>OY728147.1:1411584688-1421584688 GCA_963277665.1 Viscum album
GGACAACCCCCCACACCTAGACAACCCCTACCCCTCCTGCAGCCCCCCTTAGGGTATTTTTATTTAAAATCATTTTATTCATTAAAAAATCCAAACTATCATGCATTTTCCATTTCACTAAACAAAAAACATAAATCCCCACTAAACATTATACATAAAAACTCACTAAACAAAAAACATAAAACAAACATAAAACAAACATAAAACAAACATAAAACAAACATAAAACAAACATAAAACAAACATAAAACAAACATAAAACAAACATAAAACAAACATAAAACAAACATAAAACAAACATAAAACAAACATAAAACAAACCCTTTACCCCACTAAAAAAAACATAAAACAAACCATTTACCCCTGCACTAAACAAACCCCACTAAATAGACCATTTACGATGTATGAATTGTAGAACAAAAAAACATAAAACAAACAAAGGGTTCGGTACTCCAATAGCAATAAATCTAATTTATCCAAAATCAAAATATCAAATATAAAATAAAAAGAGTAAGAACAATAAAACTAAGGTAACACTTATTAATTTGAAGTGTAGAAATAAGAATTTGTTTGATTGAAGAAGGATATTCGGCTGGAAGGTGTTTCATGGCCGCGGATACATCAGAAGGAGGTTTGGATTAGGTCTGCAATCGGACCTACTGGGATCTCGGGCACTGGGTATTTGGGGGAAAACATTCCCAATGGTTTTTAAAAACCATTGGGAAATCTTCCCTTTACCAACGGTTTATCAAAACTGTTGGTATACCTTAGAGAAAATAGTTTTTTCCCAATGGTTTTAGAAAACCATTGGGAAAGCTTAGGAATATATACACATTGCCAATAGTTTGATCAAACCGTTGGAAAATGTTGCTTCTTTTACACTATATTAATGGTTTCCTCAAACCATTGCTATATTAACATTGGGAAAACACCAAGTTCCAATAGTGTGACTACATATATTCAGCAAGAGGAGGCCTACTGGGCTGTTTATCTCATGCCTATAATTTACAGGTCCAAGTTTGATCTGGTTTGATTATTTTATTTGGATATTCTGGGGGTGATTATGGTTGGATGGTGTTTGTGGGTGACTTAGAGTCTCATGGGAGTTGGTTTGGGGTTTTTCTTTAGCTTTGGGTTTTGGTATCAGTTGTTTGGCATGCTATATCTTATGATTTGGTTTTATCTATATATCTGTTTCTGCTGTCGTTTCTATTTTGTATCAGTTGTATCTTTTTGTTGGATCCTTATTTTTCTTATCTTATACTTGGATGGTTTATTTCTTTTATTTACAAAACTTATTATTATTATTATTATTATTATTATTACATAAGAGATAAATCATTTCCAAGGTATGTTATGTGATGCTCAAACACTAGTTTCTAGTCCATGGGGATTGGGAATGACCTTTGGGCCTTATGGCAGACTGGGTCAGGAGCTAGGTTCTAATGGAACCCTTTTTAGATTCATTACAAAGTGGTATCAAATCCTAGTTTCTCAATGGGTCCTAGTTTTTGGAATTCCATCTTGTTATTTGGGGGTGTTGATAGTTTAGAGATAAGGTTATTGGGACTTAGGAGGTAGGTGTGGGGAGAGTTTCACAATCTCTTTCTCACACTGAGCCTCAATTTGTCATGGTTTTATGTCAATGGAAGTGGTGGATTAGTCCTTGACAACATGTCTTGAGTTGCCTTTGGGGATCATGTTTGGTATTTGGGATAGAGACGAAAAGGGGGATTAGATTGTGAGGTTGGATTGTAGGGCCTGACAAACCATATGATGACAAAACACTTGATGCTTGATATATTGTAGGAACTAATTCATGAATTTCATATGGACCTTAACCATGTGGCCAAGTTGAGCATGGTTCCACATCCTGATCAATTTTTCTATTTATACCCCTCGACAATTGGATTTCCTAGTGTGTTAGTGTAATGGGAAAAGGTTCAATACCGGTTGCATGATATGTTAGAATCATTATGGTGAAAAATGGATTTCATGAGAAAAATACTTTCAGATTTTGAATAAATCCTTAGGGATTGTTTATGAAATGCGATATTTTTCATGAAATGTTCTGAAATAGTTTATTTCATTTACAATTTGTAATTTTTTACATGTGTTTGATTTTTATAATCAAGTACACGCTATGTTTTAGAAGTTGGGTTTCATAATTTAAGGAAAATAAATGATTACCAAATTAGATTTTGTTGCCTGTTTGGATTTTTAACCTTGGGCATGTTTTAAAAGGGCAAGTGCCTTGAAGTGGTTTCAAAACATGGGTGTTTTTTTATTGTGAAATCTGAAATGGTGTTTTGGTTTTAAAACAAGTTGGTGTTTTTTAAAATAGTTTTGGAAACATTTTGAATTGACCAAGTAGAGTTAGAGTTTGGGGGTTAAAATTGTAAAATGGTTTCTATTTGGATTTTGGTGAAAAGTAAGCCTAATTTTAATGGCGCCTTGGTTTTAGAATAGGTTTTTGGGGACTCTTTGTTTTGGGCCCCATCATTTTAAGATAGGTCTTGTTTTGGTAAATCATGTGATCTGATTTCCCCCTCATGTGTTTTTGGGACTTCTTGTTATTCTTTAGGAGATGTGACTAAATTGAGATCATATCTCATGTAGTTTGATTTTATCCTCCCCAAAAGGTCTAGTGTGGAAGTAGAGAGTTTTTCTTGGGTTTCTTTCCTCCTTTTTGGTTTTAACACTATCCAATATCTTAATGGAGTAGCATGTGTTGTCTTCTATTCATAATAGTGGGCCTTGGATCTATTCTAAGATATGATCCTTGGTTTGATGGTTCAACCAGCGAGAGCCAACTTTTCTTGGAGACTCTTTTATGAGCTCTAGTTTGGGATGTTTATTTGATTTTTCTTAGAGACTTTTGTGATTGATGGATGAGTGGCCATTGTTTGGTGTATCCTTTGGGTACTTGGTTGTGTCTCTTTTGAAGAATAGACCATTTTAGGATGTATGTTCATTGATCTTGGATCAATTGTGGCTTGAGTAAATCTATATCGGTGTTTATTTAGTTTCTTGTTACGAGTGGTGGTTTTATTTAGGGGAATGTTGTGCCACATTTTTAGTGTGATCATTTTGTGTGGTTTAGACCATGGGATAGTTTTTTCATATTGGTTTGGGCATGGGAAGAACCTAGGGTGTATACATGGATACTTGGGGTGTAGTTTTTTTTCCTGGTTGGATCGTGGATACCACTAGGTTGTGTTTTCTATCGAATCACCGTGGAATGATATTCTGAGGATTTTTATCTAAACACCCTTGTATACCAGATGTGACCCTCAGGTTCGTGTCGTGTCATTCCTAAAAAGCCCATGTGAATGGTTGATGAGTATGGTTATATTTGTTATCAATATATAATAAGGAATCAAAGTAAATGTATGATTAAGTCATCTATGATTAATGATTAATCATGGAAAGAGAAATATGGAAATAATTTGAGAAATATTGAAGAAGGTTGGTGATCATGCTTAGAGAATTGATATGGATTCATGAAATGAATTGGATGTCATGCTTGAGTAATTATCCTTATTAGCTATGATGTTTTTTGAATAGGTCCTTAATGTCGAAGACACGTGTCATTTATTCTAAGGGTGGCACATTATTATTAACATGTCAAATAAATGTTTTGAAGAAAACCATGAAATGTTCCTATTATTATATGAGAAGTGTGATGATTGATGAACCGATCTTCAAAAGAATCAAAGACACGTGTTGGTGGTTGATGGATCATAGTCTACAAAATCTTTGAGAAGTGTTGAGGTGTTTGAGAAGTCTTGGAAGTCAGCTAAATAACTTTAACATTTATTTAAGTGAATTTTATAATTTTCTAGATCTATATAGCCGATTCACATAGTTGAATCTCGACATAGGAAAATCACACAGACGATTTATCCATGTAGCTGAATCACGTAGTCAATTCAACGACAAAACCATTTTAAGAACCATGTAGCTGATTTTCATGTATCTATTTTAGCGATGTATTTGAAGTTCAATGGGAGCCACATGGATGATTGTGTGATATAGAAAAATTTCTACATAGATAATTTTCATGTAGTCATTTCAAAAATGTGGTCAAAGTTCAATATAAACCACATAGATGATTGCTACATAACTGATTGTGGTGTATCCAATTATTTCAATGTAGATGATTACTATGATGTAACCGATTGCATGGAGACATAGAAATCTCATTTTTTTTTGAAGAAACAAGATTGAATATGTGGATATTTATTTATCATAAGGAATATTTAATATTGAGTCTCTAGGGTATTTACATGAATATTTTAATGGGAATTACAATGAGTTTAAATGAGATATATTCATGCATGAGATAACATGAAGAATAATATTTATCTGAATGAAAAATGAAGTTTCAAATGGACATTAGAGTATCCGATAGCATGGGTGGGATCAGTTTAAGGTGTTGCATGTGATCTTCATAACATTATCATAAGTCCAAATTCACAAAGGTAAAAGAATATGATTAACATGAAGATGAAATAACACTCGATGTTTTTTAATATTGAAAAAATAAAATGGAAACCTTAATTTAAAATTTTAAGATACAACAGAGATATCTGGCCCTTTGAATGGTCCCTTTATGTAATATGTTAATTAGAGACATTTATAAGAATGATTGACTCAATATAAAACTTATAGGATAGTTTGTGTTTCCTTTTATATAAATACTGAGGGATTGGCCCAAGTTGAAGTTGATAAAATTTAATGTCCCGACCCCAAAATCCCAGAGCTGATGTATTATTTTAATACATTAGCATGATTATAAGGAATCAAATCCCAAATTATTGATTAGTTTAGCAGCCTTGTAAAATATATTACATATATGAACTTTAAATTACAATTTCAAACATAAAATACAACATAGATAATCCTTTTATAACACCATTATTCTTCTATATTAACCCTACATATCAATCATAAAACACTTCTTGGTATCATGGTAAAATAAAACATAAGAAAGAGGTGATATCAGGTGCTCAGTAATCTTAAACAATGCAACAGAAGCTTTTATAAATAATTATAAACTTTTAAGGCAAGTATAAAACTAAAACACAAGCCTTTTAAACATAATATTCAGCATAATATGTCCATTTAAACATTCACATAGACATTATACTAGTTGAATAATCACATGTAATATCAATAACTAATATCATAATGAGGGAATGCATAATGTCAGACATCATAACCATACCGTTAATGCCTCGTTACAAGACCATACATAACCATACTATCAAGGCATCGTGTCAAGACATTAGTTTGTCTCATGAGATCTATAAATGCATCGAGGAGCTATAAGCTAGCCCCACCTGTCACTTACTAAGTCCACTACATTCCTCTTATGAAAGGGTGAAATATAACTAACATAAACATTCGTATTAAAATTAACATAAGAAATGTTAATAAATTATCCATAAACCATGAATGGTATCAAAATAAGATATACATATTCAAACATATCATAAAACCTTCAATACAATATGGAAGATTGTATCATAATAAATCAACCTTAATTGAGCATAAAATCCAATAAAGTATGTTGATGTAGATGAAAATAATATAATAAAATCATTAAAAATCTTTGAGAGAAATATCCCCTTTTTACTTTGAAATCATTTAAAAGTCACTTAATTGTAAAAGAAAACATTTATTTTGAAAATAATATTGTAATATTGTAAGGGAAGTTTCAAAATGTTAAGGCGTCGTAACGGCAGAAAATAGCCTCTCTCGCCATATAAGTTAAAAACACATTCTTTCCTAAATTTTTCAAAAAGGTCATAAAGTACCTCGTTTGGAAAATGATGAAAATATTCCTTTCAATTTTTTTTTATAAAAAGTAAAAAATGGGTAAAGATGACTTTAAAAAATTTTCGATAATATTTTGAAATACATTTTTAAGAAATATGTACATGGATGATAAAGATGTTCGAGTAGATAATTATGTATAAATAACCTCGGATAATAATGAGATTGTGGAATTAACCCTTACATAAAACCTTAAAAGATTACCTTTTGATTTTTTTGAATGAACTTCAAAATAGACATAAAATTTCCTTTATAAACCTTTTATATCCATATAAATAGTTATGTAAAATAAGATCAAGAATATAGAAATGGAGAAAGGATTAATTCTTTAAACATTCAGAGCATCCCATACCACTTTAAACATTTAAATAATAAGCCCCATATCTTTAAATAAATATTTAAATACCATGAATATAAATTTATTCATTATATAAAATATAATAGGTGTAGTACATACACCACATATAAGAAATAGGTGGTGAACATGGCTTATATCTCATGAAAATTAAAAGTGAGACGAAAATTCTCTAATAAAGATCATATCATTAGAGTGAGGATAAATCAATGACATAATTATGTGTGAAAATTATAAATCCACCCAATATAAGTGGATATTCATTATAAAACAATCAGGGTTTATTTACACATATTCGTGGAAGAACATAACCAATGAAATAGATGTTTAACTCAATGAATGGAAATTGAGTTAAGATTTCCCTTACCTTAGGCCCGATACTCTCCGTACGTGTCCGAAACTCCTGTATATTGGTTTTAAACATATTATTAACTTCTAACATAATCATAATAATATTTATTATATCATATATGATCCATTTATGACTTTATATTACCCATTTATTAATAACTTCCAAGTTAAAGCAATATTTCAGTTAATAACCATTTTGTTTATCATATGTGTTTTGACTTTTTATTCTTGATTTTATAACATAGATCATGATTTAATTAATTAAAGAAGGTATAAAATGATTTATATATCATATATATTTAGTATATGAATATATATAATTGATATATAAATGAAATGGAATACACCGTTCATGAAGATGGTAGGTCGTACGTACGCATGAACAATGTTTCTGTTTTCTTATCATATTGAATGGAAGCAAGTAAACGACACACACACACACACATATTATTACAGAAGAATTATTATGTCATATATTTCATATTTATTTAGTATATAATTTTTTTATAATCATTTTTAAATGGTTGTAATGAAGGGTGAATCTTATCGCGTTGTGGAGACGGTAAGCCGTATGTACACACGAGCGACAATATGATTCGTTTAATGGTTAAATGGTATGGAATTGGATGATATATTAATTATAAAGAATAATTATCATGTAATATTAATTATATATACAATTATATTCATCATTATACCCATTTAAATAAAGTATATATGAAAAATAGTTTACACCACGATGTGGAGACGGTAAGCCGTACATACGCATGCATGGTGATATTGTTTTTCATAGGATGGGTAAAAGGATGAATATGATTGTAACATAATAATAAAAACATATAATCATATAAAAGATGATGAATTTATTACTTTAGTATGGAAACAACTTATGAAAAGGAAGTATAAGAAGAAAATAACTTTGAAAGAGTTGGTAAAACAATTACCTCTTCTTCGAGTGTCTCCTTTTGATTTGCACAGAAGGACACCTTAGGTTGGATTTATGCCAGAATTATGGAATCTAGGATGAATTTAGGGAAGTTGGGAGAATAAATTGGTAGTTTTTAGATGAACTAAATGTATTTAGATGTGTTAATAAAAGATAAGGAGAGTTTCCCTTTTATAAGAGATGGGAGGGACACTTTAGGAAACTCCAAAACTATTAATTTATTATAAATTGATTTTCAATTTCAAATAGATCCAAAGTGAGTTATTTAGAGGATAATGTGAGGAGGGGTCTAAATACTCTCAACCAATTAATTTTATACATGTTTAGGTTATAAAATTAACCTTATCTTTTGGATTTAACCCTTAGTTAAACAATTTAACTTTTACCGTGACAAATTTTCTTTTTAAACTATAGGGTTAATATAGTTACTATAAAATGCCAAACGAACCCCAGTTGGATAATTTATGAAATATTTAACACTATTAAAGTTATTTGGATAAAACATATATTTTTATGGATTTTATATCATTTAATAAAATATTATTTATTTTAAAGTATCATTTATGTCAATTTTGATACTGTCCAATATTTGAATTTTTAAAAATATCAAAACAACATGATAACTTCAAACCAATACTACCAATATGTCACTAACATGTCTAAGTTATCTATAAAATCAGTTTATGTTATTAATTAAGTAAAATTATATTTATTTTAATATTTTTAATATAATTTATTTGATATCTCAATTAATTAAATAATTACTGCATCATTATCATACAAGCCTTTAATTAAGTTATTTATTCTCTAAAAATTAAAAATAAATTATTATGATGAATATAAATTTCTTATATTTCAAATTAATAATTATAGACTAATTTATCTTATGTATAACACTATATTAAAAATTATTTAGTTATTAAAATTTGAATATGACATTCTTAACTCTTCTTTAAATAAAATATAATAAATGTCTCAATCTAACACAAGTGGCTTAAGAAGGATCATATTTTAGAACTAAGTTTGATTTTGGTCAAAAAAAACTTATCCAATTAAATTAGGATAAGTTTTAGGGTAATTTTATATTATTATAATATTATTTTTACCTTTAATTACCCTATTTACCTTTAACCATGGTAAATAAAATCCAAAAGTTACTATTCACCAAAAAAATATTCTGATCCTATTAAACAAAAATTTTTATACTAATTATAACCATGTATGTACATTTTTCAAAATTCAATTCATAGAAGCAGTAAACTCACGTTTAATGCAAATCTTGTATTTATGGCTAGAAGGTCGGTAAAAGAGACGTTCAAAAGTTCAATAAATTATTATATCTAATTTTATTATAAAAATGATTCTAATGACATAAATTGTATTAATATATGTATCATTTATCTATTGTGACATTAAAATAAATTAAAATTAAAATAATTATTTAAATTAAAAAGTCATTTTTTAACAAAAATGCAGTATTTTTCACTATTCATCAAAATTTGAAACTTTTCAGAAAATTACCAAAATTTCACTCTAATATAATTTTGATATTCCAAATTCTAAAATGAAGTCTATTTTGAAAAATAAAATTTATAAATTTCAAAATGTGGTTAGTACTATTCATAATTGCTTTTCGAACAGCTAGTTTAGTATATCATGGTACGCTCGAACTCAGTGTTGCGTACAACACAAACTTTTGAAGAAGATGAATTTATTTAAGAAGATACATACTGTAAAATCTTGGGGTGTTACATTCTACACTCCTTCAATAAATTGCATCCTCATAATTTGAACTTGGGATCAAAGACTACGAGTTGTACTTTTCAAAATATCCTTATTGAAATCCCACATCGGAAAAAGGATTAATGAGACCTCCATTTTAAAATAGAGAAAAATAAGTATGAAGGTCAATAGAGATAACACATAATAGGGTTCTATGTAAGAAAAAATGGATATGAAAGAAAAATGTAACCATCAAGTTCTGATGGAGAGTTATAGAGAATATGATTAGGTGAAATTTAATAATCACAAAGCTATAAATCTTCGATGATCCAAGGGACCATTTGATTCATCAAAAAAGAAAATAATAGGATTTTTTTTTGTTTTATGTTTTTTCCCTAGAGTTGAAAAAACTATTTACTTTATAGACTAATATCACAAGGAATCATACTTACTTGATAAGTAGAGTTCCATCCTTTAACTAATTTCTACCAAAAACTCATCTTTCTCCCGAAAGATAATAAAATTCAAAAATATTCTATTTATCTTAATCATATAGGGTTCTAAAAATGAACTTATACTTCATCTATCATACTATTTAAATAAAAAAACTACATTATACAAACCAGGACATCACATAGGCCAATGGTAGGTGATGAAACTTTGTTTCCCTTCAGTTGCGGGTTCAAGTCTAGCAGCCTTGACAGACACGACAATTGTCACCCGACCCGAGGGTTGTCCCTTTCTTAAAACTATATTATTATAACATTCCAAAAATAATCTTAAGAAATGTTTTAACCTTAAACAATGTTCAAATTAATCCATTCCAACCTTTATAATTATCCAAAATACTTCTATCCAAACTCATAGTCCAAAAATTTATAAGGAAGGTCACTAAATTTCTAAAATCAACATAACATAATGCATACTTTTTTTTGGTCACATACCAAACATGTGAATACCTTCATCATTTATTCTCTTAAAACATGGTAATAACCTGAATTACCATAAAACCTTATTGAATATGTTCATGCTTCCTTATTCCTTACATAAAACATAAAATATTGGATATACTCCTTAAATCAAAAAATGTTATAAACTCCAACAACGATGGAATAAACAAACCATTAATCAATTCCATGTTAGTCAATAATATTCAATTTTTCTTTATCCAAATCAATCATCTCTTTATTTCAACATCATTATCTCAGTATCAGAAACATATTAAGGGTTGTCTTTCCCTAAACTATATATTTTCCAAAAAAATTAACTTACTACTGAGTCACTTTTCTTGGTACTATACAATCTCAAATCCTTAATGAAATAGTACTGCAATAAAATCCTTATATACTCCATAATTCTTATAACCAGTACACTGCTAATAAAATATTCAAATAAAATAATTCTTGAATAGGCATATTAATCATTCCTCTTCATCAGTAGCATTATCATAACTTGATCATTATCCAATAGCATCATCTGGGGTATATTCCTTTGATGATTGGGACATTGATTCACATAGTGTCTCATCTCCTTGCAGTTGAAGCATTGTACATTGAAATTTTTTTTATTACCCTTTAAATCATGAAATTGGTGTCTTTTTTCTCCACACTTATAAAAATATCCCATTCTCTTCAAGAATTTACCATGGTGATTCTTTTCAGAGTTATTACATGTGGGAAAACCCTTCTTTCCCTTCTTCCCTTTATCCATCATTTTCTCTACCATCCTCTTATTCTCTTGATCCCCTCCAAATCCATAAGACTCAAAGAATTATTTACTTATCTTATTAACACATGATACTATTTAATCATATGATGAGAATACATGGGAGACTATTTCCCTTAGAAATGTTGGCTTAAGACCATGAAAGATATGATCCTTATTACTCTTTGGATCATGTTCATTGGTAGAGTTCTCATTCCTTATACTAGGCACCATTTCTATAATATAAAATATATTATATTATCTTATAAATTTATAAACCTTGTATAACTCTAAATATGGTATGAAACATAACATAAATTTATGCATTGTAAATCCTAGAATCATAAAATTTGGTTAATTTGGGGGAATCTTTACTTTTAAATCCTTCATAATGGTAGGTAAATAAAATATGAATTATCCTAAGAATATCCCCTAGGAGTGTCAAACTAGGTGCGCAGTAAATCCCTTTTTCATATACCAGGTTACCCCGAGTCAAGCCCGAAACACCTTGTCAGAGTTATAACTCCAAGGCACATCTATGCCAGAACCACATCCACTTGTAGTATCCAGATAGAGATGTATTTGCTAGAAATACTCACATAATCTCCACCTTACCAAAATTCTTGAATGTTATTCTATGCTTATCCTCAAAGTTTATATTAGGGTTATGATACTTAATCTAAGTTTTCTAAATCTATTTCCAAGGTTTTTTCTAAACCTCCCTATGATACCAACTGTAACACCCTAACCCCATAAGCCCAGAGTCAATGAATTATTTTAATACATTGGCATGATTATAAGGAATAAAATCTTGAAGGACTGCTCAATTTAGCAATCTTGGAAAATAGATTACATATATGAACTTTACATTACAATTTCAAACATAAAATGAAATATAGATAATCATTTTATAATTACATTATTCTCTTATCTTAACCCTGCATATCAATCATAAAACACTTCTTGTAATCCTAGGAAAATAAAAAATAAGAAATGAATGAGCTCAGATTCTTAGTAAGGTTAAACAATATAGTAAAAGCTTTCATAAATAATCATAAACTTTTAAGGAAAGTATAAAACTAAAACACAAGCCTTTTAAACACAATATTCAGCATAATACGGTCATTTAAACATTCACATGAACATTATACTAGTCAAATAATCACATGTAATATCAATAAATAATCTCATAATGAGGGAATGCATAATATCAGACATCATAACCATACTGTTAATGCCTCGTACCAAGACCATACATAACCATACCGTCAATTCCTCGTGCCAAGACACTAGTTTGTCTCATGAGACCTACCAATGCATCAATGGGCTATAACAGGCACCATTAATCACTTACTAAGTCCAATTCATTCCTCTTATGAAAGGGTGAAACATAACTAACATAAACATTAATATTAAAACTAACATATGAAATGTTAATACATTAACCATAAACCATGAATGGTATCAAAATAGCACATCCATAATAAATAATATCATAAAACCTTCAATCCAATATAGAATATTGTATCATAATAAATCAACCTTAATTAATCATAAAATCCAAAAAAGGATGTTGACATAGATGAAAATAATCTAATAAAATCATTAAAACTCTTTGAGAAAAATATCTATTTTTACTTTAAAATCATTTAAAATTCATGAAATTACAAAAGAAAACATTTCTTTTTGAAATAAACTTGTAAGCTTGTAAGTGAAGTTTCAAAATGTTAAGGTATCATAATGACATAAAATAGTTGCTCGCACCATATAAGTTAAAAATGCAATCTTTCTTTAATTTGTGGAAAAGGTCATAAAGTACCTTGTTTGGAAAATGAAAAAAATATTTCTTTCAAAACATTTTATAAAAAGTAAAACATGGGTAAAAAAGTCTTTAAAAAATTGTCGATAATATTTTGAAATATATTTTAAGAAATATGGACATGGATGATAAAGATGTCCCAGTAGATACTTACGTATAAACAACCTCAGATAATAATGAGATTGTGGAATTAACCCTTACATAAAACCTTAAAAGATTACATTTTGAAATTTTTGAATGAACTTCAAAATAGACATAAAATTTCCTTTATAATTCTTTTATATCCATATAAATAGTTATGTAAAATAATATCAAGAATATTGAAATAGAGAAAGGATTAATTCTTTAAACATTCAAAGCGTCTCATACCAATTTGAACATTTAAATAACGAGACTCATATCATCAAATGAATCTTTAAATACCATGAAGATAAATGTTTTTATAATATAAAATATAATAGGATAATTATATACACCACACATAAGAAATAGGCGGTGAACGTGACTTATATCTCACAAAAATTAAAAGTGAAATGAAATTCCCTTATAAAGATCATATAATTAGAGTGAGGATAAATCAATGACATAATTATGTGTGAAAAATATAAATCCACCCAATATAAGTGGATATTAATTATAAAACAATCAGGGTTCATTCACACATATTCTTGGAAGAACTTAACCAATGACATAGATATTTAACTCAATGAATGGAAATTGAGTTAAGATTTCTCTTACCTTAGGTATGATACTCTCCGTACACGTCTGAAACTCCTTTATAATGGTTTTAAACATATTATTAATTTTTACCAGAGTCATAATAATATTTATGATATCATATATGATTCATTTATGACTTTATATTACTTGTTTATTAATAACTTCCAAGTTAAAGCAATATTTCGGGTAATAATCACTTTATTTATCATACGTGTTTTGACTTGTTATTCTTGATCTTATTACATAGATCATGATTTAATTACTTCCAGAATGTATAAAATTATTTATATATCATATATATTCAGTATATAAATATATATAATTGATAGATAATTGAAATGGAACACACCGTTCATGGAGACGGTAGGTCGTACGTACGCATGAATGTTGTTTCTGTCTTCTTATCGTATTGAATGGAAACAAGTAAATGAAACACACACACACACACATATTATTATTATTAAAGTATTATTATTATGTTATATATTTCATATTTATTCAGTATGTACATTTTTATAATCATTATGAAATGGTTGTAATGGAGGGTGAATCTTATCGCGTCGTGGAGACGGTAAACCGTACGTACGCACGAGCGACGATATCATTACTTTAATGGTTAAATGGTATGGAATTGGATGATATATTAATTATAAAAAATAATTATCATTTCATATTCATTATTTATACTCATTATATTAATTATTATACCCATTTAAATAAAGTATAGATGAAAAATAGTTTACACCACGGTGTGGAGACGGTAAGCCGTATGTACACACGCATGGTGACATTGTTTTTCATAGGATGGGTAAAAGGAGGAATATGGTTGTAAAATAATCATAAAAAATCTAATTATATAATATATTCTATATTTATTACTTTAGTATGGAAACAACTTAGGAAAAAGAAGTATAATAAGAAAAGAACTTCAAAAGAGTTGGTAAAATAATTACCTCTTCTTTGAGTATCTCCTTTTGATTTGTACAAAAGGACTCATTAGGTTTCCTTTAAGCCCAATGTATAGCCTCTAGGATAAATTTAGGGAATTTGGGAGGATAAATGGGCAGGTTTTGGCCAAACTAAAGTGTTTTAGATGTGTGAATAAAAGATAAGGAGATGTCCCCTTTTATAAGTGAGGGGAAGGACACTTTAGGAAACTCCAAAAATATTAATTTATTATAAATTGATTTTATATTTAAAATAGATCAAAAGTGAGTTAATTCTAGGATAAGTTGAGTGTGTGTAAATTCCTGTGTTATTGAACTAGGTTTAAATTATGAGGGTTTTCAAAAAAAAATTCCGTGTATCGATGAGTTGGTTTTTAAACCGAGCTCCAGAAAATTATTCATAGTGTTGGAACACTTAAAGGTATTGTTTTTGGACTTGGGTGAATACCTAATAATTTTCATGGGTGTCCTGATAAGTCTCGAGAGCACCAGATCTAGAAAAGTCCACTTTAATGGATCTGCACGGGCTGCACACAGTTGTGGTCCAACCCGTGCAGCTTACCCAGTTTAATATTTTATTTATTTTAATTAAATAATATTAAATTAGATATTTTTGTTTAAATAGAATAATGTGTTAATAATAATAATCTTGTTATTATTATTATTATGGTGTCGAAAATTATTTGGATGTCAAAATATTTTAGTTGCATGATTAATAGGCTGTAACATTTATGTTAAAATATTTTAATAGCATAATTAATATGGTGTAACATTTGTGTGAAATTAATGTGGCTTTTGGGTATCTCAAAGTAACGTTTAATTAAATGAGGAGTTACGCTTATATGAAATTAAATGAGAAGTTTCAGATTTAATAAAGATGTGTTTAATTAAATAAGGACTTTCAAAATTAATAAAGAAGCGTTTTTATTTAATAGAGGTGTTGGGTTTTATTTAAGGTTGAATAATAATAATAATGTGATTATTATTATTATGGGTTTATGAGTATAATAATTATTATTAATTGTGGTTGTTATTATTATTATGAAGAATAATAATAATGGATTTTGGGTTTTTTTAATTAAATCCAAGGAAAAAAGGGATTTAATTAATTCTTGAGAAATAGTGGTTTCATTTAATTAAATTGAGTAAAAAAAAATTTAATTAAATTATGTGTAGTGAGGATTTTTTGGTTTTATCAAAGAAGTGTTTTATTAGATGATAATAATAATGATGGTTATTATTATGGAGATTTCATTTTTTTTAATTTGAGGTTGAAATTAATTTAATTAAATTAGTTGTTGGGGGTTTCATTTAATTAAATTCATGGTCAATAGGAATTTAATTAATCTCTACGAATCTGAGGTTTTATTTAATTAATTCACGTTGAGATAATTAATTAAATAACGATGAGTTGGATTTTTTAATTTAATTAAATTTTATTGAGAGAATTTAATTAAACAACACGAAGTGGGAAATTTATTTTATTAAATTTTATGAATGAATTTAATTAAATAATGTGTTAATGAGGAGTTATTGGTTATCAATGAAGGGTAATATTAAAAGACATGTAAATGAAGAGTTGGGTGTAATCAGGCTATGCATGGTTAGTCAAACCGTGCAGGTCAGCTACATGGTTACCCGGTTTTTAAAATTCATTTTTATTTAATTTAAATAAAATAAATATTTAATAATAATAATAAGGATGTTATTATTATTATCGTATTTATTTAATTAAATAAATGTTACAAGAATTTAATTGGATGATTAATGGGGTATTTCAGAATTAATTATGAAATGTTTATTTAAAGGTTAATTAATGCAGAAACATTATATTAAATGAGAATAATAAATGTTATTATTATTATATTATATCTATTAGTTTTTTAGGGTGTTAACTAGTTGATTGAGAGAGAATGAAAGAGGAGGCTTACTACAGGAGAAGCGACATGCACTAGGCCCCCACCCCCCTATGAGGCGCGCTACACCCCCCTTGCTGGATCCTCTTCACGCGCTTGGATCCTTCCAGTGTCTTTATGAGTCTTATCTGCCTCGTTAAGGTTGTGCAACGGGGTTCTCGAGGCCCTTTGGTCCGTGTTTCGGAAACTGCCGCCGAAGGCGATGTGGTTGGGGCTGATTCGATTCGTCGACGTTGTTTTGGAGACAACGTGCACAAATAAATATATATATATATATATATATGAAGGTGTGCACATGTGCGACTGAAGACCAGTTGTGGATTGGTTGTCGTTGTATGTCAAGACGCTGAGTATTAAATTGGTTCCACCCTGAGGTAGGATCCCCTTTCAAGTCATCAAATTTAATAAATGCAATAATAAAATGTTTTCTACACTTCTGTTGGTATTTAAATTATGCACTAAAGTATTTATATTGAATTCCTTTCAAATGTGAATTTAGTAAGTTTGATTAAATTACTAAATGTGATATGTGATGTGTTGATGCACGAATTTGGATGTTATTAAATGATTCATCCCACAGGAGATAAATGAGGACATGACTATGTGTTGGTTTTAAGCATGTATTGATGAATTTGTTAAAGTGACACTATTAAATAATTAAATGATGTTTTGTTTTGGATAAATCGATATAATTAATGATGGATTAATTACTACCTATTAATTACATGAAAGGTTATTCAATTTTTTAATTGATTAAAGGGTATGATTAAATTAATTAATTGTTGAATTAATTAATTGGCATGCATTAATTTAAATAATGAATTTTTAATGCTAAAAGTTATGTACCATGATGTTGATTTAAGATTTTTAATGGTGGGTTTAATTAAGAGATGTTGGAATCAGAATAAGATAATTGATCCGGTGATTAATTGCGATAAGTTGTTTTGGCTAAATAAAGATATTTTAATGATGGATTAAATGACGTGCTTTTGTAGTGATATTTTGGAGAATTAATTTTGGGAATTAATTATGGGATGCGATTTTCTTGTAGATTAATTAAATTAATGGTTTAATTAATGGTAATGTGTACTTAGTTAATTATTTCATTAACTAATAGATTTGGTATATTTAATTAATCGATTAGTTTAGTAAGATAATAAGGATAATTGAATGGTTAATTAATTATCATGTTTTCAGTTATGGAATTGGGATAATTAAATGTTGAGTTAATTAGTTAGTTGAATTTCTTGTGGTTAAGAATAATTAATTTTTAATTGATTATTAACTATTGATATGTTTAATGTTTAATTAATCGTAGAATTATTTGATGTGAGATTTATGTTGTTAATTAGTTGTTAAATTAATTAACGGATTTGATTAATTAATTTATGAATTAATTAATGGATGGTTTTGGGGTGTTAGACATGACTTTCTACACCAATGATAAATATATATGTATGATTGATAAACGGGTTTTGAGATAGGGAATGATGCTCCAAATACTCACTGGGTGCTAGACATGGCATTTTACACCTAGCTTGCATGTAAATATTCTTTTATGGGATAAGGACTGATAATCCAAATACCCATGGGTTTTGAGACAAGGACTGATGATCCAAATACTCATGAGGGTGCTAGACATGATGTTCTACACCCATTAATTGACATTGGACTGTGGGTCTAATAAGGTGTACATGAAATGAATTAAATGGTTAATGAAAGTTGTTATGACATAATGATTTGTGAATTGAATATGGGAAATGCTTCTAACCTCGGCACGACCGAGGTAGGTTTTGAGATATGGGTGTCCAAGGGAACCCAATAATTTATGCAGTTAAATAAGAATATCAATAAATGTATTAAATAGTTTATTTAAGAAATTTATAGTTCTTGTTCAGAACTCTTATTTTCTGGCTATGAGCTGAAGAAGGTATCTCCATCATGTGTCCCTTAGGAACCTGGATGAGTTGTAATTTATTTATTCAATTCAGTTTTTACCTCATTATACCTGCATTCTTACATTTCACTGTCTGGATATGGCTAGACACCAGTGGTGCCGACCTACTGAGATTTATATCTCACACCCTACTCAGCCCACCATTATAATGGGGTACCATAGTAGGCCTTTCTTGTTCGTAGGAATACAAAACTTGTACCTTGCTTGTTGTTGTATACTAGTATTTGGAGTTAGGAGAAAAGGATTGAGATAGAGCTCATGATTCTCGTGGATTTTTCCTTGGGGCTTTGAGTATTTTTTTATTTCTATATTGGAATGTAAAGCATGATGTTTTGTTTACTACTTTCCATTTTGTATCATTAGAATGTCATGCATTCATCGGTTATATGAAATCTGTTTTCTAATACTTTTTCAATTATGTATTACTTCTTCCACTAGTGATTGTTATTTACTCTGATATACCATTTTAAAACTCTAATAAGAGGGTATAGTCTCCCCACTATCACCTCCAAAGACCCTCACTGCTAGTTGGCAGCCTCTGGCATACTACGAGACGCGCTTGAGGTCACGTGGCGATCGGTCTGGCCACTAGTTCAGGGGTGAGCCGTGTCGGGACATTACGAAGTGGTATTAGAGGATTCTTTTTTTCCTTTTTCCTTACTGATTTGGGGTTGGTAGATAAGATACTAGGAATGTGTCGGCGCTTGAGTTAATAGTCGTTCTTGGGACTGATCATCCCATGTATGGGAAGTGACCACGTGTTTAGGGTTTGAATTGTTGTTCATATTGTTCGTTGTTATAGTTGATATGATTTCACCTTGAGTGACTGGTGTATTCTCCGCTGCATATTGATTATGAGAATTTTGAAAAAAAATATTGTCCAGATAAGGCAAGAAATTTTCATTACATGCATTATATTAGGAACTTAGATATTCACATACCATGCATATATGCCATGCCATGTAGTTTCATTAGTAGGATGCCTGCTAATATGAATTTTGTGCCATGAATATGTTCCATGCTTTGTACTTATTTATCATTATTTTTTAGGTAGAATGTTTCAGTGATATAATTAACATGCTCGAGTGATAATATGAAATGCCTATGTTCCATGCTTCTGTGTTATAGCTTGTTTTGGTTATTTCAACATGTTGATCTGTGTTAGCTACTTGTAGTGACATGTAGCTTGATGATAAATGACTGGTTTCTTTGGATAAATTTATTTGGTTGCAATTATGACAGAACCGGTTTTAAGTTGTAAGGTGCATCGATGCCTTATAATTGCGAAAAGGGTAACCCATGTTTTCAAACAATTAAAAAGGGATGCTAAAGTTAAAATGTTAAATGAAATTGGATATCTTAAATGGGACCCAAATGCCAACGGTAAGGTGTATTGGCACCTTATCGACTGGTAGATGGACATACATGTTACTAAACCATATAACCGTAGTATGTTTGAAAATTATTATGAATGTAAAACTACTGAGTTTTGATTGTAATGAACTGTTGTGGGGTTGTTTTTTTGAATAACTTAGATTGAATAAATGTGACCCTTGGAGGTCACATTTTTGGTAAAATGAATTTAGATTCTACATTTCCTGATAAAAATGAAATGACACTGAATTTTAAATTTTTAAAGAGGATGTTTTTTATAGCATGCATGTTTTTCCATAGGGCGTTGTTTTGAAAACCAAGTGACTTGTTATGAAAAAGTACTTGTGGGTTTTTTGAAATTCATTCAAATGTTTAAAGGTTAAAATGGATTAATTAAAATGGATAAAATGAAAAAATGTTTTTAAACCTCATGATTTTGGTTTTGCGTGACCAAGAGAGAGGGTTGACATTTATGTTTCGTAAGGGGCTAACCCATGGTAGGTAGTACCCTTAGAATGTTTTGGGCATTAAGGTATGTTCGTCCCACTACTCGGGATGAATTTTTGGGACTTGAGTGTTTTGAAATGCTGATAGGTTTAAGTTACGACTTTTATGATCAATTTTTGATGTGGTGATTGTGGTCTGAGGAATCACACTTATGCGTTAAGGTGTTATAAAATAGCACGCTGGTGAGCGATTGATCTTTTCTTGTGATGAAATCGACAATACTAAGGTGGGTAGTGACGCACCAATAAGCCTTGAAAGAACAAAAATACTACTAATGATATAGTCATTGAGGTTTGGATGACGATACGATGACAGGAGAAGGTGATATTTTTGTGTAAAGAGTCAACCGATGATAGTACGACTGATCTTTTAGAGACCTGGGTTTGATCTTAGTGTGCTCTTTCAAATGTGATGAGCATGTCCCCCATCTTGATCTCATCATGAAGACACTAAGATAGTTTTGGTCTTAATCTGTACTAAATTTTTAAATTTTATTGGGCTTTATGAGTGGTTTTTATCTGTGTTATATGTAGGATACATGGTTTCTTTGGGCTAAGACTTCATTCATGTTGGGGAATGTTAGTTTTTTTAAATATCCTTATGATGGCTTGACTTGGTATTATCACCAGAGGTTGGTTAAGGACTTTGGTGTACATGCGGTTGGTGATGTAATAATTTTAAAAGGCACGTCGCCAGTTTAAGGGCGAGTGAGGGTTTTGGGACCGTAATGTCTTTCTAAGAAATCACGCACAACTAGTTTCTTTTGTTTGATCAAGATTCGACCTTTTTTTATTCAATGAGGTCCATGTAATGGCCTCACATGTAAGCTCTATTTTGGCAAGCTTTGGCTTAAGTTTTAAATAATTAAGCGGCTGGACTTATGTTTTGGTTAGTAGAACATTTGGTGTTTGGAAACGTAATTTATTTGTTCAAATGAAAATTTTCGACCTTGGTAGGTCTGTTTCTATTGTGGTAGTTTCTGATGACTTCTTGGGGATGAGAAGTTTTTAAGGTGGGTAGATTGTAAAGTCCCGTGTTATTGAACCAGGTTTAAATTACGAGGGTTTTTGAATTTTTTTCCATGTATCAACGAGCCAATTTTTAAACCAAGATTTGGAACATTATTCCTAGTGTTGTAACACTTAAAGGTGTTGTTTTTGGACTTGGGTGAATACCTGATAATTTTCACGGATGTCCCGATAAGTCTTGGGAGCATCGGATCTGAAAAATTCCACTTTAATGGATCTGCACGGGCTGCGCACGGTTGCAGTCCAACCTGTGCTACTTACCCAGTTTAATATTTTATTTATTTTAATTAAATAATATTAAATGGAAGATTTGCGGTTAAATAGAAGAATGTGTTAATAATAATAATGTTGTTATTATTTTTATTATGGTGTTAGAAATTATTTGAATGTCAAAATATTTTATTTTCATGATTAATGGGGTGTAAAATTTATGTTAAAAGATTTTAATTGCACGATTAATGGGGTGTAACATTTGTGTGGAATTAATGTGTCTTTTGGGTATCTCAAAGAAATGTTTAATTAAATAAGGAGTTACAATTATGTGAAATTAAATAAGGAGTTTCAGATTTAATGAAGATGTGTTTAATTAAATAAGGAGTTTTGGAATTAATAAAGAAGAATTTTTATTTAATAGAGGCGTTGAGTTTTATCTAAGGTTGAATAATAATAACAATGTGATTATTATTATTATGGTTTTATGAGTATTATTATTATTATTAATTGTGGTTGTTATTATTATTATGAAGAATAATAATAATGAATTTTGAGGTTTTTTAATTAAATCCAAGGAAAAGGGGGATTTAATTAATTGTTGCAAAAGAGTGGTTTCATTTAATTAAATTGAGTTAAATATAATTTAATTAAATTATGTGTAGTGGTTATTTTTGGGTTTTATCAAAGAAGTGTTTTATTAGATGATAATAATAATGATGGTTATTATTATGGCAGTTCATTTTTTTAATTTGAGGTTGAAATTAATTTAATTAAATTAGTTTTTGGGGGTTTCATTTAATTAAATTCATGGTCATTATGAATTTAATTAATCTCTACAAAGAAGAGGTTTTATTTAATTAATTTGTGTTGAGATAATTAATTAAATAACGATGAGTTGGAGTTTTTAATTTAATTAAATTTTGTTGAGAGAATTTAATTAAATAACACTAAGTGGGGAATTTATTTTATTAAATTTTGTAAATAAATTTAATTAAATAATGTGTTAATGAGGAGTTAGTGGTTATCAATGAAGAGTAATATTAAAATACATGTAAATAAGGAGTTGGGTGTAATCGGGTTGTGCACGGTTAGTCAAACCGTGTGGGTCAACTGCACGGTTACCCGATTTTTAAAATGTTTTTTTATTTAATTTAAATAAAATAAAGATTTAATAATAATAATAAGGATGTTATTATTATTATCATATTTATTTAATTAAATAAATGTTACAAGAATTTAATTGGATGATTATTGGGGGATTTCAGAATTAATTATGAAACATTTATTTAAAGGTTAATTAATGCAGAAACAATATATTAAATGAGAATAATAAATGTTATTATTATTATATTATATCTATTAGTTTATTAGGGTGTTAACTAGTTGATTGAGATAGAATAAAGGAGGAGGCGCACTACAGGAGCAGCGACACACACTAGGCCCCCACCCTTCTATGAGGTGTGTTACACCCCCCATGCCGGATCCTCTTCGCATGCTTGGATCCTTCTGGTGTCTTCATTAGTCTTGTTCACCTTGTCAAGGTTGTGTAACAGGGTTCTCGAGACCGGTTGGTCCATGTTACGACAACCTATGCCGAAGGCGATGCAGTTTGGGTTGATTCGATTTGTCGACGTTGTTTTGGAGACAACGCGCACACACACACACACATGAAGGTGTGCACGCGTGCGACTGCAGACTAGTTGTGGATTTGTTTTCACTGTATGTCAAGATACTGAGTATTAAATTGGTTCCGCCCCGAGGTAGGATCCCCTTTCAAGTCTTCAAATTTAATAAATGCAATAATAAAATGCGCATTGCACTTCTGTTGGTATTTAAATTATACAGTGAACTATTTATATTGAATTCCTTTCAAATGTGAATTTAGTAAGTTTGATTAAATTTCTAAATGTGGTATGTGATTTGTTAATGCGTGACTTTGGATGTTATTAAATGATGCATCCCACAGGAGATAAATAAGGACACGACTATGTGTTGGTTTTAAGAATGTATTGCTGAATTTGTTAAAGTGACACGATTAAATAATTAAATGATGTTTTGTTTTCTCTAAATCGATATAATTAATGATGGATTAATTACTACCTATTAATTATGTGAAAGTCTATTCAATTTTTTAATTGATTAAAGGGTATGATTAAATTAATTAATTGGAATGCATTAATTTAAATGATGAATTTTAATGATCAAAGTTATATACCATGATGTTTATTTAAGATTTTTAATGGTGGGTTTGATTAAGAAATGTTGGAATCAGAATGAGATAATTGATCCGATGATTAATTGTGATACGTTGTTTTGGCTAAATAGAGATATTTTAATGATGGATTAAATGAAATGCTTTTGCAGTGATATTTTGGAGAATTAATTTTGGGAATTAATTATGGGATGTGATTTGCTTGTAGATTAATTAAATTGATGGTTTAATTAATGGTAATGTGTACTTAGTTGATTGTTTCTAAAGATCTGTAGTAATATCAGATTATCGCCACATCTTCTGTGTCTTTTCTAAGTGGCTATGGAAGAGGTCATTCACTACATTTGGAGCTCCAAGAATAAGGTGATTCATGACTAGTACATCTTCCAAGTTGGTGTCGCGCTGGCTGGTATATTATCTGTTGTTTGCAATACTTTTGTTCCGAAAAAAATCTGTTGTTCAAACTCCATTCATGACCTCTCAGTTTTAACTCGGTTTGGGGTCAAATGAAATTTCCGACCTCCATTTGGCATGATTGAACTTCTTTGGTAAGAACCGTTTTTTGGTTGGATTAAAATCAATTCTGATGGTACCTCAAGAGGTAATCTGGGACCTGCTGGTTTTGGTGATATTTATAGGGATCATTGTGGAGGTGTTCTTGGTTGTTTTCATGGATCTTGTAGACACGCCTCCACTCTTGAAGCATAAATGCTTGGTGTGATTATAGCGGTTGAGCAGGATGAACAATGCGGTTGGAAAAATATTTGGCTTGAATGTGATTCTACCACGATTGTTCTTTCCATTCGATCAGGTTCTATTCATCTTTCATGGAATCTCACCAACATAAGGATCATATGTTTGGATTTTCTTTACTCTATAGATCATATTGTTACCCATATATATCGAGAGGCTAATGCGCTTGCAGATGGTCTTGCAAACAAAGTCATCAATGGTCTTGTATTTCAATGGGACAATCAGGTTTCAGATGATCTTGTTCCCCTTATTAAGAGGGATCAATGTAAATCTCCCATTTTCAAACTTTTGTAAGGTTTTTATTTAATAAAGGGGTCTTTCTTTTCTAGAAAAAGGTCCCAGTTTACCATTAAAAAAAGGGAATAAGGATAATTGAATGGTGAATTAATTATCATGTTTTCAGTTATGGAATTGGGATAATTAAATGTTGAGTTAATTATCTAGTTGACTTGCTTGTTGTTAAGAATAATTAATTGTTAATTAATTATTAACTATTGAGATTTTGAATTGTTAATTAATTTTAGAATTATTTGACAGGAGATTTATGTTGTTAATTAGTTGTTGAATTAATTAACAGATTTGATTAATTAATTTATGAATTAATTAATGGATGGTTTTGGGGTGTTAGACATGAAGTTATACACTAATGATAAATATATATGTATGATTGATAAATGGGTTGGGAGATAGGGACTGATGATCCAAATACTCACAGGGTGCTATACATGGCATTCTACACCCAGCTTGGATGTAAATATTCTTTTATGGGATAGGGACCGATGCTCCAAATACCCATGGGTTGTGAGAAAATCATTGATGCTGCAAATATTCAGGAGGGTTCTAGACATGATGTTCTACACCCATTAATTGAAATTGGACCGTGGGTCTAATCAGTTGTACATGAAATGAATTAAATGGTTAATGAAAGCTATTGTGACATAATGATTTGTAAATTGAATATGGGAAATGCTTCTAAATCCAGCACGACCGAGTTAGGTTTTGAGATACGGGTGTCCAGGGGAACCCAAAAATTTATGCAGTTAAATAAGAATATCAATTAATATGTTAAACAGTTTATTTAATCAATTTATAGTTCCTATTCAGAACTCTTATTTTCTAGCTACGAGCTGAAGTAGGTATCTCCGTCAGGCATCCCTTAGGAACCTTGACATGTTGTAATTTATTTATTCAATTTAGTTGTTACCTCATTATACCTACATCCTTTTATTTACATTTCACTCTCTGAATAAGGCTAGACACTGGTGGTTCCGGCCTACTGAGATGTATATCTCACACCCTACTTGGGCCGCCATTACACTGGGGTACCCGAGTAGGCCTTTCTTGTTCATAGGACTATGGACCTTGTACCTTGATTATTATTGTATGCTAGTACTTGGAGTTAGGAGAAAAGGATTGAGCTGGAGCTCAGGATTCTCATGGAGTTTCCCTTGGGGCTTTGATTCTTTTCTTTATTTATGTATTGGAATGTAAATTATGTTGTTTTGTTTACTGCTTTCCATTTTGTATCATTAGCATGTCATGCATTCATCTGTTATATGAAATCTATTTTCTGCTACTTTGTCAATTATGTATTTCTTCTTCCACTATTGATTGTTATTTCCTCTGATATACCACTATGGAACTCTGATAATAGGGTATAGTCTCCCCACTATCACCTCCAAAGACCCTCGCTGCTAGTCAGCAGCCTCTAGCATACGGGGAGACGCGCTTGAGGTCATGCGGTGATCAGTCCGGTCACCGGTTCAGGGGTGATTCGAGTCGAGATGTTATATTATGGGTCGATATACTCACAACCAATGAATTTTAGACATGTTTAGGTTATAAAATTAACCTTATCTTTTGGCTTTAACTCTTAGTTAAGCAATTTAACTTTTACCGTGATAACTTGTTTTTTTACATTATAGGGTTAATATAGTTACTATAAAATGCCAAAAGAACACCAATTAGATAATTTATGACATATTTAACACTATCCAAGTTATTTTTCTGAACCTTAGATTTTTATTACTTTTATATCATTTAATTAAATATTATTTATTTTAAAGTATCATTTATGTCAATTTTGATACTATCTAATATTTGAATTTTTAAAAATATCAATACAAAATGATAACTTCAAAACAATACTTTCAATACGTCACTAACATGTCTAATTTATCTATAAAATTAGTGTATGTCATTAATTAAGTCAAATTATATTTATTTTAATATTTTTATTATCATTTATTTGATATCTCAATTAATTAAACTATTACTGCATCATTATCATACAAGCCTTTAATTAAGTTATTTCTTCTCTAAAAATTAAAAATAAATTATTATGATGAATATAAATTTATTATATTTCAAATTAATAATTATAGTCAAATTTATCTTATTTATAACTTCATGTTAAAAATGATTTAGTTATTAAAATTTGAATATGACATTTTTAATTACTCTTTAAATAAAATATAATAAATGTCTTAATCTAACATAAGTGTATTAAGAAGGATCATATTTTCTACCTAAGGTTGATTTTGGTTTATAAATACCTATCAAATTAAATTATGACAAGTGTTAGGGTAATTTTATATTATTATAATATTATTTTTACCTTTAATTACCCTATTTACCTTTAACCGTGGTAAATAAAATCCAAAAGATAATATTCAAAAAAAATTATTTTGATCCTATTAGACAATATTTTTCATACTAATTACAACCATGTATGTACATTTTTTGAAATTCAATTAATAGAAGTGGTAAAATCACGTTTAATGCTAATCTCGTAGATGTGGCTAGAAGGCGGGTAAAAGAGACGTTCAAAAGTTCAATAAATTATTATATCTAATTTTATTATAAAAATGATTCCAATTATCCACATTGGATTAATATATGTATTATTTATCTATTTTTAATTTAAAATAAATTTAAATTAAAATAATTATTTAAATGAAAAGGCCATTTTTTAACAAAAATGCAGTATTTTTCACTATTCATCAAAATTTGGAACTTTTAAGAAAATTACCAAAATTTCACCCTAAGCTAATTTTGATATTCTGAATTCAAAAATGAAGTCTTTTTTTGAAAAATAAAATTTATAAATTTCAAAATGTGGTTATTACTATTCATAACTGCTTTTCAAATGACTAGTTTAGTATATCGTAGTACATTCGAACTCGGCGTTGCGTACAACACAAGCTATTGAAGAAACTAAATTTATTTAAGAATAGACATACTATAAAATCTTGAGGTGTTACAAAAAATCTCAAGAGCTCTCATTTCTCTTGAAAAGAAACAAATCATACACAAAGTCCCTTTTTGTGAAGAGAATAAGGTGTTATGTGCACAAATCTTGTGTAAAAAAGAACTGTGAACCATCTTGGTATTACAAAGAAAATATCCACAAAAACCTATTGAGTCTGTAAATATATAACCACATACTTACTATAGTGCACATAAAGAAGTAGAAATTATTCGTGGGCTGACCTTGTTACATGGAGGAAAATTTTGAGAGGTTTCACAAAACATAATCCCTGATGAAGTTGAAGACCAATATTTTGTACTAGGTTTTTGAGAAGTAGAAGATTATTGAGGTAAAAAACTTCATCATCATAAGTAGAATATTTTTTCTTAAAGAATTTAATAATTGAGGAAGAAGGCATTGTGAAGTAATATGCATTCAACAAGTAATGGTTATTATAACAGTGTTTTGATATAACAGGACCATCAAGAATGAAATATCTTTGACATTAATTTATCTAATGAAGATCTATTTATTGAGGAAGAAGATATTATTCAATTTGATGTGGTGACATCCTTTATTTGACTGCGTTATCTCATTCAGAAATTTGTTGGAAGTAATCTTTGATGAACTGATAGATCCGGTATAAACAATGCCATTAAAGAATTAGTGGTTCCAGTATAAATAATGCCATTTATATTTTATAGGAATTAGATTTTACTTGTCTATAAGATTTTGTGAAAATTGTTCTGCACTTATAATGACTACAATCTTAGTGATAAGAAAATCCATGAAACAACTACAGGTTGATCATGAAAAGGAGTAGGAATTCTCATTGAGGTCGAACCTTGTAAAATATCTCCATGCTACTGTTTCTTTTATTATCTACATTGCACGTGTATGCAATCACTGAGAGCACATATCATATCCATTCCTCTTAATTAGGATAGAGGTCTGAGAGTAAGAGGGGATAATTTAAAAGAAAGTATAAAATCAATAATAGTTGGGTACACTAATTATACCCCCCTCTCAGTGTCCCTACAAGATCCATATTGGCTCTACAGTTCCATTATGAGGCATGTTCTTGGTTTTTGTGCTCCTTATTTTTTTGTATACCTCGGGTTGGCGATCCAGTTTTGTGGTCCTTCAGGATGTTTTGAGGTTTAGTGCCTTCTTTTGGTGGTTTTGGAGCACATTTTTTGTGGTTAACTTTGGATGATGAGGTTTTATAAATTCATTTTGGAGATTTTAGGAATTTGGTTGTTCGATGACGTCCTCTTATTATGTCGAAAGAGGTTGTTGTTTTTTCCACCATTTCATATCAATGCTAAATGGTGTGGAGTCCAATGCTCGGTATCCATCTCTTTAGGTACTTTACTTAATCATTTGTTGATTATGTTTTCTTAAGGAAGTTAGGTGTTGTTTAATGATTCGTGCAGTTGTTCGAGGACCCATATTTTTCCTTGAGGGTTCATATTAGAATCTTCCTTCAATTGTCCTATACTTAGACCAAAGTATTTCTAGGGGAAGAAAGTGGCATGGTGGAGAGAATTGTGACACATATCATGTCACTTTGGTGTTTATTTTATATTATTGTATGATTTTGGTGGTTGTTTTAAGTTTCTAGGGAGTTTCAACCTATAACCTAGAAATTGTTAGATCTTTGTTCTGGCACATGGTTAGGGCACACAGTTTAGGGTAAACCACGTGAATACTCTTATTTGGCATCAAGAAACCCTTACATGAAATTTATTTCAATTTTTGAATGGTTTGTATCCATGGGTGGTGCACTATTGAGTCCCAAACCATGTGAGTCATGGGAGAAACTGAGAAGGACCCCTGGTGAGTCTGGTTTGCAGCCCACAACTTGCACACAGTTTGGTAAACCATGCAACAAGCATGTAAATTGATATTTATTTAACAGTTCCATTTGGAACGATTTGTGCATGGTTTTTCCAATCATGTAGATCCTAGGTAAATCATGCAAGTGGGTTTTGGATAGGTAGTGGCTTGGGAATAGTGTCAAAATCCATGTGGCCATACTACACAGTCTGCCCATTTTTATTAAAAGTTGAAATTCCACATTTCCCCCTTTTTGATTTTAACCCCCCAAACCTCATTTATCCCCCTATCATTCAAATGGACTAGGCATGCCACCCTTGATAGTCTCGTCCCTTATCCTTCTAAATTAGTGGTCTTATACCATGTATTTAAGTGGATTTTTCCATGGAAAGTCCCTATAAACCCCTTACTCTCTTCTATTTATTACTTTTACCTCTATTTCTCTCTTACCATGAACCCTAATCTTAATGTTTTCTGAATTTAGGGTTGGGGTTGGTTCGAATCATGAGGCTTTTCTCATGTAGGTGTTATAGAGGGTGTGTCTTGGATTTTGGGAGTATTTTTCATCGAGGGCAACAACTTATGGTATGATCATCATTGAACTGAAGTTGGTGTTTCTTTATTGTTTCTTTATATTACATACCTTTGAATTCTTGTTGTTTTAAAGTGTTTCTTTATTAATTTTATGTCTATATGATCCCATGAGGGATAAATGGTGTATTACAAATGGTTTTATCCCTTGGTATGGAGTTGGATTCCATGCCAAGTTTTTTAAAAAATGCTCAAATGGATTTTCAAATCTAGTGACTGTTTTTAAAAGTGGAATTTGAGGCTGCCTTGGATTTTTAATTGGTCATTTGGAATTTAAAGATTTTCAAACCAATTGTATGAGTGACTTAAAGGGGATTAAAATGTTTTCCATGGGGTTTCAACTTAAAAAAGGTGTGTCAACCCTTGTGTATTACATTTGAAACTTTTTTATAACCTTGGTTATTTTTTTTAATAAATGGTTTATAGTGTTTAAGGATTTTAAGATATTCAAATGGGTTAGTTAGTTTCAAAGGGGTGTGTTATCCCATGTGATTTATATTTTGAAATTATTTGGTGGCTTTGAATGTTTTCAAATGTGATTTAAATGGAAGTGTGAGTTTCCAATTGAGTTTCAAAGGTGTTTTGATAAATCAATTTCAAGAGAAGATTGAAATGGGTTTTAGTAAATAGTGGGTTGACTTGGTATTCCAAGCTCTTTTTGAAAAAATGCATGTTTGGCACTTTATGATAAATGAGTTTTCATAAATGATGTGAACCCTCTTTGATCCCTTTGTAACTTTTTTATGCCCATGGTGGCTTGTGATCCCATGAGGGGATGTTTATTATTAATTAATTCATATATGTTTATTGTGTTTTGATGCAATTGGGATGCTTCTTTGTGAGGGTGTAATAGGGAGGCACAAGTTATTTTAATGTTTTATATTTGAGATATGTGATGATGGATCGTGCTCACCTAATTTGACTTGTCATGGGAATCCTTGGAAAATTGGGGTAGGTGACTTAAGTAGCTGAATCCCTAACATAGGTTGTTAATTTGTTAAAAGATGTTGTCTATGGGTTGTGAGAGCCTATGGAGGGGACATTATTCATGGTACTGAAGGAGCTCATGTGTGGTTAGGACCAAGAGAGCTTATTGGGACCGAGAGAGACTGAGGAAGACTATGAGAGATTCCAAATTTGTTATTCACACTTGGTTCTTTGTAAACCTAGTGTTATTTTATGTCATTCTAGATCCCATTAATTAGATCCCATTAGTTATATCCCATGAAACTAAGATCCTTTTTATGATTTTTAATGGATTTTAATTTGTGTATCAATTTTATCCCCTGCTTACTGGATCATTATTTGACATCCATGTTCTTCTTGATTATTTATCCTTATTTTGTGACTTGACATAGTGGTGTCCGACTGTGTGTTTTAATCCTTATTTTTGTTGTTTACTTTTCAAATATTTTGAAAAGGTATTGTGAAAAGTTTTAAAATAATGAAAGATAAAGTGTGATTTTAAAAATGCTTCCAAACTATTTTACTTTTGAGTTTGAAAGGGGGATTATTTAAATACAGGATGTTGTTTTCCAATGAATTTTGGAGTGTTTTTAATTGAAAAGTATAAATGGATTGTTTTCAAAACTCCAATTGTGGATGGGTTTTAAAAACATGGCTTTAGGACATCATGCTTAGTTTTATGGAAAGTTTGGTTTTCAAAGGCATTTTGGAAAACCATGGGAAAATTGAGAACCAATTTTAAGTGTTGAAATTTGTATTTCAAAAATGGTTGTTTATAAAATGGTTTTAAATTAGGACTTTAAAAAGGTGGTTTGGCCAAGAGGTGTTGGTCTAGGAATGGTGCTTTCCAAGTGGTTTTTTTCATTTAATGAAAATAAAAGGGAAAAAATGTTTAAACACAGTCATGATGTGTTATTATTTTTTTGTAAAGGCTTATGAAAAATATTTATTTTTCTACTGTATTTAAAAATAGAATTGCTAAGATGTAATATGAAAGTGACTACATAGATTTAGTAAGTGGTGACCCAAGGGATGTTTATATCACACCTATATTTTATAGGTCCAGGTTTGTTCTAGTTTGATTTGTTTATTCGGATCTTCTGGGGGAGATGTATGGTTAGATAGTGATTGTGGGTTACTCAGAGGCTTGTGGGAGTTAGTTCAGGGTTTTTCTTCATCTTTGGGTTTCTTTATTAGTCATTTAGCCATTGTATCTTATGTTTTGGTTTTATCTATATATTTATTTCCATTTTTGTCTCTATTTTTCATCAGTTGTACGTTTTTGTGAGATCTTTATTCCACTTATCACCTGACTGGATGGTTTATTTCTTTTATTTATGCTATTTATTATTATTATTATTATTATTATTATTATTATCATTATTATTATTATTATTATTATGAGGGATAAATCATTCCCAAGGTATGTTCTATGATGCCCATACACTAGTTGTCAGCCTATGGGGATTGGGAACTCCTTTCGGGCCTTATGACAGACCCGAATAGGATACGGGTTTCAATGGAACCCTAGGTTAGTTCATTACAAAATCCAACTTCAGTGGTCCTATAATGCATTTATGTTTTTAATTTATTTTTAATTTTAATAATTATATAATATGTAGTTAATTTTCAGTTGATTATTATGGTAAATATTTTAGGGTTGGTTTTTTTAATGTTTTTTTAAGAATTCATGAATTATATTTTAATTTTTATATTTTATTTGTCAATAAATTACATTGTAATTGTTTTTTAATACTTCATATGTACTTTTTTTGTGGTAGTTGTGGTAGTTATGATTTTTAGTTTGATTTTATATATATAAAAAATTATGTGTTTTTATATTCTGCATTTTTGACTTCTATTATTTTTTATTAATTAGGTGATTACTAAATAACACTTATGATTTTTTATGATTCATTATTAATTTAATCTCCTAGTATTTTAATTTCAATATTTTTAGTTATCACACATTATATAATTGTGTTATATTTTTAATAGTTAATCTCCATGGATATAACCAATATTTAAAATTAAATAGCTTAAAAACATATAATTAAAGTAAAAAGGAAAAAGGTAAAAAACCAAAATAGATGTTTATTTATGATTCACTTAAATAATAAGATATGATTTTAATAAAATATATTATATTTTTTATGTTATGTGTTGTTTTTTTTCAATATTTTATATGATATATTTATATAAAAAAATATGAAATCATAATATGAATTGATTATAATTATATTGTATTTGATGATTTGTTCCTAGTAAAATTTTATCAATTATAATATATATTTTTCGGATATTAATGTTTTGTTATTCCACAAAGCTCATGTTTTATTTTTAACATGATTTTATTTAATTAATGCGTGTTATGTTTTCTATATAGATATTTTACAATAATTTATAAATGGATAAAAGTTGGATTAATTTATCTTGAAATAAAACTTAATATGTTAAGGGGTTGAAGGAATTTTTAGATTTTTCAATTGCATATCGATTCATATATGGAAGAAGAAAATGTTCATGTCCTCATATTAATTTTAGATGATGGTTAAAAAGACATGAAGTTTATGATCACTTGATATTAGAATAATTTCCTATTGGAAATGTGAGATAGATTTGGCATAGGTAATTAGACATTATAAAAAGTTTAACATGTGAACATAATCATAATGAACAAACTACCAACCTGTTAGTGGAGAATGAAATTCAAAACATGATTAAAGATGTTTTATGCACTGCAACATATCTTGATCAATATTGAAACATATTAGTGGCACCTTTTTTTATTTTACAAGTATTAATACAAGAGAGAAGGAAACTGAGTAATAAAATGAGTTTTATGAATTAATGGAAGTTATAAATCAAGATTTATATAAAGTGTAAGAACCCGGACCTTCTTTTCAGGTATGTTTTTCTTTTTCCTGGAGTTTTTGAGAAAAGAGGAGTTTATGGAAATTTTTGAAGTACACACCGTGTACTTTATGAGTACATGTCGTGTACTTGGTTACCGTGGGTAGCCGTGTGCTGGCCATGTAGTGGCCTTGAACACAACCATGTGTGATGACCTAGAGGCCTCCTAATGTGGAGTACGAAAATAGAAAGTACACGCAGTGTACTCCAAAAGTACACATCGTGTATTTTTTTTCATTAAATGCACCGGGGTTGCGTCTAATTGCTAGAACGAACTTCTTTTTGGTCCCATTCATCCGAGAGCACTGAGCAGCCACAGATCTTCGATGATCCCCCGAGCCTCCATCCGTCTTCCAAATCAAACACCGTTGGTCACGTTGGAATCACATCAGTTAGTTCTCTCTTCTGCTGGAACCTAATTTCATGATTTCTCTTCTTTTCTAAGTTATCATGGGTTGAACGTTTTAGAAATTTTCTTAGATATATGAAATTATAATGAGATTCAAGATTCAAGGTTCACATATAGCGATCTCTTAACCCCAAGGTAGGTGGTTTGTGCCTTTCTATTGAAATTATTTGAGTTTTATGTGAAAATTTACCCAATACCCATGAACGAGGTATTGCGTGTTTACTGTTCTAGCCCTATTGTTTCTTTTCTATGTTGGTATGCCTGAGTATATGATTATTGATTGTGAATTGGGTGAATTGTTGTGATTTGGATGTATTTCCATGCATGTTTTGACTGTTTTGACATTTGGGTCTTATTTTCCTATTAGGCTACTGTTTACTTTCCCATGCCTAGTATTTTAGGATGGTGTGACTGTTGTTCTGTTATGTTGTTGTACTGTAGAATACTAGCCAAGTAGTTCATGAGGTTTATCTTGGCCGTTACGTGCTGCTACACTTGATTGACTTACACAGGGCCGTGAGAACCTGGTGTATAGACCATAGGGAGAATTGAAGTTGAGGGCTTCTCCAGAGTGTCTTTATAATTATACGATGTGAGACCACAGAGAGAATTAACGTTGAGTGCTTCTCCAGAGTGTCTGTAGTTCCTCGATGCGGGCCACAGGGGGAATTTACATTGAGTGCTTCCCTAGAGCGCCTTTAGTATGATACTAGACTATAGGGGGAATTGACAGAGAGTGCTTCCCCCGAGAGTCTATACTTTAGCTGAACCAGAGGGGTGAGGCTGTGTGTGCTTCCCAGAGGGTTGATTGTACTTGTTGGGTTGAACCATAAGGGTTAGTCTATGAGTACTTCCTAAAGGGTTACCTATTGTGTTATCTACTTTCTTAGCTACTGCTTGATATTGAAACTATGGATTGTATTTTTCTACTGACTACTTCCTGTTTACTGCTTTCTATACTTTTACCCTCCCATATACTCATTGATTGTTAGTCACAGATCTTCGGGTGGTTTCCTACTGGGATTTAGTCTCACACCCTATTTGGTTAATGCTTTTGGGCCCAAACAAATTATATTGCTACAGGTATAGACAAGGGCAAGCAGCCATCAACTTCAGGTACTTGATTTGCTGAGGAGCTGGAGAGCATGGGACCAAGATTTGGATTGCGTTGCTGAGGAGTTTTCTGCTTTCTTTTTCACTTTGGTTTATCACTGTTGTATTCTAAAATTGTGACTTGTTTGTATGTTTTCCTAGAAATATTTATCGTGCATCATTTTATTCATATATATGTGCTCCAGTTGTTTATTATTCCAGTATTCCGCTGTTTACTATTGTCAGATATTTACTGCTTCCGCTATTGTGTATTTGTTTACTTCTGCTGTTCACTTTTCCAATAAGGGAATAGTTCCCACACTATCACACCCAAGGCCCTCGCTGCTAGTCGGAAGCCTCTGACGTTCGGGGGAATGCGTTTGAGGCCATGTGACCAACCGGGTACAGGGCGCCTCTGGGTGGCTTCCGGAACCGGGATGTTACAAAGTGGTATCAGAGGGATTCCTTCTTCTTGACTTACTTTATGAAGCTTATATCCAGGGATAGGAAGGAATAGGTAGTTGGTAATAAGATGTGCCCAGGAGTAGCTAACCCGTGTATAGGGAAAAGCCAATCTACCTCGTTATTAAAATTTTACAGTTGATTTGATTTCACCGTTGGGTGATTCACATGTATTGTGTTGCTAATGTTGATATTATTAAGGTTCTATTTCTGTTGAAACCCTATGAGATGAGGGTATGACATCTCATGCATCATATAGGAACTTGTTAGAAATCACATTTCATGCATTCCTACCATGCCATCTAGGATGAATTAGCGACTGCATGTTGTTGTGATAGATGTTGTGTAAAATATGCATGCTTTTGTGATAGATGTCTTGATATAAATACCTGCTGTTTGATAGGGTATTGTGTGTAAGGTATTGTTTTAATGAACACAAAACTTTGGTTCTTGAGGTGTTATGGGCCCTCATGGACTGGAATTTGGTGGATCATTGCACTGCTTTCTTGTTTATAACTTGTATAGGATGCCAAAATTTGATTCGTGGGGAGTATGGGCCCTCACGGATTGGAATTTGGCACTTTCAATGCTCGTTTCAGTGTTTTATGGGTTTTGGAGTAGTTTCTGAGGCTTACTGTCCGGAAAAACCCAGAATATACGCCGTGTAATGTTAAGTACATGCCATGTGTTCTTCTGTTTGGGAAGAAACTATTTTTCTTAAGTACACGCCGTGTACTTTATGTACACGCCGTGTAGTCTCTGACCGTGTGGGAAGAGACACGGGATGGAAAAAGTCTGGTGGGAACACGCTGTGTACAGGTCAAACATGCCGTGTAGAGTTGACTTAGTGTTTGCCTGTGTAACCAACAACACAGACGGATAAGACCTTAAGCTATAAACTCTATTTCCACGTTGAACGTGCTGTGTAGTCTGACCTAGGTACCCAGCCGTGTCATGAACAACACAGGTCGGTGTTATCCATTCTCATACACACCATTTCCATCTGGAACATGCCGTGTAGTGTGATCTGTGTGTTAGGTTGTGTCACTAATAACACGGTCCAAGTGAATCTTGTCTAGCACACATCGTGTAGGAATTGTACATGCCATGTAGTCTTGCCTTAGGAGATCTATATGGCTTAACCGTGTAGAAGGACTCATGTAGGGAAAGAGTATTCAAGTAAACACTGTGTGTTAGGACAACACGCTGTGTGTCTGGGGTGTTACATGACCAGTTTAGGTAGGAGTACATGCCCATGTAAATGACTTAAGGGAACACGCTGTGTAGGAAATGTACACGTCATGTAGTCATGTTTTGTAAAAATTGAGTTATTTCTTTCTCCTGTTCCCTTCTTACACTCCTCGTTTCTAGTCCTTGATATCTTGATATAAGGTGTGCACTTGAACTTGCAGAGTCATGCCACCGAGACATCCTCCAGCTGTCCGCCAGTTATAGGGCAGTGATCAGACGCTAGATATGGCTGATCAGGGACTTCCAGCAGATCCTCATGTTGTGCCAGTCTTGGCACCAATAGTTATACCTATTACTGGTGCTGATGCAAATTTCGGGGAAGGATTCATGAGGATGATGCAGACCTTTCAAGGAGCGCTGCCTCCTACCCCGTCGATGGCTGATTTGACACGGGTCTTCCAGCAGCATCATCCTCCCACTTTCTCAGGGGGAGGAGGGCCTCAGGCTACAGAGTCATGGTTAGAAGCCATGTTGACAATCTTTGAGCATCTGGAGACACCTCCAGAGATGAGGGTCAAGCTCGCTACCTATATATTGCGGGATTCCTCCAAGAGATAGTGGGATGTGATCTCACAGGTGGGTCATCAGCAGGTTGTGGCTTGGGAGGAGCTCCAACGCATCTTCTATGACTACTTCTATCCAGATACCCTGAGGGCCGACCGAGTCCGGAAGTTTATGATCCTTGAGCAAGGTACCCTATCGGTTATGGAGTATTCCTCTTGTTTCACTGAGCTTCAGTGTTTCACACCCTTCCTGGGAGGAGATGGGTTATTCCTGGTAAGGAAGTTCGAGGATGGCCTCAGACAGGACATCCGCTCTTAGGTGAATATCTTCAGGTTGACTTCCATCTCTTCCATCGTCAACCAGGCATTGATCAAGGATCAGAATCTGAGGGAATCCGGAGTTGTGATCCAGGGTAGCTCGACATTTAGAGTTAGTTCTTTTCCAGCTAATAGCCGGAAGCACCGTAGGGAGACTACATGGGGAGATCTGAGTAGGCGAGATGTATCTTCTGGTAGCCAGGTGGTGTGCTACCAGTGTGGGAGAAGCAGGCATACGAGGCCACAGTTCCAGAGATACCTGGTGGAGTGCTGATCTTGCAACAAGTTGGGAAACCTTCAGCGTTTCTATTAGGTCTTCTCACCAGCATCCAGTGATCTGGGTTCATCTATGACCCCTCGTACAGGAGAAGCTCCACCAGTTTCTCACCGGTCTGGGAATTAGAGTTCTTATAGCCATTCAGGCCGAGGTGGAGGTCGCGACCGTGGTGTTCAGTCACCAAGCTACCAGCGCCAGTAGGGTGGATCAGCTCAGAGTAGTCAGGTAGGGTCACAGGGCCGCAGAGCTGGCCAGACTTTTGAGGTGGAGCAGATCTATCAGTAGCAGGATCCCGACCCCTCTACAGTCTGAGGTATGATCCTAGTTGCCTCGATTATATCTTCATCTCTTTTCGATACTGGTGCTACACATAGCTTTATATTTGTCGCTATTGTGGAGATCCTTAGGCTCTGTATCTTTTCTTCTATCGATGTTTTGAAACTAGACACTCCGTTGGGGACAAGAACATCTAGTGTACGTCAGTGCAAGGAGTGCCCTCTTGAGGTTGGTGGGTGTCACTTCCTTTGGGATATTTATGTTTTAGAGATGACAGACTATGATGTTATTCTCAGAATGGATTGGATAGTTCCCTTCCAGGCAGTCGTCGACTGTTATCTCCATAGGGTGAGTTTCATATCACCATAGGGTGGATCTTTTCTTTATAAGGGTGAGTGGGATGTCCAGGCGAGCAAAGAGGGTCCAGAGCATCATGGGTTGGGAGCAGTTACAGCCCAAATTTCTAGTCTTTATCTGGATGACCAGGGGAATTCACAGTTAAACTTTCCTCCAGTGGTGGATCATTTCAAAGATGTCTTCCCAGAGGACTTTTCAGGTTTGCCTCTGGAGTGTGAGGTAGAATTTTCTATTGAGCCTGTTCCAGGGGAAACGATGGTGTCCATTACTCCTTATGGGATGGATACACCAGAGTTGCAGGAGCTCAAGAAATAGTTGGAGAAGTTACAGGTAAAGGGTTTCATCCAACCTAGTACTTCTCCTTGGGGCTCACCTATCCTGTTTGCGAAGAAGGCAGGCGACACCCTCAGGATTTGTGTGGATTATCGGAAGTTGAATCAGTTGATGGTCAAGAACCGATATCCATTTCCTAGGATTGATGATCTCTTTGATCATCTTCGAGTAGCCCTGGTGTTCTCTAAGATTGACTTGAGATTCAATTACCATTAGTTGCGCGTTAGACCATCTGATATACCTCTTATAGCCTTCCAGAGTAGGTATGGTCTATACAAGTATTTGGTTATGCCGTTCGGTCTCACGAACGCACCGACAGTCTTCATGGAACTGATGAACAGAGTGTTCCATCCATACTTGGACTCTTTCATGGTGGTCTTCGTGGATGATATCTTGGTGTACTCTCACACTCGACACGACCATGCTACCCATCTTGAGATCGTTTTGAGTACACTGAGAGAGCATTAGTTATATGCTAAGCTCTAAAAATGCCACTTTTGGATGGATCATATTCACTTCTTGGGTCATGTTATCTCAGAGGCAGGAGTATCAGCAGACCTAGAGAAAGTGAGAGCTGTAGTTTCCTAAGAGCATCCGAAGAATGTATTTGAGGTGAAAAGTTTTCTAGGGTTGGCTAGATACTATAGACATTTCATACAAGACTTTTCACGCTTATCAGTACCGCTAACGATCTTGACTAAGAAGGGTGCAAAGTTTTTATGGTCAGATTATTACGAGTCCATATTTCAGGAGATGAAAGGGAGGTTGACTTCAGCACCGATACTTGTCTTTCCAGATCCAGGAAAGATCTATAATGTTTACTGTGATGCATTAGGTATTGGGCTGGGAGCTGTGCTTATGCAGGGAGATGGGTTCGTTGCTTACAAGTCTCAGCAGTTGAGGCCACATGAGAGAAATTATCCGACACACGATCTGGAGTTGGCAGATGTTGTTCATTCCCTATGCTATTGGAGACATTATCTTATGGGAGAACACTTTGTGGTTTTTACCAACCACAAGAGTATCAAGTACATCTTCACTCAGCGTGATCTGAATTTGAGACAGCGTAGGTGGGTTGAGTACCTACAGTCCTTTGACTTTGAGCTTGCCTATACGCCTAGAAAGGGAAACCCAATGGCTGATGCGTTGAGCAGGAGGACTTAGATACAGGCAGTTTGGGAGGCCAACAGTGAGTGGAAGCTTATGGCCCTGTTCTCTGAGATGCATTTGGAGGTGTACAACAGACAGGGGTCGAATTTTCTATCTTCTGTAGCTGTTACCTCTACCCTTCTTGATTGAGTACGAATGAGGCAGCTATCAGATTCTAAAGGCCTAGTCCTACAGGAAAGCGTGTCAAGAGAGGACCCTATTCCTAGGAGGACCATAGAATAGAATGAGATATTTCATTTACAGGGATGCATATGGGTTCCAGCAGATATATACAAGGAGATGATGCGGGATTTCCATTCCTCAGTTTGGGAAGTTCATCCTGGTGTCACCAAGATTTATCGTGATCTACACCATCAGTATTGGTGGCTAGGTATGAAGAGGGATGTTTCTGGTTTCTTCATGAGGTGTTACACTTGTCAGCAGGTGAAGGTGGAGCATCAGCGACCAACAGGGCTTCTATAGTAGTTACCCATTCCCGAGTGGAAGTGGAATGACGTCGCGATGGACTTTGTGACCGGTTTACTGAGATCACCTCGAGGGAATGATGCATTTTGAGTTGTCATTGAAATACTCATGAAGTTTGCTCACTTCTTTCCGATCAAGGAGACCTTCAGTGTTGATGAGATGGGGCGGTTGTACATCCAAGAGATTGTACATCTTCATGGAGTTCCACACTCCATTTTTTCTGACAGGGATGCATGTTTTACTTCTTGGGTTTGGCAGGGGATTCAGAAGGATTTGGGTACACAGGTACTTTTGAGTACAGCTTACCACCCCCAGACTGATGTCCAGTTCAAGCGTATGATTAAGGTACTTGAGGACATGCTCCGAGCATGCATTCTGGATTTTAGAGGTTCTTGGGAGAGGCATATATCTCTTGTGGAGTTTTCCTACAAAAATAATTTTCAAGTAACTATTCAGATGGAACCTTATGCGGCTTTGTACAGTAGGACATACTGATCACCTTTATGTTGGATGGAGGTAGTAGAGGTAGATTTTCTGGGACCTCATCTGGTTCAGGAGACCACAGAGCAGATAGAGTTGATTCGGAAGTGGATGACTACTACGCAATCTCGACATAAGTCTTATGCTGATCAGCGAAGACGACCTCTGGAGTTCGAGGTCAGGGATCAGGTTTTCCTGCGTGTCACACCGAGGTTGGGACACAAGAGGATTAGGAGATAGGGTAATCTTTCACCGAGGCACGTCGGGCCATTTGAGGTGTTGGAGAGAGTGGGTCTGGTTGCCTATTGGTTGTAGTTACCTTAGAGGTACCGAGATATGCACGACGTCTTCCACGTTTCTTAGCTTCGATGTTACTTTTCAAACCCGTCTCATGTCTTTCAACCCGATGAGGTTGAGATCGAAGTGGATACATTGTTTTAGTATCATCCTATCCGGATTTTGGATCGCAGTACAAAGGTTCTCCGTGGCTGGTTTGTTCCCTTGGTACGAGTGTTGTGGCAGCACGGGTGGGTACAGGACGAGACATGGGGGAGGGAGGCCGATGTACGAGCATAGTGGCTGGAACTATTCGGGGTTTCTTCTTCTATGCCGCGCTAGGGAAATTCGGGGACAAATTTCTTTAAGGGGAGAATTTTGTAAGAAACTGTACCTTCTTTTTAGGTATGTTTTTCTTTTTCCTAGAGTTTTTGAGAAAAGTGGAGTTTTTGGAAATTTTTGAAGTACATGCCGTGTACTTTATGAGTACACATCGTGTACTCGGTTACCACAGGTAGTCGTGTGATGGCCATGTAGTATCCTTGAACATGACCATGTGTGATGAACTGGAGGCCGCCTAATGTGGAGTATGGAAACAGAAAGTACACGTCGTGTACTCCAAAAGTACACACTGTGTATTTTTTTTCATTAAAAGCACCGGGGTCGCGTCTAATCACCAGAACAAACTTATTTTAGGTCTCGTTCGTCTGAGAGCGCCGAGCAGCTGCGAATATTCGACGATACCCCAAGCCTCCATCCATCCTCCGAATCGAACACCGTTGGTTGCATTGGAATCGCATCGGTGAGTTCTCTATTCTACTGGAACCTTGTTTCACGATTTCTCTTCTTTTCCAAGTTATCATGGGTTGAACGTTTTAGATGTTTTATTAGATCTACAACATTCTAAGAAGATTCAACTTCAAGGTTCACGTATAGCAATCTACTAACCCCGAGGTAGGTGGTTTTTTCCTTTCTGTTGAAAGTATTTGAGTTTTATGTGAAAATTTTCCCAATACCCATGAACGAGGTATTGTGCGTTTACCATTCTAGCCCTATTGTTTCTCTGCTATGCTGGTATGCCTGAGTAGATGATTATTGATTGTTAATTGGGTGAATTGTTGTGATTTTGATGTATTTCCATGCATGTTTTTCCTGTTTTGACCTTTGGGTCTTGTTTGCCTGTTAGGATACTATTTAATTTTCCATGCCTAGTATTATAGGATGGTGTGACTATTGTTTTGTTATGCTGTTGTTCTGTATAATGCTAGACAAGTAGTTCATGAGGTTTATCTTGGCCATTACATGCTGCTACACTTGCTTGACTTACACAGGTCCATGAGAACCTGGTGTATAAACCATAGGGAGAATTGACGTTGAGAGCTTCTCCAGAGTGTCTTTATAATTATACAATGTGAGAGAACATGGGGAATTGATGTTCAGTGCTTCCCCAGAGTGTATGTAGTTCCTCGATGTGGGATACAGGGGGAATTGACGTTGAGTGCTTCCCCAGAGTGCCTTTAGTATGATATGAGACTATAGGGGGAATTGACGGTGAGTGCTTCCCCAGAGAGTCTATACTTTAGCTGAACCAGAGGGGTGAGGCTGTGTGTGCTTCCCAGAGGGTTGCTTGTACTTGTTGGGTTAAACCATAGGGGTTAGGCTGTGAGTACTGCCCAAAGGGTTACCTGTTGTGTTAGATAATTTCTTAGCTATTGCTTGATATTGAAACTATGGATTGTATTTTTATGCTAAGTACTTACTGTTTACTGCTTTATGTAATTTTACTCTGCCATATACTCACTGAATATTAGGCACAGATCTTCGGGTGGTTGCCTACTGGGATTTAGTCTCACACATTTTTTGGGTCATGCTTTTGGGCCCAAACAGATTATATTGTTGCAGGTATAGACAAGGGAAAGTGACCTTTGACTTTAGGTACTTGATTTGCTAAGGAGCGGGAGAGCATGGGACCAAGCTGTGGCTTGTGATGCTGAGGAGTTTTTTGCTTTCTTTTGCACTTTGGTTTAGCACTATTGTATTTCAGCATTGTGATTTGTTTGGATTTTTTCCTAGACATATGTATCATGTATCATTTTATTCATATATATGTGTTCTAGTTGTTTATTATTCCAGTCTTTTGCTATTTACTATTGTCAGATATTTACTACTTCCGCTGTTGTGTATTTGTTTACTTCCACTGTGCACTCTGCCAATGAGGGCATAGTTCCCCCACTATCACACCCAAGGCCCTCGCTACTATTCAGCAGTCTCTGGTATTCGGGAGAATGCGCTTGAGGCCATGTGACCAACCGGGTATGGGGCGCCTCTGGGTGGCTTCCAGAACCGGGACGTTACATAAAGGATGTATCAAATATATAAGATTTTATTTTATAATAAAGTTGTATAAAATCAAGTCCTTATATAGAATTATAGATAAAGCAATGTTGATGACATTGTATTTGTTACATAGCACACTTATTCAAGCTAAGACCCCTCAATCATTTTATGAGATGAAGAAAATTGTTAACAAACTCAGTTTCAATTATACAAAGATACATGCATGTCCCAATGACTACATGTTTTATTAGGTAGAATATTTAGATAAATAAGAAGAATGTAAAATATGTTATACTTCTAGATGATAATTGGTGAATCGTGATGAAAGTTTAAATAAACGTATTGTAACATCCTAACCCTAACTATTGGCTTGGAAAGAGTTGAGGTGTCACTAACCTTAGGTGACTTCCCCAAGATACCAAAGACTAGAAGTAAATTCAAAGGGATTACTGAATCATTAGGGGATGATCATCCTTTTTAAAAACCACAAACCATCAAGAAAAAATAAAAACGACAAAACCAAACTATATAATGCATGAATTAAAAATGATATAGTTCAAATGAAATACCAAAAAAACCATAATATCAGAGTAAAAATGAAAATAATAAACTATAAAAACATGACACTAAAGTAAAGCATGACTTGGGTACCAAGGTTTCACCACTCCAGACTCCAAGGACATAACCAACTCTAAAGCTCTGACACCAGACAACTACATCAAGAGGCGCCACTAGAGAAATATGAAATCTTTCCCTTTCTTGTGTCATGGAAAATAGTTTTTTCATATGCAACAAAGTGCATATGTAGGGGGTGACTATTCATAACCAATAGGCAATCCACCAAAAGCTTCTCACACACACCAATAGGAAAATAACATGTTATCTTAAAGTTCAAAAATATAATTTAAAATAAAAGACAAAAACATCAAATCAGTTTACTAATTTAAAAAAAATTAAATTTAAAAGTAGAATAAATTATCCATTAATTTCTCTTGGAATACCCAAACTGTTTCCTCTTACTCACGAACACATACATTCCATGTGATAGTCCCATACTCATGAGCAGTTAATCATTGATCTGCCATGTCATCACTAGGTGACCATTCTCTAGGTACCTCTAGTGTAACATCCCAAGTAAATGAAGAATAAGACATATTTCATACTTATTAATATTTGTGAATTAAATATTAATTTTACTTTAAAAGGTTTTCTATGTTCGATAGCATACCCGATACGCAACAACGGGTTTCTTTGGAATCTTACGTTGCACACTAATAATATAATATTATTATTTTAAATGGAAGTTAACTCCTAGCCGTTTTATTGGCGAGAATGAATGAAACTAACTACAATATGATTATACATGATTGTTAAATGTATTTACATTATCCAATAAAAATTTGGAGGCTTAAAATGTGAATGAATCTAATTTTAAGCATAATTTACATTAAAAGGCCGATTTATCACCTTTTAATGGAGAGCCCTTTTTAAATCTAGTTTTGGTCACTTTAATACATTCTATATGACTAAATAAAATCATTATTTAGAATGGGGACATCAAAATTTACTTTGTATAAATTTTTGGAATTTTTCCGATAAAGTTCATTTTTTAATGAATAGTGAAAATATTGTATTTTAATTCAAAATTATGTTTTAATCTAATTTATTTATATGGTTAGATTATCTTTTTAATTGGTTTTAAAGTGTAATTAGAATACATTTTTACCATTTAATACAATGTTGGTAATTAGAATTAATTTCACTTTGAAATTGGACATAAACAAGTATCAATCTTTTGATAGTTATTGTTTCTTAAAAACACGCTATTTATTTTGATAACGGGAATTAATTTTAAAATTAATTAATTCCAATTATATTTTTTGAATTTGGAATAATATACATCATTTTTTAATTCAGAATATCAAATATATCTTAGGCTGAATTTTTGGTATTTTTCTGAAAAACTTCAATTTTTGATGAATAGTGACACCACTTAGTGGGAGTTAAAAAAACTGACGTTTTCATTTAAATGAAATTTTACCACTTCTATGAATTGAATTTAGAAAATACGACATAAATGGTTGTTATTAAGAAGTAAAATGTGGTTCAATAAGATGAAAATAATTTTTGGTGAATAGTAACTTTTGACTTTTATTTACCGCAGTTAAAGGTAAATAAGGTAATTCAAGGTAAAAAGAATATTATAATAATTAAAAATTACCTTAACACTTGTCCAAACCTTATTGGTTGAGTCATTAACTACCATGGGAATCTTTGGGTCGATTTTGGGACCCCTTTGATCCACTTGGAAGTGATAATGACAATTTAGATTAATTAATTTAAAGTAAAGGCCAAAATGACATAAACAAAATCTTTTAGTAATTAATTTTTATATGGTGTTATATAAGTCCTATTTTAGACTATAAATATTATCTGGAAATATAAAAAGATTTCCTACATGATATTAATTTTTTTATAATTTTTAGACATCGAATAAATTAAATCATTTATGACACAATAATGATGCAGTATTTACCTCATTAATAAATGATTAAAATAAATAAGATTATAATGATTAAAATATTATCCAAAACATGTCCAATTCTGATTGGATGATTTTATTTCGACCATGAGTCATCTTATCTTCGAATATAATGATTTTTGGACCATTATAAACCAAATATCATTATATAATAAAATAATAGTTTCACACTTTCCTAAAGAGTCCCTCCTCTCCCCTATAAAAGGAGACCACTTCTATGCAATTCCTCACACCTCTCAGGCCATTATGATCTTCCAAAATATGCCCAATTAGTCTCCCTACATCCTTCTACTCCCCCTATAAGCCTTACTTTAGGCAGAAGGCACTTCAAGAAGTCCTTTGGTTCAAACCAAAGGGAGTTACCAAATTAAAGGTAACCGTTTCTCTTAAATTGTTTTCATTTATTTTACTTATCCAACCCCTAAACTCTTTTTATTTATTTTCTTTTGTAACAAAAATAGTATCCTCAATATACTAGTATTTTTTTATGATATGTATTTGAACTACACTTACACACACCTCTATCTAATGGATGAAGAACATAATGTTTCTGTGGATGGTAAACTAAGGCCTCACGAAACGATGATTGTTCAATTACATCTTACCGCCTCTCATGGTGGCCATTATGATGGCACTATATTTATATATGATATATATTATGTTTATGATTTCATTATTCTTATGTAATTCCCAATTATATCAAGCCTTTATGGTTTCTATAGTGGGTAAATATGATAATCTCATTTGAGGAAGTGCGGACTACCGCCCCCTTAAGGTGATGTGACTTGTTAATGCCTTATGTGGGATGTATAAAGAATAGTGTTAATGATATTATATATGATATTATACTGGAATTATAATATACCTATGTATCATTATGTTTTATTTCCATTAAAATAAGAAATATAAATGAAAGTAGCGTTCATGCGTACGTACGACTTACCGTCTCCATGAACGGTGCATTTCATTTCTTACCTCTAAATGTTATGTAATATTATAAATACATGTATATACTGGATATATATGATATATATGATATCTAAATCATGAATATCATTCTGTATATAATGTACTATTGACCACATGGACAACTTTTAAATATAAGGTGTTCATTTTTTGACTCAAGTGCCAAATATCGACAAAACGAAAGTTATTAACTTAAATGATTAAATAATGTTTATAACATGGTAATAAGTGATATAAAAGGAATAATAAACTTGAAAAATTTTCTTAATCAAGTAGAAATTAACTTTAGTTTATTATTCAGGATATTAAATAATGATCGAGTCAAGTTGGACACGAGGTAAGGGACTTCGTCTCAATCTCCTTTCATTGAGGCATATTTTGTTCTAATACAAGACTTTATTTTATAAGATGTATAAAAACCTTTGAATTTTCATTTCAGTCAAAGGGAATCTTTTTCTACAAAGCATTTTACTAAACAAAAAAAAGAATATTTCTTTTAACGTACGCAGTGACAACGACCTTTTCTGCCACTGCGGGTATTATTTGATCTTTGGCTTCCTCAACAAGCCGTAATGTTTTTAAAAGAAAATAAATACCTTATACTCTTTTACATATTTTCAGTATTGAAAATGTTTTTGAAAATGGATTTGTTATGTCAATATATTTAAGTAATATATTGTGATTGAAATGTGGAAATGTTTTATTTCCTTTATATTTGTTGTATGTGTTATGATTTTATATTGGTACTTGGACATTTGATGGGTGGTTACATGATAAAACAAATGACGGGTGGTGCCGTGAATACCAGGATGAGTGGTTACGTTATAACCTCCAATACATTGGGTATGGAAGTCGGCCGTATGGCTATTCCATTTAGTGATATGTGTGGAAGTCGACCGTATGGTTATTCCATTTAAGTATGTTTATGTCCCAAGTTACCTTTATATGTTATGTGTTCTTTATATGGGTTTTATGGTAATATTTTGGTTACAAAAGGGTAATTAATGATCCTTTATTCAGTGAATAGTATTTACTACTTCATAAAGGTGAAAAGTATTACTTATGTTAAAGTATTCATGGTTTATCTGTTGTTTTGAAAAACTAACAGTTTTCCTTCATTGTGTATCCCTTACTGAGATTTTTATGCTCATCCCAAGTTTTTGAAATGTTTTTCACAGGACATAATGTGGAATAGGGTCATGGATGGGATCAAGGAAAATTCATGCCGTCTTAAACATGGAACTATACATGACTCTTTTTTTTTCAAGAGTTCATGTTTTTAAAAAAAAATGGAAACTGTGTAGAAGTGTCTACTTTGTAATCTTTTGAGATGTAATAGTTATGGTCTAACTCTTTAAAACTCTAAACCTGAAAATATCCTCAATGTGAATTATTAATTTAATTCAATATTATGTAAGGTTTAAGGCCGGGTCCTTATAGTTGTTATCAGAGGTCAGTTTAGATAACTTTAGGTGTTAGGGTATTGTTAAAGTAATATCCATAAAGTAATTTAGGTTAATATTGAAATCATATAGCATTTCCAGATTACCATGTTGCTTCACCTAAGATATTTCTATGTTCAGAATGGTTTTCCGTAGAGGAAATAAGGCAGCTATGTTGGGACAACATCAGGAGGAAGATAAACTTCCAAATCAGCAATCTGGGATGGCCAGAATCGGAACTGAATAGTTTGTTGCAGTGATGACATAGTTTACTCAGGCTATAAATGGTGGTGTTATTCATGCATGAGATCAGCCAGATCAACCGCAGAGGAACATGCCAGTAGTGAAGCATTTCATGAGGCAACATCCCCCACCATTCATAGGATCATCTTACCCTGTGCTAGTTGAAGTGTGGATTAAAGCACTGGAAAAGATTTTTGATGTCATGGGTTGTTCAGAACATCAAAAGGTTAGTCTTGCTGCTTACCATTTTGAAGGTGAAGCTGATCAGTGGTGGTCGATGGTGAAAAATATCAGGGATAGTGAAGAGATTGATGCTATTGATTGGGATTAATTTAAAGGTATTTTTCTTGAGAAATATTTTCCTAAGGTGGTTAGTCTTAGGATGGAAAAACAATTCCTGGAATTGAGGTAGGAGGATGACTCAGTGGCTGCTTATGAAGAAAAGTTCACTCGACTGGCAAGGTATGCACCAAATTTCATCCGAGATCTTGATAGTAAGATAAATCGATTTTACTCAGGACTGAAGCCATGATATCGAAGAGAGTTAGCCTCTCGTGAGTTCAAAAGTTATGAGAAACTTGTTCGATGTGCGGAGAAGGTGGAAATGGAGTTTGCCGATGATCATGTGTTCTTTGACAAACAACAGAATAAGAGGTCCAATTGGAAGGAAAAGGGGAAAAATTCATCAAAGAAGCCTTGAGGTAAGAAAACTAAATATCCATATTATGAGAAGTGTGGTAAAAAGAATCCTAGAGAATGCTTATCAAAGTCGGGAAAGTGCTTCCAGTGTGGTATGTCTGGTCATATTGCTCACAACTGTAAGAAAGATGATTAAGCAGGGAATGAAAAGCCATCGGTGATATGTTTTAAGTGTAGTGAAATGGGTCATTATGAAAACAAGTGTCCAGAGAATAACTCAACTGAGGGAAAGTAGCCAGACTACAAGCAGAAAGGGGTGGTGAAATCCTTTACAACTACTTCAGCAGATGTTGGGCTATCAAACGAAGTAGTATCAGGTACACTGTTTGTTTGTTCAGATTATGCCAATGTGTTGTTTGATTCATGGTCTATACACTCTTTCATTTCTGAGAAGTTTTCTAGTAAATTGGGAATTCAATCTCAAGATATGAATATGAAACTTATGGTAAAAACACCTGGAGGAAATGTTGAGACAAAAATAAAACACAAGAACATTCCTGCCCTTATGTGTGGAAAGAATCTACCTGCAAACCTTATTGTTTTACCTCTAGTAGAGTTTGATGTTATTTTGGGCATGGATTGGCTTTCTATTTATCATGATAAGATTGACTGTAGAGCTAAATAGGTTTCATTTCATAAAGATTTACAGTTTGTGTACAAGAATGAACCCTTTATTTTGATAAAATATCAGGAAGTTGAGAAACTAGTAAAAGAAGGAAATGAATGTTACCTTGCTCATATTGTTGAAAATAAAGAAAGTGTTGATATTACTGATGTGCCAGTGGTAAATGAGTACCTTGATGTTTTTTCTGATGAGTTTCCTGGTATTATACCTAATCGGGAAGTTGAATTTACCGTTGACTTAGTTCCTGATGCTAACCCAATTTCAAAACCCCCTTATCGAATGGCTCAAATTGAACTTTTAGAGTTAAATAATCAATTGTAGGAGTTATTAGATAAAGGTTTCATTTGACCTAGCATGTCACCATGTGGTTATCCTGTATTGTTTGTTAAAAATAAAGATGGTTCAATGAGACTTTGCATTGATTATAGAGCATTGAATAACATCACTGTTAAGAATAAGTATCCATTGCCTCATATCGATGATTTGTTTGATCAGCTCCAGGGAGCTCAGTATTTTTCGAAGATTGAATTGAGGTTAGGGTACCATTAGTTGAAATTAAAGGAAGTAGACATTTAGAAGACCTCGTTTCGTACTAGATATGACCATTATGAATTTGTAGTTATGCCTTTTGGTTTAACCAATGCACCTGCTGTATTCATAGATCTTATGAATAAAATTTTCTGTGAGTTCTTGGATAAGTTTATGGTTGTGTTCATTGATGATATTTTGGTTTATTATAAAATTAAGGAGGAACCTAAAAGTCATTTAAGGGTTGTCTTGAAAACCTTAAAAGAAAAGAAACTATTTGGGAAATTCAGCAAGTGTGAGTTTTGGTTACAACAAATTTATTTTCTTGGTAAAATTGTTTCAAAAAATGGAATAACTGTTGATCCTGATAAAACAAAAGTTGTTGAAGAATAGCCAAGACCCACAAATATAACCGAGATCCGTAGTTTTCTTGGTTTGGCAGGTTATTACCAAAGGTTTTCTGAAAATTTTGCACGGTTATCTAGTCCAATGACTAAGTTAACTCGAAAAGGTGTTAAGTTCATATGGACAAAAGAATGTGATGATTATTTTCAGGAATTTAAAAGAAGATCGGTAAATGATCCAATTTTGGCACTACCATCTAGAAATGGTGAGTTTGTTATCTACATTGATGCTTCATTGAAAGGACTGGGTTGTGCCCTAATGCAAAATGATAAGGTAATTTCTTATGCTTCAAGTCAGTTGAAACCTCATGAGTTAAATTACCCTACACATGATTTGGAATTAGCTGCTGTTGTTTTTGATTTAAAAATCTGGAGGCATCATTTGTATGGAGTGAAGTGTGAAATATATAATGATCACAAAATCTTGAAGTATATATTCACTCAAAAAGAATTGAACATGAGACAGAGGAGATGGTTGAAATTAATCAAGGATTATTATTGCACGATCCATTACCATCCAGGAAAATCAAATAAAGTGGCTGATGCTTTGAGTCAAAAAATTAATGCTTCATTAACCATGATACGTTTGGAACGAGATCCTTTGGTTTTTGATTTGATGAACTTTGGCATAGAATTTTTTGGTGCAGGAAATTCTTCTGTTTTGTTTCAGGTGTCAGTGAAATCATTTCTATCAGATAGAATTAAGCAAGCACAGAAAGAAGGCAGTGAGTTGCAGAAAAAGGTAGAGTTGGTTTAGAAGGGTAAGTTTCCTGAATTTAACATTGATAATGATTGTGTTTTGAGATTTGGAAAGAGATTATGTGTGCCTTGTGATTCATAGTTGAAGAATGAGTTGTTATGTGAAGCTCATAGTTCTCCGTTTTCAGTTCATCCTGGAAGTACTAAGATGTACAGAGATCTTCGGGAGTATTACTGGTGGGATGGAATGAAAAGAGATATTATTGATTTTACTATGAAGTGTTTGAATTATCAACATGTTAAAGCAGAGCGACAATTACTGAAAGGAATGCTTCATTCTTTACCGGTGCCAGGGTGGAAATAAGAAAATATATCCATGGACTTTGTTGTGGGATTACCAAAGACATCTTGAGGTAATAATGCAATCTGGGTTATAGTTGACTGATTGACTAAATCTTCTCATTTCCTTCCTATTATAGATACTTGGTCTCTAGATCAACTTGCTCGGTTGTATGTTAAAGAGATAGTCAGGTTGCATGGAGTTCCCCTCTCCATTGTATCTGATCGTGATCCCAGGTTCACTTCTAACTTTTAGAAAGGCCTTTAGAAGTCATTGGGTACTGAATTAAATTTTAGTACAACTTTTCATCCTCAATAAAATGGGCAGTCAGAACGAATAATTCAGACATTGGAGGATATGTTACGTGCTTACTCGATGGATTATCAGGGAAGCTGAGACCAACATCTTTCTTTGGTTGAATTTTCATATAATAACAGTTTTCATTCCAGTATACAGATGGCTCTATTTGAGGCATTATATGGAAATCATTGTCGACCTCTAGCTTTTTTGGGATGAAGTAGGTGAAAGGAAGCTAATGGGACTAGAATTGGTAAAAGAGATGACAGAGAAATTTCAGTTGATTCAGAAGCACATGAGAACAACTCAGAGCAGACAGACACGTTATGCAGATAACCGGAGGAAGGATCTTTTTTTGAGGTAGGTGATCATGTCTTTCTCAAATTTTCTCCATGGAAAAGTGTGATGCGTTTTGGTAAGAAGGGAAAGTTGAGTTAGAGGTTTATTGGACCTTATGAAATTTTGAAGAAAGTTGGATCAGTTGCGTATAGAGTGGATTTACCTCCAAGTTTATCCCAGGTACACAATGTTTTTCATGTTTCGATGTTGAGAAAGTATATGCCAGATCCATCTCATGTTTTGAGCCCAGAGGTAGTTCAGTTGGAAGAGAATCTCTCTTATGAAGAACAACCAGTTTAGATTCTTGACCGTAGAGAGCAAGTGTTGCGGAATAAGGTAATTCATCAGGTAAAGGTTTTGTGGAAAAACCATATGGTTGAAGAGGCAACGTAGGAATCTGAAAATTCTATGAGGGATAAATACCCCCACTTATTTTGATAAGTGAATAAAAATTACGAGGACACAATTTACAAAAGGGGGGAAGGATGTAACATCCCAAGTAAATGAAGAATAAGACATATTTCATAATTATTAATATTTGTGAATTAAATATTAATTTTACTTTAAAAGGGTTTCTATGTTCGATAGCATACCTGATATGCAACAACAGGTTTCTTTGGAATCTTACATTGCACACTAATAATATAATATTATTATCTTAAATGGTAGTTAACTCCTAGCCGTTTTATTGGTGGGAATGAATGAAAATAACTACAATATGATTATACATGACTATTAAATGTATTTACATTATCCAATAAAAGTTAGAGGCTTAAAATGTGAATGAATCTAATTTTAAGCATAATTTACATTAAAAGGCCGATTTATCGCCTTTTAATGGAGAACCCTTTTTAAATATAGTTTTGGTCACTTTAATACATTCTATATGACCAAATAGAATCCTTATTTATAATGGGTATATCAAAATCTACTTTGTGTAATTTTTTGGAATTTTTCTGATAAAGTTCATTTTTTAATGAATAGTGAAAATATTGTATTTTAATTCAAAATTATGTTTTAATATAATTTATTTATATGGTTATATTATCTTTTTAATTGGTTTTAAAGTGTAATTAGAATATATTTTTACCATTTAATCCAATTTTTGTCATTGGAATTAATTTCACTTTGAAATTGGACATAAACAAGTATCAATCTTTTGATAGTTATTGTTTCTTAAAAACACGCTATTTGTTTTGATATCGGGAATTAATTTTAAAATTAATTAATTCCACTTCTATGTTTTGAATTTGGAAAAATAGAAATAATTTTTTAATTCAGAATATCAAATATAGCTTAGGCTTAATTTTTGGTATTTTTCTGAAAAATTTCAATTTTTGATGAATAGTGACACCACTTAGTGGTAGTTAAAAAAACTGACGTTTTCATTTAAATGAAAATTTACCACTTCTGTGAATTGAATTTTGAAAATCCAATATACATGGTTGTTAATAATAAGTAAAATGTGGTTCAATAAGATGAAAATAATTTTTGGTGAATAGTAACTTGTGACTTATTTACCGCGGTTAAAGGTAAATAAGGTAATTCAAGGTAAAAAGAATATTATAATAATTCAAAATTACCTTAACACTTGTCCAAAACTTATTGGTTGAGTCATTAATGACCATGGTCATCTTTGGGTCGATTTTTGGACCCCTTTGATCCACTTGTAAGTGATAATGACAATTTAGATTAATTAATTTAAAGTAAAGGCCAAAATGACATAAACAAAAATATTTTAGTAATTAATTTTTATATAGTGTTATATAAGTCCTAATTTCTACTATAAATATTCTCTAAAAATATAAAAATATTTCCTACATGATAGTATTTTTTTATAATTTTTAGACATCTAATAAATTAAATAATTTATGACATAATAATGATGCAGTATTTACCTCATTGATAAATAATTGAAATAAATAAGATTATAATGATTAAAATATTATACAAAACATATCCAATTATGATTGGATGATTTTATTTCAAACATGAGTCATCTTATCTTATAATATAAAGATTTTTGGACCATTATAAACTGAGTATTATTATATAATAAAATAATAGTTTCACACTTTCCTAAAGAGCCCCTCCTCTCCCCTATAAAAGTAGACCACTTCTATGCAATTCCTCACATCTCTCAGGCCATTTGAATCATCCAAACTCTACCCAATTAAGCTCCCTACATCCCTCTAATCCCCCTAGAAGCCTTAACTTAGGCATAAGGCACTTCAATAAGTCCTTTAGTTCAAACCAAAGGGAGTTACCAAATTAAAGGTAACCGTTTCTCTTAAATTGTTTTCATTTATTTTACTTCTCCAACCCCTAAACTCTTTTTATTTCTTTTATTTTGTAAAAAAACTAGTATCCTAAATATACTAGGATGTTTTTATGAGATTTATTCGAACTACACTTACACACACCTCCATCTAATGGATAAAGAAAATAATGTTTCTGTGGATGGAAAACTAAGGCCACACGAAACCATGATTGTTCAATTACATCTTACCGACTCTCATGGTGGCCATTATGATAGAACTTTATTTATATATGATATATATTATGTTTATTATTTCATTATTCTTATGTAATTCCCAATTATATCAATCCTTTATGGTTTCCATAGTGGGTAAATACGATAATCTCATTTGAGGAAGTGCGGACTACCGCCCCCTTAAGGTGATGTGACTCGTTAATGCCTTATGTGAGATGTATAAAGGATATTGTTAATGATATTATATATTATATTATACTGGAATTATAATATACCTATGTATCATTATGTTTTATTTCCATTAAAATAAGAAATAGAAATGAAACTAGTGTTCATGCGTATGTACGACTTACCGTCTCCATGAACGGTGCCTTTCATTTATTACCTCTAAATGTTATGTAATATTATAAATACATGTATATAATGGATATATATGATATATATGATATCTAAATCATGAATATAATTCTGGATATAATGGACTATTGACCACATGGACAACTTGTAAATATAAGGTGTTCATTTTTTGACTCAAGTTCCAAATATCGACAAAACGAAAGTTATTAACTTAAATGATTAAATAATGTTTATAAAATGGTAATAAGTGATATAAAAGGAATAATAAACTTGAAAAATGTTCTTAAGCAAGTAGAAATTAACTTTAGTTTATTATTCAGGATATTAAACAATGATCGAGTCAAGTCGGACACGAGGTAAGGGACTTCGTCTCAATCTCCTTTCATTGAGGCATATTTTGTTCTAATACAAGACTTTCTTTTATATGCTCTATAAACACCTTTGACTTTTAATTTCATTCAAAGGGAATAATTTTCTACGAAGCGTTTTACTAAACAAAAAAAACGAATGTTTCTTTTAACATACGCAGTGACAACAACCTTTTCTGCCACCGTGAGTATTATTTGATCTTTGGCTTCCTCAACAAGCCGTAATGTTTTTAAAAGAAAATAAATACCTTATACTCTTTTACGTATTTTCGGTATTGAAAATGGTTTTGAAAATGGATTTGTTATGTCAATATATTTAAGTGATATATTGTGATTGAAATGTGGAAGTGTTTTCTTTCCTTTATATTTGTTGTATGTGTTATGATTTTATATTGGTACTTGGACATTTGACGGGTGGTTAAATGATAAAACAAATGATGGGTGGTGCTGTGAATACCAGGACGGGTGGTTACTTTATAACCTCCAATGCATTGGGTATGGAAGTCGGCCGTATGGCTATTCTATTTAGTGATATGTGTGGTAGTCAACCGTATGGTTATTCCATTTAAGTATGTTTATGTCCCAAGATACCTTTATATGTTATGTGTTCTTTATATGGTTTTTATGGTAATATTTTAGTTACAAAAGGGTAAGTAATGATACTTTATTAAGTGAATAGTATTTACTACTTCATAAAGGTGAAAAGTATTACTTATGTTAAAGTATTCATGGTTTACCTGTTGTTTTGAAAAACTAACAGTTTTCCTTCATTGTGTATCCCTTACTGAGATTTTTATGCTCATACCAAGTTTATTGAAATGTTTTTCATAGGACATAATGTGAAATAGGGTCAAGGATAGGATCAAGGAAAAGTCATGCTGTCTTAAACATGGAACTATACATGACTCTTTTTTTTCAAGAGTTCATGTTTTGTAAAAAAATGGAAACTGTATAGAAGTTTCTACTTTGTAATCTCTCTAGATGTAATAGTTATGGCCTAACTCTCTAAAAATATAAACCTGAAAAGATCCTCAATATGAATTATTAATTTAATTCAATATTATGTAAGGTTTAAGGCCGAGTCCTTATATATAGTCTCGCACCTCATGCCAAGTCCATAATGACAAGACCACATCTAATGAAATGATAAACACACACGACCCATGTATGTCAATTTTACACACCAATTCACTTATTGAATCAATAATACTATCTAAATCATTTAATCAAACATATTTCATTCATCCTCTCAAATTCACAATTTATAACTTGAAAAAAAATAATGTTTTCCAAAAACCATTCAAAACCAAGATTTCCGAATTATCCTGAAAAAGGGTTTACACTAAGAAACCAATATGATTTTACTTTGAAATTCAAAAATATTAGTTTAAATATCTAATAATTTAACTTTTTAAATAATTAGATAAGAGAGAGAATCCATCTACCCCACAATGGGTGATTAAAATAAAGAAATACATAACAGAACCTCTAGATCCAAGCTCAAAATTCCTTTTTGTCAATATATCCAATCAATATCTCATAAAAACACATAATATATCATAGATATATCCATAATAGATCAAATAAAACGTTATTTTCAAAGGAAAATTAGTGGATGTAGTAAGAAGAGAGAAATAAAGAGAGAAACAGATTTTACCTTAAATCTCCTAGATCCAACACACTTCGATCCATTAAAACAGGGCTCTATAAGGAGAAGTGATGTCAATAATTACAAAAGGAATCCTCAGGTTTGAGATTTTATGATAATGAGAGGTAAATGATAGTTTTTGGGTGAAAATGGAATGAAAATACAAATACAATTTTTAAATTTATTAATGCACATCGTACGGTTAGATCACACGGTTTAACAAACTGTGCTCTGACTGTGTGAGTGCTACTGGACGATACCCACATGGTTGTACGATTGTGACACATGGTTTGAAAAATTGTGTGTTAATTGTGTGAAATTCTTATATCCCAAAAATATCTAGATTGCACATTTTTTCACATGGATTGGATAAACCATGCACCAACCATGCTCATAACTAATAACTCCCATAATCTCTAGCAAAATTTCCTAGAGAATTTGCATGGTTTCCCCTAACCATTCTTAAAACATGAACCCTTAAAAACACTTTCAAAACACAAAAAAACCAACCATAAGCTCCTAAAACTCAGCCAAAACATTATATAACATAAAAATACATAATAAAATGGAAAAGTACCTCAAATCGAGGTGTTATATTCTCCCCACCATTAGGCTCTCCATCCCCAAAAAGCTAGAGATTACTGGTGATTTGTAAAATTTCATGCCATTGCTCCAACATTTCTTTCTCACATTCCCATGTCACCTATTGAATTTTCCACATTTTCTTAATACTCTAACCAATTGAATGTTCTTTCCATTAAAGAATTTATCTTTTCTATTCAAGATATGAATCGATGCATGAATTAATGTGGCATATGGTTCCAGATTGATATGATCCCATCGAATCACATGGATAGAATTGGGATTGTATTTCCTCAATTATGATACATGAAAGAAATTATGAACCAAACTAAATAGTTTTGGTAAATCCAACTGATAAGTAAGTTCACTATTCTTTTCAACATTTCAAAATGTCCAACATACCAAGGAGATAACTTTACTTGCTTACCAAATTTACAATGCCCCGTCCTTGTAGAGACTTTAAAGAGTACATGATCTCCCATGATAAAGGATAAAGAGAAACATCAATGATCCACATAATATCTCTGATGGATTTAGACTATAACCATCCTTTTTCTGATCATTTTAATTTTATCAGTTATCTCATGAACAAGGTTAGGTACTAATAGTGAAGTTTACATGGTCTCTATCTAGTAAATTGGATATTGAAAAGGGTGATGATACATTTTCTTGAATAGATCCATCTATATCATGGCCTAATAACTATTTTTATATGAAAATTTCACTAAGGGAAAATGATCCTCCCATGAGCCACCAAAATATATAACATAAGATAAGATCATGTCTATTAGTGTTTGAATCATTAATTATAACTACCTATCCATTCGAGGATTATATATCATGCTCCTGGCCAATTGGGTACCCAAAGTGTAACTTCCTAGGTTTTTAGAGCGGTTTAAATTCCTCATCTGTTTTGAATTTTCAGTGTTTGGTGGGTAGAACAACTCTTTTCTCGTTTAATGAAACATAATTCCAAGTTTTACTTTGACCCAAGACCTAATTTTTAGATGAATCTTGATACTAATAAAGTTTCTTTGGGTTTTAGGTGTGTTAGAGGCCAAAAAAACAAACTTTCTAGGGTGCGCAAACTGGGTTGCATGGTTTGGAAAAACCATGTAGCCTTCTAGGAGAAACTATGCATCCCTCTAGGTCTACTGTGTACATTTAGAAAACCCATATAGGAGGGGGATCACGGGAATGAGACCATGTATATAGTTTTTGATAGAGGGCTCATGCACAGTTTGTGCATGGTTTGGAAAACTGTGAACATGAATCGTGTAAGCCTAGATCTTAGACAGTGGGTGTCGCATGGTTGGCGCACAGTTCTTCAAACCACGTGATCCATTAAAAGTGTGAAAATACCAAAATTCACTTCTCTCATTAAATGATTTTTATCCTCCTTTCTCCTTTAAAATGCATGCATAGCGTAGGGGATCCCCTCGTTTCTTCCCCCCTTAGTCTTACAGCCAAATTCTTCATCCGTACTCCGTTTCTCAATCCGTCTGTGACATTGGATCCATATTAGTAATCACTTAAATCCTATTACTTCTCTTCTCCTTTACTCTTGCCTCATATAGCACTAAATCCCTGTGATCCATTTTACCCTATTTTCAGGACGTTCATCTAAAACGTTGATTTCTTCCAAATCGGCTTGAGTTGGAGGATAAGATCAGATGAGTGGAATTCAACCAACTTAGGGTATGTGGTGCTCACCTTTCTCAGTGATTTCGTGAGTGTTTTGGGGGTGTGACTTTGAGTGCACTTTTTTTTGACCAAGAAAGACCTTATGAATTTATTTTCTTGTATTTAATTAATTAAATTGATTATTGGAGATGCCTATGGGAATCCTACTCAAGTTTAAAAATGGTTTGATCCATGTGAGTGGATTAGGACATTGGGTAGTTTAGGCCATGGTACTTTCCTTAATTAAATTGAATTGTTTTAAATTAATTATATTGGTTTTTGAGTTCTATGGTAACTGGACAGTCTTGGCCTAAGGATTGAGATAGTGTTGGTTATCTTGTTTAAGGTGATATGATCGTTAGGATGAGCTTGGTCTGAGGAATTTGTGTGATGTTGATCATCATTCAGGTGACTTGGTCGTAGGGATGAGGCGGCGATGTCATGAGGTTACGATCATGACTCGTGTGATATTGGATGAATATGGCCATCAAATTGAGTGACATTATCATAGGGGCATGGGGTGTCAGATGGTGTGGCTTAGGTATTTATTTGGTGATTTCCACTCACCCATGTTAGTCAATGCACTGTTCAGAGTTGTGTGTACATAGTGGAATTCAGATGATGAGGTGGTATTGATTACTCGTGTGGGTAGAGGCCTCCGTTAGACGTGTATTTGGTAAATGGTTAGAGGTGCTTACCGCACACAATTAGAAAGTGCATTATTTGCGATGGGGTCCCATCACAAATGAACCGTTACTAAAAACAATGTCTCAAATAAACTTTTTTGTGATGGTCCATCATAGAAAAGATTATTTTCAATGGGTAGGTATCCCATCATAAATAATATTTTCTGATGTATAAAAAAGATATTTTACGATGGGAAGATTCACCCATCATAAATAATTATTTGCGACGGGCGATCCTTATCATAAAAAAAGTAAAAAAAATAATAAAAAAAATAAAAAAAAAATAAAAAAATAAAAAAATAATAATAATAATAAAATTCACAAAAATATAAAAAATGAACTATATAGAACTGAAAATATATGAATTAATAAAAATATTACAAAAAATATGTAAATTCAAATGTTTATAAAAATAATTATGACAAAAAAACACATAAATCACTGAGGGGGAGGGTCATATGTAGGAGGTGGTGGAGGAAACTCCATCCCTAAAACTTAATTAAGATGTCACATTTACTCCATTATCTACTCATGCTGCTGCTCCTGCCATTGACACATCTCCTCCTGCTACTGTTTCTACTGTCAAAAAATCTCTTCCTACTCCCTATGAATAGAATTTATAATCCCATTCTGAGCTCACAATTGATCTTCATACTGTGAATAAGATGATGATGACTCTCCAAGATTTCCCCTAAATTTGGATGAAGACATCACAATAGTACCATAATAACTCCTAGGTGTCAATTAAGAGCCGATACCAACAACTCAGCCTTTCTCAAAGGCATACTGAGTCTCTTGCATCCATGTTGTGTCATTAAATTTTGCTGCACTAGTGATCTGATCCTCAGTCTCAGCCTGAATCTCATCCCATGTACGAGAATTCGCGGCCTCATATGACTCCTTCAATTGTAATTTAAAATTAAAATAGTTAAAATATTATTTGTAGTTAATTTTAAAACTCAAAAAAATTATACTGACCACAATATGACACTAGTGACTACCTATAACCTCTCCAGTGATTGAATCACTATACATCCTCATATAAACATCAAAATCCATAATATCAAGATGTTCTACTGCCTATATAAGTATAAAATAAATAGTTCACATTTAAATTTATGTAAATTATTAAAAAAAGTACTTACCATATATCACCGATGTGTACTGAATGTATGACTACTAGCTCAATGTCTCACCTCCTACCACCCCCAGTTTTGTTGACCTGATGATAATCTCCTTTGAAAACTAGATCTCATTCTGTATGAACATAATCTATCCCAAGATTGAGATGAGATGTAATTTGGCCGGTGGGCATAACAAGACTGATCAAAATCTGTGACTCCTACTTTCCTCATGGCCGTCCACCTCATGTTGTGTAAAAATGAGGGCAAATCTCATGCATAAAGACCTATCAAGCCTCCCATATATAGGTTCACATGCTATCATTGATGGGATACCATAATCCCTATAAATAATTAATAATATCAAGTTAATAATTAAATAAATTTAAAAATAACTATTATTTATCTAAATACCATCCAATGATCAAACATGTGGTGCCAAACAACAATGAGAATCCGATCCCATGTCATCCATGCTCTAGAAAAATAATTCTATAATATAGCACTATCTTTTCCAACAACTATATGCGAAATGCTATGAAAAAATAGAACAAATAATCAAACAATTAATATATAAATAAATTAATGAAAATTAATTAAAACTAACTAAAATACACAAATAAACATACCTTTGAATGCATGGATTGAACACAATACATGGACACCACTCAGGGATAGGGTCAGGAATCATCAATCTCGAAAGTCCACAACCCCTCTAAGTTGATGTTGAAACGCCAGTAGCCTAAGGGTTAGATGACAAAACATCAGGCTTGTCACCAAGTAGTGTAGCCTCATCCAACTCACGAAACAGATCAGATAAATGGTTGTCGTCCATCTGAAACATGAAATGACTATTTTCAGAAAATAATTGAAGATAATTATTATATATAGTTATATATTATATATGATTATAACTGGCATTTAATTGTGTCAATATTCATCCCCATCATCATCTTCATATATAATGATGTCAATATCTTTATATTCCTCCTCAGTATCATCAATTTTCATAAGAGTTTCAGCTTCAACACCTCTTTATATTTCAAATTCATTTGTTACATCAATAAATCATCATCACCATCAACCCATAACTATGGGGTTTCATCATCGATATTCATGTCTCTTCATGGAAAAAATGGATTTGGAGTTGCCTTTTAAAAAATTTGAATTCCTTACACTTCAACGGAACCACATTCACTTTGGATAAACTGATTTTCATGATATTTGATTTTTATTATACTCCACCAATCACTTAAATCTCTTGAAGAAGCATAATAATTTGCATAATAAATTTGATGTACATGATGATCCAATAAAACTGGTTCATTTACTGTAAGAAGGATTTTATATTTAATATAAATTATTCCATGGTGCAGATGAACGTGTAAGCCTCTATCAGTATCCAACCAATGACATTTAAACATCATTATGTAATTCTATCCTAGATAACATAGTTAAATTATTTCTTCCATCATGCCATAAAAATTAACTTCACTTTTTCTATGATGAGATACTCTCAAACAAACACCACTATTCATTATTTTTTTAATTCCCCATATGCATGTGTATGCAATTGAAAACTATTTACCACATATGAGTTATAAGATTTAACCATTTTGGATGGTGGGTTACTCAATACACATAATCAATTATAAATTTTATCAGCATATTCAAATACCTTAAAATTTGAAAAATAATTATCAATATAACAAGTAATAAATCTATTTTATATATTTAACTATAAATAATTTACTTTACTAGTTTTTGAAACTAGTAGAAAAAATTATTATGTTGATGTTCTTAAAGAGAAGTTTTTGTAATTTTTAGAAACTTTTTATTAATATGATTATCATATAATCTAAAAATAAAATAATATTAGTTTACTTTAAAAAAATAGAATAAGTGATAGGAGCAATCACTGTAAAAATGGTGACATTTATTTATAGTTGAGAATAACATATGTATGAGCTAGGTGGTGTTCATCATCTAAAATCCATCCTTCATGAACTCCACCAAATTCAAGTTCAGGATGATTAAAAACTAATAATTGATTGTTCATTTAATAATCAAAATTTTTCTCATCACGGCTCTTGTAGTTATGTTTTGAGGGATATTTAGATTAAAAATAATGAGATCAGAAAAAAGAAATTTCCTATTGTAAATAAGCTTCTGCAATTAATTCTTCAACTGATGCTTTTTTACGTACATTTTCTTTCAATTTCTACATGCATATCTCATATCCGTACATCCATTGGAATTGTACCATCCCTCCACATTTTGCTTCATGCCAAAAATGTAATGTCAAATGTTCCATTGAATCAAAGAAAGTCAGCGATATTTTTTTTCTTCCAATTTACATAAAATTAAAACAACATCTTATTACAGTCTACTTAGGGCATCGTAGTCTATTTGTCACGAACCAGCCCCAGTCAACCCTGAACCGGTCACCCGGGCTAGCCCGCGACAAGTGTCGAGAGGCGTTCCCGATCCTCCCGAGATGGTGACAAGCACCAAGGGTATCAATAGAGTACACAAGGGAACGATTTCTCCCATATATAAATAATTAAACAAATAGCGGAAATAAATGGAAAGCCCAAAATACATTTATATTAAAATTGAACTAAACATTATTTGTACAAGAAACTGAAAGTAGAACTAAAACAACAACTCAAATGACCAAAATTGATAACCAACTAACTCCATGTGACACCTCTAGTCACTCTCCAACACAATGATCACATGTCATCCAAGGTGATCAAACTCGAGCTAAAACCTACACAAGGGCTAAAAACAGAAGAAGACTACAACCATGAGTATTAAAACTCAGTAGGATAGCCCGATATTATATTCCCAACGAACTTTATTTAAAATAAAAGAAACATAAATTTAAAGTTTTAAATACAAGATATAAAATTATTTTTTTCAAATGAGGTTTCATGCTATAATAATTATCAGAAAAAAATATGCATGTTTAATAAACAAAAATGCAAGTAACAATTTTTCAAAGAGGTGCAAATTCAAAATGAAAATAGTTTTCAAGAGGGATGATTTAAAGAATGTAAACTTTTAAATAAATAACACACAATTCTGAATTTACCAACCAAACACACTGTATGCCGACGGTGAGTACAAAATAGCCAATGAGCACAACTCACGTGAATACCCCTAGGCACTAGTTAGTTGTGAGCTCTAGGTACCTCGTATCTCGGTGAAAGTAACCATAATAAATATCCATTCTCATTCACAAGATCCACTAGTATGGATCATACCCATAACCTAGTAGTCCCCAAACACCATCAGCATCATAGTTTAGTTAGTGTTGTCATCGTCAAACTTGCCACGTGAAACAGGGGCCAAACCCCACAGAATCACTAGCATACTAGTACACGTCCTCCCACCTAGATACCCAGGATTCCCTTTAGTGATCAATCAAGTTACACATATTATAAAATACACTTTTCACATAAAAATTTCATTACCAAACCATAATCACACAAACAACCTGCAAACATGCTTCACATTTCTTTCATGAATCAATAAACCACTAAAAAGTTTTTCAAAACAATCTTGAGGAGTATAACGAGGCCTTGCACATAAAATCCATTAAAAAATGATATTTTAAGGCCACAACCCATCAATAACATATCAAACCAAATTTGGAAGCCCCAAAACCAATTAATAAATCATTTTCATGGACCATAAAATGGCCCCAAAAGATAGAACATAAAATACATGGAAACCATTTAAAAAACAAATGCCAAACGAGCCTTTAAGGCTTTCTGAAAACTAACATTTGACAAAGGTATGCATTTAAATTTTATTAAGGATGTGTATAAAACCCATTTAAATCATAAAACCACATTTATAAATCTATTATAATACTAAGGTTATATATTCAAAACATAACCATTTTCATAAAGATGTGAAACGATCCATTTTCCAGAAATTCGGGCCAAAATATGATGTAACCAAAACCCATTTGTTTGTAAAACCAAATCCAAATTGTAAAGACATATAAGGACCCAAAAATACCATTTTCCATTCTTAAAATACATTTATAAATCCAAACAAATAATTTTTAAATCACACTTAACACATAAAAGCCAACCGAAAAATTTACCGAACACATGACATGCACTTTTAAACAAAATAATTTATTTTAAGAAGTTAAAAAAGAATAAAACCCCAATTGCATGAAATATTTTATTCAAGATTCTAAAAAATGTTAAAAATACCATAAAACAGGTTCTCAATCTCACAAACCAAGTGCGAAAGATAATGGAACATTTAAACAAACACTTGGTGTGCACTTTCATGACAAAACAACAATACTTTTCACAAAACAAGGATTAAAAAACCATTTTTCACACCAAGAAAACTATAAAAAGGCTTAAAAACAATAATAAACATATATATCAGTTGAGGAAAATATTAAAATGATTAAACATGAATGATAAAGGCAAGTACAAGGGATATCCTACCTCAAATCCTTGGCGTAATGGAAACACACACATGGAATCACCATCCGAGGGTTTACAAACCCTAAACCTACGACGACCCGAACCAAATGAATAAAAAACCCATAAAAAATCATGTAATAATAGAAACCTAAGTATAATAGGACTATGAGATATTATAAAACAAAAAAATAATGAAAGGAGGAAGAATATGGAGGATAAAGGAGAAGGAATCTCACCTTTTCAACTAGAAAACTCTTTGTATTCCACTAGATCTGCACCCATAGATAAAAGTTAATGGATTTAAACTTTTTGGAGAGACTAATAAGGTATGTAAGAACCAGGAAAAGAATATTTGTGGCAAAAATAGTACGAATTGATTAATTTATTAATGATACAATTTACATTGTCAATTCTGGACGATTTGAGAGACATTGAAAATGTTTCCCCACTCTGAGACTATTATGAGCTTAAAAGAGGGAAAATAGATAATGGGGGTGAGGATAGGGATATTGGGTTCGTTTGTGAGTTTTAATAACCGAAAAATATTAATTATTTAATTATATATAAAATAAACAATTTTTTTTTTAAAAATTGGAAATGGGCCCATGGGCTGGCCTAATCCCTAAATAAGTAACCCCAATTCACCATGATTATGAATTCTTAATGGGTAAAAAAGGATATGGTAGTTTGAATATATCAGTTGAGGCCATGTGGGAAGTGGAATGAGTGAAAAAGGTTGAAAAAAAAGTATTTATAAAAGAAACAAATTTGGTTTCTAAAACAGGAAATGGGCTCACGGTTGGCCCAAATCATGAAGTAACCACCATTTCTCCAAAAACTCCTAAAAAAGAAATGGGGAACCCAAATTAGGGTGATTAGACATATATGAATCTTAAAAACTCAACATTAATCTCACACAAGACCCAAGAAAAGTATCATGATTTCAAATTAACCGGATCAAAACAAAGATATGAAAAACCGGGTGTGACAATTCTCCCCACCATTAAAGCTTTCCTCCCCTGGAAAGCCATAACACTTTCCAGCTGAAAGATAAACACCTAAAGATTCCTTATAAACATGATCCAACCTATAAATATAGTGAAATATTATTTTCCATCAACATAAATTAATCCTCTTTCCCAAAAAAAACACCAACTCACAACCACTTTGTGAAAATCAACGGAATGATCAAGCCACCACCTCCACAACCAAGCTAAGAACCCGATTATTGGGCCTTATCCCAATGAAACAAACAATAAAACAAAGTAAAGAGGACTCAATAAAACCAAGGAATCTAGGGAAGTATAGAATGGACTCCCCAAAATTAATAAAAAACTATCACTAGACAAGTTCATAGGAGGAAAAATCAACGAGACCTGTGGTGGGTCTCCCCACCATTAGAACCCAACTGGAAACAAAAAAAAACAAGAACTTAACATTATCTCACTTTCACAAGTCCAAAAAAAAAATCTCCCATAAAAACCCACCAATCCAACTTAAGAGGGTTACAACATGAACATATAAACCACCCACTCCCGAAAAGAGGGGATGAGAACTTGGCCAACACTTTCAGCACGGATCCAGACCCCCACCACTCAGGGAGGGGAGAGAAGGGGACCCAATAATTTGGCCAATGGAACCAAAAAAGAAACCAAGGAACTACCCAAAACTCTCCCACTACGAATAAGTAACACCAAGACTACACCCGATTTACAGAGGTGGTCCAAAAAGGGACATTTATTGGAAACCCGCATCCATTAAGGCATAACCATAGACACCGTGTGAGGGGTAAGTCCACCACACTTGTTGTGACAAATGGAAATTCACAGTAATGAGGAACCAAAATATAGAAATAGAAACTACCTTACCACAATGGTGGAGGTAAGATCCTGGTTAAGTGACCCACACCTCTGTAGATTTCCTGACTGTGTGAAAAGCTTAACTTCGAGGCCTATGGCTGGAGCCCTAAATCATGAAGCATCTATTGTCCCACAGTCAGGTGCTAAGTATCACACCACTCAAAAAAAAAATCACCTACTCAACAAAACACTTTCATCTAAATATAAAATCATAGATAAATATCAAAATTCTATCTCACTCGGAATGAGGAGCAGAATGGACAATGAATATGGCAAAAAGCATCAACATCAAGTAACACAACTGTTATGTCCACAAGAATTATCATGAACAGGAAGCACTTTAAGTCGATCCCAAACAGCTCTCTTTTTAAACTAAAAGGATGAGGAATTATTTTAGGAGGTGTATCTAGCTTGTGAAACATGATAAATAATCCTTAGGTTTATCAATTGGAAATATTGAAAACATAGAACTATCTGTGGCCACATCACAACATCCAATGCATCTTTAGAAACCCACTGAACATTACTCCAAACCCGAGCCACCAAAAAGATCCCATATCAAGATGAAATAAGAGTATGAATTATAGATCATAAGGGAGCAGAATGAATAGACAATAGTACTAAGACATAGGATAAACCATCCACATAACCATTGGTTCAAAACAAACACCACAATTTTTCAGCTAAAAACACTTTTGAAAAAAAACTAACTTAGTGGATTTTCACATTCACCAATGGCGTTTCATCAAGTCTCACTCATATAAACATTTACGTGCCACCCCAGGAACTCAACAACCATTCCATATAGGCCATACTTCTAGATATCAATAAAATCATGCATGTGAGAACCCATGAAAACACCAAAGGCTAAAACAAAACAACACCATTCCAAAAATCATGTACCATCAAAAGGAACACCAACCACCAAGTCAAAAACACTTTTCATACTCCAAAAAACAAACCAAACTTCATCAAGAACCATTTTATTAAAAAGAAAATCCATTCCATTTAATAGAACTTACAAAAACAACCATTCTATTCCAAATAGCCCTTTCTCATTTTTTTTAAAAATCAGCAAGGTCTCTTTTCATAATCTGAAAACCACAAAAGCCAAAACCCCTTTCTAGAAAAACACCAGCCGCACAAAAACAAATTTCCAAAACCTATTCATTAGATTCAAACACTTTTCAACAGCCCAAAACAACCCATTTGAAACAAAGTTTCAGAATTACTTTAAAATGGCTCACACTTTCAAAACATTTTATTTCAACAAACCACAAGTTTAGATTAGGAAAAATCCAATCTCGTTAAATCATTTCCACTTCCTCCACAAAATTTGTTTAAAAAAAACACAACATTACCAAAACCATTCTTATATTTAATTTTTGAAAACCCCTTTTCTAATTTTACAAATACAATCCTTCCTTTAAAACCCATTTCTATAATTCTCACACAAGGATTTTCAAAAAAAAAAATTCAGAATTCATGAAAGGTCCAAGAAACCCACAAAAGGGAACTAGTGTCGGTGGTTAACTTGACCATATGGTTGGCAGCCATATTCAAACACAACAACAACACATAGAGACTTATTAGGACCATGCCCCGGCTCCACATGGATTTCCAGGCCCTGCGAGCTCACAGATGCCATTAGTCAGACTCCCCTTTTCATATCCCAACACTAAACAATCAACAAGAACAAAGGACACTAATAAAACCATACTTCCCATGGAAACTTGGGGATCAGAACAAGAAAGAGTTCAATAAGCTCTTCCCGCACTTACCCCTAAAGTCCCAACAATCCTACTTCATCTACCTTGACATCCCCAAATAACAAGGGCACTCTAAAAATAATGGTCTGCTAAGAGCTAACCTCCTTTGATACCATTTTGTCACGAACCAGCCCCAGTCGACCCTGAACCCGTCACCCAGGCCAGCCCGCGAAAAGTCCCGAGAGGCATTCCTGATCCTCCCGGGATGGTTACAAGCACCAAGGGAATCAATAGAGTACATAAGGGAACAATTTCTTTCATATATAAACAATAAAACAAATAGTGGAAATAAATGGACAACCCAAAATACATTTATATTAAAATTGAACTAAACATTATTTGTACAAGAAACTGAAAGTAGAACTAAACCAACAAATCAATTGAAAAAACCTGATAACCAACTAACTTCATGTGACACCTCTGGTCACTCTCCAACATAATGATCACACATCGCTCAAGGTGATCAAACTTGAGCTAAAACCAGCATAAGGGCTAAAAACAGAATACGACTATAGGTGTGAGTATTAAAACTCAGTAGGTTATCCCGAAATTCTATTCCAAATGCACTTCATTTAAAATAAAAGAAACATAAATTTAAAGTTTTAAATACAAGATATAAAAGTATGATTTTAAAATGAGGTTCCATTCTATAATAATTATCAGACAAAAACATGCATGTTTAATAAACAAAAATGCAAGTAACAATTTTTCAAAGAGGTGCAACTTCAAAATGAAAATAGTTTTCAAGAGGGATTATTTAAAGAATGTAAAATTTTAAATAAATAACACAAAATTTTGAATTTACCAACCAAACACATTGTATGGAGATGGTGAGTACAAAATAGCCAACGAGCACAACTCACGGGAACACCCCTAGGCACTAGTTTGTTGTGAGCCCCAGATACCTCGTATATCGGTGAAAGTAACCATAATAAATATCCGTTCTCATTCACAAGAGCCACTAGTAGGGAGAATACCCATAACATAGTGGTCCCCCAACATCATCAGCATCATAGTTTAGTTAGTGTTGTCATCATCAAACTTGCTACGTGAAACAGGGGCCAAACCCCCACGAAATCACTAGCATACTAGTACACGTCCACCCACCTAGATACTCGAGATTCCATTTAGTGCTCAATCAAGTTACAAATATTATCAAATACACTTTTCACATAAAAATTCCATTACCAAACCATAACCACACAAACAACCCCCAAACATGATTCACATTTCTTTCACAAATCAATAAACCACTAAAAAGTTTTTCAAAACAATCTCGAAGAGTATAACGAGGCCTTGCACATAAAATCCATTCAAAAATTATATTTTAAGGTTGAAAACCCATAAATAACATATAAAACCCAATTTGGAATCCCCAAAACCAATTAATAAATAATTTTCATGGACCATAAAATGTCCCCAAAAGATAGAACATAAAATACACATGGAAACCATTTTAAAAAAAAATGCCAAACAGGCCTTTAAGGATTTCTAAAAACTAACATTTGACAAAGGTATGAATTTAAATTTTATTAAGGATGTGTATAGACACAATTTAAAGTAGAAAAATAAATTCATAAATCTCTTATAATACTCAGGTTACATATTCAAAACATAACCATTTTCATAAAGATGTCAAACGGTCCATTTTCCGGCAACTCGGGCCAAAATATGATGTAACCAAAACCCATTTGTTTGTAAAACCAAATCCAAATTGTAAAGAAATATAAGGACCAAAAAATAAAAATTTTCATTCTTCCAATACATTTATAAATCCAAAAAAATAATTTTTAAATCACACTTAACACATAAAATCCAACCGGAAAATTTATCGAACACATGACATGCACTTTTAAACAAAATAATTTATTTTAAGAAGTTAAAAAGGAATAAAACCCCAATTGCATGAAATATTTTATTCAAGATTCTGAAACATGTTAAAAATACCATAAACCAGGTTCTCAATCTCACAAACCAAGTGCAAAAGATAATGGAACATTTAAACAAACACTTGGTGTGCAATTTCATGACAAAACAACAATACCTTTCACAAAACAAGGATTAAAAAACCATTTTTCACACCAATAAAATTATAAAAAGGATTAAAAACAATAATAAACATGTATATCAGTTGATAAAAATATTAAAATGATGAAACTTTAATGATAAAGGCAAGTTCAAGGGATATCCTACCTCAAATTCTTGGCGTAATGGAAACGCACACACGAAATCACCATCCGAGGGTTTACAAACCCTAAACCTATGAATACCAGAACCAAATGAATAAAAACCCCATAAAAATCATGGAATAACATAACCATAAGTCTAACAGGACTAGGGGAGATTATAAAACCAAGAAATAATGAAAGGAGGAAGAAGATGGAGGATAAAGGAGAAGGAATCTCACCTTTTCAACAAGAAAACCATTTGTATTCCACTAGATCTGCACCCATATATAAAAGGTAATGGCTTGAAACTTCTTGGAGAGACTCCTAATGTATTGAAGAACCAGGGAAAGAATACTGGTGGCCAAAAGAGTACGAATTTATTGATTTAGGAATGATACAATTTACCTTATCAATTCTGGATGATTTGAGAGACATTGAGTATGGTTCCACTATCAGAGACTATTCTGAGATCCAAAGATGAAAAATAGATAATTGGGGTGAGGATAGGAATATTGGATTCGTGTGGGAGGTGGAATCACTAAAAAATATTAATTATTGAATTATATATAAAATAAACAAATTATTTTTTTTAAAACTGGAAATGGGCCCATGGGCTGGCCCAATCCCTAAATAAGTAACCCAAATTCACCATGATTATGAATTATTAAGGGGTAAATTTAATATATAAGTTTAGTCCATGTGGGAAGTGGAATGAGTGAAAAGGTTGAAAAAACAAAGGATTTATAAAAGAAACAAATTTGGTTTTTAAAACAGGAAATGGGCTCACGGTTGGTCCAAATCATGAAATAACCACCCTTTCTCCAAAAACTCCTAAACAAGTAATGGGGAACCCAAATTATGGTGATTAGATATAGTTAAATCTTAAAAACTCAACATTAATCTCACACAAGACCCAAGAAAATTATCGGGATTTCAAATTTTTGGTCAGAGTGGATACTCAAGAGGGGGGTGAATTGAGTTCCAATAAAAATTTCTGTTAAAATTATTTCTCTTTAAATCCCCCAATTTAAAAACAAAGTTAAACTATAGTGAATCTATACAAAGTGTAAATGTTCAATAAGTTTATCAAATATTGATCGGGTCTCAGTTGACTTAATCTGAAGATTAAATTAACTTTTGAAACTAACTTACTGGTTTACAATAAGTATAAACACTTTCTAATTTAACTATCAAAGTAGCTTTAAAACAGTTTTGTATTTAAAAGTAATAGCAAAGGAATATGAAATAAATATATAGTATACTTATAGACTTAAATTAATATGCACAACAAAAATAACCAAGAGGTTTAGTCTCAAGACGAGACTTAGTCCTCTCAAAAATTTATATAAATTGATCCACACCCTAGATCGGGGGTAAACAACAGTACACTACTGTCCAGGTCCAAAGACCTCTACCAACGTTCTTCATGGGAAAAGAAAACAACAACACACAGGCTGTTCAGGTCTTACTCAACATCTACCACTATCCACAGTGGGAAACAAGGGGTTATAAAGTTTGAGTGAGGATTTAAGAATCCTCCAGCTTAGTACAAGAGTCAGTATGTGTGTAGAATAAACAAGGTACACACACTGCTCGAAATGTAATTAAAAAGAATCACTAATATGAATATGATTGAGTTTAGAAATTCTTTAGTGATTAGCAGTGCAGCTTTGGAATCATTTGGTTTATTAGAAAAGCTTCTGAGTCCTTCTCTGGTTTCTTGTTCAGAAAACAATGTCATTTTCTTCCTTGGTTCTCAGTCTAGTTTAGCAGCCTCAGTGCATGAAATGCTTGGTGTAGTTCTTCACTCAAGATGCAACTTGTGTTCTCCTCTAGAATAAGTTTCTTCGTGTATGCCCAGGATTCTTGGAGTATGGATTTTGACTAGTGAAAAATGCTGCACATTTGAATGCTGTTCAGCTCTTGGATCTTGGCTCTTTCACCCTTCGTGTGTCTTCTTAGTGCCTTGATTCTCTTCCTTTCAAAAAGTGTTGTGTTTCATGATCCTTTTTATTTGTCCCTTTATAGGTTTCAGCTTATGCAGAAAAGAATAATTACTTTTTGCATGGGTACTAGGTACGGTTCCCTGACATGGAAACATAGATCATTAAATAACATTAAATGCATTAAAAACATCAAATATAGCCATTAGCTTAATAAAAAAATAGTATTGAGAGTATAGAGTATAGAGTTTTACTGGTTGGTCAATCATTAGTAGCTCGTGGTGGTAAAAGTGCACGGTGTTGTAGGATCTTCAATCGGTAGCTCTTGCTCTTGCATCGATAGCTCTATATAACAGTTTCTCTCCATCGGTAGCTCTTGAGCTATCGGTAGCTCGATGTATCTGTCTGTGTGAATTGGCTCTATCGGTAGACTTCTGTCTATCAGTAACTCTTGTCTGTCAGTAGCTCTGGTGTGTTTTTTAGTCGGTAGCTCGGTAGACTGGTTCTATCGGTAGACTTCCTCATGTCGGTAGCCCTGTTTTGTGATTGTTAGTACTTGTATTAGTAGGCTTACTCTATCGGTAACTACTGGTAGACATGCACATCAGTAGATCGTATGTTCTGTCGGTATACTGTCTGCTTATATCAGTGACCTTAGCTTATCAGTGACTCTGTCTATCGGTAGAATAAGTCTATAATTAGACTGAGTACCGGTAGCTCTTTATCAGTAGCTATTTGCAGATCAGTAGCTTACACTTGTCTGTTTTTATGAAAAACACATCTGATTGGGTTAGAATTATTTCAGAACTTATATAACCATGGATAAACAAAGATTAACATATCTCAGGGATTATTTTAATATTATTATCATCTTGATCACAGATTGAAAGAATTAAAATATTGAAAAACATTAGATTGAGATTATCAAAGTATATGAAAGCATGATTAGGATTATCAAAATAGGTGAGGTCAACAATCTCCCCCTTTTTGATAATCACAACTTATAAAATTATAGTTTTAAAATAATGAGCAGTTGTATCAGAGGATATATCATTAAATGAAATTATCTCAGAGAAACATTATGTTATAGAACATAAAGGATCAGAGGTGGAATAAAATGTGATAGTATCATAGATAAAATTAAATGTAATGATATCAAAAGTAAAGTTTAGTGGCATCAGAGAGTTAGAGAAAATGGTAACAGAGGATGAAATGTTACAGTATCAGAGGAGTAAATCATAATAGATTTTACTTAGATAAAATTTCTCCCCCTTTCATTAATATCTCTCCCCCTAGGTGAATATTTCTCCCTCTTTGTTACTTAGAGAGTATTTCTCTCCCTTTGTAAAAGCTTGGTAAAATATTTCTCCCCCTTTGTGATAATCAAAAATTTGGAAACAATAAGAAAGAAAATAGCACAAGAGAAGGGAAGGAAATCCAATTGTATTAGATATTGTAAAAAGGTACAGAGACATAAAACAAAGTACAATGAATTCCTATCAAACATTCTGGCCAGTTTTCAATCCACATCCTCAATATGAGATTTGCCTTTGGGAGCAGAAGAGGATTCAGTTGAAGTGGAAGTAGGTGAGGGCTTAGGAATTCCGGAAATGATTAAAAGAGGCTGAGCCACAGAAACTAATCCTGGTCTATATTGAGGAGTCCTTTGTGTGATCATAGGTGTGAGGCTTCGAATTGCTTGGGCAGGAGTCATCTGAACTGGAGAAGTAGTAGAGGCAGAGGCAGGAAAAGCAGGAGGGACAATTACTGGACTAGCATCAACATGCAGAAAAGGCAGCAATAGATTTATGAAATCCATAATTATTCGTCCTCCTCTCTCCATAGCGAATATGAAGTCATACTTGTTCTCCATAAACTTGTCCAATGCTAGAGTCAATTCCATTAGCTTGCTAACTTGTTCTCTGAAAGCTTGATTGACAGAAGGCAGCTTCATATTTTCCAACAGAAGTTTGAAGTGATTGTTGATTTGATTTTTGGTGAAAATATTAGAGAAATAGGAGTCCACCTTATCTTTCACTTCTTTATGAGAGGAAGATGCTTCTCTCATGTAGTCTTGGACTATCTTCATTATCTCTCTAGATGAATCTCTGGTAGAAAGCACAACTCTGCTCAGCTTGGATGAGTCTACAGAACCACTGGTTGAAGCTTGACCAAGCTCCTCCTTCATCACAGCTCTAAACTGATTCAAATCCACGGAAGGTTTGGATGCAAGAGAACCAACAGAGAAAGATATAGTCTCTTTGAAGCTTTTGGTCAATCCACTGATAAGATTTTGAACTTGGGAATCTTGGGTTTTAATATGATCTTTCATAGATGTTTTGAAACCTTCAAGCACTGAAACCATTTGGCTTACCACACTCTTGACATAGGCTAAGTCCTTGTCTGCTTGGGATTTTGAGCTCATATAAGATTCCAAAGAGATAACTAATTTATTTAAAGCTTCAAGATCTGCTTCAAGTCTATAAACTTGAGCCTGGCATTATTTAACTTCTTCAACTATTTTGCCTATAAAGGTTGACAAATTACAACCTAGAGAGAGTTCAAATGATCTTTCCAACATACTCATCTCTTCAGCAAAACTGTGATTCATCTCAACAACCAAGGCATTAAAAGATTCTTTCAGATCATCCTTCATGGATTCCAGATCAGCCCTTGTGATCATATCAGCAGGTACAACTATAGTGGGTACTCTTTCAAATGATAAACTGACCACTGAGTCAGTCATAATCGATTGAACTAAAGATACCAGAGAAACTTCCATCTTCTTTACTTATTCCAAAAAACTATCCTTAAGATTTTTCTTTAAAGTATCCAGGTCATGAATTCTGACCACATCTTCAGGAAATAACTCAGAATCAACATCATAAGTAATCTTAGGTCTATTAAGATATGCTTCGTTATCTAAATCAGGATAGTCTAAACCACAGACTATAAAACCTGGGTCTTCTGCCCAATCTTCAATTCCAGCAGACACTTTAACACTTCCAACATTGGTTTGATGCTCCCCCTCAACTAGTGAATCCTCAATTAGGATAACAGAAGTCTCAGAAAAATTCTCAGCAGGTCTTTCATCCTGATGAGAATCTTCCACTATCAATTCTTATTCTGAAACAGCTAGAGGGTTTTCCAAAATAGGAAAGGGAATGTCAAATTCATTTGCATCATTAGCAGGCATTAAGGATTGTCCAATCACTAGAATAAGACTCAAATCAGCTGACAAAGATGCTTCAGTCTCATGAACATCTTCCTCATTCTGTACAGCAGCCTCTTCAACAACCTCTAAAGCAACTTCTTCCTTATCTGATTTCTGTTGATCAAGTTTTTCAGGAGTTGGGCTAGGAGGTAAGTCAGGGTCTCCTCCTTCATCAATAGAGGACTCTCCCTCTTCTGAATCATCACTGTATTCTGGATCCTCTTCATCAGGTCCCAGAACTGGATCCCTCACATCCTTTGGTCTTGAAGGATGATACACAGGATTGAATTTGTCATATACCTTCTGGTCATCATTGACCCATTCTCCTCTCCAAGGGTTCCAATTGATCCTCATGTATTTGCACACTGTGGAGGTGATACAAAAGTTATTCTTCACTAATACTGTCTCATCTTGAGACTCAACTACCCCTTTTACTTTAATCATCAAAGAGATCAATTTATCAAAGAATAGGGCATTTTTCTTTGATTTCAGCCTTGTCATGTCTTCCATTTGGATCATCAGCAATCTGCACAAATTTACCTTTACACAATGTCTTAAGAGGTACAGGAGATAGATATCCTGATATCTCAAATTGGAAAAGTCTCCTCTCCTTGGTATCAAGACATGTTGAACGAATTTGAACAACAATCTGTCCTCTCCATCCATTTCTACAACAACTACTTGTCTTTGACTTCCATCACCAGTCAGCTCTTCTAAAGCAGTATCATAATCGAAAATATCACTGGTAGGTAGAATAGATCTCGATACATAACCAGATACACCTTCATGTGGGACTTTTAAGAACTCGGCCCACTCAACAGATGAAAACGACATCTCATTTCCATTCACAAAAGAGGTTACTCGATTTTCATTCTCCGATTTCTCAAAGGTTACAAAATCGTAAAACTGTTTCACTAACTTTGGAAAATAGGGACCATTATTGTTCGAAAAACACTCTACCCATTTTTGATCTTCAATAACTTCAAGCACTAAGTATTTTCTAGGCAACAACCATTCTAAACACAGCTCCTTTTCAATCACAATAACTCGATTTTGCAGATGAGGATTCACTGGTCGTCTCACCGACCTAGTTCTAGAAACACTACCACTACCAATTGCTTCTTGTTCAATCCTCTGCTTCTTTGTTTTTGGCTCAACAAAGTCATCTATGATGGTAGGAAGTTTGGTTTTTTCCATTGCTGGTTTGAAAGATTTAGGGTTCTCTAAGGATTCGGGAGCTAAGGTTCGAGGGTTAAGGTTTGAGGATCGGTGGATTTAGAAGTAGCTCTGACTTTAGTTTTATAATTTAGGAATCATAAAATAAGAAAAACAAAATAAAGTAAAAACGATTCAGATTCTGGCGGTAGACATAAGTTTTAAAATAGAACACACATCAGTGAGAATTTCTATCGGTGAGGATTCCTATCAGTGAGAATTTTACATCGGTGAGAACTTCACATCGGTGAGAACTTCACATCAATGAGAACTTCACATTGGTGAGAATTTTACATCGGTGAGAACTTCACATCGGTGAGGTTAGCTACCGATCAAGGTTAAACATACCTAAATCATGTCTAATGTAACTTAACCTTTCTTAAATCAAAGGTTTAGTGAAAATATCAGCTAATTGATGTTCAGTACCTATAAAATCAAGAATTATATCACCCTTTTGGTAATGATCTCTCAAGAAATGGCGCCTTACATCAATGTGTTTGGTCCTAGAGTGATACACAGGGTTCTTCGAGATATTTATTACACTAGTGTTGTTACAGTTGATTGAAACGTGCTTAAAGTCATATCTATAGTCCAAAAGAGTGTGTTTCATCCACATAATTTGTGCACAACAACTACCAGCAGCTATGTACTCTACTTCGGCAGTGGATAATTCTACAGAATTATGCTTTTTACTACACCAAGATACTAAGGATTTTCCCAATAGGTGACATGTTCCCGAAATGATTTTTCTATCCAACTTGCAACCAACAAAATCAGCATTTGAATAACTCATTAACTCAAAGGGTTGTCCTTTTGGGTAAAACAAACCTAAGTGTACAGTATGTTTAAGATACTTAAAAATTCATTTAACAGCAAGTAAATGAGATTATTTTGGATTAGCTTGAAATCTTGCACACATAAACACACTAAACATAATATCTGGTCGACTAGAAGTAAGGTAAAGTAAACTTCAAATCATACCTCTGTAATTGGTTTGATCCACTGGTTTCCCAGTTTTATCTGCATCCAATTTACAAGCTGTACTCATAGGAGTTTCACTTTCCTTAATAATATCCAAACCAAAACATTTTAAGAGATCCTTTGTATATTTAATTTGATTCATAATAATACCATTTTCATTTTGAAACACTTGAAATCCAAGAAAATATTTAAGTTCTCCCATTAAACTCATTTCAAACTCATTTTGAATACTTTTTGAAAAATCAGTACATAAAGAGTGTTTGGAAGATCCAAAAATAATATCATCAACATAGATTTTTACTATTAAAACATCTTTAGAAATTCTTTTAATAAAAATATTTTGATCATCAATCCCTTTAGTAAAACCTTTTGAAATAAGAAAATTACTAAGTCTATCATACCATGCTCTTAGAGCTTGTTTTAGACCATATAAAGCTTTAGAAAGTTTAAAAACTTGATTTGGAAAATGAGAATTAGTAAATCCAGGTGGTTGTTCAAAAAAAACATCTTCAACAATAAAACCATTTAGAAAAGCACTTTTGACATCTATTTGATATAACTTGAAATTCAGATGAGCAGCATAGGCAAGTAAGATCCTAATGGCTTCTAATCTGGCTATAGGTGCAAAGGTTTCCTCATAGTCTATACCTTCCTCTTGACTATATCCTTGTGCAACTAATCTGGCTTTGTTTCTAACTATATTTCTAGACTCATCAACTTTGTTTCTAAAAACCCATTTAGTGCCTATTGTTAAAGTGTCCTTAGGTCTGTCAACTAATTCTCAGAATTTGTTTCTTTAAAATTGATTTAACTCTTCTTGCATAGCCATTACCCAAAATTCATCATTGATAGCATCATTGACATTTTTAGGTTCTAGCTATGAAAGAAAGGCTTGATGTTCAACCTGGTTTCTTATAGAAGCTCTAGTTTGTGTCCCACTATCAAGATTACCAACAACAGCTTCCAAAGGATGATTATTTATAATCCTTGTTGATCTAGTAAATGTAGGACTAGAAATTTCAGGTTCATCTCCAAGTTCGGGTTCAACAGAAGCAGATTCTGGAATATGTCCAGAACTGGATGTTTTTATAGTAGGTTCTTTAGATTTTTCATTAAGGTCCTGAACACTCAAATATTCTTCAAGATTTTCAAGAGATATTTTAGGCTCATGTGGATCAGTTTCATCAAACTTGATGTGAACAGATTCTTCCACACATTTGGTTCTCTTATTAAAGACTCTAGGCTTTTCTAGTTAAAGAATAACCAATAAAAATTCCTTCATCACTCTTAGAAGCAAACTTGTCTAGATTATCCTTTGTATTAAGAATAACAACTTTGCAGCCAAAAACTCTAAAGTAACTAACTTTAAGTTTTCTATTATTCCACAACTCATATGGGGTCTTATTAAGAAATGGTCTAATTAGTACTCTATTAATAATATAACAAGCTGTATTCATAGCTTAAACCCAAAAGTAAATAGGCAATTCATATTCATTAAGCATGGTTATTTCTATTTCTTGAAGGGTTCTATTCCTTCTTTCTACTACACTATTCTGCTGAGGTGTCCTAGGAGTAGAAAAGTTGTGACTATAGCCATTGTGTGAGCAGTAAGATTCAAACTCTTGATTTTCAAACTCATGACCATGATCACTTCTCAGGGTTTTAATCTTAAGTCCACTAATATTTTCTACAGATTTGGAGTATTTAACAAAGAACAAGATTCACTTTTGTGAGCTAAGAAGTATACCCAAGTATATCTAGAAAAGTCATCTACTAGAACATAGACATAGTGCTTCCCATTTAAACTAGAAACTCTTGAAGGTCCAAACAAGTCCATGTGAACCAACTTGAGAGGTTGAGAAGTTGAAACTTATTTCTTTGATTTAAAAGAAACTTTATGTTGCTTTCCCTTTTGACAGGGATTACAAACTTTGTTATTTGGGAATTCAATCTTAGGTAGGTCTCTAAATAATTTATTCTTAGTTAATTTTCTAAGTGAATAGATGTTGCAGTGTCCTAATCTTCTGTGCCAAATCCAAGATTCTTTATGAAAGGCATTTAAACAAGTAACATGCTGTTTAGCTAAAGTATTTAAATCAATAGCATAAACATTTTCATTTCTTAAAGCAGAAAATACTAAAATATTTTGAGAATTAAAAACATTACAGGAATCATTTTCAAATTTCACATTAAATCCATCATCACATAATTGAGAAATACTTAATAGGTTATACTTAAGTCCATCAACAAATAACACTTTAGAAATTAAAACTGAATCAGTGTTACCAATTTGGCCTAGTCTGATGATTTTTCCTTTAGAATTATCAACAAAGGTGACGTGGCCTCCATCAAACTTTATTAATCTCTTGAAGCATGAATAATCTCCAGACATGTGTCTTGAACATCCAATGTCCAAGTACCATACCTTCTTGTGAGAACTCTTTAAGCATGTTTCCTACAAAACATATTTATATAGAAAATGATTTTGGTACCCAGATCTTCTTGGGTCCAGATAGGTTAGAAATCAAAGCTTTAGGTACCCATATTTGTCTTATGGGTCTCATATAATTTACAGAATCAATAGATTTTGAAAGATAAAATTTATTTGATCTATAACCATACGAATAAATGGTTGAAGCATAGGGATTTCCAGAACTTGAACTAGCATTATTCTGTCCATATTTAGAAATAAATCTATTCTTAATAAGCTGTCTCTGTCCAGGTTTTTAGCCTATTCTAGTAGTGCATTTTGGTGCAACTTTATTACCTAAAATTTGAGTTAGAGTATCTTTTCCATTTGTGAACTTTTCTAAGTCCTTTCTAAGTTGTTCATTTGAAATTTTTAGTTCTATATTTTCCTTTAACATTTGAGCATTCTTTTCTTTTTCTATATCAAAGGCAGATTTAACATTGGTAGTAAGAGCATGCTATTTCTTTAGTGATTTATATTTATCTTTAAGTTTATTACATGTTTCTTCCAGTATATTGTAGTATTCAAATAATTCCTCACTTGTCATGTTTTCAGAATCAGAATCAGAGTCTGCATCATCTCCAGAATAATAAGGCTTTAAAATAGGAGTATCTAAGGTTACCTCAGATGTGTTGGTCATGAAACACATGTTGGCACGATTCTTCTCAGAATCAGAAACTTCAGATTTACTTGTGCTGTCTTCTGAAGAACTCTAAGTTTCTTTCATATCTTTCTTGTACTTCTTGTCCTTATAATCATATTTCTTTTTGACTTTTAATTTTGGACAATCATACTTGATGTGTCCTTTCCTTTTGCACTCATAGCAGACTACTTCATCATTCTTGTCAGCTTTCTTCAAATCCTTCTTCCACTGTACGTTATTGTCATACTTTCCTTTGTAGTTATATTTTCTAAAGAATTTCTTCTTCCTATAAAACTTCTTGAATCTCCTAGCTATTTGAGTCATTTCAGCATCACTGTGAGAGTCTGAACTTTCACTGGTTGAACTTTCAATAGGTACTTGCATTGTCTCCTTGTCTTTGTTCTTAGAGGTAGTAGACTTGAAAGCTATGGATTTTCTCTTTGGTTCATCATCTTCCTCTTTATTTACCTTGAGTTCTTCCTCATACATAATTAATTTTACAATAAGCTCTTTTACAGGCAGTGCTCCAATGTCACATGACTCTCTGATTGAAACAGAAGTGCCTCTCCATCATTCTGGAAGACATCTCAGTATCCTCATAATTTGTTCCTTAGCTGGAACAACTTTTCCAAGTGAACTAATTGTGTTGACTATCTCATTAAACCTGAGATACATATCATAAATAAGTTCATCAATCTTCATTTTAAAATTGTCATATTTAATAGTGTAAGTATTCAATCACATTTCTTTGACATTAGTTATTCCTTCATGAGAAACACCCAAAGTATCCCAAATTTCATAAGCAGTTTTTCAAGTAGATATTCTATTAAACTCTTCATCTCCTAAAGAACAGTATAGGGCATTCATGGATTTATAGTTATTATTGTAATCAGTATTTGTAGGTTCATCCCAAGTTGTTCTTTCAGTTTCTGGAATTTTATATTGAGCTTTTATAGCAGTCCAAATATCAAAACCCATAATTTCCAAATGTATTTTCATCTTAAGTTTCCACTGAGCATAGTTTGTGCCATTAAAGAAAGGTGGCTGGTTAGTAGTAGCACCCTCTAGTATATTATCCATAGGTAGATTTTAGAAAATAGTTTTAAAGAGGTAAAATTTAGAACTAACAGAAATTTAATATCTTTAAAGATGCAACTAAAATCATAGCTGAAAAATAGAGTATTTCAAAAATTCTTTAACAAAAACAAACCTCTAATACCAAATGTTGTTCAGAGTGGATACTCAAGAGGGGGGTGAATTGAGTTCTAATAAAAATTTCTGTTAAAATTATTTCTCTTAAAATCCCCCAATTTAAAAACAAAGTTAAATTGTAGTGAATCTATATAGAGTGTAAATGTTCAATCAGTTTCTCAAAGATTGATCGGGTCTCAGTTGACTTAATCTGAAGATTAAATTAACTTTTGAAACTAACTTAATAGTTTATAATAAGTATAAACACTTGATAATTTAACTATCAAAGTAGCTTTAAAACAGTTTTGTATTTCAAAGTAATAGCAAAGGAATATGAAATAAATATATAGTATACTTATAGAATTAAATTAATATGCACAAAAAAAATAACAAAGAGGTTCAGTCTCAAGCCAAGACTTAGTCCTATAAAAAATTTATATAAATTGATCCACACCCAGGATCGGGGGTAAACAACAGTACACTATTGTCTAGGTCCAAAGACCTCTACCACCATTCTTCGTGGGAAAAGCAAACAACAGCACACAGGTTGTTCAGGTCTTACTCGACCTCTACCACTATCAAAAGTGGGAAACAAGGGGTTATAAAGTTTGAGTGAGGATTTAAGAATCCTATAGCTTAGTACAAGAGTCAGTATGTGTGTAGAATAAACAAGGTACACACACTGCTCGAAATGTAAATAAAAAGAATCACTAAGATGAATATGATTGAGTTTAGAAATGATTTAGTGATTAACAGTGCAGGTCTGGAATTGTTTGGTTTATCAGAAAAGCTTATGATTCCTTCTCTAGTTTCTTGTTCAGAAAACAGAGTATCATTTTCTTCCTTGGTTCTAAGTCTAGTTTAGCAGCCTGAGTGCATGAAATGATTGTTGTAGTTCTTCACTCAAGATTCAGCTTGTGTTCTCCTCTAGAATAAGTTTCTTCGTGTATGCCCAGGATTCTTGGAGTATGGATGTTGACTAGTGAAAAATGCTCCACATTTGAATATTGTTTAGCTCTTGGCTCTTTCACCCTTCGTGTGTCTTCTTAGTGCCTTGATTCTCTTCCTTTCAAAAAGTGTTGTGTTGCATGATCCTTTTTATCTGTCCCTTTATAGCTTTCATCTTATGCAGAAAAGAATAATTACTTTTTGCATGGGTACTAGGCACGGTTCCCTGACATGGAAACATAGATCATTAAATAACATTAACTGCATTAAAAACATCAAATGTAGTCGTTAGCTTAATAAACAAATAGTATTGAGAGTATAGAGTATAGAGTTTGACTGGTTGGTCAATCATTAGTAGATCGTGGTGGTAAAAGTGCATGGTGTTGTAGGATTTTCAATCGGTAGCTCTTGCTCTTGCATCGGTAGCTGTATATAACAGTTTCTCTCCATCAGTAGCTCTTGAGATATCTATAGCTCGCTGTATCTGTCTGTGTGAATTGGCTCTATCGGTAGACTTTTGTCTATCAGTAACTCTTGTCTGTCGGTATCTCTGGTGTGTTTGTTAGTCGGTAGCTCGGTAGACTGGTTCTATCGGTAGAATTCCTCATGTCGGTAGCTCTAGTTTGTGATTGTTAGTACTCGTATCAGTAGGCTTACTCTATCGGTAACTATTGGTAGAAATGCACATCAGTAGCTCGTCTGTTCTGTCGGTAGACTGTCTGCTTATATCAGTGAACTTAGCTTGTCGGTGACTTCGTCTATTGGTAGACTAAGTCTATCAGTAGACTGAGTACCAGTAGCTCTTTATCAGTAGCTATGTGCAGATCAGTAGCTTACACTTGTCTGTTTTTATGAAAAACACATCCGATTGGGTTAGAATTATTTCAGAACTTATATAACCATGGATAAACAAATATTAACATATCTCATGGATTATTTTAATATTATTATCATCTTTATCATAGATTGAAAGAATTAAAATATTGAAAAACATTATATTGAGATTATCAAAGTATATGAAAGCATGATTGGGATTATCAAAGTATATGAAAGCATGATTGGGATTATCAAAACAGGTGAGGTCAACACAAATGAACCAGATCAAAACAAAGACATGAAAAACCAGGTGTGACACTGTTGTCACCGCACAAATTTATTAGAAAAAATATGATATTTATATCATCACATCTCAAATCATAGAATTAAAAAAACCCTGTAAATCCAATTGGAAAAAGTATTTCCATTATAACACGATGATAATGACTTTTTAATCATATAATATGACCATTTCTAACACATATAGCCAAATTGTAAACATAACCATCTGGAAGCCTCAAATCTGTAATTCACTGAAAAAATAATAAATTATTTTCTTTGGGAACTGTATAAGATGATTATAGCTTCATTAAATTTTATGATCTATCATTTTCAAATAGTTCAAGTTTGGGTCACCTGTAAATTTGAGCAAGATCTAATTATGCCTTTATATTATCTTTAGTCTTATTAGGTGTGTCCAAAACTATATAAAATATATTATCAAAATATTTCTCCTCAATATTCATGACATCCAACATGTGATGGACCAACAAGTCAAACCAATATGGAAGATCCCAAAAAATGTTTCATTTTATTCAATTGTGTTCTTTCCCCAAACCATCTATTTTTATTGGTTTATAGTCTATATAAAGGTAATGAGAGGTAATGAAGAGATAATAGATTTTAAATCAATACCTAAGATCATTTTTGGGGGTCTATATCTTTCAATTGTACCTTTTCTAAAATGATATATATTCCTCCAAAAAGGATGATCAGTTGGAAGAAATCTTCGATGACAATAAAAAATATATATTTTCTTCCATTTACGAGCATAAATGCTTTGTTGTCACTCATATATTATAGACATGATTTTGTACCATGTGTACTTAATCTAGATAACATTCCATATACTAGGGAGTCACTAATTGTCCACATTAATGCATCTTTAATTAGGAAATTTTGTTTCGTAATAGAATCATATGTATTGACATCGTTACTCCATGATAAATTTAACTCATCAATCAATGCCTTTAAATAAACATCAATATTATTTTTTTGGATGTCATGGAATTAATAAGTTCAAAAAGATATATGGACCATTCATCAACATCCAAGGAGGTAAATTGTGCAGATTTATAAATATGGGCCAACAATAATATTGACTACTGTAAGAACCAAATGGAAAAAAACCATCAGTAGAAAGACCCAATTGAACATTTCGAGATTTTGAAGAAAAAGACGGATGTACTTAGTCAAAATGTTTCCATGAATCACCATCAAAAGAATGATTTATGCTTTTAACGATTGAAATATTGGTTTTTTTTCTATGACACCAATGATGCTATGTTCTGAGACATAAATAAATGTTGTAATCTGAGCGTAAGTGAAAAATACCTCAACTATTTTTCATGAATTAATCAAGACTTACCTAGTTAATCCTCTTTGTACCTCAAGTGTCTATATGTAGGACAACTAACCAATGAATCATTTTCACCATAATATAAGATGCAGTCATTTAAACATACATGAATATTTTTATAACCAAGACCCAAATTATGAACCAACATCTTCCTCTCATATAAATTTGTAGGCAACACATTTCCTTCAGGTAATAGTGTTTTAACCAAAGAGAATATCTGATCAAAAAAACTATTTGACATTCCATTATCTGATTTAATAGCCATAAAATTTTCAAACGCTTCAAATTTTCTTATCCTACAACCATGATATAAGGTATCCTCATCAGACTTCAAAAAATCATAAAATTGAGATGGTTCCAACTCAGAATTTAAATCAATATCATCATGAGTTTCATTTTTTTGAAAATATGGACCAACAACATCACATAGTATATTTTGAAACCGTGATGGATCTAGAACCAAATTATTAGTATCTTCTTCGAAACCATGTTCACCATGTTGATACCAAAAAACATAATCTTTTAAAAAACCAAAACACAATAGATGACCCCCAATATTGTAAAATGTTTCAAACCTCCTCAGATCACATTTCTTTCAAGGACACTTAATTATCCCTTATGAAAAAAATTCTGGTTTTGATGATGCAAATGATGAAAAAGATTCAACACCCTCAATATATACATGATTTATACTAGAACCATTTGGATTCCTGTAATAATTTATCCCATCACAATCATATAATAAAGACTGTTTTCAACTTCCTTATTCCATATTTCTCTACAAAATATAAAATAAAAAAATTATGTTTAATTTTATATAAGAAAAATACAATCCAAAAAAGAGTAGAAAATTAAAAAATTATAATTTACTTGTAAATATTATCAATTTTATCTATTTATCGCTAATTTTTAATAATCAGTGTTGATTTTTACTAATTATCATTAATTACCACTAATTACAATGAAATAAATGTTTCAAAACTCTCAATATAGACAGGATTTATACCAGAATAATTTGGATCCTTCTGATGATTTATCGAATCATGATCTCATAACAGAAAATGTTGACTATTTCATGAGCCCATAATTATCCAAAAAATTATAAATATTTTGTATTTTAATTACTACTATATAGTTACTAATTACCCTAATTATTAATAATTACAACTAATTATTACTTATTACTGCTAATTATTACTAATTGCCTCTAATTTTTAATAATTATAGCGATTTACCATTGTTTTTTACTTAATTATAGTGATCTACTGCTATTTTTACTAATCTTTAATAATTTTTAGTAATTTTTAATAATTATATCAATTTATCTCTAATTTTTACTAATTACTGCTAATTTTAACTATTTACCATTATTTTTTTACTTATTATAGTAATTTAATGTTTATTTGTACCAATCTTTACTAATTACCGCTAATTATTACTAATTTTTACTAATTACCACTAGTTTTTAATAATTATAGTGATTTATCATTAATTTTTCCTAATTGCTACTAATTTTTACTAATTATAGTGATTTAATGTTATTTTTTTTACTAATTTACCAATATTTTTTTACTAATTACTACTAATTTTTATTAATTATAGTGATTTGCTACTAATTTTTACTATTTTTTACTAATTACCATTAAGTTTTACTAATTATAGCAATTTAATGTTCATTTTTACTAATTATAGTGTTTTACCATAAATTTTTACTAATTACAACTAACTTTTACTAAGTATACCGGTTTATAGCTAATTTTTACTAATATTTCCTAATCACAGATAATTTTTACTTTTTTTAGTCATTTTCCTTAATTTTTACTAAATCTTACTAATCACCGCTAATTTTTACCAATAACACTAATTTTTAAAAATTATAGCGATTTACTGTTAATTTTTACTAATTACTGCTAATTTTTACTAATTATAGCGGTTTAACATTCATTTTTACAAATTACTGTTATTTATTAAAACATACTATAAATTATTATTACTTATTACTAAGATCTATAAATTATTACTAAGTTCTATTAATTAATATAATTTATTTATCAATTATAAGTAATTACTATTAACAACACCCAGTTACTGACAATTAAAATAAATTATTGCAAATTAAAACTATCTAAATTTAATTAAAAACATTATTGCTAATTAAAAATAAATATTTATAATTTATAATAACTATCGCATGTATTCCATCATTTTCTCATGCTACTACTCCTACCATCAATGCATCTTCTCTTGCTCCCACCATCAACACATCTGTTCTCGCTACTACAGCTGCCGCTGCCATCGATGCATCAGATCCTGCCTTCCCCTATTATTCTGACCTAATGACAAATTTGGATGTGGTTTCCATAAATTGGCCATTTCTCATCACTCGAACATTAAAAATTCTATGATTTACACCTTTTTAGTAATTTATAATATATTTTATTACTTTATATTAAATTATACTAAAAATTAGTGTCAATTTGTGATAATTAAGAATAATTACCACTAATTAACTCTAATTTTTAGTATAATTTAATATAAAGTAATAAAATATATTATAAATTACTAAAAAGGTATAAATCATAGATTTTATGATCTTCAAGTGATGAAAGTAATTTATGCCAACCATGTCCAAATCTATCATTTCTCATCACCTGAAAATCGATGACCTATTTCATTTTTAGTTTTCCAGTAATTTATACTAAAAAATACTAAGTTATGTACCACTAATTACCACTAATTATTACTAAGTACCACTAATTACTACTATTTATTACTAATTATTACCAATTACCACTAATTATTACTAATTATCGCTAATTAGTAATAATTACCACTAAGTAGTAATAATTAGTGATAATTATTTCTATTTAGCGCTAATTATTCATAATTAGCGCTATTTTTTTTAACAAATACCACTAATTACCACTAATTTTTGCTACTTATCACTAATTTTTACTAATTATTACTAATTACCGCTAATTATTAATAATTACCTCTACTTATTACTAATTACCTCTAATTATTACCAATTACCACTAATTATTACTATTTTTATTAGTTCATAACAATTTATTACTAATTTTTACTAATTACCAATAATTTTACTAATTATCGATAATTTTTATTAATTATCACTAATTATTACAAATTACCACTAATTTTTACTAATTACTACTATTTTTTACTAATTACCACTAATTAATACTAATTACTACTATTTTTTTACTAATTATCGATAATTATTACTAATTACTGCTAATTTTTATTAATTACCTTTAATTATTACTAATCGTCGTGAATTATTACTAATTATTGCTAATTATTACTAATTAACACTAATTATTACTAATTACCGCTAATTATTACTAATTACCGCTAATTATTACTAATTGATGGTAATTACCTCTAATTACCACTATTTTTTACTAATTATTACTAATTACAGCTAATTATTACTTATTATCTCTAATTACCATTATTTTTTACTAATTATTACTAATTACTGCTAATTATTACTTATTACCACTAATTATTACTAATTACCACTAATTATTACTAATTCTTTCTAATTATCACTACTTTTTACTAATTATCACTTGTTATTACAAATTACCACTAATTATTACTAATTGCCACTAATTATTACTTAATGTTTACCAATTATTACTAAGTACTACTGATTATTACTAAGTACTACTAATTAAAACCAATCACTACTAATTAAAACTAATTACTACTAAATACTTACGATTAAAAATAATTATTAATAATTAAAATTAAATACTTGCAATTAAAACAATCAATATTACTTAAAACTAATTAATGCAAAATAAAACTAACTAATTCTAATTAAATCTCATTAAATCTAATTACCGCTAATTAATAATAATTTTTACTAAAATAACATAAATTAAATTAATTAAAAATTTAAAACACTAAACAGATTTTTTTAAACTGAAACTTTTAGCAGATGCAAAGTTGGAAAGTTCCTTCCCTGTATAATTTAAAATTTTGAAAACTTTAGGTAGGAGAATATGAGAGCATAAGAGGAGAAAGGAGTTTAGAGGAGAACATAATGAAAAAAATTCGAGGGGTTATAAATAGGTTAGATAATTTGCGATGGGTTTTCCGTTGCAAATAAAACCACTGTTATTAATTACAACGGTAGTAAAAAAAAGTATTTGTGATGGGACCCATCACAAATACCTTTTACTGATAGTTTATTTGTGACAAGAGATAATGCCTTCGTAAATAAAAAATAATGACAAAAAGTATTTGCGACAGGTCCTATCATAAACAATCTATTACCATCATTTTATTTGTGACAATAGTTAACTCCTGTTAGAAATAACAATAATGAAGGTAAGGTATTTCCGACAGGGGTATATTCCCATCACAAATACCCTTCTTGGGGTTTGGTGCACATTGCACACCAAATGTATTTGGGATGAGAAAACATTCCCATTGTAAATAATATTTTTTTAATGACTATTTGCGATGGGCGACGTGCCCGTCACAAATAACCTGTCGCAAAAGGTCTTTTTTCTGTTGTGGTAGAAAGACACGAGGAAGGCGATGAGCCATCAATTTACAGTGTTGAGACTATCGGTTGGGGGTTAAGGCTTGCCATACTTGAGGTCGTTGGTCTGAGACTACTTGGGAGGACGAACATCGTCGTTCCTCGGGACGTCGACTGTTGAGCCGATGATGTTGTTACTTGGAGGGAAGACATCGCTACACCTCGAACATCGTGATTTGAGCCGATGAGGTTTCTTATGAGCTGAGGTTCGTGGGATCAGGTACTTGATTATTGGGGCGTGCCTTCATGATATCAGATATTATTGGACACGAGGTGTTAGTTGGATTGAGGTGTCATGTGATTTTTATTAGAGGTGGAACCTGAGGGTTCACCTAGATTGTTTTACATCAGGGGATGCTATGGGCTTAGGCTAAGGATCCTCTCCAATACTGTATATCGACATTGTCAGAAGTAGGTGATCACTCCCTTATGGCTACTAAGCACCAGGGGAGTGGGTTATTATTATACATGCGTGTTGTGTTATTTTATTTATTATTTAGTTACACATGCTAAATTACATATGTAAGACAGACACATGTTGGTGGTGGCCTACTGATATTCTTTCTCACACCATATACTTCCCCTTCAGGATGCATGTAGATTTTATGGATTTGCGTTTAGGTAAAGGTTCAAGCTCAGGAGTTGGATCTTAGTAGTTGTGTTAGCATGGGATGGAAGGCAAGGGACCTTGAGGTTCTTACCTCAGTTGGAGTTTTTCTTTTGTTTTCTTTTTGAATCATCACGTTAGTATATATTTACATATTGAGATCAACCATTGGTGACCCTTCCACTTATTGATATGTATGACCTGTCTTATATGCATGTTTTGTTTTAGTATCTACAAATGGCATGTTAGCTTCTTTATTTATTCCACTACTACTATTGTTTATGCTTCCACTATTGTTTGATACTACTTACTTCCTCCATGGGTGGGTTATCGGTCCAATGTTTGTTGGTCTTTCTTTTCCACTGCATATTAAATATACTTGGACCATTATTATATCATCACCAGAGGGTATAGTCTCCCCACTATCACCCCATTACACCCTTGCTGCTAGTTAGTAGCCTTTGGAATATAAGGAAGCATGCTTAAGGGTAGTGACACTCGACTCAAAGCACTGTTCAGTAGGCTAATAGGGCCAGGGCACTACAAATGGTATCATATGAGTTCTTAAATGGGAATTAGTAGTGGAATTAAGATGGCTAATAATGGTACCAACTGTTTTTACATTTCTGTTGGTCTTATTATTTGGGTTACGGTAGACAAGAGAATATGATGTTGTCGGAATTGGGTTTAGAGCTCATGCTTGGGTGCCTGCAACCCCATGTATAGGGGATGGATCAAGTTTCTAGGGGTGGAAATTTTTGTTCTATTTTTCTCATTTTACAGTTGATTTGATTTCCACCGCAAGTGGTGCACTTGGATGTGATTATTACTTGTTGTGATATGAGATCCTTGACATGGTATGGTAAGGGAGGATCTTATGACCCTTGGTTCGGTATGGCAGGGGATGATTGATTATTATTTTGATAGGTGCATAGGATGTTATATATATATATATGCATGTGCCTATGATAAAATTGTTTGTGATATGTGGTATATACATATGTATAGGCCTGATTCTTATAGGAGCAGAAAAAGATGATGATATGGGGTGATGTTGATCACCAGGTTGGGCGACGGGGTCTTCAGATTGAGGCGACATGTGTTGGGACCATTCTGTGTATAAGGTTGTATTTATTTCCAACAGTTGTCAATGAAAATCAAAATGAATAAGGAGATGAAGGGCATCATGTTATAAAGTGGTCATGCAACAACTCACTATTCAAAGAGAACATGCAAGAGCCTACTTGATGAGACATGCATTAATGTATGAGGTGATCAATTTGATGATTCCAGTCATATTCAGTGTTGACTGGAAAGAATGATGTTGATGGAAGACAAGGAAGTTGTAGTACTTTCCCAATATAATCTGACGATGCTAAAGGTGACCGATCAAAGACTATATATCACAACAGATAAGGTTCGTAATGAAAGAAAGTTATTATTGAAGAAGAAAGATGACAATTCATTTGATGATGCTAAAGGTGATCGATCAAAGACTATATATCATGATAGATAAGGTTCGCAGTGAAAGCAGATTATTGTTGAAGAAGAAAGATGACGGTGAATTAGTATAAGTGTTCTTGACAAAACAAATATTTAAGGTGATGTCATTTCCCAGATTTTTCCAAATTGTTTGACGTCAAAATCGGGATTTTGTTTTAGGAAATGGAAGGATTTCTGCATAGGAGTGAATGATATGCAGAATGGTGAAGGAAATCAACAAAAGAAGAAAATTATGTACCTCAGAGCATGGAACACATACCATGTTTCGGGAATGGTTCGCTACCACGTACCTAGTAGCAGAAACAGTACATGGAGCAGTTCACAGAACTGAAAATGGTTTGCAGTGACAGTATGCAGTGAAGGTATGTGGTAAGAGGGAAAGGTACATGGAACGGTTCACAGAAGGGGTTGCGGTACCAAAAATGGTTCGATGTGGAAGGAGTTACGGTACGCGGAATGGCTCGTCATTGGTAGAAGAGATGCAGTATATGGACCGACAGACACACGATATGTGGTGAATGTTCACAGTTTGCCGAAGGGTCGCAGTACGCGGCGAAGGCTCACTGTACACAGATGGAGTTCAGTATGCGGTGAAGTTTTCCCCACATTGAAAATTTGGGTAAAATATATTACCAAAATTTGTGGAGTTATTTGGATATATAAGGATTTCTAATCCCATCATTAATCAGAGAGATAATTTGATAAGAAAATATCTTCACTGTGGAAGATATTGAATAAGTCTAAAAGTGGTACGCATGAGAGATTCTACGTAGGATGAAGTGGTATGTTAAAGACAAAACTATTCGTGAAATTGGAAGGAGTAGTCTGCATAAGATATTTTTCATAAGAAAAAATGGTATGTGAGTGATGAAATAATTTGCAGAATTTGAAGAAGAAGACCACAAAAGGAATAAATGTTACGCCAAGGTGGTACGTAGAGGCGGTATGCGAAGACGGTATGTGAAGGCGGTATGCAGAGAAAGTGTAGGGATCAGGTGCAGTACGCGAAGCAAGCGTGGTACGCAGAGAAGAGGCAGTTGGTGGAGCATAGGCGGTACACAGAGTAGGTGCGGTACGCCGAGTAGGGATGGTATGTGGAGTAGGAATGATACGCCGAGCAGGGGAGGTACGCAGAACAGGTGCGGTATGCAGACCAGGTGTGGTACGCAGACCAGGCATGATACATAGATCAGAGACAGTCTGCAGAATCAGAGACAATTCGCAGAAACAAATACATCATAAATGGAGTTTGTGATTCTATTGAATAAAAATGGAAGAATTTCTAGTGAATTTAGTAATTGAACTAAAGGAGAAAATTTAATATAAAAGAGCATCAATTCGGGACTTCAATGCAATTAGTGTCTCGTGCTGAATAGAGACAAAGACTTTTCATGCCAATATGTTGAAGCGAACTTCATGTCGATAAACTGAGTGAGATGTATCCTAAGGTAGTGAGCTAGGGGGAGTCAATATAAGTGATCCAAGGGAAGTAGTGGGCTATCCCTAAACCTTTGTAAAGGCAGTGTTCCTAGGATAAAGTGATAATTCCCAAACCTTTGTAATCCAAAGTAAGTGAATATTAGTGGAATTTGGTATGACTAACATCCTACCGGCGTATGCTCCTTGAACGTAGCCCTTAATGGTGAACCTAGTAAAAAGTGTTGTGTTGTCCTTCTGCATGTTTTAATTACTGCACATATCCATCATACAAGTTTAAATAAGTTCCTACCAATGTGGGAACAAGATCTAGTAAAGAAGAGAAAAATTTGACACCCAGATTCACCCCCCCTCTTAGGGCGGTATAGGGTCCTTCAACATGGATCGTTAGGACGAGCGTGACCCAATGCATATGTGATACCTAACTCTGATATGGGTGGGTAAGGGGCCAAGAGGCTAGATATCATGAGATATGGTTTCAATGGGGGAGATTAAGGGTAGTGGGATTGTGCTACTTTGTGTTATATATGTTATCTAGTATTTCTGACCATTATATTGGTATTCAGTGGGATTAAAACTATACGGGATCTAATGTATCATCAAGAGTATGATGATTTAGTGCCGCTCGAGCGAGAACAGGTTGAGACCCCTAAGGGTTGGGATGATCCCCCTAAGGGTTAGGCAGGGCATGACCCATTGGTACATGCTCCAGTACAGATGGGGTAGTTTCCAAATTTGCCATCTTTTGGGTCGTGGCTTGAAAAGAATCTTAGAGCATGTCTGGTACTTGTCATCTAGAGGATTGATAGGGGAGATCAGGGAGAAAATCCTTCTATGGAATATCTGACTTGGGAGTTCTAATCGCAACACCCACCTCTATTCTAGGATGAGGGCAAACTACAAGCAAATAATAACTGGATCGAGTCAATACAGATGGTATTCAAGTAGCTATAGATACCTCCATAGTGGAGGGTGAATCTATCTATGTACAATCTCAGTGGAATGGAAAAGCACTGGTGGGACATGCAGGTTCAGGTATGCATACATGAGGGACTGGCCTGGAAGGACTTTGAGGTTAGGTTCTTTGAGCACTTCTTCTTAGAGACATTGAGGGAGGATAGATCTTGAGAGTTCTTGATCCCAAATAATGAAGACATTTCTATCATGGATTATGCATAGAAATTCACCGAGTTTTATCACTTCTCACCTGATATGGTGGGCGATGACACCTTGAGGGTGAGACATTTTGAGGATGGTTTATGGAATGTCATTTGAGTCCAGGTAAACATCTTCAGGTTGTCCACATTCTCATAGGTGATGAATCAAGCACTCATAGCCAATGGAAACTTGAAAGATAGGTCATACTTGATCCAGGTGATGACTTCAGTTGATTTTAATAGTGATGCTTTCGATATCCAAAAGCGAGGTCGAGAGGAGTTCTAGTAGGGAAGTCAGGCCAAGGACTTAGGCAGACTACTGAGGAGTGGGTTTTTGATGGTGTGCTTCTAGTTTGAGAAACTGGGTCATGTGTAGACATAGTGTGATCAGGCACCGAAGGAGTGTCAAACATGTGGTAAAGTTAAGCATCTTGAGAGGTTCTATAGAAATCCTTCTCAGACAGATGGAAACCAGAGACCAGAGCAGGATCAGGGTTCTAATATTAGACCAGGAGAGGTACCAAGAGATGATAACTGAGATTTAGTTGCATGAAGAGTTCATAGAAGAGATAGCGGGACCCAATAGTGGGTTCAGTGGCCAGTGGATGGTGCAACCCCATTGGGAGGTCATACTTTAGGTAGTAATCCTTTAGGATAGGTGCATACTGTGGAGATTCTAGGGTTATAGAAAACTTGTGAGTTGATAATAGTCAAAGGTACACCATGGGTATGACCTAGGTTCCTTATTTTATTTTGGAATGAACTTCTTAAAGGAATTTCTATTGTGGGTGCATGAGGTGAACGTGTTTCTGACGCTTTCGCTAGGGCGCGCGTATCTGTCTGTTTGGGGGATGATGAGGACGTGCTGGCTGTTGCCACGCATTCCTTCTTTCCAAAGGTGGGTGACATCCGTTCGTTATTTAGGGACGATTTCTCCTTGATCAAAAAAGGATGACGGGATGTCAGTTCTTCCTTCCATTGATTCCTCCTTGAAACTCGTTACCTAGTACGGGTCTCCCTTATAGACTAAGACGCTGTTCTTGTAACTCTTCCTAGTGCCATATCTTCATGGATTCTAGTTAATTACTCTGATTCTGTTGAGACATTCCAAGGGGTCCAGCCAGGGCATCAATCTTCGGTCAGGGGAGTAGTCACGTTGGACATCACTGGTATGTCTGGACGCTGGAACACTAGTGCGTTTGGGTTTCTTCCCCTTATTATAGGGCTTCTCGGGGGCATGGAAGCCTGATGCATCCCACATCAAATGTGGGGAATCATATCCCATAGGCATGTCTCTGAGGTTTTCCTCAACTTCCCATGTTTAACATAGGATATGTCACAGGTTTAACATCTAGCAGAGACAGATCAGACTGATCGGAACACTGACTAGAGTGGATCAGATGGGTGAAACCCCTAGAGGGAACACTGATGCTAGGAGGTGAATTGGCATGATCTCACCGGGATGTGGTAGCCTGAGTAAGAATCAAGATGGATAATGTATGGTTAAGTGAAGTAGATAGATAATGTGATGGAACCGTCATGAAGGTGATGGTGATGTTGGGCTTGAGCCTCAAAGAGACTTCCTACATATCCTTGTGGTAGGGAATCAAAGTCCGCATAGTTCTGTGAAGCAATGGATCACCTAAAGAGGTGACCTATATGAATGGGACCCGGAGGAAGTGGAACCTCTAGGTTGGGGTATGACCTTCCCGAAACACATATGCTCGAGGGAAAGACCAGGATGAGACATGGGTGATGGGATTGAACCTCAGGGAGGCTTCCTACATACCTTGCCTTGGCAAGGATCAAAGTCCACATAGTTTAAAATGGGGGATAGAATCAGGGTGTGTGCAGAGGACAATGACCCGATGATATATTATCGCTTACACGTGGTTAGCAACCTGGGTTGGTCTGATTCCACTAGGACGGACCATAGATATGGTTCCCAAGAAAGGAGACACCAACATTTACCAGTATTTGGGGTTGGACCTCAGGGAGGCTTCCTACGTACCTTGTCTAGGAGACAGGGATCAAACCTATGTAGTTCATCTGACGATGACTTACCGTCAATTGGGGACTTCAATGTCTTACCATCGAATGGGGGCATAACGACTTACCATTGGATGGGGTTACAACTTAGTGTCATGTGGGACAAAAGGGGTGTATATTTTAACGTCATGCATGATAGGTATGTATTGATGTGAAGTAGTCAGGACCAATGGTTTTTGGGCTTGAACCTCTGGGAGGTATCCTACGTACCTTGCCTTGGCAAGGATCAAAGTCCATGTAGTTCAGAATGGTGGTAACTGATGTGAAGGGGGTTGGAACCAATGGTTGTTGGGCTTGAACCTTAGGGAGGCTTCCTACGTACCTTTCCTTGGCAAGGATCAAAGTCCATGTAGTTCAGAATGGTGGGAACCAACATGAAGGGGGTCAGAACCAATGGTTGTTAGGATTTAACCTCAGGGAGGCTTCCTACGTACCTTGCCTTGGCAAGGATCAAAGTACATGTAGTTTGGAATGGTGGGAACTGACGTAAAGGGGGTTGGAACCAATGGTTGTTGGGATTGAACCTTAGGGAGGCTTCCTACGTAGCTTTCCTTGGAAAGGATCAAAGTCTATGTAGTTCAGAATGGTGGGAACCGACATGAAGGGGTTTAGAACCAATGGTTTTTAGGATTTAACCTCAGGGAGGCTTCCTACGTACCTTTCCTTGGCAAGGATCAAAGTTCATGTAGTTCGGAATGGTGTTGTGGGGCTTACACTCTGGGCTACCCAGAGAGGATGTCATGGTCGATGCTTACTATAAGACCACGTGAGTCATGCTCGGTGTGAGAAACAAGAGGCAGCAAAGACCTGATGATCACACCATGAAAGGTGCATCCGTGGGAAGTGGAATGGGGCTGCCGTGTAGTTAGTGGCCTAAAATGGAAACAGGGGATTGCATGTGGTTAGCGACCTAGGGATATGAAGACTAGGACTTACTCCAGGGTGGAGGCCCGGTGGTGATAAATCCCAAAGGGAGAGGGATTTGGAACTGAAGAAAGGAGGGATTTAGTGCCCATCCCCCCCCTCTCTGGTCTTTGGCACCAAGGAAGAGATGAGAAGCAGGGATGCTACCTCCTATAAGAAAATATAGGGGCTTACACCAAGGTGGTTGCCCTTTCCCCTATGAATAGAAACCACTCCAATAAATAGGATCTCATTCCATGTGAGGAATGATCACACTCTCATGGAGACCAGTGGGCATAGAGAATGTTTGAGATGGGGCACCTCATGTATGATGAATGGGGAAAGGTCACAGTTTAACGTCATGTGATGATGACGATGGTGCTTGATATTTTAACATCATGTAGCTCGGACGAGGTGAGTTTACTCTACACCCCTAGGACTTACATAACTGATACCCACCCACCCTTAGGAAAGGTAAGACATCAACAATGCCATGACGAGGGGGTGTTATAGAGTGATCCATTGAGGGGTCCACGTTAGCGTGGCCATGAAAATAAGAAATATCCGTTAGCATTCCTATACGAAGAAGCATGAGGCGAAGCAACACAATGGGAAGTACTGCCCAAGGGAATTTGAAATCACTTCATGCAAACCTGGATTGTCGCATGGGAAAAGGAGTTGTGGAGCAAATGGGTTTATAGGTAGAAGCCTCGTGAATCTCTGGTGCTCCATGTAGCAGAGGGGCTTCGTGAAGGGGTGTGATTCGCGAAGTGAAGTGACCTAGCCTAGTCATAGGGTATAGTTGCATATGGATGGTGCTTTATGAAGTGGAATGACATTCGCGGAGCAGTGCTTCACGAAGAAAGGGTTCCCTACGAAGCGTATAATTGCGAAGAAATGTGATTCGCGAAGCACAGTGATCCTGCCTTAGCATGTGGGTCACATGTACATGGAGGGTAATTCGTGAAACATAAGTGCCCCGTGAAGACCCGAGTCCCCTTGGGGATCCCCTTCCCTCATGGAGTCCCATGGGATCTGCGAAGGGCATCCCTCTTTGAAGAGGGGCTGAATTCAAACCAGGGGAGAGGCACTTCGTGATGCTAAAGTACCTTGAGGAGCTCATGGTTCCCAGAGCAAAATTTTCTTCATGATGTGAGAGCTAAGAAGGCGAAAGGTCATAGGATCCATCCTTTGGGCTCGGGGGGAGCCCGATATTTATAGAAAAGAGGCTCTTCTAAGAAGATCTCGCTCGGCATAAAGACACATGACATTTTTTCGTAATCACTGACCCTCCCACCTTCTTGATCTGTGATAGGTTCGCGAACGTCAAATGGGTTCATGGAGCCTCCCCTCTTCCTTTCTCCACGCCATGTTCGTGAACGTAAAATGGGTTCGTGGATCCTCCTGCCTCCTTGCTCCGCGGCGGGTTCACAAATGTCAAATGGGTTCGCGAAGCCTCCCACTTCTTTACTCCGTGGTGGGTTTGCGAATGTAAAATGAGTTCATGGAGCCTTCTACCTCCTTGATCTGTGGCAGGTTTGTGAACGTCAAATGGGTTCACATAGCCTCCCACCTCCTTACTCCGTGGAGGGTTCATGAACATCAAATGGGTTCTCAAAGCCTCTCACCTCGTTGCTTCACAGTGGGTTCATGAATTTAAAATGGGTTTGTGGATCCTCCCACCTCCTTGATCCATGACAGCTTCACAAAGGGGAAGATTTGTGCCGGCCGCGATGCTGCAGGGGCTCCGCAAATAGGCTACGCGAGGCATCCCCTAAGGATTTCCCTTTGTTCTTGTTCTTCCCAAATTTTGGCGCCAAAAATGCCCCCCCTCAGACTGGGTGATGAGGAGAAAGTGAGGGTCAAAGTCTGAGGGTCAATCACCAAAATCCCTCAGTCAATCGCGAAGAAGACCTGCTAATGAGGTTCGCGAGGCAGAGAGGTGATGCGCAGGCTGGGTGCGCTGCGAAGCTCACCTTAGTCGGGCATGCTATAAAGCACTGGGGGTCCTCACCTATAAATAGGGGAGGCTAACCTCTATTTTTTCCTTTCTCTTCTCTATGATTTTGTCTTTTAGCGCTCTTGATTCACAAAGCTCCACGTACTCTATGATTTCTCTCAGTGAATTGGGCCTTCTACTTCGCGGCGCACAATGAGTCTTTGACTTCACAACGGTGTGCTCTGTGACTTGCGTCTAAAGGCCGGAGTAGGGATCCATGAACAGACTTCGCGAATGACCTCTACAACTGAGCTCCATGAAAGAGCTTCAAGAAAAACATCCAAATCTCAAAAACTAAATGTCTCACCAAGAGGATTCCAGGGGGTCCTTAAGGATGCTGCTTGGAGGGAGTAGATAACGGATAAATTAGGTATAGGGGAGTTCGTACATAGCCACTTTGACCATAATTCTCTGGTGGTGCTATTGTTGGAAAGCCAAAATAACTATCCGTTGTGAAAGAGGCTACCTCAATATGGCTTTGGACTGAGGGATGAAGTCTTCATCCCTGAAGCAAGCAGGGACGAACCAACTTACTGGTTTAGAAGCATGCCATTCCAGCACCAGTGGTTCAGGGTGGCTGATGGCCATGCCCGGGAGGACTTCATGCCTGTCAACACTAATTGTCTGTATAATCATCTGAACAACATTGACAGGAAGGAGCTGTAGCTAGAGACATCCCCCCTCTGTACCACACTATCTTGAAGACAACCCTGAGGAACCTGGGAAAGGGGTGGTCCGATGAGTGGGATTTGCACCAGGGTAGAAAATTCATAGATGACTGGGCCTGGGCCTACTGGGTAGGTGCCTCATGAAAATAATTCAAGGCAGAGCTGAGAAGAGTGGGCCTGTATGAGGCGTCTTGGGCCTCCTAATTCCACATCCATTAGCTGAAGCAGCTAATGCTAGAGTTTCTAAGAAGATGGTCATCAAGGACCAATACCTTCCATTTTAACCATGGAGATATTGACATTAGTTTATGAGATGTGCACCAGATATCGGGAGTCCTGATATTGGGGGAGATGTATGAAGAGTTACTCCCCATTATGGGTGTATGGGAGGATCTGGAGCAGATGCCACCGCTGGCGATGGCGTTGATGAACTTAGTACCGGTAGAGGACAAGCAGTCGGTGAGGGATGTCTACTTCAAACGGTGGTTCAAGTAGTTCTTGAACTTCCCGGAAAATAGGCAGTTCCCTGTGAGGCCTCGAACTTGCCTGAAGGGGGCTCAACGAGGTAAGGAGCACTCATACTAGCAACTTTTGGAGGATAGCCAGTGAAATATGTGGGGTTTCAGTATCAGCACTGAGCAGCAACTGGTAGTCAGGTTAGTTGCATTCATTGTAGCACTCATATGCAGTTGGATCCTTCCGGTGATAGACATAAACATGGGCGTGCGACCGAGCACATTTATCATGGCATCCATGCTGGCGACATGGGGATAGGTCAACCTCAGGATCTCGATGATCGCCAAGCTGTACAAGATGCTGTGGAATATCAGCGAGGGGAAGAAGCCACCGAGAATATGTAGGCCATTCCACCTCCTGATGGGTGGATAGTGGTGCACGTCAGGGGGGTCTATGAATATCCAAACCCCATCTCCCCTCCAGGATCGAACTTCCGCCTATCCATTTTGAATCCCGTAGGAAGTTTTCTGGCCAAGCTGACCATGCATTTGGTACTGAACCGATACTGGAAGGTAGATGAGTTCCACTTTCACCCATTCCCATTTCCAACAGGTGTATTCACTGATGATGGATAGGGAACAAAAGAGCATCGATCATACCTCCTAGCCTTTCTAGGTGGGGTCCTGGTGAAAAGGGTGGACCGTGAGTCCCTCTGTGATCCGTACACCCCGCACCGATTTGCAAGGAAATTTCAGTTCATGTAGTGACTGACCCCAAAGGTCTATTTGGGGGTGCGCTACGAGGAACATCCATGCGTGATGAGGCATATGTGGATCATGTTCACATGGGAATATGGGAAGATGCGGAACGAGCTGCCTCCGCCCCGACCATCTTTGGACTGGTGAAGGAGTATGATAAAAGCTGGGAGGCGGCCTACCTTGGGGAAATGATGAAGAAACCAACCATTAAGGCCAGTGATGGTGTGCCTCCCCAACCTCGAGGCCAGGGCCTGAAGGTGGCCAGGACATCCTGCGGTGGTGGGTCCACAGTGGCGGCAAGGCCCGCACCAGTTGAGGGGGAGGTAGCAGATCAAGCGGTGGATCCAGTGGCAGTAGCAGACCCGACAGTTCCAGAACAACAGAGTTATTTAGAGGGAAGGCCACCAAGAGAGTTTCACACAATATCCACTCGGGATTCGGGGAAGCGGCTGCATCATATAGACATGCCAGAGAATGATGTCTTCCCGGAGGCCTGGGACATCTGGGATTTCAACAGGCACTTCCTTGACCCTTCCGAGATGTGGCAACACCTAAACCGTCTCAGGGTAGATTTTCCAGGGATAGGCCCTGTCAGGGCCAGATTTGCGGTGTCCAAGGCAGAGGCGGAGTGATACCTAGCAGAATTGGAGGACTTAGTGCACTCTCGAGGTGCCTCGTTTCCAATGACAGACCGGGTGAAGGTGTTTTTAGATCAAATGACCCCTCTGCAATTGTATTTTTCTAAACTAATAGAGTGCTTTACTTTGCCGGAATAATCAGACGAGTCCTCCTAGGGGGAGGAGGCTGGTAGAGGGAGCCCATTGGAGGAGGGAGAATTTGGTGATTCAGACCCAGAGCTTGAAGAGTTTTCAGAGGCTCTCAAGGTAAAATCTCGAGTCCCTTCCCTGGGATTCGCTTCCAGGATAGTTTAGACCCCTCACTAATATTTAAACTGTGCAGGAGAGTCTCATTCACAGAACATGTTCTCATCCTTCAGTGGATGTATATGTGGGGCCTTTGGGATCCACGCCTGTGGTTATGGAAATTACCACATCCAGTGGGTCTAGGACACCCAAGGTGGCTCCTCTAGAGTTTTAGACCTTCCGATAATGAAAGGAGGTCTATGCCTCGGGGTCCTGATGGAAACAATCTAAGAATGAGACTGAGAATTAAATCTCTGTAAGTCTCCTCTACGAAATTCATGACTTCCACCCATTGACTAGGATAACTGACATTCGTGCCCCTTTTTGGTATGTACAGTTCTTCAACTAGCGTGGGCTGCCTTGGCGAGGTTGGTTGGTACTTCTGGTGGCGCCTTTCCCAGGGGAATGTTGGTGATCGTGGAAGAAGATATCCAGACTAACCAAGCTGTGGCACTTTTGATCACTATTGGGACTGTTGGCAGGGTTTCACCTAATATTATTGAGGTGGGATCCGACGATGAAGATCAATCAGACAACACGGGTCCTACCATACCTGACTAGACACCAGATGCAGACCCTGCTGATGAGTTCTTGGGGGTGTTCCCTATGTATGATCATGCCAACCCCACAGTCTGGGATGAGGAAACCTCTGATGAAGAGGAAAATAAGATAGTCCACCACTGGTCATGGAAGATGATCAAGCGCTTTATTGATGACACCCTCAAGCACAATGGATAGATCAGATATAGAGACTTTGTTCGTGGATACACGAACTGTGTGTTGGGGGAGTGGATTCCCAATGCCCCCACATGCTCGTTCAAGATCTCATGGTGGAGAAGATCCAAGAATATGACTGCGGCCTTGGTGTGGGTTGGAAGCAGAGAAAAGCAATGAACATCAAGAGGCTTTAGGAGGATGAAAACGAGATTCAACGGCTGCACATCTGTATGGATAAACATTATGCTCTACTCAATGTGCATTCAGGGATTATGTTGTGGCTAAAGGCCTAGATGGAAGAGGCTGAAGAGAACATGAGGCAAGTTTCTGAGAATATGATCATTATCCGAACCAACGAGGAGTGGGACCAGATCGCAGCTGATGAACTGCACCCCATTTCTGCCGAGGAGGAACGAGAACTGAAAAGAAGACAATAAATCCTGGACGCCATAAGCCAAAGGGTGGCGGAGCTACAATGCTGTTTTGAAAGAGTTAACCCGTCCATGGGAGGGGTCGATCCTCAGTTACTATGATGCATGTAACTTTTGAACACAACTTCATGTTTTGATTATTCATACTTGACGCATGCATGAGTTCTGTTATTCATCTTTGGTCTATTGCATTTTTGTTACATCCATGGAACATTCCGAGATCAGTCCCTAAGATCACATGGGTTGGGCCCGATGCGAGAAACAAGGGATGACCACCTTGTCATTCCATCTGAATATAAGAGTGAAAACCAAGCTTCAGACATCTGAGTTTTGAATAACTAATCCAGGTTTCTGAGAAACAAGGTAGAGGCTCGACTAGAATACAATTACCTATGAACAATTGAAGTTCCATCTTCCCAATGCACTCTAGTGCATGAGTGGGGCAACGCCAGGAGCGTTGGAATAAATCTGAACATAGGGGAGTGGAATGTGTGAATCACGATACCCAAAATTTGGAACACTGTAGGGATGGTGTGACAATAAAGAATAACTGTTGACCGTGTTTTAAACATAGTATCCTTATTGAGTTATCCTAAAATGGGGATAACAAATGAGGGCCGACCGCTGACCATGTTTGCAACACGGGGCCTGACTCGAAATGTCATCCATTTGTCTTCCAGAACATTGGCCCAAGATAGTAGAAAAGCCATAGGCCAAGAATCCATACTATTAGGGAGTTCTTTTAGACATTAAATAGGACGAGGGTACAAATAAAGGGCACACAAATCATGGAGTGTGGTGTGATGGGTTGTTCGAATGGAGTCCAACACTCTTGAAATCACGCCACCATGGTGGAAACACATTAGGTGGGCGTATCTGTCTGATCAGGGATCAAACATACTTCTGAACAGGACCTCTATGGTAAGAACCTGGAATGATTTGTATTTTTATGTCATAACAATAAGGATGATGACGCGTAGTTTAAACGTCATACGGTGAGGACGATGCACATAGTTTAAAGGTCATACTGCCTGGACCAGGATTGGGCCCGAGGGTCCAGGAGGGTTAATGACCCTGAGGCTGGGCCCAAGGTGAAATTCCTGGGCATATATACGTATTCCATAAGGATCAGAATCAATCCAAATTTAGTTCTTGAAGCACAATGTGGTCAGATACCAATGCTGGTAGGGATAATCCTCTCTAGTGAGGAAACTGATGCATCCCATGACTAACATGGGGGCATCCTGAACTTGTTCAGGGTGGAACCACAGTTTAGTGTCATGAATTTTTGGACATATGGAACCGTGCAGTTTAAAATCATACGATAGGACATAGAGTGAATGGGAATATCCCAGGAAGGGGGTATGTGGTGCGTTAGCTATAAACTCGACATGAATGAGGACATAAGGAGTCTTCACCACACCACGTATCCCTGAAGGAAGTTCTTTAGGTCAAGGGGCCAAAATTGAAAGTTAGGCTGGGCTTGAATCAAAGCATACAGGCATTCCTATGTACCCCATTAGGATGGGAATCAAGTCGCATGTAGTTTTGAGAGCACAGTTTAACGTCATGTGGGGCGATGAATGGCATGTGTGGCATGGTTGTGCCAGTACACTCCTACCAAAACTACTAAGCCCACGTGAGTCTTGCTCGATGTGGGAAACAAGAAGTAGTGATGGGACTTTCCTGACATAGTAAGGCACATGTTATGGGTGATGGGATTCTAGGTGAATGGCATCCCAATGACTCTGACCTATCTATATAACACACCTAGATGCACGAAAGAGTAAAGCCAAGCATATTGGAATTCCACTTGAACACAAGGAAGTGGAAATATGTGAATCATGATGCTTGAGATATAGAACACAATGACATTGGTGTGATGATAGGGGATAGCTATTGAACATGTTTGAAACATAGTATCTATATCATGTTAGCCTGATATGGGAAGAAACAGATGAGGGTCGACCGCTGACCATGTTCGAAACATGGGACCTGTCGCAAATGTTGTCCGGGGTCTTCAGGGATGTTGGACCAAGATGGTAGGAAAGCCAATGTGGAATGAGAATAGGCCATAAAGGGGGTCCCTTCAGACATGGAAGAGGATGAGGATCCAAATAACGGGCTCACGAATCTTGGACATGGAACGAGGGGAATGTCCCCGTGAAAATTCCACACTTCAGGCTCTTTTTCAAAACACATCTGAGTACAACTATAAGACACATCAAATAGAGGGAGTAGAGTCCCCCTCTAAGGAAAAGGGTCATGAGGTTACATGCTTACAATTTAATGGTCATAGGATGGGCCATTAAGGGGGACCTAATTTAATGGACTGTGCATAGGGTGGAGAAGTAGCCAAACATGATGCGATGTTCCCATAGGGAGATCTTAGTTTAGGGTCGTAGAACTCAGACCAGGTTGGGAAAAGACATGGGAGGCACTTGGTGCAGATATGGAAAAACCTGACGTGAATGAGAAACCATGAGGTACTCGCCACACCACATGTTCCCAAGAGGGTTTGGGCCTAGGGGCTGAGAGAGTGGGAAAAATATTTTAGATTCCTGGGGCTGGACCCAGAGACAAGATGTCTGGGAATTCCTACATATACCATAAGGATGGGAATCAATCTATACGTAGTTTTGGAAGTTGTCATGCAGTTTAACATCTTACGGTAAGGATGCAGAGTGGTCTTAGCTTATGGTTATAGAGCTCAGTCCAGAGATGGTAGGTAATGCAGGAGACACATGGTGAGGTAATTATAAAACACGATGTGAATAAGAACCTAAATTCCAGACCACCATGTGTTTCTTGTGGAGGTTTTAGGTCGAGGGACTAAAAAAAAGTTAGGATGGTCCCGAAGTAGAGTGCACAGGTGTTACTACGTATCCCATGAGAACGATAATCAATCCATATTTAGTTCTTGGGATGGAATGGTAAGGTACCAGTTCCAGGGATGATAAGGTCATGCGGGTCTGACCTTCGCACCTAAAGAAGCAGCATTTGATAGATCTTGTTTGTCCTTTAGGATGAATGTATGCATGTTTTTATTTTTGGTGAAGCAATGGACCATGGATGGAAATTCTAGGCATCGCCAAAAGAATCAATCCGTATGTAGGTGTTGACAAATGGTATGGTGTGTGACCGATACTAAACATGATGTCCCCTCGAGTGAGGAAACCACGATGCAGTTCTGTTTTTCATCATGCGTCCAAGATGATAATGTCACAGTTTAGGTTCATGTGATGGGACCAACCATGAAATCCAATGTCGTGCAGTATAGACTCAATAGTTTAAAGTCATGTAGGACTAGGCAGCATAGTTTAAAGTCATATGGCTCAAACATATATAGGAGAGATGAGGTTCAAGAGGGAATGTGCATGGCGTGATAAAGCATACCCAGCATGAATGAGGACGAGGCCCACATCACACCTCACATGATTCTAAGAAAGAAACCTCGATCCAAGATGCCAAAAAAGGTTGGAGAATATGGGGCAGGAGAGACTAGATCTCAGTTGAGATGGACCCTAAGACGATATGTCCGGGAGTTCCTACATATCCCATGAGGATGGGAATGAATCCATACGTAGTTCTTGTGGTTTAACGTCTTGCAGGATGATATATAGTTTAATGTCATGTGGGACAGGAGGTAGGAGGGACTAGCTCCTTGAAGGGGAGTACGTGGTGCAACAATTGTAAACCTGACGTGAACGAAGGCATAAGCCCACACACTCCACACCACACAGTCCTATAAGAGCCGAGGCCTAAAAGGAAGAACATAAGAGATAAATTAGTGGAACTCAAGCTGGACCCAAATATGAGATGTTTAGGTGTTCCTACGTATCCCACGAGGATGGGAATCAAGCCATACGTAGTTCTAGAAGGTGTCTTGCAGTTTAACATCTTTCAGTGAGGACGCAGAGTGGTCTTAGTTTATGGTCATAGAGCTCGGACCATAGAAAAGTGAAACTCTTCCAAGTAGGTGTAGACCTCAATCTGATTCCTAATCCCACGTGAGTCAAACTCGATGTGGGAAATAAGGTAGGAAGAGGTTTTTGAAATACCTAGAATACACGCAAAGGGGAAGTCGGTGCAGAGCCCCGAATGATGCCTTACTGCGGATTTGTCCTCCTAATGTGCAAATGCGCATTGAGGTATAGTTCAAAGAGTGTCGAAATTTCACTTGGACATGATGGGGTGTAAAATGATGTGAATCATGTAACCAACATTTAAGGCTTGATGGGGCTGGCGTGATGATGGAGGATAACTGTCGACCGTATTTGAAACAAAACATCTATATTGTGTAACCTGAAATGGGAACAAAAAATGAGCATCGACCACTGACCATATTCACAACGCGGGACTTATATCAATTTTTTGTTCAAAACCCTCAAGGACATTGGCCTGTAATGGTAGGAGAGATCTTGGACCAAGCATCCATGCAATTTGGGGGTCCCTTCGGATGTGAAAGATAGTGAAATCCCAAATTAAGGGGAACAAGAAGCCTGAAAAATGGGTGAAAGCATGTCCAAGCAAAATTTGACACTCCGAGATTTGAACTAGAGTACTCCTGGGCACATTGGTGAATCACTGAAGAGGGTTGAGGGACCCAACTTAAGGGAAACTGACTTGAAAAGATGAGTGTAGGGAAAGGGAACGAAGGGCACTCAGGACAGAGAGGCATGTGGAATGGTTGTTATAAACCCGACGTGAATGGGGACATAATCCCATACCACACCGTATACCCCTCTCTTGGAAGAACAGAAGACTAGGGGCCAAGATGATAGGGAGGTCTCTAAGAGATGGGGCTGGACCCGAAGACTAGACATTCGGGTAGTCCTACGTATCCCCTAAGAATGGAAATCAAGCCACACATAGTTCTAAAGTCCATGAATTTTGACATCATGCAGTGAGGACTTTGTTGATCTTAGTTTAAGGTTATAGGGCTCAGACCGTAGATGCCTAGTTTAATGTTATATGCATGGGACACTTGAGTGGAGAGGGAGAATCATCGTGCCTATGGAAAACCACAAAGAGGCAATGATGATAGAGTAATACTGTTGATTAGGTTCACAACACAATATCCATCCTTGTGTGACCGGAGTTTGGGGGAAAACAATTGAGTGTTGACCTTTGACCATATTCGCAACATGGGACTTGTATCAATTTTTCTCTCAAAATCCTTGGGGACGTTGGCTTGAAATGGTAGGAGGGTCCTTGGGCCAAACACCTGTGCTGTTCGAGGGTCCTTTTGGATATAGAAGATGATGGAAACCCAAATTATGGGGCTCTTGAAGCATGGAGGGGCCTATTCTCATGAAAGGGATGATAAATGGAGGGATGTCTTAAAGCGGGTATGTGAGGCATGGCATGGGTGTCCATGCCAAATTTATCCATATGATCCATCATGAAGGTATTTCCTTACCTCAGCTCCTAAGCCCATGTAAGCAATGTCCGATGTGGGAAAAAAAGAGTAGGACTAGGGTCTTCCCACCACATAAGGTTCTGATAGCTAGAATCACACTCCTTCCTGAGGCAGACCGAGGCTTGAAGAGACAGCGGGAAAAAAATGAGCCACTACACTCCATTTTTGGGACATATGGGGGTGATGACAATGAAAAAGGATAGTCATTGACCAAATTCAAAACACAGCATCCACATCATGTGACCTGAAATGAGGACAAAAAATGAGCATCGACCGCTGACCATATTCACAACGTGGGGCTTGTATCGATTTTTCATTTGAGTTCCTCGAGGGCGTTGGCCCGAAACAATTGGAGAGCCCTTAGTCTAAGTACCCATACCATTCGGGGGCCCTTTCAGATGTGAAAGATAATGGAAACCCAAATGATGGAGTGTGTGGAGAAAACATGTGCCCATGCAACTTAAAGTCAAGATGGGTAGTATAAGAGGTGGGGATCTTCAGGGAGGAGGGAGACATGGTACAGTCATGATGAACTTGCCGTGAATGAGGGAAAAAGCCTACACCACACCATATGTTTCATCCCAATGGGAGATCCATAAGTTTAGGGCTAGGCCTACAAATTAAATGTCCAGGTGTTCTTACGTATCCCATAAGGATGGGAATCAAGCCATACGTAGTTTTTAAGGCCATGTATTTTAACATCGTGCGGTGAGTACGTGGGAGGAGAGATGAACGAGGGAGGGAACATGGTTCAATCATCGTAATCTTGACCTAAGTGGGGATAAGGAAGCCTACACACACCATATGGGATCCTCCAAAAGAACTATACCCAGGGGGGATAGTCAAAGAGAACACTGGGGATGTACTTGAGATGAAGCGTCCGAGCGTTCCTACGTATCCAGTGAGGATGGGAATCAAGAAATACATAGTTCTTGCGGTTTAACATCTTGCAGAATGACATACAGTTTAATGTCATGTGGGATGACATACAGTTTAACGTTATGCGAGACATTTTATAGTTTAAGGTCATGTAGGACTGGACAGTTTAAGGTCATATAAGACCGGACAATTTAAGGTCATGTAGGACCAGATATTTTAAGGTCATGTAGGACCCGGGTCGCTTAGGCAAAGTATTTCTTGAGGAACTTGGCATTGGTGGGAGGAGTTATATGCTCACCATCCATGGTAACTAGGGAGTATGCACCATTGGATTAAACCTTGTGAATGATGTAAGGTCCTTACCATTTGGGCTCCAACTTGGGTGGTTTCCTACTAGGTATCATTGGTGTCCTCAGGTCCAACACCAAGTCACCTTGATAGAAGGAGCGGAGGTGAAATTTCTTATTGAAAGTTCTATCTATTTTGTTCTGATGCCTTTTCAGATTGTGCAGGGCATGAAACCTGTTATCATCAAGCAATTCTAGCTCATCCATATGGATTTCAACTACTTTATCTGGTGCTTTTTGATCATAGACAACTGTGCGTAATAAGGGAAACTAAATCTTGATGGGCAGGATGACCTCCATTCCATACACCAGGGAATATGGGGTCATCTTAGTGGAATTACGAGTCATCATCCGATAAGCCCAGAGGGTGTTGGGGAGCTTGTCCGACCAAATTTTCTTGTTCTGAACAACCATTTTCTGTAGAATGTTAGAGATGTTTTTGTTGAATGCCTCGATCTATCCATTTGATTGCGCATGATAGCGGGAGGTATGGTTAGAACAGATGTTGTACTTATCGTACAGTTTCTTCAGCTCAGTTTCCTAGAAGTTCATTCTGTTATCAGTGAGGACATCGTGAGGGACTCCAAATCAGTAGATGATATTGGAGCTCAAAAAGTCAATGTTGGAACTGGCCTGGAACTCCTTGAGCGGAACTGCCTCTGCCCACTTGGAGAAGAAATCTGTAGTAGTCAGGATAAACCTGCACTGGAGAGCTTTCACCGGTGGATATGGTCCCACGACATAGAGTCCCCATACTGCAAATGGCCAAGAGTACCTAGTAGTGTGGAGAGGCTCCAGCAACCGATGCATAAATTTGGCATGAATTTGGCACACATGGAACCTCTTGGCGAACTCGATGCAGTCATGGATCTTAGAGGGCCAAAAATACCCCAGTCTCTGAATCTAGTGAGATAGTTTCAGCCCAGTCTGATGAGCCCTACAAGAACTGGAATGAAACTTCTACATGACTTGGGAAATCTCAACTCCTTGAATGCAACGGAGGAGAACCCCATCAAACCCAAACTTGTAAAGGATCTGCTCACAACCAGGACCATCCTGGAGGGTGAACTGTAATGCGCAATGTCGAATTCTCTCACACTTGGCCCAATCAACTGGGAGATTAATATTTTATAGTTACCCAACAAAGTAGGTTCTCTAGTCAGGAGTCACTTCAATCACTGTATTCGGGGGACCTGGGGGTCCCAACATGGAGGCGCTGGCGGTAAGGTGGCTTACCTGCGGGCTGTCATCATCATCTGGAGTGACGAGAGAGATGAATATCCAGTGTGCCATGTGGATAATCAGATCATCCTGTTCGGGATCTGCAAGTGATGCAGCTAGGCTGGCCAGGGCATTAGCTCAACTGTTCTGAGATCAAGGGACATGCATAACTTCTAGATGAGATGAGAATTGGGCCATTAGCTAGAGAGTACGTTCCAACAATCGTATGAGCTCTGAATTTCTGACGAAATAGTCACCATTGATATGCTTGATGACCAGTTCAGAGTCCCCTTTCACATGAAAATGGGGGATGTCAATCTCAAGATCTAGCTTGAGGCCAGTAATAAGAGATTGATACTTTGCCTCATTGTTGGTGCATCCTTCTAACAAAAGGAATGAATATGGAAGAATAACTTATGATGGGGTAATGAAGACAATACCAAAGCCTACTCTATTAGGCCTGGGGTCACTGAGCCTTCTACCAGTGGGGCTCTAGGAAGCACCATCGAAGTGCATTTTCCATCACGACATGGATTGGTCTACAGAGAGAATTGCTTCATCTGGGAAATCAAGATCTAGTGACTGGTTTGCAGGATCCCGATGGGCGGCAAGGAAGTCTACCAATTCTTTCCCCTTAATATCCTTCTAAGGGAAAAACCTGATGTCAAACTGCTGAATAATTACTACCCACCGAGCTAGATGTCCTGTAAAAATGGGGCTGTTCAAGATGTACTTCAACGGATCTACCTGGGACACAAACTGTACCTCATGGTGTTGCAAGTAATGTCACAATTTCTGTACTATTAATACCAGCGCAATGTAGCTCTTCTAGATAGAGGAGTATCTGGTCTCCGTATTGAGGATCATACGGCTGAGGAAGTAAAGACTATTCTCTGTCACCTCATTGTTCATCTGGGTGAGAAGGGTGTTGAGAGACTATTCTTGGGAAGTCATGTAAAGGACTAGTGGTTTTCCAGAGATAGGTGGCATTAAGACCAGAGGCTGGAGAAGGTATTGCTAGATTTCATCAAAAGTAGTTTGACATTCTTCATCCCACTTGTAGACAATGCCTTTCTTCATGAGCTGAGAAAAGGGATTACACTTTCTAGCCAGATTCATGATGAATCAGCGTATGTAGGACAAGTGGCCTTAGAAGCCTCAAAGCTTCTGAATGTTTCTTGGGGGAGACATCTGACTGATGGCCTTAATCTTCTTCGAGTTGATCTCGATGCCCCTATATCTGACAACGAAGCTGAGAAACTTTCTAGAGGTGACCCCAAAGGTTCACTTTAATGGATTCATCTGCAGGTGGTGGGAATAGAGGAAGCTGAACACTTTCTCAAGGTCTTTGAGATGGTCCTGATGCTGGCAAGATTTGACCACCAGATCATCTGTGTAACATTCCACCAATGTTCCAAGGATCGGCTTAAATATGCGATGCATAGCCCGCTAATAGGTAGCACCTGCATTCTTTAATCCGAATAACATGACTAGGTAACAAAAAGTACCTTGTGGTGCCCTAAAGGCCATATAATTCTCATCCTCGGGGGACATTCAGATATGGTTATACCCGGAGTACCCATCCATGAAGGAAAGATCTCGGAACCCAGCTGTAGCATAGATCAACAATTCCGTCATAGGAAGGGGAAAGTCATCATTTGGACAGTGAAAATTGAGATCCCAGAAGTTGATGCATACTCTGATATGTCTGTTCTTCTTCTTGACTAGTAAAATGTTGGCTATCCATTTGGGGTACTGGACCTCCTTAACGAAATTGGATCTGATGATCTTATCAACTTCTGCCTCAACCATGGCACCGTGAGAAGGGTGCATCTTTTTGAGAGGCTACTTGAACCCACGATGATTTTCCAGGAGACCGAGGAAATGGATGAACACCTGTGGATTTAATCTTGGAATCTCATCATAACTCTAGGAGAATACATCACAGTGTTTTTTAAGGAAGACTATGTACTATTTTTTCTCCTTGAGGGGTATGGTGGCACTGATCAATGTGGATTTCGGGTTTTCCTCGCTACTGAGGTTCACCTACACCAATTCGTCGACCGTAGCATAGAAACCCTCTTCAAAGGTGGGGGGACCATCCTCTAAATCCTCTTATTCACTTATGGAGGAGGGATCCTTGGTGGGAGGAGTTTACTATGAGTCAACAGATCCCGACGGGAGGCTGGTACTAGCCTGAGCGGCCGTGGACAATGCATCGGGGAACTCTCATGCTGCCGAAACCAGAACGATGAATTCTGTTGATCTGATCCCATCTGGTCTTTGGCCCAAGGGGCCACATTTTATGATATAGAAGAAATAGTGGCATGCTGTCTTGAGCCAGTTAATTCCAACATGGTGAAACAAGCAAGTGTGGCGTACTTTCATTGCCATGGGGTGGACATCCCGATACCTTATGGGAGTAGGAGGCTCCGAGATCACCTGAGCCTGATTTGTATAGAAGTATGAGGTGATCTTCCGACATCACTTAGACTTGGGAATGTGTTCCCACCTCGTTCCAGACACAACGAAGCATTGTCCCATGTCTAGGGTTGTAGCCTCTAATTCGTGGATTGAAAAGACATAGGCATCATCTAGATCTATCCACAGGTCTGTCGCAGCTGTGGTATGCTCAACCTCGTTAGCCTGAATCTTCTTGTCTTTGCTCTTGTAATAGTCAACATCTAGATAGTGGGCTTCACAAGAGGCAAAGGGAGATGCGTCACCTTAAATCATTCCCACTCGACCATTAAGGGATTACTTGAGGCACTGGTGATATGATGAGGTAACTGCAACATGTAGGTGGAGCCATAGCCTGCCCATCAACACATTGTAGGCGGTGTCCTGGGAGACAACCATAAACTCGGTGCTGATAATTAGGCCACCAAAATAGGTCTTTAAGCAGATTTTTTTGAATGGTGTCTATTATGTCCTATCATAACCTTGGATTCTTAGATCAGAGGGACTTAGATCATCTTCAGACAACCCCGGTTTTCATAGTGTCCAAGTCTGGATTAGGTTGATCCCGGAGCCTGTGTCGACAAGACAACGGCGAACCTCTATGCCTTTGAAATGGATAGTGATGTACAGTGGGTGAATGTGCCCCGATATGGGAGAGCCTTCATCTTCTCCAGAGAACAAGATGATGGCCTGACATTCAACATTCTCGACCGCCTCAGCATGAAAGGCTTCTGCGGCTTCTACTTCCGTCTCAAACTAGTGGGGGCTTCTTAAAGCCTTGAAGAGGGACTCACACATATCCGACGACAGGAGAAGGGCCTCAAGGATGGATATATTTTCTAGAATTATAGAAAGATGTTTGAGAACATCATATTTCCATGCCAGGTGTGAAATTCTTCTTACAGGAGGTCGCTCTATGACAGGAGGTATAATGGGTCCTACTGGCTAGACCGATGGCTGACTGGTGCTAGGAATATCCTGCTACTCACTAGTAAAAGCCTATGTAGTGACTACAGGATGAGGGTCTGATGACTGAGGCTAGAGAAGTTGAGTCAGCTCTGCCTGATCCAACAACACAAACGATGGTGAAGGCAGACCTAATGTCACTAGATGAGAAGGCTGCACGTGCTGAGCTCTGTGCTGAGCCTATTTCCTGGTTTCGGTAGCATGCACAACCTGGATGGAAGTGCTGAGCAAGGCACTCTGTCATCCCATATAGTCATGACTCCATTGACGCTGGTGATGACTGGGGACATTGGGAGGATCTTCTTGGTGCTCCTCATCGTCAGGGATCATGTAGGGGTTTACCAGCTCTACAGTATTAACCGAGGTGTACCCTTGACTGTTGCTTGAAGAGTCGTCCACTACTAGATGAATTCTGGGAGGGATCACCATCTCTAGGGGCATTAAATTTCCGAGAGTACGGGATAAAAATGATATTGGTGGGGGACTTTGTTTTTCCTTACATCACCGGTGTTTTCTCTTCTAGGAAGAGGATGACTGAGACGATGATGCAGAAGTAGTAGCTGTGGCTTATGAAGGCTCTGGCTGATTCAGGCATGCATGTATGACACCATGGGCATAGACAAATATCTTACGAGCCATCCAGTAATCATACTTATGGGACCCATGGCTAGACACTTAATGCCTGATAGAGCGCTGTCGTGGGCGCCCTCAAATGATTAATGTGATTTTGGGGTTCTTAGATGCAGCAGAGTGGCTGACCAAGGTCGTCTCTCAAAGGAGGAAGTGAATTTAACAACTTATTAAAGGTATTATAAAACAAATAAAATAGAATATAATAAAAACACTACTTGAAAGGATGGGGGTTGGTTATAGTTTATGAATCTAGAAGAAGTTTGCTGGAAGAAGATTGTATATTTTTTTGTTTTTAGTTTTGAAATGAAGCACGATTAAAATGACATGACAAAAAGATGTTTTTTTAGAAAATATTTTAAAAGGCGTAATCGATCTAACTCTACCTCTTCAATCATTTATTAATAATTATAATTTAAATTGATATTCACTTAATTATGATCCCTTAATTTGTTAAATCCCAAATCCTACGAGAATTAACTTTACCACAAAGATGAAGTGAATTTAACCTTAGGCTAACTTCGGAACAAGCAATCGCAACACCCTGCTTTGATTGATGTTCTAAAATTAGCTTATGGTCAGTGATAAATTAAGGCACATAACCAATCTGTAAATGAGGATTAATTGATTTTAGGGATTATATTTGAACTCTACAAATTGATCATGTGTGGTTTTGAATTACCGGTTAAGGTTGCGCTCTCACAGTTCACACAATTCCCGACCTCGCGTGTTTTGTGTTAACTATTAAATTGCTTGATTAGTTTCATTTAAATTAAAAACTCAATTAATAGATCATAATATGTGAATTAAATTAGCTCATTGATTCAAAATAAATTAATGAAGAAGGATAGAGGTCGATCGATTACTAAAAAGAACCACTCTTCCATGGGTGGCGTAATCATCGTAGAAGCGTTTTGCATGTGCAAAGGTTTATAATGGGTATAACCCAATAACGCTTCTACTCAAGAATTCCAGCACAAAGAGGAAGATTAATAGAATAAATTTAAATAAAACAGAAGAAAAGAGAAGAAATAAAATAAGAACAACAAAGTTTATTACATAAACAAAATCATTACAACATGAAGGAGAAGAAGAAGACTTCGTCGAAGGGATCCTTGCTTCAAGAGCTACCCTTATTGAAATGGTTGGATAATTGGAGTGGATAAAATTATCCTATGTCCTCAACTTCCCAATGCACGTCCCAACCCCATCAAATGAGAAAAACACCAATTTATAGAGTGGTGGGGAGTCTAGGTTCAAAGTGGTTTCAAGTGTGAATGGGGAATCTCGGCCAAATATTTTATTCCAACTTTCACCGCCTATTTGACCACCAAAACGCTTGAATTGTCCGGTCTTACAGAAGGATAAAATGTGAGTATATGGGTCCTATATCTCCTCTACAAATTTGGGATCAATCCATGCCCATATTAAGGAGTTATGGCCGAAATACATAAGATTTTCTATTCTGGAGAGTCCAGCCCAACTTTGACTTCATGGCCCATTTTGAACAACCAAATGCACTATTTAGCTCTAGTGTCCTGAATAAAAGTTGTACATAATTAAGTTAGGAATACTTTTAAAAAACTTCAAATTCAAATAATAAATATAAAAATATTTATCATCGAAATTCTACAGTGAACTATAAAGGGTAAAACTGAAATTTTCACCAAATTTTCAAATGAATGATCAAATCCCAAATATTTTATAAATAAACATATTTAACACAATGTGAGGAAATTATATCATTTATTATCAATAAAATATTCAATAAAATAGTTTTTTATCAACTCCCCCACACTTACCCTTTTGCACTCCTGGGCAAAACCTCATATCAAGTAAACATCAATATCAAATCAAAACCAATTTTAAAACACATATCCTTAAGATCAATCAATTTCACACCAAGAATCAAAAGATATCATGCCTCATAAAAAACCTTATTTAAAGTTATCCATTTATATCATTCAATATATTTCCACTTCATTTATCTGCCCATGCACAAAACACTTACCTCACTTGAATTTTCTCTCATCACTCAAATATCAATTTTTTTTGCAATGTCTTTCTCATCCAAACTAATACAAGGGTAACCATAGGATTGATAGATTCCTACATCGCTACCCAATGTGAGTCAAGTAAATATGTTTATCATGAGGAATTTTCAGGGTTGTTCTGTGGCTTTCGGTTGGTAGGATTTAGATGTGAAAAATTCTGAGGCTGAATAAGGAGGGTTTGACTCTTTTTGAAGCAAAATTGCATTAATATAATTTTTACTTAAATATGGTCTTCTCCTCAATCCCCATAGTATAAATTCATCTCCATCATCATGAAAAGACATGAAAAGTTTACACCATTCATCATTTCAGCATAAAAAATTTCAATCTTCTCAAACATGATTTTCTTGAAAGCTCCAGAAAAGGCACAAATTTCAATATAATGAATTTCTTCAATAGAAAAAACATCTCTTCAGAATTTAATTTTCCACCCAAAGCATCACAGAATGTGGTGGAACAACACAAGATAGATTCCCCCACACTTAAGCTCAACTAGATTATGAAATTTCACTTCAAGAGTTGGTTGGATAGGGAAAATTGGCTTGTAATGTGGCTAACCTAATAGGATGTACATAGATTATAAGGGCTAAAAGGATTAAATATTCAAGGTAGGCCATTATAAAAAAGTATTCTTTGAAATAGGGGCTTTAATACCAAACAAATTCCTCAATCATTTAAACATAAGTACCTCAAACCCTCAAGTTTTGACAGGAATAGATCAAATTCTGGTTAAATCAAGTATGGTTTGGTTCTCTCAAGAAGTGAGGTGAATGTAAATAATATGAAAATAATGGTTTAGAAGCCTCACAGGAAAGTGATTTCAAATATAAAGACAGTGAGATGTGGCATGGGATTCAAAATTCAGTGTACTTTTCATGAAATTACTAAATATTTTAACTTGAAACAAAGTCATTTCAGCATTCATTTAAGATTAGTTTCAAGGGGTAAATTGTTTCACTTATTGATATGGATTTAAAAATGGTGATGAGAATCATTTTAGCTCAAAATGTTTCAAAAAAAAAACATAGAAAATAAACACACAAAATTTGAAAAACACCCAATTTTTTTTTTGGTTTTTTTAAATAGGAAAACAATTGAAATTACTAAACTAAAAGGTTCCCTCCCCCACACTTAAAATATTGCATTGTCCTCAATGTGAACCCATGAGATGATATATGCACATGAAATGCATAATTTTTAAATAGGACAAATAATATAAAAGTGAAATGGTTAGGAACAGCCTGATGTGCTCAAGTGATGATGGGGTCGTGCAGTGTGATAAAATCCACTGCATCAGTAGAATGTACCTCAATGTATCTCTTCAAACGTTGCCCATTGATTGTAAATCTCCTTCCAGTGTCCTCTTGTGTGATCTCCACTACACCATAAGGAAAAACATTAGATACAATATAAGGACCTAACCATCTGGAACGCAACTTACCAGACATCAGCTTCAGTTGTGAACTATAGAGAAGGACTTTCTCTCCAACATGAAACTCCCTTTATTGGATCATTTTGTCATGAGCTGCTTTTGATCTTTCCTTGTAGAGCCTTGAGTTCTCATATGATGACAGTCGAATCTCCTCAGGCTCTTGAATTTGCAACTTCCTTTGAATTCCAGCTTGGGTCAAATCCATGTTGCATTTCTTTATAGCCCAATATTCTCGATGCTCGACTTCCACTGGGAGATGACATGCTTTCCCAAAAACAATCCGAAATGGGGACATACCAATGGGGGTCTTGTATGCTGTTCTATAAGCCCACAATGCATCATCCAAGCGCTTGCTCTAATCCTTCCTATTTGGCTGCACAGTTTTCTCCAAAATTTGTTTCAACTCACGATTAGAAACCTCAGCATGGCCATTTGTTTGGGGGTGGTATGGTGTTGATGTTTTGTGTGTCACACCATACTTTCTAAGGAGGGAATCAAAATTAATATTGCAAAAGTGTGTACCTTGGTCACTGATGATGGCCTTTGGTACTCCAAACCTACAAATAATCTGTGCTTTGACAAAGTCCACAACAACATGAGAATCATCAGTCCTAGTGGCCTTAGCCTCCACCCATTTGCTCAAATAATCAACAACAACCAAAATATACAAGAAACCATATGAACTTGGAAAAGGACCCATAAAATCAATGCCCCACACATCAAAAATCTCACAGAATAGTATGGGTTGTTGGGGCATCTCATGTCTCCTAGAAATATTCCCAGTGTGTTGGCAATGAGAGCATGACTTACAAAACACATGGGAATCATGGAATAAACTAGGCCAATATAATCCAAAGTCTAAAACTTTCCTAGCTGTCCGTTGGGGTCTAAAGTGTCCACCACATGAAAGTGTATGACAGAATTTCAAAACAGACTCAAACTCATGATCAGGAACACACCTCCTAATAACTTGGTCACTACACATGCGCCATAAGTATGGATCATCCCAAACATAAAATCTTGACTCACTCTTTAATTTTTGGACTTGATGTTTCTTTAAATTTGCAGGGATTTCAGAAGAAACAAGGTAGTTAACTAAATCAGCATACCAAGGATGCGTACCTGAGATGGTATAGAGATGCTCATCGGGGAAAGTGTCCCGAAGTGGTACCTGATCCAAGGTTTCATCCTCTAGTGTGTGAGTAAGCCTACTCATGTGGTCCGCCACTAAGTTTTCTGACCCCTTTTTGTCCTTTATCACGATGTCAAACTCTTGAAGAAGGAGCATCCAACAGATAAGTCGTATCTTTGCATCTGGCTTCTTCAAGAGGTACCTCAGAGCTGCATGGTCAGAAAAAACAACTACTTTAGAGCCCAATAAATATGAACGGAATTTATCTAAAGCAAATATGACTGCAAGAAAATCCTTTTCCATGGTAGTGTAGTTTGATTGGGCTGAATCCAGTGTCCTTGATGCATAGGCGATCACATGTGAATGTCCCTCCACCCTCTGAGATAAGACAGCTCCAACCGCGAAGTTGGAGGCGTCACACATAAGCTCAAAAGGAATCTCCCACCGTGGGGGCTGTATGATCGGTGGAGTGGTCAGATGTTGTTTAAGCTCATCAAATGAATTTCTTCAAGAAACATCAAACACAAAATCAGAATCCTTTTGAAGTAATCTTGACATAGGAAGAGAAATCTTACTAAAATCTTTGATGAAGCGCCGATAAAATCCTACATGACCTAGGAAAGATCTAACATCACACACACATGAAGGATATGGTAATTATGAAATAATATCTACCTTTGATCTATCAACCTCTATCCCATGTTTTGACACTACATTCCCTAATACAATGCCATTCTCTACCATGAAATGACACTTTTCAAAGTTTAGGACCATATTCTTCTCAATACAATGATTCAACACCTTTCCCAAACTAATTATACATTCATTAAATGAAGACCCATACACTGTAAAATCATCCATAAATACCTCCATGCAGGTCTCAATAAAATCAGAAAAAATACTCACCATGCATCTTTGGAAGGTACCTGGGGCGTTGCAAAGTCTAAATGGCATCCTCCGGTAGGCAAATGTGCCAAAGGGACAGGTGAATGTAGTCTTATCCTGATCCTCTGGAGCTATAGGAACCTGAAAATATCCAGAAAATCCATCCAAGAAACAATAGTGTGTCTTCCCAGCTAGTCTCTCAAGCATCTGATCAATAAATGGGAGGGGGAAATGGTCCTTGCGAGTGGACTGATTTAGTTTCCTATAATCAATACACACACACCAACTGTTTTGCACCCTCATTGGAACTAACTCATCTTTCTCATTTTTAACAACAGTAACACCACTTTTCTTAGGCACAACCTAAATAGGACTTACCCACTGAGAATCTGAAATGGGAAAGATTATACCTGCCTCAAGAAATTTCTAAACTTCTTTTTTAACAACTTCCAGGAGGGTGGGATTGAGTATCCTTTGTGGTTGTCTCACCGGTTTAGCCCCATCGTTAAAGAGAATCCTATGCATTCAAATGGAGGGGCTAATACCTGATATTTCAGCCAAGGTCCACCCAATCGCCCTGATGTTCTCCCTCAAAATATTCAAAAGCTTTTCTTCATGTTCAAAAGGGAGATTGTTAGCAATGATAAAAGGTAATCTCTCACCACTCAACAAGTATGAGTATTTTAGATTTGGTGGCAATGGATTGAGTTCTAATGAAGGAGGGTGTAGTATGGATGGAGACATTGAAGGAACTGAAATATGTGCACAAATAGCATCAGTATCAAAATAGACATCATCAAAATCATAGAATAAAGTATCAAATCCATCAGCATACTCAACAGCCGTGTTATAATCAGAGTGAACATGATCAAAAACAGAATATGAATCCACATAAAAATCAAATCCAAGAGAGGATTGTGTATCAGCAATATGTGTGGAAGTTCTCTTAGACATCAAACTCGAACCAATAATCATAATCTCCCTAAGCATAAGACAATCAAATTTCATGGAGTTTTTATTTGGTGGTTCAAAATGGGAGATAAAAAAAGCAGAATGGTCCTCTGAGGGGTACTTCATGGAATCCATAACATTAAATATCACAACTTCATCTCCAAATTCCATGGAAAGTGTACCCTCATTGACATTTATGATAGTTTTTGCAGTTTTGAGGAAGGGCCTACCTAAGATAATGGGGGCATGAGAACTTACCTGATCATCCTCCATGTTAAGCACATAGAAGTCTGCTGGAAAGATCATGTCTCTTAACCAGACAAGTACATCCTCAAGGACTCCCACTGGATATGTCGTAGCTCTATTCGCCAATTTCACCACTACTCTTGTTGGCTTCAACTCACCAACCTACAAGTAAGAGAATACAGAGTGAGGCATCACATTTATTGAATCTCCTAAATCACAAAGAGCATCAGAGAAGTGAAACTCCCCTATGGTAAATGGGATGGTGAATGTACCAGGATCCTTGCACCTTGTTGGCATTTCTAGAGTTGGTGTAATGAGTGCCGAGACATTCCTCCCAAGGTTGATCCTCTCATTTCCCTTGATCCCTCTTCGATTGGTGCAGAGTTCTTTTAAGAATTTGGCATACCTTGGGATTTGCTTAATGGCTTCAAGTAGAGGAATGTTGATCTCCACACGCTTGAATGTGTCTAAAACCTCCTTTTGCATTGCTTCTTCAGCCATTTTCTTGGTTTGAACAACCCTGTTTGGAAAAGGAAGGGGTTTAGTAGGAATATCATCAATCTTTTTCTTACCTTTATCTTTCTCCTTGGATTGCTCATCAGTTGGTATGGAATGCGGCTTCTCTGGGGTTGAGGTGAATCCCGGTGGAATGGTAGGTACAGATGTATCGTTCATTTGCTTCCCACTTCTCAATGTGATGGCACTAACATTCCCCTTTGGATTTGGAGTGGGTTGGGAAGGTAGATTTTCAGAATTCTTACTTACAAGTTCATGGAGGGCGGTGGCAATCTGGCTCATTTGAGTCTTTAACTCCCTCAACTCCGAACTTTGACTCTTCAGATCATTCTGTTGATTAAGAACAATTTGCTTCAAAAGATCATCAGTATTAGAATCTACCTTTGGTGGGGGATTCCCTTGTTGTTGGCTTGTTGATGCTTGGGATTAAATTCTCCTTTGGGGTTGTTGGAAACCCTGCTGGTAAGGTAGAGGATGCTGGAAGTTTGGTTGAAAAGGGGGACTTTGTTGTTGTTGAGAGCCATACCTCATGTCTGATTGATCTTTCCACCATTGGTTGTATGTTGGAGCAAATGAATCAAACTTCTTTTGGGGATATGGTTGTTGTTGCTGCTGAAATGGTCTCCCTGGGAATACTACTTCACAATCCTCTGTCTCTTGTAGTTGTGGGCAACATTCAGTTGGGTGGCTTGTCTCAGTGAAAATACCACAAGGCATTGAAGGAGGGGGTAGAGATGTCTTTTGTGCCAAAGAAATTTTCATCACCATAGTTGTCAATTCTTCTAACTTGGTATCAATCAAATGACTCTCAAGAGAAGAAGGACTTACCTGATGTACTCCCCTGATATGTGGTGTACCTCGATCACCAAATTGTTGGGAGTTTTGGGCCATCTTGTCGATCAATGCACGTGCGTCTACTGGTGTCTTTTCCACCAATGATCCTCCAGTTGCAGCATCAACCATGCTCCTCTCCATGGGTGTGAGTCCTTCGTAGAAGTATTGGATGAGGAGTTGCTCACTCATTTGGTGATGCGGACAGCTTGCGCATAACTTCTTGAATCTCTCCCAATACTCATACATTGACTCCCCTTGGGCTTGTTTGATCCACAATATCTCCTTTTGAATGGATGTGGTCCTTGATGTTGGAAAAAATCTCTGCAAGAAAAGACGTTTTAAATCGTTCCAACAAGTTACATTCTCGGGTTGTAAATAATACATCCAATCTTTTGAAGCTCCATAAAGTGAGAATGGGAATGCTCTTAGTTTAATTTTATCTTCAGAGACATTTCTAGGTTTTAAGGTTGAGCAAACCACATTAAATTATTTAAAATGTTTATTGGGATCCTCACCAGAGAGGCCATGAAACTTTGGAAGTAAGTGAATTAACCCAGATTTTAGTTCAAAGTCCGATTCGAGATTTGGGTATGCAATACAATTTGGTTGATAGTTAATATCAGGTGTAGCCAATTATCAAATGGTTATATTAAGTTCATTTCAATTATTTTCAGCCATTGGTTCTTCTTTTATGTTTTAATTTTAATAACTTCCAATTCCAATGTTTCTAGAAGAGAGGAATTCACCAACTGGTTGAATATTGAAACTTCCCGTAGACTGAGAATGTCTGATTTGAGCCCTAAGGCTGTGTTCAATCTCAGGGTCAAGATCTAAGAGATCTTCGGGATTAGTTCATGTCATAAATCAAATAAAAATTAAAATAAAGTGAGTGGACCGTAGTAAAATAAAAATGAGAAGTTGAGTTTATGGTCCAAAAAGAAAAGAAGAGGATGAAAAAAATGAAAACTTGAGAAAGGGTAAAGATGAATTAGAGAGGTGAAGAAAATAATAAAATGAAAAATAAAAGAAATACCTATAAATGGTTGAATACATTACTTGACTCCCCGGCAACGACACCAATTTTATAGAGCGCTGTCGTGGGCGCCCTCAAATGATTAATGTGATTTTGGGGTTCTTAGGTGCAGCAGAGTGGCTGACCAAAGTCGTCTCTCAAAGGAGGAAGTGAATTTAACAACTTATTAAAGGTATTCTAAAAAAAAATAAAATAGAATATAATAAAAACAATACTTTAAAGGATGGTGGTTGGTTATAGTTTATGAATCTAGAAGAAGTTTGCTGGAAGAAGATTGTATATTTTTTTTGTTTTTAGTTTTGAAATGAAGCTCGATTAAAATGACACGACAAAAAGATGTTTTTTAGAAAATATTTTAAAAGGTGTAATCGATATAACTCTAACTATTCAATAATTTATTAATAATTATAATTTAAATTTATATTCACTTAATTATTATCCCTGAATTTGTTAAATCCCGAACCCTACGAGAATTAACTTTACCACAAAGATGAAGTGAATTTAACCTTAGGATAACTTCGGAACAAGCAATCGCAACACCCTGCTTTGATTGATGTTCTAAAATTAGCTTATGGTCAGTGATAAATTAAGGAACATAACCAATCTATAAATGAGGATTAATTGATTTTAGGGATTATATTTGAACTCTACAAATTGATCCCGTGTGGTTTTGAATTACCGGTTAAGGTTGCGCTCTCACAGTTCACATAATTCCCGACCTCGCGTGTTTTGTGTTAACTATTAAATTGATTGCTTAGTTTAATTTAAATTAAAAAATCAATTAATAGATCATAATATGTGAATTATAGTAGCTCATTGATTCAAAATAAATTAATGAAGAAGGATAGAGGTCGATCGATTACTAAAAAGAACTACTCTTCCATGGGTGGCGTAATCATCGTAGAAGCGTTTTGCATGTGCAAAGGTTTATAATGGGTATAACCCAATAACGCTTATACTCAATAATTTCAGACCAAATAGGAAGATTAAGAGAAGAAATTTAAACAAAACAGAAGAAAAGAGAATAAATTAAAGAAGAACAACAAAGTTTATTACATAAACAAAATCATTACAACATGAAGGAGAAGAAGAAGGCTTCGTCGAAGGGATCCTTGCTTCAAGAGCTACCCTTATTGAAATGGTTGGAGAATTGGAGTGGATACACTTCTCCTTTTCCCTAAACTTCCCAATTCACGTCCCAAACCCACCAAATGAGAAAAACACCAATTTATAGAGTGGTGGGGAGGCTAGGTTCAAAGTGGTTTCAAGTGTGAATGGGGAATCTCGGCCAAATATTTTATGCCAACTTTCAACGCCCATTTGACCACAAAACGTGTGAATTGGCCGGCTTTACAGAAGGATAAAATGTGAGGATATGGGTCCTCTATCTCCTGTACAAATTTGGGCTCAATCTAGGCCCAGATGAAGGAGTTATGGCCGAAATACAGAAGCTTCTCTATTCTGGCGAGTCCAGCCCAACTTTAAATTCATGACCCATTTTCAACAACCAAATGCACTCTTTAGCTCTAGTGTCCTGAATAAAAGTTGGATATAATTAAGTTAGGAACACCGTTACAAAATTTAAAATTCAAATAATAAATATAGAAATATTTATCATCGAAATACTACAGTGCACTATAAAGGGTAAAACTGGAATTTTCACCAAATTTTCAAATGAATGATCAAATCCCAAATATTTTATAAATAAACATATTTAACACAATTTGAGGAAATTATATCATTTATTATCAATAAAATATTCAATAAAATATTTAATAAAATAGTGTTTTATCAATGCCACTCACCTTTGCTGTCACTGCTTATCTCTAGCCTCATGAAGACACATGTCACCTGTTCTGAAGTTGGGCCTAACCGGAATATTTTGTTATCCACTTGGTTTTTAAGCCAGTCTTTAAACACATAGCACTATTTGAGAGTGTTCCCCAAGATCTGGTGATAAGGGAAAAAATTAGGGAGATCAGTAAGGTTTTCCTCTTTTGGCCTCCTGCACTCAGGCAAACATACAATCCTCTATTCCAAGGTATTGCGGAAGTAACTGGGGACCTAAGCCTCATTGAAAGAGTAGGTCCATTTCCTCCAATATGAGAAGGGGGACCTTGAAGACTAACCCTAAAGAGGGGATAGAGGAGATTTTCAAGGAGTTGGAGCCTGGTTATCTTGCCTAGGTGATGGCAGTGCATTACACGGGGGTGCCTACCGATTCTAGGGTGGGTGCTTCTGGGCCGGAGGCTCTGCCTGAGGTGGAGGGCCTCTGCAAGGATATGGAGGTGGATCCACTGGTAACAAATCTAGTTTTCTGTGGGCCTCTATTTGGGCCATTGTGGTGGACTCGGCCCTGACGGCCCTTCTCACGGGGATTGCAGGAGGTAACAAACATGCCTGCTTAGCCTGCTGTAAGGCTTCCTCTAGGCCCTGGGCCTTATCAGAGAAGTCTCGGAATCCCCCAGGGTAGTTTTGGATGATCAAAGAGGGGACCAGTTCCTTCTTGACATTCCCTACACACATCGTCAATAGTTACTCCTGATTCAGTGGCATGTCAAGGGAGTATGTGAGCCCTTTACATCAGGTGAAAAAGTCTGCAATGTGATCATCAGGCCTCTTATTGCACTTGAAGAGGTCCGCGATACTTGTCTTCTGAGTGGTGGAACTGAACTGGTAGAGAAATTTCCTATGGAGTTCTTCCTAGCCGGCTACTAATCCGACGGGGAGCTGGCTATACCAAACAAACGTAGGCCCTTCCAACATCTATATGAAACATCAAAGTTTGGTAGCCTCTTTCTACGTTGGAGTTCCAAAAATGGGTCCACACCTTGAGATAAAGTGGGATAGGTTCTGCAGTGGGTCCCTCGTCCCGTTGAATGGGGAAAATGTGGGATTTACGAAACCCAGGGGTGTCGACATATCATCCACCCACGCTAGATAAGGCTTGACATCAGGCAGGATTGCCACCTTTCGTGTCTCCAACACCTCGAGACAGACAATGAGTGATGACATTGGATCATCTGGGAGGGCGTTCCTATCTTGAGAGGGATCCCTAACCACCAGCATGTTGGCAGGTTCTTCAACATGATAAGCGGGCCCAACGGATCATAGAGCGGCTGGAGGAATGACCTACAGAGTAGATGGGGGAACCTAAGATGGGTCCCGGAGATTGTCTCGCCACTTGGGTGGATTCAGCAACACATACCATTCCCTCTTGTCATGAATTGTGGCCTCAAAACTATTTGCATGGGAAGGATGGTCAGGGTCACCTGGAGATAGTTTGCCAAGGGGAAGTTGTGCCTGCCCTGGCTGAGGATCACCGTAGTCTGGCCGTCGCTCTACATCACGTTCAGCAAGGAGGTCGTTGACCATCTTCTTGTGTTCAGAGAGTTGTTGACATAACACAGCTTTTTTAGGATCATCTTCCACCTTCTGTACTGAGCCAGACAGGTTAGAGGGTTTGATGGCTCCAAGGTGTTCCTTGTCCTTGTTGGGATTTCGGCTGAGGACTAGTGCCTCGGTGGGCACAAGAAGGCCCAGTAGATTCCTCTATTGATGAGTGACCCTTCCCAATAGATCTAATAGTTGTGGCACTCCCTCAAGGGGTAAGTCCCCATCAAGGAGCTCTAACTCGTTCTCTCCCTCTAATAGGTCAGTCATGTTAACCATGACCCTTCCTGGAGGCATATCCTCTATGTCACCTGGAAAATCAGGCTGGTGTTGGATGGAACTAAAATGGAGGGCCGCGTACTTCCCCCAACCATAGATTTGCATGTGTGGAGAAGCCTCCTTGATTATCCTACAGAGAACTTGAAAGCTCTGGATGCATCGTTTTTGGAGGGTCTTATGGTGGCATGGTGACTCAGGGCGCTGGGCCACGGGGAGAGCAGCCAAATCAACCAAACGACATTGTTGGCCGATGTCTTCGAAGTGCTCCTGACTCTTGGGGTAGGCCACTTGTCGATGATGAAGATAGAAATGAGTCACCCAGAGGGTCTGGCAGAAACACTTGACCTCTTCCTGGGTGAGTGATTCCGGTACACTGAAATTCAGTGCTACAACTGGACAGAACATCTTAGGGAAATGTTCCACTGCAAGAATAGCCCACAAGCTCCTCAACTCTAACATGGGGTCTGGCCCTTCATTTCCCCACTCATCAACCGGAGGCGGTTGAGGAAGCAGTAGCGGTACTGAGGCCGACTGCTGGGACGGTGGGCTGACCAGTAGAGAATACGGTGAGTGAGCTGACAATCCGCCACATCTTAGGCTATCCTCCGAAGAGTGTAGTGACTTAGCCACCACATCACGATAAGACGGGATGATGACTGCAGTTTCTGATGCAGGGAATACAACTGCTGGCGATAGGCTACACTATTTCTTGTCCACCATTGGTCCCTATAATAGCTCTCTGTGATCTCTAGTCGAGGTAGAGAGTGATTCTAGTGATGATGGTGGCGATTTCATGGTCGGAACCTGTGGAGCTGCTATATTTTCATCCTCCTGGATATACTTGCGGAGGGAGGCGAGAATCTGATGGACCTCACATTCTGGAAGCATGAGGATTATGTGCCTTGTTCCTGCCCAGCCCTTGATATGGAGGATCTAGGCGAGGGTTCCATCACCGAATCGTATTCTGCCTCAGAATATGAGAAGCATACTGGTTTGATCTTGGTTTGAATCTTCTTGGTATTCTTTTTATGGCGGCTATGACCCTCCCTCCTGCCCCTGGATGGTTCTTCAGAACATGGTAGATTCTCAGCACAAGGAGGTACTTCGGTCGTACTGGTGCTGGGGTGGAGAGGACTTCCTCCTGAGTGAGCTGGGGTGTGAGGAGCACCTGGATAAATATCAAAGGTAGCATGGGGAGGACCTCCGTGTCCACTGGCTGATGTGTGGAGGGGACCTCCACTGAAAGTGCTGGAGAGGATAGGACCTCCACTAGAGTTGATAGAAGCACAGGTAGAACCTCCATGATTGTTTCCCCTACCAACATCAGCATGAGGAGGTTCCTCATACTGGTCAAGACGAACATGGGTAGGACCTCCGTGTTGGGTGCTGGTGAAGTGAAGTTGACCCTCACCCCTCTAATTGCTGAGGCAAGGAGGACCTTCTCCAACTGCTATAAGGACATGGGGAGGGCCCCCATACTGGAGATTGAGCGGATGTGCAACATCCCCACACCAACAGTCTGTGGTGGGAGGAATGAACCCATACCCAATGTAATGAGTGCGAGAGAGGATTCCGTACTAAGTGTCACTACCATGGGGGGAACCCTCGTTCGAATTAAATGTGGAACGAGGTAGACCTTCATGCTGAGATTGGAAGTGGGGAGGACCCGCATTCTCCGCAGTGGCAATATGGGGAGGACCTCTATACTGGGTGTTGTTGCTATGAGCCAGCCCGCAGCAGCCACTACCTGCGCCGACAACCAAGAGAGTAAACCCAGCCTACTCGTGGGGCAGTTGGGGCCTCGATCCAGGTTGGGTATATAAGTGCCCCTGCTCAGTATACATAGGGGGATGATGATATATGTCGGCGGTGGCCTGAACCACAATAGTTGCTGACGTTAACACCACTTGGTGGGTGTCATCCCCGGCCTGTTCCTGATGTTGGTGTCGGGTCAACCGAATTAGGGTCGGTGGTGCAGGCGCATGGATTACCTGCTCCTTGACTCGTGGGACTGGGTGGCGGTGCTGGCGTGGCCTAGTGGGATCCCTCTTTGGGAACCTCTGAAATGGGATCCCAGTCAGGCTAGCCTAGACATCCCCCACCTTGTCAACATAGGGGAAGGAGTCATCATGGCGTTCTGGGGAGAGGCTCCCGAAATGGTTGTATATTGGAGTGGGGAGCAATGGCTCCCTGCTTGGCCCTTGGGGGTGGCGGTGGTGATGAGGCGCAGATGCCTCTAAATCCTAGTGGTCCATATCCTGAGTCGGGTTAATCCCTTCCTCCTCATATCGGCGTACACAGTAATTTATTACCCTTCTTTGAATGATTTCAGAAGGGGAGATGGGGCATGGGCTCCCAACAACTATGGGTGTGGAAGTTGTCATAGAAGCGGTGGAGCCATGCGAGATTTCCGCGCTGGTGCTACCCCTCCCGCTGCATTGGTGGGTGGGTGGCAATCAAATTCCTGATGCAGAAGCTTGGTTCCTTGAAGCAGGGAGATTAAACCATTAGTGATAAAACAATGAAATCGACGCCCAGTGCCCCAACACCATTCCATCTTCCATTGCTGGTAAGAAGGATCCACGCTGACAACATCACAGACCGAGATGCCCAACGTTTTAACTGCCCTTACTTCTGGTGAGTTTCACGCCATACCTGCTATTTGCTTAGTGGGACCCGGTGCCGGATAACTGGATCTGGTGACATGCTAATCCACTGATGTCTCAAACGCTACTAATCTCTATATTGAGGAGAAGAAATTCTTGTTGAGTTCACCATTTCTGTTTCCGACGCTTTCATCAGGGCACACACATCCATCTGTTTGGGGGATGACAAGGATGCACTGGCTATTGCCCCACATTCCTGCTTTCCAAAGGTGGGCAGCATCCGTTCCTTATTTAGGGACGTTTTCTCCTTGATCGAAATGGGATGATGGGATTCCAATTCTTCCTTCCGTGGATTCCTCCTCAGAACTCGTTACCTAGTCTGGGTATCCCTTATAGACTAAGACGTTGTTCGTGAAACTCTTACCAGTGTCATATCTTCATGGACGCTGGTTAATTACATTGCTTCTATCAGGACATTCTAAGGGTTCTAGCTAGGGAAGTAACCTTTGGTCAGGGGAGTAGTTATTTTGGACATCACTAGCATGTCTGGATACTGGAATGGGGTTGACACGTAGTTAGCAGCCCAAAATGGAAACAAGGGCTTATGTGTTGTTAGCGGCCCAGGGAGATGGAGGCTGGGACTTACTCTAGGGTGGAGGCCCGATGGTGATAAATCCCAAAGGGAGAGGGATTTGGCACCAAATAAAGTAGGGATCTGGTGCCCATCCCCCCCTCTCTGGTCTTTGGTACCGAGGAAGAGAGGAGGAGCAGGGATGCTGCCTACTGCAAGAAAATCTAGGGTCTTTGACCAAGGTGGTTGCCCTTTCCCCTATGGACAGACGCCGCTCTGATAAAGAGGATCTCATTCCATGTGAGGAATGATCACACTCCCATGGAGACCAGTGGGTGTAAATAATGTCTGATATGGGGCACCCCGCGTATGATTCATGGTGCGGGGTCACAGTTTAACCTCATGTGCTGAGGATGATGGTGCTTAGTGGTTTAACGTCCTACAGCTCAGACGAGGTGGGTTTACTCCGCACCCCTAGGACTTACATAACTGATACCCACCCACCCTTGGGGAAGGGGTGGAATTAGCAACTCCGTGGCGAGGGGGTGTTATGGAGTGATCCATTGAGGGGTCCACGTTAGTGTGGATATGCGAAGAAGCAATAGCTATTAGCATGCCTATGTGAAGAAGTATGAGACGAAGCAAAGCAATGAGAAGTACCGCCCTAGGGATTTTGAAATCACTTTGTGCAAAACTAGAGGGTCACAGGGGAAAAGGAGTTGTGGAGCAAAGGGGTTCATAGGTATAAGCCTCGTGAATATCTGGTGCTCCATGTAGCAGAGGGGCTTCGCGAAGGGGTGTTCTTCATGAAGTGAAGTGGCCTAGATTAGTAATAGGGCATAGGTTCATATGGATATTGCTTCACGAAGTGAAACAACATTCGCGGAGCAGTGGTTCGCGAAGCAAGGGTTCCCTATGAAGCGTAACATTGCAAAGCAATGTGATTTGAGAAGAATTGTTATCCTACCTTAGCATATGGGTCACTTGTGCATGGAGGGTAATCTTTGAAGCATAAGTGCCCTGCGAAGACCCGAGTCCCCTTGGGAATCCCCTTCCTTTGCGTAGGCCCATGGGATCCGTGAAGGGTATCCCTATTTGAAGAGGGGATGAATTCAAACCAGGGGAGAGGCACTTCACGATGCTAAAGTACCTTGAGGAGCCCATAGTTCACAGAGAAAAATTTGCTTTGTGATGTGAGAGATAAGAAGGTAAAAGGTTAGATGATCTGTCCTTTGGGATCAGGGTGATCCTGGTATTTATAGGCAAGAGGTGCCGCAAAGTAGAGCCTCCCACATTTTTTCTCTATGACGGGTTCATGAATGTTAAATGGGTTTGCAGAGCCTCCCTTCTCCTTGTTCCGCACTGGGTTTTTGAACGTCAAATGGGTCCGCGGAGCCTCCCACCTCCTTGCTCCTTGACAGGTTCGTGAACATCAAATGGGTTCGCAGAACCTCCCACCTCCTTGCTCTGTGGTGGGTTCGTGAACATCAAATGGGTTTGCGGAGCCTCCCACCTCCTTTCTCTGCGGTGGGTTTGCAAACTTCAAATGGGTTCGTGGATCCTCCTGCCTCCTTGCTCTACAGTGGGTTCATGAACGTTAAATGGGTTCGTGGAGCCTCCCACCTCCTTGCTCCATGACATCTTCATGGAGGGGAAGCTTTGCACCAGCCGCAGTACTGCGGGGGCTCCGCAAACAAGCTCCATGAGGCAGACCCTAAGGCTTTCCCTTTGTTCTTGTTCTTCCCAAATTTTGGTGCCAACATCATGATATGTGTATATGAACTAACTAGATGCTAGTTATTAGGGTTTCATCAGTTCAGATGCATTATATATATATATATGAGGTGTGTGGCACTGAGATCTTCTATGTGGGAATCTATGGATGAAAGAATTTTATGTGGTGAATTTGCATCTGGGCATCGATACGATGTAGGATTATGTAAGGTGCATATGCATATGGGTATTAGTGCGATGTGGGACTTGTTTGAGGTGCAAGGCACCAAGACTAATTATGGGCATCTGCTGAGATGCAAGACCTCATTGGCATCATGTGTGTCATGGAAAAGAGGTGGAAATTTTATAATATGCGAGACATGATGGGTTTTTGGTATGAAATAGGAGAAACTGATGTGGTGTAGGAGTTATAATGAATCACTAGATTACTTTTGAGTTCAGGGATGGTCGATGGACCATTGTTTTTCTTTGAGTTTTGGGTTAGGAAGTGATTAGGGTAGGTAACTCCTAAGGTGGGGAGCACCTTAAGAGAGTTGACCTGTTCCATTTAGATTGGGGTAGTCTAGGTTACTTTTAATTAGATAGGTATGTTAAGTACCATATCTGGGTTTTTTTTATAGCTCGAGGATAAGCTATGTTAAGGTGGGGAGATTGCAACGTATCAAGTTTTTGGAGAAAGTCGAATTCCTCACCCGCTTTGAATTTTCAGAGTTTTCTGGGTAGATCAACTATTTTCTCATTTAACAGAACATAATTTAGAGTTTTCATTTGACCCAATACCTTGTTTTTAGATTATTCTTGATGATTGAAAAGTGTATCGGGATTTCATTAGGGTTTTGGGTGTATTGGAGGCCAAAAACCCAAACTTTCTAGGGTGAAAAGACTGGGGAAAACAGTTGGAAAAAACCATGTAGCCTCCTAGGATAAAATATGTGGCCCTCCAAGTCTACTTTGAATGGTTTGAAAAACCATCCAGGAGGGGGTGCACAGTTGTGCGACCATGTCTGCAGTTTTTGAAAGAGGGTTCATGCACGATTTTCACATGGTTTGGAAAACTGCATGCATGAACCGTGTGAGCCTAGTGCTTAGACTATGGATATTGCACGGTTGGTGCATGATTTTTCAAACCATGTGATCTAACTGTGCAACCCATTAAAAGTGTGAAAATACCATAATTTACTTCCCTCCTTCAATGATTTTTTCTCCTCCTTTCTCCTCTAAATCACACACACAGTAGAGGGCCCCCCTCATTTCTTCCTCCCTTAGGCTTTGAGTAAACTTATTCATCCAAACTCTATTTCTAGATATATCTATGGTGTTAGATCCATATCAGTAATCTCTTGAATCCTCTTTCTTCACTTTTACTTTTATATCACCTCATGTAGTTTTAAATCCATGCGATCCGTTTTACCCTATTTTTAGGGTGTTCATTTAAAATGCCATTTTCTTCTAAATCAACTCTATTTATAGTATAATATCAGATGATTGGACATCTACCAACATGAGGTAGGTGGTGATCATCTTTCTCTATGATTTTGTGAGTGTTTTGGAGGTTCATCTTTGAGTGCACCATTGTGTGGACCAAGTGAGACCTTAGGAATTTATTTGATTGTATTTAATTAATTAAATTGATCATTGGAGATGCATATGGGCATGATCCTAAAGTCTAAAAATGTTTTAAACCATGTGAGTGACTTGGGACCTTGGGAAGTTTAGGTAGGGGTTTTTTACTTAATTAAATTGAATTTTTAAAATTAATTATTTTGATTGTTGAGTTCTATGGGAATTGGACAGGCTTGGCCTGAGGACTAAGATGACATCAATCATCTTGTTTGAGGTGGTATGATCATCAGGATGGTATTAGAAAAAGACATTTTGGTGATGTTGATCACTGGTTGGGTGATTTGGTCATTGGGATAAGGTGATGATATCATCAGGTTACGTGCACGACTCATGTGATATGGGATGGTGATACCATTAGATTGAGTGGCACGGTATCAGGGGAAAAATGTGTTAGATAGTGTGTCTTAAGGATTTAATTGGTGATTATTGTGCACCTGTGTTGGCCAATGTGCCATTTAGAGTCATGTTCACATAGTAGGAATTAGATGATGAGGTGGTATTGACCACTTGTGTGGGTAGAGGACTTTGTTAGATGCAAATTAGGTAAATGGTTGGAGGTACATTCCATATAAAGACACATGGATGGCGAGGAACCATTGGTTGATAATGTTAAGACTATCAGTTTGAGGCTAAGGCTTACTGTACTTGAGGCCATTAGGTCGGGACTACTTGGGAGGATGGACATTTTTGTTCCTTAGGATTTCAGCTATTGAGCTGACAATGTTATTACTTGGAGGGTAGACATAATTGTGCCTTAGACGTCATGCTTTGAGATGACATGGTTTCTTATAAGCTTAGGTTTGTGGGATCATGTACTTGATTATTGGGGAATTCCTTCAAGATGCTGGATATTGTTGGAAACAAGGTGTCGGTTGGCATGAGGTGCCAAGTGATTTTTATTAGAGGTGGAACCTGAGGGTTCACTTGGATTTTTTACATCATGGGATTCCATGGGATTAGGCTAAGGATTCTCTACACTACTATATGTCGGCATTGGATGAAGTAGGTGATCACTCCCTTGTGGCCTCTAAGCATAAGGGGAGCAGGTTATTATTATACATGTGTGTTTTACTATTTTATTTATTATTTATTTACACCTACTAAATCATAGATATAATATAGGCACACATTGGTGGTGGCCTACTGATATTATTTCTCACACCCTACATGGGCCCTTCGAGATGTGTATAGATTTTATAGCTTTTCTTCAGGTAAATAATCGAGCTTAGGAGTTGGATCTTAGTAGTTGAGTTAGAATGGGATGGAAGGAAAGGTACCTTGATGTTATTTTCTCATCTAGAGTTTCTATTTTGTTTTTTTATATTAGAATGTTATTATATATGTGTGTACTGAGGTCGACCATTGAAAAAACCTTTTACTTATTAATATTCATGAACTATCTTGTGTGCATGTTTTGTTTTAGTATCTACAAATGGCATGTTGTCTTGTTTATTTATTCCAATTTTGTTGTTGTTTATGATTTAACTATTGTTTGATACTGCTTTCTTCCTCTATGGGTGGGTTACTGGTCCAGTGTACGTTCTTCTCTATTTTCCTCTATATATTAAATATACTTGGACCATTATTATATCATCACCAGAGGGTATAATCTCCCCAATATCACCCCTTTACACACTCAATACCAGTTGGAAGCCATTAGCATATAGGCATGTTTAAGGTAAATGGAACTCGCCTCGAAGCACTGTTCAGGTGGATAATTGGGTCAGGATGATACAAAATGATTCTTGAAGTGATCACCAAATTTGAGAGGTAAAATGAGGATCTAAATTGGAGATGATCAAAAATGGTATTCAATGAAATTTTACCACTTCATGAATGTAGAGATTTTTTAATCCATATACCATATTAGATCCACAAATCAGAATGAAGTGGGATGAATTTGTGAGCTAGTCTACGATCACCCAGATTTAATCACGCTTCTAAATATTTCTTGGTAAACCCATGAAAAAGTGCATAACTATGTACTGTAATTTACATATGGGTATAGTTAAAGATTGTAACATTACAGCTGGTCATTGATACTCAGGATTAACTTGTTGATGGTTTAGGAATTTTGTAACATAATCAACCAATTCTTATTTCATACATGACCACCAAAAATGGGTCCTTAGAGCCTTGTACAACTTTTGGGTGTCTGTATGAATTTCCCACTTAGAATGGTGATAAACTGAAATAATTTTTTCTTGACAAGATGGTGGGATGACTATTCAATCATGAAAAAGAAGCACTAAATTTTCATATTGTTTTAATGTATCTTAGGTATCCCCACCATTATGTTTTGACATAATGGTAAGGAAATAAAGATCTAATATTTGATTATCCTTAATTTTATTAACTAATACTGGCATGAGTTTCACTAGAAAGAAGATTATGACTTCATTCTACTCAGTGTAATCAAATTAAAATCATTAATCATACTCATAAATTTCTATTTTTCATGAGATTATTTAGCAAGTTGATTATATGAATTTTATCTTAAGGCATCAAATACACAATTTCCATAATTTGGTTTTTAAACCAAGTCAAATTCAAACACCTAGAGATATTCTATCTATTATCTTTACCTCATGTTCAAATTCATTTGTGAAAATATATTTTCAAGATTTTATGGTTTTTGAACACAGTGGACTTTTATCCAAAGAGATAATGATTCCATGTTTTTAAATAATGAATCACCATGGATAATTTCAAGTCATGGGTTGTATAATTCTTCACATGAATTTTTAACAGTCATGATCCATAAGTTATGACATGATATCCTTTCATGATAACACAACCAAGTCCAGACTCAGATGCATCAAAATAGACCACATAACCTTTCTTAAGTACCATTAAGTCAAGAATTGGTGTCGAAGTGAGCCTCTATATAAGCTTCAAAAAGGATTACTGATAATCATCACTCTAATTGAATGGATTTACCTTTCTGGTGATCATTATCATAAGAGATACGAGACATGATAAGTATTGAATGAAGTAAAAATAGTAACCCAATAAGCCCATAAAGCTATATATCTTAAAGATATTCTTCAGTGTTTTCTAAGATATGACAACTTATATCTTTTCAGGATCAACCAATATGCCTTTCTCACAAATAACATATCCAAGTAAGAGAACCTCTTGTATCCATAAATCACATCTATAGAATTTTTCATATAACTGGTACTCTCATAAAATTATCAACACAATATCTAAATGTTCTTCATGGTATTTTAGAGTTCATTAATACACTAGAATATTATCCAAAAATACCAAAACTAAAGATTTTTCATACCATTGAAAGACATGATTCATCAATTTCATAAAAACTACAAGCGAATTTGTGAGATCAAAGGGCATGAACATATATTCATAAAGACTATAAAAACTCTTGAAATATATTTTGAGAATATCTTATTTTCTAACCTGTAGTTGGTTATACCCATACCATAGATCAATTTTAGAGAACCATTTGTCTCCTTTTGATTGATATAAAATATCATCAATTCATGTAAGATGATGTTTATTCTTTATCGCAACCTGATTCAGTTTATAATAATCAATATATATATTCATAATGAAAAATCTACCTTCTTTAAAAAAAAGTACTAGAGTATCCCAAGGCGACATACTCGGTCTTATGAAACATTTACTTTACAATTCCTACAATTTGACCTTTAATTACCTTAATTCATTTGGTTCCATTATATATAATGGAAGTGAAATATGATTTTTTTGGTAATAAGATCAATTAAAAATTACACTTCACTTTCAGGTGGTAAACTGATGAAATTTTTGGTAAAAACATCAATAAACCAATCCACAATGGAAGAAAAATTTATAGTCACAATTATATCATTAGTACCCAAAGTGACTACTTCTAATTGATAAGAAATAGTTCCAACCATTGGTTCTAAGGTCCTTCTTTTTTAGTATTCACATCCCTATTTGATTTAAAGAGATTCACCACATGATCAGGAGGTGTAAACTTTACTCATCACATATAAAAATTGACATGAGCCATGAAAGCAACTAACCAATCCATTTTTAGGATTATGTCAAATATATCCACATCCAAAATAGAAAATTCCCAAACAAACTAGAATCTATCGATGGTTATAGAACAAGTTACACATTTAAATCCCTTACACTCTCTCTACTCGAGATGTGTCTAGATAATAATCATGTGTACCATTATCTTGATATGTAAACACATTTGATTAATGAAATTTGAATCGATAAAAGTTCGATATATGCTAACATCAAACTTAACTTTCATAAGAATTGAGTTAAGGATAATGAAGCCTCATATAGTTGAAGGACCTAATTGATCTTTTATGATCATTTTCTAAAAACCAATATCTATTTACCTACCCCCTTGTTCCTTACTTACCTACTATGGTTGCATCGTCTAAAGAGTTTCAGTTTTCTTAGAATCACTTTGGTTTACTTTATTCTATGGATGAGAATTATTATGATGTTATCCTCCAGTCGAATCACAAGATGTATAAGACAAATGAGATGTATTTTTAGTAATTGACTTCATATAATTAGGGAAATAACACTGAAGGTGTTCTATATGATTACAATTGTGACATGCTTTGGGTGATGTCATGAAATATTGCTTCTTATAATCTAATTAACCACATTAGAAACTTATGAGTTTAATACTAGGATGTCGATGAAAGTTAACTGATCTAGTGGATTGATTATGTGATGCTTTACCACCTTGGAAATGGGCGTCCCTCTTCTAATTATTCCCAACATTAGAGTTCCCACTTGCACCCATGTAGAAAAACAATCTTCCTCCAATATGATTCCCAGTAATATCCCTTTATACCATTGTCACTATATTAACCATCTATATATAATTATTAATACAGAGAAAAACTATCTTAGAATGAATTTATGGTTATAGTCTAAAATCAAATAAACATTCCTTCAAGAATGAACTAGTAACTACTTATAGATAAAAACAAACTACGTTTATAAACTTAGATGAAAATTCCATCAATAATAGGTTTTCTTTCTTTAGGTTGAATAAATATGTCATTATTACTATTTAGAAAGTGTGTATGTAGAATTGTTTATTGAAAAATTCTTTGAATCCTTCCCACATAAGGCCTTGGTTAAATTTATCACAGGAAACTAAATCCCACCATTTACATGCAAGATCTTCCAGCATGTAGATTACTAACTTGAAATTTGGACTGGTTGAGGTTCTAAGGAAATCAAAGATCTTGTTCATTATGTTAAACCATACTTATTTATTTTTGTATTCTGAATCTCCCTAAAATATTAGTGGATTATATTTTTGAAATTGCATAGAATGATTCACTTATCATGTTTCATCATCCCAATTTCTTTTATCATCAGTTTTAAAAGCTTGAACACTGATATGAACAAGATATCCTTTCACCTATGGTTCAGGTGAAACCATGTTCTCTATGGATTCCTATAACAAGTTTCTAGGTAATATAACAAGTTCCATTTCTCTAAAGACAAAAAAAAACACCACTTAGTTATCACTCATTAGAAACTAAAGTCTTATAATATTCCAAATCATCAAAAGAAACAATCATTATAACCAATTTAAAAATAACATCAAGAATACTATGAACAATATAGTCCTAGTGAGAAGTCTCATTACTAATTCATGATATGCTACACTCATCAGCTAAACCCATGACAATGAGATGATAACACACCTATAAGTGTTTTAGAACAATTTTTATATATAGAACACTATGGAACTTGAATTTAATAATAAAGAGGTTAGATACATATTTTTATGCTATGAATTTCAAGTCTCAATATTTCCTATCTCCTTACTACCATCCCAATATGGTGGACCAACTAAAACTGATACCATTTGTAACATCCTGACCCTAAACACTAGCTTGGAAAAAGACAAGATGCCGCTAAAATTAGGTGACATCCTTAGGAAACCAAAGGCTAATAATAAATTTTAAGGGACTACCGAATCATTGTGGGGTGATTTTACCTTTTAAAAACCACAATATACCAAGAAAAAATAAAAAACAAAAAACCAAATGATATGATGCATGAAGTATAAATGATAAAATTTAAATAAAATTCCAACAAAACCATAAAATCAGAGTAACAATGGAAAAAATAAACCAAAAAAATAAGAAACTGAAGTAAATAATGACTCATGTAGAGCTATGTCATCACTCCATACTCAAAGGATATAACCAACTCCAAAGATCCAAATCCAGGAAGCAACATCCAAAGGAACCACTAGAGAAAAAATAAATCCACCCCTTTCCTAAATCATGGAAAATAGAATATGAATAATCACCAAAGAGAATATTCAGGGTGAGTAATCATACTTAGTAGGAAATACACCAAAATATTCCCACACCTTTCGCTAGAATAAGAACATGTTAACTCACAATTCAAAATATAATTTAAAATAGAAGAGAGGAATATCAAAGCAGTTTACTAATTTAAAACATTATAAATTTAAAAGTATAATGAATTATCCATTAATTACTCTTGGAATACCAAAAACAATTCCTCTTATTAACACACACATGCATTCCAGGTGACAGTCCCATACTCATGAGTAGTTACTTATTGATCCACCAAGTCATCACTAGGTGACCATTATCTAGGTATCTCTAGTATAACACCCCATGACAAGTCCAAAATGACATGGAAAAATAATGAAATCAAGATAAAACACCACCCATGTATGCTAATTTCACACACCAATTCACTTCTTGAATCAATAATACTTTTTAAATAATTTATTCAAACAAATTTCATGTATCCTCTCAAATTCACAATTTATAACATGAAATAGAAAATAGGTTTTCTAAAAACCATTCAAAACCAAAATTTAAAAATTATCATGCAAAGGGTTTTCAATAATAAATCAATATATTTTTCCTTTGAAATTCAAAAAATAGTTTAAATATCTAAACCTTCAAGTTATATAACAAGTAAAAAAGAGAGAGAATCCACCTACCCCATAACAGCTAATGAAAATAAAGAATGGCACAACAAAACCTCTAGATTCAGGCTCAAAATTCCTTTCCTTAAATATATCCAATCAATTTATCATAAAAAACTCATCGTAGATCATATATCTATCCATAATAGATCAAATATAACATTACATTCAATGGAAAATGAGCTAATATAGAAAGAAGAGAAAAACAATGAGAGAAAAGGGTCTTACCTTAAATATTCTAGATCTAACACATTTCGATCCATTAAAATTGGATTTTGAAGGGATATGATATTCCAAGAATGCTAAAAGGAATCCTCAAGTTCAATATCTAAGGAAAATGAGAGAAAAATGAGAGTTTTCAAGTGAAAAAAGAATATAAATCCAAATTTTGGATGTATTAATGCACGTTTCATGGTTAGGACACACAATTTAACAAACCATATGACAACCATGAGAGTTCTCCTAGAAAACACCTAGGTGACCACAAGGTTTTGATACATAGTTTTACAAATCATGCACTAACCATGTGAAATAACATAGTCCTAAAAATGCACAGATTACATGTTTTGTCGCACAGTTTGTAAAAAATGTACACTAACTGTATGCTTTCTTTATAACTCCCATAATCTCTTACACAATTTCTTAGAGAAGTTTCATTGCTTCCCCTAACCATTATAAAATTATAAACCCTTAAAATCACTTATAAACACACTAGAATCTCCTATAACTCAACCCAAACATTATATAGCATAAAAACACATAATAAAAGGGGGAATTATCTCAAACTGAGGATTTTAAATATACTAGAAATAAAAATAGAAATAAAATTTCTGAAAATGTTTTACATTACTTTCTATTAAAATCATGATTTAAAAGACTTTCCTTGTTTTCTAAAATGGTCAAATAAATGAAGTGACATACTATGAAAAACAACAATGATGTGTTTATATGACATCCAAATGAAATAAAATCATGAAAATACTTTGATTATTCATGTTCATATTTATATTTAGATCCTAGAAATGTGTATTTGGGATTAGTCGCTGATGGATTTAATCAATTTGGGACTCTAAGTACAACTTATAGCATATGGATAGTTATTTTGATCCCTTACAATCTACTATTGTGGATGTGTATGAAACACAATTATTTCAATATTTTTATGATCATTATGGGAAACCAAATGACTAGAAATGACATCAATATATACCTTTAACATATTATAAAATATCTGTAAGAGTTATGGGACAATGGTTTCGATACATCTGATGTATTGACAACCAAAATATTCAAAATATGTGTTTCTATAATGTGGATGATTAATATTTTTTTATTAGGAAACTTGTCTAGTTATAACACTCATACTGATTAGGAATGTCTAGTTTGTAACTTTAAATTAAATCCAAGGAGACTACCATATAGCAGAAAGTAGTGTTTCATGTGTCATTGTCTATTATTGAATGCATCTCATAAATATCAGTTTAACAAGTCATGATTTGATGGATAAAATAAATTAATTCCACCACCAAAATTATTATCAAGTTCAAAAATCATGTCACAATTATCAACTGTTGATGCATAATTTGGGAAATATTATCAATTGAATGTTTCTTATAAAAGACTTCAAAACGCATCAGATATAGTTGGTACCCAACAATGTAAAAAACATATTTTTTTTTTAAAATAACCTTATTGGGAATTTCAATGTTACATCATAATATTGATATTATGCATGTTTAAAATAATTCATGTGAAAATTTAGTTTTTAGAATATTAAATGAGAAATTAAAATTATAGGATCATCTTAATTCTTACAAGGACTTAGAAGAAATGAATATAAAGCATAATTTCTGGGGAAATGATAATATAAAGTATCTTGCAATAGTATTTTCATTGAAAAATAAAGAAAAATATGTTTTCCTTTAAATATTGAAAAATGTGAATGTACTTGATGGATATTTAAATAACATTTAAAGATGGGTTGACTTGAAATTTCATAAGTTACATGGACTTAAAATCCACAATACACACATATTTTTATAGAAACAATGCTACCTTTGGCATTGCATAAATTGTTAACTGATAAAATAACAATAGTTGTAATGGAGTTTTACACATTTTTCAAAGAGATTTGTAAGGAAAATTTAAGACCCATTGAGCTTTAAAAACTTCAAGAAATAATTTTAATGAAACTTTTTCATTTGGAGATGATATTTCCCCCATCATTTTTCACTGTTATGATTCATCTAACTGTGCATTTTATCAAGGAAGTTAAAGTTGGAAGGCCTATACATTATTGATTAATGTATATTATAGATATGTATTTACATATTAATTTTTTACAACTACTAAATTAAAATTTTCAAAATCATTAAATATATGGTTTATTTTTTTATGTTACTTTTTTCATTAGGTATCTAGGTTATTTAAAGTCTTTCTTGAGAAACAAATCTCAAAAAAAATGATTTCTTTATAAAGGTTATATAGAGGAATATTGTCTCAAATTTTGTTTGTGGTATTTAAATAATATTGAGACATGATTTAATTTAGTTGTAAATGTTGATGATAACACAAATAAATTTCAGTTCTACAAAAAATCAACAAACTTTCCAACATTAGGTCATCAAGTTGGGAAAATATCATCAGTTTCATCGATGTAAACTAAGTTCATACATGCACATAGATATGTTATACTCAATAATGATATTAAAAATCCTTTTATTGATGAATTGAAGATAAAAATAAAGGTATGAATTTAGAGTTGAATATGATATGAGAAATAGATATCAAAATCCATTAAAAAATAAATTATTTTTTGGTTTTTATGTCATGTAAGATCCAAATAAACTTCATATTTATAATATGTTGATATAATTATCTTATGAAACTAATAATATTTTATATTTATACATATTGATCATGAATGTTGATAATTGAGTTTTATTTCAAGATGATTTGAAATATTTGGATTAGGGACCTTTGAAGTAGTCTAGGAGATCCGATGCTTATAATATTATCGGAGTTAAGTTTTGTACTATTTTTTATGAAGAAGGGTTGAAAATAAAAAATAGTGGCATCTTCAAAAAATTCATAGACTTGGGATACTATGGAAAGTTTATTAAAATTACTTAATTAAATTATCATTGATAATTTTTAGTTGTGTTATTCAAATGAAAGTGGACTGATATTTATATGGGTATAAGGAAATATTTGTTACAATTTACTTATGTTAACTTATCTTGGTTGATTTATACTAGTGAGTGTGAATAACATAATATATATATTTTGGATTCACAAGATAAAATTGTATATTATGTAGATGATAGAGTCAATAAAGGGTAGATCATTTTCACCCATGTCAAACTGAGATACTTTATATTGCTGATTAAGTTGAAGAATTGTTTTATGACATAAAACCTCTTCAACAACATGAGATTGATTTATATTTCTATGAAAATATTGATATAGTTAGTCCTTTAAGGGATCCTTTAAGGGAGAGTGATGATGATGAAATCTTATTAATTGTGGAGGATGACAATAATATGGTCAATGAAGAATTAATTTATTGTATGTTTATAATTAATTTAACATATCTTTTATTTATTTATAATACATGAATTTAATTAATATATGTACAAAATTTTCAAAAAAATTACTCGTTTTATATCAAATCACATGTTCTAACTTGTTTTATATTCTAATTGGATATAGGAATGACAAAAACAAAATTATTTAAAGATGTGAGCTGATCTACCATAGCCCATAAATTATTGAATGATCCATTTGATTTGCTATAACCTTTATTAGTAATGCTCCCTAGATTCTATATGATCCTCTTTCTATCATTTGATTCCATCTGATATGCTCCCATATTTATCATGTATGATCCTCACTTTTAGTACACCATCTTCTGCTCTAGGGATGTTTGAGGGATTATATAAAGCAGTCAAGGGGATGTCATTGACTGAGAATACAATATATAAATTTTCATCATATCAATATTAATGGGTGAACATTATTGCTATATAATTTTTAATGGGAAAAAATAATTTATTACATTTATATACTAATTGTTGAATATATTTATTAAATAAATTCATATAATAACAAGATAGAAATGAACATAAATACATAAATACATAAATACATAAATACATCAGATGTTTGGTGGATGAAATTTTTCAAAGTATTTATGCCATTTTTCATGTTTGGGGAGCCTATAGATGATTTCGAAGGATTATTGATCGCGTTGTCGAGCACGTCAAATTAGTTGTTTAGTTTTAACTAGAATTTTTGCAGTATAGCAGCAAACCTAGGTCGTCTCTCGATGGATCCTTAGATAATTAATTACAAAATGTGGTTATGATTATGAAAGTAAAAAAGTTAAATGGGGTTTTATAATACTTGGGTTTGATGATTAAAGATGAAAATAGAAAATGAAAGTGATAAAACAAACTATAAGTAAACAAGATTAATTAAACGTGATCAACCCAGGGTACTCTCATGATGCTCATCCTTCGTCGCTTTATGAGATAGAGTTATGATATTTTAATCCCTAGTTTGTAATATCTAGAAATAGAATGTTACTGAGTTCATACTAGGATACCTCCTAGGGTTCAGTCGAAAACACACAATGATTCACCAGACACCGCTGATGATTGGGTGATTTGTGTTTGACTTCATAACCAAAACTCACCAAGGAAACACACGAATAACTCGATCTATTGTCCAGGTTTGTATGTTATTTATTTGTGATACCATGGAATAAATTTACATGGACTTTATAGTGATTATGTGAGTTCAATTTACCAATATGAACCACACAAACACCACAATTGAATGATCTAAGAAAAATGATGAACGATGTGTAAAAAATCGCATGAAAGGGCACCCATGATGCACATGAATTTGTCACAGATCCTCGATCAAAATATTATTTACCTAACCATGCAATATAGTGCACTCCCAGGGTCGGTCTCGAGGAGGCAACTTACACAATGCCGAAATTCTATTGTCACTATTTATTTTATAACTAATATATAATATAAAGATGAGTTTGAAATATACTTAAAATATGAATATATATATATATATATGAAATGCAAACAAAATGATGTTAAAAAGAAATAAGGAAGACATTTTTCCTTGGGGGATCATAACGGTTGATATCATTGTTTATTAAAATATTCTCAATATCAATTCAATGTAGTGATCGATATCTATCACACTACACATTCTCATTTGAAATGTTATTACCCCAACACCGAGATCTCTGTATGTGGGGAAATACTCTTCCTAAAGTTGGCTAGGAGATCTCTTTGCTGACCATCGCTACCCAAGCCATACTCCATCATATGCATGACTTAGATACTAAAGGGAATGATAAATGTTGAATGAGAAGAAGAACTTGGTGATAGAGAAAATGGGGAAATTTCACACCATAATCAATTTAACCACCACCAAAATTCTAAGAATTAAATAAAGATATTTAAATTTAAATACAATGAAACTCAATCAACCACCATTCTCCCCCTCAAACAAACATCGAGGTTAGTTCCCCATTCTCATGGAGTTAGAAGAGAATACGGTGGGAGAAACACATAAAAGTAAAAATAGAAGAATGAGGTATGAAGAAGAAGACTAATATAAATTAAAACATTATAAATATACTACACCATTCTTGAGCACACCATTCTTGAGCAATGGAAGAATGGTGTGCTCCTCAATCAGCTCAAAAATTAATAACCTTTAAACACCTCTTATTTTGGAAAGTTCACACTTATAATTTCAGAATCGATGATTTTTATCCCTCTTTTACCCATTGTATCATTGTTTCAGCTTGAATTCAAATTTGGATTTCTATTCAGAATCATGTTTTGAGGAAAAGAGAGACATATTTTATTCTTCAAAAATTAGTGAACACCCAGCCCATATGTGTAATGATATTTTGGGCCACCCATAAATCTTCCCATCATGAAATTTATTCCATGCAAGCAGCAATAAATAAGGCAAAACTTTAAATTCAGCTCAAAAAGATTCTTCCGGAAAGCAAAATACAACCCATCTTCTCCCTCCCCCACACTTGAGTTCAATAATAATCATGCATTTAACTTCTAGAGAAGGTTAAAAAAGGATAAATGTCTTGTAATGTTGGTTCCTAACAAGGTATTTCATGGCTACCATGGAATTAAAGAAGGTCATATGAAAAGGTATGCCAAAATAAGAGTTGAATGCAAAAGGTGCTTTCAAAGTGATGCCTCAATCATACTTGATACATTCCATGAACTCAAAAATATTTGAAAAAGAGAAAAATATAAAGTTCTGGATCACACAACATTTCTTAAGACTCTCAAGAAAAAGAGAAATGTAAGAAGATGTAAAATAGGTTTAGAGACCTCTCGGGTTGGGCATGATTTTCAATTTGGACGGCACTAGTGCACATGAGTTTCACAGTCAATCAAACTTCATCAAATGAAAAGATCAGAAATCAGAAACAAAATCCATTCAACAATCATTTAAAACCTCAAATACTCAAATCAAGAAATGTGCCAAAAATACCAAGATGGTTTTAATTTTCTCAAAGTATTCGACTTCGCTCAAGATTCCTAAAAATACACCATAAAATGAAAAAGGGAAAAAAGAAAATTTCAAAAAAACAACAAAATGAAAAATAAAATGAAAGCACAAACAGAAGAAATTACAAGACATAAGAAAAAATAAATAAAAAGAAAGAGAAAAGGTATAGAAAAGAGATAATGCTTGGTTTGACCCCCAAATAGATGCTAGGTTTTTACTGCCCCTAGTCAGGTAGTTGCAACAGATTATCCCCAATCAGATGGTGGGTGTGGTTTCTTTGAGATAAACCACAACATGTGACTTTTCCCAGTGTCCATCAGTAGACACTGATATTGGAGAACCCCAAAGAAAATAAGAAAGTTCCCAACCCCAATGAAAGAAGAAAGATATAATTTGAGATCTAGAGTGGGAGGGAATATAATATAGGGGGGATCCCTGTGAACTTCTGTGGTGTACTCCTCCAAATGGTATGAAAGTTGTTGTAGAGGAGGCAGTCGCTGTCACGACCCATACCCCGGGGCCTGTGTCATGACTACCCCAAGCTCGCCTTCCATAGGCCAGGGGCTGGAAACTAGAACCAAATGCGTAAATCCCTAAAACTGGGAAGACATTGCCTTTACAAATTATAACCACACACAACAGAGTGACTAGAATCAATACACTAAATAAAACTATATACAAAAGAGTGCTATAAAGTAAAGGGGGCAGGAAATACAAGCCCAACAGAAAAGTACAACTAAAAAGAAAGTACAAATGAAGAAAAGTAAAGCAGCCACAGGGCCATCCTCTGGGGTTACTACCTGAAGGCTAGGTAAAGATGGCCTCCTCAGCACTCCACATCCGTCAGTCTCCTCTGTGCACCGAATTGTCGTAAGGTCCACCTCTGGGTACCGTCCAGTCCTGCTACTCAGCCTCAGTCAGCGCTGTCCGTCATCTGCATCCAACACAACGTGGTGCGGGAATATCCCGTGCAAGGGTGAGTATAACAATACCCAGTAGGGACCCCGATACCCTCAAGGTCTCACAAAATCCAACAAGGATAAACCACAAAGTATGAAATCAACAGATAACCCCACTTAGGTATATGGCCATACATATACCAAAGTTATCAAGTTATCCATCCCAATCACAAGGAAACACAAGAGTTACTAACTCATATCACATAGATATACAACTTATGTAGAGAGATAGAGATGATCAAATATAGCCACGAAATCATCAGAGTTGTCAGACCAACACATGATCCAGGACCAACAATTCTGTCAGAAAAACACATGATCCAGGAACAGAAGTCAAAACTGTCGGACCAACACATGATCTAGGAATAGTATTCAGAGCTGTCGGACCAACACATGATTCCGGACCAGCTATTCTATTGGATCAACACATGATCCAGGAACAGAATTCAGAACTGTTGGACCAACACATGATCCATGAACAATTGTCAGTGCACAGCCAGCCACAGGATTTCCACAAAGCACGCTTGATTCTGGGAGGGTCCACTCCTCAATCCAATTGTCGACACGTAAACTACCACCAAGTCCCATGAAGAAGTATCTCAAAGGTCTGTCTCATCATAGGGGTCTCAACGCAACAGACGACGCGTCAATCAGATGCCCGATCTGTGAGTTATTAGCTTTTTAGTCCCAGGGCCCGGTTGGATTCATGTATGATCCAACCTAACCATATCTCAACATTACCCCGAACTATAGTGGGGTATAAACAAAGGGACGGTCGTGCTTTAAGAAAAACCATCTCCGCTGACGGTTCGTCAAATGGTGGTCTGGTGCTAAAGATACGACCAAGGAAGTAACAGGATCGGTAATGGGGCTGGGCCCAGTCGGACCCGGTCGGACTGACTGGGCCAAACCCAGACTAGGCAGACCCGCTGGGTCTGACCTGGACCACTGGGTGGGTCAGTCCGCTAGGTTCGGCCTAGTCCGATGGGCCCGACCCAGCGGACTGCAAGGGCGGTTCGGCCCGAAGGTCTCCACGTAGGCGGCTCGGCCCAGAGGCCGGGGCCAGTTCGGTGCAGCTCGGGCTGGCGCAGGCCGGCGGTGTTCATCTAGGAACATCGATTCACCGTAGGGGCGACGCAGTTCACGGAGGCTATGGGTATTGCAACCTTTTTCATTGGTGCCTTCGTCGCCTTGTTGCCGCTTCATCGCCATGTCTAAAGAAACTTCACAAAGAGATCGGCGGAGGGAGTCAGGTCATGTTAGTTTGGTCCGCACCCTCCGCATTTAGGGATGATAAAAATTGGTTCAACAAAGAGGAATAAAGTTGAAAAACAATTATTTACAATACATTGCATCGATTCCTTTTAAACAAAGATGTAAAGAAGGAAAGGAATAATACTCAAGGTAAACCCCCTACCTTTGATCGTTGCTTGATGATGAAGTCACGAGAAGAAGACGATGTTGTCTTCATTTGTTGCATCTGCCACATACTTCCAATCCAAGCTCATGCGTCGATTCGTTGATGACAATGAGGAGGGAAGATCGGTCAAAGACGTCCCGCATCGAAGGGGGTTCTGAGGAAGAAATTCAAGGAAGATCATTCTTCGTTTTCGAAGGTGTCCTTCATTGGAAGTGTTCTTCGTTGGGAGACTTCTCCCAATATTTCTCCCAATTTCCTCCTTTCTCTCCACTCCACCCAAAAATGAAATTGTAGCCAAATAATAGATTAGTATCTATTATGTTCATTGGCATAAATTCAAATTGAGTGATTTAATTAAATGAGTTGACTCATTTAATTAATGGGGTGGAGTTGGCATAACAATTCAAATTAGAGATTTAAATTAAGTGACTCCACCTAATTAATGCTTGAGAGGTGGCACAAATTAAATTAAAGGGGATTTGGCTCCATTAAGGTGGAGAAGGTCAAGGGGTTTCTCCCCATTTAATGGGGAGTTGAGGAGGTTTTACCCTCCTCCATTAATAGGGGGTTAAGCCTCATGTGGTCCCCACATCATAACCTCTCATGGGAGGTTATGCTCAGGTGGGACCCACCACTATAACCTCCCAAGGGAGGTTAAGATGTGGTGGTCCCACCTACAACTCCCATGAGGAGGTTTTAACCACCCAACCTCCATATGGCTGTTAAAAATAAAATAAAGTGAGATTACTTTATTTTATTACTTCACACGAAAACCCAAAAACTAACTTTTATCCTCGACTCACTACCGTCAAAGTGAAAGTCTTATTAAGAGAATACCAGAACTACGAGTTCAATGGTGCTCTCGGATTTCAATTCCAAGAACCGGTTCAAAATTTATAAAAACCCGCTCATAAGTTTACTGAACATACCTGAACAAAACTTCAGTAATTGATTCCAGGCACACCGGGCCTTAGAATCAAGCGTCGTCAGTTTTAGCGGACTCGTAAAAATCCCATGTATTAAAAAAAATCCATGGGATTTTCAGGTCTTTAAATTCTCCCCACCTTAGGGATTTACATCCCCATAAGCAAAAACTCAAACTAAGGGAACAAATGGGGGTACTGAGCATGCATCTGAGCCTCCCGCTCCCATGTAATCTCCTGGAGGTTCCCGTGATGTGAGAGAACGCACACCAGAGGTATCTACCATCCACGTAGGACCTGCTCCTGTTGATCTCCAATATTTACTGGAACCTCCATGAAAGTCTCTCTATCATCGATGTACATCTCTCCATGGTCGATGATGTGAGTAGGGTCATGCACGCATCTCCTCATCTAAGATATGTGGAAGAATTTGTGCACCCGGTGCGACTAAGGTGGAAGAGCTAAGTAGTAAGACACCTTGCTAACTCTACTGAGAACCTGAAAAGGTCTGATTAATCTCGGAGATAACTTGTCGTCTTAGCCAAATCTTCGTAGCCCTTGTCGAGGTGAGACCCATAGAAAGACGTGGTCACTATCCTCGAACTCTAGAGGCCTCCGTATCCTGTCGGCATACGAATTATGCCTACTTTTTATAGTCTTCATATTCTCCTGGATGATCTGCACCTTCTCCATGGTATCTCATACCATCTCTGGTCCCACCAGTGCTGACTTCCTAGGGTCTGTCCAGCACAAGGGTGATCTGCAAGGTCTCCCGTACAATGCCTCAAAAGGTGTCATCCCTATGGTGGAGTGATATCAGTTGTTGTATGAAAAATCCACCAAAGGTAAGTGGTCCTCCTAGCTGCGACCAAAGTCGAGGACACTAGCACGTAGCATGTCCTCGAGGGTCTGAATGGTTCGCTCAATCTGACCATTTTTCTGAGGATAGAAGGCGGTGCTCAGACGAAGCTGCGTACCGAAAGCCTCATGCAACCCCTTCCATAGCCAGGAAGTAAATCGTGCATCATGATCCGAGACAATCGTCGAAGGTATACCATGAAAACACACAATCTCTTACACATATAGGCGTCCCAAGATCTCTACTGAACCCTACTCTTTGATCGGTAGGAAGTGGGCTGACTTGGTGATTCGGTCGACGATCACCCAAATCGAGTCGTGACCCCTGTATGTACGTGGAAGACCCATCACAAAGTCCATGGATATCCCATCCCACTTCCACTCTGGGACCTCTAAAGGCTGAACCAAGCCTGCTGGTACTTGGTTCTCCACCTTCACTTGCTGACAAGTGAGGCATCGAGAGACGAACCCTGCTACCACCTTCTTCATACCTGGCCACCAGTGCTGTCGCTAAAGGTCCTGGTACATCTTCTCCACTCCTGGATGTACTGCTAGAGGGGATGTGTGGAACTCCATCAACACTTCCTCCTGAAGTGCTACTGGTACCAAGGTACTTCCTCTGAAGAGGATGACGTGCTCCCCACCTTCAGAAAATTCATCAGGTGCCTGCCCTGTGGATATCTGAGCACGTCGTGTCTCACAGTTAGCATCTCCACGTTGCGCCTCCCTGACTAATTGAAGAAGTGGGGGAGTGACTATAAGAGAATATAGAAAGGCTTCTCCATCTCTATCTATAAAGGATATCTGTAAATCAGCTAGCTGCTCTATCACCTTGCCTAGAAGCTGTATACCAGTTCTCCTGCTGAGTGCATTTGCAACAACGTTCCCCTTCCTAGGATTATAGACTATCTCGAAGTAATAGTCTTAGAGGAACTCAATACAACATCATTGTCTAAGGTTCAGGTCCTTATAAGTGAAGATATACCAGAGACTCTTGTGATCAGAGTATACGGTAAAACGTTCACCCATCAGATAGTGTCGCCACATATTTAAGGCGAAGACCACTGCTGCTAACTCCAGGTCATGGTTAGCGTAGTTCTACTCATTATGTCTCAATTAACGAGAAACATAAGCAATCACTGCTCACTCCTGTATCAAGACACACCCGAGTCTGGTCCCTGATGCGTCGTAGTAGACTACGTACCCTACGCCTTCCTCTAGAAGCCTCAAGATGGGGGCACTAGTCAGCCACTGCCTCAGCTCCTGAAAGCTCCGCTGGCATCTCTCCGATGACACGAAGGGTTTCCCATTATTCATCAAGGATGATAGTGTTTCCACAACACTGGAGAATTCTGGTACGAACCTCTGTTAGTAACCAGCCAAACCCAAAAAACTCCGTACCTCCGTCACACTCCTAGGTGGCTCCCAAGCAAGTACCGCCTCAATCTTCGCTGGATCCACCGCAAATCTAGCCTCTGAGATGACATGTCTCAAAAAGTGAACCTCTCGGATCCAAAACTAGCACTTCGAGATCTTTCTATAAAGCTGGTGCTCTTGAAGTGTGTCCAGTACTACCCACAAATGATAGGCATGATCCTCCTTAGTAGTCGAGTAGATCAAAATGTTATTGATGAAGACTACAACAAAGTGATCGAGGTATGGATGGAAAATACTATTCATGAGTCCCATGAAAACTATTGGAGAATTGGTTATGCCGAAGGGAATAAACAAGAACTCATAGTGGCCGTACCGACAATTGAAGGATGTCTTCTGCAAATCCTCATCTCGAACTCTGAGTTGGTGACAGCCTGATCTGAGGTCTATCTTCAAGAACCACCGTGCTCCCTTTAGCTGATCAAAGAGGTCGTCAATCCTCGGAAGGGGGTACTTGTTCTTCATGGTCACCTGGTTCAGGCGACAATAGTTTAAACAAAGCCTCAAGCTCTCATCTGCCTTCTTGGAAAACAGAATTTAAGCTGCCTATGGAGAAACACTGGGTCAGATGAATCCCTTCCCCTTCAAGTCCTCCAGTTGTACCCGCAGCTCACGAAGCTCAGTGGGAGCCATCCAATATGCTGGTGTAGATATCAGTGTCGTCCCGGGGTACATGTCATTGTATAATTCCACCTCTCTGCAAGGAGGTAGTCCTGGAACATCATCAGGGAAAGCATCCGCGTACCGATCCAACACTACAGGATAACTAAAACTCTCCACATCAACTGCTCCAAGGGTAAGGCAGGCCAACTGATGAGTGATCGGATGCACCCTCCTCTGAGTAAGTCCGTCCTGCACTGCAAAGGCTCACTTATCACCGGTTAAGGTGAACCTAGTCCCATCAGTGCAGACACACTGCACTTTGCACCTAATACAGTTAATCTGAGAATGGACTGTAGATAACCAGTCCATACCCAAGATGACGTCGTAAGGCCTCAATGCCGCTATGAGGAGATCCCAGCCGAAGCTCTCGCCTCCTAGAGTAAGCTCACACTTCCAGCACCAGTGCGTAATCATTGAGTCTGCTCTCGTAGGAGTCTCTAGCCGTAAGGATCGAACCAACGACTCTGTCGGAATCTCCGAGCTCCGAATGAGGGCAGTGGCAATGGAAGAGTGACTGGCACCTATGTCTATAAGAACTATAGCTAAGGTGGAGTAGACACAGATCGTACCTCTAATCATATCCGAAGCGCCATGGTCGTATGACTCAGCTATCTGGAGCTGAGCTCTCCCCTGTCCACCTGCTCCCTGCGGTCGGGGTGGACCTCCTGGTAGTGGTGTCAGTAACACCTCGAAACATTGTCCACTACCAGCTACACGACCAGATCCTTTTCCATATCTGCCTTCTCCCTGTGGACCACCTTTATTGAATCTCTTTCTCTGCCTGGGTGGTCCTTCGAAAGTCTACTGATCATATGAACGGAGGTTCAGACAATCACGAGCCATGTGACCATGCCCGCCACATGAGTAGCATTGCCTGCTCCTGGCATGACCAGCTCTGCCACGTGTGCCCCGCACAACTGAACCTGTGTCCTAAGGTCATCCACCAGATGGCCTGGTCCGCTTATACCTCTACAAAATCTGCCTACTACCAGCTGTAGAAGACTCTCCTGCATGTTTACTAGTGATGGGTCTCACTGCTGGTGACTGATCAACAAGGAAACTCTCTACTAGGAGGGCTCTCTCTAACACCCCCGCCTGCATCGGGATGCTGAGGGAGATCATCGAAGCTCTGATATCTCTCCTGAGCCCATGCTCGAAGGTATGAGCCTTGAAGAATGGGTACCACACCATATCCGTGGAGTAACGCGAGAGGTCGGTGAACCTCGCTGAGTACTGTGCCACCGTCATGCTACCCTGCTGTAGATGCAGTAGCTCCTGAATCCACACTACACGTAGGGTGGCTGGGATAAACTCCACCCAAAACAGGCTCTCGAAGTCTGCCCAGAGTAGTGTTGCCTCGTCATGCACCTAGAGCATTAGGCTTTAACATCTACCTACTACTTCCTGAAGGAGACTCATGGAAAGGATAACCATAAGGTCCGCTAGTGTCCCTACCAGTCTGAAGACTCTCACCACAGCCTTCAGCCAATCCTCAGCTACCTGAGGGTCCGTCTCAACCTTGAACCTGAGTGGCCTCTGGCACTGGAACTCATTCAACGCGCTCAGGCAACGTGCACTCTCTGCTATTGGGGCTGGTGGCATTGGTGGCCCAACGGGTAGTGGTACTGCTGGTGCCTCCGCTGTGATAGGGCCCTGCACCGAGGCCTCGTTGCTTGGTGGGCTATCCGCATGACCAACTCTCAGAACCCTGGATGGCTGTCTGCGTAGAGGCATCCTGAAAAGAAATAGGTGTGCCACAGTCAATAAGTTATACCTGGTGAGCTGACTCAAGATATCACAAATAAAACTCTTGAAAACACACACGCAATTAGTGTTTTCATGTACTGAGTTGGAAATTAGAAGTCAGGGTCCTAGTGTATGGATACGTCGGTCACCGCACTAACACTAGAATCCCTGAACTAGAAAACACACTCAATACCCTTAACACTATTACTTCAAAGAAAAGAAAGATCAGATTCTTAAGTTCTACGGTAGAACCGACTCCTTTAATACCAAATTTGTCACGACCTGTCCCCCGGGGCCCATTCCATGACTACCCCAAGCCCGCCTTCCATAGGCCAGGGGATGGAGACTAGCACCAAAGGCGTAAATCCCTAAAACTGGGAAGGAATTTCCTTTAAAAATCATAATAACACACAACAAAGTAGTTGGAAGCAGTACACTAAGTAAAACTATATACAAAAGAGTGATGTAAAGTAAAGGGGGCTGAAAATACAAGCCCAACAGGAAAGTAAAACTGAAAATAAAGTACAACTAAAGAAAAGTAAAGCATCCACAGGGTTATCCTCTGTGGTTCCTACCTGAAGGGTAGGTACAAATGGCCTCCTCTCAATCCACGTCTGTCAGTCTCCTCCGTACACCGACTCGTCGTAAGGTCCACCTTTGGGTACCGTCCAGTCCTGCTACTCAGCCTCAGTTAGCGCTGTCCATTGTCTACATCCAACACAACGTGGTGCAGGCATATCCCATGCAGGGGTGAGTATAAAAATACTCATTAGGGACCCTGAGACCCTCAAGGTCTCACAAAATCCAACAAGTATAAACCACAAAGTATGAAATCAACAGATAACCCCACTTAGGTATATGACCATACATATACCTAAGTTATCAAGTAATCCATCCAAATCATGAGGAAACACAAGAGTTACTGACTCAGATAACATAGGTATACAAATTATGTAGAGAGATAGAGATGATAATATATATCCACTGAATCATCAGAGTTGTTGGACTAACACACTATCCAGGACCAGCTATTCTGTCGGACCAACACATGATACAGGAACAAAAGTTAGAATTGTCGGACCAACACATGATCCAGGAATAGTCGTAAGAGCTGTCAGACCAACACATGATCCAGGACCAGCTATTCTATCAGACCAACACATGATCTAGGAATAGAAGTCAGAACTATCGGACCAACACATGATCCAGGGACAGTCGTCAGTGCACATCCAGCCATAGGGTTTCCACAAAGCACGCTTGATTCTGGGAGGGTCCACTCCTCAAGCCAAGTGTCGACACGTCAACTGCCACCAAGTCCCATGAAGAAGTATCTCAAAGGTTCGTCTCATCATAGGGGTCTCAACGTAATAGACGACGCGTCAATCAGACTCCCAATCTTTGAGTTATTAGCTTTTTAGTCCCAGGGGCCCCAGTTGGATTCGTGTACGATCCAACCTAACCGTATCTCAACATTACCCTGAACTCCAGTGGGGTATACACAAAGGGACTGTCGTGCTCCAAGAAAAACCAGCGCTGCTGACGGTTCGTCAAATGGTCATACAGTGCCAAAGATACGACCAAGGAAGTAACAGGGTCGCTAATAGGCCTGGGCCCTGTCTGACCCGGTCAGACCAACTCGACCCAACCCAGACTGGGCTGACCCGGTCAGACCCACTGGGTCTGACCTGGTCCGTTGTGTGGGTCAGCCCGCTAGGTTCGGCCTGTTCCACTGGGCCCCACCCAACAGACTACAGGGGCGGTTCGACCCAAAGGTCGCCGCGTAGGCGGCTCGGCCCAGAGGCCGAGGCTGGTTCGACACAGCTCAGTCCGGTGCGGGCTGGCGGTGTTTGGCTAGAAACACCGGTGTCCTTCATTGGAAGCGTTCTTTGTTGAGAGCCTTCTCCCAATATTTCTCCCAAGTTCCTCCTTTCTCTCCACTCCACCCAAAAATGAAATCATATCCAAATAATAGATTAGTATCTATTATGTTTGTTGGTGTAAATTCAAATTGAGTGATTTAATTAAATGAGTTGACTCATTTAATTAATGGGGCGGAGTTGGCATAACAATTCAAATTAGAGATTTAAATTCAGTGGCTCTACCTAATTAATGCTTGAGAGGTGGCACAAATTAAATTAAAGGGGAGTTGGCTCCATTAAGGTGGAGAGGATCAAGGGGTTTCTCCCCATTTAATGGGGAGTTGATAAGGTTTTACCCTCCTACATTAATATGGGGTTTAAGCCTCGTGTTGTCCCCACGTCATAACCTCTCACGGGAGGTTATGCTCGGGTGGGCCCCACCACCATAACCTCCCAAGGGAGGTTAAGGTGTGGTATTCCCACCTCTAACTCCCTTGAGGAGATTTTAACCACCCAACCTCCAAATGGCGGATAAAAATAAAATAAAGTGAGCTTACTTTATTTTATTACTTCACACAAAAACCCAAAAACTAACTTTTATCCTCGACTCACTATCGTCGAAGTGAAAGTATTTTTAAGCGAATACCAGTGCTGTGAGTTCAACGGTGCTCTCAGATTTCAATTCCGAGCACCAGTTCGAAAGTTATAAAACCTGCTCGTATGTTTACTGAATGTACCTGAACAAAACTTCATAAATTGATTCCAGACACACTGGGCCTCAGAATCAAACACCGTCAGTTTTAGCAGACTCGCAAAAATACCATGTATTAAAAAAAATTCCACGGGATTTCCGGGTCTTTACAGTCGCACCACATGATTATCCAGCTCCTCTTCCTCGATCTATACCACATGGGTAGTATCTTTCGTATCATCCAAGGTCTGCTCCATTTGTGCTGTATTAGAAATTTTAGGAAAGGAGAAGTCAGAAAAAAATTCCGTTTGAATAAAATTAAAACATGATGAATCAATCAATAAATCTTCCCTTTCAAGTAAGTCAGCTTGGAAATTTATTTCTTCTAGCAGGACCATTAGAAAATCCATCTCAGTAGGTGCATATTCTTCATTGTCTTCCAAAGTAAGAGTGAGGTCAAAAGGTGTTGATTGTTCAATATCAAATATGAGAAGATCAATTTTCAGGTTATCTTCAACAAAGTGATTCCAAGATTCTTCCAAAAATTGTTGATCTCCCATAAGTGAATCAGCCGACATGTGTACATCAGGGACCTCCTCGAGAAATGGTTGAGTACGAGATGATATGATTAAATCTTTTAGTAGACCCTTCTCACTAGTATTAGGTTCTTTGACATAAAAAATGATCGGTGAAATCTCTTCCACCACAAGTTCAACTTTAGGTTCCAGTTCTGGTTTCTCTAAACAGGAATGTACATATTCAATAATAAAATCTATTTGACTCTCCAATTTTTCCACTACATTACTAATCCTTTGAAACATAGCATTAATATCATTTAAAACTTCTTCTGGAAACTGAGATTCATTAGTCCATGCATAAAAATTTGAGTTGACATTCATCATGAACAAATAGATTTTTTTATTTTTTGAAATTTATGATTTTTTTTTGTTTTTTTATAAAAAATAGTGTGTGAAAGTGTTGCGCCTCCCTGGAAACAGTGCCAATTTGATGCATGATAATTTTTCGTAGATCCCCGATCAAAAGATTATTTACCTAAGCATGCAATATAGTGCACTCCTAGGGTCGGTCTCAAGAAGGCAACTTACACAACACCGAAATTCTATTGTCACTATTTATTTTATAACTAATATATAATATAAAGATGAGTTTGAAATATGATTAGAATATTAATATATATATATATATATATATATATATATATATATGAAATGAGAACAAAATGATGTTAAAAAGAAAAAAGGAATACATTTGTCCTTGGGGGATCATAATGGTTGATATCATTGTTTATTAAAATATTTTCAATATCAATTCAATGTAGTGATCAAGATCTATCACACTACACCCTCTCATTCAAAATGTTATTACCCCAACACCGATATCTCTGCATGTGGGGAAATACTCTTCCTAAAGTTGGCTAGGAGATCTCTTTGTGGACCATTGCTACCCAAGCCATCCTCTATCATATGCATGACTTAGATAGTGAAGGGAAGGATAAATGTTGAATGAGGAGAAGAACTTGGTGATAGAGAAAATGGGGTAATCACACACCATAATAAATTTAACCACCACCAAAATTCTCAGAATTAAATAAATAGATTTAAATTGAAACACAATGAAACTCAATCAACCACCATTCTCCCCCTCGAACAAACATCGAGGTTAGTTCTCCATTCTCATGGAGTTAGAAGAGAATACAGTGGGAGAAACACATAAAAGTTAAAATGGAATAATGAGGTATGAAGAATAAGACTAATATAAATTTAAACATTATAAATATACTACAAAATCAAAGAAAATATAAAACTACACAAAATGGAAACTACTTTTCCAACCCCTTGAAATGAAGAGGGAGTACATTTTTATAGGCAAGGGGGTGAAAATTTTGCTCCAAAATATTCTCCGGATGTAGGTGCGTGAAGGGCCTCCTTAGTGATAGAATTGGGAACTTCTTCATTATTAAAAGTTGTTCCATTACTTCTGCCACGTCCCTCCACAAAATTTCATCCTTATTGATCCATGTATGAAGTTTTTATGACTGTTTAGGTGCAGAACATTTAATCTTTCCAGGTGACTCTTCGTATTCCACAACACCGAGTTCCAACACATTAATGACCTTGAAAATGAAAGCATCATGCGAGTACATATTAATGAAACTTGTTAATACGGATGTCTTACATCTCCACATAAAATTTCACCTCCAATGGGTTGTCCATTTATGAGATATGGTCCCAACAATAAAATTTTTCAGTTCTATACACAATTTTTAAGGCCTGGTTTGTGAGCTAGATTTGAGTTTCCAAATGATCGATTGAGCTTTGATTCCAGAAGGATAAAATTAAGTCCATCGAACCTAGAAACCTATAAATTAAGAATTTTGCAATTTAGATCAGTTTAAAAAAAAGTTATGGCCGAAACATTAAAATAAATTAAAACTGTTTAAATCCAAAATAATCCATTTTTCCAATTAAGCTCAAAAATACTCCTAAAACATAATATGTGACAATTTTCCTTTAAATAACACACTGGTGGGATTAAAAAAATTGAAATTAAGAATAAAATAATTGAAAATATTCATTTTATCAACCCTCAAACATGATAATTTGAGTTTGAGTGTAACATACTAGCATATAACTCAATTAAATAAAAAGATAGGATGAATAGAAACAACATAAAAATCTAGAATTAAAAATACCATTCAAATATTACAACATTAAGCTCAGGATTTACAACATGTTCCTCCCCGAGTGATCACAAGGGGTTTAGAAACCCATGGGAGGGGAGGAAGAAGAAAATGTTTAAGTAGCACTTCTCATAGCCTCCAAAACTTCAAATATTGGTTGGAGGACTACTTTAGGACTCTAAAATGACAGCACCTTGCCTTTGGTTTGAACTCCAAAATGGGGTGCCCAAGGTGCCAATTTATAGGCAAGGCGGGAAGTGGTTTTGGGCACCTTGATTTCACTAATCATCTTGGTCCATGGTTTTGGCCGGTCAGAAAGTATTAAATCACTTTAGACAAAACTAAAGAGCTGTTTACCGAAACCTTGTCTACCTCCATGTCGAATTTGGAGGCCAGATATGTAATATAATAAGATATATTTCCAAAATATAGAGGAAATTTTTTGACCCCGTGCAGGTCCACTTTATTAAATAGATCAGTTTGTATGGGCCTCTTAATGAACGAATTGGGCTTAGGTTCCTTCAGATGAAATGGATATCATTAAATTTAGGACCATCCCACAAAGTTTAAGCCCATTTGAATTCACGTTTTAGTAGAAGAATCCGTTTTATTCCACTAGTGTGCTTGGATCATGTGCAGATTGACCCATTTTTATTGGACTTCATCATAGGTCCTCCAAATCACCTCCACCTACAATATAATTATAAAAAAAGTAACATTTATCCTTTTAATAGTGTTAAAAACAAAATAATTGAATTAAACATGGAGTGAAATTTGTTATTATACTTATAATTTTCAATACAAAACTAGTTTAATACATTGGTATAAGGGTAAAATAAAATAGTGAATTATGGTATGATCACACCCCCACACCTAAACATTTGCACTCCTGAGAAAAGTATAATATTCTAATCATGTCCCATTCCTAAATCAAAGGCATGAAAACATCCAAGATTCTTTTGAAATGAAATTAATCATGTCTCTTTTATGGAATCAATTTTCCGATCATTTTTCTTTTCTCACATTCAAATCTGTTGAACTTTATTTGTTTACCCATGAAACATGTCGCAACCTACCTCAACTAAAAATTTTCCCTATTCACTCAAGGAACATATGAAAGTGGATTTATAATCTTTTCCTAGAGTTCATGTGATCTTACCATATGATTTCCAATATTCTCATTTCTCTATCGGTAGAAACTGGTGTGCTACTCAATAGGACTTCCAACAGGTTGTTCTGAGGTTCAAGGGTTGGTAGGATTTAATGTTTAAAAATCTGAGGTAGAAGAGGAGTGTTTAATCTCTTATGTATAAAACATGTCAAAATTCCGCAAGTGTTCACAATGAATTTACACACTCAACCCCTCACAAAGTGTATCACCTCCAACTCACTCTCCCCATTTTCCATTTTTGTGATTCACAACCAAGAAGTGAATAATAATGATTAAACATCCTCTTTTCTCTATTTTTTCTTTTATTATGTTTTTTTTCAATGTAAAGAACAATTTTTTTATAGTTTTTTTGAAGATAAAGAGGGAAACATGTGTAAAACAATGATATAATATGTCTTGTGAACCCATTTCCCAACGAAAATGTAGGCACCCTTTATATCAACCCATAATAAGGATTATCTCCCCAGAATTCCCATGGAAACACCCTCTCACCCACAATTTCTAAAAATAAACAAGAATATACATAAGAGATGGGTTGGTAGGGATAAATTATCTTGTAATGTGGCTACCTAACAGGCATTTTATGGTCTATAAGTCTTAATAAGGATAAAATGTAAAGGTGGCAAAAAATAGAGGATAATTGTACAAAGGTCTTTTCAATGAAGGATCACCCCTATCATGAATCTAGCATACTTGAATCTTATGGATTCAAAAAGAATCAAGGAAAGTTCTAGTTTCTCTACATGACCTGACACTCTCAAGAAAGTGATTAAAAGGAAGAATATCCAATAAAGGTCTTAGAATATCTCTTAGGTAAGGGATTAAAATATTGGTCAGTGCTAATGAGGCATGGGATTCGAAAATCCATTAAACACCTAAGAATGATTTGAAAATAAAAATTATAGAAAAAGATTCCATATCAACATTCATTTGAAAAACATTTTTCCAAAAATAATGAAATTTTTCACAAAATTGACTCAAGCATGAAAAAGGATTTTGGATATTCTTTTTAAGATCGATTTTTATCTAAAAACACAAAATAAGGAAAAAGAAATCAAAAATGAAAACACATTTTTTTTGTTTTAATCCTAACTATGACATGTCATCCCCCACACCTAAAAGTTAAATTGTCCACAATGAAAGTATTTTAAATAAATAGGCAAGTAAATAAATGTATGGAGAAGGTACAACCTGCTAAGTGGTGTCATATATGGCATATATCAGTTGGATTTCCTCCACAAGATGCTTTGGAAAATCCTTATAGAAGTGTTTGAGCCTCTGCCCATTGACAGTAATCCTCTGTCCACTCTTCTCATGCAAAACCTGTATGACACCAAAAGGGTAAACATCAGTAATGGTATAAGGACCAAGCCATTGAGAACAAAGCTTACATGGGTGGAGCTTTATCTTGGAATTGTAAATGAGGACCTTCTCACCAATATGGAGCTTTCGTTGATGAATCATTCTATCATGGATATCCTTTATCTTTTCTTTATAGATTCAAGAGTTCTCATATTCATCACATCGAATTTCTTCCAACTCTTGAATCTGCAGCTTCCTATGTTCACCTTCATCTGAAAGATTCATATTACATTTTTTAACAACCCAATATGCATGGTGTTCTACCTCCAATGGGAGGTGACAAGCCTTTCTAAACACAATCTTGTATGGTGACATTCCGATTGGGGTTTTAAAAGCTGTACGATATTCCCAAAGTGTATCATCCAAGCGTAAACTCCAATCTTTCCTATTGGGTTGTACTGTTTTTTCCAAGATTCTCTTAACTTCTCGATTTGATATTTATGCTTATTCGTTAGTTTGGGGGTGATATGCAGTAGAGACTTTATGATCAACCCCATACTTACAAATAAAATTTTCATGTTGCGATTGAAAAAATGGGAACCTTGATCACTAATGATTAATCTCGACAAACCAAACTAACTAAAAATTTGGGACCTCACAAAATCAACAACAAATCAAGAGTCATCAGTCCTAGTAGCCTTTTATTCCACCCATTTAAACACTTAGTCCATATATAACAAGATGTACATGAAGCCAAATGAATTTGGAAAAGGCCCCATGAAGTCAATTCCCCATGTATCAAATATTTCATAGAATAACATGGGTTGTTGGGGCATTTCATTCCTCTTAGTGATATTCCCTGTGAATTGACAATGAATACATGAATTTCAAAATCTATGGGCATACCTATACAATTTTGGCAAATAAAGTCCTGAGTTAAGGACCTTTCGAGCTGTAAGTTGAGAGCCAAAGTGGCCCCCACAGGACAAAGTGTGGCAGAAGGTCAAAACGGAGGTGAACTCATGGTAAGGGATACACCTATGAACTAATTGGTCACCACAAATTCTCCAAAAATATGGGTCATCACAAATATACCACCAAGAATCATGATTAAGTCTCTGGGATTGTGAAATGCTGAAATCAGTGCGGACCCTAGATGTTACTAGAAAAATCACAATGTCTGCATACCATGGGGTAAGGTCCACAATATCACAAAGGTTCTCATGAGGGAAGAATTATCCAATGTGGAGGGGTGAGTCAACATGATGGTTCAATGGTGGGGAAATCCTAATAATGTGGTCAGTTACCACATTTCCACACCCCTATTATCTTTAATTTCAAGGTCAAACTCTTGGAGGAGGAGTATCCACCGTATGAGGTGGAGCTTGGCTTCAGGTTTCTTTTAGAGGAATCGAAGGGCAGCATGTTCAGAAAACACAATCAATTTTGACCCAAGAAGATATGAACAAAATTTTTCAAAGGAAAACACAATAAAAGGAGTTATTTTTCAATGGTTTTGTATCATACCTGGGTAGGGTAAAGGGTATGTGAGGCATACACAATGACATGAGGAGCCTTCTCAACCCTTTATGATAAAATTGCCCCAACTACAAAGTTAGAGGCATCACACATAAGCTCAAAGGGGAGATCCGACCTTGGTGGTTGGATTATGGGAGGTGATGTGAGACTCCTTTTTAGTGAATTTAATGCATCCTCACATTTTTTATCAAACAAAAACTCAGAATCTTTTTGCAATAATTAGGACAATGGAAGTGCGGTCTTACTAAAGTCTTTAATGAATCAGTGATAAAAACCAGCATGACCCAAGAAAGATCGCACCTCACGAATACATTTTGGATATGGAAGGGATGAAATTAATTCAATTTTATATCTATCAACTTGAATTACCTTATTTGAAATGACATGCCTAAGAACTACCCCCCCACTCAAACATAAAATGAAATTTCTCATAATTTAAAACAAGATCTTTTTCAATGTAGCGACGGAGGACAGAACCTAGGTGTTCCAAAAAATCATAAAAAAAGAACCATATACTATGAAATCATCCATAAATACTTCCATACAACTCTCAAGGTACTCATAAAAAATACTTAACATACATCGCTAAAAATTACCAGGAGCATTACATAGACCGAATGACATCCTTATGTATGAAAATGTGCCAAATAGACAAGTAAATGTTGTCTTTTCTTAATAATCAGGGGCTATATGGATTTGGAAATAACCCAAATATCCATAAAGGAAACAATAATGGTACTTACCAACCAATCGTTCTAACATTTGGTCAATGAAAGGTAGAGGAAAGTGGTCCTTCTGCGTGTCTTGATTCAGTCGATGGTAGTCAATACAGACTCACCAACTGTTTTGCACACATGTTGGAACCAATTCATTCCTTTCATTTGACACAACTATTATTCCTATTTTTAGGCACAATTTTCACTGGGCTAACCCATTTACTATCAGATATAGTATAAATGATCCCCGCAATAAGTAATTTACTGACTTCTAATTTTACCACTTCAAGGATAGTGGGATTCAACCAGCATTGAGATTGTCTTACGGGCTTAGCCTCATCATCCAAAAGTATATGGTTCATACAAATAGATGGGCTAATCCTGAGAATATCATCCAGTTCCCATCCTATTTCCTTTTTACACTCTCTCAAAATATGAAGCAGTTTTGATTCCTACTATTGATAGAGGTTATTGGAAATAATGATGGGCAATTGGTTAATACCCTCAAGATAGGAATATTTTAAATTAGAAGGAAGTGGTTTAAGTTCCAACACCGGGGGTTTTTGGACCGAGGGAGGGGATTTAGGGGGAGTGAGGTCCATTAAACTGTCTATTTACTCATGTTTATTCTCTAAAGATAGAGAATCCATTTAAATGAGATTTTCAGAATCATCGACAGTAATGGGTACCTAAGAATGAACACACTCACCAATTAAAGCACAAAATTTACACTTTTCAGAACCCACACAACACTAAAAACATGAATCAAAACTCAAATCATCCAAGGGTGAAGAAGATGAAAATGAATTAGAGTATGGGTTGAGGAGAGAATTTTGTATGTGTGCATCATTTGAGATCACTTCAATTGAATAGACAGGAAGAGTGGAGTGCTCTTAAATGGGGTGTTTCATAGCCCCAAGGATGTTAAAACTTACCTTTTCTCCTTCTAACTCCATGGAAAGTGTACCATTGTGAACGTTGATGATCGTATTTGCTGTTTTGAGGAATGGAATCCCAAGTATGAGAGGAGCATGTCCTTGGGTTTGGGTATCTTCTATCTCCAGAATGTAGAAATCAGTAGGGAAGATGAGATTCTTCACTCGTACAAGGACATCCTCAATCACTCCTATTGGATGCATAATACTTCAGTTGACATGTTGTACGACAATGCCTATTGGTTAAATCTCTCTAACCTGTAGAGAAGTGTACACGGAGTGAGGCATTAAATTAATGGAAGTACCTAAATCTAGCATAGAATCAGAAAAGAAGGTCTCCCCTATGATACACGATATTGTAAATGTGCTTGTATCCTTGAATTTGGTTGGCATTGATGGTTGAATCAATGATGAGACATTCCTTCCCAAGTTGACTCTCTCATTCCCCTTCATCCTTTTTCTATGGGTGAAAATATCTTTAAGAAATTTGGCATATTGAGGGATTTGTTTAACTGCATCCAATAGAGGAATGTTAACTTGAACTTTTTTAAATGTGTCCATTATTTATTTATCAATCTCATTATCAAAATTATTCTTAGATTTAGAGAGTCTTTGGGGGAAAGGAAGAGGAATTTATTTTTCATTTTAATCATCAATGATAATTCAATTACTCTTTTTGTCTTGTTTTTCTTTACTTGAAACATTTGAGGGTTGTATAAGAGAGTTTTCAAGAGGGGGACATAACTGTTGCGTAGAATTAGTAGAAGGAGAAACTTCTTTACCATCATGAAGTGTAACTTCACATACCTTACCTTTGTACTTCGAATTGGAAATGTGTTGGGATGGTATTTGTCCAGAACCTTGCATCTTAAGCTCACTGATGGTGTTCTCCAATTGTACCATTTGAGTTCTCAGGTATTGAATTGCTGATTGTGTGGTCTGTTGGAACTAGAGGTTCTGGGTTTCCATTTGTTTCACCATTACCTCGAGGCTTGGTTCATATTTGGGAGGAGGAGGATGATAGTTTTGAGAAGTTGAAGGATAATAAAGTTGTATAACTTAGCCTTGTTGATACCAATTCTGCTTGGGGTAGCTTGAGTTTCCTCCATGTCGGTACTAGGGTTGTGCTTTCCACTCGGGGTTTGGATTTGGCCTGAATGGTTCTTGTTTGAAGGGAGGTGCTTGTTGGAATGGATTCCCTAGGAACATGGTTTCACAAGACTCAGGTGAATCTTGAAGTTGTGGGAACTGGTTAGAAAAATGAGTATTTTCAGAACAAATACCACAATGTAATGGAATTGGAGGAGATTGTGTGTTACCTTGTGCCTGAGCTAATTGCCTTAGAAGGGTATGCATCTCATCAATATTGTTATCTATTTTTTGTTATAGAGATGAATGAAATACCTCATGAACTCCTCGGTTTGGTTTAATATCTCATGTACCAAATTGTTGTGAATTTTTAGCCATGTTGGATATTAATTCCCGAGCAGCGGAATGAGTTTTATCAACTAGGGAACCACCAACTGCAGCATCAATCATTCCACGATCCATGGGGATAAGTCCCTCATAGAAGTATTGTATTAATAATTTTTCACTAATCTGGTGGTGGGGGTATCTTGAGCAAAGTATTTTGAATCTCTCCCAGTATTCATGAAGGGTCTCTCCTTGTGATTGCCTAATTCCATAGATTTCTTTCCTAATTGATGCAGTTCAGGAGGTAGGGAAGAAATTCTCTAAAAAGAGTATTTTAAGGTCATTCTAACCCCCAATCGTGGTAGGAAAATAGTATATCCAATCCTTTTCTACACCATCAAAAAATAAAGGGAAGGCCCTAAACTTAATTAGGTCCTCAGATACATTTTTGGGTTTCATGGTGGAGCACACTATGTGAACCTCCTTAAGGTGTTTATGAGGGTCCTCATCGAGAAGAACATGGAATTTAGGAAGAAGGTGGATGAGGTCTAATATTAGCTAAAAGTTGGATGATTACTTGGGATATTTGATGTACACAGGTTAGTACTCCACATCCGGGGTGGTCAGTTCTTTTAAGGTAAGATTATTTGCATCCAGGTTTTCTTTGGTTTTCTTGGGTTCAATTTTTGATTGGTTTATGGCCACTTCAGGTTCAAAAAGAGTTTCCTTAATATTACTTGATTGAACTTATATAGATTCATTGATTTTTTAATGTATTGATTTTTCAATTTCAGGGTCAAATTCAAGTAGTGTTTCTTTACCAGATCTTGTTATGCAATAATGATGTCCAGTTTGATTGATTGACTGTTTGTTGTTTTTTTTGATTTTTTTTAATATTTTTTTATGGAAGATGAATGAAATAAAAATAATTAAGAAATTAAAGTAGAAAATAAAATATAATGTTATACTACAAAATTAGATAGAGAGATGGAGAAGAAGAATAAAGAGAGAGAGAGAGAGGAAGAACACACAAAACAACCAAAAATAGAAACAAAAAAAAACCAAAACAAAAACAATAGAATGGGGGTGGGTTATTAAAAGGGGTACTAATTAAGAAGTAAAATAAATAAAAGTAAATAATGAAAAAATGATCTTGGATCCTCAGAAACGGTGCCAAAATTTGACCGCGTTGTCGAGCGTGTCAAATTAGTTGTTTAGTTTTAACTAGAATTTCTGCAGTATTACAACAACCCTATGTTGTCTCTCGATGAATCCTTAGATCATTAATTCCAAAATGTGGTTTTTATTATGAAAATAAAAAGGGAAATGGGGTTTTATAATACTTGGGTTTGATGATTAAATATGACAATAGAAAATGAAAGCGATAAAACAAAGTATAAGTAAACAAGATTAATTAAACGTGATCAACCCGGGGTACTCTCATGATGATCATCCTTCACCAATTCATGATATAGAGTTGTGATATTTTAATCCCTGGTTTGTAACACCTAGAAACAGAATTTTACTAAGTTTATACTATGATAACTCCTAGGGTTCAGTTGAAAACACTCAATGACTCACTGGACACCACCGATGATTGGGTGATTTGTGTTCGACTTCATAATTGAAACTCACCAAGGCAACACATGAAGAGATCGATGTGATATATAGGTTTTTATGTTATTTCTTTATGATACCATGACATAAATTTACATGGAATTTATATTGCTTATGTGAGTTTAATTGACCAATATGGACCACACAAACACCACAATTGAATGATGGAAGAAAAAGGGATGAACGGTGTGTAAAACATCACTTGAAAGGGTACCCCCAAACATGATCATTTGAGTTTGAGTATAACATACCAGTATATAACTCAATTAAATAAAAATATAGGATGAAGAAAAACAATATACAAACCTGGAATTAAAAATACCATTCAAATATTACAACATTAAGCTCAGGATTTACAACATGTTCCTCCCCAGGTGATCACAAGGGGTTTAGAAACCCATAGGAGGGGAGGAAGAAGAAGATGTTGAAGTAGCACTTCTCATAGCCTACAGAACTTCAAATATTGGCGGGAGTACTCCTTTTGGACTCCAAAATGGCATAACCTTTCCTTTGGTTCTAACTCCCAAATGGGGTTCCCAAGGTGCCAATTTATAGGCAAGGTGGGAAGTGGTTTTGGGCACCCTGATTTCACTAATCCGCTTGGTCCATGGTTTTGGCCAGTAATAAAGTCTTAAATCACTTTGGAAAAAACTAAAGAGTTTTTTATAGACACCTTTTCTACCTCCATGTAAAATTTGGCGTCCAGATATAGAATATAATAAGATATATTTCTAAAATATCGAGGAAAAGTTTTGACCCCATGTAGATCCACTTTATTGAACAGATCAGTTTTTATGGGCCTCTTAATGAATGAATTGGCATTAGGTTACTTAAGATTAAATGTATATAATTAAATTTAGGACCGTACCACAAATTTTTATCCCATTTTAAAGCATGGGTTAGTATGAGAATGCATTTTAGTCCACTGGTGTGCTTGGATCATGTGCAGATTGACCCATTTTTCTTGGACTTCATCATAGGTCCTCCAAATCACCTCCACCTACAATATAATTATAAAAAAAGTAACATTTTCCTTTTTAAAAGTGTTAAACAAAAAATAATTGAATAAAAAATGTAGTGAAATTTGTTATTATACTAGTAATTTTCAATACAAAACCAGTTTAATACATTGGTATAAGGGTGAAATAAAACAGTGAATCGTGGTACGATCAATTATATGGGTAGATCTTGGTCCAGTTAGCATGTGGGACAATGTACCTTCCCACCACATATCATTATTGGAGTCATATTCATATCTATTGGAATAATGATAATTTTTATAAACAACTGAAGGTGATCAAAATAAATATTTTTAGTTTTTATTATGATATTCCTATAAAATGTAAGTCTAATTATTTTTTTATATATACTATTTATATTCTTTTATATTTTTATGTGTATTATGTGGTTGTGCATTAATGGACATTGAAAAGTTTTGGGAAAACTTGGAAGGACTTTAATAATAGCATGTGGTGTAAGTTTAATGACACCTCCTTGAGTCTCTGTTAAATGTATAAAATAAGTAACCAAATGGATACCTCAATATTAGTAGAATTACTTTCTGAATATACACCATTCTTATTTTCATAAGTTATTTGATGATTCCTTAGTATATTGATATCAATTTATTAAAAATAATTTAGTTTTTATTAATATTAATATTTTTTTCCTGGAATCTTCTAAAAAAACTCATCAAACAAGGAGAAACAATTCATCCCACACACATCTGGTTTTAAAAGTTTTTAACAGATAAGATCAAATAGGTAATATTCTAATTATTTATTAAATATTTTTTTCCTTCATTTTAAATACTTAAATTCATATAGTTTTCATTTTTTGTTTTAATGATATAGGTGAAAAAATTTGGTCATGATATTGGTCGATTCGGGTTGTGGTTTGATGTGCACAAGAAATTTTATGGGAATCACAAAAAATGAACCCACTATAAACATTGGAGTAAAAAAAATCAAAATTACAATTCACTTTTTTTTAATAAATATGTTTTGTTGAAATTAATTCTATTTACAACAAAAAATTAAAGAAGAAGAGGAATGGGATGAAAATATCTCTCCATCGTCATCAGTCTCCCATAATAATGTTATTGCCCAAGTTTTGGGAAAGATTCATATTGTCCATGTGTAAGGGTTGGGTTCTAGACCATATCCCTCACAAGTCTTTAGGAGGATCATATCTTTATTCATTGTGATTCCTCCTCTTATAGGTTTGGGTAATTTTATTGTTCTCAATCACTTAGAATCAAAAAATAAAATTACAATACTTGAGAATAGACTACTTGATCGTTTTACATTATGGATATCTCGAGATGAGAAATTTATAGTGATGGAGAGTGCGTTGGATACTCTATTTTAGGGCGTGACTGAGATAATTCCTATGGAAATTTAATCATTGATATGAAAAACTGTAATGATATTGAATGTGTTACATTTACTTCAATATTTTTACATTATTATAATAATTATTGTAAATATATTTTGTATGAAATATATAATTAAAACTCATATATATATTATAAATTCTAATTTAATACAGGAAATAGTTTCACTGGAGGCTAGTATCCAATAAAAAAATTAGGGGAATGGATCATCCAAGGGTAGCCATCCTAACTCATGGAAGTGATGTTGATATTGGATTCCCCTTTTCATGGGTTGTATTTTGTAATTAAAACTTATATATGTTTCTTTTACAACATATTAATTAAACAAATATATTGTATATTTAAAAAATATTGCGATATAATGTATGTAATTATTATCTTTTTTATTCTTTTTTTGTTTGAGTACTAAAATTATTTAATTTTATACCCTCTAAATATATTTTTATTTTCTATTGTAGGAATTATCATATTCATAAGCCTTTATTTTTGTTGTTGATTTTTTTAATTAATGGTAGTTTAAACAACTTCTAATTAATTTTTTTCATTATGTAATTAGAGGTGATTTAAACTATCATTACGTATTAAAAAACCACCACTATATGCTTCTAAATATTGTTAGTTTTGGTAAAAAAATAAAAATTGAAATAAAACACTGCTATATTGTATAAAATTACTAGTTGTTAAACCAACACATTTGTTTTAGTGGTGGTTTCAAAACATTCACCAATTATGTATTCATAATAGTTTTATAAGACCACCACTAATAAAAAACTACCAATAATTAATATGAGTCTCAATAAAATGTGATGGTTTATAGAATCACTATGAATCAATGAATTATGATTAAAACTACAACTAATATCTATTTTCCTTATAATGAAGGCCCGATATGGATATCATAGAGTATGATATCAGTGGTCATTATTTTTTCATGCAATGAAAACAAAGTATCATGTCTTCATTATGGTATATATGATGTCATAAAGCACTCTACCTAGGCACTGAAATATTATATAACATGCTTGTTGCAAATTACAATTGATGGGATCTGAAGGGTTAATGTTACACATTCCATCGTACTGGTGCATGTTTCAAATTATTACTGTATGATGTTGGGTTTATATTATACATGCTACTATGTGTTGGGTTAATGTTACTAACTTAACCTTGTAGTTGTTTATGGGTTTAATTTGTTTTCAATCATTGTTAATAATCATTAGAAAATTTTTATAGGTTGATGAAGTTGTGTTGAATGTTTTTGAGAAGGTTTGAGAGGCCCTGAGATGATTTCAGGAGGTTTTATAAGTGTTTGAATTATATTTATAATTCTATATTAAAGATATTTTTTGGATTAGTATTTTTTTATGTGTTATTTAAGAACTAGGAGAATCAAAAAAATAACTAAGTCATTTCTATGTAAAATTCATTTTCTCACTGTGTATGAGTGATTTTTAGGTGAATATGGGTCATTTTATTGTTGTGTAAGTGTAAATTTAATCCATATAAGAGTTTACTTGATCTATGTAAGTCTAAATTGAATCTACGTAAGAGTAATTTGAATTTTTATAAGTATTATTTGAGGTTTAATAAGAGTCATCTCTTCATGTGTATGTGTTATTATAATTTACATAAGAGTCATTCCTTTGCAAAAATTTGAGGACTCTACTGAGTGAAAAATCCAAATTTCCAAAATTATAAATTTTGAAGAAAATTGAACCTGATGACGATATATCTATTATTCATTACTTCAAGCATCACATTTAAGATATTATTCAAGGTTATTAAAGTGAATAATCAAAATGGGTAATCTCTATTCAAAATTACTAAAGTTTCAAGTGCTCTTTATCTATATTATTATTATGGTAATCAAAGTTGAGTTTCCTAAGGAATATCTTCCAGAAAATATTCTTTTAATATTATTATTTTGATATTGTATTGTTCAGTATTTCAAATAATCACTTATAGTTGATTATGAAGTGATTATACCTGAGTTCTTGAGTGTGTATATTCAAGCTGCTGAGTTATCATGTTTTTTTTCTATGAAGAGATATCATGTTCTTCTACATGTTTAGGACAATGAGTTTGAGGTTGGTTGAGTGAAACAAATAAGATAGATATTACTTTTTGGTAGGTGTGAGTAACTTGGGGGGGGGGGTGAATTTAGTTCCTAATAAAAAGTTATATTTAAAACAATTTAAAAATAAACCCCCCAAATTAATGAAAATTCTCAGTTAATCAAAATAGTATAATTATATAAGTTTGATCATTCAAATAATTTCTCAAAGTGGGATTAAGGCTCAATTAAAATAATATTTTAAATCACTTTAACTTTTGAAATCAAATTACTTAACCAAACACTTTATATAAACAAAAATTAAGACTAAATATTAATGTAAAGTTTTGTTTATAGATTTAAATAACAGATACAATTTTAACTTTGAAATGTATAAAAAGAAAAAAAGAAAATAAAACATATAGTAGAACAAAATAAGGGGTTCAATCTCAAGTCGAAACTTAATCCCCCCCACTTGGAAATCACCCACTACCAAATAGTTTATTAAACAATAAACTTGATCCACAACATATATCGGGTTTTACAATCAATATCACATAAGGAGGTCCAGGATTAAATCCCCTTCCATAGTTATAAATGGGATATAAATAATAAACAACCTAAACACAACCTCTTCCATAGTTTTCATGGGTATAAAATAGAGAAAATCTGATAAAGTGTGTTAATTACACTTTAGTTTGGTACAAGATTCAATATATATACATAAATAGAGTAATGAAACACACAAATCAAATATAAATCATAAACAGAAAGAGAAAATGGTTAGAGATTAGGAGAAGTGGTGCTTCTCATTCTGAATAGATTAAGATATTCAAAGGTCCTCATATTTTTCTTTTTGAGGAGCTCAAATATGTTTCTCTAAATGTGCTATAAAACAAAGTGTCATGGATGTATGATGAATCCTTATTTTTCAATATGTCAAAGTCTAGAGTTGATTTAGTGTGAGAATATTGTCATATATATGCATGTATCACCCTTGTATTCTTGATATTGGCTTAGTTTTTCCACCCATCTCACACCACCCATGCACAGGGGAGTTATTATAAATATATAGCTTTTTAGGTCCAATTATCTAATGAAGAATAATAATAAAATCCTAGATCCTCATACTGAGCACTAAATCAAGAAGGTATGACTTAGTCTTCAATGCATCCATGGAGTGGTTTAAGAGAAATGATTATTAAATCCACACACATCTTGAATGCATTAAATTCCATAAACTATCCATTGGAGGAATTAAATTGTAAGTAGAGATAGAAAAAGAGTAGAATACTAGAAGTATATCATCTATGGTGGTAGATTATCCTAACGGTAGATCACATCTGATGGTAGCATAAACCAGGGGTGGATGTGTTGACAGTAGTTTCATTATGGTAGTATATCTGGTTTGGAGGTAGATCTGGTCTAGCAATAGATCTAGTGTGGCAGTAGATCTAGTTTGGTAGTATATATAATATGCAAGTAGATCTAGTTAGATGATGGATCTATTCTGGTGGTAGATCTAGTTTGATGGTGGATGAGTTTTGGCGATAACACAACTATGATGGTAGATCAGTTAGCAGTAGATGTAGTTTACCGATATATTCTATTAAAATAATGATATATGTTCTCAATGGTAGATCTATTAGTGGTAGAGTCTGATGGTAGATGTATTCCACTGGAAGATCTGATTAAGCTAATAGTAGATCATCAAAACCAATGAAAAATCTCTTGAACTAACGATAAATCAGTACTTTACCAAATTTGATCAAAGAATTACTTATAATATGATTGATTATCATAACAAATTGAACATATTAAAAATATAATAATCATTATTTGTGATCATAAAAATAATTTGGTTCTAATAATATACACCATTTTCATGATAAAAAATCATGACATTTTAGAACCATATTTATAAAAACAAAATTAGTAAAGGTGAATATAAAATACAATCTTCTTAACTTACTGATTTAGCCATACTTAAAATAGAATTAAAATATTAATTATAATTCTAAGAATACTCCTTTTGAGATTATAAAAAATATAATATTATATGATAAAATATAAAAAATAACTTAATAAGAAAAATATAAAAGGTTCATTAGATACAAAAGTCAAAAGATTACATTTCAAAAAGGAATACAAGGGAAAATACAATCCCTATCAAAGACTAATTTAAATCAGAAGAACTATCATCTTGATGAGATGAAGGATCAATAGGGTCTCTTCCTTTTCTTGATATAGGAGTCATAAGGGTATAGGATTAGGGTGAGGAGGTAGTCTGAGGAAGCTCACAAATCACAACCAACCTGAGATGACAAACTACTTCAATTGGAGACATGCTAATAGGTTGAAATTGTGGAGGTAGATGTGTATAAGAAATATTAGAAGTAAAATTAGTCACAAGTATAGATTTAGGTTCCACCAATTTAGTCACAGAGACATATAAAAATGGATTCATCAAGTTGAAAAAATCCATAATGATGTTTCCACCTCTATCCATTGTTGTGAATAAATATTTATTCTCCTCTATAAAAAACATAAGTAGAGGGGACAAAAATTTAAGCTTGTTCACTTTATATTTGAATTTCCTAGTTATAGGAGGCATCCTTAGATTATTAGTAAGAAATTTAAAATGATAATTGATCCCATTCTTGGTATAAATCCTAGAAAGGTAGTATTTTATTATCTTAGTGATAGTCTCCCTATCACTTTGAGCTTCATTAAAACATTCCCTAACCAATTTATATATGTGATCACTATAGGATTTGATCTTGAGAAGATCCTCATGATGATATGTAGTGAGATCACCCAAGATATAATTAAATTCATCCCTCAAAATATCTACAATTAGCTATGCATTAATTGAAGATGCTGGAGGTAGAGCAGTGGAAGTAGAAGCACTGGCTATACGTAAGGCGTCCAACCCCTCCAATAAGGATGTCTTGATTGAAAAAAATCTTTATCTCACATATTCCATGATATTATTAACTTAATATATCTTAGTATCCAAAATTATAATCTCAATATCCACTTCTTGAATCTTTAATATCAATTTAGGCTGAATGTGTGAAATGACTAGCTCAAAAATCCATCTAGTGCCAACTTCACTCAATATGGTCTCCTTAAGAGTTGTGGATTTAAGAAACCCACTAATATTAGAAATCATACTCACTTTGAAAGAATACAAATCATCCTTAGTAACATAATTATATGGTATAAGAGTATAAGGTATATGATATGTAATCCTCTTAGGTAAAACAATCTCTACATCCTCAAATCTAGAAGTAGGAACATCTGAAGGAAAAGATTCCAACTGGTCAACCTCATCAATTTTCTCCACTAGATACCCCTTAGGATATTTTACATCAATAATGATGGAAATACCACCATGCTAAGGTGGGATTCCATGGTCATCATCATCACTATCATCACTCTCACCATTTTAATTAGGGTAGGATATTCCTATAAGATTAGAACCATAAGATAGATCCCCTTGGATGGTGCATTATCCTCAACAGTGAATGAAACAACTAGTTCATCTCTAAGAACCGATCTCTGACTAGAAGATTCTGGGGATTCCTCCCACTCAATAGATTCTCTAGGCCCATCTTTAACATAGGAAACATCAAAATCCAGCTGAATCTAAAAAACTCTCACATCATCACCATTCTGACTTGAAGTAGAAACAACTAGAGATGGATGTGATTGTTTTCTCTCAAAAACATCACCATCATTATCATTCCCTTAAAAGTCTGGAGTTCAATCACTATTCCCATTTTTTGAACCATCTGAACCATCTGAAACTTTAACTACTTACCTTGATATTTCAAAATAACTCTCAAATTTTTCTTCTCCTAAGGCTTCAGTCTCCTCTTCATCAACTTCAATTAAAAATCTATCTCTAGAAAGATGAGAAATGGAGGGGCTAACATCTCCATATAAAACATAGGGGCTCTTGACCACATCTTGGTCACTACCTTCCTCAATTGAAATAGGTACTTATTATTCTCTTATTTCTGATTCATATTATTCCAATTCCTCATTAGAATAAATCATAACTTCATCTAGATCTAAGATAGGATCAACTATATCTTTAGGAATTTTAGGGAGATGCATGGGATTGAAATCCTCATATATCTTATAATTTTATTCCACCCATTTATTTAACCATAGATTCCAAATTACCTCAATCCTCTTATAGGTAATTTGACTCAAACAAAAACCACCATACTTTACCACTCTTATTTATCCTCATCTACCAATCCCTTAGCTTCCAACATGGTTGATATTAGATTATGATATATCAAATAGTTTGATCTATATGTGGTCTTACTCATCTCTATCATATGTACCATTAAATATATTCAAAGGTTTAATTTATACACTAATTTTATATGTAATAAAAGAAAAACATCTTGGTACCTCATTGTGCTAAAATACCCTACAAAGCATGTTCTGGATTAATTTAAACAACAATCTACACTCCCCATCACTATAGCAACAGATCTTCACATTATACCATTTCCAGTTAACTCTATAAGAGCATTCTCATAAATTAATAATTCTCTATTATTGGGAATAGATCCTTGAATGTCATCTGATATACCTTTGTAAGGTACATTGATGAATCTGGATCATTGATTTGATGAAAATATTACTTCTTTTCCATTGATCATACTTCTAATCACATATTTATTATCCTAGAAACTATACTATGCATACTGGTAGAACCGGTGAACCAACCTAGGAAAGAATGGTCTATCATTCATTGAAAACTATTCCATCCATCCATGGTCCATAATCACCTTCAATACTAAATAATTTCTCAAAAATCACCCATTTAACATCTATCTCTTTCTCATCCACAACTAATAAAGTCACAAGTTACAGGTTATTTGGTTTGATAACTGAAATGTGGAAAGATTATCTTCGAGTCTTTTTCATGGGATGCAATCCTTCAGGAGATAAAACTAAGGCATGCTTTAATCTCACCATTGTACTAAAGCAAAAGGAGAAGGATGAGTATGAGGAAGGTTGAAGGTCGGAAGAGAAGGGAAGTCGAATGGTTCTAAAGGAGGTGCGAGAAAGAGTGTTCCCAAAATCAGATTTAAAGTTTGATTTTATCATTTAGGGATTTGAGATTTTAAAAAATAATAAAATATACATAAATAAATCTAATAAAAATTTGAACATAGAAAAATAGAATCAGTAGAAAATAAAACAAATACTCGACCGATAGATCTTCTAATGGTGGATCTCACAATGGAAGATCACCCAATAGTGGAACACCCAATGATGAATCTTCAATAATGGATTAGTTGTCACGAACCATCCCCCGGGGCCCGTGTCGTGACTACCCCAAGCCCGCCTTCCTTATGCCAGGTGTTGGAGACTAGCACCAGAAGGCATATCCCTAAAACAGGAAGGAATTGCCTTTAAAACTGTACAAACACATAACCCAAGAACACAACAAAATGAAACCACGTAGTAAAACTGTAGTAGTAAAAGTGTGTACAGAAAGTAAAGGGGCCAGAATACAAGCCCAACTAAAAAGCTACAACTATAACTAAAAATAGAAAACAACTCATGAGATCGTCCACTGAGAATCATAACTTAAGGGTAGGTATAACTCATCTCCACATCTCTCCATGTCAACCATCATCTCCATCCACCATCAGGTCCTAGCTCATCGAGTCTCAGTCAAGGATTCCCATCATCTGCACAAGACACAACAAGGTGCAGGCGATGCCCATGCAGGGGTGAGTATAACAATACCCTGTAGGGACCTCGAGACCCACGAAGGTCTCTCAGAATTCTACAAAGTAAAACCACAAAGCATGATCTCAATCACAAAGCACAAAGCAAAAGACTCAGTTTAAAAACTAGGTATAATTAAAGTACATAAGTAAAAATGTTTAGTCGTAAAGCTATATCATCTTACTCTATCAAGAGGCACTCCTGCTGACCCACACAAGATTGATAGGTACTAACCCCCAAAATACCCACACATGATTGATAAGTACTAACCCCTGCAAGACCCACGTAATATCGAGAGGTACTAACCCCCGCATGACCCACATAGGATCAGTAGGTGCTGATCCACACAAGATTTCTAGGTACTAATTCACACAGAATCGCTAGGTGCTGATTCACACAGAATTGATAGGTGATGATTCACATAGAATTGCTGGGTGCTGATTCAGATAGAATCATTGGGTGATGATTCACACATAATCACTAGTTTCTGATTCACACAGAATCATTGTGTACTGATTCACACATAATCGCTGGGTGTTGATTCACACAGAATCACTGGGTACTGATTCACACAGAATTGCTGGGTGATAATTCACATAGAATTATCGGGTGCTGATTCACATAGAATCACTAGGTGCTGATTCACACAGAATCGCTGGGTGCAGATTCACACAGAATCGCTGGGTGCCAATTCACACAGAATCACTGGGTGCTGATTCACATAGAATCACTGGGTGCTGATTCACACAGAATCGTTGGGTGCTGATTCACACAGAATCAATGGGTGCTGATTCAAAAAAAATAACTGGGTGCTGATTCAAACAGAATTACTGCATACTGATTCACACAAAATCCCTAGGTGCTGATTCACACAGAATTGTTGGGTGTTGATTCACATAGAATCACTCTTCATTCTTCACGTCTCATACAGTCATAGGATTCCTGCTCATAGTATGCTCGTATCTGGGAGAAACCACTCTTCAATCCATTGGTCATATTTCAACTAGCATGAAGTCCCATGAAGAAGTTACCCAATGATTCGTCACGTCATAAGGGTTCCAACGCAACAGAAGGCGCATCAAATGGACACCCGGTCTGTAAGTTATTGGCATTTTAGTGCCGAGGGCCCGGTTGGATTTGGAGTCAATCCAACCTAGCCATACTCCTACTTTCTCCAAAAATCTTGTGGAGTATCTCAAAAGAACCATTTCACTCCAATGATCCCAATGCCGCATATGGTTCATCAAATGGGCGTTCGTTTTGAAAGATACGACCTTCTACGCGCTTTTGGGCCTAAGAGGGGTCCGGGTCCAGTCCGACCCAGTCCGGGTCCGACCCGACCTGGCCCGAACTGGCCTGGACTAGTTAAGCCCACCCCAAATGGGGTGTGGTGGCACGGCCTACCAGCTGGTATAACCCGCTTGCCAAATGACTCAAAGGAGCTCTTCAGCTCCTTGATTGGCGGCGCTAGGTGGCGCCGCCTCATCACCCACGGGACTCATAGGGAGCAGGTCCCCTTGTGCCTCCACCGTAGCTTTGAATCCATGAACCCTCGATCCTGAATGGATCAAAGAGCAGTTCGTCTCTTTTTTAACTGGCAGCACCATGTGGCACCACCTCATCATCCGCGGGACCCGCAGGGAGCGGGTCCCTACCTTCGCCGCAGCTTCGAGCCACGAACTGTCTTACCGTGGTGTGCGACGGCGTGCAACCTCCCGTCTCTATGGCCATGCGAGAACTGACCACTGCCTTCAATTGCCGACATCGGTTTCCGGCACCGCCTCTCTGGTGTCGCGCTGGTGAATATTCTACGGGCCACCGGGTGAGCTTTGATGGTCTGTTATTTTTTCTGATCGTGCCTTCGGGCCTCCTGGGATGCCGTCATTACTGCAAGGCTCCTGGATTCCAGATTCTGAAGAGTTGGAAGTTTTTCCCCTGAAGAACGTGACATGAACAAAGAGGTGTAGGGTCCGGTCCTTGTTCGTTTGGCCTGCGCCCTCCGCTTTAGCATCATAAAAAGTGGGAGATTATTTAATTCATCAAAGATAAACTTTAATAAAACAAACCCCCTACCTCAAAGATCATTGGTGACCGTTGCAGACGGCGGTTCTTCCCCGTTCGAGGGTATTTTGGTCGAAGGAGAAGGATCGCGTGCATTAACTTTCGTCGTTCGTCGACCTCTAGAGTGATTCCACAACAGGCGTCGTCAAATCCTCCATTCTTTGTCAGTGGAAGGTGTCTCAGTACTTTTCCAGATGTTCCTCAAAACCATGTCAAAAACCCACACCCAAGCTTCCATTAAAGAGATGGGAGATTCGACCATGTCGCTTGACATTAATGTGGTTCATTTATGAACAACATTTAATATTGCGACGTTGAGGTTACAAAGATGAAGGGTCAAGCCATTAAATGGATTGACAAGTCATCGGTCCCACCACCTCCGCTCAACTGTTATAGAAAATAAATTAAATAACTTTGTTAAGTTATTTTTTTGTAAAGTCCAATATTTAAATTTTTCTCCCGACCTACTGTGGTCGAAGTGAATTCTCCCTTAAGTGAATCTCAGTGTTGTGGATTCAACGACACCCTTAGTTTTTTAATCTGATCACCAATTCAAAAGATATAAAATGTCGCCTGTACATTTACTGAATGTACCATAAAAAAAACTCCAAAAATTCATTCCGAGAACACTGGGTCTTGGAATCACGTGCCGTCAATTTTTGCAGACTCATAATAATCCTAAATAATTTAAAAAAACTTCCATGTAATTTTTGGGTCTTTAAATTCTCCCCACCTTAGGGATTTTCATCCCCGAAAGCTACAAAAAAACTAGGAAAAAAATGGGGGTACTGAGCACGCATCTGAGACTCCCTCTCCCATGTACTCTCCTAAAGATTCCTATGCTGCCAAAGAACTCACACCATAGGAATAGACCACCCATGAAGGACCTACTCCTGTCAATCCTCTATCTCCACCAGAAACTTCGAAAATGTTGCCCCATCGTCGATGTCTAGTTTGCCCGAGTCAATAACGTGTGATGAATCATGCACGTATCTCCTCTACCGTGACACCTGGAAAACATTATGCACTCGGTGAATCTATGGGGGAAGATCTAGATGGTACCCCACCTCACCTACTCTGCTGAGGATCTAAAAAGGTCCGATGAACCTCAGATATAGCTTGCATCCCTAGCCAAACCTCAGTAATCCTCATCGGGGTGAGACCTGAAGGAAGACATGGTCTCCCTCCTCAAACTCCAAGGGTCTCCATCTCCTGTTGGAATAAGGATTATTCCATCTCTATGTAGTCTTCATCCACTCTTGGATGATCTTCACCTTCTCTGTGGTATCCTGTACCAACTCTGGACCCATAAGAGATGACTACCCCGAGTTTGTCCAACAAAGGGGTGATCTGCAAGGTCTCCTGTAGAGGGCCTCAAATGGAGCCATACCGATGGTGGAGTGATAGCTGTTGTTGTATGTGAACTCCACCAGGGGAAGGTGGTCCTCCAAACTGCGGCCAAAATCGAGGACATAAGTATGAAGCGTGTTCTTGAGTGTCTGTATGGTCCGATCCCTCTGACCATCTGTCTGAGGATGGAAGGTGGTGCTTAAGCATAGATTAGTCTCGAATGCCTCCTGAAATCCCTTCCACAAGTGGGATGTAAAACATGCATCAAGATCCGATAAAATAATCGATGTAACCCTGTGTAGTCGCACAATATCCTGTACATAGAGATGTCCCAAGCTCTCTACTAATCCCTGCTCTCGAATGGGTAGGAAGTGGTCCGACTTGGTGAGTCGGTCAACGATCACCCAGATAGAATCATGGCCCCTAGATGTAAATGGTAGCCCTGTCACAAAGTCCATTGAGATACCATCCCACTTACACTCTGGTACCTCAAGTGGATGAGCTAGGCCTTCTAGTACCTGATGCTCAGCCTCCACTTACTGGAAAGTGAGGCATTGAGAAATGAACTCCACCACTACTTTCTTCATCCCTGGCCACCAGTACTAATACCGGAGGTCCTGGTACATATTCACCACTCCAAGATGTACCTCCAAAGGGGATGTGTGGAACTCCCTCAACACCTCCTCCCGTAGCATCACTGGTACCATGGTTCATCCTCTAAAGAGGATGACATGATCCCCACCTTCAGAAAATACTTCAGGATCCTGTCCTGAGGATATCTGACATTACTGGAAAATGGACCTATACCCACGGTTTTCGAAAACCGTGGGTATAGGGATAATATGGGGACCTATACCCACGGTTTCCGAAAACCGTGGGTATAGGTCACCTTTACCCACAGTTTTCCCAGAACCGTGGGTATAGCTTATTTTTAAAGACCTATACCCACGTTTTTGGCCAAACCGTGGGTATAGATTTTTTTCAGAATACCTATACCCACGATTTTGAAAAACCGTGGGTATGGGGGTATTTTTTTTGAAGACCTATACCCACGGTTTTTCAAAACCGTGGGAATATCTGGCGGTAGGAAAAAAATTACGCGGGAAAATGAAAAAAATTTGGCGGGAACATGATTTTGGTTAATATAATTACAAATATAAGTAAACAGATATATGACAATATAAACAAAATATTTCCAGTTCAGTTGGCCAGGTCATAAATCATCTTCACAGTGGTCGCGGGTTCGAATCCCACTTTTTACCTTTTCTAGATTACCAGTAATATTAATATTTTTATATAAATGTATATATATGTATATCAAATGATTCGATAGCTTGGTTGGTCAGAGAGGTACTTCCACCTGTGCAGCGTCCTGGGTTCGAATTCCACCTGCAGCGATTATTTTCGCGTGTTTGATTTTTCGAACACGGGTAATATTAATATATTTATATAAATATATACGTATATATCAAAAAAGCCAGTAGATCAGTTGGTCAGAGGCATTGTTCCATGGTGAATCACCCCGGGTTCGAGTCCCGCCTGCCCTATTTTTTGAGATATAAATTCCCACGGTTTTCAAACCGTGGGGGAAGTCCTACGCCACCTGTGTAGCAGTGTGGTACACAGTGACCCCTATATATACCCATGGTTTGGATGAACCGTGGGGATAGACTAAGACCCATATTGCGATTCCACTCAGCCTCACGGTTCCCAAAACCGTGGGTATAGGCTATACCCACGGTTTTGGGGGCTATACCCACGGTTCTGAACCGTGGGTATAGGTAGTTTTTCCAGTAGTGTGAGAACGTCAGACCTCACAGTCAACGTCCCCAAACTGTGCCTCCTGAGCTCACTATAGAAGTGGGGGAGTGACAATCATAGACTGGAGGTAAGCTGCTCCATCACTATCCATGAAGGATATCTACAACGCAAATATCTGCTCTGTCGCCTCACTCAACAGCTATAGACCAGACCTCCTACTGAGTGTGTCTGTTACTACATTCCCCTTCCCTGTAGTATAGACTATCTCAAAGTCATAGACCTAGAGGAATTCTATCCATCATCGTTGTCTCAGGTTCAGGTACTTCTATGAGAAGATATAACTGAGACTCTTGTGATCAGAGTAAATAGTAAACCATTCACCCATCAAGTAGTGTCACCACATCTTCAGCGCAAAGACCACTACTGCTAACTCCAGGTCATGGGTAGTGTAGTTTTTCTTGTGTTGTCTCAATTTTTGTGAGCCATAGGTGATCATCACTCGCTTGTAAATCAGGATACAACCTAGTCCGGTCCCTGATGCGTCGTAGTAGACTACATACCCAAATCCCTCTTCTGGTAGCCTCAATATGGGGGCACTCATCAATCTCTGCCTCAGCTCTTGAAAACTCTACTGGCACTTCTTCTTCCATAGGAAAGGTTGTCCCTTCTTCATCAAAGATGACAAGGGTGCCGCTACCCTGGAGAAGTCAGGTAAAAATATCCGGTAGTACCCATCCAATCCCAGGAAGCTCCACACCTCAGTCACACTCCTGGGTGGCTCCCAGGAAAGCACTGCCTCCATCTTTTCTGGATCCAATACAACTCTAGCCTCCAAGATAACATGCCTTAGGAAGTATAATTACCATATCCATAACTGGAACTTCGATATCTTACCATAAAGTTGGTGCTCTATGAGTGTATCCAGAACTATCTATAGGTGCGTGGCGTGCTCCTCCTATGACCCTAAGTATATCAAGATGTTGTCAATTAATACCACTATGAAGCGATCGAGGTATGGTTGGAAGATCCTGTTCATGATCCCCATGAACACTATTAGAGCATTGGTCATTCCGAAAGTCATCACCAAGAACTCGTAATGGCTATACCGACATCTGAAGGCTATCTTCGGTACGTCCTCATCCCGTACCCTGAGCTGGTGATAGCCTGATCTGAGGTCTATCTTTGAAAACCAATAAGCTCCCTTCAGCTGGTTTAAGAGATCATCGATCCTCGGTAGAGGATACTCATTCTTCACAGTCACCTGGTTCAGGCACCGATAGTCCACACAAAGCCTTAGAATCCCATCTTACTTCTTGGTGAACAAGATCAGGGATGCCCATGGAGAAACACTGGGTTTAATGAACCCATTTCTCTGTAAGTCCTCCAACTATACCCTCAGCTCACGAAGCTCCACAAGAGCCATCCGATATGCTGGTGTAGATATCAGTTCTGTCCCAGGGTACAAGTCGATGTGAAAGTCCACCTCTTTGCAAGGAAGTAGTATCGAAACATCATCTGGGAAGACATCAGCATACTGCTCCACCACTACAGGATAACTCATACTCCTCACATTAACTGCTCCGAGGGTGAGGCTGGATAACCGATGAGTAATCAGTTGCACCCTCCTCCGAGATAGTCCATCCCATGCTGCAAAGGTTTCCTCCTCACTAGTTAAGGTAAACTTGATCCCATCCTCATGGACACACCACACTTTTCGCCAAAAACAGTCGATATGAGCATGTAATGTGGATAGCCAGTCCATACCCAAGATGACATCATAAGGCCTGGATGCTACTACTAGGAGATCTCATCTGAATCTCTCACCTCCTAGAGTGAGCTCACATTGTCTTCACCAGCATGTAATCATCGAATCCTCTCCCATAGGGGACTCTAATCGCAAGTATTGAGACAAAGGCTCCATCAGAATCTCCAAGATCCGAACGAGTGCCATGGAAATGAAAGAGTGACTGACACCCATGTCTATAAGTAATGTAGCTAGGGTGGAATAGACACAGATCATACCTATAATCATCTCCGGAGCACCGTGGTCGTAGGCCTCTACTTCCTGTAGCTGTGCTCGCCCCTATCCACTTGCTTCTTATGGTCAGGGTGGACCACCTGCTGGTGGTGGTGGTAAAACCTAAAATCTCCACCTACCGCCTATTGCAAGACCTACTCCTCTGCCATGTTCTATGCCCTGCGGAACTCCTCGCTCGAATCTCTACTCTGCTGGTATCCCAACTAGGCAGAAAACTCTAGCCACAACCTCCAACCATTCCTCAACTGCTTGGGGATCTATCTCTCCTCGAAATCTCATAGGTCTTTACCATTGGAACTCATGAAACATGTTTAGTTGGCATGAACCGTCCTCTAGTGGAGCTGGTGAAAACTGCTACCCAACGGGTGGTGGTGCTGTTGGTGCACCACCCAAAGGTGCTAACACAGTAAGATGGACTTACACCGAAGCCTCATTGCTCGGTGGGCTGTCATCGTGTACTCTCTCAGGAATCTTGGATGGATGTTTACACAACGACATCCAGAAAATAAATAAGTATGCCACATTTAATAAGTTATACCTGGTGAGATGACTCAAAAGAGATCAAAGCTAAAACATTTAAAAAACACATGCAATTAGTGTTTTCGTGCACCGAGTCAGAAATCCAAATTCAGGGTCCTGGTGTATGGATATGTTAGCCACCACACCAAAACTAGACTCCCCAAACTGAAAAACACACTCAAAACACATAAAACTACTGCTTCATTAGAAAGATAAGAGTCCTAGTTCTTCGGTAAAACCGACTCATCTGATACCACTTTGTCACGACCCATCCCCTGGGGCCCATGCCGCGACTACCCCAAGCCCATCTTACTTAGGCTAGGAGTTGGAGACTAGCACCAGAAGTAATATACCTAAAATGGGAAGAATTTTACTTTAAACCTATACAAACAAACATCCCAAGAACACTACAAAATGCAACAACATAGTAAACTTGAAGTAGTAAAAGTGTGTATTGAAAGTAAAGGGGCCAGAATATAATCCCAACTGAAAAGATACAACTACAATTAAAAACAAAAAATAGCTCCTGAGATCATCCACTGAGGATCCTACTTGAAGGGTAGGTAAAACTCGTCTCCACAGCTCTCTACATAAATTGTCACCACCATCCACCATCAGGTCCTAGCTCCCCAAGTCTCAGTCAGGGCTGCCTGTCGTCTGCACAAGACACAACAAGGTGCGGGCGATGCCCGTGTAGGAGTGAGTATAACAATACCCAGTAGGGACTTTGAGACCCCTGAAGGTCTCTCAAAATTCCAAAAAGTAAAACCACAAATCATGATCTCAATCACAAAGTAAAAATAAAAAGGCTCATCTCAAAAACTGGGTATAACTAAAGTATAGAAGTACATATGTCTAGCCGTAAAGCTAGACCATCTTAATCTATCAAGAGGCACTACTGCTGACCCACACAGGATCGATTGGTACTAACCCCTGCAATACCCACATAGGATCGATAGGTACTAATCCATACAGAATCGCTAAGTGCTGATTCACACAGAATCGCTGGGTGCTGATTCACATAGAATCATTAGGTACTGATTCACAAAGAATCACTGGGTGTATATTCACATAGAATCTCTAGGTGATGATTCAAATAGAATCACTGGGTGCTGATTCACATAGAATCACTGAGTGCTAATTCACACAGAATCGCTCGCTGTTGATTCACACAAAATCACTGGGTGTTGATTCACAGAGAATCGCTGGGTGATAATTCACACTGAATCATTGGGTGCTAATTCACACAGAATCGCTGGGTGCTAATTCACACAAAATTGCTCGGTGCTGATTCACACAGAATTGTTGGGTGCTGATTCACACAGAATCACTCTTCATTCTTCACGTCTCATGTAAGCACAATATTCTCGCTCATAGTACGCTTGTATCTGGGAGAAACTGCTCCTCAAGCCATTGGATGTATTTCAACCAGCACAAAGTCCCATGAAGAAGTTACCCAATGATCCGTCATGTCATAAGGGTTCTAATGCAATAGACAGTGCATCAACCGGACGCTCAATCTGTAAGTTATTGAAATTTTCGTGCCAAGGGCCCGGTTTGATTCAGAGTCGATAAAACCTGGTTATACTCATAATTTCTCCAAAACTCTTGTAGAGTATCAAAAAATAACCATCTCACTCTAAGGATCCCAGCGCCATAGACGGTTCATCAAACAGACGTTCAGTTCGTAAGATACGACCTTCTAAACTCTTCTAGGTCCGAGAGGGGTCCGGGTCTAGTTTGACCCAGTCTGAGCCAACTCGACCCGGTTCAGGCCAACTCAACCCGGTTTGGGTCGACCCGACCCGACCCAGCCCGAACCGACCTGGACCAGCTCGGTTGGGCTAGGCCACAATGGGCTCGACCCGTGAGGTCGCAAACCGACCCTGCCTACCCCGGCTGGGCTGGGCTACGGCAGCTCGACCCACCGGCTGGCGCAACCCGTGTAGGGGTCGCACGGTCTGCCTACCAAATGGATCAAAGGAGCCATTCTGCTCCTTTATTGGTGGTGCCAGGTGGTGCCTCTTCATCACCCATGGGACCCGTAGGGATCGGGTCCCCTTGTGCCTCCGCTGTGGCTTTGAAGCCATGACCCCTTGATCCCAAACGGCTCAAAGAGCCATTCAACTCTTTTTTAATTGGTAGCGCCACATGGCACCACCTCAACATCCACAGGACCTGCAGGGAGCAGGTCCCTACCTTCATCACGGCTTCGAGCTGTGACCTGTCTCACCACGACGTGCGATGGCGCGCCGCCTCCCTTCTCCATGATCGGCCGTTGCCGACCACCTGTCCAACCACCACAACACCACCCTCCTCCACGGTCGGTGAGCGCTGGCTGCCGCCTTTGCCTACTGCCACTGGTTGTCGGCACCACCATACCGGTGCCGCGCCAGAGAATATTCTGCGGGCCACCAGGTGAGCTCTAGTGGTTTGTTTTCTTTTCCGCTTGCTTCTTTGGGCCTCCTGGGATGCCACCATCGCTGCTCAGCTCCTGGATTCTAGATTCGGACAAGTTGGAAGTTCGTCACCTGAGGAACTTGACATGAAAGAAGCGGCAGAGGGTCTGAGCCTTGTTCGTTTGGCCCGAGCCCTCCGCATTAGCATCATAACAAGTGGTAGATTATTCAATTCATCAAAGATAAACTTTAATAAAATAAACCCCCGACCTCGAAGGTCGTTTGTGACTTCTACGGACGGCGGTGATTCCACGTTTTAGGGTATTATAGTCAAAGGAGAAGGCTCATGTGTGTTAAAGTTTGTCGCCCGTCAACCTCCGGAGTGATTCTGCAATGGGTGTTATCAAATCCTCCATTCTCCATTGGTGGAAGGTGTCACGATACTTTTCTAGAGGTTCCTTACAACCATGTAAAAAAACCACGCCCAAGATTCCATTAAATAGACAAGAGATTCGACCATGTCACATGACATTAATGTGGTTCATTTATGAACCAAATTTAATGTTGCGACGTTGAGGTTACAAAGAAGAAGGGTCAAGCCATTAAATGGATTGAAAAGTCATCAGTCTCTCCACCGCTTCTCAACTATTACAGAAAAGAAATAAAATAACTTTGTTAATTTATTTTATTATTTTTTTGTAAAGTCCAAAATTTAACTTTTTCTCCCGACCTACTAAGGTCAAAGTGAAGCCTCCCTTAAGCGAATCCCAATGCTGTGGATTAAAAGGTGCCCTTGGATTTTTAATCCAAGCACCGGTTCAAAATATATAAAACACCACCAGTACGTTTAATGAATGTACCTTAAAAAAGATAAAAAATTTATTCTAGGCACACTGGGCCTCGGAATCACGCACCGTCAATTTTTGCTGACTCGTAATAATCCCAAATAATTTAAAAAATATTATATGTAATTTTTGGGTCATTACATTAGTAATGATGGATCTTCTAATGGTATATCTTCTAATGACAGATCTTCCAACAGTGGATCTTCCAATGGTGGATCTTCTAATGGTGGATCTTCCAATGGTGGAAATTTTAAGATAAAGGATTAACTGAATTTTATCATTCTTAGTTCATGTTTGATATATCTTAATCTATTAGAATTCAAAGTATTTTTAAATATATCATTAAGATGATGTTCAGTTCCAATGAATTTAAAAGGTATATCTACTTTTTGGAAATGATCTCTCAAAAATTGATATCTTATATCAATATGTTTTTTCCTGGAATGAGACACATGATTCTTATAAATACTTATCACACTTTTATTGTCACAATTTATAGATACATGTATAAATTGATATCAATAATCTAGTAAAGTGTGTTTCATCTACAAAATTTGAGCACAACAACTTCTTAAAGCTATATATTATGGCTCAGTAATATATAATGTAACAAAATTTTGCTTTTTACTACACCATGAAACTAGTAACTTTCCTAAAAGGTGAAATGTTCCAGATATTATTTTTCTATATAGATCAAAACCACCAAAATCTATATCTAAATAACTCACTAAATCAAGTGCTTGTACTATAGGATATAATAGTCCTAAATTGGTTGTATACTTGAGGTATTTGAAAATTATTTTAACAATTAAATGTGACTCTTTAGGATTTTCTTGAAAATGAGAACACATGCACACACTAAACATAATATCTAGTTATCTAGTAGTTAAGTACAACAAGATTTTAATCATACCTCTATAATTGGTTTAATCCATTGAATTTTTAGTTTTATCAAGATCCAACTTACAGGTTGTACTCATAGGAGTATCACTACTATTCATTCCATCCAAACCAAAACATTTTAAAATATCATTAGTGTACTTACTTTGATTTAAAATAATTCCATCTTTATTTTGAAAAATTTTAAAACCAAAAAATAAATTTAACTCACCTATTAAAGTCATTTCAAATTCACTTTGCATAGTTTTTGGAAAATCAACACACAAAGAATTTTTAGAAGATCCAAAAATTATATCATCAACATAAATTTGTACAAATAAACATCTTTTGAAATTATTTTTATAAATAAAGTGGGATCATTTATGCCTTTATTAAAACCTTTATAAATTAGAAAATATCTAATCCTATCTCAACAAGCTATAGGATCTTGTTTTAAACCATATATAGATTTTTTTAATTTAAAAACATGATTTGGAAAATGAGGATTTTGAAATCCAAGGGGGTTTTCAACAAAAACATCCTCAACTATATAACCACTTAGGAATTCACTTTTAACATCCATTTGATATAGTTTTAAATTAAAATTCACTGCATAGGAAATAAATATTCTAATGGATTGAAGTCTATCCATTGGTGCAAAGGTTTCCACATAGTCAATACCTTCTTCTAAACTATATACTTATGAAATAAATATAGCTTTATTTCTAATTATAGTTCCTAAATCATCAACCTTGTTTCTAAATACCCAATTAGTTCCAATGTTCAAATTTTCTTTTGGTCTATCTACCAGTTCCAAAACATTATTTATTTAAAATTGATTAAGTTATTCTTATATTTCCATTGCATAGAATTCATCATTAATTGCATCATTGATATTCTGAGGTTTAATCTGTGACAAGAAAGCTTGATGTTCAACCTAATTTATAAAAGAATCTATAGTTTGTGTTCCTCTATCTAGATATCTAAATAAAACATCTAAAGGATGGTATCTATGAGTCCTAACATGTAACGTCCTGACCCGACTTACCACTAAACCGGTAGCTGGACCAGTCACCACATGACCTCAAGCATGTCTCCCTGTACGCTAGAGGCAACCAACTAGTAGTGAGGGTCTAAAGTTCATTTAGTGGGGAGACTATACACCCATAATCAGAGTACACAATGGTGACAATATAAAGCAATAATCAATGTAGCGGAGGATAATTGTAATAATAACTAAATAAAGAATATGGCCAATGCTAGTTATACAATGCACACATGCTATATAATGATACACAATCTAAAAGAGTAACTAGCAGCATGATTAACATTTAAATATAGAAATAAAGAAAAGATAGAAAATCCCCATGGGAGATATCTATGAGCATCCTGAGCTTTAGCTCGATCCTTTTCTCCCAACTTCTAGATACAAGCAATGTAGCACAAATAAGGTCCATAGCCCTACAAAAAAGTATGTCTACTCAGGTACCAATAATACCCGAGCAGGGTGTGAGATATAAATCTCTGTAGGATGGAACCCAAAGTGTCAAGCCCAATCCAACCCGTGCTATGAAAATTAAGCAGTGTGTAAGAAGTTATATATAACAAGTAAGTAAGTACTCAAAAGTAAGAATCCTATAAAGTACAGGTTTCCACATATACTCAAATACGTTTAATCAATTTCATTTAATTGAGCGGTCTATAATTTAAGGGTTAGACCTATTTCATTTACCAAGTTCAAATGAGGTTCCAAATCATTAATTAAACAAGTCTAGAGACCCGATTCATATCTCAACATCCCCCAAAAAGATATAATAAAATATTAATATCCAGGAAATCTATAAAGAATAATCAAGACTGAATCCAAGATCGTGTCTTGGATTGGTAGATGTGTCACTTGATTCATTTCATTCATTAATAAATTTAGAACCCAAGTCCATACTTGGAATTCATAAGTTGAAATTCAAGTATTACTCGAGGTATAATATCAACCAACACCCTACAAGCCCATCCTTGGAGAACCTATCATGAACCCGGTATCACTCTAGGTGAGGTATAAAGTCCAAGTCATCTGAGTCTACACTTGGCAGTTCTATATGGAAACCCAAAGTATCACCCATGACATATAATCATTTCCCCTTGAGTCCTTCCATGGAATACCTCATATAACTGGATCCATGTATCACTCGGTAAGTCAAAATCCCCTACGAGTCTGTCTATGGAATTCTAATATGAATCCATGTATCACTCGACTTATAAATCAAAATGAATTAAGAGTCTATCCATGGAATTCTAATATGAATCCATGTATCACTCGACTTATAAATAAAACCTCAAGAGTTAGTCCATGTCATCCTTCAATTAGATCCATGTATCACCCTTGGCATAAACATGTTTTTAAGTAAATTAAGTTCGTACGCGGAATTATAATATGAATCCACATATCACCCAAGGATCTTAACCATTTAATCATTACAATTCATTTTAAACAATTCATTTAACATACCAAGGTCAAAACCAAGTGCATCCTTTAACAAACTCACCTCAAGGGGGTGATTCAAGTATTGGTCAACCTCATAAGGCTTGGCCTTTCATTTACTCATGTGGGAAAAATTCATATTACAAGCATCACATGTATAATGACTAATACATGGATTTAAAATCATTTAACTCACATGAGGATATTATAGTAATGAGCTTACCATGATTAATCAACCCATTACATAGCATGGTCTCAACATAACTCACAAGATCTAGTAATTCAAGGGCCATTCAAAAACTCACATGGCCATATTCACTATAACAAGACTAACAAGCCTATCAAGATATCACATGGATTAGTTATCATTTAACTCTCATGGAAAAATCTTTATAATAATATTATTTAATCTTAATAAACTACTACACGATGTGGTAGTATCAAACTCACATGGGAATAGACATACAAGGCAATTCATGCTTAATAAAGTAATGACCTAATAAGGGCCAAGGGTCTTAGTCACTCAACCCTTCCCAATTAATCCATTTAATTTATAATTCGTTATGAAAATCAATTATACGTTTGACATCCCATGACATGGGGTAAAAAAAACACCTAAGGATGTCTAAGGAAAAAGCCATTCAAGTTCCATTTATTAAGCAACCTAAGGGGTTATTGAAGCTTAGTAATATATCACACCTAGCATATACTTGACATAACTCACATGGTCAACAAGTAATATAATAAGCATTACTCAATTAACAACAAACACATGGCCAAGTCCCCATTTAACTCACACGAGAAACATTATTTAATAACACCAAAGGGATATGCATTAGCATACCATATATCAACACCAACATAAAGACATATGTAAATCTCAAACCACATATAAGTATGATATAACATCTATAACTACTTTTTGGTTTGAATGTAGTGCACCTTCATTGGAGGGGTTTCATTATAAAAACATGACTTTTTTCTAAAAAAAATCATTTATCTCAAATAAGCAGTGCATTCCAGAATTTCATTTCAACTTATCAAGAAGCATTAAATAAGTAGATAATTCATTCTTAAACAAAGGGTAAGGTTATTGACTCTACCTCAAAAGAATACCAAGTCAAATTTCAGCACTTGATGCTTTTTATCTCAAAGTTGTTGTTCACTCACACACAAATACATCCATATATACATATATAAGTACATGTGTGCACTCATCCCAAAATTAATCAAAACCCACTAAAAAAAATTCTCACCGCCAATAAAAACCTTAAAAATATCAAATAAGAGGTGTGAAAACCAACAATGGGTATAAACCCTTACCTCAGATGACGACGACGAACCGAAAAAACCCTAACCGCTTTGACTTTGGTGGCAGTTTCTGGAACTCGCATGAACACACCCCAGAAGACCATTTTCATGCCCTAATACTGGAGAAGAAACTGAAAATTCGATTAAACCTAACCCTAGGGTTTGGCTGAACCTTAACAGAAGATTAATAGGTTGAACTGAAGACAGAAACAAATAGAAAGAGGAGAATAGGGCCTTAACTTGGATATTTGAAGAAAAAATCATGAGAAAAAAGGGGAAGAAACTCGATCCAAGAGGATGCTAGAAGGGGTGTCGAGCATGAAGCTAGGGGAGAGCCCTTCCTAGGGTGTGTCATGATTTTATGGGATAGGGGTGAGGGTAATATTAAGTTTTTATTTTAATTTAATTCAATTTTTAAAGCTGGTCTCAGTGCACGGTTTAGGCCACACAGTTTAACAGACTGTGTTCTAACCTTGTACCCTTTACTGGGTACCTAGAGCACCACACACGGTTTGACCCACATGGTTTCCTAACCGTGCACAAACCATGTGATGAATAGTGTTTAGGTACTGCCTCTTCCACTAACCATGCGGGATAGTCACAGGGTTTGAAAAATCATGTGTAGCCCATGTGATAGCCTCTGTACACTTGAAATAAGTTGCACAATTACTTGCTATGAGATGCATAGTTTCAAACAAACTGTGCCCCCTCTACAGGCCCTTAAAAACCTTTTTTTCCTGGTCTTGTGCTTCTGAAACCCATCAAGCCACCCAGGAAATAGATCAGGCCTTTAGTCTAGTCCAAAAACATCAATTTGAAGCATTCCAATTCTAATAATTAAGTTCCAAATTTATGTTTTAAAAATGAACTGTATAATAATCACCAAAAATTCAAATTCCCAAAGAATTTCTTCTGGTTAAAAAACACGGGTTCTTACAAGTGATCCATTTCTTCATCACTATTAGTAGGTGACTCTTCATCACTTGAGCTGTTAGCTTTGATCTTCTCTTTTTGTTTTGAGGTAGTAGTTTTGAAAGCTATAAACTTTCTCTTTGGTCCATCCTATTCTTATATATTTAATTTTATTTCCTCATCATACATAATAAGTTTTACTATCATTTATTTAATATTAAACTTAATTATATCACATGAATCTCAAATTGAAATTGAAGTTCTTCTCCATTTGTCTGGTAAACATTTCAATAGGTGCATTACTTGATATATTTTAGAAATTGGTTTTCCCAGTGAATGCATCATGTTAAAAATCTCATTGAACATGATATACATATCAAAATTAGTTTCACCATACTTCATCTTAAAATTATCATATTTAATAGTACAAGTATTTAAACACATTTCTTTGATATTATAAATTCCATTATGAGAAACAACTAAAGTATCCAAAATTTCAAATATAGTAGTACAGGTAGAAATTTAATTAAATTATTCATATCCTAAAGAAAAATATAAATCATTCATAGATTTATAGTTATTATTATAGGATGATTTAGTAGGATCTCTCTATTCATATCTAATAATTTTGGGTAGTTTGTATTTGTCTTCAATTACATTTCAAATTTTAAAACTCATACTTTCAATATACATATTCATTTTAATATTCCACTGAGCATGGTTTTTTCCATTAAAATATGGAGGTTGATTAATGGAAGTTCCTTATTTTCTATTATTATACATATATAATTAAATTTAGAAATAAAAAAAATTTAAGGTCTTTAAAATAAAACTAAATCATAGTTAAAAAGATATTTGAAAAACCCTCTGATACCAAATGTTGTTCAGAGTGAATAAATAAAGAGGGGGGTGAATTGAGTTCCCAATAAAAATTTCTATTTAAAATAATTTAAAAACAAATCCCCAAAATTAATAAAAAAAACCTAGTTAATCAAAATAGTATAATTATATAAGTTTTATATTTTAGATAATTTCTTAATGCAAGATTAATGATTTGTTAAAATAATCTTTGAAATCACTTTAACTTTTGAAATCAAATTACTTAAAAAAAACTTTATATAAACACAAATTAAGACTAAATATCGAAGTAAAGTTTTTTTTACAAATTTAAATAACAAATATAGTTTTAACTTTGAAATATAGAAAAAGAAAAAAAAAACAAATAAAACATAAAGTGGAATAAAACAAGGGGTTCAGTCACAAGCTGAGCCTTAATCCCCTACACTTGGAAATCATCTATTTCCAAGTATTTTATTAAAAAATAAATTTTATACACAACATGGATAGGGTTTTATAATCAACAATACACAAGTTTTTATAGAATCAAATCCTTTTACATAGTTATATGTGGGATTGAAATAATAAACATGTCACATATGACCTCTTCCACAGTTTCTGTGGGTATATAAAAGTGAAAAGTTGATAAAGTGTGTAAAGTGAACTCTAGTTTGGTAAAATAGTAAATTTGTATAGGTAAACAAAATAATGCAACACATATCTCAAATTTAAACCATAAATATAAAGAGAAAATGATTATAGATTGGAAGAAGTGGTGTTGCTTAGTCTGAATAGATTCAGATGTTCAAAGGTCCTCATATTTGTCTTTGTGAGGAGTTCAAATAGGTTTCTATAAATATAATGGAAAATAGAGTGTCATGGATGTCTAATGAGTCCTTCTATTTCTAGTCTATCAAGGTCTAGAGTTGATTCAGTATGGTAAGACTATAATCTCTATGCATGTATCACTCTTATATTGTTGATATTGGCTCAGTTTTTTCCACCCATATGACACCACACACACATGTGGGATTTATTATGAATATATCTCTCTCTAGGTCTAATTATCCATTAAATAATAATAATAAAATATTTGATCCTCGTATTGGGTACTAAATCATGAAGGTTTTACTTAGTCTTAAATGAATTTATGGAGTGTTTTAAGAGAAATGATTATTAAATCCATGTGCGTCTTGAATTCATTAAATTATATAAAACATTCATTAGAGGAATTAAATTCAAAAGAGAGATAGAACATCAATGATATCATATTATTAGTAGATCATCTTTGGTTGTAGATTAGCCTAATAGTAGATCACATCTGATAGTAGCATAAGCCAATAGTGAATGCATTGACGATAGATTTGTTCTGGTGGTAGATATGGTCTGGAAGTAGATATAGTCTGGTGGTAGATCTCATCTGGTGATAGATCTAGTTTGGAAATAGATATAATCTGGTAGTAGATCTAGTATGATGGTGGATCTTATCTAGTGGTAGATATAATCTGATGGTGGATGAGCTCTAGTGATAACACAACTTTGATAGTAGATCAGTCAGTGGTAGATACAGTTCCTTGATAGATTCTATTAATATAACAGTATATTTCTCAATGGAAGATCCACAATATATAGAGTCTAATGGTAGATGTATCCCATCGATAGATCTTATTGAACTAACATTAGATCATCACTACCAATGGTATATCTCTTGAACTAATAGTAGATCAATACTTTACCAAATTTGATCTCAAAATCACTTAGAATATGATTGAATGTCATAAAACATTAAAATTTATATAAAAATAATAATCATGATTTGTGATAATTAAAATAAGTAGGTTCAAACATTCCTAAAATTCATGAAAAATTTATCTTCAGAATATCCTAATTGCTGGAGTTTTGTCAAATATTTTCATTTTAAATTAAGTGTGAAAGAAGAAAGAAAGGGTAGTTGTGAAATTATATAGGTGACATGTAGTTATTTGAAATAAAGAATATTTGTGATCATGATGTATTTTTTTATCCTAACCAAATTAGGAAATAGAAAGGATCGTGTTGTATAATTATGTTGAGAGAATACTCATGAAGACTGAGGTGGAAATGAATTTATGGAATTAAATAATATTCAATAATTTTGAGTTTTTTCAAATTTTGGGAGCGGTCCATGAACTAGGTTATGTATCTAAATAGTGTGAAAAATACCAGGCATTGAGAAAAAGCAATGTGATTGAGAGCTAAATAGTTCTTTATTCCAGAAGTTTAAAAGTAATCATCAAAATTTATTTGAGATTGAGCATTCAATGAATCAATCTGAGTTTGAGACCAGAGAAGCAGATCTACACTAGATTCTATATGAATTTAGCAGACTATATTGAATATTTTAAAGGCTCATGGATCAAGATATTATCTATTGTTTTTGAAGCAACTGAATCTATGAAGATATATTTCTCATTTTTATTCTACATTTTTTTTGTTTCAATTATAAATTGCATAGTCTAATGTTACCCTAGATCAATATAGTTATATGTTATGGTTGTGAATTTAATATTTTACTTATGCTTATAATGAATAATTCATGACTTGGGTGAATAACCAATCATAATAAGAAGTATGTTTCTCGTGAAAGGGTTTAACCTTGTAAAAATAATTATGTTCTTTGATCTTTTATTTTTTGAATGTACAAGTGCAGATAAGAATTCATATTCAAGTGGATCAGACTTTAACAAAACATGAAGGTTTATTTAAATTAGGATAAATTATAAAACCTAGTCTCCACTGATTCATACCCCTCTCTCAATAGAGAAACCTGATCTTAGAAACTTCAACTGACATTAGAGCAAGGTTCCTCTCTTAGATCCAATCAGGTGCTTATGGTGGACAATATTAATTTTTTTAATAGTAGGGGAGTTACCATGTTTGATGATAAAAAATATCATAGTTGTAATAACACGATGTTGTTAAATCTTCTATCTATTAGATCAGAAGTTAAAGATGTTACAATTTTTGGTTTTCCACCTATTGAGAAGGATTAAACACTGTCCTTCACTAATAAAAAGAATATGTAGATTTATGATAAGACACAAAATTCTATTATAATTTCATTTTTAGAAAAATTCAACAAAAATTGATGGGACTTTAATCAGCTAAATAAATCTGGGAAAAGTTGGAAAGTGGCTATAAAGGAAATTTGAAAGTTAAGGAGGAAGAATTATTGATTTGGAGAATCTGATTTGAATACATAAAGATGATAAAAGAAGATAATATTGATGATTATTTTACAAGGGTAAATGAAATTATAAGGAATATATGAGGATTTGGTGATAAATTTAAATATTCAACCATTGTCAAAAAACTTATGAGAAACTTTTTAGACAAGTTTAACCCTAATATCTCAGCTCTTGAATACAAATAAGACCTCTCACTTGATGAATTACATAATATTCTCATAGTATATTAGGTGAGAAAAATCTCAGCCATCAAGAAGAAGGTTAAAGTTTAAATGGGTTTTGAGTCCATGAGAAAGTTAAAAATTTAAAAAAAGTGTTGATGATGCATATTCAAGTGAATCTAAAAATGAAGAGTATGATTAAGACTATTAAAGAGTCATTACTCTTATTTCAAAAAAAATTAAGAATGGTAATAGAAAAAACAAGGGAAAATTTTAACATAGATTATATAAATTTAATGGAATTGAACATTTTTCATTAATTTGTACAAAGAATAAGATAATATATTTTAAATCTAAATAATGTGTGAAAATTCATAGAAATAAGTGGGATAAAATCCCAAAAAAGCACCCAAAGTTGGAATAAGTAAGAAGAAATTTTATAGAAGGAAGATAAGAAATATGACAAGAAAAGAAAAAGAAGATAAAAATTCATCCAAAAGTGAATTCTAAAGAGTGTAACACCCCAAGATTCCACGGTACGTTTCCCTTCGAATAATGCAATGACGTGCATTGTACGCAACTTCGAGATTTTAACACACCACAACCAATCAAACTAGCCGTTATGAATAGTAATACCTAATTTTTGAAATTTTATAAATTCTATCTCTCAAAATGGACTTCATTTTTGGATTCAAAATATCGAAATTAGCCTAGGGTGAAATTTTAGTACTTTTCGGATAACTTTCATATTTTGATGAATAGTGAAAATTACTAAATTTTAATTAAAAACAACTTTTTTAATCAAAATAATTAACAGTGATAAATTATGAATTTGAGTGGTTTTAAAGTATATTTAGAATATATTTTTATCATGTAATACAATGTGGGTCATTGAACATAATTTCACATTTAAACCAGATATAAACAAGTGCCAATCTTTTGATAGTTATTATCTCTTAAAAACACGCTTTTTGTTTTAACAACAAGAATTAATTTTAAATTAATTTCTGCCACTTCTGTGTTTTGAATTTGGAAAAATGGATTCTATATTTGGAATTAGGATGTTCAAATTGTGTAAATAGGTAACTTTTATTTTTAGACATTTTTAATAATTACTACGGTAAATATTTTATTTACCATGGTTAAGGGTAAATCTGGTAAATAAGGGTTAAAAAATAATATTATAATAATAACAAATTACCCTAAAACGTGTCCTAACCTTATTGGTGGATACATGTATGACCATTGGCATCTTTGGGTCAATTTTGGGACCTCATGGAGCCACTTTTAGGTGATAGGGACACTTTATTTTAATTAAGTTAAAATGAATACAAAAATGACACAAGCATATACCTTTTAGCAAAACAATTTTTACATAGGGTTATATATGTTGGATTTTCGACTATAAATATTCATTAGAAAGCTAAAACGATTTAATACATAATGATATTTTATTTATAATTTTTAGACCTTAGATAATTTAATTTATTTATGACACAATGATGATGCCGTAATTACCATAATAGTAAAAAATTAAAATAATTAATATTATAAATACCCAAATAAATATAATTTTAAACTTTTAATGAGTTAAACTAATTTTCTAGGATAATATGATATATTATTATTGATTTAATTGACTTTTTTCGAAGTAATCAATCTGTTATGAGTTTCACAAAAATCAAATATTGAATAGTGTCAAAATTGACATAAAAGAGTTCTTAAAACAAATATTATATTATTAATTTGTATTAAATTTCTAAAAATCTAAAGTTCATCCAAGAGACTTATATCATGATATTTATATCATTAATGGACCACTTGGGGGTATCTTGTATGTATATATTAAGTTTATTAACTATATAATATAAAAATACAAAGTGACATGGTAAATGTCAAACTAATTAACTAAGAGTTAAAACTAAAAGATAAGGCTAATATAGTGACCCAAACCTGTCTAAATTCTATTTTCTGAATGGTTTTCGACCTATCCCCGCCTTAAAATTTGAATAATAAACTTTTGAGCCATTAGAAACCGAATATGAATTTATTATAAATTAATATTTCTAGCTTTTCCAAAGGTGCCCCTCACCCCTTTTATAAAAGGGCACTCCTACTTCTCTTTTCTTCACACCTTAAAAGCCTTTTGGTTCGGCCAAACTCTGACCAAATACTCTCCCAACTTCCCTCACTACAACCTAGAGGCCTTAGTTTTATCATAAAGCCAACCTAAGGATCCCCTTTGATCAAATCAAAAGGAAGAACTCGAAGAAGAGGTAATGATTTCACCACCCTTTTCCAAGTTCCTTTCTTCTTCCACTTATTCTTTCTTTGTTATTACCATTATAAAATAATAACTCCAGTATATTATATATACTGTGATGTTATTATAAATATGGTACAACCATATTCAGTATTCTATCCACCCTTTGAATAACATGTCACCATACGTGCGTACGTACGGCTTACCGTCTCCACGTCGTGGTGTAACTGTTATTCAATATATTATTATTTGGATGGGTATAATAATGATGTGTAACTCATCTAAATAATAAATATAACATGTTAATGATTCTGTATATATGATATACCATCTATTTATATATTATTTTAATATCAAAAGAATGATATCGTCGCTCGTGCGTACGTACGGACTACCGTCTCCACGAACGCGATGAGATTAATTCTCCATCATATCCATTCAAGTATAATTATAATTTTATGATTTAAAAATAGTATCTAAGGACTTGATATCATTCTGGATATGAATAATATACATCCCATTAATAATTAATATGGCTCACATAACAAAGAATATAAAGTAAAATGAACCCGTTAACACCCGAAATGACGATAATTCTAAGATATTATTAACAAATCAATGTTAAAAGATCATATATTATATCATATTAAAGTAAATTATTCTTTTATAATTAAATAACAATTATTTTACCATTATACAGGAGTTTAACCTACCGTCGACCAAGGAAAAAGTACAATGTAAGGGGTTTCTTGTCTCACTTTTAATTCCGTGAGAATTCCATTGTTCACCACTTATTTATTACATGTGGTATATGTTTACTGCCCATGATTGTATTCATTGTGTAATATAAATTAATTTATGGGTATTTACATCATCATTGTATGATCCTTCTTTCATGGGTGTATTTTTCATAAGTTACCAAATCGATAATGGAATTTGAAATTTCAATTTCCATTTATTCGGCTTTACGCATACTTCATTGATTATTTTACTCCAAGATTATTTGTGGAATCACTATTCATTTTATTATGTCATAATTTCCACTCCTCTTTCTGTGGATATACTTTTGATACACATAATCACTCCATTGATAATTTCTCAAGTCATCGATATGAATTTGATAAGAGTAATTTTAACTCATTCTCTATTTGTTGAGTTAAACATCCAATTCATTGGTGTTGTTTTTACAAGATTATGTGTGAATATACTTTGATTGTTTTACACTGAATATCCAATCATATTTAGTGTATTTATATTTGTCACACATCATTATGTCGTTGATTTATCCTTAACCTATGGATACAACCTTTATGAGAGATTTCATCTCAATTTACATTCCATTGAGACTTCTTTGTTGATATACACCAAATCACTTTTATGTGGTGTATATAATGTACTTTGATATAGTATATCATTAATCCCTTTATTCTCATGATATTAAAATGTTTTTATTACCTCAATTATTTGTATTCAAGTGTCTCTCTTTTTGTTAGAATCTCTAACTAAAATACCATTTTTAAATGTTTTAAAGACTTATTCATCTAAATATTTCTCATTAATGTCCATGTTTTAAAAATGGTTTTAAGGATTTATTTATATGGACATTAAAGTTTTATAATGAAAACTCCTTTTAAAAAGTTTCAAAGTGGTATGGGACACTTTGATTCAAAATCTATTTTTAAATGGCTTCTTGACAAATAGAGTGACTTTTAAATGTTTTCAAGAAAAGGGGGATATTTCTCTCAAACAGTTTTGATAATTATTTTCATCTATGTCAACATCCTTAATTATTCTTGATTTAGGATAATTTGATACAATACAATCTTCCATATTGTATCGAATGAGTTATGTTTGACTGTGGATGTGCTATTTTTATACCATTCATGGTTTGTGGTTAAAGTATTGACATTTCGTATGATCTTTTTAATACGAATGTTTATGTTATGTTTAAACCTGTTCATATGAGGAATTCATTGGACTTAATAAGTGACGGGTGAAGCCCGCTATAGCTCCTCGATGCATCGGTAGGTCTCATGAGACAAACTAGTGTCTTGACACAAGGCCTTGGAAAAATCTTATTTGTAGTCTTGGCATGAGGCCTTGGCTATGTGGTTATGATAGTCTGGAATTATGAATTCCATCATTATGAAAGTGGTTATTGATATTTCATGTGATCATTCGACTAGTAGAATATCCATGTGAGTAAGTAAATGGCATTAATTTATCTTATCTTTGCATTTTATGCTGAAGTTCAAGTTTAAAAGGCTTTCGTTTTAGTTATAAACTGCCTTAAGTGTTTATGCTTATCTATGAAAGCTTCTGCTATAATGATTATCCTTACTGAGCATCTGAGATCACCCCTTTCATTGTTTTATTTTTCCCAGGATTATGAAGAATTAATTTATGAATGACCTGTAGGAATATTATGAGGGGATATGAAGACAAGATGTTGTTGTAGTTTTTTTTACCTTATGATGTAATGTAAGACTTATGAATATATCTAGTGTTTCTAAGACTACTAAACTAATCTGTCTTTCGAGACTTGATCCTTTGTGATCATGCCAATGTTATGTAATAATGCACCGACTCTGGGTATCTATGGTTGGGGCGTTACAGTTGGTATTAGAGGAAGTTTAGTACAAACCTTGGAAGCTAGATTTAGATAAACTCTGATTAGAGCACGTAGACTTAAGATGAACTTTGAGGATTAGTATAGAAGAACTTCCTAGAATTTTGGTATTGTAGAGATTTTGTGAGTTTTCCGAGCAATACATCCCTGTCTGGATACGAGCAGGTAGAGGCGGCTCTGGCACAGATGTACCTAGGGGTAAAACCCGAAAACACCACTTTGAGCTAGACTCAAACGGGAACTGGTGCACGACAACGGGCCTTGCTGCACTCTTGGTTACGACACTCTCGGGGGATATGATTAGAATAATTTACATTTTCTTTACAAACTGATTTAAGTAATATATATATAAGATGAGAGTAAATGACCTTGGTTAATCCTAATATGTTTCAAATTGATAATATGGTGACATGTTAATCTCTAAATGATTTTACGACTACTGTTACTGACACAATGCTTTCTGGTTTTAGTTAATGGATGGATTCCAAGGAAGTCATAGTGACTTTGAGAATGATGTACAAGATGGGAACAGTGGTGGCAATGAGCAAAAAAATGGTATTTTGATAGGCGTAAAAGATATCGTCTTTATGCCAAATCAGTTTTCCAAAAATATGATCAACAACATATATATTAACCAACTCCCAGACTCAACAAGTAAGAGAAAGGTGATGAATGATAAGAGCTCCAGCAATGGAGACCATGGAGAAAAGAACCCTCAATTTTCATCATGCAGGAAATGTGGAAGGAGACACCCAGGAAAGTGTCTAAATGGGACAACGAAATGCTTTACGTGCGAGAAGGAAGGACATAAAGTAAAGAATTGCCGAAGAAAAATGAAGAGTACTATGGAAGAAGATAAAAATGGTCCCAAGAGTCCATTTACAGTCATTTGCCATAAATGTAGGGGACCTGGCCATTACCCGAGTGAATTTCCTATTCTATAGGATATTATCTTGGTCAAAGAAGAAGCTATGTGGAAATAAATGGTCGGAGAAATGTTTAAAAAGTATTAGCGCTCCTTGTTGATGGGTTTACTTTGGAATAATTTTCTCTTGTATTTGTAACCCCGCAGTTTTCCATGTGAGAATGATATTTTAGGAAGAATTTTCTCTTCTCTTGTGGATATAGGTATAAATAACCATTTGGTTTTATATGATCATTGGGGTTTGAGAGAATTATAAGTTATTATAATTTGGGATGAAAATGCAAGGTATGATATAACATTTGTGGTTAAATTATGTTATTTTGAGGAATTTATCTCATTTTGGTAATATTATAAAATATAGTTTTTGAAAAAGGACAACACGTAGACCGTGTGACAACCCATCGCGTCGGACAAAGCTATGGGAATCGAACCCACAACCAAAGTGCGATTGGGATTTATCGCCTACCACTGGACTACGTGAAGTCCCTGGTTAGTGTGACTATTTTTTTTAGTTAAATGATTTTATTGATCAATAATATGTTGATTTGGGTTCTTATGTCTTATCAAATGAATACCCTTAGTATAGGAAAATGATTTGGTGATTAAGTGATAAATGTTATTTTGGAAGATGTTTACTTTGTTGGGAACACTATATGTCCAAGGAAAATAGAATACTATGGGATGCCATTAGAGGAGTAATGGTGAATTTTTATCTATGTTTTTATTTTGGATCTATAGTGATTTGGGTTATTTATGGAAATGATTAACCTATAATAAAGAATATGTGATTAGGTTAATTACTTTTAAGTATGTGACTTTAAGAGTAGATGATGTCATTTGGAGATCCAATTTAACGTGGAAGACTGCATTATTATAAGTTTTGGGTTTCAATATTAGTTTGGATTATATTGAAGGATTTTAAGGAAAATTTATTATTGAATGGTATTTATTTAACTTTGGGGTATTGTTGGTTTAATTTTAGAAATTAAGATTAGTATTTTTTTTTCTAATGGAATATACATTTGGGGTATCATCAGATCTTATGCTAACCATTTTGGTTTTGATTAATCTCTAAAGACAAGTTAAATATATAGTTTATCCTAAATGGATCATGTATTTCTATAGAAGTTTATTCTAGCTCTTTTATTGTGACCAAGTCTTCTTGAATACTCATTGTTCAAAAAAAAAGTTAGTGGTAAAAAGTTATTATATAATGAAACTCTACTTAAAAAGTAAGTATATCTCTTTATGTTCTTAGTCAATATCATAAATTAATTCCTAGTCCTTATGTAATGTAACTTAAAACAAAAGAAAACTTTGTCCGTTTACTTTCCTACTAGGAGACTAATGGTCGTTTGTCCCAACACAAGTTTGTGGTTTTCTTATTGTTAACTTTCTCATGATCATGATTTCTATCCCTCTCCATCAGAACTTGACACTTAGTTTATCATCCATATCCATGTTTTCCTACATGGAATCTGAGTATGGGTTATCTTGGATGACCTTTATAGCTCTCTTTTTTTCTTTTAAAGTGATAGTTTTATTGACTCTTTTTCCGATGTGGGACTTTCCATTATACTCCCAAGCACAATTTTAAAAATTGCGAGGATGAAATTTATTGAAGGATGGGAGAATGTAACACCCCAAGCTTCCACGGTACGTTTCCCTTCGAATAATGCAATGACGTGCATTGTACGCAACTTCGAGATTTTAACACACCACAACCAATCAAACTAGCCGTTATGAATAGTAATACCTAATTTTTGAAATTTTATAAATTCTATCTCTCAAAATGGACTTCATTTTTGGATTCAAAATATCGAAATTAGCCTAGGGTGAAATTTTGGTACTTTTCGGATAACTTTTATATTTTGATGAATAGTGAAAATTACTAAATTTTAATTAAAAACAACTTTTTTAATCAAAATAATTAACAGTGATAAATTATAAATTTGAGTGGTTTTAAAGTATATTTAGAATATATTTTTACCATGTAATACAATGTGGGTCATTGAACATAATTTCACATTTAAACTAGACATAAACAAGTGCCAATCTTTTGATAGTTATTATCTCTTAAAAACACGCTTTTTGTTTTAACAACAGGAATTAATTTTAAATTAATTTCTGCCACTTATGTATTTTGAATTTGGAAAAATGGATTTCATATTTGGAATCAGGATGTTCAAATTGTGTAAATAGGTAACTTTTATTTTTAGACATTTTGAATAATTACTGCGGTAAATATTTTATTTACCATGGTTAAGGGTAAATCCTGTAAATAAGGGTTAAAAAATAATATTATAATAATAAACAATTACCCTAAAACGTGTCCTAACCTTATTGGTGGATACATGTACGAACATGGGCATCTTTGGGTCAATTTTGGGACCTCATGGAGCCACTTTTAGGTGATAGGGACACTTTATTTTAATTAAGTTAAAATGAATACAAAAATGACACAAGCATATACCTTTTAGAAAAACAATTTTTACATAGGGTTATATATGTTGGATTTTCGACTATAAATATTCATTAGAAATAAAAAAAGATTTCCTACATAATGATATTTTATTTATAATTTTTAGACATTAAATAATTTAATTTATTTATGACACAATGATGATGAAGTAATTACCATAATAGTGAAAAATTAAAATAATTGATATTATAAATACCCAAATAAATATAATTTGAAACTTTTAATGAATTAAACTAATTTTATAGGATAATATGATATATTAGGATTGATTTAATTGAATTTTTTAGAAGTAATTAATCTGTTATGAGTTTAACAAAAATCAAATATTGAATAGTGTCAAAATTGACATAAAAGAGTTTTTAAAACAAATATTATATTATTAATTTGTATTAAATTCCTAAAAGTCTAAAGTTCGGGCAAGAGACTTATATCATGATAGGTATATCATTAATGGACCACTTTAGGGTCTCTTGTATGTATATAGTAAGTTTATTAACTATATAATATATAAATACAAAGTGACATGGTAAATGTCAAACTAATTAACTAAGAGTTAAAACTAAAAGATAAGTCTAATATAGTGACCCAAACCTGTATAAATTCTATTGGATGAATGGTTTTTGACCTATAACCACCTTAAAATTTTAATAATCAACTTTGGAGCCATTAGAAACCGAATATAAATTTATTATAAATTAATATTTCTATCTTTTCCAAAGGTGCCCCTCACCCCTCTTATAAAAGGGCACTCCTCCTTCCCTTTTCTTCACACCTTCAAAGCATTTTGGTTCAGCAAAACTCTGCCCAAATACTCTCCCAACTTCCCTCACTACAACCTAGAGGCCTTAGTTTGATCATAAAGACAACCTAAGGATCCCTTTTGATCAAATCAAAAGGAAGAACCCGAAGAAGAGGTAATGATTTCACCACCCTTTTCCAAGTTCCTTTCTTCTTCTACTTCTTCTTTATTTGTTATTACCATTCTAAAATAATAACTCCAGTATCTTATATATACTGTGATTTTATTATAAATATGGTACTGTATCACCCCGACCCCAGCTGCCTAGAGTCGGTGCATTACTTCGTAACATTGGCATGATCACAAAAGATCAAGTCTCGAAAGACCGATTAGTTTAGTAGCCTTGGAAACACTAGATACATTCATAAGTCTTACATTACATTAAAAAGTGAAAAAATAATAACAAAGTCTTCATAGTCCACACTCTTATCCTCTTCTGACTATCCCTCCAGGTCATTCCTAAAATACTTCTTCACATCCTGGAAAATATTAAAACATTGAAAGGGGTGAGCTCAGATGCTCAGTAAGGATAACAATATAGCGGAAGCTTTCATCAATAAACATAAACATTTAAGGCAATGTATAACCAAAACAAAAGCCTTTTAAACATGAACTTCAACATAATATGGCAAAATTAAAATGAGATAATGCCATTCACTTCTTCACATGGATATTCTACTGGTCGAATAATCACATGCAATATCAATAACCATTTTCATAATGATGGAATGCATAATGCCAGACTATCATAACCACGTAGCCAAGGCCTCGTGCCAAGACCACAAATAATATTTTGTCGAGGCCTCATGCCAAGACACTAGTTTGTCTCATGAGACCTGCCGATGCATCGAGGAGCTATAGCGGGCTCCACCCGTCACTTACTAAGTCCAATGCATTCCTCATATGAATGAGTTTAAACATATCATAAACCATAACATAATCGTATCACATAAAACATGCATAAAGTAAACATAACATTTCCACATTTCAATCATAAGATTTAAATACAAAACATTGATATAATAAAAACGTTTTCAAAACCATTTTCAATACCAAAATAAAAGAAAGGTAAAACATGGTATTTATTTTTCTTTTAAAAAAAGGTATGGCTTGTAAAGGAAGCCGAAACTCAAATAATGGTCACGGAGGCGGAGAAGTCATTGTCGCTACATATGTACGGAAAGAAAAACATTCCCTTTTTGTCGTTTAGTAAAATGCTTCGTATAAAAAAGATTCCTTTTGAATAAACGTAAAAGTCAAAGGGGTTTATACACCGTATAAAAGAAAATTGTGTATAAAACTAAATATGCCTCAATGAAAGGAGATTGAGACGAAATCCTTAAAAAGATCATTTTTAAAATAAAATAGATCTATTATGTGTATTCACTATAGGTATACATAAAGAACGTAAAAAATACAAAATAGGAAATAATAATATAATGACATAATTTGAAAGTAGGAGATTAACCCAAAGAATGGAAGTTGGGTTATGAAATTCCCTTACCTCGTGTCCGACTTGACTCAACAGTTATTTAACCTCCTGAATAATAAACTAGAGTTAATATCTACCTTATTAAGAACCATTTTCAATTTCATTATCCTTTTCATATCACTTATTACAATGTTATGAACATTATGTAATTATTTAAGTTAATAACAGTCGTTTTGTCGATCTTTGATACTTGTGTCAACAATAAACTTATTATAATGACAAGTTGTTCATGTGGTGAAATATCCATTATATCCAGAATTATATTCATGATGTAGATATCATATATATCATATATATCCAGTATATAAATTCATTCATAATATTACGTAACATTTAGAGGTAAGAAATGAAATGCACCGTTCATGGAGACGGTAAGCCATACGTACGCATGAACGCTACTTTCATTTCTATTTCGTATTTAATGTAATTAAATCATAATGATATAAATGTATAATATAATTACAGTATAATATAGCATATAATACCATTTACCCCATCCTTTATACATCCCACATATGGTATTAACGATTCAAATCACTTTGAGGGGGCGGTAGTCCGCACTACCTAAAATGAAAATATTGCGTTTACCCATAATGGAAACCATAAAGGTATGCCATAAATGAGAAATAAAGAAGAATAAGGAAAACATAAACACAATATATATATCATATATGAAAATAGTGTCATCAAAATGGCCACCATTAGAGGTGTTAAAAGAATATTGAACAATCATTGTTTCGTGAGGCAGTATTTCGCCACCCACAGAAACAGTATGTTCTTTAACCATTAGACGAAGATGTGTGTAAGTGTAAACCAAATACTTATCATAAAAACATCCTAGTATATTGTAGATACTGGTTTTGTTACAAAATAAAGGAATAAAAAGAGTTTAAGGGGATGGAGAAGAAAAATAAAACAAAACAACATTAGAGAAGACATTACCTTCAAATCGGGTAACTCTTTTTGATTTGAGCCAAAGGCTTCCTTGGGAATAATTCTGCCCAAATTTAGGCTTCTATGAGTAAGGGAGGGAAGTTGGGAGAGTATTTGGGCATAGTTTGTCCGAGACAAATGGCTTGAAAGTGTGAATGAGGTGGTAGAGGTGGGGGCCTTTTATAAGAGGAGAGGAGGGGCACTCTTGGAAAGTAAGGAAATTTTACATTATTATACAATGCTTTTCAGATTATAAAGGTCCCACACTTATATAATTCGTGTATAAGGTGATAAGGGTTCTAAATCTACCCATCCAATAGTCTTTGGACAAGTGTAAGCCTTGGATTGTACATTATCTTTTCATTTTATTAAAATCGTTAAATAATGAGGTCATCGCTGCATCATAATGATGTCATAAATAATTTAATTTATTTAATGTCTAAAAATTATAAAAAAAATACTATGATGTAGGAAATCTTTTTAGCTTTCCAATGACTATTTATAGTAAAAAATATAACTTGTATAAACCCATGTAAAAATTGTTTTAGTAAAACATTTCATGTTTGTGTCATTTTTTTCACTTTAACATTAAATAAAAGGTATTTATGTCATTTTCTAACTAAAGTGGCTTCATGGGGTCCCCAAGTTGACCCATGGATTGTCTAGGTCGGCCATGACACATCCAATGAAGGTAGGACATGTGTCAAGCTCATCTCATATTATTAAAACATTATTTTTACCTTAAACTACACTAATTACCTCTAATCGCAATTAAGAACTTAAAAGTTACTATTCACCAAAAATTATTTTAATCTCATCGAACCACATTTTACTTCTTAATGACAACCATGTATGTCGGATTTTTTAAAATCAAACCACAGAAGTGGTAGTATTTCATTTAAACGAAAAATCAGTTTTTTAACTACCACTTAGTGGTTTCACTATTCATCAAAAATTGAAGTTTTTCAGAACAATGCCAAAATTTAACCCTAAGCTATAATTGATATTCCAAATTCAAAAATGATGTATATTTTATGAAATTAAAAACATATAAGTTGCATTAATTAATTTTATAATTAATTCCCGCTGTCACAACAAATAGCGTGTTTTTAAGAAACAATTTATATCAAAAGATTGACAATTGTTTATATCCAATTTCAAAGTGAAATTACTTCTAATGAACACCGTTGGATAAAATGGTAAAAATATATTCTAATTATACTTTAAAACCACTCAATAGTATAACTTATTACTATAAATTATTTTTATTAAAAAATTTGTTTTAAGTATTTTTCACTATTCATAAAAATTTGGAAATTCTCAGAAAATTAAAAAAATTCAACATAGGATAATTTAAATATTAGGAATACAAAAATGAAGTCCATTTTGAAATATAAAATTTCTATAAATTTAAAAAGCGGTTATTACTATTCATAACGGCTACTTTGATTAGTTGCGGTGTGTTAGAACTCGAAGTTGCGTACAATGCAAGCTATTGCATTATTGAATGAGAAGCGTATCATGGAAGCTCGGGGTGTTACATTCTCCCCTCCTTCAATAAATTGCATCCTCTCAATTTGAAATTTTTCTTGGAAAATAAAAGGTTGAAAATAGAAAATACATTTGTGGAAAACCCACATCGGAAATAAGGTTAATAAAATTTAGTCTTAATAAGAGGGAAATGGAAATAAGAAAGTCACCACCAAATTATGATCTCGATAAGGAGAACATTGGTGGAAATTAGAGACATATAATTGGAGGAAAAACGTAAATATTTGTAGGGAGTACTTGAGGTCATCAATCACAATCAACTGTCAAATTGAGGGCCTCAAAGCCTTCAATCTATGTTGATTTAAAATATCATCAGTTCAACAAGACATAAGGTATTAGGATAACACATTTTTTTGTTTTAATATCCCTTTACTAAAGTTTAAGAATTAATTTATTCATTGAATAAGAGATAGGTATATATATATTTATGCTTGACAATTAGAGTTTCAACCTTCTACTCATCTTTCACTCAAAAAGATAATAGAACTCAAAAATATTATACTTATCCTAATTGTATAAGGTTCCAAATTTTAACACATACCATTTAGATTAGAAAAACTATTTTGTAAAAACCAGGGACTTCACGTAGTCCAGTGGTAGGCGATTAATCCCAATCGCACTATGGTTGTGGGTTCGATTCCCACAGCTTTGTCCGATGCGATGGGTTGTCACTCGGTCTGCGTGTTGTCCTTTTTATAAATATCCAAAAATAACCTTAAGAATTGTATCCAATGTAAAATATAATCCATTCCAACCTTTATAGTTATCCAAAATACTTCTGTCCAACTCACAGTCCAGATTTTATGAGGAAGGTAAACATAATGAAGCTTTTTTTTTCTGCGTAACAACATGTGAACACCTTCATCATGTATTCTTTTAAAACACTACAACATACTGCATTACCATAAATCCTTATTTATTACATTCATGATCCCATATTACTTATAGAAAACTAGATATACTCCTTCTATCCAAAAATGTATACAAATCATTAATCAGTTTCAAGGATGTTAAGAATATCCAACATAATTTATCCGAATCAATCATGTCTTATTCCAAAATCACTATCTCAGTATTAGAACCATATTATGGTTTATCTTTCTATCAACCATATATTTTCCAAAAATTTAACCTACTATGGAGTCACTTTTCTTGGTTCCACACAATCTCAAGTCCTAGATGAAATAGTACTGCAGTACAATCCTTATATACTCCATAATTATTATAACCAGTACATCATTGATGCAACACTCAAATTACAAAATTCTTTAATAACAACATAAGAACTCTAATCATTCCTCCTCATCTGTGGTAGTATCATAACTTGATTATTATCCAATAACATCATTTGGGGCATACTCTGATGATTTGAACATTGGTTTGAGTAGTGTCCCCACTCCTTGCAGATGAAGCATTGTACATTTGAAACCTTTTTCTTACCCTTGTAGTCACGCACTTGGTGTCCTTTTTCTCCACACTTATAACAAACTCCCATTCCCTTCAGGAAAATTCCAAGGTGTTTCTTCCCACAGTTATCACATATTGGAAAATTCTTCTTTTCTCTCATCCCTTTATCCATCATTCTCTCTTCCATCCTTTTCTTCTCTTTCATCCCTTCAAATCCATAAGACTCAGAGAATTCTCTACTTATCTTATAAACACATGATACTATTTCTTCATAAGTTGATAACACATGGGAGAATATTTCCCTTCTAAATGTTGGCTTAATACCATGAAAGATATGATCCTTCTTACTCTTTGGATCATACGTATTGATGGAGTTCACATTCCTTCTACTGGGTGCAATTTCTATACAATGCCATAAACTAGATTAGTTTATGAATCAAAATACATAATTCCATACTTATAAAATACTTAACATAAATTGAACTATTTATGGATATAATCCATAATCATAAAAAGGTTTTCTTTGAGGAAGTATATACTCATAACCGTTTATAGTGGTTTGTAAAGAAAACGAGAATTATCCTAAGCATATCCCCCGGAAGTGTCGTAACCAAGAGTGCAGCAAGGCCCGTTGTCGTGCACCAGTTCCCGTTCGAGTCTAGCTCAAAGCGGTGTTTTCGGGTTTTACCCCTAGGTACATCTGTGCCAAAGCCGCCTCTACCTGCTCGTATCCAGACAGGGATGTATTGCTCGGAAAACTCACAAAATCTCTACAATAACAAAATTCTAGGAAGTTCTTCTATACTAATCCTCAAAGTCTATCTTTGGGATATGTGCCCTAATCAGAGTTTATCTAAATCTAGCTTCCAAGGTTAGTACTAAACTGCCTCTGATACCAACTGTAGCACCCCGACCCCAGCTGCCCAGAGTCGGTGCATTACTTCATAACATTGGCATGATCACAAAAGATCAAGTCTCGAAAGACCGATTATTTTAGTAGCCTTGGAAACATTAGATACATTGATAAGTCTTACATTAAATTAAAAAGTGAAAAACTAATAACAAAGTCTTCATAGTCCACACTCTTATCCTCTTCTGACTATCCCTGCAGGTCATTCCTAAAATACTTCTTCACATCCTGGAAAATATTAAAACATTGAAAGGGGTGAGCTCAGATGCTCAGTAAGGATAACAATATAGCGGAAGCTTTCATCAATAAACATAAACATTTAAGGCAATGTATAACTAAAACAAAATCCTTTTAAACATGAACTTAAACATAATATGGAAAAAGTAAAATGAGATAATTCCATTCACTTCTTCACATGGATATTCTACTGGTCGAATAATCACATGCAATATCAATAACCACTTTCATAATGATGGAATGCATAATGCCAGACTATCATAACCACGTAGCCAAGGCCTCGTGCCAAGACCACAAATAAGATTTTGTCAAGGCCTCGTGCCAAGACACTAGTTTGTCTCATGAGACCTGCCGATGCATCGAGGAGATATAGCGGGCTCCACCCGTCACTTACTAAGTCCAAAGCATTCCTCATATGAATGGGTTTAAACATATCATAAACTATAACATAATCGTATCACATAAAACATGCATAAAGGAAACATAACATTTCCACATTTCAATCACAAGATTTCAATACAAAACATTGATATAATAAAAACTTTTTCAAAACCATTTTCAATACCAAAATAAAAGAAAGGTAAAACATGGTATTTATTTTTCTTTTAAAAAAAGGTATGGCTTCTAAAGGAAGCCGAAACTCAAATAATGGTCACGGTGGCGGAGAAGTCATTGTCGCCGCATATGTACGGAAAGAAAAACATTCCCTTTTTGTCGTTTAGTAAAACGCTTCGTATAAAAAAGATTCCTTTTGAATAAATGTAAAAGTCAAAGGGGTTTATACACCGTATAAAAGAAAATTGTGTATAAAACCAAATATGCCTCAATGAAAGGAGATTGAGACGAAGTCCTTAAAAAGATCATTTTTAAAATAAAATAGATCTATTATGTGTATTATTTATAGGTACACATAAATAACGTAAAAAATACAAAATAGGACATAATAATATCATGACATAATTTGAAAGTAGGAGATTAACCCAAAGAATGGAAGTTGGGTTAAGAAATTCCCTTACCTCGTGTCCGACTTGAATCAACAGTTCTTTAACCTCCTGAATAATAAACTAGAGTTAATATCTAACTTATTAAGAACCATTTTAAATTTAATTATCCTTTTTATATCAATTATTACAATGTTATGAACGTTATGTAATTATTTAAGTTAATAACAGTCGTTTTATCGATCTTTGGTACTTGTGTCAACAATAAACTTCTTATAATTACAAGTTGTTCATGTGGTGAAATATCCATTATATCCAGAATTATATTCATGATGTAGATATCATATATATCATATATATCCATTATATACATTCATTCATAATATTACGTAACATTTAGAGGTAAGAAATGAAATGCACCGTTCATGGAGACGGTAAGCCGTACGTACGCATGAACGCTACTTTCATTTCTATTTCGTATTTAATGTAATGAAATCATAATGATATAAATGTATAATATAATTCCAGTATAATATAGCATATAATACCATTTACTCCATCCTTTATACATCCCACATATGGTATTAACGATTCAAATCACTTTGAGGGGGCGGTAGTCTGCACTACCTAAAATGAAAATATCGCGTTTACCCATAATGGAAACCACAAAGGTATGCCATAAATGAGAAATACAGAAGAATAAGGAAAACATAAACATAGTATATATATCATATATGAAAATACTGTCATCAAAATGGCCACCATTAGAGGTGTTAAAAGAATATTGAACAATCATCATTTCGTGAGGCAGTATTTCGCCACCCACAGAAACAGTATGTTCTTTAACCATTAGACGAAGGTGTGTGTAAGTGTAAACCAAATACTTATCATAAAAACATCCTAGTATATTTTAGATACTGGTTTTGTTACAAAATAAAGGAATAAAAATAGTTTAAGGGTATGGAGAAGAAAGATAAAACAAAACAACATTAGAGAAGACATTACCTTCAAATTGGGTAACTCTTTTTGATTTGAGCCAAAGGCTTCCTTGGGAAGAATTCTGCCCAAAGTGAGGCTTCTAGGAGTAAGGGAGGGAAGTTGGGAGAGTATTTTGGAAGAGGTTGGCCGAGCCAAATGGCTTGAAAGTGTGAATGAGGTGGTATAGGTGGGGGCCTTTTATAAGAGGAGAGGAGGGGCACTCTTGGAAAGTAAGGAAATTTTACATTATTATACAATGCTTTTCAGATTATAAAGGTCCCACACTTATATAATTTGTGGATAAGGTGATAAGGGTTCGAAATATACCCATCCAATAGTCTTTGGACAAGTGTAAGCCTTGGATTGTACATTATCTTTTCATTTTATTAAAATCGTTAAATAATGAGGTCGTCACTGCATCATAATGATGTCATAAATAATTTAATTTATTTAATGTCTAAAAATTATAAAAAAAATACTATGATGTAGGAAATCTTTTTATATTTCAAATGACTATTTATAGTCAAAAATATGACTTGTATAACCCCATGTAAAAATTGTTTTAGTAAAACATTTAATGTTTGTGTCATTTTTTTTTCACTTTAACATTAAATAAAAGGTATTTATGTCATTTTCTAACTAAAGTGGCTCCATGGGGTCCCAAAGTTTACCCATGGATTGTCTTGGTCTGCCATGGCACATCCAATGAGGGTAGGACATGTGTCAAGCTCATCTCATATTATTAAAACATTATTTTTACCTTAAACTACAGTAATTACCTCTAATCGCGATTAAGAACTTAAAAGTTATTATTCACCAAAAATTATTTTAATCTCATTGAACCACATTTTACTTCTTAATGACAACCATGTATGTCAGATTTTTTAAAATCAAACCACAGAAGTGGTAATATTTCATTTAAACGAAAAATCAGTTTTTTAACTACCACTTAGTGGTTTCACTATTCATCAAAAATTGAAGTTTTTCAGAACAATGCCAAAATTTCACCCTAAGATATAATTGATATTCCAAATTCAAAAATGATGTCTATTTTATGAAATTCCAAACATATAAGTTTCATTAATTAATTTTATAATTAATTCCCGCTGTCACAACAAATAGCGTGTTTTTAAGAAACAATTTATATCAAAAGATTGACAATTGTTTATGTCCAATTTCAAAGTGAAATTAATTCTAATGAACACCATTGGATAAAATGGTAAAAATATATTCTAATTATACTTTAAAACCACTCAATAGTATAACTTATCACTATAAATTATTTTTATTAAAAAAGTTGTTTTAAGTATTTTTCACTATTCATAAAAATTTGGAAGTTCTCATAAAATTACAAAAATTCAACATAGGCTAATTTCAATATTAGGAATACAAAAATGAAGTCCATTTGGAAATATAAAATTTCTATAAATTTAAAAAGTGGTTATTACTATTCATAACGGCTACTTTGATTAGTTGCGGTGTGTTAGAACTCGAAGTTGCGTACAATGCAAGCTATTGCATTATTGAATGAGAAGCGTATCATGGAAGCTCGGGGTGTTATAGGTACAACCATATTCAGTATTCTATCCACCCTTTGAATAACATGTCACCATACGTGCGTACGTACGACTTACCGTCTCCACGTCGTGGTGTAATTGTTATTCAATATATTATTATTTGGATGGGTATAATAATGATGTGTAACTCATGTAAATAATAAATATAACATGTTAATGATTATGTATATATGATATACCATCCATTTATATATTATTTTAATATCAAAAGAATGATATCGTCGCTCGTACGTACGTACGGACTACCGTCTCCACGAACGCGATGAGATTCATTCTCCATCATATCCATTCAAGTATAATTATAATTTTATGATTTAAAAATAGTATCTAAGGACTTGATATCATTCTGGATATGAATAATATACATCCCATTAATAACGAATATGGCTCACATAACAAAGAATATAAAGTAAAATGAACCCGTTAACACCCGAAATAACGATAATTCTAAGATATTATTAACAAATCAATGTTAAAAGATCATATATGATATCATATTAAAGTAAATTATTCTTGTATAATTCAATAACAATTATTTCACCATTATACAGGAGGTTAACCTACCTTCGACCAAGGAAAAAGTACAATGTAAGGGGTTTCTTGTCTCACTTTTAATTCCGTGAGAATTCCATTGTTCACCACTTATTTATTACATGTGGTATATGTTTACTGCCCATGATTGTATTCATTGTGTAATATAATTTAATTTATGGGTATTTACATCATCATTGTATTATACTTCTTTCATGGGTGTATGTTTCATAAGTTACCAAATCGATAAGGGAATTTGAAATTTCAATTTCCATTTATTCGGCTTTACGCATACTTCATTGATTATTTTACTCCAAGATTATGTGTGGAATCACTATTAATTTGATTATGTCATAATTTACACTCCTATTTCTGTGGATATACTTTTGATACACATAATCACTCCATTGATAATTTCTCAAGTCATCTATATGAATTTGATAAGAGTAATTTTAACTCATTCTCCATTTGTTGAGTTAAACATCCAATTCATTGGTGTTGTTTTTACAAGATTATGTGTGAATATCCTTTGATTGTTTTACACTAAATATCCAATCATATTTAGTGTATTTATATTTGTCACACATCATTATGTCGTTGATTTATCCTTAACCTAAGGATACAACCTTTATGAGATATTTCATCTCAATTTACATTCCATTGAGACTTCTTTGTTGATATACACCAAATCACTTTTATGTGGTGTATATAATGTACTTTGACATATTATATCATGAATTCCTTTATTCTCCTGATATTACAATGTTTTGATTACCTCAATTATTTGTATTAAAGTGTCTCTCTTTTGGTTAGAATCTCTAACTAAAATACCATTTTTAAATGTTTTAAAGACTTATTCATCTAAATATTTCTCATTAATGTCCATGTTTTAAAAATGGTTTTAAGGATTTATTTATATGGACATTAAAGTTTTATAATTAAAACTCCTTTTAAAAAGTTTCAAAGTGGTATGGGACACTTTGATTCAAAATCTATTTTTAAATGGCTTCTTGACAAATAGAGTGACTTTTAAATGTTTTCAAGAAAAGGAGGATATTTCTCTCAAATAGTTTTGATAATTATTTTCATCTATGTCAAAATCCTTAATTATTCTTGATTGAGGATAATTTGATACAATACAATCTTCCATATTGTATCGAATGAGTTATGTTTGACTGTGGATGTGCTATTTTTATACCATTCATGGTTTGTGGTTAAAGTATTGACATTTCGTATGATATTTTTAATACGAATGTTTATGTTATGTTTAAACCTGTTCATATGAGGAATGCATTGGACTTAATAAGTGACAGGTGGAGCCCGCTATAGCTCCTCGATGCATCAGTAGGTCTCATGATACAAACTAGTGTCTTGGAACAAGGCCTTGGCAAAATCTTATTTGTAGTCTTGGCACGAGGCCTTGGCTATGTGGTTATGATAGTCTGGAATTATGCATTCCATCATTATGAAAGTGGTTATTGATATTGCATGTGATCATTCGACTAGTAGAATATCCATGTGAGTAAGTAAATGGAATTAATTTATCTTATCTTTTCCATTTTATGCTAAAGTTCAAGTTTAAAAGGCTTTCGTTTTAGTTATAAAATGCCTTAAGTGTTTATGCTTATCTATGAAAGCTTCTGATATAATGATTATCCTTACTGAGCATCTGAGGTCACCCCTTTCAATGTTTTATTTTTACCAAGATTATGAAGAAGTAATTTATGAATGACCTGTAGGGATAGTATGAGGGGATATGAAGACAAGATGTTGTAGTTTTTTTTACCTTATGATGTAATGTAAGAATTATGAATATATCTAGTGTTTCCAAGACTACTAAACTAATCGGTCTTTCGAGACTTGATCCTCTGTGATCATGCCAATGTTATGTAATAATGCACCGACTCTGGGTATCTAGGGTCGGGGCGTTACAAAGAGGATCTTCAAGAAAATTTAAATTTAGCGGTGGTTTTCTGTAAATCATCCCTAAATCCTTAACAAATAAGAAATTTTATTTTTTTTATTTAATTTCAGCGGTGGTTTTATAAAACTACCTCTCAATGTATTATTTTTTTAAAAATATATAATAATAATTTATTTATACATATATTTATATATATAAATATTATAAATAATTAATAATTAATAATTTATAATTAATAATTAGTCATTATTAATTATTAATTATTTCTTATTAAATTTCTATGGGAAGTTGAAAATCAGAATTCAACATCAAATAATCATAACTTTTGATTCAATTGTCCATTGACACTCAACAATCTGTCAAATTGAAGCTTATAAAAAGAACTAAAATTCTATTATATAATAATTTGGTAATAGTTTATAATGAATGAATCATTACTATTCTTAGATAATTTGACAATTGAATCTTAACTTCAAACAACCGTAACTTTTGATCCAGGTGTCTGTTTGGGCTCCAAGATATGTGAAATTGAAGCTTGTGATGATCTATACATCATTTAATTTAGGGAAACCTTGATATTTATTTTTTTCATGATAAAAAAGTACCATATATCCTCTAAAACTGATTTTTTAGTTGGAATACCCTGATTTTTTTGACATTCAATGAAATTTCAGCTTAGTTTGAGAAAGTCTTCTTATACTTGTTAGGTCATTTATGATTTTATTCCATGATTTTACATTCCTATCAATGTGATGGTGTTGCAATTGTAGTGTTCTTCCCTCTTTTGATGCTTTATTATTTATTATATATATACATATATATGTGTGTGTATTTATATATATTTATGTATATTTATTTATAATTATATATAATTATATATAATTATATATATTTATAGATATTTACATGTATTTATGTATATTTATATATATATGTGTGTGTATTTATGTTTATATATATTTATATATGTTATGTGGGTACACAAACACACATATTTATATTTATATATATTTTTATGTATTTATGTATAGTTATATTTATTTATATTTACATGTGTTTATATATATAATTATACTTAATTATATATATGTGTGTCTTTATAAATATTTTTGTAAATTTAGTTATATGTATATGTATATATATATTTATAGATATTTATATCAATTTATGTATATTTATATACATTTATATATATTTATATATATCATGTTGGTATGCATACATATATACTTATCTCTGTGTTTGTATTTGTATATATTTATTTAAATTTATATATTTTTATAGGATATATATATACAAACGTATTTAAATAAATATATATGTAATTATATTTATTTATTTAATATTATTTATAATATATTGATTTATTATTTATTATTAATTAATTCATTTATCATTCATTTATCATATATTATTTATTTCTCATTAACTTCCTAGTTATTGTTTATTATTTATTTATTATTCATTATTCATTATTCATCTATTATTTATTATTTATTTATCATTTATCATTTATCATTATTAATTTATTAATTATTAATTTATTATTCATTTAAAAATTACTATTTATTTATTATCTAACTGTTATTTATTATTATTTATTTATTTATTATGTATTTATTATTTATCTATTATTCCTTCATTATATATTTATTATTTATTCATTATTTATTCCTTATTTATTATTTAATTATTATTTATTTAGTATTTATTTGTTATTTATTATTTATTATTATTATTATTCATTTATTATTTAGTTATCATTCATTTATTATTTTTATATTATTTATTATTTTTTATTAATTTACTATTTATAATTCATTATTTATAAATAATAAATAAATATATGTATGCATATGTATTTAGATATATTGGTGGTGGGGTGGTTTGAGTTTGTGAGGGGCGAGGGGCAGGTCGCAAGGTCAAGTCCTTAGGCCTGCATGTTTATTGCAGTTTTTTTTATTTATGTTGTGTTTCGCAGTGATAGATGTAATCAATCTTATATGTTAAAGTTTTCTTAGTCACTACATTAAGAGCTTGTTGGAGTGGTAAAATCTTTACAAAATAACCAGGAGTTAAGAGGTTCAAATATCACTCAAGACATATATATGCTCAATTTTTACATAAGAGGATAAATAAATAAATAAGAAAATAAATAATAAATAATAAATATAAATAAGTAAATAAATAAAAAAATAAAGAATAAAAAAATAAAAAATAATATATACATAAATAATATGTAATAAATAATAAATAATAAATAATAAATAATAAATAATAAATATGTAAATGGTAAATAAATTGTAGAAAAAGTAAAAGTAAAAATAATAAAAAATAATTGCTGATCATTGAGAAGTGGTTTAAACAGCTTCTAAACTTCACCAAACCACTACTAATTACCATATTTGGAATAACGTGAATTTGGTAAGAAATTTACAAATTTCCTGGCTCATGTTGAAAAATGATTTGACACTTCAAGTAGCAGAGAAGATGATTTAGAACCAACTAAGATAGAACATTTTTAAAACGTGATATTGAATCTTGTATTGAGAAGAATATCAAGCTAAAGAAATAAAAGAAACATGTGATGAAATAAAAAGAGAAGTTTATTGAAGAGAAGAATGAGATTATCATGAAAGAAACAACCCACATCGATGAAATCAAGAACTCCAAATTAAAAGAAGTTGAACATGAAAAGATGGTAAATGATTTTGAAGGCATATTCTATTTGAAAGAAGAATAATTTCATAAGATTCAATCTAGGTTTCCTTTATCTAAAAATGATCTAAAGAATATCAAACAGGGCTTCAAAAAATTTATCAAATCCAATACTGAATCCTCAAAAGTGGTCAGGGGGACTTTCATAAATTATCAGGTTAAATCAACACCTAATAAAACTACTTATAATTATTATTTTACTAATAATGCAGGTTCGAGATCTAAATCTGGTTATATATGGACCAATAAAAATGGGTAGAAACATTCTTACATATCAATAGAAGTAATGAGGATCTCAATAAGCTCATCTATTAAAAAATAAAAGCAAAATCAGTCCTATTTAGTATAAGAATAAAAAATAATTATGGACAATAGTTTTTTAGATACAATTTTTATTACCCTATATGATTAAGATTTCAAGGCTATTATTGATACTATGGAGTGATTTCATAGTAATCTTACACATGCTTTTACAATATGTCACTACCTGGAAAGAGGAATGAAGTTAGGGGAGGTTATTCAGAAGATATGAAATCAAATTTTGAAAGAAGATAGGTTGTTGAGACAAATATTTCCATTTTCCAACTCTAAACAAATTTGAGTGTCTTGAGGAAGTTTGTGGAATGTGTGAGTATTAGGGTTATAGTAAAATGAAGTGTATGACAATCTTTCTATGATAGATTCCCTATGCTAAGGGAATGGAATTTAGAAACCCAAGAAAGAAATAACATGTCTAACCAAGGTTGCATTGAAGGCTAACAGAAGAATAAGGTTGTGTATTCTTGATAGTGGGGTGATCTTCCCACATGTTAGGTGATATAAAAATTCTAAATAAAATTAATAATCATGAAGGGGGTAAGTCACATTTTTTAATGATTATTCTTTGAAAATCAAGGGTGTTAGCTCAAATGAAATTGAACCACAAAACATAAAATCAGATGATGTACTATATGTGGAAGGGCTAAATCATAATATTTTGAGTGTTATTCATCTCTATCATGATGAGCATGGGGTTATTTTCAATAAGGAATCATGTATCATTAAATTATTAAAGATCGGAAGAATCATATCTCAAGGAAAAAAAGTAAATGACAATTTGTTTTTAATTGGTAAACTAACCAATTCATATTATTTTGGTGAAAAATATGAGTGTGATATGAAATAATAGGTTTGGTCATCTTGGACAAAGAATCTTGAGTAAAATTCAGAATTATGAGGTAGTAATAGATCTACCCAAGATGAAAAGAGAAAGTGAAAATGTTTGTGGAACCTATCAAAATAGAAATATGACTCAAAAATCTCACAAGAAGGTGGACATTCATTCTACCAAACCATTGAAACTGATTTACATTACTTTATGTGGTTATATAAGGAAAAATTCTACAATTGGTAATTTATATTTAATCACATTTATTTATTATTTCAATTAAATGACCAATTTGATGTCCGTTAAGCACAAGTTAGGAGGTTTTGAGTTGTTCAAAAATTTTAGAAGATAGATTGAAAAAGAATTGGGGTGCCACATTAAGAATTTGAGATATGATCATAGAAAATAATATACATATAATGTATTTTAAAGTTATATTTCCAAACATGTAATCAAGTATCAATTCAACACACCATATACTCCCCAACATAATGATGTTACTAAGTGGAATAGTAGAAGTATTATTGAGATGGGAACGAAAATGCTAGCTAAAAATAAAATCTCAAAATATTTTTGGAGAGAAGTTATCTATACTAGTATACAAATTAAAAAAATATTTCTTTTTATACCTAAAAAACATTTTAATCCTTATGAAATTTGGTATAAGTATAATCCAACTATTAAGTACTTATAAGTATTTAGTGGTCCATGGTTTATTAAGATCAAATACAACAATCATGAAAATTTAGAAGAGAAAGAAGATGAAGGGATCTTTATGCGATACTTATCAGTGATAGTGGGTAAAAGTGTTGGGAGAAAAGGTTGCATAGGGTTGTGGAATTTTTTTATGTTAATATTATTAAAAATAAGTGTACATTAGATCAATCAATTATGATAGATTTGAAATTTTTTAGAGAAAACAACATGAATATTTCTAACCAGAAGGTTAAAATGGAAGTTTAAACTGAACTAAATATTTTTTATATCGATTCATAAATTTATAGTGATTAAGATGAGGCCATTTGAAGTGATAAAAAAAAGTATCATAGGGTAAATAATCTTTTTTCATTTTACATCTTCAAGACCTGACATACCCTATGTAGTGAAACTTTGTGCTAAATTTCAGAGTGACCTAAGGCATTCACACATGCTTGAAACAAAAAGAGTTCTAAGATATGTTATGGGGTATGGTGAATTATGGTTTATTGTATAGATGCAGTGTAGATATAAACTTACTTGGATTTAAAAATTTATATTGGGTAGGTGATTTCATAGATACAAGATCTACTTCAGGTGAAACCTTCCTTCTTGGTGAGAGTTCTGTGAGTTGATTAAGAAAGAAGAAAAGCTCAGTAACACTTAGAACAACTGAGGTAGAGTATGTGGAGTCTACCCATGCATGTACATAGGTTTTATGGATGTAGGTACAAATTACTAATTTGAAGGTTGATTTTGAGAGTCCATTTAAGATACTTTGGGATAATAAGAGTGTTATGGATTTGTTAAAGATCCCAAGGAAACATTTTAGATCCAAAAATATTAAATCTAGTACAATATCATTAAATTAATGGTGGGAAAATGAAACATAAAATTTGAATATATTTCTACCAAGAATAGGATTACAGATATCTTTATGAAAGTTATAACAAGAGAAATTTTTGAAGATTTGAGGATAAATATCTATGTTCAACCCACTCCTTTCACTTGAAATAGTGTGAAAGTTACCCCCACAAGGCTTTGGATTTGATTATCAAATAGGGAGAAAATAGTAAAACAATTCATTATCATAGGAGGAGAGATTACTTATTAAGACGGGGATTGTGCACTCAGGTTTGAATTTGAATATGTGGTTAATGAAAAATTGGGAATATTTTTAAAAGAGAGAAATGCATATATGAGTCAAGGGTGAGTTCATCTAAGTCAATTTTACACAATTTATTGAAATATATAATTAATCAAACCCCATAACCCATTACTTTGTGGGAAATCTGGTGATTGAGGTGTCTGGGGGAAGTCCAAAGGTGTTTGGAGGAAAAAGGAGGTGTTTTGGAGGGTGGTGGTAACACCTGATGGTAGCACCCTAGTGGTGGCACCTGACTATAGTAACCTGGTTGTAGCACCTATTAGTAGCACCCTGACAGTAGTACTTGATAGTAACACACTAGCAGTCGTACCTGGTGATAGCTCTATGGCATTAGCACTTGATTATAGAACACTGGTGGTAGCACCATAGAGGTATCACCTAATGGTAGCACCACCACCATAGCATCTGACATCAAAAACCTAGTGGTATCACCTGGAGGTAGCACCTAATTGTAGCACCCAATAGTATCATTGAATATTATCATGTTCCAGATTTTCCAGATTTTCAAGTTTTTCCATTTTGATGTATTTTTTGATGAAAAATAGTTTTAAAGCCTTGATTAATAGAATTAAAATCCATTTTAAATTAGGATAATAATATATTATATTTATTAAAAATCCCAAGACTTTTAAATGGGTATACCATATAGATTTGATGAGATCCGTATTTAATAGTCAATTAAAATCATATCAAATCCCAATGGTTTTAGATCTATTTATTCTAAAATGTAAATTTTCCTTTGTTCTTTCTTATTTGTTCTCTCTTGATACTTAAGGTTTTAAAGCCTTTCTCTTGGAGTTGTATAACCCTATTAAGGGTTTTGGTTTGAGTTCTTCCTGTATAGATTTCCTCCTAGGCGCACACCCCTTGTTTTGGTGAAGAAAATTGTGTAAAGATTCCTTCTTATAGGTAGGGATTCCTTCATTTCTTACTTAGTGTATCATGCAAGATGAGTTTATTATTGTTATCGCTTGATAAGATGATCGTATCTTGATTAACTAAGATAAATGATTTAGTTTAATTTAAATTTAATGGGGAAGGGGGATGAAATTATATTCTTTTACTATTTTTGTTATTATTGATGTTATAAACAATATGGGCTAATGCCCTACTGAAAATCATGGCAGTTAGGATCATTTATTTATATTTTAGTTTTGGTGTTAGGGAGACCCTATTTTTATGATTATTTTATATCACTATAAATGGAATTGGTTAATCACTTTTACTCGGATAAACAAATGGTTTCCCTTGGAAAATCCTGATTGTGTGAGAAAACCATTAAAATAAAGTGAAACATGATAAATCCCCATGAATAAATTTGAAAATTGTTATATGTTTTGTGTGAAATGTGTTGATGAAAGTGGATGTGTGGTGTGGTTATGATATTTCTATGTATTGCACTGGAAATGTTTTTTTGTGTGGCATATATGATGGAATGATGTTGAGGAGATATGGTTGTTGTGATGAAATGTGTCATGTGGTGGAAAGTAGTGTAATGTGTCCATTGTAGAGGAAAGTGGTTATGAATGTTAAATGGTGGTGTTGTGTGGTATAGTTGGCCATAAGTTAATGATTTTGGTGTTTTTGGGATTTTTATGTATGCTTATTTTTATGCACTGTGATAGTTTTTTTAGTAGTATTGGAATTAACGTGGTTTAGTTAATGTGCTGAAACAGAAAAAAGAATTTACAAACAGAAGAATAAATTATAACAGACTGTGTGGTTAAATGGTGGTCCGTTAAATATAAATTAATGGGTTGGAAAATGAGTAATTAAATGGATATTTTAATTAAAATGGGATAAAAATAGAAATTTAGAAACTGTATTGACTTGTAATAAAAAGATAAAAAGTGTCTTGTTCTTTGTGGTTTGTGATGTTGTGTGGTGCATGTATAAGTGGCAGTGAAAGTGGTGTTGTGAGTTGGTTGTTTTTTTTGTAGTGAACCCATAGGTCGGGATTTTTTTGGATTTATATATATATAAATTGTATTATTTTGTGATTTATTTACAATTCTTGAGTACCTAGTACCGATAACCAATAGTTTTGGGGGTGTTTTTCCCAACATCCTAGTGGTGAGGGTGAATGGATGGCCACCCACTCTTCCCTGCTCCCTCTTACAAGATATGATGAAATGCTTGGGTTGTGATGTCTATAATTCAAAAGTGCCACTTTTGAGATGTGTTGTGATGTGGTTTGATGGCCCAAGTGTCTTTGGTATGGATATGGTGAGGTTGTATGAGATGGATTATGGTGGGGGTTGTGTATGGTTGAAGGAGGAAATGAGATTAATGTACTTCATGTTAATGATACCCACTTCCCTGTCTATATTATGATATGTGACATGATGTCCCAAGTGTTTGTAGGTGGAATTTGATGTGAAGTTTTGTGATATGAAAGAGGTGGGAGTTCCATGATGTATGTCGTTGGGGTGTGAGAGCTGCTAATCAGTGGGAAAGTGGTGTGAGGTAACTTTCATCGATATTCTTCATATTATGTTATTATAATTAGATGAGTTACTTAGTGAGTGAGCCTTGGTGAGGTTGGGTTGGGCTAGATAACCTATTTAGGTGTTGTTGGTTCTACTATTTTATCACGAGTGTATTAGTATGCTCTTTTCACACGTGCATGAGAGATTTTGGTTTTCCTACTAAGTGTACCTTTATTCTCACCCCATGTATATATAATCTATTTTCAGGTTTTTGGGAGGTCTACATAGACCATGATGGAAATTACTATTCAGATATTTGGACAGTCACTATGTCTATGCCTTATCTTTTATTTTGGTACTTGTTTTTGGAGACTTTTTTATGTATATATTTTATTTATACATGTTTTGTGGGATGGTTTTGGGTTTATTTATATTATTCCATGGATTTTATTTTATTTTATTCATCATATCTCCCAATATTGTTTTCATATAGAGGGTAATGCCTCCTATATCATGACATTTTTATACCCTCAATGCTAGTCTGTAACCCAGGGACTACCGGAGGTGGGACCTAAGGGTCATTATCTATCTGCCTTTATTGCAGTATATTTGTTGGTAGGGGGTAATGATAGAGTGGTATCAGCTGATGGTTTATATATAAGATGGATTTTAAAGTTGGGAATAATGAGGATTTCATGGGTTGGTATTGAAACAGTTCTAGTTGACCTTGGTGCATAACATATGTTAGGGATACTGGCTAGGACACAGGATTTTAAGCCCCCGCATGATCTAGTGCATGGACTCTAAGCTTATTGAATAACCAAGTTGGGTAGAACTTATTTTAAGGTCAAGTAATAGGAATAGTAAATTCATCATGATGACTTGTGTTCTTGTTTGAATTAGCAGTTTTGGTTATGGGAAAGTTGAAATAAGTTAAAGTGAATTAAATAAATATTAATAAAATTCCATAATACTAGGATTAGTAACTCCTTGTTCACCTTGAATCTATGTATCATGTTCATCGTTCTCATGTATCTCAAGAAGTAAAGGTTTAGTAGGATGATTCAATTAATCATTGGAGTTTTGATCTGGTTGAGAAGGATAACCAATGGTAGAGGATGTTGCACACCTTTCAGCAGGGGGCTTTAGAGAAGTATGAGAGTAGTGTTTCAGATGTGGAGACATATAAACAACTAGAGGATCTAGAGATCACTTTCAGTTTGATCTAGGCCTCTATGGAGTACTAGGTCCCCTTGTAAGTTAGTCATATGTGGGGAGCTATGCGCCTGCGGTAAACGCTATACCTTGGGAAGAAGAGGGAGGTGGATGTTTTATGGGTTAAATTTTAGAATGAATTCTGAGAAGAGTTACTTTCATCAACCATGAAGGAAGTAAAGAGGTAGGAGATACTCACTCTTTAGCAGGGGAGCATGTTAGTACAAGATCTCAAGATTAGGTTCAAGGACCTCTTGTGTTTCACCCCAGATCTTTTTACTGATAAGGATTCCTGATTAAGAAATCTTGAGGAGAAACTTCATCCTTCTATTTAGTATGAAGTTACTCCCTTTAAATTTCCTACATATCTAGAGGTTCATAAGAAGGCAAAGGTGGTTGAGTATATTCACTCATGAGGGGGTTTACTGCAGGAGGGGAGCTAACAGGGTTCCTCATGAAGTATAGTTGTTACTTGAAGGTCTTAAGTGCCAGGACCTTTAAGGTTTTTTCCAGTAGATATTTTACCTCCTCTAATTCCTTTATATCCTTCAAGGTCTAGTGGTTTTCATGATATTCCTAGGGGATTGAGTCCAGTATGTTTCATCTGTGGGTTTCATGGGCATTTTTGGGATCAGTTCCTAGTGGTTTCTTAAGCTTAGTTTGGTGGAGGTGGGTGGGTTTAGTGTTAGCCTCAGAAACATTTGTCAGCAAATACATTTTGAAATTAGGGGTAGAAGGCTTATGATCCTCCAATAGGAGATAAATAAGGTAGAGTCTAACCTCTAGATGTTCTCCAAGTTTAGGGGGATTGAATTGAGCATGGTTGTGGAGGTGGTTTTCATAAGAGAATCATAGGATTCGAGCATGGTCAGTTTCATGCAGTGGAGGAAGAAACACTAGAGGGGTATGATATCATTTGAGGTATGATAAATTTATCATATAATCTTGGTTTTTACTTTGTTTTATTTAAGATATCACAGTCCTTTGTTTCACATTCTTTAGTCCATTCTTTGGAACTAGACACAGAGAGGCTTCTTGTTCCCCGAGTGTTTACTACACCTATCATAAGTGAGACCAACTTGTTTGATATGTGTCAGGGACATAGAATGATGATGAGGCCACATCAGTAATGTGGGGATATTTTATTTCTTCAGATGTAGTCATACAATGTCATCCTCGGTATTAACTAGTTGTATTATACACATCATTATCGACTGATTCTAGAGTAGAGTCATGTTCTCAGGTATGGATGGATAGCGTACAACATTAATTAGTGAGAAGAGTCATAAAGTGAGTATTAGAAATTTGGAGGACATTATTTATTTTATGATTCAGATATATGTGGAATTACCAAAGACTGGGATGGTGGAGGTTACTAAGGTTATCAAAGAGTTTCTAGATGTTTTTCTTGAGGAGGCTGCGAAACTACCCCATCGATGTTATGTTGAGTTTGGGATAGATCTACAACCCAATGCTTCTCCAATTTCTATGGATCCCTATTATATGACACCCTATGAGTTATAGTAGTTGATAATTTAGACATATTATCTAATATATAAAGGTTTTATGTGGTCTAGTTTGTCACTGTGGGGTACTCTAGTGTTATTCACCAAGAAGGCGGATGGTAATATGAGGTTTTGTGTAGAATACTGGAGGTTGAAACATGTGATGATCAAGAATTTCTATCAGATTATGAGGATAGATGATATTTTCAACCAATTGAGAGGGGTGAGTTGGTTTTATAAGATTGATCTATGGCTGGGATATCACCAGTTGAAGGTGAAGGAGGATGATATCTTGAATAATGCCTTCAGATGCAGGTATGGGCACCTCAAGTTTTTGATCACACCGTTTAGTGTCATGAACAAACTGGCTATGTTCATGGGGCCCATGAGATCCATGTTTCATGAATTCTTGGCCTATTTTGTAGCTATATTCATCGAAGACATATTTATCTACTCAAAGTTAAAGGAGGAGCATACCGATCATCTCAGAGTTGACTTGTAGGTTTTTCGATACCATCTTCTCTATAGAAAGTTGTCCAAGTGAAAGTTCTGGACACAAGAGGTAAACTTCCATGGGCATGTGGTGTCTCAACAGGGTGTGTCAGTGGACTCGTTGAAGGTCAGGGTGATTTTTTCTTGGGAAACACCCAAGAATGTAGGGGAGATTCACAGATTCCTTAATATTGAAGAATATTATGAGAGGGTTGTATTCTATTTATCATGAATTTTGTCCCATTGAAAACTTTTACTAGGAAGGACTAGGATTTTATCTGTAATAATTAGTGTTTTTAGTGTTTTACCACCTGAAGGGGAAGTTTTTTAGTGCTCTAGTGCTCCAGTTTCTGGTAGAGGGGGTGATGTTTGAGGTGTTTTGTGATGCTTATTATCTAGGCTTGGGATGTTTTTTGATGTATCAAAAATAGGTGTTCTCATATGGGTCTATGAATTTCTGTCTCCACAAGCATAACTATGCCACCCATGATATAGAGATAATAACAATTTCGTTTGTGCTAAAGTTGCAGTGACATTTTTTTATCAATGAGTGCTTTGTGGTCTCTATAGTTCACAATAGTTTGAGGTATATCTTTTCTCAACATGATCTGAATATGTAGAAATAGAGGTGGATGAAGTTTCTTCAGGATTATAATTTCTAGATCTACCACACCTTAGGGAAGTGGAGAATTATGGTTGATTCTTTGAGTAGTAAGTCGTGAAAGGATGTTGTTTGGGAGTCTGGGAATGATTGGAAAGTGATGAGGGAGTTGGATGCATTACACTTGGATGAAAGGGTGGTTGATGGTGGTGGTTTATTATTCCATATAATAGTATATTCTTATATGTTATAGTAGGTGGAGGAGTCTTAGTGGGGATACTTGAAGACAGAGGTGATACATGATCATATTATTCATGGTTACGTTTCAGAGGGATGGTCAAAGGATGGTCAGAACCGAATGTTGTTTTGGGGGATTTCTTTTTCAATAGATATGCATGAGGGAGTCCCTTGTGAGTTTTATAGAACACCTTGTGAGGTTAAAATATGGTTTTATAAGATGTATCATGGCTTGAGGATGCAATTTTGGTGTCCCAAGATGAAATAGGTAGTGGTAGAGTTTGTAGTTCAGTGTTTGGTTTTCTAGAAAGGAAAGGCCGAGCATCATGTTCCTGGTGGATTTATATAGCCCTTGAATGTTCCTAAGTGGAAGTGAGATGAAATATAAATGGACTTATTCATAGTATTATCTCAATACCTATGATTTTGTGATGCTATCTGGGTAATTGTGAATCAGTTGAAGAAATCATCTCACTTCCTTGTGATCAAGGAGTCAGGCGTAGTGGATGTTTTGAAAAAGTGGTATGTGCATGAGTTTGTTTGATTACATGGAGTTTCTAGGTCCATTGTATCAGATAAAGATGCACATTTTACTTCGTGAGTCTGGAGAGGATTGAAACACACTTTTGGCACTCTGTTTCACCTCAACACTGGTTTTCACCCTTAGACGGATGAACAGATGGAGCGAAGTATCCAGAAATTGGAGGATATGTTGTGGGTGTGTTTCTTACACTTTTTTGGATCTTGAAAAATTAATTTTACTTTTGTTGAGTTTTCTTACAACAAAATCTATCACTTATCCATCAGCAATTCCCCATTTGAGGCATTATATGGGTGGCCATGTCATTATCCATTATGTTAGGAGGAGGTTGGGGAGTCAACAATTATTAGATTTGATGTGGTAAAAAGAATTAAAGAGAAGGTTCAGTGGGTTAGAGAGATTATTAAAGTAGTATAATAAAAAAATAAGTCTTATGACAGTCATAGGAGTAGGCCCTTAGAGTTCTAGGTTAAATACCACATGTTCTTGAAGGTTTCCCCTCGATGTGAGGAATAGAGGTTCGATAGGGGGAGAAAGATCTCACCTCAGTTTTTTGGTCTTTTGAAGGTGTTGGGGAGAATTGGTGAGGTGTATTATTTGTTATCACTTCTATTATGATCTAATTGAACTCATGGCATCTTCCACATCTCTTAGTTCCATCAGTATCTTTACAATGAGTCCCATGTCATTAACTTTGGAGAGTTGGATATCGAGGATGATGCGACATTCGTAGAGCATATAGTGGAGATCTAGGATTATTAAGATAAGATTATGGGAGGATGAACCATTCCTTTGGTTCATGTGCTATGGAGGCATTTTGGCCTGGAGGAGAGTGCTTGGGAGCATGAGATGTAGATGCATTCCCAATACCCAGAGTTGTTATGAGTTTTGTCTTGCTGTATTTTTCTTTCACAATGTGATTCTTAGAACTTGATATTTTATATTATATACACTTATTAATTATTGATATGATGTGTTATTAAAGTTTTAATGCATACAAATAAGGTAAAAACCTGATCCCTAATCGATACATGTTATACCTTTATATGATTGAAACCATGCGGGTGAGTCAGTACCACCCAAAGCGGATAATATCTTAACACGAGAGATGAAACTCATGATTTTTTTACATGGGGATCTACTATGTATTAGTTTTATTAGTTGTTTTCTTGGATCATATAGTGACCCGACCCGATTAGCGACCCAAATAGTGCTTCGAGCCGAGTGCCATTGGCCTTAGACACACCTCCCCAAACACTAAAGGATGATGACTAGTAGTGAGGGAGTAAAGGGATGATAATGGAGAGAATATAAACTCCAGAGATGAATATAATAATGGTCCAAGTATAATAATAAACAATCTCATTACATTTTTTATAATTAAACATCACATCATACCATTTGTAGAAACTAAAAACTGAACATACATATAGGCCATGTCATACAATACAATAATAGAAGGGTCACCAATGGCTGAACTTAGTATGTATATATATAAAAACATTCTTATACAAAAAGAAAACAAAAGGAAAATATATCTGATGTAGGAACATCAATATCCCTTGTTATCCATCCAATACTAAACAACCCAACACTAAGGTCTAGCTCTAGAGTCCAAAACCTTACCTGATTGCAAATCCATAAAATCTACACACATCTGAAAGGGATCGTGTAGGGTGTGAGAAAGAATATTAGAAGGCCACTATCAACTTTTTCCTATCTTAAATATGTGATTATATAGGTATATATATATATATATAATATAATAAAATAGAACAAGACACATTCATAATAACCACTCGCTCACCCTGTGCTTAGCAGCCACAAGGGAGCGATCACCTGTTTCAACCAACATTGGTATACCATAGTAGAGAGGATCCCTATCCTAAGACCAAGGAATACACTAATGTAATCAGTATAGGTGAACCCTTAGGTTCCACCTATAATAAAATAACCTGGCACCTCATGGAAACTGAAACCTCATGTTCAGAAATATCTGATGTCCCAAAGGCACACCCCAATAATCCGTACCTGGTCCCTCAGAACTCATCTCAAAAGTAATTCCGTTGGCTCAAAGCCTGATGTATGAGGCACAATTATTTCTTCCCTCCAAGTAATATCACCATTGGATCAATAGACAATGTCCCTAAAAATGACCATGTCTATCCTCCAAAAAACATCTTGTACGAATGACCTCAAGTACGATGATGCTTATCCCCCAACAGATAATATAAACACTGTCAACCAATGGATCCTCACCATCCCTATGGATTTCTACAACAAGAACCTCCAACCATCAACCTAAAATGAAACTAATTTAGGACTCTACCCACAAAATTAGTCAATACCACCTTAATATTTGGGTCCTACTGTGTGCACACGACTACAAACAGTGCATTGGAAAACACAAGTGAGCGACAATAACCAATTAAATCCCATATCCACATCATCCAACACCTCATGCCCCTATGACCGAGTCACTCAAACTAATGGCCATAGACATCCAATATCACATGAGCTTCACCCGTAACCTGATGATAGTGTCACCTCATCCTAATAACCATGTCACCCAATCAGTGATCAATATCACCTAAATGCCTTGGTCCAAGCCTATCTTGATGATCGTATCACCTCAACATAGATGAAAAATTCCATATCAATCCTCGGGCTAGGCCCATCTAGTTCCCATGAAACTCAACAATCAATACAATTAATTTAAAATAAATCAATTTAATTAAGGAAAGCACCCCGTCCTGAACTACCGAAGGTCCTAAGCCACTCACATGGCTCAAACCATTTGTAGACTTGATTGATCATGCCCATAAGAATCTCACATGGTCAATTTAATTAATTAAAGACAAGTGGTCAAATTCACAGGGTCTAACTATATCAACACAATGGTGTGATCAAAACCTCACCCCCAAAAACTCATGAAATCACAAAGAAAGATGAAAACCACCTACCTCATGTTGGTATAATTCCACTCATCTGATCTTAGCCTCTAACTCGATTTGATTTGGAAGAAATCGTCATTTTAGATGGACACCCTAAAAATATAGTAAAATGGATTTCATGGATTTAACACTCATTGAGGCGAGAGAAAAGAAGAATAGAATAAAGAGGACTCAATATCTTCCCAATGTGGTTCCAATGCACCCAAAAACTTGAATAATGAAGTCCGAATGAAGGGATCGACTCAACACCCAAGGAAGGAAGAAATGGTCGCTATTCTCTACTGTACATGGGTGATGGAGGAGTAAAAAGGAGGAGAAAAGAAGAAATATGGGGGATAAAAGTGGTAATTTTACCTATTTAATGACCAACATGGTTAGATCGTATAGTTTGGCTAACCAAGAATAGCTCATGTAATAGTCCTTGCCCAAATATCCAGTTTGTATGGTTGTCCCACAAAGTTTTCCAAACCATGTGGAAACCATGAGAATCACATCTTCTAAAAATTACAAAGGTTTTACATAGACATGCACCCCCTCTTTCATGGTTTTTAAAATCATGCATAGAGAACCTAGAGGGCTGCATAGTTACTTCTTAGAGGCTGCACGATTTGTTCAAATCATGCACCACAGTCTGCACACTAGAAAATCTTGGGTTTTTGGCCTTCAATGCACCTGAAACCCAACTGAACCACCAATGAATTTTACAAGACTCTAAACCCATAAAAAAGTCATTAGGTTAAGTAAAATGTTGTAATTAAGTTCATTTAAACAATAAAAGAGTTGGTATACCCACCAAACTTCGAAAATTCAAAACGAGTGAGGAATTTAACCTGCTCCAAAAACCCAAGATGTTATAATCTACCCACCTTAACATAGATCATCCTCGAGATATAAAAAAAACCCAAAGATGGTATCGACCATATCCATATCATTAAAATTAACCTAGACTAACTCGGTTAAAAGGGAAAAGGTAAAATCTCTCAAGGTGTTCCCCACTTTAGGAGTTACCTACCCTAGTCGCATCCCGACCAAAAACAGAAACAAAACTGATGGCCCATTGACCATCCCTGAACTAAAAAGTCCTCCAGTGATTCATCATCACTCTTGAACCTCCTTAGGTGATCCTATTTCATACCTGACACCCTTCATGTTTCATATCTCAACAGATGCCAACCTCATTTCCATGCCACACATGACACCTATGAGGTCCTGCATCTCATTAAATGCTCAAATTAGTCCTAGTGCTTCACACCTAAAACTGATTCCTAGATGCTTATGCACCTCAAGTAATCTCACATTGCATCAATGCCCATATTCCAAAAAACCTCATACAATCCATGCATCCATCAATGATCACATATAAATCTTGGTTCCATACACCTCATATATATATATATAATGAATTATAACTGATTCCAACCTACTAACCAATGTCTATTTAGTCCATAGATACATCCATTTCACCACATGTATCCAAAATAGACATTATTTTAAAAAGGCCACGCCAAAATAAAACAAAACCCTGGTCATGCCTATGGAATACCTTTGACAGTAACTGGATACCTGGCCTACTCTACACCTGGAAGCTTCACTACATTCATCTGGACTAAAGCTTGAATACTTGAGGCATGTACTCCTTGTGGTGATGCACTAGACACTAGCTACTGACCCCACTATTGGTACCCACTTTCTCTACCATGACCTCCACATACAACCGAACCCTAGCTACCAACACCTGGTACCGCTCCCAGTTTAATCTCAGATCTCCGAGTCTGCCTTGTTCCATGATTTCTGGATATCTGAGAAGGCCTCCTGTAGAAAATCTCAAGATTATTGACCTGACTGCATGATTGACACTCCTTAGGTGCCCGATCACACTATGTCCACACATGACCTGACTTCCCACATTGGAAAAAAACTGTCGATGACCCACTACTCAGTGGTATGATCAAGTCCTTAGCTTGACTACCCTTTTGTAACTCCTCTTGGCCTTGCTTCCTACTATCTAAAGCATTTCCACTGAAATAACCTATATCCATCACCCGGATTGAGTATGAATTGTCCATCAAGTTTCCATAGGCTATGAGAACCTAATTCAATACCTCTAAGAATGAGTATAACCTAGAGATGTTTACCTACACCCAAATGACATTTTTTAAACCATCCTAAAAATTCCTCACCCTTGAGGTGTCTTCGTCCACCATACTAGGTGAGAAAAAAGATAAATCAGTGAATGTTGATGCATAGTCCATGACTGACATGTCACCCTGCTATAGGCTCAAGAACTCCCAATATCTCTCCAACCTCAGTGTATCTAGAAAGAATGATCAATGAACCTGGCCTCAAAGTCTTTCCAAGACAGTCCATCATGTCTGCCCGCCTAAACCTACATGTACCACTAGCTCTTTGTGGGTCCTCTGAGCATGTATGTATCGAGCTTCACCCTCCACCTTGAGGGTCTCTCAAGATTCTAGAATATCATATGCATCGAATCGATCCAATTATCAGCCGCCTATGGTCCACCCTTATCCTGAAACATTGATGGGTGTTGTGACTGGAACTCCCAAGTCAGGTAATCCATCAAAGGATCTACTCATTTTTCTCCCCTATCGATGCCCTGGATAAAACATACCAGACTCTCTCTAAGATGCATGTTAATCCATGACCAAAAAATCGATTAAATCCAGTAGATTCCCTACCTGAACTGGATCCTCTACCTGATTTTTTACCTACAGACCATGCTCTTCCTAACCCTCAGGGGACTCATCCCAACCCTTAGGGGTAAAATCCTATGAAACCACATCAATGCCTTGCTGATGCTCTATTGGAGATCATCTAGGTGGAATCCTGATGAATACCAATATAATAGTCAGAAAACCCAAATAACATATATATATAACACAAATTGGGAAATCCGTAATAGGTAGCGCAACCTCACTACCATTACTCTCCCCCATCACAACCATTCCATATGAAATCTGACCTCTTGATCCCTTACCCACCCATATCAAAGCTAGGTATCATATATGCCTTGATCCATGCTCGTCTGACGAACCATGTCGCCTCAATCCAACGACCTCATCAACCAACCTAGTGATCAACATCACTCCATGTCATCATCCCTGACTACTCCTATAAGATCCAGACCCCCCCACATATATATATATATCACATATCACACACATATTTCATTGGGTCCACTTTGCTGGTCTGGTTGAGTAAGATGCCACCAAAGAGAGGATAGGTAGGAAAACACCTCTTAGGTTCTTTTGTTGACACTTTAAACTATCCAAACCCTCTTATCTAAATCCACAACCCAATGAAAATCACAAACATTTTATCATAGGCACATGCATATATATATTTAAAACATCCTATGTGCCTAATCAGAAAGCATAACCAAGCATCCCTAGCCATACTAGGCCAAGGTTCACATGCCAAAACAGATAACAATCACGTTCCAATTTCACCACTCGAGGTGTAAATCATATCAAATATAAAATGAGAGAAATAGAATAGAAATTACCACCCCTAGAAACTTGGTTGTCCCATATGCATGGGTCTGTAGGCACCCAAACATGAGTTCTAAACCCATTTTTGAAAACATCCTAATATTTGGTCTACCATAAACCAAACAGTAAGACCAAGAAAGGAAAATAAATCATGTGATATAATTAGTAGTTAGCTAGACACCACTATTAATTCCCAGTCAAGAGTTGCTTCGATACCATTTGTAGCGCCCTGACCCGATTAGAAACCTGAACAATGCTTCAGGTTGAATTCCACTAGTCTTAGGTGCTCCTCCCCATACACTAAAGGTTGCTGACTAGCAGTGAGGGTGTAAAGAGATGATAGTGGGGAGACTATACCCTCTAGATATGAATATAATAATGGTCTAAGTATATATATAAAGAAGCATAAAGTAAAAACAAACAAACACTAAACCAGTAACCTGCCCACGATGGAAGCATAATAAATACCAGAAAAAATAATAATAAAAAATCTCAATACAATTTTCAGAATCAAACATCACATCATACCATTTATAGAAACTAAAAACTGAACATGCATACAAGCTAGGTTATACAATACAATAGAATAAGGGTCACCAATGGACGACCTCAGTATGTACATATATAATAGTATGATGATATATAAAGAAAAAAAAATGAAACTCTAGCTAATATAGGAACATCAAGGTCTATTTCCATCCATCCCATGCTAAAAATCCCAACACTAAGGTCCAACTCTAGAGCCCGAACCCTTACTTGATCACAAAGACATAAAATCTACATGTGTCCCAAAGGTCCCATGTAGGGCGTGGTAAAGAATATCAATAGTCCGCAACCAATGTGTTCCTATCTTACATATTTGATCACGTAGGTGTATCTAAATAATAAAATAAAATATCACAAGACACATTCATAATAACCACCTGCTCCCCTTGTGCTCACCAGCCACAAGGGAGGGATCACCTACTTTGTCTAATGCTGATATACCATAGTGGAGAGGATCACTAGCCTAAGCCCAAGGAATCCCTTGATGTAATCAGTCTAGGTGAACTATCAGGTTCCACATCTAATAAAATCACATGGAACCTCATGCCAACCGACACCTCATGTCTAGAAATATCTAACATTCTAAAGGCATTCCCCAATAATCAATACATGGTCCCATATACCTTAGATCAAAAGTAACTTCATCGGCTCAAAGACCAAGTTCAAGACACAAAAATGTTTTCCCTCAAAGTAATATAACCATTATCTCAATAGCCAACATCCCAAGGAATGGTGATGTTTATCCTCTCAAACAAGCCCTGGACCAATAGACTTAAGTACGAAAAGCCTCAGCCCCCTACCGACAGTCTCAATACTGTCAACTGATGGATCCTCACCATCCGCATGGATTTACATGGAAATAACCTCAAACCATAAAACTAATCCACAATTAATTGAGGTATCTACCCACATTATTGGTCAATACCACCTCAACATCTGAGTCCTAGTGTGTGTAAACTACTCCAAATGGCACATTGGACAACATGGGTGAGCAATAATCACTAATTAAATCCCTAAGATACACTATACGACACCTCATTACCCTACGACCAATTCAATAAAACCGATGGACATCTCCATCCAATATCACATGATCCTCACCCGTAATCTAATGACATCATCTCCTCATCTTGATGACTAAGTTTCCTAATTGGTTATCAACATCACCCAAATTCTTCAATCCAAGACCGCCCCAATAATCGAATCACCTCAAACCATATGACCAATGCCATATCAATCCTCGGGCCAAGCCCATCCAGTTCCCATGGAACTCAATAATAAATATAATTAATTTAAAATAAATAAATTTAATTAAGAAAAGAACCCCAACCTAAACTTCCCATGGTCCCAATCCAATCATGCGACTCAAAAAAATTGTAGACTTGATTGAGTATTCCCATAGGCATCTCATATAGTCAATTTAATTAATTAAAGACAAGTGGTTAAATTCACAGGGTCTCGTTTGGTCAACATAACAACCTGCTCAAAGACTCACCCCAAACACTCATGAAATCACAAAGAAAGATGATCATCACCTAAATTGTGTTATTAAATTCCAAATCATCATATCTTAGCCTCTAACTTGATCCGAATTGGAAGAAATAATAATTTTAGAGGAATGCCCTAAAAATAGGGTAAAATGGATCGCATAGATTTAGTACTACGTTAAGTGAGAGTGAAGAATAATATAAGCAAGAGGTCTCAATTTCTTACTGATGAGGTTCCAATGCACCTGATGAATTAAAGAACAGAGTCCTGATGAAGGGATTGACTTAACACTTAGGTAAGGGAGAAATGGTTACTCCCCTATACTGACCGAGTGAAGGAGGAGGAAAAAGGAGGAGAAAAAAAGAAATAGGGTTGAGGAAAAAATGTTAATTTTTCCTCTTTAATGGGCCACATGGTTAGCTCACATAGTTTTGATAACCATGTTCATCCAGTGTGGTAGCCCCTGCCCAAAGCTCCAACCCACATGGTTGTCCCACATGGTTCTCCAAACCATGTGGAAACCATTTGAATCAACTATACTAAAAAGTACATAGGTTTTACATGGACATGTTACCCCTCCTTATTGGTTTGGAAAACCATACAAAGGGAACCTATAGGACCATAAGATTACTTCTTGGAGGCTGCACAATTTGTTGAAATCATGTTCCTCAGACTATATACCCTAGAAACTTGGATTTTCATCATTAGACCCACCTAAAACCCAACCGAACCATCAATAAATTTTACAATCCTCTAAACCCATCTAAATACAAATAATTGGGTAAGTAAACTCTTATAATTAGGTTTTATTATACAATAAAAGAGTTGATCTACCCACCAAACTCTAAAAATTAAAAACATGATAAGAATTTGAACCGCTCAAAAAACACAAGATGTTACATCTTTTATGGTGGATATGATAGTAATTTGGTGTTTTTCAAGGTTCTATGAATGTTTTTTTGGTTGGTGAGTTTGTTTAGTGACAATGTTTTGAATGTAACGAGATTCATGAGAGGTATCTTGAGGGATGAATGTTTGGACCTATTCCCTCTTTCCTTTTGGGTTAATTTAGATTCTTGAGGGAGATAATAGTTTTAGAGGTATATTATTTAATGTATCATACCTTAAGGCCTATTAATTTATATGAAATATTATTATTGAGGTGTCCATAGGAAGTCCAAAGGTGTTTTGAGGAAAAGGGGGTGTTTTGGAGATTGACGGTAGCACTTAACAGTATCACCCTGACAGTATCACTTAACAGTATCACCCTGACAGTATCACCTTGGCCTTAGAACCTGATGGTAACAACTTGGAAGTATCACCTAATGATATCACCCTAGTGGTATCACCTGACGGTAGCACCCTGGAAGTAGCACCCTCGTGGTAGCACCTGATGATAGCACATTGGTGTTAGCACTTATGGGTAGAACCTGATAGTAGAAAAATTATACTAGAACCTAATGGTATCACCACAATGGTATTACCTAGAGGTAGAACCTAATAGTATCACCCATCAATATCATGTTCTATATTTTCCAAAATTTCCAATTTTTCCCTTTTGATATATTTTTTGATAAAAAATGGATTTAAATCCTTAATTAATGGAATTAAAAGCTATTTTAAAGGATAATAATTATATATTTCATTTATTAAAAGCAAAAAGACTTTAAAATGGGTATAAAACATGGATTTTATGATATCCTACTTTAATATTCAATTAAAACCATATCAAATCTTAATGGTTTCAGATCTGTTTATTCTAAAATGAAGATCTTTCCTTCATTATTTCCCACATGTTCTCTATAGAAATTGAATGTTTGGAAGCATTTACCTTATATTTGTGGAACCAAGTTATGATTTTTGGTTTGAGTTCTTCCTTTAGAGGTTTCCTCTTATGTGTGAGACCCCTGTCTTGGTGAACAAAAAATGTTTAAGGCTTCCTTCTTCCAAGTAGGGGTCCCTTCATTTCTCACCTAGTGTATCATGCAGGATGGGTTTATTCTTGTTATATCTTGAGAATATGGTTGTATCTAGATTAAATAAGATAAATGAACCATTTTAATTGAAACTGAAAGGATAATGAGGATGAAATTTCACACTTTTACCATTTTTATTATTATTGATGTAATAAACTATTCAGGATAGTGACCTACTAAAAACCATGGATGTTAGGAGTTTTTGTTTTCACTATAATTATGGTGTTAGGAATCCCCTATTTTTATGATTGTTTTACATCCCTCTAAATGGAATTGTTTAATTACTTATAATTAGCTATAAAATGGTTTCCCTTTGAAAATTATGGTTATATGATAATACCCTTAAAATTAAAGTGAAACGTGATAAACCCCCTTGAATAAATCTGAAAATTGTTATGTGTTTTGTGTAGAATGTGTTGATAAAAGTAGATGTGTGTGGTTATGCTATTTTGATGTGTTACATGGGCGGTGTATTTTTTGTGGTAGATATAATGGGATTATGTGAGGAGATGTAGTTGTTATGATGGAATGTGGCATGTGGTGAAAAGTAGTGGAATATGACCATTGTAGAGGAAAGTGGTTATAGTTGTGAAATAGTGGTGTTGTGTGGGATCATTGGATAGAGGTTGAAGATATTGGAGTTGTTGGGATTTTGGTGTATGATTTTTATTATGTGTTGTGATAGTTTCCTGAGTAGTATTATAATTAACATGGTTTGGTTAATGTGCTAAAATAGTAAAAATAATTGGATAAAAAAATACTAAATTGTAATAGGTTGTGTGGTTAAATGGTGGGTTGTTAAATATAATGGGATAAAAAATGATCAATGAACTGGATATTTTAATTGAAATGGGTTGTTAATGGGAATATGTAAATTGGATTGGATTATAATAAGATGAAAAGTAGCTTGTGATATTGTGTGGTTCTTGTAGAATTGGCAGCAAAAGTGGTGTTATTATGAGTTGGTTATTTTCCTTTTAGTGAACCCATAGGTTGGGATGTGTGTGGTTATATATATATATATAAATACATTGTATTATTTATTTATTTATTTACGCACCCCACCTATATCAAGTACCTATTACCAATAACCAACAGTTTTGATGAATTTTTTCCAACATTTTGGTGGTGAGGGTGGATGGCTAGCCACCCGCTATTCCCCGCTCCCTCTTCCAGGAGATGATAAAATTCATGGGATGTGATATAAAAAATTTAAAAGTTCCACTATTGAGATGTGTTGTTATGGACTAGGTGTCTTCAGGCAGGATATGGTGAGGTGAGATGAGACAACTTATGGTGGGGGTCATGCATGGTTGGAGAAGGCAATGAGGTTGATGTCCTTCATGTTCAAAATACCCTATTACCCTGGTTATATTATGAGATGCGATTTAATGTACTAGGTGTCTATATACATGATGTGATGTGATTTTTTATGATACATAAGAGGTGGGAGCGCTAGGATGTATGTCATTGGGGTGTGAGAGCGGATAATTGGGGAGAAAGTAGTGAAGAGTATCTTTCATCGATATGCTTCATATTATGTTATTATACTTGGACATGTTACTTGGTGAGGTTGGATTGGGATAAATGACCTTTCTAGGTGTTGTTGGTTTTTTTTTCTCATGGATGCATTAATATGCGTTTTTCACATATACATAAGTGACTTTGGTATTCCTACCAAGTTTTCCCTCTATGTTCACCCCAGTTATATATAAACTATTTTCAGATTTCTAGGAGGACTAAATGAACCATTATAGACATTAATAACTCAAATATTTAGATAGTTACTATGTCACTGCCTTAGCTTTTATTTTTCTAATTGTTTTTGGAGACTTTTATATGTATCTGTTTTATTTACACATGCCATGTGGGATGATTTTGGGTTTATTTATATTATGTCATGGAGTTTCTTTTATTTGATTTATCTTATATCCTGATCTTGTTTTCATATAGAGGTTAATGCCTCCCATATCAAGATATTTTTATACCCTCTATACTAGTCACCAACTCAGGGCCTAAAGGAGGCAGGACTCGAGGGTCATTATCTCTCTCCATTCGTTGCAGTATATTTAGTGGGAGGGGGTCATGAAAATATCAAGGGATGAAACTTTTTCAAAAACATTAAATTATTTGGTAGCATAGTGAAAGACACTTCTCATAAGAGAAATGTTTTTATTTGATTATTATCATAAGATTTGGTGAATTATTAACATATTTGTGTTTATTTTAAAGAATTGAATGATTATTTCAATAAATCTAAAAGGGGAGATTGAAGTTCCATTAGAGTTTTTGATGGTTTAAATTTGTTTTAAATCATATTTTGGAATCATTGGTGTAACACCCCAATATTTTATGAGAAATATTATTACTTTTATGTCTTGTGTTGCACTCCAGAGCAACCTTCCTCGATAGCGTGTGTTGTACGCAATACCGAGTTTCACTTAACGAGATATTATTATAATATTATTATGAACTAGTCGTTATGAATAGTAATACCCACTTTTTAAAATTTTATAAATTTTATCTTTCAAAATTGACTTCATTTTTGGATTTGGAATATCAAAATTAGCATAGGGTGAATTTTTGGTATTTTTTAAAAAACTTTCAATTTTTGATGAATAGTGAAAACACTCTGTTACTATTTAAAAACCAAATTTTTATTTAAATAATCATTTATCTTATTTAAATTTATTTTAGGTAAAAATTGATAAATAATAACTATATAAGTTCAATGTAATTCATTGGAGTCATTTTATAATAATTTTAGATATATAAAAATTTTATGGAATTTTTCATCGTCTTTTACCCATATCCTAGGAGAATTTGAAAATTTACATAAAACTTAATTTTACCGCTTCTGTGAGTGGAATTTCAAAAATATGAGAAACACGGTTAATATCAAGGAGTAAAATGTGGTTCAATAAGATAAAAATAATTTTTGGTGAATAGTAACGTTTTACTTTTATTTACCACGGTTAAAAGTAAATAGGGTAATTAAGGGTAAAAATGATATTATTATTACCCTAACACATGTCCTAATTCTATTGGATAAGTTTAATTCGACCAAAAACAACCTTAGTAATAAAATATTACCCTTTAGGTCCACTTGGATTAGATTAGGACACTTAATATTATTTTATTTAAAGAAGAGTTAAAATAGTTAAAATCAAAGTTTAATAACTAAAACATTTTTAATATAGGGTTATACATAAGATAAATTCGACTATAAATATTCATTAGAAATATAATAATATTTCCCACATAATTTTATTTTATTTATAATTTTTAGACATTAAATAATTTAATTTATTTATGACACAATGATGATGTAGTAATTACCTTATTAATGAAATATTAACATAATTAATGTTATAAATACCCAAATAAATGTAATTTGAGACTTTTTATGAATTAAAATAATTTTCTAGGTTAATATGACATGTTAGTATGGATTCAATTAACTGTTTTAGAACTAATAATGCTGTTATTAATTTCACAAAAATCAATTACCAAATAGTGTCAAATTGACATAAAATAGTTTTTAAAACACATATTATATTATTAATTGTTATTTTATTCCTAAAAATTTAATGCTTGTCCAAATGACTTATATATGGTTATATATATTAATAATTAACCACTTGGGATTCGTTTTTCTGGTTATAGTAAGTTTATTAACCATATAGTATAAGAAAACAAGAAGACACGGTAAAAGTTAAATTATTTAACTTAGAGGTAAATCTAAATGATAAGGTTAATATAGTAACCTAAACTTGTCTAAAACCTATTGGTTGAGAGTATTTGGACTAATCCCCACTTTATCTTCTAAATAAGTAACTTTGGAGCCATTATAAACCGAATATGACTTTATTATAAAATAATATTTTAAGTTTTTTCCTAAAGTGCCCCTCTCCTCTCTTATAAAAGGGCACCTCCTCCCTCTACTATTTACACAATTTTGAGCCTTCAAGATCGGCCAAAACCTTCCCATTTACATTTTAAACTTCCCTAGAAACATTATAGAGGTTTTTTTCTCCTCAAAATACCCACTCTAGTTCCTTAAGAGGAAGCTTAAAAGAGGTGCGTCGAAGAAGAGGTAATCTCTTCTACCAATTCTTTCATGTTTTCTTTCTTCTTAAACTTATTATTCTTTAAGTTTTTCATTATAAAGTAATAAAATCAGTATCATTAATATACTTATATGTTATTATAAATATTAAACAACCCCATTTCACCTTCTATCCATCCTACGGAAAACGAAATCACCGCGCGTGCGTACGTACGAAATAGCGTCTCCATGCCGTGGTGTAATCTATTTTTCCACCACCAACTTACTTGGATGGGTATAATGGTGTAAAGAATAAATATATATAGTTATTATAACATCATACTGATTATGAGATATTATATCATCCACTACAATTCAATTCAATAATTATGGGAACGATATCATCGCTCGTGCGTATGTACGGATTACCGTCTCCACGACGCGATGATATTCATTCTCCATGTTAACCATTAAAAAATGATTATAAAGTAAATATAATGAATAATAATGAAATATATGACATGATAAAGCTACTCTATTTATTTATTTATATATGTCATCTACTTACTTCCATTCAAGTCAATAAGAAAAGGAAAACAACGTTCATGCGTACGTACGACCTACCGTCTCCATGAACGGTGTATTTCATTTTATTTATCTATCTATTATATATGTATATATACTGAATATATATGATATATAAATAATGATTTAAATTCTGGAAGTAAGTAAATAATGATATAAGTAATAATAATATCAAGAAAAACAAGTCCAAACACTTACGATAAATAAAACGATTTTACCCAAAACGCTGCTTTAACATGGAATTTACAAAAGAACGGGTAATATAAAGTCATAAGTGAACCATATATTACATCATAACAATGAATATGATTATGTAATAAGTAAATTAAATTATTTAAATCATTATATAGGAGGTTCGGATACGTACAAAGCATATCAGACCTAAGGTAAGGGATAACTTTTCCAATCTTGTTTTTATCCAAGATTGTTTATTCGTAAGTATTTACTGGGGTTATTGTTGTCATACATGACCATGTTTCCTAAAAATGTTTTCATGTATGTTTAAAGTCATTTTTACACATTTTTAAAATTTACCACATATTATGAAAGGAATCTTACTTTTGTTTACCACATGAGGAACTTTTTAACTTTTCTGTTAAAAGTACGAGGAGAATGTTTTTTTAACTTATACATCATGAATGGATTTTTACAGTTTCATAACACCTAATTTTCATGAATCTTACTCTACAAGTTTTCATGATTATTTTCAACAAAATCATTTTCTTTTAAAATTTCATGTAATTTTGTGAAAAGAAAATGATTTTGAAGAAGAAAGGATACTTTCCTCAAGAATTCATTTCAAGTGTTTTATCAAAACCATTTTCCCATCTAAGATGAAATTAATTCATATGTGTATGTTTCAAGTATAATGTCTCTATGATTTACATGGATTCACTTTTCTTATGATGAAATGATATCCATTTGTTTTATATGGATTATGTTATGATGGGATGATGTTTATGAAACCCATTTTATTTTTTGGGTTATGATGAATGATTTATGTTTATATTGTGGAACATGTAAGAATGATTTCATTATGAGATAGGTGGGACCTATATCTCCCTCAAATACATTGGGTAAAGATTTATATCTCATGATATAGATATGGCTGGAATGGTAAGTTAATCCGGTTCAGTGATACAGGACTGGAATGAGGAGTGAACTCGATCCAGAAAGGGACTTTGTCCACTAAGATGGTCTTGGCAGCAATGCCTTGGATACTATGGAAATAATATCAAGTGATTAATGATTTTCCACAATTACATTTTTTATTTCCATGCTATTTTATCATGATTCATGTTCTGTTATGATCTATGCCTTACGTACTGCCATGTTTTATTTCATTGCTCAAGATTTTGATGTTTAAACATTATGTTCATGTTTTTAAGTTAAAATGTATATGGTTTGTTTTATTTTCTCTATTATTACCCTTACTGAGCATTTGAGATCACCCTTTATATGTTTTCTTTTCCCTAGGATATAAATAAAGGTTCTAGGTAAGAAAAAAAGGGGAAGATATTTATGGGAGATGTTGAAGATCTTTCACCATGATTAGATGATTATGTTCTGAGTTTCCAAAGGCACTAAACTATTACGGTCCTTGAGTGTTGGTTTTTGTTATGTATTATGTATTCCAAAAAAGTAATGTAATGTCTATGTATGTCAAGTATGGGTCTCTACAATTGGTATCAGAGGAAAGGTTTAGTTAACCTTTGGAAACTAGGATCCGAAAAACTTTAGTCAGATCCCTAGATATATTTATAAGATAAGTGTCAGGATGTCCCTAAGGTTAAATATAAGTATAGGTTATAGTCCTAGAATTACAGAAACGATATTAGAATTAATCATAAGATGATAGATATTGAAGTTACTCCCCATTTATTATGATTTTTTCCTCTCACACTATTCTTTTTGGGTTTTTGAAAATGGCTGGAAACATGAAGATTCACGATAATGGAGGATATGATGGAAAATGGAATGATATTCTTCATGTGAAACCAAATGAAATTGGATATGGAATTCCACATATCATTATTATGTCTAATCAGAAATCTCATAATATGATCAATAATCTAAACTTTGGTAAGTTTCTTGAATCAGCTAATAAGAGAAAGATGGAGTTTCATGATGATCATAGAGGAAAGAAAGTTCAATTTCTCTCATGTAAATCATGTGGGAAGAGGAATCTGGGAGAATGTTTCAAAGGAACTGGAAGATTCTTTGGGTGTGGAAAAGAATGACACAAAGCCATTAATTATAAAGGAAAAGGTTTAGTTAGCACCATGTACAAGGATAATGGTATTGCTAAGACATCAACAATGGTTAAATGTTTTAAATGTGGAATGTATGGGCATTATGCAAACAAATTCCCTAAGGGAAAATCTCATGAAGAGAATCAGCATGGTCATATGGGTAGTATTTATGTGGATGATGATGAAGAGACTACAAATGATATATGATATGAAAGAAATGATGAAGGTCAGTCAGTGGTTTAAGAGGGTAGTGGAATGATTGTATGTTTATCAAGAATATTGTATGGTACTATGGAATAAAGAAAAATATAAGGATTGTTACACTATTTTCTTTCCTTGAGTTTTTGAAAGTATATGGTGAATGGTACCGGTAACCATGAAAGGTTATTTAAATATTTTTGGAAAGTAGATGATATACGCATAATGAATGGATAAGGAGAAAATAATGAGCTCATGATTGATATATGGACTAAGTGATATCATGGTTTGAGTATATAGATTTTTTTGGGATTTTGGTATGTGGAAAGAGATAACTTTTAACTGCATTCATGTTTTCACTAAGGTTCAATGGGTATTCATTTTCAAGAGAATACATGATTAAGGCATTCAAATGTTTGGAATGTGACCAAAAAGACATATATTATGATATATCGAGATAAATGACGGTATTTACATGCTTGGTAGATGACCTCTCTATCAATCCTTTTCCTTATACAGTGAGTTTGGGTAAGCCTAAAGAATGGAATAGATTAAGTTAGACATCAGATAGTATTGTTTAAGGCTAGAAATTTTTGATATTATTTTTGGAATTTTATAATAGTATAGTTTTAGAAAAAGGACAACCTGCAGGATGGACAACAACTCGTCACGTCGGAGAAGGTTACGGGAATCAAACCCACAACCGAAGTGAGACATGCCTTTATCACCTACCACTAGCCTACAGGAAGTCCCTGGTAAGTAGAAACTAGTTTTATTTTATTAAGAGCTTTGATAGATGAAGTATAAGTCCATTTTTAGAACCATATATGATTAATCTCACCATAATATGGACTTATAACTTTTTCTAACCTTATGTTTGAGATAGGTGGAATGACCTATCATTCTATTGCATGATCTACTAATAATTCACGGAAGAAAAATTCAACTTCATTTCTTTAAGAGATGAAGTGGAAATTGTTCAAGGCATAAACAACAGTAAGATTGTACCAAAATCAAGTAAGTATTTATATTAATTCAAAAATTCTTCAACATTAGGGAAATGATATTAAAAACCAAAAATGTTTTCCTAGTGCCCTCATATTTGATGAATCATATGGCACCTTAAATCATCACAAATTTATGGCTTTGTGATTGATGGATTTTTAATAGCCATGTTCTCTACCACTCTCCATCAGAACTTGATGGTTAGATTTCTCTTCCATATCCATATTTTCACCTATGTTGTCCTATGTGGAAACCCAGTGCTGAGTTACTTTGGGTGATTGTTATGATTCTAACTTTCCTTTTTAAATTGAAGTTTTAGTATTCCTTTTTATGATGTGGGTTTCTATGAAAGAAACTTTCAAGTAGTAAACCACTTATAAACCTGAAGAATTTTGAGGGCGAAATTCATTTTAAGGGGGGTAGAATGTAACACCCTGAGATTTTATGAGAAATATTATTACTTTGATGTCTTGTGTTGAATTCCAGAGCAACATTCCTCGATAGCATGTGTTGTACGCAATACCAAGTTTCACTAAATGAGATATTATTATAATATTATTATGAACTAGTCATTATGAATAGTAATAACCAATTTTTGAAATTTTATAAATTTTATCTTTCAAAATGGACTTCATTTTTGGATTCGGAATATCAAAATTATCCTAGGGTGAATTTTTGGTATTTTTTTGAAAACTTTCAATTTTTGATAAATAGTGAAAACACTCAGTTACTATTTAAAAACCAAAATTTTATTTAAATAATTATTTATCTTATATAAATTTATTTTAGGTCAAAATTGATACATAATACCTATATAAGTTCAATGTAATTCATTAGAGTCATTTTATAATAATTTTAGATATATAAAAATTTTATAGAATTTTTTACAATCTTTTACCCACCTCCTAGGTGAATTTGAAAATTTACATAAAACTTAATTTTACCGCTTCTGTGAGTGGAATTTTGAAAATCTGAGAGACACGGTTAATATCAAGGAGTAAAATGTGGTTCAATAAGATAAAAATAATTTTTGGTGAATAGTAACTTTTTACTTTTATTTACCACGGTTAAAAGTAAATTAGGTAATTAAGGGTAAAAATGATATTATTATTATCCTAAAACATGTCCTAATTCTATTGGATAAGTTTAATTCGACCAAAAATAACCTTAGGAATAAAATATTACCCTTTAGGTCTACTTGGATTAGATTAGAACACTTATTATTATTTTATTTAAAGAAGAGTTAAAATAGTTAAAATCAAAGTTTAATAACTAAAACATTTTTAATATAGGGTTATACATAAGATAAATTCGACTATAAATATTAATTAGAAAGATAAAAAGATTTAATATATAATGGTATTTTATTTTTAATTTTTAGACATTAAATAATTTAATTTATTTTTGACACAATGATGATGTAGTAATTACCTTATTAATGAAATATTAACATAATTGATGTTATTAATACCCAAATAAATGTAATTTGAGACTTTTTATGAATTAAACTAATTTTCTAGCTTAATATGAAATGTTAGTATGTATTAAATTAACTTTTTTAGAACTAATCAATTTGTTATGAATTTCACAAAAATCAATTACCAAATAGCGTCAAAATTGACATAAAATAGTTTTTAAAACAAATATTATATTATTAATTGTTATTTTATTCCTAAAAATCTAAGGTTCGGACAAATGACTTAGATAAGGTTATATATATTAAAAATTAACCACTTGGGATTCTTTTGGCTTGTTATAGTAAGTTTATTAACCATATAGTGTAAGAAGACAAGAAGACACGGTAAAAGTTAAATTATTTAACTTAGAGTTAAATCTAAATGATAAGGTTAATATAGTAACCTAAACTTGTCTAAAACCTATTGGTTGAGATTATTTCTACCCATACCCACTTTATCTTCTAAATAAGTCACTTTGGAGACATTATAAACCGAATATGACTTTATTATGAAATAATATTTTAAGTTTTTTCCTAAAGTTCCCCCCTCCTCCCTTATAAAAGGGCACCTCCTCCCTCTTCTCTTTACACAATTTTGAGCCTTCAAGCTCGGATAACCCCTACCCATTTACATTATCAACTTCCCTAGAAATATTATAGAGGTTCTGGTCTCCTCAAAAGACCAACTCTAGTGCCTTAAGAGGAAGCTTAAAAGAGGTGCGTCGAAAAAGAGGCAATCTCTTCTACCAATTCTTTCATGTTTTTTTCTTCTTAAACTTCTTCTTCTTTAGTTGTTTAATTATAAAGTAATAACATAATTATCACTAATATAATTATATGTTATTATAAATATGAAAAAACCCATTTCACCTTCTATACATCCTACGGAAAATAAAATCACTGCGCGTGCATACGTACAGAATACCGTCTCCACGCCGTGATGTAATCTGTTTTTCCACCACCACCTTACTTAGATGGGTATAATGGTGTAAAGAATAAATATATATAGTTATTATAACATCATACTGATTATGAGATATTATATCATCCACTCCAATTCCATTCAATAATTATGGGAATGATATCATCGCTCGTGCGTACGTACGGCTTACCGTCTCCACGACGCGATGAGATTCATTCCCCATGTTAACCATTCAAGAATTATTATAAAGTACATATAATGAATAATAATGAAATATATGACATGATAAAGCTACTTTATTTATTTATATATATATATATATTTCATCTACTTACTTCCATTCAAGTCAATAAGGAAAGGAAAACAACGTTCATGTGTACGTACGACCTACCGTCTCTATGAACAGTGTATTTAATTTCATTTATCTATCTATTATATATGTATATATACTGAATATATATTATATATAAATCATTATTTACACTCTAGAAGTAAGTAAATCATGATATAAGTAATAATAATATCAATAAAAACAATTCCAAACACGTACGATAAATAAAACGATTTTACCCAAAACACTGATTTAACATGGAATTTACAAAAGAATGGGTAATATAAAGTCATAAGTGAACAATATATGATATAATAACAATAAATATGATTCTTTAATAAGTAAATTACATTATTTAAATCATTATACAGGAGGTTCAGATACGTACGAAGCATATCGGACCTAAGGTAAGGGATAACTTTTCCAATCTCGTTTTTATCCGAGATTGTTTATTTGTATGTATTTACTAGGGTTATTGTTATCATCCATGACCATGTTTTCTAAAAATGTTTTCATGTATGTTTAAAGTCATTTTTAAACATTTTTGAAATTTACCACATGTTATGAAAGGAATCTTACTTTTTTTTACCACACGAGGAACTTTTTAACCTTTCCGTTAAAAGTACGAGGAGAATGTTTTTTAACTTATACAACATGAATGGATTTTTATAGTTTCATAACGCCTAATTTTGATGAAGATTCCTCTACAGGTTTTCATGATTATTTTCAACAAAATCCTTTTCTTTTAAAATTTCCTGGCATTTTGTGAAAATAAAATGATTTTGAAGAAGAAAGGATATTTTCCTCAAGAATTCATTTCAAGTGTTTTATCAAAACCATTTTTCCATCTAAGATGAAATTAATTCATATGTGTATGTTTCAAGAATAATTTCTCTATGATTTACATGGTTTCACTTTTCTTATGATGAAATGATATCCATTTGTTTTATATAGATTATGTTATGATGGGATGATGTTTATGAAACCCATTTTATTTTTTGGGTTATGATGAATGATTTATGTTTATGTTGTGGAACATGTAAGAATGATTTCATTTTGAGATGGGTTGGACCTATATATCCCTCCAATGAATTGGGTAAAGATTTATATCTCATGAGATAGACATGGCTGAAACAGTAATTTAATCCGGTTCGGTGATACATGACTGGAACGAGGAGTGAACTCGATTCAGAAAGGGACTTTGTCCACTAAGATAGTCTTGACAACAATGACTTGGATACTATGGAAATCATATCAAGTGATTAATGATTTTCCACAATTACATGTTATATTCCCATGTTATTTTATCATGATTTATGTTCCGTTATGATCTATGCCTTACGTACTACCATGTTTTATTTCATTTCTCAAGATTTTGATGTTTAAAAATTATGTTCATGTTTTTAAGTTCAAATGTATATGGTTTGTTTTATTTTCTCCATGCTTACCCTTACTGAGAATTTGAGCTCACCCTTTATATGTTTTATTTTCCCCAGGATATAAAGAAAGGTTTTAGGTAATAAAACAAAAGGTAAAGATATTTATGGGAGATGTTGAAGATCTTTCACCATGATTAGATGATTATGTTCAAAGTTTCCAAAGACACTAAACTATTACGGTCCTTGAGTGTTGGTTTTTGTTATGTATTAAGTATTCCGAAAAAGTAATGTAATGTCTATGTACATGAAGTATGGGTCTCTACAATTGGATTCTATTGACAGGCTTATGAAGTCATGTTGAATGTTTTTTAAAAGGATTGAGAGGCCCTGAGGTGATTTTAGGAGGTTCTTTGAGTGTTTGAAATCTATTTGGAATTCTATATTGAAGATGATTTTTAACTAAGAATTTTTGGGTAGGAGTCATTTTAGTACTAGGATCATTGAAAAATTATTGCATTATTTATATGTAATAGTCATTTTCCTCTATGTATATGTTATTCAAAGGTACATATTAGTATTTTTTATACTACATATGTGTCAATTGAATCTACATAAGAATCTTTTTGGTACGTGTAAGTGTCAATTGAATTTGTGAAAGATTCATTTGAATCTCTGTAAGTATCATTTGAGGTTTCCTAAGAGTCATCTATTCCTATTTATGTGTAATCTAAATTTCCATATGATTCATTCATTTGATAAATTTTAAAGACCCAATTGAGTAAAAAATATAAATTTCTAGAATTATAAATTATGATGAAAAATGAACCCAATGATGTTAGAGATATTATTCATTTCTTTAAACATTATATTTAAGATGTTATTCAAGTTTATTAAAGTGAGTAATTAAAATGGGAGATCTGTTTTTTCAAGTCAGATAAAGTTTCAAGTTCTATTTATATATATTATTATTTTGGCAATCAAAGTTGAGTTTCCCAAGGAAAATATTCTAGAAAATATTTCTGGAATATTATTTTGATGAATCTATACTATTTAGTATTTCAAATTATCACTTGAAGTTAACCATGCAGTGATTCTAGGTAAGTTTTTAAGTGTGGATATTCAAGTTATTAAATTATCAAGAGTTTTACTATGAAGAGTTTTTGTGTACTTATACATGTTGAAGATGATGAGTTCGAGACTGGTTGAGTAAAATGGAGAATATGGGTATTCTTGGAATTCATAAAAACATCATTTGTGAATTATATTTAGAAATAACGAGATGCTAGAGTTTTCTAAAAAATTTTAACTTTTAGTTAAGTGTGAAGGAAGAAATGAAGGTTAGTTGTGGAATTATATAGAAGACATATAGTTATTCAAAAGAAATAATATCCATGATTGTGGTGCATGTGTTTTTGATCCCAACTGAATGAGGAAATGAAAAGGACCATGTTGTACGATTTTTTTGAGATAATAATCCTGAAAGATGATATATAAACAAATATATGGAATAAACTAATATTATAGAATTATTATTTTTCTCAGATATAGAGAGAAGTCTATGAACTAAGTTGTGTATCAAAATAGTATGAAAAATACCAAGTATTGAGAAAAACAAGTGAGAATGAGAGATGAAGAGAACCTAGTGCCCAAAATTTATATGTGATCACCAACATGCATTTGATCTCAAGCATTCAATAAATCAATCTGATTTAGATATCAAATAAGTATATATAAAACATATTCTGTATGAAGTGAGAAGGTTGTATTGAATATTTTTAGGTATTGTAGAGGAAGATATAATCTATTATTATTGAAGAATCCAAATAACTAAAGAGTTATTTCTCATTTTAATTCTACATATTTATGTTATAGTGAAAAACTACACAGTTTCGTGTGACTTTGGATCAATATAGTGCAATTTTATTCTCATTCATGTAATCTTATACTCACTTATGCTTATAGTGAAGAATCTATGATTGGGGTGAATAACCAATTATCAAAAGTAGTTGGTTATCTATAAAAGGTTCAAAAATTGTAAAAATACTTATGTTATTTTCTATTTCATTTTATTCATGTATGAGTGAGTCTAAAGATTCATATTTTAGTGGATACAACTTTAACAAGTCAAAGAGGATGATTTAAGATTTTAGAAATTGTAAAAACTTTCTCCACTGATTCAACCCCTTCTCAGTGGATCAACCCAATCCTAGGAACTCCAATTTTACAAAACATATCATAAATCATAAATTAGGATTGATATTACTAATAGGGTTTAACTCACCATTACTTTTCAATTGTGTATTATTACACGAATATATCATTAAAAAAATTCTAGGATTTTTTTTTTAAATTTCAATTATAAAATGATTTATATAATTTATAAATGTTTTATAAATTATAGAAAAAGTATTATGGGATATTTAATTTATAAATTTTCTATAAATTAATTAATTATAATCATTTATAATTATTTATTAAGTGTTTATGAAACATTTATTAAATAAATATTCCACAATATTAAATGTTAATGTTAAATACCTTTGAAATTATATGTCCTAAATTTTAATATTGATATAAAATATTTATATAGAAATTTGAATTGTAACTTATAAAGTGTTTATAATTTACAAAATAAGGGAAAATATAAAGGAGTTTATATTTAATATTATGAAATGTTCATAATTATTAATTTGAAATTTTTAAAATAAAATGCCTTCTTCTATGAAATTATTTAAACCACATCAAAATAATTTTTCATGATTAATATGACTAGGGTTTAAATAACATTAAATATATGATATTTAGAATGTGTACTTTTTTCATAATTGGAATATAGAAGTGCTTATATTTCATTTAATATCATATATTTAAAGAAAGTTACATATAATGGATAACATTAAGAAGTTCATATTGGGAATAAATATATGGTGTTTATGTCTATTTAATTATGGAATTTCAATAATTCATGCTTAAATTGTAAAGTGTTTATAACTATCATATTTATGAATTGTTTATAATTTTTTTATTTTGTGTTTAAATATATTATCTATTCATTTAGTTAGTATTTTTCCCAATTTTACACGAATATAATTATTATATTATGAATGGATGTTTGTTTTTGTTTATATATTAAAGTGATTCTATAAATTGTCATACATAAATCTAAGTAATAACATTCTAGCTATTGATTTAGTTTTCTTTTACCTTGAATTTGGTTTGAATTGGGTTATGAAATTGAATTTAAAGGTTTATTATAGTTCATATATACTGGTTGTTAGAATTATGATGGAATTGGGGTTTCTCTTGAGGAAAGTAAACTCAAGTATAATGAATTTGGGCCAACTTTCTCACTATCATGGAGGCTTATGCCTCATTTAGAAAAGTGAGGGTAAAATATTTATCACTCTAAACTTACTCTCATAGGATTTTTTTTTCATATGATTTTAATCCTTTGTATGAAAGAGTTTCATATACCTTATAAATGAGATGCAATTGGATATGTGTGAATATAATTGACTTTTAATTTAGGTAAGTAATACAAGCTAGGATTTGTGTAGAGATTTACACATCAACATGGTTTGAACATATCTTTTTAGTGGAAGGAATATGATTCCAAATTGAATAATTAAAAGCATGCATACATGTAAAGGAAATACATGTGATAATATGATGAGATTAAATCACCTTAAAAATACCAAGTGTCAAATGTTGGAGTTGGTGTCCTAGACTCAACTGTTTGTACTTTAAATTACATATATATTTGAAGAAGTAAATATTAATTAAATATCTTATTATAAATTTTTCATTGTTCTATGTGACTTTAATATAATAATTTACTAAAGTATTTGTCTCATTGAAAAGGTCATAATAGTTCTCTACTATGATGGGAAACTTGAAATGTGATGATTATATTCTTAAATATCATTCTATAATTAGATAAAATTCTATGACGGGAAACATATTATGTTTAATGTAAAGTGTGATTCCTCATAAGAGGATGAGACTTCATATCATATTGTAAGTACTTGGTAATCTTCAAGTCAAGAGATTATGAGAACAAACGCACCTATGTAAAATACACATATTTTTATGTCATTGGATATTTATATTTGTGAGCACGTGTGATGATCCTTGAACTTTATTATAAATGCATGTCATGACTCATGTACTTTGATGTACTGACCAAAACTGTAACACTATATGTTCATGGGAAGTAGGGTATGCAGGTTGAATAAAAAATGATACTTTATTAATGAGTAAGTTGAATAAGTATTTGTACCTTCCATATTTATGGAAATGATATCTCAACCATTTTATTTAAATGGATCTGTTACATTAAATTCAATGGACATGGTGAAGAGATGATTTCATTTCAGAGAGTCAAAGAAAGATGTATCAAGCACATAGGTTGATAACTACTTTTTGAGAAATCATGGAAAAGAGATTATATTATACAATGATCATTCATATGTGGGCTTTTTCATTGTGAGATATCTTCTTACTCTATGGGTTCCTTGACCCATTGCTAGACAGTAATCTTAGACTTTAGGAAAGCTCTCCTAAAGCCACTGAGGAAGATTCCTAGAGGCACACACATAAAGTATTTCCATTGATCACATTTAAATATTATTTATATTTAACAACTTTAATTAATACCAATCACCAGAACAAGATGTAATATTTATTCAGGATTTATTTATTGATCGTAAAAAATAAATATTTATTTGCAAGGTAATTATTTGATTAAATAGATAAAAATAATATTTATTTATCTCTTATTATTTTCAAGGTAATAAAAAATTATTTATTGATTAATAAATAATTTACTATACATGAACATTAAAATAAATATTTTATTCACCGAAATGTGATTATAATATTTATTTATTTATTAAATATATAATATTTATCTTTGTTATTAGGATGAAAATAAATATTTATTTATTAAGAAATAATTTATTTATTTAATTTAATATTAAAATAAATATTTTATTCTCAAGTATATGATTATAATATTTTTTATGGTATATAAATATTTATTCTAGAATTCAATAAATTTTAAGGAGGAAGAGTGGACCGCGTTATTAGTATGATGATAAATATTTATTTACTAGATTATAAATAATATTTATCATTGTGTGGGTTAGAAAAAACCCTGAAATAAAATAATAATAATAATATTTAACATGAAATGAGGTTCCTTAGGAGTTTAATATATTATTAATGGCCTATGTGCAATTAATAAATGTTTAACCCTAACCCTTAGTCTATGAATGGAATATTATATAATTTCAAAAGAGGTTAATCATTGTATGCAATATTACTCTCAATATCCTCCTCCTCATCTATCTATCTCAAGAACAAGAAGAATAAGAGAGATTCCTTTAAGCCCGAGAGCATGTGGATCAATCAAGATGAATAAAGAAATATGATCAATCGGTCAAGCTAGAACATGTCGTTTAATTGTTTAGAGATCGAAAAAACACATGTGGATCATTTCTATAGGGGATATACTTTGGTACCTCATGATGAATTGATGATATATAAATAGAGTTCAAACAATCAAAACCATTAATGAAAAAAATCACAAGACTCAGTTAATCTTTCTCCTTGTGCTTTAAATTAATTATAAATCAATGTGAAAAATACCCTATCCTAGTTTTAGTGAAATAATTTATCAATATTATTCAAGAATTTTTTATTGGTCATGGTGTTCATCATCATGTACATTTCAGATGATCCATTGAATCTGATAAAATCTAAGTTGGACATAGGTCCAATAGGTGCTTCCAATGCATTCTGAACCATCAAGTGGTTTCAAAGTAGTCACATTCAATTTATAATTATTTATTTATTTTTTATCATTTACATTTTTAAAAATTAGTTTTCATTTCAAGATATTTTTACTTTTAATCCGATCATCAAAATATTTTTGTCAAATCTTCATTTCTCACACATATAACCCAGATTTGGTTAATAACTAATAAAGAACATATAAAGAATCCCTCAGGAGGTGCTAAGAGTTCTGATCAGATAACACAAGAGTACATGAGATGTAGCCCGAAGGTACACATCATGTACCCATGTTTAATGCATCAGGATGACTCTCAAATTAATTCAAAGCATCATCATTAATTTCACACAATATTCATTAAATTAACACCATGTGTTGACCAATCCAGGATGATACTTGGTTGAATGGGATTCACACTGTGTAACTCACATACACATAATGTAGTCTAGGTGTTTTTATAGTGTAAAAAATAGGTTCAAAGTTATTTCATTCATTTATTATAGGACATAGGGACTAACTTCTATATAAAAACTATTTATGAAAAAAATTATAAATTAATTTATTATTCCATAAACCTCATAAATATATGTTTTTTGTTTCATTTAATGACTTAAACACACCATCTGATAGGTTTTATATGATATTGAATGCTTAAATAATTTTTATGTAAAATTATAAACCACATACCATGTATATTTGAAAGGCACTATTCTGGACGCTCTCAAATGATTTTCAGTTTTTGGTTATTTAGGTGCAACAGAGTGGCTGACCAAGGTCGTCTCTCAAAGGAGGAAGTAATTAAAACAACATTTTAAAGGTATTTTGAAAATAAAAATAAAATAAAAACACAACTTATAAGGATTGGGGGGGGGGTCTGTTTGATGTTTATAAAACAATAATAAGAAGTATGTTGGAAGAAGATCGTATTTTTTTGTTTTTGTTTTTAAAATGAAATTTAATTAATAAGACACAAAAATAAGATGTTTTTTTAGAAAAAATTTTAAAAGGTGTAATCAATATAACTCTACATATTCACTTGCTTATTAGTCCTTATCATTTAAATTAATATACAATTAATTATTATCCCCTAATTTTAAACCCTTGAACCCTATGATAATTAACTTAACCACCAAGATGAAATTAATTAAACCCTAGGCCATCTTCAGAACATGAAATTGCAACATCCTACTTTGATTGATATTTTAAGGATAACTTATGGTCAGTGGTAAATTATGGAACATATAAAATCTATAAACATGGATTAATTGAGTTTAGAGATTATATTTGAACTCTACAAAGTGATCCCATGTGGTTTTTTATTATTGATTAAGATTGCACTCTCACAATTCATACAATTCTCGACCTTGTGTGTTTTGTGTAAGTTGTTCTATTGGTTGTTTAGTTTCATTTAAATTAAAAAAATAAATTCATAGATAATAATAATTAAATTATAGAATCTAATTGATTCAAAATAATTAAATGAATAAGGTTATAGGTAGATCGATTACTAAGAAAGATTAATCTTTCATGGGCAGTGTAGTCATCGTAGAAACGTTTTTCATTCGCAAAGGTCATAGAAAGGTTATAATCCAATCACGTTTATACTTTTGATTTCCAACACAAATAGGATGAGTAGAGAAGAATAAAATTGAATAAAATAGAATAAATATAAGAAATATAATAGGAACTAAGAAGTTTATTATGCAAACACAAACATCATAGAAGAGGAAGTCTTCGATGAAGGGATACTTACTTCAAGAGATATATATATGATTAGAGGGAGTTATAGAACCCCCGTGGTGATTATAGGATTACTATATTACTCCAAAATTTTATTACTTCATTCATTGGTCAAAATCCCAAATGAGGTTCCCATGGTTCCCTTTTATAGAAAAAATGGAAGTAGTTTTGGGCACACAAATTTTGATATACCACTTGTGTCTCGTTTTTGGGTTGGTAAATGGAATTATCTCAACTTGTACAAAATATAAAAGTTTTTTTGGAATCTTTAATATAACAATGTTAAATTTGTATTACATTATACATATTTAATGGGAGATATATCCAAAATACCAAACCTATCTTTTTTACTTCATTCATATTCAGATCTATGGACATATTGGTTTAGTTGAGCTATAATATGGATGAATTTAGATTGGGTGTCTTGAGATTAGTTATAGAAAACTGACTTTTGGATCACCTAAAAAAATTTCATCCCATTTGGATTCACATATTTCTCAGTACTTGTAAAATAGTGGACATATTTCATTGGGATTATTTCCAGTTTGGCCCATTTTCCTTCTGCATCATCTTTGACCCTCTAAATCACCTCATCCTACAATGAAATAACCAAAAAATTATAATTTAATTTTTTAGATGTGATAAAAATTTAATAATTTAATCAAATGGGAAGTTAAAATTATTATTATATTTTTAACTTTCAATAAAAAAATAGTTTAAAATAGTGATGTAAGGGTGAAATAAAATGGCCAATCGTGGTACGATAACACCCCCAAACTTACGCTTTTGCACTCCTAGGAAAAACCACATATCATGAATTAAAAAAAACATGAGAAGATATGAATGTTCATATTCATCAACCCATAGTGGAAATATCGGTAAAGTAATAATTCCTAAAAGAGTCAATATCATTAAATTTGAAATTCATTGTCACATAAATTGTATCAAAATAAAATCCATTATGATTAATGAAACTAATCATAGTGAAAAAAGTTATGAGTATACTATTCCATTAATTACCCATGTGTGTGTGTGAAACTATTTCAATCTCATATATACACCCTTTATTCAGTATATTTATAAAGACCTAGATTTTCCATGTAATTGTTTTTAATTATATGGAATTATTATGAGTCTGTGAAAATTGATGGCGTGTTATTTTGAGGCTCGGTGTGCCCGAAATGAATTTATGAACTTTTTTAAGGTATGTCCAGTAAATGCGTGAGCGGAATTTTCTAACTTTTTAACCGGTGCTCATATTAAAAATATGAGGGCACTGCTGAATCCGCAGTGCCGAGATTCACTTAAGGGAGGCTTCACTTTGACTGTAATAGGTTTGGAGAAAAAGTTATGTTTTGGGACTTTTAAAAGAATAATAAAAATAACTTAGTTAATTTTTATTTTCTCTTTTATCTTTTCCTCCAATAGAAAAGTGGAAACATGGGACCAGCGACGTGTCAATCTAATAAATGGATCAACCTTTCAATCCTAAGTAACTGTAATGTTGGGGAATTAGGATGGTTCCTAATTAATGAGCCCCCATTAATTCCCAACATCATTAATTACCACCTCTCCTATTTATATGGAGCTTGAGGAGAGGTGTCGATACTACTTCACCAAGCAATGAAGTGATACCAAAGTGTGAAGACGCCAAACCCTTGGAGAAAGGAGCCGGTTCTAGTGAGCAGTGTCGAGTGACAACGAAACCCTGAATTGAAGATCAACGATTGAGCGACGTCGTTGGAGCCTATTTGTGGGGGATGACGAACACCGACCCACTTCCTCAATTGCGGGCGTTCTCCACCGTTCTTGAGGTAGGGATTTTTTTTAAATTCAAGTGATTTTATTGAACCCTTTAACCCTTTATCATGATTAAAATCTAAGTATGAGGGCACTGGCCTAACGAACCCATCCCAGACCCTTCACTACCTAGCTACACTTGCGCCTCTGTGGAAGACCGTCGGTGCGGCAACACAAACCAGCTATGATGGAGGCGGCGCGCCATTGCACGCTGAAAGAGGAGTCTGTGACACTAATCCGCGAAGGTCAGTGGTTAGATTGGAACTGGTTGGCCATGGAGGAGGTACAATGAACCGTCACGCATCGCCGGTGAGCAAGGGGTTGCGACTCTTCAGTTTCGGCAGTCAGTGGAGGTGGCCGACACATCGGCCGACCGAAGAAGGAAAGGGTGGCGTGACCAGTGCATCGTCGGTGATAAGGAGTCCATGACCAAAGCCGTGGTAGAGGGGGAACCTGGGCCTCCAGCAGGTTCCACAGCGACTGGGCGACGCCCACATGGCGCTTCCGTTTTACAAGCCGAACGTCATCTGGGCCGTTCAGAATACCAGGGGACTCAACCCTTTGATAGCTCGGGCGGACAGCGGGCCACGCCCCCTGTGGGCCACGCCTCACGCGGCCAGGCCGCCCCCTCATGGGTCGGGCTTCCCCCTTGTGGGCTGGGACACCCTTTACGGGCCACCCTTTGTGGGCCACCCCCTTGTGGGTCGGGCCGCCCTTTGCGGGCCGACCCCCTTGTAGGATGAGTCATACCTTGGCCCAGCAGGCCGAGCCCACCGTGGCATACCCTAGTTAGGTCGGAACCAGACCAGGTCGGGTTGGTTCAGACCGAGTCGGGTCGGCCTATACCGGGTCGGGCCAGGTCGGTCTGACCGGGTCGGACCGGACCCGGGCCCAACTAGACCCATAAACACTTAAGGGGCCATATCTTGAGAATAATATGTCCATTTGATGAACCGTATACAGTGCTGGGATCCCTGGATTGAGATGGTCCTTTTGGTATACTCCACTGGAGTTTTGGAGAAAGTTGGAGTACGACTGGGTTGGATCAATCCCGAATCCAACCAGGCCCTCAGAACTAAAATGCTTATAATTCACAGACCGATCGTCTGATTGATGCACCATCTATCATGTTGGAACCCTTATGACATGGTGGTCTTTTAGGTTACTACTTTGTGGAGCTTAGTGGAGGTCGAGGTATGACCGATATCTCAAGGTGCAGATTCTACGGAACTCAAGCGCACGGGGTGCGAGGAATCTTGTGGCAGGTTGTAAGGTGAAGAAAGAACATCGATCCTATGTGGGTCATCATCTATCGATCCTGTGTGGGTCATATTCTATCAGATACTATGTGGTTAAATGCTCAATGATCCTATGTGGGTCAGCGTATACCGATCCTATGTGGGTTAGATCCCGTGTGAGTCAGTGGGGGTTAGTTACCCATCAATCCTGTGTGGGTCAATAGTAGTGCCTCTTAACAGAATTAGATGATCTAACTTATGAATAATCATTTGTACTTGTGTACTTAAGTTATACCTGATGTGAGTTGAGTCTTCTATCTTCTTGGGGTTACCTATGCAGTACTTCTATCTTCATGGTGTTACCTATGTGGTACTTCTACATTCGTGGTGTTGTCTTCGTGGTGTTAACTATGTGGTACTTCTACCTTTGTGGTGTTGTCTTCATAGTGTTACCTGTGTGGTACTTCTATCTTCGTGGTGTTACCTATGTGGTACTTTTATCTTTGTGGTGTTACCTATGTGGTACTTCTACATTCATGGTGTTACCATTGCGGTATTCTTTCCTCATGTGTGAGATGAGTATATCTTGATAACTTAGGTATATGTTTGGGCATATACCTAATTAGTGTTGATGTATATCGCTTCATGCTTGAGATTGGGGTCTTGATTTGTGGTATTTATTTTCTGGAACTCTGGGAGACCTACGGGGTCTCGGGGTCCCTAATGAGTATCATTATACTCACCCCTACATAGGCTATGCCCGCACCTTATTATGTCTTGTGCAGACGACAAACAACATTGATCGAGGATGAGGGAGCCAGGACTGGATGGTACTTGGAGGTGGACCATTTGGCATGATGTGACACAGGGACTACTGATCGTGAGTTGTGCCTACCCTTCAGGTAGGATCCTCGGTGGATGATCCCGAAGATTTTTTTTCACTTTTCAGTTGTATTTTTACTTTATAGTTTTATTGTACTTTACAGTTGGGATTTTATTTCGCCCCCTTTACTTTCAACACACTTTTATTATAGTAGTTTACTTAGTGGTTTCTTCTTGCTGTGTTCTTGGAATGTTTTTTTTGTACAGGTTAAAAAGGAAATGCCTTCTTGTATAAGGGATATTCCTTTTCAGTTCTAGTTACTAGCCCCTGGCCTATAGAAGGTGGGCTTGGGGTAGTCACGACACAGGCCCTGAGGGATGGGTCATGACAAAGTGATATCAGAGGAGTCGATTCTACCAAAGAACTAAGACACTGATATTTTTAATGTGGAAATAATGTTATGTATTATGAGTATGGTTTTTCTGTTTGGGGAATCCAGTGTTGGTGTGACGACTGACGTATCCATACCCTAGGACCCTGAATTCTGATTTCTGACTCAGTGCATGAAAACACTGATTTCTTTTCTTTTGAAAAGTTTTCTTTTGATCTCTTGAGTCAGCTTACCAGGTATAACTTAATGACCACGACACACTTATTTTATTTCAGGATGCCTCTACATAGATAGCCAGCCATGATTCCCAAGAGAGTATGCGATGACGGCCCACCGAGCAATGAGGCCTCGGTGCATGGACCTCCTAAGGCGTTAACACCTTCAGGTGGTGTACTAGTATCACCACTACCCATTGGGTAGCCGTTTCCACTAGCCCCACCAGAAGAGGATACACACCGACTGAGTGAATTTCACGAGTTTTAGTGGCAGAGGCCTCCGTGGTTCCAAGGTGAGATGGACCCACATGCGGCTGAGGATTGGATGGAGGCTATAGTCAGAGTTTCTGCTTGGTTGGTACACTAGCTGACCTTATGGTGATCCTAAAAGATAGTTTTTTCAGGCAGCAGCAGGGATATGGTGGATCTTGATGCTTTAGATACACGACTAGGTGACCCTTATCTGGTTGGAATTCGAGAGCCTTTTCAGGGAAGAGTTCTTCCTAGTGACTCTACGCTAAGTGCGTATGCAGGAGCTTCTACACTTACAGTCGGGCAACATGACTGTGGCCCAGTACTCAGTGAGGTTCACTGATCTCTCCTGATACTCCACCAACATGGTACGAGACCCTTTCTTCTGTGCGCAGACCTTTGAGAAGGGTCTCCGATGGAAGATCAGAGCATCAATGAAATTATTCAGCATTCCGACGTAGGCTGGGGTGCTAGAGTGAGCACTTTTTGTGGAGATATTTCTAGTTGAGTAGGCACCGACAATGAGAGACACCACCGGACGTCAGGCAGTAGAGTCATTTGCAACATCCAGTAGATGAATGACGCAAGGACCCAAGAAGGACATAACTTATGGTGGATGACCTTAGGATACAAGGTCTGTGGTGTGGGGCTCACGAGATAGAGGAGGACAGCTGGGGAGCAGGCAGTGCTACTCGTGCGGCGGGCAGGGTCACATGCCTCGGGACTGCCCGACCCGCTATATGGATGACCAGAAAACAATCAAGGGACTACCTAGGCATAGGAAGATATTTGATCGGGGAGGTCCTAATGCATTAGACAGAAATGGAAGAGGAGCTGTCCATGCAGTAGGTAGTGGGTGGCGATTCGAGGTTCGACCGCCACCACCTCTAGGTGGTCCACCTCGACCATAGGGAGAAGGTGGACATGGAAAATCTCAGCTCCAAGCAGCTGAGGACTATGACCACAGTGCTTCGGATATGATTATAGGTACAATCTGTGTCTACTACACCTTGTATGTAGTACTTATAGACATAGGTTCCCTTCACTCTTTTATTTCCATGACCCTCGTTCAGAGCTCAGAGATTCTGGTGGAGCTGTTGGCTTGATCCTCATGGAATAGAGACTCCTACAAGAGGAGATTTTATGATTACACACTGATGCCGACAGTGTGAGCTTACTCTAGGAGGTGAGAGATTCAGCTGGGATCTTCTAGTAATGACATCGAGGCCTTACGACGTCATCTTAGGTATAGACTGATTATCCACAATCCATGCTTAGATTGACTGTATTAGGCACAAAGTGTGGTGTGTCCACACGGATGGGACCATGTTTTCCTTCACCGGTGATAAGGGAACCTTTATAACACATGATGGACTTACCCAGAGGAGGGTGCAACTGATCACACATCAGTTGGCTAGCCTTACCCTCAGAGTAGTAGATATTGAGAGTCCCATCTATCCTATAGTGGTGGACCAATATGCTGATGTCTTTCCGGATGATGTTCTGGGACTACCTATATGCATAGAGGTAGACTTGTACATAGACCTGTACCCAGTACGACACTGATATATACACCCGCATATCAAATGGCTCCTGTGGAGCTTTGTGAGTTATGTGTATAGTTGGAGGAATTATAGAGAAAGGGGTTCATAAGGCCCTGTGTTTCTCCATGGGAAGCCCTGATTTTGTTCTCTAAGAAGGCATATGGGAGTTTGAGACTCTGTGTGGACTACCGGTGCATGAACCAGGTGACCGTGACGAACAAGTATCCACTTTTGAGATTGATGATCTTTTTGATCAGCTGAAGGGAGATCGTTGGTTTTTGAAGATAGACCTCAGATCAGGCTATCATCAGCTTAGGGTATGAGAAGAGGATGTGAATAAGATGAAATTTAGATATTGGTATGGCCCCTAGGAGTTCTTGGTTATGTCGTTCGGTGTGATTAATTCCCCAGTAGTGTTAATGGGACTCATGAAGATGATCTTCCAGCCATACCTCGATCGATTTGTGGTGGTCTTCATCAACAACATCTTGATATACTCAATGAAGGAGGAGGATCATGCCTATCATCTGTAGATAGTCTTGGATACAATTCGAGAGAACCATCTTTATGGTAAGCTCTTGAAGTTCCAGTTCTGGATACAAGAGGTCCACTTTATGGGACACATTATCTCAGAGGCTAGAGTTTCAGTGGATCCAGTGAAGATAGAGGTTGTACTTTCTTGGGAGCCACCCAGGAGTGTGAGTAGGGTGAGGAGTTTCCTGGGGTTGGATGGATACTACCGAAGATTCGTGCCTTACTTTTCCAGAGTTGCGGCACCCTTGTCAGTGTTGATGAAGAAGGGACAACCCTTTGTATGGATAGAGAGATGCCAACAGAGTTTTCAAGAGCTGAGGCAGATACTGATGAGTGCCCCCATCTTGAGGCTACCAGAAGAAGAAATTGGGTATGTTGTCTACTATGACATATCAGGGACCAAACTTGGGTGTGTCCTAGTGTATGAGTGAGCAGTGATCACCTACAGCTCACGACAGCTAAGAAAGCATGAGAAGAACTATGCTACCTATGAACTAGAGTTAGAAGTAGTGGTCTTTTCCATGAAGACGTGGAGACATTAATTGATGGGAGAAAATTTTATAGTCTACTCTGATCACAAGAGTCTCAAGTATATCTTCTCATAGAAGGACCTGAACCTGAGACAATGACGATGGATGGAGTTTCTCCAGGACTATGACTTTGAGATAGTCTATACTCTTGGGAAGGAGAACATTGTAGCAGATGCACTCAGTTGAAGGTCTGGACTGTAGTTGCTGAGTGAGGCGATAGAGCATCTAGACGCGTTGTAGACATCCTTCATAGATAGAGATGGAGCTGCTTACCTCCAGTCTATGACAATAACTCTCCCACTCCTTCAGTGATTCAGGGAGACGCAACTTGGGGACATTGACTGTGAGGATCGACGTACTTAGATATCCTCAGGACATACACCTGAATTATTTTATGAAGGTGGGGAGCATGTCATCCTCTTCAGAGGACGTACCATGGTACCAGCGGAACTATGGTAGGAGGTGTTGATGGAGTTTAATACATCCCCTCTGGAGGTATATCCTGGTGTGGAGAAGATATATACCAGGACCCCCGGTGTCCGCACTGGTAGACAAGGATGAAGAAAGTAGTGGAAAAAGTTTTTTTCTCGATGCCTCACTTGTCAGAAAGTGAAGGACGATCATCAGGTACTAGTAGGCTTAGCACAACCACTAGAGGTTATAGAGTGGAAGTGGGATGGAATATTTATGGAATTTCTGACAGGGCTTCCACGTACGTCCATGGGATATAATTCCATCTGGGTGATCATATACTGACTCACCAAGTCGTCCCACTTTCTACCTATTCGAGAGTAGAGACTAGTAGAGGGCTTGTGACGCCTCTACATGCAGGACATTATGTGACTTCATGGGGTGCCATCGACGATCATCTCTGATTGTGATGCACGTTTCACATCCCAATTATGGAAGGTATTAAATGAGGCATTCGGGACTCAACTATGTTTGAGCACTGCCTTTCATCCGTAGATGGATGGTCAGATGTAGCGAACCATTCAGATGCTGGAGGAAATGCTACGTGCTTGTGTCCTAGATTTTGGCTATAGTTGGGAGGATCACTTTCCCTTGGTAGAGTTTTCATACATAAAAAATTATCACTCCACCGTTAGAATGGCACCATTTGAGGCCCGATACGGTTGACCTTGCAGACCACCTCTATGCTGGACAGACTCAGGGGAGTCAACACTTATGGGTCTAGAGTTGGTACAGGCTACCAATAAGAAGGTGCAGATCATCCAGGAGCGGATGAAGATTGCATAGAGCAGACATAAGTCATATGTGGACAGAAGACAGATACCTTTGTAGTTCCAAGAGGGGGACTACATGTTCTTGTGGGTCTCTCTTTGATGGGGACTATGGAGATTTGGCCAAGGCGACAAGTTATCACCGAGGTTTATCGAACCATTTCTGATACTTCCGAGGATTGGATAGGTGGCATACCGCTTGGAATTTCCACCATGGTGAGCTGGACTTTGATGATGGGGAGGCATTTATTGAGGTTCCAACAGAGATTGAGGATCGATAGGAGTGAGTCCTCTATGGGTAGCTGATACCTCTAATGTGCATTCAATGGCAGCACGTGAACCTCCAGGAGAGCACATGGGAGCGGGAGGCTCAGATTCATGTTCATTAACCCATTTTTTTCTTAGTCTATGTTGTGGCTTTTGGGGATGAAAATCCCTAATGTGGGGAGAATGTAAAGGTTCAGATTTTCGATGTAATTTTTTTAATTATATGGAATTATTATGAGTCTACAAAAATTTATGGTGCGTGATTTTGAGGCTCGGTGTGCCCAGAATGAATTTATGAACTTTTTTTATGGTACATTCAGTAAACATGCAAGTGATGTTTTCTAACTTTTGAACCGGTGCTCAGATTAAAAATCTGAGGGCACCGTTGTATCCATAGCGCTGGGATTCGCTTAAGGAAGGATTCAATTTGACCGCAATAGTTCTAGAGACAAAGTTAGTTTTGATACTTTTAAAATAATAATAAAAATAAATTAGTTAATTTTTATTTTCTCTTTTATCTTTTCCTCCAATGGACAAGAATAAATTTGGGACCCAAGATGTTTCAAGAAAATAAATGGCATGACCTTTCAATCCTAAGTAATTGCACCATTGGGAAATTAGGAAGGTTCCTAATTAATGAACCCCCATTAATTCCCAACATCATTACTTACACTCCCCTCTTCTATTTATATGATGATTGGGGAGAGGTGTCAGAATTGCTTCACCAAGAAATGAAGTGCTGAAAAAGTACCAAGATGCCAAACCCTTCGAGAACGGAGCTGATTTCGATGAGCAGTGATGAGTGATACTGAAACCCTAAACTGAAGATCGATGATCGAACGACATCGTTGGAGACTAGTTGTGGGGGATGGTGAACACCGACCCACTTCCTCAATCGTGGGAGTTCTCTATAATTCTTGAGGTAGGGGTTTTTCTTTTGTTTAATTCAAGTGATTTTCTTAAACCCTTTAATCCTCCCTCATGATTACAAGCTAAGGTGAAGGGAACAATCCTAACAAACCCTGCTCGTACCCTCTGCTAACTTTCTAACCTTGCGCCTCCATACAAGATCGTCATCATGAAGACACCAATAGGATATGATGGAGGCGGCGTGCCATCGCGCACTGCAAGATGAGGCCATGACACTAAGCCACAACGATCAGTAGAGCGGCAGACACCGGTCAACTACAGAGGAGGTGTTGTGAACCGTCGCGCACCACTGGTGAGCAAGGGGCCACGACTCGTCTATTGTGGCGGTCAGTGGAGGTGGTCGGAAAATAAACCGACCATGGAAGGGAAGGGAGACGCAACCATCATGCCTTCAATGAGAAAGAGGCTACGAGAGAAGCTGCAGAAGAGGGAGAACCAACACCTATGGTGGGTTCCACGGTGAATGGGTGGCTCTCACATGGCGCCACCATTTCACAAGCCAAATGACATTCGGGCTGTTCAGAATATCAGGGGACTCACCCCCCCTTTGCAAGATCAGGCGGATAGCAGGCCACGCCCCCTATGGGTTGCGCCTCACACGGACGGGCCATTCCCCCTTGTGTGCTGGGCCCCCTTGCAGAACACCCCCTCGTGGGCTGGGTCGCCCCTTATGGGTTGCCCCCTACGGGCCTCCCCCTTGCGAGCCGGACCACTGTGGGCTGCCCCTTACGGACCGGGTCACCCCCTTGTGGGTTGGGATAGACCTTGGACCAGTGGTCCGTGCCCGAAGCGGCCTAACCTAGCCAAGTTAGACCCAGACCGGGTTGAGTCGCCCCCAACCGGGTCAGATCGGACCCGGGCCCAACCGGACCCAGAAACACTTAAAGGGACATATCTTGAGAACCATATGTTCATTTGAAGAACTGTCTATGAAGCTGAAATCCTTGGATCAAGACAGTCCTTTTGGTATACTCCATTTGAGTTTTGGAGAAAGTTGGAGTACGACCAGGTTGGATCGAACCCGAATCCAACCGGTCCCTCGAAACTAAAACGCTTATAACTCACAGACCAAACGTCCGATTGACGGACCGTCTATCACGTTGGAACCCTTATAACAGGGTGGTACTTTGGGTTACACCTTTGTAGAGTTTAGTGGTGATTGAGGTACAATATATATCTCAAGGGGCATATTCTATAGAACTCAAGAGCACCGGGTGCGAGGAATCCTGTGGCAGGCTGTAACATGAAGAAAGAACATTGATCCTGTGTGGGTCAGTATATATCGATCCTGTGTGGGTCGGCTTTTATCAGATCCTGTGTGGGTCAATACTCAGCAATCCTATGTGGGTCATCGCATACTGATCTTGTGTGGGTCAGATCCTATGTGGGTCAGTGGGGGTTAGTTACCTATCGATTCTGTGTGGGTCAGAAGCAATGCCTCTTAACAGAATAAGATGATCTAGATTACGACTAATCATATTTACTTATGTACTTAAGTTATACCTGATGTGATCTGGGTCTTCTATCTTCATGGTGTTACCTATGTGGTATGCCTATCTTTGTGGTTTCACCTGTGTGGTACTTGTACCTTCGTGGTGTTGTCTTCATGGTGTTACTTGTGCGGTACTTCTACCTTTGTGGTGCTGTCTTCATGGTGTTACCTATGTGGTACTTCTATCTTTGTGGTGTTACCTATGTGGTACTTCTATCTTCGTGGTGTTACCTATGTGGTACTTCTACCTTCATGGTGTTACCTTTGTGGTATTCTTTCTTCATGTGTGATATGAGTATATCTTGATAACTTAGGTATATGTATGGTCATATACCTAAGTAGTGTTGATGCATATCACTTAGTTCTTGAGATTGGGGTCTTGATTTGTGGTATTTCCTTTGTAGAACTCTGGTAGACCTACGAGGTCTCAAGGTCCCTACTGAGTATTGTTATACTCACCCCTGCATGGGCTATGCCCGTACCTTATTGTGTCTTGTGCAGATGACATACAACATTGATAAAGGCTGAGGGATCCAGGACTGGACGGTACTCGGAGGTGGATCATTTGGCATGACATGATACAGGGACTACTGATTGTGATCTGTACCTACCCTTAAGGTAGGATCCTTAGTGGATGATCCAAGAGTTATTTTTTACTTTTCAGTTGTATTTGTACTTTTCAGTTGTATTGTACTTTATTGTTGGGATTGTATTCTGACCCCTTTACTTTCAGCACAATTTTACTACAGTAGTTTACTTTGTGGTTTCTTCTTGTTGTGTTCTTAGACTGTGTGTCTATACAGGTTAAAAAGGAAATGCCTTCACATATTAGATATACACCTTTCCGGTGCTAGTCGCCATCCCCTGGCCTATAGAAGGCGGTCTTGGGGTAGTCACGACATGGGCCCTGAGGGATGGTTCATGATAATATTCAAGTCAAGAAAAATAATTCTTCTTACTTGGTTTAATTAACTGAACCTGTTATACATTTATTTGCAATGAAATTTCAAGACCCACTCACTTAAGCATTCCCAAAAGTCAAACCTTAATCTCCCAACCTAGATATCCCCATGTGTTGTACATTTCATCATTCCTCTTTTTATTAAGATAATATATATTATTTTTTGTTGTTTTTTAGATATTATTTTGAGGGAGTACAACTGTCGAATATCAGGTACACATACATAGGTCAATTCAGTACAGTAATGAAACTGATCAGAAGAGAAATGAACATATGGATCAACCGTTGATATAAGATATTTTTTTACCTAACTTGGATATAACTTCAATTGAGTAGAACAAATTTCACATGTCATGGTTGTGTGAAAATTTTTGTGGAGAAATAAATGACACAATTAACCATGAACAAATATCATAAATAATGGTGTCAAAATCTAAAAGGTTTTATAAGGACACAACCAATAATATCATCTACAAATTCCATTTTTATAAAAATAAAACCTTAATAATGAAATTATTCTCATTATTATCATACCACCAATGAATTTTGAAAAAAATTCATTTTTTATATATTCCATATCTAAATGAGCATGTTATATGGTGTTTTTTTTTGAAAATTAACTCAAAACACACACACACACAAACACAAAAATGAAAAACCTAAAGAATCTACCCAAAAATGTTGTCCCCTACTCCACACTTAAAATATTGCAGTGTACTCAATGTGAACCTATGAGATGAAATGCGCACATGAAATATAGAATTTAAAACAAGATAAGTAATATAAAAGTGAAAGGGTTAGTAATAAACCAGTATTTTTAAGTGATGATGGGGTTATGTAGTGTGACTAAATAAACTGAATTGGTAGGAATTCCCTCAATGTATTGCTTCAAACATTTCCCATTGACTGTAAAGCTTATTACTGTGTCCTCATGTGTTATCTACACTACAACATTAGGAAAAACATTAGATATAACATAAGGACCTAAACATCTAGAAAAAACTTACCAGGCACCAGCTTTAGTTATGAAATGAAGAGTAGGAATTTATCTACAACAAGAAACTCCTTTTTTGGATCATTATATCATGATATTCTTTTGATATTTACTTGTTGATCCTTGAGTTCTCATATTATAACAATCAAATCTCCTCAATATCTTGAATTTTCAGCTTCCTTTGAATTCCATTTTGGTTCAAATCCATGTTGTATTTCTTTATATCCCAATATGAATAATGCTCTAATTCCATGGGGAGATGACATGATTTCCCAAAAACAATCCAAAATGCATAAATACCGATGGGTGTATTGTATGTTGTCCTATATGACCAAAGCGTATCATCCAAGTGCTTGTTCCAATTTTTCCTATTTAGCTACATGGTTTTCTCTTAAATCAGTTTCAACTCTCGATTTGAGACCTCAACCTGACCATTTGTTTGGGGGTGGTATGGTGTTGTTGTGTTTTGTGTCACCCCATACTTTTGAAGTAAGGAATCCAAATTCTGATTGCAAAAGTGTGTCCCTGTATCATTAATGATAGCCTTCGATACTCCAAACCTTCAAAAACTTTATTCCTTGAAAAAATTGACTACAACATGAGAATCATAAGTCATGATGGCCTTGGACTCCAACCATTTATCACAAAATCAAAAATGACCAAAATTTTCAAGAAACCAAATGAATTTGGAAAAGTACTCATAAAATCAATTCCCCAAACATAAAAAATCTCACAGAATAATATGGGTTGTTGGGGAATATCCTTTGTCTTTGAAATGTTTCTAGTGTGTTGGAAACATGGTCATAAATTACAAAACACATGAGCATCATGGAACAATCTAGGATAATATAATCTATATTCTAATACTTTCCTCGCTATTCTTTGGGGTTAAAAATTTCCTCCACATGAAAGTGTATGTCAGAAATGTAGAACAGACTCAAACTCATTATCAAGAACATATATCCTAATAACTTGATCACTACACATGATCCAAAGGTAGGGATCATCCCACACATAAAACCTAGACTACTCTTTAATTTTTGGAATTGATATTTCTTTAAATTTTAGGAATTTCAGAGGCAAAAAGGTAGTTCACTAAATCTACATACCAAGGATGCATACCTGATATGACATAGAGATTCCCATTGGGGAAAGTATCCTGAAGTGATACCTGGTCCAAGGTGTCGGCCACTAGTGTTTGAGTAATCCTACTCATGTGTTCTTCCACCAAGTTTTATGACCCCTTCTTATACTTTATCTCATTATCAAATTCTTGAAGAAGGAGCATCCATCAGATAAGTCTGGGATTTTCATCTGGTTTCTTCAAGAGGAACCTCAAAGCTGTATGGTTAGAAAAAACAACTACTTTAGATCCAAATAAATATGAATGGAATTTATCTAAAGAAAATATGATGTAAAGAAACTCTTTTTCTATGGTTATGTAGTTTTATTGGGCTAAATCTAATGTCCTCAAGGAATAGGAAATAATATGTGGATTTCCCTCCACCCTCTATGATAAGACAACTCCAACTATGAAGTTTAAAGCATGAAACATAATCTCAAATAGAATGTCCCACAATGGGAAATGTATGATCAGTGGAGTGGTCAGAAACTTCTTTAACTCATCAAATGATACCTACATGAATCAATAAAAATGAACTCAATATCTTTCTAAAGAAAGTGAGATAAGGGTAGAGCGATCTTACTGAAATATTGGATGAAGCATTGATAAAATCCTACATTACCTAAGAATTATTTAACATCAATCACACATAAAGGATATGTAAAGTATGAAATAATATATACCTTAGATATATCAACCTCTATTCAATGTTTTGGCACTACATGACTTTATAAAATTTCATGCTCTACCATAAAATGACAGTTTTCAAAGTTCAGAACTAGATTCTTCTCAATAAAATGATTCAAAACCTTTCCCAATCTAAAGATAAATTTGTCAAATAAAGATCCATAAACTATAAAATCATCCATAAATACCTCTATTCAGGTCTTAATAAAATCTGAAAAACTACCCACCATGCATTTCTGGAAGGTACCTGGGGCATTCAAAAGTTCAAATAGCTTTATTCGGTAGGAAAATGTAGCGAATGGAAAAGTGAATGTTGTCTTATCCTAATCATACAGAGCTATATAAACCTAAAAATATCCAGAAAATCCATCCAAGAAATAGTAGTGTGTCTTCTTAGATAGTCTCTCAAGCATTTGATCAATAAATGGGAGGAGAAATGGTCTTTAGGATTAGATTGATTTAGTTTACTATAATTAATACACACACGCCAGATATTTTGTACCCTCATTGGAACTAAATACTCTCTCTCATTTAAAATAATAGTAACACGACTTTTCTTAGGAACAACCTGAATAGGACTCACCCACTGGGAATATGAAATAGTAGAAATGATTCCCGCCTCAATCAAAATTTCAACCTATTGTTTAACAAATTCCAGAAGAGTTGGATTAAGTCTCCTTTGTGGCTACCTAACCGATTTATCCCCATCCTCCAAAATAATCATATGCATGAAAATGGAGGGGATAATACCAGATATGTCATCCATGGTCCACCTAATTTCCCTAATGTTTTCCTTTAAAATATTCAAAAGTTTTTCTTCATGTTCAAAAGGAAGATTATTTGTAATTATAATTGGTAATCTCTCACCACTCAATAATTATGAGTATTTGAGATTTGATGGTAATGGATTGAGTTCCAATGAAGGGGGATGTTGTATGGATGAAGACATTAAAGGAACTAAAATACCTATGCAATGAAAATCAGTATTAGAATTGATATCATCACAATCAGAGAATAATTCATCAAATCCATAAGCATACTCAACAACCATGTCATAATCAAAGTGAACATAATCAAAATTAGAATATGAATCCACATAAAAATAAAATACAAGATAATTTTTGGCATTATACACAAGTGTGGAAGTTATATTAGAAATCAAAATAGAACCAATTCTCATAATCTTTCTAAGAATATGAAAATCAAAATCCATGGGGTTTTTACTTAGTGGTTCAAAATGGGAGATAAAAAAAGTATAATAGTCCATTGAGGGGGTACTTCATGGAGTCCTTAACATTAAATATCACAAGTTCATCTCCAAAATCCATTTAAAGTGTACCCTCATGGACATTTATGATTGTTTTTTTTTTCAGTTTTTAGGATGTACATACCTAATATAATGGGATCATGAGAATTTACCTGATCATCCTCCATGTTAATAACATAGAAATCTACTGGAAATATAATGTCTCTTACCCAAATAAGTAAATCCTAAAGTACTCCCACTGGATATGTTGTAGCTATACTCTCCAACTGCACCACTAATCTCATCGAATTCAACTCACCAACCTGTAAAGAAGAGAATACATAGTGAGACACCACATTTATAGAAGATCAAAAATCATATAAAGCATAAAAAAAGTGTAACTCCCCTATGGTTCATGGGATGGTGAATATCCCTGGATCCTTTATTTTTGTTGGCATTTCTTGATTGGGTGTAATGAGTTCTAAAAAATTAATTCCAATATTGATCCTTTAATTTCCCTTGATCTCTCTTTTATTGATACAAAGTTATTTTAATAATTTGTCATACCTTAGGATTTGCTTAATAGATTCAAGTAGAGGGATGTAGATCTCAACACACTTGAATGTATCCAAAATCTATTTTTTAATTTACTATTCAAAAATTTTATTGGTTTTAACAAATATATTTGGAAAGGTAAGGGGTTTAGGAATAACATCATCAATTTTTTTATTACCTTTGTCTTTCTCCTTAGGATTCTCAGCAGTTGGTCTTGAATGGGGATTCTTTGGGGTTGAGTGAATCCCGGTGGAATGATAGGTGAAAATTTATCAGTCATTTACTTCACACTTCTCAATGTGATGGCACTAAAATCCCCCTTTGGATCTGGAGTAGGTTGGTAAGGTAGATTTTTGGAGTTCTTACTTACTAGTTCATGGAGGTTGGTGGAAATCTGGCTCATTTGTGTCTTCAACACTCTCAACTCTAAACCATGAATCTTTAGATAATTCTTTTTATTAAGATTTTTTTTAAAAATACATCACTATTAGAATTTTACTTTGGTTGATATTTCCCTTTTTGTTTATTTTTAGATGCTTGGGCTTAAAATATCCTTTGGTATTGTTAGAAACCCGGTTGGTAAGGTGAATGCTAATGGAAGTTTTGTTGAAAAGGGGGCCTTTGCTATTGTCCAAAGCCATACCTCATGTATGATTGATCCTTCAACCCTTGGTTGTATGTTAAATCAAATGAATCATACTTATTATAGGGATGTGTTTTTTTTGCTGCTGATATGGTCTTCCAGGGAATACGACTGCACAATCCCATGTCTCTTGTAATTGGTGGAAATAGTCAGCTGGGTGGTCTGTTTCAGTGCAAATATCACAAGGCCTCGAATATGTGGATTGAGATTTATTTTGATCCAAATCAATATGTCTCACCATAGTGGTAAATTATTCCAACTTGGTATCAATTAAATTATTTTCAATAGAATATAGACTTACCTGATGTACTCCTATGACATGTGGTGTACCTTGATCACCAAATTGTTGTGAGTTTGGTTCCATCTTGTCAATCAATGCACATGTAGATTCTGGTGTTTTTTTACTAATTCCCCTCTAAATAAGACATCCTCCATTCTCTTCTATATATGTTCTATGCATTTTTATAAGTATCGAATGAATATTTTCTCACTAATTTGGTGATGCAGGAAACCTGCACATAACTTCTTGAATCGTTCTCAGTACTCATACATTGAATCCCCTTGGGTTTTCTTGATTACCAAGATATATTTTCCAATGGAATTGGTCCTTGTTTCCTAAAAAAATATCTGCAAGAAAATACTTTTCAAATTGTTCCAACATGTTACATCTTTAGGTTGTAAGTAATACATGAAATCTTTTGTTGTTCCATAAAGTGAGAATGAGAATGATCTTTGTTTGATTTGATATTCAGTAAAATTTCTTGGTTTTAGGGTTGAGAAAACCATATTAAATTATTTTAAATATTTTTTTAGATCCTCAATAGATAATCCATGAAATTTTTGAAGAAGTTGAATTAAACCATATTTCAGTTCAAAGTCTAATTTGAGATTTGGGTATGCAATACAATTTGGTTGATAATTAATGTCGGGTGAAACCAATCCTCAAATTATTATATTAATTTAATTTTTATTATTTTAAGCCATTGGTTCTTGTTTTAGGTTTTATTCATAAGTTTTTTTTTCTAATTTTAGTGTTCCTAGAATGGAGTAATTCTCTAACTGGTTGAATATTGAAACTTCCTATAGATTGAGACTATTTGATTCGAGCCCTAAGGCTATGTTCAATATCAGGGTCAAGATCTAAGATATCCTCAAGATTAGTTCATGTCATAAAAAAAAATGAATAAAATTTGACCATAATAAAAATATGATAATTTGGAATTGATGATCTAAAAAAAGAATGATAAAAGAAGAAAAATTGAGAAATGGAAAAGAAGGAAGAAAGAAGATAAGAAGAGAATGAAATTAATAAATAAAAGAAATAACTATAATTGGTTAAAAAAATTACTTACCTCACTAAAAATGGTTCCAATTTTAATTCCTCTATCATGGGAACTCTCAAATGATGTTTAGTTTTTGGTTATTTAGGTGCAGTAGCGACACTGACCAAGGCTGTCTCTCAAAGAAGGAAGTAATTAAAACAACATATTAAAGGTATTTTGAAAATAAAAATAAAATAAATAAGAAACTTATAAGTATGGGGGGGTTTATTTTTATACAATAATAAAAATAATTATGCTATAATAAGATTGTATTTTTTTGTTTTCATTTTTAAAATAAAATTTGATTAATAAGACAAAATGAGAAGATGTTTTTTTAGAAAAAAAAATTAGAAGGCGTAATTGATATAACTGTAAATCTTCACTTAATTATTAATAATTATCATTTAAATTAATATCCACTTAATTATGATACCCTAATTTTTTAACCCCTGAACCCCATGAGAATTAGCTTAACCACCAAGATGAAATTAATTAAACCCTAGGTTAGCTTCCAAACATGCAATTGCAACACCCTACTTTGATTGATTTTACAAGGCTAGATTGTGGTCATTGGTAAATTAGGGAACATATACACTCTATAAATGAGGATTAATTTAATTTAGTAATTATATTTGAAATCTAAAAATTGATCTGGTGTGGTTTTTTATTATCGATTAAGGTCACACTCTCACAATTTAGACATTTCTCGATATCACATGTTTTGTGTAAATTGTTAAATTACTTGATTAGTTTAATTTAAACTAAAAAATCAATTAATAGATCATATTAAGTTAATTAAAGTATCTCATTTATTCAAAATAATTAAATTAATAAGGTTAAATGTAGATCAATTACTAAGAAAAATTAATCTTCCATGGGTGGTGTAGTCATCGTAGAAATATTTTTCATTCGCAATGGTCATAGAAAGGGTATAACCCAATAAAATTTCTAATATTTATTTCCAAAACAAATAGAATGATTATATAAGAATAAAATTGAACAAAATATAATAAAATATAATAAATAGAAGACTAACTAAGAATTTTATTATGCAAACAAAAACTTTACAACATGAGAAGGAGAGGAAGGCTTCAATGAATGAATCCTTGCTTCAAGAGCTCTGCCTATGAGTATAGGGAGTTCCAAAACCTCCAAGGTGATGAGAGTAATCCTATATAACTCCAAAATTTCATAAACTAACTCCTTGTTCTAACTCCCAAATGAGGCACCCATGACACCCTTTTATAGAAAAAATGGAAAGTGGTTTTCGGATCTCTGATTTCGAGATACCAGTTATGTCTCTGTTTTGGATTGGTAAATGAAATTATCTAGACTTGTAAAAAATATAAAAGTTATTTTTAGGACATTGGACATTTTTAATGGGGGTATAGCCAAAAAATAGAACCTAACTTTTGACTTCATGTAGGTTTGGTTCTCTAGACATATCTGTTTAGTTGATCCACCAGATGGATGAATTGGGATTGGGTATCTTGATTTGAGTTTTATCCCACTTAGTGCTATATAAGAATACAAAATTTTATCCCATTTGGATTCAATTATTTCTAGGCACATGTAAAAAAATGGACATATGTCATTGGGATTCCATGTATTTTGACCCATTCTCCTTTAGCATTATCTCTGACCCTCCAAATCACCTCCTCCAACAATGAAATCACAAAAAATTATATAATTTCCTTTTTTTTAATATAAATAAAAATTGAATAATTTAATTTAGTGGGAAGTTAAATTTGTTATTATATTTATAATTTTCATTAAAAAACTAGTTTAAAATAGTGATGTAAGGGTGAAATAAAGTAGTGAATCATGGTGCAATCAACAGTCCTAATACATCGAATAATACATAAAAATTAAAATATATACACACTATATTAATTAATATTTATTCTATGTGTAATTTATTGACTCTTACACACAATGTAATTATGTGAAAAAATGTGTATGACATATGCTGCAAGAGTAGACTTTATATTATCTCAATACATACCAAGTAGTTCAAATAGGTACTCACCAAGTTACTTCCAAGTAAAATATGTGTATTTATTTTATTAAGTTTTAAAATAAAATTAACTTATTTAATTTATTTAAGATCACATCAGATGGGTATATACATGATAAATTGAATCAATTGATTAATCATATAATTATCCAGATTAATTCCATCTTAATAAAAGAAAAAATTGAAATGAACTCTAGACAGATATTTTAAATGTGTATTCATTGCATAAGTGGATGATCATGATGTTAGACCAAACTGTGGATGTGTATGATTTTTTTTTAAATTTAATTATTTTTTGGATTTTTGAAATTATTTTATTAAATTAAATTGGTGACCTACATGTTATCCCTCCCTCTTTATTTTGTACGTTCCTACATACCCATTGTTTCTTTTATATAAACCCCATTCTAGTTCTCTTTAATAGAACATGAAATAAAATCATTGTAGACATGGATATCCCAGGAACATGGATTTGGTTCAAGACAAAGCCAAGGTGAAACCAAACCAAGGAGATACAAAGGATAGAGGTGATATACTAAAACTCGAGCCCAAACAAACTCAAGGAGTTCCCCCAAGTTTTATAGTTTGTTCATTGTATTCTCAATTAACAAATTTCTAGTTAAAGTTCATGATCATACCTTGTTTTATTTATTCTATTTCTTTCTCATTCATGATTTATTTTATGAATGTAAGAATGTGATCTCATAAATAAATTAATGAATATGAAAATATGGAATTAAAATAAAAGGATTATGCGTAAATATTTTATCGGGACATGGTTAATCAATTAAGTAATATCCAGTTAATATAACAAATTCATGTAAATGGATAAAATAATAAATTTTATTCATAATAAAAAATTCCTTAAAGATAATATTAATTCTATATACCTTCCAATTACTAGATTCAGAATTAAACCATGGAACTAAGTGTTTTACTATCCCTTTTCAAAATACTTTCTTTTATCGGGGGGTTCTAATGATGATTTTGGGATGATTTAACCAAGTTAACATCAATAGGAGAAGGCATTTATAAATTTTATGTATCATGGAGGAAATTTTTGAGGAAATCTAAGTTAGGATTTCAGGATTATGGAGTCCACTCAACACACTTAGGAATCGTAAGCCCACAATTGACAAGACCAACTACCTAAATACATTTGATTAATTGACCAGGATCTTAATTGAGTTATGAGAAGGGAAATATGGATCCTAGAAACTATAATTTACACATGACAAAGCATTCTAGGTTCAATGGTGAGGTCCATTGAGACTTGATAAAATATTGAGATACTTAATGGAATTAAAATTACTATGCCTCACATTAATTTATAATCAAGTAAAGTATTGATAATATGATTTTATATTGTTATAGAATAATAAAAAGTTCATAAAACACATCATAATTTTGATCAATTCAATGGAAATACCATCTCTTAATTAAAAGTAACTTATTGGAATGGTTTAGATTATCATGGGTTGTTTTATAACATGAACGAAAATCTTATGTACTAGAATCCTGAATCACTGATCAACCTACTAAGAAGGATAGTAGTGAAGAGTTTACTATCTATTAAAAAACCTAAATTATGCACAACATTTTCGATGTTTAATTATTTCATCTATGTCTAGAAAACTCATAAAGTCTCATGAGAACATGGATGCTTATAGCATACTCCAACATCTCCGAGATCTTTTTCAGGAGAGAGATAGATAACAATGATATGAGATATCCAAGCCACTCTTCATGAGAAATCTTAGATAAGGTTTTCTAGATAGGTCTCATGCATTCAAACTTATTGGATACATTGAGAACCTATAGTTTATAGGGTTTAAAATACTTTATGAATTGTGAAATGATCTCATTATTTCATCACTCCTTCAGAGATTCTCTAGTTTTGGTGTAAATTTTAAAATGAAAAACATAGATAAGTCTCTCTCAAATATACTTACTCTAATTTTGTAAGTTAACAAGGATATGAAACATGAACAACCTTTGGTCCTTATGGTTAATAAGATGAAAGTCCAGGTGAAGAACTATAACATTAACTCTAAGTCTAAAGCTTATTCTCAATTCCCTTCCAAGAAAAATAGGATTAAGGGGAAAGCAAGGGCACATGAATTTATCTATTTAACATGTATAAAAAATTACCAATGGAAGAAAAATCACACCCATACAAAGAAGCCACAAGAAACTTCAGGTGTATTTGTCACGGAGTGTAATCTATTTATTTCTACAAATTGGGTATTAGATATAGAATGTTATTGTAAGGACTAGGTTTATATAAGATATTTGGAGTTATATGAGAATTTTAATTTTCACTTGGTGGGCATGTTGTTTTGAGATTCGAGAATAAAAATATAATTTCAAGAGTTGGAACATATTAAATGGATGTTTTTTGATGTGTTTTGAGGTTCGATAGGTGTATTAGGTGCTAATATAACCTTAGGAACTTTGAGATTTAGAATTTCATTTTAGGGGAAAATAGCTCGAGACACACAATTAATGCTAATCATGCACCACAACCATGTGGCCTAATATTTATAGGAATACATTTTTATTAAACCATGTGATGGGATCCAGTACACCATTCGACCTCTATAGAAAATTATAGAGGCATATAACATGTCTTATGTATGGTTTTAAAAACTATTAGGACCATGTTGAATGGGGAAGGAAGTTTGAAGTGTTTGCTTTTGTAGAGTGTTATATTTTATTGTCAAAGAGGATAAATAAATTCACTTTCTAAAATCCTTGGAAACTATGAATATACTTTGATGATTTGTATTTCACAAATATCATAAGTTTGGATAACTTGTGATTCAAGCCTTTTTAAGGATAAGGTGAGTAAATAAGTATTTTTGGAAAAGGAAATAAAGTGGAATGAAAGTCAAAAGTGGTGCGCAAGTGTGGCACACAAGTATAAGTGGTGCACAAGTGTATGTTGCACACAATTAATATTTCAATATCAACACATCAAAATATGGAAAAGAAAAGAAAGTGGTGCATAAGTTAAATATTGGAGCATAAGTGTGGTGTGAAAGTATAATTGGCACGCAAGTGATGGAGCGGCGTGCAAGTGATAGAGCGACACACAAGCTGAGTTGCATGCCTCACACGTAGGGTCACTAAAATGACTATAAATAGATGGATACCCTTCTCATTTTTCAATGCTTAAAACTTAAGAGAAAATTTGAGATCTAATCATTCAAGTAGTAGAAAGTGGCGCACAAGCTGAAGTGTCGCACAAGTTGTGTGTTATGCACAAAAGTGGCATGCAAGTAGAAGTGGTGCACAAGTTATAAGTTGTGCGTAAGTAGGGAGTTGTGTGCAAGAATTTTGTTGTGTATAATCCTGAAGTGTTCCACAAATTGTGAGTTGTGAACAATTGTGGCGTGCAAGTAGTTTGTGGCATGCAACCAGGGAGGTGCGCAAGTAGATTGGCGCACAAGTAGGTAGGTGCGCAAGCAGAGAGGAATGCAAGCAAGTTGCCACGCAAGCAGGGAGGCATGCAAGCAGGAAGTGGCATGAAAGCTGTTTGCACTAGGATGTTCTTACTAGCTTCTGGGTAGGAAAGTGAAGAATTGTTTTGAAATATTTGATTTGTGAAAGTTCATTAAGAAGCACAGAAACATTACATAACCCTATTTGTGCTAAGAGGGAGAACACACACTATTGAATTGTTTTCAAAGTTCTACACAAGTGTAAGGTCATATCCTACTCATTGTATTCCATATCAAATGATTGTTTTCTAGTGTATTGTGTGGTACTGGATTGAATCTATACCATACCAAGGATGTAGCTACTCTTATTGAGTAGTGAACATTATAAATATTGTGTTCCTGTGGTTGTGTGTGTTCAACAGGGAAGGAATTCTTTAACAGGAGGAGAATGTTGTTTCAAAAAGAAGGAAACATGAAAAGAAAAAGATATCACTGATTCACCCTCCCCCTCTCAGTGATAATTAGATCCGTACTTGGAACTTCAATTCGTATCAGAGGGAATGTTACCTTTGTTTTTTCTTTGCTGAAGTTTTGAAGAGAATTTGTGATGGAGAATTTGAATTGTGTAAACAGTAAGGGGATTCCGATATTTTATGGAAAGAATTATCATATCTAGAAGATAGAATGATTCTTTATCTTATGTCTCTTAGGTATTAAGTTCTTGAAACTAAATCTGATGGATTTCTTCCTATTGATGAAAAGGTTCCTCTTAAACCTGCTGATAAGAAGAATCTTGAGAATGATGGAAGAGCTAAAAATGCATTACCCTAATCTCTTTTTGAGAGTGAGTTTTTAAGAGTGAAAGGTGTCGATATAGATAAAGGCATATGAGACAAGTTGAAGAACATATATGAAGGAAATTAAAAATTGAAGAAGGAAAAACTATAAATTTAGCGGCTGAAGTATGAAGACTTGAAAATGAGAGAATCTAAATCTATTGGGGACTTATTTACCAGGGTTAATGAAATTGTCAGCACAATCTGATGTCTTGGTGAAAATTGGAGGATTCAACAGTTGTTGAAAACATCTTGAGAATTCTGCCCGACAAGTTTGATGATAAAGTGTCTTCATTAGAATACAGAGACCCAGAAACATTATCTCTGGATGATTTTCATATCACTCTCATTACTTATGAAATGATAAGGGAGAAGACTATAAAGAGAAAAACAAAAGCTGATAGAGAAATCTCATTCAAGGCTGCAAAGAGAGAGAAGTCAAAGAAGACTCTTATTGAAGATGACACTGGTGAATCCAATTCTGAAGATGAGGGGAAGGATAAGAAGTTCATCAATTCAAAAAGAAGAATATTTTTATTTAAAGATGAAGAAGAAGAAGATAGAAAAGATAAATCTGAGAAATAATTTGCTAAGAAAGCTAGAGAGAATACCTTTATTGTAGTAGTGAATAATGAAGATTATGGGAGAAACAGTTTTGAAGAAGAAGAAACTCAACTTGAATATCATATGAAAGAAGAGTTAAAAGAATGTTTGAGGAAGATCAGAAGGCTTGAAAAGGAAAAAAAGAAGTTGATAAATGAAAATCCCACATTAAAAACTCATGAAGGTTTTCCTGATGAGAAAATCAAGATGGAAAAGGAGATTGATGATATGAAGAATTCTCTTGAGAATGAAAAGAATCGTAATGATCATCTTGAAGTAAAGTTGAAGGAAAAAAAGAGTTGGAACTTTTCCAATAGAAACTTTCTAAAGCTAAAGAAATAAATATCAGTTTTAAATCATCTATCTCAGAAGTTGGTGAAAGTTCTAGTAAGAATGAACCAAATAAGGATCTACAAAAGTTACCTTCAAAGGTTAAGAGGAAAGACAGAACTGGTTCTGATAAGAAAAAAGCTGGAAAGTCTATGTATGTGGCTAAAGTCAGCAATGCTGAAAAATCATAAGTACATAAAAATCATGAGTCCAGAAATATTTCTAATGCTTTTGGTACTGATAAGTCTGAACCAAAATCTAAGCTGAAGAAGAAAGTTATGATTGAAAACATGAAGGTTGATGGTCAGCAGAGTTCTATTAAGAAGGTTGTTGAGAAGCATGTTCACAACTCCAGTCAGTATAAAAGTTTTAGAAGGAAATATTCATTCTATGGTTATTGCTGGTATTGTGGTGGATTCAGACACACTGCAAACAAGTATTGGTTCAATCAACAACATTACCACTATTCCACAAGTTGTGGAAGACAAGGTTTGAGGGGGAGTGAATCCTCTCAAAAAGAGAAGTACGAGAAGGAAGTCCATAAGAAATCCGAGAAGGCTGGTGTGAAAGTTGAAAATAGGTTCCAACCATTGGAAACTATTTGTTAAATATGTGAATAGCCTAGACATCTTACTAAGGGATGTCTTGTTTTGTTTCCAACACAATAAAAGGTTCTTAACAAATCTCAGAAGCTAGAGGTGAAGAATGAAAAGGAAGAACAAAAATCTCTTGTTGTTGAAACCGCCTTAAAATCTACAAAAGGAGAACATCCATGGATTCTTGATAGTGGGTTTTCTTCTCATATGACAGGAGACTTAACGTTTCTAAATAATTTGAAATAATTCAAAAAAGGAACAATTACATTTGTAAATGATGAATTTCTGAGGATCAAAGGTGTTGGATCAGCCATCATCGGGAAAGAAAAAATGAAATATAGGAAAACATTATATTTTGATGAGTTGAAACATAATCTTATAAGTATTTGAAAACTCTATGATGAGAGAAACAATGTTATCTTCAGAAAATATGGGTTTGTTGTGAAAAGTAAAAATTATGGAAAGTCAGTTACAAGAGGCCAACGTACAAAAGGGAACTTGTTCCAAGTTTTTGAAGTACAAAACTCTTCTTACATGGTCATGGTGGATGAAAATAAGTTATGTAATAAAAGGATAGGACATATGTGTTAGAGAAACATGTGCAAGTTATCAACGCAAGACAATGTCTGAGATATGCCTAATTTATCAAGAAGATGATATTAGTGTTGCACTATTTGGGAAAAAGGGAAGATTAAAAACTCTATGCATAAGAGAGTTAAAATTCATTCAAAAAAACCCTAGGAAATTATACATTCTGATATTTTTGGACTAATGAGAAAGTAATCACAAAATAGAGATAAGTACTTCATTACTTTCATTTATGACTTTACTCGCATTACTTGTATTATATATATGAGACATAAGTCACATGATCTGAAAATGTTTAAGACTTATAGGAGGAAATAAGAGAATGAATGTGAGTATTCAGTGAAGAAGTTGATAACTGATAATGGTGGAGAGTATAAGAATGAAGAGTTTGAAAGTTACCTTGAGAAGCATGAAATTCGGTATGAGTTCAGTTCACCATACACACCTCAACAAAATGGGGCTTCTGAAAGGAAGAATAGAAGTATGGTTGAAATGGGGTGAAATATGTTACTTGAACATGGTCTCTCTCATTATTATTGGAGGCAAGACGTGAGTATTGCAATTTATATTCAGAGAAAATGTTTCTACATGACACATTAAGATATGACTCCATATGAAATGTTTTATGAAAAAACTCTAAGTTTGAAACACTTAAGAGTTTTTGGGAGTCCATGCATCATAAAGAAAAAGGGTGTAAACCTTGTAAAGTTTTAACAAAGAGGAGATGATGGAATTTTTCTTAGCTATGCTCTAGAAGAAAGAGGATACAAATGTTTCAACAAAGATACATGAATAATATTCGATTCTAATGATGTGAAAGTTTTTGAAAATGTTGATAAAGAAAAGAAAAAATTTTGCCGATATAGAAGTTGAGAAGGAAAAGGAAAGTCTTGTTAACAATTTTGACAATGCTATAAACAATGGTAATCCTACTCAAGAAGAAGAATCAAACTCAGTAATTTCAAGCGATGAGGATGAAATTTGAATAACTCATCCTAGGCCAAGGAAGAAAGTGGAGGTTCAAAACATTATTAGTGATCAATATCAGAGGGTTCAAACAAGAATAACAACAAATGTTGTTACCCATACTTATTTTTATTCAAAAGTGGGTCAAAATGATGTAAATAAAGATTTTGATCATCCATAATAGATTTAGGCTATGAATAAAGAGATTTATTAGATCGAAAATAATGATACTTGGGAACTCATACCCAATCTAGATAACAAAAATGTTATTGGTAAAAAATGGGTTTTCCATAACAAGATGAATAAAGAAGGAAAAGTGATAAGGAACAAGGAAAGATTAGTGTGTAAAGGTTACTCACAAATTAAAGGTATTGATTTTGATGAGACTTTTTCTCTGATTGCTAGATTAGGAACAATCAGAATATTCCTTTCTATTACTGCACAAAAAGGTTACAAAATTTTTCAAATGAATGTGAAGTACAAATTTATTAATGGAAATCTTGATAAAGAAGTTTATATTGAACAACCTTGTGGTTTTGTTGTTAGGAAAAGTGAAAGTTATGTGTGTAATATGAATAATCCTTGTATGGGCTAAAACATGCTCCAAGGGCATGGTATTCCAAATTGGATACTTGCTTAAGGAAGATGTGTTTCAAGAAAGGAAGAGTTGACAACAATCATTACATCAAGGAATATCAGGAGTCTTCTCTCATTGTAATTGTTTATGTTGACGATATTATATTTTCTAGAAATGATGAAAGATCTTTTGAAAGATTTTCTGAAGAGATGATGAAGTTGTTTGAGATGTCCATGCTGGGTGAAATGAAATACTTTCTTGGGTTACAAATCTTACAGAAGAGGAACCACATTTTTCTTTCTCAAGATAAGTATGCTAAGGAACTTCTAAAGAAGCTTGGTATGGAAAATTTGAAACCAGTTTCCACACCAATTTTAGTGGGAACCATGTTTTCTAAAGATGGAGAAGGCAAAGAAGTTGATCATAAATAGTTTTGAGATCTGATTGGAATTTTATTATATTTGACTACCTAAATACCCGACATTGTCTATGTTGTTACCTTATGTGAAAGGTTTAAGATTGATCCTAAAGAATCACATTTAATTGCTGTAAATAGTATTCTCAGATATATTAAAGGAACAAATATTTTTGGAATTAGCTATTATGGCACATAAAATATTGATTTGTTCGAGTATTCAGATACTGATTGGGCAGGAAATGTTGATGATAGAAGATCCACATCTGATGGAGTTTTCTTTCTGTGGAAAAGTTGTGTTAGTTGGAATATAAAGAAACATAATTCAGTGAATCTTAGAATGGCTGAATCTGAGTATGTTGCTGCCACTCAAGATTTTACCCAAATTATATGGAAGAAGACTCAGTTGGAAGATCTACTTTTTTAAGTGAAGCTGTCCTTACACTTGGGATACGATAATCAGAGTGCAATAAATCTTACAAGGAACCTGGTACAACATTCTTATTCAAAAAACATTGAAATAAAGTAACACTTTATCAAAGATCGGGTGGAGAAGAATGAATTGAAGCTGGAGTACGTTCCTATATCAGAACAAGTTGCTGACATATTTACAAAACCATTACTGAAGGAACCATTTTCTAAATTGAGGTTGAACATGGGTGTCCAACCTCCTTCTCATTAAGGTTGAGGTATGTGTGTCTATCCCCACTCTCATATTACCTTTGGATTGTGTTTTCAAAGGGAATAATTGTTTCATAAATCTATCCTTATGGAATCATGCAAAAAGGGAGAGTTGTGGGTATGCTGTGAATCCAACATGTATGTGTGTGAACTATTCTAACTGTAGTTGGAGTGGTTGTAGAAAACAATGTCTTTGTATTCCAAGGAAGTTTAATAAGTGAATAACGCTGAGGTATAAGCCTGAAAGATGTTCTAAATAAGGATGAGGAGATATGATAATGAAATTTTATAGTAAGTGATTTTGGACAACATGGTCTTGGCTATCAATAATTCTTGTTTCCTATAATGAGTTAGCTCACATAGGCTTAGAAATGTTGATAATTAATCTGTTTCTTGAGGTTACAAAGTTCAATGATTTATGAATCTTGTTTGACAAAAAAATCCAAAGGGGGAGACTGTTGGGATCAAGTTTAATAGAGAAGGAAGTTTTAAGTGTTTTCTTTTATAGAGTGTTATATTTTGTTGTCAAAGAGGATAAATCAATTCAATTTGTAAAAGCCTTGGAAAATATGATGATGTTTTTTTTTTGATTTTTATTTCAAAAATATCATAAGTTTTGAGAACATGTGATGAAAGCCTTATGAAGAATAGGGGGAGTAAATAAGTGTTTTTGGAAAAGGAAAAAAAGTGGAACGCAAGTCAAAAGTGGTGCGTAAGTCAAAATTGGTGTGCAAGTGTGGCACACAAGTATAAGTGGTGCACAAGTGTATGTTGTGCGCAAGTCATATTTCAAGATCAACACATAAAAATATGAAAAAGGAAATAAACTTGTGTTCATGTTAAATATTGGCACGTAATTGTGGCGCACAAGTATAATTGGCGCGCAAGTGATGGAGCGACGCACAAGTGATGGAGCGACGTGCAAGATGAGTTGCATACCTCACGCATAGGGTCACCAAAATTCCTATAAATAGATGGATACCCTCCTCATTTTTCAATTCTCAACACTTAAGAGAAAATTTGAGCTCTAATAGTTCAAGTAGTAGAAAGTGGCGCGCAAGATGAATTGTCATGCAAGGTGTGTGTTATGCACAAAAGTGGCGCGTAAGTAGAAGTGGCGTGCAAGTTATAAGTTGCACAAAATTAGGGAGTTGTGTTTAAGAAGTTTTTTGTGTATAATCCTGAAGTGGTTCAAAAATTTTTAATTGTGAAAAATTATGGAACATAAGTAGTTTGTGGCACACATGTAGGGAGGCGCACAAGCAGAGTGGCATGCAAGTAGGGAGGCACGCAAGTAGAGTGGCGTGCAAGCAGGTAGGCCCACAAGTAGGGAGTGGCACACAAGCTATTTTCACCATGATGTTCTTACCAGCTTCTAGGTAGGAAAGTGAATAATTGTTTTGAAATATTTGATTTGTGAAAGTTCATTAAGAAGAACAGAAAGATTACATAACCCTATTTGTCCTAAGAGGGATCACACACACTATTGGATTGTTTTCAAAGTTCTACATGAATGTAAGGGAATATCATAATCATTGTATTATATATCAAAGGATTGTTTTCTATTGTATTGTGTGGTATTGGATTGTTTTCTTACCGTATCAAGGATGTAGCTACTCTTATTGAGTAGTGAAACTTGTAAATTTTGTGTTCTTGTGGTTGTGTGTGTTCAGCAGGGAAGGAACTCTTTAATAGAAGGTGAAGGTTTTTTCAAAAATAAGTAAACATAAAAAGAAAAATATATCACTAATTCACCCCCTCCCACTCTTAGTGATACTTGGATCCTGACTGGGAACTTCACAAACCATGCAGACTAACTATGTGAGGTGGTGTGTCCCAAATAGTGAGGTCTGTAAGATTGTCACACAATTTGGAAAACCATGTGGACAAACAATGAGCCTATTTAAAAGTGGTAAAATTATAGTTCCCCCCTCCACACATTTAAGGTTTTAATCCCTTTTTCTTCCCCCCTTTGGTTAAAACCTCTCCCCTCATGCATGATTACTTCCTTCTCCCCTTCTCATGGGTGGGTCTTCCCCATCTGATGTCCCAATCAAGCGTCATCTCTTGTGATATAGAGAACTTGGTAAGTCTACCTCTCACATTCTTTCTATTTTGTGTTTATTTTGATTTTGAGTAGTTTTTCCCTAGTTTAGCCAATATTCCATATTTTTGGGGTGTTTTTCTAGTTTTTAATTTTCTTTTGATTTAGGAAGAACCAACATTCAATATCAGATGATTGGTATTTTCTAAGCCTACGGAAGATGGTACCTTTAAATTAACCCATAGTATCACTAATTTATCTAAGTGATTTGGGTGTGCAGTCATGATGAATTTCTAAGAAATGCACTTATTTTAATTGGAATGTTTTAAAATATTTTCCTTTGTTAAACATAATTTTATATTCTTAGAACTTTATAGGGGGACTCCTTAGAAAAACACATGGGAATTGGGGTTGAATTGGGAATTATCTTGAAATTTGGAAGATTGTATTTTGAAAATTTAATCGGAACATGTAAAGGGAATTATATTAAAATGGTAAAAAAGTAATTTTGAATTAAAATTATGGTTGTGAAAAAGAGTTTCCAAACCATCAATATTTTAAATGGGTTTGGTAATTTAAAATGTCCAAAAGGTTAGGTAATGGAGAGGACCCCATTTTATTAATGAAATGAGATGTGAGTTTTAAAATGACTTGGTTTTGAATGGAAATACCCATAGGGGCAGGAACATTGTAATTGATTTAGAGATTCCCTTAAGAGAGGTTATATTGTATTTGAAATGAAAAATGACCATAATGGAAATAATGTTATAAGTAATGTGGAAAGCACCTATAAGGGGGTTTCATATTAGTATTTTGAAGAAAATTCTATATGGGAGGTTAGTGATAACTATAAATTATCCCATATAAGAGGTCCATGATAAATATTAAATACACCCTTGGAGGGAGGTCTATGATACTTTATTGGATTATGCCATGGATGAGAAAACACCTGTAAGAATTTTACTATGATGACTAAAGAATACTCCTTGAGTGGAGGTATGTGATAACTAAATAATACTCCTTGAGTATAGGTCTATGATAAGAATTATTCATGAGTAGGAGTTTGCGATACCTTATGAAAGAATGCAACTGATGGGTGGTTTTGGATGTAATAGTCGGTACAGTTCAAATGGTATGCTCAGAGACACCCCAACACTAGCCAAAGCATGTGTAAGATCATAATTTTTTTTAGAGGTAAAAATCCTTTATATTTTAGTTTGAACATTTTTTTATCTAAATGAATGTTATGAAGGAGTTCATATAGGTTTTGGGAGTGTTCAGAATGGGTTCATGGTCCATAGTTCTAGTTTTTAAAGAAATAGGATGAGATGCATGGTTGGATCATGGTTAGTAGTAACTGTGTGGCTCAACCATACAATCCAAAATTCATGAAGCATGGTTTTTTAACTATGTGATATAATCAGCATTCCCATATTGAACTTTCAATTTAATTCAGAGGTAAGTTGTATGGCGTGTGTACGGTTTTTCTAATCATGCACCTAGACCATATGAGGAAAGGGTTCAGGGATAGTGTCCAACACATGGTTGGTGGATAGTTTATATAACCATATATACAAACCATGAAACCCTTTAAAAAGTGGTAAATGATTGTTTTTTCCTCTAATAATTCAACCTTTATTCTCCCTTTTATCCTCCCTCAAACATACAACATACCCTATGTGTGATAGATCTACTCCTTTCCTTACTTTAGGATTTGAAATATTTATTCCATCCAAGAATCTATTTGACTGTCATTGGCCATGTTGAATCAACCTTGGTTAGTCTATGATTCCTCTTGTTTCCTTTATCCATTTCTCTCACCATCTTCAGCATTATCTCCATGTGACCTAATATACCCTATTTTTAGGGATTTTTTATGATTCTCCATTTTGTCTCATTTTATCAAAATTTAAGGTAGATAATAGATGTGGAGTCTACTACTGAGTTAAGGTAGGCGGTCTACTACTTTTCCCTAAAATTATAATTGTTTATGATTTTTTGATATTGTTCCACACAACGTACTTTATGTACAATGCTCCTAAAATGATTAATACCTTAAGTTAATTGTTTAGACCATAAATTTTATGTTCTTTAGACCCTTTGACATGGTTGGACGTTGATGACCTCAACCCAAACCACCCCTTATGGTGGGTTAAATGGAATGAAAATTATTTACCTTTATTACCTTGTGACTAAACCACCATTTGGGTGTGTTGAGCTTGTCACTTTCTATAGAAGCTATAAATAAATTAAATTAATTTTAAAATGGCATGTGTATTCACTTGGATATTTTTTCACTTGTAAGTGATATGATTAAATGATAGAACTAAAAATGGAATGAATATTTCCCATGACCTTCTTGATTACTCATAAATGGAATGGTATAATGTAGTTGATGAATTGATAAATGGAATAAACCTTAACATGTACTTTTTATCACTTTTATATATTATGCTTGTCTATGGTTATAGACCTGAATAAATTTAAAGGAGTGGACTGAATTGATCTATCCTTGGATTTTTGAGGGAATTCCTTAAGTTCTCATAGGATTCCACACCTATTCATTGATATGATCTCCAAGTGATATACCACACAAGCATTTAGTCAATGTATTATATTAGTGAATGACTTAGTGTATCATTGAAGATTTACCTTTATCTATGAAAAAATAGAAATATAGGATTATCTCCTTAGATTCTTCTTGATGTCCTTGGACACACGATTCCATGGATTATATCCTTAAGATCCAAATCATGCTTAATCATTATTACCTTGTAAATGTTCCTTGGACTTAGTTAGAAATAATTTTGATGGAATTCCAAGAGTTCATTCCTAAGATTACACTCAGACCCCCATAGACAAGCTGCATTGTTGTTACTATGAGTTTTCTTGACCTTTTAAGGTTAAGGATGACTTGATTACTATTAGATCCAACATGATTATATTATATTGACTTGTTGACCATGTTCCTTTATTTCTAGGGTCAAATAACATGGTCATATATCTAGAGACATCTATATTAGACTAAAGTAGGTATGGTTATCTAGGTTCTCCATGTGGACCCTGAGATTGATGAATCTACTATTTATTCACTGATTTTATATTCTACCTACACAATGTTACATTTTAAATTTATAGTATAGATTTGTATTAGACACCATTGCTGGTGGACTACTGAGTTTTAATCACACCCTATTTGGGCTACCGATTGGTACCCGAAAAGACTTCTTCGATGTAGGTAGGGATAAAGGGAAGCACCCAACTATGGATGCTTGATTCATTTTCATAGATGCTTGATCTTTTTTGGGGATTGATAACATATGACCAAGCTAGTTCTTAGGATACTCATGGAGATATATTTTGGTCCTTTTTTTCTTTTGTTATACATGTATTGTATTTATGTTTGCTTCCATGTATGTCTATTTATTTTTTATAAACATGACATCATCTGTATGTGATATTGCTTAGGGATTTTGATTTTTTATTATTATCTAGATGTTTGTTTCTGGTACCCTATATTATTTTTATATTCCATTATATTTTTCCATTGATTTATCTATTATTATCAACATTGTGGTCCAATCTGATAAAAGGGGTATAGTCTCCCCACTATACCATTATAGACCCTCACTACTAGTAGACAAGCTATGGAATATGGGGATGTGTGCTTGAGGACATGTGGCCAATCGGGTTCAATTACTTATGAGTAAACTAGGTACGAGACATCATAAAGTGGTATAATAGATTTATTTTTCTTTCCTTACTATTTTGGAATAGTATAAATGAGATTAGGATGTGTTAAAACTTGGTAATAAGCCATGATTGGGAGTAGCTAACCCATGTTCTTGAAAAAATCTAAGTTTCTAGGGATGGTACTTGTTGTTCTTGATTTAACTTGTCACAGTTATACTAGTATCACCAATGGATTACACACATGATTTATGATGGTGATATGTTTTAAGAATCTTTACCCCTGGTTTAGTATGGAAAGAGGGTATTATCTCGTGAATCATCATAGGATCTTAGATATTTATATGACATTCATATGCCATTTCATGTTTATATCATCTCTATCATTTCTTATTGCAGATCGTATGTGCCTTGGTTTCTATACTTTTATTTTTACTAACATTATTATAGGAAAGAAATAATTGGTTACTTAATGTTTCTTTATCAATCTGAATGGTTTTTTCCACATATCTTGATTATGGAACCTTAACTAACCAATTATAACACATTTTTAATCCATGGAATCTTAGTTACATGGGATGAAAGGTTAGTGGGTTGTGATTAATTGGATTTAAATTGTAATTTATAAAGTTCATGTCTCTATAAATTGGGAATGAAAATCCATAGAATCAAATCATCATATGTGATCTTGTGACATCCTGAGACCATATTTAAGGGTATAGTTATAGTTATATGAAGTAATAATTGTAACTTATAAAGTTCCAACTTTATAACTTGGGAATAGTAACTAATCTAAAAAACCATTGTATAAAGAATAAAAATCCCATAAAATATGAACCCTTGGAAGAAATGTTTACCATTAAATGGGTATAAAAATTATAACTTAATGGGTTTTTTTCCATTATAAATTTTAATTTACACTCCATATAATGAAACCTATATAACTGGAACTTGAAATCTTACCAATATCCTGGCCCTAGATTTGAGTAGTTGTATTAGTATGTTCTAGGTAGTGAGCCATTATTCCTATCTTGTTATCCTAAGGAAAATTATTTTTTCCTTGTGATATTTTTTAAGGTCTGTGCTTGGCATTATCGACATATGTCTCCATGAAGACCTCAGGTCGAGCATCAGTAAGGTGACGATGACCATGCTCTTGAGATGGAGGGACCCAACTGACTATAGTTCCACTAGAGGTACATTTAGTAGTACCACCTGCTATACCTGGAATGAGAAATAACACACAACTTCGAGAGAGTTTTTTGCGGTTAGTGCGGTCTATGGATGGAGCTCCATAACCCGCATCAACTATGTTAGTGTTGATGAGGGAGTTCCAACAGAAAAATCAACATACTTTCTCTAGGGATAGTGGACCCTAAGATATAGAGTCATGGATAGAGGAGATTATATCTATGTTTGAGAATAAGAAGATTCCTCCAAAAAGGAGGTCCAATATTGTGAATTATATTATTAATGGATCTACTAAGCGATGGTGGGATGTTCTAAATTAGGCAGATCAGCATCAAGGCATGATCTGTAGGGATTTCCAAAGGACCCTATATGATTAATTTTTCCTAGAAATTATGGGATATGATCAAGATAATGAATTTATGCACCTAGATTATGGCAAAATTTCTATCATAGATTACTCTAATTTCTTCACAGGGCTTTAGATATTTTCACCAACCCTTACCGGTGATGATTTTTCTAGAGAAAGATGCTTTGAGGATGGGATCAGGTATGACATTAGATCAAAATCAAACATATTTTGATTATCTTATATTTCTAAAATGGTAAATCATGTCCTAATATATGGGCTGACAACTAGTACCGAGCATTAATAAAGTAACCATGAGAATGATTTCACATAATATAAGTAAATAAAATGAAGAAGGAAAATGAGTAAAGCAACCCAATACATATAAATAAACAAACTAAACATCATTTACATATAAACTGAAATGCATTAAACTTAACAACAAAACCCAAGCTTCACTTGATGACCACAATGTCTCCATGTGACCCCGAGGGTCACTCTCTAATACCAAAATTGATCATTTCCCATGGTGATCTAAACCAAGCTGAAACCTGCACGAAGGGCTAAAAACAAGAAATAACTATAGGTGTGAGTATTAAAACTCAACAGACATACCCAGAAAATATATTCCCAATGAACTTTATTTAAATAAAATAAATATAAACTTCAAGTTTGAAATAAAATATATAAAAGTAATATTTTCCACACATTTTTCATTTAAATAAAAACACTACCCATTACCCTTTTCACCACTTAAAACCACATTCTTATTCAAGAATAATAAATAATAATTTTAAAGAGAAATGATGCAATTTCATTTCAAAAAGAGAGTAATAGAGTGTAAAACATTTCCCAAAATAATTTTCATAAGCCTTTGAAATCCAACTCAAAATTTTCTAACAAGGTACACCACACATAAGAGAGTAACTACAATGATCATGTGATAAGGAAAATAGAAAAATAATCACACATAGTAACTAACCAACAATTAACCTTAATCAAATTCCATATAAAACTAAGTTCCAAGAGACATGGGAGAACCTAGGAGATTGTGAAATAATATAGAACATAGTAGACATATTGAATCATATTAGAATTCATTCCTCACTCTATGACATCAAATTTCACCCACATAATCGATCTCACACTAAATGGTCTGACTGAAGGGAAATATCCCATAACAATAATAAACAAAACATATACAATTCCCTACTATGGGCCACTAGTTAGAGCAAAATCCTAACTAGTACAATAATCATTCTCAGAAAATTTTATAGCTATGCTAGGTTCCCATGTCAATAGTATAGAAGGGGGTGATCCAACCAATGCCAATTGTGAATCTAATCACATGAACATATATCATATATAATTAGTTCACACAATATGAATCACCTGAGCCACCCTAAGGATCAATATATTTCCATAAACAAATAGATCTCAAAGGAGTACACACCAAGGATCTCCTTGTTTGATCAAAGTAAATGGATCATGATGAGTCCATATTGAGGATGTCCTATCTATTCACATAAATGGATCAAAAAGATTCCACATTGAGATAATCCCATCCATTAAATGTAAACAAGATAAAATAATTATCCAAGGAGGGTTTTCATAATAATCATTTTCACCACTTTTATAAAAGTTCCAAATGGTCCATCAAGCATCCTTTCTCCAAGAATAAAATCCATTTCTTCAAAAAAATTGAAAACATACCATTTTATATTTCATAATCATTTAGAAAAATCCCATTTAAGTACTCACACCACATGTGAAAACCCAAAACCACTTTCATCAAAATTCCAAATAGGCTACACATCATCATCACATTCCATTCCATTTTAAAAATCCAAATGAACACCACTTTCAAGTCCCAAACCCCTTATAAATCCATTTGATAAATCAAAACCACAAATTAGGGTTTCAAAAAACATTTGTAAAATTAAAACATGATTTTGAAGACAAAAATCACTTGCAAAATCCAACCGAGAATTTTATCAAACATTTGGTGTGCATATCATAACAAAATAATGGCATCAACTTCAAAACAGTCATACACAGAACATCATTTCACATCAAAAAAATATTCCAAAGGGAAAAAATAAAATTTTAACATATAATGAAGTTTAAAAGAGTAAGAAACTAATGAATATTAAATTTAAATAGAAAGTATAAAAGGAAACCTACCTAAAATCACATGTGCTTCAACAACGCATGCCCAAAACCACCTCACAAGGCCTTAAGGAAGTAATAAAATCCAAGCATAAACATAAATACACAAAAACCACAATATAAACCAATAGAAACATGAAACCTATATCCACATGACCATGGAATAATAGAAACTCAATAGAAAAATGGAGTAAAGAGGAAGTGGGATAAGAGAAGAGGACAATACCTTTCAAAATATAGCCAAAACCATGAAGAAACCACTACATCCAAGATTGGGAGGAGGATATGAGGCTTGGAGAGGGAGGTATAAAAATCCTTAGAGATGCATGAACTAGGGGAGGAGGAAATGGGTGATTTTGGGTTAAAATACCAAGAGGGTAGAATAATAATTTTACAATTTTTAAGACCTGGGCACCTTGCATGGTTTGGACACATAGTTTTCCAAACCATTCACTAATCGTGTACCCTTTACTGGAGAAGAGGGGAACCTCACATGGTTTTCCAAACCATGTGCCAACTGTTCTAAATTCCTCTATCCAAAACTAGAACATCATCGTATGCTTTCTTCATGGTTTCCCAAACCGTGATCAAGCCAAGAACTATGCCCGAGACACTAAACCATGAGACAAAAAGTTTTCTAGGAGATAGAACATATTTTTCCTTAACCATGCGCAAACCGTGTAACACCTATAATTGAGCCTAAATCCTTACTTTTTACCAAAAAATCGTGGAGGAACTAATGAAAAAACATGGGTCCAAGAATAAACAAAGGATCACCTCAAAAATTAAAACCCATCACACCTAAAACACGAGGAAAAAACCAAGATCTAAAAGTTTAACTAGTAAAAAGGATGAAAACTAAAATCTAGGTGTCACAATTATCCCCACCATTAATGCTTTATTACCCTCAGAAAGCCACAACATTTTCTAGTTTATCTATCAAAGAAAAATGATTCCCACAACCACATTATCCAACCACTCAAGCCAAGAACACCCCAACCAACACAAAAAAACACACAAAAATCTTATCTAAAACAAACCAACAAACCCAAATTACTTTTAAAAAAAAAAAAAACTCAAACTACAACCCACATGAATCAGCTGTGGACAAACCCATTGGGTGTGATCCAAAATCCCAATATTCACTCAAATGAAGAAGAACTCAAAATTTCAACAACTTTAGAAAGGAACCACCTATTACTATACCAACACCAGAAACTAAACCAAATTCCTCAACACAGGAGGTCCAAATAGACTACCCACCATTAGAAACCAACTAAGACTGATAAATTATAGTATGAACCACAACATGATCCATGGTGGGTCTCCCCACCATTAATAAATTTTAGATGATTTCCCAAAAAACAGCACCCACCATGGGCCACCTTGGGAACTTTCCCCATAGAACAACAAACCCCACAATAAAGAAAAAACTCAAAAAAGAAACACCAAACCATGAGATAGGATAAAACCAAAACTGATTCATGAAGGCTAACCACATAAGGATAACCAAATAGAGATCCAAATCTAAAAAGGCATACCATTATAATTTCAAGAAAAAAAACCACCACACCTCCTTATAAACAAAGAGGAACTTTTCAATATAGAAGGATAACAATAATTAAATGAGGTATCTAAGTTTTTTTGCCACAAAACATGACCTCTAAGATGAATAAGCTGCCATACGAAAACTTAAACTATCCCTATTCCCACACTAAAGACAAAAGATATTCCATTTTCCCTCACATCCTTGGGATTCCTGACTACAAGCTAGATTCACTTCATGGCCTATGGTTGGAGCCCTGATGTTTAAAGAATCTAATGCATCATAGTCAGGAACTACTAATCCCTAATCGAGAAACCTTATTTCCACCGAAATAGGATTTATAATATATACACACACACATCACCCCTTTCACTTCAAGCGATAAACAACAAAAACAAGACACTAAATGTGGCACACCTCTACTCAAGATGGTAAAATTAAGAGTTCCCAAATAAATAAATTTATTCCATTGAAATATAATTTCATAGTAAAATCAAAACATCCACTTAAAAAATTTAAAAAGAAGACAACATAGCAAGACACCACCAAATACAACCATTACAGAAAAAGGAGACCACCTATAATGGGACGTTAAACCAAGCCCAAATAGTACCCTAATCCGATAAATTGGATCTACATCACTTAGTGGAAACACCATGATAGAACCGTTACAAGTGGAATAGATGTCTAGAGGTACGATAGGTCTTCAAATCACTCAAAAACATTGACGGATTATGATCAAGATTATTGCACTGACGACACACCATGATCCTATGCTTAGAAAAAGCTTAAGAAAGATCTAGTGGTCTTTTAATTTCATGGATGATACCAATATATTCATGCCTCTTCAACATCTCCATACTGGAATTACCTTCACCACTTTCAGAGATTTGAGGAAGACTTTCTGCCTCAAGCACTCTTGCTAGTAAAACTTCCACACAAACAAATTTCCTCACCACATTGGAAAAAGAGGTTAAACCAAAATATGACACCTGTGACTATATACCAAGATTAATCCTACTATCATGGAATCAAGACTTAAATGAATATTACATATCTAAATCCTTGAGATAAGGGACTAGATACAAAAAATGAAAAAAGAACTGCAACACTTATACATTACCCTACTGCAAACAACACATTTTCATCCCCTTCCTTACCTTCACTAACATAGAGAAATACTGATAGATAAAAGAAGCCTTGAAGAACTCTTAGGTAAGATCTTTTTGAGGCTTGGTTCAAGAGATCAACTTCCACAACTTCTAGGTTGGTACTTCAAGCATAAAGGTATCAAAATTAACCTTTAACAACTCAGGCATCTCAAGAAGGATGAAAATATTTTCTATTCTCCACATCCAATATTACACTTCAAGAGGATCCTATTGAACATAAAATAGATTAGGTTTTAAATTTTGAAACTCAAGAATGAATTTATTAGGTTGATCAACTGGAAGGTTTTCTAATGGTAATCCACCCATAGCCACACCTAGAACATCCATCAAATATTTATGGGGGTAGACACTAAGCAATAAGAAAATCAAGATCCCAATCAAAACCAATTCATCAATAATAATTTCAATGATTTAAGCACACATAAGAAAAATACCTTGCTTATGATGATACTCACTACACAATATTGGTTTCAAAACCCCATGATTTTCCTCTTAAAAACACTTTTGAAAGAATTAAACTTGGTGGGCTACACAATCACCAATGGTATCCCTTAGAGCCTTACTCACATGGAAATTTCTATTCCAACCTAGGAACCCATCCACTCATGATAATATGGGCACTCATCCACCCATTCCATCAACCATCCACATTCCCACACATATTCATGCATTTAATCACTAATTAGAGTACCAAAGTTCAAAACAAAACATTTCTACTTTTCAAAAAAAAAATTCAACCCACATTTTCACATTCTTAACCCACTTCCCATTTCAAAATTCACAAAATTCTTTCAAAAACTCGTTAAACACTAATCAAAAACCATTTTAAAACTCTACACTTCAATATATTTTATCATGTTCAAAACAAACTCCCACAAATTCCATCCAAAATCCAATTCACACTGTTCAAAACATTTTCAAATAGCTCAAAAAATCAAATTTCACCAGAAATAATTTGATTAAAATCCCATTTATTCTTATTTAGAAAAAAAATTACAAAAAACTCTTTAAAAAAATTATATTTTTCAAACAACCAATTTCAATAAGCTCTAGATTTTTTATAAAAATCCAATCCTGTTAACAAATTTCTATTTTACCCCAATATAATTTTATATAAATCAATTTTCTAAATATTTTCTTCAAAAATGGTTCTAAAAACTCATTTTCCACCTTCCCAAAACCAAACAATTACTACTTTAAATCCATTTTTCACAATTCCTAAACAAGATTTTTCAAAACAATTTTCAGAATCAAAGAAGACCCATAACAATTCACAAAGGGAAACTAGCTGTGATGGGTGACTTGGCCATATAGTTGGAGACCATATGACAAACACACCACAATCATGGAGAGTCTTCTAGAACCATGTCCCTAACTCCACATAGCTTTCCAGGCCTGGAGAGATCACTAAGACCATTGGACCAAATCTATTTTCATTTCCGAAAAACAAAACAACAAACAAGAACTAGATAAATGAAAATAAACCCAAATTCCCATGGAAACCCAAGGATTGGTCCAGAATGTGTTGGCCAAAAACTCATCCATTCCTACAACACAAGTTCTAATTGTCCTACTCCTTCTACTTTGACATCCCAAATAATAAATGGTGCTCTAAAATCTAGTTCATTTAAAGAATAAACTTTTATCTAATACCATTTTGTTGCGGACCAACCCAATTAGACCCCGAACCAATCACCAAAACTAATCCAGGGTAAGGCCCGAGAGGCATTCCCAATCCTCCCAGGCAGTCAAATAGTGTTGTGAATAAATAGAGTAACCAAGAGAATGATTTATCCCAATATAAATAAATAAACTCAACAATGGAAATGAATAAATCAGACCAATACATATAAATAACCAAACTGAACATCATTTACAAATAAACTAAAATACATTAAACTGAACAAAAAAACCCAAGCTGCACCAGATGACCACATTATCTCTATGTGACCCCAAGGGTCACTCTCCAGTACCAAAACCAACCATCACCCATGATGATCGAAACCAACCTAGAACTAAAACCAAATGATAAAAACAAGAATGAAATATATGCATGAGTATTAAAACTCATTAGGTGTTCCCAGACAATATATTCCCAATTCACTTACTTTAAATAAAATAAACATAAACTTCAGGTTTGAAATAAAATATATAAAATTAAACTTTTCCATACATTTTTCCTTTAAATAAAAAAATGGTCCATTACCGTTTTCACCACTTAAAACCACATTATATTTTAAGAAGTATACATAATCATTTAAAAGAAAACTGATGAAATTTAATTTATAAAAGAGAGTAATAGATTCTAAAACATTTTCCAAAACAATTTTCATAAGACTTTGAAAGCTAACTCAAAATGTTCCAACAAGGTACACCACATATAAGAGATTAACAAAAATGATCATGTGATAAGGGAAATGAAAATAATTACAACATAGAGTAACCAACCAATAATTCACCTCAATCATCCTCCATAGATAACTAAGTTCCAAGAGACCTAGGAGAACCTAGGAGCTCATGAAATAATACAAAACATACTATAAATCTTGAATCATCCTAGAAAACATTCCTCACTCGATGAAATCAAATTTCAGCCACATGATTGATCAGAACCTAAATCGTATGACCGAGGGAAAATATCCCATAGAAATAATAAACAAAACATATCTAATTCCTTAAAATAGGCCACTAGTCAGAGCATAATCCTAAATAGTGCATCAATCATTCTCAGAAAATTTTCTAGCTATGACTGGTTCCAATGTTAAGAGTATAGAAGGGGGTGAGACAACTGATGCCAAAAGTGCATCCAATCACATGAACCTATATCATATATAATTAATTCACACAACAGGAATCACTCAAGACACCCCAAGGATTAATCTTTTTCTATAAAAAATAGATCTCAAAGGAGTCCACACTGAGTATCTCCCATTCTGCTCAAAGTAAATGGATCCCGAGGAGTTAATAACGAGGATGTCCCATCTATTCACATAAATTTATCATGAGGATTCTATAGTGAGGACATCCCATCCATTCAATGTAAAAAAGACAAGATAATTATACAAGGATGGTTTCCTTAATAATAATTTTCACCACTTTTATAAAAGTGCCAAATGGGCCATCAAGCATACTTTCTCAAAGAACCAAATCTATCTTTCAAAAAAGAGTGAAAACATACCATTTTACATTTCAAAATTATCTAGAAAAATACCATTTAAGTACTCATACCACATGTGAAAACCCAAAACCACTTTCATCAAAATTTTAAACTAGCCACACATCATTATCACATTCCATTCCATTTTCAAAAGCCAAATGCACACCACTTTCAAGTCCCAAAACCATTAGAAATACATTTGATAAATCCATAGCACAAATTAAGGTTTCACAATTTTTTTTAAAATCAAACCATGATTTGAAATCCACAAATCACTTGAAAAATCCAACCAGGTATTTTATCGAACACTTGGTGTGAATCACATAACAAAATAATGACATCAAATTCAGAAAAAATCATAAAAACCACCCCATTTCACATAAAACAATTATCCCAAAGGGAACACATCACATTTTAACATATAAGTAAGGTTAAAGGAATAAGAAACCAACAAATATTAAATTTAAAGGGAAAGTTAAAAAAGGAAACCTACCTCAAATAACACGTGCTTCAACAACACATGTATGAAAACACCTTGCAAAGGCTCAAGGAAGAAAGAACATCCAAGAAGAACCCTAAATACACACAACCCCACAACATAAACAAATGGAAATATGAAACCTAGATCCAAATGGACATAGAAGAAGAGAAACTAAAGATAAAGGATCACCTCAAAATTTAGAACCTATCACACCCAAAAATTGACGTAAAAACCAATATCTAAAAGATGAATCGAAGAAAAGTATTAAAAAAAATCCAATTGTGACAACATGGATTAGTGGTTTATCCCTTATACTGGGGAGTGTTTTATTAGTAGTAGGAAGTGTCTCTTTGGGACTTCACATGAGAGTATTTTCAGTCATAATATGCACATAGGTAGTTTTGTGGTATGAAATAAGTATAAAAGGTAGGGTCATATAAAGACTTAGTGCGATAGGGACCTAGTTGAGTGTTGATATTTTGGATAAATGGTCAATCTTAAAATATTTTTTCAAACCTTTCCACCAGTTCCCAATGGGAGAGGATCCACCCCAGCTCCAAATCAAGAGTGGGATCAATGGAACTATTCGAGGATGGTATCTGGATTACAACTAAACATATATACCAAGAATGTGGTCATGGATGATGAAGTTAGACTTATGATGTGAATCATCATCAAAGAGAACCTTCTCAGGGAGTTCAGTATATATCTCAGAGTAGTGTATCTAGAAAGTTACATGCAGTTTAGCCTACATCCAAGGAGAAGAGTTCCAAGACATATACAGTGTGAAGTAAAATGTTAGTATCCTCCAATTTAGTATCTGATTTATTTGATATCAACACTTCACACTCTTTCTTATCTTTGGACTTAACGGGGAGTCTTGGACTTGAGATTGTGTACTTTTGTAGGGTAATGACTCTTGATATTATGTTGGGAATACAAACAGAGAGTGTTTTCCAATGTAAGGTGCGTCCCATTGAGATTGACAGTTAACATTTTATATTGAACTAATTTATCCTTGAGATGATAGGTTTTGATATAATTTTAGGGATATACTAGTTAGTGCCTTATTGAGACCATATTAATTGTTATCAGTAGAGGGTTTCTTTTATATCCCCTAAGGGTGATAACTACATCTAAAATGGAGAATAGGGTGTACAGTCAATTCAAGATGGACATAAGTATCATGGGATAGGTGGAGTGCTGGCCCAGATTAAAACAACCCAATTTTTTATAAATAAAACTCCATTTTGAATGAATAAATTCCTTATTAAGTAATGTAGTTATAAGAAAAACATACACTAATTTGGATTTTTTTGGAAATTTATAGTATATTATATTTAAAAGACTATTAAACATCATAATAATTGATAATAAAACCATTTTAAAATTACCATTAAGATTATTATATTAATAGTTATGATAAAGTCTATTTGACATAGAAAAATGAAGTGATAACTTAAACTAGTTGGATTATACCCTATAAATCCCATTTATTAGAGATTCCAAGGGAGATAATATCACTGGGATTTTAACTTAACCAATACCAAGCTAAAATTCATCAATTGAATCATGAGATAAATAATTTATGAGAGAATTTCAAGCTCATCGATATCATAACCATGTTCACCAAACCAGCCCATGAAAATCTCACCATCACACACCTTACACTTAGGGCATTCGATTATGAAATAAAGGACTATGTATCTAGAACCTAATAGTATAAATTTTTATATTTTATTTTTAATAAAACAATTATTATATTTATCCCTTTTTATTATTACTTTATAAATGATTAAATAATTATTTTGATAAAAATTAGATTTTAATATGAAAAAACTCGAATTGTATTTTTGGGAAATATATAGATTCTATCAAGAAACTCTTTTTTTATGAATTCAAGTATTTTTAAAGTGAATAATATTTTAATAAAATATTATTCTTAAATATATTTATTAAATATAAATGATATTATTGTTTTATGAAGTCAAATGTAATATTTATAAGGGTGAGGAAACTATTATTATAAATAAACCACCATTTCTCATTAAATGAGGTTTTTTATTTAAAAGTATAAATTATAAATTTAGATAATTATTTTGATAAAATAAATATTATTTTTTAAATTATAACATTAAAATTATATAATGGTTATTTTTTAATAATTTTATGATGCAGTCAACGTTTCGGGTAAAAATTAAATACGGTATAAATATATGGTATGTATTATGACACCATAAAATCCTAAAAGTGATTTAATAAATACTATAAATAGCATACATGAACAAAATTATGTTTACCCTTTTAAATACTAAATTTTTAAGTTATTTTATTAATTTAATAAACCCTTAGTGAATCCTCCAAAACTTATATTATATTTTAAGGTTTTAAAATCAATTCTTTATATACATGACTCACTTTCACATAACCAGAGGTATTATTTTAATGAGTTCAGTTCTTATCCTAATAAAATAATTAAAACAGATCCTATTTGAAAAAAAACCATGGTAAAAAACCATAGGAAGGTTTTGTTTTTTATTATTTCATCATATAGAGTCCAAAACCTAAGTTTGAAAATTAATATAGAATTCTCCTCTCTTTTTCTATATAAACCCATCCAACCTCCCATTCCTCTTCACTAAAAACCCTTGTATCATAAAGTTAATATTTAATTACCACTTTAAAGACCTCCCTAGGTTACCCCAGTTTCTCAAGAAGCTCCTCCCAAGCTTTTATAAATTTTCTTTCATAGTAAAGGATCCTGTCCTTCTCTTCTTTATTCACATACCTTCTCTATATCACACCTTTTGATTTAATTTTTTTTGAGTTGGGATATGTTTTCACACATCCATATTACTATACTTGTGAATTAAATGTGATTATATATCCCATTAACTCTCATTTAACCCTTTGATGAATCTTAATGTACCCCTTCTATGCTACCGAAATTATCCCATGATTTTCCATGCCAAACTTTTTTATTATGAATACCCACCCCCATTTCCACTCAAGGTTGTCCACCTAGTTGTATATATCCTTAATTTATTGGTTATTTCCATGTATTTAAACCATAATACTTAATTATTAGGTTAAAATTGATGAAATAAATCCTTATTTTTTATAATCTATTTGGAAAAATTATGCATGTACATGATATAAAAGTAATGGGTGAACCTAAAATTATATAGTCCTCCAATAAATTAGGTAATGGTTTATCACATGAGATTAAATGTATGTTCATAGGAGGTTATCCTAATCACACTATGTTATGTTTTCTTTGTGTTTAAACTTTAATTATGTTCATGATGTCATGTTTCATATTGTTGTCACATTCCAATGTTTCCTTTATGTCATCATGTTATATCATGCCTCATTGTTCACGATTATGATTCTCACTGCTATTATGTTACCTTGATGCACCCATTGGATCAAATTTACTACTTTAAATTATTCTATGATTTGTTTATCCCCTTACTGGTCTTTATAACTCACCCCTTTCTTATGTACATCCCAAGGTTATCCCATGAAATTTTAGAAGATACAAGGAATATAATAGTATTTTTTTGGAGTTTTTAAATAATGATTTTGTACCCACATTTCAAGTTAATGTTTTATATACCTAAATTTTAAAATAAAGTAGACTTAACTATCTTTTGGGGTTATATTAAGTGTATATTTATATTAAAAGTCATGAAATAATTTGTAATTAATATATATGATTTCATAGTTGGCATTAGAGAAAAGACTAGTTATTTTTGGGGATTAATATTAGAAAATTATAGTGAAATCCTTAAGGATAATATTAAAAATAGGAAAATATCACAATTTTTTTAAAGTATATATTAATTGGTTTCCAAGAAAATAAATCCCTGTCTGGATACTAAAAGTGGATGTGGCTCTGACACAGTTGTACATAGGGTTAATAACCCTAAAAAGGGTGAATTGATCTAGAATCGATCATCACCTAGTGCAAAAAAAATAGGCCTTAATACACAACTAGTTTGAAAATACTGGGGGATATGTTTTACTAAATTCACAAGCTCTTTATGAACCATTATTAAGTGAACAAAAATTCCCATAAGATTTTATATTAAGAAATAGATCATAGATAACTTAGATTGAAGCCTATAAATTCATAGGTTAAAGAATATATAACATTTATGAGTTATCCAATTAATGTTAATGGTTTAAAATTTATGTGTTTAAAAGTTTCAAAATACTCACTCCTAATTTTCTTTTTATTATAGTCAATGACTAGAAATAAGAGTAACCACATCAACAACCAATGTGAGGGGCAATGTGATGACTACCCAAATGAGATGCCTAAATTTATGGGACAAGGAATAATGAACTTTATGAAAATAATTTATCAATAAATTCAGGTTTTGAATATTAAATTGAATAATTATGAACACCCAAATCCCCCTAAGAAAGAGGAAGTTGCAACTGAAATTTTTATGCAACAAAGGCATCTGACTTTTAGTAGATCTTCCAATCACTTAATCATGGAGTAACAGATCAAATCCATTGAAAATATCCTCTTCATCCTAAATAACCTTATAAAGAGAAGTGTAATATAGTTTTTATCATATGGAGGGATAATCTGATCAATAGTGGACATTGGTCAATAATATGAAGCTCAAGGATGAGATCAAAGTGATTGAGTGAAAGGAATTATGAAAATTGTTTTTCAATAAATATTTTCCTTACATTTTACAACTTAAAATAGAGAGGGAATTTATTATCCTTAATTAAAATGATAATGAATCCATTGGGGTGTATGAGGAAAAATTAAAAATACTTGAACAATATTCTTATGACTTTATTTTCTTTGGAAGTAAATTTGATCATTTATTTAGTGAGCTAAAGTTGAATCTACAAAAATAATTTTCTATTAGAGGCTTTGATATCTATGAGGAAATTTTACAATGTTCCCTAAAACTTAAAATAGATATCATCAAATCTCAAGGGTCTATTGGGACTAGTGAAAAGAAGCGGAGAATGGATTTTAATTTTGGAAATGTGATGGATGAATCCCATGGGGGTAAGAAAGTGTATCATACCTCTTGTCAAAGGTATGGGAAAAAGAATCCTAGAAATTTCTTGAAGGGGACAAGAGAATTATTTAGGCAAGGGAAGTAAGGGAACCTTGCTAGAGATTTCTAATAGGAGAAACCCACTAATGTGATAGAAGAAATGAATACTATAATCAACCCAGAACCTATTGTCTAATGTTTCAATTTCACGGAACAAGGACACTATTCCAAATTATGCACAAAGCTAAGGGTTTTTGATTATAACTAATGATAAAAAGATCTAAGGCCTATTGAGAAAGGATGATTTTATGCCATCACAGCTAGTGAGGTGGATCCCATCAATGAAGTGGTGAAATGTACACTAGTTATTCATTCAAGAATAGAAAACATACCTTTTGATTCTAGTTTTACACATTATTTCTTATCAAGAATGTTTAGTAGAACTATTCAAACACTACCTCAAAAATTGTAACTCAAGTTATCAATGAAGATGGAAAATGGGTCAATTATTTCATCCCAAGAATATAATTCACCCCTTATCCAAATTTGTGGTATTAATTTCCCAAAAAACCATATGATACACCCCTTAGCAGAATTCAATTGATTTCCATGTATAGAGCCAACATAAATTTCTAAGATAAGGAAATCACCCTATGTATCAAAAATATCCCTAAAATTCTATAAAAGTGCAAGGAGGATGAATTTTATTTGGTACCCTTATCTCAATAATGAATATTACTACCTTGAAAGCAAGTGTATCTAGCTCAAATTATTAGGACTAAATAAAAGATCATCTTTGATGATGTGACCTTTGTAAGGGAAATTTCTGAAGCCTTTCCCAAAGAGTTGTTTAGTCTTGAGTCTAGCTGAGAGGTTGAGTTATCAATCAAACTTATAACCATATATTTACTAATATCCAAGACTCTATATAAAATGGTATTTTTTGAACTTGAATATCTGAAGAAATAATTATAGGATAATATGGATAAAGGGTTCATATGCCCAAGCACTTCATAATGGGGTGCACTGATCCCTTTTTACAAGAAGATTAGACAAATGGAATAATACATTGATTATTTTGAGTTTAATAAGACCATGATCAAAGAAAAATTATCCTCTACCGTGATTTTATGAATTTTTTTGATCAACTATGTGGTGAAAAATAATTTTCTAATGTGGATCTTCAGTCAGGATATTATCAAGTAAAGGTGAAAAGGGAGGATATCCCTAAGATTTATTTTCATATAAGGTATAATGACTATGAATTCATAGTAATTCCATTCAGTCTCACTAATTCTCCATCAGTCTTTATAGACTTAATAAATAGAGTCTTTAGGGATTACCTTGACAAATATTTGGTAGTTTTTATGGATGATATTCATATCTACACCAAAATCTAGGAGGAACATGAGGATCATTTCAATACTGTACTGAAAACCTTTTGGAAGGAAAAGTTATATTAAAAGTACCATAAATACAAGTTTTGTTTGGGGAAAGTAAGTTTCTTGGGGAATTTTATCACTAAAAATTGGATATCCATCGATCCTTCAAAAAATCAAGGCTATTGAAGGATGTAAAAGATCAAAATATATAATAGAAATCCATAGTTTCCTTGGATTATCTAGGTACTATCATCAACTTGAGGGAAACTTCTCATGATTTTCAAGCTCACTAAATAAGATAACTCAGAAGGGAATCAAGTTTTACTAGTCTAAGTAATGTGAATAAATCTTTAAATAGTTGAAAAAGAGGCTAATCATTGTACCTGTACTCAAATTAGGCACTAATGGGGAAGGATTTTTGATCTACAATGATGATTCTAAAAAGGGATTTGAGTGTTTACTCATGCAAGATGACAAATTAATAGCCTATTACACCTACTAATTAAAAATTCATGAGCATAAATACCCAAAAGATGATTCAAAATTTGCTGTAGTGGTCTTAAAATTGAATATTTTGTGACATTATCTATATAGGGAGAAGTGTGACATATATACAGATCAAAAAAGCCTCAAGTATATATTCAAACAAAAGGATATTAATATTTTCCAAGGAAGGTGGTTGTAAATAATAAAATATTATGATTTTTTAATCCATTACCATCCCTAGAAGGCAAAAAAAGTGGAAGATGCTTTGAGTAGAAAGGATCCTGCAACGCTATCCAAGATAATAATTGAAAGGGATTAAATATTCTTAGACATGAATAGGGGGGATATGGGAATAATAAAAGGATCTTAATATTAAAATTTTCAAATAACTACTCAACCATATATTCTTAAGAGGATCAAGGAGGCCCCGAATGATGATGAGTTTCCACATAAAAAGGTAGTGAATATTCCAGGTTTCTACTTTGATAAAGATGTATTTATAAGGTTTGGAACACAGATATGTATCCAATAAAAACTAGAACTGAAGAGGGAACTTATGGATGGTAGAAATAGATCATACTTATACATTTATATAGAAATAAATAAGATTTATAGATATTTGAAGTAAAAAATTTTGGCAGAATAACATGAAGAGGGAGATTATGAAGTTTGTATCTTGATTCTTGGTTTGCCAAGAAGTCAAGGAAGAATGAAAAAAATTATATGTCTATAATGAACCATTTCCCACCCCAGTATAGAAATAGGAAAAAATAACCATGGATTTAATTCTAGGACTCCCTAGGATACTTAAAAGCTATAATTATATCTGGGTGGTAGCCGATTTCCTGACAAATTTGTCACATTTCATTTCTATCAATGAATATTTATATCTTGAACAAATCACCAATATATACATAATGGAAGTGTTAAGACTGAATGAAGATCCACTCTTTATTGTATGTTATTGAGATATGAGGTTTACCTATAGGTTCCAGAGAAGTCTTTATAATGAATTGGATATATAACTGAGCTTCAACACTACTTATCACCCTCAAGTGGATGGTCAGTATGAAAGAACTATTCAAACTCTGTAGGATATGATGAGACCATGAAAAATGTATTTCCAAAGATTCTAGGATCAATACCTTCCCCTAGTGGAGTTATCATATAACAAAAATTTTCATTCTAGAATTCAAATGGAACCTTTTGAGGCTCTTTATGTGAAGAGGTGTTAGACTCTAACATGTTGGGATGAATTTTGAGAGTGGAACTTGATGAGACCTAATCTTATCCAATAGATAATAGAGAAGGTTAAAACTATTCAGTGTCATATGAAATAAGAAAAAAAGTTTTCAGAAAAGATATGTAGGAAATCATTGATGATACCTAGAGTTTGATTTCATATAGGAAATTTTACTTTGTATATTTTAATGGAATAAAGTATCGAGTTTTGGGAATAATGTAAATCTTAGTCCTAGATGCATTGACCCCTTTGAGATCCTTGATTGCATCAGAGTAGTGGCATATCAACTAGAACTCCCACCTAACCTATCTCAAGTACATGATTTGTTCCATGTATCCCTATTGAGAAAGTACATACCAGATCCCTCACATGCAGTGAATCCAAAGTTGGTACCATTAGATAATGATATTTCATATGAGGAGCAGCTAGTGAAGATCTTAGATTGTAGAGACAAGGTTCTATAAAGAAAGGAAACACACCTGTTCGAAGTGATGTGGAGGAACCACAAGTTTGAGGAAGCTACATGGAAACCAAAAAGGAGATGAAATAGAAATACCCTCATCTATTTTAGTGTATAAAATGAAAATTTCAAGGGTAAAATTTCTAAATGGGGGAAGAATGTAACAACCCAAACTTTTATAAATAAAATTCCCTTTTGAATGAATAAATGCATTATTAAGTAATGTAGTTTTAGAAAACACATGCAATACTTTGTATTTTTTTGGATAGATATAGTCCATTGGATTTAAAAAACCATTAATAATAATAACTAGTGATAATATATCCATTTTAAAGTGACCATTAAGATTAGTATATTAAGGGTTATGATAAAGTCTAATTGATACCGAAAAAGGAAGTGATTACCTCAACCAGTAGGATCATACCCTGTGAATCCCATTTGTCAGAGATTATAAGGGAGATATCATCACTGGGATTATCCCTTGACTAAGCCCAAGATGAAATTCAACAACTAAAGAATGAGAAAAAAATATTTATGGGAGAAGTTCAAGCTTATAAGCATCATGTCCCAAACCATGTTCACCAAACTACCTCATGAAAATATCACTATCGCACACCTTACCCTTAGGGAAACTGGTGTAATAAAGGGATAAGTATCTAGACTCTAATAGTATGATTTTTATATTTTATTTTTAATAAAAAATGATTATATTTATCACTTTTATTGTTACTTTATAAATGATTTAATAATTAATTTGATAAAAATTATATTTTAATGAAACAAAACATGAATTGAATTTTTGGGAAATATATAGTTTAAATAATGACACTCTTTTTGATGAATTCAATAATTTTTGAAATAAACAATATTTTAATAAAATATTATTATTAAATAATATTTATTAAATATAAACGATAACATAATCTTATGAAGTCAAATGTAATTCTTATAAGGGTTAGAAAACTGATATTATCAAAAAACGACTATTTTTCATTAAATGAGTTTTTTTGATTTAAAAGTGTAAATTATCATTTTTATATAATTGTTTTTGATAAAATAAATATTAAATTTTTAATAAATATTTAAAAATTATCCATTAGTGAATTTTTTATAATATTTCAAGATAGTCTAATTTTTGGGTAAAAATTAAATATGGTATAAGTATACGGTATGTATTATGACATCATAAAAGATAAAAAGTGATGTAATAAATACTATAAAGAGTATCCATGACTCAAATTATGTTTTAACTTTAAAATAATTTATTTTTAATTAATTTGATTAATTTTATAAACCATTAGTGTATCCTAAATAACCTATACTATATTTTAAGGTTTTAAAATCAATTCTTTATAAACACAACTCAATTACACATAGCCAATGGTATTATTTTAAGGAGTTAAGTTTTCAGTCTTATAAAATAATGAAAACCACTCCTATTTGGTAGAAACCATGTTAAAAATCATGGTAAGGGTTGTGGTTTGGGTGACTTAATCATATAGATCCCAAAACCTATGTTTGGGAATTAATAAAGAATTCTCCTCTCTTTTTCTATATAAAACCAGGTAAACTCCCATTAATATTCACTCAAAAACCTTTGATCATGAAGTTACACTACCATTACCTATCTATATCCCTTCCATGGTTCCCCCAATATCTTAATAATCTCCTCCCAATCTTTTAGAAGTTCCCTCTCAAGGTTAGAGATCCTCTCATTCTCTTCTTTATTCAAGAACCTTGTTTATATCCTGACTTTTGATTTAAAATTGTTCAATTTTCTATATGTTTTCACATATACATATTATTTTATTTGTTATTTACAAATTAAAATATACTCCATTATCTCTCATTTAACCCTTTCATGAATATGAATTTACCCCCATTATGTTGCCGAAATTATCCTGTGATTTTCCATGAATAACTTTTGTATTGTGAATACCCACCCCCATTTACACTCAAGGGTATTCACATACTTGTACCTATCCTTAATTGATTTGTGATTTCCAATTATTTAACCTGAACCCCTTAATAATGTGGTTAAAATTTATGAAATACATCATTATTTTGTATGATCTATGTGGCACACTTATGGGTGTACATGATATGAAAGTAGTGGGTGAGCCCGAAATTATATAGCACTTCAATACATTGAGTAATGTTTTTATCTCATGATATTCCATATATGGTTCATGGGAGGTTATAATAACCAAACTATGTTATGTTTTCTTAGATATTATACTTGAATTATGTTTATGATGTCATCTTTTATGTTGTTTCCACATTCCTGTATTTCCTTTTATGTTATCATGTTATATTATGACTCATTATTCAAGATTATGATTCTCACCACTCTTATATTACCTTGATGTGCCTCTTGGTTCACATGTATTATTTTACATCATGTTATTATTTTTCTATTCCCTTACTAGTATTTATATCTCACCCTTTTCTTATATACATCTCCAGGTTATCACATACAGTTTTATAAGATCTAAGGAATATAAGGGAATTTTTTCATAGTTTTTAAATAATGATGTTGTACTAAATTTTAAATTTAATATTTTATGTACCTAATTTCCCAAATAAAATATTCCTCAAGATCTTATGGGTTTGTATTAAGTGTATATTTATATAATAAATCAGGAAATACAGTTTAATAAAGATATGGGTTGTCCTACAGATTTCCATTCATTTTCTTGATGATCGAGGAGTATGACAGACTATTTTTCCTCTAGTGGTGGACAATTCAGAGATGTTTTACTTGATGATTTTATGGGATACCTCTTGATAGTGAGGTTTATTTCACCATATATCTTTTTCTAGGAGTGAAACTAATATTTATTCCTCTAGACAGGATGGATCCAACCAAGTTTCAGAAACTTAACTGATAGTTAGAGGTCCAAGAAGCTAAAGGGTTTATACGACCCAATACTTCTCCTTGGGGTTCACCCAAGAGTTTTTCCAAGAAAGATAATGGGACCCTTAGGTTGTGTGTTGATTAAAAAAGGTTTAATTAGCTTATATTTAAGAAACATTACCCACTTACTCATATATATGATCTCCATGATCAAATTTGAGGATCTAGGGCCTTATAAAAGATTTATTTTAGATTGGGCTATAATTAAGTGAGAGTTAGGCTCTCAGATATACCACTTACAACATTCCAAAGTATTAATGGACAGTAAAAGTATTTGTTAATGCTTTTTGGTTTAAAAAACACATCAAATGTCTTTATAGCCATGATGAATAAGTTTTTTCACCCATGCTTGGATGCTTTTATGGCCATTTTGTGAATGATATCTTAGTGTATTCTCCTGAACACCCAAAGGATTTATATTTATTTATTAATTATGATAATCCCCTTATACAGGTTGAGGGGTAAACTTTACATAGTCTATAGACCTAGAGGCGCTAACCCCTAATACATAACCATTTCAGGTCCACAGACCAAACACCCAACATTAATCCCACCCAACTAATGAAATTTTTTGATTCAAATTGACCGACTAGCAAAGATACTCAGCAAGAAATACCAATAAATGACTGCATGGGATTGGAATCGATGGAAAAGCTATACTCTCATTATTTTCAAAATTGAGTTTCACTACAAGTGGTAGACTCCTACTATAAACCTCATCCGAGACTGCAACAGGTATCTAATCCATTTTTTTCAAATACCATTGAGGTCTATCCCATATGATGATCGAACGAAAATAAGACATATTTTTTATCCCCACATATAGTGCTACCACTCGACACTGCCCATGATGCTTTGCTACAACCTAACCATCTACATGAAGCCACCACATCCTTTGACCACCCCACCGTCTAGCTGGCCCTTCGAATCCCGTCTGTCGACTACCCGCAACCTACGACACTACCCAATATCACCATACTAATCTCATCACCAAGGGATATGACTAAAGACACTAAATCCACCAAGCACCCCACCGTCGTCAGCACCATCGAACTATACCTACGAATCCCATCCGTTGACTGCTTGCAGTCCACGAACCTCCTGAATCCCACCATCCTGCTTCCGTCACCAAGGGCCTATGAACCTTAACATGGCCACCTCCTACCTCCGCCGCCCACCCAATTCACAATGGGAATAAATCTATACTCCCCAATAAATGGAAAATTCTAGGATTTGATCCTAGGATTCATGCAGAATTATAGGGTGTCTATTCCACTAGGTTGAACCCCAACTACTCTTAGTGTATTCTCAAAATCAAAGAAATATTGATAAACACCTTGAAATAATATTAATTACACTTATAAGAAACCATATATATTATAATATCATTAAATCACACTTCTGTTTTTATAATGTTTACTTCCTAGGTCACATTATATCAAAATTTGGAGTATCTATGGATCCAGTAAAGGTGCGAGCCATTATTTCCTATGAGCATCCCAAGAAAAACTTTGATATATGGAGTTTCTTAGGATTATATAATAACTATAAAAAAGTCATTTATAATTTCTCATTATTTGCATCACTTCCAACATACTTTACCAAGAAAGTTGTAATGTTTACATGGTCCAAAGCTTGTGAGAAATCCTTTTAGGAGTTGAAAGGAAGGCTGACCACAACATGAATCCAAGTTTTACTTGATCCTAGAAGAGGATATATGGTTTATTTTGATGAATAAGGTATAAAATGGGTCCCATTTTTATATAAGGGGAACAATTCTTAGCATACATTTCATCCCATATGATACCTCACAAGTGAAATTACCTGACACATGACCTTAATCTAGCAGTTGTGGATCATGATTTTTGTTACTGAAGTCATTACTTGTTAGGAATGGTTCATGGAATACATGGACCTTAAAAGAATCAAGTATATATCCAATCAGTGTGAATTGAACCTTATATAGTGAATATATGTTCAATACCTTTAGTCTTTTGACTTTGATATTTCTTACATGTCTGGTAAGGGTAGCGAAATTACTGACACTCTGAGTTGGAAGACTAAATCTCAAGTTTTTCAGAAATCTAGCAGGGAATGGAAGTCGATGAATATTATTTTAGAAATGAATCTAGAAGTCCTATAGTGTCATAGTAACCCAATACTTTTAGATTTAGTAGTGACTTAATCACTTTTGTATAGGATACAAAGGAGACAACTTTCTGATCCTCAAGGTTTAGTCCTGATGGGAATTGTTTTTGGTGAGGAATCACCATTTGGACAGACCATTGACAAGGATGAGATCTAGTATATCCATATACATTTATGGGTACTTATAGATATGTGATAGTATTTAATAATAGAATTCCATGATTCCAAATGTGTATTGAATCTCAGACTCACCAAGATGTATCATGACTTGTGCCTCCATATTAGTGGCCCAATATGAAAAATCATATAGGTTTTTTTACTCAGTGCTCCACCTGTTAGTAAGTGAAGGTGGAAAAATAGTGAACTATTGGTGTTTTATATCCATTACCCATACTGAAGTGTAAATGGGATGATTTCACTATATATTTCATAAAAGGGTTACTGAGGTCACCGTGGGGGAAATGATTCTATATGAGTGATCATTGAACGACTGATGAAGTTTTTCCACTTACTGCCTATTTGGGAGACCTTATTAGAGTTTGGGAGATTTTATTTCAATGAGATAATATACCTTCATATATTTAAACATACCATCATATAATATAAGTATTTTTGGTTCACTTCTTAGTTCCTATAGGGGTTACATAAGGCTTTGGGTTCACAGACACTTTTGAGCACAACCTAACACTCATAGGTTGATGGTTAGTCCAAGAATAATATGCAGGTGTTAGAAGAAATTATTAGAGAATTAATCCTTGATTTGGGTGACTATTAGGAAATTCACTTGGCTCTATTTGAGTTCTCTTATAATAATAGTTTCCAAGATATGATTTAGATGGCTTCATATGAGGCACCCTATGAAAACCCTTGTTGTTTACCCCTTTACTAGTTATAGGTAGGAAGGAAGCACATTTGGGACGTCATATAATTTAAGAGAGATAAAAATAAGTTCAGTTGTTTAGAAAACATATGGATAAAACTCAGTATAAGCATAATTTATATTCTAATTATCATCATCGACCTATAGAGTTTGGGGTGAGAGATTGTGACTTCTTTCATGTTTTACCTAGATTGGGTCATTGAAAAATTTAGAGATAAGATAAACTGGAACCTAGATTCATTGAGACTTTAAAGATATTAGAGAGATTCAGCTCAATATCTTACCATGTATATCTTCCTCAAAGGTATCAGTCCAAGCACAACATATTTCATGTTTCTCATCTTTGATATTGTTACTCCATCCCATCTCATGTTTTTGATCCCAAGGAAGTAGAGTTGAAGCCTAATGCTTATTTCGAGGAGTATATAGTTCATATCATTGATAATATTAAGAAGTTTATCCAAGGTAGGATAGTTTATCTGGTATGGTATCATTTGGGGGTATAGGATGAGACATAAGAGTGAGAGTCTAATATACATGCTTAGTGACCAAAGTTATTCTTGGATGCTTCTCAACCACCCTCAGAAGGGAAACTTGGGTATGAATTGTTATAAGGAGGGGAGGTTGTAAGATATTTATTTTTTATATAGGTAAGGATCATTTAAATTTGAGTTAAAAAATTTGGTTTTAACTAAATGGAAGTTCCTAAGGAGTTCATGGAGGTTTTTGGAGCATTTGATCTTGGTTCGGGCCCTAGAGTTCTGGCTAAAAAATAGGTTGAGCTGCATGGTTAGAATACAGTTAGTAGAAATCATGTGACTCAACTATGCATCTAAAAAGTGGAGTGTAGTTTTCTTAACTTTATAAGAGGAGACACATGAATATGTAGAACCTATAATTTATTGTAGAGGTAATTTTCCCAGTGTGTGCATGATTTTTCTAACAGTACACCAAAACCGTGCGAGGTAGGGGTTCATGGATAGTGGCCAATTCACGGTTGGTGTATAGTTTTTCTAACCATGTGGACAAACCATGCCCCCTTTAAAAAGTAGTAAATAACCATTTTTACCTTTAATACTTTAATCTTTATTATTCCTTTTCTCCTCCATTAAATTCACATCAACTCCCACATGTGGGAGTTCTCCTTTTTCCCTCTTGGATTTGGGATATCTCTTTCACCCAAACTCCGATTAGAACACTATTGGTCACATTTAATCACCCCTATTAGTCTATGATTCATCTTATTTACTTTATTTGATTCTATTTACATATTTGTTTTATCTCTGTGCAAGCTAATATACCATATTTTTAGGGTGTTTTTATGGTTCTCCATTTTCTCTCATTCCATCCCTAATTTGAGGCTGATACTAGATGAGGATTCTACCACCAAGTTAAGGTAGGTGGTATATTACATTCCCCTAAAATTATAATTGTTTATGATTTTTTTACATTATGTCACACACCAGAATTTTATCACAATACTCCTAAAATGAGTAATACCTTAAGTTAATTATTCAGAACCAAACCTTGATGTTCTTTACACCATTTGACATGGTTAGAGGTTGATGAGTTCAACCCAAAAAAACCCTTATAGTGGGTTTAATGGAATGAAAATGATTTAAAATTCTTTCCTTATGGATAAAAAACCATTTGGGTGAGTTGATATTGATACTTTCTAGTGGAATCCATAAATAAATTAAATGAATTATAATATGGATTATTTATTCACTTGCCTTTTTTCAGTTGTAAGTGGGACGATTAAATGATAGAATTGAATTGTGAAATGGAATGGATGTTTCCCATATCCATATTTATTACTCATAAATGAAATGGACCAATTTAGTTTATGAATTAATAAATAAAATGGTCATTAACATACCCTCTTTATCACTTTTTTTATATTATCCTTGTCTGTGTTTATGGACCTAGATCTCTTTAAAGGACTAGAATAACTCTAGCTAGCCATGAATTCCTAAGGTAATGAATTAAGAACTCAGAGGATTATACCCCAATTCATTGATTTAACCACTAAGTGAGATAACACACTAGGGTTTGGTAAATGAATTATATTAGTGAATGCCTTGGAATATCACCAGTGATTCACCTTTATCTATTAAAAATATAATTCTAAGATTATATCCTTGGATTCAACTTGATTTCCTCTGATATTAAATTCCATATATTATCTATCTGGGATCCAAATCACGCTTAGTCTGTGATTACCTTGTATGTATTCCTTGTACTTAGTAAGAAATATTTTTGGTGGAAGTCCAAGGGTTCATTTCGTAGATTACACTTAGATCCCTGTATCCAAACTTTATTGTTATTATTATGAGTTGGCTCAAACTCTTAAGGTCAAGGATGCCTTGATTCCTCTTGGATCCTACATGATTATATAACAAGGAATTGTTGAAAATGTTACTTGATTTACATGATAAACTAATATTTAATTTTGTTCAAATAAGTCCATCTTAGGCTGAAGTAGGTATGGTCATCCAGTTTCCCCAAGAGGACCCTGAGTTTGATGTAGCTACTATTTATTCACTTCTTTTATATTATACCTGAACACTATTACATTTTATATTCATGATATGGTTTTGTATTATAAACCATTGGTGGTGGATTACTAAGTTTTACTCACACCCTATTCGGACTAACAATTGGTACCTTGATAGACTTCTTGGATGCAGGTAGAGATGAAGGGAAGATCCCAACTATGGATGTTTGATTTTTTTGGATGCTTGACCTCTTTTAGAATTGTTAGAATATGACTGATCCTTTGCTCAAGATACTCATGGAGATATCTTTTGGTATTTTTGTTCTTATGTTACTCATGTATTATATATATTCCAAATTCCATGTATGTCTGTTCATTTTGAAAAGATATGAAATTATCTGTATGTGTAACTGCTTATGAATTGTGTCCATTATTATTATCTGGATGTATATTTATGATGTCCTATATTATTACACTATTTCATTACATTATTCTACTTATTTATATATTATTATCACCACTATTATCTACTCTAATAAAGGGGTTATAGTCTCCCCATTTTACCATCATACACCCTCATTGTTAGTTGGTAGCCTCTGGAATGTAAAGAGGATTTCTTGAGGCCATGAGACAAACCAAGTTGGTTTAATTATGAGTTAACTGGGTATAGTACATCACAATAGGTAGGGTCAATCGAGATCATATAACTTAGGATAAAAAATGGTACAACTAACCTAGGTTTTCATCGTGAACCCAATCCACCAGTGGCTATTTATTTATTTTACATACATTGTTTTATAATTATTAAACTATTTACTTTGAGAACTTCCACATGAACTTGTATACCAAACTGGTTATTTTAGGGACTCCATTGGTGGTGAACTATTGAGTTATATTAATAACCTCCTCGATCCTCCATGAAACTTGGGTACCCAAACAGACACTTTTATTTTTTATAGGTATAGGTTCAGGGAAAGACTGGATATTGGTAGATTAATACCTTGGCATGCTATTATGGGTATTCATGATTGTACCAAGTGAGACTTGGGACTAGTGGAAATGTTCCCTAGTAGAGTTTTATTTTATAAATTTTTATTCTTATATATGATCCTCTAAAGGGAATCCTTTACATGTATGGAATACCAATTTTTATAGAGTTTTGTTACTATAATGATTTATTGACATTTTCATTACTTTTTATGAGTTGTTTATCTAGAATGAGTTATGTGTTTATTTTTATTTCTGTTTATATAATTACTCTAACAAGAGGGCATAGTCTCTCCATGATATTATCATAGGCCTTCACCACTAGTCGGAAGCCTCTGCCATATAGGGAGATGCACTTGAGGCCATGTGGTGAACTAGACTGGTTAGTGTTTATAGAGTGATCCGATCCAGAACATTACATGGTGCTCACATATGTTTTCAAATATAAGAACCAAGTAGATTCTAGAATATTTCCTATAGTGAGGTGAAATTATAAGCAATCAATATAGCTAGGCTTACTAATGTGGATATTAGATACTACCACCTCACATTGTTGACTGAAATTATCTAAGTTTTGAAATATTATTATTATATATCATCATTTACCAAAAAAATTATTTCTATTTCCAAACATGATAAAAATAGATTTTTTTTAAAATTTATGAGTAAGTGTTACTTATTTTAAAAATAAATAATTTGTTATGGTAAGTCATATTTGAATAAAAATATTTATGTGTTGAATTAAATAATCCATGTAATCAAAATTGATAAAAAAATAATTTACATAACTAATACTACACACAACTATAGAATCACTATATAGGATATATAAATGAAAATAATTTGAATATATTACACCAAGATGGATATTTGGATTCATTTGAACTAAAAAATATTGGTGTAAGTCATGTATGTTTACAAGGAAAAAAGAATAAATTCCCATTTATATGAAAAGGTAAAATGTATACAAAGCTTCTTGAGTTGGTTTATACTAATGTGTATGAACCATTTCTAGTTGAATTCAGGGGTGGGTACTCATACTTTATAACATTTACTAATTAATTTAGTAGATATGGATATGTCTTTTTAATGAGGTATAATCCATATTCCTTTGGTATATTGAAGGAATATAATAATTAAGTTTAGAAATAGTTTGGGAATAAAACTAAGAAACTATACTCAAACCATGGTAGAGAATATCTTAAAAAAGAATCATTGATTATTTATAAGAGTTTGTGATTCGATATCATTTCAATCCTCCATGTACACCATAATGTAATGATGTAAGTGAAAGGAGAAACCACACCCTATTAGAAGTTATGAGATCAATGATGAGTCACACAATTCGTCCATTATACTTTTGGGGAAAAACATTATAGACAATAGTTCATATATTAAACTAAGTTTCAATTAAAGTTATAGATGGTATTTATATGAATTTTGGCATTGAAGGAAATTTTTGTTTTTGAATTTACATGTGTGGGGTTGTAAAATTTTTTTAAGGCCTCTTCAAGTTAAAAACTTTCATCTCAAAGAACAAAGTATACCTTTATAGTATACCGTAAGAAAATAAGGAGATATTATGTATACAACCCCTCATATAAAAATTTAATAGGGGAAATACACACCATATTACTTGATATGGATAATATATTTGAAATATATAATGGGAGTGAGATTGACTTAGATGAAGTAGTGGCTCAGGATACACAAGATATGGAACATGATTATATTCTACAAATCCCTATGGAAAAAGATGTTATAGAGAAAAAAGTACCATATAGGAGTAAAATAGAGGTTAGAGACCAGAATGATATGTTTTTCTAGTCACTAAAAAATAGAGACTCATTATTAGTTGATAATAATGATCCTATAACCTATAATGAATAAAAGAGTGGCGTAGAAGCTACCAAATGGAAAAAATATATAAATTATGAAATGGATTCCATGTAACAAAAAAACCATTTAGATTTTGGTAGATATTCTAGTGGATGTGAATCCCATCAGTTTAAAATGGGTGTTCAAGAAGAAACTAGACATAGATGGAAAAGTCAGTAGCTATAAGGTATGACTGGTTTCAAGAATTTTTAATGCATAAACTATGACAAAACCATTTTTCCAATTACAATGTTGAAATTGATCAGGATTATAATTTATGTAACAACATTCTATAATTATGTGATTTTACCTATGGTTTTCAAAACATACTTCTTAATAGGAACCTTTAGAAATATTTATATATGACATAAAGAAAAGGGTTTGTGATTTTAAAGGATTCCAACAAGGTATAAAACTTATACAGATACATTTATGGATTGAAGAAAGAATCTAGGCCATGGAACATTCTTTTTGGTGAAGCTATAATGAATTTTGGTTTTATGAAGAATGAATTTGAGAATTTTATCTATAAGGAGTTTGGTGGAAGTACCTTCATTTTCCTCATAGTATACGTTGATGACATATTACTTAAAGGAAATGTGATACTGGTCTTACAGTCCATCAAGTCTTGGTTAAATACATACTTCTCCATGAAGGAATTAGGTGAATTAGCATATATCCTTAGGATCAAGATCCATCATGATAGATCCAAAAGGTTTCCTAGAATTATTCAAAGTACATACATCTCCAAGATACTAAATAGATTCATTATGGAACAATCTAATAAGGGATTTAAAAAAATGTGTCCTAAAACACACAAGGAGATATAGAGGATGAAAAATATTTTATACAAATAAGCGATTGGATAATTCTTGTAAGATATGTTATGTACTAGGATAGATGTCGCACACACCTTAGACATGGTATGAATATATTAAGATAACCCAGGTGACCACTATTATATGGTAGTCAAAACTATCATTAAATATATGATTTAAGTAAGGATATGTTCCTAGTATATAAAGGATATAAGGAACTAATTATCAAGGTATTTTTAGATGTTAGTTTCCAAATAGATCAATAAAATATGAAATCATATTCAAGATACATATTCACTCTCAATGGAGGTTTTTTGAGCCAAAAGAGCACAAAACAACCCATGGTTATCGATTTTACAGTGGAGTTTAAGTATATTTCATTTTTCCATGTAGATAAGGAAATTGTTTGGATATGTAAATTTATACAAGATATTGATGTGGTTACTAATAGTAAAAGCCATATCACACTCTATTATGATAATACTAATATAGTGGCTCTTGAAAAGGATCCAAGGCCACATCAGCGGATGAATCACATACTCTAGAAATATCATTTCTTGGGTTATTTTTATCAGATTGGTGATTTCACTTTTAGTAGAGTTTCCATGAAAGAAAACATGATAGTCACCTTAACTAAAGCCTTAACTTAGTAGAAGAGTGATAATTAGGTGAGAGATAGTAGTCTAAAAGTTGTTAGTAGGTGGATTTAGTCCAAGTGAGAGTCTGTTGGTATTGGTGTCCCATAACCAACTGTTTTTACTTTAGATTACATGTATATTAAAATAAGTAAATATTAATTAAATATATTATTATATATTTTTTATTATTCTTCAAGAATTTAATATAATAATTTTCTATAGTATCTATCACATTGAAAAGGTCATAATGGTTCTCCACTATGATGATAATCTTGAAATGCTATAATGATATTATTAAATATTGTTCTATGATTGGATAACATTATATGATGGGATATATAATATGTTGAATGTTATTTGTGAGTACTCGTAACTAGATGAGACTTCATCTTTTGAAGTTCGTACTTGGTAATCTCCAATTTGGGAGATTATGAGAAAAACCTACCTGTAGAAGATCCACATGTTTATGTGTTATTGGATATTCCTATATTTGAGCATGTGTGATGATCCTTGGACTTTAATATTATTATTAATGCATGTCATGACTCACATACATTGATGTACTGACCAAAACCATGATACAATATGTTTTTGGGAAATAGGGTATGTTGGGAGTGTGATGAATGGTAAACTATTAATGAATAATCCAAGGAAGGAATTGTACCTTCCATATTTATAGAATATGATATCTCGACCCTTTGATTAAAATGAGACAATTACATTAAATTCCATGTCCATGTTAAATAGAAGAGTTCATTTTAGACAGTCAAATAAATACTTATCAAGAACATAAGTTGATGATATGGGTGTGCAACCTACTTGATGAGATATCATGGCAAAGAGATTATATTACACAATGAACCTTCATATGTGGTTATTTTCATAATGACATATCTTCTTACTATGTGGGTGATTTGACCCATTGCTAGACAATAATATTAGAATTTAGGAAAACCAACCTAATTACATTAAGGAAGAGGCCTCGAGGTTCACACACAATGTTTTTTTTATCTTAGTTAAATATTATTTATATTTAATATCTGAAACAAATATTATTCTCTAGACTGAGAAGTAATATTTATTCATGGTTTATTTATTGATAAAAAATATTAAATAAATATTTATTCACAAGGTAATTGTTTGATTACATGGATAAAAATAATATTTATTTATATCTTATTATAAAAAAGGTAAAAAATAACTATTTATTGATTAATAAATAATTTATTGTACACAAATATTAAAAATAAATATTTTATTCTCCAAACTTCTAATATAATATTTATTTATTTATTAAATGTATAGTATTTATTTTAGTTTTTTGCAAGGTAATAAATAATTTATTTAATTACATAAATATTAAAACAAATATTATATTCTTTAGATCATGAATATAATATTTATTTATAATATATAAATATTTATTCAAGAATGTAATAAACATTAATGTGGATGAGTAAACCCAGTTATTGGTTTGATGATAAATATTTATTTATATTCATGTAAATTATATTTATCATTTCATGAGTTAGAACACACCATGAAATAAAATAATAATAATATTATTTTACATGACATGTGGTTCATTATGGGTTTAATATGTTATTTAGGGCCTATGTGCAATTAATAAATGTTTAAACCTAACTATAGATCTATAAATAGGTTTCTATGTCATTTTTAAAGTGGTTAATAATTGTGTACAAAATTCCTCTCAATCATATATTCCTCTCAATAATGAAAATAATAATAGAGACACCTTAAAACATAAAGTAACCTGAAGATATTAAGACAGAGAATGCAAGATAATGAATCGACCGTGTTAGCACTCGATATTTCATCGGTGTTGTTCATAGATCGAAGGAGAACATTTGTTTCACCACTAGAGGGGATCTGCTTTGGGTCCTCACAACACAACTATAATAAAAATTTTTGTTTAATTCATCGATACCATTAATGAATAAATATTTTAATATCGAGGTAATATTTCTTCTTGTTCTTTAAATTAATTATAAATTAATGTGAAAATACCCTCTCTTAGTTCTAGTGAAAATATTTTTCAATATTCTTGAGAAAAATTTTCATTGGTCATAGTGTTCATCATCACGTACATTGAGGATGATCTGTTGAATTTGATATAAGTCTAGTTAGATATAAGCCTAATAATCACTTTCACTGCATTTAGAACCATCATTATATTCCTTCCAAAGCAACCACTTATAAAGACATTGTTCATCCAACCAAGTAGGTTTATGCCAAAGTAGGGTGTCCATAAATTATCTTGTATAAGGCAATCAAGTAATTTGGTGATACTAAGAGTCATGTGCCTCATTTTTGGGATTTTATTTGGGTTACACTTTTTTGGGAAATCCTAAGAGTTAGTGTACTAGAGTAATGATATTGAGTTTATCCATATGATGGTCTGAACAAATAGTTGTATGCTCAACCATATAAGAGTCATATCTAATATGATTCACATGATTTTCTACCTAAATAACTAACGTGATATTGTTTACACCAAAGTATAATCACTATTTAGTAAAATATGGATCTTGACCCACTGATGGATATGATGATTTTAAACGGGTTTATGATTTGAGTGGAAGAACATTTAATACAAGTCCTTATTAAATGAATTAAAAACATGATAATCACCTAATAAAAGCTTTTTTATAGATAAATTACATCATCATTATCATAAAACATTACATTGTGATAAATCCTAGTGAAAGGAAGAGCTTAATGTAAGAAACTTCTTATAATAATAAAAAACATAAAACTCATTCTTAAACAAGAAGTAAATTCTATATGTCAGAGAAACCCCTTCTTGAGAAACCTATTATTGAAGTTGTTCAAAAAGTGAATATAGATTCTTATAAGAAGTTTAGTTTAATTTAATTTAATTTTAAAATTAATTAGATGAAAGATGACTAGAGAAAATTTAGTCTGTACTTATATAATTAATGTGATTGAGTGTGCAAATGACTTGGTGGAATTGATGATACTATCTAAGTCTTGTTTTGTCTATGAAATTCATTATATAATCAATATTTAAAATGTTTTTAAAATTTTAATGATTTAAATTGAAATTTTAAACCCATTTTATAAAATTTTTGTGAATAGATAAACTAATACATTAAATGTTTAAGTTCCGGTACTATATTAGCAGTACAAGTGGGTAAAAATTTGAACTGGAAGAAGAAAATTTAGTTTTAAAATCTATTAATATTTCTTCAAATATCCAATAAAGGTAATTTAAACCTAAAGTTTATGTTAGGAAGGAAAATATTTCCATATTATGGATGAATCTAGGATATCTAAAGGGTTTTGAGAAACTCCATGAAGAGTTTATATTAGGCATCAATGTTATGAGAATCAATTCTTTTATTTTGAATGGTATATGATACTAGATTCATATTATAAAAATATTATAAAAATATAGGAATTTCAAAATCAAGGTAATAATTGAAGTGTCTTATTGTTTGCATTAAAATAGTGAAATAAAGGGTTTATGAATAATTAATTTTAATTCAAAGGAATATTTCAAGCTCAACTAGATCTAGATAAAGGATGTGTATAACTATCTCATTTCTCTTATGTGATAAGATAATTTTTTTGTAAATAAATAATTGTTACGAGATATGAGATGATGAGTTTTATGCACATGATTTATGATTCATTATATTCTATAACATGCCTGAGAGGATGATAAAGATATAAATATTTTTATTCAGGATAAAAGAGTTCACCCAGATGTTTGTTATAATATGAGAGATATGATCCCACCACCCTTTAGTGGCATATTTTAAAATAATAATTTTCTTTTGAATATAACTCTCTAAACATATAGAAACCATGTAAGATATGTATTTAAATACTTTATTTGTTATATATTCCCACTAAAAGTAAATAATAGTTATTTATAAACACAATGGAGTTTGTGTATCTTAATATGATATTACGGAGATAATATAATTTCAAAGAGGCAAGTGAGAGTATATTTGGACTTAGAGAAGATTAAAGTTTAATAAATAAAATATTATTCTAGTCAAACTTAAAAGTGGGTGTTACTTAATATCCTATAAGTTTTTAGGATATATTGGTAAAGAAAATGTAAAGAGTTACATATTATTTCCAAAAATATTTCAAGGAAATATTTTGATGGAAAATGTTATAAGAAATATGATGAGAATGGACTTAAAAAGTGTTTGAAGTAGAAAAAATAAGTTATTAAAATGGTAACATTGTATTTTTTTTAAGTAAATAAGTTCGAAACAATGTTCAATGAGTTTAACATTAAAAATGCGATTCCTAATTCTCACCATTATTCAAACTAGCTATCTTTATAGATGATACTCACAAAAGGATTTTACTAGGAGGGTTTTATCAGATGAATACATAGAGATATGATAGAGATTACATATAGATGTCATGAGTCTCAACAAAACCCTAAATGCGATGTAAACAAAAGCCTGATCTGGTGGTCTATCATATGTGATATGATAAGATAAACACTTATGTATGTTTTCTTTAATATTATTAAAGGAGTTTATGACTATAAAATGTATCATATTATATAAAATTTATACTTCATGTTATCATTCATTTACATTGAATACATATATTACATTATGTGAAATTATGATTAACCTCTCAAAGTATGACTTTGAGTTATCCCTAACTAATGTTAATCATATAGTATTATAGGTTGTGATGAAATGTTATGGTTATCAAGATTAGGATTTTGTATATAGATATAGAATAACATCATAAGGCACAAAATAAGATTTTTGAACTAGATGACCCCTCGAATATACCACATGGAGTGTCATACACCATATCTTTGGTATATTAGGGGTATATATTTCATATTTGGATTTACCCAATACTTGAGGTTGTAATGATACCTAGCATGAGAACCTTTATACATTGATAAATTTATTATTAAATACTCGAGGCTTAGTTAATCAAGGAGTGATTGGATATGTCTTTGATCATGAATTTTGTTGAGGCTTAACCAAGATGAGATTTATCCTCTCATATAATGAGTATAACATCTATGCCCTTGATCGAGATAGTCTAAAGGAGTGTATGTCCATACTTAAATAATACATGTAGTGTGAAACCTATTAGACAAGGGTCATGTGATGTGATTATCCATTAGGGTGAATGAAATGTGATATATTCATTTAACTAGATAGTCTATACCCAGAGAACTGATAACTTATAAGTTGCTATACAAGATTGAAACACTATGTGCCCATAGTTACTTGATGTCTTGGATAAAGGGATAATACAAAAATTCATGCTAGTATATGATATAACTAGTGGAAATATATATATAAATACATGTTTTTGATGGATATCACATTAGATTACTTTTCATATTGATTAACACTGATGCTTTTCTAGAGGCCACTCTTTTCTTACACATATGAATCTAGGAATCAATATTTTTTTAAATTATAAAAATTCCCATGGGTTCATATTTTGTGATTGAATAAATGGGGATTTAGTTTTTTAAAACCTAGATCACTACTTTAAAAGTGTTTAGAGTTTATACAAAAGAAGTTTTGGATGGATATTTATAAGTTATTTCATATGATGTGATAAAAAATGAATTTAATGATAGTTTCCAAAAAGTGTTTTGGAATATATCCAAAGGTGTTTTGGATATGGTTTCATGAGTTATTGTATATGATACAATATAAATTGAAATGGTATAAAGTCCACGAGGCATAAGTGAAAGTGTGAAATTAATTAAGATATGTCATAAATCCAATATAAATAAAATGATTTTTAGATATATCACAATGTATGATATGAGTATGTGGTAAGACATGACATACATGTTACAAAAAGAATGTTTCATTCCTTTAGGTATATCATTTCTTATAATATATTGATATTTTATTATCACTACCTATTAGTCATATTGTATTACTTGGATATATTATAAGGAATTATGAATATCAATATATGATTCAGATAAAACCCTATGATTAACAAGGAAAATTAATATTAAATTTTTAATGTTCAAATCACTTTCATGTTGGCTATCATTAATAATGAGTTTCATATGATGGAATGAATTAGAGTTATTTTGGTTAAAGGCTATAATGAGTTGTAATCATAATCTATTTACTCATACATTATGAAAATGTATGTAATGTATTAAGAGTGTACTAAATCATATATAAAGGAGTTAGTGACCATGGAAATGGTGTGAAATCTTTTACCAAGATTCATTTGGGATATTCTACCAAAGTTATACTCCCTAATTCCTTATCTTCTAAGAGATAATAGAATATCATGGTTGTGTGGATGATCAAATCAAAAGAATTGAGTGATTCAGTTATCCCATGGATACACCTTTGAGGTAAGAGTCTTTTAGCTATTTCATAGTGATCTTAATCAACCAATATGATTAAATTTTAAGGTTTTACCATCTATAATGAATGATACACATGTTCTTGACTGACTGAAAGTTAAATTTTTATTTCAAAATCACTTTTAAGGAAAAAGTGGGAAACCATACAGGATCAAACCTCATAGTAATGAAACACAAAAATAATACACAAAATCATAAAAGACAAGACTTAAATTATTGGAATCTGACACCCTATATAGACCACAGTAAAGTGTAATTACGTTTCCATCTGGAGCATTCTTGATAAGATTTTAAAAATGCTAATCCATATTATCCCAATTCTGGATATATTCCTCTACATTTATCTTCCTTTCATTGAATCCTCATGTTAAAATGAAGTATTGTTTCTTAATCTATACCCTTTTCTTCTCATTTAGATCAACTTGGATCATTCTTTAATGTTTTTTTCTCCTACCCCTTTGTAGATTTGATCCTAACAACTCTTTATTGTAATTCTTCCTTAGATTAAATAATGATCTCCAAGTATTTTTATTTTTCTAAATCTTCCATTTCTATCATTATCTTCTCAATATTCCTTACTTTCTAAGGAAGAACTTCCATTTTTTTCACCAGTTTTCACTTTTCCCTTAGGACCACAATACTCCTCCATTAGATTTTCACCTTGCACATTAATTTTCTTCTTGTGTAATTGGTCTTTCATAGTATATTTTCATTAAAATTCATTGTTGATATCACCCTTTTTGGACAAACTTGTTTCCATTGGTTTGGTCAAGTATGAATAGTATTTTTCCCTTTGGTTTTCCCCTTAGCAATAATGCATCTTCCTAAGTATTGGTTACCCTTTTCCCTTTCTTCCGAATTAGGTTGTGAATTAATTTCCCTTTAATTTCCTCCAAAATATCCATAGTATCTTTACAAATGTTATTAATTTTATATATACTTGGTTTTAGTTTCAATACACAGTGTTCTCAGGATTTGAGGGATGTAATGTCTCGTGCTACATTGAATAATTATTGTTCATTCCTTAGAAACCCTTTAGTACATTGATATTATATATATTCCCTTAAGTCAATATATTTATTTCATTTTCATGGATGTATGAACATTATGTATATTATTTGATAATATGTAAATGAGGTATGGGATGTTGTATGTATATTTAAGTATATATATTACACAAACTATGTAATAATGTGGAAAGGGTTCTGAAAATTCATTAACTTGAATGATTAAACACCAAGTGTTCACTATAATGATAAGTGATAGTATAAAACATATATAATTATCATGAATATCTATACATGTTTGTCTAGAATGTTTTTAAAAAATTCACAATCCATGAAATATTTAAGAAGTGTTCCATATTTTAGGAGCATGACTCACAAATGAACATACGTTATATAAAATAATGTTTGACCCATAAAATGGTTCAATAAAGGCTTTAATTTTTTTAAATTCTCCATAATTTTCAAATAATTATCCTCATTAATTCATATATATAGGAAAAATTAGAATAAAAGAAGTTATATTGATGGGTTAAATAAAAAATTTAGTGATTTTTATAGTCGGTAGATATTAGAATATATCTGAGTCAATTGGTTAGTGTTCATGATTTTTAAAAATAAAAAAATGGAAATAATTTATACCTATAGGTGTTAAAAATTAATTTAAAGTAGATGGTTCGTCTCTTATAAAACATTATAATAAGTTTTATACTTATTTATATTTTATTTAGACACATTAAATGTGTGTAAAATATAATAATGGTATCAGAGAAAAATCCAATAAAGAACCATTTTTAAGTGGTTAATTTTGAAGAAAATAATTTATTGTATGTATATTACAATATATATCATATATAAAACAAATATATGGAACAATATGACTGGACAATTTTATTTTGATGTAATAATTATAGGCATTAAATTCATATATGAGGACTAATAAGTAACTTGAGTGATAAAATTGGGCATTGCAATGTAATTATGATTAATATTGAGGTGTTTATGTAGTTATTGATAATATTACAAAGTTATTCATGTTAAATTGCGCAATATATGTTAACCATGCATACATTTATGTGTGTTTGTGTGATATAAAATTATTAATATATAACAATAAAAAATAATGAATTTGGTTTTATTCTTGTCTTATTATATGACATACATCTGAATTATTTATGATAATTTTGTAATACCTTGACCCGAAATAACCAACCCAACATATAAACCAGAATACCCAACCCAACACCCGAACTAAACTATCACAATACCTCAGGAATGCCTCCCCACACTCCAGAGGCTGAAAACTACTAGTGAGCATCTAAATTGAACATTGGGGAGACCATGTCCTTGATATAAAAATCATGATCAACAAACAAAATAATTAGATAAATAAATAATAAACACCCAAACAAACAGGAGAATGATATAAACCCTAATTATAGATAATAAAAAAACTAATAACCCAAAATAATATACATGACATTTTAGCTCATGTAATTATACAACCTGAATAAAATTTCCCAACAGATCCCTATATGTAATTATAAATCCAAAAATAAATAAAAGACACAGACTATTTATAAGTGGATAATTAATTCCATCAGAGTCCTTAGAATATTATTCTTAGTAATAAAAAAGTCATATATCTTCAAGATAATCCTCATACATAATTTTTTCATAAACATTAAGTCTATACTTGTACACAAGTACGCATTTATGGTGTGGGAATGAAACTCAATAAGTGGTCACCAACCAACCCCAAACAACCAATAAGTATAGTAAATACCCAATACACCTAGAATATATGACAATAATAGAGTAATTTTTTTTTCTAATTAATGAACACATCATGGATAAGCATGAAAAAATTAATCTAGTATCATATTATTATCAATCCACCATGAAACCCAACCATACATGTCAACTTGTTTTTTTAGGATTTTGTGTGAGGGATGATGATCTTGTATTGATGGTTTATTGACCAACGAGATCTAGTGCATTCCATCCTATGCACTGAACAAGATACCCTAACAATAGGTATAATTTCATCTCCGATCAATCTAGTAATACTCATTGATGTTATGCTAACCCATAAAATCTAAAAAAAATCATCTTACCTTATTATACCTTTAGCCCTTTATAATGAGTACGCCATCACCCCGAACCTCAGTCGTGAGTTTTGTTGCTTAAACCATAATCCTTGATGAGTATCATGTCATTCTGGTCCCTAGAAACTTAGTGGAATTCATTACAGTAATACAATGATCTGGGAATTAGACCCCAATTTACAATCAATAAAACAACAATCATTTTAGACTAAATAACTCTATAAAATAACCATAATGAATGTCGCTATGGACTCTACCCTAACAAATGTATTATGAGACACTCAACTTATCTATCCTCCATTATCCTTAGCAAATATGCCACCTAATCAAATTGGACCTTGGCCCTCAATGAACAAATATCATGTCATGAACATAAAAATGGTCTTCTTAATTCCCAATCACTCATCAACAAAGTTGCAGTTAATCCCATGTTCGTGTTATATACCAAACTCTCCCACTTAATGCATCATATTCTAGATGCAACCACAAACATCAATAAATCACTCTATAAAGAAATAAATAAGGGAAATAAAATATGAATAACTAATTAAGAAACATTTCAATCATTATATACCAAATAAAAATTCATATAATGACAAATATAATAAAAAATATAACCCTAAATCACATGCTGCATGACCCCATCTATCTTGACAAGTTATCAACACTCAAACCACTTTCCATACCTTATTTATAAAAACTTGTTACATAGCATAAAATGTATATAACATGGTTATATCTATCACAAATCACATGTAAATTACAATATAATAAGTGCATCCTAATAACAAATCATAGTTGGATTGATATCTATTTTCTAAGTAAAGAAATCACTCATAAGTCTCATAGAAACATTAATTATGATTAATAATTAAATATTAATCATTTCCATTGTAATAAACTATGAAAACATGAAAATAAAAGTATACATAAACATAAACACACAATAAACCAATTTCATAATATTCCATGATCATTAAATAACTTACCATTTTCAGTTTTTCACTATGTGATATATTGTACGACTAATAAAGAATCATCCATTTAATTTTTTCAAGAATCATAACCATGATACCCAACTTTTTTATTTTGTATATATTTTTTATAATAATATTTTTGGAATGTAGATAGTAAATTTTTTGTAATTTTTATTTTTTTTGGAAATTCAAAGTCTATGAATGGTTTAGAAAATAGTACATAGTAACCATGCAGTGTGATAATTTTAAAGATATTGGATAATTCATGGTTATTGAATAATTTTCTTTAAATAATTCATAATAACTGTACACTCCTAAAATATAACTCATAACCTTGATTTTAATTTCTTAACTTTCCAAGGTCCTTTATAATTTATTTATGAAGTATTATAATGATGTTTTTTCTATTTATTATATTTATATTTTTTCTAATGAGTTTTAACCATTTTAGTTTAAGTATTTACATAATAAACGTGTTTTTGACATGTTATGTATTTGTATATAATTACCATTAATTGTTATAATTATTAAGTATTGGTTGTTTCAATAAATTAGTGGTGATAAAAATTATCATTGATTAATGAATTAGATATTAAGGTTGTGTCTTGTTGTTATATTATTATTATTATTATAAAAATCTAGAAAAATACTTTTAATAAAAATATTATTTCTATTATAATGGTAATAATATTATTTAAGGGTCTTTATATGTAAAATAGGGATAAACCCTATCTCTTATCTTCCATGGATGAACACACATATGGGAGGGGGAAACTCTCTATTTTCTTCTCCACGCATTCAATTTTTTTTGTAGGAAATTTAATTTATTTGTGGTTTGTATATCTTCTTCTCCCCATTTCTTATTCCTCCACTTTTTAGCCTGCTTCTATTATGTCTTTCACAACCCACGATTCATGGAAGAGTTTAGGATTTTCCATGTCAAGGAAAAAGTCACAAGTTACACGAGGCTTTGTCTCTCAAGAGGATATAAACTCCTCATCTAAACCTAATACACCCTTGGTTAAAGAAGGTATAGTGGCTACATCATTTTCAGGATGGTGATTCTATCCCTATCCTTTTATTTTGTAAAAACATGGATGTTTTTTACTTTCAAATGATATTATCATTGATATAAAATAAATATTGAATTTATTTAATTATATTATGTTTATTTTTTATTATTTACTTCTAAAATTAATTTTATGTAAGGGAGATTTTTTCAAATTAAATATGTAAATTTCTACACATGTATTACCATGAAAATAAGGTGCTTGATGAAATTTATATCACATTTTTCTCATTAAATAACCAAAGATATTATATTGGAGTGGTTTATTATGATTTAAAATAAAATTATATTATGATTCCAATGTATAAAATCTCATTCAACATGAAATAAAAGACTTTTATAGATAAAATGGAGGGGTTTTCATAACAATTGGGTGTTTTATAAAAGTATGTTTTAGGAACATGAAGTGTATAGAAAATTGTTTTTGAGATGAATTATAATTCAAATGAATTTATAAATAATATTTTGGGTTATGATTTATTTATAAAAATGGGAACTATAAGAGTTTATATTATGTTTTGATTTATAAAGGCATGTTTTTAATTAATTATATTATCATTGATTTTTTAACACTTTCTTGTTCAAGCACCTTTTTATTTCATGCGATATGTAAATAAGGTATTGTGTTACATTGTTAATAGAATATGTATTGTTATGTTAGGGGTTGTTTCTTGTATCTTTTCTTTAATTAATTAATTAATTATCATATATAAAACATAATGGAAATATATTGGGTACTTAGAAGGGACTCTAGTGATAATTATACCTACTGTGTGAGATTATTCACTACCTAAATTCACCCCAAATTCTATATTATGCACTAGTTAAGATGGATTCATTTTGGATCATGATCTAGCTAGTTGCATTTGGGTTTTTATATTACTAGTTTAGATCATACTTTTATTAGTGAATTCATAACTTATTTAGGATCACACTCTTATTAGTGTCCTATGCACATATGATTTTTGAGTTTGAATAAGAATATCCTGGACTACCTCACTTAAGTCCCATAGGAAGTCTTCCATGAAGCCTATGCACAAGATTTACTATAAATTATTTTTTATCTATATCATTTATTATGCAAATGCATATTTTTAACTCCTTCCTTACTTCAAAATAAATTTTTATTGTCATAAAATCCTATTTTTAAGGGTTGAATGAGAACTTTATAAACTATAAAAATAAGGTTATATCACGATATAAAACTTTGGGATTTCCAAAATAAACATAACTGATTGTATTCTAGTGTTATTTAATGTTTACAATCAAAACTAAAGTAGTTCCATTCTAGTTCTTCATAAAAGAGTTCCTCTAGACATGAGGACATCTTGTTAAATATCTAGATATATTCCTGAATTTCAATCTTCCCTTAATTAAATCCATAAATTATAATTATATATGGGATATAACTCCATTAAATTTTATATTTATTAAATTTCCCTTGAATTTTCCTTTCATCCATTTTTTTATGTCTTCTCTTGAGGATATGATGCAAAAATCTTTTCCCACCTTCTCCTCCTTTTATTTAAGCAATAAATCCAATAAATTTTTTAGTTCTTATTTTTATTTCTCCTAATTTACCCATGGTGATTCCACCTACTTCCTTCAATGAGAGTATAAATATATATTTCATGTTATTTTTTTATAAAATCCAAAATAGTATTTTTATTATTTTTTATTTCAAGCTAGAATGTATGGATTTTTAAAGGATGGAAATGTATATAATATTGGTGGTATCCAACCAGGACTTCATTCATAACCTATACACACACCTTGGTGTACATTTATATTATCTTCTCTTGATTTTTTTAGTAAGTGTGGATGAAATCTTTTCTATTTACAATGATTGGACAATTTTCTTATTTTTAGAGAAATGAAGGTATTGATATATGAAGGATTTCATCTTTCACATGGAGTTATCCATGTATCTCATTTTATTTATGTATAATATTATGTCTATTTTATTATCCATATAAACTTTGTGTCTATATTTTTATATTCAAGTTATATTTTATATGATTGATTTTTGGATATTTAGTTGATTTATTATTTTGAATTATTTATTATTTATAGTTTATAAAGAGTAAATCATTCCTATTTTCACATTTTATACCCTTTGCAGTTATGCTGACCTATAGAGGCCAGTAATGAATCTTAAGTTTTTAGCATGCTGTTTTGGGATTAATAACCACATATTTGGGATAGTATGATATAAAATGGTATCAAAGCATAAGTATCCATTTGGGTCAGTGGTATGTAGAGGTAGTATCATCAAAACTTTATAATTAACCCATGTATGGACTCAATCAACCCATTTACAGTGAAAAATAAATTTACTTGGGAAGTATGGGATTGCACGAGGTCAGTCAACACTTTATTGGGTTACCTTTTATTTTCATTATCCACAGAGAGGTTTATTGAACATTATTGTTTAAGAAAATAAATTTTTATTGTTATATTCATGAATTATTATTATTTTTAAATTTATTATATACACCTTATAAACATTCATTGTTTTCATAAATAGTTATGGGTGGTAATATAATTTATTTGAATATTTAATGATATATTTATGTATATTTCCATTGTTTATTATATAAAATTAACACTATTCATTTGTTGATTGAATCAAGAAAAACATGTATATAATGATATCTATAGCGATGAATTGTTGTTTTGAAAAATTTGTAATCCCAAGTTTCATATGAAAATATAATTTATAATATTTAAAAAGAAAGGGGTTTTTATGAATTCAAATGTGATGAGGGGTTATTAAATGGTGTTTTGAAGCATTATAAGGAAATATATTTTATTTAAAATGAAGTTTCACTTATTTTTTTATTCAAAAATGACTATATAAAGTATTTTTATTAGCATTGTGAAAGTTTTTTAATAAAATTAAAGTTTTCAAATTATTATTTATTACATTTGATAATCCAGAAATTTATTATGTCTATTAACCTAATTGAATGATTTATCACTTATAATTGTTGCACTTATTAAATATTAGGAAATTAGGTTCATTTTGATTTAGTGGGGTATTGTTTATGGAATGTAATTTTTTTTAAATCTTTTTTGTTTGTGTTATGATTCCTAGAAATGGGGGTGGGGCTTACATCAATTTTAAAGTCTCTAAATAAGTTTCATAACTAACATTGGATGAATTATTTTAATGGTAAATGGGTTACTGGTTAATTTTAGGGATTAGTGTTCTTTGTTTATAATTATTTTTGATTCATATATTTGTATGATTTTTTAATGATTATAAGTAGAATATTTATAAATTTTTTGTTTGTTTTTTAAGAGTCTTTTGAGTGAATAAAAACATGGGTGTTTATTTATTTATCTATAAAATATGATTTTGTGATAGGTTAAACTAATTATATAAATGTATTTATAGTTTAAAAAAAATAATTGGAAACTATTATCATTCTTCCTTTGAATCAACTGAGTGATTTGACATCAAATTATTTGGATAACTTCTTTTATAGTAAGGTTTATCATATCATCGAGTAGTTTTAGAGGAAGATTATTTTATATTTGGCCATATTTTTAAAAGGTACACCGTACAATTTTGTGTAATATGTGATTTCATTATGAGTATAAGAAATTATTGGTGTGATTTTTTTGTTTATATATATATATATTTCAAGTTATGTCTTTTATAATATTTTTTTTTAATTTTTTCATCATTAATGTTAGTCTAAAAAATCTATAATATGAAAGTTTGGGTGAATTTAAAGTGATTTTAGCTTTATTCAATATTTATAAGTGATTTGATAAGGGGAAGTTTATATTTATCAGGTAAACACATAAGTTTATTGTTTTCATGTATGGTATTTTCCAAAAACAACACATGTCAGTTTAAGAACTTTCAACATTTTCAAATAAAGGATTTTAAATAAGTAATATAATGTTTTTAAATAAGTAGTTAATATTTATTATTGAATGTGTTACACTATAATTATCTTTATAAAATTCAAGTAATATAGTTTTTGGGTAAATAATTCACCATCGGATATGTAAAACTTGAATCATTTCCTTTATATCTATATAGGTAAATTTCATCAATTGTGTTAATTTATGGAATATTTGTTAATATAACTTATGTTTGATTTTTATTTTTTGGTGTTGTTTGGTTGGTGTTGATTAAAATAAAAAGGTTTTGTTTTGTAATTGTAATTTCATTATATTTTACAAGGTTTTAAAACTAAAATTATTTTGAGTTTGAACTATCAAAAATAGTTATTTAATTTTTAAAATCATTTAGTAATGGGTATTTGAACACTTTGGACCTTATTGTGGTGTAAGTACTTGTTTGGTTAATAAATGTTTTCAAAATGATTTTGTGGGTTTTCATAGCTTTGAAACACACCTATAATAGGTATATTTTGGTGTTTGAGGTGTCCTGAGTGAGCTTAGTGATGAGATAATGAAAAATAACATTAACTAGGTGTTTTTAGTAAATAATTTTTTTTTGGAAAATATTCATAGTTAGATCATATTTTTCAAAAACCATGCATCACATTCTAGTGTAAAATTCATGGTTAGTGCATGGTTTGGTAAACTATGTATATAAAAAAACTTCCCAAAATCCCCCACATAGTTCGTGCACTATTAGATAATAGTGCATAGTAACAATAAATTATATGAAATCTAAAAAAACCGTATATTTAGTCCTTATTTGACATTAAATACTCTTTTATAGTTTCGATATGGTACTTAGACATCCCAAAAATTTTAAGTTAAGTTAAAAATTTGAATTCAAATTCAAACTACCATAACTTCTGATTCATATGTCTATTTAGGCTCTACAACCTATAAAATAGGAGATTAGAAAGAGATTTATGGAATTTAATATGGTTTTACCCCATAACCAAAATTTTCTTATTAAAAAGAGGTATAAAAGGCCACTAAAACTAATTTTAAATCTATCCTACCAAAATTTTCAATGTTCGATGGAAATTTTGCTGAAGTGAAATGTAGAATTAGATTTTTAGTTTTGTTATTTTTTTATTAAAACTTGGGTTTTCACATTACTCTTGGTATAAAAAATGAAAGAATTTTTATAAAATATGTATTTATCAAAATATATTCATATCATTGAGAAAAAGAATATATCTAATTTTATAATTTGATAGTTATTGAAATAGAAGGAGAGGAGGATGATGAATTTATTGAAATAATTTGATGAGTATATGAGGGTTCCCTATTTAAGGGACTACTAACATGGAAGTGAAATTGTGGAGTTGGTATTTTTGAATTTAATTGTTTTTTATAAAATAAAAATTAATTTTTTTATGTAGTAAATTTCTTCAAATTCATAGTTCTCTATTATGTAAATTGATATTTTTTTCAATAAATTCTGGATTTGGTTCCATAGAACCAAATAAATTTGTGATTTCAATTAATAATATATATTAATATAGTTCTTGTCATATAATTATTTTTATTCTATGTGAAATTAACATGATAATTTCCTTAGATTATTTTTCACATCAAATGGTTATATGTGGTTTCCCACTATAATGAAAACCTAAAGATGCTATAAAAATATTATTAAATTAATATGTACCATAGCTTACATACGTTAGTTTGACGGGGGCATAGATGATATTTTACTATCACGTGTTTGATGGTAATACGAATTAATACTTCTTCTCATGAAGTTAACATTTGGTGATCTCCAAGAAGAAAGGTCATGATAATAGACCCACCAATAAGAACACCATATGTTTTATGTGTCATTGTATATTCCTATCTGCAAATGTGCTTATTGGTCATTATAATTTATATCATTATTACTATGTATCATGGATCATGAAATTTTATGTATAGATGAAAATCATGATTACATATGCTCACAGTGATTTAGAATATGTTAGGTTCATCACAAGTGATGTGAAATTAATTAACTGGATAGGAAAAGTGTTTTCCCCTTCCATATTAATGAAAATATATATATTTTACCTTTTTGATTGAAACAAAATTATCCAATAAATCCATTAACATTTTTTTTATAGATGATTTCATTTTGGAAATTAAAATAAAGATAAATCGATAAAATATGGCGATGAAACAAGTATGAATTCCACTTGATGACATTTAAATTAATAAAGGTATTATATTACACAATAATGTTTGTCAGAAGGTTATTGTAGTTGTTATACTAAATTATTTCTCTATGGTAATTTTGATGTATTTATAGACACTAATAATGGAATTTATGTAAGTTCAACTATTATCATCTGAGAAATAGGCCTAAAAGGACACACATTAAGTATATCCAAAATCTCATTAAATTCCATTGAGTTTGAGAATGAATTTATTCCATAGTTTTCTAAATAGTATTTATTTACATAAATATTAATCATATTGATTCAATCATAAGATATTAATGTTTAGAATATGTGAGTTAAATTTTATCACTTTTTTAATTATTTAAAAAATAATAAATAAATATTTTTTTATTCACAAGTTTAGTGAATAAAATAAAATAAAATATTTATTTAAGTTATGTGAATTTTGGAATAAATATCCATTCACAAGTTTTGTGAATATAATATTTTATGATATGATATGGGTTGAGTTTAATGACCCAATGGAAATTAAAATTTTATTTAATATTATTTAAATTAATATCAATTAATTTATTTAAGAAATAACATAATAAAAAACACATGTCATGAGATATAATAATAATATTGTTATTATATTTTGATGTGAGGAAGAACTTGGAATAAATAAGAGAATACGGGTTGTTATAAAATCATCATTATTTAACCATAAATATATATTCCAAAAGATATAATTTTTTCACCGATGGATGTGTTGACCTAATAGAGACATAATTTATAATTATCTTAATAACATAAAGAGATATTCTTCCTTCCTCCCACTCTTAAGAACATAGAGAGAGAATTAGAGAACATTGTTACAATCAACAATGAATTACATGAAGCACTTGATCCTTCCATGATAAAATGTGTAATATCAAGAACTCAATTTAGATATTTGTGAAGCATGTGTGGACACATACAAAGTAATCCTAGCTTGGATTCTCCATCACAGCAACAACATAACATGAACATAAATAGAATTTTAATCAAGGAATATTACTATGGATTCAGTAATTCTTATTTAAATTAATTATAAATTAAATTTGAATGATCTTATATATGAAATTATCTAGTGTATTCATCTAGTTCTTCATATTTTTCCATTTATTATGATGAAAAAAATTAGGAACTGGTCTAACTCTTCCAATTCACCCCAGAACCTTCAAGTAATATTAGAGAAGTCACATTCTAATTTATAATGATTTATATTTTATTTGATAAATTTTATGTGTTGGATTTCTAGTATTCTTATTTAGATATTAATTATGATTATAATGGTAGAATAGTAAAAAACTTGTAAATAATGCTTGAAGAAATCACCCAGGGGAGTCATGGTCACTGCTAACATGTCACTACTACACAACATGTAACATACAAGTATACACTATGTAATCAGTTTTTTCTCACATAATGTACATGTTGTGTAAATTTATATATTCTATGTGAGTTAATATGAGATGTTATTACACATTTTGTATTGATTTCCAACATATTACATGAGTTAAGAGGGATTTCATGGAATGTAGTTGGTCATTACACACCATGTATTGATGGCCAACCTAGAACATGTCATGACAACAGACTACATGGTATGTATCTTGTATAGATGTTGTGTGACATGTGTTACACCACAACAGGTACATAATGAGTGATTTTTGCTGCGTTTTGTGGGTCAATACATAGTTTTATTACTGTCAATGTATTGAATCCTAAGACAAGGTGTGTAATTATCGGTTTCACATCGTGTACTTAATGTAAATTCTATAAGTACACACCATGTACATTAATGGAATATTGTATGGTTACACATTATGAAGACTAAGATATTTAACTATAAATAACAACATGGTATGTATGTTGTGGTAGGTTGTGTGGAGTTATATTCCATGTAGTAAATTGTAAATTATGTTGACATAATGTGACTTATAAAATTTCTATAAATGAGATTTAATATTATACTAGTAATATACACTATGTGGAATCTAAAGTACACATAATATACTTAATTGTTTTTAAAAACTAAATTTATTTAATTTTATTAACAATAATTGACATGATTCTTAAAAAGTTTGTATTTGGTAAAAATTTAAGACAAAAAATTTATTTATTTATTAATTAATTCAAATTAATTTGTCTTAATTAGAATGATTTGAAATGAATACAAGAAATACTAAATATGATTGTTGTTTCATGTTGTGAATGATCATGATCTTTGATTGACCTGTTATGCACTACATATATTTATTTAATTATCTATTTCATGGTTTATTATGTGATAATTATTATTAAATTAAATATAATGATCTATGAATTATATATCCCTACTTTATTATGTACAAGCCTATTTTTCCATGGAATATTTTATATAACCATAATACTTATTACCCCTCACTTGTATGTGAGTATACATTTGTAAAGGATTGAGTTCCCAGTTATAGGTGATGGTTTATGACTTGAATTGAAATGGATACAAATAAATAGATACATTGAAGAATAGTGAAATACTATAACTCAAGCCAATTAAAGGCACAAAGAGTTACTTCCCTTAGGGTCAAGGTTGGTTTATCCCCACTTGATGAACCAACTAGTAGTTAAAAAACCATGTTCATTTAATATATTAATTTTATTTTATCAGTGCATGATTATTAATTAATTTATGTGATGCATGGTTTATTTTGATTGTTAAACACAATCACATATAATAGCATAAAAATCATGATTAAATAAAATAAAATAAATTTTATAAGTTTATTTTATCTGGTATAGATAATTACTTAAGTAAGTTCCACACAAAGTAATTAACAAAGCATAAAAAAATATAACTTATATGGGTAAAATTTGTATGCACAAATTATTTTATCATACATGATTAAACATTATATAAGTATTACATAAAATTTTCAATCATGTAAAAAATAAAATAAAGTACACTTATGAATAATTTTTATAAAACCATCAACTTGAAATAAAAAATCATTAAAATTCCTTCCATTACTTGAGTTAGAACATCACCATAGTTCAAAGTATTATTATATACCTTTCTAAGTTAATTTAAACTATCCGGGAGTTTTAATAAAAGTATTGATTTGACTTAACTAAGTTAGCATTAAGATTAGTTTCCCTAAAAAGACTTAGTGTAACTTGGAGGCAAGTATTGAGGAAATTAGAGTATAGGATTTTAGGTTGGGGAGTCCAAAAAATAGATCAGGGAGCTATGACTTAATGCAATTAGCAAGAAAATACTATCTAAATACTTTCTAATAGTTTGATAAGGCCTATGTTTGAGTTGTGAGAAGGGAAATATGGATCATTTCCACTATAATATCTAAGTGAATGGAAATTTTGAAACTAATAGTGAGGGTTATTAGGGTTTCATAAAAAATATATTGACTTGATTACATTATTAATTATTTCATAACTAGTAATCAAGATAATGATCTAAATATTCTATTTTCTTTATTGTAGAAAATTCCAAGTAGAACTATAAAATTATTGAGATCATTTTTTAAAAGATTGGATTACCTCACCTGTATAAATTTCCAAGAGTGTTACAAATGTTCAAAATTTTTACTACTATCAGAAAATATGTTTTATATTATGGAGTCTCTTACACCTGATCAGCAACCTTAGGGAGAGAGTGAGTGTGAGAAGGTTGTCTATAGGATCTGCATGGAAGATGCATTAGAAATTCAATGAATTATGTTATCACCTATATCTAGTGAGATAAATTTTCAATATTAGGATATAGATAAATACACCATGTTTATTCATCTCCAAGAACTTAAAAAGAAGAAAGATAATCAAATTATAAATGTGATTATTACTACACTGTATACATGTAAACTGGAATTTTTATACCTAGATAATAATTATGTACCCAAGATGAAGAAGTATATTGACTAGTTAGTGAAATTAGGGTTATATATGGACAATAAATTATCATAAATCTCATTATTTCATACTTAATACCCAAATTATACTTTTTTCATTAATAATCATAAAATTAAAATCAGAGAGAAGCCACTCAGAAATATTTTAACTAAGGTTTTCTAATTAGATAAGGACATGTGGGATTTTGGTTCTTCAATCCTTATGGTGAAATAAATTAAGGATAAGGTTGAAAAGATAATTAAATTATCAAGGTAAGTGGTTCCTTTTCAATGTATATTAAAGTGGAAAAGGATAAATAGGGTGAATAATTAATAGGAATATATTTTTTTCAGATGTGGAAATAATGGTCACTTGAAAAGGAATTGAAATAAATTGAAGATATGGAAAGTAATAACTTCTAATTTAGATTAGTCATTGTTACATATGATATTTGTGTTTCTCCCATTTGGTATTAAATACAATATTTGAATCATATATTCTTATTAAATAAAGAAAGAAATGAAGAACAAAAAGAATACAAGAGTTAAGTGGATATTATAGTTACTGATGGATTTTTTCTTATTCATCATTTAGATAAAATTAATACTTCACATTTACAGGTGTAAATAAACTCAAAAAACTTTTTTTGGTATTGGGAATTACCAAAACATTATCTTAGTTTCAATTTATAAACACAACGATACATTATTTCATGTTTTAAATGTTTGTTATTATGGTATGTCATATTGAATTAATAGTTTAATTATACTTGAATCACATATTTCCAATATCAATAATTAATAATGAATATAAAATATAAGACTCAAATAATACCGAATTGTAGTAAGATAATTCTTGTTCAAGTAAAACTAAAATTAATTTTCAATAATATACCTAGAAGGGTGTGTAGAAAATTTGGAATTAAAACTTTTAGGAATTTGACATAATTATTTATTAGATTTAAATACAAAGAAACGTTTTATGTTAAAATGTGTTATGCCAAAAAGCTTATATAATTAGTTCAATAAGATATATGTCAATTATTATAAACATAATATAGAGTTAAATTCATTTACTTCATAATATCCCTTAATATATTTAATTAATATAAATATTAAATAAAGAATATGATTGGTAAAAGATAACAGATGGTCCAGGAAGGTTATTAAGAGAATACATTAACCAAGAATTAATTGATCATTAAATATAAAGTGAAGTTATTACTAAACTCACATTATCTTATACCCATAAAAGAAATGATGTCAATAAAAGGAAGTTCAATAATGATTCTTATAAGCTTAAAAAGTCTTCTATTATCCTTTTATGAACATGTTTTTCAAATAGAAACACTAAAATTTAACCATATTACAACCACAATAAAAAATTAATTTTATATAAATTATAATATGAAATAAATATATTATTCCACATATTCAAGTGTTTTGATACCAAATATTTGTTAAATATTATTTTTAGAAAAGAACTTGTGCCAAGAAAACAAAATGTGAATATCAATTAATTATCCTAAAGTTTAATTGAGATATCATAATCCCTAAGATAGAAACATAAATTAGTAAAGTTAATGGCTATGATTTTATAAGAGGTAAGCACATATACACTAGAGATAGTGGGAGAAAGTTAATCTTCAGTAAAGTCATGGATTAAGATTCACATGAGTTGGAATAGGAATATAAACTCCATAACACTTAGTGGGATGAGTTGTTCTAAAGACACATACTACATAGGAAAGATAAAAACAAAGAGAAATGGTTTTATATTCATTGATTTAGGTGATATATTATCTAGTGAGACTAATGAAAAACTATCATATAACGAACCAATAAATAGAAATAAGTTAAAATTAGAAAGTTTATATTAACTTATAAATGGATTCCATGTACCAAAATTAATATATATATTTTGGTAGTTCCTCGAGTTGATGCAAAGCCTATTGGGTTCAAATGGGTATCCAAAAAGAAACTAGACATGGATGGTAAAGTTAGTAGAAACAATTTATTACTAAATATTTCAAGAAATGTCAGGGAATAGACCTTGATTTTTTTTTCAGAAGCCACTCAGTTAAAATCTATTAGAATTTTACTTGAAAAAGAATCTTTACATGATTTTGAAGTTTATCAAATAGATGAAAATACCACTTTAATTAAAGGAAATATTGTGAAAGATATATATATGACACAACCAAAAGGGTTTGTGACACTAAAGGATTCTAATAAGGTATAAAAGTTGTAAATATCTGTTTATGGGTTAATAAAAGCATTAAAATCATGGAACATTCATTTTGATGAATCCATAATAGAGTTTAGTTTTATTAAGAATTAATTTGAGACCTTTTTCTACAAGAAATTTGTGGGATATCCATAGTTTCAAGTAAAATATGTTGAAATATATTGAAAAATGATATTAGTCTTCCAGGTAGTTAAGAATAAGTTTAAAATTTATTCTCTAGTGAATAAATTAAAGTATTAATTTAATTTTTTGGGAATAATAGTTACCAATATAAATATATGGGGTTAAATACACTAAGTAATTGTATTTATATTTATAGGTTATTGAAAAATACAAGATATAAAAATTTAAGAGAAAATTGTTACTTTTGTCACATGTCATAAACCCCTCTAAGATCATGAGTTAAGATACAGGAAGAGATTAAGATCATGAGTGAAAGTCCACATGATACTAAAATTGGATCTATCATTCATGCCATTATATATACGAAGATTATATATTTTTTATACATAAATCATGGTGAAAAAATATCAAACATAACTAGATGAGTTGTATAAGGTAGAAACCAGAACTATCCAATGGTACTTGAGATAGTATAAAGGATAAATTCCTCAAACTTGGAGAAGTGGGAATTTTAGTTGGAAAGGGGATAAAAAACTACACTTAATTTTTATAAATTTGATATTATATCATAGTAATTATAAGGGAATTAGAAATATAATATCATTGAGGCTATCAGTTTCCATATCTATAAATATTGAGTATGTTATAGCTTCTGATATAGCTAAAAAAGCAATATAAAATACATAATTATTTATTCTATATTTTAAAATTACACAAAGAAAATAAATGTATTATCATAATATATATCATGATAATCTTATGATCATGGTAATATCTGGGATGTCAAGTATAATATAGAGGAAAAATGTGTATACTTGGGGATATCATCTCTTGATTTTTTTTCTTCATAGTGATGAAGTCATAGTTAGTAGAGTAACTATAAACGAAAATGTGGAAGATCCATTGGAAAAATTATACCACAATAAATAAATCAAAATTATGGGTGAGAAAACGAGTTAAGAGTTGTTATCAGTTGGCTCTAGAAAAATTAAGAGTCTGTTGGAGTTGGATCCCTAGAATCAATACTTTCAATTACCAAAATATATGTATATATTTTTTATCACATAATATTTTTTATTTTATATGACATTAATTTAATAATTTTTTTAGAATGTTTTTTTACATCAAATGGTTATAGGTAGCATCCCACTATAATGGGAACCCAAATATGCTATGATAATATTTTTAAATTTATATTTCTTATGATCTAGATACATAAATTTGATATGACACATATGATGTTTTCCTTTCACAATCCAGTCGTGTCTATTCATGATTTATGCACCTGATTTCCCCCATGACATGGCCCAAAGGGAATTCCTGATCCCCATGGGCTGAAAACCAATACCAAATTATCAAATATACTTTAATGAGAATGATATTTCCAGATAAATAAATAAAAAAGGACTTCTACCCAAAAATCTGGCATGACCAATCCATAAATTATAAGTAAACACTATGGAAATAAACAATTTTAAAATTAAATAGAAACTAAACATTTTATAAGAATAATAAACATCATTAATAATGAGAAAAAAACTAATAAACCTTGAAAAACACCCAAATAGAACTATAAAAAGGTCTAATAAATACAGGAAAAACCATGGTGTTTGATACAATAGATAAGACATAAATCCAAAATAATAATAAATACTATCTCTAAAACTCATATCCATGAAAACAAAAAACATAATCACATTCCACTACCATCAAAACTAAATATTGATATAATCCATTACACCAATTAATAACTAGTGCTAAACCTATAATATGATAAGTGTGGGAAAAATATGCCCAGTAGGTATCCTCCCTATACCCTATGCACAACCTTTAAAATTAAAATCATTTCATTCTAGTTTTAAATACATATTGTTTTTAATTTTTGCTTAAAAAATATCATATTTTTTCACTTTAAAACTATTTATTTCAATATCCAAGAGTTAACAACATTTTTTATATAAATCAACATTTAGCCTTTTATGAAAAGGAACATGTGGTATGATAAAAAAGAAGCTAAAACTAAATTTTAAAAAAATATACCCATAGAAATAGAAAGTGATTTGAGAATTTGTTTTCTTATATATGTATATAATCTTGAATAAAAAAAATATAACATAATATCACATGGTAATGAACATGAAAATAATTCATATAATCACAATCAACATGATAACCTAGGATCTCTAGGGATAGTCTAAGACAGAGCAAACATATAGCCAAAATAGATTAGTGATTAATACTAAACCAACTACCCTAACACATGGTAACCAAAGGTAAATCCCCACCAAGCATATCAAAGACATATTTAGGGCCACTATATAGAGCAAAAAACTAAACTAATGTAACATGTGAACCTATAATTCCCAACTAACTAATTATAAACTCCCATGATATGTAAATGGAGGTGAGTCATAAAATTATCAAAAAAATATAATCACATTACATGCATGAAAATATCATCCTCACATCTAAACAACTTTCATAGAAACTACCCCTTTATATAAATAATAAATAAACAACATATATACATTCCACTATAATCCAAGCATCACACATATGATAACATATCAATTTTAATAAATTCCCATACTATAATATGGTTAAGGGAATTATTTAATGGTATAATCTTTTGGAAACAATTTAAAATTTCCAACTAATATTTATGATCATCATTTCAAAATAAAAATTATAAAACTCATTTGAAAACTAAAATGTAAAATCATCACCAAATCATTCCTTAAATAATAATGTTTAAATAAATTTAAATAGGAGTCCAACCACACCCATATTAAATTAAATAATACTTTTTATACTAATTGGAAACTAAAACCCTTTTAATAATTTAGAAAACTATTTTTAAAGAGATAATTGGGAATTAAATCAAATACTAGGTGAGTAAGTACCCTTAAAACAAATTTGAACTTAAAATAAAAAGGATAAACCCTTTTATATATTCAGTTAAATCCAAGAATAATAAATTTATTTTGGAAATAATATTTTTCATACTTAATAAGTTTAAAAAAAAACCAAAAACTTTAATTAGAAACCCTAAGAAATCATAGTTTTAAATTTTAAGGACCACATATGGATAATCCTACCTTAACCACATTGATTTTATAAACTGAACTACCAATCCACTTCAATAATGCCCAAGAATCCCTAATATAATGAGAGGAAAGCTAAAACACAGAAAACCCAAAATTAATTTCTACACAAAACAAACCCCCAGTCACTGAGACCATATTAGGGTAAGAGGAGATGAGAAAAAGGAATAAGTGAGGGAGAAGAAGAGGATAATATTATGTTACCTTAGGAAACCATCTTTAATATTAAAGAAACCTTTATATATGACCATGGAGGAGGGATATTATGATAAGGGAAATCACTGGGGGTGGTGCACTTAAAATGGAAGGAAAATAGACCCATAATGGGTCTTAATTGAAAGAGGTAATGTTTGGAATTTCACAAAATTAGAAGTCTGGCTAGGGCATGTCTTGGCCATTACACATTCATCATGGTATGGTGGACTCACTAGCATAACATGTCATGATATGAAGAACCATGTCATGGTGTGTAGAACCCTTCATTAAAAATGGGCATTACTATCCAAGGTTACATCATGTTTTGATGCCTCATGTTGCATCTATGATGACCTACAATCCAAAACTATTGGTATAGGGAAATACCCAGTTGAGATGTAATGACCCTATTCATGTTCATGAATTCTCTGTAGTCAAAAACTATAAAACTATATATTTCCTGGTTTCAGAACAACCTCCTTGGTCACGACACAACCAATATGTAGTATAACCTGTAGACCTACCCCCAAAAATTGAAAAATCTAAAAAACCAAGGTATAAGGAAAATAAAAATAAAGATAAATAATCAAATAAAATTACATTATAAAGTGAGATTGAAGCATTAAAATTCTCCCCGCTATAACACTTTATGACCTTAAAAAGTTCAAATGGAAATGAGTGATCAAGATATGAAATGGAATTAAAATTACTCACTAAAAACATAACACAATAGATTGAGAAATTAAAGTATAAGAGAAAACAACACCCAAAAACATATCACTAACTGAATGCACCAAAATATATCAACTCCTTAGATAAGGGTAGTCATTATTGAATCTAATTAAAATCACTAAAAACATCAAGATAATAAGAAAAAGTTAAAAAGAATTAGGGTAAATGTTCAATTAACATAAAATGATTCCAAAAAACCAAGGAACACCCTAAAAAAAGAGACACCAATCAATGATATCATAAATAAATAATATCTATATGGGTGGGGTTGGGCTAGTATAACCCGATAGGATTCATAGAACCATATTATAATCATTATTGGAGGAAATAAACCTATAAAAAAGTTGATCTATCTTCAATTAATCAAATTGATAAAAACATTATGAAACATAGTTTAACAATAATGGCTCTACATTGGATTTTATCATATTTTTTTGATGGAGTAAGCTTAATATAGATAAAAAATTAGCAGAAAAAAGACTTTTTCCTTCGATGGATTACACTGACCATCCAATCTGAGTCCATAATTGGAGGAATCTCAAACATATAAGGGATTACAAAACCTTCATAGATAAATTACTAACAATGTTTCAAGAATAAATGAAGATATAGAAAAATTTTCAGGAAACTAATGATCACAATCACCACCACTCAACCATTAATAGGATAGGGAACTTATTCCCTTATTTAGACACCCTCGACATGTTTGAATGAATGAATATTTCATTCATTCATATTGAGTATCATTAAATGAAACCCATCAATCATGTCCTAATTATTAATGCATTAAACTTGTTCATCGATCATTTTCAATGATTTTAATACATTCAAATTGAATTAATAATGATTGGAAACTGCATAGAAAGATAATCTAAAATACATGCACTAAACATTAATTACATTGGGTGTAAAGTAATATTAGGTTGATATTTAAGGATAAATTGATATACAATGAATTCTTAAGTAACAAGCATCACATGCATTTAATTTAAGTGAACATCCAACAATCTCCCACTTTTACCTAAATCCTTAAGGACTTAATTGAATACTTAACAACTCTTTGTGAATCCATCCAATACTATTTTTGGATAGGGTTCCATATATCCCTCTTCATTTTGGAACAAAAAATTTGTCCAAAACATAATCCTTATCTAAGGTCCTAAATAAGTAACCCTATAGGCCTTAGCAAAATTGAAAAAAATATGAAATCCATGTTTTATAGATTTAAGTAAAGAATGACCTCTAGTAAAGCATCAGTGGTACTCAAGCTACTAAGGTATAATGTCTCATAACTTAACCAACACATAATTAAATGATTTATAAAAATGTTTTAACTTTGTTAAATTTTGATGATTTTTTTGGGTTTTTATTTTTATATAATTAAGAAAAACCATTACATAAAAAAGTTGAAACTTCCAATAAATGATCATTTTTCTCTACTAAAAATGGTTTTCATAGTCCTATTTCATTCATGAAACACTTTCTTTATTCAAGTCCAATTTATTTTATTTGGATATAGACTTCATAATAGATCTACTTTCAATATCTCATATTTTTCCAGGTATGCATCTCTTTGAGTTTTTCATTTAAGCCTTGGTGGTTGAGTCTTGTTTGGAGACAGAGAGCCTTTATTGGAGAAAATTACCTAAAGTTCATGGATGTATAATTTTTTTGAATTAATGGAGTCCATGTATAATGGGTTAACTATTTCATAGGTTCTGGGTATGTTGGGAAGCTTTAAAGTGGGGTTGGGTTGTTTAAAAGGAAATTGGGTTGAAAAAACGACTGCATAACATTTATACATCATGTAAAGGGATTACATGTCATGTAACTATTCTAAGAATTTAATAAAATAAATCCAAGGCAATGGGTTTTTCAGTGAATTCCATTAAAATCATTTACATGACATGTAATGTCCTTACAAGATGTGTAAATTCCCGACCTACTATTTTAAACATGCTGTGCTAATGATTTTCATTCTAATCCATTGAATCTCCTCTCCTCTAAACCCTAAGGTATTCTCCAGGTGATTTTGGGGTGCTAACTTCCCTTATGGATGTCCTTTTTGTGTGAGAAATCCCTGGTAAGTGATTTTAGTCATGTTTCTCCCTTCTCTTCCTTCTTCTCCAACCATTGTGGTGAAATCATTTGACCAATTTCATTGTTGGTTTTGATCTTGATCAGTTTTGATCTGGGAACCTCTTTACAATCTTCCAAACCTTTCTTCTCATGGGTGTTTTTCATTGGAAGCATTGTGTTCTTCACTGGTTAAGGTAGGGGGTCTAATTATTAACCCTATGGTTTGATTATTGTAAAGTTTATGCAATATTGTGATAGTTCCAATGTAGTGTGCACCCAAATCAATTAAATAATTGAATGAGATTATCCCTTGAAGTCCTTTTTTTAATATTGGATTCCGAACTAGCTTAAATATACCCATTGGGTGAGAAAACATTTGAATATAATTAAGTTGGATAGTGACTTAAATTATGTTTAACATGACATGTGACCTAGGGTTATTTCTTATTGTAGAATACCTAAATTGTGTCTTATTTATTATTTATATAACTATTAATCAATTGTGAATTAATTATAAGTGGCATATTAAAGAAGAATGATAATTCTTATAATTAACCATTGATAATTGTGATGTTATATTATGATATCCCTAATATATGATAGGTATTTTTTTCCATTCTATAATGCTTATATATTAGGTTCATCCTTATAACTTGCACAATTATGTGATGTAATACTGATATTGAGAAGGATCAGCCCATCCCCATTCTATAATTCTTATAGAGAGTGGGCTATGCCCATTCCCATGATGTAATTCTTATTGGGATTTGTCTCAGATGCTGTAATGATAGGTATTTGACCCAGATTTTTGTGACTATACCATGGTTATATGGTTGTGGTGGGCATGGTTGTAAGACATGCTTTGAGATGTTATGGCATAGCACCAAAGTAGGTTATTTTACCTTGGTTATATGGTGTTGGTTGGCATGGTCGTAAGATATGCTTAGATATGTTCCTTCATGGTGTCAAAGAAGGTTAGTCTGTTATTTTATTATTCATTGAATTAATTAATACACTTGTTATCGATTTTTTTCATACACTTAATATCAGATTAGTTTAGTTTAGAAATGGTGGTGTTGAACTACTGAGTTATACTCACACCCTACTTGGGATACCATTTGTCACCCAATATTATTTCATGGATGTAGTTTTGGACAATGGAAAAGGACCATGCTGTTGATTGCTTGTTTGCATATGGGCTAGAGTTTAGAGATTGGACTGACATGGGGTTCGAGACTTGAGACTTTGATTAATTTATTTGAGTATGGAAGTATTTTTCTTGTATTGTTCTATAATGACATGTAGTAACATTCAATCACATCATTAAATTATTCTTTATTTATTTATTGGATTATTTATTTGGATATTATTTTTTTCTTCCACTATGTGTTTACTTTGATTATTTCTATTCTATTATGATTTATTCTACCACTATCAAACTTCATACCAAGGGGTATAGTCTCTCCACTATAAATTTCACACCCCTGCTGATAGTTGGCAGCCTCTGGCATATGAAGAGGTGCTCTTAAAGTCTCATAACCAACCTTTCTATCACATGAGAGAGTTCTAGATTGGGGGATGTTACAATACTCATACTTAGACCCCATAAAAAAATTTTAAAACTTAGGATGAGAAAAAAAGATTAGTAAGGGATATAAAAATAGAGGAAACATGTTAATCCATTTGAAATTCATAAAAACCCATAAGGAAGTTTTCATTTTTACATAATAAAATTTTAAGATCAAAATAATGATTTACCTATTCATGAAATAAACATAAATTCCAAAAAAAATCAAATAACATTTTGTAAGAAATCATAAAGGTAAATTCACAATTCATGAATGATTTACCATGAAAATAAAACTTTCACCTTTAGACGATCATGAATATTACTTTAAATAATAAACTCATTGTTTAGATTTTGAAATAAAAATATTTCCATGAAAACCCATTTATATGAATAGAGAAAACATGTATGAAACTTGGGGAGTAATACTTTCATCTTGAAATAACCTAACATGATAATTCCAATATTTTATTAGGAGTAATTTATATCAGTTAACTCTGTCACTTTATAAGAGTAATTGACTCCATCCACGTTATCTTAGTATTAACTTACATCAGTTAATTATATCACTTTACCCAACCATTTGGAGGTATTTAATAGAACCACCCTTTATATAATGGATATAGTCTCATAAGGGTTCAGGTTCACTCACCTTTCCCACTTTCATCAATAACACTTAAGTGTCATGTTTTTAAAATCAAAATATTTGATAACTTGAAAGTTTTATCATATATTGAAATAAAAACATTTGATAAATTGAAATTTTCATTACATATTAATTTTTTTGATAACTTTAAATTTTGATTATAAGAATCATAAAATTGGCATTTAAACCCATAATAGAAACCAATTTTAGTTATCAAATAAAAATGAGAAGAAACATCCTTTTATTTTTAAAAAAATTTAAATCTAAAAAATACCCAAACGACAGGAATAGTATTTTATTTGAAATTACCATTGAAAATTATAGTGAAATATTTATAATTAATAACTTACATGATTAAAGGAAAAATCTTTCACACCGTATACATTAAAAAACATTCTTTTGAACATTAGTAAAAAGAGTCAAAAGTGACCTCTTCCAAAAACATTTAAAAGATTCACTTTTAAATACTTTATAAAGATTAAAGTATAGTAAGAAAATTTACTTTTAGAATATTTTTATAAAATTATTGAAACATTTTAAAGAATAATTATATTTATAAGAAATAATTTTATAAGATAATATTAAAATAAGGTTTTAAATAAAATCATTTACCACTTTGGTAACTTTTGAAGCAAAATGAAACTGAAGAAGAAAATTTTAAACATATTTGGAAAACACATTAATATTAGTAAATTAATGATAAAATAAAACCATATTAAATTATATACACTACAAAAAACATAATAGGTGGTGAAAATGACATAAGTCTCAAATAATTGAAATTGAGATGAGAAATCCCTTACCTAGAGTCCGACTTTCCACGTACATTGTTTAAATTTTATATAATAAATTATTTTGTTTATTTAATTACTTAATAATTTTTTAGGTTTATTATCTTATGATAATATCTTTTATTTAATTTATTACCATGTCTTATATAGTTACAGAAATCAATTAAGTTCATGCCAAACATTTTGAGTAAGTTCAATTCATAATCCCAAAAAAATTTGGTAGGCTGACCTAGGAGAAATGGGTAATTGTTAAATAATATATATAATATTAATAATTAAATAATTATCATATTTATACATTAAATAAAATTTTATAATAATCCATGAAATTTATACATGAAAAAATAATCACATCGCTATGTGGATGTGGTAGTCCACACGTACACATGAGCAATGTTTTCATTTCCTATAGGATAGAAAAGGAAATGACAAATGGTTGTTCAATGATCATAATAAAATTTTAGTATATTTAAGATATTTATGTTATTATGTCATAATTTTTAGGATATAATTTAAGAAGGTAGAAGGATAAATAAAATGAAATAACTAGATTAAAAGTTATACCTCTTCTTTGGAAATCCTCTTTTGGATTACACTATAAGTCTTATTAGAATGGTATTAGGGGAATAATAAAAGATATATAAAGTGGAGAAGAAATATATTAATTTATTTTGGTAGATATTGGCTGAAATAAATGTCTCATGAAGTGTTATGAAGAGAAAATAGGTGGTTCTATTTTATAATTTAGGTGGGTGACACACTTGTAATTATTATATACATTAAAATAATATAAGGTTACCTTCATATAAAATTGGCATGAAAATGGATTCATTTAGAATTTTTTATGATATATGGTATAAATTAATCCAACCAATAGTATTTATACAAGTTTCCATTTTTTTTAATCCTTATCTCTTTAGTTTAACCCCTAGTTAATCATATTTAACCTTAACCATTATAACACACTTTTAAATCTTAAAGGGATATGAAAGTAATTTTAAAAATTCTAAGTGGAACAGACAGGAACCATTAATGAAATTATAAACAATTTTCTATCTAATTGAGTAAATATATGTTTTATTATTATTTTTCAATTACTTTAAAATAATTTTTAAACATTAAATACCATTTAAATACATTTTCACAACTATTTGAATAATTTGACATTAAAGACATAAATATAATAATGAAATTATAATATAAAATATTTAAACATCTCAAATATATTATAATTATCCTTGAAATTCATGGTAAACCATAATTAATTCAAAATATATTACTTTTAATGCTTTTAAAAAAATTATTTTATTTTTTACTACTTTGGCAAGCGCTTCATAGTAATTGTGTAATAATTCAAGGAAATTATGTCACAAACCAGCATGGGTACCTTAATAACCCAATAACTGGGCCGATATTGACATATCCCAAAGGGTGTTCCCAATACCCATAGGTTGTTGATTAGCACCTGACATCATAAAACTTGAAAGTGGGAAATTTTTTTCCACAAGCATTATAGAAGAAGATAAACAAGTCAATATGAATACAAGAAAAACTCCACAGGGAGTAGCGTACTAGAAGTAAAACTGATAAACAACCCCAAAGTACTACAAAAAAGTTCAAAAAACATGATAAAAACTGAAGTCTGAGTAGACGCAACTCTCAAATCCTAAAGATCAACAACTACTACCACTTCCAAGTAGTGCGTTACCCTTTCTTGAACCTGGAAGAGGATAATATAAAAACACCCAAAAAATAAGTAGGTTGTGAGGTAAAATCCCAATAGGGTCTCACCAAAGATTCCATAATAAGATTCCAACATTTATCTAAATAAGTAAAGCTTTCAATTTTAATAAAAAGGTATGATAGTTCAGAGCATAATTAAAACAATTTATGCTTTAAATTTTAAATGATGGAAATACTTTAAACAAATGACTTAATAAACATTTTTTATATAAAATAGTTTATATAAAATCAGAAGTCTTGTAAAATAATTTATAAACATTAGAACACATTCATATCTCAAATATAAAAAGCGCGCAACATGGTCATATTACAAAATATATGATTGTTTTAGGCTACGGGATCCTCAAACACTCAAATACAATCAACGATGGAAAATTTATTTTAAAACTGTTTAAAATAAAATTCATCCCATTCTGCCAATTTTCCATTTAAAAACCAAAATGAGTTTTTAATCAAATAATGAATTTTCCAAGATAAAACAACCGGGTTTCTATCAAAACCATTTTATACCATTTTTTCAAATAAAAATTTGAAAACAATTTCAAAAAATCAATTTTATAGTTTAAATTCAATAATTTAAATTCCATATTTTCCATCAATTTCACAAACACACCCTAATTCAATGGAATTGGAGGTTTTTCCCAATTTTTTCCCAAATCAAATCCAAATCATTTATTTCAATGGAATTGGGTTTTTAATAAACCAATTGAAATCAATTTAAAGTAATTTAATTTCAATCAAATAATTGAATTTAAATTAAGCAATCTAGGGTTAATAAAATTTGGCCATTATAACAGAACCACTTACCTTTCTCACAAAAACCCAAATTGCACAACCGAACCTACCTATAAGAATGAAGGAATATAAGATCTATTAATTAATCCTAAAATAATATTCAACAACACAGGGTTTAGATACATCAATCCCTAGATGATTTATCAAACTAGAGGGAGGGAAATAGAAAGATATGAATAGATAGGGATAATGCTTAACCAGAAATTCACACCATAATCTAAACTACATTAAATTGTGGAAAAAATGAATCAGAAGGGCTTGATGTCTCCAAAATCACCCAGGGATTGTACTTGGGTTGAGAGAAAGGAATTTTTAAGTGGTAGAAGTAGAATTTTTATCCAATATGCCAGTTTAAAAATAACTCTTGAGTATTTACACAACATGTAACCCAATTAAACATTGTGTAATTGAAAAATTCCAAAATCATAGAGAAACCTATTGCCTTTTGATAAAAAAGGATTTATTATTATTTTAGAATTTACACATCATGTAACTATATTATGGAAGTGCTAAATGGTAAGTAACTTTCCCCACATTCTCAACAACCTCAAAAGGTACCACAAAATGAAAAAAAAATCTTCCCTTGCCTCCCAAGCCGTCAATGATCCAACCAAGGTGAAACTTTAAAGAACACCTGGTCACCAATTGTGAATTCCAAAGGTCTACAATGATGATCATCATAATACTTATACCAGCTCTGTGCCGTCAAAATTCTTTGTAAAATCAACTAAATATTTTCTGTCATCTCTTGAACCAAGATCGGTCCAACCAAGAGACTTTCACCAACCTCTATCCAACACAATATAGATATGAAAGTCCAACCATAAAAGGAATTAAAAGGAGACATTATGATCACATATTAGTAACTATTGTTATAAGAAAACTCAACCAGTCCCAAATGGTCATTCCAACCTCCACCAAAGTCTAGAACGTAGGTGCGTAAAATATCCTTAAGAAGTTTTATAGCTCTTTCTGTCTAGACACCCGACTGCAGATTGTATGCTATACTCAAATAGATCTAAGATCCTAGTTCCCCTATAAGGACTCTCCAAAAGTGAGATGTAAACTGAGAATCCATATTAGATACTATAGTATATAGAACTCCATGAAAATGAATAATCCCTTTCATATATAGATTTTCCAACTCCTCAACTTTGGTTGTATCACAAATGGGTATAAAGTGATCCAATTTCACCAGCCAATTAATCCCAAACCATATCACATTATTATCTATCTAGTTATATGGAAACCCAACCAAAAAGTCCATATAGATATCATTACACTTCCAATTTGGAACCATAAGTGGTTGAAGTGGACCTGAAGGTTTTTGGTGCTCGACCTTGACCTATTGACTTGTATAACAATTAGAGAAAAATTCAGTAATTCCATATCTCATAACTAGCCACCAAAATCATATCTGCACATCATAGAACAAATTCATGGTTTCTGGGTTCACTACCCACTATGAGTTATGAAAATAACCCATCACATCTTTCCTTACCACTAACAACACAAAAAAGTGATTCCGATAGCATATAATTCCCTCTATGGAGAATGACCTATCAAGCATGGTCTCCCCACCATAAAGAGAGTTTATAAAGCTATAAAAATATTCATCAAGATGATGTTCCTAAATAACCATCTCAATAAGATAGAATTTTTACTAAAAACTGGTCAAAGAAACCTCAAGCCCTATTTATTGAACTCCAATAGGAAACTATGCAAAAAGAGCCATCAAGTTGCACTCTTCCAATGATTCTTTCACTCCCCAGGTTGGAAGTTTCCTACTCAAATCATCTACAACGACATCACCTTTCCCCAATGTATAAGAGATGTATAAATAAAAATATTTCATGTATTCCACCCAATGACTTAGGTAGGGATTCAAATAATTTTGAGAGAATATATAACTCAAGCCTTGTGGTTTGAAAACATGGTAAGACTTTCTTTGTAAAGGTAATGTTGAAAACTATTAAGTGCGTACATCATAGTTGAAAGTTCAAGGTCATGGGTTGGGTAATTATTCTTGTGTGGCCTAAGATGCCAAGATCTATAATAATCAACATGATCACCCTGCATAAGAACACAACCCAAACCCACACCTGATGCATCCTAGAAGACCACATAACCTTACCCGGCCACTAGAAGAGTGAAAACTGGAACAATAGTCAAAATAAATTTTGGATCAACAAAATAATTCTATGATTTTTCATCCTAAAAAACTTTTACTCCCTCCCAAGTCAGAGTAGTCATTTGAGAAGCCAAATTTTATAATTCCTTAATTAACTGGAGATAATACCTAACTTGACCAAAGAATCTCCAAATATCAAAAACATTTTGTGGTTGTTCCCATTTCATAACAGCCATTAAATTTTTAGGATGAACTAAAATACCATGTTTTGACACCACATGTCCCAAGAATTTCACTTCCAAAATCCAGAAATAACATTTAAAAATCTTGGCATAAAGATAGTGATTTTTTCAAAAATTCTTGAACTTCTCTCAGATGATGCACATGACCATCCTTGGACTTGGAGTAAATTAGGTTGTCATCGATAAAGGCAACCAAAAACGTATCAAGATACTTGTGAAAAATCCTGATCATTAAATCGATAAATATTGTAGGAGAATTTGTTAGACCAAAAGGCATGAAAAGGTACTCATAATGGTCATACCTACTCAGAAAGGTGGTTTCCTGAATGTCATATTCTTTTATCCTCAACCAATGGTAACCAGATCAAAGATAAATCTTCAAGAACCACTTTTCCCATTTAAACTAATAAAAAAAATAACCAATATGTGGAAATGGATACTTGTTCTTTACCATGAATCTATTGAGTTTTTGGTAATCAACATAAAGGTTAAGTTAACCATCAAGTTTCTTAGAAAAGAGAACTGGAACCACCAAATATGAAACACTTAGGTTTATAATGACTTTATCTATAATATTATCTGAATAAATATTAAACTCTATCATTTAATTTGGTTCCATGTTGTAAGAAGGAATAAAAAATGGTTGATTATAAGGTAATAAATAGATATAAAAATCTACCTCTCTTACCAGTGGAAGACCATATAAGTTTGAAGGAAGTGTGTTGGGAAAATCAATGACAACCAGAGGGAGATCACATCTCAAAGATTCTCACTACAGATCAAAGGAGAACAAAAACATCACTTTCCCTAACTCTATATTATATAGTAAGTCTCTAATTGACCTTGGGTCCCATTCTCCTTGAAAGATATGACATACACTATTGGGTGTAGTAAAGGAGACCTGTTGAAGATAGTAATCAATCTGGGATTTATTGGAAATGCACCAATACATCCAAAATATGATGTCATTAAGCTTCATATAGAGAACCATAAAACTATAAGAAATATCTAAATTTGATTAGGAGAAAGAACAAGAGGTACTAAAAAGGACCTTCACCCTCTTTGTTCCAAGGGGAGAAATAATATCTATTACATAAGACAAAATCTCCATAGGAAGATTTAGCAGATTAACAATAGAGGTTGGAATAAATGAATGAGATGCACTAGTATCAAATAAAACATTCACTAATGACAAATATATAGTGATGGTAACTCTCACAATTATTTGACATGTATACACTTCATCTGGAGACTCTAACACTGCGTGAAGAAACTTTGTTTCAGATTCCTATGGCTATAACCCCTTTATACTTGAATCATCTAATTTCACCATAGTTTTAACAGGATATGATGATCCTGTGACACTACATATAGTGGAATAAACATGTAATAACTTCTGAAAATGACCCAATCTTCCATATGATCCATAGATCTTGGGTGCCTCAGTGAAAACCATCTTCAAATGCCCAAGATTTCCACATTGGTAACAAATCAAAGGGCCTATTATAGAAACTATAGGAGGTCTAGAAAAACTACACTATTGAGATCCACCATGATAATTATCATGATTCTTATTTTTTATAGGAATTCACACTTCTACTAGGATAAAAAGGAACTCCCGATAACTCTAAATTTCCATCCAAGTCCATTTCTACCATCAATGCTCTATCCATAACATCAGAATGAGATTGAATATTTAGAAAGAAAACATGAGAAATAATATCAGTTCAAAGTCACAACACTAACTTAAATGTATTCATCTTATCATTTGATACTACCTTAGGTAAAAACTGAACTAGATCAGAAAAACAGTTTCATACTCTGTCATAGTTCTATCATCCCGCTCAAGTTTGAAGAACTCTAAAGTATTGGTTAACAACATAGAATCTGGATAGAACTATTCATTGAAAATAGCCTTGAATTATTTCCACCCTAAGCCCTCATGTTTATTCACCATCACCATCATGTCCCACTATCTCCTACTTGTTCCCTCTAGCACAAAGGTGTCCCACTTTAACTTTATCTCCTCAGGTGTTTGTAAAAATTCAAACAAACTCTCCATCCTAATCAACCATTCCTCAACCTCTTGAGGATAATTAGAGACTTTGAATGCTGGTGGATTATGGAAAAGGAACACCTAATAATTATTCTAGATAACATCTCTTTGAGGTTACATAGATGGGTCTTTAATTAGAACTGGTGTAGGTGCATATCCCAGAGCTTGGATAGTACGCACAATCACTTTGACCAGACTTGGGTCTACAAGAGGATTTTCTCACCATGGTTTAACAATAGCTTCCTACTAGATCCGATTCACACATATTATCGATGAAATGATGATACCAATATCAAGACAATATTGAAGATATCAGGTTTAACACTCAAATAGAGAAACAAGGGAGAATTAATCCCCACAGATAAGAACACAAAATTTTGATTTCAATTTATCCAAATCAAAAACAGGGAGAAGACTAGAATTAATCCTCAATAAGTCTTTCCAAAAATAACCCCCAATAACTTAAGTCTCATTGTGGTGAGATATGGAAATACAATCAATCGAAAATACCTCTTATGTCCTGAAAATATCAGAAAACTACATACTAACATCAAGGAAAGATGTGAAACCCAAAGTTTTGATACCAATTTTTCACAAAATGGCTTGGGTACCTTGGTAAATCAAACCAATCCTCACATATCCGAAAGGGAATTCCCAATCCCCATGGGTTGGCGACTAGCACCTGGAATCATACAACATGAAAGTGGGAATAATTTTTCCATAAACATTGCGAAAGCAGATAAACAAGTCAACATACATACAAGAAAAAACCCATAGGGAGTATTTTACCAAAAGTCAAATAGATAAAAAACCCTAAAGCACTACAATAAAGTACCATAAAACAGGATAAAAACCCAAGTCCCAATAGACACAACTCTCCAAGACCAAGGCTCAACATTTACTACCACCTCTAAGTGGCACCTTTCCCTTTCTTGAACCTGAAAGAAGATAATATACAAACACTCAAAGTCACAAGTAAGGTGTGATCTAAAGTCCCAGTAAGGTCTCACCAAGGATTCCATAATAATATTCCAACATTTAACCAACCAAATAAATCTTTCAATTTTAATAAACAAATATAGAAGTTCAGATAATAACTAAAACAATTCATACATTATATTTCAAATTATGGAAATACTTTGAACAAATGGATTGATAAACATTTTTTATATAATCCAATTTATATAAATTCAGAAGGAACGTAAAATAGTTTAAAAACATTGGCACACATTTATATCTCAAATATAAATAAGAGAGAAACATGGTCATCTTCAAAAAGGTACGATAGTTCCATGCTATGGGATCCTCAAACACTCTAAGGTGATCATGAAAATATGTGTATACACACATACCTCTTACACTTGAAAAAGGTGACTCATCACCATCCCATCAAGGATGCGAATTAATACACTATGTTTTTTAGTTTTAATTCATTAAAAGAGTTCTATACCAATAACTAACTAACTACCTAGGATTTCATGTGCTCTAATACAATTAATGATGATTTTTTTAAAATATTTAAAATACAATTAATCCCATTCTCCCTTTTCAAATTTCCAAATGTCCTTTTAAAAACCAAAACATGTTTTTAATCAAAACATGCCTTTTTTCCAAAATAAAACCCCTAGGTTTCTATCAAAACCATGTTAATCCATTTTATCAAATAAAAATTTCAAATAAATTTCAAAAAATAAATTTCATAATTTAAATTCAAAAATTTAAGTTCCAAAATTTTCCATTAATTTAACAAACACAACCCGATTCAATGGAATTTGTGGTTTCCCCCAATTTTGTACCAAAATCAAAATTCATATTGAAATCCCAAAATTAAATGGAATTGAGTTTTCAATAAACAAATTTAACGATATCTTAAGTAATTGAATTTAAATAAAATAATTTAATTTATATCATGAAATATAGGGTTAATCAAATTATCCGTCATAATGGAACCATGTACCTTTTTTTACAGAAACACAAAGCCTACAATGGAACCCACTAACAAGAACAGAGGTGAAAAAGTTCTTAGAACTCAACCTAGAAACAAGATTCAACAACATGATGTTTAGATACATCAATACAAAGATGATCTATCAAACTACAAGGAGGGAAAGTGAAAGGGATGAAGAGACATGGATATTTCTTACTCCAAAAGTCACACTGCAATCAGAAATAAATTCAATTGTTTAATGAAATGACTTAGAAGGGTTTGAGGACTCCAAAATTTCTTGGGGATGGATCTTGGGTCAAGAGAAATAATTATAAATAATAAGAAGTATAATTTTCATCCAAGATGCCTATTTAAAAATAACACTTGATATTTTACACAACATATATCCCAATTACATGTCATGTAATTGAAAAATCCCAAAAACCCAAAAAACCCATCGCCTTTTGATTAAAAGGATTAATTATTATTTTACAATTTACACATCGTGTAACCATATTACACAGTGTGTAAATCCCTACCATTCTACAGAACCAGTAGGTTTTATGTTGAAAATACGAAAAATCTATGACTTTAACATTATTGTTGTCCTCCCAATTCCCTCTTGGACCTACCAAAATAACAAAAAAAGAAAACCACAACAATATTTAAAATGTACCTAACAGAAAGGTAATGGAATGTTAGAAATTATACCATATCTAAAAATTAAAAATAAATTACTATCATAAAATAATTTATCCATATTAAAAATAACCATTTTTAATTTTTTTATATCTTCTTTATATCCCTATTAAAACATATTAGAGATATTAAAAGAGTGATAAAGTGATTTGTTTTTAATTTTTCTTTACCTAAAATAATATAAAGTTCATAATCAAAGTAAAGTGGAAAAAATGAAATATTTTATAATTTAGGAAGGTTATGGTCACATTAAACCCATAAAAATAAATAAATTCAAATTTTGGGTTAATTTTGAGACCTTATCCCATAGTTTTAACATTACTTAACTCGTTTTTACCAATTAATATGGTGACACTTTTACCATGGTTACTATTCATTATGACTAAAAATCAAATAAAAAAATTTAAAAAAATTTAACCTCCTAATTTCAAATATGAAATACATTTTTTAAGATTAAATTTGATGAAGTGGAATAATTTAATTTTCATATTAGTGTGCAAAATTCAATGAAAATAACCTTTAGAAAATTGAGTTTTTGAGCATAAAAATGATCTTCTAAAAAATAAAATATAATATTGATTCCTAAGGAATTATTTAAATTATTATTTATAAAATGGATCTTATTTCACTTTAAAGAAACTCCAAAATATAATGGTACTTTTAAATTACTTTATCTAAAGAAAATAAATGCTATTTTTGAATAATTCATCATTTTCACTATTCACTCAAAAATCAATCTTTTTAGAAAACTTACAAAAATTCATCCAAAAACTATTATGAAATTATTTCAAAAATTATGTCTATTTTTAAGTAAAATTTGTTAAAGTTTCATAAATTAATTATAATATTCATGCAAAAAATGCAATAAAAACTATTTTTGAATAAAATGTATTTTTGAAGCATGAAATGACTGTATTCTCATTAATTTCTTAATAAAAATAATTAAATTAATGTTAATTAATTTAATTGAATATATAATATACTTATTTCATTATAATAATTTATCAATAATGATTAATTTAATCTATTAATATAAAAACACATTATACACATAAAAATGAAAAACATATCTATTACCTTCAAAAGATTTTATCTTCATTTACAACCACTTGATAATCAATATAAGATTTATTATTCATTTCATTAATGAGAAAATTTATAAATATATTTTATAACATGGTTATATATATTCATACTTTATAAACTAGTGATGAAGTTATAATAATATTATTATAGTATATCATGGTTTGTTTTATGCTTGGTATTTCATTTACCGCATGATATAAAATATTTTTTAAATAAAATAAATTATAAAATATTTGGTTGTTAAATTATAACCCTTAAAGAAATTTAATCCTCATTATTTCATCTTAGGTCCCATAAAAAGTGTTTAAAACATTTAAAAAAATTCCATGGATTGGAAGATAAAACATATGATCATGAAAGGGAAAACCTTTTCAATATTTAAAAATATTTTTTTGAAAACCCATATCATTAAAATGGATAATAATACATCCTTTTCAAAATAGTATAAGGTAAATATTATGGTCACATGTAATATAATATAATTGGGTTGTCACGTAAGGAGAACATTGGCATGAAGTGAAAATATGGACATAGAGGATAAAAATAACATCTAAGGAGTAATAGAGAGTGATAGAGAGAATGATCATGAGAAAGATAATCACTACAAAACCATAAATTAGTAAGCTATAAATAAGTCCATAATTTAATTATAAATGAAGGTAAAAATATATCATTTTTATTTCAAGATCTTTTTTCCAGATTTGAGTTATTATTTTACTATCAAGATAAAGAACATTAGCAAATATTCTTAGTTGATTCATTTATATTTCATAAGAATAATTTAAAACTTTGGTTGTGATTCAATGAATTTACACTTCTATCTCATCTCTTACTATAATAAATGAATATACAAGATTAATTTTTCATTCCTAAAGCTTTAAAATTAACTTTTTATGGATCATAAGATCCAAAAACGATAACATGTTATTCCTCATATATTTAGACATTAAAAAAACCAAAATGGATGGAATAAGATAAGAAAATATCTAATATTGATAAAACTTATTATTAATAAATACAAACTTAATATCTAAAATCTCAATAATAAAACCCAAAGTTTATCTTAAATCATTCCCTAAAAAACTAACCTTAAAAATCATCAAAATAGGTCTAACCAAGTTTAAAACCCAAAAATAAGAAATGTTTGATCACATATTCTTCCAAGATAAAATTAAAATTTATCTAAAAATAGAATGAATTACCCATAATGTTATATAGAAAAAATATATATTCCCTAATCATATAATCTCCAAAATATTCTAATCTTTTCCATAAATATCCCAAATCACCATAAAGACAAAATAAAATCATATATGATTCCAAAATATAATTCTTCATTTTCCTCAAATAAAATCCCTTAATAGTCAAAAAAATATTTTCATTTAAATTAATTATATAATGTTCCCAATATAGTGAACTTCTTTAAAAATAACATTAATCACTTTTTCATCAAATCACTTTTCAATCACATTGCTGTCTATATGATTTATCATATGTTCCTAAAATGTTACAATCCTTTTATCCCAATTAACCATAATTACCTCTACATAAAAGATCATCTTAATAATAAATGTTATCAAAACCTTTCAACTTATGTCCAGAAAATATAAAATCATTCTTCCTCAAATGACCTTTTCACTATAACACAAGTTAAATATAAGGGTTACATATACCTCAAAAATTTATTAAAAGTCAATAATTTTTTCCCAAAGTACTCACATCACATAAAACCTTAAAAATAGTACCTATTTATTTAGACTTATGATCACCCTTAGACTTATTAACCCATGATGGTATCTAAAACTCTTAAAAAATCCTCATCTAAATCATCCTATCTTCTAAAGTTATCTAAACCTTTCCTCTGATACCAAATATAAAAACTAATAAATTAACCAGAACATAATTACATGATTTTTAATAAGGGTTTAACATTCATACATTTGAAAGATATTTTTTATTTTTTTATATAATTACTAAAAACACTTATATAAAAAATTTGACTCTTCCACTTAATTTTTATTTTCCGAAAAAAATAGGATTCTTAAATTCACAGTCCTATTTCATTCATGAGACACTTTATTAATTCAAATACAATTTTATTTATTTATAGAACAACTTCATAATATTTTCTAATCATACTTAGGCCTTGATAAAACATTTTAAAACTTGGGATGAGTATAAAAAATATTAGTAAGGTATATAAAAATAAAGGAAACCTATTAATACATTTAAAATTCATGAAAACCCAAAAAGGAAATTTTCATTTTTACATAATTAAACTTTGTGGTCAAAATAATCCTTTACCTAATCATGAAATAAATTTAAAATCTCAAATTATTCTTAAAAAACTTTTTAAGTATGCATAAAGAAAAAAAAAATTCATGAAAGCTTTACCATGAAAAAAAATTTCAGCTTTAAAAGATCATGAACATTACATTAAATAATAAACTCATTTTTTTACATTTTTTAAATGAAAATATTTTCATGATAACCAATTTTCATGATTATATAAAACATATAAGAAATGTGGGGAATCATAATTTCATCATATAATCACAAAATAGAAAAATTATTGAATTATTTCAGGAGTAACTTATTTCGGTTAACTTTGTCACTTCATAGGAATAATTAATTTGATCCACATTATCTTAGGAGTAAATTACATTAGTTAATTATGTTACCTTACTTAATTATTTATATGTATTTAATGGAACCATATATCATATAATGGATATAGTCCTATAAGGTTTTGGGTTCACTCCCCATTCCCACTTGCATCAATAACACCCATGTTTCACGTTTTAAAATAAAAAAATTTAATAACTTTCACTTTTTATCATATATTTAAATAAAAAAAAATGATAACATTAAATTTTTAGTATATATTGAAAACAAAACATTTTATAACATGCATTTTTCATCGTAAAAACCATAAAATTAGAATTTTATCTCATAATAAAAACCACTTTCAGTTATCTCATAAAAATGATAATAAATATCCTTTTATTTTGAAAATATTATTAAAATTAAAATTATCAAAGTAACAAGAAAAGTATATTACTTTAATAACCATGTAAAATTATAGAGTAATCTTGGTAATGAAGAAATTAAATTATGGTAGAAAAATCATTTCATGTCATATACGTTAAAAAAATTCTTTTTCAATTTGTTAAAAAGAGTGAAAAGTGACTCATTTCAAAAGAATTTAAAATATTCCTTTTTAAAAACTTTTTAAAGAGTCAAATATAGTTAAAAATTTCTATTGATAATATTTTAATAAAATTATTTAATTTTTTTAAAGAATAAGAACAAGGAAGAGAAAGATTCTAATAATGGAATTTTAAAACAAGTTTTTAAAGAAAATATCTTACCACTTTAATAAATTTTGAATCAAAAGGAAAATGAAGAATATAATTTTATAAATAATTTTAAACCAATTTAATATCATAAAATAAATTATAAATACATCCATATGGTATTATATACTCCATAAAAATTAAAACATGTGGTGGAAATGACATAAGTCTCAAACAAAGGAAATTGAGACGAGAAATCCATTACCTTAAGTCTGAATCGTCACGTACATTATTTGAATCATGTATAATAAACATAAATTAATTATTTAATCTATTAATAAAAATTTTCAGTTTTATTAACTTATATTAATTTATTTTATTTCATTTATTACCATGTATTATATATTTACAAAATCGATTAAGTTCTTGCCGAACATTTTGAGGATGTTCGGTTCATAATCCCAAAAAAACTTCAGTAGGTTGAAAAAGGTAAAAGGTTTAAATAATAAATCATATACATAATGTTGATAATTTAATAATTATAATATATATATATATTAAATACACTTTTATAATTATCCATTAAAGGAGGACACAAAAAATGAAACAGATCACTTCAAAGTTGTGGTAGTCCAGACTTATACATGAGCGATGTTACCATTTTTTAATAAATATAAGGGAAATAAGTTAAGAAATATATTATCTTTATAGAATAATAATTATGTATTTAATATCATATATATTCATTTTATTTATCATTTTAACCACCCATATGAGCTAGTTCTGAAAAATGAAACACAATGCTTCATGGAGGTGGTAGTCCACACTTACGCACGCGTGATGTTTTCATTTCCCATAAGATAAAAATATAGATGATAAAGGTTTATTACATCATCATAATAATTTTTTTTATATTATATACATTTATGTTATTATATAATCATGATTTGAACATAATTTAAGGAGTTAGAAGAATAAATAAAATGAAAGAACTTGGTTAAGAGTTATACCTCTTCTTTGGAAATCCTCCTTTGGATTATACCTTAAACAATATTAGAATGGACTTAGTGGAAGAGAAAAATATAAAGGAATTAAATAGGAAATATATGAAAGTATCTAGGTATATATTTTCTAAAATAAATGGCTCATTAAGTTTGAGGAATAGAGGATAGGTAGTTCCCTTTTACAAGTGAGGTGGGTGACACATTTGTAATTATTATAAACTTTATAATAATATAAGGTTACCTTCATGTAAAAGTGACTAAAAATTGGATATATTAAGAATTTAGTATGATATATTGTTGAAATAAATTAAACAAATATGATTTATATAAGTTTTTATGTTATTTTAACCCCGATCTCTTTAGTTTAACCCCTCATTAACCATGTTTAACCATAACTGTTGTAACACATTTTTCAATCTTTAAAGGATATCAAAGAAAATTTAAAAATTAAAATCAGAACATACATTAATAATTTATTAATGGATATAAAATTTTCTGTCCACTCAAGTAAATATGTCATTTTTATGATTTTATAATGATTTCAAAATAATTTTTAAACATTAGATACCATTTAAAGTCATTTTCATGACTATTCACATAATTTTACATTAAAGGTATCAGTATAACAATTTAATTAGAATATAAAATCTTTATCTATAAATTATACATTATAATTATTAAATAAATTATTGGTACACCATAATTCATCCAAAATAATTTAATTTTTTTGTTTTTAAAATCAATTACTTGATTTTTCTTCTACTAGCACAAGTGTTGCACTGACATTATGTAAGCATTCGAGAAAATTATACTATCTATAAAAAGTTAAAAAAATTTAATCTAATAAAAATAATTTATAAATATTAAAAATTAAATTTTATAATCCTTTATATAATCTTTTTAACCCTATGGAAACATATTAGAGATATTAAAAGAGAGGGAGTGACATTTTGAAAATTTTCTCAACTCAAAATAATATAAAAGTCATAATCAATGAAAAGTGGAAAAAATCGCATAGTTTCTTATTTAGGATTTTTATGGTATAATTAAACCCATAAAATGAAATAAATTAAAGTATTGTGATGATTTGGGACCTTATCCCATAATTTTAACCTTAATTAACTCATTTTACCCATTACCGTGGTCATAAACTTTTATAGTGGTTACTATTATTTATGAATAAAAATTAAATTGAAATATTTAAAAAATTTGAACATTTTGATTATAAATACGAAATAAATTGTTCAATATTCAATTTTTATAAGTAGTATAAATTAATTTTAATATAAGTTCACAAAACAGAATGAACAACAGTTTTTAGAAAATTGTATTTTAAGCATAAAAATGAACTTATACCAAAATCAAATATAATTTTATTTCATATAAAATTATTTAGATTATATTTAATAAAATTAATCTTATTTTAATTTAAAACTAAATCAAAAACTGAATGGTACTTTTAAATTATATTATTTAAAGAATGGAAATGATATTTTTTTAAAAATTGGCATTTTTCACTATCCACTAAAAAATCAATATTTTTAGAAAAATAAAAAAATTCATCCTAAGAATGTTATGAAATAATTATTTGAAAAATTATATCCAAAATAAAATTTCAAAAAGTTTCATAAATTAATTATAATATCTATTCATACAATGCAATAAAAAACCAATTTTGAAGAAAATATATTTTTTTAAGAATAGAATGACTTTATTATTATTCCTTTACTAATAACCATAAATAAATAAATGTTTATTAATTAAATTGAATATATAATCTAATTATTTCATTAGAATAATTTATTAATTATGATTAATTTAATAAATTAATATAAAAATAAATTACACACATACAAACAGTTTTATGAAAAATATCACGTTTACCTTCTAATGATTTTGTCTTCATTTCCAACCAATTAATAATAAACGTAAGATTTATAATTCATTTTATTAAAAAAAATTATACATATATTTTATAGTATTATTATTACTATTTATACTATCCAAACCAATGACTAATTCATAATCATATTTTTGAAGCATATCATGGTTAATTTTAAGCTTGGTATTACATATACCACACACTATCAAATATTTTTTTAAAGAAAATAAATTTTAAAATCTTGGGGTATTACATAAGGGATCTGATTTGATCTCCATCAAACATACTCATATATCTATATTAACACATACATCACAATATGTATCATATATATCATACGTATACCCATACAATCCCTTATTCCTTGACATCTAGTGACCATTCGACATGGAACATGTCAATATATAATTATCCAACTTATCTTTTCTTGATTATAAAAAAAGGGTGACTTGGTCAATAAATACATCACATTTCATTCATTTAGTAGATAAAACACATCACATATCCATCACATAAGTAGCTGAACACATCATATATGACCCAAATAAGAATAGACATGTATTTCCCCAATCTAATTCAATCAAGGGACATATGTATATAATCTTCATTAAAGTGAAAAAAATCCCATCTTGGTCGCAATAAAATTGACAACATGATCAACAACATACCCAAACACCCCATAATTAGATAAATTTATTTTTACTTGTGTAAGTAAGGTATCAAATTACGAATATTATCCTACCAGGTATATTTATAACCTTAAGTAATATAGATTGATTATAAGCATATTCCACTAAGTATATCAATGACTGTCTTAACTTTCATGAGATATACTTTGGAAGATCATTTCAAGTAATAAGACTCTACTTATTACATCATTAATATATTATTTGTATCATATATACAAACCTTTGTAATGAATTTAAGAATATATTCATTCTAACATTAATATATCACCACAACCCATAATAATTTTTGATGATCATTTATTAGGGACAAATAAAAGTTATACTATAAGGGGATATAATCATTCTTCTGTTCATGAAAAATAAATTGAAACACAAATGAATGAATAATAAATGTATATTACCTTTATTATAAAAGCACAAAACATTATATAGACATTAAATATATCTCTTAAGTATTGAATACCCATATAACTAACATAACCCTCATGTGTTTTTTGCAGTAATGGATTCATCAATAGATCTGTTACATTATCCTCTATACCCACCCTTTAAACCTTTACATTTCCCCTTTAAAAAATCTCCCTTATGATATGGTATTTTTAAAGGATATGTTTAGTACTTTTAGTGAGATCAATGTTCCTAATCCTGAATGATAGCTCCATTATTATTATATAGAGCTAGAATGATCCTTGAATTCTAGAAACCACTTCATGTTCTATAATTAAATTCTTTATCCAAAAAGATTCATTCATACAATTTAATGTATCAATTTACTATTACTATATTGTTCAGTCTGCTTTGGGGACTTGTTTGAAACTATTACAAGAAATAACTTCACTATTTTATATTGAGATTTCATATAATTTTTATTAGATTAGAAACTTGAATCCGTGTAACCCTTTACACAGATCTCATCATATCCTCTAAAGGTTAAGAAAATATCCTTAGTGCTTCTCAATTAATTAAGATTTTTATTTATAGTAATAAATTGACTCACTAGGATTGGATTGGTATCTACTGTTTATGCTAAGAGAAAAGGATACATCAGGTCAAGTATACAACATGAAATACATGATAGAACCTATAACAGATACATAGATAATCTCATGCACACTTTTTAACTCTTTAAAAGTATCATAAACCTTTTTAAAATTCATGCCATGTAACATTGGTAAAGAGCCCTTTTTATTTCTCTATGTTAAATATCTTTATACCTTTACTAATGTACATGTCCTGACCAAATTGAAAATGTATTTTATATATATCTTTATAGATACTCATACATAATATGTAATATTTTGCACCTATTTATTTCATAAATAAGTATTTACCCAACCAAATCTTCAAAAAGTGAAGAGTTAGGATATCATTTTTGATAAGTATTATTTCATCCACATACAATATAAAAAACAGTTATACATTACAAAAAATCTACTTATATGCATATGAATTATCCACCTTATTTATGAAACCAAACACTTTTATTACATAATAAAACTAGATATTCCAACTCTAAGAAGCTTCCACTAATCTATAAATGGTATGTTATCACATTCATAATATAGAATTATCATTTGGATATTCAAAAAATTTTGGTTGTATCATATACATAACCTCCACTAAAATTTCATTAAGGAAAGTGGTTTTAACATCCATTTGATATTTTTTCATAATCATAGTGAGTTTCTATGGAAGGTAATATCTGAATGGACTTTTTAATTGCAATAGGTGAAATTTTTTATTCATAGTTAATACAATGATTTTTTTGTAACCCTTTTCCACTAGGTGAGCTTTATAGGTAGAAAATATACCATCCATTTTTATTTTATTATAGAAAACCCACTTTCACTATATGAATTTTACCCCTTCAGGTGCATTAACCAAGTTTTAAACTTGGTTAGTGTACATGGATTCCATTTCAGATTCTATGAATTTTAACCATTTCTCAAAATCATAAATCTAAATGTGGTTTCTGACAAATCCTACCCAAACTCTAAGGTTCTAATGTATCTTGAGTTTGTTCTTATTCAATATATTTTTATATAATTAAATCAACCTTAACTTTAGGAACAATTTCTATTTATCAGTATTGAAATTCTATAAGTTCAACTTTCCTCCCATTGATTCATCAACTTATTTATTATTTCTCAAGGAATAAACATATCCAAGCTACAAATACTTTGGTTTTAGTAGGATTATAGAAATAATGTCCCATTGTTTCCTTTTAATAACAAATAAATAAGTAAATTTATTATTTTGGGATAAGATTATTAGAATTCATTTATCGTACTAATAATCCAAGACCCAAAATCCTCACATTTTGGGATGTTTCCTATTCCATGTCTCATGTCATGACTTTATGAACACTTTAGATGAAACAATGTGTAGTTGATATATTGCACTATCCAGTACATAAATAGAGAATTAAATAGGAAGGTCACATTGACACATCATCAACCGAACCATGTATAACATATTATGAATACTCCTCTTGGACACACCATTCCATTACGATGTCCTTAGTGGAGTGATTCGTGGAATAATTCCATAGTCTCTCAAATTCTTAGGGAATTCCAGGATCAAGTACTCACCACCCTGATCTGATTATAGAATCTCAATACTCTTAAACAATTAATTTTGTACTATTTTTTGAATCACTTTTAACTTTTAAAAAGTTTTATACACGATTTTCATTAGAAACACATAACCGTACCGACTAAAGTCAACAATTAATGTAATGAAATACCTAAAATCACCACTTTCTTATGCACTCATTGGTCCACATACATCACTATGTGTGAGATCTAATAGTCCACTATCCCTTTAACCCTTTTCTATTAAAAGGAATATTTTTAATTTTTTTTAATAAAAAAGATTCAAAATTATCAAATTATTCATAATCTAATGATTTCAGCAATCCATATTTATGGAGTCTTTGAACATGTTTCTCATTTATATGTACAAGTAAATAATTAAAACGGCATGTGGGATTAAAATCAACCCCGAAATTATTATTTTAAATGTCATAAACATGATTATCCATATATATAATATTTAAACCATTTACCTTATTACCAATCCAATAAAATATTTCATTATTATATATAGAATAACTACTATTTATAATAAAAACTGGAAATCCTATCTTATTTAAAAAGGATACAAAAATAGAATTTATTTTTATATTGGGAACATAATAATAGGTATCCAATTCTAATATTAATCAACTTGGTAAATTTATATAACATGTTCCATCCTCTAATGAAACAGATCTTGTTCTATCTCTAACATGAAGATACACTTCCCCCTTTATGAATTCCCTCTTATATATGATTCTAAAATTACCAGCACAACTGTGTGGTGCACACCCAATATTAAATACACATGATTCATAGTTGGTGTAATTGGTCTATATAATATATGCATTCAAATTCTCTGAATTTTTCTCCTTGATAACCCTTATAAACCTTAGATACCAATCTATAACTATTTTATAGGTCATACCTTTTAAATATCTCAATATGATTATCATGAAGTATTCCATAATTTACATTAAAGTCATATCCATGGATGAGTATATTAGTTTTAATATTTTCATGAAAATACATTCAATAAAAGTTATCCCACTAAAATAATCACCCCATACATTATATACATCTAGTGATATAATATCCATATTTCACTAATCAATTACCCCCATTTGGAATGAAAATAATAACTTTAGTTATTTTAGTAGGCCAAAAATCCAATCACAATAATTGAGATTGTTGGATAGTTGAGTGAAAAAATCTATCTATATCTATCATATGAATAATATTCAAATCTATTAATTTTGTATCCTAAAACTTGGGGTTTCCCAATTAAGTGTGACCCAAAGAAAATTTCAAAAATGACATAACATAAGAAAATCCAGGGGCTTCCCGCTTTAATATGAAACTAACCAATTGGATAATATTGAGTTACTCATCACATGATTTCCATACATTAGAAAACACAGGGGTACCCCACATCGGTATAAAAATACCCGATTGGATGACTGATGTCTTGAAAAGTTCCATTTTGGAATAAATTTTACACTTATTATTTTATAGGGTTTTCCATTTAAAAGTCTTAAAAACTTAATATTCACCATATTTATATTAAATTTATAACTATTTTCATCAAATACAATCATTATCTTCTCATATTTTATTCCCTTGTGTATGTATTCTTCTAATGATTTTGTATTGAAATCCCTATTCCACCCACCAAATTAATGTGTTCACACTACATTAATGTTTAACTTTTACACAAACCTTCATTTTTGTGTTATTTACCAGAAAATAGAAGATAAGAATATCTATACATATATGAGTGCATCATATGCATATGGTATATAATTTTTTTATGTAAAGTAATAAATTTATATGAGATTGAAAATCTCCACATGAGTAAGCCTGGATCCATAGATATCCAACCCCAAACTTTTTAGAATAAGGCATAAGTCACTGGGCTAGTGGGAAGATTGAACCAAATTCCCTCTACCGGGGATACTTTACTCAAGAGAGAATTAAATTTATGACATCTATAAACCATAATATTTATAAAATATATTGAAAAACTATTATAAATATAATATTCCTAAAGAGAAACCTATGTTAAGGTAGATGAAAAACTAAATATTATGGAGTCATTCCTAACATGAAATTAAAGGCTCTATCTCCTAGAAGAAACTTATCACATAAATTTTAGACACAAATTTATTATATTTCTTAAAAAACTTACTAAACATGAATATTAAGGAATTAACACATAAATAAACATTTTATTTATTTTAAAAAACATGAAACATAAATATAAACTTTTTCATATCTAATTTCGGCATAAAAAATATCATTTTATATTTAACAACACTTATCATTTATAAACATTTTATAAATTATAAGAAAATATAAAAAAAATATTTTTTAAAACTTTAAATTTTTCAAACACATGAAACTTCTTGTGTAAAGGTAGTTTGTGATTACCTTTACACCTAATTAAAAATCTATGTGTAATGGTAGTCTATATTGACCTTTATGGAGAACCCGTCCATGTAAAGGTATATCACTATAGCCTTTACATAGAACCTTGTTCCTAAAGATAAATAGTGATTACCTTTACACAACCCCATTTTTATAAAGGTAATTTACATTGAACTTTGTTTAGACCCCTATACATGAATGTAATTTGTAATGGCCTTTATATTAACCCCTTTTCTATGTAGAGATAAACAAGATGTACCTTTACATGGGCTCAGTGGATGTCTATGTAAATATGAACAACACTGTACAACATTTTATGATATAGAATTATTGAAAAATAGGTAAAAAACATGATGATTACTTCATGAACCTAGATCTAATACCATTGATGGGTTTTATAGGACCATATTATGATATTTTTTAGTGAAAATAAACCCAAAAATAGTCTGATATACCTTTATTAAATCAAAGTTATAAAAACTTCATAAAAATAATCATACCTATAATTCCAATGCAATAACTTCTATATTATTTTTTGATGGAGTAATCATGATGTAGATTAAAAAATTAGTAAAAGAAAAGCCTCTTATCTTTGAGATATTACACCATCCAATGGATCCCAATTCGTAACACGTGGAATATCAAATGCTAATGGAGCGAAAATGCCTTCAAAAATAAGTGATGAATAATGTTTTGAGAATAACATAAGACATATAAAACTTTTCATGTAATTGATGATGAAAATCACCAAAAATCATCCACAATTAGGGTAGGTAAATCAATCCCTTATATATCCACCCTTGATGCATTCAAATGAATGTAGAATGTGCTCAATCACGTAAGGTATCATCAAATTCTACCGATGAATCACATCCCATTTATGAATTTATTGAACTCATTTAATCATCATTTAAAAATATTTTAATCCATTCCAAATGAATTAATAATATATGGAAACTATGTGAGAGGACTGACTGAAATACATTCACTCATCCAATATTATATTGGGTGCAACATAATATTAGCTCTAGAATTAAGATTACATTGGAAGGAAACATATTCTTAAGTAACATACATCATGTGAATATAATTTAAGTTCACATTCAATATAAAAACTAAATGTCATAACTCACTGAAACATTGGATAAATTTTCACATGGTCAAAGTGGGACACTAAACCAAATTCATCAATTTCTAAGAAACAAAAATCCTTTGATCTATAGAAGTTTGATTATGGTGGTCTCCCCACCATATTAAAGATTCTCCTAAAACATCCAGAAACCAAATAATTTTATAAAAGGATTCAATATGAAGGTTTATAAACCAATTAACAACATTATAAAAGAAAATTATCAATGATAAAAAATATCTCCCGCATCCCCAAAAAAATATGATTTAACCATAATATAAAATCAACATTCATAAATCCCTTAAAAAGAAACAAAATAATAAGAAAACCCTCAATTGGTTGTGGTATCAATACTAGGTATTGTAGGTTTAACTTTTGGATCTTTTGAAAATGAATATCTATATATTACCCTCTTATGATATACACCTTTAGAAAACCATAGAGGGTTACCAAGACAACCACAAATATTGTAGGTCTTTAGAGATCCCTGTCATGAAGAATTATTATTCCCTATATTCCTACACTGATGGAACACTAGTTGGGAGGGGGTATACCTCTAGAAGAAGTTGATGTATAAAATAACAATAGAATTTTTATACCACTTCCTTCTTATCCACACTCCACTCGCTTCCCCTTCCCTTTACTGGAACCCCCACCTCCACTTCTGAAAATAAGAAAAACATTAACTACCTCTGGTGATTCAACCAAGCTGGCCTGAACTAAACAACCTTTTTCCACACTTATTTATAAGTGTCGAGGCCAAGTGATGGAAAAACTAGTAGAATATCTAACTGAATACCTATCTTGAAATATCAAGCTTTCAAGTAACCATCCATAGAAAAATTAGGAATATATAGAACCATCTATGAGAAATAATAGGAATACCCCAATAACAATTTATTTCCTTATTAAAGAAAATAAAATTTCATTACTTTGTATTTTTTACAAATTAATGAAATTATTTTTGAATAAAATGTACCAGAAAACCTTCCCATGAATGGTTCTTATTTTTTTTAGTCATGATGATGGACTTCTACCACTTCTAACTTGGGTATTGAAGTATAAAGGTAGAGAACCATAATTTAAGAGACATATGAATCTCAAGTTGATTAAATATTATTTTTATACTTCAAAACCATTACTTCACTTCCCATTAATCTTATTTCCCAAATAAATGAGAAGCATTTAGATTATGTAATTCATAGTTTAAATCCCTATATTGATATAGAAATATAATATCAATAGGATTTTTGTTTGGAGAAGATAAAATAATCAGTTCAAATTATCCTTGATCAACTTGGGGGGGGGGGTGATGGTGGTAAACCACCCACTAATCCCTTGAAAGAATCGATATAAAATTGTTTGGGTCATATTATAAAATCATAAATCATAAATCAAATTTAATAAAATAAAAAAATCTAGAATCCCATAAAATCAAACACAAACCAATCAATTTACCTCAAGCACTATTAAAATGACTCTCAGAATTCAAAACATAATAAAGGAAATCATAATATAACAAAATGATATTAAATTGACAAAAGTAAATCATTATTTTATTTCCCCATGTATTTATAAAAACACCCTTGAGAAGATTTTATTATTTAAACTACTTTCTAAGTACACTTTAGAACTCATGATGAAGTTACTCTTACATTTTAAATATTTTACAATCTTTATTTTAAGAACATACAAAACATGTAACCTTTTTAAATAATCTAATTAAAATATAAAAAATCCTATATGGTAACATAAAAATGTTTCAAACTATTCTAAAGAACAATTTAATTTCAAATTCAAAAAACTTTTAGAAAATAATTTTTGTTTCTATAAACCATAACCCCTATTCTTTTTAAAACAATTTCCAAAAAATCCCTTTCTTAATTTATAATCTAAATTTAATAATAATAATTTTTTAAATACTAAATATAATAAAAAATCATATAATTTACCTCAATTAGATTCAAATAAATCATAAAAAAGAGTAAAGAATCTTAAAATTATTAAAATTTAAAAATTTCATAAATCAAAAGATTTATAACTACGCAAAGATTAACTGAATTATCTAGTAAACCATATGACAACCAAACAAAGTCCATAGGAAGCTAAAAACCCAGGTTCCCATGGTTTTTGTATGATTTTATTGACTGTGCATAATAATCATGAATCATTGTCTCCTTCCCTTCTAGAAGAATAAAAGATCCTCAATATAAATAAAATCACTCGAACAAGAACTTGCATCCACAAAAAATTAAGTACCAATCTAAAAAATAAGACATAAAACTCTTGGAAAACCCTAGTAATACAAGTTCAGTCATGAATAGGTGGTGATGAGGCACCTAATCATGACCTACTTTTTAAGTTCCAACAATATCATCTCATGTCTACAAGAATTTCCCAAATAAAAACTGGGCTATGATACCATTTTATTATAAACTAGCCCAATCTATCCCTAACCTGGTCACCCAAGATGGCCTGTAAAATAAATTGAAGGGAATTAACTATCCCCAGAAATATGAAAATACTATCAAACCATCAAATAGACTATAATGGGAATGATTTTTTATAACAATTAAATAAGAACACAAAGAACTTCCAGCTAGAAATTTGGTATGACCACTCCATACCTTGGAATGACACACTATGAAAATAAATAATTTTAAAATTAAACAGAAACCAAACATGTCACAAGAATTGTAAACATGATTAATATGATAAAAAAACCAATAATCCTATAAAAACACCCAAAAATAACTATTATAATGTCTAATAGATACAGAAAATACTGAGGTATCATATATAATATATTAGTCAAAAATCAAAAATAAGAATAAATACCATCTCAGAAATCCATCTCTCTATGCAAGTGAAGAATTTTTAATTTACAAAAATATCAATATCAAATCTAGATATCATCTATTGCATCAAATAAGAACCAATTTTTAACCTATAATATGATAGGCATGAGAAAAATATGCCCAGAAAACATCCTCTCCACACCTTATGCATACCCTTTTAAAAGTAAAACCATTTCAAGCTAGTTTGAAATAAATTAAAAAGTAATATTTTAATTTTTATTTAAAACAAGTATCATGTTTTTCAGATTAAACAATTTATTTTGAAAACTAGGAGTTAACATATTTTGTATTCACACCACCATTTTTCCTTTTAAGAAAAGGAATATGTGATATGATGAAAAATAAGAAAAACTAAATTTTTTTAAAATATATCCATAGAAAGAGAAAGGTATGTGATCAAAACTTTTCCCCTTATATATGTATGTAATATAAAAAAATGAAAATGGAACATTATATTTCATAGTAATAAATATGATAAAACACACACAATCATAATCATTAAGGGAACATAGGATACTTAGGGATAATCTAGGATAGATCTAACATTTAACCCAAATAGACCATCCCTGAATACCAAACAACCTTCCCTAATACTTGGTATTAACATCATTGGACTAAATTAGGATAAATCTCCTAAAATAAAATAAAATTCATAGTTGGGGTCCCTATCTAGATCATGATACTAAACTAGTGCAACATGTGAACCTAGACATCCCTCCCAGTTACCTGTGGCTTCTCATGATATATAAATAGAGGTGAGTAATAAAATTATCACAAAAAATATAATCACATAAAATACAAACAAATATCACCCTCATTTCTAAAAACCCTTCATATAAAAAAAACATTTATATTAAGAATAAATAAAGAATAAATATAATTCCCACTATGGTTAAATCATCCCACGTCTCATAACATATCAATTTACACAAATTTCTAAAATATGATAAGTGAGATGATTTAAGGGTATTATATTTTCAAAATAACATAAAATTTCTAACTAATACTTAATATAATCTTTTAAATATAAAAATTATAAAAATACTTTGAAAACTAAAACAAAAAATCATCACCGAATCATTCCTTAAAGTATAATGTTTACATAAATTTAAAAAGGAGTCTAGTTACACCCATATTCAATTAAATAACACTTTTTATACTAATTGGAGACAAAAAAATATTTAATAAATTAGTAAACTACTTTTAAAGATTAAATAGGGAATAAAATAAAATAATATGTGTGCAAGGAATCTTTAAAAAAACGTGAACTTTACATAAAAAGGAAAACCCTCTTTCTCATTTAGTTAAATCAAAGGATAGAAAATTTCTATTGGAAAAAACTTTTATTCATACTTAATATGAATAAAACAATACCCAAATAATAAATAAGAAAACATAAGAAATCATAGTTTTAAATTTAAAGGATCACACATGGAGTAACCTACCACAACCACGTCGCTTTTATAAACTGTGGTGCCACTTTACTTAGAAAAGGACCTAGAATCCCTTAGAGACCAATAGGAACAATAAAATCAATGAAACCCCAAAATAATTTCAATATAATTCAAACACTAGGTGAAAAAGACTATATTAGTTCCAGAGAAGATGAGAAATAGAAGAAGTCAGGGGGAGGAAGAGGCTTGGATGAGACTACCTCGAGAAAATGACCTTAAATATTAAAGAAACCCATGGAAATCACCATGGAGGAGGAGGATGATAGGGGATGTTTCTTGTGGAGGGGAACTCAAAATGGTAGTAAATGATACCCTTAAAGGGTAATAATTTTAATAGGTAAATTTTATAATTTTAAAAAATTAAAAGTTTTCCTTGGGTGTGTTATGGATGTGATACATTCACCGTGGCGTGAAAAACTCACTAGTAGAAAATTCCACGATGTGATAAACCATGTTGTGTAATAGAGGACCCTTAAAAAAATCCGGGCAATACTTCCGAAGGGTATATTTCTACAAGACACATCACACTGTGTATGTAATGACCTGAAGTCCAAAATTGAATGTCTAGGGAAATGCACAATTGTGGTGAAATGAACCTGGTTATAGATAAGACTAGTTTGTAGTAAAAAAACTATAGGCTAGGATACTGCTTGGTCCTGACATGAACTCTCTTGGTTATGATGCGACTAGTCCAAAATCTAATATAGTGACCTAACTCAAAACTAAAAAACTCCCCAAAAATTAAGAGATAAGAAAAATGAAAATAATGATTTATAATAAAATAAAATTTCATGAGAAAGTGAGGCCAGATTGTGGCATTGACTATCAAGTGTTGTGGGATCATAATAATTGTGACTTCTTATCATGAAGTTTACACTTGGTGATCTCCAAGAAGGTAGGTAATGAGGATAGACCTATTAATAGGAATAATACATATCTTATGTGTCATTAGATATTCCTATATGCAGATGCATTTATTGGTCCTTAGACTTGAGGTCACTATTCATGTGTATCATAAATCACATACTTGATCATGGTGAGATAACATACTTCAGGTTTTTCATAAGTGATATGAAATTAATTTAATGTTCAATAAAGGAATTTTCCTTCTATATTAATTAAAGAACATATATTTGGACCTTTTTATTAAAAAAACATTTGTTGAAATCCATGACCATAACAGTGTATACATGAGTTTGTTTCATAAATTCAAAGAAAGAAAAATTGATCATATAGGGTGATTAAACAAGTATGCATATTTCTTAAAAATATATGGTAGATAATGGGATTATATTACATATTAGTGTTCATAATAAGGTATCTATATTTTTATACTAACTTTTTCTTTATGAGTACCTTGATATGTTTCTAGAAACTGATATTGGACTTTAGGAAATTTCATCTATTTCCATCCAAGAAAGAGTAATATATGATCAGACACTCAGTGTATCCAAAATCTCATTAAATTATGATGAGTTTAATGGTGAATTTATTCCCTGGTGTGCGGAATAGTATTTATTCAAGTAAAAGTTGACCGTATAAATTGAATCACAAGATATTCAAGTTTAAAATATGTGAGTTCATTTTTATATCTTGTTTAATTATTCATATGGTACTATATAAATATTTGTTTACTTAAAAATTTAGTTAATAGAATAAAATAAATATTTATTTAAGTTATGTGAATATTTAAAATAAATATTTATTCAAAAGTTTAGTAAATATAATATTTTATTGGATTTTATATATTAGTTTAAGGATTCGATGAAAATGATATATTTTATTTAATATCATTGAAATAAATAAATATCTATTTATTTAAAAAATGATATTATAATAACCACATTCCATGGGTTCTAATAATAATAATAATATTACTATTACATTTTAAAATGGGGGTATAACTTAGAATAAATAAGAGTATAAGGGTTATTGTAAAATTATCATTATTTTACCCTAAGTACATATAAAAAAATATTTCATTTTCTCACCAATGAATTTTTTCGAAACAATGGAAACACAATCCAGAATTATCTCAAGAACATGGAGAGATATTCTTCCTCGCCCCTCTCTTAATTACATAGAGAAATAATAAGAGAACATTGTTATGATCAATGACAAATGGCGTGCGACACTTGATCATTCCATGTAAGTACCCATAATATCAATAGCATTATCCATAGATTCATGGATAATGTTTTGATACATCTAGAGGAATAACCGCTTAGGTTCTCAATCAAAAAAACAATACAACAAGAGTGGTGATGAAATTTTGATCAAGTAATATTATAATAGATGAGATAATTCTTATTTAAGTTAATTATAAATGAAATGTACATTGTCCTATGGGGTGTGTTTGTCAAGTTTTTATGATTTATCCATTTACTTTAATGAAAAACAAAAAAAATAGGGCACTGTTCCAATGCCTCCATTGTAACCTTGAACCTTTAATAACACTCTCCAATGATGGAAAGTCTTTTTGGAAAAATTATGACACCCCAACTTTTCTATTTCAGATTTATTTTATTATAATGATATTTTTTGATTGAAGATATTGAACCTTTTTTTGTTTTTTGAATTTTTTGGGGGATGTAAGTTCTATAAATGATTTGGGAAACCATACATAATTTCATTAACTGACCCACTGAGACCCACCTAGCAAGTATTAAGATTAGTGTGACACCCCAAGTCCACCTCCAATAGACCAGGGGATGGTAAGAATCCCCGAGTAGGCATATCACACACATGAGAGGTCTTAACCTAAGGTACCTGTACACACACACACATCTTCAAACACCCATATAATATGGAAAGGAAATATACGACAAATACTAAGATACATTCATATAAATAAATCACACATAAAATTATAACACAAGTATGAGAAAGAAAAAGGGACAAATACAAGCCCACAAAAGTTTTAAAAGAGTCCAAATTACTAGTAAGGAGAGGACTATTGCCAAATATAAATCCTATAACTCATTGTGGTCCATATTTTTCAACGAATTTAATCTTACTCTTGGTCCTCCTAGGACTCCATAAAAATACCTATCTTATGCATAAGACATGAAATGTGTGTGTAGAACCCATGTAAGGGTGAGTATAAACATACCTAGTAGGACACACCGAAATCACCAAACATAAAGTATCAAAGTGAGTCATCTTATAAGAAAGGATAAGATCAAACCAAATATACTCTGGATAGACACCAAGTATTAAAGTAAGTTCACAACAATATTTACACCCTAGTATTCCACTTGAGGGTTAAACGTAATGCTCATATGAGAGAACTCACTCCTCATGTCTTGATAACACTGTCGAAACTCATCCGAGAGATCATGCCTATTGGGACTCACTATAAAAAAGTATACACTTGAAAAAAAAGATATAGATACATAAATAGGGTATCACTCCCAATTCCTATGAGGAATACCAAAACCTACCCAAAGTAATACACTTGGATGGGGATCACATTCCCCAGATGTCAGTAATGGGATACCTGACCCAACCTAGGGAATAGTGATAGAAGATCACACCCTAGGCCACATGGGGGATACCTAAATAATTACAAGACTAATCCATAGAGGGGATCACTCAATTTATTCTCATATTGGGATACCTCACTATACCATCATAGTGATTGACCAAGGGAATATTCCCTAAAAAAACCCATCTAAACTGAAGAGAATGGGGCCCTCAACCTACCCTAGAAGAAGTTCATGGTATGTATAGGGTATACATGACATGTCTTGGGTAGCTTGGATATGGCCGTGTCCCTATCCCATGCCCATGTATTTTGGTCTGTGCCCATGTACACTTGTCATGTTTGTGTAATTTGGCCATGTATGGTTACAATGGTTATGCCCATGTCTATGTACCATAATCATGCTTATCTACCTAGTTATTTCTAAATACTCTCTCTATATTTGGGTACATTGTCCATGTCTATTCCTATGTACTTTTGATGTGCCCAAGTATTTCAACTATACCCATGTACCCCTAGGGAACATGCCGAGCCAAAATAATAGATTCACATGGAATGTGGTCATCCCACATGGCATGTGATATTCAACTTTATGTGAAACCCTAGCCTCCACATAAAGGGGTCCACATGAAATGTGTTCATCCAAACTACACACCATGTAACTCAGGTTTTCTTCCAAAAACCCAGAAACTCTCATGCGTCTTCACTCATGGCACCTCTGTCTATAATCTAGCTAAAAAATTCAATAAATAAACAGAATATAAAGTTGACCAATCCTAAATCATAACTGGTGTCTAGAGTTTGGTCACCCAAAATTCTAATAGATCATCCTTATCAAATCGTGTCTCTAAAACCTCAAAAAACATGAATCTAAGATCTCAAATACCTACCTAATCTCTCATCCCACCGCATAATGCCTCAATAATGATCTAGTTCCCAAACATAAACCCATGGAAACAATATTTTGTGAAAAATGATGATTTCTTAATTATTTTTTTTGGGTATTTTCAAACCTCTAGTCAAATGTGATATCAATGATGAACGCATGAATAACAAGGGGATAAAATCATGAAACAAAATAGTGATAAAAGATAAATCAACCATTTTTAGAGTTTTCCTCAATCTATTTGATGGTGAAATCATTTAAAATAAGGTAGTAAATAAGGATCAAAATAACATACAAATTCATAATTAGAGGAAGATGATCATTAACTGAAAATTAAACATCAACCAATAAATTATTTTTCTAAAGGGATTAAGTCACATTTAATAGGAGATAATAAAAATGGTGATTAATATAGAAAAAAACATCCTACCTCAATATTGGATCAATCTATGATAATGAATGGTTCTTTTCCATTGTCTTTGGAGAGATCTAAGAACTTTTTTGGTGAAGAAAACTCCTTGTAAAATCAATCTCTAATCCACAATCCACTGTCATCAAAAAATCTATCCTCTTACAATCCTCTCAAATCCCTAGGGTTATGTAGATAGACCTAGGGATTTTCCATAATAGAGATTATATAGAGTGGTATTAGGTTTTTCCATTTAATAAATATAAAATAAATAAATAAATTTATTTATTAATTCTTCTAGGACTAAACTTAAACTAAATACCTAACATGCACAAAGGTTAAGCCACAATTAGGAAAAAACCGAAATTCTAGATTTAATGATGGTCTCATATTTCCCATATGTAACACCATTCAGGATATATTCAATTATTTTAGAAAAAATTCAAATGTATGATATAATATATTTAATATTTTTATTAAATCAACATCGAGGATCCTTAGGCCTTCAAGTATTTTCATCTCTAAAATAAAAAACCCTACTAGAAAATATGAGTATACCGAGATCACATCTAGTTTCCCCACTCCCAAGTGCTCTCTTGAAGATTCTTGTGCTATTATAAAATACGTACAAAAGTAATCAATCAACCATGAAGGATATGCTCCTAGATATCCTTGATCTCTAATAGGTACTCTACTAAGGTAGATCCATCCTCGATGTCCAACTCACCCTTGTCGATGAAATGCAATGGGTAGTGAAAATACCTATTCAATTGTTACACATGGATGGAATCATGTACCTGATATAACTGTGGTGACATGGCTAATAGAAACTCCACCCCACCAACCCTATGTAATATCTATAAAGGTCCAATTAATCATAAAGATAACTTGTTTCCCTATCTAAACCTCTATAATCCTCACTGAGGTGATACCTTCATGAACACATAGTCCCCCTCATCAAAATACAAAGGCCTATATCTTCAGTCTATATAAGACTTCTGATGGCACTCGGTGGTCCTCATCCACCCTGTATGATATTAACCTTCTCTATAATTGATTTCACCAACTTTGGTCCCATGAGCATTGACTACCTTGGATTAGTCCAACATAGAGGTGACTTGAAAGGGATCTTGTAAAAGGCCACAAATGAAACCATACTGATAGTGGAGTGATAACTATTATTAAATGAGAAATCCACCAAGGGTAGGTGATCCTCCTAGCTATGGTCAAAGTATAACATGCAAGCTTGATTAATGTCCTCTAGAACATGAATAGTCCACTTAGTATGACTATCAGTACGGGGGGGGCATCATTTTCAACCACAACTGAGTCCCAAATGCCTCCTACAACCCACTCCATAATCATGATGTAAAGCAAGCATCACAACCTAAAATTATATTTGATGGAAATTCATGAAGATATAATATCTCCTACATGTAAAGTCATCCTAATATCTCTATTGAACTATTCTCTCACAAGGATAAGAAGCAGGATGAATTGGTGAACATTCTATGATCACCCAAATAGTATCATGACCTCTAACTTACCATGGAATTCCTATCACTAAGTCCATGAATATACCATCCCAATTACACTCTAGCACCTCAAGGGTTTGATGGAAACCCAATATAACCTACTTCTCAACCTTCACCTAATGACCAATGTTTCATAGAGAGAAAAACTTAGATATTCACCTCTTTATTCCTAGCCACTAAAAATGATACTGAAGGTCTTAGTATATCTTTTACACCCATAGATGTACCACTAAGGATATTAATGAAAAACCCTAAGTAAATACTCTTGTAATTTCATTGGTACCATGGTCCATCCTTGAAAAAGGATGACATGCTCCCCACCTTAAGAAAATTATTCAGGTACACATCTAGTGAATATATGGCCATATAAGGTCTTGAAATAGACATATCCAAGATGATCCTCTCTAATAAACTGAAAAATAAGTGGGTTAACAAATATTTACTAGAGTTAAGATATTCCATCCACATCCACTAAGGAAAACTGTAATGAGTCCAACTACATTGATACCTTTATCAACAACTGCAAACACGTTCTCCTACTAAGAGTATTTTATACCACATTTTCTTTACCAGGAGTATAGAGCATCTCAAAGTCATAATCCTGGATGAAGTATATCCATAATTTTTTCTTCAAGTTAAAATAATTATATGAAAATATATAATTGATACTCTTATGGTTAAAATAGATAAAATACCACTCACCCATAAGGCAGTGTCTACACTTCTTTAGGGAGAAGACCATTTCAACTAACTATAGATTATGATTTATGTAGTTCCTCTAATGGGGTATCAACTATTGAGACCCATAACTAATCACCACGTTCCACTACATCATAAAACATTTGAGTCTAGTTTTGGAGGTATCACATAACACTATATAGTCAACACCCTTCTCTAGTAGTGTCAAGATGGGGGCACTCATCAACCTCTACTAAAACTCCTAAAAAGCATAATAGAACTTCTCTATTCACACAAAAGGATTCCTCTTTCATGTAAAAGTAGTTAAGGGTGTAAACATCCTAGATAAATCAATCATGAATATATGATAACAACCTACCAATATAATGAATATTGGCACCTCAGTATTTCTATTGAGTGGATCCTTAGCTAGAACCACCTCAACATTTGATGGGTCAACTACTACTACATCTTCTAAGTTGAAATTTCTCCGGAATTAGATCTCTTGAATCTAAAACTGAAACTTTTAGAGCTTTAATTTAAGTTATTTCTCTTAGAGTATGTTCAAGAACATCTTCAAATTTCATGTGTGATCCTCCTCTAATGCTATGTACACAAGAATGTCATCGATGAAGACTACCATGAACCTATACAAGAAGTGATGAAAGATCTGGTTCATGAGTTCCATGAAAACAATTGGGGTGTTCATAATTCCAAAAGGAATCACTAGGTACTCGTACTCATAAAAACATTATAATTACATCTTCAGTATATCCTCATCTCGAACTCAGAGCTAGTGATAGCTCGACCCAAGGTCAATATTCAAGAACCCCCTTTCCCCTTTAAACTAGTTGAAGAGGTCATAAATTCATTGTAATGGATATTTATTCTTGAAGGTAACTTGATTTAGGCAATGAAAATCTATTCATAACCTCAACCCTCATCTGCCTTCTTGGGAACAACACTAGGGATTCCTATAGAGACACACTGGGCCCAAAAAAGCATTTCTTCTAAAAATCCTCTAACTGATCCATCATATCTCAAATATCTATAGGGTCTATCCTCTATGATGGTGAAAATTTTAGGGTAGCCACTAGGTATAAGTATATGAAGAAGTCAATTTCTCAGTGGGGAGGTAATCCCGTAATATCCTCAGGGAATATGTACTCATAATCCGTCACCACTATAGGAAGTTAAAATCTCATAGAATATAGTTATACAAGGTTAATAATATCCAATTGATGAGTAATAAGCTATATACTCTTACATATGATCCCATACCACTCTTCATAAAATTCCTTATCACTAATTAAGGAAAAACTCATCCTATCAACTTTGATGCACCACATACTCTACTTGAAATAGTAAATATATGAATGAACTATGGATAACCATTACATAACAAGAATGACATCATATATCCATATAACTACTAAAAAATATCACATAGAAATCTCCATCCTCCATGATTTAGGTCATACTATCAGTAGAAGTGTATAATAATTGAATCTACTCTGGTATGAGTCTCCAATCGCAAGGGCTGATCCAATGGATTCGCTGAAATATCTAGATCTTGATCAGGGGATATGGTAATAAAATACTTGCTCGATATTATGTATATCAATACTATAGCTAAATTAGATAAAATAAATATCACACCTAGAATAATATACAGATACTTTGGTATGTAGGTCACCACTACCTATAGATACCCTCATCCCAGACCACATTCTCCATGATCCTAGAAAATACCACCTTTGGGGAGTGGTGGAAACAGATCAAATCATCATCCAACTCCTGCCGCACTCCTAGATCCTAATCATGTACAACACCTTGCATACCTCCCTGCTCTAGCTGATGTATTTTTCTAGGAATTCCATCTACCATCCCTTTATTTTTTTCTTGGTGGGTTGGAAAATACCATGTGAGATGTCCCTTCCCATCATAGGAGTAACATCACCTATCCCTTAGATGATCAGAACCATCCTGTGTGTCTTTAACTATGAAACCTCTATACTAAGAATATCTTTGGAAATTATTAGAACACATGGAAACTTGTGTCTATCATTAGATACTATCTAGAAAATTCTCAACTCCAGAGTGCCCAATGCCAGCACCAAATATTGGTGAATTCTCCACCAAGAACCTCCCCACCACCAATACTTTCTCAAGAACCACAACATAATTTGGAATGAAAAGGGATACCAATCCATCATTGATATCTTGGTGAAGTCCACACTCGAAGGTCTATGAAAAAAATTACACATCATGAACCTTATCTAAAGAGAAACATGAGAGGTTAGTGAAGCTAGATGCATACTCAACAACTAACATGCTACCCTACTAGAGCTCTAGAAGTTTATGGATTTGTACTGCTCACAACATCATTGGGTAAAACTCCTACCTAAAGAGATGATAAAACTATAACCAAGGGAGATTCATATCATAATATGTCCGAGTCACCAAAATCCACCATCATCTTATGGATCCGTAGAGAAATATCATCACTAGGACCACTATATGATTGGGATGGGTCCTAATAACTCATAAAACTCACATAATAGCCTAAATCTAGTCCTCTACTACCTGGGGATATGGATCTACCCAAAACCTAAGGGGTCTTTATTTCAAGAACTCATGAAGTTTTCATAGCCTGAACATGTCATCTTACAATAATGTTGGAGAAACCTACTGCTTGATTGGTGTAGGTAAGATTGATAAACCATTGAGAGGTACCACCTACGGTATAGGCCCCTGAACTGAAGCTCCATCACTAGGAGGATCATCCTTGTGATCATTCTATGAAATCCTAGATGGATTTCATCATGGAGGCATCCTTAAAAATTCATGATGCACTACAGTTAAAGAGTATATATGGGTAGGTGACTAAATAAGGATATAGAAACCAAAACTCATTTCTATATAATGCAAGCACTAATGTTTTACCTACAACCAATGATTACATGTACCGAGTCAACAAGAAGGTTACTAGAGTTTTGGTCAATGGATATGTTGGTTTCCACACCATCACTGGGTTTCTTGGTCTAAGATCCAAACATGATACATTTGAACACTCTTTCACTAGTTCCAAACTAAACCTCACAACTAGAAAATCTCTAAAATTAGGTCTTAAGACAACCCACTATAACACCACTATATCATGAAACGACCCACTGAGGACCTCCTGTACCATGATAAACTGAGTGTGATAGCCTAAGACTACCTATAATAGTCCAGGGGATAGTGACAAGCACCGAGTAAGCATATCACACACATGGGAGTCCTTAGACCAAAGTACTTGTACACACACAAATCTCCAAACACCCATATAATGTAGAAAAGAAATATATGACTAATACTAAGATGCAGTAATACAATTAAATCCCACATAAAATTATGAAACAAGTACGGTAAATAAAAAGCACAAATAAAAACCCCCCAAATTTTTAAAAGAGTCCATGCTGCTAATAAGAAAGGGACTACTATCAAATGAAACTCCTGGAACCAATTGTGCTTTATCTAGTTCAACTAAGATCCACTGGCACCTGATCATCCTAGGACTCTGTTGAATGTTTTTCCATCTACATAAGACATGAAATTTGTGGGTAGAGACAATGAATGGGTGATTATAAACATACATAGCAGGACACCCTGAAATCATAAAACATAAAGAATAAAATAGATTCATCTCATAATAAAGGAAAACATCAAACCAAATATACTCATGATAGACACCAAGTCTAAAATTAATACCACAAACATATTTATAGCATAGGATTTTTCTCAAGCCTTTAAAGTCATTATCTTATAATATAATTCACTCATCAGGTCATACTAACACCAATGAAAATCATCTGAGAGTTTATGCCTACCATGCCTATCCATGAATCAGTACATGATGGAACTTAGAAGATGTTAATGCATATATACGGGATCACACTTAGAGCCTATGGTGGATACTTAATCCTACCCAGAGTAATACACTAGGATGGGGATTAAACGAATTAGAATTAGGTAATAGGATACCTGAACTAACCTAGGGGAGAATGATAAAGGATCACACATCGATCCACACAAGAGATACCTGACTTTATCTAAGACTAATATATAGAGGGGATCAATCATCATATTCTCAGGATGAGATACCTCAATATACCCTCATTAGGATTGACCAAGGGAATACACCCTAAAAATAATCATCCAGAATAATGTTAATAGTGGAATCATCTTTCATTAGAATAAGAACATGGCGTGTGTAGGGTATACAAGATGTGTCTTATCTATCCCAGATACACTCGTTTCCTCTGGCCTGTGCCCATGTACTCTAGACCATATCTATGTACTCTGGATATGTATGTGCACTCTATCCATGATCGGGTTCAATTTTCATTTCTATTCCCATGTACTATGGACACACCCATGTACCTATCCATGTCCGAGTACTTTGGCTATGTATGGGTACACTGGCCATATCTGTTCTTGTGTACTCTATCCATGTTTGTGTAAACCAGCTATGATTGTGTACCTTTGGGTTATACATGGGGCTGGTGGCATTGAGTAACATAATATGTGGAAATATAATACTACATATGATATTTAAATCTACATGAAACCTTAGTTTCCAAAGAAAGGGGTTTTCACAATGTGTGTTTATTTGAACTACATTTTATGTAACTTAGGGTTTTACAAAAAACCCAGAAATTCTCATGAATCTTCTTCCATACCTCCTCTTATGATACAATAGATAAATCCACCAAGGAACGTGTATTTTAGGTTGAATGAAACCAAATCATCGCTAGTGTCTAGATTTTGGTCACCCAAACTACTTACATATCATCCCCATTGAACCGCATCACCGAAACATTAAATCCCACAGAACGAAGATCTTTGATCCTTGCCCGATATTCTATCACACTAAATAACACCTCAATCATGATATAGATCCCAAAACTGAACCCAAAAAATAATCCATTATGTTAAATAATGTTTGAACAATGATCATTTTTCTGGTATTGTTAAACCTCCAGTCAAATGGAACATCAACGATGAAAGAAATAAGAACGAGGGGAGAAAAGCCTGAAATGCAAGAGTGATAAAATGGACATCAACCATTGTTTGATTTGGGCTCAATACATTTTATGAATAAAGTTTTTAACAAAAGGTAATAAAAAATGATCAAAATGACATATTACTTCTTAATTTTAGGAATATAAACATGAAATATAAATCAAACATCAACTTGTAAATTAATATACTAAAGGGATTAATTCACATTCAATAGAGGATAATCAAAATAAGGATTAATCTATCAAAAAACACCCTATATAAATATTTGATCAATCACTAATGAATAATGTTTTCGCTCCATTATCATTGGTGAGATCCAAGAACTTTTTTAGCGAAGACAACTCCTTGACAAGTCGATCTCCAATCCATGATCTACTGTCACCACCAAATTTCCACTTTTATGATCCTCTATAATCTTTAGAGTTATGTGGATAACCCTAGGATTTTTAATAATAGATATTATATAGAGATTGATTAGGTATTTTTGTTTAATAAATAATAAATTTATTCATTTATTAATCTACCCATGACTACAATTAAACCAAACACTTGACACACACAAAGGCCAAGTCACGTGAAGGGTAAAATCCATATTATGGATTTAATGGGAGTCTCAAATTTCCCATATATAATACCATTTGGGTGATATTCCATTATTTCAAAAAACTATGATACCATGATATGATGTATTTAATATTTTTATTATATCAACACCAAGGATCCTCATTCCTTGAAATCCCATGTTGACTTCATGCTTGACTCAAAAAATATTCTTTAAAATACTCTACCATTTTACAAGGAAAAAATATATTTATTAAATGTAGTAAAATGTAGTGAAATAATTTTGAGACAATGGATAATGTTTAGTTAGTGCACAGTTTTTTAAACCAAGCATGATAACTAAGCACTCCTAAAATATGACCCAAAACCTTTATTTCAATGTTTTGACCTTTTAATCTTATTTATTGAGTATTTTAATGATTTTTTAAATATTTATTTTGGTTATAAAATTTATGGAATGAGTTTTATCCATTTTAGTTTAAGAATTTAAAAAATATACATGTTTATGACTTGTTATGTTTTTTATAGATTTATTATTATTTGTTATAATTATTTAGGAATGGTTATTGAAATAAATTAGTGGTGATAAAAATTATTATTGATGAATGAAATATATATCAAGGTTGTGTTTTATTATAATATTATTATTAATTTTAGAATACTCTAATGAAATATTCTTAATATTATTAATATTTCTATTATAATGGTAATATTATTATTTGAGGGACCTTATGTGAAAAAGTGGGGAACCCCTCCTTCTATTCTATAGTTGAACCCATTTATGGGAGGGGGAAAACTTATATTCTCTTATATGCTCCTTAAATTTACATAGAGTATCATTAATGGTTTTTAGGTGTGTCTATCTTTTTCTATAATTTTATTCTTCCTCTCATTCTCATACTCCTCTTATTTCTTTCTCAACTGAAGGTTATTATAAGAATTAGGTATTTTACAATTCAAGGAACCCCCCCCCCCAAAAAAAAATTCATGGGGACTTTATAATCTAGAGGATAAAAACTCATAATCTAAAACTAATCTTGTCTCAATTGATGAAGGAATCGAGGTTTCATCCCTTCCATATAGGTGATTCTACCCCACATCTTTTCCTTAATAAAACCATGAATTATTGATCCATTAAAATGATGTTTTAAATGATATAAAATCAATATTTAATGTCTATAATTATATCATGTTTATCTTTTTTATTTACTTCTAAAACTAATTTGATATAAGAGATATTTATTAAATTAAATGTATAAATTTATGCACATGTATTTCTTTTCACATAAGGTGATCAATGAAATGTCTTGTATATTTTTTCATGAAATAAATAATGGAGTGATTTTTTATGATCTATAATGAAATGATACTATAATTCCATTGATATTTATAAAGTTAAAAATTCCATTAGACATGAAATAAGAAATTTTTGTTGTTAATATAAATGCATTTCCATGGAACTTGGGTGTTATTTTATAAAAGTATGTTTTGGACATATAAAGTGTTTGGAATTTTTTTGAGGTGTATTATGATTCAAATGAATTTAAAAACAAGTGATGTTTTGGGTTATGATTGATTACTAAAATTTATAATTTCATGATTTTATATTATGTTTTGATTTATAAAGGAAAGTTTCACATAAATGATATTGTTATTTATTGATTGAAACTTTTTTATTCAATCCCCTTTTGATTTATTATAAAATTTGAAAATAAAATTGTATTAAATTATTTATGGATTGTGGAATATTTTGGTTGGGGCTATTTTATGTATCTTATCTTGAATTAAATGTAACACCTGAGATTTTTATGAGTAATATTTTGTTTTTATATATCATCAAAGGAATCTTTCACTACACACTTGCTTGGCTTACTTTACACGCAATCACGACCTTCCTCGATAGCTTGCGTCGTACGCAATACCGAGTTTCACTAAACAACGATATGCTATTAAAATATTATTAAAACTAGCCGTTATGAATAGTAATAACCACTTTTTCAAATTTTAGAAATTTTATTTTTCAAAATGGACTTCATTTTTGGATTCAGAATAATGAAATTAGCCTAGGGTGAAATTTTGGTATTTTTCTGAAAACTTTCAATTTTTGATGAATAGTGAAACCACTAAGTGGTAGGTTAAAAACTGAATTTTGCATAAAACTTAATTTTACCGCTTCTGTGAATGGAATTTCGAAAATCCGATAGACACGGTTGATATCAGTAAGTAAAATGTGGTTCAATGAGATAAAAATAATTTTTTGTGAATAGTAACTTTTTATTTTTTTTACCGCGGTTAATAGTAAATAGGGTAACTAAGGGTAAATATGATATTACTATTACCCTAACACATGTCCTAATTCTATTGGATAAGTTTAATTCGACCAAAAACAAACTTAGGAATAAAATATGACCATTTAGGCCCACTTGGGTTAGATTAGGACATTTATTATTAATTTATTTAAAGAAGGGTTAAAATAGTTAAAATCAATGTTTAATAAGTAAATCATTTTTAATATCGGGTTATACATAATATAAATTCGACTATAAATATTCATTAGAAAGATAAAAAGATTTCCTACATAATGGTATTTTATTTTTAATTTTTAGACATTAAATAATTTAATTTATTTATGACACAATGATGATGCAGTAATTATCTTATTAAAGAAATATTGACATAATTGATGTTATAAACACCAAAATAAATGTAATTTGAGACTTTTTATGAATTCCACTAATTTTATAGGTTACTATGATATATTAGTGTTGATTTAATCAACTTGGTTCGAACATATAATTCTGTTATGACTTTCACAAAAATCATATATCAAATAGTGTCAAAATTGACACAAAATAGTTTTTAAATCAAATATTATATTATTAATTGTTATTTTATTCCTAAAAATATATGGTTCGGACAAATGACTTAGATAAGGATATATATATTAATAATAAACAATTTGGGGTTCGTTTGGCATGTTATAGTAAGTGTATTAACCATATAGTGAAAGAAAACAAAAACACACGGTAAAAGTTAAATTATTTAACTTAGAGTTAAATCTAATTGGTAAGGTTAAAATAATACCCTAAACTTGTATAAATCCTATTGGTTGATATTATTTCGACCCATCCCCACTTTATCTTCGAAATAAGACCCTTTGGAACCATTATAAACCGATTTTGACTTTAATATAAAATAATATTTTGAGATATTCCTAAGGTGCCCCTCTCCTCCCTTATAAAAGGGAACCTCCTCCCCCTGCTCCTCACACCAATTTGAGCACTAAAGCTCGGCCAACCCCTGCCATGTTATCCTCTACACTTCCCTAGAATAATCCTAGAGGTCCTGGTCTTCTTCAAAGACCAATCTTAGTTCCCTAAGTGGAGGATTCAAAGAGGCGTTCCAAAGAAGAGGTAATATCCATTACCGATCTTTTCAATTTATTTCTTCTTCAACTTCTTCTTCTTTAGTTGTTTCATGATAAATTAATAACATCAGTATTACTAACATACTGATATGTTATTATAAATATTAAACAACCCTAATTCACCTTCTATGCATCCTACAGAAAAATGAAATCACCGCGCGTGCGTACGTACGGAATACCGTCTCCACGCCGTGGTGTAATCTATTTTCCACCATCACCTTACAAGGATGGGTATAATGGTGTAATGAGTAAATATTAATGATTATTATAAAGTAATATTGATACTGAAATAATATATATATACTCCAATACAGTTCCACGATCAGAGGAACGATATCATCACTCGTGCGTACGTACGGAATACCGTCTCCACGATGTGATGCGACTCGTTCTACATGATCATCATTACATAGTAATTATATAAATGAATTGAATGAATAAAAATTATATATTTTACACTAATACCATTCTGGATATAAGGTATCTATATCCTTAAAAGAAGAATAAGAATTTATTCAGCAAAACACGCATAAGAACAAAAGGCAATAAGGACCCGAGTAACAAGTAACAATGAAATATTACTAACAAGAAGCTAAGAATATGACCATATATGATATAATATCAATATGTATGATTCTGGAATAAGTCAATAACATTATTTAAACCATTATACAGGAGCTTCGGAAACGTACAAAGCAAATCGGACCTAAGGTAAGGGAAATATCACAATCTCATTTTTATCCAAGATTGTTTATACTTTGGCATTTACTGGGGTGTATTTTATCATCCACATCCATGTTTCCTCAATATGTAATATTTATATCCTTATACAATAGTTTATATTCAATTTTACCCTTCGGTAAATTTTTAGTAAAGGATATGAAAGGAATCTTTTGTCGTTTTTCGTACGAGGTACTTTTTTGACTTTTCCGACAAAAGTACGAGAAGAATGTTTTTTTAACTTATACGGCATGAATGGATTTTTAAAACATTATTTCCAAGAAGCTTCATTTACAAGTTTTCAAGTTTATTTTTAATCATCTTCTTTTATTTTAAAGTCGTATGACATGTTATGAAAGGAAAAATGTTTTTGAAGTAGAAAGGATATTTTCCTCAAGAATGGAGTTTAAGTATTTTATCAAAATTATTTTCCATCTAAGATAATAAAAGGGTTCTGTTTTTATCCCTATTATTACATGGATTTGATTATGTTGTTATGGAAATATTTTTATGAATTCATTTATCTTATATGAATTGTTTTATGATGTCATGTTGTTTAAGAATTCCATTTTTATTACATGGGTTACGCTATGATGTATGGTTTATGATTATGTGGCACACATAAGAAATGATTCATTATAAGATGGGTGGGACCTATATCTCCCTCCAATGCATTGGGTAAAGATTTTATATCTCATGAGATAGACATGGCTGGAATGGTAGGTTATACCAGTTCAGTGAAACAGGACTGGAACGAGGGTGACTCGGTTCAGAAAGGGACTCTGTCCACTAAGATAGTCTTGGAAATGAGTCATGACTAACAAGAAATGATGTTCCATGATAATGTGTGTATGCCACAAAGTTTCAAGTTTCATGTTATGATTATGGGGATCTCATTTTCACTTCTATGATTTATTCCATGTTAAGATATTATGATCTCTTTTGCAGGTTATGATTTTCAAAAAGATATGATATGATTTTTATTTCCTTTATTTGCCCTTGCTGAGAATTTGAGCTCACCCTTTTATGTTTTCTTTTCCCCAGGTCAGGAAGATGGATATTAAGTAGAATATGCTAAAAGGGACCCAAGATATGATGAAATAAATGGGAGACACTGTAGAAGATTTATGAACCAGTTGTTTATGTTTCCCAGTTTCTAAAGACACTATACCTATACGGTCCTTTGTGGTTTTGTCATATGTTGTAATAAGGGTGCTTCAATTTTGAAGTATTAACAATGTATGTAAAGTATGGGTCGTTATAGTTGGTATCAGAGGAAAGGTATAGTCAACCTTTGGAAACTAGGATGTGAATGCCTTAGTAAGAACCATAAGGATAAGTCTAAGCATAGAACACAATATTAGTGTTTTAGAAATGGCCATGAATACCCTAGGATAAGGCCTTAAGTGTGAAATTTTATCCTTGATTATGTGGTTTTCCTATTATAATTAGTGCTTCTCACACTATTCTTCTTGGTTTTAGTCAATGGCTGGAACCCGAAGGAACCGTGTTAATGCGGAATGCGATGGGAAATGCAATGATTGTCCCCCTGAGCAACCAAACGATATGGGATCTGGAATGCAAAATCTTGTAGCCATGCTCACACAACTTTCTCAAGCTATGAATCATGCAGGACTTCCAAACGAGAAAAGGAAGGAGCAACATTCTGTTGAATCCTTCATGAGGCAGCGTCCACCTTCTTTCAGCAGGTCTACTGATCCATTAGTTTCTGAACAATGGATTAGTACTACTGAAAAGATATTTTCAGTTCTTCAATGTTCTGAACATGATAAAGTCATCCTAGTAGTGTATCGTTTGGAAGGAGATGCTGATCAATGGTGGAATCTTATTAAGAATACGAGGCAAAGGGATGAAATTGAGTCTATGGAATGGGACGAGTTCAAGAACTTATTTTTCAATAAGTACTTCCCTCATATTCTTCGAACAAAGATGGAGAAAGAGTTTCTTGAACTGAAGAAAAGGGATGATGAATCTGTTGGTACCTATGAAGAAAATTTTACAAGACTTTCAAGGTACGCTTCTGGTATTATTATCCAACCTGAGAGTAAGATCGATCGATTCTTTAGTGGCTTAAAACCAAGTCTTCGAAGGGCGTTAGCCATAAGGGACTTCAATAGCTACGAGGAAATCGTTCGATGTGCTCTCAAAGTCGAGATGGAGATTGGAGTAACCCATCAGTCACATGGGTTTGATAAGAAGAGGAAGATGGAATTCAAAGGAAAATATAAAGAGCACACTGAAAAGAAGATGAGCTTTCCCTTATGCTCAAAGTTTGGAAAGAAACATGGAAGGAGTTGTCTTAAAGGGACAAGTAAATGTTTTAAATGTGGAAAGGAAGGTCATCGGGCATTTGAATGCCGCGATAATGGGAAGAAGATGTCTAATGACGCAAACAAAGGAAGGGATACACAGAATGAACCTACTACACTTCAATGTTTCAAGTGCAAGGAGATGGGGCATTATGCCAATCAATGCCCAAATCCAAGGGTTGATGATGATGGTCGACGTCAACAAAATATTAAGGCTAAAGACAAAGGAAAGTCACATGCAATTTCTATCAGCGATGTGGAGTACGATAACGAAGTGGTGAAAGGTACACTTACCATCCACTCTAAAGTAGCAAATGTTTTATTTGATTCTGGATCCACCCACTCTTTTATTTCTGAAAAATTTTCTAAGGGTATCACCGTATTACCTCAACAATTAGATGTTGAGTTAGCTGTGACAACACCTAATGGCACAACAGTCGCATCAAAAGTTTATAATTCTTCTCCGATCGAAGTTTGTGGGAAAGTGCTTCCTGCAAATCTTGTGATCCTTCCTTTAGTGGAATTTGATGTGATTCTTGGCATGGATTGGCTTTCTCTACATGGAGCTCATATCAATTTCCAAATAAGGGAAGTCACATTTCATATTCCAGATCAATGTACGATCGTCTATCAATGCAAGGATGAACATAACCTTCCAGTGGAAATTTCTTCCATCTTATGGGTATTGATTCCACTAAATGAAGGTTATTTATCTCAAATGGTTGGTGAGAAACTCACTATTAAGAATATGCCCATTGTACGGGAGTTTGATGATGTCTTTCTGGAGGAATTACCGAGTCTTCCACCAAATCGTGAAGTTGAGTTTTCAATAGAACTCGTACCAGGTGCTTTGCCAATTTCAAAGACACCTTACAGAATGGCCCCAATTGAGTTGCAGGAATTGAAGAAGCAACTCCAAGAGAATCTTGATAAGGGATTCATACGCCCTAGTGCGTCACCTTGGGGAGCACCTGTTCTATTCGTTAAGAAGAAAGATGGATCAATGAGACTCTGCATTGATTATCGAGAACTTAACAAGATCACTATCAAGAACAAATATCCTCTCCCACGCATTGATGACTTATATTACCAACTACGCAGAGCTCAATACTTTTCCAAGATTGATCTTCGTTCAGGGTATCATCAATTAAGGGTCAAAAGGGAGGATATACCAAAGACGACGTTCCGTACAAGGTATGGACACTATGAATTTATAGTGATGCCATTTGCTCTTACTAATGCCCCTGCTATCTTCATGGATCTAATGAATAGAGTCTTTAGAGACTATCTTGATCAATTTGTGGTAGTCTTTATAGACGATATTCTTGTCTATTCAAAGAGAAAGGAAGAGCATGAAGATCACTTGAGAATTATATTGAAGACCCTGAGAAAGGAGAAGCTTTATGCCAAATTTACCAAGTGTGAATTTTGGCTTCAAAAAGTTGCATTTTTGGGTCACATAATCTCAAAAGAGGGGATATCTGTGGATCCAGCAAAAACAGAGGTTATCGAAAGATGGTCAAGACCAACAACAGTAACCGAGATCCGAAGTTTTCTTGATTTGGCTGGATATTATCGACATTTTGTAAAAGATTTTTCATGATTATCTAATCTACTCACCAAGTTGACTCGGAAAGGAGTTAAGTTTGTTTGGACAGAGGAATGTGAAGAGAATTTCAAGGAGTTGAAAAGAAGGTTATCCAGTGCACCTGTGCTCACACTGCCTTGTAGTGGAGAAAGGTTTGTGATCTATAGTGATGCATCCATGAAGGGATTGGGGTGTGTTCTTATGCAAAATGATACGGTGATAACTTATGCCTCACGACAGTTGAAAATCCATGAGCAAAATTACCCAACACATGATTTGGAGTTGGCTGCGGTAATCTTTGCATTAAAGATTTGGAGGAATTACCTTTATGGTGAAAGGTGTGATATTTATACTGATCATAAAAGTTTAAAGTATATTTTCACACAAAAGGAGTTGAATATGCGTCAAAGAAGATGGTTGGAGCTGATTAAGGATTACGACTGCTCAATCCATTACCACCCTTGGAAAGCAAACAAGGTGGAAGATGCATTAAGTCGACAAGACCATGCTAGTTTATCCATGATGAGGATAAAAAAAGATCCAATATTTATGGATTTACAAAGGATGGATCTTGGAATTATAATGGAAGGGGAAAAATCTTATCTTTCTCAAATGAATGTTCAACCATCTATGCATGTGAAGATTAAAGAGGCACAGAAAGAAGATGTCGAGTTACAAAAGAAGGTGAGAAATGTTCCTGAATTCAACCTTGATTATGATGGGATAATAAAGTTCAGGAATCGGGTTTGTGTTCCTCCCATCCCCGAATTAAAGAAGGAGTTGCTGGATGAGGCTCATAGTTCATCATTCTCTATTCATACTGGAAGCACAAAGATGTATAGGGACCTGAAGGAGTACTTCTGGTGGGATGGCATGAAAAGAGATGTTGCTGAATATGTCTCTCGATGCTTGGTTTGTCAACAAGTTAAAGCTGAGAGACAGAAGTCTAAGGGGATGTTACAACCATTACCCATACCCGAATGGAAATGGGAAAACATCACTATGGACTTTGTCACAGGACTTACTAAAACATCCAAAGGCAATAATGCTATTTGGGTCATAGTTGATCGTCTTACAAAGCCTGCACACTTCATTGCTATTAGAGAGGATTTCTCTCTAGATCAACTTGCCATGATATATGTAAAGGAAGTGGTAAGATTGCATGGAGTACCACTTTCTATTATATCTGATCGGGATCCGAGATTTACCTCGAAGTTCTGGCGAAGTCTTCAGCATACTCTGGATACAGAGTTGAGTTTCTGCACTGCTTATCATCCCCAGACAGACGGTCAGTCCGAAAGAACAATTCAAACCCTAGAAGATATGTTGAGAGCTTGCTCTATGGATTTCAAAGGAGGTTGGGATCAACACCTACCTTTGGTGGAATTTTCTTATAATAATAGCTTTCACTCCAGTATTCAGATGGATCCTTATGAATCTCTCTATGGAAATAAATGCAGGACTCCAACTTGCTGGGATGAAGTTGGGGAAAGAAAGCTATTAGGACCTGATCTCATTGATGAAATGGCAGAAAAGGTCAGATCTATTCAACAACACATAAGAGCAGCTCAGAGTCGACAGAAAAGTTATGCCGACAACCGAAGAAAAGACCTAGAGTTTGAAGTGGGTGATAAAGTGTTCTTACGAATATCTACCTGGAAAAGGGTTATGAGATTTGGAAAGAAGGGGAAGTTGAGCCCTAGATATATCGGTCCTTTCGAAATACTGGATCGTGTTGGGAAGGTAGCTTACCGATTGGCGCTTCCACCGAATCTCTCTCAAGTTCACGATGTGTTCCATGTATCTCTCCTGAGAAAGTACATACCAGATCCTTCACATGTACTCAGCTCATAAGTTGTACCGCTGGAGCAGGATCTTTCTTATGAAGAACAGCCGATAGAGATTCTGGATCGTAGCGAAAAAGTCCTACGAAACAAGACCACTCTCTTGGTGAAAGTTTTATGGAGGAACTACCAATTAGAAGAAGATACTTGGGAGCTTGAGGATATGATGAGGGAGAGGTATCCTCATCTGTTTGTTACAAAGTGACGAATTTCGAGGGCGAAATTCTTTTTAAGGGGGGTAGAATGTAACACCCGAGATTTTTATGAGTAATATTTTGTTTTTATATATCATCAAAGGAATCTTTCACTACACACTTTCTTGGCTTACTTTACACGCAATCGCGACCTTCCTCGATAGCTTGCGTCGTACGCAATACCGAGTTTCACTAAACAACGATATGCTATTAAAATATTATTAAAACTAGCCGTTATGAATAATAATAACCACTTTTTGAAATTTTATAAATTTTATTTTTCAAAATGGACTTCATTTTTGGATTCGGAATACCGAAATTAGCCTACAGTGAAATTTTGGTATTTTTCTGAAAACTTTCAATTTTTGATGAATAGTGAAACAACTAAGTGGTAGGTTAAAAACTGAATTTTGCATAAAACTTAATTTTACCACTTCTGTGAATGGAATTTCGAAAATCCGACAGACACGGTTGATATCCGTAAGTAAAATGTGGTTCAATGAGATAAAAATAATTTTTTGGTGAATAGTAACTTTTTATTTTTTTTACCGCGGTTAATAGTAAATATGGTAACTAAGGGTAAATATGATATTACTATTACCCTAACACATGTCCTAATTCTATTGGATAAGTTTAATTCGACCAAAAACAAACTTAGGAATAAAATATGACCATTTAGCCCCACTTGGGTCAGATTAGGACATTTATTATTAATTTATTTAAAGAAGGGTTAAAATAGTTAAAATCAAAGTTTAATAAGTAAATCATTTTTAATATGGGGTTATACATAATATAAATTCGAATATAAATATTCATTAGAAAGATAAAACGATTTCCTACATAATGGTATTTTATTTGTAATTTTTAGACATTAAATAATTTAATCTATTTATGACACAATGATGATGCAGTAATTATCTTATTAATGAAATATTGACATAATTGATGTTATAAACACCAAAATAAATGTAATTTGAGACTTTTTATGAATTCCACTAATTTTCTAGGTTACTATGATATATTAGTGTTGATTTAATCAACTTTTTTCGAACATATAATTCTGTTATGACTTTCACACAAAACATATATCAAATAGTGTCAAAATTGACACAAAATAGTTTTTAAATCAAATATTATATTATTAATTGTTATTTTATTACTAAAAATCTAAGGTTCGGCCAAATGACTTAGATAAGGATATATATATTAATAATAAACAATTTTGGGTTCGTTTGGCATGTTATAGTAAGTTTATTAACCATATAGTGAAAGAAAACAAAAACACACGGTAAAAGTTAAATTATTTAACTTAGAGTTAAATCTAATTGGTAAGGTTAAAATAATACCCTAAACTTGTCTAAATCCTATTGGTTGATAGTATTTCGACCCATCCCCACTTTAGCGTCGAAATAAGACCCTTTGGAACCATTATAAACCGATTTTGACTTTAATATAAAATAATATTTTGAGATATTCCTAAGGTGCCCCTCTCCTCCCTTATAAAAGGGCACCTCCTCCCCCTCCTCCTCACACCAATTTGAGCCCTCAAGCTCGGACAACCCCTGCCATTTTCTCCTCTCCACTTCCCTAGAATAATCCTAGAGGTCCTAGTCTTCTTCAAAGACCAATCTTAGTTCCCTAAGTGGAGGATTCAAAGAGGCGTTCCAAAGAAGAGGTAATATCCATTACCGATCTTTTCAATTTCTTTCTTCTTAAACTTCTTCTTCTTTAGTTGTTTCATGATAAAGTAATAACATCAGTATTACTTACATACTGATATTTTATTATAAATATGAAACAACCCTAATTCACCTTCTATCCATCCTACGGAAAAATGAAATCACCGCGCGTGCGTACATACGGAATACTGTCTCCACGCCGTGGGGTAATCTATTTTCCACCATCACCTTACAAGGATGGGTATAATGGTGTAATGAGTAACTATTTATGATTATTATAAAGTAATATTGATACTGAAATAATATATATATACTCCAATACAGTTCCACGATCAGAGGAACGATATCATCACTCGTGCGTACGTACAGAATACCATCTCCACGATGTGATGCGACTCGTTCTACATGATCATCATTACATAGTAATTATATAAATGAATTGAATGAATAAATATGATATATGTTACACTAATACCATTCTGGATATAAGGTATCTATAACCTTAAAAGAATAATAATAATTTATTCGGCAAAACACACATAAGAACAAAAGGCAATAAGGACCGGAGTAACAAGTAACAATGAAATATTACTAACAAGAATCTAAGAATATGACCATATATGATATCATATAAATATTTATGATTCTGGAATAAGTCAATAACATTATTTAAACCATTATACAGGAGCTTCAGACACGTACAAAGAAAATCGGACCTAAGGTAAGGGAAATATCACAATCTCATTTGTATCCGAGATTGTTTATACTTTGGCATTTACTGGGGTGTATTTTATCATCCACATCCATGTTTCCTCAATATGTAATATTTATATCCTTATAAAATAGTTTATATTCAATTTTACCCTTCGGTAAATTTTTAGTAAAGGATATGAAAAGAATATTTTTTCGTTTTTCGTACGAGGTACTTTTTTGACTTTTCCGACAAAAGTACGAGAAGAATGTTTTTTTAACTTATACGGCATGAATGGATTTTTAAAACATTATTTCCAAGAAGATTCCTTTACAAGTTTTCAAGTTTATTTTTAATCATCTTATTTTATTTTAAAGTCGTATGACATGTTATGAAAGGAAAAATGTTTTTGAAGTAGAAAGGATATTTTCCTCAAGAATGGAGTTCAAGTATTTTATCAAAATTATTTTCCATCTAAGATAATAAAAGGGTTATGTTTTTATCCCTATTATTACATGGATTTGATTATGTTGTTATGGAAATATTTTTATGAATTCCTTTATCTTATATGAATTGTTTTATGATGTCATGTTGTTTAAGAATTCCATTTTTATTACATGGGTTACGCTATGATGTATGGTTTATGATTATGTGGCACACATAAGAAAGGATTCATTATAAGATGGGTGGGACCTATATCTCCCTCCAATGCATTGGGTAAAGATTTTATATCTCATGAGATAGACATGGCTGGAACGGTAGGTTATACCGGTTCAGTGAAACAGGACTGGAACGAGGGTGACTCGGTTCAGAAAGGGACTCTGTCCACTAAGATAGTCTTGACAATGAGTCATGACTAACAAGAAATGATGTTCCATGATTATGTGTGCATGCCACACAGTTTCAAGTTTCATGTTATGATTATGGGGATCTCATTTTCACTTCTATGATTTAGTCCATGTTAAGATATTATGATCTCTTTTGCAGGTTATGATTTTCAAAAAGATATGATTTGATTTTTATTTCCTTTATTTTCCCTTGCTGAGCATTTGAGCTCACCCTTTTATGTTTTCTTTTCCCCAGGTCAGGAAGATGGATATTAAGTAGAATATGCTAAAAGGGACCCTAGATATGATGAAATAAAAGGTAGACACTGTTGAAGATTTATGAACCAGTTGTTTATGTTTCCCAGTTTCTAAAGACACTATACCTATACGGTCCTTTGTGGTTTTGTCATATGTTGTAATAAGGGTGCTTCAATTTTGAAGTATTAACAATGTATGTAAAGTATGGGTTGTTATATTAAATTATTACAATAATTATATAAAACTTCACAAGGGTACTTAGGTGGTACTCGATTAAAAACCTTACCCAATAGGTGGGATTATGTATTGCCTATATTTTATCCTTAGTTTAGATTCTTCATTTGTTATGATGGACTAGTTTTTGGTCATACTTTATCTAGTCCCATTAATAATTTATCTCACTATTTTATATTACACAATTAATAGTTATTTCACAACTAGTTTAGGATTATTATTTGGCTAGTGGTCTACATGAAAATGGTTTTGAGTTTGAATATAAGATTCCTATATTGCTATATCTTGGTCCCATAGTTAGCCTCCCATGATTCCATAATATGATATTTATGATAATTTTTTATATATTTTATTATTCATGTGTATATTTTTGAGTCACTTGGTAACTTGTTTACTTTTAAAATGATAAAATAAATGCATATATAAGGTTATTTTATTATAAAATCGAAAATATTATTTTTATTATCTTTTATTAAAAACTATAATTTATTTTTTTTTCAAATTAAAGAGAATGTATATAATATTAGTTGTATCCTACTAGGATTTCACTCACACCCTACAAACACACCTTGGTGTGTATGCATATTGTCTTCTCATAATTTTTTTGGAATGTGAAGATTGAAACATTTCTATTTATAGGGATTATACCATTGTCACATTCATGAATCAATGGAGGCAGTGATATACAAATGTGTTCATGTATCACTTTGAGTTAGTGATGTATATCATTTTATTTATATTTAGTATTGTGTCTATTGTGTTATCCATATATAATTTGTGCCCATATTTTGATATTAATGTTTTATTTTATATGATTGATTTATATATATTTAATTGATTTTTTAGTTGGTCTTATTTATTATGTATAGTTTATAAAGGATAAATTTTTCCATTTTTCACATGTGACACCATTAGTACTTGTGACAACCTATGAAAATTGGGAATGTGACTTTGTTTTATGGAATACAAATTTAGGTATAATGGATTGATATTTAGGCCAATATGTTATAAAATGGTATCAGAGAATGAGTGGGTTGTTAGGTCAATAGTAGGTGGAGGTAGGATTTTCAAAACACGGGAAGTAACCCAAGAATAGACTTGATCGACCCATTTATGGTTGAAACTCAAGTCACTGGGGAATTATTAGATAGAGTGGTCTCTTTTAACCCTTAATTTGGTTGTATTTTATTTTATTTATCCATAGTGAGGTGTCTTAGACCTTATTTTTTATTAAAGATGATTTTTTTTCCAAGATTCATGAATTATGAATTCTTTTAAATTGATTATATTCCCTATATAAACATTCAGTGTTTTCCTAAATGGTTATGGGTGGTAATTTAATTGATTGGAATATTTTATGATTTAATAATACATATTTTTCATTACTTGTTATATGAAAGGTATGTGATTTATTTCATTATTTATTTGAGTGAAATATGCATATAGTGATATTTATATTGATGAATGAGTGCTTTGAAAAATTCAGAATTTCAACATTCATATGAAAATATAAATTCTAATATTTTTAAAAATAGATTTTTATGATTTTAAATAAGATAAGGGATTTTTAAATAGTGTTTTGAAATATTATATTGAAATAAATCTTATTTGAGATGAATCTTATCTTACATTTTTTTCAAAAGTTATAATATAAATAATATGTATTGGTATTACAGAATTGTTTTAGGCAAATAAAAGGATTAAAATTATTATTTATTGAATTGAAAAATTTGGAAAGGTATTATGTTTATTGAGCTCATTTAATGAATTTTACTTATAATTATTTTATTTATTGAATAGTTGGGCATTGTGTGTATTTTGATTTTGTAGGGTATTTTTTTTGAATGTATTTTTTCATTAATATTGTTTATTTTTTTATGATTTCATGAAATGGTACATAGATTATTTAAATTTAAAATTCACTAACTAAGTGGCATAAATAACACTAAATGAATCATTTTAGTGGTCACCTAATTAGAAATGGGTTACCAGTTTATTTTACAGATCAATGTGCTTTCTTTATAATTATGTCTGATGCACGTAGTTGTATGAGTTTTTAATTGCTGATAGGTAGAATATATATGAAATATTTTTTATTTTTTTATTTTTAAAGAGTATATAGATGAATAAAAACATGTATGTTTATTTATCCTTCTATAAATTATATTTTCGGGATAAGTTACACGTATGGTTTATGAAAAATATTATGCAATTCTTCTCAATATTTATTTTAATTAATAGAAATTGTTGACATCAAAGAATTTGGTAAACTTATTTTATGATGTGGTTTTCTAAAATCATTAGGTATTTTGAAAAGTGCATGATTTTAACATTAGAAATATTTTCAAAAGAGATAAAACATAATTTTTTGTAATAAGTAATTTCATTATGAGAATAAGAAATGATTAATGTGTGTTTTGTCTTGGTATGATATATATATATATATATATATTTATTTTGTGACTTTTATAAGAAATGTTTTAAATTATTATGGATTTATATCATTTGAAATATACTATAATATAAAATTTTGGGTAACTCTAATTTTATTTATTCTTTATTAAATGTTTACAAGTAATTTAATAAGGGAAATTGTTTGTTTATCAAGTAAAAATATATTTTTATTATTTTTATGCAGGGTATTTTCAAAAATCTTCTACATATTAGTGTGAGGTATTTTTTAATTTTTCAAATTAACAATTTTAAATAAGTAATATAATATTTTTGAAGAATGGGTTGATATTGATTTTTGTATGGGTTACACTATAATGTTATCTTTAAAAGTGAAGTAATGTAGTTTTATGGTAAATAATGCACCTTTTGGATATTTAAAACATAAATCATTGGTTTTATATCTATATTGGAAAATTTCATCAAGTGTGTTATCTAAATAATTTTTTAAATATTTTTCAATATAAATTGTGGTTAATTTTGATGTTTAGATTTTATTTGGTTGGTGTTTATTAAAATAAAAATTTCTTGTTATCTAGTTGTAATTTTATTATATTTTATAATGTATTGAAACTAAAATTATTTTTATGTTTAAAATATCAAAAATATTTATTTTATTTTCAAAATCATTTAGTAATGGGTATTTGAACACTTGTAACCATTTTTAGGTGTAAATACCTTTTTAGGTGAATAAATGTTTTCAAAAATATGCTTTGGGTTACTATGAATTTTAAATCCTTTTTATCATTAGTAAACATAGTGGGACTAGATGATTTGATGTTATAAAAATGTGGTTTGGTAATGATTTCATTTATTATATATGTGTTTGGATTTTTATAATTGATTTAACTTAATTATGATAAAACATTGATCATGGGTTGTGTTTAGGATTTTTAGATTTGACTGAAAGTGTTTATTTTTAATTAATTCGATGATATTTTAAAGTTATAGTTCGGTTTGGATATCATAAGGATTCAAAAATTATAATTCAATTTTAAAACATTTGTACAATACCTAAGTAGGAATATTAAGAATTCAATTTATTGTTTTTAAAGGTGAATTGTGAATTTAGAATATTAATTTATTGAATAAACTTTTATTTTTTGGAATTAATGAAATTTTATAAAGAAAAAAGTGATGAAATGGGTTAAAATTATTGAAACTTGTTATTAAAATTTGAAACAAACCTCTAATAGAATATTTTTTGTGTTTTAAATGTCCTATCCGAGTTTGGAGTTAAAATTTGGAAAATTAAGACTTTAATAGGATTTTTTTTGTAAATTAACAAATTTAGTGGAAATATATAAAGTTATATAATGTTTTTTTTGAAATCTATACATCATATTGCAATGAAAAATGCAAAGTTAGTGCATGGTTTGGTAAACCGTGCATGTAAAAAAATCTAGAAACTTGTGTATGGTTAAATAACAGTGCATAGTATCCTTGCATTATGGTAAATGTATAAGAACCCTTTTTATCGTTTTTTAACCTTAAATAATATTTTATACCTTTTTATAGTCCTTAGACATCCCAAATGTTCCAAGGGATGTTGAAAATATGAATTCAACTTCAAAAGATCATAAATTGTGATTTGGATGTCCATTTGGGCTCTACGACCTATAAAATTAAATATTATAAAAAAATATATTATATTCACTATGAGGGTACACTATATAAAAATGTTTATTGATAAAAAATTGTCTATATACCCCCAAGAACTAATTTTGAGGTTGGATACCAAATTTTTTCATATTCAGTGGAAATTTTGATGAAGTGAGATGTAAAATTTGATTTTTATTTTTCTATTTTTTTCATTGAAACTATGTTTTTTGTGGTACATTTCATATTTATAAACACATAGATTTTTTATAAAAGATTTTTACTTTAATAAATGGTATATTTATTAAAAATACATGCATTTCTTTGAGAAAAAGAATAGTTTTATATTTTAAAATTTGATAGTGATTAATATTGAAGGAGAGTTGGGTGATGAATCTATTAATTTGAATTTATGGGTAAATAAGAATTCCCGATGGTAGGGAGTAACCACATAGAAGTTAAATAGTGAAGGTGGTATTATTGAATTTAATACTTTTTATAAAAGAAGGGAGAATTTTGTTATGTTGTAAATATTTTAAAACTGATAGTTTTTCCTTTATTCAAATAAAACTTGTTTTTAAAAAATACATAAGGGGTATTTTCAATGATATATTTCATTATGGTACGGAGAATTATGAAACCCCACTTTTTATATTTTATGTAAATTTTATTATAATTATATATTTGAAATGGAAAAAGTGAATGTTTTTTCTTATTTTTTGAAATTTCGTAGAAATGTATGGTTCCACAACTAGTTTTTTATTTTCATCCTCAATTTTGGCTTATATTGTGGCCTTTGTTTTTTCCCTCAAGTTCTAGGTGTTTTGTATTTAAATTTTTAGTTTCGGGCTATTTTTCTCTAGTTTCATGGTTTAGGTGCATGGTTAGGGGAAATCATGTTCCATTCTCCAGGAAACCATGTGGTACTTCATTTTCTTCGGTTAGGGGTGCACATAGCATGAATGGTCAGGAAAAACATATGGAAGGTGTTCACATGGTTCTAAAAGTTTGGATAGAACCATGTCGCACAGTTAGCACATGGTTTACCAAACCATGCGGCTAAACCATGAGAGTTTCCAATGTGTCCGGTAATGTGTACATGGTTGGAACATGGTTTAGTAAAATATTCCACATAACTGTACATAGTTCCCATGTCACTAAAATTGAGAAATTACTCTTCTACCCTCTCAGGATTTTAACCTCAAAATGCCAATTTTCCTCCTCTTCTGGTTCATGCGGCCTAAAGGGTGATTATACCTCATTCTACAAGCTTATCCTCCTCTCCCATGGTGTGGATCTAGGGTTTCTTCAAGGTTTTGGGGTAATTCTTCAATGTATTATCCTCTTATCTTCTTCTTCTTCATCCTTCTTCTATTTTTTATTGAGTTCTTATTATTACATGGTCTCTTGGATATAGGCTTCATGTTTCTTTGAGTTTTAATTATTATTTTTGTTTGGTTAAGGTTTCTCTCAGTTGTTATTTCTTTTTGGAACCCTTGTGGAGTTTTTTTGGGTAGGCATTATTGAAACACATGTGATTGGAGGTAGTTTTTCCTTTTCACTTACCCTTTAAATTTAAGAATTGTTGGTTTCTTTATTTTTCCCCTTCCTTGGATGTTAAGTAGTTATTTATGTTTTTTATAATAATTTTTTGATATTAAATGAGGTGCCTTTTCTTAATTATTTTGAATTATATGGTGTTTCTTTGTTGAGTTGTTTACACCAAGTGTTTGATAAATTATTATATTGTCTTTTTTAAGTGATTTATGATTTTTAAAGCATGGTTTGGACTTGTAGATGTGTTTTTGGAATCTAAAATGGTGGTTTGGATTTCTCAAATGAATTTATAAATGGTTTTTAACATATAATTGGAGTGTCTTTGGTTATTTGAAAATGGTTTAACATGTCATGATTATGTGTGGCCTGTTTGGAATTTTGATGAAAGTAGATTTGGTTTTAAAATGTGGTGTGAGTGCTTAAATGGAATTTTCCAAAAATGGTTGTAAAATTGAATATAGCGTGTTTACACCTTTTTGGAAAGGTGTATTTGATTCTTTAAAAAATGGAGGTTTCTTAAAGGGTGATTGCGGTTCGTTTAGAACTCTTGTGAAAATGATTATTTTGAAAAGATCTCTTTGGGTAATCACCTTACCTTGGTTATGTTGATTGTTGTGGAAGGCCAATGTTGAGAGGATCCATTATGATAAAATGGTTAAAAGGAAAGATATTGTTCCTTATAGTAGATTAGGGGTGACTTGTTGGGTGAGTTTCTTATGTATAGTGTATGTGTGTGTGATTGGATACTTGTTTGGAATTGTTGGCTCACTCCACTTTAGTCTTAATATGGGGAACATAGTATATCTAGAGGATTTTCAGTGAATTATTTCTACACTAGATTAGGATTTCTCTCTAGATAGTGTCCCATAGCAGGGGATTTGTTTTGTTTTTATTACTATGGGATAACATCCCTCAGTCCGACTAGGTAGGGTGTGATTGAGTATGTGCGCAAGTATTGATTTTATCCGGTGAGGCATGCCTTCAGGACGAGTCAAGATATATAGTATATTATAGATTATTATTGGAACCATGGCTGTTATTTTCTAGAAATGGTGTATGGTTTTTCTTTATTATCAATCATCACATGGATTATTAGAGAGTTTTTATGGAAATAGATCATACAATTCAAGATGGAAATAGTATTAAAGGTGGTGTTGTTTTCCAGTGTTTTCCAAATTTTTTTGGTCCAAAATTTAAAGGATATATTACACCGCAAAAAGTGGATTTCCTTGAAGGCCTTTGTAAAGGAATGAGTTTTTTGAATATGAGATTTTTGAATGGTTTTTCACAAAGGATCAAATAAAGTTGATGGTGATCTATGTGAAAATGACGAGCATCGTGACTGATGAAGAAATGGAGCATCGTGAATGGTGATGGTGATCTCCACAATTATGAGAACTGGAGCATCATGAGCACTTGATGGTTTCACAAAAATAATTTAAAAAAAAATCAAATAATAATTGAGAATCATGAATGGAGGAGATATATGAAGGTGGTTTTGAAATATCCAAAAAATATTCTAATAGGTGGTGGAGCATCTCGAATGGCTGAGCCTATAAATATAAGGATATCCCTCTTTATTTGACATAATTTTTTGAGCAAAATCCAAAATCACTCTGATTTTGTGAAGCCAAGGGAGTTCTATGAATCTGATATTCTATACAAGCTTGAGAATTGAAAAAAGGCTAGTTTAGTCATAACTCATTCCAATTATTATGAGAAAAGGGTACTTCTCAATGATGGGGTAATCTATGTTGACTCATTGAGCTTCATGAAGGTAGTTGGTTAGGTGAAGGTAGTTTTCTTTGCAAAGGGTTGAGATTCATGAAGGAACTTCATGAAAGGTAGTTTTTAATATTATTTTTTCATTGAATAGGGATTTCAAAGTGTATCAACTCAGGATTACAGTGAAAGAAGAGTCTCATGCTTGATAGGGAAAAAGACTTTAATACCAATCCATTAAAAAGACCTTCAAGTTAACAAAATGATTTAGAATTCTCTCAAATCAGTGATATAGGGGTATTTGATGAACGTATTCCAAGGGACGTAGCGTGTTATCCCTAAATTTTTTTAAAGTAAGTGTTACTGGTATACAGTGACTATATATAAACTCTTGTATTCCAAAACTATTAAAGATTAATGGATTTTTGGTATGACCGACACATTGTTAGTGTATGCTCCTTAGACTAGCCTTTAGTCGTGAATAAAGTAAAACTGATGTGTTTCCTTTCTTCATGTGAATGGTTAATTGTTGATCAAATCCATCATATGGGTTTAACAAGTTCCTACCAACATGGGAAAAAGATCCATCACATTAAAATAAAAATTTTATACCCTGATTCACCCCTCCCATCTCAGGGTGTTCTGGAATCCTACAAGTGGTATTAGAGGGAGTTTAACATATGTTGGATACTGTATAGTAAAGCTATTATCTGTTGAATATTTGATATTCTTTCCTATTTCAACAATGAAGTGCAATTTTTATGAAGATCTAGTTATCTTTGATCAGAAGTCTATATCCACCAAGACCATGATGAATAGGAAATATAAAGAAAAGAGACACTTGAATATGTCCTTATTATCTGAAGAAGATATAGTATCTGGTTCTCCATGACTTTCTAAAAATGAAGATATATTAGGCTTGGAATGTAAATACTAGGTGGATCAGGTTTCCACCAAATAAAAGGAAAATTCTTCTCCCTCATGTAAATCAAAATTTTCAAGTGACCAGGAGGAATGTATTGGAACCTTTGAAATTTTTCCTCAAAATAAATTTCCTATCATAAGTGGTAATTTTGATCAATCTACAACCTCACATGTCACGACCCCCTCCCCACAAAGTGTACCCCTCCTGGGCCGGCAATGTGAAAAGGGAGATAATGACCCCCGAGTCCCGCCTCCAGTAGGCCCCGGGTTGGCGACTAGCACCGAGGGTATAATACACACACAAATGGGAGGCATTACCCTCTAAGAGAACACATGCAGAAGAGAGAGATAGAATAGAATCCAACCAAATCCAACTCGTAACTGAAATGTAAAAGAAACCCAAGTACATATATGAAATGTCATGCAAAAGTACTACAACTGAAAGGGGAAACTAAAAGTACCCAAAAGAAAGTAAAACGACAGCGACCACAAGCCCGAACAGCTCCTCCTCCAACCGCAAGCTAGTAGTAACCACCTTGATCTCCAACCTGCTCCAAGTGACCTGAAAAACAGTTTATATGTACATAGGGTGAGTATAACAGTATACTCAGTAGGATCCTCCCCAAGACTCTCGTGCAAAAGTAAAGAAAGCATGTTAAAGCCCAGTGAACAACAAGTGAAACTAACTCGTCACCTAAACATGTATACTATGTTCCCAACCTCACCATGGCTACTCTCACCAAGTAACACATACAAGAATATAGCATATAGTAAAGAATGTCAAGGGTACCCCGCTACTACTTCCCCACTGGTTTGCCGCTTTGCCCCAACGGCATACGTCCTGTGCATCTCTCTCCAAAGGCTTGCCCGTATCAACATGGTTCAAGCTCCACAATCTGCACCACGTGCACCACATAGGCTTGCCCGCTGTAGAGACCCGAAGCCTGACGTACATGGACTTTACATTACTTTTGCGGAATACTTAGTACATTACAAAAACACACACACAAGGACCGTAATAGTTTAGTGTCTTTGGAAACTCGGACTATAATCTTCTAATCGTGGTGAAAGATCTTCAACATCTCCCATATAGATCTTCCTTTTTTTTTACCTAAAACCTTTCTTTATATCCTGGGGAAAAGAAAACATAAAAGGGTGAGCTCAAATGCTCAGTAAGGGTAAACAAAAGAAATATCAATCAAATCATATTCATAAGAACATAACATTTTGGAAATCATAACCTGCAAAAGAGAGCATAATTTCATAACATGGGATAAATCATGGCAGTGAAATGTAATCACAATAATCATAACATAAAACATGGAACTTTGTGGCATACACACATAATCATAGAGAATCATTTCTTGTTAGTCAAGACTCATTGCCAAGACTATCTTAGTGGACAAAGTCCCTTTCTGAATCGAGTAATCCTCGTTTCAGTCCCGTTTCACTGAACCGGTATAACCTACCATTCCAGCCATGTCTATCTCATGAGATATAAAATCTTTACCCAATGCATTGGAGGGAGATATAGGTCCCACCCATCTCTTAATGAATCCTTTCTTATGTGTGCCACAAAATCATAAATCATACATCATTGCATCACCCATGTAATAAAAATGGGATTCTTAAACAACATGACATCATAAAACCATTCATATAAGATAAAGGAATTCATAAACATAATTCCATCACAACATAGTCAAATCAATGTAAAAATATGGATAGAAACAGAACCCTTTATTATCTTAGATGGAAAATAATTTTGATAAAACACTTGAAATGAATTCTTGAGGAAAATATCCTTTCTTCTTCAAAATCAATTTCTTTTCACAAAACATCATACAATTTTAAAAGAAAGAGATTTTATTAAAAATAGTCATGAAATATTTTAGAGGAAGCTTCATGAAAATAAGGCTTTATAAAACAGTAGAAATCCATTCGTGCCGTATAAGTTAAAAAAAACATTCTTTGTACTTTTGTCGAAAAAGTCAAAATGTACCTCGTACGATAAACGACAAAAGATTCCTTTCATATCTTTTACTAAAAACTAACCAAAGGGTAAAATTGGATTTAAACCATTGTAGTTGGATGGAAATAATATTACATATTGAGGAAACATGGATGTGGATGATAAAATAAACCCCAGTAAATACTTACGAATAAACAATCTCGGATAAAAATGAGATTGTGATATTTCCCTTACCTTAGGTCCGACTTGCTTTTTAAGTGTCCGAACCTCCTGTATAATGATTTAAATCATGTTATTGACTTATTACAGAATCATATTAATTGTTATGATATCATATATGGTTCACTTATGACATTATATTATCCGTTCTTTTGTAAACTCCATGTTAAAGAAGCGTTTTGGGTAAAATCGTTTCATTTATCGTAGGTGTTTTGACTTGTTGTTCTTGACATCATTATTACTTATATCATGATTTACTTACTTCCAGAATATAAAATATGATTTATATATCATATATATTCAGTATATATATATATATAATAGGTAGATAAATAAAATGAAAAACACCGTTCATGGAGACGGTAGTCCGTACGTACGCATGAACGCTGTTTTCCTTTCCTTATTGTCTTGAAATGGAAGTAAGTAGATTACATACATATGTATATATATACATAAATCCAGTAGCTTTATAATGTCATATATTTCATTATTATTTCTTATATATACATTATAATCATTCTTAAATGGTTAACATGGAGAATGAATCTCATCGCGTCGTGGAGACGGTAGTCCGTACGTACACACGAACGATGATATCATTTCTATAAATATTGAATTGAATTGGAGTGAATTATACAATATATCAGAATCAATATGATGTTGTAATAACTATGTATAGTTATTTTTTTACACCATTATACCCATCCATGTAAGGTGGTGGTGGAAAATAGATTACACCACGGCGTGGAGACGGTATTCCGTACGTACGCACGCGCGGTGATTTCTTTTTCTGTTGGATGGATAGATGGTGAAATAGGGTTGTTTCATACTTATAATAACATATCAGTATATGAGTGATACTGATGTTATTACTTCATAATGAAACAACCTAAGAAGAAGAAGTGGAAGAAGAAATAAAGATGAAAGAATTGGTAACGGTAATTACCTCTTCTTTGAAGCGCCTTTTGGAGACCTCCTCTTAGGGAACTAAAATTGGTCTTTGAGTAAGCCCAGAACCTCTAGGATGTTTCTAGGGAAGTGGAGAAGAGATTTTGGCAGGGGTTGGCCGAGCTTGAGTGCTCAAATTGGTGTGAGGAGGAGGGGGAGGAGGTGTCCTTTTATAGGGGAGGAGAGGGGCACCTTAGGAATTCTTAAAAATATTAATTTATAATAAATCTAACCCCACTTAAAAACCTCCAAAAATGACTCATATTCGAAGATTAGATGAGATAGGGTTGTAATCTCATCAACCAATCAAATTTAGACAAGTTTAGGATATTATTTTAACCTTATCAATTAGATTTAACTCTAAGATAAATAATTTAACTTTTACCGTGTCTTTTTGTTTTCTTTCACTATATGGTTAATACACTTACTATAACATGCCAAACGAACCCAAAATTGTATATTATTAATAAATATATCCTTATCTAAGTCATTTGGCCGAACCTTAGATTTTTAGGAATAAAATAACAATTAATAATATAATATTTGATTTAAAAACTATTTTGTGTCAATTTTGACACTTTTTGATATATGATTTTTGTGAAAGTCATAACAGAATTAAATGTTCGAACCAAGTTGATTAAATTAACATTAATATATCATAATAACCTATAAAATTAGTGTAATTCATAAAAAATCTCAAATTACATTTATTTTGGTGTTTATAACATCAATTATGTCAATATTTCATTAATAAGATAATTACTGCATCATCGTTGTGTCATAAATAAATTAAATTATTTGATGTCTAAAAATTACAAATAAAATACCATCATGTAGGAAATCTTTTTATCTTTCTAATGAATATTTACAATCGAATTTATCTTATGTATAACCCCATATTAAAAATGATTTACTTATTAAACTTTGATTTTAACTATTTTAACCTTTCTTTAAATAAATTAATAATAAATGTCCTAATCTAATCCAAGTGGGCCTAAATGGTCATATTTTATTCCTAAGTTTGTTTTTGGTCGAAATACACTTGTCCAATAGGATTAGGACATGTGTTAGGGTAATATTAATATCATATTTACCCTTAGTTACCCTATTTACTATTAACCGCGGTAAAAAAAGTAAAAAGTTACTATTCACCAAAAAATTATTTTCATTTCATTGAACCACATTTTAGTCCTTGATATTAACCGTGTCTCTCAGATTTTCGAAATTCCATTCACAGAAGCGGTAAAATTATGTTTTATGAAAAATTCAGTTTTTAACCTACCACTTAGTAGTTTCACTATTCATCAAAAATTGATGTTTTTCAGAACAATGCCAAAATTTCATCCTAAGCTATATTTCATATTCCGAATTCAAAAATGAAATCTATTTTACCAAATTCATAACATAGAAGTTGCATTGATTAATTTTATAATTAAATCCCGCTGTTAAAATAAATAGCGTGTTTTTAGGAAACAATATATATCAAAAGATTGACACTTGATTATGTCTGGTTTAAATGTGAAATTACAACCAATGACCAACATTGTATTAAATTGTAAAAATATATTCTAAATATACTTTAAAACCACTCAAATTAATAATTTATCACTATTAATTATTTCGATTAAAAAAGTTGTTTTTAATTATAATTTAGTAATTTTCACTATTCATCAGAATATGAAAGTTATCCGAAAAGTACCAAAATTTCACCTTAGGCTAAATTCGATACTTCGAATCCAAGAATGAAGTTCATTTTGAAAAATAAGATTTACAGAATTTTAAAAAGTGGTTATTATTATTCATAACGTCTAGTTTTAATAATATTTTAATAGCACATCGTTGTTTAGTGAAACTCGGTATTGCGTATTACACACGCTATCGAGGAAGGTCGCGATTGCGTGTAATGCAAGGAAAGACAAGGATGCGTGTTGTGCAAGCTCCTTTTGGTGTAGCGTACAACACAAGACATTAATAAAATTAAAAAGAATATTTTTTTATAAAATCATGGGCTGTTACATTCTACCCCCCTTAAAATGAATTTCGCCCTCGAAATTCGTCGGGGATATAAATGGTTTACTATTCGAAAGTTTCTTTAATAAAACCCCACATCGTAAAAAGGAATATCAAAACCAATCTTTAAAAACAAAAGTATGAAACGTAACGGTTACCCAAATAAACTAATCATTGGGTTTCCACATAGGTGAAAATATGGATATGGAAGAGAAATCTAACCATCATGTTCTGATGGAGAGTGGTAGAGAACATGGCTATGGAAAAGCCAGTAATCACAAATCCATAGATTTGTGATGATATAAGGTACCATCTGATTCATCAGGTATAAGATCACTAGGACAACATTTTTGGTTTTCAAGATCATTTACTAAAGTTGAAAATTTGAATTAGAATAAATACTTACTTTATTTTGGTACAATCTCACTGTTGTTCGTGCCTTGAACAATTTCCACTTCATCTCTTAAATAAATGAAGTTGAATTTGTTATTCGTGAAGTGTTAGCAGATCATGTGATAGAATGACGGGTCATTCCATCTGTCTCAAACAAAAGGTTAGCAAAAATTATATGCATAAATCGATCTATAGTGAGATTAATCATATATGGTTCCTAAAATGGACTTATACTTCATATATCATACTGCTTAATATAATAAAACTAGTTTCTACTAAACAGGGACTTCCTGTAGGTCAGTGGTAGGCGATAAAGGCCAGTCGCACTTCGGTTGTGGGTTCGATTCCTACAGCCTTGTCCGAAGCGATGGGTTGTCGCCCGTCCTGCAGGTTGTCCTTTTTCTAAAACTACATTACTATAACATCCCATCAATAATATCGAAAAAAAACTTCTATCCTTAAACAATAATCACTTATGTCCAACATAATCCATTTCAATCTTTAGGCTTATCCATAATACTGCAGTCCACTCTCATAACATAGTGAAAACGATTACCAGAGATTTAATACCATCGTTGATCCCCATATATCATAAGATATGTTTTTTTTGGTCACATTCTAAATATTCAAAGTCCTTAATCGTGTATTCTCTTGAATACCTTAGTGAAAACATGAGTGCAGTTAAAAGTTAACACTTTCCACATACCAAAATCCTCAAAATTCTATATACTCAAACCATGATATCACTTAGTTCTTATATCAATCATGAGCTCATGAATACTATTAAACATTTCATTTTCTCGTCTTCATTATGCGCATATCATCTTATTTCCAAAAAAATATCTCAAACACTTTGAATACCACATCAATAAATATTGCAATACTCAATGATACAACATTATTTTGGAATCCCATTACATAAACGCTTAATCATTCCACCACATCGTTATCATATTCAACATCGCCAATAGTGATCGCATGTGACTTCCCTTTGTCCTTTGCCTTCAGTGGTTGCTCATGTTGATCATCACTAACCCTTGGATTAGGGCAATTATTAGCATAATGCCCCATTTCCTTGCACTTGAAGCATTGAAGTGTTGGTGGTGCGTTCTCGACAGTGTTTTCTTTATTCACATCATTAGAAACCCTTTTTCCATTACTTCGACACTCAGCTGCTCGATGACCTTCTTTTCCACACTTAAAACATTTTCTAGTTCCTTTAAGACAATCTCCACCATGCTTCTTTCCACACTTTGTGCATAAGGAAACATTCATCTTCTTTTCACCATTATTATGAGATTTCTCTTTGAACTCCATCTTTCGTTTCTTGTCAAAACCATGAGATGGATATGTAACACCAACTTCCATTTCTACCTTGATAGCACAACGCACAATTTCTTCATAGCTACTGAAGTCTCTTATAGCTAATGCCCTTCGAAGACTTGGTTTTAAGCCACTGAAAAATCGATCAACTTTACTTTCAGGTTGGATGATAATGCCAGATGCATACCTTGCAAGTCTTGTAAAATTCGCTTCGTATATACCAACAGATTCATCATCCTTCTGCTTCAGCTCAATAAACTCCTTTTCCATCTTTGTTCGAAGAATACGAGGGAAGTACTTACTGAAAAACAAGTTCTTGAACTCGTCCCATTCCATGGACTCAATTTCATCCCTTGGCCTCGTATTCCTGATAAGATTCCACCATTGATCAGCTTCACCTTCCAAACGATATACTGCTAAGATGACTTTATCATGTTCAGAACATTGAAGAACTGAAAATATCTTTTCAGTGGTACTGATCCATTGTTCAGCAACAAGTGGATCGGAAGTCCCACTAAAATAAGGTGGACGTTGCCTCATGAAGGACTCAATAAAATATTGTTCCCTTCTCTGCTCATTTGGATGTCCAGAATGATTCATAGCTTGTGTAAGTATAGCAATAAGATTTTGAACTCCATCTCCCATAACATTTGTTTGTTCAGTAGGGCAATCATTGCATTGTCCATTGCATTGATCAACACGGTTCCTTCGGGTTCCAGCCATCGTCTAAAACCCAAAAAGAATAGTGTGAGAGGCAAAAATCATGCTAGGGAAAACAACATAATAAAGGGGGAGTACCTTGAACATCTAACATCTTAGGTTTAATTCTATGATCGTTAGCGTAGTTCTAGTACTATAACCTATACGTATACTTAACCTTAGGGACATCCCTAGACATACCTTAGAAATATCTCTAGGGATCTCACTAACGTTTTCGCATCCTAGTTTCCAAAGGTTGACTAAACCTTTCCTCTGATACCAACTGTAGAGACCCGAAGCCTGACGTACATGGACTTTACATTACTTTTGCGGAATACTTAGTACATTACAAAAACACACACACAAGGACCGTAATAGTTTAGTGTCTTTGGAAACTCGGACTATAATCTTCTAATCGTGGTGAAAGATCTTCAACATCTCCCATATAGATCTTCCTTTTTTTTACCTAAAACCTTTCTTTATATCCTGGGGAAAAGAAAACATAAAAGGGTGAGCTCAAATGCTCAGTAAGGGTAAACAAAAGAAATATCAATCAAATCATATTCATAAGAACATAACATTTTGGAAATCATAACCTGCAAAAGAGAGCATAATTTCATAACATGGGATAAATCATGGCAGTGAAATGTAATCACAATAATCATAACATAAAACATGGAACTTTGTGGCATACACACATAATCATAGAGAATCATTTCTTGTTAGTCAAGACTCATTGCCAAGACTATCTTAGTGGACAAAGTCCCTTTCTGAATCGAGTAATCCTCGTTTCAGTCCTGTTTCACTGAACCGGTATAACCTACCATTCCAGCCATGTCTATCTCATGAGATATAAAATCTTTACCCAATGCATTGGAGGGAGATATAGGTCCCACCCATCTCTTAATGAATCCTTTCTTATGTGTGCCACAAAATCATAAATCATACATCATTGCATCACCCATGTAATAAAAATGGGATTCTTAAACAACATGACATCATAAAACCATTCATATAAGATAAAGGAATTCATAAACATAATTCCATCACAACATAGTCAAATCAATGTAAAAATATGGATAGAAACAGAACCCTTTATTATCTTAGATGGAAAATAATTTTGATAAAACACTTGAAATGAATTCTTGAGGAAAATATCCTTTCTTCTTCAAAATCAATTTCTTTTCACAAAACATCATACAATTTTAAAAGAAAGAGATTTTATTAAAAATAGTCATGAAATCTTTTAGAGGAAGCTTCATGAAAATAAGGCTTTATAAAACAGTAGAAATCCGTTCGTGCCGTATAAGTTAAAAAAAACATTCTTTGTACTTTTGTCGAAAAAGTCAAAATGTACCTCGTACGATAAACGACAAAAGATTCCTTTCATATCTTTTACTAAAAACTAACCAAAGGGTAAAATTGGATTTAAACCATTGTAGTTGGATGGAAATAATATTACATATTGAGGAAACATGGATGTGGATGATAAAATAAACCCCAGTAAATACTTACGAATAAACAATCTCGGATAAAAATGAGATTGTGATATTTCCCTTACCTTAGGTCCGACATGCTTTGTAAGTGTCCGAACCTCCTGTATAATGATTTAAATCATGTTATTGACTTATTACAGAATCATATTCATTGTTATGATATCATATATGGTTCACTTATGACATTATATTATCCGTTCTTTTGTAAACTCCATGTTAAAGAAGCGTTTTGGGTAAAATCGTTTCATTTATCGTAGGTGTTTTGACTTGTTGTTCTTGACATCATTATTACTTATATCATGATTTACTTACTTCCAGAATATAAAATATGATTTATATATCATATATATTCAGTATATATATATATATATATATAATAGGTAGATAAATAAAATGAAAAACACCGTTCATGGAGACGGTAGTCCGTACGTACGCATGAACGCTGTTTTCCTTTCCTTATTGTCTTGAAATGGAAGTAAGTAGATTACATACATATGTATATATATACATAAATCCAGTAGCTTTATAATGTCATATATTTCATTATTATTTCTTATATATACATTATAATCATTCTTAAATGGTTAACATGGAGAATGAATCTCATCGCGTCGTGGAGACGGTAGTTCGTACGTACACACGAACGATGATATCATTTCTATAAATATTGAATTGAATTGGAGTGAATTATACAATATATCAGAATCAATATGATGTTGTAATAACTATGTATAGTTATTTTTTTACACCATTATACCCATCCATGTAAGGTGGTGGTGGAAAATAGATTACACCACGGCGTGGAGACGATATTCCGTACGTACGCACGCGCGGTGATTTCTTTTTCTGTAGGATGGATAGATGGTGAAATAGGGTTGTTTCATACTTATAATAACATATCAGTATATGAGTGATACTGATGTTATTACTTCATAATGAAACAACCTAAGAAGAAGAAGTGGAAGAAGAAATAAAGATGAAAGAATTGGTAACGGTAATTACCTCTTCTTTGAAGCGCCTTTTGGAGACCTCCTCTTAGGGAACTAAAATTGGTCTTTGAGTAAGACCAGAACCTCTAGGATGTTTCTAGGGAAGTGGAGAAGAGATTTTGGCAGGGGTTGGCCGAGCTTGAGTGCTCAAATTGGTGTGAGGAGGAGGGGGAGGAGGTGTCCTTTTATAGGGGAGGAGAGGGGCACCTTAGGAATTCTTAAAAATATTAATTTATAATAAATCTAACCCCACTTAAAAACCTCCAAAAATGACTCATATTCGAAGATTAGATGATATAGGGTTGTAATCTCATCAACCAATCAAATTTAGACAAGTTTAGGATATTATTTTAACCTTATCAATTAGATTTAACTCTAAGATAAATAATTTAACTTTTACCGTGTCTTTTTGTTTTCTTTCACTATATGGTTAATACACTTACTATAACATGCCAAACGAACCCAAAATTGTATATTATTAATAAATATATCCTTATCTAAGTCATTTGGCCGAACCTTAGATTTTTAGGAATAAAATAACAATTAATAATATAATATTTGATTTAAAAACTATTTTGTGTCAATTTTGACACTTTTTGATATATGATTTTTGTGAGAGTCATAACAGAATTAAATGTTCGAACCAAGTTGATTAAATTAACATTAATATATCATAATAACCTAGAAAATTAGTGGAATTCATAAAAAATCTCAAATTACATTTATTTTGGTGTTTATAACATCAATTATGTCAATATTTCATTAATAAGATAATTACTGCATCATCGTTGTGTCATAAATAAATTAAATTATTTGATGTCTAAAAATTACAAATAAAATACCATCATGTAGGAAATCTTTTTAGCTTTCTAATGAATATTTACAATCTAATTTATCTTATGTATAACCCCATATTAAAAATGATTTACTTATTAAACTTTGATTTTAACTATTTTAACCTTTCTTTAAATAAATTAATAATAAATGTCCTAATCTAATCCAAGTGGGCCTAAATGGTCATATTTTATTCCTAAGTTTGTTTTTGGTCGAAATACACTTGTCCAATAGGATTAGGACATGTGTTAGGGTAATATTAATATCATATTTACCCTTAGTTACCCTATTTACTATTAACCGCGGTAAAAAAAGTAAAAAGTTACTATTCACCAAAAAATTATTTTCATCTCATTGAACCACATTTTAGTCCTTGATATTAACCGTGTCTCTCAGATTTTCGAAATTCCATTCACAGAAGCGGTAAAATTATGTTTTATGAAAAATTCAGTTTTTAACCTACCACTTAGTAGTTTCACTATTCATCAAAAATTGATGTTTTTCAGAACAATGCCAAAATTTCATCCTAAGCTATATTTCATATTCCGAATTCAAAAATGAAATCTATTTTACCAAATTCATAACATAGAAGTTGCATTGATTAATTTTATAATTAAATCCCGCTGTTAAAATAAATAGCGTGTTTTTAGGAAACAATATATATCAAAAGATTGACACTTGATTATGTCTGGTTTAAATGTGAAATTACAACCAATGACCAACATTGTATTAAATTGTAAAAATATATTCTAAATATACTTTAAAACCACTCAAATTAATAATTTATCACTATTAATTATTTCGATTAAAAAAGTTGTTTTTAATTATAATTTAGTAATTTTCACTATTCATCAGAATATGAAAGTTATCCGAAAAGTACCAAAATTTCACCTTAGGCTAAATTCGATACTTCGAATCCAAGAATGAAGTTCATTTTGAAAAATAAGATTTACAGAATTTTAAAAAGTGGTTATTATTATTCATAACGTCTAGTTTTAATAATATTTTAATAGCACATCGTTGTTTAGTGAAACTCGGTATTGCGTATTACACACGCTATCGAGGAAGGTCGCGATTGCGTGTAATGCAAGGAAAGACAAGGATGCGTGTTGTGCAAGCTCCTTTTGGTGTAGCGTGCAACACAAGACATTAATAAAATTAAAAAGAATATTTTTTTATAAAATCATGGGCTGTTACACCCGCAGACACCTAGGCTAAGCTCCACACAATCCTCACAAACAAAAGTAACCAGGTAGTTTCCGGGAGCCACCACAGCTCGCATAACGTCTATCATACGTCGGGTATTATACCTCAAGCCATTACAGCCCATACACCGAGTAAGGATCCTCAAGCCATCACAGCCTATACACGTTACACCTATAGTAGTCCATAGGATACTATATCCAGAATATATGTGTGTGAAATAACCACAAGCCATTACAGCCCTCTACACACATATATGGGTAAAACTAACCACTGTGCCTACCAGCACTAAGATCTACCAAGAGAAGAGAGCGGGGCCAAAGGGGGTAGTCAGCCATTCAACCTCCCATCAGAATGTTGGGGAAAACACCCCCCCAGGGCTCAGAATCCCCGGGGTGTCAGTTGCCCTTACCGACAGGGTGGAGTAGCGTATAGAAACACAAAAAGTACAGAATATATAAGTAACTCACATCCACACTATGGGCATTACCTAGTCTTAGATACAACTGCAGCTAACGTCTCTCAGACTCCAGGCTGCTACTTCTAAGACTAGGTATCCTATAAGCACACAACCAATTGGAGAGCTTTATTAGATTACTCCATTCTCATTTATCAGTTCCACTGTACATTAGTTAATTCTTTAAGCATTAATTAAGATTGAACAATTCCCCATTTAACTGAAATGGCGTCACTTTCAATACAACTGCTCCTTTTTAAGATTCACATCACCTTTAAATTCTAGCATCTCCATCCCCGTGGATTTTCACCATTTAATCAAACATTCATTACAGAAATACTTTTCCACATTCCCAGGCATTCTAGAAAAACATCCTATGCTTCTAAACACAAAGGAGGCTCAACACGGTGAGTAGATATACTACCCGTCGGGTCTTTGCCGCCTATAGAAAGAGCATATACCCATTCTCCCTCGAGAGGCTAAACACGGAAAGCACGTGGCATACCCCGCGCATCTTCGCCTCCTTTGGAAGAATGGTAGCAAGACCATCTGCCTTGAGCAGTGGGGAAAAGCAAGGCAGATTAACATTCAAGAACACCACAAGCAACCAGCAACCACATCCATCCCATTCCATCACCCCTGGTGCCCTCCCTGACACCCATATTCATAAACCGATGCATCTCGCCAGACTAGGCATCATCCGCTGCCACAACTATAAGGCCTCCATGCCTCTACATATCACAACAACCGTCCAGGCTCACATCACAGCACAAGCAGCAGGAAAACGAACATCACAAAATGAGCTCTCGGCCCGTTAACAAACAAGAGGGTAACTCAGAACCCTTTTTGAAATTCCCACATAATCTGTTCTCTAATCCATATTGAATTAACAGATTTGTTATTCGTAGGTTCCAATCATGGATACCTAATCAGTAAGCTATCACAATTAAATAACAAAACTTACTTCCCTAATTTGATTATCCTCAAATTAGAACAACTACAACAACGACAAAAAAACCAGATTAATTTATATGCCTCTTTATCCTTCGCCAATTAATCAACAGTTAATTCCAGCTTTACGTTAATTATCAATTTCTATCATGAACGATCAACAAATCAAAGAAACATAGATATCACTATATCTAGGAAAACATGAGGCAAACCGTTATCACGGTATAAAGCAACAACACGCGATCAACTAATTCTTTTAATCCAGTTCAAGTATTTAATTAGGTCAATTTCATTGTGATCCAAAGGAATAAATCATGCTAATTCTACGATTGCACATATATAATTAGAGAAGCCATGAATCCCCTACCTCGAAGAGTTCTTGACGTCCTTTATCCACACAGCAGGTCACGATCCTCCCCTCACGACAACTTATGTGGAAGAATGATCGACACAGCTTGGTTGCATCCAACAGAGCGGGACTGATCCTAGGAGTAAGGGTTGTTTGTGCAACTCCTAGGGAAAGGATTGAAAGGTTCTAGCGCCTCTTAGTTAAGAACAAAGGGAAGGAACAAGGGAGAATGATATATCGTCCCTTTTTAAGATTTAACGAGGTGACGGTTTAAGATCCGGTTAATTCTCCATTAAAAACGGATCGCATTAACCCACGCGGTTTGACCAAGTAAAACATTCCAAGCCTTAGGAATAATTAATATAGGATTTATGGCATTTGAATCGGCCTTAAGAGCCCTTAAAATAAGGCTTTAAATGTATTTTACGTCAAAGGAAACATCAAAAGGGGAAAAACTGTAGGAGTCTGGAAACACTGTTCACCCACCGTTACTGTACATGAAACTGATCTGTCACACCGATCTGTGAAACTGATCTGTGAAACTGATCTGTCACACCGATCTGTGAAACTGATCTGTCACACCGATCTGTGAAACCGATCTGTCTCACCGATCTGTGAAACTGATCTGTCTCACCGATCTGTGAAACTGATCTGTCTCACCGATCTGTGAAACTGATCTGTCTCACCGATCTGTGAAACTGATCTGTCTCACCGATCTGTGAAACTGATCTGTCTCACCGATCTGTGAAACTGATCTGTCTCACCGATCTGTGAAACTGATCTGTCTCACCGATCTGTGAAACTGATCTGTCTCACCGATCTGTGAAACTGATCTGTCTCACCGATCTGTGAAACTGATCTGTCTCACCGATCTGTGAAACCGATCTGTCTCACCGATCTGTGAAACCGATCTGTCTCACCGATCTGTGAAACCGATCTGTCTCACCGATCTGTGAAACCGATCTGTCTCACCGATCTGTGAAACCGATCTGTCTCACCGATCTGTGAAACCGATCTGTCTCACCGATCTGTGAAACTGATCTGTCTCACCGATCTGTGAAACTGATCTGTCTCACCGATCTGTTACTGTTCATAAAACTGGAAACACTGTTCACAGAACTAGAAAAAAAATGGAAAAGTGTTGGGGATAAGTCCCCTTGACCTCCCGGAACACCTCCAACACCAACATTTCACAAAGTAATGGACCAGAGAGGTCCGGGCCATTACATTAGATACCTCTCAAAACATTCTCATCCTCGAGAATTAAAAACCAACCTAGAAGAAAAGAGGGGTCCGAACAACCACCCCATAAGATACCTCTCAGGGGAAAACCACCATGAGTTGTTCGAAAGCTGGAACAAAACTATGACATCCGGGAACAAACAATCCATACCCAAACAATTCATTCACAACATCACATCAAAGGTACATAAACAAAACATGAAAGGTCCAACCACAGAGAAAACATCATTACATGAAAGGAGTTAAACATTAAACAACTCTGGGTACTGAGCACGTATCTGTGACTCACGCTCCCAGGTACTCTCCTCCATGCCACCGTGTCGCCACAAGACACGAACTAAAGGAATAGAACGCCCACACAACACCTTCTCCTTGTGGTCTTGGATCTCCACAGGTCGCTCCTCGAAGGTTGCATCATCATCAATATCGATCTCTCCCCAATCGATAACATGAGATTCATCATGAAGATAATGACGGAGCTGTGATACATGAAAAACATCATGTATCCGACTCATCCGAGGGGGAAGTGCTACTCGATATGCCACAACTCCAACACGAGCTAACACCTCGAAAGGCCCAACAAAACGGGGAGAAAGCTTACTTCCGCGACCAAACCTTCGCTGCCCACGACGGGGAGTCACCTTCAGAAACACATGATCCCCAACATTAAACTCTAAGGGTCTCCTTCTTTGATCCGCATAAGATTTCTGACGATCTTGTGCTGTCTTCATCCTCTCACGAATCACTTGAACCATCTCCGTCGTATTCTGCACTAGTTCTGGTCCGAGAATTGCTGACTCTCCGACCCCAGTCCAGCACAACGGAGAACGGCATGGCCGGCCATACAAGGCTTCAAACGGCGCCATGCCGATGGTAGAGTGAAAACTATTATTGTAAGCGAACTCTACCAAAGGTAAGTGTTTCACCCATGAACCTCCAAAATCAAGAACACAAGAGCGCAACATGTCTTCAAGAGTTTGGATGGTTCGCGCTGTCTGACCATCCGTTTGAGGATGAAAAGCAGTGCTAAGGCATAGTTGAGAGCCAAAAGCATGCTGGAGACCTCTCCACACCCGCGAGGTAAAACGAGGGTCTCGATCAGAAATGATCGTCTTAGGAACTCCGTGAAGTCTCACCACCTCCTCCAGATACTGCCTTGACAAAACCTCCACTGAGCTCGACTCCTTGATTGCTATGAAGTGGGTCGATTTAGTTAAACGATCCACTACCACCCATATAGCATCATGTCCTCCCGGAGCTCGAGGTAAACCTGTAACAAAGTCCATTGAGATGTCCTCCCACTTCCACTGAGGAATCTCTAAGTGCTGGAGAAGACCACCAGGAACACGGTGTTCGGCCTTCACCTTCTGGCAGACTAAACATCGAGACACACATTCTGCAACTGAACGCTTTAGCCCAGGCCACCAAAACTGACTCCTCAAGGATCGATACATCTTCGTCACACCAGGATGTACAGCTAAGGGCGAGCTATGGAACTCTCGGAGAACCGTCTCGCGCATCGCCAAGGGAACAAAAAGCCTGTCATGATACAACACTCGGTGTTGTTCATCCTCTGACCAACCATCAGGGGCCTCCCCACAAACAACTCTGTCTCTCAAAACTTCCACCTCTAGATCACCCAACTGAGACTCTTCCACCTTTTGCATCAGGGATGACTGCACCGTCATCTGGAAAAGACAACCTCTTCCTCCAACTTCTCCCATATCAAGATGCAAAGCTGCTAGCTCTTCCATCCCTCTCCAGGAATCACCAGATTCACGCACAACATCATTACGTGACTTTCGGCTCAGTGCATCAGCAACAACATTTCCCTTCCCAGGTGTATACGATATTTCGAAGTCGTATTCCTGCAAGAACTCCATCCACCGACGCTGCCGCAAGTTCAAATCCCGCTGAGAGAAAACATACCTCAAACTCTTATGATCGGTGAAAACCACAAAGCGCTCTCCAATGAGGTAATGTCTCCACAACTTCAGCGCAAACACCATGGCTGCCAACTCAAGATCATGGGTGGCATAGTTGCGTTCATGGGGACGCAACTGCCGAGACCCATAAGAAACAACTGACCTCTGCTGCATGAGAACACAGCCTAGCCCCAGATGTGAAGCATCACAGAAAACATCAAACTGGACTCCCTCCGTTGGAAGACAAAGGACTGGAGCACTTACCAACTTCTCCTTTAGATACTCGAAAGCTGTCTGACACTGATCAGTCCATATGAACGCTTGATCCTTCCTGGTCAAAGCTGTCAGAGGAGTCGCAACTCGGGAGAAATTAGACACAAACCTCCTATAATAGCCTGCGAGACCAAGGAAACTTCGCACCTCTGACACGGTCTTGGGGGCTAGCCAAGACACCACTGCTTCTATCTTCGAAGGATCCACAGCTACTCCCTGTTGGGACACAACATGTCCCAAGAAACGAACTTCTTGAGACCAGAACTCACACTTGGACAACTTCCCAAACAACCGATGTTGGCGAAGAACTCCCAAAACAGCTCGTAGATGTTCTGCATGCTCTTCTTCAGATGTGGAGTACACAAGGATGTCGTCAATGAAAACCACAACAAACTTGTCCAAGAATTCACGGAACACAGCATTCATCAACCCCATGAAAACAGCTGGAGCATTTGTCACGCCGAATGGCATTACAACAAACTCATAATTCCCATGACGACAGCGGAAAGCAGTCTTCGGGATATCCTCATCCTTTACACGCATCTGATGATATCCTGACCGCAAGTCGATCTTTGAAAACCAACTTGCACCCTTCAGTTGATCGAATAGGTCATCAATCCGCGGGAGAGGATAATGGTTCTTTATTGTCACTTTGTTTAAGCGACGATAATCGACGCACAACCGCAAACTGCCATCAGCCTTTTTCACGAACAAGACTGGTGCACCCCACGGTGACACACTTGGCCGAACAAAACCACACTGCAATAGACCATCGAGCTGAATACGTAGCTCCCGTAACTCAGAAGGGGTCATCCTATATGGAGACATAGAGATGGGAGACGCTCCTGGCTGTAGCTCGATCCCAAACTCGATCTTCCGTCGAGGGGGTAAGGATACAACCTCTTCTAGAAAGACATCAGGGTACTCTTCTATGACCCTAGGAAACGCCAGCTGTTGAACCTCTGAAGAACTCAGCATCATCCCATCCATCATGGATGATAAGGATGAAACTCGTCTATGACTCATCCGAGGATCTCTCTCACCAACAAACACTACTTCCTCTCCATCTTTATCAAAGAAAACGACCTTCTTCCTGTAGCAATCCACAATAGCCTGCACCGAATACAACCAATCCATGCCGAGGATGACATCATATGGTTGTATTCGTAAACATAGGAAATCTCCCCAAGAGCGGTGCTGCCCCAACACTAGCTTACAGTCTCTACATACTTCAAACAAGCTAGCTCGACCTCCAACTGGCGTAGTCAACACCAAGGGCACTGGAAGCCTCTCTACCTCAAGTCCCAAAGCGTGGACAAGGGTAGGGGATATAAAGGAGTGTGTCGCTCCTGAATCAAACAAGGCATACACCAAGGTAGAAAACAAGAAAAGGGTACCTCGGACGACGTCTGGCTCGCCTGGAGCTGGCAACGCTAGAGCATGAAGCTGACCACGACCACCTCCACGGCCTCTCTGACCCTGATGACGACCACCACCACGGCCGTGCTCTGCTCTCTGAGGACGGGGAGCGTCATGGGGCTGTCCTCTACCTGCTCCATCTACCCTCTGGTGATCTAAAGCTGGTGCAACCTGTTGCTGCTGCCTCGGCTGGAACTGCCTCAACGGAGGAACCTGGAGTGGAGCGCCTGGTGCACGATGACTGCTCTGAAAAGTTGGGCACTCCCGCTGCTGATGACCACGTCCACCACAAGAAAAACAATCGCCTGATCCCTTGGCATAGGTCTGAGAGTTGCTACCTCTGGAGAAATGAGATGGGAAGGGCTGGGACCTACCCCCAGGTGAACGGAAACTCTTCTGTCCTGAAAACCGGGAACCCTGGACCACAGCTCTGCTTCTTGAGGAATCATGACGATTCCCCTCTCGTGACGATCCGGTCCTAGCCAAAGTCCTCTCAACAACCTCTGCCCTTGCCAGCACCTCAAGATATGTCTTCAGCATAAATGGGGTGACCTGGCGCCGGATCTCTGGACGCAAAGCCTCCTCGAAATGCCTCGCCCTGGCCTCATCATCTGGTAACAGGTCTGAAGCATATCGTAGAAGGTTCCTGAAACGGATTCCAAACTCCCGAACACTGGAGCTCCCCTGTCGAAGGGTAAGAAGCTCCTGGCGACTGGATGCCATCACAGTCGAAGAAAGAAACTCAACTCTAAACCTGTCTTGAAACTCCTCCCATGAGATCGCTGACTCCTCACAATCCCCGAGGAACAAGAACCACCACTGTCTCGCTGCTCCACGCAACATCGTCACAACCAAGGACACCCAGTGTTCCTTCCGAGCACGAATCGAACTGAAGCCTATCTCGACCTCTTCCAACCAGTCTTCTGTGACTGCATCTGAAACGGAGCCCTCGTACTTCTGTAGACTCTGGCGCTGAAACTCTCGGAGTGTCTTCCTCCAAGTGTCATCATCGTCAACCTCTACCCGGCGGCGATCTGCTGGAACAGCCTGCTGGGCACCTTCTGCGCAAACCTGACGGGGACGCCGACCTGGAACCATACCTGTAAAATAACAATCGTTAGAGCTCCTAAGCCTGGAATATGGAAGACTCAACATTAATTAATTAATTATTTTGTTTTATTAATTTTAGGTTACCTATCCCAAGGTCTACCCATTCAAACACAGGCGCAAGGAATAATGATGCATGATCCTTTCCTAGGTCTCTACCCTGCAACCAGTATCACTTTGTTTAGTAGCCATCGTAAACTTAAAGGTCCGTGCAACAGATCATAGGGGGCCCTGAACGCCTATGTCTCTGCCGGTCTCCAGTGTTTACCCCACTTGCTAAACATGAATGACACCGTTGCCCTACCATCCCATGCATCCTCACCTGTGCCTAACTCCAAACTCCATCCTATCCCTCGACCAGACCTCTGATACCACTCTGTCACGACCCCCTCCCCACAAAGTGTACCCCTCCTGGGCCGGCAATGTGAAAAGGGAGATAATGACCCCCGATTCCCGCCTCCAGTAGGCCCCGAGTTGGCGACTAGCACCGAGGGTATAATACACACACAAATGGGAGGCATTACCCTCTAAGAGAACACATGCAGAAGAGAGAGATAGAATAGAATCCAACCAACTCCAACTCATAACTGAAATGTAAAAGAAACCCAAGTACATATATGAAATGTCATGCAAAAGTACTACAACTGAAAGGGGAAACTAAAAGTACCCAAAAGAAAGTAAAACGACAGCGACCACAAGCCCGAACAACTCCTCCTCCAACCGCAAGCTAGTAGTAACCAGCTTGATCTCCAACCTGCTCCAAGTGACCTGAAAAACAGTTTATATGTACATAGGGTGAGTATAATAGTATACTCAGTAGGATCCTCCCCAAGACTCTCGTGCAAAAGTAAAGAAAGCATGCTAAAGCCCAGTGAACAACAAGTGAAACTAACTCGTCACCTAAACAGGTATACTATGTTCCCAACCTCACCATGGCTACTCTCACCAAGTAACACATACAAGAATATAGCATATAGTAAAGAATGTCAAGGGTACCCCGCTACTACTTCCCCACTGGTTTGCCGCTTTGCCCCAACGACATACGTCCTGTGCATCTCTCTCCAAAGGCTTGCCCGTATCAACATGGGTCAAGCTCCACAATCTGCACCACGTGCACCACATAGGCTTGCCCGCAGACACCTGGGCTAAGCTCCACACAATCCTCACAACCAAAAGTAACCAGGTAGTTTCCGGGAGCCACCACAGCTCGCATAACGTCTATCATACGTCGGGTATTATACCTCAAGCCATTACAGCCCATACACCGAGTAAGGATCCTCAAGCCATCACAGCCTATACACGTTACACCTATAGTAGTCCATAGGATACTATATCCAGAATATATGTGTGTGAAATAACCACAAGCCATTACAGCCCTCTACACAAATATATGGGTAAAACTAACCACTGTGCCTACCAGCACTAAGATCTACCAAGAGAAGAGAGCGGGGCCAAAGGGGGTAGTCAGCCATTCAACCTCCCATCAGAATGTTGGGGAAAACACCCCCCCAGGGCTCAGAATCCCCGGGGTGTCAGTTTCCCTTACCGACAGGGTGGAGTAGCGTATAGAAACACAAAAAGTATAGAATATATAAGTAACTCACATCCACACTATGGGCATTACCTAGTCTTAGATACAACTGCAGCTAACGTCTCTCAGACTCCAGGCTGCTACTTCTAAGACTAGGTATCCTATAAGCACACAACCAATTGAAGAGCTTTATTAGATTACTCCATTCTCATTTATCAGTTCCACTGTACATTAGTTAATTCTTTAAGCATTAATTAATATTGAACAATTCCCCATTTAACTGAAATGGCGTCACTTTCAATACAACTGCTCCTTTTTAAGATTCACATCACCTTTAAATTCTAGCATCTCCATCCCCGTGGATTTTCACCATTTAATCAAACATTCATTACAGAAATACTTTTCCACATTCCCAGGCATTCTAGAAAAACATCCTATGCTTCTAAACACAAAGGAGGCTCAACACGGTGAGTAGATATACTACCCGTCGGGTCTTTGCCGCCTATAGAAAGAGCATATACCCATTCTCCCTCGAGAGGCTAAACACGGAAAGCACGTGGCATACCCCGCGCGTCTTCGCCTCCTTTGGAAGAATGGTAGCAAGACCAGCTGCCTTGAGCAGTGGGGAAAAGCAAGGCAGATTAACATTCAAGAACACCACAAGCAACCAGCAACCACATCCATCCCATTCCATCACCCCTGGTGCCCTCCCTGACACCCATATGCATAAACCGATGCATCTCGCCAGACTAGGCGTCATCCGCTGCCACAACTATAAGGCCTCCATGCCTCTACATATCACAACAACCGTCCAGGCTCACATCACAGCACAAGCAGCAGGAAAACGAACATCACAAAATGGGCTCTCGGCCCATTAACAAACAAGAGGGTAACTCAGAACCCTTTTTGAAATTCCCACATAATCTGTTCTCTAATCCATATTGAATTAACAGATTTGTTATTCGTAGGTTCCAATCATGGATACCTAATCAGTAAGCTATCACAATTAAATAACCAAACTTACTTCCCTAATTTGATTATCCTCAAATTAGAACAACTACAACAACGACAAAAAAAACCAGATTAATTTATATGCCTCTTTATCCTTCGCCAATTAATCAACAGTTAATTCCAGCTTTACGTTCATTATCAATTTCTATCATGAACGATCAACAAATCAAAGAAACATAGATATCACTATATCTAGGAAAACATGAGGCAAACTGTTATCACGGTATAAAGCAACAACACGCGATCAACCAATTCTTTTAATCCAGTTCAAGTATTTAATTAGGTCAATTTCATTGTGATACAAAGGAATAAATCATGCTAATTATACGATTGCACATATATAATTAGAGAAGCCATGAATCCCCTACCTCGAAGAGTTCTTGACGTCCTTTATCCACACAGCAGGTCACGATCCTCCCCTCGCGACAACTTATGTGGAAGAATGATCGACACAGCTTGGTTGCATCCAACAGAGCGGGACTGATCCTAGGAGTAAGGGTTGTTTGTGCAACTCCTAGGGAAAGGATTGAAAGGTTCTAGCGCCTCTTAGTTAAGAACAAAGGGAAGGAACAAGGGAGAATGATATCTCGTCCCTTTTTAAGATTTAACGAGGTGACGGTTTAAGATCCGGTTAATTCTCCATTAAAAACGGATCGCATTAACCCACGCGGTTTGACCAAGTAAAACATTCCAAGCCTTAGGAATAATTAATATAGGATTTATGGAATTTGAATCGGCCTTAAGAGTCCTTAAAATAAGGCTTTAAATGTATTTTACGTCAAAGGAAACGTCAAAAGGGGAAAAACTGTAGGAGTCTGGAAACACTGTTCACCCACCGTTACTGTACATGAAACTGATCTGTCACACCGATCTGTGAAACTGATCTGTGAAACTGATCTGTCACACCGATCTGTGAAACTGATCTGTCACACCGATCTGTGAAACCGATCTGTCTCACCGATCTGTGACACCGATCTGTCTCACCGATCTGTGAAACTGATCTGTCTCACCGATCTGTGAAACTGATCTGTCTCACCGATCTGTGAAACTGATCTGTCTCACCGATCTGTGAAACTGATCTGTCTCACCGATCTGTGAAACTGATCTGTCTCACCGATCTGTGAAACTGATCTGTCTCACCGATCTGTGACACCGATCTGTCTCACCGATCTGTGAAACCGATCTGTCTCACCGATCTGTGAAACCGATCTGTCTCACCGATCTGTGACACCGATCTGTCTCACCAATCTGTGAAACCGATCTGTCTCACCGATCTGTGAAACCGATCTGTCTCACCGATCTGTGAAACCGATCTGTCTCACCGATCTGTGAAACCGATCTGTCTCACCGATCTGTGAAACCGATCTGTCTCACCGATCTGTGAAACTGATCTGTCTCACCGATCTGTGAAACTGATCTGTCTCACCGATCTGTGAAACTGATCTGTCTCACCGATCTGTGAAACTGATCTGTCTCACCGATCTGTGAAACTGATCTGTCTCACCGATCTGTTACTGTTCATAAAACTGGAAACACTGTTCACAAAACTAGAAAAAAAATGGAAAAGTGTTGGGGATAAGTCCCCTTGACCTCCCGGAACACCTCCAACACCAACATTTCACAAAGTAATGGACCAGAGAGGTCCGGGCCATTACATCACATGATTTTGAAATTAAGAAATTAAGAAATTATATGTATGATATTCCTAAAGAAAGAGCTTTCGTTGTTTGTAGAATATTTCAATGTATGCTGGTAGAGATCACTCATCTATAAGGAGAAGTTGATTCTTTAGAAAAGGGGTAGAAATAAAAAATTCTTGAATGTTTAAAACTCTCAAGATAGGTTGTAACCTTTGAAGAGGAAAATAGGGAACTTGAAATATGTTCCTAAAACACCTCAAAGAAGTTGAAGAGAAATATGGATTCAAAAATACTCTTAAAGAAAATATCCATGTGCTTGAAGACAAATTGAGAAATTGAACCAATGTGAAGGGTTTTCATTTGAAAAAAATGTCCAATAAGATCAAGGAAAACGACTCTTTGATTTAGAATAAAGTTGCGCTACATGAAGATAAACTCGTTGGAATGAATAAAGATTGTGAAGAAAAAATTATTATAGTTGAAAATCAGAAAAATATCCTCAATATGAAATGTCTAGATTTGGAAGCTCAGTGGGAAAATATTGAGAAGACATATATTGAGACTTCAAAGAAGAAGGAAATAGTTTTTGTTGCTACTCAATGCTCACTAGAATATTATAAAGCTGGACAACTTGCAACATGTGATAATAATATCATGATTCTTTTGATGATCTATCTCAAGAAGCTGAGAAGAAGAAGGTACCATCCAAACAAAATTATATTAACGCCATTAAACCTATTATCATGAAGAGTGAAGGTTGTAAGAAAAATACTGTACAAATATGGATGATTAAAGGAGACAAGAAAGCTACCACCATGACTAGGGTAGATAGGAAAAAGAGTATGGAATCCAGTTTCCCATAAAGAGCTCAAAAATTCATAAATAATAGCCAAGAACCTTATATATGAGATACAATGAAATCAATATTTGTGGGTCAATGTTGGTACTAGAACATATTTTAGAATCTTTCATTAAATTGTTGGTACAATCCTCAAAATGTAAAAGAACAAAAGAAGACTATTTCATGGGAGGAATCTAGAGATGAAGAAGCAAAATACATAGGTACAAAAGCATCTATTTACTATAAACCAATTTGGTATGCTTGATAATATCTGTCATAAATGCAATTGCAGTGTTCAAAAGGTTGGTACATGATCATTTGAAAATGTATTAAAAGATGATAAGAAAAATAATATCACAAAATATGTCTCATAATGAAGAAGAATACTTGGGAACAAATCAAAATAATGTTCTGAATAGAAATACTCCCAAAAAGGTATCAAATAATAATGTTGAGAATGTAATGTCCTGTTTTCAGGTGACACCCAAAGGTGCCCTGTACCCAGTTGGTCACATGGACTCAAGAACATTTCCTTGAATTCCAGAGGCATCCGACTAGTAGTGAGGGCCTTGGGTGTGATATTGGGGAAACTATGCCCTCAATGGCAGAGTAACATAGTTCAAACAAAAAATACACAGTAGTGGAAACAGTAATACCATGCAATAGATATAAATAGTGGAAGACTACTAATAAATAAAAAACTAGAGCATATATATAAATTATGCATGTCACATATGTCTAGGAAAATAGAGAAACAAGTCACAATGCTGGAAATATAATACTAAAGCAAAGTAAAAAAAGAAAACAAGTAAAATCCTACAACATCACAAGCCTTATCTTGGTCCCATTCTCTCAAACTCCACAACAATAAAGTACCTAATGTAGAAGGGAGATTTCCCTTATCTATACCAGCAACTATATAATCTGTTTGGGTCTAAAAGAATGACCCAAAAAGGGTGTGAGACAAATCCCAGGAGGAAACCACAAAAATATCTGTGCCTAACTGTCATTTCATATATATATATATCAGGAAATATGAAAAATAAATCAATAAACAAGGAAGTACTCAAAAGTAAACAATCCTACAGTTTACAATTACATTGATTTACATTTATTAATTATTAAAACCTTTGAATAAGGTAACCTTGGGATCTAGCCTAAACTCTATATAGCCTGTGTAAAAGAAAAACAGATGTGTCAGAAGACTATCTAACAATCAAGTAAGACTGATTCCAAGATTGTTCTTTGGCTTGGAAGGATCATCACAATCAATCAATCATTCACAAGAAACCCTCTGGGAAAGTTCTCATAGACTAACCCCTATGGTACAACATATCATCAAATCAATAAGGATATAACTACCCTCTGGGGAAGATCACACTAACTAACCCCTTTGGTCTCACAAAAACAAAGACTCTTTGAGAAAGCACTCACCGTCAATTCCCCCCTGTGGTATTTAATAATAAAACACAGACTCTCTCAGGAATAAATAAACATCAATTCCCCTTGTGGTCTCATAACGGTATACTATAGATACTCTGAGGGGGGAATCACCATCAATCCACCATATAGTCTTGCAATGGTAAAAATAACAGTCACTTTGGGTAATCCATCAATGTCAATTCCCTTACATGGTCTAACTACACCAGGTTCTCAAAGCCCTATGTAATACAATCATACACAAACGATATGTAGTAGCCCAAATTAATCTCAACTACTACAAATCTAAGCAGCTATAATGCATAACATAAGCATTTAACAAGAATCAATAAGAAATCAATTCCAACCTAACAAGAAAGGTAAGGAAAAAAAGGTTTACCTCATAGGAAACCTGGACCAAATGGATAGAAACATCTAAATAAGGAAACTCACCCACAGGGTGTCCCCTAAACATGATATTTAGCATAATATATCAATAAAAACCTTAATCTAATAATCAATCTAAGGAAGATGATAACTGGGTTCGATTCCTTAACAAAAAATACCCCAATCACGGTTAATCAGCAGTTAAGAATATATAAATCAAATAAAAACACCAAAAGGAAACAAACCACCTACCTTGACATTGTAAAATTTATATAGTTCAACATCATCTTTTGAATATGTATAAATGTCATAGATCTACAAAAAGGTAAAAAAAGTTAAAACTTGGATAACTCAAGAAAGTAGAGAAATCAAAGGAATTGATTCAGGAAGAACCAATAACTCACTGAGGAAATTACAACACAACCAATGGTGTTTTATTCAGAGAAAAAATGATGAATTGGTGGCTTAGAGAATATTCAGAAATTCTGTATGCTCTTTCATGAGGCATATCTAGAAGAAGAGAGTTCTGGAGATTAGACATGACCCCAGTCCGATTAATAAAATAAAAATAAAAGTACACATCATGCTCATTTAATGTGCATTCCATGTACATGCCTTAACCACCCCCATCTTTAGGTGGTCAACATGGCCATGTACTCTGCTGTTATACGTCTAGTACATGACTACACACAAAAACCTGGTATAGGACGTGTACTCAAGAGTACACTGTGTGTACTTATAAATTTTACAAATTCTTCATTTTTCCTAAAAAAACTCGAAATCAAGATCCATACCTGAAATAAAGATCTGGGTTCTTAAAAACTTCTCCCCTTAAAGCAATTCGTCCTCTAATTTTTCTTCCAAGGGCGGTGATGAAGAAACTTAAAACAACTCTAGCCACTATGATCGTACATCGACCTCCCTCTCCCAAGTATCGTCCTATACTTGCCCGTGCTTCCATAACACCCATACCAGAGGAATAGAACAACCATAGAGAACCTTCTTACTGTGATCCAAAATCCATATAGGGTGCTCTAAGAAGGATGCATTCACCTCCAACTTAACCTCCTCCGGTTGAAAAAATTGAGACGAGTCTGAAAAGTAACACCGTATATGAGAAACGTGGAAGGCGTCATGCATGGACTGATACCAGTAAGGTAACTACAACTAATAAGAAACCGACACAACTCTTTCCAAAACCTCAAACGTCCTGACATATCTTAGTGAAATATTTCCCTATCTCCTAATCCCCTTGTGTCCCAACCGTAGTGTGACACATAAGAAAACCTGATCTCCAACCTTGAACTCTAGAGGTCATCTCCGTCAACCAGCATAAGATTTCTGGAAAGAATGTGTAGTATGCATCCTATTTCAAATATACTCCACCTGATCAGTGGTCTCCTGGACAGGATGAGGTCCCACCATAGATACCTCTTCTGCCTCTAGCAAACATAGGGGTAATAGTAATGGACTACCATACAAATAATCATAAGGTTCCATCTGAATCGTCGCCTGAAAAATGTTATTGTAAGAAAACTCCACTACGGGTATGTGTCTCTCCCAAGAACCACTAAAATCTTGGATGCATTCCCGAAGCATGTACTCCAAAACCTGAATCATGTACTCATATTGGCCATCTGTATGAGGATGATAAGATGTACTCATAAGTACCTGTGTACCCAAATGCTTTTGTAGTCCTTGCCAGACACGAGAACTAAAATGGGAATCCCTATCTAAAATGATAGAGTTTGGAACCCCATGCAAATGCACAGTCTCTCAGATGTACAACCTTTTAATCTCATCAACACTGAAGGTCTCCTGGATTAGTAATAAGTGAGAAACCTTCAAGAGTCTGTCAAAAACAACTCAAACTGCATCATTCCCTTGAGGTGACCTCGGAAAACCCATCACGAAATCCATCATGACATCATTCCACTTCCACTCAGGAATGGGTAATTACTGTAAAATCCCTACTTGTCGTTGATGTTCTACCTTCACCTGTTGATAGGTGGAACATCTCATAACAAAGCTAGAAACATCTCTCTTCATACTAGGTAACCAATACTGACAGTGTAAATATTGATACATCTTGGTGGCACCAAGATGAACTACCCAATATGAGGAATGAAAACCCCACATCAACATCTCATGTATGTCTTCTGACACCCATACATATCCATGAAAGTGAAAGATCTCATCCTCGCCAAAAGTCTATCTAGGAGTAGGGTCCTCTTTTGACAGATTCTTACGTAGAAATAGGACTTTAGAATCTGATAGCGGCCTCATTTTCACCCAATCTAGAAGGGTAAAGGTAACAAATACAGAAGAAAGAAACATCATCCCCTATCTATTGTGCACCTCAAAAAGCATCTAAAAGAATAGAGCCATAAGCTACCTCTCACTACTGGCCTCCTAAACTACCTATATCTGAGTCCTCTTGCTCAACTCATCTGCCACTGCATTGCCTTTTCCAAACGTATAGTCAAGATCAAAGTCAAAATACTGAAGGTACTCAACCAACCTTCACTATCTCAAATTCAGATCACTCTGAGTAAAGATATACTTGAGGATTTTTTGGTCAGTGAAAACCAAAAAATGTTCTCCCAAAAGATAATGTCTCTAACAGTGAAAAGCATGAACAAATATATCCAACTCGAGATTGTGTGTTAGGTAATTACTCTCATGTGGCCTCGACTACCGAGACCTGTATGCAACAAATCCTTCCCCCTACATAAGCACTACTCCCATCCTGATACCTGATGAATCATAGTAAATGGTGTAACTCTTTATTAGATCTGGAAAAACTAGTATCGGTGCTAAAGTCAATCTCCTTTTGAGCTCCTGAAAGGCTGAATCACAAGAATCCGTCCACAAGTACTTCACACCATTTTTAGTCAGGCCTTTTAATGGCACTTTTAAGAATGAAAATTCCTATATAAAATTCCTGTAGTAACCAACCATCCGCAAAAAAATTTGTACCTAAAAGACGTTCTTCGGCTGCTCCTAGGAAACTACTGCTCTCACTTTCTCTAGGTCTACTAAAACTCCTATCTCTAAGATAACATGACCTAATAAGTGAATTTAGTCCATCCAAAAGTGTCCTTTTGAGATCTTATCATATAAATGATTCTCTCTCAGTGTACTCAAAACAATCTCAAGATGAATAGTATGGTCATGTAGAGTGTGAGAGTACACCGAGATATCATCTACGAAAACCACCACAAAGGATTCCAATTATGGATGGAACCCTCAGTTCATTAGTTCCATAAAAACTGTAGGCACGTTCATGAAACCAAATGGCATAACCATATACCTTTATATACCATACATGATTTGGAAGGCTGTAATAGGTATATCTGATGATCTAATGCCCAACTGATGATAAATGGATCTCAAGTCAATATTTGAGAACACCCATGCTCCTCAAAGCTAATCAATGAGATCTTAAATCCTTGGTAAGGGATATCAGTTCTTGACCATCATCTGGTTCAGCTTCTAATAATCCACACAAAGACTGAGGATATCGTCTGCCTTCTTCACAAAAAGGACAGGTGAACCCCAAGGAGAAGTACTGGGTCAGATGAAACCCTTATCCTACAAATCCTCTAAATTCTTCTTGATATCCTATAACTATAGTGTAGCCATCCTATAATGAGTAATGGAAACTAGTTCCACTCCTGTTAGAAGCTTGATAGGAAAATATACATCTCACTCCGTAGGTAAACCTGAAAATTCATCTGAAAAGACATCCCAGAAATGATCGACCACTGGAGGAAAGTACATTTGTGAAGTCCCCTAGTCATCAAGATACAAACTAGAAATCTGGGTTATAACACCTCTCAACCCATGATACTTGGGTCTATCTCTTCTTTCCTGGACATCCCATTCACCCTTATGTAGAAACAATCCGCCCTCTGGTGATGTGAAACTCACCCTATAATGATAGAAATTGACAACATCCTAGAAGGGAACTAACCAGTCTATTCTGAGAATGACCTCATATTCTATCATCTCTAAGGCATAAAGGTACCATAAGAAGTGACAACCAACAACCTCAAGAGGGAAATCCTTGGACTGATGTACACAAGAGTCCCCAAAAAAGTGTCCAGCTCCATGATATCAGTAGAAGTAAAGATACAGAGCCCAAGGCTCTCCACAATAGGCACAAATATAAAGATATGGGAATCCATTGTATCTAAAATAGTAGAAGCTAAAACTAAGGAAACCAAAATCTTACCTCTAACCATAGAGGGTCTAGGATCCTGCTCTTGTTGGATCTACTCCAGCGTAAAAGATTGACCTATGACGTGGCCCTGTGAAGCTATCTGAGATACCTGAGCTGATCCACCCTACGGTTGTCGAAAACCCTGTGTCTGACCACTGCGACCATGAATAACACCTTGGCTTGAACATCTTGAAGAACTCTATCCCCCAGTCTAATGTGGGATTGGTGGTCCTACTTTGGTACTAGGAGTCGAAACAGAACCCCTATCATCAGCTGCTGGTGAAAAACAAAACCAGCGAAGATGCTGATGATGGACTATCTTACCTTAAGATCGGCACTCGACTTGGTATATCAGAAACTGAGGTCACGTATTCCCACTCTTAACACACTGGTATCATACCACTTGGATACCTAAAGGAATATCCTATCTACTCAGATCTTTGTGCGTAGACTCCCTGTGGATCTTCCTACTATTAGTCAGAAAAGTACCAACTCTGGATGCCGAACCGCCCTAGCTCAAAGATCCCAACTCCATCTAATTATGCTCAGTGATTAGTACCTGGTTGACTATATATGATATGTAAGTCAACCTGAATATGTTCACCTGGGATTAGATTCCATTCCTAAGACCATCCTCAAACATCATGGCCAGAAATAACTCACCACCCTCCAGAATGGGTGTGATGCATTGCAACTCTATGAAGAAAGAAGAATACTCTATAACTGAAAGAGTACCCTATTCCAGACCCATGAACTCTGAATCTTATTTATACCTCATGGTCTCTTGGTATAAGTAGTCATAGAAGGTCTTTTGGAACTCATACCAAGTCATAACTCATTGGCGACCCACCTGTGATATCACATCCCACCATCTCTTGGAAGAATCACGTAGCATGTATGTAGAGAGATTAAAACTCATATTTGAAGGATTATCTAGATTCTCAAAGATAGAAAACATGGATTATAACCATGACTCTATAGCCTGAGTTCCTCCATCCCCTGAGAAAGTGGGAGGATACTTCTGCTGAAAAACCTGCATCAACTCTGCCATAGATGGGACAGGATGCGGTGCTCCCTATAAGTTTGCACTATCCTCATGAAGCCTTCTCGGAATTGTGCATCTACACCTATATCTAGAATGACAGATGGTTCCAGGAATGGAACGATGGGAGGATATGCTGGTAGTCCTTGGTCTACAGTTTATGGTGTTTGATCATCACTCTGAACCTGTCATATAATCGAAGGATGTCTCAGTGGCATGACTCTGCAAGTTCAAGTGCACACTTCAGTTCAATATTATCAAGGAATGAAACTTAGAAGCTCAAGAAAGGATCAGGAGAATAAAACAATCAATTTTTACAAAATAGGGGGGGTACATAGCATGTATAACCACTACAAGACGTGTTCCCTTAGGATTTTAACATGGCGTGTACCTCTTCCAAACTTGGTCGTGTAACACCCATACACACGGCCTGTCCATTCCATGACACGGTGTGTACTTGAATTTTCCCTCACACCCAAGTTCTTCTACATGACTAAACCACACAGTTCTCTCCTGGGTAACACTACACAACTTTTTCACCCTAAACATGGTGTGTACCAGTTAAGTTCCAACCACCCGTGTCATTAGTCACACAGACGGATACATGGCCTATTTGGCATGTGGTGTACTCCCTGTACATGATGTGTTCTACCCAAGTTTCCAAACCCCGTGTCTCTTCTCACACAGTTAGTCACATGGTTAAAGACTACACAACGTGTACATACAGTACATGACGTGTACTTAATAAAAGTTGTTTTTTCTCGAACAGAAGAACACAAGGTGTGTGTTCATAACACCACACACTGTGTTGTTTGGGTTTCTAGAAATTAGGCCTATAAATATTCTTCAGAACCCTTAAACATAATTTTTTTTCCAAGAAATGAAAAATTCCAACCCGCAAGATCCCATAATCCCCATACCTAGTTGGTCACATGACCTCAAGCACATTTCCATGAATTCCAGAGGCTAATGACTAACAATGAGGGCCTTGGGTGTGATAGTGGGGAAACTATGCCCTCCTTGTTTGAGTAACACAATGGAAACAAATAGTAAACAGTAGCTGAAACAGTAATACCATGCAACAGAAGTAAACAGCAGAAGACTGATAATACATAAACAATTGGAGCACATATATAAATGATACAGGTCACATAGGTCTGAGAAAATAACCAAATAATTCACAATGTTCGAAATAATGTACTAAACCAAAGTACAAAAAAATAAATAAAACTCATACAACATTGTAAGCCTCATCTTGGTCCCATGCTCTCCAACTCCACATCAATCAAGTACCTGATGTATAAGGGAGCTTTCTATTATCTATAACTTTGACCATATAATCAGTTTTGGTCAAAAATCACAAATCAAACATAGTGTGAGATGAATCCTAGTAAACCACCACAAAAGTATCAGTTCCTAACTATCAGTGAATATATATAGTAGGAAATATGAAAAATAAAGCAATAGACAAGGAAGTACTCCAAAGTAAACAATCCTACAGTTTCCAATTACATTCATTTACATTTATTAATTATTCAAACCATTGAATAATGCAACCTTGGGATCTATCCTATAATCTGTATCGCATGTGTAAAAGAAAAACAAATGTCTCAGAAACCATCTAACATTCAAGTAGGACCGATTCCAAGCTTGTTCTTTGGATTGACAGGATCATCACAATGAATCAATCATTCACAAGCAACCCTATGTAAAATTTCTCATAGACTAACCCCTCTAGTTCAACATATCATCAAGTCAATAAGGATATAACGACCCTATGGGGAAGATCACATAGTCTAACCCCTTTGGTCTTACAAAAAAAAGGCTCTTCGAGGAAGCACTCACCGTCAATTCCCCCTGTGGTCTTTAATGATAAACTATAGAATCTCTAAGGAAGAACTCAATGTCAATTCCACCATGGTCTTGTAATGGTATACTATAGAAATTATTAGGGAGAACTCACCGTCAATCCCCCTATTGTATCGTAATAGTAAACATAACAGACACTATGAAGAAGCCCTCAACGTAAATTCCTCCTATAGTCTAACTACACCAGGTTCTCATAGCCTAGTGTAAAACAATCATACAAAAACAATATCCAAAAGCCTAAATTAATCTCAAATACTAAAAGGCTAATAATCTAAATTCATAACAAAAGCATTTAACAAGCAGCAATAAGCAATCAATTCTAACTTAACAAGAAAGGTAAGGAAAACAAGGTCTGCCTCATAGGAAAGTTGGACCAAACGACCATAAAAATCCAAACAAGGAAACACACCCATGAGATGTCCCCTAAATAAGATATTTAGTACCATATTTCAATGAAATCCCTTAATATAATAATCAATCTAAGGTAGATGATAACAGGGTTCTATTCCTTAAAACGAAAAACCAAAATCATGGGTAATCGACACCTAAGAATATATAACTAAAATAAAAACTCTAAAAGGGAAAAAACTACCTACTTAAACATTGTACAATTAATATAGTTGAACCTAAGAATTTGAATCGGTCTAGAATGTTGTCGATATACAAAAAGGTCAAAAAATTTTCAACCTTATATAACTCAATAAAGAGGATAAATCATAGGAATAGATTCAGGAAGAACCAATAACTCACCTAGAAGATTCAAACACAATGGACGGTGTTTGATTTGGAGAACAGATGAAGAATCAGTGGATCAAAGAAGAGTCAAAGATTCTGTACTCTCCTTTGTGAGGAACAACCAGAAGAAGAGAGTTCTATATATTATAAGTGACCCCAGTCTAATTAATCAAATAAAAAGAAAAGTACATGGTGTGTTCATTTAATGTACATGCTGTGTACATGCACAAACTGGCCCCCCATCTTTAAGAATTCCACATGGCCATGTACCCGGCTGTTACATGGCTAGTACATGGCTACATGTGGAATCCTGGTACATGTCGTGTACTCAAGAGTACATGATGTGTACTTAGAAAATTTTCAAATTCTTCCCTTTTCCTAAAAAACTCCCGAAATCAAAATCCATAACTGAAATGAAGATCTAAGTTCTTATATAGAAGACCTTAGTTTTTATGTCCAATATTTTTAAGGGTAGTACATTCAAAAGAACTACTAATATGGATGAAACATATAATAATCCATGTGGAAGATCCAAAATGTATTCCACAATTCCTAATGACATGTTAGTTATCTGGCCAGAAGATTTGGAAAAAATAAGGAACCTTGAGGATGCACAAGCTAAGGCTAGTGAAAAAGAAATATAAAATATTCCACATGATTAAGGTAAAGTGTATGAGAGTTTTCAACCAAAAGGAAAATCATGTGGTAATGTTGTTTTGTGTGAGATATTCAACAAATATGGACATGTTGCAAAAGGTTGTTTAACCTTAATACAAGAACAAGAAGCATTCCTTAAGGGGAGTAAGAATTTTTCATCCATGAAGGCTATCTACAAGAAAGATCATCCACAAAAAGTAGAAGATTATATGAGGATATCCATGCTTTTCCAACATAAATTAGAATAGATGTTCACTTGGGAAAGCATGAATACTGGAGTAAATAGAGAAACTTGGTTTAGAAAAACATCTCAACCTTGATGTTTATATTGATGAACCAAGGATGAACCACCTTATTCCCTTAATCTTTATTTATGATATTTGTGATTATAATGAAGGTAATTGAATGGTGAAGCATGTTCTTAGGGGGATAACCTAATAAGCAGTGAGGGATTTCATTCCTACTTTGATAGTTTAACTAATGAAGTCACCATGTTTGAATAATTACTTAATTTGGTATTCAAATAAAAACATGATGAAAGGTTATTTTTGATGAATCTAAATATGTACTATTATGGAAAACTAGGATAAATAAGGTTCCATTTTGTCTTGATCTTATTTATGGAATCATGAATAACAAGTGTTCAATAATATTATCCTTGATGAAGTTTTGAAAGTTATCCAATGTGGATAGTCATAAGATGAAAAACAATTATGGTGTTTTATCTTTACAAAAATTTCTTGAAATCCATTCTTGATGAGATTCACCATTATCAATATGCTGATAAGTATTTCTCTTGAGGAGGATAGAAATGATGAATGCTGAAGAATCTACTAGAATAATTATTTAAATTGTTATCTAACCTGATTATTCATGAAATTTCTTGAAGATCATGTCATCAAAAAAGGAGTTTCAGTTATCATGATCAGTGGTCAAGGGATAGACTCAGATTCTAAAATAGTGGAAGTCTTATAAAATATTCTGGTCTAACACAAAGAATATGATTTAGAAGAAGAATCAGAAAAAGAAATTATGGGTGAATAAACTTTATCTAAACCTCACAAGAGAAACCTTAGAGAATAAATTGATCAAACCAATATCATTGGGTATTGGAACACACCAGCACAGACATAGGAGAATGGAAATGTCATTAGAAATAAGGCATTCCTAGTGTTTAAAGGATATGCACAAATTGAAGGAATTGATATCAAATAAACATTTTATCCAGTGGTGAGATTGGAGTTGATCAAGATTTTCCTTGCTATGGAAATCCAAATAGGATACAATGTTTATTATATTGATGTCAAACAAAAATTCTTAAATGTTTTTCTTGAAGAAGATTTATACATTGAACAACCAATGGGTTTTCTAATTGGTAATTATGAAATGAAGGTTTTTAGATTGAAAAATGATCTCTATGGTTTAAAGAAGGCACCACGAGCATGGCATTCTAATTTAGATTCATATCTAAAGAGTGTATAATTTAAAAGAGGATGGTTTGACCATAACCTCTTTGACAAAAATTCAAAATAAGATCAATTTATGGTTTTGGTGTATGTAGATGATATTATATTTGGTGGCCTGAATATCCCTAAGGCCTTCTTTTTTATTTTATTATGGTTAATCCCCCTTTTAAGGGTTGAAGGGGAACCCGTACATGACCCGTAGGCCCAAGGCACAAGGCCCGACACACCCACAATACATGACCCGAAGGCCCAGAGGCATACCATGCCCATTACATGACCCGTCAGCCCAACCCACTTGAACTAAACCTCCCAAGATTTCTACATCATTGATCACCTACCTCCCCACATTTCATTTCTGATCGAATATCATTTCCCTGTACAAAGCTACACGGTGCCTGGTCCCGATGTCGGCTGCCATACCCTCTCATTCTTCCAATCCGGTTAGCTTTACATCTGGTGGCTGCTACTCCTGTTTCTCTAATCCTCTTCTGGTGCATGTTCTGTGTGAACTGGGATACTCCATGGTCTACGTGACTCGAAGGCCCTGTTACCCGAAGGCCTTTGATGACCCGAAGTCCCTGGAGACCCATAGGCCCAAACCGGTGGCCCGAAGGCCCAATATCAACTCTGATTTTAGTTGAGATAAAACATAGAAAGCATGAGTATGGGATATATATGGATCCCACTATATATAAAAGAATCATTTTAATCTTATTATACTTTAATAAAACATGTATGAATATTGTCTTTAAAATATGCTTAACGACCCACATTCAAAGAAGATATAATGAAGTATCATCATTTTTGGATGCTGAATGAGATGGAGATGTGGTTGATAGAAATTCCACAATTGATAAAGAAACAACTGATTGATATTATTGATGAGGTGAAACAACCAATGGTGATTCATTGTGATATCACAAGCACGATTGATCTTATGAAGAATACTATTTATCTTTCTTATACAAAACATATTGAAATCATATATCACTTCATCAAGGAAAAATTTGAACAAGGTATGATTAAAATGGATCAGGTTGGAACTAATGACCAAGTGGCTGGAATTCTAAAAATTCCATTGGAAACACATGTTTATGAGAAACATTAGTTCAACCTTGGTGTTTATACACCTCCCAGTGCACGAGGAGGTTACGAATACTCTCCTCTACCCGGTTGCATTAACTATTTTAATATGTTTGAAGTAGTGATGTAGGTTTATAGGGGAGATACGATCTAGGGGGAGTGTGTTTTAAGCACCACATATTCAATAACATGTTATTTGGGTTTTTTTGAAAATGGGGTAGAATGGATAAATTATATTCTATGAGTTTGCATGAGAAATGAGAAGGTATAGAAGAATTGAGAAAAAAAGGAGGAGAATGAAAAATTTATGGTTTTATAGTTATAGGTTTTTGAAAAACCAGGAAATGCTTCTGTGACATGATGAGAACTAGGTGTTATATAGAAACAATTCAATTCATGTAATGCTTATATGAAACTATCAGAGCTTATATTGGATATCTTTAAGCATTCCAAGAAAAGAGAACCCAATTCATGCTTCTCCTATTATTTTGTACACTGATCTTTGCTCACATAGACTTAGAGTGTTGGATGATTTGTTTCTCATGTATTAGGTTTTGATTACTTCTAGTGCTTTATTGAATTTATCTGCAGATTACCAACAAACCCAAAGGGAGATATTGTTGTAACCAAGGCTATTTTTTGCTAAAAATGGAGTATGGTTTGTGTTTTTTTGTCAACCCTCACATGGAATACTAGGGAGTTTAAAAGGAAAGGTATCTTATAGTTCAATTTAATAATTGTATTAAAGGTGGCATCATTTCCAAACGTTTGCCAAAATTTTAAGGTCCAGAATTTGAAGGATGGATTACATTAGGAAAAGTGGATTTTCTTGAAGGCCTTATGAAAATATGGAAAAAGACTATGTTTCACAAAGATGGGCTTCACGAATGGTGTTACATAAAGGATCAAATAAATTTGATGGTGATCTACACAAAAACTATGAGCATTGCGAACGACGGAGAAATGGAGCACCATGAATGGTGACATTGATCTCTATGATTACAAGAATTAGACCAACACAAGCACGTGTTGTTTTGATGGAAAACTTTGTGACAACATCAAATCACTATAGAGCATCGCAAATAGAGGATATATGAAAAGGTGGTTCTGAAAGATATAGAAAATCTACTAAGAGGTGGTGGAGAATTGTGAATGGTCAAGAATATAAATATAAGATTACCCCTCTTCATTTGACACAAATATTTCCAAAAAAAATCATAAATTTCTATTATTTTGTGAAGCTAGGGGAGCTCCGTGAATCTAACATTATATGTGAGCTTGAGAATCAGGAAAATACTAGTTAAATATTGAATTATGTCAATGTTTATAAGAAAATGGTGATTTGTGATTATGGGATATTCCACATTGACTTTGTGAGCTTCATGAAGGTAGTTGATTCTATAAAGATAGTTAGCTTCATGAAGGGTTGAGATTCACAAAGGAGCTTCACGAAAGGCAGTTTTGAATATTATTTTTTCAATTAATAGGGCTTTCAAATTACATCAACTTAGGTCTATAGTGTAAGTATATTCTATTTCTATACAAGTATAAATACATTAATGCTAATCCATTAAAGAAACCTTCAAGTCAATAAACTGAGTTAGACTTCTCTCAAAGTAGTGATCTTGGGGGAGTTGATGAAAGTGTTCCAAGGGACACAATGTGTTATCCCTAAAATCTTATAAAGTCAGTGTTCCTAGAAAAAATTTACTATGTATGAACTCTTTTATTCCAAAACTAGTAAATATTAGTAGATTTCAATACAACTTACACACTGTCGGTGTATGCTCCTTGGACTGGCCCTTAGTGGTGAACCAAGTAAAACCAACGTGTTTTTTTCTACATGTGAATGTTTTATTATTTATAGAATCCATCATACAAGTTTAAAAAGTTCCTAACAACCTGGGAACAAGATCCATCACATTAAAATAAAAGGCTGACACCCTGATTCACCCCTCCTCTATAAGGGTGTTCTAGGGTCCTACAATTATTCCACTATTCTTCTAGGTTATCCCATGTCTTTTGGAACTTAGTTTTCTATATAGGATGATTAATATTCTTGTTGGTTGGTTACCCTTGATTTATTGTTTCCATTTCCCATACTATGTGATCATTATTGTTTCTCTCTTGTGTGGTGTACCTATTAAGAAAAGTGATGAGTTGGTTTTCAAAGGTTTATGGAAAATGTTTTGAAAATATTTTACATTCCTTTTCCACATTTTAAATAAAAACATTATTCTTATTCTCTAAGGTGATAATGGTTCTTTCTTGGAATTTTTTTGGTTTTAAATGAAAAAGGGAAGGGGTGTGTTTAGTTTTAAATAGAAAGTGGTGTGAAAGGCCTAGTTTCATATATCGTATTTCAAACTTGAAGTTGGTGTTTCTTTTATTTAAAGGAAGTGCATTGAGAATAGATTTTTTGGGCACATATACTAAGTTTAAATACTCATGCCAATAATTATTTCTTTTTTATCTCTTGGTGTAGGTTCTATATTGGTTTCAATCTCTGTGGGTGATGGTTGGTTTTTAGTATCAGATAGTGACCCTCAGGGTCACATGGAGTCATTGTAGTAATCATGTTTAGTTTGGGTTTTTCTACTCAGTTTATTGTATTTTAAATTTTTATATAAATGATGTTCAGTTAGGAAATTTTGTATTTATTCTATTCAGGATGCTCAGTTTGTTTCTACTATTTTATTTTTTATATTGGGAGAAATCATTCCCTTGGTCTTTTTTGTTGATGCCTCAACACTAGTTTCTAGACCAGGAGGATCTGGAATGCCTCTTGACCCTTATATCAGGATGTCTTGGGTGATCATTTTGGAGTTAACTTTTATTGTTTCGTGACATATGGTTTAGTAAATCATCCATATAAATCGTACTATAAAATAATTTTGATATAGTGGGTAATTCATGGTTAGTGCATGGTTTTTTAAATCATGTATGGAAAATGTGTACTCCTAAAACTTGACCATAAAACTTGATTTTGATGTTTTAACTTCCTAATATTATTTTTATTTTATTTATAGTCTTATAATGGTGTTTTGTCTAATTATTATGGTTATAAATCTTTTTAAATGAGTCTCAACCATTTTAGTTTATACATTTACAAATTAAATGTGTTTGTGACATGTTAGGAATTTTTATATATTTATCTTTATTTATTATAATTATTAAGGATTGGTTATTGAATAAATTAGCGGTGATAAAAAATATTATCGATTATTAAATTAGATAATAAGTGTTACTCTCTGATATTTTAAAATAACACTAGTTTCAATAGCATACAAGATACATAACGTTGAGCCTAAAAAACCATCAAGTATTATTATTATTTAAATATGACTGTTATAACCTAGCCATTAAATTTGTAGGTATAAATAAGATTAAATAATTTATTAAATAAATATTAATACCTACTCCATATAAAGTTATTCATTAATTCTTAGGAAATAATAACTTAATATTTATTAAAACCATTCTACTCTTCAAAACATGCATTCTTCAAAAATGATTTTTTATTGCTTTGTGAGAAAATAATTATAATTAATTTAACGAAATTTTATTAGATAAAAAAGATATAAAACATTAAATCATCACATAAAAATTATATTTTGGTGATTTGTTTCTAAGAATGTTGATTTTTCAGTGAATAGGGAAAAATACCATTTTTTGTAAAACCGTCATTTTTTACATTATAATGTATCATTATGATTTGAATTTTATCTCAAAGTTACATAAGTATTATTTAATTATAAATAATATAATTAAATTCATTTGAATAATCATTAAACATTATTTTTGTATAAGTACATTTTTGGGCTTAAAAATGCATTTTTCCAAAAAAACCATTTTTCGTTGCGTTTCACACATTTAAATTAAAAGTAATTCATGAAAATTATATAAATTTAATGTTTAAAAATGGATTACATATTTATAATCATGGGTTATAAATTTGGTAAACTTATCCCTTTTATTTTTGGACATTATGAATAGTAACAATAGTAACTTTTGTTACCACGATAATGGGTAAATCAAGCAATTAAGGTTAAAAATAAAACCTAAAGGACTAAATAATGACCCTAACACCTTAATTAATTTTATTATATGAGTATATATCATCAATAATCATCCAAAATTTGAATATATGAGATTTTTTTCCATTTTTACATGATTTTAATCTTTATAATATTTAAGTGAATATAAAGCCAAAGATGTCACACTCTTACTTTTAATAATTATAATATTTTTAATATATAGATAAAAAGTTACATTTATGGTTATAAATAATAATTTTAAATAAAAATTATTTTTATCATGGAAATTTATTGTTATTTTTTAGTGAATAAATTTTTACATTAAAAGCTTACACAATGCTGACGTAACTATTATTCAATTAATAGAAAAATAAAATAATTGATTTTAAAAGTGTTAAAAATAATATTATTTGAATTAATAATTATGTTACATGATTTTTTTTGTTAAAAATGAAATATTATAGAGGGTTTTATGTATTTTATTCTAATTACATTATTGTCGTGTAGTTTTAAAATTCAAATTAAATGAATAGTTTCAATATTGACACTAATGTTATTTTATAATAATTAATATTTTATTAAATGATTTAAAAATAATAAAAAATATTAGATTATGAAAATTTAATATTATATGGTTGATTAAATCCACCATGTTCCATTTATGGATAATTTTTCCTTTTATAGTAACTATATTAACTCTTTAAGAGTAAAAAAATTTAATATCATTGTAATTGTTAGAAGGGTTAATGAAGGGTTAAAATAAAAAATAAAGGTAAAAATATGATTCAAAATTGTCTAAATTTTATTTTATGAGAGTTTAGATTCATACTCATATTATCTACTAATATTAATCATTTTTATCCATTTTGATATCAAAATTTATTTACATTAATATAATATTTTAAGAAACTCTAAAGGTGACCCTCTCCTCAATTATCAAAGGGGACCCATACTTCCTCTTCTTAACACTACTTTGAGCCATCTAGATAGAAAATACATTAAAAATATACCTTATAAACTTCCTTATCCACATTATATAGGTTCTTGTATTCCCAAAAGACAAACCCTAGTATCCTTAAGAGGAGATCTTAAGGAGTTGTTTCAAAGAAGAGGTAATCACCTCAACCAATCACTTTATTATTAATTACTCTTTTACCTCATCTAAATATGTGGTATTTATGAAAAAAATTAATAAATTAAATAATTTAAGTATAATTTATTTTTATTATAATTATTAAACCACCATTATACACTCTCTTTCTCATCAAATGATAAGTGAGGGTGTCTCTCATGCGTACTCATGACTTACTGTCTCCACTTGGCGATACAAGTCATTTCTCATCACCATATTTTATGGATGGGTATTATGGTGGGTTAAATGTTTATATTTTAAAATTATGAAATAATAATACTTATTTAATTATAGTATCACATATAACCTCATACCTTCTAAACCATTGGAAATTGGTAACATCGCTCGTGCATGTATGAGGACTACCAACTCCACGAAGCGATGTGAATCATTTTTTATTTATATTTTACATTAATGGAAATAGGTATAAATTTAATTAATATATATTATATAATAATGATTCTATAAATGTTATTTTTTATTTAAATTTATTTCATTCCATCAATCGAAAAATTAAAACAACATTCATTCGTACGTACAACCTATCGTATCCATGAACAATGTAATTTATTTTTCATTATCTATCTTTTAAGAATGAATATAAAAATTTATATAATGAATATATATGATATTTATATCATTATTAAAATTATTTTGTTGATTTAACCATAAAAATAGTATAATTACTAAGAATATCGAAACAACACATAAATGAAAAATGAAACAAATATCACTCATAATAGTGATTTTGATAAAGAATTGTTAACAAATGGGTGATAAAAGGATATAATTAAATCATATATGATATGATAAATATTATTATGGTTTTTTATTATATTTAAAATATGTCTATATTTATTATATTATAACGTACCGACCCGAAAGCCACTAAATCGGTGCTCTGAGCCAGTTCGCCACAAGGCCTCAAGCGCGCATCCCCATACGCCAGAGGCTGCCGACTAGAAGCAAGGGCCCAGGGTGAGATAGTGGGGAGATTATGCCCTCATACCAGAGTAAGCAAAAAGCGGAAATAACTAAGTATCATATACAGCGGAAAGTAAACATAGTGCAGAAGTAGTAAACAACTGAAATATAACAAGCTGAAAATAGTAAAATGCTGTAAAAGCCCGAACAGCTATGCGATACAATAAAACACTGGTCACCCACTGGCCGAACATACAGATAAAAGTACAAAAGAACATAAAGTAAAAGTATAGGACTCTACTACTAACTCTGATGAAAACCACGTACCCGATCTCCTAACACTGTCGAACTGCTGCAGCCCGATCAGTAGAACCACTTGAGAAGCTCCGCTTGATCATGCAACACTGGGCCTTATCCCTATCCACCATGCAACTCATGCTCAAACTGAAAATCAAACATAAGCTCTACACGTACACCGAGGTGCACGTGTAGGGGTGAGAAATAATCTCAGTAGGGCACCCTGACAAGAAACCTACAACTATGCTGCTAAAAGTGTATGCAACAACAACGTGCTCAGCCTAGCTAGAACACAATAAAGGAGGTAAACCAAACGTGCAACCACAGTTGATCTTAGGGTATATAATCCCTGTCAACTTGGAAAGAGCCACCATGGATGTCTATATCTATATACGTACACATGTATAGTCCCATACCTATACACATGCACATAAACATGAAAATTCATGATTAAGTGATTCAAATAACAAGAAACCACATCAGAAGTCGATCCTTGGGACCATAAGCCCGATCTCCTGGACATCCTGTGCAAGGGAATTGAGCTGGACGTCATGCCACTCAAGCCGTGTATCATTAAGTCGATCTATGGGTCTGTAATCCCATTGACATGTACCTGCTTCGGCCAACGCCGGAAAAATATCTCTGAACAAGTCAACCATATCTAAGCCCTCAGGCTAAACAGAACCTTGCCCTCAGGCTAAACAAAACCATGCCCTCAGACTAAACAAAACCACGCCCTCAGGCTAATCAGAACCTTGCCCTCAGGCCTTGCCCTCAGGCAAATCAGTAACCTTGCCCTCAGGCCTTGCCCTCAGGGGAATCAGAATCTCGCCCACAGGCATAACAGAATTCTCGCCCTCAGGCATACGAAGTGTCGCCCTCAGGCACAGAAGTCAATCCCTCAGGCACGAAAGGTTGCCCTCAGGTCAAATCGAACATCACCCTCAGGCTAATATAGTCACGCCCTCAGGCTATAGTAAAACATCACCCTCAGGCACAAGTAACTGGGCCATGCCCAACATATAAACATGAAATTTCCATACAATTCCTATCAAGGAAAGAGTAAAGAAGAATTAAACATGGCATACCCTCAGGTATCCTGGCCAAACGGCTAAACAGAGGAACACACCCCTCAGGATGGTCCTGGATCCAAGAAACAATCCCATAGAGCATTTTAATATCACATTTAATTACCTATACAATTCTAGGTATTTAAAATTAGCCATGGCCTCAGCCTCACGACACCCCAACATGGGTTCGTGGCACAAAAAACGCACAAAACACAGAAAATTTGAACAAAAAACAACAATCCACCTACTACTTAGGCACATAAGGAAAATTAGGTATCCCAAAAAACAAGAATACGCCTCACTTCAGGCTCAACAGCCGCCAACCAGGAAGCACCTCTGGTAACAACTACAACATCAACAACCCAAGTCAGATATAAACAAACAAGTACGGGTGGCCCGGACGCCCAACCCAACAACATATCCAAATCCCAAAGGAATCACCAGTTTGGCACAGGTTCTAGGTGACACCAGATAACCATCTCTACTGAAACCTGACGTAACAACTCAGGGTTAGCCAAACAACGGGCACACGCCGGGTCCCACAAGTCAAACACCAAGGAGTCATCATACTCAGGATCATCCAGATAACTAGAGAGAAGGAATACTACATGGGATCCTTAGCAAAGAGGAATACTACATGGGATCCTTGAATGAATAACAAAATAGGTGACCCATAACAGGGGTCCTCTCAAAGAAAACAAGAGAGAGTTCCTACAAGGACTCCCTAGTTCAGCACACATGCAAGGAATCCCCCAGGGGACCCTTAGAAGAATCCGGTCTCACAGCCTCTTAGGCCATAAGGGCATGTCTCACTAGGTAAAAATCCTCTAAATAAATGATTACAGAAGATAGCTCACATCTCATCTCCTATTAAAGGTCTCAGCTGTGTTGGTCTAAACACCCAACCTAACAACCTCGCCAAGTCTCACCCTCTGGTGACGACTGGGCTCGATAAAGGGAGGAAGAATCCCCTAAATTTAGATAAAACCACAAATACCACCTTTATATGACCTCTAAAAGTCAAAATAATTTCACCATCGCAATATACACGAAAAAATACTCAGAATCGACTACTCACACGCCCAATTATGACTTCCAGAGCATAAGATATCTCAAAATTACTAAACTGGAGCAGTATATGGCCATAACCCATCGGGCCTGCCTGTGTAATAGTACACGGCATGTACTTTACTGTACACGGCATGTACTATTCAAAAAATGTCACACCATGTGTATTTTCACTCAAACACATGCCCAAGTACCACTACACGGTGTGTACTCAAAGTACACGACGTGTACTTCAAAAAAAACACTAAAACCGTGTTCTATTCCACACGACCAGCCACACGGCCACCACTACACGACGTGTACTCAAAGTACACGGCATGTACTTAAATAAAACTCGTCTTCCCTGAATGGGAAGAACACATGGCGTGTTCCCATGGAACACACGCCGTGTATACTGGGTTTTCCGACGAGAAATCCCTAAAAACGCCCGATTCGCCCGTTTTCGCCCCCGAAACAACAGATCGAGCCCCATGGGCATACAAGCAAGCAATATAAAGCTTTAAAAACATGAAACAACTTTTTTAAAGGGGATATATGGTGAAAACGTAAATGAACCTACCTTTGGGCAGAAACCGCCGATGCTTCGGTTGATTTCATGGCTCCCGGTTGCCCTGCACGGAATCAGCGCGTCGAGGGCTTCGAATCGGTACCACTCTTGCCATCCTTCTCTAATGTTTTTCTCAATCTCCTAATTATACCATGCGACACGGCCAAGGATAATCCACACATGGTGCATGTGCAAGAAGGAGTGAGTAAGATAGAGAAAAGAAAAGAAAAGAAGAAAAGGAAAGGAAGAAAAAGGGGCCCGGGCCGGCCCCGGCGCCCGACATAAGTTTATGACTTACCTAGGATAAACACCCCATTCCGGACTCAACGGCGCATAAAAAATCTCAATCCAATGCTCCATTTAAAAGTTATCACTAAAGGAACTCGTGTGAATAAATTAATATTTAATTTAATAATATTAAATATTAAATATTCCACCAAAATTCGAACAGCTCAGAATTCCTCCAAACTCCTGTCCTAGGGTAAAAACCCTATTCTGGGACCAACGGAGTTGTCAGAAAAATTATCCGAGATTAGATGGTAGGAAAAAATGACCATTTTACCCCTCACGAGCATCCAACAGCAAAAAAATTCAAATTTCTACTCAAAACAACTGTCCGAAAAAACACGGGTTCTTAAAAACTCCCCACCATAAACCTTCTCGTCCCTGAGAAGCCTAGTAAAAGAACCAGAAGGCATACTCATAACCCGAGCATCTGCACAAACAAGCTATTTAGACTGTCCGACGACCAGCCTTATAGTGTTAAACATCACTTCTACACAGAAGACATTCAACTACAACCGATCTGGTACTCCCCACCATAGGAATACCCTTATCATCATCTAAAAAGAAAACCCTGAGCTAAAAATCTCCTGGAAAACACTGAAGGTTAACCATAACAAGGATAACCGCCCTCAAAGGGCCAATGGTGCACTCCCCACCATATGGATTTCCTTACACCGCTCCGAGAGCACAGACAAAACAGGTTCCATCCAAAAACAGGGATGAACCTTAGGAAAGAAAAAGGAGCTCAGCGTAGGGCCGAATCTCTCTCAGCATATTCAAGATGAATAAAGATAGCGCATGATCATCTCTAACAGGAGTACACTAAGAATTCACTAAATTCATGTCTAGCTCCCTCTGATCCACACTAGCATCTTGCCAAAACCTTACCAGGATTCAAGCACGGGTCAACCACCCTCAAACAGGTTTCCCCAGAACAAAACGGACATCGACCTACAAAGGTTTGAGTCAAAAACAAGGGTCCCTAGGTCTTCCACCTAGCCCTACAGAAAAAGCCTCACTACTGGGTCAAAAGGTCTAACCACCTAGCCCAAAAGATCCAGAACCTCTTAGAAGACGGTAAATATCCCGACGACCAAAAAGTCAAAACCAAAACACAACCTACAAGGGACCTGATCCTCTCTGAGCATCCTCAGAAGGAACCACTCCCTGGAGTTTACAACCCAAGCAGAAGATAAACTGAAATGAAACTCATCAGGTATCCGTATATGGGAATACCACAAGGAGTTCCAGTTCACAAGAAAATCCTTGGTATATATCGACATCGTTCTCAACGATCCGACTAGACAGACATAGACCTGAGAAACAATACGCAATAAGGGTTAAACTGAAAGGCATCACATGCCACATAGACCAACGGGGTCACTACACCACCTGCGCACGAGGACTGAGTCATCAGCCTCAACAAAAACGCCTCGACATAGATCCACACAACCTGCCATCAGAGTAAAAATTATGTGCAAGAAGACCCAAAGGTCTCAGTCGTCAGTAAAAACACACACTAGCAGGCCTATATGTTGTGAATCCTACGTGCCTAGTATGATGCATGAGACACCTCTTACCTTTGCTGGCCAAGAGTCAAAATACATCCTTGACATCTTACCTATGGAAAAGATCCAGAGATCCGTAGTAAACCAAAACACCACACAACATGTGCGTCACTCAAGGTGAAAATCATATACAACTGTAACATCGCAAAATCAGAACAACAATCCCAAACCTTGAAAACCAGGACTTCTTACCGGAACAAGTGTTCTCGACACACCAACCCAATATCCATCACAGGTTCCGACACATTCCTAATAATCCTGTCTACCATATCCCAAATAGTAAATACCAGGAAAGAAAACTCCTCTGATACAACTTTGTAACATCCCGACCCGGAAGCCACTAAACCGGTGCTCTGAGCCGGTTTTCCACAAGGCCTCAAGCACGCCTCCCCATACGCCAGAGGCTGCCGACTAGCAGCGAGGGCCTAGGGTGAGATAGTGGGGAGACTATGCCCTCATACCAGAGTAAGAAAACAACAGAAATAACTAAGTATCATACACAACGGAAAGTAAACAGAGTGAAGAAGCAGTAAACAACTGAAATAGAACAAGTTGAAAATAGTAAAATGCTCTAAAAGCCCAAACAACTATGCAATACAATACGACACTGGTCACCCACTAGCCAACCATACAGATAAAAGTACAAAAGAATAGAAAGTAAAAGTACTGGGCTCTGCTACTAACTCCGAGCCAAACCACGTACCCGATCTCCTGACACTGTCGAACTGCTGCAGCCCGATCAGTAGAACCACTCGAGCAGCTCCGCTCGATCATGCAACACTGGGCCTTATCCCTATCCACCATGAAACTCATGCTCAACCTAAAAAGTATACATAAGGTATACACGTACACCGAGGTGCACGTGCAAGGGTGAGAAATAATCTCAGTAGGGCACCCCGAAAAGCAACCTTCAACTATGCTGCTAAAAGTGCATGCAACAACAACGTGCTCAGCCTAGCTAGAACACAAAAAAGGAAGTAAACCAAATGTGAAACCACAGTTGATCTCAGGGTATATAATCCCTGTCAATTGGGAAAGTGCCACCATGGATGTCCATATCTATATACGTACACATGTATAGTCCCATACCTATACACATGAACATAAATATGAATATTCATGATTAAGTGATTCAAATAACAAGAAACCACATCAACAATTGATCCTTGGGACCATAAGCCCGATATCCTAGACATCCTGTGCAAGGGCATTAAGCTGGTCATCGTGCCACTCAATCCATGTATCATTAAGTTGATCTTTGGGTCTGTAATCCCATCGACATGTACCTACTTCGGCCAAACCTAGAAAAATATCTCTGAACAAGTCAACCAGATCTAAGCCCTCAGGCTAAACAGAACCTTGCCCTCAGGCTAATCAAAACCATGCCATCAGGCTAAACAGAACCACACCCTCAGGGTAATAAGAACCTTTCTCTCAGGCCTGGACCTCAGGCGAATCAGTAACCTTTCCCTTAGGCCTTTCCCTCAGGCGAATCAGAATCTCGCCCACAGGCATAACAGAATTCTCGCCATCAGGTATACGAAGTGTCGCCCTCAGGTACAGAAGTCAAGCCCTCAGGCACGAAAGGTTTCCCTCAGGAGAAATCGAACGTCGCCCTCATGCTAATACAATCACGCCCTCAGGTTATATTAAAACACCGCCCTCAGGAACAAGTAACCGGGCCATGCCCAACATATAAACATGCAATTTCCATACAATTCCTATCAGGGAAATAGTAAAGCAGAATTAAACATGGCATACCCTCAGGTATCCTGGCCAAACTTCTAAACAGAGGAATGCACCCCTCGGGATGGTCTTGGATCCAATAAGCGATCCCAAAGAGAATTTTAATATCACATTTAATTACCTATACAATTCTAGGTATTTAAAATTAGCCATGACCTCAGCCTCACGACACCCCAACATGGGTTCGTGGCACAAAAACGCACAAAACACACAACAGTTGGAAAAAAAACAACAATCCACCTACTACTCAGGCACACAAGGAAAAGTAGGTATCCCAACAAACAAGAAGACGCCTCACGTCAGGGTCAACAACCACCAACCAGGAAGAACCTCTGGTAACAACTACAACATCAACAACCCAAGTCAGATATAAACAAACAAGTACGGGTGGCCCGAATGCCCAACCCAACAACATATCCAAATCCTAAAGGAATCACCAGCTTGGAACGGGTTCTAGGTGACACCAGATAACCATCTCTACTGAAACCTGATGTAACAACTCAGGGTCAGCCAAACAACGGGCACCCGCTGGGTCCCACAAATCAAACACCAAGGAGTCATCCTACTCAGGATCCTCCAGATAACTAGAGAGAAGGAATCCTACATGGTATCCTTAGCAAAGCGGAATCCTACATGGGATCCTCGAATGAATAACAAAATAGGTGACCCATAACAGGGGTCCTCTCAAAGAAAACAAGAGAGAGTTTCTACAAGGACTCCCTAGTTCAGCACACAAGCAAGGCATCCCTCAGGGGACCCTTAGAAGCATCCAGTCTCACGGCCTCTTAGGCCAGAAGGGCACGTCTCACTAGGGAAACATACTCTAAAGAAAAGATTATGGAAGATAGCTCTCAGCTCATCTCCTATTAAAGGTCTGAACCGTGTTGGTCTGAACACCCAACCTAACAACCTCGCCAAGTCTCACCCTCCGGTGACGACTGGGCTCGATAAAGGGAGGAAGAATCCCCTCAATTTAGATAAAACCCACAAAACCCCCTTTATATGACCTCTAAAAGTCAAAAGGATTTCACCATCGCAATCTACGCGAAATAACGCTCATAATCAACTACTCACACGCCCAATTCTGACTTCCAGAGCATAAGATATCTGAAAATTACTAAACTGGAGCAGTACATGGCCAGAGTACATGGCCAGAACCCATCGGGCTTGCTTGTGTAATAGTACACGGCGTGTAATTTACCTTACACGGCATGTACTATTCACAAAATGTCACACCGTGTGTATTTTTACTCAAACACATGCCCAAGTACCACTACACGGTGTGTACTCAAAGTACAAAGCATGTACTTCAAAAAAAACACTAAAACCGTGTTCTATTCCACACAGCCAGCCACACGGCCACCACTACAGGGCGTGTACTCAAAGTACACGGCGTGTACTTAAAAAAAACTCATCTTCCCTAAATGGGAAGAACACACGGTGTGTTCCCATGGAACACACGCCCTGTATACTGGGTTTTCCGACGGGAAATCCCTAAAAACACCCGATTCGCCCGTTTTCACCCCCGAAACAACAGATCGAGCCCCATGGGCATACAAGAAAGAAATATAAAGCTTTAAAAACATGAAACAACTTGTTTAAAGGGGATATATGGTGAAAACGTAAACGTCACTACCTTTGGGCGGAAACCGCCGAAGCTTCGGTTGATTTTACGGCTCCTGGTTGCCCTGCGCGGAATCAGCGCGTCGCGGGCTTCGAATCGGTACCACTCTTGCCATCCTTCTCTCCTATTTTTCTCAATCTACCAATTCTCCCATGGGACATGGCCGAGGAGAATCCACACATGGTGTGTGCACAAGAAGGAGGGAGGAAGAGAGAGAAGAAAAGAAAAGAAGAAAAGGAAAGGAAGAAAAAGGGGCCCGGGCCGGCCCCGGCACCCGACATAAGTTTATGCCTTCCCTAGGATAAACACCCCATTCCGGACTCAACGGAGCATAAAAAATCTCAATACAATGCTCCATTTAAAAGTTATCACTAAAGGAACTCGCGTGAATAAATTAATATTTAATTTAATAATATTAAATATTAAATATTCCACCAAAATTCAAACAACTCAGAATTACTCCAAACTCCTGTTCTAGGGTAAAAAACCTATTCTGGGACCAACGGAGTTGTCAGAAAAATTATTCGAGATTAGCTAGTAGGAAAAAATGACCATTTTACCCCTCACGAGCATCCAACAACAAAAAAATTCAAATTTCTGCTCAAAACGACTGTCCGAAAAAACACGGGTTCTTACAAACTCTCCACCATAAACCTTCTCGTCCCCGAGAAGCCCAGTAAAAGAACCAGCAGTCATAATCATAACCCGAGAATCTGAAAAAACAAGCTATTTAGACTATCTGATGACCAGCCTTATAGCGTTAACCATCACTTCTACACAGAAGACATTCAACTATGACCGATCTGGTACTCCGCACCATAGGAATACCCTTATCGTAGTCTAAAAAGAAAACCTTGAGCTAAAAAGCTCCTGGAAAACACTGATGTTTAACCAGAACAAGGATAACCACCCTCAAAGGGCCAATGGTGCACTCCCCACCATATGGATTTCCTTACACTACTCCGAGAGCATAAACAAAACAGGTTCCACCCCAAAACAGGGATGAACCTTAGGAAAGAGAAAGGAGCTCGGCGTAGGGCTGAAGCTCTCTCAGCATACTCAAGATGAATCAAGATAGCGCATGATCATCTCAAACAGGAGTACACTAAGATTTCACTAAATTCATGTCTAGCTCCCTCCGAGCCACGCTAGCATCCTTCCAAAACCTTACCAGGTTTCAAGCACGGGTCAACCAACCTCAAATAGGTTTCCCCAGAACAAAACAGACATTGAACTACAAAGGTTTGAGTCAAAACCAAGGGTCCCTAGGTCTTCCACCTATCCCTACGGAAAAATCCTCACTACAGGGTCACAAGGTCTAACCATCTAGCCCAAAAGATCTAGAACCTCTTATAAGACAGTAAAGATCCCGACGACCAAAAAGTTAAAACCAAAACACAACCTACAAGAGCCCTGATCCTCTCTGAGCATCCTCATAAGGAACTACTACCTGGAGTTCACAACCCAAGCAGAAGAGAAACTGAACTGACACTCATCAGGTATCCATATATGGGAATATCCCAAGGAGGTCCAGTTCACAAGAAAATCCTTGGTATCTATCGACATCATTCTCAAAGATCCGACTAGATAGCCATAGAACTGAGAAACAACACCCAATAAGGGTTAAACAGAAAGGCATCACATGCCACATAGACCAATGGGGTCATAACACCACCTGTGCACGAGGACTGAGTCATCAGCCTCAACATAAACGCCTCGACATAGATCTATACAACCTTCCATCAGAGTAAAAATTATGTTTAAGCAGACCCAAAGGTCTCAGTCATCAGTAAAATCACACACGAGCAGGCCTATATGTCTTGAATCCTACGTGCCTAGTATGATGCATGAGACACCTCTTACCTTTTCTAGCCAAGAGTCAAAATCTATCCCTGACATCTTACCTATGGAAAAGATCCATAGATCCTTAGTAAACCAAAACACCACACAACATGTGCGTCGCTCAAGGCGAAAATCATATACAACTGTAATATCGCAAAATCAGAACAACAATCCCAAACCCTGGTAACCAGGACTTCTTACCGGAACAAGTGTTCTCGACACACCAGCCGGATATCCATCACAGGTTCCGACACATTCCTAATAATCCTATCTACCATATCCCAAATAGTAAAGACTAGGAAAGAAAACTACTCTGATACCACTTTGTAACATCCTGACCCAGAAGCCACTAAACCGGTGCTCCGAGACGGTTTGCCACAAGGCCTCAAGCGCTCCTCCCCATACGCCAGAGGATGCTGACTAGTAGCGAGGGCCTAGGGTGAGATAGTGGGGAGACTATGTCCTCATACCAGAGTAAGAAAAAAGTTGAAATAACTAAGTATCATACACAGCGGAAAGTAAACATAGTGCAGAAGCAGTAAACAACTGAAATATAACAAGCTGAAAATAGTAAAATTCTGTAAAAGCCGGAACAACTATGAAATACAATACAACACTGGTCACCCACTGGCCGACCATACAGATAAAAGTACAAAAGAACAGAAAGTAAAAGTACAGGGCTCTGCTACTAACTCAGAGCCAAACCACGTACCCGATCTCCTGACACTGTCGAACTGCTGCAACCCGATCAGTAGAACCACTCGAGCAGCTCCGCTCGATCATGCAGCACTGGGCCTTAGCCCTATCCACCTTGCAACTCATTCTCAACCTGAAGAGCAGACATAAGGTATACACGTACACCGAGGTGCACGTGCAGGTGTGAGAAATAATCTCAGTAGGGCACCCCGACAAGCAACCTACAACTGTGCTGCTAAAAGTGTATGCAACAACAACGTGCTCAGCCTAGCTAGAACACAACAAAGGAAGTTAACCAAATGTGCAACCACAGTTGATCTCAGGGTATATAATCCCTGTCAACTGGGAAAGTACCACTATGGATTTCCATATCTATATACGTACACATGTATATTCCAATACCTATACACATGCACATAAATATGAATATTCATGATTAAGTGATTCAAATAACAAGAAACCACATCAGCAGTCGATCCTTGGGACCATAAGCCCGATCTCCTGGACATCCTGTTCAAGGGAATTGAGCTGGACGTCATGCCACTCAAGCCGTGTATCATTAAGTCGATCTCTGGTTCTGTAATCCCATCGACATCTACCTGCTTCGGCCAATGCTGTAAAAATATCTCTGAAAAAGTCAACCAGATCTAAGTCCTCAGGCTAAAGAGAACCTTGCCCTCAGGCAAAACAAAACCATGCCCTCAGGCTAAACAGAAAAACGCCCTCAGGATAATCAGAACCTTTCCCTAAGGCCTTGAACTAAGGAGAATCAGTAACCTTGACCTCAGGCCTTGCCTTATGGCGAATCAGAATCTCATCCACAGGAATAACAGAATTCTCGCCCTCAGGCATACGAAGTGTCGCCCTCAGGCACAGAAGTCAAGCCCTCAGGCACGAAAGGTTTCCCTCAGGCGAAATCGAACGTCACCCTCAGGCTAATACACTCACACCCTCAGGCTATAGTAAAACAATGCCCTTAGGCACAAGTAACCGGGCCATGCCCAACATATAAACATGAAACTCCCATATAATTCCTATCAAGGAAAGAGTAAAGCAGAATTAAACATGGCATACCCTCACGTATCCTGGCCAAACGGCTAAACAGAGGAACGCACCCCTTGGGATGGTCCTGGATCCAAGCAACGATCCCAAAGAGAATTTTAATATCACATTTAATTAACTATACAATTCTAGGTATTTAAAATTAGCCACAGCCTCAGCCTCATGACACCCCAACATGGGTTCGTGGCACAAAAATGCACAAAACACACAACAGTTGCAAAAAAACAACAATCCACCTACTACTCAGGAACACAAGGCAAAGTAGGTATCCCAACAAACAAGAAGACGCCTACCATCAGGCTCAACAGCCACCAACTAGGAAGCACCTTTGGTAACAACTACAACATCAATAACCCAAGTCAGATATAAACAAACAAGTACGGGTGGCCCGAATGCCCAACCCAACAACATATCGAAATCCCAATGGAATCACCAGTTTGGCACGGGTTCTAGGTGACACCAGATAACTATCTCTACCGAAACCTGACGTAACAACTTAGGGTCAGCCAAACAACGGGCACCCGCCAGGCCCCACAAGTCAAACACCAAGGAGTCATCCTACTCAGGATCCTCCAGATAACTAGAGAGAAGGAATCCTACATGGGATCCTTAGCAAAGAGGAATCCTACATGGGATCCTCGAATGAATAACAAAATAGGTGACCTATAACAGGGGTCCTCTCAAATAAAACAAGAGAGTGTTCCTACAAGGACTCCCTAGTTTAGCACACAAGAAAGGCATCCCTCAGGGGACCCTTAGAAGCATCCGGTCTCACGGCCTCTTAGGCCAGAAGGGCACGTCTCACTAGGAAAACATCCTCTAAAGAAAAGATTACGGAAGATATCTCACAGCTCATCTCCTATTAAAGGTCTCAACCGCATTGTTCCGAACACCCAACCTAACAACCTCGCCAAGTCTCACCCTCAGGTGACGACTGGGCTCGATAAAGGGAGGAAGAATCCCCTCAATTTAGATAAAACCCCCAAAAACCCCTTTATATGACCTCTAAAAGTCAATAGGATTTCAACATCGCAATATACGTGAAAAAACTCTCAGAATCTACTACTCACACGCCCAATTCTGACTTCCAGAGCATAAGATATCTCAAAATTACTAAACTAGAGCAGTACATGGCCAGAGTACATGGCCAGAACCCATCGGGCCTGCCTGTGTAATAGTACACGGCGTTTAATTTACTGTACACAGTGTGTACTATTCACAAAATGTCACACTGTGTTTATTTTCACTCAAACACATGCCCAAGTACCACTACACGGCGTGTACTCAAAGTACACAGCATGTACTTCAAAAAAAAACACTAAAACTGTGTTCTATTCCACACGGCCAGCCACACGGCCACCACTACACGGCGTGTACTCAATGTACAAGACATGTACTTAAAAAAAATACTCGTCTTCCCTGAATGGGAAGAACACATGGTGTGTTCCCATGGAACACACGCCATGTATACTGGGTTTTCCGACGGGAAATCCCTAAAAATGCCTGATTCGCCCGTTTTCGCCCCCGAAACAACAGATCGAGCCCCATGGGCATACAAGAAAGAAATAAAAAGCTTTAAAAACATGAAAAAACTTGTTTAAAGGGGATATATGGCGAAAACGTAAATGGCCCTACCTTTGGGCGGAAACTGCCAAAGCTTCGGTTGATTTCACGGCTCCCGGTTGCCCTGCGCGGAATCAGCTCGTCGAGGGCTTCGAATCGGTACCACTCTTGCCATCCTTCTCTCCTATTTTTCTCAATATCCCAATTATCACATGGGAAACGTCGAAGGAGAATCCACACATGGTGCGTGCACAAGAAGGAGGGAGGAAGCGAGAGAAAAGAAAAGAAAAGAAGAAAAGGAAAGGAAGAAAAAGGGGCCCGAGCCGGCCCCGGTGCCCGACATAAGTTTATGCCTTCCCTAGGTTAAACACCCCATTCTGGACTCAACGGCACAGAAAAAATATCAATACGACGCTCTGTTTAAAAGTTATCACTAAAGGAACTCACATGAATAAATTAATATTTAATTTAATAATATTAAATATTAAATATTCCGCCAAAATTCGAACAGCTCAGAATTCCTCCAAACTTCTGTCCTAGGGTAAACACCCTATTCCGGGACCAATGGAGTTGTCAGAAAAATTATCCGAGATCAGCTGGTAGGGAAAAATGACCATTTTACCCCTCACGAGCATCCAATAGCAAAAAAATTCAAATTTCAGCTCAAAACGACTATCCGAAAAAACACGGGTTCTTACATATATAGTAGTTTCCAATGTGTACAAAGGAAGTCAGACCTAAGGTAAGGTATTTTCGTCTCACTTTTATTTCTATGTGACACATTCCATATTCACCACTTTATTCTTTTGTGTGGTGTATATACTACCCATGAATGTGTTTTATGATTCATATTATGAAATTTATGGGGATTTACATATCCATATTTGGTTCTTTAATTCATGGAGCTTATGATTCAAAAGTTACCAAAGTAGTAAGGGTTTTATGTTACAATCTCATTGTTTATCAGGATTGATTATGATTAAGTTTATGATGGTGAAATCCTATTATCCATCTATCATGAAACTAATGAATTTTTTCATCCTATTTTTATTTATTTATAATAATTTTTTTCCTTTCATTTCATTCACCTTATGTACTCAAGAGACTGAAAATGTTCTTTTAAGGAAAATCAAATTTATTTCCATCGTTGGTCAAAAACATTTTTATTCCATATCCATGTTTTCTAAAAATGTTTAAAATAATGTTTTTAATATTTTAATATGAATGTTTAAAGTCATTTTTACAAAATGTTTTAATTTTAAAAAATGGTTCAAAATTAATATTCTTGTCAATTTTTGAATGAGTTTATTTTTTGATTTTTTTCCAAAAGTGTAAAAGGAATGTTTTATTTTAACTTATAGATATAAAAAATATTATTTCCATAACAAACACTAAATAATTTGAATATTAATTTATAAATTTTCAGGGTTATTTTTAAAGAAAATTTTCTCTATAATATTTTTCAAATTTTATATTTTAAAGAAGTGATTTCAAAATGTAGAGGATATTTTCCTCAAGAATGTTTTAATGATTATTTAATGGTATTTCTATCCATCAAAGAAAAAAAACCCTCAATATAACTTATATATTAATTGGGAAAGAATACAAGGATACCAATATTATTATTTATATTTATAGTTTATGATTATTATGTCAAGATATTTATAAAAATTTTTCCTTTTCCACAGATGATGATGAAATGATGAAAATTTTATAAAACCTATTTAAATTTTATGGGTTATGCTATGATGAAAAGTTCATGAAACACATTTATTTTCATGGGTTTTGATCTGTTAAAATTTTTATGATATTTTTTCATAAATATGTATCATTTTCATTATTTGATGGGTGAGAGCTATATCTCCCTCTAATGCATTGGGTAAGGATATATAACTCATGAGATAAGAAGGAATGGAATCAAGATTAAAACCATTTAAATAAGGGACTATGTACACTATGATATTATTGTGAGTTAACCTTGAATACTATGATGTTTAGGGATTAAACCCAATACACTATGATATTCTTGGAAGTGAACCTTGACTACTATGATAGTTTGAGAAGTGAACCCAATCAACCATGATAGTCCTATAAGTGAATCCTTGACTAATAATGAATTGATTTTCTATACTTATATAGATATATTCCACAATTATATTTCATACACCAATTTTATACTCACATGAATTATGTTCTTTTATTCCTTTATTATTCATTTCTTATAAAATACCAAGATTTATTCCATGACTTAATTTATGATCTATGATGTTTAGGGTATGAATTTAAAATGTTAAGATCATGTTCTCACACCCTTATGCTCATGTTATGAATATGTTATCATTGATATCTCCCTTTTTACCTTTACTCATAATTCTAGCTCATCATTTCTTATTTTTTACTCTCCCTATGTTATAAAGAAAGGTTTTAGGAATGATATATCTAAAAAGGGAACTAGTTATGAAAGACTTAATGTGATTCTCTTATGAACCAGTTGTTTATGTGTCCATGTTTCCAAAGATACTAGAACTATACAATTATGGAATGGATTATTTTGATATATAATAAATATTATTATAATAATATGAAATATCAATGTATGAAATTTTTTGGGTCATTATAGTTTTTATCAGAGCAAGGTTTAGTTAACCTAGGGAAATTAAGATGTGACAACTTTAGTAAGAACCTTGGGGATAATTCTAAGTATAAGATAAAAACCTAATGTTTTAGTAATGATCCTGAATATACTAAGTTAAAACCAACGTGTAAATTAATCCATTTCTTATCTTATTAATAGTATTATTATTAAATAGATCTCAACATGATGAACGATTCTCTCCAAACTGACCTAGGAAGCGATGGCTGCATCATTGGTCTCTCCCCAACTAGAGGGGGATTTACCTTATTCAATCTCTACAGGGGACCATATTCATTCATTCATTCCCTTTTCTAAACCCAAATCTCTTCCCAATTTTCCCTCCATTTCTATTATCCCTAAAGTACCATATTTATTTTGAGGGTTTTCTTCTTCTATTGATATTAAATCAGAATTTATGGCCGACTTGTCTCACCTTATCTTGATAATGGTATCATGATTCAAGAATCATTTACCTTTAATGGACTCCTTTTGAAATGTTTGTTTTTAGTTTGTGGAGTTTGAAATATTGAGAAATAGTTGGATTACATGAAAAAAATAACATAAGGATCCACTTCACGTTAGAGAATGATATGATCCTAGCCTAGTCTATTAAACCTTGTGTATACAATGGATCTCACTTGTTCTTGTTCAAATTGTTAGATGATTTCTAGATGAATCATGACTCCACGACTATGGTGCTTTAGGTTAGTTTTCCTAAACTCCCACTCCCTTTATATAATCCCTCAATTAACCCAATGTTAGGGAATTTAGTTGGTAGATTTATTTGATCTGATAGTAGATCAAGGTCTATTTGACATCTGGTTTCACCGTGAATCTGTAATGAAGCTAATGTTTCAATAAGTTTAGTTGAGTTTATTTGGATTATGGTAGGGGAATAATTCCAATACAAATAACCTATTTTCTTTGAGACATGGGTTTATTTCTGTTCATTACTTAATAATTTTTGACACTGGAAGGTATTGTGTAGGCACAAGTTCAGAAACAACATCCAGATAAAGGAGGTAGATGGGTCAGGTCCTGATGACATTGGTATGACACTTGTGTATGATGAATGTTTAAAGGAACTTATGGATGAGGATATGAATTTTTTCTCCAATCTGAAGGATTCATGCCTGAGGGAGCCTGATCCTAAGGGGGTGGATGTATATGGAAAATTGTAATGGGATTTTTCAAAGAAAAACTCATTTATGAAAGTTCCTGTGGGCTCATAAGAGATATAGGGTTCATGTATTTATAGGCTGATAGTTTCTAGAATTGATAATCCCATGGTTTCGACCCATAGGAAGGTTGATCTGATTAGAAATAAAGATGAATTTAAGGGGGGGGGGGGGGGCTGATGGTTGAGGAATAATAACCAGGCCTTAATGACAAGGGTTTGAAGTTAACTTTTGGTTCATAAGAGTATGTTTATCTGACATCTTCGTGGAAAGGAACAAGGGGGTATGAGGGGGTGAGTGCATTGGGTTAATGGACCTAAACACTATTATCTAAAAGGTCTCATATTAATTTGAGGATGTGTTCACTAGAGTTGTTTCCAAATAAGAGGTGGGGTGGAAATTAACACATCCTTCTGACCGTAGGATTTAGGAGAAATCAATAAAGGTTTCCTTAAATGCTAATGAGGGATGGGTGAAGTCATTGAGTAGGTCGATCCTTAACAAGGAAGATCTAGTACTAAATATAGGGAACCTATTCAAAGGTTTGGATCTCCAATAACCAGCACAGTTACTATACTATGTAGAATTAGGTGATGATCACTTCAACCAACTATCAGTGGACAATTTGGAGGGAATACAAGGAAAATGACTATATAACCCAAGGATGAAGAAAGGGAAAAATGGAAACCAAGACTTAGGAAGAAACATTGTTACGAATGGAAATAATCCAAAGGGAGAAAATACTATTGATAAATGAAAAAAATGATAGAAATAAAGTCAAACAAAAAGGGTGAGGCCAATAATGTACTTGAATGAAAAAATACTGTGAATGACCAATTACACAAGAAGGAAATTAATGCACAAGGTGAAAACCTAATGTAGGAGTATGATGGTACTAATGGATAATATTAGACTGGTGACAAGATGGAAGTTCCACCTCAGAAAGCAAAGCTTATTGAGAAAGAAAGATTAAAAAAGGATGATTCAAAAAATGAAAAATACATTGAGATAATTCATTACTATAAAGAAGAATTATAGGAAGAATTTGTCTGAATCAAGGCCAAAAAGGAGAAGGTTGAAAATATTTATGATATAATGATACAATTTGATCTAAATAAGTAGAAAAGGGTGTGGATTAAGAAAGGACCACATTTTATCGTGAGGATTCAATGAAGAAAATATTAATGTGGATGAATATATTCAGACTTAGGACAATATGGATAATCATTTTTATGATCTTATCAAGAATTCTTTAGATAGAAAGGTAACTACACTTAACTGGGGGATATATAAGGTTTCTGATTCCAATAATTTAGATCTTATATTTAATGATTTTGTGTCTTATTTTTTTGTTTCATGACTCTATAGTTTGACCTTGTATAATTTACCAATTTGTCCTCAAAAGTTATTTTAAAATAAAATTTTAATTTTTAGTGTAAAAAAACCTATGGTGTCATAGATAAAGATTTTCATGATTTAGGAATACTATATTTTTTTCATTAGTTTTTGGTTTTACATTATGATTATTGTTACTCACAATATAGTTTTTGGTTTTATTCAATGCTTGGAACTTTAAGGAATCATGTTAATGTTGAATATGACTATCAATGAAATGATTTTACTTATGAGAAACCTAGTGAAATAAGAGATGAAATGTGAAACCTTGTGATTATTCCTGGTCATCTATCTCTTTATATGACTAATAATCTCAACTTTGGTGAGTTTTCTAACACACATAATAAGATAAATATTAAGTTTCATGAACACCATAGGGGAAAGAGGATTCAACTTACAACATTCATAAAATGTGGGAAAAAGAACTCAAGTGGATGTTTTAGAGGAAAATGAAGATGTTTTGAGTGTGGAAAAGAAGGGAAAAAAGAAATTAATTGATAGGGAAAAATGAAAATCTCAGTTAACTCAATGGATGATAATAATGGTCTCTCTATGGTATCCTTTATGGTTGAATGTTTTGAATTTTTATAGTATGGGCATTATGAAAATAGATTTCCTTGGGGGAAAGATCAAGAAGAGAATCAGATAGATTGTACAAGAAATGGTTTTACTGATGAAGAGTAAGAGACTATGAAGGATATATAAAAGGTATGGTACCTTTTAACAATATTACTTATGTTAAAAGTAAGAAGCATGATTAAATTTATGTTTATGAATATTAATACACAATTCATACTTAATATTATAGTAAATAAGTATTAAGGAATAATATGATAAAAACTAGTTAATGATTTAAGAAGTAAGTGGAATTATTGATGTGTTTATATATTTATATTCAATAATTATGTTGTATAAGTGTTATAAAAATGATAATCAAGTTATTAGAATCATGAAATATTTATGTATTGTTTTGTAGTAGTTTTTATTGAAGAATTTGAAAACATATTTTGAATTGTACTAAGAACCCAAAAAAGTGATTTTGGGGTAAGGTGATAATTTTAGAGAACACATGATTAAGGGAAATATAAACCTTAATATGTGTCCGATGTAGATTTAATATTTTTTAGTTGGTAAAAAGAGATGATTGAACTCAATAGTATTGGTAACCTTGAAATTGGTTAGTGATTTGATGAAAAAGTAATTTAGGTCATCTTTGATAGAGTTTATTCCTCTTTTTTTATTTATAGAGTATTTTCAGTTGTCTAGGATTTTATACGAGGAATAATAATTATATTAATTTTTTTAGTATATATGTTTTCATTAATTTTTTATGGCGATTCAAGTAATTGGGATGTTTTAAGAGGATTTATGATCAAGTTATTCACATGTTTGGTATGTGACATTATGAGACACTTTATGTTTTCCGGGGATACTTTTTTTGACCAAATCATTATATTTTTTGGATTTTTAATTTGGTTAGTTATATTTTGGAGGAGTTATAAGGATAACTATTTGTATAATGGGTTAAGTTGAACCTTGAGGGTTATTGTTAGGGTTTTATAAATTAATATATTATATAACTTGTTCTAATATTTTTTGATTTGATAAATATTTTGAGATTGTAGTTGTGACTTGTCATTATTTTATATATCTTATGATCTCTTATAAGTTAATTTTAGTGCTTTTGTCTTTAAAAATTCCTCTGGAATATTTATTTATAAGAGTAAGATATGAAGTGAAGATCGATCGAAGAAAAACTGAAGAATGAGATTATACTTATTATGTGGAAAGAAATCAAGTAAATATATTTCCTCATGATTTAGGAAAATTCTATTGAAGTAAAATTTTAATCCTTTAACTTTATTTACAATTAATTTTATGGTCTCTTCACTCATCACATATTTATGGTTTTGTGGTTGTTAACAATCTCTTGACCATGTTCTCTATCACTACCTATTTATCCTTGGGTGTTAGTTTTCTCTTCAATGTATATATTTTCACTTATCACTAATTTTAACATATTTGGTAATATTGTTATATGTTATTATAGATGAGATTTGTATTTTACCTTCCCTATTTTCAAGAGTATGTTTTAATAATCTTTTTTACGACATGAGTTTTCAACAAAGTAATTTATAAATATCAAACCTCTGATTACCGAGCATAATTTCAAATTATAAGGAAAAAATATATTAAATTATGGGGAAGAATATAACACCCTAATATTTTAAAATAACACTCTATTAAATAATGTACAAGTTATGCAACATCAATACTAAAATAGCCATAAAATGTTACTTTTTAAATATGACCTTTATAACCTTACTATTAAATTGGTTGGTATGAATAGTATTAACTAATTTAATATATATATATAAATAATTTCCTACTCAATATAAATTTATTTTTTAATTATTAGTAAATAAATACTAAATATTTATTAAATATATTTTACTCTTCAAAAATATGTTTTCTTCAAAATGAGTTTATTGTTTTAATGAGAAAATAATTATAATTAATTTCTAAAACTTTTATTAATTTTATTTGATGAAAGGATATGTTTTTTTAAATTAGCATATAAAAATCATCTTTAGGTGAATTTTCTGTATTGTTTTTCTAAAAAGATTTATTTTTTAGTGAATAGTGAGAAATACCAATTTTTGCAAACCTGTCATTTTATTTTCATTAAAAAGTATCATTATGATTTGAGTTTTATATCAAAGTAATTTAAGTATTATTTAATTATATATAATATAATTAAATTATTTTTAATCATCATTATAACTGATTTTGGTATAAGTTCATTTTTGGTCTTAAAAACACATTATTCCAAAAAAAAAAATTGAGTTGCGTTTTACGCATTTATATTAAAATTAATTTTTTGAAAATTCTAGAAATTGAATCTTAAAAAAATGTTATATATTTGGAAACATTGGGATTAAATTTAGTAAATTTTTCTTTTTAATTTCAGATATTTTGAATAGGAAAATTAGTAATTTTTATTACTATGGTGAAGGGTAAATCGAATAATTAAGATTAAAAATAAAATGATAAGGTCTAATTAATGATTATAAAACTTGCCTTAATTTTATTTTATGAGAATATATCATAAATAATCATCCAATATTTTAATATGTCGCATTTTTTTCCATTTTGAAATGATTTTTACTTTTATAATATTTAAGTTAATATAAAGCCAAAATGTCACACTCTTACTTTTAATAACTATAATATTTTTAAAATAAGGATAAATATAGGAAATATTCAGTTATAAATAATAATTTTAAATTCATATAAATTTTTTTATCATCATAATTTTTTTTTATTTTTTAGTGAATAAATAGTTACCTTAAAAGCTTAGGAAATGCCGACACAAAAATTATTCAGTTAATAGAAAAATAAAATAAATGATTTAAATTTTTTTAAAAATAATATTATTTGAATGAATATTTTTGGTATTTTTTTAAATTAAATAATATATAGTTTGGGATTCATTCTATTCTAATTCTATTATTATATTTCAGTTTTAAAAGTTATGCTAAATGAGTAGTTCCAAAATTGACACTAATGTTATATTATAATGAATAATATATTATTAAATGATATAAATTTCTAAAAATATTATCTTTAAACAATTTATTTGGATATGGTTTATTACATCAACCATAGTCCATTTATAGGATATTTGGTCTTTTAAAGTAATAGTGTTAACCCTTTAAGAGTAAAAAATATCGATATCATTTTAATTTTCAAAAAGGTTAACGAAGGGTTAAAATAAAATGATAAGGGTAAAAATTAGGATCAAACTTGTAAAAATTTTATTATATGTAATTATTTAGACTATTTATCATCTTATATTCAAATTTTATAAATTTAGAGCCATTTGGAAATCAAAATTAATTTATATTAATTTAATTTTTTAAGAAGTACTAAAAGTGCCCCTCCCACCGATTATAAAAAGTCACCCATCATTTATATTATTCACACCAATTTTATCCTTATAGTTTTCTCATTACATGTATAAATAAAATATAAAATTAATTATATATATTATAGAGGTTTTTTCTTCTAAAAATACCTACCCAGGGATCCTTAAGAGGATATCTAAAGGAGTTGTTCCAAAGAAGAGTTAATTGGCTTAATTGATCACTTTTTTTAAATTATTATTTTAACTCCTCTAAATATTTGGTATTTATAATAAAATAATATATTAAATATAATAAATATACTTAAATGTTATTATGATTAGGAAACCATCATTATCCACCCTTTTTATCATCAAATGGGAAGTGAGAGTATCGCTTGCATGTACGTATGACTTACCGTCACCATATAGCGATACAATTAATTTATCATCACCATATTTTATGGATGGTTATTATGAAGGGTTTAATGTTTATATATTATAATTATGATATAATTATACTTATTAAATTATAATATCACATCTACCTTCTTACCTTACAAACTATTGGAAAACGATAACATCTCTCATGCATACGTGTGGACTACTACCTTCACGAAGCAATGCGATTCTTTTTTTATTTATATTTTAATTTAATTGTGATAAGGATGTATTTAATAAATATATATGATATAATAACAATTATTCAAATTTGTTTTATTATTTACCTTTCTTTCATTCCATCTGTCGAAAAATGAAAACAACATTCATGCATACACAAGACCTACCCTGTCCATGAACTGTGTAACTCATTTTTCAATATCTACATTTTAATAATGAAAATAAAAATGTATATAATTAATATATATTATATTTTATCATTATTAAATCATTTTTATGATTAAACCATGATCAAAATACAAAGAACAATATTATCAAACCAAAACATAAATGAAAAATGAACCAGATATCCCTCATAATAGCGATTTTAATAAAGGATTGTTAACAAATGAGTGATGAAAGTTTATAAGTAAATAATATATGGTATTATATATAAGAGTATGGTTCTTTAATATATTTATAATATATATATATATATTCATTATATTGGATCCTACAACACGTACGAAGGATGTCCGACTTATGGTAAGTGATTTTCATCTCACTTTTATTTTCATAGGACACATGCCATATTCACCATTTTCTTCTTTTGTGCGGTGTATATACTGACCATGAATTTATTTTAGGATTCATATTATGAAATTTATGAATATTTAAATATCCATATAGGGTTATTTATTTCATGGAGCTTATGATTCAAAAGTTAGCAAAGAAGTAAGGGTTTTATGTTACAATCTCATTGTTTATCATGATTATTTATGATTAAATTTTAAATGATGAAATAATATAATAAATATCTCAATAAACTCATTAAATTTATTAATTTTTTTTTATTTCATGATAATATTTTTTTTATTTTCATTTTTTTCACCTTAAGTACACAAAATTATGTGGTTGTGTTTTTAAGGAAAATTGATGTTATTTCCCACTTCGGCAGAAATCCCTTTTTATTACATGTCTGTGTTTTATAAAAGCATTTTAAATAATTATTTTAATATTATAATATTAATTTTAAGTTATTTTTACTTATGTTTTAATTTAAAAAAAATTCCAAAAGAAATCTTCTTGTGCTTTTCCAAATGAGGTACTTCTTTAATTATTTTTTAAAAAGTGTAAAAGGAACATTTTATTTTAAATTATATGGAATGGATAGAGTTTTAAACCATCATGAATAATAAATTATTTTAATCTTATTTTAAAATTTTCCACAGTTATTTTTAAATAAATATTTTTCCATAATACTTTCTAAATTTTTAGATTTTAAATAAGTGATTTCAAAATAGAAAGGATATTTTCCTCAAGAATGTTCTAATTATCTTTTAAATTGTTCCAATTTTTTTTAAATAAAAATGAAATATTAGATTTGTTTGTATGAATTATATTTTAATTCCATTAATGTATTTTATTTTTAAAAGTTAAGTTAAATGAATAGTTCCAATATTGACACTAATGTTATTTTATAATAAATAATATTTTATTAAATGATATAAAATTCCTAAAAATAATATATTTTGAAAATTGAATAGTTTATTGTTTATTAAATCCACTATGGTTAATTTATGGGTGTTTTTCCTTTTATAGTAACTATATTAAACTTTTAAGAGTAACAAACATTGGCATCATCATAATTGTCAAAAAGGTTAATGAAGAGTTAAAACAAGATGATAAGGTAAAAAATGTGATATATTCTTGTAGAAATTTTACTATATGTGATTATTTAGAATCATGATCATATTATATTAAAATATTATTAAATATTATCTTTTTTTTCATCAAAATTAATTTATATTAATTTAATATTTTAGGAAATTTCTAAAAGTTCCCCTCCCTTCAATTATAAAAGGCCACCCCCTTATTTCTATTTTTTCACACCACTTTGAGCCTTATTATTTGACCATAACATGTAAAAATACCCTATTAACTTTCTTATACATGTTATAGAGGTTCTCGTCTTCCAAAAACACCAACCCTAGAATCCTTAAGAGGAGATCTAAATTAGTTTTTTCAAAGAAGGGGTAATCATCTTAACTGATCACTTTTTTTAAATTCTTCTTTTACCACCTATAAATCATTGGTATTTATCATAAAATAATAACCTAAATATAATAAATATACAAAAAATATTATTATTAATATAAAACCATCATTATCTACCCTCTTTCTCATCAAATATGAAGTGAAATTATCGCACGTTGTATGTATGACTTACCATCTCCACATAGAGATACCATTAATTTTTCATCACTATCTTTTATGGACGGTTATTATGATGTTTTTATTGTTTATATATAATAGTTATGTAATAATTATACTTATATAATTATAATATCACATCTACCATCTCACCTTACAAACTATTGGAAAATGATAACATCGCTTGTGCATAAGTGTGAACTACCACCTCTACGAAGAAACGTGATTAATTTTTATTTTTTATTTTATTTAGATAGTAATAATGTTGGATTTAATTAATATATATTATATATATGATATAATAATTATTGTTTAAATTTTATTTTTTATTTACCTTTCTTTTTTTCATCCATCAAAAAATGAAAACAACGTTCATGCGTACGCACGACCTACCGTATCCATTAATGGTGTAATCCATTTTTCAATATTGTTATTTTAATAATGAATATAAATATATATATAATTTATATATATAATATTTATATCATGATTAAAATTATAGGTATGATTAAACTATTATCAAAATATAATGACCAAGATTACCGAACCAAAACATACATGAAAAATGAAGCATATATCACATGTAACATTGATTTTAATAAAGAATTATAAAAAAATGGATGATAAAATGTTATAAGTAAATAATATATGGTATTAAATACATGACTATGGTTATTTAATATATATATATTTATTATATAAGAGGATTCAACTCATATGAAGGAAGTCAGACATAAGGTAAGGGATTTTTATCCCACTTTTATTTTTGTAGGACACATGCCAAATTCACCATTTTCTTTTATTGGGTGGTGTATATACTACCCATGAATTTATATTATTATTAATATTTGGAAATTTTTGAATATTTATATATCCATATAAGTTTATTAATTTCATTTTTCTTATGATTCAAAATTTACCAAGGAAGTAAGGGTTTTATGTTACAATCTCACTGTTTATAAGGATTATTTATGATTATGTTTGCAATGATGAAATACTATAATATATATTTCAATAATATCATTAATTTTATTATCTTATATTTATTTCTTACTAATATACGTTTTATCTAATTTTTCTCAACTTAAGTACACAAAATTCCAAAAAAATCATTTTTAAGGAAAAATGACCTTATTTCTCTCTTTGTCGGAAGAACCATTTCTTCTATATCCTTGTTTATAAAATCGTTTTAAAGAATGTTTTTACTATTATAATATTAATTTTAAAATTCATTTTTAACCATGTTTTTTTAATAAAATGTTTCAAAAGTAATATTCTTTTATTTTTCCAAACGAGGTATTTTTTTTTTATTTTTTTACAAAAGTGTAAAATGAATACTTTCTTAACTTATACAGAATGAATGGAATTTTCCCCCATCATGAATGATCAATTATTTGAATATTAATTTAAAGGTTTCCATGGTTATTTTCAAAGAAAAATTTTCACATAATACTTTCTAAATTTTTACATTTTAAATAAGTATTTTCAAAATCGAAAGGATATTTTCCTCAAGAATGTATTAATTACCTTTTAATGGAATTTATATACATTAATGAAAAAATCCGTTAAAATCACTTTTGAATTATTGGAAAAATTATCCAAAGATACTATCATTATTCTTTATATCTATGGTTTATGATTATGATGAAAATATAGTTATGAAACCCATTCCTTTTTCACGGGTCATACTATTATGAAATTAATAAATGTTTACGAAACTTATTTCTTTTCCCTGTATTTTTCTATGAAGAAATTTTTTTGAAAACTATTTCTTTTCAGGGGTTATGATATGTTGAATTGTTTATGATCTTTTGGAACCCATATTTTTTATTTTCATTATTTGATGGGAGGGACCTATATCTCCCTTCAATGAATTGGGTTTTGATTGATAACTCATATGATAAACAAGACTGAAATGGGGAGTGGACCCGGTTAAGTAAGTGAATATATACTCTATGATAGTCTTGAGAGTGATGCTGGAATACTATTATGGATTAGGGAGTGAGACCAATATAATATGATAGTATCAGGAGTGAAGCTTGACTTACTATAATGTTATGAGGAGTGAACCCAGTCCACTATGATAATATTGGTAGTAAATCATTGAATACTAAGAAAATGATTTTATATGATTCTATATATTCCATAATTATATGTCTTAAACCAATGTTATTATATAATGTCTCATTTTATTTTATTCTTTTATGATTCATGTCTTATGAACTACTAAGATTTATTCCATGACTGAAGATTATGATCTATGATTTTATAGGGTAAGGATTTCAAATGTTAACTCAGGTTCCCATACACTTATGCTCATGATATAATTATGTGATCACTGAAATCTAACTTCTTTACCCTTACGGAGCATCTGAGCTCACCCTTAATTATGTTTCCATTCCCCATGTTATGTGTAAAGGTTTTAAAAATTATATGTCTATAAAGGGTGTTAGTTATGAAGTACATAATGGGAGGCTCATATGATTTGGTTTTTTATGTTCCCATGTTTCCAAAGATACTAGACCTATACAATTATGGAATGGATAATTATGATTCATAATTAATATTAATCAAAAAAGTTATAATATCTTTGTATGAAAATTGAGGGTGCCATAGTTTTTATCAGAGAAAGGTTTAGTTATGTTTTGAAAACTAAAATGTTATAACATTATTAAGAACCTTTGAGATATGTCTAACTATAGGATACAAATCTAATTTTTTTAAAATGATCATGAATGACCTAGGTTAAAAATAAAATGTCATAGAATAAGTTTTAATGATTTCTAAATCCTATAAATGTTTTTTGATTATTTTTTGGTTTCCCACTATGATTACTATTTCTCAAAATATGATTTTTTGGTTTTATTCAATGAATGGAACCTGGAGTAATCAAGTTAATATTGAATGAGATGGTAAGTGAAATGATTTTAATCAGGAGAATCCTAGTGAAATAAGAGATAGAATGTGAAAACATGTGATTATAACTAATCATCAATATAATTATATGATTAAAAATATAAAATTAGGTGGTTTTTGTGAAATACTTAATAAGAGAAAGATGCAGTTTCATTAAGACCATGAAGGAAATAAGATTACCCTTAGAACATGTATAAAATGTTGAAAGATCCACTCAAGTGACTGTATTATAATAATAAGAAGATGTTTTGAGTGTGGAAAAGAGTGACACAAAGAAATTAATTACTAAGGAAAATTGAAAAGTTCAGTTAACACAATGGATCAAAATAATTTTCTTCCAAAGGTATCCTCAATGGTTTAATGTTTAAAATGTGGAATGTATGAGAATTATGCAAATTGATGTCCTAGGGGAAATCTCAAGAAGATAATCAGAATGGTTATACAAACAATTGTTTTAATTATGATGATAAATAGACTAGAATGATATATAAAAGGGATGGGGTATTTTAATTATATTTTTTAAGTTAAAAGTAAGAAGAAAGATTAAATTTAGGTTGATGAACTTAATACATGATTCAAATTTCATATTATAGGAAATAAGTTTTAGGGAATAAGATGATGAATCCTGGTTAATGGTTTAAGAATGAATTTGAATGATTGAAGGGTTTATGTATTTTTATTTAAGAATTATGTTATATAAGTGATATAATAATGTCATTCAAGTTATAAAAAACAAGAAATATTTAAGGATTTGTAAGAATTATTTTTTCATTAAGAATTTGAGAACATATTTTGAATGGTAATAATAACCAAGAAAAGTGATTTAGTGGTAAGGTTATACTTTTGGAGAACACATGATTAAGGGAAATATAGACCTTAATATGTGTTTTATGTTGATTAAATAATGTTTAGTTGGGAAAAGAGATGATTATAATGGATAATATTGGTAACCTTAAAATTGGCCAGTGATTTGATGAAAAAGTGATGAAGGTCATCTTTAAATAATTTTATTGCATTTTTTGGTTTTATGGAGTAGATTCAATAGACTATGATTTTATATGAGGAATAAATATTATGTTAATTTTTATAGAATATTTTTTTCATTATGTTTTTATAGTGATTCAGGTTATTATTATGTTTTAAGAGAATATATGATCATGGTTTTCACATGTTTGGTATGTGACATTATGAACCACTCTATATTATCTTCGGAAACATGTTTTTTGATAAAATAATTCTAATTTTTGGGGTTCTAATTTGTTCAGTCATATTTTCGAGGAGTCATAAGGATAACTATTTGTGGAATGGGTTAATTTGAACTTTGAGATCTATTATTAAGGTTTTAGAAATTAATGTATTATATAACTTGTGCTAATATTTTCAAGTTTGATAAATATTTTGAGATAGGAGTTGTGACTTGTCACCATTTTATGAATATTACGATCTGTTATAAGTTAATTTTAGTGATTCAGGCATGAAAAAATCATATTGTATATTTATTTCTTGGAGTAAGTGATGAAATGGAAATTGATCCACGCAAAACCAAATGACAAAATTGTGATTATGATGTGGAAGAAAATAAAGTATCTATATTTCATAATTATTTATAAAAATGATATTGAAAAAAAATTATCAATTTTTTTATTTCTAATGATTTGATGGTCTCTTCACTCATCATATATTATGGTTTTTTGGTTTTTAATTTTCTATTGACAATGTTTTCTCTCACTCTTTATTAGTTCTTAGGTGTTAATTTTATTTTCCATGTATACATTTTCACTTATCACTAATGTTATCCTATTTGGGAACCAAGTTTTGTGTAATTCTATATGAGTTTCATATTTTCACTTCCCTCTTTTCATGAGGAAGTTTTGTTAAACCTTTTTATGATATGGGTTTTCCAAAAATGAATTTACAAATATCAAACCTGTGATTACTGAGCACAAGTTAAAATTCAAAAGGATGAAATTTATTAAATGGTGGGGGATAATGAAACACCCAATATTTTAAAAGAACACTATATTCTACAATGTACAAGATATTTAACACTGAGCCTAAATGAATCAAAAAATGTTATTATTTTTATATGACTATTTTAACCTATTAGTTAAATTGGTGGGTATTAATAGTATTTAATTACTTAATATATATATATATAAATTCCTACTCAATATAAATTTATTGATTAATTCTTAGTAAATAAGCACTCATTTTTTTAAAATCAATTTTACTCTTCAACAACACATTTTCTTAGAAAATAGGTTTTACTATTTTTATAATCAATGAACTATAATTAATTTCTATTAATTTTAGAAATTTTATATGATAAATGGATATAATTTTTTAATTCAGAATATCAAAATTATCCTTAGGTTAAATTTTTGTATTTTTTTTCTAAAAAGATATATTTTTAGTGAATACAAAAAAATACCAATTTTTGCAAAACTGTCATTTTATTTTCATTAAAAAGTATCATAATGAATTGAATCTGTCTCAAAGTAAAATAAGTATTATTTAATTATATATTATACAATTAAATTATTTTTATTTATATATTATATAATTAAATTATATTTAATTATATATTATATAATTAAATTCATTTTAATTATCATTATACCTAATTTTGGTATAAGTACATTTTTGGTCTTAAAACACATTTTTCCAAAAAAACTATTTTTTGTTTCATTTTACGCATTTATATTAAAATTAATTTTTAAAACTTTTAGAAATTGAATCTTAAAAAATTGGTTCTATAATTGGAATCAGGGGTTCAAATTTAGAAAATTAGTCCCTTTTATTTTTAGACATTATGAATAGTAACATTAGTAATTTTTGTTACCACGGTAAAGGGTAAATCATATAATTATGGTTAAAAATAAAGTGATAAGGAATAAATAATTACCCTAAAACTTGACTTTATTATATTAGATGAGTATATATCATCCATAATAATAAAAAATTTAAATATATATCATTTTTTGCATTTAGACATGATTTTGACCATTATAATATTTAAGTGAATATAAAGACAAAAATATCACACACTTACTTTTAATAACTATAATATTTTAAATATAGAGATAAAAAGAAGACATATTCAAGTATAAATAATAAATTAAAATTAAAATTAATTATTTTTCATGTTAATTTATTTTTATTTTTTAGAAAATAAATAGTTTCCGTAAAATCTTAGGCAATGCTGACGCAAAAATTATTAAATTAATTGAAAAATAAAATAAATTATTTTAAAATGTTAAAAATAATATTATTTAAATGAAACATTAAGTTCACTAATTTTTTAAATAAAAATTACATATTAGATATGTTTCTATACATTTTATTGAAATTCCATTGTTGTATTTCACTTTTAAATGTTAAGTTAAATAAATAGTTCCAAAATTGACAATAATGTTATTTTATGATAGATAATATTTTATTAAATAATATAATATTTATGAAAATATTATATTCTAATAGGTGAAAAATATATGGTTCACTACATCCACCATATACCATTTATGGGACTTTTTAACTTTTATAGTTTCTATATGAACCCATTAAGTGTAAAAACATCGATATCATCGTAATTATCAAAAAGGTTAACGAATGGTTAAAAAACTAAAAGGTCAAAAACTTAATCAAAACTTGCCCAAATTTTATTATATGTGATTATTTATTCTCATAAAAATATTAGGTTCAAATATTATCAATATAGATCCATTTTAACATTAAAATTATTTTATATTAATTTATTATTTTAAGAAATTCAAAATGTGCTCCTCACCTCAATTATAAAAGGTAACCCCTAATTTCTACTCTTCACACCATATTTAGCCTTATATTTCAAACATACCTTACTAAAATCCCCTCTATAATTCCTTATTCACATTTTAGAAGTTCTGGTCTTCCAAAAAAACAACCCTAGGACCCTTAAAAGGATATATAAAGGAGTTGTTTCAAAGAATAAGTAATCTCTTTAATCTATAATTTTTTTTAATTATTCTTTTACCTCCTCTAAATCTACGATATTTATCATAAAATTATAAATTAAACTATATAAATTTACCAAAATGTTATTTTTAATATAAAAACATCATTATCCACCCTCTTTCTCATCAAATGGGAGGTAAAATTTTTTATCATGTGAACGTACGACTTACCCTCCCCACATAGAGATACAATAAATTTGTCATAACTATCTTTTATGTATGGTTATTTTGATGGGTTTAATTTTTATATTTGATAATTTTTACATAATTATACTTTTATAATGATAATATCACATCTAACTTTATACTTTTTAAACCCTTGGAAAATGATAGCGTTGCTTGTGCGTACGTCTAGACTACCACCTCTATAAAGAGATGTGATTCATTTTTCATTTATGTTTTACTTGAATGGTAATAATAATAGATTAAATAATCGTATATGATATATATGATATAATAATGATTCTGTAAAGGTGATTTATTATTTATATTTCTTTTGTTCCATCCATATAAAATTAAAACAACATTCATGTGTATGCATAACCTACCATGTCTATAAACGATGTAATATATTTTTCAATCTATATATTTTGAGAATTATTATAAATATGTATATAATGAATATATATTATATTTATATCACTATTAACTTTCTGTATATTATGTAACCATGATTAAAATAAAATGACCAATGTTACTAAATCAAAACATACATGAAAAATGAAGCATATATCACTCATAATAGTGATTTTAATAAATAATTGTTAACAAATAGATGATAAAATGTTATAAGTAAATCATATATTGTATTATATATTTTAGTATGGTTATTTAATATATGTATAATATATCTATATTTATTATGAATGATTTTCCAACACATACGAAGGAAATCAAATTTAAGGTAATGGATTTTTGTGTCACTTTTATTTCCGTGCGACACATGCCATACTCACCACTTACCTCTTTTGTGTGTCATATATAATTCCCATGAATTTACTTTATGATTAATATTATGAAATTTTTTGAAATTTTCATATATATATATAAGGTTATTTATTTCATGGAGCTTAATATTTAGAAGTTACTAAAGAAGTAAGAGTTTTATGTTATAATATCATTGTTTATCATAATGGTTTATGATTATGTTTCCGATGATAAAATACTAAAATATATCTATAAAGAAAATAATTAATTTTATTCTCCTAAATTTATTTCTTTAGAATAAAATTTTTATGATTATTTTCCTCACCTTAGTTATTCAAACTTCTGAAAATGTGTTTTTAAGAAAATTCAATACTGTTTCTTTATTCAGTTGAAAACCATTTTCCTTCCATGTAGATGTTTTCTAGAAATATATTAAAGAAGGTTTTTAAAATTTTAATATTAATTTTTAAATTCATTTTTACCCATGTTTTAATTTTTAAAAAATGGTTCAAAAGGAACCTTATTGTCATTTTCTGAATGAGGTAATTTTTTTATTGTTTTTATAAAAGTGTAAAAGGAATATTTTTTTTGAACTTATATAACATGAATAGAATTTCCCTCTATAAATTCTGCTTAATGATTTGACCTATACAAGTTTTCATTATTATTTTAAAGAATATGTTTTCCATAATAATTTCAATTTTTTTTATTTTAAATAAGTTATTTCAAAATGGAAAGGATATTTTCATAAAAATGATTTAATTATATTTTAATAGTATTTCCATTCATCATAGAAAAAATAGTTGATATAACTTATGACTTAAATTGGATATGATCTAAGGATAACATACTTATTCTTTATCTACATGGTTTATTATTATGATGAAAATATGTTTATGAATCCCATTCCTTTTCCAGGGGTTATACTATGATGAAATAATGAAATGTTAATGAAACCTATTTCTTTTACATAGGTTATATTATGATGAAATGTTTATGAAACCCATTTCTTTTCATGGGTTATGATATAATTAATTTTTTATGATATTGTGTAACATATATGTATTATTTTAATTATGTTTTGGGTGGGACCTGTATATCCCTCCAATTCATTGGTTAAATATTGATAACTTATGTGATAAACAAGACTGGAATGGTGAGTAAACCTTGTTAATTATGAGACTTTATCCTCTATCATAGACTTGGGAGTGAGCCTTAACTACTATGATAGTTTAGGGAGTGAAACCAATACACTATGATAATCCTAGAAGTGAAGTTTTGACTACTAAAAATATGATTTTATATACTTATGTGTATACCAAAATTATATATCTTACAATAAATTTATTATATATTTGATCATGTTATTTGATTACTTTATGATTCACCTCTTATGAACAACCTAGATTTATCCCACGACTCTAGATCGCGATATACGATTTGTAGTGTATGGATTTCAAATGTTAAGATCATGTTCTCACACTCTTATACTCCTGTTATTCTTATGGGATCATTGATATCTAACTTATTTACCCTTACTAAGAATCCAAGCTCACCCTTTTTTATGTTTCCTTTACCTAGGTTATGAATAATGTTTTAGGAATGATATGTCTAAAAAGGGTGCTGGTTATAAAGGACTTAATAGGTGGCTCTTATGAACTAGTTATTTATGTGTCTGTGTTTCCAAAGATACTAGACCTATATGATTTTGGCATGAATATTTATGATATATAGAGAATATTTATATAATAAGATGTAATGTCTATGTATGAAAGGTATTGTTCGCTAATTAAGGTTATGTTATGTTTTTCATTTTATCATTATTATTATAAGTCACTAGAGAAATGTTTTAAATATTATTAGTATTTCTATTATAATGGTAATAATATTTTTTGAGGTTCTTTATGTATAAAAAGTCCAAAATCCTATCTCTCCTCCTCTATAACCAAACCCACATATGGAAGGGGTAAACCCTCTCTTCTCCTTTATTCCCCTTAAATTTACATGGGGGATCTTTAATGTATTTGAGTTATGTTTATCTTATTCTATTCTCTCCTTCTCCTCTCCTCCTCCTCTTATGTACTTCTCAACCTAGGGTCTATATAAGAGTCATGGTTTTTCTCTATCTAGGAGAAACCCATAAATTTCATGGGGATTTTGGTTTAAATAAGAAGTTAACTCCTCATATAACATAGAACTACTTTCGATTAATGAATTCATCAAGGTTGTTTCACTTAAAGGTGAGTGATTCTATCCCTATCATTTTCCTTAATAAAATTTTATATACTTTCTCCTTTCAAATGATGTTTTCATTGATATGAAATAAATATTTAATGTTTATAATTATCTATTTTTTAATTTCTATTATGTCTTTGAATATTCTTTTGATACAAGGAAGATTTATTAAACTAAATATATTAGTTTCTTCACTTGTATCACTTTAAACACAAGGTGTTCAAATAATTTTAAATTATGTTTTTCTTATGAAGTAACCAAATTTTTTAGAGTGGAGTTATGTATTATGATTTATTATGAACTTATATTATGATTCCATTGATATTTAGAAAGTATAAAAGACAATTTGAAATGAAATAAGATTTTTTTTGGAAAACATAAAGGGATTTACATGTCACTTGGTTGTCGTTTTATAAAAGTTTTTTTGGGCACATGAAGTGTTTGGAAAAATGGTTTAGAGATGTATAATGATTGAAATAAATTTTCAAATGATGGTTTTAGTTATAAAATATTCCTAAAAATTGTAATTTCACTAGCTTACATTATGTTTTTATTTATAAAGGTATATTCAACATAATTGATATTGTTGTTTATTTTTTACCACTATATTATTTTAATCCCTTTTTATTTATTATTAAATGTGAATAAGGAATTGTGTCACATTGTTTATTGATGATGGATTATAATAACATGGATTGTTTAATATATTTTGTATTGAATTACTTGATTATAGAAGACATCATGGGAATACCTTAAGTAATTAAGAGGGACTATAGTGAGAAGTATACCCACTATGTGAGACTATTAAGTTACTAAATCAAAACCTTGTTTTAGATTACGTAATATCTTAGATGGATTATTTTTGGATAATTCTTCATCGAGTTTTATTAAGCCTTTATCTCACTAGTTTATATTATAGACTGATTAGTGATTACATCACTAATTTAGGATTATTTTATGGTTAGTGGCCTATGTGTAAAAGATTTTTTTATTTTAAATATGAGTATCCAAGATTGAATTTTATTATTCCCATAATTTGTTTCCCATAATTCCTTGAATTGATGTTTATTATAAATTATTTTTCATTTATGTATTTGAGTGTTCACATATGTATTTTTATCCCACTTGTAAAACTTATTTTGTATCAAACCTAGATCTAGTACCCCAAATCCAATGGTTACGTTAATATTTTGGTTCAGGATGTAATAGATCTCATCCCATGAGATAAAATAGTTTAGTAGTCACGAGAGACTAGATATATACATGATTCTTATATTACAATCAAAAACACCAAACACAAATTAAAATTTCAATGGGGATTTCACTAGTTTTTCTAGTATTTACATGAAATCATTCATAGTTAACTTCTTGGTACCTCAAGTAGAGGAAAAAATAATAAAGGGTGATCTCAGATCCTAGTAAGGGAATGTGTCTAGAAGAAACTATTATAGAATAAATAAAACCTGAATAATATGGAAGAGATAAAAAATAATCCAATATTTAATATAAATAATATTATAAAAGTCGAATATATCTGTGGATAACATAACAATATAAATATTAAAATATATAAAAATATTTGATTTCATAATGATAGAATTCATAATATCATACATGATAATATTATCGTCAATTATTTATGCCAAGGCATCATATGTAAATAAGTAATGAATTCACCAAATACCCAAAAAAGTTTGTCTCATGAGACCTACTGATGCATCAAGGGGGTATAATGGGTCCCACATGTCACTTACTAAGTCCAATTTATTAATCATAAGAACAAAATGAATAAACATATAATACATAATCAACATAAACATAGGTATTGGAAAAAAGAATATGAAATGTCAATACTTTTTCTAGTAAATAAATAGAACAACATGATCGTAATACATCTAGATAAATAATGTGGATAGTGAAAATAAATTATATACTTAGTCAAAGATAATAATACTTGAATTATGTTGACAGAGGAAAACCTACCTTTGACAAAGTCATTGTAAAGTCACTTTGAGAATAGAAGAAATATAATTTTCTTTTAAAAACATTTTAAAAGTAATTTTTTAAGAATATTGATAAAAGTAATTAATTTTAAAATACCCATGTAAATTTGAAAATTAATATTCAAATAATGTAATATTTATGATGGTTGGAAAAAATATTCATTCGGTAAATGTTAAAACAAAGATTCCTTTCACACTTATGGTAACAATTTAAAAGTACATCATTCAAAAAATGATAATAAGATTAATTATAAAAATTTGTAAATAAAGTCAAATATATTTGAAAATAACTTTAACCGATAATTGGATAATATTAAAAAGAAATTTAATTTTTTTAGAGAAAATGGATATAGAGGAGAAAGGTTCCTGGCCAAAAGGAGAAATAAGGTTGATTTTCCTAAAAAACATTTTGTTAATAGTTCTAAGTACTAAATAGTGTAAAATGAAAGGAAAACATGTAATATATATATAATCATATAATAAGAAAATATATGGTGTTTAAAAATATAAATATCTTATAATTTTTTTAATATAAGTTTAAACATAAACAACCCCAAATAAAAATGAGATTTTAGAATAAACCCTTACCCTGGATTTCTGATTTCTCAGATACATTTAAAACTCTTATATAATAAACTTATATTAATTATTTACATTATTAAAAACAATTTAATTGTGTATTAACTTATCATATTCCATTTTATTTCACTTATTATCATGTCTTTTATAGTTACTAAATCAAATAAGTTTAGGTTATTTTTTTGAGAATCTTAGGTTCATAATCCTGAAAAAAACTCTATAGGTTTACCATGGAAAAAAGTATCATTAATCTATAATCTAAAAAATATTATTCACGAAATATTTATCATTTTTATACATTAAATATTATTTTATAACCAACCATTAACGGTTGTCATGAAAAATGAAACATGTCACTTTATGGAGATGGTAGTCCCCATGTACACATGAATGACATTTTCATTTTTTATAATGGATGAAAAGGAAATGAAATATATAAAGGTTTACTTTTTAATTATAATAATAATATTATAAATATAATATTTATCCATTAATTCCATCCTTATTACCATCCATGTAAATTAGGAATGAAAAACAAATGACATTACTTCATGGAGGTGGTAATCCACACATAAACATGAGTGGTGTTATCATTTTACAATGGATCGAAGGGTATAAAGGTAGAGAATATATAATATTTCCAAAATCATAATTATATTATAAAAGTATTATATATTCAATAATTCCATCATTATAACCAACTGTGTGGGGGTGGTTATGGAATACAAAATACAACGCTTCGTGGAGGTTGTAGTCCTCATGTACGTACGAGTGATGTTTTTATTTCACATAGGATGTAAAGGGAGATGAAAAAAATGTTTTAACATAAAAATAATAACATTTTAATATATTATAGATACTTATATTATTATATAATCATGATTATGATAGATTTTAAGTAGTTATAAGATGAAATAGACATTAAAGAACTTGGTTAAGAGTCCTCTTATTTGGAAAACCTCATTTAGATTACACCTTAAACCTTATTATGTTGGTATTTTGGTAAGACAAAGACCAATAATACATGTGTAAGATATTTTTGGAGTGATTTTTATAGGTATTGGTTGGTATAAGTGTCTTAAAATTTGTGAATAATTTGGTATAGGAGGTACCCTTTTATAAGTGAGACAAGTGACAATCTTGAAAATACTTGAAATATTATTATATATTATATGTATTACTCAATAAAAACAAATAAAAATGATAAAATTTTAAATATTAGAGGGATAATGTATAAATACGATCAAAAAATATAATTTATATATGTTTTTAGATCATTTTAACCCTTATCAGTTTTAGTTTAATCCCACTTTTAACCCATTTTAACCTTTACCATAGTAATGATTTTTTACTCACTTACTATTAATTATGAGAAAAAATGAAATTGATCTATTTATAAAATCTAAAAATTTTGATTTCAATTATGGAAACCATTTTATCAAATTAATTTCCGACAAGTGGAAAAAATAAATTTAAAAATAAACCCATAAAACACGATGAAAACAATTTTTAGGGAAAAACATTTTTGAAGAATAATATGAATTTATTATAACTAATTGTATAATAATAACCATTATATGAATTTATGTTTATTTAATTTATTATATAATATATATATTTCATTAAAATAATTCATTAATATATATTATTTTAATTTATAAATACATTGTTCACTTAAATACTTTTTTTTTGTAAAAAAAATCCTTTTAATTTCAAATTATTTATCTTTATTTTAAACCAATTTATAATCAATGTATGATTGATTATATATGTTATAAAATATTATTAAAAATAAAATAAAATTAGTTAAATACTGAATTGTCAATTATTCATAGATATTCATTTCTAAGGAATTTTACAAGAATTCATTTTAGGCTTATTTCAAAAAAGTAAGTTCAAAAGTGATATTCATCATAAAAAATTACAGATTTTGTTACATGAAATATAAAAAATGTGAATTGTAATATAAAATGTTTATAATTAAAAGTTTACTTACCATAATCAAAGCTTGGGTGTTTCATTCTTTCCTCTTTCAAAAATTTCATCGTTGAAATTTTCATGGATATTATTTCTTGAACAAATGCGGTAGTTATTTAAATTACTTCATCAAGTTCCCATATTAACGCTTCTATTTTATGATTTCTCTAAATTAAATTCACCAATTAAGTCATATGATTCCAAAAAAATTTTATAGTATCATGATTATAGATAGGCTCTTCAATATAAGATAAATCAGGTTACAATTTTATTTTCTCTTAGGTGAGCACATGCTTTGGACCTAGTATGTACTTTCATAATAATGAGATATGAAAAATGTTTTGAACTTTAGAGAGGCTTTGTGGAATTATCAATTGGAAATCCATAACTCTATTATGTCTATAATTTCAAAAGGATAGATTTACCTAATAATTATTTTCTATTTCTTTCCAAACCTTACAACACCCTTCCACCAAGACACCTTCAAGAAAATATGATCTCCCACTTGAAATTATAAATCCTTACCTTAGTTATTGTTATAGATTTTTTGTTTTCCTTGAACAATCTTAATATGATTTTTAATAGTGTTCATTTTCACCATTTTCTCTTCTATGAGATCTGATACTATAATCTTCCTTTTACCAACTTCATTCTAATAACATGGAGTATGATACCTCTTTCTATATAGAGATTCATACAGTTACATTTTAATGATTGAATAAAATCTATTTACTAACTAACTAAAAATTAAATTTTTATTATTGGGAAATAAACATGTAGAATAAACACCACTCCCAACTCACGGGGGATGGAAATGTTGGAGGACAAGGGAATCAACCCTAAGAATGATCTTACATTAATTAGGTAAAGAACCCAAACTGATTTATAAAATAATTCTCTCTCATGGAATCCATCTACCGTCTAAAGAATTAGCTACAAAGCGCCCTTCCTTAAAAGTGTGACCAACACAAGTTACCTAATTGAAAAAAATTATGCAGTTCTTTATGAAGTAATCCATCTCCCATAGTGATTTAACCTTCCTTCGAGGGAACCCAACCCGAATACAGAAATATGATTCGACTTATGTATTGTTAATATTTCAAAGAAAGAATAACATAAGACTAGTGACCATTGATTTTGAATCCACTCTATTATAATTACCCAACCCATAAAAATAACTGAATCCCAAAATCACCAAACCCTTGATATCTCTCACCATACCACCCCCTCTCATCTCCTTAGAGATACAAAATCCATCTATATTTCATTTCAGCCCCATGATGGGTGCCTTCCATTTAATCCATCTAACCTGATTACCTCAAACACCTTCCAAATTAATTTAAATCTTGGAATAAACCTTCTTAATGTAGTAGAGGACACCCACCATTGATTAGAGCACCATGATATACCACAAGAGCCTTCACCCTCACCTGAATGAAAAGGAGGGGATAAATTATACCTTCTCTTTTCTTGTTCTTAGCCACCAAAGGATCCAAAAAAAATCTATAAAATTCACTACATGAACCTTTACCTCCACCCCTTGTTGAGCTGCTCCTTAAACCATACCTTAATAACCTCCTACATTGAATCCCCACACCCCATGTATATTCATACCCTGAACCATAAAATTCTAGATCCACTCTGCCAAATTACCTTTAAAAAATAAGTTCCACATTGATTCTTGCTATGAAATTGCATAAAACTGATATCATCAAGCTAAGGATACACCCTTCTTCTGTACATTCACATCTGTAGGAAGTTGTTGATTCCTCATTAAATATAACAGAAATTTCATCTTATCTATTATTTCTTTGTACTAAAGATTTTATGAATAGTCTTCCATCCCACTTATTGTATGTACTATATTTCTAAAATCCTTAACACTAAAATTTCTTGATGTCGAACCCAAAAAGATACATCTATTCAGTTTATCAACCAAACAAATACTCCCATAAACTTTCTTCTTGTCTTGATTAAGAATGGTATTGATAAAATCCAGGAACATGCTAGCCTCTTTGTATGAGATATTCAAAATTGGGAACCCTAAAAAACAATAGTATTTCTCCAGCCCATCCCACCTTTGAAAGGTTAATATCCCCCCAACCAAAAAACCATATAACTTTATCCTTCATATCCTCTATTAAATCAAACATTCACCATGTAAGTCTTAATAATAACCTAGTTCAGTCTATCAATTCCACCCATTATTCCCCATACCTATTTCTCATGTTTTTTCCTATAAAGAATTCCCTTCAATGATTTCCCACACCAATCTTGCTGGCATGACATACATGGTTTTTGATACACTACATATACCTATAACAACTTCATCAACTGGACCATACAGACATTTCTGTGGCACCCAATGGCATCATCCAACCTAGTTATCATCCCATAAAAATTCAATTATGATATTCTCTAACTTCTAGATTTTCCCCTTTGTTGTCTTGATGATAGATAACACATGCATTGGTATAGAAGTAAAAACATTATTAATCAATGAAATCCATCCTCAAAATAAGAGGAATCTATCCTCCCAGTTGAAAATATTTCCCATGATCCAGTTTATGATACCATAAAATAAGACATTTTAGACCCTTTCATTTGATATAGGGGCTCTGAGACACTCCATTGCAATTTTTCACCTTTTAATGCCTAAATTATCTTGAATTATGCTGCTATGGCTTATTAAGCATTAATTGTAGATGGACACAATACTCTTCCTTTAGTTGAAATGTTGAATGCTAAATTTTACACAAATTTTCATGATTTTAATGAACCCCTTAATTTAAATTTTTTAGAAATAAATAAAGAATAAAGTATTGTTTTTAAACATTGTATGTGAAATAAATCCACTCCCAAAGCTATTTTAAAATGGAATAATGCTCCCATCCTCCAAGCCTCGTTTGATATTCCTTATAAAAGACCCTTGAACCAGGATAAATTAGATAAGAGAAAGAGGTCTCCTTACCTTACACCACATATGGTTTTGAGTAATCTAAATCACCTTCCCATTAAAGAGATAGTTATCCATGAGGATGCATATCATTTTAAGAATAGATCAAAAAACCTTTTAGGGAAGCTGAATTTCCTCATAGACCGTATCATGAAACTCAATTCTAGCCTATACTAACCCTTTTCAATGTCTACCTAGATTATAAAACTATATCCCAAATTTTTGTTTTCAATTCATAAAATATTTATTTTGAAATACCAATTTCATCTTGGATACTTCTCCCATGCACAAAACCATGCTGCTCCTCTGATACCAATATTGGAATATCACAACTAAGTCTTCTATTGATTAAATTTTATAGGATTTTATATGAAACATTGAATAGAAAAATGTATTATAATGATTAATAGTAGTAGGATATTTCACCATTGGAATAAGAACCACCTTATAGGCACACACAATCGTATTCAGTTCTCCACCTCTAAAGAATTCATGCACCACTTCCCCCACCAGGACCTTGAAAACGTCCCACACAAAACATAGAAGGTGCCATAAAATCCCTCAAGGTCAGGGTAACTTTCTTAATTCATGATTAACATAGTGTCTTTGATATCTTATTCTTATTGAATATATTTTAACACACCATTGTCCATTCCCTCCACCAGTATCAGAATTCAAATCATAAAAAATATTCTCTGTTAATCCTGCATTTCCTTTCATCATTGATGTTATTTATTCCTACTATAAGACCATCAAAATTATCCAACACCATATTCCATATTACTTCAACATCCAATATGAATGAGACATCCTCAAGTTTTTTATTAATCCCCTTGGTAACATTTTTATCCTTCAAAAAGTACTAAAAATAAGTGATATTATGATCCACCTATTTAGGATAGATAGATATTTATTTTTCATGGTACACCCTATCTATTTCTAATAGTTTCTCTATCAAGATATTTTTCTTCTTAGTCAGTGAAAAAAACATGTCATCATTACAACTATCATGAAGACTCTCCTCTAATAATGAAATTTCCTCTTTGATCCCCTATATGATTAATTCCCCATATATTCTATTAGAAAACTATTCATATACATACCTTTTTAGATGATGAATATGTTAAAAAAGGAAAATGAAAAAAGTACCCATTACCAGTTTCTCCCATGACATTTTAACTATCTTAAAAAACCATCAATTTGATGCCAATTTAAAGAATAATAGAAACATTGATACCTCTGACCTGACTTATCTAAAATCACCAAACATGGGGAGTAATTTCATAGTGATATGATGACATGGGTGAACATTTCATATACAAATGAACCGAGGCCTTGAATATTAAATTGAAACTAGTCATGCTTTCCCTAAATTTTCTCATTCTTTAATCTATTGTTACACCATGTGCGTTGAATTTTGAAGAAGCCTTTATTCTTAAGGCCCTTTTTGGCCACAAAATATTTTAAATATTTTATTAATTTTCACGAATAATTTAGGATGTTTTATCTCATCCTATACTCATTGAAAAATCCTACATATTGATACATAGTATGAAATTATCCAATTGACATTGTCCCACTAAAAATGTTCCACCAAATCCTGACACATTTTGGTGTTACTAGGGTGTATAGATAAATTTAATCTATTAGATTTATCTAATAATTATCTTTAAGACCAAGAATGTATGGAAGAAATGCCTCTTTCAAAATTTTTAATATACCATCTTTAGAGTCAAAGTCTACCAACTTCCAATCATTCATGGATTTTATTTTATTTTGAATATTCTCATTATCAATATTGGAAATTTTTATTCTATCTAATAAGGATGGTTTTATAGTAATTTAGAATATATGTGATGTTTACCCTTCCTTAATGATTCCCATATACAAATTTACAAATTCTATAAATATAAGATATTTTTAAATCCCCATTTTATTAAAAAATCTATGATATTTACTACTAAATCCATCAATTACCTTATTTTCCTTCCCAAGGTGTGTAACTTTGTAAATTCCCAATTCTAGAAGCCACCCAAAGGCGGCCCGTACCCGATTGGTCACATGGTCTCAAGCGCATTTCCCCGAACGCCAGAGGCTGCCAACTAGTAGCGAGGGCCTTGGGTGTGATAGTGGAGAAACTATGCCCTTATTGGAAGAGTACACAACAGAAGTAACAACATATACAACAGCGGAAGCTATAAATATACAACAACAATAACATCAGAAGACTAATAAATAAACAACTAGAGTAGAAATATATGTAAATGATGCATGATACATATATGTCTATGAAAACAGCCAAACAGGTCACAATGCTTAATACAGTACTAAACCAAATTACAAAAGAAAAACAGATGAGAAATTCATCAGCATCACAAGCCTCGGCTTGGTCCCATTCCCTCCGGCTCTAGTGCAATCAAGAACCTGAAGTAGAAGGACACTTGCCCTTATCAATACCTGTAACATTATAACTTGTTTGGGCCCAAAAGTATGGCCCAAATGAGGTGTGAGACAAAGTCCCAGTAGGCAACCACTCAAAGATCTGTTCCTAATAGTCAGTGAATATATGGTAGGAAAAATTACAGTAAACAGTAAATAGTAAACATGAAAGCACTCAGTAGCAAACAATCCATAGTTCTAGCATATAACTTACAAACAAGAAATAAGCCAATCAAGTAAGAAGAGAAAATAGGTAACCTCAAGGTAGTTCTCATAGACTAACCCCTATGGTTCAACCTACAAGTAATAGCAACCCTCTGAGAGGCACACACAGTCTCACCCCTCTAGTTCAGCTAAAGAAATAATATAGACTGTTTGGGGAAGCAATCACCGTCAATTACCCCTATAGTCTCATATCGTACTAAAGGTGCTCTGGGGAAGCACTCAACGTCTCATTCCCCCTGTGACCTACGTCGAGGAACTACAGACACTCTGAGGAAGCACTCAACATCAATCCCCCCCTGTGGTCTCGCATCGTATTATAAAGACACTCTTGAGAAGCCCTTACATCCATTCTCCCTATGGTCTACTGCACTAGGTTCTCACAGCCCTGGGTAAATTTAGAAAGTATCACATCATGTAACGGCCAAAGTGAGCCTCAAGAACTACTTGGATAGTAGTCTACATCATCTCAACATGTAAGAACAACAATCACACCATCCTATAACTAGGCATGGAACTGGAAATAACCTAACAAGAAAAACTAGACCAAATGGTCATAACAGAAAAAACATGCATGTGAAAAAAATCCAAAGCACAGTAAATTACCCTATTCACAAACAATACCCTCTACTCAAGCGTATAAGAAAAGCAGTCAAACAACAAGGAAAAAACAAGAAACACACAATACCCTATTCAAGGGTAATGGTGTAATTTTCACAAAAAAACTCAAAGACTTTCTACAGAAAGGCACAAACCACCTACCTTGACATTAGGATATCAATATACTTGAACCTCGCAGATTGATTCTCCTTGGAACGTCGTAGATCTAAGAAAAAGTACAAAATAGTCAACCCACAATAACGTGAGAAAGAGGGGGAATTGGAAAAAGAAACTCTAGGAGAAGTAAGATATTACTACTGCAGTTCCAACGCAATCGACGATGGTTGATTCAGAGAACAGACGGAGGCTCGGGGGTTCTTTAAAGATCTCAGGCCGTACGGGATGATCACGGTTGAATAATATAGAGAAGAAGACAATTATAGGGTTAAGACACGACCCCAGCCCGTTTAATGAAAAAAAAGAAAGTAAACGACATTTACTTTTGGAGTAAGTGACCTGTACTAGACTTTTCCATACTCCACTGTAGGAGGCCTCTATGTCACCCCTACATGGCCGTGTGCATGGTCATGACACAGCCATCACACGACCTCGATCAGCATCAAGGTACAATGCATATACTTATAAAGTACACTGTGTGTACTTGAAAATATTCCAGAAACTCCTATTTTCTCCAAAACTCTAGAAAATGGAAAAACATACCTGAAAAGAAGGTTCGGGTTCTTAAAAAATTCCCCCCTTAAAGAAATTCATCCCCGAATTTCCCTAATGAGGCGTAGAGGCAGAAACCCTGAACAGCTCCGGCCACTGCGATCGTACATCGGCCTCCCTCTCTTAAGTATCATCCTGTACTCGCCCGTGCTACCATAACACCCGTACCAGAGGAACATACCGGCCATGGAGAACCTTCATACTGTGATCGAAAATCTAGATAGGATGACCTTTAAATGATTCATCCACTTCGAGATCAACCTACTCAGGTTAAAAGAGATTAGATGGGTCTGAAAAGTAAGGTCGGAGCTAAGAAACGTGAAAGACATCGTGCATAGCCCGGTAACTCTGAGGTAACTGAATCCGATAGGCAATCGGCCCAACTCTCTCCAAAACCTCTAACGGCCCGACATACCTCAATGAAATCTTACCCTGTCCTTGAATCCTCTTTTGTCCCAACCTTGGTGCGACACGCAGGAAAACCTGATCCCCGACCTCGAACACTAGAGGTCATCTCCGCTGGTCAGCATAAGACTTATGATGATACTACGCCATATCCATCCTCTTACGAATCAACTCTATCTACTCTAAGGTCTCCTAAAAAAGTTGAGGTTCTAGAAAAGCTACCTCTCCTACCTCCAGCCAACATAAGGGTGATCAACATGACCTATCGTACAAAGCCTCATAAGGTACCATCTGAATAGTTTCTTGAAAACTATTATTGTTGGAAAACTCCACAAGAGTTATATGCTTCTCCCAAGAACCTTGAAAGTCCATAATTCAATCTTAGAGCATATCCTCAAGAACCTGAATCATACGCTTGGATTGGACATCTGTCTAGGGATGGTATGCTGTACTCAAAAGTTCTTGTGTACCCAAATCCTTCTGAAGCCCGTTCCAGACCCGAGAAGTAAAACGCACATCCCTGTATGAAACAATGGACTGTGGAACTCCATGTAGACATAAAATCTCAAGAATGTACAACCATACCAGGTCTTCAACACTGAAGGTATCCTGGATCGTCAAGAAGTGATCAACCTTCATGAGCCTGTCGATGACAACCCAAACAACATCATTACCTCGAGGTGATCTCAGAAAACCGGTCACGAAGTCCATCGCGACATCGTTGCACTTCCACTTTGGAATGGGTATCTACTGTAAAAGTATTGCTGGCCGCTGATGTTCCACCTTCACCTACTGACAAGTAGAACATATCATGAAGAAACCAGTAACATCTCTCTTCATACCCGGACACCAATACTGGCGGTGTATATCACGATACGTCTTAGTGATGCCAGGATGAACTGCCCAAAATGAGGAATGAAAATCCCACATCATCTCCCCACATATGTCTTCTGGAACCCATACACGTCCCTAGAAATGCAAGATCCCATCCTCGCCACTATCCATCCAGGAATAGGGTCCTCTCCTGACACACTTTCCTATAGGACTAGGCCTTCAGAATCTGAAATCTTCCTCATTCATACCCGATCAAGAAGTGTAGAGGTAACAACTATAGAAGAAAGAAAAGTATGTCCCTATCTCTCATGCACCTCCAAAAGCATCTCAGATAATAGAACCATAAGTTTCCACTCACTGCTGGCCTCATGAACTGCCTGTATCTGAGTCCTCCTTCAGAACGCATTAGCCACTGTGTTGCCTTTCCCAGGTGTATAGGCAAGATCAAAGTCAAAGGACTGAAGATACTCGACCTACCTGTGCTGTCCCAAATTCAGATCATGCTGAGTGAATATGTACTTGAGACTTTTTGTTCAGTGAAAACCACAAAATTATCTCCCAGAAGATATTGTCTCCAACATCGTAAGACATGAACAACAAATGCCAACTCCAGATCATACGTCGGGTAATTCCTCTCATGTGGCCTCAATTGCCGAGGCCCGTACACGACGACTCCATCTCCCTGCATAAGAACAACTCCTAGACCAATACCTGAAGCATCATAGTAGATAGTATAGCCCTTTCCCGACTCTAGCAAGACTAATATCGGTGCTGAAGTCAATCTCCCTTTCAGCTCCTTAAAGGATGTCTCACAAGAATCTAACCATAAGAACTTCACCCCTTTCTTGGTCAGACCTTTCAATGGTGTTTCTAGGTGTGAAAAGTCCTGTATGAAGCATCTGTAGTTTCCAAAAAGCCCTAGAAAACTCTGCACCTCAAAGACGTTCTTCAGATACTCCGAGGAAACTACTTCTCTCACTTTCTCTAGGTCTACTATTACTCCTGTCTTGGAGATAACATGACCCAAAAAGTAAATATGATCCATCCAAAAGTGGCATTTCAAGAGCTTAGAATATAACTGATGCTCCCTTAGTGTACTCAAAAGGATCTCAAGATGGGTAGCATGGTCGTGTCGAGTGTGATAGTACACCAAGATGTCATCCATGAAAACCGCCATGAAGGAATCCAAGTATGGATGGAACACTCAGTTCATTAGTGCCATGAAAACTACAGGTGCTTTCGTGAGACCGAATGACATAACCATATACTCATATAGACCATACCTGCTCCTAAAGTCTATAAGAGGTATATTTGATGGTCTAAGGTGTAACTGATGATAACCGGATCTCAAATCGATCTTCAATAACACTGAGGCTCCTCAAAGCTGATCAAATAAATCATCAATCCTAGGAAAGGGATATCGGTTCTTGAACGTCAACTGGTTCAGCTTCCGATAATCCATACAAAGACTAAGGGTGCCATCTTCCTTTTTCACAAACATGACAGGATAACCCCAAGGATAAGTACTGGGTTAGATGAAACCCTTTGACTGTAACTCCTCCAACTGCTTCTTGATCTACTGAAACTCAGGTGTAGCCATCCTATAAGGATGAATGGATACCGGTGCCAATCCTAGCATGAGCTCAATAGAAAATTATACCTCATGCTCTGGAGGAAAACCTGAAAAGTCCTCTAGAAATACATCTTTAAAATGATCCACCATTGGAGGAATGTCTAACTGTGAAGTCCCCTAGTCATCCAGATATAGACTGCCAATCTTATCTGTAACTCCGCCTAGCCCATGATGCTCGGGTCCTGCTCTACTCTCCTAGACATCTCACTTGCCCTGATAGAGAAAAGATCCACCTTCTAGTGATATGAAACTCACCCTATGGAAATAACAGTCGATGAATTCCTGGTAAGGAACTAGCCAGTCCATTCCAAGAATGACATCATAGCCTGTCATCTATAGGACATTGAGATCCCATAGAAAGTGATACCCAACCACCTCTAGAGGTAACTCTTTGAACTGGCGTACACTAGTCGTCCTAGTCCCAAATGGTGTGTTTAGAGTCAAGGTATCGGTAGAGGAAAAGATGCAGAGCCCAATGCTCTCTAAAATATAAATAGAGATAAAACTATGGGAAGCCCCTGTATAGATAAGTATAGAAGAAAAAACTGAGGATACTAAGATCATACCTCGAACTGTAAAGGGTCTGGGATTCTACTCCTGCTGGGTCTGATCCATTGTAAAAGCCTGACATGTACCATATCCCTACGACCCTTCCTGACTGCTCTGAGCTGATCCACCCTACTGTTAATAAACGACTGGTGACTGACCACCATGGCCTCGACATCCACCTCAGCCCGAAAGACCGGAATAACTCAATTTCCCAGACTGGTGAGAAACTGGTGGCGTTTCCCCTAAATGAAGAGTCATAGAAGAACCCCTTTCACCAGATGCTAGAGAGAAGATCTGATAGAAGAGCTGAAGGTGACCCATCTTACTGCAAGATTGGCACTCCACTAGGTCTCTCTGGAACTGCGGCCTCGTATGTCCAGCCCTTCCACACTGGTAGCATACCACCTGGCTACCTGAAGATGTGTCTCACTGCCTCAGATCACCATGCGTAGACTCCATACGGTGCTTACTACTGTCAGATGGTGAAGCACTAACTCTGGAAGTGGAACCACCCTGGCTCTCAGCTCCGGAATCTCTCAGATTGTGCTTCACAATCATTTCCTGGTTGACGATAGAAGCAATGGAAGTCATCCTGAAGATATTCACATATGAAAAGATCTCCCATCTGAGACCATCCTCAAACTTCCTTTCCAAGAACAAATCATCTCCGCCCTGGAGGGGTGTGAAAGGCTGTAGCTCAGTGAAATGAGAAGAATACTCCATGACACAAAGAGTACCCTGCTCTAGTCTCATGAATTCCTAGGCTCGATCGGCCCTTAGGGTCTCCGAATAGAAGTAGTCATAAAAGACGCGCTGAAACTCCTCCTATGCCATAAACTGACGATGAAACACCTGTGAGATCACATCCCACCACCTCTTGGCAGAGTCTCGTAGCATGTAGGTAGCGATCTTGACCTGCCTCTCTGGAGGCGTCTCCATATGCTTGAAAATCATCATCATGGATTCTAGCCATGACTCCGTAGCATATAGTCCTCCTTCCCCTGAGAAGGTGGGAAGAATCTACTGTTGTAAAACCCGCATCAAGTCTTACATAGTCGAGGTAGGAGGCGAAGCTCCCTGGAAGGTCTACATCATCCTCATAAAACCTTCCCTAAACTGCGCATCAATGCCTGCAACTGGTATAACCACTGGTGCCAAGGATGGAACAATAGGAGAATCTACAGGAAGTCTCTAATCAGCCATATCAGGTGTCTAATCACTCCCCTGAGACTGGCAGTCAATCAGAGGATGTCTAGGTGGTATGACTCTGCAAGTTCAAACGCACAATTTAGATTCAGGATTAAAAAGGACTACAAAAATTAAGGCACAAGAAGGAACATGGAATGAAGTCATTCAAGTTATGAAAAACATGACTACACGATGTGTTCTTTCCCTACACAGTGTGTTCCCTTAAGTCATTCATAGGGGAGCGTACTTCTACCTAAACTGGTCGTGTAACACCCCAAACACACGACGTGTTATCCTAACACACGATGTGTACCTGAATCCTCTTCCCTTCCCGAGTCCTTCTACATGGTTAAGCCACACGACTCCTCTAAGAAAAAACTACACGGGATTTTTAAGGCAGACACAACGTGTACTATACATGCCTTACCTGACCCGTGTTGTTAGAAACACGGCTTGACACACAGATGACACTACACGAAATGTTCTAGATGGATGCAACATGTATAAGAAAGGGTAACACTGACCCATGTTGTTCGTGACACGGCCAGGTACTTTGGTTAGACTACACGGAATGTAAGATGCAGAAACAACGTGTATGTGAAAAGATAACATGACCCGTGTTGTCTGTGACATTGTCGTGGTACTTATTTCATACTATACGACATGCTAAACTAGTACACGATGTGTTCATGCAAGATTTTTCACAACTCCATGTCCCTTATCGCATAGCCAGGGACACGACAATAGAATACATGGCGTATCTTCATAAAGTACACGCCGTGTATTCTGCGTTTTTCCAGACAATAGCCTCAGAAAATACTCCGGAGACCAGAAAACCAGTGTTAAGGTGCCAAATTCTGATCCGTGAGGGCCCATACTCCCTATGGTCTACTACACTAGGTTCTCACAACCCTGTGTAATGTCAGCAAGTATCACATCGTGTAATGGCCAATGTGAACCTCAAGAACTACTTGGCTAGTAGTCTACAAAATCTCAACTTGGAAGAACAACAGTCACACCATCCTACAACTAGGCATGGAACTGGCAATATCCTAACATACAAAACTAGACCAAACAGTCATAACATGATAAACATGCACGGGAAAAACATCCAAATCATAGTAAATTACCATATTCACAAACAATACCCTCTACTCAGGCATATAAGCAAAGTAGGAAAACAACAAGGGAAAAACAGGAAACACACAATACCCCGTTCAAGGGTATTGGTTGCATTTGCACAAAATAGTCAAAGTCTTTCTATAGAAAGGCACAAACCACCTAACTTGACATTAGGAGATCGATATACTTGAACCTCACAGCTAGATTCCCCTTGGAACGTCATATATCTAAGAAAACATCCAAAATGCTCAACCCACAATAACTTGAGAAAGAGAATGAATTGGAAAAAGAAGCTCTAGGATAAGGGATGTCTTATTGTTTTGGTTCCAACGCAATCGACGATTGTAGATTCGGAGAACGGACGGAGGCTTGGGGGTTCGTTGAAGATCCACAATCGTACGAGATGATCTTGGTCGAAGAAGCTAGAGAAGAAGACAGTTCTGGGGTTAAGACGTTACCTCGACCCATTTAATGGAAAAAAATAAAGTACACAACGTGTAATTTTGGAGTACATGGCCTGTACTAGGCTTTTCCATACACCGCTTTAGGCAGCCTCCGTGTCAGCCCTACATGGTCATGTGCATGGTCATGACACGACCAACACATGGGCTTGAGAAACATCAAAGTGCACGACGTGTACTCATAAAGTACATGACATGTACTCATAAAGTACATGGTGTGTACTTCAAAATTTTCCAGAAACTCCTCTTTTCTCAAAATCTTCAGAAAAAGGAAAAATATACCGGAAAAGAAGATGTGGGTTCTTAAAAACTTTCTATTATTATTTTTTCGTATTCATGAACCCCTATTTTGATCATGATTTTTTTGGATTTCATTTGGATTTTCTTCAGGTGAAAACTCTGGAAATATTGAATTATTTGGGGTTGTGAGTGGTTGGTGCATGTATTTCTTAAATGGTGAGCCTTGTTATAGAAAACCATGTAAACCACAAAAATGGTTTTTTTCATGGTTGATGCCCAGTTTAACAAACTATTTGAACAAAAAAGTAGAAATAGTGTACCATGGAAAAATGGGTTCTTGGATAGGGTGCATGGTTTGGTCTAACCACGTGTCCCTTCCAAGCTAACCGTGTATACATGTTTTGTTTAATCAGAAATTTAGTTTTAAAATATGAAGACCTCTATTTTAGGTTCCCGATGGACCAGTACAACCCCCAAGAGATTTATTCTTCCCCAAAATATCCCAAGAGTAGTTCTTGGTCACTCTATACCCTTCTATATTTGAATATAAGTAAGGATAATGTCGTTCAATATTTTCCCAATTTATTTCCTCTTCCTATTCTCTTCCTACTCTATCTCTCTTCTCCTCCCTAGGGTTTTGTGGATCTTTATGCTATTTAATGATCTAATAAAATATTGTTTTTGATCTTGTATAAAGGTGTAATTCTCAGATTTTATTGTCATCATTTTTTATTCGTAAACCCCAATTAGGGTTTTTAGTTTTGATATCCTGTGATCCTGAGGTAGGTGGTTCCGTTTTGATTAGACAATTTTATTAAACTTAAATTAAGTGATTTATTTTCACTTGTTTCATTTGGATAGAATTGATTGAATTTTTTTTCAATTGTTTGATTAAAAACCCAATTAAATTTATTTGAGGGATTTTATTTTTGAAATTGGATTTTGGCATAAAATTGGGGGAAAATCCCAATTCCATTGAATTTGGTATTTATTGTCAAATTGATGTAATTTTTTTTTTGAAATTTTAATTTTTGAATTTAAATTGTGAAAGTGAATTGTGAATTGATTTCTAATTCTTATATGAGAAAAAAGTAATAAAAATGGATTTTTATAGAATCCTTTGGGGTTTACCTAGGAAAAAGTCATGTTTTTATTAAAAAATCATTTTGATTTTTAAATGGAAAATTGGAATATTTAAAATAAATAATGTGATGAATTGAATTTTAGGCAGTCATAATGTTAATTTCCAATCATTGATTTTTTTATTATAGCACATGAATGCCTTAGGAAGTTAGTGAGTTATTTAAAAAACACTCTATGATTTACAATGTTCCAAAACATAAATGCAGCACGTCACATACCCAATGAGATGGTGATGAAGTCACCTTTGGCCACACCAAATGGATGTGTGTATACACATATTTCCATGTCAATTTGAGTGTGTGGAGTCCCTTAGCCTGGAACTATATTACCTTTAGGCATATGACCATGTTACTTGCTTGTTTTAATTTTAAATGAATATATTCCATTATTTTAAACTATTTTACATACATTCTAATTTATATAATATATATTATATAAAATGATAAATTAATCCATTTATTTAAAGTAATTACATCATTTGAAATGCAAATCCTGATTTGTTTAAATATGATTTTGAAATTCAAAATCTGTTTATTTAAAGTTGAAATATTTATTTAGTTAGTTTAATATTGGAATATATTATGGATTCCTTAGTGAGACCCTACTAGACTTTTAGCTCACACCCTACCTGTGCCTTCAGGTGTTTGTAGATTATCTCCTTCTAGGTTAGATTAGGGGAAAATAACTACTTGGAGGTTGTTCTAGTTATTGAACTTAAGGTTTATAGAGTTGAGTCCATTAGGTATTGGGTTTTCCTTTCAGTTTTATGGTACTTTTTATAGTTATTTAGATTTTTTATACCTGTTTTACTTCTGGTACAATTATCCCTATGGAGTTTCTTTTGTGTGCATACAAAATTATTTACCATATTCAGTAATTTTTGTGGAAAAATATTTCCCACTTTAATTTTTTTAATTCCAAGTACTTGTCACTAACCTATAGGGATAGGTAACACCCTTAAAGCCATGTCAGGACCATCTTGGTTATCGGGTTTCTAGGGTACCCGAGCTGGTTCGTGACAAAGTGATATCAGAGGAAGGTTCAAATTACTATTTTGAAGTAAATATGTGTTGTATAATCATTTTGGGACTTAATAGGTAGTTACAATTTAGTTCCTAGATATCTTTTACTACAATTAACCTTAAGTTACAAGGGGTGGTTTGGGAAATATGTCTTAAGGATTAGTTTTAGTATTTTCCCTTCTTTTGATTGGATAATCTGAAATCAAAACCTTGGTTATCTATCTGTTGGGAATAAGTTTTTCCTTATTTCTCTATTTGAGTGTTAACTAATGTATTCTTTGTTATTTACATATGTTGTGTAACATCATGCCTCTAATAAGGCATGAAAATCAGATCCATGAGGAAGCTGTTGCTAAACCTCAGCGAGGAAATCCTCTTATGGAATTGAATTTGGTTGAGGTGATTATGCGTGCTATCGAATCATTTTGACAAGAACCTACACCAGTTCCCATTTAGGCTCTTAGTATAGAACCTTAAAGGGATGATATATGGAATTATTCTCAGGAATTACATTACTAGAAACCACCATCATTCAAAGGAACAAATGGTCCCCAAGATGATGAGGAATTATTGAGTAGGGTAGAGCATTTGTTTGGGTTCTTGGAGACACCTGAAAAAATCAAGGAGAAGTGTGCCACCTTCTTGTTTGAAGGACCAAGTAAAAGATATCGGGACACAAAGATAATGGTTATGAAACATAATGTATTAGAGTGGAAAGAATTCAAGTATTTTTAAATGAACAATTATTTCCAGATTCTATGTTGTTGGCCAAGTTTATTGAGTTTTTTAATATTGAACAGGATGACAAGACCATGAAAGATTATGAAAACCATTTTACTAAGCTTGTACAGTTTTCACCTAAGTTGGTATCAAATGATAAGATAAAGATTGAAGATTCAAGTTGGGAATTTTAGTTGATATTATCTCTTAGGTTTTCTTACCAATGATGCCTTCTTATGATGATGTATTGGATAGATCATTGATATTTGAGATAGACATGGATGGAATGTTAGGGTTGACAGGAGTTTTTCTCCTCCTTATGGGAGTGTGTTCTTCTCTAAGGGAAAGAGGAAGATTGATGATTCCCGTGGTGATTCTGGATAACTTAGATGTTCTAAACCTCCTGTAGTTCCTTGAATATGTCCTTTTATTTGTTCCCAATGTAGAAATATGGGGGATTTAAAGAGGATTTTCCCTGAGGATCCCAAGTTATGTGGATCCTATAGACAGTAGGGTCACTTATAGAAATTATTATATTTTTATTTTACTTCACGTAGTGTCATAGGGCCATCAACACCTTCTAAAACTACAATGAAATTAGATGCTTCACGTATAAAAGGATTCTAGCCATAGACATTTGAAACAGAGCTCCTTCACATAGTAGAAGAGTCTCTATAGGAAAAATATATGGGTCCAAAGACTGTGAGTGGTATAATCACTATAGATTCATTATTGGTGACTTCATTATTTCATAATGATGCATCTCATTTGTTTATTTAAAACCATCTTGTTAACTTGATCAATAATACTATAGAGAGTTTATCTGATGTAATGGATATTAGTAAAACCCTTGGAATAAAGATAAATAAGGGTTTCCGTAGTCCTACTTATGTTTTCTCTTTATCAGATGTTGATATTTCTTGGATTTTCTAGTTCTCCAAATGAAACCATTTGATGTTATATTCATAATAGATTTTCTCATTGTGAACAAATCCCAGATTGATTGTTATATTCGACGGGCCTTCTTTACCACACCCGATGGGGATTTTCCATGTCTTTCAAGGAGAATGGGACCTGGGGTCCGGTAGAGATAGACCTTTTTATCCAGAGTTGGGAAAATCGATATATGTGTTTTATTTTGATATGTTTTTTGAATCTTTTAGTGGTGATCTCCCTCAAATTTTCATTTAGTTTCTAAATGTGTTTTCCCTTAAATTCTCTAGTTTTCCACCATAAAGGGATGTAGATTTTTCTATCAATTTAGTGCATGGTACTCAATTAGTTTATATTCCATCTTACCACATGGAACCAGCTAAAATTAAAGATCTGAATACTCAGTTAGAATATCTTCTAGATAAATTATTTAAATGATTTAGTATGTCACCTTGGGTGGTGATGATTCTCTTTTATAAGAAATTTTATGGTTCCATTTGACATTTAATTGATTAATGAATACTCAACAGAGTCATTGTAAAGAAAAAACATCTATTTCCATAGATTGATGATATTTTTGATCAGTTGAAAGGGGAAATGTGGTTCTTAAAGATCAACCTTTGATCCGGTTACCATCAGTTGACAATAAAATAATATGATATTCATAAAACCAAAATTAGGAGTAGGTATGACCATTATGAGTTCCTTGTTATTCTATTTGGTTTAACTAATGCACCTAAAGTCTTTATGTATTAAATGAACATAAATTTCCATGAGTATCTTAATACCTTTATGGTATTGTTTGTGGATGACATATTGGTTTACTCTAAGTCCTAGGTGGATCATTTGTGTCATCTAAGAGTAGTTATAGAATTGTTGATAAATCACCAACTTTATTCCAAGATTTCAAAATATTATTTCTGGATTAGGGAAGTAAATTTATTAGGGAATGTGGTGTCAGAACATGGTATATATATTCAACTTGATAATGTGAAAGATGTTATTACCTGGGAACAACCACAAAATGTTTTAGAGATTCAGATATTCTTGGGTTTAGATGGATATTATCACTAGTTTGTTAAGGACTTATCAATGTTATATTCATTGATGATTTATCTAACTTAGAAAGGAGTGATGTTTTCTGGGGATGAGAAGTGTCATAATTCTTTTGTTGAGATGAAACTTCTTTTTACTAATGCATTGTTGTTGAATCTTCTAGAGGCTGGGAAGGGCTATGTGGTCTTCTGTGATGCGTCAGGTTGAGGTTTTGGCTGTGTTATTTTGAAGGGTGATCATTTCATTTCTTATGGATCTCTCTATCTTAGGCCACCTGAGAATATTTATCCAACCCATGACATTGAACTTGCAACTGTGATGCACATGCTTAATAGTTGAAAACATTACCTTTACAAAGAAAGGTTTATGATGTTTTTAGACCACAAGAGCTTGAGTCATATCTTCTCTAAAAAATATTTGAATCTATTCTAGATGCATTGGGTGAAATACCTATACTATTTCGATTTTGTCATTTCCTATACCCTTGGGAAAGGTAATGTCATTGAAAATTCTTTGAGAATAAATCTTATGACCAAGGTCATGAAAGAATCTACAGAGGAGTGGAACTTGATGGATCTATTTTCATAGTTTCATATTAGAGTCTGGGAATGTAAGGACAAGGTTTCCTTGTCCATGTTTTAGTTTAAATACTCTATTCTCAAAATGATTCTTTAGTAATAGAATCATGATGAAAAGTTTTGTAGCATTATAGGCTCTATCTATGGTGGGGAGACCATGCCCGATTGGCCATTCTCCATTTAGGCAATTTAATGTTATTGGAATTTATTTTTTATGATTTTAGTGGTAAGGAAAGATTTGGTGGGGGATTTCCATAACTCCTAGTGAGTGGTGCACCTAGGAACCAAGAATATGTTATATGACATGTGGTATAGATTCTGGTGCCCATGTTTGAGACGAGTAATTGTTGGATTTTTATATCATTTTTATACATTCCAAAAGGTCAAGGATGAGCTCTATAAGCCTTCCAATAATTACTTGGAAGTGAGATGATATCTCTATAGGATTTTTGGTTGGGTTTCCATATACCCAATGAAATAATAATTCAATATGGGTTGTGATCAATCAACTAGAAAAATTGGCTCACATTATACCCATTATTGATACAACCAAAGTGGATGAGTTGGGAAATATCTATGTGAAAGAGTTTTTTCTCTTTCACATAGTTCCATTTGATATAGTATCCAATAGGGATCCTCGATTCACTTCTCATTTTTGGAGAGGCCTTTAAGAGTAACTAATATCTTAGGTCCGTTTGAGTACAACATATCATCCACAGTCTGATGGATATACAAAAAATCTATATAGATTCTTGAGGATATGTTACATACTTGTGTTGTTGACTTTGATGGAGCTTTGGATGACCATATGGGGTAGGTTGGGTTTGATTATAATAATAGTTACAATTTTATGATCATAATGGATCCTTTTGATGCCTTGTATGAATAGACCTTTATATCTCTATTGTATTGGTCATAGATTGGTGAACATTCCTTGGTTGGAGCATGCTTGGTTCAAGAGAAGAAAAAAATATTTGGTTTATTTTTCATATAATGTTGGTGTCATAGAAATAATATAAGTCTTATGATGATCATCATCGTAGATTGTTGGGTATTTTTAGTTGGTGACCATGTGTTCTTGAAAGTTTTACCTCATTTGAGTTATCGATGACTTGGGAGGAAAGGGAAACTTACTCATCATTTTGTGGGGAATTTTGTGGTCATTAAGAAGGTGTAATTTTTTTATTACCATTTACTAATTATACCATAGCTGAAATCAATACATAACATTTTCCATGTATCTTCGCTCCAAAAGTATCTATCTGATCTATCACATGTTCTGAGATGGAGTGATATTGAGGTTGAACCTCATTTATCTGTGACTGAATAACTATTCAGGATTGTTGATTCTAAAACCATGGAAACTCATGGGAGGAAGATACATTTGGTTCATGTACTATGAAAGAATGGTTCTGATTCTAATGAGACATGTGAGAGGGAGGCACTGATGAGAGAGTAGTGGCCTCATCTTTTTGACATGGAAGCTTATGATTTGAATTTCTAGGGACATAAAGTTTCTATGGTGAGGATATTTTAACATCATGTTGCTATTTTTAGGTACTCATAAACCTATATTTTGATCATTCTTTGGTTGGTATTTTTTTGGGTTGTTACGGGTGAAAAATTTGGAAATTTTGAAAGTTATGGGGCTATGCACGGTTGGTGCATAGTTTACCCAAACTGTGTGCCCTGCTAGAGAAAATTGTGAAAACCAAGGTTGTGGAATTTTTCATGGTTGTTGTATGGTTTAAATAATCATGTACCACCAAGTAGATACTTTGAACCTTGGAAAAAGGGGGGCATGACTAGGGCACACAATTTGGTATAATCTTGTGGCCCTACCTAGATAACCGTGTGTACTTGTTTTTTAAATATGAAATTTAGTTTTAAAATTCGGAAACTTCCATTTCAGGTCCTCGATGGGACGATACAACTCCCAAGTGATTTATTCTTCCGTAGGAGCTCCCAAGAGATGTAATTGGCCATTATAAACCATTCCAGAAGCGAATCAAAGCTAGGATAATGGTGATTTATCTTATCCTAGTTAGTTTCCTCTTCACATTATCTTCCTCTCACTGTCTCTCTTATCCTCTCTAGGGTTTTATGGTTCTCTATTATATTGATAGATATAATAACTTTTGTTTCAGATATTGAATATAAGTTTGATTCCTGGATTCCATTTTTATCATTCTTCATTTGCGAATCCTGATTAGGGTTTAGAGTTTTGAGGTCCCATGATATCCAGATAAGTGGTTCCATTTTGATTGGTCAATTTGATTAACCCTAAATTTCTTGACTTAATTTCAATTGTTTGATTTGAATATAATTGTTTGAAATTTATTTTAATTGTTTGATTAAAAACCCAATTACATTGAATTGGGGTATTTGATTTATGAAATTGTATTTTAGCATAAAATTGGGGAAAACCCCCAATTCCATTGAATTGGGGATTTATTGTGAAATTGATCGAATTTTTGTGAAATTAAAAGTTTTGAATTTAAAGTGTGAAAGTGAATTTTGAAATTTAATTCTGAATTGATTTCAAATTATTATATGAGAAAAATGTCTTAAAAATGGTTTTGATATAAAACATTAGTTTTTATCTTGGAAAAAGACTTGTTTTGACTAAAAATCCATTTTGGGTTTTAAATGGAAAATTGGAATATTTGAAATGGAGAATGGGATGAATTGACTGACAACTCGCATTTTTATTGATTTTGAAAGAAATGTTGATACAAGGAAATCATAGAGGTCGAAAAAAGTGTATTCCCAAAGAATCATTAATCACAAACTTCATCCCATCACTAGGAAAAGAACCTATAGTAAGGAAAAGAGACATACTTTGGTTGGGCGAAGCTATGGATGCCAAGAAATCCGCCACCTGGTTCCCATCATGCCATGAGTGAGTGAAATCAATAATATTACCCAAAATCTGCTTGCACTTCCTAATGATATAAATGCCGAATGGGAGGAATTTAATTTTAAGAGTTCTTAAAGTAAATTTTACATCATTGATTTTTTATTAGATCACATGAAGGACTTAGGTAGTGAATTATTTGGAAAACACTCTATGATTTATAGTGTTTCAAAACATAAATAAAACAAGTCACATCCCCGATGGGATGGCAATGAAGTCACCTTTGGCCATACCAAAGGGACGTGTAAATACACATATTTCCATGTCACTTTGAGTGTTTGGTTCCCCTTATCCTAGGATTATCATACCTATAAAAATATGACCATGTTACTCACTTGTTTTTATTTGAAATTAATATATGATATTATTGTAAACTGTTTTACATGCCTTTTGATTTATATAAACCATTTTATATAAAATTTTGAATTAATCCATTTTATTAAAGTTTTTCCATCATTTTAAATGTAAAGAATGATTTTTTAAATAAAACTTTAGAATAATGAACCTTTTTATTTAAATTTGAAAGCTTTTTTTTGTCATTTAAATCTTTCTATATATTATGGAATCCTTTGTGAGACCCTACCATGATTTCGGCTCACACCCTACCTCTGTCTTCAGGTGTTTGTAGATTATATCCTTCTAGGTTCCATCAGGGGAAAAACTCTACTTGAAGGTTGGAGAGTTGAGTATACATGGGATTGGGTTGTCCTTTTAGTTTTATATAAATGTTATGTAGTTATTTGGGTTTTTTATACCTGTTTGACTTCTGGTACAGTTCTCCCTATGGAGTTCTTTTGTGTGTATACTGACTTGTTTATCTAATTCCACATTTTTGTGGAAAAATAATTCCCACTTTAATTTTTATGATACCAAGTGATAGTCTCCAACCCATGGAGATCAGGAAAACCCTTTGGGACATGTGAGGACCAGCTCAGTTATCAGTTTAATGGGGTACCCAAGTAAGTTCATGATAGGGTTGTAGTGTATTGAGAAATCATAATCCATAAATAGTTTTATCCATCACTTTTTCCTCATGTTGAGAAATTTCAAAGAGAAAATGTATTTAATTTTTTTTGATCTATATATATTTCACATATCTAACCATAAAGGTAATTCCTCTATATATTCAATGAAAATATTACAGCTACCAACTCAAGATCTTGGGTTAGATAATTTTGTTCATGAATATTTAAGAACCTTAATGTATTGGAAAAACTCTATCATTTTGTATAAGGGAAAATGAAAGTATTTTCTTTAACACACCTCTATATATAACAAATACATCCCATACTAATGGTAAGGTCAATATTAGTGAATTGGTCAATCACCTATTTAATTATTCAAAACATTATCTACATTATTATTACAAAATAAACTTAACCCCCTTTACTTGTCAACTTGGTTAATGGGTTAGTTAATTAAGGAATATTTTGAACAAAATCATTGATAGTAACTTATTTATCTAAGTAATATATTTTCCTTGGTTATATTCAGTAGCATTGGCCATTTCATCATTGTCTATGTCCATGAAGGATCAACTGATATTCCATCATTAGATACAATATGACCAAGAAAAGAAGATTCTGGAAGTCAAAATTGACAATTGATAAATTTTACAAATAACTTATTTTCTTTTAGAGTCTCAATAATGATTCAAAAATTGCTATTATTCTTACCATAAATTTTAGAATATTCCAAGATATTATCATTAAACACCACAATTAAATTATTAATATAATCCTTGAATACTATATTCATCAGATCCAACAGAAAATATGGTTAATTAGTTAATACAAGGTTTATTACTATAAATTGTAAATCTCTATACCTCAAATTTAATATTGTCTTTGGAATATCCTCACTATTTACTCACAGTTGAAAATACCCATAATGAAGACCAATTTTGAAAAATATTGAGCTTCTTAAAGTTGATCAAATAAATCATCTATGTGGTATAGAGGATACTTGTTCTTTATATTAATATTATTAATTTCCCTATAATTGATGCATAAACTCATAAAACAATATTTATTCTTAACCAAAATAACAGGAGCTTCCCATGGTGAAACATTGGGGTGTATAAATGTCTTATAACAAAACCCCTATTTTGGTTTCTTTACCTCCACTAATTCCACTATGTATATCCTTTGGACAGACTTATATATAGGTTTTTCATTGGGGATGAGATCAATGAAAAACTTAGATTCGTGCTCAGGTTAATGTATAGGTATTTATTTAGGAAACAGATCTATTCTTTCATGCAATATAGGTAAATCCTATATTCTAAGGATAACTTTCCCTTTCATAGGTTTTGTATGATCTTCATCTATAATAATTTTATTAAGGAGAGATATTGGAGGTGGATCTAGTCACAACTTGGATAATTAAGTTTCCCCTTTAAAGACAAGGTATTACCCATCTCCTTCATGAATCATAATATCCTTATCTCAAAAATAATTTTTTTGATTATAATTCTAAAGCCAATATATACTAAGGATTATATCAAAATCCAACATAGGTATAATAACCATGTTTTCAAATATATTATGTATCTAAAACATAATGGGGATTCACTAACATATCCTTGATGTTATAATATTTTTAGTAAGAGTCTTGATTGATAACTCCATTCTTAATATGCTGAGGAAATACTTAATGTTCTTATAAAACATATAAGATATAAAATAGTGAAAGTGTCTAGAATCAAATAAAGAATTAGATAAATTTGAGTTTATGATTAAAGTACCCCACTAGATCATTAGAAAGTTCATCCTTAGATGTAGTGATCACATAATCTTGGTATTTATCACTTGTATTCTTTATGGAAAATTCACTTGGTGCATGGGTAATTCATTTGAATAGTTACCCATATCTTTACCATTGAAACATTGGACATTGGAGGTTTCTTTCCTTCCCTTTAAATAATAATCCTGATGGATTTTCTATCCACAATTGAAGAAAAATTCCATTATATTAATGTATGTTCCATAATGTTTCTTTTCATAACTATTAAAATTTATAAATTACACCCTTACCTAATTCCCTTCCACTGTATTTATTTTTTCAAAGTGTTTAACTTCTCACTTAATTTCTTGTTTTCCAGGGAAAACATAAAACCTGGATAATTATTTCTCTATCTCAATGGAACTTGGTACTATATCATCGTATATTAAAGTTTTTTAGAGAGTATTTCCATTTTAAGGATAGATTTTATCCCATTAAAGAAGATATCAATATTAATACTTAGATTACGTTCAGTATGAGTTTCCAACCTTATAAAGTTATATTCATATTTAGTAACATTTTCCTCTTACATTTTCCTTATATTAAAGAATTTAATTTCAATATAATCTCATTTACACTAAGGAAATTATTTTTCAAATAATATATATTTAAAATTATTCCATTCCATACTCTCTATGTCCTACACATATTAAGTATTCTTGATCAATGATAACCATTTATTATCATCTCCAATCATATGATAAACTAAGATGATAAATCTATCTCTTTGACTACTTCCCAAATCAAGAAATATATTCCCGAGAGACTTGATCCATTTCTCATCTAATAATGTATTATTAGTCCCATTTAATGATAGAGGTTTATATCACATGAAGTAGTCCAACATTATTTCACAATGTTGGGGATCAAAAGGTTCTCCTTAAGGGAAAGATTATTAGTCATGATTTGAGTCAAATGAACCAATATAGTAATAATATACTCATCCCCAGCACTACCCTCATTAACTTCATTTAATTAATCATGTAGAAAATCCCTACATATGTTATGGAAATTGTTGAAATTTGCATTCTTTCTCCAATGAACCATTTATAAATAATGACATATAACTTATTGGCTCATAAAATCATGAATATTGAATCATAAAATACAATTTCTATATAAGTGATCTATTTTAGGGGATTTCCTTGAATACATTAAGGGATTATAATAATTTTATCTTTATGTTCTACTATGTTCTTCTATATCTTGTTCCTGAGGTTCCTATTAAACATGCTGTGATGTCAATTGTAAAAACCCTGAATCCAATCCCCCAAAGCCCATAGCTACTTTATAACATTTTAAAAAGATACAATAGATCACATCCCACAATATTTAATATTTTAGTGTTATTAAGAGACTATATATATATATATATAATTCTCACATTACAATAAAAAACAAAAAATAAAACATAAAATTATAGTGATAAATTTATTATTTCTTCTAGTATATCCTTGAAATTATTTATAGTTAACTTATTGGTACCCTAGGGAGATGAAAATATAATAAAGAGTTATCTTATATGCTAAATAAGGTAAATAATACAAAAACAATCTATTAAAAAATAAGTAAACCTTGAATAATATGGAAAAGATAAACAATAACCAAATATTGCACATAAATAATATCATGAAAGGGAAATATATAAATGGATGACATAAAAACATAAAAATTCTCCTGGATAACAAAACATGATTATATAATTATATAATTATTAATTCTAGACATCATAATCTTACTGGCAAGGCCTTGTTCTAAGATATCACATGTAAATTGGTATGAAAAACACCAAATACCTAAACTAGTTTGTGTCACGTTACATACTGATGCATCATTTTTTTATAACAATCCTCGAACATGATTTATAAGTTTAATTTATTTATCATATGAATGAAATTAATAACAATATAATACATAATCAATATAAACATTTATATTGAAACACCTACATAAAAAATGTCAATATTTTCCCTAGTCTATAAATATAACAACATGATCATAAGCCACACAGATAAATAATGTGTAACACCCAAAGATTAAAAAATAATAACATCATGTTAGATAAAATATGTGATTTTCAACATTGAGATCAAATTAACATTTAAATACATTTCATTAAATTTAATCTCTTCAATAACTTGCGATATACACAATTTTGAGTCTAAATAAACTATAATATAGTATAAAATTATACCATAGACATTAAGTTTGTGAGTATGAATATGAATAAATAAATTATGAAAATTATATGTTTTTTACATTTATAAAAACAATTCATTAGTTATCTATTGATTATAAATAAATATGAACCATTTTAAATAAAAATAAATTTTTTCTGAAAAAATGTATTTTTCTAAAAGATGTTTAGTCATGCCTTAAACCCAAAATTTAAAATTAATTTTTAACAATTTCAGAAAATTTACTCTAAAAAATGAAACTATTTTTTTAAAATCTACATTCAAAAATTATCTTTGGGTGTTTTTTTGATAATTTTTTGAAAATATTAATTTTTTTAATGAATAATAAAAATACTGATTTTTATTGAAACCTAATTTTTATTTTAATTATATTTTAAATTGTTTTTAAAGTAAAATCAGTGAAACTATGTATTTAATAACAAAAAATATTTCATTTTAATCAATTCTATATTGAATATTAATATAAAAACTTATTAATCTTCTAAAAGTTTTTCTTTGGAAAACCAATTTTTTCGACTCTTCTGCGAGTTTAATTTTTAAAATGAATTATACCAATTATATGAATTTAATTTGAAAAAAATGTATTACATATTTTTAATCCTCATAATTTATATTATATAATATGTTCAACTTAATTTTTGGTCATAATTAATAGTAAAAATAGTAAAAACAATATTTACGAATTAAGGTTAAAATGAGTTTAACATTGGTTAAACTAAAAGGATAAGAATAATATTTCCCTTAAAACATGTATAAATTATATTTTATTTAAAGATTTCAATATTATAATATCCATATTTTTAATATAGGTTCATTTTTGAATCTTTTTCATTGGAATAACTTTATAATTTTAGATTATTTTGGGAAATTTCCAAGTGGGTTCCTTTCCACACTTATAAAATGGTCCTCTCCACCCCTCTGATCTCTACACTGAAAGATAATTTTGGTTTAGAAAATCCCTCAAAAAAATTACTCACTTCTCTTACCATGACCTATATTCCCTATATTAATTAAACATTCTTCATAAGAAGGCTTTATGTATAAACCTAAAGGGGTTCTCTAAATAAGAGGTAAAATTAATATCCTTGTATTTTTGTTTTATACCATATTACACCTATATAAAATAATATTCAACCATTTTGATATAATAAAAAAAATATCTAACATAAACTAAGAGTTTATTATTTTAATTTCATAACCTATATACATCTCCACTTCCATAAAATGGGAATCCAATCCGTCAATCATGTGTATGACAGACTAGTGTCTCAAAAACCAATGTAATTCATTTTACATAACAACCTTTAAAAGATGGATATAATGATGGATTTAAAATATTTATATTAAATTTATGAAATTAATATTCTTATTTAATTATAATATCACATAGAACTTATTACCCTTGTAATGTTGGAAAATAATAGCGTCACTTGTGTGTACGTGTGGACTACCGACTCCACGTAGTAATGTGAAATGTTTTTTGTTTTATTATTATATAGATGGTAATAAGAATATATTTAATAAATGTATATGATATATTTTATATAATAATAGTTATTTAAAGTTTAATTATTTTTTACCTTCCTTTGATTCCATCCTTCAATAAAATGGAAACAAAGTTCATCCGTACATATGACCTACCATCTCTATGAATAGTGTAATTAATTTTATATCTCATACTTTAATGTATTTCTATAAAATAATATGTAATGAATATATATTATATTAATATAATGGTTAAAATTATGGAGATTATCTAACCATGATCAAATTAAAATAATCTAAGATTCCAAATCAAAACATACATGAAAAATGAAGCAATTATTACCCAGAAGAGTGATTTTAACAACGATTTACTAATAAAAAAATGATAAAAGATTATAATGAAAATATATCGTATGATATATATCAATATTATTCTTTAATATATTTATAATAAAACAATATTTATTATACAGTAATTTTAGACCCATTTTAAGGAATCCAAACCTGAGGTAACAGTTTCTCTTTTCACTTTTACTTCTGTGAGACATATACCATATTCACCACTTATTTATTTTGTTTGGAATATATATTGTCCCATTGATATTTTGTATCATTAATATATTTATCTTCATGGTATTTAATGTTTCATTGAAATTTATTTATTTTATGGGGATTATGGTTCAAAAGTTACTAAATTTTTAAGGGTATATTTCACAATCTCGTTATTATTCGGGATTGTTTATGTTTATGTATACCTTGGGATAATTATTTGGTATTCCTATTTTAAAAATATATATTTCATTATCCTTTTTTAATTCAAGAAAATTTAAAGTATTTTTTCCACTTTATTCTCTTTGGTACATAACACTATTAAGAAAATGTTTTTATGAAAGGATGACTTCATTTTTCCCTTCACACAAAAAACCTTTTTCATAAAAATACATGTTTTATAATTTTTTTTCTAAAAACGTCTTCAAATTTTTTTAAAATTATTAAAATTATTTATTAAATACATTTTTACCCATTTTTTATTTTTTATAATTTTTTAAAGTAATCTTCATTTAATTTTTCAAAAAAGTCCCACTCTGCTTTTACTGAAAATGTGTAAGGAATATATTTTTTTAAAAGTACAACATGAATGTAATTTCCATATTTCATGAAGAATAAATGTTTTAAATTTTAATTTATAAGTTTAAAGGGTTAATTTTAGAAAAAATTACTTTCAAAATATTTTGGGAACTTTTAGTTCTAAAAAAATATTTTCAAATTGAAAAGGATATTTTCCTCAAAAATGTTTTTAATGATATTTTTATAGTATTTATATTCATAAAAAAAATCAACCTTTATTATAATTATGATAAAATATAAATATGTTTTATTGATACCATTATTATTATTTATTTTGACGGTTTATGATGATTTTGACCGTGTTTGTATAATTTTATTACCATTCACCATATTACACTGGATGGTTTATGATTATGTTTATTGATTGGAGTAAGTATTAACATTTCATATGTCATTTTTTCAATAAAAATGTTTTTTTTGATTATGTTTCACACCTTTTATATGAGTAATGAATTTTAATTATTATGTGATGGGTGGAGCTGAGAATTACATAGACAATCGATGCATCGTTAGGTCTCATGGTACAAATAAGTTAACAAAATTAAATAGGGTTTTACCCATATTTTTAAAATATATTTTGTAAGGTATTGAAATCATGTTTATTATGTCCAATATTATTCCTTACCTCATTATTATATTAGTTATTAATTTCCATATGATTATTCAATTATTTATAATATCCATGGATAATTTTCAAGTTCATGTGATTATATATTGGGAATTATTTCATCATCATTTGTTCCTACCATATTATTCTTCATGTTAAAGTTATTGATTAAATGAAACATGTATTCAGTTATTTTCATTTCCATATTTATTATGCCTTATTTATTTATAGATTTCGCTGTATGCATATACTTTCGGAGAATCTGAGCATACCCATTTCTTATGTTTTATTTTCCCCAGGATACCAGGAAGTGTTTTATGATTGATATACATTCTATACTACGGGGAATAATAGAATTCCAAAAAAATATTTTTTTTAATTTTATGTTTTTAAAATATAATGTGAACTTCAAGTATATATCTATTTTACCTAGACTAATAAACTATTCAATACTTTGGGATATGTTCACTTGTATCTAATGATAATTTAATAAAGTAACCACTGAATTTGGGCTACTGGGTTCAGGGTCTTTACAATTTGTATTATAGGAATCTTATTATAAACATTAATAACTAGATTTAGGAAAAAATAGATTAGGGAATATAACCCTATGATATAATTTGAGGATAAGTATATTAGAATATCTTAAATTTCTAGTGAGGAGGATATTAAGTGGTTTTTCCTTGCAATAAATCCCTGTATGGATACTATAAGTTGACTTTGTTTCGGCACAGTTCTACCTAGGTGTAATAAATTTGAAAAGGCACATTGGTTTTTGACTCGATCGTCACCTGGTACATGATAATGACACTTACTGCACACCTATTTTGATAATATTGGGGGATATTCTTAGATTAATTCACATTTTATTTACAAAACATTATAAAGGATTTGAAAATATTTTTATGATTTGAAAACTTTTCCAAGGAAACCATGTTTATTATTTTGGGATTAAGCATGTATAAATTTTTTAATATATGCTAAGTGTTTCACTATTTTTGGGATTATACATTATGATACATAATATTATGATCCAATCAAGTGTATTCCATTATTTAAAAATGGTTCCTCGTAGATGGAATGAGAACAATATAAATGCATGAAATCCCTATAGGGATTTACCTCTAGAGAAAGATAATGAAGATTGAGCTAGAGCTATAGATATAACTTATAAAATTATAATCATATTGGGGAAGGTGACTTAGGTTACGAGAAATAACCTTTCCCATATAGAAAAAACTATTGATCCATAATATAGTGTAACAATGTTAGGACACTTTATGAATCAACAAACTCTATTATTCAGTGGAACTAAAATTCCATTTTTAGTTGAGCAACGGATAAGTTACTTGGAGAATATATTTCTTACTCTATGTAGTAATTAAAGGGATATGTTTTTCATAGAATTTTTTCATCTCTTAGGTGATGTGGATTAATGTTGGTCCTTGATTCAGAACACCAAGGATGGATAATTAATAAGAAATATAGAGTGGAATGATTTTTAGTTATTATTCTTGGAAAAGTATTTTACTCATGAGAAACAAGTATATATGAATAAAAAAATACCAAGAGTAAGATAAAAGTAAGAGGAAAATGTTTCTAAGTATGAATCCAGCTTTATAAGGTTAACAAGGCATGCTACGAACTATGTATGTAATCCAAAGAGTAATATTGACCATTTATTTGATGGGTTAAATATAATCCTTCAAATTTGAGGACATAGTATCATATGCTATCAATATTGAGAAAAAATTATCCAATACATATGGCTTGTAAGGGAAGAAACATTAGAAGAGGAAGACAGAAAAAAAAGGGATAATGATAATAAGGGAAATAAGGATGTTCCCCATGTGATAATTATGGAAAGAAACAACCTGGTAATTACTTTAAAGTAATAGGATTTTGATACAAGTATGGGTAGAATGGAAACTATGTTCATGATTTAAAGAGAAATATATAGGTTTCCAATTTTTAATGCTTCAACTTTAAGAAGATAGGACAATTCCAGAATGAATTCCTCAAGAGTTAAGGGAATATAACTCAGAAGAAGGTGCTAAGAGATCAATGTTAATCATTTATATTAATAAAAAAAGGTTTAATTATTAAAGGGATTGTGTATTTGGATTCATGAATTGTGTTTTAGAAGTATATTATCAATGATATTCCATATAAGGGTTGTTATACGATAGTCTTTCTATAAGGATTTAAAAAAAATATGTTGAATGATACTGATGACCAAGAAAAGTGATTTAGTGGAAAGTTAATATTTTTAGAAAACACATAATTGAGGAAAGATAACCCTTAATATGTTTCCTATGTTGAGATAATGATAAATAAATTTTTATGGGATAATATTAATGACCACGAAATATGTCAGTTATTTAATGGTTAAAATTATTTTTACTAGAGTTACTTCATTTTTTATTTATAGAATATATTCGATATTCTGTTATTTTATTTTTTGAAGCATGCATATTTTCATTAAGGTATTATGTAGATCAAGGAAATCACATATTTGGTATGTGACATTAAGAGTTACTTTATTTTTTGGGGATTCTAATATTAAAAGGATTTTTTACATTTTGTAACCTTCCTTATAAAGTTTTGGACTTTAAAATTGGATAGACATAATTTGGATGAGTATTAAGGTTAACTATTTATGAAATGGGTTAAGTTTAACTTTAGGAGTTACTATTCTGGCATTAGATATCAATGTATTATATTAGATAACTTGGGATAACCATTTTGATTTTAGTGAATATAGGAGGAATAACTTTTCATTATTTTATGGATTATATGGTCCGTTATAATTTAATTTAAGTGCTTTAGGAATGTAAAAAATTCATCTTGAGTACTCATCATTTGGATAAAGAAATGATATTTTTGTGGAAATTGGTTAAAGGATGAAATTTTACATTTCAATTAAGTATATTTCATTATGTTTTCAGTCCATATTTTAAAGGAATTCCTCAAATCTAGGAAAAGAATCTTGAAAAAAAATATTATCCTATTACCTTCATTTTTGTTGAAATAATGGTATTTTAACACCTTATTAGTTTATGGTTTTGATTTCCTTAAATTTATATTGATCATTCAATTTATTACAATCAATGATCTTTATCACTCTCTATAATTATCTACATTTTTATTACATGTCTACATATTAAATTTCCACCAATGCTATCTAAATTGGAAACCTAGTTATGTGTTATTCAAGATGACCATTGTACTTCAATTTCTATATTATCAAGAGCATTTTTTATTATCCTTTTTTATGATGTGGGTTTACGATAAAGGAATTTTCAAATGTCAAACCCTCGATTACCATGATTAAGATTAAATTGTGAGGACCTAATTTAATTAAGGGGAGGAGAATGGTAAAACCTGATATTATAAAAGAATAAAATTGTTTTTAACATTATATTAAACATAAAACAAAAATCATTAATGAACCATGCAATATATTTCTTTAACTTTAATATGCACGATAGCATACAATGTCAAAACCACACCTAACAGGGCTCAAGCAGCGACTCCCCAAGCCCACCTCCAATAGGATAGGGGATGGCAACTAGTGCTGAGTAGGCTATCACACACATGGGAGGCATTATCCTAAGGTACTTGTACACACGCACCTACATACACCTCCATGCAATAGTGCAGAGATATATATAAAAACTTAAAAGAAATTCATGAATACATATAACCTACAAATAGAGTGAAAATTAAGTACAAAAGGGAAAAACGTGGCCCACAAAAAGTAAACAAAAAAATCATGAATCCTGGTCATAAGGAGGGGATCAATGTCAAAAGCACAAGCCGATAATATCCTCGTCACAACTACAGTAAACACCCCGACCGGTCTTGCTCAAAATGATCCACCCGCTCCAGGTCCTATTGGGACTTTGTCAAAAGGCATGTGGTCTTCACAAGACACAAACATGTGAGGGAAAATCCCATATAGGGGTGAGTATAAAACATACTCAGTAGGCACCCCAAAATCACAAAATAAAAGGTAGGAATTGAAAGGAAATAGTAAGCTCATCTTAGTTAGAGGGAACCCAAATGAGAGAGAGAACACCATCTTGAGACCATCCTCAGTTAAACATGATTAGGAAGCTCATCTCAGGTGTATTCCCATACATACACCATGAACATATTCTCAGGTATATTCCATAAATATACCATGAATAACCAAATATACTCATTTCACGGACAAAGCATCATGAAGTTCCAACCTCAAAACTAGTGACAAGTTCTACTCAAAACCAGAAGAACACACTCCATGAGCTCTGTCATCCCAGATGACACTCGTCAAGAGATACAATCTCTCAGGTCTCACACCAACATCCCAGACTCCCATAAGAGAGATCACGCTCATCGAATATCATCACTGAGAACATCACACTGAAATAACAGAAACACTAAACTTATCAGATAGGGGATCACTCCTAGGGTCCTCTAGGGGATACAAGAACCCTATCTGGTATCTAGAAGATCTCATAGATAGGGTATAACTCTCAGGATCCACTAGGGGAGACCATAACCCAAACTGACATTCCAAAGTTCACATCACTCAGATAGAGAATCATCACCCATGTGAAAATGGTCACGATGATGCTAAAAATCCAAATTGGTATAACTCACGATGTAGGGGATCAAACCGATGATGATCCAACCCTATAAAACCATTCACTGAGTAGGGGATCACATTATCGATGATACCACAACCCTAAAGAAAACCACACACTAAGTAGTGGGTCGTATAACCGACGATACCACAACCCTAATAATACAGCCCACTGCGTAGGGGATCATATTCTCGATGATTCCATAAACCCTACAGGGTTTTCCTGCTAGATGGGGGATCGACACCCACAGATAAGCGGTCATAGCGATATGAAGAACCTGATCTAAGGAAGCATAGATATAGGTTCCTGCCCCAGACTCACCGGAGGGATGCAATAACTCTAACTGAAAATTCATCCTATTGAGGGGATCAAAAACCTGTACTAGGGTTATAATTCAACATGAACCCTCATAGGAACAAACCAAGGGATTTCACTCAACCAATGCTGGTCTAAACGTCTCTAACCCAAGAAACCTGCTACATCGCCAAATTGTGTACCACTGAGGCCCAAAACGAGGCAATAATCGCGTTCTACATGGAAAAGCACGCAAGATATTCTATTTACTCTCTTGAAAAGGTCAACCAGTGAAAAAGGGACTACTAAAAATAAGAAGTCTAAGCGGGGCCCACACCAGGATTCCAAATCTCATCAAGAAGATCACACCATTGTGATCCCCTCGAAAAAACACATGATATCGTCTACTCATTCGTCCAAAACGAACACCCGACGGAAAAGTCACGTTTATCCGTAAACACCCAAAATTAGACTTGTGGGGCCCACACCCCTTCTCTCAGTACCAGCACCTAGAAGCTATCCTAAAACGTTTCCTTACTATCAGGATCACAACACCACTGATGTCGCGTCAATCGGACACTCCGTGTAGAAGTTACGGTGGGTCGAAGTTGAATAATAATAAAATACTATTATTATTTCAAGGCTTCATAGCCCCAGGCCACAAAAATGACCCATAAAATTCCAAAAGTGAGCTCAAAAAGTCTTTCTCAATGCAAGGAATGCATTTCTGCAAAATGGATTGCAAATCAGGGTTACAGTTTTCAAGTTACGGGGGTTTAAAAAACCCCCAGAAAATCATGACAGGACCACCGCCTGTCTTGCCGGAAACCCCCCACCATGTCGGAAACCGTCGCGCCAGAGATGAAATCCACCGTGCCTCTGCCATTCCGCCCCTACTCCACCACCACACTCACTGGATTCCTCCATGACTGCTATCAAAATCTGGTTTTTCTGCAAGAAAACTTCCCGGAACCATAGAGAGTGCCCTGATGCTCCAAAATCAAATCTGAAACATGTTCCAGAAATCTCAGGACTTGAATTACACAACCCTTATGATTATTTGATGAAAATAAACATAAATGGAATAAAATATTTTATAACTCAAACCACCTACCTCTTGGAGGAACACTGATGCTTTTCACGCTCTACTGCTGCTGCTGCATGATCCAGGAGCGTCTCCTGTCAAGATCCGAGACTGGCGATGCTTCGTTTTCTTGATTCAAAGATTCATCAGTGAAACAGAGGAGGAAGGAGGAGGTTCCTACTTGGTGTGAAATGATGAAAAATGGGGGGTGTTGATTGATTTTATTTTATTATTATTTTTAATAAAAATATCATTTTAACTCCCCTCCAACACGCCTCTGACCCAACACCCGGTACCAACTAAAATTATATCGCGCATACAGTAAACACAGTGTTCCGAACTCAACCTTGATCTCAGAATTTCGATCCAAAACCCCATTTAGGAGTTATTTGAGATGACTCCCATAAATAAATTATTCATTTATTTAAAAAAATTCCACTGGTCATATTTTTCTATAGGAGGCCTGCGCCCGCAAGTGTTACACCCCTCCTTGGGTAAACAACATGCTCCAGATGTAACCGTGCCCTCAGATTTAGGATCTGAGCTACCGATTAGGATGAAAATCATCTCCTCCAAAAGCATAGTATAAAATACTTAATATTTTTATAAAATTTATTCCAGGCACACCAGACCTCGGAATTGCACGCCGTCTTCGATCCTAGATCTGGAATTACTCGTAGGAATATTCCAAAGTCAGACAGGGCCAAAACCCAAGTCTCTACATCTTCCCCGCCTTGGGAATTTTCATCCCTAAAAATCCATCTGTATGAGGAACAGAAACTAAACTCTGAAAAGGGTTTCTCACACCAGCAAGTTCACCCAAAAAGAACCACCACAAAGAGGCCAACGGTTCCAATGGTGCCAAATAGCACACACTATGGGGAATCCAAGAAATTTTTCACAAACTTCCCATTGCACGACCCTAACCCGAACACATAAGTCAGAGGGACTCGTCATCCACACATTGATACTATCCACTTTTGGAAGCATTGACTCACCCGCACAGTTTTAATCGTGTCACAAAAACACATCTTGGTGGGGGAAGGAGCCATCTTCCTCATGCATTCATAGCAAGTCGAACAACACCCAAATATGGTCTTACCAATGCCTGGAACAAACCCCATGCAAGGAAAGAAAAGGAAAGATCCCCTCTAAATATTTTCTACCAAAAATACAGCAGAAGTATAAAGAACATAGAGTGTGCCTCTATCCATCTGCAGAGCCTCTAGGGAAACAACCTACTGTCCTCGCCCTCGACGTCCTGCTCACTGAGCTTGGCGTAGACCACCTAGGGGTGGTGGTGGTGGAAACTCATACCGCCTACCACATCCTGCTACTGCCACAACTTCATCTCCATGTCTGCTGCCCAACAGATCTCCATACTCAAGATGCTGCTTCTACCAAAGAGGAATGTCGTCTGAATCCCTCTCAGCTTCACGGCAGGTCGAACACTCCTTAGCAAGATTTCCCCAGCCGTTGCAAGTATTACACCACCTCTCTTACAGCTAACCAAAACTGGCCTGAGAGACCTATGCCTCAAATCTTCCAACCTGGGGTCCCCTCCTAAAACTCCAAGCACTTCTAGACCTCTGTGCCTGTCATTGGCTACCAGCTACTGAACCAGCTACCGAGGTCTCATCTCCCACATGCCCATCCTTGACAGGAAAAATATGCTCAGCCTGAAATCTCTCTACCACCAAGGCCCGCTCCAGCACTTCAACATAGGTGGGCAAGAACAAGGAAACCAAAAATACCTGGATATCTCTGCGTAAACCCTACTCGAAGTTCTGAGCCCTAAAGAATGGGTCTCAAACCATATCCAAGGAGTAAAAATTACAAGTATGTAAATCTCTTTAAGTACTCCAACATTGTCATGCCCTTTTTCTGAAGCTGCAGAAGCTTATGAATCCTCACTGACCTCAGCATCACTGGATAGAAATCTTCCCTGAAGAGCCGCTCAAACTCTACGCACATGAGCGTCTCCTCGTTGTGGGACTACGCCACTAGACTCCACCATCACTCGAACGATCCATGAAGAAGGTTTGCTTCTAGGACCACCATCTGATTTGGAGGTGTCCTCACCAGGCAGAAAACTCAAGTGACTACTTTGAGCTGGTCATCAGCTGCCTAGGGGTCTGGACCACCCCGATACCTCAGAGGTCATTGCCTCTAGAAATCATGTAGTGAACTCAGCCTATGTGCATCCTCATCCTGCACTGCTGGCACAACCCGCTTCTCGATAGGTGGTGGCTCAACTGGGAGACCACCTGGAGGTCCAGCCTCAGAACCTGCGCCCTAGTCCACATCCTCTACGTGGGGCAGATCGTCACTAAAATCCAAATGTGGAACCTTCACTGGCTTGCGTCGTGGAGGCATCCTAAAATACAATTAAGACGCACCATTGTCAAAGCGTATATCTAGGGAGATAATTGACGAAGGACAAGAAAAACCCAAAACCCAGTCCAATATGATTCATGTACCATTATTCCCCTATGAACAGTGTCCTAATGTATCGAGTCGAAATGCAGGTTATCAGAGTCCTGGTGAATGGATATGTCGGTATCCCACCAACACTGGAGTCCCTGTCCTAAAAGCTGAGCTTGAAACATCCTAACACTGCTGCTATGCAACCCAAATCAAGATCATAGCTAGACCACATATGCTCAGAGATCACAAAGGTGTAACCTCCTCTGATATCACTCAGTCACGAACCCACCCAATGGGGTTCAAGACAAGACTCCCCATGCCCACCTCCAATAGGTCAGTGTTTGGTGACTAGCACCGAGTAGGCTATTACACACATGGGAGGCATTATCCTAAGGTACCTATACACACGAACCCACATACACCTCCATGCAACAATGCATATATATATATATATATAAATTGAAAAGAAATTCATGCATGCATATAACCCAAAAATAGAGTGCAACCAAAGTAAAAAAGGGAAAAAACATTGCCCACCAAAAGAAAACTACAAAAGTGTCCAACCTACTCAGAAGGAGGGGATCGCTGTCAAAAGCACCTTTTGGTATGCTCCCCGGCACAACTATGGTAAACTCCCCGATCAATCTCGCTCACAATGCTTCGCCTGCTCTAGGTCCTCCTTGGACTCTGTCAAAAGGCAAGTGGTATTCACAAGACACAAACATGTGTGGGAAAATACCATGCAGAGGTAAGTATAAAAAAGAATCAGTAGGCACCCCAAAAACCCCAAAATAAAAGGGAGAAACAGAAAGGCAATAGTCATATCATCCCATCCATAGAGAACCCAAACGAGATATAGAAGACAATCTCAAGACTATACTTGGCTAAACACGACTAAGCATATCAAATCAGGTGTATTTTCATACATGCACCATGAAAATTCTCTCAACTATATGCCCATACATATACCATGAACAACCAGATATACTCATTTCAGGCACCAAGACTCATGGGGTTTCGACCTCATAACCCGCGATAAGTTTATCTCAAAACCAGAAGAACACACTCCAAAAGATTTGTCATCATAGATGACACTTTTCTGAGAGATACACTCCATCGGGTCTCGCACCAACATCCCAGACGCCCATCCGAAATATCGTGCTCGTCGGATATCATCACTGAGAACATCATGCTGAAACACCAGAAACACCAAACTTCTCGGATATGGGATCACTCCTAGGGTGCACTAGGGGATACAAGAACACTCTCCAGTATCTCAAAGATCTCACAGAAAAGGGATCACTCCCAGGATTAGCTGGGGGATACCATAAACCTATCTGACATTCCATAGTTCACATCACTTAGATAGAGGATTGTCTCCCATGTGAAGATGTTCATGATGATGCCAGAAACCCCATCTGGTAAAACTCACGATGTAGGGGATCGAACCAATGATTCCCCAACCCTACCGAAACCACGTACTAAGTAGGGGATCACATTACCGAAGATACCATAATCCTATGGAAAACCACACGCTAAGTAGGGGATCATATAACTGACGATACCACAACCCTACTAATACAACCCGCTGCGTAGGGGATCATATTCTAGATGATGCCACAAACCCTACAGGTTTGTCCTGCTAGATGGGGGGTCTCCACCCATGGATAAGCAGCCACAACGATACCAAGATCCCGATATTGGGAAGCAAAGCTAGAGGATCCTTCCCCAGACTCATTAGAGGGATGCCATAACTCTAACTGAAAATTCATCCTATCGAGGGAATCAAAAAGATGTAATGGGGTTGTAATTCCCCACGAACCCTCGTAGGAACAAACCAAGGGATTTCACTCAACCGCTGCTGGTCCAAAAGTCACTAACCCAATCAACCCGCAACATCGCCACACTGCATACCTCTGTGGTCCAAACCGAGGCTACAATCATGTTCTACGTGAAAAACATGTAGGATAGGAAATTTACTCACCCAAAATGGTCTACCAGTGACACATGTACTATTCATCATAAGAAGTCTGAGCGGGGCCCGCACCACAATTCTGAAAATCATTCAGTAGATCACACCGTTGCGATCCCCTTGGAAAAAATGCATGTGATCGTTTACTCATTCGTCCAAAATAGACACCAGACGGAAAAGGCACGTTTCTCCGTAAACACCCAAAACCATCCTTGTGGGGCCCACACCTTGATCTTAGTGCCAATTCCTGAAAACTATCCTAAAAATTCCTCCATACTATCCAAATAACAACACCACTGACTGCGCATCAATCGGACGCTCAGTGCCGAAGTTACGGCGGGTCGAAGTTGAAGAATAATAAAATATTATTATTATTTCAATGCTTCATAGCCCCGAGCCATGAACCTGAATCATAAAATCCCAAAAGTAAGATCAAAATGTACATCTAGATGCAAGGAACACTTCACCACAAATGGCTTGTAAATCAGAGTTACGGTTTGCAAGTTACGGGGGTTTAAAGAACCCCCAGAAACTCATGACTGGACCACCACCTATCTCATCGAAAACCACCCCACCGCGCCGGAGCCAGAATCCACCACACCACCACCACGACGCTGCCGCGCCACCACCACCCTCACCACATTCCACCATGTTTTCCACCGGAATCTGGGTTTTCCACTGGAAAACTTCCTAGAACCACTGGGAGCACCCTAGTGCTCCAAAATCAGATCCAGAACATGTTTCGAAAAGCTCAGGACCTGAACAACACAAAATTATGAAGTTTTGAAAAAAAAACACATAAATGGGATCCATTATTTTAAAACTAAAATATTCTACCTTTTGGAAGAACAACGATGATTTGCATGCTTTTCTGCTGCTGCTGCATGATCTGGGAGTGTCCGCTATCCAGATTCGAGACCGACGGCGCTTCGTTTTCTTGATTCGGTGATTCGTCTGTGAAATAGAGGAGGAAGGAGGAGGCTCCTCCTTGGTGAAAAATGAAGAAAAATAGGGGGGTTTTTATTGATTGAATATTATTATTATTATTTTTAATAAAAATATCATTTTAACTCCCTACCAACACGCCTCTGACCCGAAACCCAATTCCGACTAAAATTATGTCGTGCCTAGAGTAAATATGATGTTATGAACTCAACCGTGATCTCATAATTTTTATCAGATACTTTGTTTAGGTGTTATTCGAGATGACTCCCATAAATAAATTATTCATTTATTTATGAAAATTCTACTGGTCAAATTTTTCTATAGCAGGCCCACACCCACAAGTGTTACACCCCTCCTAGGGTAAACAACATACTACAGATGCAACCATGACCACAGATTTCTGATCTGAGCTACCAATTAGAAGAAAAATCATCCTTACCACGTGTATAGTATAAAAATACTTAATATTTTTATAAAATTTATTCTGGGCACACCGGGCCTCGGAATCGCATACCATCTTCGCGCATAGCTCTGGAATTATTTTTAGGAATATTCCAAAGTTTGATAGGGCCAAAACCTGAGTCTATACATACAATACACGCAACCCTAAGTCTAAATGAACCATAACATAATATGCCATTACAAATTAGCCATTATGTTATAGGGTATGAATAAGACTAAATAAATTATCAAAATTATATGTTTTACACATGTATAAAATAAATTCAATGGTAATATATTAATTATAAATAAAATAAAAACTATTTTAATGAGATGGAAATGTTTTCTGAAAAATTGTATTTTTATAAAAGGTAGTTTAGTCGTGCTTTGAGAATATAATTTAAAATTAATTTTTAATAATTTTAGAAAATTTATTTGACCTAATAAAAATAATTTTTTTAATCTGCATTCCAAAATTAATATTGGGTGAATTTTCTATAATTTCATGGAAAGATTAATTTTTATGATGAATAGTGAAAAATACTAATTTTTATTGAAAACTACATTTTCATTTAAATTATTTATGAAGTAAAATTACACTTTAAATTGGGTTTAAAGTAAAATATGATCATTTATATATTTATTTATCCAAATTATTCCAATTAAATCAATTCAATATTGAATTTTGTTACAAATACTTTTTAATCAATTTAATGTTTTTTCTTTGAAAACCATTTTTTGACGCATTTGTGTGTTTGATTTTAAATTTAATTATTATACTTATGTGAATTTAATTTAGAAAAATATATTACATATTTTTAATCATAATAATTTATATTCTATAATAAGGTAAACTTAATTTTTTTAAATAATTAATAATAAAAACAATAAATAAATTTTTACCATGGTTAAGGTTAAAACAAGTTTACCAGGGTGTTAAAATAAATATTTAAGGCAATATTTCCATTAAAACATATAAAAATACTATTTTATGGACATAATTTAATATAATACTATCTCAAGTTCTAATATAGGGTAATTTTTAACCTTTTTTCATGGAAATGATTTTATCATTTTGGATTCTTTTGAGAAATTTCCATGTAGTTTCCAAGTGGGTTTCTTTCCCCAATTATAAAAGGATCCATCCTTTCCTATCTTATTCACACTAATATATATATATATATATATTTTGTAAAATATATAACCAAACCACTTTCTAACTTCAAATCCCACTGTTTATAGTCCATATATTGATTGGAATATCTCCTAAGAAGGATTTAGGTATAAACCTAAAGGGGTTCTCTGAAGAAGAGGTAAAATTATTAATATTTCATTTTTGTTTTATTTCTTCTTAACCCACTATAAAATATTATTAAATAATTATTATGTGATAAAACCATTATATACTATAGAATTATATTTTATTATATTATTTTAATAACCTATATCTATCTCCACTTCTATCAAATGGGAAATAAAACCATCGATCATGTGTATGGTAGACTACCGTCTCACAAAAAGATGTAATTTGTTTCCCATAACCACCTTAAATGGATTAATATAATGTTTTTTTAAAGTTGAAATATTATTTTCCTTCTTTCCTTTCTATCCATTGAGAAAATGGAAACGTCGCTCATGTGTACATATGACTTACCATATCCATGAACAATGCAATTAATTTTCTATCTCTATCATTAATGAATTAATATAAATAAATATGTAATGAATATATATTATATTTATATTATGTTTAAAATTCTTGATATAATGGAACCATGATCAAATTATAAAAAAAATCTAATGAAAACATAAGAGAAAAACAAAGCAGTTATTACCCGAAATAATGATTTTAACAAAAAATTGTTAATAAATAGGTGATAAAAGAATATAAGTAAATTATATAAGGTATGAGATATATGATTATAGTTATGTAATATATGTATAATAAACCTTTATCTATTATATAGGAGGTTTAGACACATACAAAGTAAGTCAAACGTGAGGTAAGGGTTTCTTGTATCACTTTTACTTCTATGATACATATGCCATATTCAACACTTATTTATTTATTTGGTCTATATACTAACCACTTGATGTGTTATATCATTAATATATTTATATTTATGTTATTTAAAGTAAAATTTTATGTTATTTATCTCATGGGTCGTACGGTTCAAATGTTTCCAAAGTGGTAAGGGTTTATTTAACAATCTCATCATTATTGAAGATTGTTTATGTTAAAGTATTCCATGGGGGAATTATTAGGTATTAATTTATTAAAACCACTATATTTCATTATAATATGAATATGGATTAAATTTTCAAGTAATTATACCATTTTAATATTTTTTTACTTAAAATTATTGAGAAAATATTTTTAAGAAAAGTTAACTTTATTTATCTCTTCGGTCAAAAATCATTTTTCATCCAAATCCATGTTTTATAAAAATGTTTTAAATTTTTTTTAACATTAATAAAAAATATTTTTTAAATAAATTATCACCAATGTATTACTTGTTACAGTTTTTTTGAAAGGAATACTCGTATAGTTTTCCAAATAAGGCCTATTTTGCTTTTACCAAAAAATTGAAAGAAATATGTGTTTTAACGTGTAAAAGATGGAAATAATTTCCTACCATCATGAAAACTAATTTTTTTAAAAGTTGATTTATAATTTTGAAATTTTATTTTCAAATAAAATTATTTTCAAAATATTTTGTGAAATTTTAGTTTTTAAAAAATATTTTCAAAGTGAAAAGGTTATTTACCTCAAAAATATTTTTAATGAAAATTTCATGGTATTTATATTCATCAATGACATAAAAAATTTATTATAATTATGATCCAATAATGATATGTTTTATTAATACAATCCTTATTATTTCTCTAGATGGTTTATGATTAGTTGGACTGAGGATGTATAATTTTATTAACATTCACTATATTCATTTCTATGGTTTATGATTATATTTATTGATTGGGGTAATTATTAATATTTCATTTGTTATTTTTTCAATAAAAATGTTTATGTTAGTTAGGTTTCACCCATTTAATGTGAAGAATACATTTTAATTATTTAGAGATGGGTGGGGCCTAAAATTACATAGCCCCTCGATGCATCGGTAGGTCTCATGAGACAAATAAATTAACCAAATTAAATGAGGCTTTACCCATAGTTTGAAAGTGTCTTGTGAATGTTTTTGATAGTATATTTATAATTTTTGTCATTATGGATTCATTAATTATGATTTTAGTTATTTATGTCCTTGTGATTACTTAATTAGTTAGAATATCCAGAGATAATTTTCAAGATCATTGATTATTTATATGGAATTATTTGATCATCATTTAGCCCTGCCATATTATTATTCATATTCAATTTATTGATTAAATGGAATGTGTTTTAGTTATTTTCCTTTCATAATTATTATTCCTTATTTATTTATAGATTGTTTTGGTGCTCATACCATTACTGAGCATCTGAACTCACAATTAATGTTTTATTTTCCTATAGATATTAGGAAGGGTTTATGATTGATATAAAGGGTATGATATGTGTAATAATGGTGTTCTCAATGAAAAAAATATTATTATTATTTTTTAAAATGTAATGGGAATTTCAATTATGTATCTATTTTTCCAAGACTACAACCAAACTATTCAGTTATTTGGGATGTGATCACTTGTATATAGTGCCAATGTAATACAGTATCCACAAACTCTAGGATAGTATGGATATGGTCTTTACATAAGGTGTATGGTATAATTAAATTATATTCTAAGTGATGAATAAAAATCCTTAAAGGATACCAATATAGATAAAAACCCCATTTACAAAGGCATTAGAAATTCAATTTGAGAACAAAAGATATATCCTTTTATTTTAAAAATATTTTAAAAATAAAAATATAAAGAATATTGAGAAAATTAATTTCATTGAAAATAACCATAGAAACGTGTAAAATAATCTTCAAATCAGAGAATAGTCATGGATGTGGGAAAATCCATTCATTTTGTAAACATCAAAACAAATATTTCTTTCACACTTTTTTTTTGTAAAAAGTAAAAAGTACCTATTTTTGGAAATGGAAAGGGAATTAATTTTAAATTGTTGTAAATAAATTAAAATATAGTTTGTAATTTCTTTAAAAATAATTAGAGAAAACTAAAAACATTCATGAAAATATTATATAGAATATGGATATGGAGGAGAAAGATTCCTGACCAAAATAAAAAATAAGACTGATTTTCCTTAGAAACATTTTCTCAATCATTTTAAATACAAAAGAGTAGAAAATGAAATGTAAAAAATATAAAATAGAAATATAAAAATAGGATAAATGTAAAGACCCCGAATTTCCATGTAATGTTTTTTATTAAATGGAAATTTTACAAGTCAATGAAAATTGACGGCGAGTGATTCTGAGGCCCAGAGTGCCCAGAATAAATTTCGGAAGTTTTGTTCAGGTAAGTTCAGTAAACGTACAAGCGGGATTTTATAACATTTGAACCAGTGCTCGGAATTGAAATCTGAAGGCACCGTTGAACTGGAAACACCGTTATTCGCTTAAGAAGACGTTCATCTCGACAAAAGTTGGTCGAGGGTGGAAGATAGTTTTTGGGTTTTTTTGTGGGAGTAATAAAATAAAATAAACGCATGTTTTATTTTATTTTATTTGTTATAACCACCCAAGTGGAAGTTGGAGGTCGAGAACACCACACCATAACCTCCCATGATAGGTTATGGTGGTGGGGCCCACCCGAACCTAACCTCCCACAAGTGGTTAAGATGTGGGGACCACCCGGGACTAAACCCCCTCTTAATGGTGGGAGAGTAAAACCTCTCAACTCCCCTCATTAATGAGGGAGAGTCTCTCCACCCCCTACTTTAATGGTTTCAACCCTTTCTCTCTTTTAATTGTGCCAACCTCATGAATTAATTAAGTGGATTCCACTTAATTAATTCACCCAATTCGAATTTTAATCCCATCAAACTAAATAATAGATTATCTATTATTTAGTTTGATGGCTACCAATTCTTCTATTGGAAAAAGGTTGTAAAAGGAGGATTAGAGCTCTTGGGAGAAAACTCTCCAAAGAAGAACTAGTTTCTCCAATAAAGAATGAAGAACGCATTCTTCCAATGAAGAATTCCGGCAAGGAGCGTCTTCGACTTCTTCCTCGGAATCACCTTGCGGAAGTAACCGACGTGGGACGTCTTCAACGACCGACTGTCCCTCCTCATCTTTGTCAACAAACCAACACTCGAGCTCGGGATTGGAAGTGTGTGGCAGACGCAACGAATGACGAAAAATCCATCTTCTTTCCTGCGACTCAATAGACGAAAAACGAACAAAGGTAGGAATTTTTATTTAAGTATGATACCTTTTCCCGTGTTTCTTTCCTTCCAAAACAAAGAATGCGGACCAAATTATTATCAAGTTGATTTGCGGATGTTTTTCCTTGCGGGTTGAAAATATTTTGTTAATGATGGATTATGGGAATTGAGGATTTTAAGATATCTTCCATGCTCGTTCCTTGTTTATGTTCTTGATGAACCGATTTCTACCACCCTAAATGCGGAGGGGTGCGGGCCAAACTAACAATGCCCGACCCCCTCTGCTATTCTTCTTTGTGATGTTCTTCAGCATTGTGACAAGGCGACGAAGGGAACATGAACCACCCCCGTGACACTCTGCCACCCCGGGATGAACCATGCTGCCCTCCGGCTTCCGAGCTGCCCTGGCCGCACCACCCGCCGGTGGAACTGGCTCGAGCCGCACCGCACCCTGGCTGAGCCACGCTCTGACCTCATCACGCCCTGGTTCTCGGCCATTGCGCCTCCCGCGCCTCCCGCACCCCTCGTGTCACCCTCCTGACCCTAGGTCGAGCCGACCTCCGTGCGCCCCACGCGTCCCACAGCTCCGTCGTCCACGCACCCCGCACGCCCAGCACCGCCGCAGGCTGAACCGACCCACCCGCCTCTGTGTGCCCTACGTCTCCCCCGTCTGCGCGCCCCGCGGTGCCCCAAACGAGCCGGCCACCCAAACCCAGCCGAGCCACCCATGCCTGAGGCCGAGCTGCCCTGAGACAGCCCCTCGCGGTGCCCTCTGGGCCGAGCCACCCACGCGGTGCCATCTGGGCCGAACCGCCCTCACGCCGACCCACAGCTGGTCTGCGCCCTCGCGATCGGTCGACGCTCTCGTGGCCTGCTGGGCGGGGCCCAGCAGGTCGGGACGAACCTAACGGGCTGGACCGCCTAACGGGCCAAGCCAAAACCAACGGGTCAGGCTGGGTCAACCCAGATCGGGTCTGCCTAGATGGGGTCGGGCTAAGTCAGTCCGACCGGGTCGGACCAGACCTGGGCCCACTACGACCCTTTACCTTTTTTGGCGATATCTTTGGCATCAGACGTCCGTTTGACGAACCATTAGTGGGGATGAAAATTTTAGAGATAGATGGTACCTTTGAGTATACCCCATTGAATTTTGTGTTATAGTTGAGATACAATCAGTTTGGATCGTGCATGAATCCAACCGGGGCCCCGGGACGAAAAGTATAATAACTCACAGTCCGGGAGTCTGATTGACGTGTCGTCTGTTGCGTTGAGACCTCTATGACATTTTGGATCACTGAGATACTTATTCATGGGAATTCTTGATTTTTGGAGTTTTGAACAGTAGCTCGTGGAGCGGATCCTTCTAGAGACGAGCAGACAGAGTGCAGAGACCTAGTAGCTGGCTGAGACTTGACGACTGCTGACCGGTTGACTCAGAGTGACTCGACTAGATTATTAGCCAATAAAAATACATATTTTAATTAAATTTTAATGGTATAAAATTTTCATTTTGGATCTTATGGGCCTGAGTTAGTATATTTTAATTTTGAACATCCATTCTTATCATATGTGCACTTCATGCCTAATGTACACCAATTTAAGCCTAATGATTAATCTGATTTTAATGATTATAATTATACATATTTTAATTTTATATTTTGTTATCTATTTCTACACCTAAATTTGAAAATTTTTCATTTAGGTATCAATGGAGGATTCATAAAAAATGATGGAGATATTTGGTGATGAAGGGAAAGAATTCCGGAGAAGGAAGATTGGACACAAGCCCACTGATGAGAATGTGGGACCCACAATAAAAACCAAATGAAGCCCAAATTTAGTGGGATACTATAAAAAATATAGAGTAACAAATCATTCTTCAGGATCTAGTTCCAATTCGGCCTCCATTGTGGTTATTTAGGCGACCCAATTTGAAGATAAAATTCTGGGCCAGATTCTGCGGCCCAGAAAAATATCCCACCATTTTACACATATCTCGTTACCCATAAACTATTTTGGCTCAAACCTTACATACGGTGAGGGTACATCCGTAGCTTCATGTTTGTCTTATATGTCCCACTCCAATCCAGGCATTTACATGGTCTTCCAGGCCTATCTGTTCGGTGGAAGCAAGCTGCCTGCCACCCCGAGTCAAGGGTGAAAAAATCAACTCTCCCTCAACATTCCACCCACATATGGCCTACCAAAATTAATTGAGAAGTCTTGGACTATTGGAGGCTCTAACCAAGGCTTAAAAAATTCATATTCAATGTAGTGGTAGTGGATTGTAGGATCTTTGATCTTTCTTTCATTGTAATGTTATGCTGTGATTTTGTTGTCTCAAGTTTACCTTTCACATGTAAGTTGTTCAATTCACTTTAGTTTGTTTATTAAAGTTATTATTCTCCTATTATTCTATTGTTATTCATATCACTTTTGTACTGTTGGTTCAAGGTGTGAATTTATTCACACCAAACCTTGTGAAATTATCACACAACAGTGGAGTGATCGTTATTTTATTGTGATTTTTCCTTACTTCTCCATTTCCTCCATTATGAGTCTACTTTCTACTTCCATTGAAACCATAGAATAAATTGAGGGATAAAATCCATGGTCCTTGTTGAATTTAAGGCCACACACTTCAAGTGCTAATACGAACCTTTACATTGAAGTGCTCAAAACTTTGATCCTTCAAGTGTATAAGTGATTAGTATTAAAGGGTGTAGGTATTAAACTAGTAAGTGATGATGTTGTTTGATCTTCTTAAATGACCCTATCTCAAATATAAGAAATTGAAATAGTTGAAAAAGAATTTCATCTAATCCACCCCAAGAGATAATCTAGGATCAACTCATTATTTTAAATTGAATTCACTTACATCCATTAGTTATCCTTTTAACCCATATAAAATCAACCCAATTTTTCCACTTAATATCCAAAAACAATCCATAGAATGTACATGTCTGCAGGTTACTTATTAGGTCTCTGAGGATTCGATAACCCAAGCTAGACTACAAGGACCGTTATACCTTCTTCTCTTGGGTAAATTTGAGTGTGAATCAAATTTTGGAATCGTTCTTAGGGACCAAAGTAAGTCATAAAAACACAAATTCTATTATCCCCCATTTCTTCTTTTCTCATCCAAATTCTCTTATCTTGTCCCTTTCTCGTTTTTTTTCTTTTTGCGCATGTCCGCCTACACCCGCAATCAATCAAACCGTCTAGTTAGGGTGGATATTCCTGGGGTTAGGGAGTCAAGTACACTAAGGGAACTCTTTACATTATATCCTAATCTTCCCAATACTCTAGAGTCCAAAATTGAGCCCATTTTAATAGAAGGTATTCAAAGAAACAAACTCATAAACCCGGGTGGGAACCAAAATGGAAATCCAAATGAGGCAGCCCCAAACATGGGGAATGCAGTTGATCAAACCATGAATGAATACCTCACACATTCTTGGACCAATGAAACCTCATTAATTAGAAACAATTACCCAGGAGATGACAACTACATATTTAAACCCCATGTCCTAAACCACCTTCCCACATTCCATGCAATAGAGTCTGAGATGCCCTACCTTCACATTAAGAAGTTCAATGACATTGTAGAAACCATGTGTCCCCCACATCAACTAGAATCAACTAAGATGAGGATATATACTTTTTCTTTAAAGGATCGAGCTAAAAATTGGAAAAAAAAATTGAGACCATCATCCATCAACTCTTGGGACCAACTACAAAGAGAATTCTACAAAAAATACTTTCCCCGCCATAAAACAATTTCACTTAAAAGGAGCATCCAAATTTTTTTTTGAAAAAGAGGGAGAATCATTTTATGAAACATGGGAGAGGTTCAAAGATACTCTAAACATGTTTCCACACCATGGTTTTTCTATTCCCGAACAAGTGATAATTTTATATAAAGGGTTGGGTCCGTGGAACAAACAATTCATTGATATGATGTGTAATGGAACTTTTAAAAACAAAGCCCCAAATGATGCTTATGAGTATCTAGAAAACCTTTCTGAACAAAAACAAACATGGGTAACTTCACCTTATTCTGAAAATCCACAAAGAACTACTGGAATTCATACACTTAAAGAAGAGGAAATCCTTAGGTATAAACTCACAGCACTCTCTAGGAAGGTTGAAGAGATATACCTTAGGAAATTCCATGAAATCCAAACTGTAGAACAAGTTTGCACAATTTGTGATAAACATGACCATAAGACAGACAACTTACCAACCATTCCATCCATCAAGGATGTTATTTTAGGAGGACCCCCAGTAGAAGTAAATTATTTGAACTTTCAAAATCCTTAATACCAAAACACCTTCAACCCAAGGTATAATGACCACCCAGTCTTCTGTTGGAAAGATAACCAAAAACCTAACCAACCAGAGGGAAAAAATCCTTACCCCCATCAGAACTACCAAACCCATAGCTAGTTCCAAACCCAACCTATCCAATACCAACAGCCACTGGTTCATTTTCAACAAACCATCCCACCTCCAAAATATCCCCCTCGGATAAACCATTCTTCTCAACCACCAACCCAAACTGTTCCACAAAGCCTACTAGAACAACTGTGAAAACAAATGGAAAGTATGAACTAAGAAGTCTCTTCCCTAAAACAAGAACTCCAAACCATTAAAATTGGAAAGGAAACCATTCCTACTCAGGCGGTACCATCCTCAACTTCAAGGGGAGAGTGAAGTTGTACTCAAAAAACTCATGAACAACTAAATTCTATGACTGTTTTGAGAAGTGGGAAATAAATTGAGAAACCTGAACAACTAATTCAGAACCCATGTGAAGCTTCAAACTATAATGAAAAATAAAATTAACCACAAGATCAAACTGAGAAAACTGATAATAATGTGAAAGAAAAAACTCTTCAACAAACAACCCACAACCTGCACCATTTCCTAAATGCATGAGGGGGAAAACCAAGCCTGAATTGAGTGAAACATTGGGGGAAATCTTCTCACAAGTCAAGTTGAACATTCCCCTTGTTGATGCAATCCAAAACATACCTACCTACTCAAAGTACCTTAAGGACTTGTGCACTTTTAAAAGAAAATTTTCACATAAAAACCAAGTCCTTTTGGCTGCTAATGTGAGTACCACCATTCAAGGTACCCTTCCTCCTAAGTTGAAAGACCTGGGTTTCCCTTACATCAATGTTGAACTAGGAGAGAGAAAAGTTGTCAAGGCCTTGTGTGACCTGGGTTTTAGTTTTAATCGCATTCCCTATGTCGCGTACTGCCAGTTAGGCATAGAAGAGCTCCAACCCACATTTGTCACACTTCAACTTGTTGATCATAGTATTAGGCTTCCAAAGGGGATTTTAAAGGACGTTTTGGTAATGTTTGAAAACATCATCTACCCTGCTGACTTCATTTTCCTTAACAACCATCAAAACTTTGGAAATAAAGAATAAACCCTAATCATCCTTGGTCATCCTTTCCTTGAAATAATCAACTCTCTTATCCGAGTTTGAACGGGAACATGACCATCACCTTTGGAAACGAGAGTCTATACATGAACATCTACAATGCAAGCTCACAAATAGGGGATGATGAGGACATTCATGAAGTAAACATGATAGGATGCATTGATAATGAATCCATAGAACATCAAAGAATATTTGATGGATTTTTAAGTCAGGATGAGATTGATTTCCTTTTTTAACATGAAATAAGTTTATCTCATTGGATTGAATCATTTTCAAATTTCTCTTATGATGAAGTCTTAGGTCCAAAAATCAGTGAAACCTTTCAGGAAACAACTTTCATGAAGAACACTCCAACTTCCTTCCATAAGCACGATCAAGACAATCTAGTAGCTAAACCTTCTACATGTGGGGAGTCAATCATATCTAAAACTCTAGGAAACAAAACTGAACTTGATCCAATGTCCCAATCTTCTACTAAAATTCTGAGCCAACCTGATCTTAAATTGAAGGAACTTTCTGCTGCACTCAAGTATGCCTTCCTAGGGGAAAATCAAACACATCCTATTATCATTTCTTCTTCTCTTGAATCCAATCATGAGAGGATGCTTCTAGATGTCCTTAGAGAACATAAGAAAGCCATTGGTTGGACCCTGTCTGATATTCATGGGATTATCCCACTTATTGGGACTCATTGGATTGTTCTGGAATCTGATTCAAATCCATGTCTTCCACCTCAATGGCGACTCAATCCTAATCTCATGGAAGTAGTGTGAAAAAAACTTCTGAAATTGTTAAAAGATGGTATCATATATCCCATAGCTGAGAGTGAGTGGGTGAGCCCAATCCAAGTGGTTCCAAAAAAGATAGGAATCACAGTGATAACCAATAAGAATAGATAGATTATTCCAACTAGGGTGAGTATTGGATGGAGGGTCTACATTGACTATAGAAGCTAAACTCATTCACCAAGAATGACCATTTCCCCTTAGCATTCATTGACCATGTCGTTGAGAGAGAGGCAGGTCATGCCTTATACTGTTTATTAGATGGGAACTCAGAGTATAATAAAATTGAGGTCTCTCTAGAGGATCAAGGGAAGACTACATTTACATGTCCATTCAACACCTTTTCTTTCGAACGCATTCCATTCAGGTTATGAAATTCACCTGTAACCTTCCAGCGGTGCATGGTGGGAATATTCTCAGACATGGTAGGGGATTTACTTGAGGTCTTCATGGATTAATTATTTGTGTTTGGGGATACATTTGAGGGGTGTCTGAGGAATGTGGAGAAAGTCTTGTCAATATGTGAAGAAAATAATCTGGTCCTAAACTGGAAAAAATTCCATTTCATGGTTGAAGAGGGACTAGTTCTAGGACATCTAGTCTCAGGTAGGGGGATTGAAGTTGATAAAGCCAAGTTTGACATCATTCTTCACCTTCCATCACCCAAAACTGTCAAGGAAGTGAGGTATTTCTTAAGACAGGATGGTTTCTATAAAAGATTCATCAAGGACTTTAGTTCAATATCCCATCCCCTTTATTCTCTCCTAGTAAAGGATGCTCCATTTGTTTTGAAAAAAAGCTATGAGGGTTCATTCTCATCCCTTAAATACTCTCTCACCTCTCCTCCCATTATTAAGTCCCCAAATTGGAACCTTCCTTTAGAACTTATGTGTGATGCCAATGAATTTTCTATAGTAGCTGTGTTAGGACAATGTTGTGATAAAACTCCTTATGTCATTGCTTATGCAAGAAAATACTTAAATGATGCACAAATCAACTACACCACCACTGAAAAGGAGTTACTTGATATTGTGTTTTCCTTAGAGAAGTTTAGGTCCTACCTCTTAGGATCCCCCATCACTATGTTCACTGACTATTCTGCACTAAAATAACTCTTCCAAAAAACAAGATTCCAAGGCTAGACTGATTAGCTGGGTCATTATCTTACAAGAATTTGACCTCACAATCAAAGATAAAAAGGGTGTTGAAAATGTTGTATCTGATCATATCTCTAGGACATAATTAAAAGATAACTCAAATCACCTTTCTGTGTCTGATTAATTCCCTGATGAACACCTATACTCTGTGATTGACTGCCCTTGGTATGACAACATAGACAACTTCTTAGTTACAAGAGTCATCCAAAAATTTTTAGGGACTCAAGATCGAAGGAATTTCCTTTCTGATGTTAGGAACTATGTGTTTGATGATCCATACCTCTATAAGTTCTTCCCTGACCAAGTCATTAGGAGGTGTGTCCCAGAATCTGAACAAGATTCCATCCTTAAATTCTATCATAGTGAGGCATGTGGAGGTCACTTTTCCTATAAGAAAACATCTACTAAGATTCTTCAATATGGTATCTTCTGGCCCACCCTCTAAAGGGAATCATACACATTTTTTCAAAGATGTCCTAGGTGTCAACAAGTAGGGTCCATCATAAAAAGGAATCAAATTCCACTCACTCCCATATTAGCGGTTGAAATCATTGACTGTTGGGGAATTAATTTCATGGGTACCTTCCCAAACTCTAGGGGATATCTTTACATTTTCATAGCTATTGATTCTGTCTCTAATGGGTTGAGGCCATTCCAACAAAATTCAATGATCATCAAACTGTGATTAGATTCCTAAAAGAAAACATCTTCTCTAGATTTGGAATTCTTAGAGCTATCATTAGTGATCGCGGAACTCATTTTTTCAATCGTCCATTCTCATTACTCATGGACAAGTATGGAATTTCTCAAAAAGTGTCCACTTATTACCACCCACATACCAATGGTCAAGATGAGTTATCCAATCGAGAAATCAAACAAATTATTGAGAAAACTATTAAACCATCAAGGAAATATTGGTCAAGAAAACGCTTAGATGCTATTTGGTCCCATCAAACCACATATAAAACCATTTTAGGAATCATTGAACATAAGGCTTTTTAGGAAATTAAGAAAATGAATTATGACCTCTGATTGGCTGAAACAAAAAGGAAATTAGATCTCAATGAACTTGAGGAACATAGGATGGAGGCTTATGAAAATTCAAGGATCAATAAAACTAAAGTACAAGCCTACCAATCTTGAAATCATAAAACCAAACACATTGTACCAGGTAAACCTATTATTTTGTGTAGTTATAAACATCATTTACACTCGGGAAAGTTGAGGTCTAGATGTTTAGGTCCATACATAGTGCATAAGGTGTATCCCCATGGGGCTGTAGAAATTTAAGATCCCACCAATGGTAAAACCTTTAAAGTTAATGGTCATAGAGTCAAACCATTCATTGAACCATTCCAAAAAAATTGAATTTGATGAAAACTTGAGTGAACCAACCTTAGATGAGTAAAATAATTAAACAATTAGGGGTTTAAGTCGAGATAGCGACGTTAAAAAAAAGCACTTCACAGGAGGCAACCCGTGGTTTTCATGTTTCCATTAATTTAATTAGTACCGCAAATCGTTATCCTGTTATTATTTTATGAGTAAGGATGGGTATGAAAGGGGAGCTCCATATTCATCCGTGCCACGTGGTGTGATTCCTGAGTAATACCTTACCCAGAAATTTAAGAGAAGACAATGTATCATCAGTTTATCTTATTTCAATGTGTTTGTATGTTAAAGGAAAAATAAAAAAAATTCCTTGGACTGTTGATCTGTTCCTCTTTTATGAGTAAAGATGGGTATGAAAGGGGAGCGCTATATTCACCCGTGTCGCATGGTGTGATCCCTGAGTAATACCTTACCCAAAAATTTAAGAGATGACAATGTATCATCAGTTTATTTTATTTTATGTTTTTTAAGTAAAAAATATACAAAAAATATTAATAAATAAAAAAAGGTCACGTCATAGGTCGTGGGTCAAACCCTGTCACAATAGGCGAAACTGCGGGGAATCGAACCCAGAACCGAAGGGAGACAGGGGCACACCCTTACCACTGACCTATGGATTTTTGTGCTTCATTATTCTATAATATTTATATATACACTTATATTTTACTTTCTTTATTATATATATATATTGTTTTTTTTATTTTTTTATTTTTTCAAGTAGGGAACTCTGCAAGTGATAAGGATATCAAAGGACTAAATTGGAGTAGCAATAACTTAAACTTCAACCACACAGTGACTTTATTCCATGATCCTCATATCTCAATTTCCTTTTTGAAATTCCCTTATCTGCCTCTACTCCTTCTAATTTTTTTTTCTTCAAACATTGGGGACAATGTTATTTTATGTTTGGGGGGATGAAATAAAAAAATTTACTTTTTTTGTAAAAAAGATTAATGATTTAAAAAAAATGTGTGTAAATGGAAGGAAAAGTTCCTTTAACTTTTAACATGGTAATACACATTGCACACTTTGAAACTAAATATAAAATAATTTAGCATGCCCCGATTCTAATTTTAATCCTTGTATAATTTCATGAGCATAGATTTTGGAAAGTGTGGCTATGCAATGTGATATTTCATTGTTTATATTTTCATCCAAATAAAAAAAGAATCACAATGCACATCCTTTGGATAGTGGGGTATTAGTTTGAGTTCATGTGGTTCCCCAAATAAATATCATAGGTTTGGTGATCATTTTAGTTTTAATATGAGTATTAAAAAAAATTAAAAAAAAACAATAGATTTGCACGTAGAGAAATGAAATGACCTAATGCCTGGATTTCGGCACTTAGGGATTGTTACTCCATAGTTGTCTGGCCCAGAGTTAGTATTTTTATCTCTATTTTTGGTAAATTGAATTTTTTTTGACTGAGTTAACTTGAGATGATTCCTGAGTATGTGGGCTTCACTTGGTTTCCTATGGTCTTTGATCTTGGGAGTCATCGGAAAAGTCTTGCTACAGGGGTCGACTATTTTGAGTGCAATTTCAATTACCATGGTAAAATTGAAAAAACAAAAAATAAACAAAAAATAAACAAAAAATAAAAAATACAACAAAAAAATTGAATACTCATATTAACATTGAAATGTGATTCCACCTAGATCTTCCATCATTTCCCTCATGAATAATAATGAACCCCCATGTCTAATGCAATGCACCACACATCATCACTCTTAATTAATATTGGATGAAATATGGAGATGAATTTGAACAAAGGAATGGGCTTGGGATTGGGATCTTCTTATGAAACAATCTTGTATTAAAATATTTTGATGGGTTTCATGATTTTTTGGTATAAGGGTTTTTGGTGACTATTGTGTATTAAAATGATTTTTGAAAAGGGATTCGAATTTCATATTGTTGAGATACATTTTTCTTGGGACTAGAAAATATCAAGTTGGGGGGGTGTGATTAGCCAATAAAAATACATATTTTAATTACATTTTAATGGTATTAAATGTTCATTTTTGATCTTATGGGCCTGAGTTAGTTGATTCTAATTTTGAACATCCATTCTTATCATATGTGCACTTCATGCCTAACGTTCACCAATTTAGGCCCAATGATTAATCCGATTTTAAGGATTGTAATTATACATATTTTAATTTGATATTTTGGTAACTATATATAAACTTAAATATAAACATTTTTTATTCAGGGATCAATGGAGGATTCATAAAGGATGATGGAGATATTTAGTGATGAAAGGAAAGAATTCTAGAGAAGGAAAATTGGACACCAGACCACTGATGAGAATGTGAGACCCACAATACAAACCCAATGAAGCCCAACTCTTGTGGGATTATAGAGGAAGTACATAGGAACAAATAATCATTGAGGATCCAGTGGAAATTTAGCTTCAATTATGGTTATTTAGGCGGCCCAAGTTGAAGATAAAATTCTGGGCCAGATTCTACAACCTAGAAAAACAGAGAACCATTTTACACATATCTCGTTAACCATACACTATTTTGGTCTAAAAAGTTAGCGAAGGTTAGGGAACATATGTAGATTCATGTTTTTCTTCTATTCCCCACTCCAATTTGGCCATCTAGAATGTCTTCCAGGCACTTCAGTTCGGTGGAAGCAAGCTGGATGCCACCTCGGGTCAAGGGTGTAAAAATAAACTCTCTCTCAACTTTACACCCACCTATGGTCTACCACAATTAATTGAGAAGACATGGACTATTGGAGGATCGACCAAAGGCTTAAAAAAAGCCTATTTAAGTTAGTGGTGGTGGAGTAGTGGAGGATCTTTGAGCTTTCCTTCATTGTAATGTTATGCTGTGATTTTGTTTTGTCAAGTTTGCCTTTCACATGTAAGTTGTTCAATTCACTTTAGTTTATTAATTAAAGTTATTATTCTCCTCTTATTACATTATTATTCATATCACTTTGATTCTATTGGTTCAAGGTGTGAATTTATTCAAACCAAACCTTGTGAAATTATCACACAATGGTGGAGAGATCGTTATTTTATTGTGTTTTTTCCTTACTTCTCCATTTCCTCCCTCATGAGTCTACTTTCCACTTCCATTGAAACCATAAAATTAATGGAGGGATAACCCACTTATGGGTTGATCTAAGTGAGTATAAATGGTATGGATTAGATGTTATTTATCACCCCAATAATGTCTAATCACTTCTTTAATTGAGATTTTTATTTGATGATTTTTATACTCGATCATCCTTGTTGAATTTAAGGCCACACACTTTAAGTGCTAATACGAACTTTTACCTTGAGGTGATTAAATCTTTGATCCTTCAAGTGTATAGGTGATTAGTATTAAAGGGTGTAGGTATTAAACCAGTAAGTGATGATGTTTTTTTATCTTCTTAAATGAACCCATCTCAAATATAAGAAATTGAAATAGTTGAAAAATAATTTCATCCAATCCACCCCAAGCGATAACCTAGAATCAACTCATTATTTTCAATTGAATTCACTTAAATCCATTAGTTATCCCTTAAGCCCATATAAAATCAACTGAAGTTGGACACCTCATATCCAAAAATAATAAATAGAATTTACATGTATGTAGTTTACTTATTAGGTATCTGAGCATTAGATAACCCAAGCTAGACTATAAGGACCGTTATACCTTCTTCTCTTGGGTAAATTTGAGTGTGAATCACTAGCCCACTGGGGAGTGCCTGGTTGTGGCGGCAGACCCACGGTAGAGGAGCGCCTGGTTGTGGTGACAGACCCTCGGTACTCGACAGGAGGAGTACCTCTGCATGCTATTAGGGGGAGTGCCTAGTTGTGGTGGCAGACCCACGATGGGGAGTGCCTTGGTGACACAACAGACCCATGGTACTCGACAGGAGGAGTACCTCAACAGTACAAGGTTAGTGGGAACTTCCTTGGTGTCATGACAGACCCACTAAACTAGACAAAGGAGGAGTTCTCTAGCAACCGTGGTTTCGAGAATGTGAATAAAATTCTTGTTGATCTGAGTTAGTAACTTTTATGTTTACCTCATTATTGAGATGGATTAATTAACAACTTAGGTATATGTATGGGAATATACCTAAGTGGAGTTACCTGTTGATTTCATAATTTTTGATTTATCCTTGTTGGATTTTGTGAGACCTTGAGGGTCTCGGGGTCCATACTGAGTATCATTATACTAACCCCTGCATGGGCTATGCCCAAACCCCATTTTTTGGATGAAGATGATGGAAAACACTGAACGAGGCTGAGAGTACCAGGACTGGACGATACCCTGAGGTAGAACTTACAACGTGTTGGTACACGAAGGAGACAGATGGACGTGGAGTGATGAGGAGACGATATGTACCTACCCTTCAGTTAGGAACCTCGGAGGACGACCTGGTGGATTTTTTTACTATTTCCTCAGTTGTACTTGTACTTTCAGTTTCTTGTACTTTCTAGTTGGGCTTGTATTCTGGCCCATTTTTACTTACTGTACTCATTTTTTGGTTATTTAGTTTACTCGTGATTGTATCTTCTATGTTTTGTTATAGGTTATAAAGGCAATTTCTTCCCAGTTTTAGGGAATTACATCATTGGGGCTAGTCTCCATCCCCTAGCCTATAGATGACGGGATTAGGGTAGTCATGGCATGGGATCCGGGGGAAGGGTCATGACAAATTGGTATCAAAGGAGTCGGTTCTACCGTAGAACTTAGGACTCTGATCTTTCTTTTCTATGAAGCAATAGTGTTAAGAGTAGTGGGTGGGGTTTTCAGTTCAGGGAGTCTAGTGTTGGTGGGACAACCGACATATCCATACACCAGGACCCTGACTTCTGATTTCCGACTCAGTGCACGAAAACACTAATTGCATGTGTGTTTTCAAAAGTTTTCTTTAAGTCAACTCAACCAGGTCAGCTCACCATTTATAATCTTTTGTCCATGTCGCATCCGTTTCTTTCAGGATGCCTCCCCACAGATGACTAGCTAGAGTCCTGAGATTTGTACGCACAGATATCCCACCAAGCGACGAAGCCTCGGGGCATGACCCTTTTCCAGCGGAGGCACCAGTGGTACCACTTCTCGTTGGTCCACCGTTGCCACCAGCCCCATCAGTAGACGATGCATGCCGCTTGAGCATGTAGTATGAGTTCCAGCACCAGAGGCCACCCAGGTTCTGGGGGGAGACAGACCTACAGCCGACTAAGGATTATTTGGAGGCTATGGTGAGAGTTTTCTGACTGGTAGGGACACCAACTGACCTCATGGTGATTCTTGCTGCCAGACTTCTACATGCTAGGAGTGGGAAATGTTTCACATGTGGTGGGCAGAGTCACATGGCTCGTGACTGTCTGACCTGTCATTCAGATGATCAGAAGACAGTTGAAGGACCGCTTAGGCAGAGGCAGAGATTTAGTCGAGGCATTCCATAGGGATTAGGCAGACATGGCAGAGGATCTGACCATGTAACTGGTGGTTGATGATGTTTTGATGTGTTACCGCCACCACCACCAGGAGGTCCACCCCGACTGTAGGGAGTAGGTGGAAAGGGGAGAGATCAGCTCCAGGCAGTTGAGGCCTACGATCATGGTGCTTTGGAGATGATACGAGGTACAATATGTGTCTATTCCACCTTAGTTGTAGTTCTTATAGACACAGGTGTAAGTAACTCTTTCATTTCTACTACCCTAGTTCGGAGCTCAAAGATTCCGATGGAGCCGTTTGCTCGATCCTTGGGGTTAGAGACTCCTACGAGAGCAGACTCGATGATTACACACTGGTGCCAGTAGTCTGAGCTTACTCTAGGAGGAAAGAGATTCAGCTAGTATCTCCTAGTATTGGTGTCGAGGACTTATGATGTCATCTTGGGTATGGATTGGTTATCTACAGTCCAAGCTTAGATTGACTATATTAGGCGGAAAGTGTGGTGTGTCCGCCCAGATGGGACCAGGTTTACCTTCACCAGTGAGAAGGGAGCCTCTGTAGCACATGACAGACTTACCCGGAGGAGGGTGCAACCGATCACTCATTATTTGGCTTGTTTAACACCCCAAGATTCCACAGTACGCTTTCCTTTGAATAATACAGTAGCGTGTGTTGTACGCAACTTCAAGTTCTAACACACACACCACAACCAATCAAACTAGCCGTTATGAATAGTAATACCTACTTTTTGAAATTTTATAAATTTTATCTTTCAAAATGGACTTCATTTTTGGATTCGGAATATCAAAATTAGCCTAGGGTAAAGGTTTTCTATTTTATGACAACTTTCAATTTTTGATGAATAGTGAAAATACACTGAGTTATAGTTTAAAACCAAATTTTTATTTAAATAATTATTTATTTTATTTATATTTAATTAAGGTAAAAATAGATACATAATACCTATATAAGTTCAATGTAATTCATTGGAGTTATTTTAGAATAATTTTGGATATATAAAAATTTTATTAAAGTTTTCACCGTCTTTTACCCACCTCCTAGGAGAATTTAGAAATTCACATAAAACATAATTTTACCGCTTCTGTGAGTGAAATTTTGAAAATCCGAGAGACAAGGTTAATATCAAGGAGTAAAATTTGGTTCAATGAGATGAAAATATTTTTTGGTGAATAGTAACTTTTTACTTTTATTTACCACGGTTAAAAGTCAATAGGGTAATTAAGGGTAAAAATGGTATTAATATTACCCTAACACAAGTCCTAATTCTATTGGATAAGTGTATCTCGACCAAAAACAACCATAGTAATAAAATATTATAATTTAGGTCCAATTGAATTAGATTAGGACATTTATTATTATTTAATTCAAAGAAGAGTTAAAAGAGTTAAAATCAAAGCTTATTTACTAAAATATTTTTAATATAGGGTTATACATAAGATAAATTCGATTTTAAATATTAATTAGAAATATAAATATATTTCCTAAATAATGGTATTTTATTTATAATTTTTAGACATTAAATAATTTAATTTATTTATGACACAATGGTGATGCAGTAATTACCTAATTAATGAAATTTTAAAATAATTGATATTATAAATATCAAAATAAATGTAATTTGAGACTTTTTATGAATTCCAATAATTTTATAGGTTAATATGACATATTAGGATTGATTATATAATTTTGTTTCTAAGTAATAATGCTGTTATAAATTTATCAAAAACAAAATACCCAATAGTGTCAAAATTGACATAAAAGAGTTTTTAAAACAAATATTATATTATTAATTTATATTAAATTCTTAAAAATCATAGTTTCAGCCAAGAGACTTATTTCATGATAGGTGTATCATTAATGGACCACTTGGGGGTCTCTTGGAGGTACATAGTACGTTTATTAACAATATAATATAAAAATACAAAGTTAAATGGTAAGTGTCAAACTAATTAACTAAGAGTTAAAAGTAAAAGATAAGGTTAATATAATGACCCAAACCTATCTAAATTCTATTGGTTGAGTTATTTTATACTCATCCCCACCTTAAAATTTATATAATCCACTTTGGAGCCATTATAAACCAAATATGAATTTATTATAAAATAATATTTCTAGATTTTCCAAAGGTTCTCCTCACCCCTCTTATAAAAGGGCACTCCCCCTTCTCACTAATTCATACATTAAAATCCTTTTGGATCAGCCAACCCCTAACCAAATACTCTCTCAACTTCCCTCAATTCAACCTAGAGGCCTTAGTTTGATCATAAATCCAACTTAAGGATCCCTTTTGATCAAATTAAAAGGAAGAACCCGTCGAAGAGGTAATGTTTTCACCACCCTCTTTCAAGTTCCTTTCTTCTTCAACTTATTCTTTCTTTTTTATTACCATTTTAAAATAATAACTCTAGTATCTTATATATATTCTGACATTATTATAAATATGGTACAACCATATTCAGTGTTCTATCCATCCTTTGAATGACATGTCACCATACGTGCATACGTACAACTTACCGTCTCCACGTCGTGGTGTAATTATTATTCAATAAATTATTATTTGGATGGGTATAATAATGATGTTTAATTCATGTAAATAATAAATATGACATGATAATGATTCTGTATATATGATATACCATCGAATTATATATTATTTTAATATCAAAAGAATGATATTGTCGCTCATGCGTACGTACGGACTACTATCGCCACGAACACGATGAGATTCATTCTCCATCTTATCCATTCAAGTATATTATCATTTGATGATTTAAAAATAATGTTTAAGGACTCGATATCATTCTGGATATGAATAAAATACAACCTATCCATTAAAAACACAACTTATTTAACCAAACATATACGGGTAATTTAACACCCGAAACGACGATAATACTAAGATATTATTAACAAAGCAATGTTAAAAGATCATATATTATATCATATTAATGTATATGATTCTTGTATAATTTAATAAAAATTATTTCACCATTATAGAAAAGGTTAACCTACCCCCAATCAAGGAAGAGTACAAGGTAAGGGTCTATTTCGCAATCTCTTCATTATCCGAGTTTGTTTATACGTAATAATCTACTGGGATTTCTTTATCATCCACATATATGTTTCTTAAAAATGTATTTCAAAACATTTTTACTATTTACAAGAATATGGGTTAAATTAATTTATACCCTTGTTTGAATTTTTATAAGAGGTTTATAAATGAATCTTTTTGTTGTTTCCCAAACAATGTGCTTTTTAACCTTTTCGACGGAATTAAGTTAAAAATGTATTTTTTTAACTTATATGGAGGGTGCAGCTATTTTCCTCCATTATAAAATCATCGAAGCTTCCCTTACAAGATTATATAAATATCTTTAAAGAAAATGTTTTATTTTATAAATATATGACTCTTAAATTATTTCAAAATAGAAAGAGATATTTATCTAAAAAGAGTTTTGATTTCATCTATGTCAACATCCATTGAAGGATTTTAAGTTTATTTGAAGTTTATTTATTATGATACAAAACATCCATATTTTATTGATGGTTTTGGGATATATTTGATTGTGGATGTTTTATTTTTATACCATTCATGGTTTATGAAGAAAGTATTGACATTTTTTATACCAGTTTTAATACGAATGTTTATGTTATGTTTAAACCTGTTCATATAAGGAATGCATTGGACTTAATAAGTGATGGGCGGAGCCCGCTATAGCTCCTTGATGCATCGGCAGGTCTCATGAGACAAACTAGTATCTTGGCACAAGGACTTGACAAAATATTATTTGTAGTCTTGGCACGAGGCCTTGGCTATGTGGTTATGATAGTCTGTCATTATGCATTCCATCATTATGAAAGTGGTTATTGATATTGCGTGTGATTTTTCGAATAGTATAATATATATATGTGAATAAGTATATGGAATTATTTCATTTTATTTCTACCATATTATGCTAAAGTTCAAGTTTTAAAAGGATTTTTCTTTATTTATACATTGCCTTAAATGTTTATGCTTATTTATGAAAGTTTCTGCTATATTGTTATCCTTACTGGGCATTTGAGCTCACCCCTTTCTATGTTTTATTTTTCCCAGGATGTGAAGAAGTATTTTATGAATGACCTGCAGGGATAGTATGAGAGGATAAGAGTGTGGACTATGGAGACTATATTATTGTAGTTTTTCATTTTATGATGTAATGTAAACTTTATGAATGTATCTAGTTATTCCAAGGCTACTAAAATAATTAGTATTTTGAGACTTGATCTTTCTTGTGATCATGCCAATGCTATGTAATAATGCACCGACTCTGGGTAACTGGGGTTGGGGTGTTACAGTTGGTATCAGAGGAAGTCTAGTACAAACCTGGAAAGCTATATTTAGATCAACTCTGATTAGAGCACATAGATTTAAGATGTACTTTGAGGATTAGTATAGAAGAACTTCCTAGAATTTTGGTATTGTAGAAATTTTTTGAGTTTTCTGAGCAATAAATCCCTATCTAGATATGATCAGGTAGAGGCGGATTTGGAACAGATGTACCTAGGGGTAAAACCCAAAAACACCGCATTGAGCTAGACTCGAACGAGAACTGGTGCACGACAACAGGCCTTGCTGCACTCTTGGTTACGACACTCCCGGGGGATATGCTTAGGATAACTCTCATTTTCATTACAAATCATTATGAAGGGTTTATGAGTATATACGTCCTTAAAGAAAACCTTTTTATGATTATGGATTATATCCATAAATAGTTCAATTTATGTTAAGTGTTTTATAAGTATGGAATTATGTATTTTGATTCATAAACTAATCTAGTTTATCTCATTGTTTAGAAATGGCACCTAGTGGAAGAAATGGAAACCGTATCAATGAATTCACTCCATGTACGGATTTACCTCATGCTCAAGATAATTATAGTGGAGCTGGTGAAGCAACTGGTGCTGATCAACTAATAACCATACTTGGACAACTCACTTAGGTTATGAATAATAACCTTACCCATATGGAGAACCCTGATCCACAGCATGGAGGATCAATGTTAGATCGCTTCATGAGGCAGTAACCACCAATATTCAATGGGAGTACAAATCCATTAGTAGTTGAGCAATGGATAAGTTCCCTAGAGAAAATATTTTAGGCTTTGGAGAGTAGTGAAATGGAAACATTTGTCATTGTAGTTTATCGCCTCACTGGAGATGATGATCAATGGTGGTCATTGATTCAAAACATGAAGGAAGATGATGAAGTATCAAATATGGAATGGAGGGAGTTCAAAGATCTGTTTTTAGAAAAATACTTTCCTCGTGACCATCGAGAAGATATGGAAAGGCAATTTCTGAGTCTGAGAAAAAAGGAGGATGAGAATGTTGCAAAGTATGAGGCTAACTTTACGAGGTTAGTAAGGTATGCTAGATATTTTATACATAACCCAAGAAGTAAGATTGATCGTTTCTTTGATGGGTTAAAACCATTTCTCCATCAAGCATTAGTCTCATAATCCGTCTCATCGTACGAAGACAATGTCTCATGTGCTATCAAGACAGAAAAAGAATTCTCTAAGTCTTATGACTTTAAAGCAAAGCAAGAGAAGAAGAGATCTACTGATCAATCAAGGAATGGAAATAAGGGGAAGAAGGGAAAAGTTGAATATCCAACCTGCAATAAATGTGGGAGGAAACACCCCGGTACTTGCTTAAAAGGAATGTGAGTCTGTTACAAGTGTGGTGAAAAAGGCCACCAAGATCGTGATTGCAAGGTGAAGAAGGAAGTTACTGATGTCCACTGCAACAATTGCAGGGAGATGGGACATTATGCAAATGAATGTTCTAAGCTTCAGGAGAACTTACCTCAGAAAAGGCCAAGGGATCAAGGCCAAGATTATGCTATGACTACTTCTGAGGTAGAATCTCTAAAAGACGTGGTGGCAGGTAATTTAATGGTTTCCTCAAGTTTAGAAAATGATTTATTTGATTCTGGATCATTGAATTGTTTCATATATTCCCAGTTTGCTAAGAAAGTTAGATATTTCCAATTTTATTTAACAAGGGAGTTGTCAGTTAAAACTCCTTAGGGAAGTATCATTGCAACAAAGTTTTGTGAATCAGCCCCCATTAGAGCACATAAATGTTCTTTATCCGCTGATCTCATCGTCATACCTAGGATTGAGTTTGATATAATCCTCAGTATGGATTGGCTTTCGGACCATGATGCGAAGATTTATTGTAAGAAGAAGGAGGTTACGATTTTTTATGATGATGATAAGGAACACCTTATCTTTAGAGTAGAATCATCACCACCTAATTCTTATCTAGATCTACCCCCAGTAGCTCAACTAAATTCAATTATTGGGGAGGAATAGAATGAAATGATTGTGGCTGAGGAAAGTAATGTTCAAATAGAGGATGAACCTATTGTGAAAGAATATGTAGATGTGTTTCTAGAATATTTACCTAGACATCCTCCAGAATGAGAAGTTTAGTTTTCCATTGATTTAATTCTAGGATCAAGGCCTATATCTAAGACCCCTTATATAATGGCCACTATGGAATTAGTTGAACTAAAGAAACAACAAAAGGAATTGATAAATAAGGGATTTATTCGCCCTAGTGTTTCTCCATGGGGAGCCCCTGTTCACTTTGTTGAAAAGAAAGATGGATCTATGAGGTTATGTATCGACTACAAGGAGATCAATACTATAACAATAAAGAACAAGTATCCCCTACCTCACATTGATGATTTATTTGACCAAATTCATGGAGCTCAATACTTTTCAAAGATTGACCTTCGGTCTGGATACCATCAGTTATGTGTGAAGAAGGAAGACATTCTGAAGACAACATTTCGAACTAGGTATGGGCATTACGAGTTTACAGTAATGCCTTTTGGGCTGACTAATGCACCCTCTGTATTCATGGATCTAATGAATAAAGATTTCAAAGAATATCTCGATGATTTTGTGGTGGTATTTATTGATGATATCTTGATAAACTCCAAAAGCTATGAAGATCATGAAAATCAATTGCACATTATCCTGAAGACTCTGAGAAGAAATGAATTATATGGGATGTTTAGAAAGTGTGAATTCTGGATTCAGGAGATTTCTTTTCTTGGACATATTTTCTCTAAAGATGGAATCTCTGTTGATCCTTCTAAGACCAAGGCAATCCAAGAATGTATAGAACCTACGAGTATAACTGAGGTACGCAGTTTTATTGGTTTAATAGGTTATTATCAACGTTTCTTCCAGAATATTTCCCGGTTGGCTAACCCATTAACAAAGCTCACACATAAAGGGGTAAAATTTGTTTGGACAAAAGAGTGTGAAGAATGATTGGAATAACAGAAGAGAAGATTAGTCAACACTCATATATTGACTCTACCATTGGGGAATGATGGGTTTGTTATTTATAGTGATGCATCGAAGAAAGGACTTGGTTGTGTCCTTATGTAGAATGATAGGGTTATTGACTACGCATCACGACAGTTGAAAATTCATGAGAAAAACTATCCTACTCAAGATCTCGAGTTAGTAGCTTTGATCTTTGCTTTGAAGATATGGAGGCACAACCTCTATGGTGAAGAATGTGAGATTTATACTGATCAAAAGAGTTTGAAGTATATTATCTCACAAAAATAACTCAACATGAGGCAAATGAGATGTCTTGAATTATTCAAGGATTATGATTGTACGATACACTACCACCCGGGGAAGGAAAATAAGGTGGCAGATTATTTGAGCAGAAAAAGATCATGGAGTTTTAAACAATATGAGAATTGAAAGGGATCCCATTTTCATGGATCTAGTGAAGATGGACATGGGAATAACCATGGAAGGTGAAACATTAGTGCTTTTTCAAATGGTTGACAAACCATAATTACTAGAAAGGATTAAGATTTCTTAGACCGATGATGAAGAATTTCAAAAGAAGATTAAAGCCGTGAATTATGGGAGATTTAATGACTTTGGGTATGAAGATGGAATTTTGATATTTGGTACGAAACTTTGTGTTCCCAATATACCTGATCTAAAAAGGGATTTTTTGGACGATGCTTATAGTTCCAATTTCGCTATACACCCTGGGAGCACCAAAATGTATAGAGAATTGAAGGAACATTTTTGGTGGGACAACATGAAGAGGGAGATTGCTGATTTTGTGTCAAGATGTATGGTTTTTCAATAAGTGAAAGCTGGAAAGCAACAGCCTGGAGGAGTCATGCAACCTCTTCCCATACTAGAGTGGAAATGGGACAATATTACGATGGACTTTGTCATGGGACTACCAAAGACTCGTAGAAGGAACGATGCAATATGGGTTATTGTTGATCGTCTTACCAAGTCAGCACATTTTCTTGCTATAAGAGAAGATCTACCACTGGAATGTCTAACAAGACTATATATTAGTGAAGTGGTGAGACTTCATATAGTGCCCCTATCGATTTTTTCTGATCGTGATCCCCATTTTACTTCAAGATTCTGGAAGAGTCTTTAGAAATACCTGGATACTGAACTTCAATTGAGCACTGCCTACCACCCTGAAACAGATGGACAATCAGAACAGACTATTAAAACCTTAGAAGACATGTTGAGATCCCTCTCGCTTGACTTTCAGGGTATGTGGGATCAATATTTACCTCTGGTAGAATTTTCCTAAAACAATAGCTTCCATTCGAGTATTCATATGGCACCATATGAAGTGCTATATGGAAAGAGATGTCACACACCAACCTATTGGGATGACGTTGGTGAACGAAAACTTGTTGGCCCAGAACTGGTGGAGGAAACAATGGAAAAGGTAAAGGTAATCCAAAACCACATCAAAGCAGCTCAAAGTAGGTAGAAGAGCTATGCCGATAACTGAAGGAAGGATTTGGAATTTCTGGTAGGAGATCATTTTTTCTTGAAGGTATCTCCATGGAAGGGAGTTATATGTTTCAGTAAGAAGGGTAAATTGAGTCCTAGGTACATCAGAACTTTCAAAATTCTAGAACGAATTGGGGCTGTAGCTTACCGTTTGGCAATGCCGCCAAGTCTCTCCAGAGTTAATGATGTGTTCCATGTATCGCTGTTGAGGAAATACATGCCTGACCCAATGCATGTACTCACCTATGAGGAATTAGAACTGGAACCCAATCTATATTATTGCAAAGATCCCATTAGGATTCTTAATATGAGAGAACAAGTACTGAGAAATCGGACGACTCGTCTGGTAATAGTTTTGGGGAGAAATCATAAGATGGAAGATGCAATGTGGGAACCCGAGGAACTTATGATGAAGAACCATTCAAGACTTTTCATGTGGTAGTATTCTAGAAATTTCGAGGATGAAATTATTTGAAGGAGGGGCGAATGTAACACCCCAAGCTTCCATGATATGCTTTCCTTTGAATAATACAGTAGCGTGTTTTGTACGCAAGTTCGAGTTCTAACACACACACCACAACCAATCAAACTAGACGTTATGAATAGTAATACTCACTTTTTGAAATTTTATAAATTTTATCTTTCAAAATGGAATTCATTTTTGGATTCAGAATATAAAAATTATCCTAGGGTGAAATTTTGGTATTTTTCTGAAAACTTTCAATTTTTGATGAATAGTGATAAAACACTTAGTTATAGTTTAAAACCAAATTTTTATTTAAATAATTATTTATTATATTTAAATTTAAATAAGGTCAAAATAGATACATAATACCTATAAAAGTTCAATGTAATTCATTAGTGTTAGTTTAGAATAATTTTAGATATATAAAAATTTTATTAAACTTTTCACCGTCTTTTACCCACCTCCTAAGAGAATTTGGAAATTCACATAAAACATAATTTTACCACTTCTGTGAGTGAAATTTCGAGAATCCTAGAGACACAGTTAATATCAAGTAGTAAAATGTGGTTCAATGAGATGAAAATAATTTTTGGTGAATAGTATCTTTTTACTTTTATTTACCACGGTTAAAAGTAAATAGGGTAATTAAGGGTAAAAATGATATTAATATTACCCTAACACATGTCATAATTCTATTGGACAAGTGTATCTAGACCTAAAACAACCTTAGGAATAAAATATTATCATTTAGGTCCACTTGGATTAGATTAGGACATTTATTATTATTTAATTCAAAGAAGAGTTAAAAGAGTTAAAATCAAAGTTTATTTACTAAAACATTTTTAATATAGGGTTATACATAAGATAAATTCAATTTTAAATATTCATTAGAAATATAAATAGATTTACTACATAATTATATTTTATTTATAAATTTTAGACATTAAATAATTTAATTTATTTATGACACAATGGTGATGCAGTAATTACCTAATTAATGAAATATTAAAATAATTGATATTATAAATATCAAAATAAATGTAATTTTAGACTTTTTATAAATTCCACTAATTTTATAGGTTAATATGAAATATTAGGATTGATTATATAAATTGTTTTCAAATTAATAACGCTGTTATGAATTTATCAAAAACAAAATATCCAATAGTGTCAAAATTGACATAAAAGAGTTTTTAAAACAAATATTATATTATTAATTTATATTCAATTTCTAAAAATAAAATGTTCATCCAAGAGACTTATATCTTGATAGTTTTATCATTAATGGACAACTTTGGGGTCTTTTGGAGGTATATAGTATGTTTATTAACTATATAATATAAAAATACAAAATGACATGGTAAGTGTCAAACTAATTAACTAAGAGTTAAAACTAAAAGATAAGGTTAATATAATGAACCAAACCTTTCTAAATTCTATTGTTTGAGTGGTTTTCGACCCATACCCACCTTAACCTTTAAATAATCCACTCTTGAGCCATTTGAAACCGAATATTAATTTATTATAAAATAATATTTCTGGCTTTTCCAAAGGTGCCCCTCACCCCTCTTATAAAAGGGCACTCCCACTTCTCACTAATTCACACATTCAAAGCCTTTTTACTCAGACAACCCCAGCCCAAATACTCTCTCAACTTCCCTAAAGTCAACCTAGAGGCCTTGGTTTGATCATAAAGCCAACTTAAGGATCCCTTTTGATCAAATCAAAAGGAAGAACCCGAAAAAGAGGTAATGTTTTCACCACCCTCTTTGAAGTTCCTTTCTTCTTCAACTTCTTATTTCTTTGTTATTAACATTATAAAATAATAACTCAAGTATCTTATATATACTGTGTTGTTATTATAAATATGGTACAATCATATTCAGTATTCTATCCTTCCTTTGAATGACATGTTATCATACGTGCGTACGTGCAGTTGTTATTAAATAAATTATTATTTGGATGGGTATAATAATGATGTATAATTCATGTAAATAATAAATATAACATGATAATTATTCTTTATATATGATATACCATCCAATTATATATTATTTTAATATCAAAAGAATGATATTGTTGCTCGTGCATACGTATGGACTACCATCTCCACGAACGCGATGAGATTCATTCTCCATCGTATCCATTCAAGTATAATTATCTTTTGATGATTTAAAAATAATGTTTAAAGACTTGATATCATTCTGGATATGAATAAGATGAAACCTATCCATAACAAACATGGCTTATCTAACAAAACATATACGAGTAAGTTAAGACCCGAAACGACGATAATACTAAGATATTATTAATAGAGCAATGTTAAAAGATCATATATGATATAATATTAATGTATATGATTCCTATATAATTTAATAATAATTATTTCACCATTATAAAAGTGGTTAAACTACCCCCAATCAAGGAAGAGTACCAGGTAAGGGTTTATTTCGCAATCTCTCCATTATCCGAGGATGTTTATACGTAATAATCTACTGGGATTTCTTTATCATCCACATCTATGTTTCTTAAAAATTTATTTCAAAACATTTTTAATATTTACAAGAATATGGGTTAAAGTCATTTATACCCTTGTTTGACTTTTTATAAGAGTTTTATAAAGGAATATTTCCGTCGTTTTCCAAACAAGGTGCTTTTTAACCTTTTCGACAGAATTAAGGTAAGAATGTATTTTTTTAACTTATATAGCGGGTGCGACTATTTTCTACCGTTATAAAATTGTCAAAGCTTCCCTTACAAGATTATAAGAATATTTTAAAAGAAAATGTTTTAATTTATAAAAATATGACTCTTAAATGATTTCAAAATAGAAAGAGATATTTCTCTAAAAAGAGTTTTGATTTCATCTATGTCAACATCCTTTGATGGATTTTAAGATTATTTGAAGTTTATTTACTATGATACAAAAATTCCATATTTTATTGATGGTTTTGCGATATGTTTGACTATGGATGTTTTATTTTTATACCATTCATGGTTTATGAAGAAATTATTGACATTTCGTATGCTAGTTTTAATACGAATGTTTATGTTATGTTTAAACCTGTTCATATGAGGAATGAATTGGACTTAATAAGTGACCGGTGAAGCCCACTATAGCTCCTCGATGCATAGGTAGGTCTCATGAGACAAACTAGTGTCTTGGAATAAGGCCTTGACAAAATCTTATTTTTAGTCTTGGCACGAGGCCTTGGCTATGTGGTTATGATAGTATGACATTTTGCATTCCATCATTATGAAAGTGGTTATTGATATTTCATGTGATTATTAGACTAGTAGAATATCTATGTGAATAAGTATATGGAATTATTTCATTTTATTTCTGCCATATTATGTTGAAGTTAAAGTTTTAAAAGTCTTTTTCTTTAGTTATACATTGCCTTAAATGTTTATGCCTATTTTTGAAAGATTATACTATATTGTTATCCTTACTGGGAATTTGAGCTCACCCCTTTCTATGTTTTATTTTTCCCAGGATGTGAAGAAGTATTTTATGAATGACCTATAGGGATAGTATGAGGGGATAAGAGTGTTGACTATGGAGACTATATTGTTGTAGTTTTTCATTTTATGATGTAATGTAAACTTTATGAATGTATCTAGTTATTCCAAGGCTACTAAACTAATCGGTCTTTTGAGACTTGATCTTTCTTGTGATCATGCCAATGTTATGTAATAATGCACCGACTTTGGGTAACTGGGGTCGGGGTGTTACAGCTTGACTTACCATCGGAGCAGTTGATGTAGAGAGTCCGAGCTATCCTGTAGTGGTGGACCAGTACATGGATGTTTTCCCTGATAATATCCCAGGTCAACCTCCTCGTAGAAAGCTTGAATTTTACATTGACTTCTACCCAGGGATGACACTGATATCTACTCCAATGTATCAGATGGCTCCCGTGGATCTTTGCGAGCTGCGGGTATAGCTTGAGGACTTGTAGGGGAATGGATTAATCTGGCCCAGTGTTTCTCCCTAGGCAGCCCCGATTCTGTTCGCCAAGAAGGCGGATGGGAAATTAAGGCTTTGTGTTGACTACCGGCACTTGAACCCAGTGACCGTGAAGATCAAGTACCCACTACTAAGGATTGATGACCTCTTTGATCAGTTGAAGAGACCACGGTGGTTCTTGAAGATAGACCTCAGATCAGGCTATCACCAGCTCAGAGTTCGAGATGAGGATGTGCCGAAGATGACCTTCAGATGTCAGTATGGCCACTATGAGTTCTTGGTTATTAAATTCGGCATAACCAATGCTCCAGTAGTGTTCATGGGACTCATGAATAGAATCTTTTAGCCATACCTCGATCGCTTTGTCATAGTCCTCATCGACAACATTATGATCTACTGGACAACTGAGGAGGAGCATGCCTATCACTTGAGGGTAGTATGTGACACACTCCGAGAGCACCAAAATTATTTTAAAATCTAGAAGTGCCAATTCTAGATCTGAGAGGTTCACTTGCTGGTATATTTCATATCAGAGGCTGGAGTTGCAGTGGATCCAGCGAAGATTGAGGCGTTACTTGCTTGGGAGCCACCCAGGAGTGTGACAGAGGTATAAAGTTTCATGGGTTTGGCTGGTTATTACCGGAGGTCTGGGACAGACTTCTTCAAAGTTGCAGCACCGTTGTCAGCCTTGATGAAGAAGTGGAAACCATTTGTGTGGTCGGAGAGATTCCAGCAGAGATTTCAAGAGCTGAGGCAGAGGCTGACTAGTGCCCCTATCTTGAGGCTTCCAGAGGAAGGCGTAGGGTACATAGTCTACTGAGATACATCAGGGACTAGAATCAGATGTGTCCTGATGCAAGAGAGAGCAGTGATCACATATGGATCTCATCAGTTGATACAAAATGAGCAGAACTATGATACCCATGACCTGGAGTTAGCAGCAGTGGTCTTCTCCTTGAAGATATGGCGACACTATCTGATAGACGAACATTTTACCGTATACTCTGATCACAAGAGTCTCAGGTATATCTTCACTTATAAGGACATGAACCTGAGACAATGATTTTTGATTGAGTTCCTATAGGACTATGACTTCGATATAGTCTATACTCTGGGGAAGGGGAACGTTGTTGCAGATGCACTTAGCAGGAGAACTGGTATACAGCTGCTAGGCGAGGCGATAGAGTAGCTGGATACATTATAGATAACCTTTGTGGATGGAGATGGAGTTTCCTTTCCTTAGTCTCTTACAGTCACTCCCCCACTTCTTCAGCGAGTCAGGGAGGCGCAGCCTAGGGGCGCTAACTGCGAGACACGATTTGCTCAGATATCCATGGGGTAGGCACCTAATGGATTTTATGAAGGTGGGGAGCACGTCAACCTCTTCAGAGGACGTACCATGGTACCAGTGTCACTTCAGGAGGTAGTGTTGAGGGAGTTCCACACATCCCCTCTAGCGGTACATCCATAAGTGGAAAAGATGTACCAGGACCTCCGATGACAACACTGGTGGCCGGGAATGAAGAAGGCAGTTGTAGAGTTTTTCTCTCGGTGCCTCACTTGTCAGCAAGTGAAAGCGTAACATCAGGTACCAGCAGGATTGGTTCATCCTTTAGAGTTCCCAGAGTGGAACTGGGATGAGACATACATGGATTTCATAATAGGAATTCCATGTACATTCAGAGTTCATGACTTGATCTGGGCGATCATTGACCGACTCACCATGTCGGCCCACTTCCTACCGATCAGAGAGAAGGGTTCAGTAGAGATCTTGGGACACCTCTATGTGCCAGATATTTTGTGGTTACATGGAGTACCTTCAACGATTGTCTCTGATCATGACACACGTTTTACTTCCCAAATATGGAAGGGGTTATAGGAAGCTTTCGGGACGCAGCTTCATTTGAGCATCGCCTTCCATCCTCAGATGGATGGCCAGACCGAGTGGACTATTCAGACCCTCGAGGACATGCTGCATGATTTTGTCCTTGACTATAGTCATAGTTGGGAGGATCACTTAACTTTTGTGGATTTTTCATACAACAACAGTTATCACTCCACCATTGGGATGACACCTTTTTAGATATTGTATAGGCAACCTTGTAGATCACCTTTTTGCTAGACTACACCTGAGGAGTCAGCACTAGTGTGACCAGAGATGGTACGGGCTACCATAGATAAGGTACAGATTATCCAGGAGTGGATGAAGAATGCACAGAGAAGGCAGAAGTCATATGCTGACAGGAGACAAAGACCTATGGAGTTCGATGATGACGACCACATCTTTCTACGAGTCTCACCTTGATGAGGTCTATGGAGATTAGGCCGAGGTAGCAAGTTATCTCTGAGATTCATCGGACCTTTTTAGGTCCTCAACAACTTGGTGAGGTGACTTACCACTTAGCTCTTCCACCTCAGTTGCACTGGGTACACGATGTCTTTCACGTATCCCAACCGAGGAGATACGTGCACGACCCTTCCCACATCATCGACCATGGAGAGTTGGACGTCGACGATGGGTCAACTTTTATGGAGGTTCCAGTAGAGATTGAGGATTGAAAAGAGCAGGTCCTTATTATATGGTCGATACCTCTGGTGCGTGTTTGTTGGAAGCATGAGAACCTCCAAGAGAGCACATGGGAGCGGGAGGCTCAGATGCGTGCTCAGTACCTCCACTTGTTTCCTTAGTTATGAGTTGTATCTTATGAGTATGTAAATCCCCGAGGTCGGGAGAATGTAAAGACATATAATTTCTATGTAATTTTTTTAAATGGGAATTTTATGAGTCCGCAAAAATTGATGGAGCGTGATTCCGAGGCCTGGCGTGCCCATAATCAATTTTTGAAGTTTTGTTCGGGAACATTCAATAAACATATGAGTGAGTTTTTATAACTTTTGAACCAAGTATAGGAATTGAAATATGAGGTCACCGTTGAACTCGCAGTGCCGATATTCGCTTAAGAAAGACTTTCACCTCGAAGAAAGTTGGTCGAGGGTGGAAGATAGTTTTTGGATTTTTTGTGGGAATAATAAAATAAAACAAACACATGTGTTATTCTATTCTATCTGTTATAACCACCCAAGTGGAAGTCAAAGGTGGGGATGACCACACTTTAAACTCCCATGAGAGGTTATGGTGGTGGGGCCCACCTGAACCTAACCTACCATGAGAGGTTACGATGTGGGGCCCACCCGTGACTAAACCCCCTAATAAATGGTGGGAGAGGAAAACCTCTCAACTCTCCTCATTAATGAGGGAGAGTCTCTCCACCCCCTCCTTTAATTGTGTCAACCCTTCCTCTCTTTTAATTGTGCCAACCTCATGAATTAATTAAGTGGAGCCAAATTAATTAATTTATCCAATTCAAATTTTAAACCCATCAAACTAAATAATAGATAATATATTATTTGGAGGGGCTACCTATTCTTTTGTTGGTAAAAGGATGGAAAAGGAGGATTAGAGATCTTGGGAGACAAATCTCCAATGAAGAACTAGTTTCTTCGGCGAAGAATGAAGAACGCGTTCTTCCAATGAAGAAAACTAGAAAGGAGCGTCTTAGATTTCTTCCTCAGAAGAACCTTGCATAAGCAACTGATGTGGGACATCTTCGACGACCAAACCTCCCTCCTCATCATTGTTAACAAACCAACGCTCGAGCTCAGGATTGGAAGTGTGCGACGAACGTGACAAACGACGACAAATCCGTCTTTTTCCCTGCGACTCCATCAACAAACAAAGAAAAAATGTATGGATTTTTATTTATGTTTAATATCTTTTCCTTTGTTTCTTTCCTTCCAAAACAAAGAACGCAGAACAAATTATTATCAAGTTGATCCATGAATGTTTTTCCTTGCGGGTTGGGAATATTTTGTTAATGAGGGATTATGGAAATTGATGATTTGAAGATATCTTTTATGCTCGTTCCTTGTTTATGTTCTTGATGAACTAATTGCTACCACCCTAAATATAGAGGGGTGTGAGACAAACTAACATGGCTCAACCCCCTCTGTCGTTCTTCTTTGTGATGTTCTTCGGCTTGGCGATGAGGCGACGAAGGTGGTAAAGGAAACATGGGCCGACCCCGTGACACTCCGGCACCCCGGGCTGAACTGCGCCACCCTCCGGCTTCCGAGCCATCCCAGCTGCACTGCCGGCCAGCAGTGCCACCCGCTGGCCAAATCTGCCCGAGCCGTGCCGGACCCCGGCCAGGCCACGATCTGGCCGCACTGCGCCTCGGCTCCCGACCACCAAGCCTCCTATGCCTCCCGCGCCCCTCGCGGCACCCTCCCGAGCTCTGACTAAGCTGACTTCCACGTTCCCCACGCGTCTCGCGGATCCGCCGTCCGCACGCCCCATGCGCCACGCGCGCCCAGTGCCACCGCTGGCCGAACTGGCCCACTGGCCTCGGTGCGCCCCGTGAGCCCCAAGGCTTCACCGTCCACGTGCCCTGTTGTGCCCCATCTGAGCCAACCACCCGACCTCGGCCGAGATGCACCCTCACGGTGCCCTTCGGGCCGAGCCGCCCATGTGGTGCCCTCTAGGCCGAACCGCCCTCGTGTCGACCTACGGCCAGTCTACGCCCTCGCGACCAGTCCGTGCTCTCGCGACCCTCCGTGACCCCTCACAGCCTATTGGGCTGGGCCTAGAGGGCCAGGAAAAACCTAAAGGGTTGGACCGCCTAACATGCCAGGCCGTTCTGACTGGGATGGACTGGACCCAGGCCCAATACGACCCTTTACTTTCTTCTGGAAAAATCTTTGGCACCAGACGCTCGTTTAACGAACCGTCAGCAGCGCTGGAAATATTGGAGCGAGATGGTCCCTTTGCATATATCCCATAGGTTTTTGGGTTATAGTTGAGATACAGTCAGGTTGGATCATGTACGAATCCAACCGGGCCCCCGAGACTAAAAGGCTAATAACTCAGAGACCGGGCACCCGATTAACGCGACGTATGTTCCGTTGAGACCTATATGACGTGGAAGACCTTTGAGATACTTCTTCGTGGGACTTAGTAAAATTTGGATTATCGACCAGTGTCTCGTAGAGCAGATCCTTCCAAAGACGAGAAGATAGAGTGTAGAGACCTAGTAGCTGGCTGAGACTTGATGACTGCTGATCGATTGACTCAGAGTGACTCGACTATCCTAGTGGGGAGAAACTCATTGTGGCGGTAGACCAATGACAGAGGAGAGCCTGGTTGTGGTGGTAGACTCGCGGTACTCGACAGAAGGAGTACCTCTATTGGCTATTATGGGGAGCGTCTGGTTGTGGCAGCAGACCCACGGTGGGGAGTGCCTTGGTGACATAGCAGACCCACGGTACTCAACAGGAGGAGTACCTCAATAGTCCAAGGTTAGTGGGAAGTGCCTTTGTGTCACGCCAGGCCCACTATACTCAAAAAAGGAGGAGTTCTCCATCAGTTGTGGTTTTAATAATGTGAATAAAATCCTGGTTGAGCTGAGTTAGTAACTTTTGTGTTTACCTCATGGTTGAGATGTATTACTTGATAACTTAGGTATCTGTATGGGTATATACCTAAGTGGGTTTATCTATTGATTTCATACATTTTGGTTTATCCTTTTTGGATTTTGTGTGACCTTGAGGGTCTCAGGGTCCCTACTGAGTATCGTTATACTCACCCCTACACAGGCTATGCCCGCACATCGTTGTGTTGGATGCAGACGACAGACAATACTGACTGAGGTTGAGAGTACCAGGACTAGATTGTACCCGGAGGTGGACCTTATAGCATGTCGATACATAGAGGATAAAGACAGACGTGGAGTGCTGAGGAGGTGATTTGTACCTACCCTTCAAGTAGGAACCTTGGAGGATGACCTAGTGGCTATTTTTTCTATTTCCTCAATTGAAATTGTACTTTCAGTTTCGTGTAATTTCCAGTTGGGCTTGTATTCTGGCCCTTTTTTACTTATTTTACTCACTTGTTTGTTATTCAGTTTACTTGTGATCATATATGCCTTGTGTGTTTGCAGGTTATAAAGGAAATGTCTTCCCAGTTTTAGGGAATTACGTATTTGGTGCTAGTTTCCAGCCCCTAGCCTATGGAAGACGGGCTTGGGGTAGTCACGACACGGGCCCCGGGGGATGGTTCATGACAATAAAAAAATAAAGAGTTTAAAAATATAAATATATTATAGTTTTCTTCAATGAAAGTTGAAAAATAAATAATATTGAATAAAAATGAGATTACAGCACAAACAATTACCTTGAATTTTCTATTGAATGGATGCATTCCAACCTCATATATAATAAAATTATATTAATTAATTACTTGATTAATAAACTTTTACAAGTTTATTATCTTATAAAAATCTATTTTATTATATTTATTACCATGTATTATATAGTTACTAAATCTGTAAATTTTATGTCATATGTTTTGAGGATGGGCACTTAATAATCCTAAAAATATTTGTAGGAAGACCATGTTCAAAGGGATAATTTAACCATAATATATAGAATATTATTCATGAAATATTTATCAAATTTATAATTAAATATAATTTTAGAACCATCCATGAAATACAGACATGAAAAATGAAACATGCCGCTTAATGAATATAATAGTCTCTACACATGCATGGACAATGATTTCATTTTTTCAAATTGATGAAAAAGAAATGTAATAGATAATGGTTTTATTTCATTGAATAATGATTATATTATAAATATTATATTTATTAATTAAATCCTTCCAAATTATCATCATTGTAAATCCTAAATGAAAAAAAAATCACATCACTCCATGGAGGTGGTAGTCCACACACATGCATGAACAACATTATCATTTTCTAACGGATGGAAGGGTAAGAAGGTATATAATATATTATCTTTTAATAATTATAAATATGTTATAAATATGTTATATATTTATTAATTATATCATTATAACAGTAGTTTGAGGTGGTGATGGAAAATGAAATACATCACTTCGTGGAGGTAGTAGTCCACATGTACGTATAAGTGACGTTTTCATTTTCTGTATGATAAAAAAGGAGATAAAAAAGGATATAAACATAAACATAATATTATTTTATTATATTTTAAATACCTATATTATTATGAAAACATGGTTATTATTGGTTTGAATAAGGTATAAGAAGAAATAAACATGAAATAACTCAATTAAGAGTTATACATATTATTTGAAACATATTCTTTAGCTTACAACTTAGGCACTATTAGGTTGGTATTTTGATGAGAACATAAACTATAGAAATTAGGGAGGATATTTTAGGAGTTATTTGGGTAGGTATTGGTTAATACTGGTGGCTCAAAATGTGTGAATTAGTATGGAGAGGGAGTGACATTTTATAAGTGAGGTGGGTGACAATCTTGTAAATATTTGAAATATTATTATATATTATATATTTTACTCATGTAAATCAGAAAATATTTTAAAAATTATATATTATTAGAGAGATAATATACAAATATTATCAAAAAATATAATTTAGAAAAATCTATAGGTTATTTTAACCCTACTCTCGTTAGTTTGACTCACCCTTTAACCCATTTAAACTTTTTCCATAGTAATGAATTCTTACCAAGGTTACTATTCATTATAACAAAAAAATGAAATAGAACTATTAATTTTTTTTGAAATTATTATATTAAAATTTTAAACCATTTTATCAAATTTAATTCTTATATGTGAATTAAATTAATTTAAAAATGAACCCATAAAAAGTATTTAATTTTTTAGGAAAATGTATTTTCCAAGAATAAGATGAATTTATTCTAAATATTTTACTAATATAAACCATAGGATGAATTTTAATTTAATTTATTTAATATATAATATATAAAATTAATTAAAATCATTAATTAATATATATTATTTTAATTTAAAATACACTGTGCACTTAAAAACATTTTTCTTAAAAAACAAATATCTTTACTTATAAATCATTAACTATTTATTTATAACTTATTAATAATCAATGTATGATTAACTATATATTTTATAATATATTATTATAAATAAAATTAAGTTATTAAATTACTACATTGTAAATTATTCATCAAAATTCATCTATAGGGAATGTTTCAAAAAATCATTCTAAACATATTTCGATATAATATGTTCAAAATCATTATTCATCCTATTAGGTTAGAAATTTTGTGCTAAGAAATAGAAAAAATGTTCATTACACTATTTTTATTTATAATTTAATGCTAAATTACCATAATTAAGTGTTGGGTGTTACTTTTTTACTTTTAAAATGAGTTTATAAACGTGTATTTCATTTTATTTATTTTTTATAATATCTAAAATAGTAATTTTTATATCTTGGATTTTAAAATATAATATATTTGTTTTCAAAGGAAATCAATTGTATAGAATATTGGTGGTATCCTATTGGGATTCCACTCAAACCCTACTTGAAATCATTCGTGTTTTTGTAGATTGTATTCCCCTAATATGTTTGGATCTATAGATCAAAAAATTTCTATTTATATGGATTGGACCATTGGATTAGTTTTTGATAAATAGTGTTTGAAATATAAAAAGGTGATCCTATGCCACATGAAGTTAGTGATGAATCTAATTTTATTTATGTTTAGAATTTATTCTACTGTATTATCTATATATACTTTGCGCAAATATTTTGATATATACATTTTTATTTTATATGATTTATTATTGTATGTTTAGTTGATTTATTATTTGATACCCTTGGAACATATAATAGTATATGACAATTTTGAACATGAATTAGGTATGTGACATGCCGATTCTGGTATAATAGCTATATATTTGGGATAATATTTTGTAAAATGGAATCAGAGCGTGAAGGATAATTGGGTTAGTGGTAGGTAGAGTTAGGATTGTTAAAAAATGGTAAATAACACATGTATGGACTTGATCAATATAATTATAGTTAAAACTAAAGTTACCAGGGTAGTTAAGGATTTAGTGGTGTCCATCAACCCTTTATTATGTTGCCTTATAATTTTTATCCATAATAAGGTGTCTTGAAAATTATTATTCAATATATCTAAATATTATTTTGAGATTGATGTATCATTATTTTTTTTAAATTGATTAAATACACCATATATACATTAAGTGTTTTCATAAATGGTTATGAGTGGAAATATAATCAATAGGAATATTTTATGATGTATTTGTGTATATTTTCATTTATTGTTGTATAAAATTAAAGTGATCGATTGATTGATTAAATTATGTAAGACATGTATATAGTGATATTTAAAATTATTAATGAATTATTTGTAAAAAAATTAAATTTCAAATTTCATATGATAATATACAATCTAATATTTTAAAATAAAGGTATTTTTATGATTCAAAATGAGATGATGGATTTTTAATGGGGTTTTAAAATATTATAGTGAAATAAAATTTATTTGAGAAGAAGGTTCATTTATTTTTTTTAAAATATAATATAAATGATTTTTATTAGTATTGTGAAATTATTTCTGGAAAATGATAGGTTTAAAATTATTAATAATTGGATTTTATAATTTGGAAAGGTACTGGGTCTATAGACCTTATTGAATAAATTTAACCTATAATTATTTTAATTCTTAAATATTTTAATATTAGGTATATTTTTATTTCATGGGGTATTTTTTATGAAATTTTATGATTTTATCATTCCCTTACTGGTATTTATAGCTCACCCCTTTCTTATGTACATCCCCACGTTATCTCATGCAGTTTTAGAAGATCAATGGAAATTAAGGGAATGTTATGGAGTTATTAAATATTTTTATTGTATCCCTATTTCAATTTATTTTTGTAACACCCCAAGCTTCTAAGGTATGCTTCTCTTTGAATAATAGAGTAGCGTGCGTTGTACGCAACTTCGAGATTCTAACACGCCGCGACCAATCAAAGTAGCCGTTATGAATAGTAATACCCACTATTTGAAATTTTATACATTTTATCTTTCAAAATGGACTTAATTTTTAGATTCTTAATATTGAAATTATCCTAGGATGAATTTTTGGTACTTTTCGGATAACTTTTATATTTTGATGAATAGTGAAAATTACTAAATTTTTATTAAAAACAACTTTTTTAATAGAAATAATTAATATTGATAAATTTTGAATTTGAGTGGTTTTAAAGTATATTTAGAATATATTTTTACCATTTAATAAAATTTTGTTCATTGGACATAATTTCACATTTAAACCGGACAAAAACAAGTGTCAATCTTTTGATAGTTATTATCTCTTAAAAACACGCTTTTTGTTTTGACAACGAGAATTATTTTAAATTAAATTCTGCCACTTCTGTGTTTTGAATTTGGAATAATGGAATCCATATTTGGAATCAGGATGTCTAAATTTTGTAAATAGATAACTTTTTTTAGACATTTTGAATAATTACTTCGGTAAATATTTTATTTACCATGGTTAAAGGGTAAATCCAGTAAATAAGGGTAAAAAATAATAATATTATAATAATAATAAATTACCCTAAAACGTGTCTTAACCCTATTTTTTGATACATGTCTGACCATGTGCATCTTTGGGTCAATTTTGGGACCCCATGGATCCACTTTTAAGTGATAATGACACTTTATATTAATTAAGTTAAAGTAAATACAAAAATGACATAAGACTATATCTTTTAGAAAAACAATTTTTACATAGGGTTATATATGTTATATGTTAGACTATAAATATTAATTAGAAATATAAAAAACTTTCCTATATAATGGTATTTTATTTATAATTTTTAGACATTAAATAATTTAATTTATTTATGACACAATGATGATGCAGTAATTACCTTATTAGTGAAATATTAAAATAATTGATATTATAAATACCCAAATAAATATAATTTGAGACTTTTAATGAATTACAAGAATTTTATAGGTTAATATGACATGTTAGGATTTATTTTTATTAACTTTGTTCGAAGTAATCATGATGTTATAATTTTCACAAAAATCAAATAACAAATAGTGTGAAAATTGACATAAAAGTGTTTTTAAAACAAATAGTATATTATTAATTGATATTAAATTCCTAAAAATATAAGGTTCGTCCAAAGGACTTGTATAATGATAGGTGTATCATTAATGGACCACTTGGGGGTCTCTTGGAGGTATATTGTATGTTTATTAACTATATAATATAAACTTACAAAGTGACATGGTAAGTGTCAAACTAATTAACCAAGAGTTAAAACTAAAAGATAAGGTTAATATAATGACCTAAACTTTCCTAAAACCTATTGGTTGATTTATTTTCAACCTATACCTACCTTATAATTTAAAAAATCAACTTTGGATCCATGAGAAGCTGAATATGAATTTATTATAAAATAATATTTTATGTTTTTTCTAAGGTGCCCCTCACCCCTCTTATAAAAGGGCACTCCCCCTTCTCTCTAATTAACACCTTCTAAGAAATTTTTCTCAGCCAAAACCTGACCAAATACCCTCTAAACTATCCTACCTTCAACCTAGAGGCCTTATTTTTATCATAAATCCATCCTAAGTATCCCTTTTGATCAAATCAAAAGGAAGAACCCGAAGAAGAGGCAATGATTTCACCACCCTCTTTCAAGTTCCTTTCTTCTTCCACTTCCTTTTTCTTTGTTGTTTCCATTATAAAATAATAACTCCAGTATATTCTATATACTAAGATGTTATTATAATTACGGTAAAACCAAATTAATTATTCTATCCACCCTTTTAATGACATGTCACTATACTTGTGTACATACGAATTACCGTCTCCATGAATGCGATTAGATTCATTTCCAAGTTCACCATTCATCGACTATTATAAAAATATATGTTACTAATAAGTTTGTAATATATGAAATAATAATTCTACTGGAGATATATATATTTATATATATAAGTATTTATGCACTTACATATATCTTATTCACTTACTTCCATTCAGTACTATATGAAAACGGAAACAATGTTTATGCGTACGTACGAACTACTGTCTCCATAAACGGTATTTTACATTTCATATATACGTCTATTATAAATTTTTATATTCTAAATATATATGGTAAATAAATCATGTTATATATTTTAGATGTATTTAAATCATGATTTAAGTGATACAATCAAGAGTAACAAGTTAAAACACGTACGACAAAGAAAGCAATTATTACCCGAAATATTAATATAACATGGGAATTATTATTAAATGGGTAGTATAATGTCATAAATGAATAATGTATGATATCATAAATATTAATATGGTTCTGTTATAATTTAATAACATACTATAGTATTCATACAAGAGTTTAAACGTACCCTTGACTAAAGAAAAGTGCAAGGTAAGGGGTTTTCGTCTCACTCCTTATTCCCGTGAGATTCATGCTATATTTCCACTATTAACTTTTGTGTGGTGCATTTACTACCCATAATTTTATTCTATGTGTAATACACTTCAATTTATGTCTATTTACATATTCATTATATGATACCTCTTTCATGGGTTGTATGTTTCGTAAGTTACCAAATTGGTAAGGGTTAATTTCAAAATCTCTTTATTATCCGAGGTTTTTTTACATAAGTATCTAATGGGAAATATTTATTATCCATGTCCATGTTTTATAAATTAGTTTTCAAAGGGATTATTTTAATGGACTTTTTTTAATAAAACATCATTTGAAATGTTTTAAATATTTATTCTTTTAAATATTTGTCATTAATTTCCATGTCTTCAAAATGGTTTTTAAGGATTTATTTACATGTACATGAATGTTTTTAAAATTTTAATTCCTTTAAAAAGTTTCAAAGTGGTATGGGACACTTTGATTAAAAAATTTCTTTAAATGAATTCTTTTCTAAATTTTGTGACTTTTAAATGTTTTCATGAAAAAGGGGTATTTCTATCAAAGAGTTTTACAAATCATTTTCATCTATGTAAAAATCCTTTAATGGATTTTAAACTTGTTTTGAAGTTGATTTATCATGATACAAATCTTCTATATTGTGTTGAAGGTTTTCTGATATGTTTGAATATGGATGTGTTATTTTTATACCACTCATGTTTTATGGGTAATGTATTGACATTTAGTATGTTAGTTTTAATATGAATGTTTATGTTATGTTTAGACCTTTTCATATGAGGAATGCATTGGACTTAATAAGTGATGGGTGGAGCCCGCTATAGCTCCTTGATGCATCGGTAGGTCTCATGAGACAAACTAGTGTCTTGGCACGAGGCCATGACAAAATATTATTTGTAGTCTTGGCACAAGGCCTTGGCTGCGTGGTTATGATAGTCTGGAATTATGAATTACATCATTATGAAAATGGTTATTGATATTGCATGTGATTATTCAATTAGTGGAATATCCATGTGAATAAGTAAATTGCATTATTTCATTTCATTTTTTCCATATTATGCTCAAGTTCATGTTTAAAAGGCTTTTGTTTTAGTTATACATTGCCTTAAATGTTTATGATTATTTATTAAAGTTTTTTCTGTATTTCTTACCCTTACTGGGCATTTGAGCTCACCCATTTTCTATGTTTTATTTTTCCCAGGATTCCAAGAAGTGTATTGTAATTGATATGCAGGATTAATCCAAGGGAATAATGGTGTTCATAAAGGATTATTTATGTTGTTTTGTATGTTATAAAGTGTAATGTGACATTCATGTATGTAATCTATTTTCCAAGACTACTAAACCGATCGGTACTTCGGGACTTGATTCCTTGTAATCATGGCAATGTATTAAAATAATGCACCGACTCTAGGTAATTGGGGTCGGGGCATTACATTTGGTATCAGAGGAAGTTTATCAATAACCTTGGAAGATATATTTAGATAAAATCTGATTAGAGAACATAGACCTAAGATAGACTTTGAGGATTAGTAGAGAAGAACTTCCTAGAATTTTGATATTGTAGTGATTTTGTGAGTTTTTTGAGAAATAAATCCATGTCTGGATACGAGCAGGTAGAGGCGGCTCTGGCACAGATGTACCTAGGGGTAAAACCCAAAAACAACACTTTGAGCTAGACTCGAACGGGAACTGTTGCACGACAACGGGCCTTACTATACTCTTGGTTACGACACTCTCAGGGGATATACTTAGGATAACTCTCATTTTCTATACAAACCATTAGTAATGGTTTATGAGTATATACTTCCTCAAAGAAGACATTTTTATGATTATGGATTATATCCATAAACTGTTTAATTTATGTTAAGTGTTTTACAAGTTTGGGATTAGGTATTGCTATCCATAAACTAATCCAGTGTATGCCAGTATTTAGAAATGGTGCCTAGTAGAAGGAATGAGAACTCCAGAAATACACATGATCCAAAGAGTAAGATAGATCATATCTTTCATGGTCTTAATCTAGAATTTAGAAGGGAAATAGTCTCCCGTGTATTATCATCATATGAAGAAATAGTATCATGTGTTGATAAGATAAGTAGAGAATTATCGGAGTCCTATGGATTTGATGGTAAGCCAGAGGAGGAAAGGATGGTAGAGAGAAGGACAGATAAAGGGAATAAGGTAAAGAAGGATTTTCCCATAAGTGATAACTGTGGAAAGAATCACCTTGGAAAATACTTGAAGGGAATGGGAGTATGTTATATGTGTGGAGAAAAAGGACACCAAGTACGTGACTGTAAGGGTAAGAAAATGGTTTCAAATGTACAATGCTTCATCTACATGGAGTTTGGACACTACGTGAACCAATTTCCCAGTCATCAGACTATGATGAAAATGATGTTATTGGATAATAATCAAGTTATGATACTACCACAAATGAAGTGGAATGACTAGTGTTATTATGTTGTTATTTTGGAATTATTTCATTTAAGTGTTGTATCCATGATGTTCTGGAAATAAATAAGGATTGTGCTATAGTACTATTTCATTGAGGATTTGAGATTTTATGGTACTAAGAAAAGTGAATCTACAACGAGTTAAACTTTTTGGAAATTACATGGTTGAAGGAAAGATAAACCTTAATATGGTCCTAATATTGAGGTACTGATTTTGGAATAAGATATGGTTGATTTGGGTAAATTATATTGGATATTCTTGAATACCTTGAAACTGATTAATGATTTTTCATCATTGGAGTTTAAAACATTTTTTGATAGAAGGAGTATATCCAGTATTCTATAAAGAATAAGGGATCATGAATGTAATCAATAAGGTTTTATGGTAATTCAGGATGTTACCATGTTTTAAAATAATACATGGTGAAGGTGTTCAAATTTTATTACATGAAAAAAAGGATCTTCATTGTGTTTAGATTCCTTATAAATTTTGGACTGTGAGTTTGGATAGTAGTATTTTGGATAAGTCTAATGGTTGGAATGAATTAAGTTTGAAAGGTTATTATTGGGTTTTTATAAAAGGAAAACACGCAGACCGTGTGACAACCCGTCACGTCGGACAAAGCTGCAGGAATCGAACCCACAACCACAGTGCGATTGGGATTTATCACCTACCACTGTACTACGTGAAGTCCCTGGATTGTATAATGTATTTTCTTTTTTTAATGGGGCTGATATGTGAATTATACATTCATTATATTTGTAACCCTATACGATTAGGATAAATAGAGTATTTTTGAGTTGTATTATGTTTTGGGGTGAAAGATGAGTTTGTGGTAGAAATTTATTAATTAATAAAACTCTAATTATAAAGTAAGTATATATCCTTATGATCTTAGCCAATCTCATAAATAAATTCTTCAACATTAATAAAAGGAACTTAGAACAAAAATGTTGTCCTAGATGGTACCTTAGATCATCAAAAATTGATGGCTTTGGGATTGTTGGAATTTTCATAGCCATGATCTCTACCACTCTCCATCAGATATTGATGCTTAGATTTCTCTTACATATCCATATTTTCCTACATTTAACCATAGTATGTGTTATTTTTGGTAACCTTCATACTTACCACTCTTTATTTTAAATAGAGGCTTCATTAATCCATTTTTCGATGTGGGATTCCAACTAAGATATTTTGAAATGTCAACCCCAAGTTTCCAATACTAAGCATAAATTGCGAGGATGAAATTTATTGGTGGGGAGAATTTAAAACCCCAAGCTTCCACAATATGCTTCTCTTTGAATAATAGAGTAGCGTGTGTTGTATGTAACTTTGAGATTCTAACACGCCTCGACCAATCAAAGTAGCCATTATGAATAGTAATACCCAATATTTGAAATTTTATACATTTTATATTTCAAAATGGACTTCATTTTTGGATTTGGAATATCCAAATTATCCTAGGATGAAATTTTGGTACTTTTTGGATAACTTTTATATTTTTATGAATAGTGAAAATTACTAAATTTTTATTTAAAAAACGTTTTTTAATAGAAATAATTAACCGTGATAAATTATGAATTTGAGTGGTTTTAAAGTATATTTATAATATATTTTTACCATTTAATACAATGTTGGTCATTGGACATAATTTCACATTTAAATAGGACATAAACAAGTGTCAATCTTTTGATAGTTATTATCTTTTAAAAACACGTTTTTTGTTTTGACAGTGGGAATTAATTTTAAATTAATTTATGCCACTTCTGTGTTTTGTATTTGGAACAATGGAATCCATATTTGGAATCAGGATGTCCAAATTATTTAAATAGGTAACTTTTATTTTTAGACATTTTGAATAATTACTTCGGTAAATATTTTATTTACCATGGTTAAAGGGTAAATCCTATAAATAAGGGTAAAAAAATAATATTATAATAATAATAAATTACCCTGAAACGTTTATTAACCTTATTGGTTGATACATTTACGACGATGGTCATTATGTCAATTATTTTAGTATTTAAATAATAAGGTACTCATGCTTTTATGATTTGCACAAAAATCAAATACCAAATTTTGTCAAAATTGACATAAAAGAGTTTCTAAAACAAATATTATATTATTAATTGATATTAAATTCATAAAAATCTAAGGTTCGGCCAAAGGAATTTTATCATGATAGGTGTATCATTAATGGACCACTTGGGGGTCTCTTGATGGTATATTGTATGTTTATTAACTTTATAATATAAAAATACAAAGTGACATGGTAAGTGTCAAACTAATTAACCAAGAGTTAAAACTAAAAGATAAGGTTAATATAATGACCTAAACTTGTCTAAAACCTGTTGGTTGAGTTATTTTAGACCTATAACCACCTTATAATTTACATAATCAACTTTTGAGCCATTATAAACCTAATATGAATTTATTATAAAATAATATTTTAAGTTTTTCCTAAGGTGCCCCTCACCCCTCTTATAAAAGGGCACTCCCCCTTCTCTCTAATTCACACATTTTAAGCCATTTAGATCAATAAAAACCTGCCCAAATACCCTCTAAAATATCCTCCCTTCAACCTATATGCCTTAGTTTGATCATAAAGGAAACCTAAGGAGCTATTTTTATCAAATCAAAAGGAAGAACCCGAAGAAGAGGTAATGATTTCACCACCCTTTTTCATGTTCCTTTCTTCTTCCACTTCCTTTTTATTTGTTGTTTCCATTATAAAATAATAACTCTAGTATATTCTATATAATGTGATGTTATTATAATTATTGAAAAACCAAATTCATTATTCTATCAACCATTTTAATGACATGTCACCATACATGCGTACGTACGGATTACCGTCTCCACGAACGCGATGAGATTCATTTCCAAGTTCATCATTCATCGACGATTATAAAAATATATATTACTAATAAGTATCTAATATATGATATAATAATGATACTGGAGATATATATATTTATATAAATAAGTATTTATTTACTTACATATATCTTATTCACTTACATCCGTTCAGTACTATATGAAAATGGAAACAACGTTTATGCGTACGTAAGGACTACCGTCTCCATAAACGGTGTCTTCCATTTCATATATATGTCTATTATAAATTTTTATATTCTAAATATATATGATAAATAAATCATGTTTTATATTATGGAAGTATTTAAATCATGATCTAAGTGATACAATCAAGATTAACAAGTTAAAACACGTACGATAAAGAAAGCGATTATTACCTGAAATATTAATATAACATGGAAATTATTATTAAATGGGTGGTATAAAGTCATAAATGAATAATTTATGATATCATAAATATTAATATTGTTCTGGTATAATTCAATAACATACTATAGTCTTCATACAGAAGGCTAAACGTACCCTTGACTAAAGGAAAGTGCAAGGTAAGGGGTTTTCGTCTCACTCCTTATTCCCGTGAGATTCATGCCATATTGCCACTATTACATTTTGTGTAGTGTATGTACTACCCATAATAGTATTCTTTGTATAATACAATTTAATTTATGTGTATTTACATATTTATTGTATGATACCTCTTTCATGGGTTGTATGTTTCATAAGTTACCAAATTGCTAAGGTTTAATTTCACAATCTCTTTATTATCCGAGGTTGTTTTTACGTAAGTATATAATGGGACATATTTACTATCCATGTCCATGTTTTATGAAAGTTTTTTCAAAGTTATTCTATTAAGGTAATTTTTTTTACTAAAACATCATTTCAAAGGTTTAAAATATTTATTCTTCTAAATTTTTCTCATTAATGTCCACATCTTCAAAATGGTTTTTAAGTATTTATTTATATGGAAATGAATGTTTTTAAAATGTTAATTCCTTTCAAAAGTTTCAAAGTGGTATTGGACACTTTGATTCAAAAATTTATTTAAATGAATTCTTTTCTAACTTTTTTGACTTTTATATGTTTTCATGAAAAAGGGGCATTTCTCTCAAAGAGTTTTACAAATCATTTTCATCTATGTGAAAATACTTTAATGGATTTTAAACTTGTTTTGAAGTTGATTTATCATGATACAAATCTTCCATATTGTGTTTAAGGTTTTCTGATATGCTTGACTGTGGATGTGTTATTTTTATACCACTCATGGTTTATGGGTAAAGTACTGACATTTCGTATGTTAGTTTTAATATGAATGTTTATGTTATGTTTAGACCTTTTCATATGAGGAATGCATTGGACTTAGTAAGTGATGGGTGGAACCCGCTATAGCTCCTCGATGTATCGGTAGGTATCATGAGACAAACTATTGTCCTGGCATGAGGCCTTGAAAAAATCTTATTTGTAGTCTTGGCACGAGGCCGTGGCTACGTGGTTATGATAGTCTGGAATTATGCATTCCATCATTATGAAAGTGGTTATTGATATTTCATCTGATTATTCAATTAGTGGAATATCCATGTGAATAAGTAAATGGAATTATTTCATTTCATTTTTTCCATATTTTGTTGAAGTTCATGTTTAAAAGGCTTTTGTTTTAGTTATACATTACCTTAAATGTTTATACTTATTTATTAAAGTTTATGCTGTATTTCTTACCCTAACTGAGCATTTGAGCTCACCCCTTTTCTATGTTTTATTTTTCCCAGGATTCGAATAAGTGTATTGTGATTGATATGCAGGGTTAAGCCAATGGAATAATGGTGTTCATAAAGGATTATTTATGTTGTTTTGTATGTTATAAAGTGTAATGTAACATTCATATATGTAATCTATTTTCCAAGACTGCTAAACCAATCGGTCCTTCGGGACTTGATTCCTTGTAATCATTCCAATGTATTAAAATAATGCACCGCCTCTGGGTAACTGGGGTCAGGGCATTAAAATTGTAATACTTATCTAATCAACTGAATACACTATGATTCTTGATATTTTGGAATTGTATTATGACAATATTTATGTAATAAATTATGAAATAAAATCTATAAAATATATTGGTTGTCATTATAACAGCTTCAAACCCACATTCCCTAATCGGGTGCTTAAAACATTATCTTTACATTTTTTTTGATTTGATACAGATTATGGTGACCCAATTTCCACCATCCAAAACATACAAAATAAAAAGGAAATATTGGATCACTTACATATCCAAGGAATTTTTAGGTTTATAGTTTTAGAGGATTAGAAAAACTCTTACATAAACAATTACTATAACGTCAACAACTCATTTAAAATTATTCTTTATAACCTAGGGAAAAGGAAATACAAGAAGGGTGAGATCAAATAATCAATATGGTATAACATAAATGTCACGAGTGAGAAAAATATGAGAATAATGGTATGATGACATAATCAAATTTCATGATCATAACATAAGAGAAATCTTACCCATAGATACATGGACCATCAACCATGAAAAATATAATAAATATTTAACAAAGGTAAGATTCATAAGAATAAATAATAACGAGAAATGTGATTTTTAGGTCACTTGGTATGATAGTATTGACTTAAGGGGGGGAGTAAGAATAATAATTTTTTATTATTATTACAAATTATATTTTATCAGAGTTATATAACAACGTTAAAATATGTAACAGAAATAAAACAGATAACCTAAGTGATTTTTATATAGGTTCATATAATCAAGATCCTAGTATTCACTTCAATATCCTTTTATACTAGAGGATACTAGTATGATTTATATCCTCACTTTTTACTGGGATCTATATCCCAATAAAAAAAAATATAGACGTACCTTTTTCACAAATGGTGGTATAAGTTGACCTACTATTTTTTCACACATGGTGGTATAACCCTAGACTTTTTATAGACTCGCAACTAATATTACTTTTGTATGGGAGGAATAACCTGAACTTTTATATGGAAATAATAATGTGATGATAACTTTTGGAAGGGAAAATATTAAACCAAGAATCTATAATACAAACTGTTGATTGGAAGAATTACAATGGATATATAAGAGAAAACAATTACAATAATAGTTGAGTAGATAATAAAGAAATTCATTGAATATCAGGTTCTATGATCCCATTAGTGAAGGAATATAAATATTATGAAGATCCTTAGTGATCAAAGATAAAAAATAGATGTCGAAGAAGTTTCTTGATCCAAATTTTGGAGTAGTAGAAAAGTAATTCATATCCTTGTAGAATCAATCAACTATACTGGTGTATTTGTTTTTATCCTTGAAGAAATATCTCAGCTCATTAAAATATAGATCTATAAGAGTGTTTCCATATTCAATACATGTAAGACACTTGTTATTGTTTAATAATAAAATAAAATTATTATTACCTTATTCTGTTGAATCTGTGTTGAAAACAAAGTACACTTGGACAAATGTTTAATCATGAAAATAGATCATCATAAAAATAATAATCTTCATGCACAGATGTCCCTAAAAAATTCTACATTAATTTTTATATAATCTTGCAATTGTATTTTGACATAAAATATTAAAAATTTGATACGGTAATACATTTTAACAATATTAACTAAAAATAAAAAAATAAAATTTTAAATAAAATTTTTAATTAATGGAGATTCATGAATCACTGTTGAGAACAGAGAGCGGTGAGACATCTATTAGCATTGGAAAAGTCTGGAGGTGAGACATTACTCACCATTGGAAAAGTCTACTGGTGAGTCAATTCTCACCATTGTAAAAGTCCAATGATTAAATAATAAATTTTACCTACCATTGTAAATATATCCAAAACCAAAAAAAATTATTTAAAACTAAAAACATATCCATGCATTTTGTCATCAAATAGTTTGGATATAATAAGAAAAGACTCGTCATTGGGTGTCCAGCGGTGACTCATGAATCACATTTGGGTTCCAACGATGAATCATGTTTCAATATTGGGTTTTAGCAATGGACAATTCAAAACTTAACCAAATAATTAAAATTAAATTAATCATTGAGAAAATTACTACTATCAATAAAAAAATTAAGAATAAATAAAACTTAAAAAAAGAATTAAAAACCAAAAAATGCTACCATATTTCTAATTCTTCGTGAAAAAATGAAAAACATGTAGATTCAATTGATAAATAAAATTTAAAACTAATGAAAGAAACATAAGTGTATTTTATTTTAAAAAAATTATGAAATAGATTTTAAATTATCAAATATTAAAGAAGGGAACACAAAATTCTGATAGAAGAAATACTTGACACTGTATAAGTAAGAATATGCTCCTACCAAATCTTTTTTTTGTGCAGAACACACAAACAAAAAGTAAGTGGAAATAAAACTCAAAAAGAGATAAAATGGTGAGTAAAATTTACTCACCATTGGATAAAATTTGGGCAGAGACAAGTATCCTTCACCATTGGTTAAAAACAAATTGTGACATAAGAACACACTTTTGAGAAATCCCAATGGGGAAAAGATTCATACACCATTGGTAAAAACTAATCCTACATTAAACACCCCCAATGACCATTGATAAAAACTATTTGTGTTAAAAGGTTCACCATTGGTTTAAAAATCAATATTGTCAAAAAAATTATCTCTCCATTGAAAAATAACAATGATGACACAAACTTGAGGAAGGGGAAAGAAACGAGCTGAAGGACTTAAAAATAGGTTCAAAGGGAAGCTTGAGGATTAGGTCAAAATTAAAGAATAAAAACACAATAATACATGAACTTAAAAGAAACACTGAAGAATATGAAAAATAAGAGAACAATTTTTTTTCCTTTTGGTCCACTTGTGGGAGACGACGAGTAGAGGAGAAAAGGAAATCACACTGGTTGAAAAAATAAGCATGGGAGTTTGAAAATTAAAGACCGTGTGATGAAATAATAGATCCAAGGTTGATAAAATTTGAATGATATTATATGGATAGAAAAGACACCACTAGAGTATGAGAGAAATGGGAAAAAAGGAAGTATAGGTGAGTGATCGACGAATGGGGGAAAAAAGAGGAAATCCTATAGTCTAGATTAAATTCTGGTTTCCCAACATCTAAACAGAAACACATAGGATATGATATTTATAAGGAATAATGAAATTAACATTAACCAGATCAAAGAAAGAATATATGACTCATATAAGGCCGACATTCCACGTGGTTGCACTTAGCCCATCCCATGCAGGAGCTGTACTCGAGATCGCACGCATCCAACGTGCACTATGCATGTTATGGGTTAAGCTTTGTGTAAAATTCATATGTTGGGACTCCCACAAGGGTAGACCCATTTTGGTCCCCCTTACATGTGTTTGACGTTCACCTTGGGCTTGCACACAACCTTAATGTTTTACAACATAATATAAATAATTGCAACCTAACATCAACATGTAATAAATTTAAAAAGATAGAAAAGCCACCAAATAAGACAAAAAATAACTAAACCATGTTACTAAAAAATAGAATTTTGAACTAAAATAAAATATAATGTAAAAACAATAAAGTATCATAATAAAATACGAATATTTTTTTTTTAAATTAAGTCAAATTTTATCAAATATTATATTAAATTGTAATTTATTAAAATATAAAGAGAGATCAAATATTTAATACCCAATTACAAATAATCTACCACTTTTTTTTTAAATTACAAAAAAAATATTTATTAAATTTTTAAACAAATCAATAGAAAAATTAATAAATCATTAAAAACTTCTCCCCTTTATTTAAAATTTATCAAAAAGCACAATAATATTAAAATAAAACTTTATTATTGTTTAATAAACAAATTTTAAACTTTAATATCTAATTATAATTTAACTAAATTAGAAAATAATAATGAGATATAGAATTATAAAATGTTAAACAAAAATATGCATTGTTCAAATAACAAAGTTAATTAGTAAAAAGAAACTAGTGTAATAAATAACTTTTAATTAAGAATACATAGAAAAAATATTGAATTTATTTATCAAAACTAAAATTATACTTTAGAAAAAGTTAATCTTATATCATACCCAACTCAAAAGATACATTATTATATAAAATATATACTCTCATTTTAATAAAAAAATAAACCCCAATAAAACTGAAAAAATAAAATAATTAATGAAATAATAATTTAGACGGTTTTATTTTTGAAAATAATTTTTTTTAAAAAAAAGATATAATTATCACTAAATTATTTTGATTAGTATTTAATAGAATATTTACACAAAACTAAAAATTTATGATTTTTATATGTTAAGTTTTAACACAAGAAAGAAAAAAACATTGTTAAATTAAATGAAAAACTAATTTTTATGATCATATTATATAAAATAAAATACTTCCAAATAAAATTGAAAATTTATTTTCTTAAAGGGTTTAAAAAAATAAAAACTCCCATATGTTTAATCATATAAATATTAGAATTAAAAAAATAAATAAAAAAATTTATTATCAAATTTAAATCAATTTTAAAATAAATTGATTATTTAAAACAATTTAATATTCCAAAAAAATTTAAACTAAGAATTATAAAAATATAAAATATAAAACACATAAGATATTTTGAAGTGTATTAAAGACTTTCTAGCTCAGTTGTTGAAAAATTTATTTCAAAAAGACTGAGAAAATTTAATATTTCATAAATAAATTGTTGAAACACTTATTTAAAACTTACAAAGAAGTATATTATTTAAAATAACAGATAATGAGTTACCTCCCCCTAAATTCATGAATCTTTATTGAGAGATAAAAAAATACTATTATAACATTTTAGAGAAAAGTAAACATTTAATTAGCATATTTAGAACTTAAGTTTTAACTATGTACACAAAAACATTTTTACATTCTAAGGAAAAAAGAGATAAAAATTAAAGCACATGCCTTAAATAAAAAACAAAATTATTTTATAAAAAGATATCAGATATTTTGTAAGCCAGTATATATAATTATATTATAGTAGATATCATGCAATAAGGTTAAAAAATTATCTAGGTATAGTGACCATTTTTAGTTCAATGTATTTGAAATATTCTTTTCGAGCACATAATGTACATATACCATGCGACTCTGCAACTCTTCAGTCATGATTCCTTCAAAGAAAATAAAACGGATAGTTTTTTTGGTACCTAGACTAGTTTGGGTCCAGATGAATTAGTAGAAAAATATTTAGGTACCCATAAAGATTTGAGAAATTTATTATAGGTTAATCTTGTAGAAAAATTATTACAAGTGAAATTATTATTATCTACTAAAGGTAGAGTGAAATAAAATGAACATTCATTAGAATATTTCCCTTTCATGTTATAATTAAAGAAGGTAACATTTGAAATATTACCATTTATGTCTTTATCAAATGAAATTCTATATATCTTAGGAATATTTGTATTATTAAGAAAAACCCTTTTATCATATTTAGAATTGTTTATAGCCGTTATTTTATCAAATTTATCTTAGCCTCGAACAATGAAAAATATAGTTTCATTTAAACCAATGATTTCCTATTTAAGGTTTTCATTCCCATTCTGAATAACTCTCAGGTCATCAAATATTTTTACATTTTAACATGATCTAGAATTTTTAATCTTGTTATTTTCATGTTTAAGATTCTTCTATTCCTTTTAAAATTTATCTAAATCATAAAAGACCAATTTAAATATTCTATATTGATCTTCATCATTTTTTGACAAAAAAAAATTTATTTTAATATTCTAATAATTAATTTTATTCAGTTAAAAATATCTAACCTTTTTCTGTTCTATATTTGTTAAAACAGAATCATTTTTTTCATTTTCTTTCCTAATATTCTTATTCTCTCTTTGAAGTTATCTATACAGTTCATCCATTCTTAATATATCACTTTGAAAGTTTTTATTTTGAGTAGTTAATTATTTAACTTCATTTTCCATATCATATTCATAACCATAACTCTAATTATTGTCTTAATATACCTCATTTACAGTATTATCCATCAAATATAGGTTTGAAGATTATTTTTCACTTTCAGATCCAATATCGCTTGATTCTTACTCTCATGTACAACTCCAAACCGTATGATAATCCTTTCATTTCTCCTTCTTGTATAGGTTATCCTTTACATCTTGTTTTATTTTGGGAAAGTCTAATTTTATGTTCTCCTTTTTCCTATACTCATATCATATTAATTATGATGCATCAAATTTACTATTCTTACCTCTTTTACTACTCCTTCTGTCATCATTTGGATAATATATTCTAGGACACTTCTTAAAACATCCCTTACCCATCATGTACTTTTAAACACCTTTAGTGAAATTTTTAATTTCATCATTGTCACTTTGTTGTAACTCATAATCAGATAAATTAGTAACAACATTTATATTTGATTTAAATTCTATACCTTTTCTCTTATCATGATCCTCAGTATTTTCATTCTTCATTTCCATCTCGTGTTAGAGTAATGATCCTGTCATCTCATCCATATAATATTTAGTAAATTACATTCTTTATTCAATATCCAATTTCATTGAATTTCATATTTTGGGTAGACCTCACAGTAGTCTGGAAATTATGGATTCATTATTCATGGTTTCTCACAGATAAACCATGCTCTTGAAAATATTTTTTAATCTGTTTTACATCTCATTTATAATATCTTTTTCTATCATCCCAAACTCTTTAAATTCCACTTGATGCATACCTAACTTAGTTCCCTACAAATTTTCATTATAATGGTGAGTGAATTTCAATGTCCTCTAAATGTCATAACTAGTATTTCAATCTTAAACATGACTATACATATTTATAATTAATCAACAATATAATAAATTCAAGACTTTGTAATTTTAGAAACATTTAGTAGCTTCATTACTAGTAAGAGTTTCTAAATAAACACAAGGTAATTTATAAGGTTTATACATAATATCCCAATATTTAAGAATAATATTCTTTAGTAATATATCCACTTTTTATTTTCTGTAAACACAATCAATTACATTAAAGTGAGGTGGTATGATAGGATTCAACATCTTGAATTTATAATAAGCTAGATCAAATTAGTGGATATTTTCTTTATAAGTTTAAATCTATGATAATTGTTAGTTCATAAATATATAATGAAAACTATTAAAACCAAATCCTTAAATAGGAACCAACCTTAGATACTAAATGTTAGGTCCCTTGTTTTGGAAGTAGTGACTAAGGGGGGGGGGGTGAATAGTCATTTTTGATTTATCATTACAAAGTCCAATTTACCAGAGTTATATAATAGTGTTCAATGATAAATCAGTAATAAAATATATAACACATAAAATTTTCATAGAGGTTTAGATCACTAAGATTCTAGTCCTCTCTTTAATATCCTTTAATACTTGAGGATACTGGTATACACTATATCCTCACTTTTTACTGAGAGTGGTTTCCTAATTACAAAAAATTATAGACATACCTTTTTAACACTTGGTGGTATAACACAACCTATATTTTCATACATGGTGGTGTAACCCCTAAATTTTAAGAGAGTAAAAACCATTGGACCTTTTCAATAAGAGGAATAACACAACATACCTTTTAGATGGGAGGAATAACCCAAAAAAACTTTTGTATGGGAAAATCTTAAACCAAGGCTCTAGAATACAAACACGTGACTGAAAGAATTACATCAGAAAAATAAATGAAAACAAATACAATATAAATTTAGTAGATGATGATGAAATTAATTACAGCTCATGTAATTTTATCACATAAGTGGGGGAATATGAAGAAGATGAAGATACTTGGTGATCATAGTAGTATAAATGAAATTGAATAAGTTTCTTGATCAAACTTTCAGAGTAGTAGGAAAGTAACTCACATACTTTTCAAATCAATCAACTGCACTGGTGTATTTATTTTTATCCTTGAAGAAATCTGATGGATCATTAAAATAAAGATATACAAGATAATTTCTATATCCAATCTATGCACGACACATATTAGTGTTTAATAATAAAATAACATGACTGTTACCATATTCTGTTGAAGCCATGCTAAAAATAAGTATACAAAGTCAAATGTTTAATCATGAAATATTAAAAAGAATATTAAACATATGAAGATTAATATTAATTAAAAAGATCACAATTGAAAATTTATTCCACTAATATTATAATTATGGAATTTAAACATACACCAGAATTTTTAGAAAAATAGACCATTATAAAAATAATAATCTTCTTGTGCACATGTCACTAAAAAGTGGTACAATTATTTTTATACAATATTGAAATTGTATTTTCACATAAAATATTAAACATTTAATAATGTAATACATTTTAAAAATATTAAATAAACTTATGAGGAGAAAAATTTGAAATAAATTATTAACTAATGGCGAGTCATTAATCACCATTGAGAATAAAGAGTGGTGAGACATGTCTCGCCATTAGAAAAGTTTAGCGGTGATGAATTACTCACCATTAGAAAATTATGGTGGTGAGATATTACTCACAATTAGAAAAGTCTAGAGGTGAGTCATTTCTCATCGTTTGAAATGTCTAATGGTGGAAAAACAAAGTTTACAAACCATTGTAAATATATCAAAAACTAAAAATAATTAGTTAAAACTAAAAACATATCCATGCATTTTATCATCAAATGATTTAAAGATAACAAAAAAGTGGCTCACTGTTGGGTGTCCTAGAGTGACTCATGACTCACTGTTGGGTTCCAGCGGTGACTCATATATCACCATTGGGTTCCCACAGTGTATTGTTAAAAAATTAACAAAATAATCAAAATGAACTTAATCATCAAGAAATTTACAACTATTGATCAAATAAGAAATAATTAATAAATGTTTAATCAAAATAAATAAAAAAACAATAAAATAATACCGTAATTTTATTTCTTCTGGAAAAATGAAAAATATGTAGATGTTGTTGATATATAGTGTTGAAAAAAAAACTGAAATAAACACAAATAGATTTTATATAAAAAAACTGAAATAGATTTGAATTCATCAAATATTTATGAAGAGAACAAAAACAATTTACAGAAGAAACAAGTGACACTGTAGGAGAAATAATATACTACTACCAAAGCTTTTTGTATGCATTAAACACAAACACATAGTAAGTGGAAATATTACTCACAAAAGAGATACAACGGTGAGTAAAATTTACTCACCATTAGAGAAAAACTGTGGTGGAGACAAGTCTCACTAATCATTCGTAAAATATAATGTTTAATTGATAAAACACCATAGAAAAATCCCAATGATGAAAAGATTCACACATTGTTGATAAAAACTAACAATGTTTTATAAAAACCCACTCACCGTTAATAAAAACCAATAGTGTAAAAAAAATTGTCTAACCATTGAAAAATAAAAATGATGGCATATAATTGATGAAGGAGAAATAAATGAGATGAAGTAATTTAAAAGGTTTTAAGGGAAGCTTGGAAATTAGGTTGAATTGAAAGTATAAAATCAATGAAATACTGGAACTTCAAAGAAAGGCCAAAGAAAATGAAAAATAAGAGAACAAAATAAGTTTCCCATTGGTTTGCGTGTAAAAGATGACGAGAAGAGGATAAGAATAAATCACGTGGGATAAAAAAATAAATACAAGAGTTTGAAAATGAACGAGTTTAGGATGAGAGGATTGATCAACGATTGATAAAATTTGAAAGATATTGGATCAATAAGAAAGACACTACCAGAGTATAAGTGAATATGGATAAGAGGAAGCATAGATGAGTGATAAAAAGAAGGAAGAAATAGAGAGGAAATTCTATGATCCGGATTCAATATTGGTTGTCCCACATCAAAACTAAAATGTGTAGGACAAGTAGTTTATATGACATAAAGAGATTAAAATTCCTTGAAACAAAACAAGTATATATGACACACATAAGGCCTAAAATCCACACAATTGCACTTATCCCAACCCCTGTGGGAGCAGTACTCAGGCCTTATACACATGTCCGCACACATCTGTCATGCAATGTGAATGCTATTGGTCAATCTCTATGGGATATTCATATGCTTGGCCTCCTATAAAGGTAGATCCATTCAGACCCCCTTACATGTAGTTGATGTTAACCTTGGTCTTGGACACAACTTTAATTTTTTACAAAATTCATTAAATAATTGTAACATAACATCAAAATAAAATAAAAGTAAAAAATTTAGAAAAAACCAAATAACATAAAAAATAACAAAACCATGTTATTAATAAATAGAATTTTGAAATAAAATAAAATATAAAGTAAAAAAATTAAAGATCAAAATAAAAAATGAATAAGAAATTAATTTTTTTTAAATTTAGTCAAATATTATATTTGTTTTTAATTTATAAAAACATAAATAGAGATCAAATATGAAATACACAATTACAAATAGTGATATCAATTTTTACAAAAGTAATCATTAAAAACTCATAGCAGGAATAGAGAAAACATATTTTTTATTTTGGAGAATTATCTTTATTGAACCCTTACAGAACTCTTAAAAATGGAAAAACCATACCGTTGACTTCCGTACCCAATGAATTAGAGAACTATTTGGTAAAACTCATCATATAAGATGTATCAGTATCACCTGACACTATCCGGATACACCCATCATATAAAAATTTCTATAAACCATAAATAAACAATACTAATCTTGAATTTCATTATAAAAATCATAAAAACAATCATGATTCCTTTTATAAATTTATTAAACCTTGTAAAATAATTGGGTTCCATGATAATCTCTTTGAAACATGATTAACCCATTGAAAATAAATTATTTTCATAATAATCTCTTTGAAACTTGATTAACCAATGGAAAAGAAATGGGTTCCATAACAATCTCTTTGAAACATTATTAAACCACACAAAAAAATAGGTTCCATAAAAATACCTTTGAACAATCATAATAAATATAGGTAATGAATGTAGATGGTATCATTACAATATATCCCCAATTAAGCATAAGTAACATCAAGGCTTTTTGACGTTGATGAATGGAAATACCATTTCAAGATCATTAAAAACATTCTTAAATAAATAACCTTGAAAATCAATATTTAAAATCTAAAAATTCACAAAATATTATGAAAATAATTTTCTTTGAAAATAGTCTTGGAAAATTATAAAGTAAGTTTAAAATAAAGTAATGGTCATGATGGTGGAAAATTCTATTCACGTTGTAAATGATAAAAATAATCATTCATTTCAAAACATTTTGTAAAAGGAAGTCAAAAGTGACCCATTTGGAAAAAGTTAAAAAATTTACATTTAAAAACATTTAATAGAAGGTCAAATACCATGAAAAATATATTTAGTCAATAATTTATGTTCAGAAAATAATTCTTTGGAAAATATTTTAGAAAACATGGATATGAAAGAGAAAGATTACTGATCTAGAAGAAAATATAAGATTAGTATCACTTATAAACTACATTCTTGATATTTATTTAATTAATAAGAGAGGAAATATAAATAAAATTTTTTAACAACATTCATAACCATTGGAGAATGAACAAACATGTTTAAATAAATTAAGAGAATATTATTTCCTCTAAGGTAACCTTGAATATAAACAATCCCAAAAGAAAGGATATTGTAACATAAAACCTTTCAACTTTGGTACTCTTACATTATAATACCCATGGAAGAATAAATTAAGAAGATAATTTAAATATAATTAAAATAAAGAGTTTCATGATATAACATGTCAAATTGGATGTTTATGCACCTCATAAAGTAATTTATGTTTATAACAAAACATATATCCCAAATAAGAAAATTTGTGATGAGAAACCCTTACATTGATCATAATATTGAAGTGAGAATTAATAAATGAATTCATTATGTGTATCAAATTAAAATAAACCTAAAAAAGTAGATATAAAACATGAGATAATAAAAATTCATTACACACATAATATTATAATATCAAAGATAATGAATAAGTAATATAACCTAATGAAAAGAGATTGAGTTATGAAATTCTTTGGAACTTGGTAATTTTAAATTCAAATACCCTTGGATGAAATAATTCAAATTAAAAAGTAAAATACCTTCATTTATTAATTATTCATGATATTAAATGTAAAAGGTTCAGTATATACACTGTATAAAATATATTATGTTTATAAAATTAAAATATGCCTCAATGAATGAAAATCGAGATGTAGCCCCTTACCTCAAGTCCAAAATTTCCATGTATGTACTTTAAATCCTATATAATAATCTTATATAAATTATTTGATTTATTTTGAAACTTTTTTATATTTAATAAATCATAATTAAATAATATATTTTATATATTTTAATTACGTATTTAAATACTTAATTAGTTAATTCCACATTATGTGTTTTGAGGATGTTTGGTTCATTATTTCAAAATGGATTTGGTGTGTTAACGGAGGTCAAAGATATCATTATTTAAAAATCTATAGAATTATAATAATTAAAGAATTATCATATTTATAAATTAATTATATTTTTAAAATCATACATGAATAATTATTATGAAAAATTCACTATGATCTGATTAAGGAGACGATAGACCGAACATAAACATGAGTAACATTTCCATTTTTTCAATGATCATTATGGAAATAAAGAAAGTATTATTTTATTTTTACAAAATGATAAAAATATAAAAAATATAATATTATTTCATTATATATACTTATATATATCATCCTTGTGAGGTTTTTATGAAAAAAATAATCACATTACTTGATTGAAGTGATAGTCCACACCTACGCATGAATGATGTTATCATTTTTCTGTGAGAGGAAAGGTAAGAAAGAAATCAATATATTATATTATAAAAATGATAAATCATTATTAAAATAATATTTATTTAATTTTTATATATTATATATTAATTATTTTTATCCTCATTACCTTCCATGTAAATCAGTAGTGAAAAATTAATCACATTACTTCATGAGGTGGCAGTCTACCGTTCAAACGAGCAATGTTATCGCATCCCCCATGGATTGGAAAGTAAGAAGGTATATGCAATATAATAATTATAGGATTATAATTATGTTAAAAATACTCTATATATACTTCAAATACATCATTATAAACATCCATGAGAGGTAATGATGGAAAACTAATTACATTGGTCAGTGAGGCGGTAGTTTGCTATACACAAAAAGGATAGTTTCATTTCAAATTTGATGGAATAAGTAGTGTATGTGGGTTATTAAATTAACATAATAAAATATAAGTATATTTTTTATAATGGTGTTATTATATTTTAATTATTAATAAATGAATTAATGTAGTTATATATTAAGTAAAAAAGAAAGAGTTTAGTGAATAAAATTACATTCCCTTAGAACAACACCCTTTGGATCTCTTATTAAAGACCCCATGGTTGGTATTTTGGGATGTAATTTAGATATAGAAAATGAATAAGGATTTTGGGGAGGTATATTTCAAGGTTTATGTTGAGAAAAATGAATGAGGAGTTCTAACTAAGTGAGCGGAGGATGTGACCTTTTATAATGGAGGAAGAGTGATATTTTTGTAGATAACAAAAACTATTTAATAAGGGGAAGTAAATATAACCAAAAGTTCCTAAAATATTTATAATTAAATTAGTGTAGGTATTATATATATAATAAAAACATCCAATCCAAGAAAACACATTTTTAAACATGTTGTTCCTTAGATTCTAAGTTTCCTTTTACCATTTTAGTTTTCACAACAACAACTAATTTTTTTATCTTGGTAATTTATAATTTTAGAATATAAATAAAATGTTCATTATTAAATAATTTTTAGCTACTTGTTATAAATATTAAATCCAAATTATAAAATAAAAGTACCATGTGTGTGGAAAATTAATTTTAACACAAGCACATAAAACACACAAAACCCACTTTTACCCTTTACTATGGTAACAATGTTTTTTACTATTTAGGATCCAATATAATTATTATAAAATGATAATTTTTACCTAAATGGAAAAAATTTATATGTTTAAAAATATACCAATTAGGTGGTAGAGGATATTTTTTTAGTAAATTTAAATCATTCAATAAAATATTATTTATTATAAAATAACATTAATATTAATTTTTACATTATACATTTAATTTGACTTTCAAAAACATCAAAAAAGGTTAAATTATAATATATTAGTTAAAAAACAAATAATGTTATATTAATCTAAAAATTCATTAAATATAATAATTAATTCAATTTATATTACTTTTAATATTTTTATCTTCATTTATTTTATTTTTCTATTAATTAATTAATTTCTGTGCTGGTGTTACTTAATCCTTTATAATAATTATTTAATAACTAAAAATTAAAAATAAATTAACCTAATGAATAATATTTAATTTTTCTAAAAAATAATATCAATATCAATTAATATTTTACTTTTTTCTATATGTGAGTAAATAATTGAAATTTAAAATCTAGCGGGTGACATTTTGTTTTTTATTTACTTAAATTATTATACTGGGAACCTTCATAAATAAATATTATAAAAGAACATAAAAATATGTACTATGGTAATAGTGGTTTAAATATGGCTATAAAATATGAATTAGATAAGTTTTAAGTTCATTTTAACTCTCATATTTTTAGTTTAACCTCCCAGTAAACCTGTTTTAACCTTAACTATGGTAAAATATTTTTAATGTTTTAACTATTACCTATGAAAAAAATTATGTTAAACTTATTATATAATATAAATAATTATAATTAAAAATATTTAATACGTTATTCCAAATTAAATTCAAATAAGTGGTGGAATTAAATTTATAATAAAACCCACCAACATGATAAAAAGCGTATTTTCAAGAAAAAGATGATTTTATATTAACTCTGTGAATAATAATAATCATTATATGAATTTAAATTCATATATATATATATAAATAATATAAATTTAATTTAAATAATTATTTATTTTATATTATTTTAATTAATTAAAATGGAGATACAATATTACTTTTCAAATAGTTTTGAAAAAAATGTTTTTTTAAACCCTAAAATAAATTTATAATAAAATTCAGTGTAGAGATGATTTAAATTTAATTAATTGGATAAAATATAAATAAATAATTACTATTTTACTTAAAAATAAAATATATAGGTTAAAAATAATTCTAAATTACTTATTTTATTGAAAATAAATGAATGTTTTACAAAAATTGGTATTTTCACTATTTCTAAAAAATGAATATTTTTGGAAATATAAAAAAATTTCACCCTAATTTAATTTATATATGATGATATAAAAATTTAATTGAATTATATCATATATTTTTTTTAAAATCTCTTGAAATTAATTGTAATATTTTCTCATAATAAGAAATAAAATTTATTCTGAAGAAAAAGTATTTTTAATTAATAAAATTACTTTACTAAAAATTCATTAATTATTTAATGAGAATTCATAAATAAATTCATATTTTGTAGTAAATTTATCTATATGTATTTTACAAATTATTTATTGCTATTAAAATTCTCCAAAATAATGGATAGGTTATGAAAATCATATATTTTACGGGTCATTTATGCTCAATGTTGTGTGTTAAATATGCTATCAAACTTAATATTCCTCTTCTAAAATCTCAAGGTGTTACAATCAGAGTGTATATCATAGCATGACCTAGTTAGTTTTTGGTATTAGTATTATAAAACCATATTGATTTTTTTAGAGATAAGACTAAACATAGGAATACATTCCTAATTTTTAATAAATTATAGAGGGAGTGATTTCCAAGAAAAACAATCCCCATCTAGATACTAAAACTAGATATGGATCTGACACAATTATAAAAAGGGGTAATAAAATAGAAAAGGGAACATTGTATTTTAAATTTATTGTCCCATAGTTCATGATAAATAGCTCTTACTACTCACCTAGTTTGACACTCCCAAGGGATATGCCTTGGTGAATTCATAGGCTCTTTACGAACCATTATAATGGGAATTAAAATACCAATGAAATTTAATAGATCAAGTATAACATAGATTGAAACATATAAATTCATAGGGTAAGGAATGTTTTTAATTTATGATTTATCTCTTCAATTTTCATTATTTACTTTTTATGAGTTTAATAGTTTGAAAAGTTTTATCCCTATATATATTTTAGATGAATAAGATGATTAGAAAAAGAATAATATATTGAAAGAAATTCCTATTATCCATGAATGAATTTAAAATGTCCTATATTACCATGGTTATATGAATTATTTCATATCAAAAAATTATAGTATAACTCTTCAAACACTAACTCAAAAACTATAAGTCAAGAAATCATTTAAATTAAAAAATGGAGAAATTATTACATCCCAAGTTTATAACTTATCCTCTATCAATATTTACACACCAGACATCTAGAAAAACCTTGTGATTATCCCTTTAGATGAGTTCAACAAAATTCTATCTATGTATTGACTTTACTTTTATAGAGACAACATAAATTTTTAGGAGATAAAAATCACCCTCTGTATCATGAATCATCCTTAGATTCTATACCATTGTAAGAAAGATGATAGATCTCATTTGAAATAATAATCTCAATCATGGGAATTGTTACCTTATAAGAATGTGTATCTTTCTTAAATGATTGATACTATTAAGGAAAATATCATCTTTGATTACATTCACATTGTAAGATAATATGTTGATGTGTTCCTTTAATAATTCCCTAGTTTTCCTCCTAGTAGAGAGGTTGATTTCTAGATCAAACTTATACCCAGAACTTTGCCAATATCCAAGATTCTATATATAATGACAATAGTAAGAATTAAAGATCTAAATAAAAATTACTAGAGAATATTAATAAAGGGTTTATACACCCAAGTGTTAAACTATAGGGTGCACTAATGTTTTTAATCAAGAATAAGGATGGTTCAATGCACCTCTACATTGATTATCGCTAGATCAACAAGATCATGATAAATAATAAGTATCCCTTATCTCAAATTGATAACTTGTCTTATCAGCTATTTGGAGCTCAATAATTCTCTAAGGTTAATCATCAGTTGAGATATTATCATGTAAAGGTGATGAGGAAGGATATCCCCAAGACTACATTTTGTATAGGGTATGAGCACTATGATTTCATAGTGATTATATTTGTACTTACTAATGCTCCAACTACCTTGATGTACTTAATTAATAGATTATTTTGTGATTACATTGAAAAAATTATTATATTATGTATAGATTATATTCTTATCTACTTCAAAAGTATGGAGTAATATGAGGAAAACTTAAATCTAGTGTCGAATACCTTACAAAATGAAAATTTGTAAAAAAGTAAAAAAGTTGTGTTTTAGATGGATAAAGTAATATTTCAAGGTGATGTTATCACTTGTAAAGGGACATATTTTGATCCTTCTATGATAGAGGTAATTTAAGGATGTACAAAACCAATATCTATGATGAAGATCTATAGTTTCCTTGGATTAAATGGGTATTTTCACTGATTTGTGGGAAAATTTTCATGATTTTCAGGACCATAAACCAAGATAACTCAGAATGGAGTGTGGTTTGTCACATTTGATGAATGAAAGGAGAACATTAAAGAGATAAATAATAGGCTAATCATTTCACCCATTCTCGCATTACCCATGAATTAGGAAGGATTTTTGATCTATAATAATGCATCCAAAAAATGATTTGGCTGTGTTCTCATGTGAGATGAAAAGGTGATAACCTATGGCTCCAATAAACTAATGATTCATGAGAATAGCTAACCAACACATTTTCTATAATTTATTATAGTGATATTAACATTTAATATTTGGTGAAATTATCTCTATAGGGATAAGTTTGACATATATAGGGATCATAAAATCCTCTAGTATATTTTCACACAAAAAGAGGTCAATATGCACTAATTAAGGTGGTTAGATGTGAAAACGGATTATTATTATTAAATATATTACCATCTTAAGAAGTAAAACAAAGTGGTAAGTGGTTTTATTAGATAGGTTCTTCTAACATTATATATAAAATGGAATTAAAGGGATCCAATATTATTATAAATACAAAGGATGGACATGAGAATCCTAAAATGAACTTCATAATACCTTTATCAAATAACTACTCAACCATCCATTATAGAGAGGATCAAGGAGTCCCAAAAGATGAAGAGGATCTATAAAGAAAGTTATTGAATGGTTTGGAGTTCAAGGTTTCTAAATATTGGGTTATATGGTCTGGAACTTGAATATGTTTCCCTTGAAAACCAAAAATGAAGAGGGAAATTCTAAAAGATGTTCATAACTTATCCATATATATTTATCCAGGAATCACTAATATATATAGATATCTCAGGAAAAACTTTTAGGGGGATAACATGAATAGGGAGATTAAATAATTTTTATCTTGATGATTAGTATACCAACATGTCAATGCTAAATGATATAAGTCTAAGGGTATGATGAATCCATTTTCCATACCCATAAGAAAAATGGGAAAACATAACCATGTATTTTATCATAGGACTCCCCAGGAGATCTAATGTAAGTTACACCATTTGGGTGGTAGTTTATCACCTTACAAAGTCATTGAATTTAATTTCCATAAAATAATATTTCTCTCATAACCAACTCACTATGATACACATTAGAAAAGTGGTTAGACAACATCTATTACTCATATTCATTGTATCTTATTAAGATATGAGGTTTACCTAAATGTTATGGATAAGTCTTCAATATGTTTTAGATATAGATTTGAGTTTCCATAATTCTTATTACCCTCATACAGATGGCTAGTCTAAGAGAACTAATTAAAATCCAAAGGATATCCTAAGATCATTTTAAATAGATTTTCAAGGATTTTTAGATGAACACCTTCCCATAGTGGATTTATTATAAAAAAATAATTTACATTATAGCATTAAAATGGAACCATATAAAGATATTTATAAGAATATGTGTTAGAATACTACATGTTGGGATGAAGTTGAAGAGAGAAATCCAATGGGAGCTGATATTATCCAAGAGATGACAGAAAATGTTAAAACTATTCAGCTTTATATAAAATCATGAAATTCATGTAAAAAATATATAAAAACAATTTTTGATGTTTCCTAGAGTTTAAGGTCATAGATGAACTTTTCCTTTTTATATCATAGTGGAATAAATTCATATGGTTTAGGAAGAAGGTAAAGCTTAGTCTTAGATAGATTATCCCCTTTGATATCCTTCATCACTTTAGATCTCTGGCCTATTGACTAGAACTATTAAATAACCTATCTTAATTACATGATGTGTTCCATGTATCCCCCTTAAATATACACATACCAGACCCATCACATGTATTGAATTAAAAGGAGGTTCCTTTTGAGAATGATATTTCATATGAGGAACAACCAGTGAAGATCTTAGACCATATAGACAAATTATTACAAAAAAAATGAAAAATCACCTTGTCAAAGTACTGTGGAAGAACTACAAGTTTGAGGAGGTGACATGGTGGCCAAAATAGGTGATGAAATATAAATACCCTCATCTATTTTAGTGTATTAAATGAATTTTCAAGGTTGAAATTTATAAAGGTGGGAGAATATAAGGGCCCAAATTTTATAAATGAAATTCACCTTTTAATGAGAAAATGACTTATTAAGTAAATTAATTATTGAAAACATATGCACTATATTTCATTTATTACTTTATGACCATTATAAAATATTAACATAATTTTTTTGTCAAACTTAAAAGATTATTAAGCATCATAAATTTTAATAATATAGCTATCATAAAGTTATCATTAAGATTAGTATATATTAAAGGTTATGTTAATGTCTAACTGAAACAGATGAAAGAAGTGATGGGCTCTATTAGTTAGATTATACCCTATGAAGGCTATTTATTAGAGCTTCCAAGGGAGATGAAATCACTGAGATTTTACCTTGACTCATACTATACCGAGATTCAATAAATGAAACTCAATAAAAACCATTTATGGGAGATGTTCAAGCTTATCGATATCACAAACTAAACTAAGTTCACTAAACCACCCCAAGAAAGTATCACCATCACACACCTTACCCTTAGTGTATACACTAGTATAATAAGGGTTTATGTATATAGACCCTAATAGTATGAATTTTTATGTTTTTATTTTTAATAAAATAATGATTATATTTATAAGTTTTTCTATATTAATATATCTATATATATAATTACATAATGAGTTTGATTAAAATTATATTTTTATATGAAGAAATCAAAATTTTATTTTTGGGAAATATTATATTTTAATTAAAACAACCTTCTTGATAAATTATATATTTTTGAAATAAAATTTTGTTTCTTGAAACAATATTATTAAATAATATTTACTTAAATATAAATTCGAATATAATTTAATTAAGTACAATTTAATTTTTATAAGGGTTAGAAAGTAGTTAGTGTCATAAAAACTAGTATTTTTCATTAAATATGGATTTTTATTTAAAATTATAAATTCTTTTATTTATAAAATTAATTTCATAAAATAAACATTTTTTTTGAAATTATTATTTTGAAATTATGCAATGATTAATTTTTCATATTTTTTCGAGGTAATCAAAGTTTTTGGGTTTAAATTAAACCCAGTATAAATATAAGGTATGCATTATGACATCATAATAGAAAAAAAGAGATTTAAGAAAAATTATAAATATAATCAATGACCAAAAATATATTTACCCTTTAAAATAATGTTTTTCTATGTTATTTGATTAAATTTACAAACCTATAATGAATCACCCAAAACCAATATTATATTTTTATGTTTTTAAAAAATTATTTATGAACATGAGTCACTTACACATCATCAATGGTATTATTTTAAGTATATTGGATATTATTATAATAAAATATTTAAAACCACTCCTATTTTATAGAAACAATGGAAAAATCCATGAGAAGGTTTTGGGTTTTGATTATTTTATCACTCAGAGTCCAAAACATATGTTTAAAATTTAATAAAGAATTATCCTCTTTTTTTATAAATACCCTCCCACACTCCCATAATTATTCAATAAAAAAAATTTGTAAAAAATTTAATCTTCATATACCTATTTAAAGACATCCCATGGTGTTATAAAGATCTTAATAAGATCCTCTAAATATTTTTCAAGCACCCACTCAAGGTAAGGGATTATCTCTCCTCTTCATTTTTATTCATGTATTTCCTTTGTATAAAAACTATTTTATTTCTAATTTTTCATTTGTTTTAATATGTTCTTACATATACCATTACAATATGTATGTTTTCTATGTAATATGATACCACATTTATTTTCATTTATCCCTTTTATTAAAATTTATATGGACCTGTTATGACGTCAAAATTATCATGTGATTTTCCATACCAAACTTTTGTATTGTGAATACCCATCCCTATTTCCACTCAATGGTATCCACTTTGATATAATCATCCTTAATTTATTGGGAACCTATAATTATTCAAGGAAAACTCTTTAATCATGGGATTAAACTTGATGAAATATATTCTTTTGTTTTATGATCTACGTGGAACACAAATGCAAGTACATGATACAAATGTGAGGGGTGGACTTGGAATTAAATAACCCTAAAATGCATTGGGTAATGTATTTATCTCATAAGATACAATGTATGGGGCATGGATGGTTAGACTAATTACACTATATTAAGATGTATTAGTGGTTATCCTTGAATTATTCTTACGATGTCATGTTTAATGTTGTTTTTACATTCCCATATTGCATTAATGTTATCACCTTATATCATTATATAATGTTCACAATTATTATTATTACTATTTTATGTCACCTTCATATGATTCTTGAATCACATTTATTACTTGAATCATGTTATGATTTGATTATTCCCTTACCATTCTTTACAGCTCACCCCTTTCTTGTATATATCCCAAGGTTATCCAACACAATTTTAGAAGATCAATGGAATTTAATTGAATGTTATGGAGTTATTAAATAATTTTTTTATCCCTATTTCAAATTATTAGGATATGTATCTAATTACGTAAATAAACTAGGCCTATCAATCTTTTATTATTGTATTATGAGTATATTTATGTAATAAATCATGAAATAAAGTTTATAATATATACAAGTTTTCATTGCTGGTATCAAAGTGAGGTCTATTTATTTTGGGAGATTATGATTAGAAAACATTAGTGAAAGACTTAGGGATAATAATAAATAGAGTAAAACATCTATTGGTGCCAACATATTGGACGAAAAGAACGAAGAAAAAAGAGGCCCCGCGCCCTTCCTCGCGAAGCCCCGACGTGAAGCCCCCTACCTCTGCGGCCGCCGTGAAGCACCAGAGGTGGTAACACTCCACGAACGCCCTGACATTCGTGAGCCCTCCGCGAAGCACCAGAGGATGTAACCCTCCACGAACGCCCTGATGTTCGTGACCTGCCGTGAAGCGGAGGAGGCGGTACCTCTCCACGAATCCGGTTGACGTTCGCGACCCGCTGTGGAGCCACTGAGGCCCCCTTCGCGTTGCGTGAGCTCTGCTTCGTGGTGCCCCTTTCCTATAAATTCCGAGCTCCCACTGATCTCTCCAGATGGATAATCCGACCTTTCAGCTTCTCAAGTCCCAAATCGTGAAGCACTCTTCGCTCTGGGAATCATGATGTCCGTGAGGTATTTTTTCTTCACGAGATGCCTTCGCCTTGTCTTCTTTTGAGCCCCTCTTACGAGAGGGGTTCCCTTTGTGATGCCTAAGGGAATTCGCGAAGGAAGGGGATTGCCAAGGGAACCCGGGAAGTCGCGGAGCATTTATGCTTCGTGAAACACCCATCCTGTACATGTGATCCACATGCCAAGGCAGGGTCACTGTACTTCACGAAGCAAACTACTTCACACCACCTTGTTTCGCAAGGCACCTATGCTTCGTGAGGTAGTGCTATGTGAAAACCCCTCCACTTCGCGACACACCTCCCACTCGCATCTATGCCCCATGCTAGGGCTAAGGCACTCCACTTTGTGAGGCACAACCCTTCTCAAGTGCTCTACACTATGCAAAACAACCATGCTCTGCAAGGCCGATTCCTGTGGACCCCTTTTCTTGGAAATTCCTGTTCCCGTGCGACCCTCCAGGTTTGCACGATGTGACTTCAAAGTCCCCTGGATGACACCACCCATAGCATTGCTTCGCCTAATGATTTTTTGCATAGGCACACTAACGACTATTGATTCTTCACATAGCCATGCTAATGTGGACCCCTCGATGGTTCGCTCTGCGACCCCCTTTTCCATGGCCTTGCCGATGCCTTCCCTCCCCAAGGATCAGAGGGTACCAGTCATCTAAGTCCTTGGGGTGCGGAGTAAACCCACATCGTCTGAGCTACAGGATGTTAAACTGGCAAGCACCTCATCCTCAACACATGATGTTAAATTGTGACCCTACCTCGTGCCTCACACGCAGGGTCCCCCCGACTCAGACATTATTTACGCCGCTCGTCTCCACGGGAATGGAATCACCCTCACATGGGATGATATCCTCCCTCTCAGAGTGGAGTTTGTCCACGGGGGAAGGGCTGCCTCAGAGTGTAATCCCATAGCCCCTCTTGCGAAAGGTAGCACCCATGCACCTTCGTACTTCCCCACTGCCAAGGCCAGTGGAGGGAACAATAGGGAACGAGGAACTTCCCATATTTGGTACCAAATCCCTCTCCCGCTGCACTTTTCCACACTTTGGGCCTCTATCCTGGAGTATGTCCTAGCCCCATGGGGCACCTAATGTGTAAGCTCCTCTTTGATTCTCACAGACGCACCCTTCATGACGTGATCGTTAGGTCTCTGATGCCTCTTGTTTCCCACATCGAGCATGACTCACGTTGGCTTAGAGTAAGCATCGACCATGGAAATTCCCTCATCCAGCATGACGTTAAACTATATGCCCTCATCCAGTATGACGTTAAACTATATTCCCTCATCCAGCATGACATTAAACTGCATGCCCCTATCCTTCATGACATTAAACTTTACATTCATTTGAACTACGAGGTCTTTGATCCATGTCAAGGCATGGTACGTAGGAAGCCTCCATGAGGTTTAATCCCACGACCCGTCGTTTATTCAAGTCAGGGTTCACCCTCATCCCAAATGATGTTAAACTGCATTCCAGTCCAGTGGTAAGCCGTTGTGACTATCCCAAACTACGAGGACTTTGATCCATGTCAAGGCATGGTACGTAGGAAGGCTCACGAGGTTCAAGCCCACCACCAGTGGACCCACATGTTCACCTTCATGTCGGTTTGTAGACGAAAACCACCACCTGAACTACATGGCCTTTGATCCATGTCAAGGCATGGTACGTAGGAAGCCTCCCTGATGTTCAAGCCCTGTCACCCATCGGACCAAGGTCCTTCTTCACATCGGCTCGCCGATGCCCACATCCCTTATGAACTATGGGGTCTTTGATCTATGACAAGGCATGGTACATAGGAAGCCTCCCGAAGGTTGATTCCCAACAATCATTGGCCCCATCCATTTCCGTGTTTGTGTTCCAAGCCCCCATTTTCACCTGAACTACGTGGTCTTTGATCCATGTCAAGACATGGTACGTAGGAAGCCTTCCTGAGGTTCAATCCCACCATCTACCTAGGACAAGGTCCTTCTTTACGTCAGTTCTCCGACACACCCCTGTCCCGCATGACGCTAAAATGCATCCCAATCCAGTGGTAAGCTGTTGGGACCATACCATCCAGTTGTTCCGACACCCTTTCATGTCATTATAACACCCCCTTTTTCTGAACTACATGGACTTTGATTCCCTACCACGAGGATACGTAAGTAGTCTCTTCGAGATTCAAGCCCATCACCACCGCCATCTCCATGATGGCCCCATTTCATTCCCCCTCCACTCAATTAAATTTTCCATCATCCATCCTGATTCTTATCCAGGCCGCCACATCCCGGTGAGATCATGCAACCCTATTCCCCTCCATACCATTTGGAAATCCACCCACGAGCTGGCTCCGATATCGGCATTCCCTCAAGGGGGATTCCTAAATATGATCCACTCCAGCTGGTGTTCTGATCAGGCCGATCCGTCTCTGCTGGATGTTAAACTTGTGGCACACCCTGTGTTAAACACAGGAAGCTGAGGAAAACCTCAAATACATGCCTATGGAATATGATTCCCTGCGCTTGATGTGGGATGCCTCAGGCTTCCATGCCCTCGAGAAGCCCTATAATAAGGGACAAAAGATAGAAACTCCAATTCTCCAGCGTTCAGACACGTTAATGATGCCTCGACGTGACTACTCCTCCGACTGAAGGTTGCTGCCCTGACCGGACCCTATGGAATATCATGACAGAAGTAGTGTAATTAACCATCGTCCATGGAAACATGGCTCTGGGAAGAGTTTCATGAATAATGTATTAAATCTATGAGGGAGACTCGGACTAGGTAACGAGTTCTGAGGAGGAATCCACGGAAGGAGGAACCAACATCCCATCATCCTGTTTCGATCAAGGAGCAAACATCCCTGATCAAGGAGAGAATGATGCCCGACTTTGGAAGGTGGGAATGCGGGGAAACACAAAAGCCACACCTACCTCACCCAAGAGGACGGACGCACGCGCCCCGATGAAAGTGTTGGAAATAGAAATGGTGAAACCAATGTGAAGTTCTTCTCCTCAATGTGGAGATTAGTAGTGTTCGATACATCATTAGATTTACGTGTCACCATATCCAGATATCCGGTGCCGGGTCCCGCCAAGCAAATAGCGGGCCTGGCATGAAACTCACCGAAAGTTGGGGAAGTAGAACATGGGGAATTACGTTCTGCAACGTTGTCAGCATGGATCCCTCTTACCGGACATGGAAGACGGAATGGCAGTGGGGCACTGGTTGTCGATTTCCTTTCCTCACAGTGCTGATGAGTTAATATCCCTGCTTCTCAAGAATCAGGTTGCCACTATAGGAACTCGATCACTACCCACCCGCCTACGTAGGGGCATGGGAAATACCAGAACATCCTCTCCGTGTGGCTCCACTGTTTCTACAACGACGACTGCATCCATGAGTGTGGGGCGCCCACGCCCCCTCTCCCCATCGGAAGTCATCCAACGAAGGGTGATTAACAACCTCGTACGTCATTACGAGGAGGAGGGCATAATCCCAACTCGAGATATGGCCTTCCTGGACCTGGAGGCGTCCAGGCCCCACCGTCAATGCCTCCCTCGAGGGCCGCATAGGGAGCCCCTTCTCCCCACCCCAACATTCAATCGTTTTGGGAGCATGTCCTCGGAATGCCTCGACGACTCCCTAACTTATGCTGATGAAGTGGGTGATATCTGGCTCGGCCTTGTCAGAGTCCCAATCCAAGGAATCCAAGAAAGGGCCCCCACCTGGCCACATCAGCACCGCCGTCCATCCTTGCCAGAGGAGAAGGTAGGCTATGCCCCTACACCACCTGCACCGGCTCACCTGACCCGACGCCAGCGTTGGGACCAAGATGAGGGCGCCCGCCAAAGGGCATCGACGTCGAGAGAAACTGTGGCCCGAGCCACCTCCGACGTATATCATGAAGCCCCTGCACACACTGAGAAGGAACACTCATACGCCCGACCAGGATCGAGGCCCCAACATCCCCACGGGCAGGCTTGGTTGAATCTCTGGGTCGCAGGCCCGAGTGTTGATCGCCGTGAACCAACCCGCGGTGGTGTCACCCCGTACGGAAGTACTCCATGTACCAATACTCCACAGAGCATGGGCCTTCCCCAGTCTGAAGTTTTTCATAGAGGTATGACCCATGATACCCCCAACCCGAATGAAGACCTACCCCGTGGTAGCAAGACTCGGCGCAGAAGTCTTTTCTGTTCCCACCAAACTCGGTATGGAATTCTTCCTCCTACCCCCAACCATCGATGTGAAGGCATTTCCCATCCGGTCCCTCTACAATGTGGGGATCCTCCCTACATTCTCTCCGTAGTCGGAGAAGGTCCACCTCGCCCTGGAAACCAAAGGAGTGAAGGTCAGCCTCGCTCCACCTGCACTAAGTATGGAGGTCCTCCCCATGCTCCCGCTAGTTCCAACAGAGGTTTTGCCCGCTCAGGTGATGTTCATGGAGGTCCTCCCCAAGTTCCCTTGGACATTTTCCATGGTGCCCGTCGCACCCTGGTTGTCTCAAGTGGAAGTCCTCTCCGCCATGGAGCCAGCACATCCCCAAGACTACATGTCGGGAATCAACCTTGTCCCGAAGAGCCATCTAGGGGTAGGAGGGCGGGTTGTCGCCACCATAAGAAGAATCCTAGGAAATCCCGAACAGAGATCAAACTGACCCACTTCTCAGATTCTGAATCAGAATGTGGCTTGGCATTAGAACCCTCCCCTCGTTCCTCTGCATCAAGGACCAGGGCAGGAACAAGGTGTGTCAGCCTCATCCTTCTAGAATGTTAAGTCCATAACATTCCTGACTCTCTTCACAGGTACATCCAAGAGGAGGAAATTGTGGGAATCCCAGAGGTTCCAACCGTACAGTCACCACAGTCATCACCAGAAGTGCCCTCTACCTCGATCAGAGATCACAAAGATCTATTTTGGGGAATGATGGAAGTTGAGCAACAAGGTGACCCATCACGGGTAACTGTAATCCCTACAATAGAGGTCATGGCTATCAACCCATCGTATCGTGACATTGTGGTCAGGTCACCACACTCTTCATAGGATGGCCCAGAATTCGGCGGCCAGTCAGCTCGTTCACCATATTCTCTACCGCCCAGTTTACTCTCCCAGTGGTCCGCCTCTGTACTACTACCGGTTGTTCAGCCACCTCTGGTTGACGAGTGGGGAAATATGTGGCCAGACCACAAATCCTAGCCCAGGAACTTCTGGAATATTCTCGCAGCGGACCAATTCCCGATGAAGTTCTGGCTGGTGGCAGTGTCGAACTTTTGTTCACTGGAATCCCTCACCCCGGAGGAATTTGAGGGCTTCCGTCAAACCCTATGGGCGACACACTTTTGACTTCACTATCAATGTGTGTTGTACCCTAGGAGACAAGTGAACTTTGAGGAAATTGGCAAGCAATTCCGTTTGGTTGATTTGGCTGCACTCCCCATGGCCCAGTTCCCCGAGTCACTAGGTCGCCAGAGTGCTCTCCAATAAAAATGCGTTCAGAGTTTCATGGTACTCCACAAAATCATGAGGGAAGATACCCTCCATGTGAAAGTCCGTGTCTGGGGACAGTATGATGCCCTCCTCTTCAGTCTTATTCAGCAGCAGCCCGATTCGTTAAGCGACATTGAGGACATGCCGCCAAGAAGTGTTGTGGTCCACATGGATGACATAGTGGACAAGGAAGATTAGATGGAGTTTTTTGATGGAGACTTACCCCCTGAAGGTGTACCACCACTTCTGGACCCATCAGGGAGGATTACTCGCCAGCAGAGGAACCTTCTAGGCCTCCCTGCGCCCACCGAGTCACTGGTACTCAATCAGAATGCTTGTAAGGGTAAAGAACATGTCGGTACTATCAAGATCTCCGACCCATCCGCCTCAGTGAAAAGATGGAAGAATACCCTGAGAAGGACGTGTTGCGCCAGCAACTTTCTGAATAGAAGAGACAGGTCGATGAACTCTTAGCCGAGTGCGATATAGAGAGGCGACCCCACTATGGTGATCCTAAGTCGGGGCATCAGGGGCAGGAACAACTTCCCCCCGATGAGATGCCTCCGAGAAACCCTGATCATGCTACTCCTGCAGACACGGCAGAAGCCGGAACTCACGGAAATAGGGCATGATACATCTCACCAAACCCTCTTGAACGGCAAGGCAATCCGAGGAATCTAGCCCGGGTTCCCCCAGCCACCCCAAGGGCCATTCCACCAGTCACTCCACAAGCCATTGAAGCTGTTTACCATGTCGAAGAGCCCGAAACCGCACTCGTAGTTAGGGATCCCTGTCAAGACAGGGACCCCCACCCATATGATCCTATAGCGGCACTCATCGCCCACCTCGAGGCATTGGAAACGCGACAGGTGGCAGTCCAACTAGATGGTATGCCATATCTCGCATGGGGGGATGATATGCATGCACCTCTGAGTTTTGGGAATCACAATTTCTTGCCCTTTAACGGGACGGGGGACCCACCACAGCACTTGGTTCATTTTTCCTCTAGGTGTGACCCCATGTTGGGGACCCCGACACAGAAAGAAGCCTCTAAGCTCCGATGTTTTGTGCAAACATTGGAGGGCCCTGCATTTGTCTGGTACAACCAGCTCCCTATCGGATCAGTGACCGGTTGGGAGGATCTCCGCCATCAGTTCTTATACCGGTTCAGCTCCACCACTCAAAAGACTAGCATCACATACCTTTTCAAGTGCAAACAAAGGCCTGATGAGCGAGTCGCGGACTTCATCGCCTGGTGGAAGGAGCTTACATAATCCCTCTACAGGCCACTGACTTAGGAGAAATTACTGACGATGTGCGTAGGGAATGTTAAAATAGAACTGATTCCTTCTTTGAACACCCAGAACTACCCCGAAGGGTTCCTGGACTTCTCAGATAAGGATCAGTGCCTCAAGGAAACTCTGCAATAGGCTAGTCAGGCATGTCTGCTACCCCCTATGATCCCAGCCAGGAGGGCTGACCGAGCCGAACCCGCTGCAGTGACCCAAATAGAAGCCCCCAAACAGCTAGAATTTATTCAAGTGGCACCGGCCCCGCACCCCCACAGAGGCCCTTCACCTCAGGCACAGGCTCCTGCCCAGCAGTGACCGCCTCAGAACCGACAGGTTCCCCCGCGTAATGTGCCACCACCGCCTAGGCGGGACAATCAGGCTCCACCTCCTCGGAAGGCCCCTCCGGCCCCTCATCAGGGCCAGGCTCCCAGATCCCCTATACGGAAAGAATGCACCAGACTTACTCGTTCAACGACAATCAGGTCCCTGGCTAATTCCGAAGTTCCCTAAAGCAAGGGATTGTATGCTTACCCGAGTGCAGAAGGCTGGTAGAGGCAAACCTCACCGATCACCCCAACTACTACCCCTATCATCGGATTCTGGGGCACACCCTCAAACAATGCTATGTGTTTAAAGATTGAATCCAAGACCTGGTCGACAACAACATAGTCAGGTTGGGCCCGACCCCAACACAAGTGGCGGGTGTCTTCGTAGGGTCAAGAAGTGGTAGCGATGATGAAGGTGAGTGGAAGCATGTTCCCATCCATGGGTCCCATAAGTATGATGACTGGATGGCCCGTAAATCCATCACCCACTCCCATGGAATCATTCGGGCACACCTGAATCAGTCGGACCCTTCAGAAGATGTGACCAGTACCTCTGCGTCATCATCTCAGCCGACCTCTTCCCAAAAGGGAAAGCAGCGAAGACGCAAGAAGAAGCAATGCACTCCACCACTGCCATCATCATCCCTTACTCTCGATGATTTCATGCCCCCTGAGACGAGGATTTTACCCAGAATCCACCTAGTGCTGGAAGACTCTTTGAGCGACAGTCAGGGGTACGCTTCGGATAATACCATGGAGCTGGTAAATCCCTATATGACTCCCGATAAGGGGGAACGCCGGATGAACCTCCCCAACGTCCCCAACCAACGTCAACGTCAGCGGAGCCGTGACCACGCGGGTCATCAAGGTGCATCCGTGGATGCTTTCAACCAGGCCGTGCACACTACTGAAACCAGACAGTAGGCCCAGCACAGAGCTCAGCGCGCACAACCTCATCTGGTGCCCTCAGATCTACCTCCACCGCCGTTTGTGCTACTAGATTAGGCAGAGTTGTCTCGTCTGTACCGTGGCAAGTATTGCCCTGCTACATGCCAATATCAGTTGTCCAGTCCTCATCCGACATCTACTCTTTAGGAATCAACTAGCAGGCATCGGGATGTACCCAATACCAGCCAGCTGTCAGTCTAGCCGGTAGGGCCCGCCATGCCTCCAACTGCAGAATGACCACCTGTAAGCAGAGGCTCATGTTTGGCACAAAAGTATGATGTTCTAAAGCACCTTTTCGGAATTCCAGCAAGGCATTCTATCCTTGATGATCTTCGCCTATCATCTGAAATGCGTGAGGCACTAGCCGAGGCCCTAAGGAGCCCCCTTCAGTTTGAGACAGAGGTAATGACTGCATAAGCCTTCCACACTGAGGCAATTGAGAACGCCAAATTCTAGGAAGTTATCTTGTTCTCCAGTGAAGATTAAGACCCTCCAATACATGGTCATATTCTCCCCCTATACATCACTGTATAGTTCAATGGTGTGGAAGTCCGCCACTACCTTGTTGACACGGGTTCGGGGATTAACCTAATCCCGACTCGTACACTATGAAAGCTATATTTGTCTGAGGATGATTTAACTCCCTCTGACCTCAGAATCCAGGGATATGAAAAGACTAAGAAATACCCAGTCGGCAAGATCCGCTTGAAGACCCAGTTCAGTGGAATAATTGCCAGCACCGAGTTCATGGTTGTCTCACAGGACACCACATACAACGCATTGATGGGTAGGCCATGGCTCCATCTGCATGAAGTGTTACCTTCGGCGTATCACCAATGCCTCAAATACTCCCTCAATGGTTGAGTATGAGTGCTCCAAGGAGATGCGTCTCCTTTCTCCTCTTGTGAAGCCCGCTACCTAGACACCGACTATTACAAGAGTAAGGATAAGCAAATCCTGGAAAGTAAGGATGAACCCGCCCTGGTCACAAGTGATCCCTGGGAAGGCCTAGACGACACCTACATCTTCATGATCCATCATTTGGAGGCCACGACCCCCGACATGGGGTAGTGTTTTTTTTGTTTCGGGTACAAGAGGAAGGCATATTCCCAAGTCCAAGCGATGATGGAAAATCATATCATACTCCTACACCAACCAGGATCAGGTGATCCCAGAACCTCCTACCCCGGTACGGTATTGGGATGTCAGGCCCATGACAACGGCAGTATGTCATACGTGTCTCTTCCGCCGGGCTGGAATCAACCGGCTCAGGCCGACGCGTCACTACTATTTTAATATCATCAAGCGTGGCCCCTTGGGCCAATGACCAGATGAGATTGGATCGACTGCCTTCATCGCTATGGTCTCAGTGGCGCATGAGTCTCCTGATATGATGACCACTACTGCCCATGCCGGAACCAGCCGCCCATCAGAGTTTGATGACTCAGAAGTAGCTCCCCCCATGGAAGATCTCTCCACAGGTGAAGAAGTGAATCTCGAGGATGCTCCCCCTACCATTGAAGAAGTCATCTATACCATGGTCGATGAATTGGTACATGTGAACCTTGGTTGCGAGGAAGATCTGAGACCCACATTGATCAGTGTCTCCATGCCCCTCAAGGAGCAGAAAGATTATGTGGACTTTCTCAAGAAAATTGTGATGTGTTTTCCTGGAGTTACAATGAGATTGCAGGACTAGATCCCCAGGTAGCCGTCCACCACCTTGTTCTCCCAACAAATCAACACGGGTTCAAACAGCCTCCCAAAAAGATGCACCCTTATCACAGTGCCATGGTTGAGGCCGAAGTTGATAAGCTCATCAAATCCAAATTCGTTAAGGAGGTCTAGTACCCCAAGTGGATTTCCAACATTGTGCCAGTCAGGAAGAAGAACGGGCAGATCAGAGTCTGCATCGACTTCCGCGATCTCAAATGCCACTGCCCGAATGATGATTTTCCCCTCCTAGTGACAGAGTCATTGATTGATTCCACGACCGGGTTCCAAGCCCTCTCTTTCATGGATGTGTATTCCGGGTACAACCAGATCCAGATAGCCCCCAAGGACGAAGAGTCCACCGCCTTCAGGTCTCCCCAAGGTACTTTCTGTTACCAGGTCATGCCTTTCGGCCTGAAAAATGCAGGTTCCACCTACCAGCAGGCCATGCATCGCATATTAAAGCTGATTCTTGGGACACTGGTGGAATACTATGTGAATGATCTGGTAGTCAAATATCACCAGCGCCAAGACTATCTCAAGGACCTTGAGAAAGTGTTCGTCTTCCTCTGTTCCTGCCACCTGAAGATGAACCTACTAATGTGTGCCTTCGGGGTCACCTCTGGGAAGTTTCTTGGTTTTTTTGTTAGATACTGAGGCATCGAGATTGACCCGGAGAAGATCAAGGCCATTAGCCAAATGCCTCCCCCGAGCAATATTTGGGAGATTTGAGGTATCCAAGGCCACTTAGTCTATATACTCCGATTCATTACAAATATGGCTGGAAATTGTAAGCTCTTTTCCCAGATCATGAAGAATGGATCCACCTATTAATGAGATGAAGAGTGTCAGACCACCTTCGAGGAAATCAAGCAATATCTACTCCAACCTCCGGTCTTGATGCCACCCGTCTCTGGAAATCCTCTGGTCCTTTACGTGACCACCCTTGAATGGTCCCTCGGTGCACTTATCACCCAGAAGAATAATGAGGGAACAGAGAACAACCTCTACAATCTCAGCCACATGCTCCTCGATATGAAGACTAGATACACCCCTATCAAAAAGTGCTGCCTTGTTCTTGTGTTCACCATATAGAAAGTACGAAATTACCTACAACACCATGAGGTACAGTTGATATCTCGAGTATACCCACTGAAGTACATCATGAACCGCCCTATGTTAACTGGCCAACTAGAGCGGTGGGCGGTGATCCTCCAGCAGTTCGGCATCAGGTTCATGCCTCAGAAGGCCATCAAGGTACATGCATTGGCAGACTTCCTAGCTGACCATCCAACCTCTACGGATGAATCCCTAGATCTGTATTTTCTAGATGAGGCAATCCTCTCAGTCGATCATGTTGTCTCATGCTGGAAAATGCACTTCGACAGTGCCTCTCGGAGCCCCACTAGTAGGACGCTCAATGATCCTAAGATCAATAGAGTATGTTTGGGTATCATATTCATCACCCTGACGCAAGATGTTTTTCCATACTCATTCTTGTTGTCAAAAGGTTGCACCAACAATGAGGCAGAGTATCAGGCTCTCATCACCGGCCTCAAGATGACCCTTGAGATTGACGTGCCCCATCTACATGTGAAAGGGGATTCCAAAATAGTCCTCAAGCATGTCAATGATGACTATGTTGTCAGTATGACAGAGCTTGTGCCATTGCTGAAGTTCACCCTCCATTTAATGGCCCAGTTCCCTTCTCAACCAGAGGTTACCCATGTCCCTCGATCACAGAACAGTCGAGCAGACGCTTTGGCTGGCGTAGCTGCGTCCCTCGCAGAACCCGATCAGGATGATTTGATCATACATGTATCACACCAAAGAGTCATCGCCCCCGTCACCCCAGAGGATAACGACGGCCTGCAGATAAGCCACCTTACCATCGTACCCTCCACGTCAGGGGTCCCAGGTTCTTCATATGTAGTGGTTGATGCCACTCCCGACTAGAGGGCACCTTTTGTCGAGTACCTCCAAAAATGGATGCCTCCCTGATGATGGGGCCAAACACGAGAGAATATGATGCCGCACACTTCAATTTACTCTCTAGAGTGATCCCATCCTTGAGCATATCCTCTATAAGCGGAGCATTGATGGTGTTCTCCTCCGTTGTATTCAAGGAGTCGAGATTTTTCAGGTCATGCAAGAGGTTCATGCCGGTTCCTACGGTGCCCATCAGGCTGGGCCCAAGCTGTCCCATCAGATCTAGAGGTTGGGGTACTTCTGGACCTCTATGATCCATGATTGTATCGAGTTTTCCAAGAGATTCCATGTGTGCCAAGTTCATGCTAACTTCCTGCATTGGCCGCCAAATCCTCTCCACTCCACCAAGTAGTCTTGGCCATTTGCGGTGTGGGGACTCGATGTCATATGACCATATCCACCAGTGACAACTCGTCAGTGTAGATTCATCCTAACGACTACAGATTTCTTCTCTAAGTGGGCAGAGGCAGTTCCACTCAAAGAGGTCAAGGATCGTTCCATTGTTGACTTCATGATCTCCAATATCATCCACCGGTTTGGAGTCCCTCACACTGTACTCACCGATAAAGACACCAACTTATGAGTAGTCGATATGAAGAAATTGTACGCCAAGTACAATATCTGTTCAAACCATACCTATCACCATCATGCATAGGAAAATGGACAGATCGAGGTTTTCAATAAAACCCTCTCTAACATTATGAAAAAGATGGTTGGTCAGAACAAGAAGAGTTGGCTGGACAAGCTACCCAACGCCCTCTGGGCTCATCGGACGACGACTCGCAATTCCACCCAGGTGACCCCATATTCCCTGGTGTATGGGGCTAAGGCCATCCTGCCCATTGAAATCCAGCTACCACCGTTACGCACTCCAGTCTATGACCAGCAGGCGCCAAGTAAGGTGGAAAAAATCCACCTAGCTAAATTCAAATCATTGGACGAGAACTGGCTCCGTGACCTGCACAATCTGGAAAGGCATCAGAATAAGATAGCTAGAGCCTTCAACAAGAACGTCCACCTTCACTCTTTTCTAAAAGGAGACCTGGTGTTGGCCCTCTGAGCGCCAATGATCCCTGGAAGGAAACCACCCAAGCTTGTGCCTAAATGGGAAGGACCTTACGTCATTCATAAGCTTTACCCCAAAGGAGCATACTCCCTAGCGACCATGGACATTGAGCGCATAACTCCTCCCACCAACGCCAAGTTCCTCAAGAAATACTTTGCCTGGGCCCCTTGGTCCTGCATGAACTTAAACTGTAGGGTCCCGCATGACCTTAAATTGCAAATTACGGTCCCACATGACCTCAAACTGCACCATAGTCCTAGATGACATTAAACTGCTCATTTTCATCCGTCATGACGTTAAACTGTACATTATGGTCCCGCATGACCCTAAACTGATACATCACCCTACATGACAATAAACTGCAAAATGGTCTGAGCTCTATGACCTTAAACTAAGATCTTCCCCATCCTTACTGCAAGACGTTAAAATGCAAGCTAGTTAAGCCTTTCTGAATGAGGCTCATCCTTATGACCTTTGTCCTCTTTGGGCCCCTGGCCCCCTTCCTTACTGTAATACATTAAACTGCAAGCCAGTCAGGCCTTCCTGACCGAGGCTCATCCTCAGGCCCCTTGGCCTTCCTCGACTCAGACTCTCTTGAGGGATTGTACAGTGTGGTGTGGGATTACGTCCTCATTCACGTTGGGTTACTCGCTATATCGTACATATTACCAAATGAGATGTGTCTGCCGTCCTGCATGACCTTAAACTACACCTCGTCCCACATGACGTTAAACTGCACTTCTAGAACTACTTATGGCTTGATTCCCATCCTAATGGGATACACAGGAATGATTAGACGTCTCATCTTGAGCCCAGACCCGAGATCTTATCTTTGACTGTCCCCCCTGGGTAGAGTTTCCTTGGAGGGTCCTTACATGATGAGGAGTAGGCTTCCTTAGCCCCACTCATACGAGGATTATAATGGTCGTACCATGTTCCCACTCCCATTATTCTATCCTACCATGTCTTTACCATACGATTTTAAACTGTATGGCCTTCAAGAACTATGTATGGCTTGATTCCCATCCTCATAGGATATGTAGAAACGCCCAGACACTTTTTTCGTTGGCCCATCCCAAAAGCCAAAATCCTCCCCTCGGGTCAAGACATATGGTACGGTGCACACTTTTTCCCCAATTTACGTCGATCAAGCCTCGACCCGACTGTGAGTCCCCCTGGAGATGTTTTCCTCTTTCACAGATGGGTACAACTATGCTTCACCCACTCCATGATTGGGATTCCATCACTTTCCTCATCCAGAAGGCCCCTTGAATGGTATGGATGCTCAGCCTAAGGGCCCTCTTACCACTTTGGGCCAACGCCCTCAAGGATGTCGAGCAACAAGCCGATAAAAGTCCCACGTTTCGAATGTGGTCAGCGGTTGACGCTCATTTGTTGCTCCCATATCAGGTCACCATAGGGACGATGTGTTTCGAACATGGTCAACAATGTCCTGGATCTTCGGGTCCACCCCAAGATGTCCCAAACATCAAGTGAAGTGATTCATTCTACCCCATCCCGAAGCGACAAACTTCCTTCTGGGTGGTGCCAACAGTCGGGCCCCCAACCTCGATTATTTTATAAGGAGTGTACGGCGTGGTGAGGGATTATGTCCTCATTCATGTCGGGCTACTTTCCATGCCATACGCATTCCCTTACCGAGGCCCTGCCTCAGGCCTCTTGGCTTTTTCGGGCTCTATCCCAAGTTCTTACCCAGAGCATACAGTGTGGTGAGGGATTAAGTCCACACTCAAGATGGTTTGTTCACCGTACCATACACCTCCTCTGTCCAGGGAGCCCTATTCCCTGACCTTCGTCCTCACTACAAGAAGTTAAACTGTGAGTAGGCCAGGCCTTCCTGACCAAAACCCAAATATCAGGCCCCTTGTCCTTTTCGGCCCCCCTGGACCAGGTTCATTCTTACAGGACTGTGTGGTGTGGTGTGGGATTACGTCCTCGTTCATGTCTGGTTACTCACTGTACCGCACACATCATCGTTAGGGCTTTCACCATATTTCACACCTAAAGGGACCCCCAAGAACGGCCTAGATACAACGCCCAAGGGCTCTCCTACAGTTATGGGCCAACTCCCCCGAGGGTTTCGGAAAACAAATCGATAAAAATCACGCATTCCGAATATGGTAAGCGGTTGATGCTCGTTTTTTGTTCCCATTTCAGGCTAATGAGATGTAGATAATGCTTTTCTTCCACGGTCAGAATTAATCCTCCATTGCCACACCAACCCCATTAAGCCCAAAATGTCAGTTATATGATTCACATCCTTCTCCATTCTCATCATGTCCAAGTAGTGTTTTGAAACTCTTGGTACTATTCCTCAGTGTGCATCTGCAAATTAGGGGAATAATGCTGCGTTAGAGGCATCCTTCGGGGCTCTTCACTGACTTCCCCTCGATGGATGTTTCGGGTATTGCGATAAGGATCTTCCCCCCTTGTTTCCCACACCGAGTTTAACTCACGTGGGCTTAGGGATTGGGTCGAGGTCTGCGCTTACTTGGAAAGTGACATCCACCCATGGTCCGAGCTCTAAGACCAAAAACTAAGATCTCCTAAGAACTACGTCTGGCTTGATTCCAAACCTCATGGGATACGTAGGAATGCTCAGACCTCCTGTATTTGTGTCCAGCTTGAGTTCAGCTAATTTTTCTCTTCTGTCTTGCCTTCAAGACCTTGACTACAAGATTGTGTAGTGTGATGCGGTATTATTTCGCCATCCACATTGGGTTTGCAATAGCCTCACCATGCGCACCCAGTTCTAAGAATTAGCCCTTCTATTTCCGGTCCCGCACGACATTAAAAGGCACCCTCAAGAACTACGTGTGTCTTGATTCCCATCCTCATGGGATATGTAGGACCACCCGAATGTCTAGACTTCAGGCCCAACCCCACTTATTAGAGATCTCTCGATCTCCTGGTCACCGAGGCCCCTTGGCCTGCCCCTCTCTAAGGGGGGATATATAGGATTGATATTGGGTTTTTGGCACTATTCCCCCTTTTTCTGAGAATCCTCCATCTCTCGATCGCCCTCAAGTTGAGTCCCTTGACTCCTTGCAGTGATTCACCCATGTGTTAAGAGTACTATGGTCTAGGAACAAGAGTTTTAGATTCTACTTGGTAAAGTTCCTTCCAATTGTCAAGCTTCGTGTTCCCCTTCATTCGGGCTTTCATCACCTTTCACACCCAAAGGGACCCCCAAGAACGGCCTGGATACAACTACCAAGGGCTCTCCTACTATTACGGGCCAACGCCCCTGAGGGTTTTAGACAACAAATCAATAAAAATCCTGCGTTTCCAATATGGTCAATGGTCGATGCTCATTTGTTTGTCCCCATTTCAGGCTAACGCGACAGGATGCTGTGTTGCGAACATGGTCAGCAGTAATACTTTGTCGTCACGCCAGCCCCTATATGACTTGAATGTTGGTTGCATAACTCACATTATGTTCCACCCCATCGTGTCCAAGTGGAATCTTGACACTCTTGGTGCTACCCCTCAGTGCACTTTTTCATATTAGGGGGAAAAATCTGTAATATGGCGTCCTTCGGGGCTCCCACGGTTCAAGTTCTAAGACCATAAACTGAGATCTCCTCAGAACTACGTTCAGCTTGATTCCAATCCTCATGGGATACGTAGGACCACCTGAACGTCTCGTTTTCGAGTCCAACTCATTTGGGAGATAATCTTTTCCCCTTCACCTTTCACCTCTATGTGGGACCCTCGACCTGGGGTTCCTCTCTCAGAATTGCATACGGTATAATTTGAAATTATTTCCCCATTTATGTCGGTTATGTTGTATGGCTCCGTACACATTCCCCTCCTAGCATCGTCTCTGCTACGTCTGCACTGCACAATGTTAAAATCCATGCTTGGTCCTATCACATGACCCTAAATTGTGACATTATCTTCCTGGCCGCATGACGAAAAACATCAATGCATTGTGATGACCCCATCATAGAGGACATCACGTTGGGTATTGGTCACGTGCCATGCCATTTGTCAACGCCTATCACGGATTGATTCTTGTAGAGACACCAGGGCTTACTACCATAGGCCTGTCGCTTCACAAAAAAAAACCGCTCACCTTAAAGGAAAAACAAGATTTATCAAATTCTTCTTCCTTTGGTGCGAGGGCCACACCCGAACATCCCTTTTTCCCTGGCACTGGTACCTTACCATGCCACCCTTTAGAACTACGTATGGCTTGATTCTCATATTTATGAGATATGTAGGAGCACCTGGGCACTTCCCCGCGGGCCTAGCCTTACTTTCATGTTCGGTCCCTCGAATCGAGCACTCCCCAGAGAACACATGGTAAGTAGGTCTTATGTGCTCATTCATGTCAGGTTTTGTAACCACCTTCCCGCGTGTCCCCTTCACTCCTTACCCATACATGGTCTGAGTTCTAAGACCTTAAACTAAGACCCTTTCAAGAACTACGTTCAGCTTGTTCCCCATCCCCATGGGGTATGTAGGTATGCCTTTTCAGTTTTCTCAAGCTCAGCCTAACTTTCGTGTTCGGTCCCTTGACTCGAGCAATCCCCAGAGAACACATTATAAGTAGGTCTTATGTTCCCATCCACGTCGGGGTTTTTTAATTACCCGCCACGTGACTTCTGTGTTTCCTTCCATCCATGGTCTGAATTCTAAAACCCTATACTAAGATATCCCAATGGGAAGGGACTCGACTCCCTTTATCTAATACGTATCATTAACGTATTTGGATGCATTTTGACAAAAATACCATAGTATGGAATTTTCATGGGGACATCCCCATGTTCCATGTATAAGATTTGTGTGCTCGCTATTTGGATCCTCATCCTCTTGCACATATGAAAGGACCCTCGGACGACATGGATGCTAGGCTTAAGGGCTCTCCATGTATGCTGGACCTAAGGTCCCTCTGATCGTTTCGGGCCAACATCCCTATGGATCTCTTAAAACATTTGCGACATGGTCTCATGTTTCGAACATGTTCAATGGTCGACCCTCATTCATCTATCCCCATTCTAGGCTAACGCGATACGGATGCTGCGTTTCTACCATGGTTAATAGTTATCCTCCATCGTCACACCGCCATCATTGTGATCCAAATCTTGAGCGTTATGATTCACACATTTCCACTTCCTCATGTTCAAGTGGAATTCCAACATACTCGTCTCTACCTCTTCGCGCATCTAGATGCGCCACATGGACGTGTTAGTGTCATTGGTCTGGTATTCACCGAGCTTCCCTTCGCGCTAACCTACCCCTTCCTATGTCGGGAAAGTTCCCCATTACTTTTTGTTTCCCACATCGAGAACGACTCACGTGGGCTTAGTAGTTTTGGTGCAATATATACCAGCACAACCAGGCTTCTATTCATCCTACATGACATTAAAATGTGTTTCCAGAACTACGTGTGGCTTGATTCCCATCCTCATGGGATACGTAGGGTTACCCTGGTATTTTACCTAGGTTCCATCCCACAAGAATCATAAATCCTATTATTCCCCTTTCCGCCCCCTGGCCGGACCCCTCGTAGGGGATTGTGTAACTATAACTCTACCCTGAACAAGTTCAGGATGCCCCAAGATGACGTTGGGAAGTGACAGACCACCTCTCCAGAGAGGCCCTATCTAAAAACAAGAAGAATTATCCATGATCAAACCGATGTGCCCATCTGGTGTACTTTACCACGGTGGTGTAATTTCATGTGTGTTGGATTATATTCGAACAAACCATCACTCCACATTCCACACTTCGTGTGCCCCTTATTCAAAGCCTCATCCCATTTCATGTTTGGAGGAACCCCCTAACAGTACGGATGCTCGACCTATGGTCCACATGCTGTCCTGGGCCAATGTTCCGGAAGAATGGTCATGTTTTGAGGGACCCCCTAACAGTATGGATGCTCGACCTATGGTCCGCCTCCTCTCCTTGGCCAACTTCCCAGAAGACTGATTGAAGATATTTGAGTTAGGCCCCATGTTGCGAACATGGTCAATGGTCGGCCCTCATTTGTTGTCCCCATTTTAGGATAACGTAGTAAGGATACCGTCTTTAGGCCACGGCTAACTGTTGTCCTTTATTGTCATTCTACTCTCACAATGTTCCAAATCTTGGGTATCATGATTCAAACTTCCCATTCCCACCTTTTCGGACCAATTTCAGTGACCCTGGAGTTGAACCGTTCGTGCAAAAGAGCACGCTGAAAAAATGGTAATTCGACTGTTCTGAGAACTTCCTTCTCCGTCCAGGTCTCTCTTATTTCCCAGAAATCCGAACCGGTTATCCAAACCCCGGGTTCCTGATGCTTGGTTTACCATCTTATGTTTGGATGGGACGATGAGGTGACTATCTCTTGTTTCTCACATCGGGCCCGACCCACGTGAGCTTATGGAATTATCACTGGACGTCCCACAAACATTGTAAGGATGAAAAATGAACCAGTGCAAACAATAGAACTCTTGCATGCTATGACATTCAAATAAAAAAAACAAAACAAGAAAGTTTGTCTAAGGGTTTTTAATCATTACAGTACCCAGGGGTTGACTCCCCCCATGGATGGATTGACCCCGTCAAAAGAGAGTTGCAACTCCACCACCCTTTGACTTGTGGCATCCAAGAATTACTACCGCTGACTTAGCTCCCGCTCCTCCTCAGCAGTGATGGGGCGTAGTTCGTCGGCCCCCGCTTGGGCCCTCTCTATGTCAGCCTGAATGACAACCATCTCTTCGGAAGCCTTCTTCATATGCTCTTCTGCCTCTCCTAGCTCGGCATTCAATCATGAGATCATCTTAGATTGTGAATTGAGAGAGGCTGAGTGCTCATCAGCCTGAGACTTCATCTATTGTACCTCGTTTTTTGCATCCTGGAGCTTCTTGATATTCGTCGCCTTCCTCTAATGCCAGCCCACGCTGATCCCGAAATCGTATTCCTAGATCTTCTCTACCATGAGATCTCGGATGAGCTTATGAGGACGCTGGGCATCCACTCCCCCAGTGCACAGTTCACGTAACTGCGAGCGAAGTCTGTCCATTTCATTCATCCATATTGCTTGGTGGTGTAATTGATGAAGCGAGTGATCAGCTTCCACGATCGGCGGTAGAACATTTTGTTGTCCTCTTCATCGGAGGTCATTTCATCCTAGTCTGCGCGATTGGAAGGCTCGTATGTATGATACACCCGCAAGAAGTCTTCAGCATGATCTGCATCTGACATTGAATCTGGCGTGACATCTGGCACCGGAGCAATCATGGCCGGACATGGGTCTTCCGGTCGATCCTCATCATCAGACTCTACCTCAATAACCTCAGGCACAACCCTGCTGGTGGTCCCGCCAACAATAGAAAGTGCTGCCTCTCGGGTAGGCGGGGTGACTATCTCCACGATCACCAGCATGCCCCTAGGAGGGATGCCTCCAGACATCCCGACCAGCCTTGCCGCAGTGGCCCATGCCAGTCATAGAACTGTACGTGACATGGGAGGGCATGGACGTCAGTCAACATGATCTACATATGATAGCAATGATTTCAGTGGAGGAGACTTACGAAGATCGAACTCTTGGTGATGCTCCTGAGTCAATGCTGATGCGACCCCAAGGCGTGGCCCTCCGTATATTTTCAGAAGGTCTGAAGATTCTGGAAGAGCCACCTTGGGTGCTCTAGACCTACCAGACACAAAACTAGATGCAGCCGCAGGCGTGGGTTTTGAAGGTCTTGCATCATCACCTGCCAAGGGGCAAGAGCGAGGTCTGCGTACAATTTCCTCTTGTATGGTTCAGATATTCATAAGAGGTCCATAATGGCCTGAGAGCGGACCCTGAGGAAAGAAATTTGGAATGATACCTCGAGAACCTCCACTAAATCGTTGGAATCTGAGTCTTGATCTCCGACTTCGCTTTCCTCCAACGGGCTCCCTCCGCCGGCCTCGTCTTCCCCAAAGGATTCTTCTGATTCTTCCGGTAGGGGGAAGCGCTCTCTCAATTCGGTGGCAAACAGCTGTCGGGGAACCATCCGATCCAGCAGAACCCTTACCCGGTCTTTCATCGGATGTGGGGAACCACTGGAATGTATGTAGTCCTCCATCTCAGACAAATATTACTCCACCTCCACCAGAGATACTGAAAAACCGGCCCGAATTGGGCCTATACCCGGTAGGTCCATCCTGAGATGGTTCAGGTGTTCCCAAATCTTAGTTAGGCTGAGAAACTTTCAGTTGACATCCCAAATGTCCAAGGCCTCCAGGAAAACAACATTCTATTGCATGTCGATATGGCGTAGCCGCTTCCCTGGAGCTTGAGTGGATATCCTGCGAAACCCCCTTGGTGGCCTCCCCTCCGGATGGCGCTGCTCTTCCCGAACCACCGGGTCCACTACCACTGTTGGATCCGTCACTACTGTTGCATCCTCAGCTGGTGTAGGTATCGCCACCACGGCAGCCCCGCCACCACGAGAGGCCCTTGCTGCCCTCCGACCCCACATCGGGATAAGGGAGCCCAGCCGTCACCAGGCCGAACGGTTGGCTGCTTCAACATTTCCCCAGGATAAGCCACCTCCCAACTGATGGCATACTCTTTCACCAGTCCAAAGACAGTAGTGGATGGAGGCAATGCAATTCACATTTTCCCATCTTCCCATGTGAACATGAGCCAAAAATTACTCATTACACACGAGTTCTCCTAATGACGCACCTCCCTGTAGACCTATGGGGTCAGCCACTATAGGCACCGGAATTGCCTCGTTAACCAGTGTGGGGTGGATGGCTCGCAGAGAGGCTCACGGTCCACCTGTTCCACCAAAACACCAGCTCGAAAGGCCAGGAGATAAGCATGGTGATCTTCCGTTCCCTGACTGTCGTTAGTGAGTACTCCCTTCAGCAATGGAAAACAGGTGGAGGTTAAATTCGTCCGCCTTCCACACCCGGTTCACCACTATCGGTACGATTAGTTTGAATGGGAAGCTCCCGGCCACATTCAGGATGGAGGGGTAGAAGTTCGACTCCGGTGGAGAGATGGGGTTTGGATATTCGTAAACCCCCCTGATGTGCGCCGCGATCCACCCATACAGAAGGTGGAAGGGTCCACTTTTCCTCGGCGGCTTCTTGCCCTCGCTAACGTGCCACAACATCCTGTACAGTCTGGCGAGCATCGGAATTCCTAGATTGACCCGCCTTCCTATGGCCATCATGGATGACATAATAAATGAGCTAGGCCGCACCCCTATGTTGGTATCCCTCACCGGTAGGATCCAACCGCAGATAAGGGCCGCGATAAACACCGCTAGCCTGACTATCAGCTGCTGTTCTGTGATGACACCGAAACCCCAGGTCTTCCATTGTCTATCCTCCAAGAGCCGCCAATACGAGTGCTCCTTTCCCCGTTGAGCCCCCTACGGACAAGTTAGAGGCCTCATAGGGAACTCTGGATCCTCTGGGATGTTCAGGAACCGCTTGAACCACTTCTTAAAGTGGACATCTCTCATCGCCTCCTTGTCCCCTCCGGGGACCAGTGCCATCAGTGCCAGTGCCAGCCGCGGAATCTGCTCCGGATCCTCCCACGTTCTCATGAAGGGGAGGAACTCATCCTACATGGCCCCGAAGATCGGGACCCTCGAGATCTATTGGACATCCCACAGACTGATGCCAACCTCCCCATGGTGCAGGTGAAAAGTGTTGGTCCTAGACGACCATCTGCTCAGCAGCTCCAGCATCAGCTATTTCAGTTGATAAATGTGGAATTATGAGGCCTATGCCACCTCATACAAACCCACTCTCCTAAGCTTGGCCCCAAACTCCTCGCATGAGGCACCTACCCAGTAGGCCCATGCCCATTCGTTGGTGAAGTTTCCGCCATGGCGCAGGTCCCACTCATCGGACCACCCCTTCTTTGAATCCCGCAAAGCCGCCTTCAATATGGTGTGGTACATGGGAGGGGACTTCTCCGGTTGCAGTGGATCCCCATCAATGTTGTTCAGATGGTTGTATAGATAGTCGGTGTTGACGGGTGTGAATTCCTCCTACGCATGACCATCGGCCACCCTGAACCATTGGAATTGGCATGGCATTCTCTTAAACTAGTAAGCTGGTTCATCCCTACTCACCTCAGGAATGAAGACATCATCTCTCAGCCCGAAGCCATACAAGGGAATCTTCTTGCATAGAGGATAGTTCTTTTTTCTCTCTGATAGCAGGTCTTTCAAAGAATTATGGTCCGAGTGGCTTCGGACTGGCTCCCCTGGGCCCAGACAGTTGGTCATCTCATTCCTCTGGGCGGCGTCTGCAAGAATCCCCATCACAGCTTCTTGATAAGCCATTACGGTTTCAGAACTCGAAAAAATTTCGGGTTGGGGCGTGAAGATTGTTCATGAATATTTCCTGTGAAGATCGTTTGAAAATCCAAGACGCAGGGCCTGACCTCGGCTTGCAAGTAGAGGTTCGCTTGGCGCAGTCACAGAGTCAGAGACTCGAGGTTCGTCGCGATGCTCGATTCACGGTGAGCATACGCGGAGGTCGCGGAGCTTCTCAAAACTAGAGCGCAAGAGGAAAAAGGCGCAAAGAAGGAAAAATATAAGAGAGGGAAGCCCCCTATTTATAGGCAGCGACTGTGGAGCTTTGCAGTGCGTCCATCCCGCATGGAACTTCGCGGCGCGTCCAAAGCGTGCAGCCCCTGCCTACCTCGTGCGACTTCTCTACGAGTCAGCACTGCAAACCGCCGATAATTTTGGCGATTTCCCTCATACTTCTACCCTTGGTCCCTCCACGGCTCCATGTATGAGGGGGGAATTTGTTGGTTCCAAAATATTGGATGAAAATAACGATGAAAAAAGAGGCCCCACACCCTTCCTCATGAAGCCCCGACACGAATCCCCCTACCTCTGCGGCCGCCGCGAAGCACCATATGCGGTAACACTCTGTGAACACCCTGACGTTCGCAAGCCCTCCATGAAGCACCAGAGTCCGTAGGCCTCCATGCATGCCCTGACGTTCACGACCTGCCACAAAGTAGAGGAGGCAGTACCTCTCTGCGAATTCGGTTGACGTTCACGACCCGCCGCGAAGCCACCTAGGCCCCTTTGCATCGAGTGAGCTCTACTTCGCAGCGCCCCTTACCTATAAATACCGAGATCCCCCTGAACGCTTTGTATGGACAATCCGACCTTTCAGTTTCTCAACACTCAAATCGAGAAGCACTCTTCACTTTTGGAATCATGAGCTTAGTGGGGTATTTTTTCATTGTGAGAGGCCTTTTCCTTGTTTCGCTTTGAGCCCCACTTATGATAGGGATTCCCTTCATGAAGACTAAGGGAATTCGCGAAGGAATGGGATTTCCAAGGGAACCCAGGTAGTTGCGGAGCATTTATTCTTCGCAAAACACCCATCCTATACACGTGATCCACATGCCAATGCAGGTTCACTGTACTTAGTGAAGCACACTACTTCACAACACCTTGTTTAGTGAGGAACCTATGCTTCGTGAGGTAGTGCTCCGCGAAAACCCCTCCACTTCACGAAACACCTCCCACTTGCATCTCTACCCCATGCTAAGTCAACGACACTCTACTTCATGAAGCACACCCCTTCGCAAGTGCCCTCCACTATGCAAAGCAACCAAGCTCCGCAAGGCCCCTGTATGTGGACCCCTTTGCTTGGAAATTTCTATTCTCGTGCGACCATCCAGGTTTGCACGATGTGACTTCAAAGTCCCCTAGACGACACCACCCATATCATTGCTTCGCCTAATGCTTCTTCTCATAGGCACACTAACGGCTATTGATTCTTCACATAACCATGCTAACGTGGACCCTTCGATGGTTTTCTCTGTGACCCCCCTTTTCCACAGCCTTGCCGATGGCTTCCCTCCCCCAAGGAGAAGTGGGTACCAATCATGTAAGTCCTAGGGGTGTGGTGTAAACCCACCTCATCCGAGCTGCAGGACGTTAAACTGCCAAGAACCTCATCCTCAACACATGATGTTAATCTGTGACCCGACCCTGTGCCTCACATGCAGGGTCCCCCCGGCTTGGACATTCTTTACGTCACTCGTCTCCACGAGAATGGAATCACCCTCACATGGGATGATATCCTCCCACTCGGAGTGGAGTTTGTCCACGGGGGAAGGGCTGCCTTAGAGAATAAGCCCCTAGACCCTCTTGCGGAAGGTAACACCCATGCACCTCCGTACTTCCCCACTGCCAAGGCCAGTGGAGGGTGCGATAGGGAACGAGGCACCTCCCTTCTTTGGTCCCAAATCCATATCCCGATGTGATTTTCCACACTTCGGTCCTCCATCCTTAAGTAAGTCCTAGCACCATGGTCCACCCAATGCGTAAGCCCCTCTTCGCTTCTCACGGATGCAGCCTTCACGATGTGATCATTAGGTCTCTACTACCTCTTATTTCTCACACTGAGCATGAATCACGTGGGATTAGAGTAAGCATCGACCATGGAAATTCCCTCATCCAACATGACGTTAAACTATATGCCCTCGTCCAGCATGATGTTAAAGTGTATGCCCTCGTCCAACATGACGTTAAACAGCATGCCTCTGTCCCGCATGGCATTAAAATGTACATCCATTTTAACTAAGAGGTCTTTGATCCATGTCAAGGCATGGTACATAGGATGCCTCCACGAGGTTCAATCCAACCGCCCGTAGTTTATTCACGCCAGGGTTCACCCTCGTCTAGCATGACATTAAACTGTATTCCAGTCTAGTGGTAAGCCGTTGTCACTATCCCAAACTATGAGGACTTTGATTCATGTCAAGGCATGGTACATAGGAAGCCTCATGAGGTTCCAGCCCACCACCAGTGGACCCACGAGTTCAACATCACGTCGGTTTGCTGAAGAAAACCACCACCTGAACTACGGGGTCTTTGATCCATGTCAAGGAATGGTACGTAGGAAGCCTCCCTGAGTTTCAAGCCCCATCACCCATCGAACCAAGGTCCTTCTTCATGTTGGCTCACCAACGCCCACATCCCTTCTGAACTATGGGGTCTTTGATCCATGTCAAGGAATGGTACATAGGAAGCCTCCCTGAGGTTCAAGCCCAACCATCATTGGCTCCGACCGTTTCCGTGTTGGTGTTCCAAGCCCCCATTTTTACCTGAACTACGTAGTTTTTGATCCATGTTAAGGCATGGTATGTAGGAAGCCTTCCTAAGGTTCAAGCCCACCATCTACCTGGGCCAAGGTCCATCTTTACATCGGTTCCCCGACATGCCTCTATCCTGCATGACGCTAAACTGCATCCCAATCCAGCAGTAAGCCATTGTGACCCTACCATCTAGTTGTTCCGACACCCTTTCGTGTCAGTAGAACACCCCCTTTTTCTGAACTATGTGGAAATTGATTCCCTGCCATGGGGATACGTAGGTATTCTCTTCGAGATTCAATCCCATCACCACTGCCATCTCCCTGATGGCCCCATTTCATTCCCCCTCCACTCCATGAAATTCTCCATCATCCATCATGATTCTTACCTGGGCCGCCACATCCCGGTGAGATCATGCCACCCCATTCCCCTACACATCATTCAGAAAGCCACCCACAGACTGGCTCCGATATCGGCATTCCCTCAAGGGGGATTCCTCAATCTGATCCACTCCAGCTGGTGTTCTGATCAGGCCGATCCGTCTCCGCTGGATGTTAAACTTGCGGCATACCCTGTGTTAAACATGAGAAGCTGAGGAAAACCTTAGATACATTCCTGTGACATATTATTCCCCGCGCTTGATGTGGGATCCCTTGGGCTTCCACACCCTCGAGAAGCCCTATAATAAGGGACAAAAGATAGACACGCCAATTCCCCAGCGTTCAGACACGTTAATGATGCCTCGACATGACTACTCCCCCGATTGAAGGTTACTGCCTTGACCGGACCCTTTTGAATGTCCTTATAGAAGCAGTGTAATTAACCGGCATCCATGGAAACATGGACCTGGGAATAGTTTCACAAACAACATATTAAATATATGAGGGAGACCCGGACTAGGTAACGAGTTCCGAGGAGGAATCCACGGATGTAGGAACCAACATCCCATCATCCTGTTTCGATCAAGGAGAAAACGTACCTGAACAAGGAGTGAATGCCGCCCACCGTTGGAAAGCGGGAATGCGGGGCAACACAAAATCCGTGCCTATCACGCCTAATAGGACGGACATGTGTACCCTGGAGAAATCGTCAGAAACAACATACCTAAATTATTTTAAAGTATAGTGTGAGTGGTTTCCAAGGAAAAAAATCCCTATTTGGACACTACATGTGGATATAGATCTAGAACCAATTATAGATAGGGTTAATAACCCCAAAAGGCTGCACTGGGAATTAAATTGATCATCAACTAGTTCACAAAAAATAAAACTTACCACATACCTATTTTGATACTCTTGGAGGATATGATTTGTTAAATTTACAAGCTCTTTATGAACAATTATTAAGGGATAAAAAATGGATATAAAATTTAATGGACAATGTATAACATAGATTGAAACCTATAAATTATTTAGGAAATGAATATATGTAATTTATAGGTAATCACTTTGATGTTTATAATTTTCCTTTTATGTGTTTAATAGTTTGAAAATTTCCATCCCTAAGATTATTTTTGATGAAGTAGATGATTAGAAGAAGAATAAAATAGTGAAATGCATGCATATCATACATTCATGAATGTAAAATGTACTATGTGACTATTTTTATATTCATTCTTTTATATCACAAATGTTTATTAGAACTCTTCAAATACAACCTCAAAACATGAAATTCAAGCTATTATGAAAATGAAAAATGGGGAGATCATTGCATCCCATGTATATAAATTCTCCCCTATCGATATTTGTGGGATGAAATTTCTAGGAAACCTTGTGATACTTCCTTTAGTATAATTTTATGAAATTATGGGTATGGAGTGGATTTCCTTGTATAGAGGAAAAAAATTTATAGGAGAAGGAAATCGTCCTTTGTATCATGAATCACCCTATGATTCTATACAAGTGTAAGAATAAGGAAATATATACTTTTGAATAATCATATCAATTATGGATATTATTGACTTAGGAACATGTTTATCTAGATAAAACTATTGAGACTAAAGAAAATATAATCCTTGATTACATTCTAATTTTAATAGAATATGATGATATGTTCCCAAAATAATTTCCTAGTCTTCCTACTAGATGAGAGGTTGAGTTCTTGATCAAACTTATACCCAGATCCTTGATAATATCCAAGAATCTACATAGAATGGAAACTATTAAAATTGAATATTTTAAGAAGAAGCTAAAGGAGACTCTATATAAATGTTACTGTTTGACTTCTCATGTATTAAAAATGTTTTAATGATCACAAATCTTCTTACTGTTTACAAATCTCCTTTATATTTACAAATCTTATTACTGATCACAAATCTCACATATATTACTACTCGTGTGTAGTTATGTTTCAAGTTATCTTATACTTTATAATGGTTAAGCTAAATCCATTTTATACATTTTACTGTTTAAGTCTAAATACAATTATTTGTCTAAGTATAAGACACCGTGAAGCTTAACATAGTAAGTCAGACACTGTGAGAAAGAAACAGACACCGTGAATAGAACCACTGAAGCAGACACCGTAAAGTCTAAGTCTCAGACACCGTGACTAATGAGACACCGTGAATAATGAGACACCATGATACAGTTATCCAGACACAGTCATCTAGACACCGTGACTCAGACACCATGAAGGACACACCGTGAGAAAGAAACCGTGAGCAACATACCGTGAGCAACATACCATTAAGGACATACCGTGAAAGACATACCGTGAAGGAGACACCGTTTTCATAACTACTGTGACACCCTTTCTTAACCTTTTGTCAATATTATTTAAATTTTTCTAATGGTCATATTTGATGTTTTTAAAATAATTAATGATATTTAATGATAATTTTTGGTCTTTTAGGAAACCGTACCTCATACCTATGAAAAGGAAATCATTCTATTGACGGAGCTCATGGAATATATAAGGAAGATTGAGCTGTAATAGTAAATAGGAGAATACACGTACACAAGCAAGAAACACAAGTGCACTGTACGGAACAAAACAGAAATCCTGAGCACAATTGAAGAAAACATTGCAAGATCATCAAATAACTCTCATATGTGTAATCCAAATCAACTGAATAACACAAGAAAAATGAAGAGAACATCTTCACACTTGAAAGCCACCAAGATGAACTATGACACTCTGTTTTTCAATAGAAAAATCAGAAAAGGACTCAGAAGCATTTCTGCTGAATCCAATGAGTCCAGAGCTGCACTTCCAATCACTAGATCTTTTCTAAACTCATTCATACATACTCTTAGTGATTCTTTGGTTTACTTTTGAGAAGTGTGTGTACCCTGCTTATTTTACACACACACTGTCTACTGTGCTGAACTGGAGGATTGCTAAATCTTCACTCACATCTGTTTTATCTCTTGTGTTTCCCACTGTGGATAGTGGTAGAGGTCAAGTGAGACCTGGACAGCTTGTGTGCTATTTAGTTATATTCCCATGAATAACTATGGTAGAGGTCTGAGTACCTGGACAGTTCGTAAACTATTTTTAACCCCGATCCAGGGGGTGGATCAAAATTACAGATATAAATTTTAGAGGACTAAGTCTCATCTTGAGACTGAACCTCTTGGTTATATCTTCTATGCATTTTAGTTCAATTTTAAAGTATATAATATCTAATTTATATTCCAATGTTGTTACTTTGAAATACACAACTATTTTAAATTTACTTTGATAGTTAATCTAGCAAGTGTTTGTATGTTTTGTTAAAGTATTAGGTTATCTTCAAAAGATAATTAATATTCAAATTAGTTTAACTGAGAACTAATCAATCTTTGAGAACCTAACTGACCCTTTACCATAATAAAAATACACTACAAATTATCTTGTTATTCAATTTTGTGGATTTTAATAGAAATACTTTTAATCATAAATTTTAATGGGAACTCAATTCACCCCCCTCTTGAGTGTCCACTCCGACCAACATTTGGTATTAGAGGTTGTTTTTGTTTTTCAATGTTTTCAAAATACTCTGTTTTTTCAATTGTGATTTTAGTTGAATATTTAAAGATATTAAATTTCTGTTAATTATAAATTTTATCTCTATAAATTCATTTTCTAAAACCTATCTATGAATAATAGATTAGAAGGTGCTGCTACCAACATGCCACCTTTTTTAATGGTACAAATTATGCCCAGTGGAAACATAAAATGAAAATTCATTTGGAAAGTATGGAATTTGATATCTGGACTACTATTAAAACTCAATATAAAATTCTAGAAACTGAAAGAACAACTTGGGATGAACCTAGAATGATTGCTTACAATAATAATTATAAAGCTATGAATGCCCTATACTGTGCTCTAGGAGATGAGGAATTTAATAGAGTATCTTCTTGTAAAACTGCTTTTGAAATTTTGGATAACTTGGGTGTTTCTCATGAAGGAACAACCAATGTTAAAGAAATGAGATTAAACACTTATACTATTAAATATGATAATTTTAAAATGAAGACTGATGAACCTCTCTCTAGCATGTATCTCAGGTTTAATGAGATTTTCAACACCATGATTTCACTGGGAAAAGCAGTTCCAGAGAAGGAGCAGATCATGAGAATATTGAGATGTTTGCCAGACATATGGAGAGGAACTTCTGTGTCTATTCGAGAATCATGTGACATTGGTGCTCTGCCTGTTAAAGATCTTATTGGTAAGCTTATGATGTATGAGGAAGAACTCAAGGTGAATAAAGAGGAATATGATGAACCTAAAAGGAAATCAGTGAAATTTAAGTCTACTGCTTGAAAAAGAATAGACAAGGAGAAAACTCACATACCTACTGAAAGTTCAATAAGTGAATGTTTAGAATCTGACAGTGATGGAGAAATGGATCAGATATCCTGGAGATTTAATAAATTCTATATGAAGAATAAATTCTTCAGAAAAACAAACTATAAATGTATATATGACAACAAAGGACACTAGAATAAAGATTGGAAGAAAGATGAAAAGTGTGATGAAGTTGTTTGCTATGAATGTAAAAGAAAAGGACACATTAAAGCAGACTTTCCAAAATTGAAGTTCAAGAAGAAACATGACTACAAGGACATCATGTATAAGAAAGAAATAAAAGAAACTTGGAGTGCTTCATAAGAAACATCAAATGATTCTGATTCTTCTAATGATGAAGATTCTCATAAAGAAAACATTTGTTTTATGACCAACACCTCTGAGGTAACACCGGACCCTCCTGCTTTAAATTCATACTATTCTGGAGTTGATTCTGATTTTGAATCTGAAAACATGTCTAGTGAGTCACTATTTGAATATTATAATATGCTAGAAGAAACATGTAATGAACTTAAGGACTAGTATAAAACTTTAAAGAAAAAACATTCTCTCACTACTAATGTTAAATCTTCCTTTGATATAGAAAAGGAAAATAATGCTCAACTGTTGAAGAAAAATATTGAACTAAAAATGTCAAATGAGAAACTTAGGAAGGACTTAGAAAATTTCACAAAGGGAAAATATACACTTACTAAATTTTTAGGTAAACAAGTGGAACCAAAGTATACTACTGGTTTGGGATACCAACCTGGACAGAGACAGTTTACCAAATCTTGATTTATTCCTAAATATGGACAAAAGTATGCTAGTTCCAGTTCTATAAATTCATATGCTTCAACTAGTTACTCACATTGTAATAGATCAAATAGAGTTTATCTGTCAAAATCTGTTGAATCTATTAATTATATGAGACCTATAAGACATATTTGGGTACCAAAAGCTTTGTTTACTAACCTATCTGGACCCAAGATGATTTGGGTACCAAAATAATTCTCTGTTTAAAACTGTTTTGTAGGAAACCTATTTATAGAGTTCCTGTAGGAAAGCATGGTACTTGGACAGTGGATGTTCAAGGCACATGTCTAGAGATTATTCATGCATCAATAGCTTAATAAAGTTTGATGGAGGCTATGTCACCTTTGGTGATAATTCTAAAGGAAAGATCATTGGCCTAGGCCAAATTGGTAACACTAACTCAGTTTCAATTTCTAAAGTTTTATTTTTTTACGGACTTAAATATAATCTGTTAAGTGTTTCTCAGTTATGTGGTGATGGTTTTAATGTTATGTTTGAAAATGACTCTTGTAATGTTTTTAATTCTAAGAATGTTTTATTATTTTATGCGTTCAAAAATGAAAATGCTTATGCAGCTGATTTAAATTCTTTAGCTAAACAAAACATTACTTGTTTAAATTCTTTTCATAAAGAATCTTGGCTTGGGAATAGAAGATTAGGACACTATAATATACATTCACTTAGAAAAGTGACTAGGAAGAACATAGTTAGAGACTTACCCAAACTTGAGTTTCCAAATGACAAAGTTTGTAATCCCTGTCAAAAGGGAAAGCAACACAAAATCTCTTTCAAACCAAATAAAGAAGTGTCAACTTCTCAACCTCTTGAGTTGGTTCACATGGACGTGTTTGGAACTTCTAGAGTTTCTAGTTTAAATGGGAAACACTATGTCTATGTCTTATTAGATAACTGTTCTAGTTATAATTTGGTATACTTCATAGCTCACAAAAGTGAAGCTTGTTCTTACTTTATTAAATACTCCAAGTCTGTAGAAAACCTTAGTAGAATTAAGATTATGACCTTGAGAAGTGATCATGGTCATGAGTTTGAAAATCAGGAGTTTGAATCTTATTTCTCACAGAATGGATATAGTCATAAATTTTCTGCCCCTAGGACACCTCAGCAAAATGGTGTAGTAGAAAGAATAAATAAAACCCTTCAAGATAATGATATAACTATGATTAATGAGTATGAACTACCTATTTACTTTTGGGAAGAAGCTATAAATACAACTTGTTATATCATCAATAGAGTCTTAGTCAGACCTGTTCTCAAAAAGACCCCTTATGAACTATGCAACAATAGGAAACCTAAAGTTATCTACTTTAGAGTATTTAGTTGCAAAGTATTTATTCTTAATACCAAGGATAATCTGGACAACTTTGCTTCTAAGAGTGATTAAGGAATCCTTTTAGGATATTCTATAAGTAGAAAAGCTTATAGAGTTTTCAATAAGAGAACCAAGTGTGAGGAAGAATCTATACACATCAAATTTGATGAAACTAATCCACATGAACCTAAGCCTTCTGTAGAAAATCTTAAAGAAGATTTGTCTATTCTGAACATTAATGATAAATTAAATGAACCTGCTATAAAGACAACCAGTTCCCGGAAATATTTCAGAATCTTCTCCTAATGAACCCGAACCTAGAGAAGAACCTGAAATTTCTAGTACTATCTTTACTTGATCAACTAGGATTATAAACAATCATCCTTTAGATGCTGTTGTAGGAAATCTGGATAGAGGGACACATACTAGATCTTCTCTTAGAAATCAGGTTGAACATCAAGCCTTCTTGTCACAGCTTGAACCTAAAAACATTGATGATGATATTAATGATGAATGTTGGGTAATTTCTATGAAAGAAGAACTTAATCAGTTTGAAAGAAATAATGTTTGGAAACTAGTAGAAAGACCCAAGGACACTTTTGTCATATGCACTAAATGGGTGTTTAGAAATAAAGTAGATGAAGCTGGAAACATATTTAGAAAGAAGGATAGGTTAGTTGCACAAGGCTATAGTCATGAAGAAGGAATGGACTATGAGGAGACTTTTTCTCCAGTAGCCAGACTTGAAGCCATTATAATTCTACTTGCTTATGATGCACATCTGAATTTCAAACTATATCAAATGGATGTCAAGAGTGCATTCATAAATTGTTATATAGCTGAAGAAGTTTTTGTTGAACAACCCCCTAGATTTACAAACCCTGATAATCAAAATCATATATTCAAATTATCAAAAGATTTATATGGTTTAAAGAAATATCCAAGAGCTTGGTATGATAGATTAAGTACTTTTCTAATTTACAAAGGTTTTACAAAAGGAATAGCTGATCCTACTCTCTTTATAAAACGAATTTATAAATATGTTTTAGTTCAAATTTATTTAGATGATATTATTTTTCAATATTCAAAAAATTCATTATGTATTGATTTCTCTAAAATGATGCAAAAAGAATTTTAAATGAGTTTAATGGGTGAACTAAAGTTATTTCTTGGATTTCAAAATTTTAAAAATAATGATGGGATTTTTTTAACTCAATGTAAATATACTAGAGATATTCTAAAACATTTTGGATTGGATAGCACTCAAAGTAGTGACACTCCCATGGGTACCAACTATAAGTTGGTTCTTGATGAAGATGTTAAATCTGTTGATCAAACCACTTGGAGAGGAATGATTGGAAGTCTACTCTACTTAACTGCTAGCTGTACTGATATTATGTTTAGTGTGTGTATGTGTGATCATTTTCAAGAAAACCCTAAAGAATCACATTTAAATCCTGTAAATACAATTTTCAAATACCTCAAGCGTAAACCCAATCTAGGACTGCTCTATCCAAAAGGACAATCATTTGAACTAATTAGTTATTATGATGCTGATTTTACTGGCTGTAAGCTAGATAGAAAAATCACTTGTGGAACATGTCACCTTTTAGGCAAGTGACTATTATCATGGTGTAGTTAGAAACAAAATTCTGTTTCATTATCTACTACAGAAGCAAAATATATAGCTGCTGGAAGTTGTTGTGCATGAATTTTGTGGATGAAACACACATTACTAGACTATGGATATCAATTCAGACATGTACCAATAAATTGTGACAACACAAGTGCTATTAACATTTCAAAAAATACTGTTTCAAATTCTAGGACAAAACATATTGATGTAAGACATCACTTTTTGAGGGATCATTATCAAAAAGGTGATATCACTTTGGAATTCATTGGTACTAAATATCAACTTGCTGATATATTCACTAAACCATTTATTTCTGAGAGATTAGACTACATCATACATGATCTTGGCATGGTCAATCACAAATAGATATCTTACTGATCTTACTATTTAATATTGTGCTATAAATTACTTTACTGTTTCATGCTCACTATTTCTTGGTTACTGCCTCATGTTTACGGTCTCACAGTTAACACTCTGTGTTCACTATCTGTCACTATCTCACTATGACTGAACAATTTAGTCACTGTCTCACCGTGACAACTGCAGACTATCTCACCGTGAGGACCTCTTATCCTTGCACCGCAACGAATACTCACAGTATCACCGTGAAGATTATTTATGCATTTATTTTAACCCATATCGCGGTAATTTTTATTTCACTGCTATTTATTTTCCCACGATTTTATTTTTGTGAAGTTTGACATTCCCAAATTATAAAACATAAGGGTTTCACTCATTTCCTCACCGGAGCTCTCTCCAAAACCTTCTCAACCTTGCAATCCTTCTATTCTTCTCTCTCGCCCGAAACTTCAGTGGATGCCAAGGATGAAGCTTCCATCTTCGCCCTCATCTAAGAAGAGCCACTCTAAAAACAGAAGAGGACACCAAATCTTGCACTTGAAGGACCCCTAAATCCTAATCTAGTAAGCCGTACTGTTGCTCCTAAGAAGGGAATATGACCTGAGTGGCTTTTATCCAAAAAGTCTTTGGTCCTAAAAGTATTAAGATAACAAGGATGGATCGAATGTTTCTCTAGAAAGGATTGAACTATTTACCTGAGGTTGGTTGCACAGTTCTATCAGTATGTAAAGTTTTCCTTTAATGTTGGAGAAAGCAATATGGTAACAAGCTGGATCAATGGAAAAAAATTCTCATTCTCTTCAAGGCTATGGGCTGCATGCCTAAGGATTCCTCATGAAGGGTTTTGTTATGATTACCAAAGAGAACCTCCACCTACAACTGAAATCTTTGACCTAGATAATTATTTGGAAATTCTAACTGGAAATGGAACCAAGAGAAGGGCCATAACAGCTGAATTGGATGGGTAGACAAGGATGCTGTTTAAGTTTCATTAAAATTTGATTAGCCCAAGGAAAGGAGACTTTGCTATTTTGAAGTATCAAGATGTCATTATGATTCATCTGATGAAGAACAACAGTAAGATAAATCTATGAAAATATTTCATTCACCACATGTGTGAATTGATTAAGGTCACTTCCAAATCCACTTCTTTATTTTACTCAATGATGATTTTACCTATGTTAGTTTCCAAGGGAGTAGTTAGACCAAATGAAGAAAATATTGTGGATTTTGAGTACTATTTATCCAAGCCTACCATCAGAAGGATGAAGATAAACTGGAACCCTTGGAAGAAGCAATGGGTTGAAGATAATGAAAAGGTTTATGAGAAGTTCAATCCTATGGATTATCCTACAAGGCCTAAAAACATTACTGATCCTGGTTTGGAACCAGATGAGGTGGCTGAGTATCCAGAATAAGAAGAAGTAGAAGAAGAATAATAGGAAGCTAGAGTACCTAATAGTGAATAGTATGGAATACCTCATGAGGAAGCAACTCCTGTTGAGAAAGAAAGAACTATTGGTCCTCCTGTTGTGCTTGAAGAAGAAGTACCTCCTGCCCATGTTAATCAGGAAACCCAATATAAAGCTGCAAGATATTTAGTTGTTTCTGAATCTGAGTAGCAAGCAATGGAAGGGACAGATCCTGTTGTAGAAGAACTCTCTGCTAAAAATGAAGCAGCTCAGGAAGCTCTACCTGAGGAACAATTTGTTCCTGAGTACATACCCTCTGATGAAGAGAGGATAGAAAATGTCTTTAAGTTGGCAAGGCTGGAAATGGTTGAGGAGATTAGAGATGATCCTGTGAATCTTATCCCAGTTCCCAAGCTTCAATAATCTGATAAGGAAGCACATTTTGAGGGGGTGGAACCTCAAAATCTTGAGATTAATGAAGCTGATCCTAATGATGCATCTCCACCTACTAAGTCATACTCTGTGTATACTCTATATGAATTCCACATCTTCTATGATGTGAGTGAATCACAACAGGTGACTACAACTGGGATTTATCTTTCTTCTCTATTTCAATTGAAGTCAGTCACACACCCTGAACCTCAAACTCAATTTGAATCAGAATCTGAAACTGAAAATGAATCAGAACCGCAACCAGACCCTGAACCTACCCATGGACCACTTGCTTCACCTGAATCTTTACCTGATCAGCAATATTTTGTATGTAAAGAAGATTTTAAAGTCTTTGGAGAGACTATCTTAACTGGAGTGGATAATATTATGTCCTCTCAACCTCGTCCTGTGACTCAACTAAGTCAGGAAGATGCCTCAATTCTTTTGGAAAATATTATTCTACACATTAAACCTATGATGATCCATGAAATTCAAGAAGTAAGGGTTGAAAAAAAACTTCTTAGTGTTGAATTTGCAACTTTGAAAAGTATGGTAGCAGACATGCAGAAAGAACTGTCTTCCAGATCAGAGCCTGCTCCTGCTCTTGCACCTGTTGCTGCTTCTCTTGAACCTACTGTCTCCAAAAAAAGTTCGATACATTGTGTCCCAAATGCATCCCTATCTATTATCTTTTGATGAAAAGATTGGAGAAAGGAACACAAAGATGTTACAATGCATGAGAGAACTTGTGGAGAACTAGAATAAGCTTACATATGAATACACTGGCTATTTTCAAAGGGTATTAAAACAGCTCAAAGCTCTAACTGTAGTTGTCAAGGATTCTCCTTCCTCTGGTTAGACCTCCACACCTTCTTTGGATGATTCTCTAGTAATATCATTAATCAAGGAAGAAATTCAGAATGCCTTCAATGTTTTTGATTTGTCTCCTTTATCTGAAGTTGTTAAGAACAGTTATCGAGCACTTGACTTGGTTAAAATTCATTCCAAGATTGCCAACGATGCTCAGCAAGAGATCACTAAGAAGATAGATTTCTATCTCACCTAGATTTTCTCTAAACCTGATATGAAAAATCACATTAATGTATCTTGTGGAAAATTTGAAGATACCTCCTATGAATCAGGCTTTCAAAACTCAAGTTCATAAACTCACTGTGTTTACCAGACTGTTGGATAAATTCATGGGAAATAAAGATGATTTTGAGAAGGCTATGCAATATGTAGGAGAAATTATCACAGAATTTATCAAACTTTTGAAGCCCTATCTCCATGTCGAAAGTACTATAATAGTTTCTCCAGCCGCTGCCCCTCTTCGACCTGGACTACCTGCTCTAGCCTCAACTTCCATGTCTGTTAGCCAAGCTCTAACTAATATCAGGCCATTCATTCTTGACCAGCTACAAACTCGATCTTCTATAGCTCCATCTTTGGCACCCTCTATCTTTGAAGGTCTACCTTTACCTTCTTTGTCTACCACCTCTATACCTTCTTCCACATCAGCAACTAAAAAGGAAAAAGAGAAGGACAATCCCTAAAGATGCCCAATGACTACTTTCTTTTTTATGGAGATGTATTCAATTGTTTATTGTTTTTATTTATACTGTATGGTGTATTCCAAACTTTTTTAATGCAATATGCACTATTTCTCCCTCTCTATGTTTAAATTTTTGATAATCCCAAAAGGGGTAGAAAAAGTATTCTAAGGTATGTGTTATTCTAGAATGTGTTATTCTATAATATTTTTTTATATGTTATATTCTCTATAGTTGCATCTCACTTATACTTTACCTAGACATGATTTGTGATCATCAAAAAGGGGGAGATTGTTGGACTCCTCATGTATTAATCATGTTTTAATGATCACAAATCTCCTTACTGTTTACAAATCTCCTTTATATTTACAAATCTTATTACTGATCGAAAATCTCACATATAATATTACTCATGTGTAGTTATGTTTCATGTTATATTATACTTTATAATGGTTAAGCTCAATCCATTTTATGCATATTACTGTTTAAGTCTAAATACATTTATTTGTCTAAGTACAAGACACTGTGAAGATTAACACAGTAAGTTAGACACTATGAGGAAGAAACATACACCTTGAACAGAAACACTAAAGTAGACACTGTAAAGCCTAAGTCTCAAACACCATGACCAATGAGACACCGTGAACAATGAGACACCATGATACAGTTAGCCAGACACAGTCATCCAGACACCGTGACTTAGACACCATGAAGGACACACCGTGAGCAAGACACCGTGAGCAACATACCGTGAGCAACATACCGTGAAGGAAATACCGTGAAAGACATACTGTGAAAGAGACATCGTTTTCATAACGAATGGGACACCGTTTCTTAAACTTTTGACAATATTATTTAAATATTGATAATGGTCATATTTGATGTTTTTAATGCAATTAATGATATTTAATGATAACTTTTGGTCTGTTAGGAAACCGTACCTAATACCTATGAAAAGGAAATCATTTATTTCCGGAGCTCGTGGAATATATAAGGAAGATTGAGATGCAATAGTAAATAAGAGAATACACGTATGCAAGCAAGAAACATGAGTTCACTGTACTGAACAGAAGATAAATCCTAATCACAACTAAAGAACACATTGAAATATCTTCAAATAACTCTAATATGTGCAATCCAACTCAACAGAATAACACACGAAGAATCAAGAGAACATCTTCACTCCTGAAAGAAACCAAGCTAAACTATGACACTCTGTTTTTCAACAAAAAAATCAGAAAAGGACTCAGAAGCATTTCTGCTGAATCCAATGAGTCCAGAGCTACACTTCCAATCACTAGAGATTTTATAAACTCATTCATACTTACTCTTAGTGATTCTTTGTTTTACTTTCGAGCAGTGTTTTTACCCTTATTATTTTACACACACACAGTTTCCTGTGCAGAACAAAATGATTTATAAATCCTCACTCACTTCTATTTTATCTCTTGTGTTGCCCACTGTGGATAGTGGTAGAGGTCAAGTGAGCCCTGGACAACCTGTGTGCTGTTGAGTTGTTTACCCAAAAATAAATGTTGTAGAGGTCTGTGTACCTGGACAGTTTGTAAAATCTTATTAACCCCGATCCAGTGTGTGGATCAAATTTACATATATAAATTTGATAGGACTAAGACTCGGCTTTATACTAAACACCTGGGTTATATCTACTGTGCATTTTAGTTTAAGTTTAAATCATACAATATCTAATTTATATTCCGCTTCTGTTACTTTGAAATACACAACTATTTTAAAGTTACTTTGGTAGTTAATCTAGCAAGTGTTTGTATGTTTTGTTAAAGTATTAGGTTATCTTCAAAAGTTAATTAATCTTCAGATTAGTTTAAATAAGAACTAATCAATCTTTGAGAACCTAACTGACCCTTTACCATAATAAAAATTCACTACAGATTATCTTTTTATTATATTTGGGGGATTTTAATAGAAATATTTTTAAAGAGAAATTTTAATTGGAACTCAATTCAGCCCCCTCTTGAGTGTCCACTCCGACCAACATTTGGTATCAGAGGTTGTTTTTGTTTTTCAATGTTTTCAAAATATTCTGTTTTTTAACTATGATTTTAGTTGCATATTTAAAGATCTTAAATTTTTGTTAATTCTAAATTTTATCTCTTTAAATTCATTTTCTAAAATCTAGCTATGGATAATAGACTAGAAGGTGCTGCTACGAAAAAACAACCTTTATCTAATAGTGAAAATTATGCCCAGTAGAAACTTAAAATGAAAATTCACTTGGAAAGTATGAGATTTGATATCTGGACTGCTATAGAAACTCAATATAAAATTCCAGAAACTGAAAGAACAACTTGGGATGAACCTACAAATACTGCTTACAATAATAATTGTAAAGCTATGAATGCCCTATACTATGCTCTAAAAGATGAAGAATTTAATATAATATCTTCTTGTTAAACTGCTTTTGAAATTTTGGATACCTTGGGTGTTTCTCATGAAGGAAAAACCAATGTTAAAGAAATGAGATTAAACACTTATACTATTAAATATGATAATTTTAAAATTAAGACTGATGAACCTATCTCTGACATGTATCTCAGGTTTAATGAGATTTTCAACACTATGTGTTCACTAGGAAAAGCTGTTCTAGAGAAGGAGCAGATCATGAGAATATTGAGATGTTTTCCAGAAAGATGGAGAGGTAATTCTGTGTTTATCTGAGAATCATGTGACATTGGTGCTCTACTTGTTAAAGAGATTATTGTTAAGCTTATGATGTATGAGGAAGAACTTAGGGTGAATAAGGAGGAAGATGATGAACCTAAAAAATAATTCAGTGGCATTTAAGTCTACTGCTTCAAAAATCAAGGACAAGGAGAAAACTCACATACCTATTGAAAGTTCAACAAGTTAAAGTTCAGAATCTGAAAGTGATGCAGAAATGGATCAGATAGCCATGAGATTTAAAAAATTCTATAAGAAGAAGAATTTTTTTTCAGAAAATAAAGCTATAAAGGTAAATTTGACAACAAAGGACACTGGAAGAAATATTGGAAGAAAGCTAATAAGAGTGATGAAGTTGTTTTCTACGAATGTAAAAGAAAAGGTCACATTAAAGCAGACTGCCCAAAATTGATGTTCTAGAACCATGACTACAAGGACAGAAAGTATAAGAAAGCAATGAAAGTAACTTGGAGTACTTCAGAAGACACTTCAAGTGATTTTCATTCTTCTAATTATGGAGATTATCATAATGAAAACATGTGTTTTATGACAAACACCACTAAGGTAACAATGGACCCTCCTGCTTTAAATTCATACTATTTTGGAGTTGATTCTGATTCTGAATCTGAAAAAATGTCTAGTGAGGAACTGTTTGAATATTGTAATATGATAGAAGAAACATGTGATGAACATAAGGACAAGTAAAAAACATTAAAGAAATAGTATGCTCTCACTGCCAATGTTAAATATGCCTTCTCTATAGAAAAGGAAAAGAATGCTCAACTGTTGAAAGAAAATACCGAACTAAAAATGTCTAATGAGAAACTTAGGAAGGAAATAGAAAAATTCACAAAGGGAAAATATAGACTTACTCAAATGTTAGGGAAACAAGTGGCACAAAATTATACTACTGGTTTGGGATACCAACCTGGACAGAGACAATTTACCTAAACTAGATTTATTCCTAAATCTGGACAAAATTCTGCTAGTTCCATTTCTAGAAATTCGTATGATTCAACTATTTACTCACATTGTTATAGATCAAATAGAGTTTATATGTCAAAATATGCTGAATCTATTAATTATATGAGACCCATAAGACAAATTTGGGTACTTAAATATTTTATTGCTAACCTGTCGGGACCCAAGAATATTTGGGTACCAAAATCATTTTCTGTTTAAAACAATTTTGTAAGAAACCTGTTTAAAGAGTTCCTATTGGAAAACATGGTACTTGGATAGTGGATATTCAAGGCACATGCCTGGATATTATTCATGATTCAAGAGATTAATAAAGGTTTATGGAGGCTATGTCACCTTTGGTGATAATTCTAAAGGAAATATCATCGGCCTAGGCCAAATTGGTATCACTAAATTAGTTTTAATTTCTAAAGTTTTATTTGTTGATGAACTTAAATATAATCTATTAAGTATTTATCAATTATGTGATGATGGATTTAATGTTATGTTTGAAAATGACTCTTGTAATGTCTTTAATTCTAAGAATGTTTTAGTATTTTCTGCTTTGAGAAATGAAAATGTTTATGCAGTTGATTTAAATTCTTTAGCTAAACAAAACATTACTTGTTTAAATTATTTTCATAAAGAATATTGCCTTTTACATAGAAGATTAGGACACTGTAATATACATTAACTTAGAAAATTGACTAGGAAGAACTTAGATAGAGACTTACCCAAACTTGAGTTTCCAAATGACAAAGTTTGTAATCCCTGTCAAAAGGGGAAGCAACCCAAAATCACTTTCAAACAAAACAAAGAAGCGTCAACTTCTCAACCTCTCGAGTTAGTTCACATGGACTTGTTTGGACATTATATAGTTTCAGGTTTAAATGAGAATCACTATGTCTATGTGTTAGTAGATGAATTTTCTAAATATACTTGGGTATACTTCTTAGCTCACAAAAGTGAATCTTTTTCTTACTTTATTAAATACTCCAAGTCTGTAGAAAACCTGAGTGGACTTAAGATTAAGACCTTGAGAAGTGATCATGGTTGTGAGTTTTAAAATCAAGAGTTTTAAATATTATTTCTCACACAATGGATATAGTCATAACTTTTCTACCACTAGGACACCTCAACAAAATGGTGTAGTAGAAAGAAGAAATAGAACCCTTCAAGAAATTTCTAGAACTATGATTAATGAGTATGAACTACCTATTTACTTTTCGGCTGAAGCTGAAAATACAGCTTGTTATATCATCAATAGAGTCTTAGTCAGACCTGTTCTTAAAAAGACCCCTTATGAACTGTGGAACAATAGGAAACCTAAAGTTAGCTACTTTATAGTCTTTGGTTTCAAAGTATTTATTCTTAATACCAAGGATAATCTGAACAAGTTTTCTTGTAAGAGTGTTGAAGGAATATTTTTAAGATATTCTATAACTAGCAAAGATTATAGAGTTTTCAATAAGAAAATCAATTGTGTGGAAGAATCTGTTCACATCAAATTTGATGAAACTAATCCACATAAACCTAAGCCTTCTCTTGAAAATCTTGAAGAATATTTATCTATTATGAAACTTAATGATAAATTAAATAAACCTGCTATAAAGACAACCAGTTCTGGAAATATTTCAGAATCTGCTCCTAATGACCCTGAACCTAGAGAAGAACCTGAAATTTCTAGTCCTATCTTTACTAGATCAACTCGAATTATAAATAATCACCCTTTAGATGTTGTTGTAGAAAATCTGGATAGAGGGACACAAAATATAGTTTCTCTTAGAAATCAGGTTGAACATCAAGCCTTCTTGTCACAACTTGAACATAAAAACATTGATGGTTCTATTATTAATGAATTTTGGGTAATTTATATGCAAGAAGAACTTAATCAGTTTGAAAGAAATAATGTTTCGATACTAGTAGAAAGACCCAAGGACACTTTTGTCATAGGCAATAAATGGGTGTTTAGAAATAAAGTAGATGAATCTGGAAACATATATATAAATAATGCTAGGTTAGTTACAAAAAGATATACTCAAGAATAAGGAATGGACTATGAGGAGGCGTTTTCTCCAGTAGCCAGACTTGAAGCCATTAGAATTCTACTTGCTTATGGTGCACATCTGAATTTCAAACTATATCAAATGGATGTCAAGAGTGCATTCTTAAATGGGTATATAACTGAGGATGTCTTTGTTGAAAAAACTCCTGGATTTACAAACCCTCATTTTCAAAATCATATTTTCAAATTATCAAAAGCTTTATATGGTTTAAAGAAAGCTCCAAGAGCATGGTATGATAGATTAAGTACTTTTCTAATTTCCAAAGGTTTTACAAAAGGGATAGATTATCCTAATCTCTTTATAAAACGAATTTCTAAAGATGTTTTAGTTGTTCATATTTATGTAGATGATATTATTTTTGGATCTTCAAAAAATTCATTATGTATTGATTTCTCTAAAATGATGCAAAACGAATTTGAAATGAGTTTAATGGGTGAACTAAAATTCTTTATTGGATTTCAAAATTTTCAAAATAATTATGGGATTGTTTTAACTCAAATTAAATATACTAGAGATCTTCTAAAATGTTTTTGATTGCATAGCACTAAAAGTAGTGACACTCCCATGAGTACCACCTGTAAGTTGGATCTTGATGAAGATGGTAAATCTGTGGATCAAACCACTTATAGAATAATGAGTTGAAGTCTACTCTACTTAACTGCTAGCCGTCATGATATTATGTTTTGTGTGTGTATGTGTGCTCATTTTCAAGCAAAACCTAAAGAATCGCATTTAAATCCTATAAAGAGAATTTTCAAATACCTCAAGCATACACCCAATCTAGGACTGTTCTATCCAAAAGGACAATCATTTGAACAAATTAGTTATTCTGATGCTGATTTTTCTGGCTGTAAGTAAGATAGAAAAAGCACCTCTGGAACATGTCACCTTTTAGGCAAGTCACTAGTATCACGGTGTAGTAAGAAAAAAAATTATGTTGCATTATCTACTGTAGAAGCAGAATATATAGCTACTGGAAGTTGTTTTGCACAAATTTTGTGGATGAAACACACATTTTTAGACTATAGATATCAATTCAGACATGTACCAATAAATTGCAACAACACAAGTGCTATTAATATTTCAAAAAATCCTGTTTCACATTCTAGGACAAAACATATTGATGTAATAAATCACTTTTTGAGTGATCATTATAAAAAATGTGATATCACATTGGAATTCATTGGTACTAAATATCAACAAGCTTATATATTCACTAAACCATTAAATTCTGAGATATTAGACTACATCATACATGATCTTATCATGATCAATCACAAATAGATATCTTATTGATCATACTATTTAATATTGTGGGATAAATTACTTTACTGTTTCATTCTCACTATTTCATGGTTACTGCCTCATGTTTACGATCTCACAGTTAACACTCTGTTTTCACGGTCTGTCACTGTCTCAAGGTGACTGAACAGTTTACTCACTGTCTCACCGTGACGACTATGGATTGTCTCACCATGACGACCACTTATCCTCACACCGTAACGAATACTCACGGTCTCACTGTGAAGATTATTTATGCATTTATTTTAACCCGTATCGCAGTAATTTTTATTTCACCACTATTTCCTTTCCCATGTTTTTATTTTTTTGACGTTTGACATTCCCAAATGATAAAACATAAGGGTTTCACTTGTTTGTTCACCCGAGCTCTCTCTTGAACCTTCTCAACCTTGCAAACCTTATCTTCTTCTCTCTCTCCAAAACCTTCAGTGGATTCCAAGGATGAAGTATCCATATTCACCCTCATCTGAGAAGAACCGATCTAAGAAATAGAAGAGGACACCAAATATTGGACCCGAAGGACCCCTAAATCCTAATCTAGTAAGCTGTACTCTTGCTCCTGAGAATAAAATCTGCCCTGAGTGGCTTTTTTCGAGAAAGTATTTGGTTTTGAACATATTAAGAGAACAAGGATAGATTGAACGGTTCTCTAGACAAGATAGACCTATTTACCTGAGGTTGGTTGCATAGTTCTATTAGTATGTAAAGTTTTCCTTTAATGATGGAGAAAGATATAAGGTAAAAAGATGGATCAATAGACAAAAATGCTCATTCTCTTCGAGGATATGGGATGCATGCCCAAGGATTCCTCATGAAGGGATTTGTGATGATTATCAAAGAGACCCTCATCCTACAACCGACATCTTTGACCTAGAGAATGCCTTGGAAATTCTAACTAGAAATGGCACCAAGAGAAGGGCCATAATAGCTGAACTGGATGGGGAGACAAGGTTGCTGTTTAAGTTTCTTCAAAATTTGATTAGCCCAAGGAAAGGAGACTTTGCTTTTTTGAAGTATCAAGATGTCTTTATGATTCATCTGATGAGGAATGGTCAGAAGATAAATCTGTGCAAATATATCATTCACCACATGTGTGAATTGATTAAGGTCACTTCCAAATCCACTTCCCTATTTTACTCAAGGATTATTTTGGCTATGTTAGTTTCCAAGGGAGTAGTTGGACCAAATGAAGAAAATCTTGTGGATTTTGAGTACTATTTACTCAAGCCTACCATCAGAATGATGAAGATAAACTGGAACCCCTAGAAGAAGCAGTGGGATAAAGATAATGAAAAGGTTTATGAAAAGTTTAATCCTGTGGATTATCCTACAAGGCCTAAAAACATTACTATTCCTATTTGAACTAGATGAGGTGGCTGAGTATCCAGAAGAAGAATAAGTAGAAGAAGAAGAAGAGGCAGCTAGAGTACCTCATAGAGAAGAGGATGGAATACCTCATGCGGAAGCAGCTCCTGTTGAGAAAGAAAGGACTGTTGGTCCTTATGTTGTTCTTGAAGAAGAAGTACCTCCTGCCCATGTTAATCAGGAAACCCAATATGAAGCTGCAAGAGAGTTAGTTGTTTCTGAATCTGAGCAGCAAGCCATGGAAGGGACATATCCTGTTGTAGAAGAACTCCCTGCTGAAAATGAAGGAAGTCTGGAAGCTCCACCTGAGGAACAGTCTGTTACTAAGTACATACCCTCTGCTTAAGAGAGTATGGAAATTGTCTTTCAGTTGTCAAGGCCGGAAATTGCTGAGAAGATTAGAGATGATCCTATGAATCTTAACCCAGTTCATGAGCCTCCATAATCTAAAATAGAAGACCATTTTTAGGGGGAGGAACCTCAAAATTTTGAGATTGATGAAGCTGATCCGGATAATGCATCTCCACCAACTGAGTCATACTATGTGTACACTTGATACGAATTCCCCAGCTTCTATGATGTGAGTGAATCACAACAGGCGACTACCAATGGGATTGATCTTTATCATCTATTTCAATTGAAGTCAGTCACACACCATAAACTTCAACCTCAACCTGAATAAGAATCTGAAACTGAAAATGACTCAGAACCGCAACCAGACCCTGAACCTACCCATGGACCACTTTCTTCACATGAATCTTGACCTGATCAGCAATATTTTGTCAGTAAATAAGATTTGAAAGTCTTTGGAGAGACTATCTTAGCTGGAGTGGAGAATATTATGTCCTCTCCACCTCATCCTGTGACTCAACTAAGTCAGGAAGATTCCTTTATTCTTTTGGAAAATATTATTCTGCCCATTCAACCCAGGATGATCCATGAAATTGAAGAAGTAAGGGTTGAAAACAAATTGCATAGTGCAGAATTTGAAACTTTGAAAAGTATGGTAGCAGACATGCAGAAAGAACTGTCTTCCAGATTAGAGCCTGCTCCTGTTCCTGCACCTATTTCTGCTTCTCCAAAACCTATTATCTCTAACATTTCTCAAGACATTGTGTCCCAAATGAATTCCTATATTTTATCTTTTGATAAAAATATTAGCGAAAGGAACACAAATATGTTGGAAAACATGAGAGAACTTGTGGAGAAATTGAATAAGCATACAGATGAATACACTGGCTGTCTTCAAAGGGTATTAAAACAGATCAAAGCTCTAACCGTAGCTGTCAAGGCTTCTCCTTCCTCTGTTCAGACCTCCACACCTTTTTTGGATGATTCTCTTCCTAGATCTTTAATCAAGGGATAAATTCAGAATGCCTTCAATGGTTTTGATTTGTCTCTGTTAACTAAAGTTGTTAAGAACAGTGATTGAGCACTTGACTTGGTTCAAATTCATTCCAAGATTACCAATGATGCTCAGCAGGATATCACTAAGAATATAGATTTCTATCTCACCAGTATTTTCTCTAAATATGATATGACAAATCACTTTAAGTATCTTATGGAAAATTTGAATATACCTCCTGTGACTTGGGCTTTCAAAACTCAAGTTTAGAAACTCACTGAGTTTACCAGATTGTTGGATAAATTCATGGGAAATAAAGATGATTTTGAAAAGGCTATGTAATATGGAGGAGAAATTATCACAGACTTCATCAACCTTCTGAAGCCCTATCTCCATGTCCAATGTAATACAATAGTTTCTCCAGCAGCTTCCCCTCTTTGACTTGGACTACCTGCTCTAGCCTCAACTTCTATGTCTGTTAGCCAATCTCTAACTCAGATTAGGCTAGTCATTCTTGACCAGCCACAGACTCGATCTTCTACAACTCCATCTTTGTCTCCCTATATCTTTGAAGGTCTTTCTTTACCTTCTTTTTCTACCACCTCTATGCCTTCTTCCACATCAGCAACTGATAAAGGAAAAGAGAAGACCAATCCTTGAAGAATCCCAGTGACTACTTTATTTTTTATGGTGAAGTCTTTGATTGTTTATTGTTTGTATTTCTACTGTATGGTGTATTCTGAAATTTTTTAATGCAATATTCACTATTTTCCCCTCTCTATATTTAAATTTTTGATAATCCTAAAAGGGGGAGAAAAAGTATTATATGGTATGTGATATTCTAGAATGTGTTATTCTATAATATTTTTTATATGTTATATTATCTATAGTTGCATCCCACTTATACTTTACCTATAAAAGATTTGTGATCATTAAAAAGGGGGAGACTGTTGGAATCCTCATCTATTAATCATGTTTTAATGATCACAAATCTCCTTAATGTTTACAAATCTCCTTTAAATTTATAAATCTTATTACTGATAAAAAATCTCACATATATTATTACTCATGTGTAGTTATGTTTCAAGTTACCTTATAATTTATAATGGTTAAGCTCAATCCATTTTATGCATATTACTGTTTAAGTCTAAATACACTTATTTGTCTAAGTACAAGACACCGTAAAGATTAACACAGTAAGTCAGACACTATGAGCAAGAAACAGACACCGTGAACAGAAACACTGAAGCAGACACTGTAAAGCCTAAGTCTCAAACACCGTGACCAATGAGACACCATGAACAATGAGACACCATGATACAGTTAGCCAGACACAGTCATCCAGACATCATGACTCAGACACCATGAAGGACACACCGTGAGCAAGACATTGTGAGAAACATACCGTGAGCAACATACCATGAAGGAAACACCATGAAAGGCATACCGTGAAGGAGACACCGTTTTCATAACTACTGGGACACAGTTTCTTAACCTTTTTTCAATATTATTTAAATATTTCTAACGGTCATATTTTATGTTTTTAATGAAATCCAACTCAACTAAACAACACATGAAGAATCAAGATAACATCTTCACTCTTGAAAGAAACCAAGCCGAACTACGACACTTTGTTTTTCAATAGAAAAATTAGAAAAGGACTCAGAATAATTTCTGCTGAATCCAACGAGTCCAGAGCTGCACTTCCAATCACTAGAGATTTTCTAAACTCATTCATACATAATCTTAGTGATTCTTTGGTTTACTTTCGAGCAGTGTGTGTACCCTGCTTATTTTACACAGACAATGTCTCCTGTGTTTAATTGGAAGATTTCTAAATCCTCACTCACTTCTATTTTATTTCTTGTGTCTCCCACTGTGGATAGTGGTAGAGTTCAAGTGAGTCCTGGACAACCTGTGCGTTGTGGAGTTGTTTTCCCATGAATAACTGTGGTAGAGGTCTGTGTAACTAGACAGTTTGTAAACTGTTGTTAACCCTCATCCAGGGTATGGATCAAATTTATATATATAAATTTGAGAGGACTAAGTCTCATCTTGAGACTAAACCTATTGGTTATATCTGCTGTACATTTTAGTTTAATTTTAAAGTATACAATATCTAATTTATATTCCGCTGTTGTTACTTTGAAATGCACAACTATTTTAATGTTACTTTGATAGTTAATCTAGCAAGTGTTTGTATGTTTTGTTAATGTATTAGGTTAGCTTCAAAAGTTAATTAATCTTAAGATTAGTTTAACTGATAACTAATCATTCTTTAAGAACCTAACTGACCCTTTACCATAATACAAATTCACTATAGATTATATTGTTATTCAATTTGGGGGATTTTAATAGAAATGTTTTTAAAAAAAAATTGTAATTGGAACTCAATTCATCCCCCTCTTGAGTGTCCACTCCGACCAACATTTGGTATTATAGGTTGTTTTTGGTTTTCAAACTTTTCAAAATACTCTATTTTTTAAACTGTGATTTTAGTTGCATATTTAAAGATATTAAATTTTTGTTAATTCTAAATTTTATCTCATTAAATTCATTTTCTAAAATATAGCTATGGATAATAGACTAGAAGTTGCTACTACGAAAATATAACCTTTCATTAATGGTAAAAATTATGCCCAGTGGAAACTTAAAATGAAAATTCATTTGGAAAGTATGGGATTTGATATCTGGACTGCTATAAAAACTCAATATAAAATTCCAGAAACAGAAAGAACAACTTGGTATGAACCTACAAAGACTGCTTACAATAATAATTTTAAATCTATGAATGACTTGTACTATGCTCTAGAATATGAGGAATTTAATAGAATATCTTCTTGTAAAACTGATTTTGAAATTTGGGTTACCTTGGGTGTTTCTCATGAAGGAACAACCAATGTTAAAGAAATGAGATTAAACACTTATACTATTAAATATGATAGTTTTAAATTGAAGACTGATGAACCTATCTCTAACATGTATCTCATGTTTAATGATATTGTCAGCACTATGAGTTCACTGGGTAAAGTTTTTCCAGAGAAGGAGCAGATCATGAGAATATTGAGATTTTTTCCAGACCGATGGAGAGGCACTTCTGTGTCTATCTGAGAATCATGTGACATTGGTGCTCTTCCTGTTAAAGAGCTTATTGTTAAGATTATTATGTATGAGGAAGAACACAAGGTGAATAAGTAGGAAGATGATGAACACAAAAGGAAGTTAGTGGCATTTAAGTCTACTGCTTCAAAAAGCAAGGACAAAGAGAAAACTCATATACCTACTGAAAGTTCAACAAGTGAAAGTTCAGAATCTGAAAGTGATGCAGAAATGGCTCAGATTGCCAAGAGATTTATGAAATTCTATAGGAAGAAGAATTTTTTCAGAAAATAAAACTAAAAAGGTAAATATGAAAACAAAGGACACTGGAAGAAAGATTGGAAAAAAGATGATAATAGAGATGAAGTTGTTTGCTATTAATGTAAAAGAAAATGTAACATTAAAGAAGACTACCCAAAATTGAAGTTCAAGAAGAAACATGACTACAAGGACAAAAAGTATAAGACATAAATGAAAGAAACTTGGAGTGGTTAAGAAGACACTTCAACTGATTCTGATTCTTTTAATGATTAAGATTCTCATAAAGAAAACATGTGTTTTATGACAAACACCTCTAAGGTAACACTGGACCCTCCTACTTTAAAGTCATACTATTTTAGAGTAGATTCTGACTCTGAATCTGAAAAAATGTATAGTGAGGAACTATTTGAATATTATAATATGGTATAAGAAACATGTAATGAACTTAAGGAAAAGTAAAATACATTAAAGAAACAGCATGTTCTCACTGCCAATGTTAAATCTGCCTTCGCTATAGAAAAGGAAAAGAATGCTCAACTGTTGAAGGAAAATACTGAACTAAAAATTTCTAATGAGAAACTTAGGAAGGAATTAGAAAAATTCACAAAGGGAAAAGACACACTTACTCAAATGTTAGGTAATCAAGTAGAACAAAAGTATACAACTGGTTTGGGATACCAACCAAGACAGAGACAGTTTACCTAAACTAGATTTATTCCTAAATATGGACAAAATTCTGCTAGTTCTAGTTCGGGAAATTCATATTCTTCAACTAGTTACTCACATTGTTATAGATCAAATAGAGTTTATCTATTAAAATATGTTGAATCTATTAATTATATGAGACCCATAAGACAAATTTGGGTACCTAATGCTTTGATTGCTAACCTGTCTGGACCCAAGAAGATTTGGGTACCAAAATCATTCTCTGTTTAAAACTATTTTGTAGTAAACATGTTTAAAGAGTTCCTGTAGGAAAACATTGTACTTGGATAGTGGATGTTAAAGGCACATGTCTGGAGATTATTCATGATTCATGAGCTTAATAAAGTTTAATGGAGGCTATGTCACCTTTGGTAATAATTTTAAAGTAAATATCATCGGCCTAGGCCAAATTGGTAACACTAACTCTATTTTAATTTCTAAAGTTTTATTTGTTGATGGACTTAAATATAATCTGTTAAGTATTTCTCAGTTATGTGATGATGGATTTAATGTTATGTTTGAAAATGACACTTGTAATGTTTTTAATTTTAAGAATGTTTTAGTATTTTCTCCTTCGAGAAATGAAAATGTTTATGCAGTTGATTTAAATTCTTTAGCTAAACAAAAAATTACGTGTTTAAATGATTTTCACAAATAATCTTGGATTTTTCATAGAAGATTAGGACACTATAATATACATTCACTTAGAAAACTGACTAGGAAGAACATAGGTAGAGACTTACCCAAACATGAGTTTCCAAATGACAATGTTTGTAATCCCTATCAAAGGGGAAAGCAACACAAAATATCTTTCAAACCAAAGAAAGAAGTGTCAACTTCTCAACCTCTCGAGTTGGTTCACATGGACTTGTTTGGACCTTCTATATTTTCTAGTTTAAATGGGAATCACTCTGTCTATGTATTAGTAGATTAATTTTCTAGATATACTTGGGTATACTTCTTAGCTCACAAAAGTGAATCTTGTTCTCAATTTATTAAATACTCCAAGTATGTAGAAAAACTTAGTGGACTTAAGATTAAGACCTTGAGAATTGATCATGGCCGTGAGTTTAAAAATCAAGAGCTTGAATCTTATTGCTCATACAATGGCTATAGTCATAACTTTTCTTCCCCTAGGAGACCTCAAAAAAATGGTGTAGTAGAAAGAAGAAATAGAACCCTTAAATAAATTGCTATAACTATGATTAATGAGTATGAAAAACCTATTTACTTTTGGGATGAAGTTGTAAATACAACTTGTTATATCATCAATAGATCCTTAGTCAGACCTGTTCTCAAAAAGATCCCTTATGAACTGTGGAACAATATGAAACCTAAAGTCAGCTACCTTATATACTTTGGTTGAGAAGTCTTTATTCTTAATACCAAGGATAATCTGAACAAGTTTGCCTCTAAGAGTGATGAAGGAATCTTTTTAAGAAATAATATAACTAGAAAATCTTATAGAGTTTTCAATAAGAGAATCAAGTGTGTGGAAGAATCTGTTCACATGAAATTTGATGAAACTAATCCACATGAACCTAATCCTTCTCTTAAAAATCATGAATTATATTTGTCTATTCTAAACCTTAATGATAAATTTAATGAACCTGCTAGAAAGACAACCGGTTCTGGAAATATTTCATAATATGCTCCTAATGAACCCAAACCTAGAGAAGAACATGAAATTTATAGTCCTATCTTTACCAAATCAACTAGGATTCTAAATAATCATCCTTTAGATGCTGTTGTAGGAAATCTAGATAGAGGGACACAAACTATAGCTTCTCTTAGAAATCAGGTTGAACATCATGCCTTCTTGTCACAGCTTGAACCTAAAAACATTGATGATTCTATTAATGATGAATGTTGGGTAATTTATATGAAAGAAGAACTTAATCAGTTTGAAAGAAATAATGTTTGGAAGCTAGTAGAAAGACCCAAGGACACTTTTGTTATAGGCAATAAATGGGTGTTTAGAAATAATGTAGATGAATCTGGAAACATAGTTATAAACAAGGATAGGTTAGTTTCACAAGGATATAGTCAAGAATAAGGAATGGAATATGAGGAGAGTTTTTCTCCAGTATCCAGACTTGAATCCATTAGAATTCAACTTGCTTATGATGCACATCTGAATTTAAAACTATATCAAATGGATTTCAAGTGTGCATTCTTAAATGGGTATATAGCTGAGGATGTTTTTGTTGAACAACCCACTGGATTTAAAAACCCTCATTTTCAAAATCATATTTTCAAATTATCAAAATCTTTATATGGTTTAAAGCAAGCTCCAAGAGCATGGAATGATAGATTAAGTACTATTCTAATTTCCATAGGTTTTAAAAAAGGAATAGCTGATCCTACTCTCTTTATAAAACGAATTTCTAAAGATGTTTTTGTTGTTTAAATTTATGTAGATGATATTATTTTTGGATCTTCAAAAAATTTATTATGTATTGATTTCTCTAAAATGATGCAAAACGAATTTGAAATGAGTTTAATGGGTGAACTAAAATTCATTATTGGATTTAAAAAATTTAAAAATAATGATGGGATTGTTTTAACTCAATGTAAATATACTAGAGATCTTCTAAAATGTTTTGGATTGGATAGCACAAAAAGTAGTGACACTCCCATGAGTAGCACCCGTAAGATGGATCTTGATGAAGATGGTAAATCTGTGGATCAAACCACTTATAGAGGAATGATAGGAAGTCTACTATACATAACTTCTATCCCTCTTGATATTATGTTTAGTGTGTGTATGTGTGCTCGTTTTCAAGAAAACCCTAAAGAATCACATTTAAATAATGTAAAGAGAATTTTCAAATACCTCAAGCGTACATCCAATCTAGGATTATTCTATCCAAAAGGACAGTAATTTGAACTAATTAGTTATTATGATGCTGATTTTTCTGGATGTAATCTAGATATAAAAAGAACATGTGGAACATGTTACCTTTTAGGAAAGTCACTAGTATCATGGTGTAGTAAGAAACAAAATTCTGTTGCATTATCTACTGCATAAGCAGAATATATAGCTGCTAGAAGTTGTTGTGTACAAATTTTGTGGATGAAACACACATTACTACACTATGGATATCAATTCAGACATGTACCAATAAATTGAGACAACACAAGTACTATTAAAATTTCAAAAAATCTTGTTTCACATTATAGGACAAAACATATTGATGTAAGACATCACTTTTTGAGGGATCATTATAAAAAAGGTGATATCATTTTGGAATTCATTGGTACTAAATATCAACTTGATGATATATTCACTAAACCATTTAATTATGAGATATTAGACTACATCATACATGATATTGGCATGATCAATCACAAATAGATATCTTACTGATCTAACTATTTAATGTTGTGCTATAACTTACTTTACTATTTCATGCTCACTATTTCTTGGTTACTGCCTCATGTTTACAGTCTCACAGTTAACACTCTGTGATCACGGTCTATCACTGTCTCACTGTGACTGAACAGTTTACTCACTATCTCACCATGATGACTATGGACTGTCTCATTATGATGACCTCTTATCCTCGCACCATAATGAATACTCATGGTCTCACCATGAAGATTATTTATGCATTTATTTTAACCCGTATCACAGTAATTTTTATTTCACCTCTATTTCATTTCCCATGTTTTTATTTTTGTGACCTTTGTCATTCCCAAATGATAAAACATAAGGGTTTCACTCGTTTCCTGACCTGAGATCTCTCCTGAACCTTCTCAATCTTGAAAACCTTCTCTTCTTCTCTCTTGCCCGAACCTTCAGTGGATGACAGGGATTTATCGTCCATCTTCACCCTCATCTGAGAAGAAACACTTTAAGAAACAGAATAGGACACCAAAGTTTTCACCCGAAGGACCCATAAATCCTAATCTAGTAAGCTGTTCTATTGCTCCTGAGAATGAAATTTTCCCTGTGTGTATTTTTTCTAGTAAGTCTTTGGTTCTAAAAGTATTAAGAGATCAAGGATAGATCGAATGGTTCTCTAGACAAGATAGACCTATTTACCCAAGGTTGGTTGCATAGTTCTATCAGTAAGCGATATTTTCCTTTAATACTGGAGAAAGCTATAAGGTAACAAGTTGGATCAATGGTAAAAAATTCTCATTCTCTTCGAGGATAAGGGATGCATGCCTAAGGATTCCTCATGAAGGGATTTGTGATGATTACCAAAGATACCCTCCTCCTACAACCGACATCTTTGTCCTAGAGAATTCCTTGGAAATTCTAATTTGAAATGGAACCAAGAGAACGACCATAACAACTGAATTGGATGTGGAGACAATGTTTCTGTTTAAGCTTCTTCAAAATTTGATTATCCCAAGGAAAGAAGACTTTGCGGTTTTGAAGTATCAAGATGTCTTTATGATTCATCTGATGAAGAATGGCCATAATATAATCTTGTGCAAATATATCATTCACCACATGTGTGATTTGATTAAGGTCACTTACAAATCCACTTCCCTATTTTACTCAAGGATGATTTCAGCTATGTTAGTTTCCAAGGGAGTAGTTGGACCAAATGAATAAAAGCTTGTGGATTTTGAGTACTATTTATCCAAGCCTTCCATCAGACCGATGAAGATAAAATGGAACCCCTAGAAGAAGAAGTGGGTTAAAGATAATGAAAAGGTTTATGAAAAGTTCAATCCTGTGGATTATCCTACAAGGCCTAAAAACATTACTGATCCTGTTTTGGAACCAAATGAGGTGGCTGAGTATCCAGAAAAAGAATAAGTAGTAGTAGAAGAAGAGGCAGCTAGAGTACCTCATAGAGAAGAGGATGGAATACCTCATGAGGAAGCAACTCCTGTTGAGAAAGAAAGGACTGTTGGTCCTTCTGTTGTGCTTGAAGAAGACGTAACTCCTACCCATGTTAACCAGGAAACCCAATATGAAGCTGCAAGAGAGTTAATTGTTTCTGAATCTTTGTAGTAAGCCATGGAAGTGACATATCTTATTATAGAAGAAATCCCTGCTGAAAATGAAGGAAGTCTGGAAGCTCGACTTGAGGAACAGTCTGTTCTTGAGTACATAACCTCTGCTGAAGAGAGTATGGAAATTTTCATTCAATTTTCAAGGAAGGAAATGGATGAGGAGATTAGAGATGATCTTATGAATCTTAACCCAGTTCCTGAGCCTCAATAATCTGAAATGGAAGCCCATTTTAAGGGGGAGGAACCTCAAAATCTTGAGATTGATGAAGCTGAGCCTGATGATGCATCTCCACCAACTGAGTCATACTTTGTGTATACTCAATATGAATTCCCCAGCTTCTATGATGTGAGTGAATCACAACAGGTGACTACAACTGGGATTGATCATTATTCTCTATTTCAATTGAAGTCAGTCACACACCCTGAACCTCAACCTGAACCTGAATCATAATCTGAAACTGAAAATGACTCAGAAGCACAACTAGACCCTGAACCTACCCATGGACCATTTTCTTCACCTGAATCCTTACCTAAACAGAAATATTTTTTAATTAAATAATATTTTAAAGTCTTTGGAGAGATTATCATAGCTGGAGTAGAGAAGATTATGTCCTCTCAACCTCATCCTGTGACTCAACTAAGTCCAGAAGATGCCTTGATTCTTTTGGAAAATATAATTCTACACATTCAACCCAGGATGATCCATGGAATAGAATAATTAAGGGTTGAAAACAAATTTCTTAGTGTTGAAGTTGAAACTTTGAAAATTATGGTAGCAGACATGCAGAAAGAACTGTCTTCCAGATCAGAGCCTTCTCCTGCTCCTGCACCTATTGCTGCTTCTCCTGAACATACTATCTCCAACATTTCTTAAGACATTGTGTCCCAAATGCATCCCTATCTTTTATCATTTGATGAAGATATTTACGAAAGGAAAAAAAAGATTTTGCAACGCATGAGAGAACTTATAGAGAAATTGAATAAGCATACAGATGAATACACTGGCTATCTTCAAAGGGTATTGAAACAGATCAAAGCTCTAATCGTAGATGTCAAGGCTTCTCCTTCCTCTATTCATACCTCCACACCTTTTTTGGATGATTCTCTGCTCAGATATTTAATCAAGGGAGGAATTCAGTATGCCTTCAGAGGTTTTGATTTGTCTCCATTATCTGAAGTTGTTAAGAACAGTGATTGAGCACTTGTCTGGGTTCAAATTCATTCCAAGATTTCCAATGATGCTCATAAAAAGATCACTAAGAAGATATATTTCTATCTCACCCATATTTTCTCTAAATCTGATATGAAAAATCACTTTAAGTATCTTCTGGAAAATTTGAAGATACCTCATGTGACTCAAGCTTTCAAAACTCAAGTTCAGAAACTCACTGATTCTACTATACTGTTGGATAAATTCATGGAAAATAAAGATGATTTTAAAAAGGCTATGCAATATGGAGGAGAAATTATCACAGACTTCATCAACCTTTTGAATCCCTATCTCCATGTCCAAAGTACTACAATAGTTTCTCCAGTGGCTGCCCCCCTTCGACTTGGACTACCTGATCTAGCCTCAACTACCATGTCTGTTAGCCAGACTCTAACTCAGATCAGGCCAGTCATTCTTGACCAGCCACAGACTCCATATTCTACAGGTCCATATTTGGCTCCATCTATCTTTGAAGGTCTACCTTTACCTTTTTTTCTACCACCTCTATGCCTTCTTTCACATCAGCAACTGATAAAGGAAAAGAGAAAGCCAATAATTGAAGAATCCCAGTGACTAATTTCTTTTTGATGGTGAAGTCTTTGATTGTTTATTGTTTGTATTTCTATTGTATGGTGTATTATGAACTTTTTTAATGCAATATGTACTATTTTTTCCTCTCTATGTTTAACTTTTTGATAATCCCAAAAGGAGGAGAAAAAGTATTCTATGGTATGTGATATTCTAGAATGTGTTATTCTATAATATTTTTATATATTTTATATTTTCTATAGTTTCATCTCACTTATACTTTACCTATAAATGATTTGTGATCACCAAAAAGGGGGGGATTGTTGGACTCCTCATGTATTAATCATGTTTTAATGATCACAAGTATCCTTACTGTTTACAAATCTCCTGTAAATTTTCAAAATCTTATTACTGATCAAAAATCTCACATATATTATTACTCATGTTTAGTTATGTTTAAAGTTACCTTATACTTTATAATGGTTAAGCTCAATCCATTTTATGCATATTACTGTTTAAGTCTAAATACATTTATTTGTCTAATTACAAGACACCGTGAAGCTTAACATAGTAAGTCAGACACTGTGAGCAAGAAAAAGACACCGTGAATAGAAACACTAAAGCATACACTGTAAAGACTAAGTCTCAAACACCATGACCAACGAGACACTATAAACAATAAGACACTGTGATAAAGTTAGCCAGACACAGTCATCCAGACACAGTGACTTAGACACTATGAAGGACACACCGTGAGAAAGACACCATGAGCAATATACCATGAGCAACATACCATGAAGGACATACCATGAAAGAAATACCGTGAAGGAGATACCATTTTCATAACTATTGGGACACTGTTTTTTTTACCTTTTTTCAATATTATTTAGATATTTCTAATAGTCATATTTGATGTTTTTAATGAAATTAATGAAATTTAATGATAATTGTTGGTCTGTCAGGACACCGTACCTCATACCAATTAAAAGGAAATCAATATATTACTAGATCTCATGGAATATATAAGAAATATTAGGCTGCAATAGTAAATAGGAGAATAAACGTACGCAAGTAAGAAACACAAGTGCACTGTACTGAACAGAAGAGAAATCCTGAGCACAACTGAAGAACACATTGAAAGATCTTCAATGAACTCTCATATGTACAATCCATCTCAACTGAATAAAACACAAAGAATCAAGAAAACATCTTAACTCTTGAAAGAAAACAAGCTGAACTACGACACTCTGTTTTTCAACAGAAAAATCAGAAAAGTACTCATAATCATTTCTGCTGAATCCAACGGGTCCAGAGCTGCACTTCCAATCACTAGAGATTTTCTAAACTCATTCATACTTACTCTTAGTGATTATTTAGTTTACTTTCGAGCAGTGTGTGTACCCTGCTTATTGTACACACACAATGTCTCCTATGTTGAACTGGATGATTTCTAAATCCTCACTCACTTTTTTTTCTCTTGTGTTTCCCACTATGGATAGTCGTAGAGGTTAAGTGAGACTTGGACAGCCTGTGTTCTATTGAGTTGTTTTCCCACGAATAATTGTGGTAGAGGTCTATGTACCAGGATAGTTTGTAAACTATTGTCAACCCTGATCTAGGGTATGGATCAAATTTACATATATAAATTTGAGAGGACTAAGTCTCCACTTGAGACTAAACCTCTTGGTTACATATTATGTGCATTTTAGTTTAAGTTTAAAGTATTCAATATCTAATTTATATTCTGCTGCTGTTACTTTGAAATACACAACTATTTTAAGGTTACTTTGATAGTTAATCTAGTAAGTGTTTGTATGTTTTGTTAAAGTATTAGGTTAGCTTCAACAGTTAATTAATCTTCAGATTAGTTTAACTGAGAACTAATCATTCTTTGATAACCTAACTAACCATTTAATATAATACAAATTCACAATAGAATATCTTGTAATTCAATTTGGGAGATTTTAGTAGAAATATTTTTAAATAGAAATTTTAATTGGAACTCAATTCACCCCCTCTTGAGTGTCCACTCCGACCAACATTTGGTATCATAGGTTGTTTTTGTTTATCAAAGTTTTCAAAATACTCAGTTTTTTCAACTGTGATTTTAGTTTCATATTTAAAGATCTTAAATTTTTGTTAATTCTAAATTTTATCTCTTTAAATTCATTTTATAAAATCTAGCTATGGATTATAGACTAGAAGGTACTGCTAAAAACAAGCCACATTTCTTTAATGGTACAAATTATGCCCAGTGGAAACTTAAAATGTAAATTCATTTGGAAATTATGGGATTTGATATCTGGACTGCTATAGAAACTCAATATAAAATTCTAGAAACTGAAAGAACAACTTGGGATGAACCTAAAAATACTACTTACAATAATAATTGTAAAGCTATGAATGCCCTGTAATATACAATAGAAGATGAGGAATTTAATAAAATATCTTCTTGTAAAACTGCTTTTGAAATTTGGGATACCTTGGGTGTTTCTCATGAAGGAACAACCAATGTTAAATAAATGAGACTAAACACTTATACTATTAAATATGATAGTTTTAAAATGAAGACTGATGAACCCATCTCTGACATGTATCTCAGGTTTAATGAGATTGTCAACACTCTGAGTTCACTGGGAAAAGCTGTTCCAGAGAAGGATCAGATCATGAGAATATTGAGATTTTTTCCAGACAGATAGAGAGGCACCTCTGTGTCTATCCGAGAATCATGTGACACTGGTGCTCTATCTGTTAAAGAGATTATTGTTAAGCTTATGATGTATGAAGAAGAACTCAAGCTGAATAAGGAGGAAGATGATGAACCCAAAAGGAATTCAGTGGCATTTAAGTCTACTGCTTCAAAAAGCAAGGACAAGGAGAAAACTCACATACCTACTGAAAGTTCAACAAGTGAAAGTTCAGAATCTGACAGTGATACAGAAATGGCTCAGATAGCCAGGAGATTTAAGAAATTCTATAGGAAGAAGATTTTTTTCATAAAATCAAACTACAAAGGTAAATATTACAACAATGGACCCTGGAAGAAATATTGGAAGAAAGCTGATAAGAGTGATGAAGTTGTTTTCTTTGAATGTAAAAGAAAAGGTCACATTAAATCAGACTGCCCAAAATTGAAGTTCAAGAAGAAACATGACTACAAGGACAGAAAGTATAAGAAAGAAATGAAAGCAACTTGGAGTGCTTTAGAGGACACTTCAAGTGATTTTGATTCTGCTAATTATGAATATTCTCAAAAAGAAAAGAAGTGTTTTATGACAAACACCTCTAAGGTAACACTTGACCCTCCTGCTTTAAATTCATACTATTTTGGAGTAGAATCTGATTCTGAATCTGAAAACATGTCTAGTGAGGAACTGCTTGAATATTGTAATATGATAGAAGAAACATGTAATGAACTTAAGGACAAGTACAAAACTTTAAAGAAACATCATGCTCTCACTGCCAATGTTAAATCTGCCTTCGCTATAGAAAAGGAAAAGAATGCTCAACTGTTGAAGGAAAATACTGAACTAAAAATGTCTAATGAGAAACTTAGGAAGGAATTAAAAAAATTCACAAAGGGAAAAGATACACTTACTCAAATTTTAGGTAAAAAAGTGGAACAAAAGTATACTACTAGTTTGGGATACCAACTTGGACATAGACAGTTTACCTAAACTAGATTTATTCCTAAATCTGGACAAAATTCTGCTAGTTCCAGTTCTAGAAATTCATATGTTTCAACTAGTTGATCACATTGTTATAGATAAAATAGAGTTCATCTGTTAAAATATGTTGAATCTATTAATTATATGAGACCCATAAGACAAATCTGGGTACCTAATGCTTTGATTGCTAACCTGTCTGGACCCAAGAAGATTTGGGTACCAAAATCATTCTCTGTTGAATAATATTTTGTAGGAAACCTGTTTAAAGGGTTCCTGTAGTAAAACATGGTACTTGGATAGTGGATGTTCAAGGAACATGTATGGATATTATTCATGCTTTAAGAGATTAATAAAGGTTTATGGAGGCTATGTCACCTTTGGTGGTAATTTTATAGGAAATATCATCGGCCTAGGCCAAATTGGTTACAGTAACTCAGTTTTAATTTGTAAAGTTTTATTTGTTGATGGACTTAAATATAATCTGTTAATAATTTCTTAGTTATGTGATGATGTATTTAATGTTATGTTTGAAAATGACTCTTGTAATGTTTTTAATTTTACAAATGTTTTAGTTTTTTCTGCTTTGAGAAATGACAATTTTTATGCAGTTGATTAAAATTCTTTAGATAAACAAAAAAATAAATGTTTAAATTCTTTTCATAAAAAATCTTGGCTTTGGCATAGAAGATTAGGACACTGTAATATACATTCACTTAGAAAACTGACTAGGAAGAACATAGTTAGAGACTTACCCAAACATGAGTTTCTAAATGTCAAAGTTTGTAATCCCTGTCAAAAGGGAAAGCAACACAAAATCTCTTTCAAACCAAAGAAATAAGTGTCAAATTCTCAACCTATCGAGTTGGTTCACATGGAATTGTTTTGACCTTCTAGAGTTTCTAGTTTAAATGGGAAGCACTATGTCTATGTATTAGTAGATGACTTTTCTAGATATACTTGGGTATAGTTATTAGCTCACAAAAGTGAATCTTGTTCTTAATTTATTAAATACACCAAGTCTGTAGAAAACCTTGGTGGACTTAAGATTAAGACCTTGAGAAGTGATCATGGCTGTGGTTTTGAAAATCAAGAGTTTGAATCTTATTTCTCACACAATGGATATAGTCACAACTTTTCTACCCCTAGGACACCTCAGCAAAATGGTGTAATAGAAAGAATAAATAGAACCCTTCAAGAAATTGCTAGAACTATGCTTAATGAGCATGAAAAACCTATTTAATTTTGGACTAAAGATGTAAATACAGCTTGTTATGTCATCAATAGAGTCTTAGTCAGACGTGTTCTAAAAAAGAAACCTTATGAACTGTGGAAGAAGAGGAAACATAATGTTAGATACCTTATAGTATTTGGTTGCAATGAATTTATTCTTAATACCAAGGATAATCCGAACAAGTTTGCTTCTAAGAGTGATGAAGGAATCTTTTTAAGATATTCTATAACTAGAAAATCTTATAGAGTTTTCAATAAGAGAATCAAGTGTGTGGAAGAATATGTTCACATAAAATTTGATGATACTAATCCACATGAACCTAAGCCTTCTCTTGAAAATATGAAAGAATATTTGTCTATTCTGAACCTTAATGATAAATTAAATGAAGCTGCTATAAATATAACCTGTTCTGGAAATATTTCAGAATTTGCACCTAATGAACCCGAACCTAGAGAAGAACATGAAATTTCTAGTCCAATATTTACTAGATCAACTAGGATTATAAATAATCATCCTTTAGATGCTGTTGTAGGAAATCTGGATAGAGGGACACAAACTATAGCTTCTCTTAAAAATCAGGTTGAACATCAAGCCTTCTTGTAATATCTTGAACCTAAAAACATTGATGATTCTTTTAATGATGAATGTTGGGTAATTGCTATATAAGAAGAACTTAATTAGTTTGAAAGAAATAATGTTTGGAAACAAGTAGAAAGACCCAAGGAAACTTTTTTCATAGGCAATAAATGGGTGTTTAGAAATAAAGTAGACGAATCTGGAAACATAGTTATAAAAAAGTGTAGGTTAGTCTCACAAGGATATAATCAAAAAGAAGGAATGGACTATGAGGAGACTTTTGCTCCAGTAGCCAGACTTGAATCCATTAGAATTCTACTTGCTTATGATGCACATCTAAATTTCAAACTATATCAAATGGATGTCAAGAGTGAATTCTTAAATGGGTATATAGCTGAGGATGTTTTTGCTGAACAAACCCCTGGATTTACAAAACCTCATTTTCAAAATCATATTTTCAAATTATAAAAAGCTTTATATGGTTTAAAACAAGGTCCAAGATCTTGGTATGATAGATTATGTACTTTTCTAATTTCAAAAGGTTTTAAAAAAGGAATAGCTGATCCTAATCTCTTTATAAAATGAATTTATAAAGATTTTTTAGTTGTTCAAATTTATGTAGATGATATTATTTTTGGATCTTCAAAAAATTCATTATGTATTGATTTCTCTAAAATGATGAAAAATGAATTTGAAATGAGTTTAATGGGTGAACTAAAATTATTTCTTGGATTTCAAATCTTTCAAAATAATGATGGGATTGTTGTAACTCAATGTAAATATACTAGAGATATTCTAAAACATTTTGGATTAGATAGCACTAAAAGTAGTGACACTCCCATGAGTACCACCTCTAAGTTGGTTCTTGATGAAGATGGAAAATCTATTGATCAAACCACTTATAAATGAATGATTGGAAGTATACTCTATGTAACTGCTAGCCATACTGATATTATGTTTTGTGTGTGTATGTGTTCTCGTTTTAAAGAAAACCCTAAAGAATCACATTTAAATCCTGTAAAGAGAATTTTCAAATACCTCAAGCATACATCCAATCTAGGACTGTTCTATCCAAAAGGACAATCATTTGAACTAATTAGTTATTATGATGCTAACTTTTTTGGCTTTAAGATAGATAGAAAAAGCACATGTGGAACATGTCACCTTTTAGGCAAGTTACTTGTATCATGGTGTAGTAAGAAACAAAATTTTGCTGCATGATCTACTGAAGAAGCCGAATATATAGCTGTTGGAAGTTGTTGTGCAAACATTTTGTGGATGAAACACACATTACTAGATTTTGATATCAATTCAGACATGTACCAATAAATTTCGACAACAAAAGTGCTATTAACATTTCAAAAAATCCTATTTCACATTCTAGGACAAAACATATTGATGTAAGACATCACTTTTTGAGGGATCATTATCAAAAAGGTGATATCACTTTGGAATTCATTGGTACTAAATATCAACTTGCTAATATATTCACTAAACCATTTAATTATGAGAGATTAGACTACATCATACAAGATCTTGGCATGATCAATCACAAATAGATATCTTACTGATCTTACTATTTAATATTGTGCTCTAAATTACTTTACTGTTTAATGCTCACTGTTTCTTGGTTACTGCCTCATGTTTACGGTCTCACAGTTAACACTCTGTGTTCACAGTCTGTCACTGTATCACCATGAATGAACAATTTACTCACTGTCTCACCGTGACGACTATGGACTGTCTCACCGTTATGACCTCTTATCCTCACACCATAACGAATACTCACGGTCTCACCGTGAAGATTATTTATGCATTTATTTTAACCCGTATCGCGGTAATTTTTATTTCACCGCTATTTCCTTTCCCACGTTTTTATTTTTGTGACGTTTGACATTCCCAAATGATAAAACATAAGGGTTTAACTCGTTTCCTCACCTAAGATCTCTCCTAAACCTTCTCAACATTTCAAACCTTCTATTATTCTCTCTTTCACGAACCTTCAGTGGATGACAAGGATTAAGCGTCCATCTTCACCCTCATCTAAGAAAAGACGCTCTAAAAATAGAAGAGGACACCAAATCTTGCACCTGAAGGAACCATAAATCCTAATCTAGTAAGCCGTACTATTTCTCCTAAGAAGGAAATCTACCCTGAGTGGATTTTGTCCAGCATGTCTTTGGTCCTGAAACTATTAAGAGAACAAGGATGGATCGAATGGTTCTCTAGACAAGATAAACCTATTTACCCGAGGTTGGTTGCACAGTTCTATCAGTATGTAATGTTTTCATTTAATGCTGGAGAATGATATATGGTAACAAGCTGGATCAATGGAAAAAAATGCTCATTCTCTTCAAGGTTATGGGATACATGCCTAAGTATTCATCATGAAGGGATTTGTGATGATTACCAAAGAGACCCTCCTCCTACAACCGACATCATGGACCTAGAGAATGCCTTGGAAATTATAACTAGAAATGGAACCAAGAGAAGGGCCATAACAGCTGAATTGGATGGGTAGAAAAGGTTGCTGTTTAAGTTTCTTTAAAATTTGATTATCCCAAGGAAATGAGACTTTGGTATTTTGAAGTATCAAGATGTCATTATGATTCATCTGATGAAGAATGGAAGTAAGATAAATCTATGAAAATATATCATTCACCACATGTGTGAATTGATTAAGGTCACTTCCAAATCCACCTATCTATTTAACTCAAGGATGATTTCTGCTATGTTAGTTGCCAAGGGAGTGGTTAGACCAAATGAAAAAAAGATTGTGGTTTTTGAGTACTATTTATCCAATCCTACCATCAGAAGGATGAAGATAAACTGGAACCCCTGGAAGAAACAGTGGGTTGAATATAATGAAAATGTTTATGAAAAGTTCTATACTGTGGATTATCCTACAAGGCCTAAAAACATTACTGATCCTGGATTGGAACTAGATGAGGTGGCTGAGTATCAAAAAGAAGAAGAAGTATAAGAAGAAGAAGAGGCAGCTAGAGTACCTCATAGAGAAGAGGATGGAATACCTCATAAGGAAGAAACTTCTATTGAGAAAGAAAGGATTGTTGGTCTTTATATTGTGCTTGAAGAAGAATTACCTCCTGCCCATGTTAATCAGGAAACCCAATCTGAAGCTGCAAGAGAGTTAGTTTTTTCTGAATCTGAGCAGCAAGCCATGGAAGGGACATATCCTACTGTAGAAGAACTCCCTGCGAAAATGAAGCATGTCAAGAAGCTCTACCTGAGGAATAGTCTGTTCCTAAGTACATACCCATTACTGAAGAGAGGATGGAAATTTTCTTTCAGTTGGCAAGGCAGGAAATGGCTGAGGAGATTAGAGATGATCCTGTGCATCTCTATCTATTATCTTTTGATGAAAATATTGGCGAAAGACACACAAAGATTTTGCAATGCATGAGAGAACTTATGGAGAACTTGAATAATATTACAAATGAATACACTAGATGTCTTCAAAAGGTATTGAAAAAGCTCAAATCTCTAATCGTTGATGTCAAGGATTTTCCTTCCTCTGGTCAGACCTCCTCACCTTCTTTGGATGATTCTCTGCTCAGATCTTTAATCATGGAAGAAATTCAGAATGCCTTCAGTGGTTTTGATTTGTCTCCTTTATCTGAAGATTTTATGAATAGTGATCGAGCACTTGACTTGGTTCAAATTCATTACAAGATTGCCAACGACGGTCAGCATGAGATCACTAAGAAGATAGATTTCTATCTCACCCGAATTTTCTCCAAATCTGATATGAAAATCACTTTAAGTATCTTGTGGAAAATTTGAAGACACCTCACATGACTCAGGCTTTCAAAACTCATGTTCAGAAACTCACTGAGTTTACCGGACTATTGGATAAATTCATAGGAAATAAAGATGATTTTGAAAAGGCTATGCAATATGGAGGAGAAATTATCACAGACTTCATCAACCTTCTGAAGCACTATCTCCATGTCTAAAGTACTGCAATAGTTGCTCCAACAGCTGCCCCTCTTCAGCCCGGACTACCTTCTCTAGCCTCAACTGCCATGTCTATTAGCCAAGATCTAACTCAGATCAGGCCAGTCATTCTTGACCAGCCACATACTCGATCTTCTACAGCTCCATCTTTGGGTCCCTCTATCTTTAAAGGTCTACCTTTACCTTCTTTGTCTACCACCTTTATGCCATCTTCCACATCAGCAACTGATAAACGCAAAGAGAAGGCCAATCCCTGAAGAAGACCAGTGACTACTTTCCTTTTGATGGGGATGAATTTGATTGTTTATTGTTTTTATTTCTACTGTATGGTGTATTCCGAACTTTTTTAATGAAATATGCACTATTTTTCCCTCTGTATGTTTAACTTTTTAATAATCCCAGAAGGGGGAGAAAAAGTATTATAAGGTATGTTTTATTATAGAATGTGTTATTCTCTAATATTTATTTATATGTTATATTATCTATAGTTTCATATCACTTATACTTTACCTATACATGATTTGTGATCATCAAAAGGGGGAGATTGTTGGAATTCTCATGTATTAATCTTGTTTTAATGATCAGAAATATCCCTACTATTTACAAATCTCCTTCATATTTACAAATCTTATTACTGATCACAAATCTCACATATATTATTACACATGTGTAGTTATGTTTCAAGTTATATTATACTTTATAATGGTTAAGCTCAATCCATTTTATGCATATTACTGTTTAAGTCTAAATACAGTTATTTTTTTAAGTACAAGACCCTGTGAAGCATAACACAGTAAGTCAGACACTCTGAGTATGAAATAGACACCGTGAACAGAAACAAAGAAGCAGACACCGTAAAGCCTATGTCTCAGACACCGTGACCAATGAGACACCATGAACAATGAGACACCGTGATACAGTTAGCCAGACACAGTCATCCAGACACCTTGACTTAGACACCATGAATGACACACCGTGATCAACATACTATGAGCAACATACCGTGAAGGACATACCGTGAAAGACATAACGTGAATGAGAAAACATTTTCATAACTACTATGACACAATTTCTTAACCTTTTTTCAATATTATTTAAATATTACTAACGGTCATATTTGATGTTTTTAATTCAATTAATGATATTTAATGATAATTGTTGGACTTTCAAGAAACTGTACCTCATACCTATGAAAAGGAAATCATTCTATTGCCGGATCTCATAGAATATATAAGGAATATTGAGCTGGAATATTAAATAGGATAATACACATACACAAGGAAGAAACATGAGTGCATTGTACTGAACAGAAGACCAATCCTGAGCACAATAGAAGAACACATTTCAAGATCTTCAAATAACTCTCATATATGAAATCCAACTCAACTGAAGAACACACAAAGAATCAAGAGAACATCTTCACTCTTGAAAGACACCAAGCTGAACTATGACACACTGTTTTTCAACAGAAAAATCAGAGAAGGAATCAGAAGCATTTCTGCTGAATCCAACGAGTCCAGAGCTACATTGCCAATCACTAGAGCCTTTCTAAAGTCATTCATACTTACTCTTAGTGATTCTTTGGTTTACGTTTGAGCAGTGTGTGTACCCTTATTATTTTACACACACATTGTCTCCTGTACTGAACTAGAGGATTTATAAATCCTCACTCACATATGTTTTCTCTCTTGTGTTTACCATGTTGGATAGTGGTAGAGGTCAAGTGAGACTTGGACTGCTTGTATGCTGTTGAGTTGTTTTCCCACAAATAACTATGGTAGAGGTCTAAGTACCTGGACAGTTTGTAAACTGTTGTTAACCCCGTTCCAGGGTGTGGATCAAATTTACATATTAAAATTTGAGATGACTAAGTCTTGGCTTGAGATTGAACCTCTTGGTTATATCTGCTGTGCATTTTATTTTATGTTTATAGTATACAATATCTAATTTATATTCAGCTGCTGTTACATTGAAATACAAAACTATTTTAATGTTACTTTGATAGTTAATCTAGTAAGTGTTTGCATGTTTTGTTAAAGTATTAGGTTAGCTTCAAAATTTAATTAATCATCAGATTAGTTTAACTGAGAACTAATCAATCTTTGAGAACCTAACTGACCCTTTACCATAATACAAATTCACTATATATTATCTTGTTATTCAATTTGGGGGATTTTAATAGAAATATTTTTAAACAGAAGCTTTAATTAGAACTCAATTCACCCCCCTCTTGAGTGTCCACTCTGACCAACAGTTACATACACCCAATTTATTCACTTTAACACCCCAAGATATTATGAAATATATATTTTTCAAATAAATTTTATCTCTTCAATAGTTTGTGATACACACAACCTCGAGTTTAAATGAATGATAATATAATATAACATTATAAACTAGATGTTAAATTGGTGTTATGAATTGGAATAATAAAAATTTTAAAATTAATAACATTGTTTTATATAAATAAATAATATTGATAAATAAGTACATCCTTTTTAGTAATGTCTTTATATGCTTCAAAAATACATTCTAACTCTATTTTTTTTGTTATTATTTGTGAAAAAAAATAATTTCTACCAATTTTAGAATTTTTATTTTACAAAATTAGCAATATTTTTTAAATAAATAAGTCACAATTAACTTACATTGAAATTTATGATCTTTTATGAAAATATTAATTTTATGTGAATGGTGAAGGATATAGATTTTTGTAAAACATTCATTTATTTTTAGGGAAAAACACCATAATGTTTGGAATTTGATCCAAAATTAATATAATTATAATTTATTTATAAATAATATAATTAATTATAAATTAATCAACATTATATAGTATCTATGTACGAAAATACCTATAAACTTAAAAAAGATTTTTTTTCTTCAGAAAACCGTTTTTCATCACGATTTTTGTGATACTTATAAAATGAATTTATGCCACTTATAGAGATTAAATTTGGTAAAATGGATTAAATATTTTTAATTATCTAAATTAATATTATATAATAAATTCAACTTATTTTTTTCATAATGAATAGTAAAAACAATAAAAATTCATCACTATGGTAAAATGGTAAATCAGGTTAACTTGGGTTAAAAAAAAGTAATAAGGCCACCATTTTTCATCTTAAATATTATTGGATGAATTTATTTATACCCTTATCACATTATTGCAAATATTTATTTATTTATGGGACACTTACCCATGAAAGTGACCTATATAAAATTTTATGTAAAGAAAAAGACAAAATCTCACTCTCTTTTAAAAATCTCTTATCTGTTCACATATGGACAAAATAATCTTGTGAAAAAATATAATTGGTTATTTTTAGAATAATATTATTTTTTTAATGATATTAATTTATTTATAAATTTTATAAATTATATAATTTCCTAAAATTCTTATGCAATGATGTCATAATATTTCATCCATTAATATAAAAATAAAATAAATGATTTTAAAAATATTAGAAGAAATATAATCTGAGCGAGTTATAATGTTAAAAGAATTTTTTAGGTACATATTATATATTAAATATGTTTAAAAAATATATATTACAATTTCAACTTTTCATGGGTGTCTTTAAATTCAATCTAAATTAATAGTTCCAAAATTGACATTAATGATATTTTTTAAAATACAATGTTTTATTAAATGATTTAAAAATTATAAAAAGATTATATTTGACTATTTTAATGAAATATAGTTAAAAATATAAAACATTATCCATTTATGTGTAATTTTTTAATTTTTTATAACATTAATAACCCTTTAAGATTGAAATAGTTGTTACAACGTTTAAGATTAAAATATGTTAAGCAAGGGGTTAAATCGAAATATGTGGTTTTAAGCACCAATTAAACCTATAAAAATTATTTTTGATAATATTTCCACCACATAATACCTTATATTATAATATATTAACATTTGGAAGCATTTTAATGGATAATGACAATTTCATATTTTAATATTTTAAGAAATTCCAAAAGTGCCTCTCCATGTACTTATATAAGGTCACCTCATCTCTTCTTTTATTAACTCTTAGAAATCATTTTTATCATAAAATAACTACCAATATACATTCCTTAATTTAATTCCCATGTATTAAATCCCTTTTTTTATTATAAAACCATTCGAGGAAGGATTGTGGTCTAAACATAAAGAGGTTGTCTGAGGAAGAGGTATCATTCTTAACCGAGAGATTATAATTTTTTTATTACACCTAATTAAAATATTATTAAACTATTATGATATAATAACATAAGTATATAACATATAATTATATGTTATAATATTAATTTAATAACCTATATCCATCTCCTCTTCAATCAAATGGCGAAAAACCATAAATCGTGTGTATGATGAACTACAACCTCATGAACCAATTTAGATTGTTTTCCATTAACACCTATCATGAATGATTACAATGATGAATTTAATATATATATATATATGATATTTATAACCTAATTATACCTTCTTAATTATAATATCACATATACTTTCTTACCTTTCAATTCATTGGAAGATGATAACATCAGTCGTGCGTACGTGTAGATTAGTACCTCCATGAATCAATGTGTTTTTTTTTCATTTATGATTTAAATGTATTGTAATTAGGATATTTTTAATGAATATATATGATATATATAATATAATAATTATTATGGAAAGATTAATTAATATTTACCTTGATTTTTTCCATCCATCATAAGGTGAAAACAACGTTTATGCGTACGTATGGCTTATCGTCTACATAAGCGAGGCATTTCATTATATATATATGCATATATATCCTTATGGATACCTATAAATATGTATATGATGACTATATATTATATTAATATCATTATTAAAATTATATATATTATGGAATCATGATCAAATTACAAGTACCAAAACTATCAGACCAAAAAATACATGAAAAATGAAGTCGTTATCACCCAGAATAGCGATTTTAAAAAATAATTGTAAATAAATAGGTGGTAAAAGGTTATAATTAAATAATAAATGGTGTTATATATATTATTATTTTTATATAATAGTTTTATAATTATTATATATTTATTATTTATGATATTTTAACATGTACAAATGAAGCCTTACATAAAGTAAGATATTTTCCTCTCACTTTTATATCCGTGGGACACGTTCCATATTCACCACTTGTTTCTATTATATGGTGAATAAAATATCCAAGAATTTATTTTATGATTACTATATGAACAATTATGGTATATGTATATCTATATAAGTTTCTTCCTTTCATGGGGCTTATGATTAAAAAGTTACCAAAGTGATAAGGGTTTTATGTAACAATCTCATTGTTTATCGAGATTGTTTATGATTAAGTTTCCAATGATGACATATTATAATATAACTATTAATAAATTCATTAATCTATTTATATTATAGTTATTTCTAGAGATTAAATAACTTTCCTTTCAGTTTTATCTCTTTATGTAGTCAAAAGATCAAAAGAATATTTTTAAGGAAAATATACTTTATTTTTCTCTTCGGTGAAAAATAATTTCTCCTACATGTCCATGTTTTGTAAAAATATTGTAAATAATGTTTTTAATATTATAAAATTATTTTTCAAAGTAAATTTTCACCCATTATTTAATTTTAATTTTTTTTAAAAGGAATCTTCTTGTTTTTTTTGAATGAGGTACTTTTGACTTTTTACTGAAAATGTGAAAAGAATCATTGTTTAATGTAAACATCATGAATGTAATTTTATATCGTAAAGAGCACTAAATTATTCTTATCATAATTTTCTACCTTCCAAGTTTATTTTTAAAGAAAATTGTTTCTTTAATATTGGGTAAATTTTTTATATTTTAAATAAGTTTTTTCAAAGGGGAAATGATATTTTCATCAAGAAATATTATAAGTGATATTTTAAAATCATTTCCCATATAAGATGAAATCCTTTGAATTTTTCTAATATTTACTAGGTATATGATTCAAATATACCTTTATTTTTCTTTCACTTTATTATTTATAATTATGATGAAAATATGTTGATTAAAGCTATCTTTTTTCCATGGATTATGTTATGATGATTTGATGAAATGATTATGAAACCTTTTCTTTTTCCACGGGTTATACTATAATGAATTGATGAAATAATTTTGGTACTAGTTTCTCTTCCATGGGTTATGATATAATGAATTTTTTATTAAACATATTTTCTTTTCATGGGTTATGATATAATGAATGTTTTATGATATTATAGAACAAATATGTATAACTTTAATTATGTGATAGGTGGTCCCAAAATTATATATACCTTCAATTAATTAGGAGAATATGGACATCTCATGATATAAATAAGACTATAATGGGGAGTGAACCTAGATTGGTAAGGTAATTTGTCTACAATGATAGTATTGGGAGAGAACCTTGGCTACTATGATGGTTTTTGGAGTGAACCCAATACACTATGATAGCCTTATAAGTGAGCCATTATTACTAAGGAAATGATTTTATATACTTATGTGTATGAAAAAAATATATTTCTTATGCCAATGTAATGTTCTTAGGGATCATTCTCTTTGATTATTTTATGATTCATATATTATGAAATACAAATATTTCTTCCATGAATAAATATTATTATAAAACATATATAGGGTATAGTTTTCAATTGTTATTATTATGCACTCATACCCTTATAATCATGTTATGCTTAAGTAATTATTGATATATCCCATATTTGTCATTAATGAGAATCCGAGATCCCCCTTCCATATGATTCCCAAGGTTATGAATAAGTTTATTATGTATGATATTTTTAATAAGGTGTCTAGTTATTAATAATATAGTGTGAGATGTTGCAGTTCACTTGTTAACTGGTTGATTATGTATCCATGTTTTCAAAGACATTAATCATTTATGGTCCTCATGTGTGTTTTTGTAAAATGAAATTAATATTAATCTATTAATATGTAATTTCTATGTTTGAAAATTTATAGTTCACTATAGTTGGTATTAGAGGATAGGTTTTGTTAAACATTGGAACTAGGATGAAAAAAATTTAGTAATAAACCTTAGGATAATCCTAAGAGTAAGATAATGTCCTAATTTATGGTAAATAAAGGTGTGTGGTTTTCATAACCAAACATATTTTTTTGGATACTAAAAGTGGACATGGTTTTTTAACAGATTTGTATATGGGTAATAACCCTAAAAATATTTGATCGAGTATATATTTTCCATCATTATAGTGCATGATGTGTGTGCCCTTACTGTGCACTTAGTTTGACACTCTGAGGGATATGCATAGGTTGATTTAATTTTCTTTTAAAAAATTTATTAACGATTTGAATAAATTATTATCATGGACAACCTAGGTTAAACCAAATATGGCATACATTGAAAATAAGGTGTCTTTATTTATACATCATATTAATCATTTTTCATGATTAGTCACTATAATTTAAAATGTTTGACAGTCACAAAAACCATTTTGGTTTTAGTATGTGATTAATGATATAATGAGAATGTTTAGGAAGTAATAAGTATGCTTAAATATTTAAGTAACATATTTGAAGTTGAGGAAAATTCCCAAGGAATGTTAATTCCTACACCCAATTATTAGGTTTTTAATTACCGGTGAGAACTCCTAATAGTATAATGATTTCATCTCAAGTCTATGATTTATATCTAATTGATTTTTGTGGGAATGTAATTCCTGTAAATATTTTTATTATACCTATGGTTAAATTTAATGTTATATTAGGCATGTATTGAATTTATCAATATAAATCCAATATCAATTGTCAAGGAAGGGAAGTAACATTTGATATTATAAATCAACATATGATCATCTATCAGTGAAATGATAAATATAATCTTTCAATTGAAATAACATCCTTTTTATGTGTCTGGATTCCTATTAAAAAGGGTTTTTTATCTTATATGGTTAGGGACAAACTCAACATTGATGATATAACTATTTTATGATAGTTTGTTGATGTTTTTTCAGAATAGTTTCCAAGACTTCCACTGAATCATGAAGTTTAGTTCCCAATAAAACTCATAAATGAAGACACACCTATTTCAAAGACTCGATATAGAATAGACCTTATTAAGTTGTAATAATTAAATAATAAACTCTAGGTAATATTTAAAAGGGATTAATTTGGAAAACTGTGTTATAATTGGGTGAACATATTATTTTTGTTAAGAATAAATATTGATAAAGAAAGAGGATATACCCAAGAAAACATTCTATAAAAGGTATAGACACTAAATATATTATGATTCCATTTGGTATTATTAATTCCCCTATTATTATCATGAATTTAATGAATGAAGTGTTTATATATAACCTTGATCAGTTTGTGGTAGTCTTTATAAATGATATTCTTGTATATTAAAAGATAAAAATGAATATGGAGACTATTTAAGGATTATACTGAATACCCTAAAGAAGAAGAAGATATATGAAAAATTTATAAATTATGAATTTTTTCTAAAAAAAGTTTCATTTTGGTTCATATAATCTCAAGATTAGGTATATCATCAAATCTATCAAAGACAAAAGCTATTGAAAATTGGCTCAGATCAGCCAATGTTACTGAGATTCATAGTTTTCTTATTTTGGAAATATATTATTGAAACTTTTTGTAGAATTTATCATTACTATATAATCCACTCAACAAGGTAACTTGGATGCAGAACAAGTTCCTTTGGATATTTGAATGTAAATAAAATTTCATGGAACTAAAGAGAAGGTTAGTTAGTGAACCCATGTTTACATTTCCCTATATTGGAGAAACGTTTTCTATCTATAGTGATGAATAAAAGAAGGTATTGGGATTATTTCTCATTAAAAATGATGTAGTGATAACATATTCCTCAATAAAATTAATATTTAAGGAGAAAAATGACTCAAAACAAGATTTGAAGTTAGTTATAACAATTTTTTCATTAAAGATATAGAGTAATTATCTTTATAAAGAAAGGTGTGATATATATACTGATCATAAAATCTTAAAGTATATATTAACATATAAATAGTTTAATATATTCTTGAGAATATGGTTATAATTTATTAAATATTATATCTTCTTAATACATTTCGACCCTAGAAAAGAGAATAAGGCGGCTGATGCATAGAGTCAAAACAATCATATAAGATTATCAAGGATGAGGACAAAAAGAGATCAAATATTTTTCAATTTGAAATGGATGTATATAAAAATATTTAAGGAAGGGGATAAATATAATCTTTTTAAAATGAGTTTTCTACTATCTATACAAGTGAATATTAAAGAGAAGAAAAGAAAGATGTGGAACTATAAAATAAGGTGAGAAATGTCCCTAATTTCAAACTTGATTATAATGGAATGATAAAGTCTTAGAACCATGCATGTTTTCTATACAAACCAGATTTAGAGAAGAATCTATTTGAGGGGGCTCATTGTTATTCATTCTCTATTCATATTATAAGTATGAAAAAATAGGGATCCAAAAGAGTATATCTAATGGAATGATACAAAGGGATATACTGTAGAGTTTGTATGTCAGTGATTTCTATTTCAGCAAGTTAAGGGTTAAAGAAAAAAGTCTAAGGGGTTGGTACAACAATTTCCTATAATTAAAATAAAATGGTAAAATATCACTAATTATTTTGTTATAAGACTCCCCAAAATTTCTAAATGCCATAATTCTATTTGGGTTATAGCCGATCACCTTAAAAAGTTAGAATACTTCATTTCTATGAGAATATTTCTCTCTAGACTATATTTACAGGATATAAATTTATTAATTTTTATGGTTCCAATGTGTACAACATTATATTGTATCCAATCAGGATTCGAGGTTTAACTCAATGTTTTGGAAAAGTATTCAGTGGGATCTGGATATAGAGTTGAGTTTCAATATGGGGTATCATCCTTAGAAATATGGCCAGTCTAAAAGGAATATTCAAACCTTATAGTATATGTTGAGATCTTATTTTATGGATTTACTAGTTTATTTGGATCAAAGCCTTCCATTAGTCTAGTTTTCTTACAATAATAACATTGACTCAAGAATTTAAATGGACATTATGAATCACTCGTTAATAATAGGTGTAGAAATATAATGTGTTGGGATTAAGTTGGAGAAAAATATATATTGGGACATTATATAACAATTTAAATGTCATATAAAGTTATATCCATTTAAAAAGACTTCAATGTAGCTCAGAGTCAACAAAACTTTTTTTGATTATAATAGTCTGTAAGATTTGGAGTTCAAAGTTGGTGAGAATGTGTTTATATGAATTTATCTAGGGAAGAAGGTTATGTGATTTATAAATAAGGGAAATCTAAGCCTTAGGTATATTTTCCATTTTGATATTACTAATTGAGTTGGGATGTTATCTTATCTCTTATTAATTCCACTGAACCTATATCAAGTTCTCTATTTTTCAATGTATCTATTTTAAGGAATTACATACTTGCCCCTTCTAATATAATCAACTAAAAGGTTTTAATTCAATAGAAAGATATATTTTATGAGGAGTAACCTATGGATATTCTGGATAGTAGAGAGAAACTTCTACAAAATAAGACCACTCACCCGGTGAAAGTTTTGTAGGAAAACCAACAATTTGAGGAAGCTAGAGAGGAACATGAGGATATGATGAGGTATAAGTATCCTTAGTTATTTGTATCATAGTGAAAAAATTTCAAGGGATTTTTTTACTGGGGGTAGTATGTAACAACCTAATATTTTATTAAATATATATTTTTTCAAATAAATTTAATCTTTGCGATAGCTTACGATATACACAACCCTAAGTAAAAATGAATCGTAAAATAATATACTATTATAAACTAGAAGTTAAATTAAAGATATGAATTAGAATGATTTTTTTTGAAATTAATTATAAATGTTTTATAAAAATAAAATAAATTGATAAATATACAATTTATTTTTATTAAAGTAATTATATGTTTCAAAATACATTTTTTCCTAAAAAATGATTTTATTGTTTTTTTTTGAAAAATAATAAAATTATTTATAATGATTTTAATTTTTTATTTTCAAAAATTAACTTCATTTTTGAAATCATCACTTCTAAATTAACCTAGCATGAAATTTTAGTATTTTTATGAAAATATTGATTTTTCAGTGAATAGTAAAAAATTATGATTTTTTTAAAACTGTAATTGATTATCATTGAAAAAGACACATAATATTTTTAATTTGATCATAAATTTATATAAGTTTCCTTTAGTTAGAAATAATTTATTTAATTACATATTAATTAGTATTATAGATTGTAAAGACCCAAAAATTTCAAAGAAATTTTTTTCTCAAATACTTTGGAATTTTACAAGTTCGTGGTTTCTGACAGCGCCTAATTCTGAGGCCCGCTGTGCCTGGAATCAATTTCTGATGTTTTTATTGGGTACATTTAGTAAATGTATGTGTGAGTTTTTTTATCTTTTGAACCGGTTCTCAGAATTGAAATCCGAGGGCACCGATGAACTCACATCGCCGGTATTCGCTTAAAGGGACCTTTACCGCAGTTGTGTTTTGTCGTATGTGGTAGTTAAAATTTGTGGATTCATTAAGACTTAAATAAAATTGTTGTCTTACAATTTTATTTTAAGTGGAAGTTAATTTCTCCAAAGGGAAGTTGGAGGTGGGGCCCACACTGCACCAAACTTTCTATGGGAGGATATAACAAAGTGTGGTGGGGCCCACACAAGGCCCTAACCCTTCAACTCCTCCTTTAACTCCCTTAAACTCCCCATTAACACCTTTATTTAATTTTCTGACAACTCCTAACTCTTAATGGTGGACCTCTCCACGTTCCACCCTCCTTACATGAATGTGCCAATACGCCATCAATTAATGAGCATTTAATTTTGGCTCTTTTATTTTCTTTAAATTAATTTGAAAAAATCGTGGGAGAATAAAATAAAAGCTTAGGCTATTATTTTTGTTGGCACTTGTTGTATTGGGGAAGCTCTGGAAAATTAAGGATAGAGTTCTTCTCACGACGAAGAATAGCATCCTTCCAACGAAGGACCGCCGTAGAATGACGATCATCTCCTTTGATCTTCATCCAAGTCAGAGGAGAAGCAGCCACTCTCAAATAATGCTGATGATGCACCATCCTAGGCTCCTTCTTCCCCGACATCAATGAGTTCACGCCGACTCCCCGCGACTTCGACTACGAATTAACCTTAATTTGAGGTAGGGGGTTTGTATAATTTTATTTTAATAAAATTATACTCTTGTCATTGTTGAATGCAAGTGATCATCTTGGCCACCTGATATCACCTAACACGGAGGGCGCAAGCCGAACAAACACAACCCGATGACCCTCCGTTGATCCACATTTATATTAGTGACAGAAGCGGTGTCCGGAGAGGCGACGACAACCGGAAGCGACATTGACCAGAGATAATGGTGGCCACGTGCCAGCCGTGTGCGGAAGAATCGCGGCCCGCAACTACGGGTCACTTGAATGTAGAAGAACCGGCCGGCCGTAGCCGGCCGGGCATGTGGAACCGCGGCGCCGCGCTGCGAAGCTCCGCAGCCCACACTCCGCGGGCCGCTTCAGCAGGCGAACCGGCCGGGTTGGAGGAGGCCACGGTGCCACCTGGGGCCGTGTGCAGAGGACAACAGATCACCCAAGAGGGCCGATTGCGCTGGAGAAGCCGGCCGGCTTCGGCCGGCTGGGAAGGAGGGCCGCGCCGCTCGACACCGCTAGTTTGGGAAGTTGGGGAGCTGCGCCCCATGCTCCGCTTCGCTCGGCCAGTTGGTCGGGCTGCGCTCTTTCACAGGACGGGTGGCTTTCCATGGGTTGTTCCGTGCCCCACCGGGCTGGACTGCGCATTATCAGGCCGGGATGACCCCTTAGCCAGGTCGGACCCGCCGATCCAGGACGGGCCGACCTGCCAGCCCACTGGGCTTGACTGGCCTGGCCCGTTTCACTTAAATGGAAATAACTTCAAGACTGCATGTCCAATCGACGCGCTGTCTAAAACACTATGATCCTCGTGACGAGGCAGTCCTTTTGTGACACTCTTATTGAGTTTTGGATGACTTTAAAAAAACGGGTGGGTTGGTTCGGAACCGAAACCAACCGGGCCCTCGGAGCAGAAAAGATTATAACATAAGGGCCGAATGTCCGATTGATGTGCCGTAAACTAAATTGGTTTTCTTTTGATGAGATGGTTCTTTTGGAATACTCCACTTGAGGTTTGGATGATGTTGGGGTATGGTCGGGTTGGTTTGAGCCTAAAAACCAACCGGGCCCCTAGAACGGAAATGCTAATAACTCACAGACCGTACATCTGATTGATGCTCCATTTGATGCGTTGAAACCCCTATGACGAGGCAGTCCTTTGGGACACTTCTACGTGAAATTTTGTGACACTTGGAGTATCGGATTGAGGCTCTTGGAGCAGACTCTTCCGGTGATGAGGGAGCAGATTGCAGAGACCTATTAGCTGGCTGATACTTGATGACTGCTGATCGATCGACTAGGAGTGATTCCGATGGCATAGTGGGAAGCACTTGGTTGTAGTAATAGACCCACGATGGAGGAACACTTGGTTGTAGCAGCATACCCATGGTACTCGACAGAAGGAGTACCTCTGTAGGCTATGAGGGGGAGTTCTTGGTTGTAGCGGCATACCCATGGTGGGAAGCGCATGGTTGTAGCATCATTCCCACAGTATTCGACAGGTGGAGTACTTCTACAGTCCAAGGTCTGTGGTAAGCGCTTGGTTGTAGCGGCATGACCACTGTACTCGAAAGAGGAGGAGTTCTCCAGCAACTGTGGTTTCAACTTCGTGAATAAAAATCCTAGTTTGAGCTGAGTCAATGACTTTTGTGTTTTCCTCTTTATTGAGATGAGTTACTTGATAACTTAGGTATATATATGGGCATATACTTAAGTAATGGTTATCCATTGAAATAATACTTTGTGGTTTATACTTGTTGGATTTTGTGAGACCTTAAGGGTCTTGGGGTCCCTACTGAGTATCGTTATACTCATCCTGGCATGGCCTATGCTCGCACCTCGTTGTGTTGGATGCAGATGATGGACAACGCTGACCGCAGCTGAGTGTACGAGGACTGGACGGTACCCATAGGTGAACCTCACCACGAGACAGTATTTGGAGGAGACGGATGTGCATGGAGCACTGAGGAGGCTTCCTATACCTACCCTTCAGGTAAGATCTGTGGTGGATGATACGAGAGGTGCTAGACACCTTCCAGCTGTTTGTCTTTTAGTTGTACCAGTTTGTCCTTTCCTTGTACTTTTCTGTTGGGCTTGTATTTCTGGCCCCTTTAATTTCAGCATACATGTTACACAATTTTTACGTAGTGTTTTCTTCCTCTTTTACTATGGTTGTGTGTGTTTACGATTTATAAAGGCAACACCTTCCCTATTTTAGAGAATTATGCCTTTGGTGCTAATCGCCAGCCCCTGGACCATGGAAGGTGGGCTTGGGGTAGTCACGATGCAGGCCCCGGGTGACGGGTCATGACAAATTGGTATCAAAGCAGCCAGTTCTACCGCAGAACTTAGGACTTTGATATTTCATTTCTGTGAAGAAATAATGTTAAGGGTACTAAGTGTGGTTTTCAGTTTAGGGAGTCCAGTGTTGGTGCGGGCGGCCGATGTATCCATACACCAGGACCCTGACTTCTGATTTCCAACTCAATGCACAAAAACACTTAATTTGTCTGTGTTTTCAAAAGTTTCCTTTAAGTCAGCTCAAACCAGGAATATTCTTTTGACCATGTCGCATCTGTTCTTTTAGGATGCCTCCCCACATACGACCAGTTAGAGCCCCGAGAGTTGTATGTACTGACAGCACGCCGAGCAACGAGGCCTCAGTATAGGGCCTTCTTCCAATTGAGGCACCAGTGGAGGCACCAACAGTACTACCAATTCCTGTTGGGCCACCGATGCCACCAACCCCAGCAATAGAAAGTGAACGCCACTTGAGCGCACTGCACAAGTTCCAGCGCCATAGACCACCCAAGTTCGGGGTAGAGACAGAACCTCAGGCGGATGAGGATTGGATGGAGGCTATGGTGAGAGTCTTTAGACTGGTAGAGACACCAGCTGACTTCATGTTGATCCTTGTTGCCAGCCTCCTTCAAGAAGAAGTAGGTAGATGGTGGAGCCCAATGCTCTAGATGCATGATGAGACATCACTTCTATGGGAAGACTTTGAGAGCCTGTTCCGGGCGGAGTTTGTACCAGACAACCTTCGAGCAGTGCGGATACAAGAGCTACTATATCTGCAGCAGGGCAGCATGACAATAGCATAGTACTCAGTGAGGTTCACAGACCACTCACGCTACTCTATAGATATGGTACGAGACCCGTTCTTCAGGGGCCGGACCTTCGAGAAGGAGCTTAGGTGAGAGATTAGAGCTTCAGTTGTTTCTCACAACATCCCGATGCAGACAGGGGTGTTGGAGCGAGTCCTCCTAGTGGAGAGTTTTCTTACTGAGCAGTCTCCAGCAGTGGGACCCAATACTAGTCGACATGCAGTGGAGTCTTCTACAGCTGATAGTAGACATATGACGTTGTGGTCCAAGATGACCATACCCATAGGTGGTCGACCACATGACTCAAGATCGTGTGTGCTAGGCACCTGGGGTGGAGACAGACTTACTAGGAGCAGACAGTGTTACTCCTGCGGTGGTCTTGGTCACATGGAAGATGACCGTCTGACCCACCATATAGACGATCATAAGATAGATGAGGGACCTCCTAGGTTGAGGCAGAGGTTCGATCGAGGAGGACCACAAGGAGGAGGAGACCGAGGCAGAGAAGCTAGACATATAACTGGTAGTGGACGATGCTTCGAGGTGTTTCCACCACCACCACCACCAGGTGGTCCACCCCAACCGCAGGAAATAGGTGGACATGGGAGAGCACAACTTCAGACAGCTAAAGTATACGACCATGGAGCTCTGGAAGCAGGTGGACAAGATCAGGAATTGTTTCAGGCATAAAGGCCTTTTTTCATGAATCTTCTAGCTTCGTTAATGTCTTTTTTTTAGTTTCATTGTGTCTTTGTACTTCGAGCTACAATAATAAAATACACTTGTCCTTGTGATGTTTGTTTTCTTGCCTTTTGTGTGGTTGGTTCTGAGAGTTTCTTATTAAAACCATTGACTTGACCCTCATATTTGAGATTCCTACTGGAGGAGACCTAGTAACCCCACACTGCTTCCGAGAGTGTGACTTGACCCTTGGAGGTGAGAGTAATTGTGGATCTCTTTGTAGTAGCGCCTAGGCCTTGCGACATCGTCCATGGCATGAAATAGTACCATTCATGTCAGGATTTACTATATTAGGAAAATAACGCGGTTCATCTAGGGGATGAGACCAGATTTCTCTTTTTGGTAGAGGATAAATCTAAGCATCTCTTGTAGGAAGTAAGCAAAAAGGGTGTACTCGAATTCTTTACAAATGGCCAGTCACACCCATAGTTCGTTCAGCAAATGGTTTACACTTTATTATAATCTCAAAATTATCAAGTGTGTCTTGTCGTAGAAGGACCTGTACCTGAGATGGTGACGTTGGCTTGAGTTCCTCTAGGAGTATGACTTCGAGATAGTCTATACTCCTGGGAAGGGGAACGTGGTAGTGGATTCTCTCAGCAGGAGTTCATGAATTCAGCTGCTAGGAGAGGTGACAGAGCAACTGTCCATGTTGCTGATATCCTTTATGGATAGGGATGGTGCGGCCTATCTAAAGTCACTCCTCCAATTCTTCAGCAGAGTAGGAGAGGTGTCTTACTGCCTAGACCTTCCACCTCAGTTGCACCGGGTGCACGACGTCTTCCACGTATCTCAGCTGAGGAGTTACGTGCATGACCAGTCCCACATCATCGACCATGGGGAGCTATAAATTGATGACCGGGTAACATTCACGGATGTCCCGTTGAGATCGAGGATCGACCGGAGTGGGTCCTATGTGGATGGTTTATTCCTCTGGTGTGCATTCACTGATAGCACGGGAACCTCCAGGAGAGAACATGGGAGCGGGAGGCTCAGATGCGTGCTCAGTACCTCTTTTTTTCCTAGTGTGTGTTGTAGCTTTACGAGGACATAAATCCCTGAGGTGGGGGTAATTTAAAGACCCATAAATTTAAAGGAAAATATTTTTCTTAAATAATTTGGAATTTTACGAGTCCTCTGTTTCTGACGACGCCTGATTCCGAGGCCCGATGTGCCTGGAATCAATTTCTGAATTTTTGTTGGGGTACGTTCAGTAAAATTACATGCAAGTTTTTCTATCTTTTGAACTGGTACTCGAAATTGAAATCTGAGGGCACCAATGAACTCGCAGCACCAGTATTCACATAAGGTAATCTTTACTATAGTTGCGTTTTGTTGTATGTTGTAGTTAAAATTTTGGGATTCATTAAGACATAAATAAAATTATTGAGTTACAATTTTAATTTAAGTGAAAGTGAATTCCTCCAAAGGGCAGTTGGAGGTGGGGCCCACACCCCACCTAAATTCTCATGGGTGGATATAACAAAGGGTGGTGGTGACTGCATGTACCCCTAACCCTTCAAATCCTTCTTTAACTCCCATAAACTCCCCATTAACACCTTTATTTAATTTTTTGAAAACTCCTCGCTCTTAATGGTGGAGCCTCTCCATGTTCCCCCCTTCTCACATAAATGTCCCTATACGCCCTCAATTAATGAGCATTTAATTTTGGATCCCCTATTTTTTTTAAATTAATTTGAAAAAAATTGTGGGAGAATAAAATAATAGCTTAGGCTATTATTTTTGTTGGCACTTGTTGTGTTAGGGAAGATCTGGAAAATTAAGGATAGAGTTCTTCTCAAGACGAAGAACACCGTCCTTCCAACGAAGGACCGCCGAAGAACGATGATCATCTCCTTCGATTTTCAGCCAAGTCATAGGAGAAGGAGCCACCCGCAAAGAACGCCAACAATGCACTATCCTCAGATCATTATTCCCCAATGTCAACGAGTTGACGCTGCCTCCCCGCGACTCCTTCTACGAACAAACCTTAATTCGAGGTAGGGGTTTTTTATAATTTTAGTTTACTAAAATTATACTATTATCATTATTGAATGCAAGTGATCGTCTTGGCCTCTTATTATCACCTAACACGGAGGGATCAGGCTAAACAAAGACAGCCCGATGACCCTCCGTTGATCCACATTTATATTGGTGATGGAAGTGGTGTCGGGAGAGGCGATGACAACCGGAAGGGATGATGACCAGAGATAATGGCGGCCGCAAACCGGCCGCGTGCGGATGAACCGCGGCCCGCAACTGCGGGATGCTCGGCCGAAGAAGAACTGGACGGCCATAGCCAGCTGAGCTGGTGGAATAGAGGCACCCCAAGGTGTCGCACTGTGAATGTCCGTGGCCCGCAATCCACGGGCCGCTTTGGCGGGCGAACCGGCCAGCTCGTTGGCCGGCCGGGTTGGAGGAGGCCGCGGTGCCGCCTAGCACTGTGTACAGAGGATAGAGGCCTACCCAAATAGTCCTATCATGTTGGAGAAGCCTTCCGGCTTCGGCCGGTCGAGCAAGAGGGCAGCGCCGCTCGGCACCGCTAGTTCTGGAAGTCGGGGGGCTGCACCCCCTGCTCTGCATTGCTCGGCCAGTCGGCCGAGCCGTGACCAACAACTATCCAGGCCGCGCCAGCCGGGTCGGGACGTGCCCTTGCGTGGGCCATGCCACTTTCCACGGGCTGGGCCGTGCGCCAAGGGGCCGGGCCTCACATTATCGGGCTGGTCCGACCCCTTAGCCGGGTCAGATCCGCCGAGCCAGGATGGGCCGACCCGCCAGCCCACTGGGTTTGACCGGCTGGGCCTGTTTCACTTAAATGAGAATAACTTCAAGACTGCACGTTTGATCGATGCGCCGTTTGCAGCACTAGGATCCTCGCGATGAGACGGTCTTTTTTCTATAATCTTAGTGAGTTTTGAAAGACTTTGAAATAATGGCTGGGTTGGTTCGAAACCGGAACCAACCGGGCCCTCGGATTGGAAACGCTTATAACTTAAGGACCTGACATCCGATTGATGTGCTGTCAACAACGTTGGTTTCCTTTTAATGGGATGGTTCTTTTGGCTTACTCCAATTGAGGTTTGGATGTTGTTGGATTATAGTTCGGTTGGTTTGAGCCTAAAAACCAACTGGGCCCCTAGAACATAAATGCTAATAACTCAGAGACCAGGCGTCCGATTGACGCGTCGTCTGTTGCGTTGAGACCCCTATGACGAGGAAGTCCTTTGTGATACTTCTACGTGAGACTTATTGACACTTGGAGTATCGGCATGAGGCTCGTGGAGCGGACTCACCTGGTGACGAGCGAGCAGATTGTAGAGACCTATTAGCTGGCTGAGACTTGACGATTGTTAATCAATCGACTCGGAGTGATTCGGATGGCCTAGTGGGGAGTGCTTGGTTGTTGCAGAAGACCCACAACAGAGGAGATCTTGGTTGTAGTGGAAGAGCCGTGGTACTCGACAGAAGGAGTACCTCTGTAGGATATTAGGGGGAGCGCTTGGTTGTAGTGGAAGACCCATGATGGGAAGCACTTGGTTGTAGAAACATGCCCACAATACTCGACAGGTGGAGTACTTCAGCAGTCCAATGTTAGTGGGAAGTGATTGGTTGTAGCGGCATGCCCACTGTACTCGATAGAGGAGGAGTTCTCCAGCAGCTATGGTTTCGACTTCATGAATAAAAATACTAGTTTGAGCTGAGTCAATGAATTTTGTGTTTTCCTCTTAACTGTGATGGGTTACTTGATAACATAGGTATATGTATGGGCATATACCTAAGTAATGTTTATCCGTTGAAATCATAATATTTGGTTTATCCTTTTTGAATTTTGTGTGACCTTGAGGGTCTTGGGGTCCCTACTAAGTATCGTTATACTCACCCCTGAACGGGCTATGCCCTCACCTTGTTGTGTTGGATGCAGATGACAGACATGGCTGACCGAGGCTGAGTGTACGAGGACTGGATGGTACTCAGAGGTCAACCTCACGACGAGACGGTACCCAGAGGAGACGGAAGGGTGTGGAGAACTGAGGAGGCTTCCTACACCTACCCTTCAGGTAGGATCCGTGGTGGATGATCTAGGAGCTGCTAGACACCTTCCAGCTATTTGCCTTTTAGTTGTACCTATTTTTCCTTTCCTTGCACTTTACTATTGGGCTTGTATTTCTGGCCCCTTTAATTTTAGCATACTTGCTACACAGTTTTTACTTAGTGTTTTCTTCTGCTTGTACTCTGGTTGTGTGTGTTTACGATTTATAAAGGCAATGCCTTCCCAGTTTTAGGGAATTACGCCTTTGGTGCTAGTCGCCAGCCCCGGGCCTATGGAAGGCGAGCTTGGGGTAGTCACGATGAAGGCCCCGAGGGACGGGTTGTGACATACATGACCTTGGTATAAAAATACTTTTATACTTTAAAGTAATTTTTTTAGAAAATGTTTTTCCGTCATACTTTTTGGGTAACTTATAAAATTAATTTATACAATTCATAGATGTTGAAATTGTTAAAATTAATTCAATATTTGGAATCATAAAAATTAATATTATTTAATTAGTTCAACTTAATTTTTGGTCATAATGAATAGTAGAAATAGTAAACATTCTCCACCATAGTAAATGGGTAAATTGGGTTGACATAGGTTAAAACTATGTGACTAGGCTAGCATTTTAATATTAAATTTTTTTGTATAAATGAATTTAATCCCTTATCATATTAGGCTCTATATTTATTTTTTATGAGACAATTTTAGATGAATGTGAACTATATAATAATTTATGTAAGGAAAAAGACAAAATGCCACTCTTTTACTTTTAAAAATGTCTTATGTGTTTGCATATGGCCAAAATAATGTTTTGAAAAAAATATTAATGGTAATTTTAGAATAATGAAATTATTTTAATGATTCTAACCTATTTATAATTTTAACTAATTATATAATTACATTAAATAATAACGCAACACTAACACATTATTTCTTAAATTAATTGAAAAAAAATAAATGATTTTAAAAATATTACATGTTTTATAATTTAAATGAGTTATAGTGTTCCAATTTTTTTAGTTACATATTAAATATTAGGTATTTTTGAAAATAATATTTTCTAACTCCTTATTTTTTGTGTCTTTAATGTCAAACTAAAAGAATAGTTCCAAAATTTTCATTAATGATATTTTTTTATAAATAATATTTTATTAAATTATTATAAATAATAAAAAATATTATCTTCAACAAAGTTAATTTAATATGGTTTAAAATATCAACCACGATCCATTTATGAGTCACTTTTCCATTTATGATAACATTCTTAATCCTTTAATATAGGAATAGTTATTACTTCAGTTGAGGTTAAAATAAGTTAACTAAGGGGTTAAAAAAATATTATGCTTAAACACCACTTAAACCTATCCAAAATTTATAGTTTTATGGGATTGAAATAAAATCCTTCTGTATATTTTAATCACTATATATTTGGATGATTCTTCCTATATAATGGTCTTTTTATATTTTAATCTTTTAAGAAATTATAAAAGTACCCGCCTCACTTATAAATAGGAACATCCTATACTATTTTATTCATAGTTAAAAAGAATTTTTTTTCTTTAAATAACTATCATAATACATTAATTTAATCCCTTAAAACATACTATATACCTTTTTTTTGATAATAAAACCCTCCTATAAAGGATTTTGGGGTATACCCAATGAGGTTGTCTGAAGAAGATGTATTGTTATTAATCAAGAATTTTTGTTTTATTTTTTCTTCCAAATACATAAAATATTATTCAACCATGATAATATAATAAAATTAGTATCTAAAATATACTGATATTTTATTATGACGTGTATGGCAGACTGCTGCCTCACAGACCGATGTAATTGATTTTACATAACGGTATATCACATGTGGATAAAAAATGGATTTAATATATATATTTTAAATTAATGATATAAATATACATATTTAATTATAATATAATATAAAACATCATACTTTCCAATCCATTAGAAAATGATAATGTCATTTGTGCGTACGCTTGGATTACCGCATCCATGAAGCAATGCAGATCGTTTTTCATTTCCTCTTAACATGGATGATAATTAGGATATAATTAATGAATATTTATGATAAATATGATATAATAATTATTATATAAATTTTAATTAATATTTACCTTTATTTCATTCCATCATTCGAAAATTAAAAACAACATTCATGCGTTTGCATGACTTTCCGTCTCTAGGAACAATGTAATGAATTTTTCTATCACCATCATTATGGATGAATAAATCTATATATATATATTTAATATATAATATATTTATGTAATGATTAAAATTATTTATATTTTTTAACTATATTAAATCTACCGGGACTGAAATTACTAAACCAAAACATATATGAAAAACTAAGTAGTTATCACCAAGAATAATGATTTTAATAAACAATTGATCTTAAATGGGTGTTAAAAGTTTATGAGTAAATTATATATATAATTATATATATTATTATGGTTTTTTAATATATATAGTAAATATATATTTATTATAAAGATGTTTTGACACATATATTATGGAACTCAAACCTAAGGTAAGATATTTTTATCTCGCTTTTATTTCAGTGGGCACATGAAACATTCACCACTTGCTTTTATTACATGAAGTATATAATGAACATTATTTACTTTTATAATTATTCTCATAAAAATTAAGGGATATAAATATCCATCTAAGGTTCTTTATTTCATAGGGATTATGATTCAAAAGTTACTAAAATAATAATGGTTTTATGTTACAATCTCATTATTTATTGGAATTGTTTATTATTATGTTTCTGATGATGAAATCATATGATATACCTCTCAAAAAATTCTTGAATTTTATTACACACCTATTAATTATAGATATTAAATGTTTTAATTTATTTTTTCTCTCTTTATGTACTAAATTGACTGAAATAAAATTTTTATGAAAAAATGACATTATTTATCTCATTGGTAGAAAATCCTTTCTCTTACCTATCCATGTTTTAGAAAAATGTTTTCAAGAATGTTTTTACTATTACATAATTATTGTTTAATTATTTTTACCCATGTTTTAATTTTACAAAATGGATTAAATTTTATCTTCTTTTCATTTTCCAAATATGGTACTTTTTACTTTTTACTAAAAATGTGAAAAGAATATTTGGTTTAACACACACAACCTGGAAAAAATTTCCCTAGTGATGACCACTAAATTATTTGAATATTACTTTATAAATTTTCAAGGTTATTTTAAAATAAAATATTTTATTTAATAGTATGTAATTTTTTTTAGTTTTTAAATAAGTGATTTCAAAGTGGAAAAGTTATTTTCTTCATGAAAGTTAAAAGGGTCCTTTGAAAATTATTTTCCATCTAAGATGACATTGTTTCAAATTTCCTAATATTTACTGGGGATATGATCTAATAATACCATCCTTATTATTTCTATTGATATTTTATGATTATGATGAATTTATGTTTATCAAGCTCGTTACTTTCCGATGAGTTATGATATGATGAATTGATTAAATGATTATGAAACTCATTAATTTTACAGGGGTTATTTCTATGATTAATTGATTAAATTGTTATAAAACTTATTTATTTTCCATGGGTTATGATATAATAAAATATTTATGTAACCAATTTTATTTTCATGTATTTTGATATGATTAAGGTTTTATGATCTTTTTCCACACATATGTATGAGTTTTATTATGTGATGGGTGGGCCTAGAATTATATAGTCCACCAATGCATTAGGTAAATATAGATATTTCATGAGATAAACAGGACTAGAATGGTGAGTGAACCCTGTTTATTAAGTTATTCTATCCACTATGATAGAATTGGGAGTGAACCTTGAATAATATGATATTTTTTAGATTGAACCCAATCTACTATGATATCCTTGGAAGAAATATTTTACTGTTAATGAAATTATTTTCTATGATTATGTGTATTCCAAAAATCAATGTCTTGTACCAATATAATTTTCTCAGAGATAATTCTCTCTAATTAATTTATGATTAATGTCTTATGAACTACCAAGATTTATTCAATGACTCAGTATTACTATCTAATATATTAAAGGTATATTTTTAAAGTGTTATTATCATATATTCATACCATTATACTCATATTATGTTTATGTGATAATTTAAATATCCCTTTTTTACCATTATTGGGTATTTGGGCTCAATATTTCTTATATTTACTTCCCAAAAGTTATGAAGAAAGGTATTATTCATGATATATCTAATAATGGTGAAATTTATGAAGAACATATTGATAGATTATATAGTTAACTTATGAACTTGTTGATTATGTATATAAGTTTCCAACTACACTAACCCTATATGGTCCCCAAGCATGTTTTTGTAAAATGAAATGAATATTCATCTATTAAGATATAATATATATTTATGAGAAGTATGACTTGTTATATTTACCATGGGATAAAATAATCATTTTCATCAAAAATAAGAATGGGTCAATGAACCTCTTTATTGATTAGCATGATGTCAAGAAGATCAAAATAATGAATAATTATAACCTCCCATATATTGATGAATTTTTTGACTTGTTACATGGAGCATAAAACTTATCTAAGGAAGATATTTAGTTATGATAATATCAAGTAAGTGTGAAGTGGTAGGATACCCCTAATACAATATTTCATACAAGGTACAACCACTATAAGTACATAATAAGGTCATATATACTCAATAATGCTCTATATATCTTCATCGGATTAATGAATATAGTTCCTAGGTATTACCCTTATAAAATTATTATAGTATTTATATATGATATTCTTATCTACTCTAAAAGTAAGGAGTAACATGGTTAAAATTTTAATGTAGTAGTGGAGAACTTGATAATGAAAAATTTATATGAAAACTACAACAAATGAACGTTTTGGATTGAGAAATTAACATTCCTGAGGTATAATATCACCAGTAAAGGGATAAATGTGGATCCCTCCAAAATATATTCAATTGAAATATGTCCTATACCAACATATCTAATGTATATTCATAGTTTCTTTGGGTTATCCTGGTACTATCATCACTTTTTATGAAAATTATCATGATGTTTAAGCCTAATAACTAATTTAAAATAAGATGGAGTGAATTTTTAAGGAATAATGAATAAGATAGTATATTTGAAGAGTAAAATAAGAGGCTAATCACTACACATGTTCTCACATTACCCACTAGTTTGAAATTGTTGTACTTGTGCTCACATTACCCACAGTTGGGGAATGATTTTTTAACAATAATAATGTATAGAAAAAAGGATAGTATTCCATAATCGTTCAAAATAAAAAGGTTATATCCTATTCCTCATACCAATTAAAAATTCACAAGAAGAACAACCCAACACATGATCTATAATTAGGAGTAGTGATCTTACATTAAATATCTAGAGACATTATCTCTATGGTGGAGAAGTGTGAAATATATACATATCAAAAAGGCTCAAGTGTATATTCACAAGAAAGGAGATCAATATGCACCTATAAAGGTGGTTATATATAATCATGGATTATGATTGATTAACCCATTACCATCCTAGGAAGGAAAAAAGGGGTAGATTCCTTCTGTAGAAAGTATCCTATAACCCTATATATGATGGAGATTGAAAGGGATCCAATATTATTTGACATTAAAAGGATGGAAATTAGAGTAATATAATGAACTTCACCCTATCTTTCTTATATAAGACCTTAAAAATCAATTTCTTAGAGGATCAAGGAGGCCCAAAAAGATGATAAAGAGATAAATAAAAGGTAGTGAATATTTCAGAGTTTAACATTGTTAAATATGGAGTTATAAGCTTTGGAACCCAGATATATGTCCAATAAAAACTAGAAAAAAAGATTTAAATTATATATAATGTGTATAGTTCATCCTTCTTTATTTATCTAAGAAGCACTAAGATATATAGTGATCTGAAGAAAAAATTATGGTGACATAACATGAATATAGAGATTGTATAATTTGTATCTCTTTGATTGGTATGCCAAAAATTCATTGTTTAATGATATAAGTATAAGGGTATGATGCAACCATTTCAGAAACTAGTATAGAAATAATAAATAACCATGGATTCCTTATGAATACTCCCCACGACATCTTAAGGAAATAACACCATTTGAATGGTAGTCGATCACCTTAAAAATTCAACGTACTTCATTATTATAAAAGAAGATTTATCTCTTGAGTAATTCACTAAGATATATATAATATAAGTGGTAAAATTGTATGGATTAATACTCTCTATTGTATCTGATCTAGATCCAAGGTTAACATTAAGGTTTTGGAGAATACTTAAATAACAATTGAATACAAGGTTGAGTATTAGTACTGGTTATCACCATAAGATGAAAGGTTAGTTTGAGAGAACCGTTCAGACTCTAGAGGATATGCTGATATAATTTTAAAATAATTTAAAAGGATATTAGGATCATCACCTCCCCTATTATAGTTATAATAAAATAATATTTTTCATTCTATAATTAAAATGGAACCTTACAAGGCTCTGTATGGGAAGATGTGTCACACTCCAACATACTAGGATGAAGTTGGAGAACGAAAGTTGATGAGACCGAATATTATGAACATAACTCACTTCCACATCATCTATGATAATATTTTAATGATATTTGTTTTTATAAAAATAAAATATTTAAAAACACTCCTCTTTGTCTAAAACCATAAAAAACCCGAATAATGATTGTGGTTTTGATTATTCTATCACATAGAGTCCAAAACATAAGTTTAGAAATTAATAAATAATTAAACACTATTTGTATATAAATAACATCCCAAACTCTGATTAATATTAACTTAGAACCTATTAATCATGAATTTACTATCTATATCCCTCTCTAAATCCCTCCTATGGTGTTACCAAGATCTTATAAAGCCCCTCCCAAGCTTTTATAATCACCCTTTCAATGTAGGAAATTATCTCCCCTCTTCCATTATATTCAAGTAATTTATTTGTATTTTGAATTTTGATTTCCAATTGTTCAGGTTTGAATATGTTTTTACAAATACCATTATTATCTTTATGATTCATATTTAAGGATATACCATTTTTCACTATCATCAATCCATTTTATGAACCTTTATGTGTGTCCATTATACCTTTAAAATTATACCATGATTTTCTTTGCCAAACTTTTGTGTTTTGAATATCCATACCTATTTATATTCAAGGGTATTCACCTAGATGTAACCATAATTCCTATATTTTGGACTTCTTTGTATGTAACTCAAACTCCTTCATCATGGGATTAAAATTGATGCATTATGTTATTATGTTTTATGATCTATGTGGCACAAAAATTCATTAACATGATATAAATGTGAGGGGCGGAAAAAAATTATATATCCCTCCAATGAGTTGGGTAATGCATTTATCTCATGATATACCATGTATGGTGCACATTTGGTTAGCCTAAGAACACAATATTATGATTTCTTAGAGTTTAACCATTACTTATGATTATGATGTAATGTTTTATATTGATTCCAAATTCTTAGGTTTCTTTGATGTTATAACATTATTTAATGATTTAATGTTCATGCATATTATTCCCACCCTTTTATTTCAGCTTGATACTTCTCTTGAATCACATGTATTACTTTCAACATGTTATTCTTTGATTATTCCCTCACCAGGATTTATAGATCTCCCATTTCTCTTGTACTTCCCTTGGTATTCTTGTGAGGTTTTAAAAGATCAATAGAATTTAAGGGAATGCTATGAAGTTCTTAAATAATGTTGTTTTATCGGTGTTTTATGTTATTATAAAAATTTATTTGATTACCTAAATAGACTTGGCGTATCAATATTTTTAGGATTTTATTATGTGTAATTTTATATTATAAATATCAAAATAATGTTTATAAAAGATATGGGTTGTCATATAGAGAAACAATGGAAGGAAGTTAGAAGTTCCAATGAATTCCATGAAAGTAACATTAAAGGGTTATAGAAATGAATGGGGTACTGAATTCAGAATGGAAAACTTGGTTCCATATGGATGGAACATTGGTAGTGTAGAGATTCCACGGGACAATAAACAGAAGAAGACAAATCTATTAAAGCTCCTAGATGCTCATGATCCTACAAGTGGGATCATCCAAGTAGCCTGATGGGATGATTTTTCTTGTCAAAAATATTTAATTATATTGGCCCCATGACTCTTAATAGATTTTATGTTTCTTAATGACTATAATATATTCCATAATTTTCTTATCTTCATTAGAGGCTATAAATATATAACTTTAGTGGATTGGAAGATTAAAAATTATCTCAACACTTTAATGAAATATATATAATAATCATCTATAAATATCTAAGACCTATATCAAGATACAATTTTAATTATCTATTTTCAAAATATTTCATATTCTTGTTTTCTATCCCTATCTCTCTCCCATATTTTTTACCTTTAAGAGATATGAGACCATATTTTTAATGTATTAATGCTAATAAAATATTTCTCTTCTCACCCTACCTTTTATAATTAGTTTCTTTCTAATTCAATAAAAAATAATGGGATGATTGGTTTATTGTAGCTTCCATAAAAAATCAAGGGAATATTGGTTTCTTGCTACGTCCATAAAAAAGTAAGAGAGGAATTGATTTCATGATCTCTATAAAAAATAGGAAATAAGAAAAATCTATAAAATCCAGGGCATGAGATGTAGGGGGTCAAAATAATCTATATACAAACTTCTTTATCAAATTGTGGTTGCACTCTATTTCAATTTTTACATTACATCGTCTAATCTTGATATACATAATTTCATAAATTCAATTTTTCTATTTTCTATTGTGTATAATTTATTAATAAACTTTCATATTATCTTTCATAATAAGATTGTGTTTATCACTTTATTACTTTATCAAATCAAAATAATTTTCTTTAATTTTTCCTTTGAATTTAATAGTGTTTTTAAAATGTTATTCACCCTCTCTTTCTATTTTCACTTTCTTTGACCAATAATTTCTTTCAAAGGAATCTATGAATTTTTAAACCCTAATGGGCTTCACAGCTCATTTTTTTACACGATATCTTCTTTTTATTTTCAAAATTACATTGAAGGAATTCATTTGGGTGGTGATCCTTTATCTAATGGTTCAAATTACTCTTATTAAAAAAATTTCCTTCCTATATTTCTTAGAATCAAAATTTATCCTATTTTGAAACTTTTTATACATAGATACACTCCTATAAAAAAATTGGATTCTAAATGAACTCCCAACAATATTTTAGAATTGGAACTTAATTGAAAATCCATTAACTCTATCCATTGAAGGCTTGACCAAAATGAATTTAATTGTATCTCTACTTGAGAAATTGACTATGAAATATGAAAATTGTTATAATTCACAAACAAATTTATGAATAAATCTAAATAAAATAGATATGATATTTTTAGATAAGACTTTGAAATATTTAATACGAATTTAAGTGAATATAATACTAATATTTTAATATGTTTTTCTGAGATATGAAATATTTAAAAGTCACTTGGTGAATATTTTTATACAAAAAATTTAGTAGAGAATATTTTTTGGTCTTTCCTATCTCTTGGTAACCAAATTTTATGCCTATAAAAGAAAAAAATATATAAAAAATATGCTTCTATTGGAACTAATTAGATCTCTCATAATGTACAAAATCACTGCTAAAAGACAATACAATTGCATTAAAAGTTATTGTTGATTAATATTCATCCAAAAGTGATACTGATATTGAATTCTTGACTAAACTTTTCAACAAATAAAATTGAAAAAATTAATCCTTCCACGATTCCAAAAAATAAAAATCATATTGAGGCACCATATGTGATATTTTTGGAATGAAATAAGAATTGTCATATTAGGCAAGATTTTACCATTTTAAGAAATAATTTTAAATAAAATAATAACGGTTAGATAGATCTTAAATTTTTAACCTAGAGTATAATAAATTACTATATCACTGAACCTCCTCAAGAAAATCAAGTCCTACATTCTTCATGACACATCTTGAGATAGGTGATGAGGTTTGTTCTTCTATTTTTTCAATTTCCTCTCATTCTTATTCTTCTCAATCATATAATAAAAAAAAATTGATAATTTATTTAATCATTTTTTTTATAAATACAAATAAATTTCAAAAAAATAAAAAAATCTTAATAAAAAAAATATTCTTTCTATTTTTTTGGTATTGAAATTACAAGAAAAACCAAACATTGAGAATTTAGAATATAAAAGTAAATAACTTAAAAATTCTCTCACTCAATTCACCCATGATGATAAATATCTTGATATGATTTTTGGTTCTCATTGTCCTATAATTATTTATGGTTTTGGTTTTTGTAATAATGTGGTTATTTATAAAAATACAATTTTGAAAAATGGATTTCACAAAAATAAGTTTTGTAATTATAATCATAAAACTTGGAATTTAATTTTAGAGAGAAATTAAAAAAAATGATAGATATGGGATACCAATGTCTATTAATATTTCATATCATATAACTCATATAAAATATCATACTAATAAAGTTCGTGTTCTAAAATATTTATGATCCAATATTAGTGGACACAATATTATTTTGACTTCAAAATGTTTATTATCTAATATGGATAGAACTAAATCCACAAAGTTTCCATAAGGAACTTTATTTTGATATTTTTAAATTATATCCATTTTGAAATTATTTATATATAAAATATATTTCCCCTCAATATATAAAATATTATAAAACTCTGAAGTAGTTAATTTTCTAAATATATGATCCATATAATTTAAATACAGTATTTTAGGGAGAGTCTCTCCTTTTTTCATTCCATGAATTTTATATTATGGAGATTTTTTTTTGTTTTTCAAAATTTTCTTTCCACTATTGAAATTCATTTTATATTTGTTCTATCTATCTCTCTCTCTCTACCATGTTTTCTTATTCCAAAAATAGGATAATTTTTCAATTTTTTTTCAATTATTTATCTCCATTTAACTTATTTTCAAAATAAATATATTTATTTTTCTTCTCTTTTTCAAATTTAATTTCAAAATATTATCTTTTTAAAATATTAAATATTTACACTTATCTATTTTATCTTGAAATTTATTATAATCTATCATATTATAAGAATATTAATATAATTTGAAATGATGCATGTTTTGTCATTAATCCAACTCATGTGTTTTACTAAATTTTACATTATATATTTTTTAAGTTTTACATTCATAATTATATAATCTTGGATTTTTATGTTTATTTTAATAATTAAGGGAGATATATTTTTTCATGTATTTTTTTACATTAATAGATAATTTTATTTGATGATATAAATATCTTATTTTTCCACTTCCTTGTTTTATTTTAGATAATAAAAATGGTTGTGACATTTTTTATTATTAGGGAGAAGTGTTATGTAATCTCAAAGAGGGATATGTTTATTGTTTATTAGGGAGAAGTTATTTTTTTTTCAAAGGGGGAGAAGTTGGTTTTAGCTGTGTTAATCTATTGAGTACATTAATATATTTTAGTTTATCTCTTAAGAATATTGAATATATTTTTGTTCATATATTGGGAATATTGAATATATTTTAGTTAATATATTGATAATATATAATATATTTTATTTATTATATTGAGTATATTTAACATCTTTTAGTTAATATCTTTAGAATATTGAATATATCTTAGTAAATATATTGATAATTTTGAATATATTGAACTATAATATCTTAAATTACATTGAATGATTGTTTCATTCTTGATTTACTACTGATATTTATTTTTTACATAAAGTGTTTGCGATCCTTAGAAATGGTCATATTGTTGTACCCCTCTATATATTATGATGTTTTCATGATAAAAAACTCATATATGTATCTAATAGTTTCATTTAAGTGATTTTAGTTTCTACTTAATATACATTTAAGTATCACTTTGAAGTGTATTTTTTTAAAAAATTAAAGATATTTAATATATTTTGAATTATGGTTAAAGTATTAATAGAATTTTTGAAACAATGTAAAGAAGTAAAAAGTTAAATTGAAAGCCATGGAATGATGCTTGAAGGGTCATAGAACTGTATAAAGCACTACAAACAACATTGTCCAACCGGTGTTATATAAATAGAACCTCAAAATTAGAGGGAGTCTACCCGTTAACGAGTGTAGGAGCACGAAACAGTCAGTGGAAGAAGGCAGAGCTAGTGAAGCTCTAATAATCTCATCATCTATCCATTAGGATCATCTGACTGGTTGGTGGGGCCAACTTTTTTTAATCAAATTTATTCAATTTTTTAGGTCCACCACTCTTAATGGTATTTGAAATTTCTTAATGACTAGTATCAATTCTAAAAGTTTCTTAGCTCATTTGGAGATTATAAATAGATAAACTTGGTGGCTTGAAAGAATGAAAATTATCTCAATTCTTTAATGATACATATTTAGCAATTTTCAATCAATCTCCAAGACCTCTCTCAAGAACTAATTTCATTTATCTATTCTCAAAGGCTCCCATAATATACTTCTCTCTCTCTCCCTTTATCCCATCTTGTTCAGTCATTTGAGAGACATGAGTCCATATTTTCAAAGGATTTTATCTAAGAAAATATTTTTCTTTACATGATACCTTCTATAATTATTCTCTTCTAACATCTATAAAAAAGAATGGGAGGATTGGTTTCTTGCTACTTTCATCAAAAAATAATGGAGGATTGGTTTCTTGCTACATTTATAAAAAAAATATTGGGAGTAATTGGTTTCTTGATCTACATTAAAATCAAGGGAATAAGATAAACCTATTTACCCAAGGCGGTGAGATATAGGGGCTCACACTGAGCTATTACCAAACTCCTATATTAAACTATGTTTTCTATCTATTTTTATTTAATAATTTCATCATGAGATCTTGATACACATAATTTCATAAATTCTATTAGTCCATTTTACACTATGAATACTTGTTTAATTAACTTTGATATTATATCTTATAATATTGATCTAATTTATCTATTTATTGATTTATTATGTAGAAATCATTTTTCTTTGAATGTGTAATTTGAATTTATTGTTCTAATTTTTAAAAGGAAATTTACACCACTATTGCTATTTTATCTTTTTATAACAAGAATTATATATTTATTTCAAGTTTTTTATTTATATAAAATGATTTTGAATTAATAATAATTTATGTCATTCAAACACTTCTTTAACATTAAATCTTGGGGACTATAAATTTATTTTTTATTTATATAAATTTTATAAGTTATTTGATAAGAAAATTTTTATATTTCTTAAGTAAAAAACTATTCTTATTATTTTCATGTGTGAAATTTTTGAAAAATATATAGTTGTTAGTGTGCATAATTTTCAAAATTTTTAACTAAATTATTTTAAATATGAAATATAATGTTTTTAAATAAGGGGTTGATATTGATTATTGAAAGAGTTACTATATAATTTTATTTTTAAAAGTGAATTAATATAGTATTTGTGTAAATAAATCATCATTTGGATATGTGAAACTTGAATCTCTTAGTTTATATCAATATAGGATAATTTCAACAGTGTGTTATCCAAATAATTTTTGAAATGTTTTTCAATATAACCCATGGATAATTTTGATGTTTAAGAAACAATTGGTTGGATTTTATTAAAATAAAAAGGGTTTTTATATAATTGTAAATTCATTATATTTGGAAATATTTTGAAACTAAAATGATTTAGAATTAGAAATATTTAAAATATTTATATGGTGTTGACAATAATTTAGTAATTAATATTTGAAAACTTTTGACCCTCTTGAGGTGTAAGCCTCATTTTGGTGAATGAATGTTTTCAAAAAGATGTTTTTGTTTATTATTTATTTGAAATTATATTCCTCTTCTGTAATAATTATCAACATTAATGCTTTGATATTATAAAAATTTGTTTTTGAAATTATTTAATTTGGTATAAATATTTTTAGATTTTTATAATTGTTTTCCCATGTCTATAAAAAATCTTTAATCTTGGGCCGTGTTTTAATTTTTTTAATTTTCTAGAATGTTTTTATTATGAATTATTTTGATTATATTTAAAAATATAGTCTGGTTTGGATATCATATGGATTCAACAATTACAAATTATGTTTTAACATTATGTAATACTCTTAATTTGTTATATTGAGAGATTATTTGATTAGTTTTGATGGTGAATTGTGAATTGTGAATATTGGATTATTGAATAGCCTTTAAATTTATGAAACACAGTAAAATTTAAAAAGAAACAGGTGATGAAATGGATTAAACTCATAAAAACGTGTTTCCAGAAGTTGAAACTCACTTCTCATAGGAGAGATTTTTTATTTTAAGTATATTGAGAGATTTTAGGTTTTCACTTATGAAAAAATAGGCATATGATTAGTATATTTAGTTAATTAATTATTTTCTAGGAAATATGAATATTTGGAGAATTCTTTTTTTTAAATGGAACATATCATTCTATGGGAAAGTTTTTGATTACTATATAGCTTAGTAAACTATGAACCATAATTATGCATGTACAAAAACATTCCAAAACCTCCTGCACAATTGTTGTATAGTTAGATAGCTATTCATTGTAATTTTGCATTATGGGAAATGTATAAAAAACATATTATCATCCCTCCTATCTTATATAATTTTTTTATACTTTGGTTATGGTTCTCAAGCATGCCAAATGTTTTATGGGAAGTTGAAAACAATAATTTAACTTCAAACAACCATAACTTTTGATCCATGTATTTATTTTTGCTCTCTGACTTATCAAATTTAATCTTATAATGTTCTATATAAAATTTACTATTAAGGGTAAACCATAGTCATTTTTTGATGAAAATAGTTTTATAAGTTAACCAAAACCATGTTTGAAGTATCTTACTAAATATTTCCAAGTTCGATTGAAATTTTGGTGAAGTGAAATGTATCCTTTTATTTTAGTTATATATTTTTTATTTTTTATTAAAAATTTAGTTTTCATTATACTATTGGGATTAAAAAATAAAAGGAAGTTTTTTAACTGAATATTATTTTATAAAAGGTAGATTTATCATAATATATGTGTATTTCTGAGAAAAATAATAGTTTATAATTTTATAATTTTATAGTTAATGGAATCGAATTAGAGTATAATAATATATAACATGAATTGAATTAATGGGTATAAGAGAATTCAATATGACAGGGATTTACCATGTGGGATTAAAATAGTAAATGTGGAATTTTTGTATTGAATTATTTTTCACAAAAGAAAAGATAATTTTTTTATATAGTAAATATTTTTAAATAGATATTATTTCAATTATTCAAATGAACATATAAGGGGGATTTTAGAGGGTAGAAAGAATTATGATGGGTAGAACTGAGATACCGAAATTTTTCTATTTTGGGTTTATTTTTTTTAATAATATTATTTTTAGAATAGAAATTTTTTTATTTTTATTTTTTAAGGAGATGTACTGTATTTACATGATTTTGGAAACCATTAACATTGACCTTGTTGTGAGAAAACTTTTAGACAATAGGTAATGCATAGTTAGTGAAAGGTTTTTTCAAACCATTCCTGATAAACATAGACTCCTAAAATTTGGCTCTCTACTTTTATGTTTATGTTCTAGCTTCCAAGGACACTTTCTAGTTTATTTATGGAGTGTTATAATGATATTTTGAATATTTATTATGGTTATAAAATTTATGTGATATTTTTAAACAATTTTAGTAAATGTATTTACAAAATATATTTTCTTGTGACATGTTATGTATTTATATATTTATATATATATTATTTAATATAATTATTAAGGATTGGATATTGATAATATTTTGTGGTGATTAAAATTATTATTGATCAATGAATTTGATATTAAGGTTGTGTTTTGTTATCATTTTTTGAAGAATAAAGAGAAATATTTTAATGTTATTATATTTCTAATATAATGGTAATAGTATCATTTGAGGGTTTATAAGTGTAAAATATTTGAAAATCCTCTCTCTTCTCATCCATATCCACAACCACATATAGGAATGGGAAAACCTCTCTCCTCTTCTCTTCCTTTATCCATCATTTACATGGAGGATATTCAATGGATTTGAGGTGTGTCTATATTACTATCCTTTTCTTGTTTTCATTCTCCTCCCCTTCCCCATATTATGTCTTTCTTAACCTTGGGTTCAAGTAATAGTTGGTATTTCTCCATATCACTAACCACTCTGAATTTCATGGATATTTTGGTGTTAAGTTGATGTGAACTCCCCACCCAACCCTAATCTACTCCCGATTGGCGAAGGTGTTGAAATTGAATGTTTATAATTATCTTATATTGATTTTTTATTTTTTCCTTGTAAATTTAATTTTACATAAGGTATATTTATAAATTAAATGTTTAATTTTTTTTACATGTATTACTTTGCACACAAGGTGATCATTGAAATGTATAGTGTTTTTATCTTTTAAAATAACCAAAATTATTATTATTGATTGATTTCTTATGATTTATAATCAAATTATATTATGGTTCCAAAAATATTTAAAAATTATAAAAGGATGTATTTTATGAAATTAGTGAATTTTATATTTAATATAAGTGAATTCACATGACACTTGGGTGTTGTATTATAAAAGTATGATTTAGGCATGAGAAGTTTTTGAAAAAATGTTTTTGATATGAATTATGATGCAAATTAATTTAAAAATGATTTTATGGGTTATTATTGATCTATAAAATAGTAATTCCATGAGTTTAAATTATATTTTGATTCATAATTTTTTTTGGAATAAATTATACTATCATTAAATCATTAACACATTATTGTTAAATACCCATTTGATTTATTATGAAAAGTGAATAAGGTTTTGTGTTACATTATTTATGGATAATGTATTGTAATTGTAGATATTATTTCATTTATTTTTTCTTAATTAATTGATTAATTTGATTATGGAAATATATAATTTCTATAACGAACTAAGATCTTAATACATAGATATTAAATCTTTTTAGATGAATATTCAATACAATACACAAACACATTCATGGGGACCATTATAGTTTATTGCCATTAGAAAATGATAACATAATATAATAATTAGGTAAAAGATACTCAACATCTCACAGAATGATCTTCTCACATAGTAATCCTCTTAGGAATACAATACTTAAACCATTCATCATAATCTGAGGAATAAAACATAAGAAACAATGAGCCCAAATGCCCAGTAAAGGTAAACATAAGATATTTCAATCAATTATAATATGATAACGTAAGATAATAATATTTTTATGTGATAATGAACATAACTGAAAAAGTTCATACCAAACCTGTTATGGATCATAAATATGAGTCATGTTATAAGACTTTATCATTTTATAAAACATAGAACATAAGAGTGTGAAATCATCAGAAATTTACCATGAAGCATAATATAATTTCATAAAAGTGTGGCACCATAAAAAAAATTTTAAAAAATTTTATGTTTCGAGGTTAAATACAAAGACCATAAATATAGTGAATCGGGGTGAACCTACTTCCAATAGTGGATCAGGATACACCTGTTTCCCATTGTGGATTATGATGCACTTATTTCCCATTTTGGATCCAGATGTTTCAATTTCCCCTTATGGATAAGGACACCTCTTTTTCCCATAGTGGATCAATCATGTTGACTTGTTTCCATTTTTTATATCATGAGATATAAATATTTACCCAATTATTTGGAGGGAGATATAGTTTCTGCCTTTCACATAATAAAATCATACATATGTGTTCTATAATACCTTAAAAATCAATAATATCATAACCCATGAAATGAAATGGGATTCACATATATTTAATTATATCATAACCTATATAAAAGAGTCCAGTTTCATAATAATTTCATAATTTCATCACAACATAAACTATGAAAAGAAGTTGGTTTCATAATAATTTTATCATGGTGTAACCCATGGAAGATAAACATGTTTCATAAACAACTTATAATCATAAATATAAACCATTCTGAGAAAGAATATGAATGGTATCCTTAAACCATATCCCCTGTATGACATAACAAAAAAACTATTAGTTTGAATATAATTCTGGAAGAATCCATTTAAAAATTTCTTTTTTAAAATATTGTTTCCTATTTGAAAAAATACTTTTAAAATAGAAAACATTTTGAAAACCTTTTCCTTCGAAAATAAACACTGAAAATTATATAGGAAGATTTTAAAACCATTTATAACAATATTTTAAAAAATAAAATAGTTTAGAAATACTTTTACTTGAAAATCATATTAAAATATAACTCTAAAACACTTTTGATTTTTTTTTTCAGAAAATAAGGTTTTGGAAGAAAACAGATTTCAGACTGAAGAGAGAAATAAAGTTGGGTTTTATTAATTTTTTTTAGTTATCTTAATATACAAAGAGTTGAAAAAATGTAACCATTACTTAAATATATCCTCAATAAAAATATTAGAATAAAATTCCTGAGAATTATTGAGAGTTAGATCATGATATTTCAACATTGGACACTAAATCATAAATAGTCTCGACAAATGATGAGATTATAACATAAAATAGTTACCACTTTGGTAACATTGAATCATAAGTATCCCAAAGGAATAAAATAAATTAAACTTAAAATATTAATAGGATAAATAAATTCAGGATATTACTTTTCAAATGTGTTATATAAAAACATCATTAATGAATATAGGTTCATAACATAACATATCTCTAAAAGAAGGAAAATTGTGACAAAAATTCCTTACCAATTTGTTAACTTTCAAAATGTAAACCCCGGAAAGAGATATATTAAAATGGATATGTAAATAAAAATAAACTTAATTATAATAATCATAAAATACATTAATGGATATTATATACAACACATAAATGAAAATGTTGGGAATATTGCATTTATATCACAGAAAGTAAAAGTGTGATTAAACTCCCATACATTAAGTATTAGATTTGGTCATACTCATTAAAAATTCTTCTATTATGAATATAAGTTTATTATAAATATATTAAATAACTATATTCATATATATCATACCGTATATGATTTTATTATACCATTTTATTACCTGTTTTTTAACAATTCCATGTTAATGTCACGTTTCAAGCAATAACTGCTTTGTTTTTTGCATATGTCTTGATTTGTTATTTTTGGACTTCTTACCTTGATCATAGTTTCATAATATAATTAATTTTAACCATGATATAAATACAATATATATTCATTTTATATGTATTTATTGTAACTCATAAAATTTCATGGTATGAGATGAAATATACCATTTATGGAGACGGTATACCATATGTAAACAAGAAAGATATTTTTCATTTTCTTGTTTGGTTGAATGAAATAATATTAAATAAAATATATTATCATTAAATAATCATATTTATTTCATACATATCACATATTTCTATTAAAAACAACCTTAATACATTCCATGTAATGCGTAAACAAGTTACATCGCTTCATGAGGCGGTAGTCCACCGTACACACGAACGAAGTTATTGTAATCGAATAAAATAGAGAGTATGAAGGTATGTGTGATATGATAATTAAATAATTATAATATCATCATAAATATCATATATAAATAAAAAATCCATCATTATGACAAGGCTTGATAAGTGGTAATTGAAAAATGAATGACATCAGTTCGTGAGGTGGTAGTCCATCGTACACATGAATGAAGATTTCGTAACCCATTTGATGGAAGTGAATATTGGTGCAAATCCTAAAAAACATATCAAAAAATGAAATATACTAAGGTTATTATATAATAATTATATTATAATAATTTAATGGGGTGGGGGAAGAAATAAAAAAAATACTCTTTTATGAATGATAACGTTTATTCATATATCCTCCTTAGGTTTGCACAAAGAACATTCCTAATATGAATTTATGTCAAAATAAGCCATAGAATATAAGTCTAGGTAATTTTTTAATTTATTTTTGTACGTTTTTTTTGATAAAAATGGATTTCTAGGTGTGAATAAGTGAGGGTAGTGAGTGCCCTTTTATAATTGAATATTGACATTTTTATAAATACCCAAAAAATTCACTATTGGGAGGTCCATATTACCACATGCAGATCCAAAATTTATTAATAATAAAGGGGAGGGTAGATGTGGTAAATTAAAATCTCCTAAAAAAGAAAAGAACACATTTTCCTAATTTTTATTCCTTAGTCTTTATGTTTACTCAGTTTTTCTATTTTAGTTTTTTTACCACGGTAACTTGTATCTTTTTATTTACAAAGGAAATTTATCTTTTAAGTATATAATTAAAATTATTTTCATTATATAATTTAGACCCATTAATTCTAAATATTAAATCTAATTCATTAAATAAAATTAAATTCATTGTGTATAACTAATTTTAATACAAACGTTTGCAATACACAAAACCCCATTTTAACCATAATAACATTAATTAATTTTAAATGTTCTCACTCATTATAAGGGTAAAATTTTAAGTTAAAATTATTATATAATACAAATTATTATAATTAAAAATATTAAATAAAATTTTCAAACTTCAATTCACATAAATGGTAGAATTTAAATTAAAATCAATACCGTCGATGTAAAGAGAAAGTATATTTTTAAAGTGAAAACGATCAAAGGTTTACAAAGGTCTTATTTCAAATTTCAATATGAAATTGATCCCAATGACCAAATTGTATTAATATATGTATAATTTTACTGGTTATACTTTTAAACCAATTTAAAATATAATTTTACTTTAGAAATAAATTAAATGAAAAGACCGTTTTCAATTAAAATTCAGTGTTTTTTCACGATTCATCAAAAAAATGAAACTTTTCTGAAAATAACAGACATTCAACCTAAGATAATTTGTAAATTATGAATTGAAAAATAAATTTTATTTTATAATATTAAATTTCCAAAAGTGTGAGAAATTAATTATTTTTTTTTAACAAAAAAACAAAAAATCATTTCCTAAGAAAATAGTATTTTTAAAACATATAAAGTATTTACCAAAAAATTATGTATTTTATTCTAAATATTTTTATTTATTTATATAAAAACATTATAAATAACATTTAAAAATTAGTTATTACTATTCATATCTCTATGTTTAATGGCTAGGTTATAATGATTGTGTTTAAATAACTAAATTAATAATATATCATGGTTTTGTTAAATCCTTAATGAAAAAATAATACTTCATGATTTATATAACATAATTATATAATTACAATATATAAACACTTAAATCATCCCACTTATTTAAAATTTGGGTCTATTAATACATGAACGCTAGAAGGAAAAACAACCTTAGGACTCGACCCCGTGACCGACACCCCATTCTCTAACCCCCTACCACCCCAGCCGCCTGTAGGTGGAAATAATACCACTTCATTCTCAAACCATTAACTAGGACTCATCATATAATTTCTTAATACCCATTTCATAAAATATAAAATATGAGTCATATTTTAACATTCATCAAATTTAATTTAAACATGCTTATAATCAATACTATTAGAAAAACACATACCTTTCATATGTTGTTCGTAGTCTCTTCATCATCAGTAGAAAAACTATTACACATAAAACCTTAATGTTTTCCTTTATGAGATTTCCCCATAGAAAATTGATTTTTTTAATTCCCATACTTTACACATTTTAAACATTCATTTTTTGATAATAATTCAAGATTGACAATATTCCCATCCATTACGTTAACTGATATTTTGATTTTTTCTATGTAATTACTTTCTCTATGCATGTATTCTAGACACATTAATCATATTATATTTCCTCTGATACATTACCTAGAGTGATTATTCCCAAATTATCACCGTATAAGAAATTATATCTTCTTTCCTCCATTGTCTCCACTACCTAAACTCTTAGTGAACTATATACTTATCTTCTTTAGTGAGTTAAAGAGTTGGTTAAGGTGATCATTGTTAATCATGTTCAGTGATAATTGATTAGGAATAATGAAAATATCATTCACTAGAATTTTCATCTCATTTTTCTACACAAAAACACATTCAATGTTAACCAAGTTTCTTATAGTTTCCACCATTTACTAAAAGAAAAAATCATAGTTTGAGGAACACTAATCAAAGAGGAAAACCACCTAATCATGTAAAAAATCTCTTTTAAGATGTCTAAATCATGACACCATAATCTATAATATAGGAAACCTTAGTTTTATTTTGGGTTATTCATTGCCATATTCTATATAAATGCTTCTTGATGGGTTGTAAAGTGTTTTTGAATTTACAAATCATATTTCTCAAGAGTATCAAAACAAGTGTGCAACAAGGAATATTGTTGTTCACCAATTCCAGACCGATTTAAGATCAAAATGGTGTTAAATAGGTTGTTATACCTAGGTACATCTATGAAATATCCACATCTAATTTTAGTTTCCAGAAAAAGGATGTTTTTATAGAAACCACTAACTCAATACTTTACCAATATTATTGGAAATTTTCCTATACTTTGACTCATCCTTAGGCTCACTATTAGAAATGTTCTTAGGGATCTCACTATGGTTCTATCATTCATGTTTCCAGATTTTTACTAAAGCATTACTTTGATAACAACTATAGTGACCCGAGATTCTCATATATGTATATTATATCTTTTTAGATAAATATTCAATATATTACACAAATACACACCTAAGGACCATAATAGTTTAATGATTTTGGAAACATGGAACACAATATTATAATTTGGATAAGTATCGTCAACATATACCAAAATTATTTTCTCACATATTAATCATATTAGGAATACCCTACCTAAATCATTGATCATTACCTAGGGAATGAAACATAACAAAGGCTGAGATCAGATTCTTAGTAAGGGTAAAAATAAGACATATCAATCTATGATTGTATGAAAAAATAATATAAGAATAAGGGTATGCGATCATTAAAGTGACTTAAAATGTTCATACCCAACCCATAATGGATCAAAAACATGATTCATGGAATAAAACATTATCATTTCATAAAACATGGTATATAAGAGAGAGAAATCATTACTAATCAATTGTGAACAATAAAATAATTTCATAGAAGTGTGAAGCCATCATAAATATATAAAACCATTTAAGGTGTCAATGTTAACTACCTAGACCATTAACAAAGTGGATTAGGATGCACCTATTTCCCAGAGTGGATCATGGTGCACTTTTTTCCAATTATAGATTTGGATGAACCTATTTCTAATTATGGAATAGAATTCACCAATTTCCTATTATGTATTAGGACACATATATTTCCCACAGTTGATCAAGCTTGTCTAATTACTTCCCATTTTATCTCATGAGATATAAAGGTTTACCCAATTATTAAGGGGGAGAGATATATACCCCCCATCATATAATGAAATCATATATATGTATACCATAAAATCATAAACATTCATCACATAATAACTCATTAAATGATATAGGTTTCATAAAAATTTCATTATATAAAAATATATGGAAAATAAACAGGTTTCGTAATAATTTTACCATTTCATTATAAAATGAACCAGGGAAATAAATAGATTTCATAATCATTTTATCATTGTGGAACCCTTTGAAGAGAAATGAGTTTCATAAATAACTTGTCATCATAAACAAAAACCATTAAGGGAAAGAATAAGAATGGTATCCTTGAATCGTATCCCTAGAAAAATATAAGTAACATAAGCATATGTGATTTTAGATAGAAAATAATTTTTAAAGGAACATTTAAAACTCTTCTTTATGAAAATATAATTCCTCTTTGAAAAACTATTTTTAAAACATAAAACGTTTGGAAAACCTTTTTCTTTGAAAATAACCTTTGAAACTTATAAAAAAAGATTTAAAAATATTTTTTTTTAAAAAAATAAAACATTTTGTAATTACTTTTACTTGTAAATTATAGTAAAATATTATTTAAAAACATTTTTTAAAACATTTTTAGAAAAAATGGTGTTGGAAGAAAATAGATTTCATACCGAAGAGAGAAATAAAGTTGAATTTTATTAAAAACATTTTATTAATTATCTGAAGTACTAAAGAGTTTAAAAATGGTAAAAAAAACATTAATATATCATTAATAACTATAGTATAATAAAAATCCTGATAATTTTCCAGATTTATATCATGATATTTATAAATTGGAAACTTAATCATAAACAGTCATTATAAATGAGGAGGTTGTAACATAAAATCATTACCAGTTTAGTAACATTGAATCATAATTCCCATAAAGGAATACCATAAAATGGAACTTAGAATATCACATTGATAAATAAACTAATTACATTACATGTAAAAGGGATTTTATATACACCTAATGATAGAATGCATGTATATAACATAACTTACATCTCAAAGAAGGTAAATTAAGACCAAAATCCCTTACCGATTTGGCAACATTTTTACCAAAAACCCCATGAAAGAGAAATCCTAAAATGGATATGTAAATACCAATAATTTTAAGTATAAGAATAATAAAATATATTAATTGTAATTATAAACACCAAATAAATGAAACATGTGGTGAATATGACATTTGTATCACATAATGTAAAAGTGAGACAGAAATCCCTTACCATAATTCTTAATTTTCATTGTACTGATTCAAACCTCTTATATAATAAATATAAGTTTATTATAAATATATCATATTAAAATATTTATATATATAATACCGTATATTAGTTTCTTATTCTATTTTATTTCCCAATTAATAACAACTCCATGATAAAATCATGTTTTAGGTAATATCTTCTTTTTTTTCCGTATATTTCTGAATTTTTTATTTTTATTCCTCTTAAATTGATCATGGTTTCAACATATCGGAAAATTTAACCATGATATATATATTCAATATAAATGTATTTATATCAAATCAATAAATTTAGTGATAGGAAATGAAATACCCCATTCTTAGAGACGGTAAGGCATATGTACACATGAACACTGTTTTTAATTTTCTTGTTGGGTTAAGAGAAAGAAAATTAAATGAAATATATTATCATTAAAGAATAATATTTAATTAATATATATAAAATATTTTTATTAAACCTATATTCAACACATTCCATGTAAATCTTGAATGAATCACATCACTTTATGAGGCGGTAGTCCACCATACACATGACCAAGTTATCATAATCCCAAAAAATGAAGAGTATGAAGGTATGTGTGATATAATAATTTTTTAATCATAAAAACATCATAAACATCATAAAAATCATATATATCATATATAAAAATAAATATATCATTATTTATATACTTTAGAGGTGGTAATGAAGAAATGACATCGATTTGTAATGCGTTAGTCCGCTATACACAAAAATGATGATTCAACAACCTATTTGAAAGATATAGAGATAGTTCTTGTAACAACCTGATTTTTTTTAGAATTATTATTTTCTCAAAAAATTAGATTTATTTAATGTATTATTTTATATGAAACACCATGTTAATATTGCATTATGAACAACCCTGGTTTAGTCATGTGATACATGCAATAATGATTTCTTACAAAACCATGATATATTATTAATATAGTTATTTAAATAGGACTGTTATATCCTAGTCATTATACATAGTGATATTTATATTAATAAATAATTTTTAAATCTTAATTATAATGTTTTTTCAAAAATGAAACATAATTATAATAATATAAACAATTTTTCATAAAGTCTATTTGTTTGAAAATAATATTTTCTCAAAGAAATGTTATTTATTTATTTTTTGAACAATAATAAAATCATTTTTTTTGAAAATTTTATAAAATTAATTTGATAAAATAAAATTTATTTTTTAATTAAAAAAATCAAAATTATATTAGGTTAAATTTTAGGTTTTTTTTATAATCATCATTTTTTGATGAGTAATGAAAAATACTAAGTTTTAGTTAAAAAATGACATTTTTTAATTTATTTATAAAGTTAAATGATATTTTAATTTTGTTAAAGTCAAATTAGTAAAATTAAACATATATTAATCCAATTTAGGTAATTGGAATCAATTTAATATTTAAATTTAATATAAAAACATTTTAAACGTTTTATCATTTTCGCTTCAAAAACCCACTTTCTCATCACGTATGTAGGATTAATAATGAATTAAATTTTGAAAATTATGTGGTTGGGATTTGGAAAAATAGATTAAATATTTTGAATAATAATTATTTATATTGTCTAATAAAATAAATTTATTCTTTTCCAAAGTGATTAGTGATGAAAATTAAAATTAATTATAATGAATAAGGTAAAATAATATTACTTAGTGGTTAAACGTAGAATATAAGGAGTAAAAATGACCCATAACTTTTTCAAAATCCATTTTATAGAAATATTCATACCTTATACTTTATATTATATATAATGGACCATTATTGGGGTACGGTTACAAGAAAAAACATGGGTGGAATTCTCTCTTTCAAAGAAATTACAAGGGTGCCACTCACCTCCCTTATAAAAGGCCACCCCTCTCCCCCTCTCTTCACTCGTTAAAAACCAATATTTTTGTCACCGAATTGCCCAAATAACTTCAAAATTTACCTAATATCATATTATAATCATTAATTTGGGATGTATTCCAACCATGGAAGTCCTTTGGTGCAAACCAAAAGGAGATACCCCAAGAAGAGGTAAAGTTCATCAATGAACATTTTTGTTTAATTTCTTTCTAAAACCCATTAAATAATTTTTATATCATGATGATATAATATCATATATATTAAATATAATAATATGTTTTAAATTTAATTTAATTCCCTAAATGCACACACAATTCCATCGAATGGGTTACAAAATCATTATTTGTGTGTACGTTGGACTACCGCTTTACGAACCAGTGTCATTGTTTTTTCCATTACCACTTATAACGGATGTGAATAATGATACAAAGAATATATATATATTATATTTGTCATAATAATGAAATTATTATTCTTCTATAATTTTTATATAAAAAATATCTTCATGACTTCCATTTTGTGGGAATATGATAAAGTCCTTTGTTTGTACGATATACTACCATCTCGAGAAGCGATGTAATTCATTCACGCTTAACATGGAATTTATTGAGGACAAGTTTAATAAATATATGTGATATATATGAAAAAAATTAACTCCATAATGATAATACATATTTTACTTTTCATTATTTCAAACAGATAATGAAATGAAAAATAGTGTTCATGTGTACATATGACCAGCCGTCTCCATGAACGGTGAAATTCATTTCCTATCACTACATTTTATGGATTAATATAAATATATATATAATAAATATATATTATATTTACATAATAATTAATTTTTTAGATTATGAAATCATGATCTAAGTAATAATACAAAAAATACCATGTTGTAACATATATGAAAAACAAAGCAGTTATTACCCAAAATGTAGCTTTAACATGGAATTGTTAATAAAGGGGTAATCTAATGTAATAATAAAATAATATATGGAACTATATATAAGAATATTTTTATTTTATGTATGTATAATAAAATTATATTTTTTATATAGTAATTTTTAATGAGTATGATGGAATTCAGTACTTAAGGCAAGGGATTTTCGTCTCCCTTTTATTTTTTGTGAGTTAATTTCCATGTTCAACACATACTTATTTTATGTGGTGTTTATAACTACCATGAATTAATTTTATGATGATTAAAATTAAAATTATGTGGATTTATATAAAAATTTTGTGATATCTCTTTAATTTGGGTTTCTATTTCAAAAGTTCCAAAATTGGTAAGTGGATATCTAGTCTCTCTTTTAATTCTGAGAGATTTATTTCATATTCACTACTCATTTTTTATACTGGTGTATATACTAACATATGAAATAATATTCACAAATACAACTCATTTCATGATAAATAATGTTTATATTGATGTTATTATTTCACAGGGATTACGATTCAAAAGTTACTCATACATTAAGGGATTTTTGTCTCAATTTTTCTTCTTTGAGATTTACATTTGGCTATGAAACAATATTATTTTACAAGGTATATATAAATCCAATTTTACATGTAATATCCTGAATTTATTCATCTTAGTGGTATTTTAAGTTTCATTATTTGTTTTTTCTTTATTGGTATTATTAATTAATATTACTAAAGTGGTAAAGATTTTATGTTACAATCTCATTGATTATTGGGATTATTTATGATGAAGTATCCAATTTTAAAATATCATGATATATCTCTCAAGAGTTTTGATAAATTTTATTCTCCTCTAGTTATTCATGATATTTGAAATTAATGGTACCATTTTCCACTCTATTGTACACAAAAACATTAAGAAAATGTTGTTAAGAAAATATGTCTTTATTTCTCTCTTTAGTCACAAATATGTTTTATTCCAAAACTAGGTTATCTAAATTTTTTTTCAAAAATGTTTTCAAATTATATTTTACGTTTATTTTTAATGAAAATTATTTAATTTTATTAAGTTTAAAAATTATTCTAAATCCCTTTCAATGCTTCATTTATATAATTTCAAATTTATTTTCAAGGAAAATGATTTTTAGAATATTTCATGTTTTAAAAAATGTATTTCAAAGAGAAAAAGATATTTTACTCAAAAAATTATTTAAATGATTGATCAAAATTATTTTCTATATAATATTAAATCCATTGGTGTTTACTATGCCTTAATAGGTATGTGATCCAAATATTCCATTCATATTGTTTCTCATAATGGTTTATGTTTTGATTCCATGATGTTTATGAAACCCATTTCCCTTCCTTGGGTTATAACATTATGAAATGTTTGCGAAACCTACTTATTTTAATGGGTTATTATATGATAAAATGATTATGAAACCAATCTATTTTCCACATATTATGATATGATGAAATTATTATGATACCCATTTCATTTCACGGGTTATGATATGATAAAATGTTTATGATACCCATTTTAGTTAATGTATTATGATATAATGAATGTTTATCATCGTGTGGCACACATAAATATTGTTTTAACTATGGGTTTTGTGGGACCTATATCTCCCTAACATTTATTGGTAAAATATTAATATATCTCATGAGATAGAAATGTTTGGAACAAGGGGTGATCCTGGTATAAAAAGACAAGGCTAGAATAGAGAGTGAACCCGGTTTAGTAAGATAGAGATGAAATGAGGAGTGAAATTATTATAGTAAAAGATATTTTCCGCTATGATGGACTTGAAAAAGATACATGAGAAATAGGGAAATGATATTTTATGCTTATGTGTGTTCCAATTAGGAAGAGAGGGATGTAATGAGGAGTGAAATCAGTATAGTAAAAGAGTTTGTCTACTATGATGGCCAAGAAAATGAGCCTTGAGAAATAGGGAAATGATATTTTATGCTTATGTGTATTCCATTGATTCCATGACTTATACCAATGATATGCTCTTATGGATCATGTTTTTTCATTATCATATGATTTATGTCTTATAAACTACCAATATTTATTTTTTGACTCATGTGTCTGATATTTTTTATATAGGGAATGGTTTTCAAATGTTATGCTCATGTTATCATACACTTATGTTCTGTTATGCTTATGTATCTCCTTTTTTTATCCTTACTCATTATCTAAGCTCACCCTTTATTATTTGTCCTTTCCCCAGGTTACAAAGATATTTGTTATGATGATAAGTCTAAGAATTGTTATAGTTGTGATGAATGTATTGGGGGATGACGTAGCTCACTTATAGACCAGTGTTTATGTTTCCTGGTTTCCAAACTCACAAAACTATTAAGTTCCTTAGGTGTGTGTTCTGGTAATGTAACAAATATTTCGAAAAAATGATGTAATTTTTATGAATGTTAAGACTGGGTCGATATAGTTGGTATCAAAGGATAGGTTTAGTTAATATTTGGAAGTTAGGATGATAGAACCTTATAGACACCCCAAGTAAATTTATATGGATAAGTATAAGGATGGGTTAAATTATAGGAAAATGTCATGGAAATTTTGTTGAAGGATAGAGTGAGTGGTTTCCATGAAATTACATCCTTGACTGGATACTATAAGTGGACATGGATCTTCCATAATTTGAAATAGGGTTGAAAACCCTCAAAACAAAATATTTATCTTGACTCAATTGGGAAATGGTGTATGAAAACGGTCCTTGTTTCACACATATTTTGACACTCCCATGGGATATGATTTTGAAATTCAAAAACTCTTTAAAATATATTATTAAGTATTTAAATAGAAGATAACCATGAATGACCTAGGATATACCTAAGGTATCATATATTAAAGAAGGTGTCACAATTTAGACATCCTATATGTGATTTTTCCTTATTAGGTGGTTCCCCATCATGATTAATATTTTTTACACTATGAATTTTGGTTTTATTCAATAGATAGAACCTAGAGAAATTTCATTAATGTTGAGTTTGATGGACAATGAAATGATTTTCCTCTTGATAATTTAAAAATTATGGGATATGGAATGAAAAACCTCATTATTATGATCACATACCTTTCTTAAGATATGAATCATGCTAAAATTTTAAATGATCAAAGGAGGGAACAGAATTCTATTGAGTCCTTCATGAAGTAACATCCAACTTATTTCAATGTAACTACTAATGAACTAGTGGTTTAACAATGGATCAGTACCAGGGAAAATATATTTTCATTATATAGTAATCTAAACATGGAAAAGTCATTTTCTATGTCTACTATTTAGAAGGTGAATACGATCAATGGTGTACCCTTATCAAGAATATTAGGGAACACAATGAAATTTACTATATGGACTAGGATGAGTTCAACAAATTGTTTTTTAATAAGTAATTTCCTTTCATTCTTTATATGAATATAGAGAATGAGTTCCTTAATTTAAATAAAAATGATAATGAATCCATTGGAACATATGTGGCTAATTTTACAAGGCATTTAAGGTACGCTTATGGAATTATCATCCAACCTAAAAGTAAGGTTGATCGATTCTTTAGTGGATTAAATAAATGTAACAAAAAGGAATTATCCATAATATAATTTAGTAGCTATAAATATATTGTTCTATGGAATATCAAGGTGAATATGGGGGTTGAAGTTACATATCAATACTATGGCTTTGACAAGAAAAGGAATATGAAATTCAAAGGAAAATCTAAAAACCATAAAGAGAAGAATATGATATTTCATTTCAGTTCAAAATATATAAAAAATAATTTATGAAATTCTCTTAATGGTACCAGTAAATGTTTTAATTATGGATGGGAAGGTCATTGGGAAATTGATTACTGAAGTGATGTGAAGAAGATAGATAATGATTAAAATATAGAGAAAGCTACAAAAAATTAACCTCATCCACTTCAGTGCTTAATGTTTAAGGAGAATGGTCATAATGGTAAAATATTTTTGAACCTGAGGGTTAATAATGATGATCGATGTTAGAAACCTCTTAAGCCAAGGGGAAAGGGGAAATATAATGTGATAAATATTTTAAATGAGGGGTTAGACAACCTCATGGTGAAAGGTACACTTAACATCCACTGTAGAACTACTAATAAATTATTTACTAAGAATATACAAATTTTTTATATTTTAATAATTTTAAATGGGTATCAATATTCCACCCAAATTATTAGATATTGAATTACTAGTGAAAACCCATAATGGTATGATGATGAAATATCAAGTCTTTGATTCCTCTTTGGTTGATATCAGTGGGAATTTTCTTCCCTCAAATCATTTCATTCTTACTATAGTTGGATTTGATGTTATATTAGGCATATATATTGGATTTGTATACTTATATTGGACATCAATTTTCAAGGAAGGGGATTAATATTTGATATTTCAGACAAACCTATGACCATATGTCAATGTGATGATAAATATGAAAGTTTGATGGAGATTAAAAATATTGTATGGGTCTTAATTACAAATTATTAAGGGTGTTTATCTTAAATGGTTGATGATAAAATCAGCATCAATGATATTCCTAGTATAAAATAACATGATGAATTCTTTCCAAAATAATTTATTATATTTACACCAAAACATGAAGTTGAGTTTTCAATAGAACTCATAACTAGTTCCACACAAATTTCAAAGACTTTCTATAGAATGACCCTGATTGAGTTATAATAATTAAATAATAAAATCTAGGAAAACCTTGACAAGGGATTAACTCATCCATGTGTGTCACCTTAGGGGTGTAGTTTTTACCTTTATTAAAACTAAATATGTATTGATGTAACTATACATTGATTATCGAGAGTTAAACAAGATCACGATCAAGAATAAGTAACCTATTCCCCATATTGATGACTTGTTTGATCAGTTCCGTGGAGATCAATACATTTCCAAGATTTAATTTCATTCTAGATGTCATAAATTATGGGTTAATAATGAGGATACACCCAAGATGACATTATATACAAGGTATGAGCACTATGAATATATAGTGATGCATTTCAATCATACTAATACCACTTATATCTTTATGTATTTAATGAATAGTGTATTTAGAGATCACATTTATCAATTTATGGTAATATTTATAGATGATGTTATTATATATTCAAAAATTATTGAAGAGCTTGAAGATCACATGGTAATTTTACTGAAGACCCTAAAAAATGAGAAACTATACATAAAATTTAATTTTTTGAGTTTTTTCTTCAAAAGGATTCATTTTTGGGTCATATAATCTCCTGAGAGGGTTATCAGTAGATCCATAAAAGGTAGATGCTATAGAATTTTGGCCTAGACAAACTCTTGTGACTGAGATCCCTTGTTTTCTAGGTTTTTCTGGATATTATTGATGGTTTTTGGATAATTTATTATGACTATCTAATCCTGTAAGGATGTTAACTCAAAAGGGAGATAAGTTCCTCTAGATATATGAGTTTGAGGAAAATTTCAAGGAACTAAAGATAAGATTAGTCAGTTCATCTTTTCTTATATTACCCTATAGTATAGAAAGGGTTTTTAATCTATATCAATGCACCCAATAAGGGTTCGGGAAGGAATATTATGAATAATTACATGGTTATATCCAATGCCTCGTGATAATTGAATATTAGTGAGAAAACATACCCAACTCATGATTTAGAGTTATCTACTATATTTGTTTCATTAAATATATAAGGGAATTATCTTTATGGAGAATAGTGTGATAAATATACTGATCATAAAAGATTGAAATATATATTCACACCAAATTAGTTGAATGTGAATATTAAAATATGATTATATCTAATTATTTATTATGGCTACTTAATACATTAACACCTTGGGAAAAATAACAAGGTTGTCGATGCTTTGAGTCGAGAGGATCATGTTAGTTTATCTATGATGAGGATAAAAAAGTATCCAATATTTATGGATTTGAAAACTATAGATTTTCAAATCCAAAATGATGGGAAAAAATATTATCTTTCTCAATAGAATATTAAAACATCTATACAAGTGATGTTTAAAAAGGTTTAGAAGGAGGATGTAGAGCTATAAAAAATAGTTATAAATGATTCTTAGTTTAACATTGATCATGATTTAATGATAAGTTTTAGGAACCGTGTATGCATTCCTTCTATACTAGATTTAAAGAATTTTTTCATGGAATATATTAGTTATTTAGTCTCTATTAGTCGAAGAAATAAAAAGATTTATAGATATTTTAAAGAATAATTCTTCTTGGATGGAATAAGAGAGATATATAATTATTTGTATCTTGGTTATTAGTACGTCCCAATGCTTAGGGTGAAAGAAAAAATTATAAGGGGTTGTTGAATATATTACCCATACCATAATTGAAATGGGAAAAACCATTATGGATTTTGTCATTTTACTGCCCAAAAACTATAAAGTTCATAATTCTACATGGGTTATAGTCGATCCCCTTACGATGTCGACACAATTCATCATTACCAGAGAATACATATCTCTGGATTAGCATTCTAGGATATACATTAAGGAAGTGGTAAGGTTGCATGCAGTACCACATTCCATTATATCTGATTAGGATCTGAGGTTCACCTCAATGTTTTGTTTAAGTATTTATAAATATCTTGGTACATAGCTGATTTTCAGCACTGCATATCATCCTTATATAGATAGTTAGTCTGAATGAAAAATTATAACCCTAGAGGATATGTTGAGATATTGTTATTTGGATTTAAAAGGTGGTTGGGATCAATAAATTCATCTAGATGAGTATTAATAAAATAATATATTTCACTCAATAATTAATATGGATGCTTATGAATCCTTCTATAGAAAGCAATGTAGAGAACCAAAGGGCAATAATGATGTTGGATAAAGAAAGCTATTGTGACTTGAGATTGTTGATTAAATGGAAGAGAAGGCTAGACCCATTTATCAGCATACCAAGGTAGCTAAGAGTTGGTAGAAAAGTTAATCTGATAATCACTGATGTGATCTATAAATTTAATTTAGTGACAATGTGTTTCTAATAATTTCTCCATGGAATGATTTTAAGAGATTTAAGAATAAAGGAAAACTAACCCCTAGGTATATTAGTCCCTTTGAAATTATTGATAATATGAGGATGTTATCCCATCACATGGAACTCCCACCCAACCTATATCAAGTCCATGAGGTATTCCACGTATCTCTTCCAATGAAGTACATAACTGACTCTACACATGTACTAATCTCATAGGACATACCACTTCAGAAATATCTTTTTTTATAAGGAACATCTAGTGGATATTCTAGGTCATACAGAGAATTTTTTATGAAACAAGACCACTCAGCTAGACAATTTTTGTGTGGTGAAACGACCCATCTGAGGAAGCTACATGATAAATTTAGGATATAATGAGGAATATGTATCCTCATTTGTTTGTATCAAATTGATGAATTTTGAGGGATAAATTCATTTGGGGGGGGGGTGAATGCAACACCATGAGTTTTTATTAATTATTATATTTAGATAAATTAAATTTATTTTATGGGTTTTATTACATGAAAAACCATGTCCATTTTTCATTATACACAAATGTGGGTTAATCATGCGCTACACACAACATTTACTTTTAATGAACCCATTATTTATTATTAATATAGTTATTTAAACAAGACCATTATAACCTAGAAATTAAAAATAGTGATATGAATAGTAATATGTACTTTTTAAATATGAATTATAATTGTTTTAGAGAAAATAAACATATTTATAATAAAACACATAATTTTTGGTAAAGTATTTATATGGTTAAAAATACTATATTCTCAAAGAATTTTATTTATTTATTTTTTGAAAAATATTAAAATAATATTTAAAACATTTATAAAATGGATTTGATAATATAAAATTCATTTTTTAATTATAAATATCAAAATTATATTATAGTTTATTTTCATGTTTTTTTCTTATAAGTTTAATTTTTGATGAATAGTGAAAAATACCGAGTTTTACATGAAAACCACCTATTCATTTAATTTATTTATAATGTTAAATTATATTTTAATTTTATTATAATGTTTAATTAGTTAAATTACACATCTATTAACAAAATTTAGGTCATTGTAATCAATTATATATTATTACTGAATATAATAACTTTGTAAATTTTTGATCATTTTCGATTTAAAAACCAATTTTCTCACTAAATTTGAGGGACTAATTTTAAATTAGTTTTCTATATTATATGATTGAAATTTTGAAACATGAATTTAATATTTGTAATAATATTAATTTAAATTGTATAATATTATCAAACTAATTTTTTTTACCAAAGTGATTAGTGAATCTAATTAAAATTAATTACAGTTGTTCTGGTAAAAACAAGATTACTTAGTGGTTAAGATTAGAATATAAGTTTTAAAAATGACCCATAACTTGTAAAAAAACCAATTTTATATCCACATTTAAACCTTTTCCTTTCTCTTATAGATAATACACCTTTATTGGGTCCTAGAGACTTGAGAAAATGTGGGTGGAATCCACCATTTCAAAACGATTACAAGTGTTCCCTTCACCTCCCTTATAAAAGTCCACCCCTATCCCCCTCTATGAAAACATTAAAAACTAATTGGTTTTTCCAATACAAGAAAAAATAACTTCCAAAATTACCTAATATCATCATATAATCCTTAATTTTGGTATAAATCCAACCAATGAATACCTTTGGTTAAAACCAAAAAGAGATACCCGAAAAAGATGCAACGTTCATCATCTAACATTTATATTTTATTTCTTCCACAAAACCATTAAATTATTTTTATATAATTATTATATAATAACCTTAGTATATTAAATTTATCTATATGTTTTTTTTTTATGGGAAAAACCAAAAACCACACACACTTCCACCAACAGGGTTATAAAATCATTGTTCATGTGTAGGACAAACTACCGCCTCACAAACCGATGTTGTTTATTTTTTCATTACCACATATCAATGTTGAGAATAATAATGGAAATAATATTTATATATTCTATTTATGATAATAATTATATTATTATTCTTCTTGAATTTTTATTTCACACATACCTTCACGTTTTTCATTTTTTTGGATTACAATAACATCGTTCGTGTGTACGGTGGACTATCACCTCGTGAAGCGATGTGTTTCATTCATGATTTACATGGAATTTATTAAAGATAGGTTTAATAAAAATATGTGATATATATTTAATAAAAATTATTCTATAATTATAAAATATCATTTACTTTTCTTTCTTTCAAACTGACATGAAAACTAAATAAAATGTTCATGGGTACGTATGACCTACCATCTCCATGAACAGTGCATTTCATTTCCTATAACTAAATTTTATTAATTAATATAAACAAATATTTACTGAATATATATTTTATTTATATCATGGATTAATTTGTTTATATGATTAAATTATTATCTATGTAATAAGAACAAAAATAACAATTAAAAATATATATGAAAAACAAAGCGATTATTACACAAAACGCAAGTTTTACATGGAATTATTAATAAAGAGGTAATATAAAGTCATAATAAAATCATATATGGTATGATATATATTAATATTCTTATGTGATATATTTATAATAAACAAATATCTAATATATAGTAATATTTAATTATTATGAAGGAAGTCAAGACTTAGGTATATGAATTTCATCTCACTTTTATTTTCAATGAGAAAAAATGCCATATTCAAAACATGTTTCTTTTATGTGGTGTGTATATTACACATGAATTAATTTTTTTAATGTTTATAATTAAAATTATTTGGATCTATATATAAATTTTTTGATCTCTCTATCATTGGGGTTTATGTTTCAGAAGTTACAGAATCGGTAAGGGGATTTTTAGTCTCACTTTTATTTTCGAGAGATTATTCCATATTAATCACTAGTTTCTTTTGTGTGGTATATATACTGACCTATAAAATTATATTCATGAATATAAATCATTTCATGATAATTATTTTTACCATTTATGTATTCATTTCATCGGGATTATGATTCAAAAGTTACTCTAGCATTAAGGTATTTTGTTCTCAATTTTCTTTCTTTGAGACATATGTTTTGTTATGCACAAATATTATTTTCCAAGGTATATATACTATAGTTTGATATGTAATATCATGTATTTATTCATTCTAATAATATTTTTAGTTTCATTTTATGTTATTCGTTCATGGGGCTCATGTATCAATGATACCAAAGTGGAAAATAATTTATGTTACAATCTTATCGTTCGTCGAGATTATTTTTGATAAAGTATAAAATGTTAAAATATCATGATATATATCTTATTAATTATGATGAATATTCTTATCCTATATTTATTTATGATATATTTAAGTAATGGTACCATTTTACAACTCTTTGGTACTTAAAACCAGAGAGAAAATGTTTTTAAGAAAATTTAGATTTATTTATCTCTTCAGATAGAAATATATTTTATTACAAAACAAGGTTTCTAAAAATGTCATTAATTTTTTAAATTATATTTTAAGGATATTTTAAAAAAATGTATTATAAAAATGTATTTTTTTTAAAAGTGGGTTAAATGATTTTAAATATTCTTTTATGAGTTTCTAAATTTATTTTAAAAGAAATTTTTCTCAAAATGTTCTATGTTTTAAAAATTTTATTTAAAATAAAATAAAGTATTTTTCTTAATAAATGTTTTTAATGATCTATGAAAATTATTTTCTATCCAAAATTGAATCCATTGGTGTTACCTATACCTTACTGGGGATATGTTCCAGGGATACCATTCATATTATTTCCAAAAAATGGTTTGTGTTATGATGTAATGATGTTTAGGAAACCCATTTCTATTTCATGGGTTATAGAATGATGAAATTTTTATGAAACCTGATTCTCTTAATAGGTTATTCTATGATGATATGGTTTCTAAACCTATCACTTTTCCAGAGATTATGATATGATGATATGTTTGTAATAACCATTTCATTTCATGGGATATGATATAATGAAATGTTTATGATACCCATTACAATACATAAATTATTATATAATGAATGTTTATGAACTTTTGGAACACATAAATATAGTTTTAATTATGAGATAGTTGGGTAGTATATCTCCCTCCAATGAATTGGATAAAGATTTATATATCTCATGAGATAGACATAGATAGAACAAGGAGTGAACCTGGTATAATAAGACAGAGATGGAATGGGGAGTGAACCTGGTTCAGCAAGACTTGACTGGAATGAGGAGTGAAAAAAGTAAATTAAAATACTTTACCCACTATTATAGACTTGGAAATTATCCTTGACCAATATGGAAATGATATTATATTCTTATGTGTATGCCAAAAATTCCATGCCTTATGCCAATGATATTATCATATAGATCATGTTAACTGATTATCTTATGATTTATGTCTTATGAACTACTAATAATTATTCTTTGACTCATGTGTGCGATATTTGATATGTTGGGTATGGTTTTAAAATGTTATTCTCATATTCAAATACCCATATTTTTATGTTATTCTTATTTATCTTTTTGTTTATCCTTACCGAGCATCTAAGCTCACCCTTTCTTATTTTTTCCTTTCCCTAGGTCATGAAGATATGTGTTATGTATGATATTTCTAAGAAATGTGTTATTTGGTAGGAATTTAGTGGGGGATGAAGTATTTCACTTATGGACTAGTAGTTATGTTTCCATATTTACAAAGACACTAAACCATTACAGTCCTAAGGTGTGTTTTCATGCAATGCAATAAATATTCTAAAAAATTACATAATTTATATGAATGTTAAGACAAGGGAACTATAGTTGGTATCTAAGGATAGTTTTATTTAGACTTTGGAAACTAGGATGATAAAAACTTAGTGATAACCCTAATGAAATATTAAGGGATAAGTCTAAAGATGAGTTAAAGTATATGAAAATGTCATGGAATTTTTAGTAAAGAATGGAGTGAATGGTTTATAAGAAATTACATCCTTGTATGGATAATTCATATGGATGTGTATCTGATATAATTTTATGTATGGGAAAAACCCCCACAAACACAATATTGAGCTAGACTGGATCGAGAAATAATGCATTAACATAGGCCTAGTTGTACACCAGGTTTAAAACTGATGGGGGGAAATTCTTTGGAAATTAAAAAACTCTTTAAAAAACTTATTGAAGAATTTATATATAATATGAATATGAATAACCTAGGATAAAACTAAGGTCTCATATATTAAATAAGGTTTTACAATTTAGGCATCCTATAAGTTATTTTTTCCTGATTAGGTGGTTCCCCATCATGATTTATATTTCTCACAATATGTTTTTTATTTTATTTAATAGATATAATCTTAAGGAACTGAATTAATATTGAGTATGATGGAAAAGGTAATGGATATCCTTATGAGAATCCAAACATTACAGTTGATTTAATGAAAAACTTCATTTTTATGATCACATAGGTTTCTAAATCTATGAATCATGCTAAAATTTCAAATGAGAAAAGTAGAGAAGAATGTTATGTTGAGTCCTTTATGAGGACACTTTCACCTTCCTTTAGTTCAACTAATGATCCACTATTTTCTGAACAATGGATTAGTACCACTGAAATTATATTTTCTTTCTCCAAGTTCTAGAACACTAAAATTCATTTTGGCTGGCTACCATTTGGATAGTAAAGAAGATCAATGGTGGCCTATTATCAAGAATATGAGCCAACATGATGAAAATGACACCATAGATTATGCTGAGTTAAAGAGCATATTTTTTAATTAGTAACTTCCTTATATTATTCATATAAAGATAAATAAATATTTCATTTATTTAAATAAAAATTATGATGAATACATTGGTACCTATGAAGAAAATTTTACAAGACTTTCAAGGAACGCTTATGGAATTTTTATCTAACATGAAATTAAGGTTGATCAACTATTCATTGGATTAAAACAAAGTCTCCAAGGGGCATTTTCCATAAGATATTTTAGTATATATGAAGAGATTGTTCAATGCACTATCATGGTGTAGTTAGAGGTTGGAGTTACGTATCAATCTCATGATTTTGATAAGAAATGAAATATAAAGTTAAAAAGATAATATAAAAACCATGAAGAGAAGAAGATGATTTTTTATATACTCAGAATGTGGAAATAAGGATATAAGAAATTGTCTTAAATTCACTAAAAAATGTTTTAAGTCTGTAAGGGAAGGTCATCGGGTAATTGATTTCCAAAGTGATGAGGATAAGATAACTAATGATGAAAATATAAAGAAAGGTGCATAAAACTCACCTACCCTACTTTAGTGATTCAAGTGTAATTAGAATGAGAATTATGATAGAAAATTAAGATAATTTATGGTTATTATGATGATCAATGTCAGCTACCTATTAAGATGAGGGAAAAGGTTAAATCTCATGAAATCACTATTTCTGATGAGGGGTGAGATAACGACATGGTGAAAGGTACACTTACCATCAAATATATAACTACTGATGACTTACATGACTATATATCTACCCATTTTTTAATATCTAATTAATTTTATAAGGGTATAAATATTCTACCCAAATGATTATATGCGGAATTAGTAGGGAAACCCCTAATGGTGTGATGATCACATCTCAAATCCATGATTCTTATTCAGTTGATGTTGGTGGGAATGTGCTTCCTGAAAATGTTTTCATTCTTCCTCTAGTTGAATTTTATGTCAACTTAAGCATGGATTGGATTTATATACATAAATACAAAATAATGTTTTGAGTAAAGGAAGTGATGTTTTATATTTCAAAGAAACCTATGACCGTATGTTAATGTGATGATAATTATGAAATTATAATAGAGATTCAATATATTAAATGGATCTAAATTACCATTGCAAAGGGGTGTTTATCTCGCATATTTGGGGAGAAATTAAACATAAATTGTATTCCTGTTATACAATATTTTTTTGATGTATTTTTTTGATAATTTTCTAGTATTCCACCAAAAATTGAAACTGAATTTTCAATAGTACTCATAACTGATTCCACATTAATTTCAAAGACTTAGTATATAATAGTCTAGATTTAGTTATAGGAATTAAAGAAGAAACAATAAGAAAATTGTTAAAAGGTATTTAGTCATCCAAGTGTGTCAGCTTTGGGAGAAACAATTTTATTTTTTAAAAATAAACATGCATCGATGAGACTTTTCATTGATTATCGGGAGTTAAAAAGATGAAGATCATGAACAAGTATCCTCTTCCCCATATTGATGACTTATTTGACCAGTTGTGTGGAGCTCAATAATTCTTCAACATTGACCTTAATTATAGATATCATTAATTGAATGTTAGGAATACGGATATACCCAATATGTCATTTTGTATAAGGTATAGACCCTATGAATATATAGTGACAGATTTCAGTCTTACTAATGCCCTTAATATCTTCATGATGAATAGAGTCTTTAGAGATTACTTTGATTAGTTTATGGTAGTATTCATAGATTATATTCTTATATATTAAAAAAGTAAGGAATAATATGAATATCACCTAATAATTGTAATAAGTACCCTGAAGAATGAGAAAGCATATTTTAAATTTATAATGTTTTAATTTAGGATAAAAAGGGTTTCATTTTTGGGTCATATAATCTCAAGAGAGGGAATATCAATAGATCCATCAAAGATGGATTCTATTGAATGTTGAGACAGACTAGCCACAATGTTTGAGATTCATAGTTTTATCAGTTTAGCTAGATTTTATCTAAGGTTTTTAGATAATTTATCATCACTATCTAATTCTATGACCAAGTTAACTAATAAGGGATACAAGTTCCTATTTTCATATGAATGTGAGGAAAATTTCAAGGAACTGAAGAGAATATTGGTTTGTGCACCTATTCATGAATTACCTTATAGTGGAAAAGGGTTGTAAATATATAAATATGCATTGAATAAGGGTTTGGGATGTGTTCTTTGGAATAATGACAAGGTTATCACTTATGCCTCATGATAATTTATGATCCATGAGAAAAATTACCCAACTCATGATTTGGAGTTGGCTGCGGTAATTTTTTAATTATGAATATGGAGGCATTATATTTTTGGAGAAAAGTGTGATATATAAAATAATTATAAAATTTTAAGGTATATATTTACATAAATGGAGTTGAATATGAACCAAAGAAGATGGTTAGACCTGATTAATGATTATGACTACTCCAAAAATTACAACCCTTGGAAAGAGGAAAAGCTGGTCGATGCTTTGATTTGAAAAGAACATGTAAGATTATTTATTAAGAGGATCGAAAAAGATAAAATATTTATAAATTTCCAATGGATATATCTTGAAATAAAAAATTATGGGAGAAATAATATCTTTCTCAATTGAATGTTCAACCATCAATCCAAGTGAAGATTAAAGATGTGGTTAAAGAGGATGTAAAGACGCAAAAAAGGTTTGAAATGCCCCTAATTTTAACCTTGATCATGATGGAATAATAAGGTTTAAGAACCATGTTTTCATTACTTCCATACCGGATTTAATGTGTTGTTAGAGGAAGATCATAATTATATATTATCTATTAATCCTAAAAGTATGATGATGTATAAAGATTTGAAATAATACATCTGGTGGGATGAAATGAGGAGAGATATCCAAGATTTTATATATCAGTGCTTTGTATATTATCAAGTTAAGGTTGAAATAAAAAATTATAAGAGTGAGTTGAATCCATTACCCATAATAGAATGAAAATGGGAAAACACCACCATGGATGTTTTCATTGGACTCCCCAAAACCTCTAAAGTTCATAATTATAGAAGGGTTGAATTTGGTTACCTTACTAGGTCATCACAATTCATAGCTATTAATGAATAATTCTATCTGGATAATCTTTACATGATATTCAAAGAGATTTTTATTAAACACATTTCTTTTCCATTGGTTGATTATGTCCTAAAGATATTGTTTTGGAACAAATTTAATTTCAATGGGTAATTCATGTTTCTAAGATATTATTTTGGAACCCATTTTTTCCATGGGTTAATCATATTTCAAAGAGATTGTTATTAAACACAATTATTTTCCATGGGTTAATCATGTTTCAAATAGATTGTTATTGAACCCATTTTCTTTACATTGGTTATTAATGTTTCAATGATATTGTTTTGGAATTAGTTTACTTTCTATTCATTATTCATGTTTCAAAGATATTATTATTAAAACCATTTCTTTTATATGGGTTAATCATGTTCGAAATTGATTATTTGGGATCACATTACCTTTCTATGGGTAAATTATGTTTTAATGAGATTTTTATTAAACCTATTTCATTTTCATGGGTTAATCATGTTTCGAAGTGATTTTTATTTATGCCATTTATTTTATATGTGTTAATTATGTGTGATGATTTTTTAATGGTAATTAAAAATTTGATGAGTGGTTATGCTATAAACCAAATATGGGTGGTTTTGTGATATAACAATGCCGGGTAGGTCCATGATATACCTCCAATGAGTTGGTCATGGTATTCATCAATATTATATTCCATTTGGAAGACTAACATGTATGGAATTCAACAACATTGTTTTTCTATTTATAAGAATGAAAATTATAATGATATCCTCAGATACCTTTATGTGTTTATGTATGAAATCCATAGGTTTATAATGTTTCAAATGATTGGGATTGATATAAAATGGAATATGATTATTTATTTTTATAACTATTTACTTTTATAAGTTTTTATATTTGATGATCCAGGTTTTGATGGATATGATTTCCTATGTTATCCGCTCATGCATTTTGTTTATGACATTATAATATTATTCACTCTTATTCTCATTGATGAAATTTAATTGTTAATGATTATGTTTACCCTTACAAATAATTTTATCTCACCCTACCTATGTTTCCTTTTCCACAGGTTTTAAATAATAATTCTAAATGATTTATTTCTATAATGAATTTTACATGGATTATGTTCATGACCTATTGTGAAATAAGAAAAGATTGGTTGAATTGGAAAAATTTTCTTTTGACGACTTATGAGTCCAATTTGATATGATTTATTTATATAATATTTTTTCCTAATTATCTAAAAAACTAAACCTAAAAGGTCCATGATATTTTACATGATCTAAGTTCTCCATTGATGTTTTATGGTATAAATGATCAAATTGTGTAACTATTATCCGCATTATAGACGAAAATATAAAGTTAATGATTTCAAGATAGGATTCAAGAGTGATGGAACTACGATTTTATATTTTAGAAGGGGTTTTTCAAGCTAAATGTATTGATAGGTGGGAATACGATAGTGTAGTTAGTGCCCTATTATATTTGAGGAAGAGTGACATTTTTTGTAAATTCCTAAAAGAATTCACTTGTGGGTGGTAAATATTACATCATGTAGCTAAAAAATTGAATAATAATTTTTAGGAGGGTTTATGTGGTTGATAAAATCCTCAAAGAAAAAATAAACAAATTTTTATCATTTTAATTCTTATTCTTTATTTTTACTCAGTTTTACCCTTTTAATTTTTTACCACCGTAACTTGTATATTTTTATATACCTAGGTAATATATACTTTAAGAAAACTGTTAAAGTGTGTTTTATTTTATAATTTATACCCACTAATTCTAAATATGGAATAAAATTATTTAAAAAACATATGGGTGTGTAGAATTAACTTTAATACAGACACATGTAATGCATAAAACCCTATTTTAACATTAATAATGTTAATTAATTTTAACTATTTTCAATAATTCTTATGGCCAAAAATTAATTTATCCTTATTGAATAATATTAATTATGATGATTCCAAATATAGAATCTATTTTTCAAAATTAAATTCTCATAATTGGTAGAACTTAATTTAAAATTAATCCTATAGAGGCCACGTGAAAACAGGTTTTTAAAGATAAAATGATTAAATGTTTACAATGTTATATTGAATTTAAACATGAAATTGATTAAAATGAGATAAATTATATAAATATATGTATAATTTAACTAATTATACATTAAAAACAATTTAAAGTATAATTTATCTTTATAATTAATTTAGATGAAAAGACTATTTTTAATTAAAATCAAGTATTCTTTACTATTCATCAAAAAATAAAACATTTCATAAAAATAAAAAAAGTTCACCCTCAGATTATTTCAAAATTATTAATTAAAAAATAATTTTTTTTATAAATTAAAATTTATTAAAAGGTAAAAAATTATTAATTTTTATTCCTAAAAATAAAAAAAATTATTTTATTTTGAGAAAATAATATTTTAAAAACATATAAAGTCTTTACCAAAAAATAAATATTTTATTATCAATATCTTTTATTTCTATAAAAACATTATTCAAAATATTTTTAAAGAATTTATTACTTTTTATATCACTAATTTTAATTTCTAGGTTATAACAGTCATATTTATATAACTAAATTTATAATATATCATGGTTTTGTTAAAACTTATTGTTGCGTATAGCACAAGATAAGCCAATGTTGCATGTAGAGAAAAATTAACTTGGTGTTATGTATAATGAATTATTAACATGATGTTTTGTTTATTAGAATATAAACTATGGATTGTGTTTAACATAAGAGAAACTTAGTTTTTTATATAACAGAAGCTAAAATCTATGTTGTGTGTAACATAAAATATAAAAAAGATTAAATTTATTTGGAAAAAAATATTTAAAAAAATCGAAGGGTGTTGCAATCTCAAATTTAAATGGATAAATTTTTGAATTTTAAAATAATATAATAAATGAGTATTTCATGTCTTATGTTTTTCTTTAATGCTAAAATATTATTTTTATAAGTCTATATTTAAAATAAGATTTTTTTTTCAAAGGAAAGGGAATATATAGAATATTAGGGGTATTATATGCGGATTTTTCTCGCACCCCACATAGAAAAATTGGGATATATATATATTTCCTTCACTTGATTTATTTTTTAGGTTTTTATAATAGTTTCTATTTTTATTGGGAGTAGATCATTTTCTCACTTATAGAAAAATGGAGGTGGTAGAATATGAAGGTGTTTATGTGTCACATGGAGTTAGTGGTGTATCTCATTTTATTTATGTTTACTATTATTTATATTATATTAAACATGTATAATTTGTATCTATTTTTTGAAATACATTTTTGACTTTATATAATTTATTTTTGGATATTTAATTGATTTACTATTTGTTCATATTTATTGTTTTTATTTTATAAAGCCTATATTGTTACTATTCTCACATGTGATACTATTAGCACTTTTGTCAGCATATGGTGATTTGGAATGCACATTCGGTCAATGGTATGCTATTTTGGGTATTATGAAATGATATTTGTGTTGATATGTTTTAATGAAACTTATTTAAATACCAAATCATTTGATTATGATATCTACACATAATCATGACATAATATGAATTGGTAAATATCAATTTGGTTATCCAAAAATGAATCCTCTTTTTGAAGAATAATATTATGATTCACACAAAAATATTACTAGAGTTTCATAAATATTCAAACAGTGTACATCCCTTTCTAGGTCCCCTCGTATTAGTTCCCATAAATTGACACATACATGCATATTTACACAACATGATTAACTTGAAAAATATTAGGTATCACCTATCTCAACATGTTGGATTCCATTATATGGAACACCACTCATTTAATCATCCTAATATATAGAGATATTAAGAAACCCAACTTAAATAATCAAAATAGGTGTTTAGAGATAAATTTTGACTCAATAGAAGAAGCATTAAACAAAATCCTAGTGGTTTATCTTATCTATTCCAAGGGAGGACCACCACCATTGATAGATCTAATATTTATTAAGGATCATAGAAACAATAATAAAGTGAAGGATAAATCATTATGTCAAACCTTATACATAATTTATAAATAATTTGTATTTATAACACAATCCATATTTCAAAACATAGAATTTCATAATTTTAATATTATTTATGTTTGTAGTGGATAGTAAAAGAATCATGCCTTGAACCCTAAACCAACCTATTTCTAAACATTCACAATTATTTAATTGATCATGCTGACCATGCATGTTAGTTAATAAACTATGAATTTCAATTTTTTTCACTATATCCATCCTCAATTTCAATATTTGGGTCCCAAATATCTCAATATTACATTAAAAACATTTATACACATAAAATATATGGGAAATAAGTTTTTTTTGATCCCTAGTCTATATAAAAAATAAATCAAAAAGGTCATCATACCGAAGGTACCTCATTAATAACCCAACATAACATTTATTAAATTATAAAAACATATATCTGAAGTAATCCCAAATTATCCCTAAAATATTCTCATATAGACCCACAACCACTCACAAACCCTAATAAATTTTTGATTACCCAAATCTCAATATTTTAATTAAACATGAATACTAAAACAAGTCAATTTCATAAAATATAATAATAAAAAAACTAGTAATATAATTAAAGTCATTAAATTATTTATTCTATATTTATATAGAATATGGAGGTAATATGGTAGATTTTTTTTTATTTTAGTTTAATATAATTTCTTATATATAATATAATTGAAAATATAATTATTGAGATCTCACTTTGTGTGCGAGTTGTACTTATTATCAAGGGATATTATTCAATGAAATAGAAATATTTAATTGAGTTAAATGTATTTATGAAGTTAGAAAGAAGTAGCCATTTAAATTTTTAGATGAAGTATCCAAGATTAGTAACAAAGTTGATATTTCTTGGATAAATGAATTAATAATAAATAAACTTCTCAAGTCTTAATATCTTAATATAGGTGAAAATTATTTTGAAGACTTTGAGTTTACTTATAATGATTATAAAGATGTTATTAATCTAATAAACATGTGATATGATTGTTAGATAAGTTCATTTTTAGTCAACATTATGAATGTTACATTAGGGGGAATTTTTGGAAGACTATGAAAGGAATATTCACACTAACATCATATTGATGTGAATGGACAGAGTTAATTAGATGATAAATGGTAATAAATTTTTTACTGATTAAATTTATAGTTACATTGGATATATAATGATTGGAAAAACAATATACGACATTTCTATATAATATATTCTTATTTATCAAACATAATAATGCCTTGTTCTATGATGTATGTTACAATTTAAAATAAGAGAAACTTATATGAAAGAGAGTTCAATTAGTTTAAGTCCAAGGTAAATTTAAAAGTGGTTATATAAAAACCTAGGAATCACACTCCCATATCCTATAATGAATTATTTAACATCAAATACCTTTATTTGATACCAATATTTTTGACCCAATCATTATAAACCCATAACAATCATATAAAACAAATAATAGTTTCTTAGGACATCAATGTGAAAAGGGTATGATGACATTATTTTCTTAATAACCATATAAAATTTTAATTACATTCAAAAATATTTTTTGTTAAAAAATACATTTAACTTTATATAGATTATAAATTATTATTATTAAAGATATTTAATCAATTTATAAAAATCAAAATCACATAATCGGTATAAATTAATTTAAAATTAATTACACAGAAAAGAGGACCAAGTAGGTTTTTAAAGTGAATATGTTCAAAAGTTAGCTATGTTTTTATATATAAACTCAATATAAAAATGATAATAATAACCAAAATTGGATTAACATATTTAAATTTGAACTAATTATACATTAAAAAAAATTGAAAACATAATATAACTATATAAATAAATTATACAAAAATGCAGTTTTAAATTAAAATTCTGTATTTTTCATTATTCATCAAAAAAATAAAACTTCACAAAAAAATACAAAAAATTCTCCCAAAGTAAATTAATATATTCTAATTTTGAAAAATTAATTTTAATTATTTCAATAAAAATAATAAAAGTGTTAAAATATTGTTTTAAAATAGGCGCACCATTAAAAATGAAAAAATGATTTTAAGAAAAATAGAGATTTTAAGCGTAAACCTGGATTTATTCTAATATTATGACTATAAAATATATTTTATGAATTTCAATTTGTTCTATTAAATATATAAAGTATAAATTTTATCAATATAATTCACTAAAATTTATTTATTTAACTTATTATGATAAAACACCATTCAGTTCATAAAAATAGTTTTTCATAAAAATATATATTTTTTATTCAATTGGTATTTATTTTCATTGATAATTAATTATTCACAAAATATTTATTTATAGAAAAATGTGTAAAACCTATAATCATAATATATTTAATCATATTCATTCTCTTCATTCCAACGGCTAGGTGATAACTATCCTGTTAAATAATAATATTAATAGTAAATTATTATCCGATAAGACTAGAACTTATGTGTAACCCAAGTTATCGAAGGGAATCAATGATGTGTATAACACAAGATAAACTTGGTGTTGAGTATAATGAAAACTTAAATATTCATTTCATGTAATGAAAGCTATTAAATACTTTAAATTAATTTTAAATTGGATATTTCTTAAAATCCCAGGATGTTACATCCTACCCCCTTAAAATAAATTTCACCCTTGAAATTAATCTTTGTTATCAAATGATTTAAATTTTTATAAATAATTTTTTGAAACCAACATAATACAAATAGTAAATAGAAAATACCCATAAAATTTAATAATGAGAAACAAAAAGGTCACCCGATGTTACATATAACTAGAATTCCACATAGGGAGAACATTGGTGGAAAATTAAAAGATTTATTTGTAAGGAAAAACTAATTCCAATGGACTAATAGAGAGTGATAGTGAACATAGTCAATAGTAAGTTAATGAAAAAAACCACAAACCAAATATGAGTGAAAAAGGTTAGTGATATTATCAAAAAATAGTAATAGGATAACACTTTATTTAAAGATCATTTTCCTAAATTGGTAGGATTTCATTCACTATGTATACTGAAAACAAAAATAAATATACTTACATGACAAGTGAATTTAATCCTTTAATCAATTTCTGCCATATTCTCATATTTTTCTCTATATGATGAGTATTCAGGATAATATTTTCACACCTAAATAACTAAAATAAAATATTAAAGACTACATAACCATAAAAGAGATAACAAGATACTCTTCCTATCATTAAACACTATCCAAAACCAAAATGGTTAGAAAATTGTAAGATAATTCCCAAAATTAGAAAACTTAATTTGATGCACTAATATTAAAAATTCAATATCATTACTGATAGTTGAAACTAAATAATTCCATAAATAAATGTTATTAAAATTCATCAAACATTTCCTAACTCGGTTCAAAACCCAATGTTTAGAAGTATTTGATCATATATTATTAAAAAAAGTAAACCATTATTCCATAAATAAAATAACTTATGTTTTTGAAAAAAACATAATATATACATATAAAAATGTCATACTAACCAGGGAATCACATAAGATAATGGCAGGATCGAATCCCTTATCTTCTTTCAGTCATGGGTTCAGTCCCCACCACTTCGCTGGATGTGATGGGTTTTCACTGAGCATATAGGTTGTCCCCTTTTTTAATCCATAAAAAATAATTCCTCCCTAAAAAAACTTCAAGTTTATCCTAGGGAATAAAAATACCTCAATACAAAAAAAAATCTCCAAAAAACCACATCAATAACAGATTTTTTTACTACTTAAAAACCACAAGTGGAGTATCTGAAGACCATGAAATTATGATCATATTTAAGATTATAGTTCTATAATGGTATCTAAAACTATTAACATAACCCCATATGAATACAAAATAATCTAAAACTTTATCTATACCAACCTTTGAGACCAACTATAATAGACCAAGACCCATACTCTCAGATCATGTATTGAATTCCTTAACTTTATATTCCTAGCTTTAATGCTGATAATTATGACCCTAATTTTTCATATAAACATTAAAACATCAAACGGAAAACTTGTATGACTTAGAAACTATAGAAAATATTAGGTTTATAGTTTTAGAGAATTAGGAAAAACTCATACATAAATAACTCACTTGATTTAAAATTTGAATTTCTCCCACCTAACATTGATTTTATTTATCACATTAATACATAATAATCATCCATATAAAATCCATTCTAGAAAAAATCACTAAACATCATATCTTTTAAACCTGTTAAAAAATAAACATAAGAATGGTGAGATCAAATGCTCAGTAAGGGTAAAAATAATCATTATGAATTGAGTTTTTTCAATTATATTAAATGTGCATAATGGTATTATTACATAATCCAAGTGTAAAAGAAAATCATAAAAGAACTCATAACGATAAATACCTAGATCATCAAATATGAAAACAAGTCAAAGGAAAGAGTCATTAGAATCAATAATCATAAGCCATGTGATATCAATTTCAATAATTAGAAATATTATAATCCTAAATAAAACATAAAAAACATATAAATATATATTGTAACATTAGTATTACTTTTTATTCTTATAAATTGAATAACCATGCAGTTGAATTCCACACATGTCATTATTATAAATTGATTAACCAATACCACTGACTTCTATACCCAATGCATTTGATAGCAATCATAGACCCACCCATTATTGGTTTATCATGTATCTACCCTTTATTGGTTTATCACAGAACCAACTATCATTGGTTTATCATAGAACCACCCATCATTGATTTATCACATAACCACCAATCAAATTTCCAAGGACCATTGAAAAATTATCACACATAAAAGAATTTATTTCATCTTAAACTCATTATAACAACTAATAACCCCTTTCATAACTTGATTAAATAGTAGAAGAGAAATGAGTTATATAAAAATATCTTTGAAATATGATTATCCCAAAGAAAATAAATAGGTTCAATAATAATCTATTTGAAACATGATAAGCCCTTGGAAAAGAAATGGGTTCTATTATAATCTTTTTCTAACATGATTTACCCATGAAAAAATGGGTTCAATAAATATATCTTTCAAAAAATATTAATCCTTACTGATGAAGAATTATTATGGAATTATTAAAAAATGTTCCCATTTGAGAGTAAGAAACAAAAAAGTTTTTTGACATTAATGAATGAAAATTCCATTAAAAAGTCATTAAAAACATTCATGAGTAAAATAACATTTAAGCATTCCAAAGTGTCCCATACCACTTTGAAACATATTAATCATAAGTCCCATTAAATAATAAAATTATTTTAGATGTATAATATCAAAAAAATAATGATATTTCATGTCAAAGGAGAAGTATATACACCTCATAAAAGAAGATAGGCATATGACATAACCAATGTCTGAAGAAAGGAAAATCGTGAAAAAAGTCCATTTCTACATTGGAAACATGAAAACCATAGACCCCATTAAAGATAGATCATAAAATGGATATTTAAAAATCCATAAATTTGAGGACAAGAATCATAAAATACATTCATGGAATTTATATACACCACAAAACAAAATAAGCGGTGAATATGAAATATATCTCACAAAAAAAAAGTGAGATGAGAAAAACCTTTACTACACGAGTAAATTTAGAACCAAGAGATCTATGAAAGAATAACATCGATTGAAAAATTTAATATCATGAAATTAATGAAATAAATGATATAAATGATATAAAATTTCATAGGTAAGTATATAAAATATATAAAATTAATTAAATTCATAATTTCAAATAAGTATCAAAGGAATAAAAATTGAGAGGATACCCCTTAAAACTATGGTAACATATAAATTAGAGGCCCCAAAAAAATTACCATAAAATAATTTTTTTAATTCCATGAAGATAAAATAATTCATGATATAATATATCAAAATATTTTTAGATACACCACAAAAAATAAGTAATTAGTGAATATGAAATTTATCTCACATATAACAATTTCGAGATGAAAATCCATTAGCTTGAGCCAATTTGTTAGGATTTCCCCATATTTTAATGAATAATAAATTTATGTTAATTATTTACCAACATTATAAAATTTAAAAAGATTTATTATTACTTTTATTCCAATTATAAATAAGTTGTAAGATCCCATATTTTTCAGGCATATCTCTATCTAAGTTTTTTTTTCATTTTATCCTTGGGGGTTGAGTCTTGTTCGGAGATGGAGAGTCTTTGTTGAAGAAAACAAACTAAAGATCTAGGATGTGTTATTTTTTGAATTAATAGATTCTAAGTATGAATGAGTTAAGTGTTTTCTAGGTTATTATTTTGTTGAGAAGATTTAAAGGGGGTTTGGGTTATTTTAAAGGAAAATGGGATGAAAATTCAACTACCGAACATTTACAAAATGTTTAAATGTATTAATCATCATTTAAATTTTTAAGGTTTTTAATAAAATAAATCTTAGGTGACATGTTTTTTAGTGTATTCCATTAATTTGTTTTACATGAAGTCTAATCACATTACACAATGTGTAAATGCCCAAAATTCTGTTTTAAATATGATGTGTGACTTATTTTCATTCTAATCCACTCTAGATTATATACTATTGACCCTAGAGAATTATCTAGGTAATTTTTGGTTGATAACTTCCATTATGGATGTCTCATTTGTGTGAGAAGTCCCTGGTAAGTCCTTCTGGTCCTATTTATTCCTTATCTTTCTTCTCTACTGGTTGTGGTGAAATCCTTTTACCAATTCCATTATTAGTTTTGATCTTGATCATTTTTTATCTCGGAACCTCATGAAATCATCCACTCCTTCCTCATGGGAGTTTTTCATTGGAATCATTGTTGGATATTCGGTTAAAGGTAGGGGTCAAAATCTAAAACCTCTGGTTTGATAATTTCCAATTTTATGCAATATTGTGATTATTCCATCGTTTTGTGTACCAAAATTAATTAAATAAACCAATGGAATTATTCCATGAAGTCCTTTGGTTTCAGATAGGTCTTCAGATAGCTTATGGATAAACATGGGGTGAGTTAACCGTGATTATAATTGAATTGGAAAATGAATTAAAGTATGTTTTGCATGACATGTGACCTAGGATGATTTCTTATTATAGAATCTCTAAACTGTGGATTATTGTTTATTCATATAATTGTTAATAAATTGTGTATTAAATTTTAATTGAAATATTAAATAATTATGGTAATTCAAAAATTCGACCATTAAAATTTTTGATGTGATATTGTGTTATTCATGCTCTATTACATGGAATATGTTCCATGCTGTACTACTTATATATCAAGATAGACCCTAGAACTTTGACACTTATATAATGAAATGTCGATATTGAGCAGGATCGGTTAGGTCCCATGCTATAATAATTATAGAGAGTAGGATATACCCAGTGCCATGCTATAATGGTTATAAGGGTTTGACCATAATGTTATAATTCTTATAGGGATTTGGCTCAGATTGTTTTTTAACTATACCATGCTTATATGGTGGTGGTTGGCATAGTCATAATAAATTCGTATAGATACTCTAACATGGAATTGAAGTAGGATATTTTACTATGATTATATGGTCGTAGTTGGAATTTTTATAATACATACTCATAGATATTCCATCATGGACCCAAAATAGGTTATTATACCATGGTTATATTGTTGTGGTTGATATGGTTGTGAGACATGTTCCGAGATATTCCATCATGGCATTGAAGTAGGTGGTTGTTTTATTTTATAAATTGTAAAATTAATTAATAAACTTGTTTATCACATTATTGTATCCACTTTTTTATCAAAATTATTTTGTTTAGACATAGTGTTTTCAATCTACTGAGTTATACTCACTCCCAATTAAAGAAGTCCTTTGGTACTTGAGAATATTATCTAGATGCAAGTTTGGACAAGAGAAAAGGACCTTGCGGTTGATTTATTGTTTCTATATGTGTTGGAGTTAGGATATGGGATAGATGTGGGGTTCCAGAACTAGGTCTTTGAGTCTTTTATTTGAATCTTCTCGTCTTTTATTGTTTTTTTATAACATGACATTTAGTTACATTCCATGACATAATTTAATTATTCCTTATTATTTAATGGATTATTCAAGTGGATTTCATTTTTGTCTCCCGCTATGTATTCAAATTGATTATTTTTTTATTATGAATTGTTATATTGATATTACACTTCATATATAAGGCGCCAGCCTTAAAAAATTACATAATATTGAATTAAATGAATAATTCACATTGAGGATATTTTCAGGTTTATAGTTTTAGAGAATTAAGACATAACTATTACATCTCACAAGATTACAAATCAGACACTTCTACGCACTTTCCATTTTTTTCATAAAATAAAAACTCATAAAAAGAAACATGTTTAGTTCCATGTTTTAGATAACATGTATTTCCTTGATCTCATAATGACTCGATTCATCTTTAAGTCCTGTGGAAAACATTTCAAAAACTTGGGATGAGCATAAAAAGCTCAGTAAGGTATATAAAAATACAGAAAAAAAACATTAGTCGATGTATACATAAGAATCAATTAAATCATACTTTACTCATTAAACATAAGCACTTTAACATACCTCATGAATGAATAAGATTTATTAATAACTCATAGAAATCATAAGATGTAAAGTTAACTTGAGGCATTCATAACATTCTTACGTAGGGAGTAACCCTCATGGTTATGTTTGGAATACCCATCACAATATATTCCCCAAATCTCTTTGGATAAACCGTAGCATTTAACTCCTTTGTGTTACCCAATGAATTGGAGAGCTATCTCAGGCTCACCCACCATTGTTTATCATATAACTACCTGATTTCATAAACATTTCCCAAGAACCATAATATAATCATGACACATAACTTAAGCATAAAAAAGATAACATTCCCATATTGCAATAACAATATAAAATTTTAAAATATTGAAATAATAAATCCATTATAAAAACCATTTTCAATACCAAAATACGTAAAAAGAGTATATGGTATTTATTTTTCTTTTGAAAACATTACAGCTTGTTAAGGAAGCCATAGATCAAATAATACTCGTGGTGATAGAAAAGGCCATTGTCACCGCTTACGTAAAAAAGAAACATTCCTTTTTTTCATTTATTAAATCTATTATTAGATAAAATATTCCCTTTGAATGAAATGAAAAGTCAAAAGGGTTTTATACACCTTATAAAATAACGTCGTGTAGAAATCATATGATGCCTCAATGAAAGGAGATTTAGATGAAGTCCTATACAAAGACAGTATCCTTAGATTAAGGATAAATCAATTACATAATTATGTGTGACCAATATAAATACTCCCAATATAATTGGATATTAAGTGTAAAACAATCAGAGGTCATCCACACATATTCATAGAATGACATAATCAAGAAGTAGAGGTTTAACCTAAATAATTGAAATTGGGTTAAGAAGTTCCCTTACAGAAATTTGACAGCCTAACAACGTCACTTTAAAATTATGAAAATGAGACGATGAGAGATAAAAAGGGTATCTCATAACTTGTACATAAAATTTACATAAATAAGGATATATAAGAACATATCCCAACATATGAATATGTAAATTAAAAGACCTAACAAAATAAGTCTTTTAAAAAGAGGAGGGTGAAAGGTTCCCTTACCGATTTGGGTAACTTTCAAAACGTACACCCCAAGAAATAAGGGTCATACAATGAAGATGTAAATACCCATAAATTAATGTATATTACACAAATAATACAATCATGGGTAGTACATACACTACAAAAAATTAGACAGTGGAAAATGTAGCATGAATCTCACGGGAATAAAATGTGAGATAAAAACCCCTTACCACGTTGTGATCGATCGAGTCGTATGACCAAAAGGTAATAAAAACCAAATGAATCACATAATACAATGAATATAAATATAATAATGATAATATATATGAAATGGAAGTACAAAATACACCACATTTAATAAATAAGTGGCAAACTATGCAAATCTCACGGAATTAAAAGTGAGATAAGAAATCCCTTACGAAAATTCAGCAGCCTAACGGCCCCACTTAAATCTTCAAAAAATGGATTTATGAGATAAAATAGGGTCTCTCATTAGAAGAACATAAAAAATACATTAATATTAAAATAAAATAACATCCCCCAACATAAGAAAGAAGATCTAAAAAGAAATGACATAAAAGAGAGTACTTAAAAAGAAAGAGAGGTAGGATCTCTTACCTTAAGTCTGACTTGTCTTGTTCGTTTCTTTATATTCCGGAATAATAAACTTTGGTCAATTTATAATTGATTATGAACCTCTTTTAAATTTTATTATTAAATTCATATAACATATTATAATGTTATAATAATTAGTTAATTATGTGATCTCATATATGACCTTTCGGTCGATGTTCGGTACATGAATCAAAAAAAATGAACTAGTTTGAAATTAATTGTCCATGTAGTTACAATTAAATCATATAAAGAATATTATTAATGATTTAAATATCTTATATATCCATTATATAATCATTTTATACAATTCCATAACATTTTAAGATAAAAAATGAAATGCACCTTTCATGGAGACAGTAGGCCGTACGTACACATGAACACTACTTTCATTTCTTTTCCATATTAATGGAATTAAAACTAAATGAGATATATATATATTATAATTAAAATATAATATATATTTTATATAGGTCACATAAGTTCATTAATTTCATTATTTGTACATTCCATGTATTGCATGAACGAGTCACATCACTTGAGGGGGCGGTAGTCCACACTTCCTCAAATAAATTATCACATTTGCACAACATGAAAAGCATAAAGATATGTTTTAAATATAAAATTAATAAGAATAAAGAGAACATAAATATAATATATATCATATATAAATATAGTTCCATCATAATGACCACCATGAGAGGTGGTAGGAGAAGATTGAACAATCATCGTTTCGTGAGACAGTAATTCACCATCCATAGAAACAATATGTTCTTTTCCCATTAAATGGAGACGTGTGTAATTTTAGCTCTAATAATTTTTATAAAAACATCATAGTATATTTAATAAACTGTTTTGGGTACAAAATAAAGTAATAAAAAGAGTTTAGGGTGTTGGAGAAGCAAAATAATACAAAAGAACATAAGAGAAGACATTACCTTTAAATCGGGTAACTCCCCTTGGTTTGAACCAAAATGGTTTCTTGAAGAGATTTATGCCTAAGTTTTGGATTCTAGGATGAAGATAGGGATATTAGGAGATTATTTGAGTAGATTTTGTACAAGAAAAAGGGCTTGATAAGTGTGAGAGATGGGTAGGAAGTGGGGTCTTTTTATAAGGGAGAGGAGGGACTCTTTTGGAAAGCATGAAACTATTATTTATTATATAATGATTTTAGGTTTCTAAAGGTCCCAAAATAATTAAATTCAAATATAAGGTGGTACATGTTAGAAATAAAATAATCCAATAATAATTTGACAAGTTTTGGATATTATTTTAAACAATATATTCTTATTTATTTAAATCATTCATTAATGACGTAACCACTGCATCATCATTGTTTCATAAATAATTTTATTTATTTGATGTCTAAAAAGTATAAACAAAATAACATGTTGTATTAAATATTTTTATCTTTCTAATGAATATTTATAGTTGAAAATATAACTTGTATAACCCCTTATAAAAATTGTTTTAGTAAAACAATACATGTTTGTGACATTTTTATTTTTACTTTAAATAAAAGCAATTAATGTCATTATCTTACCCAAGTGGCTCCATGGGGTCACAAAAATTGACCCAGGAATTGTCTTGGTCTCCCACGACTCAAAAAATAAGTGTAGTACCAGTGTAAAGGTAATTTCATATTATTTTAACATTATATTTACCTTAAATTACACTAATTACCTTTAATCACGATTAATAAAACTTAAAAGTCACTACTCACCAAAAATTATTTTCATCCCATTGAACCAAATTTTACTTAATAATGAAAACCATGTATGTAGGATTTTTTAAATTCAATTCACATAATCGGTAATGTTTCGTTTAACAAATAATTCAGTTTTTAACTACCACTTAGTGGTTTCACTATAAGTCAAAAAATGAAGTTTTTCAGAAAAATACCAAAAATTTACCCTAAGATATATTTGATATTATGGATTAATAACTGATGTCTATTTTAAAAAATTAAAAACATATAAGTTTCATTAATTAATTAATTAATTCTCATTGTCAAAACAATTAGAGTGTTTTTAAGAAACAATATCTATCAAAAGATTGACAATTGTTTATGTCCAATTTTAAAGTGAAAATAATTAAAATGACCACCATTTGATTAAATGGTAAAAACATATTATAATTACACTTTAAAACCATTTAGAAAAGATAATCTAACCATATAAATATATTATATTAGAAGGAGGTTTTGAATTAAAATACATCATTTTTCACTATTCAATAAAAATTGAACTTAATCGGAAAATAACAAAAACATACACAAAGTAAATTTTGATGTCTAGATTCTAAATAAGGGTTTTATTTGGTCCAAAAGAATATATAAGAGTGACCAAAACTATTTTTAAAGAGGTTTCACCATCAAAAGGCGATAGATCGACCTTTTAGTGAATATTAGAGTATTTATGCCTAAAATTGGATTCATCTGCATTTTAAGCCTCTATCATTTATTGGGTAATTGTTAAAATATTTAACAAACATATATAATCATTTTTTAGTTAGTTATATTAATTACTGCCATTATAATGGCAAGACGTTAACTACCATTTAAAATATTATTATATTATTAGTGTGCAACATAATATTTTAAAGAAACTCATTATTGTGTATTGGGTATGCCATCGAACATAACATTCCCTTTAAAGTAATATTAAAATTTTATCCACAAATATTAATAAATATGAAAATGTAATATTCTTTATTTACCTGGGATGTTACATCCTTCCACCTTTTGGAATTGCGTCCTCACAATTTTAAAATTGGGCTCGGAAACTTCATTGAAAGCCCCATATCAGAAAAGGAGTCAATAAAACTATCACTTTAAAAGAAAGAAAGAGAAGTACAAAGGTCACCGGAGATAAAAAAAACTAGAATTATATGAAAACATGGATATGGAGGAGAAAAGAAACCATCAAGGTATGATGGAGAGTGATAGAAAACATGATTAGGAGAAATTTAACCACCAGAAAATCACCAAATTGTGATGGGTTAAACAATATTTGATTCCCCAGTAGGAGAAGTTAACAAAAAACATTTTTGTTTAAAGTTACATTTCATTGAGGAATTTTTTATGAGATTAACTAAAACATAAGTAATTATACTTTCTTTTCATGTAGACTTTCAAATTTTAATAGATTTCTAACAGAAACTCATATTTTCTCCAAAAGATGAGTATTTAGGATGACTTGTTCACATTAAGAGCGCTATAACCAACTTTTTGAGAATCACCTAATCCAAAAAAGAGAACTATATATTTCCCATGTCTTTAGACATTAACCAAAACAAAAAATGTTATTACAAGATCAGATAATCACAAAAAGGATAATCTTTTATAAAATAAAAAACTACTCTTAATCTCCAATTTTTGTCAAAAAAACCCAAAGTTCATCAATGACCATTCAATAAATAGCTATCCATAAAATTCATCAAAGTAATCCAAACTAATTTTGAAACCCAAATTTTTGAATGATTTAATCACATAGTCTTACAAGGTAAATCTTAACATTTGTCTCCAAATAACATCAGTTACTCTTAAAGTCTAATATTGAAAAGTAAATAAACTAATCACATATCCTCCATGATAGGTTAATCATTTCCATAGATAACCCAAAATCAACTTATTCCTGTTTCTTAAGATCATCTAACTAAAAATAATTAGTCAAACTAACCAGAGACTCCACATAGCCTAGTGGTAGAAGATAAATACTAGTCATACTTTGGTTGTGGGTTTTATTCCCTTAGCTTCATCCGAAGTGACGGGTTCTCACATGGTCTGCGCGTTGTCCATTTTCTTAAACTATATTATTCTTAAAAAATTCCCCCAAAAGAGATAAAATCTTAAAAAATAACCATAACATAATTTAACCTCAAGTTTATCTGATGCCTTTAATTTTCCATCATAACATATAGTAACCCATAATTACCTCAAAAGTAAGGATAGTATAAACCCTAATGGTTACCTTTATAATTATTACATGAACTTACACATCGAGTTGGTTCTATCGTACATGATGCATTAGAGAAATCACCAAGGTTCAAGTGGTTAATCATGACTCCTGGTAGTTGGTTTAGAATAACCATGAGATTTCTCATTGAATCCCCCATTTCATCCGGTCTCTTAATCAGAGAACCACCACAGTTTCCTTCAATCCAATTGTCACTTTGGTTCCTGCTAGATCCATCCATTTACCAAAAACAAATATGTCAGTGTGAGTATATCAACAAAATAATAATGTACTAATGAGGAAGATAGAAACTAATATATACTTATCCAAGTTATCTCAAACTCATTACAACTTTAAAAAATAACAATGAATCCATCTAATATACTAACCATTGTGGTTATACACAACTTGTCACTTAAGCTTAAACAACATTCTAACCTCTAAAGTTATCTAAACTTACCTCTAATACCAACTATAAGGCTCCATCCATAAAAAAATACATAATATTGAATTAAATGAATAATTCACATTGAGGATCTTTTTGGGTTTAGAGTTTTAGAGAATTAGTACATAACTATTACATCTCACAAGATTAGAAAGTAGACACTTCTACTCAGTTTACATTTTTTTCATAAAATAAAAACTCTTAAAAAGAAACATTATTAGTTCCATGTTTTATATACCATGTCTTTCCTTGATCCCATACTTGACCCTATTCATCTTTAATTCCTGTGGAAAAAAATTTAAAAAACATGGGACTAGCATAAAAAGTTCAGTAAGGGATATAAAAATACAAAAAGAAAACAGTATTCCATGAATAAATAAGAATCAATGAAATCATACTTTACCCATAAAACATAAGCACTTTAACATACCTCATCAAATCATAATATTTATGAATAACTCATATAAATCATAAGACTTAATGGTAACTTGAGGCATTCAAAACATTCCTACGCAGGGAGAAACCCTCATGGTTACATTTGGAATTCCCATCATAGTATATTCCTTAAATATCTTTAAGTAAACCTTAGAGTTTAACTCCTTCGTGTTACCCAATGCATTGGAGAGCTATCTCGGGATCACCCAACCATTGTTTATCACGGAACCACCCATTTTCATAAACATTTCCCAAGAACCATAACATAATCATAACACATAACTTAAGCATAAAGGAAAGATAACATTCCAATATTGAAATAACAATATAACATTTTAAGATATTGAAATAATAAATCCATTCTATAAACCATTTTCAATACCAAAATACATAAAAAGAGTATATGGTATTTATTTTTGTTTTGAAAACATTACGGCTTATTAAGGAAGCCATAGATCAAATAATACTCGTAGCGGCGGAAAATGTCATTGTCACCGCTTATGTTAAAAAAGAAAAATTCTTTTTTGTAATTTAGTAAAATTATTCATAGAGACAAGATTACCTTTGAATTAAATGAAAAGTAAAATGGTTTTTATACACCATATAAAATAAATATGTGTAGAAATCAAAATATGCCTCATTGAAAGGAGATTTAGATGAAGTCCCGTACAAAGACGGTATCCCTAGATTAAGGATAAATCAATTACATAATTATCTGTGACAAATTTAAATACACCCAATATAAGTGGATATTATGTGTAAAACAATATGATTTCATCCACACATATTCATAGAACGACATAATCTAGAAGTATAGTTTTAACCCAAATAATTGAAATTGGGTTACGAAGTTCCCTTACAAAAAATATACAGCCTAACGACATCACTTTAAAATTCAAAAAATGAGATGATGAGAGATAAAAAGGGTATCTCATCACATTAATATAACATTCAATGCAATAAGGATATATAATAACATATCCCAACATTATAATATGTTAATTAAATGACCTAATAAAAATAAGTCTTTTAAAAAGATGAGGGTGAAAGGTTCCCTTACCGATTTGGGTAACTTTTGAAACGTACACCCCAAGAAAGAAGGGTTATACAATGAAGATGTAAATACCCATAAATTAATGTATATTACAAAAATAATACAATCATTGGATGTATATACTCCCCACAAAATTAGATAGTGGAAAATGTAGCATGAATCCCACGGGAATAAAAAGTGAGATAAAAACCCCTTACCTCGTTGTGATCAATCGAGTCGTATGACCAAAAGATAATAAACACCAAATTAATCACATAATAACATGAATATAAATAGAATAATGATTATATATATGAAATGGGAGTAACAAATACACCAAATGAAATAAATAAGTGGCGAAGAATGGAAATCTCTCGGAATTAAAAGTGAGATAAGAAATCCATTATGAAAATTCGGCAGCCTAACAACCCCACTTAAAACATCCAAAAATGGATTGATGAGATAAAATAAGGTCTCTCATTATAATAACATAAAAATTACAGTATGATGAATATAAAATAACATCCCCCAACATAAGAAAGAGGAGCTTAAAAGAAATGACATAAAAGATAGTACTTAAAAAGAAAGAGAGGTAGGATCCCTTACCTCAAGTCCGACTTGTCTTGTTCGTTTCTTTATATTCCTAAATAATATAATTTGGGAAATTTATAATTGATTAAGGACCTCTTTTAATGTTTATTATTCAATTTATATCACATATTATAATTTTATAATAATTATTTAATTATGTGAGCTCATATCAAACGTTTCTGTCGATGTTCGGTACATGAGTCAAAAAAATATACTTGTTTGAAAAGAATTGTCCTTGAATTTATAAGTACATAATATACAGAATAGTATTAATGATATAAATATCATATATATCCAGTATATATTCATTTTATACTATTCCATAACATTTGGAGATAAAAATTAAATGCACCGTTCATGGAGACAGTAGGTCGTACGTACACATGAACGCTACATTCATTTCTTTGTCATATTAATGGAATTAAAACTAAATGAGAGAGAAATATATATTATAGTTACAGTATAATATATATGTTATATAGGTCACATAATTTCATTAATTTCATTCTTTATACATTCCATGTATTGACTGAACGAGTCACATCACTTGAGGGGGCGGTAGTCCACACTTCCTCAAATGAAATTATCAAATTTGCACAACATGAAAAGCATAAAGGTATGTTTTAAATATAAAATACAGAAGCATATGGAGGAAATATATAAAATATATATCATATAAAAATATAGTTCCATCATAATGGCCACCATGATATGTGGTAGGAGAAGATTGAACAATCATCGTTTCGTGAGGCAGTAATTCTCCATCCAAAGAAACAATATGTTCTTTACCCATTATATGGAGGTGTGTGTAAGTTTATCTCATATAATTATAATAAAAACATACTATTATATTGAATATACTTGTGTTGTTACAAAATAATGTAATAGAAATAGTTTAGGTGGTTGGAGAATCAAAATAAAACAAAAGAACATAAGAGAAGATATTACCTATAAATCAGGTAACTCCCCTTGGTTTGAACCAAAAGGGTTTTTTGAAGAGATTTCTGCCTAAGTTAAGGTTTCTAGGATGATTATAGGGATATTGGGAGTTTATATGAGTAGAGGTTGTACGATCCAAAGGGCTTGAGAAGTGTTATAGATGGGTAGAAAGTAGGGTCTTATTATATTGGAGAGGAGTGGCTCTTTTGGAAAGCATGAAACTATTATTTTATTATATAATTATTTTCGGTTTCTAAAGGTTAAAAGATCATTAAAGTCGAAGATAAGGTGGCCCATGTTCTAAAATAAAATAATACAATAATAATTGGAAAAGTTTTGGATATTATTTTAAATATTATCTTCTTATTTATTTAAATCATTCATTAATGATGTAAACACTACATTATCATTGTGTCATAAATAATTCTATTTATTTTATGTCTAAAAATTATCAAAAATTACCATGTTTTAAGAAATCTTTTTTTCATTCTAATTAATATTTATATTTGAAAATATAACATGTATAACCCCTTGTAAAAATTGTTTTAGAAAAACAATACATGTTTGTGACATTTTTATTTTTACTTTAAATAAAAGGTATTACAGTTATTATCTTACACAAGTGGATCCATGGGGTTCCAAAAATTGACCCATGAATTTTTTTGGTCGGCCATGACTCAAAAAATAAGTTTAGGAAATGTGTAAAGGTAATTTCATATAATTTTAACATTATATTTACCTTAAATTACAGTAATTACCTTTAATCGCGATTAACAAAACTTAAAAGACACTATTCACCAAAAATTATTTTCATCCCATTGAACCACATTTTAATTACTAATGACAACCATGTATATATGATTTTGGAAATTCAATCCAAATAAGTGGTAAATTTTTTTTTAACGAAAAATTTAGTTTTTTAACTACCACTTAGTGGTTTCACTATTCATCAAAAAATGATGTTTTTCAGAAAAATACCAAACATTTACCCTAAGATAGATTTGATATTCCGAATTCAAAAATAATGTCTATTTTAAAAAATTCAAAACATATAAGTTGCATTAATTAATTAATTAATTCTCGTTGTCAAAACAATTAGAATGTTTTTAAGAAACAATATCTATCAAAAGATTGACAATTGTTTATGTCCAATTTCCAAGTTAAATTAATTCAACGACCACCATTTGATGAAATGGTAAAAATATATTATAATTGAACTTTAAAACCAATTAAAAAAAATAATCTAACCATATAAATAAATTATATTAAAAAGGAGGTTTTGAATTAAAATACAACATTTTTCCATATTCATTAAAAATTGAACTTAATTGGAAAATAACAAAAACATACACAAAGTAAATTTTGATGTCCTGATTCTAAAAAAGGATTTTATTTTGCCCAAAAGAATTTATAAGATTGGCCAAAACTATTTTTAAAGAGGGTTCTCCATCAAAAGGCGATAGATCGACCTTTTAGTGAATATTAGAGTATTTATGCCTAAAATTGGATTCATCCCCATTTTAAGCCTTTATATTTTATTGGGTAATTGTTAAAATATTTAAAAACCATATATAATAATTTTATAGTTAGTTCTGTTTATTCCCTCCATTACAATGGCTAGGCGTTAACTACCATTTAAAATAATATTATTATATTTTTAGTGTGCAATGTAAGATTTCAAAGAAACTAGTTGTTGCATATTGGTTACGCCATCGAACATAGCATTCCATTTAAAGTAATATTAACTTTTCATCCAAAAATATTAATAAATATAAAAATTTCATATTCATTATTTACCTAGGATGTTACATCATACTAGGGGACATAGTCTTACCACTATAAATTTCATACCCTCGCTACTAGTTTGTAGCCCATGGTTTATGGGTAGGCACACATGAGTTCTCATAATCAACCCTTTCTGGCCATGTGAAAGAGTTCTGAATTGAGGGATGTTACAAAGTGTATAAGAGGATCATGTTTTGTTTTATTTTTATTTACAGTCTATAAAATTTATAAAGGATACTATGATGTGTTGACAAATGGTAATGAGTATGACCATGGGAGTATCTAACCCATGTATGGGGGAAAAATGAGTACCCATGGATGATATTGTTATTTGTGCTATGTGCTTGTTGATGATGATATTATTTCACCTTGGGTAATTCACATGCTACATGAATTTATTGTTTTATGATCTTACTATTTTCAGATATTTGTACTCATGGCCTGATATGGAGTGATATGGGAATAAATGCTTCATAATAGGGACCGAGGGATACACTGGCATGAATTGTTCATAATAGGGGAATATCTATGTTTTCATGTGATATATACTTGCATGTAGAATTATTTTATGATATATCTATTTCACTAGATTAATGAAACAAGTTTCTGTGAAATTCTAAAATACATGTAAACTGTGTCTAGATTGACCAAGAGAGAGTGGTTCTATATTGAAGTCACCTGTTGGGGTCGACCTTGTTGCAAGGAAGTTCTCTAAAGTGTGCATTTGTCTTGTAGATAAAATTCATCTTTATTGTATTCAACTTAAGTGTTTGGAGAGTTGAAATACGAACACTCCTAATACAGCTGAACCAAATAATACTATAGTTCATGAGGAGAAAATGGATGTTAAAATCATGATAACTTCCTGAGGGTCATGTGATATATGTAAATAGAGACTATTAATACCGTTCCTTCTATATCTAAGACGAAAATAGAGTTTCAGGTTCTGTATATGCCTATGATTACTATGGAAGGGGAACCCTATGCATCTGTGTTCTAGATTGACTCAATTTAGATATCCTTTAAGTATCTCAAGACACCCATAGATAAGAGGGTGAATATTTCCCTATATATACTTAATGTACCTACCAAGAATTTGTGGGATATTATAGACTAAGTTGGTAAACTTGATGATAAATCTTGGAAGAACATAAAGATAAAATTTATAAGACATTTCTATCCTGAGACCTTGAGGGATAAAAAATCTCATGAGTTCATTTATCACACACAAGAGGATTTTTTAGTACTATAATAGATTGGTCCTATTACCAAACTATAGTGCTTTGTGCCATATTTAGTATCCGATGAGATCTCTATGGTGAGATATTTACAAGAAGGACTTCATTAGGAGATCAAGTTAAAGGTTAACATTTTCTGTTTAACAATATTTGAATATGTGATGAATTATAAAATCATCATATAAGGGAATCTGAGAGAGGCCCCAAGCAGTGACCGAGCTATTTTAGAATGTCATATCTAGGAGTTCTTCTTTGAGTTGTAAGAAACACCATTTTTATAGTTTCTACCAAAGTAATAGTGGGTAGAGCAGTCAGGGCAGTGGAAAACCATCTCGAGATCATGTTCTGTTCCAATGATATCAGTGTGAAAATTTTGGCTACAAGAACCCACATCGTCTTTACCTCAATTTCAAGAATCATATATATAGAAGATTAAGTCATCAATTTAATTTATTAAGATAATGTTCCATTAATTTCAAAAAAAATACTTTTTCATAAAAAAAATCTTTTTATATTCAATTGGTGATTATTTTCAATTCTAATTAATTAGTCACTAAATTATTAATTATGTAAACATGTGTAAACCACATATTCACAATCTATTTAATCATATTCGTTCTCTCTATTCCAAAACTATGTGATAAATATCATGTTAAATAATAAAAATAAGAGAAAATTATTATTTTTCAAGACTCAGACTTACTTGTAACACAAGTTATTAAAGGGACTCGATGATGCGTGCAACACAAGATAAACTTTATATTGCATATTATATACATAAAATATGAATTGTGTGTAATTAAAGAGATAAAAAAAATTAGATTATTTTAAAGGAATATATTTCTTAAAACCTCAAGATGTTACAGGTTGTGTAAAATTTTAAATCATAAAGATATCAATTTGTAGAAGAAATATAGTTCTTGAACATGTTTATATGCTAATTGAAGTTGAATGAAGAGATATACATTGTCCATCAGAATGAAGTTTCTAAAAATTATTCAATTCAATGCGATTTTCTATTACATTGTTTAAATATAATGATAAAATTTATCACAATTCGAGAAAAGTGTTCTTCAATTATGTTTTAAATAAATAAGAAGGCATATAGATGAGGAAGATGATGATTAGTATGTTTTTTGAATTCACATATGCTAATGGTCATATAAACGACTCATGTAGCCAATTTTTCATCATATCCAATTCGTTTAGTTGAACTTATTCACAGTTCTGATTATGAGACATACCCAATTCAACTATGTAACACAATTCACATAGCAGAATGATCATATAGGTGATTGAAATAGACAATTGGTCCAAGCTGCAGTTTTTAGTGATGTCACTAATTGATCCACATAGTCATTTTCAGTGAAGTAGAAGATTGAGTCACATAACCATTTTTAGTGACATATTCTATTACTTCACATAGAAAATTTTAGTAATGTATATGATTGAGTCATATATCCAAATTCTTTACATAGTTGATTTTTTATACGTACACAATGTGACATTTATATGATTGAATGTGTGTTAGATTTAAGAGGAAGAATTCCATGATTGAGTTTGTCATGTGAAGGAAACAAATAAACTATTTTGATGATGGTCATAGATGGTGGATGTTTCTGGTGGAATACTTTTAAAATGTTCCTATGAAGTTTTTAAGGAACATTAGATAGAGTCTCATCAGTCAGAAGGATTTATATAAAGTTTAACAAGATGAATGAGTGGTATAAAATTATACAAGTTCAAAGGACTTTATGAATATTTCATAAAGATATCAAATGTGTTGATGCTACATTGTTCATTCAATTTTCCAAATATCTTGGTGGAAGGACTCATAATTATTACTAAATTATAATGAAGTTTGAAGGATTATGTTGATTCTAGTTCATAAGGAACATTCAATGTGCTCCTTAGGTGGAATTTTTTGAGTGGTTAACAGGAAATATTGATAATAACTTTTAAATTTAATTCATGTACCTCACCTTGAAATTTTAGAGATAAATTTCCTATATAAAGGGGGTTCTGATGCATTGAAAAGTTATGATGAGAAGATAGTTGAAAGGCAGTGAGTTATGTTTAAGAATTGAAGAACCATAAGAAACATCCTAACATGAATATTTAGATATATTCTCAACTAGTTATAAGTTATATAATAATTACCAAATGATGCATGGGGTACCAGATAAAACAAAATCACCAGATAGTGAAATAACACATCATATAGATGAAGGAAGAAAGGATCAACCACATTCCCAATGGAGTTTCCTTATAAATTGGTGATTTAATTAATAGAGTGAAGAAGAGGTACTTGATGAACTATCATTGGGTGAACTATAATCGGATGGGCATTACTAGGAATTAACGGTCATACGAATGTTTGGACGAGCATGTTCTTGATGAAGGAATAATAAGAAGGAAAGCATCTTTCCAATTCCTATGAAAGTATCCATTAAAGAAGAAATAAGAGAATAAAAAATGAATACTATGAAATCTAATATAAATATCAATATGTTGAAGAATTTTTAGGTGTTTCAATATATATATCTAAATAAGTTTGAGACAATCTATACATATAGTATAAAAAACCACTAAGGAGCTGCAAGTTGGACCAGGTCATCACTAGCCCTTGGAAGAAAGACTATTTTCTTACCCACCTACTAAAGTGCAGAGACGCATACATATGATACATATTGTTTTCATGACAAACGACTATTACCGGTATCAAATTGTAGGAAATACTCTATGTATTAGGTCACCCCCATATGCGACGAGGACTAGTTACTCTTATTGAGTAGTGAGTCTTATAAAAATGTCATCATCCAAATTATACATATTTTCATAAACATTAATTTAATAAAAAAAATAGAATAGGATAATCAAGATCCTAATTGGACTAAGTGGTAATGGTAAAAAGTTATAATTGGATAAAAAGTTCCCAACACTAATTCACCCCCCTCAGTGTTGAGTATATCCCAAACTGGGCCTCTCAATTGGTATCGGAGTCACAGTTCACCTCTTTTGGATTATCTATGTTGAAGATATTCACTTTTTACGATTTTATATTCTTTAATATGTTAAAAATGAAGTATAATTTTGGTGAATATTCAATTATATTTGAGAGTAATTATATTTGTACCTATACCATGATGAATAGGAGAAACAAAGAGAAAAAAAAACTAAAGAGCAAATACATATATCCTAATAATGAGTATATATCAGTTTTTCTATTCCTTTCAAACAATGAATATATATCAATATGGTAAGGTAAATAATAGGTTTTCATGTTTCCACTAAGTAGAGAAAAATATTCCCACCTTCAATATTTTTATGTGATCATGAGGTATGGGAAAATTATTTTACAAACCTTCATCAATAATAAGATGCTAGTACATGTGAAAAAACCAAGGTAATGATATAATAAGTTTAAAATAATTTATAAAATGCTATTAAATTCATCAAATATATTTTATAGGCATAATATAATAATTAATGCAATTTTATGTGTAAAATATGTATTTTTTCTAAAAAGGAAGCTTTTCCACCATTTGATGGAACACTTGTCTTAAATATAGTTTTTAACAATTTTAAAAATTATATTTGAAAAAATAAACTTTATTTTAGAGTAATATTTTTTTTCATATTTTTTTTGTATTATTCTGATAAGTTACATTTTTGATGAATAGTTAAAAATATTTCATTTTAATTGAAAACTTCTTTTTCATAAATTTATTTTTTGTGTTAAATTATAATTTTGAATCATTTAAAATAATAATTAGATATTTTTTTATATTTTAGTCCAATTTAGTTCATTTTAATAAATTTCACATTGAATTTTTAAATAAAAATATTTCAATCCTTTGAAGGTTTTTTACTCTAAAAACATGTTTTATTATTCCTTTAATGGGATTAATTTTTAATTATTTTCTAAAATTTATTGGTTTTTATTTTTAAAATATGGATTCAATATTTGGAATCATAATTTATAAATTTATTAAATAGGTATATTTTATTTTTTAGACATTATGAATAATAACTTTATTAATTTTTTAATTAACATGGTAAAATATAAATCAAGTAATTAAGGGTAAACATAATATTATAAATATTATAAATTTACAATAACACTTGTAATAATTTAATTGGATGAGTGAGTTTTGACCAAAATAATTATTTTTTCGGAAATTTCATCCTTTGGAAACCAATTGGATGAGAGTATGACCTTTAAAATATTTTATTTAAAGAAATGTCAATGATGTCATACTCATGTTTTTCTTAATTATAACACTTCTAATACGGGGTTATATATAGAATATGTTAGACTATAAATGGTAATTTTAAATAATTTTTTTTATATTTACCATTGTAATTTATTTTTAATTTTTATGAAATAAATAATTACCTTAAAGGATTGCATAACAATAATGCAATAATTATTTAATTAATCTAAATATCAAATAAATGATATTAAAAATATAAAAATAAATTAAATTGGATATTATTAATGTCGTACATGATTTTTTTATATTACCTTGAAAATTTAGGGATGATTAAAAATAGTTTCTTCTAGGTTATCATGTTTTTATGATATTTTTAAAAAGTTAAGTAATGAATAGTGTCAAAATTGACATTAATGATATTTTAAAATAAGTAATATTTTATAAAATTATATAAAATTAATAATAATATAAAATTGAGGGAGAAAATTGTGATAAGTCTAATATTTTTATAAGTGAATCATTTATTAGTAGTTTTACATTTTATAGTAATTATGTTAACCCTTAAAGTAAAAATTAAATGATATCACAGTAAGAATTAAAATGGTTAAATATAGGTTAAAACAAAATGATATGGATTAAAAATAATAAAATGCTGGATAATTTTATTGTTATGAATATATTTAGACCCATAATCATACAATATTTTAAATTAATAATTTTTAATCCATTGAGATTATAAAAAGAATATATATTAATTTAATACTTTGAAGAATTATAGGAGTACCCCTCATATCTCCTATAAAAAGGCATACATTATTCTATATTCTTCATACCTAAAAACCCATTTGTTAGTCAATATCTAAAAAAATTGGATACTATATCTCCTCCCCATGTTCAAGATCTCTTATTTTAGGCAGAGCACCACCCTTAGTGGTGTTAAGGGGTCATGAAAACCAGATCATCTGTCGATGCAGTATTATTTTAATAAAGTATTTTTATTTTATTGCTTCTTACACTTTATTAAAATATTCTTAAACCATTACGAAATAATAAATACATAATAAAAAATATAATGATATTTAATTATGCTAATATCATCACAAAAATCCATATCCCCTTCTATAAAATTGGAAAAGAATTTATCATTCATGTGTACGACAGACTACCACCTCGCAAACTGATATAATTATTTTTCCATAACCATCTGTAAGTACTAGATATAAATATATAATTAATGTTTATATATTATATTAATTTAATATTCAACATTATGTAAAATTAAAATATAATTTTTATTCTTACCTCTCTATGCACATAAAAATTATAACATAGTTCGTGCGTACGTATCACCTCCATGAAGCGATGTGATTCATTTTTTATCACCACATCACTTGGATGATATTAAAAAACATATTTAAAATATTTATATGATATTAATGATAATATTATTATTCTTTAAATATAAAATAATACTTTCCAATTTCCATAATTATCATTGAAAAATGAAAATGATACTCTTGCGTATATACGACTCACCGTCTCCGGGATTGTCACATAGTTCATTTTTATTATCCACATGTAATGGATGAATTATAGAGTATAATAGATGTATAAAAGTGATTATTATTTCATGAAAAATAGTATAGATATGATGTTATATTAGACACTTTTACTATTGAAATCATAACAATGTCATTTTGGAGTAAAGTAGCGAATATCGACAAAACGTTCGACATGAACTTAAATAATTAATAATTTTTTTATAAAATGATAATATGTTATATAAATGGAATAGAAAAATTTAAAAATATCATCCAGAAAGTAAATAATTAACCTAATATTATTATTTGGGGATATAAATATTGTACGTGATGAGTTGGGCTCAAGATACGGAACATTTCCTCAATCCACTTTTATTGAGGAATATTTTGATATTATACACCCACCTCATTTTATGAGGTGTATAAAAAACCCATTTGGATTTGAATTTAATTGAAATGTTTTCAAAAAAATATTTTTATGTTTTCTGAATAAACATTTTTCTTTATTTAAAAATGATGAATGGAATGTTGTTTTTAACGTATACAATGATAAAAACTTCTCTGCCACTGTGATATGATATTTGGATTCCTCAACAAGCCCTTATTTTTTAAAAAATAAAAAAGAAACCATTTTTTACATTTTATTGGTATTTTTGTTTTTGATAATGGGTTTTGGAAATTTATTTATTATTTCAATGAAATGAAATGTTTCCTTATGAGTGGAATTAAATTTTAATAGTTTCATGTTGAAAATTACAAGATTTTATATGTGGTGAATATGTAATTGTAATAGAAAATTAGAAGGGTGGTTATGTTATAAACCAATTAAGTATAGTTCCTTCATAAACTAATTAAGAGTGGGACTATGATATCCCTCCAAGGCATTGGGCATGTAAGTCGACTATATAGTAATTCCATTTGTAAGAGTGACATGTATGGAATTAGACTAAATGGTTATTTAATTTATTTGAATGAAAAGTATATTAACGTCCCAGGATATTTTTATGTACTATCTATTCATTATATAGGTTTTATGGAAATTTTATGATTATAAAAAGAATAGAAATAAATGAGCTTATTTTGAAAGTAAAGTATTTACTACTTTTTGAGGGTGAAAAGTATTACTTTATAATAAAGTTTTCATGGGTTTTCATGTTTCAAAAGACTCAAATTTTTCTTTCTTTGTGTACCCCTTACTGAGATTTTTACAACCACCGCAGGTTTATTTTTTTATAGGATTTATGGGAAAATTGAGACAAGGATGAGATCAATGAAAAACATGTGACATTTTTTCCTAGAAATAATCCATGTTTTACTTCGAAATATTTTCATTTGTTAATAGAATATATATTGAGCATAATTGTCCAATTTTTAATATTTGAGTTTTTATTTGTAATATATACACTAATTCTCTAAATCTATAAACCTGAAATGATCCTCAATGTTAAATAAATCAATTTCTTGAATAAAACTCAATATTTTTAATGTTAAAGGTTGTGTCCTTATAATTGGTATTAGATGACAGTTTAGATAACTTTATGGGTTAGGGAAATATTAATAAATTTCCATTGAAATATTTTACCTTATGGTAAATTTAAAATGTTATAGAATTTTAAAATTAACATATTGTTTCATCTAAAATATATATGTTCTGAATGGGTTTCCATATAGAAAATAAGTAATCTATTGTGGGAAGGCACCGAGAGGAAAAATACTTCTAAAAAACATCTCGAGATGGTTGGAATTAGAAATGAGTAGTTTGTTACAATGATAGATTAGTTGAAACATAATAGAAACTTTTGTTGTGTCCATTAAAGAGGGAAACTACATCTACTATATAGGAACATGATGATATTAGAGCAGTTTTTGAGACAACATCCCCCATCATTAAGTGGATCATCCGACCCCATTATAGATGAAGGATGGATTAAAGTCCAAGAAAATATATTTGACATCATGGGTTGTTTAGATCACTAAAAGGAAACTCTTTCAAATTATTATTTTGAATGAGAGGCCAATCGGTGGTGGTCAGTGGTTAAAAATATTAGTGGAAGAGAAGTGATTGATGCCTTGGAATGGGATGAACTTAAGAATATTTTCCTTGAGAAATATTTTCCAAAGGCTATTTGAATTTGGATGGAAAAAAATTCATGGAATTTTAAAAAATGTAGGAAGACTTTGTGTCTTCATATGAATAAAATTTAATCCATTTGGCATGGTACAACTCAAATTTTATTTGGGATATTTGTAGTAAGATAAATCATTTTTTACTCTAGATTGATGCTAATATGTCGAAGGGAATTAGTTTATCACGAGTTAAAAAGATATAAGAAAAATGATTTATGTTCTAAGAATGTAGAAAAAGATTTATTCAATGATAAATTATCCCATGAGAATAATAAAAAGAAGATGTGAAGTTGGAAAGAAATGGTAAAGCATTCATCAAATAAGTTTGGAGCTAAGAAAACTAAATTTTCATCTTGTGAGAAGTTTGGAAAATTGAATATTGAAGAATATATTTCAATGTCAGGGAAGAGATTATAAGTGGTAATATTAGTCATATGGCTCATTATTACAAGGAAAATACCTATTAATGTTAGGAAAATTCAATGATAAGTTGTTTTAGTTCCAATGAGTAACCGTATTATGAAAATGTGTGTCCAAAGTTAATTACCCTGAGTGGAAACCAACATGATAAAAAGAGTAAGGGTGTGTAAAAATATTTTTTTACTACTGTGGTTTATGTTTTTACATCCAATGAAGTAGTGACTTGTATGTTACAAGTTTTTTCAAATTATTCCAAAACACGTTTTGAATATGTATCTTCACATTCTATCATTTCTGAGAGTTTGCAAGTAAATTGAAAATATTAACTCGTGAATGTGATATATAAATTTTGGTAAAAACTATAGGTGGAAGTATTATTGTAATACAGATTTATAGTAATCTTTTTATTATATTTAGTGGGATGGTCTTTCCTTAAAATCATATTTAAATTACCATAGTGGAGTTAGAAATCATTTTGTGTACGTATTAGATTTCAGTATTCATGGAAAAATATATTGAAAATATAATAAAGTTTTTTTCAATGATTTCATTACTTTGATAACATACCAATAATATGAGATATTAATTAAATATTATAGTAAAAGTTATATAGATCACATTGTTGAAAATAAAGAAACAATTCTAAATAGTGACATCCTAGCAGTGAATGAATTTATCAATTTTTTTCCGGATGAATTACCTGATTGTGTTGATGATCAAGAATTTGAACTTAAAATTTATTTAGTGCTTTTTTCTAATTCTATTTATAAACCCCATATCTAATAGCACAAGTATAACTGTTGGAATTGAAAAACTATTTGTAATAATTTATTGATAAAGGTTCCATTCTACTTAGCATTACACCTTGGGGTGCTCCAATTTTATTTATGAAAAATAAATATGGTTCAATGGGAATTTTTATTTAGTATAGATCATTAAATAAAATCAATATTAATAAAAAGTATCATATTACTCATATCGATGATTTATTTGATTAGATCCCAGGATATTAGTATTTTATAATGATTTATTTGAGATTTGGGTATCATCAAATAAAGGTGGAGGACGAAATTCAAAAAATAACATTTCAGAGAATATATAGGCATTATGAGTTTGTATTTATGCCATTTGGGCTATCTAATGAACCTTATATATTTATGATTCTTAGGAATGGAGTCTTCAATGAAATTTTGGTATTGTTTTTTTGTCTTTAAAGAAGATATTTTAATATATTATAAAAGTTAAGAGCAATATTAAAGTAACCAAAGGATTATTTTGAAAAACTTAAATGAGAAGAATCTATATTGGAGGATTAGTAAGAGTTATTTTTTTTGGTAAAAACATTTATTCCTTGGAGATATTTTTTATAAATTTGAAATATATATTGATCCTTCTAAAACAAAAGTTTTTGAATATTGATCAAGACCTACCAATGTCACCTAGATTCATAGTTTTTTTGGATTAGATAGTTATTACTAATTGTTCGTAGAAAAAATTTATTGGTTATATAACTTACTGACTATGTAAACATATAAGGGATTTAAGTTCATAAAGATAAAAGAATGTGATGATAAATTGTAGGAACTAAAATGAAGATTTGTAAATGCTTCAGTTTTGGGTCTGCCTTCGAGAAATGGGGAATTTTTATCTAATTTGATGCTTCATTGGAAGGAATTGGTTATGTAATAATGCATAATGATTAGGTAATTGATCATGATTCAAATCAATTGAAACCATATAAGATAAATTTCCCTAAACATGATTTTGAATTAGCATTAATTATTTTTTTCATTAAAAATATGGAGGTATTATTTATATGTACTAAAGTGTGAAATATATACTGATCACAAAAGTTCTAACTATATATTCACTCATAAATAATTTAACATGCGACTGATAATATGGCTATAACTAATCAAGGATTATGATTTCACAATTCATTACCATCCATAAAAATGAAACAAATTTTCCAATGCTTTGAGTTGGAAAATCAATGCTACATTAAATACTTTATGTCTGGAACACGACCCTTTGGTTAATGATTTGTTGAATTTTTTCTTGGAAGTTATTGGTGTAGGAAATCCCTCTATTTTTATGAAGTTTCTGTGTAATCATATCTATCAGATAGAATTACAAAAGCACAAAATGAAGACCATGCGTTACAGAAAAAAGGTAGATTTTGTTAAAAATGGTATGTTTTCTGAATTTAAAATATATAAAGACAGTGTTTTGAGATTTGGAAAGAGAATATGTTTTCCTTGCGATTCATAGTCAAAGAAAGAGTTGTTATGTAAGGTCATTGTTTTCCTTTTTTAGTTCATCACGGTAGCACTAAGATGTATGTATACCTTCAAGAGTATTACTGGTGGGATGGAATGAAAAGATATATTGCTGACTTTACCCTAAGATGTTTGGCTTATCAACAAGTTAAAGAAGAACTCTAGTTACTAAATGGGATGCTTCATCATTTTCTAGTTCCAGAGTAGAAATGGGAAAATACTTCAATGGATTTCACAATGGTATTACCAAATACTTATTTAGGTAACAATTTAATTTGGGTTATTATTGATCAGATGACGAAATCAAAACATTTTCATTATATTTGAAATATAATATATCTAGAACATATTTCTTAGTTTGTATAATAAAGCGATAATCAGATTATATGAATTTACTATCCCCATTGTTTCTAATCGTGATCCCATGCCCACTTATAACATTCGAAAAGGCCTTTAGAAGTCATTGGTTGCTGAATTAAATTTCAACAGTCTTTTATCCTTAGTATGATAAAAAGTAAGAATGAAAAATTATGACCTGGGATAATATGTTACATGAAAATTCAATGTATTTATAGGTAATTTGGGATCAAAATATTTATTTTTATGAGTTTTTTACAATAATAGTTTTCATTCTATTATATAGATGGAACCATTTGAGGCATTATATGGAAAGAGGTGTTATACACCAACTTTTTGGATGATATTAAGGAAAGGTAGATTATGGGAATAGAATTGGAAGATGAATCATAATAAAAATTATATTTTTTCAGAAATATATGAGGAAATCCTAGAGAAGGAAGAAAAGTTATACGGATAACCAGGGGAAGGATCTTTCATTCAAGGTAGGTGATCATGTATTTCTCAATGTTCATCCATAGAAAAGTATGATGAATTTTGGTAAGAAGGAGAGGCTGAGTCCATGGTTCATTAGACCATATGAAATCCTGGATAATTTTGGATCAATTATATATAGATTGGATTTTCATTTGAGTTTATCCCAGATACACAACATATTTAATGTTTCAATGTTAACGAAATATGTGACAGATTCATCCCATGTTTTGAGTCCATAAGTAGTTCAATTGGGAATAGAATATTGATTATGAGTAACAAGTTGTTCAGGTTCCTGAACATAAATAGAAAGTATTGTGGAATAAATTGATTCATTATGTTATGGTTTTACGAAAAAACCATATGGTTTAAGAAGAAACATGGGAATCTAAAAATTTTAAGAATGAAATGTATCCACACATATTTAATAAGTGAATAAAACTTAAGGGATGAAATTTTCCAATAGGGTAAGTATGTAACAACCCAAGTAATTATATAATAGGTTTACCTTCATTTATAATTTTTTTTACATTCATCCAATAGATTTTATAGGCATATTATAAGAATAAATCTAGTTGTATTCTTAACAAGTGTATTTTTATAAAAAGGAAGATATGCCAACTTTTAATAGGTCACTTGTTTAGAATCTAGTTTTTAACTCTTTTGTAAAATCTATTTGAAAAAATAAACTTATTATTTTAAATTGGAATATCAAATTTACTTTGAATTTTGGGAATTTTTCTAATAAGTTTCATTTTTGTATGAATAGTGAAAAATACAATATTTTAATTGAAAACTAATTTTTCATCATATTTATTTTTAGTGTTAAATTACATTATTGAATAATTTGAAATTATAACTAGAAATTTTTTTATCAGTTAATCCAATTTAGGTCATTGGAATCAATTTCATATTGAATTTTGATATAAAAAAATTTCATTCTTTTGAAGGTTTTTACATTACAAACTTGTTTTCTCATTTAGTAAATGAGATTCTTTTTTAATAAATTTTTCAATTTTTTAATTCTAAAAAATGGATTCCCTATTTGGAATCATAATTTCCAAATTTATTAAATAAGTCCTTTTTTTACATTAGGGATAATAACTTTAGTAGTTATTTTGTTAACATAGTTAAATTTAAATATGGTAATTAAGGGTGAAAATAATATTATAAATATTATAACATTACTGTAACACTTGCCCTAATTTAATTTTATGAGTGGGTGTCGACCAAATGAATCCTTTTTCCTAAATTATAACCTTTTGAAACCACTTGGATGATAGTATGAAATTTATAATATTTTATTTATAGAAAAGTCAAAGATTGTATTTTCATGTTTTTCATAAATATAACATTTTTAATATGGGGTTATATAAAGAATATGTTTGAAAATAAATAGTAATTTTAAATATAAAATTTTTATCTTCCTCGTGGTAATTTATTTTTGTTTTTTATGAAAAAATAATTACTTTAAAGTCTTACAAAATGATGATACACTTAATGGAAATATCATATAAATGATATTAAAATTTTAAAAATAAATATAATTTTATATTATTAGTGTCACAAAAATTTTCATAGATTTATTTGACATGTGAATTATGATATAAAAGAGTTTTGTTTTGAATATATCATGTTTTTATGATAATTTTAAAAAGTCACATAATGAATAGTTTTAAATTGCATTAATGATATTTAAAAATAAATAGTATTTAATTGAATAATTTAAAATTAATAAAAATATAAAATTCATAAAAATGATTGTAAAAGTCTCAGAATTTCATAAATAAATCATTTATTAGGATTTTTTAATTTTAAATTAATTATATTAACCCTCAAAGTGTAAACTTCATAATATCATGGGAAAAATAAAAAAGGTTAAATAATGGTTAAAACAAAATGATAAGGATTAGAAAATATCCAATTTTTTTCTAATTTTTATTAAATGAATTAATTTTTATCTTTAATCATTCTATATTATAAATTAATAGGTTTTAATACATTTTTATTATAATATTAATTTATATTAATTTAATACTTTGAAGCATTCCAAGAGTGACCCTCCCCTCTCCTATAAAAGGGAACCAATTATTTCCAATTATTAATAATTCAAAACCAATTTTTTCACCCAATATCATCCAAAATACTTTAATTGAATCACTCCACACGTTATAAATCTTTATTTTAGGAATAAAATCACCCTTAGTGGTCTTAAGGTGTCAATAAAATGTGATCATCCGACAAAGAGGTATTGTTTTAATCAAGCATTTTGATTTTATTTCTTCTTATACTTTATTCAAATATTTGTCAACCATGTTGAAATAATAACTGCATTACCATAAATATAATTATATTTTATTATTTTAATATCATCTCCAAAATAACCCTCCATTTTTATAAAATGGGGACATAATTAATCATTCGTGCGTACAAAAGACTACCACCTTACGAACCAATATATTTTGTTTTTGATCACTGTCTCTAAATTATGGTTAAAATGATATAATTAATGTTTATATATGATATTAATGAAATATATATCATTATAAAAATATAATATATCATTTTTTTCTTAACTTTCCATTCACATAATGATGATAGCATCGTTCGTATATACGTATCTCCTCCACAATGTGATGTGATTCATTGTTCATCACCACATCACATTGATGATATTGAAAAGTGTATTTAAATGATAAATATGATTTTAATGATATTATTATAATTATATAAATAAAAAATATTACTTATATTCTTTACATATTGATCATCGAAAAATTGAAACGTTACTCATGCACATGTAAGACATTCCATCTCCATGATTATAACATTGTTCATTTTTGTTATCCATATGTAATGGATGGATTTAAAAGTAAAATTTATGTATAAAAGTGATTATTATTTCAAGAATATTTTTATGTAGATGATTTACTAATGAACATTTTGAATATTTACATCATACCAATGTCATTTTGGACTCAAGTATTGAAAATCGACAAAACATCCTACATGAACATAAATATTGAAAAAACTACTATAACATGATAATAAGTGATATAGAGTGAATAAAAAACATTAAAATATTTATTAAGAAACTAAATAATAAACCTAAGTTTATTATTCTCAAATATAAAGATTGTACATTGTGAGTTAGACACAATGTAAGAGACTTTGTCTCAATCCCCTTTCATTGGGACATATTTTGACATTGTACACCCCCTCATTTTATGCGGTGTATAAAAATTACCTTTGACATTGAATTTCATTCAAAGGTTTTCAAAAAGGAATATTTTTTATGTTTTATGTATGTAATTTTTTTCTTTCTTTAAAAAAGAAAAAAGGAAAGTTTGTTTTTATGTATACAATGACATAAACATCCATGCTACCATGACCATTATTTGACATTTGTATTCCTTTAAATGTATTAATTTTTTTAAAAAGAAAAATAAACTCATTTTAAACTTTTGTGAGTATTTTATTTTTGAAAATGATGTTTGGAAATGGATTTATTATTTCAATAACATTTAATGTTTCATTAGGAGTGGAAATGAAATTTTAATAGTGACATGTTGAAGATTGAAAGCTTTTAGGTGTCATGATTAAATAATGGTAATTGGACATTTGATGGGTGGTTACATGATAAACCAATTACGGTTAGTTCCACGAACGACTAATGATAGGAGGGTCTGTGATATCCCTCCAATGCATTGGGTATGGAAGTCGGTTGTATGGTTTTTCCATTTGTAAGAGTGACTTGTATGGAAGTAAACCACATGGTTTTTTTATTCATATGAATGAAAAGTATAATTATGCCCCAAGATACCTTTATTTGTTATCTATTCTTGTTATTGGTTTTATGGAAATGTTATGATTACAAAAAAGGGTAAGTAATGAATTTATTTTTAAATGAAACTATCTACTTCTTCTTTAGGGTGAGAATTATTACATTATGATAAATTTTTCATGGGGTATCATGTTTTCACAAGAATAAAAAATATATTTCTTTTTTTCCCTTATAGAGACTACTATGATCATCCCAATATTAAAATGTTTTTTATTGGATTTAAGGGAGAATAGATACAAGGATGATATCAAGGGAAAAATTATCACATTTGATCATGGAAATAATCCATGTTTTATTTTAAAAAGTTTTAATTTTGGAAAATGAATATTGAGTAGAATTGTATACTTTTTAGTATTATATTTTTTTATATATGATTTATGGCCTAATTACCTAATACACTAAGCATTAAAAGATCCTCAATGTTAGTGAAATTAATTTCTTGATTAAAACTAAATATTTTGTAATGTTAAATGTATGTTTTTTATAATAAGTTGTGATGATGAAGAATCTACAACTTCTTAAGATATATAGTTCATGATTTGAAAAATTATAATGAAAATATTCCTTCCTCAAGTGAACCAATATTGTTAAGTGGCCATGAATTATTTGAAATTTATTGTAAAAACTATCCTCACAAATAAGATCCTAGAATAAGTGGCGATAATGATCAATATATAACTTCACCAGATATATCAGTTGATATATTAATAGATATTATTCATTTAACTTCTAAAGAAAAAATACCTCCCCTTAAAGGCAAGTTTATGAGTTCACATCTCATGTGGTATCACGATCAGTTGGTAAGGGAAAAATTTGTTGTTGAAATGAACTCCTCTTATTTTCTATAATGAGTATGGTTCACATCGAAATAGTGTGAAATTATGGATAACACATTACTAAGTATGGACTAACATCCTTTTCCCATTAACATTGATTTTTTTTAAATATGGGGAAGAAAAAGGAAATGATTTTTTTGGAAAAATAAAGTGGAGAGATTCACATAATGAAATATATAGTTGTAAATAATTTTAAAGGTATTTCCAACAAATAAAATGGGGAGATTAAAGATCCCACTTTTTGTGTGATTTGTATTTTTTTCAATTAATTTCATTCAATAAAATATAATATTTCCTTGAAATCAATGTTTTGATGAATTTATAAAGAATAAACTGTTGGAAAGTTTAGTTAATGTATCCAAATGTTGTAGAAATGTTTATTATTCTTGGATAAATTAATAAAAAATAAAGGAAGTTCACAATTCATATTATCTCAAGAAAGGAACAAGTTCTTTAAAAGAAGTTGAGTGGATTTTTGAAAATTATAAATCTATTCGTAATTTAGAAAACTTGTTCTATGATGGTTGGAGAATCAAATTTGTTATTAACATTATGAAAGTTAAATTAGGTGTAAATTTTGGAAGACCATCAAGGGAATGATCAAACCCATATTATAAAGATTTGAATGAGATGAAATGATCAACTTATTTGTGGCAAAAAATGTTTGAACAATTATATTCATTGTTACATCAGATAGATAATTAATAGATAAAAAATATAATACATTTCTATATAAATTTTTATTATTGTTCAAAAATCAAAATTACTTGTGTTGTTATTCATTCTATAGTTTAGAAGAAGAGAAAAGTATTTAAAAGAGATTTCATTCAGTTTAAGTCCATGTGATATTATGAAGTTGATGTGGAAATTTTTAGTTCATAATGTTATTATGTTATGATTGATCTTAGGTTATATAATATTTCAAGGAACTAATTAAATTTTCCAGAAGAGTTGAATAAATTCCATCATATGAACCTATAAAAAAATTAGTTGCACCAATGTGTAGTTCTTTACTATTGTTTAAATATCATAATAAATGTTATCATGATTCCTATAAAGTGTTCTGGAATGAAGTTTTAAATAAATAAGAAAACATATACATGAGTAAGTTGATGATTGAGAATCTTGGTAAATTCATGTAGCTAAATGTTTATGCAAATGATTCATAAAACTAATTCAGCCCCATCAAAAATTCATGTAGATGAATTGATTCACATATCCAAATGTTCTATGTATAAAATTAAACCACATAACCAAATTCACATAGCCAAATGGTCACATTGATAATTGAATTAGTCGATCTATCCATATAGTCATTTATAGTGATGTAACTAACTGATTCATGTTTCTATTTTTAGAAATTAAGATGATTGAGTCTCATAGATATTTTAAATAAAGTATTTTATTTTTACATAGCTATTTTAGTTATGTAATGGAATTCTTTACATAAGGGATTTCTAATACACACATAATGTGACGTATCAATATTTATGGTGGTTTTGATTTTGAGGAATAATGACATGATTTAGGCTAGTGTTCAATGGGAATAGATGAAGTGTTCTATGAATATCATTGGATAATATATTTTTTTGGTGAAAGATTTTTGAAATGTTCCTATGAAGTTGTACAAGAACATCAGATGAAGTCTTATGGGTTGAAAGTGTTTCTAGAAAGTTTCATCAGAATAATGAGTGGTATAATGTAATACCTGTTCAAAGAAAATTATTAAGGTTACATAAATATATAAAATGTGATGATGATACACTATTCATTCAATGTTACAAAAATCATATAGGAATATATAATATTATTAATGAGTTAGAAGGAATTTTTAAGGAGTACATTGATGTTGGGTCTTAAGAAACTTTCAATGTGGTTAAAAAGAGGAATTTTTTCATTGGGTCTTTATAAACAATGAGTTATAAGTGTTAACATAAAGATTTAAATTCAACCTAAAAATATAGAGAACCACATCCTATATAAAAGGGGGCACTAATATATTATAAAGGTGTGATGAGATGATATTTTCAAGAATGTGTGTTATGTTTAAGAATTTAATCAATGTAAGTATGTAGAAATCATGATGGTTCTGATATTTTCACTTATGGGTTTATGTTTTTAAATAAGAAGTAATGAATGAATTAGGGTGTACCCGATGGAGCGAAAAAAACAGATAGAGAAAAAATTACTTGGACAAATAAATTAAGAAAGAATCGACCATATTTTTGGATGGATTTTCTTTGACAATTGTCAATTAGATGAATATAGTGAAGAAGATGGATTAGATGAACTATAACTTGGATAACCATCAATAGATGAACATTACCAAATGAATAGTATTGGAGGAAGGTTTAGATTGTGATGATCCAAATTAAAGAAGAAGAACGAGAAAATTTTCTTTTATAATACAGTGCAAGTAAAAAGTTAAGAATAAGGAAGGGAAGAATAATGCAGCACCATAACATCTAATATAAGTCTCAGGAGGTGGAATAATTTCTAGGTTTTGCAAAGTATCTTAATGAATAATTTGTAGACTATCTACATAGGTATTATAAATAACCTATAAAGAGATTTAATCTGGATAGGGTTATCAAAAATCTAGGTAATAAGGTGTCTTTTATTATCCCCCACCTAAATTTTAGGGACTCACACTTAGTCTAAGGATTATTTTCTAGTAAAACCAATGTAATAGTTATCACATTATAGTGTATAATCCATTTAATAGTCATCAATATATGTGGAAAGGACTATATACTATTATTTAGTGGTTAACCTTGTAAAAATATCATGTTCCATATCTTAGTTTGTTGTTGCAGGCCTGTTCACCCATCCATTAGTACTTTCAGGAGTCACGACACTGTCATCTTTGGGACTCCCAGCCACATGGTTTTCTCTCTATAGGAAATGACACAAATTTTATTGGAAAAATGCCTCGTGATAGGGTGGGATCACCCCTATCTATTTGGGAATTTTAAATCCTCTATAAAACCCAATATAGAGCTCATAACTTGAAAACATGAATATATCTAGGTAGCAGAGCGATTAGTCCCAGTCACGAACATTAAGGGGAGCATCACACTACCCTAGGCACAACAATGTAACACCTTGAGTTTTTATGAATTAGTTTTTTTCAAATAAATGAAATTTATTTGATATCTTTCATTATATGAAACTCAAATTTAATCTTGTTCTACACACAATAATAATCTATCTTGTATTACACACAACTCTTAGTATTAACAAAACCATGATATGCTTTTATTATAATTATTTAAATGCGGCCTGTATAACCTAGTTATTAAACTTAGAGAAATGAATAGAAAGAAATATGTATTTAAATATTAATTATAATGTTTTTATATAAATAAACATATTGATAATAAAATACATAACTTTTGGTAATATATTTTTATGTTTCAAAAATACTATTTTCTCAAAAAATGGTTTTTATTTATTTTTTGTGAAAAGTAATAAATTTAATTTTTTTTCACTTTTATAAAATTACATTGATAAATTATAATTCTTTTTTTAAATAATCATGTTAAAATTATCTTAGGGTGTACTTTTTTTATTTTTTATGACACGTGTCATTTTTTGATGCATAGTGAAAATACTGAATTTTAATTGAAATATACCTTTTTATTCAATTTTTTTATAATGTTAAATTATATTTTAAATTGATTTTAAAGAAAAAATAGTTCAATTATATATCCATTAATACAATTTTGGTCATTTGGATCAATTTAATATTGAATTTTTAATTAATAAAAATTTCAATCTTTTGAGTAGTTGGGGTTTGGCTTAGTGGTAAGCACCCCGTAATACTACATAGAAAATGGGGGTTCAAAACCCATGGGGTGAAGGTTACTGTAGCGGCACTGTAGCAGCGGTGGCACTGTTCATCAGCGGGTACTATAGTGGTGGCAGGGTACTGTAGCGGCGGCGATACTGTGCGGTACTGTAGCTGCAGGTTACTATTCACAGAATGTGAATTGGCCTTAGAATTTGGGCCTACGGGCTATTTAATGGGATACAAGCCCACTGGGACTTCGGGCTATGTAATGGGTTTCCATTTACCCAGTTAAAAGAGGAATTTTCTTTGATTTAATAATAAAAATGAGGCTTCGGCCCCAACCTTTAAAAAAATCTTTTGAACATTTTTCCATTAAAAACCGGCTTTCTCGTTGCGTCTACGAGATTATTTTTTTTAGAATTAAATTTTGATTCTTATATTTATGGAATTTAGAGAAATTTAATCCATATATTTAATAATAAAATGAATTTATATTATCTAATAAGGTAAATATAATTTTTTAGAAAAATTATTTGTCAAAATAGTAAATATTATTTGGCGTAGTTATGGAAAAACTAGGGTTACCAGGGGGTGTTAAATGATAAAGATATGGGTTAAAAATAACTAAAAACATTTCCAAAACCAATAATAGGGTTATATTTAAACCTTATTTCTTCTAGGCTCTATAATACACTATTTTGGAACCTTTTGATAAGAAAAAATGAGGCTGGATATTCTTTCTTTAAAAACATTACCAGTGTGCCGTTCACCTCACTTATAAAAGGATACCTCTTATTCTATACTATACACACCTAAATTTTTTTTATTTAATCCAAGAACTAAAAAAATTACTTCCCAAATTCTCTCATCTCATCCTACAATCCTTATTGTTTTACATAAATCCATCTTAAGTAGGATTTTGGTGATAACCTAAAGAAGATACCCGAAGAAGTGGTAATATTCATTAATGATCATTTTTTATTTTATTTCTTACTAAAAATGATTAAATTATTAATATACCATGTTTATATAATAACATTTGTATCTTCTATAAACTGATATATTGTTATTTTAAGGTCATAACATATAACTTAATCCACTTTCATCAAATGGGTTACAAAATCAATGTTTGTTTGTACAACAAACTACCGCCTCGTGAACCGAGGTTAGTCATTTGTATATTTACACCTATAATTGATGTAAATAATGATGTATTTATTATTTTTATTTTATATTTATTATATTATTTTTCTTCTAGAATCATAAAATCACATATACCTTCATACCCTCTATTTTGTGGGAATACAATAACGTCACTCATGTGTGTGGCGGAATACCACCTCATGAAGTGATGTGATCCATTCACAATTTATGTAGAGGTTAATAAGTATGGTTTTAAGGAAAATATTTCATATGTTTGATATAATTGCATTTTTATAATGAAAATATATCATTTACGTTTATTTATTTCAATCTAACAAGAAAATTGAAAGAATATTCATGCGTACGTATGACCCACCACATCCATGAATAGTGAAATTAACTATCTATATATAACATTAATGGATTAATAAAAATATGTATGTAATAAATATGTATGATATTTTTCTATTGGTTAAAATTCTGAATATTATAAAATAATGATCTATGTAATAGTACCCAAAAATGTCAAATAAAAATATATTTGAAAAACAATGTGGTTATAATCGAAACACAACTTTAACATGGAATTGTTAATAAGAAAGACATTAAAGGTCATAAGAAAATAATATAAGGTATTATATATATAAATATTTTTCTGTAATATTTTTCTATTAGACTTATAATTATTATTTAGTTTGTTTGAACATATAAAATAAATGTTATGACTTAAGGTAAGGTACTTTTAGTCTCTGTTTTATTTCTGGGAGACATGAATATTCACCACTTTTTTTGTGTGGTGTAAATATTTTCAATTTAACTTGTAATATCATAAAACCCATTATTTTAATGATATTTATTTTTTTATGTTATATTATGGTTTATCTAAGATTATTATTTGAAAGATTACTAAAGAAGTAATGGATTTTTTGTCTTAATTTTCCTTCTTTGAGAAGCATTTTATGTTATAAACCTATATTATATCAAGAGGTGTATATATTTTCCTTTAACATGTAATACCATGAATTTATTTTTCCTCATGATATTTTATGTTCAATTTATGTTATTTTTTCATGGTTATTATATTTCAATGTTATCAAAGTGGTAATGAATAAATTTTACAATCACTTCATTATCAGGATTGTTTAATATTATGTTTCCAATGATATAATATTATGATCCATAAATAAAGGAACTCATGATTTTTTATTCTAGTTATTAACAGTATTTTAAAGGAATATTATCTTTTTACACTCTTTGGTACTTAAAATAGTTGATAAACTATTTTTAATTTATCTCATCAATCAAAAAACAGATTTCATCAAAAACTATGTTTTCTAAAACCATTTTAAAAAATGATTTATTATTCTCATATTATTTTTAAATGTGTTTTTACTCATGTTTTTCTTTTTAACTTTTTAAAGGAATCATCATTTTATTTTCCAAAAAATGCCCATTTTGATTTTACCAAAAATGTAAATGGAATATTTGTTTTAATGTGTACGAGACAAATAAAAATTACTATTATCATATCAATTATATAATTTAAATCTTACTTTATATATTTTCAAAGTTATTTTCAAATAAAATCGTTTTCCAAATATTTTATTTATTAGAAAACTATTTTTCAACATGGAAAGGATATTTTCCTTAAAAAAGGCTTTAAATTAATTTTAAGGCTTCAATTATAGGTTTTCAAGGTTATTTTCAGTGAAAAATATTTTCAAAATGTTTTGTGTTTTATAAAGTGTTTTTTGAAGTGGAAAGGATATTTTCATCATGAAATGTTTTAAAAGATCAATCAAAATAATTTTAAATGTAATAATAGATCTATTGATTTTATCAATGCCTTATTAGGGATATGATCCAAGTATTCCATTCTTATTTTTCATCTGAATGGTTTATGTTTATAATTTATCAAAGTTTATGAAAAATGTTTCTATTCAATGGGTTATAAAAATATAAGAATCTTGTGAAACCCACTTACTTTTCCATGAGTAATGTTATGATTATTATGAAACCATTTCTTTCACAAGTTATGATATGATGAAATGTTTATGAAACCGATTTATTTTCATGGGTTATGATATGATGCAGGTTTTATGATCTTGTTGAACAAATATGTTTGATTTTTAATATGTGGTGGTTGTGACCTATATCTCCCTCCAATACATTAGGTAATGATAATTGTTCTACGAGATCATAGGGTACATGAGTGGTTATCCCATGCCTGAAATGAAGGGTACATGGGTGGTTAGCCAAATCCTAAAATGGAGGGTACATGGGTGTTTAGACAAATCCCAAAAGTGGGTATACATGAAATCAAACCATGCCTGAAGTAGGTACATTGGTGGTACTCATAATCCTAACATTTTATGAATTTATTGATGGGTACCCTTGAAAAAATATTTTATATGATTATGTTTTTTCAAAAAAATTGGGTTTATTACAATGTTATTCCCTCATGTATCATGTTCGTTTATTTAATTATGATTCATGTATTATGAACTGGAAATATTTATGCCATGAATCAAGATTATGATATTTTATTTGTAATATATGGTTTTCAAAATATTATTATCATGTTATTATACCCTCATTCTCATGTTATGCTTAGGTATCTCCCATGTTTACCCTTACTTATCATTTGATATAACCCTTTATTATGTTTCCTTTCCTCAGGTTACAAAGATATGTATTTTAAGGACCTAACCCTAAACAATACATATTCTAGTAAATTTAAGCTAGAATTCACATTATTACAATCTTCAGGATCTGTTAGGTTTAGTGTTTTAGATAATTAGGACTAACATATACAAGGAAAAATTATACATTATAAGTAGACACATATACATAGTGTTTATATTTTTTTTCATAAAAAAAATCTTCAAAATAAAACATATTTTCTCTTCATGAAAAATCATCACAAATTTCCCCTTGATCTCATACTTATCTCTACTCCCCATTAAATCACATGAAAAATATTCTAAAACATAGGATGAGAAATAATTATAAATATGAGACATAAAATAAGGGATTCTATTAGTCTAGTGAAAATCATAAATTTTTTTCTAAAAAACATATATTTTACCCGAAAAAGGAATTATCTTTTCAAAAAGATCATTATCTTACATTTTGAAAATCAAGAAATTTTCATGAAAAATCATAAGAAACTATATAATATATAAGTAGGTAACTAGGAACACTATATTACATATCACTCTTATAAATTAAGTAACTAATATGTCCAACCTATAACTCTGCTATACCCAATGCATTGGAGGTTATAACATAACCACCCGCCCTTGGTTTATCATGGAACCACCCATCATTGGTTTATCATTAAACCATCCATCATTGGTTTATCATTTAGCCACCCATTATTTTTTTATCACATAACTACCCATTGTCATAAACAAATTCCAAGAAATATAACATAAAAATAAATTATGAAATATTTCATCATAAATACACTCCTCAATGAAAATAAACCTTTCATTTTGAAAAAATGCGCATGAAAAATAGAAAACATTTTCATTGAAAGTAACCATACAAACTTTTCTAGTAAGATTAAAAATATTAAACTTACATTAAATTTTAGAATTCCATTCATGCTATATATGTAATACATTTTAAAAAAAAGAGCTTTAAAAGTGGATTTTTAAAATAATGTCCCCTACAAATATAATGTCATCGAAGTGAGAATTAATCAAATAAATCTATTATGTGTATCCACTATAAATCCACATAAAAATTGGAAATACAATATAATAAAATAAAAATTCATTTAACACATAATCATAGAAAATAATTATCACTGATGTTTATGTTTAACCCAAATAATATAAACTAGTAAGATAATTCCCTTACACTTTTAATCGGTCAAATAGTATGAACTATAAAAGTAATAATCATCAAATGAAACATTAAATACTTGTAAGACACTAATAATAATTATATGATATATAAAAGGGAAATATATTCACCAAAAAAATAAATAATTTGTAAATAAGGAATATATATCACAGAGGTAAGAGTGAGACATGAAACCCTTACCTCATGCTTCCCTTTAGTTTTGGATACTCCAACCTCCTCTTGAATATAACCTCCTTGAAGTACCTATTTAGGACCTTGGAATTGGTCTTTTGGTATGATCATATGAACATGGATGTGGGTAGGGTGAGTAGGAGAGTTTTTGGCAGATATTTGAGGATATTTAAGGATTTTGAGGAGAAAGGGGGTGGTGAGGAGTGATATTTATACTTAATGATGGGTGGTTTTAAGTGATTAAATAAGGATTATTGTATATTTAAAGCCAACAACATTGGGGTGGAATTAATTAAATATAATTAGATTTATAATTATGTTTTTAAAGGATGGTTATATATTAGAATCACATAAAATAAAATTTTTAAGTTTTAGCTTTTTTGTATTTTAATATTTTATTGTTAAACTTTTACCGGTGTCATTTTTTTACTTATACTGCCGTAATTTTTTTGCCATGGTAATTTTTTTACCAAAAAATAAAAATTAACTTTAAACCTAATTTTTAACTTATGATTAAAAATATGGAATCAATTTAACCAAATTAAATTTACAGAATTAGAAAAATTATATTTATATGAAAACACATAGATACAACCAGGAATCGAGTATTCAAGAAGTGTTTTTTTTCAGGAAAAAGATTTTTTTATAATAACGATATGATTAATAATAACCATTGTATAAAAATAAATTAATATTTAAATATAAATTATCCATAATTGTTTTTTAAAAAAATCTCTAGTAAGGATCATTTTAATTAATTTAAAATGAGAAACATTATGTACTTTAAAACATTTTTTTTCAAAAAACTATTATTTTAATTAAAAAATCTAATTATTCTAAAATATTATTTAAATTTTATTCAAAATTATTTAAGTAAATGAAAAATAAATAAATAATACTTTTTTTAATTGAAAAAATTTTCAAAATATAATGATACTTTATATTTTTTTAATTTATTGAAAAGAAATGACATTTTTACAAAAATTAGTATTTTTCTCTATTTATTGAAAACCCAATATTTTTTTAAAAACCCAAAAAATTTCAGAAAATGTAAAACATGATATTTTGATTTCATGAATTATGTTTATTTTATAAAGTTAATGTTTTAAATTTCTAAAAATTAATTGTAATATTTAGTCATAAAAGGAAATAAAAACTATTTTTGGAAGGAAATTTATTTTTAAAAAATAAAGTAATTTTACAAAAACTTAGGGATTATTTAAAATGAATAATTAATAGTTTAGAAAAGATTATGAAACTTTTATATTATATAATGTCTTTAATATTGTTCGTCTACACCAATCAAATGGCTAGGTTATAGTGATCACATTTTAATAATAATATTTTGTCATTTGTTTAAGATTGATATGGAATATCTTATATGATATTGAACTTATTGTTTTATTTTAAAATATTTAGATTTTACATTATCTCCCATTAAATAAATTTAATTTTTGTAATTTGATATCATGATAAAAAACTAGTGGTTTGATTTTTGCAAATACCTTTGTTAAAATCCAACATCGCAAAAAAGGATAAATACAACAACCTTTTAAAAAGAGAGAATAGAATATATTAATGTCACCTAAGATAACACATAATATGTTTCGATGTAGGAAAACATGTAAATCGAAGATAAAATATAATTTTCATAGACTGATTAATAGAAATAGATAACTTGTTCATGGGAATATTAAGCACCACAAAACCATAAATCTATGATGGGTTAAAAGGAAATTTATTTCTTGGTAAGAAAATGAATGAGATAAATTTTTTGATTCAAAATAATTTTCATAAAATTGAGGAATTATTTTACAACCTATACTAAGAATGAAAGGAAACATACTTACATACCAAGTAGAATTTTATCCTTATTTTCCACTAAAATTTCATGTAAAATGAGTATAATTATCTAGGATTGGATCTATATGTTATTTATGAACATAAAGAATTGTATGTTGTTATATATATAATTTGGCTATATGATATGTGGATAAATCATTAGATAAGACATTTAGTGATAATCGTGTAGATTATTATGGAAGTTATTGATCATAATAGTTTATTATTATGTTAATATGTTACTTAAATAATATAATAAATGTTATAATAAATATATTATAGTATTTTTTAACCATAAAAATGTTTTCATTACCATCCTTGAAGAAAAAATTGAAGAACAAAAATCTTTCACCCATGAAGGTTTAAATCAACACCTCTCAGATGATGATTTCTTTTTTAAAATAAAAGTGAGAGAAAAATGATATTGAGTGAGGATATTAAATTAACATTATATCATCCTAGTATATAGATTATACTAGATTTCTCATTCTCATTTGGATAGAGGAGGTGAAAATAGAATAATAAAAAAAATGAACTTGAAATGAAATTAAAAGGAAAAGGAAGAGGATTTTACCTCTTTTATACTCCTTCTTGAGAACCCCCTTAAGGGGATTGGTTTTCGACTTCTGTTAATACTATGATATCCTGGACGTGGGATAGAGGATTGGGAAGCATTTTGGGAAGCAATTTGACAAAGATCAAAGCATGGAATGTGTGAGGAAAAGGGGTAGAATTTACAGTGGATGAGAGAGGTGATTTTTGAATATTTTATTCATGTTTTTACTATTTTGGCTCAATTCTATGATTAGTTCGAGAATAACCCTAATATATATTAAAATAATGAAGGGAAGTTCTAGATTATTGTAACACCCCAAGATTTTATGAAAAATATTATTTTTAATTTCATTAATGTATTTTGTTGTACGCTACACCAAAAGGAGCTTGCACAACACGCATCCTTGACTTTCCTTTCATTACACGCAATCACGACCTTCTTCGATAGCATGTGTAGTACGCAATACCGAGTTTCACTAAACAACGATATGTTATTAAAATATTATTAAAACTATCAGTTATGAATAGTAATAACCACTTTTTGAAATTTTGTAAATTTTATTTTTCAAAATGGACTTCATTTTTGGATTCGGAATATTGAAATTAGCATAGGGTGAAATTTTGGTACTTTTCGGCTAACTTTCATTTTCTGATGAATAGTGAAAATTACTAAATTTTAAATAAAAGCAACATTTTTAATTGAAATAATTAATAGTGATAAATTATTAATTTGAGTGGTTTTAAAGTATATTTATAATATATTTTTATAATTTAATACAATTTTGGTCATTGAATGTAATTTTACATTTAAACCAGACATAAACAAGTGCCAATCTTTTGATAGTTATTATCTCTTAAGAACACGCTATTTGTTTTGATGACGAGAATTAATTTTAAATTAATTAATGAAACTAATATGTTTTGAATTTGGTAAAATAGACATCATTTTTGAGTTCATAATATCAAATATATCTTAGGCCTAAATTTTGGTATTTTTCTGGAAACATTCATTTTTTTGATGAATAGTGAAACCACTAAGTGACAGTTAAAAAAAATGAATTTTTCATAAAACGTAATTTTACCGCTTATATGAGTGGAATTTAAAAAATCCAAGAGACACGGTTGATTTCAGTAAGTAAAATGTGGTTCAATGAGATGAAAATAATTTTTGGTGAATAGTAACTTTTTACTTTTTTTACCACGGTTAAAAGTAAATAGGGTAATTAAGGGTAAAAATGTTATTATTATTACCCTAACACATTTACTAATTATATTGGATAAGTGTAATTCTACCAAAAACAACCATAGGAATAAAATATGACCATTTATGCCCACTTGGATTATATTAGGACATTTATTATTAATTTATTTAAAGAAGGGTTAAAATAGTTAAAATCAAAATTTAATAACTAAATAATTTTTAATATAGGGTTATACATAAGATAAATTAGACTATAAATATTCCTTAGAAAGATAAAAATATTTCCTACATAATGATATTTTATTTGTAACTTTTAGACATTAAAAAGGTTAATTTATGTATGACACAAAGATGATGCAGTAATTATCTTATTAATGAAATATTGACATAATTGATGTTATAAATACCCAAATAAATGTAATTTAAAACTTTTTATGAATTAAACTAATTTTATACGTTAATATTACATGTTATTATTTATTTAATTAACTTTTTTCGAACTAATAATTCTGTTATGATTTTCAAAAAAATTAATTACAAAATAGTGTCAAAATTGACAGAAAATAGTTTTTAAAACAAATATTATATTATTAATTGTTAATTTATTCCTAAAAATCTATGTTTCGTCAAAATGACTTAGATAAGGCTATATATATTAATAATAAACAACTTGGGGTTCGTTTGACTTGTTATATAAAGTTTATTAACCTTATAGTGTAAGAACACAAAAAGACACGGTAAAAGTAAAATTATCTAACTTAAAGTTAAATATAAATGATAAGGTTAATATAGGAACATAAACTAGTCTAAATTATATTGGATGAGATTACTTCTACCCATACCAACCTTAGCTTCGACATAAATCAATTTGGAGCTATTTAAAACCGAATTTGGATTTATAATAAAATAATATTTTTAGTTTTTCCAAAGGAGCCCCTCTCCTCCCTTATAAAAGGGCACCTCCTCCCTCTCCTCCTCACACAACTTTGATACTTCAAGCTCGACCAAAACCTGAAAAATTCTCTTCTCCACTTCCCTATTAACATTATAGAGGTACTGGTATTCTTCAAAGACCAATTTTAGTGCCCTAAGAGGAGGACTCAAAGAGGCGCTTCAAAGAAGAGGTAATGTCCGTTACCAATTCTTTCAACTTTATTTCTTCTTCCACTTATTCTTCTTAGGTTGTTTCATTATGAGGTAATAACATCAGTATCCCTCATATACTGATATATTATTATAAATATGAAAAAACCCTATTTCACCTCTTATCAATCCTACTGAAAACGAAATCACCGCGCGTGTGTACGTACAGAATACCGTCTCCACGCCGTGGTGTAATCTACTTTCCACCGCCACCTTACATGGATGGGTATAATGGTGTACATAATAACTATATATGATTATTATAAAGTGATATTGATTATTAAATAGTATACATACACTCCAATACAATTCCACGATCATGAGAACAATATCATCGCTCGTGCGTACGTACGGACTACCGTCTCCACGATGCGATGAGATTCATTCTCCAAGTTAACCATTCATGATTGATTATAAAGTATATATAATAATTAATCATGAAATATATGAAATAATAATGATACTGGATTTATGTGTATATATATGTATGCCATCTACTTAATTCCATTCAACTCAATAAGGAAACGAAACCAACGTTCATGCGTACGTACGGCCTACCGTCTCCATGAACTATGTACTTCATTCCATTTACTGATCTATTATAAATATGTATATTGTGAATATATATTATATATAAATCATGTTTTATATTTTGGAATTAAGTAATAATTATCTGAGTAATCATATGAATAATTACACATCAAAACACGGACGACAAATGAAACGATTTTACCCAAAACGCTCATTAACATGGAATTTACAAAAGAACGGGTAATATAAAGTCATAAGTGAACCATATATGATATCATAACAATGATTATGATTATGGAATAAGTCAATGACATTATTTAAATCATTATACAGGAGGTTCAGACACTTACGAAGCAAATCAGACCTAAGGTAAGGGATAAATATCACAATCTCATTTTTATTTGAGATTGTTTATACTTTGAAATTTACTGGGGTATATTTTATCATCCACATCCATGTTTCCTCAATATGTAATATTATTTCCTTACACATAAAATTGTTTAAATCCAATTTTACCTTCTATGTGTTTTTATTAAAAGATATGAGATTAATCTTTTGTCATTTTTCGTACGAAGTACTTTTTGACTTTTCCGATAAAAGGACGAGAAGAATGTTTTTTAACTTATACGACATGAATTGATTTTTAAAAAAATTATTTCCAAGAAGCTTCCTTTATAAGTTTTTATGTTTATTATTAATCAACTTCTTTTAGTTTAGAATTGTATGACATGTTAATAAAGGAAAAGTGTTTTTGAAGTAGAAAGTATATTTTCCTCAAGAATGGAGTTCAAGTGTTTTATCAAAATTATTTTCCATCTAAGATAATAAATGGTTATGCTTATATCCTTATTATTACATTTATTTGATTATGTTGTGATGGAATTTTTTTTATGAATTCTATTATCTTATATGAATTGTTTTATGATGTCACGATGTTTAAGAATCCCATTTTTATTACATGGGTTATGATATGATGTATGGTTTATGATTTTGTGGCACACATAAGAATGGTATAATTATGAGAAGGGTGGGACCTATATCTCCCTCCAATGCATTGGTTAAAGATTTTATATCTCATGAGATAGACATGGATGGAATGGTAGGTTAAACCGGTTCAGTGAAACAGGACTGAAACGAGGAGTGAACTCGGTTCAGAAATGGAATTTGTCCACTAAGATAGTCTTGGAATTGAGTCTTGACTAATAAGAAATGATTCTCTATGATTATGAGTGTATGCCACAAAGTTTCATGTTTTAAGTTATGATTATTGGGATTACATTTCACTGCTATGATTTATCCCATGTTATGAAATTATGATTTCTTTTGCAGGTTAAGATTTCCAAAAGTTATGCACTTATGAATATGATGTGATTGATATTTCTTTTGTTTACCCTTACTGAGCATTTGAGCTCACCCTTTTATGTTTTCTTTTCCCCAGGATATAAAGAATGGTTTTAGGTAAAGAAAAGGAAGATCTTTATGGGAGATGTTGAAGATCATTCACCATGATTAGAAGATTATATTCCGAGTTTCCAAAGACACTAAACTATTACGGCCCTTGTGTATGTGTTTTTGTTATGTAATAAGTATTCTGCAAAAATAATGTAATGTCCATGTACGTCAAGCATCGGGTCTCTACAGTTGGTATCAGAGGAATGGTTTAGCCAACCTTTGGAAACTAAGATGCGAAAACGTTAGTGAGATCCCTTGAGATATTTCTAAGGTATGTCTAGGGATGTCCCTAAGGATAAGTATACGTATAGTATATAGTTCTAGAACTATGGTAATGATCTTAGAATTTAACCTAAGATGTTAGATATTGAGGGTACTCCTCCTTTACTATGTTGTTTTCCCTAGCATGATTTTTGCCTCTCACGCTAATCTTTTTGTGTTTTAGAAAATGGCTGGAAATAAGAAGATTCATGATAATAGAGGAGATGATGGACAACAGAATGATATTCTTCATGAGAAACCAAATGAAATGGGATTTGGAAGTCAAAACATCGTTATTATGCCTAATCAGAAATCTCATAATATGATCAATAATCTCAACTTTGGTATGTTTCCCGACTCAGATAATAAGAGAAAGATAGAGTTTCATGATGATCATAGAGGAAAGAAAGTTGAATTTCCCTCATGTAAATCATGTGGGAAGAGGCATCGGGGAGATTGTTTCAAGGGAACTGGAAGATGCTTTGGGTGTGGAAAAGAAGGACACAAAGCCAGTAAGTGCAAAGGAAAAGGTTCAGTTAACACCATGGATGAGGATAATGGTATTTCTACGACATCAACAATGGTTAAATGTTTTAAATGTGGAATGTACGGGCATTATGAAAACCAATGCCCTAAGAGAAATTCTCATGGAGAGAATCAGTACGGTCGTATGAGTAGTATTTATGTTGATGATGATGAAGAGACTATAAATGATATGTGAGATGAAAGAATTGTTGAAGCTCGGTCAATGGTTTAAGAAGGTAGTTGAATGATTACATTATTATCAAGTGTAATGTTGTAAAAGTAATCTCATGGTACTATGGAATAAAGAGACATCTAAGGATTTTTACATTATTGTCTTTCATTGAGTTTTGAAAGTGTATGATTAATGGTACCAGTATCCATGAAATGTTATTCAGATATTTTTTGGAATGTAGATGATATGCGCATAATGAAGGGATAAGGAGAAAATTCAATGTTTGATAGTATTCGCGAGCTCATGACTGATATAAGGAGAAGGATATATCATGGTTTGAGTATATAGAATTTTTGGATTTTTGTATGTGGAAAGAGTTAACTTTTGACAGCATTCATGTTTTCACTAAAGTTTAATGGGTATTCATTTTTCCAGAGAATACACGATTGAGGTATTCACATGATTGGAATGTGATCAACAAGATATATCGGGGACAAATGAAGGAATTCACATGCTCAGTAAATTAAATTTCTAGTAATTGTTTTCATTATACTATAAGCTTGGAGAGAAGTATTTTGGATTAGCCTAAAGATTGGAATGAATTATGTTGGACATAAGTTAGTATTGTTTAAGTATAGAACTTTTTTTGATATTATTGATGGGATGTTATAGTAATATAGTTTTAGAAAAAGGACAACCTGTAGGACGGGCGACAGCCCATCGCATCGGACAAGGCTGTGGGAATCAAACCCACAACTGAAGTGCGACTGGCCTTTATCGCCTACCACTGGCCTACAGGAAGTCCCTGTTTAGTAGAAACTAGATTTATTATATTAAGCAGTATGATTTATGAAGTATAAGTCCATTTTAGGAACCATATATGATTAATGTCAATATAGATGGACTTATGTAAGTTTTGATAACTTTTTTAACCTTTTGTTTGAGACAGATTGAATGACCCATCATTCTATCACATGATCTGCTAACACATCACGAATGACAAATTCAACTTCATTTCTTTAAGAGATGAAGTGGAAATTGTCCAATGAATGACCAACGGTGAGACTATACCAAAATCACGAAAGTATTTCTTCTAATTCCAATTTCATCAACTTTAGGGAAATGATCATGAAAACCAAAAATGTTGTCCTAGTGCTCTTATATCTGATGAATCAGATGGTACCTTATATCATAAAAAATTTATGGCTTTGTGATTGCTGGCTTTTCCATAGCCATGTTCTCTACCACTCTCCATCAGAACATGATGGTTAGATTTCTCTTCCATATCCATATTTTCACATATGTGGAAAACCAGTGATTAGTTTATTTGGATAATCGTTACGTTTCATACTTTTGTTTTTAAATATTGGTTTTGGTATTCCTTTTTACGATGTGGGTTTCTATTAAAGAAACTTTCGAGTAGTAAACCATTTATAACCCCGACAAATTTCGAGGGAGAAATTCATTTTAAGGGGGGTAGAATGTAACAACCCAAGATTTTATGAAAAATATTCTTTTTAATTTCATTAATGTCTTGTGTTGTACGCTACACCAAAAGGATCTTTCACAACACGCATACTTGACTTGCCTTTCATTACACGCAATCACAACCTTCCTCGATAGCATGTGTAGTATGCAATACCGAGTTTCACTAAACAACGACATGCTATTAAAATATTATTAAAACTAGCCGTTATGAATAGTAATAACCGCTTTTTGAAATTTTGTAAATTTTATTTTTCAAAATGGACATAATTTTTGGATTCAGAATATCGAAATTATCTTAGGGTGAAATTTTGGTACTTTTCGGCTAACTTTCATTTTCTGATGAATAGTTAAAATTACTAAATTTTAATTAAAAAAACACTTTTAATCGAAATAATTAATAGTGATAAATTATTAATTTGAGTGTTTTTAAAGTATATTTAGAATATATTTTATCAATTTAATACAATGTTGGTCATTGGATGTAATTTCACATTTAAACCAGACATAAACAAGTGTCAATCTTTTGATAGTTATTATCTCTTAAGAACACGCTATTTGTTTTGATGATGGGAATTAATTTTTAAATTAATTAATGCAACTGATATGTTTTGGATTTGGTAAAATAGACATCATTTTTGAGTTCATAATATCAAATATAGCTTAGGCCTAATTTTTGATATTTTTCTGGAAACTTTCATTTTTTGATTAATAGTGAAACCACTAAGTGGTAGTTAAAAAACTGAATTTTTCATAAAATGTAATTTTACCACTTTTGTGAGTGGAATATCAAAAATCCGAGAGTCATGGTTGATCTTAGTAAGTAAAATGTGGTCCAATGAGATGAAAATAATTTTTGGTGAAAAGTAACTTTTTACTTTTTTTACCACTATTAAAAGTAAATAGGGTAATTAAATGTAAAAATGTTATTATTATTACCCTAACACATGTCATAATTCTATTGGATATGTGTAATTAGACCAAAAACAACCTTAGGAATAAAATATGACCATTTAGGCCCACTTGGATTAGATTAGGACATTTATTATTAATTTATTTAAAGAAGGGTTAAAATAGTTAAAATCAATGTTTAATAACTAAATAATTTTTAATATGGGGTTATACATACGATAAATTCAACTATAAATATTAATTATGAAGCCAAAAAGATTTACTACATAATTATATTTTATTTGTAATTTTTAGACATTAAAAAAGTTTATTTATTTATGACACAATGATGATGCAGTAATTATCTTATTAATGAAATATTGACATAAGTGATGTTATAAATACCCAAATAAATGTAATTTAAGACGTTTTATGAATTCAACTAATTTTATAGGTTAATATGACATGTTTTTATTGATTTAATTAACTTTTTTTGAACTAATAATTTTGTTATGATTTTAACAGAAATTAATTACAAAATAGTGTCAAAATTGACATAAAATAGTTTTTAAAACCAATATTATATTATTAATTATTATTTTATTCCTAAAAATCTAAGGTTCAGAAAAATTATTTAGATAAGGCTATATATATTAATAATAAACAACTTGGGGTTCGTTTGGAATGTTATAGTATGTTTATTAACCTTATAGTGTAAGAACAAAAAAAGACACGGTAAAAGTAAAATTATCTAACTTAAAGTTAAATATAAATGATAAAGTTAATATAGGAACCTTAACTTGTCTAAATTCTTTTTGATGAGAGGATTTAGACCCATCCCTACCTTAGCTTCGAAATAAATCAATTTGGAGCTATTTAAAACCAAATTTGGCTTTATAATAAAATAATTTTTTTAGTTTTTCCAAAGGAGCCCCTCTCCTCCCTTATAAAAGGGCCCCTCCTCCATCTCTTCCTGACACCAATTTCAGCCTTCAAGCTCGGCCAAACCCTACCAAATTTTCTTCTCAACTTCCCTAGAAACATCCTAGAGGTCCTGGTCTTCTTCAAAGACCAATTTTAGTGCCCTAAGAGGAGGACTCAAAGAGGCGCTTCAAAGAAGAGGTAATGTCCGTTCCCAATTCTTTCAACTTTATTTCTTCTTCCACTTCTTCTTCTTAGGTTGTTTCATTATGAGGTAATAACATCAGTATCCCTCATATACTGATATGTTATTATAAATATGAAACTACCCTATTTCACCTCTTATCCATTCTAAGGAAAACGAAATCACCGCACGTGCGTACGTACGGAATACTGTCTCCACACCGTGGTGTAATCTACATTCCACCACCACCTTACTTGGATGGGTATAATGGTGTAAATAATAAATATATATGATTATTGTAAAGTGATATTGATTATGAAATAGTATACATACACTTCAATATAATTCCACGATCATGAGAATGATATCATCGCTCGTGCGTACATACGGACTACCGTCTCCACGACGCGATGAGATTCATTCTCCATGTTAACCATTCATGATTGATTATAAAGTATATATAATAAGTAATAATTAAATATACGACATAATAATGATACTGTATTTATGTATATATATATGTATGTCATCAACTTAATTCCATTCAACTCAATAAGGAAACGAAAACATCATTCATGCGTACGTACAACCTACCGTCTCCATGAACGGTGTATTTCCTTCCATTTACTGATCTATTATATATATGTATATTGTGAATATATATTATATATAAATCATGTTTTATATTCTGTAATTAAGTAATAATTATCTGAGTAATCATATGAATAATTACAAGTCAAAACACGGACAACAAATGAAACGATTTTTCCCAAAACGCTCTTTAACATTGAATTTACAAAAGAACGGGTAATATAAAGTCATAAGTGAACCATATATGATATCATAAAAATGATTATGATTCTGGAATAAGTCAATGACATTATTTAAATCATTATACAGGAGGTTCAGACACTTACGAAGCAAATCGAACCTATAGTAAGGGATAAATATCACAATCTCATTTTTATCCGAGATTGTTTATACTTTGAAATTTACTGGGGTGTATTTCATCATCCACATCCATGTTTTGTCAATATGTAATATTATTTCCTTCCACCTACAATTGTTTAAATCCAATTTTACCCTTCGGTGAGTTTTTAGTAAAAGATATGAAAGGAATCTTTTGTCATTTTTCGTATGAGGTACTTTTTGACTTTTCCGAAAAAAGGACGAGAAGAATGTTTTTTAACTTATTCGACATGAATGGATTTTTAAAAAATTATTTCCATGAATCTTCCGTTAGAAGTTTTCATGTTTATTATTAATAAACTTCTTTTAGTTTAGAATTGTATGACATGTTAATAAAGGAAAAGTGTTTTTGAAGTAGAAAGTATATTTTCCTCAAGAATGGAGTTCAAGTGTTTTATCAAAATTATTTTCCATCTAAGATAATAAAGGGTTATGTTTCTATCCCTATTATTAAATTGATTTGATTATGTTGTGATGGAATTATTTTTATGAATTCCTTTATCTTATATGAATTGTTTTATGATGTCACAATGTTTAAGAATCCCATTTTTATTGCATGGGTTATGCTATGATGTATGGTTTATGATTTTGTGGAACACATAAGAATGGTATAATTATGAGATTGGTGGGACCTATATCTCCCTCCAATGCATTGGGTAATGATTTTATATCTCATGAGATAGACATGGCTGGAATGCCAGGTTAAACCGGTTCAGTGAAACAGGACTGAAATGAGGAGTGAAATCGGTTCAGAAATGGACTTTGTACACTAAGATAATCTTGGCATTGAGTCTTGACTAATAAGAAATGATTATCTATGATTATGTGTGTATTCCACAAAGTTTCATGTTTGATGTTATGATTATTGGGATTACATTTCACTACAATGATTTATCTCATGTTATGAAATTATGATTTCTTTTGCAGGTTAAGATTTCCAAAAGTTATGATCTTATGTATATGATGTGATTGATATTTCTTTTGTTTACCCTTAATGATCATTTGAGCTCAAAATTTTATTTTTTCTTTTCCCTAGGATATAATGAAAGGTTTTATGTAAAATAGGAAGATATTTATGGGAGATGTTGAAGATCTTTCACCATGATTAGAAGATTATATCCTGAGTTTACAAAGACACTAAACTATTACGGTCCTTGTGTGTGTGTTTTTGTTATGTACTAAGTATTCTGCAAAAATAATGTAATTTCCATGTACGTCATGCTTCGGGTCTCTACAATTATAGTTCTTACATCATTTATGGAGCTAGTAATAGTTTATTGAACTTATAATTAACAAAAATCGGTAAATTACTGTATTTTTCTATCACTACTAGATAATTTTCCTATACCCATGGTTTGAAACCGTGCATACAGCCCATGAAACCGTGGTTATAGGATATACCCACGGTTTCATGAAACGTGGGATCTTGAGGCGTTTGGATTGACCTATATCCACGGTTTTGTAGAAACTGTGGGTATAACCCACTGAAATCTTATATTACCCATGGTTCTGGTCAACCTTCGATATAAATTTATAACCACTATTTAAAAAACTATGTGTATACATTTTTACAGCACAAATTATATACCCACGGTTAAGTAAACATTGGGTAGTTTTCTTCACAACAAACATACCCACAGTTCGTCGAACTGTGGGTATAGATAGTTTTGTAGCAGCTTATATACCCACAGTTTAATGAATCATGTGTATAGACAGTTTTCCAAGAAACAACAACGGCCCACCTTGGTTTCACATTGCTCCTACAAACCAGAATGTAATCCAATGTTAAAAAATGGAACAAAAGTGAAACCACACCCCTCCCCCCTTGCACACCCCCACCCTCTCCCCTAGAAAGAACACCCTTTCACCCCCTAGACACCCCTCCCACCTAGACACCCCCACTTCACACCCCCACTGAACACCCCCCAGACACCCCCTAGACCCTCGAACACCCCATGGACACCCCTCCCCATAGAGACCCCTTTCACACCCCCTAGACACCCCTTACACACCCCCTAGACACCGAACTGCAAACCCCCCTTGGACCCCCTGGACACACCCCAACTAGACCCCCTAGACACAACCCCCACTAGACCCCCTGGAAACCCCATTGGACACCCGCCCTAGACACCCCCACTGTACCCCCTAGACACCCCCACTGGACCTCCTAGATGACCCCTGAACACCCCCACTGAAACCCCCGAGGGAGACCCCCCGCTGGACACCCCGCTGGACACCCCCTTGGACCCCCTAGACACCCCCTAGACACACCTCTGGACACCCCACCTTGAACCCCCTTGTACACCCCCCAATAGACCCCCCCTAGACACCCCCACTGGACCCCCCACTGGACACCACCTAGACACCCCCTTGGACACCCCACACCCCCACTAGACCCCCTAGACACCCCCACTAGAGCCCCCTAGACACCCCTCCCCCCATAGACACCCTTGGACACCCCCTCTCATAGACACCCCCTTGGACACCCATCCCCCTATAGACACCCTTAGACACCCCCACCCATAAACACCCCCTGAACACCCCTACCCCCATAGGAACCCCCTAGACACCCCCTTCCCCTGCACCCCACACCCCACACCCGCACACCCCGCCCCCTTCACCCCCTCTACCCCCTGTCCCCTTCACCCCAACTACCCCCAACCATCACCCCCACCTGCACCCCCACTTCCCCCCTCCTAGACACCCCCTATACTCATCCCCTTCCCCCCTACACCCATCCCACCTCCCTGCACCCATCCCCCCTCCCTACACCCAAAACCCACCCCCTGTGAAACCATTGTGAAATAATGGAGACCGGAATGAAAAAACTATGGAACCAAAATGCTTTTTTTTCACCTGTTAAAACATAAGGAGAGCTGAAAAAATTGTTCAAAGAAGAAAAATGTTTTTATCAGAATAGTCATAAATAAATTCTCAATGATGAATCATCACAATCATTTATCTCTTTTTGAAGCCAATGAAAGTCCTATAAAGGATTCAAAAATACAGCCTTCCTACACTAGGTTGCAATAGTAACCCAAATAAGGTTGCTACAATAACCATAAGACGATGCTGAGTATAATAAGACATCATTTTAAACTTGTAATAAGAATAATGTATTTCCATGAAGTGGCGACCAGTATCCATGGACCATCTCTATCATTTAGAATTGCTACATCAACTAGCTGCTTCATTAATTTATCTTCTGAAACCCAGTTGTTTTCTTGACCATCATCTTCACTACTTCTTGATGCCAAAAATTAAAATGAATTGCGAATACTCACCATTTACTTTTGAGTCCCCTTAACATGATGAGCCAGGTCGGTGCCCGGTGTGCTCTCTACCTTATCTGTTATGGGAGTATCAAAATATGAAACCCCATGAATATCCTTGGAGGCTATATTGTCACTATTATAATGATTTTAAGAAAAGGATGAAGCGTTCCCAAACCATTCTACAAAAAGAGAATGGGTTAATGAAATGGAATATTTGTTTTATGCACCCTTAACAAGAGCAGGGGACTGAGTCTGCAAAGTAGGTGATCCAGGAACCAGGTAAGGAATGGTAATGGTTAGTGGTTGATTGGATCCTCCAAGTCTTTCAGAGATATTAAAGGAAGAATAAATCACAACATCCAAAATATTAACATTGAATATGTCACAACTAAATGGATTTCTAGTTGGACACAGAGTTTCCATATGAGAGGTACTTCCAGAAGTGTTTGGTAACGAGTCAACCGAGGCCATATTAGAATTACCTCCCTATGAAAAACAACTTTCCATCATAGGTACTGATTTCACACTAAAAAAATAGCAATAGGAGGTTGAGATTCACCAACTATCTTATTAGAATCCTTAGCAGCAAATTCTATACCAGAAAGGGATTTCCCCAAATTAGGGGCAGAGGAGTGAGAAACCAAGTTGCAAGGTTTTCTCTTGGATTTTCCTAAAGTTTCAGCCACTATCTTTGAATTACCTTTCCGATTATTTGAAGAAATTATTCATTTATCTTACCAGTAATTAGAATCCACCTCAACCTGTGCATCATATTCCATTTCTTATTTAATATGCTCAGATGATTCTCTAAGTTGTTCATCAGAGATTAACCTTGACGGAGCATCTTTAAAATAAATTACCTCATAGGCTAGATGAGACTACTCTACTATATCAGCCTATAAGATATTATTTTTCACCTCTTCATGAATAGGAGTAATAAGCTCACTACCCTCTATATCAGAAGAAACTAATTCCAGAACAAAATCATCCAAAGGGGGTGATTATTGCAAAAAAGCCATGATTGGTTGGATTTGTGTAAAATATATGAGGTATGGATGAGGTATGATTGATTTATGAGGCATGGGCTTTGTCAAGAATAATGTCATTAAGATCTATTGGATGAATATGTATTTAAAATATATATATGAAGAGTGCATTAGATATGTTAACAAAAATAAGAAGTCATGGAAGAGGACCGAGGGTGAAGGTATGCATGGAAGAATTTCGTAATGAAATGACATTCATTATTTAAAGATTTTGATATGTGTTTGGAGAATGGATGAAAGTTGATACATGTTTGAAATTGGACGTGGATCATGTTCACTGGTTGAATTAAAGAGGTGGATGATATATTATAGTTGGAATTGATCATAATATTTGAAACCTAGAACTGATTTGAAATACATGAATGATGGAGATATTTATAACTTGTTTAGTTGGATGAGGTTACACAACATTTCAATGGAATAGATAAATATTTTTTTACAAGGAGTTAGATGATTATATAAATTTGTTATAAAATGGGAACTATGACTGTAGGTGTGGAAAATTAGGCTAACAGGAAGTGTTAATAATGGAAAACATACAACATGTGAATGCAACTCTTTCATGGTTTAGATGGTTGTATGAATCAAGTTTTCTGGTCTCATTCCAGTGATGTTTTTGAATGAATATTTTTGGTAATATATATTCCATAATATTCAGAGTCTTAAATGAAGATTATAGTGTTTCAATATTCGAGATTTTATATTAAGGAACGTTTTTAATGAAGACTCAGCAGAATGGGTTCTTAAATGAAGAATTTTAAATACAGATTAAAATGTCAAGATTCTTAGGAGTTCGAAAAGAGAGTTTGAATGTCGATATTTGGCACCAAGGTATTTCTACTGTTGCATTTTGATGGAGTCTAATCATCAACTCAAAAGATTTATAGTAGATCATGAATTGATATTACATTTTAAAATTGGTTATGAATGTGAATTTCAATTTATTAATCCCAACACATTATCATTTTACCACCATTTATAACCATAGCATTTTCAGAATCTATTTATAATGCATAGTCTCCCATATCTTCTCATTATAAATTCCAATTTCCTTGATCCTTATTAATGGGAATACACAATTCATTCCTTGTAATTCTCAAACCCTCCCTAATTATCCTTGTTTCATAGTCCTTCCCATGGTTCATCCATATGCTCTGATATAGAAATACAAGTATAGACTAAGGTGGATGGGATATGCCCACGGGCTGGAACATGTGTCTGGGAATCAAGGAATCACCACACAAGAATGATTTCCTCCCCAAACAATTAATTAAAATAGCAGAAGAAAATAAACAAAATTTCAACATGACCCATCTGTATGTCAGAAATCCATGATAAAAGAAAGGAAAATAAATAGGATCAATACAGTAAAAGCAGACAAAAATAAAACACACTATTAATCCCTCAACTACCCCGACCTCCCTTTCTTGCAAAGAAATCCACATAGCCTCCCCCATTTCCCATATAAACCCCTTCAATGAATATAAGTACCCTCCGTCCATAGAAAGTGGTAAAATTACTAAGTGGATAATGCAATAAAGAAAATAAAAACTCAACTACGACATACCTATATCCTATGATTAAACAAGTCACCACCCAACATATAAGAACCACAACACTTCATGGGTCAAATCATGTTCCTGCAAGCAAGGGGGAAATAGATCCAAGTTTCAAAATGTTATTTTCAAATAGTAGAGTCCTATTAATTAAGGACCACTTTTCCTATTAACGGTATATAATCATTTTGTCTTGAGTTTGAACTTAGTTTGGATTTTTTCGGTACAATTTTGTTTGGGACATTTTCATTAGATTTATTTTATATTATTTTTTATTTATATTAGCTTGGATGATTTCATTAATTTTGGTTATAATCGACTCAATTTGATTACATTTGGTGTATATCAGATTGTTTTTGTTCATGTTATTTGCGGTCATATTGGATTGAATTCATTATATTTGTCCCAATTTGATTCATAATTTTTAATATTAGATTAGTTCAATTTAGATATGTTTGAAATCGTCTAATTTAGTTTCATTAATTTTTTTCCTATTGAAATTCTAATTTCTTGATTTTGATCATTTATATCTATTTTGGTTGTTCTGATTTACATTTATTCTAGTGAAATTTGGTTAGTTTGTGAATTTTTTTCTAAAAATATTTCATTGTAGTATTATTTGGTTTTATTCAATCCATTATGGATCATGTTACGTTGATTCAATTATGATTCAATTCAATATAGTTTTGTTCTACTCAGTTCGTATCAGGTTAGCATGGGTTTATACATGTCAGTTCTATTTGGAGAGGTACAAGTTTGGTATGGTTATTTCATGGTAGTTATATCACACACAATATTATATTTTAGAGAAAATATAATATATTATTAATTACTGAAAATGAATATCAATCAATATCGATATTTTTTAACAATAAACATAACCCTTTGAAATATATATACAATATCATAGGGATACCATTTTCAATTTACATTAACAATATGAAACAATCACCTACCTAATCCTAGTGAGTTATAATGTGCCATATACATTTTTCATAAAAAAATTTCAAGATCACATACCAAGACCATATGTGAGCTTTCAATCAAAACAACCTCTAAGAATCACTTAAAAATTAACAAACCAAATTCTATCAATAAATAAACTCAATTATATAATATCTACCATCTATGAATAACTATTACCTAAGAGAAACCAATGCAATAAATTTCAAAAAAAATTATCCCAAAATTCCACAAGCCTAAAGTACCAAATAATTATGATAGAGTATCCCAAAATTTCACCCTATTATATAGAAAACCCTAAGACACAACATACCTTAGTCACCATCCAAAAAAATAGAGAAAAATGGTGTACAGAATGCCCACATCAGCCTTTTTTATACAAGAGAATAGATACCCCCTTGATCCAAGATGAATTCTACCATGATCTGGTGGGATTCACCTAAAAATATTTAATTCATTAACATGGAATAAAATTATAGTTGAGGAGAATTGTAATATCTAAAAAGGAGTAGTTGAGGAGAATAGTAATACCTTATGAGGTTGGGAGGCAGAGTCCGCAGATGCAACCGTAGAGGTAGAGGCAGAGATGGGGGCGAAGGTAGGGGTGGAGGAGAAGGCAGAGGCAGAGGCGGAGGTGAGTGGTGGGGGGAGAGAAATGGAAGGTAATTTTTCATGTTTCACAGAACTATATGCCATTCCTACCAAGAAAAAAAGGAATACATGAAAAATAAGCTATCATATAAGGTTGCATTTCACTTTTTTTCACATTCAATAAAGGAGGTCTCACACAATATGCCTATTAAGAAGAGTGAGAACATCATGTTGTCTATAAAGATAAATGATGATACAATTAGGAAAAAAGGATTAAGGATTATCCCAATAATAAAGTTGGAAGTATAGAAGATCTCAGTAGAGAAACATCTTTCTACATTATAGGTCTAATTAAAGAGAAATTACCCCTCTTTATCTCTTTTCATTTGATGTTTACTAACATGTAGGGAATTCAAAGAATAAAATATTGGAGAAGTTGAAAGAGGCTATCACTACTTTATAACAAGAGAATATTCTCATAATAGATAAAACCAGGGATAATGAAATATTTAATGAGTTATATTATGGGTAAATTATAGGACACTAGGGAAGAAGGTAGAAATCTAGGTGTAGGAATAGATGAGTCATTGAATGATACAGTGGACAATATTGACAATCCTGATGGTAGAAAAATAATGTAAATCATGAATCTATCCTAATATATTATAGGGATGATTATATGATATCTCAGCCAAATATCTAGAAATCATCAATGCTTCATAACATTATTTTATAATGTTTATAATGAAGTTGTAGTACATACCTATGAATCTATATAACTTGAATCATGTTCAGAATCTAGAGAATTTACATTTGTTCCACTTTCTTCTACAGGTAAGGATTTGGTTATCTACAATCCTGCGAGGCCTATTCCTTCTATGTCACTAATTACACCTACCACTGTTATAACAATCGAAACAATACCTGATCCTGTTGCTATATTTTCCACTAGTCCTATGTCCCCTCATCACAAGGTAGAAATATATGTCATGTTAAAAAATTCCATCCACATAATTAAAAACAATCAGGAATCTGTTTAAAAAATAGGCTCCAATTCCATGAAACTTTACACAAAAAATAGAATCAAAAAGTGTAAAAACTGAGGTTACAAAGGAATCACATATGAGGAAGAAAAATTTCATAAATGAGTCTCCCTGCAAGATTTCAATAGGCTTGTGAGAAACTAAATTACATCATGTTGTCAAAAATATATTCTTGTGATTATTAACTCCATTTGCAAGAATGCATTTATAATTTTTTTGACTCACAAACCTATAATACAATCATCATTAACTCAAAATTTCCAAAAGTGATACATATTGAGTAATACCATATGAAAAAGTGATCAGGATCAAATATAAAAATGCTTAAGAAACTTTTTATTTCTTTTCGTGCCCACTAACATACGTCGAGATATAATATTTTACTAGAAATTTTAGTAGGTAAGCCAACAAAACCTGGTATGGACACTGCATTCACATTACACAGAGGTTTTTGTATAGGTACTCATACCACTATAATAGAGTAAATCTATCCACCTAATGAAATATTTGAAATGAAGTACTATGGTTCCCACAAACATTGATCCAAGGGAAACACCAATAATTGTCCATATGAACCATATATCAACTTATTATACCCCATATAAGTTAAAGTGACATGTAGAATATAGTGGTTGGAGGTAGATATACAAATTTGAGAAAAAAATGAAAAAACCACACATTCCTTGAATGTTGAGGCTGGGAGGTGGAGGCTGGGAGGTGGAGGTGGAGGCAGAGACCGAGCGGTTGAGGTGGAGGCAGTGGATGGGAGGTCAAGAAAGAGGTAGAGGCTAGGAGGTTGACATGGAGGCATAAGCTGGGAGGTCAAGGTCAAGGTGGAGTCAGGGAGGGGCGAGGAGGCCGGAGCTCGTAGGAGGGGATGAGGGCTCATCGAAGTGAGATGGGGATAAGGATCCCAAGTGATGTTGGATGTGTAAGGGAATATAGCCACAATTTTTTAAACAAACGTGGGAATAGGTCAGATGAGATAATCTATACCCACGGCTTTAACAAACTGTGGGTATAGAATCGTTGGTTTAGATCCCATTTCCACTATGAATAATCATCTAAAATGAATTAATTTTGGATCATAAAATAGAGAGGAACATATGGGAGACTTATTGGAATGTTTATGTGGGAAGGAAATATTATAAAGGACCTCAACAACATAATCCTAAATTAGTAGTGTTTTTGATTATATCCAAAGATAAAAATGCAGTTGTAAAAAATGCATTGGTATACATACATCCTCATGTATGTACAACGAATAAAGATACATTTCAGGCATGGGGTGGGTGGGATGAGGGGATGTTTCATTACAAGAAGGGGGATGAGATGGGGGGTAGGGGGAAGGGGCAGCTGCATGTAGGGAAGGGGGTTGTGTGTAGGAAGGGGGATGGGGGCAGGTAGGGGGAGGGTGGGGGAAGCTACATGAATTTCATGGGGATGGGAGGAAGGGAGGGGTGGGGGCTGTTTCAGGCCAGGGGATTGGGGGGATGCTGTAGGCAGGGGGATAGGGGGCTCTAGGTAGGGAAGGAGTATAGAAACTATAGGCAGGGCAGGGGGTTGGGCGGAGGGGGGGTGCTACAGTCTGGCAGGGGGAGGAGCGGGGGGGGGGGGGCAGGCAGCTGCAGGTAGTGCATGGGGGTGGGGGTGGGGGAGGGGGCATGTAGTGTAGTGGGATAGAGGAGGGGATGTGTGTTTGTTGCAGGAAGGGGGTCAGGGGGTAGGGGGGATTCATGAAGGGGGCTACATGAATAATGTGTATGTAGTTGAATTTTTCCATTCGATGGTAGTGGAATACCTACTATTGAGGAAGAGTTTCTTAAAATTGGTATAGTGACATATGGGAGTTAAAGATTGATATTTTTCATGAATTTTAGGATGATAGTAAAATAGTAGAGATATCTATTAAACATATTTCTATACCAATTAGAATACTAAAGCGATTTAAGGAGATATATAATGTCATGAAAAATAATTGGCACAAGGATGATACCTTCTCACGACTAGTATAGGCGTTGAGTGTAATATGAAACCTAATAAAACAATTATAAACACTTTTCTACATAATTAATATAGTATTTGTATGATACTAAATGTAGACACAACAAGGATTTTATTTCCACATACGGGATAAAACTTATAGAAATCATTCATGTAGTTGTCTATAATTTACTTAACACTACACACATGGATGTGGTTGTTTGGAATTAATATATATTTCATATTATTTCATATATATTGCATAGTCTCCCATCCAGATCACACTGAAAAAGTGTCCTGAAAATATAAAAATATGAAAATATGATGAATGTATAAAACATAACATCATTTTAGGAGCCACCCTATCAAAAAATGATGAGGAATTATTACCTAAGGAAAACAAAACCTGTAGTCCTATAAAAACCCCCAATGGTTAGAATATATCACTTTGAAAAGATGATGCATCCAACTCACACTCAAATATATTCATGAAAATATAAAAATATGAAAACTGTAGAAAAAGAAGCAGCATTTTAGGAGGCACCATATCCCACAATTCTAAATAATTATTACCCCCTTCTCTTTGAAATTTTGGCATCTCTATTTTAGGATTCCATTTATAAGAATCGTATTCAATGTGTCTTTACATCATGATTTTAATTCATCATTGGGACTGCTATCAGTGAAAGCTGCTATAGAATTCCTTGATATCACTATCCATGATACTTTTACTAAAATATATTGTAGGGAAAAGGTGGATCCTTCTAGAGGATGTAATTTCAAATAGACCACTATGATATAAAATAATTAGGATTATGATTTTTTTCTTGAATGATATTCAAAGGATAATAAATTCCCCTAAAACCCTAGTGGAGATTTGATTTCCACTACATGAGTTTCATTAATAAATATTATTGGTGTTATCCCCACATATAATAAGGGTCCTGACACTAATGCAGATAGACATTATGTAGTAGAATCCATCCAGAACATGGCTCAAACTAAAATATGTCATGAAGAAATGTGAACCTGACAAAAAAAATTTCTTATGATCTATGAGTTCCTATAAATATTCTACCACCCACTTGATGGGATTCAGTTAAATATAAAGGGAAAAGTGTGGATATATCTATAGAAAAAATGAAACCCAAATAATTTATAACCATTTAAAATAAGTTAAAAATTTATCGATATGATGTTTAGTTTGATAAATTGGGGTGAATCAATGTATAATTGTTTAGGGAAAATATTCCCAGTAAAAACAACTCACCCAAAGAGGTCAATATATCTTCTCTATTAAATCCCCCATTGAATTTGGGAACTTATCTATCAATGAGGTTATAAACTTTTTATTTGGCCAACATAGGACCCAAAAAACAAGTCTACTTAACCCTGACAATCACAGATTATGAAACAATTCATATCGTAAGGAAAAAATTAATAATATTTATAAAAAGTAACCCTTGTATGACTCAAGATGGATATAAAAAATAGTTAAAGTTAACTTATCCCTATCTATATCTTCCCAGTACCTCTAATTGGGAATTTACCTATGATATAGTTCCACTAAAAATCCTTGAATTCATTAACTCACTTGTTACATGGATTGGATCCATGGAGGGGTGATGAAAATCAATATATCTAAAAATAAAAATATACCCTAATTGGATGGATTTAACTCCTCCACCTAACATTTTAAATCCCAAATTTTTAATATTCAATTTCATGACTGATCCATAGCAGTTCTCATGGAATTCATGGTTTGATGATCCCAAAATATGAGAACACTACATAAACATGAAGTAATGAAAATTAGAAGCTTCAGAAAAAACATGTAAATAATATATTTTTTTTAGGTTCTAACTAGCTAGATATTTCACTAGTTTGGAATTTAATAGATGAAAGTTCCTTTAAAAATTTATCACCATGATAAAGAAGAAAATTTTCTTTAACCACTCAAATTTCATATAGTTCAAAAATAGGAGGTTTTTAGAGTTTATATCTATGTTGAAAGGATTATCCTATTCACTAAATATGAATCTTCCATAAGATAATATATTAGATATTTATATATATAATATCTATGAAGAATTATAAACACCACTTTTTACCTTAATATTCACTAGTGATTTCTTATAGTTTCAAGTTATATCTCAATGCCTAGAAGATATTTTTTTGTTCTACAAACACAAATCTTAACTAAATCTTACAATAAAATGCAGGAAAACTAGTAGAGTAGAGTCTATGACTGTCATTCTTAATCTAGTGATGATGTCAGATCCAATTTTGGAGTCTTCTTAATATCATGTGTTTTCTCCTCCTAAACCACCAGAGCAATAATAAAAACCACTAATGGAGTGAAAGAAAGAGAAATTCTCTCCAAATTTTGAAAATATAATAAATAAGTGATATTCGTTCTAAAAAATAACAAGTCTCGGGTTTCTTCATAGTTTCTCTAGTGAATTAATTTTTCAAATTTAAAGAGATTAATACACCTAATTTTACCAGTATGAATGATCTTCTATATTATTACTCCTTCAAATAAATGTTAGGGAATAACATATATGACTACTTCCTCTTTAATGATATACTTTTGAAGATGAGTGACTATGGGAATGTGAATTTGGGTAAACCACCAACATTGGTGAGTTGTGTCACTACTACTCCATTAAAGGATGAAGGTTAGTGGAAGGAGATTATCAATAGATACCCCTGTAAATTTAATTAATAGATTACTATGAAATATTCCATTCAAATTAATGATTTACATAAGGAACAACTAAATTATCCAGTTGTGACCCCAATTCCCTCATTGAAGTCAATGGAGAAAACATCATCATATCAATATTATAATATTTTATACAACTAACACAAGTAAAAGAAGGCATAGAAAGAAGATAATATGTGGGAACTCAAGACAGTCTAATCTATCTTGGACTTATTACATCCATCACTTACAGAATAGGCACCACCACACTAAATGGAACTTTATATAATGAGGATTCAATGTGAAGATTTTTTTGATTCTATTTAATTGAGTGACCCCTTCACTAATTAAAGAGACTCATAAAAACATGTGTTCTATATTCATAACTATAGGCACATAAATCACCAAAATCCCCATATTAAATTGTTCTAAACAAATATAGAATAATTAACCAACCTCAAATGGTGGAAGATGAACCCAGATGATCCCAACCACTTTTTGGATGCCAAAAAATGTGGAGGACGCAAGAGAACATTGATAAACCCTAGAATCAAGTATCAAAGATAGAATATCATAACCTCAAATAAACCTAGGGTTTGGCCAAATGAAACCATGAAATGAGAGAGAAGAGAACTTTAAGAAATTAAATAATTAAATAAGATTAATTAATACCTCAAAGTACCAACCAATAAACCTCATGAAATTCAGAGGAGATGGTGGAAGGAGAGGGAGATGAGAGAGAGGGATGTCCCGCAAGGTGTTTAGCTGTGGGGGGTGTTATGTGAGACTGGATTGGATTAAGGGGCTCGGGGATGCCACCGGAGGAGAGGGATCTAAGAGGGGAGGGGGGCATCGCCAAAGGATAGGGATCCAAGAGGGGAGGGGGGATGTTTCTAGAGGATAGGGAGTCGAGAGGCCCTGTGGTAGTGAGGCAGAGGCCAAGCGGTTGAGGTCGGGGAGGAGAGGGGAGGGCCAGGATGCAAAGGTTCGTGAGGGGAGGAGAGGGTCCATACTGGAGGAGCCCAAAAAAATAAAAAATCATGCGGGGAAGCTTGATAAAATTATGTAATCAGGGCAGTGTATTTTGAAGGTTGTAAGAAAACCGTGGGAATAGACGAGAATATATCACTTATACCCATGGTTTCTCAAAACCATGGGTATAGACCCGTGGGGATAGACCTGCTTTCTAGTAGTGTATTCACCAAAAAATCAACTATTTTATTAGAATCCAAAAAATTAACCATAACCAATTTTTGATGTGTAGAATAAGAGAATTCACCCAATTTCATGAAAATAATTTCTTAAATATGATAGATTTAATTTTTAATACAAAATCATAATTTATGTAAAAAACACAGATTTTAAAATTATAAATTAGTTTATAAAACTTTAAAAACATTACTTCGTTCTTATAAAATTCTATCATAATCATGAGAAAAAATATTAACTTATGAATAAGATTAATTAAAATACATTTTCATTTAAATAATTATATTAATTATAAAATTGGAGTTACATATTTATGACATACAAAAATATTGACAATTAAATAAAAAAATTTAAAACATTTTTTTACTTATATAATGATATAATCATATTTTCATCTATAAGATGCCTAAATTTTATCCATACATTCATAGGTGAGGATACTATTCTATTGTTCATATTACTTTTCATAAAGGTGACCATACTATTCTGAAGTCCTTGTTTCTATTTCATCGGTATACGTTCATTAACTTCTAGAAATATGTATTATTTAATTCATTCCTCATTTATAAGGTTTCTGTTATGTTATATAAGTGATTTTATGTGATTTATAATATATGAAAAAATAAGAAGGGAAATTTCATTGATTGAATCCTGGGTCATTACATTCTCCCCTCCTACAAAAATTTCATCCTTGAAATTTCCAAAACGTCACCTCATGGAAAGATTTGGGAAGTTCCTCATCATAACTTTTTTTGGTTCCCATGTCGCCTCTCCAATTTTATGATTTTTCAAAGTTACATTACCAGATGAGTCATACAATTCCTTAAAACATGTTCTTTAGTGTCTAAAATCTAGATAGGTGCTTCATAGTAAGATAATTTGGGTTCCAATTCTATTCCTTTAGAAGTCAGTACATGTGTTGGGTCTGGCATGTACTTTCTTAACAAAGAGTTTTGGAACAATTTTTTTTATTTATAAAGGCTAAGAGGAATTTACAAATTACAATCCATTGCTCCAATTCTCTATATAATTTTAAAATGACCAATGTATACTGGGATCAGTTTACCTTTCCTCGTAAATCTTATAACAACCTTCGAAGGAGATACATTCATGAAAACCTAATCCCCCACTTGAATTTCCAAATCCTTCCTTTGATTATCGACAAGTCTCATTTTTACCTTCTTTGAGATGCTTTGGTATGGTTTTGAATTGTCTTTACCTTCACTATTGTTTCCTCTACAAGATCTGGGCCTATAAGATTCCTTTCTCCAACTTCATTTCAACATGATAGTGTACAACATATATTTGTATACAATCCTTTATAAGGTGATATTCGAATAGGTCAAAGGAAACTATTATTGTAGAAAAAAATACAAAATGAAAATACTGAGGTTACATTCCTTGAGATTTGAGGGAAAATGATTTAAACTTGACTTCTAATGTTATAATAGTCCTTTTAGATTTTCTGTCAGTTTGAGGGTGATAAGAAGTACTCAAATGAAGGTCAATACCCAAATATTTCTTATGAATTTTAGAAAATTTTTATGTAAATCATTGATCAAGACCAGAAACAATAGAAAGAGGTTCTTCGTGATGTCTTACAACTTCATTAATATAGAGTCATGTTAGGCACTCCTGTGGAAAATACTCCCTTATAGTGAGAAAATGTGTAGATTTGGTAAGTCAGTCAAAAATAACCCATATTGAATCAATATTTCTTGGAGTTTTTGGTAATCCATTGAAAAAATCCATGGTGATGTCATCCCATTTTAATGTAGGAATAGGTAGAGGTTTCATGACTCCTCAAGGGTGTTGTCTTTCAGCCTTCACCTGTTTACAGATTAAACATATTAATACATAATCCGCAATTTCCCACTTCATGTTATCCCACCATAAATGTACCTTCCATATATGTACATCATAGTACTACCAGGGTGTAAGAAAAATTTGAACTATGGGAATCATCAAATAACTCCCTTTTTAGCTTAGGTATAGAGGGAACACAAAGTCTCTTCCCAATTTTCAGAATTCCATTCTCACACACAAATTCTGGCATCTTACCATCATTCACATCTTTAATTTTATTTTGAAGATTATCATCACTAGAATATACAATTTTAATCCTTTTTAATAAATAATGTTGGGAATCCAATTAAAAAAGTGACAAGGTTTCACCTTCCTTGATAATTTGCATATCCATCAATGATAGATCTGTGTACTCATTATCCTTGTCAATCCTCATTTTGTTCAAAACTCCATGATCCTTCCTGCTCAATGCATCAACTACCTTATTTTCCTTTCCAGGGTGATAGTTTATTGAAAAATCATAATCCTTAATTAGATCAAGCCATCTCATTTACCTTATGTTGAGTTCTTTTTTGAAAAGATATATTTCAATATCTTGTGATCTGTATATATCTTAGATCCTCCACCATAAAGATTGGGTATCCATATTTTCATTGAAAATATTATAGCTACTAAGTCAAGATCATTTTTTGGATAGTTTTGTTCATGAATTTTCAAATGCATTGATTTATAGGTAAAAACTCTACCATTCTTTATAAGGAATAACCTGAGTCCTTTCTTTGACGCATCACTATAAATCACAAATCCGTCATTTCCTGGTGGTAGAGTTAAGATCATAGAATTCACTAATATCCTCATCAAATCTTAAAAACATTATTCACATTATTTTTTCCATATGAATTTAACCCCTTTATGAGTAATCTTGGTGAATGAGTTATCCAATCATGTGAATTTCTAAATGAAATTCCAATAATAACATGCCAAAATAAAGAAACGACATACCTCAATTATGTTTTTGGTATAGGCCAATCCTAAACCACCTTTATCTTCATAGGATCAACTGAGATTCCATCGTTGGAGAAAATATGGCCATGAAAAGAAACTGATTGAAGACAAAATTAATTCTTTCTAAACTTCACATATAATTAATATCTTCTAAGAGTCTTCAAAATAATCCAAAAGTGATTATCATGGTATTCATAGACTTTTGAGTATACTAAGATCTGATTAATAAATACCACAAAAAATTCATCCATATAATCCTTGTAAAATCTACTCATTAGATTAATTAAAAAAGAGGGTACATTATTTAGTCCAAATGACATTACTGTAAACATGTAATGTCTATACCTGGTTCAAAATTATTTATTTAGAAAATTTTACATCCTCACATGCAACTTATGATATCCATATCAATGGTCAATCATTGAAACATATTGGGATCCATGAATTTGATCAAATAAATCATCAAAACAAAGAAGAGGATGCTAGTTATTTTTCATAATATCATTGAATTCTCCATAGTCAATACATAGCCTCATGGATCCATATTTCTTCTTGAAAAAGAGAATAGTGGATCCCCATGGAAAAACACTAGGGAAAATAAATCCTTTATCAATAAATTCCTCTAGTTGTTTCTTTTGATCCAATAATTATACTTTGTACATTCTATAAATAATCCTTGATATAAGTTATACACCAAGAATTATAATAATAGAAAAATCAATGTCTCACTTTATAGTATATCTATGTAAATCCTCTAGAAATAAATAAATGTATTGTCTCACAATAGGTACATATTCAATTTTAATATTTCATTCATCACCCATAGATATTTTTTTTCTCTTCCTCACCAATAATTGAATTCAGAAGAGATACTAGGGGTGTATCTTGATAAGAATCAGATGGTGAGGTTTATTCACTAAAGATAAGGGACTAAACATCATTCTAAAAAATTGTATCTTCTTTCGTCATTCAATAGATTTTCACATCTTAATTTGAAATCCAATCCATGATAATAATTATATCAATCCCAATCATAGGTATGAAGATAATACTAGAAACTAAAACATTTTAATGAGTTATAAAAGGGACTTATTGACACATCTTTGTTGCAATGATAATTGCCTTAGGTTTTTTAACTGACAACTCCATTATAAAATAATATTGGGGAGATATGAAAGAATGTGATGATCTAAAATAAAATAAATTGTTGGATAAGTTTTAGGAGATGATTAAATTACCTACCAACATATCATTAGGAACTTTAATCTCAGTAGTTGTGACCAAAAAAGCGTAGCCTTTCCCCCTTTGAATTATTTGGGAAAATTTTCCAATAAATCTAGGAAATTCATGTGCATAATGTTACATAAATTTACAATTATAACATTGGAAATTTTATGATTCTTTATTTCCCTTGTGGGAATGGGTGTGGTGGAATTTTTCTATACACTTTTAATAGAATCCCATTCCATTCAGACATGTACTAGGGTGTTTCTTCCCAAAATTAATTCAGGGTGGAATGCCAACTCTTCCCTTATTACCCATTTCCTTATTTTATTTTCTAGAGTGTTTAATAGCTATATTATTTTCTTTTTTAACTTTGAAGTGATATGACATAGATAATTTTTTTATCTTCATATCACATGAGAATATATCTTGAAATGATGAGAAATTTTGGGAGACTAATTCCCTTTAGAGGAATCATTTTAACCCATAAAATAATTGATCAAACATTATATTTATATTATGTATATAGTCTGCGACATGAATTTCTAATCTTGTAATGTTGGATTCATACTATGAAACATTTTCATCCTCTTTCTGTCTTAAACTAATGAATTTCCACTCTATATTCTCTCTCTATTTTCTAGGAAAATATTTTTCTCTGAAAATTTCCTTAAAATACCTTAATTACATATTTGATATTTCTTCCTCATATTTTTTTGTTTTAAATTAGTTACATCCATTTATCCACATATCCTGGTGGACAATAAACTTCCATGACAACATTATCCCTTTGGTTACTTCCCAAAGGGAGAAATATCATCCGCAAGGAACTTATCCACTTCGATGTTACAAATGGGTTTATTTTTCTATTGAATGATGGAGGTTGTTTTCACATGATGCGGTCTGACATTGCTCCTCCAAGTTATGGTTCAAGATGCTCCATACAGGTAGGGTTATTTTTCATAACCTTTTTCTATTGTCCTAGTATAGTTATAAGTTTCTCAGTATGAGTCGTATATCTAATACAAACATCATTATCTTTCATAAGTAAGAAATACATACATGGGATACTTGTGTTCATATGGTTTACACTCCTTCCACTAGGATTCATTTCTAAATATGGACATACACTAGATTAGGATAGGAATAATAATGTATAATCGTAGACTAGAAAAATTAAGATAAATTGAATTTTTATGCATAGATAATCTCATAATAAAAAACAAGGATTTTGGAGACATATTTAATTTTAAACCTTCATAATGGTCTGTAAAGAAAATGTAACTTATCTTAAAAATATCCCCCAAGAATATCAAACCAGGTGTGCGGTAAGGCCCATTTTTGTGTATCAGGTTACCCTGAGTCAGGCCCAAAACAACTTGTTAGAGGTTTTACTCCTAGGAAAATCTTTTCCAAAACCACGTACACTTGTAATATCTAGATAGGTATGTATTGTTAGGAAGCTCCACCTAATCAGTACATTTCAAAAATTCTAGGATATTCTTTCATTCTTATCCTAAAATCCCATCTTAGGTTTTGTTCTCTAATCTACATTTTTTCAATCTATTTTCCATGGTTTTTACTAATATTTTTATGATACTAATTGTAAAGACACTAAATCTAGTAACACATATACAAATCTTTAATTTATTACATTGGTATAGATATAAGACTAGAATCCAAAAGGCGCGATCCATTTAGTTGTTTTGAAAACCATATTACATACATGGATATAAAAAAAAATTAAAAGAAAAAAAGTATAAACTCTATTTGTAACATCCAAAAATCCGTAGATTAACCCTCCAAGTCATTCATAATATTCATCTTCATAACCTGGGAAATGTAAAACATAAGGAATGAGTGTGATTAGATTCTAAGTAATGTTAAGTAATATGGTATTATATGATATAAACAATAATTCATGGTGAATGACTAAAAACACATACCATTAGAAAAAAAAACATGGGCCTAATATGGAAAGAAAAAAAACTGAATAAATAATTCCATAAAAATAATCGTATGATAATGAAGATTAAAAATGGCTATTCTACTAGTCAAATTTTCACAGGGACTATCAATTACTAATATCAAAATGAGGGAATTCATATTCCAAACATCTCTAACATACTTTCAAGGCCACAACTAGGACATATAAAAATGATTAAGGCCTTAGCCAAAACGATATCTGAAAAATGGGAACGACCTTATCCAAGTCCATAGTTATTTTGACTCATGAGACCTACCAATGCATCGGGTGGATATAGAGCCCCCCAAAAGTCACTTTATAAGTCTAATTAATTTCTCATATGAATGGACATATACTTAAAGAACATATACATATGAAATAACTTTCCCCAATCTGTAAACATAACCACTGCCCATTTTGTGTAACACAGTGAATGATATCTAGATAGCACATCCAGAGTCAAACTAATCCAAAAAAATTTAAAAAAATATGGTATATGATAATCATAATAGATCAATACCATTAATGTATATAATTCAACAGAGGTGTATAAATATGTGAAAATACTCCAATAATATCATTGATGAAATCTTGTGAGTAATATCCATTTTTCTTTCAAAAGAAGTGTTCTTCTGGAAAAATAACTTTCATATGGCATAATTATTTTTATAAAACCAGTAATGAAAAAATTTTATATTTCATGAAAAAATTATTAATTTTGTAAAAATGATATTTTCTAAAAATATATTACAGATTGTACATAAAAATGGTTAAGAAATCGGGATGTTCCCTTTAATCGGGCTTTTGTATCAGGATAAATTGAAAAGGGAACCTTGAAAAAACACGTATTTATTATAAAATAAAAATGAACTAATTTGGAGACATGAGTTTGTAATGTATACAAAAAATTTAGAATAATTCTATAAAATTAATTAATAATTACATTGGTTTGTAGAGAGAGAAATCATAACCTAAATGAAAATGAATGTTTTGGAAGAAAACCCTTACCTTATGTACGAATGTGTTCTCCACTTGACCTTAATGACCTAGATAATCAAATTAAATCCATTAAATAATTAAATCAAAAACTTTTATACATGTAATTTATTTGGTCTAATTTTATTATGTTTATTTATGGTCTTTTTGAGGAGTTATAAGTTACAATTTTATTATTTATGAGCATTCGTTTCCTTGGTTTTCATGATCGATTCATTTATTTATAAGTAATGAAGTTATTTTAAAATATTTATAATTCAAAATAATTGTATTTATATGTTATTGATTAAAATATATAAGTGTTAATGATTATATATATCATTTGGTTATATGATATGATGATAAATCATTAGATAAGACAGTTAGTGATAATCGTTTATATTATTACGGTGATTATTGATCATAACGAACTCATTTTGTTTTATCATATTGTATTATATAAATATGTTACTTTAAGAACATGATAATGGTTTTAATTAATATATTATAGTCTGGTATAGCCATAAAAAAGTTTTCATTACCATCCTTGAAGTAGATATTGAATAATGAAAATACGTCAACCATGAAGGTTGAAAATCGGCACCTCTTAGACGATTATTACAATTTTAAAATAAAAGAGAGAGAAAAAGGAGTTTAAGTGAGGATATTAAATTAAAATGTTATCATTCCAATATAAATATGATACTAGAGTAATCATGATCATTTTTACATAATAGGTGAGGATAAAATAATAAAACTATATAACTTGAAAAGAAATGAAAAGGAAAAGGAAGAGGATTTTACCTCTTGGGTACTCCTGTTGAGGACCTTCTTAAAAGGATTGGTATTGTTATTTTGTTAATACAAAGAGATATTGGACGTGGGTTATATTCTTGGTAAGAGGTTTGGGTTAAAATTTGACAATGATAGAATCTTGTAAGGTGTGAGGAGAAGTAGTGGTGATGGGTAATTTTTGAATATTTTATTTATTTGTTTATTATTTTGGATCAAGACTATTAATAGTCAGATAATTATCTTCATATATATTAAAATAATTAATTAAAGTTATATAATATGGTTCTTACATCATTCATGATGTTTTTAATAATGTTTTTAACTTATAATGTATAAATATTGCAAATTACTGTATTTTACTTGGAAAATATACATTTTAATATTATAACTGATTTTATAACACTTTGAAAAATCAACTAAAGTCTCATAAAATTCTCTCATAATAATGAAACAAAAATTATTAACTTATACATAAATGTTATTGGAAGAAATTTTCTTTTAAATAATTATATTAATTATAAAATTGATGTAAAATATTTATAACTTACTAAAATAACAACAATTAAATAATAATTTATAAATATTTTTTTATTTATATAATGATATAATTATATTTCACTTATAATATGCCTAAATTTTATTTCATAATTTTATAGGTGAGGTTAATATTCTATTAGTCATATTACTATTCATAAAGTTAACATTACTATTTCTAAGTTCAAGTTACTATTTCATATGTATAGGTTTCTTAACTTCTAGAAATAACAATTATTTTATTAATTCTTCATTTATAAGGTTTTTATTACATTATATAAGTGATTTCATGTGATTGATATTATATAAAATTAATATAAGAAGGAAAATTTCATTGATATAATCTCAGGTCATTACAATCTGTCATGTTATTGACAATGTTATGAGAAGAAGTAAGTTAACAATGCGAATAGATATAATGATGCACAAAATGAACCAACCACACTCCAATGATTCTAATGAACAGAGTTTATGAATAATTCCAACAAGCTCCCAAATATTCAGGTTAATTATAGTGATCAATACTATAATCCTCTTAAGCTAAGGGACAAAGAGAAAAATTACAAGCTCACAATTTTTGAGAGAAGTGCAATAACAATGTGGTGACAGTTACACTTACCATCCACTCTATACCATCTACTATATTATTTGACTATGGATCTATGCATTCCTTCATATATAAAGAATTTTATACGGGTGTCAAGATGCAAACAAAAAGTTTATTTTTAGAATTAACAGTGAAAACACCTAATGTTATGATGATCATATCTCAATTATATGATTCCCCTATAATTGATTGGTAGGAATGTGTTCCATTAAAATCTTTTCATTATTACCCTATTTGAATTTTTTATTATCATAGGCATGGAATGTATTTATCTAAAAAAATACCACATTTATTTTCAAGTAAGGTACATGAAATTTGATATCCCAAACCAACATATGATCTTCAATCAATGTGATTATAAGTATGAACTTTTTATGGATATCACATTCATTATTTGGGTCTTAATTCCATTTAAGAAGGGGTATTTATCTCATATGGTTGGGTAGAAACTAAAAATAGACGGAATACCTATTGTTTAATAATTTGTTCTTGTCTTTATATAATAGTTTCCTAGTGTTCCACAAAACATTAGGTTGATTTCTCAATAAAAATAATACGTAGTGCCACACTAATTTCGAAGACCCCTTATAGAATGGAATTCATTGAGTTGATGTAATTGAAGAGGAAACTCTAGGAAAACCTTGAAAAGGGATTCCTTTGGCCAAGTGTGTCACTATAGGGTTCACTTTTTATTTTTGATGAAACGAAATATGGCCAAATCTGACTCTAAATTGATTATAGGGAGCTTAATAATATCACCATTAAGAACAATTATCCTCTTCCATATATTGATGAATTGTTTGATCAAGTACATGGATCTCAATAATTTTCCAATATTGACCTTTGTTTTGGATATCATTAATATGGGGGCCAAGAAAGAAGATATACCCAAGATAGCAGTCTGTATAATGCACAAAAACTATGAATATAGATTTATTCCTTCGGTCCTACCAAATCCACTACTATATTCATGGATTTAATTAATAGAGTCTTTATAGATTAGCTTGATCAGTTTTTGGTAGTATTTAGAGAAAACATTCTTATGTATTCAAAGAGAATGTAAGAACATAGAGATCACTTGGTAATTGTACTTTAGTCCCTAAAGAAGGAGAGAATATATGTAAAATTTATGAAGTTAATATATTCTCAAGAGAGGGTATATAGAGAAATACCTAAAAGACAAAGGCTATGGAATATTAGTGAATACAATCCAAAATGAATGATATCCATATTTTTCTTGGATTATATTAATATTATTCAATTATTTGAGAATTTTTCATCACTATCTAATCCCCTAACAATTTTAACTTAGAAGGGAGACAAGTTCCTCTAAACAGAGAAATGTGAGGAAAATTTTAGGAAACTAATGTGAAAATTATTTTGCACACCTATGATTACATTATCCTATAGTGTAGAAGTGTTTTTAGTCAATAGTGATGCAACCAATTAGTTATTAGTGTGTTTTCGTATATATAATAACATTTTTATATCATATACCTCCTGAAAATTGAATATTCATTAGACTAATTACCCAACTCATGATTTGGAGTTAGGTTTTTTAATTTTTACATTAAATATATGGAGGCATTATATTTATGGAGGAAAGTGTGATATATATACCAATTATATTTTTTTAAAATAGATATTCACACATAAGGTGTTGAATATGCACCAAATAAGTTGGCTAGAGATGATTAATTATTATTACTACTCAATATATTACCATCCTAGGAAAAAAGATAAGCTGGGAAATGATTTGAATCGAAAGGATCATGCTAGCTTATCCATGGATTACAAAAGATACAATATTTCTATAAAATCAATGGATAGATATGGAAATCATTAAGGAAATGAAAAAATCATATCATGTCCAATTTAGTGGTCAACCCTCTATCAAAGTAAATATTGGAGAGTCATTGTAGGAATTTGTAGAGATATAAAATAAGGTTATAGATTTTTCGGTATTGTAACCTTGATCATGATGGAATGATAAGTTTCAAGAACAATGTATGTATTACATACATACCATATTTGAAAGAGTTGTTAGAGGAAACACATATTTATTCATTTTCTATTCATACAGGATGTAAGAATATGTACAGATATTTGAAATAGTATCTATAGTGTGATGAATTTGAAGAGATATATCACATGATTTTACCTCGGTGCTCGGTATGCTAGAAAGTAAAGGCCGAAAGAAAAAAGTCTAACTGGATGTTACATTCATTATCAATAGTAGAATACAAATGGTAAAATATCACAATGATTTTTTGGACTCCCCAAAACCTCTAAATGAAATAATTCTATATGGGCAGTAGTAGATCACCTTTCTATGTCATCACACTTCATAGATATTAGAAAATAGTTATTTCTGGTTTATTTTTCCAGAATATACATTAATAAAGTGGTAATGTTTCATGGAGTACCACATTACATTATGTCTGATAGAGATCCAAGGTTTTACTCAATGTTCTGGTGAATCCTTCAACAAGATCTTAATAGCGAGTTTGTTTCAACATTGTATATCATAGTCATACAGATGGTCAGTTAAGAAAAATAATTCAAACCCTAAAGGATATGATGAGATATAATTATTTGGATTTAAATGGTGGTTGGTATAAACACCTTCCTCAAGAAATTTTTTCATAAAAGAATATATTTCACTCAATTATTAAAATTTATCCTTATGAATACCTCTATGAAAATAGATGTAGAGCTCCAATGTGCATGAATGATTTTGTGGAATGAAATGTATTGTTACCTGATATAGATGAATAAATTTCAGAGAAGGTTAGATACATTCATCAATACATCAAGGCTATTTAGATTCAACATAAAAGTAATATTAATAACCACTGACATGATCTTGAATTTAAAGTTGTTGACAAGGTGTTTCTATGAATTTCTCCATAGAATAAGGTTACAATATTTGGTAAGAGAAGAATTTGAGCCCTAGGTATGTCAGTCCCTTTAAAATTCTTGATTTTTTTTAAGATCATAGAATATTACTTGGAACTTCTAACAAAACTCTCTCAATTCCATGATGTGTTCTGTGTACATCTGATACAGAAGCATATAACCGATCCTTCATATGTACTAATCATAGAGGTCATACCACTGGAGTAATATATTTCTTATGAGGACTAACTGGTTGTGATTTTTGATCATACATCGAATGGTCTATGAAATAAGACCAATCACCTCGTAAAAGTTTTTTTGTGAAACCAATGGTTTTAGGAAGATATGTAGGAACCTGAGAAAATGATTTGGCGGAAGTATCCTCATTTGTTTATATTAGAGTGCCTAATTTTGAGGGAAGAATTAATTTTAAGGGGGGGTAGAATTTAACACCCAGAGTTTTTGTGAATTATTATTATTTTAATAAATTAAATTTCATTTAAATCATGAGCTATACATAACACCAATTTGGTCTTGTGAAACATGAAATACTAAGTTATCTTTAATTACACATGACATTGAGTTTTAAAAAAACCATGATATATACATTTACAACAAAACCTAGTAAACAAACATAACAATATAAGTGTTAATAAATAATTTTTAAATATTAATTATAATGGTTTTATATAAATAAAACACATTTAAAAAATATATAATTTTTATTATAGTCTTTATATGTTTCAAAAATACCATTTTTCAAAAAGATGTTATTATGTCTTTTTTGTGAACAATAGTAAAATTCATTTTTGAAACTTCTAGAAAATTAATTTTATAAAATAAAATTCATTTTTAAACTAATCATTTCAAAATTATCTTAGGGTTATTTTTGGTATTTTTATGAAATTTTTTAATTTTTGATGATTAGTGAAAAATATTAAATTTTAATTAAAAACATACCTTTTGTTTAATTTGTTTATAGAGTAAAATTATATATTACATTAGTATAAAAATAAAATTAGTTTAATTATAAATCCATTAATCTTATTTGTTTCATGTGGATCAAGTTCTTGTTGAATATTGATATAAAAATATTTCAATCTTTTGAAAAGTTTTGCTTTGAAAAACCACTTTCTCGTTATGTCAACAAGATTATTTTTTTAAAATAAATTTGACTCATATATGGATAGAATTTGGAAAAAATTATTCCATATTTTGAGTTAGAATAATTTATATTATCTAACAAGTTCAAATTTATGTTTTACCAAAACTAATAGTAAAAACAATAAAAATATTTACTGTAGTTAGGGTAAAAATGGGTTTATCGGGGGGAGGGAGGTTAAACTAAAAATATAGGGGTCAAAAAGAACACAAAAATTTTAAAAAAAAATTCGATCAATATTATGAAATTATATATTCCATTCTCTATAATAACTGATTTTGGATCCTTATGAAATTAAAAAAACATGGGGTAATTCTTTATTTAAAAAAATACAATTGTTCCACTCACCTCACTTATAAAAGGACACCCCTTACCCTATCAAATTAACACCTTAAAAAAAATTTATTTATAAAATACCTACCAAAATAAATTTACAACATCTATATTCTCATCCTAGAATATTTTTTGTACAGAAAGATATCTTATGAAGGATTTTGGTGCAAACCTAAGGAAGATACCTAAAGAAGAGGAAACATTCATCAATGATAGGTTTTGTTTTATTTTTTTCTACACATCCCTAATTTATTTTTATACCATGATGATATATTAACCATAGTTTCTTCAATTTACTAAGACGTTTTTATGTTACGTTAATTACCAAAAACCATCTCCACTTCCATCTAATGGGATAAGAAATCATAGTTGGTGTGTATGAAAGACTACCACCCCGTGAACCGATGTCATTAATCTCTCCATTTCCATCTTGGAAGGAATAAAATAATTATGTATTTATTATTTATATATAACATCTCTCATGTGTACGATAGACTACCACCTCATGACGCGATGTGATTCATTCATGATTTACATGGAAGGTAATAGGAAATTTTTTAATGAATATATGTGTTATATATTACAAAAAAATTATTAAGAAATGATAATATGTCATTTAATTTTTTTTATTTTAACCCAATTTTTTTGGAAACAATGTTCATGCGTAAATATGGTTTAACACCTCCATAAGTGGTGTAATTCAATTTCTATCTCAAAATTTAATGGATTACAATAAATAAATATTAAATTAATATATATGTTTTTTATATCATGGTTAAAATTATAGAGATAATAAAATAATGATCAAATTAACAGGATGAACAAATTAAAAAATTTAAACTATATGCAAAAGAAAGCGGTTATTACTTGAAACATAAATTTAACATGTAATTATTAATAAATGGGTAATAAAAGGACATTAGAATATTATATATGTTATGATATATATAAAATTGTTCTGTAATATATTTATTATAAACTTATATTTTTTATAAAGTAGGTTTTAACATGTATGAAAGAAGTCAATATTTAAGGCAAGATATTTCTAGTATCTTTTTTATTTTTTGGATGAAAATTAAAATTCACACTTCATTTATATTGTTTGGTGTATATAATACCCAATTGAAATTTTATATCATTAATACTATTATTTTCACAATACTTAATGTTTCATTTAATTTCATTATTTATTTGGGATTCCGATTCAAAATATTTCTAAAGAGTAAAAAGTTTTTTTTGTCTCAAATTGACTTATTTGAGATTTATGTTATGTTATGAATAAATATTATTTGAATATATTTATATAAAACTATTTTACATGTAATATCATGAATTTATTTATCCACACAGTACTTTAAGTTATATTTTATGATACTCCTTTATGTGTGTTACAATTCAATGTTACCAAAGTGGTAAGGATTTTATGTTACAATCTCACTATTATTGGGATTATTTGTGATTATATTTTATATGATAAACTATTATGATCCAAATATCAATAAAATCATCTATATTATACTCTTATGGTTATTCATGGTATTTTAATGTAATATTACAATTTTTACAATCATTAGTACTTCAAATAATTGATTTTTTTTACAAATACGACATTATTCCACTCTTCGATTGGAAATATATTTTCGTCCAATTTTATGTTTTATATTGATATTTTAATTTTTTATTACATTTCAATTATTTTTAAAATAAGTTATTACCCATGTTTTATTTTTTATAAATTTTTGAAAGGAATCTTTATGTCTTTTTCCAAACAATTCCCTGTTGGATTTTTCCAAAAATGTGTAGGAAATCATTGTTTTAAAATGAACAACATGAATGAAACTTACAATTTTCATGACCATTATTTTATTTCAATATTCCATTATAAATTTTAAAATTCATTTTCATATAATAATATTATTAAACTGATTTATATTAAGAGTTTTTTTCGAAGAAGGAAGGATATTTTCTTCAACAATGGTTTTAAATTATTTTTAAGCCATATATTATAAATTTTCAAGGTTTTTATCGAATAAAAATATTTTAAAAATATTTTTTTTAAAAATAGTTTTCCAAATATAAAAGGATATTTTACACAAGAAATATTTTAAATGATTGATCAAAATCATTTTTGATATATGATTATATAAATTGATGATAATTATTCCTTACTTGGGATATGATCCATGAATACCATTATTATTAATTATCTAAATGGTTTATGATTTTGATGCAATGATGTTTTTGAAACACATTTCTCTTACACAAGTTACACTATTTTAAGATTCTTATGAAATTTTCTTCTTTTTTCCATGGGTTATGCTATGATGATTATGAAACCTATTTCTTTTCCAAAGGTTATGATATGATTAAATATTTATGAAACCCATTTCCTTTCAGGGGTTCTAATATGATGAATTTATTATGATCTTTTGTTACACAAATGTCTGATTTTAAATATGTGATGGGTGGGACTTATATATCTGTACAATCAATTGGGTAATCATAAATGTTCTATGATTTCATAGGGTACACATGTGGTTAGAGAAATACTGAATAGTATGGTACACATGTGGTTAGACCAAGCCCAAAAAGGAGGGCACATGGGTGGTTAGCCCTATCCTAAAAGTGGCTGTATAAGAGTTTATCCCAATCTTGAAGCCAATAAACAGTTGGTTATACCAATCCTATAATGTTATGAATGTATTTGTGGGTATCCCTAACATATGATTTTATATGATTTTTTATATTCCAAAAATCTATGTATTATGAAAATGTTATGTCTTCATGGATCATGTTCTTTGATTTCTTGGTGATTGATGTCTTATAAATTGCCAATATTTATAACATGACTTAATATTATGATATTTGAAATAAAGTGTATGATTTTCAAATGTTATGCTCATGTTCTCATACCCTCATTTTCATATAATGCTTATCTATCCTCCTTATTTTACCTTACCGATCATCTAAGATCACATTTTATTAAGTTTTCATTCCAGAGGATATGAATATATGTATTATGTATTTTTTTTCAGAGATGGTTTCTAGATATGAAGATCTAGGTGGGAGATGATATAGCTCATATTTGAACCAGTTATTTATGTTTGTAATTTTCCAAATCCACCAAAATATTATGGTCCTTAGGTGTGTGCTTTTGTAATGTTATGAATATTACTAAAAATGATGTAATATCTATATATTATAATCTTTGGTTGATATAAAAATCTCCCCTTAGTGTTACCCAAGTGTGTATGAAGCTTCCCCTGCAGCTCTGATACTAAGTATAGACCCACTTTCACATCCACGAGCACTCGTATGTGTCATGAAACTATCCCCATTGGGCCCCCCACCCACACGGTTTTACCCCTATATAATTACAACTATTTCAAAAGGAAAAGGCCTATTGACATGGGATGGATCATGCCTCTATATTTAGGTGTATGAAAACGTCCATATACCCAAATGTGCAACTCATAACTTGATAAAAAGAACACCTTGTCACGACCCGTCCTCGGGACCCGTGCCGTGACTACCCCAAGCCCGCCACCCATAGGCCAGGGGCTGGCGACTAGCACCAAGGCGTAAATCCCAACAAAAAGGGGAAGGCATTGCCTTTATAAAGTGAACAAACACCACAGAGTAAGCAAGAAAAAGGAAACACTAAGTAAAACTGTGTACAATAGTAGTGCGGAAAAGTAAGTGGGCCAGAATACAAACCCAAACTGAAAGTAAAGTACAACTGGAAAGAAAGTACATCAACTGAAAGTAAAGCAACAACGTCGAGTCGTCCACTGGAAGTCCCACCTGAAGTGTGGGTACATATAGCCGCCTTAGATCCTTGGGTCCATCCATCCACTCCGTGTACGTTCCGCCCAGTGGTCCACCTCCAGGTACCAACTTGCTCCACAAGCCTCAACCACGATCATCACTGTCTGTCTTCTGCATCCAACACAACGTAGTGCGGGCACAACCAGTGCAGGGGTGAGTATACGCTACTCAGTTGGGACCCTGAGACCCCCGAAGGTCTCCCAGAACCCACAAAGGAAAATCCACAAAGGAAAGATACAACCATGAAGTAACATCCACCACTACTTAGGTATATGCCTATACATATACCTAAGTCATCAATTCCAGTTCGGCTCCAACATCCAAGCCCATGTTGGATCATGCCCACACAGGATAGTACAACCCAATCCACAAATGAAATCACAACACAATCCACATAGGAAAGCAAGTCAATCATATCGAAGATAATGATTGAAATTCAAGACTCAGCTCACACAGGTACAAATCATTTTTAAAGAAAAAGGAGATGATCAGATGTAGTTACTGAATCATCTAGCTGGGACCCATGTAGGATACAAGTACTGTAGTCATTGTCGCCGAACCCACGGTGGATTCTAGTACGGTTGTCGTCGTCGTCGAAACCACGAAGGATTCCAGTATGATAGTCTTCACCGTCAAACCCATAGAGGATTCCAGTACGGTTGTCGTCACTGCCGAACCCATGGAGGATTTCAGTGCAGTTGTAGTCGCCGAACCCACATAGGATTCCAGTACGAAATTATTCACCATCGAACCCTAATAGGATTTTAGTACGGTATTCTTCATCGTCGAACCCATGGAGGATTCCAGTATGAAAGTCTTTAACGTCGAACCCACAGAGGATTCCAGTACGAAAGTATTCACCGTTGAACCCACATAGGATTTCAGTACGGTAGTCTTCATCATCAAACCCATGGAGAATTCTAGTATGAAAGTCTTCATCATCAATCCCAAGGAGGATTCCAGTACGAATGTCTTCACTGTCGAACCCATAGAGTATTTCAGTACGGTAGTCTTCATCGTCGAACCCACAGAGGATTCCAGTATGAAAGTCTTCATCGTCGAACCCATGGAGGATTCCAGTATGAAAGTCTTCATCGTCGAACCCACATAGGATTTCAGTATGGTAGTCTTCATCATTGAGATCACGGAGGATTCTAGTATGGAAGTGTTCATCATCGATCCCACGGAGGATTTCAGTACGGTTGTCATCATCGTCGCAGCCAGCTCTAGTGTTCCCACACACAGCATATTCGATTCCGGGAGGGTCCGATCTTCGAGCCAAGTGGGTCATTACATCAACTAACACGTAGTACAGAGTAGATATATCCAAAGTTCTGCCCCATCGATATGAACTCAACGTGATAGACGACGCGTCAATCAGACGCCCGGTCTGAGAGTTAATGGCTTTTTCATTCCAGGGGCACGGTTGGTTTTTAAGTCAAAACCAACCCGACCATACTCCAACTACATCCAAACCTCAATTGGAGTAAGCAAAAATGTTTTTCTCATAAAGAGGAATCCAAAAAAGTCGACGACACATCAATCAGACGTCCGGAGCTCAAGTTATAAGTGTTTCCGCTCCGAAGGCCCAGTTGGTTTCGTGTTCAAACCAACCCGGACATACACAAAGTTCTCCGAAACCTTGAGTTTAATATACCGAAAAGACCTTTTCGATCGAAGGATCTCATTTCAAGTGACGGTGCATCGATCGGAGGTCCGTATCCCATGATATGGGCACAAGACCGAAAGTGATCCGAAAATGGGGGGTCCGGGCCTGGCCCCCACTGGGTCGACCCGACCCGGGTCCGGGTCCAACCCGGATGGGTGTGGCCCGGGCCGGCGAGGTAAAGCCTTGTCCGGTCCACGCAACCCGGCCCGGCCCGGCCGGGTGCCACGCTGGCTTGGCCAGCGAGCCGAGCGAGGGATGCGGTCCCCCGCGGCCTTCGTGCTCTGCGGACGCAGCGAGCGCCGCGTCCTGCTCCCCCAGATTCCATGCGGCCGCAGGATCCAGCCGCGGTGGTTCCTCCTGGTGACGCGCTGAGGGGCCGCGGCCTCCGGGCAGGCGGTCGGTGCCGGCCGCCGCCTCTAGCCACCGGCGCCGCCGGTGGTCCGTTTTCAATTCCGTCTGTGCCGGTTTTCATCTCGGGTCCCATATATTACTTTAGAATCATCAAATCGCCTCTACGGCCCGTTCCATCATCGCCCGTCGATCCGGATGACAAATAAACAATCAGCGGAGTCTTCGAATCGCCTCTACGGCCCTGACTTCAGCCGCAGTTTCGTTCGGCCTCAACGGCACGGTGCGAAAGCACCACACTTCTTCGCCCGTTCTTCTTTGTTTCCATGCGTTGTCGTTGCACCGCGCTACCTTTGTTCATGTCATACAAACACATCATCAAGGGGGGGTGGGGGGGAGGGTCGTCCGTGTTCGTGTGGTCCGGCCCCCTCCCGTTAATCCGATTTCAAGAAGCTAAGAAAAAGACGCTTGGACGGTCCATAAAATTCATGAACCAAAAATCAAACCCCTACATCGATGAAGTCATCAAACGAGGTTTGTCGCGGGAAAGGGATGTCACGGATGACGACGTCGTGGAAGTAGGATCATCGGCGTCGCGGTACACGGCGTCGCGGTACATGGTGTCGAAGAGAAGAGGACCGTCGGCGTTGTGGTACATGGCGTCGCGTCATCAATCTCTGAGGAATCAGCGTTATTCGTCATCCTTTGTCGGAGGTCAGCGTTCTCCGTCGGTGACGGTGTGTTCTTCGCATTCTTCAAGGAGGAAGAAGATATTCCTCAAGAGCGCAAGAGTCCTCCCTTCCTTTCGCACATCGAATAAACCCCTAATAAAATAATTCCTGTCTTATTTTATTTATACACAGACCAACCATTAATTTGAAAATCAAACAGATCTCATTCAATTAATTGAATTAATTAAGGATCATTTAATATTCAAATTAATTTTGAGGGTTGACATGCCATTAATTTGGGGTGCGGGTGAGTTACATATTAAAATCATGAGAGGGAGGATAAAAAGGGATTGAAGGGGTGGGGATCGTGTGGGCCCCACTTCACTAATATCCTACCTAGTGGAGTTAGGATATTAGTGGGTCCCACTCCAACCACCAAGCATAGGTTTAAACTACCCAGAATAGAAATAAAATTATAGCACAATATTTTATTTCATTCTTTAGTTAACCCATTATTTAATAACCTCACCCGAGAAACGCAACTTTAGAAAAGGTGTTCTTAAGCAATTAACGGTGCTTCAGTTTCATCAGTGTCCTCTTATTTCAATTCTGAGCCCCGGTTAAAAATTTATGAAAACCCGCTCATTTGTTCACTGAGCGTACCCGAGCTAAACTTCATAAATTGATTCCGGGCATACCGGGCCTCGGAATCCGGTGCCGTTAGAAACTGAGTTCTTGTAAAATCCCAAAGAAAATCAAGAAAAAAAATTTCCCTTGAATTTTACGGGTCTTTAAATTACTCCCACCTCAGAGATTTACGTCCCTGTAAAGATACATCATAAACTAGGGGAACAAATGTGGGTACTGAGCACGCATCTGAGCCTCCTGCTCCCAAGTTCTCTCTTGTATGTTCCCGTGCTTCCATCTGATACGCACTAAAGGAATCGACCGCCCACATAGGACCTGCTCCTGTCGATCCTCGATCTCCACTGGGACCTCCGCAAAGTCTACCCATCGTCAATGTCCAGCTACCCATGGTCGATGATATGCGTCGGGTCGTGCACGTATATCCTCAGCTGAGATACATGGAAGACGTCGTGCACCTAGTGCAACTGAGGTGGTAGAGCCAGGTGGTAAGCCACCTCGCCTACCCAACTGAGGACCTGGAATGGTCCGATGAAGCCCAGAGATAACATAACACCTTTGCCAAATCTACATTATCCACGTCAAGGTGAGACCCGCAAGAAAACATGGTCATGATCCTCGAACTCTAGTGGCCTCCGCCTCCTGTCAGGATAAGACTTATGCCAGCTCTGAGCTGTCCTCATCAGCTCCTGGATGACCTAGACCTTCTCTGGTCCTACAAGAGCTGCTAAGATTTCTTCTTTGCTGATAAGAGAAATATGGTCTCATTCCCTTGATGAACCACGTTCTCTGCCTAATATAGTCAATCCTGACATGGATGATACTAATCCATAGCAAGGATGACGTCGTAAGGCCTCGACGCTACTACCAAGAGATCCAACCGTTACTCTCACCTCCAAGGGTAGAGTCACAGTGTCGGCATCTGTGTGTGGTCACTGGGTATCCCCTAGTAGGTATCTCAAAAGTGAGGGTCATGTCAACAGTTTCAAACTGAAACCTCTCAATAACCACACAAAGAGAGGACATGAAAGTAAATTCCACAAATAAAGGTGTATTTTATTACTGCATCTCAAAGTAAAAAGACACAAAGCATCCACAAACAAACTCAACAAAGCTAGAAGCAACATGAATTTTTTTCCAAGTCTGGAGCTAGTCCCACTCCTGTCCATCTGCTTCCGCTGCGCTACTTTGATGGACTGGACCGCTTGGACCTCTACATCACCTGTCTACTGACAGCTTCAAGAAGACTCCGCTACGGGTCGTCCTACAGAGGGTCCTGCCGCTGGTGCCTGCTCGGCGAGAAAACTCTCCACTAGAAGGGCTCTCTCCAACACCCCTGCCTGCGTCGGAAAGATGAGGTAGATCATTCAAGCCCTGATCTCATGCCTCAGTCCCTGCTCGAAGGTCCGGGCCGGGAAGAATGGGTCCCATACCATATCTGTGGAGTAGCACGAGAGATCAGTAAACTTCACCGAGTACTGGGCCATGGTCATGATGCCCTACTGCAGCTATAGTAGCTCCTAGATGCGCACCACACGGAGGGTGGCTGGGACGAACTCTGAGAGGAAGAGGCTCTCAAAGTCAGTCTAGAGGAGAGATGCCTCGTCGTGTACCTGGAGCGTCAAGCTCTACCATCTACCTACTGCCGCGTGCAGGAGGCTCGCTTTGAGGATCACCATGAGGTCAGCTGGTGTCCCCACTGACCTAAAAACTCACACAACCGCCTCCAACCAATCCTCAGCTGCCTGAGTGTCCGTCTCCCCGTGGAACCTGGGCAGTATCTGATGCTGAAACTCGTGTAGTGCACTAAGGTGACGTGCACTCTCAGGGATGGGGATGGTGGCATCGGTGGCTCAGCGGGTAGTGGTACCACCGGTGCCTCCGCTGAAAAAGGGCCCTGCACGAGGCCTTGTCGCTCGGTGGGCTGTCGTCTGGCACAAAGCTCAGAACCCTAGATGGATGCCATCATGGGGCCATATTGAAAAGAAAAAGGTGCACCACAGTAAAACCGTATACCTGGTGAGATGACTCAAAGTAATCACAAAGAAAACTTTTGAAACACACATTCAATCAATGTTTTCGTGCACCGAGTCGGAAATCAGAAGTCAGGGTCCTGGTGTACGGATACGTCGACCGCTGCACCAACACTGGACTCCCTGGACTGATAACCACACTGAATACCCTTAAAACTATTTCTTCTCATAGAATAAAGATCAGAGTCCTGAGTTCTTCGGTAGAACCAAACACCTATGATACCAATTTGTCACGACCCATCCTCAGGACCCATGATCTGACTACCCCAACCCCGCCTCCCATAGGCCAAGGGTTGGCGACTAGAACCAAGGCGTAAATATCGAAAAAGGGGATGGAATTGCCTTTATAATGTAAACAAACACCACAGAGTAATCAAGAAGAAGGAAACACTAAGTAAAACTGGGTACAATATTAGTGCGGAAAAGTAAGTGGGCTAGAATACAAACCCAAACTGAAAGTAAAGTACAACTGGAACGAAAGTACAACAAATGAAAGTAAAGAAGAAACGTCGAGTCGTCCACTGGAATTCCCACTAAAAAAGTTGGTAAAAATAGCCTACTCAGCTCCTCGGGTCCAACCGTCCGCTCCGTGTACGTTTCGCCCAGTGGTCCACCTCTAGGTACCGACCTGCTCCACAAGCCTCAACCAAAATCAGCGCTGTCTATCGTCTGCATCCAACACAACGTAGTGCAGTCATATCTCATGCAGGGGTGAGTATAAACTACTCAGTAGGGACCCCGAGACCCCCAAAGGTCTCCCAGAATCCACAAAGGAAAATCCTCAAAGGAAAGATACGATCACGATATAACATCCACCACTACTTAGGTATATGCCCATACATATACCTAAGTCATCAATTCCAGTTTGGCTCCAACATCCGAGCCCAAGTTCGATCACATCCACACAGGATAGTACAACCCAATCCACACAGGAAAGCACAACACAATCCACATAGGAAAGCAAGTCAATAATATCGAAGATAATGATTGAAAGTCAAGACTCAGCTCACACAGGTACACATCATTTGTCAAGCAAAAGGAGATGATCAGATGTTGTTACTGATTCATCTATCTGGGACCCACATAGGATACTAGTACCTTAGTCATAGCCGCCAAACCCACGGAGGATTCCAGTATGGTTGTCGTCGTCCTCGAACCCACGGAGGATTCCAGTATAATAGTCTTCACCATCGAACCCATAGAGGATTCCAGTAAGGTTGTCGTCACTGCCGAACCCATGGAGGATTTCAGTGCAGTCATAGTCTTCAAACCCATGGAGGATTCCTGTACGAAAGTCTTTATTGTCGAACCCACATAGGATTTTCAGTATGGTAGTCTTCATCGTCGAACCCATAGAGGATTCCAGTATGAAGGACTTCATCGTTGAACCCACGGAGGATTCCAGTACGAATGTCTTCACCGTCGAACCCACATAGGATTTTAGTAAAATAGTCTTCATCATCGAACCCACAGAGTATTCTCGTACGAAAGTCTTTATCATCGATCCCACGGAGGATTCCAGTACGAAAGTCTTCACCATCGAACCCACATAGGATTTCAGTATGGTAGTCTTCATCGTCAAACCCACGGAGGATTCCAGTACGAAAGTCTTCATCGTCAAACCCACTGAGGATTCCAGTATGAAAGTCTTCATCATCGAACCAACATAGTATTTCAGTATGGTAGTCTTCATCATCAAACCCACAGAGGATTCCAGCACGGAAGTCTTCATCGTCGAACCCATGGAGGATTCCAGTACAGTTGTCATCGTCGTCGTAGCTAGCTCTTGGTTTCCCGCACACAACATGCTCGATTTAGGGAGGGTCTGCTCCTCGAGCAAAGTGGGTCAATACATCAACTGACATGTAGTCCAGAGTTGATGTATCCCAAAGTTCCACCTCATCTGTAACAGCCCAAGATTTTATAAAAAAATATTCTTTTTAATTTTATTAATGTCTTGTTTTGTACGCTACACCAAAAGGATCTTGCACAACACGCATCCTTGTCTTGCCTTGCATTACACGCAATCGCGACCTTCCTCAATAGCGTGTGTAATACGCAATACCGAGTTTCACTAAACAACGATGTGCTATTAAAATATTATTAAAACTAGACGTTATGAATAGTAATAACCACTTTTTAAAATTCTGTAAATCTTATTTTTCAAAATGAACTTCATTCTTGGATTCGGAGTATAGAATTTAGCCTAAGGTGAAATTTTGGTACTTGTCGGATAACTTTCATATTCTGATGAATAGTGAAAAATTACTAAATTATAATTAAAAACATCTTTTTTAATCGAAATAATTAATAGTGATAAATTATTAATTTGAGTGGTTTTAAAGTATATTTAGAATATATTTTTACAATTTAATACAATTTTTTTCATTGGTTGTAATTTCACATTTAAACAAGACATAATCAAGTGTCAATCTTTTGATATATATTGTTTCCTAAAAACACGCTATTTATTTTAACAGCGGGATTTAATTATAAAATTAATTAATGAAACTTCTATGTTATGAATTTGGTAAAATAGATTTCATTTTTGAATTCGGAATATGAAATATAGCTTAGGATGAAATTTTGGCATTGTTCTGAAAAACATCAATTTTTGATGAATAGTGAAACTACTAAGTGGTAGTTAAAAAACTGAATTTTTCATAAAACTTAATTTTGCCGCTTCTGTGAATGGAATTTCAAAAATCCGAGAGACACGGTTAATATCAAGGACTAAAATGTGGTTCAATGAGATGAAAATAATTTTTTGGTGAATAGTAACTTTTTACTTTTTTACCGCGGTTAATAGTAAATAGGGTAACTAAGGGTAAATATGATATTACTATTACCCTAACACATGTACTAATTCTATTGGACAAGTTTAATTCGACCAAAAACAAACTTAGGAATAAAATATGACCATTTAGGCACACTTGGATTAGATTAGGACATTTATTATTAATTTATTTAAAGAAGGGTTAAAATAGCAAAAATCAAAGTTTAATAAGTAAATCATTTTTAATATGGGGTTATACATAAGATAAATTCGATTGTAAATATTCATTAGAAAGCTAAAAAGATTTCCTACATGATGGTATTTTATTTGTAATTTTTAGACATCAAATAATTTAATTTATTTATGACACAACGATGATGCAGTAATTATCTTATTAATGAAATATTGACATAATTGATGTTATAAACACCAAAATAAATATAATTTGAAATTTTTTTTGAATTCCACTAATTTTCTAGGTTACCATGATATATTAATGTTGATTTAATCAACTTGGTTCGAACATTTAATTCTGTTATGACTTTCACAAAAATCATATATCAAATAGTGTCAAAATTGACACAAAATAGTTTTTAAATCAAATATTATATTATTAATTGTTATTTTATTCCTAAAAATCTAAGGTTCGGCCAAATGACTTAGATAATGATATATATATTAATAATAAACAATTTGGGGTTCGTTTGGCATGTTATAGTAAGTTTATTAACCATATAGTGAAAGAAAACAAAAAGACACGGTAAATGTTAAATTATTTAACTTAGAGTTAAATCTAATTGATAAGGTTAAAATAATATCCTAAACTTGTCTAAATTCTATTGGTTGATAGGATTTCGACCCATCCCCACTTTAGGTTCGAAATAATACCCATTGGAACCATTATAAACCGATTTTGACTTTAATATAATATAATATTTTGAGGTATTCCTAAGATGCCCCTCTCCTCCCCTATAAAAGGACACCTCCTCCCCCTCCTCCTCACACCAATTTGAGCACTCAAGCTCGGCCAACCCCTACCAAAATCTCTTATCCACTTCCCTAGCAACATCCTAGAGGTTCTGGTCTTCCTCAAAGACCAATTCTAGTGCCCTAAGAAGAGGTCTCAAAGAGGCACTTCAAAGAAGAGGTAATTACCGTTACCAATTCTTTCATCTTTATTTCTTCTTCCACTTCTTCTTCTTAGGTTGTTTCATTATGAAGTAATAACATCAGTATCACTCATATAATGATATGTTATTATAAGTATGAAACAACCCTATTTCACCATCTATCCATCCTACGGAAAAAGAAATCACCGCGCGTGCGTACGTACGGAATACCGTCTCCACGCCGTGGTGTAATCTATTTTCCACCACCACCTTACATGGATGGGTATAATGGTGTAAAGAATAACTATACATAGTTATTACAACATCATATTGATTCTGATATATTATATAATACACTCCAATTCAATTCAATATTTATATAAATGATATCATCGCTCGTGCGTACGTACGGAATACCGTCTCCACGACGCGATGAGATTCATTCTCCATGTTAACCATTTAAGAATGATTATAATGTATATATAAGAAATAATAATGAAATATATGACATTGTAAAGCTACTGGATTTATGTATATATATACATATGTATGTCATCTACTTACTTCCATTTCAAGACAATAAGGAAAGGAAAACAGCGTTCATGCGTACGTACGGACTACCGTCTCCATGAACGGTGTTTTTCATTTTATTTATCTACCTATTATATATATATATATATATACTGAATATATATGATATATAAATCATATTTTATATTCTGGAAGTAAGTAAATCATGATATAAGTAATAATGATGTCAAGAACAACAAGTCAAAACACCTACGATAAATGAAACGATTTTACCCAAAACGCTTCTTTAACATGGAATTTACAAAAGAAGGGGTAATATAATGTCATAAGTGAACCATATATGATATCATAACAATGAATATGATTCTGTAATAAGTCAATAACATGATTTAAATCATTATACAGGAGGTTCGGACACTTACAAAGCAAGTCGGACCTAAGGTAAGGGAAATATCACAATCTCATTTTTATCCGAGATTGTTTATTCGTAAGTATTTACTGGGGTGTATTTTATCATCCACATCCATGTTCCCTCAATATGTAATATTGTTTCCATCCACTTACAATAGTTTAAATCCAATTTTTCCCTTAGGTGAGTTTTTAGTAAAGAATATGAAAGGAATCTTTTGTCGTTTTTCCGCACGAGGTACTTTTTGACTTTTCCGACAAAAGTACGAAGAATGTTTTTTTTTAACTTATATGGCACGAACAGATTTTTACGGTTTTATAAAGCCTTATTTTCATGAACCTTCCTCCAAAATATTTCATGACTATTTTTAATAAAATCTCTTTCTTTTAAAATTGTATGATGTTTTGTGAAAAGAAATTGATTTTGAAGAAGAAAGGATATTTTCCTCAAGAATTCATTTCAAGTGTTTTATCAAAATTATTTTCCATCTAAGATAATAAAGGGTTCTGTTTCTATCCATATTTTTACATTGATTTGACTATGTTGTGATGGAATTATGTTTATGAATTCCTTTATCTTATATTAATGGTTTTATGATGTCATGTTGTTTAAGAATCCCATTTTTATTACATGGGTGATGCAATGATGTATGATTTATGATTTTGTGGCACACATAAGAAAGGATTCATTAAGAGATGGGTGGGACCTATATCTCCCTCCAATGCATTGGGTAAAGATTTCATATCTCATGAGATAGACATGGCTGGAATGGTAGGTTATACCGGTTCAGTGAAACAGGACTGAAACGAGGATTACTCGATTCAGAAAGGGACTTTGTCCACTAAGATAGTCTTGGCAATGAGTCTTGACTAACAAGAAATGATTCTCTATGATTATGTGTGTATGCCACAATGAGTAATGTTTTAAGTTATGGTTTCATTTTCACTACTATGATTTATCCCATGTTATGAAATTATGCTCTCTTTTGCAGGTTAAGATTTCCAAAAATGTTATGTTCTTATGAAAATTATGTGATTGATATTTCTTTTGTTTACCCTTACTGAGCATTTGAGCTCACCCTTTTATGTTTTCTTTTCCCCAGGATATAAAGAAAGGTTTTAGGTAAAAAAAAGGAAGATCTTTGTGGGAGAGTTTGAAGATCTTTCACCAGGATTAGAAGATTACGTTCCGAGTTTCCAAAGACACTAAACTATTACGATCCTTGTGTGTGTGTTTTTGTTATGTACTAAGTATTCCGCAAAAGTAATGTAAAGTCCATGTAAGTCAGGCTACGGGTCTCTACATCATCGATAGGAACTAAACGTGACAGACGACTTATCAATCAGACGCCCAGTCTGAGAGTTAATGGATTTTTCGTTCCAGGGACCCGGTTGGTTTTTAAGTCAAAAACAACAAGACCGTACTCCAACTGTGTCCAAACATTGATCGGAGTAAGCCAAAAGATCCGTCCCACTAAGAGGAATCCAAAAAAGTCAACTGCACGTCAATCAGACGTCCAGAGCTCAAGTTATAAGCGTTTCCACTCCGAGAGACCGATTGGTTTCATGTTCGAACCAACCCGACCACACCCAAAGTTCTCCAAAACATTGAGTTTAATATATCGAAACAACTGTCTCGATCCAAGGATCGCATCAAAACTAATGGTGTGTCGATCGAAGGTCTGTAGCCCACGATATGGGCAAAATAATAGAAGTGATCCGAAAATGGGGGGGGGGGGGGTATGGGCCCGACCTGACCCGGCCCAACCCCCCCGGGTCGACCCGACCCGGGTCCGGGTCCGACCCGGCTGGGCGTGGCCCAGTCCAGTCCGGTCTACGCAACCCGGTGCGGCCCGGCCGGGTGGTACACTGGCTCGGACAGCAAGACGAGCAGGGGACACGGTCCCCCCGCCGCCTTCGCGCTACGCGGACGCGGCGAGCGCCGCATCCTGCTCCCCTGGATCCTGCGCGGCCGCGGGATCCGGTCGCCTGCCGCCATGATGGTTCCTCCTAGTGGCACCCTGGGGCACCGCCGCCTCTGTGCGGCTGGCCGGTGCTGGCTGCCGTCTCCTACCGCCGGTGCCGCCACGCCGGTGACCCGCGCCGCCGGTGATGTCCGCGTGCCACCAGAGATGCTCCAGTGGTCCGTTTTCAATTCCGTCTGCACTAGTGTTCATCTTGGGTCCATTATTTTACTTAAGAATAATCAAATCACCTCTTCGGCGTGTTCCTTCATCTCCCATTGATCTGCACATCAAATAAACAATCTGCGGAGTCTTCAAATCGCCTCTGTGGCCCCGACTCCGACCGCGGTTTCGTTCGGCCTCAACGGTGCGATGCGTCGGCACCACACTTCTTCACCCATTCTTATTTGTTTCCACGCGGTGCCTCTTCACTGCGCTACCTTTGTTCATGCCGCAACAAAAAAATCACCAAAGGGGGAGGAGGATCGGCCATGTTCGTGCGGTCTGGCCCCCTCCCATTAATCCGATATCAAGCGTCTAAGAAAAAGACGTTTGGACGGTCAAGAAAATTCATAAACCAAAAATCAAACCCCTACCTCGATGAATTCGTTGAACGAGGATTGTAGTGGGAAAGGGACATCACGGAAGATGGCGTCATGGAAAGAGGATTGTCGGTGTCGCGGTACATGGCGTGGCGGTACATAGTGTTGTGGAGAAGAGGACCGTCGGCGTCACGGTACACGACGTCGCGTCGTCGATCTCTGTGGAATCAGCGTTATTCATAGCCCTTCATCAGAGGTCAGCGTTCTTTGTCGGTGACGGTGTGTTCTTCGCATTCTTCAAGGATGAAGAAGATATTCCTCAAGAGTGCAAGAGTCTTCCCTTCCTTTCGCACAATGAATCAACCCCTAATAAAATAAGTCTTGTCTTATTTTATTAATACACATGCAATCCATTAATTTGAAAATAAAACAGATCTCATTCAATTAATTGAATTAATTGAGGAGCGTTTAATATTAAAATTAATTTTGAGGGTTGACTTTCCATTAATTCGGGGTGCGGGTGAGTTACATATTAAAAGCACGAGAGGGAGGTTAAAAGGGATTGAAGGGGTGGGCCTCGTGTGGACCCAACTTCACTAATGTCATACCTAGTAGAGTTAGGATATTAGTGGGTCCCACTACAACCACCAAGCATATGTTTTCACTACCCAGAATAGAAATAAAATTATAGCACAATATTGTATTTCATTCTTTAGTTAACCCATTATTTAATAACCTCACCTGAGCAACACAACTCCGGAAAAGGTGTTCCTAAAAATTACCAGCGCTGCGGTTTCATCGGTGTCCTCGGATTTCGATTCCGAGCACCGGTTCAATAGTTAGGAAAACACGCTCATTTGTTCACTGAATGTACCCGAGCTAAACCTCAGAAATTGATTCCGGGCACACCGGGCCTCAGAATCAGGTGCCGTAAGAAACTGCGTTCTTGTAAAATCCCAAAGAAAATTAAGGGAAAAAAATTTCCCTTGAATTATACGGGTCTTTACACACCTATAGGAAGCAGTGTAGTTATTCTCAATCAAAAACACTAATTGAAGAACCACACAACATTGGGAGAAAAAAATACCATAAAATGTGAATATATTCATACATTCCCATTAGTTTTGGCTAATGGTAAATCTACCATACAACAAGATGGGTTTCAGCTACATGGAATGATTTTATTCAATCATTTTGAATGTTTAAAACTTAATTTTATTCACAAATATTTCATAGGTTTCCATGAACCATATTATTTATCTTATGTATTATTAATACACATGTGTCATCCATTATAATTGTAATAAATGATCCGAATACCCAACGTGGAACCTTCTTTGGCATGTCACCTGATCTCAAGTGCATTTTCCTAAACCATCAGTGGTTATTGAAAAGTGTAAATGGTAGTGTACATACTATGGGGGAAATATTTTACCTTGAGTGAAAATTATTCATACTGTCATAATTCTACAGTAAATTCAATATGATGTATTCATAACTTTAATAAAACCACAAACTATGAATGAGAAAAATATTCCCCAAATTATTCTGATGATTATATAATAAGTTTATCTCATTAATTCTTATACAAATTTATATGAATCATTAGAAACTAAAATTAATAGTCTGTATTTAAATTCAATATTTCATACAAAATATGAAAAAATAAGGTAGTTAATATGAAACCAAATACACTCTTAAGAAATAAGATAATAATCATATCTTGATAACATGTCTCACACCCTAATCACAGTGTTCCAAATTAGAATTTATAATTTAACTGATAAAAATATAACTATCTATTGTATTAATGGATGTAAGGGGTTAGTACCATAATGAGATGGTTTTATTGGTTTCTAGTCAACTATGTTTCAGTTGATTTAGTAGTGGTTGAATTAATGTGTTTTACTGAGTATGTGATTATGTTATTTAAAAAAAATAGGATTATAAGAGATAAAAAGAAAAAAAACTAAAATATCTTTTTCTTAGTTGATTATAAAGACCATTATTTATATAATTAAATTTAATATACTTGTGATAAATATGAATACTTAATCAAATAATTATTCTGGTATAAATTAATCCCTATTATAGTATTAATTAGATATAAAAAGGTTTTATGACTTCTCCTTGAATAATGGATAACATTCCTGATAATAGTCATATAGTTTTACTCTAGAAAAAATGTGGGTGTCATATTCACTAAAAATACTTAATCTATCTTAGTATATTTTTTATGATGGTGTAATGAAAATCCAACAACTATAACTTAAAATGATCTAAGAGAAAAAGAAAACTAAGTTATTATAATAAATTATAATAATATAATCCTCCCCACTTAATCTTTTATCTTCCTATAAACATATATGTTTCAAAGAATATATTTTTAGACTCAATCGTTCCCATTGGTGGAAGATCATTTATAATTATGAAAATAAATTAAAGATAATTAAATTAAAATTACACTCATGAAATGCAATATTGGATGAAAAAAATCAAAAAGTATATTTGACTTCTCTTTATCCTCCAAGTTAAACTACCTAATGTCTGCATCACAACTACTTCAAGACTCAAAGTGTGTTAGTATTTGTTTTTAATTAAATTTTTACTTATTTTAATTATTTAATATTATATAATTAATGTTTTGGGTGAATTAAGGATAAGTCATAAGGTATTAGTAGTTTTAGTTATCAATATTGGGTAAGAGGTACCATTGGATACCCAAAAGTTGTGTATAAGGTACTTGGTAGATGAGGTTGTGGGGCTAAAATCTCTTAGATCGACCAATGGATGATCATTTTTCTCTCTATAAGTACATATGAATTTTATAAAACCATTTTTAGTAATAGAATTTTTATAGATCTGTCATAATGAAATTTATGGATTTATTCATTTTCCCTCATTTTAGAATCCATTATCATGTGATCTCTTCACTCTAGAGTCTCACTATCACTACCTAGGTTCTCTTGGTGATATCACATCTAATTATTGATAGAAATTTGATTTTTCAAAGAAAATGTGATCATGAAATTGAGAGATTGGATAAATATATCATTTTATTAGAAGGTATCATGTTTTGACTACGAATATTTTTCAATTCAATTCTAGTCTTACAGTTTAAAGGAGTTGTTATGTTACAGTACTTAAAAAGGAATTAAATGTTTATCTTTAATGAATATGGTTTATTAAACAATATGAATGTGACCTATCATAATTTATTACTGTTTAATTAAGAGTATAAATATGTATTTTGAGATTACAATGTGATTTATAAATGTGTGTGAGTTAAATATGTTAAGAATTAAATTAAATATAATGAGAATTATTTTAGTTTAATTATTATGTGATAAGTTTATTAATGTCAACAGACTAAAATTAGTAATCAATATTGGGAAAATTTTGAATGATTGAAAAATTAAGTGAAAAAAATATGAGGTTGATGCTTTTTTATTAGAGGAGGACACTTGAGAGAGGAGTGCATTGAGTTCCTATAAAAAGTTCTCTTAAAAAATTTATTTGTAAATACTGTAATTTAAATCAAATTTGGCCACTTAATAAAATTAGTAAATTTATAATAGTTTGACTGATTAATTAATTTCTCAATAGATTGATAACTTTTTAGTTATATCAACCGAAAATATTAATATCACTTTTGAAACAAATTTACTAAACTAAAAGAGTAATAAACACTATCCAAGAATAACTATAAATGTAAAACTTTTTTTAAAATATGAGTTAAACCAAAGTAAACTAAATTTTCAAATAGAGTAGATTTAAACAAGTGGTTCAGTATCAACCTGAGACTCAATCCACTACATTTGATGATCTCCTGACACCATGATATATATATATATATATATAAATCATTGATCCACACCCTGGATCGGGGTTTACACAACAATATACAAATTGTCCAGGTCAAAAGACCTCTACCATAGTTCTACATGGGAACTAATCATCTAGATCACACAGGACCTCACCACACTTCTACATGGGATATAACAAGTGTAAAAAGGTTTTGTGTGAGGATAACATGTATCCTCTAGCTTAGTATAGGAGATAGTGTGTTTTTAACAGACATATACACACACTATATGAAATGTAGTAAAAATGAACACAAAAGAGTAGGGAATAAAGAGATAGATTTTAGAAGGATATGTGTGTTTTGAAATGGCTCTCTGGACTCTTTGGTTGTATCAAATGTGAATATTGGGTCCCCTTCTAGAAACAGACACTCAAATAGATTGTTATGAAGAATTGTGTTCTTGTTTCCAGGAAGATGATGTTTTATTCTATCTATTCTATTTTTTTTCTTAGAGGGGTGTTTGAACATTGGTGCACAAAAAGTTATTCTTTGTGTTTAGTCAACAAGAATTAGAATTCTTCATGTGTTATTCTTCCTTTCATTCACAGGTTCAGTACGGGTGATCATGCATGTCCTCTACTATTTGTCTATGTCTCTACCTTTTATCTCTTATGATTTTTTCTTTTATATTATACAACCCAAAAATAAGCATGCTTTGGGGTAGGTTGTGTACCCCATACTTTTGACATCCCAATTAATATTGTCTAAAAAAATAATTAATTTAATCAATAGAATTAAAATACTCAAATATGACCATTAGATATAATGTTGAATAAAATAAAATTTAAACAGTCTGTCAGTGAGTCATTCTATCAGTGACTCCTTATATTAGGGATTCATTTTGTTGGTATTAGTGAATATTTCTGTTAGTGAGTCATTATATTGGTATCTTTGTGCATTAGTGACTCAATTCATTGGAGACTCATTTTGTTCTGTTGGTGAGTCCTTAATTCTATCAGTATTTAATATTTACCATTGGTGAGTCATCTATTAGTGTGTCAGTTTGTACTATTAGTGAGTCATTCACTCTATCAGTGTGACATTTGAACATTCGGTGAGACATTTTGTTTGTTGGTGTCTTAGTTGAGCTATCAGTGAGACAGTTTTTTATGTTGGTGAGACATTTTCACTAATAGTGAGTCTTATATTGGTGAGTCTGATATAAGTGTCGCGGAGTCATTTTGTTTGTCGATGTCTGTGAATCATACATAGCGAATTTTCTATTTTAACTATCTTTTACAATGAATATACACAGAATGTGTTAAACACATAGTCGATTATAGATAATCATAATTAAACATATTTAAATGTAAATAAACATGATTTAAATTATTAGAAAATATTTTACATGATTTGTGATTTTTAAAACCATAAAGGGGCCAACAATCTCTTATGGTCAAATAATATCCCCATTTTGATGATCACAATTCATGGAATTATAAAGTAAAATTAGTTGATGATTAATATAGTTATTCCACTTACTATCTCCAATTACTGATTTTCATAAAAAAATGAAATTGCTAAAAAATATAAAGTCTATATGTAAAATAAATAATTCTTATTTTCTCTAAATTTAGTTTTTATCCCCCTTTATCTTAAAACAATGACCTAGTTTTTCTCCCCCTTTTTGGATTATAAAAAATCTTAAAGAGAGGAAGGAATAGAAATCAAGGAAGAAAAATACATAACACACAAATAAAATTCCATGATAAATGAATTTCATAAATTATTTAAAGTACAATTCAATGGTATACAACAAAAATACAATCAAGCATCCCTATAAAAAGTGATGCAAACTAATCATTGGGATCTAGTTTCTCCTTTCCCTTTTTATAAGGATCCATGGTAGGTCCAATGGATGGTGCCTAAGTGGATGGAGGGTCCAGAGGAATTCTCAAGGGAGAAAGTATAATGGCTTTAGGAATAGATGTGATAAGGGTAGGTCTAGTTGAAACATGAGGTTGGTTGATGATAGGTTAGATATGATTCAAGGCATGAGTAACTGACATAAACTGAGGATGAGGTGGAAAACAGGTACCAGGAGAGGCTGAAGAGGTAATAGGTGGTATTAGTGGAGTAACAACTAGAATAAAAAGGGCTCCACTCTGAACATGCATATATGGTTTCAGCAGATTGATGAAATATGTGATTATCTCCCCACCATATTATATTGCTTCTCAAAATCGTCCTTTTTATCTATGAACTTTTCAAGAAGAGGTGTTAATTCCTTAAATTTTTGAACTTTATCCTTAAAATATCTTATAAATAGAGGAAAATTTAGATTCTCTACCAAATATTTAAAGTGACTTGTCAACTGGTTTTTGGTATAAATCCTCTTGAAGTAATAGTTCACTTTTTTGTGATCTAAGAATTAGAGGTTTCAACACTCTTGATGTAGAACCTGGCCATATCATGAACATGGTCACTATTTTTAATAATCATAGAAAGTGTATCTTGATCAGTTCCACCCAAAAGAGCTTGAAACTCTTCTCTAATCACATCCCATACTACCTAAACATCTTGTGAGTGAGAGATAAGAGATTCTAAGCTAGATGCCTCTTATAAAATGTCACTAACATCCTATCTCGACTGGGTAAAATAAGGTATATAAAAGTGGGAAATAATATCTCTAATTCTTTTCATTATTAATTCCATGGTTGTCCTATACTCAGAGGTCATACTGTTGACAGTGGAAACCCATCCAGTCAACTCATTTCTCATCTTCTAATTATCTGTCACAATAGCTTCAATGAGAGAAATCATCCTTGGTTCCACTTAAGCCATAACAGTGCCAGAGAGAATATTTGCATCACTTTCACTCAATATTAACATGGGAATAGGAAAAGATAAATTCTTAATGGTGGGAAACAAGTTTATCCAAGGAACTATTAAAATCAGATCTAGTGACATAGTCACTAGGAAGGATTTGATCTGATGATTCTCTTGAAATAGGTAAAATCACGTCATCATTTGAATCTTCATTGTCCAAACCAAGAGAAATATATCTGGGATTCTATTCCATTTAGACATAACATAATCATCAAAAGGGGTGAGAGTGTTAAGTCACACTCACCTAGTTTGATGCACACCCTTATCTTGATATCTTTTATCTTGAAGCTCCCCCTCAACTAGATCTCGTCTTATTTTCTACCCCACTCAGTTTGAAATATTTTTTTTAGAATGCACCAACTGAGGTACCAGGATTATTTGATATTTATCTTCTCTTTAAACATCAACCACTGCCCATTATACAGTATCAACTACTAAAGAACAATGAGGGTCCACATTATTTTTTTAGCCTATAAGAACATATAGTTATATGGATTCACCTTTATCTTTAAAAGGATGATCTGAGCTATTGTAACTTCCACTTCCTTAACCATTATCATAATTTTCATTATTTCCATCATGTTCTTCATTTAATTCTTCTTCTTCTCCACTACCATATTCTCCACCATTTTCTTCTTCTTCTCAACCTTAACCAATTTATATTGATGCTTCTTATTATTCTTTATCTTTCGAAACCTCTTCAGAACCACTAGACTTGATCTCATACTCCACACTTCCTGACACTAATGCATCCTCATCAACATTGTCCCCAAGAGTTAGTTCATCAGAAGGTAAGGACAAAGGTGGACAAGGAGGTATATATGACATTATTCTTGGAGCTTTATTTGAATCTGGGTCATTGTAATCATCAATAAGAGACCATTTATCTCTATCTGGAGTAGAAGCCTCTTCCTCATTTAAATAGATATGTCCAAAATCGTCTGGTCCTAGACCTGGATCCACTAAATCTCTTGGACTAATGGGATGGTCTATAGGGTCAATTGTTTTGATAAATCTTATCCTCATCACCAACCCATTCCTTATTCAATGGGTTCCAATGTATTTTCATCCTCTTTCATATCTCCTTACTAAATAAAATTATACTAAAAGTTGAAACAATTTCTTCATATTCATCCATGCATCCTTTAGCTTTAATCATGGATGAAATATTTCTATGTTAGAATAGAGAATTGGTCTTATAGTAGGGATTAATCATTTCACTGATATCCACTATCAGATATCTTCATAGGTTCAATTGAACTCATTTCTTTAATAAATACAACAAGTATACATAATGACACTTCACAGATGCAATGTTCCCTCTCTTGGGACAAAGATGGTGCTGAATGAACTTAAACATCAGCCTACATTCACCATCTTGCTCTGTAGCTATTGGCCACCTGTTCTTTTCATTTCTAGTAATATTTTTTAGAGATGTCTCATTTTAGAATAGATAACTTATAAGTATATAGGTTCCTTGATAGTCATCATACAAACCTTCATGTGGAACCATAGGGAATTCAGACCAATGCCTAGATGAAAAAAAATTATCCTTCCTTTAACTGTAGATTTGTTCTTACATACATCACTGCCTTCCAAATGAAAATCAATATTTATATTAAACTTGTGGAAAATATTTGGGTAGTAAAGCATTTCATTATCTGAAAACTAGTCCATCCAACCTTGTGTCTGCATCAACCTCAACAATAGAGACTTACTCTTTAGCAAAAATTCAGCTAGAATTTTCATATTTGAAGTTACCACAAGATTAAAAAGAGATGGATTGATTGGATGAGACTTACTATATTCCATCTTCTACTTATTATCTGGTTGAAACTCATCTCTAGATCCTCCTTTAAGTGTTCGCTTCATCCTTGACATTTATGATGGTATAGTTGAAGGCTGGATGTTGAAAGGTATAGAATAAGAAGCAACAATACTAGTGTAAGGGTTAAAGTTTGAGGGTAAGTATTATAGTGAATAAACTCAAATTTAAATCATTTAGGGAACTAAAGATCATAAATTTGTGAACTGGGTTCAATTAAATAAATAAAACAACATCATTTTGGTTAAAAAATAATACAAATAAAATAGTGGGTTCTATCAATGTCACCATGGAAATATCAACATGACACTATCAGTGTCGTCGTGACAATATCTACATGACACTATAAGTATCGGCATGAAAGTATCGACATGACACTATTGCTGTCGACATGATAGAGTGTCGGTGTCAGTATAAACATGTGTTGGTATTTCAAACATGTCAGTGTCAGCATGACATTGTCGGTGTCGACAAGACATATACAATCATTTTTCATAGATTTATGAACATATGGTCCTTATAAATTAATCATCCCAAATTCACGTTTGATTTAATTAATTCTTAAAGAGTTCATTGGATTTGTGAATATATCACCAAGCTGATTTTCAGTGCTAATAAAATCTAGCGTTATATCAACTTTTTGATAATGATCCATCAAAATGAATTGTGTTACATAAATAATATTTGTTCTAAAGAGAAATAGTATTCTTTGAAATGTTAATAGCACTTTTATTATCACAATTTATAGGTACATGTTTGAATTGATATCCATAGTCTAGTAAAGTGTGTTTCATCTACAAAATCCGAGCACAACAACTACCAACATATATGAATTTAGCTTCATTAGTAGATAATGAAGCATAATTTTTCTTCTTAATACACGATGAAAATAGATACATGCCCAAAAAGTGACATGTTCTAGAGGTTAACTTTATATTTTAATTTAAACCACCAAAATCCACATCAGAATAACTCATTAAATCAAAAGGTTGTACTCTAGGATAAAACAATCCTAAATTGGTGTTATATTTGAGGTATTTTAAAAATCTTGTAACAGAATATAGATTATATTCAATAGGGTTAGCTAGAAAATAGGCACGCATACACACTAAACATAATGTCAGTCCAACTAGTGTTTAAGTAGAGTGAACTCCCAATAATTCCTCTATAAGTGGTTTGATCAATAATTTTACCATTTTCATTAAGATCCAACTTATAGTTGGTACTCATTGGAGTATCACATCTTTTTGTACCCTCAAAACTGAACATTTTTAAAATATATTTAGTATATTTAATTTAATTTCAAACAATAGCATATTTATTTTTAAATATTTTAAATCCAAGAAATAAATTTAGTTCCCCCATTAAACTCTTTTCAAATTCACTTTTCATCATTTTTGAAAAATCAATACATAATGATTTTTTTGAAGATCCAAAAATAATATCATCTACAAAAATTTGAATATCTAAAAGATCTTTATAAATTATTTTTATAAATTGAATAGGATTATCAATACCTTTTTTAAAACCATTGGAACGAAGAAAAATACATAGTCTATCATACTAAGATCTTGGAGCTTGTTTTAAATGATAAAAATCCTTTGTTAATTTAAAAACATCATTTGAAGAGTGAGGGTCTGTAAAACTAGGGGTTTGTTCAAAAAAAATCTCTACTATATACCCATTTAGGAATGAACTTTTAACATCCATTTTATATAGCTTTAAATCTATATTTTCTGCATATTCAAGCAAGATTTGAATGGCCTCACATCTAGAAACTAGTGAAAAAGTTTCCCCAGAGTCAATCCATTCTTCTTGAAAAAAAAAACATGTGCAACCAATCTAAATTTATTTCTTACAATATGTCCAGGTTCACCTACTTTATTTTTAAATAACCATTTAGCGCCTATAGTCAATATGACATTAGGTATCTCTACAAGTTTAGAAACTTTATTTATTTCAAAATAATTTAGTTCTTCTTGCATATACATTACCCAAAATTCATCATTGATTGAATCATTAATTATTTTGTGTTCAGGATGTGGAAAAAAGGATTGATGTTCAACCTTATTTATAAGTGATTATCTGGTCTATGTCCCATTATCGAGGTCTCATACTACAATATCTACAAGATGGTGTTTAAGAGTTCTTGTGTGTATAGAAAAATATGGGGTAGTGATTTCATCTTCTTCATCTGGTTCAGGTTCATTGTGAAAAGAGTCTAGAGAATTTCAAAAAATGGTTGATTTCATATTTTTATTAACAATAGGGTTAGATCATTTTACATTTAGGTCTATATTTGAAAAATTATCCTCAATATTTTCTAGAGAGGTATTGGGTCCATTTGAGTTTGTTTCATCAAATTTGACATGTAAAGACTCTTCCACACATTTGGTTCTTTTATTATACATTCAATAGGATTTACTAGAGACTGAATAACCTAGAAATGTTCCTTCATCACTTTTGCAATAAAATTTGTCTAGATTCTATTTTGTACAATGCTAGAGACCGTGAAACCAAAAACATAAAAGTAAATCAATTTCAGGTTTTTATTGTTCCATAGGTCATAGGGAGTTTTATTAAGAATTGGTCTGACTAAAAATATATTAATTATATAGCAAGATATTTTGAAAGATTCTACCAAAAATTTTATAGGTAATTCATTTTCATTAAGCATAGTATGAGATATCTCTATTAGGGTTCTATTTATTCTTTGTACAACACCATTCTTTTGAGGTTTCATAAGAGCATAGAAGGGGGGACTATAACCATTTTTTGAGTAAAAATATTCAAACACATGGTTTTAAATTTTACATCCACTATCACTTCTTAAGGATTTAATTATAAGTCCACTTAGGTTTTCTACTATTCTATCATATTTGGTGAAACTATGAAAAGCTTCAATTTTGTGAGAAATAAAGAAAGTCTAACTATATCTACAAATTTCATCTACTATAACATAGACATAATTCTTCCCATTTAGACATTAAAATCTAGATGGTCCAAACAAATCCATGTAAATCAACTCCGGAGGTTTATAAGTTGAATCTTATTTATTTGGTATGAAAGATATTTTATGGTGCTTACCATTTTGACACTTATTATAGACTTTTTCATTTGGAAACTCAAGTTTGGGTAGATCTATTACTATTCCTTTCCTAGTAAGATTTCAATGTGAATGAATATTAAAATTTAATAAACTTTTATATTAGAGCCAAGAATATTTATGAATAGAACATAAGCATGAACAATTGTGAGAAACTAAGGAATCTAAGTTGATAGCATAAACATTTTCATTTATGAAGGCAGTAAATACTAACTCATTTTTAGAATTAAAAACATTGCATGAATCATTTTCAAATTTAACATTAAAACCATCATTACAGAACTAAGAGATACTAAGATGATTATAGTTTAATCCATAAAAAAATTAATTTGGAAATTAAAATGAATTAGAGATATCAATTTGGCCAAGGCTAATGATTTTTCCTTTAGCATTTTCACAAAAGGTTACATTCCCACCAAAAAACATTATCATATTCTTGAAGCATGAAAAATCTCTTATCATGGGTCCTAAAAATCCACTATCCAAGTACCATAGACTTAGACATGAGCTCTTCAAATAGAATTCCTATAAAATCATATTAGACAATAAATGATTTTGGTACCCATATTTGTTTGGGTACAGTAAGATTAATAATAAGATCTTTGGGAACCCATATTTGTTTGATGGGTTTATGATACATATTTTGTAAAGTATTTGAAAATTTTAGTTTATTGGGATCAGAAAAACATAAAATGGTAAGAGTTTTTCCATAAGTGGAACATATATATAATTTTCTAGAACATGGAATAGAACTAGATTTTCTATATTTATATATAAAATTAGTTTTGAAAAAATTTATTTTATCAGGTTGATATCCAATACCACTAGTGTATTTGGGTGAAACTTGTTTACCATGAATTTTTACCAAGATATCTTTTCCATTGGTAAAATTTTCTAAATACATTTTCAATTTCTTATAAGACAATTTAATCTCACTGTTTTATTTAATTAATTGAGCATTCTTCTCTATTTATATGATAATCTCAGATTTAATAGTAGAGGTCATAAAATACCATTTCTTTAAAGCTTTATATTTAAATTTTATTTCACTTCTGGTTTCTTCAATAATTTGGTAATATTCAAACATTTCTTAATTATTCATATTTTCATAATCAATTTCATCTCTAGAATAATAAGAGTTACATACAAGAGACTCAATTGTTACCTCAGATGTGTTTTTCATGAAACACATGTTTTCCTTTTCAACCTTTTCATTTTGTTATTGTTTTTACTCACTTGATCTATCCTCATAAGAACTCTAGATGGCATTCATTACCTTATTTTATATTTTATCATTTTCCTCATAATTATTCTTATATTTTAACTTAGGATAGTCATCCTTAACATGTACTCTCCTATTAAATTCATAACAAGATATTTACTTTTAGTTATCCTTACTTTTCTAAACCCATTTCTAATTTCCATTTATATCATATTTACTATTTTAGTTGGGCTTCCTGAAAAACTTCTTCTTTTTATAAAACTTAGTAAACCTTATGGATAATCGAGCCATTTCTTCATCACTATCTAATGGTGAATATTCCTCACTTTTACTATTAGAGTGATTTTGAATCCATTCCTTTTCTTTAATTTTGGATATACTAGTTTTTAAAGCCACGAACATTCTCATTGGTTCATCCTCCTCTTCTTTGTTGACTTTTAATTCTTCCTCATACATCATTATCTTAACTATCATATCCTTAACAAGAAACTTATAGATATTAGAAGACTCTCTATTTGATACTGAGGTTCCTCTCCATCTATATGGTAGACATCTGAGAATTCTCATGATTTTTTCCGTAGTAGTAACTTCTTTTCACAATGAAATCATAGCATATAAATTTCACTGAACCTGTGATATATACCAAATATAGGTTCATTAGGTTTCATTATAAAGTTATAATATTTAATAGTATATATGTTAAGTCTTATTTCTTTGAAATTAGTGGTTCCTTCATGAGAAATAATTAGAGTATCCCAAATTTCATGGGCTGTTTTACATGCAGAAATCCTATTGAATTATTTATATCCTAAAGAAAAACATAAGGAATTCGTATCTTTTTAGTTATTATTATATGTATCCTTGGTTGGGTCATCCCAAGTATTTCTGGTAGTAGCAGGAATATTATATTCATCTATAATGGAATTCCAAATTTGAAAACCCATAATTTATAAATGAAATTTAATCTTAATTTTCCACTATACATAATTAGTTCCATTGAAAAAGATATGTATATTAGTTGAAGCACATTCCAATATATTATCCATAATAATGATAAAGACTAGAATTTAAAGAGAAAAAAATTTAGAATTATTATAAATTTAGTGATATTTGAGACAAAACTAAAATCATTGTTGAAAAGATTTGAAAATAGCAGTTTAAAAACAACCTTTGATACCCAATATTGGTTGGAGTAGGACACTAAAAAGGGGGATGAATTTAGTTCATATAAAAATTTCTGTTAAAAAAATTTATTTTAAAATCCCCTAATTTAAAACAAATTAGGGCAGTTAATCAATGTAGTAAATTTATAATAGTTTGATTGTTTAATTAATTTCTCAAGATATTGATTACTTCCCATTTATATCAACCTGAAAGATTGAAATAAATTTTGAATCAAATTTACTTAACCTAAATAGTTATAAACACTATCCAAGACTAAGTATCAAATTAAAACTCAGTTTTCTAAAATACTACATAAAATAGAGTAAACTAAATTTGAAAACACAGTGGATTAAAGAATGTGGTTTAGTCTTAAGAAAATACATAATAAACTCCACATTGTGATCACCTTATACCAAAAAATATATATATAAAAATTTTATCCACACCAAGGATCAGGTTTTACACAAATGTATACAAACTTTCTAGGTTATAAGACATCTTCCATAGTTCTACATGGGAACTAAAAAAACCAGGTCACATAGGACCTATACCTGAGTTCTATATGGGAGATAACATGTGTAAAAATATGTTTCTATGAGGATATTTTGTATCCTATAGCTTAGTACATGAGATAGTGTGTGTTTAATAGACATATACACACACTTCTAGAAATGTAGTAAAAATGCACACAATAGAGAAGGGAATAATGATATAGAGTTTAGAAGGCTTTGTGTGTTGTGAAATGTTATTCTGAACTCTTTGGACGTATTATATGTGAAGATTTAGTCCTCTTATGGAAAAAGACATTGAAATAGAGTGTCGTGAAGCCCTGTGTTCCCATTTATAGGAAGATGAAGTTCTATTAATTCACTTCTATTTTGTTTGTTTTATTGGTTTTGGAACTTTGGTTCACAAGAAGTTCTTCTTTGTGTTCATTGAACAATAATAAGAATGGCTCATGTGTTCTTCCTCCTTTCATTCACAGGTTCATTATGGGTGCTCGTGTGAATCTTCTACTGTATGTCTCTGTCTATATCTTTCATCTCTCATGCATTTCTCTTTAATATTCTGTAGCCTGACAATAAGCATGATTTGGTGTCGGTGATGTACCTCATACTTCTGACATCACAATTAATATTGTCTTCCAAAATAATTAATTTAATTAGTATAACTAAAACTCTCAAATATTACCATTAGAGAAAACTTTGAATAAAATAAAATTTAAATTGTCTTTCGGTGAATCCTCTATCAGTGATTCATTCAGTCAGTGACTCCTTCTCTTGGTGAGTCCTTTTCTTGGCATCATTGACTCATTCTATTCGTGAGTCATAATGTCAGTATCTCTATGCATCAATGACTCAATGTGATAGTGACTCATTTTATTTTGTCTATGAGTAACTCTATATGTCAGTGTCAAATTTTTACTGTCATTGAGTCATCTATTAGTGAGTCAATTTGTATTATTGGGAAATATTTTAGTCTATCAGTGTGAAATTTGAACATTCGGTGAGATATTTTGTTTGTCAGTGTCTTAGTTGATCTGTCAGTGATACATTTTTTCTATTGGCATGAAATTTTCACTATCGGTGAGTCATCTACCGATGAGTTAGACATAACTATCGGTGAGTCATTTTGTCTTAATTTCAATGACTCATACTTAGCCAATTTTCTGTTTTAATTATCTTATAACATTAATATACAAAGAATGTGTTAAATATATAGTTGATCATAGATAATCATAATTAAACATATTTAAACATAAATAAATGTTATTTAAATGATTATACAAGATTTGACATGATTTGTGATTATTAAAACCTTAAAGTACCAACACTCTCTTATTTTCAAACAATGATATCATTAATAATCGAATTAATAATGACGTTTTTATGTCAAATTTTTTTTGACACAAGAATCTGTGAAGTATTAATAATTGTGGTTTCATTTCACATAATTTCCTTGTGAATTTTTGTAGTTATTGGGAATGGAATGGTGGAAAAAAAATTTATATTGGTTAGTTATTAAGAGTTGGAATATTTAATTTTTTTCATGAAAATATATGTGTTTGGGGTAAAAAATCATAGAAATAAGTTGGATTAAATTGTGTGTGGGCATGAAATAAATATGATATTATTTATTAACATTGTATGAGTTTTAATGGGGTTTTAGAATTTTTTTCCAAGATGAAAACCATTTAAATGTGTTTTATATTTTATTCTACATTTCAAGTAAATGTTTTTTTGATTTAAGATCTTGTTTTTGAGTCAAAATTATTGTTTTTTGAATCCATTCAGATTAGATATTTTTTTTTAATGAAAATTACATATTATAGATTGAGGTATAAATGTTAGAATTTATATTTTAGGTTAATATGATATGTTAATAATAGAAGAGATTTCATGAGATCATTGATAAAAGTGGAAATATGAATTTTATGGTTAATAATAGAAAAATTTAAGGAGAATTTACTTTCTAGAATTTATGAATTTAATTATAGGAAAAGTGTATGATATTTTTATATTGACACATGGGTTTACAAAATAATTAAAGTATGTTAAGTGAAGTGTAATAGGGAATAATATAAGGTTGATGTGATAAATTTGGCTTCTTGTTTCTGATATTACAACATAATCATAATTTTTATGTATTCAACATGAGTTTGGATATCATGCTAATTAATAATACATTATTATATTTTCATTATTTTTTAAGTATTATTTTGTTTATTTTTTTAGTAATTTTAGTTGTTTGATGGTAGTTTTTATATTATTAAGGAATTATTAGCTTAATATTACAGCTTCAACTAAATTAAAAAATTCTATTAAAAATAATGTAATATATGAAATTTTTTTCTCATTAATATTTTTACATGTTCTAGATGTTTAATAATCCATGTTAATTTGATGGGAAAGATTAATCAAAATAAATCAAAAGGATGAATTTGATTAAAACTGATGGAATGGGACTATGTTCTAATACAAACATACTCAATGTTAGAGGATAAGATTATATTCTAAAGATAACATATCCTTGTGGACACACAATTTAGAGTGAATGAAAACACTAGCGTAGCCTGGGCCATCCCATAATATACTAAAAATTACCCTATGTATTTTCATGGAATTCCGAGTGACGCTATCAATAAAAAAACATTGCCTCATAGTAAACCTTAATAATACAATATTATTACAATGTTGTCCCATGATGGAATTCCACACTATGTCACCAACCAACATATCACCGTATAACCATCCCAAGATATATCCCCATCCAATGTAGCATTGAAACCCAACACATACTATGTTTGCTATATAATTCCCACCACATTAAAAGGATTATGTTTTAGGAAATTTGGATTGTTATAAATGATATATCTAGAAGAGGAGTGAACATAAACTCAATCCCAATCATGAAATTCTACTAGACACTAATATAACCTCAAGATAAAATGTAATTTATGCCAGCTATCTAATGTAACCCAAGCCTTTAACATGAAGATATGTCTTCCATCAATCATTTTTTCAATAACAAACACAATCTACATTAGAAGAAAATGTATTATTATCCTTTAGAAGATCTAGGGAAATTTTTCCATGTACTTTGATAAAAAATATTTCCATGTGGAAGCGATGTAGGCCAAGGGGACCATAAATATCCCTAATTCCAAACCTTCTAACCAAATTGGATAATACTTCAAACAAAATGAAATGTGGAGGAAGATATTGGAGAGAGGTGATACAAAAATTTATGATTGAGTATGAAGGAATAAGACTCAATATATATAAGTGATATAAGCTTCCACTTACTCATGAATTGATCATATAATGGGTGAATAATTAAGTAAATAAATAAGAAGATGTTTAGGTAAAATAGAGAAGGAGTTATCTTGAGGGGAATGTGAATATTGGTGGATGGGTGGTGTAGATCACCAAAGGAGGGTATAGTCTAGAGAAATATGATTCTAGAGGTATTATCATATGATAATGAATATATGGATAGATATTTTTTTCCAAAAATATTAATTCTAGAAGAAAATTTTCAACCTCACTTACAAAACAAGGTCAGAAGATCCAAAACATGAAAAAACAGACTGTAATGTCTAGATGAGGGAACATATTTCCAACTTCTTATGTTGATTCACCACAATCACTTAACAAATTTATGAAACAGACGCAAGATGAATGATGAAAGAACTCATACACAAAAAATAACAAAAAATATTTACTTTGTTCAAAAATTAATCTCATTCCATGAGAGGAAAAATATTTACCTTTATTAACATTGTAGTAGAATGATTATAAGATGACAATAAATAATAAGTGATCCCACTTTTTTATTAATATATGATTACTTCCTGTAGATACAATGAAACTACCTTCTAATATATGTGGAAAATATCCTATACATTTCTATTTATATAGATAAACCTCTATCTAGTCATTTCCACCAGTTGATGTACCACCTTAAATCTTGAAATACAATATATAATGAAATATATTCTGATTTTCCAAACATATAAATCTTAATTAATATTACATAGCCTTAAAAAACCACTAAGATATTTTTAAAACAAACCTTTAGAGTTATTCCTATATCATTCAAATATTCTTCTTCACTTTATCTTCAATATCTGATTATCTCCATTAATACTTTCTACTCTATCTTATGCTTCTGGATGACCTAGGTCCTAATAAACATGATTCCATTTCGACATTACAACATACTTATAGAAACATTTCTTCAAGAAGTTATTTTATTGTTTTCCAAAAATATTTTCTATAACCCAAACTAATAATATCCCACTCGATATTTGTTTTCACGGATCCATTTCCCAATAGTTTGGATAACTTATGAATTTCAGCCTTTATTGTTTCTTTCTTCCTAAATAATAGTCATTAATTATATAATCCTTTCTTATTGGCCACCCATATCCCATGAAGGAAAAATACCATCTTATAATTTTGAAAACTACAGGCTTTATTAGGATATCATACGAATTCAAACATTATTATATATTTCATACCTCCAACACTCATTCCACCATAAACTTCTAGATGAAGTGATTTTTCAGTTGAAAATGTTTTTCCTTAAGTAAAACACCAGATTATCTCCATGATAGATTTCACTCTCAATATCATATAATAACATACCATTCCATTTCATCATTAAAATATCCTATAATAAACCCTTACCATGTCATATTCTTCCTTACATTCATTGTCACACTGTATTATTCTATTTTCAATAGTGAAACTATCAATTGGTGAAATGACATACAACTTAAGGGATTTCCTATATAGTTATGATGAATCTCATAATAGTTCTCTGAGTATCTACATCCCATAAAATTTGTGCACCAACATACCCATATAAAACATCATCCATTATAAAACATTGGTCTACTGCTTTAAATACTTGGAGATATCAAAAAATCCATTTCACAACATCCCACCACTCCATTACTATATTTTATATGAATCTTCAAACTACTCCCACTACTTGAGAAATTTATATACTTGTAAAAAGTATATCATACCGAAAACATTAAACTATTTATGCATAAAGAATATTTTCTATGTTCTTATCCTCATATTCTATGTATGGTCTATTTTGTTTATATAAATTGATATGTATGGATAATGGGGTAGAGGAATATTTATCTCTTGAAATTTTAAACCTTTCTACTTTATTTTATATTAACATTGACAGCGAGAACATCAAAGATTCATGATTTTAGTATTTTTAGATCAAAATACCTAAATTTGTTAGGTTTCCCCAATAAAATTTATCTGAAAACATCCACATAACATATTTTTCATCTCTTAAATCCATCATATGTCCTAACTCACAATGATTTCGTCATCCCAATATAAGAGATGTATGAAAAATCTACCATCATCACAAACCTTTAAGTATATTTTATTATCTACATTGTATATAATGGAATGTTTTTTTCCTTAAATGAATCAAACTTCCTATTACACTACACATGTTATTGATTCAACATATATATACTATATTTATGTATTTACATCATTATATGTCTATATTATTTGATTCCTTTCAGTTTTCCTAGGTAAATATCCTCCTCCAAATTTCTATGAATGAAATCCGTATTCATAATTTATTATTCAAGATGTATACCTTAGTTTGAAACAATTCCAAGCATTATCTGTATTTTTGTGTGTTTAACAAATAAAGAGAACATTTCACTAAATTTCATTACTTCCTTTTGTTGAAAACCCTTTGAAATTAACCTTACCTTATAACATTTACTTCTATAATCTTCTTACATACTCTAGAAGACCCACATGGAAACAACTTATTTTCCAAAAAAAGTTCCAAATGCTACCATGTTCATGAAGCATGTAATGATTTTATTTACTCCTTCAATAATAACTCTAAATATTTCTAAACACTAATAATTTCAACCTCAACTAGAAATTCATGTTCTCCACTATTAGTAATAAGTAGATAATGTATGTAAAACCCACACCTTTACACATGTTATCTTACTTTGGCGGACAACCTCCACTCCTAAGGATACGTTACGTCCAGTACAACTTATTTTTAAAACTTTTTTAATCCTATTTATTTCATGATATTTATGTTATATCTTGATTTAGACGAACCTTTATAATCTGACCTCTGTCCAAAATGCCTCATTTGTTATTGTTAGTTTCTTCCAATACATGACTACTTCTTAATATAACCAGATATTCCGTATTTAAATTTAGATAAACCTCAGTATATTTTGATTATTTATTTTCATCTATATATTCATCTTTGTTTTAATCCTTATATAGGATTCCATTATTGAAGTGAAAATTTTATGATAACCTTTTGGAGCTCGTTATCCTTGATCTGAAATCAAAACTCACTATTTTATTATCCCAAAAAGAAAGATGATCAAGAATTTTCTTCTAATTTTTAAGTCTTTATGAAATCAAAATGGGAATTATAAATACCCCCAAATAAATTAAGTCGAGATATATTGACCTTTCTTACACAATGTTTTTTTACTATTACTCAAAAAGTACTTAAATTTATGAGGTATATCAGACAATTCACTTCTTATACTCAAAAATCCCTAGAAAAATAAGAGTAAATCATCATTCTTTTAGATATCTCACATAGTGTATGGTTTATATAGTCCAGTACTCTATTTTATTTCAAATTTTCAATAACCATATTCTCAAAATAAATTATTCTCTTCTAATAAAACTAGTAAAACTATGTACTTTTGTACTCCGCACCATTACCGTAAATCAAGCCCCCAAAATATTAACTAACCACTCTTTCCACCATTAATATCCATTTAATAAAGGTTCTGAATACCATAGAGTTTTTCTTAAGAAGTAATACCCACACCTTAAATGTCACATCATTAAATAAGGTAAGAATATATAATAACCCTTTTTCATGATGGAACTAGAGCATACCCCAATAAATTTGTATACACTAGTACTAAATTTCAATTCATAGATTTTATCACTTCTATTTTGATACAAAAATTCAAGTATCTACTTAGAATACACTGTTAAAATGTTCCATACATCACATGGTCAAGTTTGAATATTCCCTTTATAGTCCGGACTTTCGTACCTTTCTCACATAAGTGTCCTAGATGATCATGCCAATTTTTGACATTTTAGATGTTATTATTCTAGTAGGTGTTGTAACTTCCAAAATCATTGTAACATATAAAATTCTACAATTCACATATTTTTCCACACAAATTGATCTACTTGATATATTTCATGATCCTTTGAAAAATCCATATAGAAACTCACATCATCCAACTGAAAAATATAGATGAAATTTTTTATTTTACCCCAACTTGTACGGTATCCCATTTAATCCCAATAAGTATATACTCATAGTTTGGATTCTAAAAAAACCTTTTACAACTATCTCTAGAGTATAATAAACCAAATAATGTAAATTTCTAAATATTTTATAAAGTTAATTCATCATGCTCCCTCTCTTAGATTTTGAGTGAAAGAAAACATCATAAACAATGATTCATGAATTGAATAGGTTTTTTGTATATAGTAAAAAATTGACTTCCTCAACATCCATGGTGTTTGAAGAATATATTTTAGAAGAATAACTTATACAATTTAAAAATTGTACCTGCAATATTTCTTGATGATCCCCTTCTTCCCATAATGATAGTATACAGGTCTAGGACCTATTGATTTTCATTATCTATTATATATTTTATCATCCCCCATTTTTCCCTTGGGCTTTTTTATCATAATAAGAACTTCTACCTTATACAGTATTTGATATTTTGTTAGTTCCCTAGACTTATGTATTTTGAATAAATTCATTTATAAAATGTATTTCAAATATCCTCAAACAACATGTCATTATTTATACAGTATTTGTTTTATAATAGTTACCATTATATTGAAAGATTTTTTATTTGATAAAATAAGGATTAAGGACCACATGCCTTCAATAAACTCCACCTTCCCTGGATTGATATGTATATGAATCATGTTGAATATGGTGACTTTATCTTACACTAACTTTACTTTATTTATTTTCATACCAAATATTCACTACATCAATAACATGTTATTCATTGTATAATTATTCTCAAACATGTTCGAATGATTCTCCATAAATTCAGTAGTTATATTCACCTCTAGGATATTGAAGAACATGTTTTGGGAAAATTCATCTAAACTACAATGATTTATTTATGATTGGGTATTTTATATTCTTATTTTTACCTTACTTTTGGTTTTACCCCATTCAATGGTAGGTCATGTTCTTTATGATACATATAATATTTAATATTAATTATTTAGAATTCAAAGTCTAAATGATTTAACTTCTAAATTTTATCCTTACCTAATTACAATGAAATTCTTCTTTAATTTGTAAACTCCCACTAAATTAAAAATGTGACAAGGAAAGAACCTTTAAACGATTAAAACAAAGATTTGATACCAATTTTTATATCAAAACCATGAATTCCAAGAGAAATTTGATAACCACATTTATAGAACAACGTGAATATATTTTGAATTGGTAGCCTATAAAATAATAATGTCTTAATGAGGGTAGTCAACTCGAAAATCTCATGATGATTCCACTTGATCACATATAGATCATTTGACCACACACAAGTGGAAGAATGAAAGAACCCAAAGACTATACGAAAAAAATGAATTATTTAATGATTTTTAAGATAATATTATTCCAGGAGTAAAACTCTAATTCTCTTTACTAATCATGAAATAGAGTGATCGTAAAATTATAATACAAAAAAGTGATCAAATTCCTATATTTATAGAATATCCCATAAGTAGATATAGTTCGACTGCTATCCGGTATAGTTAGACAATATCCACAACCTTCTGGTCTATTTGGGAGACCCTTCATCTGGTCATGTCCATTGACTAACGCACATCCTTAACTACTATACTATGATAAATGGTGACATATATTTAGATAATCCTTACTTTTCCCTCTTAATGAATATTATGTGGCCTTCAAAAATCACCATTCCATTCTTACACAAGTACATTATAATTATTCTTACAAAATTACGATCTCATTTCCTAATTTATCATTCAAATCTAGTTGTATCTTTTAATAATTCTTACTTGAACTTCCAATTATAGAAAACCTATGTTATATTAAACATAATTATATTTGGTTTTGCTAACATACTTCTACAAGAATAACATTGGGAAGATATGTAGACTTATAGAATTTTTTTAGATCCCAATATAACATGACCATTGAAAAATTGATCCAACCTATACTTTTCTTTCTATTTCACATAATTAATTTATATGTCATCTAGTTAGACATAAAGTCCAATAGAGGGTGTTGTTTTTGGTTGAATCAATATCAATTTGTTTATAATTAATTCTTGTTTATATGATTTCTTACTTAATTATTAATGAGTAAACCATAAATTATGTGGGTGGTTAAACAAAGTGGGATGGGTGAAGTATTGAGAGTGGAAAATCACCCTTGGAACTACAATTCTGGACCCTAGAATAGGGTGAAGGGGATAATATAGAAATGAAACTCAATTTTCATTTGATTTAAAACCACATATATTAGGTCTGACAACCCTAATATAACAACAAAGATCCAACGAATTTGGTAGTATATACATCATAGTGGGAGAGAACTTAATTCTTCTAATTTATATTTAGTTGGTAATCTGATGGGAATAAACATTTTAATCAGTAATCCCTAGTAAATGACTCAAGATATCCTTATTTGGAATCCAATTATGGTTTCTCATTGTATTTCCAAAAATAATTTGTAGTTTAAGATTATTTAGTTAGAATCAAATTCCCTATAAGTGAAAATCATTTTAAAAAAATCTAACTCGTTGGTAACTAAATCTAATGAAGCCATAAACATCACAATCATAAAATCAATCCCATTCAAACATTCTCACAATGATATCTTTAATAATTTCATATACCAAAAATTAATTTTTTATCATCAAAGACCTCCTTTAATGGGATGAGTGGGAAACCATCTTGACATTAATGACTTAAAAAACAAGCATGTACCTCGGACAAAAGTCTCAATGACAAAAACAATCCAATTAAAGAGGAAAAGAAAACCCAAACCCTAACATAAAACATTATGATCATATCCCACCTTCTCAATTCTACTTGAATAAATATCTAGTGCAATGATGCGCAGGCCTGGTACTGATGACAAACATTATACCCTTTCAAACATCCAATTTAAGATAGCGATTATCAGTAGGAATCTCCCTGCTCTGAACCTCTTCCAGAGCAGTCCCTTGAAGAGAATTGGATGCTATGACCCCTAAACCATAGACTGTAGTAGCACAATGAAAAAACACCAAAATCAACCAAAAACACATCATCCCTGTACAACCATAGGCACATTCATCCTTCACCTACATCCTCACTTTTAGTAAATCAAACATCATCCAAACAAGAGACCATTATCTTGGTGGGTGAATTTTAAAAAAAATTGATCAACCACGGTATTGAAATAATAATGAGTTGGATTAATTGAACATTTTAGCATGAACAGCTGCTCAGTGATCCATCTGAATGATAACATTCCTAGAGAATCACCACTCAAAGAGACATAAATAGAGGATCCATCTCAATTGAAACATATTTTAGTAGATCCATGGAGTCCCCAATTCTCATCAAACACACCTATCATCCTGATCCAGCAACAATACAAGAGAAACATCATCCAAACATGAATTCTTCCTTGTTGACAACATCTCTAATAGTGAATCCAAAGAAAACTTGATGACCATCCATGTGACCTCCACTGATATCCCAGCCGTGAAACCCAAAGAGGAAGGCATACCCAGGATCGCGACATCGAACCACTATATCCTAGGATTGAATAGACAAATGATACATTGAGTTAGTGTCACTGATGAAGAGGTATATGATAAGATGACCCAAAAATGCTACTCTGGGCATGGATCCAGTGATATTTGAACTGCATAAACACCTTCACAGGAGTCCAAGTCATGCGAACTAAGGAAGAAGAATAAATCACCGATGGGGATAGCAAACAATGATGAGTAGTGCCCCAAACCCCTTCCGAGAAACCAACATCAATGAACCAAAAGGAATCACGGGGTCATGAAGACCGCCGAACGCCAGACTTGTAAAAAGAAAAGAAAAATTAGAACATAGGGAATTGTTTTTTTCCAACATATTTTCACTCTATTATTGGGTATATTTCATGAAGTTAATTGTGTTTTTGGTGGTTTTTTTTTGAAAAATGGTAAAACAATAAAAAATTAAAAATTAAGAAATCAGAAAAAATAATAAGTGAATAACTATTATACTCTTTTTTTGTATAATTCATAGATTATTAGTTGTAGATATAATTCATTTTTTTTATCTTGTTTCAATTTGATTTCACAAAAAATTTATTTTATTAGTTTAATTGATTATATAGAAAATATAAATTCCATGGAGGAAGGATATATAATATAATATTCTTAATATATACTAAACCTTTACAAACATATTTTGGTATGACGATTGATCAATCTCAAGGAGTAAAAATCCATATTCTAAGACCACATTACATGTGTTCACCATAGATAAGTATGTACACATTGCATAAGAAGAGAAAATAACACATTAGAAGTAGCAAAAGGCATTGAAAAATTTTATCATCCGAAGGAATACATCACAATAATTACATAACCCACCCTTGAATTGAAAAAAATAATTATATGGGGATATAAGTGGATGTATTATTAATATTTTTAGAAAAATGGGAACTCTGAAGGATTATTACATCATTAGATAAAGTGGCTTCTACCATAGATCCTCATAAACACAAAGTTATTATTTTCATCATGGGGAGTAGAAGAGTAGTAAACATGTAGTGTTTCTTAATTTGGTTTTTATATCCCTCATTCTTCTTAGGATTGTTATTTAAGGATCCTCACTGATGGGATTAAAACCGATGTTCTGGTTGGGAGGTAACCCAACACAAATAAATGGTTTTTCATTTATTAGTTTAGGTATCATTTGAGTTTTATTAATTCAAAATTATATACACTAAGTTATACTTAATTTAAAATATTTATGTAGAGGAATAAAACAAAAATAACATAGAATGAAAAACATGGAATAATGAATATTTATGGAAGGGTATTATTCTACTATTCTATGATTTAAAATCAAATTTCATTTATTATCATTCACTCTATTTCCATAATTCTCTATATATTTTTTATAGTGCAAAAATATAGTGGGGGGGGGGAGTTGAATTTGTATAGATGTTTTCCGTAAAAAGGTACTCGTGAGGAAATTTTTCCATAATACTCGAAGAGACCAAAACTAGAGTAAAAGTGGAAATTAGGAACCAACATAAAATTTCATTATATAACTTGGTACAATTTGGGTGTGTATGAAAAATAAAGGCCATGAATATGTGTAAATGTCTATATGAGATTGGGTTGTACATACCCTAATTTAATTCCCTAACTACTACATTTAGTATTAGGTATTTCATCATCTAATGGATGTTTTAGTTATAAGTTTTTCATATACATTGAATAATTTTAATTTCATATTCCATGTCTGAAAAACAACAAAAAAAGCTTGTGCCTAATTATTATGGGATATATGATGGAAGGGGAATACTGGATTCATTTAAATAAGAGGAATAAAACATATAAGGTTGTTGTATAATTATAATCAAGTTAGTGTGAAATTGGTAAATGGATGAGTAAGTTTAGAGAAATGGAATTTAGAATGTATTCACTATTTAGATCTTGATTCAATTAAATCCTTTTTGTTTTACCTTCACTGATTTGGAAATAAATTTGATTTGAACTATAAAATGGGTGAGTATTTTTTTTGACAGTAATTAATTTAGGAAAATGTATATCCAAAGTGTTTAAAAATGTGATTTATATAAATTTTTTTTCCTTTTGTCTATTTTTTTAGTATTTTTTTATATTTTGGTAATTTCAGTAGTTAGATGTGTGTTTATATATTTATTTGGGAATTTTGAGTATAATATTCCAACTTGACCTTATGTGTTGAATGACATTAAATATAATATATTGTATTAAAAAATAGTTATAGATGATATTTTCACTTATTTTATATTTTTAATAGTCCCTGGGAATTGTCTATGGAAGATTAAATGAATGAAATCAACATGTTTCATTTGATTTATAATGGTTGAATGAAACTATATTGATAAACAAACATAATTTATACTGGAGGATAAGATTTAATTATCAAGGAAAACATCCCTGAAATCTTATACTTGTTAGGGTGTCAATGCTTCAATGTATCTAGCACCGTCCCCTAAGATACCATAAATTTCCAAACATAGTATCATGGAAGTCCCTGAGTTGTTTTCAATAAAACAAAGTAGCCTCACGATGTCTCTAAATAATATAACTCTGTTCTAATTTTGTATTACAAAGTAATCATATGCATGATAACCCAAAAACATGATGAAACATAACAATCACAAGCTACACCCACAACCAACATAGAATTAACACAAAACACACATTACATTAGTCCTCCAATTCCCCCAGTATTTTGATGATCTAATTTTGTGTTATTTATACTATCCAATATATTTGACCAAAGGGTGTTTCAATGAAACCTCAGCCCACTTCTGAAATTATAATACCTACTGATATATCCTCATGAGAAAATTCATTATTCTTCAATTGGATTACGCAACTTGATCCTTTACCCCGATGTTACGTTTTCCAACCCAAATTGTCTCAAAAATGTATACTACATAATCATAGGATATATTAAAAAAATATAGAAGATCTAGGTTTTCCATGGTTTTCTATGGTGAATATAGGCACATGGAATACATTCAAGCCAGGGAGACTATAAATATTCCCTTGTACCAAACTAATTAACCAAATCGAGCAATAATTTAAAAATAATTTCAATATTTGAAGATCATAGATATGGGGGTTAACAGTAAAATTAATTTTTTGATTAGAAATAATAAAAATAAATACATATTAGTGATCCATTATTTCATTTCTAGATGGTTTGATCAAACAAAGGGTACCAAATTAAATTAAGAAACTGTAGGAGGTTAGGGCCAAATTTAGTTCTTTCATTGTGCCTAGGGTTTGGGAATCATGTTAAGTCTATTTCTTTACATGAATGTTAAAGGAAATGTATAGAAACCCATTATTTTAATACATAGATATTACTTCATTCAAGTGAATATTCATTAAATTTCATAAACACATGACTAAGTATCCTAAAGGTATAGTTAATTTTATGTCGAGAAACAACATGTTTTTATTTAATGAAATATCTTTAAAATCTACTATAAATATCTTCCCACACAGTACAATTCTATGAAATTGCATACATATAACCTATCTTCATAAACTGGGGAAAGGAATCATAATAAAGGGTGATATCAAATTCTCAGTAAGGGTCAACAAGGGAGATACATAATCACGATATGAACATAAGGGTTTGAGAACATAATCATAAAATTTTAAAACTATATGCTTCATATAGAATATTATAATAATGAGTCATGGCATGCATATTTGAAGTTCCTAAGACATGAATCATAAGAAAATAAAGGAACATGATTCATGAGAGAATAAAATTGACACAAAACACATAATTTTGGCATATATATAAGAATGGAAAATAATTACCATCATAATCAAGGCTTATTTACAAGGTCATAATAGAGGAATGGGTTCACTCCTAAAACCATCAATGTAGTCAAGGATGACACCAAGGCTATCATAGTGGAAAAAGTCCCTTGCTAAACTAGGTTTAATCAACTTCTTAGTCTTTTCTATCTCATGAGATATAAATCTTTACCCAATGGATTGGAGGGAGATATAGGTCCGTACCATAATATAATTAAAATATTACATATTTTTTTTATAAGATTATAAAACATTCACCATATCATAACTATGAAATGAAATGGGGTTAATAACCATTTAACCATGTCATTACATATGGTAAAGAGATAGTTTTCACAACAATTTAATCATTTCGTAAAAGAATAAACCATGAAAAAATTGGGTTTCATAAGTATTTCGTCATGGTATAACCAATGGAAGTGAAAAAAATTTCATAAACATCATGCCATCATAAACATAAACCATTCATAGAAAGAACACGAATAACATCCTTCGATTATATCACTATTAATTCATATGCAACATCAAGGGATTTCATCTAATATATATAATTATGTTTGAAAATACACTTAGAACATTTCTTGAGGAGAATAATTTTTTTTCGAAAACCACTTTATAAAACAAAAAATTCATAAAATATTTTTGAAATCATTTTATTTGAAAATAAACATTGAAAACATATAAAGGAAACGTTAAACATAATTTAAAACAATTATTGAGGAAAATAAATTTTATTTGCAAATAAAAGTCTAAAACTAATGATTCCTAAAAAAAATTTGGAAATCATTTTCATTGGAAATAAAATTTGAATCATATAAAGGTTGATTTGAAAAACATTTAAGACATTTCTTGAATAGAATTATTTTTTTTTCAAAAATTTCATTTTGAAACTAAAAATTCGCCTTTTAATGTATTTTAATTTGAAAATAAATTTTTTAAAATTATGAATTAATATTCAATGAAAAAAAATTTCATGATGGTGGGAAATTCTGTTCATACTGTACATGTTAAAACAAAAATTTATGTGACATTTTAAGAAAAAGTCTAATGTTCATTTTTTGGGAAATTACATGAATATTACTCTAAGAAAAATTTTAATTGTGTAAAAAATAAGTAAAAATATATTTAATAAATAATTTGGTTAGTTTTTTAAAATATTTTTTTAATTTTTCTTAGAAAATATGGTTTTTTATGAAAAAGGGTTTTCAACCAAAGAGAGAAATAAAAAATAGTTTTATAAAAACATTATTTCCAAATATTGAGTACATAAAGAGGGGAAAATTGGAGGAAAGAACGAATTATCTTAAAATAACTAGAGGAGACAGAAATTCATGGTTTTTTGGAGATATTTATTAAAATATTTTATCATCCAAAACATAATCATAAACAGTCCCCATAAACATTGAGATTGTAACATAAAATCGTTACCACTAGTAAATTTTAATTATAAGACCCATGAAAAAATAAAATTAAATAAAACATAAAATATTATAAGAGTAAATAAATTAATGATATTACATGTAAATGGAGATTTATATACACCTTATAAAACAAGATAGGTTCATAACACAACATATTTCTCATGGAAGAAAAACAGAAACCAAAATCCCTTACCACAAAGTTAAATTTTGAAAAGTAGACCCAATAAAAGAGAGATAATAAAATGGATATGAAAATAAAAAAAAAATATAGGATAATACTCATAAAATAAATTAATGGTTTGTATATACACCACATAAAATAACCTTCCGTTGAATATGGAATTTGTCTTTTAGAAAAATAATAGTGAGATGGAAATCCCATAATGCTTTAGTAATCTTTTGAATCGGAAGAACCCCAAAAGAGTAAAATAAAATGGAAACATAAATATCATGGGAATATTTGTATTTAATATATAACATGTAAAATGTTCAGTATATACACTACATAAAAGAAACAAATGGTCAAATTTCATATCTCCTAGAAAAAAATAGATACAAGAAATCCCTCACCATAAGTCTCAAAATTATTCTTAAATGATATAAACTCCTTTATAGTAAATTTAATGTTATTATAAATCTATTATATAACCATAATTATATCCATAATAATATATATTATTTACTTATGACATTTTTTATCCATTTATTAACAATTTCTAGTTAAATTAATGTTTTGGTTAATAACCACTTCATTTTTCATGAATATTTTTGTTTGGGTTTTTTCGTCCTATTATATTGATTATGGTTAAATAATATATATAATGTTGAGAATAATATAAACATGACCTATATTCTGTATATATGTATTTATAGTGATCCATTAAATATATATATTGAAAATAAAATACACTATTAATGGAGATGGTAGGTCGTACATACGTATGGATGTTGATTCTATTATATTGAAGGAAATAAAGAAATAAAGGAAAATAATATGTTACCATTAAATAATAATTGTTATGTCATATATATCACATATTTTTATTAAATCCATTTTTATTACCTTCCATGTAAATCATTAATGAATCGCATCGCTTCGCGACGTGGTAGTCTATCGTGCACACGAATGACTTTATCGTATTCCCATGGTATGGAATGTAAATATGAACATGTGATATCATGATTAAATAATAATTATATTATTAAAAATATCATATTTAAATAATAAATCAATTATTATATTCATTTATAAGAGGTGGTTATCGAAAACAAATAACATTGGTTCTTGAGGTGGTAATCCACCGTACACATGAATGATGATTTTGTAACCCATTTGATGGAAGAGGAGATTAATTTAGGTAATAACCTTAATATAAAAAAATATCAGTATATGTAATAAACTATGGTTATCATCATTTATTAATAATAATTAAAGGAGGTGGAGGAAATAAATTAAAATGCTTGTTTGGAGACATTATCACTTATTTGGGAAAATTCTTTAAGTTTGGACAAAAAGTCCTATTAGGTTGGATTTATGAAGAAAAAATTGATCCTAGGATGAAATTAAATAATGGAAAAATATATTTTGTAAGGATTTTTCTTATCCATAGGGTTTTTTATGTGTGTATTGGAGAGTAGAGGAGGTATCCTTTTATAATTGAGGTGAGTAACAACCTTGTAATTTTTTTAAAAAAATGCATGCCCATGTTTTTCACATAAAAATGATCCATAACGGAAAATTGTAGAGAATAGAAAATATAATGTCAAAATATTTCAATAAAATGGGTGTTTGAAAAGTTTTAGGTCATTTTTAACACTTATATGTTTAATTTAACCCCTAAGTAAACCCATTTTACCTCAACTACTGTATATAAATTTTACTATTTTTACTATTAAATATGATCAAGAATTAAGTTGATATTATTATATAATATAAATTACGATGAATCTAAATATTTAATTCATTTTTCCAAATTCCATTTCAATAATCAGGGAAATTTAATTTTAAATTAATCTCACATTCATGACGAGAAAGCAGTTTTCAAAGAGAAAATGTTCAAACGTTTAAAACATTTTATAGAAAATTAATTATGAAAATGATTAATGAGAACTATATTGTAATAATAATATATATATATATAATTTAACTAATTTTTATTTTAAAACCCCCTTAAAATAATTTGTATGTTTTAAAAATATTTAAAATAAAAGACAGTTTTTGGTAAAAACCAGTATTTTTCACCATTCATTGAAACATTTTTCTCCACAAAAAATTATCAAATATTCATCCTAAGATAATTTCTAAATTATGATTTAAAAATTGAAGGAAATTTCTAATTTCTTTTCTAAAATTATAAAAAATTATTTTTAAAATATGTTTTCCAAAGGCAGCAAAATGACACTTTAGAAAACATAGTTTTTAAACGCATAATTTGTTTTAATCTTATCTATTGTCTAGAAAACACCTAAGATTAATGTTAAAACTTTTATTGAATATATAATACATAAATTTAATTAAAATAAATCACCAAAAGTTTTTTTTTATTTTATTGAGGAAAAACACATTTGTGTAGATAAAAAATAATTTTTCAGAAAATGATTTCTTTTATATTAAAATAGTTTTTAATTTTAATTTATATTTTTTTACTAAAAGGAATAATTTGTTATAAATATTTAAATCACATATTTTTATAATTTAGTTAATCCTATTTGTTCCCATAATTCAAATTTCTAGGTGATAACTATGACATTAAATAATAATATTTTAGTAGTATGCCACACTTCGTTTAAAGTCAGTGTTGCATATAATGAGAAATAAACATAGTGATTTATTTAATGAAATAAAAAAATGTTGTTGTGTGTAAAAAATATCAAAAGGATAAATTTATTTGAAAAAAAACAATTCAAAAAATCTAAGGGGTGCTACATTCTACCCCGTTAGATAAATTGCTTCTTCACTATTTGAACATGTTCTTAGTGAGAAATGGTTTAACATTTAAAAATATCAATAAGGAGAACAATCATTGTAAAATGGGTTAATCAAACTTCCTCATGAATATAGAGAGATGAATGTTTTAAGGTCTTATAGAATAACACAAACTAGGCTTCCAAATAGGATATCATAAATCAGAAGTTAAAACATATACATAAAAGAGAAAACTAACACCCAAATACTGATAGAGAGTGATAGAGAACATGTCCAGGGGAATGTTAATAACCAAAAAGACATAAAACAAAGAGGAAATAAATGCTATTGATATCATAAAAAATTTATATTTTAGAACATTTTTTTTCAAGAACCAAATTTGAATGTTGGGTAATTTTCAGAAGAAGATATACATACTTGATTTAATTCAATTTTATAAGCACAATGTCATCCTCTGATTGTTCCTTGATCAATTTACACTTCATATATTACACTAAGGGATGAATTTTCTATTACTGAAGAAGTAAGTATGATCTATAAAATAATGATAATTCATTCTTTATATATATATATATTTATTTATTATTAAAAAAATTGTTTGAATTGCTATGCATAATATTTATATGGTGAAATAATACATTAATATCTAAAACATCATGTAAAATTAAAAATAAAAAAATCCTAGAAAGGTTTAATCTTATAACCCTTCCTAAAATCAAATTTATAAATAAGTTAATTAAATTTAAAAAATTAACTTATAATTAATCTCCCAAATATCATAATGTATCTCTTGATTATCACATACCAATTGTTTGAATACCTTTGTCATATATTTTCTTTGAATAATGGTAATATATTGAATTATTATAAAAACATAATGAAAATATCCATACTTCCTCATTACTTGAATAAAACCATAGATTATTCAAAATATTATATAAATCTAATAATACTGTAAAATCCTTCAATTATAACATATGAAACTTTGTCAATAAATCATTAATCATTTACAAGTACATTAATACTATCCAATTTATTTATTCATATCAAACATCTATTTATCCATACTAAATACCATTTTTCAATATAAAGAATAAATTATAGTTTATCTTACCTTAATCAAAAATAATTTATTACCATTAAATTACTTTTCTTGGTAATCATCGGCATTGATCATATTTTTTAAAATTCTTAACTAAAAAATATTACTGAAAAATAATTTTATATTTCATGGTTCATGTTACATAATTATTTAATTCTAATACATAAACACATAATCATCCAACTTTATTATAAAACTATTAAATAGTATTCCACAACTTTTTACTCAATTCTTATTAATAAAATATTAAATAAGAATCATGTATTAACATTTATCAACCTCAATTTAATCATGATTTTTATGTTTAATATAAAAAATACTATTAGAACAACCCATACCTTTTATATGTCATTTTTTATCTCATCAGTATCAGTAGTATAACCATTACTTATAACACCTTGATGATTATCTTCACGATATTTCCCCTTAAGAAATATATTTACCCAATGAACATACTTTCCATATTTGAAACATTCAACCGTCAATTATATCAAAGAGAGACCATTATTATCATTCATTTCATTAACCAAATTTTTCATTTTTTTCTCCAAAATCACTTGCTCTATATCCTTATTTTCTACACACAAAGTATCATCATATTCCTATAAGACATATACATGGGTTCTTATACCCACATTATCAATATATATAAAATTTAATCATCTTTACTCTATGGCCTCAACTACCTGAACTCTCAATGATCTATATCCTTCTCTTCATTGGTGATTCTGAGAGATAGTTAAGGTGAATGTTGTTAATTATATTTCATGGAAAATGATTAATAACAATTAAAATATCCTTAAATCTAGCTGTCATCCAATTTTATTTCATATCAAAAAAATTTCCATCACATTTAACCTTGACGTAGTTCCTTCTAGTTCCTATCATTGAAAAAAATAAAAATGGATAGAGTGAGTATCAATAATCATAGTGTGAAAAAACATAATCTTGAAAAATAAATTATTATATGTCTATATTTTGACACGTTATTTTGGATATATAACACATTAGTCTTAACCTAGAAAATTTATGTTCATTATTCAAATAATTTCTAATGGTTCATCAAGATTTTGTAAATTTGCAATGTATAACCCTTAGGAAGGTCAAACCAGGTGTGTAGCTAGGATAATTGTCATGTACTATGTGATGATCCTATTTTTCTAAGTTCCCTTTTCTTATTTATCACCATAGGTACCTAAGAACTAAATACAAAACCACTATTAGTATCTAGAATGGGATCTAATTTCATGGAAACCACTAACTCAATTCGTTACCAAAATTCTAGTACATTTATCTAAACTTTTAATCACACATAGAGTTATCCTTAGTGATATACCTAGAAATTTAATTTAATATATCCATAGGGATGTCACTAATTTTTTCTCATCCTTGTTTCCAAAGGATAAATAAAACTTTCCTTTGATACCAAATGTAATGGTCTAAGATTTTAATACATATATATTACATCTTACATATTAATATTTATTAATTTATACAAACACATACATTTTTATTATAAAGGTATAGTTCCATTGGAGACTACAAAAAAACATTTTTATTTTATGAAAGATTTTAAACACATATCATAAATATCTTCACCCATAGTACACTTCTTAAAAATTAACTAATTTAATCCTTATTTCATAACTTGGGGAAATGAAACATAAGAAAGGGTGAGATAGATGCTAAGTGAGGGAAAACATGGGAGATACGTAAGAATAAAATGAAAATAAGGGTTTCAGAACATGATAATGACATTTGAAAACCATACCCTTTATATCAGATATCATAATCTTGAGTCATGACATAAATATTGGTAGTTAACAAGACATGAATCATACGAAAATGAAAAGATCATGATCCATGAGAGCATGAAATTTATATAAGACTTGGAATTGTTCGTTACACATAATAATTGAAAATCATTTCTATAAAAGTAAAGTAATATTGAAAAGACTATCATAGTGGAATGGGCTCACTACCCATACCATCATAGTAGTTAATGTTCACTCCCAAAACAATCATAGTGTATAAATTCACTTACTAAATCAGGTATACTCCATATTCTTGTATTATCTATCTTATAAGATATAAAAAATTACCCAATTCATTGGAGGGTGATATAGGTACCACTCATCAAATAATTAAAATCATATTCATGTGTTCCACAAGATCATAAAAAATTCATCATATCATAACCCTTGAAATTAAAGGGTTTTCATAAACATTTCACCATATCACAACCTATGTAAAAGAGATAGGTTTAAATATAACTTCATCTTTCCATCATAGTATTACCCATGAAAAAAGTGGGTTTCATAATCATTTACTCATTACTAACCCATTGAAGAGAAACATTATTCATAAACATCATTCCATCATAAACATAAAAAATTTAGGGAAAGAATAAGAATGGTATCCTTTGATCATATCTATAGTAATGCATTGGTAAAATCAAAAGATTAATTCTTAGATGGAAAATGATTTTGAAAATTAAATTGTAACATTTATTGATTAAAATAAATCTTCTATGAAAATAAATTTATAAAACTAGAAATTAATAAACAATTTTGAATTTTTTTCTTTGAATATAATATCATTAAACAAATAAATTAATCTTCTAAAATCATTTAAAAAATTTATTGAGGAAAATAAATATTCATTGAAAATCAATTTGTAAAACAATAAATTCACAATTTTTTTGGAAATAATCATATTTGAAAATAATTATTGAAATATTTTAAAGGAATATTCAAATAAAATAATTTTTATTATGACTTTAAATTGCATTTATGTTGTACATGTTAAAAAAAAATATTTTTTTGACATTTTCTATAAAATTCAAATGTGCATTATTTGGAAAACGATATCAAGAAAAATTTTATAACATTTTCTTAAAATTAAAACTTTGGTAAAAATATAACTAATAATAAAATTTGATAATGTTAATTTTTTGATTTTTTTTGAGAAAAAATGGTTTTCGAATAAAAGGGTTTTCAACTGAATTGAGAAATAAAGATATTTTTTCTTAAAAAAACCCTTTTGGAATCATTAGTACATAAAGAGAGTAAAATAAAAGGAATAAATGTTTTCTCATGACATAAATAAAGTTTAATAAGATTCATGAGTTTCTTGAGAGATGGATCATATGATTTTATCATCATAAAAAAAATCATAAACGTTTACGATAAACAATAGGATTGTAACATAAAATCTTTACCACTTTATTAATATTAAATTGTAATACCCCGGAAATAATATAATCAAATTAATATTAAAATATAATGATAATAAATAAATTCATGATATTACACTTCATAAAAGATGATTGGTTTAAACATAACATATGTCTCATGGAAGTAAAGTTGAGACAAAAATACCTTACCACTTTGGTAACTTTGAACTGTAAACCCCATTTAATGGAGATACTAAAATGGATATGTAAGTACAAAAAAATTTGGATAATAATCATAAAATAATTTAATGGGATGTATATAAAACATATAAAGGAAACATGTGGTGAATATGACATGTTCCTCACAGAAAAATAAAATTGAGATGGACATGCTTTACCAATTTAGTAATATTTTGAATCATAAGACCAAATAAAGAATAAATTAAAATGAAACTCTAAATATAATTATAATAATGATTTTTATTATATAAAATATCAATGTTTCATTATATACACCAAAAAAATAAAGGAGTGGTGAATTTTCATTTGCCTCTTAGAAATAATAGAGAGACTAGAAATCCTTTACCATATGTCTTGACTTTGTTCTAGCATGTTCAAAACTCATGTATAATAAATATAAGTTTATTATAAAAATATTATATAATAAAAATAATATATATCATACTATATATATTTTTTATGAACCTTTACTACTCATTTACAGTTAAAAATATGTTTTTGGTATTAACTGCTTCAATCTTCACGTATGTTTTGGTTTTCAATTTTTAGTAATCATATATTGATCAGTGTTCGATAATCATAAAAATTTTAACCATGATATAAATATAATATATATTCTTTATATATTTACTTAGAGTAATTTATATAATTTAGATGTATAAAATGAAATACACTGTTCATTGAGACAGTAGGCCATACGTGCGCATAAACGTTATTTCCATTTTCCTGATGAAAATAAATAAACAAATGTAAATAATATATTATCATTTAATAATAGTTTAAATTTAATATATATGACATATTTTAGTTAAATCCATCTTTATTAACTTCTATATAAATGGTGAATGACTCATATCACTTCGTGAGGCGGAGGTCTGCTGTACACACAAACAACGTTATTATATTCCCATAAAATGGAATGTCAGAAGAAAATGTGATATCATGATTATAGAAGCATAATAATATCATTAATATAATATACTAAAAATAAATCCATCATTATATCTATCAATGAGAGATGGTTATGGAAAAAAATGACATCGTTCTGTGAGACGGTAGTATACTGTACACATGAATGATGATTTTTTAACCCATTTGATGAAAGAGGAGATAGTTATAGGTCATGAGCTTAGGATAAAAAATATAAATATATGAAATGTAATTAAGTTATTTTATTTTCATGTCTTAATAATAATTTAATTACATTGAGGAAGAGGAATAAATTAAATAAAACACTCGGTTAAGGATGTTACTTCTTCTTCAGACAACTTCTTTTGTTTTCGAGAAAAAGAATTTTAGGTTGGATTTATGACCAAATTTAGGCTTATAATATGCAATTATGGAATTTATTTGGGTATTTATTGAATTAACCAATGGTATTTGGATCTTTTAATATGATAGGAGTGGTGGTGTCCTTTTATAAGTGAGTTGAGTGACATACTTGTAATTTTTGAAATGAAAAAGGCATGACCACATTTTACACATTAAAAAATGTTCCAAAAATGGACCATTATTGATAATAAAAGTGATAAGGTATAAATATGCATATATAACGTGTATTATAATTGTTTTGGTTCATTTTTAACCCTTATAATTCTAGTTTAACTCCTCAAGTAAACCCATCTTTTACCTTAGCCAAGATAAATATTTTTTGCTCTTTACTATTCATTATATTAGAAAATTACATTTACATAATTAGATAATTTAATTAATTATTATTAAACATATTTAATCCATTTTTCAAAATTTAATTTACCTTATCGGAAATATTTAATTTACAATTAAACCCATTGTCACGACGATAAAGTGATTTTCTAAAAGGAAAATGATCCAAAGTATTAAAACTATCTTAATAAAAATATAATATTAAAATCAGTTAAATTACCAACATTTGATTAATATATATATAATTGAACTAATTTTTATTTTAAAATCAAATTAAAACCATTTTTATATTTTTAAAACATTTAAAAGAAATAAACATTATTAATAAAAGTCAGCACTTTTCAATATTCATTGAAAAATTTATCATCGTAGGAAATTGTCAAAAATTAAACCTCAATTAATTTTGAAATTTTATATTTAAAAATTAATTTAATTTCAGAAAATAAATTTTATAAAATTATCTAAAATTAAATGTAAAATAATTGTAGAAATGGTGACAAAACTGATTTTAGAGAAATGAAATTTTATGTGTAAAATCGGTTTTATTATTATCTATTTTATAAAAGAGACATAATATGAATTATAAGAATTATATTGAATATATAATATATACATTTAATTTAATTATTTCACCAAAAGTGGTTTTTGATATTTTATTATGGTAAAACATGTTATTGTACATTAAAATAGGTTTTTATAAAATGATTTCCTTTATTTTCAAATAGTTTTTTATTTTTATTTAAAATCAATTAGTCTTAAAATAATATAATTTATATAAATGTTTAAACCATATATTTTCATAATTTATTTAATCCTATTCATGGCCTCCATTCCAATGGTTAGGTGATAATTATTATCTAAAATAACAATATTTTAATAGTATGTCATGTTTTTTTAAACTGACTGTTGAATTTAATTCAGTCTACCATCAGTATTGTTTTTAATCAAAGCTAAAAATGGTGTTACGTGCAATGAATAATATAAAAAGGATGAAATATATTTAAAAAAAATTATTCATAAAACCTTTGGGTGTTACACAGTGAGTTCACTATTGGTTTGGGGTATGTTTTCTTTCATTCTAATTTATTTCCCCAAATTTTTTAGGGATTTTGTTACTTTTGGGTTTTATGTATTTTTCTAGTGTAACTTGGACCTCCTTTAGTTATATTTTTTTACAATTTTGGTGAATTCAATAAATTTAAACTTTTTGGATGCGTCTTACACCCATATATATATGTAATATATATTTATATATACCCTCATTGTACATATTTTCTCATAGCGATGTGAATATGTGCATTGGGAAAAAGGGTAATTATATATATATTCATATGTTTATATTTGTTTAAGTGTAAGGGGGAAGGGAGGGGGCATAGATTTCTTTTCTAAGGATCTTCTTGGTTTCTCTTATTTCTATGAACCTAATTGAGGTGGATTTTAGTGAATTTCATTTCACGAAATACGTTTTGAGGTAGGTACCCTATGTCTGAATATTTAATTCAAAATACTATTATGGTTGCGTGATTTTATTGGGATTTTAAATATATTTTTAGGTAAGTATATTATATGAAATGTTTGAGGCTCTTATAATTAGGTAAATACTTTTCCCCATGTTTTTCTTTAATCTTTGACATGTATATTATTTATTAAAGTACATTTTCCACCGTTTTCCACAATTTTAAAAATAAAAAATGCAAAAATGTGTTCTAAATGATTTTTAACATGTCAATTGGGAATTTCCAAATATATTTTTTACTTTCCTCTGAGATTCCATAAATTGTTTATGACATTCTTTATTTTACAATGCGATTCCAAAAGGGTTTTCAATTGGTATAGGTTTACTTCCAAATTCTATGGGTCATTTGACACCTTTAAGTATTTCTTGGGAATTATTTTTAAACTCTCATGATGTGTCGGCCCAATTAGAACCTTTTAAATGATTTCTGTATGATGGGGCCCTCTATGGTTTTCCTCTTGTCAGGGATGGTCTTCACATGGATGGTGTCAGGATGTGGGTGAAGCATGCATATTGGAACCTGTGTAGGGATAATAATTTAATGAACTCCACATTTACCCTTCATATCATCTTTATGGGATCAAAGATTTCATATAGATAGTTGAGAGAATGTTTCTATCTATGTCATTATTAGACATACTAGACCCCCTTGTTAGAGATAAGCCTTTTGGACTGTTCTATTGGAGAGTCTAGTGTAGATTATCCAGGTTGATTAATGACAATGTAGTTTCATCACAAACTTGTGTATGGATCTGAAATGAGTATATATACAGACTATCTAGGTATTTTTAGGACATTCCTATTACTACTATCTAGTGTGTTCCATTATTTTCCATGGAACTTTAGTTTCTTGTTTTTTCATTATGCATTCTTTCACTTGTGCTTATTATCAATTATTTGTATTGAATATTTCATATAACATGATAATATGTCCTGTTTTGATAACCTTTTTATTATTTTTTCTAATAATATTTAATTATCAGCTGTTTCCTTTTTGTAAAGGGGTTTCTTGGAGAATCTATCACTCTTAAAAAATCATTTTCAAAATAAAAGGGAAAGTGGTATTTCTGGAACACTAGATTTCTATATTGTCTAAAAAGAAAAGAAAAACCTTATATATATATTTATACTTTCAAACTACTATGAAATAGTTTTCTCTTTAAAGGTAAGGCATAGGGAAATGTTTGTCTTATAGAATCCCTACTGGCCATTTTAATTATCACTATGATATTTTTTACCATTTTTCATAGTTGGGTTCTTTCAACAATGGATCTCTCATAAATCGTGCATGGTTATATGGTTAGAGGTGAACCATGAGATCACATAGAGGTATGTTTAGATTTTTTTATTTCTTTTCTACTTCTAGATTATTATTTTATTTTGAAAGTGTTTATTTATTTATCTTTTAATGTATAAATCTTTCCCAATTGATTTATATATTATGCTAGACACTAGTTTCCAACCCATGAGGATACAGAATGCCTCTCAAAACTTGTTTTCGGCCAGCTAAGGCTCATAATTTAGCATTTATCTGAGTTGGTTTTTGAAAATTAATGTTTGTGACTACAATTATGATTATCATACTTAATTAATCTTCTACATATTCTATGGGTGGACGAACATGGTTATTGTGTTAAATAGTGAGTGTCAAATATTACCCTTAGAATGAAGGTTTAATACACCAGAATATTATAAAGGGGTGACTAGTGTAGTGACACTCCATTCTAAAGTGATTAACAACCACATCTATTAGGATTGAAAAATATATTATAAAACCAAACCTCTAGGGATAATGGTGACACACAAAACATAAATAGTGAGAACCAAATGATCCTAATTGAGATTTTGTAAAAAAATCAATGGGATCCTCTATTTTCATTAATAATTTCTTGAGAATGAGTTGATAGAAATTTAATTGGAATTTATTGATGGATTCTTGTTTCATTTTCAAAGATATTAGGAATTTTAGGGAGATTTAGTAATATTAACTTCTTATGAAAGTAAAAACCACTTTATTATAAACTAACTCTCTAGTAATTAAATCCTTGGAAATTCTATACTTCAATATCATCCTATCTATCTCATTTACAAATTCCCAAACCTAACTATTGACATATATCAAATAATTCTAAAATAAGAGAACTTTTAATTTACTCAAGTCCGAATGGATATTACCTTACAATCACTAATTTTTTACAAAAATCCTATAAAAATACAATGGATTTTGTCTTAGAATTAACAATTTGGTTCAATAATATTTTATAACTCTTTATAAGGAATAATTGTGGAGTTACTAGTGTTTTTTGGAAGACAAAATATTTTCTTTTAAAAAGTATAAATATAAAAATAATAAAAGTTAAAAATAATAAAGATATAATAGGATCATTCCCTATTACACTTTTTTATTAGATTTATATGCTACTCTATTTTGGATAGAATTGATTATTTTTCTTGATTTATTTTTATTCCAAAGAATTGTATTTCATTGGTTTAGTTGATTTAATAGGAAATGGACATTTTTTATGGAAGGATTTATAAGAGAAAATTTGTAGTATCTATTAAAAATTTGGACTCCCATTTTTGATCTTCAATAGATCCAAATAGTGGAATCAACCTCTACATACCAAGAACCAATGCATGTGTTTACCATAGAAAAATATGTACACAATGCGGAAGAAATAAATGTAGAAACAAAAATGTTTACAAATGATATAAAAAATGTGATCAAACCATAGAATACATCTAAAAAATTACAAAATCCACCTCAAACATGAAATGAATTTGTTATATAATGATAAAAGTGGATTGATTGTTATTATTTTACAAAAAAATGTGAACTTCAAGAGAATATTATAGTATTTTATGAGGAGGTTTCATCTATAGATCCTTTGAAGTATAATGTTTTCTGTTCATAATAATTATCAGAATATAAACAAACATGTAGAGTTTAATACATTGAAATCCACATCCATCATCTAACCTGGGATATTCGTCATGAAGCTTGACTAAACAACTTAAAACCCCATTCATCATTTTAGGGAAACCCTATACAAAAAATAAAATTTTAAATTATCAGTTTTGATATTATTATAGTTTAATTATTTAAAATTTATGTATAATTAGTGATGATTTATTTTTTAGGATTACAGTAGAAGAAGAAAACAAGAAAATCATAGAAGGAAAATCATATGGAATAAAGTATATTTATATGTGGGGATTATTTTACTATTCCATGATTTCAATTTTAGTTTCATTGATTATCAATAATTATATTTCCCTTATATTTTATATATTTTTTATAGTATAAATATAAAGGGGTATTAGTATGTGTAAATATGTGTTATAAGTGATTACAATATAGAAATTATTTCCATCATGCTCTATGAGAAAAACATAACATAAATACATTGAATCTTATTAAAAAAATTGGTTAAGTAATGTTTAAACTAACATATTTTAGGTGAGTATACTTAGAGACATGTACTTAATAGATTCATTAACAAAAACTCATGTAAAATTGTTATTTGTTTGAGAAAGTAACATGTTAAGGATATAACATAAATATAAATTTTATATTTTATATGAATTAGATTAAAACAAGTAGTTGAGAAATGAATTTAAATTTCATAATATACCTTAGTAAAGGGTGTGCGTGTGTGAAAATTGAGTACATAAATAAGAATAAAATGACTATCAAATAGTTTGCTTCCAATACCCTGATTTTATGCCCCAACTATTAAAATTTGTTTTGATGGATGCTAACTATAAGAGATGGTTTAATTCTAGGTGTGTTATACTCTTTGAAGAAGTGAATTTTCACATTCCAAAGTGGAAAACAATGAGAAAACATGTACCTTGTTATTAAGGGAGATGTAAAGTTAAAGGAATACTGAAATCATTCAAACAAGGTGAATATTAAGTATTAAATTATTGTATATGTTGAATCAAGGAAGTGTAAAATTAAAAAATGGATGAAATAACTAAGAGAAAAAGACATATGATGTTTTTTATTATTAAGATATTTATTCAACTAATCTCTATCCATTTCACCTTCATATATCATGAAATGAATTTTAACCAAACATAAAAAGTGGTGAGAAATTTTAGTGATAGAAATCAGTTAAGGACACGTAATCACTCAAGTGGTTGGGGGATGTATTTGGAATAATATTTTTATTTTTAATTAATTTATAAATAGTTTTTTTAAATTTGGTAATTAAATGGTAGTTTTATATTTCTAGGGAATCACAAGAATGATATTCTAACTCAGCCTAAAGTATTGAATTCCATTTACAATCCAATATTGTATGATATAATGCCTATAGATGATCTTTTTACTTAATAATCTAAGATAATTTACTAGGGAATATAAAAGAAAAGAAATAAATATACTGGATTTGACTCACACTGCTAGATAAAGATTACTTATATCCTAACATACTCTATATTAGAGGATGATATTGAACTCACAATCTATCTATAAAGACCCAGAAATTTAAATGATTTTTTTTTCATAAATACATTGGAATATTATGAGTCTGCTGTTTCTAATAGCGCCTGATTCCAAGGCCCGGTGTGACCAGAATCATTTTATGATGTTTTGCTCAGGTACGTTCAGTGAACGTATGAGCTGGATTTTCTAAATTATGAATCGGTGTTTGGAATCGAAATCTGAGGGCACCAATGAACTCCTAATGCCAGTATTCACCTAAGGGGACCTTTATCGTAGTTGCGTTTTATTGGGAGGTGAAGTAAATTTTTGGGTTTTGTTATTAAAAATAAATAAAAATATGAGTTAGATATTTTTATTTGGTGGGTTGTTATAATATCTAAAAGGAAGCTGGAGGTGGGTCCCACACCCCACATAACTACCCATGAGAGGATTTAGTGTGGTTGGGCCCACACGAACCCAAACCATTTCACCTCCCTTAAACTCCCTTAAACTCCCCATTTACTCCCCTTTATTTATTTTTACAACTCCCCTATTTTAATGTGAACTCTCCACCTCCCTTTTCTCTTAATTATGCCAACTCCCTCAAAATTAATTATCTGGCATGCAATTAATTATTTTGCTCAACCTTTTGAATTATTTTGAAAATTCTTGTTAAAGACAAAATAATAGCCTAATCTATTATTTTTGGGTTGGATTTTGTTGTGTTGGGGAGATTTGGAAATTAGAGGGGACTTTCTTCCAATGAAGAACACCATTCTTCAATGAAGAACTCCATTCTTCAATGAAGAACACCATTCTTCAATGAAGAACATCCCTGCTGAAGAATGTGAAGAACTTATTCCACGATGTGTCCTCTTCAGACGAATTTTGAAGTCAACAAATCTACATCGTCTTCAAATTATCTTTCCACGTCACGACAAAGAATATTCCTCCAACGTTGACGAGATGACACCATTCTCCGCGATGCTGTTTTCCATGATGCTCAACTACCACGACACTCACATTCTGCGGCTCGTCGACGTGCGACGTCAATTATGAGGTGGGGTTTTTTGAAAAATTTTAATTGAATAAAATTGTACATTGTTCTTTGTTGAAAACCATGGATTGTATTCGACCTTATGTTATCGCTTACCACGGAGGGGGAAGGCCGAAAAAACACAGGCCGACGACCCTCCGATGGTTCTTGGCTATTTTGGAAATGAAGACCAAAGGCGGCGATGATCGGAGGCAGCGGCGGCTGCGAGAAGGAAGACCATGGACCACATCCATGAGCCGCTTAGCTGAAGAAGAACCGGACGGCTAAAGCCGGTCGGGCCGAAGGAACCGCGGCGCCACAAGGGCGCCGCGCTGCGGAGAACTGCGACTTGTGCTGGGTGGGTCGCTTCGGCGGGCGAACAGGCCGGCAGGCTGCCGTACGAGTTGAAGAAGGTCACGACACCCAATGCTGCGGCGTGGGAGAACAGCGGCCAGCCTGTGCGGGCCGCTCGTGCCGGAGAAGACCGGCCGACCGGACAGGAGGGGCGGCGCTGCTTGGCGCCACCGTTTTGGAAAACCGGGGGCCGTGCCCCCCGGACTTCTTGGCCAGTTGGACAAATTGTGGCTGGCTGCCAGGTCAGGCCGGAAGAAGCACAGACCGGGCCACCTTGCACAGGCGAGGCCGCCTGTCGCTTGAGCCGAACTGCGCCCTTCTCGGCCAGGCCGCCCTCACGCGGGCGAGGCCACAGCGCTTGGCCGGGTCGTACCCTACTGGGCCAGGCCACCCTCGCGTGGGCCGTGCCACAGTGCCGGGCCGGGCCGACCCCTCTGACTAGGTCAGACCCACGAAACTGGGTCGGGCTAACCCGCCAGCCCACCTGGCTTGACGCGCCGGTCCCATTTTTCTTAAAAATGAATATCTTCAAGACCGCACGTCCGAACGAAATGCCGTCTACGGTACATGGACCCTTGTGACAAGCAGGTACTTTTGCGACTCTAAGTGAGTTTTGGAAAAATTTGGAAAATGGCCAGGTTTGGAATGAGCAAAATTCCAACCGATCCCCTGGAATAGAAAATCCAATAACTCTTAGACCAGGCGTCTGATTGACGCACTATCTATCGCGTTGGGTTCCTTTTGATGAGACATAACATCATGATACATAATCTCTGGTATTTTTGATTGTTGATGTATCAACCCCTTTTCTCGAGGAGCAGACCCTCCTGGAATCGAGCGTGCATTATGTGGGAACACTATAGCTGGCTGCGACTGCGACGAATACTGTACTAGAATCCTCCGTGGGTTCGACATCAATGACTACTGTACTGGAATCCTCCGTGGATTCGATAGAAATGACGACTGTACTGGGATCCTCTGTGGTTTCGACAGTGATGACTACTATTCTTGTATCTTGTGTGGGTCTGTCAATGTGACCTATGTACTTGTATCCTGTGTGGATCGGACAGAGTAGCTGGTCTTTTATACTATGTGGGTCCGAAGGCTTAGCTGGTCTTGTATCCTATGTGGATCTGATAGCTTAGATGAATCAATGACTACATCTGATCATCTCTATCGCTATAAAAAAGATGTATACCTATGTGAGTTGAGTCTTGACTTTCAATCATTGTCATCGATGCGATTGAATTACTTTCATGTGTGGACTGGGTTGTTCCTGGGCTCAAGAGTTGGAGCCGAACTGTGTTTGATAACTTAGTTATATGTATGGGAATATACCGAAGTAGAGTTGGTTAATACTTCATGATCATGTATTTCTTTTGTGGTTTACCCTTCTTGGATTCTGGGACACCTTCAAGGGTCTTGGATCCCTACTGAGTATCGTATACTCACCCCAGCACGGGATATGCCCGCACTACATTGTGTTGGATGCAGAAGACGGACAACACTGATCAAGGTAGAGACTTGTGGTGCTGGATGGTACCTGGAGGTGGACCACTTGGCGAGACATACACGGAGCAGTCAGATGGACCTGAGGTGCTAAGGAGTCCATCTGTACCCACCCTTCAGTTGGGATTCCTATAGGACAACTCAGTGGTTGCTGTATTACTTTACTGTAGTTGTACTAGCTTTTCAGTTGTACGGTACATACTGTTGGGCTTGTATTTCCGGCCCCTTTTCTTTCAGAACTTAATTTTGTATACAATATTACATATTGTTTACTTTCAATTACATAATATACTGTTATTATTTTCTTTTATAAAGGCAATTCCTTCCCAACGTATGGATTTAAACCTTTGGTGCTAGTCGACAACCCCTGGCCTATGGAAGGCGGGCTTGGGGTAGTCATGGAAGGGGCCCCGAGGATGGGTCGTGACAAATTGGTTTCATTGGACTCGGTTCTACCGCAAAACTCAGGACTCTGATCTTTAATTCTGTGAAGAATTAATTTTAAGAGTATTGAGTGTTGTTTTCAGTCCAGGGAGTACAGTGTTGGGGCGGTGGCTGACGTATCCATACACCAGGACCTTGACCTCTGATTTCTGACTCAGTGCATGAGAACACTGATTGCATGTGTGTTTCCTTTGAAATGTTTTATTTGTGATTACTTTGAGTCACCTCACCAGGTATACTGTTTGACAGTGGCACACCTGTTCCTTATCAGGATGCCATTGTGAAGACAATCAGCTAGGGTTCCCGAGAGAGAGTACACGATGACGACCCACCGAGCGATGAGGCTCCAGTGCAGGGCACTCTTACTATGTTGGCACCTTCAGGTGGTGTACCAGCAGCACCACCACCCATTGGGTAGAAAATGACACCAACCGCACTGGAGGATGGTGCACACCAATTGAGTGCGTTTCACGAGTTCCAGCAATAGAGGCCTCTGAGGTTTCGAGGCAAAACCGATTCCCAGGTAGCAGAGGACCGGATGGAGGCGATTACTAGAGTTTTCCGCCTATTTGAGACAGTAGTAGAAAAAACATTTATCTTACCTACACAACTTTTTCATTGAGTGACCTTTAGAATGGTCCGTATAATGATGATGTTTTGGTAATTGGACCATTTTCCGAGATGGAACCTTCGGGCAGTGTTCCAACTATATCATTGCCCGTTGGTTAGCAGACACTACCGGTGTTACCTATAGAGGAAACTTGTATGCTTAGTTCCTTACATGTGTTTTAGCACCAGATATACCACAAGTTCCGAGACAAGATTGACCCACAGCTGGATGAGGACTACCTTGAGCAGGTGGCTGAGAGTTTTCAAGAGCCTATACAGCTTCGGCATGATGACGTGTTGGTTATTGAGTATTCATCGAGGCATACCAATCTTTCTTGGTACCTGATGAATATGAATCGATTAGTGCTTTAGAAATAGGAACTATGAGTGTGTTTAAGGATATCTGAGCCATCACTTTCTCCTCTATGAATTCCTACATCAATTATGGTTATAGAGATAACCTTTTTGGTTGAATGTTCTTTGGCTGAGAGGATACAACCAATGGATGTTAACAGTTGGAAATTATGAAACTAGATTCAGTCTTAGAGACTTGACCTTGTAAAATGTTTTGAGAAGAGGAAGTGTTAATGATAGGTGAATCTGTAGGGTAGTAGACACGGAAGTAGAACTAGGAGAGAATCATGAGGTGGTGAACATTTTGACATGTTACAACCACTCGCCTTTGTAGTCCCCTCTAGGCTCATGGAGCTGGAGGGAAGGGGAAGAGAGTAGCTACATGCTATCAAGGAGTGTGACCCAAGGGATCTAAGAATGATGTGAGGTACGGTATGTGTCTACTACTAGCTGCCGTGTCAATAGACATAGGTACCAATCATTCCTTCCTTCCACGAATCTTTTCCCAGACCTAGAGTTTCTGGTTAAGCCGTTGACTTGACCCAGACGTCTAGAGATAGCTTTGGGAGGAGACTTGATAATCACACTTAAGCCAATGGTTTGATTTGACCCTTGAGGCGAGAGTTTTGGTTGGAACCTCTTGGTGGCAGCATCGAGGTCTTACGATGTTGGTTTGGGAATGGACTCGGTAACCACAGTTCATACAAAGATTGACTGTATTAGGAAAAAAGGTTGTTGTTTATCTACAATGTTGGGATGGGGTTTCCCTTGGTCGGCGAAAAGGAAAACCTAGGCAGTACAAGATGGAATCATGCATAACAGGGTGCGGTCGATCACTCAGGAGTCAGCCAGACTTAACTTTGTTCTAGACTTCTCCAGAGTTTCATCACCATTATCATCTTTGACGATGATAGGGAAACCCTTTGTATAGTCAGAGAGATGCCAGTAGAGCTTTCAGAAGCTGAGGAAGCGGTTGACTAGTGCGCCCATCTTGAGGATACCAGAAGAGAGTGTTGGGTACATAGTTTACTACGACACATAAGAGAACAGACTCGGGTGTGTCCTGATGTAGGAGCGAGCATTGATCGCGTATGGTTCTCGGCATTTAAGATTGCATGAGCATAACTACACTACCCATGACCTGGAGATAACAGTAGTTGTTTTCACCTTGAAGATGTGGCATCACTATCTTATGGGAGAATGTTTTACCGTATACTATGACCACCAGAGTCATAGATATATCTTATGGTGGAAGGACATGAACCTGAGACACGACGTGCCCAGATATCCTCAGGGCAGGCACCTGATGGATTTTCTGAAGTTGGGGAGCACTTCATTTTCTCCATAGGACGTACCATGGTACCAGTTTCACTACTGGAGGAAGTGCTAAGGGAGTTTCACACTTTCACTCTAGCAGTACATCTAGGAGTGGTGATGATGTATGTAGACCTCAGACGACTGCACTAGTGGCTGGGTATGAAGAAGGCTGTAGTAGAGTTTGTATCACGGTGCCTCACTTGTCAGTAAGTGAAGGTAGAGATCAAGGTACCGACAGTCTTGGTACATCCCTTAGAGGTGATAGAGTGGAAGTGGGACGGGATATCCAGGGATTTAGTGATGGGGCTTCCACGTACTTTCAGAGGACACGACTCTATCTGTGTGATCGTAGACCGACTCACCAAGTCAGACCACTTCCTACCGATTAGAGAGAATGGCTCAGTAGAGAGCTTGGGAATTATCTACATGCAAGAGATTGTATGGTTTCATGGTGTTCCATCGACTATTGTCTTCGATCGAGAGGCTCATTTCACTTTCCGGCTATGGAAGCGATTGTAGGAGGCTTTCAGGACACAGCTTTGCTTGAGCATCTCCTTCCATTCTCAGACAGATGGTCAGACTGAGAGGACCATGCAGACTCTCGAGGACATGCTCCATGCTTGTGTCTTTGACTTCGGTCGCAGTTGGGAGGATCACTTACCCTTGGTGGAGTTTGCGTACAAAAACAACTACCACTCCTCCATTGGGATAGCCCCATACAAGGCACTGTACAACCAACCTTGTATATCACCTCTATGCTAGACTGACTCAGGGGAGTTATCACTTGTAGGACTAGAGATGGTGAAGGCTACGACGGAGAAGGTGTAGATCATCCAGGAGCGGATGAAGACTGCACAGAGTAGACAAAAGTCATATGATGATAGGAGACGAAGACCAGTGGAGTTCGAGGATGGCGACCATGTCTTAATATGGGTCTCACCTCGACGAGGTATATGGAGATTTGCCCAGGGTGGCAAGTTATCTCTGTGTTCCATTAAACCATTCTAGGTCCTCGGTAGAGCAGGCGAGGTGGCTTACCACCTGGCCCTTCCACCTCAGGTGCACCGGGTGTACGACGTCTTTCACGTATCACAACTGAGGAGATACGTGCATGACCCATCACACATCATCGATCACAGGGAGATGGACATCGATGATAATGCGACATTCACAGAGGTTCTGGTGGTGATCGAGGATCAACAAGAGAAGGTCCTATGTGTATGATTGATTCCTCTAGTGCACATTCGCTGGCAGCACGGGAACCTCAAGGAGATCACATTGGAGCAGGAGGCTCAGATGCGTTCTTAGTACCCCCATTTGTTTCCCTAGTGTGTGTTGTAGATTTACGTGGATGTAAAGAACTGAGGTGAGGGTAATGTAAAGACTCATAAATTTCATGTAATTTTTTTTCATAAATACCTTGGAATTTTACGAGTCCACAGTTTCTGATGGCACCTGATTCAATGGTCTGGTGTGCCTGGAATTATTTTCTGAAGTTTTTTTTGGGTACGATTAGTGAACGTACGAGCGGGATTTTCTAACATCTGAACCGTTGCTCGAAATCTAAATCTGAGGGCACCAATAAACTTGCAACACCAGTATTCTCCAAAGGGGACCTTTACTCTAGTTGCGTTTTATCAGGAGGAGAAGTTAATTTTTAGGGTTTGTTATTAAAAGTAAATAAAAATATGAGTTATATATTTTTATTTGGTGGGTGGTTATAATCTCCAAAAGGAAGTTATAGGTGGGGCCCACACCCCACATAACCACCCATGAGAGGATTTAGTGTGGTGGGGCCCAAAGGAACCCAAACCCTTTCAACTCCCCTCAACTCCCTTAAACTGCCCATTAAATCCCCTCTATTTATTTTGACAACACCCCTCTTTTAATGTGAACTCTCCACCTCCCTTTTCACTTAATTATGCCAACACCCTTAAAATTAATTTTCTAGCATGAAATTAATTATTTGGCTCATCTTTTTGAATTATTTTAAAAATTAATGATAAGGATAAAATAATAGCATAATCTATTATTTTTGGGTTGGCTTTTGTTGTGTTGGGGAGCTCTAGAAATTAGAGGGGACTTTCTTCCAACAAAGAACATCGTTCTTCAATGAAGAACATCCCTGACGAAGAATACGAAGAACTTCTTCCACGATTCTTCCTCATCGGACGCACCCTGACATCAACAAGTATACAACATATTTGAATTTTCTTTCTACATCACGAAAATGACTCTTCCTCCAACGTTGACGGGACGACACCATTCTCCGCAACACTATTTTCTGTGACCCCCGACTACCGCGACACTCATCTTCCGGGGCTCGTCGACGTGCGATATCAGTTACGAGGTAGGGGTTTTTCATAAATTTTAATTGAATAAAATTGAACTTTTTTCTTCGTTGAAAACCAGCGATTGTATTCGGCATTATGTTATCACTTAACACGGAGGGTGTGGGCCGAAAAAACACGGCCCGACGGCCCTCCGATGGTTCTTGGCTATTTTGGTGATGACGACTAGAGACGGTGATGATCGGAGGCAACGACTACTACATGCCAGCCGTGAGTAGGAATACCACGACCCACATCCACTGGCCACTCGGTTGAAGAAGAACAGGTCAGACCGAAGGAACCTCAGCACCACAAGGGCACCGCGCTGGGGAGAAGCGCAACCCACGGTGGGCGGGCCGCTTCGGCAGGCGAACCGGCCAGCAGACAGCCGGCCGTGTTGAAGAGGGTCGCGGCACCCGAAGGTGCCGCCTGGGAGAATAGTGGCCCGCCTATGTGGGTTTCTCGTGCCAGAGAAGACTGGCCGACTTCACCCAGCTGGATAGGAGGGGCGACGCCGATTGAAACCACCGTTTCGCAACACCGGGGGCCGCAACCCCCAGACCGCTCGACCTGTTGGCCGAGCCATGGCCAGATGCTAGGATGGGCCGCCTTACGCGGGCCAGGCCACCTGTCACCCGGGCCAGGCCACGCCCTACTGGGCCGAACCGCCCTCCCGCGGGCCTGGCCACTGCGCCGGGTCGGGTCACGCCCCATTGGGCCGGGCGGCCCTCGCGTGGGCTGGGCCACATCGCCAGGCTGGGTCATGCCCCACCGGGCCGGGCTGACCCCTCCGACTGGGTCGGACCCACCAAACTGGGTCGGGCTGACTCGCCAGCCCACCGAGCTTGATGGGTTGGGCCCATTTTGCTTAAACATGAATATCTTCCAGACCGCGCGTCCAAACGACGCGCCGTCTTTGGCAATGGGACCCTTGAGAAGATGCGGCCCATTTTAAATACTCTAAGTGAGTTTTAGACAACTTTGGAAAATGGTCGGGTTTGGAATGAGCGTAATTTCAACCGGGCCCCTGGAACAGAAAAACCAATAACTCTCAGACTGGGCGTCCGATTGACGTGCCGTCTGTCGCGTTGGGTTCTGTTTGATGAGACAGAGCTTCAGGATACATCAAATATGGACTTCATGATAGTTGATGTATCAACCCCTTTTCTCGAGGAGTAGACCCTCTGGAATCGAGCATGCTGTGTGTGCGGACCCTGGAGCTGGCTGCGACTGTGACGACTATTGTACTGGAATCCTCCGTGGGTTCGACAGGGACAAAGAATATACTTGGATCCTCTGTGGTTTTGACAAATATGACTACTATTCTTTTATCTTGTGTGGGTCGGGAAGTTTGACCTCAGTACTTGTATCCTGTTTGAGTCCGAAAGAGTTGCTGGTCTTGTATCCAGTGTGGGTCCGACAGCTTAGCTGGTTTATATCCTGTGTGGGTCCGACAACATAGATGAATCAGTGACTACATCTGATTATCTCTATCGCTATAAGAAAGATGTATACCATTGTGAGCTGAGACTTGACTTTCAATCATTTTCATCAATGTGATTGACTTACATTCCTTTGTGGACTGGGTTGTTCTTGGGTTCGAGATTTGGATCCGAACTGTGTTTGATAACTTAGGTATATGTATAGGCATATACCTAAGTAGAGTTGGTTGATACTTCGTGATCATGTCTTTATTTTGTGGTTTATCCTTCGTGTATTATGGAAGACCTTCGAGGGTCTCAGGGTCCTTACGAAGTATCATATACTAACCCCAACATGGGCTATGCCCACACTACATTGTGTTGGATGTAGACGACGGACAACACTGATCAAGGTAGAGACTTGTGGAGCTGGATGGTACTCGGAGGTGGACCACTTGGCGAGACGTACATGGAGCGGTCGGATGGACCTGAGGTGCTTGGAGGCCATTTGTACCCACCATTCAGGTGGGATTCCTGGAGAACGACTTAGTGGTTGTTGTATTACTTTACTGCAGTTGTACTAGCTTTTCAGTTGTATTCTACTTACTGTTGGGCTTGTATTTCTGACCCCTTTCCTTTCATCACTTACTTTTGTATATAGTATTACTTAGTGTTTACTTCCTATTTCATACTCTGTTGTGTTTGTTTACTTTTATAAAGTCAATGTCTTCCTAGCATAGGGATTTAGGCCTTTGGTGCTAGTCCCCAGCCCCTGGCCTATGGAAGGCGGTCTTGGGGTAGTCACAGCACGGGCCCTGAGGACGGGTCATGACACTAACCTCTCCCTATGATCATATACATGATAGGTTGTCAATGAGATAGTGTAGCATGTGCTAGTCACTAAAATACCATTAATTTTCTCACATAGTGTCCTATAAGTCCCTGATATGTCCTCAACAAGGAAACACAACTTCATTATGACCCTTGAAAATATGAATGTGAACCCATGTGTTCCTATTGGGAAATCACACACTACACCACCCATTAACACAACACCTTATACCATTACAAGCTACAATTAATAACCAATATAGTAGGGTAACAAAACACAATATAGGTTAGCACTCTAGCACCTTTTTTGTTGCAATACCCTAAATTTGGGGAATGTGGATTTTCCCAAGACATGTAGCTGAATCAAGAGCCAATGAAACCTCAATCCCACTCCCATTATTACATCTATCAATAATGAAACCTCAAGAGTCAATGTAGAATCTATCAACAAGCCAATGAAACTAATTCCTTTAATGTAATTCTATATACAGTAACCAAAATTGTCTCAATAACCAAAATGTGCTATGTTTTAATTAAAAATATTCGCATCCTCTTGAAGATCCATCCCAAATGTCCCATGACCATTTATGATAAATATTACCACATAAATAATATAACAGGGAGGGAGACCAAAAATATTCCCCCGTACCATACCAGCTGACCAAATGTCATAGACCAGTCTGGGTAACCTTGTAACAAGAAAATTCATCTGGCACTGACATGGACCGAAGGGCGTTCTCGATCCCCATGCATTGGCGACAAGAACTTAGTATCATACAAAATGATTGTGGTAATTAATTTTATAAAAACATTATAGAATCATAATAAAAATATTCATATGAATACGAAATAAGAACTCCAAAAAGAGTATCCTACCATAAATAAAATAGGTAATAATGAAAAGTACTATAGAAAACTAACAAAAAATAGGATAAAACCCCAATTTCCAATAGATGTAACTCTCTGAGATCTATGGATAAATAGTTACTCCCACAAAGTGGTGCCTTTCCCATGCTTGAACCTAGAATAAGATAATCTAAAAACACCAAAAGGTATAGGTGTGGTTTGATCTAAAATCCTAGTAGGGCCTTACGAAGGACTTCATAAGAAAATGAAAACATTTAATTTACCAATTAAATTGCTCAAGTTGAAATAAATAGTTATAAGAGTTAAAAAATAATTATAAAAGCTCATGATTTATATATAAAATGATGAAAATACATTAAACAATTCCCTTAGTAATTTCTTTATATAAAAATGTTTATATAAATTCACTAGGTATGTAAAATTGTTTAGAAACATTGAAACACATTTTTATATTATATATAAATAAGAGAACAATATGGTCATCTTCCAAAAGGTATGATAGTTCGAGCATAATGGATCCTCACATATTCAAAGGTGATCATGAAACTTTGTGTATACACACATCTCCATGACACTAAACAAAGGTGACTAATCACTATCCCATTAAGTATATGACCAAATACACTATGTTTTGTTTCAGTTGTGAAGATTCAAAATAGTGATACCCCAATAACTATCTAACTAAATAATCTTTCCCGTGATCTAGTACAACTAATTATTGGAATTTTATTTTTAAAACTATTTAAAAATATAATTCATCCGATTCACCAATTTCAAAAATCATGATTTTCTATTTAAAAACCAAAATGGGTTTTTGATCAAAACATTCCACTTTCCAAAATAAAACACTCAGTTTCTATAAAAACCAATTAAAGAAATTTTATAAAATAAATATTTGAAATCAATTTTAAAAAATCCATTTCATAATTTAAATTTAGTAATTTGAATTCTAAAATTTTCAATAAATTTCAAAAATACACCCTGATTCAATGGAATTAGGGGCTTGCCCAAATTTCAATCCAAAATAAAACTTCACATTCAAACCCATATTCAATATAATTGTATTTTCAATAAACAAATTGAAGTAAATTTCAAGTAATTGAATTCAAATCAAACAATTTAATTTAAATCAATCAATTTAGGGTAAATTAAATTTGGCCATTATTTTTGAACCACATTTTTTTTTCATGGAAACACAAAGACCCCAATGGAACCCACCATGAAGAACAAAGGAGAAGAAGATATAGGAAATCAGCCTAAAAAGAAGACTCAACAAAAAGAGGTTTAGATCTATCAATCCAAAGATGATCTATCAAACTCAAAGGAGAGAAGAGAAATTTATGGGGAGAATGGGAGAATGATTACCTAAAAAGTCACACCGCAATCGCAACAATGATCAATCACAGAGCAAAACGACCCAGAAGGCTTTGAGTGCATCAAAGATTAATGGGTGTGGATCTTGGGTTTAGAGAAAGGAATATTGAGTAGGAGAAAATATAATTTTCATCCAAGTTACCTATTTAAAAAAATCACTCGGTGCTTCACATGATGTTTAACTGAATTACACATCGTGACATAAAAAAATACCAAAATCTTGAAAAAACAGGGTCATTTTATTAAAATGTGTTTATTATTTTCTGAGAACTTACATGTCATGTAACCACATTACACAAAATGTTAACCCTCAAAAGGTTTCAGAACAAGCATGTTTTATGTTCAAAATCCAAAAAATCTCTAACTTCACTACTATATGTATCCTCTCAATACCTTCTTAGGCACACATAGGAAAATGGAAAGGAAAACAGAGAAAATGATTAAAACATACATATCAAAAAGGCAATAGGATGTTACAAAATCCCCACCATAAAAATTTTTGGTCCCCAAAAAGCCTATCGAGAATATTCCATATAAAAAAGGTGAGGTAACTACTATCTCCTTTTTTCCTTGCGATCCCATGTCTCATGAGAATATGAACTATGATACCATATAAATTGAACCAAATGTATCCACCTCCCGTGAAGTACCTTGGTTTTAGCATCAACTATCCCAAATAGATGTTTATCCAAGTATATATCAGCTTCAATCTCAAGATCACTCTATCTGAAAACATGAGATGGATCAGATAGATAGTTTCATTGCTGATATTCAAGGAAAATTTTTTTATTGATGTAATCTATGATACAAGTGACAAAAGGTATGAATTTTTCCCCACCTTCTCAACAACTTCAAAATGTACCAAAAAATGAAGTGAAATTTTCCCTTACCTCCCAAGCCATCGTTGGCCCAATTGAGGTGAAACTTTCAAGAACAACTAGTAACCAAATGAAAATTCCAATGTTCTATAATGATGAACAATATATGACTTATACAGGCTTCGTTTTGTCAAAATTATCTAAAGAATCAACTGAATATTTTATATCATCTCTTGAAACAAACTTGTTCAAACAAAGGAAATTTTACCTATATTTGACCAAAACAACAAATATCTGAAAGCCCGACCATATATGGCCTCAAAAGGATCTATTCTAATCACAAACTAGTAACTATTTCTATACGAAAACTCTACCATCCTTAGATGGTCATACCAAGATCCATAAAATTTTAGAACATATGTGGAAGCATATTATAAAGAATCTGTATAGCTATTTTTGTCTACTGATCTGATTACATATTGTATTTCGTGATCAAATGGACTTGATATCCAAGTGCCTCCTGAAGGCCTATCTAAAATTGAGATGTGAACTAAGTATTTCTATGATTATAGAATATTTAAGTCCATGAAGATGTGGAATCTCTCCCATATAGATATTTCCCAACTCTTAAAATTTGGTGGTATCATGAATGGGTATAAAATGAGTTGACTTAGTAATCTAATCATTCAAAACCCATATCACATTCTTCTTTCTCTAGGTATCAGGAAAACCCACCATAATTTATATAGAGATCGCATCCCACTTCCATGTAGGGACTGAATGTGGCTGAATTAAGCCTGAACCCTTCTAGTGCTCGACCATGACCCAGTGGCATATATAATAATGAGAAAAAAAAAATCATAAATGGCTTGTCTCATACTTGGAAACCATAATCTATGAAATATATCATAGAAAATCATTGTTTTTCCTAGGGTATGAGCCTATTGGGAGTTATAAAACCCCCCATCATAGATTTCTTTATCACTAATGGTAGAATAAAGTGATTATGATAACATAGAATTCCCTCTCTGTAGAATAACCAATTAACCATGCTCTCCCCACCTCTTGGAGATTCTCAAATGTTATATAACTCATCATCATGATACTGATTCCTATGAATCCTCTTGACAAGAGAGTATTAAAAATTAACACTAGACCAAGAAACCACAACCCTAGATTTTAGACTCCAATTAAAAACTAGGCAAATAGGTCCATCAAGTTACACTCTTTCAATGATTATTTCATGAACTAGTATATATTTTTTAATTCTCAAGTAATATATGATGAAATTAGATTTCCTAAGGGTATAGGTGATGTCAAAGTTGATAGATTATAGGTACTCCATCGAGCTCCTATAGTGGAGGTTCAAATATTTTTGTAAGAAGATATAACCCAATCTCTTATAGTCTGAAAACATAGTAAACCTTTCTCTATAATTGGAATGTTGGAAAATTTTATGGGAATGCATCAAAAATGCATTTTTAGGGTCATAGTTCAGATAATGCTTCTTGTGTTTTGTAAGCTGAGAATATACATAAGTAATGAAATGTTCACCTTCCATGAAAATTTCTCCCAAACCTGAAACCAATTTAGTATAAAAAACCACATATCATTTCTTGTCCTCTAGAAGAGTCAATTATAGTACAGTATTAAAAAAAATTAGCATAAAAAAATAATTTTGACACCTTTCATCCCAAGAAGAGTTTTCTTCCATCAGAGTTAGAGCTATCATCAAAGAACCCAACTTTGAGAAGTCCTTAACGAACCAATGATAGTATCATGCTAGATTCAAGAATATCTATAAATGAAAAACATTTTGTGGTTATTCCCATGTCATAAATGTCCTTACCCTTTGAATATAATTAAAATAATATGTTTTGACACCACATGTCCCAATAATTTCACTTCCCGAATCCATAATTCACATTTTCAAAGAATGGCATAATGTGGGTGATTTTCAACTATTCCGAGAATTCTATCAGATGATACATATGATATTACTTATACATATAGTAAAAAATTATTTCATTAAAAAATACTACCATAAAATTATCAAAATACTCATTGAAAATACTATTCATTAAATCAATGAAAATTGCCGGAGCATTGGTTAAAACAAATTTCCTAAAAAGGTTCTCATTATGGTCATGTGTAATTTGAAAGGTAGTTTTCTAAATTACATATTATTTTATCATCAACTAATGGTATCTAGATAAAAGGTTGTTCTTATATAAACACTTTAACTCTTTAATCTAATAAAATAGACCATTAATCCATGGAAACACATATTTTTTATTTACCACCACTCTTTTTCGTTTTTGGTAATCAAAACATAGCAGGAGTGAACCATCATATTTTTTTTACAAATAGAACCAGCAACGCCCAAGGTGACACACTCGGGTGTATAAATCCTTTAATTAGAAGGCATTTTAAGTAACTCTTTATCTCTTTCATTTCATCCAGTTTCATTTAGTAAGAAGGAATAGAAACAGGTTGAGTACCAGACACTAAATAAATATGGAAATTTACGTCCCATAACAATGGAAGACTAGAGATATAAAAAGGAGAGACTTTAAAAACTCATAAAAAACTCGAGAGTGATCACCACTCAAATATTCCCACTATATATCAGAAGAAAAAATAGATACCACTTTCCCCAAATCTTGATATGAAGGTCCAGATCTGCTCGGCCTTGAGCCCCATTCTCCATGAAAGAAACAACACACACCATTGGGTATAGTGAAGGAGACCCATCATAGATAATATTCAATCTATACTTTATTTTAAATGATAATATCCATACTAAAAATAATGTTAATATATTTCAGGTTAAGTACTAGAAAACTACATGTAAGCTTGACATATGAAGAGAGAAAACACAAGCGAGACTATAGAGACCCTGATATCACTTTATACCATGTGGTGTATTAATATCCATTAAATGAGATAAAAAATCCATAGGAATATTTGTAAGATTAAAAATATGGGTTGAAATAAATTAATGAGATTCACCAGTATCAAATAAATTAGTTAATAATAAATAATCTATAGAGATGGTACCTTTCATGTCATTAGAACAGTACCTGTTTCTTTAAGAGAATCTTCCACAATGTAAAGTAGCTATGTTCTAAATTCCAGTGGCTAAGACCCTTATACATGTAAAAAATCTTATTTAATGATAGTTTTAGATGGAGATGATGATTACATGACACTATGAAGAGTGGAATAGATATGGAAGAGCAGTTTTAGGTGACCTAAGAATCATCCACAACCACATTTTTTGGGTGCCTTTGTGAAAACCCTATTTAAATTACCTAGATTTTTAAACTCATAAAAAAATAAATGCACTTATTATAAGAACTTTAGGAGGTTTAGAAACAAATGTTGTCAAGAAATACCATGATAATAATCAAGCATCCACTTCAACTAGGAGGAAAACACACTTCCACTACGAGAATAATAAACTCTCATCAATCATGACATATTGGATAGTTCCATTTCAAACATCAGTTCTCTATCCAAAAAAATGTATAAGAGGGAATATTTATCAAGAAAACATGTGAAAATATATATTTTTGAATTACCAAATCAAAAATTTGAGTCTTAATCTTCTCATTTGAAACTATCATAGGTGAAATATACTTTCTCAAAAAAACGGTTTTCATACTCTCTCATTATTCTATAAGTCTTATCAAGTTTGAAGAACTATATAGACTTGGAAAACACTACTAAATCTGGATAGAAATACTCAGTGATAAGAGACTTTATGTCCATCCACTATAATCTGTCATGTTTCATCACTATCACCATCATTTCCCACCATCTCTTACACGGACCCTCTAGCACGATGGTGGTACACTTCACCTTGATTTTATAAGTTGTCTCCAAAAATTAAAAAGTGATAAATATTACTAAACTGTTCCTCATCCAATTTTAGATCATTAGATCCTTGGAATTTCAGTGGCTTGTGGTCAAGAAACACTCAATAATGACCCTAATGAGTGTACCTCTAGGGTTTCATAGCTGGAACCTGAATAAGAATCGGTGTAGGTGCCTATCCTAGATCTTGGACAGTACACACAATCAACTCTAGTAGGCTTGGTTCCACTGGACTATTATCTAACTAAGTTTCAGCAAAATATTCCTCCTGGAACTGATTCACACATCTTATCGGAGGAATAATCCTAGACAACATCATTAGACATTAAATAAGACATCATATTAACACTCAAACAAAGAGAAAAAGGGAAATTAATCCCAACAGATAGAAAAACGATTTTTATTTCAATATATCTGAATCAAATGTAGGGAGAATATTATAATTAATCCTCAAGACATCATTCCTAAACAACCCCTTGGTTTGTTAAGTTTCATTTCTATAATATTAGGCTAGAAACTTAATGAAAAATACCTCCTAAGTAGCATCAATAATAGTAAATTGCATACTAACATCAAGTAAATATGAAAAACCTACACCGATGATACCACTTTGTCATGAACCATCCTGGGTAACACGGTAACCCAATATCCAAGATGACACTGACATTGCCCTAGGGGAGTTCTCAATCGCCACAGGCAGGCAACCATCACCTGACAACATAAAAAATAAATGTGGGAAAGAATTTTTCCAAAAGAATTACTGAAGGATGATAAACAAGTCAGAATGCATATAAAAGGAAAAATTTATAGGGAGTAGTGTACCAAAATTCAAATAGGTAAAAATCCAACATAATAAAAAAAAAGTACCCTAAAAATAGGATAAAAACCGAAGTCCTAGCAGACATAACTCTCCAAGCCCCAAGGTTTAACAATAACTACCACCATGTGGAACCTTTACCTTTCTATAACATGTAATAATATAATCAACAAACACCCTTCGACACATGTAGGGTGTTAGTTAAAATCCTAGTAGGGTCTCACAAAGGATTCCATAAATATATTCCAACATTTAATTATCCAATTAAAGTATTCACGCTTAAATAAATAGATATGGATGTTCAGTGCATAATTATAACAATTCCTAAATTACATTTCAAATGATGGAAATAATATAAAAAATTGGATTAATAAACATTTTATATAAAATAGTTTATATAAATTCATTAGGAATGTAAAAATGTTTACAAACATTGTCACACATTTATATCTTTTATATAAACAATCAAGCTACATGAATATCTTCCAAAAGGTATTATAGTTCCAGGATATAAAATCCAGACAAACTCAAATGTGATCATGAAAATAGGTGTATACACTTGTCCCTATGACTTTGAAAAAAATGTGACTCATCATCATCTCATTAGGGATGTGACTTGTTGTACTTTGTTTTTTTTTTTCAGTTGTAAGGTGTCAAAATAGTGCTATTCCAATAAATCACTAACTACCTAGGCTTTCATGTTCTCTAGTACAATAAATGATGTAGAACATATTTTTAAAACTGTTTAAAAATAAAATTTATCCCATTCCCCAATCTCAAGATTTTCATTTTTCCATTTAAACCACAAAAGAGATTTTAATCCAAACATGAATTTACCATGTCAAAACAACTAGGTTTATATAAGTCCCATTTAAATACTTTTTATAAAATAAAAATTTTAAATGCATTCACCAAGTAAATTCCATAATGTAAATTCAACAATTTAAATTCCACAATTGTCTATAAATTACACAAATACACCCTAATCAAATGGAATTTTGGGTTTTATTTAATTGTTTTTCCAAAATCCAACTTCACATTCAAATCCCCCAATTTAATGGAATTGTGTTTTCAATAAACAAATTTAAATTAGTCATATGTTATTAAATTTAAATCAAACAATTGAATTTTAATCCGTCAATTTTGTTTTAACAAAATTTTTCCATCATAACAGAACCACTGGTCTTTTTCATGGTAACACAAAGCCCATAATGAAACCCACCAACAAGAACGAATGAGGATAAGATCTAGAAAATTAACCTAGAAAAAAAATTAGAGAACCTTGGATTTTGATACATAAATCCCATGATGATCTATCAAACCTCATATAGGTAATGAGAAAGAGATATATAGACATGGAAAAAACTTATAAGAAAAGTCACATTGTAAGAACAACAACGATCAATCAGTAAAAAATGGCATGAATGGTTTGGAGGGATCCAAAGTCACTTGATAATGGCTTTTTGGTTAACATAATGGAAGGATGAGGAAAAAAATATAACTTTCATTTAGGATTCCTATTAAAAAAACACTTGCGACTGTACATGATGTGTATCCCAATTATATATTTTGAAATTGAAAAATTACAATATTTCTGAAAAACCCATCATTTTATATTAAAAATGTTATTATTTTGTAAGTTACACATCATTTAACCACATTACACAGTGTAAAAAATCCATAGTAGGATGTAGAAAAAGATTTTTTCATGCTGAGAATCGAAATAATCTCTATCTTCACCATTATAAGCATCCTTCCAATTCCATCTTGGACCTACCCAGACATATGGAATGAAAATAATTGACAAGGTGTGAAATAGACATGTCATAATGGTAATTGGATTTTACACCAAATAAAGAAATGATTAAAATATAATTCCATATTATGGATGACCATGATTAGAGGGATTGACATTGAAATTCCTTCTTTGTGAGGAAGGAATTTAACTTACCACATGGTAGTGATCCTTATTTCCATTTATTAATGTATCGATCACAAAATGAACACCAAATAAAATTGAAGAATAATATGAGGATGGGGAAAAAAATCATAAACTATTTTATCAAGGGGAAAAATAATTCATGAGGAATTAGATCACCAAAGGAGGATATAATCAGGGAATATAATGTTATAGTAGTGAAGATGAGATCAAAATAAATTTTAGGGATATTAATGAACCACTAGTTCAATCACTTTTCGATTTTATATTTCATATCATTGTTTTCTATGAAGTAATGGTAGGATACAAATGCAATCGTAATAATTTTCTTTTAGTAGTTCACACTTGATTTATTGACTATTATTGTTTATGTATATTCTTATTGTGTTAATGTCTAATTCCAATACCACACATTCTATGGGTAGAAGAACATTGTGGGATGGGTGAAGTGGTGAGAGTGGTAGCTCACCGTTGGAACTAATGTAATATCCCAAATATATAAATCCCATAATTACATGATTTATAGAAAATATTTAATCAATTATATTCCCAATTCCTTTTAGATTTATAGTTTTAGAGAGTTAATATAATCCATTACATAATAAAACCCATACTTTTTCCATCATGTGTATATATTTTCAATGAAACCCAATTCCTTAAATGATACATGTGCTTTATTCAAGGATAAAACCTCATAACGAACGATTTTAATTACTAATAATTTTTAATCATTATTTATCCATATAAAAATCAACTTAAAACATGACATGAGAATAAAAATATCAACAAGGGGTATAAAATAATGTAAATAACAATTATTTTTTTAAATTAGTTTAAAATCCATGAAAAAATATTTTCTGTAAACAATGTACGTTGATCTATTATTAAACATTATTTAAAAAATTAAATAATATTGTTCACTCAAAAAGTTCTCTAAAGAAACTCATAAATAATAATAAGGTAAATAAAATGTTCATGAATGTTCCGGGGTAAAACATGATAATTCATGAAAAATATTTTTCTTTAAAGACAAATATTATCCCTTTGAAAAATCATAAACTTTTATTCTTTCACAACATCATATTAATATGCCATAAGACCCATATATTCATATTAAAACATATATTAAAGCATAAAAAAAATTCTTGAAGGATTATTGGAACATTATATTCTTTATCACCCTTACAAAGAAATGGTTTACCACTATGACATCATAGAAAAACTGATGAAGCTAAATTCACTTAGCCCAAACATGAAATTATTTGAGAGGCTTACTTTACATGATCCATACATAGTGATCACATGAGATATTAAGAGTTGCCCCAATCATTTTGGGGATATATAATGTTATTCCCACATGTTATCATTCATAATTTCCAAGAACTATAATATGAAGAAAACAAATAGGATCTTGTATTTTAACCCATAAGTATACAAATTAATGTTAACCAATGAGATGAAAATGAATTAAAAATATAGACTAACCAATTACCTATTGAGAAGAAAATGAATGAGATGTGTAGAATATTAATAGAGACCCATGAAAAGATAGGGGGATTATTGAAGAAAATTTCAAAGGGTGTTAAGATAAGTACTTTAAAAAATAAAAGTAACTTATTTGAAGAATAACCAATTACATCGAGTACCAAATTTCCTCATACATTTTATACTTCTAGAAAATGAGATTCTATCAATTGATTACTTATTGAAATTAATTTTATTGTTGTCATTATATTTTTCATTTACTATCAAATTATACTCATTGATTAGATTAATTTTTATTGTATTTGTCATTATGAGGCCGTATAGCCCATAGGTCAAAAATAGTTTTGGTAGAAAAACAGCATTAAAGATCATAAATATATGGTTTCAAAACCTCTAAAAGTAAGGTATTAATTGTTTCACTATATTTTTATACTTTGGTCATCGTGATTTTATTATAACTCATAAATAATTTCTAAATAAAATCCAATATATCATAAATATTAAATAATTGTGTCTTTTTATTCTTTAATAAATATTATCACAGAAAACAAAGTTCCATTGTTCAAGTAGGTAGTCAAAATGATCTAAAAATGAATATAATATAGTGATTATTTTATTATAAAAAAAATATATTTTTAATTACTATATTCTTATTATAGAATTATAATGATCTTAATTACATGATATTGAAGTTATAAGTTTTTCTCAATAGGAGATTGATGAATAATATTAAGAAAATACATGAAGGAAAATATGATTCTTAGGTCATAGAATCACAAATTTTCATAAGGAAGTCCTTTTTAATGAACTCTTATGAACTTATTCTAGTGACCAAGGGTTAATGTACATTGATGATGATTCTAGGAGAAGGAATATAGGAAGAATATATATTGTAAACCAAAATCATGATATTTGTAAAAGGTGGAGTGAGATCCCTTTTATAAAAACAATTGATAAAATTTCCATAAATATATATATATATATATATATGAGGGTCAAGTATGAAATATTAGAATAACAAGTTAATAGAAAACAATAAATATGTAATGTTTTATGGGGATATGTTTTTACATCCCTAATCTATAAATTTAATAATATTTCTTATTAATTCATATCTTGAAAAATCATTTGAAGTGATTCCCACGATCTTTCAATAAAATATAATTTTTTACTATTATTAAAATCCTTAAACTCATGCAGTTCCCTAACCCTTATTATATTTTTAGAATTTTAAAATCCAATTTATTTGACATATCCCTTCACTATTCTATCTGTAATAAATTTTAACCTTAAAAACCTTCTAAATCATGAAAAGATTAGATTTTATCTCTATCTTATCATAAAATTCATTTATAAAACTCGTCTATTCCATTTTGAAAATAATATATTAATAAGAAATGAAATTTATTTACTAATTTAAATTAATTTTATTATTTAATATTTTTTTCTTCTGAATAAAATTATTATTATTATTATTTTATTATTATATGAATATAATCACATTATTATAAATTTAGATGAATTTGAGGTAATTTTTAAATCAAATATAAAAATAAGTTTCAAATAAAAGCATTCTATATATGAATAAAATAATAGCAAACTCTGTAATATTAAACTATGTTAAGTCTTAACTATACATGAATCAGTTTCTTCAAATGAAGCATTCTATAGATCTATAAGAAATATAATGAGGTTTTAGGGGCATCTATAAGAATTATAAAACATAGAGGTTAACTGTTTAAAGAGAAACATGTTTTTATTTAAATCGTTCATAAGAATAAAATGAATTAAACAAGCCTATGTAAGAATAATAAGGTTCATGATATGATAAAATATTAGTAACCTAGTGATATGAGATATCACATAGGGTTAAAACCAATCCATATCAAATCACCCATGTTTGATTAAAATTGTTCTAGGTTAGATTAACTGAGTCATATCAGATTAACTAAACACTCATAGGGAATTAACTCTATAGGGATATGGACAATTTTAGATTCATTAAGTTATAATGTCATATATTCTCATTATATGAAACAACTAATATTAAAAAAATTCTTATATGATATTAATTATCTATAAACCATATTATATTAACGTATGTAGGGTTAAAGAGAACCCGCTATGCCATGATTTGTTACTTTTGTCTGTGGGTTCCTACATTCAAGGAGAATGTTATCAATTTCCAAGAAATATTGAACTATAAATATTTTACATTATTGTATTTATGGGAGAAGGATATTAATTATATGAAACTCAATAATCAAAAGATTAAACTTGTGCAATCGAAGATATAGTTTACTATTTCCAGAACATGACCTAAGGAGGCTTGTTCCATAGCAGGTTTTGTGAAGAAAAAACAAGAAGCATATAAAATATTTAACTCATTAATTATATAGTGTTTTGTTTGTGATAATTAGGAATGTTATAATGAGATAAATACTAAAACATTATTTTATACCAACAACTACTTTTACCCTACTAGCCTTACATTTTTTTGATATATATATATATATATATATAATTTTATCTTTCTAAAGTAAAATCCTTTTTTGTATTACTATAATATAAAATAAATTATTAGATTATGAAAATAATAATCAATATGAATCCATATAATTGACATAAACATCACTTAATATAATATCTAATAAATAAATAATTATTTAAATAAATCCAAATAATAAATATGACTATGAAATTAAAATTAAATATAACTTTTACATCATGAAGTAATGAAAATATTTTTAAATGTATAGTGTATTTAAAATTAATCATTTATTATATATATAATAAACTTATAAATGTTTTATACATGGGTTATCAAAAAAAGGTTCAGGAAATTGTTACACAGGGAAGGGGAGACATTAGAAGTGATACTCTATTATCATTTGATGGAGTACCAAACATATTATGCTGGAAAACCATAATAAAAAACCCATTATATAGGGAATTTGGTTTCACACACATCATAGAGAGTGATAACCTGTTACACCAGACTAATATTTAGTAAGAAATCCCACGTGAACCTCTATTTTAATCACGAATCATAGGGAAATAACAAGACATATATTTATTAAGAATCCAGTTAATTTTTATCATTGAATTTTTATAGACAATATTTATTTTTGGGTTATTTAGATAGATTCACATTACCTATAAGTGAAAGTCACTTCAGTAGAATCGAATTATTTAGTAATCTAATCCTACAAATTTTTTCACTACTCTATCTTTCAAAAAATCACATTTAAACATTATTACACCCAATTTTTTCATCTTTAATCTAATACTCAACCAGAATAACTTATAATTAACTCACACCCTAATGGACAAGAACCATTACAAAGTAGTTTTATATTTCACTGACCTGATTTACATTCAGGGGAATTTATCTTATATTTTATTTGTTAATTCATATATTTAATGTATTTTGGGTGATATGTGATGGAGTTACATGTTTTTTTAGGAAAAAAAGATTTAAAAATAATTTTACAGTAAAAATTATAAAATTCAGAGATCACAAAAAACATATATAAGAATTAACTATTATACACTTTTTAATATAATTGTTAGATACTATCATCTATATATAATTATTTATTTATTCTGTTTCATTTTTATTTCACCAAAATTTAATTTAACAATTTAAGTTTATTTGGTAGGAAAAAGAAATTTATGAGTGGAATAATATGTAGTAAAACATTTATATAATCTACTAATACATTGGGCATCCAGTCTGGAATTTGATAGATTAAACCGAAATATAATTTCTCTACATACCAAGACCACAATCCATGTTCTCACCAAAAATAAGGATGCCTATAATGAAGTAGAAGAGAAAGAGGCTATAGCGAAAGTGTCTAACGTATTTGAAGAAAATAAGCAACCTAAGGAAGACATACCCACATTATACCACCCACATTAAACTTGAACTTGATTACTTTCATAAGGGTAAAAGTGGATAGATTTTTGGGATTTTATGGGGAAGGGTAATTATAAGAGATTATTTTAGTATTTTATAAATATATTTCTTCTAGAGAGGCTTATATTTTTTTTGATGAGGAGTAGAGTTGAAATACACAAGTGGTGGTTCCTACATAGAAATCTATACCGCTCATTTGGTTAGGGATAATTATTCAAGGAGCGTGGATAAAGGGATTAAACCCAAGTGTTTTTTGAGAGGAAACCCAATAATAATTAAGTGTTTTTAGTTAATTTTTTATATGTAATTATCATTTAAATAATTCAGATTTCTATACACAAAGTGAATCATGATTTTTTATAATGGAAATAAAATAATAAAACAAACAGAACAAGGATGGACGACACTTGGAATGAAGGATCTTAAAAGGATGGAAGTACTATACCATTTCTTGATTTAAATTTTAATTTGATTCATTATTAGCCATTTTATTTTATTTATTTTATGTATATTTTTCATAGTTAAAAACCATGTGTAATGGGATTAGTGGGGATACATAGGTTCTGTTTGTAAGTAATTCCATTTCATATATTTTGTCTATCATTATCTAAGAGAAAAACATACCTTAGACACATTGAATCTCATTAACATAACATATTTAATGATTTTTAACATGATAGAGTATAGGTGAATAAATTTTGAATCTTGTATATACTGAATTAATGAAGATAAAAATGGGTTTAATTTTCATTGTGAAAAAATAAATTCTTAGAGAGATAACTTAAATTAAAATTTGATATGTTATATAGATTTTTGTAAAATTATTAGTTGGGAACCATATTGAAATTTCATAATATATCTTAGAAGAAGTGTGAGTTTTTTTCATTTACATTTTTATGCCCATGGTTTTGTTTTTTTGGAACTTCTTTCCAGAGGTTGGAGGCTATTAGGGAGAGACAATGAAACAAGAAATTATGCATCATGGATGAGAGAATGAGAGGATGGATCACCCATTAAAGGTTATTATTTTATTATCTAGGACTCTCTTATAGATCTAATATATATTCATTAAAATCTGTTTTATAACATTATCAGTTACCTTTATTATGAAAGAGATTGATTAATACCTTGAATTGATGTGAAAAACATCTTGTTCAAGAGGTTTTCTATCTCCCCTAAGTTGATTACACTACGGTTTAAATTCAAATATCTAGGAACTCTAAAATTTATCATCATCTTGGGAGGAAGTAGGTGCACTAGAGTTTATATTGGATCCATTATAAGAGATTTCTGGATATCCCTTCAAGGGGAATCAGAATCCAAACTGTTTGGTGCCTTAGAATGGGTCACATTAAAGAATTTAAGTTCATATTAAAAGGATAGATATTGTGAATTTTAAGGTCATGTATCCATGAACAAATAATGTTACTTTTGAGGATTTTAATTGAGGAACGAATGAGGTTTCTTTGAAGGTCAGACGTCCAGTACCCTGATGTCTTTTAGTTTATGTTCACACAACTAGAACCAATTATAAGAAACTAAAAGTATTTTGGAATGTAATAATAGGTGAAAGAGACATATATATGGTTTTAATTAAACTTATGAATAACAATACATTTCTAGAATATCATGTTAGCTAGTAACTATACTAGAATGAGTATATTTAGAGCTTAAAACTTATAGAATAACCATATATTTAATTTCTAATTTATTAGACTCATAAGACTAATTTAAGTGTTAATTGGGTTCCTGTTGAACCTAGTGATAGTCCCAAATGGCTGAGTTAGATGACCAAAGAGGGTCACTCTAGATAATCTTACATTAATCATTAAAAGTATAGAGTCTTGATTATTAATGGAATAAATGATTAGTTATATCCAAAGTATCTTATTAGATAAGGAGATAATCATGGTAGATCTACTATATGAGGCACGATTCCCATTATTAAATTAACATGATTTCAAAGGGATAAACTAATTTTTTGTAAACCAGTTATGTATATTAGAAGGTTGTGGAGGGGTTTGAGGTTGAGAGGAATAAATAGTGTGTTGCTCTTGTATAAAGAGTGTTAGAAAGGTATTTTGGGATATTAATTTATCCCATGTATAATACTAGAGTGAATGGGGTATCCATGAATGTTTTATGATGGGTAACCATTAGAAATTGAGCATGGTCCCTATTGAAGAACTTGGGTGAAGGGGTACCCTGTTCAGAGAGGTGGTTGAGTAGATGATCAATTGGTGGGACTAGGTGGGCATGCAGTTAGTCAGCTGAATATGAAAAATCAACAATGATTAATACCTAAGAACCATGTATAATATGATTAAAAGGTTGAAAACCATTCTAACATAGATACCTGAGGAGCTCAGTTGGGTGGACATTGGGAATTGGTTGTTGGTCTATGACAGACAGGCATGGTGAAACATTTTATGAATAAATTGGGTAAGGGGATTTAAAACTCTGGTCCACAAGGAGTGCCTCTTAAAATAGTTCTTTCATTATAGTGTTTATTATCAACATGGAAAAGTGGTCTCTTGCAATGAAAACAATTTTTGAAGGACACGAAACCCCTTATTTCAATTCCCCCACTAGTTTTCATTTTAAAAAAACCCAAATGGGAAACTTATAAGACCTAAGAATGTGTAAATTGTGATTATATTTTTTCAAACATTCTCTTCCCCATGAATGAGAGGATAGAGGGTCCTTATAAAGGAAAGAGGATTGGGGTTCCATAATAACCATCAATAACCATATTAGGTGCTCGATTCTCTTCATTAGTGTACGTAATGCATGAATAATGAAGACTAAGCATGACACATGAGCAGGTCAAGGCATGAAAAACACCACGGTTGAATAATGAGAATGATAACCACATAAAAACGAGTGAAATATATGAGGACATAGTTATTTTTCAATCCTTAAATTATGTATTCTTCTGAAAAATTAGTGGAATTCCCCCTTTAAAGAAACTCAAGTGCCAATAAATACCTCCCATTAGAAATAGATCTGATCAGAATGAAGTGGATCAAATTTTTTATGTACCAATGACTTTGGAATGAAATTTTTATATCCAATTATCTGTTTTAAGGACCAATCACACTCTTGTATAGATGTGTAGTGTGGTTTCTATTCATTATTTGGATCCATGAGTTGTTTAGAGAATAAATTCTGATGTGTGGAATTGGATCCAAAAGGTTATGACATATATGTTGGGGGGATACCAACTCATAAAATTTTACTCATGACTTGAGACATTCCAATAGATAAGGCGAACTATTTTTACCCAATTATACCTTTAGGCATTCATACATCTGGATTTTTCTTAATTTAGTCACTAGGAATGAGTTAAAGAGCATTATGATTTGGTGTAAGTGATATAGTATGAACTAATAGAAAAATATATCTTTTTTGAGTGATATGAGTATGGAAGATTGGACCTGATATCCAAGTTAATATTTCTTACATGTGAGTAACTTGGTGTGGTGATGGTGACACGATGACCTGAGCGCAACAAACATGGGGAAATATTATACTTAAATAAATTTTCATCAATTTACCTTCATTCCTGATTTTATGTTCATTTCAAAAAAAATATCTTATTATGTTAAACTATAAAATTGGTTCTAATAATGTTTTATTTTTTATATTAAATTGATGGCCCATAAAATGCTTTCCCTAATATTGAATCTTCCATTCACATTGACCAATAGATTGATGATGTTAAACTAAATTCACAATACCCTATCTCTTCATGTCATCGGTATCTATAAAGTATATGTAGACCAATTTTAATCAATTATACATTATCAAATTGTATCCCTTTATTTGAATTTGATATCCCCATTAGAACACAAATTCCAGAACTAGACACCAATCTTAATTAGGATCTTATTTCACCTTCGCACAATGTTTCTCCAAAAAACATTTCCTTTGATAGATAAATAATTTATAAAATTAGTGACATTGAATCATACATCCATTATAATTATTTGATTAAAAATGAGTTTCAAATACCTAACTAAATTATTCCAAAATATTCTTACATCATATTATTCTCTACACATATTCAATGGAAATGGTTAAGTCTTTAGTGGGACCTACTATGTGAGGGAAATCTCATTGAAAGGTGGTTATAGCCGCACATTGTGAATCAAATATTCTTCAAGATTAATGAATATCTAAGATAAATTATAATTTTTTAGGTTATTAATACTTTTAATTTATCTATTCTTGATTATCCTAATATCATCTCTGATTTGGTTGGGTAGTTGTGTTCTGAAAGCAATAATTTCACTTGCAACATAGAGAAGTTGACGTAAGTCATTGGGAAAATTAAAAATTTGGGGGGATCACTATTCTCATGACGAATAACGATGAATTCATCTTTGATTATAATTATTGGGAAAATGTTGATAAAAACATCATTATGGAGAGTAAACTACTGAAACTGGTCGAAGGTAAGATAATAAAAGAAATCAATCGACATCTTAATATCTCATTTAGAACCTTGATAAAAATGGTTTTACATTCCCATGACTTAAAACCCTAGGAAAAGAGACTGAGGACCTACCCAACTAATATTCCAATGGTACTCAGAATACATAATGGTCCATTTTAGATAATGGATGATATACAACATGTGGTTATATAATAATATATGATTTATATTAGGGTATGAACGACCACTTTTATGATGGATACATATCTAACATCAATAATATGGGTGAAAGAACGATATTTATTTCTGGGAACATGATAATTCAATCTCAAGATATATCTCCTCCCCACACATGGTAATCAAGACCACATCCTTGGAATTATCATTCACTATCACCATATATCACCATTGAAGATTCAATTTCATTAAGAATTATCAACACTGACCTAATAAAAAATCATTCGACCACTAGAAATCATTGAACCCTAAAGCAGAAAAGATGTTAAACATAACCATGAAACCATCTAAAAACTCATTGAAAATTCTAATGATCAACTTGGTAAAATTAATTCTTGAAATAACCAACAAATAATGAATAAAAACCAACAATAGAAAAAATATACCATGAAACACTTTTCCATAGATGACCACATGTAATGAAAACATCATCTTTCAACCATCATAGCTGAGCATGTTTTAATCAGTCTTAGAATCCACCAAAATGTATTTATGTATAAAAAAACTACAAAAACACTATACCCCAACCAACACTATATTAATTCCTATTTATAAAATATTGTGAATAAATATTCAATTAACTAAATTAGTGGTTGGTCACTATGTTTATACTCATAACACCCTACAAGGAAGAAAGTATTACCTTATATAGTGATACTTTAAAGGAGGTCTTGGGATTTTTCTTATGAAAAATGACAAGGTAATAATTTATACCTCACATCAATTAAAATCCAATGAGAATAATTACTTTAGGTATGATTTGGAGCTCAAAATAGTAATTTTTTTATTTAATATTTTGTAGAATTATATCTCTTCTGAATTTATATATATATACTAATCACCGAAGAATAAATTATATGTTCAAATATAATGAGTTTAACATGTGTCAATATAGATAATTAAATTTTAAAAAATAAAACTATTTGTCAATACATTACCATCCTAGGATGGAAAACATTTTGGGATATGTTCTTTATAGAAATGATCATGCTATCTTGTCCTTTAAGCGGACTGATAGAGGATAAATATTTATGGCTATTAAAATTATGGATATTGAAATAATAAATAGGTGATGAAAACCTAACTTACCCAAATAATTTCTAAACCATATATCTATATGATGATTATAGAGTATTATAAATTTGATATGAAGCTATAGAAGTTGGTATGAAGTATTATGTATTTCAAATTTGATAAAGACCATGTTATAAGATTCATGGAATGAATATGCATCCCTTCAAAAATATAATTAATAATGGTGTTGTTGGATTATGCACCAAACTCATTTTTTATATGCATCAAGGAAGAATAAAAATTATTAGAGATCTTAAGAAACATTTCTGTTGAGAAAAAATGATGAGGGAGAATACGAAGTATATATCTCAATTATTAGTACCCCATCAGTAAAGGCAGGACATCATAAATCTAATGGGATGATTAAACCATTACATAAAATAGTATGGAAGTAGGATAACATTATCATGTATTTTATTACATTTCTTCTTATGCCTTATAAATGGTAGTAATTCTCTCTTGGTAGTGGTGTATCCACATACAAATTTGGAACACTTCATTTCTATCTGAGATTATTTATCTCTTGATCAACATTCACCTAATACAAAAAGGAAGTAGTTAGGATGTATAGAGTAACACTTTCAACTATAATTGATTATGATATGGGGTTTATATTGAAATTATAGAGAATAATTCTATAAATAATGATAATATAGTTTAGTTTTAACACAAATTATCATCCTTACATATATTTTCAATCTAAAACTACCATACAAAATATAAAAAATGTGTTGATCTGTTTCTCATTAGATTTAAAGGATGATGAGATTAATGTATTTCAATAATTGATTTCTCATACAATAAATATTTCTACTCAAGAATTTTTGGGGAACATTTTGAGTAATTATAAAAGAACATGTTAGGAAGATTTTAGAGAGATGAATATATTAGGATATGATCCTATCCATAAAATTATGGATAAGGATCAAACTATTTTTCAATATATGAAAATATTACAGAGTTATAAAATGTTATTTATTTATAATCATAGAATAGATATTGAATATTTTGTTTATGAAAAGTTATTTCACCAAATATCTCCTCTAAAGAGGGTAAGGATATTTTTGTAAAAGGGATAGCTGAGACCACGAAACATTGGCCTATTTGACATTCATTATCATGTAGTGATTGTATCTTATAATTTTTTTCTTAAACCAAATATATATCAGGTGTGTGATGTGTTTCGTGTATTTATTTTAAGTAAATACATACACAATACATAACATGAAATGAAAATTAAATCTATAATGTTAGATAAAGATCTATCTTATGAGGAACATCAAGGTTTGATCTAAGATCAATGGGATAATGTACTACATAACAATACTACAAACATGGTTAATGTCTAATGGTAAAATAATAAATTTTTGGAATAAATGTGAAGACTGAAATATGTAATGTGAAATAATTACCTTAACATTTTTCGTCCATGTAATGTAATTTTGAGATCTCAAGTTTTTTTTTAAATTGTATTAGAATGTAACAAATTTTTATTTTAGTGTTTATTTATATTAAATTTCATTTTGTGCTATCGATTGATTGTTTCAAACGTTAAACTAAATTAAAATGATTCGCGATATAAAAACATGATAATGTTTTTAAATGTGACCACTTTAACATAGAAATTTAATTAAAAAATATAAAAAAAGAACTTATATTCTGATATATATATATATATATATATATATAGTGGAAAATAAAAGGAACCATGTAGTGGGAGTATTTTTTACTAGTCTCATTTTTATGTGCATAAAAATAAGGTAGCGTCGCTAGGGTTTTCCATAGAACAATCCCAAGTAAATCTTAAACATGTATAAATCGAGAGAATTATTATACATGATATGTTTATTATTATGGGAATCACAATGAGATCCATTCTAGGTGAGTCATCACCAATTATTACCATATTTAATTATCTTACCCTTAGGTCATATATGGAGGTGTTGATGGAATTTTTATGTATAAAATAGGAAAATATAAATACATAATCAATAATTTTATAAATTTGTGGTATTCTATCCTGATTTTATTTGACTTTTTTGTAAAATTTTATTTTAATATAATTTTAAAAGGTTGTCTTTAATATAATTACATTTATTAATATTAAAAAGCCTTATTTTTCAAAAAATTATATTTTATCTATATATTATGTATTTTTATCTCAAGAAAATAAATTAATCTAATTTAAATTATTATTACTATAATTTATTTTAATTTAGAAACAAATATATTAGTGCTTATTTAATTTAAAATTAATATTAATTAATTTTAAGAACACTAAATGTTTAAGAATATTTTTTTTAATAAAAATATATTTTAATTATATTTTATATTTTCATTTAAAATTCATTTTATAAAATTTTAGCATTTTAATTTCATAATATAAATTTTAAATTTTAAGTCAGCTTGAAAATATTATCTTAGGTAGAATTTTTGGTATTTTTCCACAAGAGATGAATTTTAGGTGAATATTACAATATTTTTTTTTAAAAAAATACATAAAAATTCATGAAAACATCATGATATAAGAATGAATAAATTTTTTGAAAACTATTTCTTGACCAAATATGTATTTTAGGAGTAAAAAATTCATTTAAAATACTATGTTTAATTAGGAAACCTATTTTTGAATATTTTATGCCTAAGTTATATTATATAAAAAAATTACTTTTTGAAATTTTATTTTAAAAATACTATTCATAAGATGCAATTCTATTTTTATGGGTTTTAAAATCAAATAACCATTTTTAATTTAATTTTTAAACAATACGATTCATGGTAGATCATAATATTTATAATTTTTTTCCTAAGTAAGTATAAAATTCTTTTTTATTGATAAATATATGTGTCCTCAGCAAATTGTTTCTGTCATGTGATACATAATTTTATTTTATTTAATTTTTATAAATTATAGTATTTGAATTAAATAAAATGGATTTCATTCTTTTAAATTAATATTTCAAAATTAATTAATAGGTTCTATTTTATTTTTAGGAAAAGGAATTTGTTACTAAGGTAAAATCCAATCACAAAGGAAAATGATATAATAAGGTAAATGGGTTAAATTAAGAGATGTGATCACAATATAACCAAAAACCCTATCATTAAATGAGTATATAAGGGATTCATTGACAACCAATAATAATATATCTATTAATTATAAATGCTGGATCCACTTTACTTGAATTTTAAACTACATTTATATTCATAATTAATTATTTTCTAAAAATGGTACTTCTATCACATATAGAAGGATCCATTCAATACACTTTCATTACCAAAAAATTTGAATTACCCCTATATGCTACCATATCATTTTCCCGAGGAATGTTATCCAATTTTGAGTAGCATTTTGACCCAAGATATTTATCAAAATCATTCAAAACTAAAAAGGATTCCTAGAGGAATTACAATTTCTTCATTGTAATTAGTTACCTTTTATAATATTTTATTGATTAATATTTTTCACAATCCTATAATAAATTATGATTTAAATATTTATTAACATTAAAATAATATCATTATTCTTATATAATGATAATGTTTAAATTAAATCACTTCATAATCATACTCATCCATTAATTATAACATGTTCTTGTTTGGTCTTCCTACCGACCTATATGAACATTACTCTAAAGTTATATTATAGAGAGTTATAGAAACTTAATTAGTGGTATTATATTATATTAAAAAGTATTTTTTATTGTATAATAATAGTTATAATATTTTACTCATTATTAATATACGACCTTTTAATCATTAAAAATTACTAAAATAAGTACATTATAGATTTCATCTTGATGAATCATAACACAAACTCCCCTAGAGTTACCAAGAATATCATGAATCCTTATGGAACATATATTATTGTATCTTTAATATTATAGAGATTATTAACTTATGAACAAGTAATAATAGATGAATCTGTTATACTATAATATATAAGGATTTGTTGAAACAATAAAGACCAATGATCAATAATATCTAAATATAAGTATTAAAACTATAATAAATAAATATAAAAGGTAATAAATTTTAATAGGGTTAAAAAATTTATGTTTAATGAATATATTATTACTATATATCTATTTAGAATATAGCCAACAAAACAGGAATCCATGGTAAGGGTTTTGTGAAGTCAATTTCCATTCATTAGGTAATTGAATTTATTCCTTAACTATGATAGTATATGAATATTTTATTATAAAATAACTATATTCAATATATTAGTTTAGATTAATATAAATGGATGCTATATATTTTTATCCAAATATTTTACATTTTGGAATTAATTTTCAATAAAAAGATGACGTTGTAAAGAATAATTTAAATCATTTATAATGCTATAATTTATCCATTCCCATATTCTCTCTTAAGAAAATGTTTTTATCATATTATGAAGAATTTTATTTACTTTAATATTTTTAATATATCTATTTATACATTTTTCACAACAAAAATATTTGAATCTTTCTTGAATGTAGGTTTTCATTAACATCGTATAAAATTTAAAAATGCATTTTTATCACTCGAGCATTCTTATCTTCCACTCCAAATATATTTACATACAAATTATTCATTTTCAATGATAATTTATTAGGTATTAATTTAATTTTATTTTTTATAAATTATTATTTCTCAGGTTCTTGAAAATGGATTTTCAATATGGCTTCTAAATTTGAATTTTATGGAAATAATAAAAATGATTTTGAAATTTTTTTTCATGAATTTGGTTATATTTTCCTCTCTAACTCGAAAAGATATAACTATTATAATGAAATATTCATAATAATAATATAAATGTTTTTTATAATTCATTTGGGATTTTTATATCAACTAATCTATAATTGATATCATGCAATGAAATATAATTTGGAAATGATATGCAACCAATTTTCCCTTGGATTTTGATGATATGTAGTATTATTGATTTCATATGGGAAACATATATTTGATTCAACATTTTAATATTGGTGGGTTCTATATAAGCCAAAAAATAATTGGGTAAGGTTTTAAATCTCATGATATTACTTAAGTGTGTTGGAAATGATGAATTATCCATTATACTAAGGGATGGTGGTTTAGATGTTTGATACACTATAATAAGGGATTATAGAAATGATTCATGATCTACTATACTAAGGGATTCTTGTAATGAGTTCTAGTACACTATACTATGGGATTCTGGTAGTTATCATTGATCCACCATTTTATAATTTCTATTCTTATATTTTTTCCACATTATAATGTTTAATTTTAATGATTTATGGTTATTGTCGCATGTTTCAAAGACATGGTATATGTTTATGAAATCTATAATGGTATGATTTGATTATATGGTCCCTTACCAAGATCAATGATGTTACATCATTACTTATGATCATTTTTAAGGATTTTATGTTATGTTTAATAAGACATTTTTCCCCTGATCATATTTTCTCACATTCTTATGATGTAACCATTTATATAACATTGTTATGTTTTCCCTTACAAATCATTTTATCTGAATCCTTAGTTTCTTCCACTTTCCTATGAAATTATATGCTTTACTTTTCATAGAATGATGTTTTATGTGTATATTTTTTTCAGAGATGTTGAAGAAATAATGTTTAATAATATGTTTATGTAGATGATCTTCAAAGACATTAAACACATGGGTTCTTATATTTTGAGGTTATTTTTTATATAAAAAGTTTGTATTATGAAAATAATGTAAAATACAGGCATGTTGATCTTGGAATTTTCCAATATAGTATCCATATCACTATGATATGTCATCTCCAAAACACTACACTAAACAAATATTAATAATTAATGTTTTATTTTATTTTAAAGAAAAAAATACTCCATGAAATTGTTTAAAGATATCAAATTTTTATTATACTTCTCCATAGAAATACACCTATATTGGACACAACTATAGTATTTTAATTTTAATTGGAGACTTAGTTTAGGAGTCATAAAATGATAACACATGCATGTATACAAATAAGATTGTCAATATTTGTTTTTGGAATCCGAATATTCTTAAATCAAATGAAGAAACTTCATAAACAACTCCAAAAATATACTTACGGATTTTCAAAGGAATTATTATAGAAATATAGGTTCCCACAGATGAATTTTATTGTCCCACTAAGAGGAAAATGTTTGTTTATTTAATAAATATTAAATATCCAACAGAATTCATCTAGTTCTAAATTTCGCAAAAAATAATCCTAAATATAAATACCATATTTATAGTTAAAAAACTATTAAAAATATATTTCAATGTCAATCTATAGTACAAATATTTCATTTTACACTCTTTAAGGGGCTCATCCAACGATAATAAAAAATACACCAAGCCCTTCTTATTAAAAATCTCAGTCGAGACATGAATCCTTTGTTTTTATATTATGATAATTTTTATAGTTGAAATAAGGATATTTATTTTTATCTATATAATTTTGATTAAGATATATTAAATTATATATATCATGCTACTGACATGTGGAATTTTAATGGGAGACTTTATGATAGAAAGAAACAAATGATATTTGTTAGATTTATAACTTAAAAGTTATTCAAGAAAGACCTTAATTGTTAAAATTCAATTGAGTTATATAAGACATTAAAAGAGATCTATAGAGAACCCTTAGAAAATAGGGTGTCATGACTCTCTTTAAAAAATCAATATAAAATACTATTAATGATGAATCATTGGTAAGAAAAAATAGAGAATATTTTCTAATGTAAAAATTCTAGAGACATAGTATTAAGAAGAAAAAACCCTTGAGAAATTAGAAACACCCATTGAGGTATGTTGTAATGTATTGGAATCTCCTAGTCCATTAGTTTTCCAAATTTTAGGCCTTGGGGTGTCCTAGACACCATCTGTGAGTGAAGAGGGCATCGATGTTGGTGGAAGGTTGTCATCGTGGTGTCACCAATCAGTGCCAACAGCCGACCCCAATCAGTTTCTCACCACTAAGTGAAACTGATCATCCCCAATCGATGTCTCACTGATCTGTGTCGCACCTAAACGACGACAGATATGGGTGTTGCAGTTCTTTCCCAAGTTTTCCTACAACGTATCATTTATGCTTTACTTCCTATTTTAATGTGCTTTAAGGCCTTTATAAAGCCTATAAATGATATATTAAATCCCCTATGAGTGGGGAAAACCTTTAATACTGAAACATGTGGACTTTTTATCAGTGTCTCACCCTTGGATACATTTTACAGCCTCCCTTGTTTTTCAGTTTTTCCCCTGTTACACGTTTTTCTATGTTTAATGGAATAAATAAACACACACACGTCCTCTGGACTATCTCCAGTATATCCTAGGATAATTATTAAATCTAAATTTATTCCAACATGTGAAACCACCTATCCACATGGTTAAAAATGATTCATTTTTAAAGAAATTTAAGATTGCATGTCGCGTAACTCTAGAATCGGGCCTTTTAACACACTGACAAATTATTCTTCCTTGGTCTCTTTTTTTCCATGGTGCACTTGGATTCCCTCTTCATGAGATGAATAGTGATCCCATTATAGATCTCTTTCTGCTCATCCTAGGATTTCTTCTTTCAAGTCATGCTTCCCCACTTCTTGGTGCAACGAGAAAGCTTCGACCCTTGATCTTCCAAGTAGGGGGTTTTTCCTTTGTCTCTCTTTTTTGTGAATTATGTGGGGTGGGTATGATGATGTCCCCATGGGGCACAGATGAAACCAAATTTAAAAAAGATAATAAATAGAATTTTAAATAATGAATGGGTGGGAAAGTGGATAATGATTGCTGTGTTATACCATCATTTTTAGTTTCTGAATTGTATGAGCTTATGTCCACTGAAAATAATGGTCATTGGTGGTTCTTTTTTTCCCACTAATTATGCTTTGTTTTCTGGATAATCTTATGATTGAATTAATATAACATGAAAATTGGTTAATTATGTAAACATGCTTGATTAAATAGATTCTTTATGAATAATAATCCTTGTGTGATCACCCCAATTAACAAAAAAAACAAACATAATGACTGGTACTGGATAAATCTAAAAACTCTTTGCCTTATTCTAGTGATATGCCTGGTTGTTCTATTTAATGTTTTGAGGTGATGTGGATGAGAATGGAATCTCTAGTTTAGAGGTTGTTGGTTTGTGAATCTGGAGATGTGTGGAGCCAAAGGTAAATGTTCTAGACCAGGTATGTTGGGTCTTGGTTTGGTTCCAATACATTGAGGGATCTCCCAAATCCCTTTTGATGTTGTTACTTAACAAGAGAAGCAAGTGAATTCCCAATTGCCTGCTTGGATTTTTCTTTCAGTTGTTTCTTTGGATTATGGTGATTCCTGTTACTTGATTAGTAGTAAGGGATATTGAAAGTAAATAATTTGAATATGATAACGAGAACTAGTATAATGGGGAATGTGTTTTCCAGAAATGGTTTGTGCTCTCGTTTCGGATGTTGTATACTTGTACATGTAGGGATATCATCAATAAGGATTGTGTATGAGATAATTTTTGGTTTTAAGACCCTTAGGTAGGTTTGAGTTATTTATTACCTTTATGTATAAAATTTAGTTCTCTGGCTTCTTATACGCACCCTGCCCATGTTGATCATTTTGGGTTGAACACCACCATTTCATTGCGGAGGGTGTTTTCCCAACATTTATATGAGTGGCCAGTTATTATCTCCTTTTCTTCTCCCTCTCCTAGGTAGCCCAAGACTCTTTAGGCAGGCTGTGATTACCTAAGGTTCATTATGTCACAACAATATTTGAGAAGGGTGTGTTGTGGTGGTTGGCCCAGGTGTGTGCGGATAGGTTTTATTCCCATGTGTCTTCAAGATGAGGCTGAGGTGTCTTCTAGAAAGGTAGTGGATTTCTAGCTTAGGTTTTTTTAGGTGTGGTAGTGGTTGTCCTGAACCAGGTGTCTTTGGGTATGGGGTGGTTATTGTGGATCAGGTGTCTGTGGGCGTGGTTGTTTGTGGTTGGGGTGGCCTAGGTGATTTCGGGGGGGGGGGGGGGGGGTGGGGGTAGAATTATGTTTTGGATGGACCATAAGGTTGTTTTTGGGGTAGCAGTGGGACTGTAGTGGGATCTATGGGGGAGGTATGATGCAATGGATGTTATAAATAACTAGTGGGAAAGAGTTGCGGGGTACCCAAATATCGATGTGCTATTACTATTACTTTACCTAACTTTTATTATTAGGGAAGTGTGCCTTGGTGAGGTTTGGTGGACAGTTTACTTTGTATGTTGTTTGGTTATCTCTATTTCTCACATGTCATTATAATTTCTCCCCACTTGTGCACGAGAGATTTTGGTTTTCCCTACTGAGTATACCCGTTTACTCACCCTAAATATTCAAAACTATTTTAACATTGCCAGAAGGACTATAAGAACCATGACAGACCTTACTAGCTCAGACATCAGGAGTTTTCTTTACTTATTTTCCTTCATTTCGGTACTTCATTCATAGTTTCTTGTTCATTTCATCACATTATTTTGGACATGCATATGGGAATAGATTTTCTGAATTAATTTTATTTTATTCCTTGGATTTATTTTGGATTTACTATCTTATCTCATTATATTATTAAATAAAATGGTAATGCATCCCCTTTTACATGATATTATATACCATTACTGCTAGTCTCTACCCCGGGGACTATTGAAGGCGGGACTTGGGGGTCATTATCTGTCATTCAACTTGAGGAAGGAAGGGTCTGGCAGGTTTTTATCCCTTCATTCATCTTAGAGAAGACTGGTCATGATAGAATGGTATCATAGGGGATGGATCAGAGATAGGATACTGTTACGGGTTAGGCATAGCGAGGATTGCATGGGATGGTAGGGAAATAGTGTTAGGAAATCGTGGTACGTGAAATAGGCTATGGAAGACCAGCTAGGACACGAGATTATAGGCCCCCCAGTGATCTGATGAAAGGACTATGGACCTATTAAATTTACAAGTGATGCTACACTGATTTCATGTTAGATACCCTTGGAAAGGTATATGCATCATAATGACTTGTGTTCTAGCCTCAATTAGAAATTTTAAATAAATAAGAAGTTTAGACAAAATTTAAAAGGAACCTTCTACACTACTCAGGATTTGGAATTCCTTGTTTATATTTTCAGGTAAGTAACCCAGATTAATTCCATGATTAGTTTGGGTAGTCAAGGCCTAGTAGGATGATTTGGTCGATCAGTATATGGTTGATTGAGAGGAAAAGGATGAAAATTTTCAGAAGACTCTATGTTCTTTTCAGTGGTAGACCGTTGGGATGTATGAGGGAAGTATTTATGACATAGAGACAGAGGGTTGGATTGAGTAGATGGAAATAAAAATTACCCTGATCCATGCTCCAATGTAGTATTGGCTTCTGTTGGAATTTATTCAGATGAGGGGAATAACAAATTAGTGGCAGACACTCTACCATAGAGAGAGGATGGAGATTGAGGTTTCGTGGACTGACATTGAGAAGGAGTTCTGGGAATATTTCCGTTCTTCCACGATGAATTATAGAAAGTGTTTTGAGATTCCTTCCTTCCATCAAGGGATTATGTCGGTAAGGGACTTTGGTATCTAGTTCCAGGATCTCCTTCATTTCGATCCAGAACACTTCCCGGATGAGGAGTCACATGAAAGACGCTTAGAGGAGGCACTCTGACCTTCTCTTTAGAATGTTGTTACTTATTTCACTTTGCTAACGTACATGGGGGTTCATAAGACAGAAGATGAATTTGAGAGGATGCACACACTTGGATTTGTTCCATGAGAGGGGAGCCTGTTGGGTTCGTTAAAGGGGAAGGCCATTAAGAGCAGGCCTCCAGTATCAGGGCCTTCCAGGTTTTGACTGGTGGGGAGCATGCCTCAGTAGTTCCAGTTCGGATCTCTGGGTCCTAACCGTTTCTCCACAGGCCTATGACCGAGGTGATTTACCTTTGAAATCCATGGGAACCTACTAGAATAGTTACTAGACTGAGTGCAGTATAGTGGGGGTGGGCTAGTTTAGTGCCCACCTTAGTAACACCAGTTGCCAACCAGGCCATTTCAGAAGTAGCAGTAGGGATAGTGAGCTCCCGGTCCACCGAAGGTGGACGGTGACAGAGGAGACTGACCTTAGGGCACTCATTAGGGACCTTGACTAGGGAATGGTTTGGGATGCAACCAAAATTTGAGGGGCATAGGACCTATGCATGGGTAGTTTCACACTACAGAGGTAGCAGTTTTAGCAGGGGAAGAGGTCATTCGAGGTATGATAAGTTTGTTTAGTACAATTTCATATTCCTTGTTTGATTTCAAATCTTGGCACTCCTTTGTTGCACCCAGTCCAGCCCATGCCTTGGTTCTAGACATGGAGATACATTATACGAAGATGGTGTTAATAATGCTAGTTGGTGGTCAGACCAGCCTATTTTATGTTTTTCGAGGATGCAGAATGATGTTGGGGCCACATCAGTCCAGTGGGGATCTCATTCTACTAAATATTTATCCATACACGGTCATCATAGGCATCGAATTGTTTCATTTTTTGCATGTTGTTATCGACTGGTTTTGGAGGAGTTTTTTTTCTCAAATATGGGTGGCCAATGTGTAGATTTTGTTGGAGAGCGGGGTTTCCAAGATGATAGTCGGCATCTGGATCCCCTTCAATCCTAGTTATTTGAAATTTCAGTGGAGTAACTAGACTTAGAGATAGTGGAACTTATGGGGAATGTCATTGAGTTCCTAGATGTATTCACTGAAGTGGTTTTAACCCTACCCCCTTGATGTTATGTTGAGTTCAGGATAGACTAACAACCCGGTGCCTGTCCGATTTTGATGGATCCTTATTGGATGGAGGCTTCTGAGTTTTGGGATTTTCATATTCAGGTTGATGACCTCATGAAGAGTGGTATTATCCAACCTAGAACATCACCCTGGGGTGCTTCTATCTTCTTCGTAAATAAGGTAGACAATTGTATCATATTGTGAATAGACTACCAAATATTGAATCAAGTGATGGTCAAGAATACTTTCCCCCTCCCAAGTATTGTTGACCTTTTCGACCAGTTTAAGGGTGGAAGTTGGATTTATAATATTGAATTGTGGTCTGGATATCACCAGTTGAGGGTGAAAGAGGGTGACATTCCGAAGACTTCTTTCAGTTGCATATATGGGAACATTCAGTTTGTGGTCATACCATTCAACATTATAAATTCACCAGCTATGTTCATGGGTCTCATGAACTCAAGTTTCTTTGAGTATCTAGACTGGTTAGTTGTTGTGTTCATTGATGAAATCCTAATCTAATAATGATCAGAGGAGGATCACACTAATCATATAACGATAGCTTTGGAGGTCCTCTAACACCACCAGCTCAATGGGAAGTTGTCCAACTACAAGTTTGAGACATGAGAGGTTCATTTCCTCTGACACGTTGGGTACCAACAGGGAATATTAGTGGGTCCGTTGAATGTAAAAGATGTTTTTTCTTGGGAAGCACACAAAAATTTGGTATAGGATTAATGTAAACTAATACTGGTAGGTTACTACTGGAGGTGTGTACTAGAATTCCCTTGATTTTTATCATCTTTAACAGGTTTGACTAGAAAAGTCCATGATTTCTTATGAAGTGAGCTGTGCAAAACAACCTTCAGTTATCTAAAAGGGAAGCTGGTTAGTGCCCCAATTACGAGGTTTCCAGTGGAAGGGGTAATATTTGAAGAGTTCTTTGACACTTCCGGTCTAGGCTTGGGGTGTGTGATGATGCAGTAGTGGGAAGTGATCGCTTATGTATCTTAGTATTTTTTCCCTCATGAACGTAACTATTCCAACCATGACCTAGAACTTCTAGCAGTTGTGTTCATGCTGAAGTTGTGGTAGAATTACCTCATTGGATAACACTTCAGGGACTTCACAAATAATAAGATCTTGAGGTATGTCTTCTCCTAAAGAGAGTTAAACTAACAGAACTGAAGGTATATGGAGTTTCTCTTGGAATCTTACTTGAAGATATCCTACACCTCAAGAAAGGGGAAGTTTGGGGCTAATATCATGGGTCAGAAGTCATAGAAGGATGTGGTTCGAGAATCTGTAGATTCTTGGTAAGAAATGGTGGAGTTGGAGGCTTTACATCTGATCATAAGAGTGGAGGATGGTAGAGGATATTTGTTTCAGATGATAGTGTAGTCTTAATTGGTACGACAGGTGGAGGAGTCTCAGTGGGGAGACCCAGAGGTTATAGTGATACATGATCGTGTTAGCTAAGGTGATTCTCTAGAAGGATGGTCAGAGGATAGTCATAATCAGGTGCTTTTTTGTGGTGAGTTGTTTTTCCTAGAGATGATTCATAGGGGAGTTCTCTATGAGTTCCAAAGCTCGGTCCTAGTGGTGCACCCATAAGTTTTTAAAATTTACCGGGTATCGAGAGGTCAGTTTTGGTTGTCCTGTAGTGAAGCAGGTAGTAGAAGCGTTTGTGGAAAAGTGCCTCTTGTGTTGGCAGGAAAAGTCTGAACACCATGTTCCTGACTACCTTCTGCAGCCCTTAGACATTCCTGAGTGTAAGTGGGATGAAATGTCAATGGATATCTTCATAGGACTACCCATAGCTAAGGGAGGCTGCGATTCCATCAGGGTAGTTGTGGAATGGTAGATGAAATCAGATCTCTTCTTAGTGGTTAAGGAGTTGAGCACATTGGATGTCTTAACATAGAAGTATGTGGGTGAAGTTGTGCGGCTGAATAGAGTTCCCAGAGCCCTCATTTCAGATTGAGATAAACTCTTTACTTCATGAGTCTGAAAGGGATTACATCATACTTTTTGAACCAATATATGACTTAACACCAATTTCCTCCCATAGATTAATGGGTAGATAGAGTGTACAATCCAAACATTAGAGGATATGTTGTGATCATGTGTTCTAGACTTCAGAGGGTCGTGGGTACAACACTTTCCTCCTTTAGTGTTTGCCTACAACAATAGCTATCCCTCTACTATTGGCATGACACCATTTGAAGCCTTGTATAAGAGACTATTTCATTCACCCATGTGCTGGACAGAGGTTGGGGAGGTAGGTGGTCTTGACCTAGATGTAGTGGAGAGCATGACAGAGAAGGTTCATCTTGTGCGTGAGAGGATAAAGGATTCTCAGGACCGAAAGAAGTTGTATGTTGATCATAGTAGGAGACTGTTGGATTTAGAGGTTGGAGACCACGTCTTCAAAAAGGTCTACCCTCAGCATGGAGAGAGGTGGTTTAGAAGGGGAGAAATATTCCTCCTTAGTTCATCGAACCCTTCGAGGAGTTGGTATGAGTTAGTGAGGTGGAATATCAGCTGACATTACCACTACCAATAGAGAGGATCCACAACATCTTCCATGTATCTAAGCTCTATCGGTATCTACACGATGACTCTCACATCCTCAATTTGGGAGAGTTGGATATCGAGGACAATGAGACATTCATGGAGTGACCGGTGAGAATCAAGGATTGTAAAAAGAAGGTGCCTTGTGGATGGACCATTCTCCTGGTTTGTGTGGTGTGGAGGCATGGTGGCCTCAAGGAGAGTATATGGGAATGAGAGGCATAGATTTGTGTGGAGTACCCAGAGCTATTCTGAGTATTGATCTTTCATTTTCTTTGTGCATGCGGTGAAGTAATGCTTGACCTTATTTCTTATAAGATGGGACAGTTCCCTTATTATCTGAATGTGTGTGAAGGTCTTTACTATGGGGAGGGGTGGAAGTGATCCCTAATCAAGACACATTAAGGTGGATGTGATTAAACGGGTGCGGGTGAGTCAGTGTCACCCAAAGCAGATAGTTTCCTAACATTGAGAAAAGGACTCTCTAATCCATAAGTCTGGACTGTGACCGTTCTATGTTAGTGTGGTTACTTGGGGAAGAGGAGAGGTATTGTTTCTGCATTTGTTCAAGGGATATATGAGAGAGGTGGTCTAGTATGTCGAGGTTTTATTCAAAATTTTGAACAACCGTATGGTTATTCTCCCCTAATAGGTATCTTATGAGGTGGTTGTTTGGACCCCTCTCTTTTCTTTGGGTTACTCTTGATTTCTCAAGGGGGAGATTAATTTGAGAGGTATATGATGTAATGGCCTGAACCATCTTGGTCCATTACATTGACAAATTCTAAGCATTTGGGTGTCCTGAACTGGATTACTGAGTCAAGAGGGCATCAGTTTCAGTGATAGGGTGTCATCGTTGTGTCACTTGTCAGTGCCACCGATCAGTCTCACTAATCGGTGCCGCACTCGAACGGTGTCATCGAGGGTTGTCAGGGTTCTTTCCCCAGTTTTCTTTCAATGTATCTTTTAATCGTTATTTCCTATTTTAAAGTGGTTTATTGCTATTTTAAAGCCCATAAATTATATCTTAAATCCCATAAGAGTGGGGTGAACCTTGAATAATAAAACATGTGTCTCTTTTATCAGCATCACAGACTTGTCCACATTTTCCCGCCTCCCATGTTTTTCAAGTTTTCCCCTAATACTATTTTTCACCATTTAAAGTTAATATATCAAATCATAGCCATCAACTTGTCTATCTTTACCATATTAGAGTAGAAATATTAAATATAAATTAGTTACAACATGTGAAACCACCCAACCATGTGGTTAAACCACTATCAAATTTTTATTTACTTCAAGATTTCACATCCCATAAATCTAGGATCAACCCTTTTAACATGCTGAGATCTTCTTCTTCCATGGTATATTTCTTTTACATGGTGTTCTTGGAGTCCCTCTTTCCGAGCTGAATCATGTGAATTTTCTAGAGCTCTTTCCTCTCAGCCTAGGAGTTATTTCTGCAAGTCGTGCTTCCCCAGTTCTTGGTGTATTGAGAAAGATTCAATCCTTGATTGTCCAAGTAGGGATTTTTCCTTCATCACTTTTTGTTGTGCATATTGTGGGGTGGGTATAATGATATAACCTCATTATGTAGAGAAAAAACTTGACCAAAGACAATAAACAGTCTTTAAATGAATGAAGGGATGGGAATGTTGATGATGAGTGTTGTGTTATATCTTCATTTTTATGTTGTGAATTTTATGGGCTTATGTCCTCCGAAAATTGTGGTTGTTGGTGGTCCTTTATTGCACACTAATGAAGCTATTTTTCAGGTCAATCTTGTGATTGAATAACTGAAACATAGAAACTTGTTAAACTACTAAAATTGGTGGATTAAATGGATGCATGATGAATAAGAATCCTTGTGTGATCAACCCAGTTAACAAAATAAAATGGAGGAACTTAATGAATGGTATTTTCTAAATATGAAAACACCTTTCCTTATTCAGGTTATATGCATGGTTGTTCTATTTAATGTTTGTGAGGTTACGTGGATAGGAATGTAATCTCTAGTTGAGAGGTTGTGGGTTTTTGAATCTGGGGCCATGTGGAGCCGGTGGTAAATAATCTAGACCTAGTATGTTGGGGATTAGTTTGGATCTAGTACTATGAGGGATCTATCAGATCCCTTATGATGTTGTTATATAACAATGGAACTGGGAGAATACTTAATTTCCTTCTTGGTTTTTCCATTCAGTTGTTTCTTTGGATTATAGTTGTGCAATTTGTTTTCTCAATAGAAAAGGAAAATTTAAATGAAGTAATTTAAACTTGATAATGAGAACTAGTATAGTGGGGAAATTGTTTTACCGAAATGGGTTGTGCCCTGGTTGCAGTTGTTTTGTACTTGTGCATGTAGGGATAACAACAAGAGTGATTGTGTATGGGCTACTTGTTGGTTTTGGGACCCTTAGGTTGGGATGAGTTCTTGATTACCTATATGTATAACATTGTGTTCTTGTATTTCTTATACGCACCACACCCATATTGATCACTTCTATTAGAGAACAACAATTTCATCATGAATGGTGTTTTTTCCAACATTTATATGAGTGGCTCGTTATTAGATCATTTTCTTCTCCCACTCCCAGGTAGCCTAAGACTCTTCAGGAAGGCTGTGAGAGCCTAAGGTTCATTATGGGACATAAATCTTTAGGTAGCGTGTGTTGTGGTGGTTTCCCCAGGTGTGTGGATATAGGTCTGTTTCCCATGTGTCTTTGGGATAAGGCCCATGTGTCTTTGGGTGTGAAAGTGGTTGTTCAGGCCCATGTGTCTTTGGGCATGGAAGTGGTTGTTTTAACCTAGGTATCTTCTGGTGTGGTGGTGGTTTTTGTGGACCAGGTGTCTACAGGCGTGGTTATGTGTGGTTGTGGTGGCCTAGCTGTTTGCGGGTGGAATAAACATACTGTTGGGATGTCCCATAAAATTGTTGGTGGGACTGCTGTGGGAGTGCAGTGGGATCTCTGGGGGAGGTCTGATCCATATGATGTTCTAAATAACCATTAGGAAAGCTTTGCTAGGTACCCAAATATCAATGTGAAATTACTATTACTTTACTTGAATTATGTTATTTGGGGAATTTCCTTGGTGAGGATGGGTGGATAGTTACCTGGCCAGGTGTTTTAGTCATCTCTATTTCTCATTGAGGCATTATATTGTCTCCCCAATTGTGCATGAGAGATTTTGGTTTTCCCTATTGAGTATACTTGTATACTCACCCTATTCATATAAAAATTCATTCAGGTTTGATGGAGGACTTTGAGGACCATGCCAGACCTTACTAGCTCGGTCGCCAAGAGTTCTCATTAATTATTTCCCTTTATTTTGGTATTTTCTTAAGATTTTATTGTACTTTTTATGACTTTATTTTCGAAATGAATATGGGAATAGATTTTGGGATTTTATTTTATTTAATTCTTTGGATTTTTTTGGTATTTACCATCTAATCTCTCAATATTATTATATAAAAATGGCAATGCCTTCCTTTTTACATAAGATTCTATACCCTTGGTGCTAGTCGCCACTTTGGGGCCTATTTAAGGAGAGGCTTAAGGATCATTATCTATCCTTAAACATGAGGAAAGAATGGTGTAATAGTTTTCTATCCCTTCCATCATCTTGGGGACGGCAGTTCATGACATATGATCTTTAGGTTTTGTTTTGAAATTTTATATTATCACTATTGTGAATGTTTATTGTTAATATAAAAATTTAACTTCATCCATAGAGTAGAAAAATTATGATAATTACATTATATAATTATTATTAAGATCAATAAATAAATCTGTAGAATGGTCTTATAGAAATAAAGGAGATATTCAATACTTACAGGAATATTTTGATCAATGTAAAATCAATTCTGAAGTTTATTTTTAATTTAAAAAAAGAAACAGGTTTGGAGAATAAGAGGTTGTTGATATATGAGTTGTCCTTGAATGAAATATTAAGATGGATGAGTGATGAAATAAATGTGTAAAATTATTTACTTGATGAAAATTCAAATGAAGTGGTAGATTAAATGTCTATGAGGAAGGAACTTATAACTTATTTTATCCCTCTGAAAAACACATTGAAGAGATAATACTACATTAAAAAGTGTTTTCTTATAGTATATTGGATATGGAATCATTTTTAAAATATAGGTAGTTTAAATTCAATAATCTTGAATTAATGATAAAATAATATATGGGAAATATAATGATTGATATATATTCCATATAAGCCTCAGTAAGGGGAGTATGAAAAGGAAGAAAACAAGAGTACATGAATGTAAGGACATTACTTTATAAATATATAATTAATGGTCCTAAAATTATTGTTTCATTCATTTTATACTATTATGGAATTATGGTACACATTATTGACTTGTATGTTGAGTCTAGAGAGTTCAACCATTAAAGGAAATATTTTATAGCATCTTACTATAGACATAGATACAAGTGTAATATTTCAATAGGACATATTTTATTTATTATAAACATTGTAATATTGGAAGATACATCATCATTAAATGTGATGAAGGTATTAAAATAAATTACCACATTCTCATTTGAAGGGGGGGGGTATGAAAAAGGAATTTTTTTTTTGTTTAAAAATAGATTCATGATATTGGAAGACTATAAAGATAGAAATAAATGAATGGTGAATATAAAAACTGGTATAAGTTCACGTGGAAACCATTTTGGATAGAATAAATTAATAAATTAATATTAAATAATAAATCCTAATATATTAAAAAAAATTAATGATTGAATTTTAGTGACGGAATGACATATGTTTAAAAAATATGAGATACCCATAATGGTTATAAAGGCGTAGAAACAAAAATCATTTTAATTTGGTTTTAAAAAATACAGTATAGTTCAAGATATAAAGGCTGATGGAATAAATTTATCATAGAGAATGAGACACAATGAATGATATAATGAAGCTATAGAGAAGGAAAAAACATTCTCTATTGTAATTAGTATCACAATAGTGATATATTTCATGCCCAAGAAGGGGGAAGATTTATATATTATATATATAATTAATTTTTTGTAAGTGGTATCATGAAAAATATTACCATTAGTAACTATTTTATTTAAATTGGAACTAATGTATTAGTTCATTATGACCAATCAAAAATATTTTCGTGTGGATGATTTACAAGAACTCATCTCTCCATATATTTAATATCCAAGACTATTATTGAATTGATTAAATTTTTATGGGGATGTACAACACATGGTGTGAGTGTATTAAAAAACGATGTATGCAATAAAAGGGATGACTAATTCAGGATTTCATTCTCACTAAAAAGAGAATAATAATGATGAATCTAAAATATCTTATGGTATTAAGACCCATTTTATAATAGAAATGGTTTTCAAAGTGATTAAATTGGTATCAAGACTATTCGTAGAAAACATCACACGTAGTATCATGCCAGATATAAAAATTAATTTGTATCAAGGATTAATCTATAATTTATGTGGTATCAAGATAAATTTGGAATATCATAATTGGTATCATGAATGTATATAATTTCATCTTTTAATTACTAATTAATATCAAATATTGAAAAAGATAGAACAATATACAAGGAGGATCAATGAATTATTTATTTTAATAAAACAAATATTATAATTTATTTTTTTCAAGATATTTAAAATTTTTGATATAGAAAAAGGATTCCATTGATCCATATTAGTTATATAAATAGTGATAGTGATAGAGGATTTTAGGGGATGTTTTTGTTTATGATTCAATTTCAACAGAAATGACATCATAAAGGAAAAATAAAATATTAAAGATAGAATATAATTCATGTTAGGAAATATGAATCAAAAAATGGTTAATTTATTTTATCATAATACATGACCTTATAAAAGAGTGACTGGGAAAATATTGTGATACATTAAGTTAGTGGAATTTTAATTTTGATACATTATAAAATTAATTGAGTGAAATTGAAAAACCAAAATTTATTAAATTATACTCTTGATTCATATATCGTGTTTAAACTTATAAGTCTTAGAGGATTAGTTTATAACTCTTTTAAAAGTATAAGGTTCACTTTTAAAAAATATTTATTGTGTAACTATAATTGGATTAGTATTTATTTCATCGAAGGAAAATTTTGGAATTATTTAAATTGATTTGGTGATAGAGATCTTGGTAACATAATATCTACATACATGAATATATCGAAGGACATGTTATTAAGTATTAAATAAGAAGAAGATGCCAAGGAGTCAAATATAGAGTACACAAGTGGAAATCATAAATGAAGAATGGGTTTTACAAGAGGATAAAAGATATAATGTTTATGAATATATGGTAACTGAGGATTTTAATGAATAAGTGAGATAATATATTGAATAATACGAGAAATACAACTATGGTATATTATTATCAAAATAATATAGAAGAATGTATAAAAATCCATAAATTTCATGGCAGCATTGTATTTAGAGATTATGGGGGAGAAAATATTCATAAATTTTACAAATATTTTCTATTGAATTATAAGGAATAATTTATAGATGGATTGATAATTAAATACAAGGGGATTAACATGGAATCCAATGGTTCTGTGTTAGATATTTTCTTAAAATTGAAGATATTTTTTATCAATATATATATTTAAATGATGTATTGTAATAATTATAAATCAAGGAACAATTTATATAATGTAAATAATGTTTCAAAACAAGGATTATAACATTATATGTTAATGGAATGAGGATAATTTTGTAACCATAAAGAAGTTGGTATATATTGAATCATTGTATAAGTAAAATATATTTATCATATATAGAAACCAAAATTAGAAAAGGATATAAAAAATTTGAATATATGGTGTCCGAATATGAGTGTTATTAAGGTTATTATTAAAATACCATGATAAAATATATTCATGTTGCAATTGTGACTAAATAGTGTTTATGGGAAAGGAAATTTGAAATTGTATTACCATGGAAAAGATAAGAATAAATTTACAAGATGAAGCTTTTTTGAAGAATGAAGGATTGAAATAATTAACTGATTGAAGCATTAATGAGGAAACATTATGTATTTTGGATTATTATGTTATTTAATAAAATTATGATATTTATGGAATGAATCTAGAGATGGATATATGTTTTATTTTGAAGGAAGAATAAACTACAATGTAATAGATTCCAATTTCATCACAATTATTACTAGAAAAGTTTGGGTGAAGATAGATTATGTATTATTATGTTTTGGTAAATTCTAATGATGTAATGGTTTAAATATGAGAGGAAATTGTTTTCACTTATGGGTTTTATGGTCATATTACTATAGAATATATCACATTTTAATGTTAAGAGTTTCTCTGTAATCTATAAAATAATGATGTAATGACCGAGCCATATAATATTAAAAATTATTATATCACTCCTATAATGTATTTTTATTTTAATAAAACTAATTTATCTAGGTTAACTGTTCATAAATTCAAATAACCCAACTAGAAAATAACAAAATAAAAAAAAATAAAAAAATACAAAATACAAATTCATGTTGGAAAGAAAACTGATTTAACCGAGAATACCAGCCAATTACATTAGACTAATGCTTCAAATATACATTAAATGAATTGTTCAATTCTCACATAATTCCATATAATTTTATCCATCAATAGTTTTTTAAAATTCATTTACCATATCTTTCGTAAATTCCAATCACTTAAAAAATATTTTAAAAAATATGGTGGATTGATGAACCTCAATGAGTATATTTAGAACAAATAGGCTCAGCTTCATCATGAACACAAAAAAGATGGATATAATAATTGAAATGAAAAAAATATACCCTAGAAACCAAGTTATAACTGAGGGAAACCCCAAAAAAGTACAACAATTGTAACTACTGAAAAGTTAGTTTGACTATAAGGGCGATAACCAAACCAATAAGAGATAAATCAATTTAACCATTAATAAGAACTTGAAAAATACATCACCGACCATAATGAAACCACCAATGAACTATTCTAACCATTTTTTATTTCACTATTTTATTATATATGAAACTTCTTTCAGTGGACACTCTTACATGAGTCAACTAAGAAGATACCCTATGTGTTGATCAGAATAGAGTAACAAGAAACAAAAAAATTGAATGATGGAGGGACAATGTTAAATAATAATGAGATTAAGATATATATAGATAAATAAATAATCATCAAGAACCACCGCAACACATTGTAAACCAACCCCTAGAAAACTAATAAAGAAAATGTCAATAAATCAGCAACATGAGGTATCTCAAATGAGTAACACACACACACCATTGCCACTCCCATTGGCACAGATCCAAAAATACTAACCACCAATGAAACTAAATAAAGATAGTGTATTGTTTGTTGTTTTAGGGTTTTAGTGTATAGGTTAAGAATAAAGATATAATATTATGTTGGGGGATGTAAGACAAGAGACTAAAAGTGTAAAACCTAATAATACACTAGCTTCACTACTGAGTACACCTACCTCACTTCCCAAATAACCATTAATTTTTTCACTCCAAAAAATGGTTTCAATCAAAGTGGTTTTGGATAAATTAAAATAATAATATGGTCCCTCAAATGTGATAGCCAGATGTGAAAAATAACATCCACCACCAAGGAATGAGAGACAAAAAAACATAAAGAAAAATGAAAAAACCAAAAACCAAAAGGAATTTAGAAGATAAAGAGTGAAACAAAATTAATATACCAAGTAGGGTATGGTAAGAAATTACTATTAATAAATTATTTAGATGTAAACCATAGTTTACATGAGATATATGGGAGAAAAAAAAATGTCGAGGACAATGCATTTCCAACACTTTTACGATTTTTTTTTACCAATTTCACATTGGATTTTATTTGAATTTTGTTTCCTCATATAAAAAGAATATGTTTTATAATAACTTAGTGAAAAGTGTTTTAATATATATAAATAATGTTTTAATGGTATACCACATGATATTTGGGATTCTATCGTTAATATGTGTTTCACCATAATTAGAAACATTATGTAGTAATTTGTTTCAGTGAACTAAATTCAGAGATATTCACCCTATGATTAATATAATAAAAATATAAAATTTGAGTGTGATTTTTAGTGGTTTTGATAAATATATTATGTTATAATATAATATGGATCAACATGTTGTGATGAAAATAATATCTTAAGGATTTGGTTTTAATTTAAATGGAAAATGCATGAGTGAAATTTTAGAAGAAAAACGTGACTTAAATATATATCTTTTATAACATAAAAACATGTGGGACATATTGAATTATAATAGAGAATATCTATAACAATAACAAATTTAATCCATTGAGTAAACTTCATTGAGATTTGAAGACTCTATATATCCTGTTGGTGACTATATGAAAATATATAATGGGATGATAGATCTTTATCCAAACATTTAGTTTATTTAGAAATGAAAAGGTTCATATTGATAAGATTCATTAATAAATATATTCTATTAATGGAATAATATAGATACATCGAGTTATATTGATAATATTTAGTCTTTTTAAGAACAAGAAAATGTTTTCCAATGGGAATTCTATATTAAAATTATTCTTAATTGGACGAAGAGTTTACTACTTTGGTGTTTATTTGTTGTGAAATGATTTTAATCTTATAAAAACAATTTGATCATACCTAGATTTGGAGTAAAGTGGAACCAAGATTTATATTAAAAATTTATAAATCATAGAGTTATTTTATTCAATGTATCTATTTTTAAAATAATTATCTTGGTGAGAACATTTTTTCTATAAATCGAGGAAGCATTCTATGAAGCAATTTGTAGGGTTTAAGAGAAGGGATTGATCCTTGGGTGAGTTGTGAGCCTTCAATAAACCTCTTAGAAGTTTAATTCACCCTATAATGTAGTAAAAATAATATATATATTTCTTACATAAAAATAGTGTATTTAAAGTGAATTTTTATATTATTTCATATATATGTTTAACCTCTTTGTATGTAGCTGAATATGGGTGAAACAATTACTATACTTATGTACTTTTTTTCTATACATTATACATTTTTGTTTCATATTTAGTGTGAGAGAAATAAATGGATAGATAGATTTATCAATTTACATTATAATAATGGAAAAAATATGATAATTGGGTTGGTTTAGAGGGAAAAAGTTCATATTAGTTATCACCCTAATTCACCCCCACTCTCAGGGTTTATTGGGTCTCACATCCTAACATTTAGATCCCTACAACAACCAAGAATTTATAATTCCTAACTAAATCACATGATCTTTATACATATAACAACATGATATATTATTTCCCAAATCTAGATCTACTTAAAATATTCTAAAAAATAAATTTATAAAATATATATTGAACTTTTATGAAAATCCTCATTAGCACTTGAGTTTAACTGTATGATTAATTTATCTTTATAAAAGAACATACATACATTTATATAAAAATTATTATTGGTAGAGACCTTGATCATGGTTAAAAATGGAGTTCAACATGGTTGATCAAGAAATTATATATGATTGGAAGAAGTCATTAATGCAAGTGGGAATTGCCAATGAGTAGTTTTTTTCTTTTTCATAATATAATGTTATATATAAAATCACTATGAAATACATATTCATATAATTTTTTTCCTTTTTCATTTTAAAAATAATTTATAAATATTGTATATTCTGATCAATATACATGTTTCTAATAAAACATCTAATTACATATTAATAAAAAATTCCAACGTAATCAAATAATGATTTCCATTGATACCATATAAGGTTTATCAATTTTTTGGAATTTTTTTAATAAAAATAAATCCTAATTCACATATCATTTCATTAATGTATGTAAAATGTTAGTGTTGAGAATTATTATAAAAAATATTTCATATCATTAAATATAAGAAAATATCTTATAAAAGTTCATTGTTACTCAAGATAAAAATGAACCTTAAATTATTTCCATTAGACACACGTTTCACTATATATGGGAATCCACTCGACATTTCACCAAACATCACATGTGTAATAATAAAATATATTAATCGAATAAATTGAGTATAATCATGTGAAATAAAACATGACAACACTGTATAGGCTAGATAAAATATTCTTGATTTTTTATATGGACTTATAAAATTAATGAATATATCTAATATAAATAATATGATCACATGTTCACATAAAATTAAAAAAAACTAATCTTGACCATAAATTTTTTTGTGTAATTACTTAATTTAGGGCTCATATTTCATACCCATTATAATAGAGTAAAAGACCAATATAGTATATGAAAATGTCTCTGAATGATTAACAACATACTCAAACATACTTTGGTCAACTTAACTCAATATTCTTGTATGACAGTAGAGAGATTACATTATTAGAACTTTGTAAACTTCTTTAAGTACGTTTTATTATAAATTATACATTATATGTAGACCAATTACATATATTAATGACAATTAATGTGGAATACAAAAAATTGGTAAATCTAAATAAATAGTATTACTCATGTCTCATATGTAAAATATGTATCAATATATGAGAGTCTACTAAAATTAATCTCAATATATAATCACAACCCATGACAATCCATAATGATAACTATTTATGAAAAACTCATAGATATAAATATAAGGGTTTGTTTTTAAAATAATACATCATTTAATAAATGTAACACACATGAATATGTTATAATAAAAATATCATTTAATTTATAAGTATTAGTACATTGAAAATTAAAGTGATTTATATCTAATGAATATCTCCTCTGAACATATAAAGATATAAATAATTTCATTAAATCCATTTCCCCATGTATTATATCCTTAAGGACTATATAAGGACATATTGTTTCTTAAATGTTACTAGTTTTTTCAATATATCAACTATATTATCATCGTTTCCATGCGAACAATATTTACATCATACCTCACAATTATATCTCAATTGATGTAGTTCCTACAGTGGATATGTTTGGATTGTTCGTGATATCATGGTTCCATAAAGTAATGAATAACTATTCTATTATCAAAATGAATTTCTATTGGTTCTTCTATGAAAATAAACACCCATAGTTCAATAATAAACTTATTTACCTAAACAATTTCCTTCATCATGTATTATATTATAAGATAATGAAATAATTTTACATAATTTCTATTATTTGACAACATAAAAATATTATAACTAACTAATCTAACATTTAATAAGAATTAAAATGATAACTAATTCCTATAATTATCATTGTTTATTTTATAACTAACATTAATATAACCCTTTACCATTATCTCATATACACTTCCCAATATCCTTAATCATTATTATATAGTTTAGAATATTCTTAACAAAAAAACATTAAATCTCATTAGGATTTTATTAGTATTTTAATGTAATACTTAAATCATAATATACTTTCGGTGAAGTTCCCAACATAATATACAGGATAAATATTATTGTTAAATAACAATTATCCACACTCACTCATTACATTTCTATGTCAATAAATGGAAAAAGGGCCTTTACAAGACTAACTATTTAGAAAACATGCAAAGAACCATTTTATAAGTATCAATGATTATAATCTTTATAATTTTAAACATATATTCATTTTTATTTAGACTGTAAAATATTATATATATATATATATAATATTTTACTCCCAATTTGTATTAGTTCTACAAATTCATCAATCGAAAAGCATTTTTTGAATAATTTTTTTTTCATAAAATTAAATTGGGATGTAATTTAAAATAATGACGTTTTTTATAAACATACAAACTGGGATGAAAGTTCTAATCCAAATAAGTTGGGAATATATATTTTATTCATCATTATCTTTACAGAAACAAAACTATTTAATGAAATTACGAAACCAAACCTTGAAAATCCAAAAATATTTATGTAATTTGAATCCCTAACAACACCATTTAATTATTCAAAACATTTTAAATTTATTATATAAACATACAAAAATAAATTTAAATTAATGAATACTATTTTGTTGTACACCAAGGAAATTTAATAACAATATAATTTTTTTAGAAATTAGAGTCTAGTTTTAATTTATTATCTTTCACGGATAATAGATTATTCATAGTCAAAACCATGACTTTTATTATAAATGGTTTCAAATAAAAAATTCACACAAGTTTATATTATGACATCCATGAACAATTTATTCTTGAAAAATCATTTTATCCTATGGGTTTTACCAGATCATTTTGATCAAAAAATTAAACATTTTTAGTATACATATAATCTATCACAATATTTAGAGAATTATGCCAATTTTTAACAACAATGGTCTCAATGAACTCTTTTTAGGAAATGATTTTATCTCATAAGACTGTAAGTTGGTTGCCATTTTTTCTGAGAAATCCATATGAATTATTCACAAAAAATACTATTCCTTTTAGGTTCTGGTATAAAATGAGTTTTTTAAATTTCAATAACTTATTGGAAAACTATATAATCTTCTATATTAGGAAGGAATCTCATTTTTTGGACATGAATAAAACTACGATTTATTATTCTTTAATGAATTATAAAATCATAACTAGAAAATTACTTTGAAAAAATATGTACTAGTATAATTAAAGAAAATATTATCTAAAATGGTGAAATTTAGATATGTTTTAAAGACAAAAAATATTATATTAAAAAAATTTGGATGCCTCTATGTCAAAATTTCATATGTTATATTTTTAGTTTACATAAATAAATAATGATTCAATACATAAGCTATAGTTTTTGGAGAATAAAAAAAATAAATAATAAATAAAACTAACACATTATGAATCAAACTATATATAAAATATAATATTACATTTCCTAGATACTTCATTCCATTATGTTGGTCAAAGAGATTCAGGTTATGTAAAAAGTTAACACTTTTATATGATCAATAATTTTTTGATTAATTATTCTAAAACTATATTTTATAAAATTTATATTAATACTATTACTAAGATTTTTTTTACTTCATTTTCCAATAATTTTAATATTGTAAGGGTTTTATAAATTTATTTAAATTTAATCAAATAACTTTACTAACTTATATCATTATAATTGTTTCTAAAGTTTTTATATCAACTATTTATTTTCTATACATCATATACATTTGTATATATTAATCCCAATAGCTCAATATCCCTTTCATATTTTCTACAAAAAATAAATCATGTAATATTTTATCATAAAAAATAATAATAATATACATATCAAAACATTCATAAATAAATAAATACAAAAATAAATCCTTATAGAAAATATTAATTCATTTCACATTTATATGATATGGGAAAAGATTCCAAATTTATGTACTGTTTCAATAAATAGTCATGATCTTATTTTGTTTATATATCATGGATTTGAATATTCACATCAAAATATCAATACCACCAGTCATATTCCCAATTCCATAAAACATTATATACATATATCATATTTTTTCTTTGTTTTAGAAGAAAAATATTTCATTTTTAAAATAAAACCAAAAATGTATATTTATTATAGAAAAATAATTAAAATTTTATAATTGAAAAAATAAAATATTTAGTAGGTATAGATCATATATCTTCACCAAAAATGAATCAACAAACTGTAATGCTAAAAAATATATTTAATTCACCCTTAATCAATTGTATGATATTTTTAATGTCTTTTTAATTTTCATAGATGTATAATTAAAAATCAATATAGTATAACGATGGAAAAAAAATTAAACAAAAAAATGTATTTCATTATTCTTATCATAAATTTTTTTATAACTAAGAAAATTTATTATAAAGTAAAATAAATTTAGAAAAAATATAGACCCACTACCCAAAAGATAAAATGTAGATAATTAAAATCTAGAACCATTATATCACTCAAAAAATATTATATATGAACTTGAAAATAGAAAATATTTATTTCAATATTAAAAAACATTCCCATTTTCCCCATAAATTAGCAAACATGCATAATTTAGTACTAAAACTACCTCTTCATCTCTCACCAACTCTAATATCATTTAGAATATTGAAGATTCAATGTATAGAAAGAAATCCAAATATTTGAAAATTTTATGGGTATAATTTTTTCATCACATTCATTCCTTTATCAATAAAAAATAAAATATCCTAGAAATAGTACCATAACTTTGAAAAATAAAAAAAAGATAAAAAATTTAATAATCTATATAATTTCACACAATAAAAAATACTATATTATAAAACCCATGATAACAATTAAATGAAACCATAAATGAATAGAATTTAGATACCTAAAAAATAATTTCAATAATAAAATAATTCCATATTTTAATCCTAAGTAAATATGTATAATATATTTTTAGATAGTGATTATTATTTTTTAAATACTATAAATCATAAAATAAATAATCATAAAAAAGTTCAATGAATATAGTGAACCTAGAATTGAATTTTATAAGTAATAATATCATAATCATTCATTGAAACATATAGATAACCATTAAGATCAAAATGGAAAAATTGTGTTTTTAATCCTTTGGAGTAATATGATATTTAACCATTATTTTCATCAAATTACAAGTAAATGGGGATACCAATCAAGAGATTCTGAAAAAAAACCAAGAGTAGATCATGGTAATGAGATATTTTTTATTATATTTCCAAATATTATATAATATAAATATGCATTTATTGAGTGTCAAAATTCATAAAAATGTATAATATTTTATTTTAATAATTATTATAGAAATGAAATATAGATCCCACTTACAATATATCAATTAGTGCCCCAATATATAATTTCTCTATTCTCTTAGAATACTCGGAAATTTCTCTCATCACAAAACTATTTAAGATAAAAATCATATAAAATATATCATATATATTATTTGATATATAGGAGGATAATTAAATATGTATATTCATCAAATAACCCATTTAACTGTTTTCATTTGGGAACATCATTAATAGGTACACCTATCCATGTATAACCCAAAAATTACATACGAATATAAACCCCTAATAGTTAGGGATACCTTTTTATCCAACAAGCATTACACAAGATATTACATGAACACTAATCTAAGAATGACTTAACTATTTGGAAGATTGAGGTCTTAATAAGTGATATATTTAGAATTAATCTAACAAAATAGAATTTCATTTATTAATGTCATCATTCAAAGTACCTTCTATATGATGCTCATGAAATCCCTATATATATGTATGATAACTATTATTCAATTAATGAATCTTAATATAATTTAACCAAATGAATATATCTAAATGTATTAATTATTATTTTTATATAGAAATAGTTATTTGTGTGTTGAATATTTACTTGTTTGTATAGTTTTAATAATGGTTAACATACCCAAATATATCACATGAATGTAACAGATGATCCTAATTTATTTCCTATGATTAAAATAAAGGGAAAAAATTTTAATAATAAAAATTCTTATTGGAATTTTTTTTAATAATATGATCTTTTTAGAAAATCCACCATATTGGTGAGAATTCTGAGCCAAAGACCTATTATTGATAGATTAAAAATGAATATATTTTTAAATTTTTAACATTGATTTAAAATTAAATAATATACAAATATAAAATATTACTTTACATTATAATAATAATAAAATAAACAAGTAATATTTGTTTAACTGAGTTAAAACATATGAAATACCTAACAGAGACCTCTTTAAATAGTTAGTATGAAATTCAAAATAAAAAACCAAATATTTTTTTTATTGATTATGAAAATTTCCACAAATGAAATATTAATATAATAATCATAATAATATATAATTAAATCAATAAATATTTAATATATGTAATATATATTAATATCTTGTTATTAAAATATTTATTTATTAAATAAATTCATATTTATTTGACATGAGACCAAATAAATAGCATCAGATGTTTTTTTAAATAATGAATTTATATGAACAATTTATATATATTTAATTAAATATTATATAAATAATCCAAATATAAAGTTATGAACAATTAATAATCCAAAATCTCTATATCAAGCCTTCATAATTTAAATTTACATATCATATAAATTTTCTATTTTGTACTTGATAAATAATTTATAAATTAATATTCATTTCACAATTTATTATAAATAATACTTATATATATAGATTATTTTAGGATAAAATTAAATCATATAATATGATATTTACTTTTGGGTGATCATATAATCAATTACCAAAGTGGAATTATTGACTATATTTAGAAATTTTTTTGTATGATATATTATATCATATCCTTTTGACAAAAAATAAAATTATAATTATAACCCAGTGTTAGTGTCTTTCAAATACCAGGATGGTATATTGTATCATACAACATCAATATACCATATAATAAGTACAAAAATCAACATTCAATTTTATTGTCATAATCCCAAAATCATAAATTTTAAATATATCACACTATACAATACAACCTTACTCCACAAGTGGGCTGACACTCAATTTTTTTTTGAATAGTTTAACTATCTTATACGTTAGCATATAAATTATCTCACAATATGGTTAATTGATGCAATGATAATAATACCACCATCGAATATCCAAGCCTATAATATACCTATATTTAATACTATGATATAATATGACATGATATTATATTATCTCATGCAAATATATCATTTCATATGATATCCATCTTATTCAAACATTTCTAAATTTTCTTAAGGATTGAAATTAATTTTAAAAATCCAGTGATTGGATTTGATAACATTGATGGATCTTTAATATATCTAATATTCTCTAAATATATTGAAAAATAAAAAAAAATCTCTATTTAAGATTTACCAAAATATGATTTGTATAAATATAGTGTAAAAAGTGAATATGCATGCTTAAACTATATTTATAGATCCTTATTATTTTGATGATAATGAAGAGAAATACATATAAATATTCCAAATTCTCTTAAATCCTTTGGTTATCCACAATTTATGGAACCATTGATAAAATAAAAATAAATTCAATTTTAATACATATTGTGCAAGGGCATCTAAAAATATAAGATATAGAGAAAAAAGTTACTTGATGAATTATTTTCTTACAATGTTTGATTAAATTTTATAAGGATAGAACCCTATAAATATTACCTATATAAAAAATAAAAGAGTATCTGAGGGTCAATTTTTTCATATATTATAGCTATATAATTAATTTTATGTTATAACATATATATTGAAATTATTTCATCATATTACTATTTTTTTTATATTTTAGCAATTTATTGATTAAAGATTCACCACTTAATCATATTTTATAGATTAAATGATGTGGTAGTTGATTTAAATATTAACATACATGGAATAAATAATTACTCATTAGAGTATAATGTTTATATATCATAAAACTAGGATAATATATAATAAAATGACTTATAGAATTATCATACAATAAAATATCCCTTTAAGAAATAACATTTCAAATATTATTATGGTAAAAACTGCATCATTAAGGGTTAGAGAATATAGATGAAATTAAAATGTTGAGTCCCAAAGTAGTGTTAGTTTTGAGAAATGTGAAACTGATTAGAAACATGAGAGTTGATATGCTATAAAGAGGTGTTTATATAAATGTTTGGATGTTCATGTTGGGCTCAAGGGTATTAGGTAAGGGTAAAATGGATGGTTGGACTACTTATTAAAGTAATATTCCCACCAAGTACCCAATTAATATATACTTAGACCTTTGTTTGACCACCAGAACCCAAGAACCTTTATATGTCTACTAGGTATCTAGTGGCCTATAACTAGGTTCCCACTAGCAGTCTGATATTTTTTTAATTTTTTGTTTCATATATTTTTTTAAAAGGGAGGCCACTCATTTTATTTCCACTAAATCCAATGTTTCCCATATCTTATATTTTTCAAAATCCCCTCTCATTATCAACCTTAAAAAGGACTTAATAGGAATTTATCATTTTATATTCACAAGGATTCAGAATAATGAGGCCCCCCTGAGCGAGTTTATTGTAATACCTAAGGCCAATATTACTGTTTCTCTCTTCTCTCTACTATTTCAATGTAATTCCAATTTATGTCCTATTTTTGAGATTTATTTATTTGGTGAAAATAATGTTGAACTGAGATATTATATCAAATTATTAAACTACTATATGTATGATTTATATTGTTCCTTTTATATTTCACTATATTCTATATGTTTTTGTGTGATGTGTATGCATTTGGGATGGGTTATAGGTTTATGATTTTTGAAAAGGGGTTATATGAGTCCTGAGCTGTGTTATAAGCTAGGGTAGCACCTACTTGGTACTATTTCACTATATTACACATGGTTTAGTGGGTTTAGAGTGTCCTCATGACTATTCCACAAAGGGGTTCAATCCCTAGTTTGTTCCAAATGACCCCATTATGGTTGAGAATATTATAATCATTTATTAATGTAATATGTTGAGCCAGAGTAAGTGGGTTTATGGTATTTCAATTTATGATATCTTTAGATTAAGGGTTTAAAAATGGGAATCCATGTGAATTATATTGGAAGGGTGATAGTTTTGTCTAATGTACAATAGAACCCCTTATAAGGGTCTAGTGATGGTGATGTGTTTCCTATGGGTTTAAAGTATCATTTTTAAGAGAGGTGTTGGTTATATAAGGGATTATACTTTAAGGGGATTGAATTTTCTTGTGTGATTTGGGTACAATTGATAGGTGATTGATATGGTATGGTGCTTCAGTTGTATGAAATGTGACAAAAAATATTGGTTGTGTATGGATTATAGATTTATGGATTTGGAAAAACTTTTGGGATACTATACGAACATAGGTTAGGAAAAAGAAGATAAACTATATCAATACGGGTTAGGGAAATCAATTATGTGCTATGCTAGGAGAAACCTTGAGTTGTGCACTACATGTAGAATAATTTCAAGTTAAAATATAGGCATGAGTTTCTCTTTCCATTAATGTTTCTATATGTGTACCCCAACTATGATCCAATAAATAATAATGGTAATTGATATATGGAAATATCCTATGTGAGAGGGAACAAACATGGAAAACCCTGATTGGGAGGGCATTAGTTTTGATTTTTTATTTGGCCTAACCCTGAGTGAGTGGGTGTAGGTATAGGTCTCCTTGAGTGTGGGAGTGTTGGTTTAGTATTTTATTATGTGGACTAAGAAAAATTAGTGGGTTGTTATCATATGTTACCATGATTAAGAGCGATTTGATACATGATGTTAAGGCGAGACCCCACTATGAGTGGGATGATGGTGTTGTGATATATGAAATTGAAACTCACATAGAGTGTGAGGGTGGCGACCTGAGATGTGTTATGTGATGTGAAATGAGAAATCACCTTGAGAGAGTGGATGGTGGCATGATCTATGGAATATGAGATAAATATAGACCTCACCTTGAGTGATAGCATTGTTGTACGTGATGATTTAGGATATTATTGATTGGTACGAGACCCTACCATTAGTGATAGATTGTTTTAAGTTAGGACCAGAATTTTATATCGAAATCACACCTATATTTTCATTAGATTACTTTATATTTTACCAGTCTAATAGGATATTATTATGATGGGTATATATATGATTACAAATGGTATCATCCTAATATAATATATTGATATAGTATAGATGGTTAGATATTTGATTTAAATACATGTTCCTAATATATTTTTTATTTTGATTAAGTTATTTAAATGTTTTTATATGTGATGATACTATGGGTATATTCTCAACATGTTGGATACAAACTGCCACTTTTAGTTAACAACCTATGAAATGCATTGATGTGTTCTTTAAGTCATGTGACACACCATCTTGGATTACATGTAATAAATCTTAACTTGGGCTTTATAAAATGTCATCATGGATTTTTTTCTTTCTATTTTTAAATGTAATAGATGTATCTAAGAGTTTCCAAAGGTCTTGGGATTGATGTTATACCAACAATGTGGTGACGGCCACATGAGAAATTATTTTGATGGGAAGTTTGATGACATATTTTTGTTAGAAATGAATGTTTTTAATTCCAATAGGAATTGAAATAAAATTTTTAGAGAACAACAAGGTTTTTGAGGAATCAATGAGGTTTGAATATTTTGTTAATACCATGTAATGTGTAAGTGTTTTCATATGGGTAGTTAGTTAGATAATATATCTACTGTGAATTTCTGGATCAAATAACCATAGGGATGAGTAAATTGTGAATTTTTAGATGTTGATTTAGAAAAATAATGGTAGGTAAGATGGAAGAGTGTTATTGGTGATCTCATGTAAATCCTTATAATTCATAGAGTAATTTGAAAAATGATCATGAATGGTTGATATTTTAATATAAAATTGAATAACATGGTCCAGAAATAGTTATATAGGTTTGTTTAATAGTAATGTGGGGATTCAGTGAGGTGATGGTCCATAGATCATAGTAGAAGTGGATGTCTTATCTAGAGAATGATGGGATTGTTAGATCATATTATCATCTTTAAAATATGAATGAGACATTGAATCAAGTGTTCTATAATAGTGACATATATTAATAGGGAATCATCAAGATGTGTTTAGAACTAGTTTAAGTGATGTAGTGTGGTTTTTCCATAGAAACAATGGAATGTAAGAAATTAGAAACAACGAATGAGGGTTAGTTGGTTTAGGTGAGCATTATTAAGGTAATGCTTAAGTTATGTGACCTACAATATTGAATCATGAGTCTAGGTTGTTGAGTTTTTATGATCCTAGATTGGCTAGGAATATCCCTATTTAATGCCTGTTTTTACGTAAGATAATATCAATGTGAATATGGCATGAATAATCTCATTATAGGGATAATCTTACCAGTCATGGGTGGTGACCCATACACTAGGAGAACCGGGTCTATATTGAGTTTTGTGACATTGAGATAGGTAGATAGTAATATGGGTGTCAAGACAATTTGGTATGTGGTATAATTTAATATATTTGATTATAGGGGAATCCCAAATTTATTGATACATTAATGATGGTTGGTGAAATCAATTTGTTCAGTAGATGTTGTGTTTTGAGATAAAATATTTGGTTTTATTTTGGCTAAGTGTTGATAAATATGTTTCTAATAAGAGATGATGACCTGTCTAGTAGGTATTTTAGTTTTAATTGGGATTCAAAAATGATTGGGTCTTGGGATCAGGTGCTAGAAGTTAACTATTCCAAAAAATGTGATTAATAACTATAGATAATTTTTTTGGTCGATGTTGCAGTGAATGGTCCACATAGATAACATTATAAAAGTTGATATTGTGATGAGAAAATGTGGTTTGGATTAATTTTGGTGTATTAGTGATCTTACTAGTTCTTCAATGTGAATTTGGGTGCTGTGATTTGTGATTAATACCATAAATTTTTCTATGAAACAAATGATGTGTGTTGAGGATCGAGAAAAATGAATTTTTGGGGGAAGGATAATGTGGCTAGATTGGGATGGTATAAAATTTTATGGAATGTAGTCCAAAATCACAAATAAGTCATCTAATTAGGATTAAATTGGTATATTTAGTGTTGATTTATTATCCTAGATGCTTCTCTAGGGTGATAATCCCCATGGTGTGGTATTTGTAATGCGTCATCTCATTACTAGTTAGATACTTCTAGAGAAATTATAATTTGGATTCCCTATGCTGGGGGATTTTTATTACCCAAATTCAGATAAGAAATATATGAACTAGTATACCTTGATGAGGTGTTTTAATGCATGTTTAGATGTTTGTGTCATTGTGGTGATCATTTGGAGAGGGTTGTGGAAGTAGTGAGGCTATTACATTATGAAGAAGCCTCATTGGGTACAAAGTCAAGATAAACTTGTTACCCCATGAAACCCCCATAATCTACGAATTAATAGAGGTTCATTGGTTACTTAGTTACCATCAAATAGGTTCCCAAATGAATTTTATTTTTTAATATTTTTAATAATTATTTTTTAAGATGGTGGATCCTACTTGATTTTTTTTTTCACTCAATATAATACTCTCCAACCGCCTCTACTCTCATTATACCTTCTCTTTCAACACCATACAAAGGAATATAAATTCCCTTCTCTAACAATATTTATGATTCTTATAAGGAATAATGTTTTCTTCAGTGAGGCGATGGTAATCGTCAATAAATCTCTCACTATATAGTTATTATCACCATAGTTTTATCATAAATATTATTTTAGGTCTTATTTGTATAATTTATTTATTTCAGGTGAACAATGTTTAATTGAGCTAAAATAATAATTTAATAAACACCTATAATAAAATGTATGAGGTTCCTTTTATATTTAAAAAATGTCTCATGTTTTCATGTGGGATGGATGAATGTGAGATGAGTTTTGGGTTTTTTATTTTTAGAAAGGTCTTGGGAGAATCTATTTTTGTGCTTTAAGAAAAGGTAGAGCCACTATAGTTTATATTAACAATATATCACATTATTGGGTGACTTTAGAGTAGTCTAGAGGATCTGGAATCAAGGGGTGAGATACCTAGATGTGTCCAATAGACCCATTACTAGTTGGGAATCATATAATTTGTTATTAATGTCCCATGTGAAGGATGATTAAGAGGGCCTATGGTTTGCTAGGTGATAAGATCCTTAGATAGAGGTTTTATCAATGGGAATTACATAAAAACTATATAGTAAGGGTGTTGAGTGTTCCTTATAGACACAAACAAACCTTTTGAGGGGTTGAGTGGTTTTTAAAGATTTCCACAATATTTAATGTCTTACATTAACAAGAAGAGTTGGTTATATTTGGGCTAGGATATTAAGGGGGTTGTATATTTGGTAGTTTGGGTATTAATTATTTGGGTTGGTTAAGGTATGACCCTTGGGTTCATTGATGTAAGTGATATATATGGGATTCCTTAAGGATAAGGAGTGGTGGTTTCCTATGAATTGGGTATCCTTTTCAAGGTGACAACATAGGGTGGTATATAGTTTGTTGAATCCTTATAGACCTTGTGAGATAGTGCATTGAAAATAATAATAGTTTACTAGGGGAAAAGTAATAGAGAGATTTTTTGATCCCTAGTAATTTATCTGGGCATGATTAGGTTAATTCCTTATGTCCTTAAGGGTATGGTGTTTCCCTAAAGTAATGTTGTGCATGGGTTTGCCTATGTGCGAATGTGGAACTGGGTTGTTGATGTATTATCAGCTAAGGGATTTGAGAATCATCATGGGATATTATATGACCAAAGGTTTCGATTGAGGTGATTCAGTTTAGTGAGAGAGTTCAGGGAGATCAATAATGATCTATTTTGTAGTGTATCCCCTAGTGGTGTTCTAGATGTGATTAACTTCTAGTCTAGGGGTTGGAATAATGTTATTTTCCTTTATTACTTGTGAATCAATACTAATCATGATCTAACAGTTAATTATGATAGTATATATTTTTCCTAATCTTAAGTGAGTTTGTGTAACATCCCCTGTTTTTATTATATATTTTCCTTTAAATAAATCTTGTACATTTGATATATTGTGATAACAAAAACCCAAGAAAAAAATAAATAATGGATTATTTCCTTATCATAGAAATTTACTTAACAAAACCAAATTATTTAAAATGTAATTAAATGAAACATAGTCTGTAATAATAATATAGGATTGAAAAAACAAGTAAATATTAATAATACAATGTTTAAATTATCATCATCACGATCCTCCACGAAAATCATACTTCCAATGATAAATGTAGAAATAATAAAACATGTTAGAAATATATTTAAAATTTTAAAAATGAAATTAGATAATGAGATGAATTATATTAGAAAAACAATTATCAACATAATGAAACATACTCATGGTTAATTTACTAATTTATATAGTAAAGATAAATGATGATTAACAGAATATATCAATATATATGTCTATTTTTTAAAAAATATTTTTATAAAATATTGAATGTTCGGATAAAATTGTCATTTATTTTTAATTGAAATTTATTATTACAAGAATATTTATTTGATTCTATTTACATTTATAATGATAGATCCTATATTATGATTTTAAATGGATATGTGATAAAATTTTTCATGTGTATACGGTTGAGATTTGATGAAATTAATGTGATAGAGGGTTATCTAACATGATGGTTGGATAATATTTATGATGTAGAAAATTATTTTGAACAATGTGGTGACGATCAACTCTACCCATGATCAATTAATTTTTTATAGTTTCTTTTCTGTAGATTTCTATATTATCATAACTTGATTTAGTTTGTTATTTTCATTCAATTATTTTATTTCTTGATTTAGATATTTTATTGTTTTAGTGCTGAAGATTTTAGATAGTAATACCCGATGAATTAGATAAGGGGAAGATGGACCTGAAATCTTATTGATGATTATGGTATATTTATAAATAGACACAATTGATTAGGTAAATTAATAAGAGTATGATTATAGATAGTAAAATTATTATTTGGAATAAAATAACATTTTCATTTAATGAATAATGATATATTAATCCCAAATTTATGATTGTTTATTATACATTAATAATATTTTACTTATAATAAATGATTAGTTATACTATTAAACCCTAATGAATGTGTGATAAGAATAATAATAGATTCATTGCTATTAATGATAGAAGTTGGGTCATCATGTGAGAAATTAGTTATATATTGATTCTTAGGTTAGTTAGTTTCCCTAATAATTTTTGTGTGTCATATATTATTTATGTTATGATGTTAATATTCTCCACCACTGATGTTGAATGGGGTGACCGATGAAAACCATGGCCATGGGTTTCACATGTTTTTTCCAATATCCAGAGTTTCAAGGTTACACAAGGATGAGTACCCCTACCCACTCTCTATTACAGATGTATTACATATGTAGGTATATCCTGGCCCTATCGAATTTCTTATAGGACATGTACACATATAGAGAATAGTTTCTCATAAATATGACATACATGTGTATTCAGTTAGTGTTCACTATTGGTTATTACATATACATGTATCAAGGATGTAGTGAATCACAATTAATGCATATTTATTTTTAAATGGGTTGTAATGGATTAGAGATTAGTGTATATTTACACATAATGTAATAACTATCCATATTATTATTTGATTATGTGGTATGATAGAGATTTGGATATGAATTTATAGATATAGTAATTATGTGTAATCATGAATGTTCATTATGTTTTATCAAGAGATGAGAGCAACAAGTCATAAGACTTATGTTTTTTAGGGTTTCCAGTTTAGTGGGAAAGTGGAAGTGGGGAACCTTTATTATATATATTACTTTGAAAATATTCTAGATACTTATGTATGTTACCCAATGAAAAATCTTTGGGGCGGATATGGATATAGTTATTATGACTTAGGTAATGATTTGATTTATCAATTTATTCACCAGTGACTGAGTATTATTTTTCCAGAATTTTATGAATGGTTTTGGGGTAGATCATATTGAGTATACATTTATACAAATAAACATACATTGACACACACACACACAAACATCTATTATTGAGGATGGTTGAATTGAGTTTGAGAGTGAGTATAACCATTCCAAATCATGAATGTTTCCTGAGAGTTACTGAAGATATTGTTCTCTACCATAGGATTTTGTAATAATATTTCTAATATCTCCTTGATTTTTATGAAATTTCACACATTGGAATTGGTTTGGGTTTATTTTTTATTATATATTTTATTAATATATTCTTATATTTTCATAAGAAAATTTAGGTAAATGAATCTTATGTGTGCATGGTTTATACCCTTAGTGCTAATACTGATCCTATATATCATTATATGAGTTATTTGAGGGTCACTACAAACATTGTTTATAGATAAAGAGATTTAACAGTGGGGGTCGGTCATGATATTACCAATTGTATTATTAAATTCATTCTTTCCTTTACCAAATAATTATGGTATATAATGGAATCATTTTGTTGGGTGGTTAAGTACTTTAAAATTTCTTGTATATGTGAGGAATACTAGTTTCTTACTCTCAATTGTTTTAGAAAACCCTTTCCTAATTAGTTTTTATTATAAAATGATGGGTATTTAACTATAGGGGTATTACAGTGATAGTCTAAATCATCCCCACAAACATATAAACCAAAATTATCATGTATGGATCTTTATAGGTTGAGATTTACTATTCATAGTTTCCCATGATAAGATATTCATGATTGTAGGATTCTTTATTCATCCATATATTGAGGCAGGATAAATATTATTTCAAACACTATGATAGTATAATAATTTGTATTCCAACCCGTATATCAGTCACTGAGTATTTTACTAGTCAATTTAATGTTTTCTTTGGTTTACAGGTTCTATATATTTTTTCAAAAAAAAAATAAAATTCCCCATAATCACAAGTTAAAACATACATATAGATAATACATACACACAATGACACTTATGAATAATATTACATGATTATATAAAATACAAGGTACAACTATAACATATTTTACCCTTAGATCAACATCTAGTTTTTCATACCACACAACATTATGTGCAAAAAATGTAGCACCATTTTCATATAGGTGGTTCTATATTCCTAACATAACCATTAAATAATTAATCTTTGAACAAATTTCAAAGTGAATACTTATTCAATTTTTATCATGAACTATATAGAATATATTTTTAAAGAATTACTTATTTGATATTTTTTGAGAATATGCATAAAAAATAAGTGAGAATCAATCTAACAAATTCAATTGAAACAGACACTGATCAATCTAAATTTTCAGAAGAATATAAGCCATAAAATGATGATAAAAATATAAGTTGAATTTTTTGTACACCATTTTATTACCAATAACAACCATATTTTCAGTCAAATATTTCATGTAGAGTATGAAAATGAAACTAAAATTATTCAACTACTTTTAATGTTTCAAAGACATTCAGTGATGATCTAAAGAAACACATAAAAAAGTTATATATTTCATGTGAAACCATTAATCTAAGAGTAGTAGTTGAATAATAATTCAAGTAGAGTGAATTAAAATTTCATTTAAAAGGGGTAACCAAGGAGTAGATATACAACCTTGAATCGGTATAAGTCACTATCTAGGATGAACTATAATGAAACAATCTAAAAAGATACATCCCAATTTAAAGAAACATGATATTAGGGATGTATATCTATTGAATTATGAAGGACTCACGGGAAATGTTTTATTAGAAATACAAATGACCCATGAGTCTTTTCTCAAAAAATCACTAAGAAATTTATGAACATTAATTTCTAGAATTAATCTATCAGAGACTATATAAAAAATACATGAATCTTCTAGATGTATCATATTAAGTGGAATTGATTAACAAATCACCAGTTGAAGCTGAACGAATTATTGAAAAGATGGTATAAAACACAATGCAGTTTTCGAACCTAAGTTATGCATAGGAGAAGAGAACATGTGGTAATGATTGCTAAATCCATTTATTTTAATAAAATATTAAATAACTAATCACTTTGGTGAGGATTTAGATATAAACCAATTTGAAATTTTATATATTTTTTAATTATTATATCATTTTACTGACCAATGTATTTAGGTTCAAGAGACTAAAATCCATGGTCTTGCTGATCAAAATAGATAATTATGAAATATGATGAATAAATAAGGATTTTGTTGAATTATAATGTCCAATAATGATTTTTACATGATCATAACCATGTTACAATTTCAACAAAAATTCAATCAACCTTCAAAATCTCATAAAATTGTCAATAAACAATTTAACAGGACATCCAACCCCGAAGATTAAAATAAAAAAAATTCCATGAAGACAATTTAATAAGTTCTTAATATAATATTGAAAACTAACTAGACTGAATTAAATTGGTAAAAAATTAAATGAATGAAATGTGAAACTAGATAAATAGTCTTATGTCACTATTTTTAATAATGAATAAGAAAACTAAAAAACACTGACATAAAATATTCCAAAAACTAAAATTAATATAAGAATTGTAATAAGCAGTGGAAAAAAGCTAAAACTACACAAGTACCTTATTTAGAACATCCCAATAAAACAAATTAAAAATTATGCGTAGAGTGTAAAGTAAGACACACTATAGTATATATGTTTTGAGACAACTTGAAGATTCAACCAAAATTTCATAGTAATGGTTTAGATAATGATTTAAGACGATTTATATGAATGAAAAGGCTCTTATTCACCACATAAAATTATCGATAACACTTTTCTTAATATCACAAAGAGTTTAATGGAAGAATTGGTCTCAACCAATGGATAAATGAGGGTGATTTAATTCTAAAAAATGTACATTTTAGTTTTTTAAGAAGAATGATGTATAAATCTCAGTTCACTTTAGGAGGTACGGAAATTTCTAAAAAAGTTTTCAATTTTAGTTCTTCCATGATATTAATGATGATATTTCCAAGAAATTTTGAAAAACTGATGGTGATAAATAATGATTTCATTGTAAGAGTTTAAACATACTAGAATTTAATATGACCTATATAGAATCCAACCACCATTCAGGACATATTATAGAAACTATATTTTAGGGAGAATCAAAAAATAACATATGGATATGTTAACATCAATATATGAAGAATAGTTTTGGTATTTTAAAATGTGTTTGTTGATAGTGAATATGTAGGTTCAGGGTGACCACTCTATTTTGTAACTATTTAAAATAGTACAATTAGTGTCTTAGATGTAAAGGAATATTTCAATACATTCTTATTATATTATCCCATTTGGGTGAACCAAGTTAAAATGAATGTGCCCATTCTTGACTACATTTTTTTCCTAAATATAGAGATATGTGGGAGATGAAGAGGTGTTACTAGTAATGAGAGACCAAGATCATGATCGAGGAAGGAAAATTAACAAATTTAAATACCCTAATTCACCCATATCAGGGTATATTAATTTATTGGGAGAATAATGTGGTATCAAAAATAGGTTTTAATATGAATTATTTTATACCTAGAAATCATGGAGGCTAAAATAGATTTAGATCACAAATCAATACCACTTTTATAGAGATAATTTTTAGATATAGAAAAACTAAATTCACCACCACTTGAATTAATTTATAATAGATGTTTTTAAAATAGAAATTCCAAGAATCAAAACATGTATAGACGATCGATATTTATTAGAAATAAATAAAAAATATAATTATATTAATGATAATTCAATTATTGTATTTTGGGGGATATTTGGACAACCATATATGTAAAATGGTTAATTCCTGAAAACTGACTCATGTTATGTGGCAAATAATTATAAATATATAAAAAATTGATTGTAAAATATAAGAATAAATGTTTCATGTTTTTTTGGAATAAATATGAATATTTGAGGATGATTCTTAATGAAACAGTTGGTATATTTTTTCTCAACTGAAATATTATTGGGATACAAGCATGAACATTTAGGTAAAAGTGACAATTTCAGAATTTTAAATTAATTCTAAAATGACTATCTAAATATAGACTCTATCCTTTCACGAATTCTATTACATGATTTTAAGCATAATTAACCATCAAATACAAACCAAGGATCATAGAATAGTGTATATGGAAGATTAGGTACATAAAACTAAAAAAGGAAATAAAATAAAACATATTTATATTAATCATCCATAATGAGATCCTAATTACCTTTAAGATATTACATCTTCATAGGATAAACTGGGGAATACATAGACAAAAATAATGATTTAAAAAGCCTAATAAGAGAATAAACATATAAATAAATCATAACACATAGGTTAGAAGGATTAAAATGATGGAATAAAAAATATTGAAAAAGAATAAACATATGTAAGAATAAAATATAAAACATGGGATTGTATAATCATGATAACATAGAAACCTGACATCAATTTAAAACATTAAATAAACATTAGTCAAGGATCACTACAAATAATATATCACATGGTGAAAAATGTCCCATAATGGAATTTGGTTTACTCCTTATCCCAAAAGGATATCTCACGAGACTAAACATTACCCAAAGAAATGGAGGGCTATATGGACTCATCCATCATAACATGTTCATTCATATGTGTACCACATAAAAAATCAAGCTTAAGGGTTACCCATATAGGGAACTGGGTATCATAAACATGTCATAAGGCATAAAAAAGAGTGTATCATAGTAGAGTAAAATAAATAATGGTTTTAAATAATAATTGGACCACAATAAGGGTAAATAGGAATTGATAATGATTAATGATATCAAACTGAAGTGAAAACATGTATAAATAGTGTTTAAGAAACTTTAGTAATGAGCCACTTTAGTGCGGATTTAGTGAAAATATTAAAGAGACTTTATAGAGGAGAAAGACATAATTCTTTTTACAACACAAAAAATTAACTAAGATAGTTTATTATTATTAAAGGAGGGATTTTATAAAATAATTTTGACTTAAAAAAGATTATGGATTGTATATTAAAATGGGAAAAAATTGGGATGATCCCATTAATCGGCCTTGTTTATCAGTTAGAAATGAAAATGATACCTTAAAAAACATATATTTCCGAATTTGAAGAAATAATAGTTTAGTTAGGTACATATTTTTAAACATAAAAGTGTAATTTAGGATGATTAAATAATAGTAATAATTACGTATTCATTGGAGTGAATAGAGAGAAAGCACAACCTGATGAAAAAAATGAGTGTCTAGAGAGAATACCTTTCCTTATGTACAAAATAATTTTTCACTAGCAATTAATGTCATAGATAATCAAATTAGACCAATAAATTAATTAATTCATAACCTCTGAAACATTTTATTGATTTATTTTAAATTTTTATATTCATTTGGGGCCTTTTTAATGAGTAATAAAATAAATTTTTTCCGTTCATGGTGTGTTCATTTAAAGATTTTATGATGGTTCTTTTGAGATTAATAATGGGAGTTTTTTTCAAATTAAAGAAAAATTATAGAATTGGAATTATATAATATTAGATTTCCTCCATAATTTTAAATTGTCTCATATATCATTTTATTTTTTTACATGAGGTTGTTTTTTTAGATAAAACTATGATGAAAAAAATGATTAGTTTATTTTGGTGGGTTTTAAGACCATCATGAATTAGTATCATTTTACATAATAGTATGATTATATAATATTTTAAAAAAATTAAATATGTTTTAATACACATATTATAAACTTTTTCAACGATAAAAAATGTTTTTTGACTAGATTTGAAGCCGTCAAAAGAATAGGAAAAATCATCATTTACGAAGGTGGTGAAACGAAAAATGAGGAATGATGTTTTCATTTTTAAGATAAAATGAGTAGAGACTTGATTATGGATATTACATTAAAATATTACAATGAAAGTATATTTATGATACTATAGTTTTATATCAGTTTTTATAGCAAAGTAATGGATGAGGTTAAAAAAGGAAAATTTAAAAGAGAAGGGTGGAGGATTTTACCTCTCAAATTTCTTCTCCATGAGAACCCTATTAAGGCAGATGGGTTTGTTATTTTTATAAGGCCATAAACTCTTGGATGTGATATTGAATCTTTGAACTAGAATTAAAAATTATTTAGACATGATTCAGTGCTTATAAGGATGGATGAGAGGAGGTGGTGAGGGGAGGTATTTATAGGGGAGGAGAGGGGTGTTATTTTGATTATTTTATCCATTAGTTTATTATTTTCCATAAAAAATATTATTATTGTTGATTATTGTGAATGAATAGTGTGAAAGGATTATTACATTTTGATTTAATGTGTTCTTAGATCATCCATACATCATCCATGACTCAATACTTCATGTATTTAGATTATATTATAAATTATCATATTTCACTATCCACTAAAAAATTCAACTATTTAAGAAAATACCAATTTATCACCCTAATGATTTTTTCATTTTTTTATATTTAAAAATGGACTCCATTTTATGAAAATAATTTTTAAATATAAGAAATTTAATTTTTAATTGAAATCATCATTTATTTTAAAAATACCAATTTTAAAATTAAATCTAATTTTATTATGATTTCAAAAAATAATTAAGGTTTTATAAAAGCACCATATATTCATAATAAAAGAAAATATTAATTCAGGAATCTATTTTATGAAAAAAATTCTTTTATATCATTATATTAATTAAAAAATTACAAATAAATATTTACGTTTCACGAAAATAAAAATATTTAATTTGAAATTTCATAGATAGTTATTTATTTATACCATGATAAAAATATATCTTATTTTCACTTATAAGATACATTTTTTTAAATTAATATTTTAAGTTCCTATTCAATTTTTCGGATTACTATTCATATTTTTAATATTACTATTCTAACAGTTAGGTTGCTATTTAATAGGTATAGGTTCATTTATTTATATTAACACAAATTATTTAATTATTCATTTATGATAATATTGTATTCTATGTTTTGTATGTGTTTTATACTATATATCATAAAAATAAGAAGGGAAATTCAATTGATAGGATTCTGGATTGTTACATTCATTCCCCACAAGAAATTTCTCCATCAATTTTTTTAATGATATGGGAGAAATAGGTGACGGAACAGAGATAATGAGCATATAAAAAGGAAAACATGAACGAACAAAGATAAATTACAAAGGTGATATATATATATATATATATATATATCCAAACACGTGATTCCCTAATTTTTAATCTAGGTTATCCATAGTGATATAATTACACCTTATGTTCTTACTAAAGTTTTCTGGTCCAAATATTCAAAAAACTACACCATCTTATGATACTTACTATAGTGACTTTATAACTTTACATATATTAATATATGATTCTAAGCATAATTAAACCTAAAATAAAAACCAAGTATAGTAAAGTCTAGTTTCTTTTTATAATTATGTTCATAAAACTAAAAACATGGAAATAAAACAAATAATATTTACATTAATCATCCAAACTGAGCTCCTAACTTCTTTTGTTCTCTTACATCGACATATAATAACCTAGTTAACAAATTAACAATTGGGATGAGCTAAAAATCCTAGTAGCAGAATAAAAATAGTAATAAATCATTACACATGCACTAGATATAATACCATGATAATAACAAAATACATTGAATAAGAATAAACATATAAAAGTATAACATATAAAAAAAGTATCATGAAATCACAACAACAATATGAATGTGTAAGAAAAAAATATGATTACATAAACATGAGTCAAGGATAAATACCAATAATATATCACATGGTGGAAAAAATACAATAAATGAATTGGGATTACAATATATCTCTACAATAAATCTCATGATACTAAACACTACTGAAAGTATTGGAGAAATTTCTGGGTGTACCTATCATAACATGTTAATTCACATGCATTACTCATGATGAATCAATCATATAGGTTACCCGTAGAAGGAATTGGGTATCATAAGCATGCCACACGACACATCCTAAGGGTGTATCATAATGATGTACAAGAAATTATGAATTTAAATCATACTTAGACATCCAAAAGTGAAAATAGGTAGATGGAATGATAAACTATGTTCAAATGAAGTGAAAACAAGAAACAATAGTGTTAATGAAACCTTATAAATGATTCACTTTAATGTGGTTTAAGGAAAAATATTAAAGAGTATCTATAGAGGAAAAGGGTGTATTTGTTTTTATAAAACCAGAAATAAAATAATATAGTTTTTAATTATAAAATGGGTGATTTTATAAAAATAACTATGGACTAAAATTTTTTACGGAGTGTACCTAAAAATGAGTAAGAAATTGGGTTGTTTCCTTTAATAGGGATTTCTTATCAGAAGGAATTTAAAAGGGAACCTTATAAAACATGTATTTACCCATCAATGAAATAATAATTGAGCTACGTATATATTTTTTAAACATAGAAACCTATGTTAGGATTATTATATAAGAATGATTAGTTATTTAATTATGTTAAATAGTGGGAAATGGTAACCCGAAAGAAAAAATGGGAGTTTGAAAAGAATCTATTATCTTATGTCTGAAATTATTATGACTTTTAATTAATGTATTGGATAATAAAATTATATTAATTAATTAATAAATTTAAATACTTTTATAATTGTGATTAATTTATTATAATTTTATAAAGTTCATTTACGACCTTTTTGATTAGTTATAAGAATCAATTTTTTCGTTCCTCGAGCGTTTGTTTGATGATTCTGTGATTGGGTCTGATGAGTTAAATTATGGTAGTTCTTATCAAATGGATGAAAACAATAAAGTGTAATTATATGATATTTATTCACATCCATTGTTTTACTTTTTTAGATATATATTTTTTATTTTTCACATGAGGATGGTTCAGTAGGTAAAATATCAGGGAAAGAATGATTGGTTTATTTTAGTGGTTTACACAACCATTACAAATTAGTATTTTTTTATTCAAAAATATTCATATATAATAGTTATATAAAATTAGATAAGTTATAGTAAAAATATATATATATTTCACACAACAAAAATAGTTTATGACTAGCCTTTAAGGTGGTAATAGAAAACAAAAAATCATTGTTCACGAAGGTGGTGAATCAACATATCACAAATGATTATTTTTTAACATAAAATGAGTTGGGAAGAGACATGATTATAGATATTCCATTAACCTAATAAAATTAAATTTTATATATGATAATATATTTATAATGTTTATCATTAATGTGGAAAAAATTATGAGGTTGAAAAAGAATGAATTTGAATGAGAAGGGTGGTCGATTTCACCTCTTGAATTTCTTCGTGTTAAGAACCTATTTTAGGCACATGGGTTTGGTCTTTTGATGAGACCATAAGCTATTGGATATGGACAAGAATCCTATAAATCATATTCTATATTATTTTGAAAAAAATTGAGGTTTATGTGGTGTGAGGGGTATATTTGGTGAGAATTGTTATTTATAGGGGAGATGGGTGTTTTTTGATTATTGTACCCATTAGTTTATTTATTTGGATGAATAATATAAATATTGTTTATGATTGTGAATAAATATTGTAAAAGGTTCAGGGTAGTTTGATACAATGGTTGGTTTCACCATCCATATATCATCCACTACTCAATAATTCATGTATTTAACTTAAATTATTGTACTTCAATATTGAAAAAAATAAACCATTTTAGAGAAATCCCAAAAATTCCCCCTAACCTTTTTTTGACATTTATATTTAAAAAAACTCCATTTTTTGAAAATAATGTTCCAAATATGATAAATTTAATTTTTAATTAAAATCATCATTTTTTTGAAAAATACAGATTTTAAAATTAAAAATAATTTTAGGTCACATTAAAAAATTAGTTAAGATTGCATAAAATAGTATTATATAAATAAAATATTATTTTAAAAATATTATTTATAAAAATATTTTTTTAAATAATTATATTAATTATAAAATTGTATATAAACATTTATGTTTCAAAAAAATACCGATACATAATATATCATTTTTAAAACATTAATTACTTATACCATGATATAAATAAATTATATTTTATCTTATAAGATATCTATATTTTATTTACATTAATAGGCATGGTTGAAATTATATTAAATGTATTACTATTAATAATGGTCATATTATTATTGTAGTAGTCAAGTTACTATTCCATCGATATGGATTTCTTAATTTATATAAATACCACTTACTAAATTATTTATTTATGAGAATGGTGTCCTATATGTTATGAATGTGTTTTATACTATATGAAATATCTAAAAGTTGTGAAATTCCATTAATAATATTCTAGGTCATTACAATCTCCACATATCAGTACAAATGTATTTTTACTTGAAGATAAATACCCATAGGTGATAACATTAAAAATTATCTATAGTACCCTCCTTGCATCACATATGTCGAACAACTAAAATTTTTAATTGTAACACCCCAAGCTTCAACGGTACTCTTCTCTTGGAATAATGCGATAACGTGTGTTGTACGCAACATCGAGTTCTAACACACCACAACCAATCAAACTAGCTGTTATGAATAGTAATAACTGCTTTTTGAAATTATATATATTTTATATTTCAAAATGGACTTTATTTTTGGATTCAGAATATCATAATTATCCTAAGTTGAATTTTTGGTATTTTTCTGAGAACTTCCAATTTTTATGAATAGTGAAAAATACTTAAAAACAACTTTTCAATCAAAATAATTTATAGTGATAAATTATATTATTTAGTGGTTTTAAAGTATAATTAGAATATGTTTTTACCATTTTTTCCAATGGTGTTAATTATAATTAATTTCCCATTGAAATTGGACATTAACAATTGTCAATCTTTTGATATATATTGTTTCTTAACAACACGCTTTTTGTTGTGACAGCGGGAATTAATTATAAAATTAATTATGCAACTTTTATGATTGGAATTTTGTAAAATAGAAATCATTTTTGAATTCGGAATATCAATTATAGCCAAGGGTGAAATTTTGGCATTGTTCTAAAAAACAACAATTTTTGATGAATAGTGAAACTACAAAGTGGTAGTTAAAAAAATGAATTTTTCATAAAACATAATTTTTCCACTTCTGTGATTGAAATTTTGAAAATTCGAGAGACACAGTTAATATCAAGGAGTAAAATGTGGTTCATTTAGATGAAAATAATTTTTTTGGTGAATAGTAACTTTTTACTTTTATTTACCACGGTTAAAAGTAAATAGGGTAATTAAGGGAAAAATGATATTAATATTATCCTAAAACATGTAATAATTCTATTGGACAAGTGTACCTTGACGAAAAACAACCTTAGGAATAAAATATTATCATTTAGGTCCACTTGGATTAGATTAGGACATTTATTATTATTTAATTCAAAGAAGAGTTAAAAGAGTAAAAATAAATGTTTATTTACTAAAACATTTTTAATATAGGGATATACATACGATATATTCAATTGTAAATATTCATTAGAAATAAAAAATATTTCCTACATAATGATATTTTATTTATAATTTTTAGACATTAAATAATTTAATTTATTTCTGACACAACCATGATGCAGGAATTACCATAATAGTGAAAAATTAAAATAATTGATATTATAAATACCCAAATAAATATAATTTGAGACTTTTAATGAATTACACTAATTTTTTAGGTTAATATGGCATGTTAGGAGGGACTTAATTAACCTTTTTCGAAGTAATCATTCTGTTATGAGTTTCACAAAAATCAATTATTGAATAGTGTCAAAATTGACATAAAATATTATTTATAACAAATATTATATTATTAATTGATATTAAATTCATAAAAATCTACGGTTTAGCCAAGAGGATTATATCATGATATTTTTATCATTAATGGACCACTTGGGGGTCGCTTGTATGTATATTGTATGTTTATTAACCAGATAATATATAAATACAAAGAGACATTGTAAAAGTGAATCTAATTAACTAAGAGTTAATACTTAATGATAAGGTTAATATAGTAACCCAAACCTATCTAAATTATATTGGTTGAGTGGTTTTCGACCTACCCCCACCTTAACATTTAAATAATCTACTTTTGAGCCATTAGAAACCGAATATGAATTTATTATAAAATAACATTTCTAGCTTTTCCAAAGGTGCCTCTCACCCCTCTTAAAAAACGGCACTCTCCCTTCTCATTAACACACACCTTCAAAGCCTGTTGTCTCGCCCAAACTCTACCCAAATACTCTCTCAACATCCCAAAATTCATCCTAGAGGCCTTTATTTAGTCAGAAAGCCAACCTAAGAGCCCTTTTGATCAAATCGAAAGGAAGAATCCGAAGAAGAGGTAATGATTTCACCACCCTTTTCCAAGTTCCTTTCTTCTTCCACTTCTCCCTTATTTGTTATTACCATTCTAAAATAATAACTCCAGTATCTTATATATACTGTTATGTTATTATAAATATGGTACAACCATATTAATTATTCTATCCATCCTTTGAATAACATGTCACCATACGTGCGTACGTATGGCTTACCGTCTCCACGTCGTGGTGTAATTGTTATTCAATAAATTATTATTTGGATGGGTATAATAATGATGTGTAACTCATATAAATAATAAATATAACATGATAATTATTATTTATATATGTTATACCATTAAATTATATATTATTTTAATATCAAACGAATGATATTGTCGCTCGTGCGTACGTACAGACTACCGTCTCCACGAACTCGATAAGATTCAATCTCCATCGTATCCATTCAAGTATAATTCTAATTTGATGATTAATAATAGTATCTAAGGACTTTATATAATTCTGTATATGATTAAGATACAATTTCTCCCTGAAAAACATGGCTTACATAACAAAACATATAAAAGAAAACGAGTAAGTTAACACCCGAAACAACGATAATACTAAGATATTATTAACAAATTAATGGTAAAAGATAATATATGATATAATATTAATATAAATGATTCTTGTATAAATTAATAACAATTATTTCACCATTATACATGAGTTTAACCTAACCCAACCATGGAAAAGTACAAGGTAAGGGTTTATTTCGAAATCTCTTCATTATCCGAGGTTGTTTATACGTAATAATCTACTGGGATCTCTTTATCATCCACATCCATGTTTCTTAAAAATGAATTTCAAAACATTTTTAATATTTACTAGAATATGGGTTAAAGTAATTTATACCCTTGTTTGACTTTTTATAAGAGGTTTATAAAGGAATCTTTCTGTCGTTTTCCAAACAAGGTGCTTTTAACCTTTTCGACAAAATTATGGTAAGAATGTTTTTTAACTTATACGGTGGGTGTGGCTATTTTCCACCGTTATAAAATTGTCGAAGCTTCTCTTACAAGCTTATAAGAATATTTTCAAAGAAAATGTTTTATATTATAAATATATGACTCTTAAATGATTTAAAAATAGAAAGAGATATTCCTCTAAAAAGAGTTTTGATTTCATCTATGTCAACATCCTTTGATGGATTTTACGCTTATTTGAAGTTGATTTATTATGAAACAATACTTCTATATTGTATTGAAGGTTTTGTGATATGTTTGACTGTGGATGTGTTATTTTTATACCATTCATGGTTTATGGATGAAGTATTTACATTTCGTATGCTAGTTTTAATACGAATGTTTATGTTATGTTTAAACCTTTTCATATGGGATTTCATTGGACTTAATATGTGACGGGTGGAGCCCGCTATAGCTCCTCGATGCGTCGGTAGGTCTCATGAGACAAACTAGTGTCTTGGCACAAGGCCTTGACAAAATATTATTTGTAGTCTTGGCCCGAGGCCTTGGCTATGTGGTTATGATAGTCTGGCATTATGCATTCCATCATTATGAAAGCGGTTATTGATATTGCATGTGATTATTCGATTAGTAGAATATCCATGTGAATATGTCAATGGAATTATTTCATTTTATTTTTCCATACTATGTTGAAGTTCAAGTTTAAAAGGCTTTTGTTTTAGTTATACACTACCTTAAATGTCTATTCTTATTTATGAATGTTTTTTCTATATTGTTATCCTTACTAGGCATTTGAGCTCACCCATTTTCTATGTTTTATTTTTTCCAGGATGTGAAGAAGTAAATTATGAATGACCTGTAGGGATATTATGAGGGGATAATAGTGTGGATTATGGAGACAATATGTTGTTTTAGTAGTTTTTCAGTTTATTATGTAATGTAAAACTTTATGAATATATCTAGTGTTTCCAAGGCTACTAAACCAATAGGTCTTTTGAGATTTGATCTTTCTTGTGATCATGCCAATGTTATGTAATAATGCACCGACTTTGGGTAACTGGGGTTGGGGCGTTACAGTTGGTATCAGAGGAAGTTTAGTACAAACCTTGGAAGCTATATTTAGATAAGCTCTAATTAGAGCATGCACACCTAAGATGGAATTTGAGGATTAGTATAGAAGATCTTCCTAAAATTTTGATATTGTTGAGATATTGTGAGTTTTCTGAGCAATACATCCCTGTCTAGATACGAGCAGGTTGAGGCGGCTCTGGCACATATGTACCTAGGGGAAAACCCAAAAACACCACTTTGAGCTAGACTCGAACGGGAACTGGTGCACGACAACGGGACTTGCTGCACTCTTGGTTACGACACTACTGGGGGATATACTTAGGATAACTCTCAGTTTCATTACAAATAATTATGAAAGGTTTATGAGTATATACTTCCTCAAAGAAATTTTTTTTATGAGTATAGATTATATCCACAAATAGTAAAATTTATGTTATGTGTTTTATAAGTATGGGATTATGTATTTTGATTTATAAACTGATCTAGTTTATTCCATTGTTTAAAAATGGCGCCTAGTGGAAGAAATGGAAACCATATCAATGCACGCACTCCATGTAGGGATTTCCATCCTGCTCAAGATAATTATAGTGGAGCTGGTGATGCAACTGGTGCCGATCAGCTAATCACCATACTGGGACAACTCACTTAGGTTATGAATAATAGCCTTACCCGTATGAAGCACCCTGATCCATAGCATGGAGGATCAAGGTTAGATCGCTTTATGAGGAAAAAAACACCAAATTTCAATGGGAGTACAAATCCCTTACTAGCTTTGCAATGGATAAATTCTCTAGAGAAAATATTTCAGGCTTTGGGGAGTAGTGAAAAGGAAAAGGTTATCATGGTAGTTTACCGCCTCCCTGGAGTTGCTGATCAATGGTGGTCATTGATTCAAAACACAAAGGAATATGATGAAGTATCAAATATGGAATGGAGGGAGCTCAAAGATATGTTTTTAGAAAAATACTTTCCTCATGACCATCGAGCAGATATGGAAATGCAATTTCTGAGTCTGAGAGAAAAGGAGGATGAAAATGTTGCAAAGTATGAGGCTAACTTTACAGGGTTATCATAGTATGCTGGAGATTATATACATAACCCAAGAAGTAATATTGATCGTTTCTTTGATGGGTTATAACCATTTCTCCATTGAGCATTAGTCTCACAATCCTTCTCGTCGTACGAAGACATTGTCTCATGTGATGTCAAAACAAAAAAGGAATTCTCTAAGTCTTATGACATTAATGCAAAGAAAGAGATGAATAGATCTGTTGATCAATCTAGGAATGGAAATATGGGGAAGAAGGGAATGGTTGAATATCCATCCTGTGGTAAATGTGGGAAGAAACAACCTGGTACTTTCTTGAAGGGAATTAGTGTCTGTTACAAGTGTGGTGAGAAAGGCCACCAAACTCGTGAATGCAAAGGGAAGAAGGAAGCCACCAATGTTCAATGCTACAATTGCAGGGAGATGGGACATTATACAAATGAATGTCCTAATTGTTATGGGAACTTACCTCAGAAAAAGCCAAGGGATCAAGGACAAGCTTATACTATCACTACTGCAGAGGTAGAAGCTCCGAAAGATGTGGTGGCAGGTAATTTAATGGTTTCCTCAAGTTTAGAAATTGCATTATTTGATTCTAGATCATCGTATTTTTTCATATCTTCCCAGTTTTCTATGAAAATTAGATATTTCCAATTTGATTTAACAAGTGAGTTGTCAGTTAAAACTCCTAAGGGATGTATCATTGCAATAATGTTTTGTGAATCAGTCCCCATTAGATCACATAAATGTTCTTTATCTGCTAATCTGATCGTTATACCTAGGATTGAGTTTGATATAATCCTCGGTATGGACTGGATTTCAGAGTGTGATGCAAAGATTTATTTTAAGAAGAATGAAGTTACAGTTCTTGATGATGATGATAAATAACACCTTATCTTTAGAGAATAATCCTCACTACCTATTTCTTATCTAGATCCACCCCCAGTAGCTCAACTAAATTCAATTATTGGGGAGGAAGTGAATGAAATTACTGTGGGTGAGGAATGGAATGTTGAAATAGACGATGTACCTATTGTGAAAGAATATGTAGATGTATTTCCGGAAGATTTACCTAGACATCCTCAAGAACGAGAAGTTGAGTTTTCCATTGATTTAATTCTTGGATCAAGGACAATATCGAAGACCCCTTATAGAATGGCCACTGTAGAATTAGTTGAACTAATGAAACAACTAGAGGAATTGAGTAATGAGGGATTTATTCATCATAGTTATTCTCCGTTGGGGAGCCCCTGTTCTTTTTGATGAAAAGAAATATGAATCTATGAGGTTATGTATCAACTACAGGGAGATCAATTCTATAATAATAAAGAAAAAGTATCCCCTACCTCGCATTGATGATTTATTTGACCAACTGCATGGAGCTCAATACTTTTCAAAGATTGACCTTCGATCTGGATACCATCAGTTGTGTGTAAAGAAGGAAGACATTCCAAAGACAGTATTTCGAACCAGGTATGGGCATTATGAGTTTACTGTAATTCCCTTTGGATTGACTAATGCACCCTCTGTATTCATGGATCTGATGAATAGAGTTTTTAAGTAATATCTCTGTGAATTTTTTGTGGTATTTATTAATGATATCTTGGTATACTCTAAAATATATGAGGATCATGAAAGTCACTTGCGCATTATCCTGAATACTCTGGGAAGACATGAATTATATGGGAAGTTTAACAAGTGTGAATTCTGGCATCATGGGATTTTTTGTCTTGGACATATTGTCTCTAGAGATGGAATCTCTGTTGATCCTTCTAAGACCAAGGAAATACAAGAATGGACAGAACCTACGAGTATAACTGAGGTACGTAGTTTTACTGGTTTGGAAAGTTATTATCAACATTTAGTCCAGAATTTTGCCCAATTGGCAAACCCATTAACGAAGCTCACACGTAAAGGGGTTAAATTTGTTTGGAAAAAAGATTGTGAAGAATGTTTCGACGAACTGAAGAGAAGATTAGTCAATCCTCCTCAATTGAATCTACCATCGGGGAATGATGGGTTCGTTATTTATAGTGATGCATCGAAGAAAGGACTTGGTTGTGTCTTTATGCAGAATGATAGGGTTATTGCCTATGCGTCACGGCAGTTTAAAATTTATGAGAAAAACTATCCTACTCATGATCTTGAGTTAGCAGCTCTGATATTTTCTTTGAAGACATGGAGGCACTACCTCTATGGTGAAAAATGTGAGATTTATACTGATCACAAGAGTTTGAAGTATATTTTCTCACAAAAAGTGTAACACCCCGAGATTTTATGAAAAATATTCTTTTTAATTTCATTAATGTCTTGTGTTGTACGCTACACCAAAATAATCTTGCACAACACGCATCCTTGACTTGCCTTGCATTACAAACAATCACAACCTTCCTCGATAGCGTGTGTAGTAAGCAATACTGAGTTTCACTAAACAACAATATACTATTAAAATATTATTAAAACATGCCGTTATGAATAGTAATAACCACTTTTTGAAATTTTGTAAATTTTATTTTCAAAATGGACTTCATTTTTTGGATTCAGAATATTGAAATTAGCTTAGGGTGAAATTTTGGTACTTTTCGGATAACTTTCATATTCTTGATGAATAGTGCAAATTACTAAATTTTAATTAAAAACAACCCTTTTAATATAAATAATTAATAGTGATAAATTATTAATTTGAGTGGTTTTAAAGTATATTTAGAATATATTTTTACAATTTAATACAATGTTGGTCATTGGATGTAATTTCACATTTAAACCAGACATAAACAAGTGTAAATCTTTTGATAGTTATTATCTCTTAAGAACACGCTATTTGTTTTGACGACGAGAATTAATTTTTAAATTAAGTAATGCAACTGATATGTTTTGAATTTGGTAAAATAGACATCATTTTTTAGTTCATAATATCAAATATATCTTAGGCCTAATTTTTGATATTTTTCTGGAAACATTCATTTTTTTGATGAATAGTGAAACCACTAAGTGGTAGTTAAAAAAAATGAATTTTTCATAAAACTTAATTTTACCACTTTAGTGAGTGGAATTTGAAAAATCCGAGAGACACAGTTGATGTCAGTAAGTAAAATGTGGTTCAATGAGATGAAAATAATTTTTGGTGAGTAGTAACTATTTACTTTTTCTTACCACGGTTAAAAGTAAATAGGGTAATTAAGGGTAAAAATGATATTATTATTACCCTAACACATGTCCTAATTCTATTGGATAAGTGTAATTCGACCAAAAACAACCTTAGGAATAAAATTTGACCATTTAGGCCCACTTGGATTAGATTAGGACATTTATTATTAATTTATTTAAAGAAGGGTTAAAATAGTTAAAATCAAAGTTTAATAAGTAAATAATTTTTAATATAAGCTTATAAATAAGATAAATTCGACTATAAATATTTATTATAAAGATAAAAATATTTCCTACATAATGGTATATTATTTGTAATTTTTAGACATTTTATAATTTAATTTATTTATGACACAAAGATGAAGCAGTTATTATCTTATTAATGAAATATTGACATAATTGATGTTATAAATACCAAAATAAATGTACTTTGAGACTTTTTATGAATTCCACTAATTTTATAGGTTAATATGACATGTTAGTATTGATTTAATTAACCTTTTTTGAACTAATCATACTGTTATGAGTTTTAAAAAAATCAATTACTAAATAGTTTCAAAATTGACATAAAATAGTTTTTAAAACAAATATTATATTATTAATTGTTATTTTATTCCTAAAAATCTAAGGATAAGAAAAATGACTTAGATAAGGTTATATATATTAATAATAAACAACTTGGGGTTATTTTGGTTTCTTATAGTTCGTTTATTAACCTTATAGTGTAAGAACACAAAAAGACACGGTAGAAGTAAAATTATCTAACTTAAAGTTAAATATAAATGATAAGGTTAAAATAAGAACCTAAACATGTCTTAATTCTATTGTATGAGAGGATTTCGACCCATACTTACCTTAGTTTAGAAATAAATCAATTCGGTGCTATTTAAAACCGAATTTGGCTTTATAATAAAATAATATTTTTAGTTTTTCCAAAGGAGCCCCTCTCCTCCCTTATAAAAGGGCACCTCCTGTCTCTCTTCCTCACACCACATTGAGCTTTCAAGCTCGGCCAAACCCTGCCAAATTCTCTTCTACACTTCCCTAGAAACATCCTAGAGGTTCTGTTCTGCTTCAAAGTCCAATTTTAGTGCCCTAAAAGGAGATCTCAAAGAGGCGCTTCAAAGAAGAGGAGGTTCGGACACTTACGAAGCAAATCGGACCTAAGGTAAGGGAAATATCACAATCTCATTTTTATCCAAGATTGTTTATACTTTGAAATTATTAGGGTGTATTTTATCATCCAAATCCATGTTTCTTCAATACCTAATATTCCATCCACCTAAAATTGTATAAATACAATTTTACCCTTCGGTGGGTTTTTTGTAGAAGATATGAAAGGAAACTTTTGTCGTTTTTCGTACGAGGTAATTTTTGACTTTGCTGAAAAAAGTACAAGAAGAATGTTTTTTTAACTTATACGGCATGAATGGATTTTTAAAACATTATTTCCAAGAATCTTACTTTACAAGTTTTCAAGTCTATTTTTAATCAACTTCTTTTAGTTTAGAATTTTATGACATGTTAAGAAAGGAAAAGTGTTTTTGAAGTAGAAAGGATATTTTCCTCAAGAATGGAGTTGAAGTGTTTTATAAAAATTATTTTCCTTATTAGATAATAAAGGGTTCCGTTTTTATCCCTATTATTACATTGATTTGATTATGTTGTGATGGAATTATTTTTATGAATTCCTTTATCTTATATGAATTGTTTTATGATGTCACGATGTTTAAGAATCCCATTTTTATTACATGGGTTATGCTATGATGTATGATTTATGATTTTGTGGCACACATAAGAATGGTATAATTATGAGATGGGTGGGACTTATATCTCCCTCCAATGCATTGGGTAAAGATTTTATATCTCATGAGATTGACATGGCTGGAATAGTAGGTTAAACCGGTTCAGTGAAACAGGACTGAAACGAGGAGTGAACTCGGTTAAGAAATGGACTTTGTCCACTAAGATAGTCTTGACAATGAGTCTTGACTAATAAGAAATTATTCTCTATGATTATATGTGTATGCCACGAAGTGTCATGTTTTATGTTATTATTATTGGGATTACATTTCACTACTATGATTTATCCCATGTTATGATATTATGATCTCTTTTGCAGGTTAAGATTTCCAAAATGTTATGTTTTTATGAATATGATGTGACAGATACATATTTTGTTTACCCTTATTGAGCATTTGAGCTCACCCTTTTATGTTTTCTTTTCCGCAGGATATAAAGAAAGGTTTTAGGTAAAAAAAGGAAGATCTTTATGGGAGATATTGAAGATGTTTCACCATGATTAGAAGATTATATTCCAAGTTTCCAAAGACACTAAACTATTCCGGTCCTTGTGTGTGTTTTTGTTATGTACTAAGTATTCCGAAAAAGTAATGTAATGTCCATGTATGTTAAGCTTAGGGTCTCTACAGTTGGTATCAGGGGAGAGGTTTAGTCAACCTTTGGAATCTAGGATGCGAGAACTTTAGTGAGATCCCTAGAGATATTTCTATGGTATGTCTAGGGATGTCCCTAAGGTTAAGTATATGTATAGGTTATAGTACTAGAATTACAGTAACCTAAGATGTAAGATATTGAAGGTACTCCCCCTTTATTATGTTGTTTTCCCTAGCATGATTTTTTCCTCTCACACTATTATTTTTGGGTTTTAGATGATGGCTGGAACCCGAAGGAACCGTGTTGATCAATGAAATGGACAATGAAATGATTGTCCTCCTGAACAAACAAATTTTATAGAAGATGGAGTGAAAAATATTATTGCTATACTTACACAAGCTATGAATCATTCTGGACTTCCAAATGAGCATAGAAGGGAACAATATTCTATTGAGTCCTTCATGAGGCAACGTCCACCTTCTTTCAGTGGGTCTTCTGATCAACTTGTTGCTGAACAATGGATCAGTACTACTAAAAATATATTTTCCATTCTTCAATGTTCTGAACATGATAAAGTCATCTTAGAAGTATATCGTCTGGAAGGTGAAGCAGATCAATGGTGGAATCTTATCAAGAATACGAGGCCAAGAGATGAAATTGAGTCCATGGAATGGGATGAGTTCAAGAACTTATTTTTCAACAAGTAATTCACTCGTATTCTTTGAAAAAATATGGAGAAGGAGTTTCTTGAACTAAAGAAAAATGATGATGAATCTGTTGGTATATACGAAGCAAATTTTACAAGGCTTGCAAGGTATGAATCTTGATTTAACATCCAACCTAAAAGTAAAGTTGATCGATTCTTCAGTGGCTTAAAACCAAATCTTCGAAGGGCATTTTCTATAAGATACTTCAGTAGCTATGAAGAAATTTTGCATTGTGCTATCAAGGTATAAATGGAAGTTGGTGTTACTTATCCATCTTATAGTTTTGACAAGAAATGAAAGATAGAGTTCAAGGAGAAATCTCAGAATAATGGTGAAAAGAAGATGAATGTTTCTTTATGCTCAAAGTGTGGAAAGAATCTTGGTGGAGATTGTCTAAATGGGGATAGAAAACGTTTTAAGTGTGGTAAAGAAGGTCATCGAGCAGCAGAGTGTCAAAGTAATAGAAAAAGGGTTTCTAATGATGTGAATAAAGAAAAGACTACAGAGAACTCACCACCAACACTTCAATGCTTCAAGTGCAAGGAAATGGGGCATTATGCTAATAAATTTTCTAATCCAAGGGTTAGTGACGATTGACATGAGCAACCACTTAAGGAAAAGGACAAAGGGAAGTCACATGCGATCACTATTGGAAATGTTGAATATGACAACAATGTGGTGGAATGATTAAGTGTTTATGTTATGGGATTCCAAAATAATGTTGTATCGTGGAATATTGGAATATTTATGTATTGGTCTATTGTGGTTTTCAATGGTACAAGTAACCATGGAATGTGATTGAGATATTTTTGGAAAAAAAGATGTTTATGCACCTAATGAAGGGAAAATGAGAAACTGAAATGTTTGACCATATTCATGAGCTTATGACTGATATAAGGAGAAGGTTATATCATGGTTTGAGTATATAGAATTTTTGGATTTTTGTATGTGAAAAGAGTTAACTTTTGACTGCATTCATGTTTTCACTAAGGTTCAATGGTTATTAATTCTTCAAGAGAATACATGATTAAGGTATTCACATTTTTGTAATTTGACCAACATGATATATCTTATGATATATAGTGGATAAATGATGGAATTCACGTGATTGTTATGTGACATTTCAAGTAATCATTTTCTTTATACTATGAGCTTGGACTGAAGTATTTTAGATAAGCCTAAAGATTGGAATATATTATGTTGGACATAAGTTAGTATTGTTTAAGGATAGAACTTATTTTGATATTATTTATGGGATGTTATAGTAATGTATTTTTAGAAAAAGGACAACCTGCAGGATGGGCGACAACCCATCACGCCGGACAAGGCTGTGGGAATCGAACCAACAACCGAAGTGTGACTAGCCTTTATCGCCTACCACTGGCCTACATGAAGTCCTTGTTTAGTAGAAACTAGTTTTATTATATTAAGCAGTATGATATAATAAGTATAAGTCCATTTTAGGAACCATATATGATTAACCTTACTATAGATGGACTTATGTATTTTTGATAAATTTTCTAACCTTTTGTTTGAGACAAATGGAATGACCCATTATTCTATCACATGATCTGCTAACAAATCATGAATGACAAATTCAACTTCATTTCATTAAGAGAAGAAGTGGAAATTGTCCAAAGAATGACCAACTTTGAGACTATACCAAAATCACGAAAGTATTTCTTCTAATTCCAATTTCATCAACTTTAGGGAAATGATCTTGAAAACCAAAAATGTTGTCCTATTGATCTTATATCTGATGAATCATATGGTAACTTAGATTGTCACAAATTTGTGGCTTTGTGATTGTTGGCTTTTCCATAGACATGTTCTCTACCACTCTCCATCAGAACATGATGGTTAGATTTCTCTTCCATATACATAGTTTCACCTATGTGGAAACCCAGTGCTTAGTTTATTTGGGTAATCGTTACGTTTCATACTTTTGTTTTTAAAGATTGGTTTTGATATTCCTTTTTATGATGTGGGTTTCTATTAAAGAAAATTTCGAGTAGTAAACCATTTATAACCCCGATGAATTTTGAGGGCGAAATTCATTTTAAGGGGGGTAGAATGTAACACCCCGAGATTTTTTGAAAAATATTCTTTTTAATTTCATTAATGTCTTATGTTGTACGCTACACCAAAAGAAGCTTTCACAACACGCATCCTTGACTTGCCTTGCATTACACGCAATCATGACTTTCCTCGATAGCGTGTGTAGTACGCAATACCGAGTTTCACTAAACAACAATATGCTATTAAAATATTATTAAAACTAGCCTTTATGAATAGTAATAACCAATTTTTGAAATTTTGTAAATTTTATTTTCAAAATGGACTTCATTTTTGGATTCAGAATATTGAAATTAGCTTAGAGTGAAATTTTGGTACTTTTCGGATAACTTTCATTTTCTGATGAATAGTTAAAATTACTAAATTTTAATTAAAAACAACCTTTTTAATCAAAATAATTAATAGTGATAAATTATTAATTTGAGTGGATTTAAAGTATAATTAGAATATATTTTTACAATTTAATATAATGTTGGTCATTGGATGTAATTTCACATTTAAACCAGACATAAACAAGTGTCAATCTTTTGATAGTTATTATCTTTTATGAACACGCTATTTGTTTTGACGATGGGAATTAATTTTTAAATTAAGTAATGAAAATGATATGTTTTGAATTTGGTAAAATAGACATAATTTTTGAGTTCATAATATCAAATATAGCTTAGGCCTAATTTTTGATATTTTTCTGGAAACATTCATTTTTTTAATGAATAGTGAAACCACTAAGTGGTAGTTAAAAAAATGAATTTTTCATAAAACATAATTTTACCGCTTCTGTGAGTGAAATTTGAAAAATCCGAGAGACACGGTTGATGTCAGTAAGTAAAATGTGGTTCAATGTGATGAAAATAATTTTTGGTGAATAGTAACTTTTTACTTTTGTTTTACCACGATTAAAAGTAAATAGGGGAATTAAGGGTAAAAATGATATTATTATTACCATAACACATGTACTAATTCTATTGGATAAGTTTAATTCGACCAAAAACAACCTTAGAAATAAAATATGACCATTTAGGCCCACTTGGATTAGATTAGGACATTTATTATTAATTTATTTAAAAAAGGGTTAAAATAGTTAAAATCAAAGTTTAATAAGTAAATAATTTTTAATATATGGTTATACATAAGATAAATTCGACTATAAATATTCATTAGAAATATAAAAATTGTTCCTACATAATGGTATTTTATTTGTAATTTTTAGAAATTAAATAATTTAATTTATTTATGACACAAAGATGATGTTGTAAATATCATATTAATGAAATATTGACATAATTGATGTTAAAAATACCAAAATAAATGTACTTTGAGACTTTTTATGAATTCCAATAATTTTATAGGTTAATATGACATGTTAGTATTTATGTAATAATATTTTTTCGAAATAATAATTCTGTTATAATTTTTACAAAAATCAATTACTAAATCGTGTCAAAATTGACATAAAATAGTTTTTAAAACAAATATTATATTATTAATTGTTATTTTATTCCTAAAAATCTAAGGTTCGGCCAAATGACTTAAATAAGGTTATATATATTAATAATAAACAACTTGGGGCTCGTTTGGCTTCTTATAGTAAGTTTATTAACCTTATAGTGTAAGAACACAAAAAGAAACGGTAAAAGTAAAATTATCTAACTTAAAGTTAAATATAAATCATAAGGTTAAAATATGAAGCTAAACTTGTCTAAATTCTTTTTTATGAGAGGATTAAGACCCATCCTTACCTTACCTTATAAATAATTCAATTTGGAGCTATTTAAAACCAAATTTCGCTATATAATAAAATAATATTTTTAGTTTTTCCAAAGGAGCCTCTCTCCTCCCTTATAAAAGGGCACCTCCTCCCTCTCTTCCTCACACCAAATTGAGCCTTCAAGCTCGGACAAACCCTAAACAATTCTCTTCTACACTTCCCTAGAAACATCCTAGAGGTTCAGGTCTACTTCAAAGACCAATTTTAGTGCTCTAAAAGGAGATCTCAAAGGGGCGCTTCAAAGAAGAGGAGGTTCAGACACTTACGAAGAAAATCAGACCTAAGGTAAGGGAAATATCACAATCTCATTTTTATCCGATATTGTTTATACTTTGAAATTTACTAGGGTGTATTTTATCATCTACATCCATGTTTCCTCAATATTTAATATTCCATCCACCTACAATTTTATAAATACAATTTTACCCTTCGGTGAGTTTTTTGTAAAAGATATGAAAGGAATCTTTTGTCGTTTTTCGTACGAGGTACGTTTTGACTTTTCTGACAAAAGTACGAGAAGAATGTTTTTCTAACTTATACGACTTGATTGGATTTTTAAAAAATTATTTCCAAGAAGTTTCCTTTACAAGTTTTCAATTCTATTTTTAATCAACTTCTTTTAGTTTAGAATTGTATGACATGTTAAGAATGGAAAAGTGTTTTTGAAGTAGAAAGGATATTTTCCTCAAGAATGGAGTTCAAGTGTTTTATCAAAATTATTTTCCATATATGATAATAAAGGGTTAAGTTTTTATCCCTATTATTACATTGATTTGATTATGTTGTGATGGAATTATTTTTATGAATTCCTTTATCTTATATGAATTGTTTTATGATGTCACGATGTTTAAGAATCCCATTTTTATTACATGGGTTATGCTATGATGTATGGTTTATGATTTGTGGCACACATAATAATGGTATCATTATGAGATGGGTGGGACCTATATCTCCCTCCAATGCATTGGGTAAAGATTTTATATCTCATTAGATAGACATGGCTGGAACTGTAGGTTAAAACGGTTCAGTGAAAAAGGACTGAAATGAAGAGTTAACTCGGTTCAGAAATGGACTTTGTCCACTAATATAGTCTTGGAAATGAGTCTTGACTAATAAGAAATTATTCTCTATGATTATGTGTGTATGCCAAAAAGTTTCATGTTTTATGTTATGATTATTGGGATTACATTTCACTACTATTATTTATCCCATGTTATGATATTATGATCTCTTTTTCAGGTTAATATTTCCAAAATGTTATGTTCTTATGAATATGATGTGACCGATATTTATTTTGTATACCCTTACTGAGCATTTGAGCTCACCCTTTTATGTTTTATTTTCCCCAGGATATAAAGAAAGGTTTTAAGTAAAAAAAGGAAGATCTTTATGGGAGATATTGAAGATCATTCACCACGATTATAAGATTATATTCCGAGTTTCCAAAGACACTAAACTATTACAGTCCTCGTGTGTGTTTTTGTTGTGTTCTAAGTATTCCTCAAAAGTAATGTAATGTCCATGTACATTAAGCTTAGGTTCTATAAAAGTAGAACTCAACATGAGGTAAAAGAGATGGCTTGAATTACTCAAGGATTATGATTGTACGATACACTACCACCTGGGGAAAGCAAACAAGGTGGAAGATGCTTTGAACAGAATAGATCACGGAGTATTGAACAATATGAGAATTAAAAGGGATCCAATTTTCATGGATCTAGTGAAGATGGACATGGGAATAACCAGGGAATGTGAAACATAAATTCCTTTTCAAATGTTTACCAAACCATCTTTACTAGAAAGGATTAAGAGTTCTCAAACTGATGATGAAGAATTTTAAAAGATGATTAAAGCTGTGAATGATGTGAGATTGAGAGAATTTGTGTATGAAGAAGGAATTTTGAAATTTGGGAAGAGGCTTTGTGTTCCCGATATACCTGATCTAAAAAGAGAATTTTTGGATGATGCTCGTAGTTTCAATTTCTCTATGCACCCTGGGAGAACCAAAATGTATAGAGATTTGAAGGAATATTTTTGGTGGGACAACATGAAGAGGGAGATTGCTGATTTTGTGTCAAGATGTATGGTTTTTCAATAAGTGAAAGCTGAAAGGCAACAGACTAGTGGAGTATTGCAACCTCTTCCCATACTGGAGTGGAAATGTGACAATATTACAATGGGCTTTGTCATGGGGATACCAAATACTCCTAGAAAGAATGATGCAATATGGGTCATTGATGATCGTCTTACCAAGTCAGCACATTTTGTTGCTATAAGAGAATATCTACCACTGGAACGTATAGAAAGACTATATATTGATGAAGTTGTGAGACTTTATGGAGTACACCTATCAATTGTTTCTGATCGTGATCCCCGTTTTACTTCAAGATTCTGGAAGAGTCTTCAGAAATCCCTAGATACTGAACTTCATTTGAGCACTGCCTACCACCCTCAGACAGATGGATAATCAGAACGAATTATTCAAACTTTAGAAGACATGTTGAGATCCTTCTCACTTGACATTCAGGGTATGTGGGATCAATATTTACCTCTGTTAGAATTTTCCTATAACAATACCTTCCATTCGAGTATTCAGATGGAACCATATGAAGCATTATACGGGAAGAGATGCCGCACACCAACCTGTTGGGATGATGTTGGTGAAAGAAAACTTGTAGTTCCAGAACTGGTGGAGGAAACAATGAAAACGGTGAAGGTAATCCAAAATCACATCAAAGCAGCTCAAAGTAGGCAGAAGATCTATGCCGATAATCGAAGGAAGGATTTGGAATTTCAAGTCGGTGATCATGTTTTCTTGAATATATCTCCATGGAAGGGAGTCATACATTTTGCTAAGAAAGGTAAATTGAGTCCTAGGTACATCGGACCTTTCGAAATTCTAGAACGAATTGGGGCAGTAGTTTACCGATTGGCAATGCCGCCAAGTCTCTCCAAAGTTCACTATGTGTTCCACGTATCCTTATTGAGGAAATACATGCCTGTCCCAATGCATGTACTCACCTACGAGGAATTAGAACTGGAACCCGATCTATCTTATTGCGAAGTTCCCGTCAAGATTCTTGATACGAGAGAACAAGTACTGAGAAACCGGACAACTCGTCTGGTAAAAGTCTTGTGGAGAAACCATAAGATGGAAGAGGAAACATGGGAACCTGATGAACTTATGATGAAGAACCACCCGATTCTTTTCATGCGGTAGTATTCTCGAAATTTCGAGGATGAAATTATTTGAAGGAGGGGAGAATGTAACACCCCAAGCTTCTACGGTACACTTCTGTTGGATTAATGCGATAGCGTGTGTTGTATGCAACATCGAGTTCTAACACACCACAACCAATTAGACTAGCCGTTATGAATAGTAATACCCACATTTTAAAATTATATATATTTTTTATTTCAAAATGTACTTCAATTTTGGATTCAGAATATCAAAATTATCCTAAGTTGAATTTTTGGTATTTTTCTGAGAACTTCCAATTTTTATGAATAGTGAAAAATACTTAAAAACAACTTTTTTAATCAAAATAATTTATAGTGATAAATTATATTATTTGATGGTTTTAAAGTATAATTATAATATGTTTTTACCATTTTATACAATGGTGTTCATTATAATTATTTTCACATTGAAATCGGACATAAACTATTGTCAATCTTTTGATATATATTGTTTCTTAAAACACGCTATTTGTTGTGACAGTGGGAATTAATTATAAAATTAATTAATGCAACTTTTATGTTTGGAATTTTGTAAAATAGAAATCATTTTTGAATTCAGAATATCAATTATATCCTAGGGTGAAATTTTGGCATTGTTCTGAAAAACATCAATTTTTGATAAATAGTGAAACTACTAAGTGGTAGTTAAAAAACTGAATTTTTCATAAAACATAATTTTACCGCTTCTGTGATTGGAATTTTGAAAATCTGAGAGACACAGTTAATATCAAGGCGTAAAATGTGGTTCAATGAGATGAAAATAAATTTTGGTGAATAGTTACTTTTTACTTTTATTACCACGGTTAAAAGTAAATAGGTTACTTAAGGGTAAAAATGATATTAAAATTACCATAACACATGTCCTAATTCTATTGTACAAGTGTATCTCGACCAAAAGAAACCTTAGGAATAAAATATTATCATTTAGGTCCACTTTTATTAGATTAGGACATTTATTATTATTTAATTTAAAGAAGAGTTAAAAGATTTAAAATCAAAGTTTATTTACTAAAGCATTTTTAATATAGGGTTATACATAAGATATATTCTATTATAAATATTCATTAGAAGGATAAAAATATTTACTACATAATGATATTTTATTTATAATTTTTAGACTTTAAATAATTTAATTTATTTATGACACAAAAATGATGCAGGAATTACCATAATAATGAAAAATTAAAATAATTGATATTATAAATACACAAATAAATATAATTTGAGAATTTTAATGAATTAAACTACTTTTATAGGTTAATATGACATTATATAAGTTACTTAAGAAACTTTTTTCGTTGTAATCATTATGTAATGAGTTTCACAAAAATCAATTATTGAATAGTGTCAAAATTGACATAAAAGAATGTTTAAAAAAAATGATATTATTAATTGATATTAAATTCCTAAAAATCTAAGGTTCGGCCAAGAGACTTATATCATGATAGGTTTATCCTTAATGGACCACTTGGGGGTCTCTTGGATGTATATAGTAATTTTATTAACCATATAATATAAAAAAACAACGAGACATTGTAAAAGTGAAACTAATTAACTAAGAGTTAATACTTAATGATAAGGTTAATATAGTAACCCAAACCTATCTAAATTCTATTGGTTGAGTGGTTTCGACCTATCCACAGAGTAACCTTAAAATAATCTACTTTGGAGCCATTTGAAACTTATTATGAATTTATTATAAAATAAAATTTCTAGCTCTTCCAAAGGTGCCCCTCACCCCTCTTATAAAAGGGCACACTCCCTTCTCATTAACTCACACCTTCAAAGCCTTTTTTCTCGGCCAAAATCTTCCCAAATACTCTCTCAACGTCCCTCACTTAATCCTTGAGGCCTTCCTTTAGTCATAAAGCCAACCTAAGAGCCCTTTTGATCAAATCAAAAGGAAGAACCCGAAGAAGAGGTAATGATTTCACCACCCTTTTCCAAGTTCCTTTATTCTTCCACTTCTTCCTTATTTTTTATTAACATTATAAAATGATAACTCCAGTATCTTATATATACTGTGATGTTATTATAAATATTGTACAACCATATTCAGTATTCTATCCATCCTTCGAATAACATGTCACCATACGTGCGTACGTAAGACTTACCCTCTCCACGTTGTGGTGTAATTGTTATTCAATAAATTATTACTTGGATGTGTATAATAATGATGTGTAACGCATATAAATAATAAATATAACATAATAATGATTATTTATATATGTTATATCATTCAATTTTTTATTATTTTAATATCAAAAGAATGATATTGCTGCTCGTGCGTACATACGGACTACCGTCTCCACGAACGCGATAAGATTCATTCTCCATCGTATCCATTCAAGTATAATTCTCATTTGATGATTAATAATATTATCTAAGGACATGATATAATTCTAGATATGATTAAGATACAACCTATCCATGATAAACAAGTCTTACATAACAAAACATATAAAATAAAATGAGTAATTTAACACCCAAAACAACGATAATACTAAGATATTATTAACAAATCAATGGTAAAAGATCATATATGATATCATATTAATATATATGACTCTTGTATAAATTAATAACAACTATTTCACCATTATAAAAGAGGTTAACCGACCCCAACCAAGGAAAATTACATGGTAAGGGTTTATTTCACAATCTCTTCATTATCCGAGGTTGTTTATACGTAATAATCTACTGGGATCTCTTTATCATCCACATCCATGTTTCTTAAAAATGAATTTCAAAACATTTTTAATATTTACTAGAATATGGGTTAAAGTCATCTATACCCTTTTTTGACTTTTTATAATATGTTTATAAAGGAATCTTTCCGTCATTTTCCAAATAAGGTTCTTTTATCCTTTTCGACAAAATTAAGGTAAGAATGTTTTTTGAACTTATACGGCGGGTGCGGCTATTTTCTGCCGTTATAAAATCGTCGAAGCTTCCCTTACAAGCTTATAAGAATATTTTCAAAGAAAATGTTTTATTTTATAAATATATGACCCTTAAATTATTTCAAAATAGAATGAGATATTTCTCTAAAATGAGTTTTGATTTCATCTATGTCAACATCCTTTGATGGATTTTATGCTTATTTGTAGTTGATTTATTATGAAACAAAACTTCTATATTGTATTGAAGGTTTTGTGATATGTTTGACTGTGGATGTGTTATTTTTATACCATTCATGGTTTATGGATGAAGTATTTACATTTCGTATGCTAGTTTTAATACGAATGTTTATGTTATGTTTAAACCTTTTCATATGGGAATGCATTGGACTTAATATGTGACGGGTGGAGCCCACTATAGATCCTCGATGCATCGGTAGGTCTCATGAGACAAACTAGTGTCTTGGGACAAGCCCTTGACAAAATAATATTTGTAGTCTTGGAACGAGGCATTGGCTATGTGGTTATGATAGTCTGGCATTATGCATTCCATCATTATGAAAGTGGTTATTGATATTGCATGTGATTACTCGATCAGTAGAATATCCATGTGAATATGTAAATTGCATTATTTTATTTTATTTTTCCATACTATGTTGATGTTCAAGTTTAAAAGTATTTTTTTTAGTTATACACTGCCTTAAATGTTTATTCTAATTTATAAAAGTTTTTTCTATATTATTATCCTTACTGGGCATTTGAGGTCACCCCTTTTCTATGTTTTATTTTTTCCAGGATGTGAAGAAGTAAATTATGAATGACCTGCAGGGATATTATGAGGAGATAATAGTGTGGATTATGGAGACAATAAGTTGTTGTTGTAGTTTTCACTTTATGATGTAATGTAAAACATTATGAATATATCTAGTGTTTCCAAGGATACTAAACCAATGGGTCTTTCGAGATTTGATATTTCTTGTGATAATGTCAATGTTATGTAATAATGCACCGACTCTGGGAAACTGGGGTCGGGGCGTTACATTAATTCTAATGGATACAACATAGGGGGTCAAATTATAAGTAAATGAGGAAAATCACGAAGAATTTGGATGTTAAAATGAAGAAGTTGAAAGTTAATTCACTTCCTTTTCAATAAAAAAAGATTTGAAAAGAACAATTCAAATTCATTCATCCACTTGAGTGTTTAAAATTTGATAATGTAGGGAGTATTACTTTAAAGTCTTATCATAAAATTAATTATTATGATATGGATGAATAATTTTTGATGAAACCATTGAATAATGAAAAATTAGGAAAAACTATATGATAAATTCATCAAGAGGAAAAAAATGATATCTCATGAAGATGAAATATCATATGATCTAGAAGTTGAGTGAGTCAAGTACTGTAGAGAAATAAGTGAAGATGTTATTGTGGCTATTATAGATAAACTATAAGGTAAAAAATTGACAGTTATGGTTCTAAAATTAAAGGTTGAGTTAATCTTGAAGTTGAGTACATGGAAACCAATGAATAAATTGATATATATATATATATATATATATATATATATATATCAAAAAAGTATATAATTATAATTGAGTTATTCCAAAATCGAATCCCAATATGAGAAAAAAGTGGAGGAGGAGTTGGTAATAAAGGTAGAGATTGAAAAATGTATATCTATAAATATTTGGCAACTGAGAGAAAAAAAATATTTTAAGATTGTATTTTAATTATAGGTATGAATAATTGACTGCGTATCTAAATATGAAAAATATAGAGAGAAAATTATTAATGATTTCAAATGAGAAGTGATGATAGGGTGGTGAAAGTTTAAAGTGTAAGAAAGTCTCCTCACTCTAATTATGACATGGGAAGTTCATTAAACAAAATGAAAACAGAAGTTTAAGGGGTTTCCATTTAAGAATTTTTTACTATTACACCAGTGTAGTGTTTAAAACAATGGTGAAGTGGTTTTTGATTTTGACCAAAAGAGGAAATTTGACATGGTTAGTGAAAAAACATGGTTATAAAATCTCCAAAGGAATGTTTCTTTATGGATCTCTAAATAATGATGTTGGATGAACATAGGTTCAAAATATGGAGACAAAAATTAATATTACTACTAATGAAAATTAGGGCATAGTTAAGGTGTGTGAATTATTTCTAAAAGTCATTTTAGAGAGAAAAAATGAAAAAAGATTAAATTATTTGGTATCATAATATTTTAATAGATACTTATTTTTCTATCATGGTTTTTGGAATAAGTTAATAAATTATACATCAAGAGTGTGACAGAAGATACCATGAGAGATATGGGAAGGTGGTAAGAAATAGTTAAAAAATACCCAAGTAAGATAGAAACTCAAAAAATATATTCGCTCATGAAATATGAATATGTTTTTGTAGAGATAATGGATGATATTTTTTGTCCACCATCTAAAATGGTGGACTAATGGTACGGGGTAAATAAATTATGATTTTATAAGACAAACATGGCTAATATAGAATTAAAGTAAACAAACATGTCTAGAATTTGTTTTATAGATAATGTTTTTATTTATCATATGACCCAAGACGAAGAACTCACAATGGGTCTCAAATATGAAAAAATATAAACCTGTTCATTTTGGAAATGACAAGGGACTTAGAAATTATGTTGATATTATGGATATGGTTAGTAAAAAATATTTATGGTATAAAAATATTTTATTGGTTAAAGGCCACAATCAGAATTCTATAATTGTAATCCAATTGTGTGACTCCAGACATAATGTAATTTTTTTTTAAAAAAAATCTATAAAAACTATATAAGGAATGAATTTTTTGAAAAAATGATGAAAAAAAAATGAAATCCCTACCTCAGTGGTAATGGTAATTGAAGAATAATTTTCAAAGCAGTTGAAATCATCTACGGTGCAATTGTATTTTTCCATTTGAGAACAAAATATTCATGGAACGTGGCAGTAGATAAGGAATCTAATGTTATAGAAAATCTCATATATGATCAAACACATGTGTATGGTTCTTATTAAAGGAGTAATATTATCTATAAAAAATATGAACCATTGAATTTTAAATAATCAATATTACTTGAGTCAGTTTATGAGGAATTTTGTGGTCTAATTACTCCAAATTTATGAAATGGGAAGATGAATTTTTCTTAGTTAATAATTATTATGAAATAATATCATGACTTATATAAATATCACACAATTTCTAGGTACTAAATTCATTATTAAATATTACATACTTCATTAAAAGATTTTGGTATTAAAAATTATGAAAATATAAATTATAGTGGAATGCAATTTACTTATATTGAGGTGGGGGAGTATCTAGAAAATCATGAGGCTCAACATTAGGCTTTTGTGGTGAGGAACCCTCAATAAAATAGATTCATTGATCATATAATCTATATCCTGAAAATAATATAATACACTATTCATATTTCGAAGATCCCAATAGAGAGATATTTTAAGGAAGTGGTTCTCACCTAAATACATATTTCAAATCAGTAAGTTTTTTCCTTTAACAAAGAAAATAATATATATACAATATGGTATGGTAATTAGGTCACACAAATATACTGTATGTTGTTTGGGAGTAAATGTAACATTTTTAGCATTAATAAAAATAGGAAGTATGAAGCCTATGGAGATGAAGGTATTTTACATGGATATTTTACTAAAATAAAAGCTTACAACTATTTCTAAAAACATATTATAAAAATAATTGAAGGAAATGATATGGTGGTCATTGAAAATTTGCAATTCATAAAATGGGTATGAAAATTTATGAGAATCTAGAGATATTTTATTGAAAATACACAATTTTTTAGGAAGAACATGATTAAGAAGTCTACGACTTAGGGGGAGTTCATGAATTTTTGTAAATTTATTGGGTATTTTATCTTTCTCCCTAGGTTCTTTCATGGAGTTACCCTATCTAGGATTACCCCTCACACCTCACCCGTCTTTTTTTCATAGAATGTGTTTATCATTTATCTTTTACTTTTTCACTCAATTTCATTCAGTGTGATTCTGTTTCTTCAATGGATTACACTCCCTTACATACTATCTCGTTTCAATTTTCTTCTTGATTTTTGTGCTGCCCTCTATATGGTGTGATTATGTTACTATAAATTAAATGAAAATTCAATTCATTTCTCATTCTTCATCTAAACTAAATCTATCAGTGAAGTTCCTTATTGTAAATATTTTCAAAAAACATCCACAGTAATCTTCTTAGGTATGGCTACTAGTCCATAAATCCAATAAGGGAATAAGTTAGGCCCCTTTCCATTATAGTAACCCAATACTTCAACATGAGTCTATTTTATTAGGGGAGAGTGGGTGTGAGTGAATTTTAGTTTCTTCCATTTAGTTATGGGTGTCATTTTCTGTTTCTTTTTTTATTGTCTATTTTTTTGATGACAACCACTCATCATGGATGGTGTTCTTGTTTTAATGGGATAGAGCAATCATAGTGCCCCACCTCAATGTATATTATAATTTATCGACAAGTTTTGATATATAATAATTTTATTGTTTTACATTATAGACTCATTTTAGACACGTTGATTTTCAACCAGTTTCGTTATTAAGGATGGTTAAGGTGGTATGTGAGTTCAACATTTATGTTTCTGTTTTTCTATTTGATGATGCTTCTCTTGGATGTAATGGTGTCACTGTGGAAATGAAAGTTTTTTTATATGGGTTGATAGGAGATTCATATCCTTATTCTTATCTCACTATTGAATTTTAATTTTTGAATCATTTTGGAAATATTCAATGAATTATTTGAATTATGGATATGTTTAGTCTCTGATATTGTTGTAAGGGACCCCACTAATCCCAAAAATGTGATTTTGTAGAAAATAAGAAAAATGGATTCGAGGGTGTTGAACGAGTAAAAAATATGTTTTTTAAAAAGTTATATAATTTATATATGATTAATATAAAAATAATGAAAAATAACAGCATCAACGACCCCTAAAAAAGATCTTCCAAACATAAAATTCAAGAAAATAGTGTTAGTAGTGACCAAATAACATTGATTCACACTATAAGACTGAAATTTGAGTATATTTACTTCTATTAATCTCAGGTAGAATCAAAAATCATTGAATAATCTACCAAGGATGATCATTAGGAGAGGTCTATGAATGACTATTGTGACCAAATAGAAAAAATCAGACATAATAAGTAATTCCAAGGTAAGAAAATAAAAACATAATCAAAATCAAGTGGGGTTTTTGAAATAAAATCAATAAATATGATAATGTATGAAGGAAAAAGACAAAATTATCATGAAAAGAATATTTTTAAATTGAATAAATTTTTTTAGATGATACTTTTTTTATTGATGGATTAATTAGAAAATCTATTAATATACTTGTATCTGGTTTAGAAAAAAGGGTTCATGTGTTTGAAATTGATGAAAAATAGTTATTATAATATATATTCATAGGATAAGAGGAAATATTGAATAAAAATATAGTTTTATAACATATGAAGATGAATGGAAGATATGTTAGCTGAACCAGGATCTATATGGAAAAAAGAAACACCAAGTGTATAGTATTCATGAATTGAAACATATTTGATGAAAATTAGATTCAAAATAGGATTTTTTAATTCTAAATACCTCTACCATAGTATGATAAATATGGTGGTTATTTTATTACATTATAACTAGATACATGAGGTCTCATCACGAATGAAAAAATAATATTGTTGTCTTATAAAACTAGATACACACTTGAATAAAAAATTATATTTGATAGAATAAAATAAAATATATTATTTTCTTTGAGAAAACAATTATTTCATTTTATAGTATCCTAAAAAATAAATCATAATACACTTCCCAGAATCACGGGGAAAAGAAAATAAGAAAGGGGTGATCTTAGATGCTTAATGAGGGTATATGTGAAATGAAATCTATCATGAATAAATAAGGTATAATAAATATGGAATGATAAATATATGAAAACACATTAAATTTAATCAATAAATTTAGTGTGATGAATAATATAGAATGACTAAATGAACATCAAATATTTCCACATAAATAATCAAATGAGAAAGAAAATTATCCCTAGAAATCATAAAAAATCCAATAATCACAAAGAAATCCAAAAATGATTTCTTAATTATGGAACACATAATGTCGGACATCTATAACATATAGTCAAGGAACTGTTCCAATACATTTCAAAATTCTATTTAGGTCATGTTCTAAGAAATCTACATAAATGGGATAGGATTTGGCCAAAACTCAGTCTAGATTGTCTCATGAGACCTATCGATGCATTGAGGGGATATAGTGGGACCTGCCTATCACTTAATAAGTCTAATGAATTCCATATATGGAAGTGGAAAATAATAATCAACATAAAAATTTTTATTTAAAAACTATGATATAAAATGTTGATACTTTCCCATTATTATACACTATCTAGATTAATGTAGAGAATAATATCAAAATAGTACATCCTCAATAAAACTGATCATAAAACATCTAGATAAAGAAGACGGATTTTATCATTAAAACATATCCCTAGTGGGTTATAAGTACAATAAGGGTTTTTTTCACTGATGAATAAAAATAAAATAAAATCTCACTTAAAAATTTTATTAGGAACATAAAATTTTTAATTTCAAAATCACATTCAAAGACTATAAATTTCTAGAATATGAGGGAAAATATTTTCTTTCAAAATGATCTTAATTTTTTTTAGGATTCTTTAAAAAATTAAATGTTCATGATGATGTGAAATTCCATTCATTCTGTACACATTAAATAAAATATTCTTTTTAAATATTCAATAATATGAAAAAAGTAGATCATTATGAATATGAGAAGAATACTAATCTTTGAAATTTTTTATAAAATTTAAAAAATGGGTAAAACTGATTTTAATAAATCATTTTTAGTATTTTGAAAACATTTTTGAAAATATTTCTATAAGACAAAGATTTGAAAAAAAAGGATTTTTGACTGAAGAGAGAAATAATGTAATTATTTATTAAAAGCATTTTCTTAATAATTTCTAATACAAATGGTAGGAAAATATTACTATTACATGAAAAGTTTATGAATAAATATAGGAGGATAAAATAAATAGGCTTTAGGATAGGAATATCAAATGTTCCCCCAAATAGAGACTTGAACATAAACAATCCTCGATAACGTTGAGATAGTGAAATACAACCTTACCACACTGTTATCTTTTTAATCATAACCCCTATAGGAGTGTGAAATTACAATGAAACCCTAAATACAAAAAAGGTATATAGATTCAATATATAATATATCAAAAGAATTTATATACAGCACACAAAATAAATAAGTGGTCAATATGGAATATTTATCCTAGAAGTATAAGTTAGATTAGAAAGCCCTTACCTCAGGTCTGAGTTCCTCCTTTTTATTTGAAACTATTATATAATTAATATAAATTTATAATAAATATATTCCATTACCATAATCATATATATAATACCATATATTATTTATTTATATCCTTCTATCACTTATTTTTTAACAATTCTTTATTAAATTCACTATTTTGAATGGTAACTCACAACTAGAAAATAAAGATATCCCCAAGCCTCTATACCAGTGGTTTTCATGAACCATTGGTATAGATTTATTGGATCAAGTCTATACTAATGGATTAAAAATGTTTTTATAGGTTTTTCTAAACAAGTAGTTTTTAAAAAATTGTTGGTATAGCTTTTCTACATATCCATCGGTCTCTTATACTCCACCCATTATCCCATGAACAATAATTTCCATCACCTTATTGATTAAAATATTCTTTTGTCCTCAATTTATGTCCCATTATTCATAGTTTTTATTTATATCTTCATCCATATCAGATTAGTGTGCTTCCGATATTTATTGCAATCTACTGATTATTTTTTTTCATTTTAATATATGTCATCATATGATCTTTCACAAATTGACCTAGAAACCTTGTTACCCAGATAAACTATCTGATTCTGAAATAGCATGAGGGGGGGTTTTGATTCCAACATTTTGGATAGAAGCACCCGACATCATAAAATATAAAACTATTAATGGATTTTCCACATAAACAGTGGAAGAAATAGATATATGTCTGTATGTCCAAAGGAAAACTCTATAAGAAGAGTAGTACTAGAAGTAAAAAATGTATATAAAACCAAAGTTCAACAAAAAGTAATAAAAAATAACATGATAAAATAGTATATTCCCCCATTTACATGACACTATATGAGCATATAATCAACAACAACTACCACCTCCATGTAGAGCTTTCCCCACAATCAAACATGGAAAGATGAAATTCAAACATGATTGAAGTAAAAGGTATGGTGTGAGCTAATATCCTAGTAGGGTCTCACCATGTGTTCCATAATAATATTACACATTAATTAATGAGATTATAATTTCAATTTTAAATAGAATTGGTATTGATATAAGAGATAATATTTTAAACAAATCATGATTTTCATTTCAATTGATGAAAGCACTTAATCAATGGATTAATAATTATTTTATATAAAATGGTTTATGCAAATTCACATGGAATATGTAATGACTTTTTAAAAATAATGGTATATATATCAAAATAATATCAAACAAGAAACATGTCCATTTACGAATAGTTACGATAATTCCAAGTTATAAGATCCTCGCACACTTATATAATGATAATGTAAATGTGAAAACATGTCCCTTAGACATGGGTTAGAGAGTAATAATCAACATCATAAAGAGGATAAGATCATCCAAGGCTAATTTTTTTAGTGTTCTAAAGTGTCAATACATTGTTAGGGAATTTCCATCATAGCATTTTTATCCCTAATAACTCACCGACTACGTAATCATGAATGTTCTCAAACAATAATAAATAATGGGAAAATTATTTCAAAACTATTTAAAATAAAATTTATCTATTTACCACTTCAATATACCAATTTCCTTTTAAAAATAGGGTTTTAATCAATTAATTACTTTTTAGGATAAATAAAACTAGAGTTCTTATCAAAATAGTTTAATCTTTTTTCCCAATTATCAATTTCAAATAATATTTTCCTAATCAATTTAACAATTACATCAAAAAAAAACGACACACCCATTCACTTGAATTGGGGGTTTCCAAAATTTATCATGCCAAGTCAAATTTATAATCCTAATTCACAAAGAATCTTGCTTTCAAAATTTAAATTTAAATTAATATAAAAAAAGAAATGTGTTCAAGGTTAAATTTATTAGCCAAACCTATATAGAAACACCAATCCTAACTTGAAGATCATGCATCACAACACCCACAACAGAAAACTCCAACATAGAACATCAGAATTAGATATCAAATAATAAAACATAGATTCAATATCTAAAAATAATGATGTTATATCTATCAATAAAATGGATATCTAAAAAATCCTAAGGAGAAGAGAGGAAGAGAGTGGGAAATAGATAATCGGAGAAGAACTCCTACATGGGAGATATTAAACGACATTCGCCAAGATTATATATGAATTGGAAGGGATTTAAATGATTAAAAATGAGTCTTTCAGAGTTATAAAGGACTATAATGATGTTAAATACAATGTTAGGACTATTTAGGGTTTATAAGGTAGTTTAGAAACTTGTAAAAAAAATTCAAAATAAGTTTGCCTGCATGGTTTCATGATGGGGGCCGCAAGGTATCCCAAACTATTCACCCGAACCATATGCCCATCTAAATTGGTGCATAGTTTCTACTAGGTGGAACCATGGTTTTTCTGAATGTTCACCAACCATGGAAACCCTCATTGCCTCGGATTTCATGGTTTTCACTACTAGGGCCCATAGTTTGGTAAAACCATGAACTAAACTGCACAACCCAAGAGAATTTAATTTTATTATAAATTTATATTGAAGAACACCTAAACGATCCCAAATCAAAGAATAATCCAAATAGGGGTCATTGAGAACATTAAAACTATAATAAGATGTTACCACCTCTTCACCATAGAAACTTTCTTTCCCCAAAAATCCTTTCAAGAAATATCTATGTCAAAAAGATGAGGCCACTAATCTCTCATCATTTACTTTCCCTCCCACATCTCATGAGTATTAGAACTGTGATTCCACAACACTCAGACCAAAGATATATTTCTCCCAGAATGTACCTTGGTTTTATAATCAACTATACTAGCTGGATTCTCAGTAAAAAATAAATTAATCTTAATGTTAAGATCACTATAGCTCAGAATATCATATGGACCAGAAATATACTTTCAAAACGTCAATACAATGAACATGATAAATATTCAAGTCAAAAATAATGAATGTTCTAAATGGTATGACACTTTCCTTATCTACTCAACACCTCAAAAAATATCAAAAAAAGAGAACCATTCTTATCTTTCCACTGAAGCTTACATTTACCCAAACGAGGTGAAATATTCAAGAACACATGATCACAAACTAAAACTTCTTATGTACTATGATGATGACCAATATAATATTTATGTCGTCTCTATTTTATAAACATTATTAGATGAATAAAATTATTGTTTCATTTTATCTCTTTAAAAATAATTAGTCTAACCAAGGTACTTTGACCAATCACCAACCAAAATAAAAGAGATTTAGAAGGTCGACCATTGAAGGACTCAAAAGGATGCAGTCTGATCACAAACTGGTAACTATTATTATAAGATAACTCAACTAGACCCAAATGATAAAAATGTGAGATGGATTAGAACAATAATTTCTCAACTTCAATACATGGAATATGTTATTCTTTGTTGTTATCTATAGTGGAAGTGATAAACAGTAAGTCACTTTCCCCACATACTAAACAACCTAAAATAGTCCCACAAAATGAGAATCATGCTTCCGTTGAATCCCAAGATATATATTATTTAAATGAGGTGAAAAATTTAAGAACAAATGATAAAAATTGAAAATTCCTATGTCCTTCAATTAAGATCAATAAAATATTTATTCTGGATCTATTCTGTCAACATTCTCTGATGAATCAAAAAATTATTTTCCTTTATCTCTTAAACCATGATCATTCCAACCAGATATCTTTTTACAATAAACAAAAAAATAACAAATATTTACATGTTATACCATGGAAGGACTCAAAATGATCCAGTCTATTCATGGACCAGTAGTTATTTTTATAAGAAAACTCAACAATCCCCAAATGATAATCCCACACTCCACTAAAATCTTGGATGCATGCACAAAGAATATCCTCTAGAATCGGTATATCTATCTCAGTCTATCTATCTGACTATAAATGGTATGTCATATTCAAAGGAACCAATGAACCTAGGGCCCCACTAATCCCTCTCAATATGAGAGAAGTTAAACAGGGATATCTAGTAGAGACTATAGCATATAGAACACTGTGAAACTGAAAAATATCACTAAAATAGAGACTTCCAAACTCCTAATATTTGGATGTATCTGAAATGGGTGTAAAGTGGTCCAATTTAGTAATCCCTTAGATTAGAACCCATATACCAATATACATTCTCTTGGTACATGGGAATAGAACCACAATGTCCATAGTGATCTCATACCAGTTCAATGTCGTCACTAGAAGTAACTGAAACAGACCTGAACGCTTCTAGTACTCATCCTTGACCTATGAAAACATATAAAAAAGAGAGAAAAAATCAGAATTTCTTTATCTGATACCTGACCCAAAAAATCCTTGCTACATTTAATAGAATATCTTCATGGTTCTTGGGTGAAAACCCTCTCATAATTAAGTAAATTTCCAATTTCGTCTTTCCTCACCACAAACTATACAATATTCTTTCTGAAAACATAGAATTCCCTCTATAGAGAATAAACATTTAGCAACGGTAGCCCCACCATAAAGAGTTCCTATGATATCTTATAACTCATCATCAATCTTATGTTCATAATGAATCACCTAAAGAAGACAGGAGGTCAACTGAACACTGGACAAATAAAACATAATCCCATGTTTCTTAAAATAAAATATTCTAAATTGAAAAAAGATCCATCATGTTCTACTGTTCTAATGATTTATTCATGGATCGAGTTAGAAGATTACTTCATTAATAATCTATGATGACTTTCCATTTCCTTGGGGTATAGGTGATGTAAATTTCAAAATATTTTAGGTACTCTATCCATCGCATACGGTGGAGATTCAAATATTTTTTTGAGAAGATGTTACTAAATCTTTTGTGATAGGAATATAATGTAAAACCTTCTCCAAAAGGTATTTCTACAAAATTTTAAGCTCCTATATCACAATAGAATGTTTAATGTAATGGGTCAGATAAATATCCTTGTGTGGCCTAATCTATTGAGAGCCACATGAAATGCCATGATCACCCTACATAGGAACACAAACCTTGCCCACTCTTTCCCTAGCCCAATTCTAATGCATCACAGAAGACAACATGTACTTGCGCATCCTTTGGAATATTCAACCCCAATACATTAGTAAAAAATATTTTTCATATCACTAAATGAACTTTGAATCATTTCATAGAATGCATACTTCACCCCATTAGAGTTAGACTAGTACCTAGAGAAGCCTAATTTGATAATTACTTTACAAACTGATGATTAAATTAAGTTAAAAAACAAGAATATATGAATATGAAAAAACATTTTTGGTTTCCATTATGTCATAATATCTTGATCCTTTCCATCATCATTTGGAATATCATGTTTTATCACAATGTTTCCCAATACATTCACTTCTAGAATCCAAAAATCACATTTTGATAGCTTGGTATAAAGAAAATGGTTTATTAGATATTCAAGAACATCTCTCATATGACAAACATGATCCTCCTTGTACATAGAGTAAATAAGGATTTTATCAACAAAGACCACACAAAAAGTATCTAGATAGTCATGGAAGATCCTATTAATTAGGGCCATAAATACTAAAGGATTATTTGTTAGAATAAATGGCATGGAAATGTACTCTTATGGCCATACCATGTATATAATGAGGATTTATGAATGTCATATTCTTCAACTATCAACTTGTGATAACCAGATTGAATATCAATACCTGATAACCACTTCACCCATTTAATTGGGCAAACAAATCAACCGTATGTGGAGTCAGATAATTTTAATTTAAAATAACTTGATTGATTTTCCTTTAATCTACACAAGGGTGAAGTAAATCATCATTTTTATAAAAAAAATAGAATTTCCTCTACATAATTTTGCACACTAGGGTGTATGAAGAATTTATCTAAAATATCATCAAAAAAGCCTTTAATTCATTCATTTTATCTGGTTCCACATGGTAATAAGAAATGGATAACAACTGAGTACCAAGTATTAAATTAGTAGAAAGCTGTACCACCCTTAGTAGTGTAAAAGAAGATAATTCATAATAAAAAATGTTGGGAAACTCGATGAAAACTAGAGGGTGATAATCACTCAAGGATTATCTCTCAAGAAAAAAAAATTAACACATATATTACTTTACTTAAATATGAACAATAAGGTTCATGTATACTGAAACATGGGTCACATTATCCTTGAAAGATAGGAAATTCCACATTGGATAATATAAAGGAAATCCACAGAAGATAAACAAATTCTTGATTTCTTAGAAACAATCCAATCCATAATGAATATTACATCTTGAGGATTCATTTCAAGAACCGAAAAATCCCAAGAAATACTAATCTATAATAAAGAGAACACACAAGTAGGATAATGAAGACCCAACCCACTCTTTATTATAAGGGGTCTAGAAATAAATATCACATCCGAAAAAATATCCATAGGACGATTTTTAATATTCACAATATGTGTTAAATTGAATGAATGAGATGAACCAATATCAAATAAAGCAGTCACTAATGATGAATCTATAGTGATGGTACCTCTCACAGTCACTAGACCCCAATCTGGATACTCTAGAGAATATTCCAAAATGAGAAGAAACAAACTTTCATATGATTATGTTTGACACCCCTTTGTTTGTGATATATTTAATTTCTCTGTAGTATTTTTTTCACTGATGATCCCATGCCACTATATGGAGAAAAATAAATATGTAAGAACTTTTACAAGTGACTAGAGTATCCATAGGAGCCACATACCTTGGGGTATTTAGTGAAAACCCATTTATGGTTCCCAAGATTCCACCAATGGTAGAAAATAAAAGGGCATATCACAGACACCATAGGATATCCAGAACAACCCTACTATTGTGAAACACCATGAGAATAATCACACTTTCTCTTTCCCTTGAAGGAACTCATAGAGATTCCATAGGGATAAAAGAAAAATCACATCGACCCTGATGTATCAGCCAGGTCCATCTCAACTATCAATGATATATCTAAGAAATTATCATAAGAATATGGTTTCCATGATTAAACATAAGAAGTCATATTAGATCAAAGTCCCTTGTCAAATTTTCATGTATTAATATCATAATTTGATAGAATCTCAAGTGGAAACTACAAAATCTTAGCAAAACAATTATCATATTAAGTCATGTTATTATCATCCTACTCATGTTTGAAAAACACTATTTCCTTTTCCCATACCATGAAATATAGATATATCTGGTCAGTGAAATATAGTATTTAAAACAAATCATGATTTTCATTTCAGTTGTTGAAAACAATTAATCAATGGATTAATTAACATTTCATATAAAATAATTTATATAAATTCAAAAGGAATAAGTAAACCTGTTTTCAAAATAGTGAAATATATATCAAAATAAAAAATTGAGAATCATGGTTAAGATATATGGTAGATCCAAGTTATTGGATCCTCACAGACTCATATAGTGATAATGGAACATTGCACACACATCCCTCAGATATTAGTCATAGAGGACAAAACAAAAACCTAATGAGGGTAAAATTTGCTAAGGTACATTTTTTAGGATTATAAAGCTTCAATGTATTGTTATGTAATTTCCATCCTCACATGTATTTCCATAATAACTCAAATAATACCTAGGTTTTCATATTCTCAAGAAACAATCAATAATTAAAACATTATTTCAAAAAAGATAAAAATACCATTTCCCCATTTACCATTCAAATTAGAAAATTTTTTCTTTCAAAGCAAAATATGGTTTTAATCAATTCATAATTTTTTAGGATAAAATCAACCAAGGGTTTTTATAAAAATAATTTATTCCATTTTTTTCAAATACCAATTTCAAATATAAATTTCTAAATAAATTTCCAAATCTCATAAAATAAAAATCAAACACCAATTCATTAGCATTCGGATTTTTCCAAAATTAATCATGCTAAATAAATTACAAATAACATTTCATAATAAGTCAGTTTTTCATAATTTAAATTTAATGAAGTATAAAAAAATCAAGAAATTCAAGGTTCAATAAATTAACCAAACTTTTATAGAACTGCCTATCTTGACATGGAGATCATGTATCACATTGCTAAAAATGGGAAAATTCAATGAAGAATATCATAAATGGAGATCAAAAAGAAAACCTATATTCAATATATAAAACAAATAATTTAGATCTACCAATAAAAAATATATCAAATAAATCATAAAAAGAAGATAATAAGAGTATGGGAGAGAGAGAATGAGAGGAGAACTCTTATAAAGGAGAGATCCAATAATGGTCTCCAAGATTCAATCTACCTTGGAAAGGGGTTTGGAGGATCCAAATGTGTCGGTAACATTAAAAAATAATTATAAAAACATATAATCCTTAGATTTTTCTTATTGGGGTTCATATGGGTGGGGGTCCTAGAATTTATAAAACATTTTTTGGAATTAAAATGTATGCATGCATGATTTCTTGAAGAGGTCATCATGGTTTCCCAAACCATTACCCTAATTGTAAACCCCTCTAAAGGGGTAAAATGTTTATACTAGGCATGTGTATAGTTTTAGAAACCAACCACTAACCGTGAAAACCCTCACTTCCTAGGTTTTTTCATTAGGAGGGCACACAGTTTGGGAAAATCGTGCCCCAACCATGCACATCCCATGAACCTTTTAAATTTATCAAAATTTATACAGAATCACCCATAATTATCCTTAACCAAACAATGATCAAAATAATGTCTGAGGAGTTACAGAATAGAGTAACATGATGTTACATGATTGATCTCAGACATTCATGATCTCATACTGGTTAAATATAGAAATTGTGATTTTTAGTTCGTGTTTTTAAATTATAAATTTTATGAATTTTCATCTATTCCATGAAGTAAATAGATTCATCGTAAAGTATGGATGGTCACCCATAGTTAATTCCATGGTTTATTGTAATTTCATTAATCCCTAGTAAAAATGAAATTAAAGACACAAGATCAGTGAATTTATTGAATGTATTTCGTATCTATTGATCATGAGATCCATTACCAAATTTGATGAGTTTTTTGGGATGAAGAATTTGAGAACAAGAAGAGTTGTTTCCTATAAATAATGGTTTTTGTAAATATATTATGGGAGATAAGGAACAAAATGAGTTAGGAGTGTGGTCGTTGTAGTGGAGGGGCTCAAAATTTTTTTCTATCATATATTCTATATGATTTATTTCATTTTTTTAATCTGCTATAATAGATTTCATAAGAGGCTGATATTTATTTATTCCTAACATGTGATTAATGGTGAGTTATACTAGTCTAACTATGGATTTTTTATTTAATTCGGTTTGGGTTTCACACTCAGTTCCCTTCCCTCCCTCTCTACATTATTTTTATTTACATGACCATTGTGTTTTTTAGGGAGTATTCAATAAGGCAGTTACTCGAATATTACTTTCAACATAACTATTGGGTATGATAATATATACATTTAAAAATAGTTTTTCATTACCATTATAAAAAATGAACCCATGTATATCACTACTAAAAATGGGAATTTATGAGAGAGTGATAGTAATCACTCAGATAGGGGGTGGGGTGGGGTGACTTATACATAATTCCAATGAAAATAAGAATAATTCATTATGTTTTTAGAATAAATATCACCTAAATCTATGAATTATATTACCTGTGCGTTTTTGTATTTTTTTGTACATATATTAAATCATCAAAAATCATTCTCCTTTTAATTTATAGTTATTTTTTTTCTTTCTAGAATTAGTTTAGTATATTAATTATTTAATTGAGTATTATATATCATTTTGTTTATGGTATCATCATTAAAATTGCTTGATCCTAGAATACATAATTGGATTTTTAGTGATTTGTGGTCTGTGTTTTTATCCTCTAAAAATATTGAGGGTTCAAGCTCTATCATCTTTTGGGATACTAATGGTTCCCTATTTAGGGAGTAGAATAAGCTGGGGGAACCTAAATCATCTAGATCTCTCCTTCAATTTTCACTCCAAAAGAATGAATGAAATCATCAGTGTATTTCTAATGTGGTTGGTTTGAGAATTCCAATCTATCTTTCTTAAATATTTTAAGAACTATTCATTAATGGAGTTGGTGGGGATATTAACAAAAATAAATAATATATTAAACTATAGGAACAATATATCCATATTATCTTCTAGATATTTATTTTTAATTAGTATAAATTTTTAGGTATTTCATCCTCTCCCATATTAATTTTATAAATCATTTTTATCCTCTGATTGTTGTTTTTATCTCTAGAATGTATTTTGGGATATTCTAGGTATTGTGATTATTTGGAAAGTATTAATTTGATTTCCGGATATTATGGTTATTCCTTTGTTTTAATCTTGATGATTAAGTCTTTATAGATAAAACAATGGGAATCACTTTGAATTATATCAAAGTTATTTATATTTTCCACCATGATTGATAATTATTAATTTTCAGTGATACCCACCATGGTTCATTATTTATAAACATTCCTTATAACATATGTTATTTCTATCATTATCATTTCTTTAACTACTGGAATGATTTTATGATTCCATATTAAAATTATTTTTAGTTAATTTTGTAATTATGGTTTAGATTTTTTAGTTGAATATAAAATTTTCCCTGTCATAGAATGGATAGAAGCTGGATGCATCATAATAATCATATTTCAACAATGTTTTTAATTTTTTTATAATTTTCATTTATGAATGCGTTAGATGGAGTTCATATACAATGCCCTCATTTCTATTGTTTTAGAGGACCATGTTCTTTTTGGGAAGGAGTTAGCTACCGTATAACAAAATATGAATTCCAATAAAAAATTATGTATGACATCAAAATGGACAGATGAAAAAATATTCTACCACTCATGAACATAATGAAATATGTGGTATATAGAATTTAATATTTTATTGGTTTCCATTTGTGAATCATCTGGAGATAGATAATACGTTGGTTTAAGAAGATAATTATATAAACATACATATGGAAATTTTTTTTGATGATGATGTTCAAAGACTGAAAAAATTAATGGATGATGCCAAAACTCCTCTATATCAAGATGATAATAAAATGAAAAATATAGTATCTTTAATACAATTATATCATGAATATCCATTGATTATATTCTTACATTTTTGAGGACATTTTTTCTTAAGGGTGTATATATTACCTAAAATCATTATATGGAATGAAATTTAATAAATATATTGGATTTTATACTAGTAAAATTAATGCTTATATGAAATATTGTAGTCTATTTTGGGATGAAGAAGAATTACTTAATGACTATAAATAATTTAGTACATCTCGATGGATGGAAAATTATAATGGAACAATATCTTGGATGCCACAGACTGTTATGTGGCACATTCCAATGATTTCAAGCCTTCAATATCCATTCTTGTCTACTAAAATATCAACCGATATACAGTGGAATGATACTCAAAGAATTAAAGATATTGATGAGTTGGTTTATCCTGTAGATAGATTATTATGGTGTACATTTTATTCACCACATCTAGATTTTTTAGACGACGTTTATAATGATATTTCGGTTCTATTCTGTGATCATTTTAATCTATTTGGTCAGATTCTTACGAACACAACACATGTCCATTTTTATTCATGCTTATAATATTAATTCATGGATATCTATGAAAAACCTTTCACGTTTATGTGTAGACTAATTTTTGGAACTTATAATCCTAGAAATGATATATACATCAATAGTCATCATTTAATAAGAGAGTTAAGCATCATTTTGATATGTGTTTTCACACATTCGAAGATTGTTTAAAAAATACATATCATACGTGTGATTAAATTACATACAGTATAAATGAATTACCTTCTTTTGAAATGATTTATGGTTAGTGCACTAAGGGAAAATGTCATGTGTTATTTATATGAAGAATACATGATTGAGGAGACTTAAATGTCATCATAGTTTCAATTTCATGGGGTAATAATGATTCATGCATGGATTATCAATACATGAAGAATCGTCGGAGTTTTCATAAAACCGTTGATGAAGATGAGCCACCTAAACTTATGTCAGGAACTTATGTGATTAATGAATTAGAAGATGTTAAATTTTTATTAGTAAAAGGTTAGATGAAATCTAAAAAGATGAATAATTTTGATACTAAATAAAATTATAATTGGAAAAAAGAAAAGTATATTTCTTGAGTTTCCATATTATTCAACTAATTTGTTACTTCATTGTTTAGACATTTTTCACCTTCAGAAAAATATATGTGAAATTTTCCTTTCAATTGTTTTAAATATCAATGGGAATACAGAAGATTTATTATGATCATAGCCGGCCTTGTTAGATTACGATATTAGATCAGAACCACATCCATTGTGTATAATTGAAAACAAATGGAATGTTCCTTGTGTTTCTTATGTGATAAAACATTTAGATAAAAACCAATTTTTGGAACTATTATATAATATCAAATTCCATGACTTCAATTCTATAAAAATATCTAAACTAGCCAATATAAGGGAGTTGAAACTAAAATCCCAAAAACCATAAGATTAAAACATCTTACAACAAGAATTGATTCCAATATAAATTTAGCATTTATTATCCAATAATGTAAGGGATTTAGTAATTTTATTGTTTCATTTTTATAGATAAAATTGTGATAAATGTTTTTCCAATTATTTATTGATGAAAATGAGGAAATAGTCACCATTAAGTTTGTTTGAGTGGAGAAAATATTTCCTATATAATTTTTCATGTGAATTCTAAATTTAAAAGTTCATATTCCAACCAAAAAACTTCTTGGGGGACCCATTGATTTTTAGATGATGTATCATAATAAAATAATGACATTCATAATGAAATAATATGTTCTAAAAAACAATCATCTTGAAGGTTCGATTGTGAGAGGTTATTTGGATTAAGAATGTATGGGTTTTTGTTCAATGTATTTATTTTATGTGAGCATGATATGTAACAATCTAATGAGAAATAAAAAAAGATAATTATGGGAAAATTGAGATATTATTTACATATCTCCGCTAAATAGGAGGAATTATTGGGTTATATACATTGGCCACATTGATCATTGAAGATCGGTATAGGGAACATCATAGAATCATTTTTAACTATGTTTTGTTCGATGAATATATATAGTATGTAATTTGGATATTTATATGTTATCCATACTATGTATTTTTATATACAATTTATAATTTTATTATCATTTTATATGGGTAACATAAAAAAATTATAAGTAGATTTTATCAATATGTACCCTTGATAATGAGAGAATATTTTCATAGCAAATAGTTTCATGTTCGGTTGAAATGAAATGTATGAAATTTTCTTTAATTAACATAAAATATTGATTATAATTTAATTGTTTTATTCATAAAAATTTTAGGTATTGAGTTTACATGTTGACTCTGTCTATCAATAACCACGCGAATTGGATTTTGGTCCCAATCCTTGGGTATGTGAATGAAAATCATTAGTAATAAATGGGTATGAATTTGTTAAAACTGATCAAGAATTGAATATGATATCACAACAAGAGGTTTGTATGTAAACTTCAAAAGCTGTCTATAATGTTTGTGCATTATATAGTTGGCCTCAATTAGAAATTGTTTCTTATATTACACTTGATGAGAAAATATTATTATTATATTACTACTCGCATATTCGAGTCATTATGATGAAATTAAAGTGGATTGATTCAAATATGGAACATGGTACATTTATTAATGATTGTGGATTCATATTTATTGAATTAAATTAAATACTAGCTATAGATGAACAATTAATTTTGGCATTAATGAAAAATAAAGTGTTTTATGTAAAGGAACATAAGACACCTGATTATGGTGTCATAATTGATGTAAACCCAAGATATATTTCTCATGATGTTGGGGATGAAATTGAAACCATTGACAAAACCATTAGTATTAAAAAAAATATTTTATATGATGACTCAAACTTACAAATATTGAGAATTGATGTTTAACCAAAATTAGTGCTTATTAATATATAGAATAAACCACTTATCTCCACAGTTCATTCATTTTTCTTTGATATGGGTTTATCAGGATAGTAATACTATAATTACATTCATTTAGTTTCATTTTTGAATGATATGTTTGGTTTAGTATTATTATTTTTCCTTAAATTTAACTATATTTATTTCAATTCCTGAACTAAGGTTTAAAATGCGTTTTTAATAATTTTATAACATGGTTTGAAATTGTAGTTTCTAAAACATTCTATTACCTATAATATTTGCTTCTTTGACATCTATGTTTTATACATTATTTTTCAATTCTATTTCAAAATAATTTACATTTTATCCTTATGAAGATAATTAAATATATTGAATAAATTTAAAGGAAGATATTATTTGATAATGATTGATAAATTTGTGAACTTGGGTTGTCTCATTTGGTTTTCTTAGTGAGTATTATAATTGTAATATGATTCTTTTACATTAAATTTTTTATTATGTTATTATTATTTATCATATTTTTTAGTGATACTAATGTAAATTGTATTTGAATTATCCTAAGCATATTGGTATGGGTATGAGTGAGGCCGATCCTAGAGTTACATAGAGCACCCTTCATATTACCCTTTTGATAGGTCAACATGTATCAAATGTAGTAGGATCCCCACAACACATGTGGAATTTTTCTTCAACAGTTATCAATCCACATTGAGGTAGGCATCATCAGTTATATATATTACCCTTTTGATTAAAATATTGTGCATAGATTTTGTATATAATTTGGATCTTCCATCATTTTCCCTTTTCATGAGCATGTTAATTTTTTTATCATAGATATTCTTAATATTCCATGCTTCTCACCAATGATTTTTGAGATCTATGTTTTTTGGCCAATAATTCTTTTCCAACAATTTTTGTAGATTTTTTCTTGTTCTCTACCCATACTATTCTTTGCATTCTTCACTATTGGCCTATAGGGTCGTAGTTTGGCATTTTGGGGGTGAATTTAAGTGCGATTAAACCCAAATATAAATGATCGTTTGAAGAATGATGAACTGATTAGTGTTTTGTTGATGGATTTGGACAATTCATGAATTATGGGTGTTACCTTTTGGATTTGGAATCTTCAATGATGATGGGAGAAAAGGGGCATGTTAAACATGTTCTGGAACATTGTTTTGTTAGTCTGTTTCTCAATTTCACCCAATAGAGGGACAAAATCAATGATCAGAGGAGCTTACCATCAGTTCTAGGTGGATGATCAATGAGAATCACGGTTGAAAAAGTGGATCTAAAAATAACATGAATGCATATTTTTTTGAAAAACATGACTACACATCATGTAACTCAGAAAAACATATGGCATGTCTCCCCCTAGTGGTATTAGGGTTTTAGAAAATTTGAGTATCAGACACTGTGTGACTAGACCACATGCTGTGTGACCCTACTAGGAGGCTAATTAATGTTCCATATGGCACTCACCCAGGTCCCCATTCAGTCTGACACACCATGTAATCCAAGAGTACATGGGTACAAGCAAGTACCCGAGCAAGACCAAGAGCTTGGAAAGGTACATATGAAAAACCCAATGAAGAAGGGAACAACCAAGATGAGACGAGTAGGCCACAGGTGGGTAGTGAATTTCAATAAGTATCCTTACATTCCATATATTGTAAGGGCACTATATTTATGTACTTGGACATCACATCAATTTTGTGGAATACATAGTGTATTAAACAAATAAACACTATAAGATCGTATTAGTTTAGTGTATTTTCGAAACTACGAAACATAAATAACTAGTTCATAAAACATCTACATCATATCCTAGGTTTTCTATCATAGCTAGAACTGCTTTTGGACGCATCTTACATAACACCCTTCTTCATATCCTAGGGAACAAAAACATAAAATGGGGTGGGCTCAAATGATCAGTAAGGGTAAACATGGAAAATATCAAACAAAACATAAACATAAGAATGTAAAAACATTAACATAACTTTTGAAATACATATCATGTATATCAAATAACAAAATTTTGAGTCATGAAATAAATATTGTTATTTCATAAGTCATAAATCATAATGTAACAAGATCCATTAGAAAATAGAATTGGCATAAAACATGGAACTGTGGAATACACATAATCATATAAAATCATTTCCATGTTTTCCAAGTCTCATTTCCAAGACCATCATTGTGGAAAAAGTCTATTATTGAACCATGCTTACATTCTGTTCCAACCAAGTATTACTAAACCAGATTTACTTTCCCTTCCAACCCTATATTACTGAACAAGGTTTACTTTAGGTTCCCATCCCGTATTACTGAACCGAGATCATTTTCCATTCTAACCTTATTAATCACATGTGATATAAATCTTTACCCAATAAATTGTAGGGAGATATAGGCCCCACCAATATTGTAATGAGATCATTCTTACATGTTCTACAAAAACATAAATCATTCATCATAGCATAACCTAAGGAATAAAATGGGTTTCTTAAGCATCATTCCATCATAAACCATATTAAAAATAATTTAATAAATATAACTCCACAATAAAAACAATCAAATCATAGTAATAATAGGGATATAAACATATTTTTTTTAAATAATTCCATCATAGATGGAAAATAATTTCGATAAAACAGTTGAAAATAATTAATGAGGAAAATAACCTTTCTTATTCAAAAGAATTTTATTTAAAAAAAATTCCAGACATTGTTAAAGGAAAATAATTTATATTAAAATAAATATGAAAATTTTTAAAATAAGATTCATGTAAATAAGTTGTTCTGAGAATGTAACCATACATTCATGCTATATAAGTTAAATGAAAATATTCTTCTCGTACTCTTATTGAATAGTTCAAAAGTAACTTATTTGGAAGAAGAAAGAATGATTCCTTTCAAACCATGCAATAAAAATTAAAAAAATGGTAAATAACGACTTTATAAATCCAAAAGGGAATAGAAAAACATTTTAAGAATCATTTTTATAAAACATGGGAATTGATGATAAATATACACCAGTAAATACTTAGGTATAAACCGTCTTAGATAATAATGAGATTGGAGAATTATCTCTTACCAACATATAATAAGCCAAAGAGGATTTCTAATGAAATTTATGAATTTATATTCATAAATAATTATCAAAAAATTTATAATAATAATTATAAAATACATTCATGGAAAACATATACACCAAAAAAAATAAATAAGTGTTGTATAAGGCATATGCCCCACAAAAAATAAAAGTGAGAAAAAATAATCCGTTACCTTAGGACTGATATCCTTTGTATATATCAAAAACTATTTTAAAATAATTTAAATAATTCCATTGAATTATTGCACAATCATATTCATTTTTTTGATATCATATATTATTATATTATCATTCTTTTGTTAATAAAATTATATTATTACTCGTTACTCAGGTGTTAAGTGCTTTATTTTCTTAAGCATGTTTTGTTGAATATGTTCTGGTTATCCTTATTAATTCATAGTTATATAATTAAAAAAATACATTTACATAATATATATCATATTTATTCAATATATAAATTTATATATTTATGTTTTAATGGATATCATGTAGATTGAATCACATCGCATTGTGGAGATGGTAGGTCATATGTACGCACAAGTGAAGATATTATTTCTTTAATTATGAAATGGTATGGAAGTGGATGGTATACATATTGTTCAAATATATATATATTGTTATAATAGTGATATATTGTTAATATTTCCATCATTATACCCATCCATGTATGGTGGTGGTGAAAAATAGATTACACCACGATGTGGAGACAGTAAGTCATACGTACACACACATTGTGATTTAATTTTTTCTAGGACGGATAGAAGGTGGAATATAGTTATTCAATAATCATAATAAAATCTCAGTATTTATGTTATACTAAATTTATTACATTATAATGAAACAAATCATTAATATAATGTAGAACAATAAATAAGATTGAATGAAATGGTAGATGATATTACCTCTTCGTTGACATGATCCCTCCAGATATCCTCTTAAGGGCATAAGGGTTGGTGTTTTGAGAAGAAAAGACCCTATAGAATGTAACTATCGAGCTTGAGAAAGGAAATGGAAAATGGGTGGACAATAATAAGGGATCAATGTGAATTGGAGAGGTGATGGAGGAGGTTCTCATTTAGAATTGAGGTGATGAGCACTTTTGGGATCTCACAAAATACTAACTTACAATAAAATCTATATGAATAAAAATACCTAAAAAAGTAATTTATTCAAATATAGGATGATAAATGGTTATAATATCATCAACCAATAAATTTTATATAAGTTTTTCATCAATTTAAACCTTATAATTTCAATTAACTATTAGTTATTATATTTTAATTTTAACTAAGGTAATAAATTATACAACAATAAAATAGATTAATTTTTACTTATTTGATGTAAGATAAACCAGAAAATAAATAATTTAGAAAATTGTAGACTATATTATAACTACTACTTTTTTAAAAAATGTTTTATGATTTGTAAAAAATTTAATAATACCTATTTTTTATAGGAAAATTATTATATCCTTATGGAGTCATGGTCAACTATAAAATCATTTGGATCTATTTATCATCCAAAATTATATTTATTTTTATATTTTTAATAACATTAATTTTTTATTTCCCTTAATAAAATAATTACTACATCTATATTGTATAATTATTTAATATAATTATTTTTTGAATAAGAACTAAAAATAAAATACCATAATAATGATAATTATTCCAGATTTAAAATTACTATTTTTAGTCTATTATATCTTCTATAAAATCATATATTAAAAATGATATATTTATTAAAACAAGAATGTGAAAACATTAACATAACATTAAATAAAATATTATATGTGTCATAATTCTTTCAATATGCCTTCAAATAGTCAATAAATAGACCCTCAAATGATTATGGTTGATATATACTCTAAAAATAATATTTTGTTAAGTGTTAATTTCTTTTAATTGTTATTATAACCTTAATAAAATTCATATCATTAATTTCTCATCAATTAAATATTTTTTTATCATCAATCTATAAGCCATTAAAGGAATTATTTAATCTCTAAAAAACCTAAATAAATTACCATCATGTAGATATTTTTATCATATATATGGAAACTATTATTATCAATGTTTTATCATTTTTATAACTATATTAAAATTATTATACTTATAAAAATAATAGGTTGAAAGTTTGTCACTTTCATGTCACTTTATTTTATTTTAATAATATTTAGATCATTTTCATGGGAAATGTCCATTAAATGAGTAAATTAAGAAATTTATGGGTTATGGGTATATTTTAACACAACCAATAGTATTTTTGCAGGTTTTAGGTTAACCACATTGTCCTTATCATATTAATCTTTTTTACCAAAGTTAACCGATTTAACTTCAACTCTGTTAAATAGAAATTACCGTAGTTACTAATCATAATATCCAAAAAATAAAAGTAACATATTAATATAATTTGAAAACATGGAATAAAAATATGGAATCCATTTTTAAAAATTTTTAATATAGAAATAGTAGTAATTAAATTAAATTTAATCTTTTTGGGGAATGGGAAAATGTGTTTTTAAAAAGTAAAAACCATCAAAATATTGATATTTGTTTATATAAAATTTAAATGTATAATTACTTAAATTGACTAAAATTATAATAAATGATAAAAAACAATCTAAAACAAATAAAATGGATAATCTATCAATAGATATAAATTAGATGAAAAAATAGTATTGAATTAAAATGTTGAATTTTTAACTATTCATTAAGATATGAATGTGATCAGAAAAATACCAAACAAATATCCAAACTAAATTTTTATCTCTCTCTTAAAAATGGATTTTTTTTCGAAATAGAACTTCTAAAAGTGTTAAAAATGATATTTACATTGTGTTCGTCATCAAAATATGACAAAACTGCATTTTTTTAAAATTACTTCTTTTATCTAATTTATTTTATTTTCTTATATCAGGTATTGAAAACATATAAGATAAATTATAGAAATTATATTTTATATCACATGTGTTTATATTTCATTAATAAAACCTATCAATAGTGATTTTATTATTTTATAAACTCTATTAAACTCAGTCTTGTGTGGAATATATTCTATCAAAATAACTAGAAATTATATGTAACTCAAGGAAAACATAGTGTTGCATATACCAAAAGATAATATAGACTTTCATATAGCACAAAATTATATTGGTTTATCATAAAACACAAGGCATCAATGAAATTTAAAAACATATATATTTATTTATAAAAATATTAGGCTGTTACATTCTACACCCCTTAGAATGAATTTCACCCTCAAAATTCACATGGGTTATAAAAGCATTAATAATTGAAAAGTTAATTCATAGAAACTGACATCCTGAAAATAAAAAATAAAACTTCTTTTTATAAAGGAATTTTAGAAACCTAATGGTTACAAATATTCACACATTGATTGGTTTCTACCTAGGGTACTATAGGTAGAAAATGAAAATATGGATATGGAAGAAAAATTGAACTATAATGTTCTAATGGGGAGTGATTGAGATCAACATTTGGTAATGAAAATAAATAAATACCTGATGATGTAAGGGTCCTTCTGATTCATCGGTAAAGAAGGTACTAGGATTAATTTTTTTTGGTTTCAAGATCTCTTCCACAGATTTGAAGAATGAGAAGAAATACTTACTTGATTATGTATAATCTCATCCTATCTTTGTGCCTTTAACAATTTCCACATCATATCATATTCAAAGAAATAAAGTTGAACTTTTCATTCCTGAAGCATTAAAAGATCATAAAGTCCATAAATATAATGATATTTCCTTATATATATATATTTATTATAGAAAGATTAGCACATGTTATCAAATATTCATAAGTCCACCTATGGTGATATAAGGCTTAATTCCAAAAAATTTCTTCGAATATTTGACATAAAATTTCCATAAATTAATAACCTTACAATCCTTATAATAGATGAAAAAAAATGTGAAAAATAGATATAGTAACTCGACATAACATTTGTCACCCATATATCATGAGTTATCTCTTTTTGGTAACATTCCAAACATGTTATTACCTTTATCATATATTCTCTTGAGTCATGGTAATAACCTGAATTACCATATATCCTCATTAAAAACATGTATGTTTACTTATTCCAAAACTTATTAAATTATTACTTATGTCCAAAAAAGTTTTATACTGTATCAATTAAATAATAACCCTCTGGTCAACAAATCAATAATTTGTTCCCATGAAACTATCAGCATCCATTTTACTTATTGAAATAAAACATATCATTATCCAGACATCATTATCTTAACATATGGTACATATTAAGAGTTATATTACCCATAATTATGTTTTCTTAAAGTATATAAAAATACCCATAAATCACTTTTCTAGTTCCTTAGAAAAATTCAACATATCCTATCAAATTGTTGATGAAAAACTTTTATAGAAAAAACATATATATTTCTCGATCCATATGACATAATATTTTAATTCGGAAATATATACAACCCGATCATCCAACTTTATTCTTAAACCATTACTCAGGATCCATCATCTTAGTATTTTATAATATATGAATCATTTATTAAGTATCCTCACCCTTAATCTTACTAAGATTCATAGGTTTATTGTAAACAATAATGAAAGAACATACCATATCTTTCACATATTGTTTATAATCTCCTTATACTTATAATTATAACTAATACTCATGCCACCTTCATGATTCAATTTATGAGATTTCTACTTATGAAATCAGTTTTCATTATTCCCATACTTTCCGTATCTGAAACATTCAAGGATAACTATGTTCTATTTAGTTCTCAATACTCACAAAGACCATAAAGAAATGTGAGTGAAATACATATCAGATATTAACAACAAATAAGTAAGGTAAATTACTTATAATATTTAAATCTTTGATATCTTAGTTATAATCCTAGTTTATTCATTATTATCACAAAAACTCTAGGATTGTATCGTATACATAGACTTATCCTTATAACACCCCAAAACATATACATAGAAATATCACTAGGGATTTCAATAAATTTTTTTCACATCTTAGTTTCCAATGATTGACTAAAAATTTACTCTGATTTCAATATTAATGACCCTATCTTGATATACATGGGACATCACATAACTTTTAAGGACTACATAATACATGGAATAAATAAATTCCCAATGACCATATTATTTTAGTGTCTTTGGAATCTAGGAATCATTAAAAAATGGTACATAATACTTCTAAATCATATCATGAAATTTCCATTATAAATATACACGTTTTGAATAGATCTTACTTAGTAACCTTATTCACATCATGGGGAAAAGAAACAAAAAAAGGGACGAGATCAAATGATTAGTATGGGTAAACATGGAAAATATCTGAAAAACCCTAAACATAATAATGTAGAAACACGAACATATCTTTTTTAAATAATACCATGTTTATCAGATATCAAAATATTGAGTTATGAAATAAATCATGGTAGTTGATAACCTATAAATCATAAAGGGACAAAGGCCATTATAAAACTGAATTGGCATAAAACATGGAAATATGGAAAATAAATAAGAATAGAAAATCATTTCAATATTTGACAAGGAACATTTCGAAGACCATTGTAGTGGAAAAATTATATTACAGATCCTTGTTTACATACCATTCTAGACTTATATTACTAAACCATATTTACATGTCACTCTATCCTAGTATTACTGTCCAAAGCTTACTTATTATTTTGGCCTTGTATTACTGGAACAATATCATTTATCAATCTACCCATGTATATCTCATGAGATATATATCTTTACCCAATTCATTGGAGGGAGAAATAGGTCCCACCCATCTCATAATGAAATCATTTTTATGTGTTCTACAAAATCATATATCATTCAACATAGCTTAACTCATGGAATAAATTGGAGTTCTTAAGTATCCTTCCACCATAATCCATATAAAACAAAAGGAATTCCTAAATATAATTCTTTCATAAAAAACTAAAATCATAGTAATGATAGGGTTTGAAACGTAACCATTTTTAAATAATTAAATATTAGATGAAAAATAATTTTGATAAAACAATTGAAATTAATTCTTGAGTAAAATATAATTTTTTCTTCCATAATGTTCTCTTTTGTCAAAATACTGCATAATTTTAAAAGAAATTAATTTATTTAATAATAAACATAAAATAGTGTAAACTAAGATTCATTGGAATACGGTGTTATGAATATTTAAAAATCCATTCATGCTGTAAAAGTTAAAAGAAAACATTCTTCCTATACACTTTTAGAAAAGATAAAAAGAACATAATTTGGAAAATGAAAGAAATATTCTTTTCAATCCATTTATTAAAAATTATTAAAATGGGTAATAATGAGTTTAAAAATCTATTGGGTAATAGTAAAACATTTTATGGAAACATTTATAGAGAACATGTACATGGTTGATAAATATACCCCAATAAATACTTACTTACAAACAATCCTGGATAATAACGAGATTAAGAAATTATCCATTACAAATTTATAATCTGTCAAATCACATGCCTTATAAAATTAAAAAATTTATATGAATATGTGAATATCATAACCTTCATAATAAGAATAATAAAAAACATTCATCGGCAATTGAAACACCACACAAAAGAAATAGGTGTTGTATAAGGCATATGTCACACAAAAATTAATGTGAGACAAAATAATATATTAACTTTGGTATGATATCATTTTTATGTATAAAAAACATTTGTATACTGATTTAAATAATTTCATTGAATTATTCCATAATTTTGGCCTTTTTTGTAATATCATATATGATCATATTTTCATTCATTTCTAAATAATAGTTCATTATTAATCATTAGTCGGGTATTAACTACTTAATTTTCTTATGCATGATATGTGAAATAAGTTTTAGTTTTGCTTATTAGGTCATAGTTCAATAATTAAAAAAGAATATTAACATAATATATATCATATTTATTCATTATATATATTTAGATATTCATTTTTTAATTTATATCATATAGAATGAATAACATCACAACAAGGAGACGGTAGGCCGTACATACAAACAACCGATGATATAATTCCTCTAATTATAAAATTTTATGGAATTAGATTGTAAAAAAATCATTCCATAATATATATATTTCTATAATAATAATATATGGCTATTATTTCCAACATTATACCAATCCAATTATAGTGGTGGTGGAAAATAGATTAAATCATAGTGTGGAGATGGTATACTGTACGTACACACTCATGGTGATTTCATTTTTTGTATGATGGATAGAATATGGAATATGGTTATTATAAAATCATAATAACATGTTATAATATAAGTGATATAGTAATTATTACTTTATAATGAAATAAATCATGATGAAGAAGTAGAAGAAGAATGAAGTTTGAAAGAATCGGTAGTGGAGATTTCATCTTCTTTGACACGATCCATCTAGATATCCTCTTAAAGGCAATAGAGTTGGTCTTTCAAAAAGACCATAACCTGTAGAATGTATATATGTAATTTTTAAGAGAAATGGATAGGTTATGGATTATATTTATTTCCCAAAGTGATGGTGAGAAGTTAGGGAGCAGGTGCCCTTTTATAATTAAGGCGATGGGAACTTTTGGGATCTCCGAGAAATATTAATTTATAATTTAATCTATCTCAATAAAAATACAAAAAAAAGTCATTTATTTGTGCTAAGATTTTATAATTTTGTAATATCATCCACCATAGATTTTTAGACAAGTTTTTCTATCAATTTAGACTGGACAATTTCAAATAACCCTTAGTTATTTTATTTTAATTTAACTAATGTAACAAACAATTCAATATTAAAATTGTGTAATTTTTACTTATTTGATGTCTATTATACCATAAATCATTACTTTAGAACATTATATTTAGTATAATAATTATTATATATTTGTCAAAAAAATTTATTATTTTTAAATAATTTAATAATACATAATTGTGATAAACAATCAACACTGTCAATTTTGAATCTTTACAATTTATTGATTTTAAAAATATCAAGATAAGATGTTATCCTATAAAAAATTATTTTCTTATATTATTATGGAGTCATTATCATATAAAAAATTATTTTAATATATTAAGTACCCCATCTTATATTTATTTAAATATTTTTAACAACAACAATTTTATATTTCCATTAATAAAATAAATAATACATCTATACTGTATAATAATTTAAATTAAATGTTTGTTGAATAAAAAAATATTAACAAAGATTACTATAATATATTTAAAATTAATATTTTTTTGAATATATATTATGTAAAATCAAATATTGAAAATTTTATAATTATTAAAACACGAATTAAAAACTTTAACATCACATTAAATAAAATATTATAAGTTTCATAATCTTTTCCATATGGCTCAAAATAGTCCATAAATAGAACCTTGTATGAATTTGGTCGAGATATAATCAACCAATAAGATTTTTTAAATTGTTATTTTATAATGGTTGTTATCATTTTAATAAAAATTAGTTTATTGATTGTGAATAAATTAAATAATTTCTCCGTCATCATTGTATAAGCCTTTAAAGATATTATTTAATCTATAAAAAATATAAATAAATTTACAACATATATATAATTACATTTTAGATCTAGATACTATTTATTATCGATGTTTTATCATGTTTTTGACTATATTAAAATTATTATACTTATAAGAAATAAGATGGTGACATTTTGTCCATTTCAGGTCACTTTCATTTATTTTAACAATATTTATATCATTATTAAATAAAAAAGTCTATTAAATGAGTCAATTAAGTTTTTTAGTTGATAATGGTTGATGGTAACTCATCCAATAGGTTTTTGAAGGTTTTTGGGTAATGGTATTGTCCTAATCATATTAAGTTGTTACCTAAATTACACGATGTACCTTTAATAATGTTAAATAAAAATTATCGTAGTTATTATTCATAATATATAAAAAACAAATGTAACCTATTAACAAAACTTGGATGAACTGATTCGAAATATGGAATCCATTTTGAAAAATTTAAAACACAGAAGTTCCAGTAATTAAATTATAATTAATTTCGTTGGGGAATGAGAAAACAAGTTTTTAAAAAGTAAAAACCAACAAAAGATTGACATGTGTTATATCAAATTTCAATATAAAATTACTTAAAATGAAAAAAATTGTATTAAATGATAAAAAAAATACAATTATACATTAAAACCAATTATAAGGATTATTTACCAATATAAATAAATTATATGAAAAAGTAGTTTTAAATTAAAATGCAGTGTTTTTCATTTTTTATTAAAATATGAATACGATCATAAAAATACAAAATATATGTCCAAAATAAATATTAATGTCCTCATTCCAATAATTAATTTTTTTTTAAATATATCATAAAAATCGTAAAAACTATATTGAAAATGGCTTCACCATCAAAAGGATCCCATACTACATTTTTTTTTTGAAAAATACTTCTTTTAACCAAATAATTAATGTTGTTCTTATATAATTTCCAGAAAGCAAATAAGATTAATATTAAACATTAAATTGAATATTATATATATATATATTTCATTAATTAAATCTATTATGTATGATTTTATTATTTAATTAACTCAATTAATCTCAGTCTTGTGTGAAATGAATTCTCTCAAACTAACTAGAAATATTGTGTCACAAAAGATAAGCATATTGTTTCATATACCAAAAGTTAATTTTGTGTTTTGTATAGTAAATGAATATCTTGATGTATCATAAAACAACAAACATAAAATAAATTGAAAATATATATTTCATAAAAATATTATGGTGTTACAAGTATATAAATATGGCCATCGATCCAGGTCCAGAGGACAACACAAAAAGATATCATAGTGGAACTACATTACTTGTAGACCCCAAACATGCCAAAAATCCCTATGAGAAATATACACCTTGTGTATCTTTTTTATTGGAATCAAATTAAGGCCTATGATTTTCCTATGATGAGGTGTTTTAAACCTTGAACATGATGGTATCCATTATAGTGGATTTCATGATATGATGTAGAATTTTTTGAGAAAAATGTTTATCCATGCGATGATTTAAGATAGTAGAGATCAGCTATGATAATTTGAGAGATGTTTGGTCAATACTCCACTATAACAATTGGGTGTAGGTTACCCATTATATTATAGATATTCTGGCTAAGTACTCCCCTAGCACACCAGGCCATGGGTTCCTCATATCCTTTATACATATAGAGGCATAATTCTACTATACCGTAGTGGGTGTAGGTTCCCTATGTACAAAGCAGTACACCCTCATTTTTATCTCAGGTGGGGTGTGAGTCCTCTATGAGAGTTGTGGATCCCTCATCTGTGGAGCACAGTTATGGGAAGAATGAATCTACAATCATATTCTTGTGAGGTTACATGGGATTCATGTTTTGGAGTTGTCTCCCTCAACTATAGTGTATAGTGGCAAGAAACAATCTCTAATGCATGGTTTCTTATATAGTTACAGATGATGATGGGAATCAAAGATAAACTTTTGGATCTAAATGCTTATTTATCAACATCATTTGGGATTTAAGATAGAGATACCATTTCTCTCCCATCTATGGTTATTTATGATCATAGATATATCTATTGGGTTTCATTTCCATCTTTCTCTAGGTTGAGTTGACTATTTCTATATCTCAATATCAATCACATTCAGTTTTTAAGGAATCATAATAGGTATGTATATACACACTCCTTCATGGTATTTCCCACATGTATTGTGTCTAATGAATATGATAGAATAGTTGAGAGTGATTACAATAGTGAATAGTGATTTCAGGGTGCATTGATGACATATGGTGGGTGGGCTTAGAGATCATAATCCAAACACTCTCAACATTATTTATATACTATTTTTTCATTTTGTGACTTCATTTCTAGGTTGGTATGTATATTTCTTATTATACTTTGGTTGTATTTTTTTGTACTATGATGTATTCCCTAGGGTTTATTATATCCATGATTTACCTCTAGTTATGAATTTACTTACATTACATTCCTCTAAACTACTTTATGAATATGGCTAGGTGTGTGCATTCATGTATATTAGTCAAATTCCAACTATTTTAGTTATTCCTTCTCAACACCTATTTCCAGACCCTACCTTATTAGAGGTGAGCTTGGGGTTGTGGTAGCTCATTATTCTATAGGCCAGGAAGGTCCTGTTGGATCATTTCCTTAAAAATTACTTCACTTTTAATATTTTTTATATTTTTTATTCAATTTTTCTATTAATTGAATAAATAATATATTATAATTGTGCAAACATATAAGGTAATTAAATAATGACTAAGAACTAAAAATATATTATAATAATGAATATAATATAATTATTCACAAAATTTAAGTTTATCTTTATACATATAATTCCTTTGTCCATATGTAGACACTTAATAGTTATTTCAATCAAAGAGAGTGTCAATTTGTAACATTCTTAGATATAAATATTATATTATTAATTTTCTTGGAATAATATACCTTTAAAATTAAAATTTCAAGTATACGTTTATATGATTCGAATTACCTTCATTCAAAAAAAATTAGGATGAAACTGATGACCTTATAACTTAGATTTATCCTATATTAACTCGATTTACCCTTTACTAAGGTGATTAATTTTAGTAATGTTACTATTCAAATTAACCAAATATAAAAGTGGACTATTTACAAAAAATTGAAGTTGATGATTCAAAATATGGATTTTTTTTTAAATTCAATACCTATAAGTGGAAGAAAACAATTTTAATAATATGTGTGAAAAATTTGATGAAAACTCATTTTTAGAAAAATATATTTTAAGTATAATTATTAGTTTATTCTTATCCTATGAATATAAAAATATAAAATGAATGTTAAATTATTTTATTGATTATATAATATATAAATTTAATTACAAAAATTTATCAATAGTGATTGATTTAATTTATCAACATAAAAATACGTTGCATAGATAAAAATAATTTTTTCAAAAAAATAAATCTATGCATATTAAAATGTTTTTATTAAATCATAATACTAATTATATTGAAATTAATTTAATTATTACTAATATATGAAAAATAATTTTACATTGATTTTTTTTTGAAAAAATGTATCCTTTGGAATTTTAGAAACAAAAATATAGTTTTCAATAAAATCTGGTATTTATTTTACTGTTTACTGAAAAATCAATCTTTTTAGAAAAATATGAAAATATTCCGTAAATATATTTTTATATTATAATTTTAAAAAGAATATTATTCTTATTAAATAAAATTAATATATGTTTTTCAAATTAATTAAAATAATTTCTCACAAAAAAAGAATAAAAATCAATTTTGATGAAAATTAATTTTATAAAGAATAAAATTTATTTATTAAAAATAATTACGTATATTATAAGTATCATTCAATTAATTATTTTTGAGTTGGTTGTTTTTATATATATGTCATAATCCATATAATACTATTCATAGCCTTAAATTTAATGACAATGTGATTAAGGAATAATAATTTAATAATATATCACTGTATTGGTAAACCTGGTGTTGTTTGTTATATATGATATCAATTAGAGTGTTATTTTAAAATATTAGGGTATTAAATTACCCCCCCCCAAAAAAAATATCATCCTCCTGATTTTAACATGTGATATGTAATCAGTGGTTTGTCCTTTGAAAATTTCTTTTTCCAAAACCCAAATTATAAATTGTTTTAATAAAACGTCCTTTTAAAAAGAGTTTACGATAAGTATGAAGATCAATAAAAAATAGGTTTCGAAATAGTATACCATTAAAATGAATATAAAATATATATATGAAATTTAAAACTAACAATTAATAGATAATATAGAGGGATAATGAACCTGGTCATGTGAATTTTAACCATTGTAAAACTATAAATATGTGATGGGTAAGAAACCATTGACTTCATGGTATGAAATTTAAAGGGATAACGTTGATATTTTTAGGTCATTTACATAAAGATGAGGTATTATTTAACTAGTTCAATAAATCACTCATGAAAATAAACTTACTAAATATTTATCCATTTCATAAGTACAATATCATTATTTGGTTGTGATTTGATCAATTTTCACTCCATCTCTTCTGTAAGTAAATGGAGATTTGAGATGTATTTTTTATAAACAAATTTTTTTTAATGAATCATAAGGTTCATAAGTAATTTTTGCAACTTATAATTATTTACCAAAACCAAAATGACCAACACATGTTATTCAAAATAAATCATTAATTTCAAAAACCACAATAATAACACCCATGGTTCAATGTAAACTATTAAATAAATGGTTAAACTTAAGGACCTTCAAAAATATCATGTACAAAATTCAAAATCTAATCAATTTAGGGATATAATCACTAAATCTGTTTAAAATTAATCCTTAAAATATCATAAAGAAACTCTTAATTGTCACTAACCAAATATTTTAGCACCACATTCATGTATTCTCCTGAAACATTATAATAACAAAAATTACTATAACACATACATAAAAATATACATGATTCAAAACATTAACTATATGCTGATTTATTAAATAGAATCATAGATTATAAAGTATATTCCATAAATAAAACAATGTTGCACACTCCATCAATGATAAGATAATCCAATTGTCATCAACATAGAAATTAGTTCCATTGTAATCAATACTATCCCATTTACATTATAAATAATCTCATTATCTCAACCAAACATAAAGAACATTTTCAGGGTTATATTTCCCTTAACCATGTGTCATTTTTCATAAAATATCACCGAACCATGAAATCACATGTATAACTCATCAATATCATTAAAAATATTTTTGAAAATCTATAAAAAATAACTACAGATTAATATTTTCATGTTTCATGACCAATATATCATTGATATAACATTTTCAAAACAAAATTTATCAATTACAAATACCAAAAAACTTCAATACATACACATCAATAATGGACATGATATAGTATCTTCCTTGTCAAAGAAAATCAATCATTCATTTGTTCATTGCCTCAGTTAATTCCCATGTTCCCCACATATAAGACATTGATATCTTTGAAAATTTGTTTCTATATGACCTTTATTTCCACACATGAAACATCCTCCCCATCTTTGGAGTCAATATATAGGCTACCTCTTTCTATATTTCTAACATTAAGGAAATTAACATTCTTTACTCTACAATCTCCACTACATAATCTCTTAGAAAACACTATCCATCTCTTCGTTTGTGAAATCATGAGTTTATTTAAGTACAATATATTAATCATATATCATGATAATTGATTTGGTATAATAAAAATATCTTTCACTTTAATCATTATCCCATTTAGATTTTCATTATCACTGTATTATCTGTAACACCCCAACATTTCATAGTGTGTTATTTCTTTAAAATAATTCAATAAATTTTACTACACACAACATCGAGTTAAAGCGCACCATGACTTACTAAACAAGCCAATGAAAAGAGGTTATGAATAGTATTAACTGAATTTTAAACTTTATATAATCCTTATAATTTTAGTATCCATATTATGAGTTTCTTAGACATAATATAAGAAAAAATTCATTTTTAGTATTGCACTTTTACAAACTTTTAATAGTGAACCCTTTTTAAATCCAATATTTTAAACTTTTATATATTCAATTTGACTAAATAAATTTACTTTTTAGAAGGGGGACATCAAAAATTTACAATGAAACATCCCAAGCTTCCACTGTACGTTTCCCTTTGAATAATGCAATAGCGTGTGTTGTACGAATCATCGAGTTCTAACACACCACAACCAATCAAACATGCCATTATGAATAATAATACCTACTTTTTTGAAATTATATATATTTTATATTTCAAAATGGACTTAATTTTTGGATTCAGAATATCAAAATTATCCTAAGTTGAATATTTTGTATTTTTCTAAGAACTTCCAATTTGTATGAATAGTGAAAAATACTTAAAAACAACTTTTTTAATCAAAATAATTTATAGTGATAAATTATATTATTTAGTGTTTTTAAAGTATAATTAGAATATATTTTTACAATTTCATCCAATGGTGTTAATTAGAATTAATTTCACTTTGAAATTGGACATAAACAATTGTCAATCTTTTGATATATATTGTTTCTTAAAAACACGCTATTTGTTGTAATAGCGAGAATTAATTATAAAATTAATTAATGCAACATATATGTTTGGAATTTTGTAAAATAGACATCATTTTTGAATTTGGAATATCAATTATAGCTTAGGGTAAAATTTTGGCATTATTCTTAAAAACTTCAATTTTTTATGAATAGTGAAACTACAAAGTGGTAGTTAAAAAACTGAATTTTTCATAAAACTTAATTTTACCGCTTCTGTGATTGGAATTTTGAAAATCTGAGAGACATGGTTAATATAAAGTAGTAAAATGTGGCTCAATGAGATGGAAATAATTTTTGGTGAATAGTAACAATTTACTTTTATTTACCACGGTTAAAAGTAAATAGGGTAATGAAGGGTAAAAATGATATTAATATTACACTAAAACATGTCATAATTTTATTGGAAAAGTTTATCTCGACCAAAAACAACCTTAGGAATAAAATATTATCATTTAGATCCAGTTGGATTAGATTAGGACATTTATTATTATTTAATTTAAAGAAGAGTTAAAATAGTTAAAATCAATGTTTATTTACTAAAAAAATTTAATATAGGGTTATACATAAGATAAATTCGATTTTAAATATTAATTATAAAGCTAAAAATATTTAATACATAATGATATTTTGTTTATAATTTTTAGATATTAAATAATTTAATTTATCTATGACCCATTAATGATGCAGTAATTACCATAACAGTGAAAAATTAAAATAATTGATATTATAAATACCCAAATAAATATTATTTGAGAAGTTTAATGAATTAAACTAATTTTATAGGATAATATGACATATTATTATTTAATTAATTTACTTTTTTCTAAGTAATAATTCTGTTATGATTTTTACAAAAATCAATTATTGAATAGTGTCAAAATTGACATATAAGAGTTTTTTATAACAAATATTATATTATTAATTGATATTAAATTCCTAAAGATCTAAGGTTCGGCCAAGAGACTTATATCATGATATTTTTATCATTAATGTACCACATTGGGGTCTCTTGGATGTACATAGTAATTTTATTAACCATATAATATAAAAATACAAAGAGACATTGTAAAAGTGAAACTAATTAACTAAGAGTTAATACTTAATGATAAGGTTAATATAGTAACCCAAACCTATCTAAATTCTATTTTCGGAGTGGTTTTCGACCTATCCCCACATTAAACATTAAATAATCCACTTTTTATCCATTAGATATAGAATATGAATTTATTATAGAATAATATTTCTAGCTTTTCCAAAGGTGCCCCTCACCCCTCTTATAAAAGGGTACTCTCCCTTCTCATTAACTGACACATTAAAAGCCATATGGATCGGCCAACCTCTGCCCAAATACTCACTCAACATCCCTCACTTCATCCTAGAGGCCTTCCTTTAGTCAGAAAGCCAACTTATGGAGTCTTTTTGATCAAATCAATAGGAAGAACCCGAAGAAGAGGTAATGTTTTCACCACCCTTTTTCAAATTCATTTCTTCTTCTACTTCTTCATTATTTGTTATTACCATTCTAAAAAAACTAATATAGTATCTCCTATATAATTTAACATTATTATAAATATGGAACAACCATATTCAGTATACATCCATTCATTTAATGACATGTCACCATACGTGCGTACGTACGGCTTACCGTCTCCACGTCGTGGTGTAATTGTTATTCAATATATTATTATTTAATGGGTATAATAATGATGTGTAACTCAAGTAAATAATAAATATAACATGATAATGATTCTGTATGTATGATATAACATCCAATCATATATTATTTTAATATCAAAAGAATGATATTTTCGCTCGTGCGTACGTACGGATTACCGTCTCCACGACGCGATGAGATTCATTTCCAAGTTCACCATTCATCGAAGATTATAAAAATATATATTACTAATAAGTATGTAATATATGACATAATAATCATACTGGAGATATATATATTTATATATATAAGGATTTATGTACTTACATATATCTTATTCACTTACTTCCGTTCAATACTATATGAAAACAAAAACAACATTTATGCGTACGTACGGACTACCGTCTCCATAAACGGTGTTTTCCATTTCATATATATGTCTATTATACATATTTATATTCTAAATATATATGATATATTTATCATGTTTTACATTCTGGAAGTATTTAAATCATGATCTAAGTGATACAACCAAGAGTAACAAGTTAAAACACGTACGATAAAGAAGGTGGTTATTACACAAAATGTTAACTTAACATGGAAATTATTATTAAATGGGTAATATAAAGTCATAAATTAATCATGTATGATATCATAAATATTAATATAGTTCTGGTATAATTTAATAACATACTACGATATTTGAACATGAGGTTAAACATACCCTCAACTAAATGAAAGTGCAAGGTAAGGGATTTTCATCTCACTCCTTATTCTTGTGAGATTCATGTTATATTGCCAATATTAACTTTTTTGTGGTGTATGTACTGCCCATAATTTTATTCTTTGTCTAATACAATTTAATTTATGTGTATTTACATGTTCATTGTATGGTACCTCTTTCATGGGTTGTATGTTTCGTAAGTTAATGAATTGGTAAGGGTTATTTCACAATCTCTTCATTCTCCGAGGTTGTTTATACGTAATAATCTAATGGGATCTCTTTATCATCAACATCCATGTTTCTTGAAAATGTATTTCAAAATAATTTTACTATTTACAAGAATTTGGGTTAAAGACATTTATACCCTTGTTTGAATTTTTATAAGAGGTTTATAAAGGAATCATTCCGTCGTTTTCCAAATAAGGTGTTTTTTAACCTTTTCGGCAAAATTTAGGTAAGAATGTTTTTTTAACTTATAAGACGGGTGCAGCTATTTTCTGCCATTATAAAATCTTCAAAGCTTCCCTTACAAGCTTATAAGAATATTTTCAAAGAAAATGTTTTATTTTATAAATATATGACTCTTAAATGATTTCAAAATATAAAGAGATATTTCTCTAAAAAGTGTTTTGATTTCATCATTGTCAATATCTTTTAATCGATTTTACGCTTATTTGAAGTTGATGATACAAAACTACTATATTGTATTGAAGGTTTTGTGATATTTTTGACTGTGGTTGTGTTATTTTTATACCATTCATAGATTATGGATGAAGTATTTACATTTCTTATGCTAGTTTTAATACGAATGTTTATGTTATGTTTAAACCTTTTCATATGGGAATGCATTGGACATAATATGTGACTGGTGGAGCTCGCTACAGCTCCTCGATGCATCGGTAGGTCTCATGAGACAAACTAGTGTCTTGGCACAAGGCCTTGGCAAAATCTTAATTGTATTCTTGACACGAGGCCTTGGCTATGTGGTTATGAGAGTCTGGCATTATGCATTCCATCATTATGAATGTCATTATTGATATTGCATGTGATTATTCGATTAGTAGAATATCCATGTGAATAAGTAAATGGAATTATTTTATTTTATTTTTTCCATACAATGTTGAAGTTCAAGTTTAAAAGGCTTTTGTTTTAGTTATACACTACCTTAAATGTTTATTCTTATTTATGAATGTTTCTGCTATATTGTTATCCTTACTGGGCATTTGAGCTCACCCCTTTTCTACGTTTTAATTTTTCCTAAGATGTGAAGAAGTAAATTATGAATGACCTTCATGGATATTATGAGGGGATAATAGTGTGGACTATGGAGACAATATGTTGTTGTAGTAGTTTTTAAATTTATGATGTAATGTAAAACATTATGAATATATCTAGTGTTTCCAAGGATACTAAACCAATCGGTCTTTCGATATTTGATCTTTCTTGTGATCATGCCAATGTTATGTAATAATGCACCGACTCTAGGTAACTAGGGTCGGGGCGTTACATTATCTATAATGTTAATCATATAAATGATTCCATCTAGTTCTATTTATTGACTAAATCCCAAAAATTATAATATAAGAAAAAATAATAATACTGGTAAACCAAATGATCTCTACATTACCAAACCATTAAGATATTATCCTAAATCGAATTAGAGGGTAATGTTCCCAAATATATGTTTTCTAAAATTTTTCTTCCTAGGTTTATATTAAAATTTTTACAAAACCCACTTTAAAGACCCCAAACATAGTAGACCAGAGATAATGAATAAATTATTGAATTAGTATTAGACATAATATATCACATCCCATTGGAATGAATAGTTTTGTAGACTTGTAAAACTAGATACATTCATTAATATAACATTAAATTAGAAAACATAAAATAAATAATAGAATTTTATTTTAGAAAACTAATAGTTTTCTTTAAAATATCCCTATAAATCAATCAAAATAAACTTCTTGGCATCTTAGGGAAATGAAACATAATAAAGGGATGAGATCAGATGATCAGTTTGGTTATGAATATAATACAAGATATCAGGAATAAATAAGGGATAATAAATATAGAATGGTAAATATTTGAAAACACATTCCACTTAATCAATAACTTGTGTATGAGGAATAATAAGGAAGGAATAAATTATGATTAAATAATTCCATATATATAATACCATGATCTTGAAACATATTCATGGATATCATGAGAAATAAAATAATCACATGAACATAAATAACCGATTTAATAATGATGTAAATCATGATACCTGACATTATAAACATACAATCCATAATTATGAATATATATATGAGAATGATATCAAGGAATTGTGTTAAGTTATATACATAAATGGGAATGACCGTAGCCAAAACCCAATATGATTAATTCATTAGATCTACCAATTCATAGAGGGGCAATAGTGGGACCACCCATCACTTACTAAGTGTATTGAATTAATCATATAAAAGGGGTGAAACCTAATCAATTAAAATAATAATCATGAAAAACTAGCATATTGATGATTAATACATTCACACAATCATAAACTTTTCAGAGTAATAAGGAGAATGGTATCAAAATAGTACATCCCCATTGAAACTAATCATAAACCATCCAAATAAAAAATAAGGATTGTATACTTAAAACATATACCTAATATAGTATAAGAAAGATACAGGTTTTTGTCATTTATTAATAAAAATATTATAAAAATTTCATTAGAAACATTCATGAGGAAAATACTATTTTCACTTTGAAAATAACTTTTAAAAAAATATAATTTTTAGAATATTATAATATTTTTTTATAAAAAAGAATCTATAAAACACATAGAGTAATATTCTCATACATTAATGTCCATGACGGGGGGGAAATTCCATTAATGTTGAATATGTTAAAACTACGACTCATTTTACATTTTTTGTAAAAAATGTTTATATTTTCGAAAATGAAAAGAAGATACATTTTTATTTTTTTATAAAATAAAAAATGTGTAAATATATATTTACTAAATCATTTTTTTAGTTTTGAAAACATTATTTGAAAATATTTTATGAAAACATGGATATATAATAAAAACACTTTTGATCGAAGAGAGAAATAAAGAAAACATTTATTAGAAAAACATTCTCAATAATTTTATGTACAAAGAGATGAAAATGGTTCTATACATGAAAATCTTAGGAATAACTTGGTTAAAATAAAATATATCGGGCTTATGAAAGTAATATAAAAAAATTTCCCCAAAAGACTTAAATATAAATAATCATGAATAATGATGAGATTATAAAATAAACTCTTTCCACATTGGAATATTTTTAATCATAACCCCTATGAGATATATAACATAAAATGAAACATCAAATACCATGAAGGTACAAATAATTATGATATAACATTCAATGGGTAAAAATATACACCACTAAGAAGAAATAAGTGATGAATAAGGCATATGTCTCGTGGAATTAATAATGAGAAGAGAAAACACTTACCTCATGTTGGAATTTCTTCACATGTAAGACAAAATCTTGAAAAATAAATATAGATTTATTATAAATCTATTAGAGAACCATAGCAATATATATCATAACATATATTATTTTATTATAACCTTTTATCACATTTTTATTAATAACTCATTATTAAAATCATCATTTCGGGTGATAACTACTTTGTTTTCCATGTCTATCTTGATTTGGTAGTTTTAGTACTTGTACATTGATATTGGTTCTATAATATAAATAATATTAATAATCATATAATTATTATGTATATCCAGTATATACATATTTTGATTCATCAGTAAAATTTATATATAGAAAAAATGAATTACACCATTCAAGGAGACAGTAGGTCGTATGTACGCATTAATGATATTTTAATGTTATGATGTATTGAAAAAAATAATGGTAAATACCAATTATCACTTATAGAATAATTATTATATATTATAAAACATATATATTAATAAAATACATCCTTATTATCTACCATGGAAAATAGTACTTAAAAATCACATCATTTTGTGGAGGTTATAATCCACATGTACACATGAACGATGTCATTATTTTCTAACAGATTAGATTATATGAAGGTAAATGTAATATTATAATTAAAGGGGTATAAGTATTTAGTAATTATCATATAGAAACAATAAAAACAATATAATAACCATCCATGATACATGTTGCTGGAAAATGAATTGTATAGTTGTGTGGAGACGATAAGACACTCGTACAAACAAGAAAGATATTCACTTCAAATTTGATATAAAAAAACGAGGATAATTTTAATTTTAAAATCATAATAATAGTTTAGTATATTGATTAGAATTGATTTATTATTTTATGATATATACCATATATTTATATGGGTAAATGAAGAAGTAAAAATAAAGATATTGGTTATGGTGATTAGCTATCCATTCAAATTACTCATATAATTAACCTATTAAGGGTCTTAAGGTTGGAATTTTGTGATGAAAATCACCTATATAATGTGGATATAAAAAATTAATAATGAATTTTTTCAGGGTTTGGTCCATATAGAAGTGTCAAAGTCGTGTAAATAAGTGACAGAAGAGGTTCCCTTTTATAATTGAGGTGAGTCACAATTTTGGAATTTCTAAAAATTTTAAACTATAATAAAATCATTATAAAAAAATGTATCCAAATGGATAGATATTATAAAATAGGGTAGTATATTTATAAAATATCACCGATAAATAAATTTTGGATGCTTTTGTCTAGTGATTCAAACCTTATCTATTGCTTTAACCCCTTAATTAAAAAAATTTAAAATTAATTATGATGAGATCATTTTCAATTGAAAAGCTAAAATTTTTACATATAAGGTGGAAAATGGATTATAAATGGATAGAGGATAAAATTTTATACAATATATTATCCACATTTAAATCTTTTAATATTTTAATGTTATTTAAATAATAAAATAAATTTGAATTTTTATAAATTATCATTAATGTAAATTTTAACAATATTTATTTAATTTGACTTCAAATACATCAAGATAAAGTTATATTTAGAATTTAATTAATTTAATAGTAAATAATATGTCATATTAATCTAAAAAATTCAAGGAACACTATAAATCACTAAAATTATATCACTTATAATATTTTTAATACCATTTTTTTCTATTAATTGAATAAATAATGTATTAAAACTGAAAAATAAGTTAAGGTAAATATATAATAAATAAAAATTATAAAAAGATATCATAATGATTATAATCTAATTAAGAATAAAATTTACATTTATATTCATTGGAAACATTATTTTTTCCCTCTATAGAAATATAATTAATATTATAAACTATAAGAGTGATATTTTGTAACATTCTTTGATTAAAATTTTATATCAGTCATATTACTAGAAATGTTTCCATTAATCATATATATTTAGTTCCTAAGGTGATATTTTACTAATTAATGTCATCCAATAAGAATTATGATGAAATATTTTGACCTTATCACATTGTTTTAACCTAGATTAACCCTATTAATCCTTTTTGAGGGTAATAAATGTAACAAAGGCTATTAATTATATTATCAAAAAATAAAAGGTGAATTTATACCAAATTTAAACCACCGAGTTAAAATATATAATAAATTTTTTCAAATTCAATACCTATAAGTTTCAGGTACTAAATCTTAAAACAAGAACTCAGAATCTGATTAAAACCAAATTTTTCAAAAAATCATTTTTAGTCATAAATATTTTTTTATTCATTTCCTATAAGATACCAAAATTTTCCAGAGTTATATTGGAATGGGATTTGAGTAAATTTCATTATTATTTAAGTAAATTTGTTTTTATTTATGATTTTGGGTGATTTTGGGTAGAGTTTTTAAGAAATTTTAAGAAATTTTAAGAAAAAGGGTTTGTGCACAGTTGGCGCATAGTCAGGGTAAACCGTTCACCAATCCAAGCTAACCGTGTAAACCTAGGTAGAGAGGTTCACATAGATATCTAAAAATTTAAAAATTTGTTCCAAAACCAAGGTAACCATTAGATCCTAGATAGTGAGGTCTACACAGTTGGCCGACGGTTTGCCACTCCGTGTGCCTCTGCCTAGGAATCCATGCTTGCAATTTCGTTCTACCTAAAAATTAGTTTTAAAATACAATGAATCCAAAAAACACCTCCTATTTAACATTGTCATGGGAATTGATTATTTTGGGTGATCCCAGAGCTATTATGAGGGGTTCCAAGGACATCCAACCTTCATTCTTTATGATTTTAAGCCCAAATTGATGATCCATGCTTCTCCTAGTAAGTCGATCTCATCCTTATACCTATCCAATATCATTCCTTGATATTTTGGAGGATTTTATTCTTTATTTTATTAGATCTAATCTTAATCAGTGAGATCTAGATCTTGGATTATAGATCTGGTTCTACATTGATAATATTGTGATATCTTTGATCATGATTTTGGGATTTAGATCCGGAACTCAAATCAATGTCATTGTGCTGGTCAGATTTTGGGGATTTCTATTGAGAGAACATCCATCAAGGAATTTAGTAGGTGGTCTAAAATCCAAATACCATAGAAATAGATTTCATATGTATATAAAAAATTGTAAAATCTCTAGCATGCTTTAAAAAATTATTTTCTTAAATTAGGTTAATTAAAATAAACAATTTATTTATCAAAGATTTATTTAATTAAATTATTTATTGAGGAATTAATAAAGATAATAAGGGGATAACATATTATATAATTCATTTGGGAGATTTATTATGGGATTTAAGTGTGGTAATAAACATAATTAGTCAACATATAAATTATTAGATATAGAATGGGTTAAGTTGAAATAATAAATTATGAATTAATTATGTGCTTTGTTATTATTATCTATATAATTATTTCAAAGTTTAATTATAATGAGTTGATATTTTTAATGGGTTAAATTTTTTTTGGAAAATTAATTATTTGTATATTATTTGTGACATTGATTAATTAATTAATTAAATTAATTAATAATGATTGACATGTTTAGTTAATTATTGAGTTTACTAATGGGTTTGACGTATCTATGTAATTATTGAATCTTTGAATGGTATTGATGTGGATAATTAATTTGGAGTTAATTATGTGTGAATTAATGGAAATATGATCATCAAAAAATTGATATGTATAAATGGTAACGTGTTCATCATACTTCTGAGTAAGAGAATGGAAACATTGTCATTATAATGAGAAGTATACCTGGTAACATGGTCATTATAATAAGGAGTAAGATAATAAGAACACAATTATTCTATTGAGTAATTAAGGTATCATTGTCATCTTACATATGTTTCTGACATGGGTATCATGGGCAATGTGGATTATAAATGTGAAATTATTGAATTGAAATAATGGAACTCTAATTTATTGACTCACAGAATAATATTCAAAATCCAAAATGAGTCAAATCAGGTACTGAGATATCATAAAACCTTGGAATACATTGATCTTCAGAAATAATCAAGAATTTATATAGGATATTACATTGGGAAGACATCGGGCTCTGACACTAGGCAAAGATAGTATTGGGGTACATGTCTCCTTAGAAAACCTAGAGTTAATGTAGTTAGATATGAATAAATGATAACGTAATAACTACTTATTTATGAATTAATCTTATTTATTATATAACATTAAACACTATATTTTTATGGAATTTTTTTAGAGACCATTTTTGGTGACCTATTAAGATGTACTCACAACCTACTAGAGCTACCTGATCGGTACCTAAAAAGATTATATTGTTGGATGATAGGATACAAGAAAAGGCCCTATGATGGATTGTTGTTTTGGGATGTATCATGGATGAGGGGACTAGACATCATTCAAAACCTACTTGAGGATTCATAGAGTCTTTATGTTATGTTCCATTATATAAAATTGACACTTATATGGGAAAATCATGTTTTCCATTTCAGTTGAGTATTTTTTTTTCGTATTTGATTATCTTGTGACATGAGTACTGTTGTGGTTATATATTCTTCCACGTTTTTTTATTTATTTACACTGGTGTTTTACATAAATAAATGAGGTTATAGTCTCCCCATTACTTACTTTCTAGACACTTTATGCTAGTTGTAATCCAAATGCGTACAAGGAGGGTCACATGAGGTAAGGCGATGAACCGGCTCGGGTCACCATCGCGTGGCACCTAGGTCAGGACGTTACAAAGTTATGTATGTGGTCTAGTTTCCTTTCTTATTTTATTATATTACTATTTTTGGGAATGGTATACATGATACTAGGAATTGTTGGGGCATGGTAATGTGCTTGTGAATCAGAGCTTCAGACCCATGTACATGGCAAACACAATTACTCAGGGTGGGATTATTGTTATTATTTTTTTATAGCCGAATATTCTTTCACCTTGGGTGATGCACTTATTATGTGATGTTATTATTGTTTCTGAGAATTTTGAGTATTGATTTGTTTACTAGAATGGAATGATAGTTGAGTTAACATGAATCATTAGATGAACTCAGGGTTATTGTGACATGAATCATTTTTGGAATTCAAGAGAAAATAGGTTTTGGGTAATTTGTTATACGTGAACTGTTTTCCTTGTATATGAGATTAAAATGAAAAATGGTTCCCAACATCAATTGAAAAAGGTTGTAAAAATGATGTGAAATTAGGATAATTGGGTATCTAAATGAGAAACTTGATTTAGATATTGTTTTTTCCCTTTTTAACCAAAACCTAAAAGTTGGTTGGTTAAGGGTAGTGATAGCACCGCAGTTTGACCATGTTGAAATATTTGGGGAGAAACATAGGTTGGGACCCTTTTTGATTATTTCCTCTTATGTAAATGATATAAGTTTGTGTTATGAGACCCGAGACATGTGTTTTTCATTGTAGAGAGTATTCCACTATGATTCTTACTGTGGGGACACCAAAGGGTTGTTCCTACGAATGATTTTCCAGTTAGGGAACCTGAGGCACCAATTGTTCTGGATGATGATAAAAGGGACTTGTTTCTAGAAAACATCACTCACTTTATGTTATCCAAGGAATGAGACCCATAGTGAGTTGTGAATTGTATGTCTAAGTTGAAAATGGATTTTTAGTTGCAAGACCCTCTAACTATTATTGGAGAGGGTGGACTTGAGGGAGTTTAATTCTAGGTTGAGTCAATAGAGACAATTGTTGACCATTTAGAGACTTTGACTTAGAGGAGGGTAAAGTTGGATGCTTACATGCTATGAACATCAGTAATGTTCTTGTTAGATACTCACGGATGAACTGGACAGACAAACAGTATGATATGGAAGGACTTCTTTGGGAGGTTCATGGAGCACATTTATCCCATGAAACATAGAAAAGAATAAATTTACTGATTTTATGCATCTCACCTATGGTAGAATGTTGGTGATGGACTATGGTGGACACTACATAGATCTACAATGTTTTTCTCAAATTTTAGGAGTTGATGAGGGAGCTACAAAGAAACATTTTCAGGATGGACTTAAGTGTGAGATTAAGACCCAGGTAAATATGTAAAACCATGAGAATTTAAAATATTTTAAATTCTAAAACAATTTATTTTGATTCTTGCTAGATTTTTATGCAACAACATTTTATAACTACGTGATACAACAAAGAGTTGTCTTGCCTTACACACAACACCCGATTTTATGACAAGGAATATATTAAAAACTATATTATTTAATATATTGTAGACATTAAATTAGCATTTATGAATAATATTAACAACATTATGAAGTATTTATGAAATTTTAATGTTTTTATTATATGATATAATATTAGAATAAATTCATTTTTTGGGATAAAAAAATATAAAAAATGTAGTTTTTCCACTTTTTAATGAATAACCTATTTTAAATTCAATATTTGACAATTTTAAGTATGAAATTTGAAGAAAATAAACTTATTCTTTTGAATAAGGAAACCATAATTTTTATTGAATAATTCTATGGTGTTTTTGTAATCACTTTCATATTTTAATGAGTAGTAAAAAAATAATGCATTTTAATTCAAAAAATCATTTTCATAAAATTTATTCATATTTTTAGATTATACATTTAATGGATATTAATGTATATTTAGATTATGTGTTTATTAATTAATATAATTAATGTCATTGGAGTTATTTTCAAATTAAAATTAGACATGACCACATGCCACTATTTTGATTATTTTTACTTTTAAAAAATAGGTTTCCTTGTTTTGTTAATGGTGTTTAATTATAAATTAATTACTTCAATTTAGGTGTTATGAATTATCAAAAATGGATTCCATATTTTAAATTAGTGGGTATAAATTAATTAAATAGGTTCCTTTTATTTTTGGGTCTTATGAATTCTATCTTTAATAATTTTTATTTACCACAGTTAAGGGTAAATTAAATAATTAAGGGATTATATAATATTATAAAATTATTTTAACACCTGTAAAAATAATATTGGATGACTAAATAATACCCTTATCATATATAGCTCTAAAGTAAAACATTTAGTAGACCCTTTTCCATTAATATGACATGAAAATTATTAAAATTAATGTATGTTACTAAATGTCACACTCTCATTTCTTATAATTATAATAATTTCAATAAAGAGGTATAGATGAGATAAAATCAATTATAACTTGTATATGGAAATATAAAATAACTACCTACTACATAAGAGTTTATTTCTAATTTCTGGAGAATAAATAATTTCAGTTAATGATGTCACAATAGTGAAGTAGAAATTATTTTATTAATACAAATAACACATAAATTATAATAAAAATATTAATATTAATATGGTTTAAATTAAATAATGACATCCAATAATTTTATAAAATACTTATAAATTTTAATGGAATATTGGATGTATTTTTTTGGAAGTTATCCGGTTGGTTTTATATTTTTAAAAATTAAAATATTGAATAGTATTAAAATTGACATAAATGAAAATTTAAAAAATACTATTTTATTAAATGATAGTAAAGTCATAAAAATATAAGGTTCAGTCAAATAAATTTAATAATGTGAAATATGTCATAATGGATCCCATTGGGGTTCGTTTCTCATTTTATAGTAACTATATTAACCCTATAGTGTAAAAATATAAGAAGACACGATAAGAGTTAATCTATTTAACTAAGGGTTTAATTCAAAAGATAAGGGTAGTTTTATGACACAGACATGTGTTAAATTCATTTTTTAGCATAATTTTACCCACCCTTGTATTATTATAGATTAAATCACCTTGGTGCTATTTTAAAGATAAATTCAATTTATAAGAAATTATTATTTTATAATCTTCCAAAAACGCCCCTCCCCACACTTATAAAAGGGAACTTCTTCTTCTCTTTAATTCGAACCTCTAAATAAATTTTTTCAGACAAAACCTACCAATTTACTCTCCCAAACTCTTTCAATACATCCTAGAGTCCATAATTCAGTCAGAAAGCCATCCTATGGTGTGTTTTTCATCAAATCAAATGGACATACCCAAAAAAGAGGTATTTGTTTTATCACATATTTCAAAGTTATTTTCTTATACTACTATCAATTTCTAGGTTGTTTCCATAAAAAATTAATAACTTTAGTTTCATAAAATACTATGATTTTTTTATAATCATTTTATAATCATATTCCTCATTTTATGCATCCTATGAATAATAATATCACCAAGCTTGCTCATGTACGTCTTACTGTCTCCATGATGTGGTGTAAGTTGTTATTCGACACTAATTTTTGGGATGGGAATAATGAGGATAATAAAAGATATAAATAATGAATATGAAATGATTATGACTCTTTGTGATTAATATACCATCTGATTCCATACAATTTAACCATCGAGGGAATGAAAACGTCGCTCATGCGTACGTATGACCTACCATTTCTACAATGTAATGAGATTTATTCTCCACATTAACTATTAAATAATTATTATAAAATTTAAATGAATTGTTAAAATAATAATTATGAACCTAATATCATTATTGATAATAATATAATACATCATGTGCATAAAAACATGACTTACATGAAAAAAATCAATGGGAAAACAAAGCAGTTAACACATGAAACAATGGTAATAATGAAATAATATTAACAAAATGATATTAGAGGATAAAATTTGATATAATGGTTACATTATAATTTAAGAAAATCTTTTAATCATTAAATAGGAGGTAAACATTCCATTGACTAAAGGAAAGTACAAGGTAATATTTAATCTCACAATGTCATTTTTATTAGAGATTGTTTGTACGTAAGTATCTACTAAGGAATATTTATCATACATGTCCATATTTCAAAAAATAAATTTCAAAATATTTTTTCTCAAAAATTTTATAAATTCATTTATACCCATGATTGAATTTTTATAAAACAAATTTTATGGACTCTTTCTATCATTTTCCCGAAAAGCAACTTTGTGACATTTTTAGAAAAATAATGCAAGAGTGTTTTTTAAATTATATGGCGCGAGCGGAATTTTCTGCTACTATATCGTGTTAACATTTGTAAGCATCAATTCCAATATTAAAATTTTATTTTAAATAGTAATATTTACTTTTACAATTTCATAGCTTTTAAAAGATTTCAATGTAAAAAAGGGATATTTCTATCAAAAGGTTTTATGGATTTTGTCAGATTATTTTCATCTATGTCAACATTATTTGTTGGATTTTATGATTAATTGAGGTTGATTTATTGAAGGTTTTATGATATTTTTTTGGGGAGGTTCTATTTTGAAAAAGTCAATGGTTTCTTGTTAAAGTATTAACATTTTTTATGCTAGTTTCAATATGAATGTTTGCGTAATATTTAACACTTAATATATGAGGAATGCATCAGACATAATATGTGAAAGGAAGGGCCCGCTATATACCCTCAATACATTGGTAGTCCTCATGAGAAAAACTAGATTTGGATTTGGCTGAGTCAATAAACATTTATTTTCATATGACTTGGGTGAGGCCTCAATTGTTTGTTTCAGAAGTTTGGAATTATGCATTCTGTCATTATGATATTATTTATTGATATTACATGTGATAATAAGACTGGTAGAATATCCATGAGAATGTTTAAATTTAATTATTTTATTTTTTCTGGATATATTATGCTGAATATTATGAGTAAAAGGCTTGTGTTTTATATTTTTTACCTTTCCTTAAATTTATATTTTTATTTATGAATGCTTTTACTGTATTGTTTAACCTTAATGATCATCTAAGCTCACTCCTTTCATATGTTTCATTTTCCCAGGATTCCATGAAGTGTTTTCTGATTGATATTCAGGGTTAATCTAGGAAAATAATGTTGTTCTCAAATAATAGAATATGTTTTATAAGATGTTTTTAATTTTAATGAACGGTTAATGAATGTAATATATTTTTCAAGACTACTAAACTGATCGGTCCTTCATGACATTATTCTTTTTATTCATGCCAATGTATTAAAAGAATGTATTGACTCTAGGATTCTTAGTTGGGGTGTTACATTTGGTATCAAATGAATTTTTTGAAATAACCTTGAAAAATATATTTAGAAGACATATATTAGGTGACAAAATGAAGTTATTGAATTTAAGAATAAGTATAGAATGACGATCTAGTATTTTGGTAGGGTAGATATTATGTATGTATTCCAAGATAATACATCCCCATCTAGATACTAAAAGTGGATATGGTAATCAAACAAATATACCAAGGATTGATAAATATGAAAAAGTTGTTTGGGCTTGACTCGGGATAACCTATTACATGACACCGAGACATACTACGCACCTGGTTTAACAACCCTGGGGGATATGTGTAGGATAATTCAAAAATACGTTACATAACATTATGAATGATTTTTGTTTAAATATGTCTACATAGAAAACATTTTTTTATTATGGAATTAGATATGCATAAAATTTTCAATTTATGTTAAATGTTTTTCATACTCAAAGTTATGAATTCATATTTATTACCTAATATACTGTATTATATATATTAGAAATGGTGCTTAGTTGAAGAAATGTAAATAATATAAACTGACATAATCCCTATAAGGATTTCCCTCCTATGTGAGATGATGATGTTGGAGTAGGAGATGTAACTAGAAATTATAATCTTATAACTATACTGTGATAGGTGACTCAGGTTGTGAAAAATAACCACGCCCATGTGGAGCACCATGATCCACAATGTGGGGGGACAATGTTAGACTACTTCATGAGACAACAAAATCCAACATTCAATGGGTAAAAAATCCTTTTGTAGATGATCAATAGTGAAGTTCCTTAGAGAAGACATTTCATTCTTTGGAGAGTAATGAAAGCGAAAAATCTATCACGATAGTTTATCATCTCTCAATAGATGAAAATAAATAGTTGTCGTTCTATAAAAACAAGGAGGATTAAGAAGTAACGAATTTGTAATTGAGAGAGTTTAAAAAACATTTCTTAGAAAATTAATTTCCTCAAGAACATCGAGCTGATATGGAGATACAAGTTCTGAGTCTGAGGTATGAGGATGAGAATATTGCAATGAATGAAGATAACATCACATTGTTAGGAGGTACTGTTATAGACTATATACGTAACCCAAGGAGTAATATTGTTCACATATTTGATGGGTTAAATCCACTTCTCTGAAAGGCATTAGTCTCCCAAATTTTCATATCATATGAAGATATAGTCTCATGTGCTATCAAGATAAAGAATGATTTTTATAAGTATTATGACTCTAGGAAAATTCAAGAGAATAATATAATGGTGGATTGAGAGATAGATAATGGGTTGAAGGGAAAGAAGGATTTTTTCACATGTAAAAATGGTGGAAGGAAACACCCTGGTGACTACTTAAATGTAATATGAGTTTGTTTCATGTGTGGTGAGAAAGGCCATCACGATCATGATTGTAAGGGAAAGAAAGAAGTGGAAAATGTGAAATGCTATAATTGTAAAGAGATGGGGCATTATGCAAATGATTTTCTAAATCATCAAGGAAATATGGCTAAGAAGAAGCAAATAGATCATGGTTAAGATTATGTTGATACTATATTTGAAGTGGAATAATTAATTTAATAGTGATTTTGGATTCAAGAATTATACTATTATATTTTGGTTATAAAAATAATGTGATACATATGGATTGTACTACAGTAATTCTTATTTAAGGATTTCGAATAATAAATTGTTTCATTAAATATTTTTAGGTTATAATGTTATTTTCTAAAAATAGATACATTATTTTTTTGGGAAATTTGATTTTATTATTGATTTTGTAAATTTAGAGACCTTTTTAAAATATTAATTTGGAAATAAGTATATTAGAAAAGTCTTAACGTTGGAATGGATTAAGATGAACGTTTTTTAGGATTGTTTAATTTAAAAAAAATTAAGGATATTTTTGTAATGTTAAAACAATATAGTTTTATAAAATAGGAAACCTGTAGGTTTGGAGACAACCCATCATGTTAGACAAGGCTGCGAGAATCGAACCCACAACCAATGTGCGATAAGGCATTATCGCCTACCACTAACCCATGTGTATTACCTGGTTAGTAGAAGATAAATTATTAAATTTAAATATAATATTTTCATTTTTGGAACAATATACAATTAATATTAATATAATATTTTGAAATTTTATTATCTTTTGAAGAGAAAGATTAGTTTGATGTAGTAGTTAGTGAAGGATAGTACTCTACTTGTCATGAAATTATGTATAATTATATTCTTAGTCTATGATGTAAATGAATTTTTCAACTATAGTTGAAGTATCAGGAATCCAAAAATGTGTTCTTAGTACTTTCTTTTGCTCTGAATCAAATGGACCCTAGTATCATTGTAGATTTATAACATTTTGGTTGTAATCTTTTCCCTATTCATTTTCTCAATCACTCTCCATAAATAATTAATGGTTATATTTTCTTTCATATCCATATTTTTCTATATGGATCCCTAATATGTGTAATATCTTGTGTATTTGTACATACATTTTTTTTCTATTAAAATGGAGTTCTCATCAATCTATTTTCGGATGGGGACTTTCACAATTATATTTTGAAATAAAAAACCCCTAGTTTTCAATCTTGATTTTAAATTGTGGGTTTGAAATTTATTGAAGGAGGGGAGAATGTAACACCTAGAGACTTTATAATATTTTTATTTCTAAATAATTTTAATTTTTTTACTTTCTTTATTTTTATGAAAAACCATGCTAATATTACTTTACAAACAACAATGAGTTGTCTTGTATTACATGAAAGACCCAGTTTTACTAAACCACAATATATTAATAAAATATTATTATTTAATATAATATAGCTATTAAATTAGTGGTTATGAATACTATTGACCATATTTCTAATATTATATACATCTTTTACATTCATCTTATATGACATGATATACCAATAAATTAAATTTTAATGATAAAAAACTCATTTATTAAAACAAAATTTTGCCACATTTTAATAGAGAACCCATTTTAAATTCAATAATTGACACTTTTATATATGAAATTTGTAATATAAAATATTTCTTTGGAATAAGGACATCAAAATTTAATTTTCTAATATTTTTTGTGTTTTTCTAATAACTTATGTATTTTAATGAATAGTAAAAATACTCCATTTTAATTCATAACTACCTTTTCATCTAATTTATTTATATAATTGGATTATACATTTAAGTAGTTTTAAAGAATAATTGGATTTTTTTAACATTTGATATATATTAGTTCATTGGAGTTATTTTCATATTAAAATTGGATATAAACACATGCCAATCTTTTGATTGTTTTAATTTATAAAAAACCTATTTTCTCATTTTATCAACATAGATTAATTTTAAATTAATTAATGTTTTTTTTTCAATTTTTAAAAATGGATTCAATATTTGAAATATGTGGGACCTAAATATTTAAATATTTTCCTTTTATTTTTGGGCATTATGAATAACAACTTTAGTAATTTTTTTATTACAAAAGTAAAGGGTAAATCAGGTAAATAAAGGTAAAAATAATATTATAAAATTAACATAACATCTATAACAATACTATTGGATGACTAAATAATACACTTATAATCTAAGGTTCAAATTGGAATCATTTAGTGGACCCTTGTCCACAAATACGACATGAATATTCTTGAAATTAATGAATTTAACAAACTATCAAACTCTCATTTCTTATAAGTATAATAATTTTAATATAGATATATTTAGGTGGTAATGTCCATTATAAATATTATATAGGAATGTAAAATAATTACCCACCTCATAGACATTTATTTTTAATTTTTATTGATTAAATAATTTCCATTTATGATGTAACTATAGGTGAGTAGAAATTATTTTATTAATAGAAATATGAAATAGATTATATTAAAAAAATTAATATAAATATAATATGACTTAATTAATGACATACACTAATTTTATAGATAACATAGACATTTTAATAAAATATTATATGTATTGGTTCAAATTTATCATGTTGGATTGATAATTTTAAAGATGAAAATATTGAGTTGTATTAAGATTGACATAAACGAAATTTTGGAATAAATTATATTTTTTAAAATGATTTCAAATTTATAAAAATATACATTTTTTCCAAATAACTTTTATAATGTCAAATAAGTATTAATTTATCGAATTGGGGTTATTTTTTTCATTTAATAATAACTATATTAACCCTATTGTGTAAAAATACAAGATGACACGGTAAAAGGTAAAGTGTTTAACTATGGGTTAAATTCAAAAGATAAGGTTAATTTTTTGAACTAAAAATGTCTAAAATTAGTTGGTTGAGGGGATTGCGACCAAAAATAATATTATCCAAGAAATAAATCACTTTGGATCTACTTGAAATCTAAAATAAATTTATAATAAATAAATATTTTAAGATCTTCTAAATGTGTCCTTCACCCCTCTTATAAAAGGGTACTTATCCTTCTCATTAATTCACACATCAAAATCCATTTGGTTCAGATAAAACCTGACCGTTTACTCTATTAAATTCTATCAATAAATCCATGTTGTTATAAATTGGGCAGAAATCCATCCTATATTGTTCTTTTGTGAAAATCAGAAGGAGATACCCGAAAAAGAGGTAATTGTTTTATCACCTCTTTCAATGTTGTTTTCTTCTTATACTTAATCTTTCAATTTCGTTTCCATAAAAAAGTAATAACTATAGTATCATAAAAATACTAAGATTTTATTATAATAATTAGATAGCCATATTCAACATTTTATCCATCCCATGAATAATAAATATTATTATGCGTGCGTGCCTACGATTTACCATCTCCATGCCAGGGTGTAATTTTTTATTGAACACTAATTTATTTGGATGAGTACTATAACGAGTAAAAAATATATAAATAATTAAAATTACATGATTATTATTCTGTATACTAAATATACTATCTTATTCTATACCATTTAACTATCAAGTAAATGATATCGTCACTCGTGTGTACGTACGACCTACTATCTTTACAATGTGGTGAGTTTCATTCTCTATGTAATCCACTAAATAATGATAATAAAATTTATATGATGAGAAAAAATAATAATTACAAACTTAAAATCATTCTATATAAAAATATAACACATCCTATTTATAATAAACATGACTTACATGACAAAAGTGAAATGGGAAAATGAAGCAGTTAACACCTGAAATAATGGTAATACTGAAATATTATTAACAAAACAATATAAGAGGACAATATATGATATCATGGTTCTAGTATAATTTAATAACATACATTTTTCATTATACAGGATGATAAAACACCCTCGACCAAAGGAAAATACAAGGCAATGGTTAATTTTTGAATCTCATTTTTAACCAAGATTATTTATACATAAGTATCTACTAGGGAATATTTATCCTCTATATACATGTTTTTTAAAAATAAATTTTAATATTTTTTTCTCTACATTTTTTTAAATTCATTTATACTCATTTTTGACTTTTTATAATTTTTAATGGAATATATCTATCATTTTCCAAACACGGTACTTTGTGACCTTCTCGAAAAATTACGGAAAGAATGTTTTCTAACTTATACAGTGTGAGAAACAATTTCAGAAGTTATGTCACCTTAAAATTTTGAATCTTCTATTACAATATTGCAAGGTTATTTTCAAAATAAGTGTTTTTTATTATTGCATGAATTTTAAAATATTTAAATGTAAAAATAGATACTTCTATCAATTTTTTTTGAGTATTTCATCGTATTATATTAATCTATGTCAACGTCATGTATTATATTTTATGATTAATTAAGAATTATTTATTTAATGTTTTATGAGAAGTTTTTCTTTGGGTGTTACCTTTTGATACTATTCATGGATTATGGTTAAAATATTAACATTTTGTATTCTATTTTTAATACAAAAGTTTATGTTATGTTTCACCCTTTTCATATTTAAAATGTATTGGACATAGTAAGTGATGGGAGAGGCCCACTATATCACCTAGATGAATTATTAGGTCTCATGAGACAAAATAGATAAGGATTTGGATAGTGTATTAACTGTTTATTTTCAGATGTCTCGTTTGAGGAATCCATGATATGTTTTAGATGTCTGGCATTATGCATTCCTTTATTATGAGATTAGTTGTTGATATTAAATATGATTAAATGGCTAGTATAATATCCATGTGGATGTTTAAATAGAATTATTTGTTTTATTCTTGATATATTATGATGAATAATATGTGTTAAAGGATCTTATTTTAGTTTTATACCGTGACATAAATGTCTATGCTTATTTATGAATGATTCTTCAAAATTGTTTAACCATACTGAGCATCTGAGCTCACCCCTTTGTTATGTTATATTTTCTAAGGAGGCCAAGACGTGTTTTATGATTGATATGTAGGGTTAAGTTAATAGAATAATAGAATTCAAAAATAATGGAGTATGATGCATATTAGTTTGGAATTTCAATGAAAGGTTCATGTATGTAATATATTTTCCACAACTGCTAAACCGATCAGTCCATCAGGACTTGATTAATTTTAGTCATGCCAATGTATTAAAACAAATCACTGGCATCAGGTTTCAAGGGTTGGGGATTTAAATATGGTATCAAATGGATGGTTATTAATAACCATGTAAACATGATTTAGAAAACATAGATTGGGGAACAAAACCCTAATATTGACATCGAGGGTAAGTATAGAATAATTTTCTAGTATTTTGGTAGGGTAGATATTATGTATTTATTATTAGTAAATAAATCCCAATAAGGTTTAAAAAATTATAAAGTGTTCTAGAAAATATATACCTAGGAGTAATATCTCTGAAAATGTGTTCTAGTATTGACTCAAGATAACCTGGTACACGAAAACTAGTCATTTTTCACACCTGGTTTGACCCTCTCAGGGGTTATACTTAGGATAATTCAAGTTTTATTCACATAGCATTATGAAGGATTTATGAGTAAATATATCAACAATGAAATTTTTTATGATTATGAGATTATATATTCCAAAAATGTTTCAATTGTTTTTAAGTGTTTTACTATTTTGAAGTTATGTGTTTGGAATTATGACCTATTCTAGTGTATTCCATATTTTAGAAATGGAACCTAGTGGATGAAATAGAAATTTTATCAACATACATAATCCTTGTAAGAATTTCCATACTATGAAAGATAATTATATTGGAGTAGGATGTGAAACTAGTAATGAAAATATTATAACTATACTGGGACAATTTACTCATGTTATGATCAATAACCTTGCCAATATGGATTTTCAACATGGTGGAAGAATGTTAAATAGTTTCACAAGACAACAACCTCTAACACTCAATGGGAAAAATCGATTTTTATACAAGCAATGGATAATTTTTGTCGAGAAGATATTTCTTTCTTTAGGGAGTAATTAAAGGGAAAATATTGTCATGGCATTTTATTGTATCTTATGAGATACAGATCAATGGTGTTAATTAATTGAAAAAAATGAAGGAGGATAAAGAGGTATAAAATACATAATAGAATGAATTTAAAGAACATTTACTTGATAAATACATTCCTCATGAACAACAAACTAATATGGAGATACAATTTATGAGTATGAGGAAGAAGAAGGATATGAATGTTTTAAAGTATGATGCTAACTTTCCTGGGTTAGAAAGGCATGCAAAAAACTACATACATAACCCAAGGAGTATGATTGATCATTTCATTGATGGGTTAAATCCATTTATATGAAAGGCATTGGTCTCCCAAACGTTCTTATCAAATGAAAATATTGTCTCATGTGACATCAATACAAAGAAATAATTTTCTATGAATTGTGAATTTAATGGAAATCAAGAGAAGAAGAAAAAAATAGAGAAAGAAAAAGATATTGGGATGAATGGAAATAAGGATTTTCCTACATTTTATATTTTTATATGGAAACACCTTAGTTCCCGATTAAAAGGAAAAAACAGATTATTTCATGTGTGGTGAGAAAGGCCATAATAATTGGGATTGTAAGGTAAAGAAATAATATTAAAATGTAAAATGATATAATTATAATTATACGGTACATTTTGAAAATTATTGTCCATGATTTGAAGGAAATATTGATTAAAAGAAGAAAACGAATCATGTTAAATATTTAGCTTTTATTATAGTCTAAGTTGAATAAGCAATGTAATTATTTTATTGGATTCGTGAATTATCTTATTATATTTTGGTTATAAAAATAATGTGGTTTATAAGGATTTTAATATAGTACTTATTATTTAAATATTTGGAATCATGATTTATTTAACTAATTCTTTTGATGTTACAATGGTATTTTTCAATAAGGGATATGTAATTCTATTTGGGGAATTTGATGCTTTGATTGATTTTGGAAATTTAGAGACCCTTTTAAACTATTAATTTGGACATAATTATTTTCTAAATGTGTCAAGGTAGAAATCAATTATGTTGGAAATTTTATATCATTTATTATTGCTAAAACATTTCTTATGGATATTTTTGGAATTTTTTAATAATATAGTTTTAGAAAAAGGAAAACCCATAGGTTGGGTGATAACCCATCACATCGGACAAGGCTGCATGAATCTTACCCAGAACCAAAATGAGATAAGTCTTTATCACATACCACTGTCCTATAGAAATTACCTCGTTAGTATGGCATATTTTTCATTATTTAAACAGTATATGTTCATTTTTTGAACATTATACGATTATGATAATTTGAATATTTTTGAAATTTTAATATCTATTTAAACGAAAGATGAGTTCGTCATATAAATTAGTTAAAGGATTGAACTTTACTTGTTATATAGGTATGTTTCATTATAATTCTTAGTCTATGAATTAAATGAATTCTTGAACTCTAGATAAAGGATCATGGAACCAAAAAATTGTTCGTATTAATTTCTTTTTAGATGAATGAAATGGCCCCGAGTATCATCATAGATTTATAGCTTTGTGGTTGTAAATTTTTTCCTAATCATGTTCTTTATAACTCTTTATCAGAAATTTATTGTAAAATTTTCTTTCATGTCCATATTTTCATACCTGGATTCATAGTATGAATTTCATATTGTGACCTTCATACATCATTTTTTATTTTAAAATGGAGGTCTCATTAATCCAATTTCTAATGTGGGATTTCCAAAATGATATTTTGAAATGATAAACCCTTTTTTCAATACTGAGTTTAAAATGTAATGATGAAATTTATTAAAATACGTGAGAATATAAAACCCTAACACATTATAATATTTTAATGTCTAAATAAATTTATTTTTTTCATTCTTTATTTTTATGAAACACCATGTTAATCTTATTCTATACACAACAATGAGTAGTCTTGCGTTAGACACAAGGCCCATTTTTTATCAAAGAAAAATATATTAATAAAATATTTTTATTTAATATAATATTTCAATTAAATTAGTGGTTTTAATAGTATTATCCACATTTTTAATTTTATATATAACTTTAACATTCATCTCATACGACATGATATAAGAAAACATTCAATTTTTAGATAAAATAAGTATTTTAAAAAATGATGTTTCATAAACATTTAATGATGAAACCAATTTAAATTAAATATTTGACACTTATATATTAAATTTTTCAAAATAAACTTTTTTGAAGTGGGAATTGAAAATTTAGTTTGGATAAATTTTTGGTGTTTTTCTGATAACTTTTATATTGTAATGAATAGTAACAAAATACTACATTTTAATTAAATAATACTTCTTCATGTAATTAATTTAAGTTGATAGATTATTATTTTAATTTGTTTCAAAGTAACATTATAATATATTTTTATCATTTAATATAATTTTTTTCATTGGAGTAATTTTTACAGTAAAAATATATATAAACACTGGCCAATAATTTGATGTTTTTTAATTTTTAAAATTATGTTTTCTCATTTTGTCAATGGAGATTAATTTTAAATTAATTAATTAAATTTAGGTGTTTTTAATTTTTAAATATGGATTCAATATTTTGAATTAAGGGGTCGAAATTATTTTAATAGGTTCCTTTTATTTTTGGAAATTATGAATAGCAACATTAGAAATTTTTTACCACAGTTAAGGGTAAATAGGTTAAATAAAGGTACAAATAATATCATAAAATTATCCTAAAACCTGTAATAATTATATTGCATTACTAAATACAACCCTTATCATCTAATGATCTAAATGGAGTCATATTTTGGACCTTTGTTTTTATAAATATGATATAAATATTATTAAAATTAATGTATGTGAAAAACATCAGAATCTCATTTCTTATAAGTATAAAAATTTGAATATAATTAATATCTAGTAGATAAAATTATTATTAATATGATATAGAAATATAAAATAATTTACTACCTAATTGAATTTTTTTTGTAATTTTTATAGATTAACTTGTTACCGTTAATGATCTCACAATAATGAAGTAGAATTTATTTTATTAATATAAACGTAACATAAATGATATTAAAAACATTAATATAAATTTTTTTTACTTAATTAAGGACATAAAGTAATTTTATATATAACATAGACTTGTTAATTAAATATTATATATATTGGTTCGATGTTATCATGTTGGGTTTATATTTCAAAAAATGAAAAAAATTGAAGAATATTAAATTTGACATAAATGGAAATTTAAAATAAATATTATTTTATTAAATAATATAATAGTAATAAAAATATGTGGTTCAGAAAACTAACATGTATAATGAAAAATATTTCATAATGGATCAAATTTGGGGGGGGGTGTTGGCATTTTATAGTAACAATGTTAACCCAATTGTGTAAAAATACAAGAAGACACAATAAGAGTTAAACTATTTATCTAGTGGTTAAATTCAAAAGATAAGGTTACATTTATGACCTAAACATGTCTAAAATTTCATGGTTGAGTGGATTTATACCAACCCCTTTTTTAACCTCGAAATAAATCACCTTGTTTATATATTTAACTGATAATAAATTTATAATAAATTAATATTTTAAGTTCTTTCAAAAGTGCCATCAGCCATCTTTTAAAAAAACATCTCCTTATCTTTATTTAAAACCTCCAAATCCATTTGGTTCGGAAAAAACCTACTAATCCCCACTCCGAAATTCCATCACTACATCCTAGAGGCCATAATTTGTATAGAAACCAAGCCAATGGAGTTCTTTTTGAGAAAATCAAAAAGTGATACCTGAAAAAGAGGTAACTGTTTTATCACCTATTTTAATGTTATTTTCATATTATACATCCTCTTTCTATGCTATATCCACACCAAAGTAATATATCCTGTATCATTCAAATAATATAATTTTATTATAAATATGGTACAACCATATTCCTCATTTTATCAATACTCCGAATACCAATATAACTATGTGTGTATATATACGACTTACCATCTCCACGTCGTGGTATAAATTGTTACTCAACATTAAATTATTTGTATAGGTATAATTATGAGTATAAAAGATATAAATAAATAATATTACTTGATTATGATTCTGTTTAATTAATATACCATCCAATTCTATACCATTTAACCATCAAGAGAATAATACTGTCGCTCGTGTGTACGTACGACTTACTATCTCCACGATGTTAAAAGATTAATTATCTGCATTAACCATCAAAGAATGATTATAAAATTTATATGATTGATTAAACATAATAATTATAATTTTGGAAAAATATATAATACATTCTATTCATAACAAATATGACTAACATGACAAAATAAGAATAAGAAAATGAAACATTTAACATTTGAAACAATGGTAATACTAATATATTATTAACAAATGATATAAAAGTATCATATATGATTTCATTATTCTCATATAATTTAATAATAGAAATTAAATATTATACATGAGGTTAACACAAAACTGACTAAAGTAAAGTACAAAGTATTTTTTAATTTTGAAACCTCATTTTTATCCGATATTGTTTATACGTATCTAAATGGAATTTTTTATCATGCATGTCCTTGTTTTGTAAAAATAAATTTTAAAATATTTTTTCACTATAATTGTTCAAATTAATTTATAATTTTGTTGACTTTTTATAATAATTTTTTAGGTAATATTCCTGTCGTTTTCCAAAAAAGATACATTGTGAAATTTTCACCAAATTATGGAAATAAATTTTTTAAACTTATACAATGCGAGCAGCTTTTTCCACCGTTATTTTGTCTTAACATTTTGAATCGTATCTTAAAATCTTAAAATGTTATTTTCAAAAGAAATGTTTTCCTTCAAAATTTTGTGGCTTTTCAAATATTTCAATGTAAAAAAGGATATTTATATCAAAATGTTTTAATGATTTTTCATATTATTTTTATATATTTTAACATCCTTTATTGGATTTTATGCTTAATTAAGGATGATTTAGTAAAAGATTTATGATATGTTTGATTATGAATGTGATATTTTGATACCATTGATGGTTTATAGTTAAATTATTAACATTTCCTATGTTTTTTTAATATAAATGTTTATGTTATGTTTCACCCTTTTCATCTGAGGAAAGTAAAAGACTTAGTAAGTAATGGGTGGGGCCCACTATAACCCCTTGATGCATCAGTAGTTCTAATGAGACAAAATAGATATGTATTTGGTTGTGGCCTTAACCATTTATTTTCAGATGTCTAGGCCTATTCCTCGACGATATGTTTTAGTGTATGTCATTATGCACTCCTTTATTATGAGATTATTTATTGATATTACATGTAATAATTCTAATAGTATAATATCCAAGTGAATGTTTAAATGGAATTATTTGATTTACTTTTTAAATATTACGATGAAGATTATGTGTAAATGTTTTGTGATTTAATTTTATAAATTTCCTTAAATGTTTATTCTTATTTATGAAATATTATTATCTATTGTTTAACCTTACTAAGAATCTGAGCTCACCCCTTTCATATGTTTTATTATCCCATGATTCAAGGGAGTATTTTATAATTTATATGAATGGTTAATCTACGAGAACAATTGTGTTATCAAAGAACGAACTATGTTGCAAATTAGGTTTTTAATTTTTATGAATGTTTCATGTATGTAATATATTTTCAATTACTATTAAACTGATCTATCCTTATATAATTGATTCCTTGTAATCATGTCAATGTATTAAAATATTACACCATGACCTGAATTATAGGATTATGTAATTATTTAATATCTTTAAGCTTAATATGTTTATGGAATTTGAGGATCAAGATATCATAGTTTAAGGGGACTTGAGGGAGGCTTACAATGATGGATATGTTGTTGTTTCTAGCGGATTAGGTGGTGCGACATCTAAGAGCAGGAATTGCCATTATGGAAACATTATCCTGGGAAGTGGGAAGAAGAGTAAAAATATAATAGGTTCAGTTTGATATGACTTTACTATGGTGATCTTTCATCAGTGTTGTAGGTGTGGGAACTATCATTGATGTTGTTCTCAATAACCGGAAGAGTGTTGACCTCATGAAAAGATGGGGAATATGGAAACATTCTGCATGTTGCAACAACTTACTGGTATAGAAGGTGTAGTCAGGTAGAGTGAGATTCTGGGGAAAAAATCTTCTCCACCATACCATGAAGGAAGCAGGAGGTATATTGACTATGTATGTAGAGGTAGTGGATATGGTGTTTCCAGGAAGGAGAAACCACATCAACAGAGTGTTTTTACTCAGGGGAGTCAGACAACATCATTGGGAAGAGGTGAAGCACAGTTAAATTTAGTACAACCTACAGTTGTTGATAGTGAATCATGACTATTGATAGAGAGATGTATTATTCTAGTAGACTCTCCTTTAGCTAGTGCATTTTTTGATTCTTGTGCCTCTCATAATTTTATATCAAAAAATTTGTTGATGGTTTGAGCCTGAAAATCGAGTTTGTGAGCGGGGTAAAGACTAGAGAAGCAAAGTTGGGACTGTGGTCTAGAGATATCTATCTAGGAAGGTGATTTTCACTAGAGATCATGGAATATCATTTCCTATGGGATATCTATTTTCTTAAGATAACTGAATTATCAGAGAGAGATGTAGAATTCACTATTTATCTCATACCGTGGGTTAATCAAGTATCTATTCCACTCTACGGAATGGCACTGACTAAGCTTGAAGAGCTTAAGACTCAGTTGAATGATTTGGAGGATATTGTATTTATCTCTCCAAGTATGTCTCTTTGGGGATCACCTGTTTTTTTTTCAAAAAAAAGATGAGGGGAGTGTATGTTTGTGTGTCGATTACTGGAATTTGAACAAAATGACTATGAAGAACCGATATTCTCATCCACATATTGATGATATATTGGAGTAGTTGAAGTGTTCTTCTGTGTTCTCAAAGATCTATTTTATATCAGGGTGTCATCAGTTGATAGAATGGAATCATCATATACCAATGAATACTTTCAAAAGTAGGTATTATGTTTATGAGTTATTGATAATGCTGTTTGGGTTGAAAATTGCACTAGTAGTGTTTATGGATTTTTTGAACATGATCTTTCTTCCATATCTAGATCAGTTTGTGGTGGTTTTTGTGGACGACATCTTGGTGAACTCCATGAATCATGACGATCATTCCCAATATCATGACATAATCTTAGGTAAAATGATAGAGAATCAATTATATGCTATGATATGTAATTGTCAATTTTTGGTTGGTCATGTACACTTCATGGGGAACATCATATTGGAGGAAGGTGTGTCTGTGGTCATAGTGAAGGTTCAGTCCGTGGTTTCTTTGGATAAAAATAATAATTTTTTTTATTTCAGATTCTTTCTGGGATTAATGGGATATGACATTAGATTCATCCAATAATTTTCCCATTTGGAAGTACCTCTTTCAGGTTTGAAAAAAAATGGAGTAATGATTGAATGTTCTAAGGCTTGCGAGGGAGATTTTTAAAAGTTGAAGATGTAGTTAACATAATTTTTTTTATCCTACCTTAGTTAGGTGAGGAATATACAGTTTATTGTGAAGCTTCTAGTATAATTAATGCAGCTGTGATGATGCAGGGATATGAAGTTGAGGAGTACGGGTCTCAGAAGGTAGGGCCAAATGAACAAAATTACCCTACACACGACCATGAGTTGGAAGTAGTGGTTTATACCCATTAGTGTTTGAATAAATATCTTTTGGGGGAAATATTTATAGTCTATAAAGGTCATAATAGATTGATTTATATATTTTCATAGTGTGATTTGAATCTTTAGTAGTGGATATGGGTTGAGTATATGAAGTCTTTTGATTATTGACTTGCATAAATTCCTAGGAACAGAAATAGTGTAGATGATTCCGTGAGTAGAAGAATTCAGAATCATATGGTTCAGGAGTTGAGTGTAGAGTTGAAGATTATGAACTTGTAGATGAAATTCCTGTAGTAGTTTAAAAGAGTGAGGACTAGAGGACTATGATTTTAGTTACAATGGAGTCTTCAATTTTAAGACAAATTATAGATATAAAGGATGAGTATTTTTAATACCTAGCCCCAAGGGAATTCTATGAAGGTGGGGATACATCCTCAGGCTAGGTGATAGATGAGGATGAGATCATCTATGTGAATAATCAATTTTTGGTACTTACGAGCATACAAGAGGAGCTCATGTGATAATTTTAGGCCTAAAAGTGGGCGATGCATCCATGTGTAACCAAAATACACGATGAACTACAATGATAGTTTTGGGGTCTAGACATTAAAAGGAGATAAAAGGGTTATTGAAAAGATGCTTCACCTATTAGCAGGATAATTCAAAGCATCAACGACCTAGAGGATTACTACAATCACTGAACATACCAAAATGCAAGTGTGACAACATGAACATGGATTTTTTGATGGCTAACCTGAAGATAATTAGGAAGAATGATTCTATTTGGGTCATTTTAGATTTAATGAAAAAGGTTACACATTTCCTTTCTATAAGGGAAACCTTTACAGTAGAAAAATTTAAAGAACTATATGATCGAAGATAGTCTATCTTCATGGAGTTCCACATACTATAGTTTCAGATCATTATTCATGTTTTAGTTAATAGTTTTATCAAGGATTGCAGAAAGGTCTTGGAACATACGTATTATTGAGTATTGTTTTCCACCCATAGACTGATGGGCAATCAGAACGTACTATATAGGAACTTGAGGATATGCTACATGAATTCTTGCATGACTTTGCTGGATCTTGGGAAAATCACTTGGCATTATTGGAGTTTTACTATAACAACAGTTATCAGAAAACTATATAAGTGGAATGATAAGAAGCTCCTTATTATAAGACATGTAGATCACCACAATACTTTATGGAGGTTGGTTATTTAGATTTTTTTGGACCAAGTCTCATGTAGGAGACATTAGAGCAGGTATTGTTGATTCAGAAACATATTGAAATGGATCAATGTAGATTTAATTACTATTCTCAAAGATGGAGAATAAGCCTAGTGTTTATAGAAGGTGATCTTGTATTCCTTTGGGTTTATCCTGGGTTGGGTCACCATAGGATACATATGCATGGCATGTTTGCACCCATTTTCATTGGACAATTTGAGGTAGTGGAGATAATTGGGTTCGTGGAATACCAATTGGAACTTCTCTTGAGATACAACACTGTGGATGATGTTTTACATTTATCACAACATCAGTGGTATCACCTCAACCCTTCTCATGTGACCAATGTGAATGAGGCTAACCTTGATATAGATGAATTATTTGAGGAACATCTAATAAATGTTCTGGATTATAGTGAGAAGATGTTGTTGAGAAATACCATGCTGATAGTTCATGTGTTATAGAAACTTGGAGGTGTACAAGAGGAAACATGGGAAGGAGAAGTTGATATTATATCTCAATGGAAGAATATTTTTGTATCAAAATCACTGAAAGTCTTGGAAGTGCATCTCGATAAAGAGATGTTATAACGTAGAGATATTGAAAGATCCTAACCCTTTTTATAGTCATATTGTGTTTGAATTCAGGCACGTTTCATGATTATTTATGTACCATTGTTTAGATTTATTACTTGGGGTGTGTTTGGGTGGATGTTTTAATAAATTTTGAGACAAATGGTCTATATACGGGTGTCGCATAGTTAGGTTAAACCCTGAACCTAGACCAACTAACCGTGTGGACCCAGGAAGAGAAGTTCGCATGGCTAACACCTTTTTTGAAAAACCGTGCACCCAATCCTAGTAAACCATGTGACCTTGAACAAAGAGGTCCGCATGGTTGGAACATGGTTTTACTAACCATGTGTATAGTTTCTTTTCAACATAAAATTAGTTTTAAAAAACACCAAACCCTTGAAACACCTCATATTCAACCTTGTCTTGTGACTTGATGATTTTGGGTGATCATAGTGCTTTCTGGTTGGGTTCCAAGTCCATCCGACCTCTGTTCTTAAAGATACAAATCTCAAATTGAAGATATGATCTTCTCTTGGTAAGTGGATCTCATCTTGATTCTTATCCTCTCCCTTTGCATGATCTTTTAGAGGAATTTATTATATGTTTCATTAGATATAATCCTATTGGGGAGATCCATATCAAGGATTGTAGATCTATATATATATATTGATAAGATCATGATATATTTAATCTAGATTTTGGGATTTATATCAATGAATGAGATCTATGTCCTAGTGCTTCATGGATTTTGGGGATTTTTGATGAGTTAATGTCTATCAATGAATTAAGGTAGGTGTTCTAAAATCTAATTCCCAAATTCATGGATTTGATATGTATATAATTAATTTGATATTTTCTATTTTCCATTAGTAATTGATTTTTTTAATTTGGTTAATTAGGTTGACAAATTGATTTATCAAATAATTTTGAATTATATGATTAGTTGGGGAATTAATCATGATACTAAGGGGCTTCCCTATTATATAATTAATTTGAGAGATTCATTTCATTATTAAGTGACTCTAGTCAAGATAACTAATCACTGTATTAATTATGAGATTTCATATTGGATAAATAGATATAATTAATTGTGAATTAATTATTTCATTTGATATTATGATCTAGATAATTAATTTAGGGAATAATTAGGATTAGTTGAGATTTAAAATGGGAAAATTAGTTTTGGAAAATTTAATTATTGGGATATGAATTGTGACATTGAGTAATTAGTTTATTGAATTAATTAATGGTGATTGAAATGTTTAGTTAATTGATGATTTAACTAATGGATTTATTGTATCTATCGAATTGTTTTATTATAAATGGGAATGATGTGGATTGTTAATAATTAATTAATTATGAGGGAATGAATAGCAACATGTTTATTAAAAATTGAGATGTACAAATGGTAACATGATCATCATAGTTATGAGTAAGATTATTGGAACATGTCCATTCCAATGAGAAGTATACATGGTATAATGGTCATTTTATTTATGGGTAATAGAATAGGAACACAATCATTCTATTGAGGAGTACATATGATCACATGGTCATCTTAATTACATGTTTGATATCGATAAATTTGGAAATGTGGTATATAAAAGAGAAATTAAATAGTGGAAATAATGGAACTCTGAGTTATGGCCTCACATGAGAATATTCGAACTCCAACATGAGTCGAATCATGTAATGATATATCATACAACCTTTAAATACATTGATATTTGACCAAAAATAGGTATTAATATATGGTATTACCTAGGGAACACTTTGGGCTTCATCATGAGATGAATCTAGTATTAGGGTATTGGTATCCTGGGGAATGTTCGACTTAATATAGTTATATAAGAATAAATTATAATCAAATTAGTAGTTACTTATGCATTGTAATTATTTTTTTATCAAACTGAATACAATATCTTTTGAATGGAATTGTTTTAGACACCATTGGTGGTGACCAAATGAGTTGTACTAACATCTTACTCGAGCTTCCTAATAGGTACATGAATATATTATATTTTCGTAGGATGGGAAAAGGGAAAAGGCCCTAGGATGGATTGCTGATTTGCGATGAATATTGGATGTGTGGATAAAACCTAATTTGGAGCATGCTTGGGGAGTTGTAGTTTTTTTATTTTCATTTTTATTATAGACACTTGACACTTATATTGGCATAACATGATTTCCCTTATTATTGATTATTGTTTTCCTATTTGATTATATTTTGACAAGGGTATTGTTCTAGTAATATATTCTTCCACATTTGTTTATTTACATCCATTGGTGTTTTAATCTATTAAATGAAGGTATAGTCACCCAATATCTTACATACTAAACCCTGACCACTAGTTGGCATCACCTAGCATATCAGGAGGTTTTCTTTGAGGACATGTGGTGAACCAGCTTAGGCCACAGTCACATAGCACCCGGGTCGGGACATTACATATCCCATTCATAGAAAAATAATAATTGGTTGTTAAAAAATTTGGTTGAGTATATAATAAATAAATTTAATAAAAATAATTCTCAAATAATGAATAATTTAATTTATATAGATACAGATACATTGTGTGTATAAAAAATATATTTTTAGAAAAATTCCTTATTACATATTAAAATGTTTTCATTCAATAATAAATTTTTTTCCCATGAAATTAATATAAATATAAATAATATAATAGAAGTAATTATTTTTTTAAATAATATTAATACCCAATGTATCTTTTTAAATTCATGTATAAAAAATACAATTTTCAATAAAATTGGTATTTTATATACAATTCACATAAAATCAATCTTTTATGAAAAATATTAAAATTTAACCTTAATATAATTTTTTTTGATAATATAAAAAAATTTATTTTTTTATAAAATAAAATTTATTTATGTTACTAAATTTATTTACAATAATTTCTCACAAAAAAATCATTTTTCCATAAAACATATTATCGGAAGAATTAAATAACTATACTATAAATTGAGTACTTATTTACTATTAATTGATCAATTAATTAGTGTTAATTATGTTCTATATATATTTCATAATTTAGTCAATATTTTTCAATCCCACTAATTTAACAACTATGTAATAAAATAAAAATATTTTAATAGTATATCATGGTCCATTTAATCCGGGTATTGCATGTTGTATACACTATCAAACATAATATTGTTCTAAAATCCTAGGGTGTTACATTTATCATAAACTCTACATAAATTAGTTGATATATAAATGGTTTTTGGTTCACATATATGTATATGACATATTATTTAGAGGTCTTGATAACATCCAATCCATGTAGTTTTAATAACTTATGAAATAAGAATTCGTGATGTTTCTGATTTGTGAACAATAATATTTATTTGAATTGTAAATCATTCAAATAAATAATGGTAAATTTATTTCTTTAACATATATTCTAATTATATGATAAATAGATTCCAAATTGGTAACATCCTGACCAATGATCCACTTAACCCCTACCTCGAGACAGTGGGTCATAAGACCTCAAGCGCAACTCCCCTTATGCCAGAGGCTATCGATTATAAGTGATGGTGTAAAGGTGGTAAAGTGGAGAGACTACACCCTTAGTTCATTAGGGAACAATGGATACGATAAAAAATTAAAAGTGAAATTTTATAATAAATTAAGATAATAACAATGTTGTAGAAGAATTAATATAACTGATATAATAGAAAAGTGTGGGAGAGAGAATAAATATAACAATTGAATATATATCTCAAAATCCACAAGGTAGTGTTTGATACAAATATTGATGTAATGTTGATAATAAAAAGGAGAACATAGATCAGAGAGATACAAGTGCACAATAAAATAAAAAAAGAATAAAAACTACCCCACTAGTATCTAGATCTAATCCTTGGTCCTCTGCTCCTAATTTCCATATATAAGGAAAATCATATCAATAACCTACAGAAGAGATCTTTCCCATATCCATACACAATGAATATTGTCTTATCGGGGACCAAAGGCAGGACGAGTAGGATGTGATTTAAAAATATAAATAGGCCACCACCAAATGTGTCTATGTGTATTCCATGTATTTCTTATAACTAAATAATGCGCATGAATAATAGAATAATAAAGTAATGTTAAAATAAATTACCACCCCCCATATCTTGTTATAGGACACCAGGTGGGTCCACCTGCATTCAATCATTCCCGGAAGGAAAGTCTGAACAGTTACTATATATACAATAATATATATATATATATATTAATTATATATATTTCATCCACCTATATTAACTAATGACACGAGAATTTAAGTGGAAATATACATGGAGTACTAGTTTATTGTTTGACCAGGGTTCAACTCATACATCCATGACTAGTCTAACGAGCCAATAAGCTCAAGTTATAGGGTACATGTTGTATATCCCAAGATGAGTGTGAGATGTTATGCATAAAACGTGGGATGTTGAGTGAGCCATCATGTCACCACTCAAATTAAGGAATGTGGCATGTAAATCTCCACACCAATATTGTATCTATTGTGTGGTATCCCATACTCAACACTCGATGTAATGGAGTGTGTTTATCGTCTATGCTCAACATACCTTATCTTCATACACAACACTTATTTTGGGCATATTCATAATTATAACTTGTATGAGGCATATCACCTCATGAAACATGCTCACTGAGACATAATATATAGATAAGGAATATTCATATTTATAACATAACACATGAAGCAATAACATTCATATGATCCTTTTTTTCATCAAAAATTCCTTTTTAAAACATCAAAATTTTTAATAATAATTTAATATAGTATAATCAAAGTACATTCCAAACCACCCTCTATAAAAAATTTCCTTTAATCCAATCGATTCATTTGATTTAAGGAAGAGAATAAATTATTTAGTATTCCATCACATATGATCAATTACATTTAATTTACAAATTCATTTTAGTTCACTTCAAAAGTATATGAATTCATTTAAAAGTTCCATAATCAATAAGGCAATTTATTGCATTGGAAATTCCAATTATAATATGTCCAATCACCGAAGAGGTGCCTTGGGATCCATTTAATACTCATGTATCTAGGTAAATTTTAATTATAATAAAAGTCATAAGCTAATTAGGTGTCCAAAAAAATTTGAACCATGGGCCACAATTTCCAATTACATTTTTCACACCCAATGGGTGGCTGTATAATGTATGTAAAATATCTAAAATTCACAAAAAGGATCAATAGGAATTCATTAAATTGAAATGAACTTTTTTATATGAATGAAAAAAATTAATGGTACTCTCGGAAAAGGATGGTATGCAGCACAATGCTATAGCTTTGAGATGGCGAAACTAAAAGGGAAAACAATGTGAACACATAACTCAAAATCATAGATAATTCGTTTCTCGATATAAATACATAATTTAACATATATTGAGAGAGATCTATGAAATTGTACCATTCCATGAAAATAAAAAAAATCATGAACCAAAATAGCATGATGGGTTCGAATGAAAATTGTCTTATTAAGGGAGAGACTAGAAGAGCATTTCTCAATGGATCCAACACCTTTAATAGATAGAGAACAAGACACCGGAGGAATAATTTGTCCCGAAGCTAAGAATGAGGTAGTTTTATGGTCAAGAGAAGGATATGAACTTGTTTTATCAACTAGAGGGAGAAAGGGAAAAGCGAAAAATCATAAAAGTTTTGGTGATGGAATTTTGGACTATTAACCCAAAAATACATAGGCTCATGATTTTTCCACACAGTTTGGAAAAATCGTCCTCATACTATGTTTAATTCAGTGTAACTTTGAGAAACACATCATTGTTATACACACTAATTTAATTACCATGCAAAAACCATAAAAATGGATTTTTCCAAAAATTGCAACTCATTGCATGACCTAGATTTTTGGGTTACTTAGTTGTAGAAAAAACAAGTGGCATGGTCCCTTCCACCAATTTGGGATTTCTGGGCCCCAAACATGCCCTGAATGCACCTGAGAACTACTTGGATTGACTAGGACTCAATATTAGGGCCGTTTATGAAATTAAAATTGAAAATAATAATAATCTATACTTTCACTGAATAGATGGGTCATTACACCATCCCATCCTTAATGCAAATAATCTTTGAGTAGGGATTTTGAGGGTAAATTGGTATTGTTAGAAAAGAGTTTGGCCTTTGAGCTTGTATATTAGCTTTCCTCTCCTAGGTGTTATCTTATACTCAACTGTGCTTCCATAGCACCCATACTAAAAGAACTGACTTAACTCAGAGTGTCTTCACACTCCAATTCATGATATGAACTGTCCATTCCTCAAATGAAGTATAAACAACCAGCTCAACACCATCACACTAAGAAGTATGTGACATGTATGGATAGTATCATAAAATCATAGATACATGAAATACATCATGGATAAACCAATATATCTCAGGAAAGTCTAATTTTTAATCAACTAGTATGATCAATTGTACACATTTGAAAGGTCCATTATACCTCGGTGAGAGATTAACCTACATTAGAATATATATGTGGACCAACCTGGGTAAGAATCATAAGAAAGCCCTGTCTCCCACCTTGAACTCTAGACGTCGTTGGAATATTTTTGGCATACAAATACAATATAGACTGAGCTGTCATCATTAATTTTTTAATCATATAGTCTTTCTCTAAAGTTTCTTGCACGGGATGTGGTCCAAGCATAGCTACCCCTAACATCTATCAAGCATAAAGGTGAGTGAAAAGGCTTCCCTTTAAGGCTTCAAATGGATCTATATCAATGACATAATTAATGAATGTATTACAGGATAACTTTATGCGGGGATATGTTTCTCACAAGAACAAAAAAATTCAAGGACACATGCACCGATCATGTCCTCTAGAACCTGAATCATATTCCCCATTTTTTCATAAGTCTATGGGTTATAGGACGTGATTAGAATCACATATATACCTAAGGCCTTCTATAACCCCTTACAGAACTGTGATGTTAAATTAGAATCTCTATTATAAATCACAAAAAAAGGTGCTCCATGAAGATATACAACATCCATGATGAATATTATTCAAGGATAATATATCTATAAGGTCTCTAAAACATGCAATAAGTGTTCTATATTTTCCAAATGATCAATGATAACACACATGGAATCATTTCCACAATGTGATTAGGGTTGAACAGTCCCAAAGTCCATAGAAACATCATTCCATTTCCACATGGGAATTGAGAATGTCTCTTGAATCCCTACCAGTCACTGGTGTTCTTCCTCGACATGCTAATATGTGGAATAATGAGTGATGAATTTTGAAATACAGTGTTTCATAACAGGACACCTATACCTCCATTGTAGATCTCGATAAGTTTTTGGTGATAGGTGGGTGAACTACCCATGATGAAGCATGAAATTCCAACATTTGTTCCTCTATGATGTCTTCTAGGACCCATATACACCCACGAAACAACAAGGTATCATCCCCATCCATGGTCCAACATGAAGATGCATCATCATAATTAATTATTTCCCTTACAAAAAGGACTTCATGATCTGATATTTGTCTCATACGTACTTTTTCAAAAAGAGTATAAGTCACTTTTATGATGGAGAGGATATTGTAGTGACGCATTTTTACCCTATAAGACTTTGGAATATTTCTACATATAATTCTAGAGCTAGGCGCGAATAAGGCATACGATTATGAGGCCCGATGCTCCCAAAATTAATTTTATAAAAAAATTAAGTGTTTTTATACTATGCACGTGGTGGGGTTTTGTTTTCTCCTAAACAGTATCTCAAATCGAAAATCTGAGGGCACGGTTGAGGCCAGAGCATGCCGTTTACCCTAGGTAGGGTGTAAAAGATGCAGGCGTGGGAGTTCTGTGAGACATGTCACCCAGGGGAAAACCATAATTTTGAAATAATGACTTAGTGATTTTTATCTCCAGTGTTCTTTTCAAATAATATTCAAATAAATCCTTATAAGGGATATCCATGACTTTCGTTGAATTCTAAATGGGGTGTTTTTCTTAGGCGTGATAGAAAATGAGCATGCATGGATGTTTCGGAATCCACGCCCGTCGGCGGAGTACAGAGAGTTTAAAAAATGTGGAATTGAAGGAAACCCATTTCTTTATTTCTCTCTCTCTTTATTTATTTCCTTCCCCCTCTCTCTCTCTCTCTATCTCTCTCTCCCTCGAGCGTTCTTTGCTGGATTAAGGAGAGGACTTCGATAGATTGAAGCGAGATCGTAGTGGGCGCATCGCCAACGTCGAACGGCCAGATCGAGGTAGGATTCTGGATAGATTCTACACCTTCATTGTTTTCTTAAAATTTTTCATTGAATTTCATCTTTGAATTCTATAGTTTCGAATTGGGTCTTGGATGAACAAACATGACCAACGCCCGAGCCCCATTTGGATTATCATTCTTGGGCGTTCCTCCTCCAAATTTTTGGACACATGCAAACTTGTCTGATTGACGAGCAGGGGGAGACGTTGTGAAGCTCCGACCCCGAGGATCCCGAAGCTATTGTCGGAAAATGTTTCTGACCACCGGAGTGGTTGGGGGGACCGGTCGAAGGTTCGGCTCCAGCGAGGGTCAGTGACCAGAGGATGCCCCATAGGTTGAGGCGGAGCATGAAGGGGCCACTCTGGTGTGGTGATGTCAGGTGCGGCCAACGCAGACGGGGGCGACCAGAGGAGCCGGGCAGGTCGGTGGAGCCAACTGTGCCGGTAGCAGAGCGTGGGGCTTCGAGTGAGGCGACAATGGTGGGCTGTGGCGGACGCTGTGTTCGTAAGAGGCAAAGGTGGCATGCGGTGGTGCGTGCGGTGGTTGCGACGTCATCGGTGAGTAGGGTGCTTGGGTGGCCTTTCGCGTTTGACAGGGGGAACCCGAGGCGGCCAGCACCTCCGGTGTGTGGAGGAGACCAGGACCCGTGCTTCCTTGGTCCTGATGGGTGACGAAGACCAAAAAAAAGGCCGGTCTACTTTGGAGAACAGGACCAGAGGGCGTTCGCGGTGGTTGGAGCGGGCCATGGCCAGTGGTCTGCGGTGGTTCGGGCTGGACCCGCGGCCAAGACACAGGGCAACCTTGGGCCCCCTTTTGTTCGGGGGGCCATAACTTCTAAATGGTGCATCCGTTGGATGTGCTGTCTATGGATGTAGGCCCGTGTCAGCGAGACAGACCAATTAAAGTTGGTTCTGAGGATTTTGTGTTCTATGCCTGAAGGCGGGTATCCTGGAACGCTCTAACTTAATAATATTCAATTATTTTTAAAATCGTGACAAACGTGGCTCGCGAGCCGGACATCCGTTTGATGTGCCGTCAGAGGCACGTTAGACCCAGTGCTGAGAAGGTCCTTCCAAAGTTGGTTCATAACCTTTTCTGATTGGTTTCGTTACATCGTGGCAGAAAACACTAAATGTGAGTAATTAAATAATTAAATAATTATTTAATTAATTGTTGCGTCGGACCTAACTCCTGCTTGGGATGTCTGGTTGGCGCACCGTCATTGGCAGCCTGACCCTAATCCTCGTGCGTAATTTTTGAGACACTTTCCGAAACGTTCGGGTTAGAGACAAGGTGTGGGCCCCACATGGACTAGTTCACAAATTTTATGGTGAAACACCGCTTTTTTCGCCGGACAGCCCTTTAGGGTGTTTGAGTACTCGTTTCTGAGTGTTTTTTCAAGGGGATTGAAACAGTGAAATCCAACCGCCTAAATTCGGGCCCGAGGCATGGGCCCCACGAGGCGGCTTTCAGACGTATGCTATATTTTTACAACTTATGATTCAAAAGTCCATTCGTTGAAAATGAATAGCCTACACCGTGTAGTTATCTACAAAGGAACACAATGGTGCGTCTTGCGTGACGTGTTTTGGGGTCGAGGTGTGGGTCTCATTGGATTATAATGCAGAGTGGTGAAGCTTTTTCATCTAACGTCTGTTTTAGGTTCCATCAGCGACGTAGTGACCTTGGTATCAAGATGAAGTTAACCAGTGTGGTTTTAGGCGTTGAAACTGGAGTTGAGGCGTGGACCCCATGTGCCATCTTTTAAGCTGTGTGCAGCGTACTGTGGATTTTTCATCAGGTGTCCATTTTGGGCATATGAATAGTCAACTTGGAATGTTTCTCAAAGATAATTGCGATGGACCAGTTTTCCTGACCTCTTTTCGGGACCGAGGTGTGGGCACCACGAGACACCATGTGGGGATAAAGTGACGTTGAATAACATTTCCATTGGGAGGCAGTTTCTAGAGAGTAAATAGTGTATCTCACATGTTTTTCCGTAGGGATTACAATGGTGTAATCCATTTGGGAGAATGGATCCTCTTTTGTGATCTCATTAAATGTGGAAACATGAAAGGGCGTTGGTCGGAGGTTCCGTTGACGCTCTCTGATCCTATGCCCGATAGTGGTGTTAGAGACACCCAGTGATGGCATGGGTAGTGCTGAGATATTGGACTGGTTCCAGGTTTAGTTTCTAGTAAGGCTAGGTAGTGGGATACCTATTGCCCTTAGGGTTTACCCTCCAGCGGGCTAAACATTAGGTTACCCGACGAACTCTTGTGGTTTACCCTCAAGTAGGACTAGGTAGTGGGTTACCTGAGGACTTCTTCTGGTTTACCCTCCAACAGGATTGGACAGTGGGTTACCCAATGACCTCTAATGGTTTACCCTCTAGCAGGGTTGGGCAGTGGGTTACGTGAAGACCTCTTGTGGTTTACCCTCTAGCGGGGTTGGGAAGTGGGTTACCCGACAACCTCTTGTGGTTTACCCTCCAGCGGTGTTGGGCAGTGGGTTACCCGATGACCTCTTGTGGTTTACCCTCTTGCAGAGCTGGGCAGTGGGTCACCTGATGACCTTTTGGGGTTTACCCTCCAGTTGGGCAGGGAAGTGGGTTACCTGATGACTTCTTTCAGACTCTTCCCTTTCTATGAGGCTAGTCCGTGAATTTTCTCCATGATTACAAGAGGAGGACCCTTGGTTTTACGGTTTAGCGATGAGGTAGCTTTTGCGTACGAGATTGTTGGGTTTCAGTGATGGATATCCTTTGAACTACTTGAGACTCTTCTTGGGATGAGCTTGGAGATAGAGATCCCCTTACACACCCGTTTGGGTTTCTTTTTGAGCATATATATATATACACCCTACTTCTGCTTCCACTCCTTGGGATTAGTTACTCTCCTTCTATGAGGGGTGAAGACACGTGGGGTATGCCACGTGCTTTCCGTGTCAAGCTCATCTTGGTAGGATGAGCCTACTCCCTTTCTCTTGTTGGGTTGAGCTACACTCTCTTATGTACCCTTAAGGAATTCTTGCTCCGTCTACTACTCTCCGTCTTTAGTATCTCATTTGTTACTCACTTGAGATTTCGGGGCATCCTACTAAGTATCTTTATACTCACCATTGCATGGGATTTTCCGGCACATGGTGTGCCCTTATGGACAATGGATAGGTTGATCAAGACAATGGAGGAGCATAGAGGATACAAGAGCTTGAGATGTATTCAGTGAACGTAGGAGGATTCCGAGTGTGAGACTCACAAGATTTTTTACGTTTTTTACATATTACCATGTTGTGGAACCTTTCTAGTTAGACGTGTGTTTTGACCCTTTTCTGACAATACTTTTCCACACTTTACTTGTACTGTTTAGAGGAAAATGCATGTATGATGGTTTCCCTTTTGTATCTATGTTGTTTCTTTCTTTCCTTACTCTGCAGTTTTTCACAGAGTTGACTGCCTGTGTTTGTGTAACGTTTCTTTGTCAAAGGCTCCCCTAGTTTTTTGTCCCTTCGGTGCTAGTCTCCAGCCCCTAGTCTATGGAGGCAGGCTTGATTTAGTTGCAACTTGAGCCCTGGTATGGGTCGGTTCGTGAAAAAATGGTATCAAAGGTGGTTTCTTCCTTGGGGCGTTGTTCGGACATCCCTAAAAAGGAATTGGTTGAGTTTTGGGGAAATAGTGTCAATGAGTCTTGAGATCGGCTCTCAGGCCAGGGAGTCTAGTGATGGTGCGGCGACCGACTTATCCATTCACTAGGAACCTAAAAACCCACTTGTTGACTCGGCACACTGAGAAATTTGTTGTAGGGAAATTGGTTCATGCATCATATAGGATTTAATCTTTGAATTTCTCTCTTGAGTCAGCTCCCCGTCGTTGTTGATATATATATTCTCATTTTACCGCAATATGGCTTGATTATATTCAGAATCTCTCCGCGATGGTATCCATCTAGGATACTTTCTCCGGTTCGTGATGATGACTCCGTGAGCAACAAGGCCTTAGTTCATGATCCATCATACGATTACCCTTTCTCCAACAGGACAGGCAGTAGCACCTCCACCTGTGGAGTAGCAGATAGTACCAACAACGAGGGTCGATGACGAGCATGGGCGGGGCATACTATGTGAGTTCCAGCATTAGATACTTCTATGGTTTTATGGTGATCCATAACCTCAGATAGTGAAGGGTTGGCTAGATTTGGTGGTATGCCTTTTGAGGCTTGTTCAAATAGTGACAGATTAGATGGTGGCTTTGACATACAATCATTTCCACCAAGAAATTTGGCTTTGGTAGAGCCAGGGTTACTCAAATGCACGATGAGTTGGTACTCTCATGGGATGACTTCTAGCAGCTATTTTGTGAGGAGTACCACCTCTCCTACTTGCACTTATTGCGGTTACGGGAGCTGCTGGAGATTCAGCGGGGAGTGATGGCAGTGACTGGGTACGCGACTGGGTTCGCAGACCTTACTCGGTACTCTTTGGATGTGGTCCATGATGACAAATCCCGAGCACAGAAGTTTGAGTGAGGTATCTGTAGAGGATATTCGTGCCAGCATAGTGCCCTTATGCATCCTCACCCATCTCAGGGTGCTAGATCAGGCACTGGTGACCAAGAAATTTCTGTCAGAGGGACGATAATTAGAAGGGCCTCAACGCCAGTTTTCTCCCCTTGATGAGACTCAGGCACATGGTTGGGGGAATCATATAGCACCGATATATCTCAGGGAGGACTAGTGATATTGTTGTGGTGTACGGGGTCACATGGAATGAGACTATCTGACCAAATGTGCCGAGTCTTCCTGATAATTGGTAAATGCGCCGCCATGGTAGAAGCAATGTCGTGATCAGAAAAATACTAGGTGAGGACAGGGTGGTCCCTAGGGAGGTGGTGTTAATAGAAAAGCATGAAGAATTTTGGTTCTAGAATAATGTTTTGAGGTCCTTCCACCACCACTAAGCGGACCATGTCAGGATTAGGGAGCTGACGGGCATGGCGGCGGGCGGCTGTGTGCTAAGGATGGTTACAATCCTGCATCACATGAGATGATAAAAGGTACGCTCTATGTCTTTTTCTACTTTTCTTAGTAGAACATGTTAGACACTATGTGAGGTACTATTTTCATCTAACTTGTTGATCGATGGGTTACCGATGGTAGCATAGGGCGTCAGTGTAACCATTTGTTGGTGTTGTTCGACGTAGCTTTGAACGCATGAGAAATAGGGTTTATTTCCCCACTGAGACGCATTTTTGTGATGCGATCAAAACCGTGATGGGGAGTCAGTATGAACCAAATATGATAGTATTTAGGGGCAGTGGATGAGTCTCTAAGACACATGAATTTATGGTGGGGTTGTACGGTAGAGTGTCAGAGTAGGATCTGGTTTTGCCAGTGGGGGCTTTTCTGCATGACCTCCCTTTATTGAGGTGCCACTAGTGGGTTTGGAAGAGTGTCTGTTTTGGGTATTACTCTCCTTCTTAAAGGGGAAAAACACATTGGGCATGTCACATGATTTCTATGTCTAGCCTCCGGTGGTTGGATAAGTTTTCTCGCCTGCCCTATTCATTGGTACCTTGTGTGTTCAACGTCAATCTTGACATCGTTATCAAGTACATGTCGAGGTGATGGAAACCCCATAAAGAGAGCTATGCATTTCACTATGTGGTTCTGGTGGTGGGGGTCCTTTCCTTGAGAATGTGGAGACACTATATTCTGAGAGAGAAATTTGTGGTTTGCTTAGACCACCAGTGTCTCAGGTGCGCCCTCACCAAGAGAGACTTGAACCTGAGGTGATGGTGCTGGTTGAAATTTCTCCAGGACTATGACTACGAGGTAGTCTATAATATGGGAAATGGAAGTGTTTTGGCATGTTCCGTTAGCAGGAAGTCCCATACTCATTAGGAGCAGGAAGTTTTGTAGTAGTTAGATTCCCTACAACTGACTTTTGTGGAGCAAGAGGGTATGTATTTCTTGCAGTCGATGGTGTTGAATCCTTCGCTCCACGAGCTTGTGAGAGAGTCGTAGCTCAGGGATGTCAAAAAATGAGATAATGTGTGATCAAATATCCATGGGAGATGCACCCGATGGGTATTCTGAAGGATAGAATCACAAGATCCTGTTCTAGGGAAAAACCGTGAATTCGATCGCGACGTGGAAAGTATAGGTTCGGCTGGAGATGTCCCCTAATTTTCGTTGGGCCGTTCGGGAGTTGTACAAGTGGTTGTGAGGTTGTATACCATCATTCCCTACACTCTCAATATTAGGACTAGGTGCACGATGTCTTCCACATATCACAGATGATGAGGGGCATGCATATTCCTAAGCATGTCCTCGAGAGTAACAAACCTTATTAGTACGAACCACCCTTTTGGTTCGCATGTTGGGCCAACATGGTGTTGTGAAAGTTTTCTTAGGAGTGGGAGAGGTAGGTGTGAGCTCTGTATGAAAAGTTTTTCTTCCTAGTTTTTCTTTTCAAGGATTAAAATATTAAAGGAGGGAATAATGTGGAGACCATGTTTTAACCCTGTTAGACTTTGGAATATTTCTATATATAATTTCATAGCTAGGTGTGAGACGATGTGCGATTCGAGGCTCGGAGCACCCAGAATTAATTTTATAAAAATATTAAGTGTTTTTATACTATGAACATGGAGGAGTTGTGTTTTATCCTAAAAGGTAGATCATATCGGAAATCAGAGGGCACCGTTGCGTCCAAAGTGTGCTGTTTACCCCAGGGAAGGTGTAAAAGTTGTGGGAGCGGGCCTGCTGTGAGAGATGTCACCCAGGGGAAAATCCATCATTTCGAGATAATGACTTAGTGATTTTTATCATTAAATTTTTTTTCAAATAACATTTGAATGAAGCCTCGAAAGGGAAATATGAGACTACTGTTGAGTTTGAAATGGGGTGTTTTGACTATGCGTGATATAAAATGAGTGGGCACACAGTTTTCGGAAACCACGCTCGTCGGTGGAGTTCAGAGAGTTTATAAAATGCAGAATTGGGAGAAACCCATTTTTTTCTCTCTCTCTATCTCTCTCTCTCTCTCTCTATCTCTCGAGCGTTCTTTATCGGATTGAGGAGAAGACTCCGGTGAATCGAAGCAGGATCACATCGGGTGCGTCGCCAACATCGAACAGCCAGATCGAGGTAGGATTCTTGCTAAATTCTACATCTTCATTGATTTATTAAAAATTTTCATCAAATTTCGTCTTTGAATTCTATAGTTTTAGAATTTGGGGCATTTGCCGAATGAACATGACCAACGCCCGAGCCCCATTTCGATTAGCATTCTTTGGCATTACTTGTCCAAATTTTCAAATTTTCACAAACCATTTCGGATGGACGAGCGAGGGGTGGCATTGTGAAGCTCTAGCCCTGAAGATCCCGAAACCGATGTCAGAAATTTTTTCCAACCACCAGAGTGGTCGGGGGGACCAGCCGAAGGTTTGGCTCCGGAGAGGGGTGGCGGCCGGAGGTTGAGTCGTAGGCCGAGGCGGAGCATGGAGGGGCCGGTCTAGTGCGGCGGTGTCAGGTGTGGCTGGTGCGGACGGGGACAATCATAGGTTCCAGGCAGGCCAGGTAGACCCGGCTATGCTGGTGGTGGAGAGCGAGGCTTCAGCAGAGTCGGTGGAGCATGGGGCTTCGAGTGAGGCGACGACGGCGTACGGTGGGCCATGACGACCGCGAAGATCGGAATAAGTGATGCTGACATGTGGTGGTGTGTGTGGTAGCTGCGGCGTCGACACCATGTTGGGGGCATGGGCAGAATGTCTCACTCGACTAGGGAAACCCGAGGCGGTTAGCACCTCGGGTGTGCGGAGGGGACTAGGGCCCTTGCTTCACGGGTCCTGATGGGCGATGAAGACCGGCCAAATGGCTAGTCGGATTTAAAGGAACAGACTTGAGGGGATCCGGTGCGTCTGGAGGGGGTCTCAGCCAGTGGGCCATAGTAGTTTGGGCTGAACCCGTGGCTGGGTCGCGGGCCCGCGGTTCGGACTGGGCCGACTGGGGTGAATCGGCCCAGTTGGCCCCCCTTGAGTTCGGGGGGTCGTAACTTCTAAAATGCGCGTCCATTTTACGCGCCATCTACATCTACCGGTCCGTGTATGAGAGATTGACAATTTGAAGTGGGTTTCGTGGATTTTGGGTTCTGCACCTATAAGAGGGTATCCCGGAACACTGTAACTTAATAATATTAAATTATTATTAAAGTTACGACGGATGTGGCTCATGATCCAGACGTCTATTTGATGTGCCATCAGAGGAGAGGTGGACACGAAACTGAGATGGTCCTTCCAAAGCTGGTTCAGAATTTTTGCGGGTTGGTTTCATTACATAGTGGCACGAAATCCTAAATGTGAGTAGTTAATTAATTAACTAATTAATTGTTCCCTCAGACCTAACTGCTGCTTGGGATGTCTGATTGACATGCCATCAGTGGCAGTGTGACCTTAGTCCTCATGCATACTTTTTGATATGCTTTCCAAAACCTTTGGGTTGGAGACAATGTGCGGGCCCCATTGGGCCTAGTCCGCACGTTTTACAGTGAAACACCACTTTTTATCCCGACAGTCATTTACGGTGTTTGAGTATTGGTTTCTAAGTGTTTTTCTGAGGGGATTGCAATAGCGCAATCTGCCCGCCTAAATTCGGGCCTGAGGCATGGGCCCCGTGAGGTGACTTTCAAACGTATGCGGTGTTTTTACGACTTATGCTTAATAATTCCATTCAGGGAAAATGAATAGCCTATTTTGCGTGGTTATAAGAAAAGGAACGCAATGGTACGTATTGTGTGACGTGTTTCGGGGCTGAGGTGTGGGCCCTACTAGGACCCGTTGGATTATAACGCAGGGTGTTGCATCTTTTGCATCCAAAGTCCATTTTAGGCATTGTTAAAGGCGTTTTCACCCTGGAATCGAGATGAAGTTAACTATTGTGGTTTTGGGCATTGAAGCCAGAGTGGAGGTGTGGGCCCTATGGGCTATATTTTATGTTGTGTGCAGTGTACTACTTCTTTTTCATCAGGCGTCCATTTGGGGTGTATAAATAGTCGAATTGGCGTGTTTGTCCGAGAGCATCGTGATGGCGTAGTTTTCCTGACTTCTTTCAGGACTGAGGTGCAGGCCCCACGAGACGTCATGTGGGCATAAAATGATATTGAATGACTTTTCCATCAGGAGGCCATTTCCAGTGAGTAAATAGTGTATCTCATGTGTTTTTCTGTGGGGATTACAACGATGTAATCCATTTGGTAGAGTAGAGCATCTTTAGAGATCTCATTATATGTGGAAACATGAATGGGAGTTGGTTTGAGGTTATTTTGATACACTCCAAACCTATGCCCAGTAGCGGTGTTAGTGACACCTAGTGATGGCATGGGTAGTGCAGAGATATCAGACCGGTTTCAGGTTTACCCTCCACCGAGGCAGGGTAGTGAGATACCCATTGACCTTAGGGTTTACCCCCAAGTGGGGCTGGGCAGTGGGTTACCTGACGACCTCTTTTGGTTTACACTCCTGTGGGGCTAGGCAGTGGGTTACTCGATGACCTCTTGTGGTTTACCCTCCAGTGGGACTGTACAGTGGTTTACCAGACATCCTATTGTGGTTTACCTTCCAGCAGGGCTGAGCAGTGGGTTACCCGACGACCTCTTGTGGTTTACCCTCCAGCGGGGCTAGGCAGTGGGTTACCCGATGACCTCGTACGGTTTACCCTCCAGTAGGGCTGGGCAGTGTGTTACCCAACGACCTCTTGTGGTTTACCGTCAAGCAGAGCTGGGCAGTGGGTCACCCGACGACCTTTTGGGGTTTACCCTCCTGTTGGGTTGGGCAGTGGGTTACCCGATGACCTCTTTTAGACTCAGACCTTTTTGTGAGGCTAGTCAGTGACTTTTCTCTGTGATTACTGGATCGGGACCCTTGGTTGTATGGTTTTGCTATGAGACAGATTTAGTATATGGGATTGTGGGGCATCAGTGATGGATATCCATTGAACAACTGGTGACTCTTCTTAGGCTGAGCATGAAGATAGAGATCTCCTTACACACTAGTTTAGGGTTCTTTTAGAGCATATATATATACACCCTAATTTTATTCCCACTCCTTGGGTTCAATTACATTTATTCTAGGAGGGGAGAAGATGCACAGGATATTCCATGTACGTATTCGTGTCTGGCTCATCTTGGTTGGATGAGATTTCTTCCTTTCTCTTGTCAGGTTGAGCTGCACTCTCCCTTTTGTACTCTTACACTATTCTTTCTCTATCTACGCTCACTGTCTTTAGTATCTTCTTTTTTCTCCCTCGAGATTTCGTGGAATCCTACATATTATCTTTATACTCACCCATGCTTGTGCTTTTCCCGCACTTGGTGTGCCCATGCAGATGACAGAAAGGTCGATCGAGACTACGGAGGAGCGTAAAGGATACAAGATCTTGGGCTGCATTCAGTGGATGTAGGAGGATTCTCGATGTGAGACTCACCAGCTGTTTACTTTCGTTTACCTATTTCCGGGTTGTGGCACCATTCTAGTTGGGCGTGTGTTTTTCCCCTTTTTTGTCAGTACTTTTCAGCACATTACTTGTACTAGTAAGAGGTCAATGCATGTTTGTTGGTTTCCCTTTTGCAGGAGTGTCTTCTATTTCATTCCTTTCTCTGCACTTTTTCATTGAGTTGGTTGTGTGTGTGTGTACAATTTCTTAGGCAAAGGCCTCCTCTAGTTTGTTGTGCCTTCGGTGCTAGTCAACAGCCCCTGGCCTATGGAGGCGGGCTTGAGGTAGTTGCGACTCGAGCCCTAGTACGGGCCGGGTCACGACAGATATATTAACCATGTTCCTCATATTCCTCAACACGCATATATTAGAATAGGGCCATAATATCCCATTCACCATTGGATTCATGAACAACATATGTATGAGTCACTATTCTCAGAGCATCGACCACAAATTATTTTTTTACTTAGCATGTAGGCAAGCTCCAAATCAAACGATTTTAGGTACTCCACTGACTTGCACAACATGAGATTGAGATCCCACTGTGTAAACATATACTTGATGGTGTTATTGTCTATAAACAACCCAAAATTATCTCCATGTAGATAGTGTCTCCAAAAGTGTAGGACATGAAATTCAACAACTTGATCAATGTCGTGTGTCGAGTAATTCAACTCGTGAGGCCTCAACTGATGAAACTCGTATGTAATGACTCAATAGTTCAACATTAGAACAACTCTAAGCCCAATACTTGATGCATGATAGAATACAACATAACACTCACCTGGATATAGAAGAATCAATATCGACATTGAAATAAAATGGTTGTTCAACTCTTGAAATGCTTATTGACAAGATTCTAACCATAAAAAAATTAACACCATTATTTTTCAATACTGTATGCTATGTTACAAGGAATGAGATATAGTAGATGAAGTTTTTATAATATCTAAATAGTGATAAGAAACTCCTAATGTTGAGTAAATTATTATGCTTATCCTAGGAAACTACAATCCCTGCTTTCTCTATATCTATATAAAATATTGGTTCTGAGATATTTTGATACAAGAAGTAGACTTTGTTGATCTAGAAGTAGAATTTACTGAGAATAGTATAGAGATGATGATATCTCAATGTATTCAGTGTCATGTCAAGATGAATTTCATGGATGTGTCTAGAGTGTGAATACACCAATACATAATTATCATATAATACCATGATTGAATCAAGATATGGGTGGAATACCTAATTAATATGATCTGTGTGGACAACATGTGTGTTCGTGTGTCTGAAAGACATAACTTGGCACTCGTAGAGACCATATATGCTATTGAGAGTTTTGTGAGGTATTTATGAAGTCTTAAAACAAAAATGATGAAAGACCAACTATAGATATATCATTGAAAACAAACTCCCTCCCCGGAGTTGATCAAATATATCATATTTGTTTGGTAATGGATACCAATTCTTTATTTTGATCTAGTTTAATAGACAATAATCAATGCTTAGGCTAATGGTACAATACACCTTTTTAGAGAAAAGGGCTGGTGGAACCCAAGGAGAATTGATGGGGCATATAAATCCTTTAGCCTCCAAATTCATTAATTTCTTCTTGAGCTCTAGGTGTTCCTTAGGTGCCATCCTTTATGGTGGAATGGTCACTGCTGATACTCTTGGTATTAGTTCAATAGTAAACTCTACCTCTCATACCAGAGGTACGTCAAATAATTCATCAATAAATATTTTCGAGAAGCATTCTAATAAAGGTGAATAAATAGTAGGTTTTAACCCCTGATCTTCAAGGAATGGAATAGAAAAAAAGCTTTCATATTACATATCCTTTTGTAATCGGGTCCAACTTATGTCGAACCGACATACAATTCTCCCCTATACATTTGAATAACACCCTCTGGTAATGAAAACATCACCCTTTAACGATAGTACATAATATGGGCTTGATAGATAAGTAACCATTCTATCCTGATAATCACGTCACAGCAAATCATATTGAGGATATATAGAATCCACACAAAAAGGTAAAAACTATTTTGAAGAGGATAATTTGTACTGTTGAGAACACCCTCAGAAGAGATACCTAATTGGGTTCCTCATGTCATAACACCATAGCGATGCTCTAACTAAAGGCATATAATCTCATTGATTTCGCCATCAATATAATAGTGAGACTTACCTATGTAAAATAATGCAGACACTATTGTGGAGGCTACTAGAAAACTAAATTGTACTGTAGAAGGTTTCGTGCTATTCTCCTTAGGTATATGCTATAGTTCATGTAAATGGATGTACCACAACCCTGATTCACTACATGACAAACCTTATTATGCCCTCTATAATAGTGCTGAGAATAATATGTATGACTACTTTTCTTCGATTTCCACCTCTGTCAGATCAGCTAGTGGTATTCCAGCTACCATCTTGTCGTAATCCTACTGGTCCTTCATGTTATTGTGGATTGGGTGTATATCCCCACTCACCAAGCAATGTCAGGGAAGTCCTACAAAAGCACTAGATATGGAACACCTTATTTCATCCTCTACACTTCACTGGGTCACATAAGAAATGATGAATTTTATGCCCTGAATTTCCACACTAGTTACAAAATAGAAAGCTTTCAGCATGTAGAGTTTTACTACTACTACTTGAAAGGGAATCCTCAAAATTCCTATTTCACCCAGAAGAAGAACCACTAGAAGATATAGTTCCCAAACCACTATGAATCACACCATAATTTTCCCTAAAGTTCCACTATATAATTTGGGACTTGTTGAGGATTTCATAAATTCCAATCATCCTAAACACATTGACTTGTGATCAGATGGCATATACCATCCCATCATAAAATTACAAAGTTTTCATAAGATCATCTCCAGATAGAGTAGGAGTGAATTGCTATTCCTAAGTGATATAGGCAGAGTATTCCACAACTAACAGACTCCCCCAATGCAGGTTCATTAATTTTCTGGATCTATCAACCCTTAGAGTCTGGGGAAATAAGTAGTCATAGAAGATAATATGAAAATATTCCCAGACCATATCACGATGCTAATCTTCCTTGGTGATTACAACCCACAACCACTTGGTCGGATCACACATAATATATGGAACTAAATTGACCCTTTGATATCAGGGCATCTCTAGATTCTTGATTATAGAAAGGATTATTCAATCCAATGATCTACAACATGAGGTACACCATCCCCCAAAATTGTGGGAGGATTTTGTTGTATAAACTCTCAAGTCAACTCTACCATACTCAAGGCTGATAAAATTACAACTTGCATACTCTGATTAATTTTTATAAAAACTAATCCAAAATGGGAATTAGATCCCATATCATGTATTAGAAGAGGTTCCAAAAGTGGCCCAATAGAAGGTATAAATGGTATCTCAGGCCCCACCACCATGGAAGCATGATTGTCACCACCTTCTGGATGTGCGACCGGGGGACATCATGGTGGAAGAACACTCCAATTAAAAACACACATATCAAAATAGATTTAATAAACTGAGAAGATTGATGATAGAAAATATTACATGTAAAAATCCTTCCTATAGGAACAAAAAAATCACTCTGACTCCCCAATGATCCAGATATAGATGATACAAAGATACTATAGGGGCTGTAAGAATGTAAAAGATACCACACTACCCACTAAAAATTTTGGGTTTTGGTATAAGTATTAGTGTCAAATATATATATATATACACACAATGGTTGTTAACTCTTTAAAAGTAATATTAATTTTGATTTTTCACTTGTTCAAATTTGTGAATCACTTAAAATGGTAGAATCAGATGGTTTACCAATTATTGATCCATAAAGACCCATAACCCTTAGGAACAAAATCATAGAATCCACTTGATCAACAAAATAACACGTTCCAACACATGTGACCCATGGTCCATGGATCAATATGAAATAACAAAATACTTAAGGTTTTTCCTAAACCTATTAAAAAAACCCTGTTATATTAATTTAATCACATTAAGTATATATTATGTCTTCCAATCCATGAAAGACGTGTCAACACTATTCAATAAAATTAAAGGACTGATAATACGGAACAAGAAAATTCCAACTGAAAAAAGACGCGACGTCAATTAATTTATGGCATATTAGTCATAGTGTGCCTATTAATGATGAATGTTCTAATGTAAGGCCCTTATTTAATCAGGATAAGGATGGAACAAATCATTAATTATAACAATAATAATAATTAGAACACAACATGTGCATCAACCAAGAATGGATTATAACCAAGTTTCATGTAATCCCAATATCTAACATATTGTCTCCAAATTGTAAAGAAAGAAAAGAAACTACTCAGATAACACTTTGTAATGTCTCATCCTGGGAGCCACCTAACTTGTTCCCCTAGTCGATGAGTCACATGTCCATAAGCGTGGTTCCTTGTACACTAGAGGATGTTGAATAGCTTTTAGGGTGTAATGGTGGTATAATGGGGAGACTATAACCCCATTGAAAAGTCTCAAAATAGATACAACCAACAATATTCAACAACGGAAGCATATTATAAATAAACAAAATGACAATTTTGGGGATGAATAATAGGAATGGTATAATATACCAGGGAAAATGAGAAGTTAAATAGAAAGACAAGATAAATTTCTCATAAGCTACAATGAACTGTCTAGTACATGGCATGCTAATAATAAATAGTGGAACATGGGTGATATATATACAAGCAAGCTATACCAACTATAAATAGAACAAAAAAACTTCACCTCAAGCATCTCAAGATAATTCCTTGACAACTGATCCTAAGATCCATCGATAAGAATAATAATATAAACATCCTATATAAGTCCTGTTTTCCTTATCCATACCTTCAGGTATATTGTCTTATCAGGTACCTAAGGTAGCCTGAGTAGGTTGTGAGATGAAAATCTCAGCAGGACACTACCAACATTGTCTACATTTAACACAAATAGTTATTGTAACTAAATAGTTTGAATGTAAAATATAATATTAAATCAATAATGAAATAAATAATAATCTCAATAAGGTTCCTATTGGACACATGGCATGTGTACATGTTTCAACTCATTTCTAAAAGGAAAGACTGAAAAATTACTATATGTATTTTAAAAATATATATAGTTTAATTATATATATTTGATCCACATATATGAACCATGTACATGTGAACAGAAGTGGCCATATACCATGAATAATAGTTTATGGAGAGAATGAGGCATAAATTAGACATCTATGACCAGTCTAATGAGCCTATACTCTCATGAAAAAGGTTACATGCTATATTTCAAATGAAGAGTGTGAGATGTCATGTACGACACTCAAGATAGTGAGTGCACCATCATGTAATTACTCAAATCATGGAATGTGGCATGTAAACCCAAACAACCATATAGTATCTCTTGTTTGAGATGCCATAATAAACAAACAATGTAAGGGAGTGTGATTATTCTCCTTGCTCGAAACCCCTTACCATCGTACACAACCCTTATAAGGGAATACTCATAATTTTAAAATGCAAGATGCATAACCTCTTATGGAACATGTTAACTATGAATTTATATATAGATAAGGAATATTAATTTTTATAACATAATAAATGTGTAAATAACTATCATATTCTTCTTTTTTCATAGTCAATTCATTTTAAATCATCACAAATCCAAATAAGTATTTAATATGGTATAATCAAAGGTGTGGCTTTTAAACACTCCATGAACTATTTCATTTAAACTAATTGAATAATTTGATTTATGGAAGAGAATACCATGGTGCATAATCCATCTTATTTTATCAATTTAATTTAATTCATTAAATCATATTAGTTCAATTCAAAAGGACAAAAAGGAATTTAATGGCATCATAACCATTAAGGGAATTTGTTATATTGGACATTCCAATATTAAGTGGACCAAACAGATAATAGGTCCCTTGGGTATCATTTAAAATTATTTTTTCCAGGGAAATTTCTTTTAGAAGTAATCCAGAAGGCAATTAGTTGTTCTAGTCAATTTGACCCATTCTCCATAATCAAAAATTCCAAATGAAACACCCATGGGGTGAACAGATAAATTATGTATAACCTCTATAATACCCCAAAGGATCATTAGACATATATTAAGACCCATTTGTAGATTTTTTAAGAAATAAAATAATTAAAGAAACACTCAGAAACGGATAGCATGCGACCTAGTGACATAGCTATGATACAACAATACTCAAAGGGAAAATAACCTGACCACCTACCTCAAGGCTATAGATGAAACCTCAACAAACATTAGCCTTATATTTGAATTAGGCTTGAATAGATCTACGAAATTTTCCATGGCCTAGAAAATAGGGGAAAAATCGTAACAAAATATCTTGAAGGATTTGATAGAAAACTGACATAGGAAGGGAGGGAATAGAAGAGAATAACTCAAGGTATCAAACATCTTTGACTAACCGAGAAACAAATAGGTGAGGAATAAGTAATACCAAATCCTATCTATTGGGATATTAAAGTTCAAGATAAGTATAAGAAACTATTTCATCAATGAATGGTTTAAGAGAAATATAAAAATATTAAAACTATTTGTAAGGGAATTATATATTTTTTCCCCCGAAATATTTAGGCTCACGATTTGGCCAAATTGTGTGTAAACTATGATCAGTTCACTACTACTTCCAGGAACACCACATGGTTAGAAACAAAATTTGACTATATGTGCAAAAACCAAGGAAAATGGATCTATCCCATATTATAACTAGCCACAAGTCATTGCACCTTGGGTTTCACAATTGTAGAAAAACCATGAGGCCTTGTCCCTTATTCCCATTTTGGAGATCTTGGCATCGAACGAGCCTCAAACACTCCCAATACCACCTTGTATTAATTAAGACACAATATTAGTTTAGTTTAATTAATTAAAATTTAAAAACTAATGATTTTTACCTTTATTGAAAATATAGGTTGTTACAAAATTGATCCCTCAAGGATAATAAAAAAACTAAATTCCATGCAGGAGAAGTTATCAATGAATGAGGGAGGCAAGGAAAATGTCATGGACCCTTTTATGTACATTGATGGTGGGTTTTTATACATGAAAAATACTAAACTAAACATCTTATTTTACGCATGACAAACTTCCTATTATAAATTCTATTCAATATTATTTCATATGTAATATATGATAAAAGTAACCTTTTATTTCATATAACCAGTGTATTTTTGGGTGTTTTATTACAGTAGTTCTTTATATAAACTCTATGGATATATAGATAAATACTGGTAAGGTTTGGTTTTTACCAATATTTTAAAATCTAGAGGTTTATTTTCTATTAGAAATTCATTAATATATATGATTTGTAATAAAAATGATTTCATCTACTTAAGAACCAAAAATATAAATATGTATCTTCCACTCAAGATTGTACGTAGTTGGTATGGATCAAATAATATCATGAAGACATTGGTTTCTATGTGGAATCCCCAATTCTGATAATTTGTGACAAATATAGTTTCATAAATCTCATCTAAGATCTCATTCATCATTTATGAAAAAATATAATTAAAATTAAATATAATTTCATCCAAGTAAAGGTTGAACAACTAGTGGTGAGATTAGAGTTCATATTTACTCAATATTAGGAGGATGATATAATGACTAAGGAACTACCTAAGGTCGATTTGGAATAGCATCCATTGGATCATAGAGTCTAATATAGTATATCTTTATATATTCTTTGAAAATGGTAATCTCCAATCCCATTTTGGAATTATTATTTTAATATGGGAATTTATTTTTTCTAAACTCCATGTATAAATTTTAAACATACATTTTGATCTTTTATGGAAGTTGTCATTATGATCATTGAAAAATTCATCGAAGGGATTGAAGTTTTATGAGTTGATGAGAAGTTGGTTTGGAGATGTTCATTGATTTTAGAGAATCTATCTACAAAGTGGGATATTGTTTTCAATTTTATTTGGTGGAGAATTTTTTTGGCTGTAATGTTTAAATCAAATGAAATTTATAAAATTGTTATCAATTTTGAGCTTTTAATAACACTTCACTTCATGGGATGTTTGATTCATTTCCCCCTCTATGTATTAATTTCTTTATATAATTGAATAGTCTAGGATTAGTGGTGAAATACTTGTTGATTATAGGTATGTGTGTTGTGACAAGGTGTTTTACTCTCAATTGAATTAATTTTACCTATAGCAATTTGGAGTTAATGAATAGTTAAAGGGAAGTTCTCCTTTGAGGATTTGTGATGATAATATAATACTTCTCCACCCACACAACTTACAATATTACCTTAAAATGATCATTTGACATTTCAAATAACAACTGATTTTAGCATGACATGATATATCTAGTATTATATACTTTTTCATTGATCAATACAGTGATTTAGGATTGACTATTTTGATTAACTATGAAAATAGAAAAAAAACGATAAATCTTACCCCTATATCAATCATTTATCACTATATAAACTAGTTCACTCTTTTATTATCTCTTATTTTGAATGTTCTCACAAAAATTATACACAAATATCCAATACACACTTTTTAACACTTATAAATAGATAACAAATAAACAAAATGACACTCCTGAATAGGTTAACCACATTAGAGGCAATTTGAGGTCCTATTATACTATATTTTAACTAAAGATTAATATTTTTTTTATCACCCCATGAGATAAAGTGTCATGCTTCCAAAACAATGTTTGTAACTTTTTTATAAAATATACCTGTAAATAATGTAAAATTAATAATTTAATGAATGAATCTTATAATGAGATGCTAAAACCCACACTCCTGGGTTTGGTGTTAGAAACTCATTCTTTAAAAATATAGATTTGATACCAAGTGAAGAAACAAAAAAAGATAAAATATATTTCACATTAATTAAAAATAAAATTTAATAATAGTCTCTTAATCCCCAAAACCCAAAGGGTCATTGTCCTTGGAGATTAACTATAGAAAATTCTTATTTCACATAATCGAAAACATAACTTTATAATCCCAGCATTGTAATTCCACATTCAAACATCTTCTTGGTAATAATCATATATATAACTTTTGGAATAAAATATATAAGAAATTTTAGAGATTAAACTCGTAATAAGGTAAAAAGTATAAATAGTTCATGAAGGGTTAAATCATATATATATATATATATGGGAAAATACATGAGCACGAGAGAAATATGTAAATAAAAAAACCAGAAAATTAAAAGATTTAATCAAGGAATAATATAATGTTATTCAATACCAATAATCAAACAATTACCATAGAATAATAGAGTAGAAGCTTGTGGTAATAGACATAAGCCATGGGAATTACAAAGCCACATAATATAGAGGCATGCCATAAGTATATTCGTATGAAATTATGATAATTTGGACACAATTAACAATATTATATCGACACTCAATATTTTCAACATATATGATATAAAAACCAAAGATTTATAAATCATAACTTCTTAAATAAAATCAATTTACTAAATATCTTATGTTTTATACAACACTGAGCAAAAATGAACATTAATATAATATTAAATATTATTTTTTTAATTGACCATTGGAATGGTATTATGAATATTTGGATTAGTAATGTGGCCAATAGAATAGTAATCTATCCTATGATAATATAAAAAAATTATTTATTCTATAAATGAAAAAAATATATATTTATATAATATAATAAGTAAATAAATGTTTTAAAAATGTTAAATTATGTTTTGGTATTTTCATAAAACAAAATATACAATTAAAATTTTATAATTAATATAATTATGTAAAATAATTTTTGTCTTCATAAATTAGATTCATAAATTAATAATTTTATTTCTTATGATTATAAGATAAATCTATGAGACCATAATTAATTTATCAAAGTGTCACAAAATTAGTTATAATATTGAAATCAATATTTTTTGAATAAATGATGATTTTAATTAAAAATTATATTTATCATCTTAAAAAACTATTTTTATAAAATTTATTACATTTTTGAAATTAGAAAATCAAAATTATCAATGGGTTATTATACAATAATTTTTTGGAATACTTCAATTTTTTGATGAATAGTAAAAATACAATTTTCAAGTAACAGATGTAACTTAAATTACATCATTCATGATGTGTTGGTGACATAATTAATTATAAAATTTCATGTTCGGATATTATAGATTTACTTTTAAAAATGATTCATTAAAATACAATAAACTCAATTTCCAAACCAAGAATGTATTTTCCCAAAACCTAATGTCAAAAGTGATTCATTAAAATATCAATTTTTATTTCATTTCAATTTCATTTTTAATAAATAAATGAATTCAAATTATAAAGGTAATTTAATGTCTAAAAACCATTATTTTATTTTAATATATGATTTATATTTTAAAAAATTCACTATTACATGTCTCACCTTGGATATAATATCTAATTTAAAAATCCCCCTCTCCTAAAGTATAAATTACGCCTCTCCCTTCCCATGGAAACCCACTCATTACACACATTCAAAAGACAAATATCTACCGAAATACTCCCTCTAAGTCCTTTTAAAAGACATATGGACATTATGGATCCATCCAACTCCAATCACCAAGGGTTTTTTAGTTTTGTGCCAGAGAGGCCATATCGAGGAATGGGTATGTTTAAATTATCTCCCCTCTTTTCTTCCTCTCCTTATTCATTTCCAATTTAATTTCAGAATAATATACTCTAAAATAAATTATACAGTAATTTAACATGATAGTAATTATGTTAACATACTACATGTATTATATAATGTGATATACATAAATTTATTACTTCATTTTCCTAATCTTATGATAACATCCTGTTAAAAATCGTTTCACCACCTACGAAGACATTAAAAAAAATAAATTTTTAGAACCACCTTCAAGAATGAATATTATTAATTATATATAACTTATAAAAATTTAATTACATGTATTCTATTCTTTTTTAATTAATTATACTAATTAATAACTTACAATTAAGATAATAGAAAAACTAAGGTAAGGTGAGGAAATTTTAAGAAAAACATGATATCAAAATGCATTAATTTAATCCAGAAAAAATTATTTATTATAATTAAATAAATTATTATTTATAAATAGTTTTATAAATTACTATAATTCACCTCTTTACTAGTGTTTTTATAAATATAAATATGTTTTTTAGGAGGCATAAACAGTGATGTAATTAAGTGGGAATTAAGGTAAGTGACTTCATCTCAATTCCAATTAGATTAAGACTCAAATGTTGTTGGTCTTCCAATAAATTTATGTGGTTTATCTACTACACCTTGAGATCATTTTTTATTTGAAATTATATTCCTCCTAAATTTCAAAAAAAAATCAAGTATATAATTATTGTCTATGTCATATACCATTTTTACTTACAGTGATTACATTGAATGTTAAAATTTTATAAATATGTATTTCCCACTCAATACTGATATTTTGTTATGGACTATTATTTTTGAACTAAATCTACGCATGAATAATGATTTGGACTTGCAGGGATCGGTGGGACCCAACTTTATAGCCCCTCGTTGCATTGAGAGGTCTCATGAGGCAAAATAGTTGGTAACGAACCCTTCGTGTGTGTTTCCAAACATAATTAGATAGGTATATACACATAGACATAAACCATATTTATGGAATGATGGTTAATGTTCCAGATACACGAATTCAAATAATTAATAATATTTTTCATTTGTCATTCAGTTATCATTATCCATAGGATTTTCAGTATGAAAAAAAATCTACGGATTCATTTTCATTATCAATTTATTGATGGAATGTTTTTTTAGTTATTCACCATGTCATATTGATTATCCATAATTCATTATGATTCAATTATTATTGATTAATCTTGTTTAAATAGAAAATTTTTACTTAGTGTTTGAGCTCAACCTTTTATTTTTTTCATCCCCCATGTTATGATGAGGAAATCATTGAATATTTGATAATAAAGTAGTTTATTTTCCCTTTGTTATGTTTTATGATTAAATCACTAATTTAATGAAGTAATCATTTATTTTTATATTTTATTAAATACTAATAAATGGATAAATACTTGGTGATTTGAGCTCTTGTATCTATGCCATTGTATCAAAATGACCACTGACTCTGGGCTATTGGGGTCAGGGTTCTTATAATTGGTATTAGAGGATGTATAGTAGAAACCATAGAAGCTAGATTAGAAAAAATAACCCTAAGATAGAATTTTAGAATAATCATATAATAACATCCTGTAATTTTGGTAAGGAAGTGATTATGTGGTTCTTCCTAGAAATACATCCCTACCTAGATACTACAATTGGATGTGGTTCTAGAACAAAGGCACCTAGGGTAGCAACTCTAACAAGGTACATCAGGCTTGACTCAGTGTAACCTAGTACACGATAGTAGGACTTACTATGCACATGGTTTTACACTATTAAGGGTTATGATTAGGATAATTCACATATCTTTACAAACCCTCATAAAATATTTAAAAGTTAACATGTCCCCAAAGAAACCATGTTAATTATTACAATATTAGATATGTTTATTTATTTATTATTAGTGTTTTTCTAGTTTTAAAATATTTATTATGATGTATAACATAATTTAGTGTATTCCATTGTTTTGAAATGGTGTTTAATTAAAGGAATGGAATCAACAGCCAAAAATCATAAATATTTCCCTTTTGAGGAAGCCAAAACAATTAGTGATGGATTTGAGAAGATTATGAACATATTTGGACAAATTACTCAAGGTATGATGAGTAACCATGATACACCAATGTTGGATCATTTCATATGGAAGAATCCCCCATAATTTAGTGGGACTTCTAATCCCATGGCAGTTGAGCAGTGGATCAAGTTGCTTGAATGTATATTTCTAGTATTGGGATGAAATGAAAATGAAAACATAGTATTGGTAGTCTATTATCTCAAGGGTGATACTGATTAATGGTGGTCATTGATCCAAATTGCTAAGGAAGAATATGAGATAGAAGACATAGAATGTAGAACTTTAAAATAAGATGTCTTTGACAAATACTTCCTTTATGAACAATGAACCGAAATGAATAGAAAACTCCTTATCTTAATGCAAAGGTAATAAGAGATTCATGGATAGTATAAAGATACCTTCACAATTCTACATAGTTATTATATTAATTACAAATGTGACTTGTAAGACAAGATTAATCATTTATTTTAAGGTCTCAATCCATGTCTATAAAGGTAATTGTCTTCACAAAAATTTTCATCTTATGACGAAATAGTATTAAGTGTCATAATAATAGAGAACTAATTTTATAGATCCAACATGTTCAAGGGAAATAAAGATAATAAGAGGTATCCTAATAAATATGGTAAAGGTGAAGAATAATAGAAGAATAAAGGAATGAAGTAATTTCTATTATGGGGAAATTGTGGAAAGAATAATCATTGTAAATAGTTAAAAGGAATGGTAGTTTGTTTTAAGTGATAAGAAAAGGGTCATTAATATAATTAATGAAAGGGAAAACATAAAATCATTGATGTTCATGGATTCAATTTCAATGAATGGGGTAATTATTCAAAAAATGTCCCATGAATTAAGGGAATATTCCATAAAAGAGGCTAAGGGGATATGACTAAGCTTTTGTGATCACTATAGATGAATTAGAAAGACCAAACGTTGTGGTGGAAGGTACAATAATAATATCTTAAAATATACCCAATGATTTATTTTATTCTAGATCATCACACTCTTTTATAACTACCCATTTTACATGAAAATTAGAAACTACCATTTTGATTTAACAAGGGAGTTTTTAGATAGAAATATTTAGGTAAGTCTCAGTGCTTCAAAAACTTGTCGGTCATTTCCCTTTATTACAAATAAACATGCTTTAGCTACTAACCTTTTCATAATACTTGTTATTGAATTAGATATAATCCTCGGTATGGATTGGATTTCAAAATATAATTTTAATATTTGTTATAAGAAGAAGGAAATGATGATCTTTGAGGAATATCAAGAATACCTTATCTTTAGAGAAGAATCCACATAATCTGATTCTTATCAAGATTTACCCCTACAAGCCCCAGTGAATGAAATTATTTGGGAGGAAATGAAAACAACACCTAGGGATTTTGAAATTAATCATTTAATTGAGGATGTATCAATTTTGTAGGAATAAATTAACGTATTTCATGAAGAATTTCTTGGACACCCACCTAAATCAGGAAGATGAGATTAAAAATGATTTAATTACTCATGAAATAACAATATAAAAGTCACCTTAAAGAATGAAAAAAATGTAATTAGTTCATATAATGGAACAACTAGAGGTTTTCAGTAATATTGATTTATTAACCCTTGTGTTTCTCTAGGGCCCCCATGTATTCTTTGTTAGGAATAAAGATGGACCCTTGAGGCTATTCATTGTCATTAGAGAAAGAAATGATATTAATAGATATAACATGTATCGTATACCTCATATTTATGATATATTTGATCTAATTCAAGGAGCTTAATATTTTTTGATGATTGAACTTTGTTATGGATATCATCAATCATGAGTGAGAAAATAATATATTTCGATGAAATAATTTCGAACCAGGTATAGAAATTACATGTTTATAGTAATACCATTTAGAATGACTAATTCACCCTCTATTTTCATTGACCTAATAGACATTTTATTCAAATAATATCTTGATAAATTTTTTGAGGCATTTATTAATGATATCATGGTGTACTCTAAAAACTATGAGGACAATGAGAACCACTTGAGGATTGTTCTGAAGTCCTTTAGAATAAAAAAGTTACACCAGATGTTAAAAAAGTGTGAATTATATCTTCAAACCATTTATTTTTATAGCCATAGTTTCTCTAAAAATGGAATCTCATATGATCATATAAATAAAAATGCAATGAAATAATGGCCTAATCCAAAAAACATAACAGTGGTACCTTATTTTATTAGTCTAACATGTTTCTATTGGCATTTTGTTCAAAATGTTTCCTAATTGGATAACTTGTTAACCAAGATAACATGTAAAAGGTTTTAGTTCATATGGACAAAATAATATACACATTTTTTGGAATTATTGAAGAAAAGATTTGTTTGTTCTATAATTTTTACTATTCCATCAGGAAATGATCGGTTGGTGATATACACTGATGCTTTAAAGAATGGACCATGTTGAACCCTTATTAAAAATGATAAAGTTATTTGATAATCATCCTGGAAGATGAAGAATCATGAAAAAAATTATCCAACTCATGATATTTAGTTAACAGTCATAATATTTTATCTGAAGGTATAGTGAATCTATCTCTATGGTTAAAAATGTGTGATATATACAAATCAGAAGTGTTTGAAATACATACTTACATAGAAAGAACTCAAGATGATGAAAAGAAGATGGATGGTGTTAATCAATGTTTATGTTTTCCCAATACAGTACTACTCAAGAAAATAATATAAGGTATCAGATACCTTAACCATGAAAGATCATTGTCTTCTGACCCAAATGAAGATTGAGAATGATCCTATTATCATGTATTTATTAAATATAGACATGTGAATTATTATGAAAAAGAGAAAAATAACTTGTTTTTCATATTATTTATAATCCATCATTACTGGAGACGGGAAAATCTATCAATCTAATGATGAGTATTTTCAAAATAAAATTAAAGTAGTCAAGGATGGAAGATTGGTATACTTCATGTATGATAATGGAAATATGAAATTTGGAAAGAGGATATGTGTTCCATTAACAAATTATCCAAAAAAAATAACTACTATATGATGTCCATAACTAAAATTCTTCTATACACCCTCATAGTACGATGAGGTATATATATTTAAAGAAACATTTTTGGTGGGATAAAAAATAGTGGGAAATTGGTGACTATGTGTCAAGTCGTCTTGTTTTTCAATAACTGAAGGCTGAGAGACAACATACTAGTGTATTCATGAAATATATACCTATTCATATGTGTAATTTCTATGAAATTACTATGAGAATTGTCATAGGACTAATAAGGAAACCATGGAGGAATGATGATATATGGGTTACTGTTGATCGACTTACCAAATATGCACATTTCTTCACTATAGGGGAAATTTACCAATTAAGAACCTATAATGTATCTATATTAAATAATTTTTAATATCTAATGGTGAAATTATATCAATTCTATCTTCTAGAGATCAAAATTTTACAAAAAAATTATCGAAGTACCTTTAAAAGGCTCTGAACACTGAGCTTCACTTGAGTTTTTATTATCACCCTCAAACTTATGGAGGGTATGAAATAATTATTTAAAAATTGGAAAACATGTTGAGATCATGATCACTTGACATTAAAGTATTATGGGATCGATATTTCCCTTTTGTAGAATGTTCATATAAAAATAGATTCCATTATAGTATTAAAAAAGAACCAAATGAATCATTATATGGAAAGATATTTCATACTCCAAATTGATAAGTTGAAGTTTATGAGAGGAATATTACATGCCTAAAACATATTTAAGAGAAAATAAACAAGATATTTTTTAAGGCTCATATAAAATTGGTTCAAATTAGAAAAAGAGTTATGTTGAAAACCATAAAAATTATTTGGAATTTCTAGTGGGATGTCATGTATTTCTGAATGTATCAACATGGAATGGTATCACATGGTTCAGTAAGAAAGGGAAACTATTCCAAATGAATATTGAACCATTTGAATTTCCAGGAAGAATCAGAGCTATAACTAACTAATTAGTCATTCCACTAAGTCTCTCCAAAATTCATGATTTGTTCTACATATTTTTGTTAAATAAGTACATGTAAGACCAAATGAATGTACTCGCCTTTGAAGAAATATAACTAGACCCTGATTTTTCTACTATGAAGAATTTATCAAGATTCTTGACACTAGATTTAAAGTATTGAAAAATCAGATGACTCAACTAGTAAATGTTCTTTGGAGAAACAAAAAGATGGAAAAAATGTGGGAACTTAAGGATGCTATAAAGAAAAGCCATCCTCATCTGTCTAGAATGGAATAATCCTAAATGTTTCTAGGAATAAATTTATAATGGAGGGATGAATATAATACCCCAATATTTAAGGTATATATATTATTAAACAAATTTGATGTAATCGATTACTAATGTTTCATGTATCATCGAGCTTAAATGAACCATAATGTACTATAAATTTTTATCATGTTTAAAAATACCATTATAATAGTAATATGACTGTTATGAATAGTAATTTTGAAAATAGAAAAGTAATATCACCTATGATAGTATAAATAAAATGTAGGTATTCAATAAATGAAAAAATGATATATATATATATATCATAGAAGAAGTAAATAATTGTTTTATAAATGATATATTAATTTTATTTTCGTAAAAAATTAATGATTATTTAAAATAAAATTTATTTTCATAAAATATATTCATAAATCAACATTTTTATGTCTTCTGTTTATATGACAATTTTATGATACCTAAATTATATTTTCAAAGAGTCATAAAATAATTTATAATATTACGATCATTATTTCATGAATAAAATGATTAATTTAATTAAAAATTAAATTTATCATATTTATATGATTATTTTCATAAAATCAAATTAATTTTTGAAATCATCGCATCTAAATTATCCAATTTTTATTTTATTGTAATTTTTTAAAATACTTCATTTTCTCAATGAATAATAAAAATAATGTTTTCACATCACCAATGTAACTTAAATTGTATCATCCATGATGTCTTATGGAAATAACTAATTAGAGAACTTTATTTTAGGATATTATATATTTAATTTCAAGAATTATTTATTAATGTACAATAAACTCAATTTCTCAAAAGAAAAATTAATTTTTTAAAACCTAAAGTCAAAAGTGATTCATTAAAATAACAATTTTTCCTTATTTCTAATTTCCTTCTTAATAAATTAATAAATTCGAATTATAAAGTTTTTATAATGTATTAAACTAATTATATTATATTTTGATATGTTTTATATATAAAATAATTTTCTATTATAAGTGTTACCTTTTTTTATAATATTTTAACTTTAATTTTTTTTGAAAAAATCCCCCTCTCCTCAAGTATAAAATACCCCTCTCTCTTCCCTTGGATACCCACTCATTCCCTCTATTTAAGAAGACAAATATCGTCCAAAATACACCATTTTAAGCCTCTTATAGGACCAATGGATTTTATGGATCCATCGAAATCCAATGACCATGGAAATTTCGTGTCATACAGGAGAAGCCTCACCGAGGAAAGGGTAAGTTTCTATTAACTCCTCCCACTTTTCTTATTCTCCTTATTTTTTCCAATTTTATTTAAAACCAGATAATCTAAAATTAATTATTTATTATTTTAATATTATTTTAATTTTTTTAACCTATTTCAAGTATTATATATCTAAAAAATATAATTTTGTAGTCTCTTTTCCCGCTATTATGACAATGTGCCGTTGAAGGTCAGTTAACCACCAAAAAATACATTTACAAAAAAAATATTATAACCACTTTCATGAATGGCTAGTGTTAATTTTATATAGCATATAAATATGTAATTAACTGTATTCTATAATTATGAAATTTATTATACTAATGAACTATTTACCTTAAACAAAATAGAAAAACTGAAGAAAAATGGGAGATTTTTAAGAAAAACATGATATCAAAAGACTTTAATTTCATCAATTTTTTTTATAAAAAATAATTAAATAATTATCACATAAAAAATATTTTTCTAAATGACTATATTAAACTTTTTCATTGGTGTTTTAATATATATATATATGTTTTTAATTATGGAGGAGTAAAAAGTGACGTAATTAAGTTAGAATTAAGGTAAGGGGCCACATCTTAGTTTCAATTTCCTTGAGACTCACATGGTATTATGCATCTAATAAATTTTATATATTTTTATCTACTACCCCTAAAGATAATTTTTCATTTTAATTTATAATCCTTCTAAATTTTATAATTTTCTTTTATCATGAATATAATTACTATCAAAGTTGTACACAACTTTTTCATACAGTGTTTACTTCGAATGTTGAAATATTGATAAATCTGTATTTCCTTATCAATATGGATATTTTGTTAAGGAATATTTTTATTGAACAAAATATATATATGAATTATTATTTGGACTTTAGTGATATATGTGGTTAAACTTTCTAGCTCTTCTATGCATCAACTAGTCTCATGAGACCAAATAGTTATCGAAAAACCCATCCTATTTACTTCCAAAAATAATTAGATGGGTATATAATGACAAAATTAAACCATATTAATGGTTTAATGGATCACGTTATAGATACATGATGCCTAATAATTAAGAATTTTAATTTTTTAGTATTCGATTAATATTATCCAGAGGATTTTTACTATAAAAAAAATAAATGTATGGATTTATATTTTTAGTTTATTAATAGAATGTGTTTTTTAGTTATTCACCATGAAATATTTATTAGTCATAATTGAGTATGAATCACTTATTATTTATTCATGTTTCCTCTATATGTTACCCTTGATTAGTATTTGAGCTCACCCTTTTATTTCTTTTCTTCCCTGGGTTATGAAGATTAATTCATTGAAAAAGTGACAGGTAAGGAGTTTACATTCCATTTTTATATTATATGTTTAAATAAAAAACATAATAATGTACCCACACACATATAGAGTTTATTCAAGACTACTAAACTTATCGATGATTAGTGTTTGGACCTCTTATATATATGAAATTATAATCAAATGACCACCAACTCTAGGCTACTGGGGTCGAGTTTGTTACAGATGACCACATCAAATCAATACTCAATATTTAGGATATATATTTCCTCATATATTTCAATATGAATATTGTAAAAAAAGATATCTGTATTGATTCTTTCCTCAATAACATTATCTCGTTTTATATAGAAACTTAAAAACACATTATAGGACTATATAATTTCCCACTATCCAAATAATGATAATACATATGCTCATGTTCCACCCAAAACCAATAATTTTTCATATCATAAAGAACCCAAGAAAATAAAAAGGGGCTCATAAAATTTTTAAATGGTACCCCAAAAAATATCTTCATCAGTTTGATCATTTGATATAAACATCTAATAACCCAAAAAGGTGTATTTTGAAACAGAATATAGACGATTATTTATGAATCATTAGTCCATAAAAGATTATTCCCTTGGATATAGAGAGGATAATGTATGCGTAATACATAATAAGATACTTCATAAAAAATTTCAATATTATTGTAAAAATTTAAAGTTATGAGTCATATTTGAAAGTCAAATTTTAGAAGGTAACATGAATTTTTTTTAAAACAAAAATATATTAGAAACCCCAAAATATATCCTTTAATATAAATAATTTTTAAGTCAACAAATTTGGAATGGATGATAAACATTATTCTCTTTTAAAAAAATTAATATTAAAAAATACCTTCATTGAAACCCCGAACATTAAAAATGATAGTAAGAAATTACCTTTATAAATATTTAAATAGAATTATAAAAATCACAAAATCTATCACATATTTGGATTTTAATATAATAACGAATTTTTTTTCTAAATAAATAACATTTACTTGGAAGATAAATTGATCATTGAGAGGGGATGATAATTATTCTTCACAATATCATATTTCTGTTTAAAAATAATTCAATCAAGAATAAAACAATGATGTTAAGATGTAAATTCCATATAAAATAATAAGTAAATACAATATAATATTTTTATAGTACATAATTAATAAATCTTATAAGATCATATTCAAAGAGTTATGATAATGAAAAAATAGGTTCGTCTATTAAACAACTTATGCCTTTAGAAACACATCTATAAAAATCCCTTGAAAGATATAACTTGTGATAAGTTTTTAAATAAATTTAATTTAATTTAATTTATGATAAAAGGAATCTATAGAAACTTTTATACACAAAAAAATATAAAATAATTGGTGAATATGGAATACATATCTAAGAATGTAAATTTATTGGATAAGAACCCTTACATTTACTGTCACATTCAATTAAAGTGCTTTAACCATTAAAAACATAAACATAATCAAATAAATAATTTATCATAGAATCATATTCTTATCTATTAAATTTTTAAACATTAACTATAATAAATAATTAAATTATTGTTATTTATTTATTATGAATTTTTTCATTATATGTTTGTAATTTTAATTATATTACATATTCTTTATATTACAAATCTTGATCCCCATGCACTAATACTATGTTTACCATTACTAGTTTATATAAGGTACTATAATATATTCATAATAAATATATATAAATTTACATTTCAATTTTATGAGAGTTTTATTTAGGATTTGTGAAGATAAAATTTGCGACGAGTTTATTTAGGTACTTTTTATAACCAAAATGTAGTTTGTTAATAATGAAATTAAATTTTAATATTACACCTCTAGAATTTTAATCATACCCTAAATATAATTTTTATCATTAAAATACCATCATAGATCCATCCAAGTATATTTGTGATGAAAAATGATGTATGTATTCCATAGAGACAGTAGTCAACATATATTAGGAGTGACATATTTAATTTTCATTTAATTGTAAATAGATTTACAATGATTTTTACTTTAAAATTATAAAATTTAATACACTAATGATACTAATGTAATTAAATTACAATGGTTAGAATAGGTTTACAATATGGTGTATGAGAAACATAGTGAAGGAAATGTTTGGGTTTGGATAATACTCATATTGAGAGGTGGAATGTTCTCTAAAAGGATCATTTGGAAATGGAGGACTTTGATCATTTTTATATAACCAATAGCAACTACAAATGGAATAATAATTTATAAGAGGTCTAATGGGTAGTGGTTTAAGAGGATTTTGAATAGTATGTGTGGTTTAATGTGGTTGAAAGTGTGCTCCTTTTATAGGTTAATGATGGATAATTTTCCATTTAATTAAACGTTAAATGTGTGTAAATAAAGAATATCACAGGATTTATAGGGGTTTAGTGAGAAGAGGTTATTTATACTTGTGTTTATTATTAATCCCACTCGGTGTGTGTTGTATTTATTTTTCAAAGAGTCTTGGTTGTTATCAGTGAATAAAGAATATTTTTTAATGTTAGTATATTGAAAATAATATATCATTATGATGTATTTATTATTTGTTATGAAGATCCAATAAATTTAGATTAAATAGATCCTAAGTACTATGGTTCTTTTTTAGTGTTTAATGATTAAAATACGGGGTTATGTTTTGAATTTCCATGAATATTAAAGAAATATATTTTTGATCAAAATATTTTTAGATCCTTAGAGATTTATTTAATATCTCTGTGATGAAGAGGTTTGATGTTAATACAAACAATATAATGAAAATAAATGAGGAATTTGGATGAATATTTTAATTTTAAATTATAGGAATAAATGTTAAATGATTTTCAATATTATAAATATCATGAGTGGTTCATAGTGAATTTTTAATTTCATGAATTGATGAAGTAAGTCACAAGAAATGAGGGACATTATTAAAAATATATTCCATTGGAGTAAGGACTATTGGATAATATGTGTATTGAAACACCCTTATGGTCACTGTGGTGATGTAGGTGAAGAATTACAAGTGAAAATACATTTATGTAAAGTGTCATGTTGTGAAGGGAGATTCAAAAAATGGAGAACAAAAATGGGATGATTCCCATAGTGGAAGTTACTTGGGAAAATAAGTGTGGTTCTATAAAAAATAAGATGAGGTGGGACACCATTCCCATGGTATATGAATCCATGTTATAAAGGCAGAGTCATAAAAAAATGTCTAGAAGGAGAAAGACAATGCCTGTGGCCTTTTATATTTTGGATGTAAAATGGAAATGAAATTTGAGGACATGGTATAATTAAAATCATTATTTAGAGTGTAAAATAAGTATAAATCAAGTCAAAATATGCAATAACTACAATACCCCATGATTTCATAGTATATTATCTCTTTAAAGTAATTCAATAGCTTCCACTACATGTAATATTGAGTTTGAGCACACCACGACTTTCAAAAATAGCCATTCAAAAAACAATTATAAATATTATTAACTGAATTTTCAATTTCATATACTCCATATAATTTTAGAATCCATATTATGTGTTTCTTATTCATAATATAAGAACAAATTCATTTTTTCAGATAAAAATAGTATTTTTCAAAAAATGTAATTTTACTAAATTCTAATGTTGATCCATATTTAAATACAATATTTGAAACTTTTATATTATCTATTTAATGAAATAAAATTAATCTTTAGATTTGAGAAATAAAAATTTAGTTTGGATAAATTTTTGGTACTTTTCTGATAACTTTCATATTTTGATGAATATTGAAAAATACTAAATTTTAATTGAGAACATTTTTTTATCCAAAATAATTTATATTGTTAAATTATGAATTTGAGAGATTTTAAAGTATAAATAGACTATATTTTTACCTTTTAATATAATTTAGGTTATTGTATGTAAATTCAAATTTAAATTCTGCAAAAACACATGTCAAACTTTTGATAGTTTTTATTTCTTAAAAACCTGCTTTTTGGTTCTCATAACGGGAGCTAATTTTAAATTAATTAATTAAACTAATACGTTTTTAATTTGGTAAAATGGACATAATTTTTGGACTTGGAATATCAAAATTATCTTAGGGTGAATTTTTGGTATTTTTCTGAAAATAATAAATTTTTGATGAATAGTGAAAACACTGTGTTATTATTTAAAACCGACATTTATTTAAATAATAATAATTATTATTTCAATTTATTTTAAAGTAAAAATATATACATAAAACCTATATTAGTTAAATTAATTCATAGCATTCATTTTATAATAATAATAGTTGTATAAATTTTTATGGAATGTTTAGCTAATTGTACCCACCTTCTATGCACACTTGTAAATTTGCATAAAAAGTAATTTTACTACTTATGTGAATTGAATTTATAAAAAATGAGAGACAAATTTGACATCAATATTTGAAATTTATTTCAATATGATGAATCTAATTTTGGGTAAATAATAACTTTTGAATTTTATTTTCCACGGTTAAAAGTAAATAGGGAAATTAAATGTAAAAATGATATTATAATTATCCTAACACATGTAATAATTCTATTAGATAAGTGTATTTAGATCAAAATAAACCTATGGAACAAAATATGATCCTTTTTTTCTACCTATATTAGATTAAGAAATTTATTATTATTTTATTTAAAGAAGAGTTAAAAGTGTTAAATTAAAATTTTAATAACTAAATCATTTTTAATATAGGGTTATATATTAGATAAATTAGACTGTAAATATTAATTAGAAAGATAAAAATATTTCCTATATCATGGAATTTTATTTATAATTTTTAGGTATTATATAATTAAATTTATCTATGACACAATGATTATTTAGTAATTACCTTATTATTGAATGATTAAAATAAATGATATTATAAAAAATAATATAATAGTAAATTAAGACTTTATATGTATTCCAAGAATTTTATAGGTTAATATGACATGTTAGGGTTTATTAAATAAATTTTATTTGTGGTGATAAAGTTGTTAAGACTTTTACAAAAACCGAATACTAAATTGTGTCATAATTGACAAAAATTGGGTTTTAAAACAAATACTATATTATTAATTGATAAAATATTCCTAAAAATCTAATTTTTAGAAAAATGAATTATATAATAATATATATGTCATTAGTGAACCACTTGGGATTCTCTTGACATTTTATACTATGTTTATTAACCATGTAATATAAAAATAAATGAAGACATTGTAAAAGATAAACTATTTAACTAAGAGTCAAATCTAAAGGATAAGGTTAATATGAATTCATAAACCTGTATAAATTCCATTGGATGGGATTTTGTTTTCCAAAACCTGCCTTAACCTAGAAATAAATCTTTTTGGGGAAATTATAAACAGAATTTGATGGTATGATATATTAATATTTCAAGATTTTCCTAAAGTGACCCTCAACTATCTTATAAAAGGGTACTACACCTTTTATCAAAATCACAACACAAAATCCATTTGGCTTTAACAAAACCCACTCAAATTTCCTGCCATCTATCCTCACTTCAACCTACTAGACTTACTTTGATCAGAATCCAACTTAAGGAGCCCTTTTGATCAAATTAAAAGGAAACATCTGAAAAAGAGGTAATAATTTCATCACCTCTTCCAATGTTCTTTTCAAGTTATAATTCCAGTTTTTTTGTTGTTTCCATAACTAAATAAGAAATCCAATAACATAGACACTCAATGATGTTATTATAAATATGGTACACCAATATTCATTATTCTATCCAATCTATTAATGACATGTCACCATAGAGGCATACGTACAACTTACCGTCACCACGTTGTGGTGTAGTTTTCTATTCAACACTTCATTATTTGGATGGGTATAATAATGAGTAAAAATGATTTAAATAGTAAATATAACATGTTAATTATTTTTTATATATGATATAATATAAAATTACAAATTATTTCACCATCAACAGAATGATATTGTATCTTGTGCATACGTACAGATTACCGTTTCCACAAACGCCATGAGATTCGTTTCCCATCATAACCATTCAAGAATGATTTTCATTTTATTATTATAAATAAATTTTAAGAACCTATTATCATTATGGATGGTAATAAAATACATAATATCCATAACAAACAAGTATTATGTAACAAATAATATAAAGGAAAATGTATCCATTAACACCCAAAATAATGATACTACTGACATATTATTTACAAAGAAATATTAGAAGATAATATAAGATATAATATTTATGAATTTGGTTCTTTTATAATTTAATAAAAATGATTTAACTATTATTCAATAGTTTAATGTACCCTTTATCAAGGAATAATGCAAGGTAAGCGTTAATTTTACACCCACTTTATTAGCTGATGCGGTTTATACGTGAGTATCTACTAGGACCTCTTTATCATCCACATCCATTTTTCTTAAAAATGTATTTCAAAACATTTTTATTATTTCCTAAAATATGAGTAAAATTCAATTACACCTCCATTTTACTTTTTTTAAAAGGTTTTTAAAGGAATATTTATGTCATTTTCCTAATAAGGTACTTTTTGACATTTTCAAAAAATTATGGTAAGAACGTTTTTTATCTTATAGGGCATGTGCAAATATTTTCCACCACTATAACACCTTAAATATTTCCCTAAAATATTATAATAATATTTAAAAAATATATATTTTCTATTATAATTATAGTACCTTTAAATGATTTCAAAATAGAAAGAGACATTTCTCTTAAATTGTTTTGATTTCATCTATGTCAACATCCTTTGATGGGTTTTCCACTTGTTTGTAGTTGATTTATTATGATACATTCTTCTATATTGTATTGGTTGTTTTGTGATATGTTTGAATATGGATGTATTATTTTTATACCATTCATGGTTTATGGTAAAAGTATTAACATTTCATATGTTAGTTTAAATACAAATGTTTAGTTTATGTTTCAACCTTTTCATTTGCGGAATGTATTAACCATAGTAAGTGACGGGTGGAGCCTTATATAGATCCTCAATTCATCAGTAGGCCTCATGATACAAACTACTGTCTTGGAACAAGGACTTGACAAAATCTTTTTTGAATTCTTGGCACGAGGCCTTGACTATGTGGTTATTATTTCCGGCATTATACATTCCATCATTAAGAAATTGGATATTGATATTACATGTGATTATTCTACTAGTAGAATTTCCATGTGAGAATATAAATGGAATTATTTGATATATATTTTCCATATTATTCTGATGTTTATTTTTAAAAGGCTTGTGTTTTTGTCTTATACATTACCTTAAATGTTTATTCTTATTTGTGATAGATTCTGTTATATTGTTATCCTTACTGAGCATCTGAGCTCACCCCTTTTTATGTATTATTTTTTCAAAATGAGAATAATTATATTATGACTATCCTATAGGGATAGTCTAAGGGAGATGAATGTGTTCAATGGAGACATAATTTTGTTGTGTGTTATTTCATAATGTAGTGTAAAACATATCTATGTAAATAATATTTCCAAGGCTAGTAAACCGATTGGTCATTCTGGATTTTATCCCTTGTGATCTTGCAATGTTATGTAATAATGCACTAACTTTGGGTTACTGGGGTCAGGGAATTATAGTTGGCATCAGATGAAGTTTATCAAAATCCTTGGTAATAAATTTAGATAAAATATTTTTAGAAAACACTACCCTAAGATAATATTTGAGGATTAGTATATAAGAACATATTATAATTTTGGTAATGTAGGGTTTTTGTGAATTTTCCAAGAAATATATCCATTTCTGGATACGATCAGGTTTAGGAGGATCTAGAATAGATGTATCTAAGGGTAAAACCCGAAAACACCACTTTGAGCTAGACTCGAATGGGAACTGATGCATGACAATGGGCCCTGCTGCACTCTTGGTTATGACACTCCCTGGGGATATGCTTATTATAATTCACATTTTCATTACAAACAATTATGAAAGATTTATGAGTAAATATGTCAGAAAATAAACCATTTTTATGATTATGAAACTAGATGTGTGCAAATATTTAATTAATGTTGAGGATTTTTCTAGTTTTTGGATTATGCATTATGATATGATCTATCCAAGTGTGTTTATTCATTTATAAATGAAGCATAGTAGAAGGAATGAAAACACCTAAAACATGCATGTTCTAAAGTGTACGAAGGATAATATATTTCATGATATTAATACTTCATTTACATGGGTAATATTCTCCCATGTATTATCACCATATGAAGAAATAATATCATGGATTAATAAGATAAGTAAATAATTATTTGAGTCTAAGGGCTTTGAAGGGAAGCCAACGATGAAAAGGATGGTAGAGAGAAAGTTGGATAAAGGGAGGAAGGAAAATAAGGATTTTCCCATATGTGATAACTATAGTAAGAATCACCCAGGAAAATTCATGAAGGTAGTGATATTTTGTCATAAATGTGGATAAATAGGACACCAAGTATGTGATTGAAAGGGTCATAAAAATGTTTAAAATGTAAAATGCTTTATCTGCAAGTAGTTCGGACTCTATGCGAATCAATGTACCAAACATCAAAGTATACTACAAATTATGTTTTTCGATAAAAATTAAGTTATGATACTATCACATATGAATATGAATGATTATTGTTTTTAAGTTGTTATTAAATAATTGTGTCATTTGATTATTATATTAATTATGGACATTTTATAAAAATTATATATTATATAATGATTGAACTCTTATCTATTTTCATCAAAGATTTGAGATTTTATGGTACCAAGTAAAGTGAAATATTTTCAAGATAAATATTTTGGAAAATATATAGTTGAGAGAAAGATAAACATTAATATGGTCCTAATACTAACGTAGTGATTTTAGAAGAAGAGACAATTAAGTTTGATAAAGTATAATGGGTATTATTGACATCCTTGGAACTGATTAGTGGTTTCTTTATTCCATCATTGATGTAGTATTCAAATTTTTAGGATTTAAAGAGTATATCTAGTATTCTATAACAAAAAAGGTGAATTATTGTATTCAATATGTTTTTAATGTAATTTAGGGTGTTTCTGTGTTTTAAGAGAATAAATGATGAAGTAATTCACATGTTATTATGTGGAAAAAAGGGATCTTAATTATGTTACCTTCCATATAAATTTTGTACACTAAGTTTGGATCGAATTATTTTGGATGAGTTTAATGGTTGGATTAAATTAAGTAGGACATTTTATACTATTGTTTAAGGTAAAACAATTCTTAAGATTATTTTTGGATTGTTATAAAAAGGAAAAACTAGAGGTCAGTCAAAAAACCTTCACTTCGGTAAAGCACACTATTCTTGAAACAGTAACTGAAGGTCGACAATGGTGCATCAACTACCACTGGCCAACGTGATGTCTGGGTTTGTTTAATGTAATTTTTTTAAATGTTCTGACAAATGAATTATAATTTCTTTTTTTGGAACACTTTATGATTACGATAACTAGAATAATTTTGAGTTCTAATATGAGTTTGTGGTAGAAATTAGTTAATGGACGTGACTCTATTGGTCAAGTACACTTTTTTTTTCTTGTTCTATGATGAAATTAATTAACAAAAATTAGAGAATGTATCTTGAAACCAAAAATGTGTTATCTTAATACCTTATGTTTTGTTGAACTATTGATATTTAAAATCATCATAGATTCATTTCTTTGAGGCCCTTAATTTTCCATTCACTTGTTTGTGATTGATAACCTCAATCACTCTCAAAAAATAAGTATGTTTTTTCTCCAATTATAATAGCCACCAATATTCTCCTATTCAAAATCCAAATTTGATAGTGACTTTCCATTTCCCATCCCCACTTATTAAGAGTAAATTTTATTAACCCTATTTCTGATGTGTTTTTCTACAAAGGTATTTTCTATTTATTAAAGATTAGTTTCGAAGAATAATTTCAAATTTATGGGATGCAATTTATTGAAGGAGGGTAGAATGTAACACCCCAGGATTTCATAGTACATTATCTCTTTAATGTAATTGAATAGTTTGCATTACACGCAGCACCGAGTTCGAGAGCACCAATACTTACCAAACTAGTCGTTCAAAAAGTAGTTATGAATAGTATTAACTACATTTTGAATTTTATATACACCATATAATTTTTTAATCCACATTATGTGTTTCTTAGATATAATATTATAACAAAATAATTTTTTCCAGATAAAAGATGTATTTCTAGAAAGAATTTTATTTTACTACCTTCTAATAGAGAACCCTTTTTAAATCCAATATTTGACCCTGATATTTTAAATTTAAGAAAATTAAATTCTTCCTTATATGAGGGTCATAAAAATTTATTTTGGATAAATTTTTGGTACTTTTTTGATAACATTAATATTTTGATGAAAAATTAAAAACACTAAATTTTCATTGAAAATAAATATTTAATCAAAATAATTTATAGTTTTGAATAATTAATTTGAGAGATTCTATGTTATAAGTAGATTATATTTTTATCCTTTAATATAATTTAGGTCATTCGATGTAAATTGACATATAAAGTGTATGTAAACACATGTCAAACTTTGGATAGTTTCTACTTCTTAAAAAAATGTTTTCTTGTTTTGAAAATGAAAATTAATATTAAATAAAATAATTCAAATCATATTTTTTGAGTTTGGTAAAATAGACCTCATTTTTGGATTCTGACAATCAAAATTATATTAGGGTGAGTTTTTGATATTTTTATGAAAACATTACATTTTTAATAAATAGTGAAAAACATTGTGTTATTGTTTAAAAGAAAATTTTATTTAAATAATTTTTATTTTTATTTAAATTTATTTTTTATTCAAAATAGATACATAAATCGTATATTAGTTCAATTTAATTCATTGGAGTCATTCTATAATAAGATTTGATGTATAATGTTTTTTGAAATTTTTAACGTCTTTTACCCACCTTCTAAGAACATTTGTAAATTTGAATAAAATGTAATTTTAATGATTATGTGAATTTAATTTCAAAAATATAAGACACATAGTTTACTTTAGTATGAAAAATTTGGTTCAATAGGAAGAAAATATTATTTAGGGAATAGTAAATTTTGAATTTTATTTACCACCATTAAAAGTAAATAGGTTAATTAAAGGTAACAATGATATTAAAATTACCCTAACACATGTACTAATTCTATAGGATATGTTTATTTCAACCAAAATCATCCTTAGGAATAAGAAATTATCTTTTTGGTCCAATTGGATTATATTATGACAATTATTATTATTTTATTTAAAGAAGTGTTAAAATCGTTAAATTCAAAGTTTAATAAATAACCCGGTTTTAATATAGGTTTTTAAATTATATAAATTATACTATAAATATTACATAGAAAGATAAATATATTTACTACATCATGGTATTTTATTTATAATTTTTATACATTACGGAATTAAATTTATTAATGACACAATGATAATGCTGTAATTACCTTATTACTGAAAGATTAAAATAATTGATATTATAAATACTAATATGATTGTAAATTGAGACTATTTATGAATTACATGTAATTTATAGGTTAATATGACTTTAAGTGTTGATTGAATAATTTTTTTGAAGTGTAAAAGTCTTAATGACTTTCACAATAATCAAATACTAAATAGTTTGAAAATTGACATAAATGAGTTTTTAAAACAAATACAATATTATTAATAGGTATAATATTTTAAAAATCTATTGTTTTTCCAAAGGACTTTAAAAATAATAGATATGTCATTAATTAACCGCTAGAGGTTCACTTGGAATTTTTATTGTATATTTATTAAACACGTAATATAAAAATAGAAGAAGACATTATATAAGATAAACTATTTAACTAAGAGTTAAATCTAAAAGATAAGTTTACTATGGTGACCTAAACCTATATAAAACCTATTGGTTGAGAGGTTTTCAACCCAGTACCAAATTATCATGTAAATAAATCCTTTTTGAGACATTATAGACTGAACATGGTTATATAAAAAATAAATATTTCTAGATTTTCTTAAAGTGATCCTCAACTATCATAGAAAAGAGTACATACCCTTATCTCAAAATCAATCCTCAAAATCCATTTGGATTAACCAAAACCTACTCAAATATCTTTCCAGCTTCCCTCACTTCAGCCAAGAGGAATTAATTTAATTAAAATCCAAACTAAGGAGCCATTTTTATCAAATCAAAAGGAAGCCCCCGAAGAAGAGGTAATAATTTCATCACCTCTCCTGAAGTTCTTTTCTTCTTCCACTTCCTCTTTATTTGTTGTATATATACCCAAATAATAACTCCAGTACATTATACATACTTTTATTTTATTATAAATATGGTAAAAGTATATTCATTATTTTATCCTTCTTATGAATAACAATCCACCATACGTGCGTACATACGACTTACAGTCTCCATGTCGTTGTGTAGTTTGTTATTAAACACTAAAATATATGGCAGGGTATAATAACGATTATAAATAATGTATATAATTAATATAAAATGTTAAATATTTTTTATAAATGATATACTATCCAATTACAAACAATTTCACCATCAATAGAATGCTATTGTCGATTGTGCGTACGTACGGATTACCGTCTCCACGAATGCGATGAGATTCATTCCCCATCATAACCATCAAAGAATTATTTCAATTTTACGATTAAAAATAATGTCTAAGAACTTATAATATTCATGGATATTAATCAAATACAACTTATTCATAATGAACATGACTTACATAAAAAACATATTAAAGAAAACGAATCAGTTAACACCCAAAAAAATGATACTACTGAAATTTAATTAAAAAATAAATTTTAGAAGATTATATATGATATCATATTTATCTGTGTGATTCTTTTATAATTTCATAACTATGATTTAACTATTATAAAAAAGGTTAATTTACTCTTGATCAAGGAAATTTAGAAGTTAAGGGTTAATTTTACAATCTCTTTACTATCCGAGGTTATTTATATGTGTGTATCTTCTAGGACCCCTTTTTCATACACATATGTGTTTCTTAAAAATGAATTTCAAAACATTTTTACTATTTTCTAGAATATGGGTTAATGTCCTATATTACCTTGACTTAATTTTTATAATATTTTTTGAATGGAATATTTTTTTCGTTTTCCAAAAAAGGTACTTTATAACCTTTTTGAGAAATTATGGTAAAAGTTTTTTTAACTTATACAACATGTGCAGAAATTTTCCACCACCATAACACCTAAAAATCTCCCCTTACAATATTCTTTGAATATTTTCCAAATATATAATAGATTTTATAATTATGTAACTTTTAAATGACTTTATTATAGAACAATATATTTCTCTCAAATAGTTTTGATTTCATCTATGTAAACAACATTTAGTAGATTTTATTATTATTTGACGTTGATTTATTATAATGAAATATTCCATATTTTATTGAAGATTTTGTGATATGTTTGAGTGTGGGTGTGTTATTTTCAAACCATTCATGGTTTCTTCTTAATGTATTTACCTTTATTTTTCTAATTTTAATACAATTTTTTTTATGTTTCAAACTTTTTATATGAGAAATGCATTGGACTTAGTAAGTGTTGGGTGGATCCCGCTATAGCTTCTTGATGCATCGGTAGGTCTCATGAGACAAACTAGTGTCTTAGAACATGGCCTTGAAAAAATATTATTTGTAATATTGGAACGAGGCCTTGACTATGTGGTTATGATGTCTGACATTATGCATTCCATCACTATGAAAGTGGTTAATGACAATACGTGTGATTTATCAACGAGTAGAATATCCAGGTGAATAAGTAAATTTCATTATTTGATTTATCTCTTCCATATTATGATGAATTTTATATTTAAAAGGATAGTGTTTTATTCTTATAAATTTCCACAAGTGTTTATTCTTTTTATAATAGTTTTCCTTATATTATTGTTGTTACTGAGCATCAGAGCTCTTCCCTTTCAATTTTATATTTTTCCCATGATGTTAAAAAGTATATTATGAATTACTTGATGGGATAGTCTATGAGAGATGAATCTGTTAAATAGAGAGACACTATTTTTTTCATGTCACAATGTAATGTAAAACTTATGTATGTATCTAGTACTTCCAAGGCTATTAAACTGATCAATCATTCAAGATTTTATCCCTTGTGATCATGCTAATGTTATTTAATAATGCACAGACTCTGGGTAACTAGGGTCTGTGCATTACAATAACTACTTTTTAAAGGTTTTATAATTATTTTTTTGTGTTTTGACTTTGTTTAAAGCTATTTTTAAGGTTGGTTGTAGTCAATTATAATAAGGATTTTAATGGGATTTAAATTTAATTCAATTCTACACTATAAGATGTCCAAAATGTTTTAATTGTTTTCTGTCATTGAGATGGTATAAGAAATTATGGAATGAGTTTTAAAAGAATTAATAATGAATTTAATGGTCTAATATGATGGGGATAAGTGTATAGGTATTGTTTTCCTGATTCATTTATTTGAAAATGAGATTTTGGACTTGTTAGATAACACGAGTGAAGAATAGAGAAATCATTGAATATATGATTAATATAGTAGTGAAAAATAATTTGTGTAATATAAATTTTAAATTTGAAAAACATTATAAAATAGAGACTCAACGCTGATTTTATTTTATAAATTCAATGTGTTGAAGGCAATTAATTAATATATTGTAGTTCAGTTATGCACTAATGTTGAAGAATAATGAAGGAGAAGTAGAGGGTTTTTGAAAAAATAGATTGTGTGGTGAAGAAGAAGAAATATTGAAATCAACATAAGAAATTTAATAACATTACATACTACTATAAATAGAAGCGTATTATTCATGTATACTTGAAATAAATATGTGAAGGTTCTTACATACTATTTTCAATTGAATGTTAGAGGAATAAATAAGGGAAATCACACATTAATAATCCTGTAGTAGTTTTAAGAATAATTTTCAGTTTATATCTATATAAATATGAATTTATCAATATTGAATTATAAATAGAAGAAGGTATTCTATAGGGTGACAGATTAAACAAAATTGGGTGACGGGATAGACCCTTCCCAATTTCATTAACATATAGACAATAGTGGATAATATGATCTTGAACAAATCAAGACCATACCAATAATTGGCCATTCATTTCCAAAGGAAAACCCTATAAATATTCATATTACTTTTGTGTGTGTGTTTTTTCATAAGTTTTTTCTTGAATGAAAAAATAGATAGATTTATAATTATAAAAATCACAAAATGATAATTAAAGAGTTAATACATAGAATAATGGATTAGAAAAAGAAATAATTTTTATAGAAATAATGATTAACTCCCACCCTACACAGTGTATATCATATACCCTAATAGTCCTCTCAAATATAATTTAAGGGATATGTCAACCTCTATTAGATTATCTAGTAGATGTATTATATTTGATTATTTGAATGTTTAATTCCACATTTATGATGATGTGTAATTTGTTATAAGCTTTATCTTATTCTGATCAATAATGGATTTCTTCCATGAATATGATAAAATATAAATGTAAAGAGAAGGAAAAGATAAAGAAGGTCTCTCTAATTTGTTTATATGAAGTTTTTAATATAATAATTCAAAATAAGAAAGGTCTAGTATGAAAAGATTTGAATATGGGTTTAAATAAACTACCAATGATTTGGGAAGTCAATATAAATAATTTTATTCAAGTCACTTAATTTATCAACTGGATTAGATTAAAAATACTATTAAAGAAGATATCTACGCATTTGAACCAAAAAATTATATCTAGAATTCTCAAGTTGATTTCAATGGTATGTGGATAAATGCAATTGTTACATAATTTCCTGAAATACTCAAAATTAATTATTTACATGTTGTAATAAGGTAAAATTTTTGTAAAAAAAAATCTCGTGGATGAGGATAAAAATAATATTTCCAATATGAAAAATCCTTAGCCTGGCATCAGATTATAAAATTTAGAAACAATCTATGCTCAATCATTAAGAATGATTGATGTAAGATGAGATAATTCTATTATTTTTTATAATTAGTATTAAAATATTAATAAAAAAACTAATGAAATGAATTCCAGTATATCATCTATTTATATTTTTCAAATAGATATTAAGAAAGAAGTACCATCCATATTTTCATTTCATGAAATTTAAACCTCTGTTATCATGAAAAGTACAATGTTAAAACCAAAAAAAATCAAGTATATATATAGATATATATTGATAACCACAAAATTATGTAAACGGTATAAGGAATAATTAGTCTATATTAGGGTTCCCCCAAAATAGCACAAAAATTACATGAGAAACCCCAAATAAATTTCGTCCAGAATTCATGATTTTTCAGACAACATACAATGGAGAAGAAAAGATAAAGTATTGTGGTTCATTGTTTGTGTTATGTATTTTATGAAATTGTTCATTAAAATTTTTCAGAATCCATAAAAATGGTATCTTTCCATGGAACTCAATTTTAAGTAAGAAAACATGAAAAAGGTTACATATTCATACAAGAAGAAAAATCTTTTATCATTAAATAGATTTAATATTCTTAAATATTTTTTGGATACTTTCAATTAAGGTTGTCACAAAAAATTTTCATTAAAAAATCAACATGTATGAAATTAATTTAATAAATTAATACTACTTGTATATAATAATGTGTAAACATTGGGTGGAGATATGAAGAAGGTTTTAATCCATTTTACCTCCAAGATGTTTTAGAAAGGTTAGAAATCCTTATAGAACAACTTAAATGAAAATTATATTCATAGTAATTCAAATATGATCATCAAGAGAAGTGATATATCTAAAAATAATTATGTAAATAAATATAGTCATGATAATTAATGTTGATGCTTCATGATGTATGCCACAGTTTCAAAAGAATTTATTGTTACTAGTATTATAAATTTTGAGAATGCAATAAAGTTAGTAGAAACACCAGAAAAATATTGTTCAAAAAGATAAGATAATGATCCATAAGAATATCTTGAATTTCAATAGAGGTTTAAAAAATGACAACTATTGTGTTAGAAAATATCAATGTTAGTGGTGAAATAAATTTGGATAAATTTAGAAATAATTCTTAACTACACATCTAGTATAAGAAGAATCCCGTAAAATAATGAATATTGTATTAAAAGATGAATACTATTTGATAGATACCTAGATAAGAAGTACCTCACATAATTAAATGGTAAATGTGGTGAGATCTTTGTTGTGAAAGGGTAAATAAATATTTACGGTTATATGTGAAATAATGAATAATTGAGGTAATAGACCAACTTGGATGAGACAATTTCATTGGTACTATAAAATTGAGGATCACAAAGATCCACCTTATTCACTAATATTTTTTTGTTGTATTTTAACATTGAATTGGGGGAATTGACAGTGACACATGGTATCGGGGAGAATTCATGAGGAATGAGGATTTTTATATCATGATAATTATAATAACAAAACTATTCCTTGGGTTGATCCCTTATTTAGAATTCGATATAAAAATATAACGATTGAATAAATGTTTATAAAGTTTAATAAGTTACTAGAAACATTATAAAATATGAATATGATGATTAGATATTATATTGATCTATATATTCTCAATAGTTTTCATTAATGTATAACTTCTTTGTTTAAAATTTTTTTAAATCTATAAATCCATATAAAGAATTAATTTTTAGTTTATTATCCATATTGGAACATCAAGAAATCCATTATTAAAGATATTAACCAATATAAATATGATTTAAAAGTGTTTCCCTTAAAGGGATTCATGTGAAAAATGATCAAGAATCTTCTAGAATATAATATCTCTTGAAAATACGAATTTTATAAAAAGTGAACCAAGGTGGTGTAATTGAAATTTTGTTTTATCATAAAATGTAATCCTTGAAAAAAAACTGGGGTCTAACATAAATGTGAATAATTTTTAAGATTGTCCAAAATTTGTAATTTTATTAAGCTGCAAAGCTATTATTAAGTTATATTATGTTTGAAATGATATTTTTTAATTCATGTTATGTAGGAAATGAGTTGTTGAAAAATTTTACGATAATAACTATATAAATTTATATATATTATCGTTATCAGCCTGAATACAATCTGAATAGATCTTAAATTGAGATTTTATGTGATTTCATTTTTGATTATAATCACATCCAATTGGTTAAGTACCACATGGTTTTCAAAATTAAATCCTTTTATTTTTTTTAAACCAATAACATACATGTAAAAATAGAGTAGAATGGTTAATGACAGTTTGATAGGATTGAAGTAATAATATTTCCCAAATACTTTATATTTTATGTCAATAAGGGGGATAGAAATTACAATGAAATATTTGACGATAAATAGGGATAGAGATGAAATGAATATTGATAAGGATATTAAAGATCAAATATTGACATAACATTATAAAATGGTATTTATAATATATAGAAAGGGGGAGTTCATTATGATCTATTTTTTGTGTTCATTTATTGTCATAGAGTATTGATGATTTTCAATGAATAAGAAGAATTCATTAATTTCATCATTGTTAATTAATAATGGTGAGGATATTATGTGTAGAATAATACTGGTGATTACGATGTGTTGATTAATACTGATGAAGATCCTATGCTTGGAGAAAAATGAAATAATATGAATTGTGGTTCTTGTTTAGTGCATAAAATTTTGGAGATTAGTATGACGGTTTGATGTAACATCAATATGAACATAGTATATTTATGATTAATAGGTTTGATGTTTTATGGAGGTGAACGTAATATGTTTTTCCAGAATAGGTTTTCTATCAATAAATCCATGATTATAAAAATAAAACTATATTTGTATGTAGCTTATAGTGAAATGTCATATGATTCAATTTAAAATGATATTCAAGATTATAAAAATCATGACTGGGTAATCTTGATTCTACCACATAATGGGCTTGATAATAGGCCATGGAATAATGGAGGGCCCGACTAGTAAGGGAACACCCCTATAGAAAGACATGTTAGAGAATCAAGGAAGGGAAATACCCTAGAGGTGGCTATGGTGATGTTTGTAATGAAGGACAGGTGAAAACACACCCATATAAGTGTTATGTTTTAAGGGAGCTTCTCAAATTGATACCAAGTAAAGGGTCACCACTAGTGGTAGTCCTTGTGGTTTAATTATTGTTCACCTATAAAAAAAGGTTCAGGTAGGAGGTGAAACTAGTAGTGGAAGTGAGAATGGTAACAAGGTTAATTTTTAAGAAAAAACAAGAAGAGGTAGGATACTATGCCCATGATAGAATAACAAATGGATGACAAGTAGAGTAGATGGAAATAATGTTGATAAGAAATATTAAATCACCCATTATTTTTTTTATTTTAAATAAAAAATGGTTAAATAATTGCACTAGTACATGGTGTAAGGGGTTTCTGATTTGGAATATAAATTTAGGAGAAAAAATTTAAGAAATAGAAAGATCCTTGGGTTTAATGTATCATAATGACATGAATTATATTTTAGTGGTTGATTCAACATTTTTTATGTTTATTTACTTGGTTTAACTGATTTATTAAAGGGGATTTAAATCTCATTTTCAATCCATGGTGGAATCATTTCACGAATTAGTTATTCATCAGTAGTTATGGAGATGACTGGGGAAATCCCTAATGGAGTTTTTGGAGGTATTATGATCGGTTTCAATAGTCATTTAAGATGGTGAGATGTGTCTAGATTTTTGGAGAATTATTCCATTATTTTAAGAAGGGATTTTGTACTTTTTAGATAGTGTGAAGGAAGAACATTAAATTCGTTGATTATTTTAGAAGAAGAAGAGTGGGAAAAAAATAATTATTTACATTGAATATCTAAGAATTAAAGAAAAAGAGAGACTCAACAATTAACTTGTTATAGAAGCTCTATTTTTCAAATCCAATGATGAAATATAGTGAAGTGGAGTTATTCACCAAATTTGAAGAGTAAATAATGAAAACTATAGGTTTTGTGAAAAAAATAGATTATGTAGTGATGAAAAAGAAGAAGTATTATAATCCATGCAAAAGGGAAGCGACATTACTTCTGAATATTAATGGAAAACTAATGTTAATTTTGGTTTCCATAAATATTAAGTGAATGTACTTACATTATGTAGTGAAAGAGGAAGTAGAATAATAATGAATTGAAAAAGAATTTAGAAAAATTGTAATAGTTATAAACAATACTATTAGGTTATTATCCTTACAAATGTATACTTTTGTGATGAAAATATAAAAAGAAGAGGGATTATATAGAGTTCTGGATAAAAAAAACCTTGGTTACAAGGATAAAAAACATCCTAATTTTATTTGTTGGTTGATATTAGTGGATCATATGGTATCAAATGAATATAGAACAATACAATGACTAAACATTAATTTTGAAAGGATAACCTAGTAAATATTCTCATCTCTTGAATGTGTGTGTCTTCAGATGTGTTCAATGAAAGAATAGAAAAAAATAAAGAGATTGAGAGTGAATAAAAGAATCATCACATAACATCAGAATAGGTTAATGTGGGAAAAAAGGATTAGGAAATGTGTTAATTTGGAAACCTACACAAATTAATCAACATATCCCAATTTTTAATATATCTAAAACTGTTCCTCATAGGTTTTACTTTACAACCTAAAAATGGCCTTCTAGAATTTCAAATTTTCCTATATAATAATAAAATTCAAGATACCTTCTACAATAAATTTTTGACTTTATTAACCATGATTAAATATATAACAATATTATTACTATTAATATTTCAATTTTTTTTATCTACACTCATTATTAATTTCAACGTGACGATTTAAAAATTTTAATCGATTTAAATTTCTAAAAATTAGAAAATAATAATTTAAATTAATATATATAAATTTTTTTTCCATTGAAAACTAATTTTTTATATATGAAATGTTTATCATTATTATTTAATATCAATTAAAATCTAAATAAGTGTTAATTTACATATTAAAATCTCATATTAGAGTCGAAAATAGTGATCAGTTTAATTTATTTAAATATTGAAAATTTTTTATAAAAATAAATCTTGGAGAAATAAATTTATTTTGTGTTAAATAATATTGACATGAGTAACATATTTTTCTATTAAAAATAAAATTAATAATATTTACCAATATAGATAAGTTGTTTAAAAATTATAATGTTATTTTTTTGGAATCGATATATAGAGTTGATACAAATTAGTTTTATTTATATAATTAATATTCGAAAAAAATTGTTAGATAATATTATGTTTTCAGAAAAAATAAAATTATTATTATTAATTTCCTAGTAATATCAATTGTATTGTTTCATATATTATAAATGAATCTATATTAAAAGTAAAAATTTATTTCCATTAAAATTATAATTACTACATTAATACAAATATACATGATATAAATATATATAAGATTTTTTTCATTGATTATTTCATATTAATATCATCAAAATTTGTACTTACCTAACCCATAAAAATATATACACAGTAAAAAAGAATAATCTAACATTGGAGGTTTTTTGGGTAGTGGTTAATTTTGAATAGACCTTATAGTTATTTCAATGTGCTTCAACTTCTACTTCAGTTGAATTTTATAATGCTTCACTTATTGGAGTTCGGTATGGGCTATAACTATGGAAGTCCATAATAAATCTACCTCCATTATAAAATCAATAAAATTATATTCAAAAGGAAAAATTATAATACATTATTTCATTTCATCAAATTTATGTGTTGATTTGTTAGTATGGCTACTTATATTTATACCAACTTATTCAATGGGTATGTTGCAACATTCATATTTAAATTATAATATGACTTATTTTCATTTAGTGTTTCATGTATAACATTATATCATAACATTAAATTATTATTATTTCATGTGAATTATTTTCTACTCCTATAATGGAATTTTAAAATTTAAATATTTATTATTAAGATGAAATAAAACGGGGATATTGTTGTCTCATTAATTATTTCAATTACCTTATAGCTTCATAAAGGTTCCATTTTTTCTATATAAAATTATCAAGATGAGTGGTATTGTTCTGAAATATATTATCTCTTTGATCCAGTGTCTCTAAATATTATTCTTTACAAGAGATAACATGTTTTAGGTGTATAACTTCAGAGTTCGTCACATGTGATGTATTGGGTATCTACTTCCAAAAAAGTTATACTTGGAGAACATCTTGTATATTGAAATGGTTTAAAGTAAGTGTAAGGTGATAAGATACCATATGTACACGATCATGGATGTCAAAAGGAATAATATATATATAAATATATATGTAAAAACACATATATATATTTTTAATTTACCTTCTCTATATATATGAAAATAATTATTTTGTGGTGATTTTCATAAGATTACCTTATAGACAACATGAAACTCTAAATCTCATCAATGCTAACTAGGTAGTTGTTATATCAAATTTTCACAAAATTACTGTTCTATTGAATAGTTTATATATTTTCTTCAATATCATATAAAAATTATGGTCTTAACAACCTATATTCACCTTTTTTTTCTCAACATGTTAGGGTTCTATAATTTTTTTAATATAGTGCCTCGTACATTCCATTTTCAATACTAAAATAGAAATAGTTGTTATATAGGACCCTTAATTGGAGAAGGTGTTCATCCCAAAATCCTTTAAATTATATTGAATAATTTCCCAACATATCTACTAGTGATTGAATAGTCCAAAATAATTAAACATCAGTATACAGATGATAAGTGGTACTAAAGCATACCTATTTTTCGGAAGCATATTGAATAATTTTCTAAAACATTTAGGGAAGCCTTAGAACCTTATTTTATATAATTTATATTGTTACACCATGAATCATTATCACTTAATTTATGAAACATGTTGTTTATGTAAGAAATAATTCTAGATTATTATTGCATATGTAGAATTAAAAATTTAATCCAATAGAAATAAAATTGAATTATAACCCTTTCATATTTTGTATATTCTTATGATGAGATCTGTAATGACAATCTGATATTAACCTATTTTTTTGGTAATTGTTAAATAATTCATTTTCATTTACTTCATTTGGCCTTAAAATTTTTAAATTCCAAGAATCATGATACATGATTTACAATATTCATTTTCATGTTATCACACTAGAAACACTCCATAAAATATATATATATATATATATATATATATATTTGATTATAGGATGGATAGATATAGATTTAATTTGTGAATTATCAAAAAAAATTCTTCAATATTGTATTGAGAGAATATATATTAATTTCCCAAACCTTATTTTTTAATAATTTTAATACTTTTACTTTAGAATATTCCCCCAATTTTTATATAGATCAACATACTTTGTCAATTCCTTCCTAATATTTTCATGGATGGATCTTTGAGTATTTTTTTAGAATGATAGGATTTTACCCTACAGTTATGATTTAAAGTATTATCCGATTAAAATCCATGAATGTCATATACTTTCCAATCCTCAGAATGGATATGGTAGCATAATAATTTCCATTCATACCATCTACCACATTGTTTGATTTTTAGTGTGATAATTTATTTGAAATTCATAATCATAGATCAATTACAACCATATCCTTTGTATTATGTTCAATTACTTATGTGAGAAAGTATACATTATAATTTTTGTTAATATAAATATCACATTTTGACAACATATATAATACCACTAAATTTCCAATTGAATGATTAAATAAAACAACTCCCGGTCATGTTTTGGGTAATTTTTATCACTTTTATTTACTTAAAATGATGTATAATAAATTTAAATCTTATTATTCACAAGAACACATACCAAACAATTTAAGGAAGTAAAAAATTATTTTATAATTTCTTCTTAAATTTAGGTTAATGTAAGTAAAATAAAATGAATAATATACTTTTATTCTCCATGAATATTTACTCTTAATGTTTTTCATAGAGAAACATTACTCCCATTCATGTGAACATGGTTTAAGGATTATAAAATATTGATAAATTTCTAAAAAAAATTATTTCTGTCATACTAAATCAATCAAACTAACAATTTATTTCAAAATGGTTGCTGGACCACTTCTCTATCACCACTTCCTTTTATGAAAAAATAAATATAAACTATTTTTTGATCACATGGACTTATAAGGAAAATTTTTAGAAATAATTCATTATTTCAAAACATGGAATATTATATATCCTTTCATAGGGTCATTATCACTATCCTTTTATACACTTCATATATATCATTAAAAATAGGATATATAAACATATCAGTTGTAATGGACACCTAATGTTTTTTATGGTAACATATAAATTTCATATTCATCAAATATAAAAAGATGACAGAGGAATTTTTTAGTGTAAATGAAATTTTTATGACTCATAATTTAAATATCATATTTGAAATGTTGTCTTTGGTATATCTTCGCTCTTTAACCATAGCTGATAGTACACAGATCAATGATTCACCATTGAGAAAAACATGTCCTCTTATTTTATTGAAAAAAATCACCAATATGGTGTATTCCTTACATGTTGTTGATATTTATCTTTTTATGTTGATGATAATATTTGAAAAGATTCATTGTTCCATGATTTTTCTTAAAAAATAGAAATGGTCACTCCATTTCAGAGTAGTTGGGTCTATAAAACCCTTTTCCAAATTACCTTGAATTTTAGTCATTATCTATTTTAATTAAATAGGTAAAAATTTATAATGTATCTTTTATATAAGAATAAAACTATGTTTGAGTTAAATTGAATACTAAACCAAACATTTACAGGGAAAATCTAGTAGTTACTAAGGAAAAACATAATCATATTCTAGTAAAATAAGTGTAGATTCAATGTTGACATATTACTATATCATTTGGGCCAAATATCACTTGTTATTGATTATGAGGACCCATTTTAGTGGGATAAATTCGAGTGGGAGTTCTTAATAATACTTGAATTTATATTTGATAATAGAATGATTAGGGATTTGAAATAGGATTTCATTATCCAGATAGTTGATCGGTGCCACCTAAAAATAGGTCTTATCCATTCATGGGTCCAAATAAAATTATACCAAGGGAATATGAACTATATTTTTAAAATTAATAATCCTATGAACATTAATCGTAAAATATTTATATAAATTTTATTAAACCAATTCACCACCAGTTGTTTTCATTAATAATTAAATATGATTTTTTAGTGGGTGAATCATTATTCTCATTATACTATATGATGTGAAATAAATGAATAAATATAATTAGGCAATATATTCATTTTAATATATTAGAGAATAATTATATATTTAACAAATTCATTACTATTATATACATAAATGGTAGTTATTTTATTGGATTCTCCATGTTATCTTGTACATAGAGGATACACATTTATATCATTATCATTATCCTTTAGGTTAGGGTATTGATTTATATAATGATAAAAATCATTTCATTTGAAATATTAAATAATGGGTGGTGTATAAATTTTGACCTGATTCTATTACATTTCATTGAATATCCACATAGCCATTACTCGAAATCCATGAGCATGATGAATAACATTCCCACACTTGGGTCATTTACTAGTTCCATTCTTACATTTTTCCTAGTTATTACTCCAATATTATTAGTTGTGAATAAATTGGAATGTATTTACATTATGAGATTTTCATAATAGTTTCCATGAAATTATATCTTTGATTTCATGCATCTAAAATAATGAGTGTCACTAACATCAACTTTTTTCTTGATTGTGCATCTAACTATAACCTTATAGATACCAATGGCTCTAATATACAATTTATTTTATTGAATTTTATTTAGGCTTGTGAATAGTAATTTGATCTTTTATTTAGTATCAACAATTAAAATGGTGGAATATATTTAGAGTCCTATGAATTTTTCTTTGAATATACCAATGAATTCATCCATCTTTTCCTTTAACGTGATGAATTATCTCTCTGTTTTTGTGCAAAGATTTTAGTGAAAATATTAATTGAAAAATATTTTCATGCACTCCACTCATCCCATAGTGTGAAAACAATAATTCTTCATCATATTATTAAGGATATTAATTGGTCATTCACACCATACAAATTATAAATAGATAAAATGACACTCTAATAGTTAATGAATTAAAGGATATAAAATGTCTTCCATGTCTCATTTATTGATGACTGCTTTCATGGGTTATCTATTAAATTTTATGATTTTTTACAATTTTAAACATATGGGTTGACCTAGGTTATCTCCATTAAAGATAAATTGTATAAATCAATCAATATTCCAAATTACGTTGTTATATTTTTGGTGTTTTAAATTTCATGAAAATAAAAGAGAATGAAAGAAAATAATTTCTTTAGAAAACACCCAATTGATAAAAAATAATCAATCTAATATTCCATAAAATCATTCATTCATCAATTTACCTTATGTTTGAGTCCAATTAATTGTAACCCCTAATCGTGTCAACCCAAAGACCATTTTGGTCTAAAATTAAATGAATGATCAATTATAAATTAGGAAAGCATCTACACACTAGGAATTAGAATTATTTGATCAATGGAATAGAGTGTAACCATAAAATTATATTAAATGTTGATTAGATTTGGTGAGTGAAGTTTCAATCACACTATTTGAATAATTATATTATATTATTATAATTTCTTATCAATTCGGTTTCATAGAAAATAAAACTCAATTAATTTGTCACAATTTATAAAGTATTTTTCATTTGTGGAATTAAAATAAATAAGTAAAGGGTTTAGGAATTATATTGAATATAAATTACAATAAATCTTACATGGGTAGTGTTTTAATTATAGAGTTTTGTTTCACATGAAATTATTTTAAAAGGGATAACCCAATTTGATTAGAGTTGTCTCACCCACTCTAATATATTTATGATTTTTATTAAAAAATGATAATTTGAATGATTAGTTGATATCTATTTATGATATTTTCTGATCAATAAATACACAAACAACGTCATTATATTTTTTTATTTTATATTATTTATGAAAATAATGAAAAATATGGTTTTAGATATGATAAATAATGAATGCAAGGAAAATAAAGGAATGATTTCTTAGCAATAGAAATCGAGTTTGAAAATAATAAATTAAGACCCATTATATAAAAAAGATGTAATGGATATAATATACCCCTATAATATTCATTAATGGGAATAAGTAATATTTAAATCCATTTAATTGTGATACATCATTATTTTCATCCTCCAAATTCAAAGGAAGTTAACCTAATAAAAAAGATAAAAAAAATGAACCATAGGTTGACTTTGATATTTGAAATCATGGAATACTACTCTGATTGCGGTAAAAAATTATACATATGATATGTATAAAACTATATAATCATCTAAACTAGATAAATGACAATTTTTTTTGTCGAATATATTCTAACCCTACAATTCTACTTAATTTTGTTAGATAAAAAAATTAATGTTTCCCTCTCATAATTCACATTAGGGAAGCCTTAAATTTTAAATGACTATAAATATATTTTGCAATAACATAAAACTAAATTAATGAGTAATAATGTAATAATTACATAACAATCGTATATTTCAAATAATAAATTTATGATAGAAGGTGTTAGATCAACTATGGCCTTGAAATACTCTTATAGGGGTGGAGTTGTCATTATAAAGATGATTATATAAGTAATTGTTTATAAGAGTATACCACAAAGTATTTTCAAATCTCTGAGTCCATCTATAAGAAGAAAATATATAAAGTATTTGGAAATATATAAAAAAACAATTTTAATTAAAAAAAATGTTATATTACACAAGAGAAATGTAATCAAATGCATAGAGAAGAAGAAAGAGAAAGCCTATTTGGAGATATCCTTGAATGAAATCCTTCTCTCCCAAAAATGGGTGGATTAGTAGAATTGAACCACTATCCTTGATAATTGACATCCAATATAAGAACCACACTATATAAATTTGAAATATTAATGTTTATAAATTTCATGGGAGGATATGGTTATAAGTAGTATGAAAATAATATTTTGAAACATATTTCTAATGCATCTATATTTTTGTGAAACATCCTCAAACCCCAATAGACTGAAAAAATAATACTCTATTTGAAGTAAATCATTGTCTCTAAGTAATCTAAATTTTTTTAAAAAAAAATCATCCCAATCCAAATAAGGATGTATAATTTATGGGCAAATCATAGAAGTTATTCCTACTATATTAAATCTAATCAAACATAAAATTACAAGAATCTATTATCCTTGAAAAAAATGAAATTAAGCTCGTGGTATTGATGTAAAATATATATTTCATCATGATTAAAATTATTTTATAGAACATGATAGTGAAATTGGAATCATACAACATTTTTAATAAAAATAATACATTAGGGGGATTAAAGTTGTTGTCCCATTCTTTTACACATAAAAACCAGGTTTCTTAGTGAGTGATCACATTCTCCATGCATGCCTCTTAAACTCATCATAAAGGATGACTAATTGATAATACCATCTTCCCATATATTTCATATACCATTCATAAAGACCCATAATTCATAAATTCATTTAGTGAGATCATTAAATTTCAATTAGGATGAAGGGAAAAGATAAAAAAAACCTTATATCCTCACAAATGTTAGAACCTCCAATGGGGAGAATAGGGATATTCCCCTGGATATCAATCACCCTAGCCAACCTATCCAGTAGGTGAATGTTGATTTGGAGGCTCAGAAGAAGTACAAACCTATTATCATTGGCTCTCTAGTTGGCAGGGAGTGTGGTGGTGGTGTGCGCAACCGCTCAAATGTCAATGAGCCACCACCTAATGAGCCTCCTGATAAAGATCCATTCTTAATAATGGCTAACCTTATTGATACACCTACTATTGTAGAGGGAAATGAAACTTTTATTAGTGAGGTCACTACATGTCTTGCTGGTCATGACCAGGAATTGATTATTTACACTCTTGAGGCTATAAAGGATGATGATTGGATAGAAATAGGATCTAAAATTGTGAAGGGATCCACAATGTGTCCACCACTTCTGATGGTAATGCCAATAAGAATGGATTGGATGAAACTAGTAATGAGGCAACCTTTATACCTATTTCTTTTGATAAGGATACCCAGAGATCCCCTCATATAGAGGACATGAAAAAGCATTTTCAAGCCAATAATAAATTAACACATATTAATGGATCTTTTTCTACTGATGAAACCGATGAAATACAAACCTCTGAGGAGTTTTACAATTCTACAAGTTTGGAAGAATGCCAAATCTGTCTTTCACTTGTTTCACAAATGGACATCGATGATTTAGTGTTCAATGAGACACAAGAAATTTTAGGGAAGAAAAAAGAAAAGGTTAGAAGGGGAATGTCCAAAAAAATGTGGAAAAGGGCGGTGGTCCCAAGACAAAAAGAAATCCCCCCACCCCCTCAAAATGACGATCAAATATTGGAATTATTAAGGGCTTGGGAACCCCCAACATCCAAATCCATTAAAAACATTATCATGACCTAAAAACCGATGATAATTGGTATTTCATAGCCCAATATGCTCTTTTAAAATTGGAGTGTTGTTAAATGGGCCTCCCTTGGTTATATTTTTGGTTCACAAGGACTTCATGACACAAATATGGACCACTTGTGGATCTTCAGATATGAAAAAATCCACATGTCACCAGTCAATGATAAACAACAATGTATCTATATCACAATTTTTCCTTCAAAAATATAGTTTATTGGCCTACTTTTTACATGCCCAAATTATTATCTTTGACAATGAGAGCTATGGGAAGAGCTAATGGATATTTCTAGAAGCATAGAAACGAATTTGGTTATATTTCATGATTTTAACACTACACTAAACAATGAATAAAACACTGCAATTAATTTTAATAGGATTCCTGTAGCTGATTTTTTCTCCATTTATCAATTTAATATTTTGAGGTGAAAATTTCAAGTGTTGTTTTTACTAGATGTAGATATAGTCTCCATTTAAGACATATTATCAAGAAGAATATATTCTTTAAATACATGGGTGATGTCAATTATTTCATTAGAATATCATGTCATACCCTACCTAAGCATCACTATGACTACAATAATATTCTTGTTGGGATCTCCACTCACATAGAAAATTCAGCTCCTTTACCATTTATATTTTTAAAATTGATGGCCTACCACTCCTCGATGTGGAGTGATAATTATATAGTCCTGTAATGAGGACTTTTTAGTAGCCCTTTTCACATATTTACTAAAATGTTATGGAATGTTAAAATAATTCTACGAGTCTAGATTAAGAATTCATTCTCCAATGATGACATTGATATTAGGAATGATGATGATCATCTCTTAGACTATCAATTCCAAAACAAGGTAAAAAATAGTCCTTCAAGTGAGGAAATTCAAGCTATTTTAAGACTTGATGACTTTATGGAGATCAAAGAAAGGATCAATCACAACCACTTAAATGTGGGATGATTTTAAGAAGGGTATAAGACCATAAAATTCATTCTATGTTTTAATAGTGAAAAAAATTAGAATAGGACTCAAGGATATCCATATAAATAGATGTCTCTACACATCAAAAAATGAATTTTCTTATGAGGTAGTGACTTAATTCAAAAATATTTACTTTGGTGGTGGAATTCAAAACACTCATATAATTGTTGAAAGCATTGATCCTACATTGAGGACTAGAAAAATTTGTTCCACATCATGGTTTGGTCTAAGGAAGATTTTAAGGAATCCATTTTCTACCTTATTATGGAGAGTATTTCTAGCCCTGATGGGTTTACGAATAAGTATTTCATGTTCTATTGGTACCTCCTTCAAGATGACACGACTAATGAAATTAAGGATTTCTTCCGCAACACTTCCCATCCTTTTGGAATTACCTCATAATTTCTTTCTCTCATACCCATGAAGTATAGTGCTATTAACATCAAAGGTTTTAGGATAGTTACCCTTGGGGACCCTATTCCAATTGTAGTTAGAAATATTTTAATAACCTAGCTATGAGGAATTATAAACGATTATATTACACAACATTAGTTTTGGTTTCTTCTAAGAAGAATTATTCAAAATTTATTATTAAAAACATTTGAATGTATCATATAAATGAACAGGGATCTGCAAAAATTGATCTTTTCCCTTAAGATTTACATTTCCAAGGCTTTTGAAACTATAAAATTTATTTTTCTATTTTAGATACTAAAAAGGAATGGCTTCTCTCATGTCTTCATCAGATAGATTTGTAGTATTTTTAGTTCTACACATCTATCCATAAAAGATAATGGATCCCATAGAGGATACATCCAATGAACTATGGGTGTTCATCAAGGAGGTCAACTCTGAGGGCTAATATTTTCTATTGATGAAGATTATTTGAGTATATGCCTCAATGAACTCAATGAACTTGGTATTTATTAGAAAATACTTATTGGTTGAGACTTCATTATTCCGAACCATTTTCTTTATAATGATGATATTATCCTTTTTGGGATTCCATCAAGATAGACAATCTATGCTATTAAAGCCTTATTTAATCATTATGAAGAGGTTTCTGATTAAAATATTGTCTAGAATAAGTCCTCTAGAATCTTTCGAAATGGAATCACTATTGGGATGTATAATAGTAATTTAAGAACACTTAAAGGGAGGAAATGATCTATCCCTTTCACTTATCTTGGTGTTCCCCTATTTTCAGGCATGGTCCATTTCCATTTATTGGGAAATATATAGTCTAAAATTATCAATTATCCTTCCAGATTTAAGGGAAAGACCATGTAATAAGATTGTATGGTATCCCTAATTAACACAGTCATCACATTTAAATTTGTGTATTATTTCTCCATCCATATAAGAAAAATATATATGGGGAATGACCTTCAATAAAATATCTGAAATTTCTGATAGAAAATCTATATGAATGAAAGGAATAAAGTAATGATTTCATTTTGGAATCCTATCAAGCCCTTTGAGTAGGGGGGTCTTTGGGTAAAGGAACTCAAAAACATTTAATGAGGGACTCTTTAATAAATTCAAATGGATCCTTTTATTCTAAAAATACGCATATACTAACTTTATATCATTCATATTTAAGATGAAACTATTAAATGGATACCCAAATTATCATAATTACTCTATGTGTCCCTCCATCAATAATTCATTACCTGATATCATGCATCACTCGAAATACATTTTCAGTAGGGTGTCTAACCTCAATTGATGTCATACACCATTGATTGATAACTCCATTGATATAACTAATTTTCCTCATGCTATGCATCACATGACTATAACTGATATCATAACTGAATATGATGTTGATTTTTATTTCATCCCCCACAATATTGTTTGGGGATACAAAGTTATGTGTTTATGGTTGAGGACACCTTGGTTTGGAACCCCAATCAAAATGGTCATATTAACGAAAATCTTTCTACATGTTACATTATAATGGTTCCAATAAGCCACGAAAGTGGTTGACACAGTTCAAAGATAAAATTATTCATCTATCAGGAAATATTCTCTTCTAGAGGATATGAAAAATCATCTTCCTACTGGTAAAAAACTGAGAAAAAAGGGTACCAAATTGTTTCTGCATGTCGCTTATGTATGAGTGGTGAATAAAACATTCATCTAATTTTTCTGGACTAAAATTATGTGAAGGCCTTGTGGAATTATATCATCATTCTATTTTTTATTGATCATTACTTATTTAGTTACTTAGAGTAGATCCTATTATAAATCATCACAAGTGGGTTGAGTGACCAAATACACAACCTTTTATTGGTTTCATCTGCCTCAGTTATCCACATAATTTGGTTAGAAAGAAACCAACACATCTTCAACAATAATTACACATCTATACTAGTAGGTTGTATTGTTTTCCACAAAGATATATTCACTAATACTTTTGTGAAAAAAGGTTGCAAGAGTAATTGTTTTGATAATCTGCAGACAATTTGGCTACATGGTGTTACATGAAAAGTATGGACGACACTCCATTTTATGATCATCCAATCGATCGACCCGATCCCGTCCTCAATAAAAGTAAACATTGATGGAGATTTTTATGGTTCTCTTAGGCCATCTCACTATGGGGGTGTCTTCCCCACCTTCCATGGTTTCGTCAATGGCTTCTTTCATCACTTCATAGGGAAAGGTACCATTTATGAAGCTGAACTTTTTGTTGTTATATATGTAACCAAAAATGATATCCACCATAGTTGGACACCTGTATGGATTCATTCTGATTCAAAACATGCAATTATTTATTTCAAATAACATATGTCAGACATTAACTGGAGAATCCTCCCACACTAGAATTAATGTCTACTTCACTCTAGATATCTTCCAATATCTATATCGCATGGCAATATGGAATCCAATCATGTAGCTAATTCCATTTCGAAGATTGAAATTTTGGAGATGAGTTCCATTTGATTTTATAGGGTACTTGATTAAAGGAATATATTAGTTGATGATGACAAGTGGGGTGTGACCCACTCTCACTTTTCTAAGTCCCCTTACAATGCTCGACTTTGTATTGTAATTTTCATTTTATTAATTATAGGTATGGTCTCAAATAATACCAGGATATTCCTAGTAAACATCATTGTGGGATAATTAAATTTTATATAATCAAACAATCATTAAAATAAATAATGTATTATCATCTCCTCAAACATACCATTTTTTATGAAATGATTTTTTTAATCCATATTAATTTCACTAAAAAGTCAATAAAGAGGAAATTTATAGGATCTTGATGAAATGTATTTTATCATGTCTCATTTAGGAAAAATAACATCCTTTAATATTATTTTCCCATATTTATCATTTTTCAATATAATAAACCTATCTATTACCTAATCGAAACTTACCACACAATGAAATTCATGTCACTCTTTAATAAAGATAAATTTAACCTCTAATTGAACACATACTTGACACACATGATCATAACCATTGGCTTGTAATGTATCTCAAATCTATACCCCATAAAGAAATATTTTATTATCAATCATGAGGAATTCATAATGTGGATGGAATTTCTCTAAGGATGGTGGTAGGTTTAAAATTATAAGAAACATAATAAAGAAAAAAAGAGATTATCTGTTAAGAATATTTCATAATTTTTAAAAATATATGAAATATTTTCTCATAAATATGAAATTGGAAACCATACCTAACTCAAATAATAGACTCAAAAATATTAAATTATGAAAAATTAACGATACACTTTTTTTTCATTTACCTCTCAGTATTGTTTTTTATTTTTTGTTGTTACACTGGGTAAAAATCTCTTGCTCATCTCTCGAACCTTATTTGATCTAATCACAACAGTATTATAAATAGTTTTAAAATGGTCAATTATTGAGGAAAATTCATTATTTATGTATCTATGAAATAACCCATTATTTATTTTTTGAGCTAAACAAAGAAATAAAATGGCAACTAAATCAGGAATATCTCTTCAATAAGCAATGGAAACACCCCACATATCTTCCATAATGAAAATATTTATCTTTCAGTATTTTTAAACTTCCCCTATACATAATACATTTATCGTAATAAAAATACTAAGAGTATGGTAGGGAGGATAATATAACCTTGCATTGAGGATTTTCCTATAAATCCCCTTCATAGATTTTACAATGTTAATGAAATATACCAATCTAAAGGTAGACATCAATTATACTGGATTGAGAACAATAAATTACTAAATTATATTAAGGTTACTTTTTTCCAATCAATGATGTGAAAACTAGTGATGAATGTTCTAGTATGAAACCATTCCATATTATCTATCTTGAAATGGGTATTATAATGAGTTTAAAAATGTTTCCTCAAATATGTCCTATGATAGAAAAACTAATTTGTGCCCCTGATTCATGGGAATCTATTAAAAATATTTCCAAAAGAAACAATAATTTAAATTAAAAGAATATAAAATAATTTTCTCTATAAACAATAATTCAAAATTATATTTCATAAAAATCAATTCAAATATCTCTAAATAAGTTACATAATGAAAATTTTATAATTGATATAAATTTAGGCTCCAAATTTTTAAACTAAAAACAATCTAAAAATTGAATGCATAAAAATGACATGAAATTTCCAAAACAAATATATATCAATCATCAATACATAAAATGTAAATATGTATATTTTTATTCAAAAATAATTTTATCAGCTTTGCACATAGAATTTTTTTTTGAAAAAAATAAAGTAGAAATGACTAATATAACCTGACTATTTGGTAATGGATTCTCTAAGATAATTATATAAATTTAACACACTAAAAATATATAAATAAAGAAAAAACATAATAAATTCATTGAAAAAAAGTAGAAAAGGAATGATAAAGGTAAATAAAAAATTATAATTATTGGTTTTTCCCTTATGTGTGTACAAGGATTTTACTTCTCTGTTTGAAGTATTTTTAGTGGTAATCCAAGTTAAATTCCAATATAAAAAGGAAATAAGGGTCATGTGGTGGGTGTGGGTGGGGGGGGGGGGGGGTTAATTGAACATTTAATGTAACGACCCGAAATTTTGAATAAATCTTGTTTCCTAACTTCATGTGTTATTTTTTATACTCAAAAAAAATGTTTTATTTGATAAACATGATTATAAATAAAATGAGACCATTGGTTTTCGAGTGTTATATGACCATCGGTCAATATGACCACCGTGAACAAAATGTTTTGATTATTGTCTCTAAAATTAAGTAATCTTGGTTAATTATTATAGAAAGAAGATTTGATGGCCACACCTAGTAGCCTTGGGCCGATCGAAGCCCATCTAACAGAGATTGGGAAGGAGGTAGCACCATTGGGCTTTGCTCTGGACCAAATCCAAGCTGAACTTCATCATGTGAAGCTAGAACGGAATCGCCTTCGCGAGAAGTTCAAACTGATAGAAATTACTACTCGGGCAATGTTGACTGAGCCGCCCCAAAATTCTATCACCTTAGCACACCTTACTCTTAGGTCCTATGCTGGTATTATAAGGGGTTATGTAACGAGACCGTAATTGCCTTGTGTAATCTTTTTTTTTTCTTCTTATGATGATGTTTATGAATTTTCAAATGACCGGATAAATATTGTATCCATATTTTTGATGAATTTTAGAAAAAGGATATTTTAAAAATGGTTGTGTAAACCTTAAATAATTAAAAATGTGTAATGATTTTCGAAAAATGGTCTTCTACAATTATGTTCAGTACGAAATTTAGAGTCTAATAAGATCAACTTGATTTTTGATGAATAGTAAATTATGAATAGTGATTTTATGATTAGGATTAGTAATATGACCAAATGGATTAGTAATCTCACTTAAAGAAAGTTTTAAAATAATCTGGGCACCTTGATTAAGTAATGTGATTCAATAAAATAGTTAAATAACGGTTTCATTAATTATTATTCAAGTATTAGTTTTTTCGGGTGAATAGTTTTTTTTAATTAAAAATTTAATTAAAAATAATTAGAAAATTATTTTTATAAAAATGACTTCATTTTTGAACTCAGAGCATCGATATTATGTTATGGTAATTTTTGGGGATTTTTCTGAAAAATGTGAATTTTCGATGAATAGTGTTTTTATTTAAAAATTAAATTAAAAATATTTAGAAAATTATTTTTATAAAATGGATTTCATTTTTGAAATCAGAGCATTGATAATTGGTTAAGGTGAAAGTTTGGGGTTATTCTGAGAAGGTTGAATTTTTAGTGAATAGTAAAAATACAGTTTTAGGGTTTCGGTATGTTTAATGACATCATAATGGTGTCATGATGATGTCATGAGATCTTTTGAGGGTTGGCCGGCCAAGGGTGATGAATTATTGTTTTGTGGGCCCCATGTGGCCTAACTCCTTGATAAATGCCAAGGGAGAGCACATGGGTTTGAGAAAAGCACATGTGAGGTGTCCTTTGGCCATTAATGCTTTGTCCCCTCACTTTCCCTACAAATACCCACCCTTTCCTCCTTTAGTTTTCACTCCCAACTCTCCCCCAACGAAGTTCTGGTCTTCTTACCTTCCAATGAGTCCTCCCAAGGTGCCTCCAAGCCCTCAAGGTCCAATCCTTTGAGTTTCAAGAATCACATTTTAAGGTAAGGGATCCGACCTCTCTCTTTCTTTTCAAGTAATCTCTTTTATGTCTTTTCTTTTATACTCCATGTTCTTATGTTGGAGGATGTTCTTTTATATTCATCCTACTGCCTATTTCATGTTCATATGATGAGAGACGCCCCCTTGCTCTCATCAAATCGTTTTAAGAATGTTTAAGTGGCGCCGTTAGGCTGCCGAATTTTTAAGGGATTCTTTCACCTTCCTCGTTTTCAAGTTCTATTTTCATTCAAGTCTTTCATGTTTCTTTGTATTATGTTGGGGCATGATCTCTAAATTTATCATACTGATCTTTTATGATCATATGATGAGAGACCCCATTTTATCTCTTCGATTCAATTTTTTTGAAGTTTTATGTGGCGCCGTTAGGCTGCCGAATTTTTTAAGGGATTCTCTCACCCTTCTCTTTTTCAAAGTTCTACTTTCATGTCATGTCTTTCAAGTTAATTTCTATTATGTTGGGGTATGATCTCTATATCTATCATACTGGACTCTTATGTTCATATGATGAGAGACCCCATTTGATCTCTTCAATTCAGTATTTTGATGTTTTAAGTGGCGTCGTTAGGCTGCTGAATTTTTAAGTGGTTCTTCACCCTTCTCGTTTTGAAGTTCTACTTTCATGTGAATTATTTCAAGTTCCTTTTTGTTATATTGGGGTATGATCTCTATATATATCATACTGGAATATTATTTTCATATGATGAGAGACCCCATTTGATCGCTTCAATTCAGTATTTTGAAGTTTTAAGTGGCGCCGTTAGGCTGCCGAATTTTTAAGTGGTTCTTCACCCTTCTCGTTTTGAAGATCTACTTTCATGACAATTCTTTCAAGTTACTTTTTGTTATGTTGGGGAATTATCTCTATATCTATCATACTGAACTCTTATGTTCAAATGATGAGAGACCCTATTTGATCTTTTCAAATCGTTTTTGTTGAAGTTTAAGTAACGCCGTTAGGCTGTCGAACTTTCATAAGAGTAATCTAATTTTTGTCTTCCTTCCATGTTTTTCATTTCAAATGGTATGTCCTTGAAACTTCACTACCATGATCATGTATCCTTCTTATTCTGTCCATCTACTGTTTTATGGGTCATTTATGAATGTTTGACCCATTTTCCCTCTCTTTTTAATGTCTTCTAAAACCTCATAACATAGCCGTTATGCTGTAGAATTTCCGTCTCAAAATGTCTCTCTTTTTTTCTAAAGTTCTTTTATATTATTAAGTGAATACTCAAAGCTCTTTCTTCTAAAGGGGTATTCACATATATACCAAAATGTTCTATTTTAAATTCTGGGATTTACATACATGAGACCCACCTTCCTTTTCTGTGGGTTTTAAAGTGACGTAAAGATCATGTCTTTAAAGCAGTTTTTAAAACGTTATGATTATGAAATGAAACCCATTTATTTTATGATATATGGGTTATTTATGAATTGTTTGATGATGATATATGTGGCTCACATGATAATAAAGGCAAATTTAAGGGTGCGCCCTGATAGCGCTCCAATGCATTGGGTAAAGACCTAATCTCTAGAGATGACCATTTTAACGACGCCTTGGTGAATAACCTTGGTAATTTTTAACGACACCTTGGGGATGGACCTTGGTGAAACGAAACGATTGTCAATATTAAATGTTGCAGCCACATCTTCAAGTTATGAAAAAGTTTTATTTTTATTATGATATGCCCCATGATTTCATTTTCATGCCTTAACGTTCTTTTCATGACTTTATTGATGTATCCCAAGTTCATATGTAAAATGTTTCACTTGTTTCCCTTGCTGGGCCTTCTGCTCACCCTTTCTTTTGATGTATGTCCCCAGGTTATGAGATTCAGTAATGAGCCTAGGGTGAACATGAGGAGAAGCCTTTCAAGAGTTTAAGAAGAATTCTTTATGTTGTTTTCATGTTTTAAGTTCCTGGTTTCCAAGACACTAAACCTTAAAGATCCTCGGTTTTGTAAAATGTAATTAAAGTTTATGTGATAAAAAGGTGGGATGCTATAGTTGGTATCAAAGGATGGTTTAGTTATTTGTGGAAATTAGGATATGAAAACTCTAGGAGGAACCCTATAGAAAAGTTTAATATAGGAAATCTTCCTGGTATTTTGGTGAGTATTGAGTAAGGGGTTGCCAAGCAAATACATCCCTGTCTGGATACGAGTAGGTAGAGGTGGCTCTGGCACAGATGTACATAGGGGTAAAACCCGAAAACACCGCTTTGAGCTAGACTCGAACAGGAACTGGTACACGACAACGGGCCTTGCTACACTCTTGGTTACGACACTCCCGGGGGATATGCTTTGGTAAATTCATAAGCTTGGTATGAACCATTATTAAAGGAACAAAGATAAAATAAAATAAAGATTCACATAAGAATATATGATCATGGATAACCTAGATTGGAACCTAGGGGATCACAAGTTAGGGTATACTTTTCTTCTACAAGTTATCCTTATATGCTTTAAGTTCCTTTTCATGATTATGGGTTAAGTATTTAAGCCTCTAATTATACTTTATCTTCTTAGTTAATGGTGGGAAATGGAATAACGTGTCCCAACAACCAATGTGATAGGAAATGCGACAATTTCCGTATTAATATGTCAGAGATGATTAGGGGATTAAAAGATGATTATTATTTTGGAAGGCGTTCACTATTTTGGGGACCCTATGTGATCGAGGTAAATAGATTACTATAGTATTTTCATTGAGGAGTAAGGTTGACTTATATTTTGAAGAATTGATGAATTTAAGGTGGACTTATAGTAATTTAGGTTACTTTTGGGAATGATTAACCTATCTTGGGTAAAATATGTTTAGGTTAGCTACTTTTGTTATAAGATGTTAGGAGTGGTTGATGTTGTCTGGAGATGAACAATGAAGTTGTTTTGGAAGACTATGTTATCAAATCCTTCTTGTATTTGGGTTTCAATCTTAGTTTGGTTTATTTTGAGGAATTTTAATGACCGTTATTTATGGAGTGGTCTATGATGAATGTTGGGTAGTACCATGGAACTTTAAAGATTTAAAAGTAGGTTCTATTCCTATGGGATTCTTTCTTTTTGAAGAGTTGTTTTACCTTAACCTTTCTGTTTTTGGGATAATGTTTAAAGATAGAAGAAATAGATAGTTAATCTTTTGTAGATTATGTGATTCTATAGAAGATGAATCTTGTGCTTTTATGAGACCAAGTGTTTTTGAATTCTCATCATTTGGCGAAAAGATTAGTGTTGGTAGGGACTTGTTAAAGGATGAAACTCTACTTGAAGGTAGGTATATTTTCTTATGTTTTTGTTCTATGTATTAAATGAAATCCTCAAAATTATGAAAAGAAACATAAAACAAAAATGTTGTTGGTTTACGTTTCCTACTAGGTAATCAAAGACCGTTTACACACATCATAAGTTTGGGATTTTCTCATGGTTAACCTTCTCCTAATCATGTTCTCTATCACTCTCTCTCAGAACTGACCCTTTGTTTTTTTCCTCCATGTCCTTGTTTTCCTACATGGAACCTGAGTGTGGGTTAACTCGGGTGGCCTTTGTACTTACTTTTCTTTCTTTTAAAGTAATGGTGTTACTGACTCTTTTTCCGATGTGGGACTTTCAATGAAATTTCAAAACCCAATTTAAAAAAATTGCGAGGACGCAATTTCTTAAGGGGGGAAGATTGTAACGACCCGAAATTTTGAATAAATCTTGTTTCCTAACTTCATGTGTTATTTTTTATACTCAAAAAAAATGTTTTATTTGATAAACATGATTATAAATAAAATGAGACCATTGGTTTTTGAGTGTTATATGACCATCGGTCAATATGACCACCGTGAACAAAATGTTTTGATTATTGTCTCTAAAATTAAGTAATCTTGGTTAATTATTATAGAAAGAAGATTTGATGGCCACACCTAGTAGCCTTGGGCCGATCGAAGCCCATCTAACAGAGATTGGGAAGGAGGTAGCACCATTGGGCTTTGCTCTGGACCAAATCCAAGCCGAACTTCATCATGTGAAGCTAGAACGGAATCGCCTTCGCGAGAAGTTCAAACTGATAGAAATTACTACTCGGGCAATGTTGACTGAGCCGCCCCAAAATTCTATCACCTTAGCACACCTTACTCTTAGGTCCTATGCTGGTATTATAAGGGGTTATGTAACGAGACCGTAATTGCCTTGTGTAATCTTTTTTTTTCTTCTTATGATGATGTTTATGAATTTTAAAATGACCGGATAAATATTGTATGCATATTTTTGATGAATTTTAGAAAAAGGATATTTTAAAAATGGTTGTGTAAACCTTAAATAATTAAAAATGTGTAATGATTTTCGAAAAATGGTCTTCTACAATTATGTTCAGTACGAAATTTAGAGTCTAATAAGATCAACTTGATTTTTGATGAATAGTAAATTATGAATAGTGATTTTATGATTAGGATTAGTAATATGACCAAATGGATTAGTAATCTCACTTAAAGAAAGTTTTAAAATAATCTGGGCACCTTGATTAAGTAATGTGATTCAGTAAAATAGTTAAATAACGGTTTCATTAATTATTATTCAAGTATTAGTTTTTTCGGGTGAATAGTGTTTTTTAATTAAAAATTTAATTAAAAATAATTAGAAAATTATTTTTATAAAAATGACTTCATTTTTGAACTCAGAGCATCGATATTATGTTATGGTAATTTTTGGGGATTTTTCTGAAAAATGTGAATTTTCGATGAATAGTGTTTTTATTTAAAAATTAAATTAAAAATATTTAGAAAATTATTTTTATAAAATGGATTTCATTTTTGAAATCAGAGCATTGATATTTGGTTAAGGTGAAAGTTTGGGGTTATTCTGAGAAGGTTGAATTTTTAGTGAATAGTAAAAATACAGTTTTAGGGTTTCGGTATGTTTAATGACATCATAATGGTGTCATGATGATGTCATGAGATCTTTTGAGGGTTGGCCGGCCAAGGGTGATGAATTATTGTTTTGTGGGCCCCATGTGGCCTAACTCCATGATAAATGCCAAGGGAGAGCACATGGGTTTGAGAAAAGCACATGTGAGGTGTCCTTTGGCCATTAATGCTTTGTCCCCTCACTTTCCCTATAAATACCCACCCTTTCCTCCATTAGTTTTCACTCCCAACTCTCCCCCAACGATGTTCTGGTCTTCTTACCTTCCAAGGAGTCCTCCCAAGGTGCCCCCAAGCCCTCAAGGTCCAATCCTTTGAGTTTCAAGAGTCACGTTTTAAGGTAAGGGATCCGACCTCTCTCTTTCTTTTCAAGTAATCTCTTTTATGTCTTTTCTTTTATACTCCATGTTCTTATGTTGGAGGATGTTCTTTTATATTCATCCTACTGCCTATTTCATGTTCATATGATGAGAGACGCCCCCTTGCTCTCATCAAATCGTTTTAAGAATGTTTAAGTGGCGCCGTTAGGCTGCCGAATTTTTAAGGGATTCTTTCACCTTCCTCGTTTTCAAGTTCTATTTTCATTCAAGTCTTTCATGTTTCTTTGTATTATGTTAGGGCATGATCTCTAAATTTATCATACTGGTCTTTTATGATCATATGATGAGAGACCCCATTTTATCTCTTCGATTCAATTTTTTTGAAGTTTTATGTGGCGCCGTTAGGCTGCCGAATTTTTTAAGGGATTCTCTCACCCTTCTCTTTTTCAAAGTTCTACTTTCATGTCATGTCTTTCAAGTTAATTTCTATTATGTTGGGGTATGATCTCTATATCTATCATACTGGACTCTTATGTTCATATGATGAGAGACCCCATTTGATCTCTTCAATTCAGTATTTTGATGTTTTAAGTGGCGCCGTTAGGCTGCTGAATTTTTAAGTGGTTCTTCACCCTTCTCGTTTTGAAGTTCTACTTTCATGTGAATTATTTCAAGTTACTTTTTGTTATATTGGGGTATGATCTCTATATCTATCATACTGGAATCTTATTTTCATATGATGAGAGACCCCATTTGATCGCTTCAATTCAGTATTTTGAAGTTTTAAGTGGCACCGTTAGGCTGCCGAATTTTTAAGTGGTTCTTCACCCTTCTCGTTTTGAAGATCTACTTTCATGACAATTCTTTCAAGTTACTTTTTGTTATGTTGGGGAATTATCTCTATATCTATCATACTGAACTCTTATGTTGACATGATGAGAGACCCTATTTGATCATTTCAAATCGTTTTTGTTGAAGTTTAAGTAACGCCGTTAGGCTGTCGAACTTTCATAAGAGAAATCTAATTTTTGTCTTCCTTCCATGTTTTTCATTTCAAATGGTATGTCCTTGAAATTTCACTACCATGATCATGTATCCTTCTTATTCTGTCAATCTACTGTTTTATGGGTCATTTATGAATGTTTGACCCATTTTCCCTCTCTTTTTAATGTCTTCTAAAACCTCATAACATAGCCGTTATGCTGGAGAATTTCCGTCTCAAAATGTCTCTCTTTTTTTCTAAAGTTCTTTTATATTATTAAGTGAATACTCAAAGCTCTTTCTTCTAAAGGGGTATTCACATATATACCAAAATGTTCTATTTTAAATTCTGGGATTTACATACATGAGACCCACCTTCCTTTTCTGTGGGTTTTAAAGTGACGTAAAGATCATGTCTTTAAAGCAGTTTTTAAAACGTTATGATTATGAAATGAAACCCATTTATTTTATGATATATGGGTTATTTATGAATTGTTTGATGATGATATATGTGGCTCACATGATAATAAAGGCAAATTTAAGGGTGCGCCCTGATAGCGCTCCAATGCATTGGGTAAAGACCTAATCTCTAGAGATGACCATTTTAACGACGCCTTGGTGAATAACCTTGGTAATTTTTAACGACACCTTGGGGATGGACCTTGGTGAAACGAAACGATTGTCAATATTAAATGTTGCAGCCACATATTCATGTTATGAAAAAGTTTTATTTTTATTATGATATGCCCCATGATTTCATTTTCATGCCTTAAAGTTCTTTTCATGACTTTATTGATGTATCCCAAGTTCATATGTAAAATGTTTCACTTGTTTCCCTTGCTGGGCCTTCTGCTCACCCTTTCTTTTGATGTATGTCCCCAGGTTATGAGATTCAGTAATGAGCCTAGGGTGAACATGAGGAGAAGCCTTTCAAGAGTTTAAGAAGAATTCTTTATGTTGTTTTCATGTTTTAAGTTCCTGGTTTCCAAGACACTAAACCTTAACGATCCTCGGTTTTGTAAAATGTAATTAAAGTTTATGTGATAAAAAGGTGGGATGCTATATTTAACATATTTTTAATCCCTTATAAATATTAAAAAATATATACGGGAATATAAATATGTTTAAAAAATTATTTTTTATAATGGTGCATATCCAAATGACCCTTCTTTTACTATTAACTCTTCTTACAAATAGAGAGATGTGGAACCAACTAACATTTATATATCTAAAATATCAAGTGGAGTCATATACCATTAAATATACTATTTAAACCATAGCGTCAGAACCCCAAATTGACATTTCTCACACGTGGGGTCATAATCCATTTACATTCCTTATAATGTGGTGGATGAAACTAGACCATCATTTATCTGAAAAAAAGGAACAACTGAAACCCCATGCCATTTACAATTCATGAAAAACCTAAACATAAATTTTTTTGTGTGGTATAATAGGAAAATAATACCTATTAAATGTAGTTTATCCAAATTAATTATTAACATAGAAAAAAATAGAAACTGTAGAACTTGTTAATTAATTCATATAGGAGTGGCATGGTAGAAATTATCTCTATAGACTGTAAAATATTAGGATGAGGTGTATAAACCAATAGTTTAATATTTATTGATTACCAAGGTGTGTCACAAAAATCAGTTTTTCAAAATCTTCAACCTCCCTTTCAATTGTTTTATTAAAATCCGTATGATGAGTTTCGTAATGTATAGAATATTCAAAATTTAAATGTCAAGGAATTTATTATTTTCTACAAAGTAGGAACATATATATCTAATAAAATAATTCATAGTTATTAAATGATTAATCAATAAAAGTCATTAATTTCAATTCTCTATTTAATGAAAATGAATGTTCATACCCATGTTGGTTTACATGGATACTCTATAAAAATAATTATAGGTGTATATAGAACAAGATAGAAACGTTAAGACTATTTTAAATATTCCATAAAAATATATTTCTTAATCCTTTTAATAAGTTTTTCTATATCAACTAGATAAAATCATCAAATTCAATATGATTCAATTTTGAATCCCTTCAATAAAATTTTCCATTTGAAAATTGAATAAGCATAGTCAAATTTGCCTTCATTTATATTTTAATAAAATAATTGAACAAAATTTTCGATGGAAAATATATGATTAATGAGTAACTATATAAAATATAAATTAATAAAAATAACCAATTTAAACATATTATAAAAAAAATATGAAATTAAATAAAAAATAAAAAATTAACCTTTAAATAGAAAAAAATGAGTTATTTGTTTTAGATCAGTCCTTACGATGGCTCAACCCTTATGATGGGTTCATCCTTATAGAACATCATATTTTTATTCATGTGGTTGATCGGTTTCGACATGTGGTTGACTAGAATCAATATAAAGTGTATTAGTATTCTAGGAATGGTTAATCTAATCTTGTGGTTGATTTAAATGATCATGTGGTTGATCAAAATTAATGCATATTTGTTCTATGTCTTTGTAGAAATTTCATTAATGATTGATTGAATAGTGTTGTAGGTTAAATTGCAATGTATTATTGATCATAATCCTTGTTTTTTATGCATTCATTATCACTCATTATATATGAATTCAATAATCTACCTTACTAATGATTCATTCATGAACAATACTCATTTACGTTATCACTAGTCTTCTTAACAATCAATTCATTTATGCTCTACATTTATATATGAGGTAAAAATAGATAATTAAATTAGTATACAAACCTGATATTAAATCCATATATTGATTGGTTTTTAACCATATTTCCCATAACATAAATTATAGATAAATTGGAAAAGGGATAAAAATATGATATACAATAATTTAAATCACATGTTAGAGGAAATAAAATATTTTGTAAAGGTTTTGGGAAATTATTCTTATACAAAAATTTATTTTAATTATCAAAAAATATATAAATAATCTATTTCAAGGATCTACATTAACATTCTCCCATTTTTTTATAATTTTAAAAAAGAAAAAATAAATATATAAATATATACCCATTTTGGAATTTATCAAAAATATAAATATATTTAGAAAAAAAATTTATTCATTTTTATAAGCACATAATTAATAAGCCAAGATGACCCCTAAGATAGAAAGATAATACTACGAATGAAACAAACCAATTGAATGTGTTCATTGAAAAATGATTTATATTCCTCCTAATAACACCATGTTTAGTAAATGAAAAATGATTTTGTGTCATAAGAATATTTTGAAGAATTAAAATGGAGAATGAATATCTATTTTTTAAAAGAGCCACTTCTATGTAATATAATTTTTAAAAATTATACAAAAACAAAAAATTATATACATATTTTTTATATTTAAGATTCCTGAAGTATAGATTTTTTATTATAATATGTTAAGAACCATGATTTTGGGGGGGGGGGGTGAATCAGGGTACAATAGATTAAAAAACCACAACTTTAGATATTATTTCATCATAAAAATTATATTCTCTCCCTTTCCAATAGAAATGTATGAAAATATTTGAAATAATTCATGAGACATGAAATTATTTCTTGGTTCTCAAAAACTAGGCTACGCCCAAAGAGTTTACAAAGGTAATGTGACTATGTAAAAATCCTCTAATGATCACTACTGTTACAATGTTTCGAGCAGACTCAATACCCCTCATAGTTTACAACTAATCAGAATTTTAATGCTCACTTATCTCATATTTTATGTGTTCTCACTGATCCTTCTAAATATTCCACTATGATCACTTGTGTCAATATATTGTACACCTCATTTAGTGTATCAATAAGTCCCACATTCATCCACTTGACGAATACCCATTTAACATAGAATTTTTTGAGGAAATAGTTATTGGTTCACCCTAATTTGAGTTTTTCACAACCCCTATACACCTTGTGTGAAACATTACCACTATCCACACAAAATTTATGTTTTTTCATGAAACTCTAATCTTTTAGAAAATGTCATGGAAATCCTAAAATCAACTCAACTTCATGAAATTATTGAATTCTACACAATTTTATAGAACTCCTAACTTATTTTTTATTAATAGAAGTAATTTTTATTTATGAAAATTGGTATCTAAGTAGTTCTTGTAAGAAAGATACCACATTTCAAAAATCACATGTGCTTTGGAGCCCTAACATTATCTAATTGTTGTGTTTATTTAATTAGAGGGGTATCCACCTATTTATAAACATGACTAACCTTGCTTAAAATAATCTTAAGTGTCTTGAAATATGTGCACAATGTTCCTTTGGTGTTTAAATTCTCATTTTTACATTTCATTTAGTGTGAAAACTCCATCTTTATTTTGGAGGTGCATGTAACTCTTCATGTGAAACGCAATTCTGCTTTTTTTTTATAATTTTAGATATTGTATGGATGTTTTCCTTTATTGTATTTTGATGTGCAAGTACTTAATCATCACTTGAATTCATCATTGCCAACCACCTTAGCCTTTTCATGAATCTTTTGACATAAATATGAAAATACTTCCTCTCCGAATATGTTTTGTCTAACTAGAAATTGTAGACAAAAAATTGAAGAACCATTGGGAAATAATTTCACCTTGAATGCTTAATTTTCTATAAAAACTCCATATCATACATTCCACTTTCATGAATATTTTAAACATACCTAGTCAAAAATCATGCCAAAAATTACAATATATCTTCTCAACCTTCTTTTTCAACAAACACAATCATCCTGAAAATACGACAAAGTTATCTTAAGTTGTTTTATCCCAACAAGGTCAATTTTACAATCTCACCCTAAACATTTAGTAAGTATAAAATAATTTTACTTCCATTAGGATGATTTGGAATTTAATTTTCTAAAATATTTCTAAATACAAAGACTTTTTAAAAGTATACAAAAGTTAATTATTTTTATAAATATATTTTATATTTATATTTAAATTTTTCATCATGATTTATAAAAATATAAATTCTAACATCTGTATGCTTTGTCTTATAATGTTGTAAGATCTTTTTATAAATTTAAAATATTGAATAATTATAACAATAAATGTATATTTTTAAAAAATTTATAAAAAAATAAAAAATAGTTATCTTAGTCCAAAATTATAATAAAAAACAAGATTAACTAGTAACAAAATAATGTTTTATAGTTGATAATGCTATTGAATTTATATTCTTATAACATCATAAAATTAAATAATTATCGAAAAATGAAATAATCATGATATGATATTTTTATATATCATTCAACCAATTAAATAAGAATCTAAAAAATTGGATTGTTCAAATGAATTATTTTTAGGCCAAAACATTCCAAGAATCAAGCGCCCATTGACACAAAAATTAATCCTTTTAACTACTTTTAAAAAAATTTACAATGTATAATATTGAAATATAGTATATATAAATACATAAAAAAAATATAATATAGTCTATATGATCTAAAATAAAGCAAGATACAAATCAGAGATTTAAATATATTGTAATCAATAGGTTTTCCTACATCATCACCTTTTTACATACATGAATTACTCACTATAATATTTTTTATATTTTACAAAATATAAAGACATAAACTTTTCAAAAATTCCATAGAATATTTTGATTGATTAATAAGGGTAAAATATTTTGAATGAACTATTATCCATCCAAAAATAATAATTTTCACCCATAAATCTCATGACCAACATTACATGCCTTAAAATTGATAATTAATTAAAAAGTAAACCAATTGAAGATTCATATATAATATCATGAGTTTTTATGAACAACTAATATATCATTAAAAATAATTTTTTTAATTATTTGTGATGAATAGATTACCTTTAAAAAATGTTTTTGAAAATAGAATTTTATAACCTCTTGTACCATACTCAAGGATATTTATAAAATACTTATGAATTTTATATTTTTTTAAAATAACATTCAGAAGAATTTCACCTCTAAATCCATATTTTATTATTTAAAAACCTTATTAAGAATACATCCATTTAAAATTTATATTTTTAACATCCATTTAAAAATGGTTCATTCTAAAATGAGTAGCATATACGAAAAATGAATCTTAACAATTCAAATCATACAAAAATGGAAAATGATTCTACAAAGTTAATTACATATTATTGATTGTCAACATGATCTAGTAATTTATTCTTGTTTTAAATTATTTTATTAAATTCATATATCTTATATCTAATAATATTTATTATTCCAAAAATATTTTTAGCATTTGGGGGTTCCACTAAGGTCCATACTTTATTTATATAAAAATGATTTATCTCTTAATTAATATTAATAATAATGTTTGAATCTGATAAAAGATCATTTATATTTTGAGGTATAAATTAGAAATTAAATCTTCATAAGACCAAACATTTCATAATGAATTGCTTACACTAATGCCTATTGTTATATCAAAAATTATTTTCCCAACCAGATGATCATTATGAAATTTTCATGTTGGTTCAAGATATAGATTATCCTACTAAATTGATTCACACAAATATTAATATTTTTTTTGTAATGTCTTAGTTTTTCGATGTAAATATTTATATTAGACCAAAAAATATTTTCAGATTTTGGTGCTATAAAGACATGAGATTCTGAGCCCTAGGGAGCCCAAAATTGATATTTGAAAAATGTTACATATATTAATATTATACATAAGTAGTTTGAATATAATGTTGAATAAATATTAAATAGAGTATCAGACCATAAATATGAGGCTACCGTTGATTTCATAATGTGGTCTTTATCTTATGTGCAGCATAATATTTTTCAGAATCGGGAAATCCTGATTTTTTAGGTGCAAATAATGAATGAATGAATTAATTAATTAATATTATTTAATGTGACATAACGACCTAATATTACTCTATTTAACCAACCCATTTACCAAGTCCTAGGGTTATCCACACAACCTTAAGAATTGAGAGAGATCTTGGTATAATGGCATGGAAATAATGATGAAAAGTTGAGGATTGTTAAAGCCAATAGAAATAGAGGATCTCACTATTAAAAAATGTAGATTGATTCATTATTATCGATCAATCCGTCCTGAGTTGGGATATTTTTTTTGTTTTATTTTTATCATATCCCATGATGATTGAAAAATACTCAACATAAAAATTGTTTAACAAATATAATATATTATACATATGGGAATATTATGGTGGGAATATGGGGATTTCTGTTTCTATTTATTTTGTATCTTTTCGTTTAACACTATAATGAAAAAAAATTGATTCTAAGAAAAACATTTCCCAAGTTCAATTCATTATGTTTTTGTGTTGTGATAGTGTTACCCCAATGTTTATTAATTCATCACTGACATTTTTTTAAGTGGTTCGACCAATACCTTGTGACCAATTATTTCACATATCTTTTTTAGATAAAAGTATTAAAATCATATATTTGGGTTTATATTATTGATTGAAAAAATCTAAGATGGTGATGAAAACATATCTAGATTAGATTTTTTGATACCTGATTAATATTTCAACATACAATGGTGGAAAGGCACAATAGTGAAGGTTACCTGATTGATTTGGATGGCCATAAATCAGATCATTGATGATGATTGAGTTTTGATGATTCTGATCCATGTGTTATGGAAGTTTTTGTGGAGGAAATAGGTGTATCAGTGGTAAGGGGGGAATCCATTTGAAAATTTACAGATTTTAGAAAATCTGTCACTACATATCATGTAACGGAAAAAAACATGCCATGTGTTGGGCCATGACTAGGGTGACTGGGTTTCACGAGAATTTAACCATTAGTTTACATGAGATACATGTCACATGATATGTTACATTTACCTAGAGGATCTATATGTATCAAAAGGGATAAAAAACATGGAAATGGCTAGGTACATGATATGGAAAGAGTACATAAGCTGAGCTATCTAGTAAGACCTGGGCATGTACATAGACCCAACTAGGTACACAGACATGGAAAGGTGTACTAACAACTGAACCTAAGCATGAGCAGTGATACACGGGTAGATCTAAAACTCAAGGGACATTCCATATACTTATAGTACACACCATGTATTCCACAAATATGTCTTTGAGACCTTTTTCTTCTCAACATAGACTATTTTCCTTAAGGGTGCATTCCATTGGCTAATCTATGTGAGGTTATATATAGAATTGTATCCCAAATAATGTATTGTGAACCTATTTATGCGATTATTTTTATGCTGATTTGTAGAAAACTATATCAGATGCCACAATGTGATCCTCTATTTTCCTATTACCTATGTAGGGTTCTCTAAATCAGCATGAAAATTGTAAAAGGGTGTCAACCCCTTACATAGATGGTTAATGAAGATGGGGTTAGTCGGTATTACCCCATGACCCTGGGTGTGATCCCCATATGTGTATCGATCTCTTCAGAATTCCAGTGTGTTATTTCTGAGGGTAAGACTAGAGAGTCATGGAATGGTGGATGAACACCATCTACACTGTCAAACTCACAGTGCGATTTCTCCTGGGAAGGTTTAGTTATAGATAGTAATGAAGTATCCTAGACGAAAAATGATGTCGTGACATTACCTTGAGACATAATGTCACCTATAATTATATATCTAGGTTTTATTATATTTAAGAAATTATTTTTGACATATCATATGTTGTTTTTACTAATCTTGATGATTTATTCTTAGTGGTTTAAATATGTATTAATGGGTAATGTAATACTCACCCCTTTATGGGATCTTCCCACACGTGATGTGTCTTATATAGATGACCAACCATGCAATGGGGTTCTTAGTTGATTGGGAGTAGATAAAGATAATATTTGGATTTGATAGAATGTGGTTTATTCTAGGAGTCACATATGAATTAATTCCCTATCTTTATCTAGTTGGACATCTTTATTGTTTTTGGATGGCTTGTATTTAGCCCTTATTACTTCCCAGTAACATTCTTGTTCTCTGATTTTGGGATTTGGTTGTATTAATGAATTTTGTCTATGTTATATTTTATATTATAGCAATTTATGGGCTTGGAGATGTGTGTTTGAGTATAGTTTCCTTAGGATAATGCCTCACAAGTGAGGTTTATCCCTACTCGATGATTTTCGCCAAAACCTAACCTATTAGTGGTGGGATTGTGGTATCCACACTCGGCTTATCGTCAGCTAGGCGGGCCTTCATGGGCATGGTCATAAAAAAGTGGTATCAATGAAATTTCCATTTTAATATTGGATTTTAATGTTTGTCTATCTATTAGAATTTTTTAGGCATCATGTAAATAATTTTAGGTGTTTTAAGTTTTGATTTTAGGCCAGGTATGATAGTGTTGTTGTGGCGGCCAATATATCCATGAACTATGACTTTGATCACCTTACATTCAACTCATTACATCAAAAATATGTTTTTTGGAAGACATTAGTATATCCATCATATAGTAATGAGTTTGGTTTCCATTTCATTCAAGAGTCACCACCCTGTATATACTAATTGGCTATGGTACATATTTTCTTTTTCAAGATACATCCATGATGAATTCCATATTTGATTTAGTAGTAGGATCACAAGGAAGTTTCCCTTAATGTTAGAGATTTTATATAGGGACATATTCAAGAGGTAGTTCTTTTGAATGGTTTTTCATTCAATCCTCCACCCATTGAGTAGTAGATAGTACTCATAGTACCAGTAGATGAGCAGTACAAGATGAACATGCTTCAGGTGTTTCAGTGTCTGTGACACCTCAGGTTTGAGGGAAAATCTATAGCCAGAAGAAAATATAGATTTTCATGTGGAATTTATGTTGTTATATTTTCTTTTAAGGACACCTAAAAAAGAGATGTTGGTAATGGTGGCAAGCCTTATTTAGGGTTCTAATTGGTTTTGGTATAGATTGGTGGTTTTATCATAATATGAGTCATCTCTTTCATGGATAGTGTTCACATATGTATTTATAGAGGAGTACTCTCCAACAACAATGATATTGGTGTACGTCCAAGGAAATAAGATGCTATATTATGGTGGTATTTTTATGGATATGTATTCATCGAGGTTTACCAATGTCTCATGATACACAATGAATATGGTTTGGGATCTGTTATTTAATGTGCGGACCTTTGAGATAGGTCTAGAATGACACATACATTGAATTGTGATACCTCTATGGATTCCTACATATGCTGTTGTACTAGAGTATTCCTTGGTGATAGAGATACTTCAAGCTGAGAGGACACATAGATTTGTGACAGAAGTGGAAACACATGGGTTGAGACTTCAACACCTTGTGTTTGATGATAGATGTAGTGATATAGATTTGTGGGATATTTTACTAGATGATATTAGAACTGAGGGTCCATGATTCATGGTTCTTAGGATGGGTTTAGTTATTCTAGTGAGAGGTGAGGAAACTCATGTGATGGTCGAGGAATTATCTCTTCACATTGTCTGACCCACCGTACGACTAATAGAGAGACACTAGATAACCTGCCTAGGCATAACAATCACCTAGGTGGTTCCCTATATGATTAGAGAGTTTGTATATGGGGGTGATGACAGCTGCAGGATGAAGAGGCATATGATCTTGAGGCTCCATGAATTATTAGAGGTATGAACTATATATTATCTACCGTAGATATAGTTCTCTTATAAATATGCATGATCCACTCTTTTCTTTATGAATCACTATTTTACGATCTAGAGGTTCTGATTGAGACCTTGGATCGATTTTTATGTTTGGATACATTTTCGAAAGATGACTCAACAATCAGACATTTTTTTCCAAAAGTGTGATATGGTTCTTCAGGGATAATGTTTCTCATGGTACCCTCTTCTGTAATATTTTAGGAATTATGGTTTTATCAAAAGAATGGATTGGATTTAGACCATTCATGAATATATTGATTATTTTTTGTGGAGGATTCAATGTGTCTCCATTGATGGGACAAGGTTTTCCATCATTGTTGAGAAGGAGAGCTGTGAATAGAAGGATTCACTCATATGTAGGATGGTTCAATTGATTACTCACTAGTTGTTTAGCTTGATTCTTAGATATGTGGATGGTATGATTTATCAGTTTCTGACTATGGTGGTTTATTATGAGTTCATCTTTCCAGAGGTAATTATAGGCTTTCCTCCCCACATGAATATATAATTATATTTTAAAATAGACAACTCGTATGCCCCAATATTAATTCCATAAAATCAAATATCAAACAAAGAGATTTTTGAGATAATTGTTTAGTCAGAATATTTTTATAGGAAGGAATTTTTGAGACTCATTGTTTCCCTCTGGGCACCCCAATTGTTATTCCCTATTAAGGTGGATGTGATATTGTGGTTACTCATGAATTATTGATGCATGAAATGGGATAATATGAAGAACACGATTCAATAATAGAGGATATACTACATATTTGATCATGTGTTAGGGGAATATTTGTTCACATAGGTTGACCTTAGATTAGGCTATCACCAACTATGAGTAAAAGTTTCATATATATCAAAGGAAACATTCAAAAGTAGCTATTCTTAAAATGCGTACTTAATGATTCCTTTCAGCATGAAGGATTCCCCATCATTGTTCATGGGACTCGTAGAATAGATATTTCACTTTGTTAGACTAGTTTTTTTGTAGTAATCATTGTTGATATGTTAGTGTACATAATTTTTGAGAAAGAGGACATGAGACACATGAGTGTGGTTATAGTAAAAATATTATAGAAATAATATTTTTAAGGATCTATAAGTGTTAGTTATATATTAAGGTGGTCCATTTTATGAGGTATTTTATCTACATAGACAGTGTAGCAATGGTCCCATCAATGGTTGAGGAAGTTTTATCCTAGTAAAAACCCAAGAATGTGATGGAGGTGTGAAGATTATTTGGCTTAGAAGTCTACAACACAATATTTTTGCATAATTTCCATTGTAAATCATAATATTTAACTACATTGACCTGAAAGGGAAATAATTTCAAGTGGATGAAAAGGTTCTAGTTAGATTTTTTAGAGATTTTTTAGTGGTTTATGAGATACCTCATCTTGATATTTATAGTGGAATGTGTTGAATACAAAATGATTTGAAATCCTTTATGGGGAAAAATTCATTTTGTGACGATAATGATGTAGAATGTGATTACATATGGGTCTTGTATATTGAGAATATATAATAAAATATATGTAACCCAAGATCTTATATTTTCATTACCAATATTCACCGTAAAAATTTAGTAACAATATCTTATGGGATAATGGTTTATTTTGTAAGATGATTATAAGAGTCTCAAATCTATATTCTCTTAGAAAAATATTAATTTGAGATAGAGATAATGGATAAAGATCCTCTATGATGATGAATTTGATATTGTCTATTCTTATGGGAGGGGATAGTGGTGGAACATACTCTTATTAGGGGATATTATTCTTATTTTATGGATATGTTGTTGATGGACATAGCCTCAATATAGTTGACCTTATGGGACGAGAATTGTTCTTTATATCATCAGTAAATTTTCATTATTGTAACACTTTTACAGCATTTTATAGAAGATCAGTATGGAAATACTGATCGTAAGACATTTAGTACATTGATATCCTCTAGACATATTCATGATTGATTTTGTATTGGTGGGGTGCATGTTATTCCTTTAAGAGGATTAATGATGGTACCGATGAGGTTGAGTGAGGAGGTGATGATAAACTATTATAAATACACTTTGGAGGTACATCCTAGAATAGAGAAGATGTACTAGGACCATTGAAAAAAGTTTTGGTGGCTAGACATGTTGTAGGGTGTAACAATTTTTATCTCTCGATGCCTTACTTTTTTGTAGGTTAAGGATGAGCACTAGGTTCCAACAGGTTTAGCTAAACCCCTTGTGGTGGAAGAGTGGATGTTTTATAGAATAACACTGGGCTTCATGATTGTGTTATCAAATAATTCATTAGTATAAAATGAAATATGGGTGATCATTGGCTAACTCAGCAAGTTAGAACACTTTCTATCTATTTGAGAGAAGAGTCCAGTATAGTGATTGACATGATTTTATGATAAGGAGATAGTCCTTCAATATAGTGTTCCCTTTAATATTGTTTTAGACAATGCTTCTAACTTAACTTCATAATTATAGAGTGGATAACATGAGGCCTTTCTGACTCAATTGTGTTTGAGAATGACTATTCACAATCACATTTATGACTATCTGAGTAGAACATTCAGGTTCTTGAGGACATGAAACAATATTTCATATTGGTTATAGATGGGATGATCAACTACATTAGTAGAGTTTATATAAAATAATATCATCCATTCCACCATCATTATATAACCAATAGATGGATTTTACTAGAGAACCATTAGGTAACCACTTTGTTGGACTGATCCATGTGAGTCAGAACTCAGTGGATATGGGTTGGCTTAAGCTAGAATAGAGAAGGTTAAGATCATATTGAAGTAGATGAGGACTACAATGATCCTCTATATGACTTATACATACTGAAGATAGAGGCCTTTAGATTTTGAGGAGGTGAACCATGTGTTCCAGAATGTCTCACCTCAATGTGGATTCTAGAGATTTGTCTTGGGAGGAAATATTTATTTAAAATTCATTGTCCCAACTAATATATTAAAATAATTTGGTGAGGTGGCATGCCAATTTTCTCTAATGCCTTAGATAGATTGAGTGCATGATGTATTATATGTGTCACAGTTGAGGAGATATGTGCATGAACCATCACATTTTATCAAGTGGGGCTAGCTAGATATCAATGATGGAGACACCATTCTAGAGTACCCTATATAGATATAGGATCGATAGGATAAGACCCTTATGGATGAGTGATTATTTTTTTGTACCTTCATTGGTAGTATGAGAAACATTAAAAGAGATCCTTTGAGTGGGAGACCATGAAGTAAACGTAGTACCCACTTCATTTTGAGTAGTCCTTTTTTATATTTCCAGATTATAATCCCTAGGTTGAGGAGAATATAATGTTTCATTTTTCCACGTAAATCAATGAAATATATCTTGTAATTTTTTGGAGCTAGGTGTTGAGACAAAGTGAGATTATGAGGCACAATAAGACTATAATTGATATTTGAAAAATATAAAATATATTTGCATAACTTGTGTGTTGTTTTCTTGAAATAGAGGAATTACTTATAAATAGATTCTCAGACCATAAATATAATAAAACCATTGTGTTCTGAATTTTATCATTACCATAGGCATGATATAATATTTTTCATAATCAAGAATGCGTGAAAATTACTCTACAAGATTAAATAATGAATGAATTAGTTTTATTTAAAATGATATTTCAACCTAATCTTACTATAATATTTCACACCTACGACCAATTTCTAGGTTTATCCACATAAACTTGAGAATTGAGAGACAGTGTTGGAGGAAGTCTTGGAGATGATGACAACAGACCGAGGATCATTCATTCCCATAAGAATCGAGGATCTCATCAATGAAAATGGTACAAATTCAATATTCATAAATGGTCAATCCATATTGAGGTATGAAATTTGTTTTATGTGTATTTTTCCCTATTTTATTAACTTATGATTTTTGAGAACAAATCAACTGATGGATTTTTTTTGCAGAATGATTGTATCAATGTTATGAAATTATTATTCTTGGAATTTTGGGATTTATTTTTCTGTTTAATTTACATATCTTCATTCATTATTCCAGGGGAAAATAATCACAGAATGTATTAAAATTGAGTGATTAATATTACTTATGATTGTGTTTTTTGAATTTATTCCCCCTTTATACGTTCGTTCATTAACAATGATTGTTTTCGATAGTGCTTTGACAAATTCCCAGTGATCAATCATCATACACCTTTTTCTAGGTATAACTGATTATTACCACAAATTTTGGGTTTTGGATTAATATGGGATTTAGCTATAATGAAAATGAAAATGGATTAGGATCATATTTTGGGAACCTGAGCCATGATTTTAACAAAATATAGTTAAAAGTACAAAAATTGAAGGTTTCATGATCAATTTAGATGTCCATATATCAGATCTATGGCAGTAATTGAGATTGGTTGACTAAGATCCATGTATTTAGGATGGTTTTATGGATGAAATTAGAGAGGAAATAGAGGATGAGGAGTTTGTGTGAAGATCCATAGATTCTAGAAATTCCCACACTACATGGTGTGTTACATAAGAACACACACCATGTGTGGGGCCTTGGCTACATTGCTAGGATTCAATTTGAAGAAAAACATCACATTCCATGTGAAATGTGACACACACTATGTTACCCTTACATGGTATCCCAGTGAATATCATGGACGATAAATGGACATATACATAGCTAAGTAAATGTCACATCTATAGTAAATTGATTGAATCATGTACTTAGTCATGAACCAATACATGAAAATGGCTATGTACACAAACACATCCTAGTGTACACAGGACAAAATATGACATGTGATATGATGCATGGGTAGAACCAATAATGAAGGGACATTCTATGTGTAGATATTTGAAATTGTTTACTTATTTATTGATGACCTAGAGACATTATTTCCTATAGTGTGGACTAGTTTCCCCAAGGGGAATAACCTTAAACTCTCCATATGATAATATATCGTAGCTTTATATCCTAAAAAATCGATTGTTATCCTCTCTAATATATTTTTTTAGATATAGTTGTTGGAATCTATCCTAGCGATTTGTATGTGATCCTCCATCTTCTTTTTCTCTAAGATAGTTCTCATAACTGGTTTGACCAACTATACTTGGGCATTAATCACCTATTTAGATGGTTAATAAAGACATGGTTAGTTAGCATTACCCCATTACCCTAGGTCTGTTCCTCATCTATGTATCAATATCATTAAAAATATAGCATGAACTTCCACATGGGGATATATGATGAGCATGAAATATTGGATGGATTTCATTCGTATTATTAGACTCATATAGTAATTTCTCCTGGGTGAGTGTGGTTATGAACTCTTGAGTAGAATTATAGGTTAGAAATGTGGTTGCAACCTTACCTTGAGTTCCAGTATAGACTATGAGTATATCTAAATGTTTTATTGTATGTATCATAGTATGATTGAAATATCATGTGATCATATGACAACTCTTGATGTTTTATTCTTTGTGATTCTAGAGCGTCCTACTAGTTATTGTTATACATACCCCCACATGGGATCTGACCCCACGTTTGAGGTATTATATATACAACCTTCTATTTGATAGGGTTCTCGGTTGACTAGGAGCACATAGAGCATAGATTTAGGATAGAAACACCATGCTTCACTCCAAGAGATTCATTTGACTATATTTAACAATTTCTATCAGGTTTAAATTATTTACAAATTTTGGAGGGATTTTATTTTTCATTTATTTCTTCCTAGTGTTTTTTACACACAAATTGTGAAATTTCGATGTATGAATGTAATCGATCTTCATTTCATTTTATTTTTCATCATTGTATGGTCTTCGAGATATGTGTGTTTGCATATAGTTATATTAGGCAATCACCTCCCATGTTAGTGTTATGTGTACTATATAAAGGTCACCATCCCCTGGCCTATTGGAGGTGGACATGGGGTATTCACTCTAGGTTAATCTCAAACCAGGTGGGACCAAGTCTATTGGGTCATGAAAATGTTCTCCAATGTTAAAATATCTAAACACTCACTCATCTTAATATATATTATATTTTCATTATTTTAAATTTTATTCATGAATTTCAAAATGAGATGATTCTTTAAATACTAATTTTAATTTTTTGTAGACCCTATATGCCTTACGATAATTAGAATACCCATAAAAATATATATCTAGTCATTATAAAAATATTTCCAATGAATATTTTCTTTTTAGAATCTAAACATTATAAAAAGATACTCTAAAATATCCAGTTAAAATATTCTATACTTTTTGATATCATAAGTTGTTTTCATTAAATATGAATCAATTATAATTTTGATTGATCATGACTGTTTAGCTAAATATCGTATTCATAATATTTGTTTCGATAAATTATAATTTTTTATCATTCTATTAACCTTTTCTTGAAGTTTTCTAATTTTCCACTCCACTATATAATTTTACTGTGGTATCCGAGGAGATGAAAAATTATGATTATATCCTTTATATTTACATAATTTATCCAATTCTAGATTCCAAAATTCATTAACTCTCTCAATTATAATTAAAATAATCAGATATAATCATTTTGAAAAAATTTATAAAAATTTATAAACATATTTAACATATCATATTTATGTGAAAGAAAATAACTACCTAAAAACCTATTATAGTCACATACTATAATAAATTATTATATTGTTCCTCTGAAACAATATTTTTAATGGGGATAAAAAGATTCAATTTTAAACATCGATGGGCTCTAGATTTTTATATTACATGATCTAGTTTTAATGATTTATTATACTATTTACTAGTTAATCATGAATCATATATATGATTTTTCCCATTTTTAAATTAGGTTGATGAAAAACCCTATATTTTTGTGAAATCTTGTGTAGTGACCAAAAATTTCCATGGCCCAATATTATATTCAATAAAACATTTTCAGATTGTACATTATTTACTTATTTGAAATTTTTTTCAATTAAATCAACAAAAATAAGTTGAATAAATTTATATTTTCTTTTTTATAAGATTTTTTTTTTCATTCTCGAAAACAAAAAAACTATAATTTTATTATTTAATGTTCATAATATAACCATAAAGCTATTATAAACTAATAAAATAATTTTTTAAACCATAAAAAAAATTAAAATGTCGAAATTTAAAAAATGGATATTACTACATATCTAAGAACCTTTACTTATTCTATGAAGTTATCACTATATGTAACACTAACACCATCAAACTTATTAAAAGATAACATTTTTGTGATATCACTTTACATTTTTCATGAACATCCACTATCAATATACCATGGTTATTTTTTAACATTTCCAAGAGAAACATAAAAAAAATGGTTTATAATGTTTTTTTGTACTAATGAAATATTTGAACTTATTGGATTAGTATATGAATTTTTGGGAATCCATAAGGAATATAAACATTGGTTAATTTACTTTTGAGATCATAATGTTCAGAAATAAAATTCTAGGTGTATCCAAGAGACTATGAATATATTAAGGAATATTCATTTGGATAATGATCTTTAATATGATATCTAAACCATGTAACACACGAATCATTTCCACTTAAAAATTTGACACAAAAGTTCTTATAACATTATTGTAAGAGACTATCATTTCCAATAACATTTATGTTTTTATTTATCTTATTTTAAACCATTATTTTATTAAAATTTTATGTGCCATGAAAATATAGAAAAACCTATTTTAAAAATGTCAATTTCAATTTTTAGCTTTCAATTTTCATCCAAAATAGAATCAAATATAAAAGTTTGAGCTTCTTAATATTTAGTTTTCCAATCCCTGAGAATGAAATTTTCATGTGGAACACTATAAAAGTCATCATATAATTTTTCACAATCTCTTGAAGGATTATTTGTTTATTTTAAAATTTAATTTTAAAATTCAAAATTCTTACAATTATATTTTTCAAAAATATAGTAATTTCATTGATCTTATGATTTAATATATCAATAATATCATAAAAAATATTTTTTTAGTTGGAACAGAATGAGATTTATTAGGGAAAGACAATCATATTTAGTTAACTATTTTGATGAATCCATTGAAAATATGATTTATTTCCCTTCTTCAGCACCAGATTCATCACACAAAAAAGATTCCTGACTACAACCAAATACATATTCCATTTATTTGTATTTCCTTTTGGTATCTTCTTACCTTGTTTGGGAAAATATTGGTTCTTAGGAAATTTTTATTGATGTGTCAACTTCTTTTGTAATTATAAAAAATAATTTTGGAATCATCATTTGAAATATCTATACCTTTTATATTCCACTTATGATATTTTTTTGGAATATCCTTTATAAATATTTTAAATCATACTTTCATATTTACATATCCTTCATTTTCTACTTAAGTTAAAAAATCTATTTCCGTAGACTATAACTTGGAGTTATAAGATTAATTAGTAAATTTTTATTTAAATATTATTTATTTATTTTTAAAATTACCTCTTGAAAAATATTTGTTAATTTCTTATAATATTCTAATAATATTAAATTATTATCATTTAAAATACATTATGTGAAATTTTAGTTTTCATAAATTTTTACCTTCAAGTAATTTAACTTGATAGTAAAATATAATAACTTTCATTCAACCAATGTTGAGTTGTTTAATATTTATCCCAAATAACTCATCCAATTTACTATTCCTAGATATATATGAAACATTTTATTAATAGTTTCTCCTAATCCAATTTTAAATACCCGCTACTTGGATTATGGCATCCAATTTCTCGTTCATATATGTTTATCCACTCCATGATGAATGACATGTGATATTTTCAAAATATCATGTTATATTTTTCATGAAGATGTATATATATATAAATTTTTACTAATTTCAAAATATAAAAGTTTTATTTCCTTATAATCCGAAATAGGTCTTTTTGAATGATTATTAGAAAATATATATGGGAAAACTTCTGGTACATTTTTCATTATAGTGGTAGTGAAATTATCAATTCATTAATAAAAAATATATGATTCCATGTGTGGATTCCAATATCAATATTATTATCCATAAAATAATTTTGTCAATTGATTTAACAAAAACTATTGAAACATTTTCTTTCTATAGTATAAATTTTTTTGTCTATAATGATTATGTTTGGATTTTATTATCACCAATTAATATAAATATTACTAATCTTGGTGTCAATCTCAAATACCAACTATGAGGTCCCATTAGAAGAAAAAATAGCCAACAAGGGGGTGAACTAACAATTTAAAATATTTTCAATCACTTATCATATTATTACTTATCCTTTGTATTAGAAATAAAAAAGATAAAAATAATACATTTTATAAAATTTAATATGTAGATGATCTAACATCTACTGCCAACTATGCTCAATCACAGAGAGAAATACCACCCACTAATTATAGAATATATGAATTTTTATACAGATTCATATCCCATTACTATTTGTTTTTCAACCATAGATGAATAACCCAAAACTAACTTTTTCACATATTTTTAAGAACAAGGTAAGCTTTTTATTGAGGTATTGGTATGGACTAATCCCACTTTTATATGGGAAAAAGTAAAATTGAATACTCTACCTTTTATAGGTTAATAACAAGTAGTTATATTTTCCATGAGGTGGTATAGATTAGATATCCTACAATTTAATTATAATAAAACCTAATATAATTATAAAAATAGAAATATAATAGATTGAATTAGAAACCGTAGACACTTTTAAATAATTTTATGAGTTTCAAGGAATTAAAGATCTCTATAGATAATGATGGATTAAAATGATGTAGAACATCCAAGAGTATTCTAGTGATTGATCAATTTTTTTTGTACAATATAATTTTACAACATATTCATACTCCCCTTATTAAATTGGTTTTATAAAAGACATTATAAAGCGTTTCTTCAATCACAATAGATCCCAAATTTGAATGATACTAAATTTTGTCTTTACAAAAGCATCATAATTATGAATCATTAATAAACTACTTCTACATTCTTTCATTTCATATTTACCAGTAATTGTTCACATGAATTCTAAATTAAATCTGCATTAAAAAAATACCCATCTGTATTTACTTGGATTTTCTATGAAAATAAATACAATTTTACATAGTACTCCTTGGAAAATATATAGAGTACTAAATATTACCAAAAAGATGATTTCATATTATTTATAATACCCCCTAATATAGTGATTAAATAACACTCTAAATTCCCAATGACAATAATTTTAATCTCAAGATGTAAATGTTCCATGTGATAATTAAATACCTATGGTCCACATTAACCTTTAATTAAATTTTCATAAATGAATTCAAAAGATTTGTGCATGGAAAAACATGATTATTGAGTAAACGTAAAATATATAATTTAATAAAAATAACTAACATAAAAATAGATTCAAAAGAATTTTGTAAAAATAAAAAATATAGATAAAATGAGCATATTTAAAACAAAAGTTTTTGATATTATTACTAGAAATCAGCCCTTATAGTAGGTCAATCCCTACAAAATTCCCATCATTAATGTAGGTCCATGTTTACTTAATGTTTCCAATATGTTTCCAATAAAAAATAACCTAGGATGAATTTATATTTAATATTTATTTGATCCGATCAATAGGTCAATTAGAATGATTGTGTGGTTTATCACAATGATTGTGAGGTTGATCCATGATATTCAATAAATTTATGCCATCCTTGAATAAATAGTATACTTGGTTGATACTCATGAAGCGGTTAATTTAATCATATTTGATCTGTATACATATAATCAATCATATTCATTATATATGAATCATTTATAATTGATCCTTATACATGTGAAAATTCATCTAAATTATGATCAATTCGTTCATTGTAAATCCTTATTTATGTTGTCAATACTCATGATCAATCCAGTATATATACCTTATAGATGATCCACATATAGAATTTTTTTAAATAGTTATCACATAATTAAAATTATAAGTAAATTATATAATGGAGGAACAAATATGATAAATAAAAATTCTTCTTATTTGGAAAATAGGATTTCCGAAATGTTCTAAAAAATTGTAACTAAAAAAATGAATATTAATGATAAAAAATAAATAAATAATGTTGTTAAAGGTTCTATGGAGATAGTGTATAGTATTATGGTGGTTGGGAGTTCATTAAGAAGAACCATCAAATAACGTTTCCACAAGATTTTATTCCATCACATGATATTTAAGGGATCCGATGTATTGAGTACACCCGATCCATCCCCTTATATATAATGTGAAAATTAGATTGTCAGAGTAAAAGAATGGATGGGTTATTCTGTATTTCATGAGCTAATGCATATATTGACACTTCTTAGTTACCAATTGTTTTCTCAAAATATTATTTATCAATATAATTATCAAAAAGAATGTCTTTGAATTTTTTAATTCGATCAAAATTAAAACATTAAGAATGGATATTGATATCTTCTGATTCATTTTAAGTAACTTGTGACATAGATGATTTAAGAAAATCTATTAAGAATTATTTTCTTACACCAAAACAAATATACTCAATAGGATAAGTGGAATTCATATATTTCTAATTAGGTGTATCTCTATCTTCTTCTTCACTCTCTATAGAAATCCATGTATTGGATAAATATAAAAAAAATGTAAATAATGGTAGGTAATACTAAATTTAGATTTAATAATGTTAGAATATGATGATTTTAAGAAAAAATTTATCCCTCTGATTTGGTTCAATGTCGAGTGTCAGTTTATAGTTTAAGGCCGCTGGGAGGATTATAGAACCATGGTGTATATAATTGTTACACAATTTCATTTCCACATTCATGAAATCTTATTGAAATATTGGAGGGAAAACTTCTTATCATTTTTTAGCCACTTCTTGAAAGAAATATATAATTTTACATTACAATTCAATGAACTCAATGGATGATAATTCTATGAATGTTTTTTCTAGATACTCCATCAAATCCTTCATAAAACCATCAAACCCCCTAACTATACAGTTGGCGCGTGACACCTCTAGTATCTTCCTTAAAAATAACATCAATATTTTGGAAATGTTTGGAGGGGAAGTAAATAATTATCTTATGTTATTATAGAATAATTTTTTCATATTAAGGATATAAACTATTTTAAAAGGTAAAATAAATAAAGAATGATTGATTTGGATCCCTCTGAAAAATAAAATATGATGGTATGTACCATATACACTCTTTGAATATTTTTACGTTTTTAACTAAGTATAAAACATGCAAAAACCTAGGTCATCACTCTTAAAGATTGTTTTTAATCACTCACAATAATAATTATTTTACTATATTCATGGTTTTTTTGAAAATAATGAATAAAATGGTCAGTTATGAAGGTAAATATTGGAATGGATAACAAAGAAAATATATCATGATAAAAAGAAGCAAGCATGAAAATAGTTTATTAAAAGTAGCATTATGAGTATACATAATCAATTTATTTTACCCATTAATAATTTATTCATCATCTGGAATTATATTTAAATACATTTACATATGATCTCCTAGTATGATAAATCATCATGCCATATATAAATTCATATAACCACAAAAGAAGTAGAAACTAACCCGAGGTTATCATTTTGATTTACAATTGAAACAACTTGATTTTATTAACATACAAAAGATAACATAGGATCTGTGTATAATTCGGGACTCATTTACACCCAAAAAGTTATAATTATTTCATCTTGAGTAATGAAATATTAACCTACAATTATTTCAAAGGTTGATTATATTAGGAGATTAATGTTTGAATCCCATGATTCAAATAAGGACATCCTTGTAGTCTATGCACTTATCAAATGACTAGGATAGAAAATAATAATCAATTAATTAATCCTTATATATAAATTTCATTATGTTCATGGACTCAAAATAAATTCATTATGTGAGTATTATTTAAATATAATCTCAAGGGGAGATACACTTCCATGGGAGGAGTTGTCATCATGGAGATTATTTTAATGAGACCTAGACTAAATGGGTAAAACCCAATATTAATTCTAATATTAAATTAAATAAAAAATAATAAAATAGAATATCAAAAATGGTGAAGAGAGGAACGGAAAATGTTTTACAAGAATAATTTATTCCAATGGTGGAATCAAAATGATGTAATGTTTATGAAGAATGTTATGTGAGTTGGATGAGATCCTAATGATCACGTTTTAATTCTTGTATTTATTTTTAGAAAATATGGATTGAACAAAAAAATTGGATAATCTCAATATAATTAATGAGTCATACACTTAAAAGTTGAATAATAAAAACTAATTTAGAGTAGGGGAAATTGTACATTAATCTTATTAAACGGAATGTTTAAAATAAATTCAAATTTTATTCATGTTTTTGTGTTGTATATTCAAAATTTTAAAGATCAAAAAAATGTTTCTCCAAATTATAGAAATAAATTTTTTATTTCCTACAGTGTTTGAATATATTTCCTCATAATTTGGGAAAAAATAAAATTGTTATGTCCAAATCATAGAAGACATATCAATTCTTTCAAATCCATTACAATGTTTTATTTCAATTACTGTTTCTCCTTAAAAAATTGAGATCTATCTTGTGGATTTCCAATAAAATATGTATTCTATCATAATTTTTTTTAAAATATGAGATTAAATGTTTTTACACATAGAATTTTATAATAAACATATTAGAGTGAAACTTAATGTGAAAATCTAAAATTTCCATCAATATTATAATATCATACAGTAGTTAAAATTTAAATTCAAAAAATAATTAAAAATCATTGTGGTAAAATTAAATATTTTATTAAAAATATATTATTCAATAAAATCAGGTTTTAGGATTAATAAATTAGTTGAAAATTACTGGGTTAGAAGACCCAATAAAATAGGGTGGGTGTTTCTATATTAATTACTCAAAGGAATTATGTTCTTAACTCAGTGTGTCTTGGAGCTCAACGCTATTAGAATTATTTTTTATATCATAAAATATTTGAGTGAACCTAACAATGAAATTTTTTACTCCTTCTATTGTCTCTTGTGGCCTATCATTTGAGAAATCACCTAATTATATCTAATACAAATCATTCAATGGGATCATCCTTATAGAATCCATTACATGAAGAAGTAAAAGTAGATAAAAATAATTAAATTATTCAATGTGTAAAATTAAAAATTGTGATCTTCGAAGAAATAACTCATAAATGATGCATCAACATGAAAATATGACTATCTAGGTTTAAATTTTTTATTATCCCTGTTATTTGCGATATTATATTCTCAAACCTAAATATATATGAATACTCATAATATTTTCTAAAGAGTATATAAATCATTAAATAATATAATCAAAGAGTTTCTAACCAGGTCTATAGTTAGAACCATTTTTTGTACACTAAGTGGATATCAAGTAAATACCCAACTATCCATTTCATGGTCGTTACCACTAGGTGAATATGTACTAGATCTTGCATCTACATGTTTATTACTTAACAAGGATTAAATTTTAATGTAACTATACACACTACCCTTTATAGAGATTAAAGGTTCATTTCCCAGATTTATTATTATCCATTGGACTTTTCAATAATTTTCTATAGTACTAATCCTAAAAAATTAATAAACACTTCCCCTAACATAACTTAACCTGGTTTTAATACCAACTAATATTCCGATGACCCACACTCTTGGGTCCTCTTGTAAAAAAATTATTTATAAATTTTCCTTGATTCCAAGTTAGAAAACCGAAGATAAACATTCTTATACCTCAAAATTATTAAACATTATACAACAAAACAATCTAATAATATTCTAACTATAAGGGGTAGTTTCATTTGATATTATCTAACTAAAAATATTATTTCTCTAAATTTTAATAATTTCACTATTATCTCAGCATACTGTATTTATATTAGAAATATAATTTGTTTTAATAATAATGACAACAGAGGGAATCACAAACATATGAAATGGGTGATCTAAATTTCTTAATAAGGGAAGCAATAGTCAATATTTCATAAAAGGAAATATAATATGTATTTGAGAAAATATGATCATAAGATAAATATGTGATGGAAAATTAAAAGGAATAATAAAATTTGTTCACAAGTAATAATATAATGCTAGGTAATCTCATTAATCAAAAATATAACTAAGGAAAAGAGTGCATAAATATGAGTCAATAAACCAGAGCCATTATACCTATGAAATGCACATAGCAAAAAAAAGTATCATACAAATAAGAATAGAAAATCATAATATTGTGGAAAAGATGGTTGAATCATGTCCACACTCAATATTTTGGACATAGATAATCATATTGGGTTCATAAAAATTATTCCGATCATATCTAACTGCATCAAGTCCCCACTCAGTATTTTGAACATAGGTAACAACATTGATTCTTTAATTAATCTTTTTTATAAATGAAATAAAAACATTTACATACATAAAATTCTTATCTCATGAAGTATAAAACATTTTCAAAAAATTATATATATATATATATATATATTACAAAACACGTCACATATTGATAATTCATACACATATTGTCATGACCCGCCTCCCGGGCCATGAACCTTATCATCTGACCCCATGGGTCTCTTATAATACCTTGGTTGCCTTCTTAGCACACCATAGGCTATTACTCACTAGGGTCTCTTATCAAACTAATGAATGTCCCCACATGCCAACACATGTCCTTTCCAGTGTGTTTTGTCCTCACTCAAACACATCCTGGAAACTTCACAGAAGGTCACCCATCCTGATCACTACTCCAAGCCATGCACACTTAACTGTGGAGTTCTAATCAGGCAGGCTCCTGAAAAGGAAGGTGCACCTTGTTGACATGAGTAGTAACATTTAGTGATTTTAAGTCTCACTTTTTCAGGGGTGTTACAATATCCACCCCTTTAAAGCACAACGCCCTCGTTGTGGACCCCAAGCCTCAAACCCAGGCAGTGCCTAAGCACTTCCGGCTGGGTATTGGCTCTGATACCATTTGTCATGACCCGCCTCCCGGGCCATGAACCATATCATCTGACCCCATGGGTCTCTTGTAATACCTTGGTTGCCTACTTAGCAAACCATAGGCTATTACTCACTATGGTCGCTTATCATACTAATGACTGTCCCCACAGGCCAACACATTTCCTTTCCAGTGTGTTTTGTCCTCACTCACACGCATCATGGAAACTTCCCAAAAGGTCACCCATCCTGATCACTACTCCAATCCAAGCCCGCTTAACTGTGTAGTTCTAATCAGACATGCTCCTGAAAAGGAAGGTGCACCTTGTTGACATGGTTAGTAACAATTATCCTTTTTAAGTCTCACTTTTTCAGGGGTGTTACACATATGATCCAAAAAAATCATGTATTATATATTTAATAATCCCTCGAGAAACAAATGTGTTTATTAAAATGTCTAAACGATATCATAAAAAATGACATCGAGAATTAGATTTGTTGATATAAGAAACTAAATCACACAAACATTATTATTTTATAAGATCATATAGAGTGTGATTAATTTAAAAAATAAATAAGATATTGTTTCTTAGGATATATATCAGAAAATTGAATTATAATAACAAAAAACATTTCATAAAATATTTTCAACATTTTTTGAAAAATAAAAAGATACCAGTCAATTTGAAAAGAAATATTCACAATGGAAACATGGAAACCACATTAAAACCCCACTAGAAAATAAATACTTAAGTGGTGAATTGATGTTAAATAATGGTTTAGTCACAAATGTGATGTGGAAGATAAAATATATGACAAGGAAAACAAAACACATTATGATATATTAAAATATCTCCATTGAAACCCAAATAATTATAAACGGTAATGAAAAAATATTTTAAAAAGTGGTATATAAATGCATTAATTGTATAACATTATTTTATTATTATAAAGCTAATACATTTTTGAAAAAAATAATATGTAAATATAAGGGAAATAACTTATTTAGAGAGGCTTAATTTTTTTAATGGCATCATATTTTTATGAAAAATAATCCCATCATAAAGAAGAAATTGATATTAGGAAATAAATTACCATGAAATTAAAGAGGAAATGACTTATATAATCATTATAGTATATAATTAACCAATATTTTATTATCATATTTAAAGAAGTATGATTATGACTCTAGGCAAAGAGATGTGGTTGGGAAACCCCTAAAGGAATTTGTAACACTTTTATTGAAATTACTGGAAAAATAAAAAAATTGATGGATTTTAGAATGAATTTAATTTCATAATATTCATGATAAAATGAATCTACAGGGTAATATAGACACCCAAAAAAATAAAACCACAGTGCCGAATATGGAATATGTTAAAAAGAAAGAAAATTGAGGTGAGAAAAAACATTACCTTTTGTCTCACATTCCTAGAAATCACATCATCCTACTATATAACAAACATAAAAATATTTATAACAAATTATGAAACATTATGAATTTCATTTTTCTATTATACATGGTAACAAAAATCATAAAATATTCCATTATTTGTGTCTTGTTGTTTTTATCATCATGTGTTGGTAATATTTTTTGTTTCACACATGCTTTGTAATGTCAAAATTGATCCCCTTTCCTTGATGAAATTTTATCATTACATTATTATTTAAGGTGTTATAAAGTATTATAAATAACCATTTATAATTTTATAATTCTACTCAATTGGGTTTTAGTTCCACTTTATGAAGACACAATTTGCGATGAGCTTATTTTTTTAATTTGTAATAAAAAAATGGTTGATTATTAATAATGATTCTAAATATTATCATTACCCATCTAGATTCATAATGATGTCATAAATATATGTTTTTATCCAATATATAACTCATTATAAATAAAAATATATATTGTTTATGTAAATTTGCTACATCATTCATGGATATTATAGTTCACACATATCCCGAGTGACATTTTCATTTCTCATTATATGAGAAATGGGCATATAATGATTGTTCTATTAATAAAATAAATTTTTTTATACCAATGATACTAATGTAATTATATTAGTGTTTTTAAAATTGTTTTAGATGAATTTGGTTGATAATTATTGATAACTAATATTCTGATAGTGGATATTACTAACATTGAGAAGATGAATCTTATCTTGAAGGATCCTTTGGAGATAGAGGAAATGTTCCACATTCCTAAAACCAAGGTTTTCCAAATGTGTAAGAGGATTCTACGATATATAAATGGTTTGGGGATAAATTTTAATTATAAGGGTAAGTGTGTCTTGATGTTGGTGGAAGTGATATATTTTTATAATTTAATGTGAGGAAATTTTTATTGGAATTGAATGTTAAGTGAGTGGTAAAGATGGAATCAAGTGGCAGTTTGGTGAGTTAAGAGATTAAATGTTGGTGGGAAATGTGTGTTTGAATTTCTAAACGAAAAAAGTTATTCTATATTGTCTAATATCAAGTAAAATTAACTAGACTTATGAAAATTTATGTTTCCCATATTTATACTAATTAATATCGATTAAATATTTACCATGGTAATTATTATTATTATTATTATTATTATTATTATTTTAATAAACTTTTGTGACCCCTATTACCATTATTTTTTACAATAATTCAATATTTTTTATTTATTTAATCTAATAAATTTCTTAATATGAGAAATGTAACATTGAAATAAAACATATAATATATAAAAAGAGTAATCTATAGAAATTAATCTTTTAATAAAATATATGTTACTCATTAATATTTCATATCAATTAAAAATTGATAGAGTGTTGATGTACATAATGAAACATCATTTAAGAGTCATAAAAAATAAAGTAATTTACAATATTTAAATATTTCAAAATGTTTATAAGGTTATTTCATTGAAAAATAATTGTTTTTCCATGATAACTAATATATACTTCAGTATCATATTTTTAGGTAAAAAATAAGCTTATTTAGTTTTTTATATGCTGATTAAAAATATAATGGAAATTTATTTATATTTAATCTATACCATTGATAAGAAATAATTTAATTATAATTGTGGGTAATATATAAATATAATTTCATAAAAAGTGTCTTTTAGTCATAGAATGAATATATTATCTTTATATTCCTAGTAATAACTATTATATGAATGTAAATATTGTTAATAAATTCATATTATAAGAAACATTTCATTTCCATTAAGACGATAAAAGTGAAATCTATAAAAATATATAAGATATATATGTATGATTTACTACTTTGATAAGAAAAATATTTACATCATCCAAAATTCTACCTACATAACCCTCAATATATCTATGTAAGACCTAATAATAAGATAAGTATTGATGTTTATAATGGGTGGAACATTATCAGTCATATATTTCAGAGAGATTTACATAATCTTAGACTCCTCCCATAATCCATTTTACTCATGATTCACTTGATAGTGTTTTTAAGGGACATGGTATTGGGAGACCGTAAAAAAGATACCTCCCAAGCTCAGATAAATGAGATTCATTAGCAATACTTATACAAGTTGATGTAATTTCATCAACTTTCATTATTATTTTTAGATGGTAACTTCTACCTGTAATGACAATTTTTCCAGAAATTTTGTCAGTTTTTCTACTGTTGGACATTACAAAAAATATTCAAATGATTTCCAAAGGGGTTTATTCCGATAATTGGAAACACCCAATGGTTCCCATATACGTAATGATTTATATACTTTCATTACAAATGCACGAGTTCATAGAAAAATGATACTAATGACACATTGAAGTCACATTGTTCAAGATGATGAGAGGTAGGGCTCATCACACACTATTGGTGGAATCATATCTTAATTTGAGACCCTCTTATAGATTGTGTACATGTTAGTGAATCCTTCCCAATTCCAAATATAGGAATAATCACCCCAATGTTTTCAATCAGTTATTAACATGTAAATATGTGAGAAAATATATATATATCTGTGTATCTGTGCATGTCATAATTTCACCATCAATGGTACCATTTTTATCAAAGGTTCTTGGTTAATGGCCCATTTGTATGTATCAATGGTTATACATGAATATCACTATTTGTATATATCATAAGTTCTCATTTTTGTTCAAATATAATTTTTTGATGACTCAAATTAAGTAATTGTTTGTTAAATCTACACCAATGAATATATTGTAACATATCTTTATCCATGGAGATATTTGTTTTTTTATGTTGGGATTGGGACCCAAATGGGGTTCTCTATATATCCTTGTAAAAGGAATAAAAACCCACAAAATTCAATTCCACATAATAGGATATTCCATTCCATTTAGGGTCACGTGAAAAGTACTAGACCATTCATTTTATCTTCATGTGGTAAGTACCTTCATGTGAAGAATCAAAAAAATGCCTGGTGAAAGAGTTACATATATACAACCATTTATAATTCGCAGGAGTTGAGAGGAATATATCCCTATGGGCGGGACATGGTATTACAAGAAATGTGGAATGCTTATAATGGTAATTGGTCGAAGTTTTCAGTTTGGATAGACATGGAGGGGTCCTATATATCCTTCTAAGATGATAATCAAATCCCACATTATTTGGTTTTGTTAGGGCTTAAATCTGAGGAGGAGACACAACATTAGGATTTTTGATAATCCTAGTTGCACAATAGATCTCAAATCCCACAAGGGTCATTCTCTGTGTGAGAAATAATAGATAAAAAACTATTCGCATCTTATAATTGGTTCTAGGGGGGATTATACCATATTTTAAAGACCAATTATGAACGTCATTCCTCTTCTACTTATAAGAAATATAGGGGAATATAAAGTGTTAGAGGCTTATGAAATACCATAAGAATGAATAAGTGATTAATTCAAAAATGATTCTTATAGAATATGATTTTTATCCATTAATTGATGAGTGAGGGTCTGTGAAGGGGTTTCTATAAACATAGTCTAGGTAATTACATCTAAGAAGAATCCAAATCCTTTACTCTTATGTATTTATAAAACTATGATAATTGATTATATATCCACTTTTATTAAAATTGAATATACATTTTCTACCCGATTCACTTCAAATTTCCGGAATCACGAAGATTGAATATGCCACTATCTAAAATGAGATTTTTTTGCAACTACGTTATGTAATGTAGCCCCCATTACCAATTGGATTCATAATTAAAAGCATCACTATGACCATACATATTTTTGAGGATAATTTGGTAACATTATTTTCCAATGGAATACGTAATCAATAGGTTCTACATTCTTGTTCATAATATCTAGATCATATAGCTCATGTGGTCTCATATGTAGTCTAAAGTCATCTTTTACTAGGTTTTAGTTTCTATATGAGAGAATAATTTGGATGATTCTCAAAGGGTAAAAGATGAAACAAACCACTATGTCAAAGGAGATTATTAATATAAGATATTTGAATAATCTAATGATACACAATTTCATATAAAAGTATTTATATGTATGATGGGGAAACTCAAAAGGGTATCTGATAGAAAGGATGCTCTTTCATAAAGGGCTTCCTCCACGAGAGAGTGTCTCTATTATGGAAGACTAGAGTAGGCTATATTTTTTTTCTTCCAAAGGATGTCCTTTGTGGTTAATTCCCTTTAAAAAAATAAACTTTTTTGGGGAGATTAATCATCTTTTTTGGTGAGTGGGTGACCTATAGTTTGCTGGGAGCATCTAAAAAAATTACTTAAATTATGTATTTATACTTATCTATTATTTATGTCAACATATCAGTCATATATTCAACTATCTTACTTTTGGGGGATAATTAGGTACTTATAGGTGGTGAAGGATAATCAGATTTCGTAAACAAGCTAAATGAATAGAATGTCATACACTATACTAAATTTGAAAATTAATGCCTCATCCTAGGAATGAATTTATTTTATCGGAGGAAGAGGCATTTCTTCAATCCATAAAATAAATTTGTTTCTATGGGAATAAATCAACATCCTCAATCTACAAATGAATTTCATTTGCGGGGGAGCAGAACCAAGACCTCTAAAAAATAAATTCCATTTTTTGTGGACATAAAGGCAACACCTCCCTCTATAAAGAGATTTGTTTCTAGGTGGGAGTAGTCAATGAATGAGTGTGTTCCACAGATCCTTGATGTGATTTATAGATAGTATAAATTACTATACGGTTCCCTATTATTTTAGATATCTAAATTAGTTTTTCATTTTGGTGATGTCATTTTGGTATCCATATACATTTCAAATAGCTTTCTCAATTTTTTTGTTAACATTCATGCCTAAAAAAGTTCCCCTTTTTGGGACTTAGCCCGATCAAAAAACGAAGAATTAGTTATGGGGAGTATCATGGCCTATATATATAGTATATTCAGTGTTCTAATGTATTAAAAGGAGTGAAAACCACTATACAATTGTGCTATAATGGTTCATTTAGAACATAAAAATAATAGTATATTTTTTTTGTTGGCATTATTATTAGGCCACCCTTTATGTGTTTTTGACATAATTAGTTTTGTGATGTTTTAATGTCAAATTCTCAATTTTTATTAGGTTATATAATGTATATGTATAGTAATAAGAGACTCAAATTTGTTATCAAATTTTACATTTTAAGGTTTTCGTTACAGTGAGTCCTATGTGTATTTATTGGAAACTTTTACATCAACTATGTCAGACTAATGGTTTCTATAGCATAAGGTTGTATATCTGTATGCTATGAGGTTTTCATGAATGTAGGTACAATAAAAAAGTGTCCAATATTGATTTTGATGAATATAATTATATAATTTGATTATGTATTATTTAAATCATAACCCAGGAACATATAATCTAATTTTTAATATAAATTGGTGGGAATAGAATAATTATTAGTATTGGTAGAATACTAATGTCATGCTTAGTCAAAGGAGATTGGAGGGAGTAATATTTAATTTTCCACATTCATTACAAGGATACCGTATGGGGTTTATGTGAATGTAGGAAATAGTAGGTTGACTGTTACCATAAAAATTATATCCATATTAATACATTTTCATGGAAAAAAATCAAGGACTGATCAAATCAAGGTATTCGTTGGTGATGAGTCAGACATCAAAGGTATAAATTTGATTTTTAGAAGATAGAAAATGATTAAGAATAATTCATGGAACTTAATAATTTTATCACTATATATGAAATATATATACAAGGTGGAAATATTTATTTTTTAAGTAATCCTATTAAAATGTGTAGATAATTTAAGTTCATTTTATTTGAAAAAAGGTTGCTACAATTTACGGTTACTAAGATTTGACTAGTAAAATGGGGATAATGACATAAATTGGGATTTGTGGAAATGGTTCTCATACATACTTTTAAATGAGGACAAAAATTTTATTTCATAATCTTAGGGATCTCAGATCTTAGATAGTGGCATAGTACATGTATGTAAGAAATTCTTATAGTCCATTTCTAAAAGGATATTTCGATTGTGATGATATCAAGGGGTATAAAAGAAAAAATATGCATACATAGGGTGAAGATTTCAATGGTTAACGACCTATATTTGGGGAATATATAAAAATCCATATCAACAGTGTAGTATGAATATTCAAAATAACTGTTTCCTATAGAGTCAGATACTATTATTACTAATATCCATGAAAGGGTTGTGATTACATGATTTTCTCAATATAGGATGTTTCATTTATATAAAACATATATTTTGAATGTATGATTGAAGAATTTGGTCTTGAGGTTTACACAACTGGGGAATTATAATCTTATTTTGAGATATAGATTAAAATCCATGCTGATCTCTTAAGGATTTAATTTTATTTATTTGGGTCACTTGTTAAGAAAATGGATTTTTTTTCTTTTGGTGTGCCTAATGATGAGGGACCGAAGAGTCACCAAATAAATCATTGGAATGAGTATCAAGACCCATGTATTTCTCGAAATTAATTCCTCTTATATAAATCAATTTTATATTTATGGAGATAATTTTGTGGAAATTGTGGTTAGACCTAGGATATAGAATCTAGAATTAAATAATAATCTCATCCTAATGATAATAAACACATACAAAGTTATCATTACGAAACATGCTGCACAGATATGATTTGGGTTCATAGAGTAGAGGGATTTTTATTTGATTTCTTCTATGAATAGGATGAAGGATCTTGGTTTCAACAAATATCTCATCATAAAAAATAAATATCCACACATATTACATATACTATAAAAGTTTCCTATATAGATATGTGGGGGAGAGTTAATTTTATTCTAGGTAATGTTCTATAAAGGAGAACACCTGTGTTAGAATCTTCCATGAATATCTATAACATAAAAAATATAGGGATATTAATACATGGAGGAATATTTGAATTGTATAAGACAATTATACATGCATCATGTTATAATTCAGGTGGCAAAAGAACCCATATGGAATGGGGAACTCTATGTAGTTTAGAGTCATGTAGGTTGGACTTTGACCTCATAATTTTATGTCATGTGGTTGGGATGGGGACAATGTCATTTAACAACCTATGATAAGAATGTGGGTGATATGTAATTTATAGTCCTCCCATTATGACTAATGATTTGTTTCTAATGGTATAGTTTAGTATTTGATTTGTAATAATATTGTCTCCATATTGAGTAAATAAACAACCCAATATAAATGGGTGAAGGGTAAAGAACCAAGACATAAGGTAGACATTTTATGTTTTATGTTTGATAATGAAAATTTAATTTATCAATTTTTTTCCCTAAAGTAAGAAATATTGACCTCACTATTTATCCTAAAATAATGTGAATAAATAAATATATTATTCTTCAAAATAATTTGTCCCCAGTATAAATATAACTCATATAAATAGGTATGGTGATTTTATTTAAAACATGAATCTATGAATGAGAGGAAAGATTCCAAAATCTCATTTATATATACATATCGTAAAAATAGTGGGAGTGAATTTAATTTTTCTATGGATGTTATGAGAATAATGTATTTCAGAATCCCTACACATATCATCCAAATTATAATCCAACCAAATTTATTTCATTGAATGTTAAGACACTATACTGAATTAGATTACTTATAGTGGGAGGGGATGTTTTTTGATTCTTCTCTCAGGATGTGGGATCTTGAGAAAACTATGTATATCACAAGAATGTTAATCAAGCAAAATTTATTTCGAAGGATGAATTCCTTTTGAGTAAATATAAAATATACACTAAGTGGATCATGTCATTTTAAAGGGATAATTTTATGTAGTTTAGTGACATATATGATAGACCAAATGATACCTAAATTTGGATATGGAACATAGAAATTAATTAAATTGGAATAATAATATCAAAACTCTAGGATAATATGAATATTGTTTAGTGTGAAAAAAAGTGGTAATCAAATGATTTTCTTGATTATATTAAAACAGTAGTCAATGATTGTTTTTGATGTGAACCATGTGATTTTCTAATCGAGGGTGGCGACGTTTTTCTAAAGTTCTACATCATGTGACTATGATTTTTAATAAGTAGTTTAATATTATTCTTTGGGGATATTGTATCATATTTCATTATGTTATTTGATTATAATAGTGTCCCATTATTAAGCATTTTGTTACTGGGACAGTTCAAAAATATTTTAATGTCATATGATGATGTTAAATGGTTTATGATATTTATGGAAACATTTATTTGACCATGGGTTTTCATATAGTTTAATGACAAGATTTATTGACCAAGGGTTTGTATAGTTTAAAATCATATGAAAAGGATGTTGTCTCAATTTTATCATCATTCAATTAGTAAAAATGATTGTTTCAATTTTATGATGCAATGATTTGAAAAATATTGGTGCCTTTTAAGGTCATACATAAATGATCATGGATTTTTATTGCATGAAATATTTATTCCAAAATCTCACATTGATAGGCTTCAAGATATGTTCCCCATAAATGGTAATCATTGAATATAAATAATTGGAGTTGAACCTATTAATGGAAAAAGGTATCTCCCACATTTCTTATACTTTGTAGTTTTCTTCCCATGTTTCATTGGGATTTTGAGAGATAATACCATTTATATTTTGTGGAATTAATGAAGCAAAACCCTCTTATTGAAAGATCATTCTACTTGAATTTAATGAACCTCTAAATTGTTTAATGAGAAAAACTTCCTTAAAAAGTTTTCCCAACTAATCAAATATATATTGAGATTGATCATGCTTGGATAGAAGACCAGAAATAGAAATTTGATGTGAAGGTAATTATACATCAGTTAATTGGTATGATTCTTTTCTGTATACAAGTTAATATGATGTTACCTTTGTGGAAGTGTGAGTTTTGGTGTGATAGTCCCACAAAGCGTGCACAAGTTTTAAGGCAAAGATTTATTTTTTTCTACCATCTTCTAGAGTTTCTTTTATAATGTTTTATCGAGAGACTTTATCTATCAATTTTATACTAGGTGGTAGTATGATGAGTGGTTAGAATTAATTCAATATTTTTGATTCAAAATATCTAGTTTGGAAGATCCTGTGTTAGTGAAAATATCCTTTATTATTGTATGAGGGACATAATGTATTATAATAATGTATCTCCTCTATGGAAAGATGATATCCTTTATCCTAAATTTATTAATGGATATATACTCAACCCAAATAGAGAAGAAGTTAGTGGTAGTATGGTAGTAATTGAACTACCTAGTTGTTTCTGGTGGATGTGTTCCATTGCAAAAATTCCCCAGATAGAAAATGGATATGAATATTTGTGGTATATAACCATTATGGGGGTTTATGGATGAAGATAGAGTTTATCAATCATGAATGAAATTTATTAGCGAATTATATAAAATTCTATGTCATTAAAGGCTAGAAATATCTCAGTGACTTAATTTGATGGGAAAACATGATCCCTGACTAATGAGCACCATAGGAACCTTCATGGAATTCTTGAATAATATTGATAATTTGTCCTCTATCAATAAATTTGAGGATGAATCCCAAAAATACTTGTTTATAATGGAATTTTTGAGATTTTGGGCCATCTTAAATGGATAAATATAACTCCCAACCATTATATTTCTATATTAGTTATCTATATGATAGTAGAATAATAAATTTATGGTAGTATAGTATTGGAGATATATTTGCATTAAAAAATCATCATGTTCAAGGATAACATAGACCTTTTTGATCACATATATGTTATAGATAATGAATATAAACACAATTCTATGATATAAAATGATGATGACTATTTTCACTGACCTGGACCTACCATGTCTATAGCCATATTAGAAACTAGATCCTCCTTAACATTCTATAAGTATAGGACATGTGCTATTATTTGTAATGAGGTTAATTCCACATCAAACCTCATAGATAATCAATAAAGGGGAATGAGGTATTCCTTTCTTATGTTGTATTCACCATTTATCTTCATGATCACTAACTCAAAATCAACTTTGAATATTAGGTGGTCTAATATTTCATTTATTTTCAATGAGATATATGTAATGAGGGCATGGTATTCTATTAATGTGTTCGATCAACCATCTGAAAACCAGAAGGAATATATTATAAATACAAAGGATGAAATGATAAGGATGGATCCTAAAACAACTTTCATAAGTTTTGGGTCTCCAAATATTTTACTTTTTGGGATTCTTGAATAAATTTAAAATTAAATATACCAATTTTTGGGTAATTTATTGATAGAGAAGACACCTTCATTTTTCAACTCAGTGTCCAAGGAAGTTTTTGTAAAGAACAATTATTTGTGAGAAATGTTTTTAATGAAAAAACATTTATTTCATTCTGATGTCTTAACCCAATGTTAAAGTAAGAAAAATTACCTCATATGATGCTAAAAACCTAATACAATGGGATGATTTTGGTTTTATTTGAGTAATTCATTCTGAGAGACCATGTTATCCTCATGGCTCTATATGTAGTGACTCAGTTTTTGAATTGGAATGACTAATGAATGACAATTATTCTTGATATAATAATATGAAGTATTAGTAATAAGAATAAATCTACTAGGATAGTAGAGACATTTATCATTTCATAGACTATTTATCTACGCATGAAAACCACAAAGTGATAACTATAAGTCGATTACATGGATAATGAATTTATTTCCTTCAATAAGAGTAATAAATATTTATGAAATAAAAAATTGTTTTTTAATACTATTAAAATCCTCTTAACACTCATCAATACCTTAATAGGTGACTCCATTATTCATTAGTCAGGATATGGGTAATCATTTCCCTATATGGTGTGATATGAGTCATCAGATATAAGTAATGTTTCCATGAATCCCTATAAAGGTTTTATTGTTTTTATGAGGTAAGATGAGATGGATAGCCTTTGTTTTCTCTAGATCCAATTCCATTTCAAGGAAGAGTACTATAAAATTGAATATAGTTCTAGAGGTAATTTTTAAAATTATTTTCAAGGGGTTTATCTTCAAGTGATGTTATCCGAAATTATTGAAAAATATAACATACTATTACTATTTTTAGTTATTCATAAACCCATTTTTTAACTTTCTTAAGTTGGGTTTATTTTGGGGATAACATAGTTAAATATTGAATGTCTTGGAAGTTTCAGGGCTAGATTAATGTTAGTTCACTATTGGTGCATGATTTATCAAATCTTGTTCCCTCTCATAGAAAACATAAAACCTACGGAAGTGGCTACTTCATTGTTGGTGCATGGTTAGAAAATTGTTCTCTCTCTTAATAAATAATCATATATCCCTTTTATAGCTGCCATACAGCTTGCACAATTTTTTCATCAACCATAGGCCTATTCTGAAGAAACCATGAAGATAAGTTCTTCATTAAAATGATTTTTATTAAAGGTTCCCTAACCCTCCATTTAGGTTCCAAATGGACATACTTCAAACCAAATTAATTTTTCTAATCCTTGCAAATCCCAGGATGGATTCTTAACCCCTTATATTCCTCCAAGATTCAATTCAATGTTTAAGGAATACCTTCTGATCTACTCACATTGAGTTTCCTCCCCCTTCTTAATCTCATGCGGTCTCTCTTCTTCTATCTAGGGTTACATGAATACCCATGTTGATATCTAATTCCCACTTGTTTGAAAATAAAAATATGTTATATTCAGGTATCCTCATTACCATTGATCCCCATTGCAGATTTTATCACGATTTTTTGATTTGAGATCCATTGATCTAGAGGTAGGTGGGTTTATTACGATTCCCAATTTATCTTAACCATAAAATTTTATTTTAAATTAAATTCATGTTCTATTTGAAGTTTCATAATCTTTGTTAAATTGGATTCATTTTTTTTATTAAAATCCCAATTATGTGGAATTGATTTTTTTGGGAACATATTTCTTTTTGTCAGCAAATTGGAATACGTCGTTCCATAAAATTGGAATGTGTTCATAGGAAATAGTGAAATTTAAAATTTAAAATATGTTAAATTAAAATTATAAATTTAATTGTGGTTATGGATATTATGGAAAAATTGTGAAAAACCCAACATTTTAGCTAATTTGGGATTTGTAATGAAATTGGTGGAATTTAATTGAAAATTAAAATTGAAAATTAAATTTTAGAAAGTTGAATGTGAAACTTACACAATTATTTTCAATTCCATATTTATGAAAAATTGAATAAAATTGGTTTGATGGAAACCATGAGGTTTTTTATTTGTGAAAAGGCATGTTATTTATTAAAAACCCATTATGGATTTTGAAAGATAAAATGGGGTATTTGAAATAAATAATTGTTGTAATTTTATATTATGTATTCTTGAAATAAATTTCCCATCATTGATTAGTAATTGACAATATGAAATCATTAGGTAGTTAGTGAGTTATTTTGTGCTTCACTTTAATACTTCTAAAGTTTTGAAACCTCATATCAGCACATCACATCCCTTATTAGATGATGGTAATTCCCTTTTCCTTATAAAAAAAGGGGAATATGTACATACATTGTATTTCATGGTGTGAGGCCCTTATATCCATGAAATACCATTACTATTATAAAAATAACCGTGTTTCTAACTTGATTACTGTTTTAAATGTGCATATTCCATTATTGTGAACTGTTTTATATGCCTTGAGAATTTATATAAATTGTTTTTTATTCAAGTTTTTATTTAATTCATTTGTTTAATGTCTCATTGTTTTATAAATGTTCCATATTTATTATTGGTAATCTTTTTGTTAGAAGTGTATTTCCATAATTTTCAATATTAAGTGTTTTATTCAAAATTATTTCAATTTTTATAAATATAAATCCTTATATTATTAATTATGAATTTGAAATTCCAAACGTATTATGTTTAAATTAAACCAATTTATTTGGTTAATTGGATATTGTAATATTGTTTTGTAATCTTTGTGGGAAATATTACTAGGAATTTTCTCACACCAAACTTGTGGATTCATGTGTTTATTAATTATCTCCTACATGATTTGAGTAGGGAAAATGCATATCATGAAGGTGGTTCTAGCTGTTGATCCTTATACATGGTGAGATGCATCTAATTTGGGACTTGGGATGTTTTCATTTTTTCTAGTACATGGTTATAGCAATATTGATTGTTTATTCCTATATTATTTTTTTTGGTAAATTACACTAGTTGGAGGTTATTCTGTTTTTCATTCTATATTGTTTCTCTTAATTCCACATTGTATTGAAAAAATCATTTCCAGTTACATTTTTTTTATTACAGTTGCTAGCCACCGACCCATGGGGATCAGGAATTCCCTTCTTTCTTTGTCAAAGCTGGATTAGTTTTTTGACATGGATACATGGGATGGTTCTTGAAAAAATGGAATCATAGAACCATGTTCAGCATCATGACTTGTAGTCAGTATGAATTTGTGAAATAAAATAAGGATCCCTGAGTTAGTTTTGATTGAGTTCCTAACTAGACCTCACCACAATGAACATTACGTTTCTAGGGGTCGTTAAGAAAAAAATTATTATGTATAGTTGTAGTAACTACCCTATTTCTTATTTTCATATATTGACATCCTATGTAGTTTTGCATTATTTTTTGGGATTATTTTATTTTTTTGCCTATTTGATTATAAATATGATGTCTTAATTTTTGTTTGACAAGGTTTTTTACCAATATTCCTATGAGAATACATGAGAATGTAATCCCGGAGGAAGCTACTATGAAACCATAGTGGGAGAATCCTTTTATAAAATCAAATCTAGTAGAGGTGATCGTGTGCACAGTCTATGATCTAAGATAATTACCACCTCTAGTTACCATTCAATATCCATCTATGGAACACCATAACGTCATTATAAATAATTTTTCTCAAGATTTCATGTACTATAAGTCATAAATTTTCAATGGATCAAATGTTCCTTAAGAGGTATAGGAGTGGTTGAGTATAATGGAATTACTATTTGGGTTTTTGGATACATTTGATGAAATCAATGTAAAGTGTTCCACCTTCACAATGTAAGTAACAAGTATTTTATGATTTCACACTATGGTAATGATGAAGAAGAAAAATGAATTAGGGTGAAAAAAACATAACGGTTCTTTTAAATTATGAGTTCTTTCAGGAATCAATGTTATTGTCGAAGTCTATAGTGTTTTTTAAAAACGAGCATGCTGAGAGGATTATGATGGAGTATGAAAATTTCTCTCTTGATCTCGGGTATTTTACACCTGTGGTTATGTCTAATGAGAAGATGATGTCTTGAAGGATCGAGTTGGGAAATTATTAAGATATTATTTCCTAGGGTTTCTTGGTGAAGATGCATTCTTATGATAATTTTCTAGACAATGCGCTTATGGTTGAAATAGACACGGTAGGTAAGTCAGAGTTATTGAGAGTTTAATTTACTCTTAGTAGTGGAATGATTTACTTCATGGGAAAGAATATTAATGATTATTCTCATATTATTTATCAACAGTAGGGTCATTCCAGACCTCCTGTAGTGTGTGGATGAGATCCTTTGAATTACAACAAATGTGGAAAGGTATGACGTTCAGAGAGGGTTCTCACTGGGTCACCCATGAACTATGACTCCATTGGACATTAAGGGTACATACAATGATTATACCATATTTATTCTACTCCCCATGTTGAAATAGGATCATTTGATCATCTTAAAACCACTGGGAAATCCAATGCTTCACATATAAAAGGGATCCAGGCATAGGACTCCTAAATGAAACATTATCACAAAGTTGGAGAGTCTCCAAGGGAATCCAATACAATACTAAAGCCTATTAGTGGTACCATTACCAATGATTTTTATTTAGTGACTACACTATTTGATATTGGTGAATCTCGTTCATTTATTTAAAACCTTATTACTAATCTACATAACCTTCCTATAGAGATTATATCTTATCTTATGGATAATACTAACCCATGGTATGAAGAGAGAGAAGGGTCTCTATAGTTGTACTTTTGTTTTCTCTATGTTAGATGTCGAGATTTCATGGATTTTTCTAGTTATAGAAATTAAACTACTTGACAACATATTCTAGATGGATGGGCTATATTCCAATAAACCGTAGATTGATTTTTATCTTCTATGGGCCACCTTTACAAAATATAGTGGTGTGTGGAATGTCTTTCAAGTTGAATGGTACCCATGGGTGAGTAGAGATTGGACTTTTTATCTAGAGTTGTGGAAATTTAAATTAGTGTTTCCTTTAATCAAGAGTTGGAATATTTGAGCGCTGATATGACTCTAGTGGCCATTGAGTTTCGTAGTGCATTTCCTTCCGATTTCTCTAGTTTTACAATGGTAAAGAAGGTTCAGTATTCGATTGAATTGATCCCTGACACTCAACTAGTTTCTGTTCCCTATTGGTGCATGAGACTAGATTAACTGAAATAGATGAAGTCCCAATTTGATGATCTTGTTGAGGAAGGCTATATACGCCTGATCATGTCACCTTGGGCGGCGCCAATTATGTTATTTTACGAAAAATTATTTTTCACATCATCTATGTGTGGATTATAAAAATCTAAATCAAGGTAAGATAAAGATATAATATTTTTTCCATGGATTGATGATATATATGATCAATTTAAAGGGGTAAAGTAGTTATTGAAGATCGAACATTGATCTAGTTAATATCAATTGATGTTCAAATAATCTAACATTTAGAGACCCACCTTTTATAGTTTGCATGGACATTATGAGTAACCTTTCATTCCCTTTTTCCTAAAAATGTTTAGTTTTCATATCTTTAATGAATACTATATTCTATTATTATATTGATATATTCGTTGTAACATATATTGATGTAATCCTTCTTTAATCCATGTCTGATGAGGATCATGTTCATCATTTGAGAATATTTATGAACATTATGAGAAAACCCTGAATTTATGAAATTCCTTAAAAATGTGATTTTTTTATTTAGGAAGTAATGTTCTTGGGACTTTTGGTGTTGGAACAATGAATATCATTTGATCCTAACAAGGTGATAGATCTTATGAACTTAGAACAACCATGAAATGTTTTTTGAGATTTGGAGCTTCTTGGGACTAACTGAATATTATCCCCGGTTCATTAAAGAATTATCAATGATGGATTCTCTGATGAATTATCTCACTCATAAGGGATTATATTTTTCATCGGAAAAGAAATTTAATAATTGTATCATTTAGGCGTAGTACCTTTTGATGACTACACTGGTGTGGACTATTTCTAATTCTGGGAAGGGATTTGGGGATTTCTATCATGTATCGGGATCATGCATGGGTTCCATTATTATACAAGGTAGTCATGTAATTGGTTTTGGATATTTTTAGATTAGGATAGAAGATAACAATTATCTGACCAATGACATTTAACATGAAGCTGTGATGGACACACATAAGTGTTGGAAACATTAATTTTATGGAGAAATATTTACCACGTTTTCTAAACATAGAGGATTATGTTATATCTTATCTAAAAAATATTTGAATATCCACTAGTGGCGTTTTGTGGAATACCTATAATATATCGACATTTAAATCACATATACCTCAGATAAAGGGAATGTCATTTCAGATGCTTTGAGAAGGAAAATTCTTACCCAATCAGTGAAAAAATCATCAAAAGAGTGGAATTTGATGACTCTCTTTGCATAGTTACATATTGATGATTATGAGAATGAATTTTAGGTTTCCTTATCAAGTATCCATTTGACAATATATCTTCTCAAATTTATTATTTATGACTAGTATATTGATGTTGAGTTCTTTATCATCATATACTCTCTTTATGGTGGGGAGGTGGATTCCTAGAGGTAGTTCTTAAAAGAGGGTATTTTTTGCTATCAGAATTGATTTGTGGGTACCATCTTCAGTGAGGAAATATGTGATGGAGGATTGTCATAGTTCCCAATGGGAAGTAAACCAAGACCCAAAAAATATGTTCAATGACATGCAATGGTAGTTCTGGTGGCTAGGTATGATACATGGAATTGCAGAATTTGTTTTCATTATTATACGTTCAAACAGGTGATAGATGAGCACCAAAATCATTTAGGTTTGCTTCATCCACTTAAATATCCTACCAAGATGTGGTATTAGTTCTCTATGGACTTCATGGATAGGTTTCTACGTTACAAGATAAATAAGAATGAAATATGGGTTGTGATCGATGGGATGACAAATAGCCTCACCTTATACACATTTGTGATAAAACCAATGTAAGAGAATGGTGAAATATTTAGTAGAAAGACATTATTCATTTTCATGGAGTTACATATGTCATAGTATCATATAGGGATCCTCAGTTCACTTATAGTTTATGGAGAATACATTAGGAGGAAATGGGATCTCATATTAGTTTGAGTGTGACATGCCACATGCAGTCATATTTCCACATAGAAAAAGATAAATAGATTAATGAGGATATGCTCTGTGCTTGCATTCTCTTCTTAGGAAAGGATTTAGAAGACAATTTTGTTTTTTTTTTGTGTTTTATTTTAACAAATTTTACCTTTCCGTGATCTAGATGGCTCGTTTTGAGGCCTTGTATGACTGACCTTGTAATGATCCATTGTGCTGGTCAAAGATTGGTGAAAGATCATTGGTGGGAAAGAGTTTGTTCCAGGAGATGAAAGAAATGATTTAGATGATTATTTAGTGAATTTTTATGGAATAAATTTGTTACATTTGTTTTTTTATTCACCACCATAAGCTATAGGAGTTTTTTGTTGGTGGCCTAGTGTTCTTGAATGTTCCCCCCAGTTGTTTCATTGATGGACTAGAAAAAAAGGGATGCTTTTTCCTCACATTTTTGTACCTCTTTATATTGTTGATAAGTTGGGGAACGTTTTATACCATTTATGACTACTACATAAGATAACATTAATAAATAATGTGTTTCATGTATCACAACTCTGGAAATATCAATCTAATCCATCTCATTTTATCAGCTTGAGTGATCATAAAGTTATATCTGATTTTTCTAAGACTGAACGACTAGTTGGGATAGTTGATTCTGAGACTATGGTAATTTTTGGTAGCAATATTTCTTTGGTTTCTGTGCTATAGAAACACATTTTTTATTTGTATGAGATGTGGGAGAGGGAGGGACTAATGAGAGATTAGTGGACTCATATTTTTGTCACGAAATATTTTTTATAGGATTAATGGGGACAAAATGTTTCTATGGTGGGGAGGTTGAAACATATTGTTAATATCTATTGGTATCCCTATATAAATTTTTTTAAATTTTTTGTATTGGGTTCTATTTATGGAAGAATTAGGTGAAAACATGTGTGTTTTGGATATTTTTGGGCTAGAGAACGGTTAACACATGGTTGACCTACGGTTTCTAAAACCGTGCACCCTCAAAGAGAAAAAAAATAAAACTGAGGCATTGTATACTAAATTCATGGTCCAATGTTTTTAAACCATGTGACACTTTTATAATTGGATCAAAAATTTGACCAGATTATTCTAAATCCTTTGCCTCTTATCGAGAAACCATGCTCATGAGTTTTCATTAATATGATTTTTTATTAAAAATTACTGAACCATCCATTTTGGTCCTAGATGGACCTCTTTAGACCCAAATCATTTTATCTCATCCTTGGAGCTCCCAAAAATGTTTCTTGTCCCCTTATATACCTCCCAAAATCAATTCAATGTTGGAGGAATGCCCTCCAATATTCTCACAATTTGTTTCATACTCCCGTTCTTAATCTCCAACAGTTTCTATTCTTCTATCTAGGTTTCTATGAATACACATGTTTATTTCCCAATATAATAACAAATATTATTAATATAAAACTATTTTTATTCATAGGTACGCATTTCCATTATTCTCAATAAGAGTATTACATCCATAGATTTGTGATTCGAGATCCATTGATCATAAGGTTGGTTGTTCTGTTACGATGCCCAATTTATCTTAACCCTAAATTTATTATTTAAATTCGATTATTGATTTAAATTGAATTTCATTATTTGTGTTAAAAGTTATTCAATGATGTATTATTAATAAACTAGTTTAATTGAATTATGTTTATATTGGAAAATAGGTTTTTATCATGAAATTAGAAAACCCCCAATTCCCTTGAATTGGGGTGTGTTTATGAAAATTGGTGAAAATTTTATTGTTTAATTCAAAATATTAATATTGTTAAAATTAAATTTATGATTTTAATTATGGTTATATATGTGATGTAAAATTGGGAAAACCCTAATTCAAGCGAATTTTGGGTTTATGATGAAACTGATAGAATTTATTTGACAAATAAATTATTAAATTTAATATGGGAAAGTGGATTGTGAAATTTCATGATTTGGATTCAATTAATTATTTATGAAAAATGGATTAAATATAATGTGATGTAAACTTTAGGGATTTATCTTTATGAAAGGGCATGTTTAGGATTAAAAACCCATTATGATTTATAATGGTATAATTGGCATATTTGAAATGGGGAATGGGATTAATTTTATTTTATGCAGTCAAGAAATAAATTTTCCATCATTGATTTGTAATTAAGAACATTCCAGCTATAGGACATTGGAGAGTTATTTTGGTTTGAACATTGTCATTTAAAATGTTCTAAAACCTCATATCATCACATCACATTCCTTAGAAAATGGTGATGATTCCCCTTTGTCCTAGACCCAAAGGGTATATGTACATACTTCCTATTTCACAGTTTATGTATTTAAAAATTATAACTACCATAGATATTTGGAAAATTAAATGGTTTCTCGTTTGTTCGTTATTTTTAAATTTATATATTCTATTGTTGTAGATTATTTTACATTATTTGAGAATTTATATGAATTTTTTTATATAAATGTATTTATTTAATCAATTTATTTAAAGTGATATTGTTTTAGAAATTTTACATAAATAGTATTATGATGGTTTTGGTTATATGTTTTTCCATCATTTGAATTGTTAATCATGGTTGTCTAAATTATTTTTATATTTTTAAAAGTTAAAACGTTAATTTTTTATGTATTCTTTTTAAATTTAAAGACCATTTTTTTAAATTGAAATCATCTATTTGGTTAATTTGACATTAGAAATTTATTAAGGAATCCTTTCGTTAAATACCAGTGGGATTTGGCTCACACCATAATTATTTCTTTTTTTTTTATGATTATATACTACCATGTTCGAGTAGGGGAAACAAATCTGTTAAATGTGGTTCTTGCTGTTGAACCTTCAACTTCATTAGTTGAGTAAGATTTGGGACTTAGTAAGTTTTCATATTTTTTGGTACATGGTTTTAATACTTGGGATTTTTTATTCTTGTTCAAATTATAGTATGTTACTCATGGTAGAGTTTATATTGTTTTTTATACATTATTGTTTCTTTTACTTCTGCTTCAGTAGTGAAAAAATCATTCCCAATTCCATTTTGTATGATGTCAGGTGCTAGTTGGTAACCCATGGGGATATTGAATTACCTTTAGTCTAAGTTCATACCAACTTTGTTATTAGGTTATGAGGGTACCTATGATGGTTTGTGACAAAAAAATATGTAGATCATAAAGATAATCAGAACACTACATGGAAATGAAAACCATATCATTGATATAATATTCATTCATTTTCACAATAAAGGGTTTTAAAATTTGGGGCATAATGTAATAATATGGGCCTATATATTTCTTCAATCCAAAATACATAACTAGATAGAAATAGATTCTTTATGGATTATTGAATGTTGTGGCTTCTTCATTTTAGGGGTTATTTAGATTTCTAAATATCATAAATTTTCATCCATTAATAAGATATGATGATGTCCAAAATATGTTTTGATTAGTTTTTATAATTAGAAAATGTAGTTCATATTTAGGAAAAAACTAATATAGATATCTGAATTCTATAAAGCATTGATTTTCTCCTTCATCTTTTTTCATGGAAAATATTGGGAATCCATTTCTAGTAGTAGACCTAAAAAATTATGTTTTCTTTTAGAATCATATAATATCAATATTTAATATTATCAGAATGAGTAAGATATAATCTTATGGCCACCTTCTTATAACCATGGTGATCATTCGAAAAACCATTGTACTGGGTAGTTACATTGGGTTTGAGGCATGTAATTTATACTCAATTCAAAGAGAAATAATCTCATTGGTTTTTTAGAAAAAAGGTATAAAGCTATTTTAATTCAAAAAACACAATGGAGTTGAGTCGTTTGGGTCTTAGGACTCTCACTACGGGAAAAATGGGTATTTGCGACGGGAATAAATCCCGTCCCAAATAGCCCCGTTAAAAACTTATTTGCGACGGGGGTATTTACCCGTCGCAAATAAGTAGGCTTTTGCGACGGGATTGCTTTCCCCGTCGCAAAAGAACTGGCACGCGATGCGCGCCGAATCGCGGGAAAACTATTTGCGACGGGGGAATATTCCCATCGCAAATAACCGGCGGCGGTAAAAGGTATTTGCGACGAGAATATTTCCCCGTCGCAAATAGTATGTCGGCAGGTGGTTATTTGCGACGGGACCCGTCGCAAATAACTATTTAACCGTTGACCGTAATAAATGTTGGCTAAGGTATTTGCGACGGGTACCGTCGCAAATAACACTATTTGCGACGGGAATCCCGCCGCAAATGGACCCGTCGCAAATAATCTAACCTATAAATACCCCCATCCGTTTTTTTCAAATCATTCTCAAACTCCATCTTCTTCTTCTCTCAAAGATGTATTTCTAAAGTTCAGTTTTTCTCCAGTTTAATTTTTTTCTCCAAAGTTGATATTATAGTTTTGAAGAACGATCAGAGCAGATCAATTTTGAAGGTATTTATGTTCATTTTAATTTAATATTTATTTTTAATTTTTTATTAGTATCAATTATTCTTAATTAGTTGTAATTTAATTATGTTTACATTGTTTTGTTACTTAATAAATTTAAATTATTAGTATTGTTCATAGTTAATGGTAATTAGGAATAATTAGTAATAATTAGTAATAATTAAGAATAAATATTAATAATTAGTAATAAATACCAATAATTAGGAATAATAACATTATTACATTATTAGTATATTTTATTATTAATATTAAAATAATATAAATTTTTATATATATACAATTCTCTTTTCATCTGTGTGTTTGCTGTCTTCACATGTATTATTTGTATGTGGAGATAGAAAACGCACAGATGAAAGGAGAATTGTATATAAATTAGAAAATTATATTATTTTAAGATAAATAATAAAATATATACTAATAATGTTATTATTTGTAATTATTGGTAATTATTCCTAATTACTGGTAATTATTCATTTAATTACTAATAATTAGGAACAATTACCAATAATTATCAATAATTAAGAATAATTAGTAATAATTAGTAATAATTACCAATAATTAGTAATAATTACAAATAATTAGTAATAATTACCAATAATTAGTAATAATTACCAATAAGTATTAATAATTATCAATAATTAGTAATACTTACCAATAATTAGTAATACTTACCAATAATTTGTATTAATTACCAATAATTAACAATAATTAGTAATAATTAGTAATAATTACTAATAATTACCACTAATTAGTAATAATTACCAATAATTACCAATAATTACCAATAATTACCAATAATTATCAATAATTGCCAAAAAAATAGTAATAATTAGTAATAATTAGGAATAATTAGGAATAATTAGGAATAATTAAGAATAATTAGGAATAATTAGTAATAATTAGTAATAATTAGTAATAATTACCAATAATTACCAATAATTAGTATTAATTAGTAATAATTAGGAATAAATACCAATAATTATCAATAATTAGTAATAATTCGTAATAATTAGTAATAATTACCAATAATTAGTAATAATTAGTAATAATTAGTATTAATTACCAATAATTAGTAATAATTACCAATTATTAGTAATAATTACCAATAATTAGTAATAATTAGTAATAATTACCAATAATTAGTAATAATTAGTAATAATTACCAATAATTAGTAATAATTAGTAATAATTACCAATAATTCGTAATAATTAACAATACTTACCAATAATTACCAATAATTACCAATAATTAGTAATAATTACCAATAATTAGTAATAATTACCAATAATTACCAATAATTGGTAATAATTAATAATAATTTCCAATAATTAGTAATAATTAGTAATAATTACCAATAAGTAGTAATAATTATTAATAATTAGAAATAATTAATAATAATTACCAATAATTAGTAATAATTATCAATAATTAGTAATAATTAGTAATAATTACCAATAATTAGTAATAATTAACAATAATTAACAATAATTAGTAATAATTAGTAATAATTAGTAATAATTTGTATTAATTACCAATAATTAGTAATAATTACCAATAATTAGTAATAATTACCAATAATTAGTAATAATTACCAATAATTATTAATAATTAGTAATAATTAGTAATTATTACCAATAATTAACAATAATTACCAATAATTACCAATAATTAGTAATAATTAGTATTAATTACCAATAATTAGAATTTATTACCAATAATTAGTATTAATTACCAATAATTAGTAATAATTACCAATAATTAGTAATAATTACCAATAATTAGTAATAATTACCAATAATTAGTAATAATTACCAATAATTAGTAATAATTACCAATAATTAGTAATAATTAAAAGTAATTAGTAATAATTACCAATAATTAGTAATAATTAACAATAATTAGTAATAATTAACAATAATTAGTAATAATTACCAATAATTAGTATTAATTACCAATAATTAGTATTAATTACCAATAATTAGTATTAATTACCAATAATTAGTAATAATTACCAATAATTAGTAATAATTACCAATAATTAGGAATAATTAGTAATAATTACCAATAATTAGTAATAATTAGTAATAATTACCAATAATTAGTAATAATTAACAATACTTACCAATAATTACCAATAATTAGTAATAATTACCAATAATTACCAATAATTGGTAATAATTAATTATAAGTAAAATAATTAGTAATAATTGCCAATAATTAGTAATAATTAATAATAATTAGTAATAATTAATAATAATTACCAATAATTAGTAATAATTATCAATAATTAGTAATAATTAGTAATAATTACCAATAATTAGTAATAATTAAAAATAATTACCAATAATTAGTAATAATTAGTAATAATTAGTATTAATTACCAATAATTAGTAATAATTACCAATAATTAGTAATAATTACCAATAATTAGTAATAATTAGTAATAATTAGTAATAATTACAATAATTAACAATAATTACCAATAATTACCAATAATTAGTAATAATTAGTATTAATTACCAATAATTAGTATTTATTACCAATAATTAGTATTAATTACCAATAATTAGTAATAATTACCAATAATTACCAATAATTAGTAATAATTACCAATAATTACCAATAATTACCAAAAATTACCAATAATTAGTAATAATTACCAATAATATTAGTACTATGAAAATAATAAAAAATTTATATAATATTAAAATTATCAATATTTGTAACATGTTTTGCTTTATTCTCAACATATGTAATTCTTAAAGGGTCAATTTTTTGGTCTATCTCAATAAAAAGTTTGCGTCAGTCGTGTATGATCTAAACTCTATAATTATCCTTGCTTGAGTGTTTTTTCTAACAAATTATTCAAAACCAGTAATGCTTTTATATTTTATAGAGAAATATGGAACAACGAGGTCGTCAACAATCATTATTAGGTGACCGCATATGGATAAATCAATGTAGAAATCCAAACGGTTCTGGTTTAAATCCAGTATATGTAGAGGGTGTGGAGACCTTTTTATCATTTGCGGCATCAAATCCAGAATTTGTTTCAGAAGGCAAAATAAAATGCCCTTGTAGAAAATGTGCCTTGAGAACGTTTGACACGTTTGACAAAGTGGGAGAACATCTCTTGCGTTTTGGTTTTCAACCAGAATATGTTTTTTGGTATCAACACGGTGAACACAGTTCCAGAGCAGGTGATACCAACTTGATTCCGGATCCATCCCGGTTTCAAGATTTAGTACATGATGTTGCAGGTTCATCTGTTCAACATACAGAAACTCCGGCTGATATAGCTTCAAATCCTGAGTTGGCACAGTCTGAATTTTATGAGTTGTTGAAGTCTGCTGAGGATGCATTATATCATGGCTGCAAGATGTGAAAATTAGAAGAAGTTGCAAAATTTATGGCTATCAAATCAGATAACGGAATGTCAAACACCTGTTTTGACAAGATATTTTCTTTGCTGAAAACACTGTTACCCGAAGGAAATGTTTTACCTGCAAATTACTATGAGAGTAAGAGGCTGGTTCGAAATTTGGGTCTTACTTATCAAAAGATTCATGCATGTTCAAATGACTGCATTTTATATTCTTGGGAAAATGAGTCGTTGGATAGTTGTCCCACATGTGGGAAACTGAGATATAAAGAAGAAAAACATGGGAAGTCTGGTTTGATTCCTGTAAAACAATTTAGATATTTTTTGCTTAAATCTAGACTTCAGTGTTAATTCATGTCTAAGAATACAGCGACAATGATGTCATGGCATAAAGAGAATATTTCAACCGATAAAAGCTTGAATCATCCAGCCGATGGTGATTCATGGAAACATTTTGATAGAGTGCATCCATCCTTTGCTTTAGAAGCTAGAAATGTTCGACTGGGCCTTTCCACTGATGGTTTCTGTCCGTTTGGATCTTATGGTAGTCAATATTCATGTTGGCCTGTTTTTTTAACTCCGTACAATTTACCTCCATGGATGTTGATGAAGGAGCCATATATCTTTTTGACTTTACTAATTCCAGGACATCCGAAGAAAAATATTGATGTTTATTTGAAGCCATTGATTGATGAATTAAATTTATTGTGGAGTACTGGTGTCAGTACATATGATGTTGCAACGAAACAGAATTTCATACTGAGAGCAGCATTGATGTGGACAATAAGTGACTTCCCGTCTTATGAGATGTTATCTGGCTAGAGTACACATGGTCAGAAATTATGTCCTTACTGTGTGGGAGAGAACAAAGCATTTATGCTCATTCATGGAAAGAAACCTTGTTATTTTGACTGTCATCGCAGATTTCTTCCAGCTGATCATCCTTTTCGCAGAAACATATCTCATTTCAGAATAGGAACAGTTGAAAGGGATGGACCTCCAAAAATGCTATCAGGTTCGGAGTTAAAATCAGTTGTATTTTCATTACCTCCCATCACTTTTGGTCCCACAATAAACCAACAGAAAATTTCTGGTTTTGGGAAAGAACAAAATTGGATTAAACGTAGCATATTTCGGGATTTGCCATATTGGTCTGATCTGTTGGTCCGACACATGTTAGATGTCATGCATATTGAGAAGAACTGTTTTGATAATTTGTTTCATACAGTTTTGGATACGCCAAGAAAGAGCAAAGAAAATGTAAATGCACATTTAGATCTTGCCCAAATTTGCAGGCGTCCAGAATTGGAACTATTTGAGAATGTCAGAACAGAAAGGTTACTGAAACCAAAACCAGCTTATACACTGTCTAAAGAAAACCGTTTATTATTTTGTCAGTGGATTGCAGATTTGAGACTTCCAGATGGTTGTGCTTCCAATTTGGGTAGATGTGTAAAGAATGGTCATATTACTGGATTAAAAAGTCATGATTGTCATGTTATAATGGAGAGAATTCTACCCATTGGATTAAGAGGTCTGTTGAATTCTGTGATTTGGGATTCCATAACAGATATGTCTCATTTTTTTTCGGGAAATTTGTGTGGCTACGACAGATTATGATGCTCTAGGAAAACTTGAAAAAGATGTTGTTGTAATTATATGTAAACTGGAAAAAATATTTCCGCTGTCTTTCTTCGACTTAATGGAACATTTGATGTTACATTTTCCATATGAAGCCAAATGTGGAGGTCCGGTATAGTTTCGATTGATGTACCCATTTGAAAGATGCATGAAAAAATTGAAAAGAAAAGTACGTAACAAAGCATCTGTTGAAGGATCTATTGCAGAAGCTTATTTGCAAGAGGAAATATCTTTTTTTTGCTCCCATTATTTTGAATCTGAGTATCCTTCAAAACACAACCGAATGGGATGAAACGAGAGGAATATTGATGAAATCGACAATCAATTATCTATTTTCAACCAGTCAGAGCTTGGTTTTGGTGGAGTTTATGAACGCTGGCTTTCAGATGATGAACATCAGAGAGCTCATACGTATGTTCTGCTCAACTGTGAAGAGATGACATCAGTTGTACTGTAAGTGTTTATATCACTTATTCTATCATTTATGTTACAGTAAATAACTTTGGTTTTTATAGGTTTTATGATAATCATATCAAGAAACAAATTCCACAAATTACAGCAGCTGCTCTCGAAGAACGTCGACTGAAAAATTTCTCTCAGTGGTTTCAAAAACTGGTAACATAAATTCTTTATATTTAGCAACTCATTTAATGTATAGTTTACTATATTGATAATTATTTCACAAATTTTCAGGTGTCTGGACATGCTGATAAAATTGACAAACGGCTGTGTGTATTGAGTAACCCACCTTCCAAAATTGTTAAAACTTATAATGCATATGTGGTGAATGGATTTCGATTCCACACACATGAATATGGGGAATCGAAAAAATCAATGAATAATGGAGTTAGCTTGAGAGGATCTCATCATCGAGAAAATGAAGTTTAATTTTATGGCATACTTGATGAAATCATTGAACTCTGTTATCTTGGACAACATTACATAACCATGTTCAAATGTCGGTGGTTGGATACAGAGAGAGGCATGTGTGTTCATCCGACTCATGGAATCATCGATATTAAATGTAAAAGTCTTCTCGCAGTAAATGAACCATTCTTATTGGCTCAACAGGCATATCACGTTTATTACGCAAAGTACTGTGCAACATCAAGAGACTTGACTAATTGGTGGAGTGTAATAAAAATCAAAATTCGAGACAATCAGTTTAGTCAAAGTGAATGTGCTTTCACTGATATGCAAAGAATTGAAGTTTTTCAAGAGAGTACTCAAAATCAATCTTTTTTAAAAAGAGACATGAGTATCGATGACGACACCCCACATTTAAGAGTTGGTGATGATGATGATGTTAATGATTTCACATATGAATTTGAAATGGTAAGAGATGAAGCAACTGTAACTCGAATGGATATCAATGATGTTGAGGAGGAATATGAAGATGACATTGACATATATGAAGATGATGATGAAGATGAACACTAATAGAATTCCATGGTATTTATATACAATCATAATATGTATATATGTATATATAATAGTAATTATAAATTATTTGATAACATTAACATTTTCTGTTCCAGATGGACGACGCCACATTTCATGAGTTGGCGGATGCTGACCTGACTTTCGATGTGGATGAGTTGTTGACAGATGACCCTCAGCCTGCAGGCGCTCCAGGGAGTACGCGGAGGGGGCACGGTCTTGCATGATTGATGATTCCTGACCCTGTCCCCGAGCGACGTCCACGTCTTGGGTTTGATCCACGCACACGGAGGTGTGATAACCTGTGTGATAACCTGTGGATTTGACTAAGATTTCATTAATCTATTCACATAATAAATGTTTATTATTATTTTTAGTTTTCTACATATAGCAGTCGGACAGGGCAGTGCTATTTTGCGCAACTATTTCTCTCTGCCGTGGATCACATGGGAGCAGATTCCCATTGATGTGCAGCAGGCCATGTTCGGCCATTGGTTGGTACGTACGTAAATAAATAATTTTTATTTTGAAAATTATTTCATTTCTAACTTGATATTTTGATTTTTTTTAGGGTTTATGGTATTCGATCGAGGATACCATGCGTGACGCCATCCACGAGGCATGGGAGGTGGCCATGCATGATCGCCTTCGTCAGTTTTTTCACAATTTAAGAAAAGTTGCGATGAAGAAAGAAGAAGTGTCATATTTTGACGAGTCATGTAGAGCACACCGACCAGAATATATTTCATCCCATGTATGGGACGGATTATGTGCGCACTGGTTGAGTGGTGTCTTTCAGAGGAGATCATCGATGGGGAGGCAGAATCGGGGGAGACAAGAGGTGAGTCATCGAGCTAGGAGTCATTCTTTCAGTACTCATAGATAGCATCTGGTACGTACGTTATTTATAAATATTTTATATAACTATAAATATTAACAGTTTATTTTTTATTCTTATAGGCTGTCGAGCACCCTGATAATACAGAGTACGACGTATATCGGAGGATGTATAGTGATCCTGCTACTGGGGAGCTCAGAGGTGATCATCAACATCACATCGTGGTCAGTATTATTTGTTTTCAAGTTTAAAAATTAACTGCATATAATATATTCACAATTTTAATTTTAAATTGCAACTATAGGAGTCATATGAGGCCGCAACGTCACAGGACCGACCTGAGAGTCAGGCCGAGTCATCAGATCAGACCACTGCCTGTCAGTTTGATGAGGCACCATGGATGCAGGCCACCCAGTATTCCTTCGAGAAGGGCCGAGTAGTTGGTATCAGCACTCGACTGACTCCTGGAGATTATTATGGCATTGATGCGATGTCGGCGTCAAGCTCGAGAGGAGCTCGTGCATCTTCTTCTACTACACAGTATGAGGATCAGTTGCGATCTTAGACTGCACAGATAGAGAGTCTCCGACAGGAGAAAGAGGAGATGCGTTAGCAGTATGAGGAGGAGCGTCGACGCCAGCAGCAGCTGTACGAGGAGCAGACGAGTCGATGGCAGCAGCAGCATCAAGAGCAGATGGAGTATATGCACCGACTCACTCATGATTTAGGGATGGAGTTTCTTCCACCACCATCTGCAGATCCCCCACCTCCCCCCCTCCTTCAGATTAGAGTTTGTATTTATGTTATAAAATTTGTGAAATCAAAATATTATTTTTTTCTATTCGTAGTTTCTGTCTCATTATAAAATATTAATAATATTATATTTTTAAATAACAATATTAATATGAATAATAATATTATTTATATTTTATAATATTAAATATTATATATATATTAAAATTTTATAATATTATAATTTAATTATATTTTTTGTAATACTTGAATTATTTTAATATTTGAATGTAAAATAATTCTATTATTTTTATATTAATTAAAATAACATATTAATATTTTTTTTATTTATAAATTATAATTCTAATATTATTATATTAATTAAATAATTTATTAATATTATATTATTTTTTATTTTTGAATTATAATTTTATTATTATTATATTAATTAAAATAATTTATTATTTTTATTTGTGAATTATAATTCTATTATTATATTAATTAAAATAATTTATTAATAATTATTTTATTATTTTTTTATAATATTTGCGACGGGATACTATGCCCGTCGCAAATACTAGTATTATTATATGCATTAAAATATTTTATTAATAGTTTTTTATTTTTTTTTAAAAATAGTTTTTGCGAGGGGTCCCATCGCAAATAATATTTTAAAAGTTTTTTACAAATATACGGAGTACTATTTGAAACGGGGAGAATAACCGTCGCAAAAAAAGGCTTTATCGACGGGCCCGTCGCAAATAAGTGTTGTTGTGATGCCATTTTCAGCAACGGGCCATTTGTGACGGGCCCCCGTCACAGAAAGCCATTTGCGACGGGATCCCGTCGCAAATAACCCGTCGCAAATACCTCTTTTTCTAGTAGTGTCTATCTAAACCAAGATTTATCAACATTAGATCACCAATAGTTGTGGTGACACCATCCTTAAATGTTGGAAGATATATTTTGAGATTCGTTTCTTATTCTTCTTCCTCGTATGCATTGGGTGAATTTTTTTATTAAGGGGAATATTTAGAGATAGAAAAGTATCAATATCCAAATATTTGGATGGGGAATTATGGTAATTATTACTCTATATTTGATATATGAGGGTTTTTTCTAATCTGAAAATTTGTATAGGGATCAATTGATATAATAGAGACAAAATGATGTAATTTTTACTCAGTATATTTCCATTGTTAAGAGAATGATAACATATTAAATGTTTTAATGTTTATATAATGTCATAGATATCATAAGAAATGAAAAAAATAGCAAAATTAAATGTTGTATCTTCTATTTGATTGATTAGAAATATAAAATGACCATCTGGCTCCTTTAATGGATTAGTCAGGACCATTTAAGAATATTTTTGAGAAATAACATGGTTTACATAATTATTCATGGGTTGTTTCCATTATCTCTACTAGAAACCTATATTAATATAGATGGAATTGTTTGACTCAAATAGGGGCTTATCACTATGAAATTTCCCAATTTTTTTAATTACACAATATTTGAGACATTTAATGAATGATGAGAGAAATTCCATATGATGATGAAAAAATTCTTCCTTAGATAAAGAATAAAATATGTATGTTACAAAATAACCTATAATTTAGAGATGGATATGAGATCCCAAAAATAATGATCTGAGCTTGAATTGATATAGTCGTTTCCACTCAATGTTTTCATATCCCAAATGTGTTAATGAATAATGAGACAAATCATCTCTAATATAACCCAGCATAAGGAATGTTCGAAATAGAATGATGTTAATTTCTATTATATTTTAAATTAAAAGTCATTTGAAGTATATTTCATCCATATTTATAGAGATATACAATGATTTGATGTGTCCCTATATAATAGTATTTATGACATGATATTTGAAAGATATAAATAGATAACACTCTATAGAATCAATCTATTATTGATATATGTCAACATCTATGACCCAAAATGCGAATCATAAAGGGAATAATAAGGCCTCTAAAAGTGGTTATTTGAGATATTTTGATAAATTAAGAGTATGCAGTATTTCAATATTGGATGGGGGGACAACTATTTCTTTCAAGATTTATTATTTTTAAGCTAATGTTTTTCACTCCATAACATGGGGTTTTCCTCGACATGTGTCTTTGTGATTGAATTGTTTTATATGGATGGTCCAGTCAAATGAACATGAGTTGGAGGCATGCCAATCTCTAAAAGAATAGGTTTAACTATTCTTCCAGCTCATTTGGGATAATCATAATATTTCAAACAATTCAGTAAATCATATAAAATAATAGTGTTTAAGTGACTATTGAGATATTATTAACAATCTCCTTGATCATGTTGGATTTAATGGATTCATTTCTTATAGTTTTTTTCATGTATATGGATTCTTAAAGGATGTGTTTAGGATATGAGGCTTGAAACAAATAACTTTTTCATCTATTTCCTTGGATTATATGGACTTTTGTGGTTGCCATTGTATAATATTGAAGAAACACCTGACTTTTTAGTGCTGTAGGCATGAAATATGAGAGGATAATGAAAAATTTTCATTATTTTGGGTTCCTATTTATGTATTCAAAATATATATTAGTAGGTCATTCCATTTTTTAGATGGTCAGTTATTGGGAGACTATGGTTTTTGTTTGGATGGCTGAAAAATGGAAAAAATTACTTGTGGTACAATTAGTCAATTAGAATATTCCATGAGGATACAATCATTTTGATTAATTATATTTATTTCTGTGAAATATTTTAACTTCAAATAACCCTTAATTTCTTTGTCTATTCATTCATTCATTTTCTCAAAAATAATAGAAGATATTTTCATTCTTACACTGGTGGATATCCCAATTTTAGTTGTACATATTTGACAATATTCTAGGGGATGTGCATAAAAATCACTCACAGATGGTGTTCCGTAATATTTAGTGAAAGGGGAAATAATATAAGTGGTAACTAATACTAAGCTGATCATGCATCCTTTTATTTGTAAATATTTGAGAATTATTCCTTATAGCTACTATTAATTATCTAGTAATAGACTCATCCTAGAAAGAAAAATAATTATTCGTATACTCCTTCTATTGTGAGAGATTAGGCTCTTTTATACCATCTACATGGTGATGTTGTTATTGTTTCATTACATTAAAGAGTAGATATTTCCTGAAATTATATTGAATTAAATGACGGTGATGGTACAAGTGTTGGATTGCGTGTGTTATTTTATGTTTACTGTTTACCTATTATATTTCCTAGAGCTTCCTACATTGATCAAAACATGGATTTTTCCCACAAAATGGATTCTTCCAATATTATGGTAACTATACTGATTTCACAAAACCCACCTAGATATATGATTTATTATGTGTCACTTACGAATCATCTTGTAGAATCTAAAAATTGATACCCACTAGCTCTACAAAAGGCTGTTTCATATTCAGGGATCATGTTAAACCCATATATATTTAAATTAAACAAGAGATTATATAATTCTAATTTTGTTTTAAAAACAATAGTATGGTGATTATTTCATTTCATAACATAGAGTTTAATTGATAGATAATTTTATGGTGAGGGCCCTCCCATACCATGATTTCTCTAGATGGTAAACTAGTATAACTGATGATGTTTTGTCTCCCTAGTGTTTATATGAAGAATCATTATTTGGGAGATTCTAGTTATTCAAGTGATCTCATAATGGGACCACATAGAGACATGAAATATATCAAGTGCTACTATGGATCCCTTGAAAAATTATAATTTATAAATATAGGGTTCACTAAATGGGATGGGGGATAGTTACATATAATCATTTGATGTATGTATTTATCTATGGATAAATTAGATCACTTCATCCTTTCATAATTTATATAAATACTATTAGGGACTCAATTGGTTAAATTTATTTTGATATGGAAATTGGATTAGTAGGTACATGAGTATGGGGCAGAACCGAAAGATCCTAACATAGTGGGAATGCCTATATCTAAGATTGAAATCAGCTTGGCCTATCATGATGTAGTTATCTTAGAATAGTTCTAAATTCAATAAAAATAAATGGAATTCATGGAATATTTCTACCATTGGATATATGTATATTGGTGGTACTAGACTATGATTGGGAGGATATCCGAACTCTAATTTTATTTGGTAATGACATGATATTTTAGTAGAGGGAGATCTATTGAAAGAAAAATTTGGGGTTCAACCTAAATAACATATGTAGTGAAAATATTTCCTCTAGGTATCATACCAATAATTTTCTTTATCTCATTAATTTCAACATCATACCTTTCTAATCATTACTCAATAGTAGGGGGTTTAATTTTTTGCGAAAACTATGGTAAATAGCTGTTGGAACATTCATGATGGATAAAATGACTAGAGGGGGGTGAAAATAAATTTTAAACAATTAATGAAAAAACAATTATATTTTATAAAATATTAATATTTAGGGAGTGAAGTTTTATTTAGTTGTGTTACAGTGGAAAAAAATTGAATGAGTTCAAGGATTTATAGGGGTTTGAATAAAAAGGATCATAGTCTACTCAACGATATCCTCTACTCCTCGAGGAGACCGGTACCCACTATGAACCTCAATTTTATTGGTGTAGAAACCTTTTTTAAGGAATAATACTTTAAAAAATCCTACATGAACAACCTAGTTTTTTTCACTAGAGACTAACCTAGTCATATTACCTTAATGTTTTAAGGAGTCACTACCCAAAATTTCTTTTTTGAGGTGGAATAACCAGAGAAATGTTGGAAATATTTTTTATTGGAAAAGCATAAACTGGAATCAAGAAATTAGAAATGGAAGTAAATAGATTACATGAATAAAAACAAGTACTGGAAAATAGATAAATGATTAGAAATGTTGATGAAGTTGAAGCTTGCAGATCTTTGAACACTTTGAAGGAACAAATGTTAAAGATGATGTTATTCGGTGATTACAGCTAGAGTCTAGAAGTCACTAATGTTCATGAACAATTTATTATAATAAAAATATAAAAGTTGTATCATAAAAGACTTGTTGAATTATTTTAACTGGAATTTGATTTTATTCCTTGAATATATCTCCTAGAACATTAAAATAATATACTCTAAGAGCATTTCCTTTTCCAAAATCTACATGACACTTTTTCCAGAATAATAAGGAAATAATTTTACCATTACCATTATATGTTAAATAAATGATGAAATACATATATAAGAATGTGTTTCACATTTATTAATGTAATATAAATATAAAATATTTAATCTATTATGTAATTAAATTTTAAATCTTTCAAAATTATAAAACAATTTAAATAAAAATTTAATATTATATATTACACATATAAAAAATGAAATAAAAATAGAGAATCACATGAAATTTAAACTGTAAGAAAATGTGTAAAAAAATTATTAAGTTAATTTTTACACATCTTATAATTTCTTTACAACATAAAATAATAAAATTTTTAACAATGAAAATCATTTTAATTACAGAAAATTAAATATAAAACATATTTTTTATATTTTTTTTAATAACAATGGAAAATTTTTTCTACTACAAAAAATAGAAAGTGGTGGATGATGACCTATTGATGAAAAAATAGAGATTTGAATCCATTTTATAAATCTAAAAAATAGACCAGATTAAAAAATATCACTTAAATTAGAAAATAACGATTACCAAAAAATAAAAACAGTTTCATCCAACTAAATAATCAAAAACATTAAGATAAGTAATAATTTTTTCAAACCATTAGATGTCCAATTAGGACTCATGATTCACCATTATTGATATCCAATGATGACACAAGACCTACCATTAAAAATATCCAATAATAAATCACAATTTTTTATAAAAATTACAAATTAAAAATAGTATATAATCTATTAAAAAAGTAAATAGAATAAAAAATTTATACATAAATTAATGATAAAGGAAGAAACTACAAAACTTATTTTCATTAAAATATTGTGCTACCGTTGGAGAAGTCTCATGGTGTAAAATTGACAAAATAAGAAAAAACTAATATAGAAGGTACAAACTAATATAAATAATTTAAAGAAGGGTTATATACTTTTGGTGCTTGAAGAAGGTTCTACCAAGGCATTATAGAAAAAAAGATAAACAATAAGGGGGGAAGAAAAAAAGAGACACAACAATTAGAGACCAATGATTAAATGACTCTCAATTGATATTCAATTGTTAATGAACACACAATTGATAACTAAATATGAGTCAACTAAACATTTGTGTATGACAGTGACTCAAATTTCCATTGATAACCTATAGTAAATCAACTCATAATTGATATCCAACAGTGACTCAACTCACTAATTTGTCTAGTGGTGGCTCAGATCATCATTAATATCCAAATATTACACATGAGTTACAATTTCTATCCCACAGAGTCACCATAGAGAAACTAAAAAAGTGAAGAATGATGAATTACAATTTCAAAGGAAACACTTGATGAACAGATGGAAGGATAAAGGAGAAAAATATAAGATTTATATTGAAAATTGAATAAAGGTACACAAAATACAATCATAGAACATATTAGATATGATATATATTATTAAAGAAACATGGATAAAAGAAATGGTATTTTTGAAACAAAACTGGAAAAACTCGGAAATTATTTGAAAACTGATGAAGAAGATGTTCAAAAATTGGTGCATGGGGATTTTAAAATAAGGCTCAAGTTTCCAAAAATAGATAAAACTGATGAGATATAATGAACTGATGACCATGATTACATATTATTTTTTAACTTGGGTGAACAGTTAAACTCAATCCATGTCTCAAATTGATTCGATGATGCAGATGGTGAAAGGTATATCAATAATTCTGCATTAATCCTTATTTCAAGATGGATATTAGGGATCAAAACTAGTTTAAAAAAACATTCACATGGACGTAAGAACCATCCTGAAACCTATGTCAAACCCATGCACCTACATGCAAAATTTTAAGGCCATATACATGGGATCGTACACATTAACTTGAAACTATGCACATCATTCTCTAACATCCTTGTTGGATACATTTAACAGACCATCCCATGGGGTTGAAGAAAATGGTCTCATATGTGGTTGAGGGATATCCAGGTGCATCATGAAGGATGGAAAATTCTTTTACTAAAAAAACATAAACTTATTTAAATAGAATATAAAAAACCATTATGTATTATTATAAAAACTAAAAATTAAAATTATCAAAAAATTAACTATTGATTTTTAGATATTTTTCTCTAAAAATATTAAATAATGAAAAACACTTGAGAATTTAAAAAACATGGTAATGCAATTAATTAATAATTAAAACACCTAGGAAAATAATATACATGATACTTTAAATTTTTTTTGGTAAACATGAATTTATGAAGTCAAATAAAACTCTTAATGAATTTTAAAAAAAAATTCAAATACTATCTATCACTCCCTTTTTGTATATTACATAAAAACCCATTTATAATTTTTCATCAAAAATCCCAAACTCATTTTTAAATTTATCAAAAATTATATTGGAATTTTTTATACATAAAATACTACCTTTTAACTAAGAAATATATTTAAAAGTTAAAAAGAATTATATTTTCTCAATATTAATAATTATGTTACTTTATTCAATGACATTAATATTTAAAAGGAGTAATATTTTAAGAATTATAATTTAATTAACACTCAATAAATTTTTTAAAAATTCATATTTTATATAGTATGAAATATTTACTATTTTATCATAATGAAAATTATTTATCAAAATAGTTCATTTAAAAAAATTCAACCTGCTTACAAGGTAAGTTCAAACACTGTCATGTTACAGAAATATTATATTCAATGAAGAAATAATACCAATTCCATGAACACATGGATACAAAATTAGTTTTGAAAGGAAATTTTTTTCCTGTTCTTTAAGGATTTTAAAAAGAAACTCACACTAAATATAAGCATAAAACCTATAAAATATATTTTATTGTAAAAAATATTTTTAACAATTAAAAAATATAATACAGATTTAATTAATTATAGAAAAGTATTAAATAAATGATTTAGTCTAGGAAATAATTATTAATTTATGAACAATGAATAAAGTCACCTTTATAGAAATAAATCATTTTTATTATAAAAATAAAATTTAGATAAATTCATTACTATTAATTTATTTCAAACATGAGTTATGAAAAAATAAATTATAAAACACATATGATATTTGGAAGAGTGTTAGAGACCTCCAAGGATTTGTTACTGGAAAATTATTTCAAGATGACTATGTTATTTTATTTTTAAGATAAAAATTTGATTTAACACTTATTTAAAGCTTTACATAGTAGTATATTATTTCAACTATAAAACAATGGGTAAATCCACATTAATTCATGAAAATTCAATAAGATATAAATAAGTAATATTAATACACTTAATAGAAAAGTAAATATATAGACAACATATTCAAAATTCAAATTTAATATTTGAAAACTATAATTTTATTTGTTTAAAAAAAATAAACTAATACACATTTGATGAAATAAAATTATTATTAAAAATATATTAGATATCTAGTTTATCATGAAATAAAATTACAGAATATAGATTGTTTTCATGCTATTTAATAAAAATAATAATTATATAGATATGGTGAATGGATTAGATCTAATTGAAATTAAGTAATATCCTTTTGGTACAAATACAATCATAAATTATGAAAAAAAAATGAAAGTATTTTGAAACCCCATAAAAGTTTCAAACATTTATTTTTTGATGAATCTAAAAAAAATAGTTTGATAAAATAATTTTTTATGAGGAAAATATTAAGTAAATATCATTGAGAATTAATTAGAATAATTACCTTTCAATATATATTTAAATAATGTTAGAGTTTAAATACTTCTTTTTTATCCACTAAAAGATATTGTAAAAACCATTCATGTTACTATTTTGTTTTTTCATTGAAATGATTTTTTCATATTATTCATTATCTTTTAAAAAATTATATAAATACTCTTTAATATTAATAAATTTAATTTTCAAAACTATATTCTATTTTTGAATAGTTTCTATATATGTATAAAACTATTTATTGGATATATAATCTCTGTTTATTAAATTTTTATTTTCCTAAATTAATTTCTTACACTCATTTCCTAGCATAGTTATATTATCCACAACTAAACAAAATCTTTTATAGTAATTTTTATTATTTACTTGTATATATTATGAAAGTCCGTCTTTCCCATATTTTAGTTTCAAAATCTCAGAATCACAATTCCTTTTACTTTCTTCATTATGGGGAATAATGATATTCACATTTTCATATCCTATTTCAATTTTTTCATTTTCATTAAATAAATTATTAATTTTTTTTAAAAAAATTATATATTTTTAAAACAATATAAAAATACTGTTACTCAATACCTTATTCCAATTAATAAATTATTGAACTCCTGAACTATTAGAATTGTAATCACACCCAAAATCAAGATTAGTAAATTTTTTTTCTTTTTTAAATATTACATTGTGATGAAATTAGTTTGGAGTTGTCAATTGAGTGAAAATAGAATCATTTACCTCACAGTGTATAAGAATTTGGAAAGGGTTACCAATTTAACTTTCCATTCTAGAGTAACATCATGAAATAGAACTATATATGTTGTCCCATAGTGAGTTATTCTTTCCTCCATATGTATTTATATTTCTTCAAATGCTTGATTTTGGTGAAATCAGGTATGATATGAACATTATTTATACCCTCTTTATGTTTTAGTTCTTAAGTATAAATATTCTTACATGAATTACCTTCCAAGTAATCCTATTTATTCATCCTTCCCAAATATCACTTACCATCATTTATTTTCATAAATATGAGAAAATTATTACTAAAGTGATCTATTTCAATTTTACTTTCCTAGAAATCAAGATTAGAGGCATTTGTGGTATCAATTACAGTACATTTAAATAAAAAAAATTTCTTATATGTAGGATCATCATCAATAATATTTCTCATCTATATGTCATAATTCATTAAAGATCCTATTAGTTCAAATAATTTATAATCATTTAAAACATTAATCTCATTGATAGAAACCTTCTTTACATGCCATATTTTTGGATGATATCTCAGTACTCCTTCTAATTGAGAGGTGTTGTCTAAAAATTCCATAACAGCAGTCATACCATGTTTTATATAAGTGATACGATGGAAAATATTATTTTATGATTCATCATCTTCCATATTGAGGTCCACGTATTCTACTCGGAGAATTCCTAATTTGGTTCTCTTGATTTTGTCATTCCCATAATGAGTCTCTTTATGTATCATTCATATTTCATGGCATGTATTACATACTGAAAGATGTATATAGAATCTTATATTTATAACACAATATAAAATATTTTTATCTTTATAATTCAAAGAATATTTTAACAATTCATTACATACCTGTATCTTAGGATCAACTTTTGGAACCTTATATGTATTTTCCATAATAGTAGTGTTATCCAAGCTCAATTGTTTTAGGTAGGATTCCATTTTTTATTTCTAGTATCCATATTCAATCCCATAAAATAATGGGGGTTTCTGTTGCATCCATCCATAATTAACATTGACACCTTACATTTTAAAATAAATATTTTATTTTGTCCCTTAGAATAATAATTCTTTGATTTCAGCTATTTATAGAGTTAAAAATAAACAGCCTAAATAATATCACATAAATGAAAATTTTTGGATAATAATTATTTGGCATTTAAACCATAGAGATATTGACCTTTCACTAATACCAATTTTTGGATCATTAGTAATGGAAAAAGGGATAAAGGGATATTGAGATTAATAGTCATTTAAATAAATTAATTGCATAAAATATTAGTTTACCATATATTAACACGTATTGAGTGACATGTTCTTGAATTGTTTTGCAGCGGAAAAAATTGAAATATAACAAGGATTTATAAAATTTTATGTACTAAAGATCCCAGTCCACTCCTCAGTATCCTCAACTTCTCAAGGAGGCTGGTACCCACAAAGGACAAGCCTTTTAATTATTTTAAAACTTTTTTACCGAATCTTCCTTTTAAATAACACAAAGTCACAACATAGTCTTATAAGAGGAGACCAACCTAGTATGCTTACCTAAATTTTGATTGATATTGAAAACTTATAATTTAATTTAAGTGATCGAATAACCAATGAAATGAAATAATTTATTTTAACGGTAAAATCAAAAACTAAACTCATGTAATTAAAAACACAAGTAAACAAATTACATAGACAATAACTAATAAGTGAAAATAAAATATGATCAGAAATGTCAAATAAGTTGATGCTGAAAGATAGTTTATCACTTTTAATAACTAATATCAAAGATGAAAGGGATTATTTGATGACAACTGGAGTAGAGAAGTCACCTATGTTCATAAAAAATTGAGAACTATAAGAATGTCAAGTTATATCACAAGAGATAAAAAAATGATATCTAGTAGTATATGTTTTAATTAATTGATGATATCTCCAAGATCATTAAAACCAAATAATCTTGGATATTTTATATATCTAATATTGTCATGATCCACCTTCCCCAAGATAAGGTAAGGGACATAAGATTTCTAGACCCTTCCTTTCTCACGTTGAAGGAGAGATAATGACCAATAGACCCACCTTAAATAAGTCCCAGAGTGGTGACTAGCACCAGGGGTATAGAATCACACAAAAAATGGAAGGAATTATCCTTATTATTTAGCAGGATTGGGAGATTATATAGTAAATCCAAATCAACACCAAAACTATAAGTAAAAGAAAAAAAAACCTTTACCATATCCATGTTCCAATAATAAGTGACACAAAAATAATAGAAAACTCTAAAGGGAAGTACAAAAGAAAAGAAAAGCACCAACGTCAATGATCCCAACGTCTGAACTAGTAGGGTCTGGCATGGTCCTCAAAGTTCTCATGGAAACCTGAAAGTAGTTTTATATATGAAGGGTGAGTATACATGTATACCGTGTAGGTAAAACCAAGTACTCATATGCACAAGTGGGGAGGCATTCTAATTCCCTATGATAAAAGAAGATAACCAAAGCACCTAGTAATGAAACTATCCACCCAAACTTTACCAAGGTACACTCCCCAAATTACACAAGTCATGTAATGAAATAGTAATAACACATTACTATTTGGGTGCCCAGCACCACTTTCCCATTGGTTATTGAATACCTCATATGCGTCAGACCTCCCCGACCATTCTCACCGTAGTTCCACTGTCATCCCCCGCCCGCACACACCTAAGAAACCAGAACCACTCATTCCACCCAAAAACACCTACACCAAAACAAAAACACATAACCACAACCATAGACACTGGGGATAGAACAACTACAACCATTCCTGAAGACACCTAGTCCAGAACAACTACTGCCATGCCCGAAGACACTTGTACCTCATCCCGGAGACACTTCAAAAAAAACTGCCTGCAGACACCTAGGAAAACCCCAAAAAATAACCTTCTAGAAGAATATTGGGATATAATGGACCTTAGGCCATCATAGCCTTCCCGCTGAGTCTTGGGATACTCAGTAAATGGTGTAGAAAAAGAGCTTATAACCTGCCACTCTGAGAAGTGTTGGGAAAAACACCCTACCCCATGAAATGGGGGTGTTCAACACAAAGTGCTCAAATTTGGTGGGGTGAAAATAAGAAACATAAGAGCTAAATTATACATATAGGTAAAGAAGCACTCATTACAACATAGGGGTTCCCAAACCAGCCTATACACAAACACCCTCATTACGATTTATTCATAAGAAGCACAATAGCCACAACCAAGTCCCTACCCATTCCTAGAAAACAATTCCCCATTGAACGTGTTATTGTTTTCATATTCAAGTGATTCCATTTAAACAATCCTCCAAAAACTATAAAATAATAGAAATACTGAAAATCCAAGGAAGGGAAAACAACCGAGCCACAAATTAAGCATTCACACCCAGTTCTATTATAATGTCACAATAACAAAAGGGTTCTGGGAGATACCTCGAAGTACTGGAACCAAACCAAGCCCAAACATACTGCCCCACACAGCCTCAAATCCAAAAAATTGCGACTGCACCACAATAGGAGGTCCCATCCTCATCCTCATCATCCCACAAGTATCAAGCAAAACAACCATACAGATCACCAGAATAGAGAAATTGAGTTTTCAGATTTCACCACAACATTCTTTTAGTTCCGTATTTCTATTTGGTTTACCAGGGTGACCACACAAGGATTCATATTCGCTGGGAATCAATTTAATCCACTGAGTTTACAAGATTAAGAATCATACATGTAATAGACATTCAATCACAAAAATATCCAGAAAAATAGATGTTCATTAGTGCGTAAGAAAAGACCACCAACGACCACGATTTTCAGTGGACATATGCCCATACAATTCACAACATATATGAAAAGATAAAAGAGTACATCAACATCATCATAACCACCCTTTCATTATTTGGAAACCATTTATTATTTATGTTAGATATTGGTTACATCTATCCTTGATGGAACATCATCATATCCACCCCTCATGATATACAATAAAGAGAGATGAAGGTGGAACCCTACCGGGATGATCAACGATCGATGTTTTTCTCCACATACCAAGAATTGGGGATGCACAACATACATGGGAGGAACTCTCAGGACTCCAAGAGTGAGCATGAATGGATCCAGAATAGGCACACCACTAGCCTCAGGAAGGAGGACACCAAACATAGAAAGGAAATTAAAGATACCAGACAAGAAGAAGATAGAATCCCCGTGGGATAAAAAGGCGAGGTCCTAGAGTTATGGGATATGACATCTTGAACGACATTTATGAGGATCAGGGTTTCTCAGTGTGTTTGGGTGGTTACACATTATAGAATTAATTTTCATTTAATAATTCTCATTGGAGACCTAGACATAACGTCTTTGAGTTAATGGATTCACTTTAAACGTGGAAAACACATATTAGGGTTGTAACTTGAATGTTCACGAAAAAAGGTGTGTCACCGAGGAAAAAGCCACACGATTTGGTAAGTGAAGTGTCCCTTGGAACTTTGGGGATTTTAGATATTATTTATTTGATTTTATTGCTTTGAAAGGGGTATTGAAACACTTTTATGTCAAAAGATACACTGCGATGGAGGAATTGGGAAAACTAAGGAAACTAGAAAAATAAAAAAAAGGGTGAGACACCATTTGGTCAGACATTATAATGGTTCCACCATCACGGTGACACTGTCAAAGTGGCAACATCACAATGGCACAATCACGATGCCACAATCATAGTGCCTATGTCATAGTGCTTTAATGACTGGTACTATTGTCATGGTGCCCTAGTGACCAGTGCCATCGTGACTAGCACCACCGTCATGGTGTTACTCTGACCGATGCCACTGTCACGGTGCTATCGGGATAGGCACCACATTCATGATGCTGCCATAACCGGTGCCCCCACTATGGTGCCACCATGACTAGTGCCACCGTTAAACTATTACTAATGCCACCATTCCCATTGCCACTATTTATGTGGAACTATGTTTTTGGAAAATTACTAGACTAGGAGGGTCCGGGCAATTACATCAAATACAATTCAAATTATTTTCATCCTTGAGAATTTAAAACCGACCAAAAAAATAGGTCTGAACGTCCCTCTTAATGATTCTTCTCAGGAGTAACCTCCTTGATATATATATCTTGAACAACTAAAAATACTCTAATTCTCCAAACAGACACCTCCTCAACATCTAGGATCATATCTACCTAATATTGATCAACTATTTAAGCACTAACGCCTCCCTCCCCCAAGAAACCTCACAAACATATAAATGCCTCACTGTCTAGACATATGGGTTAGGTAGTCCCTTCCTCCATGTCAAGATACTATCTACTTTGGGCAACACTAACTTTCTCACATAGGTTTTATCACATCTACCTTAATGCATCTTGATTAGGGATCGGGTCATCCCCTCCCCATAGCCAGGACACTTCAATCAGATCTATAGAACAAGAAAAAAAAACATTTCATAGTAAACACGGTCATGTTCTACATCACAATCAAGTACGAAACCAAACAGAACAAAATGAAAAGTATCACTAGGTACTGGGTGCACATATGTGTCTCCCATTCTCAGGTACTCTCCTTGATAAAACCATGCCTCTATAACCCATGAACCAAGGGAATGGTTCGTTCATGAAGCACCTTTTCTCACGATCCTCTATCCTCATCGGGTTCTTTACAAATGTTGAATCTTCTACAATATGAAGCTCCCCCCAGTCAAGGATGTGAAAATAATCATGTATATACCTATGAAGATGAGACACATGGAATACATCGAGCTCCTTATATAGCAGTAGTGGTAGCGCTAGCTGAAAAGCCACTTCGTTGACCCCCCGCAACACCTCAAAGGGTTGGAAGAACCTGGGATAAGGATTACTCCCCCTGCCGAACCTTCATTTCCATATCTAGGGGAGACATTCAAGAACATGTGGTCCGTAACCATGAACTCCAGGGGTATACTCCTATGATCGTCATTCGACATCTGCCAGTCCTGATCCGCCTTCATCTTATCCCGTATAAGCTGAAACTTCTCCGTCATGCTCTGCACCACCTCTGGGCCAAGAACTATTTCTTCCCCGACCTCTTTCTAGAACATGTGAGAGAGAAACAGCCTCCCATACAATCCTTATAATGTAGCCATGAAAATTCTAGAGAGATAGTAGTTTTTATATGGAAACTCTACCTGATGCATGTTTCGTACCCACGATCTAGAAAAGTCCAAAACACATGCCCGTGGAATATCCTCCAATGCCTGGATGGTGTGAACTCTCTACCCATCTTTCTGGTGGTGAAATGTAGTGTGTGGGAATAGATGGGTGAAAAAATCATGTTGGAATCCTTTCCAAACTCCCGAGGTAAACTGTTAATCCTCATCTAAGACTATGGACCTCAGAACTACATGAAACTGCAACACCTTATCCACACATCTCTGTGTTAATTCATCCACCGCACTCAACTACATGATCTCTAGGAAGTGAGAATATTTCATCAAGTGGTCTACCACTACCTATAAAACATAATAGCCTCCTTGTACCCTAGGCAGTCCTATGATGAAATCAATTGAGATGTCATCCCACTTCCACTCAGGAAAATATAAAGGTTGCAACAAACCTCCCCGGACACAGTGTTTATCCATCAGCTTCTGAAACTTGAGGCACCTTACCACAAACTCTTCCACTACCCGATTCACCTTGGGCCACCAAAACTAACCCCTCATGTCCCGGAACGTCTTGGAAACTGTTGGGTGAACATATAGGTGTGAGTTGTGGAACTCACCAAGAAATCTCCTGCGCATTCCCATGGGGACGAAGATCTTTCCAGGAATCAACATATGATTCCTCTTATTTGACAACCATCCACCTGGAGCATCACCATGGATAAAAATATCGCACATTACTTCATCCTCTATGTCCCCCCACTGAGACTCATCCACCAACAAAAACATAGAGGACTAGACTGTCATCTGAAACTGCCAGCCTCTGCCATCCTCCACCCTTGCATCCAGGTGTAGGGAAGCCAACTCCTCCATCACCTTCAAAGAATCTGCTGACTCTCAAACTGCATCCTTCTTCGACTTCCTGCTCAAGGAGTCAGACACCACATTCTATTTACCTTCATTTTTATATATTTAAATTTCGTAGTCTAGAACAAACTCTATCCGCCTTCGATACATCAACTTCAGGTCCCGCTAGGAGAAGATATACCTAAATATCATATGATCTTTGAAGACCACAAAGCGCTCCCCAATGAGTTAATGCCACAAAAAATTTAGTGTCAACATGAATTCTACTAGTTCCAGATCATGGGTGGAATAGTTTCACTCATGGGGGAGTAACTACATAAACCCCTACGAGTTCACCCCTACTATTGCATCAACACACACCCCATGCCTTGGCTTGAAGAATCACAGAATACCTCAAACGTCACCCCTTATTATGGAAACCTCATTAATGGGGAAATAACTATCTTCCCCTTCAAATAACTAAAGGTTGTTAAAAACTACTCACACCATATAAATGATTGGTATTTCATAGTCATGTCTCTCAAGGGTGTGGAAACTATTGTGAGGTTGGGCAAGAATATTTGGTGGTATCTTGCTAGACCCAGAAAACTACGAACCTCTGCCATGTTCTTGGGTGCTTCCCCAAAAACAACAACTTCAACCTTCAACAGTTCCACTACTATTCCCATCTCAGACACCACGTGTCTAAGGATGTGCACTTCTAATGTCCAAAACATGCACTTGGTTAACATCTTGTAGAGATGGTGCTATCAGAAGACCTCTAAAACTGTCCTCAGATACTCGGAGTGATCCTACTATGATCTTGAGTAGATATGAATTTCGTCAATAAACATGAATAAAAACTGGTCTAGATATTCCCAGAAGACGGAGTTTATGATCCTAATAAACATGGATGGCACGTTTGTAACTCCGAACGACATGGACATGGACTCAATGTGCCCATTTCTACCACAGAAGGTAGTCTAAAAGATGTCACCCTCCTTCACTCTCATCGGGTGATATCCTAACTGTAGGTTGATCATGGAGAACCATCCAACCCCCTTCAACTGATCAAAAAGGATGTCGATCCTCAGGAGGGTGTAATGGTTCTGGACCATTACCTAGATTAGCCTCATGTAGTCTATACACTACCTGAGACCACCATCTGCCTTCTTCGCGATCAAGATCAGGGAACCCCATGGTGACACACCTGGTTGGAAAAAAACCTTCATCATCAGATCATCTATCTATATCTGTAACTCTTGCAACATAGAAGGTTCCATACAATATATATCCATTGAAATTGGGTGGGCACTGAGTTGCAAGTCTATCTGAAACTGAGCATCACGTCAAGGGGGTAGAGTCACCACCTCATCAGGGAAGACATCCATGAACCCATTGACAATTATCAAAGCTTCCAGAATATCTGAGTCCATTAACTCCACTAAAATATTAGCTAATAATGAAAAAAGGCCCCACTCACCAGTTTCCCTACTGGAAAACATGCTCACTAACGAAAGTCACACTTTTGCCTCCCATATCTGAAAACACAACCCTTCCTCGGAAGTAGTTGATAACAACACACACATATAACAACCAATAGATGCCTAAAATGACATCATATGGATATATATATTGAAAAATAAGGTCCCCATTGGACTGATGTGGTCCCAACATCAATCTACATCCTCGACAAACAAGAGACAAGCTAGTCAGTCCTCCGATTGGCATACTCAAAACCAAAGGTACAAAAATTATCTCTGTATCCAAACACAAATAATATGATAGACTGGGTGAAAAATAAGTTTGAAGCTCTTGAATCAAACACGAAACATACAGGAGTGCTAAATAAGCTGATTGTACCTCAAATGGCCTCTGGAACTGCTGGAACTGCTACCTATACTGCATGCAACTTCCCACGCACAGCTTCTCTGCCCCTCGCATATCAGATGCCTCCTCAACCATGCCCTATTCAAGATCCCTGAGGGGTTCCCTAAGGTCGTCCTACTCTAACAATGAATACTATCAGAGGATCAGGAGCTCCATGTCCCTGCTGTTGCTGCTGAAAGGGTATGGCTTGAAACTATGGCTGCTGAGGTGGGTGCTGAACCTGCCCAATTCCACTATACTGCACTTAGTCCGGACAATGATTCAGAAGATTCCCCTGAATGCCACAAATGTAGCATCTCGCAGTTGGGCATGAAAAAAAGGGTCTAGGACTAGGAAATCGAAACTAGAACTACTAGGGCCTTCTCCCCACAGGTCAAAACAAGGAAGGCGCTGGCACTGTAGGCCTGCTGCTGACGACCTTCCCCTTTGACATGCCCAATTGGCTCCACTCACTCGGCACACCTCCCAGCGTCTGCATAATCTCCACCACTTTGGCCTTGTTTCATACCTCTATGTAGGTAGGTAGGGTGAAGGGAGTTATAGTATATGGAAGAGAAGGTTGGAATGCCTCGTCTAAACATCTTGCCTGAGACCCGTCATCTGAAAATATCTCTGGAGAAAAGAAAAGGAGATCCTTGAACATGATCACCAACTCTCTCACTAACATACTCCCATACTGAAGGGAGAGTATCTCCATCCTCTTCTCATCATTCATTATGGAAGATAGGAATTCCACCCAGAAATCCCTCTAGAAGTTAGTCCATGAAACTGAAGCCTCCCACTTCTCCCCAAGATAGAGCATCCACCACTAACTAACTTCTCCCCACATATAGATTACCACAAGAGGAACCTAGTACTCCATCAGAGCCTGAATCAAGCTGAATGCTATCACTAGCTCCTCGATCCATCTCTTTGTCTACATATCCGAGATGCTGCCCTCATACTTCCTGAGGGTTTGTCACTGAAAGGAACGAATAATCTTCTGCCACAGGTCGTCTTCCTCCTCACGATCAGCCCATTGCTGATCAGGTCAATTAGCCTCCTTGGCCTCAATCTCCCGCCCTAATCATGGATATCTTCCGGGATCCATAACTGCATGGTAAACAAGGAATGACTAAGTTTGAGTAATGTAGAATATTGATTTTATATTTTTCTTAAAATTTTTATATATCCTAGATCCCCAATGTACATAAGAAAAACAATAAAAAAATACATTATGATTCATGTACCTTTCTTAGGGTCTCTACCCTAAAATCAGTGTAGCCTCACTTTGTCGTTCGGTCGGTCTGGAGTCCATGCATTGGATCATGGGGTTCCCTAAAATCCAGTATCCTTGTTGGTCTTCTCTGGAATATTTTATGCACCCATATTTCCTAAAACATTTTCCCTAACATGCCATGCAATCCTAATGGTAATACCATATGCTTCCATGGTACACTTTCCTTTGAATAATATAGTAGCATGTGTTGTATGCTACTTCGAGTTCTAACACAGACACCACAACCAATCAAACTAGCCGTTATGAATAGTAATACCCACTTTTTAAAATTTTATAAATTTTATCTTTCAAAATGGACTTCATTTTTGGATTCGGAATATCAAAATTAGCATAGGGTAAAATTTTGGTACATTTTTGAAAACATTAAATTTTTGATGAATAATGAAAAAACACCGAGGTATAGTTTAAAACCAAACATTTATTTAAATAATTATTAATTTATTTAAATTTAATTAAGGTCAAAATAGATACATTATACCTATATAATTTCAATGTAATTCATTGATGTTATTTTAGAATAATTTTAGATATATACAAATTTTATTGAACTATTCACAGTCTTTTACCCACCTCCTAGGAGAATTTGGAAATTTAAATAAAACATAATTTTACCACTTCTGTGAGTGGAATTTTGAAAATATGAGAGACACAGTTAATATTAAGGACTAAAATTTGGTTCAATGAGATGAAAATAATTTTTGGTGAATAGTAACTTTTTACTTTTATTTACCATTGTTAAAAGTAAATTGGGTAATTAAGGGTCAAAATGATATTAATATTACCCTAACCCATGTCATAATTCTATTGTACAAGTGTATCTTGACCATAAAAAACCTTTGGAATAAAATATTATCATTTAGGTCCACTTGAATTATATTAGTACATTTATTATTATTTAATTCAAAGAAGAGTTAAAAGAGTTAAAATCAATTTTTATTTACTAAAACATTTTTATTATTGGGTTATACATAAGATACTATTGTAAATAATCATTAGAAAGATAAATAAGTTTCCTACATAATGGTATTAAATTTATAATTTTTAGACATTAAATAATTTAATTTATTTATGACACAGTTGTGATGCTGTAATTACCTAATTAATTAAATGATTAAATAATTGATATTATAAATATCAAAATAAATGTAATTTGAGACATTTTATAAATTCCACTAATTTTATAGGTTAATAAGACATATTAGGATTGATTATATGAATATTGTTCGAAGTAATAATGCAGTTATAAATTTATCAAAAACAAAATACCATATTGTGTCAAATTTGACATAAAAGAGTTCTTAAAACAAATATTATATTATTAATTAATATTCAATTGCTAAAAAGAAAAGGATCGACCAAGAAACTTATATAATGATAGGTGTATCATTAATGGTCCACTTGGGAGTCTCTTGGAGGTATATATTAATTTTATTAACTATATAATATAAAAATACAAAGTGACATGGTAATTGTTAAACTAATTAACTAAGAGTGAAAACTAGAAGATAAGGTTAATATAATGACCCAAACCAATCTAAATTCCATTGTTTGAGTGGTTTTACACCCATACCCACCTTGACCTATAAATAATATACTTTTGAGCCATTATAAATTGAATAAGATTTTATTATAAAATAATATTTCTAGCTTTTCCAAAGGTGCCCCTCACCCCTCCGATAAAAGGGCACTCCCACTACTCACTAATTCACTTATTCAAAGCCTTTTGGCTCAGACAAAACCTGCCCAAATACTCTCTCAAATTCGCTCACTTCAACTCAGAGGCCTTAGTTTGATCATAAAGCCAGCCTACGGATCCCTTTTGATCAAATCAAAAGGAAGAACCCGAAGAAGAGGTAATGTTTTCACCACCCTCTTTCAAGTTCATTTCTTCTTCAACTTATTATTTCACTATTATGACCATTCTAAAATAATAACTCCATTATCTTATATATACTGTGTTGTTATTATAAATATGGTACAACCATATTCAGTATTCTATCCATCCTTTGAATGACATGTCACCATACGTGCGTATGTACGACTTACCGTCTCCACGTCGTGGTATAATTGTTATTCAATAAATTATTATTTGGATGGGTATAATAATGATGTGTAATTCAAGTAAATAATATATATAACATGATAATGATCTTGTATATATTATATACCATCCAATTATATATTATTTTAATATCAAAATAATGATATTGTCGCTCGTGCATACGTAAGGACTACCGTCTCCACAAACGCGATGAGATTTCTTCTCCATCGTATCCATTCAAGTATAATTATCATTTCATGATTTAAAAATAATGTTTAAGGAATTGATAAAATTTTGGATATAAATAAGATACAACCTATCTATAAAAACATGTATTATGTAACAAAACATATACGAGTAAGTTAACACCCGAAACGATGATAATACTAAGATATTATTAACAAAGCAATGTTAAAAGATCATATATGATACCATATTAATGTATAAGATTCTTGTATAATTTAATAACAATTATTTCGCCATTATACAAGAGTTTAACCTACCCCCTGTCATGGAAGAGTATAAGTTAAGGGTTTATTTCGTAATCTCTTCATTATCTGAGGTTGTTTATACGTAATAATCTACTGGGATTTTGTTATCATCCACATCCATGTTTCTTAAAAATGTATTTCAAAACATTTTTAATATTTACAAGAATATGGGTTAAAGTCGTTTATACCCTTGTTTGACTTTTTATAGGAGTTTTATAAAGAATATTTCTGTCATTTTCCAAACAAGTTGCTTTTTAACCTTTTCGACAGAATTAAGGTTAGAATGCCTTTTTTTAACTTATATAGCGGGTGCGGATATTTTCCGCCGTTATAAAATCATCAAAGAATCCCTTAAAATCTTATAAGAATATTTTCAAAGAAAATGTTTTATTTTATAAATATATGACTCTTAAATGATTTCAAAATAGAAAGAGATATTTCTCTAAAAAGAGTTTTGATTTCATCAATGTCAACATCCTTTGATGGATTTTAAGCATATTTGATGTTTATTTATTATGATACAAAAAATCCATATTGTATTGATGGGTTTGTGATATGTTTGACTATAGAAGTGTTATTTTTATACCATTCATGGTTTATGAATAACGCATTGACATTTCTTATGCTATTTTTAATATGAATGTTTATGTTATGTTTAAACCTGTTCATATGAGGAATGCATTGGACTTAATAAGTGACAGGTGGAGCCTACTATAGCTCCTCGATGCATCGGTAGTTCTCATGAGACAAAATACTGTCTTGGCATAAGGCCTTGAGAATATTTTATTTTTAGTCTTGGCACGAGGCCTTGGCTATGTGGTTATGATAGTCTAGCATTATTCATTCCATCATTATTAAATTGGTTATTGATATTGCATGTGATTATTCGACTAGTAGATTATCTATGTGAATAAGTATATGGAATTATTTCATTTTATTTCTGCCATATTATTCTGAAGTTCATGTTTTAAAATTATTTTTCTTTAGTTATACATTGCCTTAAATGTTTATGCTTATTTATGAATGTTTCCATTATATTGTTATCCTTACCGGGTATTTGAGCTCACCCCTTTCTATGTTTAATTGTTCCTAGGATGTGAAGAAGTATTTTATGAATGACCTGTAGGGATAGTATGAGGGGATAAGAGTGTGGACTATTGAGACTATATTGTTGTAGTTTTTCATTTTATGGTGTAATGTAAACTTTATGAATGTATCTAGTTATTCCAAGGCTACTAAACTAATCAGTCTTTCGAGACATGATATTTCTTTGGATCATCCCAATGTTATGTAATAATGCACCGACTAGGTGTAACTAGGGTCGGGGCATTATAGTTGGTATCAAAGGAAGTTTAGTACAACCATTGGAAGCTAGATTTAGATAAACTTTGATTAGAGCACATATATTTAAGATGGACTTTGAGGATTAGTATAGAAGAACTTCCTAAAATTTTTGTATTGTAGTGATTTTGTGAGTTTTCCGAGCAATAAATCCCTATCTGGATATGAGCAGGTAGAGGCGGCTCTAGCACATATTTACCTAGGGGTAAAACCCAAAAACAACGCTTTGAGATATACTCGAACAGGAACTGGTGCACGACAACGGGCCTTGCTGCACTCTTTGTAACGACACTCCCAGGGGATATGCTTATGATAAATATCATTTTCATTACAAATAATTATGAAGGGTTTATGAGTATATAAATCCTCAAAGAAAATATTTTTATTATTATGGATTATATCCATCAATAGTTCAATTTATGTTAAGTTTTTTATAAGTGTGGAATTATTTATTTTGATTCATAAACTGATCTAGTTTATGACCTTGTTTAGAAATGGCGCGTAGTGGAATAAATGGAAACCTTATCAATGCACACACTCCATCTAGGGATTGCCATCCTGCTCAAGATAAATATAGTGGAGCTGGTGATGCAACTGGTGCTGATCAACTAATCACCATATGGGGATTACTCACCCAGGTTATAAATAATAACCTTACCTGTATAGAGCACCCTAATCCACAGTGTGGATGATCAATGTCAGATTCATCCATGAGGTAGCAACCACCAAAATTCAATGGGAGTACAAATCCATTAGTAGCTGAGAAATGGATAAGTTCCCTAGAGAAAATATTTCAGGATTTGGGGAGTACTGAAAGGGAAAAATTAGTCATGGCAGTTTATCGCCTCCCTGGAGATGCTGATCAATGGTGGTCATTGATTCAAAAAACGAAAGAAGATTATGAAGTATCAAATATGGAATGGAGGGATTTTAAAGATATGTATTTAGAAAAATACTTTCCTCGTGACCATCGAGCAGATATGAAAAGGAAATTTTTGAGTTTGAGACAAAAAGAGGATGAGAATGTCGCAAAGTATGAGGCTAACTTTACGAGGTTAGAAAGGTTTGCTGGATATTATATATGTAACCCAAGAATTAATATTGATCATTTTTTTGATGGGTTAAAACAATTTCTATGTCAAGTATTAGTCTCACAATCCTACTCGTCATACGAATTCATTGTCTCATGTGCTATCAAGATAGAAAAGGAATTTTCTAAGACTAATGACATTAATGAAAAGCAAGAGAATAATAGATCTACTGATCAATCTGGGAATGGAAATAAGGGTAAAAAAGAAAAAGTTGAATATCCAACCTGTAGTAAATGTGGGAAGAAACACCCCGGTACTTGCTTAAAAGGAATGGGAGTCTGTTACATGTGTGGTGAATAAATCCACCAAGCTCGTGATTTCAAGTGGAAGAAGGAAGCTACCGATGCCCAATGCTACAATTACAGTGATATGGGAGATAATGAAAATTAATTTCCTAAGCGTTAGGGGATCATACCTCAGAAAAGTCCAAGGGATCAAGGCCAATCTTATTCTATCACTACTGTTGAGGTAGAATCTCCGAAAGACATGGTGGCAGGTAATTTAATGGTTTCCTCAAGTTTAGAAAATGCTTTATTTGATTCTGGATCATCTCATTGTTTCATATCTTCCTAGTTTACTAAGAAAATTAGATATTTCCAATTTGATTTACCATGATATTTGTCAGTTAAAACTCTAATGGAAAGTATCATTGCAATAATGTTTTGTGAATCAATCCCCATTAGGGAACATAAATGTTCTTAATCCACTGATCTCATCATCATACATATGATTGAGTTTGATATAATCCACAGTATGGATTGTCATTCGGACCATGATGCGATGATTTATTGTAAGAAGAATGAGGTTACGATTTTTGATGATGATGATAATGAACACATTATCTTAAGAGCAGAATCGTCACCACCTAATTATTATATAGATCCACCCCCAGTAGCTCAACTAAATTAAATAATTGGGGAGGAGGAGAATGAAATGAATGTGGTTGAGGAAATTAATGTTCAAATATAGGATGTACCTATTGTGAAAGAATATGTAGACACGTTTCCATAAGATTTACCTGGACATCCTCGAGAACGAGAAGTTGAGTTTTCCATTGATTTAATTCCTAGATCAAGGCCTATATCAAAGACCCCTTATAAAATGGCCACTGTGGAATTAGTTTAACAAAAGAATCAACTAGAGGAATTGAGTAATAAGGTAATTATTTAACCTATTGTTTATCTATGGGGAGCCCCTGTTCTCTTTGTTAAAAAGAAAGATGGATCTATGAGTTGATGTATCGACTATAGGGAGATCAATTCTATAACAATAAAGAACAAGTATCCCCTACCTCGCATTAATGATTTTCTTGACCAACTTCATGGATATCAATAATTTTCAAAGATTAACCTTCGGTCTGGATGCGATCAGTTGTGTGTGAAGAAGGAAGGCATTCCGAAGACAGCATTTCGAACCAGGTATGGGCATTACGAGTTTATAGTAATGCCTTTTGGGCTGACTAATGCACCCTCTGTATTCATGGATCCAATGAGTAGTGTTTTCAAGGAATATCTCAATGATTTTGTGGTGGTATTTATTAATGATATCTTGATATACTTCAAAATCTTCAATGATTATGAAAATCACTTGCGCATTATCCCGAAGACTATGAGAATACATGAATTATTTGGGGCGTTTAGCAAGTGTGAATTATGGCTTCAGGAGATTTCTTTTCTTGGACATATTGTCTCTAAAGATGGAATATCTGTTGATCCTTCTAAGACCAAGGAAATCCAAGAATGTCCATAAACTAAGAGTATTACTGAGGTACGCAGTTTTATTGGTTTAGTAGGTTATTATCGACATTTCGTCCAAAATCTTGCCCGATTGGCTAACCCATTAACAAAGCTCACACGTAAAGGGGTTAATTTTGTTTGGACCAAAGAGTGTGAACAATGTTTTTATGAACTGAATAGAATATTATTCAATGCTATTATATTGACTCTACTATCAAGGAATGATGAGTTCATTATTTATAGTGATTCATAGACGAAAGGACTTGGTTTTGTCCATATACAAAATGATAGGGTTATTGCCTATGCATCATGATAGTTGAATATTCATGAATAAAACTATCCTACTCATTAACTAGAGTTGGCAACTGTGATATTTTCTTTGAATATATGGAGGAACTACCTCTATGGTGAAAAATGTGAGATTTATACAGATCACAAGAATTTGAAGTATATTTTCTCACAAAAAGAACTCAACATGCGGAAAAGGAGATGGATTGAATTACTCAAGGATTATGATTGTACGATACACTACCACCTTGGGAAGGAAAATAAGGTGGCTGATGCTTTGAGCAGAAAAGATCATTGTGTTTTGAACAATATGAGAATTGAAAGGGATCAATTTTTCAGGGATCTAGTGAACATGGAAATTGGAATAACCGTGGAAGGTGAAACATCAGTGATATTTCAAATGGCTTCCATAACATCTTTACTAGAAATTATTTTGAGTTCTCAGACCGATGATGAAGAATTCAAAATAAAATTAAAGCTGTGAATGATGGGAGATTGAATGATTTGGGTATGAAGATGGAATTTTTAAATTTGGGAAGAGACATTGTGTTCCCAATATACCTGATATGAAAAGGGAATTGTTGGACGATGCCCATAGTTCCAATTTCTCTATACACCACGGGAGCACCAAAACTTATAGAGACATCATGGAACATTTTTGGTGGGACAACATGAAGAGGGATATTGCTGATTTTGTTTTAAGATGTATGGTTTGTAAACAAGTGAAAGATGGAAGGAAACAGCTTGGAGGAGCCATGAAACCTCTTCCCATACCAGAGTGGAAATTGGAAAATATTACGATGGACTTTGTCATGGGGATACCAAAGACTCCTAGAAGGAAAGATGAAATATGGGTTGTTGTTGATCATCTTACAAAGTCATAAAATTTTATATATATAAGAGAAGATATACCACTGGAATGTCTAGAAAGACTATCTGTTAATGAATTGGTGAGACATCATGGAGTACCCATATCGATTGGTTCTGATCGTGATCCCCATTTTACTTCAAGATTTTGGAAGAGTCTTCAGAATTCCCGGGATACTGAACTTCAATTGAGCACTGACAACCACCATCAAATAGGTGGACAATCAAAACGGACTATTCAAACCTTATAAGACATGTTGATATCCTACTTGCATGACTTTAAGGGTATGTGTGATAAATATTTACCTCTGGTAGAATTTTACAATAACAATAGCTTCCATTCAAGTATTCAGATGGCACCATATGAAGCGTTATACAGAAAGCGATGTCGCACACCAACCTGTTGGGATGAAGTTGGTGATTGAAAACTTGTAGGCATCGAACTGGTGGAGGAAACAATGGAAAGGATAAAGTTAATCCAAAACCACATCAAATCAGCTAAAAGTTGGCAGAAGAGCTATGACGATAACTAAAGGAAGAATTTTGAATTTCAGGTAGGAGATTATGTTTTATTGAAGTTATATTCATGGAAGGGAGTTTTACTTTTCGGTAAGAAGGGTAAATTGAGTCCTAGGTACATCAGACCTTTCGAAATTCTAAAACGAATTGGGGTTGTAGCTTACTGTTTGGCAATGCCACCAAGCCTCTCTATAGTTCACGATGTGTTCCATGTATAGCTTTTGATGAAATACATGTCTGACCCAACACATGTACTCACCTATGAGGAATTAGAATTGGAACCCGATATGTTTTATTGCGAAGATCCTATCAGGATTCTTGATACGAGAGAACATGTACTGAGAAAACATACGACTCGTCTGGAAAAAGTTTTGTGGAGAAATCATAAGATGGAAGAGGCAATATGGTAACCCAAGGAACTTATGATAAAGATCTATCCGAGTCTTTTCATGCAGTAGTATTCTAGAAATTTCAAGGATGAAATTATTTTAAGGAGGGGAGAATGTAACACACCAAGCTTCCACAATAAGCTTTCCTTTGAATAATACAGTAGTGTGTGTTGTACGCAACGTCGAGTTCTAACACACACACCACAACCAATCAAACTAGCTGTTATGAATAGTAATACACACTTTTTCAAATTTCATAAATTTTTTTTTCAAAATGGACTTCATTTTTGGATTCGGAATAACGAAATTATCCTAGGGTGAAATTTTGGTATTTTTTTGAAAAAATACAATTTTTGATGAATAGTGAAAAACACTAAGTTATAGTTTAAAACCAAATTTTTTTTAAATATTTATTTATTTTATTTAAATTTAATTAATGTCAAAATAGATACATATTACATATATATGTTCAATTTAATTCATTACAGTTATTTTAGAATAATTTTAGATATATAAAAATTTTATTGAACTTTTCACCGTCTTTTACCCACCTCCTAGGAGAATTTGGAAATTTACATAAAACATAATTTTTCCACTTCTGTGAGTGGAATTTAGAAAATATAAGAGACATGGTAAATATCAAGGAGTAAAATTTGGTTCAATGAGATTAAAAAATAATTTTTGGTGAATAGTATCTTTTTTCTTTTATTTACCACGGCTAAAAGTAAATTGGGTAATTAAGGTTAAAAATGATATTAATATTACCCTAACACATGTCCTAATTCTTTTAGACAAGTTTATCTCGAACAAAAACAACTTTAGGAGTCAAATATTATCATTTAGGTCCACTTGTATTTGATTAGGACATTTATTATTATTTAATTCAAATAAGAGTTAAAAGAGTTAAAATCAATGTTTATTTACTAAAAAATTTTAATATAGGTTTATTCATAAGATAAATTCGATTTTAAAGATTCCTTAGAAATCTAAAAATATTTCCTACATAATGGTATTTTATTTATAATTTTAAGACATTAAATAATTTAATTTATTTATGACACAATGGTGATGTAGTAATTACCTAATTAATAAAATATTAAAATAATTGAAATTATAAATATCAAAATAAATGTAATTTGAGACTTTTTATGAATTAAACTAATTTTCGAGGATAATATGACATATTAGGATTAATTATATAAATTTTTTTCGATGTAATAATTCTGTTATGAATTTATCGAAAACAAAATATCCAATAGTTTCAACATTGACATAAAAGAGTTTTTAAAACAAATATTATATTATTAATTTATATTCAATTCCTAAAAATCATAGGTTCGGCCAAGAGAATTATATCATGATAGGTGTATCATTAATGGACCACTTGGGGGTCTATTTGAGGTATATAGTAAGTTTATTAAATATATAATATAAAAATACAAAGTGACAAGGTAAGTGTCAAACTAATTAACTAAGAGTTAAAACAAAAATATAAGGTTAATATAATGACCAAACCTTTCAAAATTCTATTGTTTGAGTGGTTTTCGACCCATACACACCATAACCTTTAAATAATCTGCCTTTGATCCATTAGAAATGGAATATGATTTTATTATAAAATAATATTTTTAACTTTTCCAAAGGTGCCCCTCACCCCTCTTATAAAAGGGCACTCCACCTTCTCACTATTTCACACATTAAATGCCTTTTGGGTCGGCCAAAACCTGCCCAAATACTCTCTAAACTTCCCTCACTTCATCCTAGAGGCCTTAGTTTGATCATAAATCCAACCTATGGAGCCATTTTTATCAAATCAAAAGGAAGAACCCGAAGACGAGGTAATGTTTTCACCACCCTCTTTCAAGTTCCTTTCTTCTTCAACTTATTCTTTCATTGTAATTCCCATTCTAAAATAATAACTCTAGTATCTTATATATACTATGATTTTATTATAAATATGGTACAACCATATTCATTATTCTATCCATCCTTCGAATGACATGTCACCATACGTGCGTACGTACGGTTTACCGTCTCCACGTCGTGGTGTAATTTTTATTCAATAAATTATTATTTGGATGGGTATAATAATGATGTTTAATTCATGTAAATAATAAATATAACATGATAATGATTCTGTATATATGATATAACATCCAATTATATATTATTTTAATATCAAAAGAATGATATTTTCTCTCGGGCGTTCGTATGGACTACCGTCTCCACGGACGCGATGATATTAATTCTCCATCGTATCCATTCAAGTATAATTATCATTTGATGATTTAAAAATAATTTTTAAGGATTTGATATAATTCTGGACATGAATAAGATACAATCTATCCATAACAAATATAGCTTATGTAACAAAACATATACGATTTAGTTAACACCCGAAACGATGATAATACTAAGATATTATTAACAAAGTAATGTTAAAAGATCATATATGATATAATATTAATGTATATGATTCTTGTATAATTTAATAACAATTATTTCACCATTATACATGAGGTTAACCTACCCCCAATCAAGGAAGAGTACAAGATAAGGGTTTATTTCGCAATCTCTTCATTATCTGAGGTTGTTTATACGTAATAATCTACTGTGATTTCTTTATCATCCACATCTATGTTTCTTAAAAATGTATTTCGAAACATTTTTACAATTTATAAGAATATGGGTTAAAGTCATTTATACCCTTTTTTTAACTTTTTATAAGACGTTTATATAGTAATCGTTCCGTCGTTTTCCAATCGATGTGCCTTTTAACCTTTTCGACGTAATTAAGGTAAGAATGTCTTTTTTTAACATATACGGCGGGTGCGTCTATTTTCCGTTGTTATAAAAGTATCGAAGCTTCCCTTACAATCTTATAAAAAAATTTCAAAGAAAATGTTTTATTTTATAAATATATTACTCTTAAATGATTTCAAAATATAAAGAGATATTTCTATAAAAAGAGTTTTTATTTCGTCTATGTCAACATCATTTGATGGATTTTAATTTTATTTGATGTTTATTTATTATGATACAAAAATTCCATATTGAATTGATGGTTTTGTGATATGTTTGACTATAGATGTGTTATTTTTATACCATTCATGGTTTAGGAAGAAATTATTGACATTTCGTATTCTAGTTTTAATAAGAATGTTTATGTTATGTCTAAACCTGTTCATATGAGGAATGAATTGGACTTAATAAGTGATGGGTGGAGCCCGCTATAGCTCCTCAATGCATCGGTAGGTCTCAGGAGACAAACTAGTGCCTTGTCACAAGGCCTTGACAAAATATTATTTGTAGTCTTGGCACGAGGCCTTGGATATGTGGTTTTGATAGTCTGGCATTATGCATTCCCTCATTATGAAAGTGGTTATTGATATTGCATGTGATTATTAGACTAGTATAATATTAATGTGAATAAGTATATGGCATTATTTCATTTTATTTCTGCCATATTATACTGAAGTTCATGTTTTAAAAGGTTTTTTCTATAGTTATACATTGCCTTAAATGTTTATGCTTATTTATGAAAGTTTCTGCTATATTGTTATCCTTACTGGGCATTTGAGCTCTCCCCTTTCTATGTATTATTTTTCCCAGGATGCGAAGACATATTTTATGAATGACCTACAGAGATAGTATGAGGAGAAATGAGTGTGGACTATGGAGACTATATTATTGTAGTTTTTCATTTTATGATGTAATGTAAACTTTATGAATGTATTTAGTTATTCCAAGGATACTAAACTAATCGGTCTTTCGAGACTTGATCTTTCTTGTGATCATGCCAATGTTATGTAATAATGCACCGACTCTGGGTAACTGGTGTTGGGGCGTTACAGTTACTATGCCTAACCCCATACCCCATCCTATTTCTTAACCATCCCTCTGATACCATTCTGTCACAAACCACCTTTACCAAGATGAGGTAAGTGACAACCGAATTTCAGACCCTTCCTTCATCAAGTTGAAGGAGAGGTAATGAACCCCTGAGACCCGCCTTCAATAGGTCCCAGAGTGGAGACTAACACCCTGGTTATATAATCACACGAAAAATGAAAGGCATTACCCTTTTTATTTTTTTGGATTGAGAGATAAGAGAGTAAATTAAAATAAAAAACTAAACTAGAAGTAAAAGTAAATCCAAGACAAACCATTCCCATATTCTCGTTCTAATAATAAGTCCCACAAAAATACAAGAAAACACCAAAAGAAAAGTACCAAAAGAAAAGAAAAGTAGAAATGCAAATGGTCACAACATCTGAACTAGTAGGTTACCACATAGTCCATGAAGTCCTCATAGAAACCTGAATGCTGGTTTATATTTGTATGGTGAGTATACAGGTTTACCAAGTGGGGAATTGAAAAAGCTCTCGTGCACAAGTGGGGTGGAATTATAATTCCCTATGAGAAAAAGAGATATCAAAAGAAGCTAGTAATGAAACTATCCACCCAAACCTCACCAAAGAACACTCTCCAAATAACACAAGTAAATTAATGTAATAGTAATAAAAAATCTATGCTTGGGTACCCCTAAAAACTTTCTTATTGGTTGTTGAAGACATCCTACGCGTCAGAACTCCACCACCATTCTCACCACAGTCCCACTACCATCACACAGCCTCACAAACCTGGGAAAAAACAACTACACATTTGGCCCATAAAAACCTGACCCACAACAACCACACATAACCACGCCAGTAGACACATGATCAAGAACAACTACTTCCATGACCGATGAAACATGGGACAAAACAACTACTACCACAACTGAAGACACCAGGGCCTCATCCCAAAGACACTAGGGAAACCACCTGCCCGCACACACCTGGGAAAACCACCACAACTAACCAGCCCGAAGAATCATGGGATGTAATGGTACTTATCCCATCATAGCCTACTCTATGATTCTTTTCCTACTTGGGAAAGGTAGAAAAAATGATCTAATTACCATCCACTCATAGGAGCATTGAAAAAACACCCTCCTCCATGATGTGGGGGTGTTTGGCACAAAGTTTTCAACATCGGTAGGGCACAAATAATAAAAATAAGAACTAAAATATATATAGGTAAATAAGAACTCATCCCAACCTAGGGGTTACAAAACCATCCCATACACAAACAACCATGTTACTTTCCTTCATAAGAAGCATAATTGTCACAACAAAGCCACAACACATTCCCAAAAAACAATTCCCCATTGAACACATTCATGTTTTCATATTAAATTGATTCTATTTACATAATCCATCACTTCCTGAAAACTAATAAGCATAAACACAAGACATGGAAGGAAAAACAACCAAGAAACAAATTATGAATTCATGCCCATTTCTCCTATCATGTCACAACAACAAAAGGGATCTGTGATATCCCTTGATGTAAGGGAACCAAACTAAGCCTCAACATACAACCCCACATGGCCTTAGATCCAAAAACCAATAACTACACCACAATAGGGTATCCCATCCCCATCCCCCTCACCCCACAATCATCAATCATGACAACTATACACATCACCAGAATAGAGCAAGGGGGTTTCAGATTCATGCTCACCATTCCTTTAGTTCTGTATTTTTTTTGGTTAACAAGGGTGACCGCACAAGGATTCGTATTCATCGGGCATCCATTTAATCAACTAATTTTTCATGATTAACCAGTTTCCATGTTACATCCATTCAATCCCAAAAATATATTGAAGAATAAACGTTCATTAGTGTGCCAGAAAGGACCACCAATAACCACGATTTTCCATAGACATAATCCCATATAATTCAGAACATATAATCAAATAAAAAGAGTACATCAGCGTCATCGAACAACACCCATAATTCATTGGAAACAATATATTACTTTTTTTATGGTTTGGTTTCATCCATCCCCAAAGGAACATCATCATACACTCTCTACATGATACACAGTAATGAAAGATGATGGTAGAAGCCTACTTGGATGATCAATGATCAAGGTTTTTCTCTACGCACAAAGAACTGGGGATTCACGACTAGTATAAGAAGAACTCTGAGGACACCAAGAGTAAGCAGGAGAGGCTTCGGCACAGTTTCACCACTATCCTTAGAAATGGGGACTCCAAACACACTAAGAAACTAAAGTGACTAGCCAAGTAGAATAAAGAATAACTATGAAATAAAAAGGTGAGATCATGTAGTTATGAGATATGAAATACTGAATGACATTAATACAGATTGTGTTTTCTCCATGGGTTTGGGTGTTTACACTTGATGAAATTAATTTTCATTTAATAATTATCATCAGATAGGTGGCCATAATGGGTGTGATTTAATGGATTTCCTTTAAATAGAGGAAAACATGTAATAAGGGAAGAACAAGAATGTTTGGGAAAAGGGTGTGACACCGAGGAAAATGCCAAAATTTTTGTTAATTCATGTGTCTCATGGATATTGGGATATTTTATATATCATTTATGGGCATTTTATGGTTTTGAAAGGGGTATGAAAACACTTTTATGTAAAAAAGATAAGTTGCGGGGGTGATATAGGGAAAAATCGAGAAACTGGGAAAAGTAACAAAGGGTGGGACACCGTTTGGTGGGACACCATAAGGGTGCCAAAATTAATGTGCCACTATTAGGGTGCTCCCATAACCAGTGCCACTACCATGGTTCTATCATGATTAGTGCCACCGTCACGGTGCTGCCGTGACCGATGCCACCATTACGGTACTTCCTTGACCGGTGCCACTGTCATGGTGTTGTCGTGACCGGTGCCCCCACCACGATGCTATCGTGACTGGAGCCACTATCATATTTACACCATGATCAGTGCCACTATTTCACCTTGATTAGTGCCACCATGATTGGTGCCACTTTTTTGGTGGAACCGAGTTTTGGGAAAAGAGCTGGACCTGGAGGTTCTAGGGCATTACAATTATATATACGAAATTTGTAAAACAAAAACACAAAAAAAATAAAACTATTACGTTTGTTGGTAAAATCCATCCAAAAGTACCTAGATATGATTGGGATTTATATTTCTTCAAGAAATATTAATTTAAAATAAATAATATGTCATGTAAATCGATTATAAAAAAATATAAAAAAAATTAAATAAAAATATTATATTGTGTATTATATATATAAAAAAATAATTAAAAAATATATAATCACATGAAATTTTTTTGTATGAAAATATTTTCATAAAAATGAAATAATTACTTTTTACAAACCTTATAATTTAATTTCATCATAAAATAATAAAATTTTAATCCAATAAAATTATTTTAATAAAAACAATTTAAATAAAAAATAAAATATTTAGTAATAGAAATTTGAAATAATAGGGACTTATTTTTTACAATTATAAAAATAGAGAGTAGTGGATCATGACCTACCACTGAAATAATTGAGTAGTGAGTGAATTTGGTACAACTAAAAAATAGATCAGTTGAAACAGTTCCACTTAGAACTTAAAAAATATGATAGCCAACCAAAAGAAAATAAATTTCACGTTACTAAACAATAAATAGATTCAGGATAAGTAACGAAATATTTTCTACCATTGGATGTACAATGAGGACTCGTGGGTCATTTTTGTATATTTTCAATGGAGACTCATCAATTACCATTGTAATTTTATAATGGAATCTCAATAAAAAAATTAAAAACAACTAGACGAAGAGAAAATAAAAAAAATCTACTAAAAAATTAAATAATAATTAAACATTATACAGAATGAAAAGATTTAAAATCCCACTTCCAAATTATTTCCACATAAATATGGTTCTTCCATTGGTTAGGTTCCATGGTTAAAAACTAAATAGTTAAAGAAAAAAATTCAAATAGAATGAAAAAACTATTGCACTAAATTTAAATAATAGTGATATCTTGTTGGAGCATGAAGAGGGATTTTTAAGGATTTTTATAGACAGAAGAAAAAAACAATGAGTAGGATAAAAAGATACACATCTATTAAAGACCAATGCAGAATAAAATCACTGTTGATTCCTAATGATGATTCGACTCACCATTAATATAAAACAGTGACTTCACTCACCATTGGGGTCTGACGGTGAATCGACTCACTATTGATAACCAATGGTGAATCAACTCATTATTGATATCCAATAGTGACTCAAATCACTATAATTATTCAATGGTTACTCAACTCTCCATTGATATCCAACATTGACTCATTACTCACCATTAATATCCAACGATGTCACCATCAAGAAACATGAAATGTGAAGAACTCTATATTATTATAAACATAGGAAATACTAGAATAGAATATGAAACATTAAAGAAGAAGAAGGAGAGTATATTAATTTATACAAATTTAATTTTGATAAACAAAGAAAATATAAGACCGAGGAATACATGATACACTGGCTTGAAGAAACATTTATCGAAGAAATTGAATTCCTGAAACAAACAATGGGAAAACTGGGAAATGATCGGAAGATCTAAGAAGAATAATAAGTCTATAAATAACTATGTAAGAAATTATAACAAACTCATGGGAATTTGAAATAGATCAAACAAATGATATATAACAGATCTGATGACCATTATCATATCTAAATTTTTAACTCAGATGAATATTGAAACTCAATCCATGCCCCACATTGATTTTCAAATATATATTTTTAAAGGTATATCAATGAATCAATTATGATATTTGTTTTGAGTTTGAAAATGGGGATCAACTCCAGTTTACAAAAATCACAACCACGACCCTATGACCCAGTAGGAATCCTATTCATAACCCATGTTCTTTCAGACAAGAATTACATGAATTATACATGTACCCACACATTTTAACTAACCACTATACAAAATGTGCTCTATCCTCCTTATGGGAAGAATTTTCATTGTTTTCTTATTGGTTTCACCGAATAGGTCTTTTAGGTGTTTAAGGGATATACATGCGACTCATGAAGGATTACCATATTTTTTACTTAATAAAATTAAACTTGAGTAAATAAAAAATAAATCAATCATCATGTTTCATTACAAAAACTAAAAAATTAAATAAAATAATATTACCTAAATATTTTAAAAACATTTTATTAGTGAAATATAAAATAATTAAAAAACAAGATAATATAATAAACTTGAGAAATTAATAAAATATTTATTAAAACAATTGTGCAATTAATAAAAAAGATAATTTAATTAAACACTAATTAAGAGTAATTTATCAAAACATATTAAATTATTAAATAATGTGATGTAATTTTATGTTGTAATAGTAGGAATACCTTTTCCCATTTTTTTAATCTACCTAAGTATGTTATAGATATAATTTCAAGAGAGTTCCAAAAACATTAACTGTACCTTAATTTTTAGTACACACACCTCCATTAAACATTTTGGTGTTGAAAATTTTTTTCATAGAAAAATCAGCCACTTATTCTTATACACTGATCTCATGTTCTATACTATTTGTAGAGAAAGGGATAATGAAATTTAATTAAAAATTGGTCATTGTTGGTATTACATCACTATCATAATTATGGGATAATTCATCAACATTGGGAAATAAAATGAGTGAAAACTCATGATCTTTACAAGTGGTTTCCCTATTGACATGTTGCTTTATCAAGGGAGATTTAAAGGGATTCATCTACTCCTTTTAAGATCCAATGAGGTATATTTTGTGATGGGTAATTAAAAGATAGTCTCTAGAAAGAAATTTTTTACATATTCACTAGGATAATGATGGATACTTATTTGGGAAAAACGATGAGGACCCATTTTGTGGTACACATACTAATATGGAAAATCTCGATCTCCATTGGGGATACAAGGTTGATCTAAAAATTTACCCCTCCAAGATGGATGGGGATACTGCTTATCTATAGAAACAAAATTTTATATCTGGTATAATAACAATAAAGGAGGTAACTATCTTAAAATTTACCCCAACCCTAGATAATGTGGTTATTACTGGACTATTGCTACTGCACCTATCATTGTCTACATCTTAATCAAAAAAATATTTATGGGAGCATGAGTTGGGTAAAATGAAAGATCTAAACATGAGATTCTTACTACTAATGATAATATCACAACAAGGGGTATGGATTTAATCAAATGATAATATGGATCATTTTTTATAATAATAATTTATGATTCTTTCAATATCATCCTCTTGTTACTTTTAACATATTTTATATTTTTCAATAATGGATAACCACTAAGTATAATATCTATGGTGTGTGGAGTCTAATTTAGAATGTCAGATAGAAGTAATAAAATTTTGTGATGTTACTTATTTTAGGTATTACTATTAAGAGAATGAGGTGAAATGTAATTCCCTTTGTTTTACCCACCCTCTTATATAAAAACTTGAAGGGGAATCAACAATTAACTAACATATCATACCCATAGAATCAAAGCATTCATGTTAAATATATTTATTTTATCGTCACAATTTTATGTGTTGTAAATCTAAATGTTAGCTTGGTTAATCTACTAGAGAAATTGAACTATCTCTTTGTAATGGTTTTAATTATATTTATAAGGAAATAATTTTTATTTCTATTTCCAAAGATCCATATATATATTTATAATAATATGATTTATGTACTCCATTGTAATTGTCTTCAAAATTCTACAATGAGGGGCGTTCAAGGGCTGGAACATAACTGTTATATTGTATTTGGATAGGTTTTACCTCTTGATAAATTCATTTTCTTCATTTTCAATAAGATTATCCATTATATTCTTTGACTAAAGGGTTCGTTTCCTAGATTTCATTTTATATATGGCCATGGTGGATGAAATATTCTCTACTGTAATCAAGGATAAGTAATCCAAGGGTGTTTCAAGGAAATACCCTTACCATAAAGTTACATATAGTTGATAAATAATTTCCCTTGTCAGAGATTAATTATCTTATGTTTCTGATATAATATTCTTAAGTCCCTCATGATATATGGGGATTTCATAGTAGATTCGACATCGAGGGGAAATTTTTTAATCATTAAATATAACTATAGAAAGAAATTCTAAAATGAATACCATAATTATAAGGACTACAATCATGGATTAACACACATCCCTAATGTGTACTCATTTAGTATATTCCCTAGAGAGGAACTTTATAGAGGAAAATAGTAACGGAATGGCCTTATTTATTTTTAATATTCAAACATGAGGGGTGATTTTGTTATACCCATTATGATTAACATTCTAATGAATGATCTTAATATATCCACACAGAATTTTTTATGGAATATTTTGTGAGGATGAAAATTTGTTATGATGGTAAAAATATTTGAGGATTATATTCACAACACAGACTACTCCTTCCTTGATCTTATAATGTGCCAATGAGATTTTTTGCATCCATTGATAAATGTTTTAAGGGACTCAAGTAAACTAGAAATAAAAAGATAAGGGATGTGGTCATGTATTTCTAAATCAGATCATAATTGCATAGAATTCTTGTTGGATGATTTCTATTGGGGGTTGGAGTTTCATTTTATAAACAATGACTATAATGTGTGTGAATCAACCTGGGTGAGTCCTGTGTTATTACTAGAATGTGATACCATGTTTCTATGGTGTTTAAAGAATGTGTGCCTAACCAATAGTGTTTATTAGAATAGTATGATGATTTATAGATGGAATTGTAATGTATAACCAATACCATTTACGATTTATCACAGATTTTGGATAATTACCATCAAAGATGGGAGCAGGAATGTGTACCTTTTACTAAGTAGCATTTGCCGAATGCTATTGAGCTACTCTGGTGGTGCGGGAAGGGATTTGTGACTACCCCTTGAATGATTTTTATATTAAAATGTGTTTAAATGTTTGTATAATATAGACATGGATATATCTGTACCCCTATATTACCATAATGATGCACCAAAAGGATTTTACTACTAGAATAGTGTTTTGTGCCTGTTTTTTAGTTTGAGCCAAGATATGTGCAGGCTTCTATCCTCTAGTCCTTGATGGGGTACAACAATGAATTTCTTGGATAGACAAAATAATTCTTATCTACCCCTATTTATTTTTAGGATATTACAAAATGATTCATTGGATTACTACAATGTGTGATGGTACGATTATTGTCTTTAGGTAGTTATGTGTGTGTGCTCACTAATATCCTCTCAATTATATTTGCCGGTGTCTTCGGTGGATGTATGTACATTGTACCACTCTTTCTTTTTGATAATTAAAATCTATTGAGGTCCTATCTTGGATTCATGAGGCTAGGTGACCATAGATGAGACTAATGGGATTTAATCCATTGTAGAATGAGGGATTTATGCTAACGACATTGGAAACAAATAATTTTTGGAAGAATCCCTTCTCGGTGAATCCAATGCTAATGTGAGGGCTTTTTAATCCTCTTTATCAACCTCCCAATGATTTTGGTGGAACAAGATATTGAATTTTTTTAATAGGATCGTGAAATGTTTTTAAAATAATACATGTTCCACTTACTTGTTTTCCATCATTTATTTTTGTGATGATGGTTGGTGGGGAATCATGGTTTTGAAGGATTCTGGTGAACCTTCTACTTTCATGATAGAACCATTATGTTTAAACTTTTATATCAGTGTTTTTCCAATTGGAATTGGATGTTATGGGTGGAAAATGGTCTCATATAGTCTAATGTGAAATTATTTTGGATGAATACAAAGTATATTTTCATCATGATAGATATGATGCAATTTGGAGTGAATCGAGTTTTGGTGGATGTGACTATGATTAAATAATACACAAAGAAAAATAAAAACATTAAATATGAAAAAAAATTTAATAAAATAAAACCTGAATGATTACACTATACAAAACACATTTGAAACATTTTCATTTCACCAGACAAAATGGCATGATGTGTGGTATACATGGTTATTTTGGTTAATGAACGATTCACATCGGTTTAATTTGTTTTCATTCGACCCCAATATGTCTTATTTATTCATATTTGGAAAATTACTAGAACAATCTATATGGTTCCCAATAATGTTTATTCAAGGAAATAAAAACACCCATTGGTTCCCATATTCGAAATAAATTACATGCTTTTTTTATAAGGAAAGTGGTCATCAAGATTCCTTACCATGATGATTGGGGATCTCATTTTTTAAGAGGATGGTAGCTTTGCCTCCACATACCTTGTTGGGGGAATTATTTCTTAAGCTAGAATAGTATTATTGATCTAAGACATGTTCATGAATCCTTCCCTATTTATTATATGGGATAATATTCCCCTATTTTTGAAATAACATATTAAGTAATATAGATTTTAACTTATATGTGTGTCAAAGGTTATCTATCAATGGTACCATATGTATCTATAAGCTATTATATATCAATAGTACCATCTATACGTAATATGTTTTTATCCATTATTTGAATCATCATCATGTTTCAGTTTTTCTCTATCATTTTTTTTATTATTTTTGAACTATTTTTGTAAAGCCACCAAATAGATAACTCAAGAATTTATCATCATCCAAGGAGGAATTTTTTTGTTGTGATATTTGGACCAAGAAGTGGTTTCTTATTCATCATTGGTGGGGAATTATTACCCACAATGACTAATGGTAGTTAAAAAAAAGACATATTGTACCATTAAGTTCATGTTTTGAGGACTAGACAATGCATATTATCATTATGAGGTAAGTATTTTCAGGAAAAATATCGCTAGAAATGGTTATTATGGGAATTACATTTAAGAATCCAGTTGTAGTTATTAAGACTCGGGAGGAATCTAGACAACTGGGGGGAATGATCTTTTTGGTATTATATCACAGTGAGGACGAAAATGGGTTAAATATGTTGGGTTTAAACCATAGGGATGAATCCAAACTATCCCACTAGAATGAGATTCAAATACCATGTAGTTTTATTCAGTTGGGGTTTACACATATGGGGGAATCATAGCAAAATGTATTTTTATTATGATAGTGGAACAATAATCACTGATCTCTAAGAACAAAATAATCATTATCAATGTGAGAAATAAGAAGTTGGAAAATATCATTTCAATCACTTAATTTGTTTTGAATGGGACTTATACCGAAGTTTGAAGCCCAATGATGAACTTCTTTCATCATTTAGTGATAGGTGAGGGAGGAGAATATGAACGGTAGTAGGGGAATTATATCCCACAAGAGAGGCAAGGGCTTACTCATGAATGGAACCACAATTGAATATTCACCTTATTATTTATGGATGAAGGAACTCCTATGAAGGGATAGCCATCAAGGATGAATATGTGATTATTTCATGAGGGATTTATATTCCCTTATTACTACCTATTTATAATATCTAGATCAGGGATTATGGATCTAATAATTATGAAATATAATATGTGTAGAATTTTTTAGGACACATAAAGTTTCATGAAGTGTGTGGGAGGTAAAATAGGATGCCTTAAAGAGAAAGGTTCTCACTACCACCTCCATGATTTGGGACCTCATTACATTGTCCATTCTAAATTGAAAAAAATATAAAGGACCCCATATAATAGGGAGTTTATGTAGGAGAATTTATTTACAAATTTATAACAGGAATTGTAATCGGGAATAATTTCATTCCATATATTCTAATTATACAGGTCGAGTGGACTTGGAGGAGGTCTTACTTCAACCTTACCTGGGATTTGGTTTCCAGATTACAGAAAAATTTGGATGCTTCAGAAAATGGATAAAAAGAATCAAAATGACACATTTAATGAAAATATTAAGAGTTAATGTATGAATACCTTAATGAAACCGCATTTTGCATGTTTTTCTCACTATGCGAGATGAGGAACCTTTTAAAGGGGATCTTTGGAAAATGATTCTCCTTTCCAAAGGAGTTGATTTATTAGGGTGTGTGTCTACTTTGCAGATGATGAGGGGAGCCTATATTTTTTATCACCATGGATTAACATTGTGGCTTATGATCTTTTATTAATGAAACTTTTTTCAGTGAGCTTTATCATACATTGAAGTGAGTGGGTTACCTATAGTTTTTAGTGAGATTCTGGAAATAGAAATTTCTCACTCTTAGTATTTCTACCACTATTATTTTTAGATAGATATCAATCTATTTATATCCATATATCTTCATTTAGGTTGATAATAATTTATTTATAGTTGGTGGATGAACTACCTTTTTCCAAATATATATGGCCACATATCCTATCAGACACTACGTTGAAGGTGACAATAATGTCTTTGTTAATAAAAAGTTCATTTGTTAAGGGAAGATGCATCGTATCACTCAAAAAATGAATTACAATAATCAGAAATTAAAATACAAAATCTCGCTATTAAAATGAATATTTATGTGGGGGTGCGGTGTAGGTTGAGTAAATACCTCACTTCATCAAAAAGTTTCATTTATGGCTGGGGGAAGTATGTAAATGAGCAGCTACCACATAACATCCCGATATGCTAAGTAGAACATTATTATTTCTATAATATACCTGTTCTATTAAAAAACATACTAGAATTTTTATTTTCTTGATATGTTATTTGGATTTTTTTAATATTAATTTCTCATATTCTTTTCAATCTTGAAGGCCTCAACTCCAACTTATTTAATTACTATAATAAAACAATCATAATTTAGTTACAACATAGTTCATTTTTCAAATGATTTATATGAAATCATCTATCAAAACATTGTAGAATTTGTAATTTGGGGAGTCATATATAATATAATTTCTTTTAAGATATTAAATACTATAATGATTAGAATAAAGAACCCATTTCATGAATACTTGAGAGTGAGTATTAAGGTGAAGTAAAATATCTCTTGGAAAATATATTCTTCATATGAAATATTAAATATTTATAAATTATAAAATAATGTACTAATTGATATAAAGAATACAATATATTTATATTTTAAATGAGATGTATAATTTTTATAAATATTAGATTTAAATCTATATAAATTTAATAGAAAATAAAATATAAATACCACATATTTAAATATAAGAAAAGAGATGCTTATTAATATTAACTAAATATAGAATATTTAAAATAACATAAATACGATTAATATATTGGGTTTATTTTGAGTATATAATAATCTAAGATGAAGAATAAATAAAATATAACAAATTCAATAAGTCATTCAGGGAGAGAAGCAATGTATATAAAATTTTTTGAAGTAAATAACACGTACAATATTCTTTTATCAATCATTTTCTTCATGTTTAACAAAAACCCTATACATTAATAAAATATATAATGATCATTTTTTTTAAATATAAAAAGAATAATAATATATTTATTTTCCCCTATTTTAATAGAACATCTCATATCAATTAGAGAATAATGGGAATTATGGGGGGAGTTTTGGATGTAGAGTTATAATTCTATCAAGGTTCGTTGCGTGTTACATTAACCAATTTATCTATATTTATCCTAAAAAATATATTTTCTAGGTTTTGTAAAACCTTTTGCGAATGATAAAGTCAAATAGTATAATTTTACACATTTCAATGCACTTCTAATATTGTTTTGGGCATCATAAAAAAATTTGACTGCTAATTATTCGTATTACGTTGTTTATAATTATCATGAAACATCATATAATAATGTTTACATTAATTAATGATAGATTCAATGATAAAATGACTTATCAAATGAAAATATCATATATTACAACTTATTCACACTGTATAATGCATTTAATGTGATTTCATATCATGTGACATAACTAAAACCATATAACTATCATGGATTTAGGGATAACTCCAAAAATAACCAAAAAAACTACATCACCATTTAATTTTATACTTATATCAAATCATGTTAGATAACATGAAATAATATTTCTAAACATATAAAAATTTATTTTTAAAGTAGTCTATCATATAAGTACCGTTATATTTTTTGATAAATAATTTATTAAAAAGTCATATACAATTTCAAAAAAACGTATGTGTATCTCAATGGAATTTTACAGAGTAAAAACTAATTATGATTTACCAAAACATTATTGAATGGAAAGAGAAGTATCATAAAATATATCAATGGGTTTCAAGCCATAAATAGTTTCCCTAATGTATTAATAAACCACATCTATCATTATATATTCATGTGTATTTCTCTATAGTCAATTTATCTATATAATTTATTATATAATTGGGATATAGATGATTCTAATATTTTTTTTATTTAATCATCATTTAATTATTTTTATATTTGATTGATGAAATAAGATGAATATATGATATGTTGTTTATCTAATTAGATAAGAATATTTCATATCTATAACATCAAGGTCCATTTTAATCTACGAGGGGTAATGAAACTCGCTAACCAAGACCTATTCGAAATGACTCCCCATATGCCATTGGAAGTTGACTAGTGGTGAGTTCATATGAATACACCATGGGGAGGCTATACACTCTTGTCCGGATAACACAATAATCATGAATAAAAATGACCATATAAAAAAATAAGTAGCATCATAGACAATACAAGTAACGTTTTAAAAATAAACATTGTATTGAATACTATAAAAATAATTATTTAACATATTCCAAATGGATCCCCGAGGGGGAGATCATATAGATTCGATCACAGAATAATAAAATATAATCAAAAAAAATGTTCAACCTAAACGGGTCTTGAGTTTGGCCCAACACCATTACCCAATGATAGACTCTAACATTATATAAAAAAAATCATTCAATTATCCAATTACCTATAAATTTAACCTAAAAACAAATTTTTATATCTTCTCCGGTACCCACATGTTATGGAGGCTTGAGAAGGATGTGGGAAAAACGTAATAGGCAACCACTAATGAAATAACTAAAATAATAAATTTGGGGAAAAGTGTATGAAAAAGTGATTTAGTAAACAATTTAATACATATAAAACAATTTATATAAATCAATATATAACCATGAATACCCTTGGTTCAAAATGAAACCTAAAAATTTCCATATGTTCAGTATTAATTACTGAGGTTTTAATGAGAAAATCATGCAGATTGTGCCAACTACCACATCCAAAACCAACAATTTTGTGCATTTATGCATAAGGTATCACTAACCCCCACTCAAAGTGTGTTATTTAGTTAGCACATACCACCCCTTACTGGTATTTTTTATCCATGGAATATTCTAATAAGGTACCACATACACCCCTCTAAGGGAGTATTCAATATTTATCACAGAACTCTCATATGGAACTATTAATAGTAATCAAATAAATCCTATATGGTTTCAGTTTAAAATCACAATATACAACCCCATTATGTAGTTTTATACTTTAATTATAATAGAACCACCCCTATGGGAATTTACCATATCAATTAAAACACAACCAACCCTAGAGGAATTTCAATTTCAAACTAATTACAATGATTAATTAAAAGAGGTCCATTAAAATTAACAATTTTATTGTTTCCATACCAACTCATTTTCATTTTTAATTTACAAAATTATCTGAAATCGACATCTATAATTTGAAAATACATAAAAAACTCATTCAAACAAGGAATATATTCTTCAAGATTAATCGCTTTACATTTTAACTCAATTAATTCATACAATCCATGTTTAATTTAGGTTCAAACCTCTGATTCAATAAAATTTTCCTTATAGAAAAAATACCTCTATATTGTTGTCGATTTTAACTAAATACAAAAAAATGGAATTCTTATAGTGAGAATCTATCTCGATGTTTTGATATATGTAAATGGGATTTTTAATTATTGTGATGAATATAAAATCTTTTATTTCTAAATTAGGTTGATTGTTGTAAATAATAGTATAATTTGCAAAATATATCACATAAAAAATATATGATACCATGGGTTATGATTCAGGAATTACTATATTACTATTAAGATAAAATATACATTAATTATCATCGTCCATATCAGAGAAAATAAAGATAAAATATGAAATGAAACAAACTTCTTAAAAATTGGTTATATTTGATGAAAATAATTAAAAACCACCTAATAGAAAATAAAAATTAAATAAAAGGAATATTAGTGTTATAATAAATTTGTTATATTTTAAAACATTTACATCCAATTATTACAGGAAATAAGAGAGTTCTTTCCATGAAGAGAGTAGAGGGAATTAGGTGTACATGGGTGGGGGGACACTGGATGAATAGGAGAAGAAAACATGTTAAAAACATAAATGGGAGGGGGGAGAATTATAAATTTATAAATTTATAATAAATCTATATTATCCCCATATTGTTTCTAATCCTTTTACTAATTATGTAGTACATAATATTAGAGATACAACAACCCAAATAGTTAATGGAAATTTTATTAGAACCATGCATAAACAATGAAACGTGCCTATGACATTATTTATAATGATTACACGGTATCCTATAAGCCATCATATGATTTAATTAAAACATGAACCCAAAAAATCATCTCATGGTTGGGGTGAATGATTAATATTTACCATGATATAAACATGCACCCCATGCTATTTCCCCCAAAATAAAAATTCCAAACCCCAAGCACCAAAAATTTATTTGAACACTCAATTACTATATTCATCTTAAAACCACAAAAATACCGTCAAACCAAGTTTCAACTCATTAAATACTATTTTGGGTCTAAAATAAAAATAAAATCACCTATAAACATCAGAACTCAAACAACTATTAAAAATAATTTTCCCATATAAGAGGGGGCATTACAAACTCCCCACCATAACACATCCAGAAGTCCTGGTTTTCACCCAACCATGTCACCTGAAATAATTTAGATATAGATTTGGTACATAATTACTGGGAACAAGTTATAAATGAAAAAACTAATTTCAATATTCATCCCAAAATTAAGGACAAGAGTCCACTGAATCTCAATACATGTCTTGTAACTATCACTAAAACATTGAGTTAGTGATTCGCTAAGCCCAACTATCATGATTAATGATTATATCATTATATAATTTAATGAATGGGAATATATGGATCTCCAAAATAGGGAATGAGAATCCAAATAAAATTATGATGAGAAGTCCCTTCTTTTATTATAATTGATTACAAAATAATTTTCCTCATGTATTCATAACAAACACATTTCCATTTCCAAAACACCGCATATAAAAAATCATGGGATTCGTAGCCTAACATTATTAATTGTACTTATATAAAAATAAAAAATAGAAGTAATTTTCAAACAATTTAATTAAAACCCATACACCCAAAACCTTCTTCAAAAATTACTAAATAGAATTATAATTCCCTGATCCTATTAATACAAAATACCTGATGTGTTTCTTATTAAAAACATCCAAATTAACTAGTGACCAACAATTAGACCTTCTATATATTGTGTTTTTTAGAACACTTGGAATATTCTAATGATATGAATGTAACTCTTATAACATAGTCTCTTAATCTCAATTAATATACCATAATCATCATGACACAGTAATGTCTAATATGACTGTCGATGTGTTTCCAAGGTAAAATATTGACTACATTTATTATTTGTAGATCTCAGCTAAGAACCAATATACCATCAAGTACTCCAATATAATTAACCATGATTTCCATACAAAAATATTAATTCTTTTTTATTAAAATTCATTACATTACTTAAAAACACGCCTAAGGGTTGTTAAGGTATAGTTACTTTGGAATCATGTATACATGTTAACTATTTTATAAGTGGTATAATTTGTATCTCACATAGTTACCCATAACTAGAAACCTTCTAAGAAATTTCACACATAATAATTATCCTCATAACCCATGGAAGTGAAATATAAGAATGGGTGCGCTCAAATTCATAGTAAGGGTAAAAATGGAAATACGTAAACATGACGTGATCATAAGAGTATAAAAACATGATTCTAACATAGGGAAACGATATCCTATAAATCAAAGATAAACATATTGAGTCCTGGAATAAATAGTGGTAGTTAATAAGACATGAATCAGAATAATACCAAAGAAGATGATCCATGAGAGAATTACATTAACATAAGACATGGAATTGTGGCATGCACATAAGAATAGAAAATAATTTCTACAATAGTAAAGGATTATTTCCAAGGTTATCATAGTGTAATTGGTTCACTCACCAAACCATCGTAGGAGTCATGTTTTACTACCAAGACTATCATAGTAGACCTAGGTCACACATATCCTAAAAATAAAATAATATTTATGTATTGAGACCTGATCTTTTCATACATAGAAATTACATCTTTAAGATGAATACTCACGACATTTCATAAAAACATGTATGCAAATCATAATGGTTTAGTGTATTTGGCCACAAGATACACTATCTTATCATTTCATTAATGATCGTAAATGTCTCCCAAAAAGATCTTCCCATTTAGTACTCTTCAATGAAATAACGTACTAAATCTTTTGTTCATAGCCTTGGGAAAGGAAACATATGAAATGGTGATCTCAAAGGCTCAGTAAGGGTAAAAAATAGAGATATCAATATAAATTGATCGTATGGGTATAATAAAATGAGAATATCAATTAAAGACCATACCCTATATATCATAGATTATAAACATGATTCATGACATAAATCTTGTTAGTTCAATAAATAATAATCAAAATAGGATCAAATAACATGATCCATGAGCAATAAAATTGTTATAAGAAATAGATTTGCAGAATACACATAAGCATATAAGTCATTAACATAGTATTTAAGGATTACTTCTAGGGAAATGGGTTCAGTACCCAAACAATAATAGTATTCATGGTTCACTCCCAAGACCATAATTGAAGACAATATCCTTTACTCAATAAGGTCAACTCCCAATTATAATCTTATCTATTTCATGAGATATGAATCATTACCCAATGATTTGGATGGAGATATAGGTCCCATGAGTCACATTATAAATATCATACATATCTATTCCACAATATCATAAAATAATAACTGTATAATAACCCTTGAAATGAAATGGGATTCATAGAAATTTTATCATATCTTTACCTGTGGAAAAGATACCAGTTTGATAATAATTTCATAATTTCATCATCAGATATCCCATAGAATGAAGTGGGTTTAATATACATTTCCTCATGATATAACATGTGGAAGAGAAATTCGTTTCATAAACATCATAGACTAATAAAAAGAAAACATTAAGAGATAAAATAATAATGGAATCCTTCAATCATAACATTAGTATATCAAAGATAACATCAATAGATAACATCTTAAATAGAAAATGATTTTGAAATGAAACATGTAACATTTTTGAAAAAATAACTTTTATTTAAAAATAATTATTTAAAATAAAAAATAATTAAATACCATTGAAATCCTTTTAATATAAAATATCATTAAAAACAGATAAATTAACATTTATAAATCATTAGAAAATCATCGAAGAAAATATCATTTTATTTTCAATTTTTTAAAATGGAATTTTTAAATAACATTTCATTTTAAATATCCTTGAAAACATATAATAGAATATTCAAATAAAATAATGGTCATGATGGTAGCAATTTCTATTCATGTCATACAGGTTAAAACAAATTGTCCTTTCACATTTTAAACAAAATCAAAATGAGATTTTTTTGGAAAATTAAATAATAATTCATTTTAAATTATTTTTTAAAAATTAAAATGGGTAAAAAATTAATTAAAATTCATATAATCGTGAATTTTTTAATTTTTTTTCTAACATGGATATGGAAGGAAAAATTGCCTTAGAGAAAAGAAAGAAATAGATAAATTTTTTTAATAACATTATTTTGGAATCATGAGTATATAAAGAGATGAAAATTAATATAATAAATCTATTATAATGAAATAAACTAAGGATGATAAAATTAAAAATCTCATTTTGATATATTTTATAATATTTCATCATTATAACTATAAGAATAATCAATCCTAATAAATTATGAGATTTTATCACAAAACCCTTACAACATTAGTAAATTTGAGTCATAAGAACATTGATGGATTAAAATTAAATTAAATATAAAATATCATGATAATATATAAATTAATTTTTTAATATGTTCTGGGGGGCTATATATACAACTCAGAAAAGAAGATAGGTTCATAACATAATGTATATCCCAAAGAAAAATAATTATGAAAAATATACCTTACCACATTGGTATCTTTGAAACCATAAAACCCAATAAATAAAGATATTAAAATGGATATGTAAATGACAGTAATGTTCATGATAATTATGATAAAATATATTCATCAAAATTATATACACCACATAAAATAAATATGTGGGGAATATGACATTGGTCTCTTAGAAAGTTAATATGAGATAGAAATAACCTACCAATTTGGTAATATTTTGAATATTTTTCCCCAATAATTTGTAATATCATATGAAAAATTTAATATCATGACTAAAAATTTATTAATTACATAACATTTTAATGGTTTATTATACTAAAAAAACTGAAATGAGGGGTGAATATGGCCAATGTCTCCAAAAATTTAAAGAGAGACTAAATACAACTTTCCATAACTACCAATTACATTAATTCACATATAATAAATATAAGTTTATTAAAAATATATTATAAAACCATTAATATGTATATTATACCATACAATATTTACTTATGATACTTATCACCCATTTATTAACAATTCCATGTTAAAGTCTTGTTTTGGGATATTACTACCTTATTTTTATATATGTTTTGATTTTTATATTTTGTACTCTTACATTGATAATGGTTCAGTAGTGTCAAAAATTTTAACCATTATATACATATCATATATATTCAGTATACATTTATTTAGAGTGATCCAAAAAAATTGGATTTATAAAAAGAAATACACTGTTCATGGAGATAACATGTTTCACACATGCATGAACATTGTCTCTATATTCCCAAGAGAAAGAAAGAAATAATGGTTAATAATATATTACCATTAAAAATTATTTGGGTCTAATATATATCAAATATGCTCATTAGACCCAAATATTTTACCTTAAATTTAAAATTTGATCGAATTGCATCGCTTTGTAAGGTATTCATTCACTATACACAGAAACGATGTTATTGTAATCCCACAAAATGGATAATATCATGAAACATGTGATATAATGATTATTAAAGCATAATAATATCATAACTATATTATATGAATAGTTAATACATGATTTTATTAGTATATTAGAGGAGGTTATGGAAAACGAATAACATCGGTTCGTGATGTCGAACTCTACCGTACACTTGAAAGACGATTTAATAACACATTTGACTAAATGGGAAAATGATTAATGTTATTAAATTATCATAAATAGTAATAGTATATTTAAGATACATGTTTAATTATAACATCACGTTTTAATATTAATTTAAGGAGTTGGAGGAAGAAATATAAAGAAATACATTATTAGGGATGCTACATTTTCTTCAAACATCTTTTATTGGTTTGTAGAAAAAGAATTATTAGGTTTAATTTATAACCAAAATAAAGACTCTATGAGAATATTAGAGAATTAATAAAGTTATATTTTTAGTTATTGGATTAACCAAATGGTTATTGAAGTGTAAATCTAAGAGGAGAGATGGTAGCTTTTATAAGTGAGGGGATTAGAACACGTGAAATTTATTAATATAAAATGGTGTGCCCACATATTGAACACAAAAGAGGCTCTAAAATGGATAATTGTAGAAAATATAGTATAAAAAGTATAAATATTCCAATAAAATGAATGTTGGTTTTGTTTTTGTTTTCATTCTTAATCCTTATATTATTTGTCTAACCCATAGTAAACCCATTTTTACCTAATTAATGATAAATAATTTTTTTATATTTTGACAATTAATTATTGAAAAAAATTTAATTCATCATTATTAGATAATATAAATTATTATTATTAAAAATATGGAATCAATTGATCCAAATTACATTCACATATGTGAAAAAATGTAATTTAAAATTAATCTCAGTGGTGCGATGAGAAAACGGTTTTCCAAAGAGAAAATGTTAAAAATAATAAATCATTTTTATATAAAAATAAAAAATTAAATCGACACCAATTACCTAATTTGAATTATTAGATATATTATTTTAATAATTATACATTCAAATTAATATTAAAACAATATTTATGTTTTTAAACTCATTTAAATAAATTATAATTTTTAATAAAACAATGTATTTTTTATTACTTATTGAAAAAATTATCTAACAATAAAATTATAAACAAATTACACTAATAAAATTATTACCTATAGTTTTTAAAAATTAATATCATTTATTTATTTTTTTTAAATTTAAAATTTTAATTTTAAATTATGATGGTTGAAGGCGAAAAGACTAGTTTTTATGAAAAATATTGTTTTCAGAATAACATTAGACTTACTATTATCACTAATCTAAAAAACAGATAATATGAATGTTAAAAATTTAATTTAATATATAATGTATAAATTTCGAAAAATAATTCACCAAAATTTATTTGATTTAAATTTTTATTGTAAAACTTGTTTGTGTGCATAAACATAGTATTTCAGAATTTTTTTTAATTTTAAATTAGTTTTATTCATTTATAATTAATTATCAACCAAATAATTCATCTTATATACATATGTAAACTAGTTATTTTTATTAATTCTGGTAATCCGATTCATTCCCACCATTAATATGTATATATGATAACTTTCATATTAAATAATAATATTTTAACAGTATGTCACATTACATTTAAACATGGTGTTTTGTGTCATGCGTGATACAATTAGTGTCTTATAAAATTATTGATAAACATAGTTTTGAGTGTAAAAAAGGTAAAACTTTTATTGTGTGTAATAAAAAATAAAAAAAATATTAAATTTAATTGAAAACATTATTTCACAAAATCATTTGGTGCTACATTTTATCTCCCTTAAATAAATTACATCCTTATAATTTGATGTTGTGATCCCTAAAAAAGTGACTAATAGAAAAACATTTATTTTTAGAAAACCCAAATTAGAAGATATGCCAGTCAATGTTCATCATGAAATAAAATAAAGGTATACACAAAAGTCATTTGGAATAACACACACTAGGTTTCAAAATATGATAACATAGGTGGGAATTAAAACACGGACCTATTAGAGATAAATTTCAGGAAAATATTTATAAGGAGTGACAGATAATATGGTCAAGGGAATAATATTGACCTCGAATCAATAAGAACATGTTGTGAAAAGGTAACTAATATCAAAACAATGATGATAATAAGACATTTTTTATTCCAATATCCTTTTCTAAATTTTGAGGAATTTTCTTGAGAAGATAAACTTAATTGATTTAATTCATTTTCATATGAAAAATCTCATCATTTAGTTTTCCCTTAAACAGTTTTCACTTTATTAAATACTATATGTGATTATTTTTTCACTATAAAAAAATATCTATTAAGGATTGGTAATTCACACCTTTTAACTCTATAAAAAAATGGTCTGAATAGTTTATACACAAATCATTATATGGTGAAATAATAAATTAATAACTAAAACATCATATAAATTTCAACATAAACAATTCAATAATGGGATAACCTTATGAGTATTCAAAAATTCAAAATTTGCAATGAATTTCACTAAATTTGATAAAATCAACATAACATCAATCCTCAAAATATCACTAAGAATATATCAAGGGCCACATTCCTAATACGTGAAGACGTTGGTGAAATATTTTTCTAACAATTTATAATAACAAGAATTATAAAATAATACTATAATTAAAAAATACATATTTCCTCATTAGTTGTATAAAAGAACATATTATAAAATATATTCCATAAATGAAATTTTGTTGTATACTGAATCCCTAATAACATAAACCAATTTTTCCATAAATTATTAATCAGCTTCAAGGTCATCAATACTATACAATATACTTAATTTATATCCAACATATATTTATCCCTACATATTTATCTCACCATTTAGTACATATTAAGGGTTATCTACACTTAATCATAGTATTACGTTTCCACCCAAAATCATTTCTAGGATATCAGTACCATTCAATATATTTTAAAAATCCTTAAAAAAAACCATAGACTGAACAATTTTTATATATTTCATAATTTGTATAACATAATTCTTGAATTCCCATACATAACAACTTATATCATGCCATATTCTTATATAGCCATTAACGTGGATTCATCATCTTATTTTTAATAGCACATTAAAATAATATGAACCATGAATAATGTGTTGACATTAATCATCCTCAATTTAATCATTTTTTACCTTTTTATCATAAAAAAATAATATTAAAATATCCCATAACCTTCAAAAGTCATTTGTTGTATACTCATCATCTGTAGTATATGAATTATTCATACCAACTTACTGAATATCTTTTTGACCATTCCCATTAGGAAATATTTTTTTTCATAATTGAAATAAATTCCACATTTAAATATTCAACCATTAATGATATATTAGGGAGACAATTATTCACATCTATTGTGTTAAAAGAACATGTCATTTGTACTCAGAAATTACTTTCTTTGTGTCTTTATTTTCAACAATGAACACATAGTCCCATTCCTAAAATACATCCACATGGGTTATTATTCCCTCATCCTTGACATGTATGAAACTGATTCATCTTTTCAAAATTGTATATATCACCTGAACTATTAAATATGTATAATACTCTTATTTGGTATGTTATAGAGTTGGTTAATATGTATTTTTTTATCATGTATTATGATAAATAATTTGTAATTATTTTAATATCCTTTATTACATTTTTCATTCCACATGGTTCTTCATCCACAAATTTTTTATAACATTTAACATAGATCTAGTTCCTTCTAGATCCCTCCATTCACTAAAACCAAAAACCAATGTATGAGTAAAAATATTCATAGTGGGAAACCATTTAATCCTGAAAAATAACATATAGGATATCTAAATCATGAAACCTTCTTTTTAATTTAATAATAATTAGTTGTATTATAGTTCATTAATAATTATAATCTATTTCAAATCTTTATGGTGGTTTTTAATGTTTGTTAATTTCTAAAGATTATCATCCCGAAGTGGAAATCTAGGTTATCAAGACCATATCAATGAACACTTTTTGGGACTATTACCCCTAGGTGCATCAATTCTAGAGACATGTCCAGTGGTATTATCAAGATATGGATGTAATTGTGTGAATCTATTTTCTCCATCCTTTACCAAAATTCCAATAAGTTTTCTTATACTTTGAATCATACTAAGCCTTATCCTTAGAGGCATCTATTGATAAATATGTTGAAATATACCTAGTTATTTCACTAATTTTTTTTTAAACTAATTTCCAAAGGTTAAGTAAATATATTATCTAATACAAACTATTGTGACCTAGTATTCTTATATATAGATGTTTCATATTGTTTTATGAGTATTCATGAACTTTCACCAACACTTTCATGAGGATCATAATGGTTAATGTGTTTGGGGAGAACATGAAATATCTTCTTATTTAATTAAAGGTATTCAATGTACTCAATAAGTAAACTTCCATATCGTATTCTTCATAGACATACCCTACATAATACTTTCTTCATAACATGTGGAGTAAAAATATAAGAAATTGGGGGAACATATGCTCTGTTAGGGTAAAAAAGGGAGATATAAATATAACATGAGAATATAGGTATGCTAACATGAGAATAATATTTTAATACCATACCTTGAATATCATAGATCATAAATGTGATTAATGAAATAAATATTTTCAATCTATAAGACATGAATCATAATGGGATTAGAGAACATGATCAATGAGAGAATAAAATTGGAATAATATATAGGCTTGTGGTTCACTAATAAACATAGAATATAATTTTTTTAGTTGTCAAGGATCACTTTTAAGGGAAAGGGTTCACTTCCCAAACCATCATGGTTGTATTGGTTCACTCTCAAGACCACTATAGCAGAAAAATTCACATAATAAATTTGGTTCACTACCCCTTACATTCATATCTAACTCATATGATATAAATCGTTTACCAATGCATTAGAGGGTGATGGCGGCCCCACCCAAACCAAAATGAAAATGATATGTTTGTGTTCCACAACATCATACTAATTTTATTATATAATTACAAATAAAATGAAATGGGACTCAAAAAAAATTCATCATCTAATAAAACATGTAAAAGAAATAGGTTTCCAAATCATTTAATCATAGAATTACTCATGATAATATTTAATCTTTATAATGATTTTCTAATGGTATAACCAGTAGAAGATAAACATGATTCATAAACGCAATGACATCATAAACACAAACCATTTATAGAAACAATATGAATGGTATACATGGATCATATGTCCAGTTAGTCCTAGGTAACATTAAGGGATGTCATCATAGATTAAAACACGATTTTGAAATGGCACTTACAATATTTACTTTGGAAAATAAATTTTCATTGAAAATAATTTTTTAAAACAAGAATTCAATAAATATTTTGAAAGTAATTTTATTTTAAAATATCATTGAAAACATATAATATATGATGTAAAAAAAAAATTTCTTAAATATAATATCCTATCCTCTTCCAAAACACTATTTAAAATGTAAAATATTTTGAAAACAATTATCCTTTAAAATGACCTTGAGAACATGTAAATGATAATTAATTTAAAATTATGGTCATGAATTTGGGAAAGTAAATTCATTCCATACACATTAAAACAATTATTTATTTCGTGGCTTTGTGATGAAATCCAGATGGGCCTCATTTTAAAAATGACTTTTCATTTTTTTAAAAGTCAAAAAGTAAATAATTAAATTTAAAAAAATACGATAGGAGTATTAAAATTTTTTAAAAAACATTTTTACAGAACATATATATAGAAAATGGGTTTTGAACAAATAGAGAAAGGAAGTCTATTTTCATTAAAAAAATACTTTTGGAATCATGAGTAAATAAAGAAAAGTGATCATAAAACATGAATACTAATGAAAAATATAGAGGGGAATAATATTAATGTTTATTTAGATATATTACAAAATATTTTATCATCAAAAGGATAAACATAAGAAATCCTAATAAATAATGAGATTTTATACTAAAACACTTATCACATTTTTAACTTTGAATCATAAGATCCATAAAAGAATAAGATTATATTAAACATAAATTATCATGAGAATAAATAAATTCATGATATTAATTGTCAATGGGGATGTTTATACATCTATTAAAAGAATACTGATTTATGACATAATGTATGTAACATCCTTGGTGCATTATGAAATTATTTTAATTGAAGGGCATACCCTCCATAGCTTATGATGACCCCCCTATATTTCATTACCTATTCTAGTCGTTGATGACTGAATCCAACTTTCCATTAATTATCAGAAACGTATTGATCATCTAAAGACACTGTTAGATTAGTTTGAAATCTTGACCAAGACTGATTTCATTCGTTGACCACAATGTAGAGTCTGAATTCACTGAAACACCTCCTCTTTCAATTGAGATTATTCAAATTTTACAAGTAAACCTTGAGCATCTGTACCAACTAAAAATTTTCAAAGTCATCATCCATAAAATAAAATATGACCAATCAATAAAATAAAAAATTATAAGCAACACTCTTACTAGGACACGCTTCCTTGATCCCCTAAAATAGGAAGCATAGAATACAACAACCGCTACATACGTATCCCGACTTATACTCTCCAATGTCATGTTACAACCAATATAGGATTGAAATCCCTCACCTCTATCCATGTTCATGCATAGGTGAGCCTCATTTATCGTTTTTCACCCTTACTAATACACTCAAAAATAATAAATTCACTCATTCTAAGGTCTATCACATGTTCACCTACAACCTGGTGTCATTATAAAGATATATGAGCCCTAAATTGTTCTTTCCAAATACTATAAGAACACCTCAAACTCAATAGGTTTAGGAACTCAAACACTCTTTACATAATTCCAAACACTGAAACCAATAATCAAAAGCCAAGGTAAATCATATTTAAGACCATTAAAGGGGTTATATCATTGATTCTACCCACCAGAATCATCTTACATGCATTGATCAGAGATTTAGTATTCAAATTAGTTCTATATATAGATCATTTTATCACACTGACACCGTCCAATATAATTATTACCCAAGGGTTCCCATTAATTTAGGACCACCCTACAGTAATCATCCTCCTATGAGTCGAGCATCATTGGTCTTATGCTCAATCACATAACATTATAATAAACTATATTTTTAGCATGTCCCTTCCATTGACAAATGTAATAACACACTATGATTTTGGGAAATTTTTTTTAAATATATTTAATCTCTTAAATATTTTTCTTTACAAAAAATTCTATGTTTATCTTTTTTATATGAAACATTGATTTTTTCCAGGCATTATACACAACAGTGAGTTTAAACATAACATGACATACTATTAAAATATTATTGTATAATATGATAGTAGTCACCTATAATTTGGAATGGATGGTATTGGTTTAACTAATAAAATTATAAAAATATTTCATATACAAATTTATATAAAATTTTTTCTTTTGTGATTATGTAATTATTAATGAAAATAATACCCAATTGAAAATAATGGAAATATTATTTTCCAAAATTATTCTATGAACACAAACACGTTTTAAATCAACAAATTAAAGAAATCACATTTAGTGATTAATTTTAACGGATTTTTGATATTATATATTCAATAAAATGCTTATGATTAATGTTATTATTTTTCAGAATAATATATAAGAATAATTTCACTCTTCTATTTAAAAATTATATTTTTCTAAAAAACAGTTTTTTAATATTTTTTGTGAAATTATTTTAAAATTTTATTTGGAAAATTTATTAAATTTAATTTAAAATTTTTAATCATATTTTAAATAAAAATCTAAAAATAACAGTAGGTTTATTTTTTAAAAATTTTATGATAAGAAAATTTTTCGATGAATAGTTTAAATAATAGTTTTTATTAAAATCTGTCATTATTTTTAAAATATTTGAAAATGAAAAAATTGTTTTCATATGGGTTTAAGAGATTTTTTTAGTTATATATCTATTAATCAAATTTATTTTATTATAATAAATTAAATATTTAATTATTATGAGATTTGTTTTAAACTTTTGAACATTTTCTCTTTGAGGACTCATTTTCTAATCACATCCATGTGAATCATTTTAAATTAAAAATTTAATATTATTTGAATTTAAGTTTTAAAATGGATTCCAAAATTTTAATTTTATTTATTAGTATTGTCTTATTAGTACAAATTTATTTTCTTTTATAAGTAATAATATAAATAGTTAAAATTAATTACACGGTTACGGTAAAAATGGGTTTACCGGGGTTTAAAATCAAAATATAAGGGTTAAAAATAAATAAAATCATGTCCAAAACACAATTTAAAGTCATATTTAGAAATTATATTTTTTATATTAGATAATGAATCATTTTTTATAATTTTTTCATGTGAGAAATTTGGGTACACCTGTTTCATTTTAAAATTTAAAAGTGTTATACTAACCTCAATTATAAAAGGCCACCCCATCTCCTATCCTCCTAAAACTTCCAAAAACATTTTTTTCTAGCTAATAACTAAAAAAATAACTTAATTAATTACCTCATATCATCCTAGAATAAATAATTTTGTAAAAAATAAAACCTAATAATCATTTTTATACAAACTAATTGACGTTGTTTTAATAAGAGGTAATTCCCTAATAAAGCATTTAATTTTACATCTTCATCCACCACATTATGTTATTATTAAAATGTGAATGTATAATATTCTAAATATCTTAAATATTATTATATGTTCTTATATTAGTTTATTACCCTAAATAGTTATCCCATTCCATCAAACGGTTAATGAAATAATCATTTTTCTTGTATGGCAGACTAACACCTCACGAACCGATGTTATTCATTTTCCATCACCACATACCATTGAAGGATATTATGACATTTTTATTATTAATATATTATATTTATTATAACAATATTATTTTGTAATCAGTATATCACATGTGGAATATGACTTTAAAATACATGGGAATACAATTATGTTGGTCTTATGTATGGTGGACTACCGTCATGCGAAGCGATGTGATTCATTCATGCAATTCATGTAGGTTAATAAAGATTTGGTTAATTAAAATATTCTATATATATGGAATAAATATTCTTATGTAATGTTAATAAATAATTTTTATTTATTTATTTCATTGTTAAAATGGAAACAAGGTTCATGCGTACGTACGACTTACCGTCTCTATGAATAGTTAATATAATTTTCTATTTTCTATGGATTACTATATTACATATATTATGAATATATAAGATATTTTTATTATTTATCTCATTATATTGGTTATGGATCTATGATAAAAGTAAGAGTTATGAAAAAAAATCAAAACCTACATAGAAAACAAAGTAATTATTACACAAAACATGATTTTAACACATATTTGTTAATAAACATGTAATAAATAGTCATTAGTAAATAATATATGGTTTTAGATATATAATTATGGTGATTTAACATAATTAAAAGAATATTAATTTATTATAATGTACGTTCTAATGTGTATAAAGGAAGTTGATACTTAAATTAAGGGATTTCCACCTCACTTTTATTTTTCCTGAGAAACAAGCCATATTGAACATAAGTTTTTTAGGTGGTGTAAATACGGACTCTGACCATCTTTTATTATTATTATAATTTAAATGAATTTTATTTACATATATATTTCATGATCTTCCATTCATGGGGTTTATGGTTTAAAATTTATAAAGCAATTTTAATCTAAAATTTATTGCTTATAAACCTATGTTATGTTTTTTTCCTATATTTATTAATGATGTGAATATAAATCACCTTTTACATGATATATCATGAATATAAATATTTTAATGTTATTTTATTTTTCAATTAATTTTATTTTTTATTTGGTATTTCAACTCAGTATTACCAAAGTTAAAAGAGTGTTATGTCACAATCACACCATTTACCAGAATTGTTTATCGTAATACTCCATACAATGAATTATTATGATATATCTCTAAATAATACCATAAATTTTATTATACATTGGTTATTTATATATAACACATATTTTCCCTTAATTTTCCACTCTTTATATACTCATGATTTGAAAATAATTTTTACAATAAAAATCATATTTATTTCTCTCTTCCATCGAAAAACCATTATCTTAAAATAATATATTTTCTAAAATAGTTTTCAATAATATTTTAGAAATTTTAAAAATTATTTTATAAATTCATATATATGTGTTTATGAATTTTAAAATTTTCTTGAAATAAAATTTCAGGTATTTTCCCAAATAATTCATGTTTGGGTGTTACTAAAAAATATAAAAGAATATTTGTTTGTATGTGAATAGAATGAATATAATTTTATACCATTATGAACATTTTTTTCATTGAATATTAATTTATAATTTTTTTTCCTTTAAATTAAAATGTTTAAAAAGTTTTTATTTTTAATTTTTTTTAATAGAAAAGTTAATTTCCTCCATAAATGTTTTAAATGGTTTTAAGAAATTCTTTATATGTTTTCGTGGTAATTTAAATTTAAAAGTATTTTTGAAATCATTTTATGTTTTAAAAATTATTTTTCAACTAGAAATTTTTATTTTCCTCAATAAATGTTATAAATGACCATTCAAAATCCTTTCCATCAAATATGTCATCTATTGTTGTTACTATTTCCATACTAAGGATATTATCCAAAGACAGTATTCTAGTTATTTCATTTAATGGTTAATATTTATGATTGAATGATGTTTTTAAAACATGTTTCTATTCCGTAGGTTATTATATTATAAAATACTGGTTAAACCAACTTCATTTTAGGGGATATTTTATGAGTAATTGAATAAATCATTAGAAAACTGATCTCTTTTCTTCATTTTATAATATGTAGAAATGATTATTAAACTAATTTTATTTCATGGGATTTTATTTGATGAATATTTTATTAACATATGTAACAAATACATATTATTTTCATTATATGATGGGTGAGACATATATCTCCATCCAATTAATTGGATATATATTTATATCTCATGAAATTGAATGTTCTTGAATAATGACTGAGCCTAGTTCAGTAAGGGAAATTATCCGCTAAGATGGTATTTGTAGTAAACCTTTCCTACTATAATAGTTTGGGAAGTGAAACCATTACATTACGATATCCATGGAAGTGATCCTTGATGACTATAAAAATGATTTTCTAAACTTATGTGTATCCTATAATTCCATGTCTTATATGAATTTATTCTCTAATGACTCATGTAGTTTGATTTCATTATTATTAAAGTCTTATAAACTACCAATATTTATTCAATCGATGAATATTATGATATTTAATTTTAATGGTATGGTGTTCAAATGTTGTTCTCATATTATCAAACCCGAATTCAGTTGTTATGAATATGTCTTTACCTTTTCACCATTACTGGTCATCTGTGCTCACCCTTTCTTATGTGTCCATTTCCCAGGTTATAAATAATGATTTTAAGTTTGGTATTTAGGATAGGAATAAAATAGGGGAATATATTTATCATATATGTTTAATATATTTCAATAATTAAAATTATTTTTTCTTATAATCCAATGGTACAATACCATTATGAATATCTGGTGTGTTTTATCTCATATAATGAGTATTCAAGTAAATAATGGAATATTTATGTTTAAAAATACAAGGTCACTAATTCATGAATTATAAAATAGGTTAACGTAACCATTTTAAATTATTATGAGAAACAATTATTGATATACCTAAGGATGTGTATAAGGATAAGTCTTAGGAAGAGCCAATATATAGAAAATTTCATATAAACTTGGTAAAGGATATATCAAGTGGTTTTCACGAAATTACATCCACATATGGATACTATAAGTTGATTTAGATATAGAATAGAGGTGCCTATCATTGATAAATCAGAAAAGGAAATATTGAGATGGACACAATCATCATTATGTGCATGAAAATAGACCTTACATCACACCTAGTTTTACACACCTAGGGGATGTGCATTGAAAATTCATAAAACCTTTATGAAACATCATGATGAATTTAAAAAGTTCATATTAAAAATAAATTTGGATAAACCAAAATTGTAATAGCTTGAAAATAATGAGTCAAATTTAAAAATCATATAGTTTAGTTTACATGTTTTCATGGTTCCCATGATGAATACCATGACCCGAAATATTTTTTCTAGTTTTATTCAATGTAGGGAACCAGAAGGGTTGTGATAAATTTTTAATGTTATAGAAAAAGTGTTGATGATGAACCAAATGAGATGATAACAATCTGAAGGTTATTTTAAATATTCTTAAAGAGTTATCATGATATATGATCAAAAAAATCCACCTAAACCAACTCTTAGACGCACTATAGAAGAGAAATATATAGATCATTTAGAGTTCAAGTGGTGGATACCATAGAGGGATTAATATTTAGTATCTTATGTGTCCATAATATGGAAAAAATAACCTATGTGGGGTCTTTAATTAATGAGAATATGTTTTGAGTGTTTAATATACAGATATTAAAAAATAAATTATTGATGAAAAATGAAAATTTTGGTTAACAGAATGAATTTTAATAATGGAATTGTTATAATATCATTGATAGTTAAATGTTTTAAATGTGGAAGGTATGTTAATTATGAAAATATATTTTATAAGGGGAAATATATTGAAGAGAATCCACAAGTTGGTATGAGTAATAGTTATACTACTGATGAGGAGACCCCAATCAAAATATGAAAGGTATGCTATATTCTAATAATAAATTTTATTTTAAACATGTGAAGAATGATTTAATTGAGGTTGAAGAATTTTATTCCATGATTCATATTTTATTAAATAGGAATTAGATATTAATGAATAAGATGATGAAGCCGAGAAAATTGATTGGGAAGGAAGTTAGATGATTAAGGTGTTTATGTGTTGGGAATCAAGAATAATTGTATATGAATCAATAAATATATATGGATTTTTCAGTATTATTTTTTCATTATGTATTTCAAAAAATATGTTGAAAGTTTATGAAGACCTGGAAATGTGATTTAATATATTTTTGATATTTTTTTAACAGAATATTACTGTAAATATATTCTAAATTATATAAATATGGTGTTTTTTTTCAGATAAAGAGAATATATATGTGAATAACGTAAATTGGATAGTATTTATGACTACATATTTGATTAATGATTTATGGATATAGTGGTTCATGTTATCATTGATGGAGATTATAATATTAGGAGTAAATGGAATATAATCAATAATAAATGGTTTTATTTAAGGAATGTGTGTGTAGGTATGTTTTGATTACCGATTAATGGCTATTATAGTTATCACCTTCATTCAAGAAAATATATGAATAGTGTATTCGCATATTTTTTTATTTGACAGTTAGGACTTACGTTTTTTCATATGAATAGTATATTCACATATTTTTGTAAGTGAAAATTAGGACTTAGGTTTTTTCATTTTTAGGATTAATGTCATGTTTGTTTTGAGAATTATTTTGACCTTGTTTACTGATATTCAATTTTCAAAGGGATATATGGTAATCCATTTATGTATTGGTCAAAGTTTATTTTAGGATGATTTATTTGAGAATAATATATTATTTCATCATATGAATATTTTCGCTTAACTTGTACTAACTATATTGTTATGATGATAACTAGAGGCAAAAAGAATCACCTATAACTATATTATGGATCCTTTAATCCATTAGTTTTTCATGTATAAAAATTCATATTGATTTCATAGATTAAATGATAAATAAGAAATTGATGGAAGAACAACCAAAATATGAAATTCTCTTTATGATATAAAGGAAATCAATTCCTTGGTTATATTAATCCCTTTGATATTCTTGATAATATCTGGATGGTATATTATCAATTGGTTCTTATAGTGAACCTATCTTAATTCCATGATGTGTTCCATGTATATATTCTATGTAATTACACAGTTTATCTGTCACATGAACAAAACTCAGAGGTCATACCACCAGAGAATTTTCTTTCTTATGAGGAACAACCAAGGGAGATTCTTAATGGTATAGATAACGTGATAGAAAATAGTTCCAATCACCTCGCCAGTGTTTAGTACAGAATAAACTAGCTTGAGAATGCTATGTGCGAACTTTAGGATGTAATGAGGTGGTAATATCCTTAGTTGTTGGCACCAATGTGTTGAATTTTCATAGAAAAAGTAACTTTAAGGGGGTAGAATATACACCCAAAGATTTTATGAAATATATATTTTAAAATATTTTTAATATTTTTGATATATTTTCATTTCAGAAATCACTAAATTTATCCTTTATTATACAAAACACTTATTTTATCTTGTGTTACAGAAAAAACTGATTCTAAATGAAACATGAAATACTATTAAAGTAGTATTATTTAATATGATATTTATCAAATGGATGTTAAAATGGTGGTTATAATTAGTACTAACTAAATTATAAAAATATATGGTTTAAAAATGAATATAAAATTAATTATTTGGTTACAAATTAATTTCAAATGATAATTAATTAATATTTATAATAAAGGAAGTATTTTTCTAAAAAACATTTTTATGAACAAAAATTTGTTTTAACTCAATAAATTTATAATATCACTTTTATGGAATGATTTTAATAAATTGTATATATTATATATTCAATGAAATTTTTAACCATCATCATATGATTTTTTTTAAATCTAAAAGAATAAATCATATTTAATACTTAAATTCTACAATTTTCAAAAAATAAGTCATTTTTTCCTTTTTTTCACAATTATTTTAAGAATTTTTTTTATAATTTTTGAAACATTACTTAAAATAACTGAATTAAATTATTAAATTATAATTTTAAAATTATATTTATGTGATTTTGTTTTACAAATTTTCTATGAAGATATATTTTCAATGAATAGTTAAAAGTACTAGTTTTTTTAAGAATTTTAATTACTTTTAAAACATTTGAAAAAATCAACATTTATTAAAATAGTTTTAAATTAAAAAAAATGTCTGAATTATATAACTATTAACTTATATTAGGTCATCAGGATCATTTTCGTATTGAAATGTTATAAAAAACTTTTTAAAGAGTTGAACATTTTTTACTTTAAGACCCCCTTTCTTTCGTTCTCATAGGATAAATTTTAAATTAATTTTTTCCACTTAGGTGATTTAAAAATTTAAAAATAGATTCAATATTTTTAATTTGAATAATTTATATTATGAAATAAGTAAAAAATAAATTTTCACTATAATAAATAGTAAAAATTGTAAAAATTACTTAACATGGTTAATGTAAAAATGGGTTTACCATGGGTTAAACTAAAAGGATACAAGTCAAAAATGAATAAAATATTTTTGAAAACCTATTTTATAGAAATAGCTTTAAAATATATATTCTAGTTTGGATAATGCACCATTTTAGATCATTTTGACAAGTAAAAAATTTATGTACACCATTTTTTCCAAAAATTACAAGTGTGCCACTTACCTCACTTATAAAAAGACACCACCTTTCCTTTAATCTTCAAAATTGATTTTTTTTCAGAAAATAACTACCCTAATCACATCAATAATTCCATAACGTCATCCTTGTGTCCGTATTATGGTCATTAATTTAACCTAATAATCGTTTTTGTTCAATCCAAAATAAGTTTCGCGATAAAGAGGTGACATCCTTAGTCATTATTTTTACTTAATTTTTTCCTCCACATCCTTAAATTATTATTAGAAAAGGATTGTGTAATCACATAAATATTTCAAAAATATTTATATTTTTTAATGTTAATGGAGCAACCTAATTCCTTATCCTTTTCCATCAAATGGGTTATGAAATCATCATTCATTTGTGCATCGGACTACAACCACACCATCAAAAGATATTATTTTTCCATCACCACATTTCATGGATGAATATAATGATATATTTATTTTTTATATATGGTATTTATGATTTTATTTACATATGTAATCTTGTTATCATATTTTAATTCTTACATTTTACTGTGTAAGAAAACGATAATATTGCTCCTGTGTATAGTAGACTACTACCTTACAAAGTACTGTAATTCATTCACTTTTAAAATAAAATTTAATAAGTATGGTTATAATGAAAATATATGAACTATATGACATAATAATTATTATTTAATGGTAATATATTTTTTAGCTTCATTTTTTAAATCCATTTAGCAATTTGAAACAACGTTCATGCATACATAAGATATACCATATCCATGAATGGTGTATTTAATTTTTACCTCTAGATTTTATAGATTAATATAAATAAATATATACGGAACATATAAGATATTTAAATAATAGTTATAATTATAGATATTATTTAATAGTGATAAATTTAAGAGGATCAATATTTTAAAATAGAACATAAATGATAAATATAGCGATTATTATCCAAACAATGATTTTAAAAAGGAATTGTCAACAAATGGGTAATAAATGGTCATATGTATATCAAATATGGTATGATATATATATATTGAAGGTTATTTAATATAATTATAATAAACATAAATTAATTATTAATGAGGTTCTAATGTGTATGTAGCTTTTTGATACATAATGGATGAGATTTCCATCCCACATTTAATTTATATGGGTTACAAGCCATATTGACCATGTGTTTCATTTATGTGTTTCACATAATAACCATGAATGAATTTTATCATAAATAGAAATAAAAATATTGGGATTTAAAAATTAATTTTTCGATCTTTCCATCATAACATTTACAATTGAAATGTTTCCAATGTGGTAAGAAATTTTTGTCTAAAATATCTTTCGTAAAGAACAAATATGTTATGCACCTATCTTATTTTATGAGTTGTATTAAATACACATTTGAAATGTTATAAAATGAATCATATTATTTTTATGGTAATATATTTATAATTTAATATTACTCTTTCATGGGGATTACGATTCAAAATTAACAAATTGGTAAGAGTTTTAAGTTAAAATTTCATTGTTTATGGGGATTGTTTATGATTATGATTACAAGGTTGAAATATTATAGTATGTTTCTCATTAAACACATGAATTTTATTATACTATGGTTAATTATAAAGAATACTTGTTTTTTCATCATTTTTCTCTTTAAATGTATTTTATAGTTCTAAATTATGTATTCATGAATATGTATCATAATTTCTCTCCTCAACTAAGAACACATTTTCTTCTAAAACCCTATTTTCTTAAAATAATCCAAAATCCGTTTTTAACATTATTAGAATTATTTATAAAATATATTTTTACCCATATTTTACTTTCTAAATTTTTTTAAATAAATCTTCAAGTAATTTTATAAACAATTCTTATTTGGAATTTTCCAAAAATGTTAATAGAATAATATTTTGAACATATAATACATAAAGATAGATTCCAACCATTAGGAAAAACATTATATTTGAAGACTCCATTTTAGTTTTCCAAATTTATTTTCAACAAAAACATTTTTAAAATGTTTTATCATTTAAAAAGTGTATTTAATGTTTAAATGATATTTTCCACAGGAAATTGATTAAATGATTTTTAATCTTCCATTATAAGTTTTCTATGTTATTTTCACATAAAAGGAATACCAAAATGATTTATTTTTTTGAAATTATTTGTTATATGGAAATGATTCCTCATGAAATTTTTTAAATGATTATTCAAAATAAATTTCAATATAAGATGATATATGTTGATGTTATCATTTCTTTTATAGGGATATAATCAACGGAAACCGTTATTATTCATAATATTAATGGTTTATATTTATGATGGTTTGAAATTTATGAAATATTCTTTTCTTCCACCTGTTATATGAATATGATAGAAAAATGAAACAAGTTTATTTTCCCATGTTTTTCTACGGTTAAATGATGAAATAATTATGAATCCTTTCAATTTTCCACGGATTATGATATGAAGAAATGTTAAGGAAACCAAATTAATATAATGGGTTATGATCTGATTAATGTTTTATGATATTGGGGAACAAAAACATATGATTTTCATTATTTTTTTCGTTGGACCTATATCTTCAAATAATTCATTTGGTATAGTTTTAAATTTAATAAGCAATAAATGACTGCAATTGGGATTGAACCTAGTTTATTAAGGGAATTTGTCTGCTATGATGGTCCTGGGAATGAACCCTAACTACTATTATTGTTTGGGGTGGGAAACTTGTCCACTATGACTATCTTTTCAGTGATCCATGACTATGATAGAAATTATTTTCTATGATTATGTGTACGCAAAAATTCCATGTATTATTTCAATGTTATGCTATCATATTTTAGGTTCTATGATTTTCTTATGATTCATGTGTTATAAACTACCAATACTTAAGACAAGAATCAATATTATGATATTTGATATGAATGATATGGGTTTGAAATGTTATGATCAATTTCTCATACCCTTAATCTCCTGTTCTGCCTACATATATCTCTTTTTTACCCTTACTGAGCATCATATCTTAGACATTTATATGTTTCATTTAACTAGGTTTTGAAGAAGACTTTACGTAGTGTATGTATATATTTTTTACTAGTGGGAAGATATTTGTGGGGGATGCTGAATATCATTCATGAAATAATTTTTTTGGATCTAGTCTCCAAAGGAACAATATGTTTATGATCCCCATTCAAGTGTTTATGTAATTTAATGAATATTAATAAATTTTTTTAATATTTATGTATAAAATCTAGGGTCACTACAAATGGAATCTCAAAACCACTCTTTTAAAATTCCTGACATCATGCATGTATGACGTATAATAACATGACCACCCATCATCTTGTTTGTTGTTATATGATTTCAACAATGTTTTTACATTCTTCCTCAACATACAAAAAGAACAACATCATGATATAGTAAGGAATTAAAATTAAGTATTCCGCTGAAACTGACATAGAGACAAGGGGCTAACACCATTTGTTCTCAGTAAAATATACCTTATCTGTTTTAAGTTATGGACATGAACTAATTGTATTTTACATGGTATCTCATAAGATGTGGTCAAAATATTCTAAGGGTTACCTTAAAATATCAAAAGGCATCAACTGACAAACTTTTTTATACCTTAATATTCACAAGGCTGTTAAAAAAACCCTTAACTAAAGGACTTAATTAAGATATAAATTACATTATGAATCTCATATTTTTCTCAATTCAACAGAACATCAAGTGTGCTAAACACCCATATCAATGTTACCACAAAATTGTCTTCCGGTATAACCCCACATATCTTCAACAAGGACATCACTACAAAAGGAAATGTTACATTAAAAAAATCTCTTACCTCGATCAATCACAATAGTCCCACTACCCCTACAAAGAGTCAATACAAAAAAATGTGACATCTAATTCACTAAAATCAACAACTCTTTCCATCATTCCCAGGAATTTTTATTTTTCATTATGCCATAGAGTTCAAATTTTAATATGATTCACATAATTTTAATAAAATTATAAATATTTCTGTAATACCAAGTGTTGATTAAATAATGTTTTATTTATATTCTATATGGGAACAAACCTTAAAATATTCTTACTAAAACCTCATTTAATAAAAAAAATCATCAATGGATATAAATTCTAGTTTATTTTAAGAGATCTCTTAGGAGTTGGACATGTAAGATTATAATATAGAAATATATGTAAAAACCATTTAATTTGTTGTAGATATTTTAAATACTCACCCCTGACCAGTAGTAATGTATAGACCTTTAGAATATATAAATTAGACTTACTGAACCAAAAAAAAAATGGATTTAACCAAATATAAATTATTATGTACTGAAATAAGTCAAATGTAAAATTCAATAGACATTTGAAACCCATGCACCTAATATATTGTTTGTCAGGTAAATCCCTATGTTATTGAAATGAGGCATGAAAACACCCACAACATCTTTACATATCTAGATATGAGTGTAAATACCATAATAAAATAACTAAAAACATAATGTGTTCATCCCAAGATAAAATAAATCATTTATAGTAAAAAAACCCAATGATCAACATGTCTCATCCATTGAAACATTGGGGGTTTCCCTCATTTATATATTGATAATTCCTAAGAACAAGTTTATTACCAAGACTAACACATTAAAAATATCTTATTTAACATTCCAAAAGAGAATGAAAAATAATGGATTCTCTAATACCACTTTGTAATGTCCTCACCTTGTTCATTATATGAATAGTAATTAGACTGGTTCGTTACATGATATCAAGCACACCGCCCTATATATCAGAGCCTATAGACTAGTTATGAGGGACTATGAATATAATATATATTAATATTACCAATGGTAAGAGTATAAATAATAGTAAGAAAACATGTACGTTCATAATCCATTTCAAATAATGACACAAATACTACATAGAAGGTGTTGAAAACAAATATAGCAAGAAATTTAAAAAAATTGGGTTTTTAGTGCATTCAATAGATATCCAATGTGGATGGATAATATATATTTAATAAAAAAGTATATATAAAACATGGACTAAAAGATCAATAGGAAAATGTTTCAATTTTGGACTGGTAGCATCACACAATGATCAAATTTGACATTCCATAAAAAACATCATACTATGAGCTATTTACCTATAACTATAACCAATAACAAAATAATGATATATTCCTAGGTATCCAAGTGACATGGTATTCCAAGAAGGGTATGAGTAATACTCAAAAACCCAGTGCTATTTAAAACCCTAAAATAACTAGTCTAGAATATGTGTTAATACATATGTGATCATATAATAGTTTAAAATTATAATTTGTTTTATTAATAAATTATATAACCACTAATACCATGAATTCATGATGATACCGAAGGATGATAATACCTATTTCCTCCAGTACTGAGGTGACTCTAATAAAGTCATGTGTACTTTTCCAACCCATATATTCAAAACACTAATCATCTTTGTTGTTCTATAAGGTATCATAAACCTATAATTGGGGTGTAGTATTTAGTTATCACAAACCACACATTACTAGTGTTTTTTTATCCAAGGAATTAGTCAATATGTCATATCACACCTCCCTCTATGGGAGTATTCAATATTTAGCATGAACCTCACATGTTAGAGTATTCATATGTATTATAGATATACCATACAGATTTTTCTTTAAAACCATCATATACAACCCCATTATGGCTTTTCCACATTAATTATAACAAAACTGACCCAATGGGTATTTTCAATATAAATAAAAATATAACCATCACAATGGTTATTTCCATTTAAAAATATGTACACTGATCAATGTAAATAATTCTTTCCAAATTAACCATTTAGTGTTTCTATACATATTCATGATCATTGAACATTTATTATATTATCTCAAATATGCATCAAACATTGAAAAATAAATATAAAAATTATTTCAACTTGAAATATATTCAAAAATAATTCATCTCTTTATACATTAAATATTCTAATTTATATAGTCCATGTTTCATCAAGGGTTATCAATTCCATTTTTTCCAATTTCTAATTTATAAAACATGCTTTCTATATGGTTTTCCAAATCCAACTGAATCAATTAATATGGTATTTTGGTAAGAATCCACTATCTCTATTTTATAATAGATTTATATATAAAATTTTGTTTTTTAATTAAGGTGATTACAATAAAATATCTTATTTATAAATTAGGATGAGACCGGACGATGTAGATATCGACCACAAAACCCATCAATGAAATTAAAAAGGAGAGGCTATGGGTTTTGTTTAGGGACCTCCTACCTTTTTAATATGAGTGGATAAAAATAATGTATCTTCCTAAATCATGAAAAAACAAGAAACTAGGAAAAAACCCTATAATTATGTAATATTATTTACGGAAATGTACACCACTTAATAGTGAAATAAAAATGAATTAAATGGGTGAATAAAGGTACAATCACTGTAGGATTTCTAATGTGATCGATGATCTCTAATTAGAAAATAAATTGGGGAGATATTCCCATGAAGATGGTATATGGAAAGAGAATCATATGAGGGGGGTATTGGATGAAAAGGTAGAAGAAGAGGTGTCAAATCATATAAAGGAGGAAAATAAAAAAAATTAGTTTTTCAAAATTTAAAGGGGAAAGGGTTTTGGCTGCACGATTTTATAAACCATGTGACAACCATGATGACCAAACTATCTGATATATATCACCTCAAAAGATTAATGATTTCATTTTTTGAAACCATGTGACCTATGTGTTGAATTGTATCTAGAGGGTGTATTCTCTCAAGATACCCTCACTCAATTTAATAATATTTGACACTATATAAATAAGCATATATATTTTGGTTGTAAGGATAGCTTTTAATATGTAGTAACCATGTTCCTTAGGCTATTTCCCTTAAAATTATAACTATATACAAAAAATCATCAAAATATTATCTAAGAACGCAACCCACCTCTCATGCCTAAATCAATATATAAAAACATCCCAACAAGTTGTTCATACTCAAAAATTCAAATTTTTTGACAAATTCCTTATACAGTACTTCAACAAATGTCAAAATTCAAACTCACCCTTAAATTAAAATGCATGTATAGGCAATGGAATTGCATATTCACTCACCCAAGAATGACCATGAATTTTATTAATCTAACTCACTATTGATATTATATGTCAAAAATTTCAAATAGAATGAAAAATTTGTAATTAGTTATTAAAATACTTCTACATGATCATTATCATTTCAGATATAACACCAAAGTTTGATAAAATAATAATAAATTAATTCCTTTTTAAATTTCTATTCCATTATTTTAATTTTATATGAATCCAAATTTTTTATTGATGTATAAAATATGGGGATAAAAATTTCTACTCTCTATGTTATTTAAATTTATTTTAACGCATGAAGAATAAATTTTAAATATTTGAAGTTTTTATTTTAAATAATTAAATATAAAAAAGAAAATTATTTGTAATCTCAGTGTACAAATTAGTGGGAAGCTGATCATGGGGAGGGAAACATAATGGGCTCGGTTAAATGGAATTTGATACTCATAGTGTAATGATGAAAAATTAATTATTGGTGGGAAAAAATGTGACAAAAACCAGGATTTGATTATATTGGGGGTATATGGGGTGGAAGTGATGAAAATGGAGGAAACAAGAAAAACGTGAAACTTAATTCTTTTGGAATATACGAAGTTTTCATATTCATTCAAACAGTTGGAATATTCTTTATATTTCTTAGGAATGTTTTCGTTGAAGGATAGTCCTTAAGGTAGTATGTTATACGAGTTGTGACTTGATCAATGTAAAATATAGGGAGTTTCTATATCTTGTTTCAGATTTTCACACCTGATACCTTTTATAGAATCTTTTTATTATTTATAACCATGTATTATAAAAATCAGTGTAACTCATTTCTCTTATCTCATGTGTCATCACCCCATTGGGAGGTCATATCCCATTAACTATTACCTATTTTAAATATCCTCAAATGACATGGATCCAGATGAAGGTAAAATTATCACTTCTATATATTCCTCTTATTCTTCTTCATATATCTCCCACCATAAAAATGATGTACTAATTTTTTACTTAGACATTATGGAAATTTTTTGGTTTCACCAAGTTATGGGGAAACCCCTAATATTACAATTTCATTCATTAATTTTTAGTATATTATTTTAATATGAGTTAAATACATGTCATTAGAATATTATATGTTTTCATTTTGTTATTTGGTGTGTACTAATCCACAATTGATGAATTAGAAACCTCTAATTTAGTTTATTATTATTAAGAATGTTTATATTTTTATGATTAAGTATAGGTTGTTGAATGATACCCTTGATGGTATGAGTGGTGATTAATTTTACTCTATTAATGATCCCATGTATAATATTTTACTCTATAAATGACCCCTTGAATCAATATTTTTTCTATAAATGATATTTAAACTATTATGGGTTTTTATTAAATACATAAATATTTGAATCTAATTAATATTTAAAATATCCAAAATAATTAAATTATACATTTATGTTTATAATGTTGATTCTCTACATATTTGTTGATATGTATTTTATTCATATTGGTGTATCAGTGTATGATATTTTTTAAATGATAAGAAGGATTTAATTAGTTACTAATAAAAATATAAGGGAAATTAAATTTCTTTTAAAAATATCACAATGAATTTAATAATTTAAAAATGTTATCTAGGATGACCTGAAGAGGTGAGTGAAAGAATTGCATGATTCATGTTGTTATATAAAGATTTACATCATGAATAAGGCATGAAAAAACATGACAGAACATTATAAAATTTCAAATAATGTATAAGAATTCTATAACTCATGTTTTGAGAAATTATTATCAAAATATTATTTATTATTGGGGAAGGTATACTAAATGAAATTTTTTGAGGTGATAATTTTATAAATAGATGTAATAATATTTACACATGGATCTAGTGCCTCATTGTTTATTCAATTTAACCTCATAAGTATCCCATTATTGTTAGTATACCATAAAATGTTTTATCTCTGAAAATGGACCATAATTTTCTATTAAGTTCCCTAATCCCGAAATGAACATATGAATAAATAATTTACTCAAAACACACATAGATCTTGGTTTTATGAGAATATTAAAATATTTTAATTATTTTTTTAAATTGAATCCATTAACAACCTTGATATAAACTACAATATATCATGTTTTATAAATTTTCTTCCCAGTGATTGATGCAAATTTTAATGTTACTAATAATTTTAAATATATGCACCTTTATATTAATTTTATTTATATTATTAATATTATCATGATATTTGGTATTTTATTATTTTTTTTGACATTAAAACTTGGATTTATAATTTAATCAGGTATCATATATCATTGGATCCATAATGGTAAATCCAATTAGCTATGTGGATATAGTATACCGACATGTCTTTTTTAATACAAAAGTAGCTAAGAGAGTTTTTTGGGTTGTAGGATGACATATGAATTATTATGATGACTTTTACGAAATTAAAATAAATTACTTAGCCTATTCTAAGGACCTGAAAGTAGTGTTTATATGAAATTAATTTCATTTCCATCTAGAACATTACAGAAATATTTTCATTTATTATATAATTAAATTTAAATAGAAAATTGGAACGATTTATTTCTTAAAATATTATCGAAGGTGAATTATTTAATTTTAATAAAATTATTAATCCAAATATACATTATATTATCATGTAAAAATGTTTTAATGTGATTTATGTTTCATATAATTATCTACATTATAGATTTCTCATACTGGGTTTTTAGTAAATCAAGTGAATTTTTATTTTAAATTAGTATTAAAAAAATTTATAACTTAAATATTTATTATTCCCTTGTTTCTCATTTACAACATTCTGTGATTTGGGGGAAGGGGTTAGAGTTTAGTGGTAGTGTAGATTGGGGTATAGCTTTCTTGGGTAGGATCATTATAACCAACCACCCTATATTTTTATTATTCATAAGAATAACATAAGTTGAGTATTAAATTGTAACATCCCAAACACTAGTAAATTTATATGCGTGGTCACATTAATTTTTTTAAAAGATAAAAGAGACCATCTCCCATTGAATATAATAGTTTATTAGTATTTATAGAAAAGATACATATATAATTCTCCAATTATAATCAACAAAATGATATATAACTTAAAATTCTTGTGAGAATCTTTTTATTCCTTTAAGTGTATCCATGAAATAATTTATCATTCACTTATTGGTTGCATATTGAGAGAACATAATAATGGGTGAGGTAAGATTCTTAGTGAGGGAAATAATATATTAGAAACTATCATAGAATAAATAAATCACAAATTTATGGAAAAGATAAATTGTAATTAAATATTTTTTTATATGTAATATTATAAAATGGTAATGTGGCCATGAACGACATAAAAAAATAAATAATCAAATATATAACTATACCACTTTCCATATTGATGTAATTGATAATTTTTTACTATAAATTATTATCATCAAGGTATCATGCCCATTCATTGAACATATGTAGGCAAGGAATGTACTAAATACCCAAGATAGTTTATCTGATGAGGCCTACTGATGTATCGAGGAATATCAAATATAGAGAGAAACCCATAAAATACTAGTTCTAATTAAATCATAACATGAAAGGATCCAATACAATATATAATCAACATGCTTTATTAGTAAACATTAATATTTTAAAAATAGCACACAAAAAGATAATATTGTCCATAGTAATATATTAAAAAATGTATTCATAATATATAATAGAGATACAAAGTGTATTTTATTATTATATAATATAAATATAAAGGTATAAAAATATTTAAAGGCTATTAACAATGATTAAAAAACCCTTATAAAAATATTATAAAATCAATTTGAAAATAATATGAAATATGCAACTTCATTTGAAAACATTTTAAAACATAAATCTCAATGATTTATAGTATTAAAATTTTATTTTAAAAAAAATTATCATAATTACGATTATGATTCATAAATATTAATATATATGATGGCAGGAAAATGTAATCATGTGTTAAATGATAAACAATATACTTTTTTCACATTGGTAAAAAATATCAAAAGAGAGAAGTAAGTAAAACACTAAAATGATTACTTTTTTAATAATTTGTAAATTATCATGGATAGTTGAAAATTAATTTATATAGTTAGTGGAGATTATAAAACAATATTATTGAAACATTTTAAGGAATTTTGACATGTATGAAAATAATTATTGATAATAAATCGATAAATAATGTCTTATTTTCATATAAACATTAATTCAGTGGGCTTGAGTACCATAATGAGGTGAAATGGAAGTAATAAGTGAAAAAGCTATAAATAAATATATTAAAATAAAATAAATGCGTTTTGAGGGAAATATCATATAATTCCCCCAATGAAAATTTAAACATAAACAATATATATTAAAAATGATATTGTAAAATATAAATGTACATAGATTGTTTTCTTATTTGGATGAGTTGGAACCTTCTATATAAATCATTATATTAATTATTTAAAATTTTAATGTCCATTTGTAATTTTATTCCCCTATCATAGTCCATTTTACTTAACTTATTAAAATGATTTATATTGTTACAAAATATTATATGATTATGTCGGATGTTTTAAGGAACTTTGGCTCAAAATCCCAAAACATCATCGATTGGATGACTATGGTCAAATAGGTTATTGATCTATCATCGCCAAAATATTTATCATTAAATTATTATAATTTTTTTGAATTAAAAATGATATTATAACAATCTATAAAATGAATTCATGAAAAAATAATCACAGTGTTTGATGGAGATGGTATTTCACACGTACTTATGATGAACAATTTCATTATTATAATAGAAGAAGATTTAATGAAATATATAATGGTTTAACCTTGTTGAATAATAACAATTCTATAAATAAAATTTTTATTCAATTAATCCATTCTTATAAACATCAATGTAAGGTGTAAATGAAAACCAAATAACAATACTCCATGGCGGTGGTAGTCCAGACATATAGATGAGCGACATTATCATTTTTCAACAGAAGAAAGGGTAAGAAGGTGGATAGAATTAATAAAATAATGGTATTTTTTAAAAATGATCCTATTTTCCAAATAATGGTCCACATACCACACTGATCATAAATGAATAAAAATTGTATTTATTTAAACATATTATGTTACATGAAACCCCATGTATAAATGTACCATAATATAGTAAGCTATTATAACCCATCAATTAAATTGTTGGGTATATAAAATGCTAACTAAAATTTTAAAATGACATGTATTATAAATCTTTTATCTAAATTAAATGTATATATATTTATTTTAGATTAAATTAACTATAATTTAAAAGAAAATGATATTTATTTTGAAAAACAATAATTTTTTGAAATGGAGTATCATTGCGCTTTGAAAAAAAAATAAAATTAATATTTAGAATTTATAATAAATTTATATTTGAATTTAAATTATTTTTTAATTAATAATATCACAATTATCTTAGTTTAAATATTTGGTGTTTGTTTCGTAAAATAATCATTTTCACTGAATAGTGAAAAACACAATTTTTGAGAAGAAGTCATTTCATTTAAATATATTATGTTTAATAGAAGACCCATTAGTTTTAGAATAGGAATTAAAATAAAATTATTATTATTTATTATTTTCTAAAACAAATAATTAGTTTTCAATAATATTTATGTTGGATTTATATATTAATTAGTATATGAGATTAAAAACAACATTTTTCAGAATTTTTTAACGTACATAATGATTGTTCTTTTTAAATAACAAATCCATCCTAAGGGGGAATTAATTAAATTAAATCTAAATTATATATATATATATATTAATTTAAATTCCTATAATTATTATTACTAGTCATTGAGTTAATATAAAATCATCTATTTCTTGAAAAATGTATTTCATGAAAATCCACTTTTCATCACATCTACAGGTTAAATATTAAATTAAAATATTAAAAATATATGATTTTAATAATTTAATATTGATTGAATATTTTTAATAATAATAATTTATATTATCAAATACATTTTATTACACTTTTTACCATAATGAGTATTGAAAACAGTCAAAATTAATTATTGTGTTTTAGTTAAAACAAGATTTACATGATGGTTAAAATAATATGATATGGGTGAAAATTAACCAAAACCATGTTTTAAATATATTTCATCCAAAATTATATAAATTATAATTTAAATAAACTGATAATTTTCTACTTATGTTCTTTTTTAGTGAAAACATGGGTGCATCTTTTTTATTTTCGAAACTTTCAAGTTTTTCACCCTCCTCACTTACAAAAGGCCACCTTATATCCTCTCTTCTTCATGAGTTAATATACATTTGGGTTGGAATATATATTTCAAAATATATTAATTAATTCCACCCCCATGACATAGACTCCTTATTTTGATTAAAAATACACCCTAAGATGGATTTTTTTGGTATACCTAAGGAGGTCTTCTGGTGAAGGGGTATTGTTCTTAATCGAGTGTTTTTTATTATAATTTTTTATCAAGATAAATAAAATATTTTTAAATTATGTTATAAGATAAAAATTATATATCTAATATAATAATATTTTATTTTTTAAATTCCATAAACAAAATCCATCTTCTATTACATTAAATGGGAAAAAATCATCATTCATGTGTGCGAGGGACTACCACCTCACGAACCGATGCCGATAATCTAGTCTGATATCCTCACATAGAATTTCATTTCAACTTATTTAATGTATTTATATGATATCTATAAATTATTTATTCTTATGGAGCTATGATATCACATATAACTTCATAGGTTCCATTCCATGGGGGATATAATAATGTCACTCATTTTTATGACAGATTACCACCTCACAAAGAGATGTGATTCGATGTTCACTAATACTTTTCATAGAGGGTAGTAAGTATAAATTTTATTAAATATATTTGATAAAAAATAATTAAATATAATATTTATGACATATTTATGATTTTTATAATATAATATTTCATGTTACTAAAAAATGACGACGTTGTTCATGTATATGACTGGACTACCGCCTCCACAAAGCGATGTGAGTCATTTTTCATCACTAAACCAGATGAATAAAATATAAAAGTATATTTAATGAAATAATTTGGTTTTTATTAAATTATTATTATTAGATAAGGATAAAATTTTGGATACCTTATTTCCATAAGAATCATTGAAAAATTAAAGCGTTACTCAAACAGATGTATAAACTAAAACTTCTATGAGTGTAACATAGTTCACTTTTTATAAAAAAACTATCATAACTCTTTTTAATAGTATAATTAATTTATAAAAATGATAATAATTTCCTGGTTATTTTTTATAGATATTTAAATTATGACCACTTTGTTCTGGTTAGCACACTGAAGCAATTTTGAAACAATGAATTGAACATTATAATAGCGCATGATGAGGAATTAAAAGGTTATGTATATAAATATATCACTAAAGTATGTAAATAAAATTATTGAAATATATGGAAACTGACCATTAAATTATACAGAATAAAATAATTTATGTATGTATGTTATATATGAATTAAAAGACACATGGAGAAAATTTTGACTCGAGGTAAGATATTCTAGTTTTTCTTTTACTTATGTAAGACATGTGGAATATTTACCACATATTTTATTATATATTATATATTATTCCCATGAATTTAATTTATGATTAGTTTCATGAAATTAATTTGTATTTTTATAACCATATGAGTTTATACCTTTTATTATGTTTTGATATAGGTATTACCAATCTTGTAAGGGACATAATCTCAATTTCCCTTCACTGAGGAATATTATAACGTTATTCACCTAATAACTTTTATATGGTGTATATACTTCCCATATTACATGTGATATCATGAATATTTCCTGAATAATTATATTTTATATTATAATTTTAATTAATTTATCATGTGTGATTTGACATAAATTTTACGAGGTGAAAAATAATTTCATAACTCAATTTATTTTAATTTGGTTATATTACTTCTTAATTTTTATTTATAATCTATGATTATGTGTGTAATTATTCTGGATTATCAGATTTTTTATTTTTAGTTTTTTGTTTGGATTTATGGATTGTACACAAAATCTATTTATTTATTAATTATCACATCAACATTATGATCATTATAAGGGGTTTTCATATCAAATTGTCTCCTTTGATACCAATGTTTTTTATAATTATATAAACTTTTAAAATGTTTATTTATATATATTTTTATATGTCTTATAATGAATATTATTATGTTCATGATATTTAATGGTTCATCTAATGTTATTCTTTGTCAGGGATTACTATTGATGAGTTACCAATGTGGAAAAGGAATAATGATACTATGTAATTTCTTTTCATGATTTTTATGTTAATGGTTCTTTTGGAGGAAATAATATGATCATATTTTCATCAAAAAAATATATTTTGTTTTACTCTATAAATGAATGTGTTTCACATTATTAATTTCCATTTCCATCATTATTCATTAAATTAAAATAAAGAAATTTGTTTTAAGTCATACAGATATTGTATCTTTCTTTTAGATGAGGAAACCATACCTTAAATATCATTGACTTATAAAATGTATTCAAAAGTGTTATTTTCTATAAAAAATGATATATTAAATCTATTTTTCATTATCATAGACCACATTTATAAAGGTTTCAAAAATTAAATTTCTTATTTCCTTCCAAACGTGTTATATTGCCTACCATTAAAAAAATGTTTGAAAATAATATTTATATTCAGTATTTACAATATGAACATATTTTTCTCCAATCATATCCTCTCAATGATTTGAAGATTAATTTTTTATTTTTTAAAGGTTATTTTCAATGAAAATACATTCATTATTGTTTGATAGTGTATTATTTTTTAAATTATTTTTTTCATAATGAAATGGTTATTTTTTTAAAAAGTATTCATTGTGATCTTTCAAAGTCATCTTACATCTAAGATGAAATCCTTTGATGTTACACAAAGTGAAAAAAATTACTTAAAAATGTTTTTAATTATATTTAATTGAATATCCACTAATCAAGGTCAAAAATCCTTGATGTTACTTATACTCTTCTAGATATATGTTGTATTGATACCATCCGTATTTTTTCTTTAGATGTATTATGATATTGTCATGGTATATATTTTTTTCCACAGGTTCATCGATCTATGAAATAACATGGATTATTATTATGATTTAAAATCCAATGAGACTAAATTTTTTATTCATGAATAGTACTTGCACATTATTTATGATAAATGGATGATCCCTATACATGTTTTACAAAGGTTTGTGCCCCATTAAAGCTCATGGGTGATCCTGATATAGAATATACGATGGGTGAATATATATTTTATCAGGTGAGCCTGATACAGTTTATATGATAGGGTAAACCAAATATTGTTGAGTGAGAATGAAATAGATTACCTGATGGCTGCACCCAGATAGCATTGGGTTAGCAATATATAGATTATATAATGGGTGATCCTAGATAGTGATCCAATGCATTACCTAATGTTCCTAATATTTAGAGGAAAGAAGGGAGATTCTACAAAATGTATTCTCATTTTGATTTAACTAGGATAAATTTGTTTTTGACTTAGGTTTAAACATTTAATGAATATTATTTATAAAGATACCATCATGATGTATTTATGGTTTCTAGTGGTTTTAATTATTCCTTTGGTCAACATTGAAATCACAAAGATCATAATTATTTATTCTTATGAATCTGTGATTTGATAAATATTTATGCCACATGTAATTATTATAGATCAAGTTATTGGTTGGTATAAAATACATTCTGTTATTCTGATGTACTTTTACTATTTCATAACAACCTTATTCTCATCTCAATCACCCTGATGACATTCATCTACTAATTCTTATGTGAACCCTCACTGATAATTTGAGATCATCTTACTAATCTGTCAGTTTCCCAAGGTCATGAAAAATTATAATTGATTGATTTGTGACTATAATGGTTTATATTGTGATGAGTTTGGTGGGATATTTTGAATACTTAATATGAAATATGAAATGCTGGGTATAGTGGAAAAACAAATCCCTTGAATTAATGTGTATTATTTATGTAAAATGTTTTCTTAATTCGAAAAAACATTAAACCTAAAATGTTATTTGGTATGAATGTAATCCAATATGTACATTTATTTTTTATTCTTTGGATGGTGAAAACATGACACCATCTTCTGTATCAAAGAGAGAAATGTGAATTTTATGGTTTTAAAACTAGATTGGGGAGTGTGACTTTAATGACATTATAGTTTTTATCATGGAAGTGTTTTGATTACTTTGGAGATTAGGATATTTTCACATGATATTATATTGATATTTATATATACCATCATTAGTCTATAATATAAATCATTATTTTATAGAAAATTGTCCCTAGAAAGAGAATTGATAATTCCTATTACTATTATATAGAAAAAATATATAAAGAATAAAATCTCAAAGGAACAAATAGTTTATCAGTAATGGTAAAATAGATACACATATTAGTATCACATTACATTAGAATACACAAATAAAAATATTTTTTTATGAGTACTTTTATTAAATCAATAATATCCCGGATTATGAATCATTGTAAACATCTTAGAATCATGTGGAAAGGAAAAAAATAAAAGAGAGATCAAATGAAATGTAATGGACAATTAAAGTGTATATAATAATGAATCAATGAGGATAATAAATAAAGAAAGGTCAATAATTAATCATGTGTTCCATGTAATCAAAAAATTAGGAATTAAGTGTATAAATACAATGAGAAGTTAAATATCTAAAAAAAATCAATTTAATAAAAAAAATGACTAACATAAATAGATAAGAAATAATCAATATGGAAAAAAGAATATCCCATTTTTTATGGACTATATTTTTTTCAAATGATCATTGATGTGAATATAATGATGCATCTCCAAATTTTTTTGAGCTCAGAAGAAGTGATCAAGTTAGAATAGTTTAATGCAATCCTTACTTCATATATGTGATCTATTCACCATAAAAGATAATCCTACTAAAAAGGAATCACACCATGATTTTTTGGAATATCCTAAATCTAGGATTAAATATCTCAAAAGCTAATGATCTCAGATTTTCAAAGGTATGATGTAAATGAAATTTCTTATGGGATTTCAATTTGTGAAATATTTAGATCCTTTCCTATAAAATGAAATTCCATGAGACCGAGCATGGTTACATTCATCTGCATACTCAAGATATATCATTTCAAAATTGAGCCTAGGTGAACTTCCATTTCATAAAGGACTAGAAAAGACAAGAGAGACCTCCCGGATTTCCAATGATGGGATTCCTACGGGCCTTAGAAAATTTAAAAACACTCCTGAATGAGCTTAATTATGAAAAATATTAAGCGAACCAAAGAGAGATCACAAATGTCCCTCCCTGGATTTTCTGATGATTTTAGATCCATGAAACCCCCCATGTTTTTGAATAATCTTAAGACCCGTGAGCCGGTTCATGAGTCAGGAAATCCCAATGTTCTTTACGAAGAATTAAATCCTTAATTATTATGGTTTGAATGAAGTTGATCATGCTTATGTTTTTATGTTATGGAGTTATACTATTTGTATGAGTGTATTTTTTGAAGAAAAATAATGCATGAAGATAAGGGGTGGTGTACGCATACAGGATGAACATGAACTTATGCGAATGATTTCAGATACGTGAGACAAATTGTGTGAAAAAATGTGTGCATGAAGAATTCATGCACATGAATACATGAATAAGAAAATTTAAGGCACAGAATACAAAAGGAAATAACTAAAGCAGTATCTGTGTGCACTTATTAATAAGGAAGAGTAGAATCAAATAGGTTATACATGATTTCATGAATATGTTAAAAGTTATTCACTTGAGATATTCAAAATACAATAAAACATTGAACATAACATTTCAATAGAAAATGGTTTCATATTATCTAAATGAATGATATTTCCTGAAAAGATTAATTGGGAAATGTGAAAGATCATTTTTCTTAACATTTAAGGTATATTGAAATCATCAACTCCACTAAGTAGAATACAAGATAACTGGAGCTACATTAATTATTGATATTGTGTATCAAGGAATAAGAATTAATTTTACTGATGGTTAGCTGATTTTATCATCATTGATTTGATAATCACAATATATGTTGTTGATTACTTAAATAATTATAATTAGTGATCATAGTGTAGTTTGTTTTACACTGAAGAAGAAAGTGATAAGAATATAAGAATAAAGAGAAAACCATTTAGTTTTAGTTTTCTTTTTGGAAAAGAAAATAAGGGTTACTTTAATGATACTAGGAAATTAACAAGTGAGTAGAGGAAGAAGAAATTCATACTAGAACATCAAACATGAATCAAAATGTGGCATAATTTATTGGTGATACATTCCCTTTTCAATTGGGATAATACTCTCTTGGCATACACATAATGACCCATCTAGGATCATTAAAACATGCATTGTTGGATTGTATTTAATGCAATTCATGAGTGTAAGTGAATATCCAACATGTTGTAACCAAATTAAAAGAATGTTTTTCTAGTTGATGTGTGGTCAAGATTATTTCTAGATAAATCAAATGACTATATAATCTATTTGAGTAGTGATACTTATAATAATATTATGTTCTATAATTTATTATTTTGTACTTTTTTATTTAATAGAGAAAAGATAACAAGAGAATCTTGTTTAAAAATGTCATGATCTATATGAATATAATATTGGAATTGGTGTATGAAGTCCCCAATAATGATTCACCTCCCCTCCCAGTGTTTTGAACAACCCAAATTAGTCTTTAAAATTGGTATAATATCCATTGTTCACCTATGATAGATTCTCTATAATTACATTTTATCTTTTACTGATTTGAGATTATTTCCTATTTCAAAAATGAATTTCAATTTTTATTAAGATTAGGTAGATTTGATTAGAAGTTTATATTTACCAGGACCATGATGAACATGAAAAATAAAGAGAAGAATATGTTGAAGAAGAAGTCCTTATTATCTAAAGAAGAGGATGTATTTAATTCACCATGCCTTATTGACAAGGAATATATATCAGACATGGAATTTAATGAGCAAGTGGAATTAGCATACAAAAATGGTGGATAAACTTCCTATCCTTAGTGATTAGGAGGTTTGTGTTTGTACATTGAAATTAATTCCTCGAGAAAGAAATACCAGCACAAGTGGTGATGATGGTTGATCTGCAACATCTAAATAGTTATTAGTTGATAGGTTAAGAATTATTTTACATGTTACTACATAATAAATTTCATCCATTATTTTTGGATACTTTATTTGAATGCATGATGATATCACCCTTTTAAAAGATTAAACTGTTTTTTTGGAGGAGTCTTTTTATGAATTTATTTTGACTATTTTAGTATATCTAGAAAAATTGGAACCTTTGAAGAAACAAAAAAGAAACATTAAAATAGTTTCTCAAATTGGGTCAAAGATGTTGAAAATTAATATCGAGCAAAAAAGACTCTGGAATAATGGATCCATACACTTGATGATAAGGTAAATAGGATAAATGATGTGAAAGGTATATATTTGGAAAAATCGTCCATGAAGATAAATGAACTGGATTATTTGATGTTAAGTTGCATGAATATGATGTTATGATATAGAATATGTCTTGGGAAGAGAATATTACTATGATTGAATATCAAAAAATCATCCTCAATATGAAATTTCAATAATTGGAAGCCTAGTTGTCCAATCTTGAGTAGACACATAACGAAACTTCATAAATGAAGGAAACTTTTTCTACTATATTCATTTTTCACTGGAGGATTATACTATAAAAAGACCTACAAAAAGTGATATTATGATCATAGATTCCTTCAATGATTTATCATAATCAGTTAATAAGTAAAAAAGAACCATCAAGACCATCTTGTAATATTGTTTCTAAATTTATTTCCACAAACAATGTGGGTAGAAAAATACAATCCAAAAAATTATCGATGAATAAAGGTGATAAGAAACCTACCACCATGACTAGGGTGGATAAGAGAAAAACAGTGGAAGATAATTAACCACAGAGAGCACAACACATCTTGAAGAAGACCCAAAAAACTTATATAAAAGATATAAAGAAATCAATATTAGTGGGTCAATGTTGGCTCTACAGTAGATTTGGGAACTATGCATTAAATTATTGGTAGAATACCCCAAATATAAAATCATAAAAGGAAGCCTATCTCAAGGGTGGTAAATCCAAATAGGAATAAGAAGCATCCACATGTATAGACGAATCTATTTACTAAAAACACATTTTGTATTCTTAATAAAATATGTGATGGATGGAATTAAAGCAGTCACAAGGTTGGTACATTATCATCTCAACATGTATCCAATGTTCATAAGAAAATAATATCACAAAATCTGGAATGGAATGAAGAAAAAAATGGGAATAAATCATAATTTTTTTTAAAAAAAATCGTCCCAAGAAGATACCATGAATGAAATGTGAGAGGACAATGGATTCTAAAACTAAAAATTTAAAGGGTAGTTATCTCAAAAGATATACTAAGAGGGATTACAATCAGAAGAGGTAATGTGGAAAATAAAATATACTACCACAGTTCCTAATAATATGTTAGGTATTTTGATAGAGGATTTTAAATGAATTACCAATGTTGAAGAGGCATAAGCTGATACAATAGAGAAAATAAAAGAAAATATTCCACATGATAATGTTAATGTGAATGAGAGGTTCCTAACGAAAGGAAAATCTTTGGTTAAAGAAGTATTATGTGATATATGTAATAAATATGGTCAAATTTGAAAAGGTTGTTTAATATTATTTCTATAACAAAAAGAATTCATCAATTGGAGTACTGATGTATCATCCATGAAGGATGTTATGAATAAAATTTCTCCATACAAAGAAGAAGAAGATGTGAAGAGATTCCTACTGCCACAACATAAATTATAAAATAATTTTAGATGTGTAATCATGAAGACTGGATCATGTGGAGAAACTTGGTTAAGAGAACCATCTCAATCACATTGTTCATATTAATTGTGCAACGAGGTTCCAACTTATTCCATTAAATCATTGTATATTTTATTTGTGTTTATAATATAAGGAATTGAAGGAGAATCATGTATATAGGGTAAGAACCTGAGATGTAGTGAATGATGTAAATTATTTATTGAAAATATAAAGATGATTCCATCTTGTATTGATCCTAATTATTGATGAGATTCACCATTATGAAGATGATGATAGATATTTCCATTAGGGGGGGGGGGGGTGAAGAATTTGTCTGAATTATTATTTTAACTAGTATCAAATATTATTATTCTAAAAAATCCTAGTAGAAAATTTCATTGAAAGAGTTATGTCTCTTATTCTTTTATCCTTGGTTATTTGGATAAATTTTTTTTCAATGGTAGATAAATTGAATTATTTAATGATATATGATGAAAAGATGTTCCCAAGGTCACTTATCCTGCCTATTTCACATGAATTTATATGATTTTTTTGAAGTGAGTGAATGATTTTTAGGTTTATTATTTTAAAAATATTCAAATCAATTTTAGTAATATTATTCTATAATGAAAGTTAATAATCCTTGAAGAAAAGTATATGAGTTCTCATTTCATAAGTTATGATGATCAATTAGTAATAGATAACATTATTTTCTAAATAAAATCCTCTTCTTTTATATACCTTGCACAACTGAAGAAGGCTTAGAGTGAAATGATGTATGGAAAATTGCATAATTATGGGAAAATATCATTTCCCATGAAATTTCTATATCGTTTCAATAAGGGGGAGATAAACTCAAATGAATGATTTAAGTAATGGGAGAGAGAAGGTAATTGTGGATATTTTTTCAACATATTAAAATATTCATTTGAAATGAAATTGAAGGTATTTCCAACAAATTCAATGGGGGATATTGAAGAGACGATTTTGTGTATGGATTTTATTTGTGGTCAAAATAGAAGTGATGTATATATGACGAAGAATATAAAATATTAATGGATAATGGAATAATTTATTATGTCTTATAGTTTTACAAATCCTTTGAATTGGTTTAAAACATTGAGTTTCCTAATGATTTCTAGTGAATTTTTATGGATTCATAGCATTTGATGTTACTCATAAGAAATTATTTAAGTTGGTAAATTAGGTGATTTCTGAACGGGTTAGAATTTTGAAATAAATGTATAAAATGTGATACATTGATTAAAAAATTAAATATGTTTTATGTATAATAAATTTGTGGAATATTTACTTTGGAATTCATATTCTAAAAAGAATAGAATAATAATAATGATGATTGAAGATAAAATTAAATTGTGAATGTGATTTGAGTTCAATTGTGTCCCGGATTGGGATTGGAGTTCAAAGGTGGCCATGCATTTCATATTAAATCATATATTCATGTGTCTTTATTAATAAATATGGCCACCCCACTAAGTCATATATCTAGCCTCAAATGAGGGAATTTGTAGGACATTATGAAACATGAAGTACATGAGAGAGCCCATGAATATATTATGATAAAGGCCAATGAGGGATGGCCATAAATCATGCCCAAAACACGAATACATGGTGATTTTAGTATGGGAGAGGAGAATTATGAACCTCCCCCCCACAATGAATGATAAATTATGAATGGAAAAGTCGAAAAACATTTCAATGTAGAATAAGATTTTTAATGCTTGGAGCGATCATCACTATCTGTCACATCTCATGAAAAAAAGGCCATCTGATTTTCAATGTCATATATATCACCTAGTTCCATTTTATTCGTCCCTCCACCACTCCACACTGTCACTACCTCGATGGAGAAGAAGAATAATCCATTATCAGTCTATCCCGAGAGTGCCATGATTTATAGAGGTTAAAATAATGATATGAACATGATCCCAAAAATCAAACAAATTTATTTACATGATTTATATGATTATTCTTAACTATAAATTAATATTTATGAGGATATTAAAAAATAACATCACTATGGATGAATATAGGGAATTTTGTAAGAAGAGTTCATGCAATCCCCATCACATGCACATGATCTGTTCACTGAAAAGGATAAGCCTGGTCCCAAAGGAAACACACCAAGATTTGTGGTGTATATTTTATCTGGGATTAATGATTTCAATAGATGAGGTTCTCATATATTCAATGGAATTATTTAAAAGATGCAAATTGTGGGATATACATGTTGTTCTATGATTGTGATCCTTTCATATAATATGAGAATCCTTGAGATTGATTTTGGTTGCTACTGCCTTCATATATGGGAGGTGTCATTACAAAAAAGCCTCTCAGAGCTTATATTTCATTAAGGACAAGAAAAGTACCATATTCCTTCTAGTATTCTCAAATATAGGAGCCTCATGGGCATTCAAAAAGTGAAATTCTCTCTCAAATGAGCTTCACGAAGAACACTTTTTCATGAATCAAAGGGAGAGCACAAATGATTATCTCCTACTTTTGTGATGATATGAGATCTGAAATACCCTCCAATTGCATGAATGATCTTAAGACATGTGATCCACTTCATGAGTCAGGAACTTCCACTGTGAATGATGATGATATAAATCCACAATTCTTATGACTCGAACAAAGTTGTTTGTGCTCCGGTTTTCATGTGAAGGTGTTATAATATTTATAGGTGTGTAGTTTCTAGAAAAAAGAGAATGCATGAAAATATGGGGTTGGTGATGAAAATGAACTAATGTGCATTAATTGAGATACCAGAGTAATTTTCTGTGAGAATAGTGTTCATGAATAATGAATTCAGATGCATACTTTCCAAAGAAAAATCATGACACATAAAATAGAAGATAACAACTAAGGCATTATGTGTGTATACTAGGAACAAGGAAGGATTATAGGTAAAGTGGTTATGGATTATTTAATGCATACATGAAATGTTAATCACTTGACATATCATAAATACAATTGAATATTTAATATAAAATATCAATAAAAAATGAATTCATATTATATAACCTGAAAATAATTATAGAAAAAAATAATTGGTTAATGTGAAAAATCATTTTTAAATAACATTGGGGGTGAGATGTACACATCCACTAAACCAAGAATAATATAAGGCAACTAGTACAATATTCATTGTTGATATTCTGTATCAAATAATAAGAATTAATTATAATGATTTTTAGCTGAGTTGATATTCATTGATTTCTTAATCACCAAAGAGGTTTTTTAATCTAGTAAGAAGAAGTGGAAGTGTTTATAGCGAAGTTGTTTTTTCAATGTAGAATAAAGTGATAAGAATAGAATAAGAAAAAGATTGTGGTTTTATATTTTCTATTGGAAAAATTCAATATGGGTTAATTCCATGCTGAGAGGCATGAAAAAGGTGAAGTGAGGAAGAAAAAATTTGTAATGTGACATCCAAAAGGAATCAATAGGTGAATGAATTTATTGGTGTTACAAACTCTTATCAAGAAGGAAATGACTATCTTGGGAGGAATTATAATGATCATCAATGATAGGTAAGACTTAAACAGATGTATTATGACAAGGTGCTTTACTAGTGTAAGGGAATATCATAGTCATTGTAACCACATCCAAATGAATTTATTTTATTGGTCATATGGTCATGATTATTTCTAGAAATGACAAGGAATATATAATTTTATTCAGTATAGAAAAATGTAAAAATACCATGTGTTATCAATAATACATTCATATATGTTCGTTTCGATAGGGAATAGATAAAAAGAGAATCAAGATCATATAAAGTCAATAGGTACATGGATAAAAATATAGAATTTGTGTAAAAATTCCCCAACACTGATTCACCCCCTCTATGTGTTAGGAATATCCCAAACATGTTATTTAAAATGGTAAATAGTAGAAAACACCTTCTATTTAAATAAATTGATAATGAATAATCAATATGAAGAGTTGAATAACTCAAAACACATTATATTTAAAAAATAGGGTAAGTAATAATCTATATGTAAAAGTAAATAACTAAAAACACATTACATGTAATCAATCAAATGGAAATGAAAATCATCCATATGTTTTTTTCACTGTTAAAATATCATGGATAATAATAAATACATCCAAATGAAGGGGATTACATTAAATGGTCCCCAACCCATTTTCATATCATTCTAGTGCATTACTCATATATAAAATAATTTATTTAATTCATAAAAAAGGTTCCTTATCATCAAATATCAAAATTGAGTATAGAATAAAGATTTATCGATGTTTCAAAATTAAATAAAATTAAATTCTATGTAAAACATTTATTTTGAAATGAGATACATATTAATAAGTAATAATATCCATGATTAATATTATGATTTTTTGGGTAAATTTAATGATTAATTTTCATTATAAATTTTATGACTCAATGAGAAGTATATGACTACAAAATTATTTCAAGGATTTGAATGTCAATTCAAAAATTGGTAAAAATAATCATAATACATTTATATGAATAATAAATATTGTATAAATATGATTTATACCCATTGGATTAATAATAATGGATTTTTTCATTAATAAAAGAAGAAAGATCCATAAGAACATTATTATGGAAAATATCATTTTAATTTCCAAAGAAAATTTTTAAATCCATTTCCATTATAATAAATTTGTTAAAAAAATTATTTAAAACAAAACTCATAAAACTATAAAATAATCGTAAAATATATGATTTTCACTTCTATAGGTAATTCTATATGTTTTCTAAACAATATTCATTTTCCATGATAAAAAGGATATAATAGGTCTTTTTTTGGAAAGTGATAAGATGACTAATTTTATTTTTATGTAAAATAAAAAATTTCTAAAAATGTTTTTGAATAATTCATTTTGATATGTTTAAATATTATTTTTGAATCATTTTAATGAAAACATGGTTTTGGGAGATATAAAATTTTCAACTGAAGAGTGAAATGAAGTCAGGTTTTCTTAAAAACATTTAGTAGAACCCATTAAGTAACAAAGATTTGAAAAATGGAACTATTAAAATAATATAATAATTAATAAGAAGAGGAAAATAAATTGAAATGGTTTATCAAATAATTATCAAATAATTTCATTAAATGTAAATTCATGTGTAAAAAATCTCAAAAAATTGATATTATAATATAATCCATTGAAAATAACTTAAAATTGATTTGAGAATAATCCAATGGATATATTAGGTTTATTAACTATAATTACACATAAATAAGTATAAATGCAAAAAATTTACTCAAAATTAATTACACATATAATCATATAATATTATCGATAATGAGTAAGTAATATAACACATTGAAAAGTAATTGAGTTATAAAATTCATCACCACATCGTTACATTTAATTCAAATATCCTTATACAAAATCATTAAAATTGAAATTTAAAATACCAAAAATAATAAATTAATAATGATATAAAATTTCATAAGGCTAAATATACACCATAAAAAAGAAACTAGTTGTATAAGATTACAATATGCCTCAATGAAATCAAATTGAGATGAAATCCCATAAATCACACATTCCATTCAGTATTACCTTCATTATCATGAATTATAGTGGTTGTAAACATGTTATTAACTTAGTAATAAACCATATTAATATTTATTATATCATTTATGATTATTTTATAGAATATTATTACCAATTCGTTAATAATTTCACATTATTTTCATCTTTTTAGCTAAAAATTCTCATAGTTTTTGGGTATGTTTTGACTCATTATTTTTTTTGTTCTTATTTCATAGATAAAGATTTAATAATCCCAATAATTTATGAAATGAATGAAATTATATCAATACTTATACTATATATCTTTAGAGTAGTCCATAATATTTAGTGATAAGAAATTAAATACATCGTTCATGGAAAGGGTAGGTCACACGTACGCGTGACAGTTGTTCCAATTTTATTATGTTATTAAGTTAAAGAAAATTAAATAACATATATATTATCATTAATTTATAAATTATATTTAATATATATCATATATTTTTTTAAACCCATCCTTAATACATTTCATGTATAGTGTGAAGGAATCATGTCGTTTCGAGAGGTGGTAGTCCACTGTACACACGAACGGTGTTTTTTATATTCCTATAAAATGGAAATAATTAAGGTATGTGTTATATAATAACTAAATAAATATAAATAAATTATAAAGATAATAAATATACCTTATAAACACTATTAACATCACTATTCAAAGCCTTGAGATGGTGTAATGGAAGAACGAACGACACCAGCCCATGAGGTTTTAATCAGTCGTACACTTGAACAATGATTACATATATCCTTTTATTAGAAGTCTGGGAAGTTTTAGGTTTTAACTATTACATAAGAACATAAAATTATATTAAATATAATTTGGTTATTATATAATTATGATATAATATAAATTTATGGAGGTGGAGAGGTATATAAAATGAAAATTCTTATAGAAAAACATTTCCACAATTTTAGGTATCCTGCTTTGGGTTTTACTAATTAAATCATAATATGTGTATTTTCTTAGTATAAGGATTATAGGATATAGGTATATAATTTATAGAGTTTTTTGGTTATGGATTCATTAATCCAAATTGTTTTTAGAGGTCTTAAGAAGGCTGAGTGGGGGAGGAATTTTATAATTGGGGTGAGTGGCATACTTGAAAATCATTGAAAGAGGGAATTCCACCAGTTTTTTTAAATTAGTGACACAATGGTGATAGACCATTGTGATATGATTAAGAATGTATTAATTACATTTTTTTAACCACAATTACATGTATTGATTCATGTTGTTATTATGTATCTTGTTCTTTCCTTATTGTTATTCCCTATATTCTTATCAATATGTCTCATGATCACATTATTCTATCAGCCATGTATAATCCATTACTAGGATTCATGTCATCCATTTAATTTGATGAATGTAACATGGATATGAGATTATGTAATATTAACTTAGTGTGAACCCATGATGATGTCTTTAATGTTAATTTTAGAATAAATTATTATGTATTAATTTATTATCTACAATATTTCCTAGAAAATAAACATTAAAAGATCATTATATTTTTCCCATGTAATGAAAATTAATGTAATTAAAAATGGGGAATTCCATAGTTACTATCAATTAATTCATCATGTTAGAGGGTCATGAAGTGGTTGTGAGTTTTGTTCAGAAATATTTTTTGAGTTTTCATATTTTCGCGTGGATGGAAATATTGAAGGAACGGGATCCTGAGACTTGTGGAAGGTACGATGTCACAATAGTAGAGGGTGACATTGGTGGAGGATTTATTCTAGTTGTTTTCATTAATGACTTCATAGAATAATTTTCACTAGTAATGATCATTACAAATATATAGATATTATCAAGGGTGCAATGAGATGGATTTGTCTTTACCCCTAGAGACGTGAATGTGTTTAAGTAGTATATTGGATATCATATAAGTTTCAATATTAGGGTACTATACATGGATTCGTTTTGTAGGGATTGCACCATTGACTAGTTATGTGATACACCCTCTGTATGGATAGGATTTAGGAGAATTTTAAGGGATCCATTATTGGAATCCAATAAAGGGTAGTAGTTGATTTTTTTGTTATTCTAGAAAAATATGGACATTCCAATCCATGTATTATGTTTATCTTGTGATTGAAACTTGAGATGAGGTGGTTAAAATTTCTTGAGGAAAGTGGTGAGAAGTTAAATTTCTTCATAGTAAGTTTGTCTCTAAACAGAGTATTATAAGATAAGAGTTGGGAAATTTTGGTGTTATTTGGGTAGGGATTCATAGATGTAAATGTTTTTTAGAGGTGTGAATAATGGTGATAGGGGGAGGAGTATTATAAGTGGGGTGAGAGGCATACATATAAATATTTGAAAGAGATAATTTCAACCATGTTTTTACTAGTAAATTAGATAAAATAATGAACTATATTTTATAAAAGATGGTTTAGTATCGAAATGTATCCAAATTTTTTTTATTTTACATGTTTATAGGTCATGTTTCCCATAATTTTATATTTTATTCCCTTGGTAAACTCATTTTTCTCTTAATCACTATTAATAATTTTAACTAATTTCCCTTATCGCATTTGAAAAAAATTAAGTTTCCATTATTATAAAGTATAAATTATTATTATCTCAAATATTAAATCTATTTTTTCAAATTAAAACCATAAAAATAGAAAAAATTAAATTTAAAATAAATGTTGTTGATAAGTTGAGATAAAAGGTTTTTAAGGGGACAATGTACTTAAGTTTACTATGATTTTATTTCTACATTCAGTAAAAAAATTAAAATCACATAAATTCTATTAATATGTGTATAAATGATCATATTTTATTTTAAATATTATTTATAATTTTGTTTAGTTTTATAATTTATTAATGTGATAAAGTCGTTTTCAATTAAAATTCATTATTTAACACTATTCATAAAAAAACATTATCAGAAAAGTACAAAAAATTTACCCTATACCAATTTCAACATTATTGTTTCTAAATTTTTGTTATTTGTTTCAAATAAAATTTATTAATATGTAAAAAATTATTCTAACAATAGATTCTATTATAAATGATAGCAAAACTACATTTAAAAAAGAACATCTTTCTAGGAAAAAAACTTATTTTGTTCTTATTTGATGACTATGAACTATATTTTACAATTTTAATAATTATCTTTTGAATATATAATATATAAATTTATTTAATATCATTCACTAATAGTAATTAATTTTATTTGTCAGGATAAAAATGCTTTGGCGCTAAAATATTGTCTTGAAAAAAATGTGATCTTTATATTCAATTGGGTTTTTATTATCATTTATAATTAATTATTAACCAATGAATTCAAGAATATATTTCAATAATTTAGTAAATATAATTTATAACCTCTAATTTAAATGAAATAGAAAACTATCCAGTTATGTAATAATACTTTTGGTCAGCAAAACCCAGTCTTGTGTGTTTTGGAAGCTACCGAAGAATCTAGATGTTACATGTAGTAGAAGTTAACATCGTATTTAATGAATTAGATGATATAAAATATATAGTGATTATATAAAATTGTAAATATATTATAATGTATCAGGGATATAGAGTTCATTCTATTCTTGGTGTTGAATGTCATATAATTTATTTAATTTAATGTTATTCTTTTAGGATTTTTTGGTGTTACATTCTCCCCACCATAAATACATTTTATCCACACAATTAAAATATTATATTGTAAAGAGAGGGGTTTATATTTAAAAATACCAATTTTAAAAACCCCACATCATAAAATAGTAAATATAACATCTTCTTAATAATAAACAATTTAAAGAATAATGTAAGTTATAATAACATATTACAAGGTTTATATATAGGAGAATATTAGTGGAAACTAAAAACATGGACAAGGATGAAAAGAATAAATATTTATAAAAAGTGAGTTAGTTTATTGATAAAAAAAATTGTATTACCAATGTAATGTTGAGGTCCTCAAATCAATAAATCTATGATGATTTAAAAGACCATTGGTTGAACTAAAATAACGGTATTAGGATAAAAATTTGTTTCAGGACCCTTTTAATAATTTTGAGTATTTCTTTTATTTTCATGGTATATAAGGAATTATATTTTCATCATATATTTATATAATAAAAATTTATCCTTTGTTTTTCCTTTGATAAATTTCATGTTCATCTTTATATAACAAAATTTATATCAAAAAATGAATTTTTTATTCCCGAATCACTAAAATATAATTTTAATAGATTATAATATCTATAAAAGAGTAAAAATTATTCCTTCTATCTATAATTATCATCCAAAAAATAATATGGATTATAAATTAAAATATAATATAATAAATGAATACATCCAGTTTATCATTAATTTTTATTCACCACATTATTTTACTAAACACAAAGAAAAATTAACTACATAATCACATTGGTCATTCGTAGTTAAAAAAACCTTATCATACATCGGTCAGGTGTTCAATCCTCATAGCCTTACTCAACATTATGGATTTTCACCCCACAAGTATGGTGTCATTTTTCAAAAACTATAGTACTAAAATTATTATAAAATTCCCAAAATAAATAAGATGGAAATCCTTGAAATAAAAGTAATCATTAAATGCCCTTTATATTAATGATTTAGAAAATATTTAATTATTTTTTTACGAAGTATAATATTCCAATTTTACCAGTGTTAAACTTTTATTAATATTCATAATTAAAAAAATCCTTATATGTTTATTTATTCTTATAATGAGAATACGATTTTTAAAATGCTTATTAGAATTTAATTCGTAGGACTTAATACAGAAATACTTCATCTGTTTAATTTCAATTTAGGTCCATCCTTAGTGTAGAGTTTATACCTTGTCATTAAATGTAATTATTTATTAAAATTAATCCTTATATGTTTTATAGAGAATTTGAATTATCATAAGCATATCCACTGAGTGTTTAAATATAGCTGTGCAGTAAGACACATTGCTGTGTACCTAGTTATGCTCGAGTCAAGCCTGATAGACCCTTTATAGAGATTTTACCCCTAGGTACATTAGCTCTAGAACCATGTACACTAGTAGAATCAATATAGGATTTTATATCAAGGAATAACCATCTATTATCTTCCTTACCAAAACTTCTTGACGTTATTCTGTAATTATCTTAAATTACATCAAATTGTTATGTTCCCTAATCTATGATTCCCAAGAATATAGTTCCCAATGTTTCTACTAAACATACCATGATAGAAACTATAGAAACCCACCCCTATAAACCCTTGGTCCCATGCATACTATTATTACATTTTTATATGATACAAGGATTCACATCCTGATAGACCAAATTGTTTAGTTGTATTGGTAAAAAAGATACATATAACATTTTTTACATTACATTTGAGTATAAAAATTATAGAATTTTTTTCCTAGATAATAACATTATTCCATCAAGAATATGCCTAAATACTATTTATAGTAAAATTCATCGAATCCTGGGGAAAAGAAACTTAATATGGGTGAACTAAAATTCCAAGGACGGGTTTAGTATAATAGAATAAATGATTAATCGAAGAGTATATCATTATGGAAATGTATATAACTAAACATATATTATTTGTAATCAATAAAATGAGAATGAAGTGTTTAAATAATATTTAATGGTAAATACCTAAAAATTCATTCCATTCAATCAATAACATGTCTTCTATAACTAATAAAGGCATAATAAATATATAAAGTTATATAACTGAAAAAATGTTTTATTTAAATAAATAGATAGAGAATAATCATAATGGAAGGGTTAACAACTAAAAACAACTGACACATAAATAAATTTATAAGGCATAATAAATATGTGAAGGTAATTAACTGAAAAGAAATTCCATTTAATCAATAAACTATGAATTAACTGAATCTATATATTTTTCAAAGAGAAAATATCATGGATAATAATAATTATATCTGATTAAATAACTACTTAATTATTGTTCGTAGTGTTTCCCAGTTACACAAAACCTTTACCATCAAGACCTTTCATAATAATGTTTAAAACATACTACATGAAAACCAATTATATGGGGATAACCAACTAATTCATCCTATGAGACTATTAATGCATCAAGGGGATTGCATTATATATTCCTGAACCAGTGTTATACTAGCCCAAATAATTCCTTCAATATCAAATAATTTATTGAATTCGTAAACAGTTTTCCTTATCATCCAAAATCCATATTGAGTATGGAATAAATATTTATATATATTTTCCCAGTTAATAAAAAAATTCAAATAAAAATATATTTGGAAAAAATGAGATAAATTTTTTGTGATAATCATAAGCATGATAAACAATGTGTATATTTAAGAAAAAGGTAATATTAAATGGTCACTTGAAAGTGAATAACTGATGTTGAATTTACTAAATAAAAAAATGATTCATGGAATTGAATATAAATACTATCCTTGGTCAAAAAAATCATAATCCATTCAAGGAAAGAATAATTATGGTATCAATTGATGTATACCCACTAGGGTAAGAATAATAATTTTTTTAATTGATGAAAAAAATATATTTAAAACCAATTTCAAAGAAAGTATCAGTTTTATTATGAATAAAATTTTGAATCTAATTTTTATATGAAGATCAATTTTTAAAAAAACATTATTTACCTATATCATCATAAAATTCGAATGAATATTTATATAAATGATGGCCATGTTGGTTGACAATTATGTACATGTCATAAAGAATACATCTTTTGTAGATTAAAATGGTTTGAAAAGTTACTTTTTAGGAAAAATATTAGAATATTCATCATATTTTCCAAAAAAAGGGTAAAAATTTATTTTTACATATAATTTTGAAATTGTTGAAAACATTTTAAAAAATTATTGTAATAAAAACAAGGTTCAAAAGAAAATAGATTTCTTACCAAATAGAGAAATGAAGTAGGGTTTCCATAATATGATTTTATATATATCCTTAAGTAAAAATGAGTGATCAAAATAGTAATATTAATTGAAAATAATAATGAATTACAATAGGATAAGAAAATTAGATGGTTTACTAAATAGTTTTACAATAAATTCCATCAATCAAAATTCATGTGTAATTAATCCAAAACAAAATGAGATCAAGAAGTAAACCCTTGAAAATATCATAACATTGAAGTGAAGATAAAACCATGAATTTCTCACTTGAATCAAATTTAAATCAAAATAAGAATATTTTAAATAAATCTGTAAATTTTCAATAGTGATTACATACAGAATCTTATAATGTTAATGATAACAAGTAATTAATATTACCCAATTAAAAGGAATTGATTTATGAAATTCATTACCACATGGTAAAGGTTAATTAAAATTCCCCAAGATGAAATAATTCAAAATTAGAAATTAAAATACCATTAAAAATTTCAAGATATTACATGTCATATCATATTATATACCAAATATAAAAGAAACTGGATTCATAACATTATAATATGCAACAATTAAATGAAATTGAGACAAATTCAGTCACCACACACATTTTTTTGTGGTATTTTATTTGACCTCATGAATAATTTTTAAAAATTTAGTTAACTTACAAAATAAATATATTAATATTTAAAATACCATATATGATCTTTTATACTATATTATTATATGTTTGTTAATATAGTTTCAATGATTTCATCATTTCAGGTAATAACGTACATTGCTTTTCAATTATGTTTTTACATGAAATTTGTTTGATCATATAAAGTTGATAAGGGTTTAATCATATAAATAATTTAATCCATTATTTAATTATAATATATGTTTATTATACATGTATTTATTTTAGTCCATAATATTTAGTGATAAGAAATAAAACAAACTATTTATGGACATGGGAGGTCATAAGTACCCATGAAACCCGTTTCCATTTTATAGTGTTATTTAAATAAAAGAAAAGAAATAATATATAATTATGTTGTAATTTCAGTATAATTTGAATATCTTATGAATCATTTATGTTTATTAAACTCATCATTAATACATTCCATTTAAATCAGCAATGAATCCTCTTTATTTCTGAGGGAATAGTCCGTCGTACACACTACTGATGTTATTATATTCTTAAAAAATGGAAAGAATAAAGGAAATTGTAATATAATAGTTATAGATGAATAAATACTTCATAAATATTGTAAAAATAAAATATAATTTGTATTCACATCATTATTACACACCATTATAGGTTGTAATGGAAAAAAGAATGACATCGGTTCGTGAGGTGGTAGTCTACCATACACACACATAATGATTGTGAAACCCATTTGATAGACGTGGGTGATTTTTTTGGTAATATCATTTTAAAAAAGATATTTGTAGATTTATGTTATTTTGGTTGTTATATAATAGTGATATTATATAAATTTAAGTATGTGGAGAATTAAATAAAATGAAAACATTTATTTAAAAAACAGTGCCTTCTTTTCGAGTATCCTCCATAAATTTTCCATAATTACGAACATAGAAGTATTTAATAAAAATATAAGGCATCTAGGATGAGTTTAGATAATTGTTGGAGTTATTTTTTCAGGTTATTTTTTGAACCGTAGTGGGTTGATAGGTGTGAATAAGTGAGAGGGAGATTTTATAATTATGGATAGTGGGACAAATGTAAATTTTTTAAATGGACAATTCCACCATGGTTTTCTTAGGAAATGTGAATAAATTAAAGATAAAATTATGTATTATTTGGTATAATGTTAAAATATGTCCACAAAATTAGTTTTTTAAATTTTCATAGGTCATTAATCCCATTAAATTTAATGCTTCATCCCTTGGTAAGCTTTATCTTCTCTGAATAACTATAATTAATTTATACATAATTCACAAAATCACTTTGGTAAAAAAAATATTTTATCTATTTTATAAATTATAAATTATTATAGTTAAAAATATGGAATACATTATTTCAAATTCAATCCCCATAATTAGATAAAAATAATTTAAAATTAATCCCACAGATATGATGAGAAAATGTTTTTTTGAAGTTTAAATGTTTAAATTCATAAATACATTTTATATCTAAAATCAATATAAAAATTATTCCAACTCTATTAATTGGATTTATAGATTTATAATTGATATAATATTTCCATAAAACAAATTGAATATATAATTTACATAATAAATTTTTTAGTTTAAAAAATAGTTCTCAATTAAAATAATATATTTTGCAATATTAATGAAAAAACATGTCATAAAAATTCCAAAAAATAAACCTAGGATAAATGTAACACTATTATTTGAAAAAAAAAATTATTTTCGCAATTTAAATTAAACAAACTTTAAAAATTTTGTTTTAAAAATTTTTTTCTATAAAATAGTAACAAAATTTCCTTTAGAAAATACAACTTTTTATTTGTAAAATTATATATATAGTTATATTAATACTATGAAATATATTGGATGATTTAAAAAAATAACTAATAACTAATATATAAATTTAATTTATATCATTCTATAATATAAGTGAAATTAATTCATTACGATAAAACTATTATGATGACGAAAAATAGTTTGTATAAAAACATCTCATTTATATCCATTTGTTCTTATTGTAATTGCTAATTAATTGGTAACCGTTGAATTAAACCATACATTTTCACAAGATATTTACTCCTATTTATAAACAGAAATTAAATATCTAGTAGATTACTATCATATTAAATAATAATACTTTCATTTTGTAAAACCTGGTCTTCTATGTAACAGTAGTTATCTGAGAAACTCGTAGTTGTGCGCAATGCAAGCTAACATAGTATTACATGAATTGAAACCAATAAAATAGATTGATTTTATATAAAAAGATAAATATATCATGAATATTTAGGGTGTTATATTCCTTTATACTATTCTATTTGTGTGTCATAAACTCTACTTGATTAACTATTATTATTTTATAATATTAGAGTGTTACGTTCTCCCAACCTTAAATAAATTGAGTCCTCACAATTTAAACATGGTCTCTATAATACAAGGTCTGATATTTGAAAATAAAAATTTTAAAAAATTCAATATCTAAAATTCTTAATAAAACATCCTCTTAATATGAGTGAATGGGAAGTAAAATGGCCACATGGAATATCATATAACTAGGTTTCTATGTTGGAGAACATTAGTGAAAAGTAAACATATGAACATGGAGAAAAAGAATAAATAATTATAGAGAGTGGTTGTGTTCATTGGTCAATGAAAGTAAATTATCTGTTTTATTTTGAGGAAGTAAAATAATAAAATTCATGATTTTTTCAAAGTCCATCTGTTCAAAAAAATGTTGGAATTATAAAAACAATATTTTTTGTGACCCTTTTACTAATTTCAAGTATTTATTTTACATTATAATTATATGAGGAAATATACTTAATTGATATATATTTATAAAAAAATTCATCCCATGGTTTTCCTTTAATAAATTTATAGATCATCCCTTAATAGAAGAAATCAACATGAGAAATTGAGTTTTTAATGCATGCTACACTAAAATTTACTATAAAAAGAACATAAGATCCATAAAAGAGTGAAAATTATTTCTCAATTTAATTAAACATTTTAGAAAACCAATATGGTTGATAAATAAATCTCTGAAAAAATATTAATTCTAATGGTTCATTATTAGTATATACTTCTCAAATGGTTTATCAAAAACAATGAGAAATAAAATAGTACATCAAGTAGGCCAGTGGTCAGCTTCAAACCCTTGTTGTCCTTTGGTTATGGGTTTAATCACCACCCATTTCTAGATATTATGGGCTGTAACCATACATGAAGGTTTTAATTTTTATAAAACGATATTAATATTATTCTTATATCATTCCAAAAATAAATAAGATGGATATCCTTGAAATAAATTTAATCGATAAATACCCTTTTATTAATTTTTTCTACAAATATTTTACAGTATAATAATATTTATGGAAACTTTTTATAATATAATTAATTATTATATTAACTTAAAGTATATCAATACCTTTAAACTCATTTCTATAAAATTCAAATTCATTATTATCTAAATAGATTTTTCTTTAAAAAATATGATTTGAATAAATTCATCCAAAATTTCATCAATCCTGGTAGACTTCTATCAAGTAAAACCTGAAAAAGGTGTATAGTACAATGAACTTATGATCATTATAAATCCCATAACCATGATAGTTTAACGAAATCAAATTTTAACAAATAAATATATTCTTATAAAATTTAACAAAATACATTGATATTTTTAAATCCATATAACCAAAATACCATTGGTAAAATACCAATACAATTTAATTATTGAATCCCAATTCACAAATAAATCATCCATTTTATTTTAACATATATCCTTAATTAGTATATGTTTCAACATAAGAGATTAAATTTCATTATCTATTCAAATCCATAATAATGTGTTATAAAGAAAAAGGACAATTATCTTAAGAATATTCCTATAGAGTGTCAAACTAGGTGCGTAGTAAATACCATTGTTATGTACTATGTTACACTCGATTCAAGCCAACTGCATCCATTTAAGGTTTTTTTACCTCTATGTATAGTTGTAAAAAAACAACAAAAACTTTTAGTATCCACGAAAGAATGTATTACAATTAAATACCACATAATATCACCCTTACTAAAACATTATGATCTTCTTGAATAATTTACCACCAATTCTATCATAGGGTTATGTTCCCTAAACTATGATTTCCTATATATTTTTCTCAATGTTTATACTAAAATTTATATGATTCCAACTATTTCCAACTAGACCAAGAAATATTGGAGCCAGTTCCCACTACAATTAAATTGGCAGATGATACATGAAATCACATCCCTAAGAAAAAAAATTTATTTTTCTATTTTTGGATAATTAGAAACATACATTTGTTTTACATTAAATATCAATAAAAAAATTATAAAATAACTTTTTATTAAGAATAAAATTATTCAGTCTCTCATATCTCGGAATATCAGTCATATTGAACATCTTCTAATTATATGGAAAAGAAAAATAATAAATGTGAGCACAAATGATCTTTAAGGGTTAACTACATTGGAAGAAATAATGAATTAATGAGAATAATCAATATGAAAAGGTGAATAAATAAACATACATTCAAGGTAATCAATTAAATGAGACGGAAGTGCAAAAATAATATAGAAATGTAGATAACTAATAACACATTCCATTTAATCTATAACATGAATCTCATTCTTAGTTAAAGCTTAATCAATATCAAAATTAAAATAATTGAAAATAAATTAAATTCAAATATTTGGATAATTTGTAATCAATATTTTATGGTAAATAATAAAAAAATCCATTTAAAAAAATTAATAATACATAATCAATATGAAAAGGTAACTAATGGAAAATAGATGATATTTAATAAATAAAAAGTGAATGGAATTCAACTATAGATCCAGTCATATTGAAAATATCATGGATATTAATGACTACACTTGAATGAATAAATTCTTAATTATTAGATGCCATGTTTCAAAGGTACACAAAACCTATACCATCAAGACCATTCAAAAAGAATTTTAAAACATAATTAATGAAAACTCATTTGCTGAGGCTATCTAACTGATTCATCCAATACGACTACTGATGCATCGAGATTCTTACTTTACACTATCATGACCCATCCCTCAGGGTCTGTATCAAGACTACCCCAAGCTCGCCTTCCAAAGGACAGGGACTGGAGACTAGCACCAAAGGCATAATTTCCCAAATCTGGAAAGGCGTTGCCTTAATAAAACATAACACTCACAACCAAAGTACAAGCGGAAGAAGAAACTAAGTAAAGTAGTATAACAAGTGTGGTGAAAGTACAAAGCGACCGGAAGTACAATCCCAAGAAAAAGGTACAACTACAATTGACGAATTTACAACTGAAAAAGACAAACAGCTGAATGGTGAATGTAGCTCCTAGATGGTCCTTCAGGCTCCTACCAGAAGGGTAGGTACATATGGTCTCTTTAACACTACATGTCTATCTGACTCCACTGGGTACCATCTCATCATGAGGTCAACCTTCAGGTACTATCCAATCCTCGTACACTCAGCCTCGTTCAGCGTTGTTTGTCCTCTGCATCCAAGACAACATGGTGCGGGGATTTCCCGTGTAGTGGTGAGTATAACGATACTCAGTACGGACCCCAAGACCCTCAATGTCTTACAAAATCCAACAAGTATAAAACACAAAGTATGTTTTCAACGGATAACCATTACATAAGTATATGACCATACATATACATAAGTTAACAAGTAACCCATCACAATCATGTGGAATGCACAAATGTCATTGACTCATCTCAAACTAGGATTTTTATTTATAATGTCGATACCATGGTTGCTAGATAACTCCTCCTCTGTCGAGTACTATACGCCTACCCCTACAACCAAGCGCTTCCTAGTATCCTTGGACTGCTGAAGTACTCCACCTATCGAGTTCTGTGGGCATGCTGCTACAACCAAGTGCTTCCCACCATGGGTCTGCTGCTACAACAAACCCCCCCCCCAATAGCCAACAGAGGTAATCCTTCTATCGAGTACCACGGGTCTACCGCTACAACCAAGCGCTTCTCTACCATGGGTCTGCTGATACAACGAAGTGCTGCCCACTGGGCCTCCCGAATCACTCCGAGTCGATCGATCAACAGTCATCAAGTCTCAGCGAGCTACTAGGTCTCTACAATCTGCTGACTCGTAACCAAAAGTATCCTATCCACATGCCACAAACCGATGATCCAGGTGTCACAAAGTCTCGTGTAGAAGTATCTCAAAGGACCGCCTCGTCATAAGGGTCTCAAGAAAATAGATGACGCGTCAATCAGATGCACAGTTTATGATTTATTAGCATTTTAGTCCCGGGGCATGGTTGGTTTCGTGTACGAACCAACCTGACCGTATCTCAACATTACCCCGAACTCCCATTGGGTAAACTCAAGGTACTGTTTCTTAATGAGATTACCAACGCCGCTAATGGGTTGTCAAATAGATGTCTAGTCTGAGAGTTACTGGCTTTTCTGTTCCAGGGCCCCGGTTGGATTTACACTCGATCCAAACCCATCCATTTTCTAAAGTCATCCAAAAATCAATTAGAGTATCACAAAATAACCATGTTGTCGTAAGGGTCCCGGTGCCGTAGATGGCGCATCAATCGAACACATGGTCATGATTTTATTCGCATTTAAGAAAAACGGGCCCGGCCCGTCAAGCCCTATGGGATAGCAAGTCGGACCGTTCTGACACGGAAGATACGACCCTGCTAAGGGGTTGGCCCAACCTAATAATGCATGGACCGTCCCGGTGGGGAACAATCCGACCCGTGGCAGGTGGCCCTGCCCGGATGGCGCGACCCGGCTGGCCCGGCCCCACCAACTGTTGGCCACGGATCAGCCAACAGGGTGAGCGATGCGGAGTGGGGGGGGGGGGGGCGACTTCCCAAACCAGTGGTGCTGCCTTCATGCTCGTCCGGGAGAAGCTAGCCGACTTCTCCAGCATGAGAGGCCATCTTGGGCAGGCCGCTTTCCTATACACGCGGCGTCAGGCGGTGTCGCGGCCTCCTCTAACCAAGCCGGAGGATGAGCCGGCCGGTTCGCCCGCCATAGTGGCCCACATAGTGTAGGCCATAGACCTTCACAGTGCGGCACCATGTGTGCCGCAGTTCCACCTGCCCGGCCCGCTACGACCGATCAGTTCTTCTTTGGCCGAGCAGCCCACGGTTGTGGGTCGTGGTTCATCCGCACGCGGCTAGCACACGTCCACCTCATTTCTTCGTCGTCACCTCTTCCAACATACCTCCATTGAGAAAAAAATAGGAAACATCAGAGGGTCATCGGGCCATGTTCGATCGGCCCATGCCCTCCGCATTAGGTGGTAGAAGTTGGCCGAAGACATTCCAATGAATTCAATATTAACGAAATAATTTATTCACATACAATTATACAAAACCCCTACCTCGATTATGATATTGGACGTCATCGAGTTGCAGATGGAGGATTCGAAGACGACGTCTGGTGTGTCTGAGGAGGATGCATAGTCGACGTTTCTAGCAGACGATGTCTTCTCCCTTGTTGCGGAGGAAGAAGAAAGAATGATGTTCTTCATGGAGAGAATGTCCTTCTTCGTGGAATGATTAATCTCTCTTCTAATTCCAATGGTTCCACCAAAATATTTGCCAAGAAAATATTAAAGTAAGGCTTCCCCCAATTTTAAAATATTTTCCAACCAGTTAAAAATAATTCAAAAAGAATTATTGACACCCATGTTAATTAAGGAAGACAATAAAATTTTAGGTTGGAAAAAATTTATGAGAGGGGATGTGTCCTCATTAATTCATGTGAATTCTAAGAGTTTAAAAAAGGTGGAGTTAATGGGAGTTAAGGGGAGATGAATGGATTAGGGCTTGTGTCGGCCCCACCACACTAAATCCTTTCTTGTGAGGTTATGTGGGTGTGGGACCCACCTATAACTCCTCTTGGGAGGAAATAAATACCACTAGATAACAAAATTTTGTTCCAACAATTTTTTTTAATTTAGTATGAATATCTCAAAATATAACTTTCAACCCACATAAAACGCAAATACGGTAAAGGTCCCCTTAAGAGAATACCGGGGCAACAAGTTCATCAGTGTCCTTGGATTTCAATTCTGAGCAATGGTTCAAAAGATAGAAAACCGGCATGTACATTTATGGGTCTTTAAATTACCCCCACCTTAGAGATTTACATCCCCGTAAAGCTACAACGATCACTAGGGAAACAAATGGGGGTACTGAGCACATATCTGATCCTCCCGCTCTCATGTGCTCTAGGTTCCTGTGCTGCCAGTGAAAGTGAACCAGAGGAATCGAATATCCACATAGGACTCACTCCCCTCGATCCTTGATCTCCACTAGGACCACCGTGAATGTTGCCCCATCATCGATGTCCAGCTCCCCGTCGTCGATTATGTGGGACGGGTCGTGCACACATCTCCTTAGCCGAGATATGTGGAAGACGTCGTGTACCCAGTGCAACAGAGGTGGAAGGGCCAGGTAGTAAGCCACCTCACCTACACTCTTGAATGATTGGAGGAGTGACTGTAGATAGTCTTCACCATCCGTATCCATAAAAGGTATCATAAACGCAGCCAGCTGCTCTTTCACCTCTCCTAGCAGCTGAATCCATGAACTCCTGTAGAGAGCATCTGCTACCACATTCCCTTTCCCAGGAGTATAGACTATCTTGAATTCAAAGTTCAGGAAGAACTCAAGACATCAATGATGTATGAGGTTCATGTTCTTCTGAGAGAAGATACACTTGAGACAATTGAGATTAAAGTCAACTGTAAACCATTCTCTCAATGAACAATGGGTGAGACTAGACAATTGTAAGAACTCATCTTCACCCTTCTTCATCTACATTCTACAAGAGCTGCTAAGATTTCTCTTTTGATGAAATGGGAAATCCGGTATCATCCTCTAGATGAACCACATCCTTTGACTAATACAGTTAATCCTGAAATGAATGATATTAATTCATGCCACGGATGATGTCGTAATGCCTCGACGCTACTACCAAGAGATCCAACCATTACTCTTATCTCCAAAGGTTGAGTCACACTGTCGACATCATTGTGTGGTTACTGGTTCTCCTCCAATATAAATCTCAAAAGTGAGGGTCAATTCAACAGTTTTAACCATAACCTTTAACAAGGACAAGTGTCTTTTATTACTACAACTCGATGTACAATGACACAAAGAAACCACAACATCGACATTAATGAAGGTTGAAGCACTATGAACAAAGGCCGCCATGCCTAGAACTAGTCCTGCTCTTTTCCACATGATTTTCGAGCCCCATAGTCATATGATTCAACTTCCTAAGGTTGTGATCTCCCATGTCAACCCGTTCCCTGCAGTCTGGGTGGACCTCATGGTGGTGGTGGTGGCAACATCGCAAAGCATCGTCCACCACCAGGTGCATGGAATACTCTTATGCCTCGGTCTCCTTCTCCTTGCGGTCCACATCAATCGAACATTTGCATCTTCCTGGGAGATCCTTCATCTATCTGTTGATCGTCTACAAGGCGGGTTGGACAGTCACGTTCCATGGGACCAAGCCCGCCGTAGGAGTAACACTGTCCACTCCTGAGAAGTTATTCTCTACCCCGGGTTCCTCGCATACACGATCCTGAGTCTTGCGGTCGACCACCTATGGGTCTGGTCTTCTTGGACCCCTATGTCATCTGTCTACTACCAGCAGCAGAAGACTCCCTTGAATGTCAGCTAGTGGTGGGTCCTGCGGCTGGATATTGCTCAGCAAGGAAACGCTCCACTAAGAGGGATCACTCTAATACCCATGTCTGCATAGGGATTCTGTGAGAAACAACTGAAGCACTAATCTCTTTCCTATGACCCAACTCGATGGTCCGAGCCCTGAAGAACGAGTCACATTCCATATCTGTAGAGTAACGCGAGAGGTATGTGAACATCACTGAGTACTGTGCTACTGTCATACTACCCTGCTGCAGATGCAATAGCTCTTGTATATGCACCACTTGAAGGGTGGATGGCACAAACTCTGCCCAGAACTGGCACTCAAAGTCTGCCTATAGAAGTGTCACCTCGTCATGCATCTGGAGCATCGGGCTCCACCATCTGCCTGCTAGTTCTTAAAGGAGGCTGGCAGCATTGATCATCAAGAAGTCTGCTGGTGTCCCTACTAGCCTGAAAACCCTCACCACATCCTCCATCAAATCATTAGCTGTCTGTGGGTCCGCCTCTCCCTAGATCATGGGTGGCCTCAGGTGCTGGAACTCGTGCAACGCGCTCAAGCGGTGTGCTTCGCCAGCTGTTGGGGCTAGTGGCATCGGTGGCCTAATGGGAAGTGTTAACGTTAGTGCCTCCTCTAGTTCCTCAACTGGGAGAGGGCCATGTATTGAGGCCTCGTTGCTCGGTGGGCTATCAGTATATACAACTCTCATGGGTCTAACTGGTCATCCACAGGGAGGCATCCTGAATGAGATAGATGCGACGCGGTCAAAAGACTATACCTGGTGAGATGACCTTGTTTGAGCTCACTTAAAGGAAAAACATTTGAAAACACACATGCAATCACTGTTTTTGTGCACTGAGCCGGATGTAAGAAGTCATGGTACTGGTGTGTGGATACGTAGGATGCCCGCACCAAAACTGGACTCCCTGAACTGAAAACCACACATAGTACCCTTAACACTATTTCTTCACAGAAAAGAAATATCAGAGTCCTATGTTCGGCGGTAGAACCGACTCCTATGATACCAATTTTTCACGACCTGTCCCCTAGGGCCCATATCGTGACTACCCCATGCTCTCCTTCCATAGGCCAGGTGCTGGCGACTAGAACCAAAGGCATAATTTCCCAAATCTGGGAAGGTGTTGCCTTTATAAAACATAACACTAACAACCAGAGTACAAGCGGAAGAAAACACTAAGTACAGTATTATAAAAAGTGTTCTGAAAGTACAAAGGGGCCAGAAATACGAGCCCAACAAAAATGTACAACTACAACTGAAGAAACTACAATGTAAAAAGACAAACAACTAAATAGTGAAGGAAGCTCCTGGATCTTCCTTCGGGTTCTTACCTAAAAGGTAGGTATAGATGGTCTCCTTTGCACTCCACATACATCAGACTCTACCGGGTACCGTCTCGTCTTGAGGTCCACCTCCGGGTACTATCCAATCCTCGTACACTCAGCCTCGGTCAGCGTTCTCCGTCGTCTACATCCAACACAATGAGGTGCGGGCATTACCTTTGCAGGGGTGAGTATAAAGATACTCAGTAGGGAACCCGAGACACTCAAGGTCTCAAAAAATACAACAGGGATATACCACAAAGTATGATTTCAATGGATAACCATTACTTAGGTATATACCCATACATATACCTAAGTTAACAAGTAACACATCTCAATCATGAGGAAAAACACAAAAGACATTGACTCATCTCAAACCAGGATTTTTAATCACAATGTCGAAACCATGGCTGTTGGAGAAATCTTCCTTTGTCGAGTAATATGGGACTACCGCTACAACCTAGCGCTTCCCACTAAACATGGACTGTTGAATTACTCCAACTGTCGAGTACTGTGGGCATGCTGCTACAACCAAGCGCTTCCCATCATGGGTCTGCCGCTACTACCAAGCGCTCCCTCTCATAGACTATAGACGTACTACTTCTGTCGAGTACCACGGGTATTCCACTACAATCAAGCGTTCCTCCATCATGGGTATGATACTACAACCAAGTGCTCCCCACTGGGCCATCCGAATCACTCCGAGTCGATCGATCAGCAGCCGTCAAGTCTCAGACATCTACTAGGTCTCTGCAATCTGCTCGCTCGTAACCGGATGGGTCTGATCCACGTGCCACATGCCAATATTCCATGTGTCTGAAATTCTCACGTATAAGTATATAAAAGGACCGTCTCGTCATAGGGGTCTCAATGCAACAGACAACGCGTCAATCAGATGCTCGGTCTGCGAGTTATTAGCATTTTAGTCCCGGGGGCCCGGTTGGTTTCGTGTACAAACCAACCCGACTGTAACTCAACATTTACCCCGAACTCTCATGGAGTGTACTCAATGAACATTTTCTTAACTATATTACCAACGCTGTTAATGGTTCGTCAAACAGACGTCCGATCTGAGAGTTACTGGCTTTTCTGTTCCAGGGGCCCGGTTGTATTTACACTCGATCCAAACCTCGCCATTTTCGAGATTCGTCCAAAACTCACTTAGAGTATCACAAAAGGACCGCCTATTTGGAAGGGTCGTAGTTACTTTGATGGAGCATCGATTGGACACACGTTCATGAAGTTATTCGCATTTAAGCGAAACGGGTCTGGCCCGTCATGGCCGGTGGGCTAGCGGGTAGCCCGTTCAGACTCGGTGGGTCCGACCCGGCTAAGGGGTCGGCCCGACAAGATAATGTGTGGCCGGGACCGGTGGGGCACGGTTCGGCCTATAGAAGGAGGCCTGGCCTGCACAAGGACCCGACGGTGCATGGCCCGGCCCTGCTGGGCGTGACCCGGCCTGCGATTGGGTGTGGCCCGACACGGCTGGCACGACCAGGCTAGCTATTGGCCGCGTCTCGGCCAACTGGTCGCGGGACGTGGAGCAGGGGGGGCTCTAACATCTTGAAACGGCGCCGCCGAGCGGGGCCTCCCTCTTGCCCAGCCGGCTGAAGCCGGCCGGATTCTCCAGCGCAAGCGGCCCACTTGGGCTAGCCGCTGTCCTCCCCACGTGGCGCCAGGTAGTGCTATGGGCTCCTCCACCCCGGCCAGTCGACGAGCCGGTTGGTTCACCCACCAAAGCGGCCCATGAAGTGTGGGCCACGAACCTCTGTAGCATGGTGCCATTGGGAATTGCAGTTCCACCAGCCCGGCCGGCTACGACCGACCAGTTCTTCTTCGTCCAACCAGCCCGTGGTTGCAGACCGCGGTTCTTCCCCACACACCAGTCGCATAGCCGCCACCTTCGATCGTCGTCGCCTCTTCCAAAATGCATCCATCACGAATAAAAACAGGATACATAAGAGGGTCGTCTTTCCATGTTCTTTCGGCCCAAGCCCTCTGTGTTAGGCAGTAGGAGTTGGCCAATGAAATTCCAACGAATTCAACATGAACGAGATAATTTATTCACATAGAATTATATGAAACCCCAACCTCGATTATGATGTTGCACGTAATTGAGTCGTTGAAAGAGGATTCGAAGATGACATCGGGTGTGTCCGAGGAGGAAGCGTAGTCGATGTTCCTTATGGACGATGTCTTCTCCCTTGTCGTGGAGGAAGAAGAAAGAATGAAGTTCTTTGTGGAGAGAACACTATTCTTCATGGAAGTATGAATCTCTCTTCTAATTCCAAGGGTTCCACCAAAATTTTTTCCATGAAAATATTAAAGTAAGTCTTTCCCCAATTTAAAAATAATTTCCAACCAATGAAAAATAATTCAAAAAGAATTATTGACACCAATGTTATTTAAAGAAGACATTAAAAATTTGGGTTGGCACAAATTTATGAGAGGAGAGGTGGCCCCATTAATTCATGGGAAATTCAAGATTTTCAAAAAGGGGGAGTTAAGGGGAGTTAAGGGGAGATAAAAGTATTAGGGATCGTGTGGGTCCCACCACACAAAATCCTATCATGGGAGGTATTGTGGGTGTGGGACCCACATCATACTCCACTTGGGAGGAAATTACAGCCACTAAATAATAACATTATTTACCTCAAATTTTATTTAATTTAGTATTAATTTCTCAAAATATAACTTTCAACCCGCATAAAACACAACTGTGGTGAAGGTCCCCAAAAGCGAATACCGGCACTGTGAGTTTATTGGTGTTATCAGTTTTCAATTCCGAGCACCAGTTCAAAAGATAGAAAAACCTGCACGTATGTTTACTGAACGTACCAGAACAAAACATTAGAAAATGATTTTGGGCACACCGGGCCTCAGAATAAGGCATTGTACAAAACCGCAGACTCGTAAAATTCCAAAGTATTTAAGAAAACAATATTCCTTCAAATTTCTTGTCACGAACCCCTCCCTACAAAGTGTACCCCTCCTAGGCTGGTAATGTGAGAAGGGAGATAATGACCCCCGAGTCTCGCCTCTAGTAGGCCCTGGGTTGGCGACTACCACCGAGGGTATAGAAAACCCACAAATTGGAGGCATTACCCTCTAAGGGTACACATGCAGAAGAGCGAGATAATACAGACACCAACCAAATCCAACTCAGAACTGAAATGTAAAAGAAAAACCAAGTGCATATATGTAATGTCTTGCAAAAACTACAACAACTGAAAGGGGATACTACATGTACACAAAAGAAAGTAAAACAAAAGCGATCAGAAGCCCGAACAGCTCCTGCAACCACAAGCTAGTAGTAACTAGCCTGATCTTCAACCTACTTTAAGTGACATGACAAAAACAATTTATATATACTTAGGGTGAGTATAACAGTATACTCAGTAGGATCCTCCCTAAATCCTCTTGTTCAAATGTAATGAAACCATGCTAATGCATAGTGAACAACAAGTGAAACTAACTCATCAACTAAATAGGTATACTATGTTCCCAACCTCACCCTGGCTACTCTCACCATGTAACGTATACAAGAAAATTGTATACAGTAAAGAATATCAAGGGTACCCGGCTCTTAATTCCCCACGGGTTTGCTGCTTTTCCCCAATGACATACGTCTTGTGCATCTCTCTCCAAAGGCTTACCTGCATATACCTGGGCTAAGCTCTACAATCTTCACGTCGTGCACCACAAAGGCATGCCCGCAGACACCTGGGTGAAGCACCACACCATCCTAACAACCAAAAGAAACCAGGTAGATTCCAGGTGCCACCACAACCCGCATAACGTGTATCATACGTCAGGTATTGTACCTCAAGCCATTACAGCCCATACACCGCGTAAGGATCCTCAAGACATCACAGCCTATATAAGTTACACCTATAGTAGTCCATAGGATACTACATCCGGAATATATGTGTGGAAATAACCAAAAGCCATTACATCCCCCTACACACATATATGGGGAAAACTAACCACCATGCCAAAGACACTAGTATCTACCAAGAGAAGAGAGTGGGGTCAAAGGGGGTAGTCATCCATTCACACACCCATCGAAATGTTGGGGAAAACACCCCTAGGGCTCAGAATCCACAAGGGGTTAGTTTCCATTACTGATAGGGTGGATTAGCATATAGAAACACAAAAATTACAGATTATATATAACTCACAACCACACTATGGGCATAACTTAGTCTTAGCCTCACCTACAGCTTTCGTCACTCGGACTACGGGCTGATATTTCTAAGACTAGGAATCGAATAAGCAAACAACCAGTTAAAGAACATCATTAGGTTACTTCATTACCTTTTTCATCAATTAAACTTTACATTAATTAATTCATTACACGTTAATTAACCATGAACAAAAACCACATTTAAACTTTCTTGGCATCACATTCAGAATTTAATTTTCCTTTAATGTTACAACATCACCATTAAATTCCAGCGTCTCGATCCCCATGGATTATCACCATTTAATAAAAAATTCATTTTAGAATTACATTACCATATTCCTAGGAATTCTAGAAAAGCATTCCATGCTACTAAACACAAGGGGTCTCAACATGGTGAATGGATATACTACTAATCGAGTCTTTGCCGCCTATAGCAAGATTGTATGCCCATTCTCCATCAAGAGGCTAAACACGGAAAGCACATAGAATACCCTATACCTCTTCACCCCTTTCAGAAGAAGTGTAAGAAAAACCAGCTGCCTTGAAAAGTGGGGAAATGTAAAGAAAATAACAACCAATCAAACCACCAAACGTCCAGCCAACACATCCATTCCATACAATCATCCCAGGTGTCCTCCCCGACACCCACATGCATAAACCGATGTATATCGGCACCCTAGGAATCATCTGATACCTCAACCACAAGGCCTCCCAGCCTACACATATCAAAACACCCCTCCAGGGTCACTTCACAACACAAGATATCACAACACTCCTCCAGGGTCACAGAATAGCACAAGCAGTAGGAAAACAATCATCACATCAAATGGGCTTTTAGACCTAATTCACAACAAGGGGGTAACTCTGAACCCTTCATGGAATTCAATCAATCAAGATCATAAATCCATCTTGAATTAACATATTCAATTCATTGGTTCCATCATTATGAACCAAAACAGTAAGCAATCACAAGGATTAAACATGCTTACTATGCCATCTTAATCAACATCAAATTACCACCAGAACCAAATTTTTTTTCATGCCTCTTTATTTTGAGCCAATTAATTATCAATTAATACCAGCTTTACGTTCTTTATCAATTCATCAAGAACAACACGCTAACAAGAAATTCATAGATATCACACTATCTAGAAAACATTAGGTAACAACATATGTTCAAAGAAATTTTTCAATCTGGTTCAAATATTTAATTAGGCCAATTACATTGTGATCCAAAGGGTTAAATCATGATAACTATATGATCGCACATAAAAATTAATGAATCCACAAATCCCCTACCACAATGATCAAGGAACACTCAAGAAACTAGGTCGATTCTCCACGAATACCCCTTAGATCTCCTCTCCTATCACAACCAAGACAAAAAATCCTCATTTTCGACATCCAAACTCTTAGATATATGCATAACGGGTGTAGATATATGAAACCGAGAGAAGGGAAGAGTATATCTAAGTAGATCTGGGAAAAACATGCAGGAATGACCACATACCACAAGAAACCAGCTCCGATTTGCCATGGGAAGCCTCCGGATCACCTCTAGAATTCTTGGGAGATATTCTCCTACCTCCTAGTAAATTAAATCCCAAGTTATGGCCGATTAGGGGATTAAATGAGCAAGATAAAGGCTTAACAGTCAAGATCCTAAATTTTAGGATCTATCTTTAAGTGCTTGCACGATTATTCCCCACGGTTTAACAAACCGTGCACTAACCGTGCGTTAGATTCTGTTTGTCAGACACCCCTTACAGGGTTAGCCCGCATGGTTAGACAAACCGTGTGCTAACCATGCATTATCCACGGCCTCCAACACCAACCTCGCACGGTTTGGCCGCACGGTTTATACAACCCGTGCGCCCCTTGTGCCACGGCTATTGCTCTTCATTTCCCCCTAAAAGTCAACCCAAACACACCTCCAAGTCACTCTGACCTCCTGGAACCCCTTTAGCATCACATTTTTCACAAATTAATGGACTAGAGAGGTCCGAGACATTACATCAGATACCTCTCAAAACATTCTCGTCCTCGAGTATCCAAACCCCATCTAAAGAAAAAAACAAAACAGGTTCTGATCAAACCACCCGCTGAGATACCTCTCTAAAAGAGCATATTCCACCAAAGCAACAAAGGGAGTCATCTTATAAAAATGAAGGTTTCATAAAAACATAAGGAATCATAATTACATGAATGAGTTAAACAATAAACAACTATGGGTACTGATCATGTATTTGTGACTCACGTTCCCATGTACTCTCCTCCATGCCACCATGTCACCACAAGACACAAACTAAGGGGATAGAACATCCACACAACAAATTCTTCTTACGGTAATGGATCTCCATGGGTCACTCCTCAAAGGTGGCATCATCATCCACATCGATATCTCTCCAATCAATGATGTGGGAGTCATCATGAAGATAACGACAAAGCTATGAAACATAAAAACAACATTTATCAGACTCATCTGTGGGGGAAGTGCTACTTTATACGCCACAGCTCCAACACAAGCTAACAGCTCGAATGTCCCAACAAATAGGGGAGAAAGCTTACTCCAATGACCAAACCTTTGTTGCCCACGACGGGGAGTCTCCTTTAGAAACACATGATCCCCAACATTAATCTCCAAGGGTATCCTCCTTTGATCAGAATAGGATTTATGATGATATTTTGTAGCCTTCATCCTCTCACGAATCACCTGAACCATCTCTGTTGTATACTGCACTAGTTCTAGTATGAGAATTGCTGACTCTCCAAACCAAGTCCAACACAACAAAGAATGGAATGGTCAGCCATACAAGGCATAAAACGACGACATACCGATGGTGGAGTAAAAACTGCTATTGTAATCGAACTCCACCAAGGGTAATTGCCTCATCCATGAGTCTCCAAAATCATGAACACCAGAGCGTAACTTTTCTTCAAGAGTCTAGATGGTTCACTACGTCTTACCATCCATTTGAAGATGAAAAGCAGTGCTAAGGCATAGGTGAGAACCGAAAGCATGTTGGAGACCTTTCCACACCCTGGAGGTAAAACGAGGATCTCGATCAGAAATGATCATCCTTGGGACTCCATGAAGTCTCTCCACATCCTCCAGATACTTCATCAAAAAAACATCCACTGAGCTCCACTCCTTGATCTCTATGAAGTGGGCCGTTTTTGTTAAACGATCCACTAACACCCAAATATCATCGTGTCCTCCCGGAGCTCGCAGTAAACCAGTAAAAAAGTCCATTGAAATATCCTCGCATTTCCACTATGGAATCACTAATGGCTGGAGAAGCCCACCAGGAACACGGTGTTTGTCCTTCACCATTTGGCAGACTGATCATCGAGATACAAACTCCACAACCACACGCTTTATCCCAGGACACCAAAACTGACTCCTCAAAGGTTATTACATGTTTTTCATGCCAGGATGTACTGCAAGAGGTGAACTATGGAAATCTCTGAGAACCTTCCCGCACATCATCACGGGAAAAAAATCATTCCTTGATACAATACTCTGTGTTGTTAATTATCAGACCAACCATCAAGGGCCTCACCACAAGCAACTCAGTTTCTCCAGACCTCCACCTCAAGATCCCCCAACTGGGACTCTTCCACCCTCTACATCAGGGATGACTGCACCATCATCTGGAAAACAAAACCTCTTCCCCCAACTTCTTCCATGTCAAGATGGAAATCTGACAGCTCTTCCATTACTCTCCTCAAATCACCGAATTCATGCACAACATCACTACATGACTTTCGGCTCTGCGCATCAGCTACAAAATTCCCCTTTCTAGGTGTATGCGATATTACGAAGTCATATTCCTGCAAGAACTCCATCCAACAACACTTCATCAAGTACATGTCACACTGGAAGAAAACATACATCACACTCTTATGGTCGGTGAAGACAAAAAAGCGCTCAAAAATGAGGTAATATCTCCACAACTACAGAGAAGACATCACAGAAGCCAACTCAAGACCGTGGGTGGAAAAGTTTCATCCATGGGAACGTAACTGCTGATACCCAAAGAAAAAACTGACCTCTGCTACATGAGAACACTGCCTAACCCCAGATGTGAAGCATCGCGGAAGACATCAAACTGGACTCCCTCAGGTGGAAGACAACGGACTGGAGCAATTACTAACTTCTCCTTTAGAGACTTGAAGGCTGCCTGACACTGATCAGTCCATACAAAGGCCTGATACTGCCTTGTCAATTCTGTTAGAGGGGCCTCAACCAATGAGAAATTGTCCACGAACCTCCTGTAATATCATGCGATACCAATGAAACTTCGCACCTCTGACACTATCTTGGGGACTACACAAGACATAACTAATTCTATCTTCGAGGGATCCACAGAAACTCCCTGTTGGGACACCACATGCCCCATTAAACAGACTTATTGAGCGTAAAAATCACAAATTAACAACTTCCCATATAGCGGATATTGGCTAAAAACTCCCAAAACGGATCACATATTCTCAGTATGCACCACTTCATACATGGAGTACACCCGGATTTCATTGATGAAGACTACCACAAACTTTTCCAGGAACACACGGAACAAATCATTTATCAATCACATTAACACAGCTGGATCATTCGTCATGCTGAACGACATTACAATGAACTCATAATGCCCATGAAGACAACGAAAACCAGTCTTCGGGATATCCTCATCCTTCACATGAATCTGATGATATCCTGACCACAAGTCGATCTTTGAGAACATACATTCACCCTTAAGTTGATCGAATAAGTCATCAATCTGCAAAAGGGGATAGAAATTCATTATTTTCACTTTTTTAAGCGACGATAATTAACACACAACAACAAACTGTCATCAGCCTTCTTCACAAACAAGACAGGTGCACCCCCTGGCGACACACTTGGCCTAACAAAACCACACTTCAAAAAACCATCATGCTGTATATGTATCTCTCGTAACACATAAGGGGCCATCCTATATGGATACATAGAGATAGGATATTCTCCTAGCTATAGGTCGATCCCAAACTCGATCTCTCCTCGATGGGGTAAGGCTACAACCTCTTTTGGAAAAACATTCGGGTACTTCTCTACGACCCTTCGAAACTAAAACTGGTGAACCTCTGAAGAACCCATCATCAACATGGACATCATGGATGATAAGTATGGAACACGCCTATGACCCATCCGGGGATCTCGCTCACCAAGAAACACCCCTGCTCTCTATCAGCACCAAGGAAGATGACCTTCATCATGAATCAATCCAAAATTGCATACAATGAATACAACCAATCCATGCCGAGGATGACATCATATGGTTGTATTCATAAACATAGGAAATCTCCCTAAGAGCTGTGTTTCCCCAATACTAGCTCACAGTCTCTATATACTTCAAACAAGTCAGCTCGACCTCTAACAGGCGTAGTCAACGGCAAGGGCACTGAAAGCCTCTCTACCTCAAGTCCCTAGGCACAGAAAAGGGTAGGTGATATGAAGGAGTGTGTCAGTCCTGAATCAAACGAGGCATAAACCAAGGTAGAAAATAAGAAAAGGGTACCTCAAACGACATCTGGATGGTCTGGTGCTGGAAACGCTAGAGCATGAAGCTAACCACGACCTCCTCTACTGCCTCTCTAACCCAGATGAAGACCACCACCATGACCGTGCTCTGCCCTTAGAAGACGGGGGGCATCCTGGGGATGTCCTTTGCCTGCCACATCTACACTCTAGTGATCTAAAGCTAGTGAAAACTGCTGCTGTTTCCTCGGATGGAACTGCCTCAAAGGCGGAACATGGAGCGTAGCACCCGATACATGATGACTACTCTGAAAGGTCTGGCACTTCCGCTGCTGATGGCCATGACCACTATAAGAAAAACAAGCCATTGATCCAAGGGAAAAGGCCTAAGAGTTGCTGCCTCTGGAGAAACAAGATGGGAATGGTGGGGATGTACCCACAAGTGAACGAAAATTCTTCTGCCCTGGAAACTGAGAACCTCGGACCAGAATACTGCTCAATGAGGAATCGTGTTGATTCCCCTCTCGTGACGGTCCAGTCCTAGAAAATGTCCTCTCAACATCATTTTCCCTTTCCAGTACCTCATGATATGTCTTCACCTTAAATGGGGTGACCTAGAACTGGATCTCTGGAGGAAAAGCCCCCTCGAAATGCCTCGTCATGGCCTCCTCATCTGGTAACAGGTCCGAAGCATATCGTAGAAGGTTCCTGAAACGGATTCCAAACTCTCGAACACTGGAGCTCCCAGCCGAAGGGTAAGGAACTCCTGACGACTAGACACCTTCATTGTCAAAGAAAGTAACTCTACTATAAACTTGTCTCGAAACTCCTCCCATGAGATCCCTGACTCATCACGATCCCTGAGGAACAACAACCTCCACTGCCTCGCTGCTCCACACAACATCGTCACAACCAAGGACACCCAATGCTCCTTCCGATCACAGATCTAACTGAATCATATCTCGAACTCCTCCAACTAGTCTTCCATGACTACATCTGAAACGGAGCCCTCAGGCTTCTACAGACTCTGGCGCGGAAACTCTTGGAGTGTCTTCCAGCATGTTTTGTCATCGTCGACCTCCACCCTCTGGTGATCTGCTGGGACAACCTACTGGACATCTTCTACACAAACCTGACGAGGATGTCGACCTGGAGCCATACCTTCTTAGGAAAAAACCATTAGAGCCCATAATACTGGAATATGGAAGACTCAACATTAATTAATTAATTGTTTTCTTTCATTAATTTTAGGTTAACCTATCCCAAGGTCCACCCAATCAAACACATTCACAAAGACGAATGATGCATGATCCATTCCTAGGTATCTACTCTGCAACCAGTATAACCATGTTTAGTAGCCATTGTAAACTTAATGGTGCGTGAAACGGATCATAAGGGGCCCTAAATGGCTTAGTCTTTTCCAGTCTCCAGTGCTTACCCCACATAATAAACATGAATGACACTGTTTCCCTACCAACCCATGTATCCTCACATGTTACTAGCTCCAAACTCTATCCTATCCCTCAAAATCCCTCTGATACCACTCTATCATGACCCCCTCCCCACAAAGTATACCCCTACAAGGCCGAAAATGTGAGAAGGGGGATAATGCCCCCCCGAGTCCCACCTCCAGTTGGCCCCAGGATGGCTACTAGCACCGAGGGTATAGTAAAAACACAAATGGAAGGCATTACCCTCTAAGAGAACACATGCCGAAGAGAGAGACAAGACAGTCACCAACCAACTCCAACTCAGAACTGAAATGTAAAAGAAAAACCAAGTCCATGTATGTAATTTTATGCAAAAAAGTACAAAAACTGAAAGAGGAAACTACAAGTACCAAAAAAAGGTAAAATAGCAGCGATCACAAGAGTGAACAGCTCCTGCAACCACAAGCTAGTAGTAACCATCCTGATCTCCAACCTTCTCTATGTGACCTAAAAAACAGTTTATATATACGTAGTGTGACTATAACAGTATACTCAGTTTGATCCTCCCTGAATCCTCTCATTCAAAAGTAAAGAAATAATGCAAAAGCACAGTGAAGAACAAGTGAAACTACCTCGTCACCTAAACAGGTATACTACATTCCCAACCTCACCATGGGTACTCTCACCAAGTAACGCATACAAGAATATAATATACAGTAATGAATATCAAGGGTACCCCGCTACTACTTCCCTACTAGTTTTCCTCCTTTCCCCAGTGGCATACGTCCAGTGCATCTCTCTCCAATGGATAACCCGCATATACTTGAGCTAGGCTCCACAATCTGCACCTTGTTCATCACAAAGGATTTCCCGCAGACACCTGGGCGAAGAACCACACCATCCTCACAACCAAAAGTGACCAGGTAGATTCTGGGAGCCACCACAGCCCGCATAACGTGTATCATACGTCGGCTGTTGTACCTCAAGCTATTAATGCCCATACACCGCGTAAGGTTCCTCAATCCATCATAGCATATACATGTTACACCTATAGTAGTCCATAGGATAATACATCCAGAATATATGTGTGGAAACAACCACAAGCCATTACAGCCCTCTACAAACATATATTGGGAAAAATATCGGTTGTGCCAACGACACTAGTATCTACCAAGAGTAGAGAGCGAGGTCAAAGGGGGTAGTTAAACATTCACCCTCCCATCGAAATGCTGGGGAAAACACCCCATGGGCTCAGAATCCCCGGGGTGTCAGTTTCTCTAACTGATAGTGTGGAGTATCGTATAGAAACAAAAAAAGTACAAATTATGTATAACTCACAACCACACTATGGGAATAACCCAGTCTTAGCCTCAACTTCAGATAACATCCCTCGGACTTCGGGCTGCTATTTCTAAGACTATGCATCCTATAAGCACACAACCAGTTAAAGAACTTCATTAGGTTTGTTCATTCCCTTTTTCATCAATTAAACACTACGTTAATTAATTATGTGCATGTTAATTAACCATGAACAAAAACCACATTTAAACTTTCTTGGTATCACATTCAAAATTTACTGTTCCTTTAATGTAACAACATCACCATTAAATTCCAGCATCTCCATCCCTTTGGATTATCACCATTTAATCAACCTTTCATTTTAGAATTACATTCCCATATTCCTAGGCATTATAGAAAAGAATCACATGCCATTAAACAAAAGGGGGATCAACACGGTGAGTTGAAATACTACCCTTCGAGTATTTTCCACCTATAGCAAGAGAATAAGACCATTCTCCCTCGAGAGGCTAAAAACAGAAAGCATGTGGAATACCCCGTGTGTCTTCTCCCCTTTCGGAAGAAGGGTAAGCAAAACCAGCCACCTTGAGCAGTAGGGAAAACCAAGGCAGATAACAACCAATCAAACCACCAAACATCCAGCCAACACACCCATTCCATACCATCATCCCTGATGTCCCCCCTGACACCCACATGCCTAAACTGATGTATCTTGCCACTCTAGGAATCATCCGCTGCCACTACCACAAGACCTCTTTGCCTTCACATACCACAACACCCCTCTTGGGGCACATCACAACACAAGATATCACAACACCCCTCCTGGGTCACAGTACAACACAATTAGTAAGAAAAAAATCATCACATCAAATGGGATTTTAGCCCTAATTCACAATAAGTGGGTAACTCCGAACCCTTCTTGGAATTCAATCAATCATGTTCATAAATCCATCTTGAATTAACATATTCAATTTTTTGGTTCCAATATAATGAAACAAAATAGTAAGCTATCACAACGTTTAAACATGCTTACTATGCCAACTTAATCAACATCAAATTACCATAAGAACCAGATTCTTTTTCATTCCTATTTAATTTTATCCTATTAATAATCAATAAATTTCGACTTTATGTTACTTATTAATTCATCAAGTACAACATGCTAACAAGAAGGGAATAAATATCACACTATATAGTAAACATGAGGAAACAATATTCGTTCAAATCGATTTACTAATCCGGTTCAAATATTTTATTAGGTCAATTCCATTGTGATCCAAATGGATAAATCATGCTAACTCTACGATTGCAAATAATAATTAGAGAAGCCACAAATCCCCTACCTCAATGGCCAAGGAACACTCAATAAACTAGGTCGATTTTCCACGAATCCTCCTTAGATCTCCCCTCATATCACAACCAAGACCAAAGCTCATCATTTTCGACATCCACACACTTAGATCTACCCATAACATGCATAGATCTATGAAACTGAGAGAAGGGGAGGAGTGGGTCTAAGTAGATCTAGGAAAAACAAGCAGGAACGAACACATACCTCAAGAAAACAACTCTGATTTTCCAAGGGAAGCCTCAGGATCACCTCCAAAATGCTTGGGAGAGGTTCTCATACCTCCCAGGAAAGGTAATCCCGAGTTATGGGCGATTAGGGGCTTAAACGAGCAAGATAAATGCTAAACGTTGAAGATCCTAAATTTTAGGATCTAACTTTTAGTGCGCGCACAGTTAGTCTATACAGTTTAACAAACCGTGTGATAACAATGCATTATCTTCTTATTGTCAGACACCCCTCTCACAGTTAGTCCGCACAGTTAGACAAAGTGTGCGCTACCCGTGTGTTAGCCACTACCTCCAACACCAACCTCGCACAGTTTTGCCACACGGTTTATACAACCAGTGTGCCCCCTGTGTGAAGGCTACTGATCTTCATTTCCCCCTAAAATTCCACCCAAACGCACCCCCTAAGTCACCCTCACCTCCCAAAAAACCTTTAGAAAAACATTTTTCACAATGTAATGGACCGAAGAGGTCTGAGCCGTAAAATTTCTGGGTCTTTACATATAAGGTCCTCAGCCTGTGTCAAACCAATCCAAATCATTCCTTATATATTAAGTAATTTATTTAATTCATGAAAACTGTTCCTTATAATCAAATACCAATATTGAGTAAGGAATACTGATTTATAAATTTTCCCACAACCAATCAAACAAATTTCAATGTAAAACACAATACATATATTTGATAAATTGTATTAGAAATAATAATATCCATGATATATAATTTGTATATATAGGGGAAATTTATTTTTCAAAATTCACTGAAATTGAATTATAGAAGGTGATGTTAATGAATACAAACATGTTTCAAGGATGTGAATTTAAATATTATCCTTCTTCAAAATAATAAAAATACATCAAGAGTAATAATAATTATGGTATCCATAATATATATACCCTTTAGAGTAAGAATAAGGGTTGTTGTTATTGATGAAATGTAAAATATGATTGAAATAATTTTTGAGGAAAATATCATTTTTAATCAAAACAACATTTTGAGACTATATTTCACTAAAAATATTTTTTTAAAAAAAATTATTTAAAAATATCCCAATAAATTTTAAAATTAATATTCATAGAAATAAAGGTATTTTCAACACATAATTTCATACAAACTGTATAGAACATTTATTTTATTCAATAATAATAGAATAAAACATGAATTGTTTAGAAAATGGTAAGATGATTTGTTTGATGTTTCTTGTTAAGGGAAAAAATGTGTAATTTTTTTATAAATAATTTTAAAAAGTTAAAAATATTTTTGATAACATTTTTAGAAAAACATGTTTTTGAGAGAAAACATATTCTTGACTCAAGAGGGAAATTAGGTTAGGTTTTCTTAATTTTAATTCTATAAAAAATTAAGTAGCAATGAGTGGAAAACTACTACTGTTATATAAAAATAATCATTAATAACCATAGAAGAATAAAATTGATTGTTTAAGTATGTAATTATGAAATAAATATCTTCAATTAAATGCCAAGTGTAAACAACATTGAATATTTTGATATTATGAAGTAAAACCATGAAAATATCATAACGTTGAAGTGAGAATAAACCAATAAATAGATTACTTTTATTGAAATTAAACCCTCAAAAACCTTTTAAAAATATAGAAAAATATAGTAAAAATTAATTACTCACATAATATTATAAGTTAATGACAACAAGTAAGATATATAATCAATTGATATGGAATTGTGTTATGAAATTGTTTACCACTTGGAATCCTTTGATCCAAATCCACTTAGATGAAATAATTAAAATTGAAACATAACATATAATTAATAATTAATTATTCATGATATTAAATTTTATATGGATGTATATATAACATATACAAAAAATAGATGAATTACTTTACAATATGCGTAAATGAAATGCAATGAAGAAGAAATCTGTTACCTCTCACATTCGTTTTTTGTTATAATTTCATTATACACATATACAGTGGGTTTAAATATTTGGTTAAATTATTAAATAAATATATTAATACTTATTACTTAAAATATGAAACTTTTATTACATATTTTGACCTATTTATTAATAATAATACCTTATTTTTATCATTTTTGGTAATAACATTCATTTTTTTGGAGAATATTTTACTTGTTATTTTTTAGTTTCAATTACTTCAAGAATTATTTAATAATATCAAGATAGTGAAAATTGATTTAAATATCATATATATTTAGTATATATGTATTTATAGTATCCCATTATATTTATTTATAGGAAATATAATACACCATCCATCGAGACGGTAAGCCATATGTATGCTTTCATGATGTTTAAATTTTGTCATGTTATTGAAATAAATAAATTTAAATAATATATATATATAATCATTAAATTATTCTTTTTTATTTCATATATACCCCATATTTTTAAAAAAACAGTCCTTAATAATATTCCATGTAACACATGAATGAATCACATCACTTCACAAGTCAATAGTTTGTTGTTTACATGAGTGACATTATCATATTGAGAAAATAGAAATCATGAATATATGCATTATAAAATAGTTAAATAATAATTAAAATAACTAATATAATAAATATCATATATAAATATTATTTAAAAAATTATTTCAATGTCATTTGTATCATAATATTTTATGTTTAGTCCCTGGATAAACATATTTTTCTTTTAATAACTATAATTAAATTTATTTGTTTTCATTAAATAATTGTTTAAAAAATTCATCTAGACTATTTTTAAATCATAAATCATGAATATTAAAAATATGAAATCCATTTCTAAATTTTTATTATACATATGTGGAAATATTTATTCATAATTAGTCCCCCACATGGGGAGACAAAGAATGTTTTTTAGAGTGAAAGTATTCATATGTTTACAATATTTTTATATCTAAATTCAATAAAAAATTGATTCCAATGAACCAAATAGGAATAATAGATAAATATTTTTTCTAAATTTAATTTTAAACCAATTTTAAATATAATTTAAAATAGTAAATTTTTTAGTCAAAAATATATTTTTTAAATTAAAATTAAATATTTGTCATTATTTGTAAAAAATGAAATATCTCTGAAAAATAAAAATTTTTACCATTGGATAATTTTATAATTAAAATTTCAAATGTAATTTTTATTATTTGGAAATAAGTTAATAAAAGTGTCAAAATTTAATTTGAGAAGATAAAGACCATTAAGTGGTGGGAAAACTGCCATTATGAAAATATAACATTCTATGTGGAAGATTACATCTGTTCTTAATCAATTCATATCTAGTTTATTATATAAATTTTAAATTTTCTTATTTAATAAATAATATATAAATTTTATTAATATAATTCCCTAATAGTAAATAATTTAATTTATTAGAATAAAATTTCATTGGTGTAAAAAAATAGTTTTTAGAAATGAATATCATTTCTATTAAATTATTTTTGATTTTAATTTAAAATTAATTTATTACCAATTAATTCATACATATATTGTCATATTTTAATTAGTCTTATTTTTAACATAATATATTACATTTAGGAGATAAGAATCAAAATATATAATAATACAGTTTTTTGATAGAACCCATTCTTGCATGTAATGGAAGCTATCAAAGAAACTCTTTGTTGCGTGCAACAAAAGACAACACATTATTTCATGAATTGAAAGATATAGATTATATTGAGTTTATTTAAAATAATAAATATATCATAATGCCTTAGGATGTGATATTACATTATATATTTTGTGTTTCATTCCATACACTCTATTGAATTAAATTTTATTCATATTTAATTTTTATGTGTTACAAATAATATGTTTGAAAGTATTTGACACTCCTTTTGAGGGTATAAGTTATGAGATTCTAATGTGATTATTATTTTTTATAAAGAATATGAAAAAAATTGGCCTTGAATGATGAGTGGTAAGATATATCATTTTATGAAAACACACCCTTTAATGTTGGGGATATTTATGGATGATTTGTTTGAACACTGGGTATTACTATAGAATTCTAGATATTAATTTATTACTTTATCATATTAAGGTTTACTCATTTTGGGTGTTAGGTTTCTCTGTGAAGAATATTTTGGATTTGGTTATTGTGCAATTATAGGTGAAATATTTTTCAATCCCTTATAAGGTTATATGATCTTTTAAATGTTGATTTATAGTAATTTAGGTATAAAAAACAATCCTAAAAAATCATTCAAAGAAAAAGGATAAATTTTATTGGGAATTGATGGAATGATACTCACCATGTAAGTATATTTGTTATTTATATTAGTAAAAATGGTAATAATATTACTAAACTATAGGAGACGGGTCTTGAAAAAAGATTTCATCTAATTACCATTTTTTATGATGACATAAATGATATTTTTCACACCTAATGGGTTTACAGTTTTTTATTTTTTGAATTTCTCATGATCTTTCACTATTTTTAATAAATGATCTTTGTCACTATCCATCATTATATTGGAATTAGTATTTTCATCCATGTACATTTATTTACTTGTTATTAATTTTTTCAATCTTGGGAACATAATTATGTTTTATTCCAGAAGACATCCATACTTCCAATTCTCTCTTATCAAAAGAATGATTTTAATCCTTTTTATGATGACAGTTTTTAGGAAAATAATTTTTAAATGTTGAATCCATATTAATTTACATCATATTGAAATTTTAATGATGAAATATATTTAAGGGGGTACGAGGGAATGAAACACACTATTATTTTTACAAATGTATATATTTTAGTTACTGTATTTTTAACACAAGATCTATCATAAATAAAACATGAAATTATATATAATTAATTTTCTTGTGGTACATGAAACCCCAAGTATAAATAAATTGTAATATAGAATTCCATCATAACCTCGTCATTATTTTTATGGGTATTAAATTTAGTAAAAAATTAGGAAATTCACATGATTTATACATTTTTAAAATACAATTAATAGAAATCAATAAATTAGAATGTAATATAATAATAAATTGAAATAAAGAATAAATGTTTTCTAACAAAACTATATTTTTCTTAAAGGTAGTTTCATTTTAGTTTGCAAACAAACAATGAAATTAAAATGTAAAAATTATAGAAAATTTATTTTACCAGCTATAATTAATTTTTAAATTTATCATAAGAAAATTATCTTAGGGTAAAATTTTTGGGATTTTTTGGAATATAATGATTTATCAGTTAACATTGAAAATATTGATTTTAATAAAATTGTAATTTTTTTTAAAAAAATATTAGGTAATATAAAAGAACCATTATTTTTTGAATATTATTTAAAATTACATATTTATTTATTAGTTATATATTATCCATTGAATGAATTTTATTAATATTTATATATGAATATAATATAAATTACATATGGGTATAAAATAAGGATTTTTCTAAAAAATGTTTTAATGAGAATAATGTTTTTTCATTTAAATTAATTAAATAAACAAAAATTAACAAGATTCTAATATCATGTATTAATTTCATTAATTTATTACATTGACATATTATATAAGGAATCACATCCTAAATGACAAAAATGTTTAGTTGTCTTTTTAAACTAGACACATAATTGATATTCGTAATTAATTTAAAAACATAAAAATACACAAATAATTTAATTGAGTCTTCCATTAGTCACCCAATTCATAACCCTGCATATCGGTCAAAATATATTTCTAGTAACCCTCAGTCAAATTTAATCATATAGAAGAAATGATCTCAAATACTCACTAAGGATAAGAATATATTATAATATATGATATAACGATTAGATATTTGAAAAAAACTGAATAACATTATATTTAACCAAAAAATTGATCACAATATCTATTGTATAAAGATGATCAAATAATGACACATATACAATCTCATGAGGTAGAAAACATGACCATAGAGATTAAACTAACCAAATAATCACATGGAAATCAGTAACTAATCTCGTAATTATTTAATTCATAATAGAAGACATGTAAAACATACATCCAAGGCTTCGTACCATGAATCTAATACTATTAAGTATTTGGGCCATGAATCAAACACTATCCAGGCTTCGTACTATTAATCTCACAAATGGGTACGTCCTTAGCCAAAATCCAGTATATATTGTCTAATGAGACCTTCAGATTCATCGAGGGTCTATAAAAGGCCCCATACAATCACTTCTTGAGTCCAATTCATTCCTCATATAAATGGGGTGAAATATAAATAACATTAACATTCATATTAAAAACTGGCATATGAAATTTGAGTACATTAACCATAAATTAGGATTGGTATCAAAATAGGACTACCAAAGTAAAACTTATAATCAAATATTCTATAAAATATGGTAAATGATATCATAATGGATTAACCTCAATTAATAATATAATTCTAATTTTTTTTTTCTAAAACAGAAAAAAATACTATAACAAAATCATTGACAAAATATGAAGGAAAATTATTATTACATCCATATAAAAATCCATTTTATAAAAAAACCATTTTCTATTAAAATATTCATTTTAAATAAAATATATCCCATGAATAATGGGAGTGAGTTTTTTATTTAATAAAATATATAATATTTAAATTGAATCTAGATGTTAAATAATATTAATGGTGGCGGGAAAGTCTTTTCAACCATGTCTGTTAATAATTGAACATTCCTTTTGATGTCTGTCAATATGTTATGAATAAAAACATATAAATATTCCTTTTTAAATCCAATGAATGAAAATTAAAATATTAATAAAATATCATTTATAGTACTTTTATATCTACATTGATAAATATTTTAAAAATATCAATAATAATAACAAGGAGAAAATGATGTGATAATTAAATATTTAAACATTCAAGGTGTCCCATTATGGTTTGAACATTAAAATTATAATCTCCATGAATGAAAAAAATTTAAAAAAACATTAAATAATTATAAACTAATTAAATTTATGACATTCTAAGTCAAAGGGTTTGTATATTCACCTCAAAAATGATGGTCGATGTATAACATCAAACTATGTCTCAACGAAAGGAGATTGAGATGAATTCAGCTACCTTACATTTATTTTAGGTGAACATGATTTGACCGCCTGAATAATGGTTTTAATCATTTAATTAACTTATATAAGAACCATATTTAAAATTATGATATTATATATGATATTTTTATATTATATTATTTTTTTTGGTAATATTTCATTAATACCCATATTGTGGGTGTTAACTACTACATTTTCTCATTCAACTTTTTTCATAAATATATCAGTTATATCTAATTTGGTGTAGATAGAACATCCCCATAATTACATTAACATTATAAATTTAATATTAAATCATTAAATAAATTTTTACAATATTTTTTTAATGTTTTACATGTAAAATGAATCACATCATATCTTGGAGATGGTATGTCACACATATGAATGAGTGATAATATCGTTCCCTTATTGGTGAATGGTTGAGGAAGTTAATGTTATAATATTTTTCTAGAATAGATATATTTTAGTAATTATAATATATATCGATTATATAAATAATTATACCCATCCATGTAATGTGGTGATTAAAATCATATTACACAACGTTGTGGGGAAGATAAGATATACGTACGCAGGCACGATGTTTTCATTTTTCATTGGATGGATGAAATGTAGAATATGGTTTTAACATATTCATAATAACATATTAGAATATATATTATTATTTATTTATTACTTTATCATGGAAAAAACACATGAATAGGATGTATAAGTATAAATGAACTTGGATCAGTTGGTAAAAATGATTACCGCTTATTTGGAGCACATCCTTTAGATCTATTCTTATGGGATATAGGGTTGGTCTTTTTGGATGAATAAGATCTCCATAACAGGAATAATTATTCTATTTGGATAAATGTTTAAGGGTTGGTATAGATATAAGGTTCAAGGTGTTGTGAAGAAGTAGGGGGGAGGTGACAATTTATAATTGAGGTGAGAGTACTAGTGAAAACTCAAAAAAGATAAAATTAATATAAATAAATTTATAAATTAAAGTGACTCAAAAGTGATTTATTTATAATATATGTTTATTAATGTAATTATATTATCAATGAATAATTGCCATACAAGTTTATATCACAATAATTGTCTTATATATTGATAATAACCATTATTTAATCCCATTAACTCTTACCATGTCAACATGTATTTTTACTCTTTAAGGGTAAATATTGTTATTATAAAATGAAAAAATAGTATAAATAGATAATTAATTAAACTTTGAAGCTTATAGAAAAAATTTGGTTAAATTTTAGATATTTATGAATTAAATATAATTAAATAAAATAATATTTCATTAAAAATATCATTATTGTTAATTTTGATACTATTCATTACTTGAATTTATAAAAAGATCGTAAAAAATTATATCATAATTTTTTTTAAAAATAACTAAAAATTAGAATTAATCTATAAAATTCTCGTATGATAGTAATTATCTACATATATATTCACATTAATAGTTTCACAACAATTTATTTTACATTTCCCTTAATTATAAAATTATCGCATCATTATTATATAATCCTCTAAGTAAATTATTTATTTCATAAAAATTAACAAAAAATTATTAATATCTAGATTAATAAATCATATTTAAAATGAATATTTATAGTAATAGATATATTCTGAATAACTACATAAAAAATTTTAAACTGATTAATGAAATTAGTATGACATATTTTAGTTTTCCTAAACTAATAAACTATAAAAGGATTAAAGTAAACCATGTTGCTCCAAGATACTATTAAGTTGTCCCATGGATGAATTTTTTTGACACTAAATCATAATATAATATTAGGGAATATGTTGGGGGAATTTATAAATATATGTAATATTAGTTTTACTCTTAATTTCCTAATTTATCTTTAACAATGGTAAATAATATTACTAAGATTAATATTTTAAAACTATAAAAAATATGAGGGGTATATTTACTAAATTTAGATCATATTATTCCAAATATGGAATCAATTTCCCATTATTCGAAACAAAGTATTTTAAAAAATTAATTAAAAATTAATCTCGTTGAAATAATGAAAAAAGATGTTATTAAAGAAAAATTTTCAAAAGATTGAAAGGTTTTTATATCAATTTTCAATGTGAAAATGATTAATATTAGCAAAACTATATTAAATGATATTAAATTTATTTAATAATACACTGAAACAAATAAAAAATATACTGTAAATATAAAAATTATTTTTATGACAAATAAATTTTCAATTAACTTTCAGTATTTTACACTATCCATCAAAATATGAAACTTATTGTAAAAAAAACCAAAAATAACCAAAAATATATTTTGATATAAAAAATCAAGGAATATTGTTATTTTGTAAAATATAATTTAAATATGTCTCAAAATCTGTATTTTAAAATGGTTCTCCATGAAAAGGCATAAAAACTCCAATAAAAAAATCTATTTTTATGCAAAAAGTGGTTTTATTTTAATATAATGTTTAAAAATCACAAATTATGAATGTTAAAAATAATATTGAATATCAAATCAATAAATAATAATAATTTTTTTAATACTATTCATTTAACTAATTTAATAGATAGGTTATAGTAATATTTCATTTCTCATTTAAGTAGGGTGTTGCGTGCATCATAAGTTATTGAAATGATTACCATTGAAAAGAGACATAACATAAAATCATGAGGTTTTACATTATATCATACTTAAATATATTACATCCTCAAAATATTACATTTCAATTTAAAAAAATGTTGATACTTGAAAAAACTATTTTGGGAAACTCACATCTGAAAAAGGTATAACAAAATACCCTCTTAATAAGAGGGGAAAAGAAAATGAGATGTTCACATCCAAATTAGTATTTTTAATAGGAAGTATGTTTTGGAAAGTGAAAATATAGACATGGATGATAAATCTAACTATAATTTTATGATGGAGAGTGACAAATAACATGCTCATTAGAATTTTTACTATTAAAAGAACATAAATCCCGTTATTAGTTAAAATACCATTGATTTCTCATAAATAAAAAAAGTAGATAACATTTTTGTTCAAATATAGTTTTAATAGAGTCGATGGAATATTTTACTATTAAGAAAGAAAACTTATATAATAAACATAATTTATTAATTTCCTTGTCCTAGGAATAATCTCTTTATTTGGTTGCACTTAGAAATATTTTAACATCATCACAAAAAACTAGAAAATGAATATTCATGATGAATATTTCATATATAGTCACTTTTAATGAATCATAAGGTCATTAATTAATTAAATCATTATACAAATTTTTAAATAAACCAAAAATATCAGAACATATTATCAATTAACTCATACATTAATGTCGAACAATAATATCCAAATTTCAAATTAATCTATTCCATAAGAATTTACCTTAAGACTCATTCTAAATAATCAAAAAAGGTCTCTAAATTTAAAAAATCCATAATAAAATGATATTCCCCAAAAAACATAATTTTTTTCTTATCATCACATTAAAAAAATTTAATCACCTTAAAAATCAAAATGAAAACATTTATGCTAAAAAATACTAAAATAAAAAGTACAATAGTAAAATATCTATATATCTCATGATTATTATTACTAGAGTACTGTTGACGAAATAATTATTTTATCAAATATAGAAATGAACTATAGTTGTGATAATTTATTCTAAAACAATTAACCAGCTTCATCATCTTATTCCCTGATACCTTATTCATTTAATTTTTATTTTGTAGTATCTAATTTATCAATATCATATCCACTACATGTATCTCATTTCTAATTCTAACCATTGACCAAAACCAAATGGTCAATATGAGAAACATTAATCATAGTGACATAGTCATTGAAAACCGTTTATATGGTATCTAAATCATGATACATTATCAATATAAGAATCCTTAGGAAAAAATCTATGTTATCTATTTCCAATAAAAAATAAATTGTATGATATCCAATAAATAAAATTTTCCTCAAATTAATTTATAGGTTAATTTTGTCTCATATATGTTTTCTTAAATTTATATTTGATTATTTCTAAAAAGAATCATTTTATGCCAACTGTAAATAATCACACTTGAGTATCCAAGAGCTATGGACTAACTTTATTAAAATTTCCTATTATAAAATGAATCGTATCCCGAAGGACCAAAAAGTTTAATAGTATTGGTAAACTATATACAAAATTAATGTCCATATTAAATTAAAAAAAACAGACAAAAAAATTTCATTGAGTCTTCTATTATTCCCCATTGCGTAACCCTCCATATCAGTCATAATATATTACTTAGATTCCTAGTGGAAAATTAATCTTATGAAAGGGGTGATATCAATTTCTCGGTAAAGGAAATCATATAAGGGATTCCAACCAATAAATATTAGATTTTGAAAGACTAATAAAACACAATCCATTTAATCAATTAAATTAGAACAATATGGCTTGTAATAATGATAATGAAATAATTCTATATAAATAATCCCATGAGTTAGAAAACTTGTCAATGGAAATTATACTAATCGAATAATCACAGAAAAATCGATAAATAATATTATAATTATAGAATACATAATTATTGGCATCTATTACATTCCATAATGTATTCACACCATAATTAAAATATTATAAATCTTCATTCAATGAATCTAAAATAATTTATGCTCCATACCAAGAATCTAATAAACGGTAAAGACCTTGTCTAAAACCTAGCCTTGTTTTTAACATGAGACATAATTCTGTATTAATGGTTAATAAAGAGCCTCGTACCATCACTTACCAATTCCAATTCATTCATCATACAAAACAGGTGAAACAGAAACAAAATAATCATTTTTATAAAAAATTATCATATGAAATATGATCACTTTAACCATAAACATTGAATGGTATCAAAATATTAAAAAAAATTCAAACTAATAATAAAAATTCAATAAAATATAGCAAATTATATCATAATATATCAATCTCAATTAATAATAATATTCAACAAAGGATTCTGAATAGATGAAAACACTATAAAAAAAGCATTAAACAATTTTGTGAAAAAACTATTATTAACCCTATATGAAAATCACTATCATATAAAAAATAAAATTTTATTTAAAAATTTACCTTTTCTTATAAAACAGTATCCCAAAATAATGGTAGAGGATTTTATTTAAAAATTATATAATATTTTAATGGAATCTAGAAACTAAATAATAGTCACGGTGGCATAGATGTTGTTGTCACCCTCTACATTAATAATAGATCATTACATTTTTTATTTTTGAAAACATTCATTATAAATATGTAAAAATATTCATCTAAAAAAATATTTGAACAAATTAAAAATAGGAAGAAAATATTCATTATAATAATTTTATACCCATATAAACAAATAATTTAAAAATATCAACAATAGTTTCTCGGAGAAAAAGATGTGACAACTAAATCATTAAATATTAAAGGTGTCTTATACCAAATTGAAATATTAAATCATAATTCCCATGAAAGAATAAAATTTATAATAAAATTAAATAAAATTATAAAATGTTAATTAATATTATAATAATTTAATTAATTACATGATATGTAAATGGGGTAATATATAATCCTCATAAAAGATGGAAATTATATGACATGAAACTACACCTTAATGAAAGGAGATTGAGGAAAAGTCACATACATTATGGTTTATTTAGTCAAATGTCATTTAATATCATTTATAACAGTTATATGAATTTTATTAAGCTATATCATAAATTTTTTAATATTTATCAAATCATATATGATCTTTATATATTATTTTATCAGCCATTTGTTGACAACATTTAATCATTACCTTTGTTCCACGTGTTAATTGCTTCATTTTCCTATGCATGTTTTGTCATGAATGTCTAAATTATTTTTCATTTTTTATAGGTAAAAAATTTATTGAATGATATTAATGTTATAAGTAACATATTTAATAGTTAAATACAATTTTGTAAGGATTATTTAATGGTTAGTATGGAAAATGTATCACAATGCTTCAGTGAGATGGTTGGTCGCACATACACACACATGACGATATCATTCCATTGATGTTGGAAGGTTAATGCATTGGATGGTATATTAATTTTTAAAACATAAATATAATATTTTAATTATCATATATATCAATTATTTATACCATTATAACTAGCCATATATAGTGGTGATGAAAATCAGATTTCACCATGGTGTGGATATGGTATGTTGTATGTTCATACATGCGGTGTTTTCATTTTTCATATGATTGAAAAAATGTGTAATATGGTTGTTAAATTTGCATAAAAACATATCAAAATAAATATTATACAATATTTACTACTTTATCATGAAAAAAATTCAGTAATAGGAATTTTAAAAAGAAATGACCTTGGATGAGTTTGTAAAAATGATTACCTCTTCTTCAGTGAATTTCATTTACGTCTCTTTATAAGGGGTATAGGGTTAGTAATTTTGGAATACCAGGACCTAAAAAAATTAATATGTATGTTTAGAGGATAAATATTTAGGGGTCTGTTAATCTATAAGGCTCAAGGTGTTGTTAATATGTGTGGGATTGAGTACCATTTTATAATTGATGTGAGGGACACTTTTGGAAACTCAAAATATATTATATTTATAAAAATTAATTTTAAATTTAAAAAAGGATAAAGATGTATTTATATCAAAAATACGATGATTATCCATCTTAATTATCTCACCCATTAATTTTTATACATTTTTATGTCACATTTTTACCCTTGTCTTTTGGATTTAAACCTTATTAAGTCCCATTAAATATTATCAAGACAACATGTATTTCGACAACATAGGGGATAATGTAGTTACAATTAAATACCAAACGAACCATAAATGGATAATTTATATCATTTTAAACCTCATCCAAATAATTTTTATCGATTTTTTATTTTTATTTATTTTATATCATTTAATATAATGTTATTTATTTTCAAATAACATTAATTTAAATATAGATAATCTTCATTACATGACTTTTTAAAAAATATCAAAACGACATGATATATACAAAATAACTATTTGAAAAAATATATAATATGTAAAATTATCTAAAAAACTTCTTTATTTCATTAATTTTATCAAGTTATATATTTTATAATATTTTTAATATCATTTTTTGGATATTTCTATTAATTAAACAACAATTGCATCATCATTGTGTATTACATTTAGGTAATTATTTAATTCCAAAATTTACTAAATAAATTATCACATTGAAATTAAAAAATTTATCATTCAAATTACTTTTTATAGATGATGATATTTTTTAAATAACAACATGTAAAAAATTTAATACTTATAAAAAATATTAGTATGACATATTTGACTATTCTAAAAATAAAATACTATAAAATTAATAATGGAATCCAAGTGTCTACAAGATGCCATAAAATCGGTCAGAGTAAGAATTTTTTTTTAAAATAAACCATCTTATATAATTATGAATTATTATAGGAAAATGTTATAATATGTATTATAGTATTTGTACTCTTAGATAAACAATTTACCTTTAATAGTGGTAATTAATGTTAATATGTTTATTATTTATATAGTCAAAAAATAAAAGGTCACTATTTAATAAATTTAGAAATTCTGATTAAAATTATTGAATCCATTATAAAAAATATAAATAAAAAAATAAATACAATTAAATGATAATTTATCTTGTTGGTGGAATAAGAATACAAGAAATTAAAGTGAAAATCCTAAAATGTTTGAAATGTTTTTATATACATATTCAAGGTGAATTTTTTACAAATGACCTAAATTGAATTAAATATTACAAAATTTATCTATATTGAATTTCATAAAAATAAAAAATATAACTGAGCACAATAAATTATTTTGAAAAAAAATAAAATTTCAATTAAAATTCTTTATTTTTCATTATTAATGAAAATATAAAAAAACTCCTAGAAAAATAAATAAAACTCAACCAAAGTAATTTTTTATATTTTTATTTTAAATAAGATGTTTTTTCAAATATAATTTATAATATTGTCAAAATATATATTAAAAAAATAGTGATCTACCTAAAGGTGGAACGTTTTATTTTAGAAATATTTAGTTTTTATGTGTAAAAGTGGATTTATTTTTTTATCATGTATAGGAATCATAAAAGATATATATTAAAAATTATATTAAAAAAATAATATAAATTTTTCAAAAATTTGGTTTATAATATTCATTAATCAAATTTAATTTCTAGGTTAATTTAATATTTCATTGTATGTTTAGACATGGTGTTGTGTGCCACAAAACGGTAAAAAATATTAACTTCAAAAAGAGACAAAACAAAAATCATTGGGCCATCAAAAAACCAACACATATAAATGATTTAAAATTTAAAATATAGAATATATTTATATAAATATTATGGTAAATTCATATAATTATAATTATTGGTCATATTTTTAATATGAAATCATCGTTTTCTTGAAAAGTACACTTTTACAAAAACTGTTTTTTCTTCATGACGATAGGATTAATTTTAAATTCAAATATTTTGATTATGTGAACTGATTTTCTTAAAATATTTTTCATGTTTTTAATCAGAATAATTTATACTGAATAATATTTTCAACATTATTTTTTACAATAATTATTTGTAAAAACAATAAAAATCAATTATTGTCGTTATGGTAAAAATAGATTTACCGGGGTTTAAACTATAATGATAATGGAAGTTTCCTTCTATATACTTCTATAAAATCTCTTATATGGTCATATTTATAAAATAAAATGTATAAATATTGAGAATGGTCTATTTTTAATCCATTTGCAGAGTGAAATGAATGGTTATACATTTTTTATTTAAAAAATTAAATGTTCACCACCCACGTCAATTATTAACAGAAACCCCATATAATATAATATACACAACTTCAATACCTTTTGTATCAACCAATATCAAACGAAATATCATTATTCCATAAATAATAATATCTTTTATCCATTATTTTGATCATAAATCTACACTAAAAATAATTTTGATTCTTACCTATGGGGGATGTAGAAAAAAGAGGTATCTTTCTTAACAAATTAATTTAATTTTACATCTATTAACTCCTCCCTAAATTGATCATAAATTATTATTATGTTATAAAAAATCATATCTAATATATTTATATTTGTTAATGTTAATATAATAACCTAAATACATATTTTAATCCATCAAATGGGATAAATAATCATCATTCTTGTGTACTGAAGACAACATCCTCATGGACAAATCGTTTCCCATCATCACCTCTCATGGAATGTTATAAAAAAGGATTTAAATTATATATATGATAATTATAACATTTTTATTCTTAGTGAGTTATTATATTAGATATAAATTTATAATTTCTTTCCCCTAAGGATATGATTCTGTTGCAATTTTGTATGGCGGACTACCACCGCACGAAGCGATCAGATTATTTTTTCACTAAAAATTTACAAGGATGTTAACAAGGATATATTTAATTATTTTTTATTTCTATTAATAAATTATGATATTGCTGACATATTTGTCATTATTAATAGATAATATATAGTTTTCATTTTTATACTAAAAATCAAAACGTCGATCATGTGTAATATAGACTACCCCATTCATAAAGTGATTTTACTCATTCTGTATCATTATTTACCACATTTTTGATTTAAATGTGTATATATAAACAAATAATATGGTATTCATGATATTATTATAATTATATGAAGATAAAATATTTCTTACTTCTTCCCATAATGATAATTTAAAAATGGAAATATTGATTATGTTTACGTACGGACAACCGTATCTTTGATCATTAAAAAGATCATTATTTATAACTATATTTCATGATTGGTTTTTAAAGAATAAATTATTTTTAAGAATTATAAATATGACATGATTATTATTCATGAGGTGTTGAAATAATGATAACATTGACTCATTCCACACACCAAATCCAGTTTAAGATAACGAACTGAATGTCCTCAAATCACACAACATGGAATTAACTAATTAAATATTCAAATATGTAATTAAAGTAAATAAAATTATTTATTTTAGTATATGTTTTTAAACACATAAATTTTTATTAGTAAATAAAATATTCAATTTAATCTTATTATATAGATGTTAAAGGACTAACATTGAAAATATATACTTTAGGAATGATTTTCACGTACCAATTAATATTTTTGTGACATATTCCACATTAAAAACTATTTTTTATTGTGTTTGGTATATCCTACACATTATTGTAATTTATGATTATTTTACTGATATATATGGTTATTTTAAAATCCATATGAGTTTCTCCCATTCATGATGTTTTTCTCTAAAATTTACTAAAGATGTAAGGGAATTCATCTCAATTTCCCTTAATTGAGGCCTAATTTCATGTCAGGAACCTAATTTTTTTATATGGTCTACATACTGATAATTTTACTTATAATATCATGAATTATTCATAAAAAATTATTTTAATGTTTAATTTAAATTATTTCATCAATACGGATTTTGATTGAAAGTAACTAAGTGGTAAACAATTTTTTAACACAATTTATTTTTACTAAGTTATATTACTTTGACATTATCATTAGTATTATAATATTATGTTTTTTTATGATTTTGTATTATATTAATATATGTTTTTACTTGTTTTTTATGTATTTATGGTTATCACATTCAATTTATTCATTTATTTCTTCTCACTTTAAATTTATGTTCATTGTAAGGGTTTCTCATGTCAAATTGTATTCTTTGGTATATATGTTATATCAAACATATATATAATTTTATGATGTGTATCCAATTACCCTTTGATATTTTTTTTTCATGAATCATCTTATGATCCAGATATTTAATGATTTTGTCACATCCTAGACCCAGATTCCACTCACTAGTGCTTCATCCCTATCACATGGCCTCATCAACAAATCCCTAAATTATAGAGGATTTATTCTAGCAGTAAGGGACTAGGAAAGTTAGTGGAGAGGATGTTACAATAAAACCAATTTTTAGCTTTTTGGAATAATAATAATTGTTTAATAGAAAAAGTATTAAAGGATAAAATATAATTAAACAGTAGAACAATGATATATAAACAAACCAGAAGCCATCTGATATAGAAAATAATGAAACATATCAAAAATTGTAGGAAATAAACAGATAATAACTAAGAAAACATCCATTTTAAATTGATATAGAACATCCTCTGACTCTATATTGAATATTTTTATGATTATTCTCTTGTATGGGTCCCTAAAGAAGGGGACCAAAATGAGGCTTAACTATATTAACTAAACATGCCCTAAGATATAGAACAATCACTGATAGTCCCTATAGCTGGTACTTCCTTAGTGGAAACATCTTCTACTATTGAAAAAGAGAAAACCCCAACAAAATTATTCCCCCCCTGAGCCTGCATACACTAATACTATTGATGAATATAGACACCACAAACATATCATGAAAATGGGATCTCCCTGTAGCTGTTCAAACGACATATACCCTAGAATTATGTGAAATATTACTCCAACATTAGTTCCACATTGGTTAGAACCATAAGTGCATAGAAACCAAGGATATAATTCCTAAAGCCATTATCTTCATGATTACATACTAGTAACTCTCTTTAGGATTACCTATTATAGAATGAATTCACATGATAACCTCATACTTCTAATAATATTATAGATATGTGGAAAGAATAAACGTTTGGACTTTATACCGTATCATTGGGAGAAACTCCTCCTCTATATGACATTCTCAAAAATCCTCCTCTAGAAAAAGAATTAATTAATAAAAATTAGGTATTTGAACATGATTCCACATTCCTATCAATTTAGAATCCCTTACTGAAGGGATATTAAATCCAAACTCTATTCAAAACTATATCACCAATTAAATAGTATTTAAAAGGAACAAATTCTAGAACTCATCCTATGAAACATCTACCATATTAAATTTAATAGAATTTACTGTACACCACTAATGGAAAACTCATTGCAACTGACATAATATCAATAAAACCCAAAACATATCATGGGAGTTAATTATTTCAAAATAAATCGCAATATCCTCATTCCAATTCTCAATATCTATATCATATATTCCCCTTCGTAATTTCCCAAATTAAATCAAATAATTTCATTCATATAATTTCCATAGCCTTTTACACATATTATTTCGTGATTTTAATTATAATTGACTATCAAATACAAATCAATTACTATAATGTCCTGTTTATTTTGACAATTAGGAACATAAAAAATAAAAAATTTAAGTTGAATAAAACATTTTTATATTACTAATACATAATTAGATCATAAAAACCTTTGACCTATTACATTTTCATATGATTAACCTGGGAATACATAGACGCGAGGGATGAGATAAACAGTCATGTAAAGGAAGAAACCCAGAAATAAATCATAGCACATGGGTTATAAGGAATAACATGATGACATAAAAAATAATAGAATATGGATAAATATATTAAAAAAAACATATAGAACATGGGATTATGTACTTTTGGAAGCATAAGATTGTGGAAGAAATATATTACATGACACAAACAGAAGTGAAGGATAACTACCATGACAATATCACATGGTGGAAAAAAATCCCATAAAGGAATCAAGTTTTATCACTATAATAACATGACATATTTAGAGACTAAACATTACCCTATGCATTGGATCATGATCTAGCAACAAACACCATGAAAGGTTCATTCATAAGTGTTCCACATTAAGAGTAAAGCATAAGGGTTACCCATGAAAGCAATTGGGAATCATAAACATGTCAGAAGGAATAACCAAAGGTCTCATCATAATGGTGTCCAAAAACAATGTAATTAAACAATAAATGTACATTTGAATGGGAATATAGGAAAATTTAATAAAAATTTATTTCCAACTAAAGTCAAAACATATAAAAAAAGAGTTAAAGAAATTTTATAACTGAGCAACATTGGTGAGGTTTAAAAGAAAATATAAAAGAATCTTTAAAATAGAAAAAGAGATAAAAATTTGTATACAAACATGAATAAAAAAATATATTGTTTTCATTAGTAAAATATTTGTTTTAGAATAAATATGTTTTTTTAAAATAGATTATGGGTGGTACTTTAAATGGGTATGTAATTGATAAGTCCCTTTAATCAAGGCTGCTTGTCGTGAGGATATGAGAATGAAACCATATAAAACATTTATTTCCCCATAAATGAAAGTATAATAGAGATAAGTAGATGTTCATGTAATATTAACATATAATTTATGATGTTTATATAATAATAATTAATAATTAAAATGTGGTTAATAGAGGGAAATGGTAACATGATGGAAATATGAAGGTTCAGAGAGAATCCCTTACCTCATATATGAAAGTGTTATATAAATGTATTTATTGTCCAAGATAATCAAATTAAATACATTAATTAATTAATAAATAATCTCCTATGCATGTATTTTATTTATTACAATTTTATTATGCTCATTTATGGATATTTATTTGGCATACATTTTTAAATTTGTTATTTTAAGAGTGTTTGTTTCTTGGATTCATGGTCAGATCACTTGTGTATAGTTACGAAAATTATTTTCAAATGGAAGAGAAACTCCATAACATAAATGATATGTTATTAATTTATTTAAAAAAAATTAATGGTCCCATGTTCTATTTTCTTTTATGAAATGATGATTATTCAATAGATAAAATATTGATGAAAAAATGATTAGTTCTTCTGGTGTTTTTTTTGACCATCATTAGAGAGAAATGTTTTATTTAAAAATATCTTTATATACATGTTATATTACATTAAATAAGTTTTAATACTAATATTTTAATATGTTTGAAATGTATAAATGGTTTTATGACCTCACTTGAAGGAGATAATGAAAAATGAAAACCCATTGTCCATGTAGGCGATGAATGAAAAGGAGAGGAGGAGATATTTGAAGATTAATATTATATTAACAGAAAACATTATAAAATATATATTATAATTGATTTATTATGTTACATTGGATAGGTTAGGTGAGGGAAGGTAAAAAAATAAATGAAATTAAGAGAGAAAGAGGGATGTTTTTACCTCTTAAGTGTTCTCTTGTTGGGAACCTTTTTATGGCACTTTGAAATTGTCTTTTAGTGAGACCAGAAATACCAGAACGTGGGGAAGAAGTTTGAGATAGGAATTAAGAATATTATATGAATCACTCTATTTTTATAAGCTGTGAGAAGAATAGGTCTTCATGGGTTGTATTTATTTTGGTTGGGGATGAGGCAGAGTGTAATTATTTTATTCATTTGAGTACTATTTTGGCTCATAACAGTCAACAATGTTGATTATTATGATTGTGTATAGTAACTAATGCAATTGAGTTCGAACTAATGTGTTAATAAATCATGAGATAACCAAAAAATATTTTATTTGGTTTAAAATGTTAAACACAATAAATTACCATATTTCCATAATCACAAAAAATTCATGTATTTTTTAAAAATCACACAAAATTGACCTAAACAATTTTCAATTTTTGGAATTCAAAAATGGAATCCATTCTATGAAGATTGATAACTAAATATTATATTGTTAATATTCATTTAAAATATAAATTTATTTAAAAAATAGCTATTTTAAAATCATAATTAATTTTATGATGCTTTGGAAAATTAGTTAATGCACAGAAAATAATATTATAATAATGAGAAAAAAAATTATTTATGAATACATTTTATGAAAATAAATTTACTTATAAATAATTTTATTAATTTTAATGTTGCAAATAAACTTTTACATTTCATAAAAATAAAAATAAAACATTTATGATTTTTAAAACGTTTATTTACTTATTCATTGATATATATATATATAATATTATCATTCATAAAATACCTCAATTTTATTTATAGTTTCTTAGTTGAGGTTACTATTTCTATTGGACAATTTTCTATTCCTAATGTTTATATTACTATTCCAATGGCCATGATAATATTTAATTTGTATAGGTTCCTTAATTTCTTTAAATAAAACACATTTCATTATAAAATTTTTAAAATTTTATTGTTATTAGGTTCTCTATGTGATGTATGCATCTTAAAATATATTAAATAATTATAATAAGGAAAAATCAATTGAAATGTTTTTAGTCATTAAATTCCTCACCCCATATAAAATTTGGCACTCAATTATTTCATTTTAATTTCTATAATGAATAAATGTGTCTATAAATCTCTTTTGCTAAGTCCTATATTTCCTATGTCGCTAATTTATAGTCATGGTTCCTATACAGTACATTTACCAGGTGAGTAGTCTTGTTGTATAGAAAATTATCTATAATATCTATAAACTTCACCAGATGCTCTTTATATGATAGGTTGTTCTGAAATTGTACCTCCTCTATATTTTGTATATATGAGGGATTTTTAATGTACTACCTCAAGAGGAATACATGGAATACATCATGTACTAGTTACATAATAAGTGGAAGTGGTAGTCAATAATATACAACCCATACACAACATGAATCTCGAAGAGTTTGATGTAACTAAGAAACATGTTTCCTTTCTTCCCAAATCTCACAACTCATTTCTGGGGACATATATGGAGTAATAAAGTGTATAAAACTTTAAACTGTAGGTCACATTGTAGATTTTTTTTCATAGATCTTATGTAGACTTTGGGAAACCTTGATGTGATGTATAATGGTTTTCACCCTTTCTAGCATTTCCTCAACAATTTAAGGTCCTTATATCTTATGTTCACTAACATCATCCCAACATTCAAATTTTATAAATATTTTACCATAAAGGGACTCATATAGATATATTTGGATGATTGAGTAGAAACTGTTGTTGTAAGAGAACACAACCAATGGTTGATGTTGGTCTCATCCTTCTTTTATGTCCATAGAACATTCTTTCAAAATGAATTCCCAGGTAATATTCATCCTATCAAATTATCTATGAGCTTGAGAATGATAACCCATAATTAATATCAACTTAGTGTTAAGATCATATTGAAGAGTTTTCTATAACATTGAGGTGAACAACAATCTCAACTGGATACAATCAATACCAGCACTCCATGAATCCTATCACTTATTTGATGTATATATGTGGAAGTTGATCTAATAAATAAGTATTATGGAATTGTAATAATTTGAGTTGTATTTTAATTATGGTCGACAATAACCAATTTTTCATTGTTTTTATGGATTTCTTTAGAAGACCAGTGAGAAATTACATGGTGATGTTTTCCCATTCCCATATTGCTATGAGTATTAGATTCATTATCCCCTTATAATTTTTTATTAATTCGTTCACATACATAGTAGGAACATTTATGTATATTTAGGGATCTCTTTACTCATATCATCCCCCTAGTAGTTTTCTTGAATATCATTATACATATATGTGCTTCCTGAGTTAATTGAAATTGTTGACCTATTTGCATCATTTTGAATATATTTTCATTAAATTTGGAATGGATGGTACTCATATTTGTAACCAAAATATTATACCAAATTCCAAATCAATTTTAAACTCTCAAGATCTCAAATTACTGATAGATTACACATTTTCAGAATTTCCTTATAATTTTTTATCATCCTTTATGTTCTCCATAAGGAATGGATTATACTTCATTTGAGAAAAAATTGATTGTGTTCCTTATTTGATGAATCCAATGTCCATCCTTTGCATTTATAATATGATTTAATCCTTATCAATTATAATCATTGATAATGAAGTATTATTCTTTCCACATAAATCATTCACCTATTTATTTTATTTACCATGATGTCACTGAATTTAGAAATCATAATCCTTGACTATTTCTAATCATCTTTTCTCATTCTTATTAAGATCCTTCTATATGAATACATATTTTAGGCTCATATTATTTGTATATATCTGACACTTATCCCCATCAACATAATTCCACCATATTTTCAACAAAAATTTGGCAATCACCAACTCTACTACATGTGCGAGGTAGTTTTTCTAATTAATTATCAAATTCATTGAGGACTAGGATATCAATTTATCAATTTTCTTCAGTAGAAAAGCTAAGAAATTATTTTAAGAATATATTTATTCCCTAAATATTTCCACACTTTCTGGTAGTGTGATTACTGGTGCTATGATAATCCTCATTTTCAATAATTTGATGAAGTCATCACATTCACCGGTCCAGAAAAAAATTACTCCCTTAGGAGTAAATTGGGATAATAGCTATGAAAATAATGATATGTTCAGAAAAAATAATCTGTATTACCCATCTAGACTATAGAAAAAATAAACATCTATTACATATGTTACATAATCCAATATTATATTTCATTTGTCTCGGATAGGTCCACAAATATTCTTTTATGGGAGACAACAATCACTAAGAACGATACTTCAACAGTCAAGAATCCAATTTACAGTAATTTGCATAAACATTATCTATTATCATGGTATTCATAATAGTATTCAATTGATCAATATGTTAATCATTACTTTTTTAATATATCAGAATATCATAAATAAAGACTACACAAGTTTTTCAATCTAATATCTAAATACACTATTCACTATGTCCATGATATTTTTTGAAGCATTATTGAGTCTGAAGGGAATCACTAGGAACATATAGTGTCCATACCTTGTTCAAAGGTAGTCATAGGAATATATTACTTCCTAGCATTTAATTGGACATATCTAAAATAACTGTACACCTTAGAGAACTATTTGGACCATCATAGTTGATCAAACAATACATCTATATGTTTAAGGTGACACATGTTAATTATTAGGATTTTTTTGAGATCATGATAATCAATGATGAGGTGAATTGATCTATCCTTCATCTTGATTAAGGGGACTGGAGCGCCCCAGGGTGAAGCACATGGGTGTACGAAACCATTATCTAGATTCTATAATAACCGATTCTTTAGTTCATCAATCATAATGGCGGTGATTCTACATGTTTTTTTATATAGGCAGGTATATAGGAATAAGTTCAATTGTGAAATCAACCTCATGTTCTTGAGGAATATAAGAAAATTCTTTAAAGAACACATCATTATAGTCCCTCATAATGGGATTGTATTCAATCAAAATTCTCTACTTTGTATCAATCATTTGAGCTATATATTCTTTCTCAAAATGTATTAATATCTATAATTGAGTTGATTATTATGAAAGAGACTCATTATATTAAAAAAATTGTATAGAATTAGAGGATGACTTTGGATGTGTAGGGTGATCTCCCTTTCATGATAGTTGATGTTGTATTTATATAATGGAATCCAATCCATTCCCAATATAGTTGAAAACTCCACCAAAGGAAGTATGAAAACAATTTAATGGAGGTTCAGTCCAAAAATATTAAACGCAGAGGAGATAAATTCTTTTGATGCAATAATTTCTAAATTTTCTATTTGAGAGATAAATCAACCTATATATTTTTTTGGTGGTGATTGAATTGTTCAACTAAGCATGAAATTTATGAAATAAGGCATTGTACCACAATAAAATTGAATGTTTTCTATTTTTCTAGAATAACTAGAGTATCTATCACCACATTATTGTCGAACTCTACTTTAGTATTGGTGATAACATATTTTGTTCCTTAATTACATGGAGGTTATTGTTGATTTTGTCCAAAAACCCTTTTCATTGAGAATAATATTTCATAATTCCATTGTTCCTTTTAGTTGAAACACTTCACAATAGTTTGAGTGATGATATGAACCCTGCTTTCATCATCCTTATTAGTTGGATTCATCACATACCTTCGGTACATATTAGACATATTCTCCTCTTTTCCACATTTTATGTAACTTATGGTTCCTCTTAGGAGGTTCCCATGATACTTCTTCTTACACTTTTTAACATAGGGATGTTGGGTTTTCTTTGTATCTTGGTATTTGTCTATTAATCATACCATATTAAACTCAAGTTTCATTTTTTAATCTAATGTCTCATGATACCAATGAGTATAGCAACCCAATCCTTTTATATATATCATTATATGAATTTATGTATTAGTATACATAAAAGAAAACTCCACAGATTGTAATGTCTAGTGTCTTTGAAGACCAAGTACAAACCAATGAAAATAAGGAACTAAATAAAAAATCTAATATTTAATATTCTTAAATGGGTCCTAAAATTCATTTTTCTCATACATCTGCATCAGAAAACCTGGGGATAACATGAACAAACTTATGATATAAAATTCCCAATAAGGGAGTATATATAAGAATAAGGCTTTACAACATGAGTTAGACAACATGACATAATGAGAACAAAAGCATGGAACTAATAGATTCATACCTTACAAATAAGGGATCATATAAACATAGAATCAAATTAATGTGGAAAAAACATAAAAATTGAATTTAGTACGAGTTAAGGCTAACCACCAAGACAATTTCACATGGTATCACAAGTCATGGCTAACCTCCAAAACTGACTCACATGGTAGGAAAAGCTAAGTCTAACCGCTAAGACCATCACACATAACACACATGAGACTCAAATTTACACAATACATTGGAGTGCTATCTTGGTTCACCCATCTAAACATTTTTCAAAAAATGTTTTCCACATAAATAATTATACAAAATGAATCTTACATATACACAAGGGTACCCATGGAATGAAATGGGTATCACAATCATGTCATAAATCATAATAAATGGGTGTATCATACTAGTTTACATGAACAAAAATAATATAATAATACATGGACAAAAATAAAGTAACAATACATATATCATGATATGTTCTGTCAAACATTACTTAAAACTTATAAATAAATGTATTTTAGAAACATTATAATTAATACATTTTAGTGTGTTTTTAAAGAAAATACTAAAGGTAATTTAAAATTTAAAAGGCAATTAAAATTTATAAAAAACTAGACGTGAACCGATATGGTTTTAATAATATAAAGAATAATTTTATAAATACAATGGTGGATTAAAATCGAAGGAAAGGTGCACATGAAATTGGGTAAGAATTCATCAAATAACCTTAAAATAGGTTGGTTATTAGGAAGTATTGAGGAGGGGATCACATAAAAACATGTACATGTCTGAAAGAGAATGATAAAAGGGTATCAATAAATAAATTTTTACATTTACAATACATTTAGAATATTGAAATAAATAGAAAAGATAAATTCATTTTGATAGAAAGAATGATAGAAAAAACACAAAGGAATAAAGGATGTTAAGGTAGAATTCATTACGGATTATCTTCATGGTATCGTGTGTACCTATGAGGGCTTATTGGGAGGGAAAATGGGTTTATTATCACTTCTAAATCATAATGGAAGTATGTTGGGTGTGAAAAATCATACCAAATCATTATGTATTATACATAAACAATCATAACATAGATGATATTCTTGAATAAAAGTTAAATATAGAGGATCTCTTACATTAAGTACGACGATGTTCTTCCCTTGATCATAACAACCAGAATAATAAAATTACGTTCATTAATTCATAGTTATAGAATATATTATATGTTTAGAGTTTTATTATAAACATTTATGACCATTAATGTTCTTTTTGATGGGTTATGTGGTTCAATTTCATTGTTTGGGTCCGTTTGTTTTCATGATTTTTACGATCAATTTACTATTTTTCATAAACAGAGAATCATGTAAAATAGGGATAGATGTCCATAATTAGAGATATATTGTATTAGTGAACATATAGAAGGTTACATTTTTGTAAATTTCATATGGATACTTTTATTAAATATTAATCCTTATATAAAACATTAGTGATAACGTTTAGTGTTAATTGATGGTTTTTTTCATCAATGAACATGTTTTGTATTATAAATCAAATAAATGTGTAAAAAGAATTCAAGAAAAATTTATGAGACATAAAAAATATATTATTATCTGGTTAAACAATGAAAATTGTTTCATGACCATAATTAAATATCGTAACAGAAATTGTAAACCCATCATCCTTGAATGTGGTACATTAACACCTATCAGAAGGTATCTTTACAACTAAAATAAAATAAGGGTAAAAGAGAGATGATAATAAAATATTTCATTATCATAAAGATTTAGTGTACATGTATGTTACTGGATTTGTCATAAAATTTGGATGAGGATAGGTAAGGAAAGAAAAGTAAACAAATGAACATTAAAAGAATGTAAAAGAATTGAATAGAGGAATTTACCTCTTGAATCAATCATCCTTGATAGCTTGTTAAGGTGAGAGGGTTTAGTGTTTTGTAAAGGTAAAGGGATGTTAGAAGTGTGCAAGTAATATAAGGAGATATTTGGGTAGAATTTTGTGAAGATGCAATTCTTGAGAGGAGTGAAGAGAAGTAAGAAGTGGGGGTGGTTTTTATAATGAAGGGGAGGAGGGTTTTCTTAATATTTTAATCAGTAGTTTATTATTTTTCCATAAGAAAAGAATTAGTGATGAATAAATAACCAAGAATAGTGATAACTGATTTTGAGTTCGATCAAATTGAACTTACATCAGCAGAACAACATCCCTAACTCTATAAATCTAAATATAGCTTAATGTGAAAAATTATATATTTTACTATTCATAAAAGTTCATGAATTTTAAAAAAAATCTGAAAAATTCACCCTAATAAATTTTTGATATATAGAATAAAAAATTTAATTTCATATTAAAAAAATAATTCATTATGTATGATTACAATAATTTTTATTTAAAATCATAATTTACCTGAAAACTACTGTTTTGAAAATGAAAACTGATTTTATAACGTTTTCAAAATTTAGATAAGATCTAATAAAATAATCTTAAAACCATGTGAAAAAATAGTTAATTTATGAAAATATTTTAGGAAAATACATTTCATTTTAAATGAATAAATTAATTTTAATTAATTATTTATGACATACAAAAATACAAATACTATTTCTATGATCATATTATCAATTATAAGTTTCCAAAATTTTATTTATACATTCAAGATTTAGGTTACTAATATTTTGGTTAGTATACAATTCAAAAGGGTAATATTACATTTCATAAGGGTAAAATTTCTATTCTTAAGGGATATTTACTAATCAGGAAACATTTGGTTTGTCTTATTGGACTCTGAATATCTTACTGATCGCAATTGGGTAGGTCAGATTTCCAAAAATAAAATAACAAAACAATAAAAATTATTTTTAATGGTTATCTAATACTTAGTAGTTCATTATGTTTTGATTTAATGTTATTATATGAAATAATTATAAGAAAGGAATTCCATTGATAAAACCTTATATCGTTACATTATTCCCCACTTATAAAAGTTAACCCTCGAAATTTCTTTTTATATTTTAATCTAAAAATAGGTGAAAGTACTTTCCTTCATTGCCTCCTCCAATTCCCATGTTTCCTCTCTCTACATATGGTTCTACAATGGTTCATTGACTAGGAATGTAGTATTTTTAGGTATAACTTTTTCTCTATAATTCTAGATCTTCACTGGATGTTCCTTGTATTAAATATCATCCACCAGGTGTACCACCTATGAAGAGATCACATGTAATGGATCTGGTATATACTTCCTAAATAGGGATACATACATTTAATATTGTACTTAGTACATGGTAAATGGATGTGCGAGTTGATAGACCACAGCCCCGACATGATCAATAATCTCTAAAATGCTGATGTACATGGGACATAACATTACATTCTTCCCTAATATTATGACCTTGTTCTAAGAAGATATGTGGATAAATACCATGTCCCCAACTTTAAACTCAATTTCTCATCGATGATTGTATACATAACAATTTTGTCCACTTTGGGATACCTTGATGTGTTGTGGAATGGTTTTCACCTTCTCTCCAATTTCTTCAAACAATTTACGTCCTATCAGCTCATGCCCACCAACCATATCCCAAAATTCTAGTGTTCTTCACCTTTTCCCATAGAGGGCATCATATGGTTCTATTCAAATTCTTGAGTGGAAACTATTTTTTTAATAGAATTATACATCGGTAAGATGTTGGTACCATCCTCTTTTATTGTTTATAGACCAGGCTATCAACATATCATATGGTTTTTGAATAGTTTTCTATGACTGGCCATCAATTTGAAGATGATAGAAAAAACTAAATCTCAATTCAATCCATAGAGCATGTTGTATAATTTTCCCGAACATTGATGTGAATCTCAAATCTCTATTGGATACAATATACAGTGTTACTTAATGCTTCCTTAGCGCCTTTTTGATATATATCCATGTAGCTTCATCCGATGAAAATTTCTATTGAATTATGATAAAGTGAGATGTCTTTGTGAGACGACCCACAATGACTCATATAGCATTTTTCCTATATATGTCCTCATAATTCCAATGACAAAGTCCATTGTGATATTCTCCCACATCCATGTTGGTATGGGTTGTGGTTGCATCATCCCCTTTGACTTCTGTCTTCACTACTACTGTAACACCCTAGGTAAATAAAGAATATGACATTTTCATATTTATCCATATTTGTGAATAAAATATTAATATGAATTTAAAGGGGACGCTATGCTCGATGGCGTACCCAACACGCAACAACGAGTTTCTTGGGAATCTTACGTTGCACTCTAATAATAAAATAATATTATTTTAAATGGTAGTTAACATGTAACCGTTGTATTTGCGGGAATGGATAGAAATAACTAAAATTTGATTATATATGTTTTTTAATGTTTTTACATTTATCCAAAAAAAGATAAAGGCATAATGTACCGAAATAATTCGATTTTAGGCGTATATGCCCTAGTTTCACTAAAGGTTCACTTGTCGCCTTTTGATGGAGAACCATCATTAAATATAGTTTTGTTCACTCTTATACATCCTTTTGTACCAAATAAAACTCTTCTTAAGAATTGGGAAATCAATATTTACTTTGTGTAAATTTTTGGTATCTTTCCGATAAAGTTCATTTTTTAAATGAATAGTGTAAAATGTTGTATTTTAATTCAAAACCTATTTTTAATCTAATTTATTTATATGATTATATTATCTTTTAAATTGGTTTTAAAGTGAAATTATAATATATTTATACCATTAAATCCAATAGTGGTCGTTGGAATTATTTTCACTTTGAAATCATACTTAAACCAGTATCAATCTTTTGATACTTATTATTTCATAAAAACACTCTATTTGAACTGACAGCGGGAATTAATTATTAAATTAATTAATGTGACTTATATGTTTTTAATTTTGTAAAATAGACTTCATTTTTGAATTTGTAATATCAAATATAGATTAGGGTGAATTTTTGGAATTTTCTGAAAAACTTCAATTTTTGATGAATAGTGAAACCACTAATTGGTACTTATAAAAACCGATTTTTCCGTTTAAATGAAAATTTTCCATCTTTGTGTTTTGAATTTCAATAATCCGACATACATGGTTGTCATTAAGAAGTAAAATGTGGTTCAATGGGATACAAATAATTTTTTGGTGAATAGCAACTTATTATGTTTTTAATCACGATTAGAGGTAATTAGTGTAGTTTAAGGTAAAAATAACGTTTTAATAATATGAAATGAACATGACACATGTACTAACCTAATTGTATGTGTCATGGCCGACCAAGACATCCCATGGGTCAACTTGGGGACCCCATGAAGCCACTTTGGTTGGAAAATTACATTAATATCTTTTTATTTAAAGTTAAAGTAAAAATGAGACAAACAAAAAATGTTTTACTAAAACAATTTTTACATTGGGTTATAAAAAATTGATTTTTGACTATAAATATTAATTGTAAAGGTAAAAATATTTCCTACATCATAGTATTTGTTTTATAATTTTTTGACATTAAATAAATTAAATTATTTATGACATCATGATGATGCAGCGATGACCTCATTATTTAATGATTTATATAAAATAGAAAGATAATGTAATATCTAAGACCTACACATGTCAAAATCCTATTATATGAGTGGATTTAGATCCCTTATCACATTATCCTCGAATTACATCAATGTCAGACCTTTAAAATCCGAAACTCTTTTGAAAATAAAGTAAAATTTGTAACTTTACAAGAGTGCCCCTCCTCTCCTCTTATTAAAGGCCCCCACCTCTACCTCCTTACCCACACTCCCAAAGCCTTTGTCTCGGCCAAAAATTTCCCATTTTGTCTCTCCAATTCCCTCTCTTACTCCTTGAATCCTCACTTTGGGCAGAAGTCTTCCCAAGGAAGCCTTTGAGATCAAACCAAAGGGAGTTACCCGATTTTAAGGTAATGTCTTCACTTGAGTACTTTTGTTTTATTTTGCTTCTCCAACCCCCTAAACTCTTTTTATTAATTTATTTTGTAACAAATATAGTATCATAAATATACTAGGAGGTTTTTATAAGAAGTATTCGAGCTACAATTTCACACACCTACATCTAATGGTTAAAGAACATACTATTTCCGTGGATGGCGAATTTCGGCCTCCCGAAACGATGATTGTTCAACATTTTTTTAACACCTTAAAAGGTGTCCATTAAGATGATACTATATTTATATATGTTATATAATATGTTTATGATTTCTTTAAGCTTCTGTATTTTTCATTTTGGGCATACCTTTATGGTTTCCATTATGGGTAAACGCGATATCTTCATTTAAGGAAGTGCGGACTACCGCCCCCTCAAAGTGATTTGATTTGTTAATACCATATGTGGTACGTATAAAGGATATATTTAATGATATTATATATGATACCATACTGGAATTAAAATAATATTATGTACCATTATGTTTTAATTCCATTAAATATGAAATAGAAATGGAAGTAGTGTTCATGCGTACGTACGGCTTACCGTCTCAATGAACGGTACATTTTATTTATTATCTCAAAATGTTATGTAATACTATAAGTAAATATATATAATGGATATATATGTAATATATTACATCAAAATTATGTATATCATTCTGGGATTATAACATATATATATCTCTCTCATTTTGTTTTAATTCCATTAATATGACAAAAAATGAAAGTAGCGTTCATGCGTACGTACGACCTACCGTCTCCATGAACGGTGCTTTTTGTTTTTTATATCCAAATGATATGGAATAGTATGAAATGAATATTTACTGGATATATATGATATTTTAATCATTAATACTATTCTGGAAATTATTTACTTATAACTACATGGGAAATCTTTTTTCAAACAAGTTCATTTTTGACTCATGTACCAAACATCGACAAAAACGTTTGATATGAACTAACATTATTAAACAATTATTATAACATTATAATATGTGATATGAACTGAATAATAATATATAAAAGAGGTACTTAGGCAATTATTAATTGACAATAGTTTATTATTCAGGAATATAAAGAAACGAACAAGAAAAGTTGGACTTGAGGTAAGGGATCCTACACCACTCATTCTTTTTAAGTACACTCTTTTATGTCATTCCTTTTAAGATCATCTTTCTTAATATTGGGATGTTATTTTATATTACTCCCACTGTACTTATTATGTTCATATGATGAGAGACCCTATTTCCTCTCATCAATCAATTTTGGAAGTTTTAAGTGGCGCCGTTAGGCTGCCGAGTTTTCGTAAGGGATTTTTCATCTCACTTTTATTCCTGTGAGATTTATGCTACATTTGCCACAATTTCATTTGAGTGGTTTATGTACTTCCCATTATTACACTCCTTTTGTAATATAATTACATTTATGGTTATTTACATATTCATTTTATGACACTTCTTCAATGGGGTGTACTTTTTGAAAGTTACCCAAGTCGGTAATGGAACCTTTCACCCTCCTCATTTTAAAAGACTTCGTTTGTTATGTCTTTTAATTCACATAATATTATGTTGGGATATGTTCTTCTATATCCTGATTTATGTAAATTTTATGTCCAAGTGATGAGATTCCCTTTTTATATCTCATCAACTCATTTTCTGAATTTTTGAAGTGACGCCGTTAGGCTGTCGAATTTTACCAAGGGAACGTTTTAACCCAATTTCAATTTCTTTGGGTTCAACATGTAGTTATTGAATATGTCATACTTTGAATATGTGTGAATGAAATTTTATTGTTTTACACTTAATATCCAGTAATATTGGGTGTATTTATATTTTTCACACATAATTTTGAGATTGATTTATCCTTAATTTAAGGATACCTTCTTTATAAGGGATTTCATCACATTTTACATCCCTATTGAGACTTCATTGTTGTTATACACCAATTCACTCTTATATGGTTTATATATTATCCTTTGGAATATTATATCATGAATCCATTTATTCTCATGATATTATAATGTTTTGATTAAATGTTATTCCTCAATTATTGTATTCAAGTGTCTCTAATTTTGGTAAGAACTCTTTGACCAAAATATTTCTTTAAATGTTTTAATGACTTGTTCTTATTAATAAACATATTTTCAAAATGGATTTAAGGATTTATTTATATGGATATTAATGGTTTAAAATGTTAAAAGCTTCAAGGTGGTATGGGACACTTTGATTCAAAATTCTCCTTATTAAATGTTTTAAATGGTTTTGGAAATGGTTTCTTTTTGTATGGATTCATTATTTCAAAATACTAAAATGTAATATTGTGATTGAAATGTGGAAATGTTTTGTTTCCTTTATGCATGTTTTATGTGATACGTTTATGTTATGTTTCTTGGTCATTGTTATGAAAACGGGTGGTTCCGTGATAAACTAAGGGCGGGTGAGCCCAATATTGCTCTCCAATGCATTGGGTAACGCGAAGGAGTGAAACTTCAAGGTTTCTCCGAAGAGATTTAGGGAATATACTGTGATGGGTATTCCAAACGTAACCAAGAGGGTTACTCCCTACGTAAGAAAGTTATGAATTCCTCAATTTACCTTTATATCTTATGTTTTCTAGGATTTATTCATGGTATGATGAGGTATGTTAAAGTTCCTATATTTTATGGGGAATGTATGATTTCATTCTTATGTATATATGAACTCATGTTTCCTTTCCATATTTTTATAACCCTTACTGAGCTTTTTATGCTCATCCCACGTTTTTGAAATTTTTTTCACAGGTCAAGGGAAAGGTACATGATGTGATGATAGTGTCAAGGATGTGTCAAGAAAGAATCCATGTTTTATTTTCAATATGTTTCCGTTGATGGGAAGAATGAATAATATTTTTTATGTAACCACTTTGTTTAAATGTGGAATGTAATGCATGTTTCATGATCTAATTCTCTAAAACTCTAAACCTGAAAAGATCCTCATTGTATAATCTTGTAATAACTCAAGATTAAGTAAGGTTTAAGGCTGGGGCCTTATTGTTGGTATCAAAGTTCAGTTTAGATAACATTAGAGGTTAGGGTATTATTTATGCATAAGTGACATTACCATAATGGTTAGGATTTCAGAAAGAGACCTAGTTTAAATAAAGTGAATGAGTAAGTGTACCTTAGTGTTTACCTTCCTCATTAGTACATGATGGTTTTGTTGACATACTCACACTGACATTTCTGTTTTTAGTGAAATGATGGATCTAGCAGGCACCAAAGAGACAACAGGTTTGAAGGAAACTGTGGTGGTTCTCTGATTAAGATACTAGATAAAATGGAGGAATCAATGAGGAAACTCGTGGTTGTTCTAAACCAACTATCAAGGAGTCATGATCAACCACTTGATACTTGGTATGATCTTTAACGCATCATGTACGAGATGACCAATCCATGTAGATGTTCAGGTAATAATTATAAAGGTAACCATTAGAGTTTATATGATCCTTACTTTTGAGGTAATTGTGGGTTATTATATGATATGCTGGAAAATGAAAGGCATGAGATAAACTTGAGGTTAAAATATGTTATGATCATTTTTGAGGATTTTTTCTCTTTTTGTGGAATGATTTAGGAATTATATAGCTTTGGAAAAAGGACAACATGCATACCGTGTGACAACCCGTTACGTCGGACAAAGCTGTGGGAATCGAACCCACATCCAAAGTGCGACTGGTATTTATCGCCTACCACTGGACTACGTGAAGTCCCTGGTTAGTTTGACTGATTCTTTTTAGTTATATGATCTTATGAATTATGAGTAAGTTTATTTTTGGTTATTTATGAAAATGATTAACCTATCATTGAGGATATGTGATTAGGTTAATTACTTTTCAATACGAGACTTTAGGAGAAACTGATGTTGTTTGGAGATAAATGTTACAATTTAACATGGAAGATTATGTGAATAAATCCTTCAAATAATTGGGTTTCAATCTTAGATTGGTTTACTTTGAAGAATTTTATGGACAAATTGTTTATCGGATGGTCCTCATTGAACTTTGGGTTTTGTTGGACAAATTTTGAGATTAAGAATAAATTTTCTTTTTATAAAGGTTTATCCTTTTTTGGATTTTATGACCTTGTACCAACCTTTCAAGTTTTGGTTTTGGTTGAAGCCTAAAGACATGGGATGTATATAGTTCTCTTCTGTGGATTAGGTGACTCTCTAGAAGTTGATTATAGTACTCTTAATGCGAACAAGTCTCCCTAAATACTCGTCTTTTGGAAAAAATATGAGTTTGATTGAGGAATCTAGTAAAAGTTGAAAGTCAACATGATAAGTGATTATTTTTCCTTATGAATAAATCCTCAATAAAAAGTAACTTAAAACAAAAATGTTTTCTATTAACTTTTCCTACTGGGGAACCCAACACCATTTAACCCATCACATGTTTGTGATTTTCTTATTGTTAACTTTCTCCTAAACATGTTTTCTATCACTCTCCATCAGAACATGACCCTATGTTTTCTCCTCCATGTCCATGTTTTCCTACATGGAGTCCTAGTATGGGTTAACTCGGGTGACCTCTGTACTTATCTTTCTTTATTTTAAAGTGATTGTTTTACCGACTCTTGTTCCGACGTGGGACTTTCAAGGATGTTTCCATGCATAATTTTAAAATTGCGAGGACGCAATTCCCAAAAGGGTGGAAGGATGTAACACCCCAGGTAAATAAAGAATATGACATTTTAATATTTATCAATATTTGTGAATAAAATATTAATATGAATTTAAAGGGGACGCTATGCTCGATGGTGTACCCAACACGCAACAACGAGTTTCTTGGGAATCTTACGTTGCACTCTAATAATAAAATAATATTATTTTAAATGGTAGTTAACATGTAGCCATTGTATTGGCGGGAATGGATAGAAATAACTAAACTTTGATTATATATGTTTTTTAATGTTTTTACATTTATCCAATAAAAGATAAAGGCATAAAATACCGAAATAATTCGATTTTAGGCGTATATGCCCTAGTTTTCACTGAAGGTTCACTTATCGCCTTTTGATGGAGAACCATCATTAAATATAGTTTTGATCACTCTTATACATCCTTTTGGACCATTTAAAACTCTTCTTAAGAATTGGGACATCAAAATGTACTTTGTGTAAATTTTTGGTATCTTTCCGATAAAGTTCATTTTTTTAAATGAATAGTGTAAAATGTTGTATTTTAATTCAAAACCTCTTTTTAATCAAATTTATTTATATGATTAGATTATCTTTTGAATTGGTTGTAAAGTGAAATTAGAATATATTTTTACCATTAAATCCAATAGTGGTCGTTGGAATTAATTTCACTTTGAAATCAGACTTAAACCAGTGTCAATCTTTTGATACTTATTGTTTCATAAAAACACGCTATTTGATCTGACCGCGGGAATTAATTATTAAATTAATTATTGTGACTTATATGTTTTTAATTTTGTAAAATAGACTTCATTTTTGAATTCGGAATATCAAATATAGATTAGGGTGAATTTTTGGGATTTTTCTGAAAAACTTCAATTTTTGATGAATAGTGAAACCACTAAGTGGTACTTATAAAAACTGATTTTTCCTTTTAAATGAAATTTTTCCATCTTTGTGTTTTTAATTTCAAAAATCCGACATACATGGTTGTCATTAAGAAGTAAAATGTGGTTCAATGGGATAAATTTTTTTTGGTGAATAGTAACTTATTATGTTTTTAATCGCGATTAGAGGTAATTAGTGTAGTTTAAGGTAAAAATAATGTTTTAATAATATGAAATGAACATTACACATGTCCTAACCTAATTGGATGTGTAACGGCCGACCAAGAAAACCCATGGGTCAACATGGGGACCCCATGAAGGCACTTTGGTTGGAAAATTACATTAATATCTTTTTATTTAAAGTTAAAGTAAAAATGAGACAAACATAAAATGTTTTACTAAAACAATTTTTACATGGGGTTATACAAATACGATTTTTGACTATAAATATTCAATGGAAATATAAAAAGATTTCCTACATCATAGTATTTGTTTTATAATTTTTGGACCTTAAATAAATTAAATTATTTATGACATCATGATGATGCAGCGATGACCTCATTATTTAACGATTTAAATAAAAGGGAAATATAACGTAATATCTAAGACCTACACATGTCCAAAACCTATTGGATGAGTGGATTTAGAACCATTATCACCTTAGAATCTATATACATCAATTTGGTACCTTTAAAATCAAACACCCTTTTGAAAATAAAGTAACATTTTTTAACTTTACAAGAGTGTCCCTCCTCTCCTCTTATAAAAGGCCTCCACCTATACCTCCTTACCCACACTACCAAAGACTTTGGCTCGGCCAACCTCTTCCATTTTGTCTCTCCACTTCCCTCTCTTACTCCTTGATGCCTCACTTTGGGCAGAAGTCTTCCCAAGGAAGCCTTTGAGCTCAAACCAAAGGGAGTTACCCGATTTTAAGGTAATGTCTTCACTTGAGTACTTTTGTTTTATTTTGCTTCTCCAAACCCCTAAACTCTTTTTATTAATTTCTTTTGCAAAAAATCCAGTATCATCAATATACTAGGAGGTTTTTATAAGAAGGATTCGAGCTACACTTTCATACACCTACATCTAATGGTTGAAGAACATACTGTTTCCGTGGATGGCGAATTTCGGCCTCCCGAAATGATGATTGTTCAACATTCTTTTAACACCTTAAAAGGTGTCCATTAATATGAAACTATATTTATATATTATATATAATATGTTTATGATTTACTTAAGCTTATGTATTTTTCATTTTGGGCATACCTTTATGGTTTCCATTATGGGTAAATGTGATATCTTCATTTAAGGAAGTGCGGACTACCGCCCCCTCAAAGTGATTTGATTCGTTAATACCATATGTGGTATGTATAAAGGATATATTTAATGATATTATATATGATACCAAACTGGAATTAAAATATCATTATGTACCATTATGTTTTAATTCTATTAAATATGAAATAGAAATGGAAGTAGCATTAATGCGTACGTACGGCTTACCATCTCCATGAACGGTACATTTCATTTCTTATCTCAAAATGTTATGTAATACTATATGTACATATATATAATGGATATATATGTAATATATTACATGAATATTATGGATATAATTCTGGAAATATAACATATATATATATCTCTCATTTTGTATTAATTCCATTAATATGAAAAAAATGAATGTAGCGTTCATGCGTACGTACGGCCTACCGTCTCCATGAACGGTGCTTTTTGTTTTTTATCTCCAAATGATATGGAATAGTATTAAATGAATATTTACTGGATATATATGATATTTTAATCATTAATACTATTCTGGAAATTATTTATTTATAACTACATGGGCAATATTTTTTCAAACAAGTTCATTTTTGACTCATGTACCAAACATCGGTAAAAATGTCTGATATGAACTAACATTATTAAACAATTATTATAACATTATAATATGTGATATGAACTGAATAATAATCTATAAAGGAGGTACTTAGGCAATTATTAATTGACCAAAGTTTATTATTCAGGAATATAATGAAACGAACAAGACAAGTTGGACTTGAGGTAAGGGATCCTACACCTCTCTTTCTTTTTAAGTACACTATTTTATGTCATTCCTTTTAAGCTCATCTTTCTTATGGTTGGGATGTTATTTTATATTACTCCCACTGTACATATTATGTTCATATTATGAGAGACCCTATTTCCTCTCATCAATCCATTTTGGAAGTTTTATGTCGCGCCGTTAGGGTGCCGAGTTTTCGTAAGGGATTTTTCATCTCACTTTTATTCCTGTGAGATTTATGCTACATTTGCCACAATTTCATTTGAGTGGTTTATGTACTGCCCATTATTACACTCCTTTTTTAATATAATTCCATTTATGGGTATTTACATATTCATTTTATGACACTTCTTCAATGAGGTGTACTTTTCGAAAGTTACCCAAGTCGGTAATGGAACCTTTCACCCTCCTCATTTTAAAAGACTTCGTTTGTTATGTCATTTAATACACATACTATTATGTTGGGATATGTTCTTCTATATCCTGATTGATGAAAATTTCTATGTCCAAGTGATGAGATTCCATTTTTATCTCTCATCAACTCATTTTCTGAATTTTTGAAGTGACACCGTTAGGCTGTCGAATTTTACCAAGGGAACGTTTTAACCCAATTTCGATTTCTTTGGGTTCAACATGTAGTTATTGAATATGTCATCCTTTTAATATGTGTGAATGAACTATTATTGTTTTTCACTTAATATCCAGTTATATTGGGTGTATTTATATTTTTCACACATAATTTTGAGATTGATTTATCCTTAATTTAAGGATACCTTCTTTATAAGGGTTTTCATCACATTTTACATCCCTATTGAGACTTCATTGTTGTTATGCACCAATTCAATATTATATGGTGTATATACTGTCTTTGGAATATTATATCATGAATCCATTTATTATCATGATATTATAAATTTCTGATTAAATTTTATTCCTCAATTATTGTATTCAAGTGTCTCTAATTTTGGTAAAAACCCTTTGACCAAAAGATCGCTTTAAATGTTTTAATGGCTTGTTCTTATTAATATCCATGTTTTCAAAATGGTTTTAAGGATTTATTTATATCGATATTAGTGGTTTGAAATGTTAAAATCTTCAAGGTGGTATGGGACACTTTGATTCAAAATTCTACTTATTAAATGTTTTAAATGGTTTTCGAAATGGTTTCTTTTTGTATAGATTCATTATTTCAAAATACTAAAATGTAATATTATGATTGAAATGTGGAAATGTTTTGTTTCCTTTATGCATGTTTTATGTGATACGTTTATGTTATATTTCATGGTAATTGTTATGAAAACAGGTGGTTCCGTGATAAACTAAGGGCGGGTGAGCCCGATATAGCTCTCCAATGCATTGGGTAACACGAAGGAGTGAAACGTTAATGTTTCTCTGAAGAGATTTAGGGAATATACAGTGATGGGTATTCCAAATGTAACCAAGAGGGTTACTCCCTACGTAAGAATGTTATGAATGCCTCAAGTTACCTTTATGTCTTATGTTTTCTTGGATTTATTCATGTTTTGATGAGGTATGTTAAAGTTCCTATGTTTTATGGGGAATGTATGATTTCATTATTATGTATATATAAACTCATGTTTCCTTTCCATATTTTTATAACCCTTACTGAGCTTTTTATGCTCATCCCAAGTTTTTGATATGTTTTTCACAGGTCAAGGGAAAGGTACATGATGTGATGATAGTGTCAAGGATGTGTCATGAAAGAATCCATGTTTTATTTTCAGTATGTTTCCGTTGATTGGAAGAATGAATACTGTCTTTTATGTAACCACTTTGTTTAAATGTGGAATGTAATGCAAGTTTCATGATTTAATTCTCTAAAACTCTAAACCTGAAAAGATCCTCAATGTATAATCTTGTAATAACTCAAGATTAAGTAAGGTTTATGGCTGGGGCCTTATAACTACAAACATATATGTATACTATGAAATCTACTTCTTCATATTGCCCAACTAGAATATCTCTTGGAGATCTCAATACATATTTATTCTCCCTGGGATAATAGAGATGGTGGAGCTATATGAATCATTTATAAGCTAATTATTTATATTATGGATCAGATGGAACATGTAAGTGTGACCCAGATCTTAAAAATATTTCCTCATCAATCATGAAATCATAGTATTTCACATTTCAATGGTATTCCACCCTTTTTTGAATTTCCACATCTATTTTTAGTGTAATTCATACTCTCCGTTAGGGATGGTTGAGAAATTACCTAAGAAAGTATTGATGATGTTCATCCCTTAATGATTCCCATTTACATCCTTAGAAAATAAAAATATTGGAAACATTTTAATGTAACACCCCATGATTTCATAGTATGATTCTCTTTGATTTAAATATCTTATATTGCACAGAACATAGACTTGGCTTGCGTTATCTCCAGTACTGAGTTTCTATGAAACAACACATTAATTATTTAAACGATATATTTATTAATCAAATAAATATTGTAATATGAATAGAAAAAAATAAAATTTAAATGTTATTTATAATGTTTTCACATAAATAAAACATATTTATAATGAAATTTATTTGTCTTGTAAAAATTGTTATATATTTATAAGAACTATTTTCATAAAAGATGTACTTTTTATGTCATTTTTTGAACAAAAAAAATTAATGTTATACACTTCTAAATATTTGGACATCATTTTTTATTTAATAAACTCAAAATTAGATTAGGGTGATTTTTTGGTAGTTTTCTGATAAATTTTTATTATTATAAATTGTGAAAAATGATAAATTTTAATTAAAAACAATATATTTAATCAAAATAATTTATAGTGTTAAACTATAAATTTTCGTTGTTTTAATGTATCATTTGATTATATTTTAATAAATTATTTTAATTTACATCATTGGATGTAATTTCACATTTAAAGTTCACACAATCACATGGAAATCTTTTTAGAGTTTTTACTTTTTAAAAATATGCATTTTGGTTTTGACAACGAGAATTAATTTTAAATTAATTATTGAAACTTAATTGGTTTGAATTTGGAAAAATGAATTCAATATTTGGAATCTAGAGTTCCATATTATTTAAATAGGTGACTTTTATTTTTACAAATTATGAATAGTGACTTCAGTAAATATTATATTTACCATGATTAAAGGGTAAATCTGGTAAATGCGTGTAAATAAATAATACTATAATAATATCAAATTATCCTAAAACATGTACTAACTCTATTTCATGATCCATTTCAGACAATGGGAATCATTGGGTCGATTTTGGGACCCCATGGATCCACATGTACGTGAAAAATGACACTTTATGAAAATTTATTTAAAGTTAATTGAAATGATACATAAACATATATATTTTAGTACACATTTTATTATATTGGTCTATATAAATGATATTTTCAACTATAAATAGAAATTATAAGGATAAAAAAATTTGTTAAATCATTTTATTTTATTTATAATTTTTGGTGATAATCTAAATATATTTATTTTTGACACAATAATAATGTGGTATTTTCCATATAAATGAATGAATCGAATAATGGATATTATAAATATTTAAATAAATATAATTTGAGTGTTTTTATGACCCAAAAAATATTATAGTTTAATATGAGATGTTAGGGTTGATTCAATGTATTTTTTTTGATGTAATCAAGATGTTATGAATTTTACAAAAACCAAATACGAAATAGTGTCTAAATTGACATAAATGAGTTGTTCAATCAAATAATATATTATTAAATGATATATTAATCGTAAAAATCTAATATTTGTCCAAATGACATAGATGTGGTTATATATGTCATTAATGAACAACTATAAGCATTTTTTGTCATTTTAGAGTCTTTTTATTAACCATGTAATATAAAAATACCAGAAGACATAGTAAATGATAAACTATTTAACTAGGAGTTAAATCTAAAATATTACGATAATATGGTAACCTAAACCTGAAAAAACCTATTTTTTGAGAGACCTAAGACCCATTCGAAACTTATCCTCTAATTAAATCCATTTCGAGATATTAGAAACTGAAAATGATTTTATAATAATTTAATATTTTAAGCTTTTCCTAAAGTGACCCTCACATATCTTATAAAAGGGTATTTCCCATTCACTTAATTTGACTCATCCAAAGCCTTTGGATCAGGAAAGCCTACTCATATATACTACAAAATAATCATAATTCATTCTATAGGAATTTCATTGAGTAGAAATCGAACCTATGGAGACCTTTTGTTCATATCAAAAGAAAGAATCTGACGAACATTTAATTACTTCATCACCTCTTCCAAAGTCCTTTTCTTCTTCTACTTCCTCTTTCATTGTCGTTTCCAAACCAAAATAATAACTCCAGTACATTATACATATCCAAATCTTATTTAAAATATGGTACAACCATATTCAATATTCTATCCATCCTATGAAAGATAAAGTCACTACACGTGTGCACGTACGACTTACCGTCTCCACGTCGTGGTGTAGTTTATTATTCAACACTTCATTATATAGAAGGGTATAATAATGAGTATAAATGATGTAAATAATAAATATAACATATTAATTATTCTTTATATATAATATACCATCAAATTACATACAATTTCACCACCAATAAAATGCTATTGCCACTCGTCCGTATGTACCACTTACCGTCTTCACGACGCGATGAGATTTATTTCCATGTTCACCATTAAATGATGATTATAAAAATATATATTAATACATATGTAATATATGAAATAATAATTCTATTCGATATATATATATTTGTGTATTAACATATATCTCATTTTATTACTTTCGTTCAAAATGATATGAAAACGGAAAAAATGTTTATGCGTATGTAAGGATTACCCTATACATAAATGACATTTCATATATCTACCTGTTATAAATATTTATAATATGAATATATATGATATATAATTTCTTTTTATTCTATAAAAAATTAAATCATGACAAATGTGATACTATCAAGAATAACATGTTAAACCACGTACGATAAAAAAGTCATTATTACCCGAAATGTTTTTTTAACATGGAAATTATTAATACATGGGTAGTATAATGTCATAAATGAATCTAGTATGATATCATAAATATTAATATGGTTCTACAATAATTTAATAAAACACTATGGTCTTTATAAAAGATATTAAACATACCGTCAACCATAATAAAGAACAATTTAAGGTTTAATTTCTCAATCTCATTATTAATCGAGATTATTTTTATAAAAGTTTTTACTGGGAAATAATTATTATCCATGACCATGATTCATTGAATAGTTTTAAAAAGGATTATTTTTTTGGTACCCTTTAACTAAAACATCATTTCAAATGGTTTAAACATTCATTGTTCTAAATCATTCTCATTACTTTCGATGTTTTCAAAATAATTTTTATGGTTTAATTTATATTGAAATGAATGTTTTAAAATGTTAATTAATTTCAAATGTTTAAAAGTGGTATGAGATACTTTCATTAAAAACAAATTATTTTAAATGGTTCCTTGTAAAATTGTGTGACTTTTAAATGATTTCTTGAAAAAGAGATATCTCTCTCATAGAGTCTTACTGATGATTTTCAACTATGTCTACATCCTTTAGAAGATATTAATCATAAATGAGGGTTATTTTTTATAATATAGTTTTCAATAGTGTATTGAATGAGTTATGATATGTTTGACTATGTATGTGTTGTTTTTATACCATTCATGGTTTATGATTAATCTTTTAACATTTTTTATGTTTGTATTAATATGAATATTGGTGTTATGCTTCAACCTTTTCATATGTGGAATGCATTAGATATAGTAAGTGATAGGAGAGGCCCTCTATAACCCTTTGATGAATTGGTAGGTCTTATGAGAAAAAATTGTGTCTTGGAATAAGGCCTTGAAAATATTTTTATTTTTAGTCTTGACACGAATCCTTGACTCTGTGGTTATGATATTTGACATTATGCATTCCCTCGTTATAAAAATTGTAATTACATGTGATTTTTAGAATTTTAGAATATCCATGGGTATGTTTATATGGTAATGTTGGATTTATTTTTTCCATATTATGTAAATGTTTGTGTTTAGAATGATACTGTTTTCATTACACATCTTTCCTTAAATTAGTATAGCTTCTTCTAAATTTTTTACCCTTACTGAGCATCTGAGCTCACCAAATTCTTATTTTTTTGTTTTCCCAAGATTCCAAGAAGTGTATTATTATTGATATGAAGGGTTACTATAGGTGAATAATCACATTTTAAAAGGATTATTTTTGTTTTTCTTGAATGTTTAATGCAACATTCTTGTATGTAATCTATTTCCCAAGAAAACTAAATTGATCAGTCCTTCAAGACATGATTCCTTGTAATCATTCCAATGTTATGTAATAAATGACTAGATCTAGGTAATTGGGGTTGGGAAATTACTATTGGTATTAGAAGATTTTTAGAAACAACCATGGAAATAGATTTGGAAAAACCTAGATTAGGGATCCAAACCCTAAGATAGACTTTGAGGATAAGTATTGAAGAACCCCATGTAATTTTGGTAATGATCCTGGATAACCAAGGATTAAACAAAATATTTTATAGATTGAATAAAACATACCTTGATTATGTGGTTTTCTTTAATGAGGTGTGTTTCTGACCCAGTGATTCTGGTCTTAATAAATAGAGGAAACCCGAAAGAATTTGATTAACATTGAGTTTGTTGGAAAATATGATGATTTTGAGAACATAATTTGATAATGAACAGAGATAAAGATATTGTTATTATCCCAAATTAGTTGTTAATATATATTATTAACAATTTGATCTTTGATGAAATTCCTATCACATTTCTTAAGAGGAAGATGAATGTTTATAAATGATGAAATTTTATGAAGTATTGAGGAAAGACGATTGAACCTCATATATGTTAGGAGGATGGAAAGAAGAACCTTGAGGAATGTCTCAAATAAAGGGGAAGATGTTATCACTCTAGGTAAAAGGGTCATAGAGTGATCAAATGTTATGATATCCAATTTTACATATATCGAAATAATTGGAATTATCTAACTCAATGCACAAACATAAGAATCTACCTCTATACCAAGGAAGGACCTATTCCATGCCAACCATTAAAATATAAGGACTGACGTATTTATGTATTTTGATCAATTAATTATGACTAATTGAATTATATAATGAGTATTCAGTTTATGTTTTTCAATAATTATTTTTAATAATATGTTGAATAGTTATAATGGAAATTAATAATTTAATATGGGTTAGAAAAAGGTTTCCAATGTACAATGCATCAACTATAAGGATATGGGACACTATGTAAAGAAATGTCTCAATCATAAAATAAATATACCCAAAAAGACACTATTTTATCACTATCAATATTATACTTCAATATAGATGTAGAGTAATGATTAATGCTCTAATTCTAGGATTGATTAATTATGTCATTTGAGTATTGTATCAATGATGTTTAGGTTATATGAATTATGAAAATAAATAGGGATTGTACTGTAGAACTATTTCATTGAGGATCTGAGATTGTATTTTACTAAGAAAAGTAACTTAATAACATCTTAATCATTTTGGAAAATACACAGTTTAGGGAAAGATAAACATTAATAGAATTTTGATACCGAGGTAGTGATTTTGGAATAAGAGATGATCAATTTGGATAAATTATATTGAATATTCATACCACCATTGAACTACTTAATTGTGTGTTTATTACATCCTTTTATTAGATTACAATATTTTTGGAGATAAGGAGTATATCTAGTATTATATATGGAATAATGGAGAATGAATGTATTAAATAAGGATTTATGGTAATTCAAGATGTGGCCATGTTTTAAAAAAATACATGATAACGTTATTGACATGTTATTATGTGTAAAAAGAGATCTTCATTATGCTTACCTCCCATATAAGTTTTTAGATTATGAGATTGGATAGATTTATTATGTATAAGTATAAACTTTGTAATTGAGTAAGTTGAGCACATGATATTTCTTATAAGGTTAATGTATAATTTATTGGATACTCCGACCTGACATTTTGGATTTCAGTAAACATATAGAGGAAAAATGGAATACTAGTAGACCTTATGATTTATGAAATGCTCTTTAGGGATAATTTTTTTATCATTCTTTTTTTAGTGTAAGGGAAGAAGTGAAAATTGATAGAAGCATAAAAAAATGTTGAGATTGTGATTATGGCCAGTAATGAAATAAAGTATGTTTTTATGAGTTCTTATCTGGATAGTAAATTAATCAATCCTATTAAAAAAAGAGTATATAAAAAATTGTTTTATCCTAATACCTTATTTATCGTTGAACCAATATTAATTTAAATCATAATATATTTATAGCTTTGTGGACCTCAATTTTACATTTATTGTTCACATGATTATGATTGATGATCTCACTCACTCTATAAAAATATTAACTTTTACCATCCAATTATGTTTCTAAAATTTTCACCAATGTTATTTTATTCCAAACTCTAATTTGCTGGTGGATTTTTCATTTCCCTTTACCTATTATTAAAACTAAATATTAATAACCCTATTTCTAATGTAGGTTTTCTAAAAATGTATTTTCTATTTTTAACATTTTATTTTAAAAGAAAAATATAAAATTATGAGGATGTAATTTAATGAAGGAGAAGATAATTTAACACCCCATGATTTCATAGTAGGATTACCTTTAATGTAAATATCTTATATTAAATGCAATACAGACTTGGGGTGCATTATATGAAAGATTGAGTTTCTACGAAACAAGACATTAAATATTTTAATGATATATTTATTCAGCAATTAAATATTATAATATATACAGTAAAAAACAAAATTTAAAGGTTATTTATACTTTTTTTACATAATTATAACATATTTATAGTGAAATTTATAGGTCTTGTTAAAATTGTTATATATTTAGAAGAACTATTTTCATTAAAGAACTACTTTTATGAACTTTTGTGGACAACAATAAAATTAAATTTAGACACACCTAAAAATTTATTTGGTAAAATAGACTTCATTTTTGATTTATGAATATAAAAATTATCTTTGTTTAGGTTTTGGTACTTTTCTAAAAACATTCATATTTTGATGAGTTGTGAAATATACTAAATTTGAATTAAAAACAACTTTTTCAATCGAAAAAAATTATTGAATGAAATTATACATTTGAGTTTTTCTAAAGTATCATTTAATTATATTATTATAATTTAACAGAATTTAGATAATTGGATGTAATTTCATAATTAAATTGTACCTAAACACCAATCAGTCATGGGATTGTTTTTATTTCTTAAAAACCCACATTCTGGTTTTGACAATAATAATTAATTTCAAATAAATTTCTACTAATTAATCATTTTTTATTTGGTAAAATGAATTATTTATAAGGTATTATGAGGTCCAAATTGGGTAAATAGGTTACTTTTATTTTTAGACATGATGAATAATTACTTCAGTGAATATTTTATTTACCATGGTTAAAGGGTAAATCCTATAAATTAGTGAAAAAATAACATTATAATAATATTAAATTACCAAAACACATATCCAAACCATATTATATGATATATTTATGACCACGGGCCTACTTGGGTCTATTTTGGGACCCCATGGATCCACTTGTATGTGAAAATGACCCTTTAAAAAAAATTAATTTAATGTTATGGAAAATGTAACAAAAATATATATCTTATTTTAAAACATTTTTTAAATGGGGTTATATAAGTTATAGACTAAAATTTAAATAGTAATTAGAAAGATAAAAAAATTTCCTAAATCATGTTATTATATTTATTATTTTTCGAAATAAAATAAATATATTTATTTATGACACAATAATGATGCAGTATTTTCCATATTAACGAAAGAATCAAGTAATGGATATTTTAAATATTAACATAAAAATAATTTGTGCGTTTTGATGCCATAAAAAAAATTTCTAGAAGACTATTAAATGTTAGAGTTTATTTAATATATTGTTTTTGATGTAATAAAATTTTTATTACTTTTACAAAAACCAAATAAAAAATGTGTCAACATTGACATAAATGAGTTTTCACAACAAATACAATATTATTAAATGATATAATATTTTTAAAAATATATGATTTGGCCTAATTACATATATTAGTATATATATATATATATAATTAATGAACCACATTAGGATCTCTTGGAAATCTATAGTACGTTTATTAACCTTGTAATATAAAAATACTGGAAGACATGGTAAATGTTAAACTATTTAACTAAGAGTTAATTAAAAAAGAGAGGTTTAATTTGGTAACATAAACTTGTCTAAAACCTATTGGTTTAGAAGGTTTAGACCGATAACTTACTTATCCATAGAATAAATCTATTTTTATGTATTAGAAACTGAATATAACTTTATAATAAAATAATATTACAAGATTTTTCTAAAGTGACCCTCACCTCTTTTATAAAAGGGAACATCTCCTTATCTTAAATTTTACACCCCAAAGATTTTAGTCTCAGCCAAAACATACTCAAATATCCTCCCAACTACCCTAAATTCAACTTAGATCCCTTTTATTGAACATATATCCTACCTAAGATCCCTTTTTTCAAATCAGTAGGAAGAACTTGAAGGAGAGTTAATTACTTCATCACCTCTTCCAAAGTTATTTTTTTTTCACTTCCTATTTATTAGTCATTTCCATACCAAAACAATAAATACAGTACATTATACATACTAACATGTTATTATAAATATGGTACAACCATATTCATTATACTATCCATCCTATGAATGGAAATGTCTCCATACGTGCATACGTACGACTTACTGTCTCCACGTCGTGGTATAGTTTTTTATTTAACACATCACTATTTGGACTGGTATAATAATTAGTATAATTGATGCAAATAATAAATATAACTTTTTAATTATTATTTATATATAATATACCATCCAATTACATATAATTTCACTATCAATAGAATGACATTTTCACTCATTCGTATTTACAATTTACCATCTCCACGACATGACGAGATTCATTTCCACGTTCAACATTCATTAATGATTATAAATATATATATTAATAAGTCTATAATATATGAAAAAATAATGCTACTGGATATATATATATATATTCAGGTATTTTTATATATCTCATTCGCTTACTTCCGTTCAATATGATATGAAAATGGAAAAACCGTTTATGCGTACGTACGACCTACCGTCTCCATATTCGGTGTTTTCCATTTCATATACCTATCTATTATAGATATTTATATTCAGAATATATATGTTACATAGTTTTTTTATATTATAAAGGAAATTTAATCATTATATAATTTATACGATAATGAATAACTAGTTAAAACACGTACTTTAAAGAAAGCAATTTTTACCTAAAATGTTATTTTAAGATGAAAATTAATATTAAATGGGTAGTAAAATGTCATAAATGAATAAATTATGATATCATAAATATGAATATGGTTCTTTTATAATTTAATAACTTACAATGGTCATTATACATTTGGTTAAATGTACCCTCAACCAAAGGAAAGTACATGGTAATGGTTAATTCATCACTCTCATTATTACCCACGATTGTTTATTTGTAGGTTTTTACTAAGAAATTTTTATTATAAAATCCAATTATTCATTAAATAGTATTCAAAACTATATATTTAGGGGAATATTAACCTAAAACATCATTTTAAATGATTTAAATTTTAATGATTCTAAATCATTCTCATTAATGTCCCCGTTTTCAAAATGCACTTTATGGATTTATTTATATAGAAATGAATGTTTTAAAATATTAATTCCTTTAAAATGTTTCAGTGTGGTGTGAGACACATTGATTCTATAATTTATTTTAATTTTATTCCTTTATAAATTTTGTGAATTTTAAATGATTTATTAGAAAAGCGATATTTCTCTCAAAGACTTTTACTGATCATTTTCAACTATGTGAAAATAATCTTTTGGATATTAATCATAATTGAGGTTTATAAATTAAAATTTAATGTTATATATTGAATTTAATGACTTATGATATGTTTTACTATGGATGTGATATTTTTATACCATTTATGGTTTTCGGTTAAAGTATTGACATTTCATATACTCGTTTTAATACGAATGTTTATGTTATGTTTCAACCTTTTCATATGAAGATTTCATTGGACATAGTAACTGATGGGAAGGGGTCGCTATAACACCTCGATTCATTAGTAGGTCTCATGAGAGAAATTAGTGTCTTGTTATAAGGCCATGATAAAATTTTTATTTGAACTCTTGGCACGAGACCTTGACTATGTGGTTATGATGTCAGTCATTATGCCTCCCCTCGTTATGAAATTAGTTATTACATGTGATTATTCGACTAGAAGAATATCCATTACATGTTTATATGGTAATATTTGATTTATTTTTTCCATATTATATTCAAGTGTATGTATACAAGTCTTTAGTTTTTATTACAAATCTTTTCTTAAATGTTTATAGCTTCTTCTAAATTATTCACCCTCAGTGAGATTTGGAGCTCACCCCTTTCTTATGTTTTGTTTTCCTAGCATTAAAATTAGTGTATTATGATTGATATGAAGGGATAAGATATATTAATAAGGGTATTATAAAAGTATTATATTTGTAATGTTTGAATTTGTAATGTAATGTTCTTGTATGAAATCTTATTTCGAATACTACTAAACTGATCAGCCTTTTGAGACAAGATTCATTGTAATCATTCAAATCTTACATAATAATACACCTTCTCTGGGAAACTGGTGTTAGGAATTATAGTTGGTATCAAAGTAAGTTTAGAAACAACATTGTAAATAGATTTATAAAACATATATTAGGGATCATAACCCTAATATATACATTTAGGATTAGTATATAAGAAACCCATTGAATTTTAGTAATGACCATGGATAACTTAGGATAAAAAATAAGATGTTATAGATTGAAAGAAATGTACCTTGATTATGTTGTTTTCTATAATGTGGTGTGTTTCTCACCATATTATTTCTGGTCTTAGTTAATGGGGGAAACTAGATGGAATTGGATTAAAATTGAGTTTGTTAGAAAATCATGTGATTTATAGTAACAAAATTTGATAATGATTGGAGAGAATGATATTGTGATCTTTTCAAATCTATTATCAAGATATATTTTTAACAACATGATATTATATGACATTCCTAAAACATTACGTAAGTTGATGATAAAAGTTTATAAATGTTCAAATTTTACGAAAGAAAAAAAAAGATTCATCTTTCTATATGTCAAATTGAAAGGAAATAAGAACCTTTTGGAATATATCAAATATAGAGGAAGTTGTTATCTTTGTGGGAAAAGGTTCCTAGAGTGACCAATTTTTATGGACATCAATTTCCCATTTGTGGAAATCACAGGCAGTACCAAACTCAATTCCCCAAAATAAAAATCTACCTCTAGACCACGGAAGGACCTATTCCATGCCAACAATTAAATTTGAAGGATTTAAGTATTTATGTATTTGGATCCAATAATTAGAGAACCATTGAATTATATATGTATTATTCAGTTTATGTTTTTCACTATGTATTTTGAAGAATATATTGAATAGTTATAATGGACAAGAAAATTTATTTATGGGTACGAAAAAGGATACCAATGTACAATGCTACAAATATAAAGATATGAGACACCATGTGAATCAATGCCTCAATAATTTAAGGAATATAAACCAAAAACCATATTTAGATCACAATCAGGATTATTATTCTACAATAGATATAGAGGAATGATTAATGTGTTTGTGTTGGGATTGAAAAATTATATCAATTGAGTATTGTATCATTGATGTACTGGTTAAATGAAATATATAAATAAATAAATATCATACTATAGTACTATTTTATTACGGATTTGAGATCGTTTTTTACTAAGAAAAAGGATTCAATAAGAAGTTAAACATTTTAGAAAATACATATTTGATGTAAAGGTAAACCGTAATAGGGTCCTGATACTAAGGAAGTGATTTTGGAATATAAGAAGATTGATTTGGATAAATTATATTGCATTTTCTTTACTACCTTGGAACTAATTTAGTGTTTGTGTATTTTATCATTATTGTAGTTTGAAACATTATTGTATTTAAGGATTATATCTGGTATTCTATAAATAATAAGGGATTTTGAACGTATTAAACTACGTTTTATGGTAGTTCATAGTGCTTACAGGTTTTATGAAAATACTTGATAAAGGTGTTAACATGTTATCATGTGTAAACAATGATATTCATTATGTTTACCTCCCATATTAATTATTAGACTATTAGTATATACAAAATTATTTTAGATATGTCTAATGGTTGGAATGAATTATGTTGAGCACCTGATATATCGTATAAAGATAAATTAAAATTTATTGGATACATTGAACAATCATTTTTTATTTCAATAATCAAATATAGGATTTGGGAAATACATTTGGAACATTAGATTTATAAAATACCCTTTAGGCGTAAAAAATTTATTTTTCAACATTCATTTCCCAGTGTAAGTGATGAAGTGAAAATAGAACAAAGAACAAACAAATTATGAGATTATAATTATGATAGGTAATAGAATCAAGTATATTTTCATGTGTTATTTTCTTTATTGTAAATTAATTCATCCTCTTGAAAAAAACATGTATCTACAAAAATGAGTTATCCTAATACATTATGTTTTATTGAACATATGATCCTTTAATTCATCATAGATTGATGGGTTTTATGCCCTCAATTAGAAATTTATTGCTCACTTGTGTCTGAATGATGACCACAATCACTCCCTGCAATTATTTACGTTTATCCAACAATTATTTGTCGATAATTTCCACCAATGTTCTCCAATTCGAAACCCTAATATGGTGGTGACATTTTCATTTCCCTTTCACTCTTATTAAAACTAAATTTTATTAACCTTATTTTCGATTTGGGTTTTCCGCCAAGGTATTTATTATTTTTAACCTTTTATTTTAAAAGAACAATTTCAAATTGTGAGAATGAAATTTATTGAAGGAGGGTAGAATGTAACATCCCATGATTTCATAGTATGATTCTCTTTAAAAAAAATATCTTATATGGCATGAACCACAGACCTAGCATTCGTTATACGCAAGATTGAGTTTCTGCAAAACCCAAAATTAATAATTTAAACGATATATTTATTCATTAATTAAATATTGAAATATGAATATTAAAAAATAAATTTTAAATCTTATATATAATGTTTTAACATAATTAAAACATATTTATAATGAAATTAATACATCTAGTTAAAAGAGGTATATATTTAGATGAATTATTTTAATAAAAAACTATATTTTAGATCATTTTGTGAACAATAATAAAATAAATTTTAGAAACTATTAAAAATTGTTGTTTTGTAAAATATAATTTATTTATTATTTAGGAATATCCTAATTAGATTATAGTAATTTTTTTACTTTTCTGATAACTTTCCAATTTAGATGAATAGTGAAAAAACTAAATTTTAATTATAAACAAAATTTTTAATCGACATAATTTATATTGTTAAATTTTATATTTTAGTCATTTTAAAATATATTTAGATTATATTAATTTAATTTAATATATTTTAGGTTATTGGATGTAATTTCACATTTAAATTGTACATAAACACATTTCAATCATTCGATAGTTAATTTCTTAAAAAACACTTTTTGGTTTTGACAACAAGAATTAATTTTAAATTAATTTTTGAAACTTCTTTGTTATTAATTTGGAAAAATGGATTCCATATTTGGAATATGGAGGTCCAAATTTTGGAAATAGGTAACATTTATTTATAGACATTATGAATAGTAAGTTCAGTAAATATTTGTTTTACCATGGTTAAAGGGTAAATCCAGTAAATAAGGGTAAAAAGTATTAAAATATTATTTAATTACCCAATCACGTTTCCAAACCCTATTGTATAACAAAATTACGACTATGGGCATCATTGGGTCAATTTTAGGACCCATAGGAGAAACTTTTTAGTGAAAATGACACTTTAGAAAAATTAATTTAAAGTTAAGAAAAATATAACATAAAAATATATCATTTAGTAAAACAATTTTTATATGGGGTTATATAAGTTATATTTTCCACTTTAAATAGTAATTAGAAATTTAAAAATATTACCCAATTATATTTCAAGATTTTCTTAAAGTGACCATCGACTTTATTATAAAAGGGTACTCCCCCTTATCTTAATTTCACACCTCCAATGCATTTTGGATCTAACAAACCCCAGTAAAATATCCACTTAACAACCCACAATTTATTATATCGGTCTTAATTTGATCATAATTTCAACCTAGGGATCCATTTTTCTCAAATCAAAATGAGGAACATGAAGAAGATGTAATTACATCATCACGTCTTTCAAAGTAATTTTATTATTCCACTTCCTCTTTCTTTGTCTTTTCCATAAAAAAATAACAAATCTAATATCTTTTACATTTTGAGATATTATTATCAATATGGTAAAAAAAATATTTATTATTCTATCCATCCTATGAATGTAAAAGTCACCGCACATGCATACGTACGACTTACCGTTTCCACATTGTGGTGTAGTTTGTTATTCAACACATCACTTTCTGGATATGGTATATTAATGAGTATAATTGATATACATAATAAATATAACATGTTAATTATTCATTATATATAATATTACATCCAATTACATAAAATTTCACCATCAATATAATGATATTGACTTTCGTGTGCACATATAACTTACCTTCTTCAAGATGCGATGAGATTCATTTCCACCTATACCATTCTACGATGATTATAAAAATATACATTAATTAGTATGTAATATAAGACATAATATTTATAATTTATATATATATATATATATTTGTGTGTGTGTGTGTATTTACATGTATCTCATTTTCTTATTTCCGTTCAATACTGTATTAAAACAGAAACATCGTTTTTGCGTACGTGCGGCCTATGGTCTCAAAAAATGGTGACTTCCATTTCATATATCTATTTATTATACACATAAATATATATATGTATATAATCTTCATATATATACCAAAAAAATAATTTTTTATATTCAGGATTCAATTAAATCATGATATAAGTGATACGATTCATAATAACAAGTTAATACACATACGATAAAGAAAGCGGTTATCAACTGAAATGATATTTTAACATGGAAATTATTATTCAATGGGGAGTATAATTTCATAAATGAATCAAGTATTATATCATAAATATATATATGGTTTTGTTATAATTTATCAACCTACTATCGTCATTATACAGGTGGTTAAATGTACCCTCGACCAAAGGAATGTAAAGGGTAGGGGTTAATTCTTCAATCTCATTATTATCTGAGATTGTTTATGTGTAAGTTTTTACCAGGACATATTTATTATCCATTCCCAGTTTTCATAAAAGTTATTCCAAATGGATTATTTTAAGGTTCTCTTTAACTAAAGAATCATTTTAAATTGATTAAATATTTATTCTTCTAGATCATTCTAATTACTGTCAATGTTTTCAAAATGGTTTTATGGATTTATTTATATGGACATAAATTTTTTAAAATGTTAATTTTTTTTAAATTTTTCAAATTGGTATGAGACACTTTGACTTAAAATTTTATTTTAAATTTTGTCCTTTTTAAATTGTGTGACTTTTAAATTATTTCATGAAAATGGGTTATTTCTCTCAATGAGTTTTACATATCAATTTCACCTATGTCAACATCCATTACTAGATATTATTCATGATTGAGGATTATTTATTATAATACTATGATTTATATTTTATTGAACTAGTTATGATATGTTTGACTATTGAAGTGATGTTTTTATACCATTCAGGGTTTATGGTTAATGTATTAACATTTCGTATGCTTGTTTTAAAATGAATGTTTATTTTGTGTTTCAACATTTTCCTATGAGAATGAATTGGATTTAGTATGTGATGGGTGTGTCCCCTTATAGCCCCTCTATGAATCTATATGTCTAATGAGCCAAATTAGTGTCTTGGAACAAGGACTTGATAATATATTTATTTAGAGTCTTTGTATGGGGCCTCGACTATGTGGTTATGATATCCGACATTAAACATTCCATAGTTATGATATTAGTTATTACACGTCATTATTAGACTAGTAGAATACCCATGTGAATGTTTATGTGGTAATTATTGATTTATTTATTCCATATTATGTTCGAGTTTATGATTAAAAGGCCATTGTTTTTATTACAGATCTTGCTTAAAAGTTTATGGATTCTTCTAAATTATTTTCCCTTACTGAGAATCAAAGATCATCCATTTCTTATGATTTGTTTTCCCAGGATTACATGAAATGAATTATGATTGATATAAAGGGTTATGATAGGGGAATAATAAAATTCTATAAGTATTAGTTATGTTGTGTTTGAATGTGTATTGTAACATTCATGCCTGTAATCATTTTTCCAAGACATCTAAACTGATTGGTCCACCCGGAATTGATTCGTTTTAATCATGACAATGTTATTTAATAATGCAGTGACTTTTGGAAACTAGTGTCTTGGAGTTACATTAATTTATCATCATTGATAAAGATGCATTATCCTTTCTACTTAGATATTCATCTACCATAGTTTCCTTACCAGGATGGTTGTGGATTGGGTAGTCATAGTCATCAACTAGCTTCAACCATATTTTTTAGAACATATTAATCTCTTTCTGTGTGAATATATATTTTTGGATTTTGTGATCTGTATATATCTTAGACTTTTCCCCATAAAGATAATGCCACCAACGTTTTAACAGAAATATCACATCCACAAACTCCAGATCACACGCAAGATAGTTTTTCTCATGGATTTTCAACTACATTAATTCATAGGATATCACATTGTCATTTATTCTCAGATTAAAAAAGTGAGACTTATAGTATTATAAAGAACAAAATTCCATAAAATTTAACATTCTATACAATAATAATAGATGTTTTCCCTAATGATATATTATTATTTTAAGTGGGGACTCAATGTTTTGAGAAAAATTGAATGATTTACTAAAAGGACACGAATTAAGATTAAATATGAAATAAACTACTTTGAATTAGTGGTTACATGTAATTTATTTATAATTATCATCTTTCCATAGGACCTTCAGTTCTCTCTTGATCATTGAGATTATTGATGCTTGTCATGCTTCTCAACACTTGAAATAGAGCATCATCTTGGATAATGTCTAACTTCTCCACATTTATTACATAAAACTATATATGAATCCATATATAGACCTTTGTTTCCATTAATCACATTATTATCATTTTTTCATAGCAATTCGATACATTGTTCCCTATCTTTCCACACATAAAACATATCCCAAACCCATTGTGACATTTCCCTTGGAGCCTCTTTCTGCAGTTGTTGTAAAATTGGAATTGGGTCTTATTTCCCTTATGAAATTTAATAGACGGACCTTCATGAGATTTCATATTACTCTTTCTTGACTCTCTTGTGCATTCAACCAAGTACCAATTATTAATTCTGATTTTGGATAGCTAGTTTGGCCTAATCACGATATGTCTTTCATGATCTCCCATATAATGAGGGATCTCATTTTGGCAGTCATCACATTGTCCTTCACATTAGTTTTTAACCTAAATCATCCTATTATTGTCCAATATATTGGGAAAAAATGGGCATGAGTATCACATTAGGGGGAAACCAATGAAATTGAATAGAAAATTTAGAAATTACACTTATCTATTTAAATTATGTGTTTCTAGGCCTCAGTATATGTTATTCATGAGATATCTACTAATTTATATGCTTATGGGATCCATTTTTGTTAACCAAATTTTGGTTCATAATGAGATTATGAATTTACCATATCATATCCCCTGGTAGTGTCAAACCAATAGTGATGCAAGGCCCATTGTCGTGCACCATTTCTCATTTGAGTCTAGTTCAAAGTAGTGTTTTTCAGTCATACCCCAAGTTGCATTTGTGCTACAGCCCCCTCTACTTGTCTGTATTTATATGGTGTTGTTTATTCTTGATGAACCACATGCACTATAATTACAAAAATTTAGGGGTGTGTTCTTATACATGTTGTCATTCCTATGGTTTTTACTAAAGTGATCTATTACCAATCTAAAAAAAAGTAGACCATTATCTGATAATAACTATTGTGACCTCTCATTTTACATAAAAAATTACATGATTTTAAGCATAATGTTACATCAAAGTACATGCCAAGGATTGTAAAGTAGAATTTCATTGAAGGCTAGGTACATAACCCTAAAAATAGGGATCTAAATAAAAACTTTTATATTTAATCATCATAGAGTGGTCCTAAAATCTGTTGTGATCATAAATCAATATAGGATAACATTTGGATAACATGAAGAATGTGATGGGCTAAAAATACCAGTAAGGGATTATACATATGAATAAGGATATAGCACATGGGTTAGATGGCAAGACACAATTAATACAAATGCATGCAACATATATAATCGTAACATATAATCATGGGATCATATAAACTAGGAATCATAGCATTATGCTTGTAACATAAAAATGAATCTAGTACAAGGTAAGGCTAACCGCCACGACCATTTCACATGGAATTACAAGTCATCGCTAATCTCCAGGACTCTCACACATGGTAGAACAAGCCAAGGCTAACCGCAAAGACTGTCACAAATAACGTCACATGCAACTCTAGTATACCCAATACATTGGAGAGTTATCTGTAAAAATCCATATAAATATTTCCATGATGATGTTTTAGACATATAAAAAATCAATCTCACATTAATATAACGGTACCCATGGAAAGAAATGAGTATCATAATCATTTAATAATGCATAATAAATGGGAGTATGAAAGAAGTTCCCGTGAAAGAAATTAATTAAATAATACATGGACATTAATATGGTAAAAATGCATATTTCATGATAAGTATTGTCAAACAAAAGTGAAAACTTGAAAAAAATTACATTTTAGAAACATTACAATTAAAACATTTTTGTTTTGTTTGAAAGAAAATACTAAAGACCATTAAAAATAGAAACGGGAATAATATTTTATAAAAACAGAAGTGACCAAATAATGTTTTCATAATACAAAGACTGATTTTATATATACAATGGTGTCTTAAAAAAGATGATATGGTGTACTAGAAATCTGGTATGAATTTGAGATTGTCTCTTAATAACATGTATATCCCCAAAAGATAATGATGAATGGGTCTTGATAAATGAATTTTTTACATGAACATTGAATTTAGAATATTAATATATATAGATAAGATTACTCCATTTTGGTATATAGAAAGTTAAGGTTACCCGATAGAGTAATGGAGTTTTGGGTATAATTTTTTATGGATTATCCACAAGAAATCAGGTGTACCTAAGTGGGATTAATGAGAGAGAAAATAGGTCTCTCATCGCTTTGAAATCATGAGTGAAGTATGTGGGGGGTTAAAGATCATACCACATCATTAGGTATTACAAATAAAATGGAATAATTTAGAGGACATTCTTGAATAATTGTGAAATGGATTGGACACCTTACCTTAAGTCTGAAGGTGTTCTTCCCATGACATTAACGAACTGAATAATCAAATAATGTTCATTAATTAATAATTATATAAACTCTTCTATATTTAATATATTTAGTATAATCTTATTATTTTCATTTTTTATCATTTTTATGGGTTATGTGGTTGAATATATTTGTTCGGGTTCATATGTTTTCTCGGTGTTAACGATCAATTTACTTATTTTTCATGAATTGAGAATCATGTAAAATGTGGATGGTTTTCCAGAATTGGAGTTGAGATTTAGTACTAAACATATAGAAATTTATGTGGTTTTAAATTTCATTTGGTTACATAGAGCGAATATTAATCATTATGTAAATCTTTAGTGATAACCTTTTGGGTTTGTTGGTGGTTTTGGCCAAAATGAACATGTTTTATTTTATAAATCAAAACCAGATGTAACAAAGAATTATAGAATAATATATGATACATAATACATATATTATGGTCTGTTTCAACCCTAAAAATTGTTTCATGACCATAATAGAAGATAGTAATAGAAATTGAAAATCCATCATCCTGAATGTGGTAAATTAACACATCTCAGATGGTGTCCTTACTACTAAAATAAAAGACGAGTAAAAGAGAGAGGATAATATCTTATTACATTATCATAAAATAATACTAATAAATATAAGGTAATGTACTTTTCATAACATTTGGATGGGTAGTGTTAATTATAAAATAGTAAAAAATGAGCTTGAAAATAATTTAAAAGAATAGAAAAGAGTAATTTACCTCTTGAATCTATGTTACTTGAGAGACTATTAATGGGAAAGGATTTGGTAATTTTAAGAGACTAATGGATTTTGGACATGGGGGAGTATCTTTGGGAGAGATTTCATAGAATATAGGGAAGTCACAGGGCTTGATAGGGGTGAATATAATAATGGAGTGTGTGTGGTTTTTATATTAGAGTGGAGTTGGGTTTTCTTAATATTTTAATCATTAGTTTATTAGTTTTCTATAAGACAATAAATTGGTATGATTCTATGACCAGGAATAGTAATAAGTGTCTATGATTTGGTACCAATTGAGATTACCTCATCATAACATCATCCATGACTGTAAAAATCACATATTTATCTTAATTTGAAAGTTATTGTATTTTACTATTCATAAAAATCAAGAATTTTAAAATTTTCTAAAAAAATCAAACCTAACCTTTTTTAAAAAAATTTAATCCAAAAAATGAACTCCATTTTTCTGTACTAATTTTTTAAATATGATTAATTTATTTTTTAAATAAAATTATTATCAACATCAAAAATATAGATTTGGAAACAATAACTGATTTTATAATGTTTTCAAACATTTCATAAGGTCTTCTTAAATTATAATAAAAATAGAAGACATAATATAGTTAATTTTCGAACACCTTTTGGGAAAATACAATTTCATATAAATAAATTAATTATTTTAAATTAAATATTTATTACTTACAAAAATACTAATAACTTTACTATGATCATTTTATCAATTATAAGATTCCCAAATATTATTTACACATTCAAGGGTGAGGTTACAATTATTTTTTCATTTTACAATTCACAAGGATCATATTACAATTTATAAGGGTAAAATTACTATTCATAAGGGATAGTTACTATTCACTGAAAATTAAGTTTGTCTTAACAGACTCAAAATATATTACTGATCGCATCCATGTATGTCATAATTTCAAATTCAACTCCTAGAAGTGTGAAAATTATGTTTAATGGTTACATAGTACTTATTAGTTCATTGTGTTGTGATTTCATGTCATTATATTACATAATTAGAGGAAGGAAATTCCTTTGATAAAACCATGGGTTGTTATAATGAGAGTCTGCAATCTATATTTATTCCTTAGGGAGTTAACATACAATTTCCACATGATTGTCTAAGTCTAGAATAACCAATTCTTTTTGTATATTTGGATTTTGATTACTAATGAAGTGATCCACTTTTCCATCAATGTTCATTAAAAATACATTGGCATATCAAGATTTTCATTTAATGATTTCCTAATATTCCCCCATAGGCTCATCATCCCTTTTTATTAGTTGGAGGAACTCCCTTTCCATCTTAAAATGGAGAGTTCGAGGAAACTATTTATTGAAAAGTATATTATTGAATTATTCCCATTCCATAGAATAAATTTCCTTATTAGAAATTTGGTTTTTTATTAGTTTCCACACCTATCAGATTCCCCATCAAAAGGATATAATGCCAGCAGAATATTACTTTATTTTGATAATTGAAGGACAAATAATATGTTCTCAATCGAGCTAATCCATTATTCTATGATGATGTAATCAAAATATCCACTAAATATGGGAGGCAATTATTTCATGATAGATTATAAAAACATTAACTTACATTCAATAATGATGGAGTTCCACATGATTGATTTTTATTCATATTGTGAGCTAGTTAAGAAAGTATTTTCATGACGTTTTGAGCTCTTATTCCCAATATATGTTGTATTTCATAATAGAAATCATAAAATTTCATATCACATTGACTATTTGAACCCATTCTCCAAATTTTTAGATATTAAATATAATAATGTACAATAAAGGGAGACCTGAATAGTTAAATAATAATAATAATATAAGAGATATTTGACCATAGAATAATAGACTTTTTAATTAAATATATATTTTAACATATGATTACATATATTTAAATCATAGTTATTCATGGTTATGGAATTTTCCCTGGGATTATTACAATGGTTTTATATTCCAAATATCCAAAAATAATGAGTCTATGCTAAGATTCAACCTATAGTGACCCTATCCTTTGACCATATTATTACATGATTTTAATAATAATTAACCATAATATACAATCCACAAATCATAAATTATAGGGTAATTGGAATATTAGGTAAATAAAAATAAATAAAATGGAAATATAATAACAAGAAAAAAATATTAATCATACATAACTATCTCCTAACATCATTTTAGAAATTACATCAATATTGGACAACCTGGTGAATACATAGATAGCACGGATGACCTAAAAAAATTAGTAATGGAATAAACATATACAAAAATCATAGCACATGGGTTAGAAGGCATAACATAATTACATAAAAAATTAATGAAAAATTAATAAACACATTTAATAATAATATAATAAACAAGGGATCATGTAATCGTGGAAACATAGTAATTTGGAAACCACTTAAAACATTATATAATCATCATTCTAGGAAAATTTCTATGAATATATCACATGGTAGACAAAGTCCCATTAAGGAATTAGATTTACACCATATCACAACATGACATCTAAAGATAGTAAACATTATGAAACTAATTTTACTGTTATCTACGAACAGTCAAAATAACATGTTCATTATTATATGTGTATCATGAAGAGTCAAGAATAATGGTTACCCAAGGAAGGAATTTGGTATCATAAACATGTCATAAGATACAACCAAAGGGTGTATCACTATTTTTTCCATTATATAATATATTATAAAAATAAATGGAAATTAATAAAGGAAAAATACATATATATCTTGAAAAATAATGTCCAAATGAAGTGTAAACTTGTAAAAAGTGTGTTTAAGAAGCCTTAGAAATGATCCACATTAGTACAGATTAAGGGAAAATAATAAAGATTCGTTAAAAATGAATAATTGATTATATAACACCAAAAAATGAACAAAACTATATTTTTGAGATATAAATATTTATTTTATAAAAAAAATTCTTTAAAGATATTATGGAAAATACATGAAAATGGTTAAGAAATATGGACGTTACATTTAAGCTGACATTCTTATCGAGTGGAATTGATAAGAGAACATTAAAAAACATGAATTTCCATACCAATTAAATAATAATTTATCTAGGTATATATTTTTTGAATATACACATAGATTTTAGTACTAGTAAATATAAATAATTAAAAATTACATTGTGGTAAAGAGAGATAAAGTGTAACCTAATGGTAGAACAGAGGTTTCAAGATAATCTACTACCATATTTATGAAAGTGATATACAATTATAGTTAATGTTTTATATAATCTAATTAACTACATTAATTATGTAACTTAGAACAACTTTTACATGTATTTTATTTATTAAAATTTTATTACATTCATTTATGGAGATTTCATTGACCTATAGTATTTAATTTTGTTGCTTTGGGAGTGTTTGTTTAATGGTTTTATAGTCAAATCACTTGTGTATAATTATGATAAATTCTATCAAATGGATGAAACAAATTCACAACTGTAATGATATTATATCAATTAATTTTGATTAATTTAAGTGGTCCCATGTATCATTTTATTTTTTAAATGAGGATAATTAATTAGATAAAATATTTTTGAAAAAAAGATTAGATTTTTTATTGTTTTTTATTACCATCATTATATAGTATTTTATTTATTTAATAATATGTTTATACACTAGTTATAGAGAATTAAATAAGTTTTAAGTAACATATTATAATATTTTTTAACTATAAAAACGGTTTTATGTCCAGACATGAATGCTGTAATGAAAAATGAAAACGCATCCTCTATAAAGGTGGTGAATCGACACCACACAGGTGATGTTTTAATTTTTAGAAACAAATGATGGGATAAGAGATTTGATTATAGATATTATATTAACATTATAAAAATAAAATATATACATTATGCTATTGAAATCATATATCATTGGATAACGTAGGTTAGGGAAAGTTTAGATTAAAAAAATAAAAGATAATGAGGGATGGTTATACCTGTTGAGTTTCATTTCCTTGAGAAACTTTTTGATGCACTTCAAAATGTTTTTTTGAGACTAAAAAGTAAATAAATATAGTAGGAGGTTACTATAGTAATTGGGAATAATGTATATAAATATCCAAGGAATATTTGGTGTGAGGAGATAAGGTGGGGAGAGGTGGTATTAATAGTGGGAGGAGAGGGATGTTTAGGATTATTTTATTCATTTGTATATTATTCTTCATTAAGACTATAAACAGTTACAATTATTTTAACTAAATAATATAACTAGTGCATATTAGTTTAAAATAATGGGTTATTACTTCATTCATGACCTAAAGATTCATGTATTTGGATTAAAATGTTAAATACCATAAATTATTGTATTTCAATATTCACACAAAATTCAACTATTTTTGAGAAAATCCAAAAAAAATACAACCATTTTTTGATTTTTATATTTAATAAATTTAATTCATTTTATTAAAATATATTTATATACATTGTAAAATAATTTTTAATTAGAATTATCATTTAGTTGAAAAATAATAATTTTAAAATAATAACTGATCTTATAAATCTTTATAAAATTAATTATGGTCTCAGGAAATTATCTTATAATCATAAGGGAAAAAAATTAATTTATGAATATATTTAAGGAAAATATAATTTCATTTTAAAAATTATATTTATTATAAAATTTTAGATATACATTTATATTCCACAAAAATACCAATACAAAAGTTACCATTTGAAAACAATTATTTACTAATTCTATGATATTGTTATTTTTTTATTTATAAAATATTGAAATTTTGTTTATAATTTCATACGTGAGGATAAGATTTTGTTATCCATTTATCAATTCTTAATAGTCACATTTATTTTTAATACTCATGTTATAATTATTTTGGTATATGTTTCTTATTTTCTATAAACACAACATATTTAATTCAAATATTTTTAAAATAGTGTTTTTAAATGGTTCTATATATAATTTACATGTTTTCTGTTATATCAAAAAATTATAAGATGAAAAATTTTATAAAAAAATTCGGTCGTTATAAATAAATTCCCTTTCCCAATCCTTATCATCAACTATTAAGTCGATCCTACAATATAAAATTAGATTAGTTTAACAACAAAAAGATTTTATAAAATATAATATTTAAAATCAATTTAAATTATTTAATATATTATACAACACAAAATACATTTTTAAGTTAAATCACAGGAAAAAACAATTTTATTAGGTATTAAACATAATATCGAGTTCCGTTGATGACATATGTTACACACGATCTAGAGTGTTACTGGATAACAATAAAATATTTTTATTTCACATGATATCTATCACATGACATTGGAATGTAGAGAATGAAGGAGATTAAATAACTTATGAGAATATAATTTAATCATTTTTATACAATTTATTCTCTTTAGATAGTTATAAATGAGAATAAAAATAATTAAAAATAAAATAAATATATTTACAAAAATAATATTTTTATTTATAGAATGGAATTTTATAATAAACAAATTTATTTAATAGATATTAATGAAAAGTAAATATCAAATTTATATGTTATATATTAAAAAATATATTTTATAGTTAATCCAATATAGTTGATAGTCATAAGATATGCATATATCAAATTTTAAGAACAAAAATATAATTTTTTTCTAAAAGGTGGCTTTACCACCTTTTAATTGATGGGTTTCTTTAAAATTAAATTTTGTATTTTTTATTAAAATTATATGAAAAAATTAAAATAATATTTTAAATATGAATATCAAAATTTAATTATGTATAATATAGGGTTCATTTTTGAGAACTTTCATATTTTGATGAATAATGAATGATAACAAATTTCAATTGAACCAGTATTTTCATCAAATTTTTTTATATAGAAAAATTAAATTTGATATTTATTTTATGTTATAATTAGTTAAAATATATTAAAATTAATACAATTTATTTAATTAGAATCAGTTTCTTTATTATATTGGATATAAACCCATTTTAAATCTCTGAACTTTTTTTTATAAACTCTTTTTCTTTTCTTGTTTGTGAGATTAATTTTAAATTTATTTTTTGACACTTCAGGGATTGGAATTTTTGAATTATGAATCAAAATATTTAATTATAATATTTTATAATGTTTAATAATTTTAAAATATTTTTTTACCAAAAATATTAGTGATGAAAATTAAAGTTAATTACATCGATTATGGAATAGTTGAGTTTACTTAATGAGTAAAATTAAAACATAAGGTGAGAAAATGACCATAAATTGGTCCACATCCCATTTTATAGACATTATTTCAGCATATAAACAATTTAATATAATTTTTTTATGGAATCATCTTTTTAGTAAAAATGTGGGACCACAAAATTCTTTACAAAAATGCCTAGTGGGTCCTTCTCCCCAATTATAAAAGGCAACTAAAAATTTCACCTATTTACACATCTAAATCCCAATTAATCATCAAAAACCTACCCAAATAATCACATAAAATCCTTAAAATAATTATATTCACCTAACATTTGGATGAAATTCAACCAAGGAAGTCATTTTTTGCAAACTAAAATGTGTTACCATAAGAAGAGTTAACATTCATCAACATGCATTTTGATTTTGCTTACATATCAACTCCATTAATTTATCTTTATATAATACTTATATAATAACCTATTAATATTAAATATAATTATATTTTGTTATTTTAATGTTTTGAAATACACCTACACACTCATTCATAAATTGGCTAACAAAACCACCATTCGGGTGTACAGGGAACTAGCACCATATGAAACTATGTTATTATTTTTTCATTTTGCACCACTCAAGGTTTGGAAATAAGATATAAAAAATATCATTATATATATATATATTATTTATGATGTAATAAAAAATTTAGAAATATAATATAATACATTTCTTTTATTATTTCAATTTTTTGTAAGTATAATAACATCGTTTGTAGAGGTGTAGAATGCAGCCTCTTTAAAGAGATGTGATATATTCACACATTAGAAATAATGAATTAATAATTTGTAATTATGAATATATGACATAAATTAAATAAATATTATATTAATGAAAAAATTACCTTTATCGAAATACAATATATCATTTTCTGTAACACCTTTTCACTCACTAGAAAAGTTACGACTTCTTTCGTGGACATGTAAACTTCCACATCCTCGAAGTGATGTGATACCTTCTACATAACATAAAATATATGTATTAGAACATATAATTAAATAATATGTTATTTATGATATAATTATAATTTTTTAAATATAAATTATATTTACCTTCTTTCCATAATGATCATTGATAAATGGCAATGTTAATCATGTATACGTATAACCTACCGTCTCTATTATTATAACACTGGTTCATTTTTCATAGTCATATTTTTTCATTTGACTCAAAATGATAATTTATATATTCAAATGATTAGTATATAATGGATATTTTTGTGGATATGTTTATATAATGTCCTTCATGACCATAGTCTACCGACCATAGACAATTTTGACACATAAGCTGAATATGGTCAAAACATGTCGCATAAACTTAATTGTTTATGAAGATATATAAAAGATATTTATATGTGAAATAAAAGAAATTATAAATTTAAATTTTATTATGTAATTAATCAATTAAAATAACATTATTATTCATGAATATAAACACAATTGTGGCATGTTTGACATATGGTATGGGAGTTCGTTTCTATCTTATTTAAATGAGGCATATTTCGATGTTATATACACATATTCATTTATAATGATTGTGTATAGACTCATGAAATTTTATATCATGATGTTTTTCTATAATAATGATATTTAATATTATTCATAATTTTTTTAATTATTTAGTTTGGTGATTCAACTATTTCTCATACAGTAATGTATTTCATATCATTATCTTTTCATTAAGGCCTATTTTAATGTTTTACATCCAAATTTTTTTTATAATGTGTATATATATCTATATTAAATGTTATATAATAAATCTCTCTACAATAATGACATTTAATGTTTTGTTTAATTTTATTATTTAACGAGTTTTATGATCCAAGTGTTTATCATGTTGTAAGGGTCTTCTTCTAAATCTATTTTTAAGAATATCTTTTTAGGAACATTTAATATTTTATAAGTTGTATATAAATACCCTTTTACATGTAATAAAACGTGATTAATCTCTTTTAAAGATTTTTAATGTTATTTTTTAATGTTTTTTATGATTCAAATATTTCAATGTGGTTTGAGAAATATTGATTTAAAAAACAATTTATAAATTTTTTAAGATTTAATTTTAATTTTTTTTCCACAATGTCTATATTATTTAAAATATATTATATGTTATTTATATAAATGGGTTATAAAGGATTTTTTATATTCTTGATTTCATTAAATGGTTTTCAAAATGGAATCTTTTTATGTGGTATATATTAGATATTTTGAAAAATAACAAATTGAATTTTTTCGTCTTAATGTACATGAAGACATTGAAGTTTTCACCACCATGGCAATTATTTTGTTTTTCAATTCCTTTTAAAGGATTAATTTTTAAGAATATTAATTTTTAATGTTTTTTGGTTTTTTGGTTTTTAATATTAGGTTTCAAATAAAATGGTGTTTTGGTATTGAAAATAAATTCTTAGATGAAAATAGCATTTTCATCCAAATGTGATTTTATGGGTTTATAATTAGTTTTATGATAATATAATTTAATTTTTCATAGGTACCATGAAAATTATATTAAATAGGTTTGAAAAATACAACTTATTTGAAAGGTTTATCCCCAGTATAATTTATAGGTGAGGATGATATTACTTCGACAATTGATTTAAAACCATTATAACTCATGGGTGGCCCTAATATTGATTATATGAAGTGTGATCATTATTATAGATCTCTAATTCATTTGGAAGTTAAAATATTTAGTTTTTGATGCGTGGTTAACCATTTTGAAAGTCAATTAAGAATTTGATTCTATAAGTATCCTAAAAGAGTTTTAATAACATCATATGAGTTTTAATTATTTTTATTGAGAAAAGTGTGTTTCTTTTTTTTATGGAATAATTTTAATTATATATTCTGTAAGAAAATTTATGATAAAGGTAAAGGTTAAATATGTTTTAATGTTTTCAATGAACTAATAGTTTCCCCTATCTTTATATCAATTACTAAGACATTATTCTCATCCGATGATTAAAAAATAACGGGTTTACTAATATGTAAGGGAAAGGAATAATTCATGATTAAATACATTGATATTTTAAAAAAACATTATTTATTTTAAGAGTTTTTTTTATTGGTAAAATTGATACTGATTGAATGTTTCAGCCATTTATATTATGGTTTCAATATGTATGATTTATGGTATAATTATCTAAAAATATAATTTGAGAATATCCTCAAATTTAATGAAAGTAAAATATTTTCTAAAACTCAAGATAATATAATTTTTAAGGACAATTCCAAAAATTTGGTATTAATGAAATGCTCTATATAAATATATATGTTAGGAGAGTTATAATAACATTCCTTTATAAGATTTTACACTATGTTTAAATTGAAATGATATTTTATTTTATGATTTTCATTTTGCTTCACCTAATATATGTTTTTTATGATGGTTTTACATATAGTAAATAAGAAAACTATAATGGGAAGGAACCAAGAAGAAAATATACTTCCAAATCACGAACACATTATGGTTGGAAATGTAACATAATTTTTTGTAGTGATGTATCAGTTAATAGAAAGTATTAATGGGGGTGTTAACCTTGCAATAGAGGATCCTGAGATTCTAGGAAGTAACATGCCTATAGTGGAAAATTTCATGAGGGAATAACACCATAATCTAATGGATCATCAAACCTAGTGGTAGCTGAAGGATAGTTCTATTACCTGGAGTATTTATTTGATGTCATGATATGTTACAAACATTAAAATTTAACTTTTTCCATCAAACATTTTGAAGGTGAATCTTCTTGATGGATCTCTTTAATAAAGAATAATATATAGAAAGATTATCCTAATTTAATGTGATGAGAAGGTTTAAATATAAATACCATGAGTAAAATTTCCCAACAGTTATTTGGATTATGATATAGAAACATTTCTTAGAATTGATATAATAAGATAATGATTCTAGGGATAGATATGATGAAAAAATTACAATATTGTCCTGTTATGTTTCAAAATTTATTCATGAAATTAAAAGTAAAATTAATAGACATTCCATATAATTGAAACCAATTATACAGATACCTTTTTCCTCTCAATAAATTAAAATTTATGAAAAACATGTTCATTGTGCTGATAAAGATAAAATATATTTTTTTGACACATATGTTCCATGGGGTGACAAGATTAAGAAATGGCCCTGGTGGTAGAAAATAGAGAATAAAAAAATAATAATTCAAGAGGTAAACATAAATTTTTTTGTAGGTGTGGAAAAATTAATTTTTGGGAATGTATGTGTTGATCTAGAAAGTGTAACCAGTATTGTATGTTTCGTCACAAGGTTTGTGAATACAGGGAAAAGATTCCTAAACAATACCATAATAATATAAAAGATACCAATCAATAGTTAGTTTTTTTAGCTATCATGAGTCTGGAAATAATTCTAACCTGTTTTCAAAGAAACATACTAAGGGTGGAAATAATAATGATAAAAAGAAGAAAGATTAGTTTAAATAATTTTCTACTTCAATAGTTATTGTTGGGCAATCCAGTGAAGTAGTGATAGCCCCAGAGAGGTTGATATTTTTCCAAGTATGATCATAATCCAAATTCCATGGGTCCTCGAAATTTAATGTTTTAAATAATTGAAATATGGTGGGATATATTTATTAATATTGTATAGATATGTAATTTATATGATTAATATTTATTTGAGGAATTATACCACTAATTCTATGGAATTATGTTTTATAGTTTTTGTATCCATTATTTTTTTATAACTATGGAATGATTTAGTTGATACATTTTTTCTTACTATTTAAATTTCGAGACAAAAGTATTATTCTATCACATGAATATTTTAATTATCTTACAATGTACTAACCATTTTGTTTTTCGATTATATCTTAAAATAAAAGGAATATCATGATATCCATTTTAGTATTATGTGATCCTTTATACGTTTTTACTGTTATTCAGAAATTAAAAGTCATGTTGAATACTCATTTACTGGATAAATAGAAGATTAGGCGGTGGAAATTTATTATATGATTAATCTAGACTCTTCATGTATGTACATTCAATTATTCTCTTAGTATAGATACCGATGTATTATTTCTACTCTAGTAATCTGATCTTGAAATAAAATGTTACCTAATAGTATATTTTTTAATGATATGAATGAAATTTTTTCACAGCTTTTTTGGATATTTTTTTCATTTACTTCTTTTAGACCATGTTATACTTCAGTCATTATTAATCCATAAGTATAAATTTCCCATTCTAAACCCATATTTTATTTTTTTTCCCAATGATAACTCTATGTGGAAATATAGTTATTATTAACTTATGGTTGCCTTAATGTTTCCCACTTCCCCTTTCTAGGAATATATTTTATTTTCCCTTTGTTCGATATGTGTTTCAATAATGAAATTTTACAAAGATAAATTATTGATAATAAATATAATCTTTTTGGGAGAAATTCATTTAGGGGAGTGGTTGTAAAAAACCGATATTTTATGAATTTTATACTTCCAAATTAATGTAAATTATTTAAAATATTTTACTACATGAAATAAATAGTTTATCTCTCATAACATGAAACAACATGTGTTATCATGTATTTCATAAAAAATCGTGTTTCTTTGAGAAAATATGAAAACACAATCACATGACTTACTTGATAAAAATATAAATTTTTTTTTAACATAATAGTAAACAACATCATCTTGAATTGATATGGATAAATGATATTAGCTAAATTATAAGAATATACTTTACATTTGTTTATAAAAGTAATTATTCACAATTAATTATAAATTATAACAAAAACAAACTGAATATAAATTGAGTTTTTATAAAAAAAAAATTTATTTACAAAATGAAGTTATATATTAATATTTTAAAATAATAAATTTTAGTGAAAAATAATAATTGATTTTATATGTTATATATTCACTAAAATTTTTTACTATTAAACCAATATATCTGATAGGCATAAGATAATATTAAATTCAAATTTAATAAAAAAATTTATTTTTCTAAAACAAATTTTCTCATCCTTTTAATGGATGAATTGTTTGAAAAGAAATTTTTAATACTTTTCCGAATTTATTTTAAAAAATAAATGGTTTTTAAAGAGGAATATTAAAATTTACTTTGTGTGATTTTTTTCACATTGATGTGAACTTTCATATATTTAAGAATATTTAATGACACCAAATTTTAATTGAAAACTACATTATAGTGTAATTTATTTATATATTTATATTAAATTTAAAATATATTTTAAGGTCTAATTAGATAAATTGCACATAAATAAATTCAAAAAGGGTAATTTAAATCATTTTCACATTATATTGGATAAAAAAATTCAATCTTTTGAACTTTTCACTCTAAAAACACACTGTCTCGTCCCTTCTACATTGTTAATTTTGAACTACATTCATACAAATCTATGATAGGAATTTGAAAAAATATATAATATAATTTTAAAAAACATAATTTTTACTTTATAATAATGTAAATTTAGTTTTTGACCAAAAATATTAGTAAATGATTATAAATTTACTTACAAGGATTATAGTAAGGAAAGAGTTTACATAATAACTAATCATGAAATATATGGTGTAAAAATGAATATATATTCTTTCATAACTATTTTTTGGGATATTATTGTACCATATACCATAATGGACCTAATGTTTTGTTTAACCTAACCCTCTTGGTTGATAAAAACATGGGGATAAAAAAATTCTTACAAAAAGCCAATGGTGTCCTTTCTCACATATATAAAAGGGGACTTACCCGCCGTCAATTCTTCACACATATTAAGTCATTTTTTACAAAATATGCCCAAAATTTTTCCCAAAAAATAACCCCTCACCATTTAAGTGTCATTTTTTAAATATATCACACCAAGTAAGTCCTTTGGCACAATCCAAAAATATTTACCTGAAAAACAGGTAATGTTCATCAACATGCATTTCCATTTTGTTTCCATAATCAATAACTTCATTTATATTTATATCATTTTTATATAATGAACTATGTATCTTTAATATAATTATATTTTGTTATGTTAAGGGTTCTACAAAAAACTACACACAATTATATCAAATGGGAAATGGAATCATGATTTGTGTGTTTGGTGAACTACTGCCTCAAGAATCAACATCGTTCGTTTCTCTTTTACCACCACTCATGGTTGAGAATTATGATGGAAATATTATTTCTATATGATATATATTATATTCATGATTTATTAATAGTTTTATAATTATTATTTAATTCATACATTCATGTGTTATAATTTTTTTGGAATACGACAACATTGATTACATACATTTGGGTTACCACATCCTCAAGGCAATGTGATACATTCACACATTACATTGAATTCATTATATAATGGTTTAATTAAAAATATGCTATATGTATGACATATATATGATTTTAATTATATAATTAATTTTTTTTATTATAAAATATCACATTTTTAACTCATTTTCTCACACTAAAAATGTTATATTGATGTTAAAGGACGTGTGGACTACCACCTCCTTGAAGTAATGCGACTCCATTTAAATAAAAATTATTATATTTATTTTTATATATGATTAAATAAAATTGTAATTATTATATAATTATCCTTATATAAAGATAAATTGTATATAATGATGTATGTAATGCTCATTGAAAAATGGGAACATAAATCATATATTTTCATGACCTACCATCTTCCAAATTATAAGGGTGGTTAATTTTATATAATCATATTTTATGAATGGTTTTAATAGTATAATAGAAGAATAAATATTCTTATTATTTAATTATTATTATTATGGATATGTTTATATAATAACCTTATTGACCATAGGCTACCAACCATAGTAATTTTTGAATCATAAGTGGAATAAGGTCAAAACACCTTACATAGACATAATTGATAATATAGTTTTATAAAACATTGTAATAAGTTAAGAAAAAGTAATGATAAACTTGAAAATGGTTCTTAGTAATGTAAAAAATTAACAAAATTTATTATTCATGAAGATAAAGACACATGTAACATGTCATAATCAAGGTATGTTATTTCATCCCAATATCCATTCATTGAGGCATATTTTATTGTTATATAGCCACATTATTTTATAATGTATATGTATAACCCCTTTAAAATTTATATCATTAATTTATATATTATCTTGATATTTACTATTTGTAAGATCCTGGTTTTTGTAAAGGAATGTTTTGTTGTGTTTTGGGTTGATTCCTTTGTCTTTGGGACTTTAAAAGGTTTCGTGGAAGTATGAGAGGCCTTGGGGGTGTTCTGGGGGCTCGGGGCATGGAAGGAGGGATGTATGGGAAAAGAAGACCAATACACACGACCTGAGCACGGTCTGCCAAACCGTGCAGCCTGCCTATACTAAGTCGTGAGACCCTCCCTTTTCTGGACAGAAGCGAGTGCATGGTTTGCGCACAGTTTTCCGAGCCATGTGGCTAAATCATTCGAATTCCCCTTCTCTGGGCAGTGGCATGTGCACGGTTTGTTCACGGTTTTCCAAACCGTACGGCCACTTATAGTTGGAAAATTTACAAAATTGCCACTCCAGGATTTATAACCCCAAATCAGGATTTTCCTCCCATCTTCTCTTCTTCACCCTAGGTATAGACCAAGCTTCCAAAGGACAACAAGAGATCAAAATCCCTCATTTATAAGGCGTTTTTGGTGCTGTTGGTAGCAGATTGAATCTCTAGGTAAGGATAATCTCCTCCTTGGTTCTTTTATTGGTATAGGGTTTCTGTCTTCTATCCCCCTTGTTACAAAACCCTAAAACCCTATCTTTTGGGTGAGTTCTAGGTTGAAGCTCCATGTTTTGGTCGAGTAGAGGTCTATGGAATCGATTGAGGGTGCGTTCAACTGCAGATTTGAGGTAGGTGGTCTACAAGTTATATCCCATGGTTATTTAGGGTTTTGTGCATGTTTACTTGTGTTTTTCCCTTGGTTATGTTTTGAATAACCTAGGCATGTTTGGTAAAATCAGTGTTTAAAATGGAAAATGGGAACCCTCATGATCCTTGTGGGATGTGTTGGGATTGACTTGGCCCAATTGGGTCATCCATGGGATGTGCTAGATTATCCCGGGTTTAGGGATTATCATTAAACGAGTGACCTTGTTGTAATGAGTTGTAGAACCCTTGATAAACATGTTGGAATTAATGGTTGATTCATGGAAATCATGAACGTGTTAAATGGGTTAATCTGAAAAATGATTAAAGACCATAATGGGATAGATAATGGGTCTAGGATGGAATGCTTAGTGAGATAAGCATAACACATGGGAATTGGGTGAATGGTTGAATGATGTGAAATAGTAAGGTGTTAATGGGTTAAGGCATGATGTGGTTTCCCATGTGGGTTTTTGTGAATGATGGTTGCCGATGGGCAATGTTTGGAAGGTTGATGGTTACTTATATATAAGCATGCGCACATGGATTCGTAGAGTGGGGTATGACTTGATGATCTATTCCCACGGGTCAAGTGAAGACTGTGGCTCTAAACTCCTCCTTAAATGCATGGGTTAGGAAAGGGTTATGAGGGTCTACTCTCCTAACGGTTGCATCCACCCGGACTGAGGCTTCGAGGTGAGGATATGGTTTCTATGAGGGAGTTAGTCCTAGTTAGATAGGATAACGATATATTTACCCTCTTTCATGTGATTGTTGGCCTTAGACCCATGTAATAAAATGTATGTGATTAACCCATGAAAATGTGATGAAATGTTAAATGATTATAATTGGTGTGAAATGAATGGTATTGGAAGTGGTAATGGCTTTGGATCTGAATTGGTTATAGGCACCTTAAACAATTATGTGGAATTTATAATTCATTTTACTTTTGCATGAACTACCTGGTTATACTGGATATTTTGTAGACACTGTTGGTGGTGGCCTATTGAGTTGTACTCACACCCTGCTCGGGCCAAAATTGGGTTCCTAGGTAGACATCATGTTTGCAGGTCAAGAGAAGCAGAATAATCATTGCTAGATAGTCGAGTGGATATGGGTAGTACTTGGTGGAGGATGCAGACTTGGAGTCGGGACCATTTTGGGGATTTTGGCCGTTGTCTTTATTTTGGGCATCTGTACACTTTGCACATGTAGTATGACATGGAATATATATTGTTGGGATTGGTTGTTATACATGTTCCTTGTTTGTTGGTTATTGTTTCTGTTGTTTGGTTATTCTATTGTGGCTTACTCTAATAAATAGGGGGTATAGTCTCCCCAATTGACTACATAGACCCCCATTGTTAGTCTACAGCCTTTGGCATACGGGGATGTGTGCGTAAGGATATGTAACCACCCGGCTCGGAGCATCAGTTTAGTGGCCTCGGGGATGGGGAAGTTGCAAAGTGGTATCAATGGAGGTTTTTCTTCTCATTCTCTGAGGTCTTGTTAATTGGGATTGGTATCCAAGGGTTAAGATGTGTCATGCCTTGGTAATGAGCTCGTTCTTGGGAGTAGCTAACAAAGGTACGGGGGATACCCAAGTCACCAAGGGTGGGAATGGTTGTTCTTGTTTGTGTGTTGTTACAGTTGAAGATATTTTACAGTTGGGTGAGGCACATGTGGTTTGATGTGATTGTTTTATGATATTAGGCTCATGGCCTTAACGGCATGTGGAATGGCATTCATGCATCATCATAGGCACCTAGGGAGATAGGTGACTTGGATTGTATGAGACACACGCACATGGTTGGTGTGTGAGGCAAGAAGGTTGGGTGTATCATGCATTTCATGAAACCAAGAAAAAATGATAAAATGAAATATATGGGTTTGAAATGATGTGGAATATGTTGTGTAAAATGTGGTGTGATTATGGTGGTAGTGCATGTATGTTTACCCCATATAGACAATGGCTGCGATAGGGATGGTTGGGGAGGTTGTATCTAGTGAAGAGCTTTTTTGCTGTTGTGAAGTTTTATGGTACACAATCTAAATCTCGTGCATGGAATTGTAGAAATATGACACCCCGATGTTGATTGCCAGTTGGTAAATGGGAGTATGTTTCATAGAACACTCATCTAGTAGAGGAGAAAGAAAATGAGGTAATCAATTAAGGTATAGAAGACCAGTTCTGAGAGAACTTGGATCACCTTATGCAGATGATGGATTGGGACCCAGGGCGGGTTGCACCAAGTATGTTTGAGATGAACAGGGAATTCCAGCTGCAGAACCATCTAAATATCACCAGAGAGGGTGGACCAGAGGTAGGAGAGTTTTGGATAGAGTCTGTCCTGGATCGGGCTATGTAGATTATGATCCTAACTCAAGGATCGTTGTTGGTGATGGAATACACTTGTCGCTTCACCGATTTGAGACGCTTTTCCCCATTGTTAGCATTGGATGAGGCAGCGGTAGAAAGAGGTTTCTAGGATGGGCTGAGGCATTAGTTCAAGTCTCAAGTAAATATATTCCACTTGAAGTGGTTCACAGAGGTAGTGGATCAGGCATTGATCTTGGAAGGAAACTTGAAGGGAGCTTCAGGTATTGGGATAGTGGTGCTAGTGGGACAGAAGAGTAGTACAGCTACCGAGGGTCGGAAGTGATGCCGTGAGGGCTCACAGCATGGAAGAAGTGTCCAAAGAAGCTGTAAGAGATGGTCCACCTCTCAGGGTGGGGATCAGGTGATATTCTATCAGTACGGTAGGCCGAGGCACATGTGTGTTCAGCGTCCTCAACCTCTAGTTGAGTTTTGTTCGTGCAGAAGGATGGGACATGTGCAGAGGATCTGTAGGGATCCTCAGCAGGTAGGTGAGCATGATGTTGGAAGGTAGATACCAGATATAGAAAGGGGATCAGTTGCCCCATATCAGGCCTGCATCTGGAGATCCATGGGCCTTACTGGCAGGGGCAGTGGACGTGGAACTCTTGGGCAAGATCGCTCACGCCTGCAGGGTAGTGCAGCACAGGGCATTCAGGCTGGAGCCCAGGGTAGAGGGTAAAGTTAGCTTCAAGCAGTTCATTTTTCTCCTAGATATGGTGAGGCCGGACCATCGACTATTATAGGTACGATCCTTTTAGATTCTATGTTTGCTAGTTCATTATTTGACACAGGTGCCACACACTCTTTTATCTCTGCTCAAATTGTGGAATAGATATGTTTACCTATGAAAAGGGTGTCCGGAGTTATGTCAGTTGACACCCCATTGTGAGTGAGGGTTGAGGATATCAAGCAGTGCAAGGTATGTGCCTTGGATGTTGGTGGGTATCATTTTCTATGGAATTTTCTCATTCTCGAGATGTTAGGATTTGACCTAATCCTAGGAATGGATTGGCTGGTGTGGTACCAAGCACACATAGATTGTTATCATCACATAGTATCATTTAGGTCGCTTGAGGGTGACGCTTACGTTCACTATGGTGAATGGGATGTTCGAGGAGGGCTTGTAGAGATGTTTAGTCAACAGAAGAGTGGACTCACGGGCCAATTGGCATGTCTCGTGCTCTATGATGATGAAAGAGGGGAGCAACATGTTTTTCCTCTTGTGGTGGAACGGTTTCGGTACGTGTTTCCTAAGGATTTATCAGGGTTTCTACCCAAGAGGGATGTTGAGTTCTCGATCAAGTTACTGCCGAGAGTGGAGCTAGTTTCTATTCTGCCATACCGAATGACATCGGACGAACTCTAGGAACTGAAGGTTCAGCTAGAGGATTTGGATAGTAGGGGGTTTATTAGTCCTAGTACGTCTACTTGGGGATATTCTGTGCTTTTTTCATAGAAGTTTGATGGGTTGTTGAGGCTGTGTGTTGACTATCAAAAGTTGAATCAGATAACAGTGAAGAATTAGTACCATCGTCCTTTAATTGATGACCTATTTTATCAGTTGAGGTGTGCATCAGTGTTTTCTAAAATTCAACTGAGGTCAGGTTATCACCAGTTGAGTGTGAGGTCTTATGACGTACGACAGACCGCTTTCCGAAGTCAATACGGTTTGTTTTAATTTTTGGTAATGCCTTTCGGCTTGACCAATGCACCAGTGGTGTTTATGGATTTAATGAATCAGATCTGTCATTCCTATCTAGACCAGTTTGTGGTTTTCATTGTTGAAGATATATTAATGTACTCGAAAACTCACGACGGTTATGCCCAACACCTTGAAATCATCTTGAGTATGCTAAGAGAGCATCGGCTATACGCCAAGATATCCATGAGTCAATTCTAGATAGGTGAGGTGAATTTTTTGGGACACATATTCTCAGAGGCAGGTGTGATAGTGGATCTAAAAAAAGTGCAGGCAGTTGTGTCTTGGGGGAATCCCAAGAGTATTTTTGATGTTCGTCGTTTTCTAGGACTGTCCGAGTATTATCGAAGGTTCATTTAGGATTTCTCTCACTTGGAAACACGACTCATGGGCTTAAACAAGAAGGGAATCCGGGTCGACTGGTCAGGGGCTTGTGAGGATTCCATCCAAGAGTTTAAGATGCGGTTGACGACCACACCTATCCTGATCCTACCTGAGCCGGGTAAGAAGTATGTCGTGTTTTGTGATGCGTCCGGAATCGGACATAGGGGTATGTTGATGCAGTTTGAGATGGTTGTGGCTTATGGGTCAAGGAAGATGAGACCCCATGAGCAGAACTATCCCACTCATGACCATGAGTTAGCTGCAGTAGTGTACCCCTTGAAGCACTGCAGACAATATCTGTTGGGGGAATGGTTTACCGTGTTTATGGACCATAAGAGCATAAAGTACATATTCTCACAATGAGATCTAAATCATCAGAAGTGAAGATGGGTTGAATATCTCCAGTCTTTTGACATTGAGTTGGTGTACATGCCTTGAAAGGGGAATAATTTTGTTGATGCTCTAAGCAGGAAGATTCAGAATCAGGCAGTTATGGAGTCCATCACCGAGTGGAGGGAGATGGCTTTGTTTGTAGAGATGCACCTGGAGGTGCAGGAGGAAAGTGTTCAGTTAACTTTTTCTTCCTTAAAGATGGATTTGATGCTTTTGGTGTGATTTATGGAAGGTTAGCATGATGATCCTGAGTGTTTGGCCATGACAGAAAATCTTAATGGTGGGGAGCTACCTTCTGGTTGGTCCGTCGACGCGGAATCTGCTGTTCTCATTCGTGATCGTGTGGTTGTGCCCATGTGTGTACAAGAAGTGTTGATCTGTGAGTTTCATGCGTCAAAGTGGGTAGTGCATTCTGGTTTGACCAAGATGTACCATGATCTCCCAAGGCAGTTTTGGTGGCCTGGAATGGAGAAGGAAGTTGTGAGCTTTGTGGCACGGTGCCTTAGCTGTCGGCAGGTGAAGGCCGAGCATCAACACCCAGGTGGTTTGTTGTATCCATTGCCCATTCCGGAATGGAAGTGGGATGCTGAAATGATGGATTTTTTCGTGGGTCATCCGAGGATACCACAGATGAATAATGCGATCTTGGTGGATGTGGATCGGTTAACAAAAGAGGCTCAATTCATTCTGATTCAAGAGACCTTTACAGTCCACCAGTTGGGTTATCTGTTTGTTCAGGAATTAGTGACATTTCATGGGGTGCCGAAGACCATATTTTCGGACCGAGATCAGCGTTTAATATCGCATTTTTGGTAATGGTTGCAGATGGCGCATGGTACGCAGGTGTTTTTGAGAATGGCTTTCCACCCGCAGACGGACGAACAATCAAAACATACGATGCAAGTGTTGGAAGACATGTTTAGAGATTGTGTCTTGGACCATGGTGGTTCTTGGGAGATGCACTAATCTTGAGTCGAGTTTGCCTACGAAAACCATTTTCAAGATATGATTCAGATGGCACCATTTGAGGAACTCTACAGGAGGCCATGTAGATCTCCATTGTGATGGCTAGAGGCCAGTGAATCTGAGTTGTTGGGGCCAAGTCTCATACAGAAGACTACAGAGAGAGTGAAGTTGATCAGGAAGAGATTGGAAATGGCTCAGAGTATGCAGAAGTCATATGCAGATCGGTGGCGTTGACCTCTTGAGTTTGGGGTGGGTGATAAAGTATTCTTTTGGCTGTCGCCAAGGTTGGGTCACTGTCGGATTCAGATGCAGCGTAAGTTGGCACCCAGGAATGAGGGACCTTTTGAGATTGTTGAGAGGATCAGACCAGTGGAATACCAATTGGATCATCCACAGTGGTATGGGGGGATTCATGATTTGTTTCATGTGATGAATCATTGACGGTATCACCCTAACCCATCTCATGTTGTTGATGTAGAGGATGTGGAGCATGAGGTTGATGTGTCCTTTGTGGAGAATCCGGTTCATGTGGTGGATCGTAGTGAAAAGGTCTTGTGAGGAAAGGTTGTGCCATTAGTACGAGCACTATGGAAGCATGGGAAAGTCCAAGAAGAAACATGGGAATGAGAATCAGTTATGTAGGCTCATTGGCCTGAGCTCTTCTCTTTGGTGGAGCGATGAGGCTTGGAAGCTCGGCTCGAGGATGAGCCGTTATATGGTGGGGAGGTTGTAAGATCCCGATTTTTGGAAAGTTATGTTTTGTTGTGTTTTGGGTTGAACCCTTTGACTTTGGGACTTTAAAAGGATTCTTGGAAGTGTGAGAGGCCTTGGGGGTGTTTCGGGGGCTCGGGTCACGAATGAAGGGATGTATGGGAAAAGCAGACCAAGGCCCACGACCTGCGCATGGTCAGCCAGACAGTGTGGCCTGCCCAGACTATGCCGTGCGACCCTCCCTCATCTGTATAGAATCGATTGAATGGTTAGCACATGGTTTTCCAAACAGTGCACCTCAATCGCCTGACTCCCCCTCCTTCGGGGCACTTCTGTCTGCACAGTTTGAGCACGGTTTTCCAAACCGTGCGACTAAACCCAGCGGCCACTTAAATTTTCATAATTAACAAAATTTCCACTACCGGATTTATAACCCCAACTCGGGATTTTCCTCCCATCTTCTCCTCTTCACCCTATGTGCGGACCAATCCTCCCAAGGACTCCAAGAGATCAAAATCGCTCGTTTCTAAGGTATTTTTTGTGACATTAGTTTTATATTGAAGCTCCGGGTAAGGCTAATATCCTCCTTGGTTCTTTTCTTGGTTTAGGGTTTGTGTCTTCTCTCCCTCTTGTTCGGAAAACCTAAAAACCTTTCTTTTGGTTGAGTTCTAGGTTGAATCTCCATGGGTTGGTCGAATTGAGGTCTAAGGACTCAATTGAGGGTGATTTCAACCGCGGATTCAAGGTAGCTGGTCTACAAGTTATATCCAATGGTTATTTAGGGTTTTGTGCATGTTTACTTGTGTTATTGTTTTACATTGGTTATGTTTTGAATAACATAGGAATGTTTGGAAATTTTGGTGTTTAAAATGGTAAATGGGATCCCCCACGATCCTCGTGGGATGTGTTGGGATTGACTTTTCCTAATTGGGCCATCCATGGGATGTGTTGACTAATCCCAGGCTTATGGATTGTCATTAAATGAGCGACCTTATGGTAATGAAATGTAGAACCCTTGATAAACATCTTGGCGTGAATCGTTGATTCATGGAAATGATGAACGGGGTAAATGGGTTACTGTGAGAAATGATTAAAGACTATAATGGGATAGATTTTGGGTCTAGGATGGAATGCTTAGTGAGTTAGGCATTACACATGGGAATAGGGAGAATGGTTGATTGATGTGAAATGGTAAGGTGTTAATGGGTTAAGACATGATGTGGTTTCCCATGTGGATTGTTGTGAATGAATGTTGCCGATGGGAAATGGTTGGAAGGTTTATGGTTACTTATATATAAGCATGTGCACATGGCTTCGTTGAGTGGGGTATGACATGAGGATCTACGCCCATGGGTTGAGTGAAGACTGAGGCTCTAAACTCCACCCTAAATGCACGGGTTAGGAAAGGGGACTGAGGGTCTATTCTCCTAACAGTTGCATGTACCTGGACTAAGGCTTCAAGGTGAGGATATGGTTTATATGAGTGATTTAGACCTAGTGAGATAGGATAACGATGTGTTTACCCTCTTGCATGTGATTGTTGGCCTTAGACCCATGTAACATAATGTATGTGATTAACCCATGAAAATGTGATGAAATGGTAAATGATGATAATTGGTGTGAAATGAACAGTGTTAAAAGTGGTAATGGCTTTGGCTCTGAATTGGTTAAAGTCACATTAAACAACTACTTGGATTTTATCATTCATTTTCATTTTTCATGCACTACCTTTTTATACTGGATATTTTGTAGGCACCGTTGGTGGTGGGCTACTGATTTTTACTCTCACCCTTCTCGGGCCGCGTTGGGTACCCATGCAGACTTCATGTTGGTAGGTTAGGTGAAGGGAAAGGGTCCTTGCTAGATAGTTGAGTGGATATGGGTAGCACTTGGTAGAGGATCCAGACTTAGAGTTGGGACCATTTTAAGGATTTTGGTCGTTGTCTTTATTTTGGGCTTTTGTACAATTTTCACTTGTAGTATGACATGACATATTTATTGTTGGGATTGGTTATTATACATGTTCTTTGTTTATTTGTTATTGTTTCCGCAGTTTGGTTATTTTGTTGTGTATTACTCTGATAGATAGGGGGTATAGTCTCCCCACTTGACAACATAGACACCCGCTGCTAGTCAACAACCTTTGGCGAATGAGGAGGCACACATAATGTTTTGTAACCACCCGGCTCAGATCACCGGTTTAGTGGCCCCCGAGATGGGGGCGTTACACTGTTTTGTTAATGGTTATTCTTCAATTAGTTTTATGATTCAAGTGTGTCTAATGTGATAATGTATATTGTATCAATTTCATTTTATTGAGGTATATTCTATTGTTATACACCCACATTAACTTATAATGTGTATTAATATCCCCTTGATATGTTATTTCATGAAGTTATCTATTCTAATTATATTTATGGATTTTATAATATTATTATTTAATGAGTTTTATGATTCATTTTTTTTCATTTGGAAAATGATTCATATCAATCTCATTTAATTGAGGAATATTGTAACACCAAAATATATTATTGTATGTATCTTTTTAAATTTAATATCTTTGTAGCTTGTATTGCATGAAACATTGATCATAAACAAACCATGATATTCATTTTATATTATTAGTTAAAATGAAATTATTTTATAGATGTTAAAGTGGTGGTAATAAATAAGATTAAATAATTTATTAAAATATTATATTGAATTCATTGGTTACCTTAAAAATAAGTATAAATTACAATTTAATATAATGAAAATGTGTTTATAAAAACTATTAAAATGCGCATAGGTGATTTTTATAAGAATTGAATAAAAAGTAAAAATTTCTAGATTATATTAATGATATGTATATATATAATACAGTAAATGTATTCATAAAATTCATCATATGTGTTTTATAGAAATTATATAAGAAAAATCAAATTTTACACCTAAAAGATGTATTATTATTAGAAGAAACTTTTACCACCTTTTAAAAGAACACTAGTTTTAAATATAGTTTTTGAAAATTTAATAAAATTTATTTGAAAAATTAAAATTAAAATTTTAATTCAGAATATAAATATTTATTTTTGTTGAAATTTTCTTAAGTCTTACTATTTTCATGTATAGTGATAAATATTTCATCTTTATTGAAAACATAAATTTTTTATTAATAATTTATTTTGTATAATTATATTTTTAATTAGTTATAAAATAAAATTAGGTCAAATATTTATCATTTAATCTTATTTATTTCATTTTAATAAATTTCACATTTAATTTTGATATTAAACATTTAAATAATTTTAATGTTTTCACATTAGAAACTCGTTTCTTTATTCTGTCAACATGATTAATTTTATCCTATTATGCATTTTTATTTTGAAAAATTGATCCCATATTTATAATAATATGATCCAAATTTTTTAAATATGACCATTTTATTTTTTGAACGATATGAATAATAACAATAGTTTTTTATAATTAAAAAATTTATGTGTAAACCAAGTAATTAAGGGTAACAAAAATATAACAAGTGTTAAAAAATTCTACTAACGTTATTATTAATTTTATTTTATGAGTTAGTGATGGTAAAAATCATAATTGGGATGATTTTATAACAACATGTATCCACTTATATGAATTTATATCTTTTTTAGTATTTTATTCTAATGAAATTCCAATATGTTGTACTAATGTTTTTAAGTATTACATTATATATATTTATATATTATAATGATATATTTGAATATAAATAGTCATCTAAAAAATAAAATTTTTATCTGCCGAATGAAAAAATATTTTTTAATTTTTCGGTAATAAATATGAACCTTATAATCTTACACAATGATGATGTAATAATTTTTTAATTAATATAAATATCAAACAAATGATATAAAAAATATTAAAATAAATTTAATTTTAGGTATTTAATGTAGTAAAAAAATTATAGATGAACTAGAAATAGTAGTGATTCATTAATAGGTTTTATAGTATATATTGTTTATATATACTTTTAAATGTTATGAAATGAATACTATCAAAATTAACATTAATGATATTTTAAATTAAATAATAATTTCATAAATGATAGAAAAATCATAAAAATCTAGAGATCAAAAAAAATAATTAGGTTAATATTTAATATGTAATCCATGACTCATTTATCGTATTTTTGCATTTTATAGTAACTATATTTACCACTTAGGAGTGAAAAAGAAATATTTTCATGGTAAGAGTTAAAATATTTAAGAAAGGGACAAATTCAAAAGATAAGGGTAAGAATGTGAACTAAATGTGTTAAAATATTTTTTTTTAGGATTTAGACCCATAAACATCTTATATTCTAAATATCACTCTTTCAATCCATTCATAATTGATATTAAATTTTTATTAATTTAATATTTTGAGAGTTTCCAAAAGTTCACCTCACCTCAATTATAAAAGGGCCCCATATACCTCACTTATTAATTCCATTTTGACCCTTCTTTATTAACTGAAACCTACCCATTTATCCAAATAACTTACATAACTTCAGCTTATAAGCCTTAATTTGGAAATAAGAAAAACCCAAGAAGTACTTTTGTGTCAATAAAAAGTAGATACATAAAGAAGAGGCAACATTCATTAATGAATGTTTTCAATTTATTTCTTCCTTAAACATCATAAATAATTTTTTTCAAGTTTATATGTTATACTGAGTATCATAAATATTATGATACATTGTTATATTAAATATTTAATCTACACCCACACACACTTCCATCCAATTGGATACACAATCATAATTTATGTGTACGACAAACTACTGCCTCATGAACTTATGTCTTTCATTATTAAATTTACACCATTAATGGTTGAGAATAATGATGGAATGTATTGTTTTTATATTATATATATTATAGTTAGGATGTATTTAGGCTCATGTAGTTATTATATTAAACCTATCATCATGATTTCCATTTTTCGAAACACGATAACATAGTTTGTGGAGTAATAGCTTCTCAAAACGATGTGATTCATTCTCACATTACATGTAATATATTAATATGTTTTTATAGAATTTATATCATATATATTACATAATTATTATACTATAATTATATTATTTTCATTCTTCTTTTCAATAATACAAGAAAACAGAAACAATATTAATGCATACGTACAACCTACCGTCTACATGAACGATGTATTTCATCTTATATTTATATATTTAATAGTTTATTATAAATAAATATATACTAAATATATCTGATATTTATGTCATGGATATTATTCTTGGTATTATTAATTCATGATATATTTAACAGTATAAAAAATATAACCAATCTAAGCACATGTGAAAAACAATGATTTTATTACCTAAAACATAACATTATCATTTAATTGTTAATAAATGTGTAGTATAATGTCATAATTAAATCATATATTGTATTTTAGAATCTAATTTAGTTTATTGATAGATTTATAGAAACTCTTTCTTTATTATAATGGTGGTTTGAATTAGTACAATGAGAGTTAATATATAAGGTATGATAATTTTGACGCTCTTTTATTTCTATAGGACACTTGCCATATACACTACTTATTTATTTAGTGTGGTGTATATAATACCCATTAATTTACATTATAACTATTTTAATGAAGATTATATTATTATAATGTCCATATAATATTCTTTCTTTTAGGGTGCATACTATTATACTGATTATAAAGTGGTAAATGTAATTTCGAAATCTCAATATTATTTGATATTATTTAAGTTTAAGAATCCACTAGGGAACATTTGTAATCCATATTAATGTAAGATAAATTTTTTTTTTAAATAGGTTTCTACTATTATCTTATACATTTTAGTGTATTTACATTCATGTTCATATTTTTATAATTTACTACTTTTTAAAAAAACTAGGAAGGAATGTTTCTTAACATATACAGTCTGAGTTGATTTTTCTGCTTTCATGATGCCTTTATGTTTTAAAGATTCCAGTACTAGTTTTAAAGGATCCGGTCATTGAAAATTATTTCATTCAAAATTTTTTGTCCTTTTAAATAAATTATTTGAATGTTAAAAAAGGAATTTATGACATGAATTTTCAATAACATTGAAAGAGTATTTTTATCATTGTCAACATCCATTGTTAATTTTTTTGATTTATTGTAAGCAATCTATTATGATATCATGTACCATATTTTATTAAATAATTTATTATCAATTTTACTATGTATGTTATTTTTTAATACCATTATCCATAATAGTCATAATAGTTTTTGATCATGTTTTCTGATTGGGGAAAGTTATTTACATTTCATATGTATATTTTTTTTATGGTTCAACCCAATAATATGGTGATATAATAAGAATTAGTATGTTATGAGTTATTACCACTATATCACCTTGATACATCAGTAGGTATCTTTTAACAATGAAGATATAAATTTAGCAGAGTTATTATAGATTAATTTTTCAAATGTCTTTTCCAATGCCTCGATAGTATGTTTTAGATGAGCAAGATTATGAATTAAATAATTAAGATATTATTTTTTGAAATTACATGTGATCATTTAAACTATAGAATAAAAATTATTATGTTTTATAGATCATGTGATTATTTAGATGGAATGTGTTTCAGTTATTTACCTTTTTTAATTTATCATTCCATATTTACCGATAACATCTGTTATATACACACCCTTAACTATAATCTGATATGACCCCTTTGTTATGTTTTATTTTCCACAAGAACCTAAATTTTTTAATATGATTGACATACATGGATAATATAATATAATAATTAAGTTATTAAAGGAATTATGGTGTTGAAATTTTAATCTTGAAAATCTGATGAGGATTTCAAGTAAATTTATAATTCACTAAGAATATAAACTGTTATTTCCTTTTAGATGTAATTTCTTGTATACTATTATAATATAACTAATTAACCACGTACAATGGGAATATTGGGTCAGGGTCTTTGCACATATTTGGATGTTATACACCTCTATTCTTTTATATGCTATTTATACAAACCATTTTTCATGTTATATCATAAAAATTCTCTATTAAATTGATATATAATGTTTTGTTGAATTTTATTCTATAAAGATATTATTATTTAAATATTTCAAAGTGTTATGGGAAATTATGAATTAAAAATATATTTACAATTTTATTATTATTTAATTGCAAAATATTTTCCTCCATGTAAATATTCTTGATATTTTTAATTTGTTTATTTATATAAATAGATTATAATGGAAATTTTATGCATTCTATTCATTTCATTAAATGTTTTTCAAAATTGAATATTTTTAAATGTTTAATACCAAACAATTTAGCTAATGGAGATTATAATTCTCTATTCTTAACATACATAATGAAAAATATTTTTTTGTGACCATGGACGTTGTTTAATTTTTAAAATCAATTGAAGGATTTAATTTTTCCTTACAGAAAATACATATTTATATATATATTTTTTGGTATTAAAATTGGGCTTTCATTGAAAATGGTTTTTTCATATTGAAAATGGGATTTCAAACGAAAAGGTTATTTTTTCTCTATTGTGTTTGTGTATTGGTATAAAAAGTATTTTTAAAGTGTCTAATGATGAGATTGTTAAACAATAGATATTCTACATGATAATTATATAAAACTGGTGATCTATATATATATATATATATTATGAATGATTAAGACCCATTATATATCATGATATGTGTGTTTCTTTGATATATCTTAAATGAATTGTGGGGACCATTATAGCTCATGTGTGACCCCAGTGTAGATTATATGAAGGGTGATCTCCATTATTGATCGCCAATGAATTTTTTAATGGTAATATTGAAACATGGTCATATAAATATTCTTTTTTAATGGGTTTCAAAAGGGTTTTATGAATATTATTCTCGAATCTACCTTAATAAGTTTTAATTGCTTGATATGGGTTTTAATGATTTTATTTGAAAAGATATGTGTTTCTTTTTTATGTGAAAATGTATAGTTATTATTTTAAAAGAACATTTAATATAAGGGAAATAATTTATTTTTTCTCATTTGGTTTTTCCAAAATAGTATTTTCCCTTCATTTTATATACCAAAATAAACCTTTGGACTCATCCAATGTTTTTAAAATGTTTTCACAGGGTTTAAGGATGGGTATGTGAAAAAATGAATCAAGATAAATTTCATGGAGATAACCCATGAAAAGAATTCATGCTCCCTTTTTAGATTTTCAAATTATGAATATTATATACCCTAATTATAAGCTTGCAATTAATTTTTTTTTGTTATGTATGAGTTATGGAAAAATTATCTGAAACTCCAAAACTGAATAGATATTAAATTTGGATGAAAGTAAATTCTTGACTAAAACTTAAGATAATGAAATATTTAAGGTTATGGATTTATAATTAAGCATATAAAAATTCTATTCCTAAGATAAATTCATATGGTGACCAAGATCCACTTCTCATAAATAAGGATAATCCATAAGGCAAGTAATATAGATGTTTATCAAATATAATTTCATTGTTTTCAATTTAAAACTCAAAAATATGCCTAATAAAATCATGAATAAAAAATATTGATGAATTTAAATTAACTTGGTCTTTACTTTAAAAATTGGATGACATCAACTAGTCACACAGTATAAACATGGTCCATTATTGGGATCATAGGGCCCTGTAAAATTTAATGTCCTAGCTAGTCCTGTAAAGACCCGGAAATCTCACGGAAAATATTTTATTAATTTTTTAGGGATTTTACAAGAACACAGTTTCTAACGGCACCTGATTCCGAGGCCCAGTGTGCCTGGAATCATTTTCCGAAGATTAGGTTGGGCACGTTCAGTGAACGAACGAGCGGGTTTTTCTATATTTTTAGCTGGTGCTCGGAATCGAAATCTGAGGACACCGATGGAATCACAACGCCAGTAATTTCTTAGGAACTCTTTTTCCGGCGTTTCTTTTTCCTGGGTGTGGTTTTTAAATTTTGGGTTAAGTAAATGAATAAAATAAAATGGGGTAACCAATTTATTTTATTTAAGTTTTGTATCCTAAGATAAGTGGTTGAAGTGGGATCCACTATATCCTACTCCACTATGTAGGTTATTTGTGGCGTGAGGCCCACACGAGCCCCAACTTTTCAACTTCCATGAAACCCCCACCTTTAATTAGGTAACGAAACTGCAGCCCCCCTTTAAGTGTAAGTCAACTCTTGCGTTTAAACTGAATAATAATTGCTTCATTAATTGGGCGGTTTAAACTCCTCAATTAATTCAGTTAATTGATTGATTCAATATTATAATTTCTAAACGTTTGGCTTGTGCCATAATAAAATAAGACATGTCTTATTTTATTAAAAGGGTTTCGTTGTGTGAGAGGGATTGGGAGAAATCACTCAAATCCTTGAAGCACTCCTTCCTCGATAAAGAACGCGAAAAACCCGAAGAACTTCGACCTCCGACGAGGGTCGACAAGAACGTTGGATCCTCGTAGATCGATGACGCGACGCCGAAGAATATTTTCTCCCAGACGTGACGATCCCCCTTCCGCGACGCCTTCTTCCATGACGTGCAATTCCGTGACGAACCTTCGTTCAACTTTTCATCGAGGTAGGGGATTATTTTTGTTCCTGTTCGTGAATACTTTCATCGTTGGTTATCATCATTATTTTGAGCCGCCTGATATCGCAATAACGCGAGGAGGTCTGACAACATGAACACGGTCGACCCTCCTCCCCCCCTTTGATTGTTGATTTGTCTGCGGTACGAGTAAAGGCGGCACGGTGCGACGAAACATCATGAAAACGATGAAGAACGGGAGAAACAGTGCGGCGACGTCGCGCCGCGCCGTTGAAGAGATTTGAATGCTCCACAGATTGTTTATTTGATGGTGGATCAATGGGGGATGACGAAGTAGGATGTATGGGAATTTTGAACCCTTCGAAGTAAACTACGGATCCCGACAGAGCCACCGGCGCAGACGGCGGGCAAAACGGACCACCAGAGCGCATCCGGTGGTCCGCGGAAGGTGCTGCCGGCGTGCCACGCCGGCGCGGCTGAAGTCGCAGTGGCATCAGGACGACCGGATACCGTGGCCGCGCGGGATCCGGGGGAGACGCGGCGGCTCGCACCGCTTCCGGTGCAAAGGGTCGGGGCAGCGCACCCCCGCGTCCACTCAGCCTGTGCGACACCCACTGAGCCGGACCGGCCGCACCGGGTCGGGCCGCGCCGGCGGGGCAATTCCGCACCAGTTGGGCCGGCCCGCATCAGCTTGGCCGGGCCGCAGCCTAATGAGCCGGACTCGGACCCGGGTCAGGCCGACCCAGGGGGGTTGGGTTGGGCTGGGTCGGCCCATACCCCCTTTTCTGACTGTTTTCAATCTTTTTCCCAAATCATGGGCTACGGACCTCCGATCGATGCAATGTCAGTTGAGTAGTGATCCTTAGATCGAGGAGGTTTTTTTAGTATATCACACTCAAGGTTTCAGAGAACTTTGGGTTCAGCCGGGTTGGTTCGAACACAAAACCAACTGGGCCCTCGGAGCAGAAATGCTTATAACTTGATCTCCAGACATCTGATTGACGTGCTTTCAACTTTGTTGGAATCCACTTGATTAGACAGAACCTTTGGCATACATCTCCTAAGGTTTGGATGCAGTATCAATAAGTCTGGGTTGGATTGTACCTGAAATCCAACCGGGCCCCTAGAATGGAAAAGCTGATAACATTCAGACCGGACGTCTGTTTGACGAACCGTCAGTGGCGTTGGTGATCACATTGAGAAACGGTCCCTATGAGTATACCCTAAAAGAGTTCGATGTATAGTTGAGATACGGCCGGGTTGGTTCGCACATGAAACCAATCGGTCCCCTTGGATAAAAAGGCTAATAACTCACAGACCGGGCATCCGATTGATGCGCCGTCTGTTGCGTTGAGACCCCTTTGACGAGGCGGTCATTTGGGATACTTTTTAATGGGACATTGTGATACTTGGAGTATCGACCTATAGCTCGTTTAGAGGACCCTCCCAGAGACATGTGTACGGAGTACAGAGACCGTGTAGCTGGCTGAGACCTGATGACTGCTTGTCCAATTCGATTCGGAGTGACTTGCATAGCCCAGTGGGGAGCACTACATTGTGAGGTGGAAGACCCACGGAGGAGGAGCTCTACTGTGTGAGGTGGCAGACTAGTGGTACTCGACAGGAGGAGCACCTCTGTAGGCTCTGAGGGGGAGCACTACTGTGTGAGGTGGCAGACCCATGGTGGAGAAGCACTACTGTGTGAGGTAGCAGACCCGTGGTACTCGACATAAGGAGTACCTCAGCAATCATAGGTAAGTGAGAAGTACCCCAGAGTCGTGACAGGACCACTGTACGCTCCAGAGATGGGGCTCTTCAGTAGTTACGGTTTCGATAATGAAAATCCTGGTTTGAGCTGAGTCTATGAAATTTGTGTTTACCTCATGATTGAGATGGGTCACTTGATAACTTAGGTATATGTATGGGCATATACCTATGTAGTGTTTATCCGTTGACTTCATATCCTATGTCTTTCCCCTTGATTGAGATGGGTTACTTGATAACTTAGGTATAAGTATGGGCTTATACTTAAGTAAGGGTTATCTGTTGAGATCCTTCTTTGTGGTTATCCTTGTTGGATTTAGTGAGACCTTGAGGGTCTTGGGGTCTCTTCTGAGTATCATATACTCACCCCTGCATGGGCTATGCCCGCACCTCATTGTGTTGGTTGCAGATGACGGGCAGCGCTGACAGAGGCCAGGTGTTCGAGGCCTGGATGGTACCCAGAGGTGGACAACACGACGAGTCAGTATCCGGAGGTGGACTTCACGACGATATGACACTCTACGGAGGTTGACGGGAAAAAGAATTATGAAGGCTATCTATACCTACCCTTCAGGTAGGATCCGTGGTGGACGATTCAGGAGCTGCGCTATCTGTACCTACCCTTCAGGTAAGATCTGAGGTAAATGACCCAGGAGCTGCTTCTGTTCTTCCATTTGTTCCTCTATTCGGTTGTTTTTCCTTTCAGTTGTAGTTGTACTTCTAGTTGGGTTTGTATTCTGTCCCATTTACTTTTCATCGCTTCTTTTTGTACTTAGTGTTTTACTTCTGCTTTTACTCTGGGGTGTTTTTTTTACTTTTATAAGGTAATGACTTCCCAGTAATTAGGATTTAGGCCTTTGGTTCTAGTCGCCAGCCCCTGGCCTATGGAATGCGGGCTTGGGGTAGTCACGACATGGGCCTCGAGGATGGGTCGTGACAAATTGGTATCAAAGGAGTAAGTTCTACCACAGAACTTATAACTCTGATATTTTTCATTCTGTAAAGCAATAGTGTTAAGGGTACCGAGTGTGGTTTTTAGTTCTGGGAGTCTAGTGTTGGTGCGGGTGGCTGACGTATCCATACACCAAGACCCTGACAACTGATTTCCAACTTTGTGCATGAAAACACTGATTGCGTTTGTGTTTCCAAAAGTTTTAAAAAAGTCATCTCAAACCAGTTTAGCTCACCATGTACAAATCGTTTGACCATGACACATATGTTTCATTAAGGATTAATTTCCATGGATGATCATCTAGAGCCCCGAGAGATGTACGTATTGACAGCCTGCTGAGCGATGATGCTTCGGTATAGGGCCCTCGCTCAGTTGAGGCAGTCGTGGAGGCACCAGCGGTACTACCATACTTTGGGCCACCGATGCCACTAGCCCCAGCAGCAGAGAGTGCACGTCTCTTGAGCGCACTACACAAGTTCCAGCGCCAGAGGCCACACAGGTTCAGGGGAGATACGTACCCGCAGGCGGCTGAGGATTGGCTGGAGGCTATGGTGGGAGTTTTCATGATAGTGGGTACACCGACAGACTTTATGGTGATCTTTCTTGTCAGCCTCTTTCAGGAAGCATCTGAGAGATATTGGGGCCACTTCTTCCAGTTTTGCGACGGGATGAAATTCACATGGGAAGAATTTGAGACCTTTTTCACGGTGGAGTTTGTACCAGATGATCTACACCCCGAGCGTGTTCATAAGCTTCTTCCTTTGCTGAGTGATTTTCCATCAGCAACCGAGTCATCTATAGGCAGTATAGAGATGATGCAGAGGTCCAAGAAAAGCAGAGTTAGCCTTACGATGAGCAGGAAGTGTTATGAATGCGGCAGGATGGGTCACCATGCACGTAACTATCTGACCCCCCGCATAGTTGATCCGTAGGCATTGGAGGATCCACTGAGGAAGAAGCAGCGGTGGGTGCTTGAGCAACAGCCGACCGGTGGACAAGGCAGTAGAGCTCCGGGAGCAGGTGGACAAGAGCAGTACTAGTGGATTCCTTTTGGTTCTTAGTACTTCTAGTTCCATGTTGTTGTGGTATTTGTGTCTTTATACTATGAGCTGCAAAAATAAAAGACACGTATTCTAGTGACACTTGCTTTCCTGTCCTTTTGTTTGGTTGATACTGAGAGGTTCCGGTTAAAAACTGATGACTTGACCCTCACTTTTCAGATTTCAACTAGAGGAGACCTAGTGGCCTCACACTGATGCCGACAGTGTGACTCGACCCTTGGAGGTGAGAGTGACAGTTGGATCTCTTGGTAGTTTCGTCGAGGACTTATGACGTCATCCATGGCATGAATACATCATTCATGTCAAGATTTACTGTATTAGGAAATGGGTGTGGTTCATCCAGGTGATGAGGCCGAGTTTCTCTTTTCGGCAAATTATAAATCTTAGCATTTATTACAGATCATAGGAAATGAAGTTGTAGATCATCCATGAGCGGATGAAGACTGCACAGTGTAGTTAGAAACAAGAAACTGGCGCCAGTCTTAGAGACTCGGGCATGTTAAATATTTCAAGAAGTGAAGGCTTTAAGGAGATATGAGTCTGCGAAATAGCAGACGTGGAGGCAGAGCTAGGAGATCAGCTTGAGGTGGTGTACATTTCAATATTCTACTACCACCTGCCTTAGTTGTCCCCGCCAGGCTCAGGGAGCTGGAGGGTAGGGGAAAAGTGCGGCTGCATGGGGTCATGGAGTGTGACCCAATGGCTCTAAAAAATGATTCAAGGGACAGTCTGTGTCCACTACTGGATACCATAGTAACAGACGTTTATATGAATCAATCCTTCCTTCCACGAATCTTGTCCCAGACCTAGAGTTTCCGTTAATCCGTAGACATTACCCTCACGTCTGGAGATACCTTGGGAGAAGACTCGAAAATCGCACTTAGGCCGACTGTGTGGTCAGACCCTCGAGGTGAGAGTTTCGGTTGGAATCACTTGGTTGCAGCATTGAGGCCTTACGACGTTGGTTTGAGTATGGATTGCGCAATCATAGTTCATACACAAATTGACGGTATTAGGCAAAAATATTGTGGTCTAACTACAACGTCGGGATGAGTTTTCCTTGGATGGAAAAAAAGAAACCCAAGGCATCATAGGATATACTAATGCATAGGAGGGTGCGGCCGATCACTCTTGAGTTGCCAAACATACCCTCGCTGCAGCAGGAGTTTTGAGTTTCAGTTCCAAATAGGAATTGGAGACCTCTAGAGTTTGAGGATGATGATAATGTCCTTATACGAGTCTCACCTCGACGAGGTTTATGGAGATGTGGCCGAGGCGACAATTTATCTTTGAGGTTCAACGGACCTTTCTAGGTCCTCAGCAGGGTATGCGAGGTGGTTTACCGCTTGACCCATCCACCTCAGTTGCACCAGGTGCACGACGACATCCATGTATCTCGACTGGGAAGATACGAGCACGACCCTTTGCATATCATCGACCAGGAGGAGCTGGACATTGGGGATGGGGTGGCTTTCATGGAGGTTGCAGTGGGGATTGAGGATCGACAGGAGAGGATCCTATGAGGATGGTCGATTCCTCAAGTGCGCATTCACTGGTAGTACGGGAACCTCCAGCTGAGCACACGGGAGCGAAAGGTGCATATGCATGCTCAGTACCACTTTTATTTTCCCTAGTTTGTGTTAAATATTTACGGAGACGTAAAGCCCTGGGGTGGGAGTAATGTAAAGACGCGAAAAATTCAAAGAAATTTTTTTCTGATTTTCTTTGGGATTTTACAAGAACACAGTTTCTAACGGAACCTGATTTCGAGGTCCAGTGTGCCCGGAATCAATTTCCGAAGATTAGCTCAGGTACGTTCAGTGAATGAATGAGCTGGTTTTTCTAACTTTTAAACCAGTTCTCGGAACCGAAATCCGAGGACACCGATGGAATCACAATGCCGATAATTGCTTAGGAACACCTTTTCCAGAGTTGAGTTTGCTCAGGTGTGGTATTTATATTTTGGTTTAAGTAAATGAATAAAATAAAATGGGGAAACCAATTTATTTTATTTATGTTGTTTAACCTAAGATAAGTGGTTGAAGTGGGATCCACTATATCCTACTCCACCTGGTAGGACATGTGTGGGGGGGTCCCACACTAGCCCCACCATTTCAACTTCCATGAAACCCCCACCTTTAACTAGTTAATGCACCCACAACCCCCTTTAAATCTATGTTAACTCTTGCGTTTAAACTGAATAATAAACTCCTCATTAATTGGGCAGTTTAAACACCTCAATTAATTCAATTAATTGATTGATTCAATTTTTGAATTTCAAAACATTTGCCCCGTGTGATAATAAAATAAGACATGTCTTATTTTATTAAAAGGTCTTCATTGTGCGAGAGGGCTTGGGAGAAATCACTCAAAGCCTTGAAGCACTCTTTCCATAATGAAGAACGCGAAGAACACAAAGAACGCCGACCTCTGATGAAGGTCGACAAGAACATCGGATCCTCAAAGATCGATGAAGTGATGCCGACGAATCATTTCTCCATGACGTGATGATCCCCCTTCCATGACGCCTTCTTCAGCGAAGTGAAATTCCACGACGAACCTTCGTTCAACTTTTCTTCGAGGTAGTGGATTATTTTTGTTCTTGTTCGTGAATACTTTCGTCGCTGGTTATCATCTCTATTTTGAGCCACCTGATATTGCAACAAAGAGATGAGGCCGGACCGCACGAACACAATCGACCCTCCCCCCTTTGATTGTTGATTTTTCTGTGGAACGAGTAAAGGCGGTGCGGTGCAACGGCACCACACGGAAATGATGAAGAACATGCGAAAAAGCATGGCGACATCGTGCTGCGCCGTTGCGGCGATTTGAAGGCTCCGCGGATTGTTTATTTGACGGAGGATCGACGGGTAATGACGAAGCAGGCCGCAGGGGAGTTTTGAACCCTTCCCAGAAAACTACGGATCCCGGGAGATGCACCGGCGCAGATAGAGGAAAAAACGGACCATCGGAGCGCGTCCGGTGGTCCGCGGAAGGTGCTGCTGATGCGTCGTGCCAGCGCGGCAGCTGAAGTTGCGGCAGTGGCGGGACAACCGGATCCCACGACCGCGCGGGATACAGGGGAGACGTGGTGGCTCGCGCCACATTCGGTGCAAAAGGGCTGTGGGCAGTGCACCCCCGCGTCCGCTCAGCGCGCGCGGCACCCGCTGAGCCAGACCGACCGCACCGGGCCGAGCCGCCCGCGGCAGGCTGGGCCGCACCGGCAGGGCCGGGCCATGCCGGATGAGCCGGGCCACGCCGGGATTGGCCGGACATAGACCCGGGTCGGGTCGACCTGGTTCAGGCCGTCCCAGGGGGGGTTGGGGCGGGCCGGGCCAGGCCCAGACCCCCTTTTCTGACTGTTTTAAGTCATTTGCCCATATCTTTGGCTACGAACCTTCGATCGATGCACCGTAAGTTGCGTAGAGATCCTTGGATCTAGAAGGGCGTTTAGGTATATCACACTCAAGGTTTTAGAGAACATTGGGTTTGACCGGGTTTGTTCGAACACAAAACCAACCGGGCCCTTGGAGCGGAAACCCTTATAACTCGAGCTCCGGACGTCCGATTGAAGTGCCGTCGACTTTGTTGGATTCCTCTTGATGAGACGGAACTTTTGGCATAATTCGCCTGAGGTTTGGACGCAGTTGGAGTATGGTCGGGTTGGATTGTACCCGAATCCAACCAAGCCCCTGGAACGGAAAATCTGTTAACTTTCAGACCGGACGTCCGTTTAACGAACCTTCAGCAGCGTTGGTGATCACATTGAGAAACGGTATCTATGAGTATAACTTATGAGAGTTCAGTGTATAGTTGAGATATGTCTGGGTTTGTTCGCACACGAAACCAACCGGGCCCCTAGAATGAAAAGGGTAATAACTCACAGACATGGCACCCGATTGACGCGCCGTCTGTTGCGTTGAGACCTCTATGACGAGGCGGTATTTTGAGATACTTTTTCATGGGAATTTGTTATACTTGGAGTATCGACCTGTAGCTCATAGGGCGGACCCTCACAGAGATGATTGTATGGAGTATGGAGACCGTGTAGCTAGCTGAGACCAGATGACTGCTTGTCCGATTTGATTCGGAGTGACTTGCACAGCCCAGTGGGGAGCACTACTTTGTGAGGTGGCAGACCCATGGTGGAGGAGCACTACTGTGTGAGGTGGCGGACCCACGGTACTCGATAGGAGGAGTACCTATGTAGGCTATGAGGGGTAGCACTACTATTTGAGGTGGCAGACCCATGGCGGAGGAGCACTACTGTGTGAGGTGGTAGACCCGCGGTACTTGACAGGAGGAGTACCTCAGATGTCATAGGTAAGTGAGCAGTACCTCAGAGTCATTACAGGACCACTGTACACTCTAGAGATGGGTCTATTCAGCAATTACGGTTTCGATAATGAAAATCCTAGTTTGAGCTGAGTCTATGACCTTAGTGTTTACCTCATGATTGAGATGGGTCACCTGATAACTTAGGTATATGTATGGGCATATACCTAGGTAGTGTTTATCTGTTGATTTCATAACCATTGTGTTTCCTCTTGATTGAGATGGGTTAGATGATAACTTAGGAATATGTATGGGCTTATACCTAAGTAAGGGTTATCTGTTGAAATTATTTCTTTGTGGTTATCCTTGTTGGATTTAGTGCGACATTGAGGGTCTCGGGGTCCCTACTAAGTATCGTATACTCACCACTGCACGGGCTATGCCCAAACCACGTTGTGTTGGTTGAAGACGATGGGAAGCACTGACAAAGGCCAAGTGTTCGAGGACTGGACAGCACCCAGAGGTGGACCACCCGACGAGTCAGTATCTGGAGGTGGACTTCATGATGAGATGACACTCAAAGGAGGTTGACAGGTGAGAGCGTTGTGGAGGCTATCTGTACCTACCCTTCATGTAGGATCCATGGTGGCAGATTCTGGAGCTGCGCTATCTGTACCTACCCTTCAGGTAGGATCCAAGGTCGATGACCTAGGATCTTATTTTGTTCATCTAGTTGTTCATCTTTTCTGTTGTTTTTCCATTCAGTTGTAGTTGTACTTCCAGTTGGGTTTGTATTCTGGCCCATTTATTTTTCAGAACTTCTTTTTGTACTTAGTGTTTTACTTCCGCTTGTACTCTGTGGTGTTTGCATACTTTTATATGGGAATGACTTCCTAGTTATCGGGATTTACTCCTTTGGTGCTAGTCGCCAGCCCCTGGGCTATGAAAGGCATGCTCAGGGTAGTCACAGCACAGGCCCCAAGGATGGGTCGTGACAAGTCCACTAACCCTATGTCCCATACCAAGATTTACTAGAATCATTCCACTACCATCCCAAGAAATCATCATAGGGACAAACTAAAGACATTATCATATATCTCTACTATTTCATATTATACCACACTATCACTAACTACTCCCAATAAATGTACCCCTTCAAGACCAATAATGAAGGATGAGAAATAATTCCCTCTTATTCCCATGATTAGTTGTCTATAGGGTGGACGTTGGCACCAAGGGTACAAGAAAAAACACATATCGAAGGTATTTCCATCAATAAAAATTATAATATAGACATATGATAACTAATTCACCCAGAAACTCTCCATATTATATAAGTTTAAACCCAAACCATCACATAATAAATGAAAATAGTCCTCAAATATAGATAAATGTATCCATTTAAATAGAAAAATTCAATTACTATTATATCAACTCTATAATAGCTCTAAATTATAGGATATCAATGTCAGGATCAGTCCATGAAATCCACATTGAATCCCAAAAAATATTTTATATACATGGGCTGGGATTAACATGTATACAAATTAGGAAAATTCCCAAGTTATCTTATGAAAATTTGAAAAGAGAATACTAATAAACCAGTGAAAAAAAATCAACCAACATGAACCTAAAAATGTAAGATAACCAACCCCAAATGCACCATTGTATTATCAACAATTAAAAAATTTACCATAGAAACATAATATCAGTTAATATAAGGCATGTTCACCTCAAAACTACCTCCACACTAATTTTTTTCTCGAAACTCTAAAATGTAAAACATCATGTAAACTTGTACTAAACATGAAATTATCATCACACAACCATCCACAATTGATATCATTAGGAATGATGCAATACCAATCCTGATATCTTATATATACTTGTATCTTGTTCTAACATTAATAATCATTACTCATCACAACCTCATCACAAAACAACACCATCCTCATAACTTCATCTCAAATATAGGGAATTAGGGTATCTTGAATATTATTTAAATACACCTTATTCCTTCCCCCCAACCAGAAATGACAAAAATATAATATTACATACTCATTATCATTGGGTGATCTCAAACCCCAACCTATCATCATTGGGAAATTTATAACACCAAACTGTCATTATAGGTTAATATCCAACACCAACCTCTAATTATTAGATAATCATAAACACCAACTAATTTCATCATATTTATTCATAAATGGAGATAATGGAAGAGGTGGTATCTATCTATTGAAATCACCACCATAATAGATGCTGTGGAAAATGTAAAGAAACCTAAATTTTTTTATATTTGTATGTTTATCTAACTCATGTATGAATTTTTAAATTATTATCATTAGAATCCATGATAGTTCGATAAAGCACAATACCCAACTTATGGGTTAAAATAAAATGCACTAGCACAATCCAAATCACCACCACCTAAACACATAACGTCTATAAAAAGAACTAATACAAATTTCATCACATCACACACTAGCCCTCATGAAAACAGTATTAACATATTCAATTAATGGTTCCAATATTTCCATAATTAATTAAATGCCAATTACTCCGATTTAATATGATATTTCATTAATATTTATAGAAACCATTTATTTAACATTCCTTTCATTTAAAAAATTTACCACACATCAATTTCTACCCATTATTATATTTATTTTCATCCTAGGAATACCGATTTATCAACCCATATTATTTTTGTTTTACTTTTATAATTTAATCATGGGATATTTCGAAAACATACACAACCACACCACATAACAAATAATCATCCCCACATCATCCATGTCCATAATACAATAGACGAAATGGAATCTCCCTACAATAGCCTCACATCACACAAAATCACCCATGATCACACAACACATCCCATGCCGACTAACCATTTGTTTTTTTACCATTAAAATATTAACCCAAGTCAGTCACCACCATAACCTTACAAGATCAAATAATATTCACCTAAAAAATCCCTAATATTAATATAAACAATAAACACAAAATTTTTTCCTCCAAAATTCCACAAAATTTGGGTTTACGGTATTTCACGTTTAATCACCTCTTTGGAAACTGTATTATAAAAAAAATAGACTTTCATGTGAAATAAATTCATTTTCCATATATATGTGATTATCCTCTATCAAATAGCTTCAAAAATAATCAAAACAATAAACCATGTGTCATATAAAACACAGCAACCATCATACAAACAAGGCTCTCAACAACTATTTTTCTATAAACATAAACAAGAAAGTATAATCGCATAGGAAGAATAAAAACTAGTAAAAATGTGGAAATACTTCCCTCTCACAATAAATTTCATATTTATATAATTAATTATCTTATTAAAATGACCAATAAAATCCACCAAATGGAAGAAAAAATAATTTAATCGCCACATTTTCACTTAATGATGGACGGAATGAGGAACCCTACCTCGATAAGGCTTTCAAAATCTCTATGAAATGTGGATAGTAGAAAATAACCACTATATAAACAATGAATGGAGAAAAAATGTATATATCACCAGCCATTATAGAACTATATCCACCAAATAACCCAAACCAGTCATCATACCATGTAGATACTCGAAAAAACATGGAAATATTAGAATCAACAAGGGAGAATCACCTTAGAGTTGAAAAAGATAAATATATACTTAAGAAGGAAAAATTATTAAAAGGATTGAGGTGATAATTCCCTCAAAATAACCTAGTAATATCCCAATAGTCAAAATAAAATATCATAGAAAGAGATTATTCAATGAGTAATTGCAGTTTATTGGAAAACTGGGAAATATATGACCATAATTCAACACCCCACTCTATGGTTCAAGGATTCTGACATGAGAGAAATATACAACATAATGATAGGGATTGTGCCACAATGTGGCAGATAAAATCCTCATCTGAGAGACATGGATAGGTACAAGACAAATATCCCATAATCTAGAAGAATGACCCTAATGAAATAGAAACCACCACACTATAGAATAAAACGTTCATGATGAAGGCTAAACTAGAGCCCTGATTAACAATATAGAAACTCTATGAATGAGATAACCCAGATAATCCATCCTATGAGACCCCATACAACATCATATAAATATACACAACATTTTTTATGTAAATTGATGAACCATCATAATTCCCCCTCCATGTATATATTTCATAACTGACATTTACTCATAGTTGACACCCCTTTATGATTCATCATTGTCCTCTGGACTGTAAAATACTTCTCGAGCTTAAATATTAGAAAAAATCCCACTAACCAATCCTCACATCCCACAAGAATTTTCCCCAACCACACCATTAGATGAATTATCCAAAATTAATGTTCTAGGATTTTTTAACTATTATAGATCAATACCATGGGATGAAATAGTATAGTAGTTTTGAGTGAGTAGATACATATATGAATCTAGAATTAAAATAAAATGCATTAAATAAAACCTAAAATTATGGTGATATTATAATTAATAATTTCTAATATATCCCTATAATTATTAAATGATCAGATATTTATACCCATGGAATGTAAAAAACTAATAGTGAGCTTAAATTCTTAGTCAATGAAATCATACAATAGAAAAAATCATAGATTAAATAAAACATGAATAATATATAATTAAAAAATAATAATCAAATATTCGATATAACTAATATAATTAAGGAGGAATACATCAACGAATGAAAAGAAAATAAAAATCATTAAATGGATAAAAATAAATAGTCTAATAATGGTATAATTCATAAATCTAGAGATCATTATCTTTCCATCATGGACACTTTCAAACACATCATACAAAAATATACAATGAATCATCATAATAACCAAGTTAGTTTTTCCCACGATACCTACTAATTCATCATGAGGTTTTTTAATATTAGGAAAAAACCATAAAATACATAATCTAATTCATTCATCATATAGAATTTGTAAATTTAAAAAATAATTCAAATATTTTAGTAATAGAAAATCATTTTTGAAAAAATAAAACATGAAATGAAGATATTTTCACAATTCATCAAATTAAAATATATTATCATAAAAATTATAAAGATATAATTGGTATTGAATCATTATAGTATATACCAACTGGATTAAAACAATTATTGAATGTTTTTAACATTGATTAAATACGCCATTAATATCCGTAAGACTATATCTTTGGAAAAATGATGAAATACATGTTTATTATGATTGATTGAAAAATAATCCTAGTATTATTAAAATAATATTTTTATTAAGATACCAAGGGATATTTTAGAGTAATATTGATAATTAATAACAAATATGATGGTGTGAAATGGTAGTCGTGTGGTAAACATAAAAATTTCATCAAAAGTTTTTTTAAAAAGTGTCAAAATAGACCCCTATAGAAAACAATAAAAATTATACTTTTTAAATTCTATTTTAAAAAATAAATGATAGTTTAAAATTAAATTATAAAATTAATGTATTATATAATATAAGTGGTTTTAAAAAATTTAAGGAATCTATAAATGTAATAAAAATATTCCTGAGAGAAAAGGATAAATATGAATAACTTATCTGAGAATCATTCCTTAGGTACATTTAAGTAAAAAAAAGGAAATAACACATAAATAAGGAATGAAAAATAATATGGGAAGAAAATTAATATTTTCTTAAATAGATAGATAAAATAGTATTCCCCTCATGGAAATTTTTATATAATAAATATTGAATAATTATGATATCTTAGAATAATAACATTCATTTGTTTTTTTCTCAGTCAGAAATACTAAAACCAACAATAAAATATTCATTTATTAATTATTTAAATTTTAAGGAATATATTATGGGTTATTCCATTATATTAGTCACTTTAATTTTAATTTATTTCTAATTATTTTCAATTAGTAATTCTATTATGTTAATGTTGAATGTTATGAAGATGTTCTGTTCATGATCCTAAAATAACATAACTAGGATAGACATGTAATTTGGTTCATTTAAACATTATATAAAGAATTTAATCCTGGATGGAATATTATTTTTATACATTAAATAAAATTTTATCATAAACCATTAAGATAATTCATAGGAAAATATTCATATCATTTCCTAGAGATGATAATCCACACAAACTCATGAATGACGATTTCATTTTTCTAATGAAAAATAGTGAAATAAAATATATATGTGGATTATTTTATTGAATCATTATTAAATTATAAATTACATATCTATTCATTTATTTTATAGCTAGGAAAATATATATATTTATGAAATGAAAAAAATAAAAACCATCCCATGGAGGCGGTAGTCCATAGGTACGCACAAGCGACATTTTCATTTTTCAATTGATTGATGGTTAAGAAGGTAGACAATATCATATCAAACTATAATGAAAATAATTTCATAAAAATATTATATATTAACTTATTATATCTTTAAAACTAGTTGGTGAAGGGGTGATGAAAAATATACATTGCTTTGTGGAGGCGGTAGTCTGCTAGTACACCAGTGAGGTGTTTTCATTTCTCAAATGATGTAAAAAACAGATGAAAGATGATGTAACACCAAATTAATAACATTTTATAATATTATATGTACATTATTAGTATATTTACATCATTATGTCATATTTTAAGGTTGTATAAGAAGAAATAAACATGAATGAACTTGGTTAACATTTATACCAATTCTATGGAAATCCCCTTATAGTATTCTCCTCTTTCCATATAGAATGTTATTTTAGAGAGACCAGAGCTACCATGAAAATGTGTAAAAGTGTATGTAATGTATTTTTGTAGGTATTTTACAATATATAGTTATCAATTTATTTGAATAAGTAAGTATATGAGGTTCTATTTCATATATAATCAGAGTGTCATTATTTTTTTTAACTATTAAATTCTATAGAAGACTTAATCACAGTGAAGTGAAAATAATAAATAAAATTTCAAAGATAAATTTATTAGGGTATAAATAATCATATCCAATAAGATACTAGATTATAAGTGTTCACCATTTCCAAAAAAATGGACCCAAATTTACTATTTTTACCCATTATTATAGGGATAACAATTTACCACAGTTATAAATCATTATGATAAAACATGAATCTGAAATAATTACTAAATTTTAATATAATGATACAAAATCTAAAATAAATTTTTCAGGATTCAATCTATAAAAATGTATTGAATTAATTTTTATACATGATCCCCAAAATACAAAAGGAATATATTATCAAAATCACTATTTTATGAGTATAAATAATTATACACAAAAATTACCCATACTATTTATTATCATGATATTAATTGGATTACAATTACCAAAATAAACATAAATGTCATTTTATACACTCAAAAACCTAATGAAACCTTCAATTAGCACTATTTAATATACTGAAAATTATTGTTTTTAATTATAATATATTATAACATATGTTCAAAAAAGGTCATAAAGAGTTTACAAATTAAAAATTTGTTTCATAAACAATTTATTATACCCCAGAGAAACATGCGATTTCAACAATTTTTTTTTCAAATATTTTTATGTCAAACATATATCATAATGATTACATAAATTATCTGTTATGGTAGTACTAATATTTTCTCTACTAATAAAAAATTCAGTCCTTTTAGAAAAATACAATTAAATAAAACTAAAATAATGTGTCTTTATGAAATCAGAAATGAAATATATTTTTTAAAAATTAATAAGCTAAAATTTAGAAATTTTACATTTAAATATTACATTGAAAAATTATAATGATAAAATAATTGAACATGTGTTGGATAATAGTTTAGTGATATAGTGTTTACCTTCTTTTGTAGGATCATGGTTATTACAAATGAAATGGTGTTTTACAAAGAGGGAACCTTGTTATCATGGTTTTATACACCCACACTCCTCGGTATATTACTCAAGACCCATTCATTAAATACTAGAATTTATATAATGTGGGTTGATCATATCATTGTTTTTTTATTATCATAATTTAAATATTACTTCTCACAATCCTAGAAATGTAAATTTTGGTTTTTTGAGGGTTAGATTCCAAGGAAACTTATTCTAAAACCCTTGTAGACATTCCACCATAAATTAGCCACACTAGAATTTCTTTTGTTGTCCCCATATGTTATAATTATATATAAGACTTTTTAAATATAAATATAAGAAAGGGTGAGGTAAAATATTAGTAAGAGAAAACATATTAAATAACTTACAAAGATAATTAGTGAGAATATAATGAATTTAATTGTTTAATAATGAAATATATGAAAACCATAAATATCAATCTTATATCATAAATTATGAGTCGGAGAATATGGGATAAAATGGAATAGAAAATTAACTAAATAATAATAAAAAAGAGTTCATAAACAAGATCTATGAGAGTATAAAATATTGATAAGAATAAGTATAAGACTATGAAACAAATATAATTATATTTAAATTGTGAATAAGAACATGTATTTCAACAATTTATGTTTTGAAAAAATTTATATACATCCACCATGTATATTTTTATAAAATCTATATATTTATATTAATCATTATTTTAAGAGATATAAAACGATTATGAATGCATTTGGGGGGATATATGTCTGCACTCTTAATCATCCACACACATGAGTGGTACATAATTTCAATTATTCATTATATAAAATTGAAATCATGTAAATGAAATTGGTTTCATATTCTACTCAAAATGAATTCACAAAAGGAAAAGATAATAAAACTATAAATTAGCATAATATTATAAACACATGAGAAAATAATGTTTATCCATTGAAATTATGTAACGTTAATTGATAATAAAATTCCATTGAGGTAATGAAGCATATGGTATTTACACAATATATATTATTTAAATTTTTTTAGTGATCTTATTTCCTAATCAATATACTTATGAGAATTCTGGTGAACACCCGTAATCAATGAAAAAAATAAGGTATTCACAGAAGAATTTAATTGGAAGGAAAATCATGCATATATATATTTTAGATGAATTCTAAAGAAAAAATCAACGATGAATAATTTATTTGATAAAAAATAATTTATTTAGTTAATCCTCTGTAATAATGTGGATGGTATAATTTTAATAACATATTTTATAAATACTTTTATTTGTATAAGGATAATTAATTATATGGAAGTCACATTTAGTAGATTTAGAGAAAAAAAATTTAGAGATAACAAATAACATTTTTCTTTTCAAATAATTTTAAATGAAATATTCCAAAAAATTATTAAAAATAATTTATTTTATCATCCTTGAAATCTAATATAATAAGTTTCATATAAAAAAGAGGTGGAATAATTATATAGTTTCACAGAGATACCAAATGAGGTTATTTTTTTAAAACAACCCATATGAAAAATTATTAATTTATTTTCATTAAAATAATGTTTAAGGAATTAAAATATAGTTTAAAATAAAAATAGTCAAATCAAAAAATAAAATTAGGTATATAAATAAATTTGGAGTATATGATAAATTATTTTTGATGAAAATTTCATTTTCATTTTATCAAAATACCGTTTATTGAATCCATAAGTGTTTAAATATATAACAGAATATTAAATTTAAAATGATATAAAAATGTGTTAAAATGTATCATTTTAAGACCAAAGGGGTAGATAATGATTATTAATTTTGAAATATTGAATATATAATGTCCAAAAATATATTATCATATTTGATTGATTTTTATTTTTAAACTTGTTTGGGAAATGAAACCATATGTCTTGAGTAATGTTCATAAACACCCTTTAAAGATGCATATATTGAATATGAACATCAATTACGGAGAATTAAAAATTATTATTGAAGTAATATGAAAATATGTATTGTATACCAATTTTAAAATTAAATTGGTCCATAATAATAATTATGTCTCAATAAATAGGAATAGAGATCAATAATCTATTTTAATGTAACCAAAATATTTTTCTTCAAAATATTTTGTTAATTGTGTTATAATGAATAACAGTATAACTCAATAAAATAAGGAGAAATATAATAATTTTTTTTATTCGGTAGAATAAATTGAAAATGGAAAAATAATTTTCAATAAGAATGTTCAAACATTATCAGATGGAAATTTTGTTAACATAAACCCTTTTATAGGTCCTGATAAGCTATAGGAATGCACCTATCATCAGGAATACTAAAACTAAATTTAATAGATAAATTATTAGGAAACATATTAATATATATTTTAATAACCACAGAATAATAACTATTATATTCTATTTATTTATTTGATATTTATTTGTTGATTTTTTTATTTAAAATTGTTCAACCAATTTCAATGTAACACTTCTGGTAAGATTCAAATAGTTTAAGGTATTGTATAATATCATCATAATATCAAAAATTATTTTTTTAATTTTCAATTAATATTAATTTAGAATTATTTTCAAAAGTTATATATGTTTTTATAAAATGAAGTCAGATTATGAAACCTACTCCTATATGTTAATTTTCAATGGGAAAATTTTCTAAGATTTTTTATTTAGATTAGTTATTCAATGTAATATATATAATTTTGTAACATAAAAAAATATTATAAAACTCCTATATGTTACATAAATAGTTTTTTTAATTCCATCCATAAAGGTGGTGGTGGAAAATTGAACGCATCAGGTTATAGAGCCAATAGTGTACATGCACACTTGATTGAAATTATTTTATTTTTTTATTGGATGAAAAATAATAAATGAACATTTTTCAATTAATTTTATAACAATTAAGAATAATAAAGTAACTGAGGTCCATATATTACAATTATTATGAGAATTTTGGATGACAATATTTAATAATAAATCGTTATGGATTACATAACACTCAATTTTGTACAATAAAATTTGTCACGATAGTATCCTTAAAAATAAAGATATTAGACTCTATTTTGTTGACTTGAGAATTTATGTTGTGAAATTGAATTGTAAAAGAGATTTTTTTAAGTTTTATTTGATATTTGGTAGTGTTTTTGTTTCTCTTAGATGATAGAAGTGGTCCCTATTTATATATGAAGAAAATAAATATTTTATGGACACCCATTATTCATAAATTATGGAATGGAAACATTCAATGCTCAATGGTAACTAAATTTTTCAATAATGTAGTGTTGGGTTTTATCGAGTTCATAAAACATCTAAAATATATTTCCACACATACATTAAACATTTTTATAGTATTTTACAATTACATTTTAAATAAATCCATTTGGTTTCGAACTTTGCAACTAGTTTTAATATATGATGTTTATTTTTAACAAAACTATATGATTTAACCTCTTACCAAGATTGGGTGTGTTTAACATAAATTTTATACCAATTTATTCTAATTTATTTTCAAAATTATATGAAATTAACATTTATTTTAAAACATGTAATATATAAAAAATGTTATTTAGAAAATATGGTTTTCACCATTATGTATTCTTAATCTTATATAATATTGATATCCAATTAAATGAGTGATAATGTAGTTTCAGATAATTTTAATCCTGATATAGAATTAATTATGAAAAATAGATCAATTTAATTATTAAGATAAATATTACACAAATATAATACAATAAATATGTGAAAATAATACTTTGAACATTATCCTACTCATCATTCATAATCTTATTAATCATATTTTTTTCTTAAAAATGATATTTAATTTATTAAATAAAAAATAATAATTATGGAAACAAAATTATTTAAAGTTAATTTTTGATGTTCCTAATGATCATTGAATCACATTGAGGGGAGGGGGTCAAATTATGTAATGTTTTTTATAAATATCATCTATAAGAAACATAACCCTTGGAACATGTTATAGAATCTTCCTTATCAAATTTATTAATCTAAAATGAATTAAAAATAAGAAATTTAAAAACACTACATATGACCTACATGACATGGTCTCGATGTGAGAACATATATCCTATCCATAACCACTACTATAGGTCTATGAAAATTATCTATAATTCTGAATTGATTTAAATATTTTCTAACGCTTATTATATACTTTTTATCTATCAATATGAATTATTAAACAGACCCTCATCAATTTTCAGATTTTTAATTGAATATTTTAGGGAAAAAATATATTTAACATTGTTCATACAAATAAACAAATGGTGTATCCAGAAACCCTGCAAAATGTGCCCATGTCTTATGACCTCCATATGAAATCATTAGTGTGAGGGAATAAGTCCAATTCACATTTACTTAATATTAACCTATTTAAAATGTTTATTGTATGTACAATTAAAATAAAACATATTCGCAATCTTTTACTCATAACTTAGACATATCCCCATAGTCCAATTATCATTTTCTAATAAACATAAAATTACATTGTTTAGTCTTCTAATTGATGAATATATCTAAAAAATAGTATTCAACATTAAATGTAACTTGAAAAGTCACCTCCAAAACCAAATCCAAATTGTTTTAGAATTTATTCATTGTAGAATAGTGATAAGCACCAATGTACTATGAATCTGTATTTGTACGTGCTCCATAAATAGTAGTGTTTGGAAACTAGAATACTTTTCCCGCGCACCCAAATTTTATAACTCTTAATTTATAGTTAATTCAAACTTAATTTGTGTACTTGTCAAATCTTCAACAATATTATTGTGTATTCTAATATATTCATGAATTCAAAATAATTTCAAAATTCTCAATCTTACTCTAATAAGAACATCACAAATGTTTTTTTAGAGATGGATTGTTCAGAAATAATCTCTCAAAACTCTATCTGGTACATTATTAATATTCTATTTATCATCACCCACTCAAATACAAAACAGTTATTCAGTTCAAAGATTGTTTCTTAGTTCATAATCAGTAAATTAAAATGAATATAATCTTTATAAACCCTCTTATAAAACACTTATCATCAAAATTATTACAATGTCCCTATATAGAAAGTCATCTGTTGCGTATTTATATTCTTCAAAAAATACTTAAGCTGGTTTACTACATTATTTCAACTTTTATAGTCTTTAGTTTCCTTTAATGATTTCCTATAATTACATTGAAAAAATATGTATTTACCTATTTTGGTTAACATTTAAAATCATGAATATGAACTCTTATACATATTTTATCATAAGTCATTTTGAAATTTCTCCTCAAATGATCAACTTCTATTTGATGACATAATTGAAAATTTTCTTACCCATATCTAAATTGAAAGGTTTTTCTTAAGGTCTATGTCATGATATCAACATATGATTAAACATATGGTATCCCTATTTTCATTTTGATAGATATTTAAAAATAATCCCATCAGTTACTTTGAATTTACGATGAATTTTACAAAACCAATACAACTTAGAAAAAACTACAACTATTTTACTTTTCACTATCATCATATCTTTATAGTCCAATCCAATTAGTCTGCTAAACCATTATAATCATTTACATCTTATATGTATCATTAAAACATCATACATACTTATAAAAACATATTCAATATTGACCAAACTAAAAACCAATATCCTTATATTCTCATGTTCTTAAAAAAATCAACGATTGTCTGACGCCTAGGATTTCCACAGAAAACATCACTCAAACATTAAATCCAGAATAAAACGTTCAATAAAAAAAGTTGAACATTGTAATACATCAATAACATCAAACATTACTCTCTCCCACCGTTTATTATTCTACATAAATGTGTATAAAAATTTGCGTATGGAATCATCCAAATTGAACAAAATATATTCCGCAGTGTATTTGTTTGGTTAAATAAATTAGAAGACACAACCAATTCACTAAATAAATATTTCTATGTTAGAAACTCTATGTCTAGATATATGTCTAATAAAATATGTCTAAAAATGGATTACTAGAAAACACTATTCAAATAGATTAAAAATATGACTTTCTTTAAAATATTATATCATGGGATTTTCAATAAATTCAAGATATTTTAGTTCAATAAAGAATCATATGACATTATTTTTAATGTTCTACAGATTGACATCATCCTATCTTCTAGACATTACAACATTATTCTTTTCATGAAACACAATGAACTCTTTTATAACCTTCTCATATTATACAAAAACAGTGTAACACCCTGAGTTTCAATAAAAATAATTTTAATTAACAAATGTGTTATAAGTTGAATAATTATATTATTATATATTTCAATAAACTGATGTGATTTCATTTAAATAAAATGAAATTTTGTTACTGTAATTTGTTTTATTTTTTAAATTACATTTCAGAAATACATGATTACATTCAAATTAGTTATACTTTTAGAAAATATATTAACATGAAATGTTATTTTCTAATAAGTAATTTTAATAATTAATAATAAATAAAATTATTATTATTATAATGATTTTTTAAATTAATAATTTATAGTATAATCATTTTATTATTTAAAATATACATGCAATTATTATTATAAAGTATTATGTGTCCAATATTTCATGTAAAATTATTTTTTAACAAATCCAATATTAATATTCAAATTTTAATATATTATTAAATATGAAATATTAATAATTATAAAATTAATCTAGTTTGATTTTCCCAAATATTATATATATATATATATATCTATATATTAAATTATAATTATTAGTTTTAAATTTTAAACTATGATTATAATTACGTTAAATAATTTTTTTTAATATTATTAGTTTATCTTAATAAAATTATAATTATAAAATTTATGCATTTTAATAGGGTAATAAATTATAATTTGTTTCCAAAAATTTTAGAAATTTTTAAATTATGTTAAATTTATTTATTTTAAAAAGAGAGTAAATGAATATAATTAGTTTGGTTTTATAATATTTTATTTTCAAATAATATGATAATTATATATAAGTATATGAATTATAAAATTGCTTTTATAATGTTTTGTTTTATAATAAAATAACCATTCTATATATAAACATAACAATATATTTACGTAGTGTTTTAATAAATAATGTCAATTAATAGAAAAATAGAACACTGAATGTGGGGAGGTATAAGCTAGGGATCCATCGGGTAGGGGAGCCATAGGTCTCGTCTAGGGAATAGGGTTCTACTATGTGTGAGGACTATGGGTTGGGGGTTGCACAATCTGGTACCTCGAGTGAAGGGGGATTAGGGTTGAGGTCGAGTGACATCACTTGCAGGGAGGAGATGCATGAGGAGTTTGAGCTGATAAGGGGAATCATCTTGGGAGTGAAAGGAATGTTTTTTGCCATTGCATTGAATCTGAGAAGCGTTTGACCGCATACGAGGTGGAAGTTTTGCAGAGTTCGAGAATCATAGGATATTTCTGAGCAGGTTATGGTTTTGAAGTCACAGAATCCATTTCAAAGGGAATTAGGTTCTTTCTTGTTGTAGAATATTGGATTAATCCAACTGTGGTTTGACCTATCATTGTTATCCTTTCTTTATGAATTATGGTCTGATATAATAATTATAATTGTTTTCAATTTATTTGAATACCATAGTGATTTCAATTCATGAATAGAATGGATTTGTTTTGTTCTGCTTCAAAAATTCCACTATCCATGTTTTGGTAATATTATATTTTTAATGTCAAATTTATTTTTTTGTTTTTTTCTCTGATTTATTGAATGTGTTGGTTGTCTTCGTTCCTATAATTTTAGCTATCACAACATGTTGTGCATGACACTGTGTATATAATGGGATTTCTAACCATAAAATCCTTATGTGTGTGAAAATAGAAGAAAAAAACATGTTTTAAATCACTCAATCCCTTTTGAAAATAGTATTTTCAGTCCTTTGTGTGTGAAAGAGGCTGTAGTAGTAGAAATGCTTCTGCGTATTCCCGCACATTCTGTAAGGGATAGTTTTATTTTATTTTCAAATTAATCCATTTAAAAATTAATGGAAAGCGATATATAGTTTGGTTTAAAATCATGATTTTAATTTTCTTATTATGCTTATGGGATTTAATATTTATTTTGAAAATTTATTTTTCCAGGATGTTTTTTAAATTTATTTTTGATATTTTCGTTCTCAAAGAGGGTTTATTAATCATTTTAAACACGTTTCTTTTGTGTTAATGATTGTTTCTAAAGAAAACGTATTTATGAATACAATTATTGAATTTTAAATTCCATGTTTAAATATAAGTTATCTCTTTGTCCTATTTCAAAATTATGATTTAAGTAATTTTTAGGTTCTTGCATGAAATTTTTAAATATTTTATTTTTCATACTCCAATGTCATGAAATCATTATTTTTATGAGTGTAATATATTAATATATATGTGTTTATATATTATTCAATCTTCAAGGTATATATAATCCAAATTTCAAGGTTATGATTATTTTTATATTTATATATAAATACTTATCTAGATTTTATGTTTATAATAATAACTATGTTTTATTGGTATTTTAGAATATCAATATTTTATAATATCATGTACATGTCATAAACCAATCATGATTTATGTCTATACATCGATGTTTCCACAAGAAAAATGTGGAAATAATATATGAATACACACACACAAACATACATAGACACACACACACACACAAACATATATATATACATAAGAATTTAATAAATTTTACATTTTTTGGAACTTATTTCATAGGGATATTTATGGGATCATGAGTGTGAATTATAATAAAATTGATGATAAATTTTCTTCCAGGTATATATGCACTGTCATGTATAAGGCTTTTGGTTGTGCAAGTCTCATAAGCTATTTTCATTGAATGTTTATACTTATACATTTATAAATAAATATAATTGAATGGGTGATTAATGTTTGTTTATATATATATAAAAGAATACTAGAATTCATTTATGTCCTTATAAATTTTTTTATTTTAAGGGTATCATGATATATTCCAACTTTTGTTAAATATGGATATTTTTTACATATCAAAAGATTCATCAAATATGAATTTATCACACGAATTAGGGTTTTATAAATACTATGTCATATATATATATATGAGAAACATTATGTTCTTTTATTTTAACAGTTAAAGTCATGGTATATACAAATATATATGTATATATGTAAATATATATAGGATATAATGTTTTCTTACAAGTTATAATATTTAACATAATATTTTAAAAAATGTACATAACATGAAGTCATGTAATTCTAAACATATGGTTATCTCATCTTAATACAATCATGGTCACACATCAAGAGTAATGTCGACAAATCATTCTTTTATAATAAATTTATGGTTTAAATTAATTTTCAGAGATTATCAAGTAGATGGATTTATTAAAAATTGAATTGTTTTATTTATAATTATATGTGCGAAACATTTTTATTCATTGTAAAATATATTCTTGAGAAGAGAAAATTAAATATGAAATTTTTTGTTAAATATTTATTTATTTAAATACTCATTTTATTGATGGATTACAAATAAAAAAAATTATATCAATTATGGGATAAACCATTTTATGATATTATATGTGTTACGAATTAATCTTTTGAATGTGTTATGGGATGCATTGGATTGTTTAATAAATATGTACCTAAAAAAGTTATCAATGAATTCATTTTCATCTATGATTATGATTTAAATAAAAAAATTGGTAGGGGACACTTTTATTTGATGACATAGTTTTATTATACATATGTGGAATGCATAGTACTTATTATGTGATAGGTGAGTCCCACCATAGCCTCTCGGTGCATCAATAGGTCTCATGAGACAAACTAGGACTTAACACGAGGACATGAAAATGGTTATTTATAGTCATGTCATGAGGCCTTGATGGTATGGTTATGTGTCCTCCATTATGAATTCCCTCAATATAAATCTAGTAACAGAAATTTCATGTAATTATTTTACTACTATAATAATGATGATTATGAATCATTCACTAATAAATATGTAATAATCAGTTATAAATTTTCTTATGCACATAGAAAAAGGATTTAAATATGTATATTATTTATTTAGATGGGTTAAATTGTTCATTTTCAATCCATAATCAAATTTTATGAACCTATATATCATTTTAGTGTTTGTATACATGGGATTTAATGTCGTTTTATGTGATAATCTAGAAAGTACCATTTTATGTGAAAAATATTATCTACACACTTGGCACGTAATACATAGCTTAGTATTGTAATTATTTAACTTATATGTGGAATTTCATGCATTTCTATTCAAGGGTGGGTATATTTTATAACATATTTTCTTCGTAAATATTAAATATGTTTAACTATTTTGGGCACGATTTTACCCAAAAATATGATTCAAAATTTCTCAAGAAATTGGTGATGACATGTCATGGGAAATGTTAATTTCAAGATTTAAAGCATGTGATTTAATGAATTATGTTAAAAATTGTTTTAAAGAAATATTTTTTATAATAATTTATTTAAAACCCCTTACTAGTCTTTTAAAATTATCACCCTATGTTTTAATATAATTTTTCAGAAGTCACATGGATGTCCAAAGATGAGTGCCATCATTTTTATGTCCACAGAATTGAAGTTTGTATTTTGTTTGCTTAATTTTGTTGAAAATCAGAAAAATTGTAAGCAACTATCTAACTCACAAGAACCTAAGCCAATAAAAGGTGATCCACAATGGAATTTTTAAGGATGGTTCCTTATAATTGGAATTAGTGGATCATTATAGAAATATTTGGATATTAGTTGTTTTCGAGTCTAGAATTTTAGTTTTCCATGTGTTTCTTAATTATGTAGATTGAAATTCAGAATTCTTTTTAGTCCAAAGAAATGAATTGTGAGGATGAAATACTCTTTATAGGGGGATAATGTTACACCCATAGATTCAATAAAATAATTTTAATTAATAAATGAGTTATAAGTTGAATAAATAATATTATTAAATATTTTAATAAATCCACAGGGTTTCATTTAAACAAAATGAAAATTTGTTACATTAATTAATATTATTTTTGAAATGAAAATTTTGAAATACATGATGACATAACAAATGGATATATTTTTATGAAATATAGTAATATGAAATGTTATTTTCTAATATATTGTTTTAATAAATAAAAATAATTACAATTAACATTTTTATAAAGATTATTTAAAAACATTATAATTTTTCAATATATTCATTTTAGTATTTTAAATATAAATTTAATTATTATTTTGAAGTATTATGTTTAAAATATTTCAAGTAACATTATTATTTAAAAATATTACAAAAAATATTCACATTTTAATATTTGATTAAATCTATCATATGAATAATTATAAAATTAATTTGGTTTTATTTTTGAAAATATGCAATATATTTATATATATATATATGAAATTATAATTATTAGTTTTAAATTATAAATTTTGGTTAAAATAACATTTTATAAATTTATTAATATTATAAATTTTGATTAATAAAATTAAAATTATACAATGTAAGCATTTTAATAGTGTATTGAAATTATAATTTGATTCAAAAAATATCGAAAAAATTTAAATTATGTTAATTTTATTTCATTTAAAAAGAAATTAAATAAATTTAATTAGTTTGGTTTTATAACAATTTATTTTTAAATAATATGATAAATATATATTAGTTTATGAATGATTAAATTATTTTTATTAAGGTTTTTTATAATTCAATAACCATTTTAAATAAGTAATAATATAATAATATATTATTTTAAAATAATAATGAAAATTACTAAGAATAGAAAACATGGAATGCTGGGAGGTATTCACTTCGAATCCATCACGAAGGGGAGATATGAGTCTTTTCTGGGGAATGAGGTTCTGCCATGCGTGATGACTCCGGGTCGGGGGTTGTGCAACTGAGGACCTCAAGCAGAGGGGGCTTTGGGTTGAGGTTGAGTGGTGTCACAGGCTAGGAGAGGCCAGGTGAGGAGTCAGAGTTGGCAAGGGGTATTGTCCGTGGAGTAAAATCTATGACGTCCACCTGCTCGTCGATTCCGAGTAGGTTCTGACTACAGACAAGGTTGATGTCTGTCCTAGTTCGTGTGTCTTTGATTTTTTCTGAGTGGGTTACTCTTTCTAAGTCATGGAATTCCAATTAGAGGGAGGTATGTTATTTCTAGTTGTCTAATATGAGTTTAATCTACCAGTGGTTTGACCTGTCATTGTTTTCCATGCTTTTTGAGTTGCAGTCTAATTATACTATTTCTAATTTTTTGTCTTTGGTTGATTACCGCTGTGAATTCTATTAATGAGTTAAATGAATTTCTTTTGGTCTTTTTTGGCCATTCCAATATCCCTATTATGGTAATATGATATTGTTTATCTCAATTTTATTACTATGTATTCATCTTTTATTTATTAAATTTTTTTGATGTCTTCACACCTGTAGTTTGATCTTACACAACATGTTTTGACTGCCACAATGTAAAAGTGGAATTTATGTCTATAAAAGCATTTTGTGTGTGAAAATGGATGTTGGAAACCAATTTGTTTTTGTGTCCGAAGAAGTCACTCAATCCCTTGCATCAATTTAATTTTCATACCCGTGTGTGTGAAAGATGAATCAGCAGCAGAACTACTCCTCTGTGCGCCTGCACTTTCTGTACAGGTAGTATTATTTGATTCTCAAATTTATCCATTTTAAAATTAATAGTAAGAGATATATATTTTATTTCAAAATTATGATTTTAATTTTATGCTTATGTAAAAGGAATTTAAACATTATATTAAAAATTAATTTTGTAAGGGTGTTATTAAAATTTATTTTTAAGATTTTCATTTCTGATGTGGGTTTATTATTCATTCTAAAAATATTTATATTTCTATTCAAGTATGATAGTTTGGAAAATATATTTATGAAAACTTTTATTGAATTTCATATTCAAATTTTACATATATGTGATCTCTATGTTTTCTTTAAAAATTAGGATTTATGTAATTTTTATATTCTTGCAAGATATGAATTAATGTTTTATTTTTCAGAATCCAAAGTCCTTAAATCATTATTTTTATTATTGAAATATATTAATTTATGTATGTTAATATTAATTATTCAATGATTAAGATCACTAGAGTCATAATTAAAAATTTATGATTGTGTATATATAAATATAAATACTTGTCTACATTTGATGTTTATAAAAATAACCATGTATTATTGGTATATGATAATGTCATAATTTTATCACGTGATATGCATGTCATACCCCAATCATGATTTAAAACCATACATCGATGTTTCTTTATGAAATTTCATGCAATAATATATGCATACTCATACATGTATATCCATAATCATTGAATTAACTATACATTTATAAGAACATCGTTCAAATGTATATTTAAGGGATCATGAGGGTAAATCTTACGTAAATGGATGATAAATATTGTTCTGGGTATATATGAAATGTCGTGTATAAGGGTTTTGGTTGTGCATGTTTAATAAGTGAGATACCATGATAGTTTATACATACACAGTTTTAAATAAATATATGTGCATGGGTTATTAATGTTTGATTACATATATATATACATATATGTATACTCAAATTCATTTATGCCCTTATAAAAATTGTTGTTTTTAATGGTATCAATCTATGTTCTAACTCTTGTAAAATATGGATATTTTTATTTATCAATGTTTTCATCAAATATGAATTTCTCCCATGAATTATTTTATTATACATACCATGTCATATAAATGTATATATATATATATATTTATATTTTTATATGGGAAGAATTATGTTTTTTTATTTTAAAAGTTAAACTCCTGGTATATTAATATATGTATATATGAATATATACAAAGATATAATTTATATTGAAATTTTATAATAAATAAAACCGTGTTTTAAAAAATACGTATAACATGTCATTGTGTTATTATAAAAATAAGGTTGTCGCATTTTCATACAGTAATGGTCATGTGTCAAGCGTAACATAAACATATCTTCTGTTCATAATAAACAAATGGCTTCAAATAATTTTTCTCAGATTGTCAAGCATATATATTTCTTCATGAATTGAATTTTTTTATTTATAATTATATTTTAGAATCAAATTTATTCAATGTAAAATATTATTTTTAGAAGAAAAAACTATAAATGCAGTTTTGATAGAATGTTCATTTATTTAATTACTCATTTAATTAACGACATACAAATAAAAAAAATATTTCAAGAATGGTAATAATATTTTATGATATTATATGGATAATGAATTTAACTATTCAAAGTAGTATGGGAAACATTGCATTGATTAATGAATATATACCACTATAATTTATCAATGAAATTTTTTATCTATGATTAAGATTTAAAAAAATAAATGTGGTATGGGAAACTTTGAGTTAATAAAATATTTTTATTAGACATATGAGGAATGCATTGAACTTATTATGTGATGGGTGAGGCCCACTATATCCAATTGATTCTTCGGAATCTCTTATTTGAAAAACTAGGTCTTGGTACGAGGCCTTGAAAAAATTGTTATTTATGGTCTTCCCACGAGGCCTTAATGGTATTTTTATTATGTCATGCATTATAGATCCATTAATTATGAATCTATTAAGTAAAATTCCATGTAATTATTCAACTAGTGGAATCACTATTGTTAATAATCAGTATCTTTTGAACAAATATTAACTAGTTATACATTTTCAAGTGCACATAGAAGAATGTCTAACCTATGTATATCATTTACAGAGAAGGGTTAATTGTTCTTTCACAATCCATAAAATATTTTTTAAGAACATATCTATTATTTCACAGGTTGCAAATATGTTTTTTGATGTAGTTTTCTATTTTAATCCATGAATGTAACATTTCATGTGAAAAAGAGTATCCACACACATGGAATGTCATACATAATTAATAATATTCATTATTTTACTTATAAGTGTAATTTTATGCATTTTCGTTCATGTTCATAAAAAAATTATAATTAATTTTGTTCGTAACACTAAAATTTGTTTAACTATTTTGAGCATGAGTTTACCCTAAAATTTGTTTCAGAATTTCTCAAGAAAATGTCAATGAAAATTTTAGGGAAATGATAAAATCATGATTTAAAACATGTGTTTTAATAATCTTTTTAAGAGAAATAATATTTCTTTGGGATCTTATTTTGAAACTCATTACTGGGAATTTCCAATGATCACCCCTTGATTTAAAATTAATTTTCACTAGTCACATGGAATCCTAAGTTGGATGCCATCGTTTGAATGAATATAGAAGAAATGTTTTTAATTTGTTTATTTAGTTTTATTGAAAATATGATAAATTTTGACATCGTATCTAAGTCTACTGAACCTAGTCTTGTAAAAGGTCATCTGTTCTGTAATGTTTAAGGATGGTTCCTTATTAACAGTTATTAAAGAAACCCATTTGTGAAAAAAACTCATTGATAAAAAACATAAAAAATTATCTATAATCTCTTGCATTGGATTTCATGGAAACTCCTATTAGTAAATTTTTCATCTCATCATATTTCTATACTTAGACATTTCAAAAAACACATATTTTTAACTTTTATAAAAATAAATCATTTAACAAAAGGGAGTGTCATGAAACAATACTACTTGATAATATAATTTTCTTGTTGAAGGAATTCCATTATATAGTGATAAGGAAATTTTTGGAAATGTTAAGATATATTTTCCCAAACATTTTTTTTCTATCACATTTCATTAACTCCCCAATTTTATGATAACCAAAACTTCATATTTCATTATGTGAAATAATTACTTGTATACCCATAGCAGAAAAAATTGAACATATTGTCCCCATTTTCAACATAATCCATATCATGGTGGGGGTACCTCTATAAGAGGTTTAAGACATCATTGTATGATTCTAAGAATGATGTTGTGGCCTCAATTCCATAAATCTCTCCATTAGTAAATATTTAATGAAAACAACGTCAATCTTATATTTAATTACATTATATTCTAGAAAATCATATATAATATTAACACAATTTTGATGAATAAAAAAATAATATCAAAATTCTATAATTCTTTTGATTGACATGTTTTCCAGAATGATAAATTACACTATGATTATCAAAAATTATCTCCGATGGATTGAATAAAATTAAACATTAAATATTACAACTGAACATTATTCTAGGAAAATTGAGTACAATAATAGGTAGAAAAAAAATATTTTGATTCTTCTATGCTAAATGCCACTGAATATTCTATAATATAATCCTAGATGACACAAAATTCACCCCAAAAATGTTCCTCCTGAAGATGACTTTTAATATTTAATAAATCTAATAAGATCATCATTAGTATAACATTGAACATTCATATAATGATTTTTTATATTATCCCATATGGTTTTGTTTCTCTAACATACCGTATAATATTATTTTCTAAAAATATATTAGATTATTTTAGAGAACTATAATATTTAGAATGAAAATTTTTTGAATAAAAAATATTATGTTTTGAAGCTGTTAGATAATGAAAAATTCCTATCAACTTTTGAAATTCATTCTAATTAAAAAAAAATTCACCTTCATCGTTACCCATATTGATCCCAATTAAAATTCTTCTAGAAACATATTTCTATTGTTCCATACTAAAAATATATAAAAATTATCTGGTGCACTATTCTTCAGATAGAATAATGCATATTTCTTTTTTTTTTAAATTTAACACATAAATAATGTTATTTCTTTCAAAAATGACATCCAAAATTCCTCTTCATTTCCCCAGAATATTCATTTTAAAAAATTTATTCGTCATAAATTTTTTTCAACTATGTACACAATTACAACATGGGTTATAGAGATAACGTTTATTAATATATGTTTCTATCATCCTATCCTTTATAAACATACAGAAGTATCAAATAACTATCATGTTTGGAGTACCAAGAACATAGGGATAATTCAAAACCACACATGTATCAATTCAATTTACAATCATTTATTCCATCTTCATAAAGAATAAACCCACAAGGTTTCTCAATGATAACATATTATTTAATATCACCATCTTAAAAAGAAGGATTTTTATCCATCTGATAAAATTTATGACATCGATGTGAAGCCACATCTAAGAACATTATGATGGATCCTAATATTGATAGTGGTAAAAAATTCTAAATATTCCACACATTTGAACTTTAGATAACCTTTACAAACTATTTTTAATTTGACTCTTGTAATTTCAGTGTATTCATTTAATTGATTTCTATACAACCATTTTTTCTAACAAAATATTTTACTACTTGTTATGACAAAAGTTCCCATGATTCAATTTTTTCATTATGACCCCACTCTTTATTTATGGAATTCACCAATTCGTTGATTTTTTCTGCTTATGAATCATATTCTTGTTCAATTAATGATATAATTATTATCGTATTATTTATTGACATATTTATTCTTGTTTTAACTAGAAATTTAATATTTCTAATGATATTTTTTAATCAACTTTTTTATATAAAGAACGAGACTTATAGATCATACTCATGTGATTTTTTATTCATCACATTATTCATCTAATACTTCATGTACCTATATTTACACAAAAACACATTCACATTTGATATTATCGTTTTCTTACATAAATTTAACCTTCATTTCCTTTTTAGTATCTTTTGTAAATAAGGTTTTATTTTCTATAACATAATCATAATATGAATTGGTAAACATTTCTAAATGTTTTCCCAACATTTTTATCTTCATCTACTGAATTAATATCACATGAAATTTACTTTTGTAATGTTTTCACCAAATTTTACATGTTCTATATTTTTTATGTTTAATAAATATGTTCTTATAATGACCATGAAATTATTCACTAATGGTTTTTTAATACCACACTATCATGAAAGGATTCATTAATTATAGAATTAAAAAAACGTTTTTTAGTTGTATTGTAGTTTTTGATAGATTATCTATAGAAAATCATAGAATATTTATATTATTCTAAATATATCTTCCCATTTCAAATACACTAAATTTTTCCATTATAAAACTCTATTGGTTTGAGGGGGCTTATGATGCATTTTACAAACATTAAATTCTATGTTTCATAATGTATGATTTAATGTCATTACATGTACATTCAATTCCATTATCCGTTTAAAAAATCAATATATAAAACCCTATTTCCCACTCAACATCCATTATAAAAACATTAGTCACTTATATTACCATTAGATTGTTCGTAATAATGATAATATTGGTAATTCGTCTAAAATAACTTATTAATGTTATAATGTAAAAACATATTTTCATTGAATGGTGTCTCATCATCCCAAAATACTTAAAAAATAATTTCAAGTGGTCTGGTAGAAACAATCTCAACATTCTTATGAATTTTAAGAGTAATTTTCCCTTTATGATAAGTTATAAAATTATCAATTTTCTTCCTTTCAATAATGTATTTTTTCTACAACATCAATATTCGAATGTTTTTTCAAAATTTTATGTCCAATACACCGAAGTATAAATTTCAACAAAATGTTTTTGTATTCATCACTAAATTAACATGAGTTATAATATTATGTTATCAAAGTTGGATCTCAGTGGGTTCTATCTTCACTGGTTCTAAATTTACAATTTTCCATATTTTTGTTAACACAAGAATCTTTGCAATATATATGTTCATTTTTCAAAATAAAAAATTGACTCACATTGTGTACGTTTTGTTTGAGCACATAAATAATATAACATTCTTAGATTTTATTTTTTTGGTTCTTTCATAGTAGTGAATATTTTACTAATTTTCAAAGAACTAAAATTTCAAAAACTAATAGTTTATTGATCTTTTTTAATATATTTAACAATTTTTTAAACTCCTATAATATTTGAGGAAAAACACTATCAACATTCAAGGCTCGATTATTTTTTTCCTATTTTTAGAGATGAATCAACAAAAATGGTATTTCTTCAACTTTATACATTCCAAAATTCATTTCATTTATAATATAGTAATTTTTTCCCATTATTTTTAGACACACTCTCTTGAAAAAAATGACACAGTTTCTCACATATTACACAAGAGTTTTCCAGGAAGTCAATTTTATTTTTTAGGAAGTATTTTCTAACATTGTGATGTTTTACTTTTCTTACTTCCTGTGGATTATGAATGTTACTTGTTCTAATCCCAAAATTTATACCCCTCTACTCCAGCCTCTTTACTAGAGTATTTTTTTTCTAATAGCTTAATGTCCATAAATTCCACACCACTAATATAAATCATTAAAAATTGGTTTCTATATAAGTAAGATTCTTCTCTATAATAATATTGTAATAGTAATAAATATTATTCTAACTGTGTTTCATATGGGTGCGTGGAAACCTTCTTCTAGTGGTAATTTTCATATATTTTTGAAATGATTGATTTTTCAGATGCTTTCTCGACCCATGAATTCTTAATTTTTTTTTTGAAACCATCATGGTATTCAAAATCAGATGAAGTGTCACATGTAATGATTTAGTATTTCAACTAATTCGCGAGTTGATATTTATGATCATCTTAAAAATTCTCAACATTAACTTTTATTGAATTGTGTATGTTCCCATTCATCTCCCACATGGTACATTCATGCTTAAGAACATTTGATTGAGTTTTGTTAAACTCAAATTCCATAGAAGACAATATATTATAAATATTATATACCACATTTTCATTTTAGTCATCTTTTGAGTTGAGAATTTTAATTTTTTTAATGTTAAAATATTCTATTTTATAAAGCTATTCTTTTCCATCAATGTATCATTCACCAATATTCATTATTATTTTTATTTCCTTCTTGTGTGATGTATTTTTCTTAATACACGCAACATGTTCTGATTTGAGCTGATATTCTCTGCATTTTTCTTCACCTTCTTATTATTCACTATCCATGGAATTTGTTTATTTTTAAACTATTTAAATGAATTTTATTAACATTTTTAATCATATACTTTCTGAAAAAATGTTCTCAGTAGAGTAAGATTAATTTTTCTTTCTCAGCACAGTTCTTTGGTATCCAGTGCAATACTTCTTATATTTATTGAATGAATTTTCTTCCTTATAGATTTTATTCTACTACTTCAAACAACGTTTTTCATAAGGAGAATATCAATATTCTCCATCATGGTTCTGGGGGATGTTCATGGAACGTTTCCCAATTAAACTAAACTAAAAATATTTCAAAGTATGGTTTCCCCCATACATTCCTCTTCCTCTTTGATAATTTTGGAGATACATGACATTATTTTTTCATTAAACTCATCATTCTCCGTATATTCAAAATCACAAGCAAAAATATCTTTATATTCTAGATTTTTCTTTATTCTCATGGCTTCAAATTCTATTTCAGCACTGATCTTATTATTGATTGTTTGAGCTTTATACATTTTTTAGGATAATAGAATGTTATAAAATTCATCAATAGATAAATCTGATTTATTTTCCAAAGAAGAGATTTTAGAATAAAACAACACCAAATTTATTTTCATCAGTTTCGGTAAAATTATAGAATCTCCCAAGACATATACAAAACCCTTGATGTGGGAAAAAATTATTTACTCTGTTGAAGTACTCATCAATAATATCATTATCTATCAATATTATGTCTTAAATCATGCTACACCCGATTTGTATCTTCCATTACATCATTTAATTATTTTATTAAAAAAATAATATCAATATTATCCTACATTAGTATTAAAATTTTGAGGCATATCAACCTCAAAAACCGATTTTCTTACAAAGAAAAAGGAATATCATTTCAGGATTTTCCAGAAGTTTCAATGTTTCTTTTTTCAGCAGCCATCACAGGATTGTATTTCACAATGGGGAAAAGCTAATAGTTACTACATATACAACTCCAATACAAGAGGGAGAAGATAAAATGTCATTTTGTTTTTTAGACATGATAATTATTTACATCAATTGTATAAATTCCTCTACTAATTAAAAATTTAATAATATACATGATATGTAATCACAAGGAGAACCATTACTCTAATATCACATGAAGTTCCTAAGGATCAATGAACCACTGTTGGGGGGTGGTTTAATATACTTTATCCTTTTTACATATTCAAAATTTAATAAACATCACATCGGAAACTTGTTATAAATTTATACATATCTAATTTTTTAAAATCAAATCGATGAGAAGAAGGGATGTCAAAATAATACACTAGGTTTACAAGGTTTGTCCTCAGTTTGGGAATCTATATCATTTCCATAACAATTATTGTAGATTTATATAAATCCACTATAGTGAAAACGTGATTAGAACATCTGTTAAAATCTATTGAAAACCTTCTTTCTATGTATAATAATGGTAATACATACCCTTTTATATTTACAAATTTTTCTCAAAAAATATTAGTGGTGTAAAAAATATGTAACATTTTCATACTACTCAAAAAATGATCTATTCAAAAAATCTATCAGATTCACACTTTTCTAATGGCCTCTAATTATTATCCTTAGTCCAATGGCCCTATTTAGATGCACCAATATCAAATTATTTGCACAATCGTAGACATTTTATGAAATAAAACAATCTTTTTTTCATGAATCTTTGAAACTTATTTAAAAATAGTCACATGTCATAAAACCCTTCTCCATGAAATTTTCGTTTTCACCAGTTATTTAAAAACAAAAAATCACAAAATATCATCATTTCCATTAAGCGAGGAAAATAGTTTTTATCATTATCAAATAAAAACAGTTTTTTTGTTGAAAATGTTAGTTATGTTTCAAAAATAATAAATATTTTCTATTTTATCTATATTATTTATTAATTATAAATATATATATTTTTTATAAATAATTTTTCAATAACATTAATTTCATTCCTTTATTATGATAATGTTATAAAATTTATTGTATTATCAAGGTAAATATTTTTTCTACATTACACATAAAAATAAATTTTTTCAAAAAAAAATAAAAAATTCATCGAATGATAATATTTAAAATCATAATAAAAAAATAGAAATAAAATTTTAATATTTATTTTTGAATGTTGAAAAAAATTTCTTCTCAATGAAAATACAATATATAAAAATTAAAATTTTATTGAAAAATTAAAATTTTTATATCTATGTGTCATTAATAATATTTCATATAAATGTATTATTATTTAATATTGAAATATTAGTTTATAAATACTAATATAAAATAATATAATATACTTTTCTATTTAATAAAAATAATTTATTAAGGTAAAATACAATGCCTTGAAAAAGAAATTATTTTTTGTAATGAATTGTTTTTAAAATATTAAAAAAACTGTTTAATTACTACTAATTGATTTATATATTTTTATTCACTAATGAATTTGTCACACCAGGATTTTCAATTCCATGCTTTGGATCAATTTCTCTTTCAATTCATAGCTTTTTCTTGGTTTCTGGGTATTCTGGGTTTGAAATTCTTTTTGTCTCTTGTGTCCATGATCTATGACCATGGTATTGTGGGTATTGAATGGTACATGGCCTCATTTATTGTCAAAATATTGGTATTAGGTTGTGGTGATTTGGAGTTGGTTAAGTGACCCTCCAAGTGGGACCACAGATGTTGTATTATGTTGAGGTGGTTTGTCCCCATGTGTTGGATGAGTTTTGGCCTAAAGAGAAATCTTTTTTTTTTGAATTTTACTCTTCTATCCATGGACTATATTTTATCCTTATTTTCCCCCTTGGACCCCCTTGATATTGGAGAAAAAATAACACTTTTTGGGTGGCAAGGACAGGCTGGACGATTTGGCCGGATCGTTCCAAACCGTGCATGTGTGTCCATGTCATTAAAAATGCATTTGAAATTCCATTTTATCCCTCCTGTAAATAATTCCAATCCATTTTTTTCTTCCCCCATTCGACACCAATAGACATGGGAGGCCTCCAAGATACCTCTAGCTCCCGTGGAAACCTTCTCTGATGGGATCTTTAATAGAGAAACTTGAAGATTCTATCATGTAAGTGTTGCTCTATTATTTTCATTCAATTTCCTTAGTGATTCATCCTTCATTCATGATTTTCCAAAATTTCTAGAAGATTGGGTTCAAATCTTGGGTTTTCCTTTGTGTCTTTTTGGTGTAATATTGAGATTTTAGGTTGCTCTTCACTTCCTTGTGGTGATGTGGTAATGTGCTTGATGTTTCACGCCATGATTTGAGGGTATCGACTCAAAATGTATGTGATTACATGTGTAACCATTTCCTGATGAGTTATTTTTCTTGTTTTACTGATATTTCATGTTCCTATTATGTGGTGTGTGGTGCGAAACCCGTTTTAAGGGATTTGGTTAAGCATTAAATTTTGTAGTTTCTTTTTTGGTTGAAGTTGTGTACTTTTCAAATGTAACACATGTGATATCATTTGTGGTAGTTTTATAAAATATGATATTTATTTATTAGGCTTTAAAAGGGACTAAAAATTCTATTATATTAATGAATTATTGTAATGGGGCACTGGAAGGGGGTTTTTGAATGTGTTTGATGTATAAAACAATGTTAATCTTCTTGAGAGCATCTTAAAAAAATGTGTGTTTTTATGTGTATCGTTTATGGTATTACTCGAGGTGATTCTATAACACATGGGAGTGGTTTTATAAATATTTATAGGGATTCAAATTCAATTTTGGATTGGTATTGATGGAATTTTAGATTTGAAAGAGGCTGTTGAAATAGGTTTTGTGTGAAAACCATAGTTTACCCCCTATGTTGGTTTGACGAAATGTGTAATTGACTCAATGAGTTACAAACAAGTGTAAAAATGTTATTTATTTATTTTTTTGGTTGGTGTATGTTATTAAAATGAGTTTTTAATGATAAAATGTTCATTTGTTATGTCATGCGTTTTAATAATGTTTTGTAATTTGTCGATGTGATTTTTGAAATTGTGATGTGTGTAAAAAACGTGATTGTGGACTGTTTTTTGTGAGTATGATGTGAAAAATGGATTTTGTTTTTGAAAATGTTATTGTGTAACATGTTTGTGGGTTGTTATGTGATTTTTATCTTCTTGGGAAATATTTTATAAATTTTTTAATTTACTTGTTGAATTTTGAAAGATATGCAAAATGTGTTGTGGGCTATTTTTGGCATGAGTTGGATTTCAAAATCCATTTGAATGAATAGGGGGATGATGTGATTGTCTGATGTAGATGTGGACGGTTTGTTTGATGTGTGATGTGGAAGTGGTATTTTCTTGTTCAAATTATTTTTCTTTACATGTTTAACTTTTCTGAGAACAAGAGGGAAACCCGAGTATCTTGATGGGAGGATGTGTACTAGTATGCTACTGGTCTCGTGGGGCATGGACATAGTTTCAAGTAGTAATATTGACACTAACAACACTCACTAAACTATGACAATGATGATGATGGGGGAACAATAGTTTATGGATATGTTCCCTACTATTGGCTCATGCATGAGAACCAATATTGTGATGGTTATTCTCACCGAGATATGAGTTACCTGGGACCGACATTGAGTTAGTACTTAGGGGTTATTTTCCATTGCATGTGATAAATAGATTATTTGTGTTTACCAATTAATATGATATTACTGGTGGGAAAATTAAATAGATTTAGAATTTATTTTAAATGTTTTTATTATTTAAAATAGCCCACTTAAAAACTGTATTAATTTTATTGTTGCGTCTTTTAGAAATTGTAACTAGCATTTCATGTTTTGAAAATCATTCATGCTTTACATCTCTAAATTTTTATCACATGTAATATTTTAGTGGTGGTATCCTGTTGGGAGGAGAGTGATGGAAAGAGGGGGGGTGAATTGCCTTTTAAAAATTAATTAACAATTTAAAATCAAAGTTAAAGGTGCAGTGGAAATAAAAGAGGCAAGACACAAAATTGATAACGGAGTTCGGCTTAAACCCAAGCCTACGTCTCCGCTCCCAACTCAACCGTTGAGAGATTTACTACAGCTTGCTTTTTAATGGTTTTAGCAAGAAACCCACTAGACTTTTCAGGTAGTCTAGAACCTATTACAGCTTGCTTTTAATGGTTATGCAAGAACCCACTTGCTTTTAATGGTTGAGCAAGAACCCACTAGCCTTCTTACAGGTGAAGGCTAGCTCACCTATCATTCAAGCCTTTTTAAAGGGAAGGCTTGACTAACCTCTTCACACCTTGAAGGTGGTGTGAAAACCCAAAATAGAGGATGAGAGAAAGAGATGGGGTTTGTAGGCACAAACCCAAAATAAAGCTCAAAAATGATAAAACGATAAAAACCGTAATGTAGAGAAGTCCTGGGCGCTAAAGGATTGATGGAGTTGATGAAGAGCGCTCCCAAGCTTCTATGGTGGTGCTCCTTGGATGTGGAAATGTGTTGGGGCAATTGGGGGTTCCTTGGAAGGAATGCGCCGGAGGTTCGCCAAATGATCAAAAATGTTTCTGTGGGCTTCCTTTTGTTTCCGGGGCTTCATAGTCCTTTATTTATAGAGGGGGAACCCTCAAATGGCCTTTGGGAGGCTTCGGAGCCGTTGGAGAGGCCTTCGGAGCCGTTGGGAGTCAAGTGGACTAGCCTGGTCAAAGCCCAACGGCTAGTTTGACTGGCTCCACCGGCTGACCGGTGCTTGGCCACCGGTTGGCCGGTGCTTTGAAAAAGGAGAGGGTTCGGGCTCAGGCACCACCGGCTGGCCGGTGATGAGGCCACCAGTTGGCTGGTGCTGAGGCAGTAGCTGACACTATTTGTCTGGGTTCCACCGGCTGGCCGGTGGTCTGGACAGAGGAATGCCTTCTGTCCAGGCTCCATCGGCTGGCCGGTGAGGAGGCCATCGGTTGGCCGGTGGACTGAAAATCAGTCCACTTTTGCCTTCTTTCTTTATTGGCCCAATTCCTTGGCAACCTGAAATCATTCCTATCATCCAAAAACACTTAAAACAAGATTAGATAAATAAGAGACTGATTGTGATCATGAAAATTAAACCACGAGGGGTACGAGAGGTACAACAATCTCCCCCTATTTTGATGATCACAATCACCAAAACAAACAATGTAAAAATGAAATGAAAGGCATGCTTTAAAGGATAAATGGGAAAGTAAAGCAAAGCATGAGAGAAAGATTTCTTCCCCAATCAACCAAGAATTTCTCCTCCTTTTTGATTATCAAAATAGCACGGGGCATAAAACTTGATTGAGGGAAACGTTGAAAAACGAGATAGAGATTTTAAACCAATTGAAATTTTTGAAATTTGAATTGATAGTTTTGAATTGAAAATTTTGAATTGAGAATTTTGAAATTGAAAGTTTTGAATCGAAAATTTTTAATTGAGAATTTTGAAATTGAAAGTTTTGAATCGAAAATTTTGAATTGAGAAAATTGAAATCAAAAAGGCTTAAACGATCCTAACTCCCCCTAAATAAAAACAACAAATCACCGGGGAGAGGTTTTTGGATCCGAGACAAATTTTGGTCTGGTGAGACTCGCTAAAAGGGATTTTTCAATCCACACTTGTCTAGTGGCGGGTCTTCTCCTATGAAATTCATCGCTAAAGAAAATGGTTTTGGGCATTCCATACCGGGCATTTTTGCAATTGCACTCATAAATTAAGTTCCCGGGTTTTTTACAATAGTTGAAAAATTTAAATTGGGAGCTCCCCCTTACAAAAATAGTTGGAGCATGGGAAGAGGAAGCTTGCTTGGAATAGCCAAGCCCTTGGGTGGTTCTAGATAAACGTTGGGAACCAAGCAATTTGGTTAAATTTTGTTCACCTTGGGTGAACTTGGCAAGAGATTCCCTTAAATCTTTGATTGTTGATTCCATAGAATTAACATCGGGAAGTTTTTGGATCTTGAGGGACAACTCCTCCTTTTCTTTGAGAAGTTGTTCCTTTTCGGAAGAAAGTTTTTTGAAATTCTTTTTTAAAGCAACAAATTTGGAAGAAAGTTAATGAAAACCTTCCTCCAATTGATCTCTAGCATGTTGGAGATCCTCATAAGATAAATGATTAAAAGAATTGGAAGAACGAGAGGAAGAGGAGTCGGAAGAGGTTACCTCATGAAATGCCATTAGGCATTTTTTACCGTTGTCACTCGAGGAGGAGGAGGAGGAGGAGGATGTGGAGCTATCACTCCATGTGGCCTTGAATGACTTCTTCTTTTCCTTTTGCTTGGCCTTTTTCTAATCTTGTTTTAAGTGTTTTTGGATGATAGACATGATTTCAGGTTGCCAAGGAATTGGACCAAGAAAGAAAGAAGGCAAAAGTGGACTGATTTTCTGTCCAGCGGCCAACCGGCGGCCTCCTCACCGGCCAACCGATGGAGCCTGGACAGAAGGCATCCCTCTGTCCAGACCACCGGCCACCCGGTGTCCCACCCCCGGCCAGCCGGTGGCACCCAGACAAATAGTGTCAGCTACTGCCTCAGCACCGGCCAACCGGTGGCCTCATCACCGGCCAGCCAGTGGTGCCTGAGCCCGAGCCCTCTCCTTTTTTCAAAGCACCGACCAACCGGTGGCCAAGCAACGGTCAGCCGGTGGAGCCAGTCAAACTAGCCGTTGGGCTTTGACCAGGCTTGTCCACTTGACTCCCAACGGCTCCGAAGGCCTCTCAAACGGCTCTGAAGCCTCCCAAAGGCCATTTGAGGGTTCCCCCTCTATAAATAAAGGACTAAGAAGCCCCGGAAACAAAAGGAAGCCCACAGACACATTTTTGATCATTTGGCGAACCTCCGGCGCATTCCTTCCAAGGAATCCCCAATTGCTCCAACACATTTCCACATCCAAGGAGAACCACCATAGAATCTTGGGAGCTCTCTTCATCAACTCCATCAATCCTTTGGCGCCCAAGACTTCTCTACATTACGGTTTTTATCATTTTATCATTTTTGAGCTTTATTTTGGGTTTGTGCCTACAAACCCCATCTCTTTCTCTCATCCTCTCTTTTGGGTTTTCACACCACCTTCAAGGTGTGAAGAGGTTAGTCAAGCCTTCCCTTTAAAAAGGCTTGAATCATAGGTGAGCTAGCCTTCACCTGTAAGAAGGCTAGTGGGTTCTTTCTCAACCATTAAAAGCAAGTGGGTTCTTGCATAACCATTAAAAGCAAGATGTAATAGGTTCTAGACTACCTGAAAAGTCTAGTGGGTTTCTTGCTAAAACCATTAAAAAGCAAGCGGTAGTAAATCTCTCAACTGTTGAGTTGGGAGCGGATACGTAGGCTTGGGTTTAAGCCGAACTCCGTTATCAATTTTGTGTCTTGCCTCTTTTATTTCCGCTGCACCTTTAACATTGATTTTAAATTGTTAATTAATTTTTAAAAGGCAATTCACCCCCCTCTTGCCATCACTCTCCGCCCAACATACCCTACCAGGATTTATTTCACACCCAACTTACACCTTTTGGTGTAAGTAGACTGGGTTAATTTTTTTGTAGGTTTGGGTACGACTATTGTGCCATTAGTTTAGATTTCTAGTAGTCCTTCTTGGCAAGGTTTCTTGGAGATGGCTTGAGGGTGATTCCCCCTTTCCATGAGGTGGTTCTTGGTAGTCCATTTATTGGTTCAATACCATTGTAATGGTCTTTTGATATTGTTTTTAATTCTGTAATTCAGTTCCAAATTTTTTTAAAAGATGATTGTGTTTGTAAAATCGAGATTCAAATTATTGGGTTCTCTTGTTGTTTTATGATTTTATTATCTATTATATCATTCCCAAATTTTGTTTTATGACCCCCAAGAACATGTTCCATCCCATGGGGATCGAGAACACCCTTTGGTCCTTGTCACGGGCTGGGTAGAGTGCTAGTTTTGATTGTGACCTGATTTGGTTCTTGATAAAATTGTATCAAAGGAGATTCTGATTAACTATTTAGATCATGTAATTTGTGGAACAGTCAGGATATTCTGGATATAAGAATGTCGAGACATGGTAATCTTGTTATGGGTAGTGTAATTTATCACCCCACCTCACAATAGGGTTCAAGTTGCTTGGGGATGTTGAGTCATACCTCAGTCCTTTTGATTTATTGGTTTAATGATGATTAGGGGAAATGAAACGAGATTTGGGTTAATGGTCTCAGTGAGATCATAGAGCCCGGAAATCCATTTGGAAGCGGGGATATTTCCTTAGAACATTATCTATGGTAGTTATGTGATTGTATAATGGTTTCCAACCATATTTCCATGTCACCCTCCAAAACTAGTTTCCCCTCGCATTGTCTTGTGTCCTTTAGTTTCGAAATCATGGTTGTTCAGTTTTAAAGCAAACATGAAATTGTTTTAAGAAGTATTATGTTATTGTAAAAAAAATTTCAATTTTTCTGGAGTGGTTAGATTTTTGAAATGGTATAACTGAATTTTTAGAATGTTTTTGAAATGGAAAATAGTGTGTATGCACCTTTTTTGAAAGATGTAAATTATGTTAATGATGGTTTTGAAAAATTGTTCCCAATATAGTTTTCTAAACTATTGAAAATGGTTTTAATAGGTGAGTTATTTTTAAATTAATCTGGATAACTTTAAAGTGAATTATTTTCTAAATTGTTGCACCTTTATGAAATGTTTTTTTTGCTGTAAACTGGGAGTTTGGTATAGTGGTTAATGGTCTTTAAAAAAAGATGTATTGGTTGATCATTTAGGTTTTGAAAAATGGAATGAATTTTTGTTTTAACCTTTGGTATTTCTGTGAGCTACCAAATGGAAGGGGTTATATGGGATGATGAATGGTTGATGGAATGTATGGATGAGTGTCGGGGTAGATATTAGTAGGGTCCATGGTATGAAAAGAAAACAAGTATGTGCGGGGCCCATAGGGTACCATTGGCCGATACGCTAACCGCTAATTTTTTGTTTTTCAATGAATTGTTTTTAAAGGACTCCATGATGTTTTGATGAATTGATTGGGATGGTGTGTATTATGGGTTTTTTAAAATTTTGATGTTGTGGGATGTCTTGAATCCAAGAACCCCTCTTATTTGAACAGTGTTTTGTGTTTGTGTTTAGTCGATAAGCGAGGTAGAAGGATCAGTTTGTAGTCTCTTCAAGGAAATGTTTCAGGAAGCCATTACAGTGGATCCCTTAATGTGATTTGATCTGGTATAGGGAATGTTTTGACCAATTGACCATCATATTGGTTCATTGGGTTCTCTTGTTGGATAAGGTATCCCCCACTAAGGGTTAGTGCACGAATGAAGTTCAATCCAGATTGTTTCTCAATTGGAAAGTCCTCCAGTTGATCAATACAAGTAATATTTTTATAGATCATTAGAGATTTCATTTACACCATTTACTTTCTTTATTTTGTGTACCCTCATTTAGCGAGTCAGTTCTCATAGAATGTTGAAAAAGGCCATAGTTTCTTAAGTTACCTGATTCATTGAAGGTGGATGTGGTCTAGGGATGTTAGTGTGGATGAGTATCTAGATGGTGTCTAAGAAAGCCTCTGGGTCCTTCATAGTCTCTTCAAATAATGGTTTTATTTTAAAACTCCAGTGTGGTAAATATGGTCATGAGAGGCTATTATGGCCACTTTCTGGAATTGTTTGTTGTTTTGGAATTTGGCATATGGTCCACTTCCATGTATTGTTTCTATTTGTATCAATGGTCTTGTTCGATGACACATTGTGATGTTATGTTCTCGTTGACTATAAAGGTGAAGGATGTGCAATCCTCTGAGAGTATCTAACATGTTGGGAGTATGTCTCTCATTGGAAAACTTCATAATCCACAGTTTTAGAGGAAGGTGATTATATGTGTCCTTTCTTTCTATTGTTCCTCACCTAAATAAACATGGAATGATGTGTGTGTGAAAATTATAATAACATGATTCAGTGTAATTTTGGGTTAGGGTAATGTGAGTTTGGAATGTGTGATGACTTGGAAAACTGATCTGGGGTTGCGGTGTGGTTGTTTCAGGAACCAAAGGAAGAAGTTCCATACCGAAGTTTCCAAAGCCTAACTGTGATCTCGAAAATTCTTCAATCATTTGGACTCCATCCATAGGTCCTAGAGTAAAGCTGGAACCTATTCAAGGGAAATACTAAGGTCGTTTAACCCCTTGTACAATGTCTTATCCTCTGTATGAATGATGGGAATATTTTAAACCTCTGGTGTCTCCATCTTATTCCAGTTGTTCATGTTTGGGGGTAGATGTGGGAGAACCTCATTTCCATATTGCAGAATTAGTTCCGATAGACTCCTTTGGTTTCGACTAGTTTTTTGGAGAATGTTATGAAATTTTTCTAGATAGGCTGAGTATATGATTTGTGCATGATTAGTAGTGACTGTGTTCGAGGAAGCAATGAAGAAAGAATGGTCTCCACAATTATTGCATGGTTTCCCAAACCGTGAAGACTAAACATAAGGCAATCAAACATATATGAATTTTGGGGTATTTATTTGTCAGATTGTGCTGGATGGTTAAGATGGATTGTTCTTATTTTGGGGAGAGCCACTACGTTTCTCATCTATTTTCATTTGGAAGTTTCAAATGGAAGTCTACCCCATGTTTCAAAGGGTCTGTTTGGGAATCCCCCTTTTAGTGTCATGTTTCTATCTCGGGAAAATAATAATTTTTCTCTTATGGTGGAGATCCCATTTCTGTGTCCCTATAATAGTCACATAGATTTTTCATTGACATTGTATTGGTTGAGGGAAAAAAATTTTGGATCTATCAAACAACCTATATCTTCCTTGGGAAAACGTTGTGTTTGGAGAGTGCCAAACGGTTTGGTTAAAACAAGGTAAGAGTAACCTTGTTTGTTATTGTTCATTTGTGTATGTTTCTGGAATCTTGTTAGGATAGTGTTTGGGGAGTTTTCTTATGAATAAATGTTTAATGTGCTTGATCGTTTCATGAACATGGTGTAAGTTTTGTTTTCTAGGAGTAGTCCCTCTTTAATTGATCACTTGATGTGTTTTGGCCTTTGGGGGTGAAACATGGAAAGGGAGTCCATCTTGAATTATCTGTTGGGCTTGGTTTGTTTCTTTTTCCTTAATGTGACTTTCCAAGGATGGAACTCATTATGGTGGGTTAAATTCTCACGCCCAGATTTTCGATTCAATGCTTTGGTTCAAATACTATTTTGGTTCTTAGATTTCTCGTGGTTTCTGGGAGTTTTGTGATTGAAATTTTGGCGTCTCTTGTGTTATTGATATATGACCTTGGTCTTGGGGGTATCTAATGGTACATTTACACTTTTTTTTTCAAATTCGTGGTATTTGTTTTTGATCATTTGGAGTTCGTTTAGTGACAGTCATAGTGGCACCACTTGTGGGGTATGTTGTTGAGGTGGTTTGTACCCCTGTGTTGGATGATTTTTGGGGTAAGGAGAGTATTTTTGGGAATTTTCATCCCATATCCTTGGCATATATTTTCCCCTTGGTTACCCCCTTTTAGACCATTGTAATTAGAGGAAAAAACACTTTTTAGGTGGCTAGTATAAGTCGCACAGCTCCAAACTGTGAAGGAAAACCATGCAGGTGTGTCCAAGTCACTAAAAATACTTTTGAAATTCCATTTTTCCCTCTCATAAACAAGTCTAATGAACTCCACTCTTCCCCGATTCAAAACCATCATCCATGGGAGGCCTCAAATCTCTATTAGTCTCCCATAGAACCCATCTTTGATGGGTTTTTTGGTGGAGAAAATACAAGATTCATTCATGTAAGTGTTCCTCTCTTCTTTTTCATCCATTTCATTAGGGTTTCATACCAAATTCATGATGTTCAAAAATTTCTATAAGATAGGGTTAAAACATAGGGTTTGACTAGGGGTATTGTTTTGTAATCTTGAGATTTTATTTTACTCTTCACTTCCTTGTGGTGTGATAGTGGTGCGCTTGATGTTTTACACCAATGTATGGTGGTTCTAACTCATAATGTTGGTGTTTACATGTGTTACCATTTATTGATGAGTTAGTTTTCTTGTTTTAATGATTTTTCATGTTCCCATTTTTCTTTTTGTGAGTGAAAACCGTTTTTGATGGATTTGGTTAAGAATTTAATTTTATAGTTGCATTTCTATTTGAAGATATTTACTTTTCAAATGTAACACATCTGAAATCATTTGTGGTAGATATATAAAATTTGAAATTGATTTATTAATTGTTGGAAGGGGATGAAAATTACATTTTTTTAATTCTATATTGTCAGGTGTGCCTTGTAAAAGTGTTTTTTGAATGGGTTTTATGTGTAAAACATTATTATAATTCATGAGATCATCTTATAAAAATGTGTGATTTCATGTTTATATTTTGTGGTATTATTTGAGTTGATTTTTTAACACTATAGAGTGGTTTTATAAAAATTAATATGGATTCCAATTCTATTTTTTATTGAAAATGGGGAGATTTTGGATTTGAAAGAGGGTGTTGAAATATGTTTTCTGTGCAAACCATAGTTTACCCCTTTAGTTGGTTTTATGAAAAGTGTAAATGATTCAATGAGTTACTAAAAGTGCAAAAATGATGTTCATGTACTTATTTGGTTGTTTTATGTTCTTAAAATGTGTTTTTAATGATAATGTGTTTATTTGTGATTTTAAATAATTTGATAATGTTTTTTAATTTTTCTAGGTGATTTATGAAATTATGATATGGGTGTGAAACATGGTTGTGTGCTGTTTTGTGTGAGTGTGATGTGAAAAATGGATTTCGTTTATGAAAAGAGTATTGTGTAACATGTTATTGGGATGTTATGTTATTTTTATCATCATGGGAATGATTTTATAAAATTGTTAATGGATTTTTTGAATAGTGAATAATATGAAAAATGTGTTGTGGGATATTTTGGAGTGAGTTGGATTTAAAAATCAATTTGAAAGAAATGGGGGTTGATGTGCTTATGTGATGTACATGTGGGAAGTTTTGTTGATGTGTGATGTGGAAGTGAAATTTCCATGTGAAATTATATTTCTTGACTTGTTGAACTAGTTTGAGCACAATAGGGAAACCTGAGTATCAAGGTGGGTGGATGTGTACTAGAATGCTAGTGATCCTGTGAGGTTTTTCCTTAGATTCATGTAGATATACAGTTCATTAGAAAATAAAAAAACTATGATGATGATGATGACAGTGGAAAAAAATGTTATTTGTATGTTCCCAAGTAGTGGCTAGGGCACAAGAACATATATTGTGATGGTTACTCTCACTGAGATATGAGGTATCTGGGACCTACAACGAGCTTGTGCATAGGGGTTATTTTCTACATATTGTTCCTATTAAATGATTTTTGATTACCGTAGACATATGGTATTATTGGGTGGAAAATTCATTATATTTTTAATTTATTTTAAATGTTTTGATTCTTAAAAATAGCCTACATGAAAACTGTTTTTATCTTGAATGTTGAATCTTTTAGAAATTGTAACTAGCATTTAATGTTTAAAAAAAATTGTGTGCTTTTCATCTCTAAATGTTTATCACATGGAATCTATTAGTGGTTGTATCTTACTGGGCTTTGACTCACACCTTATTTACACCTTGGGTTGTAAGTATATTTGGTTATTTTTTGTTGCATGTTTGGGTACAACTTTTGTTCCATTGGTTTGGGATTCTAGTGGCCCTTCTTGGGGAGTTTTCAAGAAGATGGCATGAGGGTGCTTCCACCTTTCCTTGAGGTGGTTCTTGGCTATCCATTTTTGGTTTTGATCATTTTTAATTGTCTTTTCAATTTTCTAAATTGCGTAATTCTATTTTTTAAATTTTAAAAAATTATTGTGTTTGAAAAAACTATATTCGTATTATTGGAATTGTTTGTTGTTTTATGTGTGTAAACTTGGGTAAATCATTCCCTTGTATCATTTTATGATACCCAAGAACTTATGATAGCATGTGGGGATTGATAATTCGCTTCAAGATGTTTAATGGGCGAGGTCGGGTGTTGGTTTAGATGGTGACCAAATCTAATTTGTGGGAGAATATAGTCATATTTTAATTTTAATTTATTGTTTATTATTTTAGCCATGTTTTTTGTTAGATTGATGTTGTTTGTGCTATAAGATATCAAGACAATATTAGTTTAATGGTACTAAAATTCAATACCCTAACACCAGAAATCAAGAGATTGTGCTTACATTATTAAATTAGAATAAAATACAGGGGATCTCATTAGGCATTATAGATCAATATTGACGTCCTGGAAAACGGGATCGGTAGATGATTCCCATATTACATTATAATGAAAAAATTTCATAAGGAAAATTCCCACATCATTTATATAATTTATAATATACATCTTCATATCCTTGGTAGAGGAAAAAAATAATTTAAAATATTAAATTCTTATTAAGGTTTACGTAGAACAAAAGCTATCATGTGTAAATAAGGCATAACCACTATGGCATAATGGATAACAAAAACACATTTTCATCAATCAGCAACATGAGTTCAGTTATAATCCATGAAAAATATCAATAAATTCATAACATGGACAATTGGAACTAAATTTTTAAATAAGGAAAGGAATAATTATATAAATTCAAGATAGATGTCTCTTAACCATGATAACATGAATCTTACTGTCAAGTCCTCCCAACCAAGACATCATTCTTAATAAATGGATTGGTGTATGCCAGATACACTTCTAATATACCAGTTCTATTATTTTTTCACATTATAACTATTAATGAATTCATGGTAAATCTATAACTCAGCACCATCCTCACATTCCCTTCCAATGCATTCCTTATTTTTTTTAATTATCTATACAACTCATTCTACAAATGAATTATATATTAAGAATTATCCATAGTGATTCATGATTATAGAGGATCAATATTTCATCATCATAATCATAAATCATATAGAGAAAAAATAATGCTGGTATAATTTAATCTATCCTAATCAGAACTTATGGCTATTTCTATAAATGAAACTACCTTTATAATATCACTATAACACTTTTTTGGAATATAAACTTCTGATTTTGAAATTAATTATTCAAAATCTAAAAATGTATATAAAATTATTTAAAAAATCATTTAAAACATCTATGGAATGTCGTAGTGGAATCATTAGAGTTATGAAAATTCATTATTGTGAGAAAATATATTTATATAGTGTATGTTAAAAAAAATATTCGATTTTCACCAATGTTAAAAACTTCCTCATTCTAAAAATGAACGGAATTTTACTTTTAAAAATTTTAATATAATGTATATACAACGTAAAAATAAATTTAATAAATCAATGAATATCTATAAAAAAAATTATTCTAATAATTTTAATGTATATATGGATATAGAAGAAAAAAATAACGAAGTAGAACATCAAAAAAAATAATTTCAAATGTGTGTCCATTACATGTAATTTATTTGTTACTTCATGATCCAATAATAAAAAAAATTGAATATTAATATATAAACATGAAAAAACCAAAGTCAATGATAATAGGAGGGGTGGAAATATTTCTATCATACAAATTTTCCAAATGATATATGAACCTAAACAATCCTGTAATATAATGAAATTGTAAAAAATATCGATTATGACATTAATACAATTTCAGAAAAAACATTATTATATTAAACATGAAATAAGACATTAAATCACATTAATGTAGATTATTTTTTTTATATAATGTTTCAAAGGTGTAGAATATAAACCATATAAATGAAATTAGGGCATGTTGACCCATCCTTTTCTTCAAATTGTCTAAAAGAATGGAATGGGAAATGACTTTGCACAAATTGATTCATCCTTTGAAGAAACCATCAAAAATCGATAAAGGCGTGAACAAGGCTTCAAAAGAATATGTGTCATGGATGTTCCATCACTGTCGTGTAAGTATAATTGTGTGACGCATAATGGCTGCGCAATTGACTTACGCGCCTTAAAGGATAACTGCCCGGGTCTTCGTCAGCCTATAAATAGTCCATATGGACCCCCCATTCGAAGAGGAATTTTTTCCAGAATTCAGATTTGAGCTCCCGACACCCTAGTCACTTCTCAAAGCTTCCAAAATACTTCTAAGGTAATTTATTACCTAGAACGGAAGATCTAAAGAGGGGGAGGAAGGCCTATGTGTTGAAACTCATCAACACTTGCGTGCCTGAATGGCCAGCCCTTAAGGGAAATGGAGAAACTTGCGCGCTGCCAAAACTCCTTCGATAGAACTTGCGCGCCACTCTTCTGGAAGATCCTCAAGATGATTCTAAAGGCTTAAACCAAGAGTCTCTCAAGTATTACCCTTCTGGTTAACTATCGCTCAAGTACCCATGTGTTGCGCAGGTATACCTGCACGACCGAACTTGCTCGCCCACGCAGTACCTGCACGCCTGCTAGGACTTGCGCGCCCCTACATTTTTGGGTTCCCTTCTTTCCCATTTCACCCCTCTTAAGCCATTACACCTCTCCAATTCAAGATTCAGTTTCAAGACACTCTTAAAATCCATTTATGACCTGGTTTCTTGGTTTAACTTCCTTATCTGAAAGGAATTCTGTGGAATATATCTCAAAATCAAGTGATTTACACATCTTTATGTCACAAAAGATTGCGATTTCATTCATTCAACCTCATCCTTTAAGATGAGATAATTCTTATCCTGGGCCTCCTTTTGAAGAATAACCCCCAGTCTCAAATATGGGCCTCCTTTTCAGGAATAATCCCTAGTCATAATTCATAATTTGGGCCTCCTTTTAAGGAATAATCCCTAGTCATAATTCTTAAGTTGGGCCTCCTTTTTAGGAATAAGGCCCAGTCATAATTTTTAACCTGGGCCTCCTTTTCAGGAATAAGCCCTAGTCTCAAATTTGGGAATCCTCTTCTAGAGTAATCCCCAAGTCCTCTAATCTAGGCATCCTCCTTATGAGTAAGCCCCAGATCCCCTAATCAGGGCCTCCTTTTCAGGAATAATCCCCAGTCATAAAATATTATTATGGGCTTCCTTCTCAGGAGTAAGCCCCAACCATAATTCCATTAGCCTGGATATCCTTTTCTGGAGTAAGCACATGTCTCAAATATGGGCCTCCTTTTCAGGAGTAATCCCCAGTCATAATTCTCAAATTTTGGCATCCTTTTTAGGAGTAAGCCCCAATCACAAATACAGGCATCCTCTCTAGGAGTAAGCCCCAAGTCCCTTAATTTTTCAAGTCTCTTCACCTGGGCCTCCTTTTCCTGAGTAAGCCCCAGTCTTAATTTCTCTTAACCAGTCTTAATTTACCATTGATATGGGATTCCTTCTCAGGAGTAAAACCCAATCATAAGTCCACTCCTAATTTGGCCCTCCTTTTCAGGAGTAATACCCAAGTTAGAATATTCAAATCTCCATGAAGCACATATACCTTTATGGACCCTGTCCCTGGATTTCTTCCCTGAAGTAAACCCTAAATATTCATTTATCCACACAGTCATACAAACATAAGTCCCATATAATTTCTTATGATTACATCTTTCATGGCACAATTGTCTGATTTTTACCAATACCTCTTGTTTCTCACACCGATCATGACTCACGTGAGCTTGGAGTGTAAAAGTAATTATGAAATCCATCTTTAATCCATCAATCATAAAAATCATACCCCCTTACTCAAACTACATGGGTTCTGATTCTTTTTCTAAACTAAGGATACGTAGGTAGCCCATTTGCGGGTTCGATCCCAACTCTGAGATAATCCATGTCATTCTGAATGACAATAAACTTCAAGTGCCTCACTGAGTGGATTTAAAACCAGCATGGTAATCATAATGACTAAGAGACTTCTATATAAATGTGTCGAAGGATACAATTGACCAAGAATCTCAATAAATACAGATGATTCTCTATCGATGAAGAACTTCAAATACATATATAAGATTCTCTAAATTTCCTACATATTTAATCATTGATTGTCAGATCTGAAGGAAATCTCATTTTATACTTGGTAAAGTAATAAGGATTCACAAACTTAACTTAAATCTATAGAGAGATTCCTGGAGTAGACAATAATTCCCCTAAAAAGGTTTTATGAGTCCGACCTCCCATCCTATCAACCAATGAAAATTTATAAGCCTCATCAGTCCACAAACTAATGAGCTCCTACCTTTGGAAAGTATGTCCAAATGGATGTGGAATCATTGGATGTTTCCGGTTCTATGAAAAAACTCGTTAGAAACCGATCGAAATGTTTGAACTTCAATCAAGGAGGTCATCCCCGAATTCTGAGGCAAAAAAAAAATGGTGAACCCGACGTGAATCTGTAACCAAGTTAAAACGATGTTTTACCTATTTGTTAGGCCCCTATTTAAAACACAATGATATTTCCAACAAAAAAATTCATTGACATATGTGCTCATCCAAAAGATGTAGCAGCTGAATTTATCTTAATTATGTCTGTCATATCAAACAGGCACTCTTTTCCAAGATCTTCTGCATTTCCAGAATGGATGCTCTCAAGTTTACACCTGTGAATACCACTGCTGCAAATGCCACTGCTGCTACTCCTGCTGGATCGTCGTCCACTTTGAGGATGACATCACCTACTCAGCGTCTTCAATGCTGGGTATCAAATGCACTGTATAAGGAGTACCGTCAAAACGGTACCATAACAACTCTGGAGGCTACCTGACAAGCCCTCTAAGTGAAAAACTCACGCCAGTCGTCTGAACAACGGTGACTAGTGATCAAGAAGCTGGCATTGCTAACTACCATCTCCAACCGGTTCGGGTTTTTATCCCCAGAACGAAATCACTATTCACTCCCATATTCTGAGAGGTGAATGAGCAGATCCCTCATGGCCTTAATTCAAAGAATCCGGAGTCCTTCCTGAGGGCTCCTATCAACAATCACTGCCAGACTCATATGGCAGTATGCCCTCAACATGATGAGGGTACCGACTCCAGGCGTTCAGTATAGGTTCTTCGAACCCGAGCGGGCAAGACGAACCACCAGAGGCGGAATCCGGTCAACAGTGAGCAGGTTCCCATCTCTTCCATCTCCGAAGAAGACCACCAACCTAACTTGGTGGCAAGAAATGAGTGGGAAGATACAACTTCCCATTTTAATTCCACTGTCTAGCAGACTCGTCTGGCAGCATCAAACAAATCCCTCCAGGCAATTCCGGCAGAGTACTATAGGCAGGAACATACACCTATTTATACATCATTAGCTAGTCAGCAGGCTTGTCTGATTACATATGATGAAGCTTTTCAACCACGTTCGAAAAAGTGTAATCAGTAGGCACATACACCTTTTAGTATTAATCAAGCCTACCAACAGTCTCACTTGATAGCATTTGGAGAAGTTAGTCGGAATGCCCCGGCAACAAACAGGAGGCAGACTCAACTCTCTACCCCCACACTTGAGTACTGTCAGGATTCACTGACAGGAAAAGGAGGACATGAGCAGGCACATACACCTACTCCAAGCACGAAATGGACGTATATCCCCGTTCCAGAAACTGAATTCACCAAGAATATTTTATCAATGGTGAAAGAGCAGAAGCATATCCCTACTCATATTCTGGACGCTTGGCAGGATATTATAACACCTTCAGCAGCATCTCACGGAAGGACACATAAATCTATCCCTACTAGTGGGGTGACACATCAATAGATCACTCTGGAATAGAGAAACACATCTATTCCAGTCCAAGAGGGTTGTGGGGCATACTCCCCCATATCATACGAACAACCAAGTCAGGCACATACACCTGATTTGAGTGGAGATCATCAGCCTAACTTGGCCATCATTCCTGATCAGGCACATACACCTGCTCAGAGCAGCCAATTTCGTCAAAAAGTGGTTTCCAAAGCGAGTAAGAAGGCGTCTAAGAAAAATACCTTCCCAATACAGTCAGGAGATCAAGAGCCAATTGGTAAAAAGGCCTTGCTCGATGATGGAGTTCTTGAAGCCCTAATGAAATTATTTGTTGGAATTTAAGATTCTACTCCCCCATTTCCAAATAGTGGGAACATTAATTCTGAAGGTCTTCAACAGACACTTCCTCGTGTAGGATTTCTTCATGAAAATTAGGTGGATCTCGAAGATTCATCATCAGATGAGAGCCACAGGAACCCTCTGTGTGGTCAGAAGACCATGGAGCAAGAGATCTCATATTTTACTGTAACCCATTATGGTGGTCCTCACCATGATGATGAATTTCACTGCGAAAGTCCTCTCCGCAGTAGTGATACACATTTTCCCGAAAATGCTCCAGTGGACGATGTAGTGCTAAGAAATCCCTCTTATTTTAAGGAACTTGCAAATGCGAAACCACTTATGTCTGATGCTTCATCGCTAGTAGGTGAAATACTTTCTCAATCAGAAGATAGCCCAGGGTGTAGGTCATTCTCCGAACCACCCCTAAGTCATGCATCTTCTAGTTTGATCAATGATTTCTCTACCAATATTTTTGAATCTGATGAAGAAACAAAGAAACACCAACTCTGTTCAAATCAGTTAGAAGAATAATCATCGAATGATAAATAGGAAATGCTGAACATGAGAAAAAAACCAGAAAAAGGTGAAGTACCAGTCATGTTTTGGCCTCTATATGACTCTCAATGTGACATTCCTAAGATGTTAACGGAATATTGAATTCATGATATTCATCTCAACATATGGAAAACTCTTTGTCAGTTGAATAAGAAATTATTATCTTATGATGAATATTAAAATCATCTTAAGATAATATAAGGGTTACAATGTCAGATTGATTTGGCATCTCTATCAGTATCTCGATATCTGAAAGCTAAAAAGCAGCAGAGAGCCCTTCAACATCCATGCCTTGGCACACTAAGAAGATCGCATCAGTTAATTTACAATGCCCCATCTGGTATTTATGTCATAGGATGGGGTGTTCATGGAGCACAACATTTAATGGTTCTCTCTACTAAGCAATGCCCATCGAAAATGGTCTCATTCAATGTTATTGCCCATGGCTGGCCATAGTAAATGGGCTTTGTTGGTAATCAAAAGTTTGCCAAAGAATAAGCTTTAACTAGTTCCTCTCAAAATCAAGCATAAGGAGAAAAAGATGTTGAATTACTCCTGCATCATGCAAACGAGAATATTGAACAAGCCTCTTGTATGGAGAAAGCATATCATCAAGTGACAAAAGTGTCGAAAATTATCCAACGCTCTTTTGAACCAGGTGATAAAAGTGGATACAGATTAATGCATCCAGCTAATTTCCGGACTAAGGTTCTCAAGATCAGGAAAGATTTTAAGAAAGTCTCAGATATAGCATGTCAAGAGACATCCTACATTGTCAGACTGGGGACTCTTTTAAACCATCCCACAGAATCAATAAACAGGATTCGAGGAATTGAGTGGGAATAGCAGGAACAACACTAGTCCACTAGACTGGGGACTTTTTCAAATCATCAATCCCCTCCTCATAGAAAGTCATTATTTTCTCGATTGGGAAAAATTCTCAAGAGGAAGTAAGAGCCAAATTATCAGGAGATTCCCTCCAAATTACGTTTCGTCAAAAAGTTCCTGAGGGATCAAATCAACAAAATGCAATGTCTCATCAAAGACATAGAAGAAGAAAATATCACAGAAATGCTGATTGAAGATATGTGATGCGTTATGAATCAATCAATTTCATCAATGTCGTTGTTGCTGATCCACTAGATGAGGCTCACTCAGGGGACTCAGATGAAAAGGTTCCTGCTCAAGAAGATGTATGCACTAACACAAATGAAGAAGGTGTGCATAGACGAAAGCAAAAGATTACTCAGAACCTAGGTAATATTTCGAGTAACCCACATCCCCCTCTCCAAAAAGGATCCAACAATAGGAGGGGAATGAATCAGGTTACATATCCTTCCTCTGGAGAAGGCCAATCTCTCTCACTAGAGCAAAGGATTTCACAATAGGTGGAAGAAATGAAGAAGTTAAGGAGGTTGAATGCATAACTACTTCAGGGTAGTCTTCTTCGTGAGCGTACTGAAGTCAGTCAGCCATGGGAATTTGTTGCAGCTACTGAGATGGATCATGAATATCCTCCTCTATCAGTACACCCTAATAGGTCTATTTTTACAGGTCAAGTGCAACAACAGTTGGCAGTGCTACCATCAGTTATAGCACCAACCACCACATCTATCCAAGCTCCAGTCATTGCACCTACCCAATTCCATGTTCAACCGGATGTCTCTCAATAGCTAATAACTACCATTGAGTCATTAACATCTCGGTTAGAAACTATGGAAGGAAACGTACGCAGGTTCAACCAGAAGAGAAATTTTACCCTAGATGGGTAGATTCAATCTCTCCTCTATCCAGTTTTGGAAGCCCTATATTCTCTATGTTCAATGGATCAGGCGATTCTGAATAGCATTTGACGCATTACGTGTCTTGTTGTGATCCTATGATGGGAACTCCAGATTAGCAAGAATCAGTAAAACTCAGATGTTTCGTACGGACCTTGTAAGGACCAGCCTTTGTCTGGTATACAAGCTTGCAATCCCAGTCAATTACCAGATGGTAGGATCTCAGTCAAAAATTCCTTCATCAGTTTAGCTCAACATTGCCAAAGACAACAGTTTTTTATCATACAAACTGTATGCAATGGGAGAATGAAAGGGTCTCAGGTTTCATTACTCGCTGGAAGGGATTAACATATTCCCAAATCTTAGCACTCTCTCAAGAGGAATTTTTTCCAATTTGTGTGGCAAATTTGCATGACGAATTACACACGCCGTTGATCCCTCTGAAATACACAAGAGGGTTTCGAGACCTTACTTCAATCACTCAGCAGATCGAAGATTCCCTTATACAGGCTAATTCTAAATCTCGTTTAATTCCATCATCTCCAGGAAGGATAATGGGTAAAGTAGAAACTACTACAGTTACGCTTAAACAAGCACCTGTACATGTTTCTACTTCAAACCCTTCATCTTCTCGAAGGGATCCACCTCCTGAGCACCAAAAACAAAGGCAGTTTCGTTCGTATGATGAAAGAGGTAAATGAACAAAACAATTTGAGGATTTGAAGAGAAAAACATACTCTTTCCGAAATTAATAAGTTCATGGTTTCTTCATTTATGCTATGGAAAATAATCGGGTTCAACTGGAAAATCCCAAGAGGCCAAACACGGAAGGAGTTGAAGACCGTCCCAATTATTGCCCCTTTCATCAAATTTTGGGGCATCCCATCTAAGAGTTTTTTGTCTTCAAAGACCTCCTGCAAAAGATGGTCGACTCAGGACAAGTCAAAATGAAAGGCTCTTCAGCCCAGGTAGCATCTGTCACTGTACAGTTCCAGAGGAGGAATGCAAATGGCAAGAAGTCAAATGCAAAAATGCACAGAAGTATGATGATTGGATGGTCAGAAAGACAATCAACCGTACTCATGCTATTTTTCAAACACAATTAAAGATACCGATTTTGTCTTCATCTATGAATGTTGTGGAAAACCCCTCTTCATCAGAGGGAAAGTCCTCGAAGAAACAACATGATTCAAAGAAAGAAAAAATATCAGAAGAAGAAGAGTATGTGTCAAAGACTAAGTTGTCTTTGACTCTGGAAAACTTCATGCCGTGTACTTCAATGCCACGGGCACCGCCCCACCAAACGGAACAGCCTAAACAGGCTAATCAGGTAGAGTCTTCATCAGACGAAGACTTATCTTTGGTTCTATTAATATGATTCAATAAACAGATCCATATGCCAGTCCCAGTTTTGATTTCGATGAGCCTGAATTCCCTGTATCAAATAGGGGAATCAGAAGAAGTTCCAAAGGCTCAAGATACAGGGGAAGACGTGGATCTTTCAGAATCCACTATTCCAATTCTTCCCCTGCTAGAACTGTGTATGCAGTAGAAACTCGTGGTAGAGCCCTTCAGCGAGCTCAGCGAGAAAAAGCAAGTTCTTCAACCAATAGCAAATTTAGTCCTGGAACAGTAATTTTTGAAGATCGGTTAAAGGATCCATCTTCTTCCTCTCAGCATGTAAATGGTTCAAATCAGTCTAATCTTCAAAAACCAAGGATATTTCAAACTCCTATCCTGATACAAGATGCATCAACTTCCAAAACATCTTCTTCTAAGGTACCTGCTAAACCAGATATTCATGTTGGGAAATGCAGACCTCTGGATCAAAATTATGATGTATTGAAACACTTGGCCCATGTACCAGCCAAGTTATCAATTCTGGATGCTCTGAATCTGTCAAAAGATCTTCAGGAAACAGTCATCGAGGCTTTTTCAAGTCCTCAGGAGTTTGAAAGTAAAATTGCTGCAGCTGAAGTCTATCACATAAAGAATAATCCTACAGAATTCCATACAGTAATATCTTTTACAGATAAAGATGAAGATAATGTTGTTCATGGGCATATTAGACCTTTGTACTTATCTGGAAAGGTCAATGGAATAGACTTCCAAAGAGCTTTCATTAACAATGGTTCAGGAGTCAACCTCATGCCCATTCATACGCTTCATTGATTGGGCCACGTAGAATCTGATTTATCTCCTTCTACCATGATGTTACAAGGATATGATAAAAACGAACAAGAACCACTGGCTGAAGATACACTCAGAACTCAGTTTGGAGATCTTGTATCCAATTTAGATTTCATGGTTGTTGATCAAGACTCAGCCTTCAACATATTTCTTGGAAGACCTTGGCTACATCAACATGCAGCTATCCCTCCATCATACCATCAATGTCTCAAATATTGTTTCTATGGTCAAGATGGGACATTGTATGGTGATAAGGCCCCGTTCAAGACACGTGAGTCTCAATACATTGAGGCGGAATTCTATCACATGAAGGGAGGGGAGAAATCCACAACAAAGGAGATTACCAAATATAAGGCTCCATATGGTTCGGAGAAGATTCCAGTAAATCCATTTACACATGAGAGTACAGATTATGTGTTTCCTATCAGTAAAATTGACAAGATAAACACAAATAAAAATATTCTTATAGAATGATCCAAAATGTCAATTATGGAAATCGAGCCAGAAAACATGGGAGAAATTCGTAACTCACCAAGCAGTGATGAAAGCAAAAATGGTGACGTCTTATTTTCATCTACTGAAATCCAACAAGTCTATACATCTCCAATTATGCCATAAGAAGTTATATCAGCACTGTAGGTGAACAATGATGTCAGTTTTCAATCCATCATCTCCTCTTTAATACCCAAAGAAGACCCTTAATCATCAATCGGGTCGGAAATGGAAGCATCTTCTTCAAGATGTGCAAATTTTGACATCTCTTATCATCATGAAAATTCTGATTTATCATCTACTATGCAAGTTGAAACGAATGAAATAACACATATTGAAGAAGAAGGGGAAGATCTCAGAGATGCTCTTCCAACATTTGAAGAGGGTATCTCTACCACTGTGGATGAACATAGAGAAATAAATCTGGGTACAAAAGGAGATCCATGCCCCACATTAATCAATGCGGCCATGACTCATGAAGAGAAAGAGATGTATATTTCTTTTCTAAAGCAAAATAGAGATATATTTTCTTGGAACTATACATAAATTCCTGGACTTGATCCTGATTTTGGTACTCATCATTTTGGTTTATGAGATGAACATCGAGGATTTAAGCAAGCCGCGAGAAGAACACACCCAACTTATGCTTCCAAAACTGAGGCCGATGTGGATAAGAATATCAATGATAACTTCGTCAGAGAAGTTCAATAATCCAAGTGGTTGGCTAATATTTTCCCTGTAAAGAAGAATAATGGACAAATTAGAGTTTGCATTGATTTCAGAGATCGTAATCGGCAATGTGTTAAGGATGATTTCCCAATTCCGATTACAGAACATTTAATTGATGAAACATCTTGCTATGAAGAACTTTCCTTCATGGATGGATATTCCGGATATAATCAGATCCTAATGGTCCCAGAAGACAAGGAATCCACATCCTTCAGAGCCCCTCATGGTGGGTTTTGCAACCAGTTAGTTCCCTTTGTCTTAAATAATGAAGGTGCAACATTTCAGCGTGCTATGAATCGTATCATCAAACCCTTCTTAGGGATATTTGTTGAATTCTATGTAGAAGATTTTTTGGTTAAATCAAAAAAACATTCTAATCACTTGGATGATTTGGAAGTCATATTCTGCATGCCTCGACAACATAATTTGAAGATGAACCCCTTAAAATGTGCTTTTGGGGTAACCTCAGGAAAATTTTCTCACCTTTTTTGTACGCCATCGTGGTATTGAAGTTGATCCTGAGAAGACCAAGTCAATCCTTGGTATGTCACCTCCTAGAAATTTGAAATAATTGAGAGCACTTCAAGGACACATAACCTATATTCGACGTTTCATCGCCAATTTGGTAGGAAAAAGTATACCATTCATCAAATTGATGAAGAAGGGAGTCACTTACCAGTGGACTGAAGAATGTCAGGAAGCATTCAATATTCACATGAAATATCTCTTGAGTCCACTAGTACTCATGCCACCTGTTGAAGGAAGACCACATATCCTCTACGTGACAGCTCTAGAGTGATCATTGTGTTCCTTTCTTGCTCAAAAGAATGATGTTGGGAATGAAAACTATCTTTACTATCTTAGTCGAACTATGCATGAAGCAGAAACCCGATATTCAAGTATTGAGAAATTCTTCCTGGCATTAATCTTTGCAGTTCAGTTGTAGAGACACAACCTGCAACATCACGAGGTCCAATTGGTATCTCTCAATAACCCGATCAAATTCATCCTTAGTCATCCGATGCTTACAGGACTTCTGTAAAAGTGGGAAGTTTTTTTTCCGCAATTCGACATTCAGTATGTGTCTCAAAAGGTGATAAAGGTCCAAGATCTTGCTGATTTCCTGGATGAACACCCTTCAGTTGAAGACACATCTTCAGATATTGAACTCCCTGATGAGGAAGTCTTCTCTATTAAATAATGTCCTCAGGCATGGGAAATCTATTTTGATGGTGCTTCTAGAAGTCCAACAGGGAGGAACATAGAAAATCCTAAATTCAAAAAAGTTGTCTTAGTAATTGTGCTTGTTTCTACAGAAAGGGAAGTGTTGCCTTATTCTTTATTATTGTGGGAAGGTGGTACCAATAATGAAGCAGAATACCAAGCTCTCATCGCAGGCTTGGAATTACCGCTTCAACCACAAGTGAATCACATAAAGGTGAAAGGTGATTCAGACCTGGTAATTGAACAAGTCAATGGGGATTATTCCATCAGAAAAGAAGAACTAATCACTTTGGATGAATAATTCAGAAAGTTAATCGAGGAATTCCCTTTGGAACCGACATTTTCTTATGTCCCAAGATCACAAAATGCTCATGATGATGCACTGGATAATATATCCATAGCTCTGGAAGATCCAAATTGGGACGAGACAACCATCAATATTTCCCACTGTCGTGCAATTTCACCTTATGTTCGAATTAGGACAGAGGAAATTAATGAAATTAGTCCCATTCCTGAACCATATGGTCATACTACAGGATGGATGTCACCTATCAGGGAAGTCTTTCAAAATGGAACAATTCCACCTGATAGAGCCAAGAAATAACTAATCCGGCGACGTGTGGTCAATTTTACTCTTTATGATAGCCCAGATCACCTAGAGAAAATTCTCTACAAATGTGGTTTTGATGGAGTTATCTTCAGATGCATTAATGGTTAAGAGACAGTGGCTGTCATGAAAGAAGTGCATGTAGGAGTCTGTGGTGCCCCCAGTATGGACATAGATTGTCTGATTAGATTCAAAGGCTTGGATACTTTTGGCCTTCAATAATACAAGATTGTGTCGATTTCACAATGAAGTTTCATTCATGCCAAGTACATGCCAACTTCATTCATAAACCTTCAGAGTTTCTTCATAAAGATAAATACTCATGGCCATTTTCCACATGGAGAATAGATGTGGTGGGACCTTACCCTTCGACTACGACCAAGTAGTTTAAGTACATTCTTACAGCTACTGACTTATTTTCCAAATGGTCAGAGGCAATACCTCTCGAGGATGTCAGTTCTAAATGCATTTTTTAGCTAAATAAATTCTAAAATCATTACCATATGTGGGGTCCCTCATACCATATTGACAGATAATGGCACCATCTTCTGTTCTTCCGAGGTGAAAAGTTGTATCAAAAATAAAACATCAAATCCAACCATTCATCTCGGTATCATGCAGCAGCCAATGGCCAGATAGAATCCTTCAACAGTTCTCTTTCAAATATGCTGCAAAAGATGGTAGATAAAGATAAGAGGTCATGTCCTGATAAGTTCTTCATGTTTATGGGCTTATCGGACTACCACCCACACTGTAACTCGGTCAACTCCATATTCACGGGTATATAGAACGGAAGCCATCTTTCCCATTGAAGTTCTATTGACTTCGCTCAGAGTAGCCAATTCTGATCAGTCATCTACAAATGAACAATCTCAAAAGTGATTGAATGAATTGGAATTGTTATGTGAGAAAATATTATGCACTTTCCACCCCTTGGAAGTCTATCAGAATAGAATAGCATGAGCTTTTAACAAAAAAGTTCTTCTTCAATCATTCAGTCAGGGAGAATTGGTATTGGTTCTCAGAACTCGAATTATACCAGGAAAGAAACCTCCCATGATTGATCCAAAATGGGAAGGACCTTAGTCAATACATAGGGTCTACTCCAATGGAGCTTATTCATTAATCTCGATGGATGGAGAATTCATCACTACTCCAACCAATGCCAAATTTTTGAAGAAGTGTTTTGTATAAACACAAAATATATATCATCCATGGTCCGGTATGGCCTTAAACCGCACCAACTTCCCGAAAGACATTAAGCTTCATCATCAATGGTCCATACATACGACCTTAATCTATTTTTACTTTCATCTCACATGGCGTTATACTGTGAAAAAGATCCCTAAATGGTCCGGTATAACTTCAAACTGCACCATCATCCATGGTCCAGTATGACCATAAACTACACCACCATCCCGCAAGACGTTAAAAAACATCATCAATGGTCCACGCATATGACCTTAATATATTTGTACTTTCTTCCCACATGATGTTAAACTATGAAAAAAGTTCCTTAAATGGTTCGGTATGACCTTAAACTGCACCACTGTCCAGCAAGACGTTAAACTGCATCATCAATGGTCCATGCATATGACCCTAAACTATTCGCACTTTTGTCCAACATGAAGTTAAACTGTGAAACGTCCCTAATCCATCCATCCAGACGTTAAACTGTATCCCCTTCATCATCCTTTCTATATGACATTAAACTACACAAAAAACGGTCCATACATATGACCATAAACTATTCACACTTTTGTCCAACATGACGCTAAACTGTATCGTCCCTTTTTCATCCAACATGACGTTAAACTGTGGAAGAACTCCCCAATACATCCAACATGAAATTAAATGGTGTACTTTTTTGTCCTAACTGCATGAAATTAAACTGCACAGTCTCCCTTTCATCCAACATGATGATAAACTATATTTTCCACATAATCCTAACTACATGACACTAAAATGTACATAAAGTCCATTTATAAATCCTACATGATATTAAACTGTACTTTATCCCTGCTACATGAAACTAAACTGTTCAGCACAAATATTCCTAATTGCAAGACTTTAAACTACATAGTCCATTTATATGTCGTACATGACATTAAACTGTGCATCATTAGGGTTGTCGCTACATCATGTTTCTCACACCGAGTATGAATCACGCGATCTTAGAGAAAAAATCAACCATAACACCCTCTCTAGGCTACTAACCACGTGTAAGTCCCAAAAACATCATTTTTTTTGTTCATTGTCCCCAAGAACAACTTGATCATTTATTTATTCTTCAATTGAACTATGCGGACTTTGATCCTTGCCTTCCTGGCTGGGTATGTAGGCAACCTCCCAAGGTTCAAGCACAAAACCAATATTTTCACATCAGTTCACCTCCATCTCGTACGATGTTGATTCGTGAAACTACCCCTAGAATCAATATCATTACAATGGTCCACTTTCATCCTTGTTATACGACGTTAAAATAAACAACACTTTTGTCCAGTATGACAACAAACTAAAATATTCATTGGTACCGTCACCTGATAGGGAACCATTATTTACATTTATTTTTCAACCGTGTTTCATTTCAAAGACTACGTGAATACATGGAAATTCCTAAACCTTTTATCTTGGGTTAAACCATCATTGTACTAAAAAGTCCCCTTTCACCGTTCACATGTACGAACCAAATTTGTACATAGGGTATTTATAGAACTACGTGGGCTTGATTCCCATCCTTATGGGATACGTAGGAACGTTAGAGTGTACCTCGAATCTAGCCACACATCTTTTGGGCCTATCCCCATATTCCACTTTCAGTCCCTTGGCTGAAATGCCCCCTGAAAATCACACATTGTGTATTTCTTATAATGGTCCAAGATCATTGACCCTAAACTAATATATCTAATGATTTTTTCCCACACGACGTTAAAATATTGTTTAATAAATACTTATGGCTTTATTCCCATACTTATGGGATATATAATGATGTCCAACATTTCCAGTCAGGACCCAGCCACAACATGATTATGGTTAGCATTGATCTATGTATCTCTATATACATTGAACAATACACATCTTTATGTGTCATAATTCAATCCTTAAATATTTCAGGATCTTCATAACCCTTTTCTTGACGTTTACTCATAATAATGTCAAATTTCTGAGAGTTATTTTACCTAATTATATAGTACGTGCCCTTAGGCGGCCTTGCATAAACAGTCCACATAACAGACTTGTTAGCCAAAAGATATTATTATCTGACTATGTAGCCAATGACCTTAGGTGGCCCTGCATAATTCAACCCCCTAACGGGTTTGTCAGATACTGGTAAATTCATTCTTCGGAAGAAATCCTATTTTTTCATTATTGGTCTTAAATGACAGTATGTAGGGATCCTCAAAAATAGCCATCCTTATCATATTTGTCCCATATCCTTTTTCATGATCTGAAAGTAATCAATTCTATGGTTTATATTCTCCTTCCCTATGTTTGGGTAAAACATTTGTAGAAGTGTTATCCATCCAGTTCTTCGATAATCTTGTTCGAAAATATCTTCTCCATATTCAAGTACCTCTTTCCATACAGCAAACTCTATACTTTGAAAAATTTGAATCTCCATAATCATTCACTAGCTTTTAGCATTAGAAAGGTAAATTTCTTAGAGTACTTTTTCCTAACTATGCAGCACATACCCTTAGGCGGCCTTGCATAAAGAACCTACATAACAGACTTATTAGCCAATAGATGCTATTTATTTGACTATGCAGCCAATGCCCTTAGGTGGCCCTGCATAATTCAACCCCATAATGGGTTTGTTAAATAATAGTTACTTCATTCTTGGAAACTACTTCTTCTGATGCCTTTTAGCCCTTTTTCATATCATTCCTCAGATTCAAATATTCTTAAGCTATAGTTTACATTTTTCCCTCATACTTGAGTATGGTAATATGTTTTCAGATAAATTGTCAAATAATTGAGTCAATTATAATTCATTCAGTCAAAGCTATTTCAAACATAAACATTATCCTCCTGATGTCCGACGTGCATGACTTTAAAATGCCCACAAAAGATAAGGGAAATATGAATAAAAGTCATGTTTCAGCTCACTAAATATACATTTTGTATGATTTAGGTACTACTGAGTAATTAAAAGACTCAATGTTTTTAGGGTTATTTATATTAATCCTAGTAAAAATCAAAGTATGCATACCATGCCCATTGTGTTAAGTAAATTTAAAACAGGTAGTGAAAGAATGTAGGTACAAATGATTGAAGATGAATTTATTCTCCATTGATGCAGAAGAATTAGATGGGCATCCACAGATTAGAGCCTCTTCTCTTTTTTCGGGAGATTACAAAAGACTGTCAACATAAGTCTTCACTTGATGTACAACATCCCGAGCTTCATCATCAGCTACTTTAATCTCATGCACTCGACTGGTTTCACTCTTCTCATCTTTATGGAGTTCCTTATTGGCATCTGTAATAGATTTCATACCATTCGTTTGAACTCCGACTAGTAAATTATTGAGCTGATCAAGTTCCCCCGTAACAGCATCTAACTATTGTTGGAGATGCACCTGTTGGACGACTTTTTCTTTGATTTTATCTTTCATCTCCTTCATCTTGGAAGCATAATCAGCCTCAGCTCAGGATACCGTAGCCTATAGTTCAATGATTTTAACTAACAGTTTTACCTTGGTCAGATCGTCGCGACACTTTTGCTCTTTCTCCGTCCTGAAGATGACATGTTTCACCACGGCATGGATCTTTTTATATCCAAAACCGCCACGCCCTAGAATAAAAAACTGGGATGATAACCGAGGGATCTTCGATGAATGATCTTCTAAAGGCACCTCAGATATGATTTTACATATGTTGTTCCATGCCTTGTGTCGTGAAAAGCTGAACGCTTTAAGCACCTCTGGTTCTGATTCAACATCATCATCATAGGGGGGCATGTAATCTGGGATTAATGCACTTAAGGAAGTGACAAGTTCTACTCTTTCCCCCTGACCTGTTATTCTTTGCTTTAAATTCCCGTTGGGGTAGAGGCTGAGGCCTCACCTCCATATCTAGCCACTGCAGTTGATGGCCCTGCATGATTAATCAAAAGATTTGGATAGATTCAAAGGATAACAAAAGAATTGATTGTCTTGAAAATTAAGTACAATCACAAATATTGTTATCCCATACCCAATAGTGGATCAGCAACCTGAGATGAATCCTCCCCATCTTTCCCAGTCTCAACAGGATCTTCAAGATGGGTGTCAGGAGGGTTTACTGGGTTTAGCTCTACTGGAGCTAATGTTTCTGCAATGGTAGGGTTGACGTCAATGTCCACACCCTCTTCAGGCAATGGAAGTTCATCATCTTCTATGGATGTAACTGCATATTATTTTCAATCATGATTAGAAGTGTAAATTATAAGAAAATTTACTGTGTGAAGGATAAAAATCACGCCTAAGGTCTTCTAAATCACATGAAAACTTATAATGATCATAAAATTATTCGAAAGACGTGCCATGATTCATCATTTCATCCAATTATATTTCAGAATCCTGGTTAGTCTCACCAGTGGGAGCGTTTGATGTGTCTTCTTGACTATTTACATACTGCAGCCCCTGACCAAGGACAACATCTTCGGGTAAAATCACGGCATCAGTTGCAACAACCGCCAGAAGCTCTAATGCAGGAGTTGAACCTGAAGTATCACAAAATGGAAGTTAGTTGGTGTTTCATTCAACATTATTTTAAGAATTGTTGACTTACCAGAAACAGGTTCTTCTATTCTTGCAACAGCATCAGGAGGGATACTGGGAATAGATGCTAGGTCTTCATCAGGAGCAGCCAAGTCAGCTTGGATCTGTGATTGCTCCAAATCACCCACCGTGGTCTTTGAAGGAGGATCAGTCCTTTCCCTCAGGAGGGAAATTGAAGAAGCCCCTGAAATCCCCACAAATATGAGTAACGTTTTCATGGGTATAGACTCTTGATTACCCTAAGAACCTACCGATGTTAATGAAGTGTTTAGCTATGGACTCCCTCTTTCGTTTCCTTTGATTCTTTGGTTTTTTTGGGAGTATCATCAGTCTTCCTTATTGGCAGTTGGATTGGCGAATTGAAGGCTATGTCCAACGCCTCATTCCTAGCCTGTTGGCCTTGAGATATCTCGCCAGGTTCGCAAGGAGAATCAGCAGCAGCCCCGATGGCATTACCACCAGAGCTATACTATGGCGATGGAACCTCAGTTCCTTTCATTGCAAGATGAAAGATGAAGAAAATAATTTCCTTAAGTAACGAAGATTCAACTCGTATCACATTGAAATGAAAATAAAGAAAGAAAAGTTACATATTCAGGAGCCACATAATCATGCCACTCCTCATCTTTCGAACCCCCATCCCCCTCAGTGGCACCACGATCAATCATATCCTTCACCCGCCTAGTGACATGAACAGATTAATCAGTGGCATATATGAGTATCTCCATCTCTCTGATGTAAGCCCACACTTCATTGGGGTTATCCTCATATTGGATATCTGTAGAAGCAAGAAGATTTCCTATTCCAGAAAGTTGTATGCCCTCACACAAATCCAGCCAGGCCGTCTAAGTACCATAATATAAACCCTGCCATAACTGGATATCCTCTGGTCTTAGATATGAAGGCTAGGAGGAAGTTCCTACAATCATCGACTTCAATTTCTTCCCAGCTCCTGCAACTACTGATATAGAATAAGAAAATAAGACTTATTGGTTTATAAAGTAGTAGTGATTAAATTACTACAATGAAGTAACTCACCAGGAGTTGATGGAGTGGGTCTTTTAATTCTAGTCAGAGGATTATATCGGGCACGAAACCACTTTGCCGCTGGTTGTGCCTCATCATCCCCATCATGGGAATCTGGTGAATCAGTTCTAGAGGAAGTGTCTGCCGAATCAACTTCAGGTGGGGAAGCATCACCTTCATGAGGAAGGGTTTCTTTCTCTACAGTCCTCTTCCCTTTCCCCACCTGATAAACTAGTTGATTCAATATCCCATTGGGGTATGATGCTATCCAATGTTCGTAATAACATGTAGTCAAATTATGTGCCGCTTTTTCAACTTGTAGATGAAATACTGCCCCAGTCTTCTCCTTTGACGTCAGAAAACATAGTTGCTGAGCAACCATCAGATGTTTCTCTAACCTGACATGTACTAGAGGAGATTCAAAAATGTGTTGCAGACATTTTTATTAACGTAAAAATATATATGGAGCATAGGCCTCACATATAATTTCTCTCTCAATCCTGGAAACTTGCACACCATCCCTGCAAGCTAGCATGTATGCCCACAAATCCAAATGGGTTGTTCCATCACCAACAAACCGCCTGGTTGGCGGACTTCCATAGGGAAATAAGTTGAATTCCTTAAACATGCTCACCCTTACTTTCATGTCAAAGGCATTAACATTTAATGGAGCAACTCCAGAGAATTCTTTCACTGAAGGCCTGAAAGAACATCCAAGAATTTGTAATCCACGCTTTACATTGTATGTCCGGATGTGAGTGGCAATCAGTCCCCATAAAACATGGAATGGTCCCACTATTCTTAAAGGAGATTTACCAATGAAAACATGAAGTAAACTCCTGTGAATATTTGATAAAATGGGGGTAGCCAACACAACCATTTTTCCCTCAGCCAATGTTTCCGCAATGAAGAAGGTCCCTGGCCTGAAGTCTCTCTTCGAATCCCTGACTGGAAAGAGATAAATGCTGAGCCACATTGCCAAGAAGCCCGCCAGACGAGTCTTCTTTGGGATCCTTTTAATCACCTCATATCCCCACCTCTCAAACCCTCCTGATTCTAGAGTTGGCCAGAATGTGCCAGGAGCACCCCTCTTTTCAGGTTTTGGGAAGGTGGTAGGATGTTTGGGCATCTTATCCTTGGATTTCTTTTTCTTGGATCCTTTCTCCTTCGGCTCCTTCTACATTGGTTCCTTTTCATTCTTCTCAATAAGAAATATATTCATCCGCTCCTTCGGATGAATATCCGTTCTAGAATGAGTCAACGAGGTCTCTGAACTCTTGAGCCTGTGGAAGATCTTAAATAATTCCCGAGCTAAAGCAGGAGTCTTCTCTGAATCATTCCAAGTCACCTTGGGAGGAATGAATTAATCATAGATATCGCCTAAAATTGGAGCCCCTGATATCTTGTCGACATCCCACAGACTGATACCTGCTACTCCATGAGTCAGTTGTAAAGAATTAGTTTCAGGGCTCCAGTGGCTGAGTATCTCCGGCACGAAGTTATCATGTCTGCAAACATATGTTTTCCCAACCCAAATAACTTCGTATATCGTCACTCCTTTCAGATCCTCGAAAAACTCTGAACAAGTTTTTCACATCCAGTATGCCCACATACAAGTTGGATTCACACCTCCCCCAGGACGGAAGTCCCAACTTTTCTTCTAGCCTTTAGGTTGACCCATCTGAGAGTTTCGGAAGATTGGAGGATGACAATGTGGTTGCAGCTCGGGTGTATGAGGTTTTAAATCTGGTGTACAAGGGCTATGATGCATCATATAGGCCTTCTCCGCTGCTCCAACATTTATAAATGCTCCCCCTCATGAGATATTTTCTAAATCAATGTTGGTGTTATTTTGAAACCACGAAAATCAAATATAGTTCTTTCCTTCTGGAATAGTGACTTCTCACAGATGACCATATCCATACAAAGGCAGATAAGTGCTTTGGGGGAAGTCGTGATGATATTTCATCAGATACATAGACAAATCCGGAGGAGTGCTAGCTTTGAAAGTATAATAATCATGGACAATAATGTTCATCATAACATCAGTCCACTTGCTAGCCAGCTCATCAACAATTTTGGGACTAATAACCATTGATTCTACACAAAAGTTGAATAAATTAACTTTTTAGTAAGTTGAATTTTCATAAAATTTGTGAATGAATTTAGGAAAAAAATGACTAAGGCATTAAGGCACACATGTATGGATGTGTCGCACAAGTGTTGATGAGTCGTGCAAGTGTTAATAGGTCTCCCAAGTTTTTGGCGCGCAATTATTACCGCGCAAGTCAAGATACCATGACAGCATTGCAAAAACAAAAAAATAGAGGAAAACGAGAGACTTGTACGGCGAAGGTGACCTCCACGGCGAGAGCTAAAGAATCTGGAAATCAGATGCTATGCGTGGCAAAGGACCATGTATTTATAGGTTAGGCTCCCGACCTGCATGCCTATAGACAGTGCACTCCATCCCGCCCGCTCCATCCCTATGTGGCTTGAACTTGTGTGACAAGTATTACGCCCTGAAGACTTGTGCGCCACCTTTTCTTTGGTTTTCTTCTTTTCCTCAAAGTCACATCCTCATTTATTTCAGATCCAACTCTGAGGGGGGACTTTTGTTGATGCTCCTTTTCGTCACATTTTCTAAAAGAATGGAGAGGGAAATGACTTTGCACAAATTGATTCCTACTTTGAAGAAAACATCAAAAATCGACAAAGGCATGAACACGAATTCAAAAGCACATGTGCCGCGCATGTTCCATCACTCTCGCAAAAGTATAATTGTGCGATGCATAATGGTCGTGCATGTGACTTGAACGCCCTAAAGGATAACCGCCCGGGTCTTCTTCAGCCTATAAATAGACCCTGTGGGCCCCCCATTCGAGGAGGAATTTCTTTCCAGAATTTATATTTGAGCTCTCGTCGCCCTAGACTCTTCTAAAATCTTACGAAACACTTCTAAGGTAATTTCCTACATAGAAAAGAAGATCTAAAGAGGGAGAGGAAGGCCTAGGTGTTGAAACTCATAAACACTTTGCGTGCCTGAGTGGCCACCCTTTAAGGGAAATGAACACACTTGCGCACCGTCTAAACTCCTTCAATAGAACTAGCGTGCCACTCTTCTGGAAGAACCTCAAGATGATTATAAAGGCTTGAACCAAGAGTCGCTCAAGTATTACCCTACTGGTTAACCATCGCACAAGTACCCATGTGTCGCGCAGGTATACCTGCGCGACCGAACTTGCGCGCCCACGTAGTACCTGCGCGCCTGCCAGGACTTGTGCGCCCCTGCCTTTTTGGGTGCCCTTCCTGACCATTTCTCCCCTCTTAAGCCATTCCACCTCTCCTATTCACGATTTAGTCTTCAAGAAACTTTTCAGATACATTTATGGCATGGTTTCTTGGTTTTACTTCCTTATATGAATGGAATTATATGGAGTATCTCTAAAAATCTAGTGATTTACACATCATTATGTCACTAAAGATTGAGATTGAATTCATTCAACCTCATCCTTTAAGATGAGAAAATTATTAACCTAGGACTCCTTTTCAAGAATAATCCCCAGTCTGAAATATGGGCCTCCTTTTCAGGAATAAGCCCCAGTTTTAATTCTTATGTTGGGTCTCCTTTTCATGAATAAGCCCCAGTCATAATTCTTATGTTGGGCCTCCTTTTCAGGAATAAGCCCCAGTCTCATATATGGGCCTCTTTTTCAAGAATAATCCCTAGTATCAAATTTGGGCAACCTCTTTAAGAGTAAGCCCCAAGTCCTCTAATATGGGCATACTCCTTAGGAGTATTCCCTAGATCCCCTAACATGGGCCTCCTTTTCAGGAATAAGTCCCACTCATCAAATCTTATTATGGACTTCCTTCTCAAGAGTAAGCCCCAACCATAATTCCTTTAACCTGGGCCTCCATTTCAGGAGTAAGCCCCCGTCTCAAATATGGGCCTCCTTTTCTGGAGTAAGCCCCATTCATAATTCTCAAATTTGGGAATCCTCCTTAAGAGTATTCCCCCAATCTCAAATATGGGCAGCCTCTTCAGAAGTAAGCCCCAAGTCCCTTAATATTGCATGTCTCTTAACCTGGGACTCCTTTTAAAGAGTAATCCCCAGTCTTAATTTCTCTTATCCAGTCCTAATTTACCTTTGATCTGGGATTTATTTTCAAGAGTAAAACCCAATAATAAGTCCTCTCCTAATTTGGGATTCCTTTTTAGGAGTAATCCCCATGTTAGAATATTCAAATCTCCATGAATCACATATACCTTTATAGACCATGTCCCTTGAATTCTTCCCTGAAGTAAATCCTAAATATTCATTTATCTAGGTAGTCATACATACCTAAGTCCCACATTATTTCATATGATTTCATCTTTCATGGAATAATTTCATGATTTTTACCAATACCTCTTGTTTCTCACACCGATCATGACTCACGTGAGCATAAAGTGTAAAACTAATTATGACATCCTTCTTTGAGCCATCAATCATAAAAATCAAACTCCCTTACTAAAACTATGTGGGTTTTGATTCCTTTTCTAAACAAAGGATATGTAGGTAGACCATTTGTAGGTTCTATCCCAAATCTAAAATAATCCATGTCCCTTTGAATGACAATGAACTTCAAGTACCCCACTGAGTGGATTTAAATCCAGCATGGTCATCATAATGACAATGAGACTTCTATATAAATGTGCAGAAGGATACCATTGACCAAGAACCTCTAATAAATATAGATGATTATCTATCAATGAAGAACCTCGAATACATATAAAAGATTCTCTAAATTTCCTACATATTTAATCATTGATTGTCAGATCTGAAGGAAATATCATTTTATACTCGGTAATGTAATAATGATTCATGAACATAACATAAATCTATAAAGAGAGTACCGGAGTAGACAATAATTCCCCTAAAAAGGTGTGATGAGTAGGACCTCCCATCATCTCGACCAATGAAAATTCCTAATCCTCATCAGTCCACAAACTAATGAGCACCTACCTTTGGAATGTAGGTCCAAATGGATGTGGAATCATTGGATGTTTCCGGTTCTATGAACAAAACCATTAGAAAGAGATCGGAAAGTTTGAACCTTCAATCACGGAGGTCATCCCCGAATTCTGAGGGAAATAGTGCATAATATAACATAAGTCTCAAAGAAGTTAAATTTAGTCAAAAAACGAATCCTCAAAACTAACATGATTTGAATTTTCATTAATCATATTGTATAATAAATTTAAAGTTATTATAATTCAATAACCGAAGAATATATGTAATTATAATACCATATAATAACCTATTATATAATTTATACACATGTTAATTAGTAATTATTCATTAGATTTATCTTTTCTATGTGTTAAATGATTATTTTTTCATGTAGTACTTTATTCATTAGTATGGGTACATGAATCTTAATCAAGGTTTTATAATTTCAAAAATGTTAATCATGATATAAATGTCACATATATTAAAGATATTAAAATTTGGAATCATTCCTGAATGATAGAAATGAAAACTGAATAACATCGCTTCGTGGAGGTGGTAGTCAACACATATTCAGGAATGACATTATCAGTTTTAAATAGTTGGAATGGTAAGAAGAAAAATGACATATTATGTTTCAAAAATTATAATTTTGTTACAAACATAATATTTATTAATTATTTACATATTTATAACCATCCATGATAATTGGTGCCGAATAAAGAATTTCACCAACTTGTGGATACCTTAAGCTGTACATATGCATAAACAATGTTTTCATATTTCATTGGATGGAATATTGATGAATAACGGCTGTAAAAACATATCACGGACATTTTAGAATATATATGAAACTGATTTTATTATATTATTTTGGTTATATGATATCTTATGGTTCTATAAGAATAACTAAATTGCAAATTCCCAGTGAAGATGATTACATCCTCTTTGAAGAACATCTTTTAGTTCTCTCACTAAAGACCATATGGAGGGTGTTTTATGAATACATAAAACACTATAAATTTTCTAAAGAATACTAAATTTTTTTAATTTTATTTTCTTCAATCTAATTGCTCAGGAATAGTGATGATGCGAGTAGATGTGGTGTCTATTTATATGATAGGAGTGGAGCAGCCTTGAAATTAATTAAATCATTAAATTAATGTAAATTAATCCCAATATTCATGTTGAACAAATGATATATTTGAAATCATGGATGAATATAAGTATAAATCCTCACATTAAATAAAATTTAGATAACTTTGGGAGATGTTTTAACAATAATATCATAGTATTAACCCTCGTTAACCTTATTCAACAATTACAATGATAAAACTATTTTTAGATATTATGGGTGAAGAAGATTGTTATAAAAGGGAATGGGAAGCGTGATTGGAAAATGGATAATATTATTTATCATATTCAATTAACTAGGTGAAATATATCATTTTAGAAACTTCAAATTATTTAATAAAATTATATTAATCATAAAATACCATTAATGTCATTTACAGAACTATTAACATTATAGAAATTTAATAAATATTTAAATAGTAATTTAGTTTTAATCTAAACATTTGACACATCACTAGATCATTATATTTATTAATAAAAGTCCTAGAAAATAAAAAATCACCCCAAAATATTACGTTAATGGTTTTTAAAATAATTTACACAATTTTTAATTTTCATCACAAGCATTATTTCCCATTCATAACATTTTTATACAAATTCCGACATATTATAGACATTAGAATAATGAAAAAAACGAAAATTTTGAATTTTACATTACATAAAATAATATAATGTTTTTTCATCACATACAAATGGAAAAAAATTATATATATTGAATTATTGTAATGTGTGGTCAAATCACCCTAATCCAATGAAATATTTTATTTTTTATAGACTATATTTAATCCTTATTCCATAGCTATAAAGTTTTTCTCATTATTTTACTCATACAATGGCTATTTTTTTATAATGTCACTATTTATTATGACAAAAAGTAAATTTAACCTAATTAAAAAATTGAAATAATATTTTTAAAAATAAGGAATGAATTTTCTAATTTTCACTTTATAAATTTATGAAAAATTAAATGTAATATTATTTGAGAAAAAATTACTTTTTTCATAAAAATGCATTTTAAATCTTAAAAATGATCAATTTGAAAAACCAAATAAATATTTGCTTCTTATGTGAGTAATTATATTAAGTCTAATTAAATAATTATTATTTCACATTATGATGAAATATAAAATTAATAAGAATTTTAAATTTATTTATTCTAAAAAATAATGGATGGTTATGAAAAATTTAGTATTTTCACTTTTTTATCAAAAAAAATAAACCTTTTACGGAAAAACTAAAAAATCCAACATCAGATAATTTTTTGTAGTGAAATTTATAAATAAATATTTTTTGTCAAATTCAATTTTTAAAATATTAAAAATAATTTTTTTCATCAAATATATAACAAAAATGATTTTTGTTTGGAGAAATGATATTTTATAACTTTTTGTTCTCTTAATATACTTAATATAAAATAATAATTATATGACTGTTTATAATTATATTATTTTATATTATTTATTTGGAAATTACATTTCATTTGGAAATAAATACACTTAACAAATATATATTTAACAACTATATATAAATACTGGCTATGTGTCCAGCGATGATATATATAATGGTTCAACTATACTCCAACATACAACCTTATATTATAAAATAGAAATTATTTTTTACATGAATATAATTATTTATATTATATTAATAATATTTTGACATGTTTCCATACTTTCATTTGGTGACACAATATTCCTACGGAACTGTGGGAATATTGATATTATGTGTTTTATTTTAATACCTTTGAAAATTTACTGCACTTGTACTTTTCTTTATATTGGTTTATATTTCAAATAATAAATTATTAGTGTTTATATTTTATTATAAAATTTTATATAAATTACATTATCATGGTTAATTTTAGATTTATGTTTCATGTTTTATAATCTACCAAACATAATATCCATTTAAAGTAGTAATGAATGTTAAAATATAAATGGATCATATTATCCCACTACAAGAAATATTTATTCCACGCAATTTTAATTTGTTCATTCTAAAATTCATTTCTCATTGTAATAATATAAAATATATCTTTTATCATGATGTTTTATGTTTAAATTATTTTATTGGAATAATATTATTCATATTCCTCTATATGAATCATACCTGAATATGGATTCTAAAATATTACACAGATAGTTTATTATAATATTCTAAATATGTCACGAAATATTTGAGGAATTATGATACCATTAAAATATTGATTTAATTAAAATATAATTTATTTATTACCTTTCACTAAATAAATTATATTTCATCCATCATTTATGGTTTGATCATATTAACTTATATCTCAAATATTAATATTTAAAATGAACACTCATGGTGAAATTTTTATGTCTGAGGCACTAAATTTATCTTTTAACTGTCTATAACATCCAAAAAATGTTGAAATGTCATCCCTTATTTCTACAACTGAAATGGTTGGTAATGGATAAAATAATAACCATTAATAATAAATATTAATATGAGTCAATACTAAATGAATCTCCAAATATATAACATTAAATCCCAATATTAAACATAAATTAGTCCATATGTAACTAATTATAATCCTCCAAAAAAATATTCTTAACATTGTTTAAAACCCAAAAATTAGAATTATATGAGCACATATTCATTTGATTCAATTTAAAACTTATCTCAAAACAACATTAACCGCTCATAAAGTAATATTCAAAAAAATTCATATCTGTATCTTTTAATCTAAAAAATTTGATAATATTTTTTATAAATTACTTAGATAACTATAAATCCCTATTAAAAATAATATAGTATTGTAAAAGATAACTTAGCTATTATTATTCTAATAAAATAAAATCTTATAAAAACTAATTTTCATTTAACATAATGATATATTTTTTCCAATAAATTGATGTTCTTTAAAATTAAAATCAGTTATTTAGTTACAAAATATATTTTTCATACAATGGTAATGAGTAGGATAAAACATTTATTAACAAAATGGAATAACCATTTTTTTAAAATGTATAAAATTAACCTCAATGATCATATTAATCCTAAAGGTTAACAATACCTTTCAACATCAGTTCTAAAAATTTAAAATAAAACACTGACAAAAAAAATTCTCATGGGAATCATATACTAAATAAATGGGTTATATTCAAATAGTTTTAGTAGAAAAATAGTTTATCGTCATAGACATCATTCACATAATATTACAAAAGTTTTATATATGCATTTATTCATATTATATTCCTTGGTCTTGCCAACCCATGAACATTTATAATTATTCTATATCACTATGGAATAAAAATTGGTTTCCATAATTTATACACTCACATTCATCATGTTAGTTCTTAATGAAAATGAAGGTTAACCCTATAATATTCAATTGAATTTTCAAGTTAGGTGTATAATACATTACACACACATCATAAATCAGTGACTGTTGATATAATATAACATCCACCCCTTTAAAAGTTGATACCCACAGGTGAAAATATTCCACATCTACAACAACGTTCCATTATCCAGATAGATATTTATTTTTTTTGAAAATTAATAAAATCACTTTTGTACCAAATAATCATGATACAACAATATACTTATACCTTGTTATTGAATAATTCATAAGGTCATGATCTTTAATCTATGTTTCCCCAAATCCAGTTCTAATACTTACTATGAAAATAGTCATGATACCTACTGAAACAACCATACATTAGAAAAGAAGAAATATTTTTTACATTGTTACATTGGTATAAAATAAAAGGTATCTCACAATGTAGGATCAATGAATTTATATGTCTTCTTAAACTAGATACATATATTTTTCCTATATGAATTTTTAAATTCAAAAAACATTGAATAATACAAATGTATGCATCCTTGAAACTATTTATAATGATCTTATTCTTATCATGGGGAATTTAAAATAAATAAATGGTGACCATAGACGCTTAGTAATTTATATTTACAGTTGAATCTATCTTGAGAAAATAAGGAATAATCAATATGGAAAATCAGATAATCAAAACATTTGAAATTAAATATATTTTTTTAAAAAAAAATTATATAAATAATACTAACATAATAATCACATTGATAGTTGAATCAAAATTATTAATTGTAAAATTCTTAATTCTAGACATTAATGAACAATGCCTCTCAACATGTAACATGAATTTTATTATCAATGGCCCTAAACTAAGACATTATTTAAAATATATCAATTTGTTTAAACTAGATACGAATATAATATGGAATGACTATAATTTTATCTCACGCGACCTATTAATGTATTAAGAAGATATCAATATCTATTCACAACACATCATCTTCATGCTTATGCATTCGTCATATTTTGAATGATCAATACAACTAATTCCAAAAATGACTTATAATTAAAAAATTATTTGTATCTATTCATGAATATCGAAAAAATGGAATTATTATTATAATAAACTATTTAAATAATGAATAAATATGGAACCATGTGATCAAATATATAGTGACATCAATGTGTGCTATCATAGATGAATGTACCATTTGAGATCACTGGAAATTTCTTAAGAAAAATAGACATTTCACATTGAAATCACATATTTATGAACTAAATATTTATATAATATTGAAAAAACATTTTCCTAGAAAACAAATGTAATATTTTATCAAGAAATTTAATGAAAATAAAATCCATGATGGTGGTAAAATCCATTGGTATGATGTATATTAAAACATTGAATCCATTAAAACAATGGATAATAAGTACCTTGTCTAGAAAACTAAATGATTATTCATTTATTAACCTTTTATAGAAGTTAAAAAATTGGTAAAATCAACAACAATAATTAATTATGGAATATTTAAAACATTCATTAAATTATTTTAATTTGAATATGTACATATAAGATAAAGAGACGGACGGAAAAAAACAAAAATAATATTTTTTAAGGAGAGTCCATGGGAGTAACTTGATGATTAATGATTCAATTAGAGAATAAATTGTGTTTTAATATAAAGAAAACAATATATATATATATATATATGAGAATAAAATATATGGTCTTTGAGGATCGGGATCGTATAAATTTCAAAAAGGAAATATGAACCTATGAAATACTGAAATAAAATGAGATTGTAATGAATATCCTATTCTACATTAATAAGTTCAGAATAAAAACAATATAAGAGTGTAAACATAAATTTAAATATTTAATTACATTATTAGACATAAATTTAGGAAAAAATATGTCAAAGTATAAATTTATAGAAAATATAGGTGAAATTTGGTTCTTAATAAAACAATAGACTTAATGAAGTGAATATTAGAAAAAAAACCCATATCTATCATTTGAATTTCTTTATATATGATTTTAACCACATGTATATTACATTTATATATGTTATTATTATATAATAAAACCATATAAATAATTATAATATCATATATGATTCTTTTATAACATTGGAATTCCCAATTATTAAAATTATTTATTAAATTCATCTTTTTAGAGTGTTAGTTATTTCATATTTTATGTATATTTTGAATTTTTATAGAGGTTGTAGTCCACACATACACATGAGAGATTTTTGGATGGGAAATATGTTAAATGATAAATTATATTTCCAGAATGGCAATGTTTTCATAAGTATCATATATATTTAATATTTCTATATTTATAATTATCCATGAAATGTGGTGAAAATAATTGAATGAATTCACAACATGGTGATTTGAGGCCATAGATTCGAATGATAAATGTTTTCATTTAACCAAATATGGAAACAAAAAGGATAAATTTTGTAACATATGAATATTTTAATATCCTTATACATAAGATATTTATTTTATTATATGTTCCTAGATAAATAAAATTTTACAGAGGATGAAGAAGTGGTTAAATGGAAATTTATTGTTAAGATGATTACATACTCTTTGAAGAACCTCTTTCGGATCACACTATAAGAACAATGTGGATGTCCTTTTAAAAATATAACATATAAAAATTAATAGGGACGTTAAGAAGAGTTTTTTGTTTGGTTTGGTCAAAATAAGAAGCTCATGAATTATAAAGATGAGAGGATAGGGGTTTTCCTTTAATATTTTAGGGGAGTGGCACCCTAGAAATCACATAATATAATAAAATTAATATAAATTAATTTTTTTGGTTAGCTGGTATGAAAATGATGTATTTAAAATATATTATGGATATAAGTAAAAATAATTTCATCTAATATTATTTTTTCTTTCAGGTTATTTTTAACCTGATCCCTTACACTTTACCACCGTAAATTATATTTAATAATTACCATAATTACATGATTTTTACGCATGAGGGGTCATAAAAGTTACCATAAAAGGAAAAGTGCCCCATAAAAATATTTTTATATTACATACCATATCAAATTCACTTGAAAAAACATAATATTTTTATGAATATTTAATCATGTAATGAAATATTATAAAACATAGAATACCATTAATGTAATATTGATAACAATTCGCATAAATAACATCAAAAAAATATCAAGAGAGAAATTTTATTAATATAAATTTTAAAAAATACCAATATATTATATTTATATTTAAAAATTATTTGAACATTATAACACACCCAAATATATATTACATTTAGTTTTTTTTGAAATCATTTAGTAGACATTTTCAATTTTTATGAACACGTCGTGTATGAATTATATAAGACATTATGGTAATTAAATAAAGACTAAAAAATAAAAATAAAATACCATAATAGAATTATTTAATACTTATACTGTTGGATCGAATAGTAGATATAAATGTCTATTAGATGGAACAATACAAGAGGGGGGGTGAATTGTAGGTTTAAAAACCTTTGAGTTTTAGCAACAAAGAGATTAGTTTAAATGATCTTAAACTAATACAAATACAAATACCCACAATTGTATTGATTATAAAAAGTATGATGTATTGTAATACTAATGTAATGTAAAACAATTGTATTCAAGGTGAACACAATAATCAGAGTAAAACAAAAATGAATGATTCTACCTTAAAGCGTATAGAATCAATCAATACAAAATGTAATAGAATGATTTTAATTGAAACAATTACAATTGAATATGTAAAGAAGAAAGGAAACAATACAAATCCCTTTCTAATACAAGTAACATCAGAAATGTAAAATTATTACAATTCTTTTAACCCAAAGAGAAGGGTTATCCTTTCACCTAGGATAAAAGGTATGTCTCACCAACACCTTGGTGAGACCTCGATACGATGATCGACACGTCTGTCTGCCTATCCCTGGCAGCCCTCGATACGATGATCGGCACGTCTGTCTGCCTATCCCCGGTAGCCCTCGATACAATGATCGGACGCACAAGGATGATGAGAGAAGTCACATTGTCTCTCTCTAGAATCATGGTAGTTCACAGAGTCTCTTCATTCGTTCTCTTCGTTCATCGTTGTACTCTCAGCATCAAATGACCTCCTATTTATAGGCCCCGGGTTCCAACGGTCATATTGCCTCCAACGGTCATATTGAAACAGAAAGCATGACATCGTTTTGATTAGTTTGTAACTAACTCAACGACATCGTTTTGTTAGGACAAGAGATATAAAGAAATGAAAAACATGAGTACGATTCATATGCAGTGAGTGTTTTTGACTAAGTGCCAAAACAAATAATGAACAACTGAATAGAAGAGTCAGTACGATACGATTGACAGAGTCAGTACGATACGATTGACAGAGTTAGTACGATACGATTGACAGAGTCAGTATGGTACGATTAACATTGCATGATACGATATACATGATAAAAGACAATTGTAATTTCTAAAATATGATAGAATGCATTTGTGATTTCCAAAACATGATATAGAAGTCAAAAGAATACTTTTGACTTAACATATTCAAGAACTTTTATAATCATTAATAACGTATTTAGCCTTATAAAAAATATTATAGATATAAAAAAAGAAATAAAAATTCATTTTAATACAATCCATTACCTAAAATAATATAATTGTATTTATTATGGAAGAAAGGAAATAAAATGATATATTTTAAAAATATTAATTTGGATTTATAATTAAACTCATAAAATAAATATTGTAATGTTTATTGACAGTTTTTATGTTTTATTTAATAATATTAACCAGTTCAACCTGTTTGACCCTTACCATGGTGACAACATTTTTTCATTGGTTACTATTCTTTATGACTAAAATTAAAGTTGATAAATATAAAATATTTGAACCTCATAATGAATAGTTTAAAATAATTTTTCCAATATTCAATTTATATAAGTGAATTAAATTAATATTTATATAAATGTAGAAAACACAATGAAAACATTTTTATAAAAAATGATTTTAAATCCTAAAAAATATAATAACAAAAAAATATAATTATTAATATAATATGATTAATTAGATTATTTATATATAATTGATTATTATTTTATTTTATTTCCAAATAAATATCATAATTATACATAAAAATTATTAAATTTTAAGAAAATAAATGATCATTATGTAAAGATCGGTTATCTTTACTATTCAATAAAAAAGATATATTTTTAAAAAAATTTAAAAAAAAGCTACCATATGATAATTTATTAGATGATGAAACAAAAAATGAATTATTTTTTATTATATTAAATTTTTAAAATTTATAAAATTAGTTTTTTCTAAATTATACAAAAAAATATTTTTGGGTATCAAGTTCTCTTAATCTATTTCATATAAATTACTAAATATTTTAGTGATTTGAATTATGTTTTTTATATTATTTAAATGACATTTATATATAAATTGGACATGATTATACCTAATTTATATATATCTTATTGTTCTATATATAGTATAAATGATATCAATGACCATATATTTAAGGTCATATTAAATTCCTATATATAGCCTTATACAATTTACAGACTTCCATTAATTTTCTTCTCTGTCATCATGTACAATATATTCTTAATTATTTATCTCGTTCCCATAGTTTTTGGGGTTATAATATTCATGGAGAAATAAGAGGATACAGATTTTATGTTTGGGGTATTTTTATTTATTTGTGCATTAACCCAACGTGCACTTCTCTTCATTAGTTTTTGATATTCTAACCTCATATTGGATGAGTTTTTATCATCGGTTATTTTATTATATCCTAATAAAATAATCAAAATTCATTTTAGTTTGATGTTTATTGTGTTATAGGATATCCAACAAGATATTTATTTAATGTATAAATGCATATTGAAATAATGGGGTGTTATACAAAATCATGGGACGTTACATTATGCCATAATTAAAAAATTCAAGCGCGAAAATATTATTATTTATTAATAATGAAGATAAAAAAAATTGTTTTAAATTTTTTTTTTAACAAGATATAACTTGAAATAAGATACCTTTTATACAATTTATCTATATATCAAGATATATATATTTTGAAAAATTAATTACCCACATACAAATATATATATATATATACCATAATTTTATATTATATGTTAATTTTAAATTAAATTACAAAAAATCATATTAAAATCATATATAGTAATGAAAATTACATCCATCATTAACCCTAAATTTGTTCAACTAATATTTCATAAATCAAATAAAAAATTTGTTTTACCGCAATCCACAAATTTTGATAAATTCTCAAAATATTGCATGATCCACTAAAAATGAAATAAAAAATCCAACAGTTACTAATATTATCTAAATTTTTTTCTCTAAATCAACCATTAATTTATATCATCCATCGACCATTATCTCTATATCTAGAAAATTTAAATCATATTATTTATCCATCATCAACAACGTTTTCTTCAATATCTTTCTCCAAAAATATTTATTTATCATAAATCCCCATTTTCTGTTTATAAATACACTCTAAAACATATTTATAAACATTTATCAAAAATTGAATAATAAAAAAATATAATTGTTTCATCTAATTACCATAACATCTTAGCATAAAAATATCAATAATTCATGTAATAATAACATATTCCAATACAGAGCCACATTTATAATTAAACTACCCTCACAAACATTGTTTTATTGTCATATTCTACAACACTTCCATCGTATAACCAAAAAAATAATATCATGGCTTGAAGTTTATCAATATGAAACTAATAGTGTTCTATAACACTAAAAAAAGAAAAATGATTCATACCTTTTAAATTTTTAACAAAACAATAAATGTTTCGTTAGTAGGATATTATTATATTCCATCCTTTTCCACTAATTTAGAGTCTTCGTATTTCATTAGGGGAATCCCAAGGATGCCTCATAAACCATTTTCGACAACAAGGATATTGAAGATTATTTTTTTCTCCATCTTCATGATTAATAATTCTTTAAGACCTAATGCATTCCTTCTTTCGATAGTTTGGAAACTCTATTAACAAGAAATATTAATACAAATTCAGGATATATTGTGTGGAATAAATATAATATTTCTCACTCAATGAATTTTCCTCTTAGGATGATGACCGGGAAAATCTCATCATTTTCTATTGAATCCATTTCATACTTGTTTCCATTAGTCATTATACATAATTTAAACCAAAAGAGTTAATTTTGGTAATGAATAAATCTCCCCATTAATGAATTATTATATGTGATAATAGGAACCTCAATATGAATTATTATTTAAAACTATCACATTAAATTTTAGGTTATCCAAAATGATATACAGTTTCTTAAAGGTTTATTTAGGTTTTTATCACTCATCGTCTTAAATTTCATTACTTTACATAATAAATCCTTTAAAATAAATTGTATATTAAATGTTATTGACCAAAAAATAACCACCAAGAGTGACAACACGATTGTTTTTTATTAGGCCTAGTCATCAATAACTATAGTAATGATTGATTTGATACTCAAGATTCATTTTTTAGGATCATTACTAGTAGGTTTATATACACCACAACCACATCCAATTTCCACTATCTAGATTGGGATATATTTTGGTAGAGAAAAATAAATATATAATTTACTAAATGTTTTTGATTCTATATCATACCTAAACATATCCCTTATACATATCCATAGGGGTTTATCTATAGGCCAATAATCCAATTCACCAAAATAATAGAATCCCCACCTGACAATAAATGAGCCACCCCTATACATGCTCTCTTAGGTTCAATGATTAAGGAACAATATTTATACACTATATCTGATATAAAGGGAGAGGAGTCTATATTTATTTTAGTACATTACAGTAGGTTTACTATTAATTATAGGAAAATTAACTCATAATCCCATGAATTTATGGTTTATTGTCTTTGAAGACTATCAATTTAAAACAATTACGCTATAACACTTCTGCAAAATCCTCCACTATTGACCCACATTAGAATGCCTATTTATTCTCATATGTTATAATAACATTTTTAACTAGGGGAATGAAAATATAATAATGGTGTGAGATCAATCAATCTATATGAATAAAAATAATATACAAAAATAAAAGATCACAAATGGGAGTATGTTGAAGATATGGTTATAATAATTATATATATAAAAACACACAAATCATGAAATATATCAGAGAAAATTAGATATGGATTGTGGAATGGAATAAAAATAGAAATTAATAAGAAATAGTGTGGAAATCGTAGCATATAAACATATCTATATTGGAATAACATAGTCAAAAAAATAACTATTAGACTATGGTGTGAACATATGAACATGTATTTTTTTTTGAGCAAATCCAATATGTCCAACCATTATATTGTTAATAAGTGAAAGTATTTTTAACATATATATTGTCAATAAAATCCACGTATTTACACATTTCATTAACTCCTGAGAAATAAATCCCTACTAATGCATTAGATGGAAATACCAGACCCCGCCTATATTCATCGATAAATATGAGTGTTATATGATTTTAGTCGCCCATCATAACATAAGGAATCATGAAGTAAAAATTGGGTTTCTATAATTTAAATTTATATCACCAAAGGGAATAATATTAATTTCATTAGTATCTAAACTTGATAAAACCATTGAAAATAAGTTGGTATCCAATGAAAATAAGTATCATTATAGTTAAATATCATACAATTTATGTAATTAATTTTATCAGATTGTAAACTATATATATAAAGGGAATATTTTTTAGTCACTTATTTTATGAATCGATTAATATATGAGAATCTAGGTAAACACTTGTAGTCATGGTATAAAAAATTTCATATTTATTGTTGGAAGGAATTCGAAAAAAATAATTTTTATATGTAGTGGATGATGAATAAAATAAATTGAATTTATAGTCCATTTCATTGATAGAGAAAAACATTATATATGATATCCAAATAATTATTGAGTATGATATTATTTGAATAATATCATCGATCGATCTCAAGTACATCAATGTATAATGAATTTGATGAAAAAACTTTTTATGAGTTTTATAACAAATCAATTAGGAAATAAGAATTATTCCTGATATCATTAATGTATTCTAAAATAAATATATCATTACTGTTGGAGAAAAAAATTTATTTTAAATAGCATGGAACAGTATAATGAATATTTCGTAAATATTGACAAATTATGTAGAATGATATAATCATATAAAAATTTTAAAATATATTATTTTCTAAAAAATGAGACATAATAAATGATAAATTTATTTTCATTTGAATAATTTATAAAAGAATTCATGGTATTTGAAAAATGCATTTTAATTTTCGTAAAAAATTTTATGATATATAAAAAATGTATACTTGTAGATAAAATAAAAGTGAAAATGATATTTCTTTTTATTTTATTACAAATACCTTTTTAAAAAAACACATATCATAATAAGATATATAAAATATACAAAATTAAATAATATATAGTGGATATAAATACCACCAAGGATTAATAATGTGTAATTAAATTATTTGGATATTATAAATAACGACTACTAAATGTCCACAAATTGTTAATAACATTTAAGAGGTAAATATTTGATAATAAGGATGGAGAAAGAACCTTATGGATTTAGAATTACTTAAATAAAAACATTTAAAGTAGAAAAATTATGAAACATAATATAAAATAACATGAATGAAAAGTAATAAATGATATAATATTAAAAAAATACTATATACAACATATTAAATTAAATTATTGTATTAAATGTTGTATGTCTCACGAAATAGGAATATAGAAAAATAATCCCCTTTCATGTAACATAATCAATAATGAATAAATCAATTGACAATCATTTTATAAGGAATGATTGTAAAACAACATAAGATATGTTTTAAACCAAATAGAAGGCTATAATTAATCAATATCATAACCAAATATTTCAATAAGAAATTTAATGACTCAGTCGATGAAAATTTAGTTAGCACATGCCCTTACATTTATCACGATTCACACTACACATGTATAAGGACCTCGCCTTAGACATTAATTATTATTGAATTAAATTAATAATTCACATAGAGGATCTTTTCAGGTTTAGTGTTTTAGTGAATTTGATCATAAATCATGCATTACATTCCAAAATTAAAAAAAGTGGTTACATAAAAGATAGTATTCTCTTTTTCCCATCGACGGAAACATATTTAAAAGAAAACATGGATTATATCATGACACTTCCTTAACCTTATCATCACATCATGTACCTTTCCCTTGAACTGTGAAAAAACTTTTCAAAAACATGGGATGGGCATAAAAATCTCAGTAAGGGATATAAATGTACGAAATGAAATCATTAGTCCTTGTATTAAATCATACTTTACTCATAAAATATAATCACTTTAACATACCTCATCAAATCATGAATAAATCATAGAAATCACAATACATAAAGGTAACTTGAGGCATTCATAACATTATTACATAGGGAGTAACCCTCTTGGTTACGTTTGAGAATACCCATCACAGTATATCCCCTAAATCTCTTTAGAGAAACCTTAATGTTTAACTCCTTCACGTTACCCAATGAATTGGAGAGCTATATCGGGCACACCCGCCCTTAGTTTATCACGGAACCACCCGTCTTCATAACAATTCCCACGAAAAATAACGTAATAATATCACATAACACATAAATAAAATAAAACATAACATTTCCACATTTCAATCATAATATATCAATAACACATTGATATAATAAAAAAATATCAAAAACATTTTCAATACCAAAATAAATGAAAATAAAAACATGGTATTCATGTTTTTTTCATTTTTAAAAAAAGTTATGGCCTGTAGAGGAAGCCGAAACTCAAATAATTGTCACGTCGGTGGATAAGTCATTGTCGCCACATACGTACGAAAAAAAAAACATTCCCTTTTGTTATTTAGTAATCGATTCGTATAAAAAATATTTCTTAATATTAAACGTAAAATTAAAAGGGGTTTATACATCATATAAAAGAAAGTTCTGTATAAAACATAATATGCCTCAATGAATGGAGATTGAGACAAAGTCCCTTACAAAGACGATATACTTGGATTAAGGATAAATCAGTTACATAATTATGTGTGACAAAAGAATACACCAAATTTAAGTGGATATTAATTATAAAACAATCAGAGGTCGTTCACACATATTCATAGAACGAAATATTCATGGAGTACAAGTTTATCCCATATATACAAAATTGGGTTAAGAAGTTCCCTTGCAAAAATTCGACAGCCTAACAGCGCCACTTGAAACATCAGAAAATGAGTTGATGAGATATAAAAAATGTATCTAATCACTTGGACATAAAATTTACATCAATAATGATATAGAAGAATATATCCCAATGTTACAATATGTAAATTAAAAGACCCAATAAATAAGTCTTTTAAAAATAGGAGGGAGAAAAGTTCCCTTACTGACTTGGGTATCTTTCGAAACATAAAACCCATGAAAGAAGGACAATACAACATTGATGTAAATACTCATAAATGAATTTATATTACATAGAGGTTATAATAATGGGCAGTACATATACCACTCAAAGGAAATGGTGGCCAATATAGCATAAATCTCACGAGAATAAATGTGTGATGAAAAATCCCTTATGAAAACTCGGCAGCCTAACGGCGCTACATAAAACTTCCAAAAATGGGTTGATGAGATCAAATAGGGTCTCTAATCATATTAACATAAAATTTACAGAAAGAGGAATATATAATAACATCCCCCAACATAACAAATAGGAGATTAGAAGATGTTACATAAAGGAGAGTAATTAAAAAGAAAGAGAGATGTTGGATCTCTTACGAAACTTCGGCAGCCTAACGACGCTAATCAAAACATCCAAAATGGATTGATGAGAGAAAATAGTTTCTCTAATCATATTAAAATAAAATGTAAAGTAAGATTAATATAAAATAACATCCCAATCATAAGAAATATGTGATTAAATGGAATTACATAAAAGAGTGTACTTAAATTGAAATACTCGGGTAGGTTCCCTTACCTCAAGTCCGAATTGTCTTGTTTGTTTCTTTATATTCCTGAATAATAAACTGTGGTCAATTTATAATATATTAAGGACCTCATTTAAAGATTAATATTCAGTTCATATCACATATTATAATTTTATAATAATTGTTTAATAATGTTAGTTCATATCAGACGTTTTTGCCGATGTTTGGTACATGAGTAAAAAATGAACTTGTTTAAAAATGATTTCCCATGTAGTTATAAGTAAATCATTTACATAATAGTATTAATGATTAAAATATCATATATATCCAGTATATATTCATATTATACTATTCCATAAGATTTGGAGATAAAAAATGAAAAGCATCGTTCATGGAGACGGTAGGCCGTACGTATGCATGAACGCTACTTTCATTTTTTGTCATTTTAATGGAAATAAAAATATATGAGATAAATATATATTATAATTACAATATAATATATATGTTATATTTGTCACATATGTTCATTAATTTCATTCTTTATACATTCCATGTATTTTATTAATGAGTCACATCACTTGAGGGGGCGGTAGTGCACCCTTCCTCATATGAAATTATCGCATTTGCACAACATGCAAAGAATAAAGGTATGTTATAAATATAAAATAATGAATCATATTGTAAATATAAATACCATATATACCATATATAAAATACAATGACATCATAATGGCCACGTTTTGTGGTATTAAAAGCATATTGAACAATCATCGTTTCGTGAGGCAGAAAATAACCAACCACAGAAACAGTATGTTCGTTAACCATTAGACGAAGGTGTGTTTGGGTGTAGTAATAATCCTTCTCATAAAAACATCCTGGTATATTTAATATACTGGTTTTGTAACGAAATAATTGAATAAAAAGAGTTCAGGGGGTTGGAGAAGAAAAATAAAACATAAGAACACAAGAGAAGACACTACCTTTAAATCGGGTAACTCTTTTTGATTTGAGATCAAAGGCTTCCTTGGAATGTCTTCTACCCAATTTAAGGCTTTTAGGAGTAATAGAGGGATGTTTAGAGACAAAATGGGTTGGTTTTGTTGGACCCCAAGGCTTTAGAGGTGTGGTTAAGGTGGTAGAGGTGGGGGCCTTTTATAAGATGAGAGGAGAGGCACTCTTGGATAGTTTTGAAAAGTAACATTATTATAAAATGATTTTCGGATTTTAAAGGTCCCAAAATTATATATTTCTAGGATAAGGTGATAATAGTTCTAAATCCACACATACAATAGGTTTTTGACAAGTGTATATCTTATACCATACATTAACTTTTCATTTTATTTAAATCGTTAAATAATGAGGTAATCACTGCATCATCATGGTGTCATAAATAATTTAATTTATTCAACGTATAAAAATTATAAATAAAATACAAGATGTATGATATCTTTTTAGATTTATAATTAATATTTATAGTCAAATATATGACTTTTATAACCCCATTGAAAAATTCTTTTAGAAAAACAACACATGTTTGTGATATTTTTATTTAAACATTAAATATAAATTTTTTAATGTCATTTTCCTACCAAAGTGGCTCTATGGGGTCCCCAAGTTGACCCATGGATTATCTAGGTTGGCCATGACACATCCAATAAGGGTATGACATGTGTAAGGGTTATTTCATATTATTAAAACATTATTATTACCTTAAATTACACTAATTACCTCTAATCGTGATTAAAAACATAAAAGTTACAATTCACCAAAAAATTATTTTCATCCCATTGAACCACATTTTACTTCCTAATAAAAACCATGTATGTCAGATTTTTGAAATTCAAAACACAGAGGTGGAAAAATTTCATTTAAACGAAAAATTATTTTTTTAAGTACCACTTAGTGGTTTCACTATTCATAAAAAATGAAGTTTCTCAGAAAAATAACAAAAATACACCCTAAGCTATATTTTATATTACTAATTCAAAAATGATGTCTATTTTACAAAATTCAAAACATATAAGTTACATTAATTAATTTAATAATTAATTCCCGCTTTCAGAACAAATAGCATGTTTTTATGAAATAATATATATCAAAAGATTGACACTAGTTTAAGTCCAACTTCAAAGTGAAATTAATTCCAATGACCACTATTGGATTAAATGGTAAAAATATATTTTGATTTAACATTAAAACCAATTAAAAACATAACATAATCATATAAATAAATTATTTTCATAAGAGGTTTTGAATTAAAATAAAACATTTTTTACTATTCATTAAAAAATGATCTTTATCGGAAAAATACCAAAAATTTACACAAGTAAATTTTGATATCCGGATTATAAAGAAGAATTTTATTTTGTCAAATATAACACATGAATTTGTTAAAAAGTGGAATTAAAAGAGGTTCCCCATCAAAAGGCGGTTAACCGACCTTTTAAAGAATATTAGAATGTTTACGCTTAAAATTGTATTCATTCGCATTTTTAATCCTCTAACATTTATTGTAAAAAGTAAAAATATTTGACAAACATATATAATCATTTTGTAGTTTTTTCTGTTCATTCCCATCATTACATTGACTAGGTGTTCACTACCATTTAAAATAATATTATTTTATTATTAGAGTTCAACATAAGATTTCAAAAGAACTCGTTGTTGCGTTTTGGGTAAGCCATCGAGCATAGAGTTCCCACTAAATTAATATTAACATTTTATTCAATAAATAGGGATAAATATAAAAATGTCATATTAATTATTTACCTTGGGTGTTACATCCTTCCCCCCTTTTGGGAATTGCATCCTCGCAATTTTAAAATTGGGCTCAGAAACCTCATTGAAAGACCTACATCGGAACAAGAGTCGGTAAAACAATCACTTTAAAATAAACAAAGAGAAGTACAGATGTCACCCGAGTTAACCCATTCCTGGATTCCATGTAGGAAAACATTGATATGGAAGAAAACATAAAGGGTCATGTTCTGAGGGAGAGTGATAGAAAACATGTTTAGGAGAAAGTTAACCACAAGAAAATCACAAACTTGTTGTGGGTTAAATGGTATTCGATTTCCGAGTAGGAAAATTTAATAGACAAAATTTTTGTTTTATGTTAATTTTCATTGAGGAATTTATTTTTTATCTTAAGTAAACAAACTTACTTGTCATGTTGACATTCAACTTTTACTAGATTTCTTACACAAACTCATACTTTCCCCAAATGATGATAATTTAGGAAGACTTGTTCACATTAAGAGTACTATAATCAACTTCTTGAGAATCTCTTAATCCACAAAAGATAACTAGATATTTCCCATGTCTTTAGACTCTTACCAAAACCAAAATTGATAGAAAAAGATCAGATAATCCAGAAAAGGAGAACCCTTTATAAATATAAAATCTATTCTTAATCTCCAAAATTTGTCCAACAAAAAACACAGTTCAACGAGGAACATTCGATAAACAATTTGTCCATAAAATTCTTCAAAGAAAACTAAACTAAGATTGAAACCCAAATATTTGAAGGATTTGGTCACATAGTTATCCAAGGTACAAATTAACACTTATCTCCAAATGACATCAACTGCTTTAAAAGTCTTATATTGAAAAGTAATTAACCTAATCACATATCCTCCATGATAGGTTAATAATTTTCATAGATAACCCAAAATCAAATTACTATTAATTCATAAAATCATATAACTAAAAAAAATAATTCATACTTACCAGGGACTTCACGTAGTCCAGTGGTATGTGATAAATACAAGTCACACTTTGGTTGTGGGTTCGATTCCCGCAGCTTTGTCCGACGCGACGGGTTGTCACACGGTCTGCGTGTTGTTCTTTTTATAAAACTCCAAAAATAACCCTAACATGTTTTAACCTCAATAGTTTCCTTATACCTCTCGTTTTCATCCAAATTCGTTACGATATCGACTTCTTAATTCTTGAAGTCTTATTTCACCACCATAAAAAACGATTCCCAAAATGAATAACAGCATACCCTGATCATGGCGTCCACTCGGTTTCATCATCATATTGATCACACAGGTAGAAGTCCCATGCATTACAACAATAATTTATAGATCCTTCAAAATCAGTTGTTTCCTCAATACAAATACACATTATACAACATGGGTCATATGTGTGTTCACAGAAAAAGAGTTCTGGAAAATAATCATGTATGACATATAATTCCAAAACATCTGATAAAAAATGATTTCTATAAAATATTCGGACATAATTTGAGTTGAAACTTTTTTATTATTGGTCCTTTTAAAATAACATAAGTATGTGGTGAGAGACTATATTTTAAAAGAAAATATATATAGGTTGCGCAAGGGTCTCCTTCCTCAGCACCATTTTTAAAATCATAATATGCTTCAAATTCTTGTGATAAGGTAAAATATTTGAAAATACCTTCATAATATTTACCTTTCTTGAAAATATGAGAATATTGTGAAAATAGTATTTTCCTAAATAAAACCCATGATCCACGATGATAACGAGCTATAGTGGAGGTGTTTGATATCTCAAACAACAATTTGCAAGTGAGTTTTATGCTAGAAAAAGATTCACAATCATCCGGACATGACTTTACAATAATTATTGCAAGCATGTCATCGGGAAGAGATAGGAATGTAGTTTGAGATCCTCCTCCTTTTATTTGTAACTGACTTTACTTGACCTCAAAAAGTAAAAATAAAAAAAAAGATTTAACTGAAATAATAGATATAGGGACTAACCATGTGTCTAACAAAAACTCCTAATCACTAATGTTGTCTAAACCGTCCTCTGATTCCAACTATAAGGACCTGGCCTTAGTCATTACTTATTATTGAATTAAATGAATAATTCACATAGAGGATCTTTTCAGGTTTAGAGTTTTAGAGAATTTGATCATAAATCATGCATTACATTCCACATTTAAACAAAGTGGTTATATAAAAGATAGTATTCATTTTTTCCCATCGATGGAAACATATTTAAAACAAAACATGGATTCTTTCATGACACTTCCTTGACCCTATCATCACACCATGTACCTTTCCCTTGACCTGTGAAAAACATTTCAAAAACCTGGGATGAGCATAAAAAGCTCAGTAAGCGATATAAAAGTATGAAATGAATACATTAGTCCATGTATGAAATCATAATTTACGCATAAAACATTACCACTTTAACATAACTCATCAAATCATGAATAAATAATAGAAATCATACGACATAAAGGTAACTTTAGGCATTCATAACATTCTTACCTAGGGAGTAAGCCTCTTGGTTACGTTTGTAATACCAATCACAATATATCCCCTAAATCTCATTGGAGAAACCTTAACTTTTAACTCCTTCACATTACCCAATGCATTGGAGAGCTATATCGGGCTCACCTGCCCTTAGTTTATCAAGGAACCACCCGTATTCATAACAATTCCCAAGAACCATAACATAATCGTATCACCTAAAACATGCATAAAGGAAACATATCATTTCCACATTTCAATCACAAGATATCAATAACACATTGATATAATAAAAACATTATCAAAAACATTTTCAATACCAAAATAAATGAAAAGTAAAACATGTTTTTTATGTTTTTTTTCATTTTTTTAAAAATGTTATGGCTTGTAGAGGAAGCCGAAACTCAAATAATTGTCACTGGGGCGGAGAAGTCGTTGTCGCCGGATATGTACAACAACAAAAACATTCCCTTTTGTCGTTTAGTAAACGCTTCGTATAAAAAAGATTCCTTTAGAATAAATATAAATGTTATATGGGTTTATACACCATAAAAAAGAATGTTTTTTATAAAACATAATATTCTTCAATGAATGGAGATTGAGATGAAGTCCATTACAAAGATGGTATCCTAGGATTATGGATAAATCAATTACATAATTATTTTTGAAAAACGAATACACCAAATATAAGTGGATATTAAGTGTAAAACAATTAGAGTTCATTCAAACATATTCATAGAACGACTTATTGGAGGAGTACAAGTTTATCCCAAAGAATCAAAATTGGGTTAAGAAGTTCCCTTGGAAAAATTCGATAGCCTAACGACGTCACTTCAAACATCAGAAAATGAGTTGATGAGAGATAAAAAAAGGTATCTCGTCACTTGGACATAAAATTTACATCAATAAGGATATAGAATAACATATCCCAACATTAGAATATCTAAATTAAAAGACCCAGTAAACGAATTCTTTTAAAAAGAGGAGGGTGAAAAGATCCCTTACCAACTTGGGTATCTTTCGAAAGATACACCCCATGAAAGAAGGACTATACAACATTGATTTAAATACTCATAAACGAAATTATATTACACAAATAGTAGAAAAATGGGATGTGTAACACCCCAGGTAAATAAAGAATATGACATTTTCATATTTATCCATATTTGTGAATAAAATATTGATATGACTTTAAAGGGGACGCTATGCTTGATGGCGTACCCAACACGCAACAACGAGTTTCTTGGAAATCTTACGTTGCACTCTAATAATAAAATAATATTATTTTAAATGGTAGTTAACATGTAGCCGTTGTATTTGCGGGAATTGATATAAATAACTAAAATATGATTATATATGTTTTTAAATGTTTTTACATTTATCCAATAAAAGATAAAGGCTTAAAATACATAAAGAATTCAATTTTAGGCGTATATGCCCTAGTTTTCACTAAAGGTTCACTTATCACCTTTTGATGGCGAACTATCATTAAATATAGTTTTTATCACTCATATACATTCTTTTGGAACAAATAAAACTCTTCTTTAGAATCGGGACATTAAATTTTACTTTGTGTAAATTTTTGGTATTTTTCTGATAAAGTTCATTTTTTAATGAATAGTGTAAAATGGTGTATTTTAATTCAAGACCTCTTTTTAATATTATTTATTTATATGATTATATTATATTTTTAATTGGTTTTAATGTGAAGTTAGAAAATATTTTTACCATTAAATCCAATAGTGGTCCTTGGAATCAATTTCACTTTGAAATCGGACTTAAACTAGTGTCAATCTTTTAATACTTATTGTTTCATAAAAACACGCTATTTGCTCTGACAGCAGGAATTAATTATTAAATTAATTAATGTGACTTATATTTTTTGAATTTTGTAAAATAGACTTCATTTTTGAATTCGTAATATCAAATATATCTTAGGGTGAATTTTTGGTAATTTTCTGAAAAACGTCAATTTTTGATGAATAGTGAAACCACTAAGTGGTACTTATAAAGACTGGTTTTCCGTTTAAATGAAATTTTTCCATCATTGTGTTTTGAATTTCAAAAATCCGACATACATGGTTGTCATTAAGAAGTAAAATGTGGTTCAATGAGATTAAAATAATTTTTTGGTGACTAGTAACTTATTAAGTTCTTAATCGTGATTAGTGGTAATTAGTGTAGTTTAAGGTAAAAATAATGCTTTAATAAAATAATATGAGATTGACACATGTCATACCCTCATTGGTTGTGTCATGTCCGACCAAGACAAGCCATGGGTCAACTTGGGGACCCCATGGAGACACATTGGTTGGGAAATGACATAAATAACTTTTTATTTAATGTAAAAGTAAAAATGACACAAACATAATATGTTTTACGATAACAATTTTTACATGGGGTTATAAAGATCACATTTTTGATTATAAATAGTAATTGGAAAGATAAAACGATTTCATACATCATAGTAGTTTTTTTATAATTTTTAGACATTAAATAAATTAAATTATGTATGACATAATAATGATGCAGCGATGACATCATTATTTGACGATTTAAATAAAATGGAATGATAATGTAAAATATATGAACTACACATGTCTAAAACTTATTGTATTAGTGTATTTCTAACCCTTATCACCTTATCCACGAATTATATCAATGTGGGACCTTTTAAAACCGAAAAACATGTTCAAATAAAGTAATATTTCTTTACTTTCCAAAAGTGTCCCTCCTCTCCTCTTATAAAAGGCCCCCAACTCTACCTCATTTCACACACTCCTCGAGACTTTGGCTCGGCCAAACCCTGCCCATTTACTCTCTCCACATCCCTCTCCTAATCCTATAGGATTCCCTTTGGGCATAATCCTTTCAAAGGAAGCCTTTAGGCTCAAATCAAAAGAAGTTACACTTTTAAAGGTAATTCATTATCTCTTGTTCATTTGTTTTATTTTGCTTCTCCAACCCTCTAAAATCTTTTTATTTACTTCATTTGTAACAACACCAGTATCCTCAATATACTAGGATTTTGCTATAAGATTTATTCGAGATACACTCTCAGACAACTACATCAAATGGTTAAAGAACATACGGTTTCCGTGGATGGCGAAATTCTGCCTCCCGAAACGATGATTGTTCAATACTCATTTAACACCTTCAAAGGTGGCCATTATGATGTCACTATTTTTATATATGAAATATAATATGTTTATTTTTTCTTTAAGATTCTGTATTTTTCAATTTGGGAATACCTTTTGGTTTCCATTATGGGTAAACATGATATCTTCATTTAAGGAAATGTGGACTACCGCCCCCTCAAAGTGATGTGATTCGTTAATGCCATATGTGGGACGTGTAAAGGATGGATTTAAAGTAATTATATATGATGTTATACTGGAATTATAATATACCTCTATATCATTATTATTTCTTTCCATTAAAGTATGAGATAGAAATGAAAGTAGCGTTAATGCATACGTACGGCTTACCGTCTCCATTAACGGTGCATTTCATTTCTTATCCCCAAATGTAATGTACTATTAAAAGTACATGTATATAATGGATATATATAATGAATGATATATCTAAATGATGAATATAAATCTGGAATTAAAATATACATACCTCTCATTTAGTTTTAATTCCATTAATATGACAAAGAAATGAAAGTAGCGTTCATGCGTACGTACGGCTTACCGTCTCCATGAACGATGCATTTCATTTCTTACCTCTAAATGATTATGTAATATTATAAATACATGTATATTCTGGATATATATAGTATATATGATATCCAAATCAGGAATTTCATTCTGGATATAAAGAACCTTTTACCACACGAACAACATGTAATTGTAAGAAGTCCACTTTCGACTTAAGAACCAAATATCGAAAAAACAAACATTATTAACTTAAATGATTACATAATGTTTATAACATGGAAATAAGTGATATAAAAGGAATAATTAACTCTAAAAAGTTTCTTAATCAAGTAGAAATTAACTCAAGTTTATTATTCAGGACGTTAAAGAATGATCGAGTCAAGTCGGACCCGAGGTAAGGGATCATACTCCTCTCTTTCTTTTTAAGTACACAATTTTATGTCATTCCTTTTAAAGATCATATTTCTTGTTATTGGGATGATATTTTATATTAAACATACTGTAATTTTTATGTTCATGTGATGAGAGACCCTATTCTCTCTCATCAATCCATTTTGGATGTTTTGAGTGGCGTCGTTAGGCTGCCGAACTTTCGTAAGAGATCTAACCTCTCTCTTTCTTTTTACGTACTCTCCTTTATGTCACTTATTTTAAGATCCTATTTGTAATGTTGGGGGATGTTATTTTATATTCTTCTTTCTGTACATTTTATTGTAATGTGATGAGATACCCTATTTTATCTCATCAATCCATATTCGGATGTTTTATGTGGCGCCGTTAGGCTGCCGAGTTTTCGTAAGGGATTTTTCATCTCACTTTTATTCCCGTGAGATTTATGCTACATTTGCCACAAATTCCATTGAGTGGTGTATGTACTGCCCATTATTCTAGTCTTTGTGTAATATAATTTCTTTTATGAGTATTTACATCAATGATCTATTGTCCTTCTCTCATGGGGTGTATGTTTTGAAAGATACCCAAGTCGGTAAGGGAACCATTCACCCTCCTCTTTTTTAAAAGAATTCTTTTGTTTGGTCTTTTAATTTACATATTGTTATGTTGGGATATGTTCTCATATATCCTTATTGATGTCAATTTTATGTCCATGTGATGAGATACACTTTTTATCTCTCATCAACTCTTTTTGATGTGATGTCGTTAGGCTGTCAAGGGATCTTTTTAACCGAATTTCGATTTCTTTGGGTTCAACATGTAGTCATTGAATATGTCATCCATTGAATATGTGTGAATGAACTTTTATTGTTTTACACTTAATATCCACTTATATTGGGTGTATTTATATTTTTCAAACATATTTTTGAGATTGATTTGTCCTTAATTTAAGGATACCTTCTTTATAAGGGATTTCATCACATTTGACATTTCTATTGAGGGTTCATTGTTGTTATGCACCAATTCACTCTTATATGGTGTATATACTATCCTTTGGATTATTATATCATGAATCCAATTATTCTCATGATATTATAAAGTTCTGACTAAATGTTATTCCTCAATTATTGTATTCAAGTGTCTCTAATTTTGGTAAAACCCCTTTATCCAAAATGTCATTTTAAATGTTTTAATTATTTGTTCATATTAATATCCATGTTTTCAAAATTATTTTAAGGATTTATTTATATGGATATTAATGGTTTAAAATTTTAAGCTTCAAGGTGGTATGGGACACTTTGATTCAAAAATCTCTTTATTAAATGTTTTAAATGGTTTTGAAAATGGTTTTGATAAAGGATTCTATTATGATATATTGTGATGTGGAAATGTTATCATTCCTTTATATTGGTTTTATGTTTTATGATTTTATATTGGTACTTGGAAATTTTAACGGGTGGTTACGTTATAAACCATATGACGGGTGGTGCCGTGAATACTAGGATGGGTGGTTATGTTATAACCTCCAATGCATTGGGTATGGAAGTCGGCCGTATGGCTATTCCATTAAGTGATATGTGTGGGAGTCGACCGTATGGTTATTCCACTTAAGTATGTTTATGTCCCAAGTTACCTTTATATATGTTATGTGTTCTTTATATGGGTTTTATGGTAATCCTTTGGTTACAAAAAGGTAAGTAATGATACATTTTTTCAGTGAAGAGTTTTTACTACCTCATGAAGGTGAAAAGTATTACATTGATAAAGTATTCATGGTTTACTTGTTGTTTCGAAAAACTAATAGTTTTCATTCTTTGTGTATCCCTTAATGAGCTTCTTAGGCTCATCCCAAGTTTTTGAAATGTTTTTCACAGGACTTAGCGTGGAATAGGGTCAAGGATGGGATCAAGGGAAAGTCATGCTACCTAAAACATGGAACTATACTTGTTTCTTTTTAAGAGTTTTTATTTTATGGAAATTTAGTAGAAGCGACTACTTTGTAATCTTTTGAGATGTAATAGTTATGTCCTAATTCTCTAAAACTCTAAACCTGAAAAGATCCTCAATGTGAATTACACATTTAATTCAATATTAAGTAAGGTTTAAGGCTGGGGCCTTATAGTTGGTATCAAAGGTAGGTTTAGATGACTTTAGAGGTTAGGGTATTCTTTAAGCATAAGTGACATTACCATAATGGTTAGGATTTCAGAAAGAGTCCTAGTTTTAGATAAAGTGAATGAGTAAGTATATCTTAGTGTTTATCTTCATCATTGGTACTTGATGGTTTTGTTGATATACTCACACTGACCTTTTTGGTTTTAGTAAATGGCTGGATCTAACAGGCACCAAAGTGACAATGGGTTTGAAGGAAACTGTGGTGGTTCTCTGATTAAGAGACTGGATGAGAAGGGGGATTCAATGAAGAATCTCGTGGTTGTTCTAAACCAACTATCAAGGAGTCATGATCAACCACTTCAACCTTGGTGAGTTCTCTAATGCATCATGTACGAGATGGCCAACTCGATGTGGAAATTCAGGTAATAATTATTAAGGTAACCATTAGGGTTTATATGATCCTTACTTTTGAGGTAATTATGGGTTATTATATGTTATGATGGAAAATGAAAGGCATGAGATAAACTTGAGGTTAAAATATTTTATGATCATCTTTGAAGATTTTATCTCATTTTGGGGAATGTTTTAAGAATTATATAGTTTTGGAAAAAGGACAACACGCAGACCGTGTGACATCCCGTCGCGTCGGACAAAGCTGTGGGAATCGAACCCACAACCAAAGTGCGACTGGTATTTATCGCCTACCACTGGACTACGTGAAGTCCCTGGTTATTTTGACCGATTCTTTCTAGTTATATGATTTTATGAATTAAGAGTAATTTGATTTTGGGTTATTTATGAAAATGATTAACCTATCATGGAGGATATGTGATTAGGTTAATTACTTTTCAATACGAGACTTTAGGAGCAACTGATGTTGTTTGGAGATAAATTTTACGATTTAACTTGGAAGACTATGTGACTAAATCCTTAAAATGTTTGGGTTTAAATCATAGATTGGTTTACTTTGAAGAATTTTATGGACAAATTGTTGATCGAATGGTCCTCGTTGAACTTTGGGTTTTGTTGGACAAATTTTGGAGATTAAGAATAGATTTTCTTTCTAATGGGTTATCCTTTTCTGGGTTATCTGATCTTGTATTAATCTTTTTGGTTTTAGTTTTGGTTAAAGCCTAAAGACATGGGATGTATATAGTTATCTTTTGTGGATTAGGTGATTATCTAGATGTTGATTATAGTACTCTTAATGCGAACAAGTCTCCCTAAATACTCGTCTTTTGAAAAAAATATGAGTTCGATTAAGGAATATTGTAAAAGTTGAAAGTCAACATGATAAGTGATTATGTTTCCTTATGAATAAATTCCTCAATAAAAAGTAACTTAAAACAAAAATGTTGTCTATTAACGTTTCCTACTGGGGAACCCAACACCGTTTAACCCATCACAAGTTTGTGATTTTCTTACTGTTAACTTTCTCCTAAACATGTTTTCTATCACTCTCCATCAGAACATGACCCTATGTTTTCTCCTCCATGTCCATGTTTTCCTACATGGAGTCCTAGTATGGGTTAACTAGGGTGACTCTGCACTTATCTTTCTTTATTTTAAAGTGATTGTTTTACCGACCCTTGTTCCGATGTGGGACTTTCAAGGATGTTTCCAAGCGCAATTTTAAAATTGCGAGGACGCAATTCCCAAAAGGGGGGAAGGATGTAACACCCCAGGTAAATAAAGAATATGATATTTTCATATTTATCCATATTTGTGAATAAAATATTGATATGACTTTAAAGGGGACGCTATGCTCGATGGCGTAACCAACAAGCAACAATGAGTTTCTTGGAAATCTTACGTTGCACTCTAATAATAAAATAATATTATTTTAAATGGTAGTTAACATGTAGCCATTGTATTTGCGGGAATGGATATAAATAACTAAAATATGATTATATATGTTTTTAAATGTTTTTACATTTATCCAATAAAAGATAAAGGCTTAAAATACAGAAAGAATTCAATTTTAGTCGTATATGCCCTAGTTTTCACTAAAGGTTCACTTATCACCTTTTGATGGCGAACTATCATTAAATATAGTTCTGATCACTCTTATAAATTCTTTTGGACCAAATAAAACTCTTCTTTAGAATCGGGACATTAAATTTTACTTTGTGTAAATTTTTGGTATTTTTCTGATAAAGTTCATTTTTTAATGAATAGTGTAAAATGTTGTATTTTAATTCAAAACCTCTTTTTAATATAATTTATTTATATTATTAGATTATCTTTTGAATTGGTTTTAATGTGAAATTAGAAAATATTTTTACCATTAAATCCAATAGTGGTCGTTGGAATCAATTTCACTTTGAAATCGGACTTAAACTAGTGTCAATCTTTTGATACTTACTGTTTCATAAAAACACGCTATTTGCTCTGACAGTGGGAATTAATTATTAAATTAATTAATGTGACTTATATGTTTTGAATTTTGTAAAATAGACTTCATTTTTGAATTCTTAATATCAAATATAGCTTAGGGTGAATTTTTGGTAATTTTCTGAAAAACTTCAATTTTTGATGAATAGTGAAACCACTAAGTGGTACTTATAAAGACTGATTTTCCGTTTAAATGAATTTTTGCCATCATTTTGTTTTGAATTTCAAAAATCCAACATACATGGTTGTCATTAAGAAGTAAAATGTGGTTCAATGAGATTAAAATAATTTTTTGTTGAATAGTAACTTATTAAGTTCTTAATCGCGATTAGTGGTAATTAGTGTAGTTTAAGTTAAAAATAATGCTTTAATAAAATAATATGAGCTTGAAACATGTCATACCCTCATTGGTTGTGTCATGTCCGACCATGAAAAGCCATGGGTCAACTTGGGGACCCCATGGAGACACTTTGGTTGGGAAATGACATAAATAACTTTTTATTTAATGTAAAAGTAAAAATGACACAAACATAATATGTTTTACGAAAACAATTTTTACATTAGGTTATAAAGATCATATTTTTGATTATAAATAGTCATTGGAAATATAAAAGGATTTCCTACATCATTGTATTTTTTTATAATTTTTGTACATTAAATAAATTAAATTATGTATGACATAATAATGATGCAGCGATGACATCATTATTTGACGATTTAAATAAAATGGAAAGATAATGTAAAATCTATGAACTAAACATGTCTAAAACTTATTGGATGAGTGTATTTCGAACCCTTATCACCTTATCCACGAATTATATCAATGTGGGACCTTTTAAAACCGAAAAACATGATGAAATAAATTAATATCTCTTTACTTTCCAAAAGTGCCCCTCCTCTCCTCTTATGAAAGGCCCCCACCTCTACCTCATTTCACACACTCCTCAAGCCTTTGGATCGGCCAACCCCTGCACATTTAATCTCTCCACATCCCTCTACTCATCCTAGATGATTCCCTTTGGGCATAATCCTTTCAAAGGAATCCTTTAGGCTCAAATCAAAAGGAGTTACACTTTTAAAGGTAATTCATTCTCTCTTGTTCATTTGTTTTATTTTGCTTCTCCAACCCTCTATACTCTTTTTATTTACTTCTTTTGTAACAAAACCAGTATCTTAAATATACTAGGATGTTGTTATAAGATTTATTCGAGCTACAGTCTCACACAACTACATCAAATGGTTTAAGAACATACAGTTTCCGTGGATGGCGAAATTTTGCCTCCCGAAACGATGATTGTTCAATACTCATTTAACATCTTCAAAGCTGGCCATTATGATGTCACTATTTTTATATATGATATATAATATGTTTATTTTTTTCTTTAATCTTCTGTATTTTTCATTTTGGGCATACCTTTATGGTTTCCATTATGGGTAAACACGATATCTTCATTTAAGGAAGTGCGGACTACCACCCCCTCAAAGTGATGTGATTCGTTAATGCCATATGTGGGAAGTGTAAAAGATGGATTTAAAGTTATTATATATGATGATATACTAGAATTATAATATAACTCTATATCATTATTATTTCTTTCCATTAAAGTATGAGATAGAAATGAAAGTAGCGTTCATGCGTACGTACGGCTTACGGTATCCATGAACGGTGCATTTCATTTCTTTTCCCCAAATGTAATGTACTATTAAAAGTACAAGTATATAATGGATATATATAATGAATGATATATCAAAATTATGAATATAATTCTGGAATTAAAATATACATACCTCTCATTTAGTTTTAATTCCATTAATATGACAAAGAAATGAAAGTAGCGTTCATGCGTACGTACGGCTTACCGTCTCCATGAACGGTGCAATTCATTTGTTACATCTAAATGATTATGTAATATTATAAATACATGTATATTCTGGATATATATAATATATATGATATCAAAATAAGGAATGTCATTCTAGATATAAAGAACCTTTGACCACACAAACAACATGTAATTGTAAGAAGTCCACTTTTGACTTAAGAACCAAATATCGACAAAACAAACATTATTAACTTAAATGATTACATAATGTTTATAACATGGATATAAGTGATATAAAAGGAATAATTAACTCTAAAAAGTTTCTTAATCAAGTAGAAATTAACTCATGTTTATTATTCAGGACGTTAAAGAATGATCGAGTCAAGTCGGACCCGAGGTAAGGGATCCTACTCCTCTCTTTCTTTTTAAGTACACACTTTTATGTCATTCCTTTTAAAGCTCATCTTTCTTGTTATTAGGATGATCTTTTATATTAAACATACTATAATTTTTATTTTCATGTGATGAGAGACCCTATTCTCTCTCATCAATCCATTTTGGAAGTTTTGAGTGGCACCGTTAGGCTGCCGAACTTTCGTAAGAGATCTAACCTCTCTCTTTCTTTTTACGTACTCTCCTTTATGTCACTACATTTAAGCTCCTCTTTGTAATGTTGGGGGGATGTTCTTTTATATTCCTCTTTCTGTAGATTTTATTTTAATGTGATGAGATACCCTATTTGATCTCATCAATCCATATTCGTAAGTTTTATGTGGCGCCGTTAGGCTGCCGAGTTTTCGTAAGGGATTTTTCATCTCACTTTTTTTCCCGTGAGATTTATGCAACATTTGCCACAAATTCCATTGAGTGGTGTATGTACTTCCCATTATTCTACACTTTGTATAATATACTTTCGTTTATGATTATTTACATCAATGATCTATTGTCCTTCTCTCATGGGGTGTATGTTTTGAAAGATACCCAAGTCGTTAAGGGAACCTTTCACGCTCCTCTTTTTTAAAAGACTTATTTTGTTTGGTCTTTTAATTTACATATTGTTCTGTTGGGATATGTTCTAATATATCCTTATTGATGTAAATTTTATGTCCAAGTTATAAGATACACTTTTTATCTCTCATCAACTCTTTTTGATGTGATGTCGTTAGCCTGTAAAGGGAATTTTTTAACCCAATTTCGATTTCTTTGGGTTCAACATGTAGTCATTGAATATGTCATCCATTGAATATGTTTGAATGAACTTTTATTGTTTTACACTTAAAATCCACTTATATTGGGTGTATTTATATTTTTCACACATATTTTTGAGATTGATTTGTCCTTGATTTAAGGATACCTTCTTTATAAGGGATTTCATCACATTTGAAATTTCTATTGAGGGTTCATTGTTGTTATGCACCAATTCACTCTTATATGGTGTATATACTGTCCTTTGGAGTAGTATATCATGAATCCATTTATTCTCATGATATTATAAAGTTCTGACTAAATGTTATTCCTCAATTATTGTATTCAAGTGTCTCTAATTTTGGTAAAACCCCTTCAACCAAAATGTCATTTTAAATGTTTTAATTATTTGTTCTTATAAATATCCATGTTTTCAAAATGGTTTTAAGTATTTATTTATATGGATATTAATGGTTTAAAATTTTAAGCTTCAAGGTGGTATGGGACACTTTGATTCAAAAATCTCTTTATTAAATGTTTTAAATGGTTTTGAAAATGGTTTTGATAAAGGATTCTATTATGATATATTGTGATGTGGAAATGTTATCATTCCTTTATATTGGTTTTATGTTTTATGATTTTATATTGGTACTTGGAAATTTTAACGGGTGGTTACGTTATAAACCATATGACGGGTGGTTCCGTGAATACCAGGACGAGTGGTTACATTATAACCTCCAATGCATTGGGTATGGAAGTCAGCCGTATGGCTATTCCATTAAGTGATATGTGTGGGAGTCGACCGTATGGTTATTCCACTTAAGTATGTTTATATCCCAGGTTACCATTATATATGTTATGTGTTCTTTATATGGGTTTTATGGTAATCCTTTGGTTACAAAATGGTAAGTAATGATACCTTTTTTCAGTAAAGAGTTTTTACTACCTCATGAAGGTGAAAAGTATTACATTGATAAAGTATTAATGGTTTACTTGTTGTTTCGAAAAACTAACAGTTTTCATTCTTTGTGTATCCCTTACTGAGCTTCTTATGCTCATCCCATGTTTTTGAAATGTTTTTCACAGGACTTAGCGTGGAATAGGGTCAAGGATGGGATTAAGGGAAAGTCATGCTACCTAAAACATGGAACTATACATGTTTCTTTTTAAGTGTTTTTATTTTATGGAAATTTAGTAGAAGCGACTACTTTGTAATCTTTTGAGATGTAATAGTTATGTCCTAATTCTCTAAAACTCTAATCCTGAAAATATCCTCAATGTGAATTACTCATTTAATTCAATATTAAGTAAGGTTTAAGGTTGGGGCCTTATAGGATGTACATATACCACTCAAAGGAAATTGTGGCAAATGTAGTATAAATATCACGGGAATAAAAGTGAGATTAAAACTCCCTTACGAAAACTCGGCAGCCTAACGACCCCACTTAAAACTTCCAAAAATGGATTGATGAGATCAAATTGAGTCTCTCATCATATTATAATAAAATGTACAGAAAGAGTAATATAAAATAACATCCCCCAAGATAACAATGAGGAGATTAAAATAATTGACATAAAGGAGAGTACATAAAAAGAAAGAGAGACGTTGGATTTCTTACAAAAATTCGGCAGTCTAACGGCGCCAATCAAAACTTCCAAAATGGATTCATGAGAGAAAATAGGGTCTCTAATCATATGAACATAAAAATTAAATGAAGATTAATATAAAATAACATCCCAAAAATAAAGAACATGATCATAAAAGGAATGACATAAAAGAGTGTACTTAAAAAGAAAGATAGGGGTAGGATCCCTTACCTCAAGTCTGACTTGTCTTGTTCGTTTCTTTATATTCCTGAATAATAAACATTAGTCAATTTATAATTGCTTGAGGAACTCATTTAAATATTATTATTCAGTTCATATCAAATATTGTAATGTTATAATAATTGTTTGATAATGTTAGTTCATATCAGACGTTTTTGTCGATGTTTAGTACATGAGTAAAAAATGTACTTGTGATAAAATGATTGCCCATGTATTCATAATTAAATCATTTACATAATAGTATTAATGATTAAAATTACATATATATCCAGTACATATTCATTTAATACTATTCCATACCATTTGGAGATAAAAAATGAAAAGCACCGTTCCTGGAGATGGTAGGCCGTACGTACGCATGCACGCTACTTTCATTTTTTTCATTTTAACGGAATTAAAAATAAATGAGATAAATATATATTATAATTACAGTATAATATATAAGTTATATAGATCACATATTTTCATTAATTTTATTCTTTATACATTCCATGTATTGCTTGAACGAGTCACATCACTTGAGGTGGCAGTAGTCCACACTTCCTCATATGAAATTATCACATTTGAACAACATGCAAAGAATAAAGTTATGTTTTAAATATAAAATAAAGAAGCATATAGTACACATAAATACCATATATATCATATATAAAATACGGTGACATCATAATGGCCACCTTTAAATGTGTTAAAAGAATATTGAACAATCATCGTTTCTTGAGGTAGAAAACCGCCAACCACAGAAACAGTATGTTCTTTAACCATTAGACGAAGGTGTGTGTAGGTGTAGCTCTAATACTTCTCATAACAATATCCTGGTATATTGAAGATATTGTTGTTTTTACAAAATAAATTAATAAAAAGAGTTTAGTGGGTTGGAGAATCAAAATAAAACTTAAGAACACAAGAGAAGACACTACCTTTAAATTGGGTAACTCTTTTTTATTTGAGCTCAAAGGCTCCCATGGAAAGACTTCAGCCCAATGTGAGGTTTATAGGAGTAATAGTGGGATGTGGAGAGACAAAATGGGCAGGGGTTGGCAGATCCAATGGCTTGAGTGGTGTGGGTAAGGTGGTATAGGTGGGGGCCTTTTATAAGAGGAGAGGAGGGGCACTCTTGGAAAGTCTTGATAAATAACATTATTATAAAATGCTTTTCGTATTTTAAAGGGCCCAAAATTATATATTTCGAGTATAAGGTGAAAATAGTTCTGAATAAACACATCAAATAGGGTTTTACAAGTGTAGGTCTTAGATTTTACATTATCTTTTCATTTTATTTAAATCGTTAAATAATGAGGTAATCACTGCATCATCAAGGGTTCAAAAATAATTTAATTTATATAATGTCTAAAAATCATAAATAAAATATCATGATGTAGGAAATCTTTTTATCTTTATAATGAATATTTTTAGCCAAAAAACTTACTTGTATAACCCCATTTAAAAATTGTTTTAGTAAAACAACACATGTTTGTGACATTTTTATTTTAACATAAAATAAAAAGTTTTTAATGTCATCTTCATACCGAATTGGCTCCATGGGGTCCACAAGTTGACCCATGGATTTTATTGTTTGTCAATGACAAATACAATAAGAGTAGGAAATGTTTCAATGTCATTTAATATTATTAAAACATTATTTTTACCTTAAATTACACTAATTACCTCTAATCGCGATTAAAAACATAAAAGTTACAATTCACCAAAAAATTATTTTAATCCCATTGGACCACATTTTACTTCTTAATGAAAACCATGTATGTCAGATTTTTTAAATTCAAAACACAGAGGTGGAAAATTTTCATTTAATCGAAAAATCATTTTTTATGTACCACTTTGTGGTTTCACTATTCATAAAAAAATGAAGTTTCTCAGAAAAATACCAAAATTTAACCTTGAGCTATATTTGATATTCCGAATTCAAAAATTATGTCTATTTTAAAAAATTAAAAAAATATAAGTTACATTAATTAATTTAATAATTAATTCCCACTGTCAGAACAAATAGCATGTTTTTATGAAACAATATATATCAAAAGATTGACACTAGTTTATGTCTAATATCAATGTGAAATTAATTCCAATGACCACTATTGGACTAAATGGTTAAAATATATTCTGATTTCACTTTAAAACAAATTAAAAAGATAATATAATGATATAAATAAATTATATTAAAAAGGGATTTTGAATTAAAATACAACATTTTTCACTATTCATAAAAAAATGAACTTTATCAAAAAAATTCCAAAAATTTACACAAAGTAAATTTTGATGTCCCGATTCTAAATTAGAATTTTATTTTGTCAAATATAACACATAAAATTGTCAAAAATTGGATTTAAAAGAGGTTCACCATCAAAAGGCAGTTAATCGACCTTCTAAGAATATTAGAATGATTACAGTTAAAATTGGATTCATTCGCATTTTGAATCCTCTAACAGTTATTGTAAAAAGTAAAGATATTTGAAAAACATATATAATTATTTTGTAGTTAGTTTTGTTCATTCCTGTCATTACAACGACTAGGTGTTAACCATCATTTAAAATAAAATTATTTTATTATTAGAGTGCAACGTAAGATTTCCAAGGAACTCGTTGTTGCGTATCAGGTAAGCCATCGAGCATAGCGTTCCCTTTAAATTAATATTGACATTTTATTCACAAATAGGGATAAATATAAAAATTTCTTATTCTTTATTTACTGGGGGTGTTACAACATGAACCTAAATTAGAATATAAAAATTTATGTTTATTGGAAAACATATTTTGAAAATTAATCTTCTATATTTCATCTATTGAGGATAATTTAATACTATTTTATATTCATTTATTATAATGCTTTTTCTTATTTTGGTTATTTTAGGTGGGTTGGCCCATTTCGATGAAATTATTTTGAAACTTTTAACATAGGTTAAGGTATCTTTGATAAATTCACATAAACGATAATGGTTTAGATGTATGTAATTGATTATTATATTATTTGTAATTTAATCATTTGTGTATTTTTTTTATAAAATAAACATATATGAAAAATGGTACTATGATATGTTAATTTCAGGTGGTTTTGTTTACTATAGTGATTTATTATTTATATCACTTTAAAAATGTACAATTTTATTTTTCAATATGATAAATAATGTAAATTTTTTTTACCCTAAATAAATTTTTAAAATCATCCATGTTATCTAGTAATGGAAAAAATGTCATATCAAAGAAGAAGTTGTCCGCACATACACATGATTTCAGTTCGATTATTTTTCATCCTGAGTTGAAAGTAATAAATATTTTTTGTTCCATTAATTTAATAATACAGAGGTATATTAATAATACTGGGGTATTTATAGTATTATGACTAGGATCTTTTTGTAAGATAATAATTATGAATAAAGAGGATTATGATTATGTTACACTCATATTTAGTCGTTGAAATTTCACATCAATGACTCTATAAATATGATGGTTTGGGGATATATTATAAAGAAAATGATAATTTGAATGTTGTAAAACTTTATATGATTTTGTGTTTTAAAATAAATCAATTGGGATTCATATTATTTAATGGTGTAATTGATACCATTTTATTATTGATACAATCAGAACTTTTCTGAGCACCAGATATATTGCAATAATGGAATGACAATATTAAAGTGTCAATCATTCCAAAATATTAAATAATTGAGTATTTCAAGATATCAGGTCTATAATTAATCAACCATGATGTTTTAAACTAGTTTAATTCATTTTTGATCCATTTGCAATTATTTTTTACTCTTTAGAATTCTTGTTTTATCCTGGTAAGATTTTTTGAAAACCAATTAATATTTTACTAAAATATATGATAAACATATTATATAATTTTTCTATTTTGAAACAAAATATAGGAACCAATTATTCTAATTCAATTTTTAATTAATATAAATTTAACTTTTAAATTAATATATTCAATATATAAATTTACTATATAAAAGAAAACAATTCATTTTTCATCATTACTTATTAATGATTTTATATGAAATGTATTAAAAAGTTGAATATATAATAATAAATTTGTATATGTGTGTAAAAATAATACCAATTCATTACATTAAATAGTGTAATTTAATTTATTAGATAAAAAGAATATGAATTTCATAAAATAACTGTGTCAAAATAAATTTTTTTCCATGATCATATTCATCGCCCTTAGTCATAGAAATGATATTATTAATGTCTAAAATGTTATATTGACCTAATTTCATTATATAAACATGAAGATATAGAAAATATAAAAAATATATTTTTATATTAAATTTCATTAACTAATGAAAGATAAGTTTTAAAATAAGAGAATTAGATATTTTTTATAGTGAAATATTAAATATTTTTCACAAACAATAAACATGGTATAAATTAAACATATTATTTTTAAATAATTTATTTATATTAGAAAATATATTTTTCATCAAAAACTGTTTTCAAAAACCTATATTTCATTATTATAAATCAAAATAACATAAATGAGACGTTATTATCAAATTTGATAACTTATTTCTACATTCTCGTAAAAATTAGTTATTTTTAAAATATCTAGAATATTAATTGTAAGATAATATGGAATAATATTATTCAAAATGATGATAGTTTTTTCAAAAATGATTTTTTTTTTAATTTGAAAAGATAACATCTAAATGAAAATAGATTATAGAATGGGAAATGTCTATCATAAAAAACTTCCATATTTAATATTAAAATATAAATAATATCATCTTAGACAAATTTATAAATAATAAATTATTTAAATATTATTATATAAATATAATTATTACCTATTATAATATACATATAAATGTGACGAATTTAATTTACAAATCTAAAATACTATACATGTTTTTTGAATAAATTGTTCTTTAAAATTATAATTTATTAAGTTACTAATAAATTACATATAACATGAAATTATATTAATTAAATATAATAATTTTTATTTAATAATTATTATATTAATCATGGAATTTTAAAATTTAATGGTTTATTTTAGTCAAGTGATTCATTAGTTTAGTTTTTCATATTAAACAAGGTAACAAACATAATATTAGTTTAAAAGGCCTAAAATCCCATGTCATTATAGTTATACATAGGCATAACATTACTTTAAAATATATACATAATTTATATTAGTAACAAAACATATTCCATTTCATTTGGTATGATGAATTTTAAAAATTATAGATAAAAAATGCTTCAATTTTTTTTGATGAGTTAATTATATGTATTCCTATAAAATTATTTACACATTTTAATCACATGATATCACAAAAACCGGTGAATTTAAATATGAGTGATTAATTATGAAATACATGAATTTTATCATAAATGGTTTAAAAACTTAATGTCAGACATGTTGACCATATATATAAATTATAATTTAGAAATTTCCATTAATGATTGAGAATGATTCAATGTCATTTGTTGAGATTTAAATGTAATGTATATTTTTAGAATTAATATGGCTTTAGAATCTTATATAATGAGTACATTACACCATTTTTTTAACATCCATGTAATTTACATAATCCTCGTATTTTTATTTTTTTATTGGTTTTTATAAATTATAAACTAAAACACATTCTGTATAAATTTTTTTCCATCACCATTATAAAAATAAGAAATAATGATATAATACCATTAAAGACATTATTTAGTTTTTAGTGAGATCATTTTTTTAAAACACATCACATCTCTAATTACCTGTAATTGATATATAAATGATACATTATCATAAAAAATACATTAACATAAAAAATAAAACAACTTAACAAAAATTAATTCAATCATTTCATATAATGGTGTGATGTATATTTCTTATATTATGTAATCCACCATCATTTAAATCAACGAAATATACCGAGTCACGAAAATAAAATTCGTACAGAACAAAACCACAATAGAGATATGAATATATCTTTATCTATATTAATTAATAATTAATGAATCTTTTTACAATGAACATTCCCTCTAATTTAAATGACAATAATACATATTAGTACTTCTTTATTACAAAAATCATTTATCAATTGTTACATAATGACCTTCCCATGGTCATTATAGCGTATAATCATTATGAATAAATTATACAAGAAGACATACCATATATATGACCTGGAATACATAAGGGATCATATTTTCATTTATAAGGATTATTAAATATTTATATATATAAATATAAATATATTTATATGTCCCTCTCTAATATATATAAATATAAATGCATTTCATACATAAGTATCATAAAATATCTTTAATAATATTTTTTCATATAACAAGGATTAATATTTCTTTTCATGAATTATTCAAATCCAATACAATTTATCATTTTAATAATATACATGTTTTGATATAGTTTATCATGACACTCTAATCAATATTTATAAATATTCATACATAATTTTAGGATGTGTACCAATTTAATTTTTTGATAAGAGTTTACCAAACAAAAAATTTATATACTATAAATATGGAATTAAAATTTTCATTAATAACATTTTATACACATATAAAAATTGGTATAAAATTCCGTAATCATTTAGATATTTTTATACATAAGATTATCATTTAGTCCTGAGAAAACAATATATCTCTATATTGTTATAATGTTTTTATAGATATTATTATATTTCATTAATCCATAAATATGTCTATATATTTTAAACATTATGACCACAATTTTATGTTCCCTAATAATAGTATGTTGTTTAATTAATTGAGGTTATATTAGTTGAAAAATATTTTTTTACTTTGATAACATTTTATGAAAAATAGTAAAAAATATTAATTACTAATTAAAATACAGTGATAATATTTCAAAAAATTTAATCTTCCTAATTCATGAAAATTTATTAATTCAACAAACGTAAAAAATTTGAAATCTTCTCCTATGATTTTCATGATTACATTCATGGAATTATTAGAAATAACCATTCCATAAAAATATCTGATATCATAAATTTCATACAATCAATGAATGAATTATAACATAAATATTTAAAAAGAGAATATATTTCACTAGTAATATTTCTTAAATATATTTAAGATTACAAGTAAGTTATATGAGTGAGGAAGGATCGAATTTATCTCAATACATCACAATATAAAATTATAGTTCATCTTTTAAATGAAAAATCATTTGATATTTTATTTGATATAAATGTGTCAATAATTAAATCAATAAAATTTCCATGAAATTTAAAACAAAAATAGAAATAATATTATAATTTTTTATGGTTTATTAGAAATATTTATTCCTTTTTAAATCAAGAATACATAATCATATACATCCATCAACATATATATACTATTTTTACATCATATATGGCAGGCTTTCTAGATTTTGCCTCTGGAATATTCATTATTTAGTATCATTAATGAATAAAATTAGACCACCATGTTTTGACTTATAAGATAATTGATTTTTTATAAAACTCTACCAATCCATCATGTATTCATTAAAATCACAACATCTTCAATAATATAGTATTAAAAAATTATAGAAACAAGTTAATGACTTGGATAAATAAAGAATCGATACAAATGTGAGAGAACCTAAAAATGTTCCATGAAAATTTATACGAATTATATGACATGATATATAGGTAGAAAATATTAATATTTATGAATAAATCTTTTGGAAAAGATGTAATAGATTGGATCATGATGTTCCGTATGATTTTTCACTCATAATGTATTGTATGTACCTAAACAATATTACCTAATCTAGTGTCTTGGCGTTGAGTTATCCATTACAATAGAATTTAATGCACCTCATTACATTCTAATTAAAAAGTTTTTGAAAACTAAGAACTCATTTTTTGGATCAACTCCCTAGATTTTTATCCATGTAATAAAACATATTACATGTAATCCTAATATAAAGGAGAAGAACTCATTTTAGAATAACAAATATGATATTATTTATAGATAAAAAAATCACTTTATCCAAATTTAGGGTTATCGAAACATAGAAACATAGTTTATAGATTTTATAATGAAATGTATTCAAATTTTACTTTACTTGAGTAAGGTACTATGGCGACTATGTTCCATGGACATAACTTAGGTTCACTTAATCAAACCTAAAGTCATGAGGTTTCCTTAACTGATCATATTGATTATAAAAACAGTTTCATGTGAAACCATTTACACTCTTATGAGTATTAATTTTTTAATCAATGGTAAATTTTCACTATGTACTGTAGTAACTCATAATATATTGGGTTGCAAATTTTTAAACCACACCGAAATGGGTAAATAATCTGAAATAGTAAATCCCTTTACATATTTGTGAATAATTTCATGTTGAAGCCTATTCCTGAGAACTTCCATGAGAAAAATATTTTCATCCTCCCAGTATTTATATGTACCTAATACTTCCACTCACCCCACTCGACATAAAATATATGAATAAAATTTATCTACGATTGGTTTATAACATGACCTAAAACAAAATATAAAAATTCACCATTCCCTTACTGTTGTTTATAACATGAAATCTAAATACATAACTATATCGATCATAAATTACAATATATATTCCTTATGTTCCCATTTTGTTAATATTCAAGGATGTTATACAACAAATGCATTATTATAATCCATATAGAATGGGATGAACCACGAATAACTTCTATAAAACATATGTAGCATCCCTCATCCCATGAATAGTAAAAAATATATGGCCTAGATTTAGTAAAAAATTCCATGTTATATAAAAAATTATGGATATATAATGTATAATAGTTATATGTAAAAAATGAAACCCCCATAGTTGCTTCACATATATTAATAATCTAAATTCGAAAAAATTATCTGGAATTTAAATGATCCCATAACCGAACCTAATTCCAACCTTGTCCAATATCCCATTCTCAAAATGTGATCCATTAATCAAGCATTGGTTATAGGGAAATAGCCCTTGTCCTACCTTATATCTAGGAAATATTTTTGAGTTCTCACAATGACTCAATTAGTTTCTTAGTATGAATCAATATGCCACCACCAATGATGTATCAATGAACATACATTCCATGTATACGATTAATGATTATTATTAAAATTTAATTTTATAACAACATAAAAAAATCATCAATGATCCTTAGGTTATACGATTATATTATGATCTATTATGCCATAGTCATCCAGTTATAAAAGTATCTTGCGACAATAACATGTAAATAGACCTAATAAATATACAAGGAACATATCCCATTCTTTTTTAGTCAATAGGACCATGGATAAATCCATGTATCACATATATAGAATTCAAAATATATAAGATCAAAATTTAATCCAAGGAAGATATCTAAGGAATTCACCATCAATATGTCCGAGCCTAAATCCAAGGAATTTTTTATGGAATTTCTAACACATAGGTTCAAATATATCTCCATGGGGGATATCCAAAAAACATTCCATGTCACTAGGAGAAATTATAAAAATATATTTTTATTTCAAATTCCAATAATTTTCTATGAATAAGTGAAACTACTATGGGGTTTCCCCATGGAAATCCAAGTCATTACAAAATAATTCATTAAATCATTTATTTATAAAATATTAGGGATCACATAATAAACAAGACTGCTAGGTCCTATCATAGGTCAAAGGAATTACCAACTAACACATGGTAATTTATAAATGTTCAAGTCACCCCTATGGTTTCCCCTCAAAATTAAATTAATTTTCATTGTGAAAAAAATAACATCTGGAATAATTCCATGTAAAAACCCAACTGAATGACTACACATAGCCCAAAAGAATGTTGAATTTCATGAAATAAGGTAAATAAAAAATTACTTATAAATTTTTAGCACACTATTTGTAAGTGATACCACATAACAACCACATTATAAAAAATATGATTCATTAAGGGATAAATTTAATACAACCCACTTAAATAGTATATATTCATAAATGTCCAAAATTTTCCTCAGATGTGATATTAAATGAGAGAATGAAGAAGCTTATGAATACCCAGAATTATGGTACAATTGTAAAAAGTGTCTTGAGACCAATATGTTATAAGTTAAATAATTAACTACATGGAACGTATGGATAAATATACCATTGTCACAGAATCACTATAAAATTTTAGGGTATCTAATAGAAAGTGAGATATTAATCAATGAATATTGTATAGTAAGTAGAAGTGAATATATATATGAGTTTCATGTTAGGAAAAAGGGGAATAAACTGTACACCAAGGCATCTTGATAGAACAATCATAGAAAAATAATCTCAATCTTTTTAACGTGGATTTTTTCCTTTATCATGATGTGGACTAGAAGGGTCACAACATGGTTCTATCCACTAGGAGACCCGATACTCTCATCACGTGTGACACTATAATGCACAAGCCATATCATGGGAAATTTCTCAAACATGAAATCCTCAAACATAAACACTCTCCAAATTGGGAGCACAATATTGGTAGTCCCCATTATCCCTATATTCTTTAGTCACCTAGGCAATAATCACTTTTAATTAAATTCCAAGACTATGCATTTTGTGAAAATATTGTGATAAATTTAACCTTTCCAATAACTATATCCATTTAAACACACATAATGGGGGTTTGGTTTTTATGGTCCATTAAAAACACTTTTTACCAACCTATATTTCCAGGGGTATGGGGATCCATTTGGGATAAACATCTTAATTTCACATATTTTCCGCCACCAGAAACCATAGTATCTTCCAATACCTAGGGATTCATTTGGTTAAAAAATGACTACACTAGGGGGAGACAACATAAAATATTTTGTGGTGATCCTATAATCTATCAAGAAACCATTTAAGTATTTTAAATCAACTAATTTCCCTCTGTTATGAGATTAAATACCATTGAAAATTAACTCTGACTCCACATTATCATTATAATAACATAAAAAATATTATAAAACATATAGAAAAAATAAATTAAATGTATCCAAACCAAATGATGTTAAAAGGGTTTTTTATCCTACCAACTATATAGTGTTTTATACTCAAGATTTGATCCTTAAACATCGGAAAGACTTATGACCAAATAACTAAATCCAATGTTACTGTATTAATAAATCCATATCATATGTCTCCTCATAGATATAACTATGTCTCTACTGCACTCGTACTAGAGGAACTGTCCTACCAAATAGAGTATTTTCACTCTGCTCTACATTACCCAATAAATTCTAATCAAATGATACTTTTGATTCTATCACAATCTGATTGGTATATATCACAAAAGATGAAATGGGATAACATAATAAATGATATGATATGTGGAATACATTATTCAATGATGTAAAGTTATATGGTAGTTTCAACTGTTATGCCACTAGGAAGATCCCTTCTCCAATCGTGAATTAACCTATGTATCAAAATATTACCTTCCACTAAACATGATGATATCATAATCATGGAAATACCTGCAATAATATCCTTTAACGAAACTCCGATGCAATATGGAGGAATCTTTTATTGTTATATGACCTTGTACTATTTTGGGAAGTCACCACCCCAATCTTTATTAGAAGAATATGATCTAATGTATTATTCATGATACTAAGTACAATTATCACTAACCCACAAAACACTAAAAAATACAATGTGGAATATTAATGACTACAATTAATTACCATTTAGAGTACCACATATTTAGAAACATGATAACTATTTTTATATATGGACATAAGAGGACTAGTTTTTTCAACCAAGAAACTAAAAATTATAGGATTTATCCTTTGAGAATGTTTTTTTATATTGTAATTTTATTATTGTACTATCCAGCTCTATCCATATATAATTGGTAGTTCTCATTTTTAGTAGTATACCATGCACTGTATTAAACAAATACATGAAATGCGATGAAAAATATACTCCCCTAACTAAAATAATAATCAGTGGAATCCCATGAATGTTATAAACCACCTAAAATATATCATACCTAGATAATCCATTAAAAGTTATCCTGGACTGTTAGGAAATTGTCCACATTTATTAAATAATCCATGATCACCAATATATAATCACTACCTTATAGTTACCTTGGAAACCCCATTATTAAATTCATTGTATTATCATCCCATTTCTAGTTGAAAATGTGTAATAACTATTTTATTCTGGTGTAATGATAATACTCAACCTTCGTAAGATGACTAGTGGATCATTGAGTAATAATACTATCTATGTTAATATTTATCCAATAATAACATTTTTTCCTATATAAGTCATGATATATCTTTGTCAAAGATATGTGTATGAAACATATGGATATATGAAATTATGTTATCATATATTCACACATAAAAATAGAATGAATAAAATGACTATGGATGTGAATGATCACATCCTTATTATTATTTCTGTATCCTTAAAAACAAGCTATTCTGTAATTATTAACGTACATTTGTGAAAAATACATGATAAGGATGTAGTGGAATACTGTATTTTCAATGCTTTAAAAACATATACAACATCTTAAAATTTTAAAAACATTATTTAAAACTACTCATTCTTATCATAACTACCATAGATATTCTAAATCTAAATAAGATATACATGGGTAAATAAATAAGGAAAAGGTTATTTAAAAAGTCCAAAAATGTAATATACATTATAATATATCATAACATGAGAATTATGAGACATAATATGATATCATAAATAGGATGATACAATTAATGGGGACATTCCATATGGAATTATTATCTTAATATACTAAACATTTTGTAATAACATAAAAACATTATCTTAAACTCATGCAAAGTGTCAATCCCAATACCATCATTATAAAGTGTAAAATTTCCCTTAGTGGGTTAGTTTCACTCCCTAATACATTAAAAAACATCTCATAAGATATAATGCTTTCACAATTCATTTAATGACTATATAATTTCAATCCCACAATTAACATAAATTAATATCATACATTTTTGTGATGAATCATTATAAAAATAAATATTTAGAAATAATTTATAATTTTTAATTCATGAAAAGTCATTAAATATATGGACCCAACATTAAACATGAGATAATCATCTGTTTTAAGTTAAGAATTTATTTTCTTACCTTGGAATATTCTTATGGTTAAAATTTATAAAGAATTATTCTATCACCCTTACGAAATAAATAATATATCACAAAGAGAGAGATTTCACATAGTATCCATTTTCACAACAAAAAAATATTTATGATTTAAAGAGTTTTATTCCCCAGGAATATCATTATAATTTTTACCATGACTTCATCATTGTCCCTAATAATCCTAAAAACCATGTGACAATGTTTTTAAAAAATTTAATGTTTATAAAGTATGATTGGTAAGGGACATAAAAATAAAATAGGAAACCTTATAGCTCATTAAAACATATATAAGATATTTTCCTGTTAAAAAATATTTGGGATCAAATGAAAAATTTATTTACCCATTAAATATTATTTTATTTAAAATAATTGTCATAAAAACATTTCAAATAAACACAAAAATGATAAATAAAGCAAATAATTGTTCCTTAGAAATCCTGAAATACATATGATTTTTTATTTCAAACAAATCTATGAATTTCACCCTTATGAATTAGTATTTAAATTACTTTAAATATAAGATCATGAAAAATAAATTTGGTGTATAAAAAATAGAACATGGTATCATAAGATCGTGGAATCTTAAGATATTTGTTAGAATAAATTATAAGAAATAAACATAAGTCAAGGAGAATATCCAAGATAACATCACATGGTGGACATAGTCCCATAATGGTTGTAGTTCACTCACTATTCTCATACATAATGTCTCATGAAACAAAAATAAAAATACCCAATGAATTGGAGAACTATCTGAGTCTACACATTGTTAAATTTAAATGATTATGTCTCCCATAAAATTAAATAACTATTAATGTATGATCTTAAAAATTACTAGTGGAATGTAATGTTATATATTTTTGAAAAGTAGTTATATCATTTATTACAACATAAATGGAAGTAAGAATAAGCTTTCTATATATATATGTGTGTGTGGGATATATATATATATATAAGGTTTTAGGAATCATTTCATAACATTAAACTGATAGAGAATGTGATTTTTAATGATAATCTCCACAACAAAATGATATTGGTTGGTTCTGAGATATCCCTTTCATCTATAAGAAAATCATTTCCATGTATCCAAATATAAATTCTATTTTAATTAATATTTTAAAACACATAGACCAGTAGTAAAATGGAATTTTTTTCAATTAAGAAAATATGAAACCTTATAAAGGAAATAAATAATGAAATAATAGTTATGGTGGAGTTAAAAACTCTTGATAGAAAAAATTTTAAAATAAGGAATTTATTTTTTGGTAATGGATTTCAAATCATTTTATATAAAATAATTAAATAAAATTAATTTTAAAAACCATTGTGAAACATTCCTCACAACGAATTGGCTAACGGGTGCTCTGATCCAGGTCATTACAAGATATCAAGTGCACCTCCTAGTATGCCTTACGTAGAGGAATATAATAGAGGGTCTAATTAGTTTTTTTTGGGTGACTATACCTTAATTAACAAATAAATCCATAGAAATAAACAATAAAAATAGTAGAATCAAAATTAAATAAACAATAAACTTTCCTAAACCATGAATCACCTAAATTTGGGTATAAACCACAAACCAATAAAAAACATGTCATCCAATGATAATAGTGGAAATGTTAGGGAATCCCAAAAAATAATGAAAAATATTTGATTACCCAAACATTAACAACATATAATTTTTTTAATTATAGGTTTTTATTTAATTTATCTATTTTTTATTTTTTATTTCATATGAAACTGGAACTATTTCTCTCTCTATATATACACATTAAATCTTTATATCAGAAATTCCATCCACAAAGGCTCCAACTGTGCTTCTGTAACATAAAATACTAACATGACTTGTCTTACATGAAATACCAACTTAGATTACACAACCCACCATACCGAAATAATGTACGTTACGCACAATAAAAATGTTTCTACAGAACATAAATTTTTTAATTATTAAACTAAGATAAATATAACCCATATGGTAAACAGATATATGTGAATAGTATGAAATAATTTTCAAATATTACATGTAATTATATTATATAGATAAAACATATCAGTAATGAGATATATCTTTTTTTCTCAAGTCCTTTTATTTTTAAAACTCTAGTTTCTCAAATGGACTACTTTTAATAATAATATTAATTTTAGGAAAATTCAAAAATTTAATAACATTAATTATAAATATTTTTCTAATTTATAATTTCAAAATTATCTTAGGGTTAATGTTTGGGATTTTTATAAGAAACATCAATGTTTTATGAATAGTGAAAAATATTTCTTTTTAGTTAGAAAAAACTTTTTTGTTTAGATAATTATTAATGTTAAATAATATTTTAAATTTTTTATAAGCTCAAATTAGATTAAATATACTTATATTAATACAATTATGTTCATTATAATTACCTTGAAAGGCCTGAAGACCTTATTTTTTTATTATAGATAATCTATCTTTTAAGGGTTGAAGGGGAACCCGTACATGACATGTAAAACCAACCCACTAGAACTGCCCCTCCCCAGCATCTACATCATGATTGACCCACCTACATTGTTGATCGACTAGAATTGCCCCGTACAAAGCTGCACGGTTCTTGGTCCCGATGGCGGTTGTCATGCCCTCTCATTCTTTCAATCTGGTTAGCTATTCTTCTGGTGACTGTTACTGGTTCTCTGATCCTCATCTTGGGCCTCCTCTGTGTGAACTGGGAAACTTCATGGTCTTCAATGGCCTAAAGGCCCTATGGCCCTAAGGACTTTGATGGCCCGAAGGCCCTGAGACCCATAGGCCCAAACCGGTGGCCTAAAAGCCCTTGTTCATTATAATCAATTTCACTTTAAAATTGAATATCAAAACAAAATAAACATTTGAACATATTTCTACATTAGAGACCATAAATTTCATCATGTCTGTGAGACTATGATTAATCATAATTCCCCTACTTTAGTGAATTAAATTTCTAAAATCTATAACACCCCTAGATTCCACAGTTTGGTTCTCTTTGAATAATACAATAGTGTTCGAAGTACGCAACACCGAGATCAAGCACACCACGACCTATCAAACAAGCCTTTTAAAAATGGTTATTAATAGTAATAACCATGTTTTGAATTTTATATATATCCAATTAAATGTAAAATTTCATATTTTGTGTTTTTTAGACAAAATATAAGGAAAAATTCACTTATTTAGATTAAAAAAGTTTTTTTCAACAAATACATTTTTTCCTCCTTTTAAGGGGGAACACTATTTAAATACAATATTTGTCACCTTTATATATTAAATTTGATGAAATGAAATCATTTTTTAGTATTGGAACATATAAATTTAGTTTGGATAAATATATGGTATTTTTATTATAACTTTCATATTTTGATGAATAGTCAAAAATTATAAATCTTAATTGAAAAAAAACATTTTAAATTAAAATAATTTATAGTGTAAAACTATTCATTTTAATGGGTTTTAAGTTTAATTAGATTATATTTTTATCATTTAATCCAATTTTGGTCATTGTAATTTATTTTACTTATAATTGGACATAAACACATATCAATATTTTGATACATTTTACTACTCAAAAATCATCATTTTGATTTTATCAACGGGAATTAATTTTAGATTAATTAATGAAACTTCTATGTCGTGAATATGGTAAAATAGACTTCATTTTATAATTATAATTATAAAAATTATCTTCAGGTAAAATTATATTTATTTTTTTAGAATAGATTCAATTTTTAATGAATAATGAAAAACACGTTGTTATTGTTTAAAACCTAATTTTTATTTAAATAATTATATATTTTATTTAAATTTATTTTAGATAAAAATATATGCATAATACATATATAGGTTCAATAAAATTCACTAGAGTAATTTTATAATAAAATTAGATGTATAAAACTTTATTGAACATTTTAACGTCTTTTACCCACCTTTTAGGCACGTTAGCTAATTTTCATAAAACATAGTTTTACCACTTCTGTTAATTATATTTAAAAAAATTTGAGAGACAGAGTTGACATCAGTATGTAAAATGTGGTTTAGTTGGATGAAAATAATTTTTGTTGAATAGTATCATTTAATATTTATTTACCGCAGTTTAAAGTAAATAGGGTAATTTAAGGTAAAAATGATATTATTATTTCTGTAACACATATCCTAATTCTATTGGATAAGTTTATTTAGACCAAAATAAACCATTGGAAGAAAATATGATCCTCTTTTATCCACAAGGATTAGATTAATAAATTTATAATTATTTTATTTAAAGAATAGTCAAAAGTGTTAAATTCAAATTTTCATAACTAAAATATTTTTAATACAAGGTTAACTTCTAATATATATATTAATTAGAAATATAAAAATATTTTACACATAATGTTATTTTATTTATAACTTTTGGACATTAAATAATTAAATTTATTTATGACACAATGATGATGCCGTAATTACCTTATTAATGAATGATTAAAAAAATGATATTATAAATATCCAAATAGACATAAATTTATACTTTTAATTAATTAATTTAATTTTACAGGATAAAATTAAATTGTAGGATGGATTAAATAATTTTTTTACTTTATAATTTTTTTTTTGAATTTCACAAAAACAAAATAACAAATTGTCTCAAAATTTAAATAAATGAGTTTTTAAAAAAATACTATATTATTAAATTATATAATATTCCTAAAAATATTATGATCGGAAAATGGACATAGATAAGGTTATATATTCCAATAATTAACCACTTGGGGTTTTATAGTCTAATTAGTTTTTGTTTATTAACCATTTATTATAACAATACAAGAATTCATGGTAAAAGATAAAATATTTAACTACGTGTTTAATCTAAAAGATAAGTTTAATATGGTGAACTAAACCTGTATAAAACTTATTCGTTGATAAGTTTTTTACCCATTCCAACCTTATCCTCGAATTAAATCCTTTTGAATACATTATAAAAAAAATATTATTATATAATAAATTAATATTTCAAGCAATTCCTAATGTGACCAACACCGCTCATATAAATGGGTACCCCCCTTATCTGAAAATCAAACCTCCAATACCTTTTTCCTCAGCCAACACCAACTAAAATATATTCCCCAATACCATAACATCAACCTAGAGGCCTAACGTTTTTCAGAAAGATAGACTATGGGGCCCTTTTGATCAAATCAAATGAAAGAACCCGATGAAGAGGTCACAATTTCATCACCTATTTCAATGTTTTTTCTTCCACTTGTTCATTCTTTTTTGTTTCTAGACCAAAATTATAAATAAAACAACTTCTACATACTGTAATGTTATTATAAATATGTTACAACCATATTCATTATTATATCCATCCTATAAATGAAAATGTCACCATATGTGCGTACATACAGCTTACAGTCTCCACATCATGGTGTAGTTTGTTATTTAACACATAATTATTTGGATTAGAATAATAATGAGTGTAATAGATTTAAATAATAAATATAAGATGTTAATTATATTTTATATATGATATACCATCCAATTACATACAATTTCACCATCAAAATAATGGTATTGATGCTCGTGCATACGTATGGATTACCATCACCATGAACGTGTTGAGATTCATTCCCCATCATAACAATTCAAGAATAATTTAAATTTTATGAACAAATATAATTTTTATGATGATTATATAATCTTGGATACGATTCAAATACAACTAATCCATAAAAAACATGACATACGTAGCAAAACGTATAATGGAAAACAAATCAGTTAACAACTGAAATAATGATACTACTAAAATATTATTAAAAAACCAATATTTTAAGATCATATATGATATAATAATTATGAATGTGGTTCTTGTATAATATAATAACAATGATTTAAGTATTTTACTCGAGGTCAAATTACTCTCGATGAATTGATAGTAATAGGTAAGGGGTTTTCATCTCACCGCTTATTCTCATGAGATTCATGCTATATTGCCACTACTTCATTTTGTGTCGTGTATGTACTACCTAAGATTGTATTCCTAGGGTAATATAATTTATTTCATGGGAATTAACATCTTTATTATATTATCACTCTGTCTTGGGGTGTATGTTTCTTATGTTACCAAATCAGTAAGGGAATTTCTAATTTTGATTTCCACTCATTGGGTTTTAAGAAAACATCATTGATTATGTTACACCAAGATTATGTGTGAAATCACAATGTATTTATTTATGTAGTAATTTCCACTCCCCTTTTCGTGGATATACTTATGATACACATAATAACTCCATATATAAATTCTCCATTCATCGATATGAACTTGAAAAGAGTAATCATAAATCAGTTTACATTCATTGAGTTAAACATCCAAGTCATTGGAGGTATTGTTACAGGAATATGTGGGATTTTCCTCTCATTGAATTACACTAAATATCCAATAATATTGAGTTTATTTAAATACTTAGAACATAAATATGTCATTTATTTATCCTTAACGTATGGACATAGTCATTATAAAGGATTTCATCTCAATTTATATTCTACTAGTACTTCCTTGTAGTTATGAACTAATCCATATTTATTTGGTGTATATACTATACATTGACCTAGTATATCATGAATCCCTTTATTCTCATGATATTATAATGTTTTTATTACCTCAATTATTTCTATTAAAATGTCTCTAATTTTTTTAGGAACTCTAACTAAAATATCATTTTAAATGATTTAATGATTTATTCTTCTAAATTTTTCTCATTAATGTCCATGTTTTAAAAATGATTTTAAGAAATTATTTATATAGACATGAATGTTTTAAAATTAAAATTCCATTTAAAATATTCAAAATGGAATGGGAAACATTGACTCAAAAATCTATTTTTAACAACTTTTAGATAAAGAGTGAGTCTTTTTAATGTTTTCAAGAAAAACTGGATATTTCTCCCAAATAGATATACTGATTATTCTGATCTATGTTAATATTCTTCATTATTCTTGATTGATATTGATTTATTATTATAAAATCATCCATATTTTATTGAATGAGTTATGATATACTATGTATGTGCTATTTCTATACCATTCGTGGGTTGTGGTTAAAATATTGACATTTGGTATGCTAGTTCTAAAATTAATGTTTAGATTATGGTTTAACCATTTCATATGAGGAATGCATTGGACTTAGTAAGTGACTAGTGGAGCCTGGTATAGCACCTCGATGAATCAGTTGGTCTCATGAGAGAAACTAGTGTCTTGGAACCAGGCCTTGACAAAATATTTATTTATAGTCTTGGAACGAGGCATTTACTATGTGGTTATGATGACCGAAATTATGCATTCCATCATTATGAAATTAGTTATTGATATTACATGTGATTATTGGACTAGTAAAATATACATGTGAATAAGTAAATGACATTATTTGATTTATAATTTCCATATTATGCTGAAGATTAATTTTAATCGTCTTGGGTTTTAGTCTTATTCATTGCATTAAATGTTTATGCTTATTTATGAAAGTTTTTGATGTATTGTTATCATTAATGAGCATTTGAGCTCACTTATTTTTTATGTTTTATTTAAAGAAGGATGTGAAGAAGTATATTATGACTGACCTGTAGGGACATGATAAGGGATATGATTGTATTCTATGGAGACACAATGTGGATTAAATAATTCATAATATAATGCAAAACTTATTTATGTATCTATTAATGAAAAGTATACTAAACTGATCGGTCTTATGGGACATAGTTCTTTGTATCATGCCAACGTTATATAATATTGAACCGACTCTAGGTAACTAGGGTTAGAGCATTAAAGTTTGTATCATAGGATGTTTAGTAAAAACCATTGTAACTAGATTGACATAAACTTGAATATAAAACAATACCCCAAATTTACATTGATGAATAATATAGAAGAACATCAAAAAAATTTGGTAGTGAAAATATTATGTGAGTTTTCCATGAGAATACATCCCTGTCTGGATACAAAAAGGTAGATGTGGATATAAAACATATGTACCTAGGAGTGAAAACTCCAACAAAGAGTTTCAGGCTTGACCTAGGGTATCATGGTACATGACAACGGTCCTCGCTACACTCTTTGTATTGACACTCACGTGGGATATACATAGGATAATTCACATATTCTTTACAAACTTATTTGTATAATATAAATATATTATAATAATAAATAACCTTGATTAACAATAGGGTGTTTAAATTAAAAATAAGGTGTCATGATAGTCTCTAATTGATTTTATGACCCTTGTTACTTACACATTACTTTCTAGTTTTAGTCAGTGGTTGTATTACAAATAAGACATAGTAACATTGAAAATTATGTACACGGCGGAAATGGTGGTGGTAATAAGGAATGAAATGGAATTTTGATAGGTGTAAAAGATATATTGTTAATACCAAATCAATTTCCAAAAATATGATCAACAACATATACATTAACCAACTCCAAAAATCAACAAAGAAGAGAAAGTTGAAGAATGATTAGAGGTCTAGTAGTGGAGACCCTGGATAATTGAAAGCTCATTTTTCATCATGCATGAAATGTGGAAGGAGACACCCACGATTTTTATTCAATTAAACAACAAAATGTATTTTATTTTGGAAGGAAAGAAATAATGTAATTACTTGTTGTGGGAAAATTAATAGTACTATGGAAGAAAATTAAAATGATCCTACAAATTCTTTTACAGTCATTTTCTATAAAAATATGGGACCAGGGTATTCCCTGAGTCAATGTAAAATTATATAGGATAACCTCTTTGTCATGGAAGAACCTATGTAGAAATAAATAGATAGAGAAATGTTTTAAAGTATTAATTCTCTTCGTAGATGGTATTACTTTCGTATACTTTTCTCTTGTATACATAACACTACAGTTTGTTATGTGAAAATGCTATGCGAGGAATAATTATCGTTTCATTTGTGTATATAGTTATAAATAACAATTTGGGTTTATATGATCATATAATTTGAGTCAATTAGATGTTATTACTTTTTGGGAAGAAAATGTAAGGTATGAGATAACAATTGTGGTTAAAATATGTTATGGTTATTTCTGAGGAATTTATCTCATTGTGGTAATGTTATAAAATTATATTTTTTTTTTTGAAAAAGAACAACATGCAGATAGTTTGACAACCCATAACATTAGACAATGGTATGGGAATCAAACCCATAACCAAAGAGAGACTCAGATTTATCGCCTACCACTAGAATATGTGAAGTCCCTGATTAGTACGACTAATTGTTCTCTATTAAATATTATTATGGATTAATAATAAGTTGATTTTGGGAACTTATCAGTTTTCCTTACTATAAGAAAATGATTTGGTGATTAAGTGATGCATGTTATTTGTTAAGACATTCACTCTTATAAAAACACTATATGGCCAAGGAATATAGAATACTATGGGATTTCATTTAAGGAGTAATGCGGGATTTTTATTTTGGAAAAATGTATTTTTTTGGGGACATATGAAGATTTGGGTTATTTTTAAAAAATTATTAACCCATCATAGAGAATATGTGATTAGGTTAGTTAAATTTATGTATGTGACTATTAGAGTGTTCGATATTATTTGAAGATTAAATTTGTTTTTTATAGTGGAAGACTATGTGATAAATTCATTCTAAAATTTTGTATTTCAAACATAGTTTGGATAATTTTGATGAATTTCAAGGAAATATTTGGAATGTTCTTTTTCGATCAACGGGTATTGTTTGTTTAATTATGAAGAATAAGAGTAGTATTTCGTTTTATACAGGATAAACCTTTTTGGTGATCATCTGATCTTGTAATAACCATATTGGTTTTGGTTAATGTCTAAAGACAGGGGAAATATATAGTTCATCTTATTTTTTGGATTTTTTGATTCTCTAGATGTTGATTATAGCACATCAAGAGTGACCTAGTCATCTTGAATACATATCTTTTTGAGTAAAAGATGAGTTTGTGCTAGATATTAGTTAAAGGATGGAACTATAATTGTCATGTATTATTTTTTTATTATTCTATGAATAATATAATTAATAAACGTTTGGTAAGTAATATTAAAAACAAAAATGGGTTATCAAAATACCTTATGTTTTATTGAAATGATGATATTTTAAATCAAAATAGATTTATGGCTATGAGACTCCCAATTTTCCATTAACTTGTTTGTGAATGATGAATTCAATCCATCCATATAAATATTTATGTTTTCCCTCATATTATAATTTCCACCAATGTTATCTTATTCTAAATCTGATTTTTGTGGCGAGTTTTTCATTTCCATTTCCATCTTATTAAGACTATATATTATTAACCCTATTTCGGACATATGCTTTCCAGAAAGTTATTTCCTAATTTTTAACTATTTATTTCTTAAGTACAATTTAAAATTATGATGACACAATTTATCAAAGTAGGGAAGAATGTAACTCCAAAATCTTCCACATTACGTTTCTCTTTTAATTATATGATATCATGTGAAGTACGCAACACTGATTACAATCGCACAACAACCTATCAAACCAACTATTTCAAAAGATGTTAAGAATAGTAAAAAACACATTTTTAATATTATATATATCCCATATAATTTTATCATTCATAATTATTGTTTCTTAGACATAATATATGGACAAATACAACTTTTTAGATAAAAGAAGTTTTTTTCAAAATATGCAGTTTTCCATCTTTGACTAGGGAACAATTTTTAAATCAAATATTTTACACCTTTATATATTAAATTTTATAAATTTTAATTCTTATTAACATTTTTTATATAGAATTTAGTTTGGATAAATTTTTGGTGTTTTTTGATAACATTCATATTTTGGCGAAGAGTGAAAAAATACAAAATTTTAATTGAAAATAAATTTTTTAATAAAAATAACTTATCATGTAGAACTATATATTTGAATTGTTTTAATGGATAGTTAGATTATAATTTTATCATTTAATTAATTTTTGGTCATTAGAATTAATTTTAAATTTATATTGGACTTAAACAAATATCAATCTTTTGATACTTTTTACCGTTAAAACTATCTTTCTGGTTTTGACAAAAGGAATTAATTTTGAATCAAGTAATGAAAATTATATGTTTTTAATTTGGTAAAATAAAAATCATTTTGGAATTCTGAATATAAAAAATTTCTTAGGGTGAGGTTTTGGTATTTTTCAAAAACATTCAATTTTTGATGAATAGTGAAAAATACTACGTTATAGTTTAAAACCGAATTTTTATTTAAATAATTATTAATTTAATTTAAATTTATTTTATGAAAAAATGAATTCATAATACCTATATAAGTTCAATGTAATTTATTGTATTAATTTTATAATAAAATTAGATGTATAAAATTTTAATGAACTTTTTAACGTTTATAACCACCTTCTACGCACGTTAGCAAATCTACATTAAAATTAATTTTACCGCTTCAGTAAATTGAATTTCAAAAATTCGACAGACTCTTTTTACATCAAGTATTAAGATATTGTTCAGTTTGACACAAATAATTTTTGGTGAATAGTAACAGTTGAATTTTATTTACCACAGTTAAAAGTAAATATTGTAATTAAATGTAAAAATGATATTATAATTACTTTGTAACATGTTCCAATTCGATTGAATATGTTTCTTTCAAAAAAAAATCAACCTTTGGAATAAAATATGATCCTATTTGATACACTTAGATTAGTTTGGGACAATTATTATCATTTTATTTAAAGAATAATTAAAAGTGTTAAATTAAAATTTTCAACACAAAACCATTTTTAATATAGGGTTATAAATAAGATAAATTTGACTATAACTATTAATTATAAAAATAAAATGATTTCCTATATAATTGTATTTTATTTATAATTTTAGAACATTAAATAATTAAAATAATTTGTGACACAATGATGATGTAGTAATTACCTTATTAATGAAAATTAAAATAGTTGATATTATAAATATACAAATAAATGTAAATTGAGAATATTGATGAATTACACTTATTTTCCAAGATAATATGACATGTTCAGATTGATAAAATAAATTTTATTCGAAGTTATAATGTTGTTATGACTTCCACAAAAAGAAAATACCAAATAGTGTCAAAATTGACATAATTTTTTTAAACAAATACTATATTTTTAAATGATATAATATTCATAAAAATCTATGTTTTGGACAATGGACGTAGATAAGGTTATATATGTAAATATTGGACCACTTGGGATTCACTCGACTTTTTAATGTTTGTTTATTAACCATTTATTAAAATTATACCAGAATATACGGTATATGATAAACTATTTTACTAAGAGTTAAATCTTGAATACAAGGTTAATATGGTGACCAAAACCGTTATAAAACATATTGGTTGAGATTTTTCTGACCCAATACTACTTTAGCTTATAAATAAATTCTTTTTGGAGCCATTATGAACTGAATATTACTGTTTAAAAAATTATTATTTCAAGCTTTTCTAAAAGTGACCATCACCACTATTATAAAATGGTACACCCCCTTCTATGCAAATCACACTAACCAATACTTTTAGATCATCCTAAACCATCTCAAATATATTCCCAACTACATTAGATTTAATCTAGAGGCTGTTGTTTGGAAATCCAACATATTTATCCCTTTTCATTAAATTAAAAGGAAGCACCCGAAGAAGAGGAAATAATTTCATCACCACCTTCAATGTTCTTTTCTTCTTCCACATCCTCGTTCTTTGTTGTTTACATAACAATTTAATAACTCCAATACCTTCTAAATATTGTGATGTTTTTATAAATATGGTACAACCATATTCATTATTCAATCCATCATATGAATGACAATGTCACCATACGTAAATAGGTACAACTAATCATCTTCACGTCATGTTGTAGTTTGTTATTCAACACTTCAGTATTTAGATGGGTGTAATAATGAGTATAAATGATGTAACTAATAAATATATCATTTTTATGATTCTTTATATATGATATACCATCCCATTACAAATTAACTTACTATCAATAAAATGGTATTGTCACTCGTGCGTACATTTGGATTACCGTCTCCACGAACGTGATAAGATTCATTCCACATCACAACCATTCAAGAATAATTTTCATTTTATGGAACAAAATAAGGTTTAATAACATAATATAATTAGTTATATGAATCAAATTCATCCAATACAAATCAAAAATGATATACGTAGCAAAACATATAAAGGAAAATGAATCAATTAACACTAGAAACAACAATATAAATAAAATATTTTTAACAAATCAATATTAAAAGATCATATATGTTATCATTTTTATGTATGTAGTCCTTGTATAATTTAATAAAAATTATATAACTATTATACAGGAGGATAAATTACCCTCGACCAAGGAAATGTATAAGGTATGTGGTTCTCATCTCACTTCTTATTCTCGTGAGATTCATGCTATATTTGCACTATTTCGTTTTGTGTGGTGTATGTACTTCCCATGATTGTATTAATTGTGAAACATAATTTAATTTATGGTGATTTACATCTCCATTGTATGACCCTTATTTCATAGGGTGTATGTTTTGTACATTACCAAATCGGATAGGGAATTTCTAATTTTTATCTCCATTCATTGGGTTTTATATAGACTTTATTGATTATTTTACTACAATATTATGTGTGAAATCACTATTTATTTATTTATGTTGTAATTTCCACAAATCATTGTTTTTATATATTTTTATTCACATAATAACTCCATTGATAAATTCTAAAAACATCTATATGAACTTCATATGAGTAATCTGAACTCAATTTAAATTAATTTAGTTAAGAATCCAAGTCATTGGGGTTATTGTTACAAGAATATGTGTGAATGTCGTCTAATTAATTTACACAAAATAAACTATTAAATTGAGTTTATTATATTTTTCACACATAGTTATTTCATATATTTATATTTAACCTAAGTATATTGTATTTATAAATTACTTCATGAGAATTTACATTCTACTGAGGATTCTTAGTAGTTAGGAACCAATTTACTTTTATATGGTGCATATCCTGGATTTTAAAAAATTATATCATGAATACGTTTATTGTAATTATATTATAATGTTTTACTACCTGAACTATTTTAATTCAAATGTCTCTCATTTGTATTGGAACACTAACTAAAATATCATTGCTAATGTTATAAAGAATTATTCTTCAAAATCATTCTCATTAATGTCCATGTTTTCAAAATTATTTTAAGGATTTATTTATATGGACATGAATGTTTTAAAATTAAAATTACTTTTAATTGTTTTAATGTGGTATGAATAACATTGGTTTGGAAATCTATTTTTAATAGCTTATTGATAAATAGTGATACTTTAGAATGTTTTCCAAAAAAAAAAGGTTATATTTCTCTCAAATAGTTTTCTGATTATTCACATATATGTCAATATCCTTCATTATTCATGATTGTGGTTGATTAATTAGAATAAAATCTTCCATATTGTAATGAATGGGTTATGTTTGACTATGAATGTTCTATTTTTATACCTTTCATAGATTGTGGTTAAAATATTGATATTTCATATGCTATAACTAATATGAATCTTTAGATTATGTTTAAACCTTTTCATTTAAGGAATGCATTAGACTTAGTATGTGATGGGTAGAGCCCGCTATAGCTGGTCAATGCATCAGGAGGAATCGTGAGACAAACTAGTGTTGTAGAACAAGGCCTTGAAAAATATTTATTTGTAGTCTTCGCACATGGCCTTAACCATGTAGTTAAGATGTCCTGTATTATCCATAATATCCATAAAAATTAGCTATTGATAAAACATGTGAATAAGAAGATGGAATTATTTTATTTATCATTTCCATATTATATTTATGTTTAATTTTAAAAAACTTTAGTTTTATTCTTTTACTATGCCATAAATGTTTGTGCTTATTTATGAATGTTACTTCTATATTGTTATACTTACTAAGAAACTAGGCACACCCCTTTCTTATGATTTATTTTTTCCAAGATGTGATGAATATATTATTCTGACCTACAGGGATTTTCTAAGGGATATGAGTGTTTTATAATGAGACACAATGTTTTTGTTTTTAATTCATAATGTAATGTAAAACATTATGTTTCTAGTAATTATGTGGCTACAAAACTGATCGGTCTTTCGGGACACGATTCCTTGTATCATTCCTATGTTATGTATTAATTCACAGAATATAGTTAAATATGGTCGTGGCATTAAAAAAACATTCATAAAAATTTTAAATTTTATAATATTTATATTCTAACAAGATTAAATTAATTTTTGGCCCAAAACATTAGTAAATGTGATTTAAAATAACCAAATCAATTAAGGTCAAATTAAGATTAATTAGGGACTAAACCCTAATATTAGGTTCCCCGATTTCCTATCCACATTGAAAACCCCATTTTGTGGCCATATTTATTCCATTAACCTTAAATTATTTATTTATTAATTAATTAATTTTGTAGGTTACATCATGTGTACAAAAAACATGTGTTTCAAAAATTCCAAGTGATTCAATTTCCTTCCATATAAATTGCCACCACCTCTCCATCTTCATCACACCTCTCAAACATATTTGGTTAGTAAAATATATATCCAATAAAATTCTTATAAATCTTCCATTTTTCCTATAACACTTCCATTGGGCATAAGGCAATCCAAGTAATCCGTTAGCACAAACCAAAAGGAGTTACCCGATTAAGATGTAATGTCTTTTCCATGTATATTTTTATTTCCTCACCCACCCACTCTATACACATTATACTATTATTATATGACAAAAAATTATACGAAATATACTATGATGTTTTTTTTGTGAATGTTTTGACATAAAATGTCAGACACCTCCTTCTAATTGGTAACAAATATACTATTTTTGTGTACGACAAACTACTGCCCCCATGAAATGATGACTGTTCATATTATCTTTTCAACATATCATAGTGGAAATTAAGATGGATAATATATTTACATAAGATATATATTATATATATTATATCTTAATTATTATATAATATTAATTCAAACCTACAATTATGATTTCCTTCTAATGAAAAAATGATAATTTTGTATGAGGAAGTGTGGAATAACACCCCCTCAATGTGATATGATATGTTCACAAAATACATAGATTTTATTAAAGATATTTATAGAGAATATATATAGTCTATTTGATATCATAAATCTACTTTTATAAGGATATATATATCTTTATTTAAATTTATTTCAATGTGATAATTAAACAGAAATAGAATTCATGCGTACGTATTCCCTACCGTCTCAATGAATGGTGTATTATATTTCAATGTAATATATTATATAAAATATTATAATATATATATATATATATATATATATATATATTTATATTATAATTGATATTTATTTCATGTTTTAATTTATTGAAATCATGATATAATTAGAAAACAAAAGATATAAAAAATTAAGACACATGCGAAGGATAATGAAAATATTACCTGAAGTGTAACATTAACTAAAATTGCTAACAGGAAAGTAATATAAGGATATAATAAAACTATTTACTGTATTATCTATAATAGTATATTTATTTAAATGTTGAATTTTTTTTGATACAGGTGTTTATAATGAGTATGACCATACTCATGACACATAGTTAGGGGATTTAATCAAACTTTTTATTTCCATAAAATACATCATATGTTCGCCAATCATTACTTTTTTGTGTTTTATGTAATTAAAATGATTTTATTTTATGTATACTATAAATAAATTTATGGGTATTCAATTATCAATTTTATTATCTTTCATTCATGGAGTTTATGTTTTAAATGTGTCCAAATTGGTAAAATAGTTACGTCTCAATTTTTCTTCCCTGAGACTCATGTTCGTTAATGCACCAAAATTATATTTTGAGGGTAATATTATTGAATTTTACATTTTATATAATTAAACAACATCCTTTCTTGATATTTTAAGAATTATTTAATTTTCTTTTTTTATATGGGCAATATGATCCAAATTTACAATGTTATAAGAGTTTATTAAGACAATCTCATAGCTTTTTGAGATAGTTTATGTATATTATTCGTTTGAAAAAACATTATAATTTAAATATCATGAAATTTAATGGAATTTATTCTCCTCTAGTAATTAAAAAAGTTTTAATGTATTGGTAACATTTTTATACTCTATGGTACAGAAGATAGTAATGAAATTGTTTTTAAAAATATCTGATTTTTACCTCCCTTTAATTGGAAAACATTATCCTATAAAAATAGGGTTTAATGTATATTATATTAATATACTATAATCATTAAAATACAATTTTACCTTTTTTCACAAATATTTTCAATATAATATTTTTCTCCTTTTATGAATGTGTGATTTTATAACATTTTTTCCTGGATAAAGGATCAATTTTTACCTCATATAACATGTAGGGATTTAGACTCTATCATTCCAGTGAAGATTATTTTCATGTTTAAAGGATAAATTTTTATGAAATTTTTATAAAATATGTTTTTAAAGAAATGGTTTTCAAAACATTTTCATCACACTTTTATATATTTTATGGAAAATATTTTTCAAAAAAATTTCAATCTCTATTCATATGTTTTCAAAAAATGATTTCCTAATGGTTTTGAAAGAATTATTTATAATATTTCATGTTTATTTACTTGAAAATTATTTTTAAAAGGTTTTATGTTTTAAATATCCTTCTAAAATAAGAAAGGATATTTACCTCAAGAAATTATTTCAAAATATCCTTCGATGTTATTTTTAATCTAAGATTAAATCAGTTGATGTTGCTCAAGATGTTCTAGGAAATTATCTAAAGGATCCATTAATACTCATTATTAAAGGGTCAATTTTTTAATTTAATGATACTTATGAAACTCGATTATAATGCATGTATTTTATGCTTTGTAAACATTTTTCTTTTCATGTGTTATACATTCATTATGTGATTATGAAACCTAAATATCTTTAAGGTTAAGATGTTATGAAATGTTAATGATACCAATTTAATTTTTTGGGTTACGATTGGATTTTTATAAAAACTGTCTCATATTAAGAGTCATGAGAGGAGAAAAGTTTTAATATCTTATCAAAAATGTATTTATTATCATACTATGTGATGGGTAGGACATATATCTCCATCAAATGCATTGTGTAACGATGGATGACTCATGAGTATAAATGATCTGTGACATCATGATTAAATGTTAATAATGTATGCATGGACATAGTTTCTTTTCTATAAGTGTATGTGTGAATCTATTTATATGTTCCCAATTTTATGAGTGAACCTTATTACATGTTCACAATGTTATTTAGGGATCTAGTTTTATATCCATTATTTTATGCATGAAACAAATTACATGTCCAATATTTTATCCATGAACCTAATTACATGTCCAAAAATATATACACAAACCTAGTTTAATGTCTATAAGGTTAGTTGTGACCCTGAATACAAGTTCACATTGTTGGCCGTGGACCTGGTATCATGTTAATACGATGACGCATGGGCCAAATTTCATGTTATTTGCATAATGGGTGAACATTTGGGTACTTATACAAGTTGAAAATGATACAAATAATTGTGAAATCCAAAAATGTGATTTTTCATTCATATGCAATTCTTTTTGGAATTATTCTATTAATCCTCTAATGAACCATTTCTTATAAACTACCATCCTTTTTTAAGAACTAAAATATGTAGGTTATGATCTGCAAATAGTATGGTAATGAACCGTACCCTTTAATACATGTTATGCTGACACTTTTCCTCTATTTACCTTTAATGTGAATCTGATCTCACCCCTTCCATATGTTTTGTTTCCCTAGGTTATCAAGAATTGTTTTTAACAGAAGTACTAATGGTGGAGATATTTATGAGATATGTTGATGATATTTCCGCATAATCGAATTTTTTCAATGGTTACAAGGACACTAAATTATTACATTCCTCGGGAATTTATTTTTGTAATGTATTGAGTATTCATATAAAACGATTTAATATCTTTGTTTGGAAGGCCTAGGATTCTATTAAAATATTCTTGACTCCATGCCTAAATTCCAAAACATGCATATCATAAGACCCAGTAAACTCCATTGCACTAGCACATATCGCTTATCCAAACCTACAATAATGAAATATTCTCAGGTACACAATGGTGGCCCAAGAAGGGTGTGAGTTAGATTTAGAAGGATACCAACAACAATACCTACAAAATATCAATTCTAATAGATATATTATGAAAAAAACATAATAATTAAAAGTAAATAACAGATATTTCTGGTACCATTAAATATAATTCATTACTTTATACATTATTATCCTTAGTATGAAATTAATAATTTTCATCTTCTACATCACTTAATCAATAATCAATGTTTCCTATAGGGGTTAGTAATTCATGTCTTTCAGAAAACAGTTTGGGGAATTCATACCGAAGAATAAATGAATAAGCCATGTCCCTTTCCCACTATGAATAAACAAAAGACAAAAAAATTATCCTCACCTCTATGCCTCTTTTTGGGTGTAATGAAACCATTATATGAATAGAGATTCTTCCTCTTCTCTAACCCAAACATTTTGGGGTGATGTTTAAAGATTAACTCTAACTCTACCCCTAGGCATATAATATTATTCAATTCCCTACACTACCAAGTCTTATGAACATGATAAGTTTTCCATTCTACATACACAAACCATATCATAACAAAACAAAAACAATGCACATAACAATAATAATTCATAATAATCAATAAAATAATTAAAGTTTTTTCATAACACATTTACACATTTTCTATTTACAATACAAATCACATTTATCCCAATTCCAATTCTCATTCATATCTCACTATATATATTCAATAATTAAATTATATTAAATATTATTCATTTTAATAAATTTCCTTTATGAACCCCCATTTATCATATTTATCAATTCATATTCCCTTACCAATTTATCATATTCATCATTTCATGTGAACTAACTCTCTTAGGAATTTTGAACATAATTAATTAGCCACTTGATACAATCATAATTAACCCAATTAACCAATTTCAATGGCATACCATGAAACCCTTAAGACATTATAAAATATAAACAAACTCCCAATATTCCGTTCAAAATTATATTAAACAAATCAACATGTCAAAAAAAGATCACTACATTTTCACACATCGATCATTAACTCAATTTTATAATTTCTATGCCTAGGAATGTCTCTGCACTCCAAGGATGACCTTAAATTAGTCTAATAACCCACAACACATCCCATGGGAATCATGAGGGGTTTCATTCATCATTTAGATGGTCACATTACCACATAACATCAAATTAATCAATATCATAACAATAGATAACCAATAATGCTACCCAACATGCACAAATCAACTCAACGATCATGGGCTATATCATTGGGACCACCTACCACAAATCGATTGACTAAAACACTTTTAATAGTGGAATTATATCTGTATTAAAACAACCCACGAATCCATAACCTAGATTCCACTAGGGAAAGGGTTTTTGGTATTTATAGGATGATTATAGGAAATGCAAAACCAAATCTTGGAAATGGAAGCAAGGGGAGTGTTAGAATAAACTAGAGATTCGATATGAAACAAAAAATGATCCAAATGAAAAATAATCAAAGGTGAAATATCCATGTGAATCATCAGTATATTTTGATCATCCCTATGGTTGATAGGGGATGAAAAGAGGGAGAAATAAATATTAAATATAAAAATACCCAGTTGGGAAAACTCTATTTTTTCGAGGTGCTCACAGTTTTCCCGAACGATTTTCTATATCGTGTGAAAGATTTTATCTATGTAAAGTTGGGTCAGATGGTTTCTAGGGATGTCTGCATGGTTATGAAAAGCATTTTCCAACTTTGAATAATTCCACTATCCATGGTATCTTGGTTTTCTGGGGGATTCCATACAGTTTACATAATTATATACCAACTGTGCGACATCAATAGGTTAGCTTGTCTTTCCTTCAACACCTATCCTGGACACCTGGAATGCCCCCAAAACCCCTCAAACACCCTATCAAAATTTAATTGCAATTATAGAAATAAAAAAGAATTTAGTAAATGAATTACCTACACTAAAACATGGATCTTTTAACATCTCTATCTTATAATGGTATATAATAGAGTCGTACTACAAAGAATTACTAAACTTCTAAGGTAATGTGATCTGACCACTAGGATCGCATATATATCCCCATTTACTAGGTATACTTTGTAACATTTTTATTTCGGTAAAAAAATGAGAATAATAAATAATTTATCTCCTAAATACCACTTTCTGTGATATGCAAAGTGAACTGGATTCTCTCCAAGGACGCATCATCTTGAAACTAATCATTAACCAAAAAAACAACATATTTAGGGATAGAAAAAATTTCCTATATCATAAAAATGTTAAATTAATACTCAAATTCAATGTAAAGACCTGTAAAATTCAAGGGAAATTTTTTCTTAATTTTCTTTGGAATTTTACAAGAGCGCGGTTTCTGACGGCACCTGATTCCGAGGCCCGGTGTGCCCGGAATCAATTTCCGAAGTTTGGCTCTGGTACGTTCAGCGAACGAATGAGCGGGTTTTTCTAAATTTTGATCCGGTGCTCGGAATTGAAATCTGTGGGCACCGATGAACTCGCAGCGCCAATATTCGCTTAAGGAGACTTTTTCCGAGGTTGCGTTTATTTCGGGATTAGAGTTAGTTTTTGGGAGTTTAGAATAAGTTAAATAAAAATTGTGGATTACAAATTTTTATTTAAACTTGTTATTTAACTTCTCTCAAAGGAAGTTAGGGGTGGGACCCACACCCACTTAACCTCCCTTGAGGGGATTAAGTGTGGTGGGGCCCACACGAACCCTAAACTTTTCATCTTCTCCCAAACTCCCTTAACCCCTCTTTAAATGACATGACAAATGTTATTTAATTTTGGAGTTATCCTTTTTGAATTTCAAACCATTGAAATTCATTTGTTAAGTTTGTGAATAAAATAAGTCTCAATCTTATTTTATTTTGTTAGTTTTTGTTTAGACATCTTGAGAGCTTTTGAGAGATTTTCCTTCTTCTTCAAGCTTTGACGAAGAACGCTCAAGCTTTGACGAAGAACGCTCAAGCTCCGACGAAGAACGCCGCTCCTCTCTTCTTCGTCTTCCGTGTCAACGAGAGGGAACGCCGCTTCCTCCTCGGACTCCCTTCGTCGACATAAGGAGATTCTCCAACGACGTACCTCTTCGGACGTACCTCTTCATCATCGGATTCGACGAACGACTACCGCGATGCCCCGACCTCCGCGACAATTTCTTCTGCAGGTCGTTGACGATCTTCGAACTTGTACCCAAGGTAGGGGTTGTTGTTATTTGTTTATTTATTTATTCTTGTTCGTGGTTCTAGCATGATTAACGTGAGGATATTTAAGATGTGATATCATTTAACGTGAGGGGGCCGGACCGCATGAACATGACCGAACCCCCTCCATCGTTCTTGTTGATTTATCTTGCGGGTGGAAACAAGGTGGCGTGGTGCCGTCGCACCACGCGGATAATCGTACGATTATATTGCGCGGCGCCGTCGCGCCGTGCCGTGGACGAATCATCAAGAACGCGACGCCGTCGCGCCGCGTCAAGGGGAATGGAAGGCGCATCGGAGGGGCGCGGTGCCGTTGCACTGCGCCGGACGACGAACACCGCGGCCGGTACCGGGCCGCGGCGAGATGGGAAGGCCGGCGGCAGCCGAGCCGCCGGCGCCGGAGATCAAGAAGGGCTGCGGCCCTACGGCCGCGGCGGAGCAGCCAGGGGCGGCCGGCCTCGCCGGCCGCCGGAGTTCAGATGAGCCGCGGCAATTGCCGCGACGGAGAGGGGTAAGGCGGCCGGCTGTGCCGGCCGCCGGTTCGGTTAGAAGGCGGGACCCGCGGGTCCTGTGTGTTTATTAAAAACGGCCGGCAAAAGCCAGCCGAGATCCAAAAAAAGGGGGGGTTTCACCCCCCGCGTGCGGCGCATGCGCGGCACCATGGCCACGCCGCCACCGGCCGGGCCGGGTCCAGCGGACAGGGTCGGTCCGACCCGGTTAGGGTCGAATCCGGGTCGGGTCGACCTGGGACGGGCCGACCCAGGGGGGGGGGGGGGGGGGTCGGGTCGGGTCGACCCGGACCCGGACCCCGCGTTTTCAAGACAGTTTCGGTCTTTTGGCCATAACATGAGCCAAGGACCTCCGATTGACGAACCGTCTGTGGAAACACGATCCTTGGATCCAGACGGTCGTTTCGGTAAATCGCACTCAAAGTTTCGAAATACTTTGAGTTCGGCCGGGTTGGTTCGTTCACGAAACTAACCGGGCCATCGGAGCGGAAACACTCATATCTTGAGCTACGGATGTTCAATTAACGTGCCGTCAGCGTTTTTGTGTTCCTCTTAGTGAGAAGGATATTTTGGCATACACTGCCCGAGGTTTGCACGCAGGTGGAGTACGTTCGGGTTGGTTTTGCCTTAAAAACCAACCGGGCTCCTGGGACGAAAATGCCAATAACTCTCAGACCGGGCGTTCGATCGACGTGCCGTCTGTTGTGTTGAGTTCCTGTTGACGATCCGGAACTTTTGGATACATCAACTCTGGACTTTGTGATAGTTGATGTATCAGCCTCTCGGCTCGTGGAGCGGATCCTCCTGTACGAGCTTGCTGTGTGCGGGAACCCTAGTGCTGGCTGCGACTGTGATTGCTACTACTACTGCTACTACTGCTACTGTGACGGCGACGACGACAGTACAGAGATCCTGTGTGGATTCGACGACGACGACTACAGCACTCAACGATCCTACGTGGATCAGTGCTACAGGTCCTGTGTGGGCCCGATCCTGTCTGGGTCCGATCCTGTGTGGGTCTTTGCACTCAGCGGTCCTGTGTGAACCAGCGCCTACAGGTCCTACGTGGGCCCGATCCTTTGTGGGTCTTTTGCGGGGGTTAGTTACCTATCGATCCTTCGTGGGTCCGACGACTTAGATGGATCAGAGATCATCTTTATCATCTTTCGAAGAAGTATACCTATGTGAGCTGAATCCTGTTGTTTTCCTGTGTGGATTGTGTTGTGCTATCCTGTGTGGATTTCGTTTTGCTTTCCTGTGTGGAATACGTTTACTTTCCTGTGTGTACTGAGTTGTACTTGGGCTCGGAGGTTGGAGCGTATTTGAAATTGATGACTTAGGTATATGTATAGGCATATACCTAAGCAGTGTCGGTTGTTACTTCGTGATTGTACCTTTCTTTGTGGTTTATCCTTTGTGGATTTGAGAGACCTTCAGAGGTCTCGGGGTCCCTACTGATTAGCTTATACTCACCCCTGCACGGGCTTTGCCCGCACTACGTTGTGTTGGTTGCAGACGACGGACAGCGTTGATCTTAGCTGAGGATTGCAGAGCAGGATGGTACCTGGAGGTGGACCACTGGGCGGGACGTGCTCGGAGCGGACGACGGGACCCGTGGAGCAGTGGAGCTATCTGTACCCACCCTTCAGGTGGGATTTCCAGTGGACAGCTCGGTGTAGCATCTTTTACTTTTCAGATGTTGTTTTCCCTTTCGAGTTGTACTTTACTTTCAGTTTGGGTTTGTATACTGGCCCATTTACTTTTCCACACTTTCAGTTGTACTCTGCTTTTGCTTAGTGTTTACTTTCCGCTTTCTTACTCTGTGGTGTTTGTTTACTTTACAAAGGCAATGCCTTCCCTTTTTATTGGGATTTACGCCTTGTTGCTAGTCGCCAGCCCCTGGCCTATGGAAGGCGGGCTTGGGGTAGTCACGGCACGGACCCCGAGGGCGGGTCGTGACAAATTGGTATCAGAGGAGTTCAGTTCTACCGCGAACTCTGATCTTTTCTATGTGAAGCAATAATGTTTAGCATATTTAGTGTGGTTATCACTCCAGGGAGTCCAGTGTTGGTGCGGTGGCCGACGTATCCATACACCAGGACCCTGACTTCTGATTTCCGACTTAATGCACGAAAACATTGATTTCGTGTGTGTTTCAAAGTTTTCTTTGTGATTACTTATATCAGCTCACTAGGTATACTGTTCTGACCGTGGCGCACCTGTTTCCTTTTCAGGATGGCCCCACGACGGCAGCCAGCTAGGGATCCGAGAGTCGAGTGTGACGACAGCCCACCGAGCTACGAGGCCTCGGTGCAGGGCCCTTTGTCAGTAGTGGCACCGGCGGTAGCTCTACCCGTCGAGCCACTGATACTTCCAGCACCAGCCGCTGACGATGCACGTCGCCTCAGCGCACTGCATGAGTTTCAGCGCCAGCGACCACCCAGGTTTCACTGGGAGACGGATCCCCAGGCAGCTAAGGACTGGCTGGAGGCAGTGGTACGTGTGTTTAGGCTAGTGAGGACACCAGCTGACCTCATGGTGATCCTCACTGCGAGCCTACTACACACAGCAGCAGGACGATGGTGGAGATTGATGCTCCAGGTGCACGATGAGGCATCTCTTCTATGGACGGACTATGAGAGCCTCTTCCGCTCAGAGTTCGTCCCAGCCACCCTTCGTGCGGTGCATATCCAGGAGCTTCTTCAGCTGTGGCAGGGCAGCATGACGGTCGCTCAGTACTCGGCGAGATTTACTGATCTCTCACGCTACTCGACTGACATGGTACGAGACCCATTCTTCCGAGCCCGGACCTTCGACCAGGGTTTGAGACACGAGATCAGGGCATCGTTGATCTCCCTCAGCATACCGACTCAGACAGGAGTACTGGAGCGGGCCCTTCTGATCGAGAGATTCCTTGTTGAGTCTACACCAGCGCAGCGACCCACCGCAGGATGGAACATGGCAGAGTCATCTACAGCAGGCAGTCGACGGATGACTCAGGGGTCCAGACAGACCAGACCTTCGGGCAGACGACCTCAGGACACTAGCTCAGCAGTGTGGGGCACACAGCTCGGAGCCATTCTTTCGAGTGGAAGACAGTGCTATGCATGCGGCGGGCAAGGCCACATGGCTCGTGACTGCCCGACCCGCCATGGAGAGGAGCAGCAGACGGTTGAGGAACCACCTAGGCAGAGGTAGAGGTTCGACCGTGGCGGTCCGTAGGGAGGAGGCGGACGAGGCAGAGGAGCTGGCCGAGCAACAGGTGGTGGGCAACGTTTTGAGGCTCTACCACCACTACCACCAAGAGGTCCACCCCGACCTCAGGGGAGAGCACAACTTCAGGCAGCTGAAGCTTACGATCATGGAGCTCCGGGAGCGGGTGGAATAGTGCGGGACTAGCTCCAGGCATAGAGGCCTTTGCCCATAATGCCTCTAGCTTCGTAGTTTGTGAATCTTTGTGACCTTGTTCTTTAAGTTGAAGTAATAAAAGACACTTACCTTGGTGACTTTTTTTTCTTGTCTTTTGTTAGTTTTTACTAAGAGGTGCCGGTTAAAAACTGTTGACTTGACCCTCACTTGCGAGAATCGTACTGGTGGAAACCCAGTGACCACACACTGATGCCGACAGTGTGACTCAACCCTTGGAGGAGAGAGTAACGGTTGGATCTCTTAGTACCAGCGTCGAGGCATTACGACGTCATCCATGCCATGAATTAACTAATCATGACGGGATTGACAGTTTTAGGCAAGGAACATGGTTCATCCAGGGGATGAGACCGGATTTCACTTTTCGGCAAAGAGAAATCTTTGCAGCTAGTCTCTTTGCAGATATCCTTCATGGATAGCGATGGATCAGCCTTCCTTCAGTCTCTCACAGTCACTCCTCCACTACTGCAGCGAGTCAGGGAGGCACAGCGTGGGGATGCTGACTGTGAGACATGGCGTGCACAGATATCCTCGGGACAGGCACCTGATGGTTTCTCCCTTGGAGTAGAGCACGACATCCTTTTCAGAGGATGTACCATGGTACCAGTCGCTTTGCGAGAGGAAGTGCTGAGAGAGTTTCACACTTCTCATTTGGCGGTACATCCTGGAGTGGAAAAGATGTACCAGGACCTCAGACGACAGCACTAGTGGCCGGGCATGAAGAAGGCATTAGCATAGTTCATTTCTCGATGCCTCACCTGACAGCAGCTGAAGGCAGAGCATCAGTACCAGCAGGCTTGGTACAGCCCTTGGAGGTTCCAGAGTGGAAGTGGGACGACATATCTCTGGACTTCGTGACTGGACATCCACGCACTTCCAGAGGTCACGAATCCATCTAGGTGATTGTTGACCGACTCACCAAGTCGGCACACTTCTTACCCATTAGAGAGCGGGGCTCAGTGGAGAGTTTGGGACGTGTCTACGTTCAGGAGATTGTGCGGCTCCACGGTGTGCCATAATCTATCGTCTCTGATCGAGATGCTAGCTTTACATCCCGGCTTTGGAAGGGGTTACCGGAGGCGTTCGGGACACAACTACGTTTGAGCATAGCCTTTCACCCACAGACGGATGGTCAGATGGAGAGGACCATTCAGACTCTCGAGGACATGCTCCGCGCATGTGTCCTCGACTTTGGTCGTAGCTGGGAGGACCACCTACCCTTGGTGGGGTTTGGGTACAACAACAACTACCACTCCACCATAGGAATGGCACCGTACGAGGCGTTGTACGGCCGACCTTGTAGATCTCCTTTGTCCTGGACAGACCCTGGGGAGTCAGCACTTGTGGGACCGGAGATGGTCCAGGCCACGATAGAGAAGGTCCAGGTCATCCAGGAGCGGATGAGGACAGCTCAGAGCCGGCAGAAGTCATATGCTGACAGGAGGCGGAGGCCACTAGAGTTCGAGGATGGCGACCGCGTCTTCTTGCGGGTCTCACCTAGACATGGTATTCGGAGATTTGGCCAAGGCGGCACGTTGTCTCCGCGCTTCATCGGACCCTTCCAGGTCCTCAGCAGGGTTGGCGAGGTGGCTTATCGCCTGGCTCTGCCACCTCAGTTGCACTGGGTGCACGACGTCTTCCACGTATCCCGGCTGAGAAGATACGTGCACGACCCGACGCACATCATTGACCATGGGGAGCTTGACGTTGACGATGGGGCGACTTTTACGGAGGTCCTGGTGTAGATAGAGGATCAACAGGAGCGGGTCCTGCGTGGGCGATCGATTCCTCTTGTGCGCATCAGATGGCAGCACGGGAATCTCCAGGAGAGCACATGGGAGCGGGAGGCTCAGATGCGTGCTCAGTACCCTAATTTGTTTCCCTAGTTTTTGATGTATCTTTACAGGGACATAAAGCCCTGAGGTGGGAGTAATGTAAAGACCCATAAAATTCAAGGGAAATTTTTTCTTAATTTTCTTTGGAATTTACAAGAGTGCGGTTTCTGACGGCACCTGATTCTGAGGCCCGGTGTGCCCAGAATCAATTTCCGAAGTTTGGCTCGGGTACGTTCAGTGAACGAACGAGCGGGTTTTTCAAACTTTTGATCCGGTGCTCGGAATTGAAATCTGAGGGCACCGATGAATTCGCAGCGCCGATGTTCGCTTAAGGAGACTTTTTCCGAGGTTGCGTTTATTTCGGGATGAGAGTTAGTTTTTGGGAGTTTAGAATAAGTTAAATAAAAATTGTGGATTACTAATTTTTATTTAAACTTGTCAGTTAACTTCTCTCAAAGGAAGTTAGGGGTGGGACCCACACCCACTTAACCTCCCTTGAGAGGATTAAGTGTGGTGGGGCCCACACGAACCCGAAACTTTTCATCTTCTCCCAAACTCCCTTAACCCCTCTTTAAATGACATTACAATTGTTATTTAATTTTGGAGTTATCCTTTTTGAATTTCAAAACATTGAAATTCATTTGGTAAGTGTTTGAATAAAATAAGTCTCAATCTTATTTTATTTGGTTAGTTTTTGTTTAGACATCTTGAGAGCTTTTGAGAGCTTTTCCTTCTTCTTCAAGCTTTGACGAAGAACGCTCAAGCTTTGACGAAGAACGCTCAAGCTCCGACGAAGAACGCCGCTCCTCTCTTCTTCGTCTTCCATGTCAACGAGAGGGAACACCGCTTCCTCCTCGGACTCCCTTCATCGACATAAGGAGATTCGCCAACGATGTACCTCTTCGGACGTACCACTTCGTCATCGGATTCGACGAACGATTACCGCGACGCCCCGAACTCCGCGACGATTTCTTCCACAGGTCGTTGACGATCTTCGAACTTGTACCCAAGGTAGGGGTTATTGTTATTTGTTTATTTATTTATTCTTGTTCGTGGTTCTAGCATGATTAACGTGAGGATATTTAAGTTGTGTTATCATTTAACGTGAGGGGGCCGGACCGCATGAACACGGCCGAACCCCCTCCATCGTTCTTGTTGATTTATCTTGCGGGTGGAAACAAGGTGGCGTGGTGCCGTCGCACCACGCGGATAATCGTACGATTATATTTCATGGCGCCGTCGCGCCGCGCCGTGGAAGAATCATCAAGAACGCGACGCCGTCGCGCCGCGTCAAGGGGAATCGAAGGCGTGGAGGAGGGGCGCGGTGCGGTTGCACCGCGTCGGACGACGAACACCACGGCCGATACCGGGCCGCGGCGAGACGGGAAGACCGGCGGCAGCCGAGCCGCCGGCGCCGAAGATCAAGAAGGGCCGCGGCGGAGCAGCCAGGGGCGGCCGGCCTCGCCGGCCACCAGAGTTCAGATGAGCCGCGGCGGAGAGGGGGAAGGCGGCCGGCTGTGTCGGCCGCCGGTTTGGTTAGAAGGCGGGACCCGCGGGTCCCGTGTGTTTATTAAAAACGGCCGGCAAAAGCCGGCCGAGATCCGAAAAAGGGGGGGTTTCACCCCCCGCGTGCGGCGCATGCGCGACACCCTGGTCCCGCCGCTGCTGGCCGGGCCGCGCCGCCACCGTCCGGGCTGGGTCGACCCGGTTCAGGCCGACCCAGGGGGGGTCGGGCCGGGTCGGCCCGGACCCGGACCCCCCGTTTTCAAGCGTTTCGGTCTTTTGGCCATAACTTGAGCCACGGACCTCCGATTGACGAACCGTCTATGGCAACGCCATCATTGGATCGAGACGGTCGTTTCGGTATATTGCACTCAAAGTTTCGGAATACTTTGAGTTCGGCCGGGTTGGTTCGTTCACGAAACCAACCGGGCCTTCGAAGCGGAAACACTCGTATCTTGAGCTACGGACGTCCGATTGACGTGCCGTCAGCTTTTTTGTGTTCCTCTTAGTGAGACGGATCTTTTGGCATACTCCGCCTAAGGGTTGGATGCATGTGGAGTACGGTCGGGTTGGTTTTGCCTTAAAAACCAACCGGGCCCCTGGGACGAAAATGCCAATAACTCTCAGACCGGGCGTCCGATCGACGCGCCGTCTGTTGCGTTGAGTTCCTGTTGACGATACGAAACTTTTGGATACATCAACTCTGGACTTTGTGATAGTTGATGTATCAGCCTCTCGGCTCGTGGAGCGGATCCTCCTGTACGAGCTTGCTGTGTGCGGGAACCCTAGTGCTGGCTGCGACTGTGACTGCTACTACTACTGCTACTACTGCTACTGTGACGGCGACGACGACAGTACAGAGATCCTGTGTGGATTCGACGACGACGACTACAGCACTCAGCGATCCTACGTGGATCAGTGCTACAGGTCCTGTGTGGGCCCGATCCTGTGTGGGTCCGATCCTGTGTGGGTCTTTGCGCTCAGCAGTCCTGTGTGAACCAGCGCCTACAGGTCCTACGTGGGCCCGATCCTGTGTGGGTCTTTTGTGGGGGTTAGTTACCTATCGATCCTTCGTGGGTCTGACGACTTAGAAGGATCAGAGATCATCTTTATCGTCTTTCGAAAATGTATACCTGTGTGAGCTAAATCCTGTTGTTTTCCTGTGTGGATTGTGTTGTGCTATCCTGTGTGGATTTTGTTTTGCTTTCCTGTGTGGAATACGTTTACTTTCCTGTGTGGACTGAGTTGTACTTGGGCTCAGAGGTTGGAGCTTATTTGAAATTGTTGACTTAGGTATATGTATGGGCATATACCTAAGCAGTGTCGGTTGTTACTTCGTGATTGTACCTTTCTTCGTGGTTTATCCTTTGTGGATTTGAGAGACCTTTAGGGGTCTCGAGGTCCCTACTGAGTAGCTTATACTCACCCCTGCACGGGCTTTACCCGCACTACGTTGTGCTGGTTGCAGACGACGGACATCGTTGATCTTAGCTGAGGCTTGCAGAGCAGGGCGGTACCTGGAGGTGGACCACTGGGTGGGACGTGCTCGGAGCGGACGGCGGGACCCGTGGAGCAGTGGAGCTATCTGTACCCACCCTTCAGGTGGGATTTCCAGTGGACAGCTCGGTGTAGCGGCTTTTACTTTTCAGTTGCTGTTTTCCCTTTCGAGTTGTACTTTACTTTCAGTTTGGGTTTGTATACTGGCCCATTTACTTTTCTGCACTTTCAGTTGTACTCTGCTTTTGCTTAGTTTTTACTTTCCGCTTGCTTACTCGGTGGTGTTTGTTTACTTTACAAAGGCAATGCCTTCCCTTTTTACCGGGATTTACGCCTTGGTGCTAGTCGCCAGCCCTTGGCCTATGGAAGGCGGGCTTGGGGTAGTCACGGCACGGACCCCAAGGGCGGGTCGTGACATTCAAATCATCATGGATGAGTTAATCAACAACCTAATCCTCTGGGCATATCATGGCCCAAATCACTCGGTTATGTGAATCCCTATCTTCAAAACTCTAATAAGGGCCCAAAATCGACACCACCCTTGGAAAAAAACAATCCCTCCAAACAATTTTTTTGAATTAGTAAAATTAAAAACAAAAGGATTGATGGTCTCATTCCTTAATTGAGAACCCAAAACATAACCACAACACTCAAATAACTAAACTAGTAAAACAAGATCCAACACTATCTATCATAGTCAACTTCACTGAATGGTAATCACTCGAGTCCATCCAATCTAAAACATTTATCTAAACCTCAACCAACAAATTTCCTACTATGGTTCACTCCTTCCATACAATATATTTCTTCTCCACTATCTCCCAATGAATGGATCCTCCATGATCGAGTAAAAACAACTACAACCCCAACTTAGCTTTCAGAACATATATGATATGTTCCCAATTCACTAAGCGTGCATATATATTAGGGATTCACCACCCATTGGTATGAATCATCTCCCTTAAAAAATTCCACATGGGAGGGGGTGGGGTTCCTTACACCATCCATTAACAGAAGCAAAAAATGTACTTATTTATCATTGACTTCATTTCTAATAATCCCTTTCCACTAAAACATCAAACCAAATGTGGGTCACAACTCACTACATTCATTCTTGTTTCTATACTATATAAGACCATACTCTATTGGGTTTTCCAAAAAATAATCTTATACTACTAGTATACTACCCCCTTTTTAACAATCTAAGGTGCTTACTATGTTGATGCTGATCACTATCCAATGCACCTACTGGGACTGTTTTACGAATTTGGGTAGAAGTAATATTTCAAGACTTCAACTATCCTCCAAACCATCATCATGTTCCACCAAAACCACCAAAATTTCAAAAAAAAAGCACTCCAACCATCCACACAATGACAAATATCAACTAAGTACTTACTCAAAACCCATTCCATACATTTGAAATAGAATTTTCACATTAGAAAACCACCAAAGATAGTTTAAATCTCACAAACTTCATATATTTCTACATGACATGATAGGATATACTCTGCTGAATAATCCTATAAACAATTAGCATCACTACTATAACATAACTACCCCAATTGATCATGATTTCATCACCTATATGGACAATCACTAATCACCACATCACACCTACCAGAGTCTATGATTGATCTCCAATAATGTTTGTAACCCTAAACCTCAATTATTATGCCATAAATGTTCCTCACACATGAAATTCAGATTCCCCTTAGACGCACATAGAGATAAAATCAAATTCTTGGCTCCACCAACCACCACACCCAATGTCCGCATGTCCCTCTTACGACAAACTCAATGGGAAAATCAAAAGTTTCTCATTTTTATCTTGATGATAGAACATCAATCCTATTCTATACTACACACTTCTAGGATTGACTCTCCACTCCCCACCATTGGTGTGGAATTTCCATCTCTTTTCTAAATGAATACCAACTACCAATTTCCATGTATAAATATTAATATGATCCCTAAAAATTTGGAATGTTCATCTAACTTTTACCAGAACAATAAAACATGCATCACCTGATACCCTTTCCAAGATTTTGGGAAGGGTACTTAAGATATCCATCAGTTCCAAATCCATCCAAAGGGCCTCACTAGTTAATATCTATGGTGTGCATCCCACCATCCATCTCTACATATACCATACCATGAGAATGAACTTAAAGATATCCTACATACAAACAAACCATAAAATGTCACTTGGTTCAAAGAAAGAGATTATTCATCATACTTAGGATGATGTCAAGATATTGAGAATGATCATCACTATATAAAATTATGCTTATGTGTTTCTGGAGATAGTACTAATACTTATCCAACAGTGATTTCACCTCCCACTAAGGGACACCATGATCATCCAATAGTTGTAGGCTTACCTGCACACATATATCTATTTAGCATGTAATCACCACCAAACATACATTATTGACAACCAGGAATCACCAAATATCCATGACCATCTGCAAAAAGACTATGAACCAACATTTCCTTTTGCACTACTACCACCAAACAAATCAAGTTCATACACAACAACCCTAGAAGATATGAACTGAAACACAACGGTCCACCACACTTATCAAAACCAACATTGCATCACATATCCACGCTTCCTTATCTGGTTTCACAGTGAATGATTATGGCTTATTATGAGTCAATTATTCACCTTTCCCAATCAGAATTATGATCTACTATAATGTTCCCACATTCGGATGTCATTAGATTACTCATGGTTAACACGTTCCAGTGACCACACACATATAATCCAACTATAGTCCTCACAATATATCAATCACAAGATCTTATCACAACACCCTCTTACTCAATTGAACAATTCAATTTGTCCTTTAATTCCATCTACCTCAAGGAATTATAATCATTATCCTGAAAACCATACAATTTGTTTGAAAAATCTCTATCATTTGACTACCCTCTTCTTGGTAATCACCTTTATAACAATATCACCATCCTATACTTCTCTCACAATTGTCTTGTCAATATAAGATCAATAGAGAGGACTATATTAATCATATTCTAATGTGAGGGGTCAAAAATTTAGATGAAACAATCCTTTAAAACCAAAACCTAAAACCTACCAAAAGCATTCTTGTGCCTCTTTCTAAAAAATCAAAGTCTCAACAATACAATTTATTGAAACATGATTGTACTCATTGTATATTGGTATTACCATTGATTAATTTCCCATGTTTATAATTATAAAGAACCTCAAATACTAGGCTATCATTTGACTTGGTCACCCTTGATTATCCCATGATTGTTCACTCATTGTTACAACTTGATTAATACATACAAAATCATTAACCTTACCAATTATTACACCCATAAAAAAATTTGGGTGTCAAAAACCAAAACATACACTTTTGCTTCAACCACCCACGGGCACTCACATATCAGTTGACCACTCCTTCATGGGTCTATATCAAGAGTTCAATGATACCAACTTATGACTTGGTAATGGTAACAATTCACTAGTCCCTATTTATATATATCTTACATACAGTAAACCTCCAAAATGTGTAAACATTTTGGTGGAATTGTTTCAGATGTTTTGGAACACTACATCTAATGGACCTGAAAAAATTTACTCTTTGTATTATTCAATGTGTACTCACCCACATACGTCATCACCACGAGCCAAAACACCCACTACGAGGGTCAAAAACACATCACAAAATGTCTGATTACACACATGTCAACACACCACATCCAATCCAGTCATACTAACGACGTTGCAAACAATACAGTCATCCCTAATTAAAATTTACAACCCATGAAATTATATCCTACCAGGGTTACCAATCTCACATTATCAGGATACATCTCAAAAACATCAAGGTCATTGTCCTATTCAAACCATTTATATAAAAAACACCTTTATTAACACATCATGACTCATCAAGGTCTCCCCAAATATAATCATTGTCTTCTCCTTGATAACTCTCACTACCCTAACCACCCATACAATTTCTAGATAAAAAACTATAAGAATACTAAATACCATTATTCAACAAAAATTCTATTATCAACTATCTTTTATAATTAAATTAAACTTTTGGAAAACCCAATGGTTTACATAGTAGGATGTTCCATTTACCCATAATTTCTAAAATTCTTACTTATTCAGATTCACATTCCAAAAAACATTCATCAAAAAATATCATAAGGTTTGTCTAATTGGAGAAGGACACAATAGAAAATAAACTACCATATATACTCAACTAACACTACATACCAATTTGTAATTGATGAGATCACATATCTAACACCACACTCAAACATTACTATCATGAATCCTGTTCAGCGTTGGGTATGCCAACAGTCATATATTCAAGTATTTTATTAGAAACCTTCTTTTGAATTAGTTCCCACTGTTATTATGAAAATCCATCCCCTTTGTGAACCATTCATATTTTTAGTACTTGTTTCAAAACTATTGAAAATAATTCTAAACATTCCAAAAAGAATAATTCATTTATCATTTTAACAAAATGATTCAAACCTTGTTATTTTATACATCATTCAATATTTAGCATATATCACAAAAAATAATTTTAACCATTTTTTATGTTTCCTTAGGTACATGTTTCTCTATCCATTCATTTAATATCCTTATATTTACACATTTTAATCATCTTTAATATACACAATTTTCTCTCGATTTTAATGAATATAAAATTCATTCCCCCTTCATATCCCATATACCCATCATGTTTGTTCTTATCATGATGCAAGTTGGATATCACCCCAGGTTCTCATAATGATGCATGAATGAACATCATCATTCAATTTTAGAAATAAGTAAAATATCACCAACAAATTAAATAACACAACAAGTGTATCAACGTGTGGTGAAATATCATTCATCTGTAACAACAGACATCAAGAACAACATTACAACACTAGTTAAATTGGTTTTACATCAATGAACGGTTATGTAACCCCATTCATGAGCTCAATTATTTGTCCAAAACATTAAAATATTCCATCTACCATTACCAAATAAAATTATAATAAAATAAGTCCTCTAATTCCACTATGTATTTCTCATGACATGGATGCCACTAACAGGTGCTTAGATCCAAGTTGTTACATGACCAAAAGTGCATCTTCCCAAATGCCAAAGGTTTATGACTAATATAGAGGGTCTAATAGTTATTTTTGGGAGTGTACAGCATCTCTAATAGATTAATACAAAAAATTTAACAACATAAATTGAGGAAAAAATATGAAATAACCAATAAAAGTGCATAAACCAAGCATCTCTCAAAACATGGTACAAACCAAAAACAAAGAATAACCATTTAATATAACTCTAATAACAAAGAAGTGACGGAAACCCCAAAAAGAAATAAAAATAACTAAATCCCCAAAATATTCCTAACACCATGTTTAGATCCTCATCAATGCATATTCCAATCACGACTCAACTCCATAACACCATGACATTCCCTTATCCAAACCTGCAGTAATGGAATCTGCTCGGGTACTCAACAACGGCTGGAGCAGAGTGTGAGTATATCTCATTAGTCCATCAATATTGGTGTTTAAAAATTATTCATTCTAATACATAGGGTACGAACAAACTAAATAATGATATGTAAATAAATGATAGTTTGGGTAAAATTAGTTATCAATATTTAATGAAACCATTACTAACCTTAGTTCCAAATGCATAATTTTCATCTTATTCATTACATAATCCATTATCAATATGTGTTCCATGGATTAAGAATTTATTTCATTCACATATTTCTTTAAGGTGTTCATCACTAAGCATAAAAGAATAAGTTGAGACCCTATATCAATAGGGATAAAAACTTCACAATAGACACATTATCCTCACCTCAATGACTTAATCTAGGTGGAATGAAACTATTAGGGGAATATAGATTTGTCCTATTCCCAGACTCGTGCATTGTGGAGTGGATTTTAGATAATCAGTATAAATTGACCTGTTGGCGTAAAACCTAGATAATTATCATGCTCTACAAGTCCACACGAACATGCTTATTTAGGAATTCTCCACACAAAATCCATATCATAACCAAACCCAACCAATACATATAAAAATAATAATCCATATAAGTCAACATGGAAATTAATATTATTCCCTAATCCATTAACATAGTTTTCATTTACCATACATATCCCATTTATCCCAATTCACATTATCATACGTAGTTCACCAAACATATTCAATAATTCACTTTTATCAACCCATTTCTCATATTCATCAATTACCTTATGAAAAACAATTTTTTATATTTATCATTTATAATTTCACTACCAACTTAAAATATTAATCATTTAATTTTCACTAACTCCCAATTTAATTTGACATATGATTCATGTGATGCAAGACATGATCTTAATTAAGTAAATTAACCCATTTCTATGACATTCCAATATATCCTAAATCCATTATCAAATCCCAAAATTCTAACAATACTGCATTTTAAATTAATGTAATCATATCAACATGTTCAATAATGGATATATGATATCATACATCGACTGTCTATTTACATTACAATTCCAATGTCTGGAATGTTAGTTCTCTCAATGGGTATCCATAAATTAGTCGAATCATCTTGAAAACATAATACTGGATCTTTAGGGGTTAAATTAATTATTTAATCACATATAACCAATTATCATTAATGAAATCAATAACATAACCTTATAAAACCAAGAATCTACCCCATCATGCACAAATCATCTCAATAACTATGTTATATAACTGTAGAACACCTACATAATTTTTGTTGAGGAAAGAACTATTAATCATGGAAGTAGATCTGGATTCAAACACCCATTAAAGCCCCATTATATTTTCCAACTATAAAATAAGATTTTAGGTGTTTAGAAGAAGATGTGAGGAACTAAAAAACCTAATTCCAAAAAGGATGCAAGAGGAGAATTTGACTTACATGGATCTTTAATCCCCAACCAACACAACTCCAAAATGTAGAAAAAATGAAGGATAACATGCCTTGGAAATATTGGGTTGATTTTCTTAATCCTTATGGATGAGAGGGTAATTAATTAGGGATAAATAAGGTGGGGATATAAAAACTTTGGTATGTAAAAATGGTAAATTTTCCAAATTTTAAGGGGGTTAAATTTTTAACCACATGGTTTTCCGAACCGTGTGCAAAAAATATGTCAGCCACTATCCAAGGGGAGTTGGATTGCATAATTACTTGGTTAGTCCACACTGTTTTAAAAAGTAAGGGCCAACCGTGCATAATTACACTATTGAAGGTTTCAAAGTTTTCATGGGGAGGCCCTATGATTTACATAACCATGAACTAAACATTCACCTTGCACAGGTTGTCCTAAGTATCATTCATCTCATGTCCCAGACACTTGAAACACCTAAGAGACCTCGTACTGCTGGTGAACATTTAATTAATGAAAATTTTGGAATTCAAACCCCAATTTAAAACATAAATTCATCCACCGAAACTAAGATCTTATAATTAAATGAAATATCAAAGATCCACTAAAAAATTAATAATTATTTTATTCTATCTATAAAATAATTTCAATAATATGAACATTGATAAAAGGAATTGTAAAAATATATATTTGAATCGATTAAAACAATGATTTAGTTAAGGAGCCTCTTTTCTTAAGTCTGACTCATCATGTAAATTATTTATATTTAAGAATAACAAAATTTCAAAATTATTTAATGAATGATTTCCATTTCATGATTATTATTACTTATATTATATTTAATACAATATAATATTCAATTAAATTATCAATAAATTTCATGTCTTATTTTTTGATGATATTTAAATAATATGTCTTGATGGAATTCTGTAAGTCAGCTATGGAAAATTAGGTAATTATTTCATAATGTCTATAAAAATAGTAGATTTATAATTATCATTAGTACAAAGAAATTATAATTTTAAAACCAACCATGAAATATTATTATGAATAAATAACTATATACTATCATAGAGACATTAGGTTGTTTGTACCATGAGTAATGTTGCCATTTTCCAATGATCAAGATGAAAATAAGGTATGTTTTATTTTATAATTACGGAATTGTGATTATATAATATGTAAAATATTAATTTTTGTTATACACATATATAGAGCAGTCATGTGATTGGGTTATGAAAAATGAACCACATCACTTCAGGGTGATGATAATCTAAATGTACGCGAAAATGATGTTATCTATTATCAATAGATTGAAATGTAAGAAAATATTTGATATATAATCATTGGGAAATAGTAATTGCATCATAAATATCACATAAACACACACACACACACACACATATATATATATATATATATATTAAATCCATCATTATAACCAACCATGAGAGGCAGTGATGGAAAAAGAATTATATCGGTTGTTGAGGTAGTATGTAACTATACACATGAAATAATGTTGTGTTTCCCATATGATGGAATATTAGGTGTATGCACCTTATTATATAAATATAAAAAATCTTCATATATGGAATATAATTTTATTAATTTAAAACAAATTATGAATATTTTGAAGGACGTTGGATAAGAAATGAATAAAAATTATTCAGTTATGGACAATATCTCCTCTTTAGTCATCATTCATTTCTTTTCACTTCAAACCAAAAAAGGTGGTTATTATTCCAAAAAGGTGACCAATCGAATGAGGTTAGAGATGTCATTAATGTACTTGGGAAGTGATTTAATATAAAAAAATTGTTATATGTTAAGGAAATAGGGTAGGAGGTTCCCTTTTACAATTGATGGGAGGAGCACTCATAGAAATTTGTAAAGTATTAAATAAGTATAATTTAATTTTATTTCTAAAAAGAAATAAACAAAATATAATTATAGGAGAGGGGGATGATGGGACTAAATATTATCTTCCAATTATTTATTTATGCATCTAAATGAGGTTTGTGTTCTTATCTCTTTGTTTTAAAATGTGTAAACACCATTTGAAAATTATCATGATAACAATTTTATTAATAATTATCGGTTAATATAGTAACTAAAAAGGATAAAAAGATAAATAAATGGAACATAGTTGATATTTTTTCTATTTAAAAATATTTTTTTTGGATAATTTATTTAATGTATTTCTAAATAATTTAAAATATATATGTAGTTATAAAATAATATTATATTAAATCTTGGAAAAATTAATTAAATATGACTTTTAAATGAAAATTAACAAAATTTAGTAATAATAATAGACTTTTACACATCATATAAAATTATATTAATATAAAAATTTAATGGATCACAACAATTATTTAAAATTAAATTACTTTTAAATTTTTAAAAATAATTTATTTTAATTTTCTATGAATTGAATAAATACTTTTTCGGTGTTTCAAAAGAATTTAATGTAATTATAACATGGTTAAAAATAATAAAAAATATATCATGATAAAAAATAACATATCATTCAAATAACCCTTTTATAATAATATATTTCCTCTCTTTATCACTATCCTAAAAGTTATGGAGTTAGTTAAACAAAGTGAATGATTTGTATTGAATATTATTTACATAAACTAAAATAAGGGTAAAAATAAAAAAGCTTATGGAACCAATTTTAACATGATAAAAACTTGTATAGAAATGGAGAAAATCTATTCATTAAATATGATAATTTAACGTGTTGTGTTTTTAATTTAATCCTTATGATATTATTTTTAATTTTAGTTAACTTATTTACCCTTACCATAGTGATTGTAATTTTTTATCATTACAAATCATATTTATAGAAAATTAAAGAGACATATTTAATAAAGTTAAACATGAAATATTTAAATATGTAATAAAATTATCATGATGAAATTTATATAAGTGGGAAATATTATTTTATGATTAAAACACAAAATGTAATGAAAAATAGTTTTCTCATAAATTTGTAATTTTATGTAAAAAATATATTTATACTAAATATAACTAGAAAATTGAATATGATGAACTTAATATATTTATTTATAATTTTAGAGAACTAGAATAAATTTGAAACCTTTTATAAAAAGTCAAAAAATATTAAATTCATGAAAATAATATATTTTTAAATAAAAAACGTTATTTTTTACTACTCATTATAGAATCATTCTTTCCAGAAAAATTTCCAAAATTATTCTAGAAGAATATTTGGCCATCTCGAGTTCAAAAATGAAAACAATTTTATCAAATAAAAGTTATTAATTTTGTATATTTGAATTTCAATATTCTCTCACGAAATGAAATATAAAACATTTTTTGATGGAAAAATATTTAGGAAGAATTATATTAATTTAATAATAATTGAGGGATAATTTTGTATAAATTTGTAAAATGAATTCATATTTTCTATTAATGTTTTATTTATTTCATAGTGAGTTTAATGAAATATATAACTTTCAATTCATTGAATAGGTTATAACGATATCATTTTAATAATAATATTATTATTGTATATCACAAATATTTTATAGGACAGTCATACGTGTAAGGTATGATATCAAGCATAATATTGTATTAGAAACATGAGGTGTTGTGATATTACCCATTTAATAATTTGTTTCCCCCCAATTTTAACATTATATTCATAAAATAGGATTTAAATTTGAAAATAAATTCATTTGAATATCAAATTGTCAATATGGTTAATAAAAATTTATCCCAAATAATGGAAATTGGAAAAATGAATGTCATAGAGAAAAACAAATTTCAAAGTACTTGAATAGATTAAATTCATCGATATGTCAAAATATGGACTTGTAACAAAATTTTAGTTTCTAAATAATAAATGACTGTGACATATATCATTGATCATAAGAATGTGAATGATAAAGTGAATGTTAATTACCACAAAACCATAAATAAAATATTTGTTAAAAAGAACAATGATTCCTCTAAAATAAAGGAACCATGATCTATTTTTTGTTTCAATATATTTTTACTAGATTTTTGTATATTATCTACCATATACACTAACAATATAAGGAAATATACACACTTTACAATTACGATTTCAGCCATTAATAATTATCCTCAATAAATTCTTCATTTTGATCCAAAAAATAGTATTGAAGATTATTTAATTTATAAAAATCACTGAAATAAACTACATAATTACCAAAATTAAGTAAATATTTTACACAAGTAAATAAATATTAACAAAAAATAAAAGGTTTTCAGAGGGTATGATATTATAAAAAATTCATAAAAATTCATATGATGAAATAATATATTTAACTCGAAAATTTCAAAACTAATAAGAAAATATTACATAAATGATTTTATAAATTACCCTACATCTGAAATATATCAAATTACATCCAAATTAAAAATGATTTATCCCTAATGGTGATATAGTACAAATTCATCTTATATTCAAAAACAATTAATTGCATTCTACCCAAATAATCTAAAATTTTACATCACATGTCAAATATGATGGTTAAACATATATAATCCCTAATAATAATCTCCATAAATATAATTATTCACCATGATAAATACCTATATATTTATATAATGTATTTAACTTCACCAAAATTGATTAATAAAATTTATAAACTAACCTAAAAGGTAATCCTTATCATGAACATGCATATCAATGAAAATATTCTTTTCTCAGTGAAATTCATTTCAACCATCACAAATTATCTATTTATCACTATCTAATAAACATAATATTAAGTCATATAATCATTCAAATTTCTATTTAGTACTCAATAGATTATTCTTCTGAAAAACTATTTAATGTATTAAATCCCCTCATAATAGAATTTATTATAACCGGAAAGGTGGTATTTATATCATTGAACATATGATCAAACATAAAATTATAAATCCATGATGGAATCTATAACTATCAAGATAAAAATCACATGAATACATATATGATTCACAATTATATTAATCACACAGTATAGAAAATATTCTTCGAATGGAAAGATGCGATAACCTTCACTAAAGATGACCAATTTTTTTTATTAAAATCCTATCCAATTTCAATGGTACATAAGCTATCCCATTTACTTCAGTAATTTCAATTTCATTTTTATCATTACTAAACATTAATAAATATTTAAATTTGAATATATTAATGTTTATCTTTCCTTTAATCACAAGTTTTTATGAAATATAACATTACCACTGAATCACATTTCTTTGGTATAAATACCATTAAAAATATTATTTCATATACACAATGAAAAAATATTTTTTAACAATCCATAGTTGTTTGATTATTCATAAAACCAAATACACATTGAAAAACATAATTCTATAATATTATTCTTAAATAAAAATATATAAATACATCAGTCCTTTAGATTTAGTGATTTGTCAAACCATGTCCCTTATTTGGTTTTAGTGTTAGCCTTTATAGGAGGTAATTGACTTGGACTATGATAAAGATCCCATAAATTAAGAATAATGAAGACATATGGATCTATATTATAAATATATATTCATGAAAATATTTATTTTTCATTGGAAAATTTATCCACCAAGAACTTTTTTTCAACATTTAAAATTTTTTACTCTTCCTTTGATTCATTCTCTTCAGTTTCTTTATCTGTATTGTAGACATGATGGAAATTAAATCTTCATTCCTCCATGGTAACGAATACCTGAGATCATAACTGCCTCTGTCATTTTAATATTTGGTGATATAAATATTCAGAGATATGATTTGTTTTTTATCATATAACATGATAACTTATGACTAAAAATCACAATATCTTTCACTTGAATCATTGTTTCATTCTTATTCTCAGGGTCACCGTATTTTCCATCACAATAAGTGGAAAAATCATTCTGATAGTTCTCAAAATTTACTAAAAAATCTTCGTGTGAGAAATAATAATCATAATCTTGAAAATCATTTAAATGAATTTAAAATAATGAAACATTCTTCTAGAACTATAAATATGTTCAATTAACCTATCTCAAACATGATCATAATCTATTTAATTTATTTACTAAGATTCATAAAATAAATTTTAATTAAAAAATGAATATCCCAATGGAGTGTCAAAATAGTTTCATAGTAATTGAATACTCACTAAAAACTAGAATTATTGGTGAGATAAACTAAAAAACTATTTTTCGTTACTAAACATAGCTTATTTTGTATCAAAACCAAGTCCACATATAGTATCTATACATGGATATATTTCTTTTAAACACAGATAATATCATTCATACTAAAACATAAGGATTTAATTTGATAATTAGTCTTATCCATAGTAATTTCAATAGTGGTCTCTAATAATAATCTACAATTTACAATATCATTTATAATTATAAAAACTATAATAGCCGACCCTAAAACATTCTATAAGATTTTGTTTATTCATGAAAAAATTTTATTACATTTTTAGTTCAGTGCCATTTTGAGTTTTATATAATTAGAACATCAATTTTAAATAAATAAATATTGTATCATAAAGTGAAAACATCATGTTAGTATTATGTCCTTATAAAAATTGATTAAAAATATTCCATTCCAGGAAATATATTTCATTCTTCCACTTTGACATAACCCTTGTCCATAATCATCCTAAAAAACCATTGAATAAAAATTTAAAACTTGGGAATATCATAATAAAATCAATAATATAGGGACAAAAAAAAATAAGGAAACCACTGATGTTATTAATAATCATTCAATATTTTTCATTTTAAAAATTAAACTTTACGATAAAAAGAAACATATTATTAGGAAAGAAATCAACTTTTCTTCAAAATTATTTTCATAAATTATTTCATAAGAAATAATAAATGCAAAATAAAACTCATAAAGTTTCCATTAAAATCATGAAAATCTCATTAATACTTATTTATATAAATATCAAACTTAATATGTATCATATAGTTTCAATTGAACATTTCATTATAAATAATCTCATGGGAATCAAAACAAATAGAACATGTCCTTTTATGATCATTAAATCATAGGAAAATTGGTTACAACAAAAAACATAAAATAATCATATGTAAAGGATTACTATCGAGACAACATCACTTGGGGGATAAAGTCCCATAATCGATTAGGATTACAGAATAATACTTGAAAAATGTATTTTTAGATTTATAAATTAATAATTCATAAGGGTTATATATGGGTGGATCCATTATAAAATTTAATTTCTTATGTGCTCCACAAAAGTAAGTCATTCTTATTGTAAAAATATAATAATCACCCATGAGATAAAATGGGGTGAATTTGTGGAAAGAAACTATATAATGTATTAACCCATCAATGGAAGGAATTATAATGCAAGGTTATATGTCAGGTACATATACAAATAATTTAGGATAATTAAAAAACATTAAATAGATATGTAAATTTATTATGATGTTTTTTGACAGTCAGATATGTAAATTTGAAATTTAAATGTTATTTTTTAATTAATATTTAGGTAATATCTTGATACAAGATTTGGAATTGGAATTAAAATGTTGTGTTGTCTCTATATAATGATTTTTACATGTGTAATGATGTATGGTATGTGTATAAGATGATTTGGGTGAATTTGAGGGGTTCGGGGCCCAAAAATAATTGTTTGAAAATCTATAACTCATGGGGCCTAGTTGGAACATGGTTAGCCATAACCGTGTGACCAGACAGTGGAATCTATTTTGTATATGTTCAATATTTTTGGAAAATCATTCAAAAAGATAGAGGTAACGATGAAGGAGTATAAAATATTATATAGACATGATACATTCTTGGTGCCATGTTGGCATAATTGGGTGATACAACCGTGCAAAGTAATGTGAGGCTTAGAAAGTACAGGTAGAAAGCTATAACATGGTATTATTAAATTCTAGGTAAAACTCTAAAATATTATAGGTAAAGGATAGTTACAACCAAATAGATGGAACATGTTTTTAGAAAAATGTGCTACCAAATCATGTGGCTCATTAAAGAGGGTCTAATTACCATTTTCTTCTACATATTTAAAGTGTTTTACTCTAATTTATTTCCCCATTATCCCCCACACATGATACCATATTCTTACAAACCTCCATGGTTGTTCACCCTCATTCGTGGTCAGAATCAGAAACTATTATCTGTATTTGAAACTATTAGGTGAGCCTTTGAATCTATTATCTATCTTGTTTCATTTCATCACCTTCCTCTAACTCATAGTTTCTCAAGTTACATGTATTAGTTCTAAATCCACCGTGGCCTGGTAGAATCATATTTTATTTATTGGGATTTCATTTTTCTAATTAGAGTTTGTCCATGAATGCAATCTAAACTTCACCATATATCATATAATTGAGGTAATTATCCATTATGAACATATAATTTTTGTAAGAATAATTGAATTTTTTTAATATTTATTTTTATTTCACTACTTAGGGATTATTCCATGATTCATGATGGAAATATGTTACGTGTAGCTAGAATGATCTAGTTTTCCATCCTGGGGTGACTGGATTGTCAAATATGATTTTTTTGTTCTAAATATTTTAAATTATTATTTTTTAAAATATATGTAATTTGGTTTTAATTAAGTAACTATAATGTTTTCATAAGTATATTCTAATGGTGAGTTTTTGTGAGATCGGACCAAAAACTACTCATTTATCTTAGATAAGACCTGGATACTATTCTGGGCCTTTAGAAAATGAATATGAATATTCATAATGGTATGTTGTCTTTTGTACCTATCAAGACGTACTTATGAATGTTTATATTTTATAATTATTCTTGGGGGATTCCCTGAGGGTGAAACCCTAACCTAGATTCACCCTAATGAATCCCTGAATAAAAATAATTTATTTTTTAATTAAATGGATGGATTCTAGGGGCCACTAACAACCCCTATGGACTATCATTATACATTGACATAACCCTAAGGTATGATCACACTTATAGGATCCCAAGTACGTATCCACCTTATACATAATCATTGTGATGTCCCAGAGAGGGATTCAATTATATATTTGAGATCATAGAGGATCCCTAGGAGGATGAGTATCTACTATTTTAATATGAGGTACCCAATTGGTGCCCCAATGTTGGGATGACCTAGAGATAGTGTGTTGGAGGTTGGGTAGAGATGGTAGAGAGAATCAATACAAACATGTATGTCTATGAATATGTGGATGTAGTTTTGCATTCGGAGATCTTCAACCATCACTATTTTTTATTCTTTCACTCAGATATTATTGATGCATCTATGGTTTTTAGAGGTGTTTCTTGGGTTTTTACTGATGAGAAAGAAGCAATATGGTAGATGATATGGATTCCAAAATTTAATTCATTGCATCTATGTTTAGATCACTATTAATATATATTATGATCATGATAGGGAACCATTTAATATTAATTATAAATATCCACTCTATGGACACATAGAAGAAACCACTATGAATAGCATTTGTTCATGCCCCGATTAGTTTGAAATTATTATATTATTTTATGGATGTTCTCCATAGAATAAATTGGACCTTTGGACAAAGGAATTAAGATATAGACATAGTGGGTCTAAATTATATATAGTATTTTATGGATGTAATCCTTGGAATTAATGATGTTTCCTTGGTCAATGGTCATGGGTCATGGCCATCATAGGTTTGATACATGATTCATCCAATATTTTCTATAGTTGATTCAATTTCATATTTATAGGATTTTCGATTGATATAATAAGTCCTTTATTATTGTTATTAGATGATGTTAGGATTGATCTTGGTTTGGGGACTCGTATCCCCCTTGGTGGAGTACATTCCTACGATACTGTTACAACACTTTCCAGACCAGGTATTTGTTGATTGGGAATACGTATGCATTTGTTGACTATGGGTTGTATTTTGTTATGTTATTTGTCTCGTTAATTATATATATATATATATATATATATATATTTACAGGGATACAAAAACAGATACATACAAAGATAGATAATATACATATGAGATGAAACCTTGTTCAGATACTTCTATCATAGGCTGATGTAGGTATAGTTGATCGACATGACGAACCCAAGGATTAGTTCTTGTGTTTTTTTACATACATCATTGTCTGTATATATTTAATCATTTTTATTGATTAATATTTTCTGGATTATTATCTCACATATACATTCATTTTTTATTATTAAATATTTATGGGCAATATCGGTGGTGCCTATTGTGTTTTATACACACACCGTTCCTGGACCATCATTGAATTGGGGTTCTCGAGTAGAATATCATTTGGTTACATGAACTGGTTTGGGTGAAGGATTGTGATCATTTAAGTAGGATGTATTGTATTTTCATGTGGATATATTTTTATGTGGTATGGATCTATATAAATAGAAGTGCCTTGTAATTGGATTTTTACATCTTTATTTACCCATGTATATATTCGGTCAACCCAGTGGGCTTTTAGTGTTGTTGGTATGAAATTTCCATTTTGGGAATAACTACATTCAATTTATTATTAAAAAATACTCTTGTAATATTGGATAATAGTCTATCCCAATCATACCCAAGGACCTCAATGATTATTGGAATCCATTAGAATATAGTGAAAATTTCTTACGGGTTGGTTGTAAACTAGATCAGGGCACTAGTTTAGTGGAATCTAGGCCCACACATTACAAACTTTCCTCAGAACATGTTACTTTTCTATATTATCATTATTTGAGAAATGGTAAATAATAGTATTAATTATGTCTAAGAATTTTTCATGGATATCAAACATGTGTGTCACGAATACCTATGCCATTATGAAGTCTTATTTAATGGGATGTATATTTCTATTTTTATCTATGATGTTATTTTTTTTCTGATTTTTTGTTTGAGATTCTCAAATGTTGTGTGGATTTGATGGTTTATTATAAATTTTTGGTTCTTAAACCGTTAGTAACAGGGAAATGATTTATTTTGAAACAAGGAATACAAGGAAAGGTGGATATCATGAATTATATTTGGAATATAGGGTAGTCTTATTCTAGTATTTAAGGTCTATTATTTTACTACTGATATAAGAAACATGATTAATGTTTCAGGACCAACCTAAATAGTGTTTTCCCATAAAGAATTTTGGTTTCATTTTACTCAATTTTTCAGAATTTTATAAATTCCCTTATTATAGTATGTCATTTGGATCCAGGGAGAAACATTTTATGGTGAGGCTGTGGACACAATCCACTGGCATGGAAGGTTTGGTGATCCATGTAGGTCGATATGACACATATATTCTATGTGATGTTTTTATTATATTGAGTATTTCATTGGTTTAGTTATTTAACCTTTTAGTAACAACCTATACAATGTTTTCCAACATAGCATCGAATACAATTCTATATAACCGAATTCTATTTGTGGTTAAAAATATATCATTGATATGATGTGGTGTGAATATCGTTAACCCTTGTCTGTTATTTTCTGTAGTTGATTTTTTTATAGTAAACCCTTTATTAATGTATCCTTCAATTATTTATTATCTTGTTGGTTTATTTGGGAATGATGCTGATAGATAACTACACATTTATAAAATAATTATACTCAAGGGGATATTACTGTTTATGGATTCTTGATGATTGTATATTCAAAATAAATATCTATATTATATCATGATATTGTAGGGGTAATCTGTTGTGAATATTATAGTTGATGATCAGGGACCTAGAAGGCGAATGCATGATAATTTTTGATCATCATAGGTTGTAATATTTTGTGCATAAATCAAATAGAGATTTTAAAGTCACATTATATTCTTTATGCCAAGACATGTGAGTGGATGACACCCTATGAGATGTGAACATATAGAGGTTTTACCATTGTGATATGTTGTATGAATAAGAAACCCTTTTGAAGGAAGTGATTGATAGTGCTTGGATGTAATTCACTGACCCTAGTTACCTAGATTCAGTGCATTTTTACATAACATTGGCATGATCACAAAAGATCAAGTCTCAAAATACCGATTAGTTTAGTATCGTTGGATGTAATAGATACATTCATAAATATTACATTACATAATAAAATGGAAAACTACAACAATAATGTTTCCATAAAAAACACTGAGATCCCATATACTGTCCATGCAGGTCAGTCATAATATACTTCTTCGCATCCTGGGATATATAAAAAATAGAAAGGGGTGAGCTCAAATGCTCAGTAAGGATAACAATATAGCGGAAACTTTCATAAATAAGAAGAATCATTTAAGGCTATGTATAAAACTAAAAAAATCCTTTTCAACATAAAATTAATCATAATATGGAAAATATATAATAAAATAGTGCCATTTAATTACTCACATGGATATTCTACTAGTCAAATAAGCACAGGAAATATCAATAGCCACATTCATAATGATAGAATGCATAATTCCAGACTTCATAACCACATAGACAAGGCCTTGTTCCATGACTATAAATAAGATTTTGTCAAGTCCTTATGCCAAGACACTGGTTTGTCTCATGAAACCTACTAATGCATAGAGGAGTTATAGTGGGATCCTCCCATCACTTACTAAGTCCAATTAATTCCTCATATGAAAAGTTTTAAACATAACATAAACATTTTTATTTAAAATAGGATACGAAATGTCAATATTTTATCCATAAACCATGAATGGTATAAAAATCGCACATCCACAATAAATCATAACTCATTCAAAACAATATCAAATATTGTATTGTAATAGATTAACATTAATCAAGAATACTTAAAGATATTTACATAGATTAAAATAATCATCAAAACTATTTGAGAGAAATATCCCCATTTTCTTAAAAACATTTAAAAGTCTCACAATTTATCAAGAAGTCGTTTGAAAGAGATTTCCAAATCAATGTGTCCTATAAAACTTTGAATATTATCAAAAGAACATCAATTTTAAACCATTAATGACATATAAATAAATTCTTAATACCATTTTTAAAACATGGACATTAATGAAAATTATTAAGAAGAATAAATCTATAAAAATTTAAATTAATATTTTAGTTAGAGTTCCTATCCAAATGAGAGACACTTTAATACAAATAATTGAGGTAATCAAAACATTATATTATATTGAGAATAAATGGATTAATGATATACTATGTCAAAGTACATTATATACACCAAATAAAAGTGATTTGATGAAAAAATCAATGAAGGTTTAATGAAATGTACATTGAGATGAAGTCTCTTATAATGACCGTATCCATAGTTTAAGAATAATTCAATGAAAAAATTATCTGTGGAAAACATAAATGCAATCAATATGATTGGATATTCTACGTAAATCAATCAATGAACAATCATACATATTATTGTAAAAACTACACCAATGAATTAGATGTTTAACACAATCAATGGATAATGAGTTTAAATTAATCTTATAAGGTTCATATCGATGACTTAAGAATTTATAAATGGAGAGATAATGTGTATAAAAAGCATATCAACATAAAATTTATTGGAAAATACTACATAAATAATAAATATTAATTCCACACATAATCTTGGAGTAAAATAATCAATGCAGTATCCGTAAAGCCCAATGGGTGGAAATTGAAATTTGAAATTCCCTTTTTGATTAGGTAACTTATGAAACATACACCCCATGAAAGAAAGATCATATAATGATAATGTAAATACCCTTAAATTAATTTATATTACACAATTAATACAATGATTGAAAGTAAATACACTACACAAAAGGAAATAGTGTCTAATATAGCATGAATCTCACAAAAATAAGAAGTGAGTTGAATACTCCTTAACACATTGTAATTAATAAAGTCGTATGACCAGAAGTTAAAAACCATCTAATTAATCAATGAATAACATTAATAAAATGATAATAATGATAATATATATCAAATGGAATTACAAAATACACCACATGAAATAAATAAGAGGCCAATAATGGAAATCTCATGGAATTAAAAGTGAGATAAGAAACCCCTTACCTCATGTCTGATTGTCTTGTATGCTCCTAGTTCTTCCTGAATAATGAAAATAAGTTAATTTATACTTTATTAATATATTTTATCATGTTTAATATTCCTTTTATATGACTTATTACCTTTCTATAAAAATTAATTAATTATTTGAGTCCATATTGGATATTTTATCAATGTTCAGAACTTGAATAAAAAACGAATATTTTATAATTTCAGTTTTTTCATGTGGTAAAAATTCCTTTATCTCCTGCATGATATAAATTATTTAGATATCATATATATATTATATATCCAGTATATATGTTTATTTATAATAGTACATAACATTTGGAGATAAAAATTGAATTATACAGTTCATGGAGATGGTAAGTCATACGTACACATGATAACTACTTTCATTTCTATTTTGCATTTTATTCGAATTAGAAAATAATGATACATAGGTATATTATAATTCCAGTATAATATAATATATAATATCATTAAATCCATCCTTTATACATCCCACATAATGAATTAACAAGTCATATCATTTTGAGGGGGTGGTAGTCCGCACATCCTCAACTGAAATTATCACATTTTACCCATAACGAAAACTGTAAAATAATGATATAAATAGAAAATAAATAAGCATAAAAAACATAAAAATAATATATATATCATAAAAAAATACAGTTCAATATTAATGGCCACCATGAGAGGCGGTAGTAGATAACTGAACAATTATCATTTCATGAGGTGTTAGATTGTCATCCACAGAAACAGTATGTTCTTCACCCATTAGATGGTGGTGTGTGTGAGTTTAGTTAGAATAATTCTCATAACGAAATCAGAGTATATTGAGGATACTGTTTTTGTTATAAAATAATGGAATAAAAATAGTTTATGGGAATGGAGAAGTAAAATAAAACAAAATAAAACAAAATAATTTAATAGAAAGTGTCGCCTTTAATTTGGGTCACTTACTTTGGCTTGAACGAAAAGGTCTTCTTTAAGTGAATTCTTCTTAAGGTAAGGCATTTAAGATGAAGAGGGGGATGTTGATGGATTATTTTCATAGAGTTTGGAAGATCCAAGGGGCTTCAGAGGTGTGCGGAATTGGTTTTAAGTGGTGTCCTTTTATAAGGGGGAGGAGGGGTTCTTTAGGAAAGTGTAAATATATTATTTTATTATATAGTGATATTCGGTTTATAAAGGTCCAAAACTAATTAAAGTCAAATAAATGACTCCGGGTCGAAAAAAATTCATCCAATGAGAATTGGATAAGTTTTTGATATTTTAGTTATATTAATAATATTATTTATTTAAATCATTTAATAATAAGGTAAATACTACATCACTATGGTGTCATAAATAATTTATTTTATATTATGTTTAAAAATTATAAAATCATTACAATAATGTAGGAAAAAATTTTATATTTCCAATGATTATTTATAATAAAAAAAGATGAATTATATAATTCTGTTTAATAATTGATATAATAAAAGATATTTGTTAATGTCATTTTTGTCTTTGCCTTATGTAAATTAAAATAAAGTGTCATTTTCATTTTTAAGTGGCTCCATGGGGTCCCAAAATCGACCCAAGGATTCCCATGGTCGGTCATTACACATCCAATAAGGCTAGGACAAGTGTTAATGTAATTTGGTGTTATTACAATATTCTTATTATATTGAATTACGCTACTTACCTTTAACCATGATAAATAAATGTCAAAAATTACTATTCACCAAAAATTATTTTTATCTTATTGAACCACATGTTACAAATTTATAAAAACCACATATCTCAGATTTTTAAAATTCAATTCATAGAAGCCGTCAAATTTCATTTAAATGTAAAATTCATATTTTTAACTACTACTTAGTGGTTTCACTCTTCATCAAAAATTAATGTTTTTCATAAAAATACAAAAAAATCAGCTTAAGCTATATTTGATATTCCCAATTAAAAAATGATCTATATTTTAAAAATTCAAAACATAGAATTTGGATTAATTAATTTAAAATTAATTACAGTATATATATTTATTAATGACAGTACATAACATTTGGAGATAAGAAATGAAATGTGCTGTTCATGGAAATGGTAAGTCGTACGCACACATGAACGATACTTTCAATTCTATTTTGTATTTTAATGGAATAAAAACACAATGATACATACGTATATTATAATTCCAGTATAATATCATATATAATATCATTAAATTCTTCCATTATACATCCCACATAAGGCTTTAATGAGTCATATCATTTTGAGGGGGGAGGTAGTCCGCACTTCCTCAAATGAAATTATAACGTTTTACCCATAATGGAAACCAAAAAATAATGATATAAATGGAAAATTCAGAAGCATAAATAAAACATAAACATAATATATATATATATATATATCATATTTAAATACGGTTCCATCTTAAGGGAAACCATGATAGGCTGTATAAGATAATTGAACAATCATCGTTTCGTGACTCGTTAGTTTTCCATCCACATAAACAGTATATACTTCACCCATGAGATGGAGGTGTGTGTAATTGTAGATAGAATTTTTTCACATAAAAACATCCTACTATATTTAAGATATTTTTTTTATAAAATAAATGAATAAAAAGTGTTTATGGGGATGAAGAAGTAAAATAAAACAACAAAAAGAAAAGAATTTAAGAGAAAATATTGCCATTAATTTGGGTGACATCCTTTGGATTGAACCAAAAAGGCTTCTTGAAGTGAGTTCTACCTAAATAAAGGAATCAATGTGGAATAGGGGGGTCCTTATAGATTATTTGGGTAGGGTTTGGATGAGCTACGGGGCATGAGAGGTGTGTGGAAAGCATTAGAAGTTGTGTCTTCTTATAAGGCGGAGGAGGGGTTCTTTATGAAACTGTGAAAATATTATTTTATGATATTTGGTTTCTAAAAGACAAAAACAAATTAAAGATGAAGATAAGATGACTCATGGTCGAAATAAAATCATCTAATGATAATTGTAAAAGTTTTGAATATTTTATTAATATTAATAATATAATTTATTTAAATCATTTATTAATGAGGTAAATACTAAATCACTATGGTGTCATAAATCATTTAATTTATTTGATTTCAAAAAATTATAAAAAATTACAATAATTTATGAAATAATTTTATATTTTCAATGATTAATTATAGATTAAAATTTGATATGTATAATCCCATGTCAAAACTGATATTCTATAAGATATTTGTTAATGTCTTTTTTGTTGTTACCTTATGTTAATTAAAATAAATTGTCTTTATCATTCATAGGTGGAACCATGGGGTCCCAAAATCGATCCAAAAATGACCATGGTCGACCATTAATCATCCAATAAGTTTAGTATAAGGGTTAATGTAGTTTTTTTTATTATAATATTTTTCTACCTTGAATTACCCTATTTACCTTTAACCACGGAAAATAAAAGTCAAAGTTACTATTCACAAAAAAATTATTTTCATCTTATTTAAGCACATGATAAAAAACTAATATCAACCTATTATCTTGGATTTTCATAATTCAATTCACTGATACCGAAAAATTTCATTTAAATGAAATCGTCAGATTTTTAACTACAACTTTGTGGTTTTACTATTCATCAAAAATTATATTTTTGAGGAAACTTCCAGAAATTCATCCTAATATATATTTGATATTCCCAATTAAAGAATTATGTCTATTTTAAAAATTTAAAAACATTGAAGTTGGATTAATTAATTTAAAATTAATTCCTATTGTTACTACAAATAGCGTGTTTTTAAGTAGCAATAACTATCAAAAGATTCAGACCCGTTTATGTATAATTTCAAAGTGATATTATTTAAAATGACCGAAATTGGATTAGAGGGTAAAAATATTATATAATTACACATCATAATCAATTTAAAATATAATCTATCCATATAAATAAATTAGATTAAAAATAATTTTTGAAATAAAATAACGTATTTCTGAATATTCATAAAAAATGAATATTATTAAGAAAATACCAAAACTTCATCCCAAGTAAATTTTTATGTCCCAATTATAAAGAATAATTTTATTTTTTCAAAATTAATATGAAGAAGGGTCAAATATTGGATTTAAAGAGGCTTATCCATTAAAAGGTTGTAAAAATGAATTTTTTTGAAAAATAAATTTTTTAACTGAAAAATTGAATTTGTTCTTATAAAATGTCTAAAAACACATAATACATAATTTTAAATTATATAGAATATATAAAATTAAAAATCCATTTAATACTATTCATAACCGATTTTGAACGTCTAGTTTGGTAGGTCGTGGTGCCCTCAATCTTGGTGTTGCATGTAACAAATGCTATAGAATTTTAATAAAATAACTTACTATGAAATATTGGGGTGTTCATTATCCACTCCATCAATAAATTTAGTCCTCATAATTTGAAATTTTTCTTTGAAAATAAAAGGATAAATATAAAAAAATACCTTTGTGGAAAACCCACATCGAAAATTGGGTTAATAAAATTTATTCTTAATAAGTGGGAAAATGAGATGAAGCATTCCCCACCAAATTATGATATCGATTAAGGGAATAGTGGTGGAAATTAGAGACACAAAATTGGAGGAAAAAATGTATATATTTATAATAAGTGATTGAGGCCATCGATCACAAACAAGTGTAAAATTGAGGGCCTCAAAGCCACAAATCTATGAAGATTTAAAATATCATCGGTTCATCAAAACATAAAGAATTGGGATAACACATTTTTGGTTTAAAAACCCATAACCTGAAGTTTAATAATTAATTTATCCTAGAATTAGAAATAAAAAATATACTTGACATTTAGAGTTTCATCCTTCATCTAATTCTTACCACAAACTCATCTTTCACTCTAAATGATGAGTAATAAAGATGACCTAGTCATAGCTGAAGTTCTAGAATCAACTTATTGAGAATTAAATAATCCACAATGGATGAAATATATATTTACCTTTCCTTTAGAGATTAACCAAAAATCATAATGGTTAGTAAAAGATCAAATGATCCCAAAATAGGATAATACGTTAGAGAATGAAATACTAATATTAATTTCAACAATTATACCAACATTAACCAAAGTTAAATATATAACTTTCAAGAAACAATTTTCCATAAAATATTTCAATATAATCTAAAATAATATTGAATCCCAAAACATAGATGAATTTTCTTAAGTAGTCTTCCACATTAAATTGTATCTCCAAATAATATAGACTTCTCTTATAGTAACATAATTAAAAGTAATTATCCTAATGTAATTTTTTCTATGATAGGTTAATCATTTCCATAAATAACTCAAATTGATATCAAAAAAAAAACCCATAGGTAAAAAAACCCACCATTACTCTTCAAATAAAATCACATAGTATTCTAATTTCCTTTGAAATATAGTATTCCCTATAGAGCGAACAACTTCCAAAATAACATTTATCACTTAATCACCAAATCATATTCCTATTCTAAGGATATCCATTTGATAAGACATAAGATCCAAAATAAAGTTATTATTGATCAATAAAATCATTTAACTAATAATAATTAGTCATAATAACCAGGAACATCACATTGTCCAGTGGTTGGCAATAAATCCCAATCGCACTATGGTTGTGGGGTCGATTCCCACAGCTTTGTACGAAAAGACAGGTTATCACATGGTATACGTGTTGTCCTTTTTCAAAAACTATATAATTTTTAATTTTCCTATAAATTAGATAGATTCTTAAAAATAACTATAACAAAATTTCATCACAAATGTTATCGCATACCTCGCATTTTCATTACAAAACTTAATAACATGTAATTGCCTCAAAATCAATGATCATATAGAACCAAATTGTTTTTTATAATAATATCCACAAGTGAAAAGATAATTCTTCCTCAAATATAATTTTCACATGACAAACAGTAGGGTTACAATTACAAGAGAACATTCTTCCAAAGTAATCCCATCAACAAAGAGCACATATAATTTTAAAACATTTCTCTATCCATTTAATTCCACATAGCTTCTTACATGACCAAGAGAATATCCTATAGTATAAGTCATTCACTCGGGTAATGGTAAGGTCCACTAAATTTAATACAAATGAATGTAAATGATTTCTTAGGACCATTTTAATTTTCTTCCATAGTTCCCTTCATTTTTCCTAAGCAATTATTTACTTTATGTCACTCTTTCCCACACATAAATCATTTCATTTTTCCATTCGGACGCCTTCCTAGGTGCCTCCTTCCACATTTCCTGCATGATAGAAAATGAGATTTCTTTTCTCCATGGACTTTGTTGATGGATCTCTTATAATTCACCAATTTTCTCTTCATTATTGAGTTCAAGAGTTGGTTATTATATATGTTGTTGATCATATTTTTGGGAAACCGATTCGGCGTGAACATGATATCCCTTATGCCTATCAACATTCCATTTTGTTTCTATTTTCCACCACTGTTGAAACCTCATACATCATAATAAAATTTACTATGACATCCTTGGAATCCAGCCATTGACATAAACCAGAAAGCATTGAGCGAGTAATAATATTAATAAAATAATTTTGAGAATATCATGACACTTTATTTTAAATTTACAACACATTTGTATTAAACAAGGTCATTTATTCTAATCTTATATTAAAATCCTTCAAATTAGTTTGTAAAGAAAATGTAAATTATACTAAGCATATCCCCCTAGTGTGTCGTAACCAAGGGTTCAAAAAGGCCCATTTTCGTGTACCAGGATACCCCGGGGTAAGCCCAAAACTCCTTGTCAGAGTTTTCACTCCTAGGTACATCTGTACCATAACAGCCTCAACCTAATCATATCTAGAGAGGGATGTATTTCTTAAAAAATAAACAAAATTTCTACATTACCAAGATTCTAGGATGTTTTATAATAAAAATCCGCAATTTCTATCTTTGGGTCATGTTCTCTAATCGGAGTTTATCTAAATCTAGTTTCCACGGTTTGTACTAAACATCCTCTGATACCAAATATAACACCCTGACCCTAGTTACCCAGAGTTGGTGAATTATTACAAAAAATTGGCATGAACACAATATATGATGACTCAAAAGACCGATTAGTTTAGTATCCTTAGAAATACTAGAAAACTTACAAGGTTTACATTACATCATAAAATAGAAAACTAAGACAACATTGTTTCCATATAAAAAACTGAGATATGATAGACTATCATTACAGGTCAGTGACAATATACTTATTCTCATCTTGGAAAAAATATAACATAGAAAGGGCTGAGATCAAATGCCCAGTATGGGTAAAAATATAGAATAAACATTCATAAATAAGAATAAACATTTAAGGAAATGTATAAAACTTAAAAAAAGCCTTTTCAACATAAATATCATCATAATATGGAAAATATAAATCAAAATAATTCCATTTAATTACTCACATTGATATTCAACTAGTCAAATAATCACATAAAAATCAATATCCACTTTCATAATGAATAAATGTATAATGCTAGACATTATTACCATATAGTCAAGGCCGTGCTCCAATACTTCAAATATGATTTTTCCAAGGCCTTGGGCCAAGACACTAGTTTGTCTCATGAGACCTACCAATGCATTGAGTCGACATAGCGGGCTCCAACTGTCAGTTACAAATTCCAATTCATTCATTATATGACAAGGATTAAACATAACATAAACATTCCTATTAAATATAGAATACAAAATGTCAATACTTTATCCCTAAACCATGAATGGTACAAAAATAGCACATCCACAGTGAGACATAGCTCATTCAATGAAATATAGAATATTTTGTTATAATAGATTAACCTCAATAAATAAAAATGAAGGATATTGACATAGATTAAAATAATCATCATACCTATTTGAGAGAAATATCCCCCTTTTCTTGAAAACATTTAAAAGTCACACTATTTATCAAGAAGGCATTTAAAATAGATTTTTGAATCAAAGTGTCCCATGCCACATTTAAACTTTTAAAATCTATTTTAATTTTAAAACATTAATTTCAATATAAATATATCCTTAAAAACATTTTTAATACATGGACTTTAATGAGATCGATTTATAAGAATAAACTATTAATAAATTTAAAATGATATTTCACATAGAGTTCCTAAAAAAATGAGAGGAACTTGAATACAAATAATTGAGGTAATAAAAAATTTATAATATCATGATAAAAAAGGTATTCATGATATATTATGTCAAAGTATAGTATATACACCAAATAAAAGGGAACTCGCGCATAACAAAAAAAGACTCAATGGAATGCAAGTTGTGATGAAATCCCTTATAAAGACGGTATCCTTAGGTTAAGGATAAATCAATGAAATAATTATGGGTGAAAATTATAAATACACTCAGTATGATAGGATATTCAGTGTAAATAAATCCAAGAACATTCACATATATTATTGTAAAAACAACACCCGTGAATTGGAAGTTTAACTCAATGAATGGAGATTGAGTTAAAATTACTCTTATCAGGTTCATATCGATGACTTGAGAATTTATCAATGGAGTTATTATGTGTATAAAAAATTTATTAACAAAAATTTGAGTGAAAATTAATATATAAATTATAAATATTTACTCCACAAATAATCTTGGATTAAAATATCAATGAAGTATCCATAAAGCACAATGAGTGGAAATTGAAATTTGAAATTCCCTTATCGATTTGGTATCATATGAAACATACACCCCATGAAAGAAGGATTCTATAATAAAGATGTAAATATAGATAAATTAAACTATATTAGACCATGAATACAATAATTTGAAGTACATACACCATACAAATGTAAACTGTGGCCGATATAGCATGAATATCACGGAAATAAGAAGTGAGAAGAAAACTCCTTACCACGTTGTAATTAGTCGAGTCGTATGACCAAAATATAATAACCATAAAATGAATCACTTAATATCATGAATATAAAGATAATAATTATAATATATATCATATTTAAGTACACAATACACCACATGCAATAAAAAAGTGGCGAACAATGGAAATCTCACAGAATTAAATGTGAGATAAGAAACCCTGTACCTCAAGTCCAACTTGTCTTGTATATTCCATGTTTTTTCTGAACAATATACATAATTTAATTTTTACTTGATTAAGAAAATTTTTAATTTTTATTATTTCTTTTATATCGTTTCTTATCTAGCTATGACAATTAGTTAATTATTTTACTTCATATTGGATAATTTATCGACGTTCGGAACTTGAGTAAAAAATGAACTTGTTATAATTACAATATTTCCATGTGGTAAAAATTCCATTATCTCAAGAATGATATAAATTATTTAGATATCATATATTTATATACATATTATATCTAGTATATATATGTATTTATAACAATACATAACATTTGGAGATAAGAAATGAAATGTACCGTTCAATGGGATAGTAAGTCGTACGTACACATGAATGCTACTTTCATTTCTATTTAGTATTTTAGTGGAATTAAAACATAATGATACATAAGAATATTATAATTAAAGTATAATATCATATATAATATCATTATATACATCCTTTATATGTCCCACATAAGGAATTAATTAGTCATGTCATTTTGAGGGGGTGGTCGTCCGCACTTCCTCAAATGAAATTATCAGGTTTTACCCATAATGGTACCCATAAAATAATTATATAAAAGAGAAATATAGAAGAATAAAAAACCTAAAAATAATATATATATCATATACAAATACATTTCCATCTTAATGGACACAATGAGAGGGGGTATGAGATAATCGAACAATCATCTTTTCGTGAGGCATTAGTTTTCCATCCCCAATAACAGTATGTTCTTCACCCATTAGAGGGTGTTCTGTGAACATGTACTTATAATCCATATCATAATAACAATCTATTATATTGAGGATACTTGGGTTATTATAAAATAATGTAATAAAAAGAGTATAGGGGGATGGAAAAGTAAAATAAAACAATATAAAACAAATGAATTTAAGAGAAAGTGTTACCTTCAATTTCGGTAACTTTCTTTTGGTTGAACCAAAAAGTATTTTTCAAGTGACTTCTATACAAGGTAAGACTTCTAGGAGAATTTGGGGGAACTTGAGAGATTATTTGGTTATGGTTTGGATGATCCAAGTGTCTTGAGAGGTGTGTGGAATGGTTTAGAAGCGATGTCCTTTTATTAGTGGGAGGATGGGTTCTTTAGGAAAGTTTGAAAATATTATTTTATTAGATAGTGATATTCAGTTTATAAAGGTCCAAAACTAATTAATGTCAAAGATAAAAAGACTCAGGGTTGAAATATATTCATTCAATAATAATTTGACATGTTTTGGATTTTTTTTAAAATTAATAATCTTATTTATTTGAATCATTTATTAATGAGGTAAATACTACATCACTATGGTGTCATAAATAATTTATTTTATTTTATGTCTAAAAATTATAAAAAAATTAATATAATTTAAAAAATATTTTTATATTTAAAAGGATTATTAATAGTAAAAAATATTTCTTATATAATTCTATGTAATAATTTATATACTATAAGATATTTGTTAATGTCATTTTTGACTTAATGTTTATTATAGTAAAGTGTCATTATCATTTTTTAGTGGCTCCATGGGGTCCCAAATTTGACTCAAGGATGACCATGGTTGGAAATTACTCATCTAATAAGGTTAGGACTTGTGGTATGTTAATTTTGTATTATTATAATAATCTTTTTACCTTGAATTACCCTATTTTATTTTAACAACAGTAAATAAAAGTCATAAGTTACTATTCAGCAAAAATTATTTTCATCTTATCGAACCACATTTTACATACTAATAAAATCCAAGTATCTCGGATTTTCAAAATTGAACTCACAGAAGTAGTAAAATTTCATTAAAATAAAAAATTCATATTTTTAACTACTACTTAGTGGTTTCATTGTTCATTAAAAATTCATGTTTTTCAGAAAAATACAAAAAATTCATCCTAAGAAATATTTGATATTATGAATTCAAAAATGATTTCTATTTTACCAAATTCAAAACATAAAAGTTGGATTAATTATTTTAAAATTATTTTCTATTTTCAATACATATAGCTCGTTATTAAGAAATAATAAATATCAAAATATTGACAATCATTTATGTATACTTTCAATGTGAAATTATTTCCAATGAAAAATATTGGATTAAAGGGTAAAAATATAATCTAATTACACTTCAAAAAAATTAAAATACAATATAACCATATAAATTAATTAGAATAAAAGACAGTTTTGAATTCAAATATAGTATTTCTCCCTTTTCATAAAAAATGAATATTATTACAAAAATATCAAATTTTCATCCAATGTAAATTTTCATGTTCCGATTCTAAAGAAAAATTTTATTTTTTCAAAATGTAAATGAAAAAGGGTCAAATATTGGATTTAAAAAAGGTTCTCCATTAAAAAGTGGTAAAATTGATTTCTTTGGAAAAATACATTTTTTATCTGAAAAATTTAATATGTTATTATAAAATGTCTAAGACACACATAATACAAAAGTTAAAATTATATGGAGTATATAAAATTCAAAATATAGTTAATAATATTCAAAAAATCTTTTGAACAAATAGTTTGGTATGTCGTGGTGCGCTCGAACTCAGTGTTGTGTGTAGCGCAAACTTTTGAATTTTATGAATATAACTTACTGTGAAATCACGGGGTGTTACATTCACCCATTGTTCAATAAATTGAGTCCTCACAATTTGAAATTGTTCTTTTAAAATACGAGTTTAAAAATCGAAAAATATCATTGTGGGAAACCATCTTCATAAATTGGGTTAATAATATATAGTCTTAATAAGAGGGAAAATGATATGAAAAAGTCACCAGCATATTATGATCATGATTAGGAGAACATTGGTGGAAATTAAAGACAAATAATTAGAGGAAATATGTAAATATTTATAAGAAGTGATTGAGGTCATGAATAACAAACAAGTGTAAAATGAAGGCATCAAATCCATAAATCTATGACAATTTAAAATATCATCGGTTCAACAAAACATAAAGCATTCAGATAACAAATTTTTGGTTTTAAAATCGCATCTCTAAATTTTAATATTTAATTTATTCATAGAATAAATAACAAAAATATACTTGACAAGTATAGTTTCATCCTTCATCTAATTCTTACCACAAACTCATCTTTCACTCCAAATGAAGAGTATTAAAGATAACTTGATCACACCTAAAGTGCTAGAATAAAGTTATAGAGAATCACATAATCCACAAAGTATGAACTATATATTTCCCTTTTCTTTAGAGATTAAAAATATCCAAAAATTTTAGTAAAAGATCAGATGATCCCAAAAAAGGATAATATTTTAGAGAAATAAATACAAATATTAATTTCTCAAATTAAACCAACAATACCCATAGTTCAATAAATACCATTGAATAAAAATTTTCCTATAAAATATTTCAATATAATCCTATCTTATATTGAAGCCCAAAATTCATAATAATTTTCATACGTAGTCTTCCACGTTAAATTGTATCACTAAATAATAACAACAAATCTTAAAGTCACAAACATAAAGGTAATTAATCTAATCACATATTCTATTTAATAGGTTAAGCATTTCCATAAATAACTCAAATCTCTATAAATACAAAATAAAAAAATAGTTAAAAATAACCAACCATTACTCATCAAATGAAATCCAATATTATACTCTTTCCTTAGGCATATAGTATTCCTGATAGAGAAAACGTCTTCAAAAATAAAATTTATTACTTAATCACCAAATAATTTTCCTATACTAAGGATATCCATTTGATAAGACATAAAATCCCAAATAACCTTATTATTGATCAATTAAATAATTTAACTAAAAATAATTAGTCACAATAACCAGGGACTTCACATAGTCCCGTGGTAGGAAATAAATCCCAATCGCACTATGGTTGGGGGTTTGATTCCCACATCTTTGTCTGATGCGACAGGTTTCCACATAGTCTGGGTGTTGTCCTTTTTAAAAAAACTATATAATTTTATAATATTCCCAAAAATGAGATATATTCCTCAAAAAAATTATAACATAATTTCATCAAAAATGTTATCTCATACCTCGTAATTTCATTCCAAAATTTAATAACATGTAATTGCCTCAAACACAATGCTCATATGAAACCAAATTGTTATTTATAACTATATCCACAAGAGAAAAGATAATTTTTCCTCAAATATCATTTTCACATGACAAACTATAGGGTTACAATTACAAGAGAAAAGTCTTCCAAAGTAATCCCATCAACAAAGAGCACTAATACTTTTTAAACATTTCTCCATTAATTTGTTTCCACATAGATTATTCCAAGACCAAGTGGATATCCTATAGAATATGGCATTCAATTGGGTAATAGAGAGGTCCCCTACCTTTACAGCAAATGAATGTATATGGATTCATGGGACCATTTTTATTTTCATCCATAGTAACATTCATTTTTCCATAACAATTCATTCATTTATATCCTTATTTCTCACACATAAAGAATTCATTGTTCTATTAATACACCTTCCTAGGAGCCTCATTGCAAATTTTATAAAAGATGTAAAATGAGCATTCTTCTCTATGTGGTCTTCACTGCTGGAGCTATTATCAACCACCACTTTTCTGTTATTTTGTGTGATTGGATGTTGGTTAATATATATGTTGTTGATTATATTTTTGGAATACTGTTCTTGAATGAAAACAATATCTTTTACGCCTATCAAAATTCCATTTTGTATCTATTTTCCACCACTGTTCAAACATTGTACATATCTCTCAAAGCTACTATGACTTCCTTGGAATCCAGCCATTGACTAAAACCAGAAATCATTGTGTGAGTAATAATAGTCATAAAATCTTTTTGTGAATATAATGACACCTTATTTTCAATTTAAAACATCATAGTATTTACCAAGTTCATTTATTCTCATCTTATATTGAAATTATTCAAATCAGTTTGTAATTAGAATTTAAATTATCCTAAGCATACCCCCGAGAGTTTCATAACAATGAGTGAAGCAAGGACCGTTGTTGTATACCAGGATACCCCGGGTCAAGCTCAAAACTCCTTGTTAGAGTTTTCACTCCTATGTACATCTATTCCAGAGTCACCTCTACATGTATGTATCCAGGCATGGATGTACTTCTTATAAAATACACAAAATATCTACATTACCAATAATCTAGGAAGTTCTTTTAATCTAATCCTCATACTATATCTTTTGGTAATGTGCTTTAATTAGAGATTATCTAAATCTAGTTTTAAGGGATTGTACAAAATTTCCTATGATACTAACTGTAACACCCCGACCATAGTTTCCAAGACTCGGTGCATTATTACATAAAATTAAAATGATCTTAAATGATCATGTATCGAAAGACCGGTTAGTATAGTAGTCTTCTATGTACTAGATACATTCATAAGGTTTACATTACATAATTAAATGGAAAACTACAACAATATTGTTTCCATAGACAACACTGAGATCCCATATGCTATCCATTTAGGTCAGTCATAATATATTTCTTCGCATCATAGTAAAAATAAAATAGAGAAAGGGGTGAGCACAAATGATCAGTAAGGATAACAATATAGTAGAAAATTTCATAAATAAGAATAAAATTTTATGGCAATGTATAAAACAAAAACAAAATATTTTTTCATCATAAACTTAATCATAATATGGAAAATATAAATCAAAATAATTCCATTTACTTACTCACATGGATATTATACTATTCAAATAATCACATTCAATATCAATAGCCACATTCATACTAATGGAATGCATAATTCCAGACTTCATAACCACATAGTCAAGGCCTTGTGCCAAGACTACAAATAATATTTTTTCAAGGTTTTGTGCCAAGACACTAGTTTGTATCATTAGTCCTAACAATGCTTCAAGGAGCTATAGTGGGCTCCACCCATGACTTACTATGTCCAATTCATTCCTCATATGAAATTTTTTAAACATAACATAAAAATTCATATTAAAAATAGCATATGAAATGCCAATACTTTATCCATAAAACACAAATAGAATAAAAATAGAACATCCACAGTCAAACATAACGAATTAAATACAATGTATAAGATTGTATTATTATATATTATCCTCAATCAAGAATAATGAAGGATGTTTACATATATTAAAATAATCATCAAAACTATTTGAGATAAATATACCACTTTTCTTGAAAACATTTAATAGTATCACTATTTATCCAGAATCCGTTTCAAATAAATCTTTGAATCAATGTTTCCCGTACCACATTGAATGTTTTAAAAGGAATTTTATTTTTAAAACATTAATTTCCATATAAATAAATCCTTTGAAAACATTCTTAAAACATGGACAACAAGGAGAATGATTTATAAGAATAAATCATTAAAACATTTAAAATGATACTTTTCTTACAGTTCCTAACCAAATGAGAGAAACATAAATAAAAAATATTTAGACAATAAAAACATTATAATATCATGATAATTAATTTATTAATGATATAATATTTCATAGGATAGTATATACACCAAATAAAAGTGAATTGGTGCATAATAACAAAGATGAATCAAGGGAATGTAAGTTGTGATGAGTTCCCTTATAAAGACTGTATTCTTATGTTAAGGATAAATCAATGACATAATTATATGTGAAAAATATAAATACACTCAATATGATTGTATGTTCAATGTAAATAAATCATAGAACATTTACAGATATTATTGTAACAACAACACCATGGAATTTGATGATTAACTCAATGAACAGAGATTAAGTTAAAATTACACTTATCTGGTTCATATCGATGTCTTGAGAATTTTTCAATAGAGTGTTTATGAGTATCAAAAGTATATCCACTTAATGGTGAGTGGAAATTACTACATAAATAATAAATATTTATTCCACACATAATCTTGGAGTAAAATAATCATTGAAGTATCCATAAAGCCTAATAAGTTGAAATTGAAATTTAAAATTCCCATATCGATTTGGTAACTTGTCAAACATACACCCCATGAAAGAAGGATCATACAATGAAGATGTAAAAACCCATAAATTAAGGTATATTACACTAATAATACAATCCTGGGAAATTCATACATCACACAAATGAAGTAGTGTTCAATATAGCATGAATCTCACTAGAATAAGAAGTGCGATGAAAACTCCATACCATGTTGTAATTAATCGAGTCGTATGACCAAAAGTTAATAACAATAAAATGAATCACAGAATACCATAAATATAAATAAAATAATTATTATATGTATCAAATGGATCTAAAAAATAAACTTAACTCAATAATGAAGTGGTTAACAATGGAAATCTCAAGGAATTAAAAGTGATATTAGAAACCCCTTACCTCAAGTCCGATATGTCTTGTAGGTTCCTTGTTCTTTCTGAAAATTAAACCATATTAAATTTATAAATTATTAAGAACTTTTTTCTTGTTTATTATTCATTTTATATAACTTATTAACTTGTAGTAACATTTAGTTAATTATTTGTGTTCATATTGAATATTTTATCGATGTTCGGAACATGAGTCCAAAATAAACTTGTAATAATTACAATTTTTCCATGAGGTAAAAATTAAATAATCACCAGAGTGCTATAGATATTTACATATAATATATATATTATATATGAAATATATATATATGTATTTATAACTATACAAAACATTTGGAGATAAGAAATGAAATGTATCGTTCAGGGAGACGATAAGTTGTACATACACATGAACACTACTTTAGTTCCTATTTTGTATTTTAATAGAATTAAAACCTAATTTTACATAAGTATATTTTAATTCCAGTATAATATAATATATAATATCATTAAATACATCCTTTATGTGTCCCACATAAGGAATTAACGAGTTATATCATTTTGAGGGGGCGGTAGTACACAATTTCTCAAATGAAATTATAACGTTTTACCCATAATGGAAACCATAAAATAATGAAATAAATGTACAATATATAAGCATAAAGAAAAAATAAATATAATATATATATCATATATAAATACAGTTCCATCTTAATGGACACCATGATATGAAATAGGTCATAATCGAACAATCAACATTTCGTGAGGCTTAGTTTCCATCCACAGAATCAGTAAGTTCCTCACCCGTTAGATATAGGTGTGTGTATGTGTAGTAAGAATAATTATCATAACAACATCCTTGTATATTTATGATACTGGTTTTTTCAAAAAATAATGGAATTATAATAGTTTATGGGGATAGAAAAGTAAAATAAAATAAAATAAAATAAAATAAAATAAAAAATAATAATTTAAGATAAAGTGTTACCTTTAATATTGGTAACTTTCTTTACCATGAGCAAAAAGGACTTCTTGAAGTTCTATATGCCAATGGTAAGGATTATAAGAGGAAGAGGGGGATATTGATATATTATTTGGTTAGAGGATGGACGAGCCAAGGGGCTTGATAGGTGAGTGGAATGGGTTAGAAGTGGTGTCCTTTTATAAGGGAGAGGAGGGGTTCCCTAGGAATGTGTGAAAATATTATTTAATTATATAGTGATATTCGGTTTTTGAAGGTCCAAAACAAATTAAAGTATAAGATAAGATGATTCCTGGTCGAAATAAAATCATCTAATAATAATTGTATATGGTTTGGATATTGTATTCATATTAGTTATCGTATTTATTTAAATCATTTATTAATGAGGTAAATACTACATCAGTATGGTTTCATAAATAATTTAATTCATTTGATTTCTAAAAAATATAAATAAATATTTAGTAATGTAGAAAATATATTTAAATTTCCAATCATTATTTATAGTCGAAAATATGACTTAAATAATCCCATGTAAAAATTGATATATTAAAAGACATTTGTTAATGTCATGTTTGTCATTGCTTTATGTTAATTAAAATTTAGTGTCATTATCATTATTAAGTGGCTCCTTGGGGACCCATAATCAATCCAAGGATGCCCATGTTTGGCCATTACTCATCCAATAAGGATCGGAAAAGTGTTAAGGTATTTATGTATTGTTATAATATTCTATTTACCTTGAATTGCCCTGTTTACCGTTAACCATGGTAAATAAAATTCAAAAGATACTATTCACATAAAATTATTTTCATCTTATTGAACCAAATTTTAAATACTAATAACAACCAAATATCTTGGATTTTTGAAATTGAATTCACAAAAGAGAAAAAATTTCATTTAATTGAAAAATTCAGATTTTAAACTACTACATATTGGTTTCAATATTCGTCAAAATTTGTTGTTTTTCGGAAAAATACAAAAAATTTAGCCAAATACATATTTGATATTCCGAATTCATAAATTATTTCTATTTTACCAAATTAAAAACCGAGAAATTTGATTAATTAATGTAAAATTAATTCCCATTTTCTATACAAATAGCGTGTTTTTAAGAAACAATAACTATCAAAATATTGAGAGTTATTTATGTATAATTTCAAAGTAAAATTAATTCCAATGAAATATATTGGATTAAAGGGTTAAAATATAATCTAATAACATTTCAAAACCCATTTAAAATATAATCTACCCAAATAAATAAATTATATTAAAAGGAAATTTTGAATTAAAATACATTATTTGTCACTATTAAAAAAACAAATATTATTAGAAAAATACCAAAATTTCATCCATAGTAAATTTTGATGTCCCAATTCTAAAGAAAATTTTATTTTTTAAAAAAATATTATGAAAAAGGGTCAAATATTGGATTTTAAAAGGGTTCTCCATTAATAGGTGATAAAATTGAATATTTTTGAAGAAAACATTTTGTATCTGAAAAATTGAATTTGTTCATATAAATTGTCTAAGAAAAACATGATAGATATGTTAAAATTATATGGAGTATATAAAATTCATAATCCAGTTAATAATATTAATAATCGATTCTGAATGACTAGTTTGGTAAGTCGTTGTGCGCTCGAACACGGTGTTCCTTGCAGCGCAATCTATTAAATTTTATGAAAATAACATACTATGAAATCTTGGGGTGTTACATACTCCCATACTTCAATTAATTTCATCATCAAAATTTGAAATTGTTCCCTGAAAATAAAAGCGTAAAAATAGAAAAATACCTATCTGGAAAACCCACATCGGATATTGGGTTAATAAAATTTAGTCATAATAAGAGGAAAAATGAGATGATAAAGTCACCACCAAATTATGATCATGATTAGGAGAACATGTGTGGAAATTAGAGACACCGAATTGGAGGAAAAAACATAAATATATATAGTTAGTGATTGAGGTATTCAATCACAAACAAGTGTAATATTGAGGGCCTCAAAGCCATCAATCTATAATGATTTAAAATATCATTGGTTAAACAAAACAGTAAGTTTTTGGATAACAAATTTTTGGTTTTAAAAACACATCCCTAATGTTTAGTAAATAAGTTTTTTCATAGAATATGAAATAAATATACTTGATAAGAAGAGTTTCATTGTTCATCTAATTCATACCACAATCTCATCTTTCACTCCAAATGATGAGTATTAAAGATTACTTGGTCACACCTCAAGTACTAGAATCCATTTATACAGAATCAAATAATCCACAATGGATGAAATATATATTTCCCTTATCTTTAAATATTAACCTAAACCAAAATGGTTAGTAAATGATTATATGATCCCCAAAACGGATAATACTATAGAGAATGAAATACTAATATTAATTTATAAAATTAAACCAACAATACTCAAAGATAAATTAGTGCATTTCAATAAACAATTGTTAATAAAAACATTCATTATAATCAAGACTAATTTTTAAACCAAAAACTCAAAAGAAGTTTCTTACATAGTCCTAGACGTTAAATTGTACCCCAAAATAATATCTACTACTCTTAAAGTCACATACATAAATTTAATTAACCTAATCACATATTCTCTATTATAGGTTAAGAATTTCCATAAATAACTCAAATCACCATAAATCCAATATAAAAACAAATTTAAAAAAACCCCACCATTACTCTTCAATTGAAATCCTATAGTATTCCATTTTTCTTAGGTATATAGTATTCCAAATAGAGTGAACGTCTTCCAAAATAACAATTATCACTTAATCACCAAATCATTTTCTTATACTAAGGATATCCATTTTATAAGAGAAATGATACCAAATCAACTTATTATTGATCAATAAAATCATTTAAATAAAAATAATTAGTCACACTAACCAGGTACATCACGTAGTCTAGTGGTGTGCGATAAATCCCAATCACATTATAGTTGTGGGTTCGATTCCCACAGCTCCGTCTGATGAGACGGGTTGTCACACGGTCTGTGTATCATCCTTTTTCTAAAACTATATAATATTATTATATTCCCAAAAATGAGATAGATTCCACAAAATAACATTAACAAAATTTCATCACAAATGTTATATCATACCTCACATTTTCATTCCAAAATTTTATAAAATGTAATTTCCACAAAATCAATGATCATATAAAACCAAATTTATATTCATAACTATATCCAAAAGAGAAAAGTTGATTCTTCCTCAAATATCATCTTCAGATGAAAAATTGCAGGGTTACAATTAGAAGAGAAAATTCTTCCAATGTAATCCCATCAATAAAGAGGACTAATACTTTTTAAAAATTTCACCATCCATTTATTCCTACATAGCTTCTTCCTTGAACAAGAGGAAATCATATATATGAGGGAATTTCATCGGGTAATGTCTTAGTCGCCTGCATTTATGGAAAATGACAATAAATGTACTTTTAGGTCCAATTTTTTTCTTCCATAATACACTTCGTTTTTTCCCGCAAATTCATTACATTATGTCCTTCAATCCCACACATAAACCATTTCTTTTTACCATTAAGACACCTTCCTTGGTGTCTCCTTCCACATTTCCCGCATGATGGAAAATGATCTTTCTTTTGTCCATGTTATTCACTGTAGGAGCTCTAATAATTGACCACTTTTCTCTTCATTGTTTACTCCGGGAGTTGGTTACTATATTTTTTGTTGATCATATTTTTGTAAAACTGATTCGTCATGAACATGATATCTTCTACACCTATCCACATTTTATTTTGTTTCACTTTTACACCACTATTCAATCCTTGTACATCATGCTCAAAGTTAATATGACTTTCTTGGAATCAAGTTAAGGACTATAACTAGAAAGCATGGCGTGAGTAATAATAGTCATAAAATCATTTTGAAAATATCATGACACCATATTTTGAATTTAAAAAATCATAGGATTGACCAAGGTCAATTATTCCCATATTATATTAAAATACTTCAATTCAATTTGAAAAGAAAATGTAAAATATCCTAAGCATATCCCTCGAGAGTTTTGTAACCAAAAGTGCAGCAAGACCCGTTGTTGTGTACCAGGATACCCCGGGTCAAGCCCGACACTCCTTTTTGGAGTTTTCACTCTTAAGTACATCTGTGCTAGATCCACCACTACCTACATGTATCTAGACCTGGATGCAATGCTTGGAAAATACAAAAAATATCTACTTTACCAGGATTCTATGATGTTATTCTATACTAATCCTCAAAGTCTATCTTAGGATAATGTGATCTAATCAGAGTATATCTACATGTAGTTTGCATGGTTTGTACTAACCTTCCTTTGATACAAACAGTAACGCCCCGACCCGAGACTGATTACTTTAGTAGGCTTGGAAGTACTAGAAACATTCATAAGGTTTATATTACATCATAAAATGGAAAACAAAACAACATTTTTTCCATAAACAACACTGAGATCCCATAGACTATCCACACAGGATAGTCATTATATACTTCTTCACATCCTAGTAAAAATAAAACATATAAAGGGGTGAGCTCAAATGCTCAGTGAGAAAAAAAATATAGCGGAAACTTTCACAAATAAGTATAAACATTTAAGGCAATGTTCAAACTAAAACAAATGAACTTTCAACAAAAAATTCATCATAATATGGAAAATATTAATCGAAATAATTCCATTTACTTACTCACATGGATATTCTATTAGTCGATTAATCACATGAAATATCAATAGATACTTTCATAATGATGGAATGCATAATTCTAGATTGCAAAACCACATTGTAAAGGCCTTGTGCCATGACGACAAATTATATTTTGTCAAGGCCTTGTTCGAAGACACTAGTTTGTCTCATAAGACCTACCAATGCATCTAGAAGCTATAGTGGGCTCCACCCATAACTTACATTGTACAATTATTTCATCATATGAAAAGGATTAAAGATAACATAATCATTCATATTAAAACTAGAATATGAAATGTCAATACATTATCCATAAACCACGAATGGTGTAAAATTAGCACATCCACAGTCAAACATAACCCATTAAATACAATATGGAAGATTGAATTATAATATATTAACCTCAGTCAAGAATAATGAATGATATTGAAATATATGAAAATAATCATCAAAACTATTTGAGAGAAATATCCCCCTTTTCTTTAAAACATTTAATAGTATCACTATTTATCAAGAAGCAGTTTAAAATATATTTTTGAATCAAAGTGTCCCATACCACCTTGAAACTTTTAAAAGGAATTTTAGTTTTGAAACATTAAAGTCCATATAAATAAATCCTTAAAACCATTTTTAAAACATGGACATTAATGAGAATGATTTAGAAGAATAAATCATTAAATAATTTCAAATGATATTTTAGTTAGAGTTCCGTACCAATTGATAGACACTTGAATACAAATAATTAAGGTAATAAAAACATTATAATATCAGGAGAATAAAGGTATTCAAGATATAATATGTCAATGTAATGTATATAAACCAAATAAATGTAAATTGGCACATATCAACAAAGAAGACTCAATAGGATGTATGTTGAGATGAAATCCTTTATAAAGACCGTATCCTTAGGTTATGGATAAATCAATGACATAATTATGTGTGAAAAATATAAAAACAATCAATATGATTTGAAATTTAGGGTAATAAAATCAGAGAACATTCACACATATTTTTGTAAAAACAGCACCAATGAATTGGAGGTTTAACTCAATGAATGGATATTGAGTTAAAATTACTCATATCAAGTTCATATTGATGACATGAGAATTTATCAATGGAGTGATTATGTGTATCAAAATTATATCTACATAAAAGTGAGTGGAAATAAAAACATAAATTATAAATACATATTCCACACATATTCTCAGAGTAAAATAATCAATGAAGTATTTTTAAAGCCCAAATGAGTGGTAATTGAAATTTGAAATTCCCTTATCAATTTGGTAGCTTATGAAACATACCCCCCATGAAAGAAGGATCATAAAATTAAGATATAAATACCCATAAATTAATGTATATTACACCAACAATACAATAATGGGCAGTACATACACAACACAAAAGGAAATAGTGGCCAATATAGCATGAATCTCAAGGAAATAAGAAGTGAGATGAAAACTCCTTACCACCTTGTAATTAATCGAGTCGTATGACAATTAGTTAATACCCATAAAATTAATCATAGAATACCATGAATATAAAGTGAATAATTATAATATATATCAAATTTAACTACACAATACACCACATGTAATAAATAAGTTGTGAACAATTAAAATCTCAAAAAATTAAATATGAGATAAGAAACACCTTACCTTAAGTCCGACTTGTCTTGTAAGTTCCTTTTTCTTCATGAATAATAAAGATATGTTAATTTACGATTGACTAATATCATTTTACAAGATTATTATTCCTTTAATATCACTTATAAACTTTCTATAACACTTAGTTAATTATATGAGTTCATATTGGATATTTTATTGACGTTCGGAACTTGAGTAAAAAATGAACTTTTTAAAATCACAATTTTCCCATGTGGTAAAAATTAAATTATCCCCCAAATGATATAAATGATTTTTATTTCATATATAAATATTATATATCCATTATATATATGTATTTATAACAGTACATAACATTTGGAGATAATAATTGAAATGTATCATTCATGGGGATAGTAAATCGTACGTACACATGAACACTACTTTCATTTCAATTTTGTAAATTAATGTAAATAAAACACAATGATACATAGATATATATTAATTGTAGTATAATATAATATATAATATCATTAAATCCAAACTTTATATGTCCCACATATGGAATTTACAAGCCATATCATTTTGAGGGGGCAATAGTCTTCACTTCCTAAAATGAAATTATCATGTTCTTTCCATAGTGGAAACCATAATATGATGATATAAATGGAACATACAGAAGGATAAATAATAAATAAACATAATATATATATCATATATAATAAATTTTTATCTTAATGAACACCATGAGAAGCTGTAGGATATAATCAAACAATCATTGTTTTGTGAGTCGTTAATTTGCCTTCCAAATAAACAGTATATTCATTACCTATTGGATGAAGGTGTGTTTAAGTGTAGTTATAAAACTTCTACTAAAAACATACTAGAATATCGAGGACACTGGTGTTGTTATAAAATAATGGAATAAAAAGAGTTTAGGGGAATGGAGAAGTAAAATAAAACACAAGAAAAAAAAAATTAAGTGAATGTGTCACCTTTAATTTGGGTTTCTTACATTGGCTTGAATAAAAAGGACTTCTTGAATTGCCTTCTGTCTAAGGTAAGGACACTAGGAGAAATAAAAGAATCTTTAATGATTATTTGGGAATGGTTTCGACCAGAAAAGGGGCTTGAGAGGAGTGTGTAATGAGTTAGAAGTGGTGTCCTTTTATAAAGAGGGAGGAGGTGTTCTTTTAGAATGTGGGAAAATATTATTTTATTATACAGTGATTTTCAGTTTCTAATGTTCCAAAAAAATTTAATGTCGATGTCAATATGACTCAAGATCGAAAGAAAATTATATAATGAGAATTGGAAAGGTTTGGGATATTTGTTTAGTATTAATAATCTTTTTTATTTAAATTATTTTTTAATGATGTAAATACTACATTACAATGGTGTTATAAATAATTTAATTTATTTAGATCTGAAAACTATAAAAAATTACAATAATGTAGTATATATTTTTATATTTATAATGATTATTTATATTCTAAATGATTGTTTATATAATCCCATGTAAAAATTGTTATACTAAACGATATTTGTTAATGTCATTTTTGTCATTACATTAAGTTAATTAAAATAAATCATCATTATCATTTTTAAGTGGCTCCATGGGTTCCCAAAACCAACCCAATGATGCCTATTGTCAGCCATTACTCAACCAGTAAGGTTAGGAAATGTTTTATGGTAATTTTGTGTTATTATAATATTCTTTTTAACTTGTATTACCCTATTAACCTTAAACCAAGGTAAATAAAAGTCAAAAGTTACTATTCAATTGAAATTATTTTATTCTTATTATTACACAATTAAATTATAAATAACAACAACAATTATGGTATTTTCAAAATTAAATTCACATAAGTGGTAAAATTTCATTTAAATGAAATTTTGTTCTTTTATATACTACTTAGTCATTTCACTATTCATAAAAAAATTGACGTTTCTTCAGAAAAATACCAAAAATTCAGCCTACGATATATTTGATATTCTTGAATTCAAAAATGATGTCTATTTTAAAAAATTTAAAACATATATGTTGGATTAATTAATTTAAAATTAATTCATGTTGTCAATATAAATAGAGTGTTTTTAAGAAACAATAAATATAAAAAGATTTTCACACGTTTATGTATAATTTCAGAGTAAAATTAATTAAAATAACCATGATTGGATTAATGGGTCAAAATATAATCTAATAACACTTCATAACAATTTTAAAATATAATCTATCTATATTAATAAATTAGATAAAAATGCGGTTTTGAATTATAATATTGTATTTCTTAGAATTCATAATAAAATGAATATTATTGGAAAAAATAAAAAAATTTCATTCAAAGTAAATTTATTGTCCCGATACTATAAACGAATTTTATTTTTTCAAAATGAATATGAAATAATGTCAAATACGAGATTTAAACAGGGTTCCCCATTAAAAGGTGGAAATATGGATTTTTTTTGAAAAATACATTTTTTATCAAAAAAAAAAAGAATTTGTTCTTGTAAAATGTATAAGAATCAGATAATACATAAGTTAAATTTATATAGTGTATATAAAACACAAAATCCAATTAATACTATTCATAACCTCTTTTGAATGGGTGGTTTGGTAAGTCGTGGTGTGAATGAACACGGTGTTGCGTGTAGCGCAAGCTATTAAATTTTAAGAAAATAACTTACTATGAAATATTGGGGTGTTACATTCTCACATCCTTCAATAAATTTCATCCTCACAATTATAAAATTGTTCTTTGAGAATAAAAGGATAAAAATAAAAAATTACCTTTGTGGAAAACCCACATTATAAATTGGTTGAATAAAATTTAGCCTAAATTAGAGGGAAAATGAGATGAAAAAGTAACTACAAAATTATGATCTTGATTAGGAGAACATTGGTGGAATTTAGAGACACATAATTGGAGGGAAAACGTACATATATATAGGTAGTGATTGAGTTCATCAATTACAAACTATTGTAAAATTGAGGTCCTCAAATCCATCAATCTGTGAAGATTCAAGATATTATATATTCAACAAAACATAAAGCATTAGGATAACACATTTTTGGTTTTAAAACCCCGTCCCTAAAGTTTATTAAATAATTTATTCATTGAATAAGAAAACAAAAATATACTTGACATGTATACTTTCATCCTTCATTTTATTCTTACCACGAAATCATCTTTCACTCCAAATGATGAGTATTAAAGATGACTTGGTCACACCTGAAGTTCTAGAATCAACTTATAGAGAATCACATAATCTACAATGGATAAACAATATATTTATCATTTCTATAGATAATATCCAAAACCAAAATGGTTAGTAAAAGATCAGTTAATCACCAAAAATTATATTACATTAGAGAAAGAAGTACTAATCTTAATTTCTAAAATTAAACCAACAATACCCAAATATCAATAAATACCAATCAATAAATAATTTTCCATAAAATATTTTAATATAATCCTAACTAATATTGAAACCCAAAACTCAGAATAATTTTCTTACATATTCATCCTCTTTAAATTGTATCTCTAAATAATATCAACATCTCTTAAAGTCACATACATAAAATTAATTATTCTAATCACATATTATATATGATACGTTAATCATTTCAATAAATAACTATAATAACAATAAATAAAAAATAAAAACATATGTAAAAACCCCACGTTCAATATGGCTATGGGTTCAATTCCTATAGCTTTGTCCGACGTGATGGTTTATCACATGGTCTTTGTGTTGTCTTTTTTCAAAAACTATATAATTTTATTATATTCCCAATAATGAGATAGATTCCTAAAAATAACTATGACATAATTTCATCACAAATATTATCTCATACCTCGCATTTTCATTTTAAAATTTAATAACATGTAATTGCCTCAAACTCATTGATACTAAAAAAAATTCTTGTTTATAACTATATCTACAAGAGAAAAGATAATTCTTCCTCAAATGTCATTTTCACATGGAAAACCGAAGGGTTACAATTACAAGGGAAAAGTCTTCCAATGTAATCCCATCAACAATGAGCATTAATAATTTGTAAACATTTCTCCTTCCATTTATTGCCACATATCTTTATCCTTGACCAATAGGATAACCTATAAATATGGTACACACTCGGGTAATGTCCAGGTCCCCTAGATTTATAGAAAATAACTATAAATGGATTCTTGGAACCATCTTTAATTTCTTTCATAGTACCCTTCATTTCTCCTCGACAATTCTTCACTTTTTGTCTTTATTTCCCACACATAAAGCATTTTGTTGTTCAATTAAAAAACCATCCTAGGTGTCTCCTTCCAGATTTCCTGGATGATGGAAAATGAGCTTTCTATCCTCCATGGTCTTCACTACTAGAGCTCTTATCATTCACATCCATTCTCTTCTTTGTTTAGTCCAGCAGTTGGTTAGTATATATATTGTTGATCATATTTTTGGAAAACATATTCGGCATGAACACGATAACTTTTATGCATATCAATATTCTATTTTGTTTCTCTTTTCAACCACTGTTCACACCTAGTACATCATTCTCAAGGTTATTATGACTTCCCTGGAGTCCACCCATTGACTAAATCCAGAAAGCATTTAATGAGTAATAATAGTCATAAATTCATTTTGAGAATATAATGACACCTTATTTATAATTTAAATCACATTAGGATTAACCAAGGTAAATTATTCTCATCTAATATTAAAATCCTTCAAATTAGTTTTTAAATATAATTTAAATTTTCCTAAGAATATACCCTGGGAGTTTCACAACCAAATGTGCAACAAGGCTCGTTGTCGTGTACCATGATACCTTGTGTCAATCCCTATACTCATTGTTGGATTTTTCACTCCTAGGTACATCTGTGCCAGAGCGGCCTCTTCCTGATCATATCCCGATAGGGTTGTACTACTTGGAAAATACCAAAATTCTATACATTACAAATATTCTAGGTTTATTTTCTATACTAATCATCAATGACTATCTTAGTTTATTGTTCTCTAATAAGAGTTTATCTAAATCTAGTTTCCAAGGATTTTTCTAAACTTCCTCTACTACCAACTATAACACCCTGACCCTGGTTACACACAGTTGTTGCATTATTACAATACACTAGCATGATAAAAAAAGATCAAGTCTTGAAATAATGATTAGTTTAGTAGCATTGTAAGTACTATATACATTAATACGGGTTACATTACATCATAAAATTGAATAAACAACGACATTGTTTACATAAACAACAATGATATCACATAGACTATCCCAGTAGATCAGCCATAATATACATCTTCTCATTCTGGTAAAAATAAAACATATAATGCGATGAGATAAAATTATCAGTAAGGATAACAATACAACGGAAACGTTCCTAAATAAGCATAAACATTTAAGGAAATCTATAAAACTAAAACAGAATCCTTTTCCACATAAAATTCATCATAATATGGAAAATATAAATCAAAATAATGCCATTTACATACTCACATGGATTTTATAATAGTCAACTAATCAAATTCAATACCAATAGCCACATTCATAATGACGGAATACATAATTCCAGACCTCATAACCACATAGTCGAGGCCTTGTGTTGAGACTAAAAATATGATTTTGTCAAGGCATTGTGCCAGGATACTAGTTTGTCTCCTGAGACCTACCAATGAATATAGTTGCTATAGAGGGATCCACCTGTCACTTACTATGTCCAATGCATTCATCATTTGAAAAGGTTTAATCATTACAAACACATTCGTATTAAAACTAGTATACGAAATGTCAATAATTTATCCATAGACCATGAATGGTATAAAAATAGCACATCAATAGTCAAACATAAAGAATTAATTACATGATAGAATATTCTATTATAATATATTATCCTCATTAAATAATAATGAAGGATATTGACATAGATGAAAATAATCATCAAAACTATTTGAGAGAAATATCCCCCTTTTCATGAAAAAACATAAAATTATCACTATTTATCCAGAATCCTTTTAAAATAGATTTTTTAATCAAAGTGTCCCATACCACTTTGAAATATTTAAAAGGAATTTTAATTTTAAAACTTAAATTTCCATATGAATAGATAGTTAAAATCATTTTTAAAACATGGTCATTAATGAGAACGTTTTAGAAGAATAAATCATTATAACATTTAAAATGATATTTTAGTTAGAGTTCCTAACCAAATGAGAGACGCTTGATTAAAAATAATTGAGATAATCAGAACTTTATAATATCATGATAATAGGGGTATAGATGATATATTATGTCAAATTATAGTATATACACCAAATAAAAGTGTATTGGCATATAACAACCAAGAAGACTCAATGGAATGTAAGTTGAGATGAAATCCATTATAAAGACTGTATCCTTAGGTTAATGATAAATAACTGACATAATTATTTTTGAAAAATATAAATACTCTAAATATTATTTGATATTTAGTGTAAATCAATCACATAACATTCACACATATTTATATAAAAACAACACCAATGAATGGGATGTTTAACTCAATGAATAGAGATTGAGATAAAATTACTCTTATCAGGTTCATATCGATGACTTGAGAAATATTCAATGGAGTGATTACGTGTATTAGAATTATATCCACATGAACATGACTGGAAGTTAATACATAAATAATAAATATTTATTCCACACGTAATCTTGGAGTAAAATAATCCTTGAAGTATCCGTAAAGCCCAATGAGAAGAAATTGAAATTGATAATTCCCTTATCGATTTGGTAACATATGAAACATACACCCCAAGAAAAAAATAAGCATACAATGAATATATAAATACCCATAAGATAAATTATATTACGCCATGAATACAATCATAGGCAGAAAAAATACCACACAAAAGGAAATAGTGTCTAATATTGCATGAATCTCACGGAAAATAAGAAATGAGATGAAAACTCTTTACCACGTTGTATTTATTTGAGTCATATAACCAAAAGTTAAGGACCATAAAATGAATCATAAAATACCATGAATATAAAGGTAATAATGATAATATATATCAAATTTATGTACACAATACACCACATGCAGTAAATAAGTCGTGAATAATAGAAATCTCACAGAATTAAAAGTGAGATAAGAAACCCCTTACCACAAGTACGAGTTGTCATGTATGTTCCTTGTTCATCCAAAATATTAAACAGAAGATAATTAATACTTGATTAAGAACATTTATCAAGTTTAGTATTCCTTTTATATCACTTTTTACCTTTATATAACAATTATTTTATTTTTTGAATTCATATTGGATATTTTATAGATGTTCAGAACATGAGTTAAAAATGAACTAATTATAATTACAATGTTTCCACGTGGTAAAAATTAAATTATATCTAGAATGATATAAATAATTTATAAATCATATATATATTATATATCCAACATATATTTGTATTTATAACAGTACATAACATTTGGAGATAAGAAATGAAATGTACCGTTCATAGAGACGATATGTCGTACGTACACAGGAACACTACTTTAATTTCAATTTTGAATTTTAATGGAATTAAAACATAATTATACATAGGTAAAGTTTAATTATAGTATATTATCATATATAATATCATTATATCCATTCTTCATATATCCCACATAATTCATTAACAAGTCAAATCATTTTGAGGGGGTGGTAGTCCGCACTTTCTCAAATGAAATTATCACATTTTACCTATAATGGAATCAATAAAATAATGAAATAAATGGAAAATACTAAAGCATAATGAAAACATAAAAATAATATATATATCATATATAAATACAGTTCCATATTAATCTCCACCATGAGAGGTGGTTGGAGATAATCAAACAATCATCGTTTCATGAGGCGTTAGTTTTCCATCCACAGAAATTGAATGTTCTTCACCCATTAGATAAAGGTGTGTGTAAGTGTAGTTAAAATACTTATATTAAAAAAATACATATATATTTATTTTATTTCTATTTTTATAAAATAAATGAATAAAAAGTGTTTAAGGGGATATAGAAGTAAAATAAAACAAAATAAAACAAAATAAAACAAAATAATTTAAGAGAATGTGTTACCTTTATTTTGGTTAAATTCCTTTGGATTGAACCAAAAAAGGATTCTTGAAGTGCCTTCTACCTAAATTAAAGCTTTTAGGATGAATATGGGGATTTTGATAGATTATTTGGGTAGAGGGTGGAGGAGTCAAGGGGCTTGATAGGTGTGTGGAATGGGTTAGAAGTGGTAACTTTTTATATGGGGGGAGGTGTTCTTTAAGAAAGTGTGAAAAATATTATTTTATTATATATTAATACTCAATTTATAAATGTCCAAAACTAAGTAAAGTAGAAGATAATATGACTCATTGTAGAAATAAAATCATCCTATAACAATTGTACAATTTGGGATATTGTTTTATTATTAACAATCTTATTTATGTAACTCATTTATTAATGAGGTAAATACTACATCACTATGTTGTCTTAAATAATTTAATTTATTTGATGTATAAAAATAATAAAACAATTACTATAGTGTTGGATTTTCGTTATATTTTTAATTATTATTTATAGTTTAAAAGATGACTTATATAATCCCATGTAAAATTTGATATACTAAAAGAAATTTGTTAATGTCCTTTTTTTCTTCACTTTATGTTAATTAAAATAAAATGTCATTATCATTCATAAATTGCTCCAAGGTGTCCTAAAATCGACCCATGGATTCCCATGGTCTCCGATTACTCATCCAATAAGGATAATACAAGTGTTATGGTAATTTTTATTATTATAATATTCTTTTTACATTGAATTACACTATATACATTTAACGATGGTAAATAAATGTCAATAGTTACGATTCACTACAAATTATTTTCAACTTATTGAACCAAATTTTACTTACTATTAACAACCATGTATCTTTGATTTTCTAAATTCAATTCACTGATGTGGTAGCTTTTTATTTAAATTAAAATGTCAGATTTTGAACTACTACTTAGGTATTTCACTATTCATCAAAAATTGATGTTTTTCCAGAAAAATACCAAAAATTAAGCCAAAGATATATTTTATATTCCAAATTAAAAAATTATGTCTATTTTACAATATTAAAACATATAATTTGGATTAATTAATTTAAAATCAATTCCCGTTGTCAATACAAATAGCGTGTTTTTAAGAAACAACAACTATTAAAATATTGACACTCGTTTATATATAATTTCATAGTGAAATTAATTCCAATGAACAAAATTGGATTAAATGGTAAAAATATAATCTAATTACACTTCAAAAAAATTTAAAATATAATATAACTATATAAATAAATTATATTAAAAGGTATTTTTGAATTAAAATACAGTATTTCTCACTAATCATAAAAAATGAATATTATTAAAAAAATACAAAAATTTCATCCAATTTAAATTTTGATATCCCAATTCTAAATAAAAATTTTATTTTGACAAAATGAATATTAAAAAGAGACCAATATTGGATTTAGAAAGGGTTCTCCAATAAATGGTTGTAAAATTGATTTTTTTATTGAAAAATACATTTTTTTCTGAAAAATTGAATTTGTTCTTATAATATGTCTAAGAAACACCTAATACAAAAGATAAAATTATATGGAGAATATAAAATACAAAATCCAGTTCATACAATGCATAACCGCTTTTGAATGGCTAATTTGGAAAGTCGTGGTGCACTTGAACACGGTGATGCGTGAAGTGCAAGCTATTGAATTTAAAGAAAATAACATACTATGAAATCATGGGGTATAACATTGGTGGTAGGCCTAGCAGCCCATTGTTTTGGCTCAGAACTGTATAGGATGAAGTTTCATTTTTATTGGGGGAAACCATTGATCAATGCGGGGATTGGTTTTTGGATTCCTTTTAGGCAGTGGGATTGGTTGGGGTTTCATTCAGATACTGATGTGTGGAAGTTTCTTTTGTTTTTTATATATATGCATAAAAATTCTCTTATTTTTTTAAACAACATAATGTTATTGTTTTTTGATATTGGGTTTAATAGTTAGTACACATTAGGTCCCTAGAATTATTGAGAAATGGATGCATTAATGTAGATATTTACAATTTCAATAAATGATCATGGTTATAATGTATCCATGTGATAGTTAGACATTGAAATAATAATTCCATGAGAGAGGATCCAAATTTTGAAGAGGGGCTACAATGGAGGTCATGGTTTAATGGTAATGGCTTGTCAGACATTATGGTCGACAAACCTTTGTGAAGGATGAATCATAGGAGTTTGAGTTAGGTGATAATGGTACATGTTGGTTACACATTGCACCATTTAAATTGTTAATAAATGAGTGGTCATGTGTGTGATGATTTTTGATGGTTTCAAATAAAAAAAATGAGAATGGATTCCTATGAGTGGTGATAAAGTGAAAATTTTACAACTATAGTATATGATACATTGAAAATAGATTGGTTAATTATGGTAGGGTGAACAATAGATGTACATAGATAAAAAATTTTGGAGGTAGGTGATAGGGGTATGTCAAAGAAAAGTTCAACCTATTTATATGTGAGTATGGTAGGAGTAGAAATGAATGACTATCAATGGAATCATTTTTTACACCTAGATAGAGGTGATAATTCCCAATATCATGACATGATCCTAATTACACTAACAACGAGTCATCTCCACAATGTTATTCCAATGTAAATTTTTTCAGTTGGATGAAATACTTCTTGGAAGTGTACAAAATGATTAGTTTTAAAGTAATCGAGATGGTTTTTAGTCAACCATTGTCCATTTGATGGTTTTGACCATAATTTTTATTTTAATATCAATAATCAACAAGGAAAATATTCTCATTAAGTAGTAACGAGTCCACAAATACATTTATATTAATTGATGGAAATAGATAGTTTTAATCCGTACATGTTGTTATGTTTGGAAGGAATATGGAATATGATATGGTGATTGGGTTAACTTTTCATTGGATCAACAAAAAAGACAATCTTATTGTGGGGATAGGTATGTTAGTCACTGGTGGGTGAACATCATGGGAGAAGGGCTATGTCGTGTTTTGACTAGTTGATAGATGGATATTTTGGATCTCATATTACGTTAAATAAATGCATCAATATATGGTTGAATTTTTTACCAAACCCTACCAAAAATTAGAATATGTAATTAGGTGAAGACCAAGTGTGGGAATTAGACTTGAAGTATCTTTTGATGATAAAAATATTTTTTATTGAGTAATTAATACGTGGATATGTTATAACAGAACAAAAGTTTTGAGCAAGGGAGGGATATCCAGGATTTATAAAAACAATGATTATGGGCACTAGTTATTTTTCATACTAAAATTATTATTTTGGAATGGGATAAAAGTATCATGATCTTTGTATGTAGGTTCATCATCTAGAGGATTCAATTGTTTTTGAGGATAGTTGTTCATAGGTTGTTCATCTTGGATTATATCTTATTGTTCGATGCAGTCAGTGAGGAACTGCAAGTGGAACACTGTTAGGATGAGATAAGTTCATTGCAATGGTTCGATAGATCATATAAATGGAAATCAAGTGTGACCTTGCTGATATTTTTTGATTGATATTTGGTTGGTATATATAATTTAGGATCAAGGGAAATATCATAATGTGTGATAAAAATGATTCAAGTTGATAAAAAGTTCGATAAGCATCATTTAGAAACAAGAATTGTTCCCCTTTAAGAAATTCCAATAGTGGATGTTTTGTGGCTCAAAATTGGTTATAAAATCAAGAAACTATTGATAGTACCACCATAGGATACAATTTATAATAGAAAATTATGTGATCAATTCACAGGTCATTCATGCATGGATAATGAAAAACCTAGTGTTTCAGGTTTTGTTATGAGTGTTGGCTAAATTTTAAAACAAAGAAACATATGATTTAATTAGTTATTGTATGTGCATTGTGTTTTATAAAATAAAACCTGAAATTTGGAACATAATTGATTACCCATGTAAGTCAATTTGTTCATTTTTATTTCCACCAAAGATTTTAGATGACGATAATTTTTAATTTTGTGATGTTTCAATGTACCATGTTTTCTAAATATTGAAATTCATTAAGGTTTTTTAAAAATTAATTAATAGAAGGGTCAAATCATTATCAGATATCGGAATAAGAATTCTAAGGATAAAATTCAATTAAATACAATTTTTTTCATGTAATAATGATTTGTATTTATCTTGAGTATTTTAGGAGAATACCAGGGGTTTGGGGCCCCAACACCCTGATTTAGAACGATGGAACACGTGAGAGGTGGTATGAGATAATAGAACAATCATCCTTTCATTCGGCATCAGTTTTCCATCCAAAGAAACAGTATTTCCTTCACCAATTAGATGGTGGTGTGTGAACATGTACTTATAATCCCTCTCATAATAACAATCTATTATATTGAGGATACTGGGGTTATTATAAAATAAATTAATAAAAAGAGTTTATGGGGATGGATAAGTAAAATGAAATAAAATAAAACAAATCAATTTAAGGGAAAGTGTTACATTTATTTTGTGTAACATTCTTTGGGTTGAACCAAAAAGACCTATTGAAGTGCCTTCTATACAAGGTAAGGCTTATAGTAGAAATATGGCAAACTTGAGAGATTATTTGGGTAGGGTTTGGATGAGCCAAGTGTCTTGAGAGGTGTGTGGAATGTGTTATAAGCGGGGTCCTTTTATTAGTGGGAGGAGGGGTTCTTTAGGAATGTTTGAAAATATTATTTTATTATATAGTGATATTCGGTTTATAAAGGTCCAAACCTAATTAATGTCAATGATAAGAAGACTTAGGGTTGAAATATATTCATCCAATAAGAATTGGGCATGATGTGGATATTTTTTTAATATTAATAATCTTATTTATTTAAATCATTTATTAATGAGGTAAATACTACATCACTATGGTGTCATAAATAATTTAATTTATTTCATGTCTATAAATTATAAAAAAATTAAAATAATGTAAAAAATATTTCTAGATTTAAACGGATTATTTATAGTAAAAAATATAGCTTATTTAATTCCATGTAATAATTGATATACTAAAAGATATTTGTTAATGTCATTTTTGACTTTACTTTAAGTTAATTAAAGTAAAGTGTCATTATCATTTTTTAGTCGCTCCATGGGGTCCCAAATTTGACTGAAGGATGCCCATGGTCGGAAATTACTCTTATAATAATGTTAGGACAAGTGGTAAGGGAATTGTGTATTATTATAATATTTTTTTACCTTGAATTACCCTATTTTTCTTTAACCATAGTAAAGAAAAGTCATAAGTCACTATTCACCAAAAATTATTTTCATCTTATTGAACCATATTTTACATAATAATAAAAACCACGTATCTCGGATTTTCAAAATTGAACTCACAACAGCAGTATAATATAAAAAATTCAGATTTTTAACTAATACTTATTGGTTTCACTGTTCATTAAAAATTGATGTTTTTCAGAAAAATACAAAAAATTCATCCTAAGAAATATTTGATATTCTGAATTCAAAAATGGTTCCTATTTTACAAAATTCAATACATAAAAGTTGGATTAATTATTTTAAAATTAATTCCCGTTGTCAATACATATAGCACGTTTTAAAGAAATAATAAATATCAAAATATTGACACTCATTTATGTATAATTTCAATGTGAAATTAATTACAATCACAAAAATTGGATTAAAGGTTAAAAATATAATCTAATTACACTTCAAAATAAATTTAATATATAATATAACTATATAATTTAATTAGAATAAAAGACAGTTTTGAATTAAAATATACTATTTCTTCCTTTTCATAAAAAATGAATATTATTAGAAAAATATCAAATTTTCTTCCAATGTAAATTTTGATGTTCTGATTGTAAAGAAAAATTTTATTTTTTCAAAATGTAAATGAAAAAGTGTCAAATATTGGATTTAAAAAGGGTTCTCTATTAAAAGGTGGTAAAATTGATTTTTTTTAAATAAATAAATTTTTTATCTGAAAAATTTAATATGTTCTTATAAAATCTCTAAGTAACACATAATACAAAAGTTAAAATTATATGGAGCATATAAAATTAAAAATCCAGTTAATAGTATTGAAAACATCTTTTTAACAACTAGTTTGGTATGTCGTGGTGCGCTCGAACTCAGTGTTGCGTGTAGCGTAAACTTTTGAATTTTACGAAAATAACTTACTGTGAAATCATGGGGTGTTACATTCACCCATAGTTCAATAAATTGAGTCCTCACAATTTGAAATTGTTTTTTGAAAATACATGGTTAAAAATAGAAAAATATCATTGTGGAAAACCATCTTCGGAAATTGGGTTAATAAAATTGAGTCTTAATAAGAGGGAAACTGATATGAAAAAGTCACCACCATATTATGATCATGATTAGGAGAACATTGGTAAAAATTAAAGACACATAATTAGAAGAAATATGTAAATATTTATAAGAAGTGATTGAGGTAATCAATCACAAACAATTGTAAAATTGAGGGCCTCAAAGCCATAAATCTATGGCGATTTAAAATATCATCGGTTCAACAAAACATAAAGCATTAGGATAAAAAAAATTTGGTTTTAAAACCGCATCCCTAAATTTTAATATTTATTTTATTCTTAGAATAAAAAAAAAATACTTGATAAGTATAGTTTCGTCCTTCATCTAATTCTTACCACAAACTCATCTTTCACTCCAAATGAAGAGTATTAAAGATAACTTGGTTACACATAAAGTGCTAGAATCAACTTATAGAGAATCACATAATCCACAATGTATGAACTATATATTTACCTTTTCTTTAGTAATTAAAAATATCCAAATTTTTTAGTAAAGGATCAGATGATCCCCAAAAAGGATAATGCTTTAGAGAAAGAAATACTAATATTAATTTCTCAAATTAAACCAAAAATACCCATAGTTCTATAAATACCATTCAATAAATAGTTGTCTATAAAACATCTCAATATAATACTATCTTATATTGAAGCCCAAAAATCATAATAATTTTCATATGCAGTCTTAAACGTTAAATTTTATCACTAAATAATATCAACAACTCTTAATGTCACATACATAAATGTAATTAATCTAATCACATATTTACTTTGATAGGTTAATAAATTCCATAAATAACTCAAATCTCTATAAATAAAAAATAAAAAAATAGGTAAAAATAACCAACCATAACTCTTCAAATGAAATCCCATATTATACTCTTTTACTTAGGAATATAGTATTTCTAATAGAGAAAACTACTTCCAAAATAAAATTTATTACCTAATCACAAAATCATTTTCCTATACTAAGGATATCAGTTTGATAAGACATAGTATCCCAAATTACCTTATTATTGATCAATTAAATCGTTTAACAAAAAATAATTAGTCACACTAACTAGGGACTTCACATAGTCCAGTGGTAGGAAATAAATCCCAGTATCACTATGGTTGGAAGTTCGATTCCTGCATCTTTGTCCAATGAGACATGTTGGCACACGGTCTATGTGTTTTCCTTTTTAAAAAAAACTATATAATTTTATAATATTCCCAAAAATGAGATATATTCCTCAAAAAAATTATAACATAATTTCATCAAAAATGTTATCTCATACCTCGTAATTTCATTCCAAAATTTAATAACATGTAATTGCCTCAAACACAATGCTCATATGAAACCAAATTGTTATTTATAACTATATCCACAAGAGAAAAGATAATTTTTCCTCAAATATCATTTTCACATGACAAACTATAGGGTTACAATTACAAGAGAAAAGTCTTCCAAAGTAATCCCATCAACAAAGAGCACTAATACTTTTTAAACATTTCTCCATTAATTTGTTTCCACATAGATTATTCCAAGACCAAGTGGATATCCTATAGAATATGGCATTCAATTGGCTAATGTCTAGGTCCCCTACCTTTACAGAAAATGAATGTATATGGATTCTGGGGACCATTTTTATTTTCTTCCATAGTACCCTTAATTTTTCCATAACAATTCATTCATTTATGTCCTTATTTCTCACACATAAAGAATTTCATTGTTCTATTAATACACCTTCTTAGGTTCCTCATTGCACATTTTCTACATGATGTAAAATGATATTTCTTCTCTCTGTGGTCTTCACTACTGGAGCTATTATCAACCACCACTTTTCTCTTATTTTTTGTGACTGGAAGTTGGTTAATATATATGTGGTTGATCATATTTTTTGGATAATGTTCTTGAATTAACACAATATCTTTTATGCCTATCAAAATTCCATTTTGTTTCTCTTTTCCACCACTGTTCAAACCTTGTACATATCTCTCAAAGCTATTATGACTTCCTTGGAATCCATCAGTTGACTAAAACCAGAAATCATTATGTGAGTAGTAATAGTCATAAAATATTTGTCTGAATATAATGACACCTTATTTTCAATTTAAAACGTCTTAAGAATTACCAAGGTCATTTATTATTATCTTATATTAAAATACTTCAAATCGTTTTGTAATGAAAATGTAAATTATCCTAAGCATACCCCCGAGAGTGTCATAACAATGAGTGGAGAAAGGCCCATTGACGTGTACTAGGATACCCCGGGTCAAGCACGAAACTCCTTGTCAGAGATTTCACTCCTAGGTACATCTATTCCAGAGTCACCTCTACATGTATGTATCCAGACATGGATGTACTTCTTAGAAAATACACGAAATCACTACATTACCAAGACTCTAGGAAGTTCTTTTAATCTAATCCCCATTGTATATCTTAGGGTAATGTGATTTAATCAGAGTTTATCTAAATCTAGTTTTCAGGGTTTGTACAAAATTTCCTATGATACCAACTATAACGCCCCGAACCTAGTTTCCCAAATTCGGTTCATTATTAAATAACATTGGAATGATCCTAAATGATCATATCTCAAAATACCGGTTAGTATAGTAGTCTTGGATGTACTGGATACATTCATAAGGTTTACATTAAATAATTAAATTGAAAACTACAACAATATTGTTTCCATAGACAACACTGAGATCCCATAGGCTATCCCATTAGGTCAGTCATAATATATTTCTTCGCATCCTAGTAAAAATTAAACAGAGAAAGGGGTGAGCTCAAATGCTCGTTAAGGATAACAATATATTGGAAACATTCATAAATATGAATAAACATTCAAGGCAATGTATAAAACAAAAACAAAATATTTTTTCAACATAAACTTAATCATAATATTGAAAATATAAATCAAAATAATGCCATTTACTTACTCACATTGATATTATACTAGTCTTATAATCCCATTAAATATCAATAGCCACATTCATACTGATAGAATGCATAATGCCAGACTTCATAACCACATAGGCAAGGCCTTGTGCCATGACTACAAATAATATTTTTTCAATGTCTTGTGCCAAGACACTAGTTTGTCTCATTAGACGTAACAATGATTCTAAGAGCTATAGTGGGCTCCACCCATGACTTACTATGCCCAATTAATTCCTCATATGAAAATTTTTAAACGTAAAATAAACATTCGTATTAAAACTAGCATACGAAATGCCAAATACTTTATCCATAAAACATGAATGGAATAAAAATAGCACATCCACAGTCAAACATAACTCATTCAATAAAATATATAAGATTGTATTATTATATATTATACTCAATCAAGAATAATGAAGGATGTTGATATAGATGAAAGTAATCATCAAAACTATTTGAGATAAATATACCCCATTTATTGAAAACATTTAAAAGTCTCACGATTTATCCAGAATCCGTTTCAAATAAATTTTTGAATCAATGTTTCCCATACTAAATTGAATGTTTTAATAGGAATTTTATATTTAAAACATTATTTTACATATAAATAAATCCTTAAATCCATTTTTAAAACATGGACAACAAAGAGAATGATTTATAAGAATAAATCATTAAAACATTTTAAATGAAATTTTTCTTACAGTTCCTATCCAAATGAGAGACACATAAATAAAAAATATTTAAATAATAAAAACATTATAATATCATGAGAATTAAGTTATTCATGATATAATATTTCATAGTATAGTATATACACCAAAGAAAAGTGAATTGGTGCATAATAACAAAGATAACTCAAGGGAATGTAAGTTGTGATGAGTTCCCTTATAAAGACTGTATTCATAGGTTAATGATAAATCAATGACATAATTATATGTGAAAAATATAAATACACTCAATATGATTGGATATTATGTGTAAATAAATCATAGAACATTCACACATATTATTGTAAAAACAAAACCATGGAATTGGATGTTTAACTCAATGAATGGAGATTAAGTTAAAATTACTCTTATCTGGTTCATATCGATGTCTTGAGAATTATTCAATCGAGTGTTTATGTGTATCAAAAGTATATCCACTTAAAGGTGAGTGGAAATTACTACATAAATAATGAATATTTATTCCACACATAATCTTTGAGTAAAATAATCAATGATGTATCCATAAAGCCCAATAACTGGAAATTGAAATTTGAAATTCCCATATCGATTTGGTAACTTGTGAAACATACACCCCATGAAAGAAGGATCATACAATGAAGATGTAAAAACCAATAAATTAAGGTATATTACACTAATAATATAATCATGTGAAATTCATAAAACACACAATTGAAGTAGTGTTCAATATAGCATGAATCTCACTAAAATAATAAATGAGATGAAAACTCAATATCATGTTGTAATTAATCGAGTCGTATGACCAAAAGTTAATAACTATAAAATGAATCACAAAATACCATAAATATAAATAGAATCATTATTATATGTATCAAATGGATCTACACAATAAACTAAACTCAATAATGAAGTGGTTAACAATGGAAATATCAAGGAATTAAATGTGGGATTAGAAACCCTTTACCTCAAGTCCAACATGTCTTGTATGTTCCTTGTTCTTACTAAATATTAAAACTAAGTAAATTTATACATTATTAAGAGAATTTTTCTATTTTCTTATTCATTTTATATCACATATTAACTTGAAGTGACATTTACTTAATTATTTGTGTTCATATTGAATATTTTATCGATGTTTAGAACATGAGTCAAAAATGAACTTGTAATAATTACAATTTTTCCATGTGGTAAAAATTAAATTATCACCAGAATGCTATGAATATTTAGATATAATATATATATTATATATCCAATATATATATATTTATTTATAACTATACAAAACATTTGGAGATAAGAAATGAAATGTACCGTTCATGGAGATGATAAGTTGTACGTACACATGAACACTACTTTAATTTACATTTTGTATTTTAATAGAATTAAAACATAATTCTACATAAGTATATTTTAATTCCAGTATAATATAATATATAATATCATTAAATCCATCCTTTATGTGTCCCACATAAGGAATTAACGACTCATATCATTTTGAGGGGGCTGTAGTACACACTTTCTCAAATGAAATTATCACATTTTACCCATAATGGAAACCATAAAATAATGATATAAATGTACAATAAAAAAGAATAAAGAAAACATAAACATAATATATATATCATATAGAAATACAGTTCCATATTAATGGCCACCATGATATGAAATATGTGATAATCAAACAATCAACATTTCATGAGGCGTTAGTTTCCATCCACAAAATCAGTAAGTTCGTCACCCGTTAGATATAGGTGTGTGTAAGTGTACTTAGAATCATTCTTATAAAAACATCCTTGTATATTTATGATACTGGTGTTGTTAAAAAATAATGGAATTATAATAGTCTATGGGGATGGAAGATTAAAACAAAACAAAATAAAACAAAACAAAATAAAATAATAAATAATAATATAAGATAAAGCGTTACCTTTAATTTTGTTAACTTCCTTTGCCTTAAACTAAAAGGACTTATTGAAGTTCTATATGCCTATGGTAAGTATTATAGTAGGAGGAGGGTAATATTGAGATATTATTTGGTTAGTGGTTGGACGAGCCAAGGGGCTTGATAGGTTAGTGAAATGGGTTAGAAGTGGTGTCCTTTTATAAGGGGGAGGAGGGGTTCTTTAGGAAAGTGTGAAAATATTTTTTTTATTATATAGTGATATTCGGTTGTTAAAGGTCCAAAACAAATTAAAGTATAAGATAAGATGATTCCTGTTCGAAATAAAATCATCGAATAAGAATTGGATATGTTTTGGATATTTTTTTCATATTAGTTATCTTATTTATTTAAATCATTTATTAATGAGGTAAATACTACATCAGTATGGTTTCATAAATAATTTAATTAATTTCATGTCAAAAAATTATAAATAAATATGTCTTAATGTAGAAAATCTATTTAAATTTCCAATGATTATTTATAGTCGAAAATATGACTGAAATAATCCCATGTAAAAATTGATATATTAAAAGACATTTGTTAATGCCATTTTTGTCATTGCATTAGGGTAATTAAAATTAAGTGTCCTTATCATTCATAACTGGCTTCATGGGGTCCCATATTCAATCCAAGGATGCCCATGGTCGGACATTACTCATCCAATAAGGATAGGACAAGTGTTAAGGTAATTCTGTATTATTATAATATTCTTTTTACCTTGAATTGCCATGATTACCGTTAACCGTGGTAAATAAAATTCAAAAGATACTATTCATATAAAATAATTTTCATCTTTTTGAACCACATTTTAAAAACTAATAACAACAATGTATTTTGGATTTTTGTAATTGAATTCACAAAAGTGATAAAATTTCATTTAAATGAAAAATTCAGATTTTAAACTACTACATAGTGGTTTCACAATTCCTAAAAAATTGTTGTTTATCAGAAAAATAACAAAAATTCAGCCTAAGTCATATTTGATATTCCAAAATCATAAATGATTTCTATTTTACCAAATAAAAAACAGAGAAATTTTATTTATTAATTTAATATTAATTCCCATAGTCTATAAAAATAGCGTGTTTTTAAGAAAAAATAACTATCAAAATATTGACAGTCATTTATGTATAATTTAAAATTAAAATTAATTCCAATGAAATATATTGGATTAAAGGGTAAAAATATAATCTAATCACATTTCAAAACCCATTTAAAAAATAATCTAACCAAATAAATAAATTATATAAAAAGGAAATTTTGAATTAAAATACATTATTTGTCACTATTCAAAAAAACGAATATTATTAGAAAAATACCAAAATTTCATCCAAAGTAAATTTTGATGTCCCGATTCTAACGAGAATTTTATTTTTTCAAAATTAATATGAAAAAGGGTCAAATATTAGATTTGAAAAGGGTTATCCATTAATAGGTGATAAAATTGATTTTTTTTTTGAAAAAAACATTTTGTATTTGAAAAATTGAAATTGTTCATATAAAATGTCTAAGAAACACATGATAGATATATTAAAATTATATGGAGTATGTAAAATTCAAAATCCAGTTAATAATATTCATAATCGCTTCTAAATGGCTAGTTTGGTAAGTCGTTGTGCGCTCGAACTCGATGTTCCTTGTAGCGCAATCTATTGAATTTTAAGAAAATAACATACTATGAAATATTGGGGGTGTTACATACTCCCATAACTCAATAAATTTTATCCTCGAAATTTAAATTGTTACCTGAAAATAAAAGGTTAAAAATAGAAAAATACCTATCTGGAAAACCCACATCGGAAATTGGGTTAATAAAAGTAATCATAATAAGAAGAAAAATGAGATGATAAAGTCACCACCAAATTATGATCTTGATTAAGAGAACATTTGTGGAAATTAGAGACACATAATTGGAGGAAAAAACATAAATATATATAGGTAGTGATTGAGGTCATCAATCACAAACAAGTGTAAAATTGAGGGCCTCAAAACAATAAATCTATGATGATTTAAAATATCATTGGTTAAAGAAAAAAGTAAGTATTAGTATAACACATTTTTTGTTTTAAAAACACATCCCTAATGTTTAGTAAATAATTTAGTTCATAGAATACGAAAAAAATATACTTGATAAGAAGAGTTTCATTGTTCATAAAATTCATTCCACAAACTCATCTTTCACCCCAGATGATGAGTATTAAAGATGACTTGGTCACACCTGAAGTGCTAGAATCCACTTATAGAGAATCAAATAATCCACAATGGATGAACTATATATTTCCCTTATCTTTAAAGATTAACCGAAACCAAAATGGTTAGTAAAAGTTTAGATGATCCCCAATAATTATAATACTATAGAGAATGAAATACTAATATTAATTTCTAAAATTAAACCAACAATACTCAGAGATCAATTAATGCCTTTCAATAAAGAATTGTTCATAAAATCATTCATTATAATAAAGACTAATATTGACACCAAAAACTCAGATGAATTTTCATACGTAGTCCTCAACGTTAAATTGTACCCCAAGTAATATCTACTACTCTTAATGTCATATAAATAAATGTAATTAACCTAATAAAATATTCTCTATTATAGGTTAATCATTTCCATAAATAACTCAAACCGCTATAAATCCAATATAAAAACAAATTTTAAAAACCCCAAGCCTTACTCTTCAATTGAAATCCTATAGTATTCTATTTTCCTTAGGCATATAGTATTCCAAATAGAGTGAACGTCTTCCAAAATAACAATTCTCACTTAATCACCAAATCATTTTTTTTACTAAGGATATCAATTTGATAAGAGAAAAGATACCAAATCAACTTATTATTGATCAATACAATCATTTAAATAAAAATAATTTGTCACACTAACCAGGGACATCACGTAGTCCATTGGTAGGCAATAAATCCCAATCACATTATAGTTATGGGATAGATTTCCACAGCTCTGTCCGATGAGATGGGTTGTCACACAGTCTGCATGTCGTCCTTTTTCGAAAACTATATAATATTATTATATTACCAAAAAATGAGATAGATTCCTCAAAATAACGATAACAAAACATCATCACAAATGTTATCTCATACCTCGGATTTTCATTCCAAAATTTTATAAAATGTAATTGCCCCAAATCAATGATCATATAAAACCAAATTTTTATTTATAACTACATCCAAAAGAGAAAAGACGATTCTTCCTTAAATATCATCTTCAGATGAAAAATTGCAGGGTTACAATTACAAGCGAAAAGTCTTCCAATGTAATCCCATCAATAAAGAGCACTAATAATTTTTAAACATTTCACCATCCATTTATTCCAACATAGATTCTTCCTTGACCAAGAGGATATCATATATAAGAGGTAATTTTGTTGGGTAATGTCTTAGTCGCCTACATTTATGGAAAATGAAAATAAATGTATTTTTAGGACCAATTTTTTTCTTCAATAATACCCTTCATTTTTCCTCGCCAATTCATTACTCTATTTCATTCAATCCCACACATAAACAATTTCTTTTTACCATTAAGAGACCTTCCTAGGTGTCTCCTTCCACATTTCTTGTATGATGTAAAATGATCTTCTTTTCTCTATGTTCTTCACTTTAGGAGCTCTTATAATTCATCACTTTCTCTTAATTGTTTTGTCCAGGAGTTGGTTACCATATATGTTGTTGATCATATTTTTCTAAAACTGATTCTTCATGAAATTGATATATTTTACACCTATCAACATTTTATTTTGTTTCACTTTTCCACCATTTTTCAAACCTTGTACATCATGCTCAAAGTTAATATGACTTCCTTGGAATCCAGCTATTGACAAAAACCAGAAAGCACTGTGTGAGTAATAATAGTAATAAAATCAATTTGAGAATATCATGACACCATATTTTCAATTTAAAACTACTTTGGATTAACCAAAGTCTTTTATTCAAATATTTTATTAAAATCCTTCAAATCAATTTGAAAATAGAATGTAAAATATCCTAAGCATATCCCTCAGGAGTTTCGTAACCAAATTTGCAGCATGACCCGTAGTCGTGCACCAGGATACCCTGGGTCAAGAATGAAACTCCTTTTCAGATTTTTCACTCTTAGGTACATCTGTGCCAGATCCACCACTACCTACATGTATCTAGACCTGGATTCACTGCTTGGAAAATACAAAAAATCTCTAATTTACCAAGATTCTAGGAATTTATTCTATACTAATCCTCATAGTATATCTTAGGGTAATGTGCTCTAATCTGAGTATATCTACATTTTGTTTCCATGGTTTGTACTAACCTTCCTCTAATACAAACAGCTATGCCCCGACCCGAGTTACCTAGAGTCTATTCATTATTACATAACATTTTCATGATCAAAAAATATAAAGTCTAGAAAGACTGATTAGTTTAGTAGCCTTTGATGTACTAGACACATTCATAAGGTTTACATTACATCATAAAATTGAAAACTACAACAACATTGTTTCCATAAACAACACTGAGATCGCATAGACTATCCAGGCAGGACAGTCATAATATAATTTTCGCATCCTAGGAAAAATAAAACATATAATGGGGTGATCTCAAATGCTCAGTAAGGAAAAAAAATATACCTAAAACTTTCACAAATAAATATAAACATTTAAGGTAATGTATAAAACTAAAACAAATGAACTTTCAACACAAAATTCATCATAATATGGAAAATATAAATCAAAATAATTCCATTTACATACTCACAGGGATATTCTATTAGTCGATTAATCACATGCTATATCAATAGCTACTTTCATAATGATGGAATGCATAATGCCAGATTACATAACCACATTGTAAAGGCCTTGTGCCAAGACTACAAATTAGATTTTGTTAAGGCCTTGTTCCAAGTCACTAGTTTGTCACATAAGACCTACCAATGCATCTAGGAGCTATAGAGGGCTCCACCCATAACTTACATTGTACAATGCTTTCATCATATGAAAAGGATTAAATATAAAATAATCATTCATATTAAAACTAGTATAGGAAATTTCTATACTTTATCCATAAACCACGAATGGTGTAAAAATAGCACATCCACAGTCAAACATAAATCATAAAATACAATATGGAAGATTGTATTATAATAGATTAACCTCAGTCAAGAATAATGAATGATATTGACATATATTAAAATAATCATCAATACTATTTGAGGGAAATATCCCCCTTTTCATTAAAACATTTAAAAGTGTCACTATTTATCAAGAAGCAGTTTAAAATATATTTTTGAATAAAAGTGTCCCAAACCACTTTGAAAATTATAAAAGGAATTTTAGTTTTAAAACATTAATGTCCATATAAATAAATCCTTAAAACCATTTTTAATACATGGACATTAATGAGAGTGATTTAGAAGAATAACTCGTTAAATAATTTGAAATGATAATTTAGTTAGAGTTCCTTACCAATTGAGAGACACTTGAATAAAAATAATTAAGGTAATCAGAACATTATAATATCAGGATAATAATGTTATTCAAGATATAATATGTCAATGTAATTTATATTAACCAAAAAAAAGTAAATTGGCACATATCAACAAAGAAGACTCAATAGAATGTTTGTTGAGATGAAATCCCTTATAAAGACCGTACCTTAGGTTAAGGATAAATCAATGACATAATTATGTGTGTCAAATATAAAAACACTCAATATTATTGGAAATTCAGTGTAATGAAATCCGAGAACATTCAGACATATTTTTGAAAAAACAACACCAATGAATTGGAGATTTAACTCAATGAATGGATATTGAGTTAAAATTACTCTTATCAGGTTTATATTGATGACATGAGAATTTATCAATGGAGTGATTATGTGTATCAAATGTATATCTACATAAACGTGAGTGGAAATTAAAACATAAATAATAAATACTTATTCCACACATATTCCTGGAGTAAAATAATCAATGAAGTATTTGTAAATCCCAATGAGTGGTAATTGAAATTTGAAATTCCATTATCGATTTGGTAACTTATGAAACATACCCCCCATGAAAGAAGGATCATAAAATGAAGATATGAATACCCATAAATTAATGTATATAACACCAATAATACAATAATGGTCAGTTCATACACAACACAAAAGAAAATAGTGGCCAATATAGAATGAATCTCAAGGAAATAATAAGTGAGATGAAAACTCCTTACCACCTTATAATTAATCGAGTCGTATGACCAGAAGTTAATAACCATAAAATGAATCATAGAATACCATGAATATAAAGAGAATAATTATAATATATATTAAATTTAACTACACAATACAACACATGTAATAAATAAGTTTTGAATAATGGAAATCTCACAAAATTAAATATGAGATAAGAAACACCTTACCTCAAGTCCGACTTGTATTGTACGTTCCTTGTTCTTCATGAATAATAAAGATATGTTAATTTATGATTTATTAAGATCATTTTACAACTTTATTATTCCTTTAATATCACTTATAACCTTTCTATAACACTTAGTTAATTATTTTATTTCATATTGGATATTTTATTGACGTTCGGAACATGAGTAAAAAATGATCTTGTTAAAATTACAATTTTTCCATGTGTTAATAATTACATTATCTCCCAAATGATATACACGATTTAGATTTCATATATAAATATTATATATCCATTATATATATGTATTTATAACAATACATAACATTTGGAGATAATAATTTAAATGTATCATTCATGGAGACAGCAAGTCTTACGTACACATGAACACTACTTTCATTTAAATTTTGTAGATTAACAGAAATAAATATAATGATACATAGATATATTATAATTATAGTATAATATAATATTTAATATCATTAAATCCATCCTTTATATCTCCCACATAAGGCATTTAGAAGCCATATCATTTTGAGGGGGTAGTAGTCCGCACTTTCTCAAATGAAATTATCACGTTTTCTCTATTATGGAAACCATAATATGATGATATAAATGGAACATACAGAAGGATAAATAATACATAAAAATAATATATATATATATCATATTGAAATAAATTTCTATCTTAATGAACACCATGAGTGGCTGTAGGATATAATCAAACAATCTTTGTTTTGAGAGTCGTTAGTTTGCCTTCCAAATAAACAGTATGTTCTTCACATATAGGATGGTGGTGTGATTAAGTGTAGTTATAATCCTTCTACAAAAAACATACTATAATATTGAGGATAATGGTTTTGTTATAAAATAATGGAATAAAAAGAGTTTAGGCCAATGGAGAAGTAAAATAAAATACAAGAAAACAAAATAATTTAAGAGAAAGTGTTACCTTTAATTTGAGTTTCTTACTTTGGCTTGAACAAAAAGGACTTCTTGAAGTGAATTCTGCCTAAGGTAAGGATTCTAGGAGAATGAGTGGAATATTTAATGATTATTTGGGCATGGTTTGGGCCAGAAATGGGTCTTGAGAGGAGTGTGTAATGGGTTAGAAGTGGTGTCCTTTTATAAAGATGGAGGAGGTGTTCTTTTATAGAGTGGGGAAATATTATTTTATTATATAGTGATTTTCAGTTTCTAAAGTTCCAAAACAAATTAATGTCGATGTTAACATGACTCAGGGTCGAAATAAAATCATCTAATGAGAATTGGAAATGTTTGGGATATTTTTTTATTATTAATAATATTATTTATTTAAATTATTTATTAATGATGTAAATACTACATCACTATGGTGTTATAAATAATTTACTATATTTAAGATCTAAAAATTATAAAAAATTACCATAATGTAGGAAATATTTTTATATTTCTAATGATTATTTATAGTCTAAATGATTGCTTATATAATCCCATGTAAAAATTTATATACTAAAAGATATTTGTTAATGTCATTTTTGTCATTACTTTAAGATAATTAAAATAAATTGTCATTATCATTTTTAAGTGGCTCCATGGGTTCCAAAAACCAACCCAATGATTCCTATTGTCAGCCATTACTCATAAAATAAGTTTAGAACAATTTTTATGGTAATTTTTTATTATTATAATATTCTTTTTAACTTGTATTACCCTATTAACCTTTAACCAAGGTAAATAAAAGTCAAAAGATACTATTCAATTGAAATTATTTTATTCTTATTATAACACAATTAAATTAAAAATAACAACAATATTTCTTGGACTTTCAAAATTAAATTCACAGAAGTGGTAAAATTTCATTTAAATGAAAAGTTGTACTTTTATTTACTACTTAGTCATTTCACTATTCATAAAAATTGATGTTTTTTCAGAAAAATACCAAAAATTCAGCCTAAGCTATATTTGATATTCTGAATTCAAAAATGATGTCTATTTTACCAAATTTAAAATATAGATGTTGGATTAATTAATTTAAAATTAATTCTCGTTGTCAATATAAATAGTGTGCTTTTAAGAAACAATAAATATCAAAAGATTGACACTCGTTTATGTATAATTTTAGAGTAAAATTAATTAAAATAACCATGATTGGATTAAAGGGTCAACAAATAATCTAATAAAACTTCATAACCATTTTAAAATATAATCTATCCATATAAATAAATTAGATAAAAATGCAGTTTGGAATTAAAATATAGTAATTCTCAGAATTCATAATAAAATGAATATTATTGGAAAATTAAAAAAATTTCATCAAAAATAAATTTCTTGTCCCGATACTATAAAAAAAATTTATTTTTTAAAATTAATATAAAAAAATGTAAAATACTGGATTTAAATAGGGTTCTCCCTTAAAAGGTGGAAATATGGTTTTTTTTTTGAAAAATACATTTTTTATCAGAAAATTTGAATTTGTTCTTATAAAATGTATAAGAATCACATAACACATAAGTTAAAATTATATAGTGTATATAAAACACAAAATCTGATTAATAATATTCATAACCTCTTTTGAACAGGTAGTTTGGTAAGTCATGGTGTGCTTGAACTCTGTGTTGCGTGTAGCACAAGCTATTAAATTTTAAGAAAATAACTTACTATGAAGTATTGGGGTGTTAATTTCTCCCATACTTCAATAAATTTCATCATCTCAATTCTAAAATTGTTCTTTGTGAATAAAAGGTTAAAAAAATAACCTTTGTGGAAAACCCACATTGGAAATTGGTTGAATAAAATTTAGTCTAAATAAGAGGGAAAATGAGATGAAAAAGTCACCACAAAATTATGATCTTGATCAGGAGAAAATTAGTGGAAATTAGAGACACATAATTGGAGGGAAAACGTAAATATATATAGGTAGTGATTGAGGTCATCAGTCACAAACTACTGTAAAATTGAGGTCCTCAAATCCATCAATATGTGAAGATTCAAAATATTATCGATTTCGAAAAAACATAAAGCATTAGGATAACAAATTTTTGGTTTTAAAACCCCATTCCTAAATTTTATTAATTAATTTATTCATTGAATAATAAAAAAAATATACGTGATATGTATACTTTCATCCTTCATGTTATTCTTACCACAAAATCATATTTCACTCCAAATGATGAGTATTAAATATGACTTGGTCACACCCGAAGTTCTAGAATGAACTTATAGAGAATCACATAATCCACAATGGATGAACTATATATTTCCATTTTTCTATAGAGAATATCCAAAACAAAAATTGTTAGTAAAAGATCAACTGATCACAAAAAATGATAATACATTAGAGAAAGAAATACTAATCTTAATTTCTAAAATTAAACCAACAATACCAAAATATCAATAAATACTATTCAATAAATTATTGTCTATAAAATATTTCAATATAATCCTAACTAATATTGAAACCCAAAACTCAGAAGAATTTTCTTACATAGTCATCCACATTAAATTGTATCTCTAAATAATATCAACTTCTCTTAAAGTCACATATATAAAATTAATTAACCTAATCACATATTATATAAGATACATTAATGATTTCAATAAATAACTATAATAAAAATAAATCCAAAATAAAATCATACGTAAAAAACCCCACTTGTACTATAGTTGTGGGTTCGATTCCTGCAGCTTTGTTCGACGTGATGGGTTATCACATGGTCATTGTGTTTTCCTTTTTCAAAAACAATATAATTTTATTATTTTCCCAAAAATGAGATAGATTCCTAAAAATAACTATAACATAATTTCATCACAAATATTATCTCATAACTCACATTTTAATTCCAAAATTTAATACCATGTAATTGCCTCAAACTCAATGATCAAATAGAATAAATTATTGTTTATAACTATATCTACACGAGAAAAGATAATTCTTCCTCAAATATTATTTTCACATGGATAACTGAAGGGTTACAATTACAATAGAAAAGTCTTCCAATATAATCCCATCAACAAAGAGCACTAATACATTGTAAACATTTCTCCATCCATTTATTTCCACATAGATTTATCCTTGACCAAGAGGATAACCGAAATATATAGTATTCACTCGGGTAATGGAAAGGTCCCCTAGATTTATGGAAAATTACTATAAATGGATTCTTGGGACCATTTTTAATTTTTTCCATAGTATCCTTCGTTTCTCCTCGACAATTATTTACGTTTTGTCTTTATTTCCCACACATAAATCATTTTGTTGTTTAATTAAAAAAACTTCCTAGGTGTCTCCTTCGACATTTCATGGATGATGGAAAATGAGATTTCTATTTTCCATGGACTTCACTACTGGAGCTCTTATCATTCACCGCCGTTCTTTTCTTTGTTTAGTCCAGCAGTTGGTTAGTATAAATATTGTTGATCATATTTTTGGAAAACATATTCGGCATGAACACGATAACTTTTATGCATACCAATATTCCATTTTGTAATGGCCCGGACCTCTCTGGTCCATTACTTTGTGAAATGTTGGTGTTGGAGGTGTTCCGGGAGGTCAAGGGGACTTATCCCCAACACTTTGCCAATTTTCTAGTTCTGTGAATAGTGTTTCCAGTTTTATGAACAGTAACAGATCAGTGAGACAGATCAGTTTCACGGATCGATGAGACAGATCAGTTTCACAGATCAGTGAGACAGATCAGTTTCACAGATCGGTGAGACAGATCAGTTTCAGAGATCGGTGAGACAGATCAGTTTCACAGATCGGTGAGAAGGATCAGTTTCACAGATCGGTGAGACAGATCAGTTTCACAGATCGGTGAGACAGATCAGTTTCACAGATCAGTTTCACAGATCGGTGAGACAGATCAGTGTCACAGATCGGTGAGACACATCGGTTTCACAGATCGGTGAGACAGATCGGTTACACAGATCTGTTTCACAGATCGGTGAGACAGATCGGTGAGACAGATCAGTGAGACAGATCGGTGAGACAGATCGGTGAGACAGATCGGTGAGACAGATCGGTGAGACAGAAGGGTGAGACAGATCGGTGAGACAGATCGGTGAGACAGATCGGTGAGACAGATCGGTGAGACAGATCGGTGAGACAGATCGGTGAGACAGATCGGTGAGACAGATCGGTGAGACAGATCGGTGAGACAGATCGGTGAGACAGATCGGTGAGACAGGTCGGTGAGACAGATCGGTGTGACAGATCGGTGTGACAGATCAGTTTCACAGATCAGTTTCACAGATCGGTGTGACAGATCAGTTTCACAGATCAGTTTCACAGATCGGTGAGACAGATCAGTTTCACAAATCAGTTTCATGTACAGTAACGGTGGGTGAACAGTGTTTCCAGACTCCTACAGTTTTTCCCCTTTTTACGTTTCCTTTGACGTAAAATACATTTAAAGCCTTATTTTAAGGGCTCATAAGGCCGTTTCAAATGCCATAAATCCTAATATTAATTATTCCTAAGGCTTGGAATGTTTCACTTGGTCAAACCGCATGGGTTAATGCGATCCGTTTTTAATGGAGAATTAACCGGATCTTAAACTGTCACCTCCTTAAATCTTAAAAAGGGACGAGATATCATTCTCCCTTGTTCCTTCCCTTTTTTTCTTAACTAAGAGGCGCTAGAACCTTTCAATCCATTCCTTTGGAGTTGCACAACCAACCCTTACTCCTAGGATCAGTCCCGCTCTGTTGGATGCAACCAAGCTGTGTCGATCATTCTTCCACATAAGTTGTCACGAGGGGAGGATCGTGACCTGCTGTGTGGATAAAGGACGTCAAGAACTCTTCGAGGTAGGGGATTCATGGCTTCTCTAATTATATATGTGCAATCGTAGAGTTAGCATGATTTATTCCTTTGGATCACAATGAAATTGACCTAATTAAATACTTGAACCGGATTAAAAGAATTGGTTGATCGCATGCTGTTGCTTTATACCGTGATAACGGTTTGCCTCATGTTTTCCTAGATATAGTGATATCTATGTTTTCTTTGATTTATTGTTTGCTCATGATTGAAATTGATAATGGACGTAAAGCCAGAATTAATTGTTGATTAATTGGCTAAAGATAAAGAGGCATGTAAATTAATCTGGTTGTTGTCGTTGTTGTAGTTGTTCTAATTTGAGGATAATCAAATTAGGGAAGTAAGCATGGTTATTTAATTGTGATAGCTTACTGATTAGGTATCCATGATTGGAACCTACGAATAACAAATCTGTTAATTCAATATGGTTTAGAGAACAGATTATGTGGTAATTTCAAAAAGGGTTCTGAGTTACCCTTTTGTTTGAAAAAGGGCCGAGAGCCCATTTTGTGATGTTTGGTTTCCTGCTGCTTGTGCTGTGATGTGAGCCTGGATGGTTGTTGTGATATGTGGAGGCATGGAGGCCTTATAGTTGTGGCAGCGGATGATGCCTAGTGTGGCAAGATGCATCAGTGTATGCATATGGGTGTCAGGGAGGACACCAGGGGTGATGGAATGGGACGGATGTGGTTGCTGGTTGCTTGTGGTTTTCTTGAATGTTAATCTGCTTTGCTTTTTCCCACTGCTCAAGGCAGCTGGTCTTGCTTACCCTCATTCTGAAGGAGGCGAAGACACGCGGGGTATGCCACGTGCTTTCCGTGTTTAGCCTCTCGATGGAGGATGTGTCTATGCTCTTTCTATAGGCGGCAAAGACTCGACGGGTAGTATATCTACTCACCGTGTTGAGCCTCCTTTGTGTTTAGAAGCATAGGATGTTTTTCTAGAATGCCTGGGAATGTGGAAAAGTATTTCTGTATTGAATGTTTGATTAAATGGTGAAAATCCACGGGGATGGAGATACTGGAATTTAAAGGTGATGTGAATCTTAAAAAGGAGCAGTTGTATTGAAAGTGACGCCATTTCAGTTAAATGGGGAATTGTTCAATCTTAATTAATGCTTAAAGAATTAACTAATGTACAGTGGAACTGATAAATGAGAATGGAGTAATCTAATAAAGCTCTTCAATTGGTTGTGTGCTTATAGGATACCTAGTCTTAGAAGTACCAGCCTGGAGTCTGAGAGACATTAGCTGCAGTTGTATCTAAGACTAGGTAATGCCCATAGTGTGGATGTGAGTTACTTATATATTCTGTACTTTTTGTGTTTCTATACGCTACTCCACCCTGTCGGTAAGGGCAACTGACACCCCGGGGATTCTGAGCCCTGGGGGGGTGTTTTCCCCAACATTCTGATGGGAGGTTGAATGGCTGACTACCCCCTTTGGCCCCGCTCTCTTCTCTTGGTAGATCTTAGTGCTGGTAGGCACAGTGGTTAGTTTTACCCATATATGTGTGTAGAGGGCTGTAATGGCTTGTGGTTATTTCACACACATATATTCTGGATATAGTATCCTATGGACTACTATAGGTGTAACGTGTATAGGCTGTGATGGCTTGAGGATCCTTACTCGGTGTATGGGCTGTAATGGCTTCAGGTATAATACCCGACGTATGATACACGTTATGAGAGCTGTGGTGGCTCCCGGAAACTACCTGGTTACTTTTGGTTGTGAGGATTGTGTGGAGCTTAGCCCAGGTGTCTGCGGGCAAGCCTATGTGGTGCACGTGGTGCAGATTGTGGAGCTTGACCCATGTTGATACGGGCAAGCCTTTGGAGAGAGATGCACAGGACGTATGTCGTTGGGGCAAAGAGGCAAACCAGTGGGGAAGTAGTAGCGGGGTACCCTTGACATTCTTTACTATATGATATATTCTTGTATGTGTTACTTGGTGAGAGTAGCCATGGTGAGGTTGGGAACATAGTATACCTATTTAGGTGACGAGTTAGTTTCACTTGTTGTTCACTGGGCTTTAGCATGCTTTCTTTACTTTTGCACGAGAGGCTTGGGGAGGATCCTACTGAGTATACTGTTATACTCACCCTATGTACATATAAACTGTTTTTCAGGTCACTTGGAGCAGGTTGGAGATCAAGCTGGTTACTACTAGCTTGCGGTTGGAGGAGGAGCTGTTCGGGCTTGTGGTCGCTGCCGTTTTACTTTCTTTTAAGTACTTTTAGTTTCCCCTTTCAGTTGTAGTACTTTTGCATGACATTTCATATATGTACTTGGGTTTCTTTTACATTTCAGTTATGAGTTGGAGTTGGTTGGATTCTATTCTATCTCTCTCTTCTTCATGTGTTCTCTTAGAGGGTAATGCCTCCCATTTGTGTGTGTATTATACCCTCGGTGCTAGTCGCCAACCCGGGGCCTATTGGAGGCGGGACTCGGGGGTCATTATCTCCCTTTTCACATTGCCGGCCCAGGAGGGGTACACTTTGTGGGGAGGGGGTCATGACAGAGTGGTATCATAGGTCTGGTCGAGGGATAGGATGGAGTTTGGAGTTAGGCATAGGTGAGGATGCATGGGATGGTAGGGCAACAGTGTCATTCATGTTTAGCAAGTGGGGTAAACACTGGACACCGGCAGAGACATAGGCGTTCAGGGCCCCCTATGATCTGTTGCACGGACCTTTAAGTTTACGATGGCTACTAAACAAAGTGATACTGGTTGCAGGGTAGAGACCTAGGAAAGGATCATGCATCATTATTCCTTGCGCCTGTGTTTGAATGGGTAGACCTTGGGATAGGTAACCTAAAATTATTAAAACAAAATAATTAATTAATTAATGTTGAGTCTTCCATATTCCAGGCTTAGGAGCTCTAACGATTTTTATTTTACAGGTATGGCTCCAGGTCGGCGTCCCCGTCAGGTTTGCGCAGAAGGTGCCCAGCAGGCTGTTCCAGCAGATCGCCACCGGGTAGAGGTTGACGACGATGACACTTGGAGGAAGACACTCCGAGAGTTTCAGCGCCAGAGTCTACAGAAGTACGAGGGCTCCGTTTCAGATGCAGTCACAGAAGAATGGTTGGAGGAGGTCGGGATAGGCTTCAGTTCGATTCGTGCTCGGAAGGAACACTGGGTGTCCTTGTTTGTGACGATGTTGCGTGGAGCAGCGAGACAGTGGTGGTTCTTGTTCCTTGGGGATCGTGAGGAGTCAGCGATCTCATGGGAGGAGTTTCGAGACAGGTTTAGAGTCGAGTTTCTTTCATCGACTGCGAAGGCATCCAGTCGCCAGGAGCTTCTTACCCTTCGACAGGGGAGCTCCAGTGTTCGGGAGTTTGGAATCCGTTTCAGGAACCTTCTACGATATGCTTCAGACCTGTTACCAGATGATGAGTCTAGGGCGAGGCATTTCGAGGAGGCTTTGCGTCCAGAGATCCAGCGCCAGGTCACCCCATTTATGCTGAAGACATATCTTGAGGTGCTGGCGAGGGCAGAGGTTATTGAGAGGACTTTGGCTAGGACCGGATCGTCACGAGAGGGGAATCGTCATGATTCCTCAAGAAGCAGAGCTGTGGTTCGGGGTTCCCGGTTTTCAGGACAGAAGAGTTTCCGTTCACCTGGGGGTAGGTCCCGGCCCTTCACATCTCATTTCTCCGGAGGTAGCAACTCTCAGACCTATGCCAGGGGATCAGGCGCTTGTTTTTCTTGTGGTGGACGTGGTCATCAGCAGCGGGAGTGCCCAACTTTTCAGAGCAGTCATCGTGCACCAGGCGCTCCACTCCAGGTTCCTCCGTTGAGGCAGTTCCAGCCGAGGCAGCAGCAGCAGGTTGCACCAGCATTAGATCACCAGAGGGTAGATGGAGCAGGCAGAGGACAGCCCCATGACGCTCCCCGTCCTCAGAGAGCAGAGCGCGGCCGTGGTGGTGGTCGTCATCAGGGTCAGAGAGGCCGTGGAGGTGGTCGTGGTCAGCTTCATGCTCTAGCGTTGCCAGCTCCAGGCGAGCCAGACGTCGTCCGAGGTACCCTTTGCTTGTTTTCTACCTTGGTGTATGCCTTGTTTGATTCAGGAGCGACACACTCCTTTATATCCCCTACCCTTGTCCACGCTTTGGGACTTGAGGTAGAGAGGCTTCCAGTGCCCTTGGCGTTGACTACGCCAGTTGGAGGTCGAGCTAGCTTGTTTGAAGTATGTAGAGACTGTGAGCTAGTGTTGGGGCAGCACCGCTCTTGGGGAGATTTCCTATGTTTACGAATACAACCATATGATGTCATCCTCGGCATGGATTGGTTGTATTCGGTGCAGGCTATTGTGGATTGCTACAGGAAGAAGGTCGTTTTCTTTGATGAAGATGGAGAGGAAGTAGTGTTTGTTGGTGAGAGAGATCCTCGGATGAGTCATAGACGAGTTTCATCCTTATCATCCATGATGGCTGGGATGATTCTGAGTTCTTCAGAGGTTCAACAGTTGGCGTTTCCTAGGGTCGTAGAGGAGTACCCTGATGTCTTTCCAGAAGAGGTTGTATCCTTACCCCCTCGACGAGAGATCGAGTTTGGGATCGAGATACAGCCAGGAGCGTCTCCCATCTCTATGTCTCCATATAGGATGGCCCCTTCTGAGTTACGAGAGCTACGTATTCAGCTCGATGGTCTATTGCAGTGTGGTTTTGTTCGGCCAAGTGTGTCACCGTGGGGTGCACCAGTCTTGTTTGTGAAAAAGGCTGGTGGTAGTTTGCGGTTGTGCGTCGATTATCGTCGCTTAAACAAAGTGACAATAAAGAACCGTTATCCTCTCCCGCGGATTGATGACCTATTCGATCAACTGAAGGGTGCAAGTTGGTTTTCAAAGATCGACTTGCGGTCAGGATATCATCAGATGCGTGTAAAGGATGAGGATATCCCGAAGACTGCTTTCCGCTGTCGTCATGGGCATTATGAGATTGTTGTAATGCCATTCGGCGTGACAAATGCTCCAGCTGTTTTCATGGGGTTGAGGAATGCTGTGTTCCGTGAATTCTTGGACAAGTTTGTTGTGGTTTTCATTGACGACATCCTTGTGTACTCCACATCTGAAGAAGAGCATGCAGAACATCTACGAGCTGTTTTGGGAGTTCTTCGGCAACATCGGTTGTTTGGGAAGTTGTCCAAGTGTGAGTTCTGGGCTCGAGAAGTTTGTTTCTTGGGACATGTTGTGTCCCAACAGGGAGTAGCTGTGGATCCTTTGAAGATAGAAGCAGTGGTGTCTTGGCCAGCCCCCAAGACCGTGTCAGAGGTGCGAAGTTTCCTTGGTCTCGCAGGCTATTATAGGAGGTTTGTGGCTAATTTCTCCCGAGTTGCGACTCCTCTGACAGCTTTGACTAGGAAGGATCAAGCGTTCATATGGACTGATCAGTGTCAGACAGCTTTCGAGTATCTAAAGGAGAAGTTGGTAAGTGCTCCAGTCCTTTGTCTTCCAACGGAGGGAGTCCAGTTTGATGTTTTCTGTGATGCTTCACATCTGGGGCTAGGCTGTGTTCTCATGCAGCAGAGGTCAGTTGTTTCTTATGGGTCTCGGCAGTTGCGTCCCCATGAACGCAACTATGCCACCCATGATCTTGAGTTGGCAGCCGTGGTGTTTGCGCTGAAGTTGTGGAGACATTACCTCATTGGAGAGCGCTTTGTGGTTTTCACCGATCATAAGAGTTTGAGGTATGTTTTCTCTCAGCGGGATTTGAACTTGCGGCAGTGTCGGTGGATGGAGTTCTTGCAGGAATACGACTTCGAAATATCGTATACACCTGGGAAGGGAAATGTTGTTGCTGATGCACTGAGCCGAAAGTCACGTAATGATGTTGTGCGTGAATCTGGTGATTCCTGGAGAGGGATGGAAGAGCTAGCAGCTTTGCATCTTGATATGGGAGAAGTTTGAGGAAGAGGTTGTCTTTTCCAGATGACGGAGCAGTCATCCCTGATGCAAAAGGTGGAAGAGTCTCAGTTGGGTGATCTAGAGGTGGAAGTTTTGAGAGACAGAGTTCTTTGTGGGGAGGCCCCTGATGGTTGGTCAGAGGATGAACAACACCGAGTGTTGTATCATGACAGGCTTTTTGTTCCCTTGGCGATGCGCGAGACGGTTCTCCGAGAGTTCCATAGCTCGCCCTTAGCTGTACATCCTGGTGTGACGAAGATGTATCGATCCTTGAGGAGACAGTTTTGGTGGCCTGGGCTGAAGCGTTCAGTTGCAGAATGTGTGTCTCGATGTTTAGTCTGCCAGAAGGTGAAGGCCGAACACCGTGTTCCTGGTGGTCTTCTCCAGCACTTAGAGATTCCTCAGTGGAAGTGGGAGGACATCTCAATGGACTTTGTTACAGGTTTACCTCGAGCTCCGGGAGGACATGATGCTATATGGGTGTTAGTGGATCGTTTAACTAAATCGGCCCACTTCATAGCAATCAAGGAGTCGAGCTCAGTTGAGGTTTTGTCGAGGCAGTATCTGGAGGAGGTGGTGAGGCTTCACGGAGTTCCTAAGACAATCATTTCTGATGGAGACCCTCGTTTTACCTCGAGGGTGTGGAGAGGTCTCCAGCATGCTTTTGGCTCTCAACTATGCCTTAGCACTGCTTTTCATCCTCAAACGGATGGTCAGACAGAGCGAACCATCCAAACTCTTGAAGACATGTTGCGCTCTTGTGTTCTTGATTTTGGAGGTTCATGGGTGAAGCACTTACCTTTGGTAGAGTTCGCTTACAATAATAGTTTTCACTCTACCATCGGCATGGCGCCGTTTGAAGCCTTGTATGGCCGGCCATGCCGTTCTCCGTTGTGCTGGACTGGGGTCGGAGAGTCAGCAATTCTCGGACCAGAACTAGTGCAGAATACGACAGAGATGGATCAAGTGATTCGTGAGAGGATGAAGACAACACAAGATCGTCAGAAATCTTATGCAGATCAAAGAAGGAGACCCTTAGAGTTTAATGTTGGGGATCATGTGTTTCTGAAGGTGACTCCCCGTCGTGGGCAGCGAAGGTTTGGTCGCGGAAGTAAGCTTTCTCCCCGTTTTGTTGGGCCTTTCGAGGTGTTAGCTCATGTTGGAGCTGTGGCATATCGAGTAGCACTTCCCCCTCGGATGAGTCGGATACATGATGTTTTTCATGTATCGAAGCTCCGTCATTATCTTCATGATGAATCTCATGTTATCGATTGGGGAGAGATCGATATTGATGATGATGCAACCTTCGAGGAGCGACCTGTGGAGATCCAAGACCACAAGGAGAAGGTGTTGCGTGGGCGTTCTATTCCTTTAGTTCGTGTCTTGTGGCGACACGGTGGCATGGAGGAGAGTACCTGGGAGCGTGAGTCACAGATACGTGCTCAGTACCCAGAGTTGTTTAATGTTTAACTCCTTTCATGTAATGATGTTTTCTCTGTGGTTGGACCTTTCATGTTTTATTTATGTACCTTTGATGTGATGTTGTGAATGAATTGTTTGGGTATGGATTGTTTGTTCCCGGATGTCATAGTTTTGTTCCAGCTTTCGAACAACTCATGGTGGTTTTCCCCTGAGAGGTATCTTATGGGGTGGTTGTTCGGACCCCTCTTTTCTTCTGGGTTGGTTTTTAATTCTTGAGGACGAGAATGTTTTGAGAGGTATCTAATGTAATGGCTCGGACCTCTCTGGTCCATTACTTTGTGAAATGTTGGTGTTGGAGGTGTTCCGGGAGGTCAAGGGGACTTATCCCCAACACTTTGCCAATTTTCTAGTTCTGTGAATAGTGTTTCCAGTTTTATGAACAGTAACAGATCAGTGAGACAGATCAGTTTCACGGATCGATGAGACAGATCAGTTTCACGGATCAGTGAGACAGATCAGTTTCACAGATCGGTGAGACAGATCAGTGTCACAGATCGGTGAGACAGATCAGTTTCACAGATCGGTGAGACAGATCAGTTTCACAGATCGGTGAGACAGATCAGTTTCACAGATCGGTGAGACAGATCAGTTTCACAGATCAGTCTCACAGATCGGTGAGACAGATCGGTTTCACAGATCGGTGAGACAGATCGGTTACACAGATCAGTTTCACAGATCAGTGAGACAGATCGGTGAGACAGATCGGTGAGACAGATCGGTGAGACAGATCGGTGAGACAGATCGGTGAGACAGATCGGTGAGACAGATCGGTGAGACAGATCGGTGAGACAGATCGGTGAGACAGATCGGTGAGACAGATCGGTGAGACAGGTCGGTGAGACAGATCGGTGTGACAGATCAGTTTCACAGATCAGTTTGACAGATCGGTGTGACAGATCAGTTTCACAGATCAGTTTCACAGATCGGTGAGACAGATCAGTTTCACAGATCAGTTTCATGTACAGTAACGGTGGGTGAACAGTGTTTCCAGACTCCTACAGTTTTGCCCCTTTTTACGTTTCCTTCGACGTAAAATAGATTTAAAGCCTTATTTTAAGGGCTCATAAGGCCGTTTCAAATGCCATAAATCCTAATATTAATTATTCCTAAGGCTTGGAATGTTTCACTTGGTCAAACCGCGTGGGTTAATGCGATCCGTTTTTAATGGAGAATTAACCGGATCTTAAACCGTCACCTCGTTAAATCTTAAAAAGGGACGAGATATCATTCTCCCTTGTTCCTTCCCTTTTGTTCTTAACTAAGAGGCGCTAGAACCTTTCAATCCATTCATTTGGAGTTGCACAACCAACCCTTACTCCTAGGATCAGTCCCGCTCTGTTGGATGCAACCAAGCTGTGTCGATCATTCTTCCACATAAGTTGTCGCGAGGGGAGGATCGTGACCTGCTGTGTGGATAAAGGACGTCAAGAACTCTTCGAGGTAGGGGATTCATGGTTTCTCTAATTATATATGTGCAATCTTAGAGTTAGCATGATTTATTCCTTTGGATAACAATGAAATTGACCTAATTAAATACTTGAACTGGATTAAAAGAATTGGTTGATCGCATGCTGTTGCTTTATACCGTGATAACGGTTTGCCTCATGTTTTCCTAGATATAGTGATATCTATGTTTTCTTTGATTTATTGTTCGTTCATGATTGAAATTGATAATGAACGTAAAGCCGGAATTAATTGTTGATTAATTGGCTAAAGATAAAGAGGCATGTAAATTAATCTGGTTGTTGTCGTTGTTGTAGTTGTTCTAATTTGAGGATAATCAAATTAGGGAAGTAAGCATGGTTATTTAATTGTGATAGCATACTGATTAGGTATCCATGATTGGAACCTACGAATAACAAATCTGTTAATTCAATATGGTTTAGAGAACAGATTATGTGGTAATTTCAAAAAGGGTTCTGAGTTACCCTCTTGTTTGAAAAAGGGCCGAGAGCCCATTTTGTGATGTTTGGTTTCCTGCTGCTTGTGCTGTGATGTGAGCCTGGATGGTTGTTGTGATATGTGGAGGCATGGAGGCCTTATAGTTGTGGCAGCGGATGATGCCTAGTGTGGCAAGATGCATCAGTTTATGCATATGGGTGTCAGGGAGGACACCAGGGGTGATGGAATGGGACGGATGTGGTTGCTGGTTGCTTGTGGTTTTCTTGAATGTTAATCTGCTTTGCTTTTTCCCACTGCTCAAGGCAGCTGGTCTTGCTTACCCTCATTCTGAAGGAGGCGAAGACACGCGGGGTATGCCACGTGCTTTCCGTGTTTAGCCTCTCGATGGAGGATGGGTCTATGCTCTTTCTATTGGCGGAAAAGACTCGACGGGTAGTATATCTACTCACCGTGTTGAGCCTCCTTTGTGTTTAGAAGCATAGGATGTTTTTCTAGAATGCCTGGGAATGTGGAAAAGTATTTCTGTATTGAATGTTTGATTAAATGGTGAAAATCCACGGGGATGGAGATACTGGAATTTAAAGTGATGTGAATCTTAAAAAGGAGCAGTTGTATTGAAAGTGACGCCATTTCAGTTAAATGGGGAATTGTTCAATCTTAATTAATGCTTAAAGAATTAACTAATGTACAGTGGAACTGATAAATGAGAATGGAGTAATCTAATAAAGCTCTTCAATTGGTTGTGTGCTTATAGGATACCTAGTCTTAGAAGTACCAGCCTGGAGTCTGAGAGACGTTTGCTGCAGTTGTATCTAAGACTAGGTAATGCCCATAGTGTGGATGTGAGTTACTTATATATTCTGTACTTTTTGTGTTTCTATACGCTACTCCACCCTGTCGGTAAGGGAAACTGACACCCCAGGGATTCTGAGCCCTGGGGGGGGGGGGTGTTTTCCCCAACATTCTGATGGGAGGTTGAATGGCTGACTACCCCCTTTGGCCCCGCTCTCTTCTCTTGGTAGATCTTAGTGCTGGTAGGCACAGTGGTTAGTTTTACCCATATATGTGTGTAGAGGGATGTAATGGCTTGTGGTTATTTCACACACATATATTCTGGATATAGTATCCTATGGACTACTATAGGTGTAACGTGTATAGGCTGTGATGGCTTGAGGATCCTTACTCGGTGTATGGGCTGTAATGGCTTCAGGTATAATACCCGACGTATGATACACGTTATGCGAGCTGTGGTGGCTCCCGGAAACTACCTGGTTACTTTTGGTTGTGAGGATTGTGTGGAGCTTAGCCCAGGTGTCTGCGGGCAAGCCTATGTGGTGCACGTGGTGCAGATTGTGGAGCTTGACCCATGTTGATACGGGCAAGCCTTTGGAGAGAGATGCACAGGACGTATGTCGTTGGGGCAAAGCGGCAAACCAGTGGGGAAGTAGTAGCGGGGTACCCTTGACATTCTTTACTATATGCTATATTCTTGTATGTGTTACTTGGTGAGAGTAGCCATGGTGAGGTTGGGAACATAGTATACCTATTTAGGTGACGAGTTAGTTTCACTTGTTGTTCACTGGGCTTTAGCATGCTTTCTTTACTTTTGCACGAGAGGCTTGGGGAGGATCCTACTGAGTATACTGTTATACTCACCCTATGTACATATAAACTGTTTTTCAGGTCACTTGGAGCAGGTTGGAGATCAAGCTGGTTACTACTAGCTTGCGGTTGGAGGAGGAGCTGTTCGGGCTTGTGGTCGCTGCCGTTTTACTTTCTTTTGGGTACTTTTAGTTTCCCCTTTCAGTTGTAGTACTTTTTCATGACATTTCATATATGTACTTGGGTTTCTTTTACATTTCATTTATGAGTTGGAGTTGGTTGGATTCTATTCTATCTCTCTCTTCTGCATGTGTTCTCTTAGAGGGTAATGCCTCACATTTGTGTGTGTATTATACCCTCGGTGCTAGTCGCCAACCCGGGGCCTATTGGAGGCGGGACTCGGGGGTCATTATCTCCCTTTTCACATTGCCGGCCCAGGAGGGGTACACTTTGTGGGGAGGGGGTCGTGACACATTTTGTTTCTCTTTTCCACCACAGTTCACACCTAGTCCATCATTCTCAAGGTTGCTATGAATTCCTTGGAATCTAGCCATTGACTAAAACCAGAAAGCATTGTATGAGTAATAAATGTCATAAAATCATTTTGAGAATATCATTACACATTATTTACAATTTAAAACACCTTAGGATTAACCAAGGTAAATTATTCCCATCTAATATTAAAATCCATTAATTTAGTTTTTAAAGAGAATTTTAATTATCTTAAGCATATCCCCTAGGAGTTTCATAACCAAAAGTTCAACAAGGCCCATTGTCATGTACCATGATACCTTGTGCCAAGCCCGAAACTCTTTGTCAAATTTATCACTCCTAGGTACATCTGTGCCAGAGCGACCTCTTCCTGATCATATCCAGACCGAGATGTACTACTTGGAAAATACCCAAATTTTCTACATTACGGATATCCTAGGTTTCTTTTATATACTAATCATCAATGACTATCTTAGGATATTATTCTCCAATAAGAGTTTATCTACATCTAGTTTCCAAGGTTTGTACTAAACTTCCTCTACTACCAACTGTAACACCCTGACCCTAGTTACACACAGTTCTTGCATTATTACATTACACTTGAATGATCAAAAAACATCAAGTCATGAATGAATGATTAGTTTAGTAGCATTGGAAGTACTAGATACATTAATACAGTTTACATTACATCATAAAATTGAAAAAAAACAACGACATTGTTTACAGAAACAACACTGAGATCCCATAGACTATCCTAGTAGATCAGCCATAATACAAATCTTCTCATCCTGAGAAAAATAAAACATAGAATGGGGTGAGCTCAAATTATCAGAAAGGATAACAATATATAGGAAACTTTCATATATAAGCATAAACATTTAAGGAAATCTATAAAACTAAAATAGAATCCTTTTCGATATAAAATTCATCTTAATATGGAAAATATAAATCAAAATAATGCCATTTACTTACTCACATGGATATTATAATAGTCAAATAATAAAATTAAATACCACTAGCCACATTCATAATGACAGAATACATAATTCCAGACCTCATAACCAAATAGTCAAGGCCTTGTGCCGAGACTAAAAATATGAGTTTGTCAAGGCCTTGTGACAGGATACTAGTTTGTCTCCTAAGACCTACCAATGAATATAGTTGCTATAGTAGGCTCCACCCATCACATACTAAGTCCAATTCATTCATCATATGAAATGGATTAAACATTACATAAACATTCATATTAAAACAAGCATACGAAATTTCAATAGTTTATCCATAAACCATGAATGGTATAAAAATAGCACATCCACAGTAAAAAATAACGAATTAATTATATAATAGAATATTCTATTATAATAGATTAACCTCAATCAATAATAATGAAAGATATTGACATAGATGAAAATAATCATCAAAACTATTTGAGAGAAATATCTCCCTTTTCATGAAAAAACTTAAAAGTATCACTATTTATCCAGGATCCTTTTAAAATAGATTTTTTAATCAATGTTTTCCATAGCACTTTGAAATATTTAAAAGGAATTTTAATTTTAAAACATTAATATATAAATAGATAGTTAAAATCATTTTTAAAACATGGACATTAAAGATAAATATTTAGAATAATAAATCATTATAACATTTAAAATGATATTTTAGTTAGATTTCCTAACCAAATGAGAGATGCTTGATTAAAAATAATTGAGATAATCAGAACATTATAATATCATGATAATAAGGGTATACATGATATACTATGTCAAATTATAGTATATACACCAAATAAAAGGGTATTGGAATATAACAACCAAGAAGATTCAATGGAATGTAAGTTGAGATGAAATCTATTATAAAGACTGTATCCTTAGGTTAAAGATAAAAAACTGACATAATTATTTTTGCAAAATATAAATACTCTCAATATTATTTGATATTTAGTGTAAGTAAATCACATAAAATTCACAATTATTTTTTTAAAAAACAACACCAATGAATGGGATGTTTAACTCGATGGATAGAGATTGAGTTAAAATTACTCTTATCAGGTTCATATCGATGACTTGAGAATTTTTCAATGGAGTGATTATGTGTATTAGAAGTATATCCACATAAAAATAACTGGAAATTTCTACATAAATAATAAAGATTTATTCCACAAGTAATCTTGGAGTAAAATAATCCTTTAAGTATCTCTAAAGCCCAATGAGAAGAAATTGAAATTGGAAATTCCCTTTTCAATTTGGTATCATATGAAACATACACCCCAAGAAAAAAGAATCATACAATGAATATGTAAATACCCATAACATAAAGTATATTATACCAAGAATACAATCATGGGCAGTACAAACACCACCCAAAGGAAATAGTGTCCAATATTACATGAATCTCACGGAAAATAAGAAGTCAGATGAAAACTCTTTACCACGTTATAATTATTCGAGTCATATGACCAAAAGTTAAAGACCATAAAATGAATCATATAATACCATGAATATAAATGTAATAATGATAATATATATCAAATTTATGTACACAATACGCCACATGCAGTAAATAAGTGGTGAATAATAGAAATCTCACAGAATAAAAAGTGAGTTATGAAACCCCTTACCACAAGTACGAGTTGTCATGTATATTCCTTGTTCATCCAGAATATTAAACATAAGCTAATTTATACTTGATTAAGAACATTTATCAAGTTTATTATTACTTTTATATCACTTATTTTCTTTATATAACAATTATTTTATTTTTTGAGTTCATATTGGATATTTTATTGATGTTCGGAACATGAGTCAAAAATGAACTAGTTATAATTACAATTGTTACATGTGGTAAAAATTAAATTATCTCTAGAATGATATACATAATTTATATATCATATATATATTATATATCCAATATATATTTTTATTTATAACAATATATAACATTTGGAGATAAGAAATTAAATGTATTCTTCATGGAGACGATATGCCGAACGTACATATAAGCACTACTTTAATATCTATTTTTCTTTTTAATAGAATTAAAACATAACGACACATAGGTAAAGTTTAATTCCATTATAATATCATATATAATATAATTATATCCATCCTTTATACTTCCCACATAAGGCAGTAACATGTCATATCATTTTGAGGGGGTGGTAGTATGCACTTCCTCAAATGAAATTATTACGTTTTACCTATAATGGAATCAATAAAATAATGAAATAAATGGAAAATACTAAAGAATAAAGAAAACATAAAAATAATATATATATAATATATAAATACAGTTCCATCATAATCTCCACCATGAGAGGCGGTTGGAGATAATCAAATAATCATCGTTTCGTGAGGCGTTAGTTTTCCATCCACCGAAAATGTATGTTCTTCACCATTTAGATAAAGGTGTGTGTATGTGTAGTTACAATATTTATCTTAAGAACATATGAATATATTTATTACATTGCTTTTGTTATAAAATATCTGAATAATAATTTTATAGGGGGATGTAGAAGTAAAATAAAACAAAATAAAACAAAATAATTTAAGAGAATGTGTTACCATTATTTTGGATAACTTCCTTTGGATTGAACCAAAAAGACTTCTTGAAGTGACTTCTACCTAAGGTAATGATTCTAGGAGGAATAGGGGGATTTTGATAGATTATTTGGGTAGAGGTCGGAGGAGCCATGGGGCTTGAGAGGTGTGTGGAAGGGGATAGATGTGGTATCTTTTTATATGGGAGGAGGGGTTCTTTTGGAAAGTGTGAAAAATATTATTTTATTATATAGTAATACTAGATTTATAAATGTCCAAAACTAATTAAAGAAGAAGATAATATGACTCATGGTTGAAATAAAATCATCCTATAACAATTGGACAAATTGGGATATTGTTTTATTATTAACAATCTTATTTATGTAAATCATTTATTAATGAGGTAAATAGTACATTACTATGTTGTCTTAAATAATTTGATTTATTTGATGTATAAAAATAATAAAACAACTACCATAGTGTTAGAATTTTTTATATTTTGAATGTTTATTTATAGTTTAAAAGATGACTTATATAATCCCATATAAAAATTGATATACTAAATGATATTTGTTAATGTCCTTTTTGTCTTCACTTTATGCTAATTAAAATAAAATGTCAATATCATTCTTAAATTGCTCCAAGGTGTCCCAAAATTGACACATGGATTCCCATCGTATCCAATTACTCATAAAATAATGATAATACAAGTGTTATGGGAATTTTGTATAATTATAATATTCTTTCAACCTTGAATTACACTATTTATATTTAACCACGGTAAATAAAAGTCAAAAGTTATTATTCACTACAAATTATTTTCATCGTATTGAACCAAATTTTACTTAATAATAATAACCATGTATCTTTGATTTTCTAAATTTAATTCAATGATGTGGTAAATTTTTATTTAAATGAAAATGTCAGATTTTTAACTACTACTTAGGTATTTCATTATTCATAAAAAATTGATCTTTTCAGAAAAATACCAAAAATTAAGCCAAAGATATATTTTATATTCAAAATTAAAAAATTATATATATTTTACAATATTAAAAACATATAATTTGGATTAATTAATTTAAAATTAATTCTTGTTGTCAATACAAATAGCGTGTTTTAAAGAAACAACATTTATTAAAATATTGACACTCGTTGATATATAATTTCATATTGAAATTAATTACAATAACCAACATTGGATTAAAGGGTAAAAATATCATCTAATTACACTTCAAAACAAATTTAAAATATAATCTAACCATATAAATTAATTATATTAAAAGGTAATTTTGAATTAAAATACAGTATTTCTCACTAATCATAAAAAATGAATATTATTAGAAAAATACCAAAATTTCATCCAATGTAAATTTTGATATCCCGATTCTGAAGAAAAATTTTATTTTGTCAAAATGAATATGAAAAAGAGTCGAATATTGGATTTAAAAAGGGTTCTCCAATAAAAGGTGGTAAAATTGATTTTTTTTGAAAAATACATTTTCTCTGAAAAATTGAATTTGTTCTTATAATCTGTCTAAGAAACACATAATACAAAAGATAAAATTATATGGAGAATATAAAATTCAAAATCTAGTTCATACTATGCATAACTGCTTTTGAATGGCTAATTTAGAAAGTCGTGGTGCACTTGAACTCGGTGTTGTGTGAAGCGCAAGCTATTGAATTTAAAAAAAATAACATAATATGAAATCATGGGGTATTACATTGGTGGTAGGCCTAGTAGGCCATTGTTTTGTCTAAGAACTGTATAGGATGAAGTTTCATTTTTATTGGGGGAAACCATTAATCAATGTTGGGATTGGTTTATGGATTCCTTTTAGGCAGTGGGTTTGGTTGGGGTTTCATTCAGAGACAGATGTGTGGAAGTTTTTTTTATTTATGCATAATAATTTTTTTATATTTTTAAATAGCATAGGGTTGTTGTTTTTTTGAGACTGGGTTTAATAGTTAGTACACTTCAGGTCCCTATAATTATTGAGAAATTGATTCTTTAATGTAGATATTTACAATGTCGGTAAATGATCATGGTTAAAATGTCTCCATGTGATAGTTAGACATTGAAATAATAATTCCATGAGAGTGGATCCAAATTTTGAAGAGGGGATAAAAAGGAGGTCATGGTTTAATGGTAATGGTGTGTTATACATCATGGTTGACTAACCTTTGTGAAGGATGAATCATAGGAGTTTGAGTTAGGTGATAATGGTACATGTTGGTTACACATTGCACCATTTAAATTGTTAATCAATGAGTGGTCATATGTTTGATGATGGCCGATGGTTTCAAATAAACAAAATGGGAATGGATTCCTATGAGTGGTGATAAAGTGAAAATTTTACAACTATAGAAGATGATACATTGAAAATAGATTGGATAATGATGGGAGGGTGACCAATAGATGTACATAGATAAACATTTTTGGAGGTAGGTGTCAGGGGTATGTCAAAGAAAAGTTCAACCTATTTATATGTTACTATGGTAGGAGTAGAAATGAATGACTATCAATGGAATCATTTTTTACACCTATATAGAGGTGACAATTAAAAATTTCATGACATGATCCTAACTACACTAACTTTGAGTCATCTTCACAATGTTATTCCAATGTAAATGTTTTCAGTTGGATGAAATACTTTATGGAAGTGTACTAAATGATTAGTTTTAAAGTAATCCAGATGATTTTTAGTCAACCATTGTCAATTTTATGTATTGACCATCATTTTTATTTGAATATCAATAAGAAACAAGGAAAATATTCTCATTAAGTAGTAACGAGTCCACAAATACATTTATATTAATTGATAGAAATAAATATTATTAATCCGTACATGTTGTTATGTTTGGAAGGAATATAGAATATGATACAGTGATTGGGTTCAATTTTAATTAGATCAATTAAAAAGACAATCTTTAGTGGGGATTGGTATGTTATTCACTGGTAGGTGAACATCATGTGAGAAGGTTTGTGTCATCTTTTGACTAGTTGATAGATGGATGTTTTGGATCTTATATTACATTAAATAAATGCATCAATATATGGTTGAATTTTTTACCAAACCCTACCAAAAATTAGAATATGTAATTAGGTGAAGACCAAGTGTGAGTATTAGTCCTGGAGTGTCTTTTGATGATAAAAATATTTTTTATTGAGTAATTAATACATGGATACGTTATAACAGAACAAAAGTTTTGAGCAAGGGAGGGATATCTAGGATTCATAAAAACAATGATTATGGGCACTACTTATTTTTCATACTAAAAGTATTATTGTGGCATGGGATAAACAAATCATGATCTATGTATGTAGGTTCATCATCCTGAGGATTCAAGTGTTTTTGAGGATAGTTGTTCATATGTTGTTCATCTTGGATTATATCTTATTGTTCGATGCAGTCAGTAAAGAACTGCAAGTGGAACACTGTTATGATGAGATAAGTTCATTGGAATGGTTGGATTGATCATATAAATGGAAATCAAGTGTGACCTTGATGATATTTTTTTATTGATATTTGGTTGGTATATATAATTTAGGATCAAGGGAAATATCCTAATGTATGATAAAAATGAATAATGTTGTTAAAAATTTCCATAATCATCATTTAGAAACAAGAATTGTGCCCCTTTAAGAAATTCCAATAGTGGATGTTTTGTGGCTCAAAATTGGTTATAAAATAATGAAAATATTGATAGTACCACAATAGGATACAATTTAGAATAGAAAATTATGTGATCAATTCAAAGTCATTCATTCATGGATAATGAAAAACCTATTGTTTCAGGTTTTGTTATGAGTGTTTTCTAAATTTTACAACCAAGAAACACATGATTTTATTAGTTATTCGATGTGATTTGTGTGTTCTGAAATAAAACCTCAACTTTGGAACATAATTGATGACACATGTTAGTTATTTTGTTCATTTTTATTCAACCAATGATTTTAGAGGACGAAAATTATTAATTTTGTGATGTTTCAATGTACCATGTTTTTCAAATATTGAAATTCAGTAAGGTTTTTTAATCATTAATTACTAGAAGGGTCAAATCATTATCAGATATCAGAATAAGGATTCTAAGGATAAAAATCATTTAAATACAATTTTTTTTCATGAAATAATGGTTTGTATTTATCTTGAGTGTTTCGGGAGAATACCAGGGGTTTGTGGCCCCAACACCCTGATTTAGAACGATAGAACACGTGATGAACAATTAGTTATTACTATGTTTCCTAAACATGAATGAAATATTTTATAGAGTAATTATTTCAGAAACATGTTATAGGATAGTGGAAACTGTGTAGGGGGTCTACAATTTGATATATACAGACACATGGTTGGAAAATAGTTTTGCTAACAACATTGAATATAGGTGTGAGGTGGAAAGTTCCTCAGATATTAGAGTGTATAGTCGACAGATGATCTATTGAACCACAAAATTAAAACCTATGATGTGAAGGGACAAAGATATTGTCAAACTCATAGTTGGAAATCTAATATAAAAACAATAAGGAAAAACAATATGGATCATTATATAATTGAAAATTACTTTTTCCACATCAGACTCTTAAAGGGGTTTTCCCCATTTTCCATCCCCTTTTCCCAAATTGTGTGAAACCCCCTTACTCCCATACCCCATGGGAGATATACCACATTATCTATTGGAATCGATTTCTTTTAGGTCCATTGGAAAACATCATATATGACATTAACTCAGCTAGACATCATTGTGTTTTATTTAGATTCCACTAACTATTAGATAATGTGACACGTGTTTGTAGTTCCAATTTTAGTACAACATGGTGGAATAATATACTTATGATGGGGTATTCACTGTTATAAGGGAGTTGGTGACCTCGCATATGGTTAGAACATAAGTTCATATCTTTTAATCATGGTATGTTATAATATAATACTTCTAATGGTGTATTGTTAAATAAAAAAAATGAATTTGTTCTAGTTAACATTTCATAGGGATACTTCTGTATGTTGTGATGGGATTATATAGTTATAATTTAATGAGTCCAATGACTACATTTCGGTGCGATGGGGTAAGCATGTAATATTTTGGGGTAACGTCTATTTTAAATATAATTTTAATTTAAACTCAATCATTTAGTTTTAATTAATTCATTACAATGATATTATAATTAATTATTTATGGTGTGTTTTGGGTGAGATAAGAAACAAAATGACTTAGTTGATCATATGCAGGCCTTGGATGATGATGTTGGAATCTAGATAATTAATGGGATACATATTAAACATATGTGGTCTAACATTCATTATAAATAGTATTTATTAATGTTTATGAAGTATCTGTATGATTGGGCCTGATCTAAGGGTGAAAAAATAGTATATATTTTCGTAATAAATTATTATATTAAATTATTTAATTTGGTAGTTAATAGGGTGAAAATTAGGGTTCAACAACATCTCTTATCTTGTAGATTCCCGCATATACATATCACTAAGTCTGATAGTACCCATTGGGTTCTACCCATGTATTATTATATCAGGAGGATCCCATATAGGATGCCTCCTTTTAATTACTCTTTATGAGTTGTAACACCAAAAGTTTTTATGAATTAGAATTATTTATATAAATTACATTTCTATGAAAGATCTAATTACACACAAGTAATATTAATCAATTAGTTACATGCAACCCTGTGTTGTATTCCACTGTACACAACACTTTGTTATCTTATGTGAATTATAGATTGATGTTTTAACAAAACAATGACATATTATTAATATATTCATCAAAACATAACCATTATATCTTAACCAGAAGACATAGAAAAATTAATAGTAATAGATACATTGAAAATAATAATTATTTGGATTTATATAATGAAAAAATATTTATAATAAAATAAATAATTTTCATAAATGAATCAATATGTTTTAAAATACCATTTTCTTGAAGAAATGTTTTTTATTTATTTTTAATAAAATAATGAAATTTATTTCCAAAAGTTTAAGAAACCTTATTTTATAAAATAAAAATAATTTATGAATTAATAATGTTAAAAATAGTATATACTGAATTCCAATTACATTTCAGAAATATTTAATTTTTTAATGAATAATGAAAAATACTTTGCATTAATCGAAAACTACCCTTTTTATAATTTTTTAATAAAGAAATATTCTATGTTTTATTAAAGATTATGTTGTTGAATTTTGAATTCATTAAAATAATTTTTTTATGAAATTAATTTAATATTGAAATTGAATAAAAACCCTTATCAGATTTTCACCATTTTCCATTAAATACACAGTTTCTTGTCATGTATGGAAGAATAATTATAAATTATTTTTCTTCAATTAAGTGGTTTTAATTTATAGAAATGTATTCCATATTTTTAAAAAATATAACCTATAATTTATTTTAAGATCAAATTAATTTTGACCAGATAAATTAATGAAAAAATTTAAAAATAATTATTAAGATTATGGAAAAAACAATTTTAGTTACATGTTAAACATAGAATATAAATTTTAAATATGACCCAAAAATTATTCAAAAGCCCTTATATAGACATATTCAGAGTAATAATTTCTTGCATATATAATGATCAATTATTCGATTTTGGTGACATGCTGAAAATGTAGGTGAAATTTTCTCTTTCAAAAAAAATTCATCTTTTCCACTAACTCGCATTCTAAAAGGTATCCCTCTCTTAGATCTTCTCAAACCATAAAACGAAAATTTTAATATATTTAGTAAAAAATTACACATCCAATTACCTCATATCACCCTATAAGGATTAATTTGGTCAAAAACACAATCAGGGAAGGCCTGTGGTGAAAACCCAAATGAGATACCTGAAGAAGAGGTAACATCCATAAACACACATCCTTTTTTACTTCTTACATAATCCTGGTAAAAAATTTTAATATCATTATTATGAATTAAAAATTATGTGTTATATATAAGGATATTATTTATGATAATGTAATGAAATAAAACCACACAAACATCCATATAATGGGTTATAAAATATTCTTTCTTTGTTATGGAGGACTACCACCTCGTGAACCTATTCAATTTTTTTTCTATTAACACATCAAATGTTTTCTAAAAATGATATAAATACTTCTTAAATATATTATATTTTTGATATAAATTATACTACTATATTTCATGAATTTTAATATCATGCATAACTTCATGATTTAATATTTGTGGGATTACAATGACGTCATTGTTGTGTATTGATGGATATTTCCCCATGAAACGATGAGAATAACTTGCACATTACATGGAATGTGATAAGGTTATGATTAATAAAAATAAGGTACATTTATTAAATTCTATATAATCTATTATGAAAAATATAATCTACTTTTCTTATATTGAATCTGATAAGAAAATGAAATATTGTGTTTAGGAATATTTACTGCATGTAGTTTCCACGAATAGTGAATTTCATTTCCTATCCCTAAATATTATGGATTAATATAAATATACATATATATATATATATGATATTTATGACATGGCATAAATTTTTTATATGTTTAAATCATGATTTATGTAAGAGGAACAAAAACCTCAGGTTATAACTGTTATAAAAAACCAATCAATTATTTCCTGAAACAAATATTAAACATTGAACTATTAAAAAATAGGAAAAATAATTTAATAATAAATAATATATGGAATCAAATATATGAATATAAATCTATGATTAATTTATATTTAAAATATATTTATTATATATGAATTTTGAATGAGTATGCTGGAAGTTAGTACAGTTTGTAATGGAATATTTAGTGTCACAATTATTTCAGAGAGGATTATTCTATATTAACCACCAATTTATTTTATATGGTTTATATAATACCCTATTAAATGTAAGGTCGGGAATATTGATCATTTCATGATAACAAATTTTTTGATTGATGTTATTTTTATTGAGGATTTCAATTAAAAATGTTCATAGTGGTGATGGATTTTTATTCTCAATTTACCTTGTTTGAGAAGTATGTTATGTTATGAACCGACATTTATTGATGAGTTGTATGTAATGAAAAACTAAAATAAAATAACATAAATTTATTCATCATCATCATATTTAATTTTTTATTTTATCTTCTTAATTTAAGAATTTTACATTTTAAGTTAAGTAAATTTGTAATGGTTTTGTGTTTTTATGTCCCCATTTTTCTGGTTTGTTTAAGATAAAGTCATAAATATGGAAACATAACTATCAATCTATCAATAATTCAAATTAATTTGGTACTAAACTAGTAATTCATGACATCTTCAAGTAATAATAAAATTTTTCCATTCATTGGTATTCAAAATGTTTATGAAAAAATAGTTTTGAAATTTTGACTCTATTTCTCTATACAGTTGTAAATATATTTCATTCCAAAACCATATGTAGAAAAAAAATTAAAAAAATTAATTATTATTTATTGGTACACTGTAGAAAAAATATTTTGGAAGAAAAAATAATTTTTAAATATTTTTAAGAATATTTTTATTGATTCCATTATATGATTAAATGGTTATTTTCAAGGAAAAGATTTTCAAAAATATTTGAGGTTTTAAAAAATGTTAAAATTATTTTAAAATATTCTTCTATAATTTTTAAAAGTTATTTTAAAATATACATTTTTAATTTATTGTAAATTTTTAAAAATCCTATTTCAATGTTGAAAATTGATTTTCCTCAAAAAATATTTTAAATGGTCAGTAAAAATCGTTTTACATCTAAAATTATATATATTGATGTTACTTATTATTTATTGCGGTGATGATTAATTGATACCATTCATATTAATTCACTGAATGGTTTATGATTTTAATTCATGATGTTTATGAAACACTTTTCTCTTCCATTTTTTATACCTTAATTAAATTCTTATTAATGACAATTATTTTCACAAGTTATTGTATGATTAAATGACATCCAAAGGTGTCTCTTTTCTAGAGGTTATGATATGTTGAAATATTTATAATATTCATTTCATTTCATGGCTTATCATATGATGAAATTTTATGAAATTATGGAAAAATATAGTGTCCATTACAAGATATGCGGGACCTATATCTCCATTCAATGCATTGGGTGTTGATTTAGATATCAAATGAGATAGACAATTCTAGAATGATAAGTGAACCCCATATAGTATTATGATGATTTAATGTGGAGTGAAACAGGTTTAGTAATAGATTTATTGAATTTGGAGTGAAATTAGCACAATTAATTACAATTTATTCTATGGTGGCCTTGGAAATGAGTCGCAAAAAACTAGGATGTTATTTTCAATGTTTTTGTGCATGCTAAAAATTCTATTACTTATACCAATTTTATGCAATTTTTTATCTTGTTTTTTTATTATCATATGATTAATATATTATGAACAGTTTATATTTCTTCCATAACTCATGTATATAATATTTGATATGAACGGTATGAATTATAATTATTATTATAATATTATCATACCTTTATAGTCATGTTATCCATAGAAATATAATTTTTTACCTTTACTAAGAATCTAAGCTCACTATTTCTTATATTTCCATTCTATAGGTCATAAAAAAATGTGTTATGTTTTATATGTATAATAAATGAGGAAATTTTCAAAAAGATTAAGGGGGATTACTTTTCTCACATATGGAATAGTCATTATGATTCTAAATTTCCAAGTACACAAAAATATAAATTTCATCAGGCTTTTGTTTTTGTAATTAACCAATAATCTTTAAAAGTGATGAAATATTAATGTATGATATTATTGGGTTGTTATATTGAGTATCAAAGGATTGGTTTAGTTATCATTTAGAAAAAAGGTTGATAATTACTTAGTGATATCCACATATATATGTCTACAAAAATGTCTAAGGATGATTTAATGTATAAGAAAATGTCATAGAGTTGTTTTAAAGGATAGAGTGAGTGTTTTACAAGAAACTACGTCTTTTTATAGACACTAAAATTGGATTTATCTATGACACAAATTTATGTATGTGTAATAACTCTAAAAACATCATGTTAATATAGAATTGATCAGAAAATGGTGTTCAATAACAATCCTTCATGTACATCTATTTTCACACAACTTGAAGATATTATTCATAAATTCACAAACTCCTTATGAACCATGATGAATTATTTGAATATAATATGACTATGAATAAACTAGGATAAAACTAAGTTGTCATATTTTAAATAATGTGTAATGATATAGACATTATATAAGTTATTTTTCATGATTATCTAGTTCCCACAATGATTAATATTTATAACACTCTTCTTCAGGGATTTATTTAATGAATGAAACCTAAAGGAAACATGTTAATGTTGAGTGTGATGGAAAATGAAATGATTTTTATCTTGATAATTCTAAAATTATTGGAGATTTAATATAAAATAACATTCCAATGATCACACAAAATTATAAATATATTAATCATAATGACTTTACAATGACCAAAGGAGGGAAAAATATTTTATTAAGTCATCTATGTGGATATGTGAACCTACCATCTCTATAACTAATGATCCACTAGTTGATGAAAATTCGATAAATACATATTAAAATATAATTTCCATTCCGATGTGTTTGAAACATGAATATTCATTTTTTTAATATACCATTTAGAAGTTGAATCATATCAATGGTGAAGTATTATCAATAAAATGAGGTGATATGATTAAATTTAATCCTTGTTTAGGGGTGAGGACAAGAATTAATTATACAATAAGTAATTTCCTCAAGTAATTCAAACAATGGTTGATATGGAGTTCTGGGAGATAAAATGGTTGATGACTCCATCGGTACCTATGAGGATTATTTTATAGGACTTATGTGTTATGCTTATAGTTTTACTATTCAACATGAATGCATGTTTTACTGTTTATTTATTCAGATAAAATGTATTATTTGAAGGATGATATCTATAAGTTACTTCATTTGATTTTATGATTTTTTTAAATGTGATATAAAATTGTGTATGGAGGTTAGAATTATGTATTCGTCTCATGGTTTTGAAAATATAATTAAAATTTAGATTAAATAATAATATAAAAACAATGGGGAGATGAAGATGAGATTTCCATTATACAAATTGTATGGGAAGTAGAGTGTAAATTTTCTTTAGGGGACTTCATATTTTTTAAAGTGTTGAATGGATGTTCATTACATAATGGATTTCTAAAGTGATTGGAGGAAGTTGTCCCACAATTCCAAATGATAGAATTTCTCAAAGAATACATCAACCACACATCAGTGCTCCATCTGTACAGAGAATGTGAATTATTCTAAATAATTCCCAAACTCTGGGGTTAATGAGGACGATCAATTACTCAATCATATTAATCCAATGTACAAGGATAAATATCATGTGATTCGTATTTTTGATGAGTGGTGTGATAATTTTTTGGTGAAACATACACATAACACCCTCTCTAGAATTGATAATGTCTTTTTGAATCATGATCTACCCATTCATTCATATATAAATAATTTTATAAGTTTATAAAGATTATACCCAATAATTTCTATGGATAATTATTACTGAAAACCCTAATTGTTATGATTATCGCATATGAAATCTATGATTCCTCCGGATTTCAATTTTCACGTAATTTGCTTCAAGAAATTGTTTTTATTATTACTATAGATTAATTTGATTTATATTTGGGAATATATTTTATATATCTCCATAAATCCCACATCAATGGTTAAGCAGGGGATGTAACATTTAATATTCCAAACCAACCTATAATCATCTTCCAATGTGTTGATATGTATAAACTTCTGATGGAGATTACATGAATTGTATGGGTCTTAATTCCCATTCATATGTTTACTTTATCTCAAATAAATGGTGATGAACTCACCATTTATGATTTGAATATTGTATAATCATTTGGTGATTTCAATTACTCCCTAAATAATGGGCCACATCGAGTCACTAGAATTGAAGATGTAACTCTAAGAAAACATCCATAATATATTTATTTGGACAATTGACTCACCATAACGTTCACATCTTCTAGTTGTAAAAAATAAATATTTTTTGATGGGACACTTTATTTATTATCAATATTTGATCAAGATCAAATTTAATATCAATCATCTTCCTCCCTAAGTTGATGACTTTACTGATCATATATGTGGAGCTCAATATTTATATAATACTAACCATCACTCTAGATATTATCAATTTAGGGTTATGAAGGAGGATATACCTAATAAGGAATTCCATAAAAGGTATGGATACTATGAATACATTGTGATTCCTTTTGGTATTACTAATTCCCCTATTATTTTTATGTATTTTATTAATAGAGTATTAATACGATATTTTGGTTGGTTTTTGGTAGTCTGTATTGATGATATTTTTATCTATTTAAAATAAAATAATGTCTATAAATATCACTTGAGGATTGTAATAAATACCCTTATGAAGGAGAAATTATATTAAAATTTTGAAATTTTGAAATTTTGGATGAAAATGGTTTAATTATTAGTTCATAAAATCAAATGAGATGGTATATTAGTAGATCCATCAATGTTGGACGCTATTGAATATTGTCCATCGCAAACATTACTAATGGAGATGTGTAGTTTTGATGGTTTACTGGGATATTATAAATGGTTTTTTAATAATTTCTCAAGACTATATAATCCATTGGACATGTTAACTAAAATCAGAGACATGAACAACTGGATTGATGAATGTGAGGAAAATGTCAAGGAATAAAATAGAGGATTATTCAACATACCAATACCTACGTAATCCAATAGTGGGGAATGGACATGTATTCTATAGTGATGCATCTATGAAAGTTTTATTATGTATTATTATGTATAATTTTATGGTTATAGTTTATGCCAATGGACAATTGATGTTTCATGATAAAAATCCCCAAGTCATGTTTTGGAGATAGTTCTAGTAATTATTTCATTTAATATAAGGATGAATTATAATTATGGATAAAATTTTTGTATACATAATTATAGTTAAATAGTGAAGCATATATTCACATAGAGGTAGTTGAATATGTTCCAATGAGAATGACCAGGGATGATTAATGATTATCACTACTCAATACATTACCATCATGGGAAAGAGAATGATGTGGATGAAGGTTTCTTTCTAATGAACCATTCTAGATTATTCATGATGAGAATCCCAAAACATCAAATATTTATGTATTTTTAAATGATGGATTATGAAATCCTAAATTAAGGGGAAAATATTATCTAAATCAATTAAATGTTCAACCATCAATCCTCTTGATGATTAAATTGGTACAGAAGGTAGATATATTTCTTTAAAAGAAGGATATAATTAATCTTGAGTTTAAAAAAATCATGATTGAATTATTAGGTTCAATAATAATTTATTTGTTCCATATATACCATATTATAGGAACAAATTAATGTAGTAATCCAATAGTTTTCTATTCACTATTCAATGTGGAAGTACAATTATGTTTATATATTGGAATGAATACTTATGGTGGGATTTAAAATAGTGAGATATATTGGGGTTTATATATCAAATCATTGTATGTTTTCATGATAAGGACTGAGGAAATATTTCTAGGAGTGTGTTGGATCCATTCCCCATACGACAATTGAAAAGCAAAAAAATCTACCTGGATTTTTTTGTTGGACTCTATATGAATCTACAAGGAGTAATACTATATGGGTTTTAGTAGATTCCCATACCATGATAACAAAATTCTTTTCTATTAGAGAAGACTTCTATATGGTTAAAATTTAAAGGATATACTTTAAGGATGTTTTAAGGCTTCATGGAGTAACACATTTCATTTTACATCTCATGGATATAAGGTTCAACTCAATGTTGTTGAAATATCTTCAAGAATATGTTGATATAATGTTCAATTTTATCACTTCATATAATCCATAGAATGATGGTCAGTCTGAAACAACAATTCAAACCAAAGAGGATATGATGATACCATGTTATTTAGATTTCAATAGTGATTGCTATCAACAAAAACCCTACACTTGTTTTACTATATTAATAGAAGTCAATCTAGAATTTCTATTTATATTTATGAAACCTTATATGGAAATAAATGTATATCTCCATCATTCTAGAATTAATTTAGAAGTAGAAAATTATTTTGACTGAAGATAGCTAAAAAATTGGAAGAGAATTTTAGATCCATTTTGTAGAACGTAATATCATCTTAGATTATATAGAAATGATATGCCAATAATCCCAACTATAATATATAAATGTATTTCGGTGACACAATGTTACTAATAATTTCTATATTGAATAAGTTATGAGATTCAGAGAAAAAGGAAAACTATTCCCTAAGTAATCGGTCCAATTACAATTAATGAATGTATCATAACTATAAAATATTATTTTTATCTTCCACCACATCTATAAATTCCAAAATTCGTTCCATATATCTCTCTTGAATATGTTTACACATGATCATTGACAAGTATTGAAATCCTACTTGATACCATTGGAGAAAGAACTTTCACTTGTGAAACAACCATTAGAGATACTAGATCATACACATAATGATCAATGAATAAATATCACTCAATGAATAAACTTTTTATCTTAAAGTATCCAGTTTTATAAATCTACATGCGAACATGGGGACCTGATAGGGTAGAAGCATCATTTTTTTATCTGTGTGATGGATTTTGAGGGAGAGATTCTTTTTAAAAGAGAGTATAATGTTACACTACATATGTTTTATGATTTTTTTGAATAAATTATTATTTTTAAATTTATCAAGTTACATGAAATATAAAATTGTACTTTAATTACCTAAAACCATTGATTTTCTCTAACTACATGCAACACTCTATTAGCATGTGTGACACACGAAATTTTATTTTTGAAAACTAAAACATATTTTTAGAATAGTCAATTAAACTCAACTAGTATAACATATCTATTAGAAATAGAAATATTAAATGTAATATAAATTTAAAATTTTTATTATAATGGTTTTACATAACAGAATCACATTGATAACAAACTGCCTAATTTTTTCTATTGTCCTTATATGTTTAAAAATAATATTTTCTCAGAGAAATAATTTTAATTTTTTGTGAGAATAATAATAATAATATGTTTTACACATAAAGAAATGTAATTTAAAAAAATATTCTTTTAATAAAAAATTTACGAATTATCATATGTTGAATTTTCACGACATTTCAGAAAATATTTAATTTTTAATAAATTCTAAAAAACTATTAGATTTATTTTAAAGTGTGTTTTTGTGAAATTTATATATAATGCTATATTATTTTTGGATTTTTTATAATGTATAATTAGTTATCTTATACATATATTAATGAAATTTAGTGCATTTTAATTTATTTAATATTTATATTAAATATGAAAACCATGTAAATAATTGATCATATTCTCGTGAAAGACCAGTTTCTCATCACATAAGTGAGAAACTTTTTACATTAAATTTTTCAAATAATGTGATATGATTTTGAAAATATGTTTTTCATATTTCAAATAATAATAATTCATAATCTATAATAAGTTTATATTAATTAGTAACAAAGTGATTTTGAAAAATAATTAAAATAATTTTTAACAATTATGGAAAAAAAAGATTACTTGGTTGTTAATCATTGAATATAAGGTGTTTAAATCGCCATAAACATGTCAAAACCCAATTATATGACAATAAGTAGACCTTATGAATTTTATTATAAAGATTTTAAAATTATTGGGGCATTTTTACCTGGAAAAAACGTTGGTTCAATTCACTCATTCAAAAAATAAAAAGTGTTCAACTTACCACTATTATGAAAAGCCATAGACTCTTCCCCTCTACACAAACATTAAAAAATAATTTTCTAAGTAATTTTCCACCCATGTAACTTTTAAACATCCATAATACCATACTATAATGCTTACATTTTTATATAATCCATCCATGTATGTCCTTTGGTGAAAACCAAAAAGAAATACCCGAAGAAGAGGTAATGTTCGTCAATGAACATTTTTATTTCATTTCTTCATAAAAAAACATTCAATTCAATTTATATCATTATTATATACAATTTTTTTTATCTTTCATATTATTATATGTTGTTATATTTAGTTTATTACCTAAAACCACACACACTTAGAAGAAATGGGTTACTAAATCATTGTTTGTTGGTACCTTGTACTACCGCCTCGTGAACCGATGTTATTAATTTATCCATTACCAAATCAAAAGTTTGGGAATAATGATACAAATTAATTTTTATATAACATATTTATGATATAAAATCTACTATTATTCTTTTTAACTTTTATATCATATATACCTTCTTGCTTTCCATTATTTGGGAATATGATATCGTTTTTAGTGTGTATGGTAGATTATCGCCTCTCGAAGCGACCTGATTTGTTCGCACATTACGTGGAATGTATTAAGAATTTTTTTAATAAAAATAAGTGATATAAATATTAAAAATAATTACTATATATTAATATTATATCATTATATTCTTTTCAATTCAAAATAGTACTAAAATAAAAAACGTCGATTATATGTATGTATGAAATACCGTCTCCATGAATGGTGAATGGCATTTCAAATCCCAAAATTATATTGATTACACTGAATAAATATATAAATAATATATATTATATTTATATCATGGAATAAATTCTATATATTGTTAAATAATTATATATACAATAGGATAAAAAATATCAAGTCAAAACATATATGAAAAACAGAGTGGTTATTACCGAAAACATAACATTAACAAGTAATTATTAATAAATGGCTAATGTAATGTAATAAGAAAACAATATATGGTATAATATATATTAATGCTATTTTATATATTCTTATAATAAACTTATATTTATAATATAGTATTTTTGAATGAGTATGAAAAATTATAATTCTTAAGGTAAGTGGATTTATAGTATCACTTTTATATTCAAGACACTTATACCATATTTAGAACTCTCTTTTTGGGTCTCATTCATATAATTACATATCAAATGGTATTCCCTGAATATAACTAAGTTATTTTTAATTTATTTCTTAATTATTTTTATTCTTTGTAGGGATTTTTATACAAATATTACTCAAGCAATAAGATAGTTTTTTGTCTCAATTTTCTTTCAATGAGAGGTAGGTCATTATATGTACCCTTGTTTCCCCACAAGGTTTATATACAGACGATTGACATGGAATGTCATGAATGTATTATCCCACATGATGTTTTATGTTATGTTTTATATTCATAATTCATGGGATTTACAGTTGAAGGTTATTGTAGTGTTAATGAGTTTATTTTACAATCTCATAGCATATCAAGATAGTTTGCAATTAAGACTCAAATATTGAAATCAATTGGTCAAAATCTAAATTATTCAAATCAATTATCTTCAACTTTTTTAATTCATGATATTTTTAATTAATGGTACACTATTTAATATTTAAAATAATTAATAATTTTTGTAATCAAAATCATACATTATTTTTCAATTCGTTCAAAAATATCTTTTATTAAATTTTTTTTACAAAAACAATTTCAAAAAATGTTTTACATGATATTTTAGGGTATATTTAAAATAAAAAAATATATATTTTATTTTTATTATGTTTTTTCAAATTTTTTTCCAAACATCCTTTATAATTATTAATGATTATTATAAAAAATATGGATTATTAAAATTATTAATAATTTACATGAATTTTAAATTATTTTCAAGAATAATATATGTGTTTTCAATATTACATTAATAAAATTTTTCATAATTTTTTCTTAAACAAATTATATTTCAAAAGGGAACATTTATTTTATGTATTAAAGTTTTTACATTTTGATATTAATAATTTTCTGTCATAGATTACACGAGTTGATGTTACCTATGACTTAATGGGGTAATGATCTTAGAGTACTATTCATATTCTTTATATAAATGGTTTATTGTTATATTTCATAATTTGTTATGAAACTCATTTGTCTTCTACTTTTTAAACAAAGATAAAATGTTTTTCAATCTTGCTTCTTGTCCTGGATTATTCTTGGATGAAAATATTACGAAACACATTTTCATTCAATAGGTTATATTAAAATAAAATGTTCATGATAACCATTTCATTTTGTGGGGTTATGTTAAGATTAATTTTTATGACATTAATTCCAACATAAAAATGGTTTTCATTATGAGAATGATGTGACATATATCTCTATTCCATTCATTTTGTATGTAATTATATATCTAATCATGTAGGCATGGTTGGAACGAGGAGTTATCTCGATATAGTTAATTAGGGATATATAGAAGAGTGAACCGGATTTATAAATAAATTTGTGGATGTAAGAGTGAACTCAATACAATAAAATAATATTTTATGTTATTATATACTTGAAAATGATCCATGAATAATTTAGACAAAAAATTCAATAAATATATTGCTTGCCAAAAATTTCATTCCTTATGCCAATTTTATGCTCTTATAGATCATGTTATTTTCTTATTTACTAATCTATGTTTTAAAGAAATTAAATATTTTTTTTGGATGACATATATGATCATAGATATCAATGGTATGGTTTGGAAATGTTATTCGCATCATTTCATCCCCTTATGTTAATTTTAAGCTTACAAATCACCCTTGTTTACCCTTGCTAGTCATATGATCTCTACCCATTCATAAATTTATCATTCCCAGTTTATTTAGATATGTGTTATATATGATATTCAAATTAATGGAGATATTTTTTAATAAATAATTAGGGGGTGATGTATCTCAACATTAGACTAATGTTTATGTTTTAATATTACTGAAGACAATAAACTATTATGTTCTTTAGGCTCGAGTTTCTATAATGTAATGAATATTAATAAATAAAAGATGTAATTTGTATTTATTATAATATTGATTAACTATATATCCTTTAATTTTGTGCTTGAAAAGAGGATCCCTAGTAGGACGTCTCTCTAAAAATTTCACAAGAGGGACCTAGTTGGTGGCCCGACATTGGATGGACCCTATGCTAGTCTGTTGTGGGTTGGGTAGAGATTGTAGAAGCTGTCACCTAGAAACCATAAATAACATGCATTCATGTGAGGATATATTAGAAGTGGTGGGTTGGGAATTCAGACTCCATACATCATTTAATAATTCATTTATGATATTATTGTTGACAAATCTATAACTACAAGAGGTGATTCTAGGTTTTTTGGTCGATGAGACTAACACGATATGGTATATGATAGAGATCAACAAAGGTACTTACTGAGATAAAGATTACAATCCTTATTTATAAATATAAATAAGATGGGATTAATCAAAAATCTATTTTTTATGGATATGGTCTGTAGAATCTAAGAGGATGCCTTAGTCAATGGCCATGGGGCCTAGACCTAGTTGGTAAACATTATACTAACATTTATAAGGATAAACTACATTGATCTAAGAGGATTCCTTAGTCAATAGACTTGGATCTTATCCCTAGTAGTTCTATTTTATATTGAATTTCATATAGATGCAATCCATGTAACCAAACATGAATCCTTTGTTAACGATTATTCATTCCGACCTTCATAGGTCTAATAGTTGATACATCGTGTGTAGGTTGTTGATGTTATAGTTATACCTTTATACGATTTACAATATGTATTGAAAATCATTCATTAATGTGATTGGAGGAATGTATGGTCGTTCCCAGGTCTTGGACAAGTATCCAACTTATAAATGAGTAATCCTCAATGAATTTTCTAGCATTGGTCGAAGCATGAATATGTAAATTAGAATTAAAGAGAAAATAAAATTCAATTGGATGTTTTTAAATTTTTATTTATTCCCATAAACACAAAATATATATATATATATATCATATTTACCTATTTGTATGTGTATATGTATACACAAATATTTTAAAGACCCTATCCTAAGTATCCTAATGTCATTTGTTACATTATTACATTAGAATAAGATAAATAAATTTAATCTATAAGGAATAAATAGAATATAAGTCACTATAAACATGATAAATAAATTATATTAAAATTACAATTTCAAAAAAAAAATCATAATTTTAGAACAAAATTATTCGCCGTTGTGTATCCATACATATCAATCACAAAACACATCCTTGTATATAGTGGAAAATAGAAAATAATAATGGGTTATCTCATAGGCTCAATAAGGGTAAGAATACAATGAAATATATCATGAAAAATTAGTAATAATCTGTTGGTAAACATATAAAATTTACAAACATTCAATTTAATAAATAATCTATAAATATTACGGTTAAAATAAATTTTTGTCAAATAAATCCATAGAAATAATCACCTAATCCCGATTCATACCCTTAGATTATATGAAAAAATGAATAAATATGTGTATAGAGATATATTTTATCATAATAACGTAATTTATAATACCATAAATGTAAAAAAATAACATCAATACCAATCACAAGAGAGTATAAATATTTGTGTCAAAACCATATAATTTTTTAAACTGATTAGTCTAATAATACCCATAGATGCATGAAGGGGATATTTATAAATAATCCCCACAAATCAGTTTCTAAGTCCAAATAATTCATAAAATGTAAGGGGTTAACCATAATCGACCTAGACATTCATATTAAAAAACTAACACATGAAATGGTAATACATTCCCCAATCAAAAAAACATAATCATAGCTCATCTTTTGTGATATTGTGCAAGGTAAAACAAATTCTACATACCCAACAAAAAAGATCATAAACCACCCAATTAATGAATAAATATTTTATCAATACAACATATCCACAGTGGATTTTTTTCAAAAAAATGGGTTGATGTCAAACAAGAATTGAAATACCATAAAAATTCAAGTGAAAACATTTTTGAGGAAAATAAAATATTCACACTGAAATTATATTTTAAAAAAAATAAGTACAAATTTTAAAATAATTTTATTTGAAAATAAACTATAAAAAATCATATCATAATATTTTTAACATTTAGTGTTCATGGTGGTTTGTAATTTTTTTAGGTAGTACAAATTAATACAAATATTCAATTCACATTTTGGGTAAAATAAATGGGCCTTGTTTGGAAAACTTCATGAATATTACTTTCAAATCATTTCGTAAAAAGGTAAATTGGGTAACAGTATATTAAATGAATAATTTTTCAAATGATAAATATTATTTTGAAAACATTATAAGAAAAAATTTATTTTGATGAAAAATTATTTTTTTCCAAGGAGATAAGTAAAGATGAATCTTCTTGAGAATATTTTGTCAATAATTTTATGTAACAACGTGTGAAAATTGTTAATATTAGATTAAATTGTTCATGATTAAAAATATAAGATGAAAATATATTTAATTTGATATATAAATATATAATAATTCTCCAAAGGAAGGCTTAAACAAACAAAATACTAAATAATGATGAGATTGTGAAGTAAATAGTTACTACTGATATAATTTGAATCATATACATATTGAATCAAATACATAAAATAATAACTTAAATACCATTAATATAATTATTTTAACAATATAAATTATAAAAATACATATTATATACCCCCATAATGTAATAAGTGGTGAATATGGAGTATGTCTACTTAAGTAAAGGTGAGATTAGAAACCACTACATATGGTTTTACATTCATTATATGTGTCTGAAAATACTATATAATTAATATATGTTTTTTATAAATGTATTAAAGAATCATAAATATATATATACCATATATTATATAATTTTATTATTTTTTCACAAGTTTATAATTTTTTTTTGTTCAAATCTCTACTTCATGTGATAATTGCATCATTTTTCATGTATTCTTTAGTTTGATAATTTTGGACTTATAAATTGATCATTCATACATAATATAAATAATTCTAAATATCATAAAAATATCCTATATATTTATTATATATATTTATTTTTAGTAATTTATCAATACTATAGATATTAAAAGGATTAAAATGTTTATAGAGAAGGAATGCCATACATATGCATGAATGTTATTTCCATTTTTTTGAATGAATGGGATGAAAGGAAAATAAATATTAACTCATAAATAACAAATAATAAAAATTATATATATAATGTATATTAATCAAATACTCCCTCATTATCATTCAATTAATTATAAGCTGAGAAATTTCTCACATCGCTATGTGAAGGTGGTAGTCCATATGTTCGTAAGAGTGACGTTATTATTTTCTAATGGATTAGAAGGTAAAAGGTTTAATGTGATGTTATATTACCAAAATATATTGTATAATAAATATAATATATGTTAAATAATTTTAATCTTACTAGACTCTATGTAAAAAGTATGTGAACAATTAATCACATGACTTCATGATGCAGTGGTCTGTCGTGCACATGAGTGATGTTATTGTATCCACAACAGAATGTAAATTAAAAAGAGAAATGTGATAAAATAATTATAGGAGTATAATAATTTAGTAAATTACATATAAATTTGTTGCATTCATCAATATATATGTATCCTTAAGATTTGGTTATATAAAAAGAATTACATTGGTTCTTGAGGCAGTTGTCTGTCGCACACACAATAAACTGTTTTATTTCCCATTTGATGGAATTGAATATTGATATTCCTACGTAAATTATCATATTAATATTAAATTATATTTTATATAATTTTTTTTATTATATTATAATTTTTTAAAATTCTTTTAGTGGTGTGGATGATGAAAAAAAACATATAGCAACGTTTATGATTTTTACATCTTCTATAGAGAACATATTTATTATTATACACAAATCATTTTTAGGAGGGATTAAATATAATAATAATGAGTCAATTATTTTAGGATGAATTTAATGGATTTTGGAATTAATTAGGATACCCAAATGGGTTTCTATATCTAAATATGGGGGAAGAGGGGTGACCATTTATAATTGAGGAGATGATGCACAAGAAATTTTTGAAAAGGTAAATTGATACCCAAATTTTGTTCACTCAACAAGAATCCAAAATGTTTCATTATAAAACCATAGACTTCATATGGTATCATAATGTCAATTAATGTTTTTTTACATGTTTATGTTCTTTTTAGAAATATCTTCTTAGATTAAACACCTGATAAACCCATTTTACCTAAACCTCTATAATTAATATTTACTAATTTATAGATTCATAATAAAAGTGAAATTAATATTTAAATACTATATAATATTAATTTTTTTTATAATAAAAAACTAATCCAGTATTCAAAAGTAAATTTATTTAAGTGGTATAATTCTACTTTAAATTAAACTGCATATGCGATAGAAGAGCGGTTATCTAATGACAAAGCCTCATTTGTATAGAATATTTATATTATCATTATTAATTTTGAAATTTATTAAAATGAACTAGATTAGATAAACATCAAAAAAATTTAACTAAATTTACATTCAAAAAATTTAACAATCAATATAACATTGTAAACCCTTTATGAAAAATGAAAATTTTTAATAAAATTTAGTATTATTCAACAGTCAACAAAAAATTCTCAAAAAATCACTCAAATATTATTTTCAAATGTATATTAAAAAAATATTTTTCAATTGAGAATATTTATGCTAATATTTTTAATTATTATTTGTATGTTATATTTACAAAGGAGGAGTATACCGTCAATTCTAAAAACATTTTTTGTAGAAATAAGTTTTTTATAAGGGTATTTATTTTATATATGATGAATATATAACAATTAAATTTATTTGATTTGTGTGTAAATCATATAAATTTTTATTATTTATTTATCCAAATTTCTACCCAATAAAGAAATTGAAAGGTTATATTGGTCATTTTAAATAATAACATTTTAATAGAGCATCACATTTCATTCAAACCTGACACTGCATTATTTGAAAGTTATCAAAGATTTTGAATTTACATAAAAAGTAATATATCATAAAGTGTCAGTGTATTAAATTTACATTTAATATTAGTGTTACATTTCTTATATTCTATTGATAAGAGATAAAGACAATATAATTTTCCTCTTTTAATTTCGCAGAGTGTTACATTATACACATTAAAAAGTTTTTTACTCACAATTTAATCATTATATAGGTAATCATGATTTTAGAACATAGAAATATCATTCTTGAAATACCTCTTCAAGAGAAGTGTTTAAAAAAATCATCTTGATAAGAGATAAAGGGAGGTACATTGGTAACCTGGAATAATGGCATAACATGGATTCCATGAATGAGAATAGATGTGTAACGTAAGGATAATTGAATAGAAAAAAACATATAAAAATTATAGAGAGTGTTTGAGATCCTTGATCAGAAAAATTTGGGTGATCTATAGAAGGATAATTACCAATGAATGATAAATTTTTAAATGGGTAAAAACAATCATTTATCGTAAATTATGGTACTAGGATACTATTTTTGTTTCAAGACTATTTTTCCAATGTTAAGGAATTATTTCCTAAGAATTGAATGAAACATACTTAATTAATATATTTATATTTCATTATAAATATTTCATCATTTGAATTTGATTAAATCAATTTCAACTTGATCTCTTATTTCATGAAATAAATATCCAAAAATTAATTTTTAATCCCAAACCACAAAAATTAACTTTTAATGAATCATGATATCTATAAAAGAGTAACAAGGTATTAATCCATAAATTACTAAATGAAAAATGTTTAGAAAAAGTTATTAAATAATATCCAATGATCAACTTAATCCTTTCAAAAAATAGTAATCATTACGAATAGTTCAAAATATTTCTTAAAAAATGTATAAGGAAGGTCATAAAATATTTATTACATTCCTAAAATTATATACAATTTATTTTAATGTAATGTCATAAATACGTGAATACTTTAATGACAATAATACCATCATAAAAAAAATTCATTCTTCATAAATTAAAATCCCATCTTTTTAATAATATTTGATAAATCCCAACATGCAGTAAAATCAATAAATGATAAAAAAACAATAAAATCATTGGCTAATTTTATTTTCAATAATACAATCCCATATATATCGGGTTATCATTAGTATCTCAACAGTGGACACATGCTAAGTGTTATATTACCTCAATAATGTGTTTTCTAAAAATATAATCATTCCAATGAATTTTTCACGACCCCTCCCCAAAAGATTACCCCTCTTAGGCTGACAATGTTGGAAGAGAGATAGTGACCATCAAGTCCCGCATACAGTAGGCCCCGGGTTGGCGACTAAATATGAGTGTATCATAAACACACAAATGGTAGGCATTACCTTCTAAGAGAACACTTTTGAAAGAGATATATAAGATATACACCAACTAACTCCAACTCAAAAAACAATAGAAACGAAATCCCAAGTACAAATATGTAATGTCATGAAAAACAACTTCAACAGAAAGGGGAAAACTATAATTTCCAAAAAGAAAGTAAAAAAAGTTGCAACCACAAGCCCGGAGAGCTCGAGAAACCCCAAGGTAGTAGAAATCAAATTAATATCTTACCTACACCATGGGACATGAAAACCCGTTTATATATACATAGGCTGAGTATAATAGTATACTCAGTAGGATCCTCCATGGATCCTCTTGTGCAAATGTAATGAAAGAATGCCAAATCACAGTGAAAAACAAGTGAAACTAACTCATCACCGAAATTGGTATACTATGTTCCAAGCCTCACCATTTATAGTCTCACCATGTATCGCATAAAAGAGTATATAATATAAAAAATAATTTCAGGGGTACCCTGCTACTACTCCCCCACTGGTTTCCCACTTTTCCCCATTGTCGCACATCATAAGAATCTCTCTCTAAAAAGGATTTCCCACAGACACCGGGACAAAACACCACAACCATAACCTCATGTAGAAAAACGACCACGTCCACAAAAGAAATGTAACTAGGTAGTTTATGAGAGTAACCACTACTCAAATAACATGTATCAAACATCAAGAATTATACCTCAAGCCATTACAACCCATACACTGGGTGGGTATCATCAAGCCATCACAACCTACACAAGTTATATCTATAGTATCCATAAAAAACTATATCCAGAATATATCTGTGTGAATATCCCCAAGACATTATATCCCTCTACACAAATATATGGGGAACACTAAATATTGTGCCTACCATCATAAGTAACTTCAGAGAGAATATAGTGGGGCCAAAGGGAGATGTTTGTTATCCATCCTTCCACGAGAACGTTGGGGAAAACACCCTAATGGTTCAGAATCGCCAAGGTGTCAATGTACCAAACTGGTGGGGTGTAGTACCATTTATAAACCAAAATGAATAGAATATATGATATCATACAACCACAATATGGGCAAAACCAAGTCTTAGAATCAACTATAGCTAACTTCTCTTGGACTCTCAGCGGCCACTTCTAAGACTAGGTATCCTATAAGAACAAAACCATTCAAAGAGAATTACAACATTATTTCATTACCTTTTTATTAGTTTAAATTTATGTTAGTTTATTATTTTAACATTAAATATGCTTTAATAATCTCCATTATAGTTCATTATAATCACACCCAAAGTTCATTATTCTGTTAAAATTGTAACATCAACATTGCCTTCTAACAAGATCCAACCTCATGGGTTAACTACATTTATTCAATCATTTATTAATAACAATATTATTTTCCCATATTCCATGCCATTGTAGAAAAAAACACTAATGTACCGAACACTAGGTGGATCAACACGGTGAGTAGATGAACTACCATCTTGTCTTTTTCGCCTATGACAAGAGCATAGACCAATCCTCCCTTAGGAATCTAAACACAGAAATCATGTGGCATACCCTGCGTGTCATGGAACCTTTTTGTAAAGAGGGTAAGAGAACCATATGTGATGAACAGTGGGTAATGTAAGGATTATAAACAACCAATAAGAAACATCAAGCTTCAAAATATTCACATCCAAGTCATTCCATCATATCTGGTTTCCACCCAAACACCCACATGCATAAACTGATGCATCCATCCACTCTAGGTATCAACTGTTGTCACAACCAATAGGCCACCCTACCCCCACATATCACAACATCCTTCCAGGATCATAAGATAACACAACCCTCAATAAAAAAACATCATATGAACTAGAATTTTTTCATTAAACAAGCAAGAGGGTTACTCAGAACCCTACAAGGAATTATCTTTTATCAAACAACCAGTTTTTTAATGCATCATGAATTAACCAATTTATTATTTACAAGTTTCAACTATGGGAAACCTAAACATAAAGCTATCACAAATTGATTAAACATCCTTACTATATCAAATTGATTAACCTAAAATTACAACAACAACTTTGAGATTCATTTACACGCCTCTTTATCTTTATCTGAACAATTATCAATAAAATATATCATTACATTCATTACCAATTTCCATAAAAAGGAAAAGCATAACAAACCAAACATAGATATCACACTATCTAGAAAAATAAGAGGATATAACATACGATCAATATCAATTTATTTATCTGTTTCAAATATTTAATATGTAAATTCGGTTGTGACCCAATGGGAAAAAATATGCTAACTATATAGTTGGACATAAAGGAATAGAGAAGAAATGAATTCTTTACCTCAAATGATTCTTGAAGTTCTTTATACGAGAACACACCACATAATGGATTACGATCTCCTCCCCCCATGGAAAATGTATCCACCTGAGGATGAATTGACTCCTCCACACAAGTCAACACCCACGAAAATTCCATTAGGAACATAGAGATATAATTCTATATAACGGAATGGAAAAAATATGGAGATAAAACCAAAATAATGATGATAGATCATACCTTATATCGAAAATTGATTGATACTTCTTGGTTTCATCAAAAATAGAGGAGAACGAATCCAAGGAGGAAGGCTTGGTCACACAAATTTTATCGGAATGAAGGAATGGTTTGAGTGTCTTGCACCACAGAACATGGAGGAATAACAACAGATGAAGATATCTCATCCCTTTTTAAGATTTAATGGAGCAACGATTAATGATAAACTAGATTTTCCATTAAAAGTAGATCATATTAAAACAAATGGTTTGACCAAGTAAAAGCATCTCATGCATTAGGGAAATTAATATAGGATATATGGCCTTAGAATCAGCCATAGTGTTTATAAAATGAGGCTCTAAATGCATTTTATGTCAATGGGGGGAAACTGTAGGAAGCTAGAATCACTTTTCATGAACATGAAATTTGTAAAAGGAAATAGAGGCTATCAATGGAACCTTTCCATTTATGAAACACTGTTCATGAACTCAAAATTTTGAACAGGAAATAGAGGCAACCATTTAGTCTCACCATTCTGGATATAGTGTTCATGAACTCAAAATTTGGAAATGGAAATAAAGGATACCGTTGGACCTCACCATTCTTAAAACACTATTCATGAACTCAAAATTTTTCAATAGATATAGAGGCTACCATTGGATCTCACCATTCTAGAAACAATGTTCATGAACTAAAAATTTGGAAAAGAAAATAGAATCTTCCATTATACCTCATCGATCAAAAACAATTGGTCATGAAAAAAAATTTGGCAAAGGAAATAGAGGCTATTATTGGACCTCATTGTTCTAGAAACACTGTTCATGAACATAGAATTTGATGAAGGAAATAAAGGCTACCATCGGATTGTCCACATAAAGCTACAATTGCATTGTTCACATAAGAATACCATTTAACTATTCACATAAGGATATTATTGCACTGTTCATATAAGGGTATCATTTCACTATTAACATATGGCTGCTCAATGTTTACTTTCGTATATCGTAGCACATTTCACCAAATTTGATATTTTAAAAAGTGTTTGGGATAAGTCAAATTGACCTCATGAACACCTGAATTTGTAGATTTCTTCCGAGTAATTGACCAATGTTTTCTCGTCCATTACACTAGATACATCTCAAAACATTCTCAGCCTTGAGATTTCAAAACCCCCAAAAAGGGAAACCAAAATGGCGTCTGAACACCCACCCATCGATTTAACTCTCAAAATAGGGCAATCCATAAGAAGTAACCAAAAGAAATCCATCTTATAAACATGAAATATCAATAACCACAATGGGTACATTATTAAATGAGAAGAGTTAAACATCAAACAACTATGGGTACTTAGCACATATCTGTGGCTCACGTTCCTAGGTACACTACTATGTGCCACCATGTCGCCTAAATACTTAAAATCAATGTGATATAATGTTTGCTCAAAACCTTCTCTTTGTGGTCTTAGATCTCCCAATGCCACCTATTGATGGTCACATCATCATCAACATATTTCTCTCCCCAATCAATGCTGTGAGATTCATCATGAAGATAATGATGGTGTTGTGGCAAATGAAAAACATCATGTATATGGATCAGCTATTGGGGGAAGTGATACTTGATAAGTCACAACTCCAACATGATCTAATACCTCGAAAGGCCCAACAAATTAGTGAGATATCATAATACCACGACCAAACCTTCAATGCCCATGCCAGGGAGTCACCTTCAGAATCATGTGATCCCCAACATAAAACATTATGGGTACTATCCTTTGATCGGCATATGATTTCTGCCGATCAGGTGCTGTCTTCACCCTCTCACGAATCACATGAACAATTTTTGATGTATTATGCACTAGTTCTTGTCTGAGAATTGCCAACTCTCACCCCAGTCCAGCACAATGAAGAACGACAAGGTCGGCCATACATGGTTTCAAATGGCTCCATACCGATGGTGGAGTGAAAACTAATGGTGTAAGAGAACTCTAGAAATGTTAACTATCTCATCCACAAACCTCCAAAATCCCGGACATAAGAGCATAACATGTCTTCAGGAGTCTAGATAGCCTGATTTTTTTGACCATCTGTCTATGAATGAAAAGTTGTAATAAGGCATATTTGAGAACAAAAATCATGATGGGGACCTCTCTACACCCAGGAGAATAAATGAGGATCTCGATCATAAATGATAATCCTTGTGACTCCATGTAGTCTCACCACCTCCTCCCGATACTTCCTCTACCAAACATCCATTTTTATTGACTACTTGATTACTATGAAGTGGTCTGATTTTGTTATATGATCCACTACCACGTAAATAGCATCATGTCCTCCCTATGCTCGAGGTAAACAAAGACCTTTTATATTTCCGCTCATTTCCACTGAGGATTATTTAAAAGATGGTGTAGACCACAAAGAACATGATGTTCGGCATACGCCTTCTAGTAGACCAAATATAGGGAAACAAACTTTAAAACTACATGCTTTAGCCCAGGCCTCCAAATATGACTATTGAAGACTCGCTACATATTTGTAACACTAGGATGCCCCGCTAAAGGTGAACCATGGAACTCTCTGAGAACCGTCTCACGCCTCTCTAAAGGAACAAATAACCATCATTGATAGAACACTCAGTGTTTTCATCCTCAGACCAACCATCAGGGGCCTCTCTAGAAACAACATAGTCTCTCTAGAACTCCACCTCAAGAACCCCAAACTGGGACTCATCCACCAACAACACCAGAGATGACTACGCCGTGAACTAAAAAAGACAACCTATACCCCCAACTTTTCCCTTATCGAGATGTAATTCCATCAATTCTTCCATTACACTCTGGGAATCACCAAATTCACCCATATCATCACGACGTGACTTCCAACTAAGAGTGTCTTCTACAAAATCCACTTTCCATGTGTATAAGGTATTTTGATGTTGTATTCCTCTAGGAACCCCTCCCACTGACGCTATCGCAAGTCAATGTCACACTGGGAGAAAAAATACGAAAATGTCTTATGATCTATGAAAACCACAAAGCACTCACTAATGTGTTAATGTATCCAAAACATCAGAGAAAACACCACGACTGGAAACTCAAGATCATGGGTGGCATAGTTACGTTCATGGAGACACAACTGCAGATCCCAGAAGAGAAAAATGATATTTGTTACATCAGAAAACATCCTAACCCCTGATGAGAAGAATTGTAGAAAACATCAAACTGAAATACCTCTACTGGAAGATAATGAATTGAAGCCCTTACTAACTTCACCATGAGATAATAAAAAGTTTCCTGAAACTGATCAGTCTATATGAAATCCTGATCCTTCCTAGTCAAAGATGTCATAATAGTCACAAATCCATTGAAATTGGATATGATCCTCTTTTATTATCCTGCGAGACCATGGAAACATCACACCTCATACATAGTCTTGGGAGAAGCCCAAGACACAACTACTTATATCATCAATGGATCTATAGCTTGTAACACCCCGATATTTTATGAAAAATATTATTTTTAGTTTCATTAATGTCTTGTGTTGTACGCTACACCAAAAGGAGCTTGCACAAAACGCATCCTTGACTTTCCATTCATTAAACGAAATCGCGACCTTCCTCGATAGCGTGTGTAGTACGCAATATCGAGTTTCACTAAACAATGATATGCTATTAAAATATTATTAAAACTAGCCGTTATGAATAGTAATAACCACTTTTTGAAATTTGGTAAATTTTATTTTTCAAAATGGACTTCATTTTTGGATTCGGAATATTGAAATTAGCCTAGGGTGAAATTTTGGTACTTTTCGGATAACTTTCATATTCTGATGAATAGTGAAAATTACTAAATTTTAATTAAAAAAACTTTTTTAATCGAAATAATTAATAGTGATAAAATATTAATTTGAGTGGTTTTAAATTATATTTAGAATATATATTTATAATTTAAAACAATGTTTTTCATTGGATGTAATTTCACATTTAAACCAGACATAAACAAGTGTCAATCTTTTGATAGTTATTATTTCTTAAAAACACGCTATTTGTTTTGACGATGGGAATTAATTTTTAAATTAGTTAATGTAACTGATATGTTTTGAATTTGGTAAAATAAAAATCATTTTTGAATTCATAATATCAAATATATCTTAGGCCTAATTTTTGGTATTTTTCTGGGAACTTTCATTTTTTGATGAATAGTGAAACCACTAAGTGGTAGTTAAAAAACTGAATGTTTTCATAAAACATAATTTTACCACTTCTATGAGTGGAATTTTAAAAATCTGGGAGACACGGTTGACTTCAGTAAGTAAAATGTGGTTTAATGAGATGAAAATAATTTTTGGTGAATAGTAACTTTTTACTTTTTTTTACCACGGCTAAAAGTAAATAGGGTAATTAAGGGTAAAAATGTTATTATGATTACCCTAAAACATGTCATAATTCTATTGGATAAGTTTAATTCGACCAAAAAAACCTTAGGAATAAAACATGACTATTTAGGCCCACTTGGATTAGATTAGGGCATTTATTATTAATTTATTTAAAGAAGGGTTAAAATAGTTAAAATCAATGTTTAATAAGTAACTCATTTTTAATATGGGGTTATACATAACATAAATTAGACTATAAATATTCATTAGAAAGATAAAAATATTTCCTACATAATGGTATTTTATTTTTAATTTTTAGACATTAAATAATATAATTTATTTATGACACAACGATGATGCAGTAATTATCTTATTAATGAAATAATGACATAATTAATGTTATAAATACCCAAATAAATCTAATTTGAGACATTTTATTAATTAAACTAATTTTATAGGTTAATAGGACATGTTATTATGTATTTAATTAACTTGGTTCGAGCTAATCAATCTGTTATGATTTTCACAAAAATCAATTACTAAATAGTTTCAAAATTGACATAAAATAGTTTTTAAAACAAATATTATATTATTAATTGTTATTTTATTCCTAAAAATATAAGGTTCGGCCAAATGACTTATATAAGGTTATATATATTAATAATAAACAACCTGGGGTTCGTTTGGCTTGATATAGTAAGTATACTAACCTTATATTGTAAGAAAACAAGAAGACACGGTGAAAGTTAAAGTATCTTCCTTAAAGTTAAATCTCTATGATAAGGTTAAAATTGATACCTAAACTTGTCTAAATTCTATTGGATGAGATTATTTAGACCCCTACCCACCTTATCTTCGAGATATATGAATTTAGAGCTATTAAGAACCTATTTTTACTTTATAATTAGATAATATTTTAGTTATTCCAAAGGTGCCCCTATCCTCCCTTATAAAAGTGCACCTCCTCCCCCTCTTACTCACACCACTTTGAGCCTTCATGCTCGTCCAACCCCTGCCAATTTCTCCTCTTCACTTTAATAGAAACATCCTAGAGGTTCTGGTCTTCTTCAAAGACCTATTTTAGTGCCCTAAAAGGAGGTCTCAAAGAAGCACTTCAAAGAAGAGGTAATGTCCGTTACCAATTCTTTCATCTTTATTTATTCTTCCACTTCTTCTTCTTTAGTTGATTCATTATGAAGTAAAAACATCAGTATAACTCATATAATGATATGTTCTTATAAGTATGAAACAACCATATTTCACAGTCTATCCATCCTACGGAAAAAAAATCACCACGTGTGCGTATGTACGGAATACCGTCTCCACGCTATGGTGTAATCTATTTTCCACCACCACCTTACGTGGATGGGTATAATGGTGTAAATAATTACTATATTTGACTATTATAAAGTGATATTGATTCTGAAATAGTATACATACACTCCAATACAATTCCACGATCATATGAACGATATCATCACTCGTGCGTACGTATGGAATACCGTCTCCATGATGTGATGTGACTCGTTCTAAATGATCTTCATTGCATGATGATTATATAAATGAATTTAATGAATGAATATGATATATATTACAGTAATACCATTATGTAAATGAGGTATCTATAACCTAAAGATAAGAATAAGAATTTATTCGACAAAACACACATAAGAACAAAAAGCAATAAACACCCGAATAACAAGTAGCAATGAAATATTACTAATAAGAAGCTAAGAGTATGACCATATATGATATCATAAAAATAAGTATGATTCTGTAATAATTCAATAACATTATTAAAATCATTATACAGGAGGTTCAGACACTTACAATGCATATCATACCTAAGGTAAGGGAAATATCACAATCTCATTTTTATCTGAAATTGTTTATACTTTGGCATTTACTGGGGTGTATTTTATCATCCACATCCATATTTCCTCAATATGTAATATTATTTCCATCAACCTACAATTGTTTAAATCCAATTTTACCCTTCGTTGAGTTTTTAGTAAAGGATATGAAACGAATCTTTTGTCGTTTTTCGTACGAGGTACTTTTTGACTTTTCCGACAAAAGTACGAGAAGAATGTTTTTTTAACATATACGGCATGAATGGATTTTTAAAACAAAACTTCCAAGAATCTTCCTTTACAAGTTTTAATGTTTATTTTTTGTCAACTTCTTTTAGTTTATAATTGTATGACATGTTAAGAAAGGAAAACTGTTTTTGAAGTAGAAAGGATATTTTCCTCAAGAATGGAGTTCAAGTGTTTTATCAAAATTATTTTCCACCTAAGATAATAAAGGGTTCTGTTTTTATCCCTATTATTACATGAATTTGATTATGTTGTGATGGAAATATTTTTATGAATTCTTTTATCTTATATGAATTGTTTTATGATGTCACTTTGTTTAAAGATTACCATTTTTATTACATGGGTTATGCTATGACGTATGATTTATGATTTTGTGGCACACATAAGAATGGTATCATTATGAGATGGGTGGGACCTATATCTCCCTCTAATGAATTGGGTAAAGATTTTATATCTCATGAGATAGACATGGCTGGAACGGTAGGTTATACCGGTTCAGTGAAACAGGACTGAAACGAGGAGTGAACTCGGTTCAGAAAATGACTTTGTCCACAAAGATAGTCTTGGTAATGAGCCTTGAATAATATGAAATGATTCTCTATGATTATGTGTGTATTCAACAATGTTTCATGTTTTAAGTTATGATTATTGGGATTACATTTCCCTACTATGATTTATCCCATGTCATTATATTATGATCTGTTTTGCAGGTTAAGATTTCCAAAATGTTATGTTCTTATGAATATGATGTGATTGATATTTCTTTTGTTTACCCTTAATGAGCATTTGAGCTCACAATTTTATGTTTTCTTTTCCCCAGGATATAAAGAAAGGTTTTAGGTAAGAAAAAAAACGGAAGATCTTTATGGGAGAGGTTGAAGATCTTTCACCACGATTAGAAGATTATATTCTGAGTTTCCAAAAACACTAAACTATTACAGTCCTTGTGTGTGTGTTTTTGTTATGTACTAAGTATTCCGCAAAAGTAATGTAATGTCCATGTTCTTCATGCTTTGGGTCTCTATAGTTGGTATCAGAGGAAAGGATTAGTCAACCTTTTGAAAATAGAATGTGAGAACATTAGTGAGATCCCTAGAGATATTTCTATGGTATGTCTAGGGATGTCCCTATGGTTAAGTATACATATAGGTTGTAGTCCTAAAATTGCGCTAACAATCATATAATTTCACTTAATATGTTAGATATTGTGGGTACTCCCCCTTTTATTAAATTGTTTTCCCTAGCATGATTTTTTTCTCTCACACTATTCTTTTTGGGTTTTAGACGATGGCTAGAACCAGAAGGAACCGTGTTGATCAATGGAATGTACAATGAAATGATTGTCCTCTTGAACAAAAAAATGTTATGGGAGACATAGTGCAAAATATTATTGCTATACTTACACAAGCTATGAATCATTCTGGACTTCCAAATGAGCAGATAAGGGAACAATATTCTATTGAGTCCTTCATGAGGCAACGTCCACATTCTTTTAGTGGGTCTTCTGATCCACTTTCTGCTGAACAATGGATCAGTACCACTGAAAAGATATTTTCAGTTCTTCAATGTTCTGAACATGATAAAGTCATCTTAGCAGTATATCGTTTTGAAGGTGAAGCTGATCAATGGTGGAATATTATCAAGAATACGAGGCAAAGAGATGAAATTGAGTCCATGGAATGGGACGAGTTCAAAAGCTTATTTTTCAATAATTACTTCCCTCATATTCTTCAAAAAAATATGGAGAAGGAGTTTCTTGAACAAAAGAAAAAGGATGATGAATCTGTTGGTATATACGAAGCCAATTTTAAAAGTCTTGCAATGTATGCATCTGGCTTTATCATCCAACCTGAAAGTAAAGTTGATCGATTTTTCAGTGGCTTAAAACCAAGTCTTCGAAGGGCATTAGCTATAAGAGACTTCAGTAGCTATGAAGAAATTGTGTGTTGTGCTATCAAGGGAGAAATGGAAGTTTTGTTACATATCCATCTCATTGTTTTGACAAGAAACGAAAGATGGAGTTCAAGGAGAAATCTCAGAATAATGGTGAAAAGTAGATGAGTGTATCCTTATGCTCAAAGTGTGGAAAGAAGCATGGTGGAAATTTTTTTAAAGGGACAAGTAAATGTTTCAAATGTGGAATGGAAGGTCATCGGGCATTTGAATGCCGCAATGATGGGAAGAAGATGCCAAATGGTGCAAAAAAAGGAAGGGATACACAGAATGAACCTACAACACTTCAATGCTTCAAGTGCAAGGAAATGGGGAATTATGCTAATAAATGCCCTAATCTAAGAGTTAGTGATGATAGACATGGGCAACCACTTAAGGTAAAGGACAAAGGAATGTCACATGCGGTCACCATTGGCGATGTTGAATATGAAAACAATGTGGTGGAATGATTAAGTGTTTATTTAATGGGATTCCAAAATAATGTTGTATATAGTATCGTGGAATATTGGACTATTCATGTATTGGTCTATTGTGGTTTTCAATAATTTTATGGTACCGGTAACCATGGAAAGTTATTGAGATATTTTTGGAAAAAAATATGATATGTTCATAATGAAGGGAAAATGAGAAAATGAAATATTTGACAGTATTCATGAGCTCATGATTGATATAAGGACTAAGTGATATATTGGCTTGAGTATATAGAATTTTGAGGATTTTGGTATGTGGAAAGCGTTAACTTTTAACTACATTCATGTTTTCACTATGGTTCAATTAATGGGTATTCATTATTCAAGAGAATACATGATTAAGGTATTCACATGTTTGTAATTTGACCAACACGATATATCCTATGATATATGGGGGATAAATGATGGCATTCACGTGATCATTTTATTTATACTATGAGCTTGGACCAATGTATTTTAGATAAGCCTGAAGATTGGAATGGATTATGTTAACCATAAGTTAGTATTGTTTAAGGATAGAACTTTTTTGATATTATTTATGTGATGTTATAGTAATGTAGTTTTAGAAAAGGACGACCTGCAGGACGAGCGACAACCCATCGTGTCGGAAAATGATGTGGGAATCGAACCCACAACCGAAGTGCGACTGGAATTTATCGCCTACCACTGGCCTACAGGAAGTACCTGTTTAGTAGAAACTAGTTTTATTATATTAAGCAGTATGATATATGAAGTATAAGTCCATTTTAGGAACCATATATGATTAATCTCACTATATATGGACTTATATATTTTTTGATAAGTTTTCTAACCTTTTCTTTGAGACAGATGGAATGACCCATCATTCTATCACATGATCTGCTAACACATCACAAATGACAAATTCAACTTCATTTCATTAAGAGATGATGTGGAAATTTTCCAAAGAACGACAAACGTTGAGACTATACCAAAATCACGAATGTATTTCTTCTAATTCCAATTTCATCAACTTTAGGGAAATGATATTGAAAACCAAAAATGTTGTCCTAGTAATATTATATCTGATGAATCAGATGGTACCATATATCATCACAAATTTATGGCTTTGTGATTTCTATCTTTTCCATAGCCATTCTCTCTACCACACTCCATCAGAACATGATGGTTAGATTTCTCTTCCATATCCATATTTCCACCTATGTGGAAACCTAGTGATTAGTTTATTTGGGTAACCGTTACGTTTCATACTTTTGTTTTTAAATATTGGTTTTGGTATTCCTTTTTACGATGTGGGATTCTATTAAAGAAACTTTCGAATAGTAAACCATTTATTACCCCGACGAATTTCGAGGGAGAAATTCATTTTAAGGGGGGTAGATTGTAACACCCCTAAGATTTAATGAAAAATATTCTTTTTAATTTAATTAATGTCTTGTGTTGTATGCTAAACCAAAAGGATCTTTCAAAACACACATCCTTGACATGCCTTTCATTACATGTAATCGCGACCTACCTCGATAGCGTGTGTAGTACGCAATATCGAGTTTCACTAAACAACGATACGATATTAAAATATTATTAAAACTAGCCGTTATGAATAGTAATAACCACTTTTTGAAATTTTGTAAATTTTATTTTTCAAAATGGACTTCATTTTTGGATTCTTAATATTGAAATTAGCTTAGGGTGAAATTTTGGTACTTTTTGGATAACTTTCATATTCTGATTAATAGTGAAAATTTCTAAATTTTAATTAAAAACAACATTTTTATTTGAAATAATTAATAGTGATAAATTATTAATTTTAGTGGTTTTAAATTATATTTATAATATATATTTACAATTTAAAACAATGTTGTTCATTGGATGTAATTTTACATTTAAACCAGACATAAACAAGTGTCAATCTTTTGATAGTTATTATCTCTTAAAAACACGCTATTTGTTTTGACGACGAGAATTAGTTTTTAAATTAGTTAATGTAAATGATATGTTTTGAATTTGGTAAAATAAACATCATTTTTGATTTCATAATATCAAATATAGCTTAGGCCTAATATTTGGTATTTTTCTGGAAACTTTCATTTTTTGATAAATAGTGAAACCACTAAGTGGTAGTTAAAAACTGAATTTTTTCATAAAACATAATTTTACCACTTCTTTGAGTGGAATTTCAAAAATCCGGGAGACATGGTTGATGTCAGTAAGTAAAATGTGGTTCAATGAGATGAAAATAAGTTTTGGTGAATAGTAACTTTTTACTTTTTTTTACCACCGTTAAAAGTAAATAGGGTAATTGAGGGTAAAAATGTTATTATGATTTCCCTAACACATGTCCTAATTCTATTGGATAAGTTTAATTCCACCAAAAACAACCTTAGGAATAAAATATGACCATTTAGGCCCACTTGGATTAGATTAGGACATTTATTATTAATTTATTTAAAGAAGGGTTAAAATAGTTAAAATCAAAGTTTAATAAGTAAATCATTTTTAATATGGGGTTATACATAAGATAAATTCGACTATAAATATTAATTATAAATCTAAAAAGATTTCCTACATAATTGTAGTTTATTTTTAATTTTTAGACATTAAATAATTTAATTTATTTATGACACAACAATGATTCAGTAATTATCTTATTAATGAAATATTGACATAATCGATGTTATAAATACCCAAATAAATGTAATTTGAGACTTTTTATGAATTAAACTAATTTTATAGTTTAATATGACATGTTATTATTGATTTAATTAACTTTTTTTGAGATAATAATTCTGTTATGATTTTCACAAAAATCAATTACTAAATAGTGTCAAAATTGACATAAAATAGTTTTTAAAACAAATATTATATTATTAATTCTTATTTTATTCCAAAAAATCTATATTTCTGCCAAATGACTTAGATAAGGTTATATATATTAATAATAAACAACTTGTGGTTCGTTTGTCTTGATATAGTATGTTTATTAACCTTATAGTGTAAGAAAAAAAGAAGACAGGGTGAAAGTTAAAGTATCTAACTTAAAGTTAAATCTACATGATAAGGTTAGAATTGATACCTAAAATTGTATAAATTCTATTGGATGAGAGGATTTCGACCTCTAACCACCTTAGCTTCGAGATATATCAATTTGGAGCTATTAAAAACCGAATTTGACTTTATAATAAAATAATATTTTTAGTTATTCCAAAGGTGCCCCTCTCCTCCCTTACAAATGGGCACCTCCTCACCCTCTTCCTCACACCACTTTGAGCCGTCAAGCATAACCAAACCCTGAAAATTTCTCCTCTACACTTCCCTATAAACATCCTAGAGGTTTTGGTCTTCTTCAAAGACCTATTTTAGTGCCCTAAAAGGAGGTCTCAATGAAGCACTTCAAAGAAGAGGTAATGTCCGTTACCGATTCTTTCATCTTTATTTCTTCTTCCACTTCTTCTTCATTAGTTGTTTCATTATGAAGTAATAAAATCTGTATCACTCATATACTGGTATGTTATTATAAGTATTAAACAACCCTATTTCACCATCTATCTATCCTATGGAAAAGAAATCACCGCGCGTGCGTATGTACGGAATACCGTCTCCACGACGTGGTGTAATCTATTTTCCACCACCACCTTACTTGGATGGGTATAATGGTGTAAATAATTACTATATTTGACTATTATAAAGTGATATTGATTCTTAAATAGTATAAATACACTCCAATACAATTCCACGATCATAGGAACGATATCATCACTCGTGCATACGTACGGAATATCGTCTCCACGAAGTGATGCGACTCTTTCTACACGATCTTCATTGAATGATGATAATATAAATGCATTTAACGAATTAATATGATATATATTACACAAATACCATTGTGTAAATGATGTATCTATAACCTAAAGAGAATAATAAGAATTTATTCGACAAAACACGCATAAGAACAAAAAGTAATAAACACCCGAATAACAAGTAGCAATGAAATATTATTAATAATAAGCTAAGAATATGACCATATATGATATCATTAAAATACGTATGATTCTGTAATAAGTCAACAACATTATTTAAATCATTATACAGGAGGTTCAGACTCGTACAAGGCATATCAGACCTAAGGTAAGGGAAATATCACAATCTCATTTTTATCTGAAATTGTTTATACTTTGGCATTTACTAGGGTGTATTTTATCATCCAAAACCATGTTTCCTAAATATGTAATGTAATTTACATCCACCTAAAATTTTTTAAATCCAATTTTACCCTTCTATGAGTTTTTATTAAAGGATATGAAAGTAATCTTTTGTCGTTTTTCGTACATGGTACTTTTTGACTTTTCTGACAAAAGTACGAGAAGAATGCTTTTTTTAACTTATACGACATGAATGGATTTTTAAAACAAAATTTCCAAGAATCTTCCTTTACAAGATTTAATGTTTATTTTTAATTAACTTCTTTTAGATTAAAATTGTATGACATGTTAAGAAAGGAAAAAAAATTTTGAAGTAGAAAGGATATTTTCCTCAAGAATGGAGTTCAAGTGTTTTATAAAAATTATTTTCCATCTAAGATAATAAAGGGTTATGTTTCTATCCCTATTATTACATTAATTTGATTATGTTGTCATGGAAATATTATTATGAATTATTTTATCTTATATGAATTGTTTTATGATGTCACGGTGTTTAAAGATTCCCATTTTTATTACATGGGTTATGCTATGATGTATGATTTATGATTTTGGGCACACATAAGAATGGTATAATTATGAGATGTGTGGGACCTATATCTCCCTCTAATGCATTGGGTAAAGATTTTATATCCCAAGAGAAAGACATGGCTTGAACAGTAGGTTATACCGGTTCACTGAAACAGGACTGAAACGAGGAGTGAACTCGGTTCAGAAAGGTACTTTTTCCACTAAGATAGTCTTGGAAATGAGTCTTGACTAATAAGAAATGTTTCTCTATGATTATGAGTGTATGCCACAAAGATTCATGTTTTAAGTTATGATTATTGGGATTACATTTCACTACTATGATTTATCCCATGTTATGATATTATGATCTATTTTGCAGGTTAATATTTCCAAAATGTTATTATCTTATGAATATGATGTGATTGATATTTCTTTTGTTTACCCTTACTGAGCATTTGATCTCACCCTTTTATGTTTTCTTTTCCCCAGGATATAAAGAAAGGTTTTAGGAAAGAAAAAAGGGATGATCTTTATGGAAGAGGTTGAAGATCTTTCACCATGATTAGAAGAATATATTCCGAGTTTCCAAAGACACTAAACTATTATGGTCCTTCTGTGTGTGTTTTTGTTATGTACTATGTATTCCGCAAAAGTAATGTAATGTGCATGTACGTCAAGATTCATGTCTCTACATAGCTACTCCCTGCTGGGACACAACATTCCCAATGAAAAGGACTTCTCAAGCCTAAAACACACACATATACAACTTCCCAAATAACTAATGATGACAATGAAATCCCAAAACTGCAAGTATATGTTCTGCATGCTCCTCCTCAGACATGGAATATATAAGGATGTCGACAATAAAACCACCATGAACATGTCTAGGAACTCACGGAAGACATCATTCATCAATCCCATTAATGAAGCTAGATCATTTTCACACTGAAAGACATTACAAATGAACTCATAATGCAAATGACGATAATGGAATTTATTCCTTGAGAAATCCTCATCTTTCACAGGTATCCGATGATATCCTGGTCTCATATTGATATTAGAGAACAAACATTCACCCTTCAATTGATTGAATAAATCATCAACATTTGTAAGAGGACAGTGATTATTTTCTATCACGTTGTCTAAGTGATGATAATTGATACACAACTGAAAACTTCCACTAGCGTTCATTATGATAAAAATTGGTGCACCACACGATGACACAAACATCCTAACAAAACTGCATTGTAATAGACCATCAATCAATATACATAACTCACGTAACTCAGAAGGGGTCATCCTATATATATATACAGATATATAATAGACACTCTTAGTTGTAGCTCGATCCCAAACTCGATCTCTCATCGATGGGGTAATGGTACAGACTATTCTACAAAGACATAAGGGTACTATTCTACAAACATAGGAACCGCCAACTAATGAACCTTTGATGAACTAGGCATCAGCTCATCAATCATGGATGAGAAGGACAGAACATGCGTTTGACCCATCTGAGGGTCTCATTCTCCAACAAACACCACCGGTTCTCCATCTGAATCGATGAACACAACATGCCTCCTGAAGAAATTCACAATAGCCTACAAAAAATAGAACCAATCATTTCTGAAGATTAAATCATTTGGTTTTGTCTATTAACATAGGAAATTTCTACAAGAGAAGTGTTTCCCCACTACTAGCTCACAATATCTACATAATTCAAACTTTTCATCTCAACCTCCAACTAGCATAGTCAATGCCAAGGGCACTATAAACCACTCTACCTCCCGTCTGAATTCATGGACTAGGGTAGGTGATATGAAAATGTGTGTCACTGTTGAATCAAAAAAGCCATACACCATGGTTAAAAACAAGGAATAGGTACCTCAAATGACATCTAGCTCACCTAGAGGTAGAAACACTAAAACATGAAGCTGACCAGGACCACCTCCAAAAGCTCTTTCACCCTGATGATGACCAACACCATGTCTGAACCATGCTCTCTGAGGATGGGGATCATTACGAGGCTTTCCACTCACTTCCCCACCTACCATTTGTTAATCAAAAGATAGTTCAAACTGCTACTGTATCCTCAACTGGAACTACCTCAATGGAGGAACCAGGAGTTGAACCCCTGGTGTATGATGGCTTCACTATATGTTCGAGCACTCTCAATACTAGTGACATCGATAAACACAAGAAAGAAAACTGCATGATCCCTTGAAATAGGCCTGACATCTACTATCCCTAGAGAAAAAAGATGCTGAGGGATGGGACCTACACCCAGTTGAATAGAAACACTTTTCCCTGAAAACTGGGAACCTTAGAACAGAACTCTACATCATGAGGAATCATGAGGACTACCCTCTCATGATGATATAGTTCTAGAAAACGTCCTCTCAAATACCTCTACCATTTCCAACACCTCATGATATGTATTCATCATAAATGGGGTGACCTAATGCTAGATCTCTGGATGAAAATCCTCCTCAAAATTCCTTGCCCTGGCCTCCTCATCTGGAAATAGGTTAGAATCATATTGTAAAAGGTTCATGAAATAGATTCCAAACTCTCACACACTGGAGCTCCTATATTGAAGGGTTATAAGCTCTTTGTGATTGCACACGTTCGTGGTCAAATAAAGAAACTCGACTCTAACCTAGTGTCAAAACTCCTCCCATGAGATCGCAAACTCCTAATGATCCCTGAGGAACATGAACCACCACTGCCTCACTGCACCTTGTAGCATCATCACAATAAAGGAAACCCAATGCTCCTTCTAAGTATGAAACAAACCGAAGCCTATCTCGACCTCCTTCATCCAGTTGTCTATGAATGCATCTAAAATTGAGCCCCCATACTTCTGCAGACCCTGGCACTGATACTCTTGGAGTTTCCTTCTCCAAGTGTCGTCATCATCAACCTCTAACCTACAGTGATCTGCTGGCACAACCTTCTAGACATCTTCTACGTGATCCTGATGAGGACATCGATCTTGAGCCATACCTAGAAATTAACAAATAGTTAATGATCCCAAACCTGAGATATTGAACACTCAATATTAATGAAATATGTTTTTTTTCATTTATTCATTTTAGTTTATCTTATCCCAAGGTTTATCTATTCAAACACGAGAACAAATAAGAATGATGCATGATCCTTTCCTTGGTCCCTACCCTGGAACTAGTATCACCTCATTTAGAAGCCATTTTAAACATAAAGGTACATGAATCATATCACAGGGGGCCCTAAACTCCTATGTCTTATCCGGTCTCTAGTGATTACATCACATGATAAACATCACTGAAACTGTTTCCCTACCAACCCATTCAACCAGAAATGTGTCTAACACCAAAATCCATCATATTAGTCAACCTATGCTCTGATAACACTATGTCACGACTCCCTCCCCACAAGGTGTACCCATCATGGGAAGGAAATGTTATAAGAGAGATAATGACTCTTGAGTCCTACCTCCAGTAGGGCCTGGGTTGGTGACTAGCAAAGAGGGTATAGTAAACACCCAAATGGGAGGCATTGACCTCAAAGAGAACAGATGTGAAAGAGATAGACATGGAAGAAACCAACCAAATCCAACTTAAAAAACAATAGAAATGAAATACCGAGGACAAATATGTATTTTCATGAATAATAACTACAACTGAAAGGGAAAAACTGAATGTACACAATAGAAAGTAAAAACAGTAGCAATAAAAATTCTAAACAACCCTTGCAACCCCATGCTAGTAGAAACCATCTTGATCTCAAAACATCTCCATGTGACCTGAAAAATAGCGCATATATACATAGGGTGAGTATAAAATCATAATCATATGATCCACCCCAGATGCACTCGTTAAAAGGTAAGGAAAGCATTCTAAAGGATGATGAACAACACATGAAAATAACTCGTCGCCTAAATGGGTATACTATGTTCCCAGCCTCACCATTTCTACTCTCACCTAGTATTACATACAATAGTATATAATATAATAATGAGTATCAAGGGTACCCCACTACTATTTCCCCACAAGTTTATTCTTTTCCCCAATGCCGCCCGTCCTAAGCATCTCTCTCCAAAAGGCTTTCTCACAGACACATGGCCGAAGCACCACAACATGTACCTCATGAAAAAAAAAATCACCATGTATACACAAGAAAAGTAATCAGGTAGTATCCAGGATCCACCACAGCTCGCATAACATGTATCATGTGTTGTGCATTATTCCTCAAGCCATTACATCCCATACACCGAGTAACGATCCTCATTCCATCACAACCTATACATGTTATACCTATAGTAGTACATAGAAAACTATATATAGAATATATGTGTGGGAATAACCACAAACCATTACATCCCTATACACACATATATGTAGAAAACTAACTGTTGTGCCTAACAACACAAGTAACTACCAAGAGAAGATAGTGGGGTCAAATGGGTTTTTCATCCATCCATCCTCTAACCAGAATGATGGGTAACACCCCCCCTAGGGAACAAAATCCTTGGGGAGTCAGTTTCCCTAACTGATGGGGTGGAATAGCGTAAAAGAATGATAAAGAGTACAGAATATACTATAGCTCACAACCACACAATGGGAATAACCTAGTCTTAGAATCAACTCCAACTAACGTTTTTCAAACTCATAGCTGAAACTTCTAAGACAATGTATCCAATAAGAACACAACCATTTAAAGTTATTTAATACATTACATCATTATTTTTTTATTAGTTTCACTTTTCAATAAATAATTCATTAAAAATTAAATAACCGTTAGTTTTTTCAGAATTATATTTGATTAGAATCACTCCCAGAGTTCACTTTTCTTTTAAAATGGAAACATCTACATTGCTTCCCAACAAGATACAACCCAATGGGAAACATCATTTATTTAATAATTTATTAACAACATTATTGTATTCCCATATTGCAAGGAATTCTAGAAAAACATTATATTCTACTAAAAAAATTGGCTCAACACGGTGAGTAGATGAACTGCCCGTTGAGTCTTTTCCACCTATAACAAGAGCATAGACCCATCCTCCCTCCGAAATATATACACAAAAACAACATGGAATACCCTGAAGATCTTATTCCATTTTTGGATGGAGGGTAAGAAAACCTACTCACTTGAGATGTGGGGAATGTGTGGATGATACGAAACCAACAGGAAACAGTAAGCATCCAAAAATTCACATACAACACCTTCCATCATCACTGGTGTCCTACCCAAACCCCACATGTATAATCAGATGCATCTTTACACTCTAGGAGTCAAATGCTACCACAACCAATAGGCCTCATATCCCACACATATCACAACAGCCTTACTGGCTCATAACACAACCCAAGTAATAGGAAAACAAACATCATATCAACTGTGATCTTGGCCCTTAAACAATAAAGAGGGTAACTCAAAAACCGACAAGGAATTATCTTTTATCAAACAACCAATTCATTAATCTATATTTAATTAACCAATTTATTATTTTTAGGATCCAACTATGGGAAACCCAAATAGTAAGCTATCAGAAATTCAATAAACATGCTTACTACATAAATTTGATTAAAATAAAATTACAACAACAAGATCCAAATTAATTTGCATTCCTCTTTATATTTATCCAAAAAATTATCAATTAATTATATCTTTATGTTTATTACCAATTTCCATCTATAATTAAATGTAAAAAAACCAAGCCTAGATATCACACTATCAATCAGAACAAGTTTCAAAAACATACGATCGATATAAATTTATTTATCCAGTTCAAATATATAATATTTCAATTCCATTGTGATCCAGTGGGATAAAACTTTCTAAATATACATTTCACATAAAATAATAGAGAAAAACTAATCCCCTACCTCAAATGGTTCCTAAGGTTCTTTATACAAGAATAATACACACAATAGATTACGATCTCCTCCTCCCATTACCACTGTATCCATATGAAGATGTAGAGACACCACCACACTAGTCAACACCCAAGAAAATTATATAATGAACAAGGAGATAAAATTCCTTAAAATGGAAATGATAAATAGAAGGAGATGAACCCAAAATAATGATGATAGATCATCCCTTATATCAAATACTGATCGATACTTGTTGGTTGTATAAAAAATAGAGGGGAACCAATCCCAGGAGGAATGTTTGATAGCACAATTCCTATAGGAATGAAGTAATGGTTCAAGAATCTTGCACAAAAGAACAAGGAGGAAGAACAAGGGAGAAAGTGATCTCATCCCTTTTTAATATTTAACGGAGAATAGATTTATGATATTATTGATTTTCCATTAAAATTGGATCACATTAAACCAAATTGTTTAGCCAAGTGAAAGCATCCCAAGACATAGTAAAATTAATATAGGATTTATGTACTTTGAATCGAACGTAGAGTTCTTAAAATGAGGCTTTAACTGCATTTTACGTCAGAGGAAACGTCAAAGGGGAGAAACTGAAGAATGTTGAAAATTCAATTCACGAAAATGAAATTTGGTAACAGAAATAGAGGCCATTGTTGGAACTTCACCATACTAGAAACACTATTCATGAACTAAAAATTTGAAAAAGGAAATAGTGGTTACCGTTGGACCTCACAATTCTAGAAATACTATTCACAAACTCAAAATTTGGAAATAGAAAAAGAGACTACCATCGGACCTTGGGATTCTGGAAACACTATTCATAAACTGAAAATTTGGAAAATGAAATAGAGGCTACCGTTGGACCTCACATTTCTGGAAACATTGTTCCTGAACTAAAAATTTGGAAAAGGAAACTGAGGATACCATTGGACAACATAGTTCATGAAATACTATTAATGAACGTAATATTTGGAAAAGGAAATAGAGGCTACTATTGGACCTCACCATTGTGGAGACACAGTATGTCATGTTATGATTTGGAAAAGTAAATAGGGTCTACCATTGGACAATTCACATAAGGATACCATTGCGCTGTTCACATAAGGCTATAGTTGCACTATTCACATAAGGTGACTGTTGAACTATTCACATAAGTCTACAAATACATTGTTTATAACATGCTACCATTTCACTATTCACATTAGGCTACTGTTGTACTGTTCACCATATTAGAAATTTTGAAAAGTTTTAGGGAAAAGCCACCATGACCAACAGAACACTTCAAACACAAGATTTTAGTCGAGGAATGAACCATAGATGTCCATGCTATTACAAAATTAGTTGTTATGGCCTTCTATACTATTAAAAATATTGTCATAAATCCTGATTGAAAAATTACATCATTTCATTTATAATGCAATTTATAAATCTAATTAAATGTATGTCATTTATAAAGAACCGCTATAATAAAATTCTTGATTCGAAACACAAGAACAATAATCATTCCACTTATTTCCTAATATATTAAATAAGTTTAATTATCTTATTCTTTAATATATCATTCCATTAATAGGTCATTTATAGTCACTTCATAAGAAAAAAAGATAACAATTAATCATAAATACTTGTGGATTCTCTTCACAAATTTCCCACCAAGGGCAAAAATTTTCATAATTACCATTCTTCAAAATTAAAACATTAAACCATTTATAATATAATATGGATACCATTATTCTCATCCATTATGCTAATAGAACTTTTATTCTTTTTCATATACAATTACCTACTTATATCTCGATATCCACACATAGTAGGTTTTTTATTCATTTGAGATAACATCTTGGGTTTATCTTTTTTGATGTATAACATGATGTAAGTAAATCATTTTTTTAGTCATAACTATTAAACAAATCAATGGACTGTATCCTAATCTTACATGGGGAGCCGAAGAATTAGTTATGGATAACGTTGTTAATCATATATTTGGATATTGATTAGGCATAAGTAATATATCACACACCCCAGTCATCATACCATTTGGTTTCTCATCGACACATTCTCTATCACATTAACCGTTAACCAAATTCCTTCTAGTTCAATCGATAGAAAAAAAATAAAAAATCCCATTCATGGAAAAACTAATCATTTTTTGAAATGGAATAGTCTTGATGAATAATTTTTTGGTTGTTTAAATCATGAAACATTCATTTCAATCTATGAATCCTTAGGTTTAAACAAGTTTATTAATTGTAATATTCTATTAAAATCCTTAATGATGGTTTGTAATGAAAATGTGAATTAACTTAAGTATGTCCTCTGGGAGTGTCTAATGAGGTTCGCAATAAGGAATGTTTGATTATAATGGGTAATTATTGATTCAATAATGAGATGACTTTTTTCATATTTATTACTCCTCGGTACATCTATTCTTAAACAACATCCACATGTATTATCAATACATGGATATATTTCTAGAAACAATAACATAATCTATTTCATACAAAAAACATTTAGATATTATTCTTACTCATCACTGATGCCATTTATATGGCTGTGATACCAGAACTACTTTTCTTAAAACATGTTCCCAATGATTATTTTAAACATCCAATGATACTACTAGTAAGGAATCATAACCCAGTAACAAGGATCCAATGGTTACTTTTTTTTCATTGGCATAAGTTAGAAGGGATCACATTCAGTAGGATGAGATATTTTTTTGGAGTCTTGGCATAGTTGGTACTTAATAAAAATTAAAATTAAAATTGAAAACATAAAACAAACAAAGTAAATTATTTCGGAACAACATTATTCAACATAGTGTATCAATACGTATCTATCCCAAATAACTTCCTAATATACTATGGAAAACAATACAAATAGATGGGGTGAGATGATATGCCTAATAATGATATGAATATAAAGGAATATATCATGAATAAATAATAATATTTAATATTATAAGTTAACTAATAATCAAATTCATCTAATTAATAAATTGATTATAATAAGGTAGAATAAAATGATGATAAAAAAATCCTTATAAATAATCACCAATGTTTGAAAATTATCCATTGATATTATAACTAATCCAATAATCACATGGAAATTAATAACTCATGTAATAATGAGTGACATTATAATATCATACAAATGAAACATACTATCAATACCTTCCAAATGAGAATTTAAATCTATAGGTAGAAACCCATCTCATTTGGGAAACAGATTTGTCTCATGAGATCAATCAATGTATCGAGGGGATATCCATAACCTAGTCAGACGTATCATTTACTAGGACTAATTATTTACTCATATAAAATGTTTGAGACATAATCAATAGTAAATTTCAAATTAAAAAACTAACAAATGAAATATTAATACTTATCCTAATCAAATAAACATAATAAAATACCATTAAGATTAATATGGTAAATGGTAATAAAATTATAGATCCTCAGTAAAAATGATGATTCAAATGAAAATAAATAATAAATATGATATCAGTGAAATATATCCCTATGTGAAATATATGTATAAAAAATTTCATGTCATGGATGTATAAAAATACCATCAAAATTTCATTAAATATAATTTTTAGGATAATAAAAATTTCACCTTGAAAATATACTATTCAAATAAAATATCACAAAATATTGTGAAAATTATTTTCAATAAAAATAAAATATTTAATATTTTAAAATAATCTTCAAAACATTGATTGGTCATGATGTTGGAAAACCCTATTCACTCCATACATGTAAAAAATGATTTCTTACTCCTTTTTGGTAAAATCCAAATAACCCTTTTCTAGAAAAAACATTACGACTCATTTAATTATTTTGTATGAAGTAAAAATTGGTTTAATTAATTTTTTATATCATTCAAAAAATTATATGATTTTTTTGAAATTTTCATGTAGATAAAATGGAATTTTTAGAAAAATTATTTTCGATTGAAGAGAGAAATGAAGTTGTTCTTTCATACAAATATTTTTTAAATCATTTTATGAACTAAAGAATGAAAAAATTACACTATTACTTTTAAATTTTCATGAGTAAACATAATTAGAAAACAATTCATGTTTAATATATATATACAAAATAATTTCTCCAATGGATACTTAAATAAACACTATCCTTTATAATGATGAGATTGTGAAATAAACCCTTATTATTTTTGTAAATTTTTAATAATACAACATATGAATGAATGAAATTGAAATGAAACATTAAATAATATGAGTAATAATATTTTCCTGAAAAGACATCTCAAAATATAAAATGTAGACACCACGTAATGGAATACGTGATGAATATGGTGTATGTTTCATGGAAGTAAAAGTGAGACAATAAACCCTTACCTATTGACTTACAACTTTCGTATGTGTTAAAAAAATCATATATATAAAATATAGTGTTATTATAAATCTGTTAAATAATCATTATAATTTATGTTATGGTATATATGATTAAAGTAATGAATTTTAAAACTTTTTTGTTGACAATTCTTTGTGAAAATCACTATTTTAGGAAATAATTCATTCGATTTTCCAGTATGATTTATTTTAGTTATTTTGGAAAATTTAATTTTAACATGGTTACATAATATTAATAATTTTATAACATGATATAAATATAATATATACTAATTTTATATGTATTTACATTAATCATTTAAATATAGAGATATAAAGCTGATTACATTTTTTAGGGAGATAGTAGGTCATCTATAGGCACAAATATTGTTTCAATTTTTCTTGATAGATGAAAGGAAATGATACTAAATATTAATTCACCCTTTTAGGATAATTATTATTCCAAATATTGAAATTATATTTATATAATACATTGTTATTTCTATCCATGTAAAAAAATAAAAAAAAATCACATCGCTAGGTAGAGGTGGTAGTTCACAAGTACTCACAAGAGATGCTATTACATTTCAATGTATAAGAACATAAGAAGTAATATATGATAATATATTTTTATAAATTTTTACATCATAAATATCAATTATATTCATTAATTTTATCCTAACTACCTTACATGTAATTAATAAGTGAAAAATGAATCGCATCATTTTGTGAGGTGACAGTCTACTGTATAAACAAGTGATGTTATCATATCCCCAAAAGAATATAAAATATGACGTTTTATATGATATCATAAGACTATATGATTAATAATTTCATAAATAAAATATAATTTTTTATAATTCAAAATTATATTCATGCTATAAAGGTAGTGATAAAAAATGACATACATTGGTTCATGAGGCGATTGTCAGCCATACACACGATTGAATGTTTTGATTACAATTTGATGGAAGTGTAGATGGATCTGGGTTATTCCATTTACAAAAATATATATCACATATTATATAATGTTTTTATTATATAATCATTTTTAATAGGAATTTATGAAGATAAAATATGAAATAAAACAAATACAAGTGTTTAATAATTATACCTCCTCTTGAGAGATCCTCTTTAGGTTAATAACAAAAGAATACATTGGAGTTATTTATAAAGAAAATAAGGCCTATAATATTCTTTTGGGTAAGTATGTAACGTATTTTTATAGTAATATACAAATAATTTTTTTTAAATAAATATATTAGGGCCATAGAGAAATGATGGTGACGATGGATCTCATGGATGAGATTATCCTTTGGATGATTCAAAATATGGGAGTTCAAATCCATCAGTTAATAAACATGTCCTTGTTGGGAATAATGATTTCAATAATATCTTCTCACCTAGAATATTTTATCCTCAATTTATGAGGATCCATCAAGGCCACATAAACCAATGAATAAATCTCCAGATAAAGTCAATGATTCTACAAACCATTCTTTTTGAAACATTGAAATTCATCTATGGGAGAGTTATAGAAAAAGGCTGAGTTTTAGATGTTTCATATAAGGACCATGAAATATTACAATACCTAATCATTAATTTAGTTAATAACTCACTTAAATTAACATAGATTATCATTCCATGTTTATAGAATAAGATAATTGGGACATATTACTTTCGTAACATTCCACATTAATACAGAGTGGATAATATTAAAAGAGTATTCATTTCATCCAAAATACAAAACATTTCAAATAAAATATAATTTCTTTAACAAATGTTCATAACATTTTACTGGGTTTCCTCAATTTCGTAACAAATCCTTATAACATGTTAAAATCATTCAAAATATGAGGATGAGAAAAAAAACATAGTAAGTAATATAAAAAGAAATAAATAACACATTATTCCATGAATAATTGTAATGTATGAAATCATTTAAAAAAATAAATACAGTTACCCATATAAACATTAATTTTGAAAATTTATATTTCTTCGAAATCACCAGAAAATATATAGAAAATACATATAACAATAAAGTTATATTGTGGTATTACATATATAATCTTTTGACCCATATAACTATCATATAATTTGAAACTGTCACGACTACCTTATAATTTGTGAAACCGTCAAAGTTATAGTTGGAGAAACCATTAGGTCGATCTCCAACACACACATAACCAATTCATTGGAGAGAGATATAGGTCCCACAGTTCATCATAATGAATTCTGAAGAGCCAATACATAATCATACAACATGAATAACTGCATAAAAACATTGCATTGGAATTTTGTAATACCAAATTTTAAACAAGGATTTTAAAAGAAAAATACCCTTCAAAATATCATATAATTGAATTGAGACTTAATAGTGATGATGGAATATTTATATACACTATAAGTATACATAATTCTAAATAAAATAATAAGAATTTCCACCAATGTTTTTTAATACAACATAAATAATGAAGTTGATGTTCAACCCAAAAATAGAAATCAGATTTAGAATTACCATACCTTGGGTTTTTATAACATCAAACTCATTTAAAACTCTTGTAAAATGGTTAAAATAGTATTATTAATATCTTATAGAAACATAATATTTTTTATAATACCTTATATGATCATTTCATAACAACATTTCATTCTTTAGTTGTTATTATTTTGTTTGTTCCATTGTTTCGGGTGCGTTTTATACAAGATTTCCATGGCCTGTTGGTATTTTATTTTCTTGTCGTATGAAAATAAAATTTCAGAAGTGGAAATAAATGGTTTTAATATGATTCTAGAATATTTATTGGTACCATAAATAATTTTTTTCATATATTATGATAAATCATTAGATTAATCATTAATGATATTTTTTGGAACATTTTGGCAGTTCCTCGATAATCATGAAAATGTTTCGTTAAATAATTTAATTTCATGCATATAAGATCATTCCAGAATATGAAATAGGTTACCATATACACTTTATATTCTTATTATACCATTAAATGGGTTTAATGATCAGCCTTTAATGTCATAAATTAAATTGAATACACTTCATCTGTGATGTTGGTAAATCGACACAACACATATAGTGTAATTATAAGAGGGGAGGAGGAGATGTTTGTTGAAGAAAATTTTCACATAAACACTATTAACATAAAAAATATAAAATATTAAATACCTTCGATTCCTCTTGGAAAATGGTATGGGAATATAGTAAAGGAAAAAAAGGAATTGAAAATAAAATACATCAAAAAGGAAGATGATTATTACTCTTGATCTCTTCTCTTTGAGATCCTCCTTAAGTCATTTTGTTTTGGAATTTTTTGAGACCTAAAGCTCTAGAACGTGAAAAGAGACTTGGTGATTGAATTTTTCAGAACATATGAAAATATCCCGGATTTAGAGTTGTGAAAATATGGGGGGAGGAGGGTGGTATTTATAGTGGGGAGATGAGTGATTTTACAATATTTTAATCATTATATTTATATTTTTGACCAAGAGTATAGATAGTCATAATAAATGTGATAATAATATTCAAGAGACCATGTTATTTTGAAACAATTAGGATTACATCACTTATGATTTCATAAATAGTGAATTTAACTGATAATTTGAATATACGGTATTTTACCGTATTTCACTATTCAAAAAAAATTAACGAATTTCTGAATAATCCCAAAAAAATAATATTAACCATTTTTCAACATGTAAAAATCAAAAATGTATTCAATTTTTTTAAAAAAAATTCTAAATACTATAAATTTATTTTTTAAATAAAGTAACACTTTATTCAAAAATAACAACTTTAAATTTATAACTCATTTTTAACACCATGAAAAATTAATCAATTGATATTAACATAAATCCTTAATCAAAAAAAAAATAAATATAATATTTACTATTCATTAGGGTCATATTACTATTCATACGGGTATGTTACTCTTCACTAAAAATTAATTGGGTTCCATTAGACTCCAAATAAGTTTCTGGTCAAAATTCTAGATAAACATTTTTCAAAATTAAAAACATTGAAGCGGAAATATTATGTTTAATGTCTTGTTTTAAATATCTAGATAAAACAAAGATTCTTGAATTTCAATTAGTTTTTGAAAACATGTGGTGTCACATTATCCCCACCTTCCAGAAATTACATCCTCCTAATTTTACTTATTTATTAAACAAGTGAGGGTACTATTCCCTCATAGCATTTTCCATGTTTCTTCTTCAATCATGTTGTTTTATTCACAAAACCTTTACCTGATGGTTTATCTTCTTCCGCAATTCTTGTTCACATTGATCATGAATATGAACTAGTTTCTCATTATATGAATGGTTCTCTTCTAGATGAACTGCTTATGGTCTTAAAACAATAGATGAATCTTGCACACACATTCTCGACAGAAAAACATGAAAAAACAATTTGTACATGAGATAAACATAGAGGCATAAATACAAAGAAGGAGTCCAATCCAACTTTATCAAAAACATCATAAGGTCCAATAAAGAATTGAATTATCATTTCTTTCTTAACAAAACACATAACACTCTTCCATGGTGAGATTCTAATAAAAAATGAACACATACCTCGAAAGAAAATACATTCCTTCGGTTTTTCGAACAACTTTTCTGTCTACTCTGAGATATACTCATGTGTTTCTGGATGATATTGACTTTCTCAGCCACTTCCTCTACTAATTATGGTCCCATCAACTTCCTTTCTCGTACTTCATCCAAAAAATATGAATTTTGCAACTGCTACCCATACAATGCCTCAAAAGGCTCCATCTGTATGCTGGAATGAAAAAATTTATTATAAGAAAACTCAACTAAATAATGTTGTTGAACCAAACATCCATAGAGGTCTATCGAACAATCTCGAAGCATATCATCCAATGTGTGTATTATTTGTCATGACAGTACATCTACTTGAGGAAGAAATGATGTACTGAAATTTAATTCTATACCCTATGACAATTAAAGGAACTTACAGAGCTTAATAGTAAACCTAGGATCTCAGTCAACTATAATTCAATGAGGAACTCCATATACCCTGAAAATATATTTTTGGTGAAATCTAGAATGATTATCTAAATACATTGTATGCTAAATAGAATGAGAATTTATAGATTTATTCAGTCGATAAACAAGAACCCATATCAAAGTGTTACCTCAGGAAGTCTTAGGTAGTCTGACCATAATGTCCATGGTGATATTCCCCAATTCCACTCGGGCACTGGTAGTGTTTAAGGCCTCACCTCCGGTAATTTCTACTCTCATTTAACCTATGGACATTGAAAACATTTCATAGTATAAAAAAATATCTATTTTTATTCATTCACACCTATAATACTCTTGAAGGTATTTTTATGTCTTAGTACTACCATGATGAAATAAAAATGAAGAAATATGAGATTTACTCAAAAAAACATTCTTTAATTGGGAATCACAAGGAACACACATCCTTTTACCATATCTAATAATAAAATCTTTATCCACGTTAAATAATAGGAACTTTCCCATTTTAACCAATTATCTATTTTTTATGTAGCTCATGGTATTATTTCTATACATTCTAAATTATATTTGATAATGATGAATTCACAAAGAACTAAAAAAATTATAATAATTTCCTACACTAACAAATTCTTTCACAAAATTCATTAAATCATTAATCAACAGATCATGTTCCAAACGTAACATTGTTAATGATGTCTGAATTTTTTAAATCGAGGCATCTGCTAATTGTTTTTATTTGTGGTGATTGATCGTGAAATCATAATCTATTATCCATTCAATCCATCCTCCCTACATCATGTTTAATTAATTCTATGTGAATATATACCTTAGAGTTTTATGGTTAGTATATATTTTACATTTGACTTCGTATAAATGATGCCTCCCAATTTTCAAATTAAAAAACCACATCTCACAATTCAAAATCATGTGTGGGATAATTTAAATAATGATTTTTTTGTTGTCTGGATTAATAAGTTATTACCAGATCATTCTTCATCAAAACAAAACCATGTCCCTTCAATGAAGCATTATATTAGATGAAAATCTCACCATTTTGGGAAGGTAAGGTCAAAAATGGAGCACAAACCAATCATTTATTTAGTTCCTAAAAACACACAAAAAATTCTTCTATCCAAATAAATTAAACCCCATTTGACATTAACATAATTATTAGGCTAGATAACCTTGTAAATTTTTTAACAAACTGTCGGTAATAACCATTTAATCCAATAAAAATACGAATATCGGTAGAATTTTTAGGTCATGGCCATTCATCAACCACTTTTATTTTTACAGGATAAACTATTATTCCATCATTATTTACAATGTCCCCAGTAAAAGAAATATTTTTCAATAAAAAAAAACTTTATAAATTTTCTATATTGTCTATTTTCTATTAATGTTTTCAAAACAACCCTTATATGTTTTCCATGGTTTACATTTCTCTTTGACAATACGATAATGTCCTCAATAAACACCACCGAAATAATATCCTAGAACTCAATTAATATTTTATTCATAAAATCCATGAAAAATGAACGTGAATTAGTTAACCCAAATGATATAAAAAACCAAATGTATTGAATCTACTGCCAAAATATATTTTAGGGATGTCGTACTCCATCAGCATTAGTTGATGGTATCTGGATGTCAAGTCAATCTTGGAAAACTATGGATCTCCCTATATATGATCAAATAAGGCATATATATGATCAAAATGATACTTATTTTAACAGTGATGTTATTAAATTCGCTATAGTCATTGTAAATTCTCGTGGAACCATATTTCTTTTTAATGAACAAAATAGGATCACCCAATGGTGAATTTCTATGATTAATGATGCCTTTATCAGGAAAATGTTGCAACTGATTTTTCATGTCAAGAAAGTCCATTTGAGCATTTAAATATGAGGGTTTTGAGATTGGATTAACATAAATAACTCAGTCAATTGTGAATTCAAATTCTTGATTCTCAAGGACATTGAGAAACTGATCAAGAAAAACATCATAGTATTTATTTACCAAAGGAACATCATTATTCTGAATAGTTCCCTTGTTTTCAACAATATGAGTATGATAAAATTAATTTCCATCTATCAAATGTTTATTATCTTCCAAATATGTTATGAATTATATGGATTCATAATTGTATACAAACTAAAACTCTTTCTAAAAAAACAACTTATTTGGATCTACATACAAATATTTTCCAAATAAAATGAAATCCAATCTATTCACAAAATGACATCAATCTCTACTAAGGAAGAAAACTAGGTTTTTATGTAAATTATTTCAAAAAAACAGAATTGAATGATCCTTATGATTGTTTTTTTCAATAATATTTCAACTTATTGTTTTAATAATAACTTCTGGTCTGATTTGTTGAAGTGATATTTCCAATCTACCAGAAAATTATTTAGAAATAAAAGAATATATAGACCCCTTTTCAAATAAAATGTTTGAAAACATTGAGTAAAAATATGATGTACCTACTACAAATTCATTGGATGGTCTGGAATATATTGATGTATTTGCAATGAATCTCACCACACCATTCTGATTATATTTTGGATTATTTCCAAAAAAAGATCTCTCTTTGACAAGAATTTTCATAATTACCAATTTCACCATATTTAAAACATGTAATAGTTTACTTATTATAATTAGTCATATGATCATTTTCATTACAATATTGGGATATATATCCAAATGCACCACATTGAAAAAACATCCCAGTTTTGGTATGGAATTTTATAGGGTTTATTTACAAAATTTTCACAAATTGTAAATTGGAATTTCATACCATTAAATTTCATTGGTTGATTCTTTCAAAATTCAATCCATTAAGACCACTTTTCTCCTTCTAGTCAAAGTTCATGTGAACATCTATAAACTCCATCTCTACCCTCTCATCACACCAGACATGTATCTCATAACATTTGAATTCATGGGAGGCCAACTACCCTTGATACATTGGCTTTAATCCGGAGTAAAATCGGTTTAATTTTCTATCACGATCCAGAGTAGGATTTAGAGCATAATTTGACAGTCGGGTGAAGTTTTCTTCATATGAAAAAAATTAATTTTCTTCCATTTTCTTCAATTCAAGGAATATATTCTCCATCCTATTTAGCAAAACCTTATTAGAATAGGTTTCAAGGAATTGAATTTTATATTCATCCCAATATAAGGCCTCAATATCCTCTTTATCCCCAATATTTTTGAGATTTGACTACAAATAATCATCTCACCATACAAAAGGTAAATGGAAAGACTTACCTTTTGATTATATGAACATCACATAACATAAAATATCATTTCAGGAGCCATAATCCATCCTTCCGCCACTACTGGGGTCAGAAAATCCCTTGAAAGTAGGAGGGTATTGTCTCATAAAATGTTCCACTATCGTCATGTTCTGTTGTGGTCCTATTAGTTATTCTCATTAATGGATTGCACCAATATTTATTTCCTATGTATATTGATCCATTACATCCACAAACTTCATGGTTCTAATCCCTACTAGTTCGGGCTGTAGATTCAAAATGATATCATTCTGTCATTTCTTTTCCTCTTTATCTTCCCTGTTTCTTCTGAAGAAAACCATTCTAAATGAACAAATAATAGTAGAATAAACATGGTTATCGTTAAATTCTATATCATTTTAATTTATCCATTATGTAAAAAATCATTTATGTTATTCTATTTACATCATCATAACCCATAAGATATCTAAACCATCCTCTGATACCAACTATAAAGACCCATCCTTTTTACATTATATAACATTGAATTTATTTATGAACTCACTTCCATTAAAAGAAAAGACTTAAAAATATTATATATATAGAAAATTGGGAAATAATACATTCATAACATTCCACATTAATACAGAGTGGATACTATAAAAGTAGTATTCGTTTTATCAAAAATATAAATGTTTTCAAATAAATAATGAATTCATTCAAAAATATCCATAACATTTATCATGGCATTCATATCTTCCATACACATCCATATAACCTATGAAAATAATTTAAGGACTTCACATAAGCACAAAACTCTAATTAAGAGGTATACAAAGAAGGAAATAACACATTAGTCCATGAATACATGAAATGTATGAAATCATTTTCAAAAAGACAAACTTGTCACCCATATAAACATACCATTTGAAATATGATATTTCCATGAGAACTCCATAGAACATATAGAATATAAAAAGAACCATAATGGTATTTGTGGGAATTATATACAAAATCTTGTAACCCTTAAGACTACTTTATAATTTGTAACTCCCACTCCTACCATAAAATCTGTGTAACCATCAATGTAACACTTAGAGTAACCATACAACCAACCTCTAACATACACATTCCCAATTCATTTTAGGGAGATATAGTCCACACCAATTATCTTAAATAATTCACAATAACAAAAACATAATCATATAACCTGACTAATTTCATAAAAACATTGCTTTGGGATTTTGAAAAATAGAATTTTAAAAGTGGATTTAATAAGTAAAACCAATTAGAAATTTTATATATTTGATGTGGTAATAATAAAGTCAATGGAATATGTATATAACCTATAATTAATCATTATTAAACATAATATAATCATAATTCACCATAGAAAAAATTTTAATACCATATAAATAATGAAGTAGAAGGTTGTCCCAAATAATGGAAATCGGGTTAAGAATTCCAATTCCTTGAGTTTTTCATACATCAAACTCATTTAAACCTCCTATATAATGGTTAAAACTGTGTTATTAATATCTTAATAAAATATATTTTGTATTATAACACCTTATATGATCATTTCATAATACAATTTCAACTCTTAGTTCTTAGTATTATGTTCCTACCATTTTTTCGGGTGCATTATTTACATGATTGTAATGACCACTTTTTATTTGAATTTCTTATTATATAGAAATGAAATTTCAGAAGTTGAAATAAATGGAATTCATATGTTTACAGAATATTTAATGGTACCATATATAATTTTTAAATCATATATGATTATGGATAATTATATTAAACATTAATTATATATTTTAGATAATTTTTGGAGGTTCCTTGATAATCATGAAATTATTTCATTAAATAATTTAATTTAATTCTGAAAATGTCATTAAAAAAAATAAATAGGTTAAAACATAGAAATTAAATTTTTATTCAACCCTTAAATGGGTTTTGTGATCATCATTGATGGATGTAAATGAAATTGAAAACACTTCGTCTACAATGTTGGTAAATTGAAAAAACATAGATGATGTAATTATTAGAGGGGAGGATGAGAAGATAGATGATTAATTTTTTCCCATAATTAAATTTAGAATCTATATTATAGAATATTATGAAATTTTCATTACTTTTGTCCAAGGGGAGGGGAAGAGAATTTATGAAAAGTAATTAATTGAAAATAAAGAACATGAAAAAAGAAGATGATTCTTACTCTTAATCTATTCTCCTTGATATCCTCCTTAAGGAATTTGGTTTTGTCCTTTTGGTAAGACTAGAAGCTATAGGACGTGGGGAAGATCCCTAGAAATGAAAATAGATAGAGTTTAGACAATTCTCAAGGCATTATTGGTGTGAGAGGAAGGGGTAATGAGGGTAGTATTTATAGTGGAGGAGAAAAGGGATTTTACTATATTTTAATCATTATTTTAATATTTTAGTCCAAGACTAAGGATATGATTCCTTATTATGATAAAAATAGTAATGAGAGAATGTGAGTTCGAAAAAAGTGGTCTTACATCAGTTATGATGTCATGAATACTATATTTAACAAATAATGTTGAATATATGGTGTTTTACTGCAATTTACTATTAATCTAAATTCAAGAATTTAAGAAAAATCCCAAAAATTAACCCTATTTTTTTATATGTAGAATTGAAAAAGTAATTCCATTTTTTGAAAATAATTTTCTAAATATTATTATGTTAATTTTAAATAAAATGACATTTTATTTCAAAAAAATTGAAATTCTATAACTAATTTTTTGACACCATAAAAAATTAATCAAGTTGACATTAACATAAAGCCTTAAGAAAATAAAATAATAATAAAATTTACTATTCATTATGGTAATATTACTATTCATATTACTATTCATAAGGGTATGTTTCTATTCAAAAAAAATCAAGTTAGTACTATTAGACTCCAAATAACTTACTGGTCACAATTGTTGATAACCATTTTTCGAAATTCAAAATATAGAACCTAAAAATTAATATTTAAAGGATCCTTATAAATATCAAATTAAAATAATATTTCCAGGATTTAAATTCATTTTTATTAAAACATGGGGTGTTATATTTCCTCCAATACTTATGTGGTTGATGAAATTATAAATTTGTGGAAATACATTATTATTGGGCATTCAGTAGCCCCGACAAGGGATACTGTTAGGAGAAGTAATGATCATTTTTGATGAATAAAATTGATTTGGGTATTCAAAAATAGAGGATTACCACCATGGGAAGAAATTAGTTTTAAAAATTATTTTATGATGATGATCTCAAGAGGAATGTGTGGAGCTTTGATTTTTCTCCTTTGAATCACAAAATTCTCATGATAGAAGAGTAGACCAGAATTTTGATCCAAATAATGTAAGGATTACTGATTCATTAATTTAGATGTGAATTTGAAATCACAATTTTCCTAATGGAACCATAGATTTTGTGGTTCACTTCCTAGTCAATTGTTAATCCAAACAGGGTGGATAGAAAAAATGACAATCCATGATTTGGGAATTTTCAAGAGTCCAATTCGAGATTTATATCTATACCACCCAAGTTGAAGAAGTTTTTCTCACCATCAAGGATGATATAATCACTCTGGAAAGCCATTATAAATGGAAACTGAGGTTTTGTATAGAATATATTTTTTTGGAATCTTTTATTTTATGGTCATATATCAGTAAATTATGTAACAATAAGTGGCATGACTCCTAATTGGAGGGTTAATGAAAAAGGTAAGAAGTAGCTTTATCATACCTACACAAATAATTTGATACCATTTACATTGAAGCCAAAGTACCCTCATATATACATTGATAATTGATATGATGTAAAACTGAAACATGAAAAAATATCTATTTACTCGTTTTGGAAATTTTAGATGTAGACGAGGTAGCCAATGTTTTTATCTGGAATGAAATAACGAGTGATTCATATGGAATACTGTAGGAGGAATGTTTGGAGAAACCTAATTAGGCACTGAATGTGATGTTTCTAACATGGAATACTTATTAGGAGTCTTCTATTCCTATTAATAGTGTTTTGATCTTGGTCAGAGATCACATAGTGGAATCTATAAAATTCATTAGCTAAAAAATGGCAACATTGTTGACCCTTAAGAAAAAAACATGGTTTTTCACTTAGTGATCTTTTGGAGAAGCCAAAAAAAATACAATGAAACCCAACTTGACAGAAAGATTTGAAATTAGGTGACCCCTTTAATCACCTTCTCACATGGGGGGGGATTTATCTTAAGGAACACCACATAATTTATTGAGACCATCTTAGGAGCCATGTTCCTATAATCTAGTTCATTCTAGGATATCAAATGAAAATATGATGCGTCTATCACTCTGGACATGTCTTTTTTTCATGATTCACAATATGAAATTTAGGTTATTTTTTACTAATAGGTAACCACATCATATGGTCTTTAGATGGATAATATTACACTCCTAGAGACGGATGAACCCTTGTTACAATTTCCCTTATGGAAGGTTTCTAAGAGGTGACAAATTTTATATCCTCCCAACAAAATTGTGTACTCCCTCAGTATGTTCACATGCCTTTATGGTAGAAGTATTCCTTATAGTGACGATAATTAGGATTTGGGGAAAAGTGTTGTTAAGAAAAAATTCCTAGGGAAGGGAATGAAAAATGAAAAATTATTTTTTCCTTCGAGAGGGGCCCCAAACCAGTGGAGGTTTTCCTTCAATAAATAAAGATAATATTTTTTAATTATCATTGGATTTGGATCCCCCCACATTCATTTCCTATATAAATTTCATTATTACCAAATAAACATTACAAATTGAATTTTTTAACCATAAATGAAATTAGATAAATTTAAATCATTCAAATGGGATTCCCTAGGGTACTCTATTATTTTATAAAAAAATAATTAAAATCGGATGGAAACCCTATGGATTCAGTAGCATGAGAGTATATTACACCACTCATGTGACAGTGGAAGTAAATATATCATTGTATATTTTAGAATGGAATGTAATGATATACCTATGACCCAAATTACTACACTGGGAGAACTACCCTATGGAGGGTCATGGAGATATTATCTGAGCATATTTCTTAAATATGGGTGATAGTGGGTGATTAATATTTTATTCCAAATCCTAACGAGAAAACACGGAAAAGAATATTCAGATTGGATGATCATCAATTATCTTCCTTTAATTTTAAATGAATCATGATTGAAGTCTCTATGGCTACAGTGGAATTCACATGGAGTACATAAACCCTTAAAGGGAGAAAATATAAACAACTAGATAAATTATATCTTCATTTAGATTCAATGATTGATACTATATTTTTATAAGGGATTACTCTAACATAGATCCATTATTATCATAATCACCTCTTGGAAGAAATTTTTATAAAAAACTCCATCACCACAACCATTCATGTTCAACAATTCATGGAATCTTATATCTGGGTGAAAGGAATCCTTATTGAATTCTTGGAATCATGATAAAAAAATTCCCAATCTAGATGTTTGAAGAAAAGATAAAAATGAAAAAAACAATGTCTAGTGAATATATTAGGATATCCTTTTACAAAATTTAAAATCATTTAAAGGATGCATAAAAATGTTTAGAAATATGTCAATGCATACCCTAGAATCATGATATTACCCCTCAAGATGGGATTCCTTCCATCTATAAACATGATGAATTGTTGGATCATAAGTATAATTTTTTATGTAACATGTATAATGTTATATGGATAGTCATGGGACATAGAAATAAAATACTATTAAGCTCCATGAATAATTAAAATAAAGACAATAGAGGGGAAACACTTATGTAGATCAATGAGAACCTTCCCAAATCAGAAAATGAAATCTAAAATGTCATGATATGTTACATTGAATACCTTTAATCATATGATGGTTATGATAATAGATTTAAATATTTATTATTTTATTTATCATCATATTGATGGTGTAACATAAAATTCTAGATGAATCTCATGATGAGAAGAAAATAAAAGTAATCATATTCTACATAAACATTGATAGTCTGATAAGAACAAATGTCTTTACAAACATGTTTTTCTGTTCAAATAGAACATTGTTCACATTGTAGTCTTTAAAGTTGTAAGCTAATTATTTTATCATTCATATATTCTTTATAGTTCTAATTACAACTTTATTGACCTCATTCTAAAAAAGGATTATGGCATTTATATCAAGAAGTTTAGATGAATTTCCATTTCTAATATGTTCAAAAAAATAATTATTTAAATTATGGATCTCAAATTGGGGGAGATTTCTAATGGGAATCATTTCACCAAACCAGTTTGGGTATGTCCATGAAAAGAGAATTCAACATTACCTCAACAACACTTCACAATGTATCATCATGATGAAGATTAAGATGAATACTAGGAATCATACCATTAAAGGTGATGTGTTGGAGGACATTGATATAAATAAATTAAACATTTTATTTTAAAAAATTTTATTTCTTAAATTCTCAAAAAAAATCATCAATATTGTGAGAACCTCTATCTGTAATTCCAGATACTATATTCCATTAAATAATACACATATGTTTTTTTTCAATGCTTAAGGGGTATGATAAGGTGTCCCCCTCTCTAGCCTACTTTTCACAATGGTTGAAAATTATATAATCCAATGTCAAAATGATCATGTTTGTGATGGGTTTTATAGTAGACATTAGTCTAGTTAGGGGATATCTTACCCCTCCAATATCCTCTATGATGATGATATCCTTGTATTTTAAATAGAATAAAAAACATGGCCTCTTATATTGATGTTATTTTTGAGCATTATGAAGAGGTAGTTGGCCAAATAATCCTATGTAACAATTCATTTTTTTTCACGGGGAGGGTTTATCTATCTCTTGGAATGACAAGGTGGATGGAGAAGTAAGACTTATGAGATGGTCTCAACCGTTTACCTATCAAGGGTACCTCTTTTATAGGGAAAAGTTAGATGGTAATATTTGGATGTTTATTCCATTATAATTTTCTATCATGCGGATTCCAAAAAATCGAAAATCGAGTATCTGGAAGAGATAATCTATGCAATCATTGATAAAATATTTATCGTGTTATTTATACATTATATATGTAAAGGTGTCCCATAATAATGATTAATGATCTTAAACATATAATTACAAACAATTTCTAGACAGGTTTCATTCATGAATGGAATCTAGTTACCATGGCCTGGAGAGAATATATTAATCACGTGGACATGGGGGTCTTGATCATAAATGACGTAAAAATTTTCAACGTGGATCTTCTAAAAAAATCAATAAAAAATATCTCTCTTATAATGACTGGTCATTTGAATTAATTAAAAATAGATTTCTGAACAAACTAAATAATAGAGACTATATTTCTATTGCCTCATATTTTTGGTTTGGTATGAAAAATTCCTTCCATGATATCATGGAATTTATGATGTTTATTTTTTTATAAAATTAAAATATAAAACTTTTGGGGAATTCCATGGTTATTCAATCCAATTATCAAATACATCACTACCCCATGGGCTCTAAAAGACAACTCGATTGACGATATACACTAAAATTGTACAGGAAATTTCTTACTTATTTCTTACATTAGAATAGATATATACAACTATGGATATTTTCATAGTGACACCCATATATGGTACCAAACCATTAATTGTGAGACAACTATTAGGGGTTCTTATTAGAAAATGTGGGATAATTTCATAATTTTTCCCTAATGGATGATGAATTGTTGAAATCACTTAATTGCACATTCTTTCACTATTCTGTCATATATGATTTGGAGAGGATAAATTCCATTTAAAATACTAATTGAAATAACATTAATTCATATTGATAATGCCTATTAAATATATCTTAATCAAGATGGAAATATAAAACAACTATTTTTTCATTCCACATGTAATGAAAGATATGGTAGTACTTATAAGAAATTTATGGTTTCACTCTAGAACATCTAAGCTTTAGTGATTTGATGAACTCTATAAACATACATTACATATTAACCATGGTAAGGTAGTGATACTCACTATATGTGATGATATTATCTCCTACCTCTAGGAATAATGAAATGATCCTTATTTTGAGATTAATATTCCCTTAATGATATTAGTGATCAAGAATATATATTGGGAGGTCATGAATGGATTTAATTTAAAAATAGTGGCAATGGATAATCATATTTATGACCTTGTTATTCTGTCATGATTTGGTGTCCTAGGAATGGTCATGAAATACTAATGGTGAATGAAATTTGATGGAACCCTCTTATCCCAAATTGGATTAAAGTAAATGCGGATAGGGGAACAACTTATTCACAAAGTACATTATGTTCTGTTTATGAAAACCCAACACATTATTAAAAATTAATAAAAGATTTTTTACATTAGGATAAAATTAATACAGCCCAGAAGATTGATAAGTCTAGTGTATTTTTTAATTATGTACATTAGATAACAATTTAAAATTTGGAAAATACATTTTTATTAAAAACATCCTTTACCTTATCACACATAAAACATTATGAGATAGCATGGGTAATACATAATAAAGGGGTGTTCTATAAATCCTAGTAAGGTAATAAGCACTTAATATTATATAGGGTATAATACATGTTATAAAATAGTTATATTGATGTGGAATAGAAAGAGAAAGAAGCCTAAAATTTAATAATTAAACTATATATATCATGATTACCATGACTTCAACAAGGGAAATGTAGAACCAACATAAAACACTACATCAAAAACTTCTATCAAGTATAATTTCCCAGAAATCATGAAAGAAAATATATCATAAGGGAATTAAATTCAGTCCAAATCCCATGATTACATATCATGAGACAAAAAATTCCCAATTCATTGGATACCCATATAATTTCTATCATAATTGAAATTTTCATTTCATTATAATGCTTATGTGTTCCACAAAGATCCAAAAACATGGATTCATTCATGATCATATTTTATTCCATGATAATTTTTTTTGGAATAATACATGTAATGAAAATTTAAAATAATTATACAAGTATAAAGGTGAATACCATTGATAGGAAATGGGTGTGGTATTCACTACACAAATTTTTTGGCAGGGGAAATCATGGATAAATTTTACCAACATAACAACATGACATTCAAATTAAAAAAATGGGTTTGTGATAGTGAAATGGGAATATCATAATTTGGACATAAATTTTTAAGTAACAGGGACAGGTAAATACATTTCACACCATTATTAATTAGAAATATAAGTAATAAGAAAATAAATATACTTGATTAAATAAGAAAAGATAAGGATCTCTTACCTTGAGAGTGTAACACCAAATTCTTGGGAGGATTTCCTTGAGAGAATCAGGGAAACATGAGAGGAATCTAAAGGGTGGAGGTATGTTTAGTGTTGTGATCTATGGATTTTCTCTAATGATAAATGGGTTATTATATATTTTTATATAGGAAAAGAGGGACAATTTCTATATTATTTATTGATCATCGATTTTGGACCTTATATATTAAAATAACCAACAACCACAAAAATATACATCAGTATTCCAATAGAAATTTCCAAATTGGAGCATTTTATATTATTTTATATGTCTAATGGATGAACATAAAATAATAATACCCTTTACATTGAGTAATTTTGTCGTACTCCTAAAGAAATGATTTTTATACCATAAAATATATTAATTTTTTGGAGGATTCACGTTGAATTTATAAAATTTATCAAATAAACATCAAATCACATTATATTAATTTTTAAACATATATTCAGTATTACATACCGTTTATTTTATATATTAAATCACTTTTGGGTCATTATGATGTCATTATATACACTATATATTTATACAATATTTAATTTTATACCCAAAAAATCTATCATCTCAAAAAACTATGAAACATTTAACATTGGATAATTTAGAAATATTTATTCAAAAAATAATATTCAATTTATCAAAATACTATTCTTAAGATTTCATTTTTCATTTTTAAGATTATATTTGGCAATTATTTTGAAATGTAGTTCTTTTTGAAAAAAAAACATTTTATGAAACCTTATACAAATTACTTTTCACATCATAAAACAGTTATGCTAATTTATATATGATAAAAATTATTTAATAATCATATATTTAAAAATAATATTTATTACAAAACTAAATTAATTCGATAAATTAAATTATTTAATTGACTGTGAATATTAAAAAAATAACTTTTTTGTTTTATTGTACCAAAATAGAAATCATTTATAAAGTAATAAAATAAAGATGAAAATATTTTCAATGTTATATAAAAAAATTACATAGTCAATTAGATATGGTCTTTGTAAATAACCCTCTATTACACTAGATAACACACTAAGATTAAGGTGGGTGATGATGAAACACTAATGGGGTTGTTCAACATACATGGTTTGGGTAGGGATCTCAATGAGCTTTATCTTCTCCCATAAATGGTATATCTCATTCTTATGTTTTTGGATATTATATTGGTATTGGTTGAGGGAATATCCCAGTGATGCTATCAAAAATTTAAGCTTAGATAAATGATCTTTATATGGTATAATCCAACTGGTTGAGACCATCATAATATTTTTCCTGGTCAATTGAATTAAATAAAGACCAAAATTTATATTAACCATATTATAATTGTTATACAACTATGTTATCAATGGTAATTATGAATAATAGTAATTTAAATACAATAATATATAAGAAAGCCAAATTGGGGAATTGTTTTCTATAACTATATTATATAATGAGACATTTATTTATATCAATATGGAAATTCAATTTATAAGATTTGGGTCATTACAATCTTTTTCCCTGTATAAATTTCACCATCCTAGTTTTATTTTCCCATACTAAATCAGATGAGGGTAATTCTATATCATAAATTTCTCCAGATCCCAAATTTCATCCACAAACTATATGTTTGTACACAACAAATTGACCAGGTGATATGTTTTATTCTATAGAACATTGTCACTACAATCTAATATGTTCATCAACTATTATTGATAGCAAAGATAATATTCTATTGGTACCACATATGGATTGATTAAATTTAGGAGGTCTATTTTATACATCCTAAAGATGGATAAATAGTATATATCTTGTACTTTTGACAGGTTTTGTGGGAGTACTAGTAGATAATCCACTGATGCGGTCTAAGATATCAAAGAGATCAATGTATTATAGACTATGATTTTTCATCTTACTAAATACCATAACCTACTTCATTTGATATATTTAGAGTAATACCTTTTATCCAAAATCAATATGTTGGCCTCAATGACTTTTTTTACATAGTTATTCTATCATCTCTAAGAATCCTTGATGTGATATTGAATGGTCTTAAAATTTTCCACAATTTCCATTATCATTCTAGGACCTAGTAGTTTTCACTAACTAAGACCATCCAATCAGGTAGTTGTTATAATCCTCATTCCAAAAAGGGTTTCGTAGGGATCCATTTGGATTATTGAGTTGAAACTATTATTGTATGAGAACCAAAATTGGGAATGATGTTTATCCAACCCTCCCTTTAAGTCTATTGAACATTCTCTCAACATTCCATCCAGTCTTTAAATAGTCTACTTAAATTTTCCATCAGTTTGAGGATGATTCCAAATACTTATATTCATATTAGTGATTAGGGTATTTTTTTGAATTTATAAAACACGGAGTTGGTTCCCATATATCGATTATATAAAATTGATAGTGGTGATACATGAATCATTTCCACTTCTTTGATGTATATCAATGCAATTTTATCAAGTGAGAAGTCCTACATAATTGTAATGAAGTGTTTATTCAATGTAATACGACCCACCAAAACCATGATATATCAATTTCTACAAGATGAAATAATAGGTTATATAAAAATTTCTAAGGTGATGTTTTTGCATTTCCCTTTTGCTACGGGTAATTACTGAATCATCCCATTATATTTAGTTCTTTTCTACTAGATGTTGTAGATATACAAGATATCTTGATGGATTTTCAATGATCACCTTATTCATATTTCAAAAACAATAATTTTTTAATATTTCTTGATGCAACATTTTGATTACAATATGGATAAATAAGGTTTATCTATGAGCATAATACAAGGCCTTATTTAATATTTTATATTACATAATGTATCAACCCAAATATTAAAACAACATCCACATTAACATTGAACTCTGATGATTTAATTTTTCTTAAATACTACATATTATTCATAATTACAATATTAACTCATTGAGAGACCACTATCATTTCCAAAAGATATTGTTGAAATTTCATTCGTGAAAGGATTAATGATTTTCCTTCCATTATGATTCCAATGAACATCCACTTTATGTCTAAAAAGATAAAATCCTTCACAATTATCATTAATGGTAGAATTGATGGATCCTTTCTACATATAGAATATTAACATTTATTCGTATTCCCAGAATGGTAGTGAATTGATCATTTAACTTCATTGATCATATCTAACCATATTCATTGGATCATATTAGGTTATTTATGTTTGAATATATACTTAATGTTTTTGTAATTTATATATATTTAATACTTATCTAAATGAGATAATTAACACAAATTATCAAATGAAATATCACTTCATACAACTATAGATCATGCATTTGGAATTTTTGTTTCTGAGCATTCAACTTCCTTGAATTATAGGGTACAACTTTTTAATTATTTATTAACACACAATACAGTCACTTCCTCGAATAATAACTAAATACGAATAAAAGTTATCCACTCGAGGGTAGAGTAAGAACAACGAATGTGATAACCCTCCCTTTCAACCACTTGAATCTCTCTTAAAATTCATACTTCTAAGTAAAAATGATTCACTTCCCAGTTATCATGGTTATAATCTTTCATAATTGTGAAACTATTCTCTTTAATTGACAGTAGTACCTAAATAATCCATGGAAACAACATATATATGTTGGAATCATCCATCATTCAATTTATTTTTTCCATTATGGGTCCATAAATATGAAACTTATTTTGATGATATTCCATAATAAAAATACTATCTGTAGCTCTAAATCTCTATTTTTTCTTTACTTTTCATAAATAATATCCATTAAAAAGGTCTTTATAATAGTGCATAGATGAATCTCATCTCCTCGATGCTTTTTTATAATATTACAATATCAGTTATAAAGAAAACAAATTATATTTTATTCCTAAAAACTAAATTTATCATTCCTATGAGTATAAATTGATAATTAGTGCATCTTAATAGAATTATTATGAATTCATAGTGCCCATTACTAGTATGAAAAGAAGTCTTGTGGATATCCTCACCCTTCACACTAACATTATAATATCTCAATCAATGATCCACCTTGGAGAAAAATTGTGATTTATATAAACTAATTAAACTTGTCAACAAATTGTGGAAGATGATACATATTATTTATCATGATCATGTTGAGGGAATGATAATAAATTCAAAGGCCCATCAACCCATATTTCTGTTTGACAAAGAGGACTGGTGATCCCCATGGTGATGCACTAGGGATATGAACCCTTTATCCATATTATCCTATCCTTGTTTCAATATCATCTAATCTTCCCAAAAAATAATTATATGAATATTATTGGATAATAAAAATTCCCTAGGTATAATCTTGATTGAAAATTCAACCTCTCATCTAGGAGGGAAATCCTAAATTCTACTAGAAACACATAAGCATATTCCCCTATAATGTTCATGTATTCAAGGATGATATAATCCTTAAAATCAATAATTTTATCTATAATTTTAATCTCATAGTGAAAGAATTTCCATTCTTTAGAGTTTTGTGCAAAATAATATTCCTCCCCTCCTTACGATTTTACAGAATTAGTGGACAATATATGATATGAATAGTTATTTCTATTTTATAGAAATTTATGTTGGCTTTTTATAGTGATAGTCAATATATTACCTGAATTGCGTAAAATTCTTCAAAAGTGAGTATATAATGGATCATTGTGATGTTCAAAAACAAAAAATAGATCGGTTGAGTTATATACTTTGGATGAAATAATTTCTCCATTTACTTTTTTCACCAAAATAATTATATCCATGATTGTGGTGGTGTTTGAATAGTTCTAATAAACATTTTTTATACAAAAGAATGTGTAGAACTAATATAATAAAGTTTAGAAACTATTATTGAATGAATAAATATCATAAATATCACCAAATCATTTTCAAGATCCAACATATTAGGTGTGATATAAAATGTTCTCCTTTTTCATATTTAAGGTTATTACTGTCTTTGAAATATCAGGTTTTCTGCATTAGTTTTAAAAGTTTGATGGTTCATTTTAGTTGAAGAAATGAAAAATACACTATTGGATTACTAGAGAATTCCCCTCCTATAATGCATTAGTGGGGTTATCCTATTGGAAATAATTAGGTAGGTTTCATTCCTTCAACACCTAAATCAATTTTTTCTTCCCCCTTTGTAAATTTTTTAGTTCTTCTTTCTGCACCGTAGACAAGTGATGTGTTGGATGTTCTTGGAAAAATTATATTTCTCTAACAGAACACCATAATTAAACTCAACATTTTTCTTCTTATACCAATGATACCAATTATATTTTCCGTTCAATATTTCACATTTGAGGACACATGTGATAATTTTGTTTTACCTACCAATTTCATAGATTTCTAGGGATTTTTGCAGACTAGGTTTTGTCCCTATAAAAAGTGGTAAAACATATGTTTGTAGGAAATAAAAAAGATTGAGACCTATCATAAATTTATTGAGATATTTTCCTCTTACACCCTGCTAGATGTATCGTCTTTTTTATTAAGTGAAAATAAATCCCTTTCCATTTTAAAACAGAGTGCATGAATAATATTTATCCTAAATCATTTTCGAAAATTCCTTCCACCCCATCGCCTTGATTTATTCCTTAGTATTCACAGTCTGATCAATGTGAACCACTGATAAACTTACCCCTCTATATTATAGAATACCATTAGAACCTTTTCTTTCTAAAAAAATTTATGGATTGAGAATATCTTCTAAATGGAAGAGATATATTTTTATGTGAATACGGGATGTGATGAGGCAATGAAATTTGGAGGCCTTGGTTGTATAAATCCATAAATTGAAGATTGTTTATTATTATGGTAGATTGGGTGCTCATTCTGATTGAGGTTCTTATTTATTAACTAACATATATGAGAGAGTATCATCATACCTTTTCCAACTCCCACACCCTTGCGGTTGGGTATCTCGTTTGGGGAAGTCATCACATATCCCTTAATAATGATTGTTTCCCTGATTCCTCTAATTTTCCCCAATTGGCTAGAGTAAGGGGGAAATTATGTATTATTATTTTTAAACTATTATACACATAAATGGGAATACAAGGACATTAATTATATAACTTTTAAATTACATGTATTTTCTTAATATGAGAATTTTGAGAATTAAATCTATGTTAATTGTGATCTATTTTCTAACTTAATTTCACCAGGGTATTTTTTCCCATTAATAATGGTAAATGATGTCTTTGATAATATATCAAGTAATATACCTTGATTTTTTCAATCCATGTGATAAATAAGGTCTACATTCATGGATTAATTATCTGTCGAGTCTATCTAAAATAAGAATTTTTGGGTTTTACCCCTATATACAATTTAACAAAACCCACATCAAATATTATTATCCAAACATGGATTCATTTTCATGATAAACCACTTACTATATACTTATCTAATTTTAAAGATTTTTTATTATACTTATACTTATCCATATAGATTTCCCTAATTTACTCAAATTCTTATAAAAAAACAAAACATTTCCATCGATACCAACTACTACAACCTTATAATTTTTTAACATTAATTCATGTTTTACGACATTATGATAAACATTATACACCAAATAATATTGATATGTATTGTAGATTTTGTAAATATACACATTACATAACAATATAAAATATCATGAACATTATCTTTATTGAAAAATCAAATAACATGCTCACACATAGAACTTCATCATATTACTTGGGGACATACATGAAAAAGGATTGAGCTATAATGATTGCTAATGGAATAAACATGGTAAAAAATGAAGTGAATAATACATGTTTTAAAATAGGAATATCAATGTGGATTAAAACAGTATGAATTTTAAACGTAAATAACATAACATGATCTAGTATGATAATCATAAATACAACATTATAAATGAGGAAACAACTTAAAACCTTGCACCATAAAAATATGTCAAGTCAAAAAACAAAGATATCATTACCGGTTATGTCCCATAATGTAATAATATTGAATCCCTATCAAAAAATGATTTCTCGTGAGAATAAAAATTACCAAATGCAATGGAGATTTATATAATTCCTGGAAGACCTATCACCTTTATTTCATTCACATACATATGTGTGTGTGGGATAGATCATCCAAAATTAATTCATTCATCATCATATATTATTCAAAAAACAATGTTTGTGGAATAAATAAAACAATTTACCAAGTGAAATAATTATATTCTGATAATGGTGAACACCATTGATATGAAATAGGTATGGTATTCACTAACCAATTGTTTGGGCATGGAAATATACAGTGAGATTTCTACAGCATAATGACATCAGATAAAAATTAATAAAATGGGTTGATGTAAGTTAAAGGTTGTATAATATAATTTTAAAATAAATTGATAAGAAATAGGGACAGTAAATTTCATGTAAAAAATTTATTAATTGGAAATATAAAACATTAAAAAATAAAGAAACCTGAATAATGGAGAGATGGTGAGGATCTCTCACCTTGAGTGTGTGACTATAAATTCATGGGAGGAGCTCCATGAGAGCTTGGTGGAACTATTAGAGAAAAATATAGAGATTATGAATATAATGGGCATGCTACAACTATTTTTAGTGAATTTAAATTGGATGATGTGTGTGATTTTATAGGAAACATTTGGGGTTTTTTTCTAGTATCTGTCAAATTTTTTTTTTGGACTGTATATAATAATATAACCATAGAAAAAAACCCTATATTTTTATTTCAAAATGGTTTATTCCAAATTGGAGTTGATTTAATTTTTTTACATGTTCTAGATAAAAAAATAATAATATAATACCATTTCATATGTTGATGTGATTCATACTCTTAATGAAATAATTTTAAACCGTAAAATATATTATGGGGTTTTAGGATTCATAATGGCATTATAAAATTAATAAAATAAACCTAAAATCACAAAATAATAAATGTGAAACATATATTTGGTTTCTTATACCCTTTATAGTATTTATTAGATCACTTTTTAAGCATTGTGATGTCATAATATAAATCATATATTTATGCGGTATTAATTGATTACGCGAAAATTCGACTGTCATGGAAAATTATAAGGAATTCACCATTAAATATTTTTTATATATAATTCAAAAAATAATATTTATTTTATCAAAATAATTTATTATATATATTAATTTTTTATTTTAAATTATTAATAGATATTAATTATGAATTTTTTGGGTTTTTAATAATAGTTATTGAACACTTAAAAAATCTATATTTTATTTCATAAAAACAATATGATCATTTATATCTACTAAAAATTATTTAATAATAAAATTTTATTAAGATAATACTCATTAAGAAAATACATTAATTTATAAAAATAAATTTCTTAATGTAATTTTTATATTATCCAAATATACAGTATGTGTTTTATTTTATCAAAATGAAAATGATTTATAATGTAACTATAATAACATGAAATTGTGTTTAGATAAAAAACTAATGTACATACTAATATTTATATATTACTAATACATATCCCTTTAATACATCACCAAACACAATAAGTGTATGTTTCGTGAAAGTGAGACTTTCATGTGGTGGTTCAACTAATATTGTTATGGTCATAATCTCATTAAGCATAATGATCTTCTATAAACTGTTTTCCTCATGCTTAAGTTGTCAAATATAATCATGGGAATGTTCAATGGAAAATCCAATAGATTCTATCTCCCTTGAATATCTAATAAATCAGATTCATAGGGTATGATCCTACTGGTTTAACCGATCAATTCCTTAGTCATTTTTAATTGGAGATTTTAAAACCCTATTTTTATACTAATCATATGATCACTAATTGATAAATATATTATCAATTGTAATGAATCTTAATGTTATTTTAAATATTATAGGATATAATATATATTATCGAGTTCATGTGTTTTCTATAACCATACTTCATAATAAATCATCTAACTAAATCAAAATGGGAATTTTATTTACAACAGATCGGATCGTTATAGTGGTGGTATCTTCTACACCCATCAGGGAATTGTTAAATGTTTCATATACTATATCATAGGGTATAAGTTTTATATTTAACATATATTGTGGGATATAATCATGGAAATAAAATATTATTTGAATTATTGTGTAGGTTACTTTTGGATTGAATCTGATTTATCATTGGCAGTGGGAAATTTGAAAGTGTGGTCCATGAATGTCCCTTGGATAATGTTATATTTTGGGATTTAATTACAATGAATTGTTAATAATACCATCCTAGATGTAACACATATTTATACGGAATAATTCATGATTGATTATTCTCTATCAAAGAGGGAATCTATGGAGGCTAGTTCAAGGTTTTCAATTGTGGCTGTAGATTTAGTTTCCCCTTTTTTGATGTTGATGCATGTGTTGTATTGATTTATCAACATTGTTAAACCCCATGCGATTCCAAATTTTATACATTTTAATAAAATATTCTAGAAACATGGTCCCATATATCATGAAATTTTTGATTAAAGGGGTCTTCAAGTGTTAATAATGGAGGATAAGAGAGAATTTTATATGTGGTTAATTGGGAAGACATGGATTTTTTAAAATTTTAATGTTATACACACATTTTTAATGATAAATGACAAAGAATGGGTTAATATATAGCCTAATAAGAGATAATGTTTTAATATTTCAACAGAAAAAGTTTACTAGTTTTAATTCATATTTAACCTTATCATCTTTGTTTATGTCCCTGATAAAAACATTTTGACCTTAACAGATGTAATTATATTTTACTATTTTTAGTGTTCATTAGGGTAAAAAATTTAGTTCTCCATATTAGATAATATAAATTATCTTGATATAAAATATGAAGTTTATTTTTCAAAAATGATTTCATATTTGTGGAAGAATCTAATTTAATATTAAACCTCACATGTAAGGAATGATGATTTTTCAAGTGGGAAAGATGTAAAATGTATAAAATGTCATATTATCAATATTCAATATGAAATTGATTCCAATGACCAAAATTAGTTAAATGTAAATATAGTTTAACTAATATTACCTTAATTCCACATTTTAATATAATTTAACATTTTTAATAAATTTAAAAAAATGTTGTTTTAAAAATTAAATAAATATTTTCATTTTTCATAAAAATAAATAATTTCTAAAAATTTAAAAAAATCCATTGATAACTTTGACATTTATATTTCAGAAATATATTTCATTTCATCCAATAATCACTTTTAGAAGTGGTTAAAATTAATTTTATGTTTTTATGAAATGTTCCACTTGATAAGATTTTATAAAAATTCAGTTTTTCAGAAAACATTTATATCTATTTGAAATGGTTCTTATTTTATATATAATATATAAAATACTATTTAATTTATTTCATAAAAGTAAAAACTATATAAATTTATCGTTATTTTTAGTAAAATTAATACCCAAAAATTTAATAACTATGTTATAATGGAAACTATTATGTAATAATATTTTAATAGAGTAACATGTTTCTTTCAAACCTCATTTTGTATGAAATTAATAATATCAAATATATTTACAATATATTTTTAAAGAAATATATCTTAAGGTTGTGTTGTGTTACCTTATCTTATACTCTTCGGATTTTGATTCATATATTCTATCGAATACAATTTTACTATTTTAAAATATTTTTGTATTAAATGTAAGAATATGTATATATTTATGGGGTAAAAATTGACTAAGATATATTCCAACTGAGGCTGAATTAGTTATGGTCGATCATGTTCATTGATGAATGGATCAGCTGTGGGTTATTTTATTTAATAAAATGTCTGAATATATTATTTCAATTTTATTTATTACTAATATCCTGATGATTAGATCACATAAAATTTCCATTCATATTAATATATATATATATATATCACCTTGATTGTGGTTCCCTATAGTGTTTTTTACTCCCACACTACTCTAACAACCATTGTATGGGGGTACCGAGTAGATGTTCAATTTGTTGCAGAAATAGGTTTGGATTGATGTTCTAGATCTATCTAGAAGGATGTATTTTATATGTATAAGGATATTGGGTATGTTGTATGGAATGATGTACTTATTATATCCATATATATCTATTTTTACATAGTTTATTTAATCATTTATCTGTATGGTTGGCCTAGTGGGATATCTATGTTTTATGTATAAAAAATTACTTTAATACATCACTTTATTCCATTTACTATTAGATAATGATCATATAATAGTTTGATTGTTTCATACACACTCTATTAGTGATGTTTATGAATGTTATCTAGTTATTTATGTTGTTTTCTTACTCTTATAAGAGGACATAATATCCGCACAATAAAACCCTATGCCCTCCCTACATGTCAAAAAATAATGCAATATGGTGAGGGAATATTGAGGCCTAGTATAGAACATGACCAAGGACCATACTTAGTGGCATCTGGATCAAGTTATTACATTGAGTAAAATATTTTATGGTCAGAACCTAAAGAAAAATAAGGTTCAGATGCATTTTTTATACTAATTAAAAAAATATATCTATACGTCAAAATATCCATTCCATCATTTTTTTTAAAATACATCATGAAAATAAAATGAGGGCATTGATCATTGAATAAAACATGTATTTATATAGAGGTATTCATGCAGAAAATAATTTTTATGTTGGAGGGAATTTTTTTTGATTTCATATACATTAAAATAGAACCTGATTTTTTTATTTTGTTGAGGAAGTAAAATGGTTTCATATAAATTATTTTAATGTAATATATTTGAATAGCATTGATATAGATTAAAAGTGGAAACAAATATCCCATATATTTTTATAATTTATATACATAAAATATTTTAATTAATATCAACATGGAAGAAATAGATTTATAAAATAAATCTATGCAAAATTTAAAACTATTTTTTGGTTAATGTGTCCCATACATTGAGTCAGACTCGTCACATATTCCTTTATCATTGCATATAATAAATTTATGATAATTAATTATTTACTTTAAATCATTAATTAATGTTAATTATTAATTTTATTTTATTTATTAACATGTTATATTTGATTATATAGTCAATTGAGTTCACATTGGGCATTTTGATGATATTTGAACCAGATGCCCAAAATGACTTCTGCAGGAAAACTATGGTCAATGAGGAAATTATTTCATCATATAGAGAATAATCACCATGATATAATTATATTTTATATTCCAAAATTATTAATTTTTAATCATCTATTAGATATGGTTATGTAAAATAAACTATATTATAACAATGGAGATGATATGTCATACATGTGCATGACCAACATCTCAATTTTTCAGAAATCATGCATTAAATAAGTTAATTATTATTTTATCATAAAAGAATTATTATTATATAATTATATAAATATTAATTAATTAAAAAACATTGATATTTTTTCCATGTTATGTGGTTTTGAAAAATGAATCAGAACGCTTCATGAGGGTGGCAATCCATACACACGTGCGGAAGACATTATTGTTTCTCAATGGATGGAATGATAATAAGATAGATGTTTTATTAACTTTATATAATTTAAATAAATCAATTAATAATATATATATATATATAGTAAATACATTATTATAACTATAAGTTAAAGGACGTGTCTTGAAATTAATTACATTGGCTGGTGAGGATGTAGTCAGCTATATACTTGAAAAATGGTTTCATATCACATTTGATGGAATAAAAGATTGATATATGTTGTTAAATTAATATAACAACATATCCATATATAAAATATAATATTTTAGTTATTTTATTATTCTTATAGATAATATGATGGATAAAGAAGAATAAATAGAAAAAAAATGTTGTTATTGACAATACATATTCTTCAGAAAATTTCCATTTTCCCCATTTAAAAAAATAAATTTGGTATTATTCCAAAAAATGATATATAGAAAAAGAGGAGGTTATATTGGAATGTTTTTTTAGGTAAAATAAAAACTAAGAGTAACATGATCAGTAATGAAAAGAGGAGATGTGGCGAAATTTTATTATTGATAGTTGGGGGACTCTTTGAATTTTATAAATTATTATATTATTATAAATTTATTTTAAAATTAAATAGGATCCATAGTAACAAAATATTATGATATCATGAATTTGGGTCAAAATTATTTTTCCAATAAAATTTGGAAATGTTTGGATTAGGTTTGTACCCATATCTCCCTGTTTTAACTCATGTTAACCCTTTTTCTTAAATACTGTAATGACGTATTTTCCACATTAGAGGTCAGATTAGTGAATATTGATGGGAATATTTTCCTTAAATGTGAAATAGTTTATAATATATAACATATAAAAATTACTTAGTGAAAGATATAATTTTATTTAATTTTAAATAATTTATTAAGGTACTATTAATTATAAAATATTATTTATTTCAGTTATGAACTAATAATTAAATTTGACATTAAAAATGATACGAATAAATTAAAATTAGAATATAAAATAGTAATAATTCTATAACATGTTATATTAAGATAAAATTTCACGTAACACAATAATGGATTCAAATTATATTACATTTAATATATTCTAAATCTTGTATTTAAATTTTATATTAATTAGTAGTACATAATTGATTTCTCTAAACACATTTTTCACTACCGTTATCTATAACTGATTTGACCAATTTAAATTCAATTTTTAATATTAAAAAATATATTTGGTATATAGAAGTTTCATATATTTAAATTTAGTTATTCAATAAACGGTGTGAAAAAACAATTTTCTACACCAGTTATTCAATAACATATGAGGAGAATAAAACAAAACAATTTTTATATGATTTATGTAGCAAAAAAAGCGAAATAATGGTCTTCCATGTTAGTTACTTGATAAATAAATTGAAAAATATTATTTTCTATATATTTTAAATAATTACTGATGTTAAAATTATATATGACTTTAATTGAGGTTTATAATGGATCATTCTTTGTTTTATTAATTCATATGAAATTCATTATTTTTCTCTCATATGATAAACCCTAAACCAACCATCAATGATTCATAGTCCCACATATATTCATTATTTGATTAGTGGAATAAAATATCATAATTATTCAATCCTTTTTTTAAATATAAATAATTGGTTTCAACAATGTCATTCCATTGTAATCCATCATTATCTATAGCACGCCCCTGTTTACATCAGTGTTTCTCTTTCGTGTTCAGATTTAAATTATATATAGCGATTATTATTTCCATTTCCCATGAATTCAATCTATTTGTGCTTGATGTTATAATTTTTATTTAATGTTAAATAATCCTTTGGTATTGTCTATTATATTTATTTATCTTTAGCCACCACATTTGAGTATTCTCTATTGGTATAGACTTATCAATCATCTCAGTTCAGAGATCAAGATATAGTCTTTATACATTTTTATACATGTTAATTTCATTTGTATTTAGGGTTAAAATTTTCCATTGATGTCTATTTATCATTTAATTATAATTTATTAACTATGTCAACCATCAAGCATTATAGGTCATTGTTTTTGAATATTTATCATCAGTCTTTCCGTCTCAATAATTATAGTTCCAATATAAATTTACGGTTTGTGGTTATTATTATTATTTTATATAGAACCATGATATTTTAATTTTTTATTCTTGTTCCAAAATTATATGGATGTCACTTATTCTTCCCAATTTATATGTATAGTTATAATTTTTCATAAATCATAGCTATTTTTTAAATGATGAAGGATTTTTTTATCATGGTTTTTTATTTTTTATTACTGAATGGTAATTTAATATGATCAATTATAAATTGTTTTTATCAAATTTGATTCATTTCATAATATTTTGGAAATATTTCATAGTTTATTTTTAAATCATGAATTTCAAATTAAATTTAAAATCATAATAACTCATATTTAAATTTTGATATTTTTATAAGCAATAATGAGTCACATATGGATTACTAAACATTGAATAAGTGATGAATATATTGATGGTGTTAATGATGTTTTGGAATTTTGAAACAAATGTTATAATGAATGATATATGTTGTAATATATGGATGAAATGATTAAATATGAAGAATTATAAAATAAAATAGATAAAATATAATTTAAATTTTTATGTAATTATTCTGTGTTAAATCCCCTTGATTCAACAAGGTGAAATTCGATAGAATTATTGATCAATTGATAATGATATTTTCATGATGATGATGACAATAAAATTGAAAAAATGATTCCTAATATTTATATAGAGGCAATTAAAAATGAACCAAGAATTAATCATCTAAGTGGTGATTATTAAAAATTATTTTATTCTTGATTTATATAATTTATGTTTTTATCAAATCTGTTACTATTGATTAACTTGTTTGAAAACAATGGATGGAGTGTGAATATTTTTATAGAGTTCCAATAATTTGATTAAAGAAATTAATACTAAAGGGAATGACCTTTTTGATTCACATGATCAGGAGAAAAAATATAATATTTCTGATAGATTTAGATATCAGAAATCAAATTCATTCTCAAATGACAATGTTCTGTATATAATGGAATATAAATTTTATCAGAGTGTCAAAAATATGGACATAACATTATAAGTTGATAGAAAAATAATGGCCCAATTTAGTTGTTACAAAGGTAATGGGAAATGTTTTTGGTATCACCCAATATTTCCTAATTTGAAATATTTATTTTAAAATTATGTTGATAAAAACAATTTTCATTGAATTCAAATGCCATGATATTTATTGGAAAATTGCATCATCACGCTGTTTGTCCACAATGGCTGAAAATTAATCAATAAATTCCTATATTATGAAATGGTGTTTGAAATCTCATTCATGGATTGGTCCCTGATAAAAATAATAAACATTAATCCCTTAGTAGTAAAGATAGATCAAGGTCTATTTTATTAGAAATTAACAACATATATCATGATTTTTTAGTGTATAGAAAATATTTTCGGTCGGGTTTCATGATATCTACAACAAAGTAGCTTAAAAATGATATTTAATTTTTCTTATCAACATTAACTTATAATTTTAATCAATTATATAAGGAAGGTATTAAGGTGTTTTATTTTTAAAAAACTTATCATTTTAAACTCCATTTTTTGATCATGTTGTCTATAAATAGCTTCTAAAAATATGAATTTTTTTGATATAGTGTTATGGGGAATAATTCTTGTACAATTTCTGAAAAAAATCATATTATCAACTGAAATATGGGAAAAATATAGTATACTCGGGTCATCAATGGTTTTTTCATATAGATCACTCTTATTAAATATTAAGAATTCAATTAATGTACGCAAAATAATTTTCATTTCTCGATTGACTTATTCCACATATAGGTGTTTTTAGAGAGTAAAAAAACATTGATGTCACAATTAGAATAAAACAAATTATCACCAAGGGTAGAAATATTTGGAATAATGAAACATTATTTTTTGTCGTACCGTATTTGAAATGCCCTGAGGAAACACATAACAATGATATTATAAATGATGAGAAAAATATATGATACATATCCATTAGATTATTGTTAGATTTTATGGAAAAGGCTAAATTTGGGATGAATGTAAGATTGAACATACTCTAAATGGGAATACATTATGATTAATCTTCTAATCTTGATGGAAGAAAACATACCAACCTTCTTCTTGGCATAGATTTTCAAATATGAAGAAAAAAATCTTATGTTAGTGTCTTCATGATATCATAGTTCTGTAGGGTTATTATAAATGTGTATGAATCTGGTGTCATGATTGATTTCAAAGTTGATTAAGTTGAAATCACATGATTTTATTTCAAATATGACACACTCTTAAGAGTATAATTTAATGAAATATTTTCCATCCATGATAAAAGGACTATCACGAAGGTGTGTTATTTTCTAAATTCAATTGTAGATATAGAGATTGATCTAATTGATTTGAGAAATTTTGAGAAAATATTAGTTTCAATAATTTTTTAATATAAATTGTATTTTCCTATAAATATTTATGAAATCATGGTTCATTTAATGGTTCATTTTATCTGAGAAATATATATATTTATACCTATATAACTATATTAGATGTGTCTTTTAAAAGGTACAACAATATAATGATGGGGTATGGTAAGAATCCATATAGAACTAAATCCTCCATTGTTGAGAAGAATATTTTTTAGAATATTTTAGATTTTTTTATATCCTACTTTCATGTAGTAGAGAACATTGGTTTACCGACATCTTTCCATGAATATGTCACTTGTGGGAGAAATTGTATATATGGATTGAAAGTAAAATAATTGACATGTGAAATGATATCGAAGGTAAATCTATAAATCTATATTATCATTAATGAGGAATAGATTGAACAAATGGTATATTATTTTGTCCTATCAATGTTATCTAATGAATAATAATATCTGGACGTTTAATGGGAATAAATATTTTTCCCTGGTTTTATAGATACTATGATTGGTAGATTAGATGCATCAAATTAAATTTTATGGTCAGTGTGTGGCCCAATATTGAATTTTATAACTTCATCTAGGATTGATATTAATGGATATATATGCCATTAAAAAATATCAAGAGTGGTTACATAAATCTCTATGTATTAGTGTATCAGTGATCATAAAATACAATCATTTTCATGGTCTAACGTAAAAAACTAAATCATTTCATCAATTTCATATTATGGAGTCGTTTCTAAAATATGATATATCAATTACATTAAATTTAATGCTCCATTATTTTACTATAAATGGTTTATCAGTAACCACACTATGAGACATGTTAAAATTTAAACAAAAATAGTTAATCTAATTATATTGGGTTACACAGTCGTTTATTTTATCATGAAAATATTTATATTTTCAATGTTAATAATCATTTAGATATGTAGTGGTATGTAATTTTACAAATAAAAAATACTATATTTTCCTGTATAACATGATGAAGATCATTACTTATGTGATATCTATACTTTCAATGAATGATTATGAGTTTATATGGAAGAGATTGTCGTGGATAAGGTTTGTTCCACACGGAATGATTACTATGAAGGAATTTAGGAGAACAAATCCTTGAGAAAATTACAAATATTTTACGTAATATTGGATTAATAATTTTTCTCATATAAATTTCATATAATTTTATATTTAATATTCTTATTTTATTAATATTCGATAATTTTTTAAATAATATGTTAACATGAATATTCATATGACATTAGTTTTTTACATTAACATGTTTATATTTTCAAAACTTATCTATTAGTTTATTTTTTGGAAAAACAAATAATTATAAATAAATGTGTTCAATAACAATATTTTTTAAATAAAAGGGTATACATAATGAAATGTAATTTTTGTATAAAAAATGAGGAATATGTTAGATATTTTTACTATTCCCAATCTATTTTTTTATTTTCTTCAATCATTTATGACATTTTATCTCTCATTATTGTTATTTTAATTTTTATAACTCCTTTAACAAATATAATAAAAAATGGTTTTAGTTTATTTTTTATTTTCATGGATAATTTTCAATTTTTTTACATTTATATTTAATTGATTTATTTGCATATTTTTATACCAATTTCCTATTATACTGAATTCATTTTATGATATTTTCTTATTTAATTCTGTCATTTCATATCTCATTAATTTTGTTAGCATTTTATATAACTGTAAGAGATATAGAAAGAAATGTTTTTGGTATAGATTAATTTTTTTATTTTTTTTATTTTTTATATAAATTGGTATTTAATAGTTTAGTTTTTATATTATAGTTCTAATAGTTTGATACATTGATTTATAGGACAATTGTATGTGAAACATATAATGCAACACATACTTATATTGGGGAATATATTTGTTACTCTAGGGAGGATCATATATATTCTTCTTGTACAATCCATCCAATCCATGTGATATATAACCATATATAGATTAAGATACATGGAATCAATTTGATGAATGTAGATGAAAAGAATCATTTTTATAATTGAAACAATATATTTTTTAATTATTTTAATTATTTGTGATCATATTTATGAATTAATATTATTTATTTATAGTAAATGAGGATATATTACTAGGAGATCCAATCCAAAAACATATATCCCCAAACATTATCTCATAGAGGGTATGTGTTATTGGAAGAGAAAATGATTGATAAATAATTTTAAAATTTGTGATCAGATTCATTAGGATGTAAAGAGATTTACCCACCATCCCCCATCTAGAAAACTAAAATAGAATATTTTTCATATGATAAAAATAAAAATATCTCTCAAAAGAGTTAAGTGTTGTAGTTGAGAGGATTGCAATAAGGTTAATTTATTTTTTAATGTATTTTAACTAATCCATTATATATTGTGATTCACTATGTATTTCTTCAAATATTTAATATTGGAATCCATTTTATATCTATGAACACATGGGAAATACATAAAAGTGGTATTGAATATTATATTAGCTAATGTATTTGGATGGCTTGAACACCCAAGTAATATAAAAGGATAACCATCATGTGTATCGAAAAAAGTATATGCTCATTCTAAATATTCATATGTAAAGGGTTTTTATAAGATAATAATAAATACAATGGAGACTAAATTTCAGGATATTCCTGAGATGATGGAATAAAAGATCATAGAATTGGTACAACTAATTTTTGTAAATATTCATTCATAGCTTTAGTATACTGATCCTACTCCACCACCACCACTTACACCTCACACTCCGCCACCTCTTACAACATATCAAACTCTACACATCCTATAAAAATACCAATTTTTTGTGAGTTATATGTTGATGTTATATGAAATCATATAATTATAAATGGGATGATATATTATATTGAAAATAGAATTATTGATTAATAAATATGGAAAAACAAAAATATAGTTATGATATATGATGTTATAAATATATCATCAATAATTATATTTTCTATAGATGAGATCAGTATAATTTGAAAACGTTATAATCCAATTTCTTAGATTTTACATCTATATTTTTTTTAAATATTAACATTGAGTTATCTATATATTATATCATTTATTCTATATTAATGTTTATTTTTTTTTATCATTTTAATGTATATATAGTTAAATATTTTTTAATGTATTAATTTAGTGGAAAAGATATATTATATATATAAGAGAAAATAAATGACTTTATGAAATCATATATTGAATATTATAGTCTTCATATATTATGAACATATTAAAATTTGATATTGGATGTTTATGAAATTATAAAGGATGTATAAATTTTGGGAGTAAATTTATTATTATTGTACTAAAATTGTATTCTATAGAGCTTTTAAAAATAGATGAGTTATGCATAATCACATGCAAGTATTTTTAATTATATTCGATTAATATATATCATTCCCTTATTTTATGTAATTGAAATATTATATTTGATTTTTTGATATTAAATATATTTAAAAAATATATTGAATGATACAACCAAAGTAATTGTATTTATTGAACCTCAATTTCTTTCACCTATATCATGAAAAATTATTGATGTAGAAAAATAATTTATATTATTGAAAGACAGAAAAATAATGTAATTATTCAACATGGATTCTTCCTTATCATCGGGAGTATGAACAATATATGTTCTAAAGTGTTATATATATCTTAATATAATTACCACTCACATTATATCATTTTATATATTTATTTCCATTGTATGATGGGTGTTTTTTAAAATAGACAAGTCATTTTACTATCCATGATCCATACATTATGAGGTGAAAGGTAATTTTATGAATGTATTGTAAAATTATATTTTTATATTTGAGTACATTTTTATGTTATAATTAAATTTAAATTTAACACAATGATATTATTTTATAATAGTTAATGAGGTTAATTTAGATATAGAATACGAATGTAGAGTGAAAAGATCAAATATATAAAAAAAGGTAAAATTTTGTTAATAATTACTACAAATTTTCAAAAATCACTTATAATACTTGTTAGAATTGAAAATTATTTTTAAGAGAACATTAATAAACATAGAATAATGTAATTTAGATACTATATTTTAAGATTTTTATTTGAAATAATTTCATCCCATAAAATTAACATGATCTAGAATACTAGATTTTGTCATAAAAAAATATTTTAAAATTTCACCCATTTTATTCAGAATACACATGATGATTTTATTAAATTTTTATTTTTTTGATGAACATTTAAATTAAACTAAACAATAACTAATACACATAAAACAGTTAGAATTACTTCATAGCTCTAATTGAGTTTCTGTTTAGTTGTAATATATATTGTAATGTTTAAGGTTCAAATATTTAATGTTTATTCTACTACTATTCTTTTGGAATAATTTATTTTTTCTATAAATATGTTTATGGAATATTTTTTTAATTTTTGAGAATTATTTAATTGAATTTTATTATAAAAATTAATTCACATTATTTTTTTTACAAAATGTGAAAATTTTATGATATGAAATAAAGTGTTTATTTTTCTAAAAAACAGACACAAATAAATTTTTTTACACAATTATTGTATAAAAAACAATAAGAAAATATGTAAATTATTATCTTTTTCATGTCGGATAATATATAACTTGCAGAAAAAAACACCTCTGATAAACCTTTCACGTCAGTTATTTGAAAAATAAAGAGAAACAATTTCTCAAAAATGTATTCATAATGCCATTTTTTGTAGACCAATATTGATAAGATATTTATAATTTTTCATATAATAATGTGAAATATTAATAGAAATGAAAAAATAAAAATATAACATGAAAAAAAATCACAAGTTAATTATATAAAAATATTTTCATCATTTCATAAGAAGATGATGTAAACATTTGGTCACTAAAAATAAGAAATAAATGACCATGATAAAATTTTAATTCATATTTCCAATAATTTTTTTACAAATTAACATATCATATATTTAACCAAATGTAACATTAATTTGTTAATAATACAATGAAACTATAATTTTTTTATTTTATTTAAAAAACTGATACCTAAGTAAAAATCAATGAAATGTTTTATATTTTTTCCTTATTTTCAATAGATGTTTGGAAATGGATGAGATCCACTCATATAATATAATAAATCCAAGTGTTAGGGTAATTTTTTATTCCTTACCAATTTAATTATAAATTTAATTTCCCAATTTTTCATTACTATAGTAATCACTTTTTTCATTGTTTCCTACACATAATAAACAACAAAAGTGACCTCTTTAACAAATTTTATCATGTAATTAAATATATGGAATAGATTTTACATTATTTAGATACCATATGTTGTATAACTAATTTATCATTAAAATCAAAAACAGAATGAGAAATAATTTTACCAAAAAATTCATTCTTAAACAAAAAAATAATTATATAAAATATTTAATCATAAATAAATTCCAATGAAATTAATTTAATAATTATTAATATAAGATAACTAAATTTTCATTTTTTTTATATGAAAAAATTTAACTTTTTTAAATTGTTGATCAAAAATTATTGTTTAAAATAAAATCACAATTTTCACTATTGACTTAAAAATCATTATTTATACGAAAATCCCAAAACATTATGCTATGATAACATTAAATTATTAATTTAAATATGATAACCATTTTATGAAATAATATTTCTCAAATTTCTATAAATTACATATAATAGTATCTTAAAAAATTAATAGACATTATATTTATAGGAAAACAATTTTTGAAGAATAAAAAGACATTACTAAAAATTGACTTATTATTTACCAATGATTTATCATTACATTTTAATTGATTAGGACCTTGATATATATTTCATAATTCTATCAATCCTTTTCAAACCATTTAATTTAATGCTTAGGTTATAATGGTAACATTTAAATAATAATATTTTTATAGTTTATTATAATTTACTTAAACCCATTCCTGTGTGTTATGAATGATATAGGGAATAATATTCTTTCAAAATATCAAGTTTTTACATTATGGTTTCAAAAAGAAGAAGTGATTTTTAAAAATTATTTACATTTTAAAAGAATAATCATTAATAAAGATATTAAAAAGATATGACTGTTTCAAAAAAGGAGAAACAATAGGTTTAGAAAAAAAATTATAAAATTTTAATAACATATTTCTGAAGTGACTAAAATTTATCAAAACTAATTTGGAGTTCATAATAAAAAAAATTATTTCTAAATCATATATAATTATTTTAATATTTTGAATTATTTTTTTAAAACACCACTCATAAAAATAGTATAAAAATCTTTCTAAAATATGAGAGATGAAATATTAAGGTCACAATAAATAAAATATAATAGGGATTCCAAATATAAAAAACTGTTGAGAAGGGAAAATATGGAAGAGGATGTGAACCTTCACTAAAGAGAATATTAATTATTCCAAATAATGATATAAATTTTAATGAGATGAAATTATTTAAGGAAGAATATTTGAAAGAAAATTTTCATTGTATGTAGAGATAAGTAGAATGTTCCTTGAAATAAAATATTAGGATTTTAAGAAGAAATATTCAAAAAAAGAGGATAGAGATGATGCATTATAATTCATCGAAGGGGATTAGTTAAAAATAAATGACTCAATATTATCCTTTTTGGAGAGATATAATGACATGGAGAAAAAAAGTGAATTAAATAAATATGGTAAAAGAAATATTTTAGGATGTATTCACACCATAATAAAGATATCATGACACACATTGAGAAATATGTTTGTATAAATTAAATTGAAGATAAAGAAACACTTATCTTAAGTCCAAACTTCTACTATAGTTATTGGGTCACCAATATAACAAATTAATATATTAATCACCTATATTGTAATATTATTTATTCGATAAAAATTTTATAAAATTCATTTATAATTACTACCTATATACACATATATTAGTTGTTATTTTTTATAAATATTTGGTACATGAAATTATGAGACTTTTCAACTTGTATCCTATCAATGGTATTATTCTTCATTATTCTCCAAATTTTCATGATTATCGAATCATATAAGGCACTAGAATTTATTTTTTATAATTATATAATTTGTATAATTTTCATTATAATAATATATTTTTAAGATACTTAATGATATAATTAGTGAGAACATGTTTTAGTATTTTTACAAGAAATATGTTTTTATATATTAATTGAGGAGTTTAATATTAATTTTACCAATAAATAACCAATATAAAATATACTAGAAACGGTCAGTCAGAGGAAAGCCTATAACATTTTTTTAATAAAAGAAAAGGGATTAAGTAGATACAGAAAGTCCAAAACAACTACATATCATGGAAATCATACTCATCACCACCCCATTTTGTGATTATGTCATCTACAATATATGTCTCCTGATCTGAGCTTTCATAGAGTTTATGATCCTTGGAAAATTTATTTCTTAATATTAAACTTCTCCAAGGCCATAAACTCTTTCTAGGACTGCAAATCCCAACCTTCCTTCCCAATATATGATCTAGTAGACACTGGCCTTAGAGGATTGGAATAGTCATTCTTCACTCTTCATCATGGTGGGTCAGTCTTAGTACCTTCATCCCCGTGCTCCTTCTTCCATTCACCCTGAACAACATTACTGTAGGATGATCGTACCACACCACTATCCCTTCTCTTGGTCACAATCTGAGATTTCACCCCACTTTCCCATGATTTTCACCTCTTGATAACCATCCTCCAATCCATAATCCTACAGGACATGACTGTTGATATCCACTATAGAAAGGCATTGTGACTGATCCATCACGTTCAACATGCATTCCTCGGTTGTAGAATCCATTGGAGCGACATCAATCTACAAGAGGCCACCTTTTTACATCATAGCAATATCCCCATCATGCAATTTCACATCATTCTGTAGTTATAGAAAAATATTTTTAGTAGAGATAATGATATTCAGTCCCCCATAATCAACATCCTACCCTTCTTGTACACAAGCCTTTTTAGACCCCGAGACAAGAACAACCATGTCAAATATATTATCAAACAAGGGCTCTGACCACAAGAAGATTCAAGCCATAACCTGCAATATGATCTCATGGCCAATAAGCCCTGCATCCTCATCCACAGTTTGTCCAGAGGTCACCAAAATAATAGAAACATGGTTCATCCCTACAAAAGGACTAGAACCACGTGCTCCTCCACCACTGCATAGCTAGTACCTCCCACCTGGATTCCCAACATCACCTCATAAGAGAATTCAGGAACCACAGTAGAACCATTCTCTATTGCCTCCTCCACAGCACCTACATTACTCATGTTCTTAGCCCTCTGATCACCAGCCATAGTGGCCCAATTCTCTTTAGAGGAAAGAACAATATGCATATGACATGCACTTCCCTCCACAGAAGATCGGGACTCCACTTCAAGATCATACTTCAGCCTATCAAAAACTAGAATCATTGATGGATTCAAAGATACCTGCACTACCTTCACACCACATGTAAGGCCCAGTACATCAGCAACCATGCCACTAACTTTAGTGCATGAAGAGCCCAGCCGGCCTCCCTACCCATGTGAACCTTTAGTTCTAATACACACATAAGATTCAATAGGTGCACTCATGACTACATCCACACAACCAACTTTTACAACCCATGGTGTCGGACTCACAATGTCATGAATAGCACGACCCTTTACAAATCTCCATTTCATCACATGTGATTTACCACTTATACCTCTATTGCATAAAACAACTTCCAGATTCCCAAACCATTTACATCTCGCACAAAATTTATTCCACGACTCAAATACAACCTCTTTCATCCATTATAACTCCTTCTCATCATTAATCCAAACATGATGCACATGTGGCCTCTAGACGTCATCCTCAAAATATATTCATTGGAAAATTGGATGATAAACTGAACTAGTTCATTGATCAAAAAAAAGATATCAGCCAATCATATTACCAATTGCACATAGAATTGAGAGATTTTTAAAGGAAAGAGAGAGACCAGGGAGACAAACCCATGTCGTAATCAAAGAAGGATCACTATTCTTAGAAATTAAAAACTCCATCAAAAAAATAAATGGAGGAACCCACACACCATCTCGGAGTCCTTGACCAAGCAACAATCATATCCTCCTATGGTCCAAAACGAACCATTAAATGTCTCCTATCATTTAGCCTAACGACCGCACACTCAAAAATCACCCACGTTTTAGAAACTAATTGAGAAAAATCTTCCACATAGGCTATTTGTGGATGAAAGTGAGCCACCAATGTGAACTTTCACAGATCCACAACACTGTTTACCTTTGATGGAATAAGAGATAGCTGGGGCACCTCTAGAAATAGGCCCAACACTTTCATGGAGATGGAGATTATAGGAAAATTCATTGACGGTCCATGGCATGATGAAGGATCCTCTCTCACCAGTATCAATGAGCGTGATCCTCCATGATCCGATAGAGAGGGTAGAATTGTTCCGGGAAACATGGATCTAGGTCATCGGGAAGGGGAATATCTCTGCATGGTGTCTCAATTCTAACCAAAATAAAAGACATTTTCACCAACTTATATCATATATTATATTTAATTAATTTCCCATTGTCATCAATGATATTATTTTATATCACAATTCAAGTAGGTCAATAGAATGAACCACACATGAACATTACATAGTAATTGCATGATTATAATAATGAAAGTGGTTTTTATTGGAATAACATATATAATAAAGAAGAATAATGATAATATTAATGAAATTATAATGTGGGTAATAATATTTAATTTGAGTCTAATAAATATATAAATAATCAAAATATAAAAACAATAAACGTTACAATGAAGATTCAGTAGTAAAAAAAAATACATGGTTATGATTTTAGTTTCATGAAAAATGAGTGTTAATAATAAAGTATAATAATATTGTTATTCATAATTGTAATATTATATATATATATAATTTTTTTAAAATTTATTCCAAATATCTTTAAAAGAGAGGTGTTGGTGAAAAATGAAAAATATCCATTTTTGGAGGAGGTCGTTCAAAAATCACATGGATGAAAATTTCATCATCACTAATGGAATAATAGAATGGTTGTTATTATATATTTACTAAGATGAATATAATTTATTATTAAATCAATATTAATTTTATTATAGAGTAAATCGTAAATTAAATTATGAATTTTTAATCGAAAATAAAAGAAATTACGAAAAAAAGAACTCTCATTGAAGACATGGGGTTTCCCTTTGAGGAATCCTTATAAATAATTATCTCAGGACAATATATTTTTAATAGAGGATAATATAAAAAAAATAGGATAATGGGGTTATGAAAAATGATATATTTTAAAAAAAAATTTAATTTATAAGGAGGTCTTGTAGTTGAGGAGAACTGCTAATTTTATAAGTGGTAATAAAGGAATTTTTTAAATATTTAAAATTTATATAAATGTATCACATGACTTGAAAGTAAAAAATAATAAAACATGGTTGATAATATATCAAGAGATAATATATGGTTAATACACTCTAAAATATTTATTTTTTACACTTGTTTGGAATATGTTTTTATTAATTTTACTCATAGAATTTTCAGATGGTTTTAACACAGTAACTATTTTTCTCATAAGTAATTTAATTTTAATACCTAAAAAATATACCAAATTAAATAATTTTATCCAATTATTTAAAAATATAAAATCAATTTTATGTGATAAAATTTATAATTTTCATAAAAATTATGTTGAACCTTAGTTCATGTAACGGGAAACCCCCATTTTAGAAAACGCATATTTATAAGGATAAATTATATGTTTAAGAATATATTATCAATGTTTATTAAAATCATGATATAAATTATTTTTGTTCACAAATCAATATTTTGTTTCATTAAAATTAATAAAAGTGAATTATTCAAAAAAATACTGAAATAAATTAAATGTTAATATAATCTTATTCATTCAAAAATATTACTTATGTTTTCAATATATGTTTTTCAAAATAACGATAGTATTTATAAATTTATATTTTTATGCTATAATAATTAATTGATTTGGAAAATTGTTTTATGTGAATTTATGTTACACATAAAACAATATATCGTAACTAACATTGGGTTTTTTCGTAAAAACTGTATTTATCAATATTGACATAAAAATAGTTACTAAAAAAATTAATAATGATCCAACATATAATATTGTTTTTATAATTACCAAATGTAGTTTTTTCCTACATTTAATATTTACAATATTATATTTTAAATGATTGTTCAATATATAACAAGAATAAATTTTATTAAAAAATGATAATTTATATAATTATGTGTTCTCAATATTATTTCTTTCTAATGTATAATTTTTGGAATGTTAAAATATTATATCATTAATAGGTTATATATTATCAAAATAATTAAATAATATTGTCTGAATTTATTTATCAATTATTTAAAATCATATTTTTGAATGAAAAATAATTTTAATACTAAATCATATAATTTATAAAATCACTATTTCTAATCAATTTTTGTTAGATAATATATTTTTTTACAAGAGGTTTAATTATTGCTAAAATTTTCAAGAAAATTATCAATATATATATACAATATTTTTTTATTCAAAGTGTTATGTGGATACATCCATCAAAATAAATTTATTTATTAAAAAGATGTATATATAGAAAAATAATGTGGAATTTTAGAACATTACGTCAAAGGGGATAGCTATTCACGATAATTATGAGAGAGATCACTATCATGTGAAATACATATTTAAACATGAATTGTAATTATTATTTACGTGAGGTTTGTTTCTATATGTTTGAGATATATGTACTAAATGGGAGTTCATATTTTTCACATATCCACATTTACTTGTCATATAAGTATAAAATTACATAAAAAATTACTTTATCTGGAAGCATCATGCGACCCATGTCACATATTATACTGGTATTGATATAATTATTCTCATGTTGTAGCATGAATATGTGTCAATAGATATGATATTTAATTTAATAGATTGTTGATAATGATAAAAAATATAAAATTTCTACATTTAAGTTCAATTGGATTTTTTTATGAAGTGAAAAATGGTTTGTTCATAATATAATAATTCATAAAGAATATTTACATAGAGTTTGAGTCTATTGTGGTTTTTGAGGTGTTTGAAATGTGTTTGAGAATGGAGAAAGGCAGTTTTAAGAGGATATGAAGTTTTTTTAAATATTAGAAATTTCAAACTAACCTGATTAATAGAAAATGTATTTAGAGTAAGGTTCTTTGAATGGAAAGTAAATATTGATTCCTACAAGTATGGATTTCAGTTTTGAGAACATGTCTTAACAAACATATCATAATATTTTTTACACTGAATATAAGACATCATGTTTGAGAATTAGTGTTTGTTCATGACTGTATATCTTCATCATAAAACATATAATTCTTATATTACATGATTTTATGTATTTGAGGATGTTTTATTTTCTAATTATTGAATGAGTTATTAAATTGAGTTTAAAACTTTGTAGAGTGTTTGAAATTGAACTACTTTGAATATAATATTCATAGTAAATGAAATTTTCAGTTTCTACTAAGTGAAGATCTATTATCCTATAATTCGTGTATTTTAATGAAAATAAAACTAATGATGTACGAAACTATCATTAGTGATTAAAATGTCACATATTAAATTAAATTCCTATTGAGTCAAGTTCAATTTCAAAAAACATGTTATTTTTGGGATAACTTTATCTATAATATCTAAAATGTTATTGTATTTCGTGATGGCGAAGTTGATTTTGATGAATATCCATAAATTAATTATATAATTTTTTAACGAAGATTATATGATGATAATAATATCCTCAATCACATGTTTCTATATAATGGAGGAAAGATAAGTTGTTTAGTTGGTTATTAAAATAAAATATTAGAAATCGTGATGGTGTGAGGAAATATTTCGAAGAAAATGTAATATTTAGATTTATTCTATTGATTCAATATGTGTCTATAGAAAATGATGAATTTTATAGCTAGTGATTTTTTATCTGGATTCAAAAAATGAAATGACGACACTAAATATCTATATGGATGTGATTTTGTTTATAATCAGTTCATTAAGTTTGAACAATAATTAAAAGGGATTTATTTTATTTTTAATTAAAATTAACATATCCAGGAAACAAAAAATTGAAAATAAATAATGGATCTTTTGATGGTAACATAAATGTATAATAGGTTTACCTTTTATTGGTAATGATGTTTATGTGCACTATTTAATTATCATTAATTGAATTCCATTTTAGAATATGATTTTTATTGATTTGCAGTAATAAGAGGGTAAACAAGATGCTTTCTATAACATGAGCATGCATGAAAATAACTAAGACGGAATTGTATAAGGCATGAATACATGAAATAATAGAAAAATTACTCTATGTATACAGTTTCCACATGTTCAAAATGTTTGTTATTGAGATAAGTATATAATGTTTTCCAACGTCAGATATTTATAAGAGGTGGGAATCTATTCATGTATATTTATAATGGACTAACAAGGGAGATCTATTTATAATGTCTCTAAATGAGACATGTATTCATGTTTCATTTTCCTAACATTGTTACAAATCCTATATAAATATAGTATGAAGCCATGTTTTTTTATTAGTGATCTATAAAAACATATTGTGAATCGTGGAAAACATAATAATACATTGATTTAATATTTCTTAATGGTTGGTGAGACCAACTATCAATGAGACAGAATAGGTTACCCGTGTATCACTTTGGATTTGAGGAACTTCTGTATTTTATTAATTATATTAATGGAATAGAATAGTTGGATTGTTTTTTGGGATATATTGTTTGTTTATTGTGTTATTTTGGAGAGTGTATTGAAGTGTATGACTTGAGAACAGATAGGGAAAATGTGAAGATTATCTATGAAATAATGAATGTGAATGTTGAAGTTGATGTGATGTCACGTGGTGGGTTCATTTTTAAAAAACCATTTAAAAAACAAGATAATTAACCTATTTTAGGTTATATATATTTTTTATATTTGACACATAGATTTTAAAACCATGATGTAAAACCAGGAGACCCTAGGTGTTCTTCAGTATCACTCACATGGTTATAACATAGTTCATTAAAATTTCTATCAAAACCATATGACGACATTAATAACATATATAAGGTCATTTGTTATCCATTTTAACCCTAAAACTCTCAATCATCTCATTTTTTCTTATTCACTAAAACCATTGAGATTTTTTATGTGATTTTTGAAAATCATCCCTCTCTTGAACATATGTTCAATAAATTGAAGTGTTTTTTGATAAAGGATAATGAAGATCATATTATAATAGTTTCCTTATTATTCACTTATTTATAGTTCTACAAAATTTTATAATAATTTAACCATAAATTTTAGTTTTTATGATATGATCTAATGGATAAATAATTTTTTAAATTCATTTAGGTATTTGATGAAGGAAAGGGAAGAATAGTCTTGATCGAATAGAGTACATATGGATTATTTATGTTCCTCATGATCTATCTTGAGGGTGGTGTATTATATATTTTCTCCACATTATTTAGAATATGATATCTTAGATTTTTATAAATTTCCTCCTTACATTCACAATATTTACTTTAGATGATTAGTTGTGGAAAATACATTTGGTTTATGAATTTGAAAATCTTATATATCATATTTTTTTTTGGAGAATCATCATTTTTATTTAGGATTCCAAATTTTGGTTTTGGGTATACTAAATTTATTTTTTTTATCAAATTTTTCAAAGTGAAGAATGATTTAAATGGAAAATTTGTATGTGAGAACTTGTAATATGTGGACTGGTGTGAGTTTATTTACATTTGGTGTGGCGATTAAATGGATTATGGTTATAGGCTTGTCAACCAATATAATTATTAGAAATGAATGATAGATTTGATTGATGATTTACAATCCATGTGTATTAGGAATATCATATAATGCATGAGTGTGTGTGTGTGAATGTGGTATGGGAAGGAAATGTATAGTAAAGGGGTAAAAGTATACTTCTACAATGTTAAATCATTTAAATTGATAATCATATTTTTACGTGTCACTCTATTTATTTGGTTATATATTAACATGTGATCTATCATGGTATTACCATAGTGGGGTCAGTTAGAAATCATATTAGGTATTGTTATATAGTTTGATTACATGCCTCTTACATATGAACATTATTTAACATGATTGTGTTATTTATCATGACATATGTAAAGAAACGGACTATTGTTTCTCTATTATTGTACTCTTATGATACATTCATGGGATAGTGGTTTGATTTGAGAGATAAAGTTTTCATTGTTTTGGTTTTTTTAAATGTATATCATTTTAATTCTATTATAAAAAATGTATTTGTTTGTGAAGAATTTTTTTTATTCTTTAGGAATTTTTCTAGATTCATTTAGTTCCATTTTATGTCATTATTTACTCTCTGTAATTCAATATTTTTTTATTTTTGAGCTTATATTTGAAGCAATAACTGAAAAGTGTTTGTGTGTTAAGGAATCATTTCTTATGAATGTTATTGATGAAGAAATGACATAGTATTCTTCTTGAGTTCTTTGAGAAGGATATATATGACAATGAATTAATTTGACTAGTAGTACAAAGGTAAGAATCAATTTATACATACTACAGAATGGAGGGAAATACTTATGTATGGGTTAATAGGATGTGTTTATGTATCCATGTATGGGTAATAAGGATGCATAAGGGTAACTGTATAAGTTGAATGAGGTTATATAGGGGTACCTACGTAAGGGAAAAATTTTTATGAATGGTATCTGTGTAAGTTTAACCAACATGTTCTATGGATCACCTAAAGGTCAACTCCATCTCGTGTATGTGTAGATCAGGTATACCATTACCCAAGTAAGGATAAACTGAAACCTTCATAATGGTATTCCCATGTTTTTATAGATTATTAAATGTTATGTTGTTCTAGTTATATCATATTAGAACATACCATTTCAATTTACATTTTGAAGATTAAATTAAAATTAGTTATCATGAAACATAATGGGTTTTCTCTACACCACAATTATATTTTTCTAGTTTTATGGTGCTAGATAATAATAGGGTATTGTACCATGACTTTAATACCTTTTATGAAATGTACTCTGGAGTTTATCTTTGGGGTTATAATATTGGAGATATTTCTAGGCTATAGAGAGGAAGATATGCTAGATGCTATGGGTGTTCTAGATGATATGGGGTTTTTTTTCATCATGGATGAATAAATACTGAAAAAGGGTTAGTTGGATGGACTATGTAGATAATGAATATATTTTAGTATACATGCGTGAAGACATATAAATCATTGATTCCATTAATGAAGTGACATATGAAGAAATTATTGAGATACAGGGTAATTATATATTACATGGAACATTTAATCATGAGCCTCAATGAGTATTGAAAAATGATTTGAATTGGAATTTAAATAATTATAATTCTGAGATAAATTGGGAATTAAATGAATGATTTAAATTAGTTTATCATTCCAATAATGGTCATGGGATTTATATAATCCAAACATGGAAACACTAACTATTATATTTTTAAAATAATTTTCAAGATAACTTTTGGATTATAAATAATGTGTAAAGGTATCAAATAATGGATAAATGAATTATTTGTAACTCATGTTAGTATTTTTTAAAAAAATAATGGAACTAGATTCAATATTTTATCGATAAAAGAAATATATCTAAGGATAGGAGTTCCTGATGTATAGATCCATGTGTATTCAATGGTTTTGGGAATCATGCAATTCATATTCTAGGAAAACAATAATGGGAAACAGAACATGTGTACGTAGATGTTAATTACTTTGAATTTTTGTATATGAGAAGACATGATCCCTTTGGATCGTATAGATATACATAAATAGATAACAATGATGATATTTCATTTTTTTATCGATCCTAAATAAGTGAACAATACATTTAGTTGGTGATCGACGTGGGGTAAAATAGTTGGACACTTTATTAGTTTGGATGGTATTTCCAATGGTTATAATGAATTTATTTATAGTAAATACCCAGTTTATGTAAGTATGATAGTTGGGTGGGGGGTTATGAATCACAATAATGTGTAGTATTTTCTTATTAACTATTTAAATACTATGAACATATTCATGTTTTATTACAACATAAAATAAATAGAGATTTAGTTATAATATTAAGAGGATCATGAACTATAAAATGTTTTAGAGAATTAATTTAAAATAAATTCAATTACTAAAAGAATTATTTATTCAGCCTATCACACTATTTTGTTTATATATTGGGGAACAGTATTTGAAATCAAAGGAGGTCATTTGTAAAGATGCACGAATAAATTTTAGAAATCAATTACATAATAAATTCAATATCTAAGGTGTTAACACACTAAAAGGGATGATTTTTCATATTTTTATAATTAATATATTAATATACCTCAAATAACATGGAATAGAAGTTATATATTCTATAAAACTTCGGTTTGAACAAATTTTTTATGATTGTTTATGGAACAAGATGATCAGATTTATATGGAGTTACATGTAATGGCTGAAAATGATATCTTCATCACTCCATTAGAGAAGGTATAAATATTGGTCATGGGTCTCCATATAACCATATCAATTTTCAAATAATCAAGAAGATATTATTAGGCCAATAGAAATGTCGATAAAGTCAAAAAATGTTTGGACGAGTTACTATACAGACATAAAAAATACTGATGATAGTAATATTGTTAACAACATCACTAGATTAAATATTATTGTTAGTAACAATAGAGGATTTTGGGAGAAGTTTTTTGGATCTACCATAATCATGAAATTGATAAGTGATTTTCCATATCATTTGGGTTAAAAAAATATCACAAGAAGAAAACATTGATTTTTTTTTCTTGATGAGCTATATATAATTCACATTCCTATTGATATGTGGGAAATTATAGCCTTTAAGATAAAAAAAATTAAATGGACTTTAATTAAATAAATAAACATAATGATAAAGATGAATATATATCTGAAATAGGTTATGTACGTATTCATGTGAATGAAATTTACATAAAAAAAATATTTTTCATTTATCAAAGGGTTTAAAAATTGGAACATGGAGTGGAAATAGTAATAAATCACAAAAATAGTTAAAACATTATTGAATCTAGTCATTTTTAATGTAAAATGTTAAATTAATATTATTGGTGAATCAGAATTAGAATCATATGAAAAGATACCATATAAAAATAAATGCGGTTAAAGAGTAATAATCACCTTAGTAGTAAGAATAAGAATTTAATGTGAAATAATATTATAGATTCTTCATCAAGTTGATATTTTAATGTGGAATTTATTTTCATTTATCATGTAATGATATGATCTAATATGTCCAAAAGTATTTGGGATTTTGAAGAATGGAAAAAACTAGTGTAGGATATTAAATTACATCTATAATTATAAATTTGATTGATAAAATAGCTCAATAAGTTATAGAATAATTTGGAAAAATAAAATAAAACATTTGTTATTGAGAAGTAACATCTAATAAGTAATGAAAAAGCATATATTTATGAGATTATTATTTATATATTAAATTTATCTAAGGATGTAATGATGATAGTTGATATTTAAATGAATACGGATAAAAAGGAAGAATATTCTTGTGAAAAAAATTTATGATTCATTGATCAACATGATATGAAAAAAATCTATGTCACGACCCATCCACCTGGACCTGTATTGTGAATACCCCAAGACCGCCTTCTGTAGGTCTATCGTTGGCAAAGAGCACCAAAGGCATAAATCACTAAACATGTAATGTGATTCCATTGTAACTATAAAAAAATACATCAGAGTACACAACTAGAAGCAAAACACTATGTAAAACTGTATACAAAGAAGTGCTGGAAAGTAAAAAAGGGCTGGAAATTCAATCCCAGCTGTAATGTATATGTACAACTGAAAAAGGGACAATTAGCTAAAAGGTAAATATCATCTCTTGGATCGTCCTTCGAGGTTCCTACCTGAAGGGTAGGTACAGATGGCCACCCCAGCACTCCACATCCTTCAGACTCCTCTGTGTACCGACTCTTCGTAAGGTCCACCTCCAGATACCGGCCAGTCTTGGTGCTCTCAGCCTCCGTTAGTGTTCTCCGTCGCCTGCATCCAACACAACTAGGTGCGTGCATACCCCATTGCAGGGGTGAGTATAATGATACTCAGTAAGCACCCTAAGACCCTCAAGGTCTCACTAAATCCAACAAGGATAATTCACAATGTATAAAATCAATGGATAACCATTACTTAGGTATATGTCCATACATATACCTATGTTATCTAGTAACTCATCTAAGCCATGTGGAAACCACAAAAGTCATTGACTCAGATCAAACCAGGATTTTTATTATCGAAACCATGGCTGGTGGAATACTTCTTCTCAATCGAGTAAAGTCGGCCTACCGCGTCACATAGAGGCACTTCCCCCTATCCTTAGTTTGCTGAGGCACTCCACTTGTCGTGTCTCATGGGTCTGCTGTGTCACACAGAGGCACTCCCTACTATGGGTCTACCACGTCACATAGAGGTGCTCCCCCAAATAGCTTACATAGGTACTCCTACTATTGAGTATCGCAGGTCTGCTATGCTCAAATAGACGAGCTCCTCCTACATGGGTCTGTCACGTCACACAGAGTGTAACGCCCCGACCCCAGCTACCAAGAGCCGGTGCGTTACTTCGTAAAATTGGCATGATCACAAAAGATCACGTCTCGAAGTTGCGTACAATGCAAGCTATTGCATTGTTGAATGAAAAGCGTATCATGGTAGCTCGGGGTGTTACACAGAGGCACTCTCCACTGGGATAGTTGAGTAACTCCGAGTCGAATCGGACAAGAAATAATCCTGTCTCAGCTAGCTACTAGGTCACTGTACTCTGTCTTCCCATCATCGAAAGGATCTGATCCATGAGCTACTAGTCGATACTCTATGTGTTTTGAAGTCTCGTGTATAAGTATCTCAAAATACCTCCACGTCATATGGGTCACAACCAAACAGACGACACTTCAATCAACTGTCTGGTCTGTGTGTTATTAGCCATTTAGTCCCAGGGGACCAGTTATATTCGGGTACGAAACAACCTGAACGTATCTCAAATATACACCGAACTCTAGTGGGGTATACTCAAAGGAACCGTCTCTCATCGAGATTACCAGCACCACTGACAGCTCTTTAAATCGACATCCGGTGCCACATATATGGTCAACATAAGTAAAGGGTCGGTAGTGGGCCCGGGTCCGATCTGCCCTAGTCGGACCGACTCAGCCCAACCCAGTCTGGGTCAACCCACATATACCTGATGGGTCTGACCCAGCCCGTTGGAAGGGTCAACCCACTATGTTAGGCCCGGTCCATTGGGCCAAACCTAGTAGACTGCGAGGGTAGTTCGGCTCGAATGCCTCCACACAGGCAACTCGACATAGAGGATTGGGCTGGTTCAGCCAGCATCGTGAGGGGGACGACTTGGGAGTTCAGCAGCCAGGAGGCCAGCGGGCAGTATTTACGGAGCACGTTCAGGCCGGATGGACTTCAGGTAGGCTGTAGGTTCACTGGGAAGACCGCAGCGGTGCGCGGGTATCACTCAGGGGCACCGTGTAGGGTGCAAGGGGCATTAGGTAGGTCGTTGGTAAAGGTGGGCAGGCCGCGAGGGCGTGCAGGGGCGCCAGCGGAGCTGGGCTGCGAGCGGGCCCGAGGCGCGGGGCGCGGCAGCGCAGGAGCAGGCCATAGGGTAGGACAGAGCATGTGAGGTAGCATGTGCGTAAGCCGTGGTTCGCGCGGCGGGGCGCGGCTTTTTTCCGTCCAAAGTATAGGTGCGTTGTGGGGGTGGTGCGATTGGAAGAGGCCGCAGGTAGCACATCCTTCATCATTTCCACCTTCGTTTTCGCTGCCTTATCACCATGTTGAATAATCATTATGAAAGAATGGAATAGGGAGTCAGGCCATGTTAGTTTGGTCTGCATCCTCGGCTTTTAGAGGTGATATAATTTGGCTCTTCAGAATGAATCTCAACAATTAATTACGGCCCTTTGTATCAATTATTCATTTGATGATGAGAAGAAGAAAAGGGAAGAATCAACATGCAATAACCCCCTATATTATTATTATCCATTCTTCATTCATTGACAATTGATGTCATGGAATGAAGATGAAAGAATTCATCATTCATCACATCCGCCACGCTCTCTGAATCCCGAGTTGAGTGGGCTGCAGAAGAAACTCCACGTCGGTAGGATTCGAGGAATGAAGTCGAAGAATAAATCTGGTATTATTTGCGTTCTTCGTTGGGATGAGCATTCTTCGTTGGAAGCACTTTTCTCCCAGGCTCCTCTCAAGTCCACCAAAAGAGAAATTCCAATGAAATAATATTATATTAGTTGTCTAATATTACGTTGGAACACCAATTCAAAAACGATAATTAAAAACTTGGCTCCACCAAATTAAATGCATGAGTGTTGTCTCATTAATTTGGAAGATTCCAAGAGGATCTCTTTAATAGAACACATTTTTTTGTGCAATTAATTATGTAGGGAGGTCCAGAGGTTCTCCTTTAAAAATGAGGTAGATTGGGGAGGTTTCATTCTCCACCATCAATATGGGTCGGGTGGTCCCCACCAATATTATTAATAGGGAGGTTATGCAGCTCGGGTGGTCCCCACCTCAATTATCCACCCATGGTGGGTTAGTCTCAAGTGGGCCCCACCACTATAACCTCTCATGGTAGGTTATGGTGTCGTGGTCCCACCACCAACTCTCAAGGGGAGGTTTTAACCAACACACTCAACACATGACAGCTACAAAATAAAATAAAGTGTTGTACTTTATTTAAATATTTTTTTATAAAACGACAAAAAATAACATTTATTCTTGACTAACTGCCATTGAGGTGAAAGTATTCATTAGTTAATACTGGCACTGTCTGTTCAACGGTGCTCTCAGATTTAAATTCCGTGCACCGGTTCAATAGTTACAAAATGTCGCTCACGCGTTTACTGAACGTACCCAAAAAAAAGTTTGGAAAATTAATATCAGTCACACTCGACTCGCGTCAGTCAAGGATAGGATCTTCTTATATGAAACATGCCCCTATAAAACCAACACTACTATGACATTTTCAATCCTATTTATCACTTAGACATAATGAATTTTACGATAAAATAATTCTCACTTAATTATTTTACTTGCGGGAAACAACTATCTTCCTCTGGTGTCCCACGCCAGAAAAATATAGTATCTGCTAAAAGAAAGGATACAATAATAGGTTCAATAGTGGACTCATGTTTTTAATATGAAATAACAGTTGTGAGTTATAAGAATTTGAAAAATAAAATAATTTATTTAATTATTTTATTTACAATTATGCCATTTTTTGGTGTTTCTCACTAGAGGCATGTGCAGACAAGTCTTAAGTCACGCAAAGGGTAAACTAGCCATCATGAGCACAATGGTGCCCTCAGATTTTTGATCTGAGTTACCGTTTAACAATTATTCCACATTTTTAGGAAAACTGCTTATGCCCATTAACTTAATATTAATATAAACATCGAGGGATCATTGCGGGCACTCTGGGCCTTGGAATTTTCCATTTTCAAATTCAGTAGACCCATGAAATTACAATTTAAAAACAATACATTGAAAAATTAGTTCTTTACATTATCCCCACCTCAGGGATCTAGATCCTCATAATCCACAACTCACAAATAAGGGAATAAGTGGGGGTACTTAGCACTCATTTGAGCCTCCCACTCCTATGTCCTCTCCTGGAGGTTTCCGTGATGCCAGTGATGCACACCAGAGTTATCAACCATCCATGAAGGGATTGCTCCTTTTGATCCTCAATCTCCACTAGAACCTCTGTGAATGTCAACCCATCATCGATGTCCAGCTCTCCAAGGTCGATGATGTGGGAAGGGTCGTGCACGTATCTCTTCAGCTGAGATTCGTGGAATACGTCGTGCACTTGGTGAAACTCAGGTGGAAGAGCTGGGAGGTAGGCCACCTCGCCTACTCTACTGAGGACCTGTAAAGGTCTGATGAATCTCAAATATAACTTTCTGCCTAGGCTAAATCTCTGTATACCTCGTCGAGATGAGACTCATAGAAAGATGTGGTCTCCATCTCCACAATCCATAGGTCTCTATCTCCTATCAGCATGAGACTTCTGTCTGACCTGTGCAGTCTTCGTCTACTCCGTGATGATCTCCACATTCTCTTTGGTAGCACATACCATCTCTGGTCCCACTTGTTCTGACTCCCCTGGTTCTATCCAACATAGTGGTGATCTACAAAGTCGACCATACAAGGCCTCAAAAGGTGCCATCCCGATGGTGGAGGGATAGCTGTTGTTATACATAAAATACTTCAAAGGCAAGTGATCCTCTCAGTTATGAATGAAGTAGAGGAAATAGGTACATAGAATTTCTTTGAGGGTCTAAATGGTCCGCTCGGTCTGGCCATCTGTCTGAGGATAGAAGGCGGTGCTCAGATGTAGCTGCCTCCTGAAAGCTTCTTTCAACCCCTTCCATATCTGGGAAGTAAATCGTGTGTCACGTTCGAAGAAAATAGAAAGACATAATCTATGTAGCTGCACAATCTCATGCACATAGATGTGTCCCATGATCTATACTAATCCCTGCTCTTTGATAAGTAGGAAGTGGGCCTGTGATTTGGTCAATGATCACCCAAATCGAGTCGTGACCCCTGGTTGTACGTGGAAGAACCGTCAAAAAGTCATTAGATATCCCATCCCACTTCTACTCAGGGACCTCTAAAGGGTGAACTAAGCCTGATGGTACCTGCTTCAATGCTTCTACTTTCGGAAAAGTGATGCATTGAGAGACAAAATCTACTACCGCCTTCTTCATACCTGGCCACTAGTGTTGTCACCTAAGGTCCTGGTACATCTTTGCCTTGGATGTACCGCGAGATGGGATGCATGAAACTCCCTCAACACATCCTCTTAAAGTTCTACTAGTACCAATGTACGTCCTCTGAAAAGGATGATGAGCTCCAATCCTTCATAAAATCCATCAGGTTATTTCCCTGTTGATATCTGAGCACATTGCGTCTCACAGTCATCGTATCCACGATGAGCCTCCCTGACTTACTGATGTATGGGGGAGTGACTATAACAGTCTCTAGAAAAGTTGCTTCATCTCTATCCACAAAGGATATCTATAAAGCAGCTAGATACTCTATCACCTAACCTAGAAATTGTATACCCAATCTTCTGATGAGTTCATCTACTACAATGTTCTCCTTTTTAGTAGTATAGACTATCTTGAAATCATAGTCATGGAGGAAATCAAACCTACGTCACTGTCTTAGGTTCAGGTCCTTCTGAGAGAATATATACCTGAAATTGTTGTGATCAGAATTCATAGTAAAATTCTCTCCCATCATATAGTGTCACCACATCTTCAAAGAGAAGACCACTACTGCTAACATCATGTCATGAGTAGTGTAGTTCTTATCATTATTTCTCAGCTACCGAGAACTATACATGATCACTACTCGCTCCTGCATCAGGAAACACTTGAGTCTGGTCCTTGATGTGTCACAATACTCTATGTTCCCTATGCCTTCCTATGGAAGCCTAAAGATGCGGGCACTAGTCAGCCTCTGCTTCAGCTCCTGAAAGCTCTACTGGCATCTCTCTGACCACATGAAGGGTTTCCCCTTCCTTTTCAAGGCTAATAGTGGTGCTACAACTCTGAAGAAGTCTGGAATGAACCTATGGTAGTGTCCAACCAAAGATGATGTTCCTCCCCCTTTTGGGGGGTAATACTAGAAACATCTTTTGAAAAGATGTCCCCATATTCGGTCACTAATATTTGGAACTGAGAACTCAAAACTCTTACTGCCACGAGGATATGGTTGGCTGACTCAAGAGTGATCAGATGCACCCTATTATTCATGAGTCTAACTTGTGTTGCATGGGTTTCCTTTTAGTCGACCAAGGAAAACCATATCCCAACATTGTAGATAAACCACAACCTCTTTACCCAATACAAGAAATCTGAGTGAGAACATTGGATGTCTAGTCCAAACACAAACATACATCGTAAGGCGTTGATGCTTCCACTAAGAGGTTCCAAACGAAACTATTTCTTCAAGGGACAGATCACACTATCTACATAAGTGTGATTATCAAGTATCCTGTATCTCTAGATGTGAGGGTCATGTCAATAGTTTAACTGGAAACTCTTGGTATTGGAAAAGACTTGTGGAAGGAAGGAATGATTTATACTTATGATTATTGTTACAACAGCTAGTATTAGACATATAACATACCACGAATCATTCACAGATCCTTTGGGTCGCACACCATAACTGCATGCAGCGACTCTCTTCCCCTATCCTCAAGCTCTCTGAGCCTGGTGGGTTATATAAAAGTGAGTGGTTGTAACATGTTGAATTTTACACCACTTCAGGCTGCCCTCCTATCTCTCATTTTAAATATTTTTCCCTGCTAATTGATTTTTCCTTAACATTTCCTCATCTCAAAACATTTTTACACTCTCATGTCTCTGAGACTTGCACTGGTTTCTTTATTTCCCACTTCTAACATTCACTAGCTGTATTCTCTTATCCAAAGAATATCCAACAACAAAAGTTCTCTCTATCATTATATCATAAGTAAGAATATGTAGAGGAATTTTGTTGTCTTGGATTTCCTTTAAGAACACCTCTATTGGATGTTCGATCCTTGAAGCAAGGATCGTACCGTATTCATCGAGTACCAAGAAAGATCAGTATGCCTCGATGAATATTCAGCTACTGATACATCATCTTGCTGAAGCTGTAGAGGTTCAAGGGAACTATCAGCCACAAACTCAAGCAATTACTCATCCACCTATGAATGGGGATCACCTCCGAAACTGAGTGGTATCTGATACTAAAACACGTGTGAGGAACTAATCCAACAAGTTCCCTCTACCGGTACCGCGGGTTGCAACTGCTGACCAATAAGAAGTGATATTGATGACACACTACCTGGAGGTACTATCTCAGGTATTGGTCCACATACCGAGGCCTCATCATTATGAAGAACACCCTCCTGGTAACTCATTGAAAAAGACTAGTAGCTAAGATCACATTTCCTCTACTGGTGTCTAAGCTAGGCAGAAAAATATAGCAATCGCCTCCATCTAGTCATTTGTTGCCTAGAAATCTGTCTCACCTCATAACCTTGGAGGCCTCCTCTAATAGAACTTTTTTAACATGCCCAGTCAATGTGCACCATCCTCCAGTGCTGCTGGTGGCATCTATTTTCCAATGTGTGGTGGTGCTGCTGGTACACCACAAGAAGGTGCCAACAGAGTAAGAGGGCCATACATAGGAGCAACGTTATTCAGATAGCCATCATCAAGTAATCATTCAGAATTCTAACTGGCAGTCTGTGCGGAGGTATAATGAACAAATGTGACACGGTCTAAAGTTATACATGGTGAGATAACCTGGTTGACCTGATATAAAGTGAACTTTTGAAGACACACACGCAATCAGTGTTTTTGTGTACTGAGTCAGAAATCAGAAGTCACCATCCTAGTGTATGGATATATCGGCTGCACACCAACACTGGACTCCCTAAACTGATAACCACACTAATTACCCTTAAAAATACAGTTTCACAAAAAATAAATATCAGAGTCTTAAGTTCTTCGGTAGAATCGTCTCCTCTAATACAAAATTTTCATGACCTGTCCCCTGGGGCCCGTAACGTGACAACCCAAGGCCCACCTTCCATAGGGCTGGGGCTGGAGAATAGCACCAAAAGTGTGAATCCCTAAACTAGAAATGCATTGCCTTTATAACTGTAAAAACCCACATTAGAGTACACAACCAGATGAAAAACACTAAGTAAAACTCTATACAAAAGATGTGCTTGAAAGTAAAAAGGGGCCAAAAATACAAGACCAACTTTAAAGTATAATATCAATTGAAAAAGGGAAAAATTGAAAATTAAATTCTATCCCTTAGATCATCTTCCAGGGTTTCAACCAGATGGGTTGGTACAGATGGTCATGTCAGCACTCCACGTCTGTCAGACTCCTCTATTTACCGACTCGTCGTAAGGTCCACCACTGAGTGTCGTCCAGTCCTATCTTTCTCAGCCTCCATCAGTGTTGTCTGTCATGTGAATCCAACACAACGAGGTGCTGGAATAGCTCATGTAGAGGTGAGTATAATGATACTTAGTAGGGACCTCAAGACCCTCAAGGCCTCACTAAATCCAACATTGATAAAACAAAAAGTATGAAATCAATGGATAACCATTAATTAGTTATATGCCCATACATATACCTATGTTATCTAGTAACCCATCTCAATCATGATGAAAAAACAAAAGTCATAGACTCATCTAAAAACCAAGATTCATATTATCAAAACCATGGCTGCTGGCGCACTCCTCCTCTATCGAGTATTGTGGGACTACCACGTCACATAGAGGCACTTCCCACTATCATTAGACTGCTGAGGCTCTCTTCATGTCGAGTGTCATGGGTTTCTGCGTCACATAGAGGCTCTCCCCACAGTGGGTCTGTCGCGTCACAAAGAGGCTCTACCCCTAGTATGCTATAGAGGTACTCCTCCTATCGAGTTCCACGGGTCTGCCATGCTCACACAGAGGCTCTCCTCTACCATAGTTCTATCGCGTCACATAGAGGTGCTCTCCACTAGGAAATTCGAGTCACTCTGAGTCGATTTGGTCAAGCAGTCGTCAGGTCTCAGGGAACTACTATGTCTCTCTCCTCTTTATGCTCTTCACTAGAAGGATCTGGTCCACGTGCTACTAGTTGATACACCAAGTGTATTAAAGTCTCACATTGAAGTTTCTAAAATGACCTCCAAGTCATAAGGGTCTCAACTCAATAGATGACATGTCAATCGGACGCCCGGTCTGTGAGTTATTAGTCTTTCAGTCCCTGGGGCCTGGTTGGATTTGTGTACAAACCAACCCGATAGTATCTCAACTATACCCTTAACTCAAATGGGGTATACTCAAAGAGACCGTCTCTCATTAAGATTACAAGTTCCACTGAAAGCTCTTCAAATGGATGTTCGGTGCCACATATATGGCCAAAGTATGAAAGTGGTCTATAGGGGGCCCAGGTCCGGTCGACCCGATCGGACTAACGCGGCCCAACCCAGTCTAGGCCGACCCAATATGGGTCGACCCGGACATACCCGATGAGTCTGACCCAGCCCGTTGGGCTGGTCAACCTGCTATTTTAGGCCCGGTTCGCTGGGCCCGACCCAGCGGACTACGAGGGCGGTACGACCTAGATGCCGCCATGCAGGCAACTCGGACCGTAGGATAGGGCCAGTTCGGCTAGCGCCGTGAGGGGCACTGCTAAGGATGTTAGCGGCTAGAAGGCTAGCGGGCAGGCCGCATGGGGCACAGGCAGGCCGGCTGGATGACGGGCCGACCGTGGGTGTGTCGGGCAGACCGCGGTGGTGCACAGGCAGCACACGGGGGTCCCGCGCAGGGCGCGGTGGCACTGGGCAGGTGGCTGGCAGGGCTGGGTAGGCTGTAGGGGCACGCTGACAGGCGTTGCGGAGCACAACAGCATGTGGGTAGGCGGTGTGGGGTTCAGCGGCGCACAGGCAAGCACCGCGGGGTACAGCGGCGTGCGGGCAGGCCTCGGGGCAGGCCAGAGCGTGCAGGGCAACACACAGGTAAGCTGTCATTCGCGTGGTGGGGCGCGACGGTGTTCGGCCAGACGTAAAGGGGTGTTGTGGGGGCGGTGCGATTCGTAGAGGTCGTGGGAAGTGCGGCCTTAGTCGTTGCCTCCTTCGTTGTATTCTCCTTATTGCTATGCCGAAGAATGATTACGAAAGAATTACGGAGGGACTCAGGCCATGTTAGTTTGGATCACACCCTCCGCGTTTAAAGATGATATCATTTGGCTCATTAGAATGAAGCTCAATAATTAATTACAACACTTTATATCAATTTTTCATTTGACTATGAGAATAATAAAATGGAATAATCAACATGCAATAACCCCCTTCCATATTATTTGATGTTCTTCGTTCGTTGATGTTTGAAGTCGCGGGAAGAAGACAAAAGAATACATTGTTTGTCTCATCCTCCATGCTCTCCTAATCCCATGTTGTGTCGGCTGCGGATGGCGCTCCAAATCAGTAGTATTTTATGAAAGAAGTCGAAGAAAAAATCCATCATTCTTCGGGTTCTTCATGGGGAGTAGCGTTCTTCGTTGGGAGCACTTTTCTACCAAGCTCCTCTCAATTACAATAAAAGAGAAATTCCATCGAAATAATATTAGATTAGTCATCTAATATTATGTTGGAACACCAATTCAAAAACTAGAATTAAAAAACCCGGATCCACCAAATTAAATTCACTAGTGTTGTCTCATTAATTTGGAGGATGCCGAGAGGATCTCCTAAATAAAACACATCCATTGTTGAAATTAATTGGGAGGTCAAGAGGCTCTCCATCATTAATGAGGGATAGTGGGTAGGTTTCATCCACCCCCATAAAGTGGTCCCCACCCCTATCATTAATAGGGAGGTTATGCAGCTCGGGTGGTCCCCACCTCAATTACCCTCCCATGGGAGGTTATGCTCGGGTGGGCCCAACTACCATAGCCTTTCATGATGGGTTAGGGTTTGGTGGTCCAACCACCACATATTAAGTGGTGGTTTTAACCAAAACACTCAACATATAGAACCTTTAAAATAAAATAATGTGTTGTACATTAATTTTTTTATTTTTACAAAAATCCAAAAACTGACATTTATTCTCGACCAACTGTCATCGAGGTGAATGTCTTCTTAAGCGAATACTGGCACTGTGAGTTCAACTGTGCCCTCAGATTTCGATTCTGAAAAATGGTTCAAAATTTTCAAAATGTTGCTTGTGTGTTTACTGAACGTACATGAAAAAAAGTTCGGAAAATTATTATCAGTCATCCTCGACTTGTACCAGACGAGGTTAAGATTTTCCTAGTTGAGACAGTCCCCAACAAACCCAGCTGTACTCTCGGATTTATAATATGAGATACCATTTAGAAGTTATGAATTTTAAAATAAAATAATATTCAATTAATTATTTTATTTGCGGCCAAAAGATAACTTTTTCTGGTGGCCCAGGCTGACCAAAGTTAGTATCTTATTAAAGACAGAATACACTAACATGTTCATCGGTGGTCTCATAATTTTAATCCGAGTTACTATTTGTGAGTTATAAGCATTTGAAAAATATAATAATCTGTTTAATTATTTTATTTAGAATTATGCCACTTTTTGGGTTTTCTTACAGGAGGCTTGTGCTGAGAAATATTAAGTCACATCAAGGTTAAACCTACCATCTTGAGTGCAATGGTCCCATCAGATTTCTGATCCGAGTTAACTTTTAAGATTTATTCCAATTTTTCATGAAAACTGCTTACACACGTTAACTTAAGCCTAACAAAAGACAACAACAGGTCATTGCGGGCACTTCGGGCCTCATAATCGCATGATGCTATATTTCAAAGACCCGTAAAATTCTCATTTAAATAAAAAAATTTACATGGAAATTTATGGTCTTTATAATCTGGGGGAGGCTTCTGTAAACTAATGGTTGTAAATCAGGATTCTTCTCATGCTAGTGAGATTAAGGGTTTTATTAATTAGGGAATTACTATAACTATTAATTTTTATGATTCACCTGTTTTAACTTAAAATGAAGGTTACAAGCACAACCATATACAAGGATACCCTAATAAAATTATGAAGCTATATTATAGACTAAATAAAATGAATAATATACCAATTATTATACACAACCACAAGAAAAGTGATTTTGGATTTTTAATAGGAAAACAAAAATTGAAATCTATATATTCAGAAAAAAATATAGAAGAATATAGTTGCTTGTATTTATATTTTTTTTATGTATGGAAAAAAATACTATACATAATATTTTTCATGTATTTTCCATGATATAGGAAATAACCTGGGGGATTATAAATTAAAATATGCAGAGATAGTCAGAGTGAAACCAAATTTTTACAAGATCTACACCAAATCTACCTATATGATACAAATTTAATAATATAGAATAATTTTTGGGAATATGATGTTGTTTTGGTCAAAATTAATATGTATTCATGAAATGGTTTTAATTAAAATGTTCTTATTTTGTTAATGGGATGATATTTCAAAAAATTGATTTGAAGGATATATAATGATTCTAAGAAGATTGTGATATTTATGAAAGAGTGCATAGTTATTGAGAAAAAAAATTAAAATTCTCTAAATAATTAAATAAATATAAATAATATATTGAGTAAAATGGAAATTTTATTGCTTTTGATAATTAAGTGAATAGTTTTGAAAAGTTGTCCACAAATGAGAACATGAAGATCCATAAGAATGAGATGAAAAAAGGTATTCTAGATGAATGATATGTTCAATAGATAAAAGAAGAATGTAAAATATATTACTATCAAAAAACAAATAAGTAACCAAATAACATGTAAAATGTTGATTAAATGAAATTAATTTCATAAATTTAGAGAGATATCTATGTAAGAATTATATATTCAAGAATCATAGAAGAACATATTTTTTCAATATTAATTATTATTTTCTAACTAACATCAATGTAATTATAGGGGAATTTTATGGAATTTACTTGTATAAAACATGAAGATATTGATCATTATGAAGTCTACTAAGCCCTAGGAAGAAAAAATAAGTGTATTTCAACCCTTATGGGATGGAAAATAGTGAGTAAAAATTATCATTATAGAATTTCAGGGAAACTAGAAATTATGTGTAGATTTTAGAACCAGATCTATGTGGTATTGCAATAATAATTTATACATTTGAATTATTTTATCATTATGATAATTTATTGGGAGTGTAGTTAGTTTAGATTTTCAGAAAAAGGGGGAGTTATATAACTTATAGATAGTTTTTGTGAGGTATAATTGGCATGTGTGTAGGTTACTAGTTTCATTTAAAAGAATATGTTTTCATACAACTCCTATTTTAGAATTAATAAATTTAAGGCATGATATCGCATGCAAGGAAGATTATAGAACACATGGAGAAACGTAATTGTATCTATCATTTTTGTATAGTTGGTTATCCCATGTAGGATTATAGTAAACATTATTCATGTTATTTTCTAATAGAACCATATGTTATCAACCTTATCTATGAAAAATGGGAAGAGAACATTTATCTCCATATAAGGTAGAGTATAAACTAAGAAAAACCCCCCAATACACATTGAAGTTTATTTTCAGTAAGGGGTACAATGTTTTGAAACATCTATTGATGTAATAAGGATTTATATAGGTTACTATTTATGTGTAATCCATGATATATAAATATCACATATTTGTTGTTTCAATATCAAATAAGGGTAGAACGAGCCTTATATTGACCACATAAGGGAAAATTAATACCTATATAAATGTATTACTGGGATTCAACTGCTCCTATATAGTTTGTATGTTGAGGCTGTGACAAAGAAGAACACGCCACATTGGAGTCCTCTATAATGATGAAACAATTCATAATGATATCAACACTATATGTGCATGTTCATTTTCCATAATAATGTGATTGTAGTTTTGTGGTTGTGTAAATTAATAGAATACTCCACCATATATTTAATACCATCTATATAATATAAAGTGGAATTTATCATTGGTATTTTTCAATTTCAGAGATACAAATTCGACAAATTTGTGTCTATATTTTTGGAGGTGGGTTGTCTCGATGATATGAAGAGTGATTCACATAAGATGATATACTTCATTGTACGGTTTTATTAGCAACCCCATGATGGTATTTGACAGACTATTGTATCCATGGTTGATGAAATTTAATTCTCAATTTTCATTGAAGAAAGGATATTTAATGTTGTTATTTTGATCATAGGTAATTGTATATCATGTGGAACAATTAAACTAAATTATTCGGTCAATTTAAAATAATATTTGAGCTATAATTTATATAATATTAAATGTGAGAAAAATTGATAATCAGTTAACCTATAGAAAAGATAATAACATAATATCGATGATCATGAGATTTTAATAATTAAAATATGTAATCATTAACTATGATATATTAAAAATAATGGTGATGATTCTTTTTTGAAATAATTATTTTTGGTTTAGGTATCGAATAAAGGATGAAAAAATAATTTATATATCTTTTTCATAATGATTGATTATTTTAGAGAATCTTAAAATCAAATTAATTGAAGATGAAAAGAGAGATGAATCCTAGAGTTCCTAAAAGAGAGAAGATAGGTTTTTTTAAAATTTATTAAATCAGATTATTCAAGATTTGAGAATATTTTAAAGTCCAATAGAGAAACTTCATTTTGATGACAAGGACCATAATGAATAATACATGAGAAGAATCAATATTTTAGGCTCGTGTTTGGAAAATGTAATTTATAATGTTGAATGTATTCCTATTTGTGAAATAACCCTTTATAAATGCATAAGATGAACAGAATGGTGGTTTATTTTGATCAATCAAAGATTATTTTTTGATGGAATCAAATTAATGAAGTTTATGAATATGTGATTTGGGGTCTAACTAATATGAAATGACTACTCTTTTATAATGAACCTTGTAAATAAATTATGCATACCCTTAAATTATTACATCTACACATGAGGTAAATTTGAGAGATAATTTTGAGAAGCATGAGAATATTAAACAATTTGAGAGGATTAAATTTTATGAAGGTATTTCACAAAAGTAATACAGTATTTCAACCCATCCAAATGGGTTATCCAGTACGTGGATCATTAGTTAGAGTTATCTCACATTGTTTTTTCTTGAAGTAGTAGGTCTTTATAATTTTTAAATTAAATTTATTAACTACTAATATATTTCAGGTTTTTTGTATTATCATTTAAGGTTCATTGTTTTTATATCCTGAAATGTATTGTTTTTTTAATAATTTATTCTTGAAAAGTTTTTTATTTAATAAAATCACCCTCTAATGTTTTTGTAATCCTTGGAATATATTTACTACATTTGGTATCTGATGTATATCACCTATGTTAATTATACCCTTCAATATTTCTATGGAAACAATCAGGGTCATGATGTTTCAAATCGTACAAGATATAAGGGGATCCTAAGACATTAGTTTACTAGTGATTGATTAAATAAATGGTGTTATGTTCTAAATAAAGAGAAATGGAAAAAATTAGAAAATGTATGAACTTTATAGGAGATTATGTGATGAATTATCATACACCTTAACCATAGGTGAACCAAAAATCATTCTAGATCCTTAATAAGTATTTACAAAATTTTTATTGAGTAAATAAAAAAGATTCCCCTTGACATGTGGATCATTCAATGATGTTTTAGAAAGATAATACACCAAAATTTTAGGGGAATTTATAACATGAATTTTATTATTATTCTATAGGAATAATGAATCATTTAATAAATATCTCTAGAACTGATGATATTATAAATTTCATTATTACAGTCTACATGAGAGATGATCTTACAAGACAATAGTGGGACTAATGAAACCTAGCTAAATTCAACCAAGGCATTACATGAGAGGAAATATAATAATTTTTCGATAAATTATTATACTAATCTACAATGAAAATAAGAAAATGATATAATTTTTAGTATTAATAAGTAAATAATTAGTGAAAGAACAATATTCTATATTCATGAACTTATTTATTTTTTCTCCAGACGTGGCTATTAGTGCATTGTTTATAGCAAGAAAATTCACATATTAAATTCACCATAAAAATCATTCTATGATAGTTATTATTCATAATACTGATTGTAGACCTATTTTTATTGAAAAATTTTAGAGTAATTGATATTAATGGGAACCCTACTAGAGGAAGCATGTTGGTATATATTTGTATATGTGGGAAATCTAATGTTTGGAATAATCATAAGCTGGACAATTACTACCAGGGAGGGAAGGCATCATTGAATTATACCAATGGATCGGTTAAGAATAATCCATGAACTATTAACAAGACCTAGTGCTCATAATTCGGTTTTTTGATGATAAGAATATGTATTTTTTGAAAATATAAATATATTTTACAAAAAAAATCATATGGAAAACCTTCAAATTCACTGTACTAAATCTAAAATGTTTAATTATGTAAAAGTCTTTGATGTCTCTAAAACATAATATCATTTAACTGATGTATCATATTAGATTTATTGTCTTCCTTAGAAACAAGTGACCCAAGGTGATTATTGGAACACACCGACACCTCAAATGATACATATATAATATTTAAGTAATGATCATGGGGTAATGAATACAAACATATTCATTGATATCCAAATTACCAAATATGATTAATCATGTAAACTATAAAATGTAACATTATACTTAACACATATAAAATTTCAATTTTATATTGGAATACAAACCAATTTTATTACTTCACTTGTAATTAATTCTACGAGATTTTATAACGAGAAGATTGTATCTTTAATGAGTATCTACATAGTTCATGGACAACAAAAGTCGTAGGATTTAATTTTCAGTATAGTCTGATAATAATAAATAGAGCCTATTTCATGGAACATTTTTATTTTATATATAGTTTTACTTTATTTAATCTTGATGATATAATTTCAAGTTTCTTTCAAGGCTCATATCAATTGTTATGAAAGGTGAGTAAATATGGAATCCACTGATCGGAAAATGAACCACATTAAAGGAGACTAAAATGTTAATTTTTTAAGAACATAATATTTATCCTTGATAGATGGAACATTTTATTATCAATTTTAAAGGGTTTCCTTCGGGAACAATGATATAGTTGAGACACAAAATTGTCATACAATTTCATATAGGTATCCCGATTTATGTTCAATTTATTTGACAATATTTTCACATAAATGGATAGTTATTTTTTTGATTGATCTCCATTCAATGAACTACCATATTTCACATCCATTATATATATATTAAAAAAAATTAATATGATTGATATTATAATAGGAGTTAATATAATATAAGGGATTTATATGACAAATTTTAATTCCTCTAGATACTCCTATATTTTTCATATGGAATAAAGTTGTTTAATTATGTCTATGTGTGGATTTTCTAAATTTTACTAGATTAATAAAAATTTTAGATATCCACTTACTTGAATTTATTATATATTTTATATTTTTGAATTATCCCATGATTTTGTCAAATTTATCTTCGGTTCAATTGTATCAAACTCAAGGTTAAGAAAGAGGAATGTTTGACAATTTCAATAGAATGTTTCTATATTTATCACAATTATCTGTTTTTACTTAAATTTAATCTAACTATTTTGTGAAGTGGTTGAATTTCATCATTAAATGTTACCTAGAAAGTTATATTTTGGTATTTCAAGATGACATTTTGTCGTATTCTAAAACTCAAATTTTTTTTGATGAATAGTTTGAGACATTATTAAGAATTTGTTTACATAGATAATTATATTGATAATTTCAGTAAATTAGATTTCTCGATATAATATGTTATATTCCTTCGCTATATCATTTTAAAAAAACTATTATTATTAAATAATGAGCATATAGAAGATGTTCTATATTAGAACCCAATCTGGAACATCTTTTTGGTACACAACTTCCAAGGAATAGCCAGATAATATTTCCATTTCATTTATGATTTTTTACCTATCCAATTATAATAGTCATGTGAAAAATAAATCCAATTCCAAGGAAATATAAATGTTATAAATCCTTTTTATGGTAAATGATAGGCTAAAATTGGAACCATTTATTAGCTTTATGACACCTCAGAAATGTTTTTGGGTTCTATTTTGACTTGTCTATATGTCGACTCAAAATTTTTCTGATGAAAATAGCTCACGTAATAGATCATGGATCATAGTATTTGTGAATAAATTATATGAATTATTTGAACCATGATTTAGAATTGGCCATAATAGCTCATTTTTCTACAACATAGTGTCAATATCTCATAAGGGAAAAGTTCAATCTATTCACAGACCCTAAAGACATGAAACTTATGATTAAAAAATGGATTTCAAAATAGTTCAAAGGTGATAGATATATTACCTCTATATATTTTACATTGATTTTTACTAGGAATGGAAATAGAAATTATATGAATTATGGCTAATAAAAATGTAGTATAATCATAACTATAGAGAACCATGTGATCATTTGAAATTGATGATAATGTTTATAGATATAAAATTGGATTTTGAAGAGAAGCATAGAGTCTTAATGTTCCTTATATATGAAGATATATTAATTTTTGTTAATAAATACACGAATTCCCAATGAATAGATCCTTATTTCCAAAATTTATGTCAAACATTAATGGTGGAAAAAACATTGGTAGATGAAAACAAGATGTAAATTTTGTATTTCAGTTTAATTATTGAATATTCATTACGAAGTCTTGTAAAGAGAAACATATTCTATATTATCATTATTATAATCGGGGGATTCCTATTTGAATAAAGATGATATCAATGTCAATAAGGACCCATTTCGGGTGGTCATGAATAGAACAAAATGTCGTTAATTATTCGATGGAATTCCTAACCTATCAATACTTCATGATTTTAAAAAAAATTACTAGACGGAATGTTTCAATCATAACCTGTAGTCGTATGGAAATTTAATAATATTTATACTAACATTGTTAGGTGTTTACACAGAAATATTAATAAATATTATTCAATATATGGGATTATATATTTCATCATAAATCTTTTATACATCATTATGATCCATCAATATAATAGAATAGAAGATATGGACAATTCATTATTTTGCAAGTGACAAAATTTAATGGATTACACATTTTTATCCACATATACTAGGATCCTTGTTTCAAAAATTATTTTTTTTTCTCTTTAGTATGATTTGGGAATCTAATTTATAATGAGCATAATGTACCATAATCAAATGTATGTATAGTTAGAACAAATTATTCAGACACTAAAGACATTCTCCAAGTTTTTTTATCGAATTTGACGGAGTATGGGGGATAGTTCTCCATTAGTGGTTTTTTGTTATAAAAACATAAATAAATAAAATAATGGAATAGTTGGATGAATTGTATCATATTAACATTGGATTTATACATTTTTGTTAGGTACTAGAAGAAATAAACTTCTGTTATCTAGCCTCATTCATCAGAGGACAAAGAAGACTATATTGATGATGAATAGTATTGTCTTGGCCTAAATATAAACAATATATAATTTGAATTATAGAGGTTAAAATTTATTATTTTACATGGATATTTTTTATTATTGAATATCTCTAAAAGGACAAGGATCTTTTAATTGGGTATAAAATGATTTTTTTTTCTTCTACATATTGTAACATTTGAGAATCATTAATGACTTAGTAGTATTTTATATTAGTTTGTTTTATATCCAATGTTCATTGAGGTTAATAATTTATTTTATATTAGTTTGTTTTATATCCAATGTTCTATATTTTTTTAATCAATGATTCATATCATAGAATGAAAAGAAATTTTATTTTTTGATAATACTTTACATTAGTCAACATTTTATGAAAACATGGTGAAATTATAGAAGAAAAAAGTGAACATAGTAAATGGATTCTTGTACAATGGATCAAAAATTCCAAAAGAAACATAAATCCATTGCTTTATTTGGAAGTAAATCCAAATGATTGGGATAAAGTAACCCACCTCATTTGAGATTCATGAAGATTTTGTTATATATCAGGATTCTATATAATGTTTGGGTTTAGTTATGGGAGAATATATTTATTTTTGTGTGTTTTGGTAGTAATATAAGGATAAATGAGTAGCTTCTCCATGATATTATGTGAGAGAATTCGCGAGTTATTGGGAAGATGCATGGTTATGGAATGGTTTTTTCAATGAATGAAAAAAACCATGTGAGTCATAAATTTTTGGGACAACTGTGTTTCACATGGTTGGAACATGTTTTATCATACCATGTAGTATAAAAAGTTTTCTTGGGTAAATTATAGAAGTAATCAATTTTTTTGAACATGTCTTGATAAAGAGTACTTCCTAGCCATGAAATGAATATAATAACAATTGAAAATTATATTTTTCTTCAATTCCATACCTGAAAATTCTCATTCATATACTATTTTATAAATATCTCAAACCAATGGATTCTTCATAGATATTTTTTGAGAAATTATCTCTATTAACCCTAGTTTTTATAGTTCTACAAGTATTGGATCTATGAGATTTTTTGTGAGATAAATATTATTTCCCAGACCTTGTCATGTTTTTTGATATACATTTTTTCTTAGGAGTGAATCATTATATTGGGTTTACAATGATAAAATATAATGGATTAGTTATTTTGAGGTCAAATACTAGTGTTGATTTGTTTATGTTATAAGAAATAGTTTGTATATTTGGTAGATTATGTAATGATTATTCATGTTCCAAAATATACATTTTTATTTAGATGGATTCTATATTTTTTCCACCTATTATAGAACAAAAATAAATCATTTTAAATAAAAAAAATTCTTATTATTTAAAAAAAGAGTGGTTGTTTTTTTTGGAAAACCCTTTTTGTTGATGAATTTAAAAACATCGGATTTCATAGGATTATTGGATAAACCTATTTTCATTAATGAATATAAATTATTATTTTGGTAAAATAAAACTAGGATATTTCTTCAATGTTTAAATGGTAATGATTTTTTAATCTATAGTAAATAGATGTGATATTGTAGCTAATATATAATGTTGTGTGTTTATTATCATTACATATGTACATTAAAAAGTTTGTTCTTCCATTTATATGGAAGAAGAATAATAATCTACACTGACTGATATTGTGGATGGATGAGATATATTCATAATTATTGGGACAATTATGATATTCATGTGTGTTTATGTGTGTTTTTCATGTTTATTAAATTTATACTAAATGGTTAAACAATTTATTATTTAAATATTTATAACATATAATTTACTTATTAAGATTATCTCGATTAATTATTTAATATTCTAAACAATGAGTAAAATGTACCAATACTAGTGGGATAATATTGGATGTATCTTGATGATTTGTTTCTAGGGGTTATTAGTTTACCCCTTTATATACACATTGTCTTCTACAAAGACATTTTTCATCATGAAATATGTAATGAAAAATTTTATTGTATCTCTTGCGGGGAATTATGATTAAACTTTCATGGGATGGTGGTTAGATATTTTAGATCACATATGAATTGATAGTAGTATTTTCAAATAATTATTAATTCTTTAATATTGATTTTACATTTTTTATATCATATATCTCATTCCCCTATTGGATTGATATTTTTTTGCAACTAATATTATTTGAATTTTGTAAAAAGCATGCATCATGTTCTTTTGTTTGGAAGATTTAATTTTTTTCTTGAAAGGTTTTATTTTATTAATTGATACCCCTCTCGAATGTTTTAGTAATACATGGTAATTTACTATTATAATTTTGTATCTGACTATTAGAAACTAAGGTTAGGGTATCTAAAACTATTCCCAAGATAATGGATCGAGTAGGAATGCTACGACAATAGAAGAAAAACCATTAAAAATAATCATAATCATTATATAAGGTTATGTAAACATCAGTGATTTGGATATTCTATAATCGAGTGAATGAAACCATAATTTGTTTTTGGTGTTTATTTTATTAATATTTAAATTCAAAAATCAATCACACCTAACTATTACCCCTTATTAATGGAGTGATTAATTCTTTGGAAAATCACATTATATGATGTAATTGAGATTGTATTTAACTTTTTTATTCTAATAATCATGATTATAAATATTATAATGATATTTCATTATCCATATTAGATGTTTTTGTATGATGAAACTATAAATGTTTACTGGAAACAATTATAAATATATTTATTGACACATTAAATAACCAACTATATGACATTAGAAAGGTAAATAATCACATTTAGTCTTCTAAATGATATGTGAGTCCTTTAAATAAAATATTATGAATATACAAATCCCCTTTTTTATTCTTGTGAATATACAAATAATCCCATACTCCTAAAGTCTATAATAATGTATCTTACATGAGGTGATATGTGTCAGTAGTAAAATATAAAACCTAAGCAAAAATATCATCTAGATAAAAATGTTATTTCTTATGGTTTAGTTTAGGAAGATATAGGAATGATATCTATAAAAAATTATTACAACTCCTTATCAATTATTAATCATTAAGAAATAATTATATAAAAATAAATGTCTTTGATGCAACCTTTTAACATCTTCTATCCCAAAAACACTAACCAGTGTTATGGATTAGGTAATAATATGACCTAAGGTGTCCCTTACTATATTCTTGAGGAAAATGACTAGTATTTAGAGTACAATTTTATACAATGGTGGGACTATACGCTCATTTTAGTGTGAAAAACTTGTATAAATCATATCAATATCACATAACAAATTAATCATGGGGAAATAATATAATTAAAGATTCATATAAATAAACATAAAGTATATAATAACAAAACTATGACTATAATATTTCAATATGTCATACCTAAAAAAGCGTTACCCCATGGAAGAATCAAATATATCAAAAAACACTAAAAAAATCTTCCAAATGTAGGATAATTCAAAAAAAATTCCCTTTTCCATTTTTTTCGGACATCTCATTTTATAAATGTTAGCTTACAATATGAAACTTTTTATATATAACATTCTTTTATCCTTGTATGAAACCATAATGGTTTATTAAGTACCAATTATGGCCAAATGTATTGTTTGAGTAAGACATTTCAGGCCACCAGAAAATGATTTCGTAAACCACATCTACACTAATAATATTTTTCATGATAATGTTTGTAATAAAAAATTATTAATTACCTAAATAAATAAATGTTAATTCACAGTCAGAATAAATGTTGAAAAACATGCTCAAATATAACATAATTGTCCAGTATTAATTATCTCTCATCATAATACATTGTAAATAATGTCTAACTGATTCTAAGGACATTTTCCAAGTAATTCCCATTTAATATACCTAAGGAACAATACTAGTATTATATATTAAAAATTACCAATCATTATTCAGAAAGAAGAATCCAAATAATATATGAAACAATTTTCTTATTAATAGGCCCAAGACTAAATGCATAGAAATTTTTTATAGAATTCAAAATACAATGGTCAAATTCCAAATCAAAGGGGTTATTCCTTCATAAAATTTTGAAATCATTTTGAATAGTTTGGAATACATGGGGATTTTTATTAGAAAATTACATATCACTAGGAACAAGGTAAAATATAATAAGTATTATCCAACATTCCATGTCTGTATGATGTTTTTTCTTATATTATTTATTCAATATTTTCTGGGATATAAAAATAATAATGACTACCAGATAATAGAGAACAAAAAGGAATCCCAAACTCAAATAAATAGTGAATATTAATTTCTTATATGAATTAGTTGTGTCTCTCTATAATCACTATTTAATTTTAACTGTCATGATCACATTATGGGTTTCTAAAGTTCGAGTCTATACCTACTAATATACTAATATAGGACTATATCAGTGTTTAATTACAAATTGTTACCAAAGAAACAAATATTAAATATTTATTTCTATTTTTGTACGCAATCATGAAAAAATACCACCTTACTAAAAAAATAGTGAGACATCGAGGGAAAAATTAATACCAACTACCTTATTATCATTGATTATGAGTAGTCCAAAACCCTTTAATGTTATATTCATAAAAGTTGATAAAATGGACACATAATAACACCCTGAACAAGTGTAAAAAATTCATAAATCATTTGAGACAACTATTTGATGAATAAAACTAAGAAATGGTGGAATTATAATCTCCCATTCACTATTATGTGTAAGTTATTAAACTAATAATTTATAGATAAATATATTTATAATATATTTGATTGAGAAGGGACCACGAATAGGGTTTGTAAGTTATGAAATATGGATGAAGATGGACTCAAAATCCTCTTAATAAACTTATGATTGAAAAATACACCGTTTTAATAATGGTGATCATGAATCATAACAAAATTTAGTATATTGGCCACACCATAGTTGTCTTGACAAGGAAACACTTCTATCCAAACATTCTACCAAACATGACATTCAAGCCACCCCAATGACTATTTATTACAAGTAATCTACACAACCTAAAATGAAAATCATACAAGGACAAAAATATAGATTGTACCAATTTTACCCTTGAGATTCCGTAATCTAGTCCACCACCATTTTCAATCAAACACCCATATATGGATTTTTTGGATACTCATGTCACATGTGTGACCCACCTAAGCACCATGTCCAACAAAATGACCATTATAAAATTTTCATCATCATTGTCCAGTACAAATTTCTGGTATCAACCAAACTATATTTGTTACCTTTGTAAAAAATTGAAATAATATGTAACCACACCAACACTATATTAATGTTCAAATCAATTAAATAAAACAATACCCAAAAAAATTTAAATTGAAAAACATCATGAATGAGATATGTGCTACACAATTAACAATTTTGAAAAAAATGAATATCCCAAATATACATACATTCATTCATGACCCTTGATAACTGTGCATATATTTTATGAAAATGAAATTATTCTTTTCATTATATGTACCAATATTCACTTAGTGAAGTGAAACCATTTCTTATTATTCAATTACCATTTACTAATATGATATATACATTTTGTGTTATATTTTTCATAGTTATCCCTTAAAAATATAATATTGAATATTGATGATTTCCATTTGGATGATCACTTATAGTTTTATGATTTCATTTATAGGCCCTAATCATTAGGTAATAATCCAATATATGCCTAAATTTTCTTCTATTAGTTCCCATATTTTGTAGGAAGAGTCTTACATTCAATGTCGAGTTATAAATTTATATGATTTAATTATAAATTATCCAAATTACTGATGAAATCATCTTCTACGTTTTCCATGTTTTCTCAAGGGATAGATATTAAATTGTGTCTAACCTGGTTAGAGACACATACTGTCAGCTCAGCAATATTTTTTGGAAGACCAAAAAGGGAAACCCATAAAAAATTCCAATAAACACATTTATAGAAACATGTTTCCTTGGAGTTATAGCATTTCGAAATACACCATGAAAATATTATTGGGTAAATAAACTCAAAAAAAGAACATAATTAATAGTATTTATGTGAATTAAAAACGTTAAAAATTGGTTATATGTGCATAAAATTATTGAAAAAATGGTCATCAATTTAGGGTTCTAAATAAAACCTCTATGTTCATCATCTAATGAAATTGAAATTTATAATATTATTTAATAAATTATGGTATACTATTTGGGGTATGATATTATTCAATCGGTATATATGGATCCCCCCATGTTATCAATCTTAAAATTGTCATACCTTATAACATTGGATAACTCATTATCCTTCCAAAATGATACTAAAATATAGAATACCTAATATCTTCCCATGATATCAAAAATACTAGGGGAACAGAATTTTCATTCCACAAAAATAACAAACACTTTCATTCTATATGATTTTATTGAGGTCTCAAATATTATCATAACCCAATTCATAATCCCAGTTGGTATTAAACTTGTTCATAACTTCAATGCTTTCAGTGTGATCACAAATCCCAATGTAACCCAATTTTTTAATCTAGATGGAAGTAAAATACATAATTCCCATTTTAAAACTCAGAGATCTAAAATCCTTCTATAACCCAATTTCATTTTCATGGTCAACAGTAAAAACTAATGTTTTGTAAATATTCATATTATACCTTAATTGATTGTAAACCACTCATTCATTACAATATGGTATTAAACTATGGCCCTTTATCATTTATACAATGTGGGAATGAAATACATATTTTAATTAAATCCTATAGAAAAATAATCTACGGTCTATCACACATATAAATATTTTTTCAATGGTAGTATGATGAAAGATTAACTGAGAACAAAAGGGTTTAAATTCATTATTTTATGATTCAAAATTCATCACAGCAATTCATAAAATATTATCATAGGACCCCATTTGGTTTAGGTTTAAACTAATGTAAATAAAAATATTATTGTTATCAATATGTATTTAAGGAATATATTATTCAATATTAAATATATTCCAATTTTACAAAATAGAATTCATAGTGAGAATAGTATAAATAATTTTATCTGAATTTCAATATGCAAGACTAATTAATTAAACCAAAATAATATTATATAAATGAAGAATATAAAATAGAATGTGAATCCAATAAATCCTAAAAAGGGTTCATGATAGTTTTTCATGGAAAATTAATTTAACTATTTCTCATATAACATAATAATAATTAAATTAATGTAATGTTTTAGTGGATGAGATCATAATGGTCAATGTAAAGATCCCTAGATAGAGTTCCATGATTAATAATTATAATTTTTCTGAAAATATATGCTTTGATCTATTATTTACACATATTTCATGTGATTCACATAGAAATTATTGTTTCATATATAATAAAGAATATTTTCTACAATCACCAAATGGGATCAACAATTTATATACTTCTTATTTATAAATGAATATGAAAAATTGGGATACATAATATTATCCACTAGAAAATAATGTTTTATCTAGGAAAGGGAAAAATAACATTATAAATATGTAATTAATTTATATAGAGTATGTATATTATGACACGTCGATCAGAACATTGAAATGAAACTAAATACTAGACTAAAAAAAGAAATTGAGGCTTCTATTAATGACGTTAAAGATTATAATTTATTTTCTCTATTTTTTTAAACCAATAATGAAGGGGTGAAATTCGAGGAATTATTTCATAGTTTATTAGGTGAGAATAATGTGATTAGTATTGTCCTTGATTCATCAAATTTTTCATTATGTATAGAGAAGGTAACTAAGTAATATAATAACTACAAAAAACATCCCTAACCAATGATGAATTCATATGTAGGAAAAAAAGTACATTGGATCATAGTAATATTCTAGTGTATATGGATATATAAATTCATTGTTCTGGTCAAAAATTAGTTTTGAGGGAGTTAGATAAATATTTTAACTATAGAAAATCACTTCCTTCTAAAGGTAATGAGACCCACTCTCCACCTATAAAAGGAATTGTGATTTTATAATTTTTATCTCCCTCAAATTCAATAAAATTATGAAAAAAATTCATGAAGAAATTGTTAAAGAAATTAGAGAATAATTCATTGAAACATTGTAATTTATTTCTTAAATATCTTCATTAGACCTAGAGAATCTAAAAAATACAATATACCACTAGGGTCTCAATAAAGAACTAAATAAATATTTTTTGAGATAACTTGATGTTATCTATCTAGAATTCATTATAACAACACAATATTTGTTGATTTTGTTCAAATTAATTTAATCTGTATGATATTGTATGTTACGAACAAAACCATGTTTACCTTTCATTAAATTCAATAATGAGTATAAATAATCATGACATTATATTATAATATTTTTATTTAGCATGGTATTAGTGACCTAACCATTATAACGGTGGGTACAAATAGGATTAATTAAATTATGAAATTATACTGTTTACAAAATTATGTGAAAATAATTTTCAGTTACTAATTTACTAGAAATAAAAATAATATAATTTTGAAAATAAAGGAAATATTTTTTTAGAGAACTATCTTTTATGCACAGAAACATGTTTTTCCTCAATAAATTTACCAGTTCACATTTTATGAATGATTTTAATGATATATATATATATATATTAGTTGTTATATAAAATTTACATTCATCATATTATTTCCTACACATAATATAAGAATAAATCATGTTGTAAACTTTATTACCATATTTTTATAAAAATATGTTTTTCTCTATTTGGACACTTAATTAAAAATTAATATTAAAAATTTTATATTTTTTTTATAAATTAAAACACTATTTGAAATAAAATTTAAATATTATATTAGGTTTAATTGTTGATAATGTTGTGAGATGATAAATGATTCAACAAATATTTAAAAATACAGTTTTATATTATGAATTATCATTTCTTATAAAGAATATGAAAACAATTTTTTTAAAAATAGTTACAAATATAGTATTAGTTATATTATGTATCTATTATTATAATTTAGCTAATTGGAATATATTTCTTATTTAATTATTATATAATATCTTTTAGGCTTTTGAGAATATTCTCTTCTGAAATCAACTTCCTCATCACATATACAAGATTAATTTTAAATAAATATTTTCCAATTATATAATTGGTGTTTGGGAAAATTGTTAAAATATTTTAAGTAAAAAATATTTAATATTTTCAAATAAGGCTCAGAATAATTTTGGACTCCAATAATAGTAAAACAATAAAAAAATTATTACATTTAAGTAAAAATTGGCTTAATTGAGTGGTATAAATAAAAATTAATGCTTAATAATAATAAAAAATTATCCAAAACCCATTGTATGGGATTATTTTAACCTTATTCCATTTACTTTCAACAATATCCTATTTTGTTCCATGGGTTATGCGAAATAATGGGAACACCATTTTCATTTAAAAAATTATAACTGTGCCACTAACCATAGAAATAAAATTCCACCTCTCTCCTAACCTCATAAATCATCTATATACCAATAATTTTGAATATACCTATTCAAAAAATTAATTATGTTCCTAATATAATCCTAGAATACTTATTTCTTCATAAATCCATCCTAAGGATCCTTTTCTGAAAACAAAATGAAATCTTATAATGAAGATGTAATGTCCCTAACATAGATATTTATTTTATTTCATCCCCCACCATGTTCAAATTTTAATAAATAATGATTATATAATAAAATTAATATCATCCATATATTAATATTTCATTATTCTAATACGATATCACAAATTATTATTATCTTCTATTAAATGGGTTGTGAAATCAACATAAATAGTTAAGTGGAGTACTACCTCAGGACCTAATGTTATTCATTTTATATCCACAACTCTCATGGTTAGATAGAATGATTGGGTTATTTTTTATTTATTAAATTTATGATATTATTATTATTATTTAATCAAGATATCAAATATTAATTTATACTTTCCATTTCTTGTTAATATGATAACATTGTTCGTTTGTATGATGAACTATTGTCTTACTAAGTGACATGATTTTTTCTTCCCATAAATATTATACAGAAGGTAGTAAGAATAGTATTGTGTAATAATATATATCTATATGATATGAAAATGATTCAATAATGAAAATATAAAATTTACATTTCTTTTATATAACCTACTGAGGATTTTGAAATGACATTCATGCAAACATTTGGCCTACCATCATTGTGAATGATGTATTCCACAATATACACCTATGTTTTATGGATTAATATAACTAAATATTTACTAAATAAATATGGCCTTCAAATATTTATTAAAATAATTGATATGATGTTAACAAGAACCTATTATGAGTATAAAAAAATCTAAACATGCATGAAAAACAATGTAGGTATTTCCCAAAACATAACATTTCCATGGAATTGCTAATAAATGGGTAATAAAATACATAATTAAATCATATATTGTAATATATATATATGTTTTTGTGTTTTTAATGTATATATAAATATTAATTATATAATTTATTTGAACATATACCAAGGAATTCAACACTTACATTAAGGTATTTCTTTCCCAGTACAACACTTCTATGAGACCCATACATTATTCTCCAACTAATTCTTTTTTGAGGTGTATGTACTGCCAAATATCGAAGTTTAGTATAATTATAATAAACTTTATGGATTTTTACATATATATTTTAGGATATCTCTTGTATAAGGTTTATAGTTCTTTTCTTACCAAAGGGTTAAGTGGTATTTTTTCAAAACAAGTCTTCATCAAGACATTTATTATGTCTTGAAACTATCGTATTTTATGTGGTTCATGTAAAATAAAATTTTATTGATATATAAATAATATAATTATATTCATTATATTTTATGTCATATTACGTTATATTCTCTTATGCGGATTATGATTCAATTTTACTAATGTTTTAGGAGTTTTATGATAAAATATCATTGTATATCAATATTAATTATTACTATATTTTCGATGATGAAATGTTATGATTCATCTCTCAATAAAAAAATTATTTTATTGTACTCTATTTATGTCATGATTATATATGTTTTGACTTCATTTTACATTATTAATTTACACACTAGTTCAAAGGAATGTTTTCCTTGGAAAAATATGTTTGTTTATCTGTTTTATAAAAAACACTTTTTCTTCCAAAACCATATTATGTGAAAAATATTTCATTTTTTTTAAATTATTCGTATGATTTATTAATGAAAAATTTACCAATGTTTTAATTTTTAGGAAACACCTTTAATGAAATATTCATATTGTTTTCAGAATAATACCATTTTGTATTGTAGCAAAATATTATAATGGAATCTTTGTTCTAATGTCTATTCTATGATAAAATTGTTTTACATCAAAAGAATTATTTCCTTTGAATAATACATGATATTTTTTAAATGTTATTCTAAAATAAAAGGATTTTGAATAAGTTGTATGATTTAGAAATTTATTTTAAAAAGAAAATGTTGTTTTCTAATGTTTTTAAATTGATTATAATAATTAATTTTTTTGTTTAGAAGATTATTTTTAATTTAACGTATTTTGGAAATTATTTTCATTTTAAAAAGTGTTTTCCAGGGATATGATCCAGGGACACCATTCTAATTATTTCTTTGTGTAGATTATAATTATGATGAAAACATGTTTACAAAATATATTTCTTTTCCACTATTTGTTCTCCAATAAAATTATTATGGAAACTAGTTCTTTTCCCATTGGTTATTATTTGAATAAATGATGAAATTATTATGAAACATATTTCTTTTCTATATGGTATTTTGTAGTGAAATGTTATAGAAACCCATTTATTTTCAAGATTTATGATATGATAAATGTTTAATTCTATCCTGGAAGAAAAATTTATCCTAATCATTATATGATGATTGTAAAATTATAACTAGGGGAAATAATTGATTTTTTTACCAAAGATGGTGGTTACATTAAAAAAAGAATAAAGGGGTCTATATAATCTTCTAATTCATTACAGAAAATTGAAATTTCATGACATAAATATTACTATAATTGATAGTAAAATTAGTTTTTTAGGTACTATATCGACTACCATTTTATCGGGATTAATCCCCTATTATTATAATATTTTTGGGAATGAACCCATTCCAATACGATTGTTTTTTATATGAACAAGGGCTGCTATGGAATTTCCATTACATGCTTATGTGCATTTAACATAACAATGTATTAAGTCAATTTTATTTTCTCATGACTCATATTGTATGATTTCCTATTGAATAATGTCTTAAAAAATACCATTTTTATTCAATTATTAAATATTTTGAAATTTTCTATATATGGAATAGTTTTCATATGTTATGATACTATTCATACCCAATTATACTGATAATGTTTATTTGTTTCCCTTGGATACCATTAACAAGCATATAATATCACCCATTCATTAGTTTATTTTACCCATGTTTGGATGATAGTTATTATGATTGATATGTTTAATGAATGTTCTAGTTATTATCTACTATGTGGGAGATGATATAGAGGTTATATCAAAATGATTTTTTTGCTTCCATGATTCCAAGGGTGTTACACCTCTATAATACCCATGTGCATGTTTGTGTAATATATTTAATATGAAGTTTGAAATTTGCAATATATATTTATTAAGGTTTGGGTATATATAGTTGGTATCAGTTTAAATTATTAGTTATCATTTAGAAAATTTGATGATCAAACATTTTTGGATACCAAGGGATATATATGGATATGTCAGAGAATGAAACTAAGGATGAGTAAAACAACAATAAAAATTCCTAGAATATTTGTAAGCATATATTGAGTGGATTTAAGGAAAATATTTCCCTATATGGACAATACTTGTTTATATGACTCCATTACAGAGGTATTTAGGATTAGAAACTCTAAAAAGATAACATTTAGATTAACATCATTATAATCTGGTGGATGGAAACGAGCCTTGTTAGACACCTGTGTTGACACTCTCTATGGAAAATTCATTGAAAATTTGAAATGTATTTATAAACCAACATGACGTATTTGACTAATGACTATGAATAACAATGATAAATCATATGGTGTCATAGATTTAAAATATTGTGTCACAATTTAGACATCGATAAAGTCATTTTTCATCATTATGTTTTTTCCCACTATGATTATTATTGATCATGATCTTTTTGTTTTTTGTCAATGTATGGAACCAAGAGAAATCATGTTCACACAAAATTTGAGGAAATATTCAATAACTATTCTCAACTAAATTGTATGATTTCTGGATAGAAATATATCCTGATTATTCCCAATTAGATATCATAATATATGATTAATAATGTGAATTTGATTTGATTCTTATGATATAATATAATATGAATATATAATTTAATGAATTATCAAGTGTTAATGAACATAGTGGAAATAAGATTCATATTCCTGCATGTCTATAATTTGGGAAGAATAACATGCTAGCATATCTTAAAATGAGTGGACGAATGATTCATTATGGAAATTAAGGTAATAAATACACAAATTTCAAAGGAATTCAATGAGTTATATGCGAGGAAAATGGGTGTGGTCTGAGTAAATTCCCTAAATTAAGGATTATACCCTAGAATATATAACAAACTATGTAATAACATATCATTGATGTAAAAGGTTCAATATATTTTGAATTTGAATTTATGTGTTATGTAGTATAATTTTAGAAATGTTATTTTTACTAAAAGGGTCATGAAAAATATAGGGATATCGTTATTTTTGGGTGTATTTATGTTTCCATGTATTATTATATTAATAGTTGTGGATTAAGTAATGGGTTTATAAAATTATATATGATAATAATTCCATAGTCATAGATAACCCTTCTGAGATTTTATGTAATGGATGTTTGCCAATATTACGGATATTTTGAGGGAAATCTATGGAAATGTAATAATTTTTTTTGAGGTGGAAAACATTTTTATAAACATGTGAATAGTGGTATTAATAACAGTTATGGTTAAAAATATATGTTATTTTATGTTAATTATGGTTTCATTTTATTTTATAATTTTTAATTAATATAATTTTGGAAAAATTACATCTTTTAAGTGGTGTGATGACAGGTTTCATCTAACAGGGCTGCGGGGCTTGAACCCAAAAGTAATGGGAGACAGTGGTATAAAACATACCAGTGGCCTACATGATTGATTATTTATGGAAACACAACATAAATAAGGATAGTTATACATATGTATTTCAATGATTATAATGCCATCTAGTGAATTATTAGAGATGACGGTCTAAAAGGATACTACTAAAATTATCCATACCAAAAAGTATATGGATTGACATCATTGTGGGTTTTATTATCGAACTTACGAAAACATATAAAGGAAAAATTATATATGGTTTGATGTTTATTTCATCTTTTATTAATCAACAATCTTTTCATTTAGAGAGGATTTATCATTAGATAATCTCTCTAGTATATACATTATGGAATTGTTAAGGATTACATGGACTATAACATTCTATTCTATCAAATCAAGATACTAGATTTACCTTGTTGTTCAGAATATTTCATCAAATTTTTAAGGATATGCGGCTATGTTTGTAGACTACATATCATCCCCTAAAATATGGTAAATTTTATAGAACAATTGAAACACTATAGTATATGACAAATATTTTTCAACATAATTTAATAGTGGTTGGTAGGAAAATTTTCCTCTAGTAAAAATTTAATACAAAAATAGGTTTCAGTCAAGAATTAATACTGCTATATATAAAGATATATATGGAAATAATTATATTAATACAATTTACTAAAATGGAGATCTAGAAATAATATTATTGGGACCAAAGATAAATGAATAAATTATATATATAGTTACCTCCATTAAATAGAAAATAAGGTTATACCGATTTGAAAAGAATTTTTATGCTCATAATTATCGATTATATCATGAATTTGAGGTTTTTGAGATGGTGTTTCTATAAATTTCCCCATGGAATAAAGAAAGGTAAACTACACCCAATATAAATCAGTCCCCTTGAAATAATTGATCATATCCAAATAGTATTTTATTATTTGGTGCTTCCACCGAAACTCTATCAGGTTCATGATTTGTTAAATATCTCCCTCTCTAAAGGATGTACATACCTGACACATCACATTAAATAAACATAGAGGTCATACTAATAGAGATTTATCTTTCTTATCTAGATTATTTGGTATATATTCTATATCATAGAGTGAACGTTATGAAACATAAGGCCACCCACCTAGTTAATTTTATTGGTGAAAACACCGTCTAGAATAATTTATTCCGGAATATGATTATGTAATTTGGATGAAGTATCCATATCTTTTGGTACTAGAGATATAAATTTGGACTGACCAAAATCATTTTATTCTTGGTGGAATATAATACCCTCAGAATATGAGAATTTCTTGTAAGAAATTTATTCATTTAAATATTATTCATTACAAATTAAACTATTTTTATCATTTTTTACACACAACACCATGTTTTAATGAATTATGACATCATTTAAAATAATTATATTTAATATGATAGTTATGAATTGGTCATTATAATTGATGTCTTTAATATGATTTACTAAATTATGAGGATATATGGTTTATAAATGTAGATATAAATTATTATTTGGTGTCCAATTAATTTCAAATTAAAATAAATACTATTTTAAAATAATGGAAATCTTTTTCTAAAAACTATTTGTTGCACAAAAATGATTTTTAACGATATAAGTAAATGAAATCACTTTTAGTGAATGATTGTAACCAAATATTTATAATTATATATTATATTTAATAAATTTTTTGACATGAAACTAATTCTTTTCAAATATATGATATAATAATAAATCAAAATTTAAACGTTAAAATAACATACTTATAGTAAATAGTTTTTTAACATATTGTAAATTATTTTCATGTTAATTTTTACAATTTTAGAATTTTATTTCGAAAAAATTGATTTAGTTTTTGTAATATATTTTTTTAATTATCTTAAAATTAATTTTTTTATAATTTTCTTAGTGGATAATGTTTTATATAAATAGTGAACAATACTGATTATTATTAATAGGTAATAATTATATTAAAGATTTAAACCAGTTCAAATTATTTTATGATGTTTTTAATGGTAAAAATTGTAATATTATATATATATTTATCTAATTTATATTATTTTAATAAATCTCATATTGAATTTTCTTATTATTTTTAAACATCTATACATTTTCCCTTTGGAAAACTTCTTTATAATTGTCACTATAAAATTAATTTTAAATTAATGTTTTCTAACCATGAAAAAAGAATTATTAAAAATGGATTATATATTTCTAATACTCTAACTTTATATTTTATAATAAGGTAAAAAAAATTAAATATAATGAATAGAAAAATCAGTAAAAATTATTTATCATTGTTAATATAATAATGGTTTTACAGAGGGGTTAGACTAGAAATATAAGGTCTACAAATGAACCAATGTTTTTAAAAAAAATTGTGGAAAAATATTTAGAATAAAAATCATATAGTTTTAATAATTAACAATTTTATATTTTTTATAATGTTTTAAACCTGTGCACACCCTTTTTTATGATCAAAAATTAAAAGTGACCCCCTCACCTAACATATAAAGGACACCCCACTATCCACTTCTCCTAAAACTAATAGAACCCATTATTTCATCCAATGCCTACAATATAGTTTCCTTACTACATCTTATCGTCTTAGAATATATAATTTGGTATAAAATCTATCCTAATAATAATTTCAGTACAAACATTAAAAAAAATTCAAAAAAGAGGTAACCATCATGACAAATCATTTCATTTTCTTTATTCATACTCCAACTTAAATTATTATTTAACCAATATGAAGTAAAAAAATATATATTATATATATTTAAATTTTATAATGTTAATTTAAAAACCTAAATTGCTCCCCCATCCACAAAATTTATTATGAAATAATTATTCTTGTCTACGGAAGACTACAACCTTGAGAACTGATGTTATTAGTTTTCCATCATCACTAATAAAAAATAGATATAATTAGGGAATTATTGTTATTATGTGATATTTATGATATTATTAATATTATTTAATCATTATAATACATTTTAAATAATAATTTTTTTGGTAAAATGATAACATCATTCGTGTGTATGCATGACTACCACCTCACTACGTGATGTGATCCATTCTTTACAAACGCTTCGCAAGGAATGTAATATGATTAGGTTTAAAAAATCATTTTATATATATGAAATAAAAATTGTAATATATTTTTAATATATTATTTACCATTCAATCATTTCACTCTTTGAGAAAATTTTAATAAGATTCACGTGTATGAAAAAACTACTGTCTCGATGAACTATGTATTAAATTTTCTATATCAATATTTTAAGGATTTCTATTAAAACATATATCATCAATATATTTGAAATTGATATATTTTTAATCAATATATAAATGTTTAAAATAGGTCATATGTAAATCATATATGTAATGAAATACATAATAAATTATTTTTAATAAATTTATAATAAAAACATATTTGTTATATTAGAGGATTGAATGTGTACAATAGATTTTGAGAGTTACGATATGGTATTATTGTATCACTTTTTTACTTTTATGAGAAACATTATATATTAATCAACTATATTTGTTATGTGGTATATATAATAACTAGTAATATATTTTATGATACATCTCCAGAAAAATATCATAATTTTAAAATTCATTTGATAATATCCCATATATAGGGGTTACTGTTCAAATGTTACCAAAGAAGTATGATATTATTTAATAAATTTTTATTCTATGAGACATACATTATTTTATGCACTTATCTTATTTTATGAGTTGAATATAAATCCAATTTTTATAGGTATATAGTGATTATATATCTATCCATGGTATTTTAATGTTCATGTATTGTTTTTATTTCATAGGGCTTATGATTTAATGTTACTTAGGAGGTGTAGGTATTATGATTCAATCATATTATTTATCATGATTTATAATGATTATATTTTCAATGATTGAAAAATGTGATCCATATGTTAATATAATCATGAGTTTTATTCCCATATTTTTTTTACATGATAATAAATTTTTTCCATTCATTTTCCTCTGATTATTTAATCATGAGTTCGAAGGAATTTTTTTTATAAAAATCATCTTCATTTATCTCTTCAGTGAAAATCTTTATTTCCTTCCAAACCCATGATTTCTAGAAGGGTTTTAAAAAATGATTATAATATTTTCTAATAATTTATTAAAATCATTTTTTCCCATTAATTACTTTTAAAAAATAGTTTCTAAATGAATCCCCATTTCATTTTATACATAATTACAATATTACTTTAACCAAAAATGTTTGGGGAATTATTTCTATATTTTGTATAAGAAAAAACAATCCCCACAATCATGAACCATATTTCTTTTGAAGATAAATTTATATATTTTTTGTGTTATTTTATATAAAAATTAATTTGAAATTCTTCTATTATTTTAAAAATATTTTCTGAATTGAAAAGGAATCCTTTTAGGGGAAATGTATAAATTTATAAAAAAAATGATATCAAATGATCATTATTAATAATATAAGAGAGATTAAAAGAACCATAAAGAAGGAATTTTACTTCAGTCTCTTAAAAATTTTATTAATATGTCACCAGGTAGAGCAGTGGAGTATGTGAATCCATCTTCAATTACACATTTACATTCTTGGATATCGGTAAGGTTATGGGATTCTCAGAATGTGTGAGTGATGAAGTGGTTCATTGAAGAAAGATTGTCATGAAAATGCTCCCACATAAAAGATAAGTTCCATCAGAGATGAGTCATTCTCATTCTAATAGATTTAATAATAGTAGTAAAATCATATTCAATTCATATTTTGTTCTAGTACCTTTGGAATGAAAGATCAACATCCTTTATAAATCAGAAAATTTCTACTTCCATTGCAATGACATGACCAAAATATTCGTATAATAACTCCACAAGCTCACTTTTAGGATCACTGAAAATTACCCCATTTCATTAGGTTCCTGGATTTACCTTAGAGGCACCATTACTGAATCACTTAAACTATCTCAAAAATGGTGGGAACCAGAACACTTCAAGAGTTCCATATAGTTTAGGAAAATGTCACGACAATTTCAGATTCTTAAGGATATTAAAGTCATTGATCGAATTATTGAAGCATTATGGATGCATTGACTCCACATGTTATTTCCATGTAATAATATAAATCATCACATGTTTAACATTGATGGAGATTTTAGTTTATAGCCCAATTTCTACCCTATTAGATACCATATATCAGTTATACACATGTAAAATTGGAAAAAATTGGAATTTTTTAGAGAATTGGAGATGAAAAATTTTCAAATAGGAATTGATAAATTGATGTAGTTTGAGGAATATAGGTCTCGTAGACATTGATTAAAGGCCTCAGTAGGGATGATTTCATTTTTCATGACAATAATTGGTGATCCACATCATCCCAATGATGGTGACCAAACAAGCACTTGGGGAAAAGAGGGATACCCACTCACTATAGATTTCCATAAAAGTAAATATTTTTAAATGAAAGAAACCAAATAATGGTTTATTCTTGAAGGATAAATACATTTTTTTCATAAGAGACTTGTACATTGTTGTTCTCCTTAGATCGTGTGTTTATAGAATACCTTTGAGTCATGTTTCCAAGTTGGGGTCAATTCCAAAATCAGCATAGCATCCTCACTAATAAATTCATGATTTGTTACATCAAATTGAATATCTTTATGATATTATTACATAACATACAAATTATCATTGATTTATATTCTTTGGTTGATTCCAAAAAAGTTATCCCAAAACATCATGGGTTCTCCAATCCTTTTGACATGGAAGATGTTAAGTGAATAATTTCTAATGACAGGCCAGTGATAATAAACAACTAATTTTTGTAAAAAAATTCTCAATCAATCCCAAAAGGAGGATTACATGTAATTTTTTTCTTTCATTAATACTTTCATGGAATCTCGATCTAATAAAATATAGGGCTACAAATTTCTTATCGGTTAACCTATAAATTAATTGATCATAGAGATCCTAGTAGAAGAGTATCAATTTCATGATGTAGATTCCACCATGGGCTTGGTGAATACAACATTGAATCTAAGGAACTATTAAAATTTATCCTTCCAATACATTTCCACCCCACAAAAAAATAATAATCATAAAATTAATTGTCATAATAAAATCATAGGTCCAGATGTACACCATAATGGAGTAAACTCGTTTTGAAACCACAATATTTTTGATATGTAATATTCATCCTTTCATTGAAAGTGATTTACCTTTACCTGAATAAATGGTCATTCTCAGTTGACTCATTACATCAACAAAATGAAAATTATGGGGCATAACCTAGAACATTGGCAGTCAAAAATAAAGATATTTGATGACCCTTCAATTATTCCCAAATCATTGATAATGGTTCTCTTCAATGGGGATAGGAATTTTTTCCCAATATAGAAAAACATCATACTCGAATTAGTTTCCTGACCTAATAATCATTGATATTGTAATAGAGAATTTTTAATTTAGGTAAAGTTCCTTCATCATCACTTAGAAATTATAATAATATCATCATCAAAATATATGTGAGAGGGAGCAGAGATGTCTCTTTTCGATCTGATGGTTTCTAATTCACCTGTGTCAACCATGAAAAGAATAATTCTACTCAGATAATCTTTATCAATATAAAACATTCTATCTTAAATGGTATCCCTAAGTCTTATCCCCCTGGATAAATTAAAATACCCTCTTATAGATCCATTAATCTGAATAAAAATATTTGATGATCCTAGAAGAGTGATAATCCATTCTCTTAATTGTGTGTTGAATCCTAAAGTGTAGAGAAAATATCCAATAAATTATAGTACATAGTGTCAATGCCTCTATAATTTCATGTTTATGAGAAATATTTTCACCCTATATGGATTTTTTGGGGAGGATGACACAATTATAATTTTTTTGCAGACAATATGTGATACTCTTTTTTTCACAAATTCCAATTTATTCAAGGATATAATTTATTCAGATCAACATGAATTCTTAGTGGAAAGAATATTTAGGATAAAGTTTTGAATTATATTGAAAAGGTTTAGTGGTATGAATTAACTAATATCACGGATATTCTCCACTTTTGTAATTAAAGTAATTCCTTGATAATTGATTCGTTTACTGAAGGGGCCTCCCATGAATTAACTCATCAAATGATTACACATTTCATTCTGGATAATATACCAAAATGATTGAAAGAATAAGTTTGTGAATCCATCCGGTCTATGTGATCTATCAATTTAAGACAAAAAATTGCCGCCCTAATTTCAATGTCAAGAGGTAATGCAATGACTAATGATTTTAATTCTTTAGTAATCATATTGGGAATAATATTTTACTTGAGAAACTAATTCATTAGTGGATCATTGAAAATATTTTTGTAAAAATCAATAATATGGATTGAATTGTTTTTCTATTCCTCAAGATTGTAGTCCCAGACATTTGTAAGGGGATTTTTTAAACAAATAATTCTCATACCCTTATTCTTACATTATTTTATGTATTTCCCTTTTTAACCATATTGATATTCATAGCTCCCCTTACTTATGTTTCTTTCCCCAGGTTATGATGATCATTATTAAGTGTGATATGATTAAGAATGGTTAATGTAATGGGGAATTAGGTGGGAGATGATGTAGAACTCCCATGAATCAGATGTTCACCTTTTAATATTTCCAAATAAAGTAAAACATTTTTATCCTCAATGATGTGTTTTAGTATTGTAATGGATATTCACCTATAATGATGTAATATCTATGTATTATAAATTTTAATCTCTATATTCACTACTCAAAATTGAATCATGGATGAAAACAAATAATTATATATCCTTCTAAAATATAAGTATAATAAAAATATATTACATCATCCTCACCTCGACATGAAAGATATTTCATTAAAATAATGAAACATTCTGTCAGGTTTAAATTGTTAGTGATATTTTCCAGTGTTATAGTTTTGGTTAAGGGTGGTATCCCTCGTCTTGTATGTTTTTTGTATAATAAATTATCCGTGTATTTTATGGGTTCTCTTAATACCCAATAATGGTTTTAGCTAAAAAAATATGATAAATTTCAGTTTATATAGAGGTAAAGAGGGATAGAGTTACGTTCAAACATAAATCAATATTTATTTTTTTATTTGATTAACCATATACATTGATATGTATTAAAAATAATTTATTTACATAAAAAATATATCACTTTACTAAATTAGATGTTCTATTATTGAGTATACAATTTTAATTTTCTTATAATTTTTCTATTAAATTTGTTGACATTTATAATTATTAAAATATAAATAGATGCTAATTCTATTATTAATATAAATAAAGTTTAGTTTCTTACTTCTATAACGGGAAAATAAAATTATATCGACAATATTCAGAGAAGTTTTATGAACTAATATTTGTATATTTTATTACAAAAAATATATCTTATTTTTTGAAAAACATTAAGAATATTTAAACATATAATTTTTTTACATATAATTAATAAAAATATTTAAATTATTATTTAATTTAATAAATATAAAGTCATAAAAATATTTATATTTTAATTACAAATTACTTAATATTTAGGATACCTTCATGTATTTCAAGGAAGTTATTGTCTATTTTCATTCATTTTTTTTATAAAACGTGTTTTTAACATGTATAAAATAATTATCAATATAATTTTTTATTCAAAATGATTGAAACTAATTTTTTATTGGCCTAAAAATCATGAAAGTATTAAAATTTCCAAAATTCAAATTTATTGGTCCATTCATGATCTCCACAGTAATTAAAATATTTTTTTATATTTTAAATTATTTTAAAAAATAATGTTTCCTTAAAATTACATAATAACATATAATTATATATAAACAATTATTATGATTTGATCCTCCATTTCATAAGAACTCATTGTAATGTAACATATTAATTCATATATGTTATGATTGATAGGGGTATATTTTGGATACTTAAATAAATATTGATTCTTACTATTGATAAGAATTGATGATTTATTATCACTAATATAATAGAAGTATGTTTATTACATATGATTACCACACATATATATATAGTAGGGTTTTTTATAAATTAATTTTTTATACAAATACATGTACCATAATGAACACTATATCATGGTAACCTATAATTTTTTGTTGTACCATTATTCTCTGAAATATTATATACATAAATCAATTGATTTATAAAAAAAGTAATATTTTTTAAGGATTTCATTACAAGAAATGATTTATATATATACATATTACACATTATTAATAAAAAATGAACATAAATTCAATATTAATAGACTTATTATAAGAATAATAAAAAATAGTACCAAATTTTATATTTCAATTGTTTCATAGAGAAGATAAAAAATAAGTGGCTAAAAATAAAATATTGACTGGATTTTTGTATATTTTTTCATAATTCCATATCACCGTGATGATTTAATTCAATAGTGGGAAACATTTTTTTACTAATTTCTGTTATTAAAAAAATACTTGATTGTTGAAATAAATAAACATTCCAAACATGGTTTAATTTTACAACATAATATTTTTATGATTGGAAAAACTATAATTTTATTTACTTTGTGATTGTTCATAAAATTATTTTTCATAGATTGAAGAATTAACTAAATATAAAAAAACATTGTAATATAAAATTATTTCATTTTATGATACATATATAGTTTGATTTTTTAGTCCCAAAATATTAACTATTTTCATTTCAGAATAATATTTTTTTAAATACTTTTCCACATGTGAAAAAAAGTAATTGAAAATATAATAAAATTATATAACATTAAGATGTTTGTAAATTAAAAATAATAACCATGAGAATTTGAATGTCCCATAAATGGTTGAAATTTAATTTATAGTATTATGGATTTTAATAATTCATTAAATTTTGATAGTTATACTAGTGATATTTGTCAATAAAGATAATAAATTATTGTTGTTAATGATATAGAACCTCAAATTTATATATAGTTTTTGAATCATTCGATGGATTATTTATGATAATGTAAAAAGGGTGTCTTATATAATTCAGAACATGCTCATACTATAATATATAATATTATTTAAAAAAGAATGTAATAAATACAATTCAATGATATTCAATTATTCTTATTAATTGATATCACATTTTTTCAACGGGAGAATAATTATTTATTTAATATTAAATTTTATATTTGATGATCAAAATATACTATTTTATCTTGAAACCCTATATAAACATAGAATTCAAATCGTAAAAAATTTAATTTTTTTATTAACCAATACAATTATAATAAAACCCTAATGATTATTATATAATTTTAAATGCACCTTTACTTATTAATTTTTCACAATTATTTAAAATAAAAATATAAAAAGTATACCGATTTTTCATTAATTTGAAGGAATGATTATTTTCAAAAACGTGTATATAATGTTAATTTTTTATCACCTATTTAGAAATTAAATTAATTTAATGTATTTAAATTCCAAAAAAAAATCAACCCATTGGATAATTTTTCGTTATAATTTTTGATATGATATATCTTCTAAGTGAGGTATAGTTGATCAAGAACAGTGAATCTAGTCAAAGTTATAGATATAAAAAACTCTAAATTTTAACATAATAACAGAATAGTCAGACAATAACCAATAATTACTCATTAATGAAATATCTACAACATACCAATTTTAAATTAATGAGTATATGTGTATAAAATAATATTATTTTACCTTTAGAGGTTCAATTTTGATTTCCTAATGTATAAGAATGGATAAAATCAAAGAGTGGTTCATTGTATTATTCAAATAGAATGTAGGGTTTTCTCCAAGACCCCTAATCAAGGTATAAAACCAAAAGGATCTCTAACTAACATATAACTACTCTCAATTGGATGGAACATAACATCACATTATTTTATCAATGTGTACGTGTGTGAATACAAGTGTGTGAATGTGTAGAAGTTTTAATTAAATTTCACATGCTTACCTATGTTAACATTCAACATTATATTGAATTAGAAATTCAAGAGTTCTATAAAGGTTTGATTGATTTGGAACATGACATTTTATGTATTTATTACATATTCATGATTTCTTATTAACATAAATGTTTTGATTAATCAACCACTAATAAATAATTATGGTATAATAGTGTGAAATTGAAGCCACATTAATCCACAAATATTTATTTGTGTAATAGTTAATAAATTATTACATAACACAATTTATATTTAGATTCATAATGTATTATTATATCAAAAATCATATAAATGTCAGATTGTATAATCAAAATACATGTTGTATAAGTCATAAAAACATATGACTCCCAATGATGACATTAAGCCTGAAAAATCCCCAAATTAACCCTAATCACTATATATAGGATAGATCCCTAGAATATATCATTTAATTACGAGAGTTATGAATGTCTCTAAATTTAAATCAATTCATACATATTATGATCAACAAGTTTTACATTTTTATGTAATACCTATATAAAGAATATGTAAAAAATTATATCAAAAAAATATTAATATAAAAATATGCATTGATGTGTAATTGACATGTAATATGGCTTATGATTAAAATAATATTATTCAATAATACATAAATCATGTGATTGATAAAAATTTTAAAAAGTTATTTAAAAATAATATATTTCATTAAATATAATTTAATTAACATTGATGTAATTTATATAACATTAAAAAATAAAAATAGAAAATTATAAATTAAAATTTAATTTCATATTGAGATATCCAAGGTATATTGATATATGTTTTGATTTAAACCATTTATAATTTATGTTAATATGTTTATGATTTTATAAAAATTACATTTTTATGGGTGTTTAGTTCATAATAAATTATAGTACATGTTTTATCTCTAAAAATAAAAAATAGATAACACTAAATATATAGTGGCCGGGTAATAGGAGCATCATGATAATCTAGTTAGAGGTTGATATTATAGGATATAACACTATATGGATGATATAATACAAGATAATAGCCACCATACAATTATGAATCTAGTGTAATTATATATCTTTTTTTTAAATTACACTGAAATTTTCTTTTGGAAGACAACGTCTCCACTTATAGTTAGATTGATGATCATGAAAAATAAGTTTTCCTTATTTATATTTTATTCCATGTGATCTATAAACTCATTAAATATCTGATTTTATTTCTATTTTTCCCATGGGATCCAAATCATCTTGGCTACCCTCTATGTTCTTTAGATATAAGGTTTACATAATTTATTTTTATCTATCATTAAAAAATATTTTCAGATATTTGGTCAGGATTTCACATTTTATATAATCTTATATTCATCTTCTGATAATATTTGATAAGTCTTACCTTAATGTGAAACGCATGTGGTATAAATGTATTACCATTATCTATATATGATGTATATTTTTTGTGGCATTCATGTAGTGATATTTTGTTAGAATAAATAAAAAATTGAATTGAGTGATATCATTTGTTTATTAGATTACAAGTAATTATCATTAGACCATAATACAACATTCACATGCTAATACATGATTAGGTGGACTACTACTATAATGTATCATATTGATATCATTATGTAAAACAAGTAAAAAATTATGTGGTTGATTTTCCATTAAATACAATGTATTGAAATGCCTTTAAAGTTACCATTAGGTAGTCCTATATGGAGGGATAATAACATTATGTTTCCAACGAGTGGATAATTAATATTTCATGTGAGAAATGATGGGTTTTTAGTTGGTAAATCCTAACATTCATGTAATTATGTTACCTTGGAATATCAGGATCTACTCTAAGTATTGTTTAAAATGAGTTATGTTATGACAAGTTTAAAAAAATAGTGGTGATGAATAGGTATCTTTGAAATATGAGTTGGATTTTTTTGAGTCTTCACTAATGGTATAATTTTATACCTTGGTTTATGTTCTATGACATTCTATTCAATATATTAGGGATGAATATGGTTATTCATACAACATTTGGAATTATTTTAAATAATAGAAGTTTAAAAAAAGACAACCCAATATTATACTATATTTAATTTTGGATAGATTTTTTATAAAATATATAATCCCAAAATCCTCATATTATATTATATGATAAATTAGTATTGTAAAAAATCATTTTGATTCTTTAATATAATATCATCTAAAATGGTTTTAGATATCCTATGAAAATTCCTCACATATTTGATTTTGTATTATCTACAATATACATTCCTCTATGAAAATAATGATATAATGATCTAGAAAAAATTATAGTTAAAATGATCAGATCATGTATACATTTTATAAACTTAATATTTTCTTCCATAAGATGAATCAAATTTATGGAATATCTCATATGAGGGGTTATAAATATTTTAACTAAATGTAATTAAAATATTCACTATGAATGTATGAATTAGTTAATGTTGTTCTATTGAAATATATTTAAGGATGATGACTCATTCTGGATGGGTGTGTGGTACCCCATTCTAATTTCAGGGTCTATATTTTCCCAATAAAAATGATTACTCTCTTATTCTCTAATAATAAACAAACAATGATAGTAGAATATCATTTATTGAATTAAAATCCATCCCATGTGATGTATGGAATATAATTAATATATTTATATACCATATATTAGGTAGTCTTTTTCTTCCTATTATTGATATTCCTCTAGATAAATGATGATAGTGGTAGTGAAAATTAATTGAATGGTATATTAATCTCATTATTTATTTTTTTATGGTTTTATATTCAATATATGGAGAATAATGGGGTATTTATCACATCCACTAACCATAAAAAGTTTTCTTCAAATATATTAAATAACCTAGTGTTACTAGATATTTATAACCAACATAGATTCTAAAATTAGTGATTAGAATGAATACAATGACTATCATTTTGAATTCCATTTTAGAAATTAATAAAAAAGAACAATGGACATTATTTTTTAAAATATGAGGAATTATTTCCTGTTATGTAATATTTTGCATCTATAATATTGGATAACATAGTAGATTATTCTGTTTAAATAATTTACTTTTTTTCTATCATGAATTTTGGACTATCCATCCATATTAAATGAGTGGTCATTTTTCATTTCAAATAAGTGTTCCAATTTGATTATGAGATATAGTGGAATGTTTTATAATATTACTATATGGTATTTAAAGGTTAAAATAAGAATAATCGAATTGTAAGGTATGATTAAAGCACAAGTATCATTATATAGATATTATATCTTATTTTGTGGTCACAACATTGAGTTGCTCTTATGCTAGTAAACCAAAATATCTTTTTATTTTGAATAGATTTCATGACATAAGGAACAATTGGATGTAATATTGTATTGGCCACATGAATGCATTGATTTTATAGGTAAATATCAAATGATCCCCTATCATTTCCCATAATAGTGATGTCACATGATTTATTCATATGTGGCACAATTGTTATCTTACAATGCCAATTGTACATATAACTTCCACAATTATCGATCATAGAATATTAACTATTATTCTAAAAATGGATTATGGAATTTTATCATAACTATCATAAGATATGATTTATTGTATAGTAATTAAAATGATATCATATAATTATTTTTTTAATAAATTTAAATTATCAAAATAATTCTATAAATTATAAAAGTTTTATAAATTTAAGAGAATGGTATAATTAGATATTTATTTTTTTATAATTACTTGAATAAATAATAAATTAAAAAATAATTAATTTTTAATTAAATGTATATAAAACATTTAATAATTAAAATTTCTGTAATATTAATAGTTTATATATAATTTCATTTTTCAAATTATATGTAAATTCTTATAATTGAGATATAAATATTTTCTTTTAATATTTGAATTGAAATTGATAATTTTTTTGAAATTTAAAAAAAATTATAAGTATAAAGTTGTTAATTTTATTATTATGAATCATTCATAAATTTTTATTAATGTAATCATTTAATAGATTTTTTTTATATTTTATGATTTTTTATTTACAATGTTTATGAAACTGGATTAAAAAACAAAAAGTGATATTTACATTATGTAATTTTGATTACATAAAAGTATAAAAATTAAACAGTTTAATATTTTTATAATATCATATAAGAAAAATAAATAACTTATTCTGAATAATATAAATATGTTTAAACTGTATATTTATTTTTATTATAGATATTTAGTATCCAAAATTCATGCTAAATTATAAAACATTTATAATTTCAATATTTATGAACTATCAATAAATTTTTATCTCGTGTTTATATATTTAAATTATTAATTTACATAATATAGTCCCAACATTATTCAAAAAATAAATTTTTATGTCATGACATGATATGTGTATGCTTTAGTTTAAGGGGGTAAAACTAATTCTATATCGTTAAACATTCATCTGAGTTGTGAAAATACAGTTATGACAAATGATTTAGTTTCCATCTACAACGATTTGGACTGTACTGTGTTAAAATTGGGAATTAATTAGTTGATTAAGATTTATACTTATAAAGTAAAAATATTATGAGGTTATTTAGATCACACCAAATTAATGAATCAATATATCGAGGTAACTTGGGTCTTATATCTCACAGACATAGAGGATTATTTATTACCTTCAAATGCGGGGGTTATCTATCTACACCACCCGAGTTACTCTTTTAGGGAATGATGATTTCAAATGATTCAAATCCTTTAAATGAATATTCTTCTTATAAATTATTCATGGTAAGAAATTATATAATAATATGTATATTGTGCATTTATTGAGGTTTAGTAACCCGTGTTATGTATTTTTTAAAGAGTTTCACTTGAACGTATCTTGAAAATACCATTTCCAAGGTTGGAATTAGACGAAAAAAAAATTCATTATACATATTGATACATAAGGAATTACTCTCAGTAGCATGGCCTCCCAAACTATAGAGGCTAGGGTTTCTCTATGATTATGTTTCCCCTTCCACCGTCGGCCTTTAATAGCCCATGAATTTTGCACCTGGTTCAGGTCAGGGGAGGGTATTTTCACACCTTTTGTGTTCAGCTCAACATGGCTCACCCCCTTTGTCGATGAAGGGTGCTCATCTTCTGGCATCATCTGTTCCCCCTTGGTCTTTCATCTGGTGCAACCATCTCAACGATGCTATGTCGATTATTTCTATGTATCTCCCCATTCCATTGACTGTGAGGATCAGTGTGTGTTGTACTTCAAGTCTATGTTCTATAACATCTGGCATCTTCATGTGTCCATGGTTTCTAGGTGGTTTGGTGCACAGTCTCCTCTTCCGACTTTTTTAGGAAACCTGGGTTTTCCAGATCATCTGGCACAATCAGGTGCAGGTCTCTAGTTAGATCTACATTCATGTGGAGGGGGGAGGTCTTGGGTTGCATCTTCTCAGGGTTTTACAGATTTTCTTTTTCTATGATTTCATTTGTTTGATCGGGATGGATCCAGTTTTTTCTGATCTGATTCGATCATGTTGGATTTTATTTTTTCCTTTCCTATTTACATTCTCATTACTGTGAGGTTTTATAACCTCGTAAGGGTGAATATATGGTTCTAATCGGAGGAAATTCATTCCCATAGAGGCGCTTCTAATTCCAAATGACCCTGATCCCATCATTGGTGGTTCCCTCTTGGTATAGGGGTGGTCCACCATGTCCCAGGTGACGATGGCCTTATCTCAAGCCTCTTGGTTTGACATCTGGGCTTATGTGACTATGGTGGTAGAGGTGTTGGAGGAGGGAAAGTGAGTTGGTACAGGATGACTGTTGATGGTGGTACATGGAATGGTCATTTTGTAAGGGAGAATTGTTTTATATTGTAAGGTGGATTGGTATTGTGATTCACCCGAACTCGACCTGTGGATAAGGACTAAGTTGAGGTTCGATATATTTTCTTCATCATTGTAGTGATTTTTGGTTTTGGATTTTTGATTGGGTATGCCATCAGTCATCAGATTAGGCCTCTTCAATGACACAATAAACCCTCTTATTGATAATCCTTGAAATGGTGGGGTGATTCTCTATATTCATATTCTATGGAGGGGTATCTCCACGTGTCTATTTGGTTTGTCATTCTAGATCTTTGGGTCATGAATTGTTTTAATTCAATTATTTCTTATCTTCCCCCCTACATCCTTTAAAAGGGGGATTATGTTTCTGGTGAATATAACAAAAAATTAGAAGTCATTTGTGCCATTGGATAGATATATTCATAAATACAATAATTCATGTGATAATGTGGGGAGAATTAAAACCCCTTAAAGTACGATTTTCTAGATTCATTCTAAAGAAAAACTTTCTAGGACCTTGATCATATAACTAGGTAGGTCATTAAATAACTAGGTTTATGAAGATTATCATGTGTACAAAAATAACGTAATGGGTGTCAATAATGTAATTATATTCTTATAATTAGTATTTTATTTTAGTTACAATTGAAAAACAGATCCCAATAGGATTAGGTTATCATAGGAATAAATTTGTGTTTATACACATTAATTATTGGGAAAAGAGTTATCTATTCATGTATCTAATATTTATAATAGGATTTTATTTATATTATTCAATAACTAAATAATTTATCCATTGAATATCCATTATAGACTCATTGAAGTGTAAAAAATATATATTTACCCACTAATGGACATAATGGGTTTTAAAATTAGTCATCATTTTAGTGGGAGAAAATATACCAAAAGGTGGTTTTATATTCTAGAAAAACACAATAATTCTCCTAAAAAATGTTATGATATAATTAAAAATTTTCAACATCATCATACTTGACATTGATATCTACACCATATGGAGGATAATGTTATTGTAAACCACATTTTGGACCAATATAATACATTATATTTATTCTTAATAAGGGAAATTTTTTTGATTTTTAAGAACCCCAAGCAGAGTAATAAATTATTTATGTAACTCCATAGTTGAATATAAATTCTATGAGTTGAACATATTTAATCACTAAGGGTTTAATTAATTTGTTTTTGTCTATGTATTTGATTTTATTTTCATCATTTAAAATTTTATTATCATGTTTTTTGGGATGTATCAGTGAGAATGTGATATGAATTAACAATACTCATTGTCTTATTTCATTTTTCAAATGAAAAAATGTGTCAAGTTGAATACTTGACACACATTCATCGAATTAAATTATAACCCATATGTGAATAATTTAAAAATATGAATATATAATAATTGTTTTCCATGCTTCCCAACCAATGTAAGTGACTACTCTACGTTGGATTCAGGTTGAACAATATGATCCACATATTAGTAATAACATTCTTTTGAAGTAAATCATAGCTATATGTTATTCATAAATAACTATGGGGGTATATAGTATGTTATATGATATGGTCATAATAAATCATTAATTTTGTATAAATCAATATAATATATCTCTAGATAGGTCCCTAGTGTTATAACTAGTATGGATGTTCTTATAAAAGATCACTATGGACACTAATAGTCCGATTTGTTCTATTTTGTTTGAAAAATCTCTATAATGATCTTCTATATTTCATTTAATAAAAACTAAATATCCTCTACCTCAATATCGTGTTACTGACTACAATATTATATTTAATAAAACCACATGAATTTCATCTTTTCACTCATGTTTTCATAATGAACAATGTATGCATGAGATTGTGTTAGAAAATTTCATCTTCATTTTTCACCACAATATATATTTAGATGAAAATTACATAATTGTACTTTTATTTATATAAAAAATAAATATTTGTAAAATAAATTCATCAGTATTTCTCAATTTCATTATCTTGGAAACATATGTTTAATAGACATACATGATAATAAAATTTTACCTATTTTGACTGTAAATAAATATAATCCTTCTATTATGTTTTATATTAATAAATATTTTCCTATGATATTTATTCCACCTTATTCACCAATTTTTAAAATCATCATATAGATTTTAAATATATCCTAATGGCCCACTCTTTCAAACCCACACATTAACTAGAACTATCACATATTTCACATATACTTACAATATACATTCTTTATTTTTTTCAATATCTTCGTGAATTTTTTCATTGTTATTACCACTATGTGATTCCTTCCCAACATAATATTTCTTAATAATTCAAGAAAGAGTGGGAATATATTCATTTTGTGACTAAATCTGAAAAAAAATCACAAATATCATCTTCAACAGTTATTGTTTAACTATTTTTTATAATATCTTCATTTCAATGTAAGAAGGGTCAACCTTTCAATAGTCCAATTGCGTCAAAAACATAATTATATCATTGGTATATCTATTTCCTTAATTTGAACCATTATCTTTATCTGAATTTATATCTATATGTTTCATTTATAACATCTTTCTTTTCAAAAAAATGACTATAAAAATAATTTTATTTATCAATTAACTAAATATTATATATATAATGTGATATAATATTATGAAATATTTGAATTAAGAAACTCAAATTAGAGTAAATGACTCGTAAATTTAATTGTAAGTCCGTTGATGTAATGATTATTTACATAAAATGGTGACCCTTACATAAGAATTAATACTTTAACATATTTATTTATAGGAAATTATATATTCTAATGAAGATTTGGAAATTTAAAAATTTCATGTTGAATACCACTAAAAATCAATGGTGGTGACTCAAAAATATTATGTAACTAATTTTAAAGATGAAAATTTTATACATGAATGATTTCAACATCATTAAATTTAAAAGGGAGTCATATATATCACTATTCCTCAAAAGAATTTCTATATTTCTCAATGTATATCAAAATAAATTTTTATTATTCCAATATTTACCCATATTTATTAATATATATAAAATTTTCGTTAATATAATTATTCTCAAAATTTTCTACCAATATTATTCAAAACCTTCTGAGGATAACTGAATCCACACCATCATATCTCTTAAAAATTAAAACTTATAAAGATCCTTCTTAGAGAAATAAAATAATATTCTTTCATTGTTTATATAAATACAAAATAATAATCAAATCCACTGGGTTTATCGGTATACCACTTTGGATTTATTCAAATTAAAAAAAACTCACACACAATTTCATCACATGTCATGACTGCATCACCACATCGTATACCCCTACTATGAAGGCAATGCGAGAGTAGAGATAATGACCATGATTCCAACATCCAGTAATCCTCGGGTTGCGACTAGCACTGCAGGTATAATAATCACACCAATGGGAGGAATTACTCTCTTAGAGATCACATGTGAAAGAGATAGATAATTCATACAACAATGATCTCCAAATCAAAATACAATGTGAATTAAAACCCAAGTACACATTTGTAATTTCGTGCATGAACCACTAAAACAGAAAATGGAAAAAGGAATTTACCAAAAAAATCTAAAACAGAAGTGACAATGAAGCCCAAACAACTCCTACAAAAACCTAAGAATGTAGTATCATGACTAATATCCAACCAGATCCAACTATCCTTAAAAGGATTTTATTTAACGTAGGGTGTCTATAATAGTATAATCAGTAGGATCCTTACTAGAGCCTCTTGTAGAAATGAAATCCAATCATGCTAAATCATAGGGAACAACAAGTGAAACTAACTTGTCATCTAAATAGTTTTACTATATCCTCCACATCACTATGGGTACTCACAACAAGTATCACATAAAAGATTATAAAATATAATAAATAATTTCAATTATTCCACACAAGTTATTGAATTTTCCCTAATGTTGCTTGTCCAGAGCATCTCTCTCCAAAAAAGGCTATCTCAAATACCCATTGGAAGAGCACCATATCATGAACATCATACAAAACCACCACCACATCCACATATCCAAAAGTATCAAGGTAGTTTTTCAGAGCCACCAGATCCTGTAAAACATGTATCACATTTCAGGTATTATACCTCAAGACATCACATCTTATACACGAAGTATGGATCCTTATACCATCATAACCTAGACATGTTACACCTATAGTAGTACATAGGACGCTATATTGAGAATATGTGTGTGTGAATAACCACATGAAATTATATGTCTCTTCGCACATATATGGGAAAAAATAACCATCATGCATACCATCACTATTAACCACCAATAGAAGAGAGTGCGGCCAAAGGGTGTCATTTGGAATCCATCCTCCCGTCAAAATGGTGGGGAAGAGACTCCCAGGGCTCAGAATTCCTGGGTATTTAGTTCCCAAACTGATAAGATGGAGTTTCATAAATTACACAAAAAGTATAGAATATAATATATCTCACAACCACTCTATGAAAAAAAGCCTAGTCTTATATTGAAATGCATTTAACATTTCATGGACTCAAAAATTCCATTTCTAAGACTAGATATCCTATAAGAACACAACCATTTATAGAGCAATATTAATTTACATTATCCCATTTTATCAAAATTTCGTAATGATAATAAGATATTTTACTGTTAGTTTACCATTAAAATTTTTCCACATAACATTTCTATAACATTCCACGTAATATCCCTTCCCTCCAAGAATAAACAAAACTGATTCCACAACTTATGAAAATTAGAACTTCAATATTTCAACCTAGCGATATCAAAACCCATGGGTTAATCAATTATTAAAAAATTTAATAATATTATTATCACCATTATATATTACAATTAATTCTATAAAATCATTCTATTGTACAACAAACAAGGTACGCAAAATATAGATAATATTAATAACGCGTTGAGTCTTTTCCATATATAGTAAGTGTGTAGACCCATACATCCTCAAGTTGCTAAACATGAAAAGCATGTGGCTACCATGTGTATCATCACCTCTTTTGGAATGTGGGTATGAAAGACTGTCAACCTAATTAAGTGGGGAATGTAAATCAGATAAACAAAAAAAATCAATAAAAACTAATTTCACATCATCAGGTAAGCCCATATTTAACCAATTCTATCATCTCTAGTGTCCCCCCAAACCCATATGCATAAACCAATTCATCGTACCACTTTAGATATTATATTATTTTATAATAGAAATGACTCCCTTCCCCAAATACCAAAACATCACTCAAAGCTATCTATCCTAGGCTTATATCACATTTGGGCACCCTGGACCCCACTGAATCAAAGTGTTTATACAAATCACATCACAATTAAATTGAAATAATATAAACAATATCTTGGCCATAATAGAAGGCACCATTCCATCACACACAAAAATATCTCATGGCTCTAAAACATAAGTCACTAAACCATTATAAGAAATAGAATAACTCATGCCAGTAAATGGCCCCAACATTATCAAACAACCTATTTTTATTCTATATTTAATAAACCAATTCATTATTCATAAGTTCCAACTATGGAAAATATATGCAACATGATATCACAAGCTACAAAAAAATTAATTAAACAATTAATTCATCATGTCTCTAACTATTATATCAATAATAATTATCATTCTTTGGGTTCATCAACCAATATCAATTTAACATTCTCACTTTCATCAATTGGATTTTCATAAAATTGCATCAGCAACTCCATTTCATAAAAATAAATTTTTTATCTTTTATCCAATTAATTATCAATTAATTATGGATTTATGTCCATTACCAATTTCCATCATGAAGAACATGCTTAATCAATCTAATCCTAGATACCACACAATCTAGAAAATTAAGAGGAAAACTTCAATCATTGTATAATGAAACAACATATGATTGATACCAATTCCTTTAATTCTAATAAAATTATTGTTATGTCAATTTCATTATGATTGAAAGGGATAAATCATGCTATATCTACGATTTCACATAATTAAATAGATAACCACAAAATCACCTACCTTCAAATGATGTTGAAATTCATCATACGAGAACATTTCAAAGGAACAAATCACGACTTCCACTCCTGCATGACTACATCCACATGAGAATTCCATGACACATTAAAATCAACCAACACCCAAGAATGGTCCATTAAAAACATTGATATCACATTCTATCACATTAAAATGAGAAATAGAATGAGAAAAGGTCAAATAATACTCAATAACGAAGGTAGGTCATACCATATATCGAAGATGGATCACTATAGATTGAATATGGGTTCTAGGGATCATTCCGTGATGAAGATATCCCCCAAATGTAGAAGAGAGGGATGTTGGGTCTCTAGTGTCTGAGGGAGTGACACTATAGTATTAGGGTTGAAAAAAATTCTGTGGGTGGAAAACAAATAAAACATATAGTGTTAGGGAATTACATGACAAGTAATTCCCTTCCATGTCGTGTAATGCCTCAATGTCGAGTTCCAATGAAAACATGTTCCCATAATGATTTATTTTATTTTTCATATACTGATGTTTTTCATGATGTGATCCCCTATATAACACAATGAAATGACCTGTGAAATGGGATATCACATCACATAATATTGTTACATGTTGTGTAATCCTTTTATTCTAGCATTTAGTTAACAAAAAATCTGAAAAACTATTCCAAACCACCTCTATGAACTTCAACCATTGAAACATGCATAAGATTGATCCATGTTGATTTCATACAATACAATAGATAACTCTCAAGACATTATCATCCTAGAGAATCCAAAACCAACCCATATTGGAAACACAAATGTGTTATATGAACAACTACCCCAAGTGATACCTCTCAAATGTGTCACCACCATTGATGTTCAGCACCTCACTAGAGGAATAAGCTGAAAACAAATAAACAATAGAAACTCTCTCATAAAAACAATCATTGGGGAGATAGATCTCAAAAGAGAGAAAACCACTACATAAAATTAGAGAAACCCATATAATAAAAAAAGGGTATACAAACACCAATGTAACAATGTTATAAGAGAAGATCTAAACATCAAAATCCTCGGGGTACTGAGCACATATCTGCCACTCATGTTCCCATGTACTCTCCCACATACCTCTATGATGCCACAATACCCAAAAGAAGGGGATAGAATGCTTCAAAAACACCTTCTCCTTGTTGTCTTGTATCTCTAAAGGCCTCTCCTCGATGGTGGAATAATCATCAACATTAATCTCACCCCAATCGATGATGTAAAAGTCGTCATGAAGATTACATCGTAGCTACGATAGAAGGAAACCATTAATGTATTTGGAACATTTTTGGGGGAAGTGATACCCGATACGCCATGTCTCCAACATTAGACAAGTCCTCGGAATTCCCAACATACCGGGGAGAAATATTACTCCCATGACCAAACCATCACCACCCATGATAAAGAGACACCTTCAAAAGCACATGATCCAAATCATCAAGCTCTAAAGGACTCCGCCTAAGATGTGAATTGGACTTCTAACACTCCAATACAGTATTCATCCTCTCTCCAATAACCTGAACCACCTCTGTCCTATTCAATACTAGTTCTGACTGAAGAATTTATGACCATCCAACCCCAGTCTAGAACAAAAGAGAATTAAAAGGTTTACCATAGATGGAATCAAATAGATCCATACAAATGGTGGAGTGAAAATTATTGTTTTAAATTATCTTTACCAAAGCTATGTGACTCATCCACAAACCTCTAAAATCCAGGACAAAAGAGCACAAAATGTCTTCAAGAGTCTGGATGGTCCACACTATAGAGGTAAAATGGGGATCTCGATCATAAATGATAAATCCAGGGACTATATGGAGCCTTACCACCACCTCCATATACTTCCTTGAAAAAAACTCCACTGAGCACGACTCCTTGATCGTTATAAAGTGGGATTATTTTTAAAAATGATCCACTACTTCCCATATATCCTCATAGCCTCCTTGAGCTCGAGGTAAATAGGTAACAACGTCTATTGAGATTTCCTCTCACTTCAACTTAGTAACATATAACGATTGTAGAAACCTAGTGGGAACACTGTGCATAGCCTTTACCTTTAGGGAGACCAAACATCAAGACACAAACCCTAAAACTGCACACATTATCACATGACACCATATATTACTTCTCAAATCCCGGTACATCTTTGTCACTTCAAGATGTACCACTAATGGAGAAATAATGAACTCTCTATGAACTATCTCCTTCATTACTAATGGAAGGAATGCCTCCCCAGAACGACATATGGTGTTATTCATCCAAAAACCACCCACAAGGGGCCTCTACATAAACAAGTCGGTCTCTCCAAACATCCACCTCAACATTCCATAACTAGGAATCCTCCTCCAACTACACAAATGATGACTAAAATGTTAATTGATAAAGGTAAACTCAACCCCCAACTTATCCCATATCCCAATGCAATTCTAAAAGTTCTTCCATTACGCTCCACGATTAACCTAATTCACTCATCGCATCACTATGTGACTTCATACTCAACAAATCAGCTAAAACATAAACCATACTAGCTGTATATGTGATTTTTATATCGTAATTATAAAATAACTCCATCCACCGAAGTTTTCACAAGATCAAATCACACCAAAATTATATATAACTCAGACTATAATGATCAGTGATGACAATAATGAACTTCCCAATGAGGTATTGTCTTTAAACACTTAGGGAAAACACTAATAACTCTAACTCGATATCATGGGTGACATAGTTATATTCTTGGGGATGAATCATCTAGGACCCATAAAAATTTACTAATCCATGATGCAATAGAACACAGAACAACCCATAATTAAAAAACAAAGAAAACCTAAAATTAAACTCTTTATATTGAAAGATAAATAATTGGGGCACTGGCCAACTTATCCTTCTAATACACCGAAGCTTGAAGACACATATTTGTCCATACAAAACCCCGATGCATTCTTTTAATTATTGTTAGAGGAGTCACAACCCAAGTGTAATTAGATACTAACATCATCTAACACTATCTTGCGGATTTCCCAAGACACATCTATTTATACATTCGACAAATCCATTGGTACTCCCAACTGGGATACAACATCCTCTTTGAAACAGATTTATTGATCCCAAAATTTTCACATCATTAACATCATAAATAGCTATTTTCGATGAAGAAATACCAAAATGGAATGAAGATGATCTGAACAATAATCCTAAAACACAGTATACACAAGGAAGTCATTAAATAATTCATCCACAAACATATTCATGTACTCATGAAATATAAAATTTATTAACCACATGAAATCAACAACATATTTCATCAAATCGAACAGAATCAAAATGTACTCGTAATGTCCATAATGACATCAGAAAAGAAGTATTTAGGATATCCATATCATTCACACACATATGATGATGTATTGGCTACAATGTGATATTCAAGAACCAACATAAACCCTTCAAATGATCAAAAAAATAATCAATCTATGAAAGAGTATAGTGGTTCATCACTATCACTCAGTTAAAGAGAATTTAATAGATATAAAACCGAAAACTATAGTAATCCTTTTTCACAGACAAATCTAGTTCACCCCATAGTGACACACTCGACTGAATAGAAAAACACTAAAATAGACCATTTATCTTTATATTTATCTCTCACAACTCATAATCATCCATATTTTATAGAGATATTGATATAATAGATGCACCTGGTTGTAGCTCGATCTCGAACTCGATCTCCTGTCGAGGGGGTAATTCTACGACCTCTTCTAGAAAGATATTATGATACTCTACAATGACACAAGGAAACATCGAATTCTAAACCACTGATTAACTCACCATCAACTAATCCATCAAGGATTATAAGTTAGGAACAATAATCTGACCGCTTTGAGGGTCTCACTCACCAAAAAAACTATTACACTCCATCAGTAGAGAAGAACACCACCTGCCTATAGATTCAATCCACGTTATCCTACAATGAATACAACCAATACATTGTGGAGATCAAATAATATTTTTGTTTCCATAAACATAGCAAATATCCTAAGAGCAGCTCTTCCCTGACAATATCTCACAGTCACAATATACTTCAAACAAGTTATCTCGACCACCAACTGGTGTTGTCAACAAAAATGGAAATTGAAGCCTCTCTTACTCATGTTTCATTGCATGGATAAGGGAAGGTCATATGATGGAGTGTTTCAATTTTGATTCAATCATGGCATACATGCAAGTATAAAACATGAAAAGTGTACCTAGGATTATGTTTTTCTAACATGGTTCTATCAACTATAAAGAATGAAGCTGATGAAACCCATCTCCACATACTCTCTAACCCTAATGATGACCACCACTATATCTACTTTCTACTATCTGAGGATGATAAGCATCATAATCTAGTCTTATTCTTACCCCTTATGTTCTCAAATGATCCAAAACTCGTGAAAGCACAAACTATTTCATCGGATGGAACTACTCAATAGAGGAACATGGAGTAGAACACATAGCACACACAAAATGCATAAAAATGTAAGGAACTATCATTACTGATAACCCAGGACTCCATAATAAAAAATGGTCATTATCCATTTGTATATTATTTATGGAATAATCCCTCGTATAAATGAGATACTTAGGGATTGGCCCTACCCATGACAGAATAGAATATCTTTTTCATGAAAATAAATTACCTCGAACCAGAGCACTTCTTCTTGTGAAGTCCTAAAGACTCTCTTGTCATAGAGATATAGTTTTGGATAACATCCTATTGATGACCTCTTTCCATTATAGCACCAGATTATATGCCTTCAAAATTATTGGGGTGACCTACTGCTGGATCTCTAGATGCATAGACTCCTCGAAATGCCTCGTTTTGGCCCTCTCATTTAGAAATAGGTAAAATGAATATTACAATGGTTCTGGAAATTTATTCCAAATTCCCTCATAATGGAGATTCCCCACTGAAGGGAAAGCTTCTCCTACGTTCTAGACACCTTTCCAATCAAAGAAAGAATCTTGGATGTGAACTTCTCTGAAAAAAGCTCTTACAAGACTGCTGAATCATCAGGAACATTGAAGTACAAAAACCACCACTACCTTATTTCACAATGCAACATCGTCAAAATCAATGACACCCAGTACTCCTTCTGAGGATGGTTCGAACTGAATGAAATCTCAACCACATACAACTAGTCTTTTATGAATTTATCTAAAATGGATCCCTCATAATTATGAAAACTCCTGTTCTGAAACTCTCAGAGTATCCTCCTCCATGATTCATCATCATTAACTCTACTCTATGATGATCTCCTAGAAAAACCTAGTGAACATTTCTGCCCGAACCTGATGAGGACATCGACCGGGATCCATACCTACAAAATAATAAACAGTGAGATATCATAGAACTAGAATATGGAAGCTATAACATTAATTAAATATTTTATTTTATTCATTTTAGATTAACCAATACCAAGTTCTATGCATTTATAAATATGTGAAAAAAAGAATGATGCATAATCCTTTCGTATATTTCTACCGTATTATGAGTATCAACTCGTTTTGTAGCCATTGTAAGATAAATGTCCCATGCATATATCACGATGGTCCCTATATACCTATGCCTCATCTAGTATCTAGTAATCAAAATGGTTTCAGAAAATTACTAACAAAGTTTCTCGACCAACCCATGCAACCTCACCTATGCCTAACTCCAATCCGCATACTTTCCCTCAACCTCCCTCTGGTACAACTCTATCACGACCACCCTCACCCCAATGTACACCCTCCTAGGATGCGATAGTTATAAAAGGAGTTAATGAAGATTGATTGTTACCTCTAGTAGGACCTAGATGGAAACTAGTACCAAGGGAATAATAAACACACTATGGGGTAGCATTACCCTATACTAGAACACATGCAAAAGATATAGATAATACATGCACTAACGAAATCATTATTAGAAAAAAAATTAAAAGAAAACCCATGTACACATATTTAATTTCATTAATGAACTACTACGACACAAAATAGAAAATATAAAGTACCAAAAAATGTAAAACAATAAAGAAAACAAATCCCAAATAAGTCATACAAAACATGAACCTAGTTTTAAGTAGCCTAATCTCTAACATACTCTAACTGACGTAAAAATATTTTATGTAATTTAGGATGAGTATAAATATATAATCCATAGGATCCTCCCCAGATCCTCTCAGCAAAATTAATAAACGAATGCTAAATTATAGTGAACAACAAGTGAAACTAACTATTCACCTAAAATGTTATACCATGTTCTAAGACTCTCCATGTATACTCTAAACACGTATCACACAAAATAGTATATAATATTATAAATAATTTCAAGAGTACCCTACTACCACTTCCCCATAGGTTTTCCGCTTTTCCCATACATCACTTGTCCTAAGCATCTCTCTCCAAAAAGGCTATCCTGAAGACACCTGGGAGAACACCACAAAATGCACATCATGAAACAAAACCACCATGTCCACATAAAAATAATTTACTAGGTAGTTTCGAGGTGGAACCACAACTTTTATAATATTTATCATACATTTGGTATTATACCTCAAGCCATCAAATCCCATACACCATGTAAGGATCATCTTTTCGTCACAACTTATACAAGTTACATGTGTAGTAGTCATTAAGAAAATATATCTATAATATACGCGTGTGAATAAACACACACCATTATAGAAGTCTACACACATATATGAGGAAAAATAACTGTCAGGCATTCCAGCATAAGTAACTACCAAGAGAAGAGAGTGGGGACAATGGGGGTAGTCAGACATTAATCCTTCTTTCAAGATGTTGTTGAAGACACCCCTAAGGAACAAAATCCTTGGGGTGTTAGTTTCCCTAACTGATAGGGTGGGGTATCTTATTAAAAAATAAGGTAAGGAATATAATATTTCTCCAAACCACATAATGAGAGAAATCTAGTGTCATATTCCCTTGTAGTTAACGTCTCACGAGCTCCGGGACTCCACTACTAAGACTAATAACTTATAAGAATAGAACCATTTAAAGAGATAAATAAAATTACATTGTCCCTTATTATTAGTTCAACTTTATGTTAATAAATTATTTAATAGTTAATTATACATTATCATTTTCCATATCAAATTTCATTAACATTCCAACCAAGATCCTTGCCCTCCAAGCTTAACAAAAACCGAGTCCACAAATTCTTATGATCACAACCAAAGCATTGCACCGTAGTAAGCTCCAACCCCATGGGTTATGAATTTATTTACTGACTAATTAATAGAATTATGACATTTAAATATTAAAAATAATATTAGAATGGAATATTAAGCTACCAAACACAAGGGGCTCAACATGGTGATTAGGTGAACTACCCATCGAGTCTTTACCACATATACTAAGAGAATTATCCCATCCATACTCAGTAAGCTATACACAAAAAGCACATGGTGTACCCATGCATCATGGACTCTTCTATAATTATGGCACACACAAACATATTCCTTAAGTAGTATGGAATGTAAATAAGATAAACATACAATATATTCAACAACAATAACTTTCACATCAACAGGTATGCCCACCTTCAACCCGTTCCATCATCTTCGATGTCTTCCTCATCACCCAAATTCATTAGCTAATGAATCTATCCACTAAATTCATCTATTATACCCACAATAATTTGGCCTCCCTATACCCACATACCAAAAAAACACTGCATTCAAATCCATCATATTCTCAAATCACATCCAGGCCTCCCTGTCTCCACAACCACAAGTCTCATATCAAATGTACATCACAAGAATCATGAAACAATTGAAACGAGAACTTGTCCCTAAAAATTGAATCCAAAATTCACACACAATGATCTCTCATGGAACTGAAGCACATGGCACATAGCATTGACAAGACAATGGGTAGCATTGGCTCGATAATGTCATTAACATTATCACACAACTACTACATATTCCATCATGAATTAATTGATTCATTACTAATACGTTCCATATATGAAAATCTTATGTAACATTTCATCATAATATATTTAAAAAATAACTAATCAATTAAATTATAATTACATTGTCACTTTTATCAAGAAGAAACAACAAGCTTTAGGTTCATCACCAATTGAAAATAATCATGATCACCTACGTAAATTTTATTATAATCAAATTACAACAACAATAAATGGATTCTAAAACATTGATCTATAATATTTACAATTAACGATCAATTAAATCTTGATATAATTTCTTTTATAACCACCATTAAGAAAAAAATGTTAAATAAATCAAAGCATATATATAACACAACCAAGAAAATCTAGATGCAAAGCATTATCACAGTATAATGAAACAATATACGGTTGATACCAATTCCTTTAATTTGGTTCATATAATTATTAGGTCAAATTAATTGTGATCCTCGGGGATAAATCATTCAAGATCTACGATTCCATGTAAGTATATAGAGAAACATCCAATCCCCTAACACAAAAGGTCATTATTGTTCTTTGCAAAAGGACTGATCAATCAAACGAATCAAGATTCACTCTCTCGTAACACTACATCCTCCTCTGGACTCCGCGACAGCACCGCATCAACAAACATCCATGAAAGGTCCATCAGAAACATGGATATCACATTCCATCCGATGGAAAGTAAAAACTAAAAGAATAAAAATGAATAAACCTCAATAATGAATGTACATCATACCTTACACTTATGATGGATTAATATGGATATAAGCGGGAAAAAATGGATCATTCTATAATAATGGAATCCCCAAAGCACTAAAAAGAGTGTCATTGGGTCACTCGGGGTAATGAGAAAGCCACTACAGTTGTAATTTTGACAAAAACCGAGTGCCTATAAAACAATTAAAATATACATCGTTGGGGTATTACACATTGTGTAATTCTCTTTCAAGTGTTTTAATTTCTTAAGGTTGAGTTTTTATGAATAATACATCTCCTTGATGTTTTTTTTACTTTTCGTACCGCGATGTATTTCATGAAAGGAAACCTTCATTCACGCTGTGAAACAACCTGTAAAATCGGATTTTACATCATGCGATGTTGTTGCATGGCGTGTAATCCCCTCATTCAGGCTTTTACTTACCCAAAATTATCCAAACTACTTCTGAACCACAATAAACCACTTCTATCTACGAAACATGAAAAGAGATGATCGATGTATATCTATTACCTTACATCATATAATATAAAATCAAATCCATTCAAAATAATAAATATAATGTTACCACAATAGAAAAAGAGTACATATTTTTGTGTGAATTATATGACTCACACATAAAAAGGAATAGAATATCCTCTTTTCCTTACACATCAACATAAATTTGGATTAAAACAATTATTACCAGATCACATTATTATATCCACTTAACAATTAAAAATGTAATATATTTATTAGAGTAAAAAACATAGAGGTATTAAGACGTAATGAGAATATTTTTGTTTAAGAAAGAGGTATAGCTTTTAAGTGAATATTGTTGTTTTATTTATTTTTTAATCTCTAATAAACATTCATAACTCATGATCATTTCATAGAATCGGTATATAATATATGTTAAAATGACATTATATTAATTTTAATACATATATACATGTCCACTACCATCACATTGGTAATGAATTCATCTTTTTTGTGGATGACAGAATACCTCCTTGTGAATTGTTGTAATTATTTTCCATAACTGCCTCTAAAAATGGAAATAATTATGAATTTAATATATATTAATTATATTTCTAAAATATTTATCATTATTTATTGATAAGTTAATATATATATATTTTACATTTATCTTTATAAAATGTTGTTAAAATCATTCTTGAATACTTGTGGATTACCAAGCCTGTGTGGCAATGTGATTATTTTATAGTCCTTATATAAGATGAATGATTAATATTAATGTATTTAAAAGGATAATATATAAATAAATAAATAATTATTATTATTTTAAAATAAAATTTAATTTTAATTCATTTTCTCAATTTAATGAAAATTCTAAACATTAATAATGTGTACGTATGACTTATCATTTTGAAAATTTTATAGTAGTTCATTTAACATTAAAATATTTCATGGCTGTTTTTAAAAGATAAACTTTTCATAAAAAATATATTAATATAATTATTATTATTCCATATATTAGGTAATAATGACACCATTTTCCATGGTAATTATTTTAATGTTATACTAAAATTATAAAATAGATTTCCTCAAGATAAATGATGTGTACATGAATGATTAGGTAATTAAATTTATCACCTTAATTAATGAATCAAATGGATTAATATTAAATTAATAATCCTTGAAATATGTCTTAAAAATTATAATGTCTTTTAAATGATTTTTATAATGGATTCCAAATAAACAAATAGAATTTCTGGAATATATGTAAGGGATTGCATCTCAATTTCACATCCTTGTGCCATGTTTTATTATTATACGATAAATTTATTTTTATGGTGTATAGAATTAAATTTTAAATGTTATACTAAGAATCCTATATAAATCAATTTATTTTATTTTATAGATCAAATAATTTCATCCACATTGATTGGAAGTGAATGTTACCATGTGGTAAGGATTGTGTAACTCAATTTCCTTTTATAACGTTGTATATCTTATTCGATTATTATAATTTGAAATGATTGTCTGATAAATGATATTTTAATTAAATTATGATATAATGTTGTTTATGGTTTAAAATTATTACTCATGATCTATACATTTGTTAATTATCAATTATATGATATGATCTTTTTAATGGTTATCTATATCAAATTTTAATTTTTTAGAGTATATGATTATGTTATGTATTTATATTATTTTATGTGGATATAGAATGCCAAATTTATATTTCTATTAATAATATATATATTTTCAATATATTTAAGGTCTCATTTGAATTATTTCATTTACAGTAAATACAATTTATTATATACATAGTTGGTAAGAATATTATGTTTTAATCCCAATTTAATAAGGATTTTTATTCTTAAATTTAAATTCAGTAAATATAATAATACATATTTCATAAACACATTTTATTTTTATTATAATCTATTTATTTATAAAATTCAAATATTTTATTACCATATTACTATTAATGGGTCCAAAATGATCTCAAGAAATGTTATAATTATTTCTCTACTTTCCGTTAGAAGATATTTTCCTTCAATTTTATTTTATTTTAAAATGTTATCAAAAATCTGTTTAACTATTATAAAATTATACATTAATGTAATATTATCCAAGTTCAACTATTTATAAAAAGATTTGAAATTATCAACCTTGTCATATTTTGAACATGGTTCTTTTAAATGAAGGTATGAATGTAATATTTTTAAATGATTAATACATGATCAGAATTTTCCACAGTTATGACCATTCAATTATTATAAGAATTAAATAATATTTTTCATTATTAAATTCATTGATTTTTTTACTAATATGGAAGAAATTTTTAATTTTTTAATGTTGAAATAGTGATTTAATTAAAAATGTTTCAATGATTTTTTTATGGTACAGTTATTCATTAGTGACAAAACCATTTATTCTACATTTTCTCTATTAGGGATATGTTTTAATGATACCCCACATATTATTATAAATATGGATTAAAATTATTTTTTGGAAGATATTATCATTAAACCCATTTAATTTCCTTGGGTTCACCGTGTAAAAAATGATTAGTGGATGTTTTACGGAAGATATGTTATAAATTTAATGATTAAAAAAATTATAATCTTTACTAGTGCATGTATTTTTTTAATTACGAAATCTAACCCTGATATAACATATATTTATACATGAAATTGATAAATATTTTTAATTTTTTTATTATTATATTTCTTATATGATTGGGTGATCTTGATACATCTTATAGGATGGATTATCTCAATACAACTTATAAAAATGTTTGAGTTTTATATAGATTACACATCTAGTGAGATCGATATATCATATATAATTACAGATCCAAAAATATATCTTTATTGAATTGGGGATGTTCATTTTGATTTATGTAATGAATTATAAGGTGAACCAGTAAGTATTCTCCGATGTATTTTATCGGGATCTAGCTATTTTGGACATGATTTATGAAGGTAATGTTTGAAAATACAGATACATTTTATCTATCCTTTATTTTGGGGTTTAATGTATAGTCTAATTAAAATTGAAGTCATATAGAAACAATTTAGTGATTAATTCCCCATTATTATTTTTTTATTTTTTGTTCTTGCCACACTATTAAAGATAGATTTAAAGATAAGAATTAATTCTCTTTTTTCATGTTGTCGCACATCGACAATTTCATTATAACCATATTCTCATCATATATTGACACACGACATTTCATTTTATATTTCTTACATTTAGACTATATAAGTGTTTTAGGTCACCCTTATTATTTTTTATTTTCCTCTCGCTATGAATAAATCCTAAAATTATGTTATTCGAAATAAAGTAACTATATTTATAGAAAAAAATTTCAGAAGATGAATAGTATTTATTACTTAGTTTTTTATATATCTATGTTTTTATGTAATAGTTTTTCATAATTTTAATGAACACTATAAATAAAATATCCTTGGGTGTATATGTTTTGAAATATTACCTTTTCAGCTTATTTGTTCTAGATTAATAAAACATGGAATCATTTATTACATTCAAATATAGAAATGTGATGATTATTTGAATAGAAATAGATATGGGAATGTGGGTTCTTGGCGGTTATATTTAGTATCATATGAAAGGTTTATATAAATTTGATGATTGGGATTATTTATCAGGGAGTAATCTTTAAAGTCATAGATAAAATAATGTTTATTTTATTTTAGTTTTTTATGAAAATTTAATCGTATTAAATTTCCATTTTTATGTTTCAATTGATTATATTTTGAGGTCATCAATTGAATTTTTTGTGGATATTTACTGGGATGAGGTATATGTGACAAATATGTGTAACATAAGTGATTATATGGGAAGAAAAAAATTACATTATTTGTTATTCAAGAGAAATGGTATAAAATAACCTTTGAGGTTGTAATATTCCTTAAAGTTGAGGTTATGTGATTTATGGGGCTACTTATTTATTGAATGATCTGTGATATGATATTTTTGTTCTCATAGGAATTTTTTGGTAAATGATATTATTTCTTCACAAACATTTTTATACTTTTAAGATATTATCTTACTAGAGGCTGAAGATTTTCTATTTGGATAATATATAATAACATGGGGGATTTCTTGAATAGATTTTATAGATTATGTCACCTATTATATTTTTTAGTGCATTAGGGATGAAATTACTCATCTTGTCTTCTCATCGTTAGAGAAAATATGAGAATTTGGTTGGAATTGATTAAGCCATTAGATTGTTATTCTTAAGAAATTATATATCTTCTGTTCTGGGTATTCGTGGTAAAATAATACCTAAAATCTTGTAAAACGAACATTAAATAAATATTTTATCCTATTACATTCATTTATGAAAAATCAATGGCCTTTTTCATACCTCATAGATTTATGGTTTTTGATCATTAAGATTATCATGATTATTCACTTTCATGTGACCAATACTCTCTATCACTCTCTATCGTTACATGCACATCAATTTTTTTCTTCAATGTCCAAATTTTAACATCCAATTAATGCTCCCTAATTTGGCAATCTTGTTTGTTTTATTCTACTAGAATTGTTTATATATCTTTTTTATTACGTCATAAAAGATTTTAATTAATAATTATTTTAATGTGGGTCATGAATAGAATTTATTTTAAATGAAAATCATATGGTTATATATATTACGTTAAAATTTTAAGGATTAAATTTATTTAAATGGTGGAAAATGTAATATTATTGTATTTAAAAAGAAAGACCTTCTTTGATAGAATATATGATACACAACACCATGTTTAAAGAATGAAAAAATATATTTTTATTTAAATATCATTGTTATATGCTAGGTAATGGATTAAAAGGAAATAATATGGTTGAACACACTCTGAAACATATTTTACATAACTACTAAACAAATTATAGAATAATTATTATGAAATAATATCACATTTTTTAGTAAATGTTCATTAGAAATCATAAATTTATTTTCTTTAATTTTTTATTTATTGTTGTGGGTGAATATTATAATTGATTTATAGAGCATTTTTAAAATTTATTTCATCAAAAATGATATTTTTTTTAAAATTATCTGTTCAATATTTTCTTACCATATATTTTTTATGATTTGGAATTTTTTTTTCAATAAATAATGAGAAATAATTGTTTTTATTGAAAAATAATAATTTTGTTATAATTATTTTATAAGTTTAATTTTTATATAGTTTTACCAAAGGGAAAATATATCTATAATATTAATATTAATCAATTAAATTCATTGTAAATAGTTTTGTTATAGAAATTTGAATAAAATCATTTTACTAAAATACTAAATTTCTTTAAGAATCTATTTTTAGTTGTGTTATTTCATATTAAATCAATTCCTACAAATTATTTTAATTTAATCTAAAAAAATTCAACCATATTTTGAATTATGATCTTGATATTTGGAAAATAATTGCATTTTATTACTTTTCATTATTATTGGTAACATTATTAAACAATTGGTCACATTTGTAAGGTTAATATAGAGTAATATGGGATAAGACTATGATATAATGTATGAAAATATACAAAAATATTTACATAATTTAATTTTATTTGATCTATTATATTATATTAATAGAAAAATTTTCTAAATACTATTTTAGTTCAATTTTTCTATGAAAATTATATTTATATTATTTTATGTAATGGAAATTAAAAAATTCCACTATCATGTTAATAATATATCCAATATTTGTACATATAGATAAAAATATGATTAGTTCAGTGATAAATTTTAATTTTAAATGTCAATTATTTATCATAGTATTTTATTTTTAATTTTCTATTGAAAAACAAATACATTAAATGCTTATTGAACATCTACACAGTGGTTGATCAAGTAATAGGAAAAATAAAAAATTATTTGATTTACCCTAAAAATTTTATTTGGGATTATAGTGTTCAAGGATTTTTATGATATATATAAACTAGTAGATATGTTTTTACTTTTTACATGCTATTTCTATTTTTTCTATGTTATTTTTAATGTGAAATTATAAAAATTATCATAAAAAAATATCATTTTATGTGAAATATTTTTTTTAAATTAATTTAAAAATCAAAAAAATTAAATAGGATAATTGTGATATTAAATGATTTAAAATTTCAACCTTTGATCAGATAATTTTTACATTACAAGAAAAATTATAAATCAACAATTTTCTAAAAGCCATTACAATGGTTTAGGTAAAAATTATTAATCCTAGGTGTTAATCCAACATTTAATGTTTAAAATGGCATCTAAACCAATGAAAAATTTATTAGATGATTTTATTAAGATAATATATTCCTTATATTCTAATAAATTTTATTTTTAAAAAATATTATTGATTTTTAGACATATTATATTGTAATATTTTAGGTACTTCCAAAAATTTCATGAATGATATTTTATAACAAATGGTCATTAATTTAATATCATAAAATTTATTAAAAATAATAATTCTTTCAAATTAATTATATATGATGTAATATATCAACCATGTACTATTTATTTCTTATATGACCATTTATATCGACATTTTTATCCCATAAATAGTACAATATATTGATACCATGATAATTGTTAAAAAAATTATCATAGGTAATACCCTTATTTTCTAGGGTAAAAAACATAAAAAATTTATATTAATTTTATTGGATGATAGGATTTATAATAATAATCCCATTATTATCTAATTATTTCAATTTGGAAACATTATCTTGAGGAAATTAATTTATATTCCTTAAATACCCCTCACATCAAGAAATAAAAGTGTAATACCTGTGAAATTTTCCTCACACATAATGAACCAATTGGTTTTTTAAATAAAAAAACAATACCTTCAAAAAAATACTCAACACATTATATAGGTCTTATTTTAGGAATAATACCAACATTAGAGGTTATAATTTGTAAAAATGGCTATTTTCTGAGAAAGGGGATGATCTTTTGACATGATTTTTTAGTATACAATATTATTCTAACTCCTTCAAATATATATTAGTCATGATGATATTATAACATCAACATACACTATATAATCACATATATTATTTTTATTTAATAAACCATTTTCATATCCTCCTCTATTTTTTAGATAAAATAGCCATTCTTGTTTACAGTGGAGCACCGACTCATGAACCGATATAATTAATTTTCTATCACCACCTCTCATGACTTATTATAATTATTTGTTAAATTTATACAAATTATATTTATTCAAAATATATCATTCTAAAATGAAAAAATATTTCCTATTTTCTTAAATTTCCTTCCTTTGAAAACTGAGAATGTCAATCTTATGTACTTATGAATTACTACCTCCTCAAAGTGACATGATATATTTTTCATCATAAAATCTTATGAATGATATATAAAAATATAATTAATTATATAATATAGAATCTATGATATAATAGTAATTATGGAATAAAATTATAATTAAATTATAATTCTAATTTTTAATGAAAAAATGCTACGTTTCTCATAATATGTATTATATACAATCTATACGGTTGTAAATATTTTATCTATCATAACAGTCATTATTGTTTGGTTTAAATTTATAATTTTGTTATGAAAATTTTAATTATGTAACGATTATTATTCTTTAGTGTAACACCCCATGCTTCTACGGTACGCTTCTCTTGAAATATTGTGATAGCATGTGTTGTACGCAACATCGAGTTCTAACACACCAAAACCAATCAAACTAGCCGTTATGAATAGTAATACCTACTTTTTGAAATTATATATATTTTAAATTTCAAAATGGACTTCATTTTTTGATTTATAATAACGAAATTATCCTAAGCTTAATTTTTTGTATTTTTCTGAGAACTTCCAATTTTTATGAATAGTGAAAAATAGTTAAAAATAACTTTTTTAATCAAAATAATTTATAGTGATAAATTATATTATTTAATGGTTTTAATGTATAATTAGAATATATTTTTACCATTTTATCCAATGGTGTTCATTATAATTAATTTCACTTTGAAATTGGACATAAACAATTGTAAATCTTTTGATATATATGGTTTCTTAAAAACGCGCTATTTGTTGTGACCGCGGGAATTAATTATAAAATTAATTTATTCAAATTTTATGTTTGAAATTTTATAAAATAGAAATCATTTTTGAATTTGAAATATCAATTATTTCTTAGGGTGAAATTTTGGCTTTGTTATGATAAACTTCAATTTTTGATCAATAGTGAAACTACTATGTGGTAGTTAAAAAACTGAATTTCTCATAAAACATAATTTTTCTGCTTCTGTGATTGGAATTTCGAAAATCTGAGAGACACGGTTTATATCAAGGAGTAAAATGTTGTTCAATGAGATGAAAATAATTTTTGGTGAATAGTACCTTTTTTCTTTTATTTACCACGGTTAAAAGTAAATATTGTAATTAAAGGTAGAAATGATATTAATATTACCCCTAACACATGACCTAAATCTATTGGATAAGATTAATTTGACCAAAAACAACCTTAGGAATAAAATATTATCATTTAGGTCCACTTGGATTAGATTATCACATTTATTTTTATTTAATTTAAAGAAGTGTTAAAAGAGTTAAAATTAATGTTTATTTACTAAAACATTTTTAATATAGGTTTATACATAAGATAAATTAGATTGTAAATATTCATTAGAAAGATAAAAGGATTTCCTACATTATGATATTTTATTTATAATTTTTAGATATTAAATAATTTATTTTATTTATTATACAATGATGATGAAGTAATTACCATAATAGTGAAAAATTAAAATAATTGATATTATAATTACCCAAATAAATATAATATAAGACTTTTAATGAATTAAAATAATTTTATAGGATAATATGATATATTAGTATTGATTTAATTGACTCATTTCGAAGTAATCATTCTGTTATGTTTTTTAAAAAAATCAATTATTGAATAGTGTCAAAATTGACATAAAAGAGTTGTTTGATCAAATATTATATTATTAATTGATATTAAATTCATAAAGATATAAGGTTCATCCAAGAGACTTATATCATGATAGGGTTATCATTAATGGACCACTTGGGGGTCGGTTGTATGTATATAGTATGTTTATTAACCATATAATATAAAAATACAAAGAGACATTGTAAAAGTGAAACAAATTAATTAAGAATTAATACTTAATGATTAGGTTAATATAGTAACTAAAACCAATATAAATTCTATTGGTTGAGTGGTTTTCGACCTATCCCCACATTAAATTTTAAATAATACACTTTTGAGCCATTAGAAACGGAATATGAATTTATTATAAAATAATATTTCTAACTTTTCAAAAGGTTCCCCTCACCCCTCTTATAAAAGGGCACTCTCCCTTATCATTAACTCACACCGTCAAAGCCTTTTGGATCATCCAAACTCTGCCCAAATACTCTCTCAACTTCCATAACTTCATCCTAGAGGCCTTCCTATAGTCATAAAGCCAGCCTAAGAGCCCTTTTGATCAAATCAAAAGGAAGAACCCAAAGAAGAGGTAATGATTTCACAACCCTTTTCCAAGTTCCTTTCTTCTTCCACTTCTTCCATCTTTGTTATTACCATTATAAAATAATAACTCCATTATATTATATATATTGTGATGTTATTATAAATATGATACATCCATATTCATTATTCTATCCATCCTTTGAATAACATGTCACCATACGTGCGTACGTACGGCTTACAGTCTCCACGTCATGGTGTAATTGTAATTCAATAAATTATTATTTGGATGGGTATGATAATGATGTGTAACTCATGTAAATAATAAATATAACATGATAATGATTATTTATATATGTTATTCCATCCAATTATATATTATTTTAATATCAACATAATGATATTTTCGCTCGTGCGTACGTACGGACTACCGTCTCCACGAACGCGATAAGATTCATTCTCCATCATATCCATTCTAGTATAATTATCATTTGATGATTTAAAAATAATGTTTAAGGACTTGATATCTTTCTGGATATCAATAGGATAAATCCTATCCATAAAAAACATGTCTTACGTAACAAAACATATCAAAGAGAACGAGTAAGATAACACCCGAAACGACGATAATACTAAGATATTATTAACAAATAAATGTTAAAAGATCATATATGATATCATATTATTGTATAATTTAATAACAATTATTTCACCATTATAAAAGATTTTAACCTACCCCAACCAAGGAAAATTGAAAGTTAAGGGTTTATTTTGCAATCTCTTCATTATCTGAGGTTGTTTCTACGTAATAATCTACTGGGATCTCTTTATCATCCACATCAATGTTTCTTAAAAATGAATTTCAAAACATTTTTACTATTTACTAGAATATGGGCTACAGTCAGTTACACCCTTGTTTGACTTTTTATAAGAGGTTTATAAAGTAATCTTTTTGTCGTTTTCCAAACAAGGTGCTTTTTAACCTTTTCGACAAAATTAAGGTAAAAATGTTTTTTTAACTTATACGGCGAGTGTGGCTATTTTCCACTATTATAAAATCGTCAAAGCTTCCCTTAAAAGATTATAAGAATATTTTTAAAGAAAATGTTTTATTTTATAAATATATGACTCTTAAATGATTTCAAAATAGAAAGAGATATTTCTCTACAAAGAGTTTTGATTTCATCTTTGTCAACATCCTTTGATAGATTCTATGCTTATTTGAAGTTGATTTATTATAAAACGAAACATATATATTGTATTGAAGGTTTTATGATATGTTTGAATGTGGATGAGTTATTTTATAGCATTCATGATTTATGGATGAAATATTTACATTTCGTATGCTACTTTTAATATGAATGTTTATGTTTTGTTTAAAACTTTTCATATGGGAATGCATTGGACTTAATATGTGACGGGTGGAGCCTTATATAGCTCCAAAATGCATCGGTAGGTCTCCTGAGACAAACTAGTGTTTTGGCACAAGGCCTTAAAAAAATCTTATTTGTAGTCTTGGAATGAGGCCTTGGCTATGTGGTTATGATAGTCTGGCATTATGCATTCCATCATTATGAAAGCGGTTATTGATATAGCATGTGATTATTAAATTATTAGAATATCCATGTGAATATGTAAATGGCATTATTTCATTTTATTTTTCCATACTATGTTGAAATTCAATTTTAAAAGGCTTTTGTTTTAGTTATACACTGCCTTAAATGTTTATTCTTATTTATGAAAGTTTCTGCTATATTGTTATCCTTACTGGGCATTTGAGCTCACCCCTTTTCTATGTTTCATTTTTCCTAGGATGTGAAGAAGTAAATTCTGAATGACGTACAAGGATATTATGAGGGGATAATAGTATGGACTATGAAGAAAATATGTTGTTGTAGTGGTTTTTCACATTATGATGTAATGTAAAACATTATGAATATATCTATTGTTTGTAAGGCTACTAAACCAATTGGACTTTCGAGATTTGATCTTTCATTTGATCATGCCAATGATATGTAATAATGCACCAACTCTAGGTAACTGGGGTCGAGACGTTACAGTTGATATCAGAGGAAGTTTATTACAAACCGTGGAAGCTAGATTTAGATAAACTCTGATTAGAGCACATAGACCAAAAATGGACTTTGAGGATTAGTATAGAAGAACATCCTAGAATTTTGGTATTTTAGAGATTTTGTGAGTTTTCGGAGCAATACATCCCTGTCTGGATACATGCAGGTAGAGGCAGCTCTGGCACAGATGTACCTAGGGGTAAAACCCAAAAACACCACTTTGAGCTAGACTCGAATGGGAACTGGTGCATGACAACGGGCCTTGCTGCACTCTTGGTTACGACACTCCCGGGGGATATGCTTAGGATAACTATCATTTTCTTTACAAATCATTATGAAGGGTTTATGAGTATATACTTTCTCAAAGAAAACATTTTTTATGATTATGGATTATAGCCATAAATATTTCAATTTATGTTAAGTGTGATGTATTTTGATTCATAAACTGATCTAGTTTATGCCATTGTTTAGAAATGGCGCCTATTGGAAGAAATTAAAACTATATCAATTCACACACTCCATGTAGGGATTTCCCTCCTGCTCAAGATATTTATAGTGGAGCTGGTGATGCAACTGGTGCCGATCAGCTAATCACCATACTGGGACAACTCACTCAGGTTATGAATTATAACCTTACCCGTATGGAGCACCCTGATCCGCAGCATGGATGATCAATGCTAGATCGCTTTATGAGGCAACAACCACCAACGTTCAATGGGAGTACAAACACCTTAGTAGCTAAGGAATGGATAAATTCTCTAGAGAAAATATTTCAGGCTTTGGGGAGTAGTGAATGGGAAAAAGTTATCATGGAAGTTTACCGCCTCACCGGAGATGTCGATCAATGGTGGTCATTGATTGAAAACACGAAGGAAGATGATGAAGTATCAAATATGGAATGGATGGAGTTCAAAGATCTGTTATTAGAAAAATACTTTCATCGTGACCATCGAGCAGATATGGAAAGGCAATTTCTGAGTCTGAGACAAAAGGAGGATGAGAATGTTGAAAACTATGAGTCTAACATTATAAGGATAGAAAGGTATGTTGGAGATTAAATAGGTACCCCAAGAACTATGATTGATCGTTTCTTTGAGGGGTTAAAACCATTTCTCTGTCGAGCATTAGTCTCACAATCCTTCTCGTCATACGAAGACATTGTCTCATGTGCTATCAAAACAGAAAAAAAATTCTCTAAGTCTTATGAATTTAAATCAAAGCCAGAGAAGAAGAGATCTTCTGATAAATTTGGCAATGCAAATAAGGGGAAGAAGCGAATGGTTGAATATCCATCCTGTGAAAAATGTGGGAAGAAACACCCTGGTGCTTGCTTGAAGGGAATGAGTGTCTGTTACAAGTGTGGTGAGAAAGGCCACCAAGCTCGTGAATGCAAAGAGACGAAGGAAGATACCAATGTTCAATGCTACAATTATAGGGAGATGGGACATTATGCAAATTAATTTACTAATCTTTAGGGTATATTACCTCAGAAAAGGCCATGGGATCAAGTCCAAGCATATGCTATAACTACTGTTGTGGTAGAAGCTCCAAAAGACGTGGTGGCAGGTAATTTAATGGTTTCCTCAAGTTTAAAAAATGCATTATTTGATTCTGGATCATCGCATTGTTTCATATCTTCCCAGTTTGCTAAGATAATTAGATATTTCAAATTTGATTTATCAAGGGAGCTGTCAGTTAAAACTCCTAAGTGAAGTATCATTGCAACAATGTTTTGTGAATCAGTCCCCATTAGAGAACATAAATGTTCTTTATCTGATGATCTCATCGTCATACCTATGATTGAGTTTGATATAATCCTCGGTAAGGAGTGGCATTAGGACTATGATGTAAATATTTATTATAAGAAGAAGGAGTTTACGATTCTTGATGATGATGATAAGGAACACATTATCATTAGAGCAGAATCGTCAGCACCTAATTATTATCTAGATCCACCCCCAATAGCTCAACTAAATTCAATTATTTGGGGGGAAGAGAATGAAATTACTGTGGGTGAGTAAAGGAATGTTCAAATAGAGGATGTACCAGTTTTGAAAGAATATGTAGATGTGTTTCTGGAATATTTAACTGGACATCCTACAGAACTAGAAGTTTAGTGTTCCATTGATTTAATTCCCGGATCAAGGACTATATCTAAGAACCCTTATAGAATGGCCACTGTAGAATTAGTTGAACTAAAGAAACAACTAGAGGAATTGAGTAATAATGGATTTATTCTCCCTAGTGTTTCTCCATGGGGAGCCCCTATTCTTTTTGTTAAAAAGAAAGATGGATCTATGCGGTTATGTATCCACTATTTGGAGATTAATGCCATAAAAATAAAGAACAAGTATCCCCTACCTCGCATTGATGATTTATTTGACCAACTGCATGGAGCTCAATACTTTTCAAATATTGACCTTTGATCTAGATAGCATCAGTTGTGTGTAAAGAAGGAAGACATTCCAAAGACAGTATTTCAAACCAGGTATGGGAATTACGATTTTACTGTAATGCCCTTTGGATTGACTAATGCACCCTCTATAGTCATGGATATGATGAATAGAGTTTTCAAGAAATATCTCAATGAATTTTTGGTGGTATTTATTGATGATATCTTGGTATACTCTAAAATCTATAAGGGTCATGAAATTCACTTTCGCATTATCCTGAAGACTCTGAGAAGACATGAGTTATATGGGAAGTTTAGGAAGTGTGAATTCTGGCATCATGAGATTTCTTTTCTTGGACATATTTTCTCTAAAGATGGAATCTCTATTGGTCCTTCTATGAACAATGCAATCCAAGAATGGACAACACCTACGAGAATAACTCAGGTACGCAGTTTTATTGGTTTGGAAGGTTATTATCGACATTTCGTCCAGAATTTTGCCTGATTGGCTAACCCATTAACGAAGCTCACACATAAAGGGGTTAAATTTGTTTGGACAAAAGAGTGTGAATAATGTTTCAAAAAACTGAAGAGGAGATTATTCAATGCTTTTATATTGACTCTACCATTGGGTAATGATGGGTTCGTTATTTATAGTGATTCATCAAAGAAAGGACTTGGTTGTGTCCTTTTGCAGAATGATAGGGTTATTGCCTATGCATCACGACAGTTGAAAATTAATGAACAAAACTATCCTACTCATGATCTCGAGTTAGCAGCTGTGATCTTTTCTTTGAAGATATGGACGCACTACCTCTATGGTGAAAAATGTGAGATTTATACTGATAAGAAGAGTTTGATGTATATTTTTTCACAAAAAGAACTCAACATGAGGAAAAGGAGATGGATTGAATTACTCAAGGATTATGATTGTACAATACACTACCACTCGGGGAAAGCAAACAATGTCGCAGATGCTTTGAGCAGAAAAGATCATGGAGTTTTTAACAATATGATAATTGAAAGGATCCAATTTTCATGGATCTAGTGAAGATGGACATGGGAATAACCAGGGAAGGTGAAACATCAATGTTTTTTCAAATGGTTTCCAAACCATATTTACTAGAAAGGATTAAGAGTTCTCAGACCAATGATCAAGAATTTCAAAAGAAGATTAAAGCTGTGAATGATGGCAGATTGAGAGACTTTGTGTATGAAGAAGGAATTTTGAAATTCAGGAATAGGTTTTGTGTTACCGATATACCTAATCTAAAAAGGGAATTTTTGGATGATGCTTATAGTTCCAATTTCTTTGTACACCCTGGGAGCACCAAAATGTATAGATATTTGAAGGAACATTTTTGGTGGTACAAAATGAAGTGGGAGATTGCTGATTTTGTGTCATAATGTATGGTTTGTCAACAAGTGAAAGCTGGAAGGCAACAGCCTGGTGGAGTACTGCAACCTCCTCCCATACCGGAGTGGAAATGGGACAATATTATGATGTACTTTGTCACAGGGCTACCAATGACTCCTAGAAGGAACGATGCAATATGGGTCATTGTTGTTCGTATTACCATGTCAGCACATTTTCATGCTATAAGAGAATATCTAACACTAGAACGTCTAGCAAGACTATATATTAATGAAGTTGTGAGACTTTATGGAGTACCTCTATCGATTGTTTCTGATCGTGATCCCCGTTTTACTTCAAATTTCTGTAAAAGTATTCAGAAATCCCTGGATACTGAACATTAGTTGAGCACTTCCTACCGCCCTCAAATAGAAGGAAAATGAGAATGAACTATTCAAACTTTAGAAGACATGTTGTGATCATGATCACATGACTTTCAGGGTATGTGGGATCAATATTTACCTCTAATAAAATTTTCTTATAACAATAGCTTCCATTCGAGTATTCTGATGTCACCATATGAAGCCTTATACAGAAAGAGATGTCGCACACCAACCTTTTGGGATGACGTTGGTGAAAGAAAACATGTAGGCCTAGAACTGGTGGAGGAAACAATGGAAAAGGTGGAGGTAATATAAAATCACATCAATGCAGCTCAATGTTGGCAGAAGAGCTATGCCGATAATCGAAGGAAGGATTTGGAATTTCAAGTCAGTGATAATGTTTTCCTGTAGGTATCTCCATGGAAGGGAGTCATACATTTTGGTAAGAAAGGTAAATTGAGTCCCAGGTACATCAGACCTTTCGAAATTATAGAACAAATTGGGGTTGTAGCTTACCTGTTGGCAATGCCGCCAAGTCTCTCCAAAGTTCACGATGTGTTCCATATATCTTGGTTGAGGAAATACATGCCTGACCCAACGCATGTACTCACCTATGTGGAATTAGAATTGGAACCCGAACTATCTTATTGCGAAGAGCCCGTCAAGATTCTCGATACGAGAGAACCAGTGCTAAGAAATCGGACGACGCGTCTGGTAAAAGTCTTGTCGAGAAACCATAAGATGGAAGAGGCAATGTGGGATCCCGAGGAACTTATAATGAAGAACCACCCGAGTCTTTTCATGCGGTAATATTCTAGAAATTTCGAGGAAAAAATTATTTGAAGGAGGGGATAATGTAACACCCCAAGAATCTACGGTACGCTTCTCTTGAAATCATGTGATAGCGTGTGTTGTACGCAACATCGAGTTCTAACACACCACAACCAATCAAACTACCCGTTATGAATAGTAATACCTATTTTTGAAATTATATATATTTTATATTTCAAAATGGACATCATTTTTGGTTTCAGAATATCGAAATTATCCTAAGTTGAATTTTTGATATTTTTCTGAGAACTTCCAATTTTTATGAATAGTGAATAATACTTAAAAACAACTTTTTTAATCAAAATAATTTTTATTGATAAATTATATTTTTTAGTGGTTTTAAAGTATAATTATAATATATTTTTACCATTTTATCCAATGGTGTTAATTATAAAAAATTTCACATTGAAATTGGACATAAACAATTACCAATCTTTTGATATATATTGTTTCTTAAAAACACGCTATTTGTTGTGACAGCAGGAATTAATTATAAAATTTATTAATAAAACATTTATGTTTGGAATTTTTTAAAATAGTCATCATTTTTGAATTTGGAATATCAATTATAGCTTAGGGTGAAATTTTGTCATTGTTCTGAAAAACTTCAATATTTAATGAATAGTGAAACTACTAAGTGGTAGTTAAAAAACTGAATTTTTTATAAAACATAATTTTACCACTTCTGTGATTGAACTTTGAAAATCCTAGAGACACGGTTAATATCAAGGAGTAAAATGTGGTTCAATGAGATGAAAATAATTTTTGGTGAATAGTAACTTTTTACGTTTTATTTACCACGGTTAAAAGTAAATAGGGTAATTAAGGATTAAATGATATTAATATTACCCTAACACATGTCCTAATTCTACTGGATAATATTAATTTGACCAAAATAAACCTTAGGAATAAAATATAATCATTTAGGTCCACTTGGATTAGATTAGGAAATTTATTATTATTTAATTCAACGAAGAGTTAAAAGAGTTATGATCAATGTTTATTTACTAAACCATTTTTAATATAGGTTTATACATGAGATAATTTCGATTGTAAATATTAATTAGAAAGATAAAAATATTTCCTACATAATTATATTTTATATATAATTTTTAGATATGAAATAATTTAATTTAGTTATGACACAATGATGATGTAGTAATTACCATAATAATGAAAAATTAAATTAATTGAAATTATAAATACCCAAATAAATATAATTTGAGACTTTTAATGAATGAAACTAATTTTTTTGGATAATATTACATATTATGATTGATTTCATTGACTTTGTTCAAAGTAATCATTCTGTTATGATTTTTACAAAAATCAATTATTGAATAGTGTCAAAATTAACATAAAAGAGGATTTGAACAAATATTACATTATTAATTGATATTAAATTCTTAAAGATCTAAGGATCGGCCAAGAGTCATATATCATGATATTTTTATCATTAATGGACCACTTGGGGGTCTCTTGGATGTATATAGTAATTTTATTAACCATATAATATAAAAATACAAAGAGACATTGTAAAAGTGAAACAAATTAACTAAGAGTTAATACTTAATTATAATGTTAATATAGTAACCCAAACCTGTTTAAATTGTATTGGTTGAGTGGTTTTCGACCTACCCCCATCATAAAATTTTAATAATACACATTGTATCCATTATAAACCGAATATGAATTTATTATAAAATAATATTTCTAGCTTTTCCAAAGGTTCCCCTCACCCCTCTTATAAAAGGGCACTGTCCCTTCTCATTAACTCACACCATAAAAGAATTTTGGTTCAGCCAACCTCTGATAAAATACTCTCTCAAATTCCCTCAATTCATCCTAGAGGCGTTCCTTTAGTCATAAATACAACCTAAGAGCCCTTTGGATCAAATCAAAAGGAAGAACACGAAGAAGAGGTAATGATTTCACCACCCTTTTCCAAGTACCTTTCTTTTCCACTTCATCCTTCTTTGTTATTACCATTTTAAAATAATAACTCCAGTATCATATATATAATGTGATGTTATTATAAATATGATACAACCATATTCAGTATTCTATCCAACATTTGAATAACATGTCACCATACGTGCATACGTATGACTTACCGTCTCCATATCGTGGTGTAATTGTTATTCAATAAATTATTATTTGGAAGGGTATAATAATGACGTCTAACTAATGTAAATAATAAATATAACATGATAATGATTCTATATATATGTTATACCATCCAATTAAATATTATTTTAATATCAAAAGAATGATATTTTCGCTCGTGCGTACGTACGAACTACTGTCTCCACGAACACGATGAGATTAATTCTCCATCGTATCCATTCAAGTATAATTATCATTTGATGATTTTAAAATAATGTTTAAGGAGTTGATATCATTCTGTATATTAATAAGATACATACTATCCATAATAAACATGTATTTCTTATCAAAACATATCAAATAAAATGAGTAAGTTAACACCTGAAACGACGATAATACTAAGATATTATTAACAAATCAATGTTAAAAGATCATATATGATATCATATTATTGTATAATTTAATAAAAATTATTTCACCATTATACAGGAGGTTAACCTACCCCAACCAAGTAAAATTACAAGGAAAGGGTTTATTTCACAATCTCTTCATTATCCGAGGTTGTTTATACGTAATAATCTACTGGGATCTCTTTATCATCCACATCCATGTTTCTTAAAAATGAAATTCAAAACATTTTTAATATTTACTATAATATGGGTTAAAGTCATTTATGACCTTTTTTGATGTTTTATAAGAGGTTTATAAAGGAATCTTTCCGTCGTTTTCCACACAAGGTGCTTTTTAACCTTTTCGACAAAATTAAGGTAAGAATGTTTTTTTAACTTATACGGCGGGTGCGGATATTTTCCGCCGATATAAAATCGTCGAAGCTTCCCTTACAAGATTATAAGAATATTTTGAAAGAAAATGTTTTATATTATAAATATATGACACTTAAATGATTTCAAAATAGAAAGAGATACTTCCCTAAAAAGAGTTTTGATTTAATCTATGTCAACATCCGTTGATGGATTCTACGCTTATTTGTAGTTGATTTATTATAAAACAAAACTTATATATTGTATTGAAGGTTTTGTGATATGTTTGACTGTAGATATGTTATTTTTATAACATTCATGGTTTATGGATGAAGTATTTACATTTAGTATGCTAGTTGTAATATGAATGCTTATGTTATGTTTAAACCTTTTCATATGGGAATGCATTGGACTTAATATGTGATGGGTGGAGCCTACTATAGCTCCTTGATGCATCGGTAGGTCTCATGAGACTAACTAGTGTCTTGGCTCAAGGACGTGACAAAATCGTATTTGATGTTTTGGCACGAGGCCTTGGATATGTGGTTATGATAGTCTGGCATTATGCATTCCATCATTATGAAAGCGATTATTGATTTTGCATGTGATTATTCCATTAGTAGAATATACATGTGAATATGTAAATGGAATTATTTCATTATATTTTTCAATAATATGTTGAAGTTCATGTTTAAAAGGCTTTTGTTTTTGATATACACTGCCTTAAATGTTTATTCTTATTTATGAAAGTTTTTGTAATACTGTTATCCTTACTGGGCATTTTAGCTCACCCCTTTTCTATGATTTATTTTTCCCAGGATATGAAGAAGTTAATTATGAATGTCCTGTAGGGATATTATGAGGGGATAATAGTGTGGATTATGGAGACAATATGTTGTTGTAGTAGTTTTTCACATTATGATGTAATGTAAAACTTTATAAATATATCTTGTGTTTCCAAGGATACTAAACCAATCGGTCTTTCGAGTTTTGATCTTTCTTGTGATCATGCCAATGTTATGTAATAATGCACTGACTCTGGGTAACTGGGGTTGGGGAGTTACATTTAGTTAATGGGAGAATTAGACTTTTCCAATTGTAAATATACCAAATACCTTTTGAAACCAAATTCTAGCAAAACACTTGATGTGGACATAAGAGACTATGTATTTAAATTTTTCATTTTAATAAATAAACAATATAGTTAATTTAAAAAAAATACAACTATTAATGGTTAGTAAACATGTAAATAATTTATATAATTATAATATACATCATTCAAAGGACAAAAATTTTATGTCATGATTTTTGGTTATGGATTTGTTTTCGCAATATTTCTTCATTGAAGAATTTTATAACATTATTCATAAAATATATCTTATATGGTTTTATAATAATATTTTAAATGTTATATAATTAATCATTTTTATATATTGTTATTTAATGGTTCTATGTAATTTATTTAAACCAAGGGAAATCATCCTGATAATTACCAAGTGTTAAGGATTTCATAACTCAACTTCTATTCTCTAGGATATACCACATATTCCAATGATTACATTATTCCATGGTTATGTGTGAATATTTCATGTTTTATATTTATTTTATATAAACTTGTTTTATTTTGATCTAAATTTTTACACATAATATATTCAATTAATTGTAATCAATCAAATTCTATGATATTTTTAGGCGTTATTTGTCAAAAATATTATTTCCACGAGACAATAATTTCCAGTATACACCTATAATACATTATGAGGTTTTTTTATTTCCCATTTTAAATGTTATTAAATGATTATCCATATGTTAGTGATATATAAAAGCTTATTTGATATTATTATTTCATGGGTCTTGTTAATCAAATATGTGGAAATTTGTAAGAGATTTAGGTTTTAAAAACTTTTTTATTCGGTTTTTTTTAAATTGAATTTAAATTCAAGAAATAATATTATAATTACTAGACAAAAATAATAATTTTTATCAAAATATAGTCATTTTGATAATAATTAATTTATCATTACATTTTATAGTATTTGGTACACTAAATGGATCATCAAATTATTTTACAAAAATTGGATATTATATCTATTTTTTCAGTCAAGAACCCTTTTTGTTCAATATAAATATTTTGTAAAATGTTTTAAATGATTTTTATGATTCTCTAATTATTGTTTATTTATGTATTTACACATTTTTTTTTATTTTTATAAATAGTGTAAAAATTTATATTCCAATCTTTGGTTGAAAAAGGATCTTTTGACTGAATGCGTGCATATAATATTAGATTTATCTTTTACGACATAAATTAATTCTTATGGATATAATATATCTCTTATTTTAATATTCACATAAAATATTCACGGTTAATTAAAAAAAATTATGTTACTAATATTATATAAATTTTTATGTTTTAAAAGTTATTTTATAAAGTGGCAAGGCTATTTTCCTTATGAATATTTTTAATCAATTTTTACTGTAATTATATTCATCAATTACAACAACCATTTATTTTACATATGACCTAATATAAGAATTTTATACTAATACCATCAATAATATTTTACTATACTTCTTATTATCCCAATTTTAAATATATTTTAATAAAACTCATTTCATTTCAATGGGTTTACTAAACATTAAATGAATGATTGTTTATTTCAATGCTATTATATTATAAAGTGTATTATTGTAACTGTCGTAGTTAAGAATGATAATTGAGAAATATTTTTTATTATTGGTGATGTAGATACTAAATATATAAATATGTGATATGGAAAAAAATATATCAAATTTTTTGAATGATACATCTTATACAAACAGGTCTTCTCATTAAATTGTATACAATATGTGGCCGCGATATTAATTATATGAATGAGTGATCATAATTCAGCATATATGACATGTAAGACCAATCAATCATTTATTATGAACGATCCCTATATATATCTATAATTCATTATTTTATTTTCTTTATCATTTATGGAAACAAAGAGAGAGTTAAACAATAAGGATTGTAAAATGGATTTAACTGGTATCCAACTATTTTTCACATGGGTTATAAAGGTTATCTTGCCTGACACATACTTGTTTTCTTTATTCTTATTTTAAGGTTTCAATGATTCATATGATCAATTTTGATAAAAAATGGATCATGATTTTTTATTTATATAACGACATCCATTTTTGTTTCTTTATACAACGTCACAAGTCAAATGATCACAATTTTTATGAATATTAATTCTATTTTGGAATGCTCAATAATATTGATATTTTCATAATAATAATATTCCCAACTTATAATCATTGATGAAATTCAATTGATAATGCTTATGTTTACTTTTAATGAGAAATTGTTATCACCATTATTGTATTTCCTTTTACCGATGTTGTGAAGATAGATTTTATGTTTTTTATTCCTATGAAAGTAAACATATGAGATAAACTATGTGGTTGATATTGTATATTTCTATGAAATAGTTATTTATGTATCAATTTTATTCTATAATAGCTTACCATACTTCTATGAAAATAAAAAAATCTAAAACATTCTTCGGTATGTATGTGATCTAATATTACCTTTTTATTTGTTATTATTTATATAGATAAAATTGTGTTGTTTTTATTAATATTAAATCTATACATGTAAATATGTTGTTTGTATTAGTAGAACCTCGATTGTGTGTTCAATTCTGTTATATTAGTTGTATTAATTATGCTATAATGCAAGAACATGATATTCATTATTCTATTGTATCTACTCATATCATATTTAATCATCTCCATCCTTAAAAAATGTCTCCATGTTCAATAATATTATAAAAAACACCACATTAACGCAAACCGCCTTATTTTTTTATATTAAATAACATATGAATGATATCATTATAGAACACATAACATTAGTTTTTTTCAACCATAATCCATCATATAATCATCAAAATATTTTCATGATCATTAATGTGAAAAAATAATATTTGTAGGAGGATCTTTCTAGTTAAAATATCTATTCATTTCACATCAATACACATTTTATATATGCATGTACAATATCTGATTCATATCATAATTTTTTTATCTAAATTATTAATATTATTTTAATTTTTTTGAATTCTAATATTTTATCAGGGATATTTACAATAATTCAACTATAAAACATTATCAGTCATAAAATATCATTTAAAATGATCGATTAGAGTCCATGATGGTCATATCTCGACCATCATCCACTCTATTGGAGATGGTGAATCTTCCCATCTTCTTTATCCCCATGATCGGCCACATCCCTTTCTTTTTTATCTAACATTTGAGAACGTATGACTTTACCAGCTATCTTGGTTATCTCAAAGGATCTAGTTTTATATGTTGGATAACAAAAACAACTCTTGCCATCATCATAGTTCTGGGATAATTTGGGTCCTTTCAACCTAACAGTGATGGATTTATCCAGAATGTATCATTCCTTGCCTGATTATTATGACTAGTATTCCTTCCAATAATGGGTTTTTAAGGATCAATTATTGGATGGAAATCTCAAAAAATGGAACATTGAGATAATATTTTCTTCATTGTTGGATTTGATTCCTACATGGTCTAGATCCCTGAGAACATGCAACTAGTTCACATTCTAATTATTTTGATGGACGTATTATTTCCATATGAATCATAATGATCTAACAATGAAGTTGTGGTTAAGGATTCTATAACTTCTTTCCCCCCCACCAAAATCCATCTTTGATACATATGACTGGGACTCTGGTTGGATGATTTCTTGGATCCAATTATAGGAAATATTCTTTTTTCAACCAATTTCACTGCATATATGAATCGAATATGAAATATCAAGAACCCTATAAGAGTTTTTATAGATTGAAGAAGGGGAAGAATTAAGATGATAACAAGTTGTGGTCTTTGAATATTTGAGTGATTATTCCACATCCAATAAATACTTGGGTCACCTTTTATCTTCATGTCATTGTGGTCACATACATCAATATAGATTTCATTATTATCTAGATATATATTATCTTGGGTTAGAGGATTTGGGTACCCTCAATATGGAGCCAATTAGTTTTAAGGATGCAACATTTAATGTTCTGAATAACATATACAAAATAATTCTAAACTCAAATTTATAGGTTTTGGAAAACTTTGATCGATTAATATGTTATTTGGATAATTGAAATACAAAAGATTAGTGTCTACTGAGGTAAGGTGGATTTTATGGGATGTGTTAAACGAATCCGCTGAAACCAAATATCAATATACAAAATGATTCTTCCTATGCCGAAGCTGCTCAACTAGAAAATTTTAAATCACATGAGGAAGTGTCAACCAATGTAAAATATACTCAAAGAAAAGTCTATATTGATGTTCTTGGGGGTTGGAAAATTTAGTGGGTAGATAAAATATGTGAATTTACATTTCTTATAAAAATTGGAGTAATAGTTACGAATGACAGAGAACTAATGGATTTGGCTAGGATTAAAGAGATCTAGTGCGGACAGATATCCCGAAAAAGTTAATGCTTCATGGGAGTAGAGTAAGGGGGATAACTATAGCTGAATCTCAGATTAATTATCTATTTGAAGGCAAGGTAGAGGTCTCTATGGCCCATGGATGAAGAAATAATGAATGAAAATTGGGATCCATCGAGATGCATCATGAGAAACTGGAAGAAATATAAAGGGAATAATGATTAATCTTACCTACCTAAATAAGTAGTGACATGGAACGACAACAAATTTAGGTCCAATGAGATGGAGTGTGATCCCTATAATAATTATAAGGAGATTAAGATGATCATTATCATGTTTAGTGGATGTTTAATGGAAAAATTTGGTGATACTAAGGAATAATATATAGAGTAGGTGTGTAACATTATAGACTAGAAGTCTCAGATATAGGGAGGACCAATTATTAAAGGATTATTAGATTTTTTTTCTTAGGGTTTTTTATTCAAGGAGGTTGGATATTATGATACACGATTTGATATTGTGGATGACACATAGTTGGAAGAAAGTGAGGATGTATAGAAAAGTTATGGGAGCTTCAGGAAGAAATGTCTAGGAGTCCATGATTACTCATTCATATTACAAGGATATTGATAGGATATAATATATATATATATATATTCAAGTGAAACCAAATAATGAGAAGAGTTATTGGGTAAAAAATATAGTTCAAATTTTTTACCAGAGGCTTCAACAAAAGGAAGATAGTTGAGGAGGTGTTCATCCAATCATGGGACATGCCACATTATCAATGATAAATAGGATACCTGAATAAAGGGGAATTTATTTGATATTATATAAGTATAATTATTATATTAGTTTAATGTTTTCCTTCAATAAATGTTCAGTCACTTATTACTTTTAATGTTTTTCATGTTTTATCTGTAGAGGTTTCCCACATTTTCCAACGATAAAATTTTAAAAAATAAATTTTCAATCATTCTAACATATACACGGTAACATAAAATGGTTCTATAACAGAATGAGGAATTTTTATGACACATTTCATCATAATAAACAAAAGTGTGGCCTTCTCCTCGTAGTGTTATTAACTACAAAAATAAAAAACCTACATCATCTTTAACATTTATTCTATAAATACTTGATGAAATAATCCTCATATCTGTGATGTATAGAATATATTTGTATCCCATAACATGAATAAAAAAAATCTTTTAGAATGTTTTTTTTGTAATTACTTGATTAAAATTAATACCATAGTTTGATTGAATTTCTAGAAGTATCACTGGGAATATCAATAATATCATAAATTTGGATAAAAATTGAATTTCATATATCATACATACGACCTTTACAAAAGAAAATTATAAGGCCCCAGCCTTAAACCTTACTTAATATTGAATTAAATGAATAATTCACGTTGAGGATCTTTTCAGGTTTAGAGTTTTAGAGAATTAGAACATAACTATTACATCTTAAAAGATTACAAAGTAGACACTTCTACTAAGTCTCCAAAAAAAAGAACTCTTAGAAAGAATGATGTCTAGATTCCATGTTTTAGAAAGCATGACTTTCCCTTGATCCCATCCTTGACCCTATTCCACATTAAGTCCTGTGAAAAACATTTCAAAAAAAAACTTGGGGTGAGCATAAAAAGCTCAGTAAGAGATACAGAAAGAATGAAAGCTGTTAGTTTTTTTCAAACATCAAGTAAACCATGTATACTATATCAAAGTAATACCTTCACCTTCATGAAGTAGTAAAACACTTTACTGAATAAAGCATCATTACTTACCTTTTTGTAGCCAAAGGATTTCCATAAAACCCATAAAAGAAAACATAACATATATAAAGGTAAATTGGGACATAAACATACTTATGTGGAATAACCATACGGTTGACATCCACACATATCACTTAATGGAATAGCCATACGGCCAATTTCCATACATACTTAATGGAATAGCCATACGGCCGACTTCCATACCCAATGCATTGGAGGTTATAACGTAACCACCCGTCCTGGTATTCACGGCACCACCCGTTATATGGTTTATAACATAACCACCCATTAAAATGTCCAAGTACCAATATAAAATCATAAAACATAAAACCAATATAAAGGAATGATAAAATTTCCACATTTCAATCAAAATATATCATAAATATATTGACATAATAGAATCCTTTTTCAAATCCATTTTCAATACCAAAATACATAAAATTGTATATGGTATTTATTTTATTTAAAAAAAACATTACGTCTTGTTGAGAAAGCCAAAGACCAAATAATACTCGCGGTGGCGGAAAAGGTCATTGTCACCGCGTATGTTAAAAAAACATTCCTTTTTTCGTATAGTAAAATGCTTCGTAGAAAAAGATTCCTTTTGTAGAAAAGTAAATTTCAAAGGGTTTTATACACCGTATAAAAGAACGTTGTGTATAAAATGAAATATGCCTCAATGAAAGGAGATTGAGACGAAGTCCCTTACCTTGGGTCCGACTTGACTCGATCGTTCTTTAACGTCCTGAATAATAAACTTGAGTTAATTTATACTTGATTAAGAACCTTTTTAAAGTTCATTATTCTTTTTATATCACTTATTTCCATGTTATAAACATTATGTAACCATTTAAGTTAATAATGTTTGTTTTGTCAATATTTGGTTCTTAAGTCGAAAGTTGACTTCTTACAATTACATGTTGTTCATGTGGTCAAAAGTTCTTTATATCCAGAATGAAATTCCTGATTTGGATATCATATATATCATATATATCCAGAATTTACATGTATTTATAATATTACATAATCATTTATAGGTAAGAAATGAAATGCACCGTTGATGGAGACAGTAAGTCGTACGTACGCATGAACGCTACTTTCATTTCATTGTCATATTAGTTGAATTAAAACTAAATGAGAGGTATGTATATTTTAATTCCAGACTTATATTCATCATTTAGATATATCATTAATTATATATATACATTATATACATGTAATTTTAATAGTACATTACATTTGGGGATAAGAAATGAAATGCACCGTTCATGGAGACGGTAAGCCGTACGTACGCATGAACGCTACTTTCATTTCTATCTCATACTTTAATGGAAATAAATAATAATGATATAGAGGTATATTATAATTCCAGTATAACATCATATATAATATCTTTAAATCCATCCTTTACACGTCCCACATATGGCATTAACGAATCACATCACTTTTAGGGGGCGGTAGTCCGCACTTCCTTAAATGAAGATATCGTGTTTACCCATAATGGAAACCATAAAGGTATGAAAAAAATGAAAAATACAAAAGCTTAAAGAAAACATAAACATATTATATATCATATATAAAAATAGTGACATCATAATGGCCACCCTTGAAGGTGTTAAATGAGTATTGAACAATCATCGTTTCGGGAGGCAGAATTTCTCCATCCACGGAAACCGTATGTTCTTTAACCATTTGATGTAGTTGTGTGAGAGTGTAGCTCAAATAAATATTATAACAACATCCTAGTATATTGAAGATACTGGTGTTGTTACAAAATAAGTAAATAAAAAGATTTTAGAGGGTTGGAGAAGCAAAATAAAACAAAAGAACAAGAGAGAATGAATTACCTTTAAAAGTGTAACTCCCTTTTGATTTGAGCCTAAAGGCTTCATTTGAAAGGATTATGCCCAAAGGTAATCCTCTATGATGAGTAGAGGGATGTGGAGAGAGTAATTGTGCAGGGTTTGGCCGAGCCAAAGGCTTGAGGAGTGTGTGAAATGATGTAGAGGTGGGGGCCTTTTATAAGAGGAGAGGAGGGGCACTTTTGGAAAGTAAAGAAATATTACATTATTTGAAAATGTGTTTCGGTTTTAAAAGGTACCACATTGATATAATTCGTGGATAAGGTGATAAGGGTTTGAAATAAACTCATCCAATTGGTTTTGGACATGTGTAGTTCATAGATTTTACATTATCTTTCCATTTTATTTAAATCGTCAAATAATGATGTCATCACTGCATCATTATTATGTCATAAATAATTTATTTTATTTAATATCTAAAAATTAAAAAAAAATACTGTGATGTAGGAAATATTTTTATATTTCTAATTCATATTTATAATTAAAATTTGGACTTGCGTAACACTACTTAAAAATTATTTTAGTATAACAATTTATGTTAGTGTTATTTTCACTTTAACATTAAATAAAAATATATTAATGTCATTTTCCAACTAAAGTGGCTCCATGGGGTCCCCAAGTTGGACCATGGCTTGTCATGGTCGGCCATGACTCACCCAATAGGTGTAGGACAAGTTTCATGGTGTTTTCACATTCTTATAATACCATTTTTACCTTAAACTACACTAATTACCTCTAATCGCGATTAATGAAAAAAAGTTACTATTCACCAAAAAATTATTTTAATCTCATTGAACCAAGTTTTACTTCTTAATGACAACCATTTATGTTGGATTTTTGAAATTAAATACACATTAGTGGTAAACTTTCATTTAAATAAAAAATCAGTTTGCTTGATTACCACTTAGTGGTTTCACTATTCATAAAAAATTGAAGTTTTTCAGAAAATTACCAAAAATTCACCCTAAGCTATATTTGATATTCCGAATTCAAAAATGAATTCTATTTTACAAAATTAAAAACATATAAGTCACATTAATTAATTTAATAATTAATTCCCGCTGTCAGAGCAAATAGTGTGTTTTTGTGAAACAACAAGTTTCAAAAGATTGACACCAGTTTAAGTCCAATTTCAAAGTGAAATTAATTCCAACGACCACTATTGAATTTAATGGTAAAAATATTTTCTAATTTCACTTTAAAACCAATTCAAGAGATAATCTAATCATATAAATAAATTAGATTAAAAGAGGTTTTGAATTAAAACACAACATTTTACACTATTCATAAAAAAATGAACTTTATCAGAAAGGTACCAAAAATTTACACAAAGTAAATTTTGATGTCCCAATTCTAAAGAAGAGTAATATATGGTCCAAAATAGAGTATAAGAGTGATCAAAACTATATTTAATGACGGTTCACCATTAAAAGGTGATAAGTGAACCTTTAGTGAAAATTAGTGTATATATGCCCTAAAATTGAACTCTTTCCGTATTTTAAGCCTTTATCTTTTATTGGGTAAATGTATAAACATTAAAAAACATATCTAATCATATTTTAGTTATTTCTATCCATTCCCGCCAGTACAACGTCTACTTTTTAACTAACATTTAAAATTATATTATTTTATTACTAGTGTGCTACGTAAGTTTCAAAGAAACTCATCATTGCGTATCGGGTACGATATCGAACATTGAAACCCCTTTAAAATAAAATTAATATTTAATTCGTAAATATTAATAAATATGAAAATTCTTTAATCGTTATTTACCTGGGATGTTACATCCTTCCCCCCTTTTGGGAATTGCGTCCTCGCAATTTTATTCACTTATCAAAATAAGTGGGGGTATTTATCCCTCATATCATTTTCAGATTCCCATGTTGCCTCTTCAATCACATGGTTTTTCCATGAAACCTTTACCTGATGAATAACCTTATTCCGTAACACCTACTCCCTGTGGTCAAGAATCTGGACCAGTTGTTCCTCATAAGATAGGTTCTCTTCCAGCTGAACTACCTCTGGGCTCAAAACATGAGATGGATCTGGCATATACTTCCTCAAAATTGAAACATGAAAAACATTGTGTACCTGAGATAAACTCGGAGGTAAAGCCACTCGGTATGAAACTGATCCAACTCTTTCCAGAATTTCGTATGGTCCAACCAACCATGCACTCAAATTTCCTTTCTTACCAAATCTCATCACACTTTTCCAAGGAGAAACCTTGAGAAAAGCATGATCACCTACCTCAAAAGATAGATCCTTCCTCCGGTTATCCGCATAACTCTTCTGCCTGCTCTGAGCTGTTCTCATGTGTTTTCTGAATCAACTGAACTTTTTCTGCCATCTCTTCTACCAATTCTGGTCCCATCAGCTTCCTTTCACCCACTTCATTCCAAAATACTAGAGTTCGACACCACTTCCCATATAATGCCTCAAATAGTGCCATCTGTATACTGGAATGAAAGCTGTTATTATAAGAAAATTCAACCAAAGAAAGATGTTGGTCCCAACTTCCCTGATAATCCATAGAACAAGCTCGTAGCATATCCTCCAATGTCTAAATTCTTCGTTCTGACTGCCCGTCTGATTGAGGATGAAAAGTTGTACTAAAATTTAATTCAGTACCCAACGACTTCTGAAGGCCTTTCCAAAAGATAGAAGTAAACCTGGGATCACGATCCGATACAATGGAGAGAAGAACTCCATGTAACCTGACTATCTCTTTAAGATACAAATGGGAAAGTTGATCTAGAGAGAAAATATCTCATATATAAAGGAAATGAGCAGATTTGGTTAAGCGATCAACAATAACCCAGATTGCATTATTACCTCGAGATGTCTTCGGTAATCCCACAACAAAGTCCATGGATATGTTTTCCCATTTCCACTCTGGCACTGGTAAAGGCTGAAGCATCCCTTTCGGTAACTTCCGCTCTGCTTTAACCTGTTGACATGTCAAACACTTCACAGTAAAATCAGCAATATCTCTTTTCATTCCATCCCCCCATTAATAGTCCCGCAGATCTCTGTACATCTTAGTACTGCCAGGATGAACTGAAAACGGAGAACTATGAGCCTCACATAACAACTCATTCTTCAACTACGAATCACAAGGCACACATAACCTCTTCCCAATCCTCAAAACACAAACACAAACTTATCCAAGAACTCATGGAAATTTTTATTGATAAGGTCCATGAATACGGCAGGTGCATTGGTTAACCCAAAAGGCATAACTACAAATTCATAATGGCCATATCTAGTACGGAACATAGTCTTCGGAACGTCTTCTTCTTTTACTTCCAACTGATGGTACCCCGACCTCAAGTCAATATTCTAAAAATATTGAGCTCCCTGGAGCTGATACCACCTCATTCGATGGCCCAACATCTGCTGAAGTTGTTGCAAAGGATTTCACCACCCCTTTCTGCTTGTAGTCTGACTGCTTCCCATCACTCAAGCTCCTTGTCGGACACTCGTCTACATAATTACCCATTTCATTACACTTAAAACATCTTACCGTTGGCTTTTCATTTCCTTCTTGATCATCTTCCTTACAGTTACGAGCAATATGACCAGACTTACCACACCGAAAGCACTTACCAGACTTGGATAAACATTCTCCAGGATGCATTTTACCACACTTCTCACAGGATGGATATTTGGTTTTCCTACCTCCTTGCTTCTTTGATGAATTCTTCCCCTTTTCCTGCCAACTAGATCTCTTATTCTGTTGTTTTTCATAGAACACCTGATCATTGGCAAACTCCATTTCCACCTTCTCCGTACATCGAACAAGTTTTTCATAACTTTTGAACTCACGAGAAGCTAAAGCCCTTCGATACTTTGGCTTTAACCCTGAGTAAAAACGGTTTATTTTACTATCAAGATCTCGTATGATGTTTGGAGCATACCTTGCCAATCGAGTGAACTTTTCTTCATACGTAGCCACTGAATCATCCTCCTGCCTCAATTCTAGGAACTGTTTTCCATCCTAAGACGAACCACCTTAGGAAAATATTTCTCAAGAAACATACCTTTGAATTCATCCCAGTGAAGATCCTCAATCTCATCACTATCCCTTATATTTTTCACCATCGACCACCACTGATCAGCTTCACCTTCAAAACGGTAAACAACAAGACTAACATTTTGATGTTCTGAACACCCCATGACATTAAAAATCTTCTCCAGTTCTTTAATCCACCCTTCAGCTTGCACAGGGTCAGATGATCCTCTGAATGATGGGGGATGTTGCCTCATGAAATGTTCCACCATTGACATGTTCCTCTGCGGTTGATCTGGCTGATCTCATGCATGGATACCACCACCATTTATAGCCTGAGTCAACTGTGCCATCACTGCAACAAACTGTTCCATTACGATTCCGACTATCTCAGGTTGCTGATTTGGAAGGCTATCTTTCTCCTGATGTCGTCCCAACATAGTTTCTTTGTTTCCTCTGCGGAAAACCATTCTGAACACAGAAATATCTTAGGCGAAGCAACATGGTAATCCGTAAATGCTATATCATTTCAATCATATTATAATTTAACACTTTTCTAACTCCTAAAGTTGTCTAAACCGACCTCTGATACCAACTATAAGGCCCCAGCCTTAAACCTTACTTAATATTGAATTAAATGAATAATTCACGTTGAGGATCTTTTCTGGTTTAGAGTTTTATAGAATTAGAACATAACTATTACATCTTAAAAGATTACAAAGTAGACACATCTAATAAGTCTCCAAAAAAAAGAACTCTTAGAAAGAAAGATGTCTAGATTCCATGTTTTAGAAAGCATGACTTTCCCTTGATCCCATCCTTGACCATATTCCACATTAAGTCCTGTGAAAAAAATTTCAAAAAAAACTTGGGGTGAGCATAAAAAGCTCAGTAAGGGATATAGAAAGAATGAAAACTGTTAGTTTTTTTCAAACATCAAGTAAACCATGTATACTATATCAAAGTAATACCTCCACCTTCATGAAGTAGTAAAACTCTTTACTGAATAAAGCATCATTACTTACCTTTTTGTAGCCAAAGGATTTCCATAAAACCCATAAAAGATAACATAACATATATAAAGGTAACTTGGGACATAAACATACTTAAGTGGAATAACCATTCGGTTGACTTCCACACATATCACTTAATGGAATAGCCATACGGCCAATTTCCATACATACTTAATGGAATAGCCATACGGTCGACTTCCATACCCAATGCATTGGAGGTTATAACGTAACCACCCGTCCTGGTATTCACGACACCACCTGTCATATGGTTTATAACGTAACCACCCGTTAAAATGTCCAAGTACCAATATAAAATCATAAAACATAAAACCAATATAAAGGAATGATAACATTTCCACATTTCAATCACAATATATCATAAATATATTGACATAATAGAATCCTTTTTCAAAACCATTTTCAATACCAAAATACATAAAAGAGTATATGGTATTTATTTTATTTTAAAAAAAACATTACGGCTTGTTGAGAAATCCAAAGACCAAATAATACTCGCGGCGGCGGAAAAGGTCATTGTCACCGCGTACGTTAAAAAAACATTCCTTTTTGTCATTTAGTAAAACGATTCGTAGAAAAATATTCCTTTTGTATAAAAGTAAAAGTCAAAGGGTTTTATACACCATATAAAAGAACGTTGTGTATAAAATGAAATATGCCTCAATGAAAGCAGATTGAGACGAAGTCCCTTACCTTGGGTCCGACTTGACTCGATCATTCTTTAACGTCCTGAATAATAAAATTGAGTTAATTTATACTTGATTAAGAACCTTTTTAAATTTCATTATTCTTTTTATATCACTTATTTCCATGTTATAAACATTATGTAACCATTTAAGTTAATAATGTTTGTTTTGTCAATATTTGGTTCTTAAGTCGAAAGTTGACTTCTTACAATTACATGTTGTTCATGTGGTCAAATGTTCTTTATATCCAGAATGAAATTTCTGATTTGGATATCATATATATAATATATATCCAGCATTTACATGTATTTATAATATTACATAATCATTTAGAGGTAAGAAATGAAATGCACCGTTCATGGAGACGGTAAGCCGTACGTACGCATGAACGCTACTTTCATTTCTTTGTCATATTAGTGGAATTAAAACTAAATGAGAGGTATGTATATTTTAATTCCAGAATTATATTCATCATTTAGATATATCATTAATTATATATATACATTATAAACATGTAATTTTAATAGTACATTACATTTGGGGATAAGAAATGAAATGCCCCGTCCATGGAGACGGTAAGCCGTACGTACACATGAACGATACTTTCATTTCTATCTCATACTTTAATGGAAAGAAATAATAATGATATAGAGGTATATTATAATTCCAGTATAAAATCATATATAATAACTTTAAATCCATCCTTTACACATCCCATATATGGCATTAACGAGTCACATCACTTTTAGGGGGCGGTAGTCCGCACTTCCTTAAATGAAGATATCGTGTTTACCCATAATGGAAACCATAAAGGTATGACAAAAATGAAAAATACAGAAGCTTAAAGAAAACATAAACATATTATATATCATATATAAAAATAGTGACATCATAATGGCCACCCTTGAAGGTGTTAAATGAGTATTGAACAATCATCGTTTCGGGAGGCAGAATTTCGCCATCCACGGAAACCGTATGTTCTTTAACCATTTGATGTAGTTGTGTGAGAGTGTAGCTCAAATAAATATTATAAAAACATCCTAGTATATAGAAGATTCTGTTTTTGTAACAAAATAAGTAAATAAAAAGAGTTTAGAGGGTTGGAGAAGCAAAATAAAACAAAAGAACAAGAGAGAATGAATTACCTTTAAAAGTGTAACTCCCTTTTGATTTGAGCCTAAAGGCTTCCTTTGAAAGGATTCTGCCCAAAGGGAATCCTATAGGATGAGGAGAGGGATGTGGAGAGAGTAATTGGGAAGGGTTTGGCCGAGCCAAATGCTTGAGGAGTGTGTGAAATGAGGTAGAGTTGGGGGCCTTTTATAAGAGGAGAGGAGGGGCAGTTTTGGAAAGTAAAGAAATATTACATTATTTGAAAATGTGTTTCTGTTTCAAAAGGTCCCAAATTGATATAATTCGTGGATAAGGTGATAAGGGTTAGAAATACACTCATCCAATTGGTTTTGGACATGTGTAGATCATATATTTTACATTATCTTTCCATTTTATTTAAATCGTCAAATAATGATGTCATCGCTGCATCATTATTATGTCATAAATAATTTATTTTATTTAATATCTAAAAATTATAAAAAAACTACTATGATGTAGGAAATCTTTTTTTCTTTCTAATGAATATTTATAATCAAAATTTGGACTTCTTTAACCCTACTTAAAAAGTATTTTAGTAAAACAATTTATTTTAGTGTTATTTTCACATTAACATTAAAAAAAAATATTAATGTCATTTTCCAACTAAAGTGGCTCCATGGGGTCCCCAAGTTGGCCCATGTCTTGTCTTGGTCTGCCATGACTCACCCAATAGGTGTAGGACTTGTGTCATGGTGTTTTCACATTCTTATAATACCATTTTTACCATAAACTACACTAATTACCTCTTATCGCGATTAATGAAAAAAAGTTACTATTCACCAAAAAATTATTTTAATCTCATTGAACCACATTTTACTTCTTAATGACAACCATGTATGTTGGATTTTTGAAATTCAATACACATTAGTGGTAAACTTTCATTTAACTAAAAAATCAGTTTGCTTGATTACCACTTAGTGGTTTCACTATTCATCAAAAATTGAAGTTTTTCAGAAAATTACCAAAAATTCACCCTAAGCTATATTTGATATTCCGAATTCAAAAATGAATTCTATTTTACAAAATTCAAAACATATAAGTCACATTAATTAATTTAATAATTAATTCCCGCTTTCAGAGAAAATAGCGTGTTTTTGTGAAACAACAAGTATCAAAAGATTGACACCAGTTTAAGTCCAATTTCAATGTGAAATTAATTCCAACGACCAATATTGGATTTAATGGTAAAAATATTTTCTAATTTCACTTTAAAACCAATTCAAGAGATAATCTAATCATATAAATAAATTATATTAAAATAGGTTTTGAATTAAAACACAACATTTTACACTATTCATAAAAAAAATGAACATTATCAGAAAGGTACCAAAAATTTACACAAAGTAAAGTTTGATGTCCCGATTCTAAAGTAGAGTTATATTTGGTCCAAAATAATGTATAAGAGTGATCAAAACTATATTTAATGACAGTTCACCATAAAAAGGTGATAAGTGAACCTTTAGTGATAATTAGAGTATATATGCCCTAAAATTGAACTCTTTCCGTATTTTAAGCCTTTATCTTTTATTGGGTAAATGTATAAACATTAAAAAACATATCTAATCATATTATAGTTATTTATATCCATTCCCGCCAGTACAACGGCTACATGTTAACTAATATTTAAAATAATATTATTTTATTACTAGTGTGCTACGTAAGTTTCAAAGAAACTCATCGTTGCGTATCGAGTACGCTATCGAACATAGCAACCCCTTTAAAATAAAATTAATATTTAATTCGTAAATATTAATAAATATGAAAATTCTTTATTCTTTATTTACCTGGGATGTTACAAAAATAGAACCCTAAATTTTTTAAATCATTATGAAGTACCCTATGATATAATAAAATGAATTTTAAATCTACCTAGAAGTTCATACCATTGTAATTTTTTAACTTTTTTCACATGAAACTAATGTAAAAAATTATTATTCTAATGTATTATCTTAAAAAAAATATTTAGTAAATCAGGGACATAGGACATTTTTGCTGAATAATTTTATGACTCAATTATGATGATTGTAATATATTGAGAAATTATTGTTATGAAACAATGTAGGATTTAGGGATTTTTTTTTGTGTCAATTAGCGCAGAAGTGGAACTTATAAATCACAATGCCTCTACAATATTTTAAAATTTCTACTCGGCTTTCAATTACAATTTTTATATATAATGATGATTAATCGTACACATTAAACATTTATATGATTTTCCAAATATTTAATATCTCATAATTTCTTCAAAAAAACTACTAACTTATTAGGATTTCTAAATCCACCCCTACTTATCTCATACAAGCCTAAATCATATCATAATAACATGTCAAAAAATTCCATTAATCTACATTTCTATTTAAAGAAATAAAAAATATACAAATTCAAAATATGTAATTTATATATTTTTTTTAAAATATAATGTATTTCAAGAAATGTTAAACATATTCTATAAATGTATTATGTAATGGTTGAAATTTAATATATAGATTCTCATGCTTTATTGATATTAGAAATGGATAATGTTTAAATGAATTTCAACAATAATTTTAGTTGGAAATCTAATTGATATTTATTCACGTATACAATCATAGAAACAAAAATATAATGTAATGTTAAAAGGGAAATAACATTATTCAATACTCCAAGATTTTTTATTTTATTTAATGCTTTTTAAGAAACAATATAAAATATATATGTCTTGTATCCATGAAATAAAAATCATTTATTTATATTTGAATTTTATATGGTTCCTAATGTCTATTTTAAATGATTTTTAATTATATCGTTGTTCAATTTTACGAAACAAATTATTTGATATTTTCTTTTGTAATAAAATGACATAGTAATGAATTTATAAATCAATGATGTAAATTAAAGGAGTTAAATGATGCTTAGATAGAGCAAGATAATAGATGTGTAAAATTATCTCATTTATACGAAATAAAAGGTGGTGTTATTTGTCAATAAAAGTTGTTATGTATATAAAGATTTTATGGATTTAATCAGAACCATTTATGATTTATCATATTTGAAATAGATCTATTTAATCAAATATATATAATATCTTATATTATATGGAAATACTATTTTTTTCTAAATATTGAAATAAAATGGAAGGATGTGTTATTTATTGAAATAAAGGTGTTTGTATCTTAGTGTGATATAAAAGAGTTAATATTTTTTATAATAACATAGTGGGAGAATGTTTTGTCTTTTAAAAATTTAATTTAACAAATAAAATATTATTCTAGTGAAAATAAAAAACGAATTTCATTTTATCATTGATGTGTTTAGGAAATGTCAGTGTTGTAAAAATATTAATGTTGACAGTATATTTGGATGAAATAAATTTATTGAAAGGGTTCCAAGAATAATTGTAAAGAATATAGAATGTGTTAAAAAAATCATTTTCTAACACCATAATAATTGAATTTTAATTGTTAATAGTTATAAATATCAATTCAAGAAGTTGAACATTTGGAATATTACTAATAAACAAAAACATTATTCAAAATAGATTTGTTCATATATTTTACCCACTAATGAGTTTAGGGAAATGATTTTATTAGATTTTTGTCATATATATGTTTTTGGAATGACAGAAATATGTAATTAGTATAAGAAATCATCATAATGTGAATCAATTATAAGGATGTTTTGGAATATTCTCATATATGATATCATGGACCAATTATTTTTTGTTGATTTTTAATTATCATCAAACGTGATTAAAAAAATAAATTTTATAATCTTATATATAAGTCAAGGTAATCTTTATTATTCATTAATTTTGTCTATATATATATATACATGTATATATATATATATCATATGGTGAAATTATAATTGACATGTTAAGGTAAAACAATGAGTTATGCTGAATTGTTGTTCATAATGGAGTAATGAACATTATAATGAAATGTCAAGGATTACACTTGTATTACTATTTTATTATTATATAGAATATTATCATTAGGCATAAAATAGTTTTTCTAATATAGATAACATATAATGTATATATCACATATAGTACGAATGAACTATTTAGTTAGCCAACATCAGAATAATTTTTAGATATTTTTTTTACCATTACATGATACTGGTGAGAATACTAGAATAAAATACATCATTAATTGATTCCTTTCTCATAGACACATTAAGTATTAGCCAATGAAAGGGTTTTTAGGTATCTTCTTTATAATATTTTTAGTTGTACAGTAATCGAGATGTGATTTTCCTCTCAGATGATTGGTATAACATCGATTTTCTTGTTTGAGATAGAGTAAGATATTGTACAACTATACCAAGATAACACTTATGCTGAACTTTTCTATCGAGTTAGAGAAATGTGTTATTATAATCCTTAAAGGATAATGATATGAAATATATTTATCGACTTGGTAATATTTACTTATAATATTTAAAATACATTGGTTTCTTATATAGGAATGATATAAAATGTGTCCCATGTTTTATGGATGTCATAGAAAAATGATTATATTAATATTTGTTCATGGATATGATTCACCTGATGGAAATATATATATATATACTTGTATTTGATAAGGATTACACAAGATATTTTTGATGTTTGATTAGCGATATTTCTTTATAAGTTGTCTATATTTTCATACATTAATATATTTCATAATGTTTATATGTTTTCTACACTAAAATTTCACACAAGGTTATACATTCTGAACAAATGTGTGGTGTTAGTGTTTGAATCAATGGGTTTCTCTAATAATTTTTTAGAGTTATCTAAAAGTGTTTTGGATATATATTTAGATGTGATTTATTATGATGTTATATAAGGTGAAGTTAATTATTTAATTATAGAATTATTTTTTAGGATGTGAAATATATGTTTTTCAAATAGTTTCATATGTAATTTAAAATAAAACATTATTTGGTGAAATGATATAAATATTGTGTTTCATTAATGTAAATTGGAAATTGGAAGAGATATAGTGTGAAGACCTCATATCTTTTTTATGAGGAATTTTATCATATGGTATGATTTTCATTCTACCATGAAATATATTCTTATAAGGAATTATTATTTAATTTGGTTCCACCTGGGATACATCATTATTACTAAACCATAACATAATGATAAATATGAATCAAACGATAAAAACTAATAGAAAAATAGTTATCAGATAATTCTATAGATATCCTATAAAATTTTACGTTTTGAAAAATTAATTTCAAATAATGAAATGTATTTGAAGAGTATCTTAGATGATTGGTTACAAACCATGTAACCAAAAAAACTCATACATTGTAAACAGAAGAGTTATTGAACACAAGCAAGTTAGTGGATATATATTGATTGAATACGATTGAATATTTATTTCCAAGGTTCATTTCTATCTTTAGGGTAGGTATTCCACAATGTTGATATAATCCCCTAATTCTCAATATAATGAACCAGTCTGGGTCATCCCATAGATGGGAACTTGAACATCCCCACCAATAGCCTAAATGATGTTCATAATCCTCATGGTCTGGAATCAAGTTCTTAGGAATCACATGAAAAAACATGGACATTATTTCTCCTAATAATTAGAGTAATATATATATGTATTAATATATTAAATATCTATCAAGATCTATCCAAAAATAATATGTCCCCACTAGTGAGAAGTAAACAATAAAACAACCAAATATCAAAAAAATGAAAATAATGAAATAATAGTGAGTACCAAAAAACCCACACCATCCTTAAAAATACCTATCATTCATAGTAATTATGACCACCTCCAATGGTTCAGCATCACCCACCATAAATATAATTACCCTCTATTAATAAAGAGAAAAAAACTTATAGTTATCCAATGAATACCAACTAATTACAATATTTCATTACATTTTATTAATATATCAGAGGACATAACAAATCATGGAATATGAATCACATTATGAATTTACTAAAATAAAACTAATATAAAGAAATCAACACACATAGAGTGATTTGAAAAGAAATATGGAACAACTAATGAGATAGAAATACAGTTGTGGAAAAAAGAATCTAATATTCCACCATAATATAATTAAACTATGAATCCCCTTTCACACTACAACATATGAATTCTATTTTTAAATTCAAAATTGAATTAAAACTTTTCTTGTAGTTATGAAATATAATAAAAACATATAACAACTTTTTAAATCATTGTTCTAATACTTTGGTTAAATAAAAAATATATACAGAAAATTATTTTCCCAACCTATATCATGCTAGTGGTGTTGCTAGTAGTGTCTTAATTTCTAATGTGGTAAAATTAGAGACTTCCACTTAACTAACTCAGTCCCATGACCAATAAAAATTAATTTTTGAGCAATCAATCATTGTTTTACTAAATTATAAATAATTTTATTACAATGCATGCACCATATATCACCTTTATAATGGTATCCAAAAAAACACAATACTATATATAGTGGTTTAATTAAATATCCCCACATGGGATAAAAAATCATATAATTGTATCATGAATTACAATGGGGATCCAGGGGGTCTCACTAAATTTATGAAAAAACATTTTCCATAAAACATTAAGGGGAAAAATTCATTAAAACATTCATGGTATGGTTGAACATTTAGTCAAAATAATTTTAAAACTAAAAGGAGAAATTTATATTTAAATTTGAAATATCACCTTGGAAATTAATCATATCCATGGAAAGAGTTAAAAAAAGGTTTCACATAGGTTAAATAAACCTATTAGAATAACCCATAAAATTTGGAAATCTCAGAATAATGCATTAAACATCCAAAATATTGGTTATCATATAGAATTGAAGTAAAAAATCACAATTTAAAATATTTTTAATACATTCTTTGCAATGAATAAATGGATTTATGGTCACTTGTGTTCAAGAACACATTTTCCAATAAAAAAAATGTGTATTTACCATAACATTAAAACCCAATAGTGTTCTTTAAGGGGTATTTAAATAGCTTCACAAACACTTTTCATTGACTCACATCCCTTTAGAGAGTTTAATGTCACTATACTATGAACATTCCACTCATAGTACATGTATATATGCCTAAATTTAAATAAAATCATTAAAAATAATAAGATATTATTGTAATCTGATAAAATTTTATATATAAGAAACACCTACCTTATACCAATGGAATTCTTACAGGAAGAAATATTATGGTGATATGAAACACAACACATTAAATAAAAATACACCCACACACACGAGAGTATCCCTAATAACCCTAAACACCAAATATAGAATTTTATATCCATGTAAGAAGTTATTATAAACCATTATAGATATTTCAATTCATGGGTTGATGAAAAATGTTTGAGAGTGGTTGGAAGAAATTTATAACATGAGATCAGAATGAACAACACCTAAAATCAACGGATGAAGGAGAGCCAAGTTAGAGGGAACCTTTGATGAGAAAAAACAGGCCACATATAGGATTTTATGAATTTTTTGGAGGGTGGGGTGTCATTTGAGGAAGTTAAATATGATCCGTGTTGGTAAAATCAAGGGGGAGGGGGACGGTTTGGTGGTTTCCTAAGATGAAGAGGTGACTTCTGTGGTGCAGCAAATGAGGATGGGGGGGTCACACACATCCATGGAAGAGTGGTGGGTTAGTTTGATGAATGAGGGATAAATATGAATTTTTTTATATTATAAATTAATAAATGATGTTATTTTCTTAAATGTATGAAAAATTTACAGTTAGTGTAACATCCCAGGTAAATAATGAATATAACATTCTCATGTTTATTAATATTTTAGAATTAAATATTAATTTTACTTTAAAGGGGATTCTATGATCAATAGCGCACCCAATATGAAACAACATATTTCTTTGAAATCTTACGTTTCACACAACGTTAGGTCATAATGAAAAATATTAATATAATATTATTTTAAATGGTAGTTAACACCTACTAGTTGTATTGGCCAGAATGGACAAGAACAAACTATAATATGAATATACATGTTTGTTAAACGTTTTTACATTTATCCAATAAATTTTAGAGGCTTAAAATAAGAATGAATTTGATTTTATGCATAAATAATCTTAAATTCATTAAAAGGACAATTTACCGCATTTTAATGGAGAACCATTTTTAAATATATTTTTGGTCAACATTATATGTTTTATATGAAAAAAAATATTTCTATAGAATCCGGAAATCAAAATTTACATTTGAAATTTTTTTGGTATTTTTCTAATAGAATTTAATTTCAAGTGAATTGTGAAAAATATTGAATTTTAATTCAACACTGTCTATTAATATAATTTATTTATAAGGCTACATAATCTTATTAATTGGTTATAAAGTGTTATTAGAATATTTTTTTACCATTTAATTCAATATTTTTTATTACGTTTAATTTCACTTTCAAATTGGACAAAAAAAAGTGTCAATTGTTGGATAGTTATTATTTCTTAAAAACACGCTTTTTTGTTTTGACAACAGGAATTAATTTTAAATTACTTTTTGTGTCACAAACCAAATATCATATCCACCAATACCGACACCAAACCCAGCACATGAGATGCCTCGAAGGGAATTCCCTATCCCCACGGTCTGGTTCAAGTGCCTGAGTGTCATTAATTTAGGTTTGGGAATGATTTACCTGAGTTTGAAATCATAACACATTAAAACAATCCATAATATAAATCTGAAATTTTCAAGCCAAAAAAAGTGTTAACCAAAAACCAGAACTGAATAAATTGGTTTAAAGTCATGAATAGAGGTCCAAATACAAATAAATACCACATCAAGATATCCCATGTGACTCCAAATGACAAGGGGTAATCACCCATAAGCTGTGTCCACAACTCTGCACCATGGATGGGAACTAACACCCAGAACTGCCATCACCCTTATCCTTTCCTTTACCTGAGTCAAACATAACCATGTCTACTTACACCCAAGGGGTTTATGTAGGGTTTGATCCTAAGACCAATAGGATAAAACCAAATTATTCCAAATATCAAGCAATATAATGTGAAAAAGAAAGCAGTTTTAATAGGAAAGGAAGAGCAGTGGTAAATTTCAATGAATTGTAACATTCATTTTAAAATGGTTTTCAATTCAAAATTTTCCGAATGTTCAAAAATTTAAATATAAATGGTATCTAATATAAATTACTTCCAAAAAACCCAATTTCATGGGTATATAATACAAATCCAATGAGCACTAACATTGGGATCACCCAGAGGCACTAGGTTGTCTTGGGACCTATGTACCTCATACCTCGGTGTAATGTTACCATAAAAAAATCTATTCTCAAGCATGATCCACTGGTAGGGAACATAAACATAACCTATTGGTTTCCAATAATCATCCACTTAGTTTAATTAGAGTTTTAGTTATCCATATGCTAAGTGAAATGGGGACAAAACCCATCTGGTCCACTAGTCGTACTAGTACAAATCCCCCCACCTAAGTACCCGAGATTCCCCTTTTGTGCTCAATGAATTTAAGCATGAAAAATAAATAAATTTTAATATAAAAAACCATATCATATAAAACATAACCAATACATTAGCTATAATATTTTATACCACTTAAAACATGCAACGAAACACATAAATTCTTAATAAATCAACCTCTCAAAATCTCACATTGTTTTGCAGCCAAAATTCATTGAAATATCAGCTTTTCACACTATGTGAACACTTTTAAGTCACAAAAACAAAATTTTAGTTCATTACCCTTTAATGAAACCAAAAATTCAGTTATGGGGCAGCCCCATGTGAACCAATGAGTTATATCCTTTAAAAACCCATATTTTCACACAAACACGGCACTTCAAGCCCATTTTCTTCCCAAACACCATTTAAAAAACCTTCTCAATAACAAAAAATAATAATAAACATGAAAAAAATGATTTATAGTCCGAATATAATTCAATAAAATCATCTATTTATTTATTGTACAACCCCAAATGAACCAATAAAATATTTGTATGAAAAACCACCAATTTCACAAAAAAATGGAACTTAAAATTCATTTGATTTATAAATTCCACTAAAACCAATTTTTGCAGAAACCATAAAATTATATAAACATTAAAATACCATAATAACAGTATTTTAAGCCACAACAATATCTATCACCATGGAATAACCTTCCAAATTAGTTAAAATTATGAATCCTTTGTGCTAAAATTAAATTACACCACCACCGCACCAAGAAGGACCTAGATCAAACCTAAAACCACTATAAACGACCAAGAAAACCCATGGTTAAACCTCATGTTCGAAACACTACTCTATGGACAATTTCTACTCCAATAAAAAGGGACGAATACCTATTCAAATTGAATGAATCCCAAAGCCATTTGAAAGAGGAAATAAATTGACTCACTAACTTGAAGTATGTTGAAGTAATCACTCCAAAACAATATTATATGAAATTTAAAATATCCAAAATTAAGGGTCCATTCTCAAAAGAGTTAGTAATACATTTAGAAACTAGAATGGAGGAAAAATATTAAGCATTGAGAGAGTTATGAACAAATGAAGTTACCTCTTCAAATATGGACGTTTTGAGGAACCCTATGGAGTTCTGCACCAACTCATAATAACCCAGAGCTCCAAAGAGGAGGGAGAGTGCTTTGAAGCATGTCTGGGTCCAATGGCCTTGGATGAGACTTTGAATCACCTAAGAATAAAAAAAATTTAATATGTTATCAAACAAAAAAAGTCTATTTTTAAAACTTAAAATTGGGCTTTCGGGCAGGCCCAACCCCTAAAATAAAAACCCCAATAAACCTTGGTTATGGATTTATAAAGGCCCCAAATTGACTTTTTAGTGTTAATATATCATGGGAGGACATTTAAGAGTTTTAATTAGTGATAAATATTAAAAAATGAAAAATTTATATAAGAATTTTTTTTAAATCTGGAATTGGGATCACGGTTTGGCCCAATTCAAACAAATAGACCTATTCCTCCATAAATCCTTTTGAAACCCTAAAAACAAATCAATAATGTAAATTAAATGAAAAATACCTTTAAAATATTCATGTATATGACAATTATCCCCACTATGAATACATTCTGTCCTAGAAAGTCAACCTAAAGCTTGATCAAAAAATATGAATTAATACTCTTCCCCAACCCATGACTTCCGCTCCCATGTCTCGGGTGATCATTACTATGCTGCCAATGAACCCGGACCAAAAAAATGGACTTCCCTTGAAGCACCTTTTCTTGGGAGTCCACTTTTTTCATCGGCCACAAAATAACAGACAAGTCGGGCTCTATCTCCAGATCTTCCCAACTCAACACATGGGATGGATATGTGTTGTATTTCTTTAACTGGGAGACATGGAAGACATCTTGGATTAATGTCAACTGAGAAGGTAAAGCCAACCCATATTCCACCATGAAAATATGCTCGGTGATCTTAAAGGGAACGACATTCCACATCATTAGCTTACAGTGCTTCCCCAATCTACGATGGCCCAGACGAGGGGCCACTTTTAAGAATACCCTGTCACCCATAGGAAATTGTAGGTCTTGATGCCTCTAGTATGCATAATATTTATGATGACTATGAGATTCCAATAAGCCCTACCTAATCAACTTGACCTTCTCAGAAGTCTCATACACAAGGCTCGACCACAATAGTGAAGTCTCTCCTTCCTTAACCCATCATAGTGGGGGACTGACATGGCTAACCATAGAGTGCCTCATAAGGGGCCATTCAAATCAAATATTGGTAACTGTTATTATAAGAAAACTTAACCAACACCAAATGACTATCCTAGGAACTTCCAAAGTCCAATACACATGCACTGAGCATGTACTCCAAAATCTGATTTGCCCGCTCTGTCTGACCATCTGTTTGAGGATGGTATGCCGTGATCATCTTAATCTGAGACCCCAAGGCATTCATAAAGACTTCCTAGAACTGAGTAGTGAACCAAGGGTCTCTATCTGAGACAACTACTGATGGAACACCATGGATTCTCACCACCTCCTGATGATACAAACGGCTCAACTCATCCACTTTAGATGTATCTCTGATCGGAATGATGTGGGCAGATTTGTTCAAACGATCAATCACTACACAAATGGAATTCTTACCCCGAGGAGTATCAGTTAAGTCAACAATGATGTCCATGGAAAACTCATCCCACTTCCAGGTATGAATGGGTAGTTTTTGGAGCAAACCGGAGGTCCTTTGGTGCTATGCTTTCACCTTCTGGCATGTGTAGCATCTCGAAACAAAGTCTTCTATGTCCCATCTCATACTAGGCCTCCAAAACTACTGACAGACATCATAATACATCTTAGTGGTAACCATATGGATAGCCGACTATGACTGTTTTCTATTCTGCATCACCACCTTCCATAGAGATAACGACACTATTGAACGGCCCGTGAAGCACATGATGCCCTTGGGAGGCAACGACCAATCAGAGGATGTCTCCCCACTATGAAGAAACTGCATCAACCGCTGAGAAAAATTATCACTGAGATGTTACTATTGAATCAACTCCAATAGAGGAGTCAACTGGATGCTCCCCAAGAATTCCCCTCCATTGTGTTCCCTAGTCTCCACATGCATCTAAGAAAAGAGCCCCATCATTGACCACTCATCACTATACTTCCTCAAAGCCTGTACTGGAACACTTCTTCTCAAAGCATCGGCCACCACATTACACTTGCAGGGGGTATAGATAATGACAAAGTCGAACCCCTTCAAGTACTCTATCTAGCAATGCGGCCTCAAGTTGAGGTCCTTCTGCGAGATGAGATAGGATAAGATTTTGTGATCAGAGTAGATCACAAAATCCTCCCTAAAGAGGTAGTGATGCGAATTCTTCAATTTATGCATCATCGCTACCAACTCCATGTCCTGGGTGGGGTAGTTCTTCTTTTGTGGTTAGAATTGGTGAGAACCATATTCCACCACGTGATAATCCTGTATAAGCATGCACCCAATACCCATACCTGATGCATCTCAATAGACCACATATCCCTTTACATCCTTTGGAAAAATCAGCTTGGGGTGGTAGTCAATTGCTTCTTCATCTCCTTGAATTATTCCTGACATTCTGGACCGCATAAAAATTTCACCCCTTTCTCGGTGAGCATGGTCATCGGTGAGGCAAGACAATAGAATGACCAAACGAATTGCCTATAATAACCGACCTGGCCAAGGAAACTCCTGATCTTAAACACATTCTTCGGTTTCTCCCATGACATGACCACACTAATTTTTTCAGGTTCCACTGAAACTTCGTGCTCTGAAATCACATGCCCCAGAAATATCACCTCCCAGATATAGAAAGTGCACTTTGACAAATTTCGTAGAGGCAGCGATCCCGTAATGTACCAATAATGATCTTTAAGTGATGTTCTTGTTCCTCCTCAGAGCCAGAGTATAACAGAATGAAATCCACCAACACCACAACAATGGAATCGAGATACTAGTGAACAATTCTGTTCATGAGTGCCATAAAGACCACTGGAGAAATGGTCAATCCAAAGGGCATGACTAAATACTCAATGTGGTCATACCTGATTCGAAAGTCTATATTAGGGATATCTAACTCTTTCACCAGAAGTTAGTGATGAAATGAACACAAGTTTATTTTTGATAACCACTTTTCTCCTTCTACCGATCAAACAAATCTTCTATTCTAGGAAAGGGTTATTTATTCTTAATTGTTTCATTATTCAGCTTTCCGTAGTCAATGCTTAACCAGAGGGATCCATCCACCTTTTTCGCGAACAACATAGGAGCGACCCATGTAGAGACACTCATGAGATTGAATCATTTAGATTCTAATTCATCTAGTTGTATCATTAATTCCATCACCTTGGTGGGGGATATGCGTTAAGAGGGATGAGATATTAGTTGTATTCCCAGTATCAGATCATTCGAAAATTCCACATCCCGCTCCGGGGTAAAACCGGAGAAATCATCCGGGAATACCTCCGTAAAATCATTCACTACATGAGGTAGTGCAACATCAGTTGAATGAACATCCTATAGAATGATCCATGATAATTGGATGATAACACTTCCCAACTCTTGGAGTGGAGGCCCTGCACGACCTGATTGAGTATCCCATTTTCCATGAAAAACCTGACGACTCACATCAGGTGCCGTGAAACTCACATGTTGTCTGTAGCAATCAATTTATGTCTAGAACTAAACTAGAAAATCCATCATGATTATGACATCAAAATAGTCAATATCTAAAACCAAAAGGTCCCACTCCATCTTGACCCCTGACACAGAAAGCGCACATGATGGGCACCTGAGACCCTGCTCCGTCTTCATTCCCAGTGGTGTCACCAAATCCATCCCGAAAGACATCAAATAAGTTATGAAATTTAGAATGTCTAAAAACGAGAAGAAATAAATAAAACAGATGGACCAGTATCAAAACGATCAGCAACTATAGAAGATGCGATCAAAATGGTTCCTCGAACTGTCAATGGTCCCGCCTCTGATCGTGCTGGTGCCTGATCCACTGCATGGGGATGTTTGGTCTCTTTATGAAGATGATTGCCACTCTGTGGATGTGCCCTGAACTAGCTATGCCCAGAAAATGACCCAACCCTACTAGCACCACTGCCAAATCGAGAACCCATAGCCCTCAACGGATCAGACTATGCTGGTACTCCTCCTGAAGACACTGACCCAGCCCTACTTGGAAGTGGATGTGCCACACCAAAAAACGCTGCAAATGACCCATACCTCCACACTGGTAATAAGGATTTGGAGTATGTGGACATGCTGGAAGGATGTTCCCAGGATTCCCACTCTAGTGGCACATGACTTATCTCGCATCAGAAGCCGTAGACAAAAACTGCCTGGAAGAGTGGCCAGAACTGCCACCTCCTTTCTTCCCATGATCTTCACGCTTCCTTTTTTTCTCTAAGAATCAGCCACATCCCACTACTAAAATTGAACCATATAAACCTGCCGTACATTTCCTATCAATCTCCACCATGCAATTCCGATCAATGACCACAGTAGAAGTCCTCATCTTAAAGAAGAACACTTGGGAGTATATATCTGGTCGCAATCCTTTTTCAAACCTCTACGCATTCGACTGCTCATTGGAGATGATTTCTGGTGCATACCGAACCTACTCAGAAAAATGGTTGGCATACTCCATCCTTGATAGATTCCACTGAACAAGGAACATGAATCTCTGGATGTAGCATAAGACAACACCTCAGGGCAGTACTGTTCATTGAAGACAGCCTTAAAATCTCCCCAGCGCATTTGCTCATTCTTCCTAGTCTGAAGCACTAACTCCAACCACGTGCGGCTGGAACCCACCAACATAAAAGAGGCACACATCACCCTGAGATCCTAGGGTGTTTCCAAGAACTCAAACATAATCTCGAACTTTACGAGTCATTCATATGCTTCTTGGGGTTCTGAGCTGCTTTAGAAGGTTGGATGCTTATTTTTCAGGAACTCATGGGCTTTGTCCTTTATAGGACCAGTCTCAACCTCACTAAAAGAACCTAGAACAAGAGACGGTCCATATCCTAGAGCCTGGCATCCCAGACCACGACCTCTACTAGCCTCTGATCAATTGGTGTGGGAGAACTCTCTCTGGCTTCTTCTTGTGGTTCATGAGAGCTTTCCAGGGAGGCATGTTGCCAAAAAATGCAACAGTCACAAAAAAATAATCAATATCACAATTCTGAAAATTTTAATCAAATTCATCAAATATAATTAATTTAAACACATTCCAGTAATAATAGAAATAACTAATCCACATCCACCTGATGTCCACATGTGGTCTCCAGCCCACACATCTCACCTAGAAGTGATGTCAATCTGTAAATTCCCACATCCTATGGTTACTCATGTTCATCCATGAGAGGTGCGAACTAAGCACCCTACTCACAACTAAAACCCCGAGCCCCAATAGTTCTAGCTCCTTTCTATCTTGACTCATCCCAAAATAGCAATATAACCCTAAAACTTTAACTTCCTCTGATACCATTTTTTCACGAACCAATTTTGGTTTCCACCAACATTAGCACCAAACCTAGCACGTGAGAATTCCCAAAGGGTGTTCCATATCCCCATGTTCTAGAACAAGTGCCCAACTGTCATTAATTTAGGTTTGGGAATGATTTACCCAGGTTTGAAAGAATAACATATTAAATCAATCCATAATATAAATCTGAATTTATTGAGCCAAAAAAAGTATTAACCAAAAAACAGAACTGAATACCTTGGTTTAAAGACAACAAAAGTGGTCCAAATACAAATAAATATAGCATCAAGACAAACCCAAGGACTCTACATGACAAGGGGTAGTCACCCACAATCTGTCTCCACAACTACGCACCATGGATCAGAACGAACACCCTGAACCACAATCACCCTTACCTTTTCCTTTACCCGAGTCAAACATAACCATGTCTACATACACCCAAGGGGTGTATGTATGGTGTGAGCCTAATCCCAATATTATACTACCCAATTATTCAAAATATCATGAAATACAATGTGAAAAATCAATCAGTCTTAATAGTCAAGGAAGAGCAGGGTTAAAATTCCACATATTGTAACTTTCATTTCAAATGGTCTTCAATCCAATATTTTCAAAAAGTTCACACATTTAAATAGAAATGATAGAAACTTTAATTTAATTCCAAAAACACCCTAATACATGGGTAAATACTACAAATACAATGATCATCAACATCGGGAACACCTCTACGCACTAGGTTTTCTTGGACCCTATGTACCTCGTACCTCGGTGTAATGTTACCATAGAATAATCCGTTCTCGTGAATGAGCCACTATTAGGGAACATAACCATTACCTAGTGGTCTCCAATAGTCATCCACATACTATAGTTAGATTTTTCATTATCACAATGCTATGTGAAATAGAGACAAAATCCATCCGGTCCACTAGCCATACTAGTACAAATCCACCCCACCTAGGTACACGGGCTTCCCCTTTTGTGATCAATCATTTTTAGAATGAGAAATAAATATATTTTCATATAAAGCACCGTTACTAGTCAAAAATTACCAATACAGTATCTATGATATTTTATACCACTTAAAACACACAACAAAACATTTAGGATTTTAGTAAAATAATCTCTCAAAATCAGACAATGTTTAGCACCCAAAATTCTTTTAAATATACACCTTTCACACTATGGGAACACTTTTAAGTCACAAAAAATGGTATTTAAATCCATTTTAATGAAACAAAAAATTCCGTTATTGGGTAGCTCCATGTGAACCAAGAAGTTATATCCTTTAAAACCCCCCATTTTCACCCAAACACATCACTTTAAGCCCATTTGCTTCCCAAACACCATTTAAACAAATATTCTCAGAAAAAACAAAAAAGAAAAAACATTACAAACTTTATTTCCTTCCATAATAAAATTCAATAAAATCATCTTTTTAATTATACAACAACCACAAATGAACAAATAAAATATTTTTATGAAAAACCCCCAATTTCACCAATAATTGGAACTTAAAATTCATTTGATTTATAAATTCCACTATAACCAATTTTTGCAGAAACATTAAAATTCAATAAACATTCAAATTCCATAAACACAACAAGATATGTCACAGAAAATTCATGCACAATGGAATCACCTACCAAATTAGTTAATACCATGAATCCTTTTTGCGAAAATCAAATTTCACCACCCCCGCACCAAGAGAGACAAAGATCAAAACATAAACCACAATAAAATACCAATAAAACCCATTGTTATACCCTATTTTCGAAACACTACCTTCTGTACATTTGGTACTCCAATATAAAGGAAATAATCCCTATTCAAATTGAATGAAACCCTAATCCATTTGAAAGAGGAAAGAAATGGACTCACATACTTAAAGTATCTTGAAGTGATCACTCCAAAAGAATAGTATCTGAAATTTAAAACAGCCACAATTCAGTGTACGTTTGAAAAATAATAAGTAGGACATTTGAGAACTATATTGTAGGAAACATATTTATAATTGAGAGAGTTATGAAAGGAAGAAGTTACCTCTTCAAATCTGGACGATTTGAGGAACCCTATGGAGTTATGCACTAATTCACGATGACTTAGAGCTCCAAAAAGGTGGGACGGGTTTAGACACGTGTCTAGGTTCAATGGTCTTGGGTCAGACATTGAATCACCAAAAAAACCCAAAAATTTAATATGTTATAAAACAAACCAAATTTATTTTTCAAACTGGAATTGGGCTTTCAGGAAGGCCCAAACCCATAAAAAAAACCCCAATAAACCTTGGTTATGGATTTCTAAAGGTCCCAAATTGACTTGGTGGTGTTAATATATCAGGGGAGGACATTTAAGAGATAGAATTAGTGAAAAAAATTAAAAAATGAAAATGTTATATATAAAATATTTATTTTTAAATCTGGAATTGGGCTCATAGTTTGGTCCAATTCATGAAAACTCGCCTATTCCTCCATAAATACTTTTGAAACCCCCAAAACAATGAATTAATGGAAATGAAATGAAAAATACCTTCAAAATATTCATTTATATGACAATTCTTCCCACAATGAAAAATTTTCGTCCCGGAAATTCAACCTGAAGCATGATCAAAAAACATGAACGGATACTCTTCCTCAACCCATGACTTCTCCTCCCATGTATTATGTGCATCATTACCAGGATGCCAATGAACCCAGACAAACAGAATGGACTTCCCTTGAAGCACCTTCTCTTGAGAGTACACTATTTTCACCGACTGCTCAATAATAGACTTGTGAGGCTCTAGCTCCAGTTCTTCCTAAATCAGCACATGGGATAGATTCGGGTTGTATTTATTTAACTGGGAGACAAGGAAGATATAATGGATGGATGTCAAATGAGAAGGTAAATAAAACCGGTATTCCACCTTTCTAATACGCTTGGTGATATCAATGGGATCGACATACAACTCCATTAGCTTATTGTGCCTCCCCAATCGACAGTGGCCCAGACGAGGGGTCACTTTCAAGAATACCCTGTCACCCACAGAAAACTCTAGGACTCAACACCTCCAGTCAACATAAGATTTATGAAAACATTGATCTATCAATAAGCGATTCCTGATCATCATGACCTTCTCAGAAGTCTCCTGCGCAAGGATCATCCCCAATAGGGAAGTCTATCCAACCTCATCCCAACATAGGAGGACCAACATGGACGACTGTAGAGCGCCTCCAAAGGGTCCATTCGAATTGAGGATTGGTAACTGTTATTATAAGAAAACTCATCCATCCCCGAATGGCTATCCCAGGAACCTCCAAAGTCCAATACACATTCACAAAGAATGTCCTCCAAAAGCTTATTTTCCCGCTCTGTCTGACCATCCGTCTGAGGATGGTATGCCGTGATCATCTTAATATGAGACCCCATGGCCTTCTAAATGCCTTCCCAGAACCGAGATGTGAAAAAGGGTCTCTATATGATACAAATACTAATGGCACATGGATTCTCACAACCTCCTGAAGATACAAATGGCCCAAATCATCTGCTTTAGATATATCTCTAAAAGGAATCAAGTGGGTTGATTTGGTCAGATGATCAATCACCACCCAAATGGCATTCTTACCCCGAGGTGTATGAGGTAAGACAAAAATGAAGTCCATGGAAACCTCTTCCCACTTTTAGGTAGGAATGATTAGTGGTTGGAGAAAACTGGAGGGCCTTTGGTTCTCTGCTTTCACCTTCTGGCATGTGTAGCATCTCGAAACAAAGTCTACAATGTCCCATCTCATACCAGGCCAAAAAAAACTGCCGATAGACATCATAATACATCTTAGTGGCACCCGGATGGAAAACCCACTATGAATGGTGGTCATTCATCATCACCACCTTTGGAATAGATAACAACACTACTGAACGGCCCATGAAGCACAAGATTCCCTCAGAAGACGACGACCAATCAGAGGATGTCTCCCCACCATGAAGAAAATGCATCAACCACTGACAAAGATCATCACTAAGATGTTCCTGCTAAATCAACTCCAACAGTTAAGGAGTCAGCTGTACGCTCGCCAAGAATTCCCCTCCACGGTGTTCTCTAGTCTCCACATGCATCTGAGAAAAGAGCCCCATCAATGTCCACTCATCAATAGACATCATCAAAGCCTACACTGTAACACTTCGGCTCAAACAATCATCCACCACATTACACTTTCATGGGGTATGGACAATGTCAAATTCAAACCCCTGCAAGTACTCGATCAAGCGACGTTGCCTCAAGTTTAGGTCCTTCTGCGAGAAGTTATAGGCTAAGATTTTGTGATCAGATTAGACCACAAACATCTCCACAAAGAGGTAGTGATTCCATGTCTTCAAGGAATTCATGAACGCTGCAAACACAAAGTCATGGTTTGGGTATTTATTTTCATGTGGTCATAGTTGGTGAGAGCCATATGCCACCACGTGACCATCCTGCATTAGCACGAACCCAAGACCCATACATAAAGCATCACAATAGACCACATATCCCATTCCAGCCTCTGTAAAAATCAGCACGGGGGCGGTATTCAACCGCCTATTCATCTCCTCGAATGATTCCTGACATTCTGGACCCCATACAAATTTCACCCCTTTATGGGTGAGCAATATCATCGGTGAAGTCAGCAGAGAGAAATCTCGAATGAATCGCCTGTAATAACTAGCCATGCCAAGGAAACTTCTGATCTCAAACACATTCTTCGATTTCTCCCACAACATGACCACATTAATTTTCTCGGGGTCCACTAAAACTTTGTGCTCTGAGAACACATGCCCGAGAAATCTCACCTCCCTGATCCAGAAAGTGCACTTTGACAATTTTTCAAAGAGTTTGTGATCCCATAATGTACCCAAAAAATTCTTCAAGTGATATTCATGTTCCTCCCCAGAGCCGGAGTATACTATAATGTCATCCAAGAACATCACAATGAATGAATAGAGATACTGGTGAAACATCTTCTTCATGATTGAAATAAATACCATTGTATTGTTGGCCAATCCAAAGGTCATGACCAAATACTCAATGTGGTTGTACCAGCTTCAAAAGCCAGTCATTTTGATATCTGACTCTTTCACCTGAATTTGGTGATAACATGAATGCAAGTTTATTTTTGTGAACCACTATGACCCCTTTAACTGATCATACAAATAATCTATTATAGGGAAAGGGTATTTATTCTTAATTGTTTCCTTATTCAGCTACTGGTAGTCAATGCACATCCAGATGGATCCATCAGCGTTTTTTGTGAACTATATAGGAGCGTCCCAAGGAGAGACTCTCGGAAGAATTAATCTTTTGGATTCTAAGACATCTAGAAGTATATTTAATTCCCTAATCTCAGTGGGGTCCATGAGATAAGAGGGATGAGATATCAGTTGTGTTCCTTGTGCTAGAACAATCTAAAACTCCACATCCCGCTACAAAGACAATCCTATTAAATCATCCCTGAAATCCTCTGAAAACACATTCACTACATGAGATAGTGCACCATCAGGGGAAATAACAAACTCTACCATGAGAAAAGATAAGTGGAAGATAACACTTCCCAACAATCGGAGTGGAGGCCCTATGCGACCTGACCAAGGATCCCATTCTCCACAAAAAAACCTGATGACTTCCATCAGGTGCAGTGAAACTCACATGCCCTCTCTAGAAAATGATGTGTTCCTGGAAGTGTACTATCCAATTCATCCTAAGTATGAAATCAAAAAAGTCCATAACTAAGACCAAGGGTTCCCACACCATCTCGACCCCTAACACAGAATGCTCACACGACGGGCATCTAAGACCCTACTCCGTCTTCTCTCCCAGTGTTGTCACCAACTCCATCGCAAAAGACATAAAATACATTGTAAAATTAAGCATGTCCACAAAACAAGCATAAATAAATGAAGCAGAGGCATCAGTATATTAAAGATCAACAAATATAGAAGATGCAGTCAAAACGGTTCCTCGAACTGTCGACGGTCCCGCAACTAATCCTGATGGTGCCTGATCCACCACATGGAGATGTCCTATATCTACCTGAAGAAGACTTATACTCTGTGGCTATGACATGAACAGGCTCTGCCCAGATTATGACCAAATACTAAAACCACGGATGCCAAATTGAGATCCCCCATTCCTCGACATCTCAGACTATGCTGGCACTCCTATTGAAGCCACTGACCCAGTCCCACTCGGAAGTGGACGTGCCACACCACAAAAATGCTAAAAATTCCCCATACCTCTACACTAGTAACAAGGCTTTAGAGGAATTGGACATGCTAGTCAGATGTGACAGGGCTTCCAACACTGGTGGCACATGACTGATCTCGCATCAGAAGCAGTAGACGAAAACTGCCTGGAAGAGTGTCCTGAACAGCCACCTCCTTTCTTCCCATGATCATCCCACTTCCTTTTCATCTCTGAGGAGCTGCCACTTCCCACATCTAATACTGAACCATAGAAACCATCCCTACCATTCCTATCAATCTCCACCATACACACCCATTCAATGAACTCATCATAGGTCCTCATCGTTAAAAAAGAACACCTAGGAGTACATCTCTGGTCGCAAGCCATTCTCAAAACTCCCGCCCTTCTCCTGCTCATTGGAGACGATTTCTGGTGCATACAAAACCAACTCCGTGAAACGGTTGACGTACTCCATCACAAATAGATTACCCCCAATCATGGTCCATGAAATCTCTGGACCTAACATAAGCCAACATTTTAGGGGAGTACTGTTCATTGAAAACGGCCTTGAAATCTCCCCAGTGAATCTTCTCATTCTTCCCAGTCTAAAGCACTGACTCCCACCACATTCGGCTGGATCCCTTCAACAGAAAGGAGGAAAACATCACCCTGAGCTCCTTGGGTGTTTCCAGTAACTCAAACGTATTCTCTATCTTCTCTATCCATTCCACTTTTTCATAGGGTTCTGAGCTACCTTAAAAGGTTGGAAGATTATTTTTCAGGAAATCCTGGGCCTTGTCCTTTCTAGGACCAGTCTCATCCTCTCTAACAAGAGATAGAATAGGAGGTGTTTCATATCGTATGGCCTGGACAGCCCAGACCATGACCTCGACTAGCCTCTCATCAATTGGTGTGAGAGAACTATCTCCAGCTTCCTCCTGTAGGTGCGTCAGAGATTTCTAGGGTGGAATGTTTCTACAAAATTAAACAGTCACAAATCAATAACCAGTTCTACAATTTTGAAAATTTTAATCAAATAAATAAAATATAAATAATCTAAACATATTTTAGTAATAAAAAAACAACTATTTCACATCCTCCTGATGTCCACATGTGGTCTGCAGCCCACACGTCTCACCTAGAAGTGAATTCAATTTGTAAATTCCAACATCCCCTGGTGACTCAAGGTCTTCCATTTTAGGTGCCGGCTAGGCACCCTACTCACAATGAAAACCTGAGCCCTGGTAGTCCTAGCTCCTATCTATCCTAACTCATCCCAAAATTGAAATATAACCCAAAAATATTAACCACCACTTATACCATTTTGTCACGAACCGATTCTGGTATCCACTAATACCAGCACCCAACCCAGCTCGTGATAAGAACCGAATGGTGTTCCCTATCCTCATCGGTTGGCAAAAGTCCCCAGGTGTCATTAATTTAGGTTTGGGAATGATTTTCCCATGTTTTAATGAATAACACATTAAACAAAATCCACAATATAACTCGAAATTTTTGAGCCAAACAAGTCTTAACCAAAAACCATAACTGAATACAATGGTTTAAAAACAATTGAAGAGGACCAAATACAAATAAATACAGCATCAAGACTTCCCCAATGACTCCACATGACAAGGGGTAATCACCCACAAGCTGTCTCCACTACTCCGCTCTAAGGATGGGAACTAACACCCTGAACCTCCATCACCCATAACCTTTCCATTACCTAAGTCAAACATAACCATGTCTACATACAACCAAGGGGTGTAAGTAGGGTGTGATCATAAGACCAATACGATCCCACCAAATTATTCGAAAGATCAGGCAATACAATGTGAAAAAGCAAGAAATTTTAATAGTAAAGGAAGAGCAGTGTTAAAATTACATGAATTATAACATTCACTTGAAAATGGTTTTCAATAAAAATTATCAGAATGATGACACATTTAAATAGAAATGTAAGATATTGTTATTTACTGCCAAACACATCCTAATAAATGGGTAAATACTACAAATCCACTGAGCAACAACATTCGGAACACCCCTTGGAACTAGGTTGTCTTTGGCCCTATGTACCTCATACCTCAGTGTAATGTAACCATAGAAAAATTCATTCTCGCACATGATCCACTATTAGGGAACATACCTATAACCTAGTGCTCCCTAATAATTATCCACATAGTTTAGTTAGATTTGTCGTTATCCAAATACTAAGTGAAACAAGGAGAAAACCCATCCAGTACACTAACCGTACTAGTACAAATCTGCCCCACCTAGGTACCCGGGCTTCCCCTTTTGTGCTCCATCAATTTCAGCATGCAACATAAATAAATTTTCATATAAAACACAAATATTGCTCAAAAATAAAAAATATAGCAGCTATCAAATTTTATACCACTTAAAACACGCAACAAAACACTTATATTTTTAATAAAAAAACCTCTCAAAATCTCACATTGTTTTGCACCCAAAATTATTTGAAATTTCCACATTTCACACTATGTGAACACTTGTAAGTCACGAAAACAAAATGTCAGTTCAATAAACTTTAAAAAAACAATGAATTCAGTTATGGGGTAAAACCATGTGAACTCAGAAGTTATATCCTTTAAAAACCTCCATTTTCACGCAAACAATACACTTTAATCCCATTTGCTTCCCAAAAACCATTTAAACAAAATTTCGCAGAAAAAAAATGTATAAACATTAAAAACATGATTTCTAGTCCTAATAAAATTCAATAAAATAAACTATTTAATTATCAGACATCCCCAAATGAACCAATAATATATTTTTATGAGAACCCCCAAATTTCACAAGATATTGGAACTTAAAATTCATTTGCTTTATAAATTACACTAAAACCAATTTTTTCAGAAAAATTAAAATTAAATTAACATGAAAGTAACATAAACAAAAAATGCTAATTCAAAAAAAATTCATGCATAATGTAATCACCTACCAAATTATTTAAAACAATGAATCCTTTGTGCGAAAATAAAATCGCACCACCACTGCACCACGAGGGACATAGATCAAACCTAAAACAGCAATAAAAGACCACAAAAACACAAGGATAAACCCTATGTTCGATAAACTACCCTCTGGACATTTTGTACTCCAAGAAAAAGGGAATAATCCCTAGTCAAATATAATGAATCCAACATCCATTTGAAAGAGGAATTAAATGGACTCACTTAATTGAAGTATCTTGAAGTAATTTTTGGAACCATGGTATTCAATGAATGATTTGGAGTATGTTTTGTGTTTGTTTTCAATCCTAGGTGGAAGTTCAGAATGTGTACCAGCAAAGAGATCATACACTTCACACAGGAAATCGTATTGAAGGTGGCACTGTTTCCTAGTGTTTGAAAAAATTTTGGGCTTGAAAATCGACAAATGGAGAAAAGTGTTTTTGGAAAAGAGACTTTTGCGCCCCATACTTTAAGGAGAGGAAACTTGTGTGGCTTATGATTTTCAATATCATAACATGGTAAAATGGAAAAGTGATCAGGGTCACGCATGTTTTGGGCTGGTCGCGCAAGTGACAAGCGCGCCATGAAGAGACTTGTGTGCTGATGCCTAGGAGGATTTAAAATTTGCATGCCTATTTTTTTTCAAGATCATAACTTCAAAATATGGAAAATTAAAGAAGGCCATGCAATTATTAGTGTGGTCGTTCATGTGAGTAGCATGACAGAGGCTAGGGAGGATGAGCTACATGCCGGAACCTGCACGCCGAGGGAAGACTTGCGCGCCACCACACAGGGGGTCTAGATTGCCTATAAATAGAGGACCACCCCTCCTCATTTGTAACGAATTTCAAGAATTAGAAATTTTTTTATCTCTAGTTGCGCAAGTGGTTGAGTCGCGCATGTGGTTGTTGGGTCGCGCAAGTAGAGGATGTGCACCGGCAGTTGGCTGCGCGATCAAGGCAGTTGGGGAGTTAAAGGTGCAGTGTCGTGCAAGTTTGGTGTTGAATGAGCCAGTGTCGCACAAGTGGTTTGGTGTCAACTACGCTCCGAATTTGTACCGTGAAAGTGACTTGCGTGGTGGGATTTAAACTTGCGCACTAGGATTGGAGAAGCGTGCCAGTGTTGTTAAAGTACATCTGTCCTTTTGAAGCTACAAGAATGCTGTAAGATCACCTGGTACCCTCAACGCAAAGTGAGATTCGTCTTCTGGTGAGATTTGGACTTCAACAGAGCATCTACATACAACAAAGTATGCATTCTTATTCCATGATGAGGAGAACATCACGTCAATAAACTGAGTGTGACTTCACCAAGGGTAGTGACCAGGGGGAGTCAACGGGGGTAACCTGAGGGAAGCAGTGATCTATACCTCAACCTTTGTAAAGGTAGTGAGCTTGGGACAATGTGACTGTCCCTGAACCTTTGTAATCCTCAACTAGTTAAGTTTAGTGGAATTTGGGACGACCAACAAATTTTTGGCATATACTCCTTGGACGTAGTACTTAGTGGTGAACCAAGTAAAAAGTGTTTTGTCTTCTCTGTGCATGATAAATCTTGCATTCTGATCATATTCATCATACAAGTTCAACAAGTTTATACCAACGTGGGAACAAGATCCATCAAATTAAATGAAAAAGTTGTCACCCTTATTCAACCCTCCCCTCTCAGGGTGTCCCATGGTCCTTCAGTAATCACTCCAAAACAATGGTAGCTGAAATTTAAAACAACCACAATTCAGGGTACATTCGAAAAAGAATCAGTTGGCCATTTAGAAACTTGAACGGAGGAAACATATTAATAATTGAGAGAGTTATGATAGAAATAATTTACCACATTAAATATGGACGATTTGAGGAACCCTATGGAGTTCTGCATCAATTCATGATTCTGAGAGCTCCAAAAGGGGGGGAGAGTTTAGACGCATGTATGGGTTATATGGCCTTGTTTAGGACTTGGGATCACCGACAAATCCCAAAAACTGAATATGTTATAAAACAAACAAAATTTATTTTTAAAATTGGAATTTGGATTTCGGGCTGGCCCAACCCCTTAAAAAAAACCCCAATAAACCTAGGTTATGGATTTTTAAAGGCCCCAAATTGACTTCGTGGTGTTAATATATCAGGGGAGGAGATTTAGGAGTTTGAATTAGTGAAAAATATTAAAAGATAAAAATGTTATATAAGAAACAAAATTTATTTTTAAATATGGAATTGGGCTCATGGTTTGGCCCAATTCATGAAAACACACCTATTCTTATATAAATCCTTTAGAAACACCCAAAACAGAGCATTAATGGAAATTAAATGAAAAATACATTTAAAATACTTCATGTATATTACATTTTGACACTTCTATGTATCGAATTGTTAAAAAATAGATTCCATATTCTGAATCATGAAGTCCAAATTGTGTAAATAAATAACTTTTATTTTTAGACATTGTGAATATTTACTTCAGCAGAAATTTTATTTACCATGGTTAAAAGGTAAATATATAAAATAAGATTAAAAAAACAGTTTTATAATAATATTAAATTACCATAACATATTTCCTACTCCTATTGGTTGATTCACTTTCGGTGATGGGAATCCTTTGGCCGATTGATGGACCACATAGAACCACTTGGGAGTGATAATGACACTTTATATTAATTAATTTAATGTAATGAAAAAAGGACACAGACATATATATTTTATAAATAAATTATTACATGGGGTTATATAATTTATCACTTCAAATATAAATATTCATTTTAAATATAAAAATATTTCCTACATCATGATATTTTTTTATAATTTTTAGACATCAAATAAACAAATTTATGACACAATAATGATGCAGTGTTTACCTCTTTAATGATTGATTTAAATAAATAAGAAAATAAAGATTAAAATAATATATAAAACATATCGAATTTTTATTGGATGATTTTATTTCAAACATGAGTAAATTTATATTATACTTTTATGAGTTTTGGATCTTTAAAATATAAAAATTGTTATATAATAAAATAATATTTTCAATAATTCAAAAAGAGCCCCTCCCCCACAAATAAAAATCCATCCTTTATAACAAATTACTCTCACTTCATAGGCCCCATGGATCATAAAAACTATGATCAATTAAGCTCCTTAAATCCATCTCCTCGTAAATGTATCCTTCTATTAGGCTGATATCCATTAATGTAAAACTTTTGGTTCAAACCAAACGGATATTCCCCATTTAAAGGTAACATCTTATCTTAAGTTATTTTGTTTTATTTTACTTCTCCAACCACATAATCACATTTTATTCAATTATTGAATAAAAAAATAGTATTCTCAGTATACTAGGTAATTGATATATGATGTATTATAACTACACCTACCCACACGTCCATCTAATGTGTAATGAAAAAACTGTTTCTGTGGACTATAAACAAACGCCTCACGAAATGATGATTATTCAATATTTTCCTAACACATATTATTGTGGACATTAAGATTAAACTGTATTTGTATAGATATATATTATATTTATATTTTTTCTATGATTCTATATTTTTCATTTATAGAATACCTTATGATTTCCATAGTGGGTAAAAACGATAATTTCATTTGATGGAGTGCGGACTACAACCCCCTCAAAGTGATATGAATCGTTCATGAAATGTGTGGAATGTATTGAGTATGGATTTAATGAAATTATATATTATATTATATTATAATTATAATATTCTTATTTATTATTAAGTTCTTATTCCATTAAATAAGAAATATAAATGAAAGCATCGTTCATGCGTACATACAACTTACTGTCTCCATGAACTGTGCATTTAATTTCATCCCTCCAAATGTTATGTTCTATTATAAATACATATATATAGTAGATATATATGATATATATTATATCTAAAACATGAATATCATTTTAAAGATAATGTAATTTCAACCACATGGAAAATTTAAATTAATAACAAGATAATTTTTAACTCATGTTCTGAACATCGACAAATGTCTGATATGAACTAAAATAATTAAATAATTGTAATAGCAAGGTAATAAATGATATAAAAGTAATAATAAACATGAAAAAGATATTATGAAAATAAAAATTAACTTTATTTAATTATTCAATAGATTAAATATTGATCGAGTTGCGTCAGACATGAGGTAAGGGAATCTGTATCTATATCCTTTCATTAAAGAATATTTGGTTATATACATGACTTTATTTTATACAGTGCATAGACAACATTGAATTTTCATTTCATTTTAAAAGTAATATTTTTATATAAGTCGTTTTACTAATCCTACAAAAATGAATGATTCTTTTTATTGTATGTTGTAAAAAAAAAATTTCTGCCACCACGAGTATTATTTGAACATTGGCTTCCTTAACCAGCCGTATTTTTTTTTAAAGGAAAATAATTACCATATACACTTCAAATTATTTTGTTATTGAAAATGGTATTGATATTGGATTTGATATGTCAATATATTTAAATTATATATTTTGTTTAAAATATGGAAATGTTATCTTTCCTTTATATTGGTTTTATGTGTTATGAATATTGTGTGGTTCTTGGGAATTGTTACATATACAGGTGGTTCTATGATAATAATAGGGTGTCTGAGCTCGATATTTATCTCCGATGCATTGGGTAACATGAAAGAGGTAAACATGAATGTTTCTCCTAAGAGTTTTAGGGAATATACAGTGATGGGTATTCCAAATGTAACTCCATATGTATTTGTGATAGCTACAATATATGTTTGATAAAGATGCCACAAGTTGCCATTAGGATTTAGGATTTCTATGTGTTATTCATAAATCATATGATTTCATGAGGTATGATAAAGAGATTACATTGTGTATTTATTGATGAAATAATCTTTTCTTTCTTTGTTTTATAACCATTTCTGAGCTTTTTATGCTCATCCAATGTTTTTGAAATGTTTTTCACAGGGCATAAATATGAATACGGACAAAGATGTGTTAAATGGAATTTCATTCTATCTAAAACCTAGAACTAGGCATGACTCTTATTTTAAAGAGTTTTTATTTTAAGAATAAAAATGAAAATGAGTAAAATTGTTTACTTTATAAATTTTGTGATATAATTTAATATATATGGCCAAATTCTCTAAAAATCTAAATATGAAAATATCATCAATGTGAATTATTCATTTAATTCAAGATTTTATAGTGTTTTTTGTCTGGGTCCTTAAGTTATCCTGCATGGCTTTCTTACCCACATGCTCTCCTTTGGAGAGGCACTCCATTACCAAATCCAATTTTTAATACTAAATTATGGATAAAAAATGATGTAGCTAACTATGATACAAAATTCTAATAAAAATATCCCCCAAACATAACTTTAGACATAGTTTCCCCAAGTTTTGTTCTAGCTATGCACAACCCGTGCATAATATTTTTGTTCAAAAAATGTAACAACTCATGAAGATAGATTCCAAAGAAAAAAAATGTCCCAAAATTAACACACAATCAATTAAATAATTAAACAATTACAAAGTGGGTGTTAAAAACAGTCAAACATACCATATTTGACCCCTATAAAGTATGATTATATAGTTGATTCCCAATGGGTATGAATTTATAAGGACACTCTCCAATAGAATGAATATTACAAAAAACAATATCATCAAGAATGAACTGGTTGAGAATAGATCAAAAAATAACATAGTGAGTGTATCTAATGAAATAGAGAAAGGGAGAACATATCTCTACCATATACCATTGATCTAAATTTGTGGAAATACCAGCAACATCTAACCAAAAAAGAATATAATATCATTGATCAAACACATCACCCAACATCCAAAAAAACACATGGAGAACAAAAACTATAAAACAACACAATGTATAAAAAAACAAGATCACTAAGACCATGGAACAAAAATGGGACACTAAAATTGAAAACATGCAACACTATGAAATGATATGGAAAAAACCTAATGGTTACAACTATCATATAAGGGTTCTTAAAACACTCCTTAGAATGTTGTCCCATTGTATCTATGATGGAATACATATACCATAAAAATATAAATTCACATCCCATTTCATACCCATATGCTGAGAATCAAGAATAATACCACCCATGGTCTTCAACACCCTTGGGAAGAGAAACACATCATTAAATGAAAATATATGGAGAGATTCCCAAAACTAGTGTCACCCATAATGGGAATCAAAAACAGAACCCAAGAAAAATTTGGGTATAGGTATCCTCATTCCATTAATTTTCCAAACTCTGGGAGCATAAACCTCAAAATGAGTTTTTTCCAAAAAGAGAAGAAAAATTCCCCCAAAGGGTTCAAAAATGATATCCACAAATCCATCAATCCTAAATCATATCTAATAAGTACAAATGGGTCATCCCAAACTAGATCTCACAAAAAAATATTCAAGAAAACTTATCCTCACTCATGTAAACATTAAACCAATGTTTGTGGGTCGAAAAAATGGGACCCTTAATCACTAAGGGGGATACTAAATAATAATTGTCTTATAAGGATCCAAGCTTGAAAAATATGAGAATGAAAAAACACATTCCACTCAATTTACTGTCTGGGAAGTTTTATAAGTGTGGAAGAAGAACCAATGTGATGAACACCCTACTTCCACACTAGAAAATTCTATAAGGATAGGGGTTGGGGTATCAAATAAAATAACTTGATACATAGACCCATAAATTTTCATGAACCCAAAATCACAAAAATCTATCCCAAAAATAATTATATAAAGAAAAAATACCTAAATAGTTTTTTTATAAAATCTTACTCTCAACAAATATAAACTCTTAAAAATATTCCTTATTTCTATAAAAAACCCAAGAAAACTATTTTATAAATTAAAACCCCAAGCTCTTATACAGATGATATAATTTAAAAATATTACAAAAACATATTTCAAAATAAATACAGTTAGTATTAAAAAAAATAAGCATATTAGGTTTCAAAATAAAAAAAATTATCATTTGATCTATTTTTCCAATAAACTAATCTCTTTAATTGAAACCCACAAATATTAGATTACAAAATCCAAAATTCTCACTTAAATAAATTGGAATTATTTAAAATGGGGAACACAAAATTTAAAACACCATATTTATTTGGTAAAAAATACTATAAAATTTAATTTTTTTTACCAAATCTCAAATAAAATAAACTATTTCAAATCATTGTATAAAATTATAGTTTCCCTAAAAATAATACTTATGGTAGATTTTAGAAATCAAAAATATTTTTTATTATAAGATTATTTTTCACCCACATAAATGAATTTAATATCATAATAACAATGAATAAAAATTGTATCACACAAATATTAACCAAAATTACTTCAAAGATGCTAACATATCATGATACAAACCATGAATCCTATACCATTACCCAATTATCATGGGTAATAGAAGTGTCAATCAGTCTATGAGAAAAAATAACTATGATATAAAACCATGCCCGACATGGCAACAATGTTTTGGGACACATGAAAATTATGAATTGGTACCGATAACATGTTGTGATTCTTGTGTTTGGTTGTGTATTGGTTGTTAGGACCTATGGAAAACATCACTTATCGTATTCCTTTTTCACCAAATTCCCAATTTCCAATATAACCCCCAATGAATCTCAACTATGCCAAAGAGGGCCAAAACATCAGCAACATTAAATCTAATTAATTAATAAAAATCATATTTTAATCCCACTCCCCATGAATGATCGGGGCTCAATGAAAGAAAAAGATAGATAGAAACTCCTTACACATACCTCTCATGTTAAAATGGAAAAGTACTTCTTGATCTTACCATGAATACCCAAACCAAATAATAGTCATTAAAATAAATAGGATACTATGAATAATTAGAAACTAATTATTAAATATGATTTTTAAAAAATAAACATCAATCATTCGTATAATAGATTCTCGAATTTGCCCACTACTATCAAAAATCACATTATAGATTTTCTTCAACTAGAAACTAGTTCCTATGAATCAAATAAAGAAATATTGTAATGGATTTACTAAATAATTTTTGTAAAATTCAATTAATGAATTATAATATAATTCATGAATTACCCATATATACAGCATGAATCAATACTATATAAAATGAAAAAAATAAATTAACCAAATATCAAAATGGGAAATAAGAGAAATGAAAAAAATCACTAATAACCACCCCAACCATCAAAAACCATATCCAAAAAGGAAACATTTCACACCTATAATAGATATAATTCTCATACCAAATTCAGTTACTACCCTCCAACCATATTAAATAATAAAATCTTAGTTGTCTAATAAAAACAAACTAATGGGAAATAATTATAACATTAGTGGAATGTAAAGAAAGTTCTATTAAATCATTAAAAAATAACCATATCTATATTATAATGAAAATAAACTAACATCAATAATTCATTGATCACCAAGTGGTTAAAAAGAGTTATTAACCAGTATTTGTGATCAAAATATATTCAGGGGAATGAAAATAAAATATTAGGCCCCCATTACATATAAACATCGAATGATCTGTTATATTGCAACATATCATTTAAATATTAAATCAAATAGAAAATAACAAATATTATATAATTTTATACAATAAAGAAATAAATAACAAACTCACATGTTACAAGAAATGTATTTATGAATTATTTAAAATAAAGAATTTTATTTGGAAAAAACATTTTCTTCAGCCAAATCTAATTTTCTAAAACAAAATTTCAATCAACATTTTAAAAAAATCATAAATACCGATTTTGGAAGTACACATTTCAAATACCGTAGAAGGATTTATTTTATCAATAATTTTTCTAAAAAATTATTCAAAACAAACAAATTTTAAAAAAAAGTCATAACTACTTAAAGACCTATTTTTTCATTTTTCGCACAAGAGAATATTTTTCAAACACATTTCAATAAATTGTTTGAAAAAAATTATATTAAAACATCCAATTTCATTCATTATTTTTTTGAGAAACTAGATAAATTTTTTTTTCAAAATTAATCTAGAAAAAAATCTATGAAATCATACAAGTTGGTTACACTTTGAGGAAGTCATTCAATTTGATGAAACCTATGACAATTACATGTGTTCCATAAAATAATTCAAGAAACAAGGGATTAAATTGATGAATAAGTTGATCCAAATTAAATGAACTAATGTATCCTAGTTTCAATGGCTCTTCCAAGACTTCAAATGTGAGACCATCCATGACATCAATTTATGGAATAACATTTTGACATATGATGAGGTTTATTAAAAACCCTCCAAAAATTCATAGAAATATACTATTTGGAATTGAAAATTCCATCTATCACTATTTCATAAAATTGGGGACACTAGGATTTTGAATCTCCCTATAAATCATATAAATGAACTCCCAAATACCTACTCAGATTCCCAAGACCAATAAAAAATATGGGAATCAAAATCAAGCTTTCATTCTATAAAATATAATAAAATTTTAAAACAATTCACACATCACATCCTCACCTGAAAAAAGAATCCATATAACCAAAAAAAATGAATAACTTAAACAACGCATCATGTAAATATTTCCACTTGGATTCATGTTCTTTAAAGGGACATAACAATCAAAATTCTTCTCATGGGAGATTCACATGACTTATAAAAAAACATTTTACACATAAATATAAAAGGTTAATTTATATAAAACATGTATGGAATGCAATCAAATTTCATCATAATTACTTTTAAACTCCATTTAGAACTTTATCATTCCCCTTTTAAGATATCATTTGAAATTAATCAAAACCACTAAAATTTTAAAAAATTATGTTCCACATGGTTTAACTCCAAATTTATAAGTCACCCAACTCATTTTAAAATATAAGAAAAATCATAAAACACATAAATTAATGGTTATCACGTACCTTTAAGACCATACTACCCATTTAATAAATCTCAAATATTTTCAAAACTCCAACCACTTGTTTTTCATTCATATTTAACTCAGCAACACCATTTTAATAAAATTGATAGTTCATTACATATATTTAAAAACAAAATTAATTCATTAATATATATTCAATCATTTTCATAAACACATAAAATTTATTAAAATCCTATGAAATGGTTAAAAATGACTCTATTATAAAAATTAGCAGCTCATGGACCACTCATATAGAAATAAATTTTAATAAAAACCATTGTAAAAAAATCAGGTAAAATAACATAATAGAAATATACCATAATTAATCACCAACCTTTGATTAATGGAAATCAAGATGGAAGAAATATGCAATGAGCAGAAACATATCACATTTGATGGTGAAGGCTCAAATAGACAATAATGAGTCCCTATATATCATAAACAGAAAAAAATTAATTTTATACCTATCAGAAACACTAAAATGAATCATGGAACTAATTAATGATTGTAGGTTGTACAACAATAGATGATGGAGGGAGGGAGAAACATATATATTGAGATGAGAATGAAAAAAAAACCAAAAATGGATTAAGGAGATATGTACTCTTGGAGAATCATAAGAGGTAAAATATTTTTCAAGTGTATGAATACGAGAGAAGAGTGTTCATTATGAGAATAAGGTCAAACTGAGGTGCCAACATCACATGAGATGGAGTGTGGTTGGGTGGTGTCTTATAAGGAAGAGGTGGCTGGGGAGGAGTGGCGATCAGGGGGGTGTTATTCACATCCATATGGAGGGTAGGGATCATGTTTCATCTTGATGGGGAAAGAGATGGTTTAGTATTTTAATGTCTTTTAAATAAATTAAAAATATATATATATTCATTGAAAATTGCATGGTTAGGCCACCTGGTTTTCCTAACCATACACAAAACATAAAGGAAGAACCACATTACAAAAAACAACATCCACAATTAATCCTTAGACCCTAGATGGTCTATCCAACCATTCTCCATCTAGGATACTAAAACTATCCTCCAAATATACCTCACATATGGATAATATATAGTTATTCCTAAGCATTCCATACCTATGTGAAAGAAAAAAATTTACAAAAAATGAAAAAAAACAAGAATCTGAATATTAAAAAATTAAATTTATCATAAATAAGTAACATAATTAATTAGTTACTTAATTCTATAATGAAATGGTTGCAGTCACAAAATCTAAATCATACCACTTTATTCCCCTAAGAACACTCAAAATAAATAATAGTTTTAGTTGGTATGAATATATAATGCCAATCTCAAAGAGAATGTAAATTCGTCAAAAAACCAAGTATTTCCTCAAGAAAAAGTTAATCAGTACCAACAAAAAAATAATGGGAATATATTAATATATATATATATAATGTGTACTAGTCTCCCAGTAATTTTAAAATTATTCAAAATTATGAAAATATAGGAAAATTTATTCCAAAAAATGAGCAATTTACCAAGGAGCCAAATTCTAAAAATTATAATGGTAACTATATGAAGATCACACTCTATGAAACATCCATATGTATAAAAAAACTAGATCATTAAAACCATGTAATAAGGAAGCATGACTTTCAAAATAATTCATCGAAATGATGTAACATGGCTCTAACCTACTGGCCACAAACACTATAAAAGGGTAATTAGACTTGACTATTCAAAACATAATCCCATTATCACCACAAAAGAAAACACAATCTAAGGGGATCTATATCCCATCCAGAAATAAAGTCACATGACAAGAATCTAATCAAAACCCCGAATTCCAAATCATTTCCAAAGAATACAACATAATTTGTCCCATTTCATACACCACACAAGGGATGAAAAAACATTATGAAGAAACTAGAAACAGAAAAATCCCAATAAGAGTACCAACTAAAATTTGATAATATTGAAGATCCTAATAAAAATCTAGTTCAAGGGATTTGAATGTTTATATTTCATGATACTCAATAAGAATATAAATTAAGAAATGAATTTTATACAAACTATATGGAACAAATATAATAATGTTACTCTTAACGTTGGCCACTCATACATCAAATGTTAATTCTCACCATGAAGAGACAATAAAATATCTTAAACTATGATCAATAAATTAAATATTTTAAAACTAATCCTCACCAATTCGACCATAAAACCAAATTTCAATGTTACATACAAATAGAAACAAAAAATATAAATAGGTGAAACATAAAGGAATTATCTTAGTAGGATCCGTGAAATATTACTTGAAGAAGGAAAAACACATGAAAACGCATTCAGAGTTAGGGAAATGTTAAATATGAAGGGGAATAACCCTTATGATGAATATATTTATTAAATGCTAGACCATTCTAGGAGGGTGTGGGGATAAAATCATGCAATTGGAGATATAAATTCTAACACAGCCATGTCCTAAAAATTATACCATGTTTTCATCAAATTCATAAAAGACTAAAAAGAACACAAAATTTAGTAAATGGATGGTTTTTAAAAAAAATACCATTCTAAAAACCAGTTAAACAGAAAATGTTAAGCCTTTATTCACTCAAAACTAATGGAAAAAATTATTGAAATTCAAAAACGAATAACTCACATGGATGGGGTAATTTTATAACATTTCTAAAAAATCCAAATAAAAAACAATGTTTTTAAAATCATAATACTATTTCATGATTCAAAAAAGAACACACACATACAATTTTATATATTTATCACATCACACCCCCTTATAAAACACTCCAAAAAATTGTATTGTCTAAAAATTCATTGAAAATCTATTCGGATGTCACCAATTCCCTGTAAAATAGAAAACATGTATTAAAAAAAGAAAATATGAACTTGATATGAAACTAAATCACATTTAAAAAATTTTAAAATTTCAAATTAACATAAACTGCCTCATTTTCATAGAAAACTCGTATTTTCCTACAAATTACACATAAAACCATGATTTGAAACTAAATATATTTTACATTATGAAATCCAATTTTTAAGCACAGAAGTAAATTTCACATCATATGTAGATAGACTAATCAATGGAATAACACAATCCTTAACTAGAATTCCATAAAAAAATTCTATCATATAATGAGGTTGACAGTAAATCATATCACAATGCCCAATGAACTGATACAATCCATGAGATGAGATTTTTTTATAGTAAAATAACAAGTATGTGGATACAAAATCGACTTGTCTATATAGTTTATAGAGAAATTAACATTTTTAATTTATTATTATAATGTCTCTAGAATAAAGAGTTTGGATTTAACGTGGTTTCGTGGCCCTATGAACCAACCTCACATATTTACATCCTTCTTCACCAACATCTCAATGTATAACATGATAACCTCATAAACTCTAATATATCTACCAGGATTAACACTTCACTAATAGATACCATACCTTTACACAGAGAATATTCAAATCACACTTCCCATAGAAACTCAAGGATTAGGGAAGAAAAGAGCTTTCTAAAATCTCACTCCACTGAGCTAATGAGTTCTAATGAATAATTATAACTCAATATTGCCAAGTAACCCTAAATAAAAAAGGGAAAACATTTCTCTTAGACCCCTATAGAAAAATTAGAACCCGTAGGATTGATACCATTTTCATGTAACTTGTTTGTGTCATCCTACTATTGGATTACCAAATTTAGCATACATTGGATCAGCGGGCATTCCATCTCCCCGTGATATGGAATCCAGTACTTGTTAATCACATGAAAAAACATGAAAATAGTTTCACCCTTTATTCAAAATAAATATGGTATCAATAATTTAATAATAAATTCTTTCCTTATTTATATATCAAATGGAAATTATTTGGAAAAGTATACAAAAAAAATATTAATCATAGGAAAAACGAAAACTATAGATTGAACCGAAAAAACTCCCTCACCCATAAAACACCCTATCATGAATGGAAATTATTCTTAACTCAAAGGGATTTATTTATCCCACCAATAACTATAGTTTACCTCAATCCTATAATGTATAAAATAATAGTTTTACAAGACAAATATACTAAATGGATTCCATAATTATATATTTTTTAATGTTAGGAAGGTCCTAATAAATTATAGAATGTTCAAAACAAATATGAATTACATAATATAAAACAATTCAAAAAATTTTAGTGATCAATGAAAACTGAAATGAGAATTAGGAGCCTACAAATCAGATAATAATATAGTTGTGAGCTAAAAACACTCTATAGGCCCACAAGTCCAAGAAAAACAAATTATTTTCTTTCATATTACAATATAAGAATGACTAATTAATGTATAATTGAAAATTAAATATTATTTAGAAAATTATAAAACGTATGAAACAATATATTCAATGTTTCATTAAAGCTTCTGGATGAGTTTTTTTAAGTGAAAGCAATCACTTAGAAAAATATTTTCCATATCCAAAACCACTTGGACAAAAAAATCAATGTACCACATTAAAATTGTATCATGAAAACAACATTTAAAAATAATATTTTATATGTATTAATATGATTCCATGTACATAATGTTTCTTAAAACATGTGTGAAATTCATCCATTTATAAAAACTAGGTGTAACGTCCTTAAATCCATTTTTCTACTTTTCTTTGAAGATAATATTTTTATAACACAAATTCTGTTTATTTAAACAAATATAAATATATGATTTAACATTGATATTTTAAAAAACATTAAAATTATATTTTAAAAAAATTTTAAATGTAATCCACATAAAGATATAAGATTGAGAACAAAAAGGAACCACTATGCTTTTGTCATACAAATATAAGAAACAAATGATAAGAACATATGTTCTACATAATAATACCTGAAATGTGGGATACAATTAAATTAACAGTTAGATCCCTATAAATGATTTAAAGGATCCAAATATCATGGTGTGTACCATAGTTTTTTTATGAGGCCATACAATTCTTCACTTAATAGACCAATATGTCATCTTATATTTTGTCCCAACAAATACCCACCAGACTAGCCTAAATCCATCCCCATCATAATAGAACACCCCATAATTTCATATTTCACACTACAGTGATCACTACATGTGTGTGCATCCCTATTATACCATAATCCTCAAATCTATCATAAATTCATAAGATTACCATGACGAATGAAAATTCAAGTGAGCACAATCATGAATTCATTCACACAAGAAATGTATTTTAAAAAAAATGTATAGATCAACACCTATATTCATAAAGTCATCCACATAACAATAAAATAGATAAATAAAATTAAAGGCATCAGGTACATATCAAAACAGTTGGTCACCTAGAACAACATGATACCAAAATCATAACGGGGATCAAGAGGATCTCATATAATGAATGAAAAAAAATTTCTACAAAATTTAATAATTGAAATTTATTTAAAATGAGATTAGAAATCCATGGAATTTCATAAAAATGAATTTTAAACAAAAATGGGAACATTTTGGTCTCGTTATTATGATTATATTTTTAAATTACACTAATCCAATAGGTCTTTGGAATATTGTTTCCACGTGGGTTAAATCAGCCATTTGAAATTACCCAACACAATTATAAATTTGAAAAAATATTCAAACACAAAAAAGTTTACAACATCTGTTTATAACCAAACTATCCTTTTTAAAAAATTGAAATATGTTCAAAATACCAACAATATTGTTTTAATGATACCACATTTCATGAAAAAAATTTAAAAACATCATTCCAATTCCCACATCTATATTATGGTGTGAAATAATTATTTAAATTCCAATTAAAAACATTTACAACCCATGGCATGGATTACCAACACATGAAAGGGTATATACTCAATCTCATTAAAAAAAAATTGGCCACTAATGAGGAAAAATAGTCAAATTTTTAAATTAACATCATATACAAGAATACCTAAATTAAAGGCACATACTGGAAATAATTGAAAAACAATAATGTACCTCAGATCATTTTCAATCAACATAGAAGAAAGATATATAGAGCTGAAAGGATCATCTTTGATGGTGAAGGATCCCACATATAAGAGAGAGTCAATATAAACCTAGTACAATGAAAATAATTAATTTCAATATATTCTAGAAACATATTCAATGTCTTAGAATAGAATAAGGTTCATGGGTGGAATTAATATTTTTGAAAGTGGAAGGGAAAAAGTTACAAAATTATATTGGAAAAAATGTTGTATGCAATCAAAAGAGAAGGTGTAACATCCCAACCAGAAATCCACTAAACTGATTCTCTAATAAATCACTACACAAGTCCTTAAGAGAACCCCCTATATTTTCTACAGTCATCCAACTAGAAACAAGTGAAAAGGGTGTGTCATGGGAGATACCATTCCATCTTATCAATGTAAAAAACAATCAAAATATCTAGATAACAGCCAATAATGTAAATAAACTGATTATAGAAGTATTAAATAAAATAAAAGTGAAGTATGCTATAACAAATAATGAAATTATATGAAATCCCAAAGAGCCATGTTATATATATGTCATTGATCACCACCTTGGCCGGCCATACAAGTATGTGTACAGAAATGAAATATAATTTAAACTAAGGGTATCTACTACTATATATGTGTCATGCCACATACCTAGATTACAAGACAATAATGAGGTGCCTCATTATAATAATATGAAATCCAAAAAAGTTGAACTAATAAATCCGGAATCCTTGGACCTTATCTCAAACCATCATGCAATTCGTGATCATTGGAAAAAAACACAATGTTCAAACACAAACTGATCTGTATGTGTAGGGATGATAAATTATTTACGTAGGCCACCCCGAATATGAACCTATAAATCATCTATCGAAAGTTAATGCACATTAAATATACTCATCCAATACAAGATTAAAATTACATATTATATAAAACATATAATATGAAACTATTTTCAATTGTTGGGTCCATAATCCCATTCATATTGAAAGTGTGCCCCCATTTATAATTATATTTATATGTATGTGTATATATATTCCCAAAATTATATATATCAATATAAAAGAGTGTTTTGATAAATAAAATAAACCATACCATTTGATCCTTTGGTCTATTTTGCAAATTTTTTGGTCATAATGTGGAAATGGAATTTCAGATGAATGGCATACCACTCCGTCCATGTATAATTTTTTTGTTCATTGGGTTTATAATCCTAATCAACAACAAATACTTAATCTATTTCTGTAAGTGTCTTAGGTAAATCTAAATCATCATAGGGGATATACTTAATGGCCATGGGATCCCCTCTAATCATATTGAATAAATATAATGAAGGATTTTATATACAAATGTAAAATCATGTAAATATTTTGAAAAGTTAGATATTATTAAACAATATCCATTTATTCAATGTCCAATATTAATTCCCCATTTCCCAGAATGTAGGTGGTCATGAATTTGTATCATGTATAATTCATAAGGTTATGACCTTTAGGATATGTATATGGAAATATCACGTATGAGACACTAGTCCACCTCTTGTGGTCTATGATTTGGGAGAGCATAATCATCCACATATCTTAGTATAGTTTAATTATACAAAAGTATATGTAACATAAAAATTTAGTAGCCCCATGTCCACCATGCTGATCCAACAATCGATCAGTAATATCATGATCATCAGTGTATATCAAGAAAGCTTAAAATTTCAAATGTATCATTGATATTTATTCCAATCCCATATTTCATAATATAGGGACACCATGGATTAATATTATAAATATAGGGATATCATTCACAGATATCAGATACTTAGGGAAACCATCTTTAACACAAAAAACATAGGTACACCATACCCATGTATCATAAACATAGAGAACATTATGGTTGCATGGGAATACATATGGAAATAAAAATATATAAAACAAAGGGATCAATGTAAAAAACATGGAAGCATCCATTGCAATCATTTGTGCTTATGTAATAAACAAGTGAACGTGTAAATAACATATTAATAGAAGAAGAAGAACAAATTTCACAACTATTATATTAGCCTCATTGGATTACAAATTTTACATGGGTTCTACGGTGACACCTACTACCAACACTACCCAGACCCACAATTCACTATCATAGGGTTACTCAAACAAATGGGGACCGAATATCTCTCTCAGTTAAAAAAACATGATTGGAATCCTACATGGGATTCTCGAAGTCCATACATAAATAAAAGCATCATACTCAAGAACCTCAAGTTCTGAATATACAATGTCGGAACCTAAATGGGATCCTTGATGGGGGAAAAAGAGGTATCCTTCTTGGGAAATATCAGAATGATACCCAGGATATAGGGATATATAGTAGTCCATCAAAAGAAGAATAAGAAGTAGCGGCATCCTATATGAAATACTAATAATAATATATTGATAAATGGATATTACAATAGATTCATTAGGTCATAATTTATAAATTGGTATCCAATATGGGACCCCTATTAATAGTAAAAAGGTAGAAGCAACCTACATGGAATTCACTAGGTCAAAATTAATGCATATGCATCCCACACAGGATACATAGAAATAATAGATCTCATGAAATAAAAGTATATAAGGGAATATCATGCATTTAATAAGTCCACAAAGGAAACTATAAAATACTTTGGTATTTGGTGATGTCTCTGTGAGAATCTTAGATAAAGGTTTCACTCTCAAGAGATAACTAGATTCAACTACCAGAGGAAGAACCTCTCTGTTTGAAAAAAATTCAGAACCGATCCAATGACTACCCATATAATGTCAAGTGTTACAATGTAATTATCATTGAATAATGATACTAAAAATTTCAACTCATTTATACAAGTATTTTTCCTAGATGTAATGAAAAAGACCCTACAAAAAAGAATCAAAGGGGATGCACACAGCCTGTATACCCAGAACACGATGTGTTCTTACAATGATCCACCTAGGCATATACTTCTACTAATATTTGTGTGTAAAATCCCATATACCCAGTATATATGAAATTTAAACTTCATTTTTTCTACTCAGGGTACTTTTCCATGTACCCCCAAAGGTCCATCCATGTACTATGTAAGGTTTTGTAATTCTGCATAGGATAAAACTGACACGAGGTCTGGTTGTGTACTCTACATGTCCATGTGACCATACACAGGATAAATTTCAGTGTACTCAGCGACATGGTCATGTTAATGTACATAATGAATATACCACATATTGATTATGTACATTTAAAAGACAATATTTCCTAAACAGGAAGAACACAAAGCATTATTCCTAAACTAAACATCGTGTCGTCGATATTTCTGAATGGGAAATCCCTTCAATTTTTTCTAAAAAAATATTCTAAAATGTAGTAGATCACCCCCTGTGGGATACTAATAACTCATAATAAAAACATATAAATATAATTATTTATAAATATGATTATTTACGGAAAAGAACTGAAGAAACTATCTATTTCAAAAAAATACACGGATGATTCGCCTGGTTCCCTGATAAACTTCCTATGCCTGACCATTGATCATCAACAAAGATATATGGTGGTAACATTATTTCACATCCTCTTATTTTATATCCACATATCCCTTTTATTTATTTTGTTCATATGAATGGGAATCCCAAGGGACTATTGTTTGAGCCTAAGGGAGAGTAAAAATAATAGGAAGAATAAAGAAAGTAAAATAAATGAAAAACAAAAATGGTTCCATCATTGTCCTAGTTCAAGACTAGGTTTTATGTCAGTCAATGGAATAATCACCATTCTGGACTCATTGGAGGAGACAAAATACCAATATGATGTTTCATTCTAATGATATATTTAAGGAAAATTTATGAATATATTAATAAATAATTAAATAAATATTAACTATTGCATAAAAATTTGAATAATTTGTAATTCCATAAAACTCATCTTAAAGGGTTAGAATATTTTATTTTCCAAAAATAGTGGTCATAATATTATATTAGATCATATGCTAGGGGAAAATGACCATTATACCCCTCATAAAAACCAATAGTAAAAATTCAAATTTCCACTCACCATCAAGGTCTGAAAAAACACTATTCCTTAAAACCCCCACCATAAATATTATCCTCCTAAAGAAGTTGTTGTTGTCAAAGACAACCATGATCTCAAATTTAGAAAATAAAAAACCTACAATACTGAATATTGAATAGACAATATCATAGCTTCAACAAAACTTCCATCATGGAATAAATTTAACATCCAATGATTTGTTTCTCCCCACCATAGAAATATCCTTATCGTCATATAAGAATCAAATTATGAGATTAAAATCCCTTGGAAAACACCTAATTCTACTTAAAATATTGGTCACCACCCTTAAATAGAAGATGTTTCACTCACTTACATACATTGTACCTTATATCACTCCCCGTGTGAAACGAGAAAAGGTTCTTTTGTCAATCCATGTATGTTATTTGAAAGGATAATAAGCTCAGTGTATTGCTGATGATCTCTCAGTGTAATCTTGTTGTTGTTACGAAACAAACATTATCCTATCTAACTAGGTTTACACTAAAATTTCATTTAATATTTAGTAAATCTATCCCCGAGACATAATCACATCCGATAGGATGTAATTAATTTTAACTAACACATGGAACCACATCTCTTCAAAATATTTTTCCATGTCCATTCATGGGTCTACCATTTAATGAAACCAGTTTTTTTTATGCCTCCCCTACCATGGAGGAACATTTAACATTTATCAAAACTCTTATGAAACCATGGAAAAGTATTTAATTAAACAATTGGTCTTGATCTAGAACACATCCCACCACCAAATTATGATTTAAATAGTAGCAAACATAATAGGCAGATACCTTTATTACCTAACTAAACCTCATTAGAATCATTCACCAAAAGGATTAGACAAATATGATACATGGAAAGTCATTTTCATTAATCTAAAATACTCCGTAGGAATTTATACTCAAAATCAAGAGTTAAACATACTAACTGATATATTACACAACTACCCATCACTTGAAATTATTGTAATCACGAGTGTCTAACTATACCCTGATAACATTCAAAATAGTGAATGAACTGGTAAATAGGGTAATTCACCCAAATAGTTCTGAATGTAAAATCACATATTGATTCCAAACCACCATAGAGGAATCATCACAATCCAAATGAATAAACATCAAAATATCACAAAACCTAATAAATAACATGTCATTAGTCTCAAACAATAATATAACAAGCTCACATCTTATAATGGAATCCATAAACATGGGAAAATTTATACACTATTTTCCCATTAACAAAAAATATTTCCTTTGAATGCTCTGAGTCAATGAAATGGACTCTAGGTCTCCAACATATCCCTGCTGAAAAAATATCACCATTTGGTCACTAGGTCCAACCACCTAGTGTATGGATCAAATATCTCAAATGGATGTAAATATAACACTAACCTATGTAGGTCAATACTATCAACACATTCTATAAGGGAATGATCATCTCCAGACATCCTCATACGGCAATTCTCCTTGGAGGACACTATATAAGGACGAAGAGATACTGAACAAACCCTAACTATGAATCCACATAATGTAGTACCATTATGAGATAAACATCACCATAATTATTTAGGTATCGATCGACATCACAAAAAGTGAAAAAACTAGATAACAATAAATGAAGGTGGTCTAAATAGAATTTTATTCTAATCTATGAAGTAAAAAAATATGTTGTCAATATAACATTAAATATTGAAACCGATTTCAAAAACCCAAACAAGGGGTCCTATAGTTGGTAATCATCATCCCTATCAACATACAAGGGTAACTACACCTCTTGTGCATGTATAACGAGTCATCAACCTCAACATCAAGGGTCTCAACATAAGTCCACATTATATTCCATTAAAGTGAAATAAATTTAATTATGTTATAATGATTTAGTAAAATTCCAAAAAAAAAATTATGGGAAATCAAAATTTCTGTATTTTTACACATTAACGAATTTGATTTTATTGTCATAATGTCACATGGTAGTTCACATATCTATGTGAATCCTATGTGCCAAATATGATGCATAAGGATCCACTTCTGTTTTTTGTCCAAAAGTTAAAATCAGTCACTGGCCACATTATAACAGGAAAAGATCTAGAAATAAATAATATATCACAACATCCATAAAACATGTGCATTACTCAAATAGAAAATAATTTAAATCTTTTACATCACATATCAAAAAGGAAACCCATAACTGTTCAAAATGGGTCTTCTCAAAATAAATGAGGTTCTCAATGCATCTGTATGTTATATATCATATGTTTTGAAACATAACTAATAATGTTATTTACATTTCCCAATATAATAAATAAAAAATAAAATCACATTTGATATAAAATTATAATATCATGAACCAGATTCCAAAAAATAGTGTTAAGACCCAATTAACCTCAAGGCCTCAAGAATGCCTACCTATATGGAAGATATTAATGGCTAGCATTGAGGATCTAGTATGTCTCAATGGATAGACTATTCCATCATGTTATTATTAGAAAAAACATTAATTGAGAATTTTAATCCGAAAAAGTAAATAAATAGAGTGAAGATGTAATAAACAAACTCAAAGAGAAGAATGCTGAAATAATAAATTAAATTCTATAAAATCTCACATATCCATTTGATATATATAACATTGGTCACCCACTGGGATGACCACAGATGCATGCTTATATAATGTAATGAAAAATAATAGTTCATAGATATACTGCTAACTAACAACCTGACTACTTACCTGGTCAAATAGACTACCGAGGTACCCCATCACGATTATAAGAAATAAAAAAGAGGATCACTACTCAATCAGGTAACCATGGGCCTCATACAAGACAATCATGAAATCTATGATCAACCTAAAAAGAAGGCATGTGTTTTGGACACAATTTGAGGTGCATGTAGAAGACTAAAAAATAAGCACAATATATTGTCCCAATTAAGAACCATTATATTTTCTATCATTAGTTAATGATCAAGAACAATGCTAAGACTGAATGAGACTCAACCAATATTAGTAGTAAAAAATTGTGAAAAATCACATTAAATCTTTAGGTATTTAATCCTCAAAAAATGGTAAATGTTAAACTATGTTTATTTATAATTATATTGGTATATAAATATATCCATCTATATATATATAGAGATAAATATGAATTTACATGAGTAAAGTGAAAATTAACATAATCCACAACAATCAATCCTTTCATCTATAATCCCAACCTCCAAGACATACCATGATACATGTATTGAGTTGGATATCATACCAATAAATCTATGTATAATTAAGTGGATATATGATTCTATAGTCGCATTCCAAAATACCTACCTCACCCAACATTAGAAATGCCTTTCAAGAAGCTATGTCACTAAGGGGGATACATGTCTTATCCCAATGTTCGCCTAAAATCTCATCCAATCACTATAATGAAGTATATACTATACAAACAGGAAATTGTGTAAATATGTTACAGAGTTGTACATCACAATACAATCTTCTTATTAACCCAATACCATGTATGAGACCTAGGTCTCAATTTCAATGTGGTCATGACATTGTGACATTGATAATCCGAATGGTTATGACCATCAGTGATGTATAAGGATAAATAAATGTCCCAAAATAAATCCCACCCCTCAGAGTCTCTAATTATGGGGAGAGGAATCATCCCCATCATTTAGGAGAGTGTAATTATGTCACGAACCGTCCCTCAAAGCCTATTCCATGACTACCCCATGCCTGCCTTCCACAGGATAGGGGCTGGCGAGAAGCACCTGAAGGTGTATTCTCTAAAACGGGAAGGCCTTTCCATTATAAAAAATAAACTCAAAAAAACTAAGAACACATAAAGATACAATCAAAAAGTAACCTATATAGTAAATTGGGTGTGTACAGAATGTAAAGGTGCCGGAATACCAGCCCAACTAGAATGTACAAGTAAAACTGGAAAGTACAAGTAAAAATGAGAACTTCTCCAATGAACACCCACCAAGGATCCTACTTAAAGGATAGGTACAACTCTTGAAAGGTCATATATGCAGATCAACTTGTCTAAGGTCCATTTCTTAATATTCTCTAGCCTAGGTGACCTCATCCTCAGTCAGTGTTGCTCATCATCTACACCAAACACATCAAGGCCCGGGTGCAGCGCTTAGAGGGGTAAGTATAACAATACTCAGTATGGACCCCAAGACCCCCGAAGGTCACTCAAATCAATAAAGTATAAACCAAAAACATGGAAAAAATAGTAAACCCTACATAGGTATATTCCCACACATATACGCATTTTATTAGAATATAATCACCTCACATAGAAGGGAAGAATACCAAACAGATAACACCATGATAGAAGGAGTACCACACATGTATCACCATGAAGCTAAGTACCACAGATGTACACCGTCAAGATATAGTACCACACTCTTACAACATGAAGATATAAGACTCATCTCACACAGGTATCAGTGAAGTATAGAAGTACAGATGTTTACTCTGAATGATAGATCATCTTATTCTGTCAAGAGGCACTACTGCTGATTATATAGAGTATGACCCACATAGGATCAATAGGTACTAACCCCTAAAATGTCCCACATAGGATACGACCCACACAAGATCGGTATGCACTGAGCCACAAAGGATTGTTGAGAGCTGACCCACAGAGGATCTGACCCACACATGATCGGTATGCCCTGACCCACACAGGATCGATGAGCACTAACCCACACTAGATCGGTATATGGTGACCCACAATGGATCTCTGAGTTCTGAACCACACATGATCGATAGGTCATAACCCTCACAGTGACCCACACCAGATTCGAACAACCCAGAGTCTATAGGCAACTACCCTTTGTATTATCTGTCTCCATCCTCTGCCTCAGTACTGGCCACTGGATTAATCACACCTGGTGTGCTCGCGTTATGTAGAATCCATCCATCGATATATCTACTGAACCTCGACAACTATGATGAGCCACATCGAATAATCCAAAGTCTCTGTCATGTCATAAGGGACCCAACACAATAGATGGTGCGTCAATAGGATGCTCGATCTGAATGTTTTTAGTGTTTCCGCTATAAGGGCAAGGTTGGATTCAGGGTTTGATCCATCCCAACCATACTCCAACTTTATCAAAAACTCATGTACAATATACCAAAAGGATCCTCTATATCCATGTATTTTGGTTACCTATACGGCTCATCAAACGGATTCCCAGTTCTCATGTTACGGACAAAAAGATGTATCTTGGTCTAATTGGGCTCGGTTCTAGTCTGACAAGGTTCGTTCGACCCATCCCAACCTAGTTAGCCTGTGCCGCAGCGGTTCCGGACCACTGGGCTGTAGACCGGGCAGGCCCGCGAAGGGGTGGCAGAGCCCACGGTGCGGCCTGCCTAGCCAGTTGATGGATTGTACCTAGCCGACGCCCGGGAGGGCCTACCAGGTCACCCGAATGGCCAATGGGCCGTTCGGTTTTGGTAGGCGGGACCCACTAGAGTGGGACCTTCTCCCTATGCCATGGTGGGCTAGATCACCATTCGGTTCTTCTCATCCCAGCGGCATGACGATGTCAATTTCTTCCATGGTCGGCCACCCTTTAGCCTCCGATGCAGCCCAGTGGCCGCGCGTTCCTTCTCCAATAGCGCAGACGTGTGCCGCCACTCCGCGGAACGGCTGAACAGATGTCAGTCTTTGCCCTGCCCTACCACGACCGATGATTCGCAGCATCCATCTCAATAGGCAGGGTAGACATGCGCATCACAACCTTCCTTGCAATCGTCCGGGTGTCAGACTCCTCCTTCTTCAGCAAGCCATCACGGCTTTGTTCCAAGCCCAAAAATTATGTCTCTTGCATATCATGATCCTAAAGTCGAGGGACCCGTGTACATACGTCTCACTCAGAAAATCATCATGTTTCCTAGGTCATTAATTATTTGGCATCGAAGAATGCAAAATGAACGAATGTATAACAAAAGATAAGAGGCAGTGTATATGTGTGGGACGATGGCCATATTAGTTTTTCCATCATCATTGTTAATATAGAATAAAATGTATTATCAAATAAATTTAATAGTAATTCAAAATAATTCCCTACCTTGTTTCTCATTGGATACGACACGAGGAAGGAGATGAATATGATGCTGTCGTCTTCTATCGCTCCCACAACAAGCTCCAAAGTCGATTCCTCATTCTTGATTGGGATAACACTCTTCAATGGAGTGGTTATTCCTTTAGAGGATGTTTCTCCAAAGGCACTTATTTTCCAATCCATCTTTCCCATGATAAATGACTTTCCAAATTAGTAAGATAAGAATTAACTCAATTAATGTTGTCACATCAATGATTCTAATGATGACACATTATGTTGGGAGGACTTCCATGGTTAACTCACATTAAAGTGGGAGTTTAAGGGCTGGGTGGTACCCACCACTACATTCAAATGGGAGGTATCATGATCGGGTGCTCCCCACCACTATATTCAAAAAGTTATGTTTCAATTCCAATAATAAAATATAGAATATTTATTTTATTTTCTCCCACGAGAAGTCCAAAAACTAATTTTTACCCTCGACCTACTAAAGTCGAGGTTAAGGTCTTCATAATATAATATTGGTGATGCGAGTTCAATGATGTCCTCAGATTTCAATTCTGAGTATCAGTTCGAAAGTTACAAAATGGTGCTCGCACGTTTATTAAACGTACTCGAAAAAAACATCAGAAATACATTCCAGGCACACTAGGACTCGGAATCATGTGCCATCAAATTTCATGGACTCATAATAATTCCATATATTTTAAAATAATTTACATGGGAAAATCTGGTTCTGTACATTTTCCCCACCTCAGGGCTTTGCGTCCCCGAATTCCATAACACAAACTACAGAATCAAGTGTGGTTACTAAGCACGAATCTGAGAATACTTGTCCCATGTGCTCTCCTGGAGGTTCCTGTGCTGCCAAAGAACATGCACTAGAGGTATCGACCACCCATGAAGGACCTTCTCTCTTCAATCCTCAATCTCCATGGGATCCTGTGAAAATGTCGTCCCATCGTCGATGTCTAACTCTCCCCAGTTAATAATGTACGAAGGATCTGGTACATATCTCCTCAGTTGGGATATATGGAAAATGTCTTGAACCCAGTGCAACTAAGGTGGAATAGCTAATCAGTATGTCACCTCCTCATCTCTGCTGAGGAACTGAAAGGGTCTAATAAACATCAGAGATAACATTCCACCTTTTCCAAATCTCCACAAAACCTCAACATGGTGAGACCCGTAGAAAGACTTGGTCACCATCCTCAAACTCAAGAGGTCTCTTTCTTCTGTCAGCATAGGATATATGCTTGATCTATGTTGTCTTTATCGTCTTCTGGATGATATGAACCTTCTCTGTGTTAGCTCATACTATCTTCATTCCCACGAGTGTGGACTCCCCTAGGTTAGTCCAGCACAATGATGATATGCAAGGTCATCCGCAAAATGCCTTGAATGGTGTCATACTGATTGTGGATTGATAGCTGTTGGTGTATGCGAACTCCACCAAAGGAAAATGATCCTCCTAGCTATGACTAAAATCAAGGATGCAACCATGTTGCATGACCTCAAGGATCTAAATAGTCCGCTCTGCCAGACCATCCATTTGAGGATAGATACCAGTGCTCAACCGATGTTGCATTCCAAACACCTTCTGCAGCCCCTTCCATAGTCGGGAAGCAAAATGTGCATCACGATCAGGGAAAATCATAAATTCAACTCTATTATATTGTACAATAATTAGTATGAAGAGGCGTACTATTCACTCTCATGATCTCTGCTCTCTGATCGGTATGAAGTGGGCCCACATGGTGAGTCGGTCAATGATCACTCAAATAGAATCCTGACCCCTAGACGTGCTTGGAGGTCCTGTCACGAAGTCAATTGAAATTACATCCTAGTTCCACTCTGGAACCTATAGTGGCTTCAGTAATCCCACTGGAACTTGATGCTCTTCCTTCACTTGATGACAAGTGAGGCACCATGAAATGAACTCTGCAACAACTTTCTTGATTCCCAGACATCGGTGATGACGTCGAAGGTCCTAGTACATCTTCACCACTCTTGGATGTACCACTAGAGGGGATGTATGGAACTCCCTAAAAAATCATCCATATGTGTCATCAAGACCATAGTATTTCCTCTGAAAAGGATGATGTTATCCCCACAATTAGAAAATCCATCGGGTGCCTGTCATGTTGAAATCTGATCACATCGAACCTCACAGTCTGTCTCCACATGTAGCGCCTCAATGAATCACTAAAAAGTGGTAGAGAGACTGTTAGAGACTGATGATAAGATACTCCATCTCGATCCACATAGGAAATCCATTAAGTAGCTAGATGCTTCGTCACCTCACTCATCAACTGTATACCATATCTCATGGTGAGTGAATCTACTACTACATTGCCCTTCCCATAAGTATAGACTATCTCGAAGTCATAGTATTGAAGGAACTCATGCCAACGCTGCTATCTGAGGATCAGGTACTTCTAAGAGAAGATATACCTTAGACTCTTGTGATCTATGTAGACGGTTAAACATTTTCCCGCCAATAAATTTCACCGCATCATCAAAGCGAAGACCAATGCTGCTCACTCCATGTCAAGGGTAGTGTAGTTCTTCTCATACTATATTAGTTGTCGAGAACCATATGTGATGACTACTCTGACCCGCTTCATGACACATCCATGCCTCGTTCTTGATGCATCGCAGTAAACTATGTACCCAACACCCTCCTCCCGCAGCCTCAAGATGGAGGCACTCGTCCGTCTATGTCTCTACTCTTGGAAACTTTTTTGGAATCTCTACGACCACATGAAGGGTTTCCCATTCTTTTCTAACACTGATAGGGGTGACCAACTCTAGAAACATCAGGCATAAATCTCTGGTAGTAACAAGCCAAACCAAAGAAACTCCACACTTCTGTCATTCTTATGGATGTCTCACAAGCCAGCACAACCTCAATATTCACTGGATCCACTACAACACCAACCTCCGAGATAACATGTCTGATAAAGTCAACCTATTGGATCCAGAACTGGAACGTCGTGTGATTACCCGATTGTTGGTTCTCATAGAGTGTATCTAAAACTATCTGTAGATGATAGGAATTCCCCTCCTCCTTCGCTGATTATATCTGGATGTCGTTGATGAAGACTACCAAATAGTGATCACGGTATTGCAGGAAGATCTTGTTAATGAGTCCCATGAATACTACTAGGGCATTGGTCATTCCAAAAGGCATAACGAAGAACTCATCATGGTTATACTGACTTTTGAATTTTGTCTTCTTTAGATCCACGTCTCGTACTCTGAGATGGTGATAACCTGATCTATGGTCTATCTTCTAAAACAATTGGTATCCCCTAAACTTATAAATGAGCTCATCAATCCTCATGAGTAGGTACTTGTTCTTCACAGTCAACTAGGTGGGGCGCTGATAGTCCACATAGAGTCTCAAACTCTCATCCACCACCTTTGTGAACAAAATTGGGGATTCCCATGGAGAAACACATGGCCTAATGAATCCATTTCTCTACAAGTCCTCTATCTATACCTTCAGATATTGAATCTCCAAAGGATACATCTAGTATGCTGGTGTGGATATTGGTTCTATCCTGGGGTAGAATTCGATGTTAAATTCCACCTCTCTACGAGGAGGTAGACGCGAAACATCATTAGGGAAAACAACAGTGTATTGGTCAACCATTATAGGATAGCTCAGACTCTCAACATCAACTGATGTGATGGTAAGTCAAGTTAATTGATGTGTGATCAGCTGCACCTTCCAATATTTAAGTCCATATTGTGTTGAAATGTTTCCCTTCTCACTAATGAAGGAAAACCGGGTCCCATCTGTGTGGACACACCACACTAAACATAATATAGTAAATCTGAGCATGGACTATGGGTAACCATTACATAACCAAGATGATGTCATAAGGCTTTGACGCTGCTACTAGAAGATCCTAGCCAAAGATATCTCCTCCTAGAGTAAGCTCACACTACTGGAACTAGTGTGTAATAGTCGAATCTGCTCATGCAGGAGTCTCTATCCATAATGATCGATTAAATGGATCCACCAGAATATCTGAGCTTTAAACGAGGGTTGTGGAAATAAAACAATTACCAGAACATGTGTCTCTATGTACTGAAACTAAGGTGGATAAAACATAGATCATGCATAATATCATCCATGGAATGCCATGGTTTTAGGCCTTAGCTTCCTTAAGCTGAGCTAGTCCTTGTCCACCTGCTCCCTATGGTCGGTGTGGACCAACTAGTGGTGGAGGAGGTTAAGCCTAAAATAACTTCCCACCACATGTTTCACGGCTTGAAAATATGCCACGTATGCCTTGTACCTGTGGACCTCAATGATTGAATCTTATCCTCTTTCCAGGTGGTCCTTCGACCACTTTCTAGTCGTCTGTACAGTTAGTTGGGTAGTCACAAGACATTTGACCCTATTCGATACACGTGTAACAATGCTTGTTCCTCTCCAGTCATGCTCTATCTTGAGAGATGCACACCACCCGCCCTGTATCCTACGGCCATCCATCCAAATATTTCATCCTCTTAGACCTCTACATCATCTTTATACTTCTAGATACTGATGACTCTGCCACATGTGTTTCGGTGGTGGGTCTCGCTGCTGGAGACTACTCAGCATGAAATATCTCCACTAAGGGTTCTCGCTCTAACACACCCACCTACTTCATGATGCTGAGAGAACCCATCGATTCTATAATCTCTTGTCTAAGACCCTTCTCGAAGGTTAGGGCCCTAAAGAAATGTTTTTGCACCATGTCAGTGATGTATCATGAAATGTCAGTGAAGATCGATGAATACTGAGCCACAGTCATGCTACCCAGCTATATGTGGAGAACCTCTTGTATATGCACTATGTGTAAGGTCGCTAGGACGAACTCTGCCATGAAAAGGATCTCAAATTACACCTAGACAACAATCACCTATCCATGAACATGTAGTATCATGATCCACCATCGTACTACTGCTGCATGAAGAAGACTGACATAAAGGATCACCATGAGATTAGCTGGGGTCTGTACCAATCTGAAAACATTAATCACGACCTCTAGCCAGTCCTCAGCTGCCTATGGATCTATCTCACCTCAGAGCCTCAGGGGCCTCAGGCATTGGAACTCGTGCAATGCGCTCATGTGGAGTGGACCCTCTACGGAAGGGGCTAGTGGAATCAGCTGCCCAAATAGTAGTGGGGCTACAGGTACACCACCCGATGGTACAACTGACATAAGGGGGCCCTGCACCAAATCCTCATTGCCCGGTGGGCTGTCATCTTGTAATCTAGTAAAAACCTGGATGACTATTTGTGTGGAGGAATCCTAAAAAGAAAAAGGTGCACCACTTTCATTATGGTTATACCTATTGAGCTGACTCAACGATATCACAAAGAAAAAATTTCAAAAACCAATACGCAATCTGTGTTTTCATGCAGATTGTGAAAAATCAATGGTCATGGTGCGGGTGTATGGAAATGTCAGCCACCACACCAACACTGGACACCCTGAACCAAAAACCACACTCAAAACACTTAACACTATTGCCGATTAAAATATAAAAGTATAATTTCTTCGGTAGAACTGAATCTTCTAATACCATGTTTTCATGACCCATCCCCTAGAGCATGTTCTGTTACTACACCAATCCTTCCTTTTATAGGCCAGGGGATGGAAATAAGCACTGAAAGGAATAATCCCTAAAACTGGAAGGAGTTGCCTTTATAAACTGTTAACTCACACAAACCATGCACATAACAATATACATGCACAAAGAAAACTATATAGTAAACATGGTGTGTAAAGAATGTAAAGAGGCCATAATACAATCCCAACTAGATTGTACAAGTAAAATTGTAATATACAAGTAAAACTGAGAATAGCTCCTGTGAACACCCGCCAATGATACTACCTGAAGGATAGGTACAAATCTCGAATGGTCATCTATGGGGATCCCCATATCAATGGTCCACCTATGAGTAGACTCCAGTCTAGGTTCCATCGTCCTCAGTCAGAGTTGTTCGTCATCTGCACCAAAATAACAATGTGCAGGCATATCCCATGCAGGGGTGAGAATAAAAATAATCAATAGGGACCCCGAGACCACTGACGGTCTCCCATATCAACAATGGATAAACAAAAAACTTGGAAAAAATAGTCAACCCTAATTATTTATATGCCTATACATATACCCAAGTTAGCAGAATATACACACCTCACACATGATGGAAGAATACCACATAGGTAACACCACCAATGTAGGAGTTTCACCTAGGTATCGCCATGATGAAAAATTACCACATAGGTACATCATAAAGATATTGTACCACATAGGTATACCATGAATATATATGACTCAACACACAATGGTATTAGTGATGTATATAAGTACATATGATTACTCACGAATCTAGATCATCATATTCTATTAACAGGCATTGCTACTGATTATATAGAGTTTGACCCACACATGATCGATAGGTATTGACCCTTGCAATAACCCACACAGGATCTGATCCTTAGAAAATCAGAATGTGCTGACCCACACTGGATCGCTGAGCACTGACCCACACAAGATCAGTATGCGCTGACCCATAGAGGATCGTTGAGCGTTGACCCACATAGGATCTGACCCACATAGGATTGATATGTGATGACCCAAAAAGTATCATTGATGGCTGACCCACATAGGATCGATAGGTACTAACCCCCGCAATGACCCACATAAGATCCGACCCACCATGAGTTTTAGGTAACTTACTTCAGTATTATCTATCTCCAACCTCCGCCTCACGGCTAGCCACTAGAATCCTCACACCCAGTGCGATTGATTTCCATTGAATATGTCCCTCTTAATATCGGTCATAAATATATTGCCATGAATTCCCATATAGAAGTATCCCAATGGTCCGTCATGTAATAATGGACCCAACACAATAGACGATGCGTCAATCAGACGCCCAGTCTGTAAGCTATTAGAATTTGCGCGCAGAGGGCCCAGTTGGATTCAGGGATTGATCCAACCGGGACATACTCCAACATTATCCTAAATCATGTGGAGTATGCCAAAAGAACCATCTTGATCCATGGATTTCAGTATTGTAGACAGTTCATCAAATAGATTCCTGGTTCCCATGTTATGGCAAAAAGGTGTATCTGGTTGTAATTAGGCCCGGATCTAGTCTGACTCGGTCAGAACAACCCGGCCCTACACAACATTGTTCATGTCAAACTGACCTGGTTGGCCTAGGCCGCATGGGGTTCGGCCCGCTGGGCTATGGACTGGCCCGGATTGAGAATGGACGGACCGACACACTGGGCGCGGCTCGCCCAGCAAGGTACGGGGTCTACCCTAACCGATGCCCAGGGGGGAGGTGCCCACCAGGTCACCCGAATGATAAAAAGTTTGTTCTATTGTTTGAGGTAGGACCCGTAGGAGTGTTTCATTCTCGGTGTGCCACGACCGGCATGTTCTCCAGCTGGTCCTCCTCCTCCCAGCAGCACGATGGTGTCGCTGTCCTCTATGGTCGATCGGGTGCTAGCTACCCTATGGCCTACTCCACGGCCATGAAGCCGTGACCTCATGATCTGGGGGAGTGGACATGTGCCACAACTCCATGATGTGGTTGGATGGATTTCGGTCAATGCCCTTCTCCACCACGGTTGAAGGGCTGTGACCTCCCTCTCAACCGGCTGCACAAACGCATGCAACCAAACAATTCACGTGGCGGGCCGGGTGCCTGCCACAACCTTCTTCCACGAGCCATCACAGCTTCATTACAAGCTTGAAAATTATTTCATTCACTTATTTATGATCCTTGAGTAGATGGATCCATGTATATATGTCACGCTCGACACAAATTCATTTTCCCAATGTCAACAAATATTTGGTGTTGATGAACACATGAAGAACGCATGAAGAAAAAAAGATAAGAGGAAAGGTATATGTGTAGGAAGATGGTCATGTTAGATCATTCATCGTCATTGTAAATCCATAATATGAAGAATTATCAAATAAACTCAATAATAATTCAAAATATTTCCCCTACCTTGTTGCTTGTGGGAGACGGAACGAGGAAGGTGATGAAGATAATTAAGTCTTCGTCGTCCATTGCTCCCGCAAAAAAACTCCAATGTAGGTCCCTCGTTATTTATATGGAGAACGCTATTCTTTGGAGATGATCTACTTTTGGAGGATGTTTATATAAAGGATCTCCTTTTCCAATCCCTCTTTCCCACAAGTTTTGAGGCACCAAATTAATAGGATAATAATTATCACAAAATGATGGAACTTTAATTATGTTAAGGTTGGCATAGTATGTTGGGAGGATTGTAATGGTCAACTCACATTAAAGTGAGAGTTCAAGGGTTATGTGGCCCCTACCACTAAATTCAAATGGGTGTTTTCAAGCTGGGTTGGTCCCCACCACAAAATTCAGTATCGGAGGTTTCAATTCCATAAATAAAATAAATAATGTTTATTTTATTTTATCCCATGAAAAGACTATAAAATAATTTCCCCCCTCAACCAACTACAGTCGATGTGAAGGTCTCCTTAAGAGATTTTTGGAACTGTGAGTTCAATGCTGTCATTTTATTTCAATTCAGAGCACCTGTTCAAAAGTTACAAAATGCCACTCATTCATTTACTAAACGTACCCGAAAAAAACATCAGAAATTTATATCGGGCACACCGGGCCTCAAAATCACGCGCCATCAATTTTCCCGGACTTGTAATAATTCTATATATTTAAAAAATCATGGAATTATCTGAGTCTTTAAAAATTATCCACCTGTATATGTCACATAATTTGTGAGGAGTTCCATGTCAACTATAAACATCATGTAATGAATTAGGGATATTGTAATCTCCCCCTTCACTCGGGATAGAGTCATCATCAAAGAGTATCATGAGTAGGGTAGAAATTACAGTGTATCCAAATAATGTGACAAAACTCATGAATCCAATAATAATAGGAATTCTATTACCAAATATCTTAAAAATATTAACTCCATTACCATTATCATAAATGTATGGATGACAATACCATGTATCATAAACAAAGTAAAAAAATTCCAGATCCCAACGAATACATCTAGACCTCCCAATATATAAAATAAATTGATCAGAATCCACCAACCAAGAAGCACCTCTATTAATCCTCGCTACATTAGAAACAAAACAACTAAATGTATAACTAAACGATTGAGGGTGGAAGGATGAAAATCCCACCAATAATATCACAACCTCTTATTTTTACATATTCATTATGTGATCTTGTGTAGTTCCAGTCAATCACAGGGCACACACTTATTCCATCCTATCAAAACAAAGGAGAGTCATCCAATGTATATACATAAGGATAGGAATCCTGCTCAAGATACTTATAATATAATTTAAAATAATTTATCCTTCCTATGATCCCTGATAGTGATAAATCAGAGTTAGGATATTGTAGAAACTAAAAAATTCTCAAGTGATGAAATAGGTTTTGGCGTTACAATGTGAAGACATATTTTTACCCGGTGATCCATTCCGGTGGGGCCCTGAAGGGTCGTGCAAAAAAATATCAGGCATGCATGCAAAAAATCTATCACGTGTTGAAAACCATCGGATCCAAGGATGTTTTATATACCACCGACCGCGAGTGTGGAAATTTGTGCACGCCTCCCTCTTGTAGACGATATTTTGCACTGCTAACACTGGTGCGCCAACATTCATGCAGACCAGTTTCCGCGTGGATCGGGAGACCCCGAGCACCTATAAATAGAAGGTTGTGCCTTCAACTTCTGACAGCTAAAAAATCAGAACCATCTCATCTGGGTGAAATGCACCTCTCTAGTGTTCAAAACATGGCATTCATTTACGGTATTTTTAGCGACAGGTCACCCAGGGGTCCACCAATGCTCGAGAGTGCTCAGGCTTAACCTTCACCCAAATCCCTTTTATTCTCGTCCCCTACACAAAATCCATTCCAATTGCATGAAATCCCTTCAAATTGTGCACCCTCTTATATTCCTTGAGCACAATCTCTTTCAATTGCATGCAAATCTATGACCCCCTTTTCATGCCAAACCTCTCAAAATTACACGCTAACCCGGTAGTTTCCACTCAAGTGACTCAATTGTACACCGACCCAACATCATCTGCACAACTATTTTGTTTCGCAAACAAGCCTCCCCCCTTGGGTGAAAGTGTTCGATGTCTCTCTTCGGGACATCATTTTCAAGAAACCACTTTTCATAAGCCTCATCCACCATTATCGCTCCTTCGTGGAATATGGGTAGCTTCCTTGTGTAAGACTCATCCACCATTTCCACTCCATAGAGGAACCCGGACACTTCCTTGGGTAAGCCCCATCCACTATTGCCTCTCAATAGAGACACCAAGAAACATCCTTGCATAGGCCCCATCCACAATTCTGCTCTATCATGGAAAATAGTCATATTCCTTTCATAAGCCTCATTAACCATTTTCGCTCCAATGCGGCACCCGGGCTGCTTCTTGGCATAAGCCCCACCAATCATTTCCATTCGATAGTGGCAGCCATGCATGCTAATGGCTATTGATTCTTCACATTGCCATGCTAACGTGGACCCCCAGTGGGATCACCTCATGGAACCCCCCTGATCATAGCATTTCTGGTCCCTTTGCTTCACTAAGGAGTAGATGTGGTAGTTATATAAGTCATAGTGGTGCGATGCACACCCACATCGTCTGAGGTGCAGGACATTAAACTGCAAAGCACCTTCATCCTCAACAAATGATGTTAAACTTTGTCCTCGCCCTGTTCCTTATAAGTGGGGTGCCCTGTGTCAGATGTCCTCTACACCCACTAGTATTCATGGGAGTGAAATAATTCCTCACATGGAATTACATACTCTTTCTTGGAGTAGCATCTGTCCATAGGAAAAGGGAAAACCCCTTGGTGTAATCCCCTATATTTCCTTATAGAAGGAAGCACAACTACTCATCCTCTCATCCTAGGTTTTAAATCCCTCTACCACTGGGATTTTTCAGCAAATGGGACTTTACCCTATAATAAGTCCCAATCTCCATCACTCTGGGTAGTGGAACATGCATATTCCTTTGTTTCCTCTTTGGGATGCTAACCACGTGTCAGCCCCTATTTCCTCTCTGGGATACTAACCACGAGTAATCCCCTATTTCCTCTTTGGACAACTACCTGCGCATCAGCCCCCCTCAACTTCCCACGGATGCACATTTCATGACGTGATTGTCAGGTTGTTCTTTTCTTTTGTTTCTCAAACCGAGCATGACCCATGTGGGCTTTGAACAAGCATAGACCATGAAATCCTATCTAGGTAGCCTAGAGTGTAATCCCTACAACCCTCCTGAAATATGTCAACATTTAATCTTTGCCAGGAAATGTATGTAAGAATCCTTTCTGAGGTTCAAGCCAACCACTCATTGGTCCCGAACAACTTCACGTCGATTCACTGAAACCCTTTCTGAACTATGTGGACTTTGATATTTTCTCAGGAAAGGTATGTAAGAAGACTCCCTAAGGATCAAGACCACTATCTACTTGGGCCCCAAGTCCTCTTTCACGTTGGCTCACCCCCATCATATAGGTCATTAAACTGTGGACCTCAATTGGCGGTAAGCCATTGTTCCCCCATTCAGCGGTAAGCCATCATGAACCTCATTCGGCGTTAAGCCATTGAAGTACCCAATCGACGGTAATCCGTCGTCAGATGAACTACTCAGAATTTGATTCCCCACCACGAGGACACGTAGGAAACCTCCATGAGGTTCATTCCCATCACCCATGCCTCATCTTGATTTATCCCAAGATCCCATGTGTTTAGGGAATATTATGCCCCCACCCGGAGGTTCTACATCTTCCGGGTCATATCCATGCATCCATTCTCACGGGCCGCCTCCTTAGGCATAACTTCACCCTACTGAACTACACCAACATTGATTCCCAACCACAAGGATACGTAGGTAGTCTCCTCGATACTCAAGACCAACATTACCATCATCCACACGATGGTTCCATCCCAATAAACATCCAATTCATTCTAAAACTCCATCATCCTTTATGATTCTTACCCAGGCCTCCACATCCTAGTGTGGTCATGATAGCTCACCCCCTATATCAATGTTCCCTCCATGGGTTGAACCCATCTTATCCACTCTAATTAGTGTTCTTATTAGTCTGATCTCTATCTTCTTTGACGTTAAACTTGCGTAATACCCTTTTTCAAACATGGGGAGCTGAGAAAACCTCAGAGACATGCCAAGGGAATATGATTCCTCAAATTTTATTTAGTATGCCTCAGGCTTCTGCGTCCTCTAGAAGCCCTATAATAAGGGGAATAAATACAGATGCGCCTCTGTCCCAACATACAGACAAGACAGTGATTCCCAACATGACTAATCCCATGAATGAAGGTTGTTTCCCTAACTGAACCCTTCGAATGTCCTGACGGAATTAGTATAATTAACTAGTGTCCATGAATATATTTCAATAGGAAGAGTTTCACGTACAATGAATTAAATCTATATGGTAGTCCCAGACTAGGTGATGAGTTTCGAGGAAGATTCCAAGGAAGGAAGAAATGACATCCCATCATCCTATTTAGATGATTTAGCAGATTTCCCTAAACAAGGAACGAATGATGCCCGCATTTGGAATGCTGGAATGCGGGGCAACAAACAGTGTCATTGTCCCCCAACAAGATAGACATGAACACCCCGAAAAAAGCATCCAATACAGAAATGGGGAACCCGACGTAAATTTCTTCTCCTCAATATGGAGATTAGTAGCGTTCGAGACATCATTGGATTAGCGTGTCACCAGATCCAAATATCTGGTGTTGGGTCCCTCCATGAATATAGTGGGCCGAGCGTGAAACTCACCATATGTTGGAAAAGTATAATGTTGGATGTCCTAGTCTGTGACATTGTCAGCGTGGACCCCTCATACAAGTCGTGGAATATGAGATGACACTGGGGCCCTGGTTGTCGATTCCTTTTTCTTTTAGCACTGATGAGTTAATATCCCCACTACTAGGATCCATGTTGCTGCTCCCAGAACTCGATCACCACCTTCCCACCAATGTAGGGGGAGGGGCAGTGCCAATGCGGTAGTGACGCGTAGGTCAACCTCTTTCGCAACGAACTCTACACCCTTGACCATTGGGCACCCATGCCCCATCTCCCAGTCTGAGTTTGTTTCTAAGAGGGTGATCAATGGCCTCATACAATGGTGTGAGGAGGATTGTGTTATCCCAACTGAGGATATGGACCCCCTAGATTTAGAGGCATATGCGCCTCATCGTCAATTCCACCCCAATGGGCCACATAGGGATCCTATTCTCCCTACTCCATCATATATCCGTTTCATGAGCCTCTCCCTGGAACGTCTCGATGATTCCCTACCATATTCTGATGAGGTATGGGATATCCAATTAAGCCAAGCTAACATCCCCTTCTACGGGATCCCACCAAGGGCTCCTACTAGGCCGCGTCAGCACCACTGCCCTGTCTTACTAGACAAGGAGTAGGTATGCCATGTACCTGCACCATCAGCTCCATTCTGTCCAACATGACACCAGTGCTGATCGCAAGATGAAGAGGACACCTGTCAAGGGGTATCAATGTTAGCAGATGCTATGTCCTGAGCCACCACTAACACATATCACCTACTCCATATATACGCCGAGAATTGGTATTTATATGCCCAACCTAGATCGAGGACCCAACCGCCCCACGGGCAGGCTGGGTCGACTCTCTTTGTTTCTAGTATAGGCAGTGGCCACCGTAAATGAACCTGTGGTAATGAAACATAGTATCGAAGTCATTGTTGCACCGCTACCATGGAGAATGCAGATCTTCCCTGATTCCAGGCTCTACATGGAGGTCCACCCAATGCCACCTTCAATGCAAATTAGGGTCTTCCATGCGGCAGTGAATCTCAATACGGATGTCTCTCCCATGCCCACTACACATGATATGGATTCATCCCTCCTGCCATAGACTGTTATCAGGGGTATATTGAAAATCTGGTAACTCATCAACGTGGGGACCCTCCCCGTGTCCATGTAGTAGCCGGAGAAGTTCCTCATCACCTCCATAATTATAGGAGTGATGGACCAGCTTCACCTCACCAGCACCCATCACAGAGGTCCTAACCTTGTTCAGATCGACCATTATGAGGCCCCTCCTCATATTGATGCCACCATGGAAAATAACCATGGAGGTCCCCCCATGATCCTACATGTTCCAGTGGAGGTCTTACAAGCTCCATCACTTCCGATGGAGGTCCTCCCCATGTCACCTTTGATATTTGTCTTGCTTATCCCCGCAACCCAACATACATAGGCAGAAACACTCTCCACCCCAGCACCAGTACGGTCGAAGAAATTCCTCATGTTAGAAATATACCCTATATTGATGATCCATGCAGGGGAAGGAATACGGGTTGTCACTACCATAAGAAGAATTCCGGGAACTCTAGGCAGAGTTCAAACCAGTCTAATTCTCATATTCTAAAGCAGAGTACCACTCAACACAAGAATGCTCCCCTCACTAATCCAAGTCAAGGGATGGGGTAATAATGAGGCGCATCAGCTTAGTACTCCTAGAATGAGAGGTCCATTAGATTACCACCTCCCTCGGCAGGTATATCCAGGAGGAAGAAAATTTTGCAACCCTGCAGATTACGGTTGTGAAATCACCACCATCATTACCAGAAGAACTCTCTATATTGACTAGAGATCAGAGAGGGCTATTCTAGGGATTAATTGAGGGTGATAAGTAGCACGACCTATCGCTAGTATCCCCATAGCCTATTCTAGGAACTACTGAAAACATCCCATCCTACCATGATATGATGGCTAATTCACTACACTGTCCGGAGGACAGCCTATGATTTGGTGCCCAGTCAGCCCGTTCGCAGTATTCCCCACCCGCCAGCCTACCACCCCAGCGGTCTTCTTCGGTACCACTATGAGTTCATCAGCCACCCCTAGTTGACGAGTTGGGTAATGAAGGGCCATAACATGAATCCCAGCATATGAGCCTATGGAATATCCTCGTAGTGGACCACTTCCCATTGATGTTATGGCCCATGGTACTGCGAAATTTTTGTGCACCATAATCCCTCACCCTATAAGAATTTTAGTGTTTCCATAAAACCCTCTAGGTGACGCATATTCTCCTTTTCCATCTGCGAGTGGTATATCCCAGGAGAGAAGTGAATTTGGATGAAATTTGTGAGAAATTTCATCTAGTTGATTTTGCCGCACTCCGTTTTCCCTAGCGCCCTGAGTCACCAGGTCGCTGTAAGGCCATTAAACTGAAATGCAATTAGAATTTCAAGGTACTTCGCACGATTATCATGGAGGCATCCCCCTACGTGAAAATCTATGGCTTGGTGCAGAATGGTTTTTTCTTCTTCATTATTATCCTATGGCAACCTGAATCGCTTTACACCTTTGAGCACATTCCCCTAGGTAGAGTCACAGTCAACATGGACACCCTATCGAAAGAGGAAAATGAGTTGGAGCTCCTAGATGGGGACCTTCCCTCTAAAGGCATGCCACATCTACGGGACCCCCGGAGGAGAGTTACTCTCCAGAAAAGGATCTTATTAGGTCTCCCCGCCCCCACAGAGGCATTAGTCCTTAGATGAAATCATTGTAATGGTAAAGATAACCTCATAGATGCCAAACACTACGACCAGTCTGCCATAGTGCAGAAGACAGATGAGGACCATGAAACGGTATCATTGTGCCAAAACATGCCGAACATATAAAGATGATTGATGAACTCCTATTTGAATGCATTTTTGAGTGATGACCATACTACAGTAATCATAGGACACGAAAGTCGGTGCAGAAACAACATCCCCTTAGGGAACTTCCTATAGGTGACCCTTACCATACATCCCACATGGACAAGGCTGATGCCGGAACATAGGGCAAGAGGGCGTGGTATGTCACACCAAACCCTAGGGAACATTGTGACAATCTACGAGACCCAGCTCGTATTCCCCTAGCTATCGCGAGGGTCGTGCGACTGGACACTCAACAAGCCGTTGGGACTGATTACCATGTTGAAGAACCATCCAACGCACTCATGGTTAGGGATTCCTGTCAATACAGGGACCCCCATACAGATGATGCAATTGAGACACTCATATCACACCCTGAGGCATTGAAACATGATAGCCCGGGAGAACTTTTGTTGTTAAGTTTTTTGGATTTATAGAACCTTCCTATGTGTCCTATTTGAGCACATAAATTGTTAATATTAACCCAATAAAATCTAGGTCCATAATATAGTAACTGATCAAACAATAAAAATACATTAATACGTATCCAAATAGATAAATAAAACATTTTTCACTTCAAAATTTCAACACCCATTATCAAACTAGTTTAAATATTATTTTATCCTCATAATCATCAACCGTCTATTGAATTAGAAAATCAGGTAAATGTAGTTTGTTTTACTGGGAAATAATATGAAAGAAAAATTATATTTTGATAGATAAAAATATCATTAAAATATAATGATAACATTTCACATGTAAAATATATTTTACATTTTGAAATAAATTCTATAAATTATAAATATACAAAAAATATTAAGGGAAAAAATTTATTTTCAACTAAATTCATAAAATATTAATGGAATCATGAAAATAAAGATAATTAATTATTTTTGGAAAATATATTCAATATTTTTAGATTAAAATAAATATTTATTTCATATTTTTAAATAAATTTATATACTACTATGTTTCAATAATTATAAAAATATTACATCTAAACAAATTTAATGAAATTGATATTTAATATAAAAAACTTTAATCAATAATTTTATAATATTAATCTTTTTTGAAATCATATTAAATAACATATAGATATAGAAAAAATGATTTCTGACTAAAGAGAAAAAATGATGTTATTAATTATACTTTTTATGAATTTAGAGTAAAATAAGGGAAATAAATCAATGTATGACCTGAAATATATAGGAATATAAATATTAGAATAAAAAATTATTTTTTAGAGTTAGATATTATAATTTCATTATTAGATATCAAATCATAGACTATCACGATACACATGTGATTATAATTTAATACCCTTAACACATATCTTAATTCCATGTAAGAATAATCATGAAATATAAAACATAAAATGAAAACATAATTAAATTAAATAATGATATTCTTGAAATATGTTATCAAAGAAGAATTATATACAACTCATAAAATAAAATTTGTGTATAACATATCATATGTCCCAAAAAAGTAGAACTTGAGAATGTATGCCCTTACAAAATTGGTAACATTCAAATAAAATAAAATTGGATGATATAATATAAATATTTACTATAAATACCTTGGATATTGATGTACCAATAGCATAAAATTAGAAGGGTTATTATTTAAATATCATAAACCTAGATATACGTATAATATAAAATGTGTCTCAATGAAATAATATATATATGAAGAAACCTTACCTTATATCCCATATGATTCATAAGAACTCTATTATCATATATAATTATTTCTTATTTATGATCATTATATAAATTAACTATATTACTAGTTATTCTATAATATACGATATAGTTATATCAATTCATAATAAAATTTTCTCTAATGTTTTTCCAATTTCTTCATTTGATGTGTTCACTTCTTCTTCTATATTAAATTTATTATTTCATGCGCTTTATGTATTGTTATTTGATTATGGATTCAAAAAAAAAATATTACAATTTAATAATTTCCATATTTACTATTTATGTTTAATTTAAAAAAAAATTAAACAAAGTTATAATGAAAAATTAATAACGTCATTCGGTGGAAATGAAAATTTAGACACACTCACAAGTGATGTTTTCCATATTAATATGTGAGGGAAAATAGTAATAAAAGTAATAATTAATTATATGTGAAGAAATATTATATCATAAATATCATATATATTCATTTTATCAATCCTTGTTACCGTAAATTTAAATAATAAATTAAACTTAATCACATCGCTTGAAGGTTGTTGTAGTCCACACGTACGCCTGAATGAAATTATTATTTTCCAATAGATGATATATTTAGAAGGATGTTAAGATATTATATTTCATTAATAATAATTATTTCGAGAATATTTTATTTGTAAATAAAATCCATCATGATAACCAAACATGATTGTTGATGATGGAAAATAAATTATATCGCTATATAAAGGCAGTAGTCGTGACATTTTTTTGAGTGACACATTCAATTTTATTTGTTGGGTAAGTGGTGTGAAATGGTATTTCATAATCATAATAAAATATAAGTGTATTTTATACTACATTAATCATTTCTAGTGGATACATTAGTTTATAGAACATTGAAGACGAAAAAAATGTGATAGATCCTAGATAAGTTTATACTTCTTCTTTGAGATACCTCATTTAGATCACATATTAACCAATTTAATATTTCTATTATGAGATGAACGTATTATTTAATTTTAATGGAAAAAATATATGATTTTTTAGTGTATTTGTTGGATGATTTATAATGCATAAACTATGTGAATGAGGGAGGAAAATATGCACCCTTTGAAAAGGGAGGGGATGGATATATATGAAATTACATAAAATATATAAATAATACAATGTAATATAAGTGAAATATTATCCTAAGAGAGAATATAATATAAAGGTAGTATAATTTTAGTTTAGAATACTCTCATAAAATAATAAAAATACAATTTTGGGTGGCATTTCTACCCATATCTATTTGTTTAGGAGAGAAGATAAAACTATTTTAACATCAACTACACAAACCAAAATATAACCTTTTTATTATTTAATTTTTAAAAAAATATGTTAAACCTGTTACATAATATAAATAATTTTGATTTAGAAAATGAAATTAATTTTACTAGATTAAATTTCATTAAGTGGACGAATTTAGTATTAATTAATTGTGAAGAATGTTATGATAACTGATTTTGAACAATTAACTTTTAATCCAAAAACTTGATATAAGTCTATTACATTATATTTAACAAGAATCAAAGGAATATTAAAATATTTCAACCTATTTATAATCAATATATTTCATTAAATCCACTAATCAATAGTGATTGATGTAATTTTTTATGATAAAAATAAATTTTAGGAAAAAATATAATATTAGATGAATGTGTTTTATTCCCAAGAATTAACATATATAGAAAAGTGTGATTATAATTCATATTCAATTAATTATGTTATTTTTAATATAATTGGAATTTTATTTCATTATGAGAAAATTCAAAAAAAAAACATGGAACTTTAATTACATTATTTAATGAAATTAAAATATTATTATACAGAAAGAAGATTTTATTACAATTGAATGATAAATAATTATATTAAAATTTTACAAAAAACAAACATGGAAAATATTAACATGATAATTTAAAATTTTTACCATTTATACAAAATAAAATCTAAAAAAATATAACAATTTATTATAATGTATGTGTATTACATTAATAAAAATTCAACATCTATGAAAGTATAATGTTGAGTAAAAAAATGAATTTAGTATAAATGGATTAATTATTTTTATTGAATTAATAAATACTTCCTTTTTATTGATAAAATTCGGTATATAATTTTAATAATTTTTTTATTACTATTATATTCATCCAATATAATTTTTATGTCTTAAAAGTCAAATAAAAATTATATTTTTAAAATTTATCAATGTTTACTTAATTCTAGGAGTTTCATGAAATAAAAACTCTCCAATATAGTATTAAATTAATGTAAATAATATGGGTATTTCATTCTCCCTCAGATTATAATTTCACCCTAAAAATTTTAATCTTGGTAATAAAAAGTTAGTTATTGAAAAAAAACTCTTTTTAAAACCTATATCATATGAACAGATTATTCAACATATTATGACATGGTAATGTTTGAGAAATAAATGTTAAATGAATTAACATAGAATATTATTATCCTACTATAAAAAAATTGGATGAAAAAAATTGGGAATGAAAGGAATGAAAATCTGTATTGAATAATACCAGATGATAGAGATCTTTTCCCTACGAATGGTAACAGCTAAAAAATTATAAGTTTATGAGGGGGGGAAGAGGCCCAATAATTCATCATAAAAGTATGGAAATTATAATTTGTTTATTTAAAAATATATTTACATGAGATGTGGGATTTTTTTATCAATATTAAAATTGTGGGAAAGTATACAATATAGAATTATTTCTAATTCATTAGTTTTATTTAAACCTTTGGTTTTAAAGTGATCATTTTAAACTTCCTTCTAATATAATACTTCATGAAATAAATATTCATAGTTATTATTCATTTTAATTTAACTACAACTTACTATTAATAAATTATTATATAAACAAAATAATGATATTTTATTCCTTATATATCATGATATATACAATTAGATAACATTTCACACAATTTATATAATATAGTTAAATATTTTATATGATGAAATGATAAATTAATCATTAAAATATCACTAATAAATCATAATTTTGAGCATATATCATTCCATAAATAATTAATTTCAAAAAACCATGAATATATGTTTTTAAAAATGAAAAACCAAAAATTTAAATAGTTGATCATATGATTTTTTCATGATCAACTTTATCATGTATCCCAAATTAATATAAAATAGATCATAACATTTTACACTAAAAAAGTGGATAATATTATGATATATTCTATTTATAAATGATAACCCTTTCCTGAAATATAATCAATCACATAAAGCACCAATAAAAATATAAATAATTCCAAATATTAATTGTATCATTATTACTCATATGAAATCATAGACTATCATATATCTTAAAAAATTACAAAAAAAATATAATAAATTTTCTCAAACATATCATAAATAACTGAATAATAAAATCACGAATTAATTTGTATTTCACTAATACTATGAAATTTACATTGTCAAGATATGTCAACTCTTTATCTATGTAATCTATCATTATATTATAATTATAAATATATTAATGGTTTTCCTTACCTTAGTAATTTTTCTATAAAAATTAACACTTTAACAATAAATTAATTTTATAGATTATCAGTACCATTAAACTAGTTCCTTCAAATTTGTAATTAAAAATTATTTTAAAACAATATTCTGATGTTTAATGCTTCATTTTACTATTAAAACATTACTAAAAAACAATAAAAACCTAATTGATGGAAAGTAATACATGAATACCATTACAATTTTATTTAATTATTAAAACACTATCTATGATTCAAACTTTATTATTTAATACATAATTCCTGAAATATTTAATATATATCTTATGTTAAGATTAACTGACCCCAATTTAATCATGTTTCTTTCTTTTAAATATTCACTATAATACATTTTATTACACATTTTTTAATACAATACTTTTAAATCATAATGTAAAAAAATTATTCATATTTTTCATGAACTTCTATCATGGATATATGTGAAATTAATTATTGATAATAGAATAATTTTAGAGGCTATTATAGTTTTTCAATTACATAATATAAAAAGATTTTCATAAGGTTGTTTTTATTACAAATATAAAAACAATTTGAGAATTAATCCCACTTATGATTTTTATCTGATATTTCATTAACTAAATTATTAGTATAATTACATCTCATTCATCATGATATTTATTACATAGAAATAAATAAAGTATTTGATGAATAATAAACCATGAATTTCTTTATAAATCATAACAAAAAGAAATTAATTAATAAGTTTTAATAATTATTAAATATTTATCATTCATTTATATTATGAAACATAATCAACAAATCCAAAGGAAGCCATTGAATAAATAGTTGTAGAATAATTACTGAAAAAATCATCCTAATAATATATTCAAAATTTTTATAGTGAAAAAAGTACCTCATAAAAAATTACTAAACTATACTGATTACTGTCATAAATAAAAATATGTAGAATCATTTAAGTTTCCTCATAATAGAAAATAGGGGACCTATGTATCATTTCAAAAATCATTGGAAAACATAATAGGACATTAGTGAGTGAACATATTTCCCATGTAACCCAATGAAATCTTCTTGTGTGATAAATTATAAAAAACGTCATATCTATCAACCAATAAAAATATAAAACTTTATCATCAAAAATTGACACTATATGTTATTTTTAATGAGTTTATACAAATATAATGACCCATAAAATTTTCCTGTAATAGTACAAGAGTTGAAGAGTAGAACTGAGGGTTTTAATGTATTTTATTAGAATAATTTTCCTTAATCAATCCCAAGAAAAATAAAATGAATTCAAAAATAAACATCAATGATCTAAAAAAAGAACAATCCCCAGACCAAAAATATTATTTATATGTCAATGAATTTATTATCATAACTAATGAAATATATATGGACTCATATGAATCAGAATAATCAAATAAAATCTATTCAAACAACCCAGATATCAATACTAAATCTCCATTAAAATAAAATAGAATACAATTTCAACAAAATTATAGTCATGTCATTATTTATGACTATTTATATGTATAATATTCTTAAATAATAACATATAATTTGATATAATTATAAATTTTAATGTAAAAAGGATAAAAACCATGTCAAACAAAGGTGAATATAAAAAACGGATAAATAAAATGCGTTTAAATAGAGAAAAAATTTAATTTAAAAAATGTACACATGCTATCCTGCTCTCTGAAACCTATATTTTTAACAAATATAATTATAGCCAGATTGTTTAAATTTATATTTTATGAAAACATCTATTTAAATTCCAATAATAATTACCATTGAATCAAAAAGATAAAAATCAATAATATAAAAATATGAAAACTTAAAAATCATCATAAGATACAAAAGTTTTTGGAAATTTATCATTAGTAGAACCTATTGTTAGGCGGAGAAAAAGGGAGTGATGGCAAGAGGGGGGGGGGGGTGAATTGCCTTTTAAAAAATGATTAACAAATTAAAATCAAAGTGAATGTGCAGCGGAAATAAATGAGGCAAGACACAAAATTGATAACGGAGTTCGGCCAAAAACCCGGCCTACGTCTCCGCTCCCAACTCAACCGTTGAGAGATTCTACCGCTTGCTTTTCAATGGTTTTAGCAAGAAACCCACTAGACTTTACAGGTAGTCTAGAACCTATTACAACTTGCTTTTGTTGGTTATGCAAGAACCCACTTGCTTTCAATGGTTGAGTAAGAACCCACTAGCCTTCTTACAGGTGAAGGCTAGCTCACCTTTATCTCAAGCCTTTTACAAGGTAATACTTGACCAACCTCTTCACACCTTGAAGGTGGTGTGAGAACCCAAAGAAGAGAGGATGATAGAATTGGGAGTTTGTAGGCACAAACTCAAATTGATGCTCAAAATGAATAAAACAATAAAAACCGTATTTGGAGAAGCCTTGGGCGCCAATGGATGATTGGAGTTGAAGACGTGCACTCCCAAGATTCTTTGGTGATGCTCCTTGGATGTGGAATTGAGTTGGAGCTATTGGGGTTCCCTTGGAGGAATGCGCCGGAGGTACGCCAAATGATCAACAAGGTGTCCGTGGGCTTCCGTATAGTTTCGGTTGTGATCCTTGGCTTCCTAGTCCTTTATTTATAGAGGGGGAACCCTCATATGGCCTTTGGGGTGCTTCGGAGCCGTTGGAGAGGTCTTCGGAGCCGTTGGAGGCCAAGTGGACAGGCTAGTCAAAAGCCCAACGGCTAGTTTGACTGCCTCCACCGGCTGACCGGTACAGGTCCACCGGTTGGCCGGTGCCTTGGAGATGGGTGGATGCTTCTGTCCAGACTCCACCGGATGGCCGGTGAGGAGGCCACCGGTTCGTCGGTGGCAAGACAGTAGCAAACACTGTTCTGCTGGGTGCCACCGGGTGGCCGGTGCTGAGGCAGTGGCTCTGCCTTCAGCCCAGGGTCCATCGGTCGACCGGTGGTGAAGCCACCGGTTGGCCGGTGGACTGAATTTCAGTCCAGTTTTGCTTCTTGCTTTCTTGGCCTAATTCCTTGGCCACCTGAAATGATTCCTATCATCCAAAAACACTTGAAAAGGGATTAGATAAATAAGAGGGTGATTGTGATCATGAAAATCAAACCACGAGGGGTACGCGTGGTACAACAATCTCCCCCTATTTTGATGATCACAATCACCAAAACAAGCAATGTAAAATACTAAAATGAAAGGCATGCTTTAAAAGAATTTTTCCCCCAACAAAACAAGAAATGTAAAATACTAAAATGAAAGGCATGCTTTAAAAGAATTTTTCCCCCAATCAACCAAGAATTTCTCCCCCTTTGTGATTATCAAAATAGCACGGGGCATAAAACTTGATTGAGGGAAACGTTTGAAAAACAAGAAAGTGATTTTAAATCAATTGAAATTTTTGAAATTTGATTTGAATGTTTTGGATCAAAAAATGAATAACAGTTTGAATTGAAAGTTTTGAAAAGAAAATTGAAATGAAAAATTTGAATTGAATATTTTGAAATGAAAATTTTTATACCAAGTGTTGAAATTGAATGTTTGAAATGAAAGTTTTGAATAAAACAAAAATTCTTAAACAAACCTAACTCCCCCTAAATAAAAAAAAAATCACCGGGGAGAGCTTTTTGAAACCGAAATAAATTTTGGGCCGGAGAGACTCGCTAATAGGGATTTTTCAATCCATACTTGCCTAGTGGCGGGTCTTCTCCTAAAAAATTCATCATTTAAGAAAATGGTTTTGGGCCTACCATACCGGGCATTTTTGCAATTCCACTCATAGATTAAGTGCCCGGGTTTTTTACAATAATTGCAAAATTTAAATTGGGAGATCCCCCTTACAAAAATAGTATGTGCATGGGAGGAGGAAGCTTGCTTGGAATAGCCAAGCCCTTGGGTGGTTCGGGATACGCATTGGGAACCAAGCAAATTGTTCAAATTTTTTTCACCTTGGGTGAACTTGGCTAGGGATTCCCTTAAGTCTTTGATAGTTGATTCCATGGAATCAATATCGGGAAGGTTTTGGATTTTGAGGGTCAACTCTTCCTTCTCTTTGAGAAGTTGTTCTTTTTCGGAAGAGAGTTTTTTGAAATTCGTTTTTAAAGAAACAAATTTGGAAGAATGTTTGTGAAAACCTTCCTCCAATTGATCTCGCGCATGTTGGAGATCCTCATAAGACATGTGATTGAAAGAATTTGAAGAGCTAGAGGATGAGGAGTCAGAAGATGTTACCTCATGGAATGCCATTAGGCATTTGTTACCGTTGTCGCTCGAGGAGGAGGAGGAGGATGATGTGGAGCTATCACTCCATGTGGCCTTGAAAGCCTTCTTCTTCTCCTTTTGATTGGACTTTTTCTTGTTGAGTGGGCAATCGGGCTTGTAATGACCTTTCTCGCCACACCCGTAACATTTTACCTTGGGCTCGGATTTTTCATTGGGTTGAGCCTTGCGGGATTTCTTCTTCTTGTGCTTCTTCATGAACTTGTGCATTTTGCGGGCAAGATTCTACATTTCGGAATCGCCGCTAGAAGAGGAAGAAGATGAGGAGGAGGAGCTTTCTTCTTTTTGTACGTTGAAGGCGATGTTCTTTGGAACTTTGATCGGTTTTCCTTCCTTTTCATCTTGCCTCCTCATGGTGATCTCATAGGTCATGAGAGATCCGATGAGCTCTTCGACCGGCATGTTCTTTATGTCCTTTGCTTCTTGGATTGCCGTGACTTTTGGTTCCCATGAGCTAGGTAGGATCCATAGGATCTTCTTGACCATGGTTTCTGCAGAAACATCATCACCAAGGGACTTTCTCCCATTGCAAACATCAGTAAAACGGGTAAATATTTCAGTAATAGACTCGGATGGATGCATGGAAAAAGACTCAAAATCTTGACGAAACATGTCCAATCGAGTATCCTTGACTTTGTTGGTCCCCTCATGGGTAACCTCCAAAAGTTTCCAGATTTCGTGTGAGGAGGTGCATATGGAAACTCGATTGAATTCATTTTAGTCAAGGCCGCAATGTAGAGCGTTCATGGCTTTTCCATCAAGCTCGAAATTTCTAATATCGGCTTGGGTCCATTTGGATTCATCGGGAGTAGAAAGAGAGTAACCATGCATGACAATTTTATAAATCGGATATCCTAAACTTCTAAGAAAAGCGGTCATGCGGGTTTTCCAATAATTATAGTCGGTTCCATCAAAAAATGGAGCACAACCCAAAGAATAGCCTTTAGGGGCGAAAGAAGTGGATGCCATCACAATGGATCTTTGAATTTGAAACCGTTTAAGGTATTACTCAAATTACCCCTTTGATACCAATTGTTAGGCGGAGAAAAAGGGAGTGATGGCAAGAGGGGGGGGGGTGAATTGCCTTTTAAAAAATGATTAACAAATTAAAATCAAAGTGAAAGTGCAGCGGAAATAAATGAGGCAAGACACAAAATTGATAACGGAGTTCGGCCAAAAACCCGGCCTACGTCTTCGCTCCCAACTCAACCGTTGAGAGATTCTACCGCTTGCTTTTCAATGGTTTTAGCAAGAAACCCACTAGACTTTACAGGTAGTCTAGAACCTATTACAGCTTGCTTTTGTTGGTTATGCAAGAACCCACTTGCTTTCAATGGTTGAGCAAGAACCCACTAGCCTTCTTACAGGTGAAGGCTAGCTCACCTTTATCTCAAGCCTTTTACAAGGTAAGACTTGACCAACCTCTTCACACCTTGAAGGTGGTGTGAGAACCCAAAGAAGAGAGGATGAGAGAATTGGGAGTTTGTAGGCACAAACTCAAATTTAAGCTCAAAATGAATAAAACAATAAAAACCGTATTTGGAGAAGCCTTGGGCGCCAATGGATGATTGGAGTTGAAGACGTGCACTCCCAAGCTTCTTTGGTGATGCTCCTTGGATGTGGAATTGAGTTGGAGCTATTGGGGTTCCCTTGGAGGAATGCGCCGGAGGTACGCCAAATGATCAACAAGGTGTCAGTGGGCTTCCGTATAGTTCCGGTTGTGATCCTTGGCTTCGTAGTCCTTTATTTATAGAGGGGGAACCCTCATATGGCCTTTGGGGTGCTTCGGAGCCGTTGGAGAGGTCTTCGGAGCCGTTGGAAGTCAAGTGGACAGGCTGGTCAAAAGCCCAACGGCAAGTTTGACTGCCTCCACCGGCTGACCGGTACAGGTCCACCGGTTGGCCGGTGCCTTGGAGATGGGTGGATGCTTCTATCCAGACTCCACCGGCTGGCCGGTGAGGAGGCCACCGGTTGGTCGGTGGCAAGACAGTAGCAAACACTGTTCTGCTGGGTGCCACCGGCTGGCAGGTGCTGAGGCCACCGGTTGGCCGGTGCTGAGGCAGTGGCTCTGCCTTCTGCCGAGGGTCCATCGGTCGACCGGTGGTGAAGCCACCGGTTGGCCGGTGGACTGAATTTCAGTCCAGTTTTTCTTCTTGCTTTCTTGGCCTAATTCCTTGGCCACCTGAAATGATTCCTATCATCCAAAAACACTTGAAAAAGGATTAGATAAATAAGAGGGTGATTGTGATCATGAAAATCAAACCACGAGGGGTACGAGAGGTACAACACCTATGAGTTCAAAAGTTAATGAAACTCACAACCATGTAATCTGGAATTCATGATATGAAAAAAAATCTATAATAACCAAAACCAAATCACCCTCTAATCAATCCATTTAATGATAAAATATAACATTGCATCACAATGTCATAACCTTATAAAAAAATATCCCCGTCATTGCAAAACTTTTCTTGAAACTACCATATTCAAAGTACACCATACACATATATAAATAAATAAAATCATCATTGAAATGTTATTAATCATGAAGGATATCGACCTCATGCATCTATTATCCCATGTACCCCCACCACATCAAAATATTATAACCAAATTAAATCATCCTTTACCCATAGTCCATAAATGCTAATTTAATAGAAACATTGGTCAATGATCACCAATTCAATAAAACTATCACATCTATTATGTAAATAATCATAGAACAAAAAGCAATAACAAAATTACTATTTAATGAAAATTTTAATGGAAATTAAATTTGAATGGAGATATAAGGAAAAAAAATAAATACCATATGATAATTATTCCAATTGATGAAAAACTAAGAACAGTTCCAAAATATATTAATAGAACATTTATATTGAATTCACATAAATTCACACACCTCATATTAAAAATACTACTTCATTATCATAACACTATCCCAAATCTAGTAGGTACATAAAACCCTAGACAAATATAACCCTAAATGCTTCTAAAGATGAAAAAACCATCTATTCATTCTGTACTATTTCCTATAATAAAAAAACATTATAACACCCTTATTTTATTCTCAAATAGCTTATATACCATAAATGTTATTACAAAATAATAATGAAAACGCGATAAAGAAGAATCAAATATATAACTGTCATTATACACATCTTGCCAACTCCCCTCTAATAATTTATCAACCTATAACTGTGAAATCATAATCCTTAAATGAAAATAATGCTATAGGGAAGTGAACCTACATGATATAATATAAATGTTATGTAAGAAAAGACACAATAATAATAAAAAGATAATTCTAAAAGGGTTAAAATCTCAACAACGAGTCACCTTGACTATCTACCAGTCCCAAATCATATTAAAATAAACCAATAACATTTATTCACCATGAAAACTTGATCCCACATACACCTATACATCAAAACATATAATTTATTACTCATTAGTTTATAATTGGTCTAAAGATCCCAATTACCATTATGTATCATTTTTAATTATGTATCCTTCTAATATGTGTTAACTCATGAAATAAATCTTAAAAAAAGTTCATACTTAATTAAAAGTCAAAAGTAATAATATGTAAATAAAAAAATGAAAATGAAAAATATTATAAAATCCTATAGTGAAAAACCTTATACTGATTATCATAATTATTTATGCTAAACACACATTCCTTTTTAAGAGTTAATTATTAGTAATTTATTATATTAATAATTTAAAAATAACATATTAAAAGGAAAAAATATCCATAATCTATGGAAAACATTACTAAAACTAAAAAATTATAATTCCCCAAAATAGTTCATCTTGATTAAATTGGAGTTCAAAGTGAACTCATAAACACAGAAATGTATAGAATAAGTTTCAAATTAGTGGAAAGAAAGAACATAATTTACTAAGGATAATATTATACAATTATAAAACTTTCTAAGAAAAAATAAACTATATGAAGAAAAAAAGAGAAAATACATAATCATGGTAACATGATACACTGATAAATAACACCAAATTTAATATTGCAATGAACCCATGATTGTCATAAATTATAAATGAAAATATGATATTCATAGGTTCTAAATCATTAAATTCTAGAAAATAATAAAAATATAATGTATAATTATCCATAATATAATCCCTGAGTATTTCTTAGACCACATAAAACCATAATGAGATCCACCACCTCAAAAACCCAATACATTAAATTTTATTTTACCTGGAACCCTTGAAATTGTTCATGCACATATACCAGGGTTCTATTATTGGGTACGAATATATAATTAAGTGAAAAAAATAAAATGGTTTTCAATATAAGTGTGAAAAAATTTTAGATTTCATTTATAGATTTAAAATATCTAAAAAATCCATTATGCATCTTGATTGATTCCAGGTGTGCTAAATGATCCACCATAAATCCGGGACACAACTTCTTCAAAAAATTATCTATGTATATGTATTATCATTCCAGTAAGACAAGACTGAAAACATAATATGTTGTATTTGGGAATGAATAACCCTTAAAACCACATGTGAATGATAAGACACATCCAAAAGAAAGTGGATGTTCCCTCGGTTTATTGTATACAATATCTTGGATGCACCACCATGACTAAAATGTTTTTTGTTAGTGCATACCATCTTTTTATGTCATATGCTAAAATGGGAATACTATTAACACATTAGTATTCACAAATTCCAAGAGGATTAGACATAAATTTATTCCTTTATGTCACACATGGGAATATATTGATCATTGAGTGGAATATTGATAATATCTCCAGTTAGGATATTATTGAGGCTTACACCATATTTGAGGGCTATATGGGAACATAATTCATAGAGGGTATAAACAATATCTAAAGGGAATCATGAAGATTATAAAACCTATCATGGGTAAATCCCATGTAATAATACCAATATAGTAGGGATTATAAATAATATACCAATATAAGTACTCATTATAATGATAATAAGTGGTTGTTATCATCCTGATTTAATATTATTTATGAATATTTAGCTATGAATATTCCTCCATAGAATGGATGATCCCAAATATTAAATTAATAAATGATCATAAAGGACATCTCTATCCTTAATAATAACATCATGTACATCATGATGTTTAGAATGTGACATAAATGGTAAGATCCCAATGTTTATGAACAAGGATAAATGAGGAACAAACATAATACCAAGGAAAAACTATGAAAATTTAATATAAATAGTTGTAGTGGTTCCCAAGAAAAGATAAATGTAAATTTAGTGCCTCTATATGAGTCCTGGGTGAATATGAAAACTACTTATGTGAACTAACGAAATTAGTTTCCTTAGTAGATAAACTAGGATAATAGGTACCTAGTTAGATGACCTAGTATTGTAACCCCAAACATTAATTTGATAGAAGGTGCTGAGACAGAGTGTGATTCCAGGGCCTAGTGTGGCCATAATAAAATATTGAAATATAATAAAACATTACATAACACGTGCATGAAGTTTTCCTAAAATAGTTGAATAACTTCTAAAACATTACCTAGATTAGAAATCTGAGGGCCGTGTTGCTTTTAGAGCAGTTTTTTTACCATAGGCATGACCTAAAATTGGCCATCTGAGGTTATCGTTGAAAATTAGTTTTTGGTGTTTAAATAAATAAAATAAATTTAATGATATATTTTAATTTATTGTTTTCATGACATAGAATATTTTCTTTTTTTAATTATCCTTTTATATCGTGATGTTGGGATATTCTAATAAACCTATAAATTCTATGAGGGAATGGGGAGGACCCTTGAGAATAGTCTCGATGATGAAGGATAATGATATAGTGTATCATAGATCGATAGACGATAGTTTCGATAGATATATTCAATGTATGTTATGCGATGATCAATCTTCCTCAATGAATGATCTGGAACAGAGGTTGGATGTTTTTATTTGGATGTATTTTCCCTATTCATTGATTCAATAACCAACATAGACCAACTAACAAATAGGTGGATCTATGTTTTTCTCATTTATATAGGATTTTCTTTGATTTATGCGATTTATGGGGGTTTTTAATAATCATTCTTATTGGACTGGATCAAGACTGAATAAAATGGTTGAGGTATGAACCTCATTTTTTCCTAGTTTCAATTTCCTCAACATATATGTTCAACACATTCTTGATTTTTCATAGATTTTGAATAGTTGATGGTTGGAACTATTTTTAACATTGAAATGATAGGAAATTGATGATCAAACATTAGGATGAGCTAATGGTTGTGAGAGAACAATGTCTACGGAAAATTCAGAGCGATTCCGGAGATATTGTTCTTCATGTTTTTCGTGTGTGGGTGATCATAATCTATTTTGAAATCCAAACGAAGGCCCAGAACTCACTGATTCAGTTCTAGAACAATTATACACCATTGGATCTCCAGTATCAAGGTGAATTCACCAACAGATCCAGTATCATAGGATCGGTTGAGTCACATGAAAAAATAAGAATTATTTGAGAATATCATATAGAACACAACATGTATTCCAAAATACACGGTTTATGGTAACCTCTCAATGACATCGAGTTTTTTTAGAGGAAATAATGTGACACATGGTGTATGACCCCTATCCCACATAATGTGGACCCTTCCATGATACTGAGCATGTATCGTGGGAGATTCAAAGACATGGGAAGTAGTACACGGGTTCCATACATGACATATACTCCACCACAAAGTGTGGCCTAGACTATTTACATAGGTTATCCCGTGTAATGGTACACATGGAATGAAACATGGGCATACAATGTGTTAAGGTAGATGGCTAGAGTACATGGGTGGACCTCCGATGGAAGGACATGGTGTGTAACACTTCTACATAGTGTCTACCCATATTAAACATGGCATGTACTTTTGGAACAAGTCGTTGTACATGTTTTGCATCCAAGGTCAGTATACACTATGTGTGACCTTACTAGATGTTTTTACACTCTTCTACATGGGATGAATCTATTTTCCACTATATCATAGAAAAATTTTGATAGGTTTTGTTCCATTGATCGCATCCATGATGGTTGGGGTGTATCATTCCCTACTCATAGGATTATGATCCCTTTAGCCAAACTTCCTAGATAGAGTCATTGGAATCCACTATAAAAGGCCTTGAGTATAATACTCTATTCATTCATTGTGAAATAAGTAGATTCCATGGTATTGATGTTAAAAATACCATCAAGAATTGATCGTCATATTTGTAGGTTAATCCAGATAGAGTTGTTTTTATCATCCCATGGACCTATATATGATCCTCATCAATAGTATAATATCTCACTATTTAGATCTATTAGTGTTTCTCTCCTATGAAGGTTCTCGATGAGTAGTTCTTCTCAAGCATACGTCATATGTGCTATTAGACTCTGGTGTGTGTCCCTCAAGATGAGTGTTTTGTGAAATGTGTAAAATGAATCCCTGGTGTGGGTATGCAATGGATGTGACTATCCAATAGACTATGCGTCTTTTATTGAGTATATTAGGATATTCTTATTATATTTGTAATAGACATATATTGTGTTGATCTGACAGTATATTCTTTTGTGTATTTATTTTCTATTTTGGGGGAGTCCTAATGAATATTTTTATACTAACCCCTATACATAATTTGTCCCAAACATGTCATATATTGAGCATACGGGCAACATTTTGGCAAATTCTAGGGCAGACCAAGACCAGACAGAGCATTGTGGGTTCATCAAATCCATGGATTTCATGTGGAATCGAGCAATAGTCCTTGCAACTATTTTGTTTATAGGTTGGAATTTTTATATTTTAGAATCGTTCTTTTTTGTGGGATTTTATTCTATACCAGTTTAGTTTTCTTCACATTATATTATGTCACACTCTGTTAGTTGGGATAGTTGTATGCAAATTTTTTTTTCTTAGTGGATTTTAAATTCCAGAATTTTTTGTCCTAGAAATGTGTGTGTGAGTATAGTTACATACAGAATTCATCTCCTGTTTGTTATATACCTACTAAGTTCTCATCACCAGCCTTTGGAATATTGGAGTCGGGCTTGGGGAGTTGTGTCAAGGGCCCCATTAGTAGAAGATTCATCATAGTGGTATCAAAAGTGTTCGATTCAATCATATGACCAAGAGTCATTTATATTGGTTTGGGGAAATAGTGTTACGGTTTTTGATTTCAAATTTAACGTCACGGACTATAGTGTTTGTATGGGAGGCTAACCTATCCATACACATTGAGTCTGATAACATTCTTTGCGACCCAGTGTATAGGAACCCTGGTTTCATGGAAAATAATGGGACATGCATCATATAGGAATGGGTTTTGGTTCTATATAATTCATGATTCAGATCTCCCGATATACTCATTGGCCATGGTACATATTTTTTGTATCATGATTCCCACGATGGGCATGATAAAAATAATTCAACAGCTCGATCATGAATTTCATCCCTTCAGTTATGAGATTTCAATGCAAGGAACATTTCCCCAGATGTCACTTCTATTTGTCACACCATCCATACCACCACTTGTGGATAAACACATGGTTCATTTAGTACCATCATATGCGGATAATAGTATTAGAAAACTCCACAAGTTTCAAAGATATATACCCCTAAAGTTATGAGGTAAAAGTAAGTCTCATGCAGATAAGGAAGGGCTTGAGGTGGTGACAGTAGTTTTCTGTCTCATCAGGACACCAAGAGATCAGATTGTAGTCCTGAAGGCAAGCCTTCAACATGACCCTACTGAAAGATGGTGGTGTATGGATACCCAAAATCATGATCAGTTGACCCTTTCATGGATATAGTTATAGAACATCTTTAGATATGATTTCTCACCGGTTACCATGAGAGTTGTGCTTATACAAGAGCATCTTCGGGTCCAGTAGTGTAGCTTGACGATGGATGACTATTAATTGTGGATCAAGGAACATTAATAGAACTCAATTTATATGGTTAATGATCATTAAATCAAGGATGAGTCCCTTGAGTGTGGTATACATAGAGACATCTGAACACGTATTATCCATCTATGAATTCTGTTGTATGATAAGGTTGTTAAGAAATATTTGGTGGTCGAAATCATCTTGGATGAGATAATACAAACTGTGATGGACAATAGTGGACAAGCCGAAGTAGAGTCCACATCATCATGGATACAATTTCAGTCTCACAGATCCTAATGTGGTATATTATTTAGGAGGTGATTCCAGGATAGTGGATCGATAGTTCAGGGATCACATGGTCAGTCTAGTCATCCGAGGAAGAGGTTGTTGTATTCCTGTGATGGAAGAGGACATCTCTCTTGAGATTGTCTGACCCACTGTGGTACAGATAAATATAATGTGTATCAACCACAGACGTAGATATAATGATAAGAGAAATAATACCTATAGGGTGGTAAATGTGGGAGATGAGATGGGAGATAAGAAGGAGGTGGATGTCGTTTCAATTTATTACCACCACCACCACCAGGAGATCAATGCCATTGTCAAGGATTTAGAGGATAATGTTGGGGTCATATGCATATGTTGAGGCATTCGACTTAGATATTCTTTCTAATTATTTGTGGTATGATCTGTTCCATTTTTTATTATAGGTTCAATACTGATAGGAAAAAGTGTTATCGATTCCTTTATCACTACATATCATGTTTTAGACCTTGAGATTCTGGATGAACTGTTGAATCGACCCTTATGTTAGGAGATATCCAATGGGGAAGACAAAGTGATCACACATCTATGATGATAGTGCAACCTAACCCATCGAGTTGAAATTTTAAGTTAGACACCCTTTGTGGGAGTGTTGAGTATTTATGATTTAATTATAGGCCTGGATTTGTTATCCACTATCCATGAAATGATTTACTATTTTAGGAGATGGGTGTTATGTGTCTGCAGTGATCGAACATGGTTTTCCTTTTTTGGTGATAGGGAAACCCATTGAACACATGATGAACTCATTTATACGAGGGTGTAGTTGATTACTCAGAAGTTAGGTATCCCAACCCTCATTGTAGAAGATATTATGAGTTTCCAATTCCCAGAAGTAGTACCAGATTATGAGCACGTCTATCCTAAATGTGTTCCAAGATTACCTCCACACTGGGAGATGAACTTCTTCATTTAATTGCATACTAAGAAGGATCTGATGAAAACACCATCATATCATATGAATCCTGAAGATCTTCAATAGATGTCGTTTACATTGGATGATTTGCAGAGAATTGGATTCGTGAGATATATTGATTCACTATTGGAGACCACCAATTTTTTTTAAATGGATGACAAGAGTTTGAGGTCATGTATGGACTATTGGAACATGAATATGTTCAATTTGAGGAATAATTATCCTTTAATGAGTATTGGTGAAGTCTCTAAGAAGTTGATAAGGGCATGATGGTTCTCTATGGTTAACCATTGATCAATCAATCTCCATTTGTGAGTATTGGATAAGGATATATCAAAGATGCCATTCAGATACTTCTATGGTCAATGAGTGTACTTGGTGATTCCATTTTTGTGTGGTGAACGCCCCCATAGAGATCACAGGACTCATGAACAGTCTCATTCAGCCCAACATAGATAGGTTTGTGGTAGTCATCATCTAAAAAAACCTTTTGTACATTGTGTAAGAGGAGGAGAATGTGAGACACTTACATATGGTTCTAGACATACTCTGAGAGAACATTATTTATGGGAAACTCCTGATGATCTAGTTCTAGATTTAGGATGACCACTTTCAGGGATATGACATCTCAGTATATGGAGTGGAAGTGAACCCAACCAAGATTAAGGAAGTGTTATCATAAGATCCAGATAGGAGCGTAGTGGAGGTGAGGATCATCCTCAGGATTGTCGATCATTACTGATGATTAATAAATGATTTATCTAGGTTATCATCACACGTGATATAATTTACCCAAATATGTAATATCTTCCCATGAAATGTGAAGTTTAAGCAATATTTTTAATAGTTGTGGTAGAGTTGGACATGTTCTCTGATCTTGAGATACCCAGATATGGATGTCATGTATTTAGTGTTCTGCGACACATCATGGACCATACATGTTAGTGTCCAAATTTAGAGGAATGAATTGATTACCAGTGGTTTATGGATGTTGATTCAAGATGAGATGAACTACATGACTCATGATTAGGAGTTGGTATCAATAGTCTTCACATTGAAGATGTGACAACACAACCTAATGTTTGTGTGGTTTATCTTCTACACTAATCAGAATATTTTATTGTATATCATCTCTCATAAGGATAAAAAATTTAAAAAGAGGAAATGGATATGGTTCCACTAGGATTATTAATTTGATATTACCCATACTCCTTTGTAGGGGAGCATGGTGGCTAATTCTCTAAGAAATAGATCGATTTCACAGTTATTGAATGAGGTGTTAGAGAAGTTGGACTCATTGTAGATAACTTTTGTGGATAGAGATAGATAATATTACCTCCATTCGAGGGTTTTCACCACTATACTATTGAAATAAGGGATAGGGACACAAAATGTAGACAACTATTGTGAGACTATACATGCTCAATTGTTCATTGGAAATGATCTTGATGGATATTTGGGAGGTTCATACATCCCCTTTGGTGGTACATCATAGAGTGGAGAAGTTGTACCAGGACCTCTTACATCAGTTTTTGTGGTCAGGGATGAAAAAGGCTGTGTCAGAGTTCAAATCTCGATGCCTTATGTGATATAAAGATGTGGCTAAACACTTGGTTCCAATATGAACAGATCAACCCCTGGAAGATCCATAATGAAAGTGGGATGTGACATCAATGAAATTCCAGAATGGTTTAACACATACATATTGGGGACACTATTCTATATAGTTGAATATTGACCAACTCCCGAAGCCATAAAAATTTCTAACTGTCTAAGAGGAGAGTTCATTAGATAAATTTTGATGAATATATGTTTTGGAGATAGTTCTACTCCATGGAGTCCCATATAATATTGTTTCTAATCATGATGCTCATTTTACATCGAGGGCATGGAAGGGATTGCAGTAGACATATGAGACTCAGTTACGTATGAGAACATCATTTCACCCCTAGATGAATGGATAGATAGAGAGGACCATTCAGGTCTTATAGGATATGATGTTGGCAGGAATGTTGGACTTTGGTCATATCTTTGAGGATCTCCTTCAATTGGTGGAGTTTCCATACATACGCATCTACTATTGTTCTAATAGTACAGAAAAATTAAAGGATTTTTACGAGCGACTCATCCACTCACCACTTTGCTAGAATGGATGAGGAAAGAAAAAACTAATGAGTTCGGAGATAGTGTGAGATTATGCTAAAAAGGTGAAGATCATTTGAGAGCAGATTAAGACTACATAGATCCATAAAGAATCTTGTGCTGAGAGGGGGTGTGGGAATTTGGATTTCGCAGAAGGAGGTCATGTGTTCCTTCATGTTTTACATCGATGGGAATTACAAATATTTTATCAGGGTTACAAGTTATCTCCAAGGTCTATATGCAATTTTAAAATATTTATTAGTGATTGAGAGTTGTCATAGGTCATATCTCTACCCTTTTAGTTGGACCAGGTACATGTTTTCTTCCACATGTCGCAACTGTGAAGGTATGTTCTTGACCAATCAAACATCATCGACTAGGGTGAGTTAGACATTAATTATAGGGAAAATATAGCTGAGTGTCCAGTAAAGGTCAAGGATCATTATAATATGATAATTTATTGGTGAATGACTCCTTTAGTGCATGATTGGAAGTAGCACATGAATCTCTAGGAGAGCACAAGGGAGGTGGAGGCTTGGATTTGTGTGTAGTACCCACATCATTTTGAGCAGCCTTTGTTTTGGATTTTTGATGATGTAAATCCCAAGGTGGGGAGAATGTAATGTTCTGGATTTTCCATTTATTATTATTAAAAATTATTTAGAATTAATTCACAGATCGTCACTGAGACCACATGTGATTCCAAGGCCCTGTGTTCTCAGAATAATTTTTTAAAATATATTAAAATAATAAAAAACATAGGCCTAGAGTTATCCAAAAAGTGGAATAACTCTTTAATGGGTATCCAGATTTGAAATATGAGGGCCTAGTTGCATTCAATGAAATGATTTCACCTAAAATGTTACCAAACATCCACCAGTGTAGGTAATCTGTGAAATATAGTTTTTGGTATTGTAATGAATAAAATATACTAATATATTTATTTTGTTTTATTGTTTTCCAATTGAGAAAAATTTTCTTATATTAAATCATTCATATTATATGTGATATAGAGTTAGGATTATAACCACAAAATATTCTAGATGCTCTTGAGAAAACCCTTGATAACCCTCTCGACAACGAACAATGATTGGATTGTAGATCAGTGATTGACAGACTCTGTTGTTGATGGATCTCCCCAACTAAAATGTTGCGATGATCTAGCCTCTTTAGAGAAAATTCCAACCATGATGTAGGATGTTTTTATTTAGATTTATTTTTCACATTCTTATATTTAATAATGAATTTGGTAAAACCAATGAATTGTTTTGTCAATGGTACACTCATTTTTGTGAGATAGGATATGATTATGGTTATTGATGGGGTTGATTTATTTTTTTATTTTTTCATCATTGTTATGGTAATATTTTGATATTTAAATGAACAAGGGTTTAGGTACATTCATCATGTTTATTTACTTTTGTGTATTTCTTCTCCCCCATATGATATAAACATACTTCAGTCTTAGTGGATGATTAATTGTTGATCATTGTTATTCTATTAAATGAATAAATGATCTGAAATTAATAATCTTGCATCAGGACAACCAAACATAGGTGTGATCATGATGGAGACTGACTGATTAGAACAATTCTAGATATATCATTTTTTCAGTGATTTTCATTTGCGTGATTATAATTGAACATCAGAACTGATGAAAGGACCAAAAATCATTGATCTTATTCTATGATGATGAGATGACCTTGGATATTTTTTTTATAGGTGAGTAGACTAATAGATCAAGAACCCGATGGTCAACCAAGGTGTACAAAGGAATAACAAGAATTATAATAAAACATGAATAACAAAGTGTCTAATCTGGAATAAAAATGTGTATGGACAATATAGCAGCGTCTAGGGTTTCATTGGAAGTAAAGTGCCACATGAATTGTAACCACTTCTACACGATGTGTGGGCCATTCCTCGAGACTCAAAGTTCATCTATGGAAATAAACAGACCCTAAGAGGAAAACATGTTTTTCTTACATAGTGTCTACCCCACCACTTGGCTTGGAAAAAATAGGTTACACATGTTATCTCTTGTACATGTACACAAGAAGAGGTACACATGTTAACACCATGAATGGAAACATTCATAGAGTAAATGGGTGTACCCCAGATTGAAGGACCCAACGTGTGACCCTTCTACACGGCATGAAAACATTTTCTACATGAAACGTACTTTTGACATGGGTTGTTGTACACATGTAGAACCCAGGGTCAAGGGACATTTCCTGGGCCATTACTAATGGTCGTGTACTCTCTTCAACATTTTATTAATCTATTGTCCACCATATCTTGAAAAAACACCATTTTGGTCCATCCCCCTGATCATTTCCATGAATGTTGGTGGGTATTGTTTTCTACTTATAGGAATATGATCTCTTCTGCAAGAATTTCCCAATATAGTCATTATAATTCTATCTGAGTGACCCAGAGTAGGATCCTATATTCAGTATGGAATCTCTATGTAGATTCCTTGGTATTCATGTAACCAACATCACTGATCCTCGATCCTCTTCTTGGCAGGTTAATCCTTATGGAGTTGTTGGTATCATCCAATGGCCTTGGAAAGGATCATCATCTATTGTGTCATATGTATCTATATAGATCAATATAGATATATCCCTCACATGTGTTCTTGATGAATAATACATATCGAGTAGACATCATCTATTCTATCAGACTTAGGATAGTGTTCTACTGGATGAGGTCTTGGTGGAATCTTCTAACTAAATCCTATGTGTGGTTATGCGGTGGCTGTGTCTTAACTATAGACTATGAGTATTTTATTGATTATATATAGATATTAATGTAATATGTTTTTTAAAAATATTACATTTATATTTTAATATAACTTCTTTTCTGTATTGTACTATGGTTTTGTGGCGTCCTATTACGTATTGTTATACTCACTCCTATATGGGATTTTTTACATGTGTCATGTCATGTGTAGAAAAGAAAAATTATGACGGAGTCAATGGAGGACCAATACCATAGATAACATTGTGAGTTTAGGTAGGTTGAGGTGTTCCTATGTATCTGAGCAGCTATCCTAGTACCTCTTTTATTACCAATTAGAATTTGTATTATATTTACTCTTCTTTTTTATGGGCTTGTATCCTGGCCCAATTTTCATTAATATACATTACTTCATGTCATACATTATTGGTTGGGATAGTGGTATGAAAAGATTTTTTCAAAGTAGTTTTTATGTCAACAGTAGTGGTCTGAGAGAATGTATGAGATCATACAGGTAAATAAGAAATGCCTCCATGTTTGTGATATGCCTACTCGGTTCTATTCACAACCCCCTATCCAATTTGAGGCAAGATTTGGAAGTCATGGAACAGGCCCCACTGGGATGTTTTGGGACCTAATGAAGCTTATATGAAACTAATAAACAAATTTAAATGGGGGGGGTATTAAATTCATTATATATATATATATATTAATGAAAATATAAAACATTAAGGAAAATAAGATAATACCTAATGAAGTCAGGAAAATAAAACTGTTGGTCTTCAGGGTTCATAGTTAAGTTACCATTATTATTAAAAATATATTCCTTGTTATTATATTCAATATAGAGATGATGAAAAATCAATATACACCTTCCACTTATAATGGTATTACTATACACTAATACATCTTTTTGTAGGATTATTCCACCCATATCAATACCTATGAAAAAATAATAAATTTTAATGAATTAGATATCAATGGGAAGTAGAAAATGAATAAATAAGGTGGAAAAAGACAATTGTATAGAATTTGAGGTGTGTGATCAAAATAAAAATTTTAATGACTACATAAATAAAATAATTGAATATGAGAAATCAATAAAAATGATAAAGAAGAACCACATCAACACTTGAGAAATATTTACGGTCTCTCTACAAACATGGATTTTATAATAAGTACTATTAGAGATAAAAAAATTGAAAAGAATACAAATGAAAAGATGAATAAGAGATATACAATAAAATATTAAGAAAATATTAAGTACTATTAAATTATATTCAATCTGCATTATCCAGCTAAAAATTTATATCCTTTGGAATGAGAGAGAAGGTGACAATTTATATATAATAGATGTGATGAATTTTCACAAAAAAAGAACATATAATACTTTTCAAGTTGATTATTAATTAAATTGAAAAACTAAGGAAATCAGTGTTCAATTATCTTATTATGGTATTTTATGAGATATCACTAATAATAATATAGATCTATTAATAATTTTATAAAGTAGTTATGGATGATTTACATAAGATAATTAATCTAACCCTTTTACAATTTTTATTCAAATAAACCAAGATTCCATGACATTATGAAAATCAAAATCGAAAAATCATGTGTGAAATTAGTATGAATGTTGTTAAAAAAAACCTTTACTTGATCAATGTGTAATTTTAGATTCATTAAGAATTTATTTATAGATATATTATACCGTCATTTATATTGATCCACCATATGCACTGATATCAATGCGAAGACTGTGAGATGGTTTTGGGCCTCAAAATAATGGATTATCATTCGAGTTATGTTGAATTTACTAAATACCATGATTTATGGAAGCCTAAAAAATAATTTTTAAAATTTATATTTGTGTATATAAATTTATCGTGAAAATAAAAAAGAAAAATCAAATTTCTATAATATATAATTATTCAATTTTTTAAATTAAGCTCAAAATGCTTATAAGACATACAAATGTGACAATTTCCTATTATATAACCGTAGGATAGGACTATAATCATTAAATTGGGGAATAAAAATTATGAAAAATATTAGAATCATCACTCCAACACACATAAGAATTGTAGTCATGGGAAATCATCTAATACAAATGTAAAAACAAACCATCCAACGTATAAATGAAAACATAAATCAATTATCATATCTATTGAAATAGCATACCATATACAAGGATAAAAATTAAATATATCAAAAAATATATTAAAAATCAATTCAATACAATGTTAATATTCATGTTCATGGCATAAATTCCTCCTTGAAAAAAATTTCCAACTTTTTCATGGATTTAAAATGTTAGGTATTTACCATTCTAAAGGAAATGTGTGATATGAATATGATTTATTTCCTCATTATATATAGACATAAAAGATTAGACACTGATTAAATCATGAATTTTTCCATGGTTAGATATATAATAGAGGGTTGAATGTTTTTTAATGTAAAAACTGCAGAGGAAGAATGAGGAGGGTTTGGATATAATATGTTGTAAATGCATGAATTTGTTTTCTCCCGAATGGTGTTCTTATCAATACAAGTGGAAATGAATCGGATATAAAATTATATTTACCTTCTTATTAATTCCAAACCCTGAATATTATTATAATTAACAAATTTATCCCCTCTTTTTCCCATTTGATGCATTGTCTCATCAAGAATTTAGATATAAAATAATACTTTTGAGGAAAAATAGAGGCATTTATTGATCTTCAAATATTGGCGAACAACCTCCCATACATTTAATCATATCCGGGACACCCATATATTATTTCGTCATGAAATTTATTTCAAATAATCATCAATAAATATGGAAACACATTCCATTCAGAAAAAATTCATTAATCATAAAAATACAAACCATATTCACCGCCAACCATTGAGTTCGAATATAATAATTAAATAAACTTATAATTTAGGAAAGTAAGAGTAAAATAGAATTCAATGTGGCTTCATAATAATATATTTAATGTATTTTAAGGAATTTCTGAAATTAAAAAATATTGTTAGGATTTAATAAATGTTAAATGTAAAAATAGCTTTCATTGCGGTGTATCAATCATTCATGAAATTGTAAATAAAATCTAATGGAAATCAAAAAGTGAAAACAACATGTCCATGATCCGAAAACATGTATCAATACTCATATTTGATTAAAAGGAAAATAATATGTTAAAAACGTTTAGAAACTACTCTTGTTGGGTGAGATTATCAATTCAGATAGTAGTATTGAACATGAGTTTCACAAATAGTCAAACATCAATAAATCCAAATACAATAAATTAGTTAAAAACCAATATTAAATCATTTGACTCCTCAAATATTGAAATTATGAAATGGGATTAATTTTCCGATATTCATGGAATTGTTCATTGTATTTGATTCATCATATGAATCTAAAAAATGCAAAAAATTTAAAAAAATATGATTTTTTTAAATAAAACAAAGAAAAAATAGAAAAAAAAGTACTAAAATTATATTGGCATCCCCCAATACACATTCAATTTAATTACCTCTTTTTAGATCAAATAATTTAATGTTGTATTAATTTAATTAAAACTAAATAGAAGAAACTAAAATAAAAAAGTAATGACAAAACATGATTTATGTTTATGTGTTATACTTGAGTTAATACCCATGATTCTACCACATTAATCCGGAAAAACATTGTATAAAATATGTTACAAATAATGAAAATTAAATAAAGAGGGGAATGATAGGGGTTGAAGAATGGTTTGACCCCCAATTTGGGTGATATGATTTTACTACCTTTATTCATTTAGTTGTAGTAAATTATCCCCAATACAATAGTGGATTTGGATCATTAATAATGAACCACAACATTTGTACTTTTTGAGAATACATAGATACACCAAAAAAATGGAGGCCTCGAAAGAATATATGAGAATTTTCAACCAATGATAATGAATAATAAAATAAATTAGGGTCTAAAGTGGGAGGTAAAACGCGATACGGGTGCACCCTACTAACAACTACAATGATCTCATTCATATGATATAGAAGACGAAATAAAAATATCTTCTACTGCATAAGATATTATACTTCAGAAACTATATAAATTTATTATAACGTAACATCCATTTCAATAGATTATTATATTTATACTACTCCATGAAATTTAGAAAAAGATGTGTCAAAAATAAATTCACATTAATTATGAATAAATCATGATTAATAACTATAAATTTATTTTCATTCAGGTATGTTCATTTGGAAATTCAAATCTTCATGAAGTACCATTAGATGATGAATATCATAAGTTGTATAATCATAATATTCTAATACAGTAGAGAAGTAAGGTTTCATGACCCACCCGCCATGACCCATGTCGTGAATACCCCAAGCCAGACTTCCATAGGCCAGGGGTTGCCGACTAGAACCGCAAAGACATATCACTAAAAGGTAATGCATTTCATTTAAACTTGTTAACATATAAATCTGACCACATCCCAAAAAAATAAATGGGGAAATCATTTGTACCCCTAAAATAAAGCTGAGTGTAAGTAAAAGTGACAGTAAGTGGTCCATAATAGAAACCCAAAAAGGAACTAAAAATAGTAATGTACAAAAAGAAAACTCTGATGGACATCTACGGGAAACCCCATAAAATTGTGAGACCAGTATAAATACTGGAAGATGATGTAGTATGTCATACTCATCCGGTCATACTGGGACCAACATGGTACCAGGAAAAAAATTACACCATCTTAGATTTCTTCAGTCATTTCTCCATGAGCACCTCCGTCAAAAAATTGATCTTATTCACTATACAAAACACGAGTGATCGAAGATCATGTAGGGGTGAGTAGTAAAATACACAGTATGGGCCCCAAGACCCCTAATTGTCTATCAGTAATTCCAAAAGGGAAAAAATTAAAAAATACCCAGAGGTAAAACCACTAAGAAAGACTTCAATAACATAACACAAATTAAAAGATGAATCTCACACGAGGTATAACATAATCACAAAAGTAAATATGAATAGTCGTATAGATATATCATCTAATTTTGTCGAGAGGGTCTGCTGCTGATCCAAAAAGGATCGCCAGGTGGTGAACCATAGGGGATTTATTGGTGCTGGCCCATAGAGGATCGCTTGGTGCTTACCAATAGATGATTGGTAGCTGCCAACCCACTCATAGGATCAATAGTTTCTGACCCACTCTCAGTATCACTAGGATATTACCCACAAAGAATCTCTAGGTGGTATCCCATAGAGAATCTATAGGTTTGGACACTTATAGGATCGCTAGGTGCAGACCTATAGATAAATGTTTGGTGCAGACCAAATCAGTGGATCGGTAGGTTCTGACCCACTCAGAGGGTCACTACATGCTATCCCACTCATAGGATTACTATACATTCTTCACAAAACACCTAAACATTGGATTACCACACTTATCAAACTTGATACGTAGAGAAATAGCTCCTAAATCCATCGGCAATACCTCATCTACAACAAATTCCATCATAAAATAACCCAAAAGAACTGTCTGATTGTATGAGTCCCATAGTAATAGACGGTGCATCGATCAGATGATTGTTCTGTAAGTTATGGGAAATTTAGTAAAAAGTCCACAGATAGACTACAGTCTGATCCAACTCGGCCATATGCCAAATTCAACCAAAAATTACACTGAAAAACTAAGAAGGTTTGCCTCATCGGAAGGGTACTTTTACCATAGATGACATGTCAATCTGACACTCGGACTGATAGTTATTAGAGTTTCAGTAAAACGGGCCCAGTCGGTCAAACTGGACCTGACCTGGTCCAAGGGTTTTGCGTGCTTCTGGCATGGGTCCAGACAAGAAGGCCCATCGTGCACATGGGTCTGGCATGATGGTGGGTCTGGCGCGTGGGCATAGTTCTGGCCCACTAGGTGGGGCGTATCCCACCTGCAGAAAACCCGCACGTGGAGTGGGGTGGTTCACCAGCCTAGATGCGGATCATCTACTTCTAGTTCTCCAGCTAGTGGCCCCATCTGGTGGTGCATGTTCATCCAACATGTCTGATTGAGTGACCAACCATTTTTTCCTGCATGTGGTCGATTGACCGCATGCCACCCGAGCACCCGAGCGGCCAATGGTAGACCACTCATCCATGTGGTGCCGACGTGCACTACGCCTCCCTACCGCCAATGTGTGACATGCCTCTCTATCACCATATAAATCCAACCATGTCCTCCTTACACCGCATTGTGCAGGTAGGCCCACCGCTAATCTTCACATGTGGCCGCTGCCATGGGCCACTAGAGTTTTTCTCGTGGTCTGTTTTTCGAACCGCTTGTGCATACAGGTTCTGAAGGGAGCCACCCTGAATACAACAACTTCAAAAATTCCCTTCCATCATTTCAAAATTTATCCATTATCAATGTACAAAGCGAAGGGATTCAGGTATTGTTATTTCACCTCACGCCCTTCGCATTAGATGTTTTAAAATAGGTAGAGTACAAAAATTTTGTTTCCAATAAGTAAATAATAAATACTGTGAAAAAACCAAGTTAAACACTCTATCATAAGATTTTTAGACCCTGGGATCCACTTATTCCTTATTTAATCCAAATGTGATGGTTTTAAATGAATAACGATGAATAATAAAAAAGCACACATAATGCATAAACCCTCTACCTAGATTTTTTGGATCGACTAATGATAGAGGATTCATTTCACATCGTCATTTTTAAATTTCTGGATCTGATCCTCTAAAGTCCATTTCTATGTTCTTTGTTCTTTGTTGCAGAGGAAAACTTTTGGCAGTATGTCGTTATTCTTTGGGGAGGAAGCCTTCTAGAGGTTCATCAGAGAATTCCTAGAGTTTTAAATCCCCAAACTCCAACATACTGGATTATTTCAAAGAAAATAATCTGATTAGTTACATTGCGCCCATTAATGATTCTCATTACATTAGTCACATTAAATATGCCACGTTAAATGAGTTATTTAGATATCAACATCATAGTTTCAAATGATTAATTATCGACCCTTCATTAATGCGCCTCATTATCAACTCCTTAGTACACCATATTGTCCTCAACATCCCCTTAACAGGGAGAAAACAATTAAAATATATTTTTTGAAATATATTTTTATTTTTCTCAAAACATCTGAAAGATAACTTTTCTATTTGGACCCTTCATACCATTGTTAAGTCATTTCTATTAGAATATCTACTTACAGAAATCAAATTTTCTCTCTTATTTTCGATCTAAGTACCGGTTAAAAATAAAGATAAATCCTACATTCACATTTAAAAAACTTACCTTAAAATTTTTAAAATTTTTTCCATGCTCTCCAGACATCGGAAGCACATGTCATCAAAATTTGCAGTCTCGCAATAAATCAATATTATTAAAAAAATATGGAATTTCCGGGACATTACATAAGGAGGATAAAATTTATCATTTATAATGATTATTGAATCACATTCATTTTTACAATCAAGTAAAATCAACAAATTTTCGTTAGAATCATGTTGTGCTCTAACTACTATTTAATTTGGGCTTAAATATTCTAGACCCACTTCATGTAATGGATTGGAGAGTTCAAACAGATCGTCATGTTTAGTCTTTATATCCTCCAAAGTATATTGAACATAAAATTTTGGTGGAACATGTTTTCCATTCTAATAATCTTGTCTCCTTACCGTTTCCATCCCTATGACATTGACTTCATCATATTCGGTAGCCACCAATGTGACAAACATTCTTAATAAGTGGAGAACCATGAATGTTTCCGGAATCATTATGGAATATTGTTCCATTTTAATAATTATTGTATATTCCCTTATAGAAATGTTATCAGAGATACATGAATATCAAAAATCACTAAACCAATCCATGACCAAAGGAATGTAATATATTCAATGAAACTCATTATTTTTGTTTAAAAAAAATAATTTTTCTATGAAAAAAATGTTCTTAATTAAATGGAATCCCTATAAATGGCTCCACATTCATACTGTGGTGGGTTCTCAAGATCCAATGATCAATTAATTTCTTATTTACCTATGTATACCATAGTGTTACAACTTAGCGTTAGTCTCCCTTTGAGGCTTCTCACACGCATTCATATATTATTATCTCTACAATAACATAACTAATATAAAAAATAAAAATGTAATATAGATGGGGTTGTATTTTGAAATGAATAATATACATACAAATATTAATGAAAATATAATACAAAATTGATGAATTAAAAATACACAATGATGTTATTAGATGTAAAAAAATTCCTTTTGTGGGCGAACAATAGTCTTATCATAATTATTCAAGAATATATTTATCAATATTATGTTTAATGTAGGGATCCAATCCTTGAACTCAAAAAACTATAATTCAAATCAATTTTCCTTACACCAATACATTTTCATGATTGATTAATACCTTCCTATTCAATACGCAATCTAAAATGAATCATATGAATTACATAAATATCAACAAGATGGAAAAAATGGTTTAATGAGAAGAATAATACATTAGTAGAGATATATGGGTGAATTATAATAATAAATATTTTAAAAAATACTAAAATTTTGAATAAAATAAAGAACAATAAACTGAACAAATACTGCTTCCCCACTCCAACAACTGTGAGTTGAATCTCACAAAAAACATGGAGTTAAAATTTAGTATAATGGTAGAAATAAAAACTGATAAAATGTAGAATAGATAGTATAATAATAGTGACCGGCTAATTTATGATGAAAATGAACATTTTTATTACGTAAAATGTAATAATCTTTATAAAAAATAAAATAAATATATTTTTTTATTGGAGACATATGAAAATTTATATGGAAAGGTGTTGAAGAGTTATAGATCTAAAATTTTACCTAATAAATATCTCTTGTAAATGACATCGAAAAGTAGAAAAAATAGGAAAATGGGTATCAATTTATTTTGTTTGTATAATTTAAAGACCCTAATTTTCCATGTAAATTGTTTTTAAATTATATATAATATTCCAACTCTGCAAAAAATTACGGTGCATGATTCCGAGTCCCGGTGTGCCCGGAATAAATTTTTAAACATTTTTTTGGGTACGTTCAGTAAATTTGCGAGCAGGTTTTTGTAACGTTTGAGCCAGTGCACGGAATTGAAATCAGTGGGCACCATTGAACTCACAACACCAATGTTCACTTAAAGATACTTTCACCTTGACAGTAGTAGGTTGAGGGTAGAAGTTTGTTTTCCACTATTTCGTGGAGTAGTATAAAAATAATGATATTTGACATTTTTTATTTTTCACGTAAAATTTTTTGTGTTTATGGAGGTGGGGAACACCCGATCTAAAATCTCCAAATTTGAATTAAATGGTGGGGACCACACATCCATTAAAGTCCCCTTTAATAGGAGGTTACTTTTGTACTCCCTACACATTAATTATGCCAAATCAATTATTTAATTGATTATGAAAAATCCATATGTTCCAAAAAATTAATATTGATAAAAATATTTTATTTAGGTTGGATCCTCACTTTGTTGGGAAGAAATCATTAGTGAAAGGGAGGATTGGAGAGAGCTCTTGGAGAAACTAATCCACCAATGAAGAACTTCACCTCCAAATAAAGAACGCCACCCCCATCGAAGAATGTTCTTCTGAATCACAAAAGTGGATGATGCACCAAAATTACATCAAAAGAGGGTTGTGGATGCGACGATCGTTAGCACCCTCTTCGACTTCATCGATTTCATCTCTTGACCAATCATCGAATCTTTAAGGTAAGGGTTTTGTGGATCTTCACAGTTTTCATTGAATTAATCCTATTGATCCACCTGCTTCTGAACTAATGAAGATGGTGCGGTATAAATGATCATGTCATAATCCATCCACAGTTATTCACGGTTATTGTATTCTTCTCTACAGAAAAAGGTTGCGGTAGCCTCCCGGGCTAGTCACATGGAACTAGGGCAGCACGTGTCCGCACCGACGGTAGAGGAAGAGGTCGTGCAAAGAATAGAGGGTGGTGTGTCGGCATGGATGGGACTATGTTTACCTTCACCAGTGAGAAGTGATCCTTTGCAGCACATGATGGACTTACACGAAATAGAGTGTAGCCGAACTCTCATCAGTTGGCTATCCATAACCTCGGAGCAGTTGATGTGGAGAGTCTTAGCAGTCCTTTAGTGGTGTAATAGTATGTATATGTCTTTCGTAATGATGTTTTTATTCTACATTTTCATAGAGAGGGGGAATTTTACATTGACTTGTACCCCAAAATGGCACCGATATATCCACCAGCGTATCGGATGGATCCCGCGGAGCTACGTGAGCTGCAGGAATAGTTAGAGGACTTGTAGGGGAAGGGATTCATCTATCCCATTGTTTCTCTTTGGGTAGCCCTGATATTGATCACCAAGAAGGCGGATGGGATATTGAGATGTTGTGTCGGCTATCGGATCCTGAACTAGGTGACCGTGAAGAAAAAGTACCCACTCACAAGGATTAACTACCTATTTTATTAGCTAACGGGAGAAAGATGGCTCTCAAAGATAGACCTCAGGTCAGGCTACCACATGCTCAGAGTACGATATGAGGATGTGCAATAGATGGATTTCATATGTTGGTACGACCATTATGAGTTCTTTGTTAGGCCATTAGGCATGACTAATGGTCCAGTAGTATTCATTGGACTCATTAATATGATCATTAAGCCATACGTTGATACCTTTGTAGTAGTCTTCATCGACGAAATTCTGATCTACTCGGCTACTGGGGATGAGCATGCCTATCACTTGTAGGTAGTTCTGGACAAACTCCAAGAGCCCCAACATTATGGAATTCTTCTGAAGTTCCAGTTCTAGGTCTGATAGGTTCACATTCTAAGACTCGTCATCTCAGAGCCTAGATTTTCAGTGGATCCAGTTAATATTTGGGTGGTATATTCATGGGATAAAACGAGGTGATTGACGGAGGTACAGAGTTTCATGTATTTGGTTAGATACTACAAAATGTTTGTGCCATATTTCTCTAGAGTTGCATCTCTTTTATCATTGTTGAAAAAGAATGGGAGACCCTTCGTCTGGTCAGAGTGATGCCAACATAGTTTTCAGGAGCTGAGGCACAGGCTGACTAGTGCCCCCATCTCGAGGCATCCAGAGGAGCGTGTTGGGCTCGTAGTCTGCTGCGACACATCCGGAACCATATTCTGATGTGTCCTAATGCAGGAGCGGTCATTTATCACGTATGGTTCTCAAGATCTGAGACAACATGAGCAGAGCTATGCTCCATATGACCTGGAGTTAGTAGCGGTGGTCTTCTCCTTGATGATGTGGCGAAATTACTTGATGGGTGAGAATTTTACATTTTACTCTGATCACAAGAGTCCCAGGTATATCTTCTCTTAGAAGGACATCATCCTGAGACAACAACATTGGCTCGAGTTCCTCATGGACTATAACTTCTAGATAGTCTATAATCCTTGGAAGGGGAATGTTGAAGGATATGCACTATGCAGGAGATCTGGTATAGAGCTACTTGGTGAGGTGACTGGGTAGCTGGCCACTTTTCTAATATTCATTGTGGATCAAGATAGAGTAGTTTTTCTTTAGTCTCTTACAGTCACTCGCCTACTTCATCAGCGAGTCAGGGAGATGCAACATGGGGACACTGATTACGAGTCTTGATGTGCTCAGAAACTTACAAGACATGCACATGATGGATTTTCTGAAGGTGGATAGAGGATTATCCTTTTTAGAGGACGTACCGTGGTACCGGTGTCACTTCAGGAAGAATTATTGAGGGAGTTCCACACATCCCTCTAGCGGTACATCCAAGAGTGGTGAATTTGTATTAGGATCTTCGACGACATAATTGGAGGTTGTAAATGAAGAATGTAGTAGTAGAGTTTGCCTCTCGGTTACTGACTTGTCAGCAAGTGAAGGCGGAGCATCAGGTAAAAACATCCTTAGTTCAGCCTTTAGAGGTTCCATAGTAGTTGTGGCACGGGATATCCATGTACTTCATGACAGGAATTCCACATATATCCAAGGGTCATGATTCTACCTGGGTGATCATTGAACAACTCACCAAGTCGGCCCACTTACTCAATAGCAGAGAGTAGTGTTTAGTAGTGATCTTGGGACACTTATATGTGAAGGATATTTTTCAACTACATGGATTACCCATAACTATTTTCTCTTATCGTGATACATGTTTCAATTCCTGTATATGGAAGAAGTTGTAGTAGGCTTTCCAAACATAGCTTTTTTTGAGCATCGCCTTCCATCCTGAGATGGATGGCCAGACTAAGTGGACCATTCATACCCATGGGAACATGATACATACTTTCATCCTCTACATCGGCCATAGATTTGAGGATCGATAACCATTGGTGGAGTTTTCATACAACAACAACTATGGCTCCCCCATTGGGATGACACCTTTCGAGGCTTTGTACGACCAACATTGCAGATATCCATTGTGCTAGATTGACCTTGGGGAGTCTTCACTATTGGGAATATAGATGGTACGGGCTACCATGGGGAGGGTACAGATCATCCAGGAGCATATGAAAACTATACAGAGAAGGCAGAAGTCATATGATGATAGGAGACAAAGACAACTATATTTTGAGGATGGTGACCATGTGTTCCTCTAGGTCTCACCCCGATGAGGTTTTCAGAGGATTAGTGGATGTGGAAAGTTATATATGTGGTTAATCAGACCCTTTTAGTCCCTTAGCAGATTTGGTGAGGTGGATTAATGCTTCGATCCTCCACCTCAGTTGCACTGCATGAATGATGTCTTCCTGTTTCCCACATGAAGAGATTTATGAACGACCCATCTCACGTAATCGACCAAGGAAATCTGGAAATGGACGTTGGGGTGACGTTTATAGATTTTCCAGTAGAGATTGAGGATTGAAAGGATATGGTCTTTCATGGGTGTTTTATAACTCTGGTGTGTGTTCTCTGGCAGCACGTGAACATCCATGAGAGCACATGGGAGTAGGAGGCCCATATACGTTCTCATTACCCATCGTGTTCCCTTAGTTTGAGTTGTGGCTTACAAGGATGAAAATCCCTGAGGTGGGGAGAATGTAAAGACCCAAATTTTCCATGTAATATTTTTTAAATATATGAAATATTACGAGTCCATGAAAATTTATGGCGCAAGATTCTAAGGCCTAGTGTGCCCAGAATTAATTTCTTAACTTTTTTTTGGGTACGTTTAGTAAACGTGTGAGTGAGATTTTGTAACTTTTGAACTGGTACTCAGAATTGAAATCTGAAGGCACCATTGAACTTCCATCTCTAGTATTCTCTTAAGGATACCTTCACCTCGACTACAGTAGGTTGATCATAGAAGATATTATTCTTCTTTTTTTGTGAATTAATAGAAAAATAAAATTTTTATCATTTTTTCTTTTTCATGTAACATTCATTTGGGAAATGGAGTGTGGGACCACCCAAACTAAAAACACCCAATTTGAATTCAATTGTGGGGACCACTAGACCCTTAAACTCCCACTTTAATGGGAGGTAAATATTAGACTCCATCTAATATAATTATGCCACATCTATTAATTAATTAATTATGCGAACTCTATATGTGACATCAAATTGAAATTGATAAACATATTTTATTTGGGTTGGATCCTCATTATTCTATAGAGAAATTGTTGGTGAATGGGATGCTTGGAGAGTGCTATAGGAGATACTCATCCATCAATGAAGAACATCTACTCCAAACGAAGAATGCCATCTCCATCGAAGAACGTTCTTCAGAATCAAGAAAGAGGACGACACAGTAGCCCAAATTCGAAAGCGGGTTGTGGAAGAGACGATCATTGTAACCCTCTTCACCTTCAACAATCTCATCTCGTGACACATCAATAATCTTTTGAGGTAGGGGTTTTTTTCTTTGGTGTTTCCATTGAATTAATCCTATCGATCCACCTACTTCGGTACTAATGCGGATGGTGCATTCCAAATGAACATGACCCGATCCCTCTGTTGTTCTTCATGATTGTCATATTCTTCTTTGTGGAGAAAGGCACTGGCTGCCTCCCAGGATAGCCACACATAACCGGGGTGGTGTGCATCCGCGCTTCCAATAGATGAAGAGGTTGCACAGAAGATGGAGGGAAGCCCACTATTGTCGGCCGCATCGGTGGATAGAGGGAGGTCGGTGCTTTGGCCTATTGTGGAAGCACGGGTGGAGATACCACACGCCAGCATCATAGAAAGTGTTCGCAGCCTGACTGTTAACATCAGATAGTAGAGAAGACCAGGGCTCGGTCGACCGTGGTGGGGCGACGCATGACATGCCGTCTAGAGGATAAGGGTCCGACCATTTCTGTCGGCCGAGTTGTATCGAGCGGGAACCGTGGAGGGTCCTGTGTGCTACATAGTGACCGAATGGCTTCAGTTGTTTGATTATTGAGGGTGGGGGCGCGTGACTCCCCCCCCACATGCGGACAGGCCGTGTCAGATTCCTCGGGCTGGGTCTGACCCAAAGCCAGACCCAGGTCGGGTCGGGTCGGATTGACTGGGTTGGACCGGACCCGGACCAGTTTCGACCCTATATGTTCTTTCTTCCATATCATGAGCTACATGAGTTTGTTTGAAGAACCTTATATGGTGCCAAAAACTATGAAGTGAGATGGTTCTTTCGGTATACAACACATGAGATTTGAATAATGTTGGGTTACAGTCAATTTCGATTGAGCACAAATCAAACCGGGCCCTCAAAACTAAAAGACTAATAACATATATACACTGAGTCTGTTTGACCCACCATCTATTGCATTGAGACCACTATGATGTGGAGGTCCGTTGGGATACATCTTTCTCATTCATAGTGGTAACTGAAGTATCGACCTATGGCATGAAGAGCAGATCCTCCTAGAATCAAGCGAGTTTTGTGGGGGAACCCGGTAGCTGGTTGTAACATGAGAAAGGGATACTTTGTGGGTCTATGCTTGAGGATCCCACATGAATCTGCTCTAGAAATCCATGTTAGACAACTCTAGGATCTTTTGTGGGTCTACCGTACTAGGATCATGTGTGGGTCTGATGATGTACTAGGATCATGTTTGGGTCTGTTGATGTACTAGGATCCTGTGTGGGTGTTATAATATACTAGTATCATGTGTGGTTCTGATGATGTACTAGGATCTTGTGTGGGTCTGATGATATACATGGATCATGTGTGGGTCTTATGATGTACTATGATCGTGTGTGGGTCTCATGATATTCTAGGATCCTGTGTGGGCCAGATGATGTACTTGGATATTGTGTGGGTCTGATGTTGAAATAAGATCCTACGTGGTTCTGCCTTTTAACAGAGTAAGATGATTCAGTAGTTACATCTAATCATCTCTACTACTGTACCAAAGTTATACCTTGTATAAACTAAGTACTTAACTTCAAGTTGATACCTTTGTGGAATTCTTCTTTGTGGAGTACCGTTGTGGTACTTATCTTCGTGGTATTCCTTCCATTGTGGAACAGTTGAGATTTGTGATATTGAGTTGGGATTTGTGTTTCCTCGTGATTGAGTTGAGTTTACTTGATAACATAGGTATACGTATGGGCATATTCCAATGTAGGGTTGTCTGTTGTTTTCATGTTTTGTGGTTTATCCTTTGTGGATTTTGTGAGAATTTGAGGGTCTCGGGTCCCTACTGAGTATCATTACACTCACCCCTGTATGAGCTACGCCCGCACCTTATTGTGTTTCTTATAGATGATGGGCATCCCTGACTAAGGATGGTTGTATCGGGACTATAGATTTCTCAAGGGTGGACCTTAGACAAGGCATACCATAGAGATGACCATTTGATAGCTGTACCTACCCTTTAGGTAGGATATTTGGAGACTGTTCATAGGAATCATTTTCAGTTTTACTTATACTTTCCAGTTTTACTTGTACATTCGAGTTGCGCTTGTATTCCATCCCCTTTACATTCTGTGCACACCCTATTTTACTATACAATTTACATTGTGCATGTATCTTTCTATGTCCTAGGTTTGTGTGAGTTTACAGTTTATAAAATCAAATTCATTCCCATTTTAGGGAATAAGTCTTTCAGTAATTTTCGCCAGCCCCGGGCCTATTGAAGTTAGGCTTGGGGTAGTCACAACATGGGGCCCGGGGGATGGGACGTGACATATACATTATCCAGGTGCACTAATTTTTTTTATTTATTAGCCACTGTATGAGTGATTTATGGAATATTTACTCTAGAAAAGTAATATGGCTGATTCACTATTCATATTACAATGAACCAAATTACAATGAAATTAGGAATGTGGAAATAGAATAATCTCTCATGAACATCGTATTGAATGTTTTACAAAAAACGCTTCTATAGATCCACATTTCATTTATGCTTATATGGATTTGTAGTTCATTATATATGTTCCCATCAATAAAAGTGATCAATTTTATGCACACATTTGAAGGCGTAGATTGTGAGTTTGTTTTGGGCCTCTATGTAACGATTCATCAATATTTGATCATCATAATCATAAAATATCTAGAGAATGAATAATTATGGTAATATTATTTCAAATTCACAAAAATTATAAGAACCATATAAATATATTTATATAGATGAAAACCCAATTGAAATATCACATGAACATTTCACAGTGAATGTACCTTTTTCATTTTGGAATAACTTATATAATATAATAAAATTTACAAAATACTATGGAATTTTATTCAAGTGAAAAAAACTATTGAATATTTTAAATTATTCTTCAAATTAATGATAATTATTGACTAACAAAAAATATATTCAATATGTGTATATTACAAAAATATTCTTTTAAGTTTTTTATTAAAAATTCAAAAGTATGATGTTTTGAAAATTAGAAGATGATCCTAATTAAACAATGTTAATGAAATTCAATGTCATTTACACTAGGTTAATTACCATGATATGGGGTAGGGGGAACCATAGTATAATATATTATTACAAAAAACCCATTCATATAATGATTTTTCTTTAATGAAAACAAGATTCTCTCCCTTTACCATAACTATACATTTGTAAAAGAGTTGGAATTAATGAGACACCAAAATTTTATATGGTTCATCGATATTGGGATGCATCCAAGGATTATAAATAATAAATTATCATATATACCAAATACACTAATGAAAAATACTGTGAAAATCTTTTAATTAGACACATTTACCCTAGTTCACTACAATTCATAATTTGAAATTTTACTACTCGATTAATTGATGTTTTCTCACTAATCTTTTAGGATACTTTTCTTTTTTTCATGTGAATAAATGTGGTTTACACCGAATTTAGGGTTCCATAATGCCCAATATTCAGTCCCTTGATGAAAATACATTTTTTTCTAAATAATTATAGGAAAATGATGTTGGTTAATTATAGATTAAAATTCATAGAACACTTTCAATAAACATTTACAAAACATCAAAAAAATCTATGGAACTATTCTCTTTCAAAAAACACAAAAAATATGATGCTTTGTCATATTTCACAATACTGATTATGTTTGTGAAAAAAAATAATTCATGATGGAAATAACATCATAATTATCATTTGGAAATTAATATCCTTGATATGTTCATTAAGACATATTCTCTTCAATTGAGGTTAGTAATTACCTACTTATATAAAAATTTTCCCCTTCTAGAAACATTTACACTTGACCCCACCATTTATGAAACATTTCATTCATGATTTCTGAATTCCATTTTTACTAAAAATATAGGCAAATTATCAGTATATTGAATCATTATTTATTTTGACGAACATGATGAGAAATTTTTCAATCCTGATACTTACAACATTTTACCTACATGGATCAATAATCTACAAAAAAATTATTTAAACAGTCTCCAAGACATCATGATAGAAAAAAATATTTAATTTAAATTCTTTTTTTATTTCCATCACATAATCCTAGAAATCCATCTTTCATGAAATATTTACCTTCCTCTATATTTTGGGCCCAAAAATTTTGGCAAACATAGGAAACGTTATCCACCTTGTAATGATTTTTTTTAAAATCACTTCAAGATATTTCATACCTTTATCTTGTATCATCTTCCACAAACCTATTATATAATAATTTTTAAAATACAAAACTATCCTTGTCATCATTCTTTTTAAACAACAAAAATCAACACAAAAACACAACTAATTTAACTTGTGGGATTTTGGCTAACAATAGCCCCTTTATGAATTTTGATAACATTTCATATTTTGATACAAAATTAGTGAGTCAATTTTCACTATGATTAAAATACATTACAATTATTGATATTATGCCCAAATTTCGATCTTGTGAATCTAGACAGTGAATTTTTTTTACCCAACACACACTTTAAGACTGTATAAACCATGATCAATGTGAGAAACAATAGAATCTTGAAAATCACATGAATGAATTACTTCATTCCAAAAACTAGATACTTCATTGACCATAAAATATATTTCTCAAGATAGGTAAACATTGATCGAAAAACTTCATAATAATTATATTTAAAATTAACGCCCTTTATTTCTGTTCTCCACCTATAACATTCTCCATTTTTCTTGACCATGATATCATCTCCCCCATTTTCAAAAAACTCAAGGGTCACTTCTTTGTAGATGAAACATATTAAATAACACATACCACCACATAAAAAAACATATTATACCTTCAAGGGAGGGTGTATATCGTCCCTTTTTATGTTACATTACCTTTTAATCATTTTAATGATAAAAAACATAACAGAATTATAAAACCAAGATCCATAGTTTTATTGTATTTTCTAACATTGGGAACATAGATATCATAACCAAAATAAAAAATAAACATTTATTTAAAAATATTATACTTTATTCTTTCAATGTCCACATTCTTTTTATTACATGTAGTCACAAGAGGATAAACATTAATGTAAGGGGTGAGATAAAATCCCATTAAGAGGATAAATAAGAACACAAATCCTTATTACCTAGATGAGAATATTTTCCATCATAATAATATAATCATTGAATCATCATAATAATAAAGGGAGGAATCATTAGAAAAATTATTTAAATGTTTAAAATTAAAAAAAATGAATCATCATGTCTAAGTGGTCAAATATGAATCATGTTTATTAAAAAAATATGTGTCATCATCAGATATAATTTTTTTTATAATCATACCATCATCTTTGTAAAAATATAATGAATAATGATCATGAATAATACACATATTCTCATAACATAAATCACATTACCCAATTAATTGAAGGAATTAAAAATTATGGGCCCTCTATTATCATCATAACTTTTACATAATCATACATTCCACATAAAACATATTAAAATTGTAATAATGAAATAAAAAATGAAAAATAACTAGGTTTTTGTTCATTTCATAATGTGTGCATTAAAAAATAATATTTTTTTATCAATAATTGAGAATTGGACAGTGATATATCGTATATAAATCATGACACTTGAGTGAAGAAGAAATAATCCCCTATAGATTCATCATGTGAATTAGAAAGAATATTTCTTTTGGAAAAATATTTATATTTTCCATAAATTTGTTTAGAAACCTTTATATCTCATATAATAAAATTATAGAAGAATCATTTTATATTTTAGGAATATTAAAAAAATATCCATAATGAAATTCAAAAAGAAATAGGAATAAACAAATTAAAGGCAGTTTATTTTCAGAATCATTTTACTTTATATCTGAATGAAATATTCACATTCACTTATTATCCCATATAATAAAATTTTTATTCGAAATTAAAAAATTAATCACATATTTTTAAAGTATTTTGTTTATTATAAATGTTAGGTTTACTTATGAAATTTCTTATGGGTTATTGTGTTTAATTTTGTTATTTCTAGAGAATTAATTTACATCGTCCCATGGTCGGTTTACATGAGTATAAAAATTGTGGTTCTATTAAAATTGTAATAAAATAACCATAATTAAATCTATTTATTTTAATTGATAATGAAAATTTTCAAATGGTATCATATATGATTCGATTTTACGGTATTATGATGATTTATTAGTTGAAAAAATGATAAATTGTTTTAATTTATTTTTGGGTGTCTTTATGACCATTACAAACTTATATCATTTTATTTAATATCAGGTTTAAATACATGTTTAAGTAAATGATAAAAGTTATTATATGTTTACTAAAATATCATTAATAAAAATTAATGGTTTTATGACTTGACATAAAGGAATTAATGGAAAAAACATGTCATCCATAAAGGTGGTGAATTGACACATCAGAGATGATAACTTCATTTTTAGAATAAAAGGATATGATAAAATATTTGATGATGGATATATCATTAAAACAATTAAAAAATAATATCACAGTATATATATATGATATTGTTGTAATCATTACTCTTTGGATTGGGGATGTGAAAATAGGATAATAAAATAAAAGAAATTGAATTATAAAGATGGATGATATTACCTCTTGAATGTTATCTCATTGAAATACGACTTAAGGAACATTGGTTTTTTATTTTTTTCTGAACCAAAGCTCCAAGACATGAGAAAGATCCTTTTATGGGGATTGTGAATAATTTATTAAAACATCAAGTTTTATAATTTCATATGAAAAGGGGTTTTAAAGAGTTGTATTTATAGGGGAAAGAGATTTGAATTTTTTATTTTTAAATTCATTCATTTATTATTTTTGGTCATGTATATTAATATTCATGACTCCCATTAAAAAACATTGTTACTAGAGAATATATGTTCCCGATAATGGGAGAATACATCATCCACGAATAACCCATGCCTAAAAATCCATTTATTTACTTATATCAATAAATAATATAAATTAACGTATTTCATTGTTCAGAAAAATTCCAAAAATTTTGAAAATTACAAAAAATACCCCCCACAACATTTTTAACATGTATATTTTAAAAATAAAATACATATTTTGGAAAATAGTTATTTTATTAGGATAATTTTTTATATTTTTTTTAAAACATAATTTTTTAAAAGAATAACAATTTTATTATTATAAATGATTTTATGACACTTTGAACAAAATAATTACTGTATCAAAAAACTTTATTTTAATTATATAATATGAAGAAATTAATTTATGAATCTATTTTATGATATTAAATTATACATTAAATCATTATATTAACTAACAAATAGTTAATAAACATTTGTATTTTACAAATACACCAACACTAAATTTATTGGATTAAGTCAAATTTTAATTACATACAAGATATAAATATATAATAAATTATATATATGATTCCTAAAATTTAATTAAAACTTTAATATGAGAGCATACTATTCTATTCATCAAATTACTTCCCCTAATAGTCATTTTACTATTCTAAGAGCTAGGTTACTATTCCATCTGTATATGTTTCACACATTTTATAAATAATACTTATTTATTTTTTCAATTATGATATTTTCTATTTTATGGAGTTCTGTATTTTATAAAAATGTTTTATAAAATATAATATAATTATAATAATGGAAAATTTAATAGATAAAAGTTTGGGTCATTACATTCTTCCAACCTTTTATAATTTCATCAGTAAAATTTCATTCAACATAATATGGTAAAACAAGTTGAGGGTACATCTCCTTTGTCACTTCCTATGGTTCCCATGTTGCCTCTTAATACACATGGTTATTCTACATAACTTTGACAATGTGAGTCATCTAGTTGTGTAGCACTTTGTTTCTATTTTCTTATTTATTTTTTCTAAACTTCAAATAATTAATCATTATCGAGATGTACTGCCTCCAAATTTAGTACATCTGAGGGATAAGTTATATACTTATTTAGAAGAGATACATAGATCACATCATTAACATTAGCCCTGTTTAGTTGAATTTCAATCTAATATTCCACCATTATTATGTGATTAAGGATCTCAAATGGTAAAATGTACCATTGGAATAGTTTCCCTTTCATTCAAAACCATGATGGATCGGATCCCTCGGCCCAGCAATATTGTCCGCTCTGGCCCAGTTGCTATCCCAGGCCTCACGACTTTAAAACGCGTTGCTGAGGGGAAGGTAGGCACGGGAATTTCAAGCACCCACCAATCTCCCTCCACAACCGATGTGGGATTGGTTACCGGGGCACAGGCGCCAACAATCCTGGCGGGGGCCCAACAATCCTGGGTCCAGGACACAACATCCCCCCCCCCAAGCCCACACCGGTCCCGAGACCAACCACCCTTTGATACCAATTGATGGATCGGATCCCTCGGCCCAGCAATATTGTCTGTTGGCTTTGTTTATGTTCCGGTAGATGTTCGGGGCTTCCTTGGCCTTTATTTATAGGCATGAAACCCTTGGGGAGGCTTCGGAGCCGTTGGAGAGGCTAAAAGAGCCGTTGGGAGCCAAGTGGACAGGCTGGTCAACAGCCCAACAACTAGTTTGACTGTGTCCACCGGCTGGCCGGTGCAGGCCCACCGGATGGCCGGTGCTTGAGGAAATTGGGAGATTTCGAGACTTGGCTCCACCGGCTGGCCGGTGGATGGGCCACCGGTTGGCCGGTGCCTTGGATGTTGAGAAGGAGGTTGGTCCAGGCCCCACCGGTCGACCGGTGGAGGAGCCACCGGCTGGCCGGTGGAAAGACAGTAGGTCTCACTATTTGTGCTGGGTGCCACAGGTCGACCGGTGACAGAGCCACCGGTCGACCGGTGGAACCTGGCAGTGGGCAATGCCTCTGCCAGTTCCACCGGCTGGCCGGTGGACTGAATTTCAGTCCATTTGATGTCCATTCTTGGGCCAACTTCTTGGCAACCTTGTGCCTTTCAATCAAAAACACTTCAAACAATGTTAGATAAACATGAAAGTGATTGTGATCATGAAAATTAAACCACGAGGGGATACGAGAGGTACAACAAACCACATGACTCATTTTCCTAATGATATTTATAGGAAGGCGTTGTCTCCAACTTTAAACACCAAATCTCTTCAATGGTTGTTAAAATAGTGATTTTACAACAGTAAGAATATTTTATGTGTTGTTGGATGGCGTGATCCTTCTCTATCATCTCTTTCACTAGATCAGGTCTAAGAAGAATATGTTGACCATATTTATCCAATCATGTTGGAGAATTACATTTCTTCCCATACAGAGAATCATATAGAGACATCAAAATACTTAAGTGGATGATATTGTTCTATGAGAACTCAACTAATGGGAGATGATTACCACATATATCATTGAAACCGATTGAGAAATATATATGCATTTCGATGAGTTTTAGAATAGTATTTTTAGGTTGGGTATTTGTTACTGGTTGATAGGTTGTGAGTAAAGTAAATACAGTAGTAATAGAATGATTATGTCTTATCAGCAATTTATTTGTGAACCATATATCATAATTATTGAAGAAGGAATTTGGTACCCCAGTCAGACATATCCCTTTTTAAACATATATCATTCCATTTTTTCATTTGATAACTCTTCCCAAATTGAGATAAAGTTGGAATTAATGGTGAGTCGATTCACCATAACCCATATCATTTTGATTACATTGGATGTCTTTGTCAGACTAGTGAAATAGAATATATAGAGAATATCTTGTTTCCACATTAGTATTAGTAACCATTTTATAATCCCTTTGGACTGATGTCTCTCTTCGTAAAAATGATGACACACCAAACATCATGACATATACTCTATCATAACCTTCTTCACATTGTAATTATAAAATTATTTTCCAAGATCATGAAACATATTGGTTCATCTAGGATGGATGTAGAATTGTGATCCAAATGAATTATTAGAAATATATATCTCTATCATAGTATATGAAGGGTAACAAATCATCATTACACAATTAATCACACAATCATAATTGTTTTGGGACTCAAGTTTCTTTTCTTCCTTAACTGTATTCAGCTTCATTTTTTATTCCAGATCATCCCTATGAACCTATTTAATATTCAATTTTATAGAGGGATTTGAATTAATTTTGGATATGTAATATTAATTCTCTATCATTATTATATAAAATAAATCCTTTGTAAATCTATTAATACATGTCCTTTCTCAATCGACATCACAGAAAGAGTAACAGATTCTTTTTCGTTTGGAGAATCAACTAAATTGTTCAGCATTCCCATATGGTAGTAAATAGATAAATTATAGTCCTTTATTAGATCTAACAATATTTTTTTGAATCATCTTCATATTATTCTATAAGAATAAATAATTAAGAATCATGTGATTGATATATATGTAATAATTATCACTATAGAGTTAGTGATGACACATCTTCACAAAAAATAAATCACATTATCAATTTATACATGACGTGTCAGGTTGTTTTGATCGTGTATCTTAAACTATCTTGAGTAATAGGCTATCATTTTATCATTCCACCTAATTACTCAACCCAATACATTCATTGAATTATCACATTATATCACAAAAAAATTTAAACATGTTGGAAGTGTGAGTACGTGAGCAGTGATTAGCCCCTTATTTATCTCAATGACGTTTTCCAAAAATTATCTTAAAAGGAAATACATTATCCATTACATTGTTAACATAGTTATTTTTGGTATAAAATCATGAGATATATCTCAAAAAAATATTTTTAATACCCTATTACTCAATAATGTGGTGGGTTTATATGACACATGTGGGAATGGTCCATTCCACAACTGCAATTAGTTATTAAGCATCCAATGAAATCCCCTCACTATTGATCACATGTGAAAATAATCTAACATTCTTCCCCCAAGAGTCAAAATTTATAATAATGGACTAAAACATCTTAATCCATAATATCAATAGGGCAGTCCTTAGTTTCTCTTTATATTCCTCCATAAACATTGAGTAGAAGATAATATCATTAATAATCACTAAAAATTTCTAGGATTTCCCTAAAGAGAGTATTCAACAAATCCATGATGATTGAAGGTAAATTATTAAGATTGAATTGAATCACATGAAATTAATAGTGCATATACATTTTTACAAAAACCAAAATTTGAATATGATCCTTCTTCACTTTCCCTTGATGATATTCAGAGCGAATTTCTACCTTTGAGAAGTATTAATCTCCATATAGTTGATTTGACAAGTCAAAAATCCTTGTATGAGAATAATATTTCTTTACAGTGATATTTTTGACCTTCTGGTAAATCTGACAAAACAAAAAAGATCCATCATTTTAATTAAAAAGTGAAATGGTGAAACCAATGTAATATACTATGGTGTAGGAACATTTTTTTCGTAATGATATTGAAACTACTTCTTTAACACATACAGTTCAATCGAGGAAATCCTATAGGGGAATTTTTAGGTAGGATTATCTCCTAGTATATGTTATATTGAGAACTCTACATCACAATCTAGGAGATGTGTGGGACAGTCTTCAAGAAATATATCAAGGTGTTTTCTCACAATGGGATTTCCTCATGTGCAATGGTCTCCTGCAACAAAACAATTTAGCCCATATTTTTTTTTCATATATTATGAGCACTTACATCATTGAGGGAACTTCCAAAGCTGATTCATGATCTTATTTGAATTTATATGGGATCATGGGATTGTTTAGATTATGAAAGGATATATCCTTTTCTTGATATATTTTGTGTACTCTACATGGTGAGAGACAATTTATTCCTAGTATTGAATAAAATTACACTAAGGGATGTATATTGAGAGTCATTGGAAGAATATTCAAACATACAATAACAAGAGAAGAGTCCACCAGATGGGTTATAGTTATCACACCACTAGGATTTTAATGGATATCTTTACTTCATTGTATCATGTCTCTAACTCAATAGTTATGGAAAAAATTTATAATAATGAGAAATTCAAAGGACCATAATAATATAAGTATATATACATTTTTTAGTGAATAGTTTTTTTAACATGTATTATTTTTTTCATTATTATCTTCAGCCATAGTGATGATATAACATTTCCCTTACTGAATGGGATTTTGAGGTAAAAGATGTTAATTTTCCTCAAGGGTTCATGGTATAGTACACTTACTTTCATAGTTCCATTGCTCCCTATAAATGAAGAATTGAACAATTGGGGTTTATATCCGTTTTTTACATCATGATGGACCACTTATTCATGTCTCATCAAGAATCATGAGCTTGGGGGATTCCACATACACACACGAAGAACATCCTTGTCCCTTTGAGAAATATCCATTGATCTTTCTATGAACATTATTTACATGTGTGTGGTTTGATCATATTTGTTCCATTTTAATTTGACCCACCAATAAGAAACTCCATTAGTCTTTTCATATCCCCACAATCATGGGACCATTCTCTAATATCCATGTCCACATAAAGATCACATGGAACTACATCATAATAACACACAAAGTCTCATTTTACATGACCCCTTTAAAGGTTTCATTTTAATAACCTAATGAGTCTACTTATTTTTCTATTATTCTTGATAAAAAAACCAAAGGTATACATTGAATGATTTATGATTTTTTCTTTTTAAGATGTGATAGATTCACCTTCCTTTTTGTTCTGATTTATAAATTCACTATTCTTATTTTGGTGAAGATTTTCAAGGCAATAATTTTTAAGAAATATTTTCATCAAATCATACCAATCCATATTTAATATTTCACACTTTATAATGGTGTTCATAATCCATGAACACCATTTATAGGTGTCTAAAATTGAATAATATACAACAAGAGACAACATCTCAATGTCAGAGTAATGGGGAATAGAAAATATCATCACCATTGAGATAACCCATTATTCCACAACGAGTATATTGAAATATCAAAAAATCATCAATGGTTGTTTCTTCACAATTTACGTAGTGGATAGTTCCTCCCTCATGGGAGAATGTGGATGTTATATGTGGTTGATGTTTTTTCATAGCCTGAGAATGATGTGTATGATTAAGCAATTTTTTTGAACTCGAAATTCAATGTAATTTGGGATGTCATTTAGATAGCTGATTCATTTTCTATAACATGGTTAGTTTTTCAGATATCCCCAAGTTCACACAATTTTCTAAAATAAAAAATGGTTGATGAAAAATTATGTCAACAAATCATGAATAATTCATCCTTTTATAAAAATAATAAAAAATAATATACTATTGGATATATATAATATAATCTTTTTAAAAACGATTCATATACATAGTATTATCCTAAGGATTTTCAAAAACATATAATATTACTAATTCTAAAATTAAATAAATTTTACTCTGATACCAACTATAGTGACCCTTTGTTTATTACATTATTATTAAATATTATTAATGAGAAATAACCAAAAAACCTTACAAAACTATGTTCCAAATGAGTAGTGTCGTGAGAGAATTAGGCACACACATGACATAAAAAATAATAGAAAAACATTTATTTAAAAAATTCTTGTTCACCTATATACATATCATGTTATCCTTAGTACATGTAGTCATATGAGGAAATACATAAAATAAAGGGTTGACCTAAAAACCCAATAAGAGGGAAAATAAGGGCTTAATTCAATATAACATGGGTGAACATAATAATCAATATCAAAACATAATCATTATGTCTTCATAATAATCATGAAAGATAGAATTTCATGAAGGCATGTAAGGTAGAAATTCCTAATCTAAAATAACTTGTATATGTGGTAAAATCTCAAAAAAATGTGAACAAATATTGAATCATGTTCATGCATGAAATATGTCCATAATAATTGAAAATTCATTATGAACATATATATCTTCATTTACACACATAATATAGAAAATATCATGACATAAATCACATAACCCATTTAATTGGAGGGATATATAATTCCGATCCCACTAATCACATGATAACATTTACATAATTGTGTATGCCACCTTGAATGTATAACAATTTTTGTCATTAAATAACCATGAAATGGAATTGATATTTGAAGGATTCCTTATATAATTAATTAACGAATGATCATTTGGCCTCCCAAATCAAAATAGGAGACTCATGTATTTTATTTAAATCATCACACTTGAGTGAAGATGAAAAAATCTCCATAAGATCGTATATGTTAATTTGTAGGAAGAGTTCTTTTCAAAAATAAGTATATTTTCCATAAAATTATATTTCAAAAATGTATATCCAAAAAAGTAAAATAGCAGTACATGGAAATTTATAACAAAATATTAAAATAATATCCGCAAACTAATTGGGAATAAAAGTGGAGTAACCCAATGAATGATAGTTGGGTTGATGAATCCCATTACATTAAATTTGAATGCATTCTTCACTTCCACTTAATATAATTGATAATGAAATTATATTAATTAATTACATAATTCATACCTAATTCTATATGTATTTGATTTATTATAATTTTATTTATTTCATTTATTACAATATTTATGAGTAATAGAGTTCAATTTCATCATTCTCAGTGTGTTTGATTTCATGATATAATGGTCGGTTTACATGAGTATAAATTTGAGGTTTATTTTAAAATGGTAATAAATTAAATAGAAGTGATATTATTTAGTACTAATTGAAAAAAAATATATTTAAATAGACTCATATATATTCTTATAATATTTTATGAGGATTATTTATTAGATAAAACATTGATTATTGTATTTTCATTTATTTTGGTGGTTTTTATGACCATCCAAAATATATAATATTTTATTTAATATCATGTTGATATATTTGTTTCTATTCATTATAAAATTCATAATATGTATAATGTTGTCTTATTTGACTATAATAATTGTTTTATGGACATTATTTATTGTGGTGATGGAAAAAATCTCAACATCCGTTAAGGTGGTGAATATACACATAAAAAAATGTCTTCATTGTTGATATAAAAGGAGAGGAAAATTTTAATTATGGATATTCCATTAAAATTGTAAAATTAAATTATATATATTATATTGTAGTAATAATGACTCCTTGGAAAGGAAATTTGAGAAGAGGAGAAGAAATGAAAATAAATATAATGAGAAGGATTGACCATTGTATCTATTAATTGTTGTCGCATTTTAAAAAACCTAAAGACCATTAGGTGTGATCTTTTTCTGAGACCAAAAGATACGAGAAATTTGGATGATTATTGAGATTGTTACTAGATATAATTTATACGAGACTATATGGTTAAAATATCTAGGGATATGTATAGGATCGAAATAATAATGTAGATGCTCAATATACAAGAGGGGGGTGAATTGTATACTTTAAAAATTCCATTTGAACCTTTAATGTTAGTAAAGAATAACTATGTTTTACTTAAGGAATGGAAAGCGATAAGTTTAACAAAGTTAAACTAAAAAAATTCACAACACCTCTAACAACAAATGAAAACTTGGAATAAAGAATGAAGTTATAAACTTCAATTTCTATGTACTTGCTTAAAACTGGAAATAGATTCCGAAAGTAGGTTCCGGAAATATGGATCCAGAAATTGAAACATAACTAATGATTACAAAATGAGATTCTACCTTAAAGTGTATATAATATAAACTTATCAAAGTACAAGTAATGAAGTATAAGAAAGTTATACTTTCCTTACAATACAATGTGCAGTGGAAACAAACAAGTAGTAAAACTACAAGTAACAAGATATAAGTCTTTTAACCCAAAGAGAAGGGTATCCAACAACCTTGGATAAAGGTCCCTTGATATATACTTTCATGAAAGTCTGTCTTACACACACCAGGGTAAGCCCCCGTTATGAATATCAGAATCTCTGTCTTGCTATCCCCACAAGCCCTCAACTTCAAGGTAGTTGGAACCTCTGTCTTCCTTAGAAAGGAAGGCCTCAAACTTCAAGGTAGTCGGAACCTCTGTGTTCCTATCCCCGGAAGTCCTCGAATTTAATCACCAACATTCGGAGTCTCATGAAGCTTTGAGAGTTAATAAGAGCCTCTCTCTCTCTAGAAATCACTTCAACAGCATGTGTGAACAATGTCGAAGAAGTTGTTGTTTTGAGATCTTTCAAATGAGATCCTATTTATAGGCAAGGTCGGCCTCCATTCCAATAGTCATATTTTCCTTAAAAATTGGAGGGACCTGTACACGTATAACTTAAACAACATTAAGTTTATAACAGAATAGACGACATCATTTTATAACAAAACAAATGTAACAAAATGTACGACATCGTTTTAAGTTTAACACAAAAGTTCAGAGTGAAGGTTCAAAGTGTAAACAGAATGTCAATGAGTAGACAAATTATGAAAGTGTAAGAAAAATGAAAGTTCAGAGTCTAACAAAAGTAATATTCGTAATCTAAATAAATTCAGAGTGTATAAAGCAAAGATAATCAGATTCTATTTAATAGGTGAATTCGGAATAAGAATTCGGAATGAGAATTCGTAATGAGAATTCTTCATCAGAATTCGTAATGAGAATTAGTCATCAGAATTCCTAAGGAGAATTCGTCATCAGAATTTGTAATGAAAAATTGATGTCGAACTTCATGAGAATTTGTATCCATAATTCGGAGTAGAACTTTATCAGAGTTCGTATCTGGAATTCGGAATAAAACATCATTACAGTTCTCATCTGGAATTCGGAACATAAAACAGAATGCTTCATATCAATGTTTCAAAAAATTCTGAGAATAAAGAAATGAATCCAAATCTTATACTTATGAAATATATGAATGAAAATAGGATAAGGATAATTTTTCTTACCAAAGAAATATTCTTTATAAATGAAATTTTCCTTATAAAAGCAATTTTCCTTATAAAAGCGATTTTCCTTATAAAATCGATTTTCCTTATAAAAGAAATTTTCCTTATAAAATTGGTTTTACTTATAAAAGAAATTCTCCTTAAAGATAAGGTGTTTGTGATTTTCAAAACAAGAAGGAATGGAAAAGTCATAAGGAAATCCTTATTGACTCAAAAATCTCCCCCTTTTTGGAAAGCACAAACATCCTTACGAAAAAAAATTCTAAGAAGAAAGAAAACATTAAGGTTTATCACCCTTTGCTTATGAATGTGGATGAATAAGACTTACTCCCCCTTAGGCTTTGAATCTCTAAGGATCTAATTCTAGATTTCCGGAATGATATTTCATTAAGAGTAAGAAAGTCTTCTTTAATGAAAAACATCCCCTTAGATAAACTCTATTAGAGATTGTTTTCTTTCTCACCCTTTGTTAAGATTCATTTTCCCTTCTATTAGAGTTTTTTTCCTTCTCTGCCTTTGTGATTTTCAAAAATAATTCGAGGGGATGGAAAATATAACAAAGTAACTGAAACATTAGTAGCAACAACAAAAGAAACGAGCAAGGACAATTTTCATTATGTTTGAAAGCTCAAAAAAATTAGATACAAAAAAATATCAAATCTGTCTATTTTTTATCTTTTTCCTTCGCCATGAGACTCTTAAGAATAGTCTTTATCTTCTTCAAGTATTTATGGTCTTCCCCGGCTTGCTTCTCTAACACAACCATTCTTGCATTTTGGGCTTCGATCCTTTCTTCCTGGGCTTGAATCTTTTCTTCCTGATCCTTCAAGATTTGTTCTTGCATTAACAACTTTTCTACAAACTCAATCCGATGATCCCTTTCATACTTCTAGTTTTGAGATACAGAATTGAGCTTCCCATCCAGATCTCTGACTTCTTGAATCCGGAAATTCTTTTCATATGTCAACTTTTCTTCCAAGGATGAAGTAAGTTCATTTATCTTCCTATCTTCTGTCTCAATGCCTTACATAACATTATCATGGAAATCATTAAAGATCCTCATCTCTTCTATAGTCTTCATCGACCAACTATTTCTCCTCTTTCAAGATCTTCTGTGGGCTTCATAGCCGACAAAGAATGTTTTTAACTGAGCCTCAATCTCAACACATTTGTCCATAACCATGGATACAGAGTCTATTTTCCGATTCAAATAATGATGAAGAATCTGGCATCTTGAATTAATATTTGAGAAAGTCGGAATAGTACCCACCAACTTCTTTAAAGACTGAACAACAAAGTCATGCCCCAACGAAGATGACTCTGAATCCGAGACTTTTCGTGGAGAATTTTCTTCTTTAATATGCTCAAGATTTCTCTTTGGGGAACTACCAACTTCCCTTCTCTTTACAACCACTGAGCTCGGGGTATCAACAACAAGTAGTTTTCCCTTGTCCATTTTCGGAATGGAGTCCTGCTCTGGAGTTCTCCTTTCACTATTATGCACTTGAACCACATTTTCTTCATCATCAGAAACTTTTTGAGAAACATCCTCTACATGCTCCATTTGATTAATTTCATGTAGAAGTTTTTCTTCCTCTTCAAGATAAGATACTTCTTCTTCTCCTTTCTCCTCATCCTTCCCTGGAGTGACTAACTTAGAAGAATCATCTTCTAAGGTTTGGAGAGAAAAATGTTCTGAAGGGGCCCCTTATAATCATCTACTTGCATCAAAATATCTCCGGTCTCACCGCTACCTTCAGCAACTGCTTCTAGCTCTTCTACTTGCTCCATCTGCTCAATTTCCTCAACATGCTTAGCAACTTCCTCTTCTGGAGTGACAATGTTTCTTCCTGGAGTCTCAGGTAGAGATTCCAAAGAAAAAGATCTCGGAACATGAATGTTTCCGGAGGCCATATCAGTAAACTTTAACAAAGTCTTAACCACCTCAGCTTCAGACATATTCTTCTTGAGCTCCTTTTCTTTCGCTTGTTTTTCTAGCTCATCCGTTGTTATTTCCTTCAAGTCCTTAGCCTCTACAGGATTCAAGCCAAACCGAGGCTCCCCTTTCACTCTCTTCTCTTTGATTTCCCTCCACTTAGAAAATACCTCATCAGTGTAAGATTTATTCTCCTTCGGTTTAGGAGGTGCAGAATGAACTTCTTTATATTTGGGATTCTCTACTTCAACTTCAACTTCTTTCAACTTTATCTTCCTCATTGGCTTAGAGGATTCAGGTTCAATAGCTTTTGGAACCATTTCTTCTTGAGCAGGTAAATCAACAAACTGACCAGTCTTCTTGTCGAAGGCTACATCCATCCTTTTGAGAGTACCATCACTCACCAACATAATCTTCCAAACCCTTGGCTTAGACTTGAAATCCTCCTTGAAAGACTCAAGGAACCAAACTATTAACTTCGAGATGATTGCGGGATACATTATGATCTGAGCTCTCCGATTCCCTTTTTAACATTCTCAAGGGTAATAAGAATGTGCTTCATCAGATTAAACATCCTCAGATTTATCAGAAAATCTAGAATATAAATCTCACTCTTCTTCAGACTATCTTTGTCACCCTTTATCAGTATGATAAGGCCTTCTACCCATAATTCTAGAATCAAGAAATTCGTATATAGAGAAACAATCTTCGGAGCCTTATCATCTGATAGTATGAGAGTTTCCAAAGACTTTTCCTTGACGAAGCTTCCCTTTGAATCCGGAAAAACATAAGAAATAAACTCGGCTTCTCCTTCACTGTTCAGCCCTACCAAGCTGGCTGACATGGCATAAGAAAGCTTATAAGTCTTGCCATAATACTTAAAGGATAATTTTTCCTTGTCATCTTCCTTATAGAAGGAAACCGTCTCATAGAACTCTACAAGAAAATCCGAAAACACTTCATCTTGATTCCCAGGCTTAGACACATCATCATTTTCCTATCCATTAAGCTTAATGTTATTAGATATAAGAGAATCATACTTGTTGAAGAAATCAGGATGAACCAACCTTTCTCTATTTACTAACCACTTCGAAATCGGCTTAGAGGAAGATAGGTCTTGAGAAGATACTTCCACAGACATTCGGATCTGAAGACCTATGAGAAGATCATAACGGAGATTGGTGATGTTCGGAATGGCCTTAAAATAGAGAGGCAGAGCTTCAGGATGTTGGAGCTTGAAAACCGATGTGGGACACCCATTTGGGGTCCCCTTTATATAGGCAAAGAGAAGATGGTTCAACTTCCTCGGTTGATCAAACGGTTGTGACAAGCTGAGATTAGATCTGATGGTTGAAAACCAATTCTCAAGAAAACTTGAATCCAATCTTTTGAGTTTTTTATTAAAACAAAGATTTAAGAAAACTATAATTCCAAAACAAAATATAAGAAAATACCAGAAAGTAAAGTATGATTATGAAAACTTGAGTAAGGAAATAATACCTTTCAGATTTCCTTAGGAGGATTATTTGTAATGGGTAACAACAAAAAAAACTAAGAATAATCTTTATTACGAAAAGACATAGTTTGCAAAAATCACTATGAAAAACTTAACAAAGAAAACGAAAAAACATTACAATATTTTCAACATGAGAATATCATTACAAAAGTTTGAAAACGAAAAAATAATTAAGAAAGTCTCGGTACAAAAATCATGTTATGGAAATACCAGTACGAAAATTTCATTCAGGAAGTTTTCAATATAAAAATTTCCATTCCAGAATTTTTCTATATGAAAATATCCATTCTGAAAATTTCAGTTCTGGAAATTTCCATTCTGGAATTTTTGTTCCGAAAAGTTTGATAAAACTAACTTTGAAAAAATTTAGTTACACTAACAATCAAATGTACTCCTCCTTTGAAAATGAGTTTATTTCTGTAAGGATATTATTTCAACAGAATGTTAATTAAGAAATATTACCTTATGGTTATCATTCCAAACTTCTGTTTAATGTATTCAAATCTATCAGAAGGAAACGATTTTCTGAAAATATCAGCAATTTGATCAATTGTTCCGATAAACTGAAGAATAATATCTCTTTTTAGTTTTTTATCCCTAAGAAAGTGATGCCTAATATCTATGTGCATTTCAAGAGAGTGATGTGCAGGGTTCTTACATAGGGCAATGACACTTGTGTTATCACACAAAATTTGAGTTTTAGTAAAACTCAAGCCATAGTCTGTGAGTGTGTGTTGCATCCACAACATATGAGCACAAAAACTTCCAGCTACTACATATTCGGCTTCAGCAGTGGAAAGTGCTACAGAATGTTGCTTCATGCAAGTCCATGAAGCTAACGAATCTCCTAAGAAATGACATGTTTCGTATGTACTTTTTCTATCCATTCTACATCCACCAATGTCAGCATCAGAAAAGCATTTTAGAAAAAAATCATTTCCAGAAGTATAAAATATTCCTAGATCCATGGTTCCCTTAAGGTAGCGAAAAATTCTTTTTACTGCCTTTAAGTGAGATTCCATAAGATTAGATTGATATCTTGCACATAAGCATACTGAGAACATTAAGTCTAGTCAACTAGCTGTTAAGTAAGGAAAAGTTCATATCATACCTCTAAAAGATGTTCGATCTACTGGTTTCCTAGCTTTATCTTGATCTAAAGAGTTTGAGGTACCAATGGGAGTTCTTATACTCTTTGTTTTGTCATAACCATACTTTTTGAGAAGATATTTAATATACTTATGTTGAGATATGTAGGTTCCTTTTGGTTTTTGAGAAATTTGATAACCAAGGGAAAATGTTAACTCACCCATCATACTCATTTCATACTCAGATTTCATTATACTTGCAAAAGAGTTGGTTAAAGATTTCCGAGTTGAACCAAATATGATGTCATCAACATAAATTTGAACAATCAAAACATTTTTCTTATCATTCTTTATAAAAAAGTTTGGATATGAATTTCCCTTAACATAGTTATTTTGAAGAAAAAATCCAGTGATACTATCATACCATGCTCGTGGGGCTTGTTTAAGACCATACAGAGCTTTGGTAAGTCTAAAAACATGATCAGGATGTTTTGTATCTTCAAAACCAGGAGGTTGTTCAACAAAAACATCCTCTCGAACATAACCTTTAAGAAAAGCACATTTCACATCCATTTGAAAAAAGCTTAAAATCAAAGAATGTTGTAATGACATGTAGAATACGGATAGATTCAAGTCTAACTACTGGAGAATAGGTTTATTCATAGTCTATTCCTTCTTGCTGATTATAGCCTTTAGCAACAAGTCTAGTTTATTTCTAACTATCACTCCATTTTCATCACATTTATTTTTGAAAACCCATTTTTATCTAATAACAGAAGTTTCCTTAGGTCTTTCAACCAAAGTCCAGACATTATTCCTTTCAAATTCATTTAGTTCATCTTTCTTGGCATTTATCCAATCATCATCACCTAAAGTTTAATCAGTGCTTTTGGTTCTAATTGGGAAAGAAATGCTAGATGTTGTAATTCATTTATTAAGGAACTTCTAGTACTTACTGGTTGATTTACATCACCAATGATACTATCAATAGGATGATTCTTATGAAACACCTAATTTGGGTTTTGAAAAGCCTATTCATCAACATAAGGTAGAAAGTCTTCTGGGGTAAATGTTTTGGAAGTATCTTCTGGAACATTTTCCTTTTCAGAAGGATCTTCTATCAAAGGATGATAATCAGTTTTTGAAAACACATCCGAGGATGTAGGCTGGGATGGTTTAAAAACAAAAGGATCAGACTCATCAAATTTTACATGTACCGTTTCTTCAATAGTACATGTATTTTTATTAAATACTCTATAAGCCTTAAGAAGTTGTGAAATAGCCTAAGAAAATTCCTTCATCAGATTTTGGTGCGAATTTATGTAGGTTATCATTAGTATTCAAAATGAATACATTGCAACCAAAAAACATGAAGTAGGATAGTCTTGGTTTTCTACCATTCCATAGATCATAAGGTGTTTTATTAAGAAAAGGTCTAATCAAAACTCAATTTATAGTATAGCAGGCAGTACTTACTGCTTCAGTCCAGAAATATCTAGTTATAGAATATTCACTCAACATGGTTCTAGTTATCTCTTAATGAATTATATTTTTTTCTCTAAACTACACCATTTTGTTGAGGAGTTATAGGTGCTGAAAAATTGTGAGTAATACCTTTTCTACTACAAAAAGTTTCAAAATCAGAATTTTGAAATTCTCCTCCATGATCACTATGAATAGTTTTCAATGGAAGTTTTTTCTCATTTTTAACATGACCTCTAAAACTTTTGAAATAAGAAAAAGCATCAGACTTACTTGCTAGAAGATAAACCCAAGTAAATCAAGTGTAATCATCAACTAGAAAAAACACATAGTATTTTCCTCCAATACATCCAGTTTGTGTTGGACCAAAAATATCCATGTGAACTAACTGTAATGAATCAGTTGTTGAGACTTCACCAATTGATTTAAAACTAGATTTATGTTTCTTGCCATATTGACAAGGATCAAAAACATTAGAAGAATCAAATCTAAGCTCCAGCAGATCCCTAACTAGTTTCTTCTTAGAGAGTTTACATAAGTTTCTAAGGTTACAGTGACCTAGTATTCTATTCCATAACCAGGAATGATCCTACATTGTACTTAGGAAAGGTTAATCTTTGCTTGTAAGGTCTTCTAAATTTAAGGTGCAAAAAATCTCTTGCTTATTGGCTGAGAGAATAAATTCTTCCTTGGAATTGTAAACTAAGAACATATCATTCCTAAAATTCGCAAGGTATCCTTAATCACATAACTGACTTATGCTAATGAGGTTGTGCTTAAGACCCTTCACAAAAAGAACATTTGAAATCAAGGTTTTACCTAGAAGAACAATATTACGAATACCAATAATCTCTCCCTTTTCATTATCTCTGAAAGTATCCTTTCCTCCTTTCGTTTTGATAATCTTTTAAAAATAGATTTTGTTACCATTCATGTGCCGAGAACATCCACTATCATTGTACCATGTATTGTTACTGGCACTCTCTTTCTTTTCCTGAAATCAAGAATAGAATTAGACTTTCGGAATCCAAACTTGTTTGGATCAGAGATTTCTAGATAACAAATTTTTAGGTACCCCATCTTCTTTGAGAAATAAGCTTTGTGAAATCCTAGAGATTGGGTTTTGTTGAAGGAACAATTCTTAGCCCAATGACCACCACATTGACCCTTGGTACAAAATGGGGAACATTGAGGAACACAATAATTGTTACTAAAAATTTGTTTATCATGGGTATATCCAAATCCGGATTTATTTCTTGAAGGTCGTATTTGAGAATACATTTTATCAAAATTTTCATTACCATGGGTAATGTTTGATAAAAACTTCTTTAAGGAATAGATTTCGGAATTGAGTTTTATAACCATGTTTTTATCCTCAAAATCATTAGTTTTAGAACTAGAGCTAGGATCGATAATATTATTCATAGAAATTACTTTTTTGAACTCTTTAGAGAGTTTGTTCTTCTCAGAACTTACTTCCTCGTGATTTTTTGAAATACATTCAAAATCAACATTTTTCCAATCAAGATATTTAGAATGATCTGATATCTCTTTTGTAAGAATAGAATTTCTAGAGTTTTCCTTATCATGTTTCTTATTGAGTTTAGAGTTCTCAATCTCACGATGTTTAGAAAACCTAGAAACTTCTTCATAGGTAGGTTAAGTATTTTCTTCATCAGAAGTAGATTCTTCATCTGAGTAATTATAATACATACTGTTATTATAATTTAATGAAACATTGGTCAATGATTCAGAATTTCATAGCTTAGCCATAAAACAATGATTATCAATAAATAATCTGGCTATAAACCAAGATTCTTCTTTCCTGAAGATTCATAATCAGAAGATTCATCTGAAGATTCACCACTACTGGCACTCCATGTGTCATTTTCATTCAGAACATTCTTAGCATTGGTTTTATAATACTTATTTCTGTTCCTATCGGAATGCCTTCCTTTCTTTCTTTCTTTTTGAGAAAAGGGAAATCTGGTCTAATAAGTCCATTTCTCTTGCATTCATAACAAGTAACTTCTGCATCTTTTTTATATTTCTTGTCCTTTTTCTTATACATGGATTGGAAATTTTTTCTAGCCAGCTATCTTGTTCTTCCTTCGAGCAAGATTTGATATCTCAAGTTCAGAGACTTCACACTCACTAGATTCTGATTGAACAACCATCTTCATGGACTTGGATTTGGTTACTCTCCCAGGAGTGTTAGCTTTCATCTGATTTGATGTTGTTGTAAAAGCGATTGTACCAGTTCCATTATTATTTTTGATGTTTTTAGAATCTCTCTTCATTCTGGATTCATGTTGGAGAAGAGTTCCAAATAACTCATCAAGAGAAATTTGACTGAACTTCTTGTTCTCATATATAGTAGTTCTCTTGGATTCCCACTCATTGGGCATAATATCAATTATCATATACACAAGTTCTTTATCATCTAACCCTTTCTCTCCCATAGACTGTAAACTGTTGACGATAGTCATAAACCTCTGTTGAACATTACACATTCATTCTCCATAAGGAAAATTGAAGCCATGGTATTCAGCTCTAAGCATAGCTCTCATAGTTTCAATCACTTTAGATGTTCCAAAGTGTGTAACGTCAAACTTTTTCCAGATACAATTAGCTACATTAGAAGAAGAAATTTGGATATATATAATTATAGTCATTGAATATTGTAAGGTATTGCGTACCATATAATTGATTTGATACTCTTTATTTTCCTAATTAGTGAAAATTCTAACTTCCTAATCAGGAATTTTATAATCACCAATAAGCATAACAAAGTCGTCCACTCCAGTATTGATAACAAAAGTCTTCATTCGATCTCTCCAATATTCATATTCATTACCATCAAATATTGGTGGTCTTGTAGGATTTATATTATCAATGGAACCAACATTAATTCATGCCATACTTAAAAAAACATTTGGCACAAAAACATGTTAATAGAAAAAAGTTCATAATAACAAAGTTCGGAATGAGAAAGTTCGGAATGAAAATGTTCAGAATGGAAAAGTTCAGAATGATAATGTTCTGAATGATAAAGTGATCAAGAAAAACTTATACGTGAGTACAAGTATTTCAGAGACCTCCTCTGATACCAATTGTAGGATCGAAATAATGATGTAGATGCTCAATATACAAGAGGGGGGGGGGGTGAATTGTATACTTTAAGAATTCCTTTGGAACCTTTAAAGTTAATAACGAATAACTATGTTTTCCTTAAGCAAAGGAAAGAGGTAAGTTTAACAAAGTTAAACTAAAAACATTCACAACACCTCTAACACCAAATGAAAACTTGGAATAAATAATGAAGTTATAAACTTCATGTTCTATGTACTTGCTTAAAACTGGAAAGAGATTCTGAAAGTTGGTTCCAGAAATATGGATCCGGAAATTGAAACGTAAATAAAGATTACAAAATGAGATTCTACCTTAAACCATATAGAATCTAAACTTATCAATGTACATGTAAAGAAGTATAATAAAGTTATAATTTTCTTACAATAAAATGTGCAACGGAAACAAACAAGTATTAAAACTACAAGTAACAAGATATAAGTCTTTTAACCCAAAGAGAAGGGAATACAACAACCTTGGATAAAGGTCCCTTGATTTATACTTTCAGGAAAGTCTGTCTTACCCACACCAGGGTAATGCCTCGATACAATTATCGGACTCTCTGTCTTTCTATCCCCGCAAGCACTAAACTTTAAGGTAGTTGGAACCTCTATCTTCCTAAGAAAGGATGCCCTTGAACATCAAGGTAGTCGACACCTCTTTCTTTCTATCCCCAGAAGTCCTCGAATGTAATCACCAACATTCGGAGTCACACGAAGCTTTGAGAGTTAATAATTGCCTGTCTCTCTAGAAATCACATCAACAGCATGTGTGAACAATTACGAAGAATTTGTTTTTTGAGCTCTTTCAAATGATATCCTATTTATATGCAAGGTCGACATCCTTTCCAACCGTCATATTTTCCTTAAAAATCGAAGGGACCTGTACACGTGTAACCTAACAAATGGTTAGTTTATAACAGAATAGACGACATCGTTTTATAACAAAATAAGTGTAATTGAATTTACGACATCGTTTTAAGTTCAACAAAAAAGTTCGGAGTGAAGGTTCAGAGTGTAAACAGAATGTCAAAGAGTAGACAAATTATGAAAGTGTAAGAAAAATGAATGTTCGGAGTCTAAAAATATAATATTCGAAATATAAACAAATTAGGAGTTTATAAAGCAAACATAATCAGATTCTGTTTAATAGGTGAATTTGGAATGAGAATTTGGAATGAGAATTCGTAATGAGAATTCGTCATCAAAATTCGTAATGAGAATTCGTCATCAGAATTCGTAATGAGAATTCGTCATCAGAATTCGTAATGAGAAATCGATGTCGAACTTCATGAGAATTTGTTTCCAGAATCCGGAGTAGAACTTTATCAGAGTTCGTATCCGGAAGTCGGAATAAAACTTCATTACAATTCCCATCTGAAATTCGGAACCTAAAACAGAATGCTTCATATCAAAGTTTCAAACAATTCTGAGAATAAAGAAATGAATCCGAATCTTATACTAAACAAATATATGGATGAAAATATGATAAGGATAATTTTTCATACAAAAGAACTCTTCCTTATAAAAGAAATTTTCCTTATAAAAGGAATTATCCTTATAAAAGAGATTTTCCTTATAAAAGCGGGTTTCCTTATAAAAGAAATTTTCCTTATAAAAGATATTTTCTTTATAAATGTGATTTCCCTTAAAGATAAGGTGTTTGTGATTTTCAAAACAATAAGGAATGGAAAATTCATAAGTAAAGCCTTATTGACTCAACAAGATGGAGTGGTGAGGTAAGGTATTTAAAGGGGAGGACAGGGTTGTTTCAGATTAAAAAACTCAATAGTATATTATTTTGGCTCAAGAATATCAATAATTATAATTCACAACACTAAATATTTTTTCTAGAGAATTATAGTTTTACATAATGTGAACATTCATCATCTATTACTCAACCATGAATCAACAATCCACATATATAATTATAATGTTAAATTCAATAAATTATCGTATTTCAATATTCTCAAAAAATCCAAAAATTTCAAAACAATATAGAAATATCTCCAAATATTATTTTCACATGCAAAATTAAATAAATTAACTCCGTTTTATGAACATCATTTAAAAAATGTGATAATTTTAATTTCTAATTAAAAACACCATTTATTCAAAATATACATAATTAATTAATATAACCCATATTTTGACACATTAAAAAATTAATCTAATTATCTTAAAATTTTATTATAATTATATATTATCAAATTATTAATTTATGAATATATTTTATGAAAATAAAAATTCTTTTAAATCATTATATTAGTTATAAATTTTTAAATAAATAATATGGTTTTATAAAAATTCTAAAACATTTTTTTTAAATACATATTTTCAAAATGTAGGGATATAAATAAATCATATTTTAATTTATAAGATATAGAAATATAATGTATAATTTCATAGGTGAGTTTACCATTATAAGTGGAAGATTATTATTTCTAATAGTCATATTAGTATTTCAATAGTCATGTTACGATTCTATCAGTCTAGGTTCTGTAATTTCAATAAATACAACTTCTTTATTTATACATATATCAGAATAGTGTTTTTATTGGGTTTAAAATGTTATATTTGGGTTTTATAAAATATAACATAATTTGAAGAAGAGAATATTAAATTTATAATATATTGTTTCATTACAACTGGTCCCATATCCCCTTTATTTATGTGTGGGGAGTTGGCCGAACCCCAAGAGACAGTTGATCTCATTGAAATTATTCAATGGGTAAAGGGTTCATTTTAATATCTATAACATATAATTTTCTCGGAACACAAAACTGCATTACAATCCCATGATCTATCATCTCTTTGATAAAATGATAATTTTTTTGAGTTATGGACTAGTTTTTTATAGAGAATTACATCACTTGAATTATCATAATGTATTACAACAAAATACATTTCTTCAACTCCAAAATCTTCAAGTTACTACATCTTCAAAAATAAATGTGTCTCTGCATGAGTGGTTGTAATATATTTAACATATACGATTCTCAATGAAATGAAATGTTTTTTTATTTCTTATCCCAGAAATAAATAATCTTCTAAAACATAATTCACCATATAATGTTGATATTATATCATCTATTGAACACGACCATCATTCATCTTTATAACCCAATAAGACATTCACGATTTGTCATTATAATGAATTCATAAAGCTATCATGGCTCTGAAATAATGATATATTATTTTCTGCCCATTCTGTGTATTTACATAAGGAATCATTGACTTATATATGCTTCACATTTGAATAAAAAATACTGAGTCTTTCACAATTCAGTACAATATACTATCAATGAGATTCCATTATTCTATGATACTATATAATTTACCTTGATAATAATATGTCAGTTTAATCCATGTAGCCACTAGTGTCATCATCTCCATGTAATTATCTATTTAATATATTCTTATAACCTCATTCAGATATCTCAATTACAGAATTATTTTTCCATTCCTTCCATACATAACCTGTAAACCGAGAAAAACACTTGGTTACTAATCATAGTAATTTGTAACTCATTTTTCATGAATTTTATTGATCAATTCCACTACAATTCATATGATACACCAATTATTTGAATGTTAAAAACATCATCCCCATCATCCTCTGATCACTAACTATTTTGAAAGATATAATTTAATTGACTCTACCGTAATGAATACTGAGATTCTTCAAAATCATATTTATTCTTGAATAACACACTATTGGTGCTTTCATTAAACTCTACAATGTCTTCCTCAACCAACAAATTTTTTTCTCATTTATATGGACCTAATAAAATTTATTTCTTCATTTACTATTACTATTCTACAAACCAATTATGGTATGATGACTTGACATCCACATGGATTCCATTAAGAATTCATTGTTAAATAATGTATAAGAATAGGGGAATATTTACCCATATTGAAACTAGAGAAAATATTGTAATCACATAAATTTATTATATATATTGGTAACATTTTTTAAGTAACCATTATTTTCTTGAATTACCAATACATGTTAATTAATTTTGTTCCATAATAAATATTTGTTTGTGATATAATATGTATTTACTATCCATGAAACCATTTCATATTTTTAGTTTGATTTTTATTTTTCCAATAAATCCATTCATAGTTTGAACCCAATTTTAATCTCTAGCTAAATCATTAGAACACACTAGCTCTACATGAGATAGATGGAAATATTATATCATAGTCTTTTTTGTCCTATTTTGAATTTATTATTCTAGTCTACTGTAGATATTCTTCATTTAAATTTAGGAATGCACCCTCAATTTCAGTTATGAAATTGTTCTACCCCCATCATTTTTATCATTTTTATCTTCTTTTAAATCAAAATTTTCCATCTCTACACCCCTTTATGTTCTTTACATCTTATCCCAGTCAACAAAGAATATTTCCATATGTTGTTGAAAATTTTATTAATTTTCAACAACAATAACCATATTACATTGAGAAATTTTACCTATCCTATTTATAAAAATTTAAATATTATTTTTTCTTATATAACTAAAGCATATCCCCTATTATCTATGTGATTCATGCATTCAGTGATTCACTTCATTGTGGAAAAGATACTTATATCCAATTATTTGAATGTATTTAAATTGTGGCTTCTTTTTAAATAAAAAATAATGTATGGAGTACATTATTATTTAGGACATTGATAATATATATTAGATTTGTAGATAAATTTCATGACTACTTCCTACCATAATTTAATTCATAGGATGTTTTCAATAAGAATTTTTATTCCAATATTCTATATGATTTCATTTATCTTATCAACAACTGAATTTTACTGAGGGGTTCTCACTTCAACAACGTGGTTCCATATCTCGTGATTCTCAAGATAATTCTTCACTTTTATATTTTTCAATTATGTTCTATTATCAGTTTGAAAATTAATAATATTATGCCCATTAATTGTTTTAGATTCCTTCAGATATTTTGTTAGAAAACTGAACCACTCATACATGTGGGAAATGAGAAATATAAATATCATCTTTCTAAAACCATAAGTTATAATTATATAATTATACCTCGAATAAATTTTTATTTTTGAGATAGTTTATAAATCATGAATATGAAAAAATAAAATCTATATGGTTTACATTTATAATTTTCCCTTTAATGAATTTTTGATAATCAATTCTTTTTTTATAAGAATATCATGTGTGAGTATGATCACATGATAAATAGGGAAGATCTCTGGCGACATCATATCATCCAAATCATAAGTTTATTGTTATTATAGATGCCTAATTTCATTATTTTACAAACTATTTTCATCCTCCTTCTATAGAAAAAACAAATCATCATCTCCACTCTCAAGGTAGATATTCTACACGGTACCTTTTTCTTATAAAAAAATTGTATCATCATTTCTCATGATGATACACAACATCGTGATAATTCATGTGGCATGAACCATGTTAGTGAATTAAAACAATCATATAAATCTATCATTGAGAGTATTTACAATTAATGGATTGACATGTATCATATATTATCCTCAGAATTTTAATATTTCAATGCTTATTATATTTAAAAATTCATTATTTCCTAATTTGAAATCATATTTCATTCAACTTATGATTCCTATAATGTTATTATTACATTCCACAATATGTGATCCCCATCAACTACCTAGGATATAAAATTTTTATGATATAATTCATTATGGTAAATAATTGTGACTAATACGTTCTTAAAAATTTACTTTTTGATAAACATATCACAGTTCACACATATTATGGACCAATATTCTTGATCTTCCTCTGTGTATGATGAACTCACTACATATTAATGAGTTGAAAATATATTATTCTTTTTCAGGTCAATTGATTATTCTTTGAGATACAAACTATGACCTCTTTGGGACTACATTATCACATTACTTATAATTATCGATGTGAAATAACATCCCATGTATCCAAATAATCCACAACAGATATAGTGACCACCAAAAGAATTCACAAAATATTGAACTCGATGAGAAATAATTTTATTATATTTACCCCTTCATGTGATTTTGGATATGTAATTTAAATTTTAGTAGAGATCCAATATTTTATATAAATGGAAATTGATATGAAGTTAATTCCTCTATGTTATTTAAATAGGAAAAGTTGTTCCATGGATTCTCAAAATATTTTAAAACTAATTATCTTTCAAATAAATTACTATCCTTGGAGTTGAACCATGTTTTTAAACAAAAATCATTACATTATTCTAGTATTAATATAGATATATAGTATCCTTTTAGTATAAATATGAATATTTAAACTATTTTGATATTCCATTAAGCTCATAATCATTAATCTATGTCACTTGACTAATTAGATTTATCTATATCATAAAAGGATTCAGAAATATCTCTTTATCTCACAATTTTTGTTTATAGTTTAAAAAGGAATCATCATCTTCTTAAAATTATTTTATTTGAAATTTTTTATATTTTATTCCACAAATCGATCATTCTTTTATCTTCATCATCTTTTAGCTAGTACTCAGTGACGGTTGTTGTGCTCTCTACCTTTGAATACATATCCTTTTAATTTCATCATATTTCTCAAAAATATCTTATTGTTGGTGTTTAATATAGTTATTAGAAACTTGAAACATTTTATTTTATTTATTCATTTTGTCTATCCAAATATATATCTCTAATGGAATGGCATGAAATTACTCAAGGATCTTAAAACATCCTTTGATTTCCCCATCACCATTATCACTTTCTTCTTTTATATGGGAGTTACTTACAAGATCCAAACTATAATTTTCTATTTAATACTTATACGCTTCTATTTCTTATTCCATATATTATTATAAACAATCATTATCTTTTGAATGCATGTTCATTTTCATTATGAAATATCACTTCAAAATATCATACAGTTCACATCCACTGATGATAAATATTGGGTAATTTCAACATAAACATAAATATTTTATTGAGCTTCATGATGGACCTAAGTATAATATTAAAAACATTTCCTATGCTAATTTATGATAAATGTTGCTTTTTCCGGAAAATTACTTTTACTCATAGTATATTTGGAGAATTTAATGACATGATCACATCCATTTGATTCTTCATCTGCGTCATCCTATATTTTTTTATAGCCTAGAATGCCACATATTTTATTTTCACATTTCCCATAGAACATGATTTTTATGACCCCGTAAGTGGAGATTCATTCTAGGGTACCATCCTATCACAAATTCTATCCTTCGTCCCGTACTGGCTCAGTTTTACTTTCATGATCAGCTGTTCATGGCGATAGTTCCAACATCACAGTAGTGCTTTCTGGATCATCCATCTCGGCGATACACATCCTTGGCCATCATTATTGCTCTAATCCCCTTTCAAATGATACGTTTTGCTGGTGATGTAGTGTTAGAATAGAGGCTGAGCTCCGCTTCCACATTATGATGGATCTGATTCGTCCTCGAATGCATGTGTTTGGTGGATTAGTGTGGCCTCCGTAGGCTTATTGGATGGAAGTGGTGGAATATTAATCTAGTTTGTGATTATGTTCTATTCTGGTGTCTTGGTGATGTTTTTCTAGTTTGTTGTTTTTGCATCTTTTATTCTTTTTTGGATGGATTTGGGGACGGAGTGTCGGGGTTTTCTCTGGTGTGCTTCGATCCAACAGTGGTGATTTGGCGGAGGTAGGGTCGACTCCCTCTTGTCACCACTCATGATTCTAGTCAAGTATTTATTTGACATTGGATTAATACAGTTTGGGGTGAATGAGTTTTTGGATCATGTTTAGAACTTTCGCAATGATTCGATGTTACTGACAGGGTGCGATGGTTGTGGAAATTATGGTGTCAATGTCAATGTGTAGAGGTGATGATGATGAATATGGAATCATGTGAACTTGATTTGGGTAAGGAATAGGGCTGTAAAAGTGCTTTTGGAATTCATGTTTTGAAATTTGAATGTGGAATTATTAGTGGGTTGTTTTGAATGTTGAATGTATATTTTTGGGATGTTTTGAATTTTGAATCTGGAAATTTGTATGGTCCCTATTTGACCATAAAGTGGATATTTTGAAAAAAAAATTCCATCATCATTTCCCATAGCCTCATTATCATTATTTCTCTTCTTATTCACAAAAAATACTATTTTATCATTCTAATGTTAGATATATTTGAATATTCCCTCCAATATAGTCATTTAAAGATTTACACAAGGAGGTAGTATTATTAGGATGTTCTTGATAGTCTCTACATCATTGACGATTTATCTGAAACCAAAAACATATTATATACCAACATTCACTTAGTCAAAGAATGAATCTATAGACTCATTATGGTGAATTATCAGTCCATAATATGTGTTCCACACAAATTAAAATTATTATTAATGGATTTTATAATAAACATCTTATATATTTAGATTATTTTCCTAGACGGAATGTGATGACTTAAATGGAATTACATTTTTGTATATTATGTGGTAAAAACCTCCTCATATGTTGTTAATAACTCTGACATCGACATAAAATCAACTTTGATATTCTTCTAATAGTGATCAACTATCCATTCTATTAGAAATATAATTCATCAATTATATAAATATATTTGTACCAAAATAATATAAGTAGTTCTGTATTTTACACTTAAATAATGGAATTTTTTAGAAAGAATATTGGTATCCCTTTTTGATTAACTCCCTCCATTGAAACCATTAAGAAAGAAATATTGATTTTTTCCTTCCATAAAACAGAAATTGTTTGTTCAAAAATGATAAATACGATATGAGGTAGGGGTGAATCAAGGGATGATATATTGAAATAATTTCCCCTTAATATGATGTTTTATCATTAAACAAAACTCTATTATTTTCATTTATCATAAAAATGAATGAGTTGAAATGAGAATGTCACAAGAAATATCAATTTTACAAGGATGAACAACATATGGATACTTTTAAGGAATATACATCGGAAGTTTTCCTATGACCCAGCTTCAATAAATTTCACTACTATTACAACGTTAAGAGAAAAATCATTATCCTTCCAGGTTGACTACCATTAAATAATTAAAAACTCACTTCTCTCTAAACTAATGTGTTCTCAATACACCTTTATAACATTTTTCTTTTAATAAATTGAATTAATATTTATTACACCTCATTTTGAGTGTCATTAATCAATACATTTATCCAATTTATTAATAAATCCTTTCCCTTTTATGTATCAAAAACTCATTTTGGTTTGTGTAAGAATCACTTTAATAAAAACCGATCTCCATGTTTTATGAAACTAATATATAAATCATGAAACTGTTGTATTCTTCAGAGAATTTATAACTTGAAAAACAAAAAATATTTTAGGAAACATTTTTAGTTGTTATGAATCTTACATTTTTCACAAAACTATATTCTCTACACAAGGTAAAAAATTAATAACATCATTAGTCAAATATGAGGCATTTGATATTATTTAAGCCTTATTTTATTATAGTCTTTTGAGTACTGACCCATATATATAAATTCAACTACCTTTGAGAAATATTCCTGACAACCACAATATTTTTAAAAAACTTTTCATTCAGTATCACAATATCCCTTTATTAATGATGGTGTGGGAAATTTTTTTATAGCATTGAAATAAACCATATTTAATAAGACCTCATGAGAAATTTTTCAGTTTTGAAACATGATATAGAATTCTTTCTTGGATAAATGATCATTCTCAAAATATTATTTCGAAATTATATAATCAAATGATGACACCAAACATTAATGAATTATATGGGAATTCTATATTTTGATAATGCAATCCAAGAAATTTGTCTCTCACAAAACAAGTACTTCCTTCTAATATTTGACCCCTAAAATTTGGAAAAAATAATGAATCAATAAAACCATATATTTGATTTTTTTCCACATCCAGATCATTCATACATCATTCAGGAATCTTTTTCAACACACATGGTCAATAATCACACTGTAATTCCATAAATAAACTTTTAAAAAACGATGTCAAAAAACAAAATCAAACCAGAACACTACAATGATACATTCTTTTATTTTCTACCATTATTTAATTATAATTATTAATTATTATAAAATACATAAACTAGTGAATAAATTATTTTTTTTTATGTAAATGCCTGCATGGAGGAAAATATTACCAACCATTGAGAAAGAAAGGTTAGTTTTCTTTAAAAAATTAATTACGAATTTCGTGTACCTAAGGAGTATGAAATTAATGGAAAATGTGTAATCACAATTAATATTAATATTAGAAGATTAAGAATATTAGGGTTATTAGATCATATAATTTCAATAATGAAAATTTAATCATAAACAATAATAATAATAATTAGTTTGTAATCTAAACCCTTACTTTATTAGTAACATCAGAGATGTAATTCCCATAATGAAAATGGAATAAAATTAAAAATTAAATACCCTCAATATAAAGAGACTCAGTATTAAATATATAAAAGTGTATTTAAATAAAACTCATAGAATATTATTCATTAATAACACATTTTATGTTTTATACAATAAAATTTTAGATGGTAAACCATTATCAGTGTTATTTCATTCCTATTAAAAATGGTTGGATGAATTAAAATATGTTTAATCATTAAATACGATTAATTCATAAGGATACAACACATAACAAGAAGAAATGTATTCATTCACACCTCATTGAAAAAAATATGTGCATAACATCAATATTGTATCATTTTAATAAATTTGTGACCGAGAACCCATACCTTATATCCGACATGATTCATAATTTATCAAATATATGAAGTAATAAATTAATTTTTATTATAATTTAATAAAATAATAATATTAATAACTATAATATATTTATATCATTTAATATCATCTAAAAACCATTTTATTAAAAATTAACTACTCTCATTGTCAATTCGAGTCATAACTACAACATTTTCTTGTACGTTTTGTTTTAGTAGGCTCGATACTTATAATTTTACCATAGTTTAATCATATATTGAAAAATAATAGATTAATTATAATACAATTTAATAATATTATAAAAAATTAGAAAAATTAACAATAAGTGGTTATTTAATAGGATTAACATCACTTTGCTGGAATGGTAGATCATACATACACACATGTAATATTTTCAACATTTTTTGTTGGAAATAGAGAAAATTAAATAATAATTCACAATTCAATATGTTTTTTTATATCATAAATATATTCTTTTTCCATTATATATTTCATTAGTAACATCAACATAAATAATAATTCAAAAAAGAATTAGAACTCTGAATGAATATGGGTTTTACATGTACCAATGAACGACATTATCCATTTTCAAAGGATGACATGTTAAGAATGTAAAGAAGATATTAAAATTCGATAAGCATATATATTTAAAAAATATCATCTATAAAAACAAAAACCATCTTAACTTACAACCATGAATTTTTATTTTATAAAATGAATTATATTTTATTTGGAGGTGTTAGTTCACGTGTACGCATTGGTGATACGTTTACATCAAATTTTAAATAGAAATGAATGGAAATTAATGTTAAACGTTAATAATAAAAACATAAAATTCTAATTTTAATTTTTAATTCATCATTTTTAATGGATAATTGTTTCATATAATGTTGAAGAATATATAAAATAGAAATATAATTATTAAAATATATTCCACTTTTTGATAGTAAACCATTGAAATGCACATTATGCCTTAAAATATTGGCATTTTAAGAAGAAAATAATATATTTTCTTAAAGGAAGGATTCTTAAAAGTTCTTGTTTTCATATTTTCTAATATAGAAATTATAAATTAAATAATTAAGGGAGGAAAACCTAATCCCTTTTATAAATGTCGGTGGGGACATAAAATGAATTACTTAAAACATTTTAATAATTTAAGATTAATTTATTATTAATTCATTCCTAAACAACAAATAATTTGAGGGTATGATAATATATGGTTGAAATATATTTATGAAATTCTATTTATAAATGTTTTTTTTTGAAATTTCTATCTCTATCTATTCAGATAAATCTTCATTTAAACACTTTTTAATAAAAAATATGGTAACAAAACCTTATTGTTTAGTTATTAATTATAACCATAAATAATGTTATTTCTATTATGTTAATTTAATTATTCATAAATGAAATATAGAATCCAATTTCTAGGATTCAATTTTTATAATTGGAATAATTTAAATTTTATAAATCATGAAAATGTAATGATAATTATTTTAGAAGAATTCATTTTTCAGTATAGAACTATATATGATTATATTAATTTCCTTATAAAAAGAATATATAGAAAGTTAAATATATATTAGTATTTATAATCATTATATTTCAATGGATAATTAATAAATTGAGATTAAATTAATTTTTATGAAAAAAAACATTGAATTCATAAAATAGTATATTGGAAAAATGAGTTTTTAAGCCCAAAATTAATCTGAAAAAAATCAATTTGGAAGAAAATTCATATTTAATTAATTAGATTATTTTTAATGAAGATTTCATATATTACATTTACATATGATTTTATAAATATTGGGACATTTTTATAAAATTATTTAATTGAAACCAATTATAGTTTATAGATGTTTTAATTTTTTTACTTTTCCATAAAAAATTATATTTTTTTAAAATAAAAATTCTAAAATTTAAATCGAAGAAAATTTATAAATTAGTATTTCTAAATTTATATTCATTTCCTCAATAATAATTTATATAAAATTAGATATTTATTATACTGTATTTGAACAAAATTCAATAAAAGGCACTCGTGAATAAAACATAAATTTAAAGAAAAAAAATGATATTACAGAAAATTGAGTAATTATTTATTAGTAATCAATCATAAAAATTTCATTATAGAAAACAAAAACATTTTAGTAATTATTCCATTAAATTACATATATGATAAATTAATTCAATCGTTACAGTGGTCACATTTAAAAATACTTTAATAATATATAATAGCTCACCAAAATCATGGTGTTGAATCGAGTGAATGATATCAATAATATTATTCCAATAAAATAAATATTTAGGGTATCACTTCCCTCACCCAAAAATAAATATCATTCAATTTTTTTTCTTGGTAATAAAAATTTTTATATTATAAAATAAATTGCTAAAAACCCACATCATTTAATGAGATAAAATAACTTCAATTGAAAAGGGGAATTATGAGACATAATGTTTTCATAGAATAACATATTATTATGTTTTCAGATAAGGGAAAAATGGAATGTGAGTCAAAATAAGGACATTGGGGAGAATATAATGTGTAAAAAATAGAGAATAATAGAGATCATTGATTTTAGAGTACTAATGACTAAAATATCATAAATACCTTATGAGTGAGTAGCCATATCATTGAATAAAAATATGAAGGTGATTGGGTAACATTTTTATTTCATATACCATTTTGTAGATTTGTGGGATTATTTTACTATTATGATAGATAATATCATAAATTATACATTCATATTTTAATTCAATTTTACAATACCAATTTTATCCATTGATTATGATATAATCAATTACCTCATCCATCTCATCACAATCTAAATGTAATTAATACTCATGAATAATTTTCCTTTTCTGAATAATTAAAAGTAACTTTCAACAGATCATGTAAATAATGAAATAATGAAAATAAATTTATTCTATTTGAATATAATATTAAAAAATTGGTTAGAAAATTTTATCCAATGAGGAAAACTATTTATAATAACAAATAATACATTTATAACTAAAAAATTTGTAAAAAAACCATAGAAAAGAATATACCACTAAATAAATAGTTAACTATTAATCTACTCAAAAATATGTCTGAAAAAATTTAATACAAAAAAATTTGAAAATATTTTATCACATGGTTTTTCTAAGATCAACAACATCATTTATAAATAAACGACAAAATATATCTCGTAATGTATGAGACCAAACAAGGGAATAGCAGGATCACATCTTCTCTTTAAAAATTATGACACATTCCCCAAATATGACAAATCATTATTTCAATATAATAGAAATATAAATACTTTCAAAATACTAACTATATCAGTTTTTCATAAAATAAATCAGAGAGTATTAATTATATTATATAAATCCAAAATCTAATTATATTCATTAATTATAACATAAATGAATTAAGCTTTAAAATCAATAATTAATTTTAATGCACTCTTATTGTCTCATTTATTTCATCAAAATCAATCAACTAACCTAGTAAATGTTTATTTTATCAACCTGAGTCATTCATAAAGAATTTTCTGTCCCTAAATCATGCCTCCTCCGAAAATATCACCTTAATACTAAATTAAATTTATATGATACGTGAACTATTTATCATATTCTTATAGATCCATAATATTAAAAATATAGAAAAGTATTTATATTTTTCATGGTTCTTAGGAATTTAATATTATCAATAAAACAATTATACAACAAAATTATCAGATTCAAATACATAAAAAGTCCAATCATTCCACATTATAACCCAATTTTTTTATGTAAGTGTAGATTTTTTTAATTGTTTCGCCAATATATGTTTAGTGAGAAATGATGATGTTTCATACTTATATATTTTTTATGGATTTAGTTCAAGACATTTGATATCATGATTTATAAATACCCAATGTAAATGAATAATTATTTTGAAATATTTTTCAATGTAAATGGATTTTGAAAATATTATTTGATTAATTGAAGACAGTATGAAAATGGTAGATCTATCCCTTGTTTAGTTAATGAAAATTTAATAAAGTCGATAAAAAATTCACTACTTTTAGGATGGTTATCAGATGCTTAACATACATTGATAATTCCATATGATGTTTATTTTATATCTGTTAATTTGATAACTAGTCAATTATTTATTTATTAAAAATTTCATCACATTGTTACCTTGATAAAGGTATTTTGAACCCCTAAATTGATGGGGATGAAATTTGACCTATACCACAAAAAGAAGTGATAATGAGAATTCATGGGCATGCACATAGAGGGGCATAGAAATAGAGTTATGGGGCTATGTTATGGCTTTTATTTATTATTATTTTTGATAATCCATCATACAAGGGGTGAGGCGGAACCCTTACAAGGCTCGAAGGCTTAAGGACAATTACATGACCCGTGAGTCTTAGAAGAAATCACCCATACAAGACTACATGGAACTGCTCCTCCCTAGCATATGTCAGGATATCAACACTCCACCTTCTCAGAGCTGGTCGACTAGTTGTCTTTTCCAATGCTGCACAGGTCTGATACCATGGGAAATGACATACCCTCTCATTAATCCAATTCTGATTATCTCTCCTCTAGTGAATGTGCATTCCCTTGAATCCTCATCTAAAGCCCCATCCCTTGTAGTGTGAATGGTACATCTGCATAATCAAGTGACTTGATGTCCTTGGGTCTTTTGAAAGCCTTGCAGAACCTGAGGACCTAACTGGTGGCCTGAGCCCTAGATAGATGAATAGTTCCATCTGCTATAGTACCAAACAGTACATACTACAATACCTGCTATAGTTCCTTCTACAGTGTCCACTATAGTACCTAGAAATATGTCTCCACCTGGATATGGTCTCCGGTCTCTTAGATGTCGTTTCTAGTTCCTCACTAACCGGGTTGAGGCTCCTGTGAATGAGGTAATATTACGAGTTTGAAGAATGATATAGTTAAACAATATGAGTATAATCCAATGGGTGTATCGAAGCAGACCATAGTAATGACTTGAACCTAGCAAAAGGAACATGTATACTATTAATCATTCCATGACCATGAGAAAAAATTGATGTGGGTATTGGATGAGAAGACACTGTTCCATCTTATTAAAACATAAAAACATTACATAGGAAACCCTATCAACTTATTTTGAGCTATCTAATCATCACATGATCGTATTCACCATTCTTCTTCTTTTAGTGTCTTTATAGTGTGATATTCATCCATCATTAATGAGTTTGGATGAAAAATAAATCCATAAAAAATAGTTTATTCATTCTCCAGTGTTCATATTGAGTCTTTTTAAATATTTTAATGATATATGTGATCATAATATAATTGGTTCAAGCATCATGCATGTCCAAAATCCATACACATGTGTTATTTTCATTGATGGGTCATTAAATCTAAATCAAAGGCATTATCCAATAAAAAATTCTCATCTAATTTAGAGGTATGATAAAAATTATAAATTCATGCTGAAAAAAATTTATGGGTGAACATCGATTGAATGAAAATGATATATCTAGACTCATATTGAATAAATAGTCCACATCACCAATTGAGAGCAGTAATAATTCAATTATTTATTTAATAGAGAGAACCAAATAAACAAAAGATATTTTAAATAGAAGATTATTTGTGTACATTCAAAAATCAATTTTATATGTATATTGATGTAGCCAATTATAGTTGTAAACTACATATCTGATTCATTCAGATACTTTTTTCTCTATGTAGTTGTTTTCTGAAGAGAACCTAATAAATGGCTCTCTACGTTGTTACATGTTGCTTATTTCATTGAGGGTCTTCCTATTACAATCATGGTAATTGTGAAAAATCATTTAATTCTTCAAAATATAAATTCCCAGTTTAAGTTGTGAGAAATGAGGATCCTGTTAATTCAATGTTTTTAAAAATCCCATAAATAAATAGTGCTGAAATATTTTAGATATTTAATTAATGTTTTGAAAAAAAATATGTATTTTATTAAGGAATTTAATATGAAACTATGAGAAATCATAAATTCAAGATAAATATATATTTAAATATAACATGAAATAGAACCCAAAAATATATAGATGATAATATGGTTTGAGTATTTTTTCCATGATACAATTGTTGTGATCATTGGATGATCATAATTTGTCTCTCATTCACTACACTTGAAAATATCGATATTTTTTGATAAATTGTTGAGATAATAGACCAATATAATTATAAAAAATATATATCAATGATATATTTTTTATTAATGATATTAATATATATTTCAAGACTTATATTCTAGATAAGTGATGATTTGGGATGAGTGGTTTTTGAAACACTAATAAAAAATAAAGACATTATATTTGGTATCAAAAGTGTGATGAGCATTAGATGATATAAATACATCATGTATCTATTGGGAATGAATTGTTTAAGAATCTAGATTAATCTTTATTTCTATGAGATAAAATTGATGAATCCCCAATCATTATTTATTCATAGAAACTTGTGTACTGATGTATTCAATGATTGGTTATTGAGTATAAGAGTATTTGTGCAATGATTTCAGGGACGCAGTATGATCAAAACATGTTTCCATATCCTAGAGGTTAATTTAAGGGGATATACATTCATTGAATCATAATAATTCTAGTTTTTTCAAGTGGTATTATATTATTTTGAATTATAATTATATACTACAATAGTTGGTCTTGTTGTTGGGTTTTACTCCCAACACGTCTGGTGGGATATTTGATGAGTTCTTTTATTTTATTTTCAGGAAAGTATATATTAAAAATTATATGTTTTTTGGATCTATAGATTGAACCATACATTAAATCCACATGATATGTCCATAGATAGATTAGGTTCTACCGATCTGGGGGTGAACCAATGTAATCCATTTTTTTGAATTATTCTCTATTAAAATAATCACATTGAACTTTTTAATATTATTGATCCAAAAATTAATTCTCCAATAATATCCTTCTTATAATTAAAATAATAAGAGAGGTAAGAGTGAAATATTTACATGTTATGAAAAATTTACTACTCGTTGTTGTGTATGGTTGATGCCCCATCCCCGTATTCTATTAACATTTTACCTATATAAAATCTCCTTAAAAACTATGACACATCCCAAAACAAATTTTTGGAGTCACAACACAAAACAAAGACACCCCTTATAGTAAAAAAATAACATTACAATAAAATATAATATTACCAAAAAATACATGTTTCGTTCGAAACCAATAATGTATATATCCTTTGACAGACTTTTACAATATACATGGTTGTAATGATAATAGTATAGTCTTGAAACAAGTACAAATTAATTATCGAAATCATCACCTCATTTTTTGTAATAATTTTCTCTAATTCTTTAAAATAATATATAAATAATATTATTTCCCTCTTCTATTGAATGATTTATTGGGATTATAATATTATTATTACACATAAGCAGAAAGACCTATATATTTTGTAAACACTCATAGCAGATTTAATATTGAAAGATCTCATGATGTTTGTTAATATATCAAAGAAACAACTCTTATATAATACAATCTAATTAATCTCATGTATAATATTCAATATATATGAATTTAATTTACAATAATTACAAAATAAAAGCATGTTGGGGTCACTCTCAAATGATTCTTCCCAATCACTATTTTTTTATGCACCACGAAATAAAGCATCATGCAGGAATAATATTTTATTATAACTAAAAATCCACAATAAATGTAACCATTAAATTTATCATGGAAAAACTCAATATAGGCTAATCACATACAAAAATATGAGTACAAGTGAAGGATATATGAGAGGTATAAGTTAGAGGGGGAGGCACACATCATGTCTGTGGTCCAAAAGTCATGAGGTACCATTCCTCTACCTAGAAAAATCCTCTCCAATACATTTACCACTAACCATGTAGTAAATAGCAACATGTAAATGTACTAAAATGAATGTATAATCCACTCAGGGACAACATGTCAAGTTCAGGTAATGTCTATCAATATGTTCCCATGTATCTAGCCATATAAGGCTACATGATGTGTGTATATCCATTATTATGTCCGTGTAATCCTAGATTACATGATTGGATGAATAACTGAATTCATATGTTGTGTGGGGGTACCACAAGGAATGTGATATTTAACTAACCCAGAAACCTTAGCCACCACTTCTAGGTGTATACACACACATTTTTCTTCAAACTACAAATCATTTAGTCATGTTTTTCATAGAATTCTAGATCTACTGTGAAGATACGAAACCCATATTTTCCAAAAAAAATATTACTGATTGACAAATTAAATCCTTGTAAAATAAAAACCATCGGTCGATAATGGAATTGTTGCAAGTAGTGATTAATCGTGGTCTCTTTCTCAAATCCCACATGATGTTGTCACATCGTCACCCATCTCTCATAGTCATGCAGTTGATCCTAGTTCATAGATTCATAAGAATCATCAAACAAATCCTATATTGAAACATGATCCATATTTAAATCACAATCCCAATCATCATATTCACAACATCCACTAATTCAGCGATGTGATCGCAATTGATCCTATCCCAACAAAGTCCAACTATGACCCCATATTCCACTAGTGAAGAACGTGGAGAACGATGGGTTCAAACCCATAAATAGTTTATTAATATCATTTTAAAGTCATTAATATCCAATTATTTTAGTCATAGAAAAAAGGATGAGATTTATGGAATAATGATAAGATATAATGAATCATCAATATGAAGATCCCATGTGAAGTGTTTGAAATTCTAGATATTAAATTAGTTACCAAAAACATAATTGGTTAATTTAAAAACTATGAAAATACAATAAAATTAATTACATACCTATATGTTGGCTAATTATTTGGGTGGAAAAATTACATTCCAAAGATGATGAAGATTTGTTGTGTTCACCAGGCCTTGATCGACCTTGATCTGACTGCTATTCATAATCTAATCTCTTTCTTCCAAATAATTATGGTTGAAAACCCATATCATCAATCCATGGGTTATGTGGATAACCACAGAGATTCCACATAAAAAAATAATTTATTTTGGATAAATGGACTAGTTAATTTTATTCAAAATAGATGAATAAAATTTTCATTTATTTTTAATGCACATTCCAATGGATACCTCGATCAGGCATCCAAAAACAACAATATTTTGGTAATTCATTGGGTAAATATCCCTCAATTACTTCATCCATGTCCTTATATAACAAATCCATGTAATTGTTTTATATATATTCCATTATTTATAAAAGACTTCCTATGGGTGATATAAACTATATTTAATATTTTTATTTAATTAATTATAGGATCACCATTATTTAGAAATCTCCACCATCTCATCAGTTGGATCTATAATTTTTTTTTAATATATTTCAATAATTTAGGGGAAAAACCTCTCTATATTGTTTTGTACTTCACGATTTTATTCTCTAGAAACAAAATTCTGTGTAAAAATGTGGTGATATTGTGCATGTATCATTGTCTGAAACTCACAAGAGCTCTCTTGGATGCTCTTATACTACCACAAAACATGAAGAAAATAAATTATCCATCCATTCAACATACTCTCTTGTTGATCCATGATCTTCAAAAAGTACTTCAAGAAGGTGGATCGATCCACAATGTTTATAAATACCAAGTGAAAAATATTCAAGGGATTTTTAAAATATATGACCAGATATAACACAAGGAAGATATCAGAAACCCACTCTGAATATGGCTGTAAAGTGATTCAATAATAAACCTCACCAACATTCTATTGGATATTGAATTTCCTAGTGAATCTCCAGGATATGTTGCCTCCGATGAAAAACCTATACAAGACTCATCCTGGGGTATCTATCAAGAAAAATATATCTCCCTGATCATACTCAAAGGAATTACTACGTAAATATGTATTTTTTTTCAATACATGGGCTATCGTCACTCACATATGAATCAATAGGACATTATATGTTATCGCCTACACTACCTCTGCAATGACAAGATATTATTATCCAATACTATTCTAGAATAAGGTTGATCTAAAGGTCCTCCCAAATAGGTCCACTAATGGTTCCATTATGATAGTAGAGTGATAAATATTATTATAAGAAAACTCCATAAGGGTATGTGACCCTATCATCTCTGGTAAAAGTCTAACATGAAAGCCCTTAGTATATACTCCATTACCTAGATAGTGTCTTTGGTCTACCCTTCCATATTTATTTGGAAGGATGTACTCGTACTAATACAAGTCTTGAATGCCTCCTTTAATATATTACACAATCATGATGTGAACTACAAATATCATTCGAAGACAATTGTCTTCGGAACCCCATGAAGGCCTACGTTATCCTTTACGTACAGATGGTCTGACCACTCCAACAAACTCTTATATATTAATGAAATTAGGTTTTATTCATTGGTTAATTATTTGACTATCACCTAGATGAGATATTGGACACTCACTATCCATTAAATCCTTATCATAATTTCTATGAATATTCTAACCCCTTTACACTATTGGATGTCATGAGGCAGCAATAAACCTCCCAGAATATTTTTCTCGTCCATCACCTTCTAACATGTGAAACATTGAGAGATAAACTAATATACAATATACCTCATTCGAGACAAACTTTTTAATGGTCCTTGTACTTATATTTTACAAAAATATATACATGCATAGGAAATGTTATAATCTCCTTCATCACCTCCTCTTGAATTGGGATTAGTACCATTGTCCTTACCCAGAAAAGGGTAACATGATTCATTCACTTTGATAATAAATATAGTGAATATTTTTAGGATACATGGTCATGTATAACCTCAAAGTTGATATCTCCCAATTGAAATTCCTCACATATCAAATTAGAGGAGGAATCAACACCATAAATTTATGAAATGATGCAACCTCCATTGAGTCGAAAGACATACATGCTAATTTTTCTTTCTTAAGATATTTTAAATGAAACACTTCTATAAAACACACATTTAAAAACATAATATGTACCATGTGTTTTAGAATTTATTAGTAGAAAACATATTTCTATACTAAACATATAAATAGTTCAAATATAAAGTGATTATTAAATTTTATTATTCCATCCAACAAATCAGAAAGAATTTGAATCTAAATAAATAGAACAAATATTATTTTTAATAGTTCTTAGAATTATACACATTATATAATACTGAAAAAATTCATCAAAATATTAAAAAAATTAGTATTGATGTGTTGGATTATCATTTATTCATTTATCGTATTGAAAAAAAGATAAGTCCATTAGAAAAATAAAAATATTATAATCAGACTATATAGAATTGTTTGAATATGATGGAATCCATAATAGAATTGTAATAGTACTAAAAAATTGCACAATACAATGATTTATTGTTCAAGCTTAGCTATCAAGAATCACAATCCATATCATTATAAATTATTAAATAGATGTATTTCCAAGGGAAATGCAACTAACTAAAAAAATTACCATTTGATTATTATTTGTAAATAGGAGTTCAATTAAAGAGTTGGTAGATGATATATTAACATCTCAAGTAATATTTCATTTTCTATGAATTAACATATCTTTCTAGTAATTTTTTAATTAAAATATTGATTTTAGGTTATAAAAAAATATGTGGGGATATTGAGTTTCTATAAAACAAATTTCATTTATATTTCATATTTTTTATCATAGTTAGATCAAAGAATTAATTGGATAGGAATATGGTTGCATCTAATCTATCATACTGAGGGCTTCTAGGTCTCCAATGATTGGGAAACTAATCATCTTATCAATGGATTTCTTGTTTAAGAAATATTGATTTGTTTCTGATATGTCAGATCATGAGATTCTATTGTTTTGGAAGAGAGGTCTATATCATACATCTTATCATGGAATTTCATAATATGTAATGACATACCAATATAATATGTAATGGAACTTTGGAAATATTTGTCATCATTTGTGATTTCATTATATTATAAGGTTAAAGAGTAAATTCATTTATAAATCATGTTTTTCATTTTTAACACTATAATAATTTGTATTTCTATTTTATACATGTTTTACATTCAAACATGAATTTGAAATATATAATTAATTATTTAATTATATTTTTAATAAACATTTTTAATGGGTTTCCTATTATACAAATAACTACTTTGATGTATTTGATAGTTAATAGATCCATTTTTTATAATATTATCATCACATAAATACTGAGTCTAATAATTTATTATAAAGATAAATTTATTTTTGTCTAAGGTTAAACACATTAAACTAAAATTCACCAAAGCTCTTATTTCCATAATAATAACAGATGATCCAACATTTGGTATTTCAGTTGGTATTTCTTTTCTACCAGGTACTGTTTTACATATTTTATCTAATGAATGTTAATAATTTTTTTATATTCTTGTTTTTTATAAATTTTTATATAAATAATGAATTATTTATAAAAGAGTTTCAAATTTGTATTATATATAAGATTAAATCTTTGTGGCCCATGAAAATTGGAGTTAGAGTAATATAGCAAATTTTTTCTATGTTGATTATGAATACTAGGGAGACCATAAGAATAAATTTTTTATTAATACTAGTATGAATATATATTTTATGCTTCCTTGTAATTAAAATATTTTTGAAAATGATGATAATACATTTTCAAATCATGAAAAGATGGAATATGAACTGAATTACTGAGAAATGATCACCCTTTAATGTTCCATGACTCAAAATTGAAATAGTCATATTTTTTTAGCTGAAGATACTAAAATTATTTTGAAATAGTTTGAGATAACAAAATTTGAAACATATAAATTTATCGAATGAAAACTAGTTATGTCTCTTCTTGATTAAAAATACATTTATTTTATACATAGAGAGTTAGTTGAAATAATTAAAAAACGAATTATGACTACTATATATAGTTTAGTCTCTTATAGATAAGTATTATGAATATAATAATATATTTTAGAAAATTATCAGTAATATTCCTAATGAATGGGAATCCAACAAAAAATCATTGTATAATATGATAAGGATATCAAATATAAATAATGATGATCTTATTAGTCGCCTTATGAAATATTAAGGTATAATGAAAGGTGATGAAGAGAATATGAAAACATCGAGGAGTCATTTTTTAAACTACTTCTAATGTTCATATTAATTATAAATCCTCTTATAATGTTGTAAAATATTCTATATAGAAAAATTTTTATTTAACTATTAATAATTAATGGAAACATATTATAAATGGATTGGAAAATCATTCAATAAGTAATAATAAGATTGTTGGAATGTAATGATTTCAATAAAAATATATGAATATTCATTAGGATAATAGAGACAAGAAATGCTCTAATGAAGATATTTTTTATGAATGATAAAGTGTAGGAGACAAAACACCATATTTGAATTAACTAAAAAAGGAAGGATGAGAAAGAGATAAATTCAATATGTACTGATATTATATAATATAAACACATTATTATGATGAGTCTAACATCTTTGAAACTGGGAGTGTAAATGGAGCATATAGTTATTTTTAAAAAAATTTAGACAATGAGTGTTTCAGATTTTGAGATATTATGTTATTTATTAAAATACCAATGGTCATTAATTATCTCACGTATAATGTACACACCACTAAATCTATTACCATTCTTATATTAAATGAAAATTTCCCAAATATAAATAATGAGAATTATTCTAAATATTTGTATGAAGAAACATCCTCATCAAATGGGGATAATGAATTTCCATGTTATGAAGTTGCATAAATATTTTCTAAACATGTAGAGAAAGAAAATTGTAATGGTGGTAGAAACCATGAATTTTCTCAAGGTAAACATGTCAAAAATAATCAATAATTTATAATTTAACAACTAAGACATAATATAATTCCAGTTAACATGATAAATTTAATTTCTAAAAATATCCTCTTCCTAAAGATTATGGGTAATTAATTTAAAAATTATGTTATAAAATGTTTATTTAAAATAGAGTTTGAATATTATTACAACTCATGATAAAAAAATAGTAGTAAAAATATATAAAATTTATTGATTTTAAAATTATTTTTCTATGTTTAATGACAATATGGAATACATTGATAAAATGTATGCAAATATTATACCTTATTGGTATTTTTGAAGAATGGTATTTTCTTTAGAAACATATTATTAATAATAAATAACTTCTTCTACATAGTGTTCTATTTTGAAAAAAAATATCATTATGGTTGAAAATGGAGGAATCTAAGTTCTACAAAGAGAGTTAAATAATTGGGCATTCATAATGCATATTTTTTAAAATAATATTCATTTCATAATTGTATTAATGATGAAATAAATGTGGCTACCTATGATTTTAATTTATGATAATACTATAATGAAAAACGTTTGGATTCTGAAACACTAATGTTTTAACATTTGAATATAATGATCAAGTATATTTTATCCGTTTTAGTAATATCATTCTTTATAGAAAATATTTAATTTAAAATGATTTATTTACAATTATAAATAATAAAAACATTACTATAATAATTTAAACATGTGATGATGGTTGTGTTTTGATCATAATTACTGAAAAATGTACTTTAATAGTTCTAAAGATTAGTTTCTTCTTTTTAGCAATATACATGAGAATTTTAACACTTGAAAAAAGATGACTTAACTATCCAGGAGATACTGTGACTTTGTGAAATATAGGTCTTATCATTTTTGTGGAATACAATATTATAAGTATATAATTTTATGTATTTAGCGTTGTTTTATAAGAAAGTACTTTTTAAGGATATATTGGAATATATGTTTTATTTTTAAAAAGTATGTAATAGATATAAATCTATTAACAAACATAATTTATGTTCCAAACCTATTAATGAAACCTCTACATCTTAGGCTTTATAGTAACTACACATGGACATATTATTTAACAAAAAACATGGAATTATTTTTGGAAAATACTATGTAGAAATTTTAGTTTATGATTTCACTACATATACATGGGTATATTTTATAGAAAGAAAATACGAATCCTTTAGTAGTTTTAAAGAATTTATACCCGAAGATAATAATATGAAAAACATATACTTGAAAACTATACATAATGATCATGATGTATTATTTTCAAATTCTAGATTTTGATATTTTTAATTAAAAAATTATTTTACAAAAAATTTAAGAACCTTTAAATCTACAAAATAATGGTATAGTTAAAATAAGAAAAAGTGTTTTCATGGGAATAACTAAACATTATAAATACCCATTTTCATAATATTTTTGGGTTGAATAAGTTAGTAACAACTATTATACTATATATATAGTTTTAAATTGATTTTTTATTAATAAACCACCTCACAACTTATTGAATGGAAGAAAAGAAAATCATTATTACAACAATTGTTTTGAAAGAAATGATTTCATTATGAATAATAATAATAATTTATATAAATATTCACTAAAATATGATGAAGAAATATTTTATTTCTAATACACAACCAGTAAAACAACAAAAATATTTAATTAATATAGAAGTACTATTGGGTAAATATGAAATGTTATTTTTGATAAAACAAAACTTTTTTTTTCAAATAGCATAAACCGAAATCATTAGATATTATCTCTAAAAGTAATTTCCATACACTATGGAATGTTCATTTTATGTGATAAAAATAGAGGAATAGTTTTTGGATGTTATATATCCATAATAATTTTAACCTATTATTGAAGAAATAACATTTCAAAATAGATGAAATGAATTTTTTATGAAGAATTTTCTTACTGATAATATCATTTGTGATACATTTCAATATGTTAAAACATTACATTATATTAGATATTATAATAAAAATTTTGCATTCATAGCACAATTCATACCATGGAATACTGATGTGTCATTAGGTAATATGTGTTGTATAAAATAAAATCATGATACACTAAAGGAGATTGAAAGGATCTATGTTTGGGATTTTGTATAATAACTTTAAAAAATCTATAATTGGAATAAAATTAGAGATTTGGAAAAAAATTGATCAAAATGGTATAATAGACATAAAAATAACTTATTGTTAACTGTTATAATCAATAAGAAGTAATAGACTATGGAGAAATTTATGGTCTGATAGTTGTTCCAAAATCTATTAATATACCTATAGTTTATGTATCATTCTAAAATTTACAAATATTTCCAATTTCTGTGAACTATTTCTTCTTATTGGGTATGTTTAGGAGGAATTTTATGTATGAAAACATTTTTTTAAAAATAAATAACATCCATAACATATTTTAATTCTTACAATGACACATTATGGACTTAAATAAGCCCCTTGAGAATGGAATGGTAGGATATCATTATTTTTGGAAAAAATTATTTTTTTCATAAAGGAGGTTTAGATCCATCAATTTTTATAAAATAAATTAATAAAAATATTATTTTTTTATAAATCATTTTTTAGGAATTTATATTCGAATCAACTCAAAACTCATTTATAAATTTATTTCTAGATGTTTGGAAATCTGACTTTGATATGAGTTTGATGAGTGAGTTAAAAACATTATGGGATTTCAAAATTATGTAAATAATTATGAGAAAAATTTATATCTTATCATAATAATATAAAATATCTACATGATAAATTTGGTAATGAATTCACTAAAATTATTTGAACTCCTATCAAAACCACCACTACATTAGATATTGATGATGCATGAAATATAAATGATCACAACACATTTAGATTTATTATTGTATTTTTAGATTACATAATATCTACTTTTATAGATTTTTCATTTTTATTATTCTTAGATTTTATATATAAATCTAATTAAGAGTAGTACAATCTTAAATATGTTAAATATGATTTTTTACCTTAAGGGAAGTATAGATTTAGGTTTTTTTAACTCTTCTGGAAATGATGATGAACTATCTTTTTTCAGATATTAACATTGGTTTATATAGAATGGACAGTATAATTAGATATTGAATATAAATATATTAACAATTTTTTTTTATTGTTTTAGTATAAATCTACACATAGTATCACATTATACTAGTTAGGTAGAATATTTTTTAGGTGGATGTTTTTGTGCTCATGTGTTGTGGATGCAACAAACACTCACTAGATATAGCATGAGTTTTACTAAATAAAATTCTTTTTGGAATAAAACAGGTTCCATTTTATTAATATAAAACATAACACATCACTCATGTTCTATGAAAATATATCTAGGATGCCATGTCCTTTGAGATCACAAAAAAAAAGATATCATTTTTTCATTGATCAGAAAGAAATACACATGTTTCTTGATATTTTTATTAAATCCTTTAGTTAGTGTAGATTTGAGTACATTAGAAAAATATATGAATAATAAATGCTAAATAAATATTCATATATATTTATTATTTACCAATAATCTGAAATTAATTAACTCCTTCTCAATGTGAGATTAAATATGATTTTAGTTTGATTTTTTAATATTTATTGGTTTTCTTAAAAATTCAAAAATATTATTTATATTGAAATTGTTTTCCAAAAATTTTTCTTATTAAAATTTTTTTTCATCAAAATAAAATTTTCAATTTAAAATATTTTAAATTTTTGTTTCAGAATTTGTTTTCATATATACATTATTATGTAATGGTTTCTAAAAAATATTATTTGAAGTAAAGTTTCTATAAAATCAATATTTTATTCAAATTTTTTTTGGACTCAATAATTTATAATATATTCTAGAAAATACACTTTTTATAAAAATTATTTCAATTAATTTACATTAAAAATACCATGAAGAACATGTTACATATTTGGACCGAAATTTTTTATCCCAAATGTTTTATCCATTTATTTCTTATACATATTAAGTACGTTAGTCTATACATGTTGCTATCTAAATATTTTTGTAGTTTTTTTAGAAAATCTATTTTTTAGATATATAAATGTATTTAAGATAAAATTATACTTTTCTTTTATAATTTTTTGTTAAAATTTAATTTATGTGTTTAGAATAAATTTTAAAATCATTCATTGATTAAATACTGACTGTCATATCAAAAAAATAAGTCCACTATAATATGTAGAAAGTTTTTTAGTTGAAATCACCACCTCTAATGTGCAAATAAATCTTATGTCACACAATTTTCTCACAATAAATTCTAGAATTTTGGACCATTACTCTCTCCACCACTTTTAGTTTTGATTCCAATCATTTAGAAATTTTCTGAAATCAAGAGCAAGTATTAAAAACTTAGAGACAACTAATGAATTTTATCAAAGTGATGTTATCAGGGAAAGGTTGATTGAAAGTGTCTAGTATGAAAATAAAGATTAACTTCATTAAAATATTTAACTTCTTAGTACAAGGAAAAAATATATGTCTAAAAAATATAACTATTTCAAAAAGTATTACCATGATATATTAAGAGTTTTTATGCACCATTATTCTTTCATTTATAATATTATAATAAATATTATTTTTTAAATAAACAATAAATAAAATATTCTTATCAACTTGTTTATGAATTGTTTATGTATCCCTAGATGGAGAATAATATCATTATTTTCAAAATAATTCAAACACACTAGGGTGTTTCTTAAATACGAAGTCTAAAGAATTATTATTTACATATTTTTAGAATTAATGAATGGTTTCACATCATATTCCAAAAAAATAGTCATTATGACATGGATATAAGGAGATTTAATTCCAAGAAAAAGTTACCAAGATAACATCAATGTTTATGAAAAATTTATCTTATATTTTCTGATGAACGTGAGAAAAATAAACCTACTATTGTTTTTTGCTCTATTAGTGTGATCAATTAAAATGTATTCTACGAAATAAATGATATTTATGCCTTCTAGTTTATAAATTATAAAAATTTAATTGAAAATATGTTTTTAATATTAAGAATCATAATTATGCTATAAGAGAAAATATGACCCTATTTGGGGAAGCAACTAGGGGTTAACTAAAGTTAATTTTTGGTTATAAGTTATTTTTTGGATTTAATGATTAGAATAATTTTCTATACCCAAACTACAACGTAGAATTAAATTATAAATGATTAAATAAAGGCATGGTACTCACCCTCAAATATTTAAAAGAAATATAAAACATTTACTATTGATGAATTTTAAGGGTTTATAGATACAAAATAACTTAGGAAACCATGAGATCATCAATTTTTTTGTTTATATAAGTATTAGACCACAGATATTGAGATTCGAATAGAATATGATCCAATGTATGAAGAAAAAAGAATGTAACTGGAAAATATAATAGAGAATAAAATTATTCTATGGTTAATAAATAGAGTATAAATTGATTTAGAATACTCTACATCTATGCATTTATACATTATTAGTTATCAAACCAGTTCCAGTGTCTGGAAACATTCCCCATGATAATTATAATATTCCATATTCGAGTTTAATATTTTTAAAAGTTCTGTAATCCCAAAAATTGTCTCGTATACTTTAAATTTGGTAAATGAAAAATGAATATCGAGTAATCTCAACATAAAAAGAATCTAATATAATAGGTCCCAATTTAAGTAGATAAGATGATTAAAAATATAACCCAAAATCAAAAAAAATGTTGGAAACAGTTTTCATTTAACAATAAGGTAGTTGGTACAATAAGATTAAGAATAATATTAAAGACATGATAGATAAGAAGAAACATATAATGAGGATGAAAAAAAGGAAGAAAAAAGTACATTTGAATCATCCTAAAAAAAACTCACATATCATCTCATGTAGAAGAGAATCCAGAGATTAATGTTTTGGAGGAATTTAAATCATTTAAAAAAACAGGAATCCTCTAAATATCTTACCATGAATGATTCATATAGAAAGATAAGGTTACTGATATTATAAATGTTCTTAAACAAGTTAAATATGATGAAGTGAATAAGGAATATTTCATACCCTCCAGACCTCATGGTTTAGAATTACCATTATTCTAATCATAATCGTATTCCATAAATGAACAAAATAACATTGATTATATTTTCCAATCATTTAAATAGTTATTTTATTCAATACGGTGTCATGTGAATATGGAGAAAAAATGTAAACAAATATAGATTACTATGACTGAGAAATAATATACATTGATTATATTTAGAGAGTCAATTATCCGTAATGAAGATGAAATATAAAAAATCAAAGGTAATTTAGTAGCTCACAAGATATGTTTAAATTAGATGATTACATTGTCATTAAATATTAATAATAAATTTAAGGACTCTAATCATCAGTTAATTAATATTAAGAATATTTTTTTTTATTATGTTTTCATCTAAAATATCTCATTAGATGTCTCAGTCTACGTAACATGTTATATAAAATTATCTAATATAGAGGAAAATCATGATGGATAAGTTAGTTTCTTTAATAAGAAGCATCAGAACATGAAATTACAAAATAATATGATCAAATAATGTGAAGATGACTATTTCATCATAATGAAAGAAAATAATAAGATCAATGATGGTGATGAAATGATAATTGAATAGGTTCAAAAGAAAATATTCAAGGTGAAAATAACATTAATTCTCGAGTCATCAATTTATAAATTTATGACTGGCCAAAAATATATGAAAAATATGAAGTCCCACATCATGTAATTATAGAGGAAATAATGAACATTATTATATAAAATAGTTATGAATTTCAAAATATTTTGAATAAATTATTAATTCAAACAAAATTTTTTATAAATAATATATGTATAATTTTATTCAAATTTTTTTTAAAATGTTCTTCTTTTTATATATTGCATGAATAGTTAATTCATATATTACCATTTCATATGTTATACAGTAATAACATTTCAAAATATTATACACATTCCATATTTATTTTATAAAATCCAATAGGAGGATATCTTTAAGGGAGTTTAGAAGATAAATACTTTTAAGGGGATAAAATATTAAAAATAATGGATAATCTTAGGGGGATATTTTATCTAAAAGGGAAAATATTTCCATGAAATCCTTTTTACATAGTGGTAGAATCCAATGTATTAATACATTCCATTAGATATACGGTGAAGAAAACAAATCAAGGTATTGAATTATTTGGTGTTTAAATATTATATTGGAACCAATATCATATGAAATAAATCATTATTGTACATAAAATTAAATGGTTTTATGCATTTCAATGTTATTAATTTTTTCAAATTAAGTGTTCTGTTTTATTAATTATAAAATGAGGGGGGTTTTAGTCATAAGTTAAATATTATACTTTTATACGTCATTATTTTTGGAAATCACAACAACTTTTTTTAAATACTATTTTAAAGTTTTTATATATCTTATGTGTTAAAATAATGTTTTAGAAAAAAATTATTTTATTCTATATATAGTAACATTTTAAATGAAAAATTAAATTAAATTAAATTTTTATTTTTTAAAATGATCTCTCAAACCTAATGAGCATTAAATTCATTAGAAAAACTATTTTTCTAAACCGTGGTTTGAATTTATTCCTTTTTATCATAATGAATGAAGCCATGTCCATCAAACATATATTTTTACTTATACAACATATAAACCTTTGTTTTTTCATATCTAATTGAAAAACCATGGAGTTATATATCAGTCAATGAAATGCTTATAATCAGAATATTTTGAATTGTGTCTATAAGAAGGAATCCTTGAACACATTGTAATCATATTTAACAAATTGAAACCATAAAATGAAGTAAATTTAAATATTTTCTATCATTAATCAATATCTAGATCATTAGGAGGTGTCAATGTTAATGTTTTACAATACTGTTGTGACTACCATATCAATATGACCCTTGAATGATTGAATATAAACATGATGTACTCCTCCATATACATTTTCCTTGCATTAAAACCTCTTAACAAAAATTGGTCTTTCATCATCATCCAATAGCTATTCTCGTTATTGGTATCCACCAGATGAATTATCTCTATCATCCTATCGGCATATTCATTAGAGGCTTTAATCAGTAGTGAATTTTCAATCATAACCTCATTTGATTGCAAAATAAGTTCCTAGTTGGAGCCATTAGGTGGAACATTTTTCAACCACCCCCCAATAAACCTGATCATTAAAATTTGTGTCATTAAACTCAAAAGCCTCCTAAGACCTAATGTTTTCTCCCATATATAATATGTCTTCTCTTAATTGACTGAAAAATGTCATTCAGAGTGGACCATTTCCTGGTCCTTCTCATTATTTGGTATGTTTTTCTCTTATGCCTTATTTTTAAATATAGATCTAGTTTCCATTATTTTTAGAAGAATGGAATTATCCTTCTGAAATTTGTATTTTTGTTTTCCTATATAAATGATGCTTCTAAAATTTTTATTATCTTTGTTCCCCTTATTTCCCCTTGGGTCATGAGTCCAACTCCCATAACAACCTTCCACACAATCATCTAAAAATGGGTATGAGGGATGATCACTTACATGAACCCTCAAAATGTCTTTCCCTTCACATGAAACCTCACACGAGAACAATTATGATTGAACCTAATCTAATACATCAATCGATATGCCTTCAAAATAATTTGGCAATTTAATTATTTGCATGTCCTTTTTATGGGAAATACAATGGGTAGTCGCTTTAACACCCCATGTGGCGTGAATTCCATGAGTTGAATCATCCACATCACCCCCTTCATTATGTGACAATATTGAACCATCCAAAGAATATCCAAGGTTAGGTAACACTTCTTATGATTCCTATAACCCTTTCGTAATCATAGTTTCATTTCTAGAGAACATAAACTCAGAAAATGTAGATGGAATAAAAATGACACCCCCTAGAACAATGTTATGTCAGCATAACTGGTGTCCCTAGGTTATCATAGCCGACTAAAAACATGCAAAATTTTTTGATTAACCTATATTTATGGAGCTTATTTCTTATTTGGAGCCACTTTCTCCATGAATATATCAACAGCCTTCATACCAACATCATCTATATGCTCCCAAACATTGCATTCAAGACATGGCCTCCCAACCTTCATCATTTACAGACATAAATTACAATAATCCATTGTATTTATTTTTTATTCATGTTTTTCATTCTTCTATTCATTTAAATAAAAAATTTCATTAATTAAAATTAAATTTAAATTTTAATCGTTGTGTCTATGATATTGATAATATGTCTAGTATATCAAAAATGTTTTTTCATCTTATTTTAGTACTCTACTCATCAATTGAAATATTGGTCTGATAATTTTGACTATAATTGAATTGTGTTTTGTATTAGTTTAAATTTCATACTATAATTCAACAACCATATTATAACCATTATAAAATCATATGAATCAACAACTTCTTCCTCATACAGGTTTAGCTATGAAAAAAACTACAAATAGGTTTCCTCCACTTGGTGAAAACGTGTAATTCTAATAAGGTCCTATAGAACCATGTTTCCCTATGTATGAGTATTGACACTATCTATTTTATATACCTATAAGAACATTAACTAGCTTCTCTATCTCATGAACAGGGATCCATGCATGATGTCTTACTTGGGACTCTGATTGTCACAGTGAATAACCAAGTGTTATATCAAATTACAGTGCCTCCACATCCTTAGAGTGAAGACCACCAATTCAAATTATTGGTCATGAGATCTATAGTTCTACTCATTTGGTATAAATTTAATCAAACCAAATGTGATACTTATCTTTCTTTACTAAAAATTGAAGGATACTATCTTCAAGGTCATCATAGTACACTATGTATTCAACTCCCTCCTATTGTAACCTGAAAACATAGCCACTCATTAGCCATTTACACATGTCCTCAACGGCTCTTTAGAACAACTCAGCCAATGTTAGTAACTTCCCATTCACTAACAAGGGTACAAGATGGGCTTCAATCATTGTTATATCCACCAAGAGCCTCATATATATTCTATTTAATCCATGAATAATTCACACCACTAACACACTCATTTTTTTTGCAAGAAAATCATGACATTAATCTTTACTAGGTCTATAGCTAATCCATAGCTTGAAAAGACATTCCCATGAAAGAGAACCTCATTGATCTAGAACTGACACTTCATGGGAATACCATAATGTTAGTTTTTTAGATAATTTATAGAACAATTACCATGTTATTTTCATAATCATACTCTTTGAAGAGTATAAGATTATTTCATTAATTAATTCAACAATGAATTTATCCATGTAAGTCTTGAAAATCATATTTATCCGATCCATTAAAATAAGATCTAATTCATCACACTTAATGAAATCACTAAGAACCCATAGATTCTGTACTGCCATATAAATTATAGATTTGGAATATGATCCTTGTAACTCTACATAGATGGTATGTAGACATGAGATTAATCATCAATAACTATCTCATACCTCAGAACTAATCATTGAGGTTGTCAATATTTGGAATAGGTTACCTTTTCATTATCAGGAAATTTTTTAGGTGATGATAATAAAAAAAGGTAGTAATATCCAATATTTAATATTATTGACTAAGACCGGTGATGCCTAGGGGGAACACGAGGTAAGATCTAACCATTTTAATGAAAGTTTTCAAACTACACCAACCACTCCCGTAACTCTTTATAGGGCATACAATATTTTTTAGAAGATATCATATTGGTATTTGTGTTTAAGTAGAAGAAACATTGTATCTCTAACCTTATAAGTAGTTTCAAAATATTGATATAAGGGAGTTGTATATAATCATGCACGATAGAATTAACATTATTCCTAAAGACCCCACTACACCGAGGGATAAAATATTCAAATAATGGGTGATTGGTTGCATGTTTCTATATATAAATCCCCCACACACCACCATGAAATAATTATCTTCAAAAAAGAGAATCTCACATAATTTCTCCAATGTAAACATACTCATCTATGATGAAATTAAATCTATAGACAATCCATGGACTACCATTCATTACCCACTATGAATTCATAAGGTAATATTTTTATGTCCATGATGTCCCATTAGATTCTCTCTCCACCAAGAAACATCTCACTCTAATTGAGGAATGATGTGAACAAATAATTGTTCCATACACGAACCTCATGGGAAAACATGTATGGTAATGACTCACCTAGGATCTCTATATGAAAGACCCGGAGTAAGGATTTGATGGAACTACTCGATTTTATGTCAACTAATAATGGAAAAGAGAGTAATAAAAATTTTCGTAACTACAATAATCATGTCAGCTATTGGGACATAAGTCCTCATATCCTAAAACATCCATGACCCAAACTGATTGAACTATGAACCTATTACGAGCCACTTGGTTTTGGTGGTGGAAGGATTTTAAAGAATCTTCCACCACAAAAAAATCCTCATTTAGCATCCCAACCTTCAACCATTATATCTCTACCCCCCATGGGGTCTCCCTATCCATGTTTTGAAGAACCATAACTATGGATATTCCAATTATATGGAATTAAATTAATACTTTTACTACCCTCATCGGTACACCGACTCGAGAAATCAGGTTCCATGTGACATCACCCATCACATGCATAGAATCACCCCTCTCTGGGCCACCCAATCCAAAAGTGGGTCATTATCCTATATTACCTTGTTCATAACTCAATAAATGATGGGATATCCCATGATGAGGCCCTAAAAAAGTTATTTACTAGATGTTTTAGATTACATGTCCATAGGAAGACAACATCATGATATAATGTCATTTAATCCCTCAGATAGGTTTTTATCCATCATCATTGCTGGATCTATTAATCCATCATATGTGGGAATTCATTGGTCTACCAGAATAACATGAATGTATCTACATGGAACCTTGTAAAAATTATGAACCCAAATGTGGTCATCCCTAATCATTTCAGGGGAGTACCAAGGTTAGTAAGCCTTTAATTATATTGAAAAATTCCCATCCCTTATTTCATTATCTCTTGATTCTCTTTAATATTGACATAGCACAATAATGAGGGGTAATAATCCACATGAAATATTTTTTGGATGTCAAACCATTACAGTGATGACTCATAATAAGTATGTTTGTGTAAACTCTTATAGTGATGAGCTTTTTTGTTTAAATGGATGGTTTCTAGGATAACCATATGATCAGTAATGGCCCACACATGTAAGAGAAATCAGATAACCAACTCATGACAGTCATCAATGGATGGGGATCTACCTCACCATAGAAATTCAGTAGCCACTACTTTTGTAATTCATTGAGTGTTCTATGAAAATGATCATCCTCAACCTATTGTACTAGTATTATCTGCTTCACAATATGAATGTGTATAGAAAAAATGATTTATTAGAGGACAAATATTGATTAAAAGACCATGAAATGAGTCCTGATCACTCATAATATCATCAGCATGATACATAATATATGACATGGATGGATATCTTCACTCATTCATCCTAAAAATATAATCATGTCCTTCTAAAGTCACATGACCATATATATATGGGGAGATGACTTAAAAATGGCAACCAAAAGGTATAAGACTATATGAATCATGTACAAATGTACTCGAAAACTAATGTATTTGTATGTTGAGTAAATAAGTTTGTAATCAAAATCAACATGAAAGAATGAATCAGATTCATCACCAATAATGGGGTTCATATATTTAACGACACAATTGAGAATAATTGGTAGTGTTTCCCTATGTTCCCAATCAATTCACACATGGGGAATAAATTTTCAACATTATCTCAAGGTCAAGTCAAATTTGATACCAATCTGAAATGACCCAAACTATTGGTTTCTACCTAAAATATTATTGAAAAAGATAAAACTACCACAAGCCTAATGACCAGCCGATAAATTCATAGATAAATTGGGAAAATTATGCATAAAGTGCCAGTATGAATGCACCCAACTATATCCATGAAAACTTTAAGAGAAATAATAGTAAAATGGTGTCACGTATAGATTGAAATCCATGCATGAAATATCCTATATGGATTACGAAAGAAAGTGATAGTGCTAAAAAATATAATGGGTAAAATTACACGCCTAATAAAAACACATATCTAAACATGAAAATATATGGGCATGGAATTCCATGAGCTTCTATCTCTTGTAATACGAGACCTGATCACTACATTTAGTAACATTAACCTTGTTATACCTATACTACTTTGAAATAGTTACCAACCCATATATTTCATGAATAAGACATCAAATGTATGGGAATATCCCCTACAAGGTTGATTATAACATACCTCATATGATTCCTCAAAAACCAGAAGTGAATAAATAGGGGAAATGATGGAAGAAGACAAATCAACCCCAAAATATTTGGTAAAACCCATATAAAATATAAATATATATATGGATTCTTATAAAAGTAACCTATTATGAGATAGAAAGGTGATATCAATCTAAAAACTCATACTAGGACATGAGACTTCCAAAATATACAAGGTACCATAATTTATTTCTAACATCTAACCTATATGTACAAAGAAATAACGATGTGGAGAACCCACACATCACTACTATACTACACATTTAAGGGGGACCAATTTCTAAATTTAGGACCCCCACGTTAGCGCGTCATGGAAGTTACACTTTTTAAATAGATAGATGAGTAATTCCCCAGTCCACCTGATAGTAAAATTTTTTGGTTGAAGGACGACCCATTTTATAATCCACTAAGGGTATAACTTAGTAGGTAGAGGATCCATACCGTAGTCTATTATGGGGTGCCACATAATTGATTAATTGAGGACCCAAAATATAGTCAATCAGTGGTTACCACTGAGTAGGTAGGTAGAGTACCAACACCCTAGTCCATTAGGGGGGTGGGGGTAAACCTTAATAGATATATAGAGGACCCAATCCCTTGTTTGTTAGGGGGTTCCACACTCAAATGATCACTCCCTATGATATCCATTTTCAAGCTCCATGTAAATAAGAATCATTATAATAATATCTCAAATCATATATCAATATCCACAAAGAAGAATATCATCATGTTCTATGTGGAAAATACTCATCATATACCAATTTTGTTCTAAAATATGATTAATAAAATGGATATTTGTGAGGTAGATGTTAAAAAGGTATGTACATGGTGTGTATGGTGGCCTTGAAAAATGTTTTCCCACTCTTTTTTACATTACATTCCCTTTTAAATATATTTGTCTCTCGCCATGCAGTACTTCATAATCTATAAGGCTACTTCCCAACATGTGTGTTTCAACCGGGGCCTATTTGTGCTCTCCCAGAAGTGTCCTCTATGTTTTGACCATGTATATGCTCATGTTCTAGTTCAAGGAATATAGATTGTCATTCCTATATATGTGTACTTTAGATGTAAAATCTATGATTCAAATAGTAAGACACATAGACTGTGTGGGTATAATGTGTTGTGTGATATTTAGAAAACCGAAAAACCATATCCATCATAGTTAATAATATACATATAATATGTTATTCAGACAACATGGATCTGGTTGGGTTTTCTGTAAAATTAAATATATATCGTTATAACCTCGTATTCACATAATTTACCACCATAAACATTGAAAATTACGTACAACCATCGATTATATGCCTCGATTGGATAGATATCAGAATATGTTCCTCGAGTATGAAGCATGCATTCTTCTATCATGTCATAGTATCTCCTAGAGTTTTATTATCAATCCCATAGAGCATATACATGTGATTTATCATCTAAATACAAAAAAATCATGATCCTTATTATAATCAGCACCCAATTCATCATTCATAGAACATCCAAGAATTCATGGATTCAATATCGCTCAAAACCAAAAAAACAAAATCAAATGAGGACCTCATAGAGAAGTCATGATAAACATGAATAAAAATGGGGAAGTGAATAACCATTAGCAATGTGATCATAATTATTAAAAAATACATCTTGCCTAAATATTATAATATAGGAAAAACAAGGTGAGGAATATGGTCTAACAAGAATATAAATTGAGTTAACAATTCTAAGAATAATGTAAGGGTTAAAAAATTAAATAAAAAAGAATTTAATTAAATAATGATTGATTTATTAATATATGGATATAATTAAACTAAATATAATACCTACCTTTTATTGGTTAATTTTCAGGTGAATAACATAGTTTTTAATGAGAGGGAAGAATCATTTCACTCTTTTCTCTTGGATTAATGTTGACCAAGATTTCATCATTCTCCAGATACCAATTCGCCAATGAAATGTTATTTAAAACTACCAACATTAGTCCTAGTATTAGGTTGATAACCTTAAATATTTCCCATAGAATCTTATTCATATAGGATAAATGGTTTAGGTCATTTAATTTAAAAGAAATATATAAATTATTTTATTTTATTTAATCACACCCACCAATGACTGACTCTATTGAACGTCCCATTAAAACCATAAGAAGTTCATGCTTAGAATAATTCCCATGATCCATGTTAAACCATGGACTCAAATTTCCTGTCCATGAATACATTTAGGAAATATCAATATATTTCTGAAATAATACACTCGTGATATACAAAGTATATTTTATATAATTATAAAATTAATTACAGTATATATGGGCCAAAGAATCATTCAATGTATTTGTATATGACTCTAAAAATAAATATTAATATATATTAATTTCTTTCATCGATTTTTTTACTATTTCACTTTTCACTAAAAGTGGTATTTTTAATTACCCATTTAATCATCTATGAGAAATAACATTCAACTAAATTGTTTTCTCCTGAAAACATACATGTGAACTCTTAATGATAAAAATTAAATATGTTTATTATTATTCAATTGAAGAATAAAAATATCTATTCCCTTCATTAGATGTTCAATAATGTAATTAAAACATAATTAATTGATTACATCAATCCTACTAGTGTAGTTGATTACACAATTTCACATGAGAAAGAGTCTCTTCAGTATTCTATAACTCATCCATGATAGTGATACATGTGCATGGATTTTGATCATTAAATTAATAATATACCAAGAATATTATGATTGAAGTCATCATTAAAACATTTTATAATAATCTACATGAAAAATTATGCAATGTTTTTCCATTACTCATGGATAACTTTGTATTTATATCTTATAAATATCAGATGACTCACACACTACAAACATCGTCAACAATTATATTGGATAAAGACAACCCTGACATGATCATATGGAACAAAATAAGAGGATTAGATAACCTATATAATGATTGTTTGATTCTATATATAAGAATAACAAACCTTCATTAAACAACCCACATTGATTTTTTTTCTTCGATAAGGTGTACTTACTTATTAATCATGATCCTTCATCTAAGAATAAATGAGTACTATGGTTTTATCTTTGACCATGCTAGCACTGATCCATGCCAGTTAAATTTTCTACCATACTGCCCCACATGGTGGCACCACTGCATTTTTCCCCTATGTCTCCCTATGTTCTCCAATGAATACTCTCTATCACGACATGCTCAGAAATATTTTTACCTTCATTACTACCTATGTAGTGGTGCATTGGTACCTTGGATGTATTGTAGTTCAATTATTTAATTTCATAATACAAAAACTAACCCTTTATCCAAAAACTAAAAATAAAGATAACAAAACATAGAATAATAAAGGTCATTATTTCATTGGCAATACTTCCTAAACATAGTACATTTTAACTCGATTTCATTAACAATTATCACCCAAACAATAGATTGATTCACTTGTAACAAAAAATAACATTCTCTTCATCTAGTTAGTTTTTAAAAAATTCAATGACGTTGAAGAACATGTTAAATAATTGTCAAATTTGTTTGGAGAATTTATCAAGAAAGAAATCCAATATATTCATTTGAATCCTTTATAATTATACAAGTATAAAAGATTATGATGGATCAATAGAGAAATATAGACACAACATTTAGGAAAAATAAACACTTATAGTGAAACTCAATCATTTAAATTTATATATAAAATATGAACCTGAATATTTTATCAAATTCCTTAATATAGAATTCCTAATATTTGAACTATATATGATTTATTAATATTAATCAACACAAATTTAGTCATGTTTCATTCCTTAATAATTTCTAGTACTTTTAACCTAATTGATAATTTTTTATTTCAATATTAGTCTCCTCATCATCAATTATAAATCCTTAACAAATATAATCTTGCTATTATTATTCCCAATTATTTCCCAAGGGACATAGATGTTCACAATGAATATACATTAGACATTTAATCCAATCAAATTTCTATACTATAATATGTAATCCATTACACATATCTGCATACTTAATTAAAACTACCTTTATCAATGGAAATTAGTTTTTCTATTTCCATTTATCCACATATAAAACATCATATTTTTCCTTTACGAAATTTACATTGGTGATTCTTCCAACAATATCGACATATAGGAAGATGAATCTTAATTCCTCTATGGAAATTACAAAACATGATTTTCATTTAATTTTGTTTATATGGAAAGTAAATTGTATTCTGGATGTTAATTGTATATCATGATATAAGGATAAGAATAATAATATGATTTCCCATTTGAAATTTCATATTATTTGGGTTCTCATGAGGAATATCATTGAATCATCTATCACAAACAGTGCTGACATAATTCATCCTAGTTCGATGGATTGAATAAAAGAGAAAATTCTATTTTTTGTATCAATACTCATTGTGAGTAATCATATAATAAAAAAATAACAAATATTATGTCCAAATAATGGTATTTTGTTCAATCTATGAAACCAGAGGTATAACCAATTTCATAAAATGTAATAATATATTTTAATACTTCATATTAGTTTATATATAATATATGAATTTATTTACTCATACCCCCATGAGTGCATATCCAGACACCTATACGCTAGTAATGATTGTGTTAATCCCCATTACACCCAATTCAATGTTATTTCTCCTTGTAGAATCTATGAGTAATTCTCAACAAATTTATAGTATCTATACATGGATTTATTTTTTGTAGAAACGAGGCTCTTTTCATTACTAATACATATAATTATCTTATTATATTAGTTTTATGATATTCGTTCCCACTAATTATTTCTTATCAACGTTTCCAAAAAAACTATATCATTCTCAGATACCAACTAATGTACCTACTAATTTTTTATGGAAAAATACTATATATTGTAATAATATTTTTAATTAAAAATCATTACAATCAAATCCATAACAATAAAGTATTGTATTCTTTAGAAACATAGACTCAAACCAAACTAATGAATATAATATGAATGTATTCTCCCAAAATGATCTTCACTACTTGAACTATACATAAAAAAATATTACAAACAACCTTTTTTTTGGGGAAAGGAGAATATAACTAAGGGTTTACTAATATGATCAGTAAGGGTGGATAAATGAGATATCATTCATCGATCATATGTAACCATATCATTACTACAAGGCTATGAAAACATGGACATAAAATTTCAAATTAATAATATATAACTATAAATGTGTGAAATTTTGTGTGTCATAAATATAAGGATAGAAATACTATGTCAAGGATACCAAAAATATATTTAACAATTTTTTGCCTCTGCATAAACATTTATTCATAGACTTTGTGATTGTGAATAATTCATGTGAATCATCATGTGGTGCTTGAATAACTTCCAATGTACCTTCATTTGGTATTAGTATAACATCCCATTAAACCTATTCTGGGAATGTCATATTCTCCGTTGTACTATTCTTTGACATGAATTAACATCACAAGTATTATATTTGTGATAATAATATATTAACATATTCTCAAATTATTTTCAGGATATAATAGACTAAACATCCCAAAATCATAATATATTCATATATATTCCAAAACATTTGAAAATATTTATCATGTAATCATAGAATAACCCATAGAAAATTAAATAATCCTTATCTATATTATATCATCAAAATCATAAAAAATCCAGAGAAAAAATAATGTAATGCCAAGATTTCCAAAATATAAATGGAAATTTTTTAATTCAATAATGATATGAAAATATTTAATGGAATATGAAATGGAAGGATACATTATGAAGATGAAAAATCAATTTAAGTGGTGTATGTGAAATAATATATTCCTTTACATTTTTATGTTAAATTAAAAATTAAATATTCTCAAAAGAGACAATAGGATTCAAATAATCAATTGGTACTGAATGTAAATTATATTAGAAAATGTATTGAAATAATATTTTATTAATAGAAAAAATATCCTTTGAAATATTTTAGTAAAAATATGGACATAGATGAAAATATATTCCACAGAAGGGGAAACCATTATAGGTATTCTGTATAAACATTATTTTTCAGATTTGGAGTGAACGTAGAGAGGGAAATGAAATGAAAAAATGTATTATCTTGAAATAAAAATAATATAATAATAGAAATATTTTTTTGTAGATAGATAATATAATTTCACTATTAGAATTTTAAGTATAAATAATCCTTGTAAAAATAAAATTGTAACATAAACCCCTTAATAATTTTATATATTGTGTATCATTATTACCCAAAATGAAATAAACCCATATGAAAATTTAAATACCATGAAAATATGTATATTTATTATAAAAAATATCAATGGTCTAGTAGATAAACATAATAAAATAAAAAAATTTAATAACATAATATATATCCAAATGAAATTTTTTTTGTTATGAAAAACTCATACAACTTTGTGATCATTCAAAAAAAAGCATCAAAGGTGAAATAAAATGAAATTAAACATTAAATAAAAATTATTCATAACTTCCCATGAAATATTATGTAAAATTAGTATTATATACACCTCATAAACATAAATAGCTGAATAACATCAATCTTATCTCAATGAAAAAATATTTAGATGAAAACCCCTTACTATATATTTTAGTTGACTAATAATCACCTTATCTAATGTATGATAATTTTATAATTATTATAATTAAACTAAATATTATATTCAAATAGTATAATATCATATATGATAATGTTTTCTTTTACTAGAACCAATTTATTAAATGTTTTATTATATTTTTCATTTTGGGCGCCATCTACTCGATTTCTTAGGTTTATTTTGTTTCGATTGTTTCGAAAATTGTGTATTTATCATGGTTACATCAGCTAAATAATATTAATAATATAAATATTATCATATATAATAATATTATTACTTTTAAAAAATTCAAATAATTTTAAGATGAAAAATTATTTACATCACTTTATGAATATATTTATCTATATATTCACTGGAGGGATGTTTTCTGTTAATCAGTGTGCAGAAAAAGAAGGTAAATAATAATCCACATTTAAATAAACCTTTTTATAACATAAATATTTTATATATTCACGAAATATATCCTTATTACTTTTCATGAAAATGTTAAATGAAAATATAATCCCTTCACTTTGTGGAGGTGGTAGTCCACATTTACACATAATCGATGTTATTTTTTTTTTCAGAAAAAGTTATGTTAAAGAAGAAGATAATATATTATAATTATAATAGAATAAATATTACATAAATGTCATAAATTAATTTAAAAATAATCTTAATAACCCATCATGATATATTTTTATGGAAAATGATTCATAATACTTCATGGAGGTGGTAGTACACATGCATGAATGAGCGAAAATTTCACTTCACATCTGATGAAGAATAGGTGTCAAATTGTTGTGCAATCATTAGAATAACATATAAATATATATATTATTTATTATATGTAAAATTTTTATGGATAAAATTTCTTTATATATGTTTCATGAATAAATAAACTCAAAATAGCTTTGTTAAGACTTATAAAAATTATTTAACTGACCTCGTTTAGATTACACATTAATCAATGAAAAATTAGTATAAGTAGAATACTGGAATATGTAGATTGGAATAATTTAATATATTATTGTTTTGGATTTGGTATATTCCAAAATAAAAGGTTATAATGTTTTAAATACAGGAGGATTAGATGTGACCTTTTGTATGTGAGGAAAGGAAACACATAGGATTACAGGAAAAATTTCAACTATATGTGGTCAAATTATTATTTATGTGGATCTAAATGGAAATGAAATTATTAATAATATAATGTTAAAGTATATTAAAATAATAATAATTATACTTGTTTCAGTGACATTAATACCTTTATTTCATTGTTTAATACCCTATAAACTTGTTTTAATATTAATGGTTTTGAGAAAAATTAATTGTTCATACTATTCATTCGAAAATCACTCCTCGAATTTTATACTCCTCATACTCCAAGAATAATAACAATTATAGGGGATTATCTCATTTCATAGATGATCAGGATGTCGGGGGAGATCACATGAATCTATTCATGTTTCCCATCATAGTGTGGGTTTTCATTCAGAAAGGGAATAAGGTGGATAGATTAAACGAACTCAATTGATGAATTCTGAAAATATGGGATTACCAATAATGGGGAATGATGTCCCTAGGAAAATGATACTACCATGTGTTCTTCCCCTATGATGATTAAAAAATAATTTCATGGAAACTAGATTCCTTACCCTAAAATCCCATATTCTTATGAATTCAATAATGGGATATCAACTTTGGCTGTAAAAATTTCATGAATTTTCTTGAGAATGTATGAATAAAATATGAATAAAATAATAGGTTTTTCTTAAGCATTAAATAAATAGTTCACCTTATTAATTTGTACAAAGGGTCACAGAAAGTATTTTTTTCACGCTCAAATGATCTATTGAGAATAATATTTTAAGAAAGAGGGTGGATTAGGTTTTTATTGTATTATGGTTCATATGAAATTTGGGACCTCTAAGAAAGAAAAAATAGACGACATTGTACATTGGGATCATTGAAAGTATGTTTGGAAAATACCACCATTATCTGATGATAAGGGGGTCCATCATGTGGAGATATTAATTTCTAGATATAATTAATCTAATATAAATGAGGAATATCAAGAGAGGGATAATTTCTGACCAAATATTAAGGATTATCCATCCTAAGAGAGAACTGGAGGAGATTGGAAGACTCTATTGGGGCCCCCAAATTCTCTCAATGATAATTTCAATGTTGTAGTAAATCTAATAGTGTACGATCCTAGGAGGGATATAATTCAATCAATTTTCATCAATTCTCTTTTTTATTATTGAATAGGAAATGATATTTTGAAGACTCTATAGGGCCCTTAAAAATCGCATAATGATTCACTTCATTCTGATATGGATGTAACAGTGGAGGATTCTATTAAAGGTTTTGGGGTACCATTTTTTTGTCTATTTAATTTGGTACACAAGTCATAATTTCAACTATTATGATACATGATAATTATAGATGTCCCAATAAAAATTATTGTGAAGGATTAGATTCCTATGGTCCTTTTACATAAGTACCAAATTTTTTGGATTCATGTAGGATTACCCAAATTGAGAATCGCTATAAAATTTCTCATTACACAAACAAAATTCACTCTTTCGAGTGGAGATCTATTTTCTGATCAAGATGATAAATCCTAATCCCATTAATATATTTAGATCACTCCATGTGCCAACATGTGTAAGGAGAATTAGTCTTTCAGAGTGATAAAAAGTACAATAGTTTGTGAGACTTCTGTAGAAAATATTTATATAGTTCAAACGGAATGAAAATTAAATGAGATGGAGAAAATTTAATAGTGGTCGTGGAGATTTTTATTATAAAATATGTCCATAGAAAAGGTATATTATAATAAAACAATAAGGATTATATACTGGAATTATTAATGGCATGAGAACTTATTAATGGCTCAAGACCATATACACAGAGATTTTCCCAACAAACTAATTATTATTGGAATTCATGAGCATAATATGTGTTTTGGAAAATAAATTGATTTTATATGGGACTCCACTGGATATAGTTTTGTATATTTAAACATTTATGATGGTATCATTGAACACATTTGTATTATATAGCATTATAGTATCCAAAATCATACATGAACTGAGAAGCTTATACGAATCAATGTTTCCTTCAACACTAATGGACCTACATGACTATTTAATATTTGTATAAATATGCCTAATATATTAGAATAATATAACAATAAAAGCATCTTGAATCGATATTTGAGATAATTTAAAATAAATTATTAAATCTGAGGGACTTCAACACTGTTTGGAATCCTGGGGATAAACTATCCACCATTTTAATATGATTTCATATTTGGATTTTGCAACATGAATTAATCAGTAAAAACATTATGATATACCATTTCCAATAGATGAATTCACATGGTGTAGTTATAATTAAAATATATAGGATTAAAGTTATCTTTTTACTTTTTTAGATATATGATAGAAATTTTATTCCTGGTGCATCGATTCACTCACACCAAAACATCACTCAGATCACAATACTATAATTATCATGATTTTTACCAATTTTAAATGGTCATATACCTTAAATTTTAATTTTAATAATGGATTTATTGGAATGAATAGAAGTATGGAAATAATTTTTGAAGCATAGAATATAAATCCACTTTGTAGCGTGCTCTAGATAGTTGTCGAAAAACACAACCGTATAAGAAAAATGATTAATAAATGGAGGAAAATCCTTTTCTATGATTGAGAATGAAATTATAGAGGTTGAGAAACATCTCGTGTGATTACAAATTAAAAATCAGCATAAAAATAAATCTAGAGTGAAAATACAATTTTTAATAATGCCTAATGTTCTTCTCTCTATCCAATAAATACTGAGATGATTCCAATTTAACATTAAATGGATTAATGATTTGGATAATAATAGAAAAAAAAATTCCAAGGTTGTATAAGGAAAAGAGAAATAGGGATTTGAATAAATCCATACGTGTGGATGAAATTATTTACACCTCTTAAAATTATATCTCTAATGTAGTGGTGCGATACATTGGATTGATATATGGTGATGATGGGCTGGACTACACATAAAATATAATAGGTAATATTTCTCCCTATATTGAGGATCATCAAAATGTAGTATTTACTATGCAACCTTTTAAAGAGGAAGTACATTTCATCTTTTTCCCTCAACATAAACAATATAGATGGCTCATATGTCTTCACTAACAAATTTGTTATGTTTTATTGTGAAGTTCTAAAGGATCATCTAACAAATTAAATTAAAGAAATTTTCATGCATTATTCCATGAGACCTAGGATAAATTCTAATTTGATCTTATTGATACCCAAAAAATACAATTATATTTATATTAAGGATTTCATTCGAGTTTCAATTGGGAATTCTACACCCAAAATTATATATAAGATCACCATGATTAGAATGAGTGAAATTTTGATGGAACATCTGGAACCAAATAAATTAAGGGGTTTCCATGGGAGAACTTACCAAAATTATATATTCAGACCTTTGTAAAGAATCAATATTAGGAAGAGGAAATCAAATGAATGATGTTTTCCCATAAAATGTTTTTCTAAAAGGATTTTAACATTCTAAAATAGAGATTTTTTTTTGACTTCATGAAATATGGATTCTCATGTGGCATCATCCAGTTCATCAGATCCATTCTTGGATATTAAATGATATAATTTTTATTGTTCGATCCACAAGAGTTTTTTCAATTTCACACAGGGTATTTAGAAAAGATTTTCTATTTTAGGAATACTGTTTTCCATTTCTAAATATTACATGAGTATACATCTCAATAACCTTGAACAAACTACATTTTACATGAAAATAAAATCTAGTAGAGTTGTTTTCATTTCATCACACATATTATATGTTGATGACATTATACATTATTAACAGGATTGAAATAGAATGTTAAATCCCATTATTTCATTATGTACACAGTATATTGATTATTTTGATAAATAAATTTGTTGGAATAAATCTTTTATTATATTTGGTAAATGAATTTCCTCTAGTATTCAAATCAAGGTTATTAGTTATTTGGGAGTTAAGATAGAAACCTTGAGCATTAACTACATTGGAATTCTTTTATTTCGGGGAAATTCGAGAAGAAAATATCCAAAATGAATATAATCAGCTATTTTTTATCATATGGATATACAGAATGAGAAGACAATGTCACACGTTGGAAGTGTGATTCCTTTAAATTTAGTTATCATCTCAAAATTATTGACTACTTTTTTTATTTTCTGATGGCTGAGAAGCATTTTTATGGTACTTAAATCCATGATCAGAAATGTTATATGAATTGATGAGGCTCATTAAGAAGAAATTATATATTTTTTATAATTAATACATAAGTCCAAATGATATTGGGTCACATGGTTTCAAAGATATCATAATATTCAATAAAAGACTTCTTAAAAACATTAACTGGAATACTTTCACATCTAATTATCGTTATATTTACTTTAAATATAGATAGTTCAAAAAATAATTATTGATGGTTATTATAATTATCTTGAATCCTCTCTTTTGGATTCAATCCATTACACTAATAATGAAATCATTCAAAATATAAAATATTTGTTTTGTTAGAAATCCAACCTCAATTTATGAGGAACAACATGTCCTAACACAATGCTTCAGTATGTTATGTATATCCCTGCTGATAGGTCCTTGATGACATTTTTAGATTTTATGATACATAAAATATTGATTATCTAATTACCCAACTAAATATTGTGGAAATTAAAAGGTATTATTTCTTTTATTTTTTTACACTATTTTTGGATTCCCAATAGAATAGGTTAGTTTAATGAAAGAGATTAATATTACATTAAAAACACATTCATTTCATGAAACCACCATGTATGATTTTTTTGTAAAACCATCAATATTATTCCTCTTTTGGAATGTATTGAAAAAAAATTAGAAACACAGGAACATTTAATGAAGTAATGACAACATATTGCATCATTAAGCCATTTTTGTTTTAAGGATATAGACGATATATTCACACATTTTATAGAATGTGAATTTTTTTTAGAGGATTTTGATGTATGTAGAAATTCTGATCAATATCAACATATATAAATGAATGATTATAGATTAATTCAACACTAAAATAAATAGGAGTGTTCTAGATTGATATGTATATAATAGGTTGCATGCAGTTGTTTCATCGGTTTTCATTATTGTTCGGACTGTATGGAATTTAAAAAATTTCGACAAACAATTACCTAAATTAAATTACGGTTGATCCAACTACACCATAAAACTCATGGAAAATCACGAATATAGTCGATGTAATGCTCAACAATGTTAATGATCATAACAATTTTAAATCATGGAGAGTGTACGGATGTCCATAAAACTACTGATGATGAAATGTTTTGGATATATTTAAATTATTCCCCTATGTATTAGATTATTATTGATTGTTCTACTATTAAAATTCATAGCCTTTCAGGTTGTGATGGTGTGTCTCTCACCAATCCTGGTTTCATTAAAGGTTGTTTACAACATTATATTTGTGTTGTTGTGACATATTATGTTGATATTTAGGGAATGATTCATACCATAAAACATGCTATTTTTCTTTATTGGAATTACAAATGTAGTGAATATGATTAAAAACAATCTTTTGAAACATTTAATGAGAGTTATTTGGATATCACATAGTGAATCTATCCCTATAAGATTGAATTCCTCAATCAGGTACAACACATCAACCTGATCATCACAAATAACTATAAAAAGGTCACCAAGTAAAATAATAATTATTAAAGAGAAGAGTAATATAGAAGTGCATTATGTGGTCCTATAGGATCCCATAATTTTTAACCATTTGTGGATGAATGTTTTAAGGGGTAATGGACTTATAGTTATATAAAACTCATTATAAGTCCTGATATTGTTTGATTACATTTTATTGAAAAATTATGTTGGTCGAGCTCACGAAGAAGTATCAAAAACCATATCCTGTATAATACTGAGAAAAATGTAATTTATTATTATTGTTTCAATTTAATTTAACACATATTACTTTAAGAAAAAATTCAATTCATCTGGTGAATTTTAATTACTTGATATAATTAAATGAAGTTTCATTTTTATAAATAATATTAATTTCACCACTCAGTGAAAAAATATTGTGATGGAAAAATAAAAAAATTCTTACACAATAATGACATAATGATTTCAAAACTGATATTACAAAGTATAATAAAATTTTAAAATGTTATAGAAATTGGTTATAAAATGAAATAGAAAATAAAAAAAATCAACTTTTCGGAAATAATAATTATGATGAAAAAAGAGCATTTTGAAAAACTATTTACATATTTATTGTGATTTAGTAAATTTATTTTAATTATTTAATAAATATATACATATATTTCATAACTTTTTAATTATTCATTTGTTCCAATTTAATGACTAATAGAAAATAGCCACATTTAAATAATATTATTATAGTGCATGGTGGTTCACTTAAATCTTAATGTTGCGTGATAATTACACTATTGAGTATAGAATGTGAATAAAATAAATATTTTGGGTGGTACAATTTGGAAATAGAACATTGAGAGGAAGTACCCATGGATCCAAATATGGAGACATACGAACCCTATAATGGATTATTTTTTAATTGAATTAATTTTTACTATGTATCCAAGGTGAATATATAATCAATTGGTCAACCAAGATGAGTTGTGCATTGCCTTTTAAGGAGGAACTATTTGAAATCATTTAAGGATACAAAATATCCTAATTAGCACACCTTATTCCATAAAATACACTTCTTGAAGAGGGTCCTTAACACTAATCTTGATGAGGACCTGTGAGATGTTGTATTCGAATATTAATTTTTTAAAAATTGAAATTACAAATGAATGTAATCCGTTTGCTGATGGATTATAGTATAAAACTTCTAACAGTTTGCATAAAATTTTATTTCATTATTTTGGGGATTTTCAGTATTTCATGTAATCTATCAATTACACATCACTAAAAAATTGTTAGTTATGAGGTTCTTATATAATAATAAAGTGTTGGTCCCCCTGATATTATTTATAATCACCATAGGCACCAAAGTAATTATAACTTGCTACATGATTTCATCAGATTGTAACACCTAAGTTTCAATTATATTATGTATTCTATCCATTCTAATGAAACAATAGCATAATACACATTGTTATATTCATGAATTTGAAATAAAAAAACTAACAAAATGTATTATAATATTTTTATGAAATTATTATTTGTATTCATATTTTTAGAGATATCGAGGGGTGAATTTTTGAAGTTTTAAAAAATATCATATTTTTTAGGTTAATAGTAAAAAACGTTGATTTAACAAATAATGTCAAATTTATTACATTAGTATCATATAAGAATGATTGGAAAATTCAAGAAATGATTTTTTTTAAAGATAAAGATTTAATAATTAATATATATATTCGGTTATTAGGGGTATAATTACATTTAAACACACACACACACACACAAACACCTCACACAAAGGCTGGAAAGGTAGGTCATATGCCGACAATGGGATATCCCACCCATAAAGCCTTATTTATTGATTAGATGGATCATAGGCCTAGTGGGAATGATGCCAATTATATGGACCATTGGTGTAGAGGGAAGGAAATCCCATTACATGGACTTGAAACACCAAATTTTGACCAAATGGCTTCTACCTAATTATGATACTACAATACTTCCTATTATGTTGTCACTCCTACAGTTCCGACAATAGTGACCACCATCACTACAGTTCTACCGAGGCTACAGTTCCATAGCTGCTATAGTTCTATTACAGTATTTTTATACTAAATCTATAGTATCTTCACCCAATAGGTTTTTAACCCCTAATATTGATCTTACAAATATTTGTTCAAAATTTTGGAAACATATTTATTGTATTAGTTAAAAAAGTATTCATTATTATTATCTTTTAAACATGTATTAAAATTTCACTTTTTAGTTTAGGTTTTATTATGTAGTATAACATTTCTCATTTCAAATATAATAATCCAATGGAATAGTTTATAATAAAAAAATATAAAAAATATAATGTAAAATCATTTAAATGGTTAAAATTGATGATTTTCAGGATTTTTCTTTATAATTGTGTAAATGTATATTAAATTTACATTCAAATTATTATATAAACTATATATTGTAAAATGAATTCTGCATTTGTATAAATAAAATTTAATATTGTTTATTTTTTTAAAATAAATTTTTTATCATAATGAAAAGTAATCTTGAAATATATTAGCCCTATGATAAGGAATAAATTTGATTTATTATGGTGTTTGACTTAAGGAAAACGTATTAAAATGAAATAAACTGACATTTCAACCTTATTATATAGTTTTAATTGACATTATATAATCTCATCATTAACATTGTGCTATGTTAGTGATACTTAATTATTGTAGTTACATTAATATATTTTAATTTTCGTGTTATTTACATGTTTTCAAACAACTTCAACTTTATAGGGCACATCATGTACTCTATTCTCCACCCAGATTAGGACACATATTTTATCCAATATGTGCTAAATGTTTTTTCCAACAAAACTCAACAAGTTATACAGATCCTTGAATCAATTAAATACAACTTATTAACGGATTAAGATGTAATCCAATATAGGATAGGAAAAGAATTATTATTTATTCATTCCAAAACTATTCATTCTCTATTCTTATAAGACTCCCTAAAATTACCAATAACCATATAATAATAATTATATTAGTTTGTTTACTATACTAATATTTTTTTAATAAAGGAACCTTTAATTTTAATACCTTTCCATTATATGGAATATAAAAACATCACTTTTGTGTACGTATGGCATGCGGTCTCCACATAGCGATATAATTTATTTTTCATCACCAAATCACTTGGATTGTTATAATGATATAATTTATGAATATTTAATGTATTTCTCAAATATGTTTTAAAATTTATATATAATATGTTATGATTCTTTTTACCCTTCTGTCCTTCACAAATTACATAATTTTCTCATGTGTATGTGTTGAAAACCGTCTCTGTGATGTGATTAGGGTAATTTTTCTACTCCCACCATGCATAGATGATTATAAAATTTAATAAAATGAATTGAAATTTTATTAATTAAATTATAAACTTTTTGGATATTTTTTTTAAAAAATTTTATGACATCATAAAAAATGGTCAATATACTGAAGTACTTATGGAGAACATGAGTAAAAAAACATAATCAATGTATGGAAGAAATATACACCAAATGGATGTAAAATTGTTATAAAAGGAAAATAATCTTTGATTATGGATTAATATATATCATAATCAAATATTTAATAATTTTATACCGATTATATTGGGGGAAATAATGTGCCACCCATTCATAAATCCAAGTAAGTGTTTTTTATCTCAATTCCTCTCCATTAAGACATATTCTATATTATGCATGCAATTGGTTTTTTGTGGTATATATATTGAAACATTAACATTTTATCAAATAAACTCATTCATTTTAATGGTTTTTAATTATTCAATTTTATTTTTTTGATTCAAAATTTATTATTTCCATTGAGACTCATTTTACAATCTCATTGTTTTTTATTTGATAAATAAAATGTTCCTAAAATCAAATTATTTTTCATCCATAAAAACAATAAACTAAAATGAAAAAATTTTATATCAAAAAATTCATCTAGGCCAATTGTAGTCAATGGGTACCTATCAAAATTTAGTTGGGGGTTGAGAACTCACAGCCTCACCAGATGCGATGTGTTTTCTCTCGACCATTGACTTGTCCTTTTATAGATATATAATTATTAAGACATATATATATATATATATACTAAAGAAAGATTTTTTCCCTTACGTGTCACCTTTATATCCCTCCACGACACCCTAATTCGCCCGACTATCCTCCAAACCCCAAAAAAAACATCCCGCAATTCTGACCCCCATCGAGGTTTACCTCCACAGCATCTCACAGCCGCCCTCGAATACCCTCACAGAATACACTCTCTGAGCACTAGGGTTCCACACCCCTCCTTGATTACCATCTACCGCTCCGCTACCTCAATCCCTTGTCTAGCCGTGAGTCCGGTTCCGGGTTATCCACCTTCAGCTCATCCGCCATTGTCTCCACTGCCTACGCCTTCTCACCAAACGGTGACTCCAACTTCGGCTCCTCCACCCACATTATTGCCCCAACTGGCTATTCATCCTTCATCTATTCCACATCTTAGTCCTCCGCTACACCAAGGGTTCCCATTCCTTCGAACTTCTATCTGAGAGTCCACCTCCTAGTAATTCTATTTTCACCCAACATGCTCCTCTACGCCGTCCCTACTTTTTCAGTTTACTCATATTTTTGATTGTGCTATTATATTTTATATTTTACTTTTCATGCGTATCAATACCATTTTTGATGGACGATTTGAATTTCGTCCAGATTTTAAGTGGTTTTCCTATGGAATTGGAGCCATAATTTTTGTTGCATCTTCATTGCATTGTCCTGATCTGATTCACAGAACATTTAATGGACACAATAGGGGTTTGCCTCAGTCTACATCCCATTTCTATGCCGACCAATTAATTTGAAGTATCATGGTGTTGCTACTGTTTTTATAATTGGGGAAACATACTGCTGAATTTGTTTCTTCCTGATATACATTATACATGAAGAAATATCTTTCTTACAAGTCGTCACCAAGAGGATTCAAGGAAAATACTAAATCCATTGTCATCACAATTTACCTTTAGTGATCCTGCATTGGTAAAACCCTCAACATCCACCTTCATCATCCAACTGTGCATTCCATACCTGCATATTCACTACATTTGACATCTTCTATAAAATGCAATTACAAAATTTTTCATCCAAATCTCGACATCGTTTCTCATTGTAGACATCTTCTTCTCAAATCCATATTTTTCCGCTATCGCACCTGAAATATTCCCATTCACATGATTTGATTTCTATAGCATTACGACTTCGTCATCGGCAACATTCAACGACATGATACTTCTTGTAAATCTACACCCACCACTTCTTTGCAACACAGCAAATGCATCTCTACAGAAATACGCAATCTAGGTATTCATAACCTACTATAGTCGGTGCTGGATCACTTGGGTCTCAAGAATATCTTGTTTGGTTACCAGGAAGCAGCTGTAAGCTTATGAAACATGTATGTCTGAATAATCTGTTGTCATACCTACAACTTTAGTTAATGTTCACATTAATTCTGCATTCACAAAAACCTATGAAATTTCATAATACTATATCATAATTCAATAATGTTAATTTTACGTGTCTTCGACTGTATGTAACTATCATATGTACCATTTGGAAATATATCCCGCAGAAAGTGACCAGATCTACATTATATGGCACAATTGTGTTTAGAATATATATTGTCTATCAGCTGATCACAATGTTGCATTTTCCTCTCTAAATGGTTCTGTTCTATTCCTTTACAATCAAATAAATCATATAAACTATAAAAACATGCACTCCCCATCGAGATTCAATTACACACGTCTACAAAGAAGACTACTGTGACAACAACGACAATCGGGTTCTCTTCTTTTTACCCATCATTCCTGATATCATTTCATTATTTACCAACCAAAAACTTATAACTTTTTGATAATTGGAATGTCACAGGAAGATTTTCTACTGAAAACATTTATTTAAGTCAACCTATAACACCAACAACAAGCATGCAAATCAGTTTCTGGTTGCCTCTTTCACCAAAAACTAGTAATTGTTAGTTCAATTTACCAATTCCATTACTTTTATTTAGTGAACATATTCCAAATGAAAGTATTACACCGCTTTACTATAATATCTTGCTTCCTGAAAATATATATTCCAACATTACTATGAATATTAAGATAAAAATAACTGCGGGACAATGTTTTACAGTCGAAGATGTCACACCAGCTAATAACACAGTACTACGTCCACACATTCCATTCTCACCTATATGTTGTAACAGTAATTTCAGTTAACTCTCTATAGTTTAAATACATCGATTTCATATTGAAAAATACATAATAATATGTTGCTAAACAATTTCATCTTCCTATTTCACAGTCCCTCATAACTGTTCAGTTCTATCAACATTATATGATGGATCAAACAAAAAAAAATCAACGACCAAATACCATGATACAACACAGTCTTTCATTATATAAGAATTTTGTCAATGACCTTTCTTTCAATAAATGGACAATATGTTGCATTTCTATTAAGCATATTCATTTCTCATTATTACTCTTACAAGGTACGAATACAAATGGACATACTATTATAGATCCATCTGATGCCTCCTCGTTAAAGTAAGTATAAATAATTTGACTATATGATTTAGTATCTGCCAGTGCAATATTGAATTATACACATGGGCCTTCAATAATGAACAGTACTACTTCAACTAATATCAGGAACAACATTCTTTTATCAACCACATCCATTTACTGTTGTCCTACTACCATTAGAGGTTTTTCATATCTATTTATTTATAATTAAAATATATACTTTTTAGTAACAGTGTAACGAATAGTGTCATTGAACTGAAACAACCATGCAGGTACTACACATCATACGAATGAACAACAAACGAATAATCAGATGATCAGAGAAACTACTACATCATCAAACTATGGCATGGGTCCTATTATAAATGATGGAGGTATGTCAAATTTGACATTAAATTTTCTCCATAAACTAGTTTCATTGAATTTTCTCTATTATTAATTACACATTAATAACGAATCAGTACAAGTCGAATGTTGCAAAAATATCACATCACGTACAAAGTCTTGAATAAAAAGGATAATTACATTAAAGTAATACCCATTTTATAAAATTTAATAACCGTGTGACCAATGGTGTTATTCTAAGATTTGGTCCATGCAGGTACTACACATCCTCCTAAGGAACTGGAAGCTACGAATCAAAGAACCATGAAAACTACTCCTTCAACAAACACAGAAATAGTTTCTGCTATTAACTATAGATGTATGTCATACTTTATGAAAGATTTTCAACAGAAAAACTATTTCATTTTATGTTTTATATTTATATTTTGACATTAATAACCACTAACTTCATCTCGTATGTTGCATATACATCATTGGAACATCAAAGTCCTAAAATAACAGGTTATTTTTATTTATCTAGTACTAAAATTACTACCTTTTATTTGTATACGATAAAATTAAAAAACTATTTCCATCCCCATAATTTTTATCTATACTTATATTTTTGTCTTACAAAATATTCAGATTGTGGAGACCCTACTAACATTTGTGAGTACTGTGGTTCAACATTTTGGTATGAAGAGAGTATTAAAAGATATATCCACTGACATATCCTACGGTTTTCATTATATTGCACACTGGGAAAAATTGCATTACAACAGTTTCTTGAGTGTCTAGAATACCATTGATCATTACTTTTCAATTCAACCTCCAGTATTTCAAAAACATTCCAAGACCACATGAACATTTACAATTCACTATTTTCATTCACATCATTGGGTGGCAATGTAGACAAATCTGTGAACTGTGGAGGGTCTCCAAATATTTTTAGATTAAATGGAGAGAACTACCATAGTATTGGAAGTTAATGACCTCCTGATGGAAAACCAAAAAAGTTTGCTAAGATATATGTATATGACAAAATAAATGAGGCTCACAACAGACTATGAGCCATCAGGTGACTACTACATTAAGTGGTAAGATTTAAGTTGTTGGTATTCTGGTTTTAACTAATTAACTATTTCATATGCAGCTGTGACGATAGCACTGAAAACTCTGTTATACAATTAAGTGTTATTCAGAAAATACAGGAAATGTTCTATGAAATTAATGATTTATCACGACAATTTTGAACAACTAGATATGTTATCGAAAGTACTGGCACTACAAATTTAAAGCTAAGACTACTTGGAAGATGAGGAAGTGATGTACAAACATAAAACTTACCAACTACATCTGAGATCACAATGATGAATGATGGTGACATTGAAGATCTGAATCCTGAGAGATATATTATCAATCAAGAAAAATTGGCGAATTTCAGTGCAGCTATGATATTCACCCTCTTTACATACTCTAAAATATCCATTGACTTCCATAGGAGGAGATGATGGATATGTCGATAACATATTACATCATGCAACTATCATCAATCCAAGTTCAAAAATAAGAAAAGTTGTAACAACCCAAGATTTTATAAGATACATTCTTTTTATTTTCATTAATATCTTCTATTGTACGACACACCAAGATTATCTTGCGCTATACGCAACACTATATTAGCTTGCAGTATACGCAACACTTTTCTTGGCTTTTGATACACACAATTTCAAGTACATTTGATAGAAGTTATTCTACGCAACATTGAGTGCATATATATATATATATTCAATGTATAAATAAAATATGGTTGGATTCTGTTATACATAACAACAAAGGAGTTGTGCACTACATGCAACCCTGACTTGGCTTGCATTACACGCAATCGGAACCTTTCTCGATAGGGTGTCTTGTACGCAATACAGGGTTTTACTAAACAACGATATAGTATTATAATATTTTTATGAACTATAATTTATGAATAGTGGTTACTAAATTTTGAATTTTATAACATTATTATTCATCTTACACATTTCTAGAACATGGTAGAAGAAAAAAATAATTTTTTCGGATAAAATAAGTATTTCTCAAAAAAAGCAGTTTTGCCGCCTTTTGATGGCGCACCCACTTTAAATCTAGTTTTACATGTTTATATATTCAATTTGACAAAATAAAATTCTTCTTTTGAATCAGGATATAAAAATTTACATTAGATAATGTTTTGATATTTTTTCGATAACTTTCATATTTTAATTAATAGTAAAAACACGCTATATTTTAATTAAAAACAACTTTTTTAATTGTAATATCTTATGTGCTTAAATTATAATATTGAATGGTTTTAAAGTATAAATAGAATATATTTTAACCATTTAATATAATGTATGTCATTAGCATTGATTTTACCTTGAATTCGTAGGTTAAATCAATTCAATCTTTTGCAATGTTTTAAAGAAAAAATCGTTTTCTTTCGACAACGGGATTAATTTTAATTTAATTTCATCAACTTTTGTGTATTAAATTTGGAAAAATGGATTCCATATTTGAAATCAGTGGTTCCAAATTATGTTAATAAGCTACTTTTTATTTTTGGGCATTGTGAATAGTAACTACGGTAAATTTTATTTACTATAGTTAAAGGTAAATTGGGTAATTAAGGGTAAGTATAAGATTATAAAATTACCCTAACACTTGGAAAAATCCTATTGGATGGCTAAACGTAGATCCATATAACCTGAGGGTCGTATTAGATTCATTTTATGGACTTTTTTCCATGAAAATACTTTAATTATTATTAAAACCAAAGAATGTGACAACATGTCACTTTCTTAAATATTATAAGTATAATAATTTTAATTTAGTGATAACCTTCAGGAAACTTCGAACATGAATAGTATCCAGAAAAATAATACAATTATATACATCATAGGAATTTATTTATAATTTTTAGGGATTAAATAATTATCATTTATTATGATACAAAGATGATGCAGTAATTGTCTTATTAATGAAATATTGACATAATTGATGTTATAAATTCCCAAAAAAAAGTAATTTGAGACATTTTATTACTTACACTAGTTTTCTAGGTTAATATGACATGTTATTTTTGATTTAAGTAACTTGTTTCGAACTTATCATTCCGTTATGAATTTCCTAAAAATCATGTACCAAATAGTGTCAAAATTGACATAAATTAGTTTTTAAAACAAATATTATATTATTAATTGTTATTTTATTCCTAAAAATATAAGGTTCGGACAATTGACTTAAATAAGGTTATATATATTAATAATAAAAAACTTGGGGTTAGTTTGGCTTGATATAGAAAGTTTATTAACCATATAGTGTAAGAAAACAAAAAAAGACACGGCAAAAGTTAAATTATTTAACTTAGAGTTAAATCTAATTGATAAGGTTAAAATAATGAAATAAACTTGTCTAAAACCTATTGGATGAGAGCATTTCGACCCATCCCCACCTTATCTTCTAAATAATACCCTTTGGAACCATTATAAACCGAATTTGACCTTAATATAAAATAATATTTTGAGATTTTCCTAAGGTGCCCCTCTCCTCCCTTATAAAAGGGAACCTCCTCCCTCTCCTCCTCACAACAATTTGAGCATTCAAGCTCGGACAACCCCTGACAAAATCTCTTCTCCACTTCCCTAGTGTTATCTTAGAGGTCCTGGTCTTCTTCAAAGTCCATCCTTAGTTTCTTAAGTGGAGGTTAAGTGAAGGCGCGTCAAAAAGTGGTAATTTCCATTACCGATCTTTTTCAATTTCATTCTTCTTCAACTTCTTCTTCTTTAGTTGTTTAATGATAAATTAATAACATTAGTATTTATTATATACTGATATGTTATTATAAATCTGAGACAACTCTAATTAACCTTATATCCATTCTACGGAAAAAGGAAATCACCGCGCGTGCGTTCGTACAGAATACCGTCTCCACGCCATGGTGTAATCTATTTTCCACCACCACCTTAATTGGATGGGTATAATGGTGTAATGAGTAACTATATATGATTATTATAAAGTTATATTGATACTGAAATAGTATACATACACTTCAACACAATTCCACGACCATGGGAACGATATCATCGCTCATGCGTACGTACTGACTACGTCTCCACGACACGATGAGATTCATTCTCCAAATTAACCATTCATGAATGATTATAAAGTATATATAATGAATTATAATGAAATATATGACATGTTAAATCTACTAGATTTATGTATATATATATATATTTATGTCATCTACTTACTTCCATTCAAGACAATAAGGAAAGGGAAACAGCGTTCATGCGTACGTACGGACTACCGTCTCCATGAACGGTGTGTTTCATTTAATTTATCTATCTATTATATATATATATATACTGAATATATATGATATATAAATCATGTTTTATATTCTTGATGTAAGTAAATCATGATATAAGTAATAATAATGTCAATAACAACAAGTCCAAACACCTACGATAAATGAAACGATTTTACCCGAAACGCTTCGTTAACATGGAATTTACAAAATAATGGGTAATATAAAGTCATAAGTGAACCATATATGATATCATAACAATGAATATGATTTTTTATTATGTTAATGACATTATTTAAATCATTATACAGGAGTTTCGGATACGTACAAAGCATATCGGACATAAGGTAAGGGAAATATCACAATCTCATTTTTATCTGAGATGGTTTATACTTTGGCATTTACTGGGGTGTATTTTATCATCCACATTCATATTTCCACAATATGTAATATTATTTCCATTCACCTACAATTTTTTAAATCATGTTTTTCCCTTCGGTGAGTTTATAGTAAAATATTTGAAAAGAATCTTTTGTCGTTTTTCATACGAGTTACTTTTTTGACTATTCCGATAAAATTACGAGAAGAATGTTTTTTTAACTTATACGACATGAATGGATTTTTAAAACATTATTTCCAAAAAGATTCCTTTACATGTTTTCACGTTTATTTTTAATCAACTTCTTTTAGTTTAAAAATGTATGACATGTTAAGAAAGGAAAAGTGTTTTTGAAGTAGAAAGGATATTTTCCTCAAGAATGAAGTTCAAGTGTCTTATCAAAATTATTTTCCATCTAAGGTAATAAAGGGTTATGTTTTTATCCGTATTATTACACTGATTTTATTATGTTGTGGTGGAATAATTTTTTTGAATTCCTTTATCGTATATGAATTTTTTTATGATGTCATGATGTTTAAGATTCCCATTTTTATTACATGGGTTATGCAAGGATGTATGGTTTATGATTTCGTGGCACACATAAGAATGGTATCATTTTGAGATGAGTGGGAAATATATCTCCCTCCAATACATTGGGTAAAGATTTTATATCTCATGAGATATACATGGCTGGAACAGTATGTTATACCGGTTCAGTGAAAGAGGACTGAAATGAGGGTGACTCGGTTCAGAAATGGACTTTGTCCACTAAGATAGTCTTGGAAATGAGTCTTGACTAATAAGATATGACTATCTATGATTATGTGTGTATGCCACAAAGTTTCATGTTTTATGTTATGATTATTGGGTTTTCATTTCACTACTATGATTTATCCTATGTTATGATATTATGATCTCTTTTGCAGGTTAAGATTTCCAAAATGTTATGTTCTTATGAACATGATGTGATTGATTTTTCTTTTGTTTACCCTTACTGAGCATTTGAGCTCACCCTTTTATGTTTTCTTTTCCACAGGATATAAAGAATGTTTTTAGGTAAGAAAAAAATGGAAGAACTTTATGGGAGATGTTGAAGATCTTTCACCATGATTAGAAGATTATGTTCCGAGTTTCCAAAGACACAAAACTATTACGGTCCTTGTGTGTGTGTTTTTGTTATGTAATATGTATTCCACAAAAGTAATGTAATGTCCTTGTACGTTAAGCTTCGGGTCGCTACAGTTGGTATTAGAGGAAAGGATTAGTCAACTTTTGGAAAATAGGATGCGAAAATGTTAGTGAGATCCCTAGAGATATTCATAAGGTATGTCTAGGGATGTCCCTGAGGATACATATACATATATGATATAGTCCTAGAACTATGGTAACGATATTAGATTAAACCAAAGATGTCAGATATTGAAGTTACTCCCCCATTATTATGATTCTTTGCCTCTCACACTATTCTTTTTGGGTTTTAGAAAATGACTGGAAACAAGATGATTCACGATAATGGAGGATATGATGGAAAATGTAATGATATTCTTCATGAGAAACCAAATGAAATGGGATTTGGAAGTCCAAACATCATTATTACGACGAATCAGAAATCTCATTATATGATCAATAAAGTAATATTTTTTAAGTTTCCTGACTCTGCAAAAAAGAGAATGATGGAGTTTCCTGATGATCATAGAGGAAAGAAAGTTCAATTTCCCCTATGTAAATCATGTGGGAAGAGGTATCAAGGAGAATGTTTCAAACGTACTAGAAGATGATTTGGGTGTGGAAAAAAAGGACACAAAGCCAGTAAGTGCAAAGGAAAAGGTTCGGTTTACACGAGGGATGAGGATAATGGTATTGCTACGACATCAACAATGGTTAAATGTTTTAAATGTGGAATGTACGGGCATTATGCAAACCAATTACCTAAGGGAAAGTATCATGAAGAGAATCAGTATGGTCATATGGGTAGTATTTATGTGGATGATGATGAAGAGACTACAAATGATATGTGAGATGAAAGAATTATTGAAGCTCGGTCAATGGTTTAATAATGTAGTGGAATGATTACATTTTTATCATGTGTAATGTTGTATAAGTAATCTCATGGTACTATGGAATAAAGAGACATCTAAGGATTGTTACACTGTTAACTTTCCTTGAGTTTTGAAAGTGTGTGATTAATGTTACCAGTATCCATGAAAGGTTATTCAGATATTTTTGGAATGTAGATCATATTCGCATAGTGAAGGGAAAATGAGAAAATGAAATGTTTAACAGTATTCATGAGCTCATGATTGATATATGGACTAAGTGATATCATGGTTTGAGTATATAGAATTTTTAGGATTTTGGTATGTGGAAAGTGTTAACTTTTAACTGCATTCAAGATGTCACTATGGTTCAATGGGTATTAATTTTTTCAAGAGAATACATGGTTAAGGTATTCACATGATTGGAATGTGACCAACAATATATATATATGGGGGATAAATGATGGTATTCACATGCTTGGTTGATGAAATTTCATGTCATCATTTTATTTATACTATTATATTGGAAAGAAGTATTTTAGATAAGCCTAAATATTGGAATGGATTATGGTGGACATATGCTAAGTATTGTTTAAGGATAGAACTTTTTTCGATATTACTGATGGGATTTTATAGTAATATAGTTTTAGAAAAAGGACAACATACAGGACGGGCGACAACTGATCGCGTTTGACAAGGCTGTGGGAATGGAACCCACAACCGAAGTGCGACTAGCCTTTTTCGCCTACCACTGGCCTACAGGAAGTCCCTATTTAGTAGAAACTAGTTTTATTATATTAAGCAGTATTAGTCCATTTTAGGAACTATATAAGATTAATCTCACTATATATGGACTTATGTATTTTTTTATAACTTTTCTAACCTTTTGTTTGAGACAGATGGAATGACCCATCATTCTATCACATAACCTGCTAACACATCACGAATGACAAATTCAACTTCATTTCTTTAAGAGACGAAGTGGAAATTTTCCAAAGAATGACAAATGGTGAGACTATACCATAATCATGAATGTATTTCTTCTAATTCCAATTTCGTCAACTTTAGGGAAATGATCCTGAAAAAACAAAAATTTTTGTCCTACTACCCTTATATATGATGAATCAGATGGTACCTTAGATCACCACAAATCAATAGCTTTGTGATTGTTGGCTTTTTCATAGCCGTGTTCTCTACCACTCTCCATCAGAACATGACGGTTAGATTTCTCTTCCATGTCCATATTTTCTCCTATATGGAATCCCAGTGGTGAGTTCATTTGGGTAACCGTTATATTTCATACATTAGTTTTTAAAGTTCAGTTTTGGTATTTCTTTTTACGATGTGGGTTTTTATGAATAATAAACGATTTATAACCCCGACGAATTTCGAGGGAGAAATTCATTTTAAAGGGGGTAGAATGTAACAACCCGAGATTTTATAAGATACATTATTTTTAATTTCATTCATATCTTCTATTGTACGACACACCAGGATTATCTTCCACTATACGCAACACTGTATTAGCTTGTAGTATACGCCACAATTTTCTTAGTTCTTGTTACACACAATTTCAAGTTCGTTTGATAGAAGTTATTCTACGCAACATTGAGTGTATATATATATTCAATGTATAAATAAAATATGGTTGGATTCTGTTATACGCAACAACAAAGGAGTTGTGCACTACATGCAACCCTGACTTGGCTTGCATTACACGCAATCACAACCTTCCTCGATAGCGTGTCTTGTACGCAATACCAGGTTTTACTAAACAACGATAAATTATTATAATATTTTTATGAAATAGCCATTATGAATAGGGTTAACTGAATTTTTAATTTTATAACATTATTATTCATCTTAAAAATTTCTAGAACATGGTATAAGAACAAAATAAATTTTTCGGGTAAAATAAGTATTTTTAAAAAAATGCAGTTTTGCCGCCTTTTGATGGCACATCCACATTAAATATAGTTTTTGACATTTTTATATATTCAATTTTGACAAAATAAAATTATTCTTTTGAATCAGGATATAAAAATTTACATTAGATAAAGTTCTGATATTTTTCTGATAACTTTCATATTTTAATGAATAGTAAAAACACGCTATATTTTAATTAAAAACATCATTTTTCATTGAAATATCTTATGTGGTTAAATTATAATATTAAATGGTTTTAAAGTATAAATAGAATATATTTTTACCATTTAATATAATTTTTTTCATTACCATTGATTTTACCTTGAATTCGTAGGTTAAATCAATTTAATCTTTTGCAATGTTTTAAAGAAAAACCAGTTTTCTTTCGACAACAGGATTAATTTTAATTTAATTTCTTCATCTTTTTTGTATTGAATTTGGAAAAATGGATTCCATAAATGGAGTCAGTGGGTCCAAATTATGTTAATAAGACACTTTTTATTTTTGGGCTTTGTAAATAGTAACTACGGTAAATTTTATTTACTATAGTTAAAGGTAAATCAGGTAATTAAGGGTAAATATAAGATTATAAAATTACCCAAACACTTGGAAAAATCCTATTGGATAGATAATAGTAGACCCATATAACCAAAGGGTCTGATTAGATTCATTTTATGGACTTTTTTCCATGAAAATCATTTAATTATTATTAAAACCAAAGAATGTAACAACATGTCACTTTCTTAAATCTTATAAGTATAATAATTTAAATTTAGTGATAAACTTCATGAAACTTCGAAAATTAATTATCTATAGAAAGATAATACAATTATCTACATCATAGGAATTGATTTAGAATTTTTAGGGATTAAATAAGTATCATTTATTATGACACAAAGATGATGCAGTAAATGTCTTATTAATGAAATATTGACATAATTGATGTTATAAATGCCCAAATAAATGTATTTTGAGACTTTTTATGACTTACACTAATTTTATAGGTTAATATGACATGTTATTGTTGATTTAAGTAACTTGGATCTAACTTAACATTCTGTTATGAATTTCATAAAAATCATGTACCAAATAGTGTCAAAATTGACATAAATTAGTTTTTAAAACAAATATTATATTATTAATTGTTCTTTTATTCCTAAAAATTTAAGGTTAGGACAAATGAATTATATAAGGTTATATATATTAATAGTAAACAACTTGGGGTTCGTTTGGTTTGATATAGTACGTTTATTAACCATATAGTGTAAGAAAACAAAAAAAGACATGGTAAAAGTTAAATTATTTAACTTAGAGTTAAATCTAATTGATAAGGTTAAAATAATAACCTAAACTTGTCTAAATCCTATTTGATTAGAGGATTTAGACCCATACCCACCTTAGCTTCGAAATAAGACCCTTTTGAACCATTATAAACCGAATTTGACCTTAATATAAAATAATATTTTGAGATTTTCCTAAGGTGCCCCTCTCCTCCTCACAAAAATTTGAGCATTCAAGATCAGCCAAACCCTGCCAAATTCACTTCTCCACATCCCTAGTATCATCCTAGAGGTCCTGGTCTTCTTCAATGACCATCCTTAGTTCTTTATGTGGAGGTTAAGTGAAGGCACATCAAAAAGAGGTAATATCCATTATCGATCTTTTTCAATTTCTTTCTTCTTCAACTTCTTCTTCTTTAGTTGTTTCATGATAAATTAAAAACATAAGTATTTAGTATATATTGATATGTTATTATAAATAGGAAAGTACTCTAATTAACCTGCTATCCATCCTACGGAAAAAGGAAATCACCGTGCGTGCGTACGTACGGAATACCGTCTCCACGCCGTGGTGTAATCTATTTTCCACCACCACATTAATTGGATGGGTATAATGGTGTAATGAGTAACTATATATGATTATTATAAATTGATATTGATACTTAAATAGTATACATACAATTCAACACAATTCCACGACCATGGGAACGATATCATCGCTCGTGCGTACGTACTGACTACCGTCTCCACGACGCGATGAGGTTCATTCTCCACATTATCCATTCATGAATGATTATAAAGTATATATAATGAATAATAATGAAATATATGACCTGTTAAATCTACTGGATTTATGTATATATATATTTGTATCATCTACTTACTTCCATTCAAGAAAATAAGGAAAGGAAAACAGCGTTCATGCGTACGTACGGACTACCGTCTCCATGAACGGTGTGTTTCACTTCATTTATATGTCTATTATATATATATATATATACTGAATATATATGATATATAAATCATTTTTTATATTCTGGAAGTAATTAAATCATGATATAAGTAATAATAATGTCATGAACAACAAGTCCAAACACCTGTGATAAATGAAACGATTTTACCCAAAACGCTTCTTTAACATGGAATTTACAATTGAACGGGTAATATAAAGTCATAAGTGAACCATATATGATATCATAACAATGAATATGATTATTTAATAAGTTAATGACATTATTTAAATCATTATACAGGAGGTTCGGATATGTACAAAGCATATCGGACATAAGGTAAGGGAAATATCACAATCTCATTTTTATCTGAGATTGTTTATACTTTGGCATTTACTGGGGTGTATATTATCATCCACATCCATGTTTCCTCAATATGTAATATTATTTCCATTCACCGACAATTTTTTAAATCATATTTTTCCCTTTGGTGAGTTTTTAGTAAAAGATATGAATGGAATCTTTTGTCCGTTTTCGTACGAGGTACTTTTTGGACTTTTCCAACAAAAGTACGAGAAGAATGTTTTTTTAACCTATACGGCATGAATGTATTTTTAAAACATTATTTACAAAAATATTCCATTATAAGTTCTCATGTTTATTTTTAATCAACTTCTTTTAGTTTAATATTGTATGACATGTTAAGAAAGGAAAAGTGTTTTTGAAGTAGAAAGGATATTTTCATCAAAAATGAAGTTCAAGTGTTTTATCAAAATTATTTTCCATCTAAGATAATAAAGGTTTCTGCTTTTATCCATATTATTAAAATGATTTGTTTATGTTGTGATGGAATTATTTTTATTAATTCTTTTATCGTATATGAATTGTTTTATGATGTCATGATGTTTAAGATTCCCATTTTTATTACATGGGTTATGCAAGGATGTATGGTTTATGATTTTGTGGAACACATAAGAATGGTATCATTATGAGATGGGTGGGACCTATATCTCCCTCCAATGAATTGGGTAAAGATTTTATATCTCATGAGATAGACATGGCTGGAACGGTAGGTTATACCGGTTCAGTGAAACTGGACTGAAACGAGGGTGACTCAGTTCAGAAATGGACTTTGTCCACTAAGATAGTCTTGGAAATGAGTCTTGACTAATAAGATATGATTCTCTATGATTATGTGTGTATGCCACAAAGTTTCATGTTTTATGTTATGATTATTGGGTTTTCATTTCACTACTATGATTTATCCCATGTTATGATATTATGATCTCTTTTGCAGGTTATGATTTCCAAAATGTTATGTTCTTATGAATATGATGTGATTGATTTTTCTTTGGTTTACCCTTACTGAGCATTTGAGCTCACCCTTTTATGTTTTCTTTTCCCCAGGATATAATGAAAGGTTTTTGGAAAGAAAAAAAAAGGAATATCTTTATGGGAGATGTTGAAGATCTTTCACCATGATTCGAAGATTATGTTCCGAGTTTCCAAAGACACTAAACTATTACGGTCCTTGGGTGTGTGTTTTTGTTATGTAATAAGTATTCCGCAAAAGTAATGTAATTTCCAAGTACGTTAATCTTCGGGTCTCTACAAATGTTACCCTGAGAGAATATTTCTGCTTTCACCGTCAGTTCTGTTACAATGATTCATCATGTATAATTTATTCAAGGAGGCTTCTGTAATAGTTTATTATGGACACATATACAATGATTGAGTCTCAAAGTCTATCTTTTATTCTCTTCAATCAAAAGTGATTGAGGGCAGAACGTTACAACGATTTTCATGATGCTTTCCTTATAGGTGATTAAGATGGGTCTTCACGTGGGAAGGGTGTCATTTTACCTTCCTCATTTACGGGCGGCCCGAGATATATGATTCAAATTTACCAAGATGCAATGTCAATATGTAATTGGGCGGGGTATCCAGAATTTTTTTTAACATTTACATGTAATCCAATGTGGCCTGAAGTATTGAGATTTGTTAAGGAAAAAAATATGTTCCCATCTGACAGTCCTCATATAATTTCAAAAATATTTATTATTATGTTGGGGGTAACTAATGAAAGATTTACGCAAAGGTTGTTTTTTAAAGTCTCGAGCAGGTACTAAGCTTCTTCAATAATAAAACATACTACATAATTTTTTTCTTTTAACATCATATTTCAAATTTCTTCCACATGCTTTCTCATATATCTTTTGTCTTCCAATGTAGTTGTTCATACTGTAGAGTTTCAGAAAAGAGGACTACCACACATGCACATTCTATTATTTCTTATCCATGAAGAAAAAGTTGTCACTCCAATAGACATTAACAAAATTATTATGGATTAAATTCCAAATAAAGGAACATTTCAAATAAATCATACATTAGTAGAAAAGTTTATGATCCATGGGCCTTATGGTGATGTGAATCATCACTCACCTTTTATGCGGAATGTAAAATGCTCAAAATATTACCCAAAAAAATTTGTTTAGCATACAACAACTGATGATGATGGTTATGTTGTCTATCAGAGATGGAATTCTAGATGTACAGTTGTAAAAAATGGATTATCATTAGAAAATCATTTTGTTGGGCCATACAATCCAGTTCTTCTTCAAAAATAAAAAGCTCATCTAAATATTTAATTATTCAATCAATCCTCCTCTATCATGTACCTTTACAAAATATAAGCAAAGGCCATGCCCGTGTCATCACATCACTTTATGACAACAACAACCATGCAACTAATAACAACGTTAATGAGATCAAAATGTAATACGACTGCCGTTACATCTCACCCTGTGAAGTTTCCTATAGGATCATTTCCTACGATATCCATTTTGGATATCCTCTTGTTGATAGACTGCCGTTACATTTACCTGGACCGAACATCGTGACGTATGCAGAATGTGACAATATTGAATACATCATAAATTGTAGCACCGGTTATAATACCATGTTCACCTCTTAGTTTGAAGAATATATTTTGTACCCATAGGGAAGAACTCTAATATATACAGAATTCCAACAACAAGATTTTCTAACTGTATCATAAAAAAATGGGACCCTGGAAAACATGGATTCAGTATTGGAAGATAGTAATATGTGCCACTATCTTCTGGAGAACTATATTACTTGTGGATTCTATTTACAATGTTCAGAGGTGCGACTTCATAAAATTCTATTAGAACATGGAACAACATTACTCATAGTACATTTAGACTAACCTGTTCAGTAATGGGACTGTTAGCTGATGATAATGTGTTCATTCAAGCAAAAAAAGATGGATCCCAATGGGGAATGAGAGACTACTTGCGAAGAAACTTTTCCGGAATGTTGTTCTCAAATACCATTTCCTGACCTGACGTTGTTTGGGTGGAAACATGGAAGATTCTAACTGAATATATTGTATATTCCCAACACCAACTCCTAAAAATACAAGGTACAAACAATGTACAATATTTTTCAATACATATCTTGGATATTAAAATGGTCTCTAAATCTATTTCCCTATCATATAGACCTGACAATGAAATATCATCAAAAACAAATGTTATGTTTGATTGAAATAGACAACATTCTACGCAGCAACGATAAATCTCTGCATTGTTATCCTCCAATGACCATCCTGATTATTCATTAGCTACTCATCTGAATTGATTAATTGTTGAAGATATCAATTACAATATAGAAGAACCTCATACTTAGTACTCAACATTGCAGAATATGCATACCGTTGAAAAGAACATGTTATTGAGAGAATTATTCCTACGTTATGTTCTGATACTGGGGGATTTTTTTTCATACATGGATTTGGGGGGACCTGAAGAATTTTATCTGGGGAGTCATGACATGTTTACTAGGATTAAAAGGTAAAATTGTACATGCATTTTATTCCAGTGGAATAGAATCTTCACTCCTTCCAGGTGGAAGAACAACCCATTCTAAATTTCGTATTCCCATATCTACAAATAATAACTTAGTCTGCAATATTCAGAAATGGAGTGATGTTGTAGAACTACTACAATAAAAAAAATTGATTATCTGGGATGAGGCTCCAATACATCATAAAAACTGTTTCAAAGCTCTTGATCATACATTAAGAGATATACTTTATGTGAATAATGAAAATTCTTCTAATTTAACATTCGGTGGTCTAAAAGTTGTCCTTGGTGGAGATTTTAGACAAATTATTCCAGTTATCCCTACTGGTGGCAGAAATGACATTGTATTTGCAAGAATAAGTTCATAATATCTATGGAAACATTGTCAGGTTTTAACATTGACCAAAAACATGAGATTGCAATATACAGATTAAAATGATTGTTCTGATTAGGTGAAACAATTTTCTTTGTGGATTTTGGATATTGGTGAGGGATGTGTTTCTGATCTCAACAATGAGTATGGATGTAATCAAATCCCATAAACATACCTCTTGAGAACAAATAAACCACCTCTGGAAGGAGCTGTTGATTTTGCATACCTAGATTTTAACATTAACTATGGATTTGTTTCATATCTAATAGGTTGTTCTATATTAGCACCAAATCGTGACATTGTATAAGAAGTCAAGGACTACATGTTAATTCTAACATCATCATGAGGAAAATATTACTTCAGTTCTGATTTTGTATGCAATTCCAGTTTTTATACTGATCGGCCTGAGAACTTATATACTATAGACGTTTTAAATGGTATCAATGTCTCTGGACTTTCTACACACAAAATTACTTTGAAGGTTGGCATATAAAATATGTATCTCGGAAATTTAGATCAATCAGCGGGGTTATGCAATGGTACTAGTCTTATAGTTACACACTTCGGTGACCATGTAATCAGAGTTGAAATTTTAACTTGTAGTCATTCTGGGTATCAGGAATTCATTACAAGAATTATTATGACACACAATGATGATAGATGGCCTTTCAAACTACAACGAAGACAATATCATTTGACTTTTTCTTATGCAATGACTATTAATAAGATCCATGGTCAATATCTATCTTTAGTTTGTTTATATATATGCAAGCCTGTTTTTTGACAAGGATAGCTTTCTTTTTCCGTATCTAGAGTTACATCGCCAAGGGGTTTGAAAATTTTTCTTGATGATAGAGATAATCCAACATCTGACTGTACACAAAACATTGGGTATAAAGAATTTTTTGATATCCTTTCTTAGGTATCTATTCATTAAATATATATTCATTTGCATTCTATTATCAATTGCTTATACATATTATCTGATTACTTATATTACTGCTTACTATGTAATATCTGTAGACTAATTGAAATTATACAGAAACCAAAACATGTCAAGAAGAATGTCTCATTTGAATGAGATTACTATTGATGCTGATGAAACATTAGTGATACAAGTCTGTGTATTGAATCTTTGGTGTAATTCATCACCCAACTCTGAAGTTTCTTCTATCGATTTGATTTTCTATGATGCTCATGTTAGTATATCCTCTCCATAAATTAGATTTTTTGTACTTTTTTCATACTCCTAATAATGTTTACTTCTACTACAGGACATTATTTCCTGTAATTGATATGTGTCATGTGATTTTTAAAGGTTTTCTCTGTAAATAAACTGTTCAGGGGACCAAAATTCAGTGCAAAATTACTAACCTCCAGCTAATAAGCAAGTACAAACCACTACTACAAGAAGGCTTGTGCTACATTATAAAAAACTTCCAAATTGATCCTAATCAAGGGAGTTACATGGGGACAAGACATGCTTGCCGGATTTTTTTTACAACAACATATATTTGACCTACCGATGCCCAACTTCCACTATTTAGCTTTGAGTTCACTTCTTTAGAATATATTATCAAAAAAGTCGTTCGAGAACAACATTTTATAGGTAAATTTCATTACAACTCTATATGTCATAATAACTACAAATTTCAAATGCATATTTTCATCACGTTTTCAATAAATATAGTCCAGAAATACAAAATTGGCATGGTATATTGTTTAATTTGCTCAATTTCTAGGTTATTCACACACTGATCTGGGGGATACCCTTATCATAAAATATATTTGTTTGATAGAAGTTATACCTATTATAGAGATTATTGGACATCTGCGGCAATCATACCCTATACAGTCTATTGTTACATCCAACCAAAAGATTCAAATTGTTTTAGAGGATGACATGTATGCATCATTGACTTCTCACAATAATTACCATAAGATATTTCTACTACCAAAATTTTTTTTTGATTTCTTGCAGAGGCTTACGACTAAACTATAGCTTGTGGGGGAAGTTTTCCAACATAATGGCAGAGTACTTGGAAAACACCAACGACTCCCCTAAAATTCTGATCTTTTAAATGGTTAGGGCATAACGACTAAGATTTAAGAAATCGAACTACAAATTTTGAAATATTCCATACTTCAAACTAAAATGTTTAGTAGGTAACCTCAAAATAGGATTATCAATTTAAGAATGATGAATATTATTGGATTAAAAGTACTTTAATTTTTCAAATATTCTAGCATATATATTCTATAAGCTAACTAAAGATATCCAGCTTCTATTTTTTTAACAATTGAATTTTTTTAATGGAAACATAAATGTTTAATGTTGCACCAGGTAATGTGTTCCAATATTCTATTAGGCCTTACTCAAAATTAAAAATTCCTAGATTTAGTAATACCTAACTGAAAATTAATGTACTGTTTATCAATAATAATTATGCTCTAGACAAGGTTCCACACATTAACCATTTTTCTTAAAACAAAACAATTAAAAATATTTTGTTGATCTTGAACATGTTACATCATCTGTTATTATCACCACTTCAATAAATGATTCAAAAATACTAATGAACATGGACATCCCAGTAGTCTATAACTTTAGAAGCATGTAAATTTAGGAGTTTATTTTTTCTCCCGCAATCGTATCTACAAATAGAAACAGCATGATTTAAAACTGCTTAAAATGTTCACTTCAATGCTGTATTTTTTTACTTTAACAGATCTGGGGTAATCTGTCATTCAAATATTCATAGTTCTCCATCAACAAATTCAAATAGTTTAGTTACAACAGTTCCTTATTGGAATAACAAAAAACTATTTCTGATGTAAAAAAACATCTGGAGGTATGGTCATCTTCTTGTTTTATTTATTTCAATGTGATGTCTACAACACTGTTTCATGTAACACCTACTATCATGAATATATATTAATATTATCATTTGTATCATAGTCAACAAGATGTTTGATTTCTGCTACAATAGTTAAACTTCAAAGCACTTATAACATGTATTTTAAATCATGCAACTATTTCATGAAAAAAGTTCAATATGAGGATGGAAATATCTGGTGCCCGAATTGTAAAAAACATCCATGATGCACTACTCCAAGGTATTCATTTAATGTGTTCTTTAATTGATAAATATTAAATGGGGCTAGGTTTACTATATGAATTAAATTTTACTGATATGACCTCTTGAATTATATCAACTATAAATTCAATAGATTTAGAGTTCAACTATTGGTGAGAGATGAAATTGACTCGTTGTCTGTTGTTCTCTTTGACAAGCACGTCATGAAATTCATAAGTAAAAAAGCTTCTCACTTGAGAGATTCTATGATACAAGTAATCTTCTTGAAATATCATTTCTTCTTTCGGAATCTGATATTATTTTTTAACTCACACTTCTGTTTCATTACACAATAGGACGAGGTTGAGTTTGGTTTCCCCCCAGAAGTGAAAATTTTGAAAACAAAAAAATCTTGCTGGCACTATATGTCATAAATTACAACATTCAAAATAAAAAAAGGTCTTTAGAACTGAACACTTACACATGTCTCTTCATCAGTGATAATGAAGAGAATATCATCACCTATCATAAAAGTTTTGCAGAAATTCAATTAAATAGAGTAATTACTCCCTAATTATTTAGTTCCAACTCTCACGAATTTCTAATTACAACCTTATCAGTAATTTTATTATGACATTTTATTTTATTCTCGCTTAATTATAATTCCTTTTACATGAAAACCAATTACCATATACCTATTATAGTAATTTCACCCATCTGGTTTAGGAACATCAATGTGTTGGATCTTCAGTAGTCAGCTGCAATAGTGGTGATGGATTCGATACAACAAGTACAATTATATATTCAACTCTATTATAGCTTATATATATTCATTTATTATTACTATCAGTCTGTACGTTTTGTAAACAGTAATTATTTTTCATTCATGTATTTTTCAGTTCATTAAAAATTGATTACATTTGTGTTTCTAATATACCAACATCCTATATATTTTATTGTTTCTTCATTTCTATGTCTTATAACTGCTGATAACTAATCCTTCATTACAATGATATCTTTATGTAGAAAAACATACTGACTGACTTCGATGTTGAAGATGTATTCCAACGCAATGACTCATAGTCTATAGACTTCGCGCCAACTGATGTGAATGAACTACATCACCATATAATGGAGAACACAAACAAAAAGGCTAAAAAACAATACTGACTATATGTCATGCATTTCCAAGGTAATGAAGGCCTATTGGAAAATCATTCAGTTTCAACTATCAATTTTCATATTTGAAAATATATACATATTGTGTCTTGTATCTTCATGGTGAATCAGTTGCATTCTGGAAGTAGGTGTGAATTAAGGACCTTGCTAGGATAATTTCATTCTATTTGAAACAAATATATGATGTTTTGTAAAGTCTGTTCTGTTTAATGAACTTACTTACTTTCAAAAGCCTAGCTCTGTGATGTACAAATTGTTTACAGTCTTTAGTTTACTTTTTTTCTTAACTACATAACATTATCAACTGACAGATGCTTTTTTCATACTATAAATCAATAGATTAATGTTAATATAAAATTCATGTTTTGGGATGAAAATCATCATATGGTTACATTTATGCATGTCAACTGTACTTTAATCATACTAATATGTTTTACTTACTCACACTAATGTAGAATTTTCAGGAATCAATATAACATTATACAAACTGGGTGAACTGTTGCTGCTCTGCATCAACGGATAATGGTTGTACTAGGAGTCTATTTCATTTTTCTTTTTCATATTACATAACTTTGAACTGAACTTTCATTTTACTACTCTGTCACTTCTGATATGTGATTTTAAAAAATGGTTCCAGTACTCTGTTTTAGTAATTTACATTGTTTTTAATTTGACCAGTGACTTTTTTTGAGATCATCATGAAATGTTTTATATGTGGTCATTGGATATATGTAGCACTCAACACACTTTATTTATATAATATTGTTATTCTCCATTGAAATTTCATCCCCACTCAATAGAGTTGGATTTATGTTACTGCATTTGGTTATACTTCCATTGTAATCTCAGAAAAGGTTAATTATATTTTCCCCTATATATTATCACACATATAATAAATGCAGACTTCTCTAATATATCAAACCAAATAGACCATATTATTCAAATTATATAACTAATACAAGGTACATTATTCATCAAATGCTGATGTATTCATGTTTATTCCATATGCTTGGGTTATTTTTTACAATTTTTTCTGAAATGTAAAATATTCCTAGCCACATAACACCAGAAAGGAAAAAAATGTCAAGTACATAAGGCTTCAACAATTAGCACTAGCTGGGATGCATGTACTGTCCTCTAGTAATCTGCATCCTACAGTATACTACTCAACTGTGGTATCTCCTAAGTTAGTATGGCTTCCAATGGACATAAATCTTTGAGCAGTGGTGTGTAGTTTTCCTTCCTAACTGTAATTACATTTCATTAATGTAGGGTATAAATTCTGTGTTTTGTAACTATGTTGTGAAGTTATATCAGACCCACTATATTAATTATGTGATATTTACTGATTTCCTGTTCATAATAACTTATTATATCAATTCTGATCTTGCTTATATTTCCCCTGTATTGATCCACTACATTATTATAACTTTGAAAAAAATTCACATCCAGATCTCTATGCTGTTACAGTTCTTGGATGATTATATATTTAATAGGATTTATAACTATATGATGTGCATCTTCATATATTATTAACCAAACAATAGTGATGATATAAAAAAGGCTTCTACTATAACACCAAAAGGGATGCTTCAATGGTAGTTACAATGTACTATTCTAATATGTTTTCATGACAGATGCATGAAGTACCAAGTTTATGCAATGAATAAGTGTTCCTTTGTTTCCATTACAAGAAAAGGGGTGATTTTTTATTGTAGTCTGTAGTCGTAAATTGGTATATTTATTTTTAGTTAGTCTGTTTTTTTAAACATCACTATGTTGTCTGTTTTCTTTGCAAGAAATACTATTAATAAGGGGGATATTATTTGGGAAGATTCATCATGATGGAGAAGCAATCAGGTCTAGATATTCATATCATAATTGGGCCTTATGTGTGTTCCCAACAACTATAGGGGTAATTTTGAGTGTTTTTAGTTGGTACAATATATTAATGAGTTTTCATTAATAAACATTGATGGTTATTTATTTCTTTACAAAGTGCAGGGGTCTCCCTATTTGGCTGAAATATATTCCACGATCAGTTTTAGAACTTTTGATGGTCCATTCAGATTATGTTCTTATGTAATGTAATGAATTATGTTTTTATTGTTTCATTGGATGGTTTATATGAATGAAATTACACAACATATGATTATTGTATATCTAAGACTTGATTATTGGACTACAAAAACCAATCCTGTGAGGTTATTGGTGATATTATCTTATGCATATCTCAAATTTGAAAAAAGTTATTGCAGTGTGTTATTGTTATTAAAAGGTAAAAACTTATAAACTATTATGTACTTTGTGCTATCTTTAATTAATACACATGTACTTATGACCCTACATGACTGCTACCACATAACAAGGCCTCAGGGATTTGATTTGGGTCCGTTTTCTGCTCTGTTTCATTTTAATTCATGTGGTGAGTCAATGTTTTGTTCAGTTTTAGTACAGTTCCCATGTTGGGTTCATTATTTGTTATGTTTCAGTAAAATTCATTAGACAATCTTTAAATCCAAAATTTTATTCTGCTCATAATGTTCTGTTAAAATGATTCTTTGGAAAGATGTTTACCATGGAGGAGGGGAGGGGAGTGGTGGGGTGGGGAGGGGTGGGGCCGATGAGGGGATGGCTGGGGATAAAGAGGATAGGGGGGAGGGCGTTGGGTAGTTAGGAGTTGAGGGGAGGGGGGGACTGCTTGGGGAACATGTTTTCCAGGGGGGAGGGGAGGGGAGGGGACTGCTTGGGTAAGATGTTGGCAAGGGGGAGGGGAGGGTAGGGGAGGGGAAGGGAGGGGAGGATGAGGGGAGGGCTGGGGATAATGATGACATGGGGGAGGGCACTATGCAGTCAGGAGGGGAGGGGAGTGGGGGATGCTTGTGGAACAGGTTTTAATAGGGGGAGGGGAGGGGAGGGGAGGGGAGGGGAGGGGAGTGGAGGGGAGGGGAGGATGAGGGGAGGGATGGGGATAATGAGGACAGGGGGAGGGAGCTAGGCATCTTGGAGGGGAGGGGAGTGGAGGGGAGGATGAGGGAAAGGGGGGAGGTGATGGGCATGTTCGAGGGGAGGGGACAGAGGAGGGGGCTACTGGGGAAATAGATTGGGTAGAGGGTGGATTGGTTGGGGAGGGGGATGGGCAGAGGGGGCCCTGATGTGGGAGGCATATCTACTAGGATTGGGTCGAAGCAAAGCATATATTTGGGAAGGGGATTGATAGAGCAGGGTAGGGGGTAGGGGGAGGCGCTGTATATTTTTTGGTGGGACCATATAGGTAATATAATCTATTTTTTATTGACATTTTTTTCACTTCACTACAATACCCAGTTTTTTTTCATTGACATTCTTCTGAACGAAATGGTACAATCCGATGACAAAAACAAATAATGGAATGTCTACTATTCCTATTTTTCCAACTTATATTATTTTTCATTTCAATTTAATACATTTAGGTTATCATTTTTTTATTCTACAAAGTCTGGTGTTCTTATAGTTTGGATTTTTTTAATGCATAAATGTTTTTCATGCATTGGAATTTGGATATTTATAAACTGTGACGTAGATTCTCGGTGACATAAAGACTTATAATTTATGTCTAAAAATGAAATTTTCCATTTAAATGTTCATTTCATTCCTATTCATAGGAATATCCAGGTGTTTATTGAATTCATGCATAATATTTCATTCATGTACTTGTCATAATATCTCATGTGACATTAATAGTTATATAATTTCATTCCTGTTCATTCTTTAATAAACTTTCGTAATTGCTATCTATTAGATATTTTTATTCATGTATTTGATAGTTGATACTTATGATTTCTTCTTCAACATGACCTATTTACTTTTCATTATTCTTTTATATTTTCATACGCGTTTATTTCATTTTTCTGCAAAGATGTCGTTTTAATTTTCATTGAATATTATGCACTATATTCTCCTATATGTTTTATATGTTTTCAAATAATTTTATATTCCTTCTTTATTCTCTTATATGTATCCCATATATTCTCCCTCAAACATTTCAATGGTTTATTAAGTATAATGATGGTATAATTATGTTTTCCTTATGTATTATCATATATTATCCAATATGTTTTAAATATTATCGTACATATTCATCTATATTACATTCTTATTCTTATTTTATTATGTTTTCAATTCTATATATTATATTCGATTACAAATAAATATTAAGTATCACTTTTTTTCAATATATTCAATATTTATGTTCTTTAATATTGCAATATAGTTTTGTCTTCATGAAAGTAAGCATTCAACGTATTTTCATGAGAATGCACGGGTAAGTACTAGATATTATAAATGTAAGGAAAAATTTTCAAATAACCTTACTAAATTAAAAAATAAATAAATGTATTATACTTAAATTTTTCCTCATATAATTTATTTTTCATCTTAGAATGTAATTACCCATAATTAACCCAAAACATCGTCTCTAAAAAACCCTCAGCCAAATTAAAATCTTATAACATTATGGGTATAAAAGGGTTTCTATTAAATTGAAAATATGATCATATGAAAAATTACAAAATCATGATTGTTTATATAAATACTAAGAAAAAATCATGTGAATAACTTCGAAATCTATAATGGGTTCTAAACCCCCCACTAATACCAATTGCAAGGACCCGATGTTAAGAATTACATATTCCATTATCTTTGACCTAGAATTAACTTTTTTAAATATTTTATGACATTTTTGATTTGAATAATATATATTTATTAGAATATATTACAATGTAAAATCATATATTAATAGTGGAGAATTATACATAGTATATATTTTATAACCTATGAAAATATTTAAAATAAACATTAGTGTATTTTCATGATAAGTATCTACATTCTTCATGACCTCATCCATGTCTCTACTCTCCATTAAAAGTAATGATTATTATAAGAACATGAAAAATGAAAAATAATATAATTATGGGAAATAAAATAATGAAATATGTTATTCTAGTAGAAAATTATTTATTCTATTGAAACAAATTTGTAAAAAAATATTCATTTTCATCCAAAAACAAAATAAATTGTTCTTAAAGAGGATAATTATCAGTCATTTTTAGTTTATACTATTTCCATCGAGTATTATTAGCACGAATTTATATATCTTGTATGTTCCTTGGTACATCATCTACATAGAATACATACAAAACTGTTAATAACCCTTAAAATTTAGAATAACCATTCCTCTAACATCAAATATAATGATCTAGAGAACAAAATTATTACCCAATGCATTAGAGGTAAACCATAGTGAACCCATCTTAATATATAAAATGATCTCACCCGTTAGATTTAACAGGGATAAAACCATCCTAAATAGTTTACAAGAAACATATCATCAATAAAAATCTTGAATAATATTTGGAAAAAATATAAATACCATTCAGATATCAAAATAAACATTTTTTAGAAACTACTATTAATATCCATGAACTCATAAAAAAATACTAATAACATTTTATTTGAAACCAACAATAGAAACATATAAATAAAATAAAAAATAATTGATACATTATGATGGTGGTATAATAAACTTCATTCTTACATGTTAAAAAAATTATTTATTTATACCATTATAAAAATATCTAAAAGATGTCTTTAAAAATAGATTTTTAAAAATTATTACACACTAAGTAATGTTTATCATGAATTTTCATTATTATGATTAATAATAAAAATTTATTAATTTAATAATTTCCTAATATCCTTTTTAATTATCCTATTTATATTACCTATTTCAATGTCAGATTAAATTTCTTCATCTTTTAAATTCATGCTTGTCATGTTGACAATATTCTTTACATAAGCCAAAACTGTCTTATTTGATTTAAAAATGGTCTTAGAGGTAATTATTAAAACATAAAAAATATAATAATCATGACATGATTATCGTTTTTATATATAAATTATAATTTTTATCCACCCATTGAATATGGTTAGGAACAATGATCAATGTTACAACCATTGGGATGATAGGTCATACGTACACATGAGAAACGTTTCCATTTTTCAATGATCATTTTGGAATGAAGGTAAATATTATTTTATCTACATATTATGATAATAATATTGGAAATATAATTATAATTATTCATATATAATTATATATTTCATCAATTTGATGTGATGAAGAAAAATGTATCACATAACATTGTTGTGGTAATCTACACATACATGCGAACAATGTAGTCATTATTCTATTCATGGAATGGTAAGAATACTAATGATATATTATTATTTAGGAACTATAAATATGTTATTAATATCCTATTTATAAAATTACTCTAGCATTATAACTACTGTTTAGAGAATGTGAAGGAAAACATATTAAATCATTTCCTAAGAAAGTAGTCTATCATACTCAAGAATAATGAATTATTTTCCAATAAGATGGATATAGAGGTGGATATCGGTCATGAATCTAACTTAGTAACATATTAATATATTTATTATATATATTTTTTTAATTTTATATTTTTTATGATTGTTTGAGGGATTTGAATGTATCTAAAAGCAGGATTTATTGATTAAAATTAACACCTCTTATTTATAAAATCTCCTTTGACTGACACCTTAATTCCACATAATATTGTGTAATCTATTATATATACTAAATTAGGCTTTTTCCTACCCTACCTGTCAAATTTTCCTTATTCCACGTCACCCCCTTTTCATTCCCTCTACTTTTCCTTCCTCCCTCCCCCGACATTTCCATCCTCCGTCGCGCGACGCCTTCGGCTTCCCCCCACCATGCGCTCTCCCCTGCTCCCTCTGGATTACGGTTTCACAGCTACCCCTGACTTTTACATCCTCCGTCGCGCGACGCCTTCAAGTTCCCCCCACCGCGTGCTCTTCCCTGCAACCTATGGATTAGGGTTTCGCAGCTACCGGCATCCTTCAAAATTCTGGCTACCTTCGGTTTCCTACCCTCACTTCCGACATTTTCTTCATCTTCGACCAATTCTTCTCTTCCGTCGACCACTGCTCCCGGTTCATTCCTCAAAACCTAGGTTTTCCGCCCCTAACGTCGGCCTCCTCTACCTACACAACATCCCTCGGTGCCTCCGGCTTCTCCGCCTCCTCCCCCTCAACCTTCATTGTCTAGGGTTCACGATTTCTTCTTCTCCTCATGAAAAGAACCATCGGATATTCCTCCAGTTAACTGGGACATCCTTTCCATCTGTCTATACCTTCGTCAGGATCTTATATTTCAATGTAAGCATAGTAATTCAACAATAGACTCCAAAATATTCACTTCAACCGCTGACGAAACAGAAATCTACGTCAGCGGGACATCCATTGGTTGGAGACAGGCGCGACTCGCGAATTGCGTTGTCAATATGGGAGGTAACCCTACATTTACACTATACTAACATCGATGAAACCACCATAAGATCCTTCTCCCAATTACTTTTGACCATAACATCAAGAACATTTTATATTATTATTTGGGTAGTGCTACTCCCTACATCTCATACATGATTTCCTTCTATCCTAAGCTACTACATCATCTAAATTGGTTTTATGTTACAGGTAAAATGTCTTCACACCTATAGATTGGAGGAGGTCTTCTGCACCTGCGACAGCTTCAGTTTGCTTCACCACTACTATGATAAACATAGCACTATTTTAGCTTTCTGTTCTGCAAACAATTTACATTTATTTTATCTATTCTCTTCAATTTTCAGTATCTATCTATGGAGAAGAATTTATCATATGTCACTATTATTCCCATTCAGATTTGAGTCCCCCTTTTTCCATATTAACTCTATGAGTGACATTAACCCCAATTCTTGATTTTTATCTTACTGTTTTTTCATTATTTGAAGCAAGTTATGGCCAATGAGATTTCATTATTGATCAGTACATTTATTCTACATTGTATTATTATTAAAATAGTTCCTAATGAGCTTACATTTATTCTTCTATTCATGTTTCTTTATCATTGTCTTCAATTTTTGAATGCAATGGTAATAATGATTCAAGGTAATTTTTCATTTGACAAAATTGTTTCATTTCTATATATTTTTTCTTAAATTGACGAGATATCTTTTATCATAAATTGTATTAATATATCCAACCATGCTTTTCACTGGATTTTTCCATATATACAATGTTTAGAATGTTATTTTATCAATATCTTAAATTTTAAATAAGCATGCACCATTTCGTATATTCTTTCTTACTTTTGATATATATTTTTGTATTAATTATAATTTAAATTTTTGTCACTTCTGCTGCTTTCTCAGGTATGTGACATGGAATCCCTCATCTATAGTGATTTTTTTAAATGTATGTTTCTGTTTATACACCTACTTCTTACAACTCCATGGGTGAATTACATAATGAAAACCCATATCTATCACCACATACGCAACATTCTACAATATGGATTTTCATATTAAAGATTAATTCCTTTCAAATGCTATCCTTTTTAAATTTTTATGATGAACATAAATGTAAGGTTGGATATTTCATTTCTAAGGATCTTTTTGACATCCTAGATTTCATTTACTATTGAAAATAATGTTTTCATTCTTATTTTATAAATTTAAATTAACTACATCATGTTGGATATATAAACATTTGGATTGCATTATTTTGTTATACTTGCCTTTTTTCATTTTGATAATGAACATAAGGGTAAGGTTATATAATGCATTTCTAAGGCTTCGTAAATGAATTACTTCCCCCGTGGGATATTACGGGATATTCATAGCTTGTCTATTTCATGTATATCTTCATTACACCATGCTCACCCAGTTATAGTTCCATGGAGCTGTTCTGCACCCGCGGCAGCTTTGCTCAACTGGTTTTGAAATGATATATGCAAAACTAGAAGGTAATAATAAAACCAAATCCTTCTTACATAACAAATGCATACTTATTAGCATTAGTGACATTTATTTTGTTTATCATTTACTTTTAAAAATCATTGATTTTTCAGGACATTTGAAATAATGTGACACTTCATTTGATCTTGTCAGTGCCCTGATGCATGATGTTTGTGATGTAAAACTAAGATTCAGAAGCAAAAAAGTATTATAGGTAATACTATTTTTACAGCGTTGATTTCTTATACCTTTTTTTGGCAATGTGAATTTGTGTTTATGGAATTGTTTTAAGCTCATGGTATAGGTATCCTGTAAACATTAACCAACTGAATCAGTTTAATGTTTATATGGATTATCAATTATTATTTTCTATGAAATTGTTTAATTTGTAGATTAAAAAAAAGAGTACTAAGGAAACAATGACAGAGGTTGTCAGTTATGTATATTCTTCACATTAAAATGTTTTTTTTATCATCCATTTTGATAGGATTGAATTAAAAATGTGATCATATTCATTTTGATTTTAGGAGTGTAAGCTATGTAAGTGTACCCAATCGAAGAAATATAAGGGAAACCAATCCAGGAAGTGTATTGGTAACTAATCCATAATACATCAATGAATCTGTAGAAACTTGTAATGCTATTTCAGAGTCATTTGGAATACACAACATCCAACTTGTGAATATATCACAGCATAAATTCATCGCAACAGAAAAATGGCACTGCATATATGCATGGTGAAGAGATAATAGGTATCTCATGAATTTATTGATGGTGGAATGCTCTGAATACTATTCCATAGAGACTCTGATCATGGAATACATGGGAATTCTGAACCTAATTGGGGGGCCATTATGCCATGTATTATGTTGTGTTTCTCAAATAAGGAGATAATTAATCATTTGCCAAATATTTACCACTATTCAATACAGGTTCAATGTTGTGGGTTACTGGACACACTCAAATTATAGACAATGAGTACATCAAAACGGTTACAAGAATGGTGTTATTCTTTACATAATTGTATAGTTTTATACAAAAATACCAGTGATTTTTTTACCATGCATCAATCGTTTCACAACAAAATATTATTAGTTGTTGTACAACCTAGGAGCTCTTAGGAGTTCTCTTGGTGTAGTCAAGCCTAGATGCGGCATCTGAGATATCTGGATCTTCAACCATTTGGACTCTATCAACATCTCCAGGTATTTCTTCTACATTAAATAATTGAGAGATATCTTGCACAATTTATCTTTGCGTTAGTTTTTTATGTGGCTGAGTCATCTGATTTTCCTGAAATCTTGTATCATTACTAAAGAAGGCATTTTCCTGTAGATGTTTCACCACTAGAATCTTCCAAGATGCTACTCCTAATTTCACTCCCATTCTTTCCTCCATTCACAACCCCTCACGCACGTGATTTTCATTCATGCGGCCTAGGGATTCTGCTTACCTCCCATCAAGCTACCTCCGTTCATTATCTTTGTCTCCGCCTGCGTGTCTGCCCGCATCTTTGCTTACGTCTCCACCTTCGTCTCTCTCTGTTCTTAGCAATCCAGAAACTTGACTCCAGAAATCCTTCACATCACCTCGGTTCCATATCTCCATTCATCTTCACCTCCTCTGTCTATCAGCACCTTCGATTTACCATTAAATACCTACTCTATTACAATATCTTCTCCTCATTCAACCACTGAATATGACCCGCGACAACCACTTCGCAAACCCCTTTAACAGCACCAACAACATATTTAGAAATCCTACAGATATACATCTCTTCCACATTTATGTTATCCCAATCCCATCAATATTTTATCCCTTCGACTTCATTTTGTACTCAGATCTTTTTGCGACGGCTTCATTGGAGATATACCTTAGTCCGTCACGTATTCAACAACCACTATTCTTTTTTTCCTTCGGGTAACTCATCAATTCATCTGTATTTGATATTATCTACTGAAAACTAACAAATTTACTCATTTTCTATTCAGTTATTCTAAAAAAATTTATACATACCCTTGATTTGTTTTCAATCTATTTAATAATATGTCGTTTTTATGCTTGGATATGAAAATTTATAGATTGTTGGTAGTTTGACTATTATGTGAGACTTATTGTTATCAAATTTTTATTCAACATCCACTCATGGATCTGTTTTAGACTGTGGATTGTGTAATCAATCTATGTAATAATCTAACTTTTTCTTGTTTGGAATCATAAAAATTTCTTTTTGTTTGTTTTCTGACACTAAATATTATTTTTATTGTTCCCTATGTAATAACAACAATAACTGTGTAATTTATATACATTTTTATGTTGGAGATGATTTTTTTACCTTGATACCTTTGGGATTTTTTTTCATTATTCTCAATAAAATTGTAACATTTTACAGATTATTGTAAACATCTCATCAACAGGTGAGTGAACATGTAACACCCATGTCTTATTGAATTTCACTGTTTTATTATGTATTTTTTTATTATAAGAGGGTTAATAGGTTCATATATTTTTCTAATTTGTTCACAATGTTTTCTTCAAACAAGTCCATTATTTATTCCATAAAGGTACTTAGATTCTATTAACGACTAATATCATGGGTATTAACAAAGCTTGTATATCCATTGAAGATTTCTGCTTTTCTGTGCATACGTGTTTCGCATCATCTCCCCTCTTTGAAACTTCCTTTCCAAACCCTGTAAGTGGAAAAACATGAGAACATGGCAGTGAACTGAAGAAGAAGAGTATGGATGGGCAGCTATGAGCCCGGGAGCAGTCCATGATTGACTTCAAAATTTTATTAGGTTCTGCATTTTTTGTTTATCATTTTTCTTCATTTTTCTTGAATTGTGTCTGCATTTTTGCTTCATTTTATGGTTCTGCATCATTTTTTCTGCATCTTTTGGGTAGGGGGAGGGGAGGGTAGGGGAGGGGAGTGGGGAGGGGGCTGCTGGTGGAAAATATTGGGCAGGGGGAGGGGAGGGGAGGGGAAGGGGCTGGGTAGGTTGGAGGGGTGGGGATGGGAGGGGAGGGTTATGGCAGTGGGAAGGGGCTTGTGGGGGAAAAGGTTGGCATGGGGGAGGGGAGGGGAGGGGCAGGGGCCTGGCAGGGGGAGGGGGTGCTGGGTGAAGAGGTTGGGCAGGGGGAGGGGGGTGTTGGGGGAAGAGGTTGGGAAGGGGGAGGGGAGGGGTGGGGAGGGCTGGGTTATGGAAGGGGGGAGGGGGCTGCAGGGGGAAATGGTTAGCCAGGGGGGAGGGGAGGGGAGGGGTAGGGGCATGGTAGGTTGAAGGGGAGGGGAGGGGAGGGGAGGAAGATGGGAAGGGGGGAGGGGTGCTGGGGTAAAATGATGGACATGGGGGATGGGAGGGGATGGGAGGATGATGCCGGGGGGGAGGGGGCTGCTGGGGGTAGAGGTTGGGCAGGGGGGAGGGAGGGGAGGGGTAGGGCTGGGTTATGGAAGGGGTAGGGGATCAATGACCATCTATTGATATTTATTCTACGACTTTGACATTTTTTTTGCTATATCTTGACATATTTTTGAATTAATCTCCCACACAATGGAAAAATATTTTATGACTTTAAATATTTGGTTTCCATACAAACTGTTTCTCTTTCAAGTGTTGTTAATGTTTTTATTTATCACCATATCAGTTTGTTTCGAAGGCGTGTGGGGGAGCTTTAGGTAAGTTTTTCCATACATACTATTTCATTTATGATATGACTGTTTTACATTCATGGTGTTTAAATTCATGGTGTTTTACATTCACTATGTTTTATACAGTTTTAAAATATATATATGTTTCAATATCCATTATGATAAAATATGAATCTATGGATTTGGTACTAAACATTTATCAACAGGTGAGTGAACATGTAACACCCATGGCTTAAGGTATGTCATGGTTTTATGATATATTTTCTATTATAAGAGGGTTAATAGGTTCATATGTTTTTTTAATTTGTTCACAATGTTTTTTTATACAGGTCCATCTTTTATTCCATACAGGTACGTAGATTCTTCTAATGATTACTATCTTGAGTATGTATAGAGTTACTAGAGCCAATGAAGAGTTCTGTTTTTCTGTGCATATGTGTTTCACATCATCTCCCCTATTTGAAACTTCCTTTAGATGCCCTAAATGTAGAACATTAATGCACTGGAAAAGGGAATCGATTATAGGATGTAACACCCTTACCATATGTTATTTTGACTAGTCTGTTATTTACATGGATACTGTTCATTTAGAGAATTCGGCCATTCCTTATGTCAGTGTTTCCATACATACTATTTCATTTATGATATGAGTGTTTTACATTCATGGTGTTTTACATTCACTGTGTTTTTATACTGTTTTAAAAAATATATGTTTCAATATCCATTATGTTAAAATATGAATCTATTGATTTGGTACTAAACATCTCATCAACAGGTGAGTGAACATGTAACACCCATGACATATGGTATTTCACTGTTTTATTATTTATTTTTTTATTATAATATGGTTAATAGGTTCATATTTTTTTCAAATTTGTTCACAATGTTTCTTTCAAACAGGTTCATCTTTAATTCCATACAGGAATGTAGATTCTGTTAATGACTATTATCATGAGTATGTTCAATGTTTCTAGAGACAATGAAGATCTATGCTTTTCGGTGCGTACGTGTTTCGCATCATCTCCTCTCTTTGAAACTTCCTTTCCAAACCCTGTAAACTGGCAGGGCATGAGAACATGGAAGTGTACTGAAGAAGAAGAGTATGGCTGGGAAGGAGTGAGCCCGGAGTAGTCCATGAATGACTTCAAGATTTAAATAGTTTCTACATTTTTTTTCTTCATTTTTCATTCTATTTTTCTTGCATTTTTTCTGCATTTTTGCTTCATTTTTAGGTTTTGCATCATTTTTTCTGCATTTTTTGGGCAGGGGGGAGGGGAGTGGGGAGGGGGTTGCTGGGGAAAATACTGGTAGGGGGAGGGGAGGGGAGGGGCAAGGGCTGGGAAAGTTGGAGGGGTGGGGAGGGTAGGGGAGGGATATGGCAGGGGGGAGGGGCTGCTGGGGGGAAAGGTTGGACAGGGGGAGGGGCCGGGGGCTGGGCAGGTTGGAGGGAGGGTAGGGGAGGGGGTGATGGGGGAAGAAGTTGGGCAGGGGGAGTGGAGGGGAGGGGAGGATAAGGCCAGGGGGAAGGGCTGCTGGGGGAAGAGGTTGGGAGGGGGGTAGGGGAGGGGCATGGCTGGGTTAGGCAGGGGGAGGGGGCTGTAGGGGGAAAAGGTTGGGCAGGGGGAGGGGAGGGGAGGGCCAGGTGGCTGGGCAGGTTGGATAATTCATTCATGTCCATTTCTCGGTGACATTAATAATTATTCTGCATATTCAGGTATTCTAATGTTGTATACTTGTGTTGAATATATTCTATGTTGTATTCATATGGTTCATATTCAGGTACTCTTATGATGTGTTAGACAAGGAAGAATCCAACCAATCTTATATTGGTGACGCAAAGATGAAATGCATCGGGCGCATCATCTACTTGCTGGAAAATTACTCCATCTCAAAACATCACAACATCTCTACTTGTGGACGGCAATTTTTTTTTATATTATAATGATTCCTTAGCACATATGATATTTTTATTAGATAAACTATTCCTTAAGTAATTTCTCATCAACTTTTTTTTTCATAGTATGCAATATTGTTTTCCTAAATTCAATTTATATTGAAGTCAGGTTTCCACCTTTGGCTATTCCAAAGTGTTTCACATTACAATTGATGTATCATAATTTAACATTTTATATTTATGTATTCTTAATAGATTCATTTATAATTCTAAATTTTTCACCACCTATTTGAGAGTAAGATACATAGAACATTGCTGTTTCTTCGCAACTGTTACAAATAGTACTCTCAAGAAGACAGCTAATAAACTATTATGTTTTATAAATAGAAATATGTAGTTAATAATAAGAATAATTTTAATGTTCCGTGCATCGCACGGGCGGAGTACTAGTTACTAATAAAATAAATTTATAATGTGTGGAGGGATACTGGGAATGTATTTGAGTATTATTTTTCTAAAAGAATAGGGTATTAATGGTGATTTAATTAGAAGAGATTCACTTTTAAAAGTGAAAGGATGATCACTCTTATAATTTAAAAAAATTATAAATTAATATAAGACTATATTAAATATCTAATGGGTCCAAAATTATTAAATTATAATATTTTATTATATTGTGTTTAAATTCAGTTGAATCAAATTTATATAATTTTTTACTATATTTCTACAATGATCGTTTGTCTTTAACCCTCATTTAAATCTTTGAACGTTTCAATGTTAGCATGGGTTTTTAAAAAACAGGGGTTAACATAAATAATAAAATATGAAAAATACCTATAAATGGACCATGTATGAAATTTTAAACATTATATCATATAATTTAAATAATTTTAGATTGTTTCTATTTTTATTCATTTTAATAAAATATTGATAATTATAAAATATCTAATATGAGAATTTTATGAACTATTCTATACTTTGAAATTAATAATATCAATATATTACATATAAATAGTAATAAATAATATATTATATCGATAAAATCTAAATTTCATCATAAAAATTCCATTAGTATATTATTTATACCATATTATATATATTATAATTAGATTAAAAATAATTTTTTGATTTTTGATTATTTATATACTTATTTCATAAGTATTGTGAAATAATTGGTGATAATATTTTCAATAAATTGAAATTAAAAAATTACCTTGTTGTCAAAAAATATATTATATTTTCAAATACTATTTATATTTGAGAATATCTTCGTGAGATCACCAAATTTGAAATATTACACATGTTCAAAACTAGAGTGTGACATGATTTACTTTCGGTTAAATAAAATACCTAAATGTTGTAATCTCATCCAAGGGGAACTAAAATGCCATAAGTAAATTAAATTCATTAAAATATGTTTAGTATATTAATAATACACATTAATATTCATTAGATAGTTATTTTAATTGACATATATATCCTGAATGTAACACCCTGACCCCAGTTACCCAGAGTCGGTGCATTATTATGTAACATTGGCATGATCACAAAAGATCAAGTCTCAAAAGACCGAATAGTTTAGTACACTTGGAATAACTAGATACCTTCATAATGATTATATTACATCATAAAGTGAAAACTACTACAACAACATCTTGTATTCATATCCACTCATATTAACCCTATAGGTCATTCATAAATTACTTCTTCACATCCTGGGAAAAATAAAACATTGAAAGGGTTGAGCTCAGATGCTCAGTAAGGATAACAATATAGCGGAAACATTCATAAATAAGAATAAACATTTAAGGAAATGTATAACTAAAAAAAATCATTTTAAACATGAACATCAGCATAATATGGCAAGGATAAAATGAAATAATTCAATTTACTTATTCACATTGATATTCTACTAGTCGAATAATCACATTCAATATCAATAACCACTTTCATTATGACGAAATGCATAATTCCAGACTATCATGACCACGCAACCAAGACCGTGTGGAAAGACAAGAAATATGATTTTGTCAAGGCCTCGTTCCAAGACACTAGTTTGTATCATGAGACATACCGATGCATCGTGGAGCTATAGCGGGCTCCACCTACCACATATTAACCCCAATGCATTCCTCATATGAAAAGTTTTAAACATAACAAAAACATTCTTATTAAAAATAGCATACGAAATGTCAATACTTTCATCATAAACCATGAATTGTATAAAAATAACACATCCACTGTCAAACATATCACAAATCCATCAATACAATATGGAAGTTTTGTATCATAATAAATAAACTTCAAATAAGCTTAAAATCCATCAATGGATGTTGACATAGATGAAATCAAAACTATTTGAGAGAAATATCTCATTTTTGAAATCATTTAAAAGTCAACTAATTATAAAATAAAACATTTACTTTGAAAATATACTTATAAGATTGTAAGGGAAGCTTCAATGATTTTATAATGGCGGAAAATAACCACACCCATCGTATATGTTAAAACAACATTCTCACCATAATTCTGTCGAAAAGGTTAAAAAGAACTTTGTTGGGAAAAAGATGGAAGGATTCCTTTATGAACCTCTTATAAAAAGTCATGTAAGGGTATAAATAACATTAACCCATATTCTATTAAATAGTAAAAATGTTTTGAAATAAATTTTTAAGAAACATGGATTTGGATGATAAAGATGTCCCAGTAGATAATTACAATGAAGAACCTTGAATAATGAAGAGTTTGTAGAATTAAACCTTTTTTGTAATTTTCCTTTTTTGGGGGTAGGTTAACCTCAAGTATAATGGTGAAATAATTATTATTAAATTATAATAGAATCATTTAAATTAGTATGATATCATATATGATATTTTAACATTTCTTTGTTAATAATATATTAGTATTATCGTCGTTTCGGGTGTTAACTTACTCATTTTTTTATATGTTTTATTACATAAGCCGTGTTTTTATGGATAGGTTGTACCATATTCATATCCAGAATGATATTAATTCCTTTAATACTATTATTAATCATCAAAACTGATTTATACTTGAATGGATACGATGTAGAATGAATCTCATCGCGTTCGTGGAGACGATAGTCCGTACGTACGCACGAGCGACACTATCATCATTTTGATATTAAAATAAAATATAATTGGATGATAAATCATATATACAGAATAATTATCATGTTATATTTATTATTTACATTAATTAAACATCATTATTATACCCATCCAAATAATTATATATTGAATAACAATTACACCACGACGTGTAGATGGTATGTCATACGTACACACGTATGGTGACATGTCTTTCAAAGGATTGATAGAATACTGAATATGGGTGTACCATATTTATAATAAAATCAAATTATATAAGAGACACTAGATTTATTATTTTATAATGTGAATAACAAGGAAATAAGAAGTTGAATAAGAAAGTAATGTGAAAGAGGGTGGTGAAAACATTACCTCTTCTTCGGGTTCTTCCGTTTGATTTGATCAAAAGGTCTCCTTAGGTTGGATTTCTGATCAAAATAAGGCCTCTAGGTTTAATAGAGTGAATTTGAGAGAGTATTTTAGCAGGGTTTGGCCGAACCAAAAAGGCTTTAAAAGTGTGAATAATTGGATAGAAGTGGTATCCTTTTATAAGGGGGAGGAGGGGGACCTTAGATAAATCTAGAAATATTATTTTATAATAAATTCATATTTAGATTCGAGTGGCTCCAAAGTATATTATTTAGAGTTTATGGTGCGGATGGGTCAAAAATCACTCATCCAATATAATTTAGACAGTTTTGGTTCATTATACTAACCTTATCTTTTAGTTTTAACTCTTAGTTAATTAGTTTGACACTTACCATGTAACTTTGTATTTTTATATTATATAGTTAATAAACATACTATATACCTCCAAGATACCCCCAAGTGGTCCATTAATGATACACATATCATGGTATAAGCCCCTTGGATGATCCGTTGATTTTTAGGAATTGAATATAAATTAATAATATAATATTTGTTTTAAAAACTATTTTATGTAAATTTTGACACTATTTGATATTTTGTTATTGATAAATTTATAAAAGAATTATTAATTCTAAAAAAATTTATATAAACAATCCTACTTTGTCATAGTAACCTATAAAATTATTGGAATTTATAAAAAGTCACAAATTACATTTATTTGGTTGTTTATAATATTAATTATCTTAATCATTCATTAATAAGGTAATTACTTCATTATCATTGTGTCAGAAATAAATTAAATTATTTAATGTCTAAAAAATATAAATAAAATACTATTATGTAGTAAGTATTATTATATTTATAAGTAATATTTATAGTCTAAAATATAATATATATAACCCTATGTAAAAAAAAATTTCTAAAAGATATATGCTTTTGTCAATTTTGTATTTACTTTAACATAATTAATATAATGTGTCGCTATCACATACAAGTGGCTCCAAGGGGTCCCAAAATCGACCAAAATATGACCATGGTCGAACATGTGTCGAATAATAATTTAGGACATGTTTTGGGGTAATTTATTATTGTCATAATTTTATTTTGTTTACCCTTATCCACCGGATTTACCCTTTAAACATGCTAAATAAAATATTTACCGAAGTAATTATACAAAATGTCTAAAAATAAAAGTTACCTATTTACAAAATTTGGACATCCTAATTCCAAATATGGAGTCCATTTTTCCAAATTCAAAACAAAGAAGTTGTAGAAAATATTTTAAAATTAATTCTCATTGTCAAAACAAAAAGCGTGTTTTTAAGAGATAATAACTGTGAAATGATTGACATTTGTTTATGTCCTGTATAAATGTGAAATTATGTCCAATGATCAAAATTTTATTAAATTGTAAAAAATTTGTCTAAATATACTATAAAACAAATCAATTTAATAATTTATCACTATTAATTATTTCTATTAAAAAAGTTGTTTATAATAAAAATTTAGTAATTTTAACTATTCATCAAAATATAAAAGTTCTCCGAAAAGTACCGAAATTTCATCCTAGGATAATTTCGATATTCTAAATCCAAAAATGAAGTCCATTTTGAAAGATAAAATGTAAAAAACTTCAAAAAGTGGGTATTACTATTCATAATGGCTACTTTGATTGGTCGTGGTGTGTAAGAATCTCAAGGTTACATACAAATCACAGTACTGTGTTATTCAAAGAAAATTGTACTGTGGAAGCATGAGGTTTTACATTCTCCCCTCCTTAAAAAAATTTCTTCCTCAAAATTTCTATAATATTACTTCGAAAAAAGTCTCGGGTGGTTCTTCATCATAAGTTCCTCGGGTTCCCACGCCACCTCTTCCATTTTATGGTTTCTCCCTAGAACTTTTACCAGATGAGTCGACCAGTTTCTCAGCACTTGTTCTATAGTATCAAGAATACTGACGGGCTCTTCCTAATAAGAGAGATCAGGTTCCAGTTCTAATTCCTCATAGGTGAGTACATTCATTGGGTCAGGAATGTATTTTCTTAACAGTGATGCATGGAACACATCGTGAACATTGGAGAGATTTGGCGGCATTTCCAAATAGTAAGCTACAGCCCAAATTCATTCTAGAATTTCGAAAGGTCGGATGTACCTAGGACTCAATTTTCCTTTAATGCCAAAACGTATAACTCCCTTTCATGGAGATATCTTCATGAAAACATGATCTCCCACCAAAAATTCCAAATCCTTTCTTCGATTGTCAGCATATCTCTTCTGCCTACTTTGAGCTAAATTGATATGGTTTTGGATTACTTTTACCTTTTTCATTGTTTCCTCCACCAGTTTTAGGCCTACAAGTTTTCTTTCACCAACGCCATCCCAACAGGTTGGTGTGCGACATATCATTCCATATAACACTTCATATAGTTCCATTTGAATACTGGAATGGACGCTATTGTTATAGGAAAATTCTACAAAAGGTAAATATTGATACCACATACCCTGAAAGTCAAGTGAGAAAGATATCAAAATGTCTTCTAAGGTTTGAATATTCTTTTCTGATTTTCCATCTGTTTGATGGTGGTATGCAGTGCTCAAATGAAGTTCATTATCAAAGGTGTTATAAATACTCTTCCAGAATATTGAAGTAAAATGGGGATCACGATCCAAAATAATCGATAGGGGTACTCCATGAAGTCACATAGATTTCATTAATATATATTCGTGCTAGACGTTCAAGAGGAAAATCCTCCCTTATAGTAGGAAAATGTGATGGCTTGGTAAGACGATCAATAATTACACATATTGCATCTTTCATTCTAGGAGTCTTTAGTAGTCCCATGAGAAATTCCATCATGATATTATCCCATTTAGACTCAGGTATGAGAAGAGGTTGCAGGACTCCTCCAGGTAGTTTCCTTCTAGCTTTCACTTGTTGACAAACCATGCATATTAACAGATAATCAACAATCTCCCTCTTAATGTTTTCCCACAAAAAATGTTCCTTAAAATCCTTATACATTTTGGTGCTCCCAGGGTGTATAGAGAAATTGGAACTATGAGCATCATAAAACAATTTCCTTTTTAGACCAGGTATATCGGGAACACAATGTCTCTTCCCAAATTTCAAAATTCCATCTTCATACACAAAGTCTCTCAATATCCCATCATTCACAGCTTTAATATTCTTTTGAAATTCTTCATCATTGGTCTGAGAACTCTTAATCCTTTCTAGTAAAGATGGTTTGGCAACTATTTGAAAAAGCATTGAAGTTTCACCTTCCATGGTTATTGCCATGTCTATCTTCACTAGATCCGTGAAAATTGGATCCCTTTCAATTCTCATATTTTTCAGAACTCCATGATATTTTCTTCTCAAAGATTCTGCCACCTTATTTTCCTTCCTCGAGGGGTAGTGTATCGTACAATCGTAATCCTTAAGTAATTCAAGACATCTCCTTTTCCTCATGTTGAGTTCTTTATATGAGAAAATATACTTCAAACTCTTATGATCCGTACAAATCTCACATTTTTCAACATAGAGGTAGTGTCTCCATATCTTTAAAGAAAATATCACAGCTGCTAACAAGAGATCATCAGTATGATAGTTTTTCTCATGAATTTTCAACGGTCATGATGCATAGGCAATAACCCTATCATTCTGCCTAAGGACAAAACCATGTCCTTTCTTCAATGCATCACTATAAATAACGAACACATCATTCACCGACGGTAAATTAAATATAAGATCATTGACTAATCTTCAATTCAGTTATTCGAAACATTATTCACACCCTTTTTCCCAAACAAATTTAACCCCTTTACGTGTAAGCTTTGTTAATGGGTTAGCCAACTGGGAAAAATTATGGACGAAACGTCGATAAAAACCTTCTATACCAATAAAACTGCATACCTCAGTTATAATCATCAGTTCATGCCATTCTTGGATTGCCTTGGTCATAGAAGGATCAAAAGAGATTCCATCTTTATAGACAATATAGCCAAGAAAAGAAATCTCCTGAAGCCAGAATTCACACTTGCTAAGCATCCCATATAATTCATGTCTTCTCACTATCTTTAGGATAATGCGTAAGTGATTTTCATGATCTACATAACTTCTTGAGTATACCGAGATATCATCAACAAACAACACCACAAATTCCTTGATATATTCCTTGAAAAATCTATTCATCAGATCCATGAATACAGAGGGTGCATTAGTCAGCCCAAATGGCATTACTGTAAACTCGTAATTCCCGTACGTGATTCGAAATGCTCTATTCGGAATGTCTTCCTTCTTCCCACACAACTGATGGTATCCAGATCAAAGTTCAATCATTGTAAAGTATTGATCTCTATGCAGTTGGACAAATAAATCATCAATGCACGGTAGGGGATACTTGTTCATTACTGTTATAGCATTGATCTTCATATAGTCGATAAATAACCTCATAGATCCATCGTTCTTTTTTTTAAAAAGAAAAGGGGCTCCCATTGGATAAACACTAGGGATAATAAATCTTTTATTACAAAATTCCTCTAGTTCTTTCATTAGTTCCACTAATTATATAGTGGAAATTCTATAAGGGGTCTTCGATATAGGCCTTGATCCAGGAATTAAATCAATGGAAAACTTAACATCTCGTTCGGGAGGATGTCTAGGTAAATCATCCGGAAACACATCTACATATTCTCTCAAAATAGGTACATCCTCTATTTGAAAATTCCTTTCCTCTCCTACAGTTATTTCATTCTCTTCCTCCCCGCTAATTGAATTTAGTTGAGCTACTGGTGGTGGATCTAGATAAGAATTAGGTGGTAACGATTCTTCTATAAAAATAATGTGTTCATTATCATCGTCCTCAAAAATCGTAACCACCTTCTTCTTAAAATAAATATTTGCATCATGGTTGAAAATCTAATCCATACAGAGGATTATATCAAACTCAGTCATAGGTATTACAATGAGATCAACATATAAAGAACATTTATGTGATCTTTTGGGGACTGATTCAAAAAACATTGTTGCAATGATACTTCCCTTAGGATTTTTAACTAACAACTCCTTTGTTAAATCAAATTGAAAATATCTAATTTTATTAGAAAATTGGGAAGATATGAAACAATGTTATGATCCAAAATCAAATAAAGCATTTTCTAAACATGAGGAAACCATTAAATTACATGCCACCACGTTTTTCGGAGCTTCTACCTCAGTAGTATTGATAACATAAACTTGGCCTTGATCCCTTGGCCTTTTCTGAGGCCAGTTCCCATAATTCTTAGGAAATTCATTTTGAAAATGCCCCATCTCTCTACAATTATAGCATCCCATGTTGAAATAAATTCTTTTTCCCATGCAATCAAGAGCTTGGTGTCCTTTTCACCACACTTTTAATAGACTCCCATTCCTTTTAAGCAAGTACCGGGGTGTTTCTTCTCACATTTACTACAGGATGGATTTTCAACATTTCACTTCTTCCCCTTATTTCCACTTCTATATTGATCAGAAGATCTCTTCTTCTCTTGCTTTTATTTAAACTCATAAGAATTAGATAATTCTTTTTCGGTCTTGATAGCACATGAGACAATATATTCGTATGACAAGAAGGATTGTGACATTAATTTTCAACGAATAAATGGTTTTAACCCATAAAAGAAATGACCAATCTTACTTCTTGTGATACGTATATAATCTACCGCATACCTTGCTATCCTTATATTGTTAGCCTCAAAGTTTGTGACATTATCATTCTACTTTTGTCTTAGACTCAGAAATTTCCTTTTCATATCTCCTCGAGGGTCACAAGGAAAGTATTTTTCCAAAAAGGGATCATTGAACTCCCTCCATTCCATATTTAATACATCATCATCTTCCCTCATGTTTTGAATCAATGATTACCATTGATCAGCATGTCCAGTGAGGCGGTAAACTGCCATGATAACTTTTTCCCTTTCACTAATCCCCAAATCCTGAAATATTTTCTCTAGGGAACTTATCCATTTCTCAAATACCAATGGATTTGTACTCCCATTGAATTTTGGTAGTTTTTTCCTCATGATGCGATCTAACATTGATCCTCCACGCTGTGGATCAGGTTGATCCATACGGGTAAAGTTATTATTCATAACCTAGGTGAGTTGTCCCAGTATGGTGATAAGCTGATCAGCACCAGTAACAACACCAGCTCCACTATAATTCTCTTGAGTAGGCGGGAAATCCCTATATGGAGTGATTGCATTGTTGCAATTTCCATTTCTTCCACTAGGCGCCATTTCCAAACAATGGCCTAAACTAGATCAGTTTATGAATCAAAATTCATAATTCCATATTTATAAAAAACTTAACATAAATTGAACTATTTATGGATATAATACATAATCATGAAAATGTCTTATTTGAGGAAGTATATACTCATAAATCCTTCATAATGGTTTGTAAAGAAAATGAGTTTATCCTAAGCATATCCCACGGGAGTGTCGTAACCAAGAGTGCAATAAGGCCCGTTTTCGTGCACCAGTTCCCATTCGAGTCTAGCTCAAAGCGGTGTTTTCAGGTTTTACCCCTAGGTACATCTGTGACAGAGCAGCCTCTACCTGCTCGTACCCATACATGGATGTATTTCACGGAAAACTCAGAAAATTTCTACAATACCCAAATTCTAGGATGTTCTTCTATATTAATCCTCTAAGTCTATCTTAGGTTTATGTGCTCTAATCAGAGTTTACCTAAATCTTGCTTCAATGGTTTGTACAAAACGTCTTCTGATACCAATTGTAACACCACAACCCCAGTTACCCAGGGTCGGTGCATTATTACATAACATTAGCATGATCACAAAAGATCAGGTCTCAAAACACAAATTATTTTCGTAGCCTTCGAATAACTAGATACATTCATGATGTTTAAATTACATCATAAATTGAAAACTTCTACAAAAACATCTTGTCTTCATATCCTCTAATATTATCCCTATAGGTCATTCATAAATTACTTCTTTACATCCGGGGAAAAATAAAACATTGAAAGGGGTGAGCTCAGATGCTAAGTAAGGATAACAATATATCAGAAACATTCATAAATAAGCATAAACATTTAAGGAAACGTATAACTAAAACAAAAGACTTTTAAACATGAACTTCATAATAATATGGAAAGTATAAAATGATATAATTCCATTTACTTATTCACATAGATATTCACTAGTCGAATAATCACATGCAATATCAATAACCACTTTCATAATGACGGAATACATAATGCTAGACTATCATAACCACGTAGCCAAGGCTTCGTTCCAAGACTCAAATAATATTTTTTCAAGGCCTCGTGCCAAGAAACTAGTTTGTCTCATGAGACATACTGATGCATAATGGTTCTATAGCAGGCTCCAACCCTTACATATTAAGTCTAATGAATTTCTCATATGAGCAGGTTTAAACATAACATAAACATTCGTTTTAAAACTACCATACGAAATGTAAATACTTTCTTTATAAACCAAGAATGGTATAAAAATAACCCATCCATAGTCAAACATATCACAAAACCATCAATACAATATGGAAGTTTTGTATCATTATAAATAAACATCAAATAAGCTTAAAATCCATCATAGGATGTTGACATAGATGAAATCAAAATTATTTGAGAGAAATATCTCTTTTTTGAAATCATTTAAAAGTCACATAATTATAAAATAAAACATTTACTTTGAAAATATCCTTATAAAATTTTAAGGGAAGCTTCTAAGATTTTATAACGGCGGAAAATAGCTGCACCGGCCGTATAAGTTAAAAAATATTCTTAACTTAATCCTGTCGAAAAGTTTAAAATGGACCTTGTTTGGAAAACTACGGAATGATTCTATTATAAACATCTTATAAAATGTAAAATAATGGAATAAATTACAGTAACCCATATTCTAGTGAATAGTAAAAATGTTTTGAAATACATTTTTAAGAGACATGGATGTGGATGATAAAGAATTCCCATTAGATAATTACATATGAACAACCTTGAATAATGAAGATGTTGTTGAATTAACCCTTACCATGTACTTTTCCATTTTTGGGCTTAAGATAAACTACTGTATAATGGTAAAATAATTGTTATTTAATTATAAAATTATCATTAAAATTAATATGATATCATATATGATCTTTTAACATTTCTTTGTTAATAATATATTAGTATTATCGTCGTTTCGGGAGTTAACTTACTCGTTTTCTTTTATATGTTTTGTTACATAAGTTGTGTTTGTTACGGATAGGTTATATCTAATTAATATTCAGAATGGTATCAATTCCTTAAATACTATTTTTAATGATCAAATGATAATTGTACTTGAATGGATATGATAGATAATGAATCACATCGCCTTCGTGGAGACGGTAGTCCGTACGTACGCATGAGCGAAAATATCATCCTTTTGATATTAAATTAATATTTAATTGGATGGTATATCAAATATACATAATCATTATCATGTTATATTTATTAATTACTTGAATTACACATCATTATTATAACCATCCATATAATAATATATAGAATAACAATTACACCACGACGTGGAGACGGTAAACGGTACGTATACACGTATACTGAAATGTCATTAAAATGATTGATAGAATTCTGAATATGGTTGTAGCATATTTATAATGATATCATAATATATATGAGATACTGGAATTATTATTTTTGAATTTTAATAACAAATAAAGAAAAAGTTGAAGAAGAAAGGAACTTGGAAGAGGGTGGTGAAAACATTACCTCTTTTTCAGGATCTTCCTTTTGATTTGATAAAAAGGGATCCTTAGGTTGGCTTTCTAAATCAAACTAAAGCCTCTAGATCGAAGTGAGGGAAGATGAGAGAGAATTTTGACAGGGGTTGGACAAACCAAAAAGCATTGAATGTGTGAAGAATTGGGTAGAAGCAGTGTCCTTTTATAAGGGGGAGGAGGGGAACCTTATGAAAATATAGAATTATTATTTTATAATAAATTCTTATTTGGTTTCTAATGGCTCAAAAGTCGATTATTTAAAGTATAAGGTGGGGATGGGTGGAATACCACTGAACCAATATAATTTAGACCGGTTTGTGTCATTATATTAACCTTATGTTGTAGTTCTAACTCGTAGTTAATTAGATTGACACTTACAATGTCACTCTGTATTTTTATATTATATAGATAATAAAATTACTATATACCTCCAAGAGTCCCAGAAGTGGTCCATTAATGATACAACTATCATGATATAAGTGTCTTGGAAGAAGCTTAGATTTTTAGGAATTGAATAAAATTAATAATATAATATTTGTTTTAAAAAATCTTTTATGTCAATTTTGACACTATTTGATATTTTGTTCTTGATAAATTTATAACAGCATTATTACTTAATACTAAATTAATATAAACAATCCTAATATGTCATAGTAACCTATAAAATTATTGTAATTTATAAAAAGTCTCAAATTACATTTATTTGCGTATTTATAATATCAATTATCTTAATCTTTCATTAATATAGTAATTATTGAATCATCATTTTTTCAGACATAAATTAAATTATATAATGTCTAAAAATTTTAAATAAAATACAATTATGTAGGAAATATTTTTATCTTTATAATGAATATTTATAGTCGAAGATATAAAATATATAACCCTATGGAAAATTTTTTTTTCAAAAAGATATATGTTAATGTCATTTTTGTATTTACTTTAATTTAATTAATATAAAGTGTCTCTATCAACTACAAGTGGCTCCATGGGGTCCCAAAATCAACCAAATGATTTCCATGGTTGGACATGTATCCACCAATATGGTTAGGACACGTTTTAGTGTAATATATTATTATTATAATATTAATTTGATTTCCCTTATTTACAGGATTTACCCTTTTACCATGATAAATAAAATATTTACCAAAGTAATTATTCAAAATGTCTAAAAATAAAAGTTACCTATTTAAACAATATTGACATCATGATTCCAAATATGGAGTCCATTTTACAAACTCAAAACATAGAAGTGGCAGTAATTAATTTAAAATTAATTCTCGTTGCCAAATCAAAAAAGCGTGTTTCTAAGAGATAATAACTATCAAAAGATTGACACTTGTTTATATCCGGTTTTAATGTGAAATTATGTATATTGATCAAAATTTTATTAAATGGTAAAAATATATTCTAAATATACTTTAAAACCACTCAAATTCATAATTTATCACTATTAATTATTTCGGTTAAAAAAGTTGTTTTTAAAAAAAATTTAGTAATTTTCACTATTCATCAAAATATACAAGTTATATGAAAAGTACCAAAATTTCATCATAGGATAATTTTGATATTCCGAATCCCAAAATTAAGTCCATTTTGAAAAATAAAATGTATAAAACTTCAAAAAGTCGGTATTACTATTCATAACGGCTACTTAGATTGGTCGCGACGTGTTAGAATCTCGAAGTTGTGTACAACACACACTATTGTATTATTCAAAGAAAATCATGCCTTGGAAGATTGGGGAGATAAAATGAAAACACATTTAATGTGCTATTATGACTTTGATTTCATTACGTAAGCATTGAACATAATGTGGTATTATCGACTTTTTATATAAATCAAGAATTCATGTATAACCATAAAAATAGTAAATAATAAAAATATATTTAATGTAATAGAATTTCATAAAATTATCTCATATCAATAAATATTTTTAGGAAAACAAATTTACATTACCCTTGGTGTGCGAGTTTTGCATCATCACTAAAAATTATTTTTGTATTAATTAAGGAATGAATTATATTCATTAGGTATTCAATTTATTTTGAATGATATTTATATTATTTTTTCAAAAATGATTCACTCAAAAATTTTCATAATTATTTATTCTATTATTATTTCTTGGCGATATTATTAAAAATATTTTATTTCAAAAAAAATGTTTTTTGCACATATTATTGACAAATTATATTCATCAGAACATATAAAGAATATCAATCAAGAAAAAATAACTTTTTTTGGATGAAAAAATATATTCCATTTTAAGGAATTTTATTCAAATAATTCATATAAAATAATATTAAATTATGTGGACAAAGCATGTTGAAACATGATTTTTATAATTAGAAAATTTAATAATTCTTAAAAACGATGATTACCATTGAAAATAAGATTTTCTTTCAAATTAACTACTAAAATTGATTTATATGAAGATAAATTATTTACCCATAACATAAAAGATCATATTTTTATTTTAAACCAGTTTATAATAAATAAAGATAAAAAATTATTAGAAAAAATGTAGGTTTAAATATATATCAGAATGTCTCAAAATTAACATGAAAATCAATCTTTCACTATGAATATAAAAAATTAACCATATAATAAATTTGTTATTCTGATTTAATTTTTTTATATTATTTTTTATAAAATATAATTTATATAAATATAAATAGTTTATTTTAATATTCACTCTTAAAAACAGACTTCAAAATATAACATAATTTTTGAAAAGTAAAATAAATTTACTAGAAAATGTGTGATTATATTCTAATATGATTAGTATAAATTAATATTGAGTAAAAAGATTATATTTAATTAATAAATAATGCATTCCAATTCATTCATACAAATTTAATGGAATGTTTATAAGGATCGCATTTAAATTATAATATTTAGTTTTTCGTTTATCCATGATGTTGAATATATTTTATAATATCAAACATAGAATTTATTTTGAAAAGCGTGGTATGTTACGATTTATCATCCATAACTATATTTATATTTTGAAATGAATACTGAGACAGTATATAAAATTTTGTGTTCATTATTCAATGGATTTTATAGTTCACACAGTTGATATTTTACTTTGGAATAATCTTTATATATTAATAGCTTCAAATAGGGTATTCAAATAGTAATGTATGTTGTCTTCTGTAAGAAATTATTTCATACTCCAAAATTTTTTATGTTGCTATTTAATTTAATATTTTAGGAATACAAAATGTTTCGTAGACAACAGTGACTGTGAGAAATATTAAGAGTCACGTCGTGGCGTCTCAATCATGATAAAGTATCAATGTTGATAATGTAAGAAAGGATCTATGATTTCAAGTCAGGGATCATATATTCAAGAATGTAGAATCTGGTAGGTGTTTAATGACGTTATAAAAGAAATGTAAACTACTCCCCTTGTACCAATGGATATTTAATATTTTGAAATGAATATGATATGTGGCTTACCATTTGAAAATTAAACCCAACCACTCTAAATTGCATGATGTGATTCATATATAGTAATTGGGAAAGTATATAGTAGAACCAAAAAATGTAATAATATCTAAATAATTGGTATTGGAACCTGATATATATTATTTTTAAGATCACATCCATATTCATAACACTACATAACCAGTGTAATGGAATTAGATGACTTAGCCTGTAAATGTACTCTTAAAAATCATAATATAGAAGATAAAAACATGGGAAACTAAATATTTTATGACGATTACATACATAATTATTTTATGGGGTACATTAATTAAATTTTAATATATTATCATTTAATTAGGGGATAATGTAACATTAAAACATAAATTGTTGTAAGTATAATTTTATTCTAAAAAACATTAATAATATGATCAGAGTATTGTATATGTATATGATTAAAAATTAAATTTCAAAATATTCTTTTTTTTTTAATTTTATGAAATGAAATATATTTAATATTACATATTTTTTTTATATTTGGGTAATTTTGTTTGAATTGTTTTATAAATAATTCATTATTCGGGGTGAATAGTGGAATCATTATTTTAAAAAGAATTCCCCTTTTTGGAATTATTATGAATTAATAGTTGATTACAAATTTATAAAAAACTTGATAAAAATTAATTTTTATGTAGAATACATTATTTAAAAAAAATTATTTATCATAAAAATCTATGAATAACATTTTGGGAATCAAGGTAATGTCTTTGTTAAAGTACATGTTTTTTTCATCACATTTTATCAAGTATTAAAAAGGGTTAATTTTTTGTGATTGAATTTAAATTAAAATAACTAGTAGTTGATTTTAAAAAAAATATAATTAATTATATTGAAATTATCATTATTATTTTTTAATAGAGTCATTTTGTATTTTTTGAAGATACATTTTTATAAATAATGGTGTTTATTTAATTCTTTGATCTTATATTAAAATAAATTTCACATAGTTATAGGAATTGAATTATATAAAATTTATGATATATTTTGAATAAAAATATTATATATTATTAAATAAGGCTGACATAATTTTTGGACCTATTAAATGATAACACTAATAAAAAACCTATCATTGTGATATGGATTGAACACGACTAATGAGGTGTGATATAAAAAAGATAATAGTTAGATATAGACACAAAATTTTTTAGATATTATTAATAAGGTAGACTTCAACTCTATATAATCCCATATTATTAATTTATCTAATAAAAATCATATTACCTATAAGTGTGACATTATTATATTGGAATATTATAAATATTTTCATGTTTGTGACCCACCACACTTATATAAATGAACAAACTCTCCTCTCATAAAAACAATTTTCTAGACACATAATTTGAAAATTAATTTCTCAAACACCATACCAACATCCATTACCAAGGCTATGTGGTCTTCTTGTCCCCAAAATATCATATCAAGATAGCTTAAGGTGTAATCCAAGAGAGGTTGAAAAATGAAGAAGTATATGTTCTTATTGAGGTTTTTCAAGATTGATTATTTTTAAAAATCCATAATATAATCAATAAACATGTTGAAGTAATATAATTATTACAATTAGTATGCATTTTCATTTTTATTTTACTATTACATACACTCTATATATCATTTATATTCTATGTAAAATGAAATTATCACAGCTCTATATTTTTGGCATACTGTCTCAACATACCGAAGCAATTCATTTTTCGTCACCAGCTCACATGGATGGTTATGAGGATTAAATAGATGAATATATCTATATAAGATGTTTATCTTATAATCATCATCTTATAGACACATTATATTACTTATATTTTCCCCATCCATCAGTTGGGAAATTATAACATCACTCATGCGTATGTGTGGTCTACCACATCCCCAAAGAGATGTAATTTATCATTATATTATCTCAACGGATGAATAATATAAAAAATATAAATATATAATAAAAATTAAATTAATTATTTTATTAATATTCTATTTATAACACATTTGATAATGGTAAATATTACCAATTTTGATTTCTGGAAAATGAGAAAATCATAAAAATCAATGTTATCATTAACAATACAATTAAGAGATATAAAATTATTAATAATTGAATATAAAAATGAAATACTGAAGAGGTTTTTATTATTAAATTATTTATTAAATTTAATTTGATTATTTGAGTTTCTATAATGTGTTTGATCAAGAAGGAATCCATGTAAATGGGTCTTCTCTGTAATTCAACTCTATTAACTTATATTTTATATTACCCACTTAATTTATTTGATATGGGGTACGTTATGAACCTTTGAAATATTACTCAACTAATTCTTTTTTATTCATTAAATATTATTTTTTTTTAATGTTACTTATTATTTAATTTTGTTTTATTCAATTTTTATTAAAGAAATAAGAAATTATTTAACAATCTCACTCATATACAAGATTGTTCATGTATAAATTTATATTAAAAGAATCATATTTCCATTATTTTATTAATTACTATATATTTTTCATTAATATTTTTTTCTATGATTTTTTCCCAACTTTACCACAATTTGGAACTCAAAAATACATTAAAACGCTATTATTTAGAAAAATAATACTTATTACTTCTTTTGGATTGGGAATATTTTTCATCTTTGTTGATGTTTCCTAAAATGGTTCAGGAATGTAATTTAAAAATATAGAAATAATTGTTCAAATATTTTTCTACTATATTTTAGAATATTTCCCTAGTTTTATAAATGAATATTTTTTAATTATTCCAAATATATTGTTTTCATAATTTCATTCAAAAAGTATAGAAATTATCTTACATTTAAATGTATTCATAGTGATGTGATTTTAACACTCTAAAATTAATAAATAATTTTCAAGATTAATCAAAAAATTCCATTTTTTAACAAGGAAAATCATTTTCAGTATTATTTAATTAATTATTTGGATTCAATATTAAAATATAATGAATTATTTTCTAAACGGATGTAATGATTTTTGTAAATGATTTATGAATTATTTTCATAACCCTGTTAAAATGATTTATGTGATGTTTTATTTTATTTTATCCCTAAATTTTCCACTATAATATATAAAACATTTTACTTTACTTAAAATCATCCATTTATAATGAATATTTTATTCTATATTATCTATTATGTTTTTATATATTATAACATATTTTGATATCTCTAAATTTTATAATATTATGTTATCTAGAGCTCTCAAATATTCATTAACAATTATTTTTCTCTTTTATGTCGATATTTTTAGAATCATATATATATTTTTAATCGTTTATAATATATATAAAAAATTCCATGCATCTTTAATTACAATATATGATGTCAGTTAAAATAATACTACAAATAGAACAATTTTAATAATTAGGGAAATTTTTATATTTGTTTTTCTTATTTTTATATGGAAAATTATTTATTTATAGGCCACACTAATTATTAAAATTATTCATGATTATATATTTTAGGAATGAATTAGTCATATGGGGTGGGAGGGGTCCAATTGAACAAAACATCTAAATGAATCAAAATGTGTTTTGAGAAAAATACTTTTCCATGATAATTTTCTATTTGGTGTATACTAACCAAGTAATTTATATTCCATAGTATAAGGACATGATTGGAATGATACTATTTTCTAGGAATGAGGTACTGACCATAATATCATGACCTTAGAAATTATTGATTTCCAACATTATGATTTCAATTATTATCATCCTTGTGATTCTCGTATTAATATTTTAAAGGATTATATTTTCAATATTGTTTTATTCATTAAATACAATATATGTTTATTATCAACACCGTTATATTGTTAATACAATATCTATTTATGACAGTGTTAACTGTAATTTATCTCGTACATATAATTTAATCTCACCCTTTATTATTTTTTCTTTTTTTATGGGATATTATGATAAAATAATTTAATTATTTTCTTGGATTTAATAATTTTTTTCATGCTATGTTTTAATTTTCCAATGTAATATAATAATCACATATGAATATATAATCATATTAATACTAAAAAGATTGATATTTTATAGTGATACACTTTATTTAATGTATATATGTTATAATGTAGATAATATATTTTGGTTATTGAAGTTGAAAAAATTAAACATAGATCATGGATGAACACATCAGTGGCACCAAGAAAATGTAAAATAGTCATAACACTATATTGGGACATACAAATGGATATAATGTGAGTCTCAATATGATTTAAGGTGTAATATTTCCTTAAAAATAGTTTCATCCATCTAGTTTTCCATCTGGAATCATTATCCAAGTGTTTGGATTGAAATAATTCATTATCAATTTTTGAGTTCTATGAAATTATAACTTATAATTGATCTAATTTATATATAGAAAATAAAATTATATAATAAACAGGACATTGGAATGAGCGTTGATCAATAAATACACACTTAACTATAAGGAGGGTAATCACTTTCATATGAGATATGCTATATCAGTTGTGTATATTATTAAAATATCACATTTCACACTCTCATTGAATTTTACAACATGAAATGGTTGGACCGTGAAATACTGTATGTATTGGAATATATTATAACAAAGAAAGAAGATGAGGAATGATATTTATTTATGAATTATTATACAATGGATAAATTATAAGTCACCTCTTGAAGAGATAATTCAGAAGGGTCACCAATAATTACATTTTTTAAACACCCAGATCTTTTATCTACAAGGTATATTGAGTTATGTTACCATCCCTTAAATGGACTATAATTCCATCTTCTTGGTTTACCTAATTTTTAATTATGTTGTAACAAAATATCACAATGAAGGATGTATACAGTTGAAATTCTTATACTGATCTGACATATATCATGAGGTAGATAACAAATAATCTTATCATATGTAAGTTTCAACTAGAGACCCAATAATATGTATACCCATCAATATATAATAATGTGATGATAAGAATAAATAGGGTGAAAAAATATATTGGATTTTCACCCCAAATGAAGTTTTAATACTATATGGATATGAAATTTTTAATATTTAAAATTGTTTATTGTGTTTTAGAACAAACATTCTGTTGTTGATGTATAAAGAACTATTAGGGTATTTTAGACACACATTTAAAATAATTAGGATAATATATGAAGAGAATTTTAGATGTTGTATCAACTAGAACAAAAAATACTTTTTTTCATGAAATGAAAGGTTATGTATTTGGGATATAAAATAACTATCTAAAAGTGTAAATATTTAGATATATATATCATGAATTTCTTCTAAACAATATTGTATTGGGATAATTTTGACAGGAACTAGTACTAGATGAAGAAAAAGGAATGGAATCCTATAAATATAATGGGAAGGTACCCTACCCCAACTGTAATATCAAACATAATCGGTTGATGAATTTTTTTCATATTATATTATTAAAAAAAGTGTTACCACACATCGTCACAAATGTTTCCCCATCATGTAGGGGAAGATGATCATGGGAACATAGTATAGTGAATTAGAAACTGATTAATGTAAATGTAATGTTTATGAAGTCAGTATAGAAATAATGTATTAAGACCATATTTAATGATTCATATATATTTTTCTATGTTATTATATTCTTTATTCTATGATTCACATATGTACATAAGACCAAACACTTTTTTGATGGTTGTATGGTTTGATATGAGAACATGAGGTCCATATGTTAGATTGTTCCAATAAAAACCAAGGTATATATACCATATCTACCGAAGGTGTTCCCAATATCATATCACTAGACCATAATATGTTTTTTTATAACTTTTTCTATATCACACTACTACGAATATGAATTTAAAAATAAAATTCAGATTCAAAGGTTGTAATAAAACCTCAATTTTAATGCTATTTTTGGAATCCCAGATACACTAATGGATAAAATAATTGTTATTAATAATCGAAGGGTATATGTATATTTTATAATTCTCCCATATAGTGAATTATCATTTTGAATAGCAAATTATTATAATATTGGCAGATAAAAGAACCAATAAAACACAATGGTCATGCATAAGTGTGTTTAGGTAGGGTTAATTGATTAGAATTACTTATGTGACATCTATACACCCTACATATTATCTCATCTATTCTATTGGATATATATATGGGAATACAAATATTTTACTATTATTTGGTGAAACAATATCACATTTTCTTATTATCCATAGTATATAATGATCAAGGAGGAAACATGTGACACATTCAATATGCCTTCCCTAAATATCATTGTTTGTTTGATTTTGATTATTCAAATTAATGGATATCATCTTTTCCTTATTATAAGTTATAAAAAAATATACTATGTTTATCATGATGGATTCCTCTAACATGAAAATAAAATAGTCTAGGATTCTTAAATTGTGTAAAACCACATCATATTTCTTTGACCATTCAATTTAAAATCACACAAAATATCCCTAACAACTTAGTATAGAGTAGAGGATTAACCATAATCATGTTTTAGGTCAAAAAATTTATTGTTACATGTGTGAATGTATAAAGATGTTTAAAGTATTTGAAAACATTTGACAGTAAAGGTTAATAATATCCTTACATGTTATATATATATATACATATATATATATATATGCCATTTATTGAATGGTGAAAACAGAATACCATAGGGAATACCAGTTAACTATGGGTTACCAATAATAATGGTCTATAAATCAAATAGATTATCAATTTCTATGTACTTATGGTCACCACACATGAGTAAAATCTAATAGTTTTTATCATGTATATCATTTAGAAAGAATTTATTATGTGTATTACATATGAATGTTTCCCAAACACTAGAATTTTTTTATGGTTATGAAAAATAAGAACATCATTGGGTTATCAACCAATCAATTATAATGATTGGGATAACTCACATAAACATAATTACATAGGATAATTATCCTATAACAAACTATAACTATAAAATTTCATTTATAATGATCTGCATTATTCTATTTTTATATTAGATTAACATGATTGGGGTACTTGTGATTCAACTTCGTGTACTTAGGGTAGACCCCATACTATTTGAACATTGGGGTTATCCACTTCATTTAATGAAAGGAATTTTAATAGATATGTGAGTATGTCATAGTTATTTGGATATGAACCATTGTATTTTTTCCCATCTCTTTGAAAGTTCATCCAAATTGGGAGGATAGATTTCCCTCTACCATTGGAATGACACTGATGAAATTCTATAATATTGGTAGCAGAAATTCTGACGGGAATGCGACAATGGTTTATAAATTATAACACTATAATTAATTGTTATTTTTTTTTGATAAAAACATATTTATTTTAAATTGTAAATTTATTTATATTTGATAAAATGCATTTTGATGTTTCCCTTGAGGGTGACATAATGAAGCAGACCCTCTAATGTAATAAACTTGGAATCATTAATATGGATTACCATCTCCAATTAGTTCTACCACGATATAAATTTTTGATACATTGATATAATTATCATATACATAATTTCCATAAAAATAAAACAATGAAGATACATTGTGATTGGGGAACCAAGATACTATAATAAATCTTTGTAATGTGGTAGGTTCCAAAGCAACATGTGGGAAATCACAATGCTTAAAAATTTATCCCTTACCAATATTTTTGATCTCCCAACACCTTAGAGTGATTTAATGGTTTCTATGAATGATGTTTTGATATTAGATATATTAGGTACAAACTAAGGTACCTGAGCTGTGGATAAGGATGAATATAGTGTGTCTTTTCTATATATATTTAGTTACAAGGAGGTGGGTTTTCTTAGAAATTTGTTAAATGTTATCAGTAAAAATGTGAAAAATAAATTTTTATTCTACTACTATGTTCATATAAAATAAAAAGTATTGTAATGTTTCATGATAGAATGACAATGTTTATAGATTGGAATGACCATGATCACTATAAATTTATTAAAAAATACACAAAAGAATAAACATGGAATAGTGAGAAGAGTTTACCTGAATAATATGCTCCAATAACCCATGTGGATGAATTTTTATTAAAGAAGTTATTCATTCTCCTATTACAAATACATTCAATGATTTGGGATATCTAATTGGATATATAAGATATTAAAAGTGTGCATCTTAAATGAGAAATTGTATCCATGGATGATTAATTTACTAAAAAGGATAATGCATTATAATGATTATTCTCTTTAATTATATTTTAATTACACATATATACATATTTTTTGTCATATTCCACAGAATGAAATCATTAATGGTTATAGATTATTGACTAGAGCATAAATATACTAAACTATAAACTATATTAATTAAGGTTGAGAGAATTCATAATGTTGGGATTTTGATCACATTATTCCACTCTAAGACACCTGATATTTAGATCGCCCTTGGGGTTTTAGTTCAATACTATAGCACATTTCTCTTATAAAATTCATGTGGAAGATGGTGTGGTTGTAAATCTTATCGCTAATCCATGAAACTCTAATTAAGGATATACACCATCAACTAACCAATCATGAATTCATGATAACCAATTTAGTTTATAAAGGATTTTATTGTAAAACATATAAAATTTTATGATATAAATGGTTGAGGACAATGGGAAATATATGGAGAACCAAATAATGGTTTATTGTAATGAGAAAACTATTTAACATTTACGCATATAGCCATGGAACACCAGGACATACCATACCATACTAAAAATTCAACTGAGAAATAAAAATACTATATAAATAATACGATTACCAAAACATATATATCAATTTTGGATATGGTGAGAATAAGAATAATGTTTCACAAAAGGATTTCCAATGCAGCTATAATTTTGGGAGAGGCTTTTGTCATCGACAATCAAAACCTAATTCTAGATTAAAAGGCTAAAATTTAGTTTTTTTATATAATTTTCTATCTACTATGACTGAAATGGTTATTGATGAAACTCTATGAATTAATATAATTAATATTATAGTGGTAATAATTTATTTCATCCTATATTTTGTATTTAATTGTGATGAATCTCTATGTCAGGGGATATCATGTATCTTTTCATAATTAATAATAATAATTTCTATCTATAAATCATTATTGACGTATTAAATATAGAATTAACTCATGAACATGGTCTTGATACCTTATTAAATAACAAATAGATATATCATGATAATCAAACCGATTTGGAACATTGTATATTGGTGCATATTGTAAATTGTAATTTCTACAGACTAGATTCAGTGGAATGATATATTCATTAGTCAACCATAATTAATATATGTACACTTAGATGGATTTTTTTGAGATGAATGTGGTGAAATATATACCACCACCATATGTTTGGATTATTATATTACACAATAAATAGTATGATTTTTCTCAATGTATGTAATTGATACAAATATGGTGGTATATATAACATCACGATATGAAAATGTGAACTCAATTTGGGGACTTTGATTTAAAAATATTCTCTTTGATTGATGTCGGTGGTCTTCATATAATGTGTCATATATTATCAGAATAATTATAGGTAATTAAATTTTGATATGAGAGATTTTGTTGACTCGGTATAATTAGGATCAAATAAGGGGTATTTTTCAATGAGTGTTCTAATGTTAAAAAGGGGTTAAGTAACATATAAATTATTAATTCTTATATTTTACACAAATAAATTAAATTAATATATGAGGTAAAAAGGGAAATAAAATATTATCTATGGTAATGGCCCTAATGACTGAATATTATATTTTATACGGTAAAATTATGGACACAAAAAGATCTATTTATTTTCACCATAATCCAAATTTTTTATTAATCCATGGATGTAAAATGGTCTCTCTTTTGATAATTCATATTTTTATGATCCCACGGATTACAATTTTTATCCTAACAGACAATATGACTTTTAATTTCTTTCAAACTACATGAATTTTTTATAGGATATGTTTACTCTAAGAATACCGATAAAAGAAATTATATTTTCCTATAATGGAATATGTTTTTTTATCCAAATGAGGGAAATGTCTCATTTCATAGGTAGTTTATGGTCATTCATAACATTATAAAAATGATAGTGGTTACGGTTATAAATAATTTTCAGAGATTTTGATAAAGTATAAATTTATATATCATTAAGAAAAGTATGAGATAGTCCATAAATCATGGAAAAGGATGACATGCTTTTAATTAGTGATTACAATGCCAGAATATACAAGAACATGGATTTTCCAAAATAGTATAATGTTGTGGAGATTAGAAACATTTTTATTTATGTTTATGGTTATTTTATATTGAAAAATATATGATGTATTTTACATTAAAACAAGGGTGAGGTGAACTCAATGTGATTGGAGAGCCCTGTATTATTATATAATCCCTCATTGGGCTATTCGTGTAGTATTGTGTCATTATACATAGACCGGAATCGAGTGGGATTATATTGAATCCAAAATGGTTCAAAATATATTGTGTGTTGTTATATTCTAGACAAAGATTCATGGATAACATAATGTGAAAGATTGAGGGATTTAATATGTATGTAAATTAATATAAATGGTGTGTATAGTTTACGTTCATAGTACATGGACCTATGGAGAGAGTGTTAAAAATCCAAAATAGGGACTGTGTGGTATGAGTCCTATAATACCTTTTAAATATGTAATATAAACAATGAAAACTATAACTTGAGGCACTTGAATAATGTTGATATAAATTTTTAAAATAAGTATGTTGTTTAATATTGACAATATTAGAATTCAAGGACCAACATATGATTTGTAAAGAACTCATTGGAAAATTGGGTCTTCCCTACTGGTTTAAATATGAATGTCATTTTATTTATGAATGTAGTTTAAATGCTATAATTACAAAGTAGACATGAATATATAAATTATAACACATATAGAATCTGATTTCATGAATTATTTGATACAATTACACGTAAATTAGGTATAAATTTCATTTTATTGGAAAAGGAATAATCAAATTGATTGGAGAACAGTAGTCTAAAACATAACAAGTTTAGGATGTTTTGGTAATGTAGAAAAATATTGGGATTAAGATCATAATTTCAATTATTTAATTCAATAATTCAACTCTATAATCAAGGAAATTTGTTAAATGATGTGAAATATTCAAATTTCTAGTTTTTTATAATTATATTATCTTAATAACATGAATGGATGAATTTTATATTTTTAATAATTTTTATTAACCTTCATCTTATTTTCATAATAATTTATAAACTAAACATAATTTTAAAAATAATTTTAGTAAGCTTCATGGAAATTGTTTCCCATTTTATTAAAGGAAACAAATTCTTAATCCAAAAATATATAGGCCAAAATTATTTGAAAATTTATTCTATAAAATCTATGTCCATATTGAATTTTTTTTAAGATAGTACCATATGGATCATTGTAAATAACCTACGGATCTAATTTTATTAATAGAGATAGAATAAGTATTGTTAAAAATTTAAAATAACTATGATGACTAGTTATCCAAAATTTCTCTGGGGAATAAATGCATCAAAAAATGCAGATGGGGAATATAATGATTATTAGTACTAGAAAAAACTTCTATAATAACATAGAAGTAAAAATGTATAATTAAAGACCAATAACCAAAAATGTTACTGATGAATGTAAAATATAGAGGGGAACAAGATATCCGAAAATAGTATACCCTAATGCTTCCATTTAATCTGTCTTTCACATGTAAAAAAATCATATGATTATTTTTGATAGAAAATGAACAACCCTCATTACTAAAAATTGGTAATCACTCTATATTTCAATGTGCCAACAAAATTTTTATCAATTTATTAAAAAAATGTATTTTTATTTTTTAAATATTTTTATATACAATATATATATATATATTAGTTTTTCTTCTTAATATTATTCTTATTCTTCTACTACTCACATTCAATATACTTTTTTTATTTTGGTTTTTACCTCCATTTAAATCTTATATCATTTATAATATAGAATACACATATAATTTTCTGGGAGACGAAGTGGTTTTTATTGAGTTATTAAATTTCACTAAATTTTATTGTTATTTTCATATAATTTGAAAAATGTAAAAAATATAATGTGGTGATTTTTCACCCCATTTTATTTATTTTTGAGTACTAATTTCTTGTTATCAACCATTTTTTCCTTCAATATGTATGTATATCATAAATTATAGTATGTGTTGAATAGTTTTCAATGAATAATATTACTCCTCTCTTTAAATTAGGGGAATATTTCTAGTATTTTCTATTATCATAGTGGGTAAATAATATTTCTAACATGTAGCACCTATTGTGATATTTCAAATTTAATATGATATGAGATAACATTTTTATTAAAATGAATAAATTTTCATGAAATCCATCATGGAATAGTGTTATTCATAAATTCTAGTAAATTTTATTATTCTTTGTGACATATACATATTGATCACATACATTTCAACACCACAAATATAGTTTTATATTATTTTGAATTATATTACATAAAATATAATACATACAATATAAAATCAGTGTGTTTGGGAAGCCACTAAGAGTTAAACTATAGTCATAAGTTATACTACATACTTAGGTAAATAAAATATTTACTAAGGATCTATGAAAAATTCCAAAAAATAAATTTGAAAACATTTTACGGTGAAATGTTTTTATGAATCATGTTTTAAATAAAAAAATTCATCATCTTTATACTCATTTATAACATCATTGTATATATTTCATTATAGGGGACCAAAATGATATTCATGTTCATGATTATAATTTTTTCTTATCATCTATTCAAGTAGAGAAGATGTTGTAATGTTTCAAATTAAACGAAATATTTTGATGGTTAATGAAGTGAGATAAAATATATCATCTCTTTCAGATGTAGTTGAGGAAATATAAGTTTTACAGAAGGAATGACAACAACAAATGAAAATTGAAGCTGAATTGAATATATTTACACAACTATTTCTTGATTAATAATCCAAGTATTCTAGAATAAATCCATTGGTGATCCATTAATACATGACAATCCATTTCACAAATAGCTACCTAAAGAGGACATTATAGCTGATTTAGTTGAGGGATAACATCATGGCATTAAATAATATTGTAATTCATTAATGTACAGTTATAATGTATGTTATACTACTTTATTTTAAAAATTTGTTTCACAATAACTCTATCTATATATTTATATGAAAGAATACAAAACAATTATTGGGGGATATAAAAAAGAATTTATTAGATTGACTACCTACCTCTACAAATAACAACCCGTCATCAAGTGTTATTGAATAATGAAGAAGAAATAAAATATAATCTAATAATGTAAAATATTATATCCTAAAAAATAGTTCATTGTAATTTTATTAAATTTGAATTGAGTAAAAATTCATAATGGTATAATATTTTAGATTTTATAACACATTCCATTCTAGTTTTATTGGATTGGGAATGTATTTTTTCTTTGTTGATATTTTCTAAAATGTTTTGATAATATCATTTCAAATTATATAATAAATTTTTGAAATATTTTTTATCCATATTTAAGAATACTTCCAATTTTTTATAAATGTTTTTTTAATTAACAAAATAGTTATTTTTTTAGTTTTTTTAAAAATATTAAACATTATATTACATTTAAATGTATTCATAGGTAAGTGATTTTAACACTACAAAATTCAATATTAATTTTAGTAATTCATCTAAATTTTTTTCATGGATTTCAAGGAAAATACTTTTTCAATTATTCAATTAATGTTTTGATTAAATATTAAAATAAAATTCTTTATTTTCTAAAATAATGTAATGAATTTTGTTTATAATTTATGAATTCTTTTTATAACAAAGTAAAAATGATTAATGGGATGATTTATTTTATTTTACCACTCAATTTTCCAATATAATAATTAAAACATTTTACTTTACTTATAATCAATCATTTATAATGATTTTGGATTCTCTATTTTCCTTTATGTTTCTATAGATTTTAACATATTTTGAGATCAGTTAATTTCTTATGATTATGTTTTCTAGAACTCTCTAATATTCATTGAACAATATTTTATTATTTTATGTCAGCATTTTCCATATCATGGGTATATTTTGTATAATTATTAATACATTAAAATATTAATATTTATTTTCAATTTCAATATACAATGTTAGTTAAAATAAGATGACTAATAATACTATTTCAATAATTAGGAAAATATTTATTTTTGTTTTTCTTATTTTTAAATGGAATATTATTTTTTGATAACCCCCACTAATTATTTGTTATATTTTTTATACTATATTTTAGGAATTAATTGGACATATGTGGATGGTGGTTCCTAAATATATATAGCATCTAAATGAATATAAATGTGTCATTAGACTGATTCCATTACAAATTAATTTATTATTTTGTATATATCGTCCAATTAATTGATATTTCCTAGTATAAGGACTTGATGGATATGTTAATAATTTTTAGTAACGATTCATTGACCATAAGATCATGACATTAGACATTATTGATTTCCATCATTATGATTTCAATTATTATCAACAATGTGACTGTTATATTAATACTTTAATGTAATATCTTTTGAAGATCGTGTTATTGATTAAATATAATATATGTTTGTTATCGAGATCATTATATTGTCAATACAATATATATTATTAGTAGAATTCATTGTACTTTTTCTCATGTATAGAATTTAATCTCACGGTTTATTTTTTTTCCTTTCGCTATGATATCATGAAAAATCAATTTCATTATTTTGATGGAATTATGAATTTTTTCATGATATATTTTAATTTTCCAATGTAACATCAAAATAACATATGAATATAGACTCCTATTAATACTAAACCTATTGATAATTTAGAGTGATACCCTATATATATTTTACATATGTTAAAATGTAGATACAAAATTTGGGTTATTGGAGATGAAAAAATAAAACATAGATTACAGTAGGGAACATAAGTGGCACCGAGAAAATGTAAAAATGTTATAAAACTTTATTGGGGAACACACATGGATTTGATGTTATTCTATATAGGATTCATGTTGGAATGGTTCATTAAACATGGTTTCATCTATCTTTATTTCCCTCTAGAATCATTATCCTAATATATGGATATAAATCTTCCATTATATATATTTTTAGTGCCAAGAAATTCCAACTTATAAATAATCTAATTGGATTAATGAGAATAAAAATATATACTAAATATGAATATACAATTAAGTTCGATCAAGACATAAAAAATTAATTATGTGGGGGCAATCACTCGCGTATGAGTTATTATCTTTCTAGGGTGCATATTATTCATAACAGACATTCAAAACGCTCATTTAATTTTACTACAAGATATTGTTGGAAACTGATACTCTATACATAGTGAAATATATTCTACCAATAGAAAGGAGATGTCCTATGATATTTATGTATGAATGATTATACAGTGAATAAATTATAATTCACCTCTTACATAGATCCTTCAGAATTGTAACCTATAAATCTATCTGCTAAACACCCTGACCGTTTTTTTGCATGGAATATTGAGTTATGTTACCATCACATGAATAGATTATAACACAACATCATATTTTTTATCCAATTATATATTATATAGATATAAAATATCATAATGAAATATGTATAAATTTTATATCATTATACTGATCTGACATATGTCATGTTTTAGATAATGACTAATATTAACATCTGTAGGTTTCCAATAGAGACCTCATCACATTGATACCCAGCAATATATAATCAAGTGATGATAAAATTACCAAGAGTAAAACAATATATTAGACGGTCACCATAATTAAATTTCCTAGACCATTTGTATATGTAAATTTTTAGTTTAAGCAATTTGTATAGAGTTTTAGAACCATAATTGTGTTATCGCAGTGAATAAAAATATCACTGAATTTCGACACACATTTAAAATAATTCGTATTGCTTACAAGATCATTTTAGAAGATATATCAACTAGATAAAAAACATTTTTTTCAGGATGTGAGAGTGTATGTATTTTGGATATGCAATAACTATCCAGAAGTGGAAATATATTGATATATATATATATCCTGATTTTCTTCCAAACAATATATTATTTGGATATTCATTACAGACACTAGTACTTTCTCGAGCACTATGAATGGAATCTAATAAAACTCTTTAGATGGTTCCCTATACCAACACTAATATCAAACCAAATAGGTTGATTAATTTTATCATACTGAATTATGGAAACTATCCTTCTAAACATCATCCCATATTTTTTCACATGATATAGAAGAAGAGAACCTTGGGAAGATATAAGGCCAAATTAGAATGGGATTAGTGTAAATGTAATGTCTATGATATCAATATATAAAGAATGATATTATTATTAATACTAGGATTCATATATTTATTTCTATGTTAGTTTATTTTTTAGTGTGTGATTCACATATGTGTTTGAGACTAGACACATTTTTTATGGTCGTAATGTTTGATTTGAGAATTCTAGGACCACATGTTAAATTGTTCCAATACGGACCCAGATATAGATATATATATATATATATGTATGTAGGTATATCTTATCTACTGATGGTGTTCTCCATATACTATAACTAGACCATTCTAGGTATTTTTAAAAAATTATAGTACACTACCACGAATTTAACATTATAATACAATCAATATTCCAATTTCCTAATTCAACTTCAATTTTCATGAAATTTTTGGCATCGCAAATATACCTATGTATAAAATAATAGTTATGATGAATCCAAGGGTATATAGAGATTATATAATTATCCCATATAGTGACATATCAATATAGGCAGTAAATGTTGGTAACAATGGTTGATATAAGAAATAATAAAATATAATTGTTATTCATAAGTGTGTCTTATTAATGTAAATAGATTATAATTTTTTCTATGTCATCTAAAAACCCCTAGGCTTTCTCATCAATTATAGTGGACAAATATATGGTAATAAAAATATTTTACTATTAAAGGGTGGAAAAATTTCGCATTTTTTAGTTATCTATAGTATATGATAATCTAGAAGGAAACACGTGACAAAATCAAGATGTCTTCCCTAAATATCAATTTTAGAGTGATTATGATTATTCCAATGATTGTATATCATATTATACTTATTATAATTTATAAAAAACAAAATCATGGGTTATCATGATGGATTCATATTACATTGAAATTAATTAGTTTAGAATTTATAAAATGTTGAATTCCATATCAGAATATTTTGACCATTCAATATTAAATCATAACTAGTATCCCTAACAACTCATTATAGAGGAGAGGATTCACCCAAATCATATTTTAGGGTGACAAAATTTAATGTGTTAGGAGGAAACCTATAAATATGTTCAAAGGATATAGAAATTATTGATTTTAAGGGTTACTAAGATCCATCCATGTAATATATATATATATATATATATATATATATTGGCCATTTTTTGTTTGGAGAAAATAGTAGACCGTAGAAAAGTCCGAGTAACGATGGGTTACAAATAATGATGGTGTGTGAATCCGATATAATATCAATTTTTAAGTACCTATAGTCATAAAAAATGAGTAAAATCTAATGGTGGTTATCCTATATATCATTTATCAAGAATTTATTTTGTATACTTAATATGAATGATTCTTGAAATGTATATATGTTTTGGTTATGATGAAAATTTGGAATATCAATAGGGTAATCAACCAATCAATTATAATGAGTCGGATAACTCTCATAAACATAATTACATAAGATAATGAACCTATAAAAACATTTATTTAAATATATAATTTCTTCTATAATGATCCTCATTATTCCATTTTGATAAAAGATGAATGTGATTGAGGTACTTCTGAAGTATAATTCGTATACTTAGGGTAGGAGCCTTAATAGTGGTACATTGTAGTTATCCACCCCATATGAAGATATAAATTTTATTATATTGGCGATGATGTCACTGTTATATGGATAAGGACCATTGTATTTTATCCCATCTCTTCAGTCATACATACCAAAGGTGAGGCTTGATTTCCCTCTACCATTTGTAATGAAACTCATAAAATTCTATAATATCAGTAGCAGACATTTAGATGGTAAGGAAAAATTGTTCTCTAAACTATAATAATATATTTTATTATAATTTTTATAATATATACACATTTATTTCAAATTATAGAATTCATTTTCATTAGGAAAATTCATTAGGACGTTTCCCTTGATGATGAGGTAATGAAGGAGACCCTATACTGTAATAAATGAGGAATCATTAATATGAATATCACTCTACAATTATTTCAACCACTCTATAAATTTTTGATACACTTACATCGTTAACATATAAATCATTTACAAGAAAAAAAAAATAATGATACATAGTGATAGGGGCACCAGATACGATGATGAAACTTAGTAATGAGTTACTGTCATTAGCTGCCTATAAGTAATCATATTGGTTCCAAATTATTCCCTTAACCCAATTGTTGAATTCCTAACACATTATACTGATGTAAATGTTTTTATGATGAAGTTTTTGATAGTGGATATACTATAAAAAAACATAGGTAACCTATTTGTGGTAGAGGAGGAATATAATGTATATTTTTGGATATCTTTGGTTATTTGGAAGTAATATTTCCATGAAATTCATTAAAAGTAATCAGTAAAAAACATTGACAATTCCATTTCCATTCCACTTATAAGTTCAATAAAAATTATGAGTATTTTAATTTTTGAGGAATAAATTAAAAATGATATTTAATTGGAAGACTAACACCACTTTCATTATATTTCATAATATCCCAAACAATCATCTCAAAAAATTGTGAAGAGTTTACCTGAATAAAATGTTTCAAATGCCCATGCTGATGATTTAATATAGAGAAGTTGATCATCATAGTAGTAAAAATATATTCAATGATTTGGGATATTTAAATGGCCAGATAATATGTTCATATTGTGAATTCTAACTAAGAAATTTTAACTATAGATGATTAATAAATTAAAAAACTGGTATAGTATAATGTTCTATTTCCTTAATTTTTTTTTGTATATATATCTATTTATTTATTGTTATCATCCATAGAAAAATAATAATTAATGGTTTTTGAGTATTTACGAGAGAATATAAACGATTCTATGATTTTCGGAGAGGCATTCATCATCAATGATTATGGCCTAATGTTTGAATATATGGATAAAATTGAATGTTTTTCATAGATATTTCAATCCACTTATTACTCTAATGAATATTGACACACCTCTATGAATTTATCTAAAACATTTTGTACTGGTATTAAATTAATTCATCCTTTTTTATTTAGTTGGGACGAATGTCCATGTTAGTGGATATCCTATATCTTTTCATAATTTATAAACATAATTATTATCTATCATTCATTATTTATTTATAAAATATTTAATTTACTCAAATACCGGTTCCTGATAATTTTTTGAACTCAAAAAATAAAATTATCATGATAAATTAACGCATTCAGAACATTTGACATTTGTGGACATGGTAAATTATATCTTTTAAACACTATATTTAGTGGAATAATATATTAATCCATCAACCATTATTCAATCATTTACCCTTAGAAGGATTTAGTTGAGTTGAATGCGGTGAAATATAGATCATCACTGTAGGATAGGGTCAGTTCATGACACAATGTATGGTATGATTTTTTTCACTTGGGATTTTTTCCGTGAATGGATATATTTGAGAAATGTATGGTGGTACATAGAACATCACAATATGTAATTGAAAACACAATTTGGTGAAATAACCACGACTATATTCTTTTATATTGATGTAGGTGGGAATGATAAAATGTTAGATATATTATCAAATTAATTTAAGCTTAGTACATTTTCATAAGAGAGATTTAGTTTACTCGTTATAATTAATATCGTATAAGGGGGATTTTGTTTTGAGGATTACAATGTTAAAATGGGCTCAATTACTATAGATATAATTTTTTTTATTTTACACAAATAATTTAAACCAATATACAAGGTAAAAGGGGTCATATTACATTATCCTATGTAATGTCCTGAATGATAGAATATTTTATTTCTATAGGGTAAAATGATAGACACCAAAACAACTATGTATTTTCACCATAACCCATATGTTTTATTAATCCATTGGTATGGAATGGTTTTACATGTAATAATTCATATTTTTATAATCCCAAACAATACTTGTTTATAACCTAACACACCTTATGAAATTTTATTTCTATCAAACTACATAAATTTTTTATAGGATATTTTTTTAAAAGAATATAGAAAAAAGACATTACATTTTTTATAATATAATTTTTGGGATTCAAAAACTATTTATTACTGTGTATCATTTCATTGGTAGTTTATGGTCTTTCATTCCATGAAAAAAAAATAATGATTAAGGTCAGAAATTGTTTAATGAGATTTTTTTGAAGCATAATTTCATATATCATTAACAAAAGTGTGAGGCAGACTATATATCATGGAGGATAGAAGACATAATTTGAATTTGAAATTACAATTCTAGAATAAACAATAACATTGATGTTTGAAAACAATATAACATTTTAGTTTTTAGGAAATTTTTCATTGTTGTTTAAGGTCATTTGATATTAAAAACAATATGATGTAGTATACATTTAAAAAATATTGAGGTATACTAAATGTGAATGGATATATTTTTATTAATATATACTACCTCAATGGGATATTCATTTAGTGTCATGTCATTATAATTTGATAAGATCCTTGTGGGATTAAATTGCATCCAATATTGTTCAAATGATATTGTGAAAACTTCTGTTAATGAAAAACTGTTAAGGATAACATAATTCAAATTACTGAGGGATTTAATATGTGTATAAATAAATATAAATGGTGTGTGTAGTTTAATATCATCGTGCTTCGACCTGTTGAGAGAGTGTGAAAAAAACCCAATTGTGTCTACGTGCAATGATTTCTCTAAAAACTTTTGAATATGTAGTGATAATTATGAAATCAATAATATTTGGTACATGAATAAGGATGTGATAAACTAGAAAAAGAATTATGTCTATGATTTTAGGAAAAATTCTTATTTAAGGTTTAACATAAGTTTTGTTACGCACTCATTGGATAAGAGGGGTTTCATTTCTGTGTAATATATGAATCTCCTTCAAAGTATGAATATAGTGTAAATGAGATAATTATAAAGTAGATTTTGATATTTAAATACCGACACACATATAATTATTACCCATTAATTATTTTTGTCAACTAAACATAAATAAGGTACAAATTATATTTTATTGGGAAAAAGAATATCGAGATTTAATAGAGAACACTAGTCACAAAATAACCATGTTTAGGCTATTTTGGTAATGTTGAAAAGGATTAGAATTAAAATCATAATTTCAAATAATAAATTCTCTAATTCAGTTTTTTTAAGAAAATAAATGCATCATTTGATGTGAAATATTCACATTTGTAGTTTTTATAATAAAAGTATCTTAATCACATGAAAGGCTGAATATTTTATTTGTATCAATTTTTATTAAACTATATATTTTTGTGATAATAATATATAAACAAATCAAAATGTTAGTATAAATTTTTTAAGCTTCATTAAAATTGTTTCATATTTTATTAAAAGTTCCAATTTATTAATCCAAAAATATATTGGCACAGATGTGTTTAAAATTTATTATATAAAATATGTAGCCATATTGGAAAATATTGTATGACGGTACAATATATGTCATTTTAAAAAGCACATGGATCTAAAGTTATTAATATATATTGAAAAAAAAATTCTAATCATTTTATATAACCATGATGACTAGATATTTAAAATTCTTTTGGGGAATAAATGCATCAAAAACTGCAGATGCGGAATATAATGTGACATAGGAATAGAAATAACTTATATATCAACTAGGATGTAAAATTGAATACCTATTGACTAATAATGTAAAAATTTTATAATGAATGTAAAATATATAGGGGAACAACATTTCAGAAAACAATATACCCTAATTCTTCCATTTAATGTGACTTTCACATGTAACGAAATAAATTCTTATTTCTATTGGGAAAATGAGCAACACTCATTAATAAAAATATGTAATCATTATATATTTAAATGTTTGAGACAATTTTTTATCCATTTATTAAAAAAAATATTTTTATGATTTAATATTTCTATATACATTATAGATATTAGTTTTTATTCATCTTATTCTTCTTCTTCTTCCACTTATCACTATCAATAAACTATTCTCTGTCTGTTTTCTTTCGCCATGTGAATCTCATTTCCATGGAAAGAGAGAAAACATATAATTTTTTTGGGATGTATTAATTTTTATTGAGTTATTGAAATTTCTTACATTTCATTATTCTTTTCATATAATTTTAATAATGTCAAGATTTAATGTGCTGATTTTCACCATATTTTATATATTATTTAGTTATATGTTCTTTTTAACAATCATATTTTTCTTCAATATATAGTTACATCATAAATTATAGTATGTATTAAATATTTTTCATTGACAAAGACTTCACATCTATTTATATTAGAAGAATATTTCTTACATTTGGTGTTCTCTTTGTGGGTAAATAAAATTAAAAACTAGTAGCATTTGGTTTGATATTTCACAGGGAATATGATTTGAGATAACATTTTTATAATAAAATAATTAATTTTAATTAACTACTTAGTGGAATAGTATTTTTCTTACATTTTGATAAATTATTAAAAAAAATGTGTCTTATATATATATAGATTTCCTACATTCCATCACCAAAAATATAGTTGTATATTTTCTCCAATTATTTTACATTGAATACAATAGATAAATTATAAAAAAGGTGTGTATGGAAAGCCACTATGAGATCAACTATAGTCATGAGATATACTGTATATTAGGTAAAAAAAAATTTTCTGGGGATAAATGAAAAATCATTAAAAAACGTTTTGGAAACATTTTTAAGGGGGAATTTTTTATTAATACTATTTTAAATAAGAAAAGTCATAAATATTATAAACATAATAAACATAATTGTATATATTTCATTAGAGAGGACAAAAATTATTTTTATGTTCATGATTATACAGTTTTCATAACATCTAGTCCAATAGATATGATGTTTAAATGAATAACATTAAACAAAATATTATTATGGTCAATGAAGTGAGATAAAATATATCCTCTCCATCAGATGTCGTTGAGGGGATAAAGGTTTTATAGTTGGAATGAAAACAAAAAAATAAAATTGAAGATTAATTGAATATTATTTCACAAATATTTCTAGAAAATAATCCCAATGATTATATAATAAATCCATTTATGACCCATTAAGACTTTACAATACATTTCTCAAAAAGGTACTTAAAGAAGACATTCAAGCTAATTAGGTTAAGGGAGACAATCATGTCATGGAAAAATATTGGTAAGATTTTATAGATGATTAAATTGTAAGAGATACATTAATATTTTGACATTAAGTATCACAATAACTCTACCTATATATTTATATAGAATAATACACAACTAATGTTTGGGAATATAAAGAAATAAATGATTGGATTGACTATCTGCCTCTATAAATAACAACCCAACATCATACGTTGTTGAACAATGAGAATGTATTAAAATATAATCCATTCTAGTAAAATAATATATCCTTAAAAAAATTCCATTATAATTTTATTAAATATTAATTAAGTATTACCCTATAATGGTATAATTTATTAGATTTTATAAAACATTTTATTCCTTGTATGAGTATAGAAATGATGACTAGATGAACTAGTTTGGAACAAATGTGGTGGAGTAAATTATGTTTTACACATTTGTATGTGAGGAATATTTTATATTGTTTGTAATCTGTATAGAATGAATTTTTTAACCATAATAATAATAGAATCCATATCTAATCCTAATATCTTCACCAATAGTAGTCACCATGGATCACCCCTTCTTATATTACCCTATCACTGTTCATATCAATTTTATACACATTCTTGGGGTGATATATTTTTCTTTGAGTTTATACAATATTAGTGTCTACTAATAGAAAAATAAAATATCCAAATGTGTTTATTTGTCTCAAATATTCCCCATTAAAAATTGATTGGGGAAAAAATATTGAAACATCATACATGCGGCACTAAAAATATAATCACCCACAATGAGGTCCAAACCATTATTTATTATCATTTTTCCATTATATATCTATTATCTATTTTATTAATTATGATTCATCCTTTATTTTAGTTTTAATGTAGTAGTATATAGGATCATAACTTAAGTAAACTACTATAAAATGATATATGATAGTAATATAGAGGTTTTGTTTAAGAATAAATGAAAAATAAATGATATTTCGATTCCATATTAGAAATATAGATGGAAAAAACATTCCATAATAGAATAGAAACGTATTAGTTCATTAAATTGGTCATTCACTTGGAATAATGTTTATAATGATTTTAGATTGAAATTGAAAAACCCTCTGGGATATATATTTGTTAACACACTCTATTTCAACGAGTTAGATAGATGGTTATAAATTATTAATCGATTTATATTATTTTTCTTTTGAAATATTTCAATAAAAATATAATATATTATTTTCTATTCTTATTATCATTTTACTTAACTTTGGTACATGTGTTGTCTCCATCCATTTGAATGAAATATCCAATAAATTAGAAACTAACCCCATTTTTCGGAGGTGGGGTTGTATTGATTACTATGTAATTAAATTTCACTATATTTATTTATAATATTATCAGAATATTATTATTGGATTCATCAAATATGTTGGCTGTTTATTCCATTTCCCCCACTATATAATTTGGATTCCCTATTTGTAGCCATCATTACCTTTATTGTTTAATTCATGCTTATATCAGAGTACGTTAGGAATAGTGTTTGTCAAGGAAGATTTCTCCTACATTTGTTAAGGTTGAGTACATTCACACATGAAATATTCTTGGTGTATATTAGTAATGATTAAAATAAATTGGATGTGGTTTGAGTTTCAAAAAGATAAGCTTTCAATATTATATATTTATAACTTTAATATCATTTCTATGAACTATTGTGAGAATGTACATATTTGAATTTTTTTGTGTATTGTAATTTTCATCATGACTTGTTGTTTTTAATATTAACTAGTAACGTACATTTAAGTTCCCCCAATATATTAGTATATTTTTCATAAATATATTAGATTTTAAAGAATAGTCAAAATAATAATTTGGTGTGTGTGAAGAACCCCTTGAGATAGACTCTTGTTGTGCACTATATTAAATACCTTGGTAAACATTTTTGCATATGCTCCCATATAAAATACAATAAACTCAATTTTGAATATTTTTAGTGTATTAGAAGAGTTTAATAAATTTTCAATTGAAAAAAAAAATTAAAATTTAAAATTAAAACATCATTTAAATTCATTCATTTTATTGTCCAAAAATTATTTTTAAATTGATAATCTATATAATTGGATTGATGTTCATTTTTCTAGGTTATAAAAATAAACGATTCAAATTTTATAAAGTTTTATGAATTTTGATGATGTGGGAAAAAAATAAATTATCTAGAAAATGTAGTTTAGAAAGTCCATGTTTTTTGTAGGAACGTCAATGATAATGGAAATTGAATATGAATTGATAATTATTACCCCATAATTTCGTGTCCAAGAACCCATAAAGGACATGAGTCAATCCATAGATGATCCATTAAACCGTTCTTATTCATTTATTGATATTGTTTCTTAATATGAAATTCGATAAAATATAGTTGTAGGTTATTATTATTCCTTCAATGATAATATGTCAAATTGTGTAAAAGGTATGTCATCCTCCCATATGTTAAAAATAATTTCCATCAAATCTATAAATATAAATCTATATGGAATACGAAACAAAAAATGTAGTGTAATTTAAATAAATAATATATGATATTAACTACATGCATCTATCATCAATAATCTAACTCCAGGATGTGTAGAACCAAGAATAAGAAATAAAATGTGTACCAATCATTGGAGTTAATATTTTTCACAAATTATATGATTCCAATTACATTGAATATGAGTAAATTATTACCTACTAATTTTATGATTTTTTAGATTCATCTATCTTATGGATATCTACAGATGATGATGATGAATTTGAATATTTTACATTTATAGAAGAAATAATTTATGCTCTATTTTAGTTGTATACTAGTTTATATAAGGATTATATAACAATGATGTGAATAATTAAAAATTAGATTTATTCATGAATAAAAAATAAATCTATATTTTTTACTAATTTATACACCACCAGTGGAAACCAATCAACTGGCTTGAAAAAGGATGAATCCTTTATAAATTTTCGCCTCCCCTTTCACAACTTTTCTCAATTATTATTAGTGGATGTGTCTATTTTCATTTTTTAGGGGTCTCTGTTCATATTGTGTCCTATTGGAAAGATAAATAATTTTAATATGTTGGATTATTTCAAGGAATCCCAATTGAAAATTAGATTCATCATAACATTTTGAAATTTAAAATTTAATGCATGCACAAAAGAAGAACACACATGGTAGAGGGGGTCCAAAAAATATTCCACCCTTTTTCCCTTTCTCTAATTATTTGTTTCTTTTAATTTATAATATTTTTAATTCAGGGAATATTATATTCTAATTTTGGAATAATATAGGATCTTAAATAATAAATTCAACTAGAAAATAATATCTACTTTTTTGCTTCCATCTCTTTTCATTTTATACCAATAAGTTATTTTGTTGAGCAATAATAAAGGTTATTGAAATTTTGGTGTGGGGTGTGACATCCTACTAAGATTTGTTTTAATTTTAAATTATAATTTTTATGAATATTGTGATTAATTTAATATCTATTATCATATATCACACATGATTACATTTTTAGTGTGTTTTATTGTCTTATAAATAAAATGATTTTAAATTATTTCTAATGTGGAAATTTGTTATGAAATTTCAATCTATAAAATTGTTATTTTTAAGACTATTAATAAAATCCATACCATGAAAAATTGAATGAAAAATTTCTATATATGTAGAGTATATATATCCATTTTTATATATTCTTTATAAAACCATCATTTTCTTAGGTAGACATTGATTTTTTCTGTGAATAGAATCTTGAATTTTTTTTATTTCAATGGTATGTACATCTAATTTTTTTTTAATATTATTGAGGGGTTTTATCCTTATTATTATGTGATAATTATATTAAAAAATACCAATGTTTTTCTATTATATTGAATTACATATATTACTCGTTTAAACCACATTGCATGGTGATTGTTCTATACCTTCACCCTTAATAATTTTTTCTGGTTATTTCACGTTAGAGTGTTAGAGATTGAAAATATATTTGTTTAAAATGTGATGTAAATAAATGGTGGGTGATGTGCGGTGTGTGTAAAAATTCTTGATATTTAAAGATTTTTCAAGAGTTAATTTTATTCAAAAATCTTTATTTTTATCAATGGACTATCTAAAACTAAAAAATAGAGAATAAAAATTATTTTACATCATAATTACACATTTGACTCCTGCCACACTCAGAAATAATGTGAATTAATTTTCATTCATTCGTTTTATTTAATTATTGTCCCATAAACCATTTAAAAAAAATAAAAAAACAGTAATCATTTTAAAAGGGGGAATTTAGATGAAATTATTCATTGTATTTACATTTGACTCATCATAATTTTTCAAAATTCGGTCATGATGTATATTTTTAAGTTAATTGTTTATGGTCATGCTATTTTTTTCATTGTTTATTAATATTATAATAATTAATTATTATATCCCATTTTTTCAACAATTTAATTTTTAATTATTTTTCAAACCAACCCTTAACCACTGAAATAATTCAAGAAAATTTCATCTTGACTAGAAATAGAAATTGTATCTCACATTGTAAAATGGATTATATTGTTATAAGACTATGGTGAAACATTAAATTAACATATATGGACACTTTTCATAATTAATTTATCTTCAGTGAATCCAGATATACAATCCATGTGAGGTATGTTGTGATTGGGAAAAGGATGGATTTATAATATTTAATGAATTTAAAATTTATTGAATAAAAATGAAGGGTATTCTTTTTCAATTATAGGAAAATACATAATTTTATTTTGGAAATAAAATCGGTACTTTTCTCACTTATTATTTCCATGTAGATAATAACCTGAATACATGATTATTTCTTAAGAGTGTGATGCATATATATAGTTTTAATGTTGAATATTATAATTAAAAAAATTTCATTATACTATTAACAAAATTTATTCCAACCAATGTGTTACTTTTCATTAAATTGTCTTATTCATATGTTTAAATAATTAATTTAGCCTCATTAAAAAAGATATCCTAATTTTTATTTTTGTCTATTTTTAATTAAATTAATATTTAGACCATTAAAATTACAAAATTGAACAAAACATTTATAATACATTTTGTATATTTCTAGGATCATTAGCCTAAATTTTATTCTTCCATGAAAAAGAAAAAAAATATCAAATGCCCAAAAGGATCTCAGAATTGATCACATGGTATTAAGGTCTATATTGTATGATGTCTATTGTTTGGATAACATATTTCAAACTATAAAAAATATAGATATTTATTAATATTGATATAGAAAACCTATCAATGAAAATTTCTCTAACTATTTAAAATCTATATTTATTTATTGAAGAAAATTAAATATTTGGAAGATATAGATATCAAATAAATGCGACTTTTTCCCATTAATAATTTCTATATTAATATGGATGTATTAATATCGAAACATTTCCAAATAAGTTAAAATATTATAGTTGAATATGAATGATATGGAGGAAAATATTTTCATAATACAATGTTCTATAATTATTATATTTATTGTTTCAATAGTATATATTCATTTAGTGAAATACTTTTGAGGGAAAATTAGAAACCCTTATAGCTATAAATATTTAGTCACTCTATATTTCAAATAGTTATCCAAATAGATAACTATATTTCAATATATCTAAAATATTTCATTGTTTTAATAGTTATCCTTAGTTTCACTATATAAGGGTCTATTCATATTTTCATTCTCAGAAATATTTTTTTCAATGTGTTTTGTACCTCATTTTCAATATAATATATATGAAAATGGTGAATTTACTTTGATGGTGTTCAAAAGGTTAGTGTGGTTTTTCTTTAGTCAGTAAACATCATGATAATACACTATACAATTATCATATTTTTAGTTGATTCTAAATTTATTATTATGAGAATTCACCTTAATAGTTTTTATTATTGATTTATCATTGATTGTTACCAATAATATTTCCCCTCACTAATTAATTTATGAAAATGTAGGAGTTTGGATAAAATAGTGTTTGTGAAAATTTGTTATCCTAGTCGGATTTTAGAACACTATTTCCCATCATGTATATTTCTGACTGCAGGGTGATGAAAAATTCAACAAGACAATAATGGTGTGATAGATCACAATCAATAGAATATGAAGATAATATTTTTGTAATATGGGCTGAATATATTTGTACTCCTTAAATAATTTTTCATATTCTAACATTCTTGTATCCTATTTCTTTTATTTAGTTATCATTTTTTAATATTTATATATCATATACATTTACAAACCACCATTAGAATAGTATATTATTTATATGTACATTAGTGTAAATATATTATTTATTATGGAATATAGTTTTTCAATAGTATCCTAAAAAATATTGACCCTAGCTGTAAAATACATTGAATAACCTATAAAAAAAATATTCAACAAGCCCTAGAGAAGAAAACCCACATTTCAATTCAAAAATGTTTTAAAGAAAAACAAGAAGTTATTTTTTAAAATAATTAAATAAATAATAAAGTCACACTAATAAATTGTTTAAATTAATTTATTTAGATTTTTAAAATGGATATGTATAGAGGTTTTATAATTCATATTCAGATGATGAATGTAGAGGGGAAAAATAATTGTGAAATCAGATTCCTTTTAAATCCCTGATCATTGATATTTTTTGGCGAAAAACATAATCACTTGTCTATATAGTTTAGGAAAACAACTTTTTTGTGGGAATAAAAATGATGAAACAAAATTGAATATGAATTGATAATTTTCAATCACCATTTATTATCCAATAACATTAGGAGGCCTTAAAATAATACATAATAGATCATTTAATCATTGATCTATAATTCATCATGGAGGTTCCTAAAACATACATTACAACTTATGTAGTTGTGGGAGATAATCAGTACAATGAATAAAATTGGTCAGATTTTATAAAATATTCAAAGTTATGTTATCCTCAAATATTTTAAAAATAAGTGTCAGCATCACCCCAAACCTCTATAATTATCAACGATCAAACCACTAATGAAATTTAATATTATTTAATAATGGAGGATTTGGACTACCCATCTCCATAAAAAACTAACTCAATGATGTATAAGGAAATGTATAACAATTAAATTATGGTCGAATGAAATGATATATTATTTTTTTATCATATCTATTTATGATTTTTGTATTGATTTAATTATTAGTACCTCCCTATTCTATGATTTTTTGGATTTTTAAAAAACATGGATTTACATAGTGGGGGATAAAGAGGTTGAAGAATATTACACAATATGGAAATAATTGAGGAACTAGTCGAGCTATACACTGGTGCATTATATGATGGAAATACAATGCATTGAATCATTATATAATCTATTTTTTAGAATAAAAGAAAAAATAAGAGACACATTATTGTAATATTGTAACAATGAGTTGAATATATAGCTCATTATAAATAGAACAAGGATAACTCATTCATATATTACATACTCCCATTTTATAACTATTCCCACTTTATTAAAAGATGTATGTTTATTTTAATTTTTTGAGTAAATATTCTTTATGTATACTCATGGAAACTGGGAAAAGACACATTTGGATGTTTTCCTCAATAAATACCAATAAAATATTAAATTGTGGATTAAATTTTCGAACTACCAACTATATGTGCTAATAAAACTAGTAACAATATGAGGGTATAAACCATGTTCATTAATTTTTACAATTATTTGTCTTTTTTCATTATTTATTTTTTTATATATTATAATTATTTTTTTATTAAATTTGTAAACTGGTATAACCATGGAGCATAAATAGTGTCTCCTAGTAAAAAATAATATAAGGGGATTTCATTCCTTTAGTTTTATTTTATACCCTTATATATTTATTTTGATGCATTTAAATGATGTGGAGTGAAATGTTGGTTTGGGGGAAGTCGCAACCATCATATGTATTAATCTTTATATTATTTTAAATATTCCTTTTTTAATAACCATGATATTTAATTAGCAATATTTACATCATCACACAATTGATTTTTTTGGTATATTTTATTTATATGTGATGAAATGTATTTTAAATTACTATTGACCTCCTAACTTTTTTCTATAATTTGGTAATAAAAATGTTCTGTGAGATATATCATTTATTGAATTATTTTCCGCTGAAAAATTAAGTGAAAATATTTTTCCTTTGTGGTGAGATAATTTGGAAAATATATTCATATCCTTCATAAAATAAAGTTTATTAGGACAATATTTTTTGATATAGTTCACAATAAATAAATTTAATTTCATTGATAACTTACTTTATAGGAAACACTAATTATAAGTGAATCATGATATAATATTGAATTATTATTATGTTATAGTTATTTTTAGACATTTGATCTGATGTTATGAATACAACTAAATTAATAATTAAAAATTAAATATTTACACATCTATAGAACAAATTCAATTTTCATTAATTGAAAAAATCATCTAAATGTAAAACTATGATTTCTTTGAGAGATTCTATTAATACATGCAATTTATTTTTCTATTAATGAAATGAATTAATACCTAATAATGAATTAATTTAATTAAAATAATATATTATATATTCAATTAAATGTTTTCATGCTAATCTATTGGTTTTAATAATCTTTAGAAGTTAATAAATCTAGTTTTATAATTATGACATATTTTTCTAGAAAATAGTTTCTGATACATTTTTAGTCATATTAATAAATAGTATTCTTCCTTTTTATTATTTTTAATCATGAAAATTGGGTTTAATATTTTTAATTAGGATGAATTTTTATTAAATGCGACCCTTTTATTTTTAGTCATTATGAATCGTGAACATGGTAATTTTTTGACACATCAATATGGAAAAAATATAAGAAGAAGGATACGACTATAGTATATACAATTGTCTTAGGAAAGACATATTCATTATTTAATTGGAATGGTTTATTTCAACATTGATCATATTAAATTCGAATTATTTGAAATACCATGCCAATTTAAAATGATAATGGACTTATTATTATTTTTATGTCAAGAATAAATACAAAGTGTAACTCTATATATTTAAATATCAATAATATTTTTGTCCTAATTATTGGAAGAGTTTATTATAACCTATAAATGGTTATTTTAATTATTAATTCATTATTTTATCAAACAAGTTTTTAAGGGTTTGAAAGATTAAACTATATTATTCTACAACCCCGATATAGATATTAATCATGTAATTGAAAATTTGATTAACATATTATTAAAATATTAAAAAAATAAAATTGGGTATAATTATTATGTTTGATTAATTGCATTGATAAATAAAAACTATTAGTTAAGTTTTAATTTTTATATTTTAAATCCATTTATTTATTGTTGAATATGTAGTCAAACTATGGGAATAGTCTGAATATTTTTATCGAAATCATGTATTAAAAAAATTTAATGCATTAACGTTCATAGATATCTTATAATTGCAAAAATGAATATGTTATGGCCTATAATATCAACCATTTTGCACATAGTATTAAATTTTCCATTAATAGTATCTTTTATAAATCATTCATAGTAAAAAATATCGACTTCACTATATGAATCAAAAAGGATAATGGGGGATTAAATGTGAGTGTTAATTGGTAAAACATAATCATAGATTGTATATTTATTACTTCAAGAGATGATTTCGACTCATCATAATCCTTCATTCAAAATAAAATATTTGTTTTAATGTATAATATATGAATATATTTTTTCACCAACACTACTACTCATATATTTGAATAATTTATTATAGGATTCAATAGTACTTTTCAAAGAAATTTATTCCCTTAATTTATTAGATTTTTATTATTATAAAAAATATATTTCAAAAGAAAATGTCTATTTTCAAAAATTATTATTATAGTGACAACTTCATTTGATGTTATTTATTCTCCATTTATTATATAATCTATTGACAAAATCAAATTATTTTCTATGGATGGTTTAAAATAAAGTTTTTTTGTGGAAGATTCCATGAAAATTGTTAACTACTTATGTGTTAAATGATTTAAAGATAAATATTTCTCATCAAATTTGTTTTTATATTGTTATATTATGAACAAATTATAAGTTTTTTTATGATATCCTGGAACATTTATGGTTTAATTTTGTATTAAGGGTGTGTCTTTTATATCCGTCCAATTAATTAGATAAATATAGATTACTCCATAGAAAATATTGTTTTGTGTAACCCTAATTTCATGTTCCTAAAATTTATTGATGACCGAGTTTCTTGTCCATAATTATATGTAGATATCATTTTATGTAAATAATCATTTTCATAAATCTAGATCCATTTTATAATTTCATTAATGTATGATATTTCCTTTCATTGGCATAATGAGTTCTCTTGCTAATTTTCTTAAGATATTCAGATTGTTATAATCTTACGATTTACCCACATCCTAATATTTATGATATGATATCATTGATCATGTTTTATTATTAATTATTCTACAATTTTGTGACCATTTTATTTTCTTATGAAAATTCTGTATTCCTTTACTTATGATTAATGATCTGTAATTGATTCTGTATGAAATTATTATATTTATAATGTTATCAAACACACATTATCATGTATAACCAATTATTGGTATAATTTATGTCCACCCTTAATGAGAACATGATCTCACCCATTATTATTCTTTTATTCCCATTGTTTTAATGGATCGTTCAATGTATGATATATCTATATGGGAATTAATATGAATAACTTTATAAGAGATGTTGATGATCCTTTAGGAAATAAATATTTTACATATTTAATTCATAATGTAACAGTGTCATTATGGTTATATGGTATGTATACTTTTTAATGTATTTTATATTTATATATATTATTCAATATTTTTAATGTTTATATTTTTATGCCATTTTTTGTCTCAAATTTGTTTTTTGGGTCACTAAGACTAAAAAAAATCATTAAAATTTTTGGGACATGTTTAAGTATAATAAAATATTATATTTATTTTTTAAGTATATATTTTAGATTTTTCATGAAAATATATCTCTATATGGATATTAAAAAGATTATGCAGAAGTATAATATATTCAAATTTGGGTAATAACATTAAATGTGGTGTAATGGTAATTAATCAGATCTTCACTAGTACATGAGGATTGGGCTTAAGACATCACAAACAGTTAGATACTCCTTGTGGATATTATTTTGTCAATTCAAATTCACATTATAAAATGTTTTAATTTATATAAGATGATGATGACTATGTATGAAATATGTTAAACATAAAGTGACACAATTTTTTAATAAGGTGTATTAAAAAGGGACATCCAATGAATGATTTTCATAAATTCAAGATTGATCATAATGATTATAATAACATTATTAATAAACAATGTGTTTGTTTTTTTAATTGTTGAACAAAATAGAGTGACCCAATTCTTGTATAATGGTCACTCAACTTTCCAAACCATTGGAGGTAAAAAGGTCCATGATGAGATTTTAAATTTATAGAGGGATAAAATTTACATTGAATCATTTATGTGATAATTTCCACTAATTATCATTTGGAATAATGATGACCTATGTTTTTTAAAATCAATTTATGTGATTGAAACATTATTTTTTATTATATAGTTCTTATATAAGGAGATTTATTTCTTAGTTCTCTATCACGTTGAAGGTTGAGCCTGTCAATGGTTAAATCTTATTATGAATAAAAGTACTCTGGATGAAGTAAAATCGATGGGATTAGTTAAATTTATGGGTTAATTTCATAAAATTTACATTCATTAAACACATTATTATAGAATAAGTATTAATTTCGATATGTGATGTAGAAAAATGATAAATCCATTAGTATCTATAAAAAATTTTTATAGAACATTCGATGTATTATTATTGTTTTATCATTGTACAATTAATATACATAGAACTATTATTTTGTTGTTCAAAATAATTTATTCATATGGTATTAGCCATAACAGACTTTTAAATCTATTAATAGATTTGTTTATATTCAATCAGTGTGCAAAATATTAGTTACAATATCTCATTTTTACAATTATAGTGACAAGAAAATTAAATATAGTGTTTAATGGATGCTCTAGTGTTATAAAACATGTAGATAAGAAGAAATTACAAGTATCTACATGCTAAAAAAATGGAAATTGGAACTCTATAAATTTCCTCCATAAAACAACATGGTTTTTCTATGTGGTCGGCCAGTCCAGTAACAAAAACAATGTTGAAATTATGTGAAGTTTCAAGTCAATAAAATGAATAAATATAAATCATAAGGAATAACACATTGTTGATTTAGATTCATTATGGATGTAAATTATGGTATTAAATTCCCCAATACAAGATCTAATTAGGATAATCAGTCATAGAAACCTCTAACTTTAATAGAAAATATAAAATGCATCAGAAATCAGAACTATTAGTGTGGGTGAGGAGAATGATGTGATGAAATGTACACAAATCATCATCCATTGAATTGAAAATGTTTTATTTTATTCACGTTCTACCCAATCCATGATATCAGAATATTTATATAAGTGTATCCCCTCACCACCTCAATGATTAAATGAATATTTCAAAGAGAAAACACTTAATGGTACATTGATCGTATCCCACATATTTATCTCTTCTATTATAGAATTTTGTGGGAATTTTATTTTGATAAATCCATTTCTTACTTTTACTAGTTGAATTTGATGTTATTTTGAGAAGGTATTTTATCTCCCACTATGGTGTCCATATAAATTATCATGGAAGGGTATTTCTATTTGATATACTGAATCAATATTTGATAATCATTCTTCATGTGGTTGAAAAAGAACTCCTAATACAAATCACATCTGTCATGTGTGATTTAATATATATTAATCAAGGATATATATCACAACTAGATTAAGAGAATATTGAAAAATAATATTTCTCTTTTGTTTAGGAATATGCTGATTTTTTTCATGAGGAAATTTCTAGTATTCCCTTCATGTATAGAAGTTATTGAAAATTGAAAAACCCACCACAATTATCTATATTTGTTTTATTATTTGTTTATTACGGTACCATTTATTATATTATAAAAATTTATCATTTTTTTTTGAATCCTCTAATTAAGTTGACTCTAGAGGGATTCATGTTCTTATGTTATGTTTATTGTGATTAGAATTTAATGAAATTAACATAATATTAGTTACAAATACTTTTCTTACACTATATTAGAGTGGATATAGTTGAGGGATTTATGATGATGGGTTAAAGAATGTACTAGGATACATCCTCATAAAAATGATATAGTTAAATTTTATACATATATCAAATTCAAAATACATGAGAATATTTACCCATATAAAGACTTAGTGTTGTTAGATATAACATTTTTATTGAAGATATAAATGAATTATTAATACTGTTAAAGTCATAACATATATACATATCATAAAATATTAATCTTTTTTTAAATAAAAAATTGAAGAATGTTAACTAGAGACTATGGTTTTAGTGAATCAAATATTATGAATATTCAATACATTAACACACTATAAAGGAAATTATGGTGGATTAGTATTATATATTGGCAGACAGTATTAGTTCATCAATGAAAGTAATTGAGTGATATTTAATATTTTTGTATTTATGAAAGAAAGAACATTAAATAATGTAGAAAAGAGTAGATTTATTATTTCATTGATAAATGATCAAATATCCATCAAAGTGATGATTAAGAAGGAATAAAACAAATTTATTGAATTGTAGTTTTGAGAGACAAATTTTCTTGAGTTAAATTATGATCACAATGAAATGATAATGTTCAATAATAGATTATGTGACCCATCCACAAAAAACATGATGAAAGAGATAATTGATGAAGCAAAAAATTCATCATTATCTATTTAATTTTTGTTTATTAAGATGTTTAGATATTTTAATTACTATTTATAGTGGGAGAACATTTATTGGAATGTTGATTAATATATATCATAAAGCCTAGTATATCATAATGTTATGTATGAGAAATAGATGACTAAAATGATGCACTATCCATTTCAAAAACATGAATTGAAATGTAAAAATGTCATAATGGACTTCCAATTTGGAAACCAAAAAACATAAATTCCATTATTATATTTGGTTTCAAGTCCATATTCTTTTGATATTATTTAATTTTATTTTCAATATTGAAGATTAAAATATTGATCAATTTACTCACCTATACATTTTTAGAGTGTTGATTTTTTATAGAGTAACACACTCAATTAAATATGATCAAGATTCAAGGATTATATCCTCTATTTGGAAAACTCTTATTCAGGGTGGGATATAGAGTGTAGGATTATTACTTTATTCATCATCATAAATAAAGTAAATGTAATGACATGGAATTTACGTGGAATATTTTTTCTTAAATACCTGTAAACTTTACGAGTCTATGAAAATTAAGGGCTCATGATTCCGAGGCCCAGAGTGACCGACAAAAATTTCTGAAGTTTTTTTGGGTACTTTCAGTAAACGTACATGTGGGTATTTATAAATATTGAATTTGTGTTCAAAATTGAAATCTGAGGGCACCGTTGAACTCGCAGTGCCGATATTAGATTATGGAGACTTTCACATCAACGACAGATTGACGAGGTAGAAAGTTTGTTTTTGGGTTTTTTGGGGATATAACAAAATAAAATAAACATCACTTTATTATTTGAGAGATTTGACTACTTTTCATGGATCATGTGTTGGTTTGACAGCTCTAACTACTATTCCTAGATCCTATATTGGTTCGACAACTGTAACTACTGTTCTTGGATCTTGTGGGTGTTCGACAGTTTTGACTACTGTTCCTGAATCCTGTGTGGGTTGAACAGCTCTGTCTACAGTTCATGGATCATGTGTGGGTTTGACAACTCTGACTACTTTTCATGGATCCTACATGGGTTCTACAGCTCTGACTACTATTCCTAGATCCTACGTGGGTTCGACAGAATAGATGATTTAGTGTCTACATATGTTCATCTCTAACACTCTACATATGTTGTATAACTCTGTGAGCTGACTAATAAACATTGGTGTTTTCCTCATTATTGAGAAGAATTACGTGATAACATGGGTATATGTATGGTCATATACCTAAGTGGGCTTATCAATTGATTTCATACCATGTGGTTTATCCATGTAGGATTTTGTGAGACATTAAGTGTCCAGGGGTCCCTACTGAGTATCATTATACTCACCCCTGCATGAGCTATGCCCGCACCTCATTGTGTTGGATGCAGACGATGAATAACACTGACTAAGGCTGAGGGCACTAGGACTAGATGATAATAGGAGGTGGACCATACGGCGTGACGATACACGAAGGAGACGGATAGACCTGGAGTGATTAAAGGGCAATCTGCACCTACCCTTCAGTTAGGAACCTTGGAGGATGATTTAGTGACAAATTTACATTTCTTGAGTTTTACATTCTGTTTACTTGTACATTACAGTTGGGATTGTATTTCTGGACCACTTTTACTTTCAGAATACTTTTTTATATAGTTTTACATTGTGTTTTTCTTCCATCTTGTAATCTATTATGTGCATTATCAAATTATAAAAGTCAATGACTTCCTATTTTTAGGTATTTATGACTTTGATACCAATTTGTCACGACCCATCCCCCATGGCGCAGAGCCATCTGATATGCTGGTTATTAATGGAGGTTTGTACACAACTTCTACATAGATGTATCACCACTATAAGCCTTGATGAAGAAGGGTAAACCCATCATGTGGTCGGAGAGATGACAACAAGGCTTTCAAGAGCTAAGGCAGAGGCTAACTATTGCCCCCATCTTGAGGCTTCTAGAGGAGGGCATAGGGTATATAGTCTACTGCAACGCATCGAGGACTGGAATCGCGTGTTTCCTGAGGAAGGAGTGAGTAGTGATCGCATATAGTTCTTGGCAGCTGAGACAGCCTGAGCAGAACTATGCTACCCATGAACTGTTGTTAGCAGCAGTGGTCTTCGCCGTAAAGATGTGGAAGAACTATCTGATGGGTGAACATTTTATGGTGTACAATAATTACAAGAGTCTCACATAAATCTTCTCTTAGAAAGACGTGAACCTAATACAATGGCGTCAGATTGAGTTCCTCTGGGGATATGACTTCTTGATACTGTATACTCCTGGTAAGGGGAACATTATTGCAGATGTGATCAATAAGATATCTGGTGTACAACTACTAGATGATGCAACAGAGAATTTGGCCACATTGCAGATATCCTTTGTGGATAGAGATGTATTATCCTTCCTTCAGTCTCTTACAATCACTCCACCACTTCTTCAGCGTGTTAGGGAGGTAGAACGTGGTGATGCTGACTGTGGGACACGACGTGCTCACATATCCATAGGGCAGGCACCTGATTGATTTTATGAAGGTGGGGAGCCTGTCTTCCTCTATAGAGGACGTACTATGCTGCTAGTGTCACATTAGGAGGGATTTTTGGGGTGGTTCCACAGATCCCCTCTAGCGGTACATCTAGGAGTGGTGAAGATGTACCCAGATCTCCAGCGACAGCACTGGTGGTCGGGGAGGAAGAATGCAGTTGCAGAGTGTGTCTCTCAGAGCCTCACTTTTCAGCATGTGAAGGGAGAGCATCAGGTACTAGCATGTTTGGTTCAACATTTATAGGTCCCAAAAAGGAAGTGGGATGGGATATACATGTACACCATGAGAGGAATTCCACAAACACTTATGATACATGATTATATTTGGGTGATCATTGACCGACTAACCAAGTCATCCCACTTCCTACCAATTAGAGAGCAGGGATCAGTAGAGAGCATGAGATGCCTCTATGTGAAGGAGATTGTGCACCTACACGGAGTACCACATTCTATTGCCTTCGATCATGAATAACGATTTACTTCCCGATTATGGAAGGGGTTGCAAGAGGCTTTTGGGATGAATCTACACCTGAGCACTGCCTTCCATCCTTAGATGGATGGCCAAACTAAGAGGACTATTCAGAGTATCGAGGACCTGAACCATTCTTTTTTCCTAAACATTGGTAGCAGTTATGAGGATCACTTAAATTTGGTGGATTATTCATACAACAATAGCTATAAATCCATCATTGGGATGAAACCTTTTGAGGTGTTATACGATCGGACTTGTAGATCATCCTTGTGCTAGACTGACCCTGGGGAGTCAACACTATTGGGACAATAGATTTTACGGGCTACCACAGAGAAGTTGTCAATCATCTAGTAGTGGATGAAGACTACACAGGGCAAGAAGAAGTCTTATGATTATTTGAGACGGAGGCCTCTGGATTTTGAGGATAACGACCATGTCTTTCTATGTGTCTCACCATGATGAGGAATACAGATATTTTAATGAGTTAGTATGTTATCTCTGAGATTAATTAGACCATTACAGGACTGCAGTAGAGTAGGTGAGGTGGCATACCTCTTAGCTCTTCAACCTCATTTGCATCAGGTGCACAACGCCTTCCTCGTATCCCAATTTAGGAGATATGTGCATGACCCTTCTCAAGTCATCATCCATGGAGAGATAGACATCGACGATGGGGATACCTTTATGGAGGTTCCAGTGGAGATTGAGGATCGATAAGAGCGGGTCCTATTTGGATAGTTGAAACCTCTCGTGCGCGTTTGCTGGAACCATGGGAACCTCCAAGAGAGCACATGGGAGAGGTAGGCATAGATACCTACTCAGTACCCCCACTTGTTCCCTTAGTAATGAGTTGTTCCATACGGGGATGTAATTACATGTGGTGGGTAGAATGTAAATACCAAGAATTTTTGTGGACAATTTTTTCATAAATACATTGGAGTTTTATGAGTCCGTGAAAATTGATGTCGCGTGATTCCAAGGTCTATAGTACCCAGAATCTATTTCTGATGTTTTTCTTGGGTTCATTCAGTAAACGTATGGGTGGGTTTTTATATCTTTTGAACCAATGATCAGAATTTAAATCTAAGGGCATATTTGAACTCGATACACCAATATTCCCTTAAGGATACTTTCACCTCGACGTCAAATTGACAAGGTTAGTTTTTGGGTTTTTCATGGAAATAATAATATAAACTAAACTTCGCTTTATTTTATTTTTGATCCACCATGTGAATGTTGGAGGTGGGGACCACCACAACTAAACCATCCTTGAGAGGTTATGGTGGTGGGGCCCACCCGAACCAAACTTTCTTTTCATGTTTATTATGGTGGGACCACATGGGTTTTTATCCCCTTAAAACCCCCATTAATTGGGAGAATCCTCTCAAGTCCCTAATAATATGGGGGAGCCTCTTCAACTCCTCCACGTTAAATTATTCCAATTGTCACTATATAATTGTGCCAATTCCCATTGATTAATTAATTGGATCCAACCTAATAAATTCACAATTTTTTTTGAATTCTTATGCCAGCGATCGATTTTATAATCTATTACCTTGGATTCCAATTTCTTTTGGTTGGAAAAATGTTGGAAAAGTATGATTAGAGATTTTGAGAGAAAATATCTTGCCAATGAAAAAAAATAATGATCCCAATGAAGAACAATCTCCTTCAACCATTATCCATGGAATCTTACCGACGTGGGACGTCTTCGACCAACCTTACCTCCTCATTGTCGTCAACGAACCAACGCACGATCTCAGGATTGGAAGTGTGCGGCGGACGTGACGAATGACGACAGCTCCGTCATCCCCATCGTGACTCTGTCGATGAACTACGATCAAGCTAGGGGTTAAATTCATTTATGTGCAATGTTCTTCCTTTATTTTAAAATGAAGAATTAGAGTGTTTTTCTTTTTGCGGTTGGGATGTTGAGATTCGTTCATATGAACCTATTACTATCACCCTAAACGTGGATGGTGTGGGCTAACCTAACAATTCCCGACTCCCTCTATCGATCTCTCTTTTGTGATGTCTTTCGGCGTGGCGACAGAACAACAAGGCAATAAAAGTGACTGACAACGACCGCGATACCCGAGGTCTACGTAACCCGTGCTGGCCCACGCCTCCAGACATTCGGATGCCAACTGACCTCCTGTGTGCCCCCTCCGAACTGCGCTGACTACGCCTCCAGGCCTACCGTGCACCGCGACCGAATAGTGTCAGCTCGAGCCGCGCCCTCTCGGCCACCCACGCCTCCTGACTCCGAAGGCCCGCCTCACCATAGTCAAACTATGTGGTGCCCCAGTTGAACCCTGTAGGTGCACATCGCCACGGTCGAACAACGCGGTGCCTCGGTAGAACAGTTGTATCCAGCGCCTCCCGGATCCCATTCTCATGCTGGCCAACTAGTCTCCCAGGTCGGGCCTCCTGAGCCCCCCCCCCCACCCCCCACGACGCTAGTCGAACCGACCTTTTCCATCTGGGAGAAGCTGCCGAGCCACGCCCCACGCTCGCCTAGATGAGTCGGCCTTCCGTGTCCCTCACAGCACCTCTGGGCCTAACATCCCTTACACCGACCCATGGCTGGTCCGTACCAATGCGACCTATCCATGCCCAGGCCTAGCGGACCAGGCCCAACCCAATTGGTTAGGCCTGGCCGAACCCAATCCAGGTCGGACCAAACTAATTCGGGTTGGGTCGGGCGTCTAGGGATGACCGGACCTGGGCCCACTACGACCCCTTTACATTATTTTGGCCATATCTTTAGCATAAGACGTTCGTTTGAAAAACTGTCAGTGGAACTGGTATTAATTGAGAGTGACAGTGCCTTTGTGTATACAACACTATATTTTTTTTGGTATAGATGAGATACAGTCATGTTGGATCGAGTACGAATCCAACTGGGCCCCCAAGACTAAATTGAAAATAACTCTCAGACTGGGCGTCCAATTGACGCATCATCTATTGTGTTGGGTTTCTATTGGAAAGGCACATATTATGGATATTTCAACATGAGTCTTCATGGTAGTTTATGTATAGAATATTGTTTTGAGGAGAAGACTCTCCCAGAATCAAGCGTGCTTTGTGTGGGAATCCTATGGCGGGCTACAGTCTGAATACTGTTCCTGGATCCTATGTTGGTTTGACAACTCTGACTACTGTTCCTGGATCCTCTATGGGTTTGACAGCTCTGACTACATTTCATGGATCCTGTGTGGGTTCGATAGCTCTGACTACTATTCTTAGATCATATGAGGGTTCGACAGATCTGTCTACTATTCTTGGATCCTTTGTGGGTTCGACTGCTCGGACTACTATTCATATATCCTACATGAGATCGACAACTCTGACTAATATTTCTAGATCCTATATAGGATGGACAGAATAGATGATTTAGTGGCTATATTTATTCATCTCTAACTCTCTACATAACGTGTATTCTTGTGTGACCTGAGTCAATAACTTTTGTGGGTTCCTCTTGATGGAGATAAATTACATGATAACACGGGTATAGGTATCGATATATACCTCAGGGGGGTCATCTGTTGACTTAATACCATGTGGTTTATACTTGTTGGATTTGGTGAGACCATGAGGGTCTTGGGGTCCCTACTGAGTATCGTTATACTCACCCTTGCATGGGCTATGCCCACACCTCGTTGTATTGGATGCAGATGACAGACAACGCTGACTGAGACTTAGAGAACCAGGACTGGACGATACTTGGAGGTGGGACATAAGATGTGATGATACATGGAGGATACATATGGACCTGGAGTGTTAAGGAGGCGATCTGTACCTACCCTTAAGGTAGGAAATTCAGAGGAAGACCATGCAGTAGATTTTGTTTTCTTCAATTGTACTTTTTGTTTCCTTGTACATTATAGTTGGGATTATTTTTCCATCCCCATTTTACATTCAGTACACATTATTATATAGTTTTACTTAGTGTTTTTCTTCTATATTTTACTCTATTGTGTGGATTTTCAGATTATAAAATCCAATTCCCTCCCATTTTTAGGAATTTATGTCTTTGGTTCTAGTCTCCAGCCCCTAGCATGTGGAAGGTGGTCTTAGGGTAGTCACGGCCCAGGCCCTAGGGGATGGGTCGTGAAATTTTGACTGAGAAGACCATTTAGAATCATTAATAAATTTTGAGACCAATCTCTATGATTTTTTAAGGGGTATATGATCAAGTCCTCCAATTGATGGAATTTTCCTATTACAGTATATTTAACACAATCATTATATTGCTCCATATTATTACCTATATAATCGGAACTATGGAATTATAACATTATGGGTTAAATATAGTGAATGAATGATATTAGTACGTGATATATCTTATTAAATAACATGTAAGGCTAATTTAGTTAAGTAAAAATCCTAGCATATCAGAGTAATCATAATTATTATACTAAAAATCATCATAGAGATATCGGGTTTAATATTTGTGAGAATGAATTCATAGTAATATCTCCAAGGAATAATGTTATGAGATTTTTATTGAATGGATATTTAAACACTATATGTATTATTACCTCTAATATTCATGACTCTATCTAGATTTTATTTTATCTCTTTACACTTATACCAGAGTATCCTTATTTCATGATGTGTTCCATATATCATTATTGTTGGGAAAAAAATCCTCAAAGGTAACATTGTATCATTTTGGGATGACTGTATTTGATGAGAAAACATGTTTTCAAAGGAAATTGTTGAGTTCCAGAGATTTTATTCACAATATATGTTTACAAATAACCACGATAAGAGAATGCGATATCTAGAGGTGGTACAAAATAACAAATATATGGTTTCCCCGCTTCCAATGTTTGCCAATTTTTTTGGGTACAAAATTTGGGTTTTTTTTGAGTATTGAGAAAAGAGTATTTCTTTAAATATATAATAAAAATATATAAAAGGGATATATTTTGTGATTTAGGCTTAATGAAGTGGTTTTTAAAAGACATTATTAATTTTTATGGGGAGCTATGTGATAACGATGAGCTTCATGAATAAAAGAGGGGAGCTTTGCAAAAATTGGATTTCTATAATGATCTCATAAAAATTTAAAATAAATAAATTTCAAAAAGATGGGATTTATGAAGTGGAATTGGAAAATTCATATAGAATATTGAGAGTGAGATATGACATTATGATGAGCTTTACAAAGGAGCTTCGCTAAAGAGATTCCTGATGAAGATTCACAAAACAAAAATTCCAATGGTGCTTTTCCAAGAAAATAGAATTTCATCTGAAATTTTAGAGCGTTTCCAAATGGGATGATGTTGCATTAATTTGAATCAAATGATAAAGTTTTAGTGGAATTTCTTAAAAATGGGCGTTAACCCCCTTGATAAGTGTAATGAGTTTTCATGAAAAATCATAAGACTCATGAACTGCGATAGAAGTTTGTGCATAAGCTTCACTAAGAATCTTCATGAAGGAGTTTTACAACAGCTTGTTTGAGATTTTCTAAATTGGGTATTACATGAGGTAGATTCCTTGAGGAACTTCATGAAGGAGATTCACAGTGGCTTGTTTAGGATTTTAATAATTGGGTGCTTTGTGTGGGCGCATCGCAACAGATCTTCACAATGGGGCTTCGCAATAGAGTTTTGCAATGGATACTATCATCTTATCTTAGAAAATATAGTTTGGGATTCAAAAAATGGGGAGATTTTAAATGTAGTGATCTTTGAAAATGAAGTTTTATGGTTTTTTTCTTGTGTTCAATGGAAAAGGGGAATCCATCGGAGGAAGAATTTTCAACTTCAACACAGAATCTACACATAGTGGAGGATGCATTAAATAGTGATAATTAGAGGACCTTAAATTCTATAAAATGTGAGATGATCTTATGAAGAAGTAGTGGGAAAAATTCAGTTGAGAGACTGGAGATATTTCATAATATAATTGTTTATAAAACTAAAGGGACAATGATTCCAATTAGAACTTGTAAATAGTTGGGTACTTATAGTGGATTTGGTACATAGTCTTATTATTGGTGTATAATAATTGGATGTATCCTAGTGAGGGATAACCATGTAAAATTTTAATGTCTTATGCATGCTATATAGTTTATTCATACTATGTTATGGCTTGGTGAGAGAAGCACATTTTTTCTAACAACAAAAAAAGATCATATGAGGGATTTTTCTTAAATATGTCATTCCCTAATTCTCCCACTCTCAGGATATCTATCATTGTAGACTATAGAAATGGTATCAAAGGGAAAAGTTGATATTCGTGATTCTCTATCAACGGAGTTCACCGATCATAAATGGATTCCAATTTCTAATGGGAGTAATTTTTAGTTATGGAAGAATCTAATGCAACACTAATTCTGATCATTAAGAATGGATGTGTTTATAGCAGGGATGTATGGTATCTCAGCCGACATCAATAGTGTTGAATTATTAGAAGATGAAAAAATTAAACTAGATTTTGATGCTAAGGGATTCAATCCTTTTGTGGGATCCCTATCTAATGATATCTATATGAAGGATATGTCATGAAAACATTAATTTCTTTGTGGGAAAAGCTATTGGATATGTATGGAAGAGATAAAAATGTTATATAGGAAAAGATCCATGTTCTATGGAAGAAATATGAAGATTTGAGAATAAAACCGAATGAGTCTATTGATGCGTACTTTGATAGGGTAAATGTTGTTGTAGATGATATTTGAGGTCTTGGTCATTTAATTGAAGATATAAATATTGTGAAGTTCATCCTAATGAATCATTTAACTTGCTTCAATCTGAAGGTTTATGTATTGATATAAAAAGTCCCGAAAGAGCTGACACTGGTTAATTTACATAGTACCGTGGTTTCATATTAATTGAGGAAAAATGAAAACCAGGATATAGAAAAGGGAAAATATATGGAAGTAACATTCAAGTCCTTGATGACGCTCACCATTGAATATTCTTACGAAGATGAATATATAGAAAAGGTTATGTCATTTGTTTCTTCAAATAAGAAATGAGGAAATTACAATTCAAGGGGAAACATCCAATGGATTATTTTAAATATAGAATGGTAGGACATACTGAGTAATGGTGTTCCAAAATGATATGTGATTATTATGAGTATGAAGCATAAATTCCAATGAAAAATCCATTAGCCTATGTTAAAGGGATGAAATAGTTGAAGATAAATTTCTATAAGAAAAAAATTCATTCACAGGAAAGAGACATTTTGAAAGAGTCGCATGTTGAAGTGGATGAAAAGAGAGAGAACCGGAAAGATCGGGGAGACAATGATATGGTTGTAGTTTTACATAGTTCCCTAATGATGGAAGGATATGATTCTGATGAATAAGAACAAGATTAAGGTAGAGTGGACCTGGAATATGAATTAGAAGAAACTCTTGAAATGATAGATATTTGGAGAGTATAAATGACGAAATCCAACAATGTGTTAAATGATTTCAAAATCTTAACGAAATAGTAGGAAGAATAGATGTTTGAGATGGGGAAATAAATTATAAAACATATATGTTGCAGTCTAAAGGGATCTTAAATGGTTTTTGGAAAAAAGATAAAGGTTGATGAGAATAAAAAGAAGATCGATGGCCTGAGAAAAAAAGTGAATGATCAAGTGAAACATTTCCCAGAACATGAATAAGTTTTTGTCATCCTGTTTCAAAAAGATAAGGATCAAGGAAAAATAACGACTCCTAATATGACATCAGCAAGTAGATCACTAAAATGATATAAAAATTGGACGTGAGTAATCCTAGTCCAGGCGAAAATTAGAAATAATTGTTCTCTAACATAAAAAATGATGTGGGGATTTAGAGAAACTAAAATTCATTGAATTTTTCTTTGTTATAACTCAATAAATCATTCCTTCATTGAATGTTTATTTGGGCACAAATCAAAATAATAATTTTTTGAGATTTCCATGAGAAACTAGCTATGAAGAAGTTAAACATAGTAATTCACCATATATCAGGTGGAATTTTTGCAGAATGATAGGACATTCACAATATGTGTGTTCTATATCTAAGAGATATCTAAGGGAACAACAACAAAAGTGGCCACAAATTAGAGCTCGATACTATAAAAAATACTTTTAGGGGTATTTCATTTGCTGCAGAGAATTTAAAGACATGGATATATATTATACATCAACTATGCTGAGGAATATGCCAAGGTAGAATCAAAGTTATCAAATTAAAAAAATCAACAATACAATAGTTGAGTTGAAAATGTTAAATCAATCTAAAACTGTGTAGGATGATTCTGGACGATCATACATAGAGGAATCTTGTGATTTCCAATACATTACAAGTAAGAAGTCAAAAACAAGGATCTAGAATAAGTGAATATCTAATGAAGTGGTTGAAGAAATTTAACATAAAGCATTCGATCAATTTGGTGTATGGATCCATGAAAGTGTTATCACATACCTTATGATAGGGATTAATGATCTTTTTACATGAATAAAATATCACAATGAAGTAGTCAAATTTGGAAATAATAATGTCCTGATGACAATTGGACTGGGAGAGGCCAGGTTTGGGGGTAAATAGATGAGATGTGATGATTTATTAGTAGTGTAAGAACTCATCACAATATACATAGTGTTTGCCAACTATGTGATTGTGGGAATTCTATAATATTTATTAATAAGATGTGTATTGTCAAAGGAAGATATGGTTCATTTTTTCTATAGGGGAATAAGGAAAATTGAAATCAATACCTTGTATGTGGAGAAGATGATATGTGCTATTTTTTAGGAGAGTAAGAGGACAAGGTATGTCATAATTTACTTGCTAATATATGAAAACCATCCCTTTAATATTTTGGAAATGTGTGATGCAGCTACAAAACTCCATAAGCTATCACGTGATCAAACACATATATGTGATTATGGTCATCAGTGGAAAATCATTAGAAAAACCTACTAGGATATGGAATTGATGTCAACAAGAGTTCTTGAGTTAATGCTAGATGATGTTTTTGGATCTATCTCACCATGATTCCTTGATGGTAAGAGATATTATATTCTATTTGTTGATGAATATTGTAGAATAGATTGGGTTTTTGACATTGCACATAAGATCGATGTGTTAACCTATTTAAAGTAGTATCATAGGGAATTAGAAAGGATGGTCAAGAAGAAAATTCGGATGTTTTATATTTATAATGGTACAAAATTCACAAATAGTCAGGTGGAAGACTCTCTCGATAATCATGGGATAAGAAATCATGATTCATCAGTCAGATCACGCCAACAAAATAGTCTTGCTAAAATGATAAATCAGATCATAAATAATTGTCTAGAGTGTACTTGTAGAAATATTCCAACGAGATAAATTTTCGAAGGATGTAGTATTGAAATTGTTATACATTTCAAAATGGGATCTATTTTTTCCAAATAATGGAATTAATTCATCTCAGATGTGGTACAGAATGAATCCAATAGTGATATACATTTGAATCAATATAAGTATGTTCTTCATTCACTACAAGGAAAAACATAGGAAATTTTAGTCACTTGGAGATTATGGGTTATTCCATGGTTACATAGGAAAAATAAATGAATGAAAATTATTTAACAAGAAGTTGGGAAAAGTACTTGAGGTAAATGATGTCACTGTTGTGGAATATGATGTGAATACTCAATAGCATATTGAAATGCTTCTTGATGATGGTGGTAACGAAAAAAATAACAAAGGTGGGGAAGAAGTAGCAGATGATGACTTGGAAGAAGATATTTATGATGAACAAGAATAAGTCAAGTATGTATCTACAATGAAGCCAAAGAGTCAAGCTGAAATTGATAACCATAATATTAACGGTAAAAAAATATTCTGAGTTATGAAAAGAAGAATGAATTCATTTCAGTAGATATATATCTTTTCTCAAGTTGAAACTAAATGTTTTTCTAATGTAGCTAAAGATGATAAATTGGTTTAGGAGATGAAGGAAGAGCTAGACCAGATTGAGTAGAATCATACTAAGGATATTGTTTCAACGCAAACAGGTGAGAATTTAGATAGGATAAATTGGTTTTTTGAATCAAGCTGAATGAATATGGAAATCTTGATTCCAATCAATGAATGGGTGGTGTGAATAAGATACACCCAGATATAGGGTATTTATGTCTATGATACAATTTCACTAGTTTCAAGGATGGATACGATCAAATTATTCATGGAAATTATAGTGCAATGGAAGTTCAAGGTTTTTCAAATGAACATAAAATCATCCTTTTTAATAGGGTTCTAGAAGAAGAAGATTAAATTTGAGGATAAATATGTTTTTATCCTTCATGAAGATGATAAAAATGTTTTTCAGATGAAGAAATCACATTATGAGAAGAAACAAGCACCATGAAAATTGTACTTAGTGCTAGATCAGTCATTGAAGACGCTTGGATTTCTGTGTGGGGTTGTTGATTACAATATCTATTTCAACAACGATAGTAATGAATCGATGATTGTGCTGGTTTATTAAGTTGACATAATATTGTGTGGATCAGATGAATCTCAGTTCATATCGTTTTTTGAATTCATGAAATGTGAGTTTGAAATGTCAATGATTGGAGAGATGACATGTATCTTGTGTTTATAGGTGAGAAAACGAAGGAACTTCACTAATATATCTCAATAAAAATACACCATGGAGGTTCTGAGAAGATTTGTAATGGAAAATTATATGAAGATGAAGACTATGGTTTCTACTTAGATGAAATTATCAAATGATTCTAATGGAAAAGTAGTTAATGTATCAAAATACAGGTAGGTTATTAGGATTTTACTATACCAGACAACGAAAAGACCTGAAATAGTTGTCACCACATTCCAGGCAGCGTGATATGAATGTGATCCCAAGGAAAGTCACATGGTTTCATTGAAAAGAACACTTCAGTATATTATAGACTATATAGATTTCAATTTGATATATCATTATAAATTGCAGTAAGATATTTTTGGATAAACAGATTTAGATTGGCAGAAATTAGTAAATGATAGGAAATCTACATTGGTAGGTTCCTTTATTCATGGAGGCTTTTATATTTCATGGATAATAAAGATGAAATATGTCATTTCATTGAGAACTATATGAGATGAGTATATTTCCGCCACTCCAGTTGGAACACAATTACTATAGATGATGCCGAATCTTGACGATATTGGTGTTTATGTGAAGTCTATGATAGAATTCAGTGTGATTATTTGATTGCTATCAATCATAGGAAAAATCTAGTCCATCACTCAAGGAAAAGTCACATTGAGATGAAATATCAATTCCTTAAAGAGTAGTTGGATAAAGGTATACTGAAGTTGGAGTACATTCTTATAGAGCTATAAGTCACATGCATTCTGAAAAAGGCCTTACCAAAGAAGCATTTAAGAGACATAGATAGTTTCTTGGAGTCCAGTCGACTCCCAAAACATTAAAAATATTGGATGTCAACCCCCTCTCCCTGAGGTAAGCTGTGATTTTCCCTAATGTGATAATCAATGTTCATTACAATTTTTTATACCACAAATAAGGGACATTTGGGGTTATTGATAGGGGGAATGTGTGGTTATTTGATTGGGAGAAAATGTCTTTGTTAAGAAATAGGGATAATTTGACTGTTGGGAAAGCGATATATGTGGAGCAATGTGATAGTGGAGAGTATCAAATCTGATGATTCTTGATGTTATCGATAAAAGATTAGATATCACGACGGATGAGGTTCGTGATGAAATTAGTTTATTTGGTATCATTATGGTATCAAAAATTGGTGTAAAAAATGATTTGATTCTTTGATTAACATTTCATACTAATCTTTTTTATCACTCAGTGCATTGAAAATGTGGGCATAGAGTATGTGTTGAGTAAATCTTTGGTCTCTAACTAAATCTGAGGAGGGGAATCACGGTAGATGATGGACGGATATTCAATGAGGTATCAAATTTCATAGAATTTTTTTAGGAATAGTTGTTAATAATCCCATTGGGGGATATTGGTGGGGAAATTCCTGCAAGATAATATTGGATCATTTTTTGATTGTTGTTTTTGTTGAAAATGTACTTTTTTATGGAAAAATATTGATTTGAAAAGATTTTGTTGACAATACATGTTGACCATGATCCATGGAAAAATAATGGAAGATCTGGATACTGTAAAAAATAGAAAATACATGGTGGTGTCATTTTGTAGTTATTGCCAACATTTTTGCGTCCCAAATTTGGATTTTGTCATGAATTTTGAAATGAGGATTTCAATTAAGATCTCTACAAAATATGGAAAAGGGATGAATTTTGTGAATATGGGATTCCTGAGTTTGTTTTGGAAATGAAATACTAAATGTTGATGAAGACCTCTATGACAATGAAAATATTCTCAAATAGATGTGGTGAGCATTATGAAAAGTGGATTTCCTTGTTGATATCATCAAAATATTGTGATGATGGGAAGTTTAAGATTATGGACTTCATGAAAATGATTTGTAAATGACATGAAGAACTTTTTTGGTGAGCTCTATGATTAAGACGTTCTTTGCGAAGGAGCTTCAAGAATGAGCTTTTTGATAGAGATTCAGGATCCAAATTTTTCCATGCTGCTTCATGAAGTATAGTGAATTTATACTGAAATTTATGAGCATTGAAAAATGGGATGACATGGAATTTACTTATCATGGAAGGTTTATGGTTTGGTGGAATTGACTATAAATATGCCTTGACCTACCTAATAAGAGTATATAGGTTTCCCTAAAAATTAAAAGTGACTCAAATTAACAATGGATTTCACAATGGAGCTTCATTTAAAAGAATCCTAGTGGATTGTTTGAGCTCTAAAAAGTTGGTATCTTTACTAAGGAGCATCACCAAGTAGCATCACAGTGGCTTGTTTGAGATCTGAGAAATTGTGTTCTTCACGAGGGATCGTCACGAGGGTGCTTCGCAATGGAGCTTTGTAATAGAGAATTACATCAAAGCTTCTCAAAGGATAGTTTGGGCTTTGTTAAATGGGGAGATACGAGATATAGTAGTCATTGTAATGTTTGATCCATTTTTATTACCCAATGTTTAGTGTTAAAGAATTATTCATTTGTGGATGAATTTTTAACTTCATTATAAAATATTTATATAGTGGAAAATTCATTAATTAGTGATAATGAAAGGAACAACAAGTCTTTAAAATATGAGTGGATATTTGGAAGAAAAAATGAGCATACATTATTTGAGAGAGTAGTGATATTTTATATAGTGATTGGTTGTAATCTTGGAGAGAATTTGATACCCATTCGGACTTGTAAATAGGATTTCACTTATAATGGATTTGTTACAATGACATATTGATGATGTGTTCTCCATGGACAAAGCCTAGTGATAGTGAACCATGAAAAATTGTTTTTTCCTATGCATTCTTTAAGGTTTACTCATACTATACAATAAAATGGAGAAATAATATGGGTTTTCTAACAACAAAACATGTTCATACGGGGTAGTTAATTTAATATTTTATACCCTTATTCACCCCTACCCCCTCAGGGTATCTAGCTTAGTGAACATAATATTTATATAGGATATAAATACCTTATCCATAACATATGATGAAATTCCAATTCATACTCATGGAATAAGATATACCTTACTAAAAAATTGGAAAATATTATAGACTAAAGGGAGAAAGTGTTGAAGGACAATGCCACTATGACGGATAATGTTTTTTATTGAAACGATAAATATGAGAATGCTATGTGTTTATATTATGGTATGATGATGCAATGGAATCATCAATTATTGTAATTAGAGTAATTAATTTTTTGTGGGAAATTATAATATATCAGTAGATGGTAGATCACAAAAATTTTATTATATATTTTTCTTTAAAAATATAAATCTCTTACATATGTTTTCCTATACAGAACACTGGTTTTAAAAGAATTGATATATTATATTGAAATATTATTATGTTATTTTTATCACATAAATATTTGATTTATGTGTACAAATAAGACATTGTAATTAATTGAAACCTATTACCTCAATTATCTTGTTTTTAATTATGATGCGCTTTTAAAGGTAATGTGGGAACCCTCATATCATAGTCAGTTAAAACATCAATATAAAAAACATACTTGATAAAGAAAAGTTTATGTCAGTTGGAATCTATCATTGAAAATACATCCCAAGGAAATGAATTTACAGTTGATTCTGGATCATCTATTAATACTTCTTCATAATGGAATTCCCAATTGTCCCAAGATTTCAAGTATTCCCATTTTTTAATCATTCCCATATTGAAGCTTCTAATCATTATGCAGTCATTCTAGTCAATCCACCAAACTTGATTCCTCATAGTATCCATGTGGAGAAACCTTCCCAGCATTTCATCAACATCATCCTTTGATGACGTGATATAAATGACATCCTCCTTCCTTCTTAACTTGAGTTCTTGAGAAGATTCATACTCTAGTCAGGAACTTTAGCATCCTCTCGCAAGAGACATCAGGGGACTCTACCTCTCGCAACTAACACGGAGGTAGAGAATCCTCTTTCTCCAAACACACATCCACAATCTAGGAAGGAATATCCCCTACTGATATATGGTCATCATATTTACAACTCCATGAAGAACCACTAAATCATCTGAGGTGCCCTTATCCCAAGAATCCTTGATTCTGTTCTTTGAGGACCCGGATACACATATATAGGGACACATCATAAAATTTTAAACTTGATGGACCTTCTATTAATTGATATTATCAATATTTTTTGATAACATAGTCTCTACAATACTAGATAGGTATTAGTAGTATTTATGCCCCTTTGATTTTGGCCACTTGGAATCAATGAAACTCCTCGAGTCTATGTATTCCTTATTTCCCTTCTTCCACTTTTGGCAGTGTAGACCTTTATGATAAACTCTAATAATATTGACATATGAGGGAAATGATTCTCCATATTATTATACTTTTGATAGACAACTTGAAGCCCCTCTATCAACACCCAGTCTAACGAATTAGTTGTTGAACTTGATATTTGTAGAGCTTCATCTAAAATTGGACCCTAGTCTGATAACCCTTTGAGTGAATCTATCACAACTTGGTAACACACAATCCAAAAAATCATGGAAGAAGTTTATCTCTACAAGGAACCTTCCATATGGTTCATATCAACCTTCCCTGGAATAATATGAATGAACTGTCTCCTTCCAATACCTCAATCCTCTATCATTGACTATATCTGTGATCATTGGGAGCACCATGGGACCCGACTCAACCTGGACCGGTTCATATTGTTTGGCAGATACCATATTACGTTTTAACATGGAAAATATGTCTTCAACCCATGGGTATTTATGAACAACTAATGTATTATCACTAAGAGGTTCCAAGATGTGGCCACACAATAGAACCTCATGATTCAAAGGAGGAATAATAAGGGCCGCATCCTCCGACTTAGCTGTAGTAACATCTAAGGAGAATTAGTTTCCCCCTCAAATTTAACTGGATCACGCACTCTTGATCCAGGAAGAAATGTCGAATCCTCCAACCGAATTGGGACATCATTTATTGAATGGTCCGAAAAACTATTAATGTAGGATTCCTCAAATGTCGGGCTATGATACCATCGACACTCAAAATGAAGGTGGACAAGACAAAAACACAAACTAAAATTGTATAATTAGTTTTCAATGACCACTGGTTGTTTCTAACAGAACTCATCACCATCCTCAATCCAAACCATATCAACCAGAGTCTTTAAAACATACACATAAAAACAAATCTGGCATGAAATCTAGAGGAATAAGGTGTCTGAGCACTCATCAATGGAAATGAACCTCCCAAAGTTGTTTCCCAGTATTTGAACAATAATTATATTAAATAATTATGCAACACCCACACAGTTCAAGGCATTACAATATAAAAATAAAATTATTAAATTTATAAATATGAAATGTAATAATATTATTACAAATTAATGAGTTCTATGAACATGTCTAAAAATCTAATTTTTTTATGATTTATTTTATGAATCCAATTTCCATCATATGTTTCATAATTTTAAAATATGTAATATTCCTAAATTGACTTTAATGGTATCTTATATTGAATAATATATTATTAAATGATTAAAAAATCAAAAAAATTATATAATTTTCTAATTTATGGGATGTGTTTTATTATATCATCCATTTTCCAATTATATTTCACTTTTACAATTTTTTTATTTTCATGACACTAAAATAGTAAAAAAAAAATTATATCGCGATAATCCAGAAAATGGATAATAAGAACTAAAAAAATAATGTTAATGGATAAAAACCATAATTTTATATATTTCATTTTATTATTATATTTATACTCCTAATTGAAATATATTCTAAATTTGTAAATTTTTGTCCATTTAATCAAGAAAACCAATTTATATTTATTTAATACATTAGGGTCTTCCAATGGTACCCCTCAAATCACTTATAAATGAAAATATCCGCTTCACTATAATTTTAAATGATTGATAATTATATCACTGTCGTGGCCTACTTTAATAAAATATTATATTATTTTACCATGTGATAGATAATTTAGAATTTTCCAAATAATTTCTTTTCAAAGAACAATGTGTAATCAAAATTAGATTTATCAATGAAGTTGTATTCTTCTTATTCGAGTACATTCAATATTATTTTTTCGTCTACCTCCTATAAATCAATGATATTAATACTAAATTAATGAATTCAATATGTAAAATATATAACTTAGTAGAATTATTGTGTAATAACCATTATCTTACACTATTTCATCCAATGGTAAGATAAATCGTCAATCACACACATGTGCGGATTATCAACTCAAAAATGTGATGCAATTAATTTTCATCATTGAATCATGAAAAATTTATAAATAATGTACTTGATAAATATATATTATATATTTTTAATTAATATATATATATATATAGGATAATTATTATCTAAATATCATTCATTGCAAAATTCGAAAACATGAAATATATCTTTTTTTAATGTACAGACTACCATCACTGTGAATAGATGAAAATCATTTTCATCACTTATTTATATTATTTTTTTATAAAAGATTATATAATAATTAAATATGATACTCACGAAATTATTAAAATTCCTTATATAATGTAACCATGAAAAAAGCACATGTACCATGACTGTCGAATAATAAAATTCATGAAAACGAAGCATTTATCACATGGAACAATGATTTTCATTAAGAATTATTAATAAATGGGTGATATGATATTAAAAGTAAATCATATATGTTATCATATTTATGATTATATTATTATAATATTATCTTAATAAATATATATTTATTATACATGATGTTCAATTATGTATGAATCATGATGATACATGAGGTAAGGGATTATTTTACAATCTCATTTCTTTTCATAATTGACTATACTAAATTTCATTGGAGGGAAATTTTATAAATGATTTACATTGAATAAAATCTATTTTTTATTATTGTCTGTCATGTTATATTTCAAGTAATAATATATGTTTAAACTATTTTTTACTTAAAAGTATTTAGAATTTTTTTTTGAATAAGGAACAGCCTTTTATCATTTGGTTTGGAATATTTTTCTTCTTATGTTCTAATATTAATTAAAAAGTTTTCAATAATGTTTTATTATTAATATTCAATTGTTAAATAAATTAATGTTTAAAAATATTTTAATTTCAATGAAATTTTCCAAAAGAATCTATTTTTCATTTTTTGAACATTTTTCTTTTCTAAAATTGAAGATTCATAGTATTTGTTTTAACATTTATGAAGTAGATGTATTATCTAGTTTTCATGTGTACACATTACATTGAATTTTTTTTTAAATATTTTCATTGTTATTTTAAATGAATTTTTTCCATAATACATTTAAAAATTTTGTATTTTGAATTATTTATTTCAAATTGAAAAGGTTTTTTTACTCAAAAAATAATTTAGGGATCTTTTAAATGAATTTATCATCTTTGATAACATATATTAATGTTACTTATGTTTCATTTGTAATATGATAAAATTATCCCAAACAATGTTTTTTTAGGTATTTAATGATGAATATGTTTTATTTTTTATTTAATTAAACCAATTAAATTAATACTAGTGAAAAACGGTATTTTATATATTTGACGATCATATTTCATTTCTAATGGCTATATGATGATGAAATAATGAATGTTCTTATGATATTGTAGAACACTTGTGGTTTATGGGTATATTTTGAGTAGGACCATTATATTTTTCCAATACATTTACTAATGATGGATAAATCATGAGATAATTGTGTTATGAATGTAATTCATTTCAGGTTCAATAATTTATCCATGGACCAGTTTTAATGTATAGAATCTTATTTGTAGACCATGATTCAAGTCCATAAGTTTAAAAACATAACTACTTTCATTTCAAAACCTAAATAAAGAACATAGTTTAATATCCTTAACATATTTTATATACTAGTAACTATTTATACCTGTCCCAATATTATAATAGATCAACGTTGATTATTGATGACAATGATCAACAATGACCATTAATATTTTTATTGAAACTCTATTTAAAATGAATCATTATTAAATATATTTAATTTATTCGGTAGTATATTATTATTTTTTGATCATATTCTCATACCATGATCATCATGTTTGATCATTATATTCTATATATTGTTTTTTTATTGAGAATACAAGCTAACCATTTCAATAATTTTACAACCTAAAGTATCAATGGAATATTCTATGTATGATATGTGGAGAATAATACTAATAAGATTAAATTTTATGGTGCGGTTGAATAACATTTTAGAAAAAATATATTGATGTATTGATTCTCAAAATTGACTATACCTCTACATTTATAGAGAATATATATTTCATTTATGTACTTTATATTAATCTAAAATGATGAATTTTTTATATATGTTATGAAGGGGTCACCACATTGTGTTTCCTTATAGAAACCTGTATTTTGTGTCAAAACTAGAACTCTTGATTTTATTTTTCAAATAATTGTATTTCATATTTTTTGGATATGATTGAATGATTATTTTGTAGAAAAATATTAATAAGATACATACATTTACGTATACCCTTATTTATCCCTACAATTCCATGAAAATATGTATAGGTTAAAGATATAATAATTAACACTTTTCCCATACCTAACCACACTAATAATAATTTTTCTTGGATATTTTATATTTGAGAGTGGGTGAAGGTCCTTTTGGGTGTGAAAATTATTATGTACTTAATTATTTGGTAGTGTGAGGTGTGTGTCAACATTTAGGGAATTTTATTCATAGAAATGAGTTTATTTTGGTTTTTATGATTTATTTGTATCATCTTCTTATGATAAAAATGGAGAAAATGTTGGAAAATAAAATAAGAAAGATGACATTTATTTTATCATTATTCATAAATTCATGACTCACTTAATTAAAAAAAATAAAGGGTATTTATTGTAATTGATTCATTATATGAAATTTTAATCACATAATACACGAATATATATATATAAAGAAAAAAATATGTAAAAAATGGATAATTAAGATGAAATCAATTAGTATATTCGTTTTTCATGGACCATGATAAAAAAGGTATGTAGTCTAAATCTGAAATTGTAATTGAGTGAGGAGCATCACATTTTTTACTTTATTGTTAATGTGATTCTATGGAAGGGTTAAACATTCTATTCTAATCCATTAAATATTATATTTCGTTACCCACCAACCCATAACCACTAAAATAAAATGTAAAAAGACATCATGAATGAAAACATTTCATAAGTTGTGAGGTGTATAGACATAATTAATTTCACAATATAATTGCGACATATGAAAATTACAAGTATTATCAAACTAGAATATTTATAACGCCTTGACCCCAGTTAACCAGAGTCGGTGAATTACTAAATAACATTGGAATCATCACAAGGAAATCATGTCTTGAAAGACAGATCAGTTTAGTATTATTGGAAATAAGATTCATACATAAGTTTAACTTTACTACATGAAAATAAATACAACATGAATTTATTCCATTAGAAACATCCAAGCCTCCTAGATAATGCCTACATGACACCCATAACTAACATCTTCATATCCTTGGAAAATGAAACATACAAAAGGGGTGAGCTCAAATGCACAGTAAGGTTATGAAATATAGTGGAAGATAACATAAATATTAAGCATGACGAATAAATGAAACCTCATACATTTACCAACAATAAACATGAATAATTTTATGGAATGAAAATGAGATGAGTAAATAATAACATAATAAAACATAATAATGGGTATTCTAGTTGTCAAATGTGAACATGAACCATCAATATTATATCAACAAAGAGGAAATGTATAATTTCGGCCATTCTGAATCATTTTTTCAAGGCCTCGGCCAAGAAGTCTAAAAATTATTAAGGACTTTGCCAAAACCATATATCAAATTGGGAATGGACCTGGCCAATTCCATGTAAAGTTGTATCATGAGACCTACTGATGCATCAGGGAGCTATAGCGGGCTCCATCAGTCACTTACTAAGTCCAATACATTTCTCATATGAAATGGTTTAAACAAATCATAAAAATTATGATTAAAACTAGCATATGAAATGTCAACACTTTAACCATAAAACATTAATCGTATAAAAAAAGCACATCCACAGTCAAAATTATCACAAATAAATCAATACAATATGGATGTTTTGTATCATGATAAATCAACTTCAAATAAACTTAAAATCTATCATAGATGAAATCAAAACCCTTTTTAGAGAAATATGTCTTTCTATTTTGAAATCATTTAAGAGTCCCATAATTATAAAGAAACCATTTATTTTGAAAATGTTATTATAAGGTTGTAATGGAAGCTTTGATGATGTTATAACGACGTAATATAGTTGTACCCGCCGTATAAGTTAAAAAAACATTCTTACCTTAATTTTGTTGAAATGGTTAAAAAGTACCTTGTTTGGAAAAAAACGAAAAGATTCCTTTATAAAATATGTAAAAAAATTCAAAAAAAGGTATAAATGACATTAACCCATTGTCTATTGAATTTTAATTTTTTTAAATATATTTTTAAAAACAAGGATGTGGATGATAAAGAGGTCCCATTAGATAATTATGTATAAACAACCTCGGATAATGAAGAGATTGTGAAATAAACCCTTAACATGTAGGTTTACTTGGATGAGGGTAGTTTAACCTCTTATATAATGGTGAAATAATTTTTATTAAATTATACAAGAATAATATACATTAATATGTTATCATGTATGATCTTTTAACATTGTTTTGTTGATAATACCTTAGTATTATCATCATTTCGGGTGTTAATGGATTAATTTTCCTATATATTATTTGTTTTGTGTGTCATATTTCTTATGGATGCGATGTTTCTTATTCGTGTCCAGAATGATATGAAGTCATTTATTATTATTTTTAATCATCTAATGAAAATTAGTCTTTAATGGATAGTATGGGGACTGAATCTCATCATGTTCGTGGAGACGGTAATCTGTACGTACGCACGAGAAAAAATAATTGTTTTTTTATATTAAAATACTATATAATTGGATGTTATATAATATATAAATAATCATAATCATGTTATATTTATTATTTAAATAAATTACACATCATTATTATGCCCATCCAAATAATGATGTATTGAATAACAATTACACCATGACGTGGAGATGGTAATCTGTACGTATGCAGCTATGGTGACATGTACTTAAAAGGATGGATAGAATAATTAATATGGATGTACCATATTTATAATAACATCAAATTATATATAATATAATGGGTTTTTTAGAATGGAAATAACAATGAAAGAAAAAGTGTAAGAAGAAAAGATCTTGAAAGAGGCTTGTGAAATTATTACCACTTTTCCGTGTTCTTCCTTTTGATTTGATCAAAAGGGCTCCTTAAGTTGGATTTCTGAATAAAGAAATGCATATAAAATGAAGTGAGGGAAGTTGAGAGGTTATTTTGTCTTGTTTGGTCCATGCCAAAATTCTTTGATGGTGTGAAATAGAGAGAAGGTGGAGTTCCCTTTTATAAGAGTTGTGAAGGCACCTTAGGAAAAGCTAGAAATTTTATTTCATAATAAAATAATTTTTAGTTTCTAATGGCTCAAAAATGGATTATTTTTCGGCTAATGTTGTCATGGATCTAAAAACAAACAACCAATATGTTTTATATAGTATTTGGTCACTTTATTAACTTTATATTTTTTATTTAACTATTAGATAAATAGTTTGAAATTTACCATGTCTCTCGGAATATTTATATTATATGGTTAATAAACATACTAATTACTTATAAGAGAACCCCAAGTGGTTGAATAATGATACAACTATCATTATATATGTTCTTTGGAAGAAACTTAGATTTTTAGGAATAAAATATCAATTAATAATATTATATATTTTTTAAACTATTTAATGTCAATTATGACACTATTTGGTGTTTTGTTTTTTCTAAATTCATAAAAGCATTATTATATCAAAAAAAATCATATAGCCAACCCTAATATGACATATTAACTTATTAAATTAGTTTAATTCATAAATAGTCTAAAATTACATTTATTTGGATATTTATAATATCAATTATTTTAATATTTGATTAATTAGTTAATTACATCATCACCATTGTGTCATAAATAATTTAAATTATTTAATGTCTAAAAATTATAAATAAAATACCATTACGTATGAAATAGTTTTATATTTCTAGTGAATATTTGTAGTCTAATTTATCTCATGCATAACCCTATATTAAAAATGATTTAGTTATTAAACATTGATTTTAACTCTTTTAACTTTTCATTGAATTAAATAATAACAAATGTCCTAATCTAATCCATGTGGACCAAAGAGGTTCATATATTATTTATAAGGTTGTTTTTGGTTGAATTATACTTATCCAATCGAATTAGGACATGTGTTAGGGTAATAATAATATCAATTTTACCCTTAATTACACTATTTACATTTAACCGTTGTAAATAAAAGTAAAAAGTTACTATTCACCAAAAATTAATTTTATTTTATTGAACCAAATTTTACTCCTAGATATTAACATTGTCTCTTGGATTTTCGAAATTTCACTCACATAAGCTTTATAATTATATTTTATATGAATTTTCAAATTCTCCTAGGAGATGGGTAAAAGACGGTGAAAAGTTTAATATAATTTTTTATATCTATAATTATTATAAAATGACTCCAATGGATTAGATAGAACTTATATATGTATTATTTATCTATTTTTCAATAAAATAAATTTCAATAATATAAATTATAATTAAAAAAATTGGTTTTAAACTATAACTCAGTGTTTTTTCACTATTCATAAAACATTGAACGTTACTAGAAAAATACAAAAAATTCACCCTAGGCTAATTTCGATATTCCAAATCAAAAAATGAAGTCCATTTTGAAAGATAAAATTTATAAAATTTAAAAAATTGGGTATGAATATTCATAACGACTAGTTTGATTGGTTGTGGTGTGAATTAGAACTCAAAGATGCGTACAACACATGCTACTGTATTATTCAAAGAGAAGTGTACTGTGGATGATTGGGGGGTTACATTATCCCCTACATCAAATAATTTCTTCCTTGAAATTTCTAGAATATTACTAAATAAAAAGTCTCAGGTGGTTCTTCATCATTTGTTCCTTGGGTTCCCACGTTGCCTCTTCCGTCTTATGGTTTCTCCATAGAACGTTTACCAGACGAGTGGCCCGGTTTCTCAGCACATGATCTCTTGTATCATGAACCTTGGCATGCTATACGCAATAAGACAAATCAGATTCCTATTCTAATACTCATATGTGTGTACATGCGTTGGGTATGACATGTATTTTATCAACAGTGATACATGGAACACATCATGAACTTTGGAATGACTTGGAGGAATTGCCAGACAGTAAGCTACAGACCCAATTCATTCTATAATTTTGAAAGGTCTGATATACCTGGGACTCAATTTTCCCTTCTTACCGAAACGTATATCACCCTTCCATGGAGATACTTTCAAGAAAACATGATTTCCTACATGAAATTCCAAATCCTTTTTTCGATTATCGGCACACACTTTTGTCTACTTTGAGGTGATTTGATGCAGTTTGGATTACCATCACCTTTTCCATCATTTCCTCAAAATGTTAAGGTCCTACAAATTTTCATTCACCAACATCATCCTAACATGTTGGTGTACGACACCTCTTTCCATATAATGCTTCATATGGTGCCATCTGAATACTTTAATGGAAGATATTGTTATAGTAAAATTCTACCAGAGGTTAATATTGATTCCACTTACCCTAAAATTAAATTGAGAAAGATCTAAACATGTCTTATAAGGTTTGAATAGTCCATTCTGATTTTCCATCATTTTGGGGGTTCTAGGTAGTTCTCAAACTAAGATCATTATCCAGGGCATTCTAAAGTCTATTCTATAATCATGATGTAAAACGTGGATCACGATCAGAAACAATTGATATGGGTACTCCGTGAAGTCTCGCTACTTTATTAATATATAGTCTTGCTAGACGTTCAAGTGGTAAATCTTCTATTATAGAATGAATATGTGCTGACTTGGTAACACTATCAACAATGACCCATATTGCATCATTCCTTCTATGAGTATTTGGAAGTCCCATGACAAATTCCACGGTAATATTTTCTCTTTTCCACTTAGGTATGGGAAGAGGTTTCAATACTCCTCCCGGATGTTTCCTTCCAACTTTTACTTGTTCTCAAACTATACATCTTGACAAATAATTAGAAATCTCCCTCTTCAAGTTGTCCCACAAAAAATTCTCTTTAAAATCTATATAAATTTTGGTGCTCTGATGGTGTATAGAGAAATTGAAGCTATGAGCATCATCTAACAATTCCCTTTTTAGATCAGGTATATTAGGAACACAAAATCTTATCCCAAGTTTCAAAATTACATCTTCATACACAAAGTCACTAAATCTCCCATCATTCACACCTTTAATACTCTTTTGAAACTCTTAATCACTAGTTTGAGAACTCTTTATCCATTCTAGTAAATATGGGTTAGCAACAATTTGAAAAAGTATTGATGATTCAACTTCCATGTTTATTCTCATATCCATATTACTAGATCCATATATATAGGATCCTTTTCAACTCTCATCCTATTGAAAACTCCATGATCCTTTCTACTCAAAGTAGCTGTCACCTTATTCTCCTTCCCTGAGTGGTATTTTATAGTGTAATCATAATCATTGAGTAGTTCAATCCATTTCCTTTTCCTCATGTTTATTTTTTTGTGTGAAAAAAATACTTCAAACTCTTGTGATTGGTATATATCTCACATTTTGTTCCATAGAGATAGTGTCTCAAAATCTTCAAAGAAAATATTACAAATGTTGAATCCAGATCATGATTAGGATAGTTTTTCTCATGAATTTTCATCTATCATGGTGCATAGGCAATAACTCTATAATTCTTGATAAGGACACAACCAAGTCATTTCTTCGATGCATCACTATAACTAACAAACCCATCATTCCACGATGGTAGAGTCTAAATAAGAACATTGACTAATATTTTCATCAGTTCATCAAAAAATTCTTTACACTCTTTTGTCTAATCAAATTTAACCCCTTTATGTGTGAGCATTGTTAATGGGTTTTCCATCCAAGAAAAATTCTGGACGAAACATCGATAATAACCTACTAAACTAGAAAAAATTCATTCCCCAATTATACTCATCGGTGCTGGACAATCATTGATTGCCTTGGTATTTGAAGGATTAACAAAAATTCCATCCTCAGAGACAATATGGCCAAGAAAAAAAATCTCATGAATCCAAAATTCACAGTTTCTAAAAATTGAATATAATTCATGTCTTCTAAGAGTCCTCAGTTAAATGACCAAGTGATTTTCATGATATTCGTAGATTTTGGAGTATACCATGATATCGTCAATAAATACCACAACAAAATCATCGAGATATTCCTTGAAAACTCTTTTCATTAGATCCATGAAGACATAGGGTTCATTAGTCAATCCCAAAGGAATTACTGTAAACTCATAATGCTCATACCTTGATCGAAATGCTATCATCGGAATTTCATCTTTCTTTACAAACAACTACTGATATCCAGATCAAAATTAAATATTTGAAAAGAATTGATCTCCATGAAGTTGGTAAAATAAATCATAAATGCAATGTATGGGATACTTGTTTTTTGTTGTTATAGCATTGATATTCCTTTTCTCAATACATAACCTCAAAGATCCATATTTTTTCTTAACAAAAAGGATAGGGTCTCCCCATGAAGAGACACTAGGGAAAATAAATCCCAAGATACTCAATTCAACTAGTGGTTTCACTAGTTACTCTAATTATATAGTGGCCATTCTATATGGGGTCATCGATATGGGCCTTGATCCTGGAATTAAATCAATGGAAAACTCAATTTCTCGTTCTGGAGGATGTCCAAGTAAATCTTCAAAAAACACATCAACATATTCTTTCAATATAGGTACATCCTATATTTGAACATTACTTTCCCCACCCACAGTTATTTAATTATCTTACTCCCCATTAATTGAATTTATTTTATCTTATGGGGGTAGATCTAGATAAGAATCAGGTGGTTACGATTTTTCTCTAAATATAAGGTGTTCTTTATCATCATCATCAAAAATTGTAACCACCTTCTTCTTATAATAGATTTTTGCATCATGGTCTGAATGTCAATCCATACTGAGGATTACATCAAATTCAATAATGGGTATGATGCAGATATCACTAGATAAAGAACATTTATGTTATCTAATGGGAACTGATTCGTAGAACTTTGGTGCAATGATACTTTGCTTAGGAGTTTTGACTAACAACTCCCTTGTTAAATAAAATTGGAAATATCTAATTTTATTATCAAATTAGGATGATATGATGCAATGAGATGATATAGAATAAAATCATGCATTGGAAAAACATGAGAAAACCATTAAATTACTTGCCACTACGTCTTTCAATGCTTCAACCTCAGCAGTACTGATTGTATAAGCATGGCCTTAATTCATTGTCCTTTTCTGATGTATATTTCCCTGACGCTTATGACATTCATTTGAAAAATTTCCATTCTCCCTGCAGTTTTAACATTGAACATTGGTAGCGTCTTTATTTTCCTTACAATCACCAGCTATATGGCCTTTCTGTACACATTTGTAGCATGATCATTTTCCATTTAGACAGGAACTTGGGTGATTCCTTCTCCAATTATCACAGGGTGGAAATTCAATTCTTCCCTTCTTTTATGTTTCCTTATTTCCTATCCCAAAGTGTTCAGAAGATCTCTTATTCTCTTACTTTGAATTAAAGTCATACAACATAGAAAATTCGTTTTCACTCTTGATAGCACATGAGACAATATCTTCGAATGACGAGAAGTATTGTGATATTATTGCTTGATGGAAAATGGTTTTAACCCATAAAAGAAACAATAAATCTTACTTATTTGGTTATGTATATAATCTGATTCATGCCTCGCTATCCTTGAAATGATAAATTCATACTTTGCGATGTTCTCATCCTCATTTTTCCTCAGACTCAGAAGTTGTCTTTCCATATCTGCTCGATGGTCATGAGGAAAGTATTTTTCATGAAAAATTTCTTTAAACTCCCTCCATTTCATATTTGATACATCTTCATCATTCTTAAGTTTTGAATAAAGGACCACCATTGATCAGCTTCTCTTGTTAGGTTGTAAACTGCCATGGCAAATTTTTCCCTTTCGCTACTCCCTAAAGCATGTAATATTTTCACTAAGGAATTTACCCATTTCTCAGCCACTAATATATTTTTACTCCCATTGAATGTAGATGATTGTTGTCTCATGAAGCGATCTATCATTGATCCTCCATGCTACAGATCATGGTGATCTATAAGTGTAAGATTATTATTCATAACCTAAGTTAGTTGTCCCAGTATGGTGATAAGCTAATTAGCCCCAGTTGTATCATCAGCTACACTATAAATATCTTGAACAAGAGGGAAATCCCTATATGGAGTGCTTGTATTGATATGATTTCCATTCCTTCTAGTATGCGACATTTCAAAACATTGTCGTAAACTAGATTAGTTTTTGAATCGAAATACATATTTCAAAACATTTAAACTACTTAACAGAAATTTAATAGTTTATTGATATAATCCATAATCATAAAAATGTTTTCTTTGAGGAAGTATATAATCATAAACCATTCATAATGGTTTGTAAATAAAATGAGAATTATCTTAAGTATATCCCCCAGGAGTGTCGTAACGAAGAGTGCATGAAGGCCCGTTGTCGGGCAGCAGTTCCCATTTGAGTCTAGCTCAAAGCAGTGTTTTCGGGTTTTAACCCTAGGTACATCTGTGCTAGAGTCAATTATACCTGATTGTGTCCAGAAAGGGATGTATTTCTCGAAAAACCCACAAAATCTCTACAATACTAAAATTCTAGTAAGTTCTTCTATTCAAATTCTCAAAGTCTATCTTAGGGATATTTGCTATAATCAGAGTTTATTTAAATATTGTTTCCATGGTTTGTACTAAACTTCCTCTGATACCAACTTTAATGCCCCGTCCCCAGTTAGCCTATATTGGTGCATTATTACATAACAATGGAATGATCACAAAGAAATCATGTCTCAAAAGACCAATCAGTTTAGTATTTTTGGAAATAAGATTTATACATAAGTTCAACATTACAACTTGAAAAGAAATACAACATGAATTTATTCCATTGGAAACATCCAAGATTCCAAGATAATGCCTACAAGTCACTCATAACAAACTTCTTCATATCCTAGGAAAATGAAACATATGAAGGGGGTGAGCTCAAATGCAAAGTAAGTGTAAGTAATACATCGGAAGATAACATAAATATAAAGCATGATGAATAATTTAATCCCCATGCATTTACCATTAATAAACATCAATAATTTTATTGTTGGAATATGAGATGAGTAAATAATTCCATAATAATATATAATCATGGGTATTCTACTAGTTGAATGAACACATGAAGCATCAATATTATTTCCATAATGATAGAATATATAATGCAGGACATTCTGAAACATTTGGTCAAGGACTCACCCAAAACGTCCAAAAATTATTAAGGCCTTGTCAAAAACCATATATCAAATTGGGAAATCCCTTGGACAATTCCACATCTATTTGTCTCATGAGACCAACCGATGCATTGAGGAGCTGTAGCGGGCTCCACCTGTCACTTACTATGTCTAATACTTTCCTTATATGAAATTGTTTAAACATATCATAAACATTTGTATTAAAATGTGAATACGAAAGGTTTATACTTTATCCATAAACCATGAATGGTATAAAAATAGAACATTCACAATCAACCGTATCACAAAACATTCAATACAATATGGATGTTTTGTTTCATGATAAATCAACTTCAAATAAACATAAAATCCATCATAGATGAAATCAAACACCTTTTTAGATAAATATGTCATTTTATTTTGAAATCATTTAAGAGTAACATAATTATAAAGAAAACAGTAATTTTTAAAATTTTATTATAAACATGTAAGGGATTATTTGATGGTGTTATAATGATATAATATAGCTGTACCCGCCGTATAAGTTAAAAAACATTCTTACATTATTTTTGTCGAAATGGATAAAAAGCACCTTGTTTGGAAAATGACAGAAAGATTTCATTATAAAAATGTTATAAAAATTAAAAAAAGGGTATAATTGAATTTAAACCAATTTCTATTAAATAGTAAAAAAATGTTTTAAAATATATTTTTATGAAACACAGATTTGGATGATATAGAGGTCCTAGTAGATAATTACTTATAAACGACCTCGGATAATGAAGAGATTGTGAAATAAACCCTTACCTTGTAAATTTCAATGTTCGATGGTAATTTAACCTCATTTATAATGGTGAAATAATGGTTATAAAATTATCAAAGAATAATAAAAATTAATATGATATCATATACGATCTTTTAACATTGTTTTGTTGATAATACCTTAGTATTATCATCATTTTGGGTGTTAACGAATTCATTTTACTTTAAATTATTTGTTATATAAGTTATATTTCTAATGTATGGGATGTATATTATTTGTTTCCGGAATGATATCAAGTATTTAAACATTATTTTTAATCATCTAATGAAGATTATTTTTGAATGGATACGATGGGGAATGAATCTCATCGCGTTCGTGGAGACGGTAATCTGCACATACGCATGAGCGAAAATATCATTCTTTTGATATTAAAATATTATATAATTTGATGGTAAATCATATATAACGAATAATTATCTTGTTATATTTATTATTTACTTCAATTACACATCATTATTATAACTATCCCAAAAAATGATGTATTTAATAACAATTACCCCACGACGTGGAGACGAAAATCTGTACGTACGCACGTATGGTGACATGTAATTCAAAGGATGGATATAATAATTAATATGGTTGTAACATATTTATAATAACATCATATTATATATATTATACATGATTTATTATTTTATAATTGAAATAACAAAGAAATAAGAACTGGAAGAAGAAAAGAACATGAAAGAGGGTGGTGAAATTATTTCCTCTTTTTCGGGTTCTTCGTTTTGATTTGATCAAAATGGGCTCCATAAGTTGGATTTATGACTAAAGGAAGGCCTCTAGGATGAATTGGTGGACTTTTATAGGATATTATGGTAGTTTTTAGCCACGAAAAATAGGTATGGAGGTGTGAAATAGAGAGAATGGGGAGTTCCCTTTTATAAGATGGGTGAGGGGCACCTTAGGAAAAGCTAGAAATATTATTTTATAATAAAATAATTTTCGGTTTCTAATTACTAAAAAATGTATTATTAAAGGCTATGGTTGGTATGGGTTGAAAATAACTCAATCAATAAGTTTTCGATAGGGTTGGGTCACTATATTAACATTATATTTTAGATTTAACTCTAAGTTAAATAGTTTGACATTTACCATGTCTTTTAGTATTTTTATATGATATGGTTAATAAACATACTATATACTTCCATGGGAACACAAGTGGTTCATTTATGATACCCCTATAATTATATAAGTATCTTGTCTGAACCTTAGTCTTTTAGGAATATAATATCATTTAATAATATAATATTTAAAAAAACAATTTCATGTCAATTTTGACATTATTTGGTATTTTCTTTTTGGTAAATTCATAACAACATTATAGCTTTAAAAAGAATTTATCTAACCAATCATAATATGTAATATTAATCTATAAAATTATTGGAATTCACAAAAAGTCTCAAAATACATTTATTTGGATATTTATAATATCAATTATTTTAATATTTCATTAATTAGGTAATTGCTGCATCACCATCGTGTCATAAATGAATTTAATTATATAATGTCTAAAAATTATAAATAAAATACAATTATAGAGGAAATAATTTTATCATTGTAATTAATATTTATAATCGAATTTATTTAATGTATAACCCTATATTAAAAATGTTTTAGTTATTAAAAATTGATTTTAACTCTTTTAACACTTCATTGAATTAAATAATATTAAATGTCCTAATCTAATCCAAGTGGACCAAATAGGTTCATATATTATTCCTAAGGTTGTTTTTGTTCGAATTATACTTAGACCATAGAATTATGACATGTGTTAGGGAAATAATAATATCATTTTACCCATAATTACCCTATTTACTTTTATCTGTGGTAAATAAAAGTAAAAAATTACTATTCACCCAAAAAAAATTTATCTAATTGAACAAAATTTTACTCCTTGATATTAACCGTGTCTCTTGGATTTTCAAAATTCCAGTCACAAAAGAGGTAAAATTAATTTTTATGCGATTTTTCATATTCTCCTAGGAGATCGGTAAAAGACGGTGAAAAGTTCAATAAAATTTTTATTTATCTAAAATTTTTATAAAATGATTCCAATGTATTACATTGAATTTATATTGGTATTATGAATCAATTTTGAATTAAATTAAATTCAAATAATATAAATAATATTTAAAAAAATCAGTTTTAAACTATAACTCAGTGTTTTTCACTATTCATCAAAAATTGAATGTTTTCAGAAAAATACCACAAATTCACCCTAGGATAATTTCGATATTCCGAATTTAAAAAATTAATTCAATTTTGAATGATAAAATTTATAAATCTTCCATATTTGGGTATTACAATTCATAAGGGCTATTTTGATTGGTTGTGGTGTGTGTTAGAACTCGATGCTGCGTACAACACACACTAATGTATTATTCAATGAGAAGCGTACCAAGGAAGTTTGGGGTGCTACAATATTTAATTTATATTTAGTGAAGAGTAAAATAATATTCTGTGAGACGTGTGTTGTGACTAGACCCAGGGTGTAATTTTTAGGCTTAATGGACTTAAATACAATATATAAAAAGGAAAGAGATTGATTTTCAATGATTTTATAGGATGTAATTTTATTTTTAAAATGATGTTTACTAATTTTAACATTTTAAATAATTTTGGATATTTAATTAAATATTTATTATTTATCAAGGTGTTCAATTATTATGTTTCGGGGGAATAATTAAGATGATATGCCACATATTTTTTATTTAATTACGTGTTATTAATACAAAAATTTGTTATTGTATAATTAAATATCTTGTTTTTTCCCCATCGGTATTCATATAATTTAAGAAATTAAATTTAAAAACATTCAGAAGACAAAATTCTGATAAATAAAACCATAATCTGTAAAGATTTATCAAAGGATTTGGTACCACAAGGTAATCATAATTTTATATGTACCATGTAGAGACAATATATTGAAAATGAACCTTCATATGTTACTACACTAGAAAAGAAATCATTTATGGATTTATGTGGTGCCAATATTTCACCCATGAATGATATTTTTTAAGAGAATGACCTTGGTTATATACACCCGAATACACAATTCAATTGTGATGTGATGTGGTTCCTTTATTCAGCTAGTGAATTTTTTTGACGAGATGAGGCCCTATTTATTAATAACTTTTTGTGTAAAAATCATATTAGGATGACCATTATAGGAATGTTGTTTTGTTGAACTCAAAAAATTACCAAATTATTCCATTATAGATTGATATGTGAAGAGAGAGAGAGATGTTGAAAAAAATAACATAGAATTTGAAAGACCAAGAGTGAGGAATTTCAATATCAAGAAGCCCACCGGAATCCATATGTAACCATATCATCCAATGTAATGGAGAACACCCCATAAAGGGGTACTCTTTAAATGATCATTGAGAGTAACTATTATGCATTGTGAAATGGGAGGCCCATACAGTCTTCCACAAATAAGACATTATTCAACATGAAGAATGTCCCTTCTGGGGAAACATCCTTTGTAGAAGATCCCCTTAAAGATTACCCACATCTGGAAGAGTGATACGACTATGAAAAATGTGGTATCTATAAGTTATTTTCATTTTTACATTAAATATTATCTATCTACATAATGTCTAGATTCATATGAAAACCCTGCTATTATTATAAGCTTAAACATGATTTATTAAATAAAACTTCACATGATACAAAAAGAATATTGAGAGGTTTAGTGTCTTTGGGGAATAGGAGCATTACATAAAAACTTGAAACATTAAATACTACATCTTTATTGAAAACATCCTTTACATGACCACTACATTCCCTAATACCTAGCATTGCGTGGGATAACCTGAGGACATGCATAAAAAAGGGTGAGCTATAAAGCCCAGTAAGGGAGTACACATGGAATAACATGATAAGTACAATACATGTTAGACAAAAGTCATATCAATAGAGCATGAAAGAAGAATTAACATAAAGGTGTGATAAAGCATGAAAATCATAACATGGAAATGTGGCAACAACAATTAACATGGAATTAGCATGAGCCAAGGCTCAATGCACATAGATCTTGAGTAAATCCTCATTGCACATAAAGCACAAGTAAACCCTCATTTCACTTGAATTAGCATTAGTCAAAACTCATTGCACATGACGTATCATGATAATATAATTTACCCAATGCATTGGAGTGCTATAAGGGAGCACCCTTCTTAAATATTTCATTTCATGCATAAGTGTGCCACAAGTATCATAAAACATGGATTCATAAAACATAATACTTTATTCCATGATAAAGGAATATGGAATTCATAAATGAAACTTTACAATCAATACGTAAATGTGCATAAATGTGAATACCCTTGATGGAGAAATGGGCATGGTATTCACTACACAATGACATTGGCATAAAAAATCGATGCGATTTCGGTAGTGTAAAGGCATGACATAAGAATTCATAAAAAAGGTTGATGAAAGATAAAGGGTTTACTTATATTATTCACATGTAATGAACAGTAAGGAGATCAAAAAGATACATGTCCCAACAATTGTAATGGAATTTAGATTCATGATACAAATGTATTGCTTGAATGTAAAAGAGGAGAGAGAAGATCCTTTGGGAATTTCGGTATAGTAACAGGTGTACATGGGAGGCATTTAATGAGAGATAAAGGGTCTCACATCATTCAAACATAAAGAGGGAAGTATGAGGGAGGTGCAAAACCATACCCCAACATTTATAATTGAAATTAAAAGGGACAAACAACTTAAAGCTAATTGGACAAAAATGAGAAAGGAAGAGAAACCCCTTACATGGAAGTGTGCTTTCAAAGGCTAGAGAGAGGCTTATGAGAGGCTTCTTGAGAGCGTGGGGAAACTTGGGAGGATTCGAGAGAGAGTAGGGCTGAGGTTGGATGAACTCCAAGGGCTCTGAGTGAGGAGGAAGTGGGAGCTTGGGAGGGTTTATATATGAAAGGTGAGGGATTTCATTATTATTTAGGTATGGGACCCCTTATATTAAATTAATCCAAAACAAAAACCATCACATGGTTTTCGGAAAAGGTAAGAGGAAAACAATATTTTATAAGTCCAAAGTCCGAACTTCTTAAAATAATAAGGTGGCTTATGTGAAGGTGATTCACACTCCCATGGAAATTAATTTAAAAATGGAAAGTGTTGAATATGTCATGAGGATTCCATTAATGCTTTGAAATGTAAGTCAAACAAACCAAAAATCACATTATATTAATGGTAAAACATATATTGTCCGATCATAAAGATTATAGTATTTTATTACATCACAATTTGGTCATTATGATGACATTAAACACATTGTATATTTAAAGGGTATTTAATTTTTACCCACAAATTTGATTGTCTCAGAAAATTATGAAAAATTCACCATTGGATAATTTCGACGTCCTAATTCTAGAAATAAAATTTATTTTATCTAAATAATTTTCTAAATATGTTAATTTTTACTTTTAAAATAAAAACCAACATTTATCGAAAATTCTCGGGTTTTGACAGAAATGGCTTTCAAACCTTAATAAAAATTTTAATTGCATTCATAAATTTATAAGATCAATTATATTTAATAAAAAATAATTTAATAATATTATTATTATTTTATTAAAATAATATTTAATTCAAAAATCCCTTAATTTAATAAAATAGATTTCTTAATTAAATAATAACTAAAAACACCATGTGTACTTTAAAAACTATTTGTAATGTATCAAAAATGAATAGAAATTATATTCATTATTATATAAAAAAATAATGTACATTAACTTAGTACTACTTATTTGTTACATAACCCCTTAAAACATCCTCATAAGACTTAAGGGTAAGGTGTGCGATGGTGACAGACTCTTGGGGTGGCTCGGATAACATCGCTCAAGTGGTAATTTCAATCAACTTCCACTTTTCCCATAGACGGTCAAGTTCATGCTTGACATAATGAAGCTCATCCTGGGCTTGGTCAAGGGTGAAGCTCAAAGACGCCACCTATTTTCCGAGCTATGACATATGGGATTCGTATGGGGAAATTCTATTGGATGAGGCCATCGCTTCCCTTGTCTGAGAAAATTGGATTTGTTAAAGTCCTATATTTATAATAATCATGTGATCACTGTTCAACGACTATATTAGAAACGGTCAAAATTCCTAACATAAAACCAAATAATTTGAGATTTTATATAAACATAATGAGACATTTAATTAGATCAAGAGGTATTTCAATTAATGAAACTTTGGGTCGTTATAATATTCCCCCTTAAGATATTTCACCCTCGAAATTTTTCTTTTCCCACAGTAAAACAAATGTGGGTAACTCAGCTTCATCATATCCTCTGATTCCCAATTTTCTTCGTCAAACATGTGGTTTCTCCACAACACCTTGACAAGGGGAATTGTCTTATTTCGTAGAAATTTTTCGCTAGAATCTAAGATCTTTACTGGTTTCTCCTCATAAGAAAGATCGTCTTCCAATTGTACCACCTCAGAAGAGAGTACATGTGAAGGGTCCGGTATGTACTTCCATAAGATGGATACATGAAAGACATCATGTAATTTGGACATAGTAGGCAGATGTTCTAGTTGATAGGCTATAGCCCTGACACGATCAAGAATCTCGAAGGGGTCAATGTACCTTGGACTTAACTTCCCTTTTTTCCAAACCTCATGAACTTCTTCCATAGAGATATGCTTAGAAACACCATGTCCCCAACTTTAAAATCAAGGTCTCGTCGACGATTATCTGCATAACTCTTCTGTCGACTCTGGGATGCCTTGATATGCTTCTCAATGGTTTTCACCTTCTCCACCATTTCTTCGACCATTTCTCATCCAAGTAGCTTACGTTCCCTGACCTCATCCCCACATGTCGATGTTCTGTACCTTTTCCCATACAGGGCTTCATATGGTTCCATTTGGATGCTCGAGTGGAAACTGTTATTATAATAGAACTCAACCAGAGGAAGATGTTGATCCTATCATCGTTTAAAGTCCATTGAGCACACTCTCAACATATCCTAAAGTGTTTGGATAGTCCGCTCAGATTGGCCATCAGTTTGAGGAAGATAGGTTGTACTGATGTTTAGTTCAATATTCATAGAATGTTGAAGACTTTTCCAAAACCTATAGGTGCATCTTGGATCTCGGATAGACACAATAGATAGTGGTACTCCATACAACCTTAACAATTTCCTGATATATATCTGTGCTAGTTGATCCAAAGATAAATCCTCCCGAATAGCAATGATGTGTGCAGTATTTGTAAGACGATCCACAAAAACCCAGATTGCATTGTTGCCTTTGGATGTCCTTGGAAGTCCGGTGAAAAATTCCATGGTGATGTTCTCCCATTTCCATTCTAGTATGGGAAATGGTTGCATCATCCCTTTAGACTTCTGCCTCTCTGCCTTCACTTGCTGACACACCAGGCACTTTTATGTATATTCAGCGATCTCCTTCTTCATATTACCCCACCAAAATTTTTCTCGGAGATCTCAATACATCTTTCTGCTCCTTGGGTGAATAGAGAAATTTTAACTATGTGTATCATCTTAATGATACTTCTCCAACTCCGTACATGATGGAATACATAGTCGTTTCCGAAACCGCACAATTCCTTCTTCATTAACATTAAACTCTGATGATTTCCCCTTTTTGATAGCTTCCACTTTTTCATGAATTCCCACATCATCCATTTGAAAATCCTTTAACCTTTTCAAAATAGATGGTTGAGAAATCATTTGTGAAAGTATTTATGATGTTCCCTTCTTTATGATTCTCACGTCCATCTTCATCAAGTCTATGAATATTGGATCCTTCTTAATTCTCATCATTGATAGAATCATTGGATCCATTCTTCTTAGGGAATCTACCACCTTCTTCACTTTCCTAGGGTGGTAATGAACATTCATAATCCTTGATGAGATCTATCCATCTTCTCTATGGAATATTAAGCTTCTTCTGTGTGAATATATATTTCAGACTCCTATGGTCGGTATATATCTCACATTTCTCTCCATAGAGATAATGCCGCCAGATTTTCAAGGAAAAGATCACCGCTGCAAACTCCAGATCATGCGTTGGATAGTTTCTCTCAATGATTTTCAACTTCCTTGAGGCATGGGATATAACAGTATCATTCTGCATCAGCACAGAGCCTATTCCCTTTATTAAAACATCACTGAAAACAACAAAAAGTTCCCCACTTGTGGGTAAAGTGAGCACGGGCGCAGTGATAAGCCTCCTTTTCAACTCCTTGAAGCTTTCTTAACATTAATCACTCCAAGAAAACATTACTCCCTTTCTAGTTAGAATGGTTAGAGGGTTGGACAATCGTGAGAAATTTTTTCACAAATCGTCGATAGTATCCAGCTAACCCCAAGAAGCTACGGATATCCGTTTCCGATGTTGGCCTCGGCCATCCCTCAATTGCATCTGTTTTGGAGGGGTCCACAGATATCCCATTGCTTTTGATGATATGTCCTAAGAATGAGACCTCCTTCAACTAGAACTCATAGTTTCTGTACTTTTCATAGATCTTTTCCTTGTGCAAAGTCTCTAGTACAGTTTTTAAATGCTCCCCATGATCCTCCTTGGTTTTCTATTATATTATAATATCATCTATAAATACTACCACAAATGTTTCAGGGTAATCTATAAATAATTTATTCATCAAGTCCATGAATATTTCTGGAGCATTGGTGAGTTCGAAATGTATTACTATGAATTCATTGTGGTCGTACCTTGTACGAAAATCAGACTTGGGGGCATCATCTTTCTTCAGCCTTACTTGATAATATCCAGACCGCAAATCCACCTTGGAGAAGTATTATGCTCCACGCAGCTGATCAAAAAATTCATCAATTCTTGGGATAGGATACTTTTCTTAATCATTAGTTTGTTAAGGTCACGATAATCTAGGCAAAGCCGCATTGACCCATCCTTCTTCTTGACGAAGAGGACTGATGCACCCCATGGTGAAACACTTGGGAACATAAACCCTTTATTCAGATTCTGCTGTAGTTGTTTCATCATCTCTTCAAGCTCTAAAACCGACATTCTATATAGAGTCTTGGATATTGGTAAATCCCCTGGTTTAAGTTCAATTGAGAATTCAACATCTCCTCTAAGAGGAAGACCAAGAAGTTCCTCAGGAAACACTTCAGCGAATTCCCTCACAATAGACATTTCTTCAAGGATGGTTTCTTCCATGGACTCAATCATCTAAGCCAGATATGCATGCTCATAAGGTAGTAATATCCATGATTGAGATGATGGAGCTATAGGACACTCATCATCCTCTTGACACTTGTAATGAATCGGGGGTTGATTCTCCATATGGAGTGTAATTTCCCTCTCCCGACAATTTATGTTGCCTCTATATAACGAAAGCCAATCCATGCCAAGAATTGCATCAAATTCCACCAGAGGGAGTATGATGAGGTTCCCTGGGAAATTCAATGCACAGACTATAATAGGGGAGGACTAATATTCATGGGATGTAATGATTTCCCCATTTTCCGAACTCACCGACATCATTACATCCATGATTTATGGTGGTGTTGGGATTGTTCTACTAAACTTTCGAGATATAAAAGAATGCGTAGAACCTGAATCAAAAAGTGAGTTCTCTATTCTTGAATAAATAACTAGAATACCTGTCACCACTTCATTTTCGGGGTTCAATTAGGCAAAAGTGATGACAAAAGCACTTCCTTGCTACCTTGGAGGTTGTTTGTTGTCTCCGAAAACCCTTGGATTAGGGAACTGATTTGAAAAATGACCCAGTTCTTTGAATTTTTAGCATTGAACAATGCGTTGAGGATCGAACAGAGTGTTCCTCTCCTATGTCATAGTTTTGGGTCTTTCTTGCCGATAGTTAACAGCTAGGTTCCCTTCTCTTCCACACCTGAAGCATTTTCTCGTCCCCTTGAGGCAATTTCCAGGGTGCTTCATTCCGCACTTTTGGCAGGTGGGGTGCTGGAACATCATAGCACTGTTGGATTTATCCATTGGCCCACCATAATTTATTTCCACCTTACGCTTCTTATCCTAATGATACCCTTGTGATTCCCCAATCTCCATTAAGACCTTGAGGGCACATCAGACAATTTCCTCATAGCTGTCGAAGTCACGGATCGCTAATGCTTTCCGCAAGCTAGGCTTCAGTCCACCAAAGAAGCGGTCAACCTTTCAATCAAGGGTAATGACAAAGCCAAAAGTGTATCGTTCATGACTTTTGATGTTTTCCCCGTACACTCCAAAAGATTCTTCATCTTTTTGGTTGATGGAAATGAATTCCCTTTCCATCTTAAGCCTAAGGGTGCGCGGAAAATATTTATCAAAAAACATCTTCCGGAAATCCTTCCATTCCAACGCCTCGATCTCCTCCTCAGGCTTAGTGTTTTTGATCAACGTCCACCATTTATCAGCTTCACTCTCCATATGATAAGCCGCTAGGAGAACCTTCTCTTATTCAGAACATTGAAGGATGGAGAAGATCTTTTAAATGGAGTTGATCCATTGTTCAGCGATTGTGGGATCGGATGATCCACTAAAAGTAGGGGGCCTTTGTCTCATGAATCTCTCTATTACAACTTGTTATTTTTTAGGGGGGGTTGAACGTTCCTCTAGACCCATGTTTCTATTCAAAACATGATTTATCTTAGAGATATGTGGTACAATGTTCATGATTCCCGCTCCCATTGGATTTGGCATCTCATTAGTACAGTCATCACACTGATCTTCACAACAGTTGTTAGCCCGAGTACTCCTATTACCTGCCATTGGCTGGAATAAAAGGAAAGTTAGGGTTAACACATAAAGGGTAATCCAAAGACAGAAGTTTATGACTCAAAAATAAGCTTTTATTTCCTTAACTCATGAGTCTATAGGCCTAAATCTAGGATATAATGTTCTACTTTCTATCATATATTCTTAGGGGCATTTTTTTAATATCCTTAATAAGTGTTCATACTAAGCTTGTGAATTTATCGAAACATATCCACCATGAGTTTCGTAACCAAGTGTGAAGAAAGGCCCATTGTCGTGAAGTAGTTCTCGTTCGAGTCTAGCTCAAAGTAGTTTTTTCAGGTTTTACCCCTAAGATACATCTGTGCAAGAGCCGCCTCTACATGATCGTATCCAGACAGAGATGTATTTGTTTGATAAACCACTTACTCAGTACTTACCAAAACATAGGGATGCTTTTATTATACTTAGTCTTGTATCTAAGGATTTACTAGGGTTTCCTAATCCAAAAAATAACTAAAACTATCCTCTGATACCAACTATGACAACCCTGCTTTTATTACATACTTAAACATGATTTATTACATAAAACATCACTTGATACAATAAGGAGATCGAGAGGATTAATGTCTTTAGGGATTAGTAACATTACATAAAAACTTGAACCATGAAATAGAACATCTTTATTGAAAACATTATATACATGACCACTACATTCCCTCGTACTTATCATTGCATGGGATAACCTGAGGACATGCATAAAAAAGGGTGAGCTATAAAGCCCAGTAAGGGATTACACATAGAATAACATGAAGAGTACAATTCATGTTAGAAAATCGGAATATAAAAAGAGCATAAAAGAATCATGAACATGAAGGCATGATAAAGCATGAGAATCATAACATGGAAATGTGGAAACAACACATAACATGGAATTAGCATGAGCTACGGCTCATTTCACATAGAGCATGACTAAATCCTCATTGCACATAAATCACGAGTAAACCCTCGTTGCACTTGAATTATCATGAGTCAACAATCATTGTACATGACGTATCATGATACTACACTTTACCCAATGCATTGAAGCGCTATAAGGGCGCACCCTTCTTAAACATTTCATTTCATGCATAAGTGTGCCACATTGATCATAAAACATGGATTCATAAAACATAATAATTTATTCCACGATAAAGGAATATAGAATTAATAAATGAAACTTTACAATCAATAAGTAATTTTTAGATAAAGTTTAATACCCTTGATGGAGAAATGGGCATGGTATTCACTACACAGTGACATTGGCTTAGAAAATTGGTGCGATTTCGGCAGCGTAATAGCGTGACATAAGAATTCATAAAAAAGGTTGATGAGAGAGAAAGGGGTTCCTCATCATATTCACATGTAATGGATAGTATGGATATCAAATAGATACATTTACAAACAATTGTAATGAAATTTATATCCATGATATAAATGTATTGCTTGAATGTAAAAGAGGAGAGAGAAGTTCCTTTCGGGATTTCAGCATAGTAACAGGTGTACATGTGAGGAATTTAATGAGAGAGAAAGGGTATAACCTCATGAAAACATAAATAGGGTAGTATGAGGGAGGTTCTAAACCACACCCCAACATTTATAATTGAAATTAAAATGGAAAAACAACTTCACGAAAATTGGAAAAATATGAGAAAGGAAGAAAAACCCCTTAATTGGAAGTGTGATTACAAAGGCTAGAGAGGGGATTGTGAGAGACTTATTGGGAGCTTGGGGCACCTTTTGAGGATTCTAGAGAGATAAGGGAAGTGATTGGAGGAACTACAAGGGCTTTTAGTGAGGGGGAAGTGGGAGCTTGTGTGGGTTTATATAGGAAAGGTGAGGGAATTCTTTATTATTTTGGTTTGGGACCCCTTATATTAAATTAATCCAAACCAAAAACCATCCCATGGTTTTTGCCCATGGGTTTTGGAAAAGGGAAGAGGAAAACAACATTTCATAAGGATAAATTCCTAACTTTTTAAAATAATAAGGTTTCTTATGTGGAGGTGAGTCACACTCCAATGGAAATTAATTTAAAAAGGCAAAGTGTTGAATATGTCTTGAGGGGTCCATTAATGCTTTGAAAAGTAATTAAAACAATCCAAAAATCACATTATTTTAATGGAAAACATATATTACCCTAACATAAAGATTATAGTATTATATTACATCACTATTGGGTCATTATGTTGTCATAAAACACATTATATATTTAAATGGTATTTAATTTTTACCCAACAATTTGACTGTCTCAGAAAATTATGAAAAATTCACCATTGGATAATTTCGACGTCCTGATTAAAAAAATAACAATTATTTTATCTAAATTATTTTCTAAATATGTTAATATTCACTTTTAAAATAAAAACCGACATTTATCGAAAATTCACGGGTTTTGACATAAATGGCTTTCAAACCTTAATAAAAAATTTAGTTACATTCATAAAATTATAAGATCATTTATATTTAATAAAAAATAATTTAATAATATTATTATTATTTTATTAAAATATTATTTAATAAAAAAACCCTTAATATAATAAAATATATTTCATAATTAAATAATAACTAAAAACACTATTTGTACTTTAAAAACTATTTATAGTGTAACAAAATGAATAGAAATTATATTCATTATCATATATAAAAATAATGTAAATGAACAATGTACTACATATTTGTAACATAACACCTTAAAACATCCGCATAAGACCTAAGGGTAAGGTGTTTGATGGGGACAGACTCTTGGGGTGGCTCGGATAACCTCCCTCAAGTGGTAATTTAAATCAACTTACACTTTTCCCGTAGACGGTCGCGTTCGAGCTTGACATGATGAAGATCAGCTTGGGCTTGATGAAGGGTGATGCCCAATGATGCCACTTCTTTTCCACGCTCTGCTAAATGGGCTTTGTATAGGGCAATTCTACTGGATGAGGCCATCGCTTCCATTGCCTAAGTAAATTGGATTTGTTAAAGTCCTATATTTATACTAATCATGTGATCACTATTCAACAACTATATTAGCAACGTTCAAAATTCGTAACATAAAACCAAAGAATTTTCCATTTTATATAAACATAAAGAGACATTTAATTAGATCAAGAGAGATTTTCATTAATGAAACTTTGGGTCGTTACAATTCACCTATTCCCTTTCCAAATGTATCAACTTTTTTATATCATGTGAAATCCAAAACCCTTGTTAGGATTATGTAAGACATTCCATAATGAAACCATAATTATATGATCATGCTATCATCCACAACATAGTACCCCCCTTCAATCATGAATTCCACAATTTAAAGGGCCTCCTTTATGTAACAATTTTTATATAATGGTTCATAGGGATGTTTACAATTATGAATCCCCACTGTAAAGAAGACCCCAATATTAGTGGCAGTAATGGGAATCTTCCCATTTCAGTTAGTGGTATTTATCTCTCATATGCTTCTTGAAATGTGAATGGAATTGGGGGGCATGTGTGCCTTATTTTATTAAATTATGTTGTGAATTCCACAATTCATCTATTTTATTATTTTATACTACACTTGGATAAAATATACCCTCTTGACTTCACCATCATACATTTATGTATTTTTAAGATACTTCTTCCAATTCATGTTTATTCCCTATCAAGAAATGATTATTTAGTATAATGGACCTTCTATGGTATCATGATTCTCACACTGAGCATGAATCTTTTGGTCTTAGATACCAGTATCATTCATGTTTCTAAAATGATAAAAAATAACAAACATGGGCCCCAAAGTAGGTTAAATCACCATAATCATCTAAAAAAATTGGGTTTTATTCTCATTGCAAAAGGAATCATAAAAAAACCTTTAAGGTGGTTTATTCAACCATATTATAACCATAACTGTCAATATTGATTTTTATTCCTGATAATATAATACCACTATCTAAAGTGTTAAATTCCATATGGTTGATTTCATCTAATATTCATAAGAACATATTCTAGGGGATATCCAGTTTAATAGGGTTACATTCCTTGTATTGTCAATTAAATCATAGAGGGCCACATTCCCTCTGAGTAAAATTAAAATGGTCCACATATGTATAAGTCCAGTATAACTATCATATTAATATTATTTCATACACGATTGGTCCACATCTTCCATTAGAGCACATCTCCCAATATTTATATTCAACACTAGATGAAAAATGAGAAAAATAAGGGGGTGCCACAAGAATGATATTATCCCAATATTGGAGGTTTCATGTGAAACACTACAAAACATAATTCTCCAACAACTGTCTACCCAATGACGAGTGGTTTTGAAGAAAGAAGAGGAAATATTTTCCATTTAAAACCATTTCATGATCATTTACTAGAATATAATAATAAGTGTATTTCATATCTCATAAGGGTAGATCAAGAAGACAAGAATTACCAAACCTCGTCATTAGAGTCACCTTAATGTGCACCGAAAAAACATAACCTCCTCCACTTCCATGTGGTATCATCCCCAATATTTTTTTAAGGATAAAACACCTTGGGGCCTACTCTATTCTCTAAGATATAAGAACTAAGGAAAACATATCATGGGAGAAAAGTCATTATGAACCATTAATGGTAATATATCATTTCTTCTCCTAAAGGTGCCATCATATATACAGTGGTAGAAACATGTTAACAAGGCCACATACATGTCCTCGACTAGAGTTTCTATCAACACATCCTAGTAGAATGTAGAGATGTTTTTCCTATTTTACTTGAAAATTGGGAATAAGTCTAACTTCAAGACCCCACAGATAAATTCTATTGGTATATGCTTGTAAGAATCATAGGATAGGAGTACACATACAATCATGCTCCAACTAAAGAATGGGATCACATTCCCCTTCATGCTGGGGAAACACATCCATACATATTGGTGTAAATGGTGATGTAAGTTTACATTACTGTCCACAATATATAAATAGATAAAAAAAATTCAATATCTTCATATTTAATTACCCAATATGTAATAAATTACATTCCCAGGTTAAATTGGTAAATTCTATATGATGAAATTAAATTATAGGAAAAACCAACATATGAATCATATCCATTCATAGTATTAATATTATATAATGATTATATTTTTATTATATATACGATTATGATAAATTTATTTCAAATAGATAAATGAAGAGATATCCTTGACCAGTTAGATTATACCAAATTGAGAAAATATATCGATGATTCAATGGAAGACAACATCACTGATATTTTCTCTTGGCTCATCCCCTGCTGATGTACAAAATAAGAAGAAAAATAAAATACAATTATGGGATATTTTTGTGCTCATAGGGATCATGAAATAAACTATGTTCGTTGAACTACTTCAAAAAAGTTTCATCATCATATATAATACCATTAGGGAATTCATGATGTTTAGAAATAACTATGAATCTAAACCCTAAGAGTATGATTTTTCTTGTTATGATTTTTATAAAAAAATTAATTATATTTTTCTTTTATAATATTATAATGTAAAGAAAAATTTATAAATTTTATTCTTTGATATGTTGAAACATAAATTTTATTTTTGGTAAATATTTATTATCAATAGAGTAACTAATTTGTATGAATTAATGAATTTTTTAAACAAAATATATTTTAATAAAATACTATTATTCAATAATATTTGCTAAATATGAATGATAATGAACATTCATGAAGTAATATATAAGTTTTATATGGGCCTGAAAATTGTTATTGAAAAAAAGCATAATTTTCATAAATTATGAATTTTCTATTTAAAAGTATAAATTCATATATTTAGATAATTAATTTGACAAAATAAGTATAATTATTTAAATCAACATGAAAGAATCATTTAGTGAGGAATTTTTCATAATTTGCAATGATAAAATAATTATTTGGAAAACATTATTTATGTTAGAATTATACACACTTTATTACAAAATACCAAAATACTAAAAATGATTTAATAAATACAATATATATTATAAAAGAAAAAAATTATGATTCATATATAAAATAATGTTATTTTTATGTGATTTAATTAATTTTATAAACCCTTAATGTATCCTCCAAAACCAATAATCCATTTTTAGGGTTTAAAAAATATTATATATAAACACGTATCACATACCCATCACTAAGAGTATTATTTGAATGATTTCATTTTTAGGAATATAAAATAATATTGTCAACTCCTCACAGATAGAAGATGTTGGATGTTATTTTTTTTGGATTAACCTATCACAAAGAGTTCAAGACCTATATTTTGAAATTAATAAACAATTATCCCTTATTTTTCTTTAAAAACCAACCAAATACCAATCCACTTCACTCAAGAGACATTGATCAAGAATTTACACATCCCTTCCCCCTCTATATATAGAAAATGTTTTCCCCATTCACTGAATAAGATATTCCTAGGATTTTATATTCACCATATCAAGCACAGTAACTCTATATTCTTATTTTTTTTCATTTACCTAAAATGAACTATTTATCATTTATACAATTTTTCATATAATAATGTAATTTTTAAAATCCATAAAATCATTTTATGACATCCATGAAAATAGATAACTCATTTCACTCCCATTTACCCCATATATTAACCCTAATATACAACATTTATGGTGAAAATAATACACTACAATTTTATTTTTTATACATTTTTGTATTGAATTCCCATCCCCATTTCCACCCAAGATTATTCTCCTTGGTTTATCTATCATTCCTTGATAAGTAAATCCATTGTATATGTCCCAAAAATTTCAATCATGTCATTTATTGTGGTGAAATATATCGTTATGTTAAATGATATATGTGGAAAACATATGCATGTACATGACTTGAATGTGAGGGATGTGACCCAAGTCAAATGTCCCACTAAAACATTGTTTTTTTTCTCTCATGATATTACGTGTATGCATCGTGGGAGGTTATCCTAAGAATAATATTATTTGATGTTTTAGAGGTTAGTCTTGAATAATCCTTATCATGTCATGTTTTATGTTATTTACACATTACCTTGTAGAATTTATATTTTGATCCAATAACACATTTTAATGATTATGTTAATGATTCCCACCCATATATTATTACCTTGATATGACTATTGACTCACCTATATTACAATCATCATTATATTATTTGATTATTCCCCTACAAGGATTTACATCTCAACCCTTTATTATATATACCCCCTGATATCCCATGTATTCTTAGAATATCAAGGAAGTTTAGTGGAATTAATTTGAGGATGATATTATTTAATAATATTTTTTATTCACGTTATAAAAATATCTACCTAATTACCAAAATTCAGTAGTTTCATAATTTGATGGTGTTATATTAAGTGTAACACTATATAATAAATAATGAATTAATGTTCATGAATTATATGGATTCCTATAGTTTTTATTAGAATAAATAGTCGATTATTTTTGGAATTAGTATTATAAAATAGATGTAAAATACAAATGGATAGGAAAAAACAAAGGAAAACATATGCATGTTTTGTAATGTATGGATGGAGTGCTATCTGAGGAAATAAATCTCTCTACCGACACCACAAGTGTATTTGGCTATGACATAGTTTTACCTAGGGGTAATAACCCTATAAAAGGTGAATTGAGATTGAATAAATCATCGCCTAGTTAAAGACTAAGAGGTCATAATGCACATAAAGTTTAAAACTCCTATGGGATATGACATGAAAATTTATCAAAGTCATTATTTATAATTATAATTTGTTTAATTCCCATAAGACTATATATTTGGAAGTAAATCATGGATAACATATATTTAGAAACTATAAATTCATATGTTATGAAATTTATGTCATATGTGAATTATCCATTTAATGTGCACGGTTTCCCATTTATGTGTTTAATTATTTAATATTTTTCAATCATATTTTTCCATAATTTTATTTATTGGTTGGAGAAGTAAAGAATAGTGTAACAACCCAATGTGATGTGAGATGTGTTGACTTCCAAAATGAGATTCCAAACTCAATGAGAGTATGATTCTGGAACTTCATGGAAATAATTTTTCATTTAACACATGTTTTAAATAGAAACATGAATCTGGGAGGAATGAAACATCACCCTACGATGGAGAACAATTCAATCAAGGAATTTACATTCCAAAGGATCCAACATTACTTGTATCTTCTGATATTTTAATTACTAAAAAATTGTTAACCTCAAATTAAAACACATTCTACATCCTTAAATACATCATGTAAGATAAGTTATTTTCATTTATTTATCATATATAGTTATATTCCAATAAATGGTGTCCATTGATAAAAAAATCATAAAGATGAGATTGAATATTTATTGAAAAATAATTTCTTATTTTTGGTTAAATATTTTCCTCATACTCCCAGTCATAAAATTGTGTGGTATTTTCTACTAGAATGGAAAATGAAGATGAGTTAATTTATCATTACAACATAATATTCAGAAAAAAAATCATTATTTCCTCCATATTTTTCATTTCCTCTAGAAGCTATGTTTCCCTCTTATATGGTGGGATAACATAAGATTAAATAATGAATATTCTATCAAGGATTTTAAAAATATGATGAAAAAGTATGATACTCTTTCATATATTAAATAGATATAAAAAATCCTTAGGGTCACATTTGTATAAAATAAAAAGTGGAGAATGGATATTAATTATGGAAGTTTGATGGAAAATTTTTATTAGGGTATGAAGTACAACATCAATACTATAAAAATAGTGGTGGAATCAACTCTAAAAATGTTCCGAGGGTACAAAGAAATTATTTTTTTATGGGAATGATGGAACTAGGATAGATATTTTACATTGCAGTGACCCATACAAATGATTGACGAATGGAATGCCCCAATCTGACCTCATATTATTTCAAATTATTTTTACAACATGGAAAAAGTACCCTTTAAAATCAAGTGCACTCAGATAAGGGTTATTCATTATTATTGATGATGATTACATAAAAGGTATAGGGATAAAAGGTGATATTATTCCATCACAAAAGCTGAGGTGGATCTCGATAATGGTGTTGTTATATATATTCTAGTTATTTATTCATGGATATGGAATGCATGTTTTTATTATTGTTGTATGCATTACTTAATATGACACATGCTTAGTGGAATATATAAAACACCACTAGAATACATAAGATGTATAAATATTGGTGAAAATAGTAAATAGTGATATTATTAAAACATAGGTATATAGGTAATCCCCTAACAGAATTTCTGTGTATTATTCATTAGAATACCATTTCTTCCACCCATTAGAAGAAATGGATTCAAATTTTAGCTTGGATTGACCTTCCTTGTATAGAGGGAAAAAAATCCAAAGAGGAGTTCATTACCCTCCATATCAAACATCTCCCATAGATTCTATAACAGATAATGGAGAGAGATTAATCTCTATTGGTATCTTAATTTGAGGAATAAATATCATTTCCATATGACAAAGATTATGTTGCCCAAATTTTTTAGACTAAGGACAAGACAATCCTTTATGAAATGGCCTATGTATGGAAATTACATGATTTTTTTTCATTATTTTCATGTTCGTTCTAATATCCAAGTTGTTTATTTGTTGATAAAACATATAACCAAAGTTTTAAATCATACAAGAAAATATATATAATTAATTTCTATGAAAATTTTGTGTTGAATAATAAACTACATAAGAATCTAAGGAGAGGTTTTATATGTTCAACAGCCTCACAATGTTGTACATCGACCCTCTTCATCAAAAATAAGAATTGGTAACTATTTTATTATATTGATTATTATTAAATAAACAAAATAATGATAGAATAATTTTATCCTCCATCCTGGATTGATTATTTTTTAGATAAGATTTATGGGGGGAATTACATATCATAGGTGGATTTGAGTCAATATATTATCATTAAAAGGTGAAGAATGTGGATATTCCAAATAATTACTGTTTTATAATATATGGTCATAGGGAGTTCATAATTATTTTTTTATACTCTCTGATTCTTAATAAATCATCATATTCTATATTAACAGATTCTTCATTGAATACCATGATACATTTATGGTCATCTTTGTGGATGATACTCTAATGTAGTAAAAATACGTAGGTGAATGAAGAGAACATGGTTGTTATACAAAAGTCCATATGAAGAGAAGATATTCATGAATAGTAATGTAAATTTTATTTTTTGGAATATTAAGTAAAATTATGTGGTCCTGTTATTAGTAATAGTAGTATATATAATGATCCATAAAATAGTGGCAATTAAAGGATTGAGGAGACCAAACAGTAAGATGGAAATCACTGGTTTCCCTTGAGTAGCTATGCACTATCCCAAATATTAGAGAAATTTATTCCTATTTTAATGTCTAATATGTCCATGAATCATATTCCACATACAAGGTTTCCCAAGACCGGTGGGTCTAATAGACCCAAGTGCATCTCCCCAAACACCATAGATTGCTAACTAGCAGTGAGGGCCTTGGTGTGTCAGTGGGGAGACTGTGCCCTCCGAACCAAAGTGTAGCATAGAAGGTGAAAGTTAACATACATAAATAGAATAATATATATATGTAAATATAATTCATAGTGAAAATGTAGATACAAAATTAGTAATAACTAAAACAAATTTAATAAAATTCAACAACAGCTGACTATATGTCACGTACATGAAATATGGAAAAAATGGATACAATCAACATACATAATATGTTCCAAAATATTATAATGTAAATAAAAAACATTCCCAATCATTACAAGATCGGACTTTTTCGTTGCTTATTTGGATCCATACTAAATATAAGGAAAACAAGTGTTTGAAGCCGTATGATTCCCATTGTCAACACCTGAATCGTTGTAATCTACCCTGGGTACTAAACAATGCCTGGAGTGGGTGTGAGATAAATCACAGTGGGACACCCCCAATGGTGTCTATAACATACATCTCGTGTAATGTAAATTTAATAGTGTATAAGCATGCATATTCAATGTATATCAATATAATGTAATTAAATACCCATTAACATTCTTCAACCCTAGGCTTGTGTTAAAACATGTAACCAATTCATTTAATTAAGTAATAACCAATTTTATTTTGATTGGTCTTGTGAGGAATAAACAAAAATGACATCACCTTGTGATTTTATATTTACTGATGGTTACAATATGTACAAGGAAACCGTGATCAATGATATTTAATAGTTAATGTCACCACCCGTCCTCGGGACCCATGCCGTGACTACCCCAAGCCCGCCTCCCATAGGCCAGGGGCTGGAAACTAGCAACAAGGCGTAAATCCCAAACAAAAAGGGGAAGGAATTTCCTTTATAAGTAAAAAAACACTACAAAGTAAGAAAGCATGTGTAAACAATAAGTAAAACTAGGTACAAAAAGTAGTGCGGAAAAAGTAAGTGGGCCAGAATACAAACCCAAACTGAAATTAAAGTACAACTAGAAAGAAAGTAAAACAACTGAAAGTAAAGCAGCAATGCCGAGCCATCCACTAGAAGCCCCACCTGAATGGTGGGTACATATAGCCACCTCAGAACCTCGGGTCCAGCCATCTTCTCCATGTACGTCCCGCCTAGTAGTCCACCTCCATGTACCGACTGCTCCGCTAGCCTCTACCACGATCAGCACTGTCCGTCGTCTGCATCCAACACAACATAGTGCGGGAATAACCCGTGGAGGGGTATGTATATTCTACTCAGTAGGGAGCTCGAGACCCCCAACGGTCTCCCCACATCCACAAAGTATAATCCACAAAAGAAAGGTACAATCACGAAGTAACAACCAACACTACTTAGGTATATTCCCACACATATACCTAAGTCATCAATTCCAGTTCGGCTCCAACATCCGAGACCACGTTCGATAATGTCCACACAGGATAGCAAAAAAATCCACATTGGAAAGCAAATCAATCATATCAAAGATCATGATGGGAAGTCAAGACTCAGCTCACACATGTATACCTCGTTGGTGATAGAGATGATAATATATAGCCACTGATTCATCTAAGATGGGACCCATGTATGATACCAAAACCAACTACTCTGCCAGGCCCACATAGGATAGAAAGAATAGAGTCAGAGACTTCCAGACCCACGTAGGATGCAAGAACAGTAGTCACTATCGTCAAACCCACATAGGATTTCAGTACAGTCTCCATCGCTGCCGAACCCACACCGGATTTAAGTACAGTCTTCTTCTCCATTAAACCCACATAAGATTTCAGTACGGTCTTCAAAGATTCCAAACCCACATAGTATTTCAGTGAAGTCTTCATCTCCGTCGAACCCACATCGTATTTTAGTACGGTATTCATCGTTGTCGAACCCACAGAGGATATCAGTACAGTTTTCATCTCTGTCAAACCCACATAGGATTTTAGTACGGTCTTCATCGCTGCAGAACCCACATAAGATTTAAGTGTAGTATTCATCTCCATCGAACCCACATAATATTTCAGTATTGTCTTTACATTACTCTCACCTCAGGTATTTACGTCCCGATAAAGATACATCATAAACTAGTGGAACAAATATCGTTACTGAATATACATCTGAGCCTCCCGCTCCCAAGTTCTCTCCTGGAAGTTCATGTGCTGCCATATGATGTGCACTATAGGTATCGACCATCCATGTAGGACCTGCACCTATTGATCCTCGATCTCCACCATGACCTCTGCAAAATTCACCCCATCGTCAATGTCCAACTCCCCATGGTCGATGATATGCGTCGGGTCATGCACATATCTCCTCAGTTGAGATACATGGAAGACGTCGTGCACCCGGTGCAACTGAGGTGGTAGAGAAAGGCGATAGGCCACCATGCCTACCCTGCTAAGGACCTGGAATGGTCCGATGAAGCATGGAGATAACTTGAAACCTCTTCCAAATCTCTGTAATCCACGTCGAGGTGAGACCCTCAAGAAGACGTGGTCGCCATCCTCGAACTCCAGTGTCCTCCGCCTCATGTCAGCATAAGACTTCTGCCGGCTCTGAGCTATCCTCATCTTCTCCTTGATGACCTAGACCTTCTCTTTCATTGCCTGGACCATCTCTGGTCCCACAAGTGCTGACTCCCAAGGGTATGTCCAACACAGAGGTGATCTTCAAGGCCAGCCATACAATGCCTCATATGGTGCCATTCCGATGGTGGAGTCATAGCTATTGTTGTATGGGAACTCCACTAAGGCTAGATGGTCCTCCCAGCTGCGACCAATGTCTAGGACACATGCACGGAGCATGTCCTCAAGATTCTTAATGGTTCTCTTCGTCTGACCATCTGTCTGAGGGTGAAAGGCAGTGCTCAGACATAGTTGTGTCCCGAATGCCTCCTGCAACCCCTTCCAAAGCCGGGAAGTAAAGCGAGCATCTCGATCGGAGATGATAGATGATGGTACACCCTGATGTCGTACAATCTTCTGAATGTAGAGACGTCCCAATCTATCTACTGATCCCTACTCTCTGATGGGTAAGGAGTGGGTAGACTTGGTGAGTTGGTCGGCAATCACCCAAAATGGAGTCGTGACCTCTAGAAGTACGTGGAAGTCCAGTCAAGAAATCCATAGATATCCCGTCCCACTTCCACTCTGGGACCTCAAAGGGCTATACCAAGCCTACTGGTACTTGGTGCTCTGCCTTCACCTGCTATCAGGTGAGGCATCGAGAAATGAACTCTCCCATAGCCTTCTTAATACCCAACCACCTGTGCTGTCATCTGAGATCCTAGTACATCTTTTCCACTCTTGTATGTTCCGCTAAAGGGGAAGTGTGAAACTCTATCAACACCTCCTCCTGCAAAAAAGCTGGTACCATGGTATGTCCTATGAAAATGAAATCGTGATCTCCTACTACGGAGAATCCATCAGGTGCATGTCCTGAGGATATCTCTGCACACCGCGTCTCACTGTCAGCGTCCCCACGATGTTCCTCTCTGACCTGATGCAGTAGTAGAGGAGTGACTGTGAGTGACTGAAGAAAGGCTGCTCCATCTCTATCCACGAAGGATATCTGCCAAGATTCTAGATGCTTCGTCACCTCCCCGAGTAGCTGGACGCCCGTCCTCCTACTGATACCATCGGCTACTACTTTACCCTTCCAAGAAGTATAGACTATCTCAAAGTCATAGTCCTGGAAGAACACGAGCCATCGACGCTGTCTCATATTCAGTTCCTTCTTTGAGAAGATGTTCCTAAGACTCTGGTGGTCAGAGTAGACTGTAAAGCGCTCACCCATCAGATAGTGTCGCCACATCTTCAGATCGAAGACCACTGCTGCTAACTCCATGTCATGGGTAGTGTAGTTCTGCTCATGATGCCTCAAATGACATGATCTATAGGTGATCACAGCCCGAATGAACATTATTACACATCCGAGTCCGGTCCCCGATGCATTGCAGTAGACTACGTACCCTACTCCCTCCTCTGGTAGCCTCAGGATAGGTACTCTAGTCAATCTCTGTCTCAGCTCCTGGAAGATCTATTGTCATCTGTCTAACCACATGAAGAGTTTTCCCTTCTTCTTCAAAGCTGAGATTGGTGCCACAACTCTGGAGAAGTCTGCCACAAATCTCTGGTAGTACCCAGCTAGACCCAAGAAACTCCACACCTCTATCACGTTCCTAGGTGGCTCCCAAGCGAGAACTGCCTCAATCTTTTCATGATCCACCACAACTCCCGCCTCAGAGATGATTTTCCCCAAGAAGTAGACCTCACATAACCAAAATTGACACTTCGAGATCTTTCCATATAGTTGGTTATCCCGGAGTGTTTCTAGTACAACCCGCAATTGGTAGGCGTGACCCTCCTCAGTGGTCTAGTATATCAATATGTCGTCGATGAAGACCATGAAAAATTGATCAAGGTATGGATGAAAGATCATGTTAATGAAACTCATGAACACTGCTGGAGCATTAGATATGCTGAATGGAATAACCAAGAACTCATAGTGGCCATTCCAACATTTGAAGGTTGTGTTCTGCACGTCCTCGTCCTGATCTCTGAGCTGGTGATAGCATGATCTAAGGTATATCTTTGGGAAACATCGTGCTCCCATGATCTGATCGAAGTTGTCTTCAATCCTCGGTAGTGGATACTTGTTCATCACGATCACCTGGTTCAGGCGACGATAGTCGACACATAGTCGCAAGCTCCAGTCCACCTTCTTGGCGAACAATAGCGGGGAAGCCCAGGGTGAAACACTGGGTCGAATGAATCCCTTTCCCTGTAGTCCTCCAACTGTACCCGTAGATCTCGAAGCTCCGTGGGGGCCATCCGATATGCTGGAGTGGATATCGTGGTGGTCCTTGGGTACAGGTCAATATAAAAGTCTACCTCTCTGTGATGTGGTAGACCTGGAACGTCGTTAGGGAAAACGTCTGCATACTGATCCACCACTACACGAAAACTTGGACTCTGCACGTCAACTTCTCCTAGGATGAGGCTAGACAAATGATGAGTGATGGGATGTCGTCTCCTCTACGAGAGTCCATCCTATGGTGCAAAGCCTCCATTCTCGCAGGTGAAGGTGATCCTGCTCCCGTCGGTGCGTTCACACCGCACCTTGCACCTAATACAGTCAATATGAGCATGGACTGTAGATAACCAATCCATGCCCAAGATGACGTCGTAAGGCTTTGATGCCACTACAAGAAGATCCCAGACGAAGCTATCTCCTCCTTGAGTAATCTCACACTGCCGGCACCAGTGTGTAATCGTCAAGTCTGCTCCCGTAGGAGTCTCTAGCTGTAAGGATCGAGCCAACGACTCCGTCAGAATATCCGAGTTCCGAACAAGGGAAACAAAAAAAAAAGGAATGACTCGCTCTTATGTATATAAGAACTGCAGCAAGGGTGGAGTAGACATAGATCGTACCTTTGATGCAAATTTTCACGACCCGTCCTCGGGACCCGTTTCGTGGCTACCCCACGCACGCCTCACTTAGGCCAGGGGTGGCGACTAGCACCAAGGAGTAAGTCCCGACAAAAAGGGAAAGGGATTGACTTTATAAGTAAATAAACTCTACAGAGTAAGCAAGAAGAAGTAAACACTAAGTAAAATTGGGTACAAAAAGTACTTTGGAAGAAGTAATTGGGCCAGAATAAAAACCCAAACTGAAAGTAAAGTACAACTAGATAGAAAGTACAACAACTGAAAGTAAAGCAGCAACGTCGAGCCGTCTAGTGGAATTCCCACCTGAAGGGTGTGTGCTGATAACCACCTTAGCTCCTCAGGTCCAGCCGTCCGCTCTGTGTATGTCCCGCCTAGTAGTCCACCTCCAGGTACCGACTGCTTCACTAGCCTCTACCACAATCAACGCTATCTTTCATTTGCATCCAACACAACGTAGTGCGGGTATAGCCTGTTCAGGGGTGAGTATACGCTACTCAGTAGGGACCCCAAGGGCACCGATGGAATCGCATTGCTGGTAATTTCTTAAGAACACCTTTTCAAATGTGACAACCGGCCCCCCGTAATAGCCAATCCACCCCGCCTTAACATGGTCACCGGGTCCTGGCCCACCGGGTATCACCAGTTGCCCCACAGACACATGGGGCCCACCGCTAGGTCAACCCACATGCCTGAACGGGTCCTCTGACTAATGATAGTCCCCACAGGCCATCACATGTCCTTTTCAGTGTGGTTTGTCCTCACTCACACACATCCTGAGAAACTTCTCAGAATGTCACCCATCCTGATCACTACTCCAGGCCAATCACGCTTAATTGTGGAGTTCTAATTAGGTAGGCTCCCGAAAGTGAAGGTGCACCTTGTTGACATGAGTCATATAATTAATCATTTAAACCTTTATCATTTTGGGGTGTTACAATCACCCCCCTTTAGAGCACAGTGTCCTCATTGTGGGCCCTACATCTCAACCCAGGCAGTGCACCGCACTTAAGGCTGGGTACCACCTCTAATACCAAATGTGACAACCGGGCCCCGGTGACACCACAACCACCCCGCCTTAACATGGTTGTCGGGTTCTGGCCCACCAGGTAACACCAGTTGCCACGCAGATAAGTGGGGCCCACTGCAGGGCCAATCCACATGGTTGAACGGGTCATCTGACTAATGATAGTCCCCACAGGCCAACACATGTCCATTCTAGTGTGGTTTTTCCTCACTCACACACATCCTGGGAAACCTTCCAGAAGGTCACCCATCCTGATCACTACTCCATGCCAAGCACACTTAACTGTGGAGTACTAATCAGGTAGGCTCCCGAAAAGGAAGGTGCACCTTATTGACATGAGTCATATCATTAATCATTTAACCCTTTATCATTTCGGTGTGTTACAGTTAAGTCCTAATGTAATAACCAAGGTGACATAGACCTAAAGGGTCTCCAACTTAGTAATAATTTTATCATAGCATGGTGTAAGAGTGTAATCTAGGGATCATTTTCCATGGAATTCTATGATAAGGTTCCTACCGAATACAAGATGATTTTCCAAGGTAAAATGGGGAAAAGTAGTGACAGGGGCCTATGAGATGTAATCATGGAACCTAATTTCGTATGCAAGATCCAAGGAGTCTATAAAGGTATCCTTTTATAATATGAAAGGACCCTATGGTGTCATATACGGAATCCAATAATATACAAGGATCTAGATCTAGGTTGGTATCAAAAAATTTAATCCATGTCCTTGAATCAGAATGGGGTTCCTATGTGGTCATGGAATTCTCCGATCAGAATGCAAGGGAAGATAGAGTTAGTCCATTCTTATAAAATTATGAAGTCATGTAATATTTCCTTCGATTCAATACATGACTTTAATAAGTGTGATAAGGTCATGTAGTGTAATGCCCCAAGCCTATTTATCGAGATGTGGTGCTTTATTACATAACATTGGAATGATCACAAGGGATCAAGTCCTAAAAGACAGATCATTTTAGTATCCTTTGAGGTATTTGACACTACAAAATATTTACATTACATTATAAAATGAAAAAAACGATATTTTTTCTCCTTTGAACACACTCATATCCTTTAGCATATTCTAGGAGGTCATTCATAAAATAATTTATTACATATTGGGAAAAATTAAACATAAGAAAGGGGTGAGATCAGATGCCAAGTAAGGATAACAATATAGTAGGAACTATCGTAAATAAGAATAAATATTTAATGTAATGTATAACAAAAAAACACAGACCTTTTATACTTAAAACTCCAGCATAATATGGAAATGATAAATCAAATAATTCTATTTATTTCTTCCCAAGGATATTTAACTAGTCAAATAATCACATGTAATATCAATAGATAATTTCATAATGATAGAATATATAATGCAAGACATCATTACCACATAGTCAAGGGCTAATGCCAAGACTACAAACAATAATTTTTTCAAGGTCTTATGCTAAGACACTAGCATTTCTCATGAAACAGACCGATTCATTGAGGGGTTATAGTAGTCCATGCCTGTCCCTTATTACGTCCAATGCATTAATCATATAAAATGGTTGAAACATATCATAATCATTAGTATGAAAACATGCATAAAATTGTTAATACATTAACCATAAACAATGAATGGTATAATAATATTACATTCATAGTCAAACATATCACAAAACCTTCAAAATAATATGGAATATTGAATCATAATAAATCAACTTCAAACAAGCGTAAAATCCAACAAAGGATTTTGACATTGTTGAAATAAAAACTATTTTAGACAAAATATTTTATTCTATATTAAAACCATTTAAAAGTCATGAAGTTATAAAATAAAATTTTTATTTTGAAAATATTATTATAAGATTGTGTGGGATGCTTCAGATGTGTTATAACGGATTAAAAGAGTTGCACCATCCATATAATTTAAAATACATTCTTTCCTTTATTTGTCAAAATGGTCAAAAAGTACCTTGTTTGCAAAGCAGTAGAAATATTTAATTCAAATCAATTTATAATTACTAAAATAATTGTATAAATTAATTCAACACATTTTCATGTAAATAAAGAAATACCTTGAAATAGATTTTTGTGAAACACATATGTGGATGATAAAGAGGTCGTTGTAGATAGTTATGTATAAAAAATCTAAAATAATAAAGAGATTGTAAAAATAACATTTACCTTGTACTTTTAATTAGTAGGGGGTAAGTTAACATAATTTATAATGGTTAAATAATTGTTATTAAATTATACAATAACCATATACATAGAAATGATATCATATATGACCATCTCATATTGGTTTTTAATAATATTTCAGTAGTATCATTGTTTCTGGTGTTAATGTATTCATTTTACATTATATGTTTTGTTACATAAGGAATTTTTTATGGATATGATGTTTTTTATTCATCTACATAATGATATTATGTTCATTAAAACTTATTTTTAATCATCAAATAGAAATTATTCTTGAATGGTTGTGATAGGGAAGAAAATATTATCGTGTCGTGGAGATGGAAAGTCGTACATACACACGTGTGGGAATATAATTCTATAGATAGTGAAATAATATGTAGTTGGATGGTATATTAAATATAACAAATCATTAACATGTTATTTTTATTATTCACATCAATTAAACTCATTAATATACCAATCCAAATAATGAGGTAATGAATTAAAACAACACCACGACATGGAGATGGAAATCTGTACGTATGCATGTATGGTGTCTTTGTCATTCATAGGATGTATAGAATAATGAATATGGTTAACATATTTATAATAATATCAGTGAATTTAGAAGGTACTGGAGCCGTTATTTTCATATGCTAATGAAAATGAAATATTAAGTGCACGAAGAAAAGAACATTGAAAGAGGTGACGAAATTATTACCTCTTTTTCGGGTTCTTCCATTTGATTCGAGAAAAACAGCTCCATAGGTTGGATTTATAATCGATTTAAGGTCACTAGGTTGAATTGAGGATAGTTGGTAGAATTCCTAAGTAGGGTTTGATGGAGTCAAATGGCTTTGGAGGTGTCAATTTGAGAGAAGGGGAAGTACCCTATTATTAGAGAGGTGAGGGGAACATTAGTAAAATATTGAAATATTAATTTATTATAAAATCTTTTAGTTTTATAATAGCTTCAAATGGATTTATGTAAAGTATAAGGTGGCTATGGGTAGAAAAACTCTCAACCAATAGGTTTTAGAAATGTTTATTCCACCATATTATACTTATCATTTAGATTTTACTTTTTGTTAAATAGTTTTACATTAACAATGTCTTCTTTTATTATTATAATAAATGGTTAATAAACATACTATAAAATGAAAAGAGATCCTAAAATGGTTTATTAATGACATATATATAATTATATATGTCCTTTTTCTGATCCTTAGATTTTTAATACTATTATATAATTTAATAAAATTGTATTTTTTTAAAACTCATTTATAACAATTATGACACTATTCAGTATTTGGTTTTTTTGAGAGTAATAACAATATGATTTCATCAAAACAAAACATTGATTCATCTCTAACATGTCATATTATTCTTGAAAATTCATGAAAGTCCTAAAATTATTGAATTGAAATTTATTATAATATTTATTAAATCAATTATTTTAGTCTATCATTAATAAGATAACTACAGAATCATCATTGGGTCATAAAAAAATTTAATTATTTAATTTATAAAAATTATAAATAAAATTAGACGATGTATGGAAAGTTTCTAATTTTATAATGAATATTTATAGTCGAAATTATATTCTGTATATCCCTATATTAAAAATATTTTAGTTGTTAAAATTTTAATTTTACACTTTTAAATATTCATTAAATAAAATATAATAAATGTCTTAATCTAATAAAATTTTATCAAAAAGGATCATATTTTTATCAAAAGATTGATTTTTTTCAAAATAAACTTATCCAATACAATATATACATGTTTTTATGTAATTATAATATCATTTTAACCTTTAATTAACCTATTTACTTCTAATAGTGGTAAATAAAATAACCAAGTTACTATTCACAAAAAATTATTTTCATTCTATTGAACCACATTTTACATACTGATGTCAAACATGTATCTTAGAATTTTAAAATTCAGTTCACTAAAGCGCTAAAATTACATCTTATGTAAATCTACAAATGTTCCTAGATGGTTGGTAATATATGTTTAAAAGGTGACTAAAATAGTATATATCTAATCATATTATAAAATGAAATCAATGAATAACATTAGACTAATATAGGTATTATGTATCCCATTTTACATAAAAGTTATTTTATATGAAAAAAATTATTTAAATAAAATTTCATTTTTAAATAATAATGTAGTGTTTTCCACTATTCAAAAAATAAAATGTTTTTAGAAAAATACCAAATATTCACCCTAAGCTAAATATGATATTCTGGATCCAAAAATGAAGTCCAATTTAAAAAATATAATTTTTAAAAATTCCAAAATATGGTAATACTATTCATAACTTTTTTTTAATGGCTAGTTTGACTGGTCATGGTGTACTGGAACTCAAAGGTGCATATAGAATAAGGTATTTCATTATTCAATGATAAGAATACTATGGAAGCTTAGAGTGTTACTTTTTTCCCCATTAAAAAATTTGGTCCACAAAATTTCTAGAATATTACTGCATGAAAATATTCAAAAGATTCTTAATCCTATGTTCCTCAAGTTCTCAAGTTGCCTCTTTAATTTTATGCTTTCTCTGAAGAACTATTACCATAGGATTCATCCAGGTTCTCAAAATATATTATCTCATATCAAGAATCTAGTTTATCTCATTACAATAGAGAAGATCAGGTTCCAGTTATAATTCATTAGAATTCAGTAAATGTGTTGGGACAAGCATTTATTTTCTCAATATTTATATGTGAAACACATCATGAACGTTGAAGAGACTTGGCTTCATTTCCAAATGGAATCCTTCAACTCAAATTTAATCAAGTATTTTGAAAGGTATGATGTACATGGGACATAATTTACCCTTTTTAACAAAATTTATAACACCCATCTAGGGAGATACCATCATGAAAACATGATCTCTTAAATGAAATTCCAAATCCTTCATTCGGTTATCGGTATGGATATTCTTCCTACTTTGAGATTCTTTAATGTGGGTTTGAAAAATATTCACATTTTCTATTATTTCCTCCCAATTTTATGGGCCTACGAGTTATAATTCACCATCAACTTCCCAAAAAGTTGGTGTTCAACATCTATTTTGTATATAACTCTTTATATGGTGCAATCAGAATACATGAATGGAAGCTATTGTTATAAGTAAATTCTACCATAGGTAAATACTGATCCCACATAAATTTATATTCAAGTGAGAAAGATCTCAATATGTCTTAAAAGTTTTGAATAGTCTGTTTTGATTGTCTATCAGTTTGAGGGGGGTAGGTAGTTCTCAAACGATGTTCATTATTTAGGCCTTTATGAAGACTTTTCCAAAATCTTGATGTCAAAAAGGTATCATAATAAGAAAAAATCGATAGTGGAACACCATGATAACTTAAATATTCATTAATATATAGTCTTGCAAAAAATTCAGGTGGTAATTCTTCTCTTATAGCAATAAAATGTGGTGACATGGTAGTACAGTCAACAATAACCCATATTTCATCATTCATTGAAGAATTATTTATTTGTCTCATGAAAGATTCCATCATAATATCATCTCATTTCCACTCATGTATGGAAATAGGTGGCATGAATCATCTAGGATGTTTTCTTGCAGCCTACACCTATTGACAAACCATACATCTTGACACATAATCCGCAATATATATATTCATGTTTTCCCAACAACAATGTTCCTTCTAATCTATATACTTCTTGCTGCTACCAGTGTGTGTAGAGAAATTAATGCTCAGAACGTCATGAAACAATTCCCTTTTTAGATCATGTTTACTGAGAAGACGAAACATATTCCCAAATTTCAAAATTCAATTTTCATATTCAAATTCAATCAATCTCATACCATTCAAAGCATTAATTTTCTTTTGAAAATCCTCACCATTAGTCTTAGAACTTTTTATCCTTTCTTATAAAGGAATTTTGGAAACCATTTGAAAAAGTATTTATGTTTCATCTTCCATTATTACTCTCATATCCAACTTTATTAAATCCAAGAACATTTGATCCCTTTCAAATATAATCTAGTTTAGAAATCCATGATCCTTTCTTCTCAAAGAATGATACACCTAATTTTCCATCACTGAGTGGAAGTTTATAGTGGATTTATAATACTTGAGTAGTTAGAGTGATCACCTTTTCCATTTTGTTGAGTTCTTTCTATGAGAAAATATAATTCAAACTAGTATGATTAGTATTTATCTCATAATTTTCACCATAGAGATTGTGTATCCATATCTACATAGAAACAATTACAGCTTAAACTCAAGATCATGATTGTGATAGTTTTTTTACAGAATGATTAGCTGCTAGGATGCATAGTCAATAACTCTGCAATTAAGAAAATGTCCATAACCACATCCTTTATTTGAAGAATATATATAAATAACAAACCCATCATTCCCTGATGGTATAATAAATATATTAGAATTGACTAATATTCTCTTCAATTATACAAAACATTATTCACACTCTTTATTCCAAACAAATTTAACTCATTTATCTGGGTGCTTGGTTAATGGGTTATCCAATCGGGCAAAATTCTCGATGAAATGCTGATAATAACCTTCTAAACCAATAAAACTATGTACATCGGTTATACTCTTTGGTGGTATCCATTATTAGATTTACTTTTTCATTGAAATATCAACATAGATTCTATCTACAAGGAATATATGTTTAAGAAAATATATCTCTTGAATCAACAATTCACACAAGCTAAACATCCCATATAATGCATTTCTTCTCAGAGTCTTTAGAATAGTGCATAAGTTAGTTTCATGATATTCATAGATTTTGGAGTATACCATGTTATGATCAATAAATAACATGAAAAATTCATCAAGATTTTCCTTGAAAACTCTATTCATTAGATCCAAGAAAATAGAGGGTGCATTATCCAGTCAAAAATTCTTTACTATAAACATGTAATGCCCATTCCGGGTTTGAAATGTTGTCTTTGGAATATCTTCATTATTCATTCACAACTGATGATATCCAGATCTAAGGTCAATCCTTGAAAATTATTAAACTCTTTTAAGTTGATCAAATAAATCATTAAGGAGAGGTAGGGGATACATGTTCTTTATTGTAATTTCATTGATCTCCCTATAGTCAATGCACAACCACACATATACATATTTCTTCTTAACAAAAATAAGGGGGTCTCCCCATGGAGAAACACTTGGGAGAATCAATAATTTATTTTAAAATTCATCTAGTTGTTTCATTAGTTACACTAATTCCTCAGTGTTCATTCTATAGGGGGTCATCGATATGTTCCATTAACCATGAATTAAGTCAATCAAAAACTAAATTTCTCATCCTGGAGGATGTCCTGGTAAATCCTCCAGATACACAGAAACATATTCTTGAACTATAGGTACATACTCTACTTGTACATTCCATTACTCAAACATAGTTATTTCAGTCCATTCATACCAAATAATTTAATTCAGTAGAGCTATTGGGGTGCACCAAGATAAGAATTAGATGGTGATGTTTCTGGTCTAAATATAAGAAATTATTGATCATCATAAAAAATTGTAACCTCCATCACCATAAAATAAATTTTCACATCATGGGACTAAAGCTAATCCATACTGATGATTATATCAAATTAAATCATTGGTATGACAATAGGATCAGTAGATAATGCATGTTTATATTCCATAATTGTAACCAATTCACAAAAATTTGTTGTAAATATACTTCCCTTAAATGTATTGACTAGAAACTTCATTGTTATGTGTAATTGGAAATATCTAATTTTCATAGAAAACTAGGAATATATGAATGAATGTGATAATCCAGAATCAAATAAAGCATTGGATACTTTTAATGAAATGATTAATGTACCTTCCACCACATCATTCTGAACTACATCCTCTACTATTATGATCACATAATCTTGGCCTTCTCCATTAGAATTTTCTATGGTATGTTTCCTTGATTATTAGTAAATTCATTTAAATAATGCCCCATTTCATTACAACTCTATAATTAAACATTGAAAACCTCTATCTTCCTCTTGCAATCACAAGTTTGGTGGCGTTTTTCTCCACACATGTAATAGACTCTCATTCCCTTCATGAATGTACAAGTGTGTTTCTTACCACATTTATTGCATTATTTAAAATAAATTTTCCCTTTTTATCCTTATATACATTTCTATAGTGTTCAATATATCTCTACTTATATTACTTTGCATTAAAGTCATCGGACATAGAGAATTCATTTTATTTCATGATAGCACATGAATCTATATCTTTGTACATTGAGAACGATTTTCAGACTAATGATCATTGAAGAAATGGTTTTAAACCATTAAATAATTGATCAATATTACTTCTTGGGTTAAAAATTCAATCTAAAACATGCCTTGATATCCTTGTAATGTTTCCCTCATACTTTACAACATTCGCATCCTCCTTTTTCCTAAGACTCATAAATTGCCTTTCCTTATCTTCTCAATGTTCATGAGGAATATATTTATCTAAGAAAACATATTTATACTCCCTCCATTCCATAATTTATATTTCATTATCCTAATATTTTTTATATTAATGAAATCCATTGATATGCTTCTCTTGTGAGGTGATAAATGGACATGATGACTTTTTTCTTTTTCGCAACTCCCCAAATAATTAAACAAAATTCTCTAAGGAACATATCCATATCTCACCTACAAATGGATTTGTAGTCCCATTTAATGTTTTTGGTTGTTTCCTCAATAAGTCGTTTAACATTTATCCTCAGTGTTGTGGATCAGGGTGCTCCATATGGGTAAGGTTATTATTCATAACCTCTGTGAGTTATCATATTATGTTTTTAAGCTATTCAACTGTAGTTGAATAACCAACTAAATTATAATTATCTTGAGTAGGGTGAAAATTTCTTAATGAATCGTGTTCGTTTATGAAGTTTACATTCCTTCTACTATTGTCGATGTCTAATAAATGGAATACAATAGATTAGATTATGAATCACAATACATAATTAAAAACTAGTAAAATTTCTAACATAAATGGAAAAGTTTATGAATATAATCCATAACCATAAAAGTGTTTTCTTTGAGGATGCATTTACTCATAAATCCTTCATAATGTTTTAAAATCAAAACTAGAATTATCCTAAGCCTATCCCCCAGGATTGTCAAACATAGTGTGCCGTAAGGCCCGTTTTTATGTACCAGGATACCCCCATACAATAACGAAACACCATGTCTAATATTTCCCTCCTAGGTATATAAGTGCATCAACCACATCCACATGTACTATTCAGAATGGGATGTATTTCTCAGAAAACCCACATAATATCTATATTACCAAATATTGTGGATGTTATTCTATATGAATCCTCAAAATATATCTTTGGGTAATGTTATGTAGTTATAATTTTTCTAAATCATGATTCCAATGTTTGTAATAAACTTCCTCAGATACCAACCATTTTTCCCGACCCTAGTTACCCAATGTTGGTGCATTATTACATAAAATTGGCATGATCTGAAAGGATCATGTCCCGAATGTTAGATCAGTATAGTACCCTTCGAAGTATGAAATATATACACATGTTTTATATTACAATATATAATGAAAATACAACAACATTGTGTATCCTTTGAAAACACTCATATCCCATAGCCTACTCCTACATGTCAATAATAATATAATTTCTCGCATCCAAGAAAAATATTCAATTAATAAATGGGTGAGATGAAATTCTTAGTAAGGATAATAATATAGTAGAAATTATCTTAAATAAGCATAATAATTTAAGGCAATGTATAAGACAAAAATAGAATCCTTTGAAACATAAAACCTTAGAATAATATGGAGAATATAAATCAAATTATTCCATTTACATATTCACATGGATATTCTACTAGTTGAATAATCAGATGTAATATCAATAGCTAATTTCATAATGATGGAATTCATAATGTTATACATCATAACCACACAGTCAAGGCCTCATTCCAGGACTACAAATAATAATTTTTTCAAGGCCTTGTTCCAAGTCATTAGCTTTTCTCATGAGACTTACTGATGCATCAATGGGCTATAATGGTCCCCATCAATCACTTACTACTTCTAATGCATTCTTCATATGAAATGTTTGAAACATAACGTAGCCATATTTATTAACAATAGTATTAGAAAATATAATACATTAACCATAAACCATAAATGGTATAAAAATAGCACATCCACAGTCAACCATATCGCAAAACCTTCAATAAAATATGGAATATTATATCATAATAAATCAACTTCACATAGTGTAGAAACGAACAATGGATGTTCACATAGATGTAATTAAAATTATTTGAGAAAAATATCTCTTTCTATTTTGAAATCATTTAAAATTTGTTTAATTATAAAATAGAACATTTATTTTGAAAATAATCTTATATTCATTAAAGGGAAGATTATTAGAAATTATATTGGAGGAAAATAGATACAACCTCTATATATGTTAAATAAATATTCATTTCATAATTTTTTGAAAAGGTCATAAAGAAACTTGTTTCGAATGTGATAGAAAGATTCCATTCAAACCATTTTATAAAAAGTAAAACGTGTGTATAAATGAATTTAAATCATTATCTAGTGAAGAGTAAATATGTTTTTTAATTCATTTTTATGAAACATATATTTGAATGATAATGAGGTCCTGGTAGATATGTATACACCACCTCGGTTAATAAAGAGATTATAAAATTAACCCTTACCTTGTGTTTTTCCTTAGTCTAGGGTAGGTTATACTCTTTTATAATGATAAATCATTATTATTAAATTATGCAGTAAACACATACATAAATATGGTATCATATATTATCCACTAATATTTCTTTTCTAATAATATTTTAGTAGTATCATTGTTTCGGGTGTTAATTGATTCATTTCCATTATATGTATTATTATGTAAGTCATTTTTTATGGATAGAAGGTATTTTATTCTTATACATAATGATATTAAGTTCTTTTAACATTATTTTAAATAATCAAAAGTAAATTATTCTTGAATGGTTATGATGTGGAATGAAATGTTTTCACGTTGGGGAGAGGGTATGCCATACGTACGCACAAGCGACAATATCATTCTATTAATGGTTAAATCATATCTAGTTAGATGGTATATTATATATATAGAATAATTATCATGTTATTTTTATTATTAACATCAATTATACTCATTATTATACCCATCCAAATAATGAAGTGTTGAATAACAAACTACACAATGATGTGGAGACAACAATCTGTATGTACGCACGTATATTGACTTTTTCATTAATAGTATGAATAGATTAATAAATATGATTGTAAAATATTTATAATAACATAAAATATTTTAGAAGGTACTGTACTTATTATTTTTGTATGAAACAACAAATAAAGAACATGTTTAAGAAGAAATAAACATTGAATGAGGTAATGAAGTAATCACCTCTTCTTTGGGTGCCTCCTTTTGATTTGAAAAAAATAGCTCCATTGGAAGGATTTATTATTGAAGTGATCCCACTAGGATGAAGTGGTAGTATTTTTTAGAATATTTTAGTAGGTTTTGGCAGATATAATTGGATTTGGAAGTGTGAATTTGAGTTAAGGGGAAGTAATCTTTTATAAGAGTGGTAAGAGAAACTTTAGGAAAAACATGAAATATTAATTTATTATAAATTAATTTTCAGTTTCAAATAGCTCCAAATAAATTTATTTTTAGGATAAGGTATATATGGGTCTAAATCCTCTCCACTAATAGGTGATAGACATGTTTATGTCACCATATTAACATTTTTTAATATTTAACACTCAGTAAAATAGTTTACCTTTTACCATGCCTTCTTTTATCATTATAATACATTGTTAATAAACATAAAATAAAATGAAAAGGGAACCTATAATTGTTAATTAATGATGTATATATCATTGTATGTTTCATTCTATCAATTATTAGATATTTATGAAAATTATATCATTTAATGAAATAGTATTTATTTATTAAACTCATTTATGTCAATTTTTCTCTATATAGTATTTGTTTTTTGTGAAAGTCATAAAAATTTTATTTCAACCAAAAAAATACATTGAATCAACAGTAACATGTCATATTAACCTATATAATAAGTTCATGGCATCAAAAGTATCAATTTATATTTATTTTAATTTTTATTACATCATTAATTTTAGTCGTTTATTAATACGGTAATTACTGCATCCACATTATGCCACGAATAAATGTAATTATTTATCTTATAAAATTTATAAATAAAATTCTATGATTTATGAAATAATTTTTCATTATAATTAATATTTATAGTGAAATTTATCTTATGTATAACCCTATATTAAAAATATTTTAGTTATTATAATTTTAATTTAACACTATTAACTCTTCTTTAAATAAAATATAATAAATATATTAATATTATACAAGTGGGTAAAAAGGATAATATTTTTTTCCTAAGGTTGATTTTGTTCTAAATAAAATTATCCAATACAATTAGAACATGTTTAAGGGTAATTATAATTTCATTTTTATCTTTAATTTCCCTGTTTACTTTTAACCGTAGTAAATAAAATGTAAAAGTTTATATTTACCAAAAATTATTTTCAACATATTGACCCAAATTTTACTTATTGTTTTCAATAATGTTTCTCAGATTTTTTAAATTCAATTCACAGAAGTAGTAAAATTACATTTTATGAAAATTTTCAAATGATCCTAGAAGGTGGGAACAAATGTTAAAAATTTAAAAAAAAATTATATATCTAATCTAATTATAAAATGACACCAATGAATTAAATTGGAAAAATATAGTCAATATATATCTATTTTCACTTCTAAATAATTTAAATATAAAAATAATTATTTAAATAAAAATTCTATTTTAAACAATAACGCATTGTTTTTAACTATAAATCAAAAATATAAAGTTTTCATAAATTTACCAAAAATTCACACTAAAATAATTTTAATATTCCGAATCCAAAAAAAAAGTCCATATTGAAAAATAAAATTTATAAAATTTCAAAAGGTGGGTAATACTATTCAAAACTTCTTTTAAACAGCTAGTTTGATTGGTTATGGTGAACTAGAACTCAAAGTTGCGTACAACGCAAGCTATTGCATTATTCAAAGAGAAGCGTGTCATGGAAGCTTGGGGTGTTACAAGTTTCATGATACAATTTTATCATGTCATTTGGATCAAGCATTTTCTTTCATTAGCCTCACCAGGATAGGTGGAATGAAACAATTTAAATCAATTTAATGCATATTCAATATTAATGGTTCATTCCATTTCCATCCATTAATGTCGAAAGGGGTATTAGGGTTATGAAACCTTATTTTCATTTACATTTAAGGCCAACTCATATACTTAGTATACTTTCCAATTCGAATTTCACATTTCATTATCAATTGATGAACATACCTTAGATGGGTGAAATGGTAATCATACATGGTACATTACATTTTAGCAATCACAATATAAATCGATCCATTTAATATAGAAATGAATACCCAGAGAAGGGTCAATCAATGTCACACCCAAATGGTGGCTCAAACATTTCAAAAAATAAAAACTCATTTATGGCATAACCATCAACATGGAGGGGATATATTTTTCATCATACCCACCAATAAATTAATTCATTTATGGAAAGATAATATCAATATTTCTCTAACATGTATAATCCTTGTATATAAATTCAATGAATGAAAAAAATAAAATCATTTGGCCACACTTGACAAATCCAAAATCAGTGAACCTTGGGGATGAGTTATATTCCACCCACTATAGACCAATATGAATCACATCATTCATTACTAGAACATTATTTTCCTTGAATTGGTTTTGATATCTAAAAAGGTGAAAATGCTCAAACCATGATAATTTTTTGAGAGACAAATTGTGGAATAACGGCTCAAAAGAACTTGAATACATACTATTGCACATCCAACATGACGAACGTAAGATTGTTTGGTTTTCATATCATCTATATCTCTTGATATCCTGTTTAGATCTTCCAAAACTTCCAAATTGGTAGAAAAATAGTTTAATAGCACTGGTTTACATATTTGGAGGAAGAAGGAGTATTAATAGACCATTAAAGAATAAATTGTAAATTTACCCAGAAAATTATCCACTATACAGTTAGACCAAAGGGTTTGATAACCCATGTGAAAAATATGTGAGTTTTTCTGGGTATAAGGGGTACATTTCATGGTTAGGACACATGTTGGTGCACAAACCATTTGAAATGGTTCTATCAAGAAATTTTAATCTGTACGTTTAGCCAAACCTTGCGCTAACCATTTGTTAAGTGTGCGACGAGTCTAGTTTTCCCAAAAAAGATGGGTTATGAGCTCTATAAATGCCACCAACACATTTAGGAAATTTTTTAGAATTATAGAAATCTTGATTAGCTCCCAAATAAAGATTTAGACTAAAATTTAATAGACCCATTCCTGAGTGAAAAATCGGGTTCTTACAGTCTTCCGACCTTTAACGAAATCATCCCATGTTTAGCTTCTACAGGTGGATAAGCATTGTCTTAGAACAACATTGGCCAGTATTCATTTATATTAGTCACCTACTCCCATGTCCATTCCTGAATGTTGTCATTCTACCATAGAAATCTCACCAAAGAAACATACTGACGTCGAAGAACCTTTGTGTTATGGTCAATAATTTGTACTGGACAATCCTGCAGAGTAGAATTAGTATCCAACTCAACTTCATTGGGATTAGAAGTACGAGATGGGTCAAAATGATGTTGTAGAAGATGAGAAACATGAAATAAGTCATTCATGGGATGGTAACTCTATGATAAAACCAACTAATAGTCTACCATCATGACTCTCTCTAGAATCTCTAACATCCGTAAAAAATGAGGTGACAACTTTCCATGTATTTGAAACCATATATGTGCTAGCATGGGTGATAGTCGAATGAATACATGATCCCCAACCTCAAATTGAAGATTCCATCGATGTTGATCTACAAAAGATGTATTTCAAGGCTAAGAAATTTTAATATGTTTTATGATAAGCTGTACTTTCTATAAAGTCTCTTAAACGAGATGAGGACTTCGTAGGTATGCCTCACCAACCTATAGCCATTACAATGGTGAAAAACATGGAATATCATAAATATCATCAAAATGATCCATATGAATTTTAATTTTAATGATTTATTATTGCAAAAATCAATGAGAGAAATATGCATTTCCCAAGAACTGCTAAAATCAAGGAGACACTCTCATAGCCTATCTTCTAGAAAGTGAATTGTTCATTCTGATTTTCTATTGGTCAGAGGGTGAAAAGTTTTTATTTGATGCACCTTTGTTCCCATTTCATTCTGTTATACCATCACAAACCGTGACATGAAATGAGAATCCGTATATGAAATGATAGAACGTGGAACCACTTGTAGTCATATTATATCATGGACAATCATTCTTCTCATCTCATCAACTGATAAGGTCTCTCGAATTGGATTGAATTTGGATGATTTAGGTTTTCAGTCATCAACTACATATATTTCATTGCTTCCCTTAGCATCATAGGTAAGCAGACTATGAATTCCATAGAAACATCATCAAATTTACATCATGGGATTGGAAGGGACATTAGAAAGTGTACATGTCTCTAGTTCTCTTTATTCGTCTTTTGATAGGTGGAAAAATAATTCATAATTCCTTCTATCTAAAAATTTATCCATACCCACCAATACTGGTGTCACATATCTCGATACATCTTGGAGGATCATGCTTTAACTACCACTAAGAAGAATAGGAATCCTTAATCAAATCCTTTCTCATATCTGTAAGAACCCAAATATCTCCACTTAGATGCATGACATCATCTTTATCTATAGTAGAATCTGGTGGCAGGTTCCCTCCATATATATTATCACGGATAACCAAGAATTCATGACATGAAAACATTATACTGTTTAACTTCTCATGCAACGAAGATGTAAAAAATGAAGGATGATAGGTAAGAATTATCGTGACTATCACGAAACTCTAGATGCAGATTCAATATGAGGGACATTAACATACATTAATCACTTGATTCCGATAAGACACGTTCTTGTTTTTTTCGACTCACTACATCTGCAACCATATTTCCAATCCTAGCTATACAAGAATGCTCAATATTAATAAATTCTAGTTATTCGACCCATACCCAATGTTTGTGTTTAATGACACATTGAGAAAAGATATATTTGATTCTATTGTATTCTGTTTACACCACAATGTGCTCACCCATTAGTAAATGTCTCCTGGAATGTAAGACAATGACAACAACTGTTAGATACATGTCATGAATTAGGTAATTTCTCTCATGAGGACTCAATGACTGAGAACCATAAGCATCAAAATATATTCTTTCATTGGTACTTCTCTTTTTCTAGTACGTAATGCATAAAAAATACGGTATAATCTATACCCGGCCAAGGAGGAATTAGAATAGTTGTCAATAAAAGCCTCCATTTCACCTCTTGAAAGTCTTTGTCACATACTATGGACCATGTGAACATGACATCCTACCTTGTAAGACTAGTAAGAGGTGAATAATGATGTCATATGTTTTGTATGAAATGACTATAATATGCATCTATTCCCAAGAATCTCTATATATAAAACACTATCTTGGGTTGTACCCAGGAAACTACATCACTTACCTTTTTAGGGTTAATAGATACTCTATATTTTTAGATAATATGACCAAATAAGTGAACTTTTTTATCCCAAAGTGGGACATAGAATGATTAAAAGAAATATGATGCTCTTTTAGGGTACTCAAAATGATCTACAACGTTTTTCCTGGTCTCTATGAGTGTGATAATACATCATGATGTCATCCTCAAAGACCATGACAAAAGAGTCCAAATAGGGGTCAAAAAACCTATTCATAAAATTGATGAAAATGTTAGCGACTGTGATAATTATTAATAGAATAACAAGGTAATAAAATAGACCATACCTTTTATGGAATGTTGTACGAGGTATGTCTAATGGTCTGACTCATAATTGATAATAAATTGATGTAATGTTGACCTTGGGGAAGAGATTTTATCTATAGATCAAGTCAATGATATCATATATTCGAGGTAGTGGATACTATTTATTCACCGTAATCGGGTTCAACTTTTGATAATACAAACATAGATGTAAGGTTACATGCACTTTTTTATAAAAAATGAACAGGCGAACCTCAAGAGAACAAACTATGAAATTTAAACCCTTTTCCCGTTAAATACTATAATTTCTATTTGAGATCCTGAAGCCTTATAGGTTATATATGGTTAAGATGAATAGACAATGGAGCTTATCCTAGAAAAAGATTGATTGTAAAAATTACGTCTCTCTCAGGCTGTATTCCAGAAATATCATTTTTAATGAAATTCATGAAATAATCAACTATTGGAGGGATATTAGAATGAAAAGAACTCAGATCCTTCATGATGATACATTCAATCTAGGTGGTCACTTCACCTATCCCATGATTATATGTTCTAGATATACCAGCATGGACATCCCACATACCCTTATATAGATATATTCTTCCTTATGATGAAGTAAATGATACCATACGTTATTGTAGTCATGAAAAACATGAATGTGAACCAAAAAATCCATCTTTAGAATAGAATCAAATACCATGATCTGGATAAAAAAGTTATTCCATAAGAATTTATATCTAACTACCTCAAGGATTAATTCCTTACAATTGCATATTCCTTCTTTTCATAATTATAACATCGAATCTTGTGTCATTACACCATAGTGATACCGTATCTCTTGTCAAAGTATTTCCACAATAGATACCTAGATAAAATAATTCAAATCACATGTATCAAATAAAGAAAATACTTTATAATATGATACTATAATAGTGCCTTATACTGTTGATGGTTCTTCATCTTGATCCTCATGTATTGACTGTAGTTCATGAAACTAGATCAATCCACAACAATGTTGAACAGATGGACTACCATGATCATAACTGATCTACTATAACTGATAAGGATTATAGGTATTTCTATAATGACCATGACCTCCTACTTGTCCAGACCTTCCATTTCTATTCCAACATCACTCCTAAAGATGTGTAAAAAAGATACTCCTGAATGTGGAGCTCGTGCATTTCATTTTCGACACAAAGCTAGTGGAAAGGTCCAATAAAAACATTAAATGTTCCCCATATGGCCACAATCCCAACTATCTTTTGTGTCTTTATCAATATTTTTCTTTTAATTCCACCATTTTCCATGCTAATGACAGAATAATGAGATATCGAAATGCGCACCATGGTTGTAACTGCCCTGACCAGAATCCATGAGAGAACGTTTCCTACAACAAGAAGAACTGTTGGCCTGACTCGACACTGATCCATTAAAACTGATAAAATTTACATACCTTAGGTTTAAATCAATGATAAGATACTGATTGTATATTATTGAAAATGTAGTTATGCTAATGGAATTGACCTTCATACCAATGGAATACTAGATCCCATCTTCAAAACTTCTAGCATGTGAAAGCTCATCACTGGCTAGAATCGGTGTAAAGCTTTCTAACTGCATGTAATTAACTAAATAATCCATTACTAACATAAAACCATACACAATATGAATGAAATATCTATCTTTTTCATCCCTCAACATCTCAAAAAAGTAATGATCATTGAAGGATGTTTAGAAATAAAGTCATAACATTCCCATATTATGAACTTCAAAGGTAATCACATCCCACAAACACCAGGGTGATTCCCGAATTATTTACATGGAATGCTTGAACCTTCACTGTGGAGGCATATCTAGAAGATCAACTATAGATAGAGTGGCTTTTATACAAAACAATACAACATGCAGACAACCATCCATTTAGAAAATAGGATGACAATGCAACTAGAACTCGTGAGTCAGATCATCCATCATAGGTTCATTTTATATATCCCCGTCAATGGACTACATCAGATGTAGGAATCAATCATGTACATGGAAAGTAGTTCCAAAATCATGTAAAACAATTTTGTCCTCAATTTACACTCCAATAGGTAAGACTGGCTGCTCGTGGACCACCATGTCAGGAGTATGGTCATCGCAACCCTCCTGGTATATGACACATGGACATCGTAGTGACATTGATCAATAATTTCCCAACACAAACCTCAGAACGTACAAAATATATTTAAAGAATCACTAGAAGAATAAAAAGGTAATAAAACTCACTACCCATGGGATAGTAACCCGACTACATGCTTATATGGCTAGGTATCGATAAGTTCTCAAGAACACATTTCATTTAATTTAACCATCAATTTCCTTGTTCACTCCTTTACCATTAATGATCATGATAAAGTAGGATATGTTTGTGCATCTATTTTTTTTAATTCAAGATTCACATTTTAAGGGATAGAAATTTTCGATGAATCAGTTCCCATCCCATTTATTTATTTCATAATGGATAGAGTCGATAAATTACTCATCCCAACACATGACGGGCCCTACACATCATTAATTCAGACATGTATTTACTCATTCAAAAACTATAATAATACAAGAATAAGATAACTATTATTGAATCACTCATCAATCAAAGGGATATCATGTAATAAAAAGAAGTGAAATGCATATATATGGAATGGTGATATGAATGACATGTGAACTCTAGGTGCCTATAATGATGCACATAACAATGATCCTCACACTCATATCATATGGATAATGATGAAATGAAAGTCATAAATCATATTAATAATCAATAACACAACAATTAATGTTCTTCACCCAATGATGAAATAATAATAATAGTAATAGGAAAAAGCATAACAACAATATGGTTTAAGGAAGCATGGTTTTTACCCTTAACATGGGTTTGTGACACCCAAGCATGGCTAATGTCATAGTCCAAAACATTCATAACATCATATCAATTGTCTCTAAATAGAAAAGCATGAAAAGAAATCCCCCTGATTCCACTTCAGGATTTCCCAGACCTGGATTCCACTTAGTAGGTGCCCCATGCCTGTTGGGCAACATGGCATCAAGCGCATCTTCTAGAATGTCAGATGGTTCCAACTAGAAGCGATGGAAGAGGTTGTGTCTGTGGGGATAGTATTCCTTCAATACCAATGGTAGTGTAGTGGGAGAATGTAAAAATAGGAAAATAGAGGATGATATATAAATAAATAGAAGGCCTCATGTAAATGAAGACTCAATTGTAGTAATAACATAAATAACTATATTAACATTCAAGAACCGATGATGATATGTCATGTACTATAAATATGGAAAACAAGGATAAAACCAAAAATCATAACATGTTCCTCCATAGTGTATGCAAAATTGTATTCTGTCCCAAGAATCCTAAGATCTTACATGGTCATCTTCTATCAAACTCCATACTAAACAATAATCAAACAACTGTTTAAAGCCTTATGCTTCCCTTTTTCAACAACTGTAACCATGTAATCTTCTCCAGGTACCAAAAGACACCTAGATAGGGAGTGATAATGATCTTATTGGGCCACCACAAATGGTTTCTATATCATCTGGCTCATGTAATGGAAATGTTATATTGTCGAAGCATGCATATACAATGTAAAGTAGTTCAATGTAAATAAATACCCATGTACATGGTTCTTCCCTTGGATGGTGTCTGATCAAGTAGCTAGTTTATTTAATTAAGTAATTTCCAATTTTATCATGATTGGTCTTGTGAGACATATCCAGAACTGACATCCCCTCGTGATAGTATAAAAAGTGAAGGTTCCAAGATATACCCAACACCCTAGATCAATGATATATAATAGTGAAGTATGAATGTAATAACCACGGAGACATATAAATAATTGGTCTTCCACTAAGTAGTAATAGAAGCCTGGAATGGGGTAAGAGTGTAATCCAAGGGGCATGTACCAAGGAATTCAAATTTAAGGATCCTACATAATTGAATGTGATAATACAAGGTAAAATAAGGCTATGTAGAGATAAGGCCCTATGCGCTGTAACTATGACACAAACATAAAATGATGGATCTAATGAGTGTATCTGAGGTATCCCGTGATAAGATGAAGGGGTATTATAGTATCATACAAGGCATCTATGAATAGACAAGGATCATGATCTAGGTTGGTATCATCTTATGCAAGATTTCTCCTGAATTGGAATGGGGTTTCTGAGTGCTCCTGGAATTCTCTGATCAGAATCCAATGATATCTCAAATCAGTCCATAAAATTTTAATTATGAAGAAACATAATATCTCCTTAGGTTAAAACCATGAATTTCATTAGTATGATGCATTCAAGTAGCATGCAACCATTTTAGCAACTCATTTGGGTCAAGCCTTTCATTTCATTTCTGTGATAATGAAATGTATCATGCAACCATTTTAATATATTTATTGAATATTCCATATTCAAGGATTATTCCGCTACATTCAATTAATTAGGTATGGGGTGTTTTATATATGCAACTACCTATTCATTTACATTTAATGGCAAGTCATATACTTAGTATACATTCAATTCTCATTTACCATTACATTATCAATTGAATAGCATACCATAGATGTGTCAAGAGGTGAGAATACATGGTTATTTCCATTATTATAATCAAAATATAAATCTACTCATTTAATATAGAAAATATTACCCTTAGAAGGGTCAATCAATGTCACACCAGAAAAGTGGCTCAAACATGTCAAATACTAAAAACCCAATTATCGAATAACCTTAGATGTGGAATGGATGGTGTAGTGGTCATAACCACTATCAATTAATCACATATAGGGATTGAGAATGTCTATACAGTAATAAATATTATATTAAAGGCACATGAATTCAAATAATGACGCCTAATGTAATCGGGGGGGCCCCACACGACAAATCTAAAATAAACAAACACTGGGCATGAGTAATAGACCACACACTGTATGCTTGTATGACTCTCCTACTCCGGTATTGGACCTTGATTTTCCATGGATGTGAGTAAATATATGAATTGGTGAAAAAGTCTAAAAACATGATAACTATGTTGAGAATAAAATAAAGGAATAAAGATCAAAAGTACTAGAGTACCTACCAGTGGAAATCCAACTGGACGAATAAAATCTGTATCGGTTGTCAGGTGATGGAGATCTATTGATCAAATGATTATTTCCTAAGAATTATCCAAATTAATTTATAATGGGTTAATATTATTGGTTATATCATTAAAAGGAGGAAGTATTATAAATAGATCAATAAATAGAAAACATTAAATTTATACATATAATTATCCCCTGCATGGTTTGTCCACACATGTTAACAAACCATGTGAAAAAGTCTAATTTTTTTTGTTAAAAGAGGCACATTGTATGGTTATGCCACATGGATATGTAGAAACTATGTGAAATGGTTATTTATATAAATTTCAATATGCATGGTTTGGCCAAACAGTGCGCCAACCATGCACTAACCATGTGACCTGTATAGTTTTCCCAAAAAGATGGTTTCTGAGCTCCAAACATTCTTTGGACACCATGGGACCTTGGATAATATTATATGAATATTTATTTCGTCCAATGTGAATATTTAAACTAAATTTTAAAGGATCTATACCCGTGTGAAAAAATCAGGTTCATACAAAAATAAAAACTCAGAATATGTGTTTTTGGAATAAGGAATATGATTAAAGACTTAATGTGACAATGAATAGAATAATCACTACCCTTGTGTATGCAGTACCCATTAGTGGGAATATAATCGTGGTCTAAAGTGATTATTCAAAAAAAGGTTTAGGTTTTTTACTTATTAAAAATGAAATATAGATATCTTATTGTGCATTCCAATTATATATCCACAATAATAACTATCTAGCACATGATTTATAATTGACTACAATGATTCACACACTGGTGATTTGGAAACATTATCTCTATGGTGTAATGTGTGAAATATATACATATCATAAAATCCTAATGTATAAATTTACAAAAAATTGATCAAAATATGATTCAACTAAGGTGGTTAGAGATGATCAGTTATTATGAATGATCAATCCATTTACATCCTGACAATATGAATAAAGTGGCAGCTTCAATGAGTAGAAAGGATCTTTCCACCCTATCAATGATAATAATTACACGTCATACTATCTTTATAGACCAATAGAGTATAAACATGGGAATATTAAAAAGATATCTATCCTACCATACTAAGATGATTTCTCAACACTATATTCTTGAGACAATAAAAGGGGATTGTTATGATAAAGTGTCATTTTAGAAAGATTTAGTGAATGTTAAATGGATCAATATTATTGAAGTTGTCTTATTAGGATTCGATCATGGAGATGAATCACAAAAAAATTATAATGGAATTTTTGGATGATGGGAAGAAATCATTCTTATAAATTTATCCAATAAGGACAATGATGTATATATATTTAAAGAAAAATATATAGTAGGATAAAATAAAGAGGGTAATTTCATATTATATATAATAATGAATAATATTACAAAAATTCAGGTCTATGTGAAAAAATTATAAGGGTATGATGAAACCATTTCCCACACCAGTATAAGTATTAGAAAACATAACCACTTAATTCATCAATAGACTACCCATGATAATTATAGAAAACAATTCCATCTTGGTGGTTGTAAATTTCCTTAAAAGTAAGTGAATTAAATTCAATAACGTAAAATTTACCTCTTGATAAGAATAGGAATATTTAAATTTACTAAATTTTAATACATCATGGAGTTCCACCTATTATTATATCTGATCATGATTATAGGCTAAAATTGGGGTGTTTCATAATCCTTCAGTATACATTGGATTTAGAATGGAGCATCACCAATACCTATCACCATAACACAAATGAATATTATAAAATAACCATTTAATCTATTGAGGTTATGATTAGATAATGATTAATGGATTCCCATTGATATTCGAAACAACAAATCCACTTTTTGATGTTCTCATTAATTTTTTTATATTTTATCATTAATTCCATACATTAAATAGAAATTCATGATGATAGGTGTTGATACCTATTATGATGTCATGAAGTTGGAGAATAGATATTTATGGGACCAGATCTTATCCAATAGATGAATGAGGATGTTCGTACCAATAATTTTCATATAAAATTCTACGTATTTGAAGGAAAAATATGTGAATATTATCATTGATGGGACTAAAAGTTTGAGGTCAAAGATTAATATTTCTTTAATATGTTTCCATTGAATAATTTCTTGGGGTTTGGGAAGAAGGAGAACCTTACTCCTTTATGAATCTAAAATTTCATGATTTTTTATCTTATAAGATGGGGGGTCAATCAGTAAACACTCGAACATTCCATATACCATGTTTCTGAGTTGTTCCATGTTTCTAACTTGAATAACTATATACCAAACACCTCACATATACATAATCCAGAGTTTTTATCTTGGGAGAACGATATTTCATATTATGAGTGCTCAGTGATTATCCCTTATCATATAGAAATGTTTTTTTCAAAATATGAAAACTCACCCAATAAAAAAGTTGTGGTGGAACAGAATGAATGAGGATGAAACACTGTAACAAAAAGAGGTGATGAACCATAAGTACCCTCATCTGTTTTACTATATAAAGGATATTTAATCTATGAAATCTTGGATGAGAACGAATGTAACATCCAAATCATTTATAAATGAAATTTACAATTTAAATGGTAATAGTTTTTATTATGGAATTCAATTATAGAAAAGGAACATATGGATTGGATTATTTTGGACTATAATAAGTTATATGCCAGTATAATTAAAATTATTTTAAACATCATGCCCATTTATATGAAAGTTCTTATACATTTATTGGGTAATTAGTATATCTAATGTATTCCGATAAATCCATTTGACATAGAAAATTGATATATTGTCTTAGAGTAGTAGGAATGTACCTTATAATGTCTATTTTAAAAAATACATGGAGATAGCATTATTGGGATTTTTTATGGAAAATATTAAGATATGATACAAAAACTGTATCACGAAAAAAAACTGTTTACTTGAGAAGTTCAAGCTCATCAAAATCATGGCCGAAACCATATTCTCTGAACTACCACAAGGAAATATCACCACAACACACATTACACTAAATAAATTAACTTGTGTAATAAGATTATATGTTTCTAGACACTGAATATTTGAATTATTATATGTTTTTAATTTTTAATAAATTTATGATTATTTTTAAAAAAATTATATTGATTGAACACATTTTTTTTATAAATACTAGATTTTGATATGAGGAAAAAAATTGTGTTTCATGGAAGTATATTGTTCTAATAAGGAAAACATGTTAGTGTAATACATAAATATATTACTAAAAATGATATTTTAATAAAATATTAATATTAATGAATATTTATTAAATATAAATTTTAATATAATTCTACATTGTCAATTTTAATTGTTATATTTATCCTAAAACTAATATTTATAAATATTATTTTACTATAAAAAGTTATTTTTATTAAGAGTAAATTATCATATTTAGAGACTTTTTTTTGAGAAAATAAGAATAATTTAATGAAATCCACAAATTGAAATATCAAAAAACAATTTTCATAAATTTCATAGACAATTGAATTTTTGGGTCAAAATTAAATGTTTTATAATTTATGTTATCTATTATGAGATCCTTATATCGAAATAGTGATTGAATAATTACTATAATGTGTATATATACTGATTTTGATGTTATTTTATCAATTATGTACAATTGGAATGAATCATCAAAAACTAATAATTTATTTTATTGATTTGAAATGAATTATTTATAAATGTAACTCACTTCCACATCACCATGGGATATATTTTAAATAGATAGATTATTGTCCTTATAAAATAAATAATTAAACTACAATTTAGTAGGAACCATTGAAAAAAACATATTATGGGTTTCCATTTGGATTAATTTATTAAATAAATTCTATAAAATTGTTTAGCAATTAATAAAGATGTATATTTTATTTTTCTATGAATACCAAATGATCCTCCCATAACTATGAAATCAATACCCTTAGTTAATGAATATATAACAATATTTCCATTTTAGATTCATTATATGTTTATCCCAATATTTTAATAGGCTCTTCATTATATTTATAATTCATCTAATCATGGTATGAGACACCCTCTTATTACATTTAAAATCATGTACTTTTTTTACATTCCCCACATAAGTTAAAATTTTCAATTTGGTAATTTTATTATAAGAATCCCTTAACTCTCTATATGACTTCCTTACAATGTTTTACCTCCTACAAATATAATTTACCACTTCCATACATGATTATATACACCTTTTATAATGTTGAAATTATCGGTATTTTTATGGAAAACTATTTTCCAATGAATACCTAACCCATTTCAACTCAATGTTATAATACTTGTTATATATAAGAATTCATTTGTGGGGGATTTTAGTGTATTTTACCCACACCCCTTAATTATGGAATTGAATTTTTTTTCATTTATCATTTTCTGTTATGAAAAATGTGAAATAGTTATGCACTATCTTGATATAAATGTCATGGGTTGAACTACCACTATATAGCCCTCCAATGCATTGGGTAATATTTTTATCCTATCATATTAAATGTAGGATACATGTGAGGTTAATATAAGAACAAAAATTCATGATTCACTGGGCTTTATCCTTAAATATTTCTCATTATTCCATGTATTATGATCTTTATAAATTTCAATTTTTCTTTTATGTTATCATCATTTATCATACCACAATGTTCTCATTTATGATTTTCACAACTAATTTATTACCATTGTGTGACTGTTGGCTCACATGTATTATATTCACCATTTCATTCATTTATTATTCCCATACCTGGATGTATAGTTCACCACATTTTAATTTATGTCCCCAAGTTATCCTGTGTAGTTTCATAAGAATTCATAAAATTGAATGGAATATTTTGGAGTTGTAGATTAAGTAATTGTATTTTATTTTGAGGTTGTTATGTTAAATACATAATTATTGAGATACACTAGGGGTCCAGATAATATTATTTCATTGTATGATTATATAAATAATTAACGAGATACACTACAGATCCATTCTCACAACTATTGAATTGGTCCATTTTATGAATAATGTCTATCAAAAATTATCAGTAAGGGTGGCCTGAAATCAAATGTAGTCCAATTTAAATACTATATTTATTTAAGGTTTTATTGTTCCATAAAACATATATTAATGGATTTGAAATATCCTATTGGATATTTTTATGACCATGAGAGATTTAGTTGTAGTTCTGATTATAATGCCAATTTTTTTTCTACCAACATCTATGGGTTATCTTATGATAATTTATTATGATTTCTTCGTTAAAGATTATATGGATATAATTAATAATAAATGTAATCCGAATAATTATGAATGAATACATTTTCATGGATAGATTATTATATTAAAATAGATCTATAATCCTTCTACTATAAACCTATAGGTTCCTCCCATGGCCATATGTTTATTGCCTCCTCCATAAGGACAGACATTGGATCACGATTGTAGAAATCCCAAAAATAGTTCTCTCTATGAAGTTCTTCCATATAGTGATTGTTCATATAAACAAATATGTCATCCCCTTATCAAATTAACTACGAGAAAACACTCATATCATGAATAACGTAAGAAGATAAATACATCCATTTTAAATTTTATGTCTTTTACAAGTAAAATTTTTTATGAACAAAATTATATCCTAAGAAATTATTCATTTTCAAAATCACCCTTGTACATTAGAACCTGAATAAAATAATGGAATATCCCTTGAAACCCTACATTATAGAACAAGAATACCAATAAATGATCCCTTTGGTAAGATAATGTAAATAAATGTATTATGTTATCTAAAGGTGACACATTGATCATGAAGAGATAACTGGAGATAGAAAACATAACAATTATGTGTTTGTTATGGCCACTATTTAGTTTTATATTTTAAAAACATTGATAGATGAATAAATTCAATATAATAAACTATATGTTAGGTTGTATCATTTCACTTTGAAAGATATATTATTTCATTGTAATTTTTGATTGATCATGTGGTGTAAATAGAATAATTTCATTGTGTTATTTACATAGCTTCTGTATCAATATTATGATTCATAAAAATGGGAAAAAAATTTGGTGGAATTTAGAATACAGATATTAATTATGTGAGTAATCTACATTAGCTAGTCAGTGATTCCCCATCAAAATCTATATTTAAGGATGTAGATAACATAGATTTATTAATTTTGACTTATTATATGATCATAAAATCCTTTTATAAGTGATATCATGAAATTTTATCACATCGGGTTGAAAAATATAATTTGGATCTTTGAATGATACATTGTATGATTACTATAGTTTTTACATTAATAAAGCTTAAATAATTTTAACATAAATAGGGGAATCTATGGAATAAATCCTTTATAATGAATCTATGAAATTGAAGAAGATTATATTTTTTAGGGGAGATGAACCTCTACTTGTCACATCAACTTTTCTAGTATGAAACTCAAATTATGAACATTTAATAAACCAATAGCATTATCATAAAAATATTTTATTGATTGAGAGTACATAAGTGATAAGTAAATTGGTAGATATATAATTGAAATCCCATCCCACATGTAAATAGTAATTTTTACATCAACCGGGTCTTCCAAGATCATAAAAACTAGTGTAATGTGTTTGATAAATGGTTTTAGAGAAGCCCCAATATAACAAATGGTAACTATATTGATATCATCCTCCTCCCCCACAGAGATACGTATTTTCCCTCATTAGAGGTGTATTACAGAATAAGTACCCACAATATTTCCTATCATATTACTATGTTCTTTCTCGATATTTATTATTAATTTTTTTCATGAGGGTATATATAGATTAATGTTTACAAAAAACCTGGGGAGAATCTAGTAAGAGGAAAACAAAGAACTGTATATGACACAATTTGAAGAAACTCATTAATAGGTAAACTGATCCTGAGGATCATGAATTTTAACACAATGAATAACAGAAGGGAAACTTGTACTCCTATATTATTAATAGTGATATGATTATTGACATGTAATATTTGTTTATAAATAACCTCAATAATTGTCTTTTTGATTCACATGAATATCATGATAGTGCATAAGAACATGTAGAGGATGTTTCTCTTTGAAACATAGTCTTCGACAAAAAAAGGAGGACATTTTATCCCAAATAAAAGGAAGGATTAAATTTTGTGATCCCCACTGAATACTTAGCAATCACCCCTATCGTAAGTATCAAACAACGAAGACGAAAAATGTGATTCTATAACCAAGTAGTTAATTGAATTAGTTGTCTATAGTGTAATTGAGGAATTATTTTCTATGTATGATGTATAAATAGATGATTATAAGGATCCTATTTTGGAGTTACCCTGGGACAATATCCCCATCTTTTATGTTCTTAAATTAGGGAATCACCTTTCACTTTATATAGATCTCCATCTATAGAAAGAACACGCATTTCCAAAAAAATAGGTTCTTTGATTTTGGCTCAATTATAGATTTTGATAACAGTTATCATTAGATCTAATGATATTATGTTGTCAATAGATCCCTCTATTTGGATAGACTATTGAAATATATTTGAAAGAACTTTTGAAAAGACCATGTTGGTTTCAAACCACAATTGAAGGTAAGAAAATTATTTTAGAATCCACCCATTATTTCCCAATATCATGTTATTTTACAACCAGCTACCAACTAAAATATCATTGATACTATTGAGTCACTAAAATATTGGTCGGATGATATAGAAATATGGCATAACCTATTTCATCTATAATGCAATCCGTACCCTAAAAGGGTATATAAAACACTTCTAAAAAATGTCTTTGGGAATCATATATACAGAAATTATAATGGTTCTAGAAATCCATATATCTAATTTAAACATTTCAAGTACCTCCTTATTCTCTTAATATAAACCATTGATAAAAAAATTTCTAAACAGATATTTTTTTCTTATAGAACGATGAGGTTCCAACATTTTTCTAGTATATATTTTACTATCTATATCAATCAATGGATCTGAATACCATCCCCTGTAACTTATTTATCATTCTATCTATATGTTTTGATGAAAAAATCTGTTGACATCTAATGTTTCCAAAAAATATGAGAAATATTTTGTTTCATTTTTTTAGTAATAATATTATGGTTTTGACCTAGTCCTTGATTTTTCAACACCCTAAAGAGGAGTTATTGTGTTTCTGAAGAGTCAAACTTATTTGTGAGAATCAATTTTAATTTATCACACTTAAATATCAATGAGGGTTATATGATATTCATATAATATGAAAACTATTATAAGATTACATATTGTTAACCATTATCATGTCTTGATTCATGGGGATAAATCAAGGGAGGATAACATGTAAAGTGGAAACCCCAACCATTATAATCATGATAGCAACTACACCAACTCTGGATTTGAAGCCCAGATAATATCATGAAACAATCCCTCCAGAACATCGTTAATAAAAATAACCACATAATGATTTGATAATTGATCATAAATTCAATTGATACTTGCATGTAAATAATATAATTTATTCTATCATTGGAAAACAAGTTATTATGTAATTCATTATTGTTATGTAGGAAAATCTTCTAAGATTTATATAGATAAGTTGTTCTAATAAGGTTATTATATGAGATTTAATAAATTATTTACATATTTATAACCCATTGGTACATACCATCTAGGATTTTATTATTTTTAAATACTTCCATCAAATGTTGGTTGAATATGGAGTTTTAAAAAAATGAAGCTATGATAACATGTGCCATGTGTTTTTTAATCATCTTTATAGGAAGATAGTGAATAACAAGAATTTTGATGTAATGATGCTAAAAAATTTAGTATTTTAATGGCATTAAAGACAATTTATCAAACCCATGATATAGTCAGGGTATTGTAAAATAATTTTTATACCACATTTCTCGAGTCTTATGGTGATAATGTCATCATAAACACCGTATCTTATGAGTGATTATATTATGTAATAATTTTTAAATATACACGAAAGATCCAAATACAAAAAGAAAAACTCATAACAACTCCCAAAACATTTGTTAATCTCTCTAATTTATTTCCTAATACAATTAATGGTGGGATCTATCGAACCAAATGGTAAAATTGAAACCAATCCATCTAATATAATATTTATTAGATGAATAAATTCAAATTAATTCGGTTAAATTCATCTATTTAAAGATAAAATTCTCCAATTATGTGTATTATTATGAAACCCAGTTATCTATTCCTAATTTGGTAGATGTAGTTAGAAAATAAAGGTTAAATGGAATCCAGGGAAGTCGTAACCATTTCTAATATCAGTATCTAGGCCCTATCACTACCAATTTCATATATGTGACTAAAAACAATATAAAAAACTCTACAAAAACCATTAATAGAATGGAAATACATAAAAATCTATCAATGGTCATCCAAATTCAATTACATTAAAATATTTATTGATGAGGGTTATACCATCAAATTAACCCTATAATGATGGAAGACCAGGTCAACCAAATCAATCAATGATTGTAATGCCTTTAACTCATGGTCATCTTCTGTATTAGACTGAATCAGACACATTATCCCCTAAGGAATGTGATAAAGAGAAACAAAAAACTATAAATAATAGTCCTTCAGAAAATAATATGATATCAAGCATTACTTGTTCATGGTCCTAGCCAATCATTAAATCATGTATTCTATCAAATTATTGAATGGTGATCATGATGTTCCTATTGAATACCAATTGAGCCCTCAAGAGTTTGAATTTTTGGTAATTTATTCCAGATTATATCATGTAGAGATTTATTATATGGAAAATCATTTGGTCAATCATTTTATAAACAAGGAATAAAGTTATTTTTATATCTGGAAACATAAAACCATCATGTTTATATGTAAAATATGATAAAAAATTATATTTCATGATAATTAATGAACAATGGATTAGGAATCAAATTCATTATTTTCTAGACACACGATTGACTGAGATATTAAAATTCTGATTTTTTTTTTCATTTTATGTTATTCATTTAAGATTATGAAATGAGTGACCAGAATATAATCAACTGAATTAGTCTCAATTTTTTATTTGGTGATGATGTATCATAATCTAAATTCATTTAAATTTTATATGATATAAGGTTCAATGTCATACTAGTGAGATCGTGGTTGTATTAGTATGTGGTAATTCCTACATCATATAATTCATGTCTCAAATAATGTGGTAATAGTAAAATTTGTACACAACATGGTTATAAGTAACCATTTAAATTGTAAAATTCTTAGTAAAATGATTAAATTTTCTACTAAATATAATGAAAATAACACATTAATGGAGAGGTCAATTAGCTTTTTTCTATGAATGGTTTTGAGAAAACATTGACCAACAAATTTATATGGAATTTAAATTAATATGTAATTAAAAACAATTAAATTGAAGTTCCATGGTATGATTTGGGTGTACAATCATAAGATATCATGATATCAATAACATAAAATGACCCTAATAACATTTAATATGATGTTGATATTAGTAATTGTGAAAATATTCAGGTGAATATTACCTTGTATTTAACAAAGTGTCTATATTGATCCGTACATCGAATGAATCAAGATATAAACTCATATTTTATAGTGATGTGGGAGAGTAGCATTGATTCATCTTCTATATCATGGTAATCCTATTACTCCTCTTACTCTAAATATTCCCCTTCATCACCCATTTCTCAAGAGATATTTGTAAAGGGAGATCAATATGAGGATCTGGATAGAAACCCTCTATAATATTAGCAATATCTATATAATACTATTAATTATATATAGAAAATAGATCTATGTAATGAGGAATATCGAAGGCCTACATTAATCAGTATGACCATGTCATCTTATGAACAATAGGTGATTACATCCGTTCTAAGTTAGCAATGATATGTGTTGAATTTTAATTAAAAATAATTTCTAGGCCTAAATATATATGTAGCTACCCACCAAATAAGATATAAAGTGGATCAACATGATTATAAGTATGTATATATAATAATGCATCAAATTTTTTCTACTATGTTTGATGCTGATGTTAATAACCTTGTCAAAGAAAACATAATCTGGGAGGTCATATATCTATAATTTCTCAATAATATTAATTGCGTAAAAATGAAAAACATGCATAACATAATATAAATTGACATCACAGATCTCCATTATAATTTCCAAAAGGTTGACTTCCAAATTCTAAATATAATAATTCTATGTTATGAATGTTCTGGATAATATTACCTCTGTTTATGGATCAATATTGAGGAAAAAGTATAAATAGATTATAAATATGAAGGGGACACAACCTCACATTAATTAGGGGACCCCATGTAATAAACCATTATTGCGAGATTCTGTTATATGTGAGGAATATTGGAACCTCATATCAATGTTCCATAAACAATGTTTTTAAAACCATCATAGGAAAGAATGTTGAATGTTTAGTCGATGTTCTAGTAATAAAATCTCATATGTTCCTTGACCATATTTCCAAAAATGATATAATCTTAATCTGTTTATGATATTACATATTGAAGGAAAAAAACCTTGAAATATACTTATGGGGCCACCATATGATTTTTTATTAGCTTTATAGTTTGGAATTGTTGAATTAATTTTGATCATATGAAAATTAATGTAATCCCTAACAATTAAAATCCTTAAAAAATAAATAATTTTATGGGATTCAATTAATCCTCATATATACATGAAGGTTCAATGAAATTGTTTAAGGAAAATTTATATCATTAAACAATCTAATTAAGAAGGGATTCACCAATTACGGGACTCATGATTGTTAGGATTCAATTGAAAGACTTTAAAAATAATAGTTCTTTATAGAAATTATAATGAATCTTATTTAAAGAAAGAATCACATTCTATATGTAGTGACCATAGAGAAATCATCAGGTGGGTTTATCATAAATAATATCGAATCATCGAAAGCGAGTCATATATATTATCTATGTATAACTAGTATTTGTAATAAAACATTGTATTGACATATCAACAAAAATTATTTTGTATTAATTAAGGTAGTTTAAAAACATAGGCAATACCTGCAACACCCTGAAATCAACATGGCATCTCATAATGACATATTAATGTATATCCTCAAATATCCCATCATGAATTGATGTTTACAATGGTTTTAGATCATTTAGTAATTTTTTTTCTTTCATTTCATTTAATAAAAGAAGATAAAAATACATGCATTATAATAATTAACCACATATTATACTTCTATAATAAATAGACTATTGGATAATGAATTACATAATGAAGATGAATTTTATGTCGATTATTTTACATGATAATAGTACATGTAATTTAAGGTATCTTCTAAAATACAAAAAATTAAATTCAATGAACTCCCCAAGCACAAAAATGTTTGTTAAGGAGTCATACCTGTCTTTCCAACCAAATAACTTCCATCTTATTCATTTTTTAATTAGATAGATTCTCTAAAAATGACTAAAAATAGAAATTCATAATTTTAGGATAGGAATTTGAAATGAAATTATTATGATTAGATCTATATGAAAATTTTTATTATGAGTCGGTGAGAATGAAATAAATGAGTATTATTCCATCAGATGTGAAGAGTTGGATCACATATTTTCCTTTTTATAACGGTTGATGTGAGAATAACCCTCATAAAAATCTCTTACACACATATTTAAAAAAAATATACATGTAAATTCATTATCCAATGAGGTTATTTCCTTGGATGATGAAGTAAGATATGAGACATTATTTAGCATTATTTATCATATAATGGTATCATTATTCCTTGGTAATAGTGTAGTTGAGGTCAATGAAGTCATTTATTACCCCAACAAAGATGACTTCCTAAAATTTACATATATATCACAATGTGGAAAACCGTCTATATAGTATTATTATATTATACAAAGTAATTAATGATGAAATATGGAAATCGGTAATAAAATTTACATTATAGAGGGGTAAATTCATATAAAATCGTGTATAAAAGAGGCATTGGTAGAGTTATCCATTGATGAATTCACAGAGACAAAAGCCTCACTATTTTAAAAGATGTTTATACATTTTAATGTTGATCTATAATGTTCTGGAAAAATAAATCTAACAAAATATGGTGTATCATATATTTCCATCGTTCAATGATATATGATTTAATTGAATTCACTAGGAAATTTATTTCTTGTCTGATAGCTACCTTCTTCATCCACTAAACCGTATATATGTTTCATATATACAATTATTATTGTCTATTTTATAACTAGATATTATATATATTCTGTATGTGTCCCCAAAAAACATCTAGGTACATCAATTACATACTTATAGGCACGAACTTATTTCCCATGTTGGTTGAGGAAATATCACTCAATGAAGTCAGGCCAAACGATAGCATCAATTTTTTGAATGAAAATATCATTACCAAATTAGGAATCTGAAATAATGTAATATATATTAAAACTCCAAAATTTTCTATTCTGAAATTGAAATTCATTATTAAAAAATTTGAATTTAGTCTAAAAACTCATCACCTATCTTGTAGTGGAAAATTGTCAGATATACGATTTTAATAAAACTCATTCAAATATACTCCAATATATAGTGGAAAAGAGAAAAATATTTGTTTTTTAAAACATCATTATTTTTTTTGCAATACCATACCACAACACACACAGAAATCATGAATCTTTATATTACCTCATAAAGGGATTAGATGTGGTTATAAAAATTGAGGTAAAATTTCCTTCTATATATTTTCCATTTGTAATCAGTTGTTAATGTATCACGAATTTCAATGTATATTGGATTAGTTAGTATTACATTATGATAAAAGATTGTATATCATACACTATTATGAGTTTCTAAAAACCTAGAAGCATGAGTCTTTATTAAAAATATCACATTTATTCATTCCTCAAAGGAAATTTTTATTGGCTCCCAGAATACCAATGAAACCAATAATGACAACCCAAATGATTTATGGTGTATTCATATTGACCAAAAACTACATGTGGACTTATTTTATAGCCTATGTATTATTAAACTACTACAACAATTTTCCATCACTGTATGACATTAAAATGAATTTTATCTATCCTAAGAACATGAAAGTAAACAATGGGACACCATACTTATCAAAAGAAATTAAACTATCAGACTCAATTTCCATACATAATGATGATATACCGTATAGATACCATCAGATTTGGATGATGTGAAACTATAGGACAACATATACACCACTTGAAAAAAATAACATTGTGCATATTTGAAACAATCATTGAATAAAATTTTAATAGAAGTATAGAAAATAATATTATTTATTATTATTTATCAGAAGAAATTTAAATGAAATGACATTTGAGGGTTTAGATGAATATTTATATATTTATAACTAAGATATGACATAACGAGTCTTATGAATCATGTGGTCTATCTCACATGACCTGAAATAGACAAGGTTGGTCCCTTTGACTTTTCATACATCCCTTTTGATATGATCCAAAATAACATAATAGTAATTATTCCTTATAAATAAATAATTCCAAATTCTCATTCTGAAAAGTTATCTTGTGACACTGACATCCCGTTTTTATATGAAAAATCATAAAAATGAAGAAATATCCACCACCATTACATAAGTATGATTTGATGGTGGGATTAACATTAAAAGAGATATAAGTGATATGATCCAGGTCATAGTGAGACACATAGTGAATCTCATATCCCTCATCATAGGAACAATATAAAAAATAATGAAAATGGCATACCCTCCTCCATACGAGCTATATTATCAAAGGAAATTCCATCGCGGGACATTTCATTTATAAACTCTTGTTTGAAATAAAATGTCGTATACCCTATATATGATTCCAATATATATAGTGAAACCCATATTTCATAGACCTAGGTATGGATCCATCCCAATCCCCTATATTATAAACATATATCTATATCTTATTCCCAAGTCCCAATAACAAAATGAAAAAATATTTTTTATAAATTTCCCCATTATCAAATATAAAATTCCAAATGATATCGTATTTTTATTGATTTACCATTCATTAATTTATGTAGGTTCATTTATTTAACCATCATATAATATTTTTTTATACATCAAATGTATAAAATAACATTTTATACCAATAAATAATCCTTCTTATATGAATAAAAAATGTATATAATTCCCTTCCTTACTGTATGATTTTAAACTACATTGTAACCATTCTCAGAACTTGAAGTTAAATTGTGAAGTGATGGTATACCCTTCTTGATTGTAAACTAAATAGAGTGTCCAAATTAGCCCAACATTATACAATTATGTATGTAGAGTCCTATTTGTTATTTGTAATTTATGAATTAATAAATTAAAATCCCTCATCAATGAATGATCAAATTCAATATAATAGAATCCAACCTAGGTTATTCTATTTAAAGAAATTTTCTTATAATTAAATAAACCATCAACCACATTTCATTATAGGGTACCATTATAGAAAAATAAATATACATGTCTTAATTTTCATTTTTAAGAGAAAAATAGTGATTCATGGATCCCTTATTATTATCACATCCAGAATTAAATGGTAAAATTCCACACTTCCTTACTCATTAATCAAATATAGGTTGTAGAGTTTCATAAATATTACAAAATAAGTTTTTCTTCAAATTTGATCAACATTCTATGTTATTAACATTTTCTATATCCAAGGTCTTACCAAAACATCCAAAAATTATGTCCCGTCTATGTTCGAAATAGATTTAAACATGATTAATTATTTCCAAAAACTAGTTGTAGAAACCCGGATTTAGTTTCCATGTATGTATTTCTTTTCTGGTTGTTTTTAAGAAAAAGCAGTGTTTTTGGAAATTTCAGGACTACACACCATGTACTTATACATACCAACTATTTAACTAGTAGCTGTAGGTATCCATATGCTAGCCATGTATTGGTTGAGCACTTGGCCACGTAGGGTGACTTGAAGACCACCTAAAGCAGGGCCCGAAAAAGGCATATACATGTCGTGTACATTTAAATTACATGTCCTGTAAATTTTCTTCTATTTCATTAAAAGGACTAGGCTCGCATCATGTTCACATAAATACATTATTCTCCATTAGTCTCATCCAGTAGAGATCATACGATGCAATTCTTCTCTGAGCCCCCGACCCATTATTTGTTCTCTAAATCAAACTCTTTCAGCTTCAATGGAATCACATCGGTGAGTTCTTCTTTCATCTAGAGATTCATCTCTGGATTTCAACTCTCTCATGATATATCCTCTGTTTAATGTATTTGTCATTTTTGTAGATCTACAACACTATAGGGTAATTAATGGCTTGGGGATCACTTATATCAATCGTACAACACCGAGGTAGGTGGTTAGTTCCTTAAGGTAGTTAGTCTTTGAATATTTTTTTTTTCAAAAGTGCACAATACCCTAGATTGACATATTGCGTGTTAGGTATTTTAGCCATGTTAATGAATTCTATGAATTCTATGCATGAGTAGAGGATTTATGATTATAAATAAGATTACTTACGTTGAAATTGATGTGTTTCTTATGTTTTCTTGATATTGACCATTCAGTCTAGCTTTTCCTATTAGGTTGCTTTGTTTTCCATGCCATGTATTGTTAGGATTGAGTGAATTTTATCTGAAAGAATGTGAAGTGTTGTAGACTATTTGTCTATGTAGTTCTTTAGTTTTAAATTGGCTACCATATAACGTTTTTGCACAATTGACATACACAAGGTTGTGGGAAACTTGTGTACTAGACCATAAGGAGAATGAATGTTGAAGGATTCTCCGATGTGTATGTTTACTTTTACATTGTGAGACCATAGGGGGATGGGATTTGTGATCCCCTAGAGTGTCGGTATTTTCACATTGCTAGACCATATATGGAATTGGATGATGAGTGCTTCCACATAGTTCCTTTAGTTTACCTATAAAAGACCCCACAGGGAATTGACTGTGAGTGCTTTTTAAAAGTGTCCTTTCTAAACATGAACATGAGGGGTTAGACTGTGAGTACCTCTCAGAGGGTTGCTTGTGATAGATTAGGGGAACATAGGGGGTTAGGTACTGATTACTTGCAAGAGGGTTAATTTTTTTTGATTCGTTTCATACTTCTTATATGAAAATGAAAACAATTGATATTATAGGATTGATTACTTTTCAGTACATCCTTCATTAATGCTTCCTTTTTCTTATTGACTGTCATATATATTCACTAACTGTTAGCCACAAATATTTTGGTGGTTGAAAATTGGGATTCGTCTAAATCTATGTTTGGGTCATGTTTTTGGGTCCAAACAGATTATATTATGGAAGATCTAGATATGGTCAAGAGCCCTTCTACACTAGGGAAGTGATCGTTGTAGAGTTGTATAGAATGATACCAAGCTAAGGATTGCGATGCAACTAGAGTTATTTACTTATTTTCTTTTGTACATTGGTTTAGTAATGTATTCTAGCATTGGGACTTGTTTGGATGCTTTCCTAGAAATATGTATCATGCATCATATATATATATATATGTGTGCTCTAGTTTTTTATTAATTATATTCCTCCATTGTTTCCTTATTTCATGTTATTAATTATTCCACCACTGCAATATGTTAATTTTTTGATGCATTACTCTACCAATGAGGGCATAGTTTCCACACTATAACACTCAAGGCCCATGTTACTAGTCATCAGGATATTATATTTGGGGAAATGTGTTTGATGCCATGTGAACAATCGAGTACGGGGCACCTCTAGGATGCACTCAAAACATGGACGTTACAAAGTTGTATTAAGGGTATTATTTTATTCTTGACTTACTATTTGGATCCAATATTCAGGGATATGATGGAAAAGGTTTTTGGTAATAATTTGTGCCATGAGTAGCTAACCCATGTACATGGAAAATATATGTTACCAAAATCATTGCAATTTTTATGGTTTCCCAATTATTATAGTTGATTTGAATTCACTGTTGGGGGATTCACTATTATTGTGATATTATTGATGATATTATTGAGGTTCTTTTTCTATTTCAACCCAATTAAACAAGGGTATTCTATCTCAATCATCATATAGGTACTTGCTAGAGAGCATATGTCATGCATTCTTGTCATCCCATTTAGGATGCATTAATGATTGCATGTCGTTGTGTTTGATGTTGTGCTAGATATGCATGTTGTTCCTATATATGTTGAGAAAGAATAACTACTATTTGATAGGGTATTTATAATATTTATGGTTTTATTTGAATGAGCATCAAACATTGGTTCTTGAGGTGTTATGGTCGATCACGGATAATAATTTGGCACTTCAATGTTCATTTCAGTGTTTTCTAGGATCCAAATTAGATTTTGAACCCTACTGTCTAGAAATACCCAGAATACACGACATGTAATGATAAATACATGCCATGTATCCTTCTGTTTGGGAATGAAATTTTTCTTAACTACATGTCATCCACTGTATTTACACGTCAGGTAGTATCTAACCATGTCATGGCTGTGTGGGAAGATTCATGGGGTTGCGAAATCTTTGTTTGAACACAACATGTACTGGACGTACACACTATGTGTATAGACCATGTTCCCATCTATGTGACCAACAACACAGGTGGATAATGGGTAGTTAGTACATGCTGTATCTGGAACAAACAAACTATGTAGAGTCAGCTGGGTAACCAGCCATATGACAAACAAAACAGGTCGGTGAAGTTCCTCTAGTACATGCTGTGTCTGGAACAAACACGGCATGAAGTCTTGTTCTAGGTAATCCATGTGGGTTAGTCATATATAAGAAATCGGGTTGGGGAACAAAATTAATGTACATGTCGTGTCTTGGAGAAACATGTCGTCTATATGGGGTGTTACATGACCAATGTTGGCAAGAGTACATGCCCATGTGATGGCTTAAAGGAACACGCCATGTAGGGTTTATACATTTTGTGTATCTCTATTTAAAAAATATTTAATGTTTATTCTCATGTTACCATCATAAAATTCTAGGTTTTAGTCCTTGATATTCTTGGACTATGTGTGTGCATGACCTTGCAGTGTGATTACACCGAGACATCCTCTGGTTGTACATGAGTTACATGGCAGTAATCATACACCAAACATGGCTGACCACATTCTTCTAAAAGATCCTCCAGTCATGCCCGTATTGGAACAAACCATTATCTTGGATACAAGTGCTGATGCGCCGTTTTGGTATTGCATTATGTGGTTCATATAGACCTTCCGAGGAGTACCACCTCATGTCTCCTCTATGGAAAAGTTGATGTGGGTTTTCCAATATCAACATCCTCCAACCATCACAAGGGATAGGTGACCTCGGGCTACATATTAATGGTTAAAATAAATTCTATTTATCATGGAGCATCTAGAGACGCCTCCAGATAAGGGGGTGAAGATCTCTAGTTATATGCTTTTGAGCTTCTGCCATGAGATGGTGGGATGTGATCTCACAGGTGGTACACCAACAGGTGATGGATTGGGATGAGTTCTAGTGTTTCTTATACGATAACATATACACAAATAATTTAAGGGTCGATCAAGCTTGAGAGTTCATGAGTCTATAGAACAGTACACTCTCAGTTATGGATTATTCTTCTCGCGTCACAATGTTGAAGCACATCACAACCATTATAAGGGTGGATGAGTTATTTTGTCAAGGATGTTTGAGGATAGTCTTAATCATGACATCTGTTCTAAGGTGAACATATTTAGGTTGACTAACTTCATTTCTATAATCAACCAGAATCTGATCATAGAGTGAAATCTGACGGATTTTGGAGGTGTGACCAGGGTCGTTTAGCATATTGAGTTGGTCCTCCTCAGACTGACTGCAGGAAGCATCGTATGGAGTCTACACACAGGGATCGAAGTTGATGGGATACATCTTATAGTATTCATGGGTGAGACAGAAGTGCAGGAAGAGCACGAATATGAGGCCACATTGCTCGAGATACCTAGTGGAGTATCGTTCTTACAGCAAGATGGGTCATCTTCAATGCCTCTGTCAGTTCCTATCACTAGTCGAGGGTGAAATTGGTACTTATATGACTCCATGTTCAAGATTAGAACCACCCATTTCTCATCAGTATGGGAATAAGATTTCATCCTGTCATTCATGAGGAGGTGGTGGTCGTGGACATGGTAGCTAGTCACCAGACATTCAGTGATGACATATTGGATCAACTCAGATTGGTCAAACAGGGCCATAGTGTCGTTATATAGGTCAGACTTTTGTAGTAGAGTAGACCTAGGGGGAGCTGGATCCAGGCCCCTCTACAGTTTGAGGTACGATTCTAGTTTCCTCACTTTTATCTTTTTCACTTTTCAATAAAAGGGCATCCAAAAGTTTCAATGCAAAGGAGTGACCTCTGGAGGTTGGTTGATGTCACTTTATATGGGACCTTTATGTTTTAGAGATTAATGGCTATGGAATCATTCTCAGAAATTGAATTTTTAGTTTCCTTACAAGAAATGGTTTATTGATATCATCGTAGCGTGAGTTTCACATCACCATAGGGAGGAACATTTCTTCTTAATGGATAATGGGATGTGCAGTCGAGCAGAGCTGGAAACAAGCATAATGGGATGGGAGAAGTTAAAAAACAGATTTATTGTCTATATCTAGATGACCAGCAGACATCACAGTTGGAATTTATTTCATTGGTGGATCATTTCCGGGAACTTTTTCAAGAGTAATTTTTAGCATTTTTGCCTTATCGAGAAGTGAAATTTTCTATTGAGATCATTCCAGGAGCGACACCATTGTCTATTCCTCCTTATATGATGGTTACACCCGAGTTACCTGAGTAAAAGAAGCATTTGATGGAGTCATAAGACAATTATTACATATGACCAAGTTCTTCTCCTTGGGGGTCTCTAATCCTGTTTGTGAAGAAGGCGGACGATACCCTCTGACATTGTGTGGATTATCAAAAGTTGACCAGTTGACGACCAAGAATCGATATCCATTAATGAGGATTGATGATATATTTGATCATAATTGTGGGGATAGGGTGTTCTCAAATATTTAATTGATATCCGGTTATCATCAGTTATGCATTAGATCATCTTATATTCATCTTATAGCAATTAAGAGCAAGAATGGTCTATACTAGTATGTGGTTATTTCATTAGGTCTCATGAATGTGCCTGTAGTTCTCATGGAACTAATGTACCGAGTGTTTCATCTATAGTTGGATTATTTATTGGTAGTATTTGAGGAAAATATCTTGGTGTACACTCAAACTCAAAAGGACCATGCCACACATCTTGAGATTTTTTTGATGATACTATGAGATCATCAATTATATACTTAGCTCTCAAAATTCCACATCTGGATAGACCAAATTCACATATTGGGAAATGTTATCTCAGAGAAAGGAGTATTAGTAGACCTAGAAAAGAAGAGAGATGTTGTTTCTTGGGAGCATCAGAATAATTTCTTTGAGGTATAATGTTTTATAGGGATGGATGGTTACTACAGAAAATTAATATAAAGATTTTCATGCCTAGAAGCAGCTACAATGGGCCTGACTACGAAGGGTGAAATGTAATAATGGTCAGATTCTTGGGACTTATCCTTTCAAGATTAGAAAGAGAGGTTGGCTTCAGCACTAATAATGTTATTTTTAGAGCCATAAAAGTTCTATACAGTTTATTGTGAAGCATCAAGTATCAGGTGGGGAGCAGTTCTTATGTAGGGAGAAAGTCATTGCATACGAGTCTCGTAAATAGAGGCCAGATGAGGGAATTACCTAACGCACGATCTCAACTTGGCTGTATTTGTTCATGCTCTACACTATTGGAGATATTATCTTATGATAAGGGATTCTGTGGTTTTCACCAACCATAAAAATCTCATGTATATTGTTGCACAGTGATATCTGAATTTTTGACCGTGATGGTTGGATGGGCTCCATCAATCATTTTATTTTGAGAATTAATACATTCCTGGGAATGGAAACTCATTGGTTGATGCATTGAGAAGGAGAATGTAGATATACAAAGTTATGAAGGCTATAAGTGACTGGATGATTATGGCTCTATTCTCTGAGATGAATTTTAAGGTACACGACTGTCTGAGGAAGATGTTTTTTTCTTCTATTGTTGTTACCTCTACTCTACATGATCGTGTGTGAATACGGAAGCTATCAGATTTTGAAGGCATATTCCTTTGAGAATGTTTTTTAGGATAGGACCATATTCCTTTATGAACCATAATAGTGGATTATATCTTTCTATTTCATGGATGTGTATTGGTGCCATTAGACATACACAAGGTGTTGATGCAGGAAATTCATTCATCAGTTTGGGTAGTTCATCCTGGCCTTCCCAAGATGTACCGAGATCTACATCGTTAGTATTGGTTTCTAGGTTTAATGATAGATTTTTCTACGTCATTCATGAGGTGTTCATTCTATCAATAGGTGAATGTGGTGAATCAGCGACCAACATGGATTTTCTGGAAATTACACACTACTGAGAGGAAGTGGAATGATGTTTTGATGGATTTCATGATATTTTTTTCAAATTCACCATGAAAAAATGATGCACTCTAGGTTGTCATTGAAATATTCAAGAAGTTTGATCTCTTCTTACCGATCTAGGAAACCATAAATGATGATGAGTTTGGATGGTTTTACATCCAAGATATCGTATGTCTACATGTATTTCCAAACTCCATTATTTCAGAATGGGATTCACATTTTCCATCCCGGGTTTGGAATGGACTGTAGAGGGATTTGGGTACACATGAACTTCTGAGTACAACTTACCATCCTCAGATAGATGGCCAGTCCAAGTGTACGATTCAGGTGTTGGGGGACATTCATCGAGCATGCATCTTAGATTTTGGAGGATCTAGGGAGAAACACATATGTATTGTGGAGTTTCCCTTCAATAATAGTTTTCAATCAACTATTTTGATGTAACCTTATGAGGCATTGTAAGGATCTCTATGATGATCACCCTTATGTTGGCTGGAGGCAGGAGATGCATCTTTGCTGGGACCTCATCTTTTCCAGTAAAAGACAAAGTAGACAGAGCTGATTTAGAAGAGGATGGTTACCACACAATCACGATAGAAGTATTATGTTGATCTAAGGAGACAACCTCTCTAGTTAGAGGTCAAGGATCAGTTTTTTCTACATGTCACACCGATGTTGGGAAACATGAGTATTAAAAGGATGGGAAAGCATTATTTTAGGTATGTTTGTCCATTTGAGGTATTGGGGATTGTTCACCAGTTTACCTATCGGTTATTATTACCTCATACATATCAGGCTATGCATGACGTCATCCACATTTATCAGCTATGACGTTAATTCTTAGACATATCTCATGCTTTTCAACCCAAGGTGGTTGAGCTGGAGGTGGATTCATCATTAGATGAGCATCATATATGGATTTTTGATTGTAGTGTGATGGTTCTCTATGGCTGGTCAATTCTTCTATTATAGGTTATATGACATCACGGGCGAGTACATGTTAATGCTTGGGAGAGGGATGCCAATGTACGATAACAATGACTATAGCTGTTCAAGGATTATTCTTCAATTCAACCTTGCTATGTAAATTCAAGGATGAATTTATTTAAGGAGAGATGTTTGTAAGAACCTAGATATTCTTTTTAGGCATGTATTTATTTTTTAGTTGTTTTTGAGAAAAAAAAAAGGATTTTTTTTAAATTTCAGGAGTACACGTCGTGTAATTATATGTACACACTATATACCCACTTGCTGCGGGTAGCCATGTGATGGTCGTGTAACAGACGAGCATATGGCCATGTGGGGTGACCTAGAACCCTCATAAATCAGTGCATGATAAAAGCATGTACACAACATTTAGTTTTAAATGACTCGTCATATAATATTTCATCTATTTCATTTAACGAACAGGGTCGCTTCTCGTTCATATAAATACCTTCTTCTCCCTTTGTCTCATCCGGGAGTGACCATACGAGGTGATTCATCTCTGAGTTCCCAACCCATTGTCTCTTCTCCGAATCAAACTCTTTTAGTTTCATTAAAATTACAGTAATGAGTTTTTCCTTATTCTAGATATTCATCTACTGATTTAATATCTCTTTTGAGATATCCTCTGTTGAAAATTTATGACATTTTTTAGATATGTGGCATTCTAAGGAGATTCACGGCCTATGTCTCAAAAATATAGATCATAAAACGCTGAGTTAGGTGGTTTGTGTAATTCCATATTTATTCTATGAATTTTAGGTGAAAAATTGCCCAATACACTAGATTGGGATATTTTGTGGTTAGAAATATTATCCAATTTGATTCCTATTATGCCTTGTGTCCCGTGTAGGGGATTTATGATTATAAATATGGTTAATTACCTTGATATGGATATGTTTCACTTGTTTTCTTAATATTGACCATTTGGTCTAGCTTTTCCTTTTAGGATGATTTTTTTTCCATTCCTAATATTGTTAGGATGGAGTGGTTTTTATTTTTCATGATGTGATGTGTTATATACTATTTATTCAAGTAGTTCTTGAGGTTTATATAGGCTTACATATATCAATTCTACATGATTGACTTTCAAAGGGCTGTGGGAATCTTGTGTATTAGTCCATATAGAGAATGGTAGATGATGGATTCTACATAGGGTATATTTACTTATACATTTCTAGAAAATATGGGGGATGGGCATTGTTCTCCCTCCGAATGTTTGTAGATAGAAATTCTGAGACCACAGGGGGAATTGGATGATGAGTGATTCCCTAGAGCGTATGCATATTTCCAATCAAAGACCATATGGGTAATTGACAGTGAGTGCTTCCTCAGAGTGTCTTTGCTAACTCGTAACAAAAGGGGTTAGACTGTGAGTACTTCCAAGGATGATTCTTGTGATTGATTGGGCGAACCGGAGGGGTTAGGTTGTGAGTAATTCCAATAGGGTTACATTTTTTTATTAGCTTCTTACTTGATATATTAAAATGAATGAAATTTAAACTATATGATTGATTACTATTGAGTACATCCATATTTACTGCTTCATTTAGCTTATTGCATGACATATATATTAATTGATTGTTAGAACAAATATTGGGATGGTTGGCTACTGGTATTCACCTCACACATGGTTTGGGTCAGGTTTTTGGTCCCAAATAGATTATATTGTTCCTGTTATATATAAGGGAAATCCCCCTTCTACTTTAAGTACCTTATTTTCATGGAGCTGGAGACCATGGGACCAAGTGAACGCTTGCGATGTTGATTGAGTTATTAAATTTTTTTCCTTTGTAATTTGGTTTAGTACTATATTCCAGCATTCACAACTAGAAATTTAGGCTATAGACACGATTTGAAACCATGGATATAAGTCCAGAAACCATTGCTATAGGATATAGACATAGTTTAATAAATGTTGGCAGGTATTGGCATGGATATAGGCCATGTCCTATAGCCACAGTTTGAAATCGGCGATAAAGCCTCATAGCCAGGGTTCAAACTATGGCTAAAGACAAATAAACACGGTTTAAAACCAGGGCTAATGCCTTATACCCATAGATTAAAACCATGGCAGAAGGTAAAAAAACAGGCCTTATATCCATTTTTAGAAATAGTGGCTATAGAATAATGTTCACTAAAAAACTATGCAGGACTATAGGCCTTCCTTGTACCCATACCTCCGGCTAGTCCCCCTACCTTCCACTGACTTACTAGTCACCATCCCACCCCACCCCGCTTGTCTACACCCCTATTTTCCATCTAGATCTACCCCATTCCAGTCCCTTTACATGTTTTCCACTAGTACCCCACCCCCTCCCAGTCCCCCCTTTTTATCACCCCCCCGGACACACCCCACCCCCTCCTCTGCATAGACAACCCCACCCAAGACAGACACCCCCTGGACCGATAGACAACCCTAGACATCCCCCTCTCCTGGACATACACCCCTAGATAGAAACCCCCATGGATAGACACCCCCTGGAGAGACAACCCAAGACACCCCTTCCCAAGATAGACCCCCCCCCCCAGACAGACACCCCTGGACACCCCCCCCAGACAGAGACCCCCTCCCTTGGACAGAACACCCCCTCCCTAGATAGGTACCCCAGGACCCCCCTCCCTAGACAGATACCCCTAGACACCACCGCCCCCCCCCCCAAGACATACACCCCCTCCCCCAGACATACACCCCCTCCCCTGGTCATACACACCCTAGACATTATACTCCCCCTCCCTTGATAAACACCCCCTGGACACCCTCGTCCACTGAATAGACACCCCCCCCTGGAGACTCCCCCTACCTCCTAGACATCCACCACTCCCCTGGACAGACACCCCTTGCCGCCCCAGACCCTCCCCCCTCTTAGGCACCCCCTCCCCTGGACAGACAGTCCATGGAATGCTAATACAGTTGGCCATGCAATTTTAAATAAAAAAACTAAAACAGAATACATTGAAAATCCCCCCTCAAGGACACCAACACCACCTCCTGGACACCCCTCCCTCCACACTACCCCCCCGGAAGAACACCCCCTAGTGACTACCCGCCCCTCTTTTACACCACCTCCCCTGAAAAAACACCCTAACCAGACCCCCTGGACACTCCCCCTCCCCCCTGGACTCCCCCACCCGTGGAAAGACACCCCCCTGGAATGCTAATCCAGTTGGCCAAGAAATTTGAAAAGAAAAGAAAAAACTAAAACAGAACACATTACGAAGCCCCTGCCCCTTCATAGACACCCCTCCCTCTATAAATACATGGACACACCCACCCCTGAACAGACACCCCCCCTGGAATTCTAATACAATACACCATGCAATTTGAAATCAATGACATAATCTAAAACCAAACACATTGCATCCCCCACTGCCCTGAACAGACACCCCCTGGAATGCAAATACAATTGCCCATGCAATTTGAAATCAAAGAAAAAAACTAATACAAAACACATTGCAACCCCTCCCCCCTATGTTACTCATTATATAATTTTTTAAGGATATAAAATTATTAACGGGTTCCCCAATCCCTAATGTTGATGCCCAATGACACTCATCCTCTCTATGTTGAAGGAGAATTAATTCATCTCCGTTTCATCAATTTTTTTCTATAGGTTTACTTCCAGACCATTGTGTTAGACTGCACTAGGTTGGTCAGGATCCTTGTCTCACATGGATAATTTTTTAAGGCAATCAGAATGTCACCACACGAGTGATGATGATGGAACCTTTCATTGAAATGGGAGGATGGGAGTTTAAAAGATATCCTTATGGTTTTCATTTTCCTGTCCATATTTCTGTTACGGAAACTTCAGGAGTCACAACAATAGAATCAAGAAACGAAAGAGGATTTCAGAATGTAAATAGACCCGGGACACACAAATTTTCATGGTTCGGGATTAAACCTATGTCCACGGAGAGTTAGAACTTCACTAATTCATGAGAAAAAATTACAGAGGTTTTTTCTGTGGTAACCCTAGCCCAAAAATGGGCTATAAAATAGATAATACGATCACTATTATGAAAAAATATGTCTACATCGCTATAGTAAATGGTGTCCACCTTTGTCAAAAGAGCTACAGTGTTTGCTGACTGGAAGTGAAAAGTGTTATTGAACTGTTCACTCCAAAGTCCGCACTACTACAGTGCTTGTCGATGTCAGTTGGTCAGCTCCACTACAATGGTCAGAAATGCTACAGTGCATGTCGGTGTCAGTCATTCGAACAAAGAAATTTGCAGGCCACAACATTCAGCCCAACTGGATCAGTCTACACTAATCCAACATTTTCTCTTATATAATTAACACATCCCAGTAATCATGTTCTTGATTCCATCTCGATTTGGACACCAATTAATAATGTCACATTATTACTTATCAAGGTGACAACCTGATGATCAAAGTTTACTCGAATTTAAATTACATTGTAAATTTAGACAATCCCATAATTATCTTTACAATTTTTTTGAAATGAGGGAATCTTATGCTTCCCACATAGAAGTAAAGGATGGATTTTCAGTTATGATCTGGGAAGAAAGGTTGCTAAATCGTTTATTGTCAAGCCATATAGACATCTTAGGAATTCACAGTTAGTGGAATAATTTGGAAGCTATTTTGACTACCCAATCAAGGAGAGAGTCTACTGTGAGACCTTTGTTTGCTGTTGGACAACACCAGCACAGCTGCTACACGAGCGTAACTGAAAAAAGAGAGCGCTGGAGGATAGCGCGTGAATTATTTTTGACAAGGACGACAAAATTATTTGGTTTTCTAGTACCCATGAACATAAACAAAGTCTTCATCCCATTTCATAACAATGTAAGCCCCCCTAGACAGCAGCCCCCCCTGTTGCACCCCCTGGATAGAAACAGCCCCTGCTGGACCCCCTAGATAGCCCCCCTACTAGACCCCCTAGTTAGAAGCTCCCCGCCACTACTGGACCCCCCTAGACAGTATCCCCCCCTGCTATACCCCCCATGCACAACCCCATTTGACATAAATTGTGATTAGTCAATCTCAACATTGATCACAAGACTCATATAATACTATCACAGTGAACCACCGTGGGGTGTCATCCGGGAGCAGAGACAAATAACGGATTTTCCATGTCGTGAACATGACATGACCATAGCGTGAACAAGGCGTGTTGGTCTGGTCATAGGACATCTACAGGGAAGCATCTTCTGACCAGGAGTGAAGGGAGTGGGAGGAGGAAGGGCATAATTCGGGTCGTCGCCCCGCCGGATGAAAGTGTGAATTGTCCAGTCTCAAAATTGATCACAAGACTCATGTAATACTATCATTGCGAACTGTCACGGGGTGTCATCCTAGAGTTGGGCCAAATCACGGCGTGACCACAGTGTGACCGTGGCGTGACTATAGCCTGACCACGGTGTGTTGGAACAGTCCAGCGACATTCGTAGGGAAGAATCTTCCATCCAAGAGAAAAGGGAGAGGTAGGAGGCGAGGAAACCTTCCGATCATCACCCCGCTAGAAGAAATTGTAATTATTCAATCTCAACATTGATCATAAGGCTCACAGAATACTATCACTATGAACTACTGCGGGGTGTCGTCCTGGAGCAGGGACAAATCACGACATTTATATGGAGTGACCGCGGCGTGACCGCGGCATGAACGCGGCGTGATGGCCCTATCCAGAAACATTTGTGGGGCAGAATCTTCCGGACATGAGTGAATGGAGTGGGAGGAGGCGGGGCTACATTCCATTCATTACCTCGCTAGAATAAATTCTTATTAGTCAGTCTCAACATTGATCACAAAACTCATGTAATAATCTCAGTACGAACCACCGCGTGGTGTCATCATGGAGCAGGGCCAAATCACAGAATTTCTGTGGTGTGACCACTGTGTGACTGTGGTGTGACCACAACATGAATACAGTGTGACCATGGCATCACCACATCATGTTGGCCCAATCCAGCAACATCCGTAGGGCAGCAACTTCCGTCCAGGAGTGAAGGGAGCGGGAGGAGGCGGGGCAACATTCCATTCATTGCCCCGCAGATGGAAATTATGATTAGTTGGTCTCAACATTGATCAAAAAACTCATGGAATACTATTTTAGTGAACCACCGCGGTGTGTTGTCCTGAAGCAGGGAAAATTCACGACATTACCACGATGTGATCGCAGTGTGACTGCGGTGTGTTGGCCATGTCCAGTGACATCCATGGAGCATCATCTTCTACCCAGGAACGAAGGGAGCGGGAGGAGGCGAGGCAACATTCCAGCAGTTGCCTCGCTGACAGGTGATAGAACATATCAAATATTTAATATTCTATAACAAAGAATCACCGGAGAAGGTTGTAGTGAGAGGAACAATGACACAACGTGTAAAGGGAAACAAAATGATCGAAAATAATCATACAACCTACACAAAAAATTTAAAAATTTATTCACTTTTCCTAAACATGGAGATTATAATTATAATATTCAATGCGTGAAAAGAAAAGTGTCATGTTCAAGGAATATGCCTTCTCAGGCAATGTCATTTGAGTTAAATGAGTATTATACCACAATTTATATAATTTAAAGAAAACAAAATCTAAATAGCTACAAAACAAACACTAACAAGAGGCATATGAATGACTCAAACCAAATCTAAACATGATACAAATAAATATCACAACTCTTTGGATTAGATAAAAACGCACCTCTGTTGGAGGTGTTTTATTATAAAATCATGGAATTTTATTATCACGCAGTTCATTTAATTATATTTAAACTTTATTATAAAAATCATTCCGAAAAAATCAAATCCAATAATTTAGGCAACTAGAACAACATAACTATCACTGTGAGTTTTCGCAGACAGAACACCTCCATTAGAGGGGTTTTATTATAAAAACATGACATTATTTGTCAAATGAAACAATTTTATTAACGAAAACTTATTCAAGATATGCAATTGAATATAATTAAGAAGAATTAAGAATGAAGATAAATTAAATATAAATCATTCTTGAATTAATGAAGTTATAAGATGTATCCTACCTCAAGTTGGAATGAAACCATCCAATTCACCTCTTTGAGCTTTCTAACTAAATGTTACTGCTCCCCCAATGGGTATAAACACCTTAACACATATGCAAGAGTTCCAATAAGTGGTAGAATGAATGATTTGTTCTAAAAAAGTAAAAACCAAATTATATAATACCATGTAATGATATGATGCAGTTTTCTTCTTTTTAATGAGCCAAACACCCTCTTATATTCTTCACTCATGCTGGATATTTTCATTGAAGTACATAAAATGAAAAAAACTCAATATCAAATTCCCATTTCTAAATTACTGATTAGATAAAATTAAATAATCAAAAACGAAATTATAAATTACAGTTTCTCAAAGGAAATATTCAAGAAGACACCCCCTCCTTCCTGGACAGACCCCCCCCCCCCCCACCCACCCACACCTCTGTGGACAGACCCCCCCTGCACACACCCTCGGACAGACCCCACCCCCTGGACATACCCCCCATTCCTGACAGACCCCCTGGCTCCTCCCCTATAGACATCCCCCCAACCCTCCTGGACACCCCCTGGATAGCCCACATCCCCCTCAGATAGCCCTCACCCCCCTAGATATTCCCCCCCTTTTATTTTCTAGACTGACCCCCCCCCCCCTCCTAGACACCCCCCATCCTTCCTGGACATACCCCCTCCCTAACAGACCCCCCCTGGATAGCTCCCATCCCTCATGGACACCCCCTGGACATACAGATTCATCATTCGAATTGATCAAATTCCATGTGTCTTTTACAATATAATTACAACCCTCAATAGTGTTCAAGTAAGTATTGAAAATATAATGAAGAATTGTTTTGTTTTCTCTAGTCTGGAGGGTCACCAAAATTTGATGATCATCAGAATAAATTCTAGGTAAAGTAATACTAGATATGGTATTCTAGTTATCGAGAGCTATGAAGATTGTGAAAGCTCTATCATGATTACTTGATAAAATTATATTATGTTGCCTTCTATACCTGGTATAGTTTGCCTTAACAATATTAATCTCAACAAGGTTATTATCATCAATACAGTGATTAAAATCATTAATTGATGTGTTTGAGTGAGAGGGCCATAGCTTTTCACAAGTTCCAAGGATAACATTGAAATCACTAATAATGTCCCAGGGCACTTGAATAGTGTTGTTAAGGGAAGATATATTGTGCCGCAAGGTTCTTATGTCTTGATATTAATTGCAGGAATACACAAAAGTTCATCAGAAATTATTATCCTAGAAGTTTATTTCTCATGTCAAAGACTGAGAATCATCATTAACAATATGAATTTTATCTATAGAGATATGTGAAAAGATGCGCAAAGTATCACAATTTTTATTATCGGAAGTTGCTCCTATAAAATTATAACTATATTTGTCAAGACTATTAAATCCAGAAGTAAAAGTGAAATTAGGTTCAGATATAGAAAAAAACATCAGTTTATGAGTAAAAAATGATAATCTTATAATTGTGATGGTGTAAGGGTACGATATACCATGATGATTCCAATATAAAATATTCATTTATACTTACGTTTCGGACTAGACCCCTAGTTTTTCTTAACTCTGGAATTATTTCTGTGATTTGATTTTGTTAATTTCTTGGTAGAATGGTCCTTAGCTGTCGTTTCAAATTTTCCCTACAATGTCCTTGAAGGGTTAGGAGAGCTATAATTATTTTGAATACCTGTTGAGACCTCTTCTTGGTGCATTTGTTTGTTCTCAGTTGTCTTTTTTACCACTATCCATTCCATTTCTGGTTTTATGTGATCAGATTCCCCGGATTGGTCACCCAGTTTGTGAGTCGTGAATTCCTTCATAGTAGGGGTTTCTTGTTATATGTCTCTGTTGTAGTTCGAGACCTTCTTCATCATCTTGCATGTGTTGTTTTTTTCTATGATCAGCCATCTTCATATTTCAAACTACATTCTGAACTACTTCTTTGTCCAACATCTCATCCATGTGTGATGTTGAGGAGAGTTGATGTTGTTTTACACTGTTAGTAGTTGCAACATAGGTTTCCTGCAGACCCCCCCTACACCCTGCCCTGCAGAACTCCCCATTCCACACTTCCTCCTCCACCCTCCCCTCCCCCAACCCTACATACATCACCACTGCCCCCTTCCCCCCTCCACCCTGCCCTCTACCCCCTCCACCCTTCCCCTGCACCCCTCGACCCTCCCCCCCTGCCCCTACCCCATGCCCTACAGACCATCCCCCTACCCCTGCCCCTACTCCCTACCCCCTACCACCCTACCCCCTTCTGAATTAGGACCTCTATCACCTAGTAAGATGAGTGGACCAAATATGAAATAAAAAAATTAATTAACATATAACAAAAAATATTTTTATATTGTTCAGTACTAACACTTACCTGTTGCTAAAACTAGTTATACATACCCCAATTATATATTATCCATTATAATATTATTATTAATTATAATGGTTTTTCAATAAAAAAGTTATAACCCATTTAGTTAATACTCTATTTGATCCTCTTAATACCCCCAGTGATTGAACTTTTTTTCCTCCTTTACTTATACCCAAAACATTTGAATGGTTATGACCCCCAGTGTTGAGCCTCTTCAATAACTAGTCCCCCTATTCAGAAGGTCATTCTTTTTATCTTGATCAATTATATGATGATTTCATGATCATCTTCAATGGTATTTCTATATTTAATTTTCTAATGTACAACTTCAAATACATTCAACAGAAACAAACCTTTTATGTATATTTTTCTTAATAATTTTAATCACTTGTGTATGGTCAATTGGGTAAGGGAAACCATGATCAGGAAAAAATTATTTCGTATCCTAATATATTAGCCTCACATATTAACTAAATTCTCATGTGTGAAATATTCTGATACTACACCAGGATTAGTCTCAAAACTCTACACAAAATTTAAGAAAAATATATCACATGGCTTTTTCACAAACCACATTAATGTTAGAAAAAATGAACCCCCTTCAATTTAATACATTTAGATACAGAAATTATCAATTTAATCACTTATAATGAATTACTTACATTCATTTCCATGAAAAAAAACTCATTCATGCATGTTATTTTATGTATTTTATTTCTTGTACTATTCACCGAACACACTACTTAACAATAACGACACTATTTTTCTCTAATAAGAAAACTCAAGAATTTATACTATTATAGTTAATCTGATCAATTTATTTTAACAATCAGGTATGGAAAAAGATAATTCATGATTTCTCCTCCTTCCCCATCTCACACAACTATTCTCTCACTTATACACCTCACATAATAGATGTATATGTGGAAACTACTTCCTGTCCCTTCTGAAATATAGTGTGGATCATATACTAGACTGTGTAATCAATCCATGATAATTAAAACATTAATGTATAGAAATAATATGTATGAATTAATAAAAACAATACACAATTATTTATATTTCATGTCTTCCCTATTCCACAGTCAACTCTTCAAAATTATCTCTTGGATATTCTTACTGTTTTTACCCATGAAATGAGCATGTTGTGGAATTAATGAAGAATAATCCACTGAATTATCCCCACCGCATATTTTAACCACCTATAATATATATGAACTACTCCACCTAAATCGTTGCAATTACAAAAGACAAAATCTTTGAAAAACAAATCCCACTGCCTCCATTTTCTATTCACTGTTTCTAATAATAAAATACACCACTAACATCAGTTTATAAGTTTGTGGAATCGTACAACCATATTTATCCCTTATTTGGATTTGATGAGATGAATTTGATCACAAATCAGTATGACATGAAGAACTATGTTTTGAAGCTTCACTAATGAAGCTTAATGAAGAATAGAACATCTTAGCATGACCAGATAGCTCATATAAAACATATCAAATAGATGGAGTTATGTATGCAATATTTTATGTGGAAGAAAATTGTTCCATATAGAACTTTTCCAAAATCAATAATATGCTCAGACTGATACTCCATATTAATACATAGGCATGTCTCCCAACATTCAAGCTAGCATTAGGGTTGACACATTGTTACACTTTCACACACTATGGGCCTTATATGGTCATTCGTCCCAATGTTAAACCACATGCCCATTCCTCATACATGATCCAACCAATGAACATACACACTAGAACTATGAATCCCACAATCCATAGGCAGTCTATGTGAGTGTTATGCACTCTCACTGGATACAATGGGTTGGGTGATTAAACATTCTTTCTATCCTATGAAGTGGTTGTCCTTGGTTGGAATATGGCTGACCCCATTTTATAATAAAGGATCACTATTTTTTAAAAATCATATTCTATATATTTAATACAATCTCAATCCATTTCTCAACATCAAATAAAAAACATAAATATGATCATCTATAATATTAATACTCCATTTTAAAATGTTATAAACAATATGCGCTTCTCCTAGTGTAATTAGATAATGACTTTGACATAATAAATAGTTAAAAAATAATCATAATTAAAAATCCATAAATTTTCATTGAATAAAATTATTAATATAAAATTAAAATTCAATAAATCAATTGGGATCTTCAATATCAAACATTGGATTTGTTTTCAATAACTATTTCATTTAGAAATTCAAGGATTCCATATAACGATTATTGATAATAAAATCAATGATATAAATATGAGAATGATTTTTCATATCTACTATTAAAAATTTGATATCTTCTTGTTCTCTTATGAAAAATATATTATTATTTATTCCAAATAGGGTTGGAATCAAATCAATCATATAAATAAAGAGTCTTCATAAAAGATGAAATCTCTTAATATTTATTTATATTAGTCTCTAATAATGATAATGACGTCAAAATATTATAATTTAAGTGGGATATAATGTACTCTTATTTTGTTATCTGAGTGATCAAATCATCAATGTGGGAATGCATCTGATATATTATCTTATGTATCTATTCCAGTACCATTGAAGATTCCCTTATTAATTCATCCATGGGATTCCCTATACAAAAACTATGAATTCCCCCATCATTGCTATCCAATTTTTTTAGGGTCGGGAAAAAATTTAGCTTGATATCATTCAATGGTAGGTAATCTAATCCACCTACCCCCATATCATGAGAAATCGGTCTTAGGTGTTCATATTGGCCAAATAACTCCTCTAAGGGAGTCTCAGTAATCAGGGCATGGATTTTATGCTATATATGCCTTCATAATACATGGGTTTTTGTAAGAACTTGGGTGGGTATTCCAAAAATAAGAATTATTATCTAAGATGATGAAGAAGTAAAAGAATAAGTTTCATGTTATCTCCTTTCAATTGACACATATTCCATCACTGATATTAAGGTACCATCCCCCTCAAAAAATATTTCCCACTAATAAGATGTTAATCAATATGATGATAACAGTTCCTTGGTGGCTCACCTAAGTCCTGAGTAAACTCCAATTCTACAAAAGATAAGGGGTTTGTGATGCACAGGTCTGGTCTTTTTAATGGATCATTCGATTCAATAAACCACCCAGATAATCATCCACCCAAATATGGGAATATTCATAAGACGGGAAGACAGTTTAATCAACCACTGTAAGAATAATCTCAACATTTATGTCTTCACATGCCAATATAAGATGAATTTGGTGGCTATGGCCAGGGTGTTGTTTGACTCCCATGGAAGCTTAAAGGAGAGGAGAAACACATTGAATGCAAAAAAACTGGAGAGAAAACTGATAGGGAGAATATACATTGCATATAGTTATCTATTCTAAGGATTCATATGAACCCCATCCTATATATAAATATTGTATGATCACTCATCCAGAGATCCCCTTAAATTATGGAAAATTATACCAGATAGTGCAGGATAGGGAATGAAGTTGAAATGATAATGTTGTATCAACATGCCAATAATCTCATAAGGACCTAGTGGCATCACCCCAACCCTTGAAATAGTCAAAATCAGAGAGTAGATCAAATATTCAAGGATTCCATTAGTGTTATGATATTTGTAACACAGAAAATCCTCTCTTATCTATCCAAATAAGAACTGGAAGGGTCCTCCAATCTAGTAAAGGTAGTTTCCATACCTAATATGAATGTGGATTTGATAATGGATTCCAAGGGTAATAATTAATAGATTTAAAAAGAACCCCTATCCCAATAAAACTATTATCATCAATATGATTACATGATTTCACAATAATATTTCCACATGTAGGAAAATAAATCTATTAAAAAAATGGTTATAAACCCCTCCGGAAAATGCTTAGGGATACCTCTAGTCTCAGTCATTATCCCCATGTTGTATACTCCCTAGACTCAAGTATTGCCCAATAAAATCTTGTTCTATCGTGAACCTATTATGAAGAGAGTCGATGAGGGTGTATAGCTGTTGGTCGAGACCTGTTGTGGTAGAGAAATATTTTAATCCAATCCTTAAAAGAAATAAGTGGTTGTTGGTTAATATCCTTCCTTAACATATACATAACAATTTTGAGAACATCCCTTCCCAATATCAAATCTCATGAGGTGTCATCCTAAACATTTTTAACCAGATTATATTCTTTATACATATCCCAAATAGGAGGTATTTCACCCAATAAATTAAAATTTTAAAAATAAATCCCTACTTTTCCAGGGGGTAAATGGAAAGAATTCGTTCTAGGAAACCAATGTATAATTATCACTTTAAGTTTTTAATGATGATAAATGATGAAATGAGACTCCATACAACCTCATAAATATAGATAACAAGTAACTGGTCATAGAATAATGATCATCTCTTCCTAACCTAAAAATGTCATGCAAATTCATAGTAGAAGTTACCTATTGAACATAAGTCTCACATAGAGATCCAACCACATGTAAGAGAATTCAAGGAGGGGATGAGTGTGCTCAAATAAATTTGAACAATTGGTTTGTGGAAAATATTTAAACCCTCTAGATATCAAGGTGAGATAACCAAAATGTAGGATAACCCATGGAAGTGTTGTATAAAAATTTGATTTTCTTTAGAAATCATTGTTTGAATAAAATCAAGGGGATATGACATTCTGTAAGATGGAAGATTATAAACATGTGAAGGAGTGTAATCATCATCCAGTATACTGAATACCTTCAAATAAATTCAGTGTAATAGGAGATATATCTTAAGTTCATGAGTTAAAATCCCTTAACAATCCTTGTTGGTAGAGAACACATCCTAATGTGGGTTGAAATTTGATTCCCAGTAATAATATTATTATGTATGGTTATGTTGGATGATTTCTATGAACTAGAATTCATCTATATGAAGAAAAGAAACAAATATATTTTATTATAAATTATTTACTATATCACCATCACTGTGTATGGTTCCCTTATATGTTAAACATCATCACATCAATATTCCATGAATCTCTACTCACACTCTACCCATGTCTTCTATTAATAGAATAGGAATGGAGATATAAATAACCATCACATGAACTTAAAATCATTGCATAACCTTAATATTAGAACATTGATGAAAAAATATGGTATAAAATACTTTTGTGTATTGGAATCTATGAGGAGTGAACTACGGTGAATGGTCGTCAGAGAGGAGGGCGTCGCGGTGAGGGAGGTATTCAGGGAGGAGGGTGCCATTGTGAGGGAGGTAGTCGGGAGGTGGGGTGCCGCGGTGAGAGAGTTTTTTAGAGAGGAGGGCACTGTGGTGAGGAGATGATGGGGATGAGACTTCAGGAAGGAGAATTCATCAGGGAAGAGGGTGTCGTAGTTAAGAGAAAACCTCGGAGAGGAGAAGTCATTAGTGGAGTAGGGCCATGTGGTCAGGAGAGGTCGGGAGGATGGCAACACGATTATCTGAGGTTGGGGTGTATAACTCGTCAGGAGGAGAAGAATCCGGGAGGAGAAGAAGTCGGTAAAAATGTGAGAGTAGCGAATCACGGACCCCGATAGCAAATAGGGAAACACGTGGTATAGCCACAGTTAATAAATTAAACCATGGAAATTAGGAAGATATAGCCACCGACCAACAAAACTATGGTTATAGGTTCATAACTATAGCTTTAATATATGCGTGTTTATTTTTTTTATTACATCCAGTCATCTACTATTTACTTATTGCATGTTATTACTATTTGTTCTATTGGAATCTGTTTATTTTCCTCTCAATTTCTCTTCCAATGAGGGCATAGTTTCCCCAATAACACACTCAAGGACCTTGCTACTAGTTAGAAGCCTCTGGTATTTGGGGAAATGTTCTTGATGCCTTGCGACCAACCGAGTATGGGGAAACTCTAGGAATCCCCTGAAAACGGGATGTTAAACTAGGTGCATAATGAATATTTTTCCATTGTGATGCATAGTGATTCCCAGATCCATTATCATATGCCTATCCATAAGAAATTAAATTACCATCTTCCATTAATGTGAGTGAGATCTATTTTATTAAATCCTCATGGGATGCACATGGTGTCTACTACCTACCTCCAGATATGATAATGACCACTTTTCATAATAATATCAGTTCTAAATTTTTAAATAATTATTTTAAGCTCATTATTTTCATAAATCACACTTATTGTCTTAAGATAATAATTTCATCACAAGACTTCAACGGATATCTGTAATAAGAGAATATGACTATGATTTATATAATAGCTTTGAATATGCAATCTATAAGTATGATTTAGCCCAACATATGGCCCCCTGAAATATACTTTCAACCAATGATATCATTTTCATTTGGAAATAATTATATTTTCTCCATAATTATTCAGATCATCACCAACAGAGCTAGTTTTTTAACATGGCCCATGGTAATATCATTCAATCATACCTCATAAAACATTAATTGATCCACAATCCAATATATTATGAATTTCATTGAATCTAATCGAGCTCTAAATATGTTAAATAATCTATTCTCTATAGGCCTCACATGTTTTATTATCTGAAAAACATTGGTCAATACTATGAGATTATAATCGATCGCAACAACTAGTCAATTATACACAACATTAAAAATTCTATAACCATTGAAAAAAGAACGATGAACATACAGAAAGTAAACACATTCATGTTCTTGATTCAAAATTATATTTTCCCCCCATGATAATATATTACATACATAGTGATACAATTAACATAGTCTATGAATTATTTATTAAAAATATTGTTTTTTTAAATCCACATAATACAATTAATATCAGAAATAATATATACCATTATCATGAGTTGATCATCCATAATTGTTATCCCTTTTATATAAAAAATTTAATAGAGGCGGATTGAGTAAGGTAATACACATGATACTTCATGAAACCTCCACCAAAACATCATATGTGAGTACTTTATTGAGTGTGACAATAGAAATCCAACATCCACTAGTCTCCATTGTTTGACCTTCTGATTATTTTTCTATAATGAATAATTTTTATTCTATTCCCACTAGTTTATTTTTCAAACTAACATTGAAATTGTTGTGTAAATAATCAAAAATTCAATAATATAATTATTCAAGATGATTTAGCATCCTAGTTATGATAGATTCGTCAATTATAATTATTTTATGTGAAATAAATTTATAATTTTTTTCAACCATAAATTGAAACAATAGTTTCCATTACTTACCTGACTATAATCATCACGAGGAATGAGTCCTAAAAATTCACAAATGGTAACATAAAATTATTATTCTAGAAAAAAATTCAATTCGTCACTCTATAAATACACACATTCTATTATAAAAGAAAAATTCTATAGTTATAATTGAAAATGAAAAAAATAATATTGGGTTGAAATCCTATAAATAGTGGACAAAACCAATGAGAATTGTTTTCTATGTTTATTCTCCCTCTCTATAAATGTATAAAAGTTTATTAAAAGATATAAATTAAAAAAATCTTGTGGGGACCACTTTACAACCCTGGAAAACACTAATCCAAGCCCGCATGGACCCTTGGCCGAGGAAAAAGCCGTAAAATTCATCCATTCCTATCATTTCAGCTTAGTTACAATAATATATCTTGAAAAAGAATGACATGATATCATCCCTATAAATTAACCACATCTATTATTTTTAAATGTCAAATTATATTTTCAATTATCCCTGATCAATTTTTATGGAGTGATCATTTTGACATAAGAATTCTAGAATTTTAACCTCCATTATTTTTGTATTTTTTTTATTAAATGAATTTGAATGTCTTTATATTACCATTAAATTAATTAGAAGTTGATATAAAAGATGAACACTTGAGTATATATTTGTTTTAATTTATAAATATTAATAAAAAGGAGGAGTATAATTTTAAATCTACAGACTCTCCATAGAATTATATGAAAATAGAAATGAAAAACAACTACGATGATCATTTATCTCTTTTTCCTAACAAATCTGATAAAACCTCATGAAATGTATTAAGGGATATATTTAGTTTGATCATTTCTCAGTTTCCACATCATCCGGTTATCATGTTTTTTAAACATAATCTTTTAGTTCTCAATATACTATCCTAGAAACTTCATGTGTTGTTCTTATTATAAAATTTTATCCACTATTTCCACATAATCATTATCCTCCTATAGTTTTCTTGTCTTCACATCTTTTTAATATGAATATGTTATTCCTAAGAAACTAAATTATGATACTACATTATATCATAATTTAATTTTTCCACATGATTTTTAGAAAGATAATTTTTTTTGGTTAGGTTATTAGGCCAAAAAATCCTCTAGAGATATGATAACATGATGGGTATGAAATTGTGACATAAAATTGTTAAACCCACGTAAAACCAATCCAAAAAAGTGAGGAAAAAGTCTTTTCCCAATATATATAATTTTATCTAAAGGAGTGTATATGATGTTATGAAAATCCTGATGAAAATATCATTTCATATAAACTATATTATTTTGGATACATTTGGATCTAGAATCTATTCAGACTTATTACAAATATATAGTCCTAATTAGGACCGCAATTTTTATGTTTTATTTAACTGGTAACACATTTATAAATATATCATGTATAATTTTGTTACAATCAAATCATGGATTGGGTTACTAATGGTAGAATCCATTGATGAAGCACTTCAAACAATTTTTGAGTGATCAACATAATTAAAACATCTAGAAATATTATCAATAATAAAGTGACTATGGAAATCCTATAATTAAGGTAGATATTAGATTAATTCTCCACCGCCTAATGATTATTTAATGTCTTCCCATACATTTTTCTATCTCAAGGTATGGTTTTCAATGCATAAAAGGGTGGTACTATGAGAAATATATATTTTTTCCACCCATCAATACTGCTTACTTTATATGACTTATTGATAACACACTTTCCATTAGTAATAATATTCACATGATAAAATATTTATAGAACCAATAGATATCACTATTATTTAAATTCATGTATCGTTACAACAAATCTTAAACTAATAGTAATTAGTGGTGGATGGATGTCACTCCCACATAATATGGGTATGTGGTAAGGATGTTCCTTGTGATATAAATCCAAAATACTACTCAAATCTATAAAGGGTTGTTGGTTTTACAATAATCACCCAATTTGTTCCAGAGGTCAGAATCCCATATCAAAAATATATGATGTAAGAATGAACTTTTATTGTTCCCCATATATTCATTGTTAATGTTTCAAATGGTATTGTGTGAGGAATGAATGTAATGTCAATGGGATGAATAAAAATCACAATTTCATCATCAATATCTAACTATATTGGTTGAAAATAGATAACATTGATCAACAATATGAAAAATCTATAATTATGAATTAATGATAAACTTTGATAGTCATAAACAAATATCGTTCATCGATACAGTCACATATAGATATATATATTTATGATCCAGTATGTTTTTGTGATGTACTTCAATATTATATGTGACCTAACACTGAATAAATTATATAATGGTTAGGTAGAAAAAGGTTTCTCATATGAGAATGTAGCTTCTATCACAATAGTTGAAATAATAACACCATAATGGGAAACAAAGGATTGGGAAAACCATCTACCTAAAACATGATGAAATACCTTATTATCTAGTGATATGAAGTTATGTTTGGTCAGGTCTCATAATCAAATGTGGTCAAATCACAATGATATACGGTATCCTAAAAAGACCCATGAATATAATATGTCTATTGTTTAGGATTGGTCATAGTGATTCTGACGATTAGACTTGGTTAACTAGGTCATAATATTATTTTCACTATATTACTAAACATGATAATTAAATATGTATGAAAATATTAAATGCTCTAATTTCATTGACATAGATAATAAATATCATAATAGTGGAAAATTGAATATAAATATAGGAAACAAATTCTCCATGATAAACTAATCATATATCTGTATAAGGAATGGGATACCCAGAAGTTGATAGAAATTTCATATATTAATTATGAATTCACCATGTAGAATATGGAGTACATTTGCATTTGAAAACAAACTAATGATCAGTTTGGGTATGTGTCTCATTAGTGGATAAATCATAAATTGAAAACGAATCATACTAATTTTTATTAACCAATGCATTCAAATCACTTTTTAAAATTTTTTACATCTCGAATAAAGACATAATGTCTAGACACATTCATTAGAGAAGCTCATGTTCTCCTGAATCTCTTACATGCAAATCACTTCTCCATTGTAACTAGCCCTTGAATGTTTTAAACTGATGATTACCATTTATTGTTAGTTTTAGGGGTGTATCTTGGTTTTCCTAGAAATCTATAGTACATAACGAGCTATTAAAAATGAGGAAGATTACTTTACTAAATTTGGGGATTATTTGACCTTACCTTCAGAATCATTATTGACCATATATTGAGTAAACATCAAACCAAAAATATGGAATGATTTCAATACATTTCAGAATCCGAGTATCATCCCCCAACATAAAATTATAACAGAAAATAATTAGAGAATGTATTGTTCTAAAATTCAATATAATTTTTTTTCTTTATCCCATTGGGTAGAATAAAAAGCCATCGAGGGATGTACTCAAAATTTAGGGCGATAGACATTATATATTTAGTAAAAACTCAATATTAGATATGTAGATTAGATAACTATAATTTTTTTATCCAAATAGAATAAATTGAAAAATATTCAAAATATAAGGACATGAGAAAACTTTGAAAATTTAATGAAGTAAAAATATCATTATAACATAATGTATGTTATGTGGACCATTTGGTTCACGTTATTTTTGAGCTACAAAACAACTACATGAAATGATTTCAAACCCATAATCTGTAAGGAATGTTTATGGAACCATATTCATCATAATATCTATCTGTTTTGGATGGTGAAACTTATTTATTACACAATTATTAATAACTATAAAGATGGAATAATGAAACGATATCAGAGATGACTGAAAACAACATGATATATCTAAAATCAAAATGAATTATACTGAAACCTTTATATAGTTTTGGGTCCCCTAAAATAGTATATATATACAATGTAAATAACATATATGTGGTCTATATAATTCCTAAGAATAATCACATTTTAATTCTGAATGGACTCCATTCAAATAGAGATATTTTTTAAGGCACAACAATTTATAAGTAATTATAGAAAGGTAATTTATAATCTTTTAGAAAAGAATGATTTACAGAAAAAAATTATAATGGAATAATAAAATTATATGGAGCCAAATAGAAATAAAAAATCTCTATATTGTATATTATAATTATTTATAGAACATACCTATTCATATATAACCCCCACCAAAAAATGAAAAATAATTGTAGAGAAATTTTGTGCCTTTACACACCCGATAAAATAAATTTCATTTATAGATAAAGGCATTGGTTTTACTCAATAAAATTCAAAATTCACTTTCATGTCTGGAAAATACTCTATTCCCCTTATATATAGATGACCATTTATGGAAAGTATATTTTATTCCACTACATATAAATTCCTCATTATCCACCCAATGAATGAATAATTAATACTTGGATTGGTTTGGAGACAAATATTAGAGAAGAATAAATTCTGGAAGGGTTGAATTTCAAAATCTAGGTGATCACCACAAAATTCTCTTTACTCACTCCCTGAAATATAGGATAAAACACCCTAAAAGGTAGTACATTATAAAAGGGGACCAAATATAAGGTATATCTATTGTGAAAAGGTAGTATCTATTATTTTTACATAATGGAGACACTCTCCATTAGGATGTATCCCCTTATCAAAGGAACATACATTTTAGAATAACCAAATTATTATATTTGGCTTATGAAATACTTATACCATTACTCGAAATGGTGAAAACTTATAGTATTTACAACTCCCATATGGAAACTCCATTTTCACATAGTGTTCAACTTCATCATATCCCTATCATTAATTATCCAAATTGATATATCATGTAAAATTATAACCCATTGAAGGATAATATATGACCTACCCCAATGATAATAGAATTTTATTATTATGATCACGGGAACCAAAATTCCACTATTTTTAATCATTCATTCACTTGTTAATTGGATCTCCCAAACATAAACTACCTAATATCTATGTTCCTTGGTTGGTTTTTAATAATCCTCCCTCATCATAAAGTGGATTTCAATGATAGAGGTTGCGATGGGAATCTTATTAATTTTTAAGCGATGTTTACCTCCAACATGAAGGTGTCCATTTAATGAAAATTGGGTAGTATTTATGCCTTTTCTCCAATTAGAGGATGTGTATGATATAATTATAAGTTTATAAAAAGTTTTTACTATGGTAATAGTATTACCTATTAATGTAATCCCATAATATTCTATATCTGCAAGTCCACAATAGCTCCACCCTCATCCATCAGTCAACAGGGAGTAGGATTCCCTAGGTATCCCTCCATGTGTATTCCCCTCGAGACCTTTGTAATATGTAGTACTCTTAATTCCATCCATATAAATTCCCAAATTCACTAATGAATAAATATGGATGTTTAACCCCAAACCTCAATATCATGTGTAATTACTATATAATCATGATTTTGTGGGCTAATTGTCCTTCTACTATCTCTTACTTCATAGACAGAGAATTAATCATATTGGAATATAGATAAGTGAATATCTTGTCACTATCATAATAATTAATATATCCTTGGTCCTCTCCTGTAGGTGTATAACCATAAAACACCGAATTATATGGGCCTTAAATATCTTCTATATGGGATAAACAGGGTTACCACATGAGGTTCAAACCCAAATATTCAACACATATCCATACCTATTTGGAAACATTCCAAAAAAAATCACGCACCCCCTAGGGGATAAAATCATTCAAGGTATTTCATCTCATCATCAATTATTTTTTTCTTATTGAGTGCCTTCTATATGGGGTCACATTACCAATATTATTAATCATATATCATGTGTACAAATTTCATTAAAGGTCGACAATGTGGGGCCTCTAATGAAGAAGTACCATTTTATCAATTACTAGGAATAATTTTCATTAACATCATTTCTATATTTTGTCAAATTATACCATTTTATCCATGTCATATGACTCTAAATGTTATGTTGTGCCTTTTAATAAGGTACATATCTATGGTGTTCTGATTCCATTCATGAGAATTCATTGGAAACTAAATCATTGAGTTGGTACCAAAAATAAACCAAAAAACATCTCTCTAGTGGAAGATAAAATATTGAGATCTCGGATGTGTTCCATTAAACCATAGTTATATAATGTCGTGTATCATAAAATAATAAACGAAACAATATAGAAACCTCTAATACAAACAGATAATTCCATTTAAGGAGAGACTATGTACAAATCGAGGGTTCCATTTATGATAAAACTTTTATATGTACATATGGTAGAGATAAATACATTTTATGGAACAACATCTAAAATATTATGGGTGACCAGTACCACATTGATTTTAAGAAGGATTCATGAATAGACTTTAATATTATATGATATTCTTAAATATGGAAATCATTCATTACCAAGGTCTATGATGAGATTGACCATCCAACCTCTCATGAAATTTTTATTTTTAATCATCATTATAAAAATTATCATTGACCATGTACCTCAGGATTAATGGATCATATCTGATTACAATTATAGGAACCATTGGTTGTTTTCAGTTCCATTATTGAACTCAGATAGAAACTATTCTAATATTGTGAGTAATTTTTCACATATTAATAACATTAAACATTAATTATTGAATCAATTATATATTTTTAGAATAAATTGAACATAATATGAAAATTTTAATAATTTTGGATTTTGAGTGATTTTGTTACTATCATATTTCATCTATAACATTTTCTACACTAGTTATAGTGATTAAATTCCTTTTTTGTAGGATTATATGTTTATTTTTAACATTTAATTCATCATTTAGAAAGGATGAATCCAAAAAATATATTAAAAGGGGGTAAAAACTCTAGACAAGGAATCTATGCCTATGCTGGATGATTATTAAACATTTTACCATACCCCTCAAATAGGTAATAAATTTTATTAATATATTATCATTTATTTAGAAAATATTACGATGATAATCATCTCTATCTATAAGTAATTTATAAATAAGGATTCACCAATTCTCAAAATGCATGGTATTCCAGAAATGAAGAATAAAAATATTCTCCCAACTCTAAATAATTGATTTAGTATTTATGATGAATCATTTCTATATGTGGAAAAATAAGATACCATGTTTTTAGTAAATTCAAATGATGGAGGAGAAGTTTTTTCGAATATTACTTTTTACACATATTCAATTTAGTGGGGAAAACAAGTAAAAATGTCCAATGGAATATTTTCAATTGAAAATAACCCACCATAATAAGAATAAATTTATGACCTCTCATTACTTAAAATATTTTGACACATAGTCCACCATTTTCTTATTAATTTATATTATGTTTATATATTAATATTAGTGTGTAATTTTAATTTATTAGATTATTTTCATCATTTTTTCAAATTTATTTTCTATTTCTATTTTCTCTTCCTTTTAATCTCATCACCATTAAAATGGGGAACTAACATCTCTATTGATAAATGGAGGGAGTAGTTATTTCTTGAGTTATTACATGTCATGTTTTTAAATTAATAATTTCTCATATTTTAAGACCTGGAGAAATCTATTAAGATGTTTATTCTCCATATTGTAACTAATTTTGAGATCTACTAAATTGTAGACAATTATCCTTCCCTTTAAATTTTTTTTTCATACATTACAATATAACTTGAATATATTTGGCCAATATTGAGTTCTCTAAGATGGGTTTAACAGAATTATTTCTTGAAAAAAATTATTATCGGTGTGGGGTAATAATAATTAAATGAATGATTTTATGTTGTGAAAAAAAAAATTGAATTGGATATTGGGGTATATTTTAATAACATGGATTGAATTTCCATGAACTCTTATGAGAAATAATCATCTTATAAATTTTTTTTGTGTCGTGTTATTTTCATTGTGTCATGTTGTAATATATTATTTTATAAAATATTCTTCCAAATAAAAATATTTTAACAATATATTACATATATTTATATTAGTTTGAATTTAATTGTGACAAAATAATGTCATTTAGAGTGAGTGTAATCCAAGATATTGATCCTGAACATGCACTATATTTCCTACGATGGTAAATATAATATTGATAAATAATCTAGGAATGATCCATATATATAATAGTTGAAATATATAATAATTTTTTAGGGTACCATGTTATATGGTTCAAACATCACTAGATATCCTAAAATTATATGACTAAAGGATAGATAAATTGTATGGAGGATATATTTAATGAGCATATATTCTAATATAAGATGTTCAAATAAGAACTAGTAAGAGAATACTCATAGAGTGGTTTAGTGGGAAGGAAAATGTGTCTACACCTGATTTAGGAAATATGGAAAGAAATATATCTCTTGAATCTACAATAATAAAAAATATTTCTTCCATGATGATGATTATATATATATATATTTTTCTAACATACATGAGAGAGAGACAATAATCGTGTCATAGGGACTAGTTGTGGAAGAGAAAAACCTAAAACATATTATGAGGGCCCAAAATATAGGATGTTGGTATTTATAAAAAAAATTATCTTCTATTATGATTAGAGTAAAAGAACCATATTCCAATGACACTCACATGGATATGGCTCTCATGCGATGAAATTAAGACACATAAATGGAAATTCTCACAATAGTTTAAGGGTCACATATAATGAACCATTATTTCAATGATGGTATTTATAGTTAGTATTTAAAATTTAATACCTTAAACAGATTTAATAAGATGTATAATCAATATATGGATGCTGCGATATCATTTTTGTCTCATTGAGAGCATAGATCATGTAAATGGGAAAATAGATTAGGCAGCATGGTCATTCGCTAACCATGTGACCTTGGATGCATGGTCATTAGCAGAGTTGTAGGAATGGGGAAATCCATTTTTCATAGTATGTGCATATATTGTCAAACTATACACCTCAAATTGTGTTGTTCCCCATCTATCAGTGAACATAGCACAGTTCTCCCACGGTTTGGCGAAAACGTGTTTCCAAACCATGTGATTTGATTTTTTGATATAATAATATCATTTTCACATTGATTAGTTCTAAAAAATACACCATTTTCTTATCCTACATTCTGCAAAAAGAACCCCTCCTCCTCTTCCATGAAGCTCAATTTCACCTAAAACCAGGCATTGAAGCAGTTCCTCCATCATGTGTCTGTTTGTTGATCCATAGGAATCATTGAATTAGTCTTGGTAATCTCCACAAGTGTCTCAACTCATGTGGAATTTATTCTTCAAATCCTTTAATTTGTTTGAGTGTAGGTTCATTTTCCCTATTTTTAGGGAATTTTAGGGTTTCTTTTATCTCATCCATCCTACTCAGAATCTAAGGCCGATACTAAACATGGAGTTTTCTAGGTACATGATGTAAGTTGTCCCACAATATTCCATTTTATTTTTTTTCATCTTTAGCTACCCCATTGTGATGTATGTAATTTTTTTCCATGTGTTTCATCTACATTTATTTATTAATATCCAATTTAACTTTTTTTGTAGATATTTGTTAAATGAATCTCTTTTGATGGTTTATAGGAGACGCATACCATATATGTACACCCCATGGGATTCCAATTAAAATAATCATTTTGGACAGTTGGATCAAATTCCTGTTACTACATAATTGTTTATGGAATAGAAATTAAATAGAATTACCCTTTATATATGTGTATTAAATATAGAACAAGGAACCTCTATGGTGACTAGACCTCTTATGTATTGAATTTCCTATTTGGGAAATATTCTTAATGAACATGTCGTCATCTAAATGACCCTTTGTGCCCTATGTTGTCTTTATATGTCTTAATGAATATAATTAATTGGTTATAGTGAATGGATTATATAGTACTGATTATGAAATACTGTGCAATATTTAAAATAATTTACCATGACACCTTATAATAGGCCCTTGGGTATCATAAGTTCATTTGATATGTTTTGAAAAATTTAATGGGATGATTTAAATGAAATGGAAAATGATTTATTAATTTCCATTCATAAATTTAATCGATTGGATATTATTGGAATGAATATTGTGGATGATAATGACATTATACTTGTTTATTCCATTGAATTATTATCATGTATTATAATGATTCAATGGAATTTGAACGTGATTATTGGAACATATGATAGGTAATGTCTCATATGTTATTTTATAAATATGAGTACGACTAAAGAATTTTAATTATGAATGACCAAAACTCTTCAAAGAATATAAATAATATAATGAAATGTGTGGGAGGTATTTACCCATGCCATATGTACTAATAATAATCCATTATGTATGTTGTGATATGATTCTAAGGGATCATTGATCATGGAGTCATCACAACCCTATACATCAAGTATTGAGGATGGAATCTCACACCCGTGATACTACATGGTAGTTTGGATTTATGTTCCACATTCTAGGATTAATGCGTTTCTATTTCATCTCATTCAACATCATGGGGGTTGTACACATGATGTATCTCACTATATTGAGATGTAGGGAATGTATCCCATTGAATGAGCTTATAGGATCATTACACTAGTCATTTATGTAAGATTTACACCCTATCCCTATGAGAACTAGTATTCTAGGTATGTGACATGTTACGTCTACACATAATTTGTTTACAAATTATGATTCTATAAAAAATTATTCAATATATATTATCAATGTAATTTATTTAGTGACACGATAAAACACATGTTCTATCCATGATATGAAGAAGATATACTGACTAGGTGTCTTATAGGATCCTTGCATGGATGGTTATTTATTTCTGCATTATTTTACTATTATTATTTTACCTCTATACCTTTTAGTTTTGATCATTGATTGGATTAAATGTAAAGATCATTGGTGGTGTCCTAATCTGATTTTTTTATCACACCATACTCTGGCTATATCTTGTACAATAAAATTTTATTTATTTTAGCAAATTGTAAGTAAAAGGGACAAACTTCAGGTTGTATACATTTTTACCTCTATTTGGAATTTAAGAGTAGAGGATTAGGGATAGTCTCCAAATTCTTATGATGTTATTTTTTCTTTTTTTCTTTTTGTATTTTGGTTTTGAAATGTTGTATATTTATGTAAATTTTCTGTATCATAGCATTCCATGAATCCATGAATCATACACTTCCATATAACATTTATAATATATTACTTGTTTTTCAGTTTATCTATTATCATTCCCTACTTACTTATAAACTTATCTATTTATTTTTACATACTTTATTTATTTTCTCTATTTATATAATTCTTCTGTAATTGAATTTATTTTATTTTATCAATTGTTCCACTAATATGACTGGGTATAATCTCCCAATTTGTTCAATATTACACCGAAAATTATAGTCAGCATCCTCTAGTGTACAGTGAGTAATTCTTGCGGCTATGTGATCCACAAACTTTGGGAACCATTTATGTGGATCCTGGGTTAAGACATTACAAAGTGGTATCAGAGTGGTTCCTTTCATGACATAAAATTGGGAGACAAGATATTGGATATCATGAGGTCTTGTAAATTTTTCATAATCCAAGCTTGTGCATTGAAAATTCATGTTCAGGGTAAATTACGAGTTTCCTGGATTAATGTTTTTTTTATGATGATTCCATTTATAATTTATATGACTTCCCTATTGGGTGGTACACTTTGTAGCAAATGTAATTAATATTGATTTCATTGAAATTATTATTTATTATTTTTCACTCGATATGAGGGTAATTAATTACATGAATCAATATTAGAAAATTGTGATTTATACCAAACAGATATTTTCATGTCATTACTATTTGTAGCATCAATTTTATTATTTCATATTTATATTTCTTTGATTACACCAAATTGTGTTTAATGTTATTGTAAGGAATGGAAAATATAATTGACACTTAATGTGAATTCCTTATCAGAATAGTTATTTCTTGAATAGGTTAATGTAGACACCATATCCAATGAATTATAACACATTTAGTTATATGTCACTGATCACAAGAGCTATATTGTGTTGGGGTGTGGGTCAAGTTGATTCTCTATTTTGATGTATCTTGATTATTATCCCTTATGGATCAAAAAATTGTAGACTATATAATTCATACATTATGATTTTTTTAAAAGTTTAATACAAGAACACATTTATATTAAATAGGACTTTTAAAGTGAAAATATAAATTATACATATTTCATACATAGAGACACAGACCCAAAATTAGAATTAATAGGGGTACTAGGTATCTCAAGAATTCTTACGGCTAGCTATTGTATTTTTCTACCATAGAGACATGTATTTTGAGGTATAAAGAGTGAAATGAAATTTATATAGAAAATATTTAATCATATCATAGTTTTTAAAAGGATATAATCTAATTTTCATAAATCTATTATGAGGATTTTGGTTGATATTTTAGTTTCATTCGATGGAGACATCCTCCCATCGTTCACTGTAAAGGAAATGACAACAATCCTCTTGAGGTGGTGGGCCTTGATCCAAATGTTATTGATCCTATAGTGACACACATGGACCCTCTTCATGTTCCATATTGTGGTAAACATAGTTTTTTATGTAATTTCTTCGTGTGATTTAGTTGATGTAATATTTGTTTTGACAAACCCTGAGAATGAAAGAGTTAACTCGCAAGTTTCTATAGAAACATCCTCCAATCTATTAGGGGTTATGGACCACAAACCACATAGACATGGGTAGAGGAGGTCCTATATTAATTCGAGTATCTAGAGATTCCTCCAAAGTAGATGGTCAAGATTACAGTGTATATGATAAATGATTCAACCATGATGTGGTGGGATTTTATCACCACGATATATTAAAATTATGATATATTCTAGGAATAGTTTTATAAAATCAATTATGACAACAAAATTCCCATGACTATGAGGGACAAAAGATCTATAAAATACATGAACATGCATTAGGGTATTTTTTTATCCTGGCGTATTCATCTCATTTCACTAAGCTTCAATGTTTATTGCTACTCTAGATGTTCATTATCTAATAACTACTAGGAAATTCAGGGATTATTTGCTACACAAAATTTTATCACAGATCAATGTGTTTATGTTGAAGAGAATTTAAAAAAATTCAAACAATAACTCATTAATGATAGGAACCTAAATGATGATGATGGTGTGAGTTGAAGTGTTTTAGAAACATAAGATAGTAGTGGTTCAAATTCTAGGTGAAAGAGGAACATTGAGCCTACTCATGGAGGTATAAGTATTATGGATCCTCACACAGATAGCCTCATGATTTTTCACAATTATGAGATTTCAGGTCATACAAAACCCAAGTTTCACATGGTATATTTTACTATAGAGGTTTCGATAGGATGAGACACCTCTATAATTTCTACAGGACATTTCTAATGGTGTATAGAGACCAGGGACATCCAACTACACCACAGTTAAGAGTTCGGTTAGTAAGATTGTGATAGGAAAAAATTGGAATTGAACTGAAATTCATGTTGAGGTGGTAGAAGAGGAAAAGGCAGTTAGGCGTATTATTCCCTACACCATAAGATGGGTCTTACTAAAGGTAGTCAGGTAGTGACTCCGGTTCATGGAATATGCGAGTTACATGTAGTCCATCCATTTCCATAGGATCATAGCACTAGAAATTCTACATTTCAAGGTACTATACCAGTAGCCCTAACAATAGTGTCTACATTACTTGTAATAGTATCATCTCACTAATTTATATACCTGTCTTTTGTGGGATTTTTTTTCATTGATATTTAGAACATTCTTGGAGTTATGATTCTGCACAAATAATTAGGTATTTGTTCTGGGTGTTCATTATTGTAGTGATTGTCCCCTTGATATAGGTTGTTACAACTTCATGCTGAATGTGTACATTTTCTACCTGATGGGAACTTAATTATCCAGCTGTATAGACCGATTAGTAATCTATTAATAAGATACTACCAATTATCAATAAAGTGTGACATATATATATTACAAATGGGAGTTAAGAATGTTCATATGGGTGAATGGGATGTATGTCCTACATGATTAGAACATGAGTAGTAGAGTCTGGGTAGTGTGATAGATTATATTATCAATATTTTCCAAGAATATCATGGGTTTCAACCATCATTCATTCTATAAGTATTGGAGTGTTACAAATATGTTTTTCATAATGATTTCTATTGTCTATCCTAGTGAAATTGAAAAATATTTACTATTAATCATGATCCATTATTGGTAAAAGATACCATTCCACCTTATAGGATGGAGAATAAGAATCTACTGAATTAGTAGAAAAAATTGGGGATCTAGAGGATAGTGGTTAGATATGGCTCATCACATCTTGTTGGGCTTTAACATTCCATTTCACCAAGATTTCAAGCGGCACCCTCAGGCTCTATGTCGATTACAATTGGTTTAATAAGATCATGATAAAAAAATTGGTATCTATTTACTAGAATAGATTAAATCATTAACCGTATCCATTTAGATAATGTTATTTAAAATGTATTTCTATTGTTAGGATACCATCACTATTTTGTTAGAATTTTGAAATACATTACAATGGCATTAAAATCATGTATGGACTGTATGAGTACCTAGTTATGTTGTTTTGACACAAAAATGTACTAGTAGTTTTCATGGATCATATGAATTGGGGTTTCAACCCATATGTAGATTAATTTGTGTTCATATTGGTTAAAGCTATCCTAATGTATTAATGATACAAAAATATTCATGCAACTCATATAGTGATAATGCTGAAGAAACTGAGAGAGAATCAAATCTATGATAAGATTTGTAAATTCCACTTCATGATTTAAAAAGATCACATTCTATGTGACATTATCTTGGGTACATTAGTTTTAGCATACCCACAGAAATTGAGAGCTATTGTTTCCTAGTATAATACCAAGTATGAATTTATAAACCAGTTTTTCTTCAGGATAGAATGAAATTAAATACACTTCATCTAGGATGTCTAATTATTTGCAACACCACAGATGGTCTTGATAGAGATGGTTGTGAAATTTGAATAGTTAGAAGCATGTGAAATAGCCTTTCAGGTATTTAATATTCATTTTACATCAGTGACAATACTGATTCATCTATATCTAGGATAGATATATATTATATATTTTTATGGATCAATAATATGGCTTGGATTCCTTCTAATGTAAAATGACTTAGTCATTGTATAGGGGTCTCACTAGTTGAGTCCTCATGAGCCGAATTACCTAAACTTGACTTTTATCATGAAAATATTACAAATTAATTATGATAATAGAGACACTATCTTATGGGAGATATTTTTTCGGTATTTACTAATTAAAAAATCCTAAAATACGTCCTCACATAGTGGGATCATAACCATAGGAATCACATTTGAGTTTACTATCTATTGTATGTGAATTTAGACCTTCCTACAAGCCTAGAATGTGGAATTCAGCATCTGATTATCTAATATGGAATAAATATTCCTTAGAAATTATTTTATTGAATATTTAATGGAATATTATGACCCTATTATGAGAGATGAATTTTGATGTTTATGAGGAGCATGGTAAAACTATCCACTCTACGTTGGATGTGTCGTATATAGTTCTAGAATGGTTTAGAATGAGATGGTAATCTAGTCATGAAGGCATTTTACTAATAGAAAGAAGATTATATAATGATGCTTCTTCTAGTCAGATCATGGATGGTCATGATACCTTATTTTTATGTGGAATTGTATGTGTCCCAAAAGACATCAAAGTAGAGATGAAGTAGGAAATCCACACCCTTTAATGGGAAGTTATCGCCAGTATCACTAAATTGTTTCATGACATACAAACCCATTATTTTTTTTGGGTATGAAAGATGTGATTTTAGGTTTCATCACTCAGTGTTCCACCTATTAGTAGGTGATCAGAGAAAATCAGTGACTGACATGGTGTCTATATCTATTTTCTTTTACCGAGTTGAAAATTGGAAGATTTTTTGATTGATTTTGTAAATGATATTTCTAGATCAACCCGATAAAATGATATAATGTTGGTTTTCATTGATTTTTTGATGATATATTCACACTTATTAACAATGGAAAATACTATCTCAGTAGATGATCTTGGAAAGATGTACATCAGAGAGTATGTAAGTCATCATTGATATCGTCATTCTATCATTTATGATAGAAACCCTAGATTCACATCATGACTCTAGAAGGGGATTATGATGGACATGGGAAGTAAGGTGCTTCAGAGAATGAGCTATAACCTATAGAATAATGGAATTAAGGATCATATGATTATGGTTTTAGAGGACATTATCCATTTGTGATTTTGTTTCTTTGTAGGATCTTTGGAGAAACATATTCCACTTATGCATTTTTCTTATCCTAACATATTTTAGGATACCAACAATATTGATTCTTTTGTAGCTATATATGTAAGGACTTTTTTTACCTCTATTCATGCTTCAGGTAGAAGAAGTAGCTATTCTAGGACCATGTCTCATGAAGGAGACTATAGTGTAGGTCTAGTTAATCAAAAAGATCATGTTGAAATCATAGTCCAGAAATCATCCTTATGCCTACAAAAATAATTAAACTCGTGAGTTCATGGTCAGAGGCATAGTTTTCTAGAGATTCTATCCCATGATAGGACATAAATATATTCATAATTTGGGTGTTCTCTCACCAAGGTTTATTGGAGCCTTCAGGATAGTGAAAGGGATTACACAATTGTCTTACTAGTTCGAGCTTTTTCATTGATACAAGTTGATACATGATGTGTTTCACTATCTTAGCTTCACTGATACTATCTAGAACCGACACATGTATTTCTTCTTGATGAGGTTGGATTGGATGTTGATTCTTCCTTCGAGTATTATCTTATGTGTATATTTTATCGAATCATGAGGAAACTATGAGGTAGGTACGTTCCTTTGGTACAAGTCTTAATGAAGCCTAACCCAATTCATGAAGAGACCTTGGATTGGAGAAGATGATATATGATCTTTTTTGATGGAAATATTTACTGATGATATATCTTGAACCTCATAAGAACAACTCAGGGATGAGTTGATTTAAGAATGTGAGGTTGTAAGGACCCATATTTCCAATTTATATATAGATATATAGTTTGTAAATTATAATACATTAAATATACCTAGTAATAATGTATATCCTGGAAAATGTTGTCATTGGATTGTCCAGATATTTTTCGAAGCCCAGAGCTCTACAATAGAAAAAACAGACACAGTTGCATGGTTTCTCTAAAACCATGAAACCCCTGGAATATATCCCTACATAATGTTAATGACATGGGATGAAGACATTATATATGGTATGCTGATAATTAGTCAAATTTTGTTCCTTACCATGCGGTGTGACCCATGTTTCTTTGACTTGGGCATGGTTTGAACGCATTATTGGTAAACTGGATGGCTAAATAGTGATATTTGATAATTTTATGTTAAATTACCATTACCCTTCATTTATTGTTCATCAAAATTTCCATTTTAATATACTCCCTTGAACTTCTATCTCCCATGTTCATTCCCCCTTGAGATCAAATTCTCTTAAAGATAGGAATTAATGTAGTACTTATGTTATGTATCTGTTCTTCGATCTGTCAGATTCATTGGATCTCTCATAGTAATCTCCACTATTATATAAAGTAATATCTATGATAATATTAGAATCCGTAATTCTATTTGGGTGTATAATCATTTATACATATTTTGGGGAGAATGGACAGTTTCTCGGATCTCTTCCAACCTATTCCGAATATTAGACCAATACTGAGTGAGGAGTCATCTTTGGCCTTAATGTAGGTGGTCACATAATATTATCTTTGGGTTTTATCCTTGTATCTATACTATTGTGACTCATTCATTCTTTTTCGGAGAATCAAAATCATATTGATTCCATCATGTCTAATTGACCCATGAACCTATGTACATGTTAATTGATTCTCCGTTGATGGTATCGAGGTTTCACTTACCATATATAGACACCCCATTGGTGTTCCATTGAAAATTATCAATTTGGGGAATTGACTAAAATTCGCGTAACTCCGTAGTTTTTTTAGTATAGATTTTATATGAAGTTACCCTTGATAGATTTTAATAAAATTTAGACTATGTAACATATTATCTTCTTGAACATCTTATGGTTTGAATTTATGCGGTGGGAAATTTCCTTAATGAACATGTCATCATATAAATAACCCATTGTGACTTATCATACAATTCCATGTTATAATAAATTGAAGGAATTGGTCATGGTGAATAGAATGTATAGGAAAGATATTTAATGATGGTAGCATCCTTAAATAAATTGACCCTAACAAATTCCATTTTACATGTGTACCATGTAAGTTACATTGTCATGATTATGATAAATTGAATTGGATGATTTAATTGAAATGGTTAATTCATGAATGATTTCCTTTACTAAAATGAATTAGAAGGTTTTATGTGGAGTGAACCCAAGTGATGGTATGGCCAATCCCCTTGTTTATTTCTGAAAATGATTATTATGTATTTTAATGTTTTAAATATAATTGAAAATGACTAATGAGACATTTAATATTTTATTATTCATATGTTATTTTATAAATAAGACTATGCCTCATGGACATTATATTAAGAACAAAAATGACAGTTCTAGATATATTGGATATATGAATAAAATTGATGAGAGGTAATTCCCCATGCATGTTATACATATAATATAACATTATGTATGATGTGATACGATGGTATGAGACCATTGAGCATTGAGGCATCATGATACCTTACATCATGTGTTGATCATAGTGTCTGAAACTAGTGATACTATATGGGTGTTGGGATTTACACACCATGTTCCATGATTTTAGTGATTCCACAGTGGCACACTCACAATTGCGATTGTTGTATCATAGTTTCTATGAATCTATTAGCATGAAGGGAATGCACCATATTTATTAATCTTATAGGATCATTATATTTTTCATGGATGTATGAATTACACCCCAGTCTTTCCAGCACTAGTATTCATGTTATATAGAGAAATATATCCACATGTATGTGGAACATATATTTTGGTTAAATATAAAATTAAATGATATATATTAATAATAATATATCTATAGTGTAATGAGAAGAAAAATATTTCAACCATGAGCTGATGCAGGTAGGCCAGATGGGTGTCTTATATGATCCCGATTAGGATGGTTATTTATTTTATCATTATTTTTATACTATTTTAAAATATGCACACAATTTAGTTATGATCATTACACAGATTACATGTAGAATCCATTGGTGGTGGCCTATAATGATTTATATCTCACACAATAGTTAGGCATCCTATGGTACGAGTGTGGACTACATGACTATATGTATTGATAAGGGAAATCACCTCACTTTTCGATGTTTATATCCACACATGTAGTTGGGTCATAGCAACCAAGGATCAGTCGGAGGATTGAGATGATTACAGTGTTTTTTTTGTTTCTTTTGTATTTTTTTATTATTATATAGAATGCTTATATATGTATGTTTCCATTCTATATGTCAACATGGAATGCATCCATGTATCAGACCCTAAAATATAGTTTTTTTATATATTCAGTTTTTCAGTTTATCTATTATATCTCGCTTCATACTGATTCAGTAAGCTATTAAGTCTTCTATAGTTCATTGATTTTGTTAGTTTTTATTGTGTATGAATTTTTGATTAAATATGATTGTATCCACTATTCCAAACCAGTATGAGGGTATATTCTCCCCATTGTTCCATGTTTACACTCTCATTGCATGTCATCAACCTCTAGAGTATGGGGAGGTGCACTTGAGGCCATGTGACCCATCAGATTGCGAAAAGGGTTAAGAGTATAATGGTTTAGAATTTAACATCATGAGAGGTGGAGCAGTTGTAATTATGTTTACCATAATTAATATAGGACATGAATTTTATTTAGTTAAGGTTCATATCATAATGGAATTTTTATATTGGGGTTTTAGGTATATTTGGAATTTGAAAAAATTTAATAATGAATTTATCTCGATTTCAAGCAGTTGGGATCGAACAAAAGTGTGTTAATGAATATATGGGCACTAAGATTAATTTCAGTTAAAATTTGAGGAAAATCCTAGGTTGAAACCTTTTTGAATCACTACATGTATGGAAATTATATATATCATGGAACATGTATCTCTTAAATTAGAAATTCTTTATTTTAGTATGGGATTAAATCCAAATGAAGATTTTTTGTCACTCATATTATATGATATTTGGATAATTTTGCGGTGCATCAAGGTAAGGTTGATAAAAAATTCAAAAAATAATAAATTATCTTTACAGTAAAAGGATTTAGATGAATGTAATATATATATATCGGGGTCTCTCATAAAATATCCATGTGTTACTATGTATCATGAAAATTTAGGATTCATGTAACACATAGTTCCCATATTAAATCATATAAATTGCTGAACTTGTATTGGTGAATGATGTTGATATCTTTTTCCGAATTCAATGATACTGAGAAACCCAACAAAAATTAGAGGAAACAACAAATTTTATGGAAAGAGGGCTGGATTTCATATACTATCAAGTGTTCCATATAATAAAATATTCATCCATCTTGATTTATCATATGATAAATGAATCAATCCACTTTTAGTTATTATATATAGGGTCTCATAACATATACATTATGTAAGAAAAAGAATTAATACATGAATAAATGGATCCTCCAGTAATATACATGGAAAAATCATTACATGATTTTGAATGAACTTTTCCAATTAGTAGAACCGAAAACAATATTTGAATTTGTAGCCTGGAATATGATAAAATATCAAGGAATCACTAAATATAACATTGATAACGGAATAAAAAAAATTATTTCTCATGATAAGAATTTATATAATAGTTAAAGTGAATAAAAACCTATAGTTGACTGATGATTTTGTTAAAGTCAAATTTTGAATGAATAAAATCCATCAGTTTGATCAATTTCTTTCATAGGGGAAATTTTTTATCCAATGTATCATGGTAAATACATCCTAATAATCTCTAATTTTATTTATGGAAGAATAATAAATTTAGATTAAATTCATGAAAGCCTGAATATATTTCAATAAAATTTAAATAAATTAACATGAATTCAGAATCTATGTATAATTACAGTCATAAATATATGACCATCTAAAAAAATGTAGAGTCATGAACATTGAAATATTTGATATATTATTTAATGAATTATATTGGAAATTTCCTAAGACATCAACTAAATTATAAAACATATTTCATGAAAAATAATATGTTTACATAAGTTGTAAAACGATATACATTAATCTTAATCAAGGACTAATCACTATTATAGTAAAAATTATATATGACATATGTCCTTCCTAGTTAATATCATGTTATGGGAAAAAATTATTTTGTATCATGGGATTTATCATGATTAATACAAAATATCTTTGGATGATCTAGAATATAAAATATAATAATTGAATTTTGAATTGGAATGATTCAAACTAACCAATAATAATTTCATTGTGTTAATCCATAACTATTGATGTTTTTAACATTCACCCAAAAAATATTTTAGGATAAAATAATTATAAATTTGAATGAAAATGGTTTTTATATGTGAACAAAAATATGACTCAATAGTAAGGTATTCCTTTATTGTTTATATAAGAATGCATGGATTTTCTTATATGAATGTTTAACTTGTGATGCAATTAGAACAAACACAATATTGAATCTTGTCTGACTAAGTCATATTCTTATTATCCATTAGCATATTAAGGTGATTTGATATAGTTTTATTACATTAATATTTATATATATGATGGATGATGTATGATAGTGAGATAAATGAAAAGGACATATGTGATACACTTAATTAAACCTTTTCCTTTTATATGCCATGAAATAGGATATTTGGTCAATAAATATTTTGTGAGGGAACCCAAATAAAATGATGTTAGTCTATATAAAAAAATTGTTGATAGATTTCATTTAATCTTCATAAAGGGGAATTGATTTTATATATTTGAAGATGTAATTGGGGGATATATGGATGGACTCAATCATCCATGCTTTAGTTTGAAGGTACGAACCCATAACATCAAACCATTGTATGGTAAATTAAAATATATTTTTTAATATATAAATTAAGTATTTCGGTTGATGTATGCAATTTAAATGTATTTAATAATTCATTAATGGTTTGGTGAAAGATATATTGTCATGTTTTATCAGTTGAATAAATCATGTAAGCCTTTTAATTTAATTAGAGAGATTATTTCTTGGTTGTTGGGAACCATAGAATCCAAAATGAACAAATCATTTAATAACATCATTCTATTTATTTATGGGGAACTTTAGGAGAACTCAATTATATCATAATTTATATATGACTTTATGGGAATTAAGGTTATCATAATGGATGTCATTTGTGGGTCTCTATTATATTTCTTCCTTCGTGGATTGATTTTATGAGTGAATCCTATTTCAGAGGTAGTATATAATTTCATAAATTCACTAAATTGTTTGATCATTTGATGAGAATATAGGCTATACTTGATCAAGGTAGGGGTTAAATTAGTTTGTTTATTTCATTTAATTATGGAATAATGTTGATAAAAACTTTTAGTGTTTAATGTGAATGAATGTATAATCTTGGATAAGAATTCACAATGATTCAAATTTCTTGTCTATTGAATTTACATCCAAATTATGTATGTTAAATATGTGAGATACTACTGGATCATAGTAGAAATGATCTATCAACCACCATACATAATTATGATGAGGAATCAACTCTTCCTTTCTGATTTTGTATCCACTATTGACATTAGTGATTATTGACACTTAATCACTGATGATACACAATTGGTACACCAGTGGTTATAAAGTTAGTTAGAATTCTATAATGAGTTCTTGGTTTTACATCCCATTATTTGTGCCTGTTTATTCTTATAGGATGGTTTAAATATGAAATTTGTTATCAATGAATTATTTCCCCAATCCGACCTCCTTATTCATAAAATTTATCAACCCTTTACTTATTATTCACCTAATGCCACCATCAATATAAATAACTCATTCCATAGTGTTTTTATGCATTATTATGTATTCTTAATCAGTATGTTTTGTGTTTAATAGGATTTTCTTAGAAATAAGGGTTCATTTGAGGAAATCAGTTGACACATTTCTATCGATTTATGTTATATATATATTAATTAAATTTTTAATTAAAATAGGATGAAATCCCACTGTCATAGTTGACTGGTTATCATTAAAATGTTAATGATTTATTTTAAAGGATCATTATGTGAGAAAAATTGGATATCTTTATGCTTCAAAAAATATCTTAATTTATAATAAATAAAGATCAATGATATAAAATTTTCTTCATTGATGGAAATAAATAGTCGATGTGTATTATTTTTAGAGATATTATTATATATTATCCATGAATACATAATTTTTCATAGTATGTTTGGAGCTAATAGATCAATGTATGGTTATGAAATTAAGGATTAGAGGATTCCATGCAATATGTAGAATTACATTCTATTGGTTTAGATGGTATTTCCTGTGATTTTCATATTTTTTCTATTAATTGTCATGCTAGTGATATGTGACCCCCTCTATCCTCAAATTACAGAAATAAATAGGCTCTCAAGTAATATTTATAATAAATCACCTAATGAATGAAATAAATCTACGGTTTCTTATATTTTTCTTGATGATTCATGTACAATACATGTAAAGGGTCTCAATAATCTATTTCGGGTTTACTTAAATTACATGATAATTATGAAATGAAATGAAATTTCCTCAATTTAATCCCAATAATATATCTGTTGGGGTCAATTATCAATCATTCATGTTCTATTTTTTATTGTAATAAATAAACATCACTAGGGAGATCCCAGAATTACTAATACATGACTAAAAGTTCATCCCAGAGTTGACCTTTGTAACCCCTCTAAAATGCAGGAATTTTTTTATTCAATATTTGTATATGAAATTGTAATTTTACAATACCAATGAAATTATCATGAAATGTTAAAACTATGTTTGTGACAAAAACACTACTTCCACATTATAAAAAATAGAAAAATGAAATGGAAATAATTATAATATCAATTAATGAAAAAAGATATCACATAGTTAAATTTTTTTATCAATCAATGGATCCAGGATCATTAATGTCATATCATTTTCTAGACAATTCTAGCATAGATACATAAAATAAATGCAAACCCTAATATATATATTATTTTTCATAACTATTTTAGGGATGAAAATGCACTTCAATTATTAATAATCCTAGAAATTATTTTACCTTTCCATCTTACCAAAACCATTTTCAACATTCTAATCTAGGGATAAATAACATCAACCCCATTTTTGTTAACATTAATTGTTTTCATCTGGTAGAACCAATTTAGGGGTGGAGAATTTTTGTTAAATCAAATTAATATATATATATATATATCCATAAAATTAGATGGCAATTCATTTTAAATATAACATATATAAATTTAATATTATTAACTACTCAGCATAGAGAAAATATATGTAGTTCATTGTTGTTTCTACATAACCATATTACCCATCATTAGTCCATTAATGGTGGTAAAAATACCAAACTTGAAGACAAGCGGTTTATCCATGAAATTATTATATTCATATTCATTGTTTTTTTGAGAAAAATAAAAAATATTCTCACTATATAAATGATATGGTGTAGGGTAATTTTAATCCTAATCATAATGAAATTCATCTTCTGAATATCATTATTCAATATAAGTAATATTTTCCATGAGATTGAGGGAATATATGACGAATTTTGATAATCGTATTCTACTATTTGGATTGATATCTAATTCATCACATTTCCATGGATTTTCCATCTCATAATATTTCAGACCCTTTATAAAGATCCTCAATTGAAATATTAATATTAATGGACTATCTATTCGTTATTTCATTTCATAGTAATTTCATTTCAATATAGAACAATTATATGCCATTATATAATAGTTTTATAATGAGATGATTTAATTTATTGTTAAATATAAGAATGATGTCATATTGAATTCCATGATTAATAGTTTTTTCCTTAAATAAGATTATATACAATATGAGGACTTCAATGAGCTCCCTCTATGCACTAAATAAAGTGTATTATAGAAAAAATAATGTCTTAATTTTAATATCCCTACGAAATATTAAAAAAAAAACTAAAATAATTTATTAATGTTTTTATGGTGATTGTGACTTAGGAAAAAGTATGTTTCCCAGGTAACTTTTGGAGTTATGTAACATTTTTGACATGGAATGTGGAAAAAGAGACATGAAAAAGGGAAATATTTTATATAAGTGATATTGACTGTTTTATATATAATATTTATTCTTTTCCTCTATTTTCTATAATTTTTAGGTCTAAAATTTGGTTGAATAATGATTCATGAAAGTTGTATTTCCATGATGGTTCATAAAAATATGGAAAAAGTAGAATTCTCATAATGGTGTTCAATTTCCTAAAGGTTTTTTATTTTTGAATTCATCATGATTTTAGAAGGTGTGTTTATTCATAAAAGTGGGATGAACGCATTTGTTGGACGGTAATATATGAGACCACGAGAACCTTTACTAATCAAAACATTTTCTCAGAGCTCCACGAAGGTTGGTCAGTTCATAAAAATGAATAGCGCGCTTCAAAAAAAATCAGGTGAGTTTAAAGATATTTTTTAAGCTAGGTAACACCTATAAATATTACACAAGCCCCTCATTTGGTTATATAAATCCTAAAAAAAAATTAACGGATCTTAATTTGAGAAGGTAATTCATGATTTGTTTCCAGAAAAAATATTTTTGATGAATAAAAGTTTAGGGGAAATATGTTATCTAACTGAATGTTGTAATGTTTGAAAAACTGTTGATCTTGTTGAAGGATATGTAAAAATTGAAAAATGAGGGTGTTTTGTGAAGGCTATTTGATCATCTTTAATGTTGTGAGGTTCTCAAAAGTAATGGGGTTTAGGAACGAATTATTCTATTATGAACAAGTGGGTACTTTCATGAAGGTTGTGTAAGCTTGAAAAAATATGTGAGAATTAAAAAAGTGTTATAATGGGATCCTAGTAAATAAATTGTACAATTTAGTTCATAAATTATATGATAGTGTAAATTATTGATGAATAATATGATTTGTAAAATATATCGACTACTTTGACGAAATAGACAATAATTTGATGGAGTTGTGAGAACAAATTAGTCGATAGAGTAGTGAAAATTAATATTTTGATTTGTTGTTAATAATGATGGATAATGTGTCTTACCTGAATCTATTAATGGAAGTGATCATTATATTATTTATCTCATAGTCACATTTCCTTTGTGTACTACTTAATCAAAGCATGGTGGGGGTGAACAACTGAATATTTTTGTGTCTTCTTCATTGATTAATTATCATATTATTCTATACATTGAGTATGAGAGAGATGATGATATTTTATTTAATGATCAAACAAGACCAAAAAGAGGTATCTTTTTAATCTATCATATCCTACTCACTCCTATCTCCCAAGGTATTTAACCACGATAGACAAATATTTTTTATTATAGAGGAAGGTTAATTTCATTATTTCTCTCTGAAGGATTTAAATTTTGGTTTTCAATCATAAGAGGAATCTGATATTTGATGGAAAAAAATTCAATTATTTAAGAATAATATGCATTAATACTTCCAATATTTAGGAATTGATGTATTTATAATAGTGATCCTTGGTATTTCGATGAGTGTGGATATTGGTTCTTTATCATAGGATAACTAATGAAAAATGGATATTGACACCAGTGGAATCAATTATTTATAGAAATCCATATCCAATAGAATTTATATTAATGATATTTTCTAAATGAAATCACAATATATTTGAGAAATGTTTCTACAAAATTATGAGGGTGACTCAAAGTTCAAATTTAGAATGTTATAAGTTATATAAAACAAGTATGAGTGTATGAAGAGCCCCCTAATTAGTATATTGATGTATTCATTGAGTAGGTTAATGTTGTTTGTGGAAGAAATGTGTGGTCTAAGAATTATAACTAACAATGTAATAATTTTTAAAAAACGTATTGATAATAATTCAATGTCGATTCCATCCAAAGGATTATGTGTTTAAATATAATGATCTAAAGGAGATTACATTGAACAATATATATGGAATTATGATCTGATACGAGATGAAATATGACGATAATAATGTTGTGGAAAGTGGGATGTCTAATGAAATGGCATTCATGTCCATAAGTAAGCTCCATATTTAAGAGGTTTAGGATGAATACCATGTCGATAAGGCCGTTTCATTTCAAGTGACCCAAAATTTTTATAATGGAATTTCCCTTATTATGATTTTTTTATATATTTTAAATCACATAAAATAACATATATTACATAATAATATCATTAAAAAAAGATAATTATTGATGTAAAAATTATTTCTAGAAACAAACAAACCTAAACTCATGGGATAGTAATTTTTCCATTGGAATAGTAATGTCACTATTATGAATAGTAAGATACCGAATAGAATAGTATCCTCAACTATGAATGTATAAATACAATTTAACTATAATATGGATGAAAATATAATATATTTATATCATGTAATGAGGAAATAAATGTTTTAAAAAATGATAAATTAACTATTTGAATTTATGAAAATTATAATAGTTTCTTCCAAATATTATAATATAAATAATGAAATAATTTTTTTTTTCATGAAATGGATTAAAAAATTTACATTTTTTGTCATAATCTTATATGAAAATTTTTTTATACATTATTTAATTTTTTAAAGTGTCATAAAATCAGTTATAATATTAAAATCTATATTTTCTATGTAAATCCGGATTTATTTAAAAAGTATATTTAAAATATATATTGGAAATTAATTTCATAAAATGGATTAAAATATTTAATTATTCATTGTGAAAAATGGTTTGATTGATTTTTTTATTTTTCAAAAACAATAAATTTTTTTAAATAGTTAAATATTGTAATTTACAAATTATAACAAAAGCATGAATAATTGGGTAATAGATAATTTATGGGTAATATAATCTTATAAATTAAATTTATCAGTTATTATTTTACTATATTTATTTATTATTATGAATATATTAATATTAATGATCCAAAATAACAATCTATTGAAAATGTTACTAAAATAACATATCTCCCCCAATATAAATACCATCCTTCATGACCTCTTATCCACAAAAATCCAATGTCTTTATGTCTTTCAATTTATACGCAATACCTATATCAATACCATATCAAATTACCAAATAATTTTGTTGTCCCTTATCATATATTCCTTCCAACACATATTTATTTTATCAGGAATAAATAAAATTTCATAAATGGAAAAATTAAAATGGATGAACCTCCAATGATGATCTTAGTTACAGATGTAAAATCAATTCTCTCTTTTTTTACATGCCATCAAAATTGGAAAAACAGTAAAAAACTGATAATTGATTGATTTGTGATAGAACAAAATTGGAAAACACAAATTATTTTTTGGGATCTTCTATATTGGTCTGTCACATGTTGGATGTCATACATATATAGAAGAACTGTTTTGATAATTTATTTAATTAATTTTTTGATACACTATGTCAGAATGAATATACTGTAAATGCACGACTAGATCTTAAAAAAATTTGTAGGTGACTAGATCTTGAACTATTCGAAAATGTCAAATCACATAAGTTAATGAAATCAGAAGTTCCTGATACGTAGTCTAAAGAAAATAAATTCATATTTTATCATGGATTAAATGTTTGAGACTTATAGATTGTTACGATTCTAATTTGTGAATATGTGTAAAAAATTGTTATATTATATTATTAAATGTAATGATTGTCACTTTATAATTGAAATACATATAATAATTAGATTATGATGTTTTTTGAATTATTTTATTTGGGATGCAATAAAATTCATATAATATTTTTTCTAGGAAATTTATAGAGTGAAAATAGACTGAAATTCACTATGAGAACATAAAGAAGATCTTGTTTTAATTCTATGTAAGTTGGAAAAAATATTCTTGCTATCCTTCTATTACTAAATTGAACATATGATATAAAATTTTCTCCATGAAGAAAAATTTAGAGGTCGGGTAAAATTCTAATGGATTTAACCATTATAGAGATTCAATCACAAATTGAAGAAGGATGCATGTAAAAAAGAATTGATTGAAGTCTCAGTTGAAAAATCTTATATGAAAGGGGAGATTTCTTTTTTTCTTCATTAATTATTTTTAATATGAATATACTTGAAAACAAAACCACATGGTACTTAATGAGTTAAATTCTATTGTTGATAAGAGAAATAAATTATTTATTATTAATCACCATGAAAATATATTTGATGGAGTTCAAGAATGATTTATTTCAGTAGATAAACATAAAAGGGAACATACATATGTTCTGCTCAATTGTGATGAAATAACACCATTTGTATTATGAGTGATCTTATCACTTATACTATAATTTTTTTTACTATAAATCAGTCTTATTTTATTTTCATGTTATACAATAATAATATAATGAAAAAACATAAAAAAATTACAAATTCTTATCATAAATCAACTCGAAAAAATAATTTTTCCATTTGGTTTTAAATACCGTTAACATATATTAATTATGGTATAACTTATAAAATAAATTTATAACTTATTATTTTGATAGTTTTTTCAAAAATAAAACTAGTATCACAAAAAGATGATAGAATTTATAATCGATTATCTGTCTTGTGTAACCCACCATCCAAAATGGTTAAAAAACTTAATGCTTCTGTCGTGAATGGTTTTCAATTTCATACATATTTATATTGGAAATTAAAATATAATGAATAGAGGTGACTTCTTGAGTGGATATAATCATAGAAAAGTTGATGTAGAATTTCATTGAATTCTAGAATAAATTAAATAATAATTTTTTTGGGATAAAATTACATAATGATGTTTAACTGTCAATCGTGAGATATTGAGTGAGGCTAGAATTTCCATCTAACCCACGGAATCGTTGATATTAAATATAAAATTAGTCTGGTTTTAAATGATCAATTTTCATTAGATCATTATAACATCAAATTTATTATTCTAATTAACGTGGTACATTGAATGATTTGGGTGATTGGTGGAGTATAATAGAAAATAAATCTTGGAAAAACCAGTTTACTCAAAGTGAATGTGGTTCTACTGAAGTGTAATGGATTTAAAGATATATGAGAATACTCCAAATCCATTTTTTCCATGAGGTGATATGATTATTGATGACTAAAACCCTTTTTAAAGGGTCAATAATGAAGATTATGTTAATGATTATACTAATGAATTTGAAATGACAAAAGATAATGAAACAGAAACACATATAGAAATTGATGATGGTAAGGAGGAATATGAAGACATTAACATTTTCAAATTTGAATAAGAGGATGCAAATGAATATTGACATTGTAAAATTATGATTATAATCATATATAATATGTATCTATATATAATAGTTTTATTAAAAAAAATTCTAACAATAATCATTTCATGTTACTGATGGTCCTAGATATGTTTCATCCATTGTACAGGGCTGATCAAGATTTGGATGAGCATGATTTTGGATAATCTGAAACTCAAACTACTAGAAAATCATGGATAACTCAGAGGGGACATTATCTTTCTCGATTAATGATTCATTAACCTATCTCGGAGGGACATCCCCATCTTCACTTCCATCCACTAATGTAGAGGTATGTTTACCTGTTTATTTTAGTTAGTCATAATTAATATTTTATATATTAATTGATTAAAAATACTTTTCATAGATTTTAAAATATATGTATTGGAAAAGAAATGTCTATATTGTAAAATTATTTTTTGAGGAATCGGTCACATTCTATGAGATTATTGGTGATATTCAGCACCTTTTATTTTATCATTGGATGGTACATAAATAAATAATATTTATTTTGAAATTTACTTATCTAATAACATGATATTAGAATTTATTTGTCAGTTTTATGGTATCCCATTGATTAGTGTGTTTGTGGTAATATTTCTTTGGCATGGGAGGGGTTAATGTGATAGCACTCCCATTAGATTTTGAATAATTTTAGAAGGAAAGTAATGACATAAGAAAGTGTGACATAATTTGATTTTTCTTGTCATGCCCACTGAACTAATTACATTTAATCTCAGATTATGGAAGGATTATGTTAACATTTGTTTGGGGGAAATATTCAATTGAGATTATTTGTATATCGTCAAAACTGGGGGAGACAGGAGGTGGAATATCGAGCTGGTAGTCGTAAAATTAGTACACACATGGAACATATTTGATGTTCATATATTTAAATAATTTATATAACTTTAAATGTAATTGTTGTCTATATTCAAATAGAAAATTTAATATCATGATGTTATAGAGTTTGACATTTATAGGGGATGTGAAGCTATTCGGTCACTGGAGAGATTAGAGGTGATCACCAACATAAAATTGTAGTTCGTATAATTTTTTATTGTGTTTTAAAATTAATTGAAAATAATATTTTAAATATTTAAATTTTAAATTTCAATTGAAGAATTCATATGAGGCAGCGGGAATTTAGTGACAGATTGAGTGTTAGGCCGAGACTGAAGGAAAAACCAATGCCCACTGATTTGATGAGACACCATAGATGAAGGCCACCAAATTTTCTTATGAGAAAGGTCTATGTGTTGGTGTCAGATTTTAATTGATGCCTATGAGTTATTAAGCTACCACAAAGATGTGGGTCCCTAGATCGAGTGGAGCATATGGAGAGTCATCATCATATGATTCATAGTATATGGCACAACTGTAATCTCAGTGTGATGTCAAAGAGAGTATGCATAATGTGATTTGGAATATGCTCAGTGGTAGATCCTGGAGATGCCCCAATGGTAGCATCAGCTGCAGGTAGATATTTGACTCCAACAACATTAGTAGGAGTAGAAGATCCATCAATGGAAGTAGTATCGATGTGAGTATATTGAGTACATGAAATTTCAGACTCGATTTTTAAGGATGGAGTTCCCTACATTATCTCCTCTAGCTCATCTAGAGGACCCCTCATGAAATATTTTATTTTTTATGATAAAACATTGGAATGAAAGTTTTTTTAATATGAACTGTTTACATTTCTATATAGTGTTTTTTAATTATTGTGAATATTGGTATAGTTTTTATTAATTTTTTTTGTATTTTGTATTATTTATTTATTTTTTTATAACGTTATTTAATATTTTATTTCATTATTATTTTATTATATTTTTTTTTATTTTTACGAATATTGTGTATTTTATTATTTTTTTATTTTTTAATATTACGAATATAAATATTTTTATTCCATTAATATTAATATTAATAATATTAATTTATTATTATTATATTAATATTATTAAAAAAATATTATTAGTAGTAGTACTATTATATTTTTATAATACTATTTTATTATTAATTTCTAATGTTTTTTATTTTTTTATAATATTATTTTGTTTAGTTTTATTTTCCTAATTTTATTGAGATATTTGTGATGAGGTGTCCCCATAAAAAATAGTATTTGTGACAGCTGGTCACATTTTTATTTAAAAAATACCTGAGAAAATATTTTCGAAGATTTCCTCATCACAAATATGTTTTTTATATAATCTATAGGTATCTATTTGTGATTGATCCACATTAGGACACAAATAGTATCTTTATTGAACAACTGACTAGAAAAATTATTTTTGTGACACCCTTTTCTATAATGGGTCATTTGCGATCATACCCCTCTACAAATGGCCAGTCGTAAATTGACCAAATTTATATAGTGGTTATACCACCATTGTTAAAAAAATTACTTTTAAAATCCCATTTTAAATAATAAATATGGAACTATTGATTTTGATATTATCATGGAAATGTAACAACATGATATTGATAAAAAATGGGAATATTATCTAGCAGTTGTACTATCCTGAGTGTGAGGGACATGTTTTCCACTCTAAAAGACTTCCATCCATGTTTCAATTATGCTGATTGACACTTTATCCCAAATAATTGAATCTCGTATTATAGATACTGTGTGGGAGACCCACAATAAAATATTCTACAAAGGTATTACAAGATAATAATCAAAGCATAAAATATATAACAAATACTTATCTAAACACATCAACAATCTTATTTCTATAATAGTATATATATTTTTAATATAGTTTAATCATTTTTATTAACAATTGATGTCTAAAACAATATATTTTACATAGTATGTTCATTTTGATAGGTTGATAATGTTATTTATCTTCAGTGTTGGGTTTAAATGGTTGAATAACAGTCGCTTTAGGTAAACCAAATTTTTGATACACCTTGGAATATGTTTTCACACTCGAATAATATGATTAGTTCATGGTTTTGAAAAAATATAATGAAGAATCCTAAAAATTTCAATTATTTTTTTAAAAACGTTGGACTACATCGTGAAATGATGTTTGGTAGATGTTGAGTCAAAACAATAATGACATTAGTTATAATGAATAATGTATACTTAATTTTATGAAATATGTATTAATGAATCCCTATTTATCATAATAACAATTGTTGTATGACTAGTTCACATACCACCCTCTAGACCCAATACCTTTCCAATATATATATAATTATACTTTTATTTCATAAATTAATATTTTTATAGAGATCAGTGTGAACTATAGTGATATATTTCCCCAAAAAATATTAATTCATACATCAAATGGGGATTTAAAACAAATCAATTGATTTGACTCCATGTAAATGTATAGTAGATCATAATAATGGACACACAAGGAATACAACCTAATTAATATGGGTTTGGGTTTTCAAAATATAGGAGGTCGATATGCAGAAATAGAACTCATTGAGTATACCATGTTTAATGTCATCAATATAGATATTATTGTGGACTACAACATAGTGGAGGCCCATATGGTTTACATCCTCTATGAGTGGATAAAATAAATTTATCTAGATGCTTTAATATTATTTAATATATATTCAAGTAAATAATGTTGAAAAAGTTGATATATGTTGTTGGTTGAATCTTCAATGGTCAAGGATCCTCATTATCATGAGAATAAAAAGTTATTGTCATCATTATGGTCCTATAAAATTGTGTAAAACCCTTAGAGTATTCTGTTGCGCATTGGAAAATCAATACTATTAAAGGAATACAAGATTAGAGGAGAGAAATATAGCTTGGATAATCGGATTTTTACTTTATCAGGTTATAGGTAAGGATTTGATATGTAGGCTCCATTTGTGCGAGGCAATGGAAAAAGTACCCTCATGTAGAGAAAATGGGTAAAATTGTTCCCATATATTGTCATGCGAAATATTGTACAATTATATAGAATAATGGATATTATGTTTCTAGGGTATGAAACATGGGATTATGTGTCAACTTGGTATTTGAGAAGGGAAAATGGGGATCCAAAGTAGATGAATTTGGTTTATGAGTCCATTAATAAGTTATTTGAGCACACCCATTTTATGTGGAACTTGGTATAAGTTTTCCTTCGGTGACATGCATTATATGTAAAGGAGTGTTCCTAAATAAAATACCATTTCCCCATAGAGACCAAGGTAAATTGGTGCCTAATTGGTTATCCTCTACAATCTTTGGAGAACTATTTAAGGTGTACCTGGGTGCATATATTTTGGGAAAGATATACATCTTATTTTTCGTGGACCTGAACCCTGAATAAACTTTTTGTTATTGGTCCACAACTTTATCCTTAATTAAGACTTAGGGACTGATTTCCTCAAATAATTACCTCTATTAACTAAATTAATTTCCCATCAATTCAATCCATTTCGACTAGGTTTAGAGTAAAAAATATTATAAAATCATTAATTAGGGATGTATGAATTTTTTTTGTGATATCATATATTGATATAGGTTACCATTAATACTAAAAATTCATTACCTCAATGATAATGTTAAAATTAAGGTGTGTATAGGGATCTTTATATTGGAATCCAGAGTTGGTCACCCAAGAAACTACAAGTAACTAGTATAAGAGCCAATCTCATACGAAATGGTCTTATGTTGCATTAACATTTCATGGAAGGATGAATGGAGTTAAAAATTTCAATGGGACACGTTATGAATGTGACAGCCCAAGCTTCCATGGTACTCTTCTCATTGAATAATACAGTAGCAGGTGTCGTACGCAACTTCGAGTTTTAACACACACCACAACCAATCAAAGTAGCTGTTATGAATAGAAATACCTAATTTTTTAAATTTTATAAATTTTATCTTTCAAAATGGACTTCCTTTTTGGATTTTGAATATTTAATTTAGCCTAGGGTAAAATTTTGGAACTTTTCGGATAACTTTTATATTCTGATGAATAGTGAAAATTACTAAATTTTAATTAAAAACAACTTTTTTAATCAAAATAATTAATAGTGATAAATTATTATATTGAGTGGTTTTAAAGTATAATTAGAATATAATTTTACCATTTTATCCAATGGTTGTCATTAAAATTAATTTCACATTAAAATTGGACATAAAAAATTGTCAATCTTTTGATATATATTGTTTCATAAAAACATGCTATTTGTTGTGATAGGGGGAATTAATTATAAAATTAATTAATGAAACATATATGTTTGTAATTTTTTAAAATATAAATCATTTTTTAATTTGGAATATCAATTATATCATAGGGTGAAATTTTGGCATTGTTCTAAAAAACTTAAATTTTTATGAATAGTGAAACCACTAAGTGGTAGTTAAAAAAACTGGTTTTTAGTTTAAATGAAACATTACCACTTTTGTGATTTGATTTTCAAAAATCTGACCTACATGGTTTTCATTAGGATGTAAAATGTGGTCCAATGGGATTAAAATATTTTTTTTGGTGAATAGTAACTTTTAAGTTTAATTAATCGCCATTAAAGGTAATTAGTGAAATTTAAGGTAAAAATGATATTATAAAAATATGAAAATACCCTTACACTTGTACTACCCTTATTTTATGATTCATGAACGACCTAGAAAATACATGGGTCATCTTGGGGACCCCATGGAGCCAAATGGGTAAGAAAATGACAATAATAACTTTTTATTTAGAGTAAAAATAAAATTGTCACAAACATGAGTTGTTTTACTAAAACAATTATTAAATTGGGTTATATAAGTTAAATTTTCAAATATAAATATTAATTGGAAAGCCAAAAATATTTCCTACACCATGATATTTGTTTTATAATTTTTAGACATTAAAAAAATTAAATATATTATGACACAATTATGATGCAACTATTACCTCATTAATTAACGATTTAAATAAAATTAATAGATAATGTAAAATCTAAGACATAAATTTGTCAAAATTATATTGGATGAGTATATTTAGAACCCTTATCTCCTTATCCTAAAAATATATAAGTGTGGTACCTTTAAAATCCGAAACACATTATTTAATAAAGTATCATTTCAATCGTTCCAAATGTGCCCCTCCTCTCCTTTTATAAAAGGCCCCCACCACTACCACCTTATTCACACCTTCAAATCCATTTGGCTCGGCCAAAATCCCTCCAAATACTCCCTCAAATTCCCTCTCTTACTCCTAGAAGAATCAATTTAATCATAATTCTTCCCAAGTATGTTTTTTTCTCAAATAACAAAAGAGTTACCTGATTTTAAGGTAATGTCTTCTCTTATGTTATTTTGTTTTATTTTGATTTTCCAACCCCTTAAACTCTTTTTATGTCATTATTTTGTAACAACACAAGTATCTTCAATATAATAGGATGTTTTTATTATGATGATTTTATTGAAACTTACACACACCATCGTCTAATGGTTAAAGAACAAACTGTTTCTTTGGGTGGTGAAATACTACCTCACGAAATGATGATTGTTCAATATTCTTTTAACACCTCTAATGGTGGCCATTATTATGACACTATTTTTATATATGATATATATTTTGTTTTTGTTTTCATTATGATTCTTTATTTTTCATTTATGTCATACCTTTATGATTTCCATTATGGGTAAACGCAATAATTTCATTTTAGAAGTGCGGACTACCGCCCCTCAAAGTTATTTGAATCGTTAATACCATATGTGGGATGTATAAAGGATGGAGTAAATTGTATTATACATTATATTATACTTGAATGATAGTATACCTTTATATAATTATGATTCCATTCCATTAAATACGAAATAGATGTACCTAGGGTTAAAACCCAAAAACACCGACTCTGGGTAACTGGGGAGAGGTGTGCATTATGTGATTAAATAATGGGGAGAGGTTATGGAATATATTATAGGAGAGGTAGTTTTTTCAATTCAAAATTGTGGTGGTTAGTGGTGGTACTTATAAATGGGGAGAGGTGTGCATTATGTTATTAAATAATGATTATATTATAAGTAAATCCAACCACATTGAGGTTGGACTAATTTAAATTAATTAGATTATTAATTAATGATTTTGATTATGGTTATGTTATATAAATACCTAAAATAACAATTACATTTTTTAATTTTATGGTATTCAAATATTGTACCATTTAACATTAACCCATGTCTTTATTTTACTTATAATACAATAAATAATTTAGTTTCTATGATAATTCTTTTAACCTAAATATCAAGCTGACCATACAACCTAATTGGGGGCTTATAAATAAAAATATCGAATTCATTTTTTAGTATTTATTTTCCTGAATTGGAAATTTTTTTATTTAAAAATAATCCCATTGACATAATGAAAATAGTGGGATTTTTGTCAAATATTCCAAAGCATTAAAAAAATTTATATACATTCTTAATATAAAGTAGAATAAAATCACCTAATTTTTTTTGTTTATGAAAATTTGAACTTATTATACTTTTAAAAATATTTAAAATTATATTTAAATATATAAATAAATTATATGAAAAATCTTTTTTCATATAAAAAATAATATGCTAACTATTAATCATAACATGAAACTTATCATAAAAATACAAAAAATATACCCTAAGTTATTTTTTAATGGGATTTATATTTTGTGAGTTTTTTAAAATAATATAGAAAAATTAGAAAAATTTATATTTAATATAGGTGTTCCATCAAATGGAGAAAAAATTTTCTTTTAGAAAAATATAGATTTTGTGCATATAATTAGAGTTATTTTGATCTTAATCACATAATAATTATTGGATTGTGTTTAAATAATTTTATTTATTATATAATATATAAATTAATATATTATATTTTAGTAATTTTTATTTATTTAATAAATTATTATAAAATGTTATTATGGGTAGAAAATAATCTTTTATTATAACAACACATCCTTTATATTCAACAGGTTTATTATTTTCATTTATCATTTATTGATAAATACATATTTCATTTTATGAACATGTGTAAACTACATTTTCCTAATTTAATTAGTATCATTAATTCCCTCTATTCTAATGGTTAGAAGATAAATATCACCATAAAATAATAATGTTTGGTCATTTTTTTAAGAATTATGTTGTCTATCTTGTATGATATTCAGAATAATGTTTCTTAATAAAATATCAGTGTGTTAAAATAATGGTTTAATGATAATACATGAATGAAATAACATAAACTAAAAATTCATTTTCGATGAAGTTGGGGGATTGACACCTCAAATTAAATATTTTCATTTTTTTAATATAATGAGAAAACAAGGGATTTGAGTATCAATATTCCATTAAAATATATAATTATAATATATATATGATACCATAGTTATCATAAATCTCATTATTGTGAATAAAAGGATTATGTAGAATAATGAATGAATTTAAAAATGAATGTCTTGATATTTTACCTCTTGTGTATCATCTATTCATGAAACTACATATAGAACTATGTTTTATTATTTTTCTATTACAAGATTATATTAGATGTGTGGATAAGGATTCATTGGTAAATTTGGTAGAATTTAGACATGCGTGTAGGGATTGGAGGTGTGAGGATAAGTGGTGGTGAGGTGTTGTCTTTCTAGTGTGAGGAGATGTGTTTTTTAATTATTTGATTAATTTGGTTATTATTTTGGCATACGAATATTAATACTGCTAATTCTAGAGAATATGTATAGTAAATGGGTTAGGAGAGTTTAATACAATGAGTTATTACCTAATCTATACACCATCAATGAATCAATAATTAATTTATTTGTTAAATACAACATCTTTCAAAATTAATGAAAAAGTTAATGAATTTTAGAAAATTCATAAAAACTCACACTAACCATTTATCAATGTGTATATTTCATTAATGGATTCCATTTATGGAAATAGCATCCTAAATATCAAAAATTTAAATAATATTTAAAATCACCATATCTTTGAAAAACAAAAATTTAAATATTTAAACTCATTTTATGACACCATAAAAAATTTGTTAAAAAATCATTATCCTATAATATAATTATAAAACAAAAAAATTAATTTTTGAAAATAATTTATGAAAATATATTCTCATTTAATTAATTATATTAAATTAAAAGTTATATATTAATATTTTTACATTGCAGTGGATGAGGTTTTTATAGAACATGTGTAGAAAACAGATTTCAATACTTTAGTATCACAAGAATTAGGACATACCAATGACTCCATAAATTAATATACATGAGTGGAAGAAAAAAAATAGCATTTTCAATAACTCATTATACACTCTAATTATGATATTACTGAAGAATATTATCATATTGTACCTACTAAAGAGGGGTCTAACCATATATATGTGAAAATGATCCAAATTGAAGCCAATTATTATTAAAGGATATGTATCAAAAAAGAATAACATATATATAAATGATCATTCAAATGAATGAAGATTCAATTTGAGGAATAAATCAAGACTTTGGGGATATTGTCCCAAAATATTTAGGAAATCATCAGAAATGACCTAGATACCAATGTAACTATCTTACATAGAGAATTTTATAGAGTGAATTGTATTAATAATATCAGTGTATTATTTGTTGATAGTATCACTTTCTTCTATCATATATTTACATCTGTAATGATATAGTGATGTTTCCCACATTTTTCATAAATTTTATATTGAAACAAAAAATAAATTTCAAGGTTCATTTTACATTTATGATAATAATGAATTTTATGTTATGTATGTATTTTATTCTATATGACATTATTATAAGATGGGATATTATAATGATAATATTTCATGTACCTACATTTATAATGTGGATATGGATGTATAAAAGATAATTTTTTAGAGGATGGTCGAGCTAGAAGGATCATTATATTTTAAATATGTGAATGTAATGATTCCCTTTTATATGAGAGGATAAGGGTACTCTCGAAATTTATTAAATGTTTAAAAATGTAGATAAGACTGTTTTAATCTAAATCGATGAAAATAAATTATAAATGAACAAGTTGTGACATATTTGGCCATATATTATTGCATTTTTCCAATTTCAATATTATTGTTATTTTAATATGGTTAAATAAAACATTATTATTATATAATATATTTATTGTAAATTTTTAAACTACTCACAGAATTTTATTTGAATGATATAAATTAAAAGTAAAAAATTAAATATAACATATAAATAACACTTATATGTTACAATAACTTATTAAATTTTTGAACACATTAAATAACTGATTTTTTTCATTTAATATTTGTTAAATAATTTTTTATATATTATTTTATATTAGGGTAAATAATCCATCTATGTTTCATAATCAATTACAGTCATTGTATAATAACTAACAATTTATAGTAAATTTATATCATAAAAATAACTTCGTTATTCCCAATATAGTGACTTATATATGATAAAAAAAATACTTTTTAACCTACTAGGTAGAATAATATTTATCAAAAAAATGAGACTTATATTTTCTACCTTTATTGATTCATATAATATATATGTTAGTTTTAGGGACATATTTCCTTTAAAAAATATTTCATAAAATGATATGTGTCAAATTAGCTTCATCCCAAATGAATTCTGATGATTTTTTTTGGATTTATGATTTATTTTTAATTATGATTATCATAATTAAAACATTATTGTTATGTAAAATTATACTATGGTACAATTTATAATAAAAAAATAAAAGGTGAATCTTTAATAAATTTTAACCACATTAATCAAAATATGAATTCTATTTTATCAAAATTAATTTTTCAATCTGTCATAAATTGATTTTATAATGTGAATGCCATGAGGGTTGAAAATTATTGTTTTTAAAGAAATTACATTTTATGAAAAAAAAATTAATTCTCCCTATCCTATATGTATAGTAATATATTTTCTAATTTTATAAAAAATAATAATTTAAATAATATATATATTTTATTAATATTTTTCGTAATAATTGAATAACATAATTTTTAAATTTAATAATAAATTGCACACATGAAAATAATTTTTTTATACAAATATTACTTTTATGTCAGAATATTTTCTAGAATTATCATTATTTCACAAGTGAGGAATAATTTAAAAAACCTTCACACCATATATTTTTTAAATTTTAATTCTTAATCATCAAACGCACTAGTCCAATGGCTATATGATAATGGACATATAATATCGTAATAAAGCCATGCTAGTCTTCAATGATCACTATTTTGTGCAACACAATTCAGTGATGAAAATCATATTTTTTATTGATACATATTTCATAAAAGATTCCATTTTTTATATTTCACCCCCACTAAATTAATTTTTTCAATTCAAATTCATCATAATGATTAAAAACATTTTGTGTATCTTTATATCATTACATCCTAATGTTCAGAAAATGTATCCCCGAATTTTTTGTTTCTCCCCAATGGATTATCTAGGTGAGTGGTGTTGTTTCATTGAACATTCACTCTATGATTCAGAATCACTAACAGTTGTTATTTATATGAAATATCATGTTACGAAATTAAGAACTATTAGTTCAGTGCATGTGATGGATTTATTTTGTGCATCTTCTAGATAAATACATGGAAAACAACATGAACATGAGTGATATTTTTTCAAAGTGTTTATTGTGAAGATACCATCATTTATGATCAATAATTTCACAAGGAAAGATATACATATATATATTATATTTCCATTCTCATTGAATAACATAACCATATTTACTAGAAAATTTCACATAATAAACATATCACCAACTTAAAACACTACATTTTGTAGAAAATATTCACCACAACTCTTTTATTGTCTATGATATACTTTAATGTGCTACTAATTTTCCCTAATGGTATATTCCATTTTTTCTTATAGATAAGGTCATAATTGGCTTATTTTATTAAATTTATGATAAAATGTTGGTTAATTGGATTAATATTGATCAATATGAATTCTTGAGTGAATGATATTGTTATAAGTAAATTTATAAAAATATGTTTTTGACCCCAATGACTTTCAAAATCCATACATAAATCTCTTAATATTTCCTATATAGTTTATATTGTATCCTAAAACAGGGCATCTGTATAAGGATGATAATTTTGGATGAAAAATAATTCAACATCAGAATCATGTGGATGTATTCTCCAAAACAATAACATAATCCTCCCATCCATTGTGAATATAATAGATTCATTAAAACAAGAAATATTAACAAGTAAATAATTTTAATCTGAGTAAGTTGATCAAGAGTGGAATATTATCTAATGGAAAGGATGTTTATTGACTGTATAATATGACCACCTAAAACACAAATAAAATTTCTCCCTATAGATTTTTTTGGTAGTCTAAAAATTCATTTTATGGTAATATTTCCCCATTTCCATTCTGGTATGGATAATATTTATAACATCCCTTTAGACTTATGTCTCTCGTCTGTAATTGCAAACATACCATGATCCAATTAATACACTCTGTAATATATCGTTCATGTCATCCCAATAGATGTACGAATACTAGTATTTATTCATCCCTATGTTTCTAGAGTTAATAAATAAAGATTAACTATGAGCTTTATCCAATATAATTATCTCCAAATTTACTAGTGGAATGACCTATACATGGTTCATAATCCACAATACTCCCAAACAATACTGGTTTAACATAAGAAAATTTCTTTCATTCTTTAATAGCTCCATATATTCGTTTTTCACGTCCTCAATTTCAATCATATAGTTGTTTTTAATATTTATGTTAGAATCATATTATTTATCCCCTTCCATTGTTATTTCAATATCGTTCCTTTTGATTTATAGATACACTAGACCTTATTGGATCCTTATTGTTAGAATATACTTATTTTATATATCACAAGTAATGTTTTTAAATACTAAAATTATATTAATATTTTATTATAGTATATAATTTTAAAAAAAATTGGTATTTATAAAAAAATCCTACTTTTAGTTCAAGAATGATACCAGTAGAGTAATACAAAAACAAGTTCTGTGATACATACAGACATGTGGAACAATGATTTCATCAAATCCACCATTATTCAAGAATCGTGGTAAATTAAGTTGTGCTACTATTAGGTATGCTACATATATTCATGATACCTTTACAAGAGGAATTTTCGGGTATGATACTATTAGTTTGTTATAGTCCCATTAGATTATTTCATCTACAACTAGTGATGTGCCAATGTTTTTTTAGTTTTACAATATCACGTTGTGATATAGTTAGTTTGGTTCTAATAATACTAAACATGATGATTATTTCTTGTTCGTCTTCTAGTCATACTATTGTTTATATTCTGATTCATTTGAATTTGTTGCCTCCAACGCTATTTTTTTGGGAGTCAATATAGATAGGTTCACATGAATTTTATTAAAGGTTATTCATAAACCATAGAAAATATAGTTTTATTTATTCATAGGTTTTCTTCATTGTAGGTATGTATGAGTATGAAATATATGTTTATTATTCATTATTTAATAGATAATTAATCATTACGTGCTATATATTACCGATATCTACCCCATGCATGTTTTTGCATACTACAGGTTAGGTTCTTAAGCATGTTGAACATCATATGAGTGTGAAAATGTAAAAGACATATATGATAATGATTCATCGATATAATTAATCATGTTTTATATGAATTTTATTCTCAAAAAATATACAAAAAAAATATAGCCTTATGAAACTCTTTTATCAAAATATTTTACAGAATATTTTATATAATTTTAGCAAGTCAAACATGAGGACATTCAGTAATATGAATCTATTAACATTTAGAACTAGTACATATTTCTATCTCTTTGTATCCACTCTCTCTATGTTATTATTACTTTTGAGTAGTGTGATATTGTACTATGATTATATGTACTCAATATCTCATTCAGATTAACTGGAGTGTTCTAGACACATAGTCCCAATCATTCAAATTTTTTTATAACCATAACAATTTTTTATGAGGCCCATACGTGATTATGTTTTGTTTAATATAATTAATATCTATTGAATAGGCTTTGAGTATAAAAAACTATGTGTTATTTTCTGTATACCTTATCCAGGATGTGAATCTGATTATTTTTATCTTAATTTTTTTTGTAGCCTCTGATTCCCTAGTTGACGGGATTAAGAATCAGCTTACATCTGAAGCCCATGTTTACTCAGATATTCGTTTTAGTCCTACGTTTTTATATTTCCAATATAAAATTTGATTGATTTTTTAATGGTAAAAAAATATTTTAACATTCTAGTTATTATTAACTTGTCTTTATATAAGGATTTGGCTTAAAATTGATTTCAAAAGATTTTATAATTTCAAATATTGTTTTTACTAGTCTATAATAAAAATTTGAAAATTCATTCAAATGATAAAAATTATAATATTATATTGTTTTCATAAAAAATGTATCCTTATATAAAAGGAGGGGTCATATTTTATGGATCATTTAATTTAAATTGTATTATGTAATCAATTCTACCAACTCTTGAGTTAGACAAATAGAGAATTTTTATAATAAGTGCCTTTTCAAATTCATTTTAAAAATTATTATGTTATATTTTAATGATCATAAATTAAATTTATTTCTAAACTTCATTCATTATTTATAATATATATTATGTTTATTGAACTAAAATACATGATTATTTTAATTTTACTAGAAATGATCAGTGGAAAATTGAAATGAAAATGAATCTTTAATGCGTTTTATTACAAATATTGACTATAATTAAAGACAAATATGTAATACAATAAACACATAGAGATACATGGAGTGATTCTACTAATGTAGCATAAAATAAAAATATTAATGAAATGAATTTTATTTATTGTTCATTAAGTTATATGGAATGTTAAATAAGGTTTGCATGTGTGGCTGTATTTTAAATTTGGGATATATTGGTTGATTCTCATGAGGGAATATTTAATGTCAAATAGATTATATTAAATAAATATCGTATTTAATATAATAATTATGAAAAAAATGATTTGATTATTTATGATATGTAACCATGGTTCAATGAAATTGCGAACATAATTCATTCATTGGGAAAACCTTTTCCTAAAAATGATCAAGTGATGCGAGTATTGACGTGTTTTACAAGTAGATTTAGAAGACATTTAGTGCCAATTTGAGAGTTGTGTTATATAAAAAAGTTAAGTATTATTTATATGAGAATAAATATTATTATTTATAGTTAAGAAATCATAGTAGAAAGTGAATAAAAGGATATAATATATTGAAAATATATATCATTGATATCTACTCCTTCAAAACAATTTTACAAAATCTACCCTACCTACAAAATTAATGATATTTCACCTATTTATAGTGATGAATTGGCATCCCGACTATCATGATGACAAACAAATTCTACCATGGTACAAATTTATTAAGGAAACATAGTTATAAAATAAAATATGATAATATAAGAGTCTATAAAAATTATTGGATGAAGCGTGGTGCTGCAAAATTGATTGATTTAAATGAGTTCATGAAGAAAGGTAATGTCAAATAAGACTTCACTAGTATAATATTTAATAATAAATATAAATATTTTTATTGGATGTACAAGAAACCCATGAAGTTCATCTATAGTGAAACTAATGATATTTCTTCTGATTCAAAATAAACCAAACAAGATATGCATTATTAATATTATACATTTTTTATTAAAATCCCCTTTTGAGGGTCCTAATGTATTATCTATTTCTTTAATTAATATTTATAAATATCAAAAAGATGTATAAAATGATGTCAATATGTATAATGTGGAAATATTACAATAATGTAATATACTAGATGATTATTTTATTGCACTTAATGGTAAATATTTTCTCTATGAAGCCACATTTGTTACCCTTGATTAAAATAATATCATGGAATTGAGAAGGAAAAAAATACATAGTATTAAAAAGAGAACAATGAATGATATTTTTATAATAAAGAACTGATGAAATATTTGGAAATATTCAAAACTATAGGAAATAATAATACAAGATATATTGTAAAATAGAAACATTCAAAAGACAATATTGTTATAGGGTATCAACATGGAAAAAGGCGGATCATTAAAAATAGTTTTATTATTAATTAATGTTATGAATGTCTAATTAATTGTTTTTACTCATCATGGAAGAAATTTATTTATTTCAAAATATTTAAAATATTCTTATAGTAATTCTATTAATAAATATTTGTTTCCAAAATCATTGATTAATAACATTACTAGACCCATGGGGATTTGGTTAACAATGTAATTTTTTGAAAAAATATATTTGTTCGGAATCCATCATTAAAATATTCCATATGAAATTATGGTATATAGATAGTGATTCCTCCTAACACATTACTATATGTTATTAAACAATGATGAATTTGAACTAAGTGGATGGTGGATATTTTACCTCTGGGACTATTCCAATGGGAATATCATTTCCTAAGTCAAATTGGTCATTCTGAAATTTCTTTAATTTCTAATTTTTTATTTTATCTGGATGAAAATATAATAATGTTATAATATAATCTCTATGTGATGATGGTTTTCATGTGATGTATGAAAATAATGATACAATGTATTTTATCCAAAAAATTGTTTAATTTTTACTAGTTTAATAAATTATAATGTTTATAGTGTTAATTTAGATTTTTTATTTTCTCAAAAAATATTTTTTTCATAGTGACATTAACAATGAATTTTCTATTTGGATTAGGAGACTAGGAAATTATAGAATTAACTCAGTTATAAAGATATAAATGAAATTTTTTGTCAATGAAATATCAAAAATACAACTAACAAATGATAAATTGGGTAACCCATGTCAATAAGAGAATCAACACAAAATATGTTTCATATTATAGAACAACGGTTTATCTTATCAACCCCTAGAGGTATTTTTCTTGAACATGATATGACATTCTATAGATTCTTTCTAAAATGGGACGAAATGTGTTTATCTTCATATAGTTTAATTTTATAGTTTCAGGTTATAATTCTTTCTAGATCATAGGTGTGAGTATTGTTCTTATGATAACAAGTATAAAAATTATATAGAAAATATTTGGGGGCTTACTATTATGACTGTAAGTAGTGATCGTGGTTCGAGATTTGAAAATGAATACTTTGAATCTCTTTTCACAGAAATTGTATATAATCATAACTTTTATCTCATAATACCCCATTATAGAATGGTGTATTATAAAGGATAAATATAACTCTTCATTAAATTTACCAAACAATGTTATATGAGTATTACATGTTAATTTATTTTTGGACAAAAGTTGTGATTTATGCTTGTTATATAATAAATATAGTTTTAATGAGACCATTCTAAAAAACAAAATTCTTATAAAATATATAATTCTATTAATAAAATTGTTATTTATATAAGTGTTTTTTGAAAAGTCATTATTTTTAATAACAATGATAATCATGAAAAATACATTATTCAAGAGAGATGAAAGAATAATCCTTTCATATTTAAATAATAATATATCATCTATGGATTTTAATAAAATAATAATGATTTTGGATGAACATTTTCTTCCAAATTTGAAGAAATAAATTTACAAGAGGCTACGCTCCCATTATGAAACCGTGAGTATGATATGTCAAATATAAATATCAATGAGAATCCATGTGAATGTTTTGTGAAATAAGAATAAAATTTATTAATTTCTAAGAAACAACATGAATCTGAACCTATAGAGGACAATGATATTTCTAGACCTTCTTTTACATGAAATATTTGAAATCATATATACCATTTTCTTGACATTTATTTGGACATCTATTTATAGGTAATAACTGAAGATTCTCTTTTATATATGGTTTAACCTCATGAATTCATGTCACATATTAAACCTATAATCATCATTGTTAAATATAATTATGAGTTTTTGGGTTAGGTAAAGGAAAGAATAACTTAATTAATTTTTACTATATAGAGTTTTGGAACCTAAAAAATAAATAATAATTCATTGAAGATTAGATCAATCTGGGTTTTGGGTTGAAAATACGATCATATAGGAATTATAGATATAAATAAGGAATGATAGTTCTCAGAAGGATATAGTCAGGAAGGGGGTTGTGGAAATGAGGAAACCATTTCACCAATGTAGATTTTAATCCATTAAAATAATTCTTTATATATGTGGTAAAATGATTTGTCAAATTATTACAAATGGATATCAAGAGTTTATTAATAATTGGAAATATAATTGAGGATGATTTTTCTTAAATAATCCCCCTCATATTTCAAAATCCTCATTTTCCAAACAATTTTTATAAATTAACAAATCATTTGTATGGTTTTAAAGAAGAACATATATATTGGTATTATAGGACCATATCATTTATAATTCCTAATTATTTTAAAATGTTTATTTCTATTCAAACTATTTATATAAAAACATTTACTTTTTTTAGTAGATCATATTTATTTTGATGAAATTTGTTTTAGATTTTAGAAAATATATGTGTAAAAATTTATCAAGAATGATGAAAAGTGAATTGAAAATTAGTTTAAAAGGAGGACACTAATTCATTACAATCATCAAAAAGTTTCAATATAAAAAAAATATTTGAAATCAATGAATGTAAACTAAATAAATTATAAATTGATTTGGTTGGGATAGTACTAATTGTACTGATACTACATTGAGTATAACTTATATGATTATTCTTAATGAAATTTGAATGTAAAATGATCAATGTAGTTCTACAGTTATGAATATAGTCTTGAAATAAATATCCTTTATCCAAAAAAATATTATATCAAGTGTGTGTATATTTTATAATATTTATAAATATAAAAATAATCTTATTTGAATTAAATTAAAATAATTTTCAAATACCTCATGTACCCTAAAACGGTATGAGTGTAATTTTATATGGGACAAAAAAATTTCATATAAAGTTATAATGATGAATATTTTTTTGGATGTAGGCTAGAAGGAAAAATAACCTTGGGAAAATGTCACATTTTCGGGAAATCCACTATTATAATAGTGAACTAAAACATAAATACTCTATATAACAATGTATTGTTTAGGATAAATAAATAACTAAATGATGTTTTTTACACAATTTATTTGGATAAAACACATTTTGATAGATTATAGATATTAATATATTCATTCCATTATAAATTATTAATAAAATATGTGATAATAATTTCAATGAATCATGTGTCTCATTCTTGGAAAAATTATATAGGTGTGTGATATCACGTTTTGAGTGATCATTTCTAAAAACATGATATATCTTATCAAATCACAGAAAATTAACCACATTTTAATGATATTTCATTAAATATGTCTTATTATGAATGATTAATATACATAAAATGATAATTAGTAATGGTAATTTTTGTTCAATCACCCACTATTGGGTAATAATCCATTAGTGATCATCTTTTGGATGATCCAATAATGGTGATCCTCTTTTGAACTGATCCACCATTGAGGGATCATACAGCCTATGGATATAGTTTTTTTATGATATCTAATTTATTTTTATATGCTTTAATTTATTTCATTATTTAAAATTTATTTATTTTTTATTTGTAATTTTTAGTTGATAAAATTCATACTTCATTTTGAATTCATCATATTCTCTCTCATTCCTACCATCGAATCAATTTGACTTCCCAACTCTACATAACTACAACCATCCTCATGACCTTTCAGCACATATTGATTTATAATAATGGTGACGGTTTTTACACCACATTTTCATCAATGATTTTATCATTTCTGATAATGAAATTTCTATGAGAAATGATTCATGATGGTATTGAGAAAAAAACTCATAAATAAAAAACTGTGTGGTAGGTGGAATAAAAATATGTAGATATTTTGTAAATATATTCAATAAATTATCTAATACTGATGGTGATACTGGAAAATATATGGAGAGATTTGTATACATGATATGAAATACCATTTATGGAAAATTTTAAAACCAGTTCTATTAATATTCATAAAACCATTTTAGTAGAAATAATTATTTGATTCAAATTATGATAGTTTAAAAAATGTATTAATTTTTTAGAAATAATGGGATAATTTTATCCATATTCCTCACCAATGTATCAAAGTATACTATAAAGGTTAAATATATAGTGAAACTCGATTCTTTGAGTATAATTAGTATTTTCTTGATATGACTAGGAATAAATCTTTGAGAATGATAGCTATTACTGAACATGACGGTGAGTGCAGACTCATATTCATATTTATTTAGAATATGTTATGTCATATGAAAGGGAATTTTTTCAAAATGAATTATTATGATGTTTAGTTTTATTCATTATAAAAAAGGGGATAATTATTATCACTATAGTAATATTATTGGGAAAATTATGGAGCTATTAAATTTCACTTATAGATCAAATTATTGGGTTTACACTAGGATGATCTCATCTCATATAGAAACAAATGTATAATTTGAAGAGGAATAACAATGGGAGTTAATTTGGGGGGGTATTGTTTATGAAAAAATATATATATAATGATAAAAGATAACTATAGTACATGGATCAAAAAGTATGTTGTCCTTCGTGCCAATCTTTATACCTATTTTTATCCCATGTAACACACTACATGAAAAAATATTATTGTTTACCCCTTCTTATAGTATGATGAGATAATGGGTTATTAAGATGATAAAGTTGAAGAGGAAGTGGTTGATATCTAAAGAGTCTACTGGTTCATTTGAATATGTTATTCATTATAATATTTCTAAATTTCATTTTGTGTCCTATGAAAATGTATGTCTGAATTTTTCTCTCCTTACTAGAGTGATCCAATTGAGTAAAGAAGAGGAATAATAGATAGAATACGCTAGAGATGAACAAACCCATTTTTTCAATGACAACAATTAAACGTTTTCAAGTATCAAATGGGTTTTACAATAACTATGATGATGGTAATATTGATGATGAAATATTCAATAGACCTCATGACATGGAAGGTCTTGATGATGACACTTTTGAGTATTTTTTTGAGAGGGACTAGTCCCATCATATTTCTCTTTTTGTTTATACTGTTGATAGTTCTTTTAAGGGACGTGGATCATCTATGTATGCTGGTGATAGAACAAATGAATATTCCCACAGTTGGTTAATCCTCACAAAAACTATTTCACCCATGGTGGGTGTATATAAATGCTCCTTCTATACAAAGGGAACTATTAGGGGCTCTTCTCTCTAGAGCTCCCAAGGGTTACGTTGTTGTCAGAATTAGGATGATGAAATTTTAGGTTGTGGGATGGGGATAATGCATGGAGTTAGGTCAAAGGTGGACAGTATTTCAAGGTTTGGGCTTCAATGACTTTGTTCTTCAGCCTCAAATATTTTTCACGCGGCGGCATTGTGCTTCTGGCTCAGCTTGAGTATTTGGATGACGTTTCCTCATTTCTTTTATTCTTTCTAGATTTATGCATTCATCATTAGCATATGTGTTCGTCTTGAATTGGATTCTGGTTTTCAATGGCGGTGTTTCTTGTCTCGTTTTTTAGTTTGTGTTTTTTTGGTTCTCTTTGTTTGGATCTAGAATGATTTTTAGTGGATCTTGTAGTGGGTTTGCATCTGTTGGGAGGGATTTGGTTCTGTGATGAAATTGGTGGTAGCATCGTGTTTCCCCATAGATCCAGTTGGTATTTGGGGTGGATAGGGGCTCCGATGGATGGCCTTCTATTAAATCAATGTCGATGATTTGAAATCAGGTCTTTGTAACTTTTGATAGCCTTCAATTCATGAATTTGGTTATGTATGGGGATATTTTTAATTGACCTAATTTCATTTATTCAAAGCTTTTCAGGAATTGATTTTGATTCAACTAAATTAGCTTATGATGTCATGTCTGTTGGGTTTAATGTGTTGTTTTCTTTTGGATGGTCTTGGTGAGTTCTTTTCGATGCGATGATGGAGGGTGTTTTTTTAGTCGGTTTCCTATCAGGAAATATTTTTTGAGGTTTAGTCCTACCTCTGGTTTCTTGGTTCTCTACTATGTTTCCTAGATTCCCCAATTATATCTAAGGCATACTAGTTTTATGGGATTCCTGGTCGTTTAGTACGTGAGTGCGAGTGGAAAATTTATTGTGATCGACGACGATTTTCAATTTGATGAATATTTTAAGAATTTTTGGATTTGGAATTTGGTATATTCGCATGAATGTTTTTATTCATTAATTGGTCAGAATATGAGGCAATTTTTGTTTTTTTATATATTATAAATTTCGATGGTGATTGTAATCAACAATCTACAAGGATCAGTTCTGGATGAGGATACAAATCAAGAAGCATACATCTCTCATGACCATTCATATTTGGATGAATAGTAGAGTTTGGATTTTCCATCGATATCAGTCCGGTCAAACTCTTCACGGGGCAACAAGCTAAGTGGTCATGTGGGGTGGAGACATTACATAACGACATAGTTGTTTGGGAGGTGAATTTTTTTATATACATGATTTGAGTTACTTATTATATGATTTATGTTGGGTTTTCCACTTTTTTCTCAAAAGTTATATTGAAATAAATATTTCATTTTTATCCATTATGCTGGTGATGCTACCTCTATTACTAGTTAGTATAAGTAATTTTATAAGTGGGAGGAATCCGTAGGTTATACAAACTGAAATTAAATTAGTATGGCTAGGTATTATTTTTTAGTTATGTGGGAGGCTTCATCCATGGGGAATCCCACAGTATGTCCATATATACTTGAAATATCTTATCCTAATCCAGATGGATAAGATGGAAGTGGTGATGATCACAGAAATACACAATAGCATGGTGGACCAAGTATATGAGTTGATGCATCAAAATCCAATTGATCTTTAGTTGAATATTTTGATGATGCAGTTCAGCTTTAGGATATTCCTTCTTATTTTCCTACATTTATATAAGATAATTTATATTTTTTCCTAGTTTTTAGAGTATATGTTCAACTCATCATGATTCTATCTAATTATATTTAGTTTTTATTATTTGAGATGATTTGGATGATATTTGAGTGTTATTTATATCTAATTTAGGTACTCTTATGTGATTCTATTATCCTCTAGTTAATCAATATAGTAAAGATGATACCAAGACCATATTTAACATTGTTATTTTCTATATTCACTCTATGATTATTTTGATAATTCAATAATTTTAAATTGAAAATTGAATAATGTGTAGTGAGATAAATTTTATTAAGTTTGTTATGGAGGACATTAGGACCTCTTATTATACTACCCAAGGTACTTTTTTCATGAGGTTGGATATATTACCATCTGTTGTTGCTTCAAAATCCACTACTCCAACACATTTTCCCTAGTTGAAGGTGAGATGATCTAAGGCATTGTTATTCAGGAGTTTCATTCCATTACATGTGATGTCAAAACGTGTCATCAAAAGGACATTCAGAAAATTAGACAACATTCTAGGAATATATATAAACTCATAAGGGAGATATTGAATAATGCCCAATGTTATTGGGAAACAATCAATGAAGATTTCATATAATAAATTTATTGAATATATAAAAATCAATAATTCATTTATCACTATATTATTTAGCTAATAACATTTGATTTTTATTTGATACTAGGAACTTCATGGAATATTTATACTAGATAAAATCCATATATCCTTTGATATTTTTAATTTTTAAAGATAAGAATTAATTATTCAAATTTATAGATTGGGGATAAAACATCATTGTAGACTTTCTGAACTACATGAATCCATTTTTTTTGTATTTAGTACATTAGTTTTAGCTCCAATGTCCATTAATTTGTCAATATTAACCTATACACAACCCTATGGACCACTTACTCCCTAGTATCACCCTTTCTGGATGTCTCTAACTGAAGCATGAAGACATCCCAAACATGTGGGGACTTAGTAGAAACCAACCACTACCTCACCCCTTAAGCTTCTACCTCACTGCCTCCTACATCTCAAAATTTGAAATACACTACTAATATTACCTCCTATAGAAATTAGAGTGACTCGTATTATGATTAGTCATTGATGGAGTCTATTTTATATTATAAATATATTTCTTTTTGGGGATGAAATATTTTGACTGATTTATTAATTCTAGTTCATCTTTTAATATATACAACATTTGAATGAATTTTCAAATTTTATTCATGATGATAATCTGAAATTGGGGATCCTTCATTTTATTTATGATTAATTTTATAAACATTATGTTAAAAAATTTATGTTTCATTTTTTAATTATATTTCATGTTATATTATTTCAATGTCTATGACATTATCATTTTGAAATGTAATTATTATATCATTAATTGTTTACTATATCAACTTTTGACAAATATATTTTATACATTGTTCATAAAATAGATTTATTTTTAAACATAAAAATTGATAGATGTTTATCAAATCCTTTTTTAATGATCACAAATAAATTTCATTATTTTTCTATTTCATAAATAAAATAAGATAAATACATAAAATTCCCACCGTTAGCTCATGAGTTCTACCAATATAGTTATATAACCACCATATCAATACTACCACAAGACATATGCCACCATTAGTTCAATTATTCTAATGTTATTAATGTATTTTTGTAGTCGGGTTTGCTACCTGTATGTATTATATATCTTGAAATTCTATCATTAGATGAGATACCACCAATTGTGCTACCATTAGTTCATTTTTTTAAATCATTTTAGTTATTCTATTGTTATGTTTAGTAGTGATATGACAATAGTTGTTGAAAATTTATCTCAATTCGTCATCATATAGTTTGGATACTCTTACTTTAGTCATACTACTACAAAATGCTATAATTTTATCATTCCTTACCATTAGTCATGATACCATTTTAATTTTTCATCATTTTAATTAAATACATACAACTTCTACTGCATGGGGAGTAAATAAAAAATGCCTCACATGAATTTTATTATTGATTATTACCAAACCACACTACGGATGTATTATGGACTTACTCAAGACTTTCCTTAATTAGTATTCAATATGGTGATTCAAGATGTTTGGGTTATTTTTCATTAATATATGAATATATATGATAAAATATATATTCTGAATATCTCCTTCATATTAATTTCCACATACATGAAAAAAATAATTTAATTGTGAACATATTTAAAACCATAATAACCAAGTTATTTTGATACACAAAATCATGATCTTTATAAAAAATTATTAGAGAATAAAAATATCTAATATAGAACCTTATGAAACTATATTTTCCTTTAAATTTACAAAATCTAGTTTGATGTCCTCACCTAGACAATTATAAGGACCCTCAATCCACTGAATCTATTCATACCAAGAAGCAGTATATAATCATATCTCTTCTTAACTAATCACTCTATTTTAGGATTACATCCAAGAAGTGTGATATTTTACTCTATTAATCTTTACACACTATCTCATGCACTTTAACTGGTTCTTTCTCGACACACTCTCTTCATATATATCTCTTTTTATACCAAACTAAAATATAGAAGTGTTTCTACATGGTCTATGTGGATTTTATTCCCATGTATAACTATGTCATTGACATTGGACCTAGAAATCCTGTGTGATATTGTTTTTAAACATGATTCCAGCTTTGGATCATAACATTTTTTAAGTAATATTCTTGGATGTTACCAATTTTCATGTTTTGAGGATTATAACATAGTTTGAGACTAAACACCATGATGAGTCCACTGTGTTTTTCTGTTTTGGTTTTTATGGAAAAATAACTACATTTCGTTATTGTATGAAAACTTTCTCATGGATTCTTAATCATATCATGTGGGTATATATGTATTTGATTAATTAAATCAACTAAAAAGTTAATGTAATGTCAGATTTTTTTTTTCAAATTTCCTCTAATTTCACATTGAGAAATCATTTAAAAGATAACTAATATATTATTCAGTTGTTATTTAGGGTTTTAAATTACTTATGGCACCATTTTTTTCATGTAACTTTAAAAGAATGTATGTTGGGTACTCAATTCACCCCTATTTCATAACCCACTGTAACAAATATTTATGTTGGATATTATAGAATGATTCTTCAAACATAGATAATATACCACGTTTTTCTCTCTCCCAGGGTGGTAATATATTGTGAACTCATAAATAATAATCAGTTCCAACCAACTTATTTTGGTCTTGTTTAACTCTTCTTGAGTAAAGATATAATGAAATCTATTGTGAGAAATATATATATCACAATATTCCCCATTGATATAGTGCCTCCATATATGTAATTGAGAAATAACAATAACTAAATCAAGACAACAAGTTTGGTAATATTTCTCATTTAACATCCATTGTAATGAGAAATAATCTCTAACAATATAATTTTACAAGAGTGTAAATCGTAGTCCATATTGTATGAATTATTATATATAAGAAGACATACATTTTTATAGGGTACTATAAGCACTATTATACCAAATATCCCTCTATCCAATTCATTATTATATTCAACACATTTATCAATATGATGGAACTCAGATCCCTTATGAGTTAACTTTTATGAGTAGATTATATAACAAATAAAATTTTTTCATAGAACAAAAAATATTCATCCAAACCATGAATTATATAGATTTAAGTTATATTGATGAATCTATAACATTTCCCAAAAACTTATGTCTTTGAATGATCTAGTAACATACCCTAATATGAGATTATATGACCCATGAAAGAATATTTCTCATTTTAATATTCACACATGGTAAATTGTTCATAAAGATTATCCTTCTTATGGGTCTTCAACACAATCCACAAGTGATATTTATGGTCCTCGTTATTCATTGAATATTTATTAATATTTCATATAAATACTACCATAAACTAATAATGTTCTTTCCTAATGATGCTATTAAATAAATCCATAAATATAAAAGGTTAATTAAATGGCATCGATTAAATTTATAGTGGTTTATACTGTGTACATGTTGTCATATTCTATATATCCTTTTTTGACACCCAATATATGAAATCAAAAGTGATGGTCAATATTGTGGAAGTATGGAGAATAACATATTTGATTAAATAAAACATTAATATGAGGAAGATGATACTTTTTCTTGATAGCGATATAGTTAATTTTTGGATAATCAATATAGAGTTATATTTATCCATATTTCTTCTTAATAAGTAGATTTACATCACCCCATGTTGATGAACATTGATAAATAAATCCATTATGGATATTCTCTTAGAGGTTATTCTTAATTTTATATAAATCAATTTGGGAAACTTTATATGGAGACATTGAAAAAGTAATAGTGGCCCATCACAAGTGGGATACACTTTGTTGGATGGTTATGGATTGAGTGGGGCTTATGCATGGTCAGCTGCCAGATTGTTGCTAGGAGGATTAGGGAAGTAGGTAACAAGATATCACTATGATGTGGCGGCCCAGTTACGAATCATGATAGATGATGGAGTGTTAAATGAGGTGGTGTGTGAATTATATTGAACTGCCATGAAGGAGACAATAGTGTTGGGCATGATCCCCAAAGAGACATCCTATGTATCCCAATGGAAGGTAACCAAAGTCCATGTAGTTCAGTGTGGTGTTGGGACACCTAATGAGGAGACCGATGAGAATGGACGTATTGATTAGACTCGAAATATGTGGACCCTCCAAGATGGGGCATGAGATTAGGGTGTGCACAGATGAGTGTGAACCGATAAAATGTTAGGGATTATGTGTGGTTAGTAGTTCAGATTGATCTGACACTTGACGAAAGACCAGTGATATGGGTCCCAGTGAATGGGACTACAAAAACTTACCTCCGGATGGGGGTTTCAATGTCTTACAGATGACTATGGTTGATGACAGATTAATTTCGATTAGGATTCTGATGGGATCCACTGATTAGGGAACACAACAGACTACTTCTGGTCGGGGAACACAATGTCTTACCACGTGATGTGGTTGGTCCTCAGGGAGTCTTCCTACGTACCATTCCTAAAATACAAGGATCAAATATCATGTAGTTTTAATAGGTACATTTTAATGTCTTATAGGACGAGGGGGGATCAACGTGAAGTGTTCGAGACCAGTAGGTGTTGGTCTTAAACCTCAGGGAGGCATATTACATTCCTCACCTTGGCAAGGTTCAATGCTTATGTATTTTTTAATAGGTGTTGGTGAACCGACGTGAAGAGTTCAGGAGAAATATGTGTTGGGATTGAACCTCAGAGAGGCTACCTATATACCTCTACATGGCAAGGATCCAAGTCCCCGTAGTTCAGAATGAGTGTTGGTGAACCGATGTGAAGGAGGTTAGGACCAAAATTTGTTGGGCTTTAACCTCAGTGAGGCTTCACACATACCCTTCCATGGAAATGAACAAAGTACACATATATTACATAAAAAGAAGTTGGCTTGAACCTCAAGTAGTCTTCCTATGTACCATGTTTGGAAAGGATCAAATTACACATAGTTCAGAATGGGTGTCTGGATCTTACACTCTAGGCATCCTAGGGGATGATGTCATGATCGATGCTTTCTCTAAACCCAAATGATTCATGCTCGGTTTGAGAAATAAGAGGCAGAAAAGACCTAGAAACCATGGAGCAAAGGTGCATCCATGAAGGTTGTTGAACAGGGCTTATTCAAGGAATCTTACAGGGTGCTGCTATGGGGTTACAATGGTGAATGGGTATTATGCAAGGATGGTTCCTGAGGGCTACTATAGATAAGCAATGGTAGATGTGAATTATGCAAAGAAGCTGCTCGGGTGCCGCTATGGAGCAGCATTAGTTAATGGGGCTTACGTAAGGAAGTTTCTTTGTGCTACCAAGGAGTGAAAACAGTGGATGGGGCTTACACATTGAATATTTCTATATACCACTAAGGAGTGGAAATTATGAATGGGTTTTAAACATGGAATGAGTCTTTATTTCACTAAGGAGAATTAATGGTGAATGGGGATGATTCATGGATGTTGCATGTATGCTGCTATGGAGTAGAAATGGTGAATGTGGCTTACCCATGGAGGCTACCCATGTGCCGTAATAGAGGAGAAAAATTGGATGGGGCTTATGAATAGATGCTTCCCGTAATGTATTAATTATATATGGATGTGAGGGAATCCCAACTAAATTGTGGGTAGAGGTATATTATTGGGGCCAACACCTATGTGCATGTGCACAAGTGAGATAACACCAAAGGTAATTAGAATCAATCTGAATAAAGGGAGATGAAAAGTGTGGATCACATGCTTGAAATTCAAAATGTGGTGCAGGTAGTGTGACAATAGAGGATAATAATTGATCATGTTTGAAACATAGTATCCATATCGTGTTATCATGAAATGATGAAAAACAAATGACGGTTGACATGTGACTCTGTTCGAAACATAGGAACCGACTCGAAGTGTCTTCCAAAGTCTTCTAGGGCGTTGGCCCAGAATGGTAGGTGAGCTGAGGCATCTTGGGACCAGGCCCTCAGGGCATCACTTCAATCATGAAAGAGGATGAAAATTATATTTTAAGACACATGAATCATGAGGTGGAGTGGTGGAATTCTCGAATGGATTCCAATATTCATTAGATTATTCAACTGTAATCATGGCATGAGGTATCTTATTCTTGTCATATAATCCATCTCTTCTTTGGAAGAAGAGGAATCCTATTATTTAATGAATGGTCATGTGATAGTTCATAATCGTGTAGATAATACTATTATCATATTATTCATAGCGCACAAGTAATCTCTTGATTGGAACAAGAGGCATCCTATATTTTTTATATATAGTGTACTATAGTTTAAAGTCATATTGATTTAATTATTGTCATCTTATGGTTTGAGAAAAATGCATCTCTTGTTTAGAGCATGAGGCATCTGAAATTTTTCACATTGGGTGACTACAGTTTATAGACTTGTAGATAAGACTATTGGAATCTTATGATTGGAGCATAAGTCATATCTTGTTTGGATAAAGAGGCATCCAATGATTGTCACATAGGATGTACTTCAATTTATAGTCATGTATAATGTAATAATGGCATTTCATGCATGGAGAATAATTCATCTCTCATTTGAAGTAAGAGGCATCCATTGATTGTAAAATAGGGAGTACTACATTTTATAGTCATGTAGAGAAGACCATTAGGCATAAGGCGCCTAGAAATTACTGGTGTTGGGGATTGTATAAGGAGGCCCTTTTTGGTTCAACCTAGAATAGGAGTCAGGTGATGGGTTTTGGATGAGTTGTTTGAAGAATGGTTAGACTCATGTTAATTGGGAAATTGATGATGAAAACCTCAACTCACAACATGAGAAACAAATCAAGAAGAAGATTTTGACTCATGAAATTTCATGGTGTACAGAGGACTATCTCAAATGATGGTATTCTATAGGTGGAAGGTGGCTTCATATAAGTGTGCAAAAGAAAATGTTGATGTCCCGACCCAAAAAAGATCATGGTGTGAGTATCCATTTTTCATGGGGGTTAGTGACGGAAGAAAGGGGACCGGCTGTGATTCGTAGAGGGGGTGCAGGGTCGCAGTCCTCGTGTTATGGACTAGTGGGCGCAATGGTAGGAGATTTTTCAAGGATATATCATCACGAAGCAATCTGGCTCTCATGGCATAGGGGATCACAGAGCATTTAGTCTCACAAAGAAGCTTCACGAAGTGTAGGTACTTGTGAAGCATAGCTTCTCATATAGAAAAAGGGGCTCGTGAAGAAATGGAGATCATAGAGAAAAAGGGTCTCATGGAGAAAAGGGTCATGAGGAGAAAAGATGCTCACAGAGAAAAGCGGATCGAGGTGAAAAGTAGCTCATAGAACAAAGAGGCTCGTAGTGCAGAGTAGCTCGCGGAGCAAAGAGGATCACGTTTCCTTGAGCAACCCAAATGAGCTCCCTTTTTTGCAAAGAGTGTATCCATTTTCAATGATAATGACTTCATGGATATTGTTAGCTCTACAAAATGGGAGATCGACCACTCATGCGACGCTGTGACCTTCCTTATTAAGGGGTGAGCTTGGTATTTATAGGCGATTGAGGTGGGAGGAGCATGCTGTGAAGCAAAAATGCATGCCACAAAGTGAAAATAATGTTGTGAAGGGAATCGTGCTTCACAACTAGTGGGTGATCCGTCATGTTCTTCGTATCCATGGAATTGAATGTCATCGATCTTCGCAGCACTCGTAGAGGTTCCTATCAAGTTCCCTCAAGTTCATCGTAACCGATGAGTCGTCCGTCATCGACCTTCGCGGCGCTCATGGAGGCTCCGGGAAAGTTCCCTAAATTTCCTCATAACTATGGAGTCAACTGTCATTGACCTTTATGGAACTCAAGGAGGATCCAGTCCAGTTCACATGCTCCGTGATCTCAGAGGGAGCTTCGCAAATGGGATCCACAAACCTGTTTTCCAGCCAAACATAGAAAGTCCACAACTCCTAAATTGTAACTCTCTTTTCGCTCTATGACATATAAAATTGAAGCATGAGAAACATTCTACTATCATGGATCATGTATGGGAGGATTTGAAATATCATGGGGATGAATTTTCTGGTGCCATAAATTACCCATATTTTTTCAAAGTTATAATTATAAAAAATAATTCACATTATTGATTCTGTTAATATTATATTTTAGAATGTAATAAATATATTATAAATGAAAGATTAAATAAAAAATTATTTTCAAATAGTATATGAAATAAAATACATGTAAACAGATGAAGGGAAACCTATGTTCCAATATTATGGAATAAACCTTTCACCCACACACTTATAATAATAAAAAAACAGAAATAATAATTTCCATATTATTTATTTAATAAGAAAATTAATAATAAAATAATTATTAATTAAAATAATCATTATGTCAGGGAAATGTTAAGGTATATTATATAACTTCTATCTAAAAAAATAACATCATCCAACCCCCATAGTGGTCTACCTATATATAAAATTCCTATCTTTTTATTCTATAAATAATTTTAATTCATCAATAGCAAGCATTGAATGAAATTGTTATTCTAAACAAACTGTGAGATTCCTTTTGTATAAAATGACCATTCTAACATAGTCTATGGATTAGTGGGAATAAATTTAACTATCTTATGAAAATGTATGGTGAAGTCATTTGCTACAAATTATTTATGATAAATACTATTCAATTATAATTTTTTTGCATTTATAAAGTTAGTGAATTTCTATTATTAATTTAATGTAATGAAGTATGTATGTTATATACTTAATAACATATTTTTCATATTAATCCAATAATTTTTGTTGGATAAACAATATTTAATGTATATTAACTAATATTTTTATAAGGGAATATATTCGGCCTTTTAATAGAGAATCATTTTTTAAATTATTATTTTGATACATCAAAATTTTTTATATGAAAAAAAGAAGTTTTATTTGGAATCTAGATATAAAAATTTACATCGGGTGAAATTTTAATATTTTTTTAATAACTTTCAAATTTCGATGAATACTAAAAATATACTATATTTTAATTAAAAAATGTTTCTTCATAGAAATCATTTATATGGTTAAATTATAATATCTAATTGGTTTTACATAAAAATAGAATATATTTTTATCATCAAATATAATTTATGTCATTATCATTATGTTTACATTCAATCCAAATATAAAAATATTTCAATCCATTGAAATGATTTTACTTTTAAAACACGTTCTCTCTTCCCGACAACGAGTTTCATTTTTTATTAATTAACGAATACTCTGTGTTATAAATTTTGAATAAATGTAATATATTTTTGGAATCATTTGGTCTAAATTGTGTTAATATATTTGTTTTATTTTTTGGAATTATGAATAGTAATTTCTTAAATTTAATTAAATATAATGAAAGGGTAAACCAGGTGATTAAGGGTAAAAAATTTACTATAAAATTACCCTTACACATATCATAAAATCATTGGATGAGTGTGTTTTGACCTAAATAATCTCTGGGTTGAAATGGTGTCTTTTTGAAGTCACGTGGATGAGATTTCGACATGTAATTTATTTTATATAATGAACAGTTAAATATGCCTCCCTCAAATTTTAATAACTAAATAATTTTTTATAAAGTTATAAAATACTGTTTCGATAATAAATACTCATTCTAAATATAAATTGTTTCATTTTAACATGGTAATTTATTTTTAATTTTACGAAATAAATAATTATGATAATGACTTATACTATGATAATATAAAAATTAATTAATAATGATTAATCAATAAAAAATATATATTAAAATTATAATTACAATAAAAGGACCAAAACACAGTATGAAACATTTTTTTCTAGTATTTCAAGACCACTACAATACAAGGTTCATGGTAGTGACAATTTTGTGTCTTATACAGGATATGATGACATTTATATTATTTTATTAAAAGTGATGTTAATATTATAACATTAATAATTTAATAAGTACTCCGTTTTATAAGTTAGATTTTCAAAAATAAATTTTTTATTAAATATATTCATCTAAAAGAGAGTTGATTTATATTAATCATAGTATTTTATTTTTAATTTTTATTAAACAAATAAGTATATTTATAAATTATTCAAAATTGATAGAGTAAACATTTTATTAATAGTGATAACAAATAATTGTAATTAAAAATATTAAAGTAAATATAATATTGTATAATTAATTTCTATAATGAATAATATATATGACCTTAACCTCCTAGAAATATAAGAAAATATTTGATCAAAAGATAACTTATTAAATTAGACATTTTAAAAATCAAGGAATTGAATATTGTCAAAATTGACACTAATGATTTTTTATCAAAATGATGACTTATTAAATTATTTAAAAAACATAAAACATTTAAAAAAATTATTATAATTATTATATGGTAAATAATTCTTACGTTATTTATTTACGGATTAATTTACACCACATAATTAATTATGACACACATTTAATATTGAAATATTTTTTACCATAGTTAAACATTAAATAAGATAACTAAGGGATAATTAAAATGATAAGATCTAAATTGAGATAAATACATGATATAAATTTTTTGGTTGATGATATTTCTACTTTATGTAATTCCATATTCATGTTTGGGACATTTTTTAGGGTTTTGGATGGGGTAGGATTTTATTATAATTTATCATTTCTATATATCCTAAAAGTTCCCCTCACCTCATTTATAAAAGGGAACCTCCTACATCATCTAGTGACTTCACATTGATCCTTAATGCTTATCCATACCCAAACATTTCCCCTTATGTACTTCCTTAGTTAAATTATACCGTTTTTGTCTTCTTCAATTACTAACCCTAGTGCTCTAAATAGAGATTTAGAGGAAGCATGTCGAAGACAGGTAATCTTATCTATTGATTAGTCAAAAAAATTATTTCTTATACTTCCACATCATGATCTGTATAATTATAATGTAAAACCTATTATATCTCTTATATACTGATATTTTTTTATAATTATAAATGAACCATATTCCACCTTCTATCAGACCTACGAAAAACAAAATCATCATAGGTGGGTACATATGACTTAACGTCTCCAATACATGGTGTGATATGTTCATCCGCACCACCATACATAATGGGTCATAATAATGGAATTATTCTCTATATTTTAATTTTATAACATGATATTGATTCTTATATAATATACAACATTAACATAATTTTAATTTCGCAATTATTGGAATTATATCATTGCTCGTGAAAATGTAGGGCATACCGTCTCCACAATTAGATGTGATTCATTATACATGATCCTTAATAAAGAATTATAATATGAATGTAAATAATGAATAAAAATTATATGTATAATGTTAGTATCATTTTTTAATTATATAATAATGACTTATGAAGGAGAATCTAAACTTATTAGACAAATGATGCATAATAAAATGGAAGAGTTAATGCTCAAAAAATAAGTTCTAATGAATTTTTATTAACAAATAGATTTCAATACGATCATATATAATATCAAAAAAATAATGTGATTCTTGAAAAAAGTCCATGACATTATTTAAATCATTATATAAGAGATTCATATACATATAACAGAAATCAAACATAATGTCTGTGATAATTTCAAAATCACTTTATGATCCGAGATTATTTATATGTAAGTATTTAATGGGGTATATTTATCATCCCCATCCATATTAAGTAAATATTTAATACTATTATTATTATTCTAAAATATATTAAATTAAAATGTGATATTATTTAAATTTTTTAAATTGTATGATAGGAATTATTTGTTATTATTCGATATGAGGTACTTTTTGTCTTTTCCATAAAAAATATAAGGATAATGTTATTTTAACTTACCCAACATGAACATATTTATACGTATTTAAAACACCAAATTTTAATGAAGAATATAATAGTTGGTATAATTATTATTTTCATATAAAATGATTTCTATTAAAAATGTGTGTCATTTAGAGGAAGAAAAATTTTTGGAAGAAGAAATCATGTTTCCTCAACAATTAATATTAAGTTATTTATCTTGTTATTTTCTATCCAAATGAAATTAATTAAATAGGTTTATGATAATGTGAATAGTAATAATATGGTATGATTTTTTTAATGATGTACTAAACTTTATGAAATATAATTTATATATATGGATTTTGATGGAATTATTTTTATGAAACCCATATTATTTCTTGGGTTCTTCTACGATGACTTATTTATGTTTTTTTGGAACATGTAAGAATGATTTAATTTTGATATGGGTGGGACATTTATCTTCGTTAATTCATTGGGTTATTATTTCTATCTAATGAGATAGACTTGGACGAAATAATAAATGATATCGGTTAAAAAAATCAGTGTTGGAATGAGGAGTGAACTCAGTTCAGTAATAGAAATTTCCCTCATGATGATCTTGGCAATTATCCTTCACTAAAATGAAATGATTTACAATGTTTATGTGTATGCAATAACTCTTTATGACTTTTTTTTATAACATTTGGGATTATGTTCATTGATTATTGTGAACATTCATTTTTTATTCCATGGTATGATATCATGATCATTCATAGACTGGATAACATATTCAAAAGTTATGTCTTATGATTATGATATGATTGATATCATTCTTTTTTACCCTTACTACGAATATGAACTAACCCTTTAATTTGATTCTTTTCACTATGTATTTAATAATTTTATTACGAAATATTTATAAAAATGGGTTTTAGTTATGAAAAAATATTTGGGAGACAATGAAGATATCTTATGAAGTGATTTTTTATGTTCCCAGTATGTAAAGAAACTATACCTATACAATCATATCCGGAATTTATAATATTTTTCATCAATATTCATCAATGTTTATGTAATATTACTATATTTAATGTATAGGGCATTGAGTTAGGTATAATTGGAATGGTATAGTTAAACTTTTATATCTACGATGATTAAACCATAGTTAGAAACCAAAGGATATGTCGAATTATGAGCTATAGTCCTAGTGTTTTATAAATGATAAGGAATAACCTAGGAAAAAACCTAATGATTCCTAAATTGATATTTATTTCTTGATTATGTTTTTCCCATTATTATTATTGTTTCTCACTCAACAATGCAGTGTTTTAGTCAACAAATAGAACCTGAAAGAACTATGTTAATGGTAAATGAGATAGGAAATGTAGTTATTGTCCTCCTGAGAAACAAAAAATTATGTGTGATGGAATAAACAAATATTATAGCTATTCTGAAAAAAAATCACAACCAATTTTTCATGTTGGACTTAAAAATGAGGAAATGAGGGATCATTATTCTCTTCATTCCTTCATGAGGTAGATTACACCTTTTTAATGAGGTCTTGTGAACAATTACTGGCTAAATAATGGACATGTATCGCTGAAAAGATATTTTCTAATCTCTAATGTTCATAAAATGATATATTTATCTTATTAGTCTATCAGGTGGGAGGTGAAAATGAAAAATGGTGGAACAATGTCATTATTATGAGTAGAAGGGATGAAATTGAATCCATGGAATTGGATGAGTTGTAGAACATAATTTTAAATATATACCTTCCTAATATTCATAAAAAATATATTGTGAATGACTTCCGTTAACTTAATAAATAAGATGATGAATCTGTTCATAACAAAGAATAAAATATTACAAGACACGCAAGGTACTCCATTGTAATTATAATCCAACCTATATGTAAAATTGTTCCATTATTTGGTGGATTAAAACAATGTATTCGTAGGGCATTATCCATTCGCTACTTCAATATAAAAGAAGAAATTGGGTGATGTGTTATCAAGTATGAGATTGGGATTGTAGTAACAAATAAGTCATATTGGATTGATAATAAGAGAAAATGGAATTCTATAGAATATATAAAGACCACACAAAAATTAATTTGAGTATTCCCTTATGAAAAAATTATGTAAATAAACATGGATAAAATTGTCTTTAATTTACTAGTATTTGTATTCTGTATGGATAAAATGGTCATCGGGAAGTTGAATGCTGAAGTGATGGAAAAAATTATGTAGAATGATCTAAATAGAGAAAAGGCTTCACAGAATACACCTCCTACATTTGAATGGTACAAGTTCATGTAAATGGGAAATTATTTAAATGATGTCCCCAATACAATGTTTTTTAATGATGATCGTTGTCAGTAAACTATTATGGCTAAAAGACAAAGGGATGTCACAAGAAACCACTATATGTGATCAGGAGTGACATAATATTGTGGTGAAAGGTCCACCTACAATATACTATAAATTAAAAAATATTTTATTTGATTCTGGATCCACCCACTCATTTATTTCTAAATATTTTCTAAGGGTATCACCATATTACATCTAAAATTAAATGTTGAGATTTTTGTGGAAACTATTAATGGAAAAATGGATGTTTGAAATAATAATAATTATCCTCATTTTAATGATTTTGTGAAACTAATTCCAACAAATCTAGTGATCCGTAATATTGTGGAATTTTATTCGATTCATGACATGGATTGGATTTTTATATATGGAGCTCATATCAATTTCCATGGAGGGTATGTAAAATTTCATATTTCAGATCAATCTATGATCATCTATCGATGAATGGATGAGTATGACCATCCTGTGAAAATTTCTTCATTATTATGGGTCTTTATCCCTATAAATTATGATTATATAAATCAAATGTCTGGATAAAGTCTCAAAATTTAGAAAACCCTCATTGTATGAGAGTTTTTATGACTTTCCATAAGAATTACTATGTATTCCTACAAATCGTGAAGTTGATCTTACAATAGAACTCATACCAAGCACTATTACTATTTCAATGACCCCATATAGAATAAACCAATTGAGTTGGATTAATTGTAGAAGAAACACCAAGTGAATCTTGAAAATGGATTAAAACGCTATATTATGTCACCAATGGGTGACCATGTTAAATTTTTTGAGAACAAATATTGATCAATGAGACTCTGTATTGGTTATTGTGATCCTAACAAGACAACTATCTGGATCAAAAATTATCTTCCCCAAATTGATGAATTATTCATCCAACTATGAGTATCTCAATACTTTTCCATGTATGATATTCTCTCATGATATCATCATATAATTTTCATAAAGAAGGATTTACAAAATACAACATTACATACATGGTATAGAAACTGAAATTATTGTGATACCTTTGGACTTACTAATTCTGCAACTATATTCGTGCTTATAATTAATAGATTATTCAAGGACTATCAGGATTATTTTTTGGTAATATTTATATATTATATTCATATATATTTTATGTTCATGTAATAACATGAAGATCACTTAATAATTGTAATAAAGACGTTGAGAAATGATATGATTTTTGAAAAAATTTCCATGTGAAAATTTTGGCTTCAGAAAGATTCATTTTTGGGTCACATAATCTCAAGAGAGGGATAACTATGGATCTAAGAAAATAAGTTATTGAATGTTGTTCTGGACCAAAAAAGTTAATTAATATCTAAATTTTACTTAGTTTTACTGCATATAATCAACATTTTGTGAAATAATTTTCATGTTTATCTAATAACCCCACCATGTTAACTGATAAAGGATTGATGTTAATATTGATGTAGGAATGTGATGAGATTTACAAAGAGCTGAAATGAATTTTAGCCAGTGTACATGTGCTCACACATCCTTGTAGTAGAGAAAAGTTTTTTATCTATATTGATGCACCCAAATTGGTCTTGGGATGAGATCTCATTAAAATTTATATGTTGATTGCCTATTTCTTGGGAAAAGATAAAATCCATGATAAAAAATACACAACATATCATCAGGAGTATATTTTTGTAATACTAGCAGTAAATATATGGAGGCATTATATTTATACTAATCGAAATAGTTTAATGAATATTTTCACAAAAAAGGATACGAATATGCATCAAAGATGGTGGTTGGAATTGGTTACTGATTATAAATTCTCAATACATTAACACCCTGGGATAGTGAATTAGTTAGAAGATGCTTTGAGTAGAATGGACTATTCTAGTCTATCCTTGATGTGGATGAAAAAAATCAAATTTTATGGATTTTAAAAGTGATGATCTTGAAATTCTAATAGAAGTGGTGAAATATTTTATTTCTGAAATTAATGTTCAACCACCAATACAAATTATGATTAAGGAGGTGCATAAGGATGATGTAGAGCTAGAAAAGAAGTTGTCAAATGTTCCATAATTCAACCTTGATAGTGATTGAATAATAATTTTCACGAATCGGGTTTGTATTCTTTCCGTACTATAATTAATGAAGGATCTATTAGAGAGGTTTCACATTGCTTCATTCTCTATTCACCCTATAATCACAATGACCTATATGTACATTAATGAGATTTTATGGTGGGATGTAATTAAAAGATATATTTCCTAATATTTCTCTTTGTTATTATTATGTATTCAAGTTAAGACTAAAATTCATAAGTCTAACGGGATATACAAATATTACCCATACAAGAATGGAAATAGAAAAACACCACTATGGACATTGTCGTCAGACATCCAAAAACATCTAAAGGACATAATTCTATATGAGATATAATTAATCACCATACAAAGTCACCACACATCATTTCTATTAGAGAGGATTTCACTCTTGATCATATTTCCATGATATATGTAAATTAAGTGGTATGATTTCATGGAGTATCACATTCCATTATATCCGATTGGGATCTAAGGTTCCAATCATGGTTCTAGTGAAGTCCTCACCATGATCTATATAAAGAGAAATGTGTCATAACTATATATCATCCTAGGAAATTTGGTCTATCTGATAGGAAAATTAAATGTCTAGAAGAAATATTTATAGACTTCTATATAGACTTAAAAGGTGGTTGGTATCAACAACTACCTTCAGTGGAATTTTCATCCAATAATATCATATACTCTAGTATTAATATGGATCCTTATGAATATCTATATAGAAATAAGTGAAAAACACCAGCTTACTAGGATGAGGTCGTGGAATTAATGCTATTAGGACATGATATTGTTGTTGAAATCATAGAAAAGTTCAGATATATTCAACAACAAATAAGAGAACATTAGTGTCAACAAAAGAGTTATGTTGAAAATCGAACAAAAATCCTTGATATTGAAGTGGGTGGAAAAGTGCTTTTATCAATATCTCCCAGGGAGATATTAATGAAATTTGTAAATAAGGTCATTTTGGACACTATGTATATCTTCCCTTTTGAAATTATGGACCGTGTTGGAATGGTAGCTTACTGATTGGAACTTCCACCGAATATTTATCAAGTTCCTTATTTGTTCAATTTATCTCAACTTAGAATGTGAATACCTTGTCCTTCAGATGTAATAAACTCAAAATTCATACCCATAGATCAAGAACATTCATATAAAGAATAACTGATGGAGATTTCAGATCATATAGAAAAGTTATGTGAAACAGTACCACTTTCTTGGTTAATGTTTTGTGGCGGAATATCCAATTTGAGGAATCTACCTAGGAACTTGAGAAAATGTAGAGGTAGAAATATCCTCATCTTTTTGTATCCAGGTGACGAATTTCGAAGTTGAAATGTAGTTTAAGGGGTGTAAAATGTAACAATTAAATGTCTTTATTTTCACTAAATAATTTTAATTCTTAAAAAGCATTCATTACAAGAAATTGTGAGAGTAAATGAACAGTGAGATTCCCTTAGTATAAAATTTACATTTTATCATAGTCATTATATAAGTGGGAATTAATATATCTATCTTAATAAAAGGTATGGGGAAGTCATTACCTTCTAATTATTTATGAAAAATATAAATCAATTATATTTTTTTAATTTTTTTTTAATAATTGGAATGAATTAATATTAGTTAACGAAATTAATGAAATATTTATGTTAGATACTTAATAATTTTTTTAATATTCTTCTAATATATATTATTGAAATAGGGTATTAATAAACAATATTTTATGTTTATAAATAGATATTTTTTGCATGTATATTTTACTTCCTTTTAATGGTGATCCCTTTTAAAAAATTAATTTTGACAAAATAATAATTTTTATATGACAAAAAACATTTTCATTCGATTGAGGATATACAAATATTCTCAAATGAAATTTTAGAATTTTTCTGATAACATTGAATATTGGTTGATTAGTAAAAGTACACTATTTTTTAATTAAAAACAACTTCATTCATTAACATAATTTATATTGTTAATTGATAATATTGAATAATTTTAATGCATATATAATATATATTAATATCATTTAATAAAAGTTTGTGATTAGAATTAATTTTACATTAAATTTAGATGTAAAAATATTTAATTCTTTTACAATGTTATAACATTTAATTCAATTTATTTTTTTCCAACAACAATCTTAATTTTAAATAAATTACGTCAACAATTGTGTTTTAAATTGAGTAAAATTGATTCTATATTTTGAATCAGTATGTCAAATTTATGTGAATATAATTATTTTATTTCTGAAAATTATGAAGAATAACGTCTTTATTTTTTATTAATATGGTAATAAAGTAAATGTGATAATTAAGTGTAATATTAGTAATATAAAATTACACCCAACACTTTAATTAATATCAGTTTGTGAGTGTGACTAGACCAAAATAATCCATCCTTTGAAATTCTATCATTTGGAAGCCACTTGGATTATATTATGACATGTAATTTTGTTTATTTAATGAAAATTTAAATATGTCCCACTAAGAATATAACAATTATATCATTTCTATATAAGGTTATATTGAAAATAAATTCTATTCAAAATATCTGTGTGAATGATAAAATTATTTTCATTATCATGGTAAATTATTTTTATCTTATGAGAAATAAATATTTAAAATAAGGTATTATACTTCGATGATGTAAAAATTTATTAATTAATGAGAAGTTAATAAAACTAATTTTATTATACATATAATAACCCTTCAATAGATCCAATAAATTCACAAAATTTTAAAGTTAGAGTATATGTAGAACTTAATCTTCAAAGGTTCGACTTAGTGACTATTTGGATCTTTATAAAGAATATGTTGGCACATATACAATTTTATATAAAGTGATGTTAATGTTTTCAAATTCATAATTGAATATATATAACATTTTAAATATTATATTTTCCCAAAGAATATTTTTTCTACATATATTCTCAAAAAATATAGTATATTTATTTTCATAATAATATTTTTTTGTTTATATTCAAAAAAAATATATTAAATAACAACATAAATTTTATTTTTAAATTGTTATTTTAATAGACATAAAAAATATATATGATTATAAATTTTAATGTAAATATAATTTATAAAATATTTGTGTCTAATGCATTTCATAGGTACAGTTTACCCAATATAAATATAATAATATAGTTGGTTTGATTATAGATTGTTATATTAATATATTTATTAATCAATGAATTGAATAATGTCAAAATTGACACTATCGATTGATTATCAAGATGGATATTTATTAATTATATAAAAATCATAAAACAATTTAAAAAATATAAAGTAATAATTATATGATTGAAAATTTTATAATTTAATTATTTATGAACTATGTTATATAAAATAAGTAAATATGACACCCTTTAATTATTTAAATTATCACTACCCTTGTAAAATATTTAATAAGGTAACGAAGTATTAATTATAATGATATAGTTTATATTGACAAAAATATTTGTAATTTTTTTATTATATTGACACCTTATATAATATCATCTTCTAATTTGGATTATTTTAATTGGTTTTGGATGGGATTAAGAATTACTATAAATTAATATTTTTAGAGATCCCAGAAGTGCCGCTCACCTCAATTATAAAAAGGCACCAACTACCAAATCTATTCAATTCACATTGAGGCTTAAAGATTAGAAATTTCCTACAATTTTCCATTATCACCTTCTATATTTACATTATAGTAGTTCTGGTCTTCTTCAATGAAAATCTATATTTCTCTAAGAGGAAATTTATATGAATCACATCGAAGAAGAGGTTTTCTCTTCTACTGATTCCTTGAACCTTCATTCTTCATATACTTCCTCTTCATAAGTGGATTCATTATAAAGTAATAACTACAGTATAATATATATACATATATGTTATTATAATTTTCAAAAAAACGTATTCTTCCTTCTTCAATTATATTAAAAATGAAATCACCAGGTGTGCGTACGTATGGATCACCATCTCCACACCTTGGTGTAATCTTTTTTCTACCAAAACCTTACCTGAATGGTAATAATGATGTAAATAGTAAGTATGTAATATTATTATAACATGATATATATTCTGTAATATTAGGCACCATTCACATCAATACCATTACATAATTATGGGAATGACATCGTCACTCATGCGTATGTACGACATACATGTTGAATTATGTTTTTCAATTAATTATACATGATATTAATTGAATAATTGTGATATAAATATATAAAACTAATAAATATTATATATGTAATGTTAATATAACTTTTTAATGATATATCTATGAACTATGAAGCATAACTGGATCTTATTCAACAAAACTTACCTAAGGAATGAACAAGTTAATACACAATTATCAAATAATAATCAAATGTTATTTAAAAAATGGATGATAATATGATCACATATTATATCATAAAAATTAATATGACACTAAAAATATACAGTTAAATTATTTTATTCATTATATATGATTATTGGATACAGACAATGGAAATCATACCTATTGTAAGATAAAATTTCACAATCTCATTATTATCCCATACTATTTATATATAAGTATTTATTAGGGAATATTTATCATCCAAATGCGTGTTTTTAAAATATTTAATTCTATATGTATTCTTATAAAATTTTTATAGTCAATTTTACACATTGGATAATTTTTTAAAAAGATGGAATTGAATCTTGTTTCGTTATTTGATACAAGGTACATTTTGTTTTTTTTTCACAAAAAATATGGGGGAAATGTTTTTAACTTATAAAGAATGTATGAATTTTTATGTCTTCATAAAACTATATTTCCATGATTCTTCAAGAACGAAATTTGATGTTTATTTTAAAATAAACAATTTTCTTATAAAATTTCACTAAATTGTGAGAAAAGATAATGAGTTTTAAAAATAATGTATATATTCCTGGATAATTAATATCAACTGTTTTTTTAAAAATTATTTTCCATATAAGATGTCAATATTTAAATATGGTTATGTTTCTATCCCTTTTATTAATATTGTTTTATTTTGTTTATTAGGGAATTATATTTATGAAGTCCATTTGTATTATATACATTATGATGTAATGATGTTTAACAAACTGATTTTATTCCATGGGTTATGATATGATGAATGATTTATATTTTTTTGGAAAATGGAACAATGATTTAAATATGATTTGGATGGGACCTATAGCTATATCCAATACATTTGGTACTGATTTATATCTTATGATATATACATGTATGTAATGAGAAATAATCTTGGTTCAGTAATTTAGTTATGGAATGATGTGTGAACTCAATTTAGTAATAGAAATTTTCCGCTATAATGGTCTCCCCAAGGATCCTGGAATAAAATTATATTATTTCATTATCTAATGTGTCTGCCACAAATTTTCGTGTCTTATTTTAGGAATTTTTGGATTATTTTAATTGATTATTAATAACATTCATAATTTATCCAATGGAATGATATCACAATCGTTCAAATGAAGGATATGATTTTCAAATGTTATGTACTATGAATATGATATTATTGGAATATCCCTTGATTATCCTTATTGAGCATATGAGATAACCATTTCATATAATTTCCATCCGAAGGACATGAATAATGGTATTAAGTAAGATATGTCAAAAGTGGTCTAGTTATGAAGCAATATGTGGGAGACAATGAAGATGTATTATAAACCAATTATTTATGATTCCTTGTTTCTACGGATGTTATACCTATACTGTACTATCATGGATTTGTTATATTTTTTAATAAATAATTTTAAAATTTTATGTCATATCAATATATTTAAATTCTGTGGAATTATACTTTCTACAATAAACTATATCCTAAATAATTATAAAATAGTTCACCATGTTTGAAATAGAGTGACACATATAATCATACAAGGATCCAAATATGTAATTGTTTTCCAACTTGGGTTTATATTGTAAACTATTATTTGGGGAGAATATTACCATAAAATATATTAAATAGAATTTAAATAAATCTAATTTTCTAAATAATGAGACAGTTCAGAATCATTTCCACATGTTATTATAACAAATGAAATATTATTTAATATTAAACTAATATTATATATATCATAAATCAATCGAGATGACGTTATCCAAACAATGTTTTAATAACTATGTAATAAATGTATTTAAATTATAATGTTACTATGATTTTTTCTCAAAAATGATCTTCGAGTATCATTGAAATTGCCTCTCTGCATAAACTACAAAAAAAACTAAATACCTAGAAAAATGGATCTCCCATATTATAGATCAATGATAGAAATGAAATTATATACACCTACATTTATAAGATGTTTGTGATTATATTACCCTATATAACACCACTAATTTTAATTTTCTATTATTGCAACAATATTAATTAGAACACGACCAGATACAAAATGTAAAACAAATCAGAATTCATAAATAAAGGGTCATCATGAACTAATGAATACACCATAAACCATGATCATAACTTCATTAGTTAGATTTTTAAGAAGTATAAGTCTCATAAAAAGGGTGCATCACTAACAACAAAGGATGTTATCCCATGGAAATTATAATATATTTAATTTTTTGAATACCATAATCATGCCCCTAGGTATATTAAAGTCCATTGGACCGATATTATACATCAACATATTAGTGAGGATAAATAAGGTGGTTAATTATTAAAAAAATATTTAATTAATTAATCCAACATTAATATAAAATTTTGGATGCAGATTATTTTCTGAGTTTTCTCTTTTACTAAGAGTTTCTCATTTCTTTGTAAAAATTTTAGATGTTTTTATATTATGTCCATAGCCTTTTAACTTCAAAATTTTTTTCAAACCACATTCACTTATTATAAAAATGTTCTTTTAGAATTTCCTATAATAATATTTTTATATAATAATGGTCTCATGTCTTGTTTGAGATATAAAATGTTGTTTGAAGAGGTCATAATGTTAATAACCTCCCCTTTATGTTGAATAATATTATCATATTGGTTATAATCTAATGGATAATTTTTCATGAAAACTCTCTGAAGTAACAATGATATACTCAAAACAAAACTACTAACTCTAACTGATTCATTGTATAATACATATCATGTATTATGACCCTGAGCTATTTACTATACCCAACCCGTCAAAAAAAATTAATGTTATCCCTTAACCATCTATAAAATTTTAATAATTACAAGTTTTCATGACCCCCTCCCCACAATGTGTACCCCTATTGGGTTGGTAATGTAAGAATAGAGATATTGACACTTGAGTCCCACCTCTAGTAGGCCCCAAGATGACAAGTATAATTGAGGTTATATCAAACACAAAAATGGGGTGTATTACCCTATAAGAGAAGAAATGAAAAATGGTGAGATAAGACAGACACAAACCAAATAAAACTCAAACTGGAATATAAATAAAATAAAATTTACACATATGTAATTTCATGTACAAATACTACAACTGTAATGGAATACAATCAGTACGAAATGAAAATTAAAAACTACAGTGACCACGAAGCCAGAATTGCTCCGACAACCCAAAGTGATTAGTAACCATCCTAATCATTAACCTGCTTAATGTGACCAGAAAATTGTTTATATTAACATAGGGTGACTATAATAGCATACTCAATTGAATCCTCCCCGGAGCCTGTCATGAAGATATAAGGAAAGCATGCTAAATCATAGTGATCAACATGGGAAACCAACTCATCAAGAACAAAGGTATACATTGTTACAAGCCTCACTATGTCCACTCTAACCAATTATTGTATACAAGAGTAAATAATATAAAAAATGATTATCATGGGTTCCCCAATACTACTTCCCCACTGGTTGGCTACTTTTCCCCAACATCTCACACCCTAATCCATCTTTCTATAAAATGAATTGCTTGTAGACACCTACTTGTATCACCACAACATGGAGCTCATGCCATAGAACCCCCACATCTACATAAACTATGTATTCAGGTAGTTTCTGACAGCCACCATATCATGTATAATGTGTATCATATGTTAGGTATTAATTCTCAAGCCATTATAGTCCATACACTGAGTAAGTAACCTCAAACCATCTCATCTTATACAAGTTACACCAATAGTATTCCCTATGAAACTATATCCAGAGTATAGGTTTGTGAATAAAAACAAGAGATTACATCCCTCCACACACATACATGTGAAAAATTAACGGTTTCTCCAACTAGGTAAAATAACGTCCATGATAAGAGATACGGTCCTAAGGGGATAGTCAACCATCAATCCTTCCACTGGAATGTTGCGGAAAACACCCTCCCTAGGCCTCAGAATCACTGTGGTATTAGTCGCCCAAACTAACATGGTGGGGTAGCCTATAGATACAAAAAATGAGCATGATAAACTATAGCTCAAAAAACATTCTATGGGCATAACCTAGTCATTGATTGAACCAAGATAACGTCTTTCAACTCCCGGCTGCCACTACTAAGACTGGGTATCTTATTAGCACAAAACCATTTATAGAGCTGTATTAGATTAATTTATCCTTATTTATCAGTTTCACATTGTGTTAATTAAATAATAAATCATTAATTTACCATTACTAATTCCAAATTAAATTTCATTATTATCCCACCAAATATTCATGACTACTAGTTATAACTAATCCAAGTCCACATTTTGTCAAAAATATTACCTCAACATTGCATCACAGCAAGATTAAACACCATGAGTTTTCATCATTTATACTATCATTTATTAACATCATTATTAGATTCCCATATTCCATGGAATTTTAGAATTATATTCTATTATACTAAACACAAGAGGGCTCAAAATGGTGAGTTCCTAAACTACCTACCACGTCTATTCCAACTATAGCAACAGCGTAGACCCATCCTCCCTTGATAAGCTAAACACGGATCTCAGAGAGAATACTCATGTGTATTTTCTCCTTTTAGATGGTTGGTATATAGGACTAGATACCTTGAGCTATGGGAAATGTAAATTAGATAAATAACCAACAATATTATGCATGCATAAAACATTCATATCGAATATGTTTGATCATCTTTGGTGACCTCCTCAATAGCCACAAGAATAAACCGATGAATCACGCCATTATAGGCGTCATCTACTGTAAAAACCAATCGTCCTCCCTACCCCCACATATCACACTAGCCATCTAGGCTCATATCTCAACACAAGCATTCGGGAAAAAATCATACCAATTGGGCTCTAAAATAATAAATAAGTCCTTTTTCTTTCAGACGTAATGACATCTCACAGCTCCAAGCATAAGGATCTTGGACTTTACAAGAAATAGGATAAATCATAACTATATGAGAAATTTTTTTTTATCAAACAACTTGGTCATTAATCCATCTTCAATTTACCAGTTCCTTAATACTATGTTCTAACTAGAGAAATCCTAAACATAAAGCTACCATATCTATCTTAATAATTAAACATGCTTACTAAAGCAATTTTTTTAATATAAAATAACAATAACAACAGCCAAATTCATTTAAATTTCTTCTTTATTATCTAGAATTTAATTATAAGTAATACATTTTTATGTTTGTTAGCAATTTCCTTCAACAACGATATGATAAAAAAGGAGTGCACTGATATCACAGTATCTAGAAAAACAAGAGGAAATGACATATGATTGATACCAATTGGATTACCATGAAATTTGGAATTGAAAGTATGGGAGGGGGTGAATCTATCATCGGTTCCGGGCATGTTCACCCTTTCATGGGAATGATTAACGAGTGGTCATGCATTTCTGATAGTTGTACGACACAAGGTAGTTGCTGGGGAGAGACAGATCCTATTTTTTGCTTTCTATATTAATCTATTGTTGTTAATATTATTTGTAATGATGGACTTTGTGATTTATCACATTTCCCTTAAAAGTGTTTTGATTAAAAAGTTTAATTTTTAGTCAATTCCATTTTGATCTAGTGGGATAAAAAATACTAAATCTATAATTTCACATAAAAGAACACATTGCCAATGAATACCCTACCCTAAATGTTTTTTTGACATTCATTGTATGAGAATGATCCACACAACAGATTATGATCTCCTCCCTCTATGATATCTGCATCCATTTGAGGACGTCGTGACTTGACCACACTAATCTAAAACCAATAAAACTCAATTAGAAGCATGGTTATCACATTAAATATCATGGAAAGGATAAATCATTGAATAAGGATAATAAAAAACAAAATAATATAGGTATACAATACCTTTTGTAGATGATGGATCGACACTTGTTGCTTCCACCATTAAAGAGAGTGCCCATAATTCCTGAAGAACCATCAAGTGGAAATGATCCAAGGATTAAGGATTGATCACACCACTCCAATGTGATGAAGGAAATCATACAGTGTCTCACCCAAGTGACAATAAGGGAAAACAAGGGAGGAATATATCTCTTTCATTTAAAATATTTAACGTAGCAACAGTTTAAGATATGATGGATTTTCCATTAAAATGGGTTTGAATTTAACCTCTTGGTTTGACAGGAAATGGCATCTGAAGCCTTAGAAATTTTAATATAGTAGTTATGGGATATGAATCTGCCTTAAATACCTTAAAACAAATCATTCAATTCATTTTTTAATGAAGGAAAATGCTACAAGGGTGAAATTGTAGGAAGCTGGAAACACTGTTCATAAATGACTCACCAACAACAAAGTTCACAAATGACTCACCAGAAGAATTGTTCACAAATGACTCACTGACATAGTATTTCACAAATGAGTCTCTAACAACACTTTTCACAAATGACTCACCGATAGCACTATTAACGAATGACTCTTTGACAACGTTGTTCACAAATAACTCACAAACATTACTATTCAAAAATGACCCACTGACATAATTCTTCACAAATGAATCACTGATAGAACTATTCACAAATGAATCACTGACGAAAATATTAAAAAATGAATCACTGAGAGCACTTTTCACAAATGACTCACTGAAATCACATTTCACAAAAGACTCACAGACAACACTATTAAAAAATGACTCACTGAAAACACCTTCACAAAAGACTTGATCAAAATACTGTTCACAAATGAATCATCTATATCCATATTCTATCTGACTCACAGACAAAAACCATCATAAATGGCTCACCAAAATCAATTTTCACTAATGAATCACATACATCATTATTCACAAAATAGGAAACACTATTCATAATTCTGGAAATTTGGAAAAGTGTTGGAAATATGTCTCCTTGTACTCCGAGAACCCCCCAAACAGAAGATTCTCCCAAAAGGATAGACCAATGAGGTCCAAGAAATTACCCAAGATTACTCTATAAATTTTCTCATCCACAAGAATTCAAAACCAACAAATATGGAAAACAAAAAAAGTTTTCTGAACTACAACCCTTAGGGATACCTATCAAAGGACTTACCACCAAAAGAGTTCAACCAATAAAAAAGGGGACACATTAGACTACACGACAACAACAACCAACTATTATACAGTCTCCTATAAGAGATTCCTCTCAAATAGGGAATAAAAAAAATAAAAAAAACAATTCAAACCATCTCATAAACACGAAAGGATTACAACCATAAATGAATATAATTAAAATAAAATAACTAAAAAGAATATATCTTAGGGTCCTGAGACCCTATCTATAACTCATGTTCCCATGTACTCTCATCCACAAAAATGTGTTTCCATTGGACATGACCTAAGGGGATATCCCTCCCCCACGAACCTCCTTCTCCATAGGATCTTGGATATCTATAAGCCACTACATGAAGGTTACATCATCATCAAGGTTAATCTGACACCAATTGATGACGTGAAAGTCATCATGAAGATATAAAAAGAGTTGTGACACATAAAAAATATCTTGTATTTGTCACATCTATTGGGGATGGGTTACAAGATATCCCAGAGCTCCAATACAAGACAACACCTCGAAAGCACCATCAAATTGTAGAGATATCTTAAGCTCATGACCAAACCATCAATTCCCATGACGGGGAGCCACCATCAGAAACACATGATCCCAAAAATCAAACTCTAACCTCCTCCTCCTTTGGTCGGCATAAGATTTCTAATGATCTTGATCCACATTCATCCTCTTACAAATCACCTGAACTATCTCTAATGTATTCTTCACTAATTTTTATTTGAGAATTGGTGACTCTCCAACACTATTACTGCACAACAGTGAATGACAGGGTTTTCCATACAAGCCTTCAAACAGTGCCATACTGATGGTGGAGTGAAAAATATTATTTTAATAAAACTATAGAAAGGGTAAGTGCCTCGGCCACAAACCAACAAAATCAAGGACACAAGAATGAAATATGTCTTCTAGAGTCTGAATGGTTTTCTTTGTCTTACCGTATATATGTGGATGAAAAGAAGTGATATTGTATATATTAGAACCAAAAGCATACTAGAGACCTCTACACACCCTAGATGTAAAATTAGTATCTCAATCAGAAATAATAGACCTCCGTACTCCTTGAAGTATAAACACCTCCTCTTGACACTCCCTTGAAAAAACCTCCACTGTGCTCAGCTCCTTGATCACTATGAAGTTGGATAATTTCATCAAATTATCCAATACCATCCAATTTGTTTTATGGAATCCCTAAGAATGAGGTAAAATAAAAAAATTCAATTTATATGTCCTCCCACTTCCACTAAGGAACATCTAACAGTTGCAGAATGGTACCAGGGAAACCGTGCTCAGCCTTCACCTTTTGGAATACCAAACAACGAGTCACAAACCTTGCAACTGCAAGACACATCCAAGGCCAACAAAAATGACTCCTAAAGGCTCATTATATCTTTTTCATTCCACTCTACAACACTAAATGAAAACAATGGAACTCTCTTAGAAATGTCTAACACATATCCAACAGAACGGAAATCCTTCCCTAATACAACATTTAGTTTGGTTTATCCTGAGACTAACCTCATGGGAATCACCTCAAAAAACCTGGAATCTCAAAACCTTCACCTCTAAATCACCCAACTGGGAATCTTCCACCTTATTCAGTAGAGATAATTTCAACGTTAGCTGAAATAGAAAACCACTACCCCACAACATATCCAATATTTATTTGAAATTCTTAATGTTCTTCCTTTACTCTCTAGTATTCACCAGATCTAGGAACTTCATCATTATATGACTTCATGCTCAGTGCATCAGCTACAACATTCCCATTTTCAGGTATATATGAGATTTCAATGTTGTATTCCTACTAGATCTCCATCCACCAAAGTTGTCACATGTACAAGTCACACTAGGAGAAAACATTACTCATATCTTAAGATCAGTGAAAACCCAGAACTGGTAAAAAATGATTTAATGTCTCCACAATTTTAGAGAAAAACTATGGCTTCCAACACAAGATCATGGAAGGCATAGCTATATTCTTGGTGAAACAACTGATGAGAAATATAAGGAATGAATGAACTCTGCTACATTAGAACACAACATAAAAATATATGCAAAGCATCATAGAAAACATAATACTAAGCATCCTATACTAGTAGAAAAATAATTGAAGCACATAATTGATACTCCTTTAGATAAAAAAAGATACCTGACACTGATCATTTAACCTGAATTATTGATCCTTCTTAGTCAATGGATTTTATATGAGTGGTAACACGAGAGAAATCAGCTATGATCCTCCTACGGTTGCCAGTGAGGCCATGAAAAATTTGAAACACTACCACTGTCTTAGGGGATTTTGAAGACAAAAATACTTCTTTGTTCAATGGATCCACAACTAATATCATCTAGGACACAAAATTCCTCCGGAAATGAAATTATTTATCCCAAAAACACACAGTTAGATCAAATCCCAAAAAGATGTTGTTAACGATGAACTCCCAAAATGATGTGTAGATGCTCTGTATGCTCCTCATTAGATAGCAAATACAGAATAATTTCATTAATGAAACCCACCACGAACATATCCATGATCTCATGGAACATAGATTTCATCAACCCCATGAACACAGAAAAGGCATTAATCACACAAAACAAAATTAAATTGATCTTATAATCCCCATGAGGACAATGGAATGAAGTATTCGTGATATGAACATCCTTAACACACAACTGATGATATCCAAATGTAAAATCGGTCTTCAAGAACTAAATTTCAATCTTCAGTTGATTGAATAAATCATAAATCTGTGGAATCAGATAGTGATTCATTATTGTAACATTGTTTAGACAATAATATTCGATACAAAACCTCTAAATGATGTCATCATTCTTTACGAACAAAACTTGTGCACCCCACAGAGCAACACACAACTAAAACATACTACACAATAACAGACTATATTGATTTATATGCATCTCACATAACTCATATGGATCCATCCTATATGAAGACCTAGATATAGGAGACTATCCTAGTTTTGTCATGATCCCAAGTGAGAATCTCTCATCAAGGTGATAATGCCACATCCCTTTCTTAAAATACATCAGTGAAGTCTTCTATGACCATGGAAAATTAAAACTACTGAACCTATAAAGAACTCAATATCAGATCATCCATCAAGGATGACAATGAATAGACATTCCTCTAACCCATATGTGTGTCTCACTCACCAAAAAACATTGTTCATTCTCCATAAGCATCAGAGAACACCACATTCTGTTGGAATCAATCTACGATACCCTACACCAAATAAAAAAATCCATGATCAGGATAACATAATATGGTTGTATACATAAACATAATAAATCTCCCCAATAGTGGTGTTTCCCCATCACTAGCTCATAGTCTCTACATACATCAAACAAGTTAGCTCAACCTCTAACTAGCGTAGTTCATGCCAAGGGAACTAGAAAAAACTTTAACTAAAGTCTCAATGAATGGAAATGGGAAGGTGATATGTAGATGTGTGCCTCTCTTAATTCAAAAAAATGAATACACCCATGTATAAAACAATAAAGGGGTAACTCGAATGACGTTTGGTGCATCCGGCACTAGAAACGCTAATGAATGAAGTTTACCATGACATGAACTATGGCCTTTATGACCCTGATGATGACAACGACCATAACCAAAATCCATTATCTGTGTATGGGGGGCATCATGAGGCTATCCTATACCAGCACCATCTCCTCTAAACTGATCCAATTCTAGTGTAACATGAAACTAATTCGTCAGTTGTAGATGCCTTAGTTTTGGAACCAATAGTGGACCACATGGTGCACGATGACTGCTCTGAAAGGTTGGAAACTCTCATTGTGGAGGAACTCGGACTACATTATAAAAATATCATATCATCCCTTTGAATAGGCCTAGTATCTGATTCCCCTAGAGAAACGAGATGTTGAGGTCTAGGACATACCCCAGGTCGAATATAAAATATTTTTCCCTATCGACCAAGAATCACATACCCCAACTCTTCTTCATGAGGAATCCTGATGATTCCCATATCATGATGATACAATTATGTATAAAGGCCTTTCAGTGACCTCATACCATGAAATCACCTCATGATATGTCTTCCGTATAAATGGGGTGATCTAGTGCTGGATCCATGGACACAAAGACACCTTGAAATGCCTCACCCTAACCTCCTCATCATGAAACAGTTCTGAATCATATCATAAAAAGATCAAAAAATGGATTTCAAACTCTTGGACATTGGATCTCCATTGTCGAAGGCTATGAAGCTCCTATAGACTGAAGCCTTCATAGTCGATGAAATAAAATTGACTTGGAACATGTTGTGAAACACCTCCCACCAGATCACTAACTCCTCGCGATCCCCAAGTAATAAGAACCACCACTACCCTTCTTCCCCACTCAGTATCGTCAAAACCAAAGACACCTAGTTTTTCTTCTAAGCATGGATAAAACTAAAGAATTTCTCAGCCTCATCTAACTAGTCTTCTATGACGGTATCTAAAATGGATCCCTCATTATTCTATAGAATCTAGCTCTAAGACTCACAAAGTGTTCTCCTCCAAGTGTCTTCTTTGATAACCTATATCCTATGACAAGCATCCAGCATAGACTGCTAGAAATATTATATGTGAACCAGACAAAAATGTCCACCTAGAGCCATAGCTGAAATGTAAATAATATTTAGAGATATTAAACCTATATTATGTATGATTTTATATAATTAAATTAATTTTTAAATTTTGTTAATTTTAGGTTAACCTATACCAAAGTATTCCCATTCAACCACAGGGAAAAAGAAGAATGATGCATTTTCCTTCCCTAGGACTCTTCTCTACAACCGGAATCATCTCATTTAGTATCCAATGTAACCATAATATTGTGTGCACAATATCACAGGGTCCTTAAATGAATATGTATTAAATGGAATGCAGTGTTTACATGACTTCATATGCTTGACTGAAATCCTTTCCCCACCAACCAATGCAACCTCACATATGATGAACACCATACTCAATCATATCCCACAACCAGACCTCTAATACCACACTATCACGAACCCCTCCCCACAAGGTGATATCATCCTAGGAATGAATGTTGAGGTGGGAGATAGTGATTCCTGAGTCCTGCCTCCAGTATACCTCAGGATGGTTACTAGAACCGAGGGTATAAAAAACACAAAATGATAGGTATTTCCCTCTATGAGAACACATGAAAAATAGATAGATAGGATAAACACCAGTGTACTCCATCTCAGACTACAATATAAAATAAATCCAATGTACATATATGTAATTTCATGAAAAACTACTAAACCTAGATGGGAAAACTACTAGTACCAAAAGAATGATAAAACAACTATGACCACAAAGCACAAATAGATCCTTAAACCTCAAGCTTTTAGTAACCAACCTGATCTCCAACCTCCTCCAAGTGACCTGAAAAAATATTTTACATAGAAATAAGGTGAGTATAATTGTATAGTCACTAGGATCCTCCCTAGAGCCTCTAGTGAAAATGTGTAGAAAGCATACTGAATTTCAGTGAACAAAAATTGAAACTAACTCATCCCCTAAACAAAAATACTAGTTCCTAGCCTCACTTTGAATAGTCACACCAAATAACACATAGAAGAGTATATAGTATAATAATGAATTTCAAGGGTACCCCACTACCACTCCACAATTGGTTTACCTATTTTACCTAATGTCACGACTCCTAAGACATTTCACTCAAAAATGTATTCCCACCGACACCTAGGCATAAGAACACAAAAAGAATTTCCTGTAACAAAACCACCAATTCCACATATCCCAGAAACCAAGTAGTTTCTTGTATCCTCCAAAGATCGCATAACTTGTATCATACTTCAAGTATTAAACCTCAATCCATTATTTCCCACACACTGAGTAAAGGTCTTCAAATTATCACATCCTATACATGTTACTCCTATTGTAGTATATTGGGAAATTTATCTAGGGTATTGGTTTGTGAATAACCACAATCCTTTACGGCCTTATTTACACATATGTGGAAAAAACTAACCCTTGTGCCTAACAGCACAAATTACTACCAAGAGAAAAGATTAGGGCCAAATTGGGTAGTCATCCATCCATCCTCCCATAAGAATGTTTTTGAAAACACTCTCGTAGGGGTTAGAATCCCTAAGACTTCATTCCCCCAAACAAAGACGGTGCGGTAGCATATATAAAAAATGATTTTCCAGGAAACACTATAGCTCAGGATCACACTATGGGCATAACGATGTCTTAGACTCACATACAACTATCATTTATTGAATCTATAGTACCACTCCTAAGACTATGTATCTTATAATCACCCAACAATTTAAATCGATAAATTTGATTGTATTATCCATTTTTATTAGTTGCACTTTATGTATATTATTTAAATAAACATTAATAAACATTTATTAATTCCAGATTAGATTTTATTATAATCCTACAAATTTTTCATGCCCACTAGGATTAAACAAACCATGTTAACATCTTCATTGAAATATTACCCTAGCATTTCATCCCAGCATGCTCAAATCCCATGAGTTAACATCACTTATTAATTGATTTATTAACAACCTTATTATATTCCATTATTCCTATGTATTCTATAAAAAAAATCTAATATACTAAACATTTTTTGGATCAACATGTTGAGTAGTTGAACTACACATATGGTATTTTCCACCTATAGAAATAGTATAGACCCATCTTCCCTTGAAAAGCTAAACACAGAAAGCACATGGTATACCCTGCACATCTTCTCCCCTTATTGGATGGAGGGTAAGAATGACCATATACATTGAGAAGTGGGGAATGTAACGAAAATAAACAACAAACAAGATTCATCCAACTTATAGAATTCACATTTAACCTGTTTCAACATCTTTCATGTCCTCCTCAACACCCACGTGCATAAACCGAAGCATCTCGAAACTGTCGGTGTCAACTTCTTCCTCAACCAACGGGCCGCCCTACCCCGCATATCAAAAAAACCATTTATGAGCACATGAGAGACAAAATTAGAATGAAATAAACATCATATAAACTAGGATATTGGTCCATAAACAAGGGATTATTTATTCACATAAAATGAGCTCTCACAACACAAAGCATAAGGCTCTTGGCCTTTACAAGAAAGGGGGTATCTCAGAACCATAAACAGAATTATATTTTACCAAACAAACAGTTCCATAATCCATCATGAATTAACTAGTTAATTTATATTAGGTTTTTACTACGGCTAACCTAAGCCGAAAGATATCATAAATATCATAATAATTAAACATGCCTACTACACCAATTTTAATAAAATGAAATTACATCAACAACAAATAGATTCATTTACATGTCTCATTATCTTAGAAAAATAATTAAAATTAATCCAATTTTTCAATAATTAACAATTATAGTAATGAAAAACATATTAAAAAAAGAAAGCATAGATATCACACTAGCTAGAAAAACAATATGAAATTATATACGATGGATAAAAATAAATTTATTGGGTTTAATTAATTAATATGTCAATTGTACTATTATCAAGTAGTATAAAACATTATAACACTACAATTTCACATACAAGATTATAGAATCCAAGAATCCACTACCTTAAAAGGTTTTCGAAACTATTTATATGTGAACGATCCACACAACAGATTACGATAGTCTCCCCCCATGACAACAACATCCACCTGGGGATGTCATGGAATAATTGTAACAACTGAAACCCAATAAAACTGTATTATAATCATGTAGATCTCACTATATAACATTTTAAGGAGAAATTACAGAATATGGATAAAATGAAACACAAAAACTGAGGTAGATCATACCTTCTATTGATGACGGATCGACACTTGATGCTTCCAGCAAAACTGGGCATGCACATTCATTAGGAAGAATCTTCAAAAAGAGATTATTTACTAAATAAGGTTCGATCACACCACTCCTATGGGAATAAGGAACATATCTTGTTTCTCTCACAAGGGAATAAGAAGATAGAATAAGGGACGAAAAATATATCTCCTCTTTAGTGGTTTAGACCGAGTAGTAGTTTATCATACACTGAATATTCCATTAAAATTATATCACATTAAACCAGAATGGTAAAACTAGAAAAGAATCCCATGAAATCGAAAAATTAATATAAGAGTTATGAGCATAAAATAGGCCTTAAAACCATTAAAATGCATTGAAATAATTTTTTCAAAGAAAACAATGAAGGAGAGGAATTGTAGGAAGTTGAAAAACTATTCACAATGACTCACTGATAGCCCTGTACACAAAGGACTCACTGAGAGGACTATTCTAAAAAGACTCACCGAAAAAATTGTTCAATAATGCCTCAATAACAACACTTTTCACAAAATGAATCACTGAAATCATTCTTCATAAAGAAATCACCGTTAGCAGTGATCACAAATGACTCACAAACAAAAATGTTCACAAATGAATCACTGAAATCACTATTTACAACATAATCTCTGACTCCAATTTTCACAAATATCTCACTAAGAGCATTGTTCACAAATGAATTAACGATAGCACTGTTCACAAAAAACTCAGTAAAATAATTCTTCAAAAATGACTCTCCAATTGCAATGCTCACAATTGACTCATCAACACCACTTTTCAAAAATGAATCACCGATATTACAATTCAGGAATAAATCATTTACAACACAATTCATAAATAACTCACCTAAAACACTATTCACAAAACTGGGAACACTATTAAAAAATGATGGAAATTAGAAAAACTGTTTGGAAAAAACTTTACCTTGACCTCTGAGAATACCCCCAAACACTAGATTTTTCACAAATTGATGTACCTGAGTGGTCCATGCCATTACATAAGTGTATGTAATATGTTCCCCTGAATTAACTGACTCGTCCAAATACCTTAAAATAGATCCAACCCCCTTCAGTAAAACATATAATCCCATATATATATATATATATATATTTAATTGAGAATTGTATTATATATATGGTTTTTTATACACATGATAAATCATCAATATCCACACTCCATTTACTCAACTCTATAAATAAATATGTACCATGATTCTTAAATATGTTAGTATGATGAAATCTATGCATACATATTTAAAATGATACATGAATTCCAATGAAATTATATAAATATACCATACAATGATAAGGTCATCCTAGTTCAATCCTTCGCATGATATGATTATATGGGATTAATTATTATTCAAGAAAATTAATCTTCATCCTATGAACATGAATGTAAATAATAATAATAAATAATATTTGATGCTAATAATGAAGGAATAATTGTGTCTTTCTGAAAAGAACACTCATACATGGTTAAATTTACCTAATGGGGACAAATGTAATTAAAAAATCACATATAGTGTATGAATAGAAATTAAGAAAACCTTTAGATTCCAGTTTTAAAAATAAGGAATGTGATATGTGTAATGTATTTGATATATTAAGAAGATATGTTTGATATTAATGTGTCTTAGTGTGAATCATCCATTTATAAAAAAACATAAAAGATCATATAGTATACAGTTGGCCTATAATGGGTACAAAATTCCACACTGACTACATAGAAAATTTCCAATGGTTGTCAATTAGGGTTTTAAAGGGTATAAGGCCCCTGAAAAGACCGATAATTACCCAATGATTCTTTCTATGGTTCATTAATACTAAGAATCTGATTACACATTATAGAAACAACAGTATAACCAAATAACACCCAAACCCATAAAAAACAATAATAATAAATTTTAAAAAAGTAAATAATTAGCTCCAAATTACACCTCAAATCTCTATGGTTATTTTAATAAAATCATAATGAATTTTAAGGATAAATCATTAAATGGAAACAAAACTAATTATCAATGCATGAGGAATATAATGAAAAAAAATTAATGAAATAATTTTTATTCAATAAACTATATTATTCATGGATATGAGATAAATGTCAAAAAAATCCATTATCTCAACAGTGTACAGACTACATAATAATATGAGAACCAAATTCAGAAAATGATAAGCATAAATAACATTTAGTCAACCTGTAACACATCATTCATTATTAAGAACCCAATCATGGTACCTAAAAAATAATTATAACTCCAATATTTTACCCCTTAAGATAATATAAAACAGAATAGAAAATAACCCCAAAATGTTGGAGAAAAATAAAATATTTCCAGGTACCCAATATAAATAAAGGTTCTTCCTAATTTCATCATTGAATGTCCCGCATCTTTATTATGTTTTTGGGATGAATACCAATAGTTTGAAAAAGAATTAAGGATTGAAAATTTTATAATTAAATATTGATAAACATAAAATAATGTTTGTGGGGATCAACTAATTCATATTGGAAGATTATTAGAGGTGTTCCAAGATCCATGATATTTAAATTGGAATTTAATCCTTTTATTGATAGTTATTTATGTCATATATAAAATTTATTTCTACTACTACAACATAATGAATTTATAAATGGTTTTTTGTTCTTACACAAAAATTGAATACATATATCATCAAAACATTATTAGATATACATTATTATATTTATATAGTCTCTATAAGTGACAACAATATCTAGTGATTTAGAGAAAACATGTTGTGATCTATAATCTCCATAATGACCTTATTAGATCTTATTACATAAACACACAATACGGATGAAATAAAATTTCAATATATTTTGAGGGAATAAAATAAAATATATTCTAATCTTCTAATAAATATCAGGTTATATGTATCATATAATCTTAGAAAATAAACTTTCTCAGTTATAAGTGAATATTTCTGATGAAAATTCATCACATTCTTAACGTAGGTAGTAGTCTCCACACACGCATGATGGCATTTTTATTTTACTCAATTATTTTAAAGGAATTTATAAAATAAATGATTCAATAGTCTATAAAATAAAAAAATTAATACATTATTTCTGATCATACTCTCTTGGATTTAATATTTTAGTGGGTTTATTCATATAAAATATATATGAAGGTGTGTTAGAAAATTTTACCTCTTTTTTCGATTTTCCTCTTTAGCCATCACCATAATACACCATAGATTAATAATTATGAAATATAAAATAATTTTTGAAATGGTTCAATGGTTTAGGATAGATCATGAAATATTTTATTTATCCAAATTGTATTGGGATATGTGGAGTGGATTAGGGGTGTAGTTTCCTTTTATAATTGAGTGGAGGGGAATATTTTTAAGATAAAACTATTTAAGTACAATTGAAGAAAATTATAAAAAAGAAAAATATTCTAAACTAGAATAAAATATATTTTGGTAAATTTCATGGTTGAAAATTCTACATTTCAAATTTTCTTTATATTGGTTTTAAACATGTTTTTTGATCATTTACAGTTAGATATTTATATAACTTTTACAAAGATTTATTTTTTTGTTGTAATTTATTCATACGAATGTAATTTACATTTAATGACTAAAAATAAATTTATCCTTAATATATTAATTTATAAATATTATTGAAAATATTTAATAAAATATATTTTATAAAAATTTTGGCTTGATAAGAGGTAATTCTACAGTAGATCTGGTCATGCACAAAACCCCATTTTTGGAAATAAAATTTTTTTGTTAAGAAAAATATTTATCTTTAGGATAAAATTATCAATGTTATTAAAATAGTAAAATTAATATGTTTAATATTATTAATATAATATACAATAAAAATTAAATGAATAATATATCATAATTCTACAATGTTATGTGTTTTTCAAAATATATAAGGGAAAATCTGTTTCATTTAATCATTACAATTTTAAAAAAAATATATTATTTGGTTTCATAAATAAAAATTATTTCAACAAATAGTGAGGCAATCTTTATAATAAATTTTACTTATAATGAAAATAATTTCACAATTTATTACATAATTCAAGAATAATAATTTCATAAATGTGTTAGTATTATCACCAAGGTGAACAGTTCTCGCTCCACCACTCCCAATATTTTACAATAAGTTTAAAAGGCTTCAAATAGATTTATTAAGTGAATATAAATAATATTGAATAAAATAATATTGGATGGATAATATAAGGTAAAACAAAAGTTTATTACAAGGGATATTATGGAATTGGAAATGAGGTAATGAGACATCAATTTCAGAAGTATATCTTTTATGACTATGTTTATGCATATGAAGTTATAAATGCATGTTCATCCTAATAAGACAATCTGGGGAATATTTATTATGTAAAATTATTAGATATATCTAAAATCCCTTAGAGGGGATACATTTTTTCTATTTTTCATGATCTTTTCACACATCTTGACTATTCAATGTCACACCCAATTGATCATCAACCAGGGAGAAAAAAATTTATATCACCACAATTGGGTCTGTATCATGATAGGGTTAGTTGGATGCCCAATTTTTGAAATAACAATTAGAATGGCATGAAGGAATCAAAATTTCATCCATTGTATCATTTAAAATTACAATAATGACGTTTTTCAACTTATATTGTTGAACTCTGAATCATATAAATGCCTTAGTATTGGTTCTTCATCAAGAGACATCTGATTAGAGGATTTTTAGATAGAAATTATGGTTTCTAAAAGCCTCGATGAATGTGTGGAGATAATTTGGTGAAAGTTGTTCCCTCCTAAATTTAACATTATATTATGGTTTATTATGAATGATGATTGAATTAGTGATTAAAATGTTCACTGAAATTGTATAAAATTATGACTAAATAAACAAAATGTAGTGAAAAATATCATGAAATGTTGTCTTTCATGTTCTTTGAAGTCGAATGGGAGTAAACAGTGTGGAACTCTATTAGTGGCCATGCATGTATCTCTTATCGGGGGAATTTGGTCATATATTTCATCACTCTTTGGTTCTACTGTGTTACAAATTATTTCATTGAGCTTAATTTGAGAATACTTATTCTCATGGATGGTTTTTGGTGAATATAGAAGGTGAAAATGGATCCATAAGATGTTATAAATTAAACTAGAATAGATCATCCATTTAGGGCTAGATGGGTTCTAGTCGACCAACAAAACTAAAAAAAAATTGAAAGATGATTTTCCCCCTATCAACCTTTTTGTTTGAAGATAAACCCACCCCATAGACTATATTATTATATAGGGATGTTTTCATTTCTATAATCCTCACAACAATGGAATAATTCTTATAATGGATTGGTATTAATGCATGCATCAAATGTTTGGTGGTTTAACATTTCCTAATCCAAGAGGTTGTTTCAGCCTTCCCATCACTTATTTTTTTATTGGTGATTCTATTCAGGAAGTGTATCATCTGATTTTTATAGGTTTTCACCTCTATAACCAGCAAAGCATTAGATTAGAGGTAGTAAAAATATATTACGTAATGATTTATAATACTCTACTAGCCATTGGAAGAACCATCGGTTCTATTATTTATCTTACTCATAGTATTATTGCCTCAAAACCAATTTCATGGAATCCCATTACACATTAAATTAGGGGAAATGATTCTAATTTACTTAAATCCCTATATACTAATCTTGATGTGGTAATTTTTTCTGGTATGTTTTACATTTAACCAAATGGTATGTGTTTAGATAAAATGGATTTCATTAAGTTCCTTCAATTTAAAACCCATTAACCATCTAGTCCTATTTTATTTTTCATTTTTCATTGTAGGATTTTCCCTCATCCCATCCTAAATAAAATAAAATAAAGAGTTTGTGGTTTCATTTTTCCTTTGGTACAAATAAGCGATGTCATCATTTACCATTTTATAGAGAAGAAGATTTATAAATATTATTAAATAAACCTTATAAAATTGAACAACATAGTAGATACTAGAGATATTATATTGTATGTTTTATGAAATAATTTTATGTTAAAAAATAATAATGAAAAATAAATATCTTCTCTTAGATGATTATATTATCTTTGAGAAACGTGCTTTAGATCGCCTCTTATGGACACTAGGGCTGATATTTTATGAAGACCAGATGATCAATAATGATGTAAGGATGTTTCAAAGAATGTTTTTCATGATTTTTATCAATCTAAATTGTTTTAGGGTGTGAATAAATTACAAGATAGAATTCCCATTAATAATTGTGGAGGATTGATTTTTTTAAATACCGAAAACTATTCAACAATGGGAAGTTAATCTCACACCATGTGCCTCAAAAAATAATAAAATAACACATGGAGGGAAGCTAATTAGATGCCCAACTCCATTAAAAAACAAATATTTTATACACATGGTTTTCACATAACCTTGTTCTTTATATAGTTTTTTCATTTTAGTTATCACTTTGGTAGCTAGTTTTTTAACCTAAAAAATTTAACCATTTTGAGTAAAATATATCGATCCTTATTATATAACATGGTCACATTAATTTTTAATATTAAATAAAATTTATCACAAAAATTTTCTATGTGTGTGGAAGATATATTTTAATACAAACCAATGTAACACACAAAACCTTATTTTAACCATAACCATGTGAGTTATTTTATCAATATTTTTACGAATAATAAAGAAAAAAATTACTGAAATTATTACCAAATAATATTTATAATGATTTAAAATGTAGAAATTATTATATTTAATTAAAATACCATATTTTTAATATATTGATTTAAATTAAACTTTCAAAATGAGTAGAAAAAATTGATTTCATGAAATACAATTTTCCTGAAAATTGAGATCATATATTAGCTATATGGATAGTGATCATCATTATACGAATTTGAATTCATATATTTATAAAATAAAAATAAAAATTTAATTTCATTAATTAATTATAAAATATTATTTTAATTATTTAATTTTTTTGATATTATAACATGAGAAAAGAAAATTATATTAAAAAAATTTATTTCTAAAAATTAATCTTTTTACATCCAAATATTTCAATCTTTATTTATATAACAATAGAAGATAATATTATATTATGTTCACATATTATAATAAAATATTATTATATATTTATTATTAATATTAAAAAAATACATTTATTATTGATCATAAATCATATTTCTAATATAAAATATAAAAAATTAATTCTAGGATTACAATAACCAATAATGGATCAAATCAATTTCCATAAAATCAAAATATAATATTTTATGAATAAAAAATATATTAATTTTACAATATTTTTAGTCCAATTTCTTTTCCAAAGACTATAATTAAGTGTTATGGTTATGTGTATTGAAATGGATCGATGAGATTGAATTTTTAAATGAAATATTTCAAAAAGTATGAGTGTTTTACATTTTTCCCCTGTACAAAAATTTATACCATGAAATTTCATTGATATTACAATTAAAAAATGGTCACCTATTATTCATACAATCATATGGTTCCCATGTTACTTACATATTTTTATGATTCATCCAATTTCTATTTACAAGTTAAAATTTCTGATTATGGAATACCTGATCTCTATTATCGATAATCTAGATATGATTTTCATATAAAGATTATAAAGGATCCAATTATATTTCATTATATGTGAGAAAATTCAATGGGTATGTAAGTTAAATTATAATTACATATTTGATACATCATTTATTCTGTAGAGGCATGGTGTCCTTTCAAATAGATATTGCATAGCTCCAATTCATTTTAGAATTTCAAAGGTCATGGTGTACAAGGGGATCAATTTTCCCTTTTCACCTAACCATATTGAACCCTACCTTGGATATACATTGAAATTCAAAAAAAAAATCCTCCAACTATTTACATAAACATTTTCCCAATTTTTAGCTTATTTGAGTGGGTTTGAATAGTCTTTTAATTTACTATTGTCTCCTCCACATGTTCAAGCCTATAGTCTTCCTTTGACCTATATCATCACCCAAATAAGTGTACAACATGTCTTTCCGTATAATTATTCATACAAATATATCTAAATAATTATGAATCCTCAATAATATGCATGAAAAAAATTAAATACACATTAATCTATGGGATGTGATCAAACATTTATCCCCAACCAACATAATGTATCTACTAATTTCACATACCAAATATGTGAATATAAATATTAGAAATTCTCAAAAATTATAAATATACGATGAATTATTAAAAACCCATAATGAAAAAAATTAATAAATCAATAAATTAACACTTCATTCATTCCATAAATAAAATAATATATTATTTAATATGTTATATGTATCTAAAAATTATTCTAATTCCATCCATTATAACATAATCTACTATTTCACCCAATAACTATTTAGTTTCAAGGTCGTCAGAGAAATCACATTTAATGTATAATTTTGGGTCATATCTACACATCATTAACTCAACATTTTGATAATTTTATTTTTTATCTATCCCTTAATCACATGTTCTCTGAAAAATATCTCTATACCAATAAAACACTTTTCTTGGATTTTGTACTATTCAACATATTTTTTAAAATCCATAATGAAATAATATATTAGTAAAATAATTATATATTTAATTTTTCTTATGTAAATAAATTTTTAGCACAAATATATGTTTTTTTATTCTATAAATAATGGTATGGTTTGTGGTATGGAGGTAGCTCAAAATCAGATGTAGAAAGGATTTGAATAACTAATTCATGGCATCTATTAGTTAATGTCAGTTACTTCCAATGCTGATAAAGCTAGTCTTGATGTATGTAAATCAGAAGTAGGTGTAGAGAACCCAAAAATGACATAATATTACTGTTTATTATGAATTATTAGGAAGAAATGTTGGGGGATGAATTATTAATTAATTCCTCACATTTGAATGTTGATAGGATGTCTAAAAGGCTGATTCAGGTGGACACTGTCATCGAGAAATGTGTATAGATAAATCATTAGTATCATTTAATTATGAGTTATTTCAATGAAGTGAAGTTAAACATGCAGTACCACATTCATTATTAGGACACAATGGATAAATATTTTGAAGACTTCAATAAGCTGGATCCTGATACAATTGTAACTACTATATGTTAGGAATTATTTTTGGAGATTGTTTCAAATATTCATAAGCATTTTTTTAGTTAGTTTGTGATATCTTATAGTGTATAATATTTCAAATTAAACTTTTTTGTTTTCTCAAACTAAAAATATATATTTTTTCAAAATAAAAAACATTATATTCTTTTAGTCTTCTTTCCCATTGAGTATACAAGGGTATATTCCCTAATATTTGGTTAATTTGTTTGGGTAGTGCATCACCACCTTACAATTGAATAACTAAACAATAATAGAATATTTTTAACCATTAATTAATGCTATAAATGTCATTTCTCACCATTCATGATGAAAACACACATTCAATTCATGTAATTAATTAGGTGTTTTTTTCTAAATTTATCACATGTGGTACAATATATCATTATATTTTTCCTCGTACACATTTTTTTATCTTCGACCACTGTATTCTCTATATTAAATTCGAATATAAGGTATCTGAATAACTCCTTCTCTATTTTGATGTAGCATGACACTATTTAATCATATAAAAAATTTTAAAGACCACCACCATTCAGATACATGTCCCTAATCTCATTGATGAAACTATCAATCACGCATTCTGTGTTTGATATTTAATCTATAACATACCCAGATGACCTTGTAAATTTATCCTCAAACTCAAAAGTAAATTATTATACCATTTTCAGTAATATGAGAATCTATATCTCAATATTTGTTTTTTATAAATATTTTTCAATTAGTGTTTCTTTATATGAATATCATTTATTATGTTCTAGTTTCTCTTTAACCATGGTATTATTTATCAAAAAAAACCCTTGATAATAATCTCTATATAGAAGATATGAATCAACTATAACCTTTTCCATTTTATTACATCCCATTTACAAAAATAAGGTCTCAAGTTACATTTTATGTATTTCAGGTATCACAAGATTAGTAGTCCCATTAAATGACGTGGAATTATTCCTCATGAAGAATTCCATGGTTAGAGAATCGTTATTTATAAAAAATAATTGTTCCATACAATAAACATTATTTTTCATCACCATATTATCCATTCCTAACATTTCTATGATCTACTCTTTTCCACAAATATATTTATTGGAATTATCCATTGGGAAATATCTACATTGTCTACATGTATTGATACACATCATAAATTTAGTATCTATTTCTATAAATTGTCATATACTTGATTACCACAAAAAATTATGATTTATTTTCATAATTTATAATTCTATGTATAGTTTAAATCTTGAAATTTAATGAAATATTACAACAACAAAATCATGGCATCATAAAATAGGTTATTTGGGGGAAATTATTATTTTTAAATTTTGTATAATTTCATTTAATGAAAATAATAAATATCCAATAAATATATATAAGGAGTGTAAAATCATGTTCATAATTTTTCTCATTGTGGGGAACCAGGTGATGATCAATTCAATGTCTAATGCACTATTTGGAGTTATTATCCCTCAGTAAAAAAATTTTAGAATCATTTATACTTGTTATATAAAGTTAAATACTATTTCTAATAAAATCCATATAATAATACACTTAAAAAATTATGATGGTCATATATAATTTTCCTCAAATTATCTATAGTGTTATGTTACCTAATCAATTTTTCTTGTAATCCAGTTCTAGTGAATTCCACTAAAATTCTCTAATGGAAATTATAGTGGTCAAATTTATGGTAAACCAGATATGATAGTAACATCATTACATTAACCTAGATAAAACTTGTATAATCACAATGTAATGATCCGTTTATTAATGTTGGATAACAAAATTTATACATGACGAAAATTTTACATTTGGAAAAGAGAATAATATAGTGACCCAATAGTTTTTCACATAACATTATTTGATTTTAAGCATAATTATACATCAGAATACAAGATAAGGATTGTCAAGTCTAGTTCAATTTAATACTAGGTAAATAAATATAAAAACATGGGGAACAAAAAAAAACTTTATTTCATCTTCATAAAGAGCTCAAAACATAATTTGAGCCCTTACATCATCATTGGGTACCCTAGGGATCACATGAATGAATGTATGATCTAAAAGACCATTAAGGGAGTAAAAATAAGAACAAGTATTTACCAAATGGGTTATTGATCATGACATAATGATATATAATGACATATAGAATCAAAACATATAAAAATATGATCATATAAACACTGAAACATTGAAATGTGGAATCAATAGAAAAAATTAAATTATCATTAGCCAAGGACAGTTGCATATAGAGGATCACAAGTCATGGATAACCACCAAGATTTTTTCTCATGGAATCACAATCCAAGGCTTACTTTTTGGACCATTGCGCTTGGTAGAAAAAGATAAGGCTATCCACCAATATTCTTTCACATAACATATCATGATACTCAACATTACCCAATTCATTAGAGAGCGATTTGGGTGACCCATTTTAACATGCTCATGAATATTATTTCCACCAAAATAATCATCTATTATCAACCATCCATAATGATAAGGGTTACCCAAAATAATAAATGTGCATCATAATCATGACATAAAACCAAAAAAAATGAATGAATCATAAAAGTTTCAATAATGGAATGTAATTAGAGAATTATTGGTCTATCATAGGATTAAATATTCATAATCATGATCGTTTTTAAAAAACCATAAGTGAACTAGGATGGTTTTCCTAATAAATAGTGTGGTTTAAAAAACAATGGTGTCTTAGAAATAGAATATATAGTGTACAAGATGATGTTTAAGAATTTTAAATGTTTCATTAAGATGGGTTTGGTTATCGAAACTATGGGGGAGCGAATCATTTAAAAACATATATATCCTAGAAAGAGAATGAAGTATATATCTTGAAACCCGTGTTTGGAAAATATAAAAATTATTTATTTGTTTTACATAAAAAGGAAAATGGAACATCATTTGTGTAAAAAGAAAAGTAGATAAACCCATTATAATATAGGAGGATCGGGTAGAATCCCTTACAGAATATCAACATTGTATCAGGAGTACATAAGATGGATTAATGATATAGAAATGGATTACTCATATATTATGAATAATTATGGAATTATGTGGATGGTGTTAAATCATACCCCATCATTAACAATTACATATAAAATGGCATAACATTGATGATATTATTAAATAAATGTGAGATGGAGAGGATACCTTAACATAATTTTGATGATGTTCTTCGCATGATCTTATTGACCTGAATAATAAAATTAGGATAATAAATAAATAATTCTATAACCTCTAATACATGTTATTGTTTTATTATAATCTTAATAATTTTATCAGTGTCTTTGTATACGAGTTAAGAGAATCAATTACATTTTTTGTGAGCGTTTACTTCAATTGTTTTAAAGATGGTTAAACTTATATTCATGTTCTAATATACATTTATGATGATTATGGTTGTCCATAATTAAAGTTATATGAAATTAGTAATCATATAGAAGATTGAATTTATATAAAATTCTTTTGGTTATTTGGATGGATGGTGAATCATTATATAAATCATTAATGATAAATTCTTTGATTAATTTGGTTATTTTCCTCATAATTGATGTGGTGTGTATTATTATTTTTCATAATGTGTGAAAAAGGATTACAGAATATAACATAAGGTAAAATAAAAAAATTAATATTTTGGTTCAACCATAAAAATGTTTTCATTACTAGAAATGATTATTGTAATATAAATTAATACCACTTAATCCATGACTCTGATAAATTAATACATCTTGGACAGTGTTTTTGTCTCTTTCCTATAAATGAAGGGAAATTGGGAGATGATAATGATTTATCCCAATAGAATAAACAAATTTATGTACATGTATGGTAATGTATGTTTTATACCATTTTTATGAAGAGATCTCATCAAATAGAAGAGATCACAAGAACATGAAAATGAAATGAATGAAAAGATAAGAAAAGATGAATTTACCTCCTGATTTAATCATCTTTGAACGCCTCTTAAGGGGAGAGGATTTGGTCTTTTGAGGAAACCAAGGGATGCTAGAATTGGGTCAGATTCTTGGGGATATATGTTTTTAGAATTTAGGGAAGGCACAAGTTTTGACATGAGTGAAGAGAGGAGGAGAGTGTGTGCGGATTTTAATGGGGGGGTCATAATATTTTATCCATTACTTTATTATTTTTTCATAGGACAAGAATTAGCGATGATTCCATGAATGAAATAGTAATAAGTTCATGTGAATTTGTAATGGCTCGGACCTATCTGGTCCATTAAATTGTGAAAATGTAGTGTTAGAGGTGTTCTATAAGGTTAAGGTGACTTGGTGTGCATTTGGGTGGAATTTTAAGGAAATTTAAATGATTATGGCCTTCTCATGATTAGCGCATGGTTTTCCTAAACCGTGCAGACAAACCATGCATGGTTGGTGTTGGAGGTAGTGGCTAACGCATGGTTAGCACATGGTTTGTCTAACAGTGTGAACTAACCGTGCAAGGAGTGTTTGGTGAGGCGGAAGCTAATGCACCGTTAGTGCATGGTTTGTTAAACCATGCGGACTAACCGTGCGAGCACTTAAAGTTAGTTCCTAAAATTTTGGATCTAAACTCTTTTGCCTATAAATGGGTTGTTTAAGCCCTTAAGCAGCCATAACTCGGGATTACCCTTTATTGGAGGTAGAAGAACCTCTCCCAAGCGTTTTGGAGGAGATCTGGAGGCTTCTCTTCATGAATTGAAGCTGGTTTCTCGAGGTATGTGATCATTTTAGTTTGGTTTCTTATATCTACATAGATATACTCCTCCTCTTCTCTCGAGTTCTTAGATATATGCATGTTATGGGTAGATCTAAGTGTGTGGATGTCGATTATGATGATCTTTGGTCTTAGTTGTGTTAGTATAAGAGATCTAGGGAGGATCCTTGGTGAATAGTCCCGGTCTTCTTCGGCATTCTACAACCATTGTAGTTTTCGTCAAAAAACATTAAGGTAGGGGATTCGTGGCTTCTCAAATTGTTTATGAGCAATCGTAGAGTTAGAATCATTTGGACCATTTGGATCACAATTAAATTGACATAATTAAATACATGAACTTGATTAAAAGAATTTATTTGATTGCATGTTGTTTCTTTGTACCATAATAACAGTTTTCGTCTTGATTTGCTAGATAGTTTGATATATATGCCTTTCTTGTTAGCATGATTCTCTTGATAAAATTGATAAAGAACAGAAAGCAAGAATTAATAGATAATAAATTGGATAATGATATAGAGGCATGTGAATTAATCTGGTTGTTTTTGTTGTGGTTTTTTGTTCCCATTTGATGATAATCAAATTGAGACCAATGTACATTTTTAATTCAGTTTGTTGGTAAACCTGAAATCTGTTTGTGCTTGTTGTTTGAAGGTCGTATGCCTTGTTAAAGGGACAAGATCGAAAATTTATTTGATGTTTTTATCTGCTATTTGAGTGGTGATGTGACCCTGGGAGGGTGTTGTGATATGTCAGGGCATGGAGGCCTTGTGGTTGTGGAAGCAAATGACGCCTAGAGTGGCTAGATGAATCTTTTTATGCATGTGGGTGTTAGGGAGGACACCAAGGGTGATGGAATGGGATGGATGTGGTGGTTGGATGCTTGTGGATTCTATGGTTGTTTATTTTCTTTTCTTTTTCCCATTTCTCAAGGAAACTGGTCTTTCTAACCCTTCCTTCGAAAGGGGAAATGACACGTGGGTTATGCCACATGCTTTCCTTGTTTAGCCTCTCTATGGAAAATGTGTCTACGCTCTTGCTATAGGCAGCACAGACTCGGTGGGTTTTACATCTACTCACCGTGTTGAGTCCCTTGTGTTTAGTAGCATAGGATTCTTTTCTAGAAAGCCTGAGAATATGGTAAAGTAATTATGTAATGAAATTTGAATAATTGATGTTAACCCATGTGGATGGAGATGCTGGAATATAATGATGAGGTTGTAACTTTGATGGAACATTTGGTATTGGATGAGATGTTGATGAATTTAAGGTGGTTTTCTTCATGGTTAATTAATGTGTAAATAACAAATTAGTGTAAATTGGATTTGATGAAAAAGGGGATGAAGTAATCTAATGAATTTCTTTAATTGGTGGTGTGCTTATAGGACACCTAGTCTTAGAAATAGCATCCCGGAGTTTGAGAGATTTTAGCTGCAGTTGTGTCTAAGACTAGGTTATGCCCATAGTGTTGTTGTGAGTTATAATATATTCTATAATTTTTGTGTTTCTATACGCTACCTCACCCTGTTAGTAAGGGAAACTGACACCATGGGGATTCGGAGCCTTGGGGTGGTGTTTTCCCCAATATTCTGGTGGGGGGATGAATGGCTAACTACCCCCTTTGACCCCGATCTCTTCTCTTGGTAAATATAATTTCCATTTTGCACAACAGTTAGTTGTCCCAATATATGTATGTAGAGGGATGTAATGGCTTGTGGTTATTCACACACATATATTCTGGATATATTATTCTATTGACTACTATAGGTGTAACGTGTATAGGCGGTGATGTCTTGAGGATCCTTACTCGGTGTATGGGCTATAATGGCTTGAGGTATAATACCCGACATATGATGCACGTTATGTTTGCCGTGGGGGATCTTAGAAACTACCTGGTTACTTTTGGTTGTGAGGATGGTATGGTGTTTCTCCTAGGTGTCTGTGGGCAAGCCTTTATGGTGCATGTGGTGCAGATTATGGAGCTTAGCCCAGGTGTCTGCAGGCAAGCCTTTGGATAGAGATTCGTAGGAAGTATGTCGTTGGAGAAGAGTGGAAAACCAGTTGGGAAGTATTAGCAGATAACCCTTGATATTTTATACAATATAATATATTCTTGTATGTGTTACTTGGCGAGGGTATCTATGGTGAGGTTGGGAACCTTGTATACATGTTTAGGTGATGAGTTAGTTTCACTTTTTGTTCACTATTCATTAGCTTGATTTCCTTACCGTTGCATGAGAGGATTCATGGAGTATTCTTCTAAGTATACTATTATAATCACCGTACGTATATATAAACTGTTTTCAGGTCACTTGGAGCAGGTTGGGTATCACGCTGGTTTCAACTAGCTTGGGGTTGCATGAGCTGTTCGGGCTTGTGGTTGTAGCTATTTTTACTTTCTTTTGGGTACTTGTAGTTTCCCCTTTTTGTAGTTATTTTGCATGGAATTACATATGTTCACTTGGTTTTTCATTTATATTTCCTATTCTATGATGTAGTTTATTGGTTTCTATCTTTTCTCTCTCTTCAGCATGTGTCCTCTTAGAGGGTATAGCCTCCCATTTGTGTGTTACTATACCCATGGTGCTAGTCCCCAACCCGGGGCCTACTAGAGGTGTGACTTGAGGGTCATTATATCACTTCTCTCAATGTTGTACCAGGAGGGGTACTCATTGTGGGGAGGGGGTCATGATAGAGTGGTGTCAGAGGACTAGTTGAGGGATAAGATGGAGTTTGAAGTTAATAACATTTGAGGTTTCATTGGTTGGTAGGGAAATGTTGTCATTCATGTGTAGTACGTGAGGTAAACACTGGAGAATGGATGAGACATAGGCGTTTAGGGCCCCCTATGATCTGATGCATGCACCTTTACGTTTACAATGGATACTAAAAAAGGTGAAACTAGTTTCAAGGTAGAGACCTAGGAAAGATCATGCTTCGTTATTTGTTGTGCCAGTGTTTGAATCGGTATACCTTGGGATAGGTTAACCTAAAATAAATAAAAGAAAACAATTATTTAACTAATGTTGAGTCTTCCATATTCCAGGATTAGGAGCTCTATGTGTTTTTTATTTTTCATGTATGGCTCTAGGTTGATATCCTCTTTAGGATCACATAGAAGATGTCCAGAAGGCTATTCCAGCAGATCGCCTCAGGGTAGAGGTTGACAATGACGACACTTGGAGGAAACACTTAGAGAATTTCCGTGCAAGAGTTTTCATAAGTACAAGAGATCCGTTTCATATGTAGTCACAGAAGACTGGTTGGAGGAGGTCGAGATGGGCTTTAGTTCGATCCGTGCTCAGAAGGAGCACTAGGTGTCCATAGTAGTGACGATGCTATGTGGAGTAGCAAGGCATTGGTTGTTCTTTTTCCTTGGGAATTGTGAAGAGTCAGTGGTATCATGGGAGGAGTTTCGAGACAAGTTTAGAGTCGAGTTCCATTCCTCGACTACGAAGGCATCCAGTCACCAAGATCTTATTACCCTTCGATAGGGGAGCTCTATTGTTCGAGAGTTTGGATTCCATTTCAGGAACCTTTTACAATATGATTAAGACCTGTTACCGGATGAGGATGCCAGGGTGAGGCATTTCAAGGAGGATTTGTGTCTAGTGATTCAGTGATAGATCACCCCATTTATGATGAAGACATATCTTGAGGTACTGACAAGGGAAGAGGTTATCGAGTGGACATTGTCCAGGACATGATCATCACGAGAGGGGGATTGTCATGATCCCTTATGAAGCAAGGTTCTGGTCTGGGGTTCCTGGTTTTCAAGGTAGTAGAGTTTCCGTTCAGCTGAGGGTAGGTCCCAGCCATTCACATATCATTTCTCCAGAGGTAGAAACTCACAATCCTATGATAAGGAATCAGGGACTTGTTTTTCTTGTAGTGGTCATGGCCATCAGCAGCGGTAGTGCCTGACCTTTTGGAGTATTCATCGTTCACCAGGTGCTATGCTCCACGTTCCTCCATAGAGGCAGTTCCATCCAAGGCAGCAGTAGCTTGTTGCACCAGCTTTAGATCAGCAGATGGTAGATAGGGCAGGCAGAGGACAACCCCATGATGCTCCCCATCCTTAGAGAGCAGAGAGCGACTGTGGTGGTGGTCGTCATCAGGGTCGGAGTGGCCATAGAGGAGGTCATGGTTAGCTTCATTCTCTAGAGTTGTCAGTGCCAGATGAGCCATAGGTCTTTCTAGGTACCCTTTGCTTATTTTGTGCCTTGGTGTATGACTTGTTTGATTCAGGAGCGACACACTCCTTCATATCACCTACCCTTGTCCATTCTTTGGGACATGAGGTGGAGAGGCTTCTCGTTCCCTCGACATTGACTACACTAACTAGAGATAGAGCTAGCTTATTTGAAATATGTAGAGACTATGATCTAGTGTTGGGGAAACACCACTCTTGGGGAGATTTCCTATGTTTACGGATACAACAATATGATGTCATCCTCAACATGGATTGGTTGTATTTGGTGTAGGATATCGTAGATTGCTTCTGGAAGAATGTCATTTTCATTGGTGCAGATAGAGAGAAATTGGTGTTTGTCAGTGAGAGAAACCCTCGTATGGGCCATAGGCGCATTTCATCCTTATCGTCCATAATGGCCACAATGATGTTGAGTTCTTCAGAGTTTCAGTAGTTGGCGTTTCCTTTGGTCGTAGAGGAGTACCCTGATGTCTTTCCAGAAGAGGTTGTAGGCTTACCCCCTCGACAAGTGTTCAAATTCGGGAACAAGCTATAGCCAAGAGCCTCTCCTATCTCTATGTATCCCTATATGATGTCCCCTTTTGATTTGCAAGAGCTACGTATACAACCTGATGGTCTATTGTAGTGCGGTATTTCCGTCCAAGTGTGTCACCATGGGGTGCCCCTGTTTTTTTGTGGAAATGGTCGACGGTAGTTTGTGATTATGTGTCGATTATCGTCGATTAAAAAGGTGACAATAAAGAATCTATATCCTCTTCCACGGATTGATGATTTATTCTATCAACTGAAGGGTTCAATTTGGTTCTCAAATTTTAACTTACGTTCAGGATATCATCAGATGCATGTGAATGATAAGGATAGCCCAAAGACTACATTCCGTTGTAATCATGGGCATTATTAGTTCATTGTAATGCCGTTTCGTGTGACGAATGCTCCAGCTGTGTTCATGGGTTTGATGAATGTTGTGTTCTATGATTTCCTAGACATGTTCATGGAAGTTTTTATCGACGACATCCTTGTGCAATCCACATCTAGAGAAAAGCATGCAGAGAATCTGCAAGCCATTTTGGGTGTTCTTCATCGACATCAGTTGTTCGAGAAGTTGTCTAATTGTGAGTTTTGGGCTCGAGATGTCTGTTTATTGGGGCATGTTTGGTCCCAAAAGGTATTAGATGTTGATCCATCAAATATTGAAGCAGTTGTGTCATGGGTGGCCCCAAATACAGTGTTAGATGTGCAAAGATTCCTTGGTCTTGCAGGCTACTACATGAGGTTCGAAGAAACTTTCACATGATTTGTGACTCCTCTAATAGCTTTAACTAGGAAGGATCAGGCATTCATATGGACTGATCAGTGTCAAGAAGCTTTCGAGTAATTAAAGGAGAAGTTATTAAGTGCTCCAATCCTTTGTATTCCAACTCAGGGAGTTCATTTTGATGTTTTATGTGATGAATCACATATGGGGATAGGCTGTGTTCTCATGCAGTAGAAGTCAGTAGTTTCTAATGGTTATCAGTATTTTCATCCCTATGAATGCAAGTATTCCACCCACAATCTTGAGTTTTCATCCATGGCGTTTTCTCTATAAATGTGGAGTCATTACCTCATTGGTGAGAGCTTCATTGTTTTCACTGATTATAAGAGTTTGAGGTATGTTTTCTCCCAGACTGACGTGAACTTGTGATAGTGTCGGTGGATGTAATTCTTATAGGAATGCGACTTAGAAATATTGTATACACCTGGAGAAGGAATTGTTGTAGTTGATGTGCTGAGCCAAATGTCACGTAGTGATGCTGTGCATGAATCTGGTGATTCTTGGAGAGTAATGGAAGTAATGTTGACATTACATCTTGATATGGAAGAAGTCGGATGTAGAGGTTGTTTTTTCCAAATGACGGTCTAGACATTCCTGATGCAGAAGGTGGAAGAGTCCCAGTTGGGCGATCTTGAGGTGGAGGTTTGGAAAGACTGAGTTGTTTGTGGTGAGTCCCCTGATGGTTGGAAAGAATATGAACAACACCGAGTGTTCTATCATGGAAGGACTTTTGTCCCATTGTCGATGCATGGTATGGTTCTCAGGGAGTTCTATAGTTAACCTTTATTTGTACATCCTAGCGTGACAAAGATATACCGATCCTTAAGGAGTAAGTTTTGGTGTCCTGGGCTGAATCGAGCGATTGCAGAGTGTGTGTCTCGATGTTTAGTCTGCCAGAAGTTGAAAGTCGAACACAGTTTTCGAGGTGGTCTTCTCCAACCATTAGATATTCCTCAGTGGAAGTGGGATGACATCTCAATGGACTTCTTTACTAGTTTACCTCGAGATCTGGGAGTACATGATGCGATTTGGGTGGTAGTGGATCGTTTAAAAAATTTGGCCCACTTCATAGCGATCAAGGAGTCGAGCTTAATGGAAGTTTCATTGAGGCAGAATCTGGAGGTGGTGGTGAAACATCATAGAGTCCCTAGGATGATCATTTTTGATTGGGATCCCCGCTTTACCTACACGGTGTGTAGGGGTCTCCAACATTCGTTTGGTTCTCAATTATTCCTTAGGACTGATTTTTATCCTCTAACAGATGGCCAGACAGAGCGAACTATCCAGAATCTTGAATACATGTTACGCTCTTGTATTCTTGATTTTGGTGGCTCATGGATGAGGCACTTACCCTTGGAGGAGTTCTCTTACAATAATAGTTTTCACTCCACCATTGGTATGGAACCATTTGATGTCTTCTACGGATGGCCTTGACGTTCTCTGTTGTGTTGGACTGGGGTTGGAGATTCTGCAATTCTCGGAACGGAACTAGTGCATAATACAACAGAGATGGTTCACTTGATTCGTGAGAGGATGAAGGTAGCACAAGATCATTAGAAATCATATTCCAATCAAAGATGGAGACCCTTAGTGTTTAATGTTTGGGATATTGTGCCCTGTGGTGGGATGTGAAGGTTTTGTTGTGGGAGTGAGCTTTCTCCACGTTTTGTTGGGCCATTCGAGGTGTTAGCTCATGTTGGATTTGTGGCGTATTGAGTAGCACTTACCCCTCAGATGATTCAAATACATGATGTTTTCCATGTATTCCTTCTATGTCTCTATCTTAATGATGATTATAAAATCATCAATTGCATATAGATAAATGTTGATGGTGATGCAACCTTTGAGGAGAGACTTGTGGAGATTGATGACCGCAAGGATAAGGTGTTGAGTGGGCATTCTATCCCCTTAGATCGGGTCTTGTGGCAACACGGTGGCTTAGAGGAGAGTACCAGGGAACATGAGTCATAGATGTGTATCCAAAACGAAAGGTTTTTTGATTTTTGACTCTATTCATGTATCACTTTCTCTTTTTTGGTTATGTAACTTTCATGTTTATGAGTTGGATACCTTTGTTTCTTTGGTGGATTGCTCTATTTTGAGAGGTATCTTGAGGGGTGGTTGTTCAGACCCTATTTCATTTTCTCTTTAGGTGGGTTTTGGATTCTCGAGGTCGAGAATGTTTTGAAAAGTTTCTGATGTAATGTCTTGGACCTCTCAGGTCCATTACATTGTTAAATTGTGGTGTTAGTGGTGTTCTGGAAGGTCAAGGTGACATGGTGTGCGTATGGGTGGGCTTTTATGGAATGTTAAAGGGTTATGGCCTTTGCACTATTAGCGCACAGTTTTCCTAAACCGTGCAGAAAAACCGTGGAATGTTGGTGTTGGAGGTAGTGGCTAATGGATGGTTAGTGCATGATTTGTCTCACCATGCGGACTAACTGTGCGAGGAGTGTTTGGTGAGGCATAAGCTAACGCATGGTTAGCGCATGACTTGTTAAACCGTGTAGACTAACCATGCAAGAACTTCATGTTATATCCTAAAATTGTCGGTATGAACTCCTTTGCATCTAAATGGTTATTTTATGCCCCTAAGTAGACATAACACGGGATTACCCTTCCTTCGAGGTAGAAGAACCTCTCCCATGCTTTTTTGAGGTGATCTAGAGGCTTCTCTTCACCAATCGAAGCCGGTTTCTCGAGGTATGTGATACTTTTTGTTTGGTTTCATAGATCTACTCATCCTCTTCTCTCAGGATCTTAGATAGAAACCTATTATGGTTAGATATAAGTGTGTGGATGTCAATTATGATGAGATTTTGTCTTGCTTGTGTTAAAAGAAGAGATCCACGGTGGATCCTTGGTGAATCGGCCCGGTCTTCTTGGGCGTTCATCAACCATTGTAGTTTTCTTCAAAAACTGTTGAGGTAGATTATTAGTGACTTCTGTAATTGTTTATGTGAAATCGTAGAGTTATCGTGATTTAACCTTTTAGATAACAATGAAATTGACCGTATTAAATACTTGAACCGGATTAAAAGAATTTGTTTGATCGCATGTTGTTGCTTTGTACCATGATAATGGTTTGCCTCTTGATTTGAATGATAGTATGATATCTATGCCTTTCTTGTTATCATGTTTCTCTTGATGAAATTGATAAGGAAAGTAATGCTGAAATTAATTGAAAATTTATTGGCTAAAGATAAAGAGGCATGTAAACGAATCCGGTAGTTGTTGTGGTGGTTTTTGTTCCCATTTTATGTTAATCAAATTGATGCCAATATACATGTTTTATTCAGTTGGTTGGTAAACCTAAAATCTGTTGGTGCTTGTTGTTTGATGGGTGGATGCCCTGTTAAAGGGACAATATCGCAAATTGATGTGATGTTTTTTTCCTGCTGCATGTGCAGTGATGTGACCCTGGTAGGGTGTTGTCATAAGTGGGGGCATGGAGGCCTTGGGGTTTTGGCAGTGGATGATGCCTAGAGTGGCGAGATGCATCAATTTATGCATGTGGGTGTCGGAGAGGACACTAGGGATGGTGGAATGGGATGGTTGTGGTTGTTGGATTCTTGTGGATTCTTTGGTTTCTTATCTGCTTTTCTTTTCCCCACGGCTCAAGGAAGCTAGTCTTGCATACCCTTCCTCTAAAAGGGGCTAGGACATGTGGGGTATGCCACATGATTTCTGTGTTTAGCCTCTCCATAGAGAATGGGTCTATGCTCTTTCACTAGGTGGCGCTGACTCGATGGGTAGTACATCTATCTACTATGTTTATCCCCTTGTGTTTAGTATCATATGATGCTTTTCTAGAATTCCTGGGAATATGGGAAAGTAATTCTGTAAGGAATGTTTGAATAATTGATCATAACCCATGGGGATGGAGATGCTGGAATATAATGATGATGATGTAACTTTGAAGAATCATTTAGTATTGGCTATGATGTTGATGAATTTAATGTGGTTTTGTTCATGGTTCATTAATGTGTAACAAATTAATTAACATAAATTGGAATTGATGAAAAAGGGGATGAAGTAATCTAATGAAGTTCATTAATTGGATGTGTGCTTATATGATACCTACTCAGAGAAATAGTATCCCGAAGTTCGAGAGAAGTTATCTGAAGTTGTTTCTAAGACTAGGTTATGTCCATAGTGTGGTTTTGATTATAATATATTCTATTCTTTTTGTGTTTCTATATGCTACTCCACCCTGTCAGTATGGGCAACCGATACCTCGGGGATTCTGAGCCCTGGGGGTGCTTTCTCAAACATTTTATTGGGAGGATGAATGGCTGACTACCCCCTTTGACCCCACTCTCTTCCCTTGGTAGATACTGGTTCCATTAGCCACAACAGTTAGTTTTACCCGTATATGTGTGAAGAGGGCTGTAATTGCTTGTGGTTATTCACAGACATATATTCTGGATAGAGTATCCTTTGGACTACTATAGGTGTAACATGTATAGGCTGTGATGGGTTGAGGATCCTTACTTGGTGTATTGGCTATAATGGATTGAGGTATAATACCCAACGTATGATACGCATTATGCGAGTAGTGGTGGCTCCCGAAAACTACCTCGTTACTTTTGGTTGTGAGGATGGTGTGGTGTTTCGCCCAGGTTTATGTGGGAAATCCTTTGTGGTGAACATGGTGCATATTGTGGATCTTATCCCAGGTGTCTGCGGGAAAGCCTTTGGAGACAGATGCACAAGATGTATGTCGTTGGGGAAAAGAGGCAACCTAGTGGGGAAGTACTAGCGGGTTAACATTGATATTCATTACTATATGATATATTCTTGTATGCGTTACTTGGAAAGGGTCTCCATGGTGAGGTTGGGAACCTAGTATACCTGTTTAGGTGACGAGTTACTTTAACTTGTTGTTCCTTGTGCTTTATCCTGCTTTCTTTACCTTTGCATGAGAGGCTTCGGGGAGTATTCTATTGAGTATACTATTATACTCACCCTACTTATATATAAACTGTTTTTTGGTCACTTGGAGAGGGTTGGAGATCAAGCTGGATTCTACTAGCTTGGGGTTGCAGGAATTGTTCGAGCTTTTGGTTGCAGTTGTTTTTACTTTCATTTGTGTACTTGCAATTTCCCCTTTCAGTTGTAGTAATTTTTCATGGCATTGCATTTGTTAACTTGGGTTTTCTTTTATATTTCCAGTTCTGTGTTGGATTTTATTGGTTTCTATCTTATCTCTATCTTCTGCAAGTGTCCTCTAAGAGGGTAATGCCTCCTATTTGTGTGTTACTATACCCTCGGTGCTAGTCGCCATCTCAAGGCATACTGGTGCCGGGACTTGGGGGTCATTATCTCCCTTCTCACAATACCATCCCAATAGGGGTACAATTTTTGGTGAGGGGGTTGTGATAGAATTTTAACCAAGGGTTCTTCCATCATCAATGATTATTTGAATAGTCAATTTAGATTATAATTTACATATAAAGTAAATTATCGTATTTCACTATTCACATAAATTTTAAGTTGTAATGAAAAATACAAAAAATTTACCACAAATTTTTTCATACATATAGAATCCTTAAATAAATATCGTTTTTAAAAATGAATTTTATAAATATGATTAATTTATTATTTAATTATAATTATAATTTGCTTTAAAAATACATATTTTAAAACTATAACTGATTTTATAATACATTCAAAAATTACATATGGTATTATATAATTATATTAGAACCCAATGACATATAAATTTTTACTTATCAAATCCTTTTAGGAAAAAATATTTTTATTTAAATTAATTAATCACAATTAATTATTGATGACATAAGATATATTTCAACACTTTCACTATGGTCATATTATCACTTATAAGATTCCTAATTGTTATTTATATATTCATTGGTGAGGTTACTATTAGTTTGGAAACCTAACTATTCATATGGGTCAAATTACTATTCATAAGGTTAGGTTATTGTTCACCAACAAAATTTGTTTGTTCCATAAGACCCCAAAAAGCCCCTCGAACACAGGCGTTTATGGTATATCTTTAAAATTCAAGGCATAAAAGTGGAAAAATTTAGTTTAACAACTATTTTATATCTACATCCTTAAAAACATGTTGTTTATCAGGACATAGTGTTTCATTAATATCATTACATTTAATTGTAATTCATCAGGGTGCTACATTCATCCCCCCATATTAAATTTCTCCCTTGATTTTTTTACAAACTAAATAAAATACATGTAAGGGTTTGAATACATATCTATCAAGAAAAAAAAAAGAAAATATTACACATAATAGGATAATATCTTGGGGGAAATTTTATCCTAACTTTTGATTCAATATTATTCAATATAGGTAATCCATGATCTATTTCTGAAAGTAAATTATTATGAGATTTATTATTTATTGCTTCCTTAATAATTTTTCGTACTATGCTTGGGAATTTACCAATGCATATATCCTAGGTGTGTCCGACCAATAGTTCGACAAGGCCTATTGTCATGCACATGTTTCTATTCGAGTCTCACTGAATGTGGTTCTATTTGGATTTACCCCTATATACAACTGTTATAGACCCTCCACCACCTGTTTGTATCAAGAGAGTTGTGTATTTGGTCGATAAACCACTTACTACAAACCTACCAAAAATTAATTGTGTTTTATTATACTTAGTATCATCCCTAAGGTTCATAGTAATGTTATTTATTCATAATCTCCAAAAATAAGTAGAAAATACTCTGATGGAAACTATAGTTATCTATTCCTTTTTCATATACCATTAAATGATTCTATGAATAAGTATACAATAGATTAAAAACTAAGGATAGTGATGGCTAGGGATTTTGAAGACAATGTACATGAAACTAAAAAACATGGTTTATAAAAAAAACTTCTTAATTTTATCTTTAGAAAAGGAAGATAAATTACATTGATACCATACATAATCATAGGGTATCCAAGGGATCACATGATTTAATGGATGAGCCAAAATCCCAGTAAGACATTAAACATAACAATAACTCTTTAGAACATGGGTTATAGATTCTGACATAATGATATAGAATGTCATATAAAATAATTACATATAAACATGGGATCATATAAACATTGAATAATTGAAATGTGGAAGTATCCTAAATCATGAAATTATCATGAGTGAAGTCTCGTTATACATAGATGAGCACACTTCAGGGTTAATCAACAAGACCATCTCACATGGTAGCACAAGAGAATGATAACTCTTAGGACCATTTCACATGGTAGAAAAAGCCAAGGTTAACCACCAAAACTGTTGCACATAACTTCTCATGAGACTCATCTTTACACAAATCATTAGATCACAATTTGGGCACATCTATTTTAACATGTCCATGAATATTATTTTCACAAAAATAATCTTACATAATCAAGAATTCATAAACCTAAAGGTTACCAATAGAAGGAATTGGGTGCCATAGTCATGATATAGAGCATAAAAAATGAAAATTTAATCAATGTGTCCATGATGTAATAGAATTTGAGAATGCATGAAATTTCATAGGGTATAATAGTCATATATCATGACATGGGATATCAGCTTGATGTATTAAAATGGAAGATTATTTTTTTGAAAAAATTTAAATTTAAATACTTTCATGCAGTTATAAGAAATTATCATGGGTCATTTAATACATAAAATGCATGATCATTTATATAAAAATAGAAGTGAAACATGAAGGTTTTAATAATAATAATTATGGTTTAAAAAAATGGTGAATTAAAAATAGATTACATAGTGTACAAAATGGTGGTTAAAAATTTGAAATGATCCCTTAAAATGGGTATTCTAATCAAAAAGTAATGAGGAAATAGTCATTTTGAAAAATATATATCCCCAAAATAGAATGATGGTTGGATCATGAAATAGGTGTTTAGATACTATAAATAATATGTATATGTTTTACATAAAAATTAAATTAATCTTCATTTGGGTTAGAAGTATGATAGAGTTACACAAAGGAATATTGGAGGTTTGGGTAGAATCCCTTATGGAATATCAGCATGGAATCAGTTGTTCATTAGAGAGAATAATGAGAGATAATGAAGATACTCATAATTTAGAACTAAATTGGGATGTATAGAAATGGTAATGAATCATACCCTGTCATTAGAAATTATACAAAAAACGGAATATCATAAAGGATATTATTGAATAAATGTGAGAAAGAGGGGATCTATTACCTTAAGTCAGATGGCGTTCTTCACTTTATATTAATGACCTGAATTATTAAATTCGGGTAGTTAATTAATAATTCTAGAACATTCACTACATGTTATTGATTTATTATAATGTTAATTTTTTCATCACATTCCTTTTTCTTGAGTTAAGAGGATCAATTTCATTGGTTGGGAGAGTTTACTTCCTTGGTTTTAATGATCAGTGAACATATATTCATGTTCGAATAAAAATGTATGATGAAAATGGTTGTCCATAATTGAAGTAATATGACACTAGTATAAATATATAATATTATATTTTTATAAAATTCATTTGTTTTTTATTGAAGGTGATTCATTAAAGAAAACATTAATAAACACGTGGATTAATTCGTTGGTTTTTCTTATAATTATTACTTTTTGTGTTATTTTTTAAAATCCATTGAAGAAAATAATTTTAGAACTTTAAATAATATAAAATACATATTTAGTAGTCTATTACAACCATAAATATGGTTTCATGTCCATAATTGATTATGGTAATAGAAATTGATATCTTGTTGTCCTTAAGTGTGATAAATTAACAAATCTGGGAAAGTGTTTTTTTACTTGTGTATAATAAAAGGGGAATCATGAGATGATTATGAATTATACCGTTATCATAAAAAAATTCTAGTTCATGTATGGTTCTATATTTTTCATACCATTTTTTCAAGGAGAGATTAGTAATGAAAATAGAACAAAGGAACATGAAAATAAAATGAATGAAATAAAATGGGAGTTTACATCTTGATATAATCTTCATTGAGAGCTTATTATCTGTATAAGATTTAACCTTATGAGGAGACCAAGTTCTATTGAACATGTGGCAGGATCATATACAGAAATTTTGTTAGAATTTATTGGAGGAAGAAGGATTGAGAGTGGTGAAGATAAGAGGGGAGTGTGGGTGGTTTTTATAGTGGATGAGAAGGGGGTTTTCATAATATTTTATTCATTAGTTTATTATTTTACAATAAGATATGATATAGTGGTGATTCCAATACCAAAAAAAGTAATAAGTGAATGTTAATAAGAAATAAGGGTGCTTATATCATCCATGATTCTAGTAATAGTAAATTTAGCTAATTATGTTTATATACCACAAATTAACATATTTCACTACTCATGAAAAATTCATATATTTTAGGAAATCCCCAAAAGTCACCCTAACCGTATTTCAAGATGTCGAATCAAAAAATGAAATATATTGTTCAAAAATAATTTTTGAAATATGATAAACATAATTTTTAATTAAAATCTTAATTTACATTAAAATTAATGATTTTATGTCTATAAATAATTTTATAATACTTACAAAAATTATAAAAAATCTTATAAAATATTATTAAAACCAGAAGGCATTGCATTTTTTATTTATGAACACATTTTATGAAAATATATTTTCTTTTAAATTAATTAATATAAATTATTTATTTATGATTTAAATCATATGTTAATACCTTTATTATGGAAATATTATCACCTATAAGATGGATATATTTTATTTATTCACTAATGGGTGAGGTTTTTATTCTTTTAGAAAATTTAATATTCATAATGATAATATTACTATTTATAAGGGTAGGATATTATTCCACAAAAAATTATGTTTCTCCCATCTGACCCCAAAAATCACCATGAACGCAGCCGTGTGTGTCAGAGTTTCAGAATTCAAGACACATAAGTGTAAAAATTAAGATTAACAGCTACTTTATAACTATATCCTTAAAAAAGTGTTGTTATATAGAGTCTTAGTATTTCATTAATTTCATTAAATTCAATTGTAAATCTCTGTGGTGTAAAATTATTACCCCTTATGAATTTTCCCCATCAAAATATTGTTTTACTTAGTAAGGTGAAAATAGGTGAGGGATTGAATACTTACCTAATAAGCATAAAAATGAAAAATTAAACATAAAAGGATAAACTCTTAAAGAAATGTATATCCAGACACTTGATAACATTGGGTTCAATGTAAGTTATACATTATCTATTTATGAACATATATTCTTATGAGATTTATACTTTTTGTTCCCTTAATAATGTTTCATACAATACCTATGAATTTAACAAAGCATATCCACCAGAAGTATCCATCAAACAGTGATGCATGGCCGATTTCATGCACCAGTTCCCTTTCTAGTCTATCTCAATTAGGTGTTTTTAGGTTTTACCGCTAGATAAATCAATGCCAAATCCACCTCTACCTATTTGTATATAAACAATTATGTAGTTTCTTGGTAAACCACTAACTCTATTCTCACTAATAAATGTGGTATTTTCTTATACTTAGTATCATAATAATTATTTTTACAAATGTTCTCTATTCCTGATCACTAAAAATATTTAAACAATCCTATGATACAAACTGTAGTAACTAAATCCGTTTTCACATTAGATTACATTATTTTATGAATAATAATACAAGAGAATATAATCTAGGTATCTTGAAGTATACTTTGTTTGATGACAAGGTATATAACACAGTAAACATCGGACTTAAAAAACACATCTTTATTTCATATTAATAAAGATCTCTTAAATTTTCTTTGCACTTAAAAGATCATTGAGTACCCTAGGGATCACATGAATGAATGGGTGGTAAAAAACCAAATATGGGAATAAACATAAGAATAATGATTCAACACATGGGTTAGTGATCATGACATAATGATATAAAAAAGAATATAGAATCATAATGTATAAACATTGGATCCTATAAAAATTCAATCATAGAAATGTTGCAGCAAAATAAATCATTAATTTATCATGAATCAAGGATATTTTCACTTAGAGGATCACATGTCATGGTTAACCACGAAGAATCATTAACATGGTTACACAATCCATGGTTGACTATAAGGACTGTTGCACATAGGATCACAAGCCAAGGCTGACCTCAAAGACCATTTAACAAAACATATCATGTGACTCAACTTTTCCAAATTAATTTAAGAACTATTATTGTTCATCCATTTTAACATGTCCACAAATATGATTCGCAAAAAAACAATCAATCCTAATATAATATACATAATTAGAAGGGTTTCCCAGAGAATGAACTTTTTATCATAATCATGACATAAATAAAAAAATGAACATATCATAATAGTTACTATGAAGGAATAAATTTAGATAATTCATGGACTATCATAGGTTAATATAGGAATTAATCATGATAAGTGATTTCATATGGAAGTAATAACATGATAAACGTTTTTTTGGGAAAATATTAGAATTTAATCATTTTCATGCAGTTAAAAGAAAATATCAAAGTCCATTTAAAACATAAAATTGCAAGATCATTCAAATAAAACAATAATTTTACCAGGAAGGTTTTCATAATAAAAATTGTGGTTTAAAAAAACAATGGTGGATTAAATAAAATTTTATAGATTACATGATGATGGGTATGAATTTGAAAGTTCCCTTAAAAAAAGTTTTCTTATCAAAAGGTATTTAAGAGGGAATAATTTTAAAACATATATATCCCAAAAATAGAATGAGGGATGGATCCTGAAAAATGTGTTTTGGATAATATAAATAGTATTTATATGTTATAAATTATTGAAAAAGAAAACTTCATTAGGGAAAATTTAAGATAGAGTAACACGAATGAATATAGATGGTTCTGGTAGAATACCTTAATGAATATCGGCACATTATCAGGTGTACATAGGATGGATTATTGATATAAAAGGAGTTACTCAACTTTCATTACTCATGAGGGATGTATGATGATGATTAAAATACATAACTTTTCTATAAAAATTAAATATAAAATGGAATCACATATAAGATATTCTTGAATAAATGTGGGAATTAGATGATCCCTTACATTAGGTCTGACGGTGTTCTTCACATGATCTTAATTAATTGATTAATAAAATTAAGTTCATTAATTAATAATTCCATAACCTCCACTACATGTTATTTATTTATTATATTCCTAATATGTTCATCCATCTCCTTTTTAATGAGTTAAGATGTTTAATTTCATTTTTTGGTAGCGTTAACATCCATGGTTTTAAAGATAAGTTGTCCTCTAATCATTTTTGGATAAACATGTATGATGAAAAAGGTTTTCTAGAATAAAATATATATTAAATTAGTGAACATCTAAAATAATACATGTTTATATAATTCATTTCTTTATTTGGATTGATGTTTAATCATTATATAAAATACTAATGAATAATTCTATGATTAATTTGGAGATTTTGTTGATAATTAACTTGTTAGTATTATTATTTTATATTATGTGTGTAAAAGGATTCCAAAACATCACATAAGATAACATACATATCTAATAAGTTGGTTCAACCAAGAATTTTGTTTCAAAACAATAATTGATTATGTTAATATAAATTGATAACCCATCATCCTTGAGTGTGATAAATCAACACATCTCAATCTATGATTCCATTTCATTCGTATAAAAAAGGTTAAAAGATATATGATAACTAATTATCCCATTAGCATAATAAAATTCCAATGCATGTATGGTACTATTTTTTATACCATTTGAATGAGTAGTGTTTTGTAATGAAAAAATAACAAAGGAACATAAAAAGAAAATTAATGAAATGAAATGTTTAATTTACCTCATGATATAATCTTTCCTGAGATCCCATTAAGGGAAAGGGATTTGGACTTTTGATGAGAAAAATGGATGTTGGACGTGGGGGATGATCATAGAGAGATATTTGGGAAGGATTTAGGTAATTAATAAGTCTTGAGATGGGTGAAGAGAAGGGGGTAGTGAGGGTGGTTTATATAGTGGAGCATAGGAGTTTTTTCTTGATATATTAATCATTAGTTTATTATTATTCCATAAAATAATAAATTATGATGATTCCATGACCATAAATATTAATAATTGATTTTTTTTCTAACAAATATTTCTTCTGTCATCCATGATTCTATGAATCTTTAATTTAGCTTATAAGTTATATATATGGTTAATTACCATATTTCACTATTCATATATATTAATGTATTTTAGAAATATCGCAAAAATTCACCCAAACCATTTATTGATGTGTAAAATCCAAAAATGAAATCCAAGTTCAAAAATATTTTCCTAAATATCATTAATTTAATTTTTAATTAAAATCCTAATTTACATGAAAAGTACATATTTAAAAACTACTATTGAATTATTAATTATTTAAAAAAACATAGAATATTATAAATTCATCATAAAAAAATTCATATAATTGTTAATTTAATAATACCTTCTAGGAAAAAATATTTTATTTAAAATTAATTATTTTTAATTAATTAATTTAATTAAAAAATATATATCAATACTTTTTATATGATCATATTATCACTTATACGATGCATAAATTTTATTTATACAGTCCTAGATGATGTTACTATTCTTTTTGGTGATTTAGTATTATAGTAGTCATATAACTATTGATAATGGTATGTTACTATTCGTAAGGATATGTTACTATTAAATAAAAAATTATTTCTGTGCAATCAGACCTAAAAAATCATTTGGAACACAACTGTGTATGTCAGATTTTTGAAATTCAAGACATAGAAGTTAAAATTTTTAGTTTAATATCTTGGTTATAGTTATATCCATAAAATAATCTATTGTTTTAAAGAGGCATAGTGTTTTATGCATTTCATTAAATTTATTTCTAAATCATTGGCTTGTTACAAATATATCATGTATTGGAAAAAAATTTATCTACTGGATCATTCAATGAATGACACGTCATATCTTTTGGAAAGGAAACATAATAAGGGTCAACTCAATTTCTTGAAAAAAATTACAAATAGTGGAAATTATCTGGAATCAATATGGTATAAGAAATATGATACAGTAAATTACTAAACATAAATTCCATTAATTATGTTTACTTTTATTAATAGATATTATATAATCAATAAGGATAGTTAAATGACTAAACACACAATTCATTTTATCTATAACTTGATCAAAAAATCCATCCATTGATAATATCGATGTAAAAAATAAAATTAATAATGAATAATGAATATTTAATGAAGGAAATCATTAACATTTGAAATTGTTATCTCCAACATTGTGGTATCTATACTACAAAAATCATTTATAATATGTCTTAAAACTAGGGGTAAAAACCATTAAAATTTTCAAACTGATTTTTCAAATGACTCTTAATGATGTGTTAATGGACTATAAATTTAGCACCCAAAACACTTCATGTATGTTTCTTTTAAATAAATTCTAGTTATAGGCTTTATTTCATGAATCAAAGAGCCTATATGGAACAAAACATGGTTACTTAAAAGAGATATCCATAACCTAACCATTAAGCATAAATTTTCCATCACTGTGATTTGAATTTTAAAAATCTAACATTCACGGTTGGGTTTAAGATGAAATTTAGTGTCTGATAGAATTAACAAAAATTTTGGTGAATAGTAACCTACCCTTTTGAATAGTAACTTGACCTTAGGAATAGAAATTACCATTATAAATGTTAATACGAATTTTATGAATTTTATTTATACCCTTGAGTGTATAAGTTAATTTGAGAACCTTAAAAATAAAGAAGAATATTTTAAGTGTTTATATTTTTCAGTTAAATAATTATTTTAATAAAAATATTTAATTAATATTATTTTGGAAATTTTATTTGAAAAATAGACAACATTTTCAGATTTTACACGTCGAAAAATGGTCAGGCTGAATTTTTGGAATTTTTATGAAATACATAAATTTTTTATGAATAGTAAAATATGATAATTCATAAAAATTGCTAACTAATGTATTAATAGATTCATTAATGATGATTTGCTGATGTAAACCCAATTGATTCAGATTCACATGATAAAATTACAATTCATGGTCATAGAAGAATCAATATTCCTTGTCCTATGGAGAAATAATAAATTAATGAGTTTTATATTAAGAAAACGTCTCTCTCAACTACTATAAAAACCACTCCTTCACTCCATCTTCTCTTCACTCTTCTCAAGACTTGTGCCTTTCCAATATTCTTCCCAAATCACTCCCCAAGATCCTCTCATATGTCCAAAAACTCATATCCTATTCAAAATACCAAAAACAAATCCTCTTAAGAGGTTTTCAATGGAGGAAGTCTCAATGGGTAAACTTCTCTTTCCAATTCCTTCATTTCTTGTTAGTTCTTTTCATTTTGTTTCTTTCCTCACCTACCTTCACCCAAATAGAATGATAACTCAAGTAACATTCATGTACTGGAATTTTTTTATGATAATGGGATATTTCATTATCTTCCCTCTTTTCCCCACCCTTTTTTGGAAGAATTGAACGAACCATTTGAGATGTGCTAATTTAGCACATTCAAGGACAAGAATTTATCAATTTATGTTATAATCATTAATTTTGGTCATGAAACCATTTGTGTTATTGTTAAAATAGTTTACTATATATTTAATATATCCAATTTTTAGTTTTGTAATCCTTTTGTACAAAAGGTATTAAGTTATAAAGAAAAACATATTCACTATAATCTGACCCATCGTTTAACCAAAACAGTTTCCACTAAGGTTATATATATGTTATAATTCGACCTCAATATAAGTAGCCAAATTAATTTCAAAACCCTGTAATCTCTTTTATGTTCACTAATATCATATAACTTCAGTTTTTCACAACCACTTCCATCTTTCATATTTATCCTACTTTTTATATAAGCAAATGGATCTTTTAAAAAATAAGTAATAAAACGAGCCCAAACAATGAAATTGAAAATTATAACTAATCAAAAATGCCTTGAATGAACTAAAAAGGGATATAATAAACCATTTACATATAGTATATTTTCCGGTATTTTGAATTAATATGCATAATTTCTATTTCAGGTCTTTAATAAAAAGTCAAGAACACCATCAAGCATATGGTAAGTGATCCTCTCTCCCACATTGGTTTAAGAATCTTCCCTATTTTGTGATTTTTTATTTTTAATTCATAATTATGGGGTAAGTTCTTTCACCACCCCCATACATTCATTGTGAATTATAAATAATGGAATACCCCTTTACCTCTCATTAATCACTTTCAATAACACTTGTTACAATGCCGAAATGTTTGTTAGGGGTTTCTCATCTCACTTTCATTTCCGTGAGATTTGCATTGTTCGACAAATTATTTCTTGTATTTGGTATATGTGTACATCCATTTTATACATAATAACATTATTCTATTTATATTCCTGGTATTTAATGACTCATTTGAGGGATATTAGGTTCTTGTCATATGGTTCGACTGATTACATTGCGGTAAGAGACTTTGTCTCAAATATTATATTATTGTGACTAACTTTGTATTATACACCGAATAATCATTATGTGATATAACTACTACCCATTTGAGAACAATTTTAGTTTTGAAATTATGTTTCTATTAAATATCCATAATCACATATTAGGGATATGTTTTTTGTCTAAACCATATACCATTATACGTACATTGATTATTTAAAAAGTTATTTTAATTATGGAAATATTGATAAATCTGTATACTCTACTATATATGGATATTTAAAATTCAAATTAATCATGTATTGAATCGATGAATAAAGAAGTATTTGTACATGAAGTGGAAGTTGGGTCCCTCAATAGCCCCACGATGTATAAGTATGTCTCATTAGACAAATCAGTTTTGTGATGAACCATTCGAGTTTGTTTCCAAAAATCAGACTGGTATCCACACATAGAACAAAACAATTTTAATGGTATTCTGCATTCATGTGAAAAAAACATGACTTCCAATTAATAATAATTATCTTTATTCATTATTAGTTTTTACTATCCATTAGGTTTTCACTATGACTAATCTATGAATGTGGTGTCATTATCAGTTTATTAATGGTATGGGTTTTTCTTTTATTCACCCTGAAATATTTATTATCTCAAATTGATTATGATTCACTCATTATTGTATTCATTCTTCTTATATTTGTAACTCTTATTGAGTGTTTTAACTCACCCCTTTCAATTTTTTTCATCAATAGGGGATGAATAAGTGATCGTTTATTGAGTTCCTATGGTTGCAGTTTTTAATTTTTATTATGTATTGTATTTTGTAACCTTTTCCAATGTTATTTGAGTTACATAAATTTATATTGTTTCATCAAGACTACTAAAATTATTGTTCCATTGGGATTTTCATTTCTTCTATCCATTACAATATCACAAGTAATGCACGAGCTCCGGCATAGAGGGGATGGGGTGTTACAGTTGTTATTAGAGGAAGTTTAGTAGAAAACATGGAAACTAGAGTAGGAAATATATTGTAGGAAATAATGAACTAAGGTAGTATTTTACGATAAATGTACATGAATGTCCTGTTATTTGGTTAAGGAATAGTTTATGTGAATCTTTCTAGAAAATACATCTCTGTCTGGATATGAGCAGGTAGAGATAGATCTGGCACAGACGTACCTAGGAGTGAAAACTCCGACAAGGAGTTTCGGTCATGACCCGGGGTATCCTGGTACATGAAAATTTTCCTTACTTCACTCTTTGTTATGACACTCCCTGGGGGTATGCTTAGGATAATTCATATTTTCTTCACAATCTATTATGAAGGATTGAATTGTGAATAGTTTCTCAGACTAACCAAGTTTATGAGATTAACTGTGCATATAATTTCAATCTATATTACGTTATTTATATTTTAGATTCAAAAACATATCTAGTGTATGTATTTATTTAGAAATAGCGCCTAATGGAAGAGGGGGAATCAATACTCATGGAAAATGTTTGGATTTCCCAACTAAGAAAGTGAACATGGTAAATGTTAGAGCAGATCAGATTATGAATGTATTGGTACAACATACCCAAGTCATGATGAATAACCACACTACACATGTGTTGGATCATTTCATATGGCAGAAGCCCCATCCTTTAGTGGGTATACTAACTTTATATTAGTTGAGTAGTGGATCAAGAATCATAAAAATATATTCATGGAATTAATATGCGATGAAAATGAGATTATAGTGCTGGATGTATATTGTCTTAAGGGTGATTTAGATCAACGGAGGTCTTTGATCTAGAAAACCATGGCTAATGAAGAAATAGATGATATGGAATGGAGTAATTTTAAGGAAATATTCATTGAAAAATATTTCCCCCAAGAGAAATGAACATAAATGAAGAGGAAATTCCTTATCATAAAAAAGGGAAGAAGACGGAGTTGCAAAGAATGAGGCTACCTTCACAAGAATGGCCAGGAATGTTGTAGATTATGTACGTGACTCAGTAGACAAGATTTATCATTTCATCAAAGGTCATAAGACATGTCTTCGAATGACACTGACTTCTCAATCATTTTCATCATATGATGAAATTTTATAAAGTGCCATCAAAATAGAGAATGAATTTTCTAGATCAAATATTTTAAATGGAAAACAAGATAATAAGTAGTACTCATATAACAAAAGAAAAATAGAATCACCAAAAAAGAGAAAGGGAAAAATGATATTCCCATTATGTGAGAACTGTAGAAAGAATCATCTCAAGAAATTGTTGAATGGCATGGGAGTCGGCTATAACAGCGGAGAAAAGGGTCTTCGATCTGTTGAATGCAAGTGGAAGAATCAATTCAATGATATTAAATACTACAGCTGTAATGAGATGGACCACTAGGAAAATGTGTGTCTTAAGTGAAATAGAATATTGTATCAGAAAATTCTAAGAGAGAATGGGATAGCTTATGTGATTACAATCGCGGAGGTTAAAGTTCCCAATGATGTGGTGGTAGGTACTTTAATTGTTTCCTCAAACTTAGCCAACAAGATATTTGATTCTGGATCATCACATTCATTTTTATCTTCCCAGTTTTCTGAGAAAATTAGATATGTTCAATTTGATTTAATAAACGATTTGTCAGTCAAAATTCCCAGGGGATATATCATCTCAACAAAGGCATGTCGACTAGTCCCCCTCCAGACACCAAAATGTGCTTTAGTTGCTAACCTTGTCATCATTCCAATGACTGAATTTGATATATTTCTCAATATAAATTGGTTGTCAAATTATGATATGAAGAATTAATGTAAGAACAAGGAAGTTTCATTTTTTGAAAATTGTATAGAATCACTTGTCTTTAGGGAAGAAACATCACCACCTGATTCTACTCTAGAACCACCCTTAGTAGCTCAACTAAATTCAAAACATGGAGTGTATGATAAACCAATATCAATAGTCATGGAAAGAAATATTCAAATTTTAGAAGTGCACATTGTGAAAGAGTACATTAATGTATTTCCAGTGGATTTAACTGGACACCCTCCAGAGTGGGAAGATGAGTTTTCTATTGATTTAATTCCAGGTGGAGGACCTATATCAAAGACTCCCTATAGAATGGCCAATGTGATTTCTGTAGAGCTAAAGAAAAAATTAGAGTATTTTAGTGAAAATGGATTTATTCGACCTAGTGTTTCTCTATGGGGAGCTCATGTCTTCTTTGTCAAGAAGAATAATAGATCCATGAGTCTTTGCATTCATTAGAGGGAAATCAATGCTATTACAATGAAGAATTAGTATCCTCTTCCTCGGATTGATGATTTATTTGATCAACTTAATGGAGATAAATACTTTTCAATGATTGAACTTTGATCTGGATATCATCAGTTTCATGTGAGGAAGGATGATATTCCTAAGGCATCATTTCAGACAAGTAATGGGAATTAAGTGTTTGTAGTGATGCCTTATCGACTGAAAAATGCACCCATTGTTTTCAGGGATTTAATGAATTGAGTTTTCAGAGAATATATAGATAATTGTTTTGTGGTATTTTTTGATAATATCACATATACACAATGATCTATGAAGACAATGATAATCATTTTTTTGTTATTCTGATAACTCTTAAGAAGAAATAAATTATATGGTAAGTTTAGAAAATTTGAATTCTAGCTTCAATGTGTTTTTTTCTAGGCCATATTGTATCTAATGATGGAATTAAATTTGATCCTTCAAATAAAAAGTCAATCCAAGAATGGCCCATGCCAACAAACATAACTGAGGTATGCAGTTTTATTGGTTTAGTAGGTTACTATCGTTGTTTTGTTCCGAATTTTACCCAATTGGATGACCCTCTAACCAAGCTCACATGTAAAACAGTTATGTTTGTGTTGAAAAAAGAATGTACAAAATGCTTTGATTAATTTAAAAGAAGACTGGTCAATGCTCCAATTATGACACTTCCATCTAGAAATGGTGGATTTTTAATACACGACAATGTATCAAAGAATAGACAGGGTTGCATCCTTATGTAAAATGATAATGTTATTTCTAATGAATCAAGAGAGTTTAAGACTCATGTGAAAAATTATCAAAATCCAGATCTTGAGTTAGTAGTCATAATATTTGATGTGAAAATATGGTTTCATTTACTATACAGAGAGAGATGTGAGATTAATACAGACAACAAGAGTTTGAGGTACATTTTCACACAAAAAGAACTCAACATGAGGAAAAAGAGATGGCTTGATTAACTCAATGGTTATGATTGTTCAATACACAACCACCCAGGAAAGGTTAATAATGTGGGAGATGTATTATATAGGAAAGATCGTGGAATACTAACTATAATGATGATTGAGAGAGATCCTATAATATTGGATCTACTAAAGATAGATATGGGAATTGTTAAGGAATGGGAAACATCATTCATCTTTAAAATGGTTGATAAAACATTATTATTAAAGAAGATAAAAAGATCTCAATGTGATGATGAGAATCTGCATAAGAAAATTACTACTTTCAAGGGTGGGAGACTGGATGACTTCGTGTATGAAGAAGGATTTCTAAAATTTGGTATGAGGTTATGTGTTCCATCAGTACCAGAGCTAAAAGGGAACTATTTTATGATTCTCATAGCTCAAATTTCTCTATACACTCAGTTAGCACCGTGATGTATGAATATCTAAAGGAATATTTATTCTTGGATAATATGATGCAGGAAATTACTGAATACGTGTCAATATATCTAGTTTGTCAACAAGTGAATGCAGAGAGACAACATCCCAAATGAGTGATGGAACCTCTACCTATTAATATGTTGAAGTGGGATAATATTACGTTGGATTTTGTCACCGAACTACCAAGGACACCAAAAGATAATGATGCAATATTGGTAATTGTTGATCGTCTCACAAAATTAGCACATTTCCATCAATTAAGAGAGGAATTTTCAATTCAGTTCATGGGCTGAAATTATATTATTGAAGTTGTAAGACTTCATGGTTCACCTTTATAGATTTTATTTGATCGATAACCTTGGTTTACATCAAAATTTTGGGAATGTTTCCTGAAATCAATTAATAATGAGCTTTGTATGAGTACTACATATCACCCCCAAACCGAAGGATAGTCTGAAAGGACTATTAAAAAATCAGAAGACATGAAGAGTTCATTAATTAATGAAAGTTATAAATTTAGAATTTGGAAAAATAGACATAATTTTTTAATTCATAATATCAAAATTATCTTTGGGTGAATTTTTGGTATTTATATGAAATTTTTTAACTTTTTATAAAGAGTGAAAAACAATTCATTGTAGTTAAAAACCAAATTTTTCATTTAAAAGAAATTTTACCATTTCTATTAATTGAATTTCCAAAAATAGACATACATGGTTTTCATGAGTATGTAATATTTTTTTCAATAAGATGAATGTTATTTTTTGTGAATAATTACTTTTGATTATTATTTAACGCAGTTATGGTGAAATCGGGTAATTCAATGTAAAAATAATACTATAATAATATAATATTAATTTAATAATGGTGCTAACATTATTTGATGAGTAATGGATGACCAATAAAATCCTTGGGTGAGACCATTGTCCTTTGAATTCCCCTTGGGAAACATAATTACATTAATAAATTTTTATTGAATGTAAAAATAAGAATATCACAAACATGTATTATTTTGATTAAAAAAATTATTGTATGGTTATATAAGTTATATCATTGAATATAAATAGTAATTATAAAAATAAAAATATTTACTACAACAAATTTTTTTTTTATATTTTTTAGAAATCAAATAAAAAATTATATTTATGATAGAATGGTAATGTAATAATTAACGCATTAATCAATGTTTTAAATAAATGAGATTATAAATAGTAAAATAAATTTATTTTGAAACTTTTTATGCCATCCACTTATTTTAGGGATGACTATGACTTTTTATCTTTGATTTAATAAATTTTTTCTGAAATAATCACATAGGATTGGTTTTTTTAAAAAGTCATGATTCGAATAGTATAAAAATTTTATTAAATGAGTTTTTATGTCAATTAGTAATTTATTGAAAGATAAAAAAGTCCTAAAAATATATAAGTCATCCTAATTACCTATATAATGTTAAAAATTTCATTAATGGTTCGTTTTCGGTCTCTTGGAATTTTATAGTAAATATATTAACCATAAATAGTGAATACACAATAAGACATGGTAAGAGTCCAATTAGTAAAATAAGGGAAAAAGCTAATTGATAAGGGCGCATTTTAGACAAAAAAATATATAAAACTTTTTGGATGAGAGGATATCAATCAACAATCCCATTAAATTATAATTAAATTAGTTGGGAACCTTTTGAAATCTAAATTCAGTAAATACAAAAATAATATTTTCAAACGTTCTTAAAGATCCCCTCCTCCCCCTTATAGAAATTCATCACCTCTAACCATTACTCACACATCTCAAGCCCCAATGGCCTATCCATCCTCTATGAAAATAATCATCCAAAATATATCTATTGATTATAGAAGTATTACCTTAGGCATAAGGTACATCATGAAAGACTTTTCGTTTAAATCAAAGAGAGTTACACGATTTAAAAGTATCTTCTTCCCTCATGTTCTATTCTATTATTATACTTATTCACTCACTGTGATCTTATTATTCATTGTTTATATAAGAAAAATATTATAATTAATATACTAGGTTGTTTTAATTAAAATTATTCCATCTACACCTACTCACTCCTCCATCTAATAGGTATAGATCATAAATGTTTTGTGGACGAAAAACTACTGCCTCAAGAAATGATGATTGTTTAATCTTCTCATTGAACCAATTATCATGGCCATTAGGATAAAAATGTAATTATATATGATATTTCTTTTCTTTATTTTATCTCTATGCTTCTTTATTTATATTATTAATCATAATTCTATGAATTTCATGTGGTATATATACTATAATTTAACATGTGGAAATGAAGTCTACCGCCCCATAAAAGTGATCTGACTCATTCATACCAAACACAAAACCTATATAGAATGATCTTAATGAAAATATTTAATGTATAAAAAATGTTATATCATATTGTTATAATAATATAACCATGTATCATTTAGTTTTCTTTCCATTTAAAAATAAAAAAATGAATGAATGTAGTGTTCATTTGTATGTACGTCTTACCACCTCCATGAACGGTGCATTCCACTTTCTTATGTCAAAATTATATGGACTATTATAAATAAATATATAATGGATATATATGATATATATTATATCTAAATCATGAATAACATTTTAGAGATGATGCAATTTGGTCCACATAGATTATTTGTAATTATAAGATGTTCATTTTTTACCCATGTTCCAAAAATAAAAAAAAGTCCAATATGAAATAAAATAATTAACTAATTGTTATAGAAATAAAATATGTGACATAAAATGATTAATAAATTAGGAATAGTTTTTTAATCCATTAGAAATTTACATATTGTTATTATTCCGGAAATCAATGAACGAACAAGTCAAGTCGGACATGAGGTAAGGGGAATTGTCTCAATATCCGTTATTTGAGTAATGTTTTGATAATATACACCTCCTTCTTTTATACGGTGTATAATAAACCCCATTGAATTTTAATTTCATTCAAAGAATTTTTTTTCTACGATACATTTTACTAAATGACAAAATAAATGTTTTTAACATATATAAGAAAAATGATAATTCCACCACCGTAATAATTATTTGGCATCCTCAATAAGCCTTAATGTTTTTTAGAATGATATGAAATCCCTTTGGATATTTTCTTGGTGTTTTGGTATTGAAATTGGTTTTTGAAAAGTATTTATTTTTTCAATATCTTGAAATGATTTCTTGTGATTACTTATGAAATGTTATTACTGAAATGTTTATATTTTCAGTATTTTATGTGTTATGATTTTATAATGGTACATGGACATTTGACATGTGGTTACATGATAAACCAAATGACTGGTAGTTCAATGATAAACTATGATGGGTGGTTACATTATAACCTCCAATTCAGTGGGAATGGAATTCAAACATATGGCTATTCCATATAGTGATATGTGTGCAAGTCCACTGTATGCTCATTCCATTTATGTATCTTTAAGTACCAAGTTACCTTTATATATTTATGTTGATTTCACTGAATGTTAAGGCAATGATTTTTATAAAAAACTGTATGTAATGGTATTTTATTTAGTGAAGAGTATTTACTACTTTCTAAAGGTGAAAAGTATTACTTACGATAATGTATTCATGGTTTATTTGTTGTTTTGAATATATAACAGTTTTCCTACATTATATATCTCTTACTATGTTTTTTATGATCATCCCAAGTTTTTGAAATTTTTCTCATAGGATATAAGGAAGGGTAAGAGAAAACAATAAATCTCCTATATTTATATCAATAAAATATACATTTTTTTCTTTTAAGGGTTTTTATTTTATGAAAAAATGGATACTGAGTAAAAGTTCTTATGTGTAATATTAAACTTGTTATGTATATGTTATGACCAAATTATCTAAAAATATAAACCTGAATATATCCTCAATGTGAATTATTATCTTTATTCGTGATTATGTACTGTTTAATGGTGGGGGTTTATAATAGGTATCAGATGTTGGTTTTGACAACATTAGAAGTTAAAATACTGTGAAATTAATCACCATAAATTAATTAATGCTAAGATTGAACTAATATAGAATTTATAGATTAACATGGTTCTTAGCCTAATATATTTCTATGTTCATTATGATATTCGGTAGAGGAAACATGGAAACTATGTTTGGAAAGATTAAAGAGGAGAATAACCTTCCAAATCAACATATTTATATGGTTAGATTCGGAACTGAATAGATTTTTGCAGTGATGGTTCCCTTGACTGAGGAGATAAACGGTGGTTGTATACATGCACGAGACCAACCAAATCAACCCCAAAGGAACACATCTATAGTAGATCATTTCATGAATCAATGTCCCCCATTATTTAGAGGATCTTCTGACCCTATTCAAGCAAAATGGTGGGGAAAATATTTTTCTACTACTATGGTTGGTGTTAGACCATCAAATGAAGTGGTATCATGTGCATTTTTTTGGTATTTTTTATTATGTGAATGTGTATTTTTATTCAGCATATACACATTCTATCATTTTTTAGAATTATTATTTTAAATTGGAAATTCCATCACAATATTTGAATCCTGAAGTTATGGTAAAAACACTGGGAGGAAATTTTGATTCAAAAAGAAATTTTAAGTACCTTATTAATCTTGTGTGTGGAAAGAATCTACCGTCAAACCTTATTGTTTTTCCTCATGTAGATTTTCATGTTATTTTGGGACTCTATTTTCTTTCCATTTATCATGGTATTATTGAATACAGAGCTAAAAATGTTACTTATCAAAAATAATTTCAGTTTTTGTAAATGAATGAAATGTAATTTTGATAACATACCAGGATTATGAGATACTAGTGAATGATATAAATGAATGTTATCATTAAAATATATTCTTTTAAACAAAGGAATTGTTTATATTACTACTGTTTCAGTATAAAATGAGTACCATGATGTTTTTTCTGATGATTTTCTTAGTATAATACATGATCAGTAAGTTGAATTTATTGATGAGTTATTTCATGATGCTAATAAAAATTTAAAACCCCCTCATATAATTGGTCAAATTGATCTTTTAGAGTTAATGAAGCAATTTTCGGTGATGCTAGATAACAGTTTCATTCGACCTAGCACATCCCCATGGGGTGATACTGTCTTGTTTGTTAAAAATAAAGATGGTTCTATGAGACTTTACATTAATTATAGAGCATTTAATAACATCACTGCCAAGAAAAAGTATCATTCGCCTCATATCGATGATTTTTTTGATCAGCTTATGGGTGCTCGGTATTTTTCATGATTGATTTGTGGTCGGGGTACCATATGCTAAATGTAAAAGAAGCCGAATTTCCAAAGACCATGTTTCTTCCTAGATATGGACATTATGAATTTATAGTTACAGATTTTGGGATTACCAATGCACCCAATGTATTCATGGTTCATATGAATAGAATTTTCCATCTATTCTTATATAGGTTTGTGGTTGTGTTTATTGATGATATTTTGGTTTATTATATGATTCAAGGGCATCATAAATGTAACTTAAGGATTGTTTTTCAAACCATAAAATAAAAGAATATATAAGGAATGTTTTCTATGTGTAAATTTTGGTTTCAAGAAATTTATTTCCTTATTCATATTGTTTCTAAATATGGAATAACTGTTGAACCTTATAAAACAAATTTTGTTTATGAGTGTCCAATAACTACCAATATCATAGAGATCCGTAGTTTTAATGGTTTGGAAGGCTATTATAGAAGGTTTGTCGAGAATTTTTCATTATTATCCATCCCACAGGCAATGTTAACTTGAAAAGATGTTAAATTTATTGGGACAAAAAAATTTGATGATTAGTTTCACGAATTGAAAATAAGACTGGTGAATAGTACAATTTAGGCACTTCCATCTAGAAATGGTTATTTTTTTAACTACATTGATGCTTCTTAGAACGACATGGTTGTTTAATTATGCCGAATAATCTAGTAATTTCTTATTCTGCAGGTTAGAGGAAACCTCATTAATTAAATTACACTACCCTGGATTTAGAATTAGCTATTGTTGTATTTGCTTTAAGAATTAAGATGCATTATCTGTTTAAAGTAAAATGTGAAATATATAATGATCAAAAATGTTTGAAGTATATATTCAAAAAGAATAATTATACATGAGATAGAATAGATGACAGAAATTAATCAAGGATTATGATTTCACGATTCATTAACATCCATGAAGGTAAAATAATGTGATAAATGATTTGATTCGGAAAAGTAATGATACATTAAAAATGTTACATTTGGAAAAAGATCCTTTGAATAACGATTTGATGACCTTTGGAAAAGATTTTTTTGGTTTAGATAATTAGTCTATTTAGTTTTAGGTGGATGTGAAATCATCTATATTAGAAATAATTAAGCATGCACGTAAGGAAGTCAATCTGTTGAATAAGAAGGTAGATTTGGTTCAGAAAGGTATTCTACCTGAGTTTAATATTGATATAGATTGTGTTTTGTGATTTGGAAAAAAAATTATGTCTTCCTTGTGATTCACAGTTTAAGAAAGAGTTGTTATATAAATCTCATATTTTTTTGTTTTCAATTCATCCTAGTAATACTAATTTTTACAGAGATCCATTCTATTATTACTAGTAGGATAGAATGAATATAGATATTGTTGAATTTACTATGAATTGTTTGACATGTCAACAGGTTGGTGCATAACATTAGTTACCGAATGGAATAATTCATATTTTACCGGTTCCAGAGTGGAAATGGGAAAACATATCCATGGAAATCATTGTGGGATTAGCAAAGACATCTCTAGGTGACAGTGAAATCTGGCTTATTATTATCGATTTACCTAAACCACTCATTTTCTTCCTTTTTGAGATACTCTTTCTCTAGATCAATATTCTTGATTGTCTGTTAAAGGGATTATTAGGTTGGATGGAGTTCCCCTTTCCATTGTATTTGATCATGATCCCATGTTTACTTCTATATTTTTGATAGGCCTTTAGTAGTCGTTGGGTACTAAATTAAAATTTTTTATAGCTTTTCATCCACAATCATATGTAATGTTAGAAAAAACAATTCATACATTGGAAAATATGTTATATTCTTGCTCAATGGATTACCATGGATGTTGGGACCAATATCATTTTTTGTTTAGTTTTCTTATATTAATAGTTTTCATTATAGTATACAAATAGCACCATTTGAGTCATTATATGGAAATCTGTGTCGAAAATCAGTTTTTTTGGGTGATGTTGGTGAAAGGTAGTTGATGGGACCAGCATTGGTTGAATAGATGGAAAGAATGTTAATTTGATTCATAATCACACAAGAACATCTTAGAGTAGGGGGAAAAGTTACGCGGATAACCGAAAGAATGATATTTTTTGATGTAGGAGATCTTGTCCTTATTAATTTTACTCTTAGTAAAAGTGTGATACATTTTGTTTATAAAGGAAAGATGAGTATGGGGTTCATTGAGACCTATGAAATCATGGATAAAGTGGGATAAATTTCCTAAAGAGTGGATTTACCTTAAATTTTATCACAGGTACACAATGATTTTCATGTTTCAATGTTGAGAATACATATGTCAGATCCGTCAAATTTTTTGAGTCCAGAAGTAGTTCAGTTTGAATAGAATCTCTCTTGCGTGGAACAACAAGTCCAGATTCTTGACCAAAGAGAGAATGTGTTGAGGAATAAGGTAATTCATCAGGTAATTGTTTTCTAGAAAACCATTTGGATTAAGAGGATACATGGTAATATGATATAGCTATGAGTTATTAATACCCCTGCTTATTTGATAAGTGATTAAAATTGTGGGGATGAAATTCCCAAAAAGGGGGAAGGATGTATCATCCCAGGTAAAAAAGATACGATAATTTCAAATTTATTTATATTTGATAACTAAATATTAAATTTACATTAATGGGGATTCTATGTTCTATGGCATACCTGACACACAACAATGGGTTTCTCCGAAATCACATGTTGCACAAAAGGGTGAGTTATAATGAATAATAAAAATATAATATTATTTTAAAAGATAGTTAATCATTAGTCATTTCATAGGATAAAATTAACAAAAATAACTACAATATGATTATACATGTTTTTTAAATGACTTTACATTAATCCAAATAATGATAGAGGCTAAAAATGTGAATGAATCCAATTTTCAGCATTAATACTCTAATATTCATTAAAAGGTTAACTTACCAAATTTTGATGGTGAACCATTTTTAAATATTTTTTTGTCACTTCTATATGTTCTATTTTAAATAATAAAATTATAATTTTGAATCAGTGCATCAAAATTTATTTTGAGAATATTTTTCACAATAAAGTTCATTTTCAATGATTAGTGAAAAATACAACATTTTATGGCCAAAATGTAATTTAATATGATTTATTTATATGGATAGATTATATTATTAAAGGGTTTTAAATTGTAATTAGATTATATTATTACTATTTAATCCAGTTTTTGATATTGGAAGTAATTTCACTTTGAAATTGCATATAAACACATGTCAATTATTTCGTAGCTTTTACTTCTCAAAAACATGATTTTTGGATTTTACAATGGAAATTAATTTTAAATTAATTAATGAAAATTCAATGTTTTTAATTTTTTTAAATAAACATTATTACCGAATTCAGAATATAAAAATTATCTTTCAGTGATTTTTTTTGTATTTTTCAAAAAACGGTCAATTTCGGATGAATACTGAAAAACACACCATAGAATTTTAAAACAACCTTTTACATTTAAATAAATTTTACCACTTTTATGAATTGAATTTCAATAATCATACATAAATTTTTTTTATCAGTAAGTAAAATTTTGTTCAATATGTTGAAAATAAATGTAGCATAATAGTAACTTTTGATTTTTATTTACTGCTGTTAAGAGTAAATCGAGTAATTCAAGGTAAAAATAATATTATAAAAATTTAAAATTACATTTAAACATGTCCTAATGATATTGGACGATTCTTTAATGACCAATACCATCCATGGGTGATACTTTTGGCCTTCCAAATCCATTTGGTAATGATAATGACAATAATATCTTTTTATTTATAGTAGATATAAAAATATCATGAACATGTATTATTTTGCTTGAGAAACGTTAAATGTGGGAACATATAATTGATTTCTTTGACTCTAAGTAGTAATTCTAATGCTAATTTTTTTCCTAAATCATGGTATTTTATTTATAATTTTTAGTCATCAAATAAATAAATATATTTATGACATAATGATGTTGTAATCATTACCTCACTAAAGAAAGTTTTAAATAAATGATATTACAAATATTAAATTTTTTTTCTTCAAATTTTTATGAAATCCACACATTATAGAGATGAGTATGACTTGTTATCTTTGAAATAATGATGTATTTTCGAAATAATCAGGGTTTTTTGGATTTTCAAATAACAATTCATGAAATGAATATTATAAAAATTGACATAAATAAGTTTTTAAATAAATTAAAATTTTATTATATAATCAAATACTCTTAAAAATTAATATTCTTTCAAATAACATATATAATTTTTGAAATATCACTAATTAACCAATTTGGGTCGCTTGAATTTTATTTTATACATTTTAACCATATAGAGTGAATACACAAGAAGACATGGTAGAAGTCAAATTAGTTAACTACAGATTAAAGCTAAATGATACGGTAAAATTTTAAACCAAAACTTGCCTAAAACCTATTATTTGAGATTATTTCGATCAATAATCATTTTATTTTCCAGTTAAATGAGTTGGTACCTTTTGAAATTGAAATTATGTTTATAATAACATAATATTTTCAAATGTCCTTATAGAGACCCTCCTGTCCCTTATAAAAACCCATCACCTCTATCAATTAATCTCACCTCTCAAGCTCACCGGGCTCGTCCAAAATCTACCCAAATTATCTCCAGACATAACTATATACCGACTCTAATACTTACCTTAGGCATAATTCACTTCATGAATACCTGTTAGTTAAAACCTAAGGGAGTTACCCGAATTAAGATTAACGTCTTCCCTCAAGTTCTCTTATTTTTTTTAATACTTCTCATCCTATGATCTTATTATTATTTTCTTATATAATAACACAAATATCCACAATATAATAGGTTTATTTATGAGAATTATTCTAACTTATTATTCACCCACCCCCATCTAATGGCTATGGAACATATTGTTTCTATAGACAGAGAACTACTGCCTCACGAAACGTTGATTGTTAAATCTTATACTACTACCTCTTACTGTGGCCATTATGATGGAACTTTTATTATATATGATATTTTTTATATTTGTTTTATCTCTATTATTATGTAATTATATTTTAAAAAATAACTTTATTCTTTTCAATTTATATATATAGAAAAATTTAATTTGAGGATGTGCGGACTACCGCCCCCACAAAGTGATTTCACTCGTTAATACGATTCATGGAATTTTTAATGGATGGTGTTAATGAAGATATTTATTGAATATAAAATATGATATTATAATGGTGTAATAATATAACCATGTACCATTCAGTTTTCATTCCTTTACAATTGAAAAAATGAAAATAAAGTTGTGTTTATGCGTACATACGGTTTAACATCTCCATGAACGATGCATTTAATTTTCATATATACAATTGATATGTATTATTATAAATACATATATAATATATATATATATGAAATATATTATATCTAAATAATGAATATCATTCTGCTGATAATATAATTTTTACCACATGGATTATTTGTAATTATAACAAGATCATTTTTACACATGTTTTGAACGTCAATAAAATGTCCAATGTGAACTAAAATAACTCTATAATGGTTATATGTAGGTAATGAGTGACATAAAACGAATTATAAAAATGAAAAATGTTTTAAAAAAAGTATAAATTATATTAATTTTATTATTTAGAAAATTAATGATGAACGAGTCAAGTTGGATATGAGGTAAGGGACTTTGTATCAATCTCTTTTAATTGAGGTATATTTTTGTAATAAACACCACTTATTTTTATACAATTTATAATAAACCCCATAGAATTTTAATTTCATTAAAATTGAATATTATTTATATGAAGAGTTTTACTAAATAGAAAAATTAATGTTTTTTACAAATGTGGCGACAATGACCTCTATGCTGCTGTAATCGTTATTTTGATTCCTCTATAACACAAATGTTTTTGAAAAAAAACCATATTTTGTTTTTCGGTGTTTTGGTATTGAATATAGTTTTTGAAATGGATTTATTAATTCAATATCTTCAAATTATTTCTTATGATTTCAAATGAAATGTTATCAGTGAAATGATTATATTTTCAATATTTTATGTGTTATGATATTATAATATTAATTTGACATTTGATAGGCGGTTAAGTGATAAAGAAAATGACGGGTGGTTATGTGATATACTAGGATATATAGTAATGTTATAACTCCGATTAATTGGGTATGGATGTCAATTGTATGGGTATCCCATTTAGTGATATGTGTGGAAGTTGACTATATGACTATTCCATTTATGTATGTTTATGCCACAAGTTACCATTATATGATTTATGGTAAGTTGTACGAGTTTTAAGGTAATATTTTTGTTACAAAAGGGTATGCAATGATATTTTATTCATTTAAGAGTATTTATTACTTATAAATGGGGAAAATAATTTTTTATGATATATTATTCATTTAACACCCCTAGAAAAGTGAGACTTAGAAAACCTAAATGTTACTACCCATGTCAACAAGGCGAATCATTCTTTTTAGGAGCCTACCTTATTAGAACTCCACAGTTATGAAAGTATGGCTTGGATTAGTAATCAAGGAGTAGGTGGATAGGGTAGGTGGGTCGTGACAAATGGTATCAGATCCAATACCCATCCAGAAGTGCTTAGGAACTACCTAGGTTTGAGGCTTGGGTTCCACAACAAAGGCATTGTGCATTAAAGGGGTGGATAGTTTAACACCCATGGAAAAGTAAGACATGAAAAGTCTAAATGTTTCTACCCATATCAACAAGGAGCAAAAAAATTTTCGGGATCCTACCAGATTAGAACTCCACAGTTATGAATTATTGGCCTGGAATAGTAATCGAGATGGGTGAACATCTTGGATGTTTCCCAGGGTGTGTGTGAGTGAGGAAAAAACACACTGAAAGAACAAGTGTTGGCCTGGGGGCACAGTCATTAGTCTAATAAGAAACCCTAGTTAGTAATAGCCTATGGTGCTATGGGAAGGCAACCAAGGTATTATAGGAGACTCATGGGGTCAGATGACAAGGTTCATGGCCTGGGGAGGCAGGTCGTGACAATTCATGGTTGATTTATTATTTTGAAAAACTAATAGTTTTACAACTTTGTGTATCCCTTACTATGATTTTTATGCTCATATCATATTTTTTAAATTTTTTCACATGGTATAAAAAATTGTAGTTGAAATTAATAATTCATGAATATTTATATCAATGAAATAATTATTTTTTTCGTTTAAGTGTTTTTAATTTTTGATAAAAATGGATACATAGAAGCGGTGTCTATATGTAATATTCAAATTGTAATGTATATGTTATAACCTAATTCAATAAAACTATAAACATGAAAAGATCCTCAATATGAATTATAAACATAATTTTTGATTTTGTAATGATCAAAGATGGGGCCCTATAATTTCATCCAAAGTATTTGTTTAATAAATCCTATCTCTGATGCTAATTTTCTAAAAAGGTATTTTGAAATGTAAAAATTAAGATACCGAACAAGACTTATAAATTATTAGGATGTAATTTAATAATTTTGGGAGTTTGAAACATCATATTATTTCAAAAATAAAATAATTGTTTTCACAACATATATAATTCAAAACAATGTTATTAAAGGAAAAAATAACTACTATTATTATTTGATAATTATATCATTTCTTTTAATTTAGAATGAATTAATAATATTAAAATAATTTTTAAATATCAAATTCATTTAATAATTGATAATTTATTTATTAAATTTTATAAAATTAATCACTTAACACTAATAAAGTCATTTTATTCTTCAAATACAATTTATTAAATAAATATTTTTCTTTACGTATAGATGGAAAATAGAAATAATTTCTGAAAAATTAGAAAAAATTATAAAATGAAATAAATATCATTTTTTAAATTTTCATTAAAACATTATCTTATGTTATATTATTGAATTTTCTGATATTATGTTGTATCAATGACTACTGAAAATAAATATATTTAATGATGTTTTTATTTTAATATTTTTAGCTATTAATATTATTTGTTAGATTATTTTTAAAATTTATATTTTTTATCTCTAATTAATATAATATAATTACAGGTTTTAAATATATTTTATTTTTTCATTTATTATAAACATAGTTTATGTTAAAAAAGTAATTGTTTGATAAAAATATTTTCAATTGAATTTAGAGTTTTTTAAAATTAAATGACGAATATTATGTGTTTTATATTTTGAAAATTTTATTCCAAAACTGGAATTATGATATCAAAATTTCTCAAAGATATCAGTTTTGTATTTGGACAAGATGAATAGTAACCTTAGTAAACTTTTACCATGATAATGGATAAATCGGGTTATTAAGGGTAAAAATCAAATTCTAAAAATTAGATAATGATTAAAAAAAGTTCCGAAATATTATTTAAAGTGTAATATTCTTTCATAATCATTCAAGGTTTGGAGTTATGACCCTTTATATTCACATTGTTTATATTGTTACTTTTATAATATTTTAAATAATAAAAAATAAAACATGTCAGAGTCAGGTTTTCGTGATGTGTAACATACATATTTTGTGGTTATTAAAAGGATTATTCATTTATACATTTTCATTTTAGAAAAAAAATTACTTATTCTTATCAGGTATATTTGTTTTTAATTTGTTTTTATTAAAAATAGTTTTCTTTAAATGCATCCACAACACTGATACTATAATTATTTAATGGTAAAATAAATCATATGATATTAAAAATATTATGGAAAATTTAATATTAGATAATTATTGATATACATGAATTATATATATTAATTTAACATGATTGTTCTCGATTAAATGATTTTTCTGAATTCAACTTTTCAAATTGATGTTATTAAAATTCAATGTAATAAATATTTTTAAAATGGAAATCAGTGATATTTTAAAATGAAATGGTTTTTATAAAATGATATTAAATTTCTTAAAAGATTAAATTTAGTGAAATTATTCAGATAAGGATTTGAATATAAATTTTTTTCAAATTACGGGTCATTGGAATTTTATGTTGACAATATTGACATTGAAAGAGTAAAAAACAATGTTTTCACAGAAAGATAGAAATGTAATAAAAAACTAAAATGTGTTTGAAATTTACCTTTAAAAAAATTGATAGAATAATTAGAAACATTACAATATTATCTTAAAAAATTAACTTTATATATATTTTTAAATAAATAATAATTTATATTAATTTGATATTTTGATAAATTCCAGTTGTGCCACTCCTCTCACCTATAAATGGGAACCTCTTCCTCTTATTTCCTCATAGTACAAAAAATATTTTTTTTCATAAAATACTTACAAAAATAAATTAATATATTACATCTCATCACTATGGAGGTATTTTTTTGGATGAACACAATTTTTAGGGGTTTTATAGTGTAATAAAAGACGTTGTCCAACAAAGATGTGTTATTGTAGTAAATTTTTTGGATTTAATTCTTTCCCCTCCTCCTGATAACATTCATCATCCATGATAAAATAAAAAATACAGTTTCCTCTATAAAAAATTATGTTATTATGTTATTTTAATGAACCATATCCATCAATATATCAATAAAATTTCAATTTAATTAAACATTCATGTGTACAAAAAACCAATTCATCACGAACTAATGTGATTTATTTTTCATCATGGTCTATCCATATTTGATATAATGAGGGAAATAAAATTTCTATATGACAAAAATGAAATATTTATTACTTTGAAAATAAAATAAACTATTTAATAACTTAATATTCCATGCACATAATAATTATAATGTAGTTTATGTGTACGTGTGGACTACCAACCCATGAACCAATTTCTATTTTTTCCTTACCACATCAATTAATGATATAAGTAATTATAATTAAATAAGTAATAAAGTATGTCACATATTATTATTCTTGAAATATAAAATTATCCCTACCATATTTATATAATGACCAGTGAAACATGAGAACATTACTCATGCATATGTACGACCTACCGTCTCAATGATTTTGAGACACTTAATTTTTCTAGACTATATTTTGTGGTTGGTTTTAAAATTATCATTAATTTAAAAAAGAAATTATTATTTCAGGAATATTATTTTATATATTATTAAATTATGAACTCTTTTACCAAAACGAATTGAAGGAATATCGGAATTTGGTACTGATAATTGTCAAAATGTCGGACGTGATTTTATATGATATTATAATTGTTAAGACGATGTAAATGAGTCAAACACATTAGAAATTATAAATGGTAATAGACATAAAGAACATATAAATTAGCATATTTTTATTAGTTTCCAACATAATGATTGTACATGATGATTCAATCTTTTGGTAAGGGACTCAATAACCAAAATCCTCTTAAAATTGTTTTAATGATTTCTTTTTTCAATCATTCTATTTCTTCTATATGTAGTCAAAATTATTTTTATGAATGATTTTATACATTTATTTATATTTTTTTGAATTAAACATTCTATCTTATTTCAATTTTTTTAAAACATTTCATTTACTGATTTATGTAAGAGAAATTCTATTAAAAATCCTATTTTAATGTTCCTTTAGACAAAATCCTTAAAATAATATTTTAAACATATATTACATTAATGGATTTTCCCATCATAATGATACTACAATGAATTGAATATTACGTTAAAATATTACATGGTTTTTTAGAATTAAAATATTATCATTTTTATGTGTGTAGTATTCTTTAATAATTAGTTATGTTCCTTAATAAATGCTGTTATGATGCAAGAATCAATGTTTTGTGATTATTATATCTTTATTGGCCATTTTTTATGTTGAAGAATGGTTCCATTATATAATAATTATGGGTTCATACATGATAAACAACAAATGGGGGGTTACATAATTAACCAATGACCGGTGGATCGATACTAAACCATCGATGGGTGGTTCAGATATTACCACCAATGAATTGTGTACTTCAGTGTTGGAGGATGACCATATTTCAGACTTCATTTGTAAGAGTTGTATGGAAAATTATTTCCCATAATTCCATCATAAATTATGAGTTCTTTCTAAGGACATCAGACAACATAATTTATTTTTCCAATGGATTGATAATAATGTTTTCTATAAGACTATTACTTTTATGGGTAATAATTTTAGTTTTGTAGAAAATTTTTTATAGGTTTCTATTATACTAAATTTATTCCTTATTTATGTCCCTTACAATTAATTTTTTATCATCCAAAAATTATAAAAATTTTTCCTAGTTATATTATTGAATTATATTGTCAAATTAGATTTTATGATCAAAATTTTAAATATATTCCATGAATGTAAAAGTGATTTTATTTTAAATGGATCTCAGTTGGTTGAAAAAAATGATACTGGTTATAAGTTTCCACTTATAATGTATGGATTTATTATGTATGATTTTTTAAAAATTCTCTAAAATAATAAACCTAAAAGATATTCTTGAAATTAAAGTGTTTTATTATTTTAAAATAATATCAATATGAAATATTGATGGTTTTGTCCATATAGTTGATATTAGAGAAGTGATTAGATAACATTAGAGATTATGTGTTTTTCATGTTAATTTTCCATAAGATTTATGGATACCATTATGGATTCATTATTTTATGTTTAATCATAATATAATTTTCATGGAATTTTTTTTGAGGAATTCTGTTATGAAATTTTATGGTCGAAAATGTTATTTTTTGATACATTTATTTTATGAGGTATTTATAGGTTATTATTTGTTGGGATGAAAAAATAAATGTATTAGATAAAAATTGAAGTTATATGTTTTTTTAATGATGAATGTATTAAGTTTAATTTGTATATTTTATTATATCTTTTGAATTTTGATTTTGGTACAACCAATATCATCCAGAATGGTAATGAGGTTTGTACCCACAATGAAAGGGAGAAAAAGGAAAAATCATTACCACTAGAATAAGTGAATTCTCGATTAGTATGATTTTTTATATTAAATTAAATAATTGTATTGTTGAATAATTAGTTTATGTTGGGGAAATATTTATTATTATATATAATACCATGGGATAGATAATTTACATGGTGATTATCTGATTAATGTTTTCACTAAAAGAATATCTCTATAATTGTGGGAAGAATTACACAAATTAGATAAAAAATATAACTTGATTTTGTTTGAGGAATAGATTATGGATTTTATTTTTAATGAAAATATTATTGTATTTTTTACTTTTTTTGATTTATGTTATTAATAGAAATGATTGTCGTATCAAGTAGATTATATGATTTTGTAATACACATTGTTAGGTGAGGCTATAAAAATCATTTATTTTTTTTGATAAATTCTACATTGTATTTTGTATGATTATCTAATCAAATACTTATGATATTAATGTTTCAATCGATTAATATACTATTTTTGAGTAATTTTACTAAAAAATGCTAATTGAATGATCTGTGATGATATTTGGATGTCGCTACTGAATTTTGAATATTAATGTAGTTTTTCACTCATAAAAATTTATAATTTTTATTGAATTATATTATCCTATCATATCCACTATTGATATGTTCTAAACATAAGGGGACTAGTTTTTTATATTATAGTGGATTTTTTGTTCAATAATTTTTTATTCTAATCTTTCGGGTAAGAAAAATTCATATTGAATGCTCAACGTTTTAGAAAGAGAAGGGTTTTAGTAGAAATTAATTAAATGAATAGAATATTTATTTTCCTGTAAACATATTTCTTAGTTTTATTATGTATGGATGTAATGTAACTCTTATACACTATGAAAAAATATCTTCAAAAAAATGTTAACCTTAGATAATTCATACCTAGAAATCAAGTACCTTTTAACCAATAATATATTGATGGTTTTGTGATTTTTTAAATTCATATGACTATTTTATAAATATCTGTATATCAGTATTTGATGTATAATATTAACTTTCCTGAAAATTATCTATAATATAGAATTATATTTCTATGTTATTAGAGATAACCTACATACTTCTCTTTCTTTATTTTATAGTAAATGTTTTATTAATACTATTTTTAATGTGGGATTTCAAAAAAGTTATTTTGAAATGTAAATAATTTCTTACCATACATGTATTCAAAATTATGATGATTCAAATTCCAATTGGGTGGATGTAATATCCCGTGATTTTAAAAGGATGTACTATGTCCAATAGTATATGAGGCACACAACACCAAGTATAAACAAGCCACTAAAATTTGTTATTATTTGACCATAAAACCTAGCCATTATATTAAAAGTAATGAATATTATTAATTTAATTTTTAAATATAACAATCCACTAATTTCTAATAATTTTATAATTACCTCATATAAAATTTATCACTTAATTCTAGTAAATTTATATTTTTCTATAAAAACTCATTCTTTAAAAATGATTTTAATTGCTTTTGTGAGAGAATAATAAAACTAATTTTATTAAATACTTCCAATTTTTATAAATGAAATAAATATAATTTTAAAAATTATCATATGAAAGGAAAAATATTTTGAAATTTAGAGACATTTTTTGAAAAAGTTGATTTTTCAATGAGTTGCGAAAATTATAAGGTTTTAATGAAAACTGAATTTTATTTTAATGAATTTACATATAAAAATTATATTTTGGAATAGATTTAAAATATATTTTTTCACTTTTTATTTATGTAATGACTCGGAAAATCTTGTAATTTTTTTTAAATTAAAAAGGAATTTTACATGTATGGAAAAATTGATGGTGCATGATTCTGAGGCCCGGAGTGCCCATAATGAATTTCTGAACTTTTTTCCAAGTATGTTTAGAAAATGTACGATTATGTTTTTGTAAATTTTTAATCTATGCTCAGAATTGAAATCTGAGGGCACCATAGAACTCATAATGCCATTATTCAATTAAGGGTCTCTTCACCTCGACCACAGTAGGTCGATGGTTAATAATAGAATATGTGTTTTTCATGAATGAATTAATTAAAATAAAATTGTGTAATTTTTTAATTTATTTGGAAATCCCATGTGGATGTTTGGAGGAGTGGACCAACAAAACTAAACCGCTCATTTGAGGTTATGTTGGAGGATACCAACAGGATTATCCTCCTATGAGGGTTATGGTGGTGGGGACCAATAGAGGCTAAAACACCCTAGAACTCCCCACTTTATGGGAGAAAAACCACTTGAACTCCCCAACTTTATTTGTTCAACCACCTTAATTAATTATACCAACTCGTCAATTAATTTGTTAATCTAATTTGAAATTATGACAACAAACATAATTGATATCTTGTTTTATTATGTGGGATACTTTTCATTTTGGTGAATTTGACAGGAAAGTGTTGGAAAGTGGATATCTTGGGAGAATTACACATCTCAAACGAAGAACTACTTCAATGAAGGACATAATCCATAGATAACTCTCCTCAAAAGAAGAATGCCAACACACAACTTTGACTTCTTCCTCGGGTTGTCTTCAATCAACGATCGCCCTTCCCTCATCATCGATGTCAACAAACGAACGTGGTAGTGGTGTGTTTTAATTTCATAAATGTTATTTTCCCTCTCACATTGAATAATCTTCTTTTAGCCGTATGCTACTTCCCTAATGTGGAGGGTATGAGGCAGAAAAACATGGTTTGAACCCTCCACAAATCTTGTGGAACTTTGGTGTGATCTTCGCGATGGTGACGGAGACCAGTGTTGGCAGTTGGCATAGGTGGAACCTGAGAACCGCAACGAGGCGACGAATGGAGGGCGGTGAGTCAAGCCGGCCGACGATGCAGGCACGGCGCCTCGCCGCCACGTGGTGCTCCGCTGCCCAGTGTCAACTGCCGTCTGCGGCCTCTGCTGACCACAACCTCTTTTTCCATGGCCTATGCCACCTCATAGCCTCTTCACCCCATGGGGAACCGCCGCCTGTGGAATCCTCCGCCCCGCGGCATCCACGACCTGCGGCGCACCGTCACTAGAGGTCTCCACCTCCCCGCGGCCTCTATCACCCCATGGCCTCCACCTCCCATGGCCTCTGCTGCCCCGTGGCATCCATGTAACCCACGACACCTACCGCCCCTCAGCCTCTTCCAATCTGCGGCATCCACTACCCTACGACACCCACAACCTCCACCGCCATGCGGCACCCACGGCCTCCTCCGCCCCGCGGCCGCTCACAGCCTTCACGAGCCGGACCACTGATCATGTGTCTGGACACACCATGGGCCAGGACATACCATGATGGTCAGGACTGGGAGACCCTAACTGGGTCGTCATAGGCTTAGTCGGGCCGACCGGGTCAGATCGGACTCGGACCCACTTCGACCCATTTACGCTCTTTTGGACATAACTTTGGCACCAGATGTCTGTTTGATGAACCGTCAGCGGCACTGGAAACCATGGAGCGAGGAAGTCCCTTTGATTATATGTCACTGATGATTTGGATAATGTTGATGTATTTTTTGGTTGGATTGGGCACAAATCGAACCAGGCCCTCGGTACAAAAATTCTAATAACTCAATGATCGTGCATCTGATTGACACACCGTCTATTGCGTTGAGAACTCTGTGATGTGTCAGTCCTTTGAGATAGTTCATATTGATACTTTGTTGATGTTGGAGTATCGACCAGTGGCTTGAGGAGTAGACCCTCTTATAGATGAGAATGTTTCGTGCAGGAACCCAGTAGATTGTTGTGACTTGAGGAAGAGATCCTTCGTAGGCCTGTTATTAAGGGTCCCATATGGAACCGCTCTAGGATTTTATGAGGGACTACCTGAGCGATGATGTGTGGTTTAGTAGCTAGTGATCCTATGTGGGTCAGCACCTAGAAATCCAGTGTGGGTCAGCACCTAGAGATCCTGTGTGGGTGAGCACCGAGCAATCCTGTGTGGTTCAGCACCGAGCGATCCTGTGTGGGATTGCACTGAGCGATCCTATTTGGGTCACCAACTAGAGATCTTATGTGGGTTTAATGTTGATTAGAGAACCATTGTGGGTCTACCTCTTAACATAGTAAGATGATTCAGTAGATACATCTAATCATCTCTACTAATGTACCTAAGTTATACATGGTGTGAGATGAGTCCGTACCTATGTGGTACATTCCTTTGTGGTAATACCATGGTGGTATTCTTATGTGGGGAATACCGATGTGGTACTTATTTTCACGGTGATCCTTCCATTATAAAACAGTTTAGCATTGGGCTTTGGAGTTGGAGTCTGTCTTTCCTCATGATTGAGATAGAAATACATGATAACTTAGGTATATGAATGTACATGTACCTATGTATGGTTGATAGTTGACTTCATGCTTTGTGGTTTATCCATTGTAGATTTTTTTGACACCCTGAGGTTCTCAAAGTCCCTACTGAGTATTGTTATTCTCACCCCTGCATGGGCTATGGCCATCCCTTATTGTGTTCAGTGAAGACGACATACATTTCTGAATGAGAACAAGAGAACCAGAACTAGAGGTAGCTCAGAGGTGGACCTTAGATGAGGCATACTATAGAGATGAACATTCGTGAGATGTATATACCCTTCAGGTAGGATCTATTGTGGTTGATCACACGAGTTTTCCAGTTTACTAGTACATTTAGTTTCTTATACTTTCTAGTTGGGCTTGTATTCCTCCCACTTGTACTTAATGTACTCACTCTGTTTACTAATCAATTTACTTGAGTTTGTATCTAGTTGTGTTCTTGGTTGCGTGTGTTTATTGGTAGTAAAATTAATACCTTCCTAGTTTTATGGAATAAGCCTTCAGTGCTAGTCGCCAGACCCTAGCCTATAGAAGGCAATCTTGGGGTGTCACGACACGGGCACCAGGGGACGTTTCGTGACAATTTACGATACTAATAATATGTATATTTAAATGTATATAAAATATCCATTTTTTATAAAAACATTTAATTTTTTAAAAAGTAATTTTTTGGAAAAAATCGTGTTTTTTTGCGTTTTACTTATTTAATTATATATCAAATGCCTCACCTAATTTTTTTATTATTTAAAATCATATTTCATATTTATAATCATGATTTCAAATTTTATTAAACATATCAATTTTATATTTGGAAAATAATAATATTAACCATAGTAATTATTATTACCATGATAAAATGTAAACTAGGTAATTATGGGTAAAAATTAAATGATAAGGAATAGAAAATGACCCTAAAGTTTAACCCAATTTTATTGAATGATTAATATTCATACATAATCATTAACTATTGTTTTATATTACCACTTATCTCATATTTTATTTGATTATTACTTTTATAATATATTATTTAAAAAATAGTAAAACATTTCACACTCAAGTGTTTAATAATTGTTGTTTTTATTCTTTTTTCAAGATGGTATATGAAATGAAATATTTTCATTGGAAATATAAGTATTTAAACTAATAATGGGAATATATTATTGACTTTTAGTAAATAAATAATCAGATAAATTCTTGCAAAAAATTAATTCACTAATTATTTAATTGAGATTTCAAATAAATGATGGTGTAAATATTCAAATAAATATATATTTAGATTATTTTTGTAATTAAGAAATATTATTTATTACTATTACATTTTAGTGATGTATTAATTGTTTTTTCTCAATCATATTTTTTATTAATATTATTAAATTCAAGTAACTATATAATATTAAAATCGATAGAAATAAATTTTTTTAAATAAATTATATAGTATTAAATGATATAAAACTAAAGGAAATATTTCTTCCAATAAATTTTTAAATTAAGATTTAAAATATCTTCCATGATCCAATTACGTGTCATTTTATATTTTATTTTAATAATATTGACCCAAAAGGAGTATTAATCAATTATATCATGGTATGATTAATAGTGGTTAAATAAGTATTATTAATAAATTATAAGGGTTTTAATGTAAACTAATCATATCTAAAAATTAGTTTATGTGGTTATGTAGAACTATAATCTTTCGAAATTAAACCTACTATTTTCATTTATTCACACATAAATACATTTTTTGATTATCTATTACCTGGAAAAATACATACCCAGAATCCCTAAGCTAAATCAAGAAGTATTTTTCAGTCACAAAACCATCATTAGTTGTCTTAATATTTTAATCAATGGAATATCACTGAAGAAGACGTATCATTCTAATAATGTGTTTTTATTTTTTTTTCATCCACCTCAACAAAATATTATTGAACCATGAAATATAACAAATATAGTATAATAAATATAACTATTTATTATTATTTTACTTTAATGAACCATAACATTATCCACTACAATAAAATTGGAATACAATCAATCGTTTGTGTCTACAACGGACTACAACATCATGGACTGATGTGATTCATCTTCCATCACCACATCACATGAATTGATATAATGAGGTAATTTAGTTATATATATGACATTAATTATTTACTTATATTTATTAATACATAATATACTATTTAATCTCTTACTATTCCCTTAAAAAAATAAAAATTCCATACATGTGTACATGTTGACTAGCACCCCCACAAATCAATGTAACTCATTTTCAGGACTACATCACATGAATGAATTATATAATTATATTTAAGATGTAATAAAAAAAATTGGGATATTATTACTTGGTTAAAAAATATAATACTTAAAATATATACATAATGGTCATTAAAAAATAACTACTATACTCATGCGTATATACTTCCTATCATCTAAAAGATTGTTAAATTGTTCATTTTTCATATCAATTTGTCATTGTTGGATTTAAATGCCAACATAATGTATAAAAGTGATAATTATTATATTAATATATTACTACATGTGATTGAATTATTGATTGCATATCCATAATTGACATGCCCAATCCATTTAGGACTTATTTACCAAATATAATCTAATAATATAATATGAACATAAATCATCATTAATTATTTATTACATATTCTTGATTGATATAAAATTATTTATAAATATTTTAAACTTTGTTAGAAAAGTATAAATTAACCAATTTTTTTTATTATATAATATGATGAATAAATTTTATTATTTGTACTAAAGGTAATTGGATTTTTTTTTCTAATAAAATTATTTAAATGTTTGAATGGTTTATTTTTTAAAAATTTTTCATTCATTTTCATGTTTTAAATATAATTTTTATTAACGTATTTATATGGACATGATTTTATTAAATAGATAAATTTCATATTTTCTATTATATTATATTGAAGGTGATATGTTTGGTTTTACATAAGGAAAATTCATTTATAAATCATTATTTAAGAACTCAATTTAGAAAATAAAAAAAAAGAATATTTTTCTGACTTATATATAAGGAGGTGATTTTATTATCATAATGAAACCTTAAGGGTTTGAGATTTATTTAGAATATTACATTGTTATTTTAAATGATTTTTTTCATTCAACTGTGCAAACTATTCTATTAAAATACTTGATTTTCCTCAAGTAATTTTTTTACTTTACGATTCATGTATTATGATTATGATATAATTTTTAGACGATTTTTATGGTGTAATATGGTTCTTTGATAATCAAAATATGTATTTTTACATTATTATCCAATTATGGGTTCTACTATGAAAATACCTAGATGTGTTGTTAAATAATAACCTCTAATCAAATGGATTATCTAAAGTTGGAGGTTGATCGTTTCAGTTACACCATTTATAAGAGTGATATACAAAATGATGTCAAAAGTAACATAATTAACATTTTCATTCTTTATAATGAATTTTAATTGTTATTTTATTAATTTCCAAAATTTATTATAATGATCAGTTTGAACTAATAATTCCTTTTTTTGGGAAAATGTTTTTTTTGCAGAAATTTTTTTTTATCGATTTTCACTCGATGAGAAATTTTATTTCATTATGTGACTAACATTGATTTTTTTTAACAATTCCAAATTATTGAAATGTTAATGATCATATTTTTAATAATTTTTTTAAAAGTTTATTGTCAAGATGAAAATTTAAATGAAATGTTATGAAAATTAAAAAAGTTCTGTTTTAAATGGGATTCATTTGGTGGAAATATAGTTACATAGTATAAGTATCCACTTGTAATTTACAGATTTATTATGTAATAGATTTTACTAATACAAAAAAACTCTAAAACTAAAGGATTATTTGTAAAATAGTGTTGTTTTTATTTATAAAATAACTAGAATTTATAATTTTTATGGACATGTCCTTACAATGTGAAACTATGGAATTGGAATAAATTCCCTAACATATTAAACTATAAACACTATATAATAAACTCAAAACCTATGTTGAGTAATATATTAATGACAAAAAAAGTGTGATTTACTTTTGTTTTAATAATATAAAAAGAGTACACATGTTTATGAGTATTATATAAGTGGATGCGCTGTTAAAAAATATCCTTATAATCACCTATGAACTTTCTCAACATTTCTATTAAGCTACAATAATAAAATTTCTTATATGTGGGACCGTTTTTCAATAAACATCCTTAAATAAAATAGTTTCATTTATAGAAAGTCAAAAATAGTTTGAGGAAGGACTCATGTTTCTATGCTTCAAAATATTTTTAGTGGAGTATCATCATATCTATTAGACAACTCGAGGAGAGGTAATGTATGATTTTTTTAAATATTAGATTAATATCAAAATACTTGTTCATAGGGAAAGGGTAGATTAATATATGTATGTAGTTTGTATATAGAGTTTTATTTTCCACTAAATGAAATAATATATTTTTACAACAAAGATAAACATTTACCATCAAAGTAGAATAATTATAGAATATTTAACCTCTCTATTAGAAAAATACCAACATATTATGATTACTTACAAGAAATAAGTTATCCCTAGATGTTTGATAACATGTTAATTTTTTTATTTAGTTAATAATTTTATATATCAATAATTACTAAATATATTCTCTATTATCTAACTTATAGTTGATTTTTTCCTCTGTTTGCATATTGTGTATCTAAACCCTTGATAAATTCATTATGCTATGTTGTTGTGTTTTTTGGATATTTTAATCTTATTTTAAATTCATATAAATTTTTTATGATTATTATTTGTTCAATATGTAACAAAAAATTACAATCTTTTAAGACAACATTGATACATTATGAGTTCAATGGAACAATGAAATGATGTTTGTGAACTAGGATACTATATAATTCAAAAAAAAATCCAACATAAACCACAAAAAATCATTTAATATTATTCCATAATTATAAAGAGGAAATTTCCTTCATTTATATCAATACCAATCATAATAAATCCTACAATAAACATTGAATTTAATATAAATAATTGAAAATTATTTATACCTTCTACAACTACAGTAGGTTATTTTCATCATTTAGGCACATAGTGATTTACCGATATATAAAAATATACTATCAACTTACTATTTTGGATGGAAATATATTTTAATTTATTTTAAAATTGATTTCAAGGATCAATATATTTAAAATTTATTATGGAAAACCAGCTAACTCCAAAGGACAAGTCTATATTCTTCCAACTTAATTAACTATCTATAAGAAATCTTATATAATTTATATATATATAAGATTTTTCAATTTTTTCATATATAATTATGGAATTATACATAAACAATTTCTATATTTCTTGTATTGTTGAAATCCACCACACGACTCCGATATTCTATATATTTAGATTATAAAGAAATCATGACAATATAGCTAAATATTTTTCTTATATATCATATTTTTATAAAAAATAATTCTTCAAAATTTGTATTATATTTTATACAAATTTTCCTTATTACACATTATATATTTCGCGGAAAAAAATATTAAATTAATGAAATTAATTTTCATTTATCATTATTTCAAAAAATCATATTTATTGGTATAAAACTTTCATCAAGGTAACTTCTTTATATGGAACATGATATACCAATGAAATTCTATACATATCAAAATATCACATAAAATCAATAACACCTTTCATCTCCAAATCTATTAAAGATTATTTTATTAAAACATAAGCCACAAACACTTTTTAATCGATAGGATCAAAAATCATTTCTCAAATACTCATATATAGTTCCATGGGTAATTTTTTTGATTTTAAATACATTTATTTATAATTAGTCTATATCGTAATCTATCGTTAATATATTCAAAATTTATAATTAAAATTAATTCTAAGAAACATAACCTTCATTACCATATAATTGAATAAAGATCATCATGGTTTATTTCTTGCATCATATGCTACTAAATCTCAACATGATAGAAACTATTATGGTATTATAGAGAGTCAATTTTATAGTAATAAAATTAGAATAATACATCACATTAAATTCTAATAAAATCATTCTAGAGTCCTATAAGTATTTATAGTACCAGAAACTGTTGTAACATGGTCACTAATGTCGTAGTGTCTATATCTCCCACTATATGTGGTATGAATGTAATTTTTCCTATTTATTAATCATATTTATAAATGCTTTAGGTGTTCAGAATTAAACAAATTGGTATGATGTGTAGGTTGAATGGTTTGAACCTACTTATTAATAAATATGATCACCATACAAGTGATAATGGTTGTATCATTAATGAATAAAATACATTGTTATCATATATTTTCCTAATCCATTCATCCAATCCATATAACATTAACGAAATTTAAGGAATATTTTGTACTTTTTGTAACTAGTTTCAAAAAATATATGGGAAAATAATTTGATTTTAATTGAATAGAAATTTAAAATTCCAAATATTACCCCAAAATATTTTATTCTCATAGGGACATTACACATCATCATTCAAACTCAATATAGGTCTCTCTTTCGATAGACATCTCTTACAATCTCTAATAAGTGATCATCCAAAACGTCTTGTGGGATATCTGTTGTATACTCTCTATTTCATTTCATATTATATTACATTATCTCTATCATTGATTATATTCACATATTGTCATCCTTTCCTTTGAATGACTATCCTTGGTCACCAAGATCGAGATGAGGTTTTTATAATTTTATGATTCAATATTCCCATGGATCATGAGGGAAACATATTACTATAATATCAAAATGATTTTATAGAAGAATATTGATTTAACATTCAAGGTTTTGGGTCTCTATTTAATACCAACATTCATGGGAATTTTCTATGAATTTACGTTTCAATATTTTTTTTTTCTTATTCAGATTGTGTGTATACCAATATTTATTAACTAATTTTTAATTAATATTAATATTTATGGATTTTTTATGTGAACCATTATGGTATTAATTTGATTACAAGTTTTATTAATAAAACTTTTCTTCATTAAAGGTGTTTGATAAAATGTATATAATGGGGTATTGTATTGAATAAGCATAAAAATGATTTTTCTTTTGGATTCAAAAGAAGGATATCATGAATTATTTTATAATTATTATTAAAAATGTTTTTTGGAATTGTCATTACGCTGTTTTATCATTATTATATTCATAATATATTGGAAATATTTATTTCTATAATTTTCTATATTCTCATATTGATGGTTATGTTATTTCTTTCTTGTTTTATAGATTTTCATAAAACATAGGTTTTTTGTATATGCTATTACTATGAAGGGTAAATAAGTTATAATTTTACTCATAACTATTACCGTATTCATGATTAATATCCCACAAGATATTTCTAGTCATATGGGGACAATTTAATATTGGGGACGTGGTATGTGATGTTCACCATAGTTTTTTTGTTGTTTCACTAACAATGACTTAAGATGCCGCACTGTTATATTTGATGTTGGAATCCATTGTTTTTATATATTCAAGGATTATTTATTCTTTATGATAGTTAATGTTATAATAATTATCTTATTTGATCCTCCATTATTATTTATTTCAATTGGGTTTTTAGTTACTTCAATATTTGCATATTTTAAAAAAAACATGGACTATTTTTTTAATCACGGTAAAATTTTATAAGAAAAAATATATAAATTATAATAATTATTCAAAATTTTCAATTATTTTCATAATAAAATGAGTAATATAGAATCACAGTAGTTACTAATTATTTTTTTACATAGATTATTCATTCTATATTATGGTGCATGTAGACATTTCGTTGTCTGATATAGGTATTTTCACAGGGATTTGAATCCTTTTGAGGCTCACTGTGATGCATTTCACATGTTTGTTGGCTTGTTTACAACGTAGTTATCATTGGTCATGAGTTGATGTCTTGAATGAATATTTTGGACCTTTTGTCATCTTTGAGTTTTATATCTATCAATAACTATAATCTTCCACCAATATTTGAATATTTTCTATATATTTATCTTATGAAATTACATTATAACTTGTCAATCATGTGAGTTTTTTATTTTATTGATATATTTCATGTCTATTCCTTATTAGGTGGATTTTTTTTTTGAATTGTTCAATCATATATCCTTCAAATAAAAAACCATGGTACCTCAATCCAAGTTAAAAAAAATAATAATCATCTTAAATAACATTATTAGGGTGTTAAATCATTCTTAGTGGTAAATTATGAGTCCCTCAATGATTTTTTATCGGGTTGTGATTGGGAGCATGCATTTATCTTCATAGATGTTAGACTTGACAAAAGTAGGATTGTTAAAAAAGGATAGGTCATCACATATTTTGATTTTATTTCACCACTATTAACCTACCTCTAAACAAAATCATATCTTTATGTTGTCGTGTGATCTATACATCCATTTATATAGCTCTCTCAGGATTGCATCTTATCATAAATTTTTCAGAATATTCCCCAAATACGTAGCATTATATAACATGATATAATTCATTTTTATGGATATTTTGGAATGAAAACATATCATATTGTGGAATACCACATCAATCCACCCATATAGATCGAACACATATTTTCACTGGGACACTAATTTAGCACCAACATTCATTCCACTTTATATTTAATGATTTTATTGGTAATTTGGTATCTTTTATATAAAAATTACATCTATTTATCTCAAAATTCATGAAACATGATCAAACAAAATCTAATGAAATAATTCAGAACATAAATCAATGTTAATTCATGAAAAAGTATAATTTCTCACCAAATCATGGATGAATTGATTAATTAACAAGTCCTAAATTAAGGGTCCTTTTATTCAATTTTAAACGCTATATAACATTGGGTCTAATGTTTATTATGTTTATATTATTCCCTATGGTATAGATATATATAAAAATAGTATAAATGATAATAATAATTGTTAAATTTTATAACGAGTTAATTGAAATTGAAGATATTATATAAATCAATGATGAAATGTTGATAGATTAAAATTTTGTGGCAGTGTATCGATGAACAATTTTATGAATATATTTATTTTAATTCAACTTCTATGATTGGTTAAAATATTTCTCCTCTCAAAATGTCTCTCTTTTCATTAACTGAATATTATAAAATATAAATGAGACAAGGAATTGTTTTATAATAGTCATAATCAGGGATTTGTTAAACTCAAAAATCAAGGATTCCCTATAATGAAGAATAACAGTAACACATTGAATCCTCCCAATATGATAATAAAATTCATGCTATCATATTTCCACACAATGCTTCTATAGAGTTCCATTGCAATAATATTTCTTCCCTACCACTATAAAATACTGATAAAATATATTCTTGATACATTATTCTACTAAAATGTATCATGTAATTGTTTGTAATAAGGATTTGTTGATAAATAATAATACATAAGAAAATTTAATAAAAACATTGATGTTTGATAATTATGATGATAATAACCAGTATTTGTCACTATTACTCTATTCCCAATGATCTTATTCAATCTTAATTATTGAAAAAATTATTGATTAAATTTATTCATTTCCATTAATGAAATTATTTTTTTCTATTCCCATACAATTTTTCCTTTTTAAACAAAATTTTTTATGTAACAACATTACACACCACCATATTAATATTTCTTTGAGTATTATTCATCACAAAAAACAATTTCATTATTTAATATATAAATGGTATTATGAATAACATACCAATTAATTTTAACATTATATTCATTCAGTAATGGACTTCTCAGAAAAAATATGTATAAGAAAATATTTTCAATGTCTAATACGTCATGGACAGATATTTTTCACAGTGAATATTTGAAAATTGATTCCTAAAAAAATGATGCCTGAAGTATAAAAATTTTAATAAAACATATTATATAGAGTCACTGTTAAATATCATATAATTTACGTCTATTTGAATAAAATGATCTTAATAGATATTATTTTAATATTGAGATCAATTTACACCTAAAATTCATGAACCATGGGTATATTTGGGAAATGATTACTTATTATTTTACTATTAGAGATTGTAAAAATTAACATTACCCAATCATTATCTTGGAATTCTATAAAATATAACTTCATTTATTAGTATATCATTTTTTTAATAAATTTCCTTCTTTCACAACTCATATTAAATGAGTCCATGTTTTCCTAAAATACTTCATATACTATTCGACAACATGATTCTCAATTTATTACATTTTGAATGTCCAGTTGGTAATATCCATATACCAAAATTTCATTTTGCACTAAAATATTAATATTTCACTATACTAACCACATTTGTTATAGAATATATTTTATTAGTCAGATGAAAAAAATGAACATCATGACATAATAGTTTATACGTAAAAATGTTAATATTTTCATGATATTGTATGATTTTTTATTACTTAATTTACTAAAAAGAACCAAATGGGTTATTTTTAAATCTTTATGAACCTAAAATACTACTATGTGGTAAGAAAACTATTATTCCTCAAACACACACTCCTAGATCCAGTTCTATAAAAATATAAATTACATAATGTCTCCCATAATAGTTTTAATAGTCAATATATAACTATATATTATTAAAAAATAAATATAATTTAACAGCATCTCTTAAATATAAATTATCATTTTTAAGATTTTAGTTTTAGAAAATTTGGACTCATCATGATTATGTAAATACTTTAATATTTGTATCAAAAACAAGAATTTTTCAATAAATATAAAACTACTATATCCATGATGTGTCTTTATCATCTATAATAAGTTATCTATTTTGATTTATTATTTTAATAATTTCATTTATTTGAAATTCAATCAATACATGGGGAAAACCCATATAAAGTGATGATAAAACATTTCTAGTAAAGAAAAAAATATAAATGAATTAATCATGGAATAAAAATCTAAAAAAACTGAAATCAATTTGTAAACAACTTGAAACCAAAATATAAATGAAGCTACGAAAATTCTATACCAATTAAAATAAATTAAAACCATGATATCAATAAAACAAGTGGACTACACTTTAGATGTATATTATTAGAAATGGAAACACCGTTATAAAGTCCTTATACCAACACATTGTCCTTTTATTTGAATGGGAACACTCCAAAACACAGTTTGTTTTTTCTTAGAAGAAATATAAATAAATTTGGGGTTTGTATAATGTTTCGGCCCACCTATCACCAGATTGTTTTACGTATTACCAATATGATTAAACAAGACATTTCATAAAAATTTCCAAGTAAACTATTACTAAATAAAAACATGGTTATACATGTAATGAAAGTTACTAGATACCGTACTTTATTAACCTAAATCATAAATAAATAAATAAAAATAACTATAATTATTTTCACTACGTGAAAAAAGTATATTAGACGATCATAAAAAATATGTAGAAAAAATATTGATGTTCATAAAATATATATTTTTGTTTTCATTAATAATAAATATTGGAATAAAAATATTTATAACGATAATAATATTCCCCATGTTAATAAAAGATATATCATGATCATAACGAATCTATATGAAGGTGGTGGATTATTGAAATATACATTGTCATCCTAAAAATAATAATCATTATTGGAATGAAATATTCATAATTCTAATACATTTTCCAATGTTGATATAAAAAAATTCCTTGAATGAAATCATTATCTAGTAATGATTGTATATAAATAAATTTTCACATTTTATAGGGAAACGAAAATAAGGCTATTTCATAATGGGAATAAAATTATCATATATAATATATATAAATTATTTTACATTTTCATTAGAATATAAACCATGTGTGATAATAGAATTGTATAAGGATAATGACATTGATAAAAAATATCCTTCAAAATTATTACTTTTAATTATTTCAAAAAATTACGGGTTGTGAATTTTGTTGTTTTTATATAATGGTTTCATTCCCCCAAAATATAACTTATATAAAAAATTATTGAAAAACCACATTTGGGAACGTCCTTATAATAATTATAATGGATGAATATGTGAATAATTAAAAGATATTTTAAAAACTATATTGATCAATGACTAATATTCAAATTTATGTTTCACGTTCAGATGTTATGATTGAGTAGGCTATTTCAATGAGTTTGTAAACCATTATGTTAAAACTTAATCTCCATTAATAGATCCATGAAATAAAATAAATTAATATATTGTATAAATAGTAGTCTAAGACCAAACATTTGAAAGGTAGATTAAAAACCCATTTAATTACTTTTAAAATACCATCCATCAAAACCGACATTATATGAAAATTAAAAAAGAATATAACTTATTAAAAGATATATTTTTTAAAAAGGATTATAAAATAAAAAAATATAACATATTATTGTGTGGTAATCCATAAATGGAAGGATTAATTTCATGAGCAAAATATATGTCATTTATCATATAAATATGTTTTCAATATCAATTACTACAAACATTGTTAATGCATAATTAATGATATGAAAAGGTTTCTGTTTGGTAAAAATTTAATCAATTTTATAATACAACAAAATTCTAGTTATGTGGAATATTCTACCAACTTATCAGAAATATGTTCAAGTTAATGATAATATCTCAATGAAAAAAAATTATGTTAAGAAAACTCATATAATTGGGGTATCACTTTAGTAAAAATATATTTAATGAAAATAATGAGATTTAGATAAGTTAATTCAATGAATTAAAAATAAATATTTTTTAACAATTTCAATGGATAATAAATAATAAAATAGCACACAAATGTAATCATAATGTATGACATGTAACATGTCTAATGGAATTATAATTTAGACCAAGAAATCTCTTATAGCCTGAGAAACACTTCAATCAAATCCCCTTGAATGTGAAGGGATTATAATTGATATTTACATTAAATGATAAAAATATAATTAATGTTATTTTATTTAAAATATATATTTTATACAAAATATATATTTAATTAGGTTCATAATACCTAACATGTCTCAAAAAGATGAATTTGATATCAATACAGTTTCCTCTATACTAATTATTTCTGTAATTTCTAAAATTATACTAAATAGTTAAATTATGTTAATTAATTACATACCCAAGAACCATAGTCCAAAATATATCATTTTATACTCCACATTTAAAATCATTCTATAAATATATATTTTCTATTTTTGACCAATTTTCAAAACATGGTTTAATAAAACCTTATCATTTGGTACATGTTTTGTAAAATTTGTCTTTGTTTCTATTTTTTTATAAACACCATATGTCAGGTCCCACTACTTCTAAATATACCCCTACGAGTATGAAAATAATGAAAGGGAAAAAATGACCACCTGGGTTCCACCTCTAGTACACTCTATGATGGATACTAGAACTGAGGGTGTACAATTCTCACAATGTGGGAGGCATTACCCTTTTTAGAAAAACCGGATCAGATGATATGATGGATCATCCACAAGAAACTCCAATAGATTATATAATGATTTACTAACCCATCCCACATGAATGTGTAAAATAGAACTAATATATGTACAAATGTAGCCATAGTAAATACACAAATGTAACGAAAAGCAGCGACACATCAATTGTAAAAATTTGAGTTAGTAAGGACTAAAACTGTCTGAAAAATCCTCCAATAAACTGAAGTAAAGTTTTATATACATTGGGTGATGATACTGGTATACTCAGTAGGAAAACCAAATTCTCTCATTAACATGTCAAAGAAGAACTCTAATGCTCCCCTGAGAAAACATCATAACCAAACATCACATTATTGTTATATTAAAATTACCAAAATCACCAATGAAAATTCAAAAAATAACATTTTTCGTGTAATTAATTATAATTTAATTACATATATTATAGGGTACCCTATCCCACATTCCACAGATTATATTCGATCACACCATAATGATAGATGTTATAGAGCTCACAAATCTTTCTATGATTCCACATCGTAATCCTATCACAAACACCTAGGTCACAAACCACATCCCACCCACACACCTCATCCTTACAACACTTCCAGCTTCCAGACACATGTTTCTCATAACATATCCTACCCACACACACTTGGGCATCATAGACCTTCACGTCACATCCCACAGACACAAGGGAAATCACATCACAAATTATATTGAAGAAACCTATAAAAAACCACCTCACCCGTAGACACCAAGCCTACAACATTCCCCCACATCTTATCCCCAAGAAACATGGTCCATCACTACCTAGAAGAGGGAGTATGGATGAGATGGTTTCCATCCAGCCATCCTCCCATAGGGATGTTTTGAAAGACATCTTCCCTCGTGAAAATGGGGGTGTTCAGCACATAGTGCTCAACTAGGGTGGGGTGTATTTAGAATCATATTGTCAAAACAAGTATGTACATATATGGTATCAAACACTAATGCACGTCCTATTGGTTCTAAAACAAACGACCATTTCATAACGCTTCCACCTTTTTTGCTACAAATAAATGAGTAACACAATACTTCAATTTATAAAACCCATTTTTCATTCCAAACCAATTTATTTAACCATTTCCATTACATTAACCAAATAACCCAAGCAATTCCAAACACTATTAAAAAGTTATTTATTCATTCCATCACTACATGAAAAATTTTCAGGCTTCAAACAAGCCTGAACTGTAGTAATTAACAATCAAATAGATGAAGATTCATGATATAGAATTAACAAGGATTCATAATAAAAGACATTGTACCATGTTCTTAAGATACAAGGTGAACATTTTTTCATGTTACTCAAGTATAAACTCCATGAAAAAAAACAAAACCATCCTTATTTTCATTATTAAAACTCATATCAATTAGATCACATACTACAAGAACCAACCCCCATATCAAAACCTCATCTGGTAACACATTACCGCACAACCGGTTCTGTATCCCTACTACACAATACTTCAGATCCATAACACAATAAATTAATCTCTCATAATGAGATTCCATTACACCACCCATTCTATCACACTTCACATAACCATGATATCAAAAAAACTAAAACAAAAAATTGTTCAAACCCATACATCCAATCATCCTATACACCAATGAAAAAAATAATTTTAGATTTATCTAGAAATCTCTTATTCAATTACACATGTAAATTCAGGGGTTATCAATAAAATTGTATGATCCTACGTCATCCACTCATTAGATAAATATATGTGATTATCTATTTTCATATATAAATTTCCCAACAAATATGAAAAAAATTCATTCCATAAATCATTTAGTGCACCAAAAATAGTCCCCCACATTAGTTAGCCCATAAAAATCACAATATAAAAAAAACAAATAATAGTGAAGGATTATGTGTCACATTTCCCAAAACCATGTATATTTCTCTTATTCCATTTAAATTATCAATTTAATTATTATTCAACCATATTCACTTAGAAATTACAACTCTCTCCAACCCTAATGATGAACAAATAAGAGAGATGATGGAAAACCTACCACAAATGCTATTTAGAGTTCATTTCATGTGAAAGGGTTAAGAAAAATGACTACGATCAACTCTCAAATGAGATATGCATACTTCCAAGGATGTCGTGACACCACCACACCAAAAAACATAAGTGGAAATACCCATTAGAACAAAGGTAGATCTACCTCCATCACTTGGAATGAAGAATGGGAGGGAAATGATATAAACCTTGAAGAAATTGAAAAAATGATGGAATAACATGCATTGGATCAATGAATGATTTATATGGATTGGAGGAGAGAATCTATGAATCCATCCTTGGAAAATGTAAATTCAAAATGGTAATTAGTGGTTATCAAGATGCTTATGGTTAGGGGAGAGTCACTGGATCCATGGGGTTTGACAACCTTTGTTGATGGAGAATTCATAAAACATTACAACAACATAGGATTAGTCAATGTATAATCCTTCTTCGCAACATATAATTCATACTGGTTGGTTTTTTTTGAAAAATATATCTCTTCTTGATTTATTTTATTTTTCACTCCCCTAAAATATTATAGTTCATAAACCAACCAATGAAAGCCACCAAACTAGGAATCACATTGTATGATATACTTATACGGCATGAAATCACTTTAGTAGCTTTGATGAAACACCAACACCCATGAAAATACCTAGGTCCACCTCCAAATATCTCCAAAAACCAAAAACACAAAAACTAATGGGCAAGGATGGCACAAACCATTAAATAAGATAGCTCTCAAATGATTCTATCCATTGACAATCGAAAAACCAATGTCAGATGGAATGGTGTGCAGACAACCATCCTGTGGGATACATATCAAGAGTCTCAAAACATATCAAAATTTACTTCCAACCAAATGTGCCAACCCAAAAAACCACACGGACACTCTGCAAATCTACACTACCACTACCAGAAGCCCCCTCCTTTCATACAACCATACTTACACAAAACTACCTCACACCTTATACGGCCAGTGAAATTAATTATCCAAAAAATAACGAATCAATAAAATCCATAATCCAATTCATTATATTATCCACTTTGGGAGACACAAACTCACCATTACAGGTTTAATCACATCGCAGTTAATTCGTCTATATTATAAATCTAGTCTTCCCCTCCTTATATGTCAGGACATTATCACACCACATTTATCTCAATCCAATAGAGAACACATTTCGTATAACCAGTTTTAAAGACATCATTTCACAACAAAACATAGAAAATAAAACCTCAAAATATATTTGAGTACTAGGTATGCATTTGTATTTCTCACTCCAATGAACTTTCTTCTTAACCATCATGCCTCCACAACACAACAACCAAAGGAATGGACTATCCAAAAAACCTTCTATTGATGATCTTGGATCTATAATTCTTGATCCAAAAACCTCACATCATCCCCAAAATCCATCTCTCCCCTGTCAATGACATGGGATTCATAATGAATATACTGATGAATCTAAGAGATGTGGATGACTTCATGGATCATCTCCAATATTAATGGATATTAAAACTGATATTACACCTCAACAACTCACACCAATACATAAAAGGGACTAAAAATCATGTGATAATTCGTACCCCCTCTGCCAAACCTATACTTCCCTCATCAAAGTGAAACCTTCAGGAACACTTTTTCTTAAAACTCAAACTCGTAGGGACTCATTCTCATGTCGTCATAAAACTTCTTCCTATCCAATGCTTATTTCAACATTCCAAAAAGAATATTATCTTTCTCTATATTGATCATAATCACATCAAGACCATGAACTGCTTCCTCCCTAACTTCTTTCCAAATAAACATTGATCGAAACTGTATTCTAGACAAGCCCTCAAATAGATCCTTACTAATGGTGGAGTGATAACACTTGTTAAAATAAGGCTCTACCAAAGTAAAGTTTCATAACCAAGATCAACCAATGTTCAATATGCAATCTTGAAACATATCCTCCAACGTATCGATAGTCTATACAATATTACCAATTTTCAAAGGGTCGAAAGTCATAGTGAGGTGTAACTGAGTTCCAAAATCATGCTACAATCCATTCTAGATTCCTTCTATAAAAGATGTGTACTGATATAGTACAATAGACCTAAGAAATCAAGTAAGAACCACCACCTAATCCATGTACATATTCTCCAAGGTATCCTCTTCTCTTGATTCCTTGGCCTCTAGGAAATATGAGATTTTCATTGACTAATCAACTATCAGCAAGATAATATCATAACCACCTTGATATTTGGGTAACCTTATGATGAATTATATTGAAAGGTCCTCCAATTTAAACTTTGGAACATCCAAGGAATATAAGAAACTTATAGCAACATGATACTCAACCTTAAAAACTGAAAAAAATGATATTTTCCACAAACTCCACCACCAACCCTCTCATTCTAGGCCTCCAAAACCGAATATTTATACCATAGTACATATTATAAACTATTGAATTTAGCGCCAAGGGTGAGATATGAAACTCATGATGTACTCCAATATAAACTACTATCAAAACAAACAACATTTCATGAAACAACATCAAGTTCTGACCATCCGTTGACCACCCATCTAGAGCATCTCTATGTCCAACCCATTCGGGCAACACCTTTGCCTCCAAGTCCCACCACTCAGACTCCTCCACATACTACATCCAATAAAGTTACCCCATCATCTAAAAAATACTATACCACCATAAACTATTGCATCCATGATCATGGATTCCAACTTTTACATCAAATTCCATAAATCCATAGATTCCCAAACATCCTCCTTCCAAGACATTCTACTCCAATAATCAGCCTTGAGATTTGAAATTCTTATGGTGTCGGTGATCTTAGAATTATAATCCTGAAATAACCCCATCCACCTCTACTTTAACCGATTTTGGTCATGTTGGAAAAAAAATAAACCTCAACCAATTTTGACCCTTGAAGAACATAAAGTGTTCCTCGATAAGGTAATGCTACGTCCACTGTAGTGTGAAAACCAACAATTCCAACTCTATATCATGGGTGAAATTGTTACACTCATTAAGTATTTACATCCTTGAACCATAATATATCACTTCCAAATGCTGCACCCACACATATCCCAAAGTAATATGGGAATCATCACAAAAAAACATAAAATATCACCCCTTCCTAAGGTAACCAAAGAATAGAGGAACAAACCAACTTCCCATTAAGATTAAAGAAGACTTCTTGACACTGATAATACCTACATGATTTTGATCATTTCTTTTCAAAGTTATGAACTAGGACTAAACTAAAGGGATATTGGGTAGAACCTGATGATAATAGCCTGCACTACGAATAAAACTACAAACTTCTACTGTATTCTTGGGTGCTACCCATGAAATAACCGCCTTACCCTACGATGTGTCTACTACCACAAACTAATAAGACACCCCATGCCAATGTAAATTCACCTATTATGTAATTATCATACACATATATAACATTATGTAGATTTGGATCCATCAAATACCATGTATTATAGTTCTAAGATGCTCGAAACGAACCTGTATTTACGTCATGTAGATCAATAAGCCATTGTTGAAAATGAGGAAACAATTACAAATAATTCAATGAAAATAAGTTTCAGGAGTCCTGTGAATGTGGTTTGATTATTTTTTAAATCAAGAGACATGACTAAAAACTCAAATTTCTCATACAAGCATCTGGAATAAGTCTTCGAGATATCATCCTCTTTCACCCATAAGTTTTGATATCCAAACCCTTAATCAAACATATAAAAACAATATTCCCATATCATCTATTCAAAATGAAATTATATCATTGGATGGGGTAATGGTTCTTGACCATCACCTAATTCAACCCTTGGTAGTCTCTGAAAAACCTTAGGCCATTTTCCTTCGTATTTGGACAACAACACTAGAACACTCCACAGTGACGCACATCACATGATAAAACCCTTCCACATTAGATAGTCTATCTAAATACTCAACTCCTACAACAAAAAATGTTTCATCTAATAATGAGAACACTAAATCTGAGATTCATTTAGATACATGTCTATCTAAAACATATCTTCATGTCTAGGGGGTAACATCACAACATCCTCAAAGAAAACAATCAGGATATCCTTAATAACCCTAAGAACCTCTACCATCCCATCATCTACCAATTCAACTAAAATCATTTCAATCTAACAAAGAAGAGGATCCATACACCAGATTCCAACATGATAACTCTATTATCCAAACAAAACCACACACTGGCCTCTGACTAGTATAGTCATCACCAAAGTAAAAATGTTTGGAGGAAATAATACACATGTTACCCTGCTTATGTAGCATGAAATAATGCTAAGGGATGGATGCAGACAAAAAAACAGATTTCCTAGCCACCAACATGCATATTCAACACTAGATTAATGACTATTACCTCTATGTATAGTTCTATTGCATGGACTAGAGATGTTGAAACAAAGGAGTTTGAAGTTACAGAATCAAACAAATCATAATCAATGGTAATGTAAAACTATTTGTACCTATGATGATATCTAGCCCCAGTGGAACTGCTGCGTCCAATGCATGAAAAAAAACTACCCCAAGATCGTGTGTATTTCTGTTGATGACCACGTCCACATCCAAACTCAAGCAGAAGTCCCATAAAAATAGTATAATATTGAGGATGGCCAATACCTTCTCTATCAACTCTTGGTGGAACATGATCCTACTGCCCCAACTGTTGAATATTTCTCATCGAATACTACCATGGAGGGTTATTATTAATCATTACTCCATGAAAATGAGCTTAGGAATCCACTGGGTATTATTTTTTGAGAGGGAAGATAACCCTATAGAAGAAACCCAATAGTCTCAAGTCCAATGGATATTCAAGGAGACTACTAGCAGTAGACGACCGAAAGAAAGATGGTGTGGTTATCCGCCCATCCGTCAAAACCTGGAAGTATCTAATTCCTAAAACCATATACTAACAACTGAACCTCTCAATGAACTCTTCTGGATACCCTATCATAGTAGACCTCCTGATGAGTGAATCCAATCAATCACTTTTGCATTGTTCTAAACCTCCAATTATGTTGAAAAAATAAATGAGTGACTAAATATTGGATAGAAGGGAAAGGTTCCACCTCCAGACATCTCACACAAGTCTCCTCATCTGAAGAGATGTATGGAAGGAGATTATGTAGATACATGAACTTGATACCTAGCTCCAACACTAACATACTCCACTACAGAATGGCGAGTAGCTACTACAACTTCACAACCTTCATGGTCGATGAATGGAACTCTGTTCGGAACTACTTCTCAATATCAGGCTAAAAATTGTCTTCATCTCTCTATTTCCAATGATACAACACCCACCATTGATTCTTAACACCCCATATTTGTCAAAATATCAAATGTATAATGTTGATGTCAAGGCCCAGATACGACGGAAGGTTATCTCAAGATTGTTGAACCATATTTCTCTCTCCATGTTAGAAAAACATCTTTCATACATTTCCAAATCATACATCTATAAATCACACTACATTCATCGGGATGGATCATCCTCCATTGATGGATCAACCATACAGTTATTAAATAAGTCATCCTTATAAATATCCTCTACCTGGGCAACATGTGGATGAAGAACTAGAGCCCTAACAGAAAGGTAATCACTAACATCCGAATCATGAGTAGTATAGAATTTTATAATAAATTATTTTAATTTGCGTCATTCATTTTATCAATTTGAATCATCCCAAAACAACCTAATTAAAACTAGAACATATGTTATTTCAATGCATTTACCTCTCCTAGGATTATACCCACCATGATGGTCCATATTACATAGTCATTGAATAACTTCAGAGTCTGTGAATTAGATCACGTGGGGACCTAAAATATAATGTCATGAATAGTCTCCGGGACTGTGCCGTTCAACAAGGTCAATTAATACTATTTCCTTACAATCCCATTTAATCCCCAATGTATATAACTCAAAACCACATCATATCTGTCAACCATCTCCTCTGATATCATTCTGTCAATACCCTCTCCCTCTAATGACACCCCTCCTAGACTGTTAATAAAGAAAGGAATATAATGAACCTATGAGTCATGTCTCCAATAGGCCTATGGTCGGTGTTTTGCACTATGAGTGTACAAATCTCACAATATAGGAGGCATTACCCTTTTTAGAAAAATAAGATCAGAATATATGACAGATCACTAACAAGAAACATCAAAAAATAATATACTGAAAACCTAATCCATCCCACATGTATGTTTATAATAGAACTAATACAATTATAAATGTCTCTAATTTAAATAGCCATAAGTAATGCTAATCAGCTACACTATAATTATAAATATCTAATTCAGTATGGTTCATCATGGTCCATGAAATCATCCTGGAAACATGAAAACATTTTTATATATGTAGGGTGAGTACACTGGTATGCTCAGTAGGAAAACCAAAGCCTCTATTAACATGTGAGGTAAGCATTATAATACTCCCCAGAGAAAAATAATAGTACCTAACTACACCTAATAGGTAAACTATAATTTCCAACCTCACCATGGAATGGTAAGAAAATAATGAAAATAATGCAATGCAATATAAGTAAATCACATTTGTGTTAGGGTACCCCACACCCCTACCCACTGATTAGCATCTCACAAACCAAAACTATAGATTTTTAGCGACACCAACATTCTCCGAAGATGCCACGTCACAAATCAAACACACACACCTCAACCAAAAACCACGTCCATCATTCACACACATAGGCCTCCAAACACAACACACCCATACAAACCTAGTCCAGACAACACATCCAACCCACACACACTTGTTCCTCACATCAAATCACATCTCATCCTGACGACACTGGGGAGAGCACATCACTACTCATCCCCAAGACACCTATTAAGAAAACATCCTCCATAGTAGAAACCTAGGCTACTGCATCCCTTTACATCCAACATTGCAAAACATGGACTTTCCAAAAATGGAAGAGGGAGTAGTGATTAGTTGGTATCCAGTCATCCATAATACCATTAGGATGTTGGGAAATACACCATCACCCATGACAGTGGGGGGGTGGTCATAAAATTTTCCATAACTAAGGTGGAGTACATATACAATTAAAAAGAAAATATATGTGTATAAATATTTGATATTAAACACTCATGACCAACCTATGGGTTCTAAAACAAACAATATACTAACAAAACTACCATATTTTCTTCCACCTCTATATTAATAACACGACATATAATGTCATAAAACACATTTCTCATTTGAAACCAATTTTTTTACCAATTCCATTATATAAACAAAACATACCCAATACATTCTTATCATTATTATAAAATTATTTTTTGATTCCATCACTACCTAAGAAACTATGATGTATTTAAAAAACATGGAACATAGTAACAGATAGTCAGAGACATGAATATACATGACAAAAATTCAACATGACTTCACAATAAAACACATTGTACGATATTATATAGAGATGGGGGGAATAATTCTACATCATACTCATTAAGAAACATTAGGATAGATACCCATACCAATACTATTGTTGTTCTTCAAAATCGTGCCTCTTATATAACATACTAACAGAACAATCCCCCAAATCACAACAACATCTAGTATCACATTATCTCACAAACGTTTCTGCATTTATTTTCCATAAAACATGTCATCCATCCCATAGTTAATCAATCTCTCAACATATGATTCTATTACACTACCCATGCTATCCCAAAAGACACAATCATTCTCACAAATAGTCTACAACAAAAATGAGGGAAAACCAACAAATCATATCATCCCATATACTGAGGAAAAACAAAATTCCAATTTTTTAAAGGAATCCCTAATTGTATCCCTCTTGTTAATTCAGGGGTTATCAAAGAAACTATATGATCTTGGCGAATTTACTCACTATTCAAACAAACATGATTAACCAATTCCATTTATACTTGTCTACACAAAAAATCTACATCATTTAATGTATAAATCATTTATTTCAAAATAAAAGGCCCCCAAATAGCCAATATTTTTTTCAATGTTAACCCATACAAAAAAAATATACAAAAAAACAATTTATTATTGTACATAACTTTTCCCAGCCCTCTATATATTGATTTTAAATAGGTTCAATTATCTTTTTTAATTAGTATTCAACTATTATTATAATGAAAACATATGTATCCCCACCCCAAATTATTTACATATAGAAGTAATGATGTATAACCCTCCTCAAAAAGGTTTTAAAGTACTTTTCATGAGAACAGACAATGAAATGGATCTCACATAACCTCAAATGCATGATTTATATGCATCTGAGTATGTCGTTGAACTACAACACCCAAAAAAACAAAGTTAACCCCATTTGAACCATGGGAGTTCGTCCTCTATCACATGGTGAGTATAAATGGAGGAAAAAAATATAAACCATCATGAAACCATAAAAATATAGGAATAATGAACCGTGGTTCGATGAAGGATCACTATAGATAGAATAAGAGAAGCTAGGAATCAGTCTTTGGTGAAGGATTCATTAAACTATAAAGAGGTATCATCGAGTTTCATGGGGTCAAGGGAGAATAACAATAGCTAAAGGGATTGAAAACCTGAGTCTCTCGAATATTCTAAAAACATTACATTAGTGGGGGATTACATGACATGAAATCCCATTTCACATTGTGTAATTTCTCGATGTAGTTTTCGACAAAAAAATACATCTTAATTCAATATGTTTTAATATTAAGACACAAAAATATAACATGGCATTAACATCCTAGAAAAATATTGGAAAACAAGATTCATACTTTGTAATCTACTAACATAGCAAGTAATCATTTCAGCAGCATTACTGCACCCCCAACTTCCCTGAAAACTCGCGAGACCTCATTCGAACATCTCAAACAACCAATAACTAACAGGTTAAAGGGCCAAGATGGAACAGTCCATTAAAAAATAACTATTAGATCCTCTAATATACTATAATAGATATTCCATGATATTTTATAAATATATAATTTTACTTCATTTTTTTCTTTAATACCATAATGATGAAATTATCCATGATCTTGATTTAGAGATACTAAAAAAAATTGTTTCATAAATAATTTATTTATTGATGATATAATCATCACAAATCTTAAAATATAATTATTTAAATGTATATATCCTAATATAAGTGTAAATATGTTCTCATAGTAATTCGTGGAATTAATTCCTATTATTATTAATAAAAGTGTGTAAACCAACATAATCCTGAATTTACCTTGATTAATGGGTTATTATGTTGTGGCATCATTATAATGTCTTTATAAAACAAGAATAATTACAATATATTGTTTTTATTATTATTTCATTTTTTAAATATATATAATTTGGATGAGTTGATAATTTATATGAAGTCGTTACAAGGAAAGAAAAAATAATTATCATATTAGTTTTCTTTATTCAACTGATTTAACTATAGATAATCGTTTATTGATGACATAATTATTAGCATCCTAAATTTTATATTCTAGAACCTTCTTGATATCATAAAATTTTTATTTTCCCATTAATAGTTTCCAAATGAATAACAATGTAAAGTGGTGATGAAAATAAAAATAGAAATTAATCGATCAATGGAGGCGGTAGTCATAATTGCACCATGAATATTAGTTTGATTTTATAGAAAATGAGAGGAATGATTAATATAGATTATATTTTAGAACCAAACACATGATATATATATTCTAATTATATATTTATTTCCCCATTTATACCATAAATATATGGTGGTTATGAAAATGAAACATGTTGAATTGTGGAGGCTGTAGTCCATATGTCAAATCAATGATGGATTAAATTTTCATAATAAAAAAGTTACAAAATTATTGATGATTAATCCCCTTAAATAATAAACATAATTATATTACAAATAATTATTTCATTAACTTGTGAATTCAGAATTTAAATTAGAATAAAATATCATAAAATGAATAATTTATTTAAAATTGATTACTTCTATTGAATACATTAAGATTTACTAGATGACCCAATAGAAATTGAGTCATTTGCCTAATATCAAAATATTTTATGAACTATAAATGGAATGATAATTATAAGAGATGTAAAAAGGGTATTGTTTCTTGTGGAAACTTATGTTTTAGAAATACCATAATGTGATTGTGGGAGTCCCCTTTTATATCATGTGATAATGCACATTTTTTAAATATTTCAACTAATATAAAGATAAAACATTAAAAAAATGTCATCTGGCTCAATAATTTTTAGATAATTTAATATAAAGAGATATGTTTTGTTAAGACATAAATTACACATATATATACATGTTTTAATCATGTTTTAATAAATTTTACAATTGAATTATTTCTTTTTTTCGTTTTAGTTTCTATCATGATAATTAGTCGTTACTTATAGTAACATTTTATTTATCACAAAAATAAAATGTACTTTATTATATAATTTTGTTCCTATGATTATAGATCATACATCCATTTCATTTTAATCAATTTTTAAATTATATTGCAATTTAATTTAAAAACAAAAGTCATTATGTAATGAAATTAATATTTGAGAAAATATTTATAAGAATTTAAATGTGACGTTACAGATTTATAAAAAAAATACCAACATTTTAAAACGTTAAATACACTAAATAATGTAATATTTTTGTTTAGAAAATTTTTTCATAGGTTTCTAATTTATTTTTACAATACATATATTTTAATAAATTCATTTTTATTTGTAAAACGGATATTTTTCACTTTTCAATAAACCCAATTTGTTAAAAAATATATAGAAAAATCATTAGATATATTTATTTTTCATACTCCTAAAATTATTTTATTGTTTATAAGTTATATTTATAAGACTTTATAATTAATTTATTTAAATAAATACTAAACTATATTAAAAAATGTTCATATTGGAAATTATTTATAATGTTATATATCATTTATATTTATCTTTTATTAATTAAAAATTTTTTGTTGAAAAACTCTTATTTAAATGAGAAATATATTATTATAGTTATTATTATAGAAATTATGTCATTAAAAAATATAGTAATTTTTGAAAAATAATATTTTTAAGCGTCAATTAAATTTATTTAATATTATTATCTATATTAATTTAATTTCATTCATATTAAATTTATTTATATATTATTTTCTGTAAATAATATATAAATTAGTTAATTCTATATTTTACTTCTAATATACGGATTAGGTTTTATAAATCAAACATAATATTTAAATATTATTTAAAATATATTATTTATTTCATTATCATTAATATATCATGTGGAGTAAGGTATCAAACATGTTTACTTGTTTAATTTCCAAATTATTTAAAATTGTATATATTTCAAATTCTCTTAGAATTAAAAAATGGTGCCATCAGAATTTTAATCATCAAATTCTATTATATATTTGGGAGGTCTTTCATTTACTATATTTTCATATATTACATATACCTTAATATAATAGTATATATTAGGTTACAAATATTTCAATAAATATTATTATCATGTTAATTCATCTATATACACATGTTTTTATATACTAGAGTAATTTTATCTCCACAATATACCTTTCAAAAAACCATTTGGACAATCAAATTAATTATTCCAAATGAACAAATATATTCTTTAAATAAATTATCTATATCCTTAACAACAAAATAGAATTAGTAACTTGTTAATAAGGTCACACACAACTCAATATGTATCATATTAAAAATTTAGATAATGATTAAGAATGAATTATCATCAGTCACAATGATATTGATACAACATTATTAAAATGTTTATACTCACCCAACCCATTTTTATCTCGACATCAAACACATAAAAACAGAAAACTTATCTATTAGAAATGTGTTAAAAATTGGTTATCCCAAAACAATGACCTCTAAATTTATGAATTTACTATGTCTATTGATATCATTAAATAAATTATTTATAAGAATTAATTAAAATAAGGAAAATCATGAAAAAGTTTCCTATAATCTTATATAACCAATATAACTCATCTAAATATTATTCGTAAATATTAGTTCACTAATTCATGCATCCAAGGGTGTCTGTAATTAGTTTACATTATGATATAAACCTAAATAACCTTTGAAAAACCATAATACTCATGGTTTACAAAATATTTGTTTTATAATTAAATTCTTAATCATTTAAAAATTATCCCATATTTGGTTATAAGAAAAATTAGTTTATAGTTAGATATTTATCACTAAATCATTTATGTGATCATATTTCAATGTAATAACAAATCCCAAAATGTTTATGATAATATCCAGAATATAATAGTGAAAACAATAATCCAAATATGTATTCTATCATAAAACCATTATTTTTTACAAATGATACTTTCAGATTATCCATTGAATATGCTATTTTAATCATTTTTTGTACATGGTAATTATCAAATAATATTATCTAACCTAATTAGGTAACACAATACTCAAAAATAATAATTATTTTTTTCTAGAGAAATTGTCGATAAGCCAATGTGTATCCCCCCAAAAGTGTTAAAAAGGACTTGAGAAATTATTCCTTGTTTCGATAACCAGGTGATGGTCACATCAAACCATTTCCACACTTTTTAGTTTATTACCCATATCTATTTATGTTCTACAGACTAAATACAAATTTATAATCCATACATGCAATAATATTATCACATAACTAGAAAATACACCTTTATTAGTGATTCCATATTTTATTTTAAACTTATTATTATTTCCTAGACATATTCCTTGGATTTTTAATAATTTTATTTTATAATAATCCCATAAAATTACATTACTACATTAAAAAATTATATAGCTTCCTAACGGTTGATATATAAAATTGACTTTGTTTTCACCCATAACATATAAACCCACAAATTATTCTAAAAAATGATTTTCTCTAAATTATTATAAACCCTTCCATTGATAACAACTATGATTCCTGAGAAATTACACTCAAATAGTATTCCATATACACATAATTTATATACTATAATTGGAATTATCATTAAAAATATTGATATAACCATTCATAATTACATAATATTTAAATATTAAAGACACATATAACATCTAAATGATTCTCAGGTTATAGAAATAGATTATTTGGAAATGTTATAAACTAGTACATACAATAAAATTTATATATTACATAATTTTCCTCTCACTATACATTAATTTACTAAATACATAGTTATTAATAAACATCTAAAACACATTAATCCACAAATTTTATAATTTTAAAAAAAATTATGTTGAATCCATTTCATCATAATTATGGGAAATGGAAACATAACATGGGATATCCTAAAATTATCCAAAATTAAAACATACAACTAATAAAATGATGGAATAATGATATTCACAGGTAATATGGAATGTATAGTTAATCATATTAAAATAAAAATAAATTTGAAACCTAGGGAATGCTGTATCATTTTCAATGAATTAAAATATATCTATTATTGATTCTATTATCATATTTATAGAATAAATAATTTTGAACATTAGACAACTACTTTGAAACACATGTTCCATGAAAATATCCAATTTTACGGTGATACATACACTAGTAACTGACATATTATTTCATGTGATTCTTGTTGATTCATCATATTTATATTTATATGTGTTTGTGTATCTAGCAGTTTTCTATTGAGGCATGCCTCATTGTTCCACATGCGTGGGATGCTTTGGCTGGACGGGTCGGATGGGTTTCCCACATTCCCTCTTTCTAAAGGTGGTAGGGATCCATCTCCTCTTAATAGAAATTTATTCCTCGATCAAAACAGGATGATGGGATGTTAGTTTCTCACTCTGTGTATTCTTCATTGGTATTCATCGCATAGCATGTGTCTCCATTAAATACATTGACTTTGTTTGTGAAACACATCCAGGTGCCATATCTTTATTGAATATAATAAATTACAAAACATATGGAGTGACATTAGATAGGGTTTATGTCATGGTAGAGACCTTTAGTCTGGAGAATAGTCATGTTGGGCATCACTGGCGTGTCTAGACACTGAAGCAGCAGTACACCACTATTTTCCATTATCAAAGGGATTCATGAGGGGGTAAAAACCTAAGTAAACCCATATCATGTGTGAGGGATTATAAAAAAAGCCATGTCTCCAAGGTTTTCCCTTGGATTATAATGTTTAACAAGTGGTATGACATGAATTTAGCATATAGAAGAGATGGATTAAACGGATCAGAACACTTATAGAAGTGGATCAGATGGGTGCATTAATAAGTAGCACAACGAATGTTTATTGGATTTAAAGGTCAAAATTTCCAATATGTATTGACCCAGGATGTAGTCTACCACAAATGGGGAGATTTCACACCATGATGGCTAATCTGGACACCATAAAGGAAAAATTAGATGATGGTGGGTCCCTACAAATTGGACACCATGGTTTTCCAATAGTTCAGATTGATCCTCATGGAGGCTTAATACATACCATGTATAAGATATAAGGATCAAATACCATGTAGATCAATAGGGAAAGGCAAAGAATCGGGGTGTATATAAGGGAGAACAACCTGAACGAATTTTGGGGCTTACAAATGTTTATCATCCCAAGTTCTACAATGAGAAATGATATGAATGAATCTTACACACAGTTAGCTACCTCTATGGATAGCCTGATTTCACCATTACATGGAAGCCCGGGTGAAATCAATATGGATATGGATTATATATCTAAGTGATGAATTAATGGGAATGGAATCGATAACAAGTGGGATGGTTATGATATTGGGCTTGAACATCATGGTGGTTTCCTACATATCCCAGTGGAAGAGAAACAAAGTACATATAGTTTTGAAATGGGGTAATCAGTCCCATGAGGAGGCGTATTGTGAGAATGGAAGTGTGGATGGGGACCCAAACTTAATGGAAACCACAGTTTAAGGCATGATCTTCCCAAGACACATAGTCTTGATGTGGAGACCAAGATAAGGAGTGTTGGATGGGATTAAACCTCGGGGAGGCTTCTAATGAACCAAGAAAAAAGGAAAATGTCAATGTCTACATAGTTCAGGAATGGGGAATAGAATTATGGTGTATACAGAGAAAAACTACGCAATGAAATTATTTGGACTTATGCATTGTTATTTCCTATTGGAAAAGGGATAGTATTGGTTCTAAGAGTATGGATTGAGTGTCGTACTTATGCACAAAGACAACCTAGGAACTGTCTTGACACCACTAAGTGGAGGTCTAAAAATGTGGGTCCCAACAATGGAATCATTGAAGTTTCTCAGGGTTTGGGGTTGAACATCATGGAGGATTCATATGTACCTCATATAGAAGGTTGGGATCAAAATCCATGTAGATTTATAATACATTTTATCTTCATGCGAAAAAAATTTGGAATATCATTTCACATCATGTAGGATGTGGCTGAACCGATGTGCTATATTTATGTCTGATGGTTGATAGGCATGACCCTCATTATGGCTTCCAACAAATACCTATTGTAGGGAATCATAGTTTATGTAGGTCGATGGATAGGGGTATAGAGATTAAATGTTATGGTAGCCCAAAGAGAATGATATTGTTGATGCTTACTCTAAGACCATTCGATGCATTCATGGTGTGAGGTACAATAGGAAGGAATAGACTTGATTATCACATTGTGAAATTTGTATTAGCAAGGAGTTGAGAAGTCCTTATCCATAATTAGTAGGAAAAAGGGGGAAACCGGGATTACGAGTGATTTGAGGCTCGAGGAAGGTAATATTGAGACATACTTCAAGAAAGAATACCAATGATGATGTCAATATGTATGATGAGGATATGGTCATCATACTGGGATCACCCTATCATGTTGTGGCATGGATTATACAGGGAAATCCCGATGTCTGCATGGATACAATGCAATGTGGAAAAGAGAGATGGGTATGACACTAATGCACATCCCATCTTTGATCCCCTTGGTGATACCACACATGTGGAAATAGAATTTTCACATAATCTATTGAGGACGTGGGGTTTCTGGTCAGATTAATGTCATGATTCCCCAATTATGGTGCGTTTCTACTCACCATTAGGACAATAATAACATTTACTGACTAGCACATAGGGAATGGAAGGCATAAACAACACCTCGTATTGGGGGTTGTGGAGTGATCCATTGTAGTGTCCAGATTAGCATGGATATGTTATGATGGAATTGTTTTATGTAATCCTATATGATGAAGCACAAGGTAGGGAAACACAACATGAATCACCACTCTCAGATCCTTGAAATCACTTAATTCAATCCTATAAGGCCACACCTGATAGGTTTTATAAATGCAGAAGATCATGAAAATAGGGGAATTGCGATGATTTTGTTCTTCGAAAAGGGGATGTACTTCACGAAGCCCTGGTGATTTTTATAGAGGATAATATTTTTAAAGGAAAGTATATTTATGAAGTAATGATTATTTTTTAGGGGAGTTTTTCAACAGAGTAGAGCTTGTCCATAAAAAATGACACTTTAATTGGACTGTGTGTCCTGAAGACTCAATGCATCATGAATCTTCATGAAGCCTAACAAGGATCCCACTCTTAAGAACGCAATATACCAGTGAAAAGTGAATCCCCACCGTATGTGGTGGCCATAAAGAACACAATGAGGCACGAATCACAAATAGAAATAACCTCTAGTGAACAGTTTTTCGACATCGTGATGGTATTTGTGATATATGAAATTAGAAGGAGAAATGGAGGAATAATAGTGGTTTTTAGGGGGTGAGAAATCTATATAATGTTAAAGAAGGCATGTAGTTGTCTCAAAGCCCACCACAGAGAAATTATAGGCTCCATAAAGAGGGGGTGATAAAACAAAGTCAATAGGGTGGAGTCGGACTCAACCAGACTTGTAGAGGGTCAGTAAATGTGATGATCATGGATCTGGGAGTGGAGAAAAAGTGACACCATGAAAAGGATGGGCTCTTACAAACATCATCTCATTCACCGTGTGTCCGTCAAGTCACGTGTGGGATAATTGGGCAAGAAATCATAGAGCAGTCCACAGATAGAATGTGATACCATAAAGGTATTTGGATTTGTTAAAATCATATAGGGTGCCTCACGAATTCTCGTGATCACAGAGGTGGGATGACACTACGAAGGCTTCACAAACCGGGCCCTTTGGGATTTTTTAGATTGATTTTAGGGATATTTTGAGTCTTGATTTACCTTTATCCAATTAAAAGTAGGTTTGTACATCAAGTGACATGAATTTTAGAACCATCAAATGACCACCCCCTAATAATGATAGCTGAAGGAAAATACTGTTGGATTCTATGGCTATATCATAGAAAATCAAGAATGATCTCAAAAATTAAAATTGTGGAGATGGAACATGATGCAGGATCATGAGGTTCATCTATGAAGAGCCATCCCAAACCATGATCATGAAGAGGCACCAAGGTTTGACACTGATAGAAGGGTGTCACAAAGCATAGGCGATGGTTACCATGAATCCCAATTGCAAATTTCCACAAAGCCCTGGCTGACTGCACCTATAAATAAGTGACCATGTGTATTTTTTCCATACATGGATCTCCAAAAACGACTACACCATAGACCTCTCCTCATGAAGCAATCCTCCACATGAACAAAACTACATGAATAGGGTTTTATGGTCTAGTGATCCATGAATTCTTTAGTGAACTGGTGTATCGCGATCTAATGCTTCCTTTATGAAGTAGGCCATAATAAAGGCTACTTTGTAGAGGGATGTATCTTTGTGAACCATTTTCATGAAAGGGACTCCACTACCATCTTCATGACCCCACATGGAATGTTTTCAATGTAACGACCCGAAATTTTGAATAAATCTTGTTTCCTAATTTTATGTGTTATTTTATTTTATTTTTATACTCAACAAAAATGTTTCATTTGATAACATGATTATAATTAAAATGATATCGTTGGTGTTTGACTGTTATATGAACATTGGTCAATATTACCGCTGGAAAATAAAAGTTTTGATTATTGTCTCTAAATACAAGTAATCTTGGTTAATTAATATAGAAAGAATATTTAATGGACTCACCCAGTATTCATGGACCGATCGAAGCCCATCTAACAGAACATGGGAAGGAGGTAGCACCACTGGGCTTTGCTCTGGACCAAACCCAAGCTGAACATCATCGTGTGAAGCTAGAACGTTATCGCCATCGCAAGAAGTTAAAACTAGTAGAAATTACTACACGTGCGATGTTGGCCGAGCCTCCCTCATATTCTCTCACCTTAGCACACCTTACACTTAGGTCATATGCTGGTGTGATAAGGGGCTATGTAAGGAGACCATAACTGCCTTGTATAATCCTTTTTTTAAATAAAAAATGGGATTTCTTCTTATTATGAAGTTTATGAATTTTCAAATGACCAGATAAATATAGTATGCATATTTTGGATGAATTTTAGAAAAAGTATATTTTAAAAATGTTTTTGTAAACCTTAAATAATTAAAAATGTGTAATGATTTGAAAAAAACGGTCTTCAACAATTATGTTCAGTACAAAATTTAGAGTCTAATAAGATCAACTTGATTTTTGATGAATAGTAAAATATGAATAGTGATTTAATGATTAGGATTAGTAATGAGTCCAAATGGATTAGTAATCTCACTTAAATAAAGTATTTGTATATTCTAGGCACCTTGATTAAGTAATGTGATTCAATAAAATGGTTAAATAATGGTTTCATAAATTATTAGTCAAGTATTAGTTTTTTTAGGTGAATAGTGTTTTTTAATTAAAAATTTAATTAAAAATAAATAGAGAATTTTTTTTATAAAATGGACTATATTTTTGAACTCAGTGCATCGATATTATGTTATGGTAATTTTTGGGAATTTTTCTAAAAAATTGAATTTTCAGTGAATAGTGTATGTATTTAAAAATAAAATTATAAATATTTATAAAATTATTTTTATAAAATGGAGTTAATTTTTGAAATCAGAGCCTTGATATTTGGTTAATGTGATATTTTTGGATTTTTCTGAGAAAGTTGAATTTTCAATGAATAGTAAAAATATAGTTTTAGGGTTTCGGTATGTTTAATGACATCATAACTGTTTCATGATGATGTCATGAGATATTTTAAGTGTTGGCCGGCCAAGGGTGATGAATTATTGTTTTTGGGGCCCCATGTGGACTATCTCCATGGTAAATGCCAAGGGAGAGCACATGGTTTTGAGAAAAGCACTTGTGAGGTGTCCCTTGGCAATTAATGCCTTATCCCCTCACTTTCCCTATAAATACCCACCCTTTCATCCTTTAGTTTTCACTCCCAACTCTCCCCCATAAAAGTTACGGTCTCCTTACCTCCCAAGGAGTCCTCCCAAGGTTCCCCCAAGCCCTCAAGGTCCAATCCTTTGAGTTTTAAGAGTTACGTTTTAAGGTAAGGGATCTGATCTCTCTCTTTCTTTTCCAGAAATATCTTTTATGTAATTTATTTTATGCTCCGTGTTCTTATGTTAAATGGTGTTATTTTATATTCCTCTTACTGCCATTTTCAGGTTCACATAATGAGAGATCCCCTCTTACTCTAATTATTTCATTTTATGAAGTTTTATGTGGCGCCGTTAGGCTGCCAAAATTTTTGTAACAGATTCTTTCTCCCTTCTCATTTTTCATGTTCTATTATCATGTAAAGTATTTCAAGTACCTTTTTATTATGTTGGGGTATGATCTCTAAATTTATCATACTGATATTTTATGATCATATGATGAGAGACCCCATTTGATCTCTTCAATTCAGTTTTTTGAAGTTTTAAGTGGCGTCGTTAGGCTGCCGAATTTTTAAGTGGTTCTTCACCCTTCTCGTTTTGAAGTTCTACTTTCATGTAAATTCTTTCAAGTTCCTTTTTGTTATGTTGGGGAATGATATCTATATCTATAATACTGGAATCTTATGTTCATATGATTAGAGACCCTATTTGATCTCATCAATTCATTTCTGGTTGAAGTTTATGTAACGCTGTTAGGCTGCCGAATTTTCATAAGAGAAATCTTATTTTTGTCTTCCTTTCATGTTCTTCATTTCATATGGTACATTTTCAAATTTAATTACCATGTTATTAAAACCCTTATATTCTGTCCATGTACTGTTTTATGGGTCATTTATCATTGTTTGGCCCATGTCCCCTCTCTTTTCAACGTTTGCTAAATCCTTGTAACGTAGCTGTTGTACTGCAGAGTTTTCGTCTCAAAATGCCTCTCTCTTTTTCTCAAAATTACTTCATGTTATTAAGTGCATACTCAAAGATCATATTTCTACAGGTTTATTCACATATATACAAAAATGTTCTATTTTAAATTCTGGGATTTACATACATGATACCCGCTTTCCCTTTCCGTGGGTTTAAAGTAACGTAAAGATCATGTCTTTAAAGCAGTTTTTAAAATGTTATGATAATGAAATGAAACCCGTTTATTTTATGCTATATGGGTTATTTATGAAATGCTTGATGATGATATATTTGGCTCACATGATAATAAATTCAAATTTAAGGGTTCACCCTGATAGCACTCCAATGCATTGGGTAATGATATAACCACTAGAAATTACAATTTTCACGATATCTTGGTGAATAACCTTGGTAATTTTCAAATGACACGTTGGGGATGGACCTTAGTGATATGTTCATGATTGTCTTTGTTAAATGATGTAGCCACATATTAATGTTATGAAAAATATAATTTTTATTATGATATATCTCATGATTTATTTCTCATGCCTTAAAGTTCTTTTCATGACCTTATTGAAGTATCTCAATTTCACATGTAAAATGTTTCTCTTGTTTCCCTTACTGGGCCTTCTGCTCACCCTTTCTCTTGTTGTATGTCCCCAGGTTATGAGATGAAGTAATGATCCTAGGATGAACTTAAGGATAAGCCTTTCAAGGGTTTAAGAATAATTTTTTATGTATGTTTTCATGTTTTATGTTCCTGGATACCAAGACACTAAACCTTAAAGATCATCGGTTTTGTAAAATGTAATGAAATTTTATGTGATAAAAATGCGGGATACTATATTCGAAGCCGTAGTATAATGGATACTATAGAGGATTATCAATTGGTTCATGCCGAAAGTTCTCTAAAGGAGACCATATTAAACAACAACCAAATATAGGAATGCATCCAGAGAATTTATGATCACCAATCATTTGCGATGTTTCTAATAGTGGCCCAGAAATAATATACATTGTGCAACAGATTTCCATTTAATGTCTTTATATTGTGGGATGACTTCTTATTTCCAAAGGAAATAATAGATCAACCATCTTTCTGGACTAGTTGTACACCACAGTATTATCATTGGTATAGGGTTAAATATGGTCATGTTGTTAATGATCATACTCCTACCATAATGTACATCCATCACAACAACCTCAACATCATATATAGAATGGGGTTGGGAACAAGTATGTACCCTCCATTGTACATCACCATAATCGATGATAGGATTGGGAATCTTGAAAAAGAATGAATAAAATGTTTGGATCTACACTAGGGATGAAAATTAAAAAATGAGTGGGACTGGGACTAATGGTCATGCACATTCTATGAAGAGTTCGAGACTATTCAAAGGTGGGTAGTCCAATAAAAAGATTCATAGATTTATAAATTTATAATTTCCATAAAAACGAGTTTATACTAATACTACTCATCACGTGGTTTCCGGATACCATCAAATTCCACCATCACTACAGAGTGGTTTGTTTTAGCATCATGGAAATTTCATCATATTTCTGACATACAGATCCTTTGATGGATGTATTATGCATTCCTTCCCGCCATAAATGCACAAAAATATGTGGAAAACATTCTTCATATTGGGAAGGAATTGATGAATTTAGTACTAGACATGAATTATGATTACCAGAACACACGAGATATCTACATTATGCAGTAGTTCAGAAACATTCTAAACATCTTCGCAGATCAAGAGACACTACCAACAAGCCTCCCTACATTCATGAGATTGGTTTAGTGGGGAAATGTGTGTTCAAAATAGAGGATCGTGGAGGATAGAAAGAGGAAGCTATGGGGTGACTGGCTGGTAGATAAAGTATTAACCAATGCATACTGATGTTGTATAAGTCATACCATGTTCATGAGCACATCACTAGGGGAAAGAGGTCATTTCAGGTATACTGGTTGTTCTATTTCTTATATAGTTGGATTCTAGGACATATGGGGGGATAAATATGTAAACCCATCAATCCACCTAGGATACACTCACTACCATATATATTTAATATTATAGGGAGAACCCCACTAAAACTAGACACATCGGCCTTGTTGGGTAAGCTGGGTGGGCAGAACAATTCATCTTCCTCCCATTTACTCTTCAAACTGGATCATATATTGATGATGGCACATAAACCATCCAGAAATGGTCGTACTAGTTTTACTTATGAGGTTGTGTGATGGTTTCATGGGTAGATTTTGAACCCATATGTGAGCCATGTACACCACACAGGTTCGTGACACAATTCAGATGCATGTAGAGACTAACCCTAATGGTGTATCTAGGGGTATGTAATGAGAATAACCCATGAATGATGAGATAGTAGTGGATGATGTTTTCATGGGACGATTAAAAGATTTTGAATGAGTATCCATGGACATATACCGCATTCAAGTTTGTTTGGGAATACTCATTATGTTTGGAAGCTGGCTACCCAAGTGATACATTGAAGAAACCATCCATCTGGACTAGAAAACATGTGGTCCCCACACCACGACATCCGAAGTTGACAATGGGGGGAAATATTGAGGGTGGTTCCAATTTGAATCATGGAGACGACATGGTATTTTAGGTGTAGTGGTCCATTGACATTCTACGATGAAAGGTAATGAAAAGGAAGATCCATGGGTGATCACAACTTCTCCAACTGAAGAACCCCAAGAGAGAGGGGAATCATCTATGAGATCATTTGTGAAATTGGATTAATCCCCAATGAAGTACGTCAACCATGAAGTTACTCCTTCTAATACTGTTTATCAAGACGACTAGAAAGACTAGTAATTCTACAAATGATACCTCGTTAATGATGTCATTCGGGATAGCATTAACAAGAATTGAAACGAGCTAGTGGAACATTGTATTGTGAAGTGTATCTCTAACATGGATCCACCTAATGGAAGAATTTTTTTTAAGGAAGTTGGTATCACTAATATACTGTAGGGGTACCTGATTTCCATTGAAATATCTGGTGAGGGATTTGTTGAACAAGACCATTCCCCCAATAGATTCAGTAGCTCAATATGAAGAATACATTACAATTTATGGAAACTCATATAGATCTTGGGTAGAATATGATGTTTTGGAATACCATCTTATGGTTTATGTGGATGCATATTCAAAGGGGGCCTCTCCAAAAGAAGTTGAAAGAGTGGCCTCAGAGGGGACATCTCTGAGAATGTCTACCACAACTCTTGAAGTATGATTTAACTAGTCTGTGTCATTTAATTCCCCTGATTACATTATTTTGGTCTCCCAAATGAAAAATCTTTGTTCAAGAGGATCTTGAACCACGTACTCCCACTAATGGGAATGAATGTTTGAGTACATGTGTGGAAAACTGCACAACACGACCCACAACAAGTGAGATGATAGTTTCATAGTCTTGCATTTATGGGGAATTGAGGGTGCTACCCAGGGAACCATCAATGTCCATGACCATTTAGGGAGAACCACACCTTGATGTACTTGAAATTACATGCCCATTGTTTTATCGTATGTATGAACATCATATGTTACCCACCTTCGGGGCCACATCTATTTTTTTCCTAATGAAACTAGCTAACATGACACATATATAAACAGTTATAAACATGGTACAAATTATTCTGGAGAAAATGGAAGGAGGAATTGAGGCTCCTTTCTAAATAGGGACACCAGTCCATATAGAACCGAGTTCCCAAGGTGACCAGACGATATTTATTTATGGGAGACCGATGGCGACAAGCGACACTTCTATTGGGACATAGTCATGGGTTGGACTGGTAGACATCATTGAATTATAATGAAGTGATGCAGACTAAATTGATGAATATCGTACTATTTATCTCTTGTAGGAATCTAATGAATACATGCTTTCTAGTACAGAGGAGTAGGACAAGACCACATTTTCTGAAGAGGATTTAAAGGCTTGTACCTTCAGTCATGAAAACTAATCAAAGACATCATAAAAAATACCTTGCAATTGGAGTGGATAAGTTAAATGTGAAAACGTAATCTTGGAATCTATGAACTATTCTATGGAAAAGTGGATCCCCAATTCCACCATATGACCATTTGAGTTTACCTTTTCGGGATGGTTTTGGAGACTAGCTAGAAGTTGGATGCCACCTTGTGCCAAATGAAGTCCCAAAACACTCAGAAATGTGAATTAATCAAGTGGGCACTCCAACACCTCAACAAATAGATAAGTGGTCACTTCAAATCTATTACATATTATCCAAGGATATAAAATTGTATAGATGGTCAAATATATGAATCCCATGAGTAGTTTACATGAGTGGACCATAATGTGTTAGAACATCAAACATAGGGGGACTAAACATAGAGCCTTGTAGACAAGATTCACCGTATGACCATTGGGAAGGATGGGGGGCTCTAGAGGAGGGAAAGAATCTAAGAATCCCCATGATAGAAAATTGTAAAATTGGGGTACTACATTAAGGAATAAAATCTGAAGGGGATATGTTTTTCATGAACATATATAAACACTTTTATGATTTCATATTAATTTTGGGTTTTGTAAATGAGTATCATTACCTACATTTCTTTCTAAATCTCAATAATATCTGTGAAGCATCATGTGATAAATCCATAAGCTATCATGGGTCATGCCTAGTGTGAGATGTAAGGGATGGACACATAATTATTCACCTTCAATATGAGAGCACCAACCGATCACTAGACACATGGTGTTTGAATTACCCCTCAGAGTTTCTATGAGGAATGAGGGGACATGATTAGAAAATAGATTTCTCAGTGCATCAAAATCTACCATTTTGAATATTCTCTAGTGCGTGAGAAATATAACACTAGGGGTGTTGTAATCACTCTGATCAAAGGGGAATAAAATTTTTAAATGGTAGACATAAAATTCAGAATTAATTGAGAGTGGAAGGATGATGGAGGATAACTACTAACCATGTTCATAACAATTTATCATCATTTTGTTAGCTTCAGATTGAAATAAAAAAATGGGGGTCAACCACTGAACATATTGGAAACAAAATTCCAAACTCAAAGTGTTGTCTCATATCCTTTATAACATTATCCTATAATAGTAAGATATCCATAAGACCAAGAATCCATATCATTGGAGTTCCCTTTGTCTTGTGGAAGAGGATGAGGATCCAAATAAGAGGCAATGAAATCATAGGAATGAACTGATGGGATGTTCTAATGGATTCCAACACTCCTGAAACTACACTACAATTATTGATGCACACAGAGTGATCATATCGGTCTGTAACGAGATCAGACATACTCCCAGATAGGACCCCAATGGTGAGAACCATGGATTTTATACATTTTTATGCCATAAAAATGGGGATGATAGACATGTATATTGGAATCATATAATCATGAATTTAATCATAGTTTAAGGACATTCTACCTATACATTTTTTAACAGTTTGATGTCATGTTTAAAAATATACAAAATCCAAGTTTAGGGATATCTAATTTGAACCATAATTATAGGAGAGGATCTAAGGAGGTTAATGAACTTGGTGTCGGTCCTGAGATGAAATGTGCAGGCGTTGCTACAAATCCTATGAGGGTAGGAATCAAGAAATTAAAATTTCACGAATTCTATGTATTTTAAAAATATAATATAAGTACATGTGAACCCTGATGAAGAAATGTGTGTTGTGGTACCTAACCTGATGGGAGTTGTTTCAAAATAATTCCACACCACGCGACCCATTCATTAATGGTGTTTTGGGCCATGAAGACAGAAAAATGAAATTGGTTACCACTATTCCATATACAAGGATTTTAGGTGTCATGATGTATCCCATGAGAATTGGAATCAATCCATTGATAGTTCTTATGGATGTGATAGAAGATGTCCCATACAAAATGAGTGATATCTTTTTATGTGAGGATATAATTGTAATTATGTAGTTTAATTTAATGAAAACTAATACAATGTGAGTCTTAGTTTTAAGGGCATAGAATTTGGATGGTTTGTGGAGGAGTGGTGATGTATAGTGTCATGAGGAAACTCAAAATTAATAATGGAAATATAATTCTAGAAAAAACCACACCTTTCAAAAAAAGGAAATCCCAGACCAAGAAGGGGTGAAAAAGTTCATGACTCATCATCCAGATCAATGGAAAAGGTAATCAGGCGTCACTACATATCTCATATGGGAGATAATCAAGCCACACATAGTTATTGGAATGTGGAATGATGGCGGGATGATTCTAGAGGGTAAATTTATTCTCAAATTAAGTCATAATATAGCTTGTTAGTCTATCGGTACATATCCTAGATGTAGATGTCTAGTTTAATATTATATGATAAGCACACAAGAGATCTTATTTTAAGGTCATATAGAACAAACCAAGGGAAGTGTGATTTTTTCATGTGGGAGTAAACACTACCCATATAAAAAATCCAACATGACCTAGGCTCGGTATGGGAACCAAGTGTGGTGAAAATCATTACAACATATGGAATCCCATAGTAGGAAATGAATGCGCTGATTCAATGATGAACCCATGATGGTAGATCATCTTATCAACATGCAAGGTGCAAAGGAGAGTAACACTGACGGTGTCAATGTTCTATTTGAGCATGATGAACAAGAAATGAATGTGAATCATGAAACCAATATTTAGGGCATAAATGAATTGGTTTAATGATGGAGGATAACTATTGAACATATTTGAAGAACAACATCCATATCATGTGACCTGATGTGGGAACAAACATGTGGGGGTTGAACAATGAATGTATTGAAAACACATAACCTATCTCAAAATATCATTCAAAATATTTCAAGATGTTGACCTAAAATGATAGGTCGACCATAAGGTTTAGAATCCATACCATTCAGGGGACTTTTTGAATTTTAATGATAAGGGAAACCCAAATTAAGGGATTCATGAATCATGGAAATTGATCTAATGCATTCCCATGTTGAATCCAAAACCCAAGGCCCTAGAAAAAGTGTGTGAGTGAGAATTTATGAGGCGTAACAGAGGTAGACGGGACCTATTAACACTGGAATATATTTGAAGTAGAGTATATGAAAGGTTAAAAGTAGGGTGAAGGTCCTTGGATGGGAATTGAAGCCAATGTATCCCATCATTTCTACATATACCATAAGGATGGAAGTATATCCCTATGTAATTTTGTATGTGTCATGCAGTTTAACGTCATGTAGTGAAGAAAAAATTTGATGAGGTCCCAAAGGCAGTGTGCATGGTATGGTACACAGAACCCGATATGAATTATGATAAAGAAGTCTACATCATACCATGCATGACTCCTATAGAAAACTCAGGCCAAAATGCTGGAAGAGTTGGAAATCATCAAATATCCATGTGGATTAACCTTGAAAAGAACACAAAATTACTTGACTTTTGAATTCATATAGAAACGTCCATTAAATTTTTTCCGATTAAGGTCTTCCAGGTAAGGAATAATAGTTTAATGTCGTGTGGGAAAAGAGAGATCCTAGTTTAGTTTTTTAGTTCTCATATATTGAGTTAGGGTTGAAAGGGAAGAAAAGGATTAGGAACATGGGATAGGACCAAAAGAAGAAATGTGTTGGCATTCCTACATACACCATAAGGATGGGAATCAAGCCATTCAATGTTCTATAAGACCATGTATTTTAACATTGTGTTGTATTTATGTAAATGGAATGGGAAATTCCATAGGGATGAGTACATTATGGGTCTTTTAAAAACCCGATGAGAATGAGGATACAAGTGGTCCACATGACCCGCAATGTAATCCTATAAGTATAATGTCCAAGGGGCCAACAAAAAAATATAATTTTTGGATCTTGGGATGGACCTAGGGAAAGAAACTTTTGTTGTTCCTAGTGTCCTAGGTGTAAGATAATCATTACATAAGTAGATCTAGAATTAAGTAATTTTTTAACACCATACAGTAAAGACGTGGATGGAAGGGAGGTTTTACTAAGGGATTAACATGGTGAATCTATTGTAAACATGTCTTGAATGATGAAAAATAAGTCCACATCTTACCAAATTCATACAAATGGAATCTCAGGTCATAAGACCAAAAATATGGAAACATGTTGTTGGACCAGATGACATGATGTCTGGGAATTCTTATGTAACCAGTATGGATGGGAATCAATCCATACATAATTCTTGAATTCCAACCAGTTTAACTTCATACATATGAATGAGGTTCTAAAGGGAATGAACATGGTGGATATAGAATATTCGACATGAATGTGAATAGGATAAGTCCAGACCCCACTGTGCAAAATCCAAAGGGGTAACCTTTGGCCATGGGGTCAATAAACGATCATGGGAAAAGGTGTTGGAACGAATGAATAATTGACTAGGAATTCTTACATGTCCCATAAAGATAGTAATCAAGTCACACATAGTTCTTAAACAATATGTGGTGTGTATATAACATATAAGGGGATGTTATGTAGAGAGGGTCAGATGGTGTAGTTGTTGGAAACCCAACATGAATGAGGAAAGAAGTAGTCCACATTATACCATATGCATCCCTCAACAGGAACAAAACCCAGTAGAGGAACCAATGAGATTGAATTATTTTCTAGGTAAGACCTGAAGAAAAAATGTCTCAATGATACAATATTTCCAACAAGGGCATAAATAAGAACACACATAGCTCTATCATTTCATTTATTTTAACATCATATGGTAAGGGTGTTGGAGATCCCTGAAGGGGATATGTGATGCAATATTTTAATGACAAACATGAATGAGGAATAAAGAAGTCGTCCACATGGCATCACGTGCTTTAGGATACTTAGGACTAGAGGCTAGAAGCATGGAAGAAAATGTGGTACTTGGAACTAGACACAAAGGCAATGTCTCAGGTTGTTCCAATGTATCCCATAAGGATAGGAATCAGGATATATGCATCTCTTAAGATGTTGTGTGCTATAACATTATGAGGTAAATATAAAAATAACATTGTTTATGGTAATTGATCTTAGACCAAATATGCCTAGTTTAATGTCTTGTGTTTGCGAATTAAGGGAAGAAAATGGTGAATCATTGTACCTGATATTTTGGACACCTTGTGGATGGCTGTAAAAATATATGATAAATACTAAACATGTTTTTAACACAATGTCCATATAATGTGACCTGGAATGAGAAAAAATAATTGAATAAAGACCAGTATCAATATTGAAAACATGAGACATGTATCAAATTTTCAATAATGATTATCTAAGATATTGGCCCAGAATGGTAGGTGAGCTAAGGTGGCATGAGGCCAGGGTGCTGGTGGTCCTTTCAGATGTGAATAATGAAATAGATCCAATTTAATGTTGCATTTGAATCATGGAGTTACCCATGTAGTTTATAATCTTGTGTTAAGGATTATGGAGATCTCATTTTACTATTGTAGAGGTCTTACCGTTAGTTATGTTTACCACTAAATGTTTTTCTTCATGTATGACATGGGTTTTGGGTAATTTTATGTCATGAAAAGTATGGTACGCAATGTTTATTGTTGTGCGGTAAGGAGGAAAAATATCTTAGTTTACAGAAATAAAACATAAATCAAAATGTATATTCAATGTTTTTAGTTTTTTTCCATTCATGAAAATGGTTCACTCATGAGATGTAATACATGTGAAATATATAATTGGTGGGAGTATTAATGTTCTCACCATACATGGTGACCAATGTGTATAAACTATTGGGGTAAACCATGCAAAATATATAGGATCCCTCTCATTTGGGTTACAACATGTGTGACTTCCTTCCAGGTATCATTGGTGATATCATGGCCAATATCATGTCACCTTAATGATATGAACAGAAATGAACATTATTATTGAGATATTGGGATATATTTTCTGATTCCCCTCTAATATTTCAAGGAACGAATACTATTCTCAAAAAGAGATTCAAGTTCAAACAGATGAAATTTTTATACCTTGACAGATGTTTGTTGATTGTAGATGGTTGTGTGGAGTGACATAATACGGATCTCTATGGGAAGAACTTCCTATGTTCCATATACCATGGAATATGTGGTAACCTGTGTGGAATTACGAGTCATCATCCTATAATACCAAAGAGTGTTGAGAGGCTTGTCCATCCATCTACTTTTTTGACCAACCACCTTCTATGTAATGATATAGAGGGGATTGATGAAGGCATAGATCTTCTAATTTTCCTTCACTTGATAGTGTTAGGTTTGATTAGAATATATATTATACATGTCGTACAACTTCATCATCAAGACATTCCATAATTTGGTTCCATCATTGGTAAGGATGGAATGATGGACAAAAAATTGGATTATGATATTAGATCCCAATAATTCAACGACCGAATTGGTTATGAAATATTTGAGATAAATTACATCTACAGTAAGGAAAAGGAATCTATAGTAGCCTTGATGAACATTCCATGGAGAGATGTCACAAGTGGATATGTCCCCATGACATCGAGACGCCAGACAATAGAGTGCAAAGAATACATGGCGGTATGGAGAGTATCTAGAGGCTGATTAAAAAAAATTATCATGGATTTGGCATACATGGAACCTATTGGATAACACTATTCAATAATGTATCATGGTGGGTTATAAGTATCCCTACCATCAAATAAAACTAGAGAGTTTCTCCCATGACTGCAGGTCTCTAAAGTAATCATCATGAACTCGCTGCATAAAGGGACAACTCCGGATTGTAAACAACACTATGCACTGATAGATTCAATAATGTTTTGATCAGTATTTCAAGAGATTTCCATGATGTAGATACATGATAATTGGAGTTTTAGGAACAAGGGTCCCTTCTAGTGTCATGGTAGAGGGACCTAGAGGTCCTCATGTAAATGCACGATTTGTTTGATGACCTACATACTGAATATCATTATCGTCTTGAGTGATGGATGTTATGACTATTCAATATGACACATAAATGACCACATCATCTAGTCGGGCTCTCAATGAGATGGAGAAAGTCTAGAAAAGGGATTACCATGACCATTCTTATGGTCTATGAATATGAATGACCTTAGGAAAGGAATGGAATTAAGACATAACTAGTGATTGCACTCTAACAGGGGTATGAGCACCGACTTCCAAATGACATAGTCATTATTGATATGATTAATGGCTAGATCAGAGTCCTATTTCACTTGTATGTGGGGAACATCAATCTTGAGTTTTAGTTTTAGACTAGTGATGTGGTCATGATACTCTACCTCATTTCTTGTGCATCCTTCTGACAATGAGAACATATTTGTAAGGATAGCCTATGTAGGCATAGTGAATATGACACATTGGCCCAATAAATTTATCCTAATATCATGAGTGTCCTACTAGAAGGGATTCGCGAGGAGACATTGATGTGAATCTTCTAACATGGCATCACTTGAAACACTAAGAGGATTTCCTCATCTATAAATCATGATCTAGAGACTTATCTATGGGGGTTGGATGGGCAGAAAGAAGGTATTCTAGTGCGTGACCCTTGATATCTTTCTACAGAATGAACCTAATTTCAAATTGCTAAAGGATCACTGCCCACTGACCTAGACGTCATGTCAACGTGGGGATGATCATAATATATTTCATCTGATCTACACCTGACACTTTTTGTTTCTCATGGTGCTGCAAGTAATGTCACACCATCATCATTGAAAATCCCAATATGTTGAAGGACTTCTGTTAGGAGGAAAATCCTATATCTGTATCCAGGATCATACGACTAAGAGAGTATAAACAATACCTTATTCACTCATTGTTCTTCAGAGTGAAAAGGGAACCGAGGGACCATTCCATAGTGGTCCCATAAAGGAATATAAACTTTCTAGAGATGAGCGGCTTGGTAAATGGAGGTTGTATAAGGTAATAAATTATATCCTCAAAATAATCCTAACACTCATCACCCTAATGGTAGATAGAACATATTTCCTGAGCTGGGTAAAGAGCTTACACTAATGAAAAAATTCACAGTGAATCAGCATCTGTATGACAAGTGGACTTGAAAGCCTTTGGGATCCTAAATTTTTCTCAGAGGAGGCATCTTAGTTATTTCCTCGATCATCTCTATATTGATCTCGACACCTCTATGTCTAATGAATATGTAGTGGTAACTTCTAGAGGTGGCCCAAAAGGCACACAGTTAGGGGTACATCTTCAGATAGAGGGACCGAAGGAAGCTGGATACATTATCAAGATCTTTTATATTGTCTTTATAGGAGTGGGATTTGACCACAAAATCATCCATAGTATATTCAACCAATTACTAATGGATTTTCATGAATATGTGGGGCATGATATGCTGGTAGGTGGAACCAGAACCCCATATTCTAAAAGTTATAACCTTATAAAAAAATACATTGTCATTATCTGAAAGCAGTTTACTATCAATACATAGGTTCCATTCCTATTTGATTATATCTAGAATACCATTCCATAAATGAGAGAGCATGGAATCCAAAAGTAGTATTGTTCCACAACTCTGTTGCATGAAGGTGAAAATCATCCTTTAGAAAACAACATTTTAGATACTAGAGGTCGATGTAGAGTCTGATCAATCCATTATTATTTCGAATGGGAGTGATGTAGGATAAAAATTTTGGGTAATAGAGTTCCTTGAGGATATTATCTTTAATGAGATTATCAACTATGGCCTCGACTTTTCTTCCTGCGAATGGTGCATCTTTCTAGGAGGTTGTATGATCCTACCCTGGTTTATCGGGAGACCATGGTGGAAGCCGATGACCACGGGTACTAGATATGGAATCTCACTATAGATATAGGAATATAAATCACATTGCTTCATCATGAATCCCACATACTATTTCATCTCTTGTTCAATCATGGCAGTATAGACCAATGTTTTTTTCAGATCTACCTCAGTGTTGAGGTTCACCTCTTTGAACTCATCAAAAGTTGTTGTGAACCACTCTCAAATGTAGGAGAAGTATCCTATGAATATTATTCATTTTACATAGATAGATAATCATTATGAGGTGAAATTATTCTTTTCTGGATGATTCCAATGAAATTCAAGTGTCATCATGAGGGTTACTGGAATCTTAATTAGGAGACTCTTACGCAATTAAAATCCTAGCGTTGAAAGATATCAAGCTGATTCTATATAGACGTTGACCAAATGGGCCATGCTTGGTTATATCAAAGCAGTAGTACTATGTAGGATTGAGCTATATAAACCTATCCCAGTGAAACTATTCTGTATGATGTAATTATATTTCCATTGGGTGAACATCCTGATACCGTAAATGGGTTAGGGGTTCTAGGATCAGTAGATTTTGATTCGCACTAGAGTATGATGTTTTCTTTTTCATGTTCCTGGTGATGGGGAAAAAGATTTCCCCTTATCCAATATATGAAAATTTAGAGTACGATGTCTAGGTTTCTGTCCTCCAATCGGTAAATTTAGTTAAATTAGGCGTCATCCAAGTTTGTTCACGGGTCGACCGTAACAATTTCATACTCAACCTCATTGGCCTGAACCTGCTTGTCATTGTTCATGTAGTTGTCGACATCAATGTGTCTCAAATCACAATATGTAATGGGAGAGTAATTACCATGTATCATTCCCACTTAACCATTAATGGGGTACTTCATGCATTGGTGATATGAGGAGGGGATTACCGTGTGCATATAGATATAGGTTCTACCCATCAGTGCATTTTTTTGGGGTTTCCAACAAGACAACCATGAACACTGTAATGGTTATCAGGCCACCAAAAAGGGTATTCAAATAGATATTTCAAACAAGCAACTTATTGTTTCTCTCATAACCTTTAAACATTACATTAGAGGGATTAAAATCTATTTTAGACAGCCCCAGCTTGTGGAGTGTGTGATTCGGGATGATATTGATCCTAGAACCTATGTCGATGAGATAATGAAGGACTTCCACACCATTGAACTAACATTTGATGTACAGTGTTAAGATCCTCCACCTTATAGAAGAACCTACATCTTCTCATGGGAATGAGATAATGTCCATACATTCCACAAGTTCAGCCTCCTCAACATAGAAAGCCTATATACCCTCTACCACTATTTCATATTGGAAGTGGATCCTCATAGCCTTGAAAAGGGATTAACACATAAATTTGGAAATGAGGAGAACCTGTGTAATCTATAATTTGGTAGAAATACAAGAATGTTTCTAGAGCACATCATCTTTTTCTATCGTGTGAAAATTTATTCTTATATGAGGTCGCTCTATGGCAGGAGGTAGGGTGGATGCTACATGTCAGAGTAGAGGATTTGAACTTGTTAAGCGGGAATCCCACTTTTAACTATCTGAATCTCATTGGATGAGTACCAACAAATTGATGTATGATTGTGGCATGGAATTATCTATAATCAACTGATCATAGTACTGTCATGATAGCTATTTCTGGTCGAGCATCACAAATGGAGTATAAAGTCATCTTGATAAAACACGATGAGAGGATTTTGCATGTTGATTCCTGCACTGATCTTGTTGCGTAGTCTTAGTGTTGTGGACGATGTGGTGAGAAGAATATGAGAACACACATTGATAGTTCACATTTCCAAAGTATCATCAACACTACCATGAGCTAGAGACATTAGGAGGGTCTAACATGCATTTCTTATCATTGTGGACCATGTATAGGTCTACTAGTTCAAAAGTGATCAAAAATTTGTACTCCTAATCATCAATAGAGGAAGCCTTAATTGCTGGGAATTCTGGTATGAATACCCATCCATGAGGGCATGAATCCTCTATGAGTACATGATGTCTTTAGCACTGATGGAAGAATTTTCTTCACCTTCTATTGTTAAATCCTAGTATCTCAACATTGTGAAAGATGGGGTGTCAATGCATAAGTAAGATATATGGGGAACACATTGACATATGGTGGCTCTAGTTGATTCAAACTAGCCCTGAATAATACAATGGGAATGAGAAACAAACCTGTCTGATATATGTTCATCATAATTTTGAGACCTGCAACAGATGACATGTTTCCATTAACACTCGATGTCACTATTAGGTTTAGAAAACACACATTCCACCTATACTAGGGCAAGAAAAAATATGAATATATTGTTATCAACTTGGTCCTAGATCCAGTCTTTGAACACATTATAGTACATGAGAGTGTATCTAGGGAACCGTTGGTATGGGCTGTAATTGGGGTGATTAGTGAGATCAGCCTCTTCGAGCCTCTTGCATTATGAAACTGAAGGATTCCCTAGTCTAAGGTGATCTGGAAATATCTTGGGAACTAAGCATCATTAAATATGTAGGTATAGTTTCTTCGATCCTGAAAATGGAATCAATGATCCTGTCCTTGATGAGTGGATAGAGATAGGCGAGGAGGTCGAATATAGTTATATAACCTAGGTGGAATTGTCGAATTACGTAATGGCGCCTGTCGATTTGGAGGTAGGAAATGTTGAGATGGATGTTGTGGCCCCTGGTGACATTATGGAAGTGGCTATGTATGCGGCAATTGTAGTTTTCACGGTTCCTATATATGTGAAATTTTTTATATTATTATTTTTGGCTCTTCTTGGGGGAGCTGCATGGGGAAATAAGAATTCCTACATATCAAGCTCCAAGGATTCCTCTTGGCCTTGAGCCTTGTTAGAAAAATTATGATATCCACCTAAAAATATATGAGTTATTAGAGATGTAAATATTTCAGTCTTCACATACCATATAGTAAATGTTAGCAGTTTTCCTGAGTTAGCATCATATCGAGTCAGTATGTGGGGACCTTCCACTGAATGAAAATTTCTGTTACTCGATCATCTGGCCTTTTCCTGCACATGAAGAGATCAACAATACTAGTCTTGTAGTTAGAGGAACTAAACTGATACAAAAACTAACTAGTGTATCCTACCATATAGCTATGAACATAATGTGTAACATGCTATATTAGACAAATGTGGGGCCTTCTAGTGTCTGTATGAAAAATAATATCATAATGGCATCCTACTACGCTGAAGATCCCAGCATGGGTCCTCACCTTAACATAAAGTGGGAAAGATCCTACAACAGATATCATATCCCATTAAATGCGATATTTTTGGATTCATGAAGCCTAGTGGTGCTGGTGTATCATCATCCCATGACAGATATGGCATTCCATTTGGAAGAATCTCCACCTGTCGGGTTTTCAGAGCCATGAGGTGGGTAATAAGATCATCCATTGGCTCATATTGTCAAGGATTCCTATCTTCGTGAGGATTCATAATCACTAGTGCATATGTAGGTTATGAAACATGTTAATATGGATGTGTTTATTGTGGATTGGTAGGTGGAATGACCCAAGGGTCCACTAGAAGAACCTATGGAGTAGCTGGTGAAACATGTGATGGGTCCCCAGGATGGTTTTTGGGAAACTAGAGTGGATTTGGCAATACATAATGGGGGTTTTTCCATAAACATCTACATCTACCAAGTCTATACATGTAACTTTATCAATATAAAAGGGAGTAAACACTCTAGGGTGAATTTTTGCTTCCCTTTTATTCCTCATTAGAAGAGGGTTGGGATCATACTAGCGATTTTCATAATATGTCCTCCATTCCATAGCACAATGAGCAAGGAGATCATCAATGATCCTTCTCTATTATACTAGATGTTGGAACAAAGTGACCTTTTTAGGAGCCTCTTCATATTTTTCACATAATTAGATGGGTTGGAGGGCTTTCATATCCCAACATGTGGGTTTCCCTTTCTGGGATCTTGACTTAGAGGTAATGACTTAGATGGATCTAGGAGGCGAAGAACCTTCCATTTTTTGTGAGTGTGGATACCTTCAGGGTCTACCAGATATTGTAATTCCCTAGTGGGATGATAATCTTCTATATACCCTATAATGATTCCCCTCTAGTAATATCTTTTGAATGACCGTGTTTTCAACAACGATTCAAAAATGCATATCCTCGATATTACTATGTGAACTTGGTTATAAAAAGATAGGATTGAAACACAAGGAAATAAACTACCCACACCATAAGTCAATACATACAGGTATGAAACCTTAATAACTAGACGTTTTACAATAAATATATGGATAAATTTTTGATTTAGAGTCTGATGACAACTAGGTGATGTATGAGGGTAACAAACATGGAGTGTTACTAACTCAACCAGGAGGAACTGCTGGCCAATGATGTCAAAGTGTTTCCGACAATTAGGGTATGATAACCGTTGAAGAAGGAGTAAGAAATGTGTCATCCCAATATTTTTTTGTGTGAACACACCTTCATAAAAGGTTTGGGGATCTAGAATATTAATTCTTTCTGTTGTGATAGGCTAGATAATCTCAGGGATATGGTCCATTATACGATATTCCAACAAACATCTCGACTCAGACTTTGTATCCAGCCTTTGGTTTCCCCATTCATATGCTAAGGGTAGTTTAGGGATAGGTAAAGACACTTAGGTGGACCACTTCCACAATAGACTGGTCAATTTAGATTTTTGTACATGAGCTGATGATGGTCTACATCTTGGGATGTCTCCCAAGGAATGCACTAACTATATTACCACATCACTATAGCACTGGGGTACTAACCACTTCATCCTGTATAGGGTTTAGTCATTGGTGGTGGAATAGGATAGTTCTCATTGTCGAATGATCACCACTATGATTCCCAATGATCTCTTATTGATGTAGGGAATGATCTGTGAAAAGATAGAGGATTGAACAACAAGACAATGTAAAAGAGACAAATATTCCACCTCCTCTATGTATCTATGGACAGATTCGGGGATCCAAAGAATCACAGTTTCTAGAAGGAAAAAGTTGATAGTCTGAGTTCCTTCCTAAGACCCTGATATATAAGATTAGGGTGAGGGATTTATCACATAGTACCACTCCATTTTAGATTCTGAAAAATGACGGGTTGGACCATGATTTGAGGTTTCTCAGGGTTTTCTTTTAACGGTGATGACCCTCCCTCCTACACTAGGATGGTTCTTCATGTTAGTGTAGATTTTTAATATAGGTAGTCCCTCTGTGTAGGTTTGTGTTGGAGTGGGGAGGGAATCTTGTTTGATGGGATGTTATATGAGTGGCACCTAGAAAAATGTCAAATGGAATATTGGGAGGACCTCAATGATGATGGGTGACAGAGTAAGGAGGACCTTCACTCTGATTAAGGAAACTGCATTGAGAATCCCTACTTGTGATGGTGATGTTGTGAGAATGACCTTCAAAATGATGACCCACAATGTGGGGAAAACCTCCATACCTAGGATCATGGGAATGGATAGGACCTTTGTGTGGAGATATATCAAGAAGGTAGGACCTATTCTTAGGCTGATAATGCTATGATATGGACATCCATACATAATATAATCATCATTGGTTGACCCATAGTGACTGCTATTTACATTGGAAATCGGGGAAGTAATACAATCCTTTATGTGGGTTTGATGAGTCATTAATCCCGATCGAGCATAAAGATTCCCCAATTATACAGTGAAATAGAAGTGATATCACATGTCAGTAGATACTTAATCCACACAAGACCTAAAAGATGATGCCCCTAGCGGGAATAATCTGGATCTTGTGCCCAACATAGGTGTCGAGCTCTTCGAGCTAGGCTTGAATGTGTAGGTGTATGGACCACTTTCACTTTGATATGTGAGACCGACTGGGGAATTTTCATGTCCTGGGGGGATCCAGCCTTGGTGGCCCCATGGCTGACGTCACATTCAGGAGTACTCGGACACCCCTTACATCGTCATTGTGAGGGAGTGATACATAATATCATTCTAGTTATAGGATAATGAAATGATTGAAAATCAGAGTCGGGAGTAGCGGATCCCAATGCGGATATTGGGCACAGTAGCGATGTCAAGGAATTGAGGCCCAAATATATATGTATGGGCCATACCCCTCGTGCTTTTATCAATGGACATGAATGTCCACTACCCTCCATTTGGTAAATTTGAAAGGTGATATGAGGCGTGGATGCCTCATAGTGCTGCTAGTGGATGATTTCATTGTGATGGTGAATCCAAGTGGTATTTCAACATTAGTATTTCCCAATCTCATTCCCTTACATATATGGGAAAGAGGTTATTGGTTTACTACATATTTTTCATAGTTCCATCAGAGTAGAAAAATTTATCCATAAATATAAACTTTATGAAAATAATTTTCAGTTCCATAGTGTTTTTCAGTCTTCAATGGTTGCATAGATAGTTTAACACATGAAACATCTTAATCTAGGATGCAAAGTGATCAAATACTTCAAATCCTGGCAAATTTCACACAAATACCATTATTTTCATAGTGGTACCTAGCACCAGATTGATGGATCTGGTGACACACTCATTTTTGTATTCCCTAAACACTATTAATTTCCATATTAAGGAGATGAATGTCATTTCTGGTTCACCATTATTATTTATGATGCTTTTTTCTGGGGAGAAACTCATCATGCCATGTGCATGGGATTCATTAGAAGAATAGGTCACATTGTTTCTTCATATTTTCTATTTCGAAAGACAAAAGTCATATTTCACCTCATGAAGGGAGTTTTCTCCTTGATTCAAAACACGATGATGGGATTCGAGTCTCTCCAACCCTAGATTCCTTCTCAGAATTCATTACCTATTCTGGGTCTGACATAAATATTAATACAATGCTCACGAAACACTTCCTAGTTTCATATCTTTTTAGACACCTATTAATTATTTTTCGTCATTCATGGCATTCTAAAGGGTTCATTTCAGTGTAGCAACCTTTGGTCTATAGAGTAGTCATGTTGGGCATCGATGGTGTCTGTAAAGGATGAAACAATGGTACACATTGATTATATCATATTAGTGGGATTTTTGAGGGTGCATAATCTCGAGGAATACCACACCAGGCGTGATAAAATTTATGCCAGATTCTTTTCGTTGAGGTTTTCCTTGGCTTCCCATGTTTAACACGGGGTATAATGAATGTTTAGTTTCTAGTAGTGATAAATCACACTAATACAAAACATTATTAAATTAGATTGGATGTGTAAATCCCTAGGAGGGATAACATAGATATATTACCAGATTAATGGGTCATAATTACAAAAAGGTATAGACCCAGGATGATTTGTACCATAATGGGGAAGATTTCACACCATGAAGGATGATCTAGACACCACAATGGGTGGATCAGAGGATGGTGGGTCCTAAAAACGGATTATAAGATTTACCGTTGGTTTGGATTGTAACTCATGGAGGCTTCCTATTTAACATGTTTTTGGATATTGGGATCAAAATACCCATAGTTTGAGATGGTGAGGCATGGAATCGAGGTTTATACAAGGAAAAACATCTAGGGAGCATGACAGATCTTACACTTAGTGAGAAGATCTGGTGATACAAAGATAAATATGATAAATGAGTCTTACATATCGTTATCTACCCTTATTTATGGCCCAATTTCACTAGGAAGTGAAAGATTGGGAGATATAAAGATGGACATGGATGATGTATCGAAGGGTAGAATGAATGGGGAGGGAACCAAGATCATGTGTGAAGGTGATGGTTTGGGCATGAACCTCATGGAGGATTCCTACGTATCCCAATGGTAGGTAATAAAATACCACATAGTTTAGGAATGGGGTGATGATTCACCTTAGTGAGCTTCTTACGTATCCCCGGGGTAGGGAGTAAATGATCACATTGTTTGCTGGAGAGGGGGTGGATCATACATAGTATTGAGGACTAATGTAGATTCCATGGTTGATGCTTACTCGAAGACCATGAGATTCATGTTAAATGTGAGAAACAAATATGTAATAATATATGTTTACATCACGTCACAAAATGTGTGTTAGGGAGGAGTAGAGTAGGGCTGATGCAGGATTAACATACCAAAGAGGAAACATGGGATTATGCCTAATTGGCGGCCTGTGGAAAGTAATATTGGGAGTTAGTGCAAGATGGAATCCTTGGGTAGATGTCCAGATGTATGAGGAGATAATGGTGGTAGTATCGGGAGCACCTTATTATGTTGGGTCAGGGATGATGTAGGGACATCCCAATGTGATCATGGAGACAAAGTGTACTGTAAAAGAGAGAGAAGGAGAGCACTAGTTCCCATGACCTCTATAATCCCATTTGACCTACAAAACCTTCATAAATAATATTTTAACAATTTGTGTTGTGGACTAGGGTTTCATTTTAGTTTAACGTCTTGAAATTCAGATGATGGTGACTCGCTTCTCACCATTTGGACATTCAAAAGAAGTAATAGCCCGCACTTGGGGAAGGGAATGAAAAACCAATGCCCAAAACTGGGGGTTGGGGAGTGATCCATTAAAGGATCCATGTTATCGTGGCTATGAGATGAAGAAATATCCATTAGTGAACCTATGCGATGAAGCACAAGGTAGAAAAACACAACTTGAAGCACCACTCGAGGTTCCTGGAAATAACTTCGTACATGCCTGGAGGGCCACATGAGTTTGGGGTGTTAAATTCAGGAGGCATTTCAGAAAGGTGATTTATAAAGATGAAGGTCCTTATAGAGGAAAGGTTCTTTAAGAAGGGCCAATTATTTGTGAAGGGAGGCCTTCAATGGAGTATAGAATCTCCTCAGCAAAGGAATCTTTATTTGGAGAGTGCTTCACGAAGAATAAATTCATCCCAAATCATTGAGCCCATTAAAGGGCCTTCCCTCTATAGTGAAGGGAATAATTATTCACAAAGATAATACCCACCATAGGTGGGGTGCATGAAGAATAGAAGTAGGCATTGAATTTACAGGCCATGTACATTCAACATTCCATTCTCAACATCACAAATGGCATCACGAAACGAGACCTTTAAAGTTGAAAGGGGGTAGTGGCAATGGTTTGAGGGGGGCCTTCTATTTATAGGTAACAATGATTAGTGGGGGTCGCAGAGCTATCCGCGGAAAAAATCCAACCACCACAAATATGTGGTTATGTTGTGATTCCAATGTGGAAATGTCCGACTCACAATGTGTCTGCCAACGTAATGATCATGGATACTCCTGTGGAGATAAATAACTGTTGCATAGAGGATAGGCTCCACCAGACTTCATCACAATCGTTGAAGGTCTGTTAGGTCAGGTAGTGGATTGTATAGGAGGCCATTGTGGAGAAGGTCTCATAGGGAATGTGATTCCATGAAGTTTTTAGGATTCTTGGGACTCACATAGGGTCCATTTAATATTCTCAGAACCGTAGAGGTGGGAAGACACTACAATGGTCTTCACGCACCAGACCACTATGATTGGTTTTATTATTATTAAGGCAATTTTTAGTGTATATTTACCTTGGATGAGATGCTACATTGTTTTTAAATAATGTGGCACGAATTGTGGCACAAATATTATAGTTTCCAAAAGCACCTACCATCAGAATAAGTCAAATTCAATGAATATTATATTCAATAGGACATTTGATACCATACGCTAAAAAATATATTATTAATTAAAACTCGTATATTTATATAATGAAAGACATTGAATTTCAATACATAAATATCCAATTTTGTTTGTCCATAATCCCAAAAAAATAAACATATTTACCCTTTTAATTAGCAATTATAAAATAATCATATACCATCTAGAGAAGTAAATATGTATAGTAAACTAATAAATAGTCACTATCCAACTATCATCCATATTCAAATAATAATATATAGAATAAAAATACATTTCATCATTAAACATAAATGGATAACATGATCATAACTAATTCAAAGGAAGTTGTTGTATTGTTAAACAATAAATATTATATATTCATATATCCATTTGTTTTGTAATAAAAATATTAAATATTCTAACACATCTACCCATTCTAGTAGAATTAAATTCTTTTTAAGTGAATATCATCCAATCCAAAATAAATAGAATATTATATTAAAAAATTATAGGTAAATTCGTATATAAAATAATCCAATACTATAAAAAATGATCATAGTTCTGTAATATAAATAAGGTGGATGAGCTTATGTGAACATAACTCTATATTAACAATGGAATCATTGAATTATCATTACATTAATTAATAACATTAATGTAAAATAACTCTTGATGATTTATGATAAAATAATGGATCATGAATTGAATTATTTTGATATATTTTGTTTAGTTATAAAAGTAATATATATATATATATCATGATTCATAAGAATCTATCGGGGTAAAATTTTGTTATTATAATATGTAAAATTGAATAAAATGATAAATGGATTTGTTTAAAAAAATTACATTGAAAAAAATAAAAATTTAACTATTGCATTAAAAGGTAAATATTATAAAAAATTCAGAATGGATTTTTAAAAAATTTATATTCAAATAAATGTAAAATTATATTTTCATTGAATGAAATAATTTTTATTTTGTTTAATTTCATAGAGTACTACAAATCATATACAAGCAAAAGGAAAACCCATATTTTTATTTTATAAAACACATTTTTCAAAAATACCACTATAATAAGAGTAAAAAATCATAAACTAACTAAAAATATATTTATCAAAAATAAGACAAAAAGATAGAAGATATTAAAATGTAATAATGTTATAACCCCTGAATTAATGTAATATATTCATAAAGAAGTCATATAACTCATGGAAATAAGACTTGATTTGTCAATATATATTATTAGAAACAACTACAGAAAGCATGAACAGTTTGAAAATTGGGTTATGTTGTAAAAAGAAATAAAATGATAGAATACCAAATTATAAAATAAATGTAATGTAATGCATATAACATATATAATATCTGATGAAGTGACTGATAATATCTCAAATAATGAAAATTGATTTACTAAAAACACATACCACTAGGGTAAAACATGCTTAAAAATGCATTTTATGAATATAAAATTATTTTGGATAAAAATGTCAATGAATTTAATGGAATAAAGTATAAAACAGTAATGATATAGAATATAAATATAAAAACATCCAAATGAATAATTTTTAATAGTAGATAGAATGTCTTGATGGATCAGAATTGAGTCCAAGAAAACCATTTACCTTTACGAGCACATTTATCAAAACAACTAGGAAGAGATTAAATATTTTTTATAATCAAATATAATTTTGGAAATATAAATGATTATATTATATAATAAATATTATTTATACAATCCTTATAAATTAAATTGCATACATAATAAAAAACATGTACAAGATAGAGGAATTTGAGATTAACACCCATTCCTCGATCCTAATTAACCATGTATTATCACTATATGTATTAAATAGATAATAAAATTTCACTAAAAACATACCCAAAAAAATTATTCATAACTATAAACATCTATAGTCATCATTTATAATATTTTTATCTATATATGTATTTTTTTATTTTCTATATCATTTCTACACTTATTGTAGGTTATATATATCACAGTAAGAAAGTAACATAAAAAGGGGTTTCATTATATAATTTCTAAAAACTAAATCACTCATTTATCATTTTTTTTACTATAATGGATATTAAAATATATTTAATAAATATATAATTTCATTTCATTATATGTTTTTGTTACAATCAATGAAGGTAGTGTTAAGAATGATCATGTTTTTGTGATTCTTAATGAATAAAGGGTGTTTAATTAATTAATGGGTAAAACTATTATATCACCTTACCAAAACAATCATATAAAAATTTATATAATATTTTTCCAGTAAAAATTTTCTCATATTTATAAATGATAAAAAAACATTTTATTGTTCAATTAAGGAGTTAAACTGAAAAATTTATGAACTAAAATTAATTATCGGTGATTATAAGAAATATTTTTTAGGATTACTAAACTAGAAGAATAATGAAATTATAAGGTGTCTATTATTATGAAATATCATATGTATGAATAATAATGAAGATATTATAATTTATATAATGTTATAAATTGAAATGAAGAGATCATTATCCTTATTGTATGCTGGTTATAAACTATTTATTTAATGATAATAATTTTTGATTATTTCATTAGTAGTATCTCTATTTATTTATTCCAAACCACCAAATATCAATTAAATATTATTTTTACATTTCAATCCCATTTTTATAATAATACATTTTTTAGTTATGAATAGAATAATTAAAAATAATTCTTCCATCGATGGGGTTGTCCACACATACGTATGGATGGAAATTTCATATTTCATATAACATGATGAATGATATATATTGTAAATTTTTATATATTTATAAAATTTTATAATTCAAATAATTTTTTATTTAATTCAAATTTTTTATTAAAAATTTAAGGTGGTGGAGTAAAACTAAACATCTATCTTCATGAAGATGGTAGCTAGCGGAATAAAAGAATGATGGTTTCAATATTCTTAATAGAAAAAAGAAAAGCTGATAAATGGTTGTTACTAAAGAAAGAGAAATTTATAATATATAAATATATATGAAAAAATATTATTATATTATATAGGTATCTATAAAATATATTTTTAGAATAAAAATTTAAACGCATGTTTGTTAATTTTAAATGATTACTAATATTTATTTCTTTGAGATATCAATAAAATTCCCCTTGAATATTGATGGAATATGATAATATTTCATTACATTAAGACAGTGAGAAATAAATAGTACTAAGACCAAAGAAAAAAGTGTTGGGGAAGAGAAGAAATCCCAATATTTTGCAGTGTGTTGAAGGGATGGGGATAAGGCCCTTTTAGAAGTTTTGAGAATGAAATTTTATAAAATATTTCAATTTAATATAATGTGATCACTTGAAAAACATGAGATGTGGCTCCATAATTGAATAATATATTATTTGGTAATAGATAATTGTCATTGAAAATTTATCCACTCAATTATTAACATTTTTAACATGTATTAATCCCTTTACCCCCTCATTTATTACTTTTATTTATTTAGACTTTATTGTATTAATTAATTTTTACATAAGGTAACTTGTCCATTATGAACAAAAATAGTATTGTTGTCATTATATAATTTAGACCCATAAAAAATAAATATATAATCTATTTCATTTTATTTAATTTCTAAATGTGATAAGTTTTTTGTTAATAGAAAAGAATAATACATTAATGTTTTTGAGAATATATTAACTATATTCTAAATTTATAAAATTGTATTTTAAATTAATATTAGAATTTATATTATCATATGATATTTTAAAATAAAATTGTATTCTCATATAATGTTTTAATTAATATATAATTAATACATAAATGTTAAATTTTATTAATAGAAATGTTATTTTTAAAAATGATATTATAGCCTATTCACAAAAAAATATTTATTTTTATAACAGTAAAAAATCAATAATATATAAAATTATTCTACATAAAAAAAATATTAAAGTAATTTTTTGAGTTAAATTATTAATATTCATTGTTGAATATATAAATAAAATCACTATGTATTATAGTGATATATTCCTATTGGCATATTGATTTTTAAAATCTCAAATATCAGTTATTATTATTTCAAAACAATTAATAAATAATTTGTTGAAAATAAATTATTCATATTATTGATATATTCGTTTATTACCAAATAATAATATAAATTGTTTCCTGAAATAAAAAAACAATTTTAGAAAATTATATTCTTATTAATAAAGTTATATTTATAGTTATTTTAGATATATTAATTGAATTATAGGCATTATAAATGTAGAAATTAATTTCAATCTATATATATATCATTAATAGGTTACGTTTATTATGTCCCACTAATTTATTTTGTAGTTTTTAACTATCATACATAATATTTATATTATTAGTAAAATATATATCAGTTTTATTTTAGCACTATGTTTCATTTTAATGAATCTATAAATTAAATCGACTTATTAAATTGTAATTGTATTTTAAAATATAAGGATATTAAAAAAACCAACACATTATATGGATAAGATTACTTAGATGTCATCATATTGAATACTGTGAACTCACATATTAATGGTGACTGTTATGTAAAATGGGTAATGTCCTACATCACAAAATGATTCATGTGAGGTCTCCACATATCCTCATGTACTAATTCGGTCTTTTTCGAACACCCATGCAGAAACCTCGTAGTACATACATTACCACCAAGATATTTACATAGTGGAAGTAAAACATTACACTACCCGATCCCTTCCTTGATATATAAACCATGCTCTTTATCTCAACAATGTCTCCATACACATTATTTATTTTAAGGTATTAATATTTATTAGGTAGCATGTATTAGTAGTTGGTAATCATTCTATTATCGTATTCAATGGTTGTATGTATTTTAATATCTCCATAAGAGTTCCATATCATTATATCACAATACTAGGTATCTTTTTCATTCAAATTAATGACATCATCAATTTTTAATCAACTCAGAATGCATTTTAGTATCATTGTAAATTGTCAACATAAATTTAATGCATGTCAATATTACTTCAATGTTCTATTTAGTATATCCTTAAACCTATTGTAGTAATTAAATTTTTTCATGGACCATTTTATTTGAGGCATCAATATTCAATCATCATCTTCAAACATATACTAATAATTAAATGTATATTTTTGACAAATAAATGTTATTATGAAATATTTTATAATAAAATTACCTTCTTAAAATTACTATATTTTAAATAAGATTTTTATGGGGTACTATCATTTATAATCTCCATCTAGTTGTTCAAGATGCACCATAATTTTCCATTTTCATGTAATTATAATATTGAAGGGACCATCAACGTAAGAAGACTCCATAATCATCTTAAAATAAAACTTGTCTAAATTATAATGGAAAAACACCACATCTCTATAATTTTAATGTTGAAATCTCATTCATAATTATTTTATTCCTTGTTGAAACATAAAATCCACACATATGCTACATATTACCCCTATTTCTATTTTCTTTTAAAAACTATAAATCATAATATCGTTATGTGTACCTATTCTTCTAACCACTATCTATAAAAATAGAAAACCAAATTAGGGATGAACATATAATTCATAACCATTTTGTTAATTGTATTTTTAAAAATATCATAGTGTTATTCTGAATAAAAATTATTCAAAACTATTAATAGATGGAATATAACATATGTTTCATGGAAATGAGCCACTAGTTATATACTCAATTCCTACCTGGGATAACAATAAAAAAAATCTATAAAAATTATAAAGGATATCATTAATATGTTCAAAATGTGATAAAATTTCATATTTTTATATCAATGTTGTTTAAAAAGTAAATTATAATACCACACTGATCTCTCTTCTATATTTTATAAATTCTATCAATTTTCCTAATTTATAAAATATAAATTTCTTTAATTTATTATTCCTCATGAAAACTCATCTAATTAGATGCAAATAAATATGCATTGTCATAGATAAATAATCCTAAAATAATTACTACTCCTTATTATATAAATTCTAAAGCACTCATATACCTCCCCAATAAGTTCTCATAATTTAATAACCAATATGTCAATAAAAATATTTTAAATGAGGAAATAAATTTGAAAATATTATATCATTATATAGAATGAATGACTAATAGTTTTCCCTTAACCATTTTTCATCATTTTTTCAATAATAACATTTGAATAATTTTCTATTTTTATTTTATTTTTATGAGACATCCTTAGATAGATATAAATTTTATATTACTAAAATATTTCCTTTTTGGGTGTTTTATTTATCACATCTACCATAATATTTTTTTGATAGGTGGATTCATTTTTTCCAATAAATATGATTAAAAATCTAGTATAGTCATATAGTCCTTTGTATTTTTTTCCCTATATGTTAACCTTCATAGTATATTATCAATGATATAGGGGCTATTACCCTATGAAATCTATCCATTAATTTCATTATATTTATGTGAATGAACCTTTTTTACAATTATGATAGTTGTTTATTGTGAATTATCCTTTTTTATCGATTTAAAAGTCAGTTTTACAAATAGATAAAAAATCCTTTATACAATTGAAATATTTCATTAGTTTATCATATGGTTTCATATATTATTTTTTAGACCATTACTTTTCCTTTTGGTCCATCCAAATTCCATTGAATTTTATATATTAGTTTATGTTTTCATGTTTTAAAAACAAGAATTATTCTACACAATGATCTATATCATAACATATAATTATTTTTATTCTGAGAATACATACATGGTTGTTTTGGAATAATAGATGAATTCTATATCACATCATTCATTGCATGAAATTATTCTCACATATTCAGAAAATGGACACATCTTGGTTTGTTCCACAATTATGGTAGTTATATATTTAAACAACATGTAGATGATTTTTCTCAAAACTCCCACAAACTATATAAATGTCCTATAAACCTTTTTCTCAAATTCAGATGATAAGCATATCCAAAAACATACTAATAAAATTCAATTATAAATCCATCTGATCATTTAATTGGGGAAAATGGTAATCTAGGGTTAATAATTTATACCATTAATTTATAATACTATTTTTACACATATCTTCTCTGTCTATACAATATTGGATATGGTTTTGAAATATTAATAATTAAGAATAATTGGTTTTCACTAAAATTATTATGAACAAAACTAACCTACTGATTTTGAGCATATATATTTTACTACATGAAATGCCTTAACATTATCATATACTATGTTGTTAATGACTTATATAATCTTCTTCAAATCAGTCTAAGCATTTGTAAATATTTAGGCCAAGTTGGAAAATTATTCTTCTCTTACATAAAATAGTTTTCAAGATTTTCCACTATAGTTTCATACACAACCACTATATATATATATTTCATTTTCTCATTAATATAAATTGTATTTTTATTAAAATTCCCTACTTTTTCATTCAATATCATATCATTTTCATTCATCTACATTATCTCTTCCCTCTTGAGATATGTTATCTACTCCAAACATGACTCTAACTCATTATTCAAGATATATGTTATCTTTTTTCTTAATCATTTATCCTTATCATTGATTCTAGTATGAGAAAAAATTTAATCATGATTCATTAGATTAATTTACACAATCGACTCACTGGATTATGGGGAGTGTTATTGATCTTAAATTTATATAAAAGTTATTATTTTTCTACAATATAAAATATCCACGATTTAAAATTATTTAATAGAATATTTTTGGATTTAATTAAATTTTATTTTCCTATGAACATTATCTTTGTAATAATCTAAATTATAAAATACACTCTATATATTTATATATATTAGTGAATAAATTTCAAATATCATAACAAACACATTCATGGGATTTTTTTATTAATTTTCCAATTTAATTTCATGACCATATTTGATAAATGGGAAACAATTTTATTAGAATATTCACCATATTACTTATCATTATAATCATACAAATCTGATATTTAAGTCACTTCTGTTTTTAAATTTCTCATGGATTTAAAATTTCACTTATAATGGATAATATTTTTTATAAAATAATATTTACTCATCTTTTATGAACATAGAATACTACGTATCAAATCAAGGGAAATATCATCTCTTTATTACAAAGATAAAATCACAGAATCAAAATATCTCTATAATAGTGCAATATTATTAAATAAAAATTATAATGTATTTTAATTATTCACTAAATAAATGGATATTATTGATTTTATCATTGAATATTTTAAATTAGTTATAAATATTTCTTTTATAATTCATCATAATATCACAGAACCCTATTATATAATTCAATAATGTTGGCTCTATAATGTAAAAATTTCTTTTGTACCAACTCTACAATTAAGACAAAATTTACAAAGTAGTTTGAACTCCCATAATATTTGTTTTGGAATTTTCCAAAAGAGATATAAAAATGAAATTTATGTATCTTTTATAAACTATTAAAATTCTTTATTATAAATACATATCAATTCAACATCATAAATTTGAGGAAATACCACTATTTTAACATCTCCCACATCCAAGTCTTATTGATAATTGTGGGAAACATCTTATTCATACATTTATTATAATTTTTACATCATATGTGGAGATATCCCTAATATTAAAGGACTTTTTATCTTCCTTACTCAGTGAATATAATTTGTGATGGAGGGAACATAGGTTATATATAATTCTAATTTAATTACATATATATGTTATGATCAACAGAGAGTTGAAGAAATGATCCCTTTTTATGAGTTATTTATTTTTATTCAATTGTCTATGGTGGTTTAATATATTAGTATACTCATTTTTTTATTTTTAATAACTAAATATTTAAAAATTTAAATCTCATCAGACATTTTTTTATAAATTCCAGCCTCAATATTAGATGATACTGCATTTAATTATTGATTATCTCCCACAATCATTGATCCACTGCTATAAAATCAAATCATTTAAGAAGGAAAATATTAAATCACCTCATATAATCATTATTATCATGGATTAACATAATTCTGTAATATATTATGTATATAAAAATTATATATTCTTTCTAATTAAAATGTTTTGAAAAAAACAACAAATTTATATCAATTCATCTTATTAAAGATGAAAAGATTGATATATATCACCCTATATGGTACATCAGAAATAGGGGAATTATATGTACTCACTTATTTATGAGAATTTATTTTATATAACATCAATAAGATAATATTTCCTTTACCACTCTAAATATATATTCAAAAACACGTTTCTTCCATAATTCTATAAATTATTAGGCATTACATTTTGTCTTCTCTATTTTAATAATTGTATATTCTACAATCTTTTAAAAAATATAAATTTTAATTTCCTACATTATTCTATTTAAAAATAATTTACTCAATACTACTCATACTTAATATATGTTTATTTTAATCCTAAATAATATTTCAATTAATCTTCAAGTAATCCTAATCCTTCACAAATTAACAGTTAATTCACATAATATTTCCTCACATTCATGAACATGACAAAAAAATTCTCTCATTAGAAGAATGCTTAAAAATTGATCCTTTATAATGTAATGGTTCACATAGTTATTTATCATATACAAATTCAACATAAAATGTTGTTTCCCATACCTAAAACAAAATTAATTCTATTTTTTAGGAATAAATGTTTATGTCATATATAACTTATGATTTTCTAGATAAAAATACATTCACTTACATTAACCTAAAAAAACTAACCATTATAACATAAAATAAGTGATAATCAGGTACTTATATGCATGGGTGACCCTATTATTAAATCCTTTAATGTCCAAACATAATGGTTACAGAATCATTCTCTAGAAACCATTAAAAATAATCCAATAACCATTCACATAAAAATTACTCTATAATAATCTGTCCTGAACAACACATTTGTAGTCGTTATCTGTTTTCATAAAACCTTTTTCATATATCAAAAATATATTCCATAGGGTTTATAAAATACTATATATTCACCAATATAAATCTATTTAAAAAATTATTATATATTTGAAGCATTATCTACAGGTTTTTATCTATGTTATTATACATTATAGTTCCATATGTTCACATAGTGAGTTCAAAAACAAATATAATGAACACCTTTCCTCATTCAATTTTTCTTCACTACATAATAATTATCTTGGTCATGCATAATCTTTTTAGATATTTAATTTACAATTTAGAAATAGAATTTTCATTGATAATTTGTAATGAATATGGAAACCGTACTACATAGTTATAAAAACATATCTTATATGGGGTGAACTTGACCTAGAAATCATCATTTTGGATAGTGCATTTTTTTGGATTATAATTGACATGAGACTTTAATGGGGAAAAGCCAACATTAGATATCATATTTAACATGTCCTATTGTATTTTATTGAAATCTTATTTATGGATAATTGTACTCATGGGATTCTTCCCCCTTATATGAAACCATCATCCTTGGAATATTACATGGTGTCACACTTCCCTTTCATTTTACCAATCTCTTTATACAATGGTTAACCCTGTGTTTCATCTATAATTGTTATCCATATAATTACTGTCTTTGATAGGTTAATTTTTTTTAATAGAAATGGTTATGGGATGGATTTTCTTATGGCTAGCTATTCTGGGGAAATAATTTATATTCTCATTATAAATATTGTAATTTTAAAACTAATCCCTTTAGGATGTCAACATTAATAAACATCAAATCATCATCAATTTATAATAATATATAAATGAAATTAATTAATAATTAAAATTACCAAAAATAATTCTAACTCACATTACTATAAATTCAATATCTAATGAACAATTTAAGAACTGATCTTTGATTAATTATTACCTTTTTTGTGTGATTTCCCTTTCTAGATGTAAATATACAATGTACAGTTTATCTAACTACTAGACCTCACATTTATGTTATTGTAGAAAATATTTCCTCAAAACATTCATCATCACATTCCATTTTCATTAATGTCATCTCTACAATGAATATATTTAATAGATTCTATAACAGATGAGATGACCCGGAACAGTATCAATGAAATATCACTTTTTATATGTTCTTCATGTAGTATAAATATTAAAAAATAAATTATATAAAACAATAAAACCATCATAAATGAAGAATGAATGGAATATGATGTATTTTATAGATGTTGAGGAACCCATACTGATTAAATATTAACAGTAACACATGAATAAGAATATTACCCCTATAAATAGTTAACTAACTAATAGAATATTTACCTCACTAATGAATTTTTACATAACTTTTGTCTACATTATAAATGAAATTACGATATAATTATATCATAGTTTAAGTAAATGAATATTTTAGCTATTATAATTTAGTGTTAATATTTAATTATTTCATAAATAATTATTAAAAATATTATAATATAAAATATGATTTCAAAGAAAATTATTTTTCACTAAAATTATTCATATTTATAGATTTTTTTGTTTGGTGAATTTATGATATTTTTATCAAGACCTTATTTAATATTCAAAAGTGTTATAAAATAAGGTATAAATTAAAATCTATATTTTTTGAGTAAAAAATTCTTATAAATTAAAGTTAAATTTCTCATAAATGGAAAATTATTTTCATTAAATGGGGATCATTTTTGAATTATACACATCAAAAAATGGTTAGGGTGAATTTGTGGGATTATCATGAAATTGTGGATTTTTTAATTGAATAGTAATATATGATAATTTATATTGTATATAAATTATATGCTAAAGAATCTATTAATTGAGTTATGTCTGATGTACGAAACTCTCTCGATTGGACCCAATGGGGCTCGGGCCACGACTCCCCAAGAGGAACTCTAATAGGCTAGTGGTTGTCAACTCGCACCGAGTAGACTGTCACACACATGGGATGCCTTAGTTTATCCAACATGTACTGGTGCACCCACATACACCTCCATGAAATTGTGTATAGGTATATAAATATTGAAAAAGTGAATGAATTCATCTATCACAAACTAGAGTATAATATAATTAAAAACTGAAAAATATAGGGCCCACAAAAAAACTGAAAAATTCTCCAATCTACTCAGATAGAGGGGATCAATTTCAAACTCGCACAAGTAAACTCTATAGTTTGGCATTGGTGAAATCATTGGTTAGTCCAGCTACTTTTCTCAACCTTCTTCATATCCAACCGGGACTCCATCGAAGGACTTATGGTCTGCACAAGATACAATGTGTGTGGGGAAACCATGTGCAGAAGTGAGTATAAAAATAATTAGTAGGTGGGACAAAAACCCAAACCACAATAGGAGTAATTGATAGGCACTAGTTAACTCAACCCAGCCTGAGGGAACCCAATCAAGAGATAAAATACATCTCAAGACCATCGTCGACTAAACACTAATAGTCATATCGACTTCCCAAGAATGTCATTGCAAAGAAACATATTATATGGACTCCCAAAACATACCCATATAAACTCAAATATGAATCCATGTCTCTTGGTCCACACAATATACTATCCATTGTAAACATCTTGAAGATGTAATCCAACACAAAAATTGTCCCTCAAGGTACTGACTTCAATAACAAAACCAGTTTCTTACCTGATGGTCTATGGTATAGTCCTTAATCCGATCACATTCCACAAGAATTTATCCATTCCGGATGCCACCTAAAATGACATGGGACATATAATGAACATGTAGATGATGAGTCAAACTCAGAATCTCAGATGGAACTCAAATGGGAGATTCCACTTTGTTAGGGAAATGAACTAATGTAACAACATTTTCATCCATCATGATACCTATCTATAAGGGTATGCTTGAAGAACAATGCCACAGATGAAGTTTCCTAGTGACTAAAAGAAACACCAGTCCTTATGTTGGGGATCCCACAAAGGGTTTGATGGGGGTCAACCTAGTTGGAAACACTGATCATAAAAAGGGGATCATAAGAAAACATGAATCTGGAAAAAGCAGTGTAGTATAGGATCATTTATAGTGTAATGTAGTTCATTCCAGATGAAATAATAAAGTAGTTCACTGTTGAATGCAGAATGAAGAAATGCATCTTGATACTCAGGTAACGGGTTTTCACTTAGGGCTCAGTAGGGTCTCCATCCCCTACTGGAATAATAATATTCACAGAAGCGGTTCAATTGACGGGTAAATATTGGTCAAAGTGATACCAACCCTTATAGGGAAAACATAAGGACTTGAGAATCATGTCAGGTATCTCGAGGCGACACTTTCTCCATGTCCACTGAACCACTAGTTGAAGCAAACTAAGGCAGGTCACTCTAGAAAGAGGAAACACATCCTTGTTTCACTACAGAAAAGCATCCAAATAGGGGTCATATTCCATCTAAGAGAAAATGACACCAAAAAACATCATAGGGAAATGAATAGTGGGCCACTCAACCACTATAGGTTTAACACCTTCACTAATTACTAAGAGGACCCCCTCAACCCTGCTAGTCGAGACATCAAAAAAATGAAATCATAGGGACCCACTAAACCATGCTGGTTGATGTAAAAAACCATGAAACCCCCAAAAAACATCCAATAAACTACAACTCATATGCCAAAACTAGAGCCACCATTGCATTCTATATGGAAAACATCACAGGAGAGGAAACTCGCAAAACTGAGTATGAGTCCAAGAAAAAAAGATATGGATATCGGAAGAACACATGGAATACCTAAAGGGAAACCTACTTCTAATACAAATTTCTGAAAATACCATTTAAATGAACTTTACATTTCACAAAGATCCCACAATTTCAATCTATATGGAAAAAGGGTCAGAATGGACTACTCACATGCCCAAATCTGACTTCTTAGGCACAAAGTACCCAAATCCACTTTGCTGAAAAAAGTACATGGCATGTAAATTAGTGTTCAAAAAATTTACCTTCATCCCTCCTCATTTCCATGTACATTTACATGTCTATAGAATCATATTTTATTCTTGTTTAAATGTACTTGGTGTGTACTTAAATGTACATAATATGTATTGTTCAAAAGCCCTAATTCATTGTTCTTTTTTACAACACTGGTAACACGACCATGTGAAACAACATGGCATATACTCTAAGTACATATCATATTCCTATGAATAGTACTTGTTCCCCAATCTCGAAGAACACACAATTTGTGTGACTATTTTATATTTTGTGTCAATGGAAAAATCGAATAGGATTTCCCTACAAACACTGGATTTCATCATTATTCACCCTGAAACAAATAGATCGACCCATTAGCTGTAGCTATCAGTTGTCAATGGTCTCCATAAACTAAAAACAAAGCATAAAAAGTGGGATGAATACTAAAATGAAAAACTTACTACCTTGACGGTGAAACTACAATGATTTGAGGTCATATATGTGCTTTAAAACTACTATTACATGATCCTGGAGTGATCACCATCAACATTTGATTATGATGGAACCTCAATTCGATGATCATGCATTCATGTCATTCCTCCCCAAAATGGATATATAGAGGGAGTGGGGGATTTAACCTCTTACTACGCACAATGAGGAGAAGGGGGAGGGGATTTAATTTAATTTTATTTATATCCTCTCCGCTAACTTCTATCCCCGACATTACACTAACCTAACACCCATTGAAGAAATATTTTATATTGAACCTAGGGTAAACATACGATTCTGGAACCATCAGTGTTCTCTGAAATATGATCTGAGACTCTACACATGATTTAATGAAGTATTAAATGAAAAGTTCAATGGGATATAAAATATATCTAACAAATTTAATATCTCCATGCTAAGGCTCCCCAGTCCTCATATTCAGGTGCCGACTCAGCGCCTGGACTTTGAATTATTCTTAGGAATATCCCAATGTATGACAAGGAAAAGCCAGAGTTGTACATCCTTTTCTACCCAAGTCTTTTCATACCTAGAATTAAAAATCCTAGGTACATGGGAAAGGACCAAATTTATGTAATAGGACTCCCAAACTAGCGATTTCAAATAAGTTTCATGTGTTGTAACAAGAACACACCAAGAAAAAACACACCACTAGAAATGAATGAGAGGGTTTAGAAACCACATAGGTATCCTGACGCCCAAAAAAACTCACTGAACCCTCGACAAGAACCAAAAAACACAAGAACTTATCACTAAACAGAGAGGGCCACCCTCATCAGTTTATAATCATCCTGAATGGGCCCCAAAATACCTCAAACATACACCAAATAGTCTATTCCAATGCCAATATGACGCAAAGAAAAAGTCACCTCACCACCCTGGCACTCCACCATACCAGTTCCATCACTAAACCTCATAAGTTTGATGAACTCCCCACCATTAGGAAAATCCAATTCAAAAACATCTTGTAGATATCCCATCACGCGATACCTTTCAACAAAACATCAACTCCTTATTTATAATTTTTCTTCCATAAGTAGAAAGAACATGTTAACTAATGTGTACACATTGGGTTTTACAAAGCAAGGAGAAACTGCTGACAACACAATAAATTGACCTCAAACTCATAGGCCGATGGAACACTTCCACCACACCTCAACAATATCCACCATGGAAGGAACTAAATCACCATAACAGTTTTATTTCTCACCTCAAGGATGCATCTTAGTGGGGTATGTGTTCATCCTTCATGTGATTTAAAACCACAATGTACCACACAACAACCTCCTTGAGTATCCCATGTACAGGATGAATCCTATCACACAAGGGAAATAACCAACAAATAATGCATACCCAGACACTCACATTGGGTCCTACCGAGCCTGATGGTAACCAACACCCTACCACACCTCTTGTAGAAAACTCAATGGTACTCAACCACCCCACCACAATACCTCCCAATTTTGGAGACAGTGACTTGCCTGCACGTTTTTCAACGTTTTTCAAAAATTCATATCGGTGGGGGAAGGATTTCACTCCCTCATGTTGTTAATTCGAAATTGAAAAACCCAATTTGAAATTATTACCAACATCTGAAAAAAACTGAACCAATTAATGGAATTGAATGAGTACCTCCTAGAAGTGTATAATAATCCTATTGCAGAAAGCTGAAAGGACACAGAGTGTTCCCTTGTCCATCTTCTATTTTATGAACCATGTTGAAATCCATTCCACTATCATGAAGGCCCAGTGTCACACCCTCCCTCATTTTCGTGATGGTATATAAATTCTATTTCTATATGTCGTCGCCCTTCATAAGAATATAAACATCTCTCCCACTGCTGAACAAAATCCTGGAGTGGAACCAAAGTTCGGGCATTTGAATGCCTCTTACATCGGTTCCTCATGTGTGGAAGTTGTGCTAATTGGGGGTCATGATTGACCTGGACTTCAATATAACACTATATTTAAATATTTTCATGCGCATGTGACAGTAGATCATTATTTTCCAACACCAAAATATCCATCCATGGCTCTGAATTTCGGGATTCATCCAACAAAACCCACGGTGGAAAGTTTATGAACAACTCAATGGGTGGTGGATGTACAAGCTATAAAACAAGTGTAGAACCTACCATATGACTAGGAACCTAAAAAGTGACATTTTCATTCATCATGGTTTACACCAAAATCATATGTGGAACCCACAAAGTTTTTTTGGGTGGAATAATCCTGAAAAAAAGTTAAGAAGCACCATGATCAAAATGTATTTCGAGGGAGATAACTCATTAAGGACAAGAACACCCACAAACCCAATCCTATATGATTCATATGCCATTATTTCAATATAAAAAGATACTTAATGTACTTATTTGAAAGTATTTATATATTATTTCTCGTGAATGGATATGTCAGATGCTAGTACCAAAACTAGAGTCAGTAGCCTGAATTCCAAAGATGAAACATCCCAAAATCAGTGAAATAATACCCAAACTAATATAAAAATAATGGTCCCAAATTGGAACCAACAAACTCTAAATCAACATTATCCTAGAATGAGCCAACATGGCTCGATCCATGACTCTCAATTCCCAAATCGAATACGTCATGGGCTAACAGTTCGCCCTGAGTAGGCTATCACACACATTAGAGGCCTTATCATATCATACCTGAATGATCGCACCCACATATAACTCCATTCAACAGCGAAGAGATGTATAAAAACTGTAAATAAATTGATTCCTACATCTATCACAAACTAGAGTACATTGGATGTAAAAAAGGGAAAATATAATGCCCGCCAAAAGAAAACATCAAAATCATCCAACGTGTTATGATAGAGGGGGTCACTGTAAAACTCCAAAAAAGACAGCTACTCAATGAAACCCTTGTAAAAATACTTCTTAGTGATGCTAATATTCTTTTCCTGCTCTGGATCAAACTAGGACTCCATCGAAGGACCTCTAGTCTTCACAAAACACAATTTGTGTGGGAAAATACCATGCATGGGTGAGTGTAACAATACTAATTAGGTGCCCAAAAACCAAAACCCAAAAGTGAATAACTGATAGGAATCAATTAACTCAACCAAGCATGGGGGAATCCAAGTGGTTGAGAAACACCCCCATGATACAATTATCATCTGAACATGACTAGAAAACTATACGTCCCTAACATGTGAATGAAAATAAACATACCATGGGGACTCAAAATACATTAACACATATATATAGTATCGACTCCAATTCTCATGGTCCCTATTAAAGAAAATCCATTTTGAACTAATTAAGGTTCTAACACAACACTCGAATGGTCTCATGAAGTACTGACATCGTAAAAAACAACAGGATTCGATACGAAGGGAAACTAAAAAATCCTCCCGCATAACAAACTCAAAAAAACACATCCATCACTTATGGAAAAAATGAGAGGGGACACATCAAGAACCCGAATCTGGAACAACCATCCTTATAGAGTATCAATTCCTGTTAAGATTTTGTCACATTGATTTCGAATATTCCATAGAAACATTATGAAGAAGGAATAAGTGTAATCACTCAACCCTTCCATTCGAAACACCGTGGTCGAATATAGAAGGATAACATGGAACTCAATACGTAGATAGAGGGCCTTTTTTGAGGGCTCACTGGGGCTCTATCCCCTACTATAACAACAAAAAACATGGGAGGAGAAGCCATGCCATTGTAAAACATTTGTCACACAAATACCCACCATAACATGGAAAACATAATGATGTGAGGATCATATCTGGACTCTCAAGGTGATATGAGCTCTAAGACCACTACTTTTGTAGTTATAGAGAACATAGGAGACTCAAATCCAGATGTAAAAGCACATCAATGTTGCAGGTATGCATAAAATAATAAGAGGGTTCACAGTCCAATGAATAGGATAGGATACCAAAAATATTCATAGAGAAAGGACCAAGGGACAAACTAAACCTATCAAATCAAAAAATAATCACTAGTGACTAGGGGGCCCCACACGACCTTGCTAGTCGAAGCATTGATAAATGATAACTAAGGTACCACTCAACTTAGATGATCAGTATCGCTAACCCATCCAATCCACACAAAAACACAAAGACATCATAACTCCTTGGCCTAGACCGTAGTCATCATCATGTTCAACTTAGAATAACTGATCAAGATAGGTTACTGCAAATCCAAAATCTGAGTTCTTGAGAAGAAGATACGGAAGGAATAAGATTTCATAGAGATACTCAAGGAAAACCTCATTCTAAACCAAATTTCATAAAAAACTATTTTAATGACTTCTATATGTAAAATGGATCCCACCAAAGAGATCTATATGGACAGATTATCAGAAAGGACTAATCACATGAGAAAATACTAATTTTAGGGAATAAAATACCCAGAAACTCTAATCTAAAAAAAGTATATGTCATGTACATTAGATTACATTATGTGTACTCTATTATCTCCTCTTGACCATGTAATTATAGATGGCTATACAAGAAGAAGATCTTCGTGTGTAATTTTTAAAAAAAAACACTTATTATTTTTTTTCACAATGCCTGAAACATGTCCAAGTGCTACTATGTGCTATGTTTTTTGAGTACACGATGTGCACCTATTAATAGTTCTTATTACCTAAATAGGATAATAATTTGGATTGTGTGACTAGTTCAAAAGCCACGTCGATGGAAAAATTTGATAGAATTTATCTACTAACATCCTAAATTTCACCCAGTCACGACGAAACACATTGATTGACCCAACTGATATCCCTAGTAGAGGTATAATGGATCTATAACCTCAAAACAATGCAAAAAAATGGGGATTAAGACTAAAATGAAAACACTCTTACCATGAGCCAAGAAAAATCAATTCATTAATGTCAGATCTACAATCTAATGCTACTGAAGAATTATCCAAGAGATATTGTTGTCCAGATCTGAGTTTGACAGAAACATGTTTTTAAATAGATGGCCTCTAGGTCATTCTTCTCCCATGAGTAAAAGATAGGGAGATGGGGATCCACTATACTAATAAATAGAAGTGGTAGAAGGGATATGTTATTTAATTTTAATTATATCTTATCCATTAATGTATAGGCCCCAACTCTCCACCAACACAACACCTAGTTCAAACAAATATTATGTCACACTGAGGATAAACATGATGTTCATGACTCAAGTACATTCTCAGGAATCTGATATGAGACATTACTTGTAAGTTATTGATTTTTGAAATTAAAATGCACCCAGGTGATAAAATATTTTTAATATATTTAATATGACTATGTTGAGGGTCCCTGGCCCTTAGATTCTGACACTGACTCAGTGTCTGGATTTGTAAATATTAGTATGAATAAACCAATGTCTGATAGAGAAAAAAATAGAGTCACAAAATCTCATTATAACAACTTGTCCACACTGACATCACTAACACCCCAACCAAACATGGTTGTAGGGTTTTGGCATGTCAGGTACCACCTATTTCCCTCTAGACACATTGTCCCACCTAGGGACCCACCCATATGCTTGAAGGGAACATATAACTAATTATTTTCCCCACAAGTGAAAACATTTTATTTCGAGTGTTTTTCCCCACTCTTAGACACCCTAAGAAAATTCCCATAAGTTCAGCCTTCATGATCACTATTCCAATAAAGAAACGTTTATTTATTGAGTTCAAATTAGGTAGGATCCCAAAAAGAAAGGTTCTCCAATTTGACATGAGTCGTATCATTTAATCAGTAACCCATTGTCATTATGGGAAGTTAAATTCACCTCCTAGATCCCAACTTCCTAGTTGTGGACCCAAAATCTCAACACAGGTAGCGCACTGAACTTATGGTTGAGCTCTTGATCTGATACCAATTATAAGAAGCGGGTCCCACTGATAGCACTAACACCCCAACATCTCAAGGTTGGATGGTTTTAGCCAACCAGGTACCACCAATTTCCCTGCAAGAATCTAGTCCCCGCATTGTGGCCCACCCATATGCCCAAACGAGTCATCTGGCTAATGATTTTCCCCACAAGACACCAGTTGTTCCATCTAGTGGGATTTTTCCTCACTCGCACACACCCAAGGTAACATCCCAGATGGTAACATTTCCTAAATACTACTCCAAACCAATAACATTTAACTGTGGAGTTCTAATCAGGTGGGCTCTCTAAAAGAATGTTCCACCTTTTTAACCCGAGTCTTACAATTTATTCATTTAACCCCGTAGTATTACGGGGTGTTACCAAAATCTTGGTTCAAACACACATGAACTTGATAGTATATGTATTCAAATAAATCCACACTATTTATTGTCTTGAGAAAAATAATAACATAATGTATTAAATAATTATAAATCATACCTCTTTTAATGAACCATTGTTCAATCAATATAAATTCCCTTCTTATAATTTTTTTAACAAAGTACAATCACATAAAATCATATTTGGAAACACAATGAAACATCATGTGTAAATGAACTAGTAAACATTATGTGACCTTTAAAATTAAATTTTCCACTTCCGTGATTTGAATATCAAATAACAGACATACACCAGTTCGATATGTATGCAAAATAAAGTCTTTTTTGATCAAAATAATTATTGTGTGACTAGTAATTTTCCCTTATTTATAATAATGTTACCATTATGAATATTAATATTAAACTTATGAATAATAAATGTTCCAAATGAATTGAAACATCAGTAATGAAAGTAATAATAAAATTTATCCATCATATAAGATAAAATCTGATATAATTATATCAATGTATAAGTAATTAAATTGTATAAAAATTATTAATTAAGTGTGGGTATTTCTGTAAGTCATAAATATTTAATAATATTTTTTTGATTAATATAATATATTAAATGAAAATTAATTTTCATAAATTTTGTTCATAAAATAATATTTTTATTTATTTTTATTATAATTTAATTTAATTAGTCCATAATTAATTTCTTAAAGTGCTAGAAAAGCTGTTTTAAATTGAGAATTTTTATGTTTAACGTAAATTATTATTTTAATTTAAAATTTAAATTTAAAATATTTATATAATTATTTTAAAAAATGTTTTTCATTTTTTAATTCGGAAAATAAATAAATAGTTAGAATGGAGTTTTTTTATTTTTTTGAAATACTTATTTTTTTGGTGAATATTAAAATAAGGTAATTTGTCGTATATATAAATTATAAGTTCAATACAATATTTATTGAGTCATGGAAGATTTAATAACAATTTTTTCGATATCACTTTATGTAGTTATCATTTTTAGTCTCATCAATCCGGATTATTTCTTGTCTTGAGAAAAATAATAAACTAATGAATTAAATATCAATAAAACTCTCATCCGCTCTACAATAAATACCACCCTCACCACTTCTTCTCCTAAGACCCCTCATGCCTTGTGACCTGTCCAAATTATTATCAAATATCTTCCTAATAGACACCCACGTGACCAAGATATTATGATCTTAAAAAATGAAATTCCCTTAAGGGGGATGCCATGATGGAAGAATCAATATATATCAACATCATTCGTTTTATTTCTATTTCTTTTCATATACCTTTAAATTTTTTTCCATCCTCAAATATACACATCGAAATTATATGAAAACTCAAGTACCATTGATATACTATAATTTTATTATTATAATGGAATAATTCATCATCGTCTCTCTTTTCACCAAATTTTATTATAGAAATGACGACACCATTTGAGATGTGCTTATTTATCACTTTCAAGGATGATGAGATTTCAATTTCTATTAGTATATTCAATTAATGGGATGAAGAAATTTTTATTGATGAAAAAAGAATATTGTATATGTATTATATCTTATTTAATTCCCTAGAATTAATTTTTACTCATTATTTTAATTAAATATTTAAAGTTTATTTGTTGTGATAAAAAACCCTTCCAATTAACCCAAACTATTATCATTAATGTTTTATATAACGATTAATCATCACTAGAAACAAAAAAAATGAATATTATAACCATTTAATATTATGGTAGATCACTAATGTCATATAAAATTAATTCTAAAAAACATTTCTCATCTTATATGTTTATCCATAAATGTATATAAGTAAACAGGTCATGAAAACCAATGAATCAAATGATACAATACAATGAAATTAAACGTATTAACCCATCAAAAAAGACATGAATGAACCTAATAAAGTTATAATAAATAATTATCATGTAGAATATGTTATATAAATATTAATTAATTAATTTCATTTCATTATCACGGACATAATTATAATGTTCAAAACAACTTCAGATAGTTGGTAAGGGATTCAACCAGAACTCTCATTATTCCTTCGGGTTGCACTATCTCTATTCTGACAAAATTGAAATTCACATTTCTTTTTATTAAAGTCATCTAAATAGTATTTATATGTCCCAATATATTGTATCAATATATTTTCATACTCCTTATTTTGGGATATACATGTTTTTTGTGGTTCACAACTCGATGTTTCTCGATAGGCATGCTGTTTAAAGGGAACTTCACAAATTCTTACACATTTTAATGTCAAAATAGTAACCAATTTTTAAGATACCATTATTTTTATAAAACCACACATTAAATTATCAAAAATAAAATTTTTTAATTTAATTTTTAATACAATATTATATCATATTACATTTTAAATGATATATTCCTTAAACAACACTAAAATGATTTAGTTACAATGTTTCATAAAAACTCTTTTATATGTTATCAAATAAATTTGACATAACATGTCATGATATATTCCCATTATAACTTATTTTTTACCTGAAAGATATAATTCTTTTATTTCATGGACACTATTAGGATACACATATTCATTATGATTTATGATATGAATTTGATACCAATTTCATTCCATGGGTACCGTTATGTTTATTTATGATTCATTACATACGATTCATTATTTGGAAATAATTTTATGAAAATGTTATGATGGGTGTTCCCAGATAGTGATCCAACTCACTGGGTAATGTTTAGTCTCATGAGACATTATGTGCAACGGTCTAAATATTTATCCTTAACTCCTTCTCCTCGTGAAAGTATTTTGGAGGTAATCCTTGAATAATGATACTAATTGTGAAAAAATCCATGAACTCTTTCTAAATTATTGTTTTATGTTGTTAAAATATTACTATAATATCATGTTTTATATGTTACGACTCAATATATTCAATATTGTTCCAGGCCTTTTATATCACTGTGTCATGTCTTCTATCATTTTCGTTAATGATTTATTCTTATGATTATCCCCTTATTGGGATTTTTAGCTCATACATTATTTCATGTTATATGATGTTTATTATACATATATTCAATGGCTAAATGGAACATATGATCTCTTTATGAAGATAAAATAATGAAATGTTTGTTTAGTCCCCTGTTTTCTGTTTTGTGTACCTAGTCTTCCAAGAAAAAATAATTTATGATCCTTGTCTTGTAATTTTGTGTTGAATTATTCATAAAAACATGTAATGGTATGAATCAAAGACTATGGTCATTATACCTCCCCTCTATAATATATACGACCCCTTATCACCCCTTCTCTTTAAGTCTCTATGATATGAATATTGTAAATATTAATCCCAACTCTTATTCACTAGTATTTCCCCATGATTAGGAGCTCTTATTATTTCCAAAATACCAAAACCTGATCCTTTAAGAATGTTTTCAGGGTGGATAATTCATGAAGTAAAATCCTTTTCATTTTCCATTTAATTTAATTTAAAGTTAGTTTGTTTTATATTCCTCTCCTCACATACTCTATCCAAATGATCATGATAAATCCTATATAATATATTTAGTGTAATCATATAATATATATGTGATGTATATTATCCAAATTCTTTATCTGTATCTTTTATTTTAAAAAAAATCATCATTTGTGGGGTGCCGATTTATATCCTTCATGGATGAAAAGTTTTCATTATTCAATTTCTCCATCAAGGATGGTAATGAAACCATTTATATGGATAATATACACTATAATATATTTGTTAAAAAAATTTATGTTTTGGATGTAACATATTTACAAAAAAATAAACAAAAAAAATAAATGATTCCATATGATCAATAACCTCCATAATAATCTAAATTATTCTTACTAAATTTATTGTCCAGTGATTCATCATGATAACATATAAAAAAATAAAAAATATAAATATATATAACCATTATAAATTTTGGATCTTCATAAATGACATATAATTTCAATGGTGGGGTAATTATACCGATTACATTTATATTAGTACATATTAATAAGCAAACCAATCAATAAATCCACAAAAACGAATGCTTCTGAGAAAGAGATTGTATCATGTAACTCATCAAAAATTGTAACACCCTGAGCTTCCATGATACGCTTCTCATTCAATAATGCAATAGCTTGCATTGTACGCAACTTTGAGTTCTAACACACCGCAACTAATCAAAGTAGCCATTATGAATAGTAATAACCACTTTTTAAAATTATAGAAATTTTATATTTCAATACGGACTTCAATTTTGAAATGGTAATATCGAAATTATCCTAAGTTGAATTTTTTGTAACTTTCTGAGAACTTCCAATTTTTTTATGAATAGTGAAAAATACTTAAAACAATTTTTTTAATCAAAATAATTTATTGTGATAAATTATACTATTTAGTGGTTTTAAATTATAATTAGAATATATTTTTACCATTTTATCCAATGGTGGTCATTAGAATTAATTTAACATTGAAATTGGACATAAACAATTTCCAATCTTTTGATATAAATTGTTTCTTAAAAACACGCTATTTGTTGTGACAACGGGAATTAATTATAAAATTAATTAATGCAACTTATATGTTTGGAATTTTGTAAAATAGACATCATTTTTGAATTCGGAATATCAATTATAGCTTAGGGTGAAATTTTGGCATTGTTCTGAAAAACTTCAATTTTTGATGAATAGTGAAACCACTAAGTGGTAGTTAAATATCTGATTTTTCGTTTAAATGAAATATTACCACTTCTGTGATTTGATTTTCAAAAAATCCGACATACTTGGTTGTCATTAAGAAGTAAAATGTGGTTCAATGAGATTAATATAATTTTTTGGTGAATAGTAACTTTTAAGTTTTTAATCGCGATTAGAGGTAATTAGTGAAGTTTAAGGTAAAAAAAATGTTTTAATAATATGATATGAGCTTGACACTTGTCCAAATCCTATTGTATGAGTCATGGCCGACCAAGACAACCCATGGGTCAACTTGGGGATCCCATGGATCCACTTTGGTTGGAAAATGACATTAATATATATTTATTTAATGTTAAAATTAAATTGACACAAACATGAGTTGTTTTACTAAAACATTTTTTTAAGTGGGGTTAAACAAGTCCAAATTTTGACTATAAATATTCATTATAAATATAAAAATATTTCCTACATCATAGTATTTTTTTATAATTTTTATACATTAAATAAATAAAATTATTTATGACATCATTATGATGCAGCGATGACCTCATTCTTTAACGATTTTAATAAAATGAAAAGATAATGTAAAATCCAAGGCTTACACTTGTCCAAAGACTATTGGATGGGTAGATTTAGAACCCTTATCATCTTAGCCACGAATTATATAAGTTTGGGACCTTTAGAATCCGAAAAACATTGTGTAATAAAGTAGCATTTCAATCATTCCAAAAGTGCCCCTCCTCTCCACTTATAAAAGGCCCCCACCTCTCCCACCTTATTCACACCTTCAAGCCATTTGGCTCGGCCAACCTCTAACCAAATACTCTCCCAACTTCCCCTATTACTCCTAGTAGCCTCAATTTGGGCAGAACTCTTCCCAAGGAAGCCTTTGGTTCAAATCAAAAAGAGTTGCCCGATTTTGAGGAAATGTCTTCTCTAATGTTGTTTTGTTTTATTTTTCTTCTCCAACCCCCTAAACTCTTTTTTTTCATTTATTTTGTAACAAAACCAGTATCCTCAATATACTAGGATGTTTTTATAAGAAGTATTCGAGCTACACTTACAGACACCTACATCTAATGGTTAAAGAACATAAGTTTTCTGTGGATGGCGAATTTCTGCCTCACGAAACGATGATTGTTCAACACTCATAAAACACCTTCAAAGGTGGCCATTAAGATGTAACTATTTTTATATATGATATATAATATGTTTTTGTTTTACTTATGCTTCTGTATTTCTCATTTATGGCATACTTTATGATTTCCATTATGGGTAAAACGCGATAATTTCATTTTAGGATGTGCGGACTACCACCCCCTCAAAGTGATTTGAATCATTAATGCCATATGTGGGATGTATAAAGTATGGAGTAAATGGTATTATACACTATATTATACTGTAATTATATTATAAATTTATATCATTATGATTATGTTCCGTTAAATACGAAATAGAAATGAAAGTAGCGTTCATGCGTGCGTACGGCTTACCGTCTCCATGAACGGTGCATTTCATTTCTTACCTCTAAAAGTTATGTGACATTATTAATGAATGTATATACTGGATATATATCATATATATTATTTCTAAATCATGAATATAATTCTAGATATAATGGATATTTCACCACATGAACAACTTGTAATTATAAGAAGATTATTTTTGACTCAAGTACCAAAGATCGACAAAACGACCGTTATTAACTTAAATAATTAAATAATTTTCATAACATGGTAATAAGAGATATAAATGGAATAATGAACATGAAAAAGGTTATTATGTAAATATAAATTAAGTCTAGTTTATTATTCAGGAGGTTAAAGAACGGTCGAGTTAGGACAAGATGCAAGGTAAGGGAATTTCTTAACCCAACTTCCATTCTCTGGGTTAATCTCCTACTTTCAAATTATGTCATGATATTATTATATCCTATTTTGTATTTTTACTTTCTTTATGTGTACCTATAGTGAATACACATAATAGATCTATTTTATTTCAAAAATTATATTTTTAAGGACTTCGTCTCAATCCGCTTTCATTGAGGCATATTTGGCATTATACACAACTTTCCTTTTATACGGTGTATAAACCCCTTTGACTTTTACGTTTATTAAAAGGGATATTTTTATATGATGCATTTTTCTAAATCAAAAAAGTGAATGTTTTTCTTTCCGTACTTATGCGGCGACAACGACTTCTCCTCCGCCGTGACCATTATTTGAGTTTCGGCTTCCTCTACAAGCCATCATTTTTTTTAATGAAAAATAAATACAAAGTTTTAACTTTATTTTATTTTGGTATTGAAAATGGTTTTGAAAGCGTTTTTATTACATCAATGTGTTGTATTGATATCTTGTGATTGAAATGTGGAAATGTTATGTTTCTTTTATGCATGTTTTATGGGATACGATTATGTTATGGTTTATGATATGTTTAAACCTATTCATATGTGGAATGTATTGGACATAATAAGTGACGGGTGGAGCCCTCTATAGATCCTCGATGCATCGGTAGGTCTCATGAGACAAATAGACGTGGAATTGGTAGAGGCCCTTTCCCATTTTGATTTATGGTTTTGGCCGAGGCCTTAATCATTTTATACGTCTTGGCTGAGGCCTTGACAAAATATTTCAGAATGTATGGAATTATACATTCCCTCATTATGAAAGTGGTTATTGATATTGCATGTGATTATTCGACTAGTAGAATATCCATGTGAAGAAGTGAATGGCATTATATCATTTTAATTTTTCCATATTATGTTGAAGTTCAAGTTTAAAAGGCTTTTGTTTTAGTTATACATTGCCTTAAATGTTAATGTTTATTTATGAAAGCTTCCGCTATATTGTTAACCTTTCTGAGCATCTGAGCTCACCCCTTTCAATGTTTTAATATTTTTCCAGGATGTGAAGAAGTATTTTATGAATGACCTACAGGGGTATTCAGGAAGGGATATGAGTCTGGACTATGAAGACCATGTTATTGTAGTTTGTTTACTTTTTGATGTAATGAAATACTTATGAATGTATCTAGTGTTTCCAAGGCTAATAAACTAATCGGTCTTTCGAGACTTGATCTTTTGTGATCATGCCAATGTTACTAACTAATGCACCGACTCTGGGTAGCTGGGGTCGGGGCGTTATAGTTGGTATCAGAGGCAGTTTAGTACTAACCTTGGAAGCTATATTTAGATAAACTCTGATTAGATCACATAACCAGAAGATAGACTTTGAGGATTAGTATAGAAGAACTTCCTAGAATTTTGGTATTATAGAGATGTTATGAGTTTTCCGAGCAATACATCCCTATCTGGATACGAGCAGGTAGAAGCGGCTCTGGCACAGATGTACCTAGGGGTAAAACCCGAAAACACCGCTTTGAGCTAGACTCGAACGGGAACTGGTGCACGACAACGGGCCTTGCTACACTCTTGGTTACGACACTCCCGGGGGATATGCATAGGATAATTCCCATTTTCTTTACAAACCACTATGAATGGTTATGAGTATATACTTCCTCAAATAAAACCTTTTTATGATTATGGATTATATCCATAAATAGTTCAATTTATGTTAAGTATTTTACAAGTATGGAATTATGTATTGTGATTCATAAACTAATCTAGTTTATGCCATTGTTAAGAAATGGCGCCTCGTGGAAGGAATGGAAACCGTATCAATGCACGCACTCCGTGTAGGGATTGCCCTCCTGCTCAAGATAATTATTGTGGAGCTGGAGATACAACTGGTGCTGATCAACTTATTACCATACTGGGACAACTCACTCAGGTTATGAATAATAACCTTACTCGTATGGAGCACCCTGATCCGCAATGTGGAGGATCAATATTAAACCGCTTCATGAGGAAACAACCACCAACCATAAATGGGTGTACAAATCCTATAGTAGCTGAGCAATGGATAAATTTCTTAGAGAAAATATTCCATGCCTTGGGGAGTAGTGAAAGGGAGAAGGTTGTCATGGCAGTTTACCGCCTCACTGGAGATGCCGATCAGTGGTGGTCGCTGATTCAAAACAAAAAGGAAGATGATGACGTATCGAATATGGAATGGAGGGAGTTCAAAGATCTTTTCTTAGAAAAATACTTTCCTCGTGACCATCGAGCAGATATGGAAAGGCAATTTCTGAGTCTGAGGCAGAAGGAGGATGAGAATGTCGCAAAGTATGAGGCTAACTTTACAAGGTTAGCGAGGCATGCTACCGATTATATACATAACCCAAGGAGTAAGATTGATCGTTTCTTTGATGGGTTAAAACCATTTCTCCGTCGAGCTTTAGTATCACAATCCTTCTCATCATACGAAGATATTGTCTCGTGTGCTATCAAGACAGAAAACGAATTCTCTAAGTATTATGACAAAAAAGTAAAGTAAGAGAAGAAGAGAACGGGGGAACAAGAGACAGATAAAGGGAAAAAGGGAAAGAAGGATTTTCCATTATGTGATAATTGTGGGAAGAATGACCCTGGTACATGCCTAAAAGGAATGGGAGTTTGTTATAAATGTGGAGAAAAGGGTCACCAGGCTCGTGATTGTAAGGGAACGAAAGAGGCTGTCAAAGTTGAATGCTACAATTGTAGGGAAATGGGGAATTATGCAAATGAATTTCCTAAGCGTCAGGGAAACTTACCTCTGAAAAGGCCAAGGGATCAAGGAAAATCTTATGATGTTACTACAGTTGAGGAAGAATAACTAATGTATTGGTGCTTTAGGACTCATGGATTATATTCTGGTTATTATATTAATGTGATATATAAATAAGGATTGTACTGCAGTACTTTTTGATTTCAGTATGGTTTTAATATGATGAAGGTAATTATATTTTTAGTATGTGACAATAAGAGAAACATTAATTTGTTTGGGGAATCTGATAAATTGAATTTGGAATTATGAGACCTTTTAAAGAAAGTCTGGACAGAGGTATTTTGGATAACTATAATGGTTTGAGTGCATTAAGTTGATCTTTGGATAGTATTTTATAAGGTTAAAAAAATTATGAAGATCATTTTTGGAATATTATGATACTATAGTTTTAGGAAATGGACAACCTGCAGGGTGGGGCATAACCCGTCGCGTTGGACAAAGCTGCAGGAATCGATCCTACAATCATAGTGCGTCAGGCCTTTATTTCCTACCACTAGCCTATAGGAAGTCCCTGGTTATTACAAAATAATTTTACTAATCTAAATTGTATGTGTTAACATTTGGAACCTTATACAATTAGGATAAGTATAATATTTTTGAGTTCTATTATCTTTTTGAGTGAATGATGAGTTCAAGGTTGAAACTCTAATTGTCAAGCATAAATATATATATACCTGTCTCTTATTCAATGAATAAATTAATTCTTAAACTTTAGTAAAGGGATATTAAAACAAAAAAATGTGTTATCCTAATACCTTATGTCTTGTTGAGCTGATGATATTTTAAATCAACATAGATTGAAGGCTTTGAGGCCCTCAATTTGACAGTTGATTGTGATTGATGACCTCAATCACTCCCTACAAATATTTACGTTTTTCCTCCAATTATATGTCTCTAATTGCCACCAATGTTCTCCTAATCGAGATCATAATTGGGTGGTGACTTTTTCATTTCCCTTTCCCTCTTATTAAGGCTAAATTTTATTAATCTTATTTCCGATGTGGGTTTTCCTCAAAGGTATTTTCTATTTTCAACCTTTTATTTTCAAAGAAAAAAATTTCAAATTGCGAGGATGCAATTTATTGAAGGAGGGGAGAATGTAACACCCCGAGCTTCCATGATACGCTTCTCATTCAATAATGCAATAGCTTGCATTGTACGCAACTTTGAGTTCTAACACACTGCAACTAATCAAAGTAGCCGTTATGAATAGTAATAACCACTTTTTAAAATTATAGAAATTTTATATTTCAAAACGGACTTCATTTTTGAATTCTTAATATCGAAATTATCCTAAGTTGAATTTTTTGTAACTTTCTGAGAACATCCAATTTTTTTATGAATAGTTAAAAATACTTAAAACAATTTTTTTAATCAAAATAATTTATTGTGATAAATTATACTATATAGTGGTTTTAAATTATAAATATAATATATTTTTACTATTTTATCTAATGGTGGTCATTAGAATTAATTTAACATTGAAATTGGACATAAACAATTCTCAATCTTTTGATATAAATTGTTTCTTAAAAACACGCTATTTGTTGTGACAACTGGAATTAATTATAAAATTAATTAATGCAACTTATATGCTTGGAATTTTTTAAAATAGACATCATTTTTGAATTAAGAATATCAATTATATCTTAGGGTGAAATTTTGGCATTGTTCTGAAAAACTTCAATTTTTGATGAATAGTGAAACCACTAAGTGGTAGTTAAATATCTGATTTTCCGTTTAAATGAAATATTACCACTTCTGTGATTTGATTTTCAAAAAATCCGACATTCATGGTTGTCATTAAGAAGTAAAATGTGGTTCAATGAGATTAAAATAATTTTTTGGTGAATAGTAACTTTTAAGTTCTTAATCGCGATTAGAGGTAATTAGTGAAGTTTAAGGTAAAAACAATGTTTTAATAATATGATATGAGATTGACACTTGTCCTACTACTATTGGATGAGTCATGGCCCACCAAGACAACCCATGGGTCAACTTGGGGACCCCATGGAGCCACTTTGGTTGGAAAATGACATTAATATATATTTATTTAATGTTAAAATTAAATTGACACAAACATGAGTTGTTTTACTAAAACATTTTTTTAAGTGGGGTTACACATGTCCAAATTTTGACTATAAATATTCATTAGAAAGATAAAAAGATTTCCTACATCATAGTACTTTTTTTATAATTTTTAAACATTAAATAAATTAAATTATTTATGACATTATTATGATAAAGCGATGACCTCATTATTTAACGATTTTAATAAAATGAAAAGATAATGTAAAATCCAAGGCATACACTTGTCCAAAGACTATTGGATGGGTAGATTTCGAACCCTTATCACCTTATCCACGAATTATATAATTTTGGGACCTTTAGAATCCGAAAAGCATTGTGTAATAAAGTAACATTTCAATCTTTCCAAAAGTGCCCCTCCTCTCCATTTATAAAAGGCCCCCACCTCTCCCACCTTATTCACACCTTCAAGCCATTTGGCTCGGCCAACCTCTGCCGAAATACTCTTCCAACTTCCCCCTCTTACTCCTAGAAGCCTCACATTGGGCAGAACTCTTCCCAAGGAAGCCTTTGGATCAAATCAAAAAGAGTTACCCGATTTTGAGGTAATGTCTTCTCTAATGTTGTTTTGTTTTATTTTTCTTCTCCAACCCCATAAACTCTTTTTATTCATTTTTTTGTAACAAAACCAGTATACTCAATATACTAGGATGTTTTTATAATAAGTATTCGAGCTGAACTTACACACACCTACATCAAATGGTTAAAGAACATACGGTTTCTGTGGATGGCGAATTTCTGCCTCACGAAACGATGATTGTTCAACACTCATATAACACCTTCAAAGGTGGACATTAAGATTTCAATATTTTTATATATGATATATAATATTTTTATGTTTTACTTATGCTTCTGTATTTCTCATTTATGGCATACTTTATGATTTCCATTATGGGTAAAACGCGATAATTTCATTTTAGGAAGTGCGGACTACCGCCCCCTCAAAGTGATTTGAATCGTTAATGCCGTATGTGGGATGTATAAAGGATGGAGTAAATGGTATTATACACTATATTATACTGTAATTATATTATAAATTTATATCATTATGATTCCGTTCCATTAAATACGAAATAGAAATGAAAGTAGCGTTCATGCGTACGTACGGCTTACCGTCTCCATGAACGGTGCATTTCATTTCTTACCTCTAAATGTTACGTGAAATTATTAATGAATGCATATACTGGATATATATCATATATATGATATATAAATCATGAATATAATTCTGGATATAATGGATATTTCACCACATGAACAACTTGTAATTATAAGAAGTTTATTTTTGACTCAAGTACCAAAGATCGACAAAACGACCGTTATTAACTTAAATAATTAAATAATGTTCATAACATGGTAATAAGTGATGTAAATGGAATAATGAACATTAAAAAGGTTCTTACGTAAATAGAAATTAACTCTAGTTTATTATTCAGGAGGTTAAAGAACGGTCGAGTCAGGACAAGACGCAAGGTAAGGGAATTTCTTAACCCAACTTCCATTCTCTGGGTTAATCTCCTACTTTCAAATTATGCCATGATATTATTATATCCTATTTTGTATTTTTACTTTCTTTATGTGTACCTATAGTGAATACACATAATAGATTTATTTTATATTAAAAATTATCTTTTTAAGGACTTCGTCTCAATCCCCTTTCATTGAGGCATATTTGGCTTTATACACAACTTTCCTTTTATACGGTGTATAAAACCCTTTGAATTTTACGTTTATTCAAAAGGGATCTTTTTATACGAAGAATTTTGCTAAACGAAAAAAGGGAATGTTTTTCTTTCCGTACTTATGCAGCGACAACGACTTCTCCGCCGCCGTGACCATTATTTGAGTTTCGGCTTCCTCTACAAGCCATCATTTTTTTTAATGAAAAATAAATACAAAGTTTTAACTTTCTTTTATTTTGGTATAGAAAATGGTTTTGAAAGCGTTTTTATTATATCAATGTGTTGTATTGATATCTTGTGATTGAATTGTGGAAATGTTATGTTTCTTTTATGCATGTTTTATGTGATACGATTATGTTATGGTTTATGATATGTTTAAACCTATTCATATGTGAAATGTATTGGACATAATAAGTGACGGGTGGAGCCCGCTATAGCTCCTCGATGCATCGGTAGGTCTCATGAGACAACTAGATGTGGAATTGGCCGAGGCCCTTTCCCATTTTGATTTATGGTTTTTGCTGAGGCCTTAATCATTTTAGACGTCTTGGCCAAGGCCTTGACAAAATGTATCAGAATGTCTGGCATTATACATTCCCTCATTATGAAAGTGTTTATTGATATTGCATGTGATTATTCGACTAGTAGAATATCCATGTGAAGAAGTGAATGGCATTATCTCATTTTACTTTTTCCATATTATGTTTATGTTCAAGTTTAAAAGGCTTTTGTTTTAGTTATACATTGCCTTAAATGTTAATGTTTATTTATGAAAGCTTCCGCTATATTGTTAACCATACTGAGCATCTGAGCTCACCCCTTTCAATGTTTTAATATTTTTCCAGGATGTGGGGAAGTATTTTATGAATGACCTATAGGGGTATTCAGGAAGAGATATGAGTGTGGACTATGAAGACCATGTTATTGTAGTTTGTTTACTTTTTGATGTAATGAAATACTTATGAATGTATCTAGTGTTTCCAAGGCTACTAAACTAATCGGTCTTTCGAGACTTGATCTTTTGTGATCATGCCAATGTTACGAACTAATTCACCGACTCTGGGTAGCTGGGGTCGTGGCGTTACAAAAATGACATAAATTATCCAAGAAAAATTATAAAAAATAAAATACGCGTATAGGTGGTTATAAATTAATTAATAAATTATTTTAATATTTTTATCATGGAAATTAAGGCCATGTTAAGTACACACTCAGACACAAGGTATGGGTTTTCAACCCAATCCTAAAATATATTTTAGGATACTATTTTTCACTATTTATCCCAATTTAATAATAAATTATTCTTAAACAATCATCATATATTATTTGTTAATTTTATAAAAATATATGTAACAAATGGAATCATTATTCCTCTTTTATGGAGTTACATGTTATAAAAGAATCATAATCTAACTCTCCCCACCAAAAAATACTGATTTAAATGCACTTCTAAAATCCTTACCTATTTTTAGGTGCACTCTATAATTTGTTTTAAAAAACCGTTAGTTTTCTAAAATCCCAACTTGTATTATGAAAAGACTATTTTAGTTCCCATCTAGTTTTATACAATCATTTTTCCAAATTAACTCTTCATTGCAAATTAAATGAGTATTTCTATCAAGTATTGCTCAATTATTTTATACAAGTATTTCGATAGATTCAAACACTCTTGGTGATTCTTATGTCTAATTGGGGATAATATATTATAATATCATATACCATATTTTATTGAATATAGTATGATTATTTTTATTTTGGATATGCTATGTTGATACCATTAACCTTATTGCACTGAATAGTTAGTGTATATGTTTACTGATTGAGGAAATTTAATTACATTTCATATGTTTGATTCAATATGAATGAATATGTTGATTATGTTTTTTCCATTTCATATGAGGAATCCAATGGACTTAGTAAGATAAGGGTGGCGGCCTATATAGAACCTCGATGCATCAATATGTCTCGTGAGAAAAACTATCCTAGGATTTTACTCATTATGAATGGTGTCTTGTATGAATCATGATGGTATGATTATGATGGCCGAAATTATGAATTCACTCCTTATGAAACTAATAATTTACTGTCCATGTAATCATTAGACTCATATAATATCCATTGTTATGATATATTATGGAATATTTATATAGAATTTAATTCCTTCCATTTTATGATAAGGATTATGTTTTAATGGAATGTGTGATTTTAGTTAATCAACATGATTATTATTTATGCTTCCACTACATTATGTATCCTTATTGAGCATCTAAACTCACCACTATTGTATATTTTAATTTTACCCTGGATGTTAAGACGTATATTTTGAATGAATTGTGAGGATAATCTAGATGTTAATTGGTGTTTCCAATATAGTTACTATGTTTTTCTTCACTTTTAATAGTAATGAAACTATTAAATATGTAACTAGTTTTCTAATGATACTAAAATATTCATTCCTTCAACATACTAATTCCTTAAAATATTAAAATTTTATTAATATAAGGCACAAACTTTAGGATATTAGGTTTGTGGTCTTTACATTTGGTATTTGTGAATGTTTATTATAATCAATGCAAAATAGATTTAGAAAATATAGATTTTAGAACATATCCCTACGATATAATCGTAGATTAAACATCCAAGATTCATCATATAAATTTTGTAAGGTAGTTATTATTTTGATATTCCATGAAATACATCTCTATATGGATACTACATGTGGATGTGGTTTAGGAACAAATTTACCATGGAGTAACAAATATGACACGGTGTTTCAGGACTGATACAGGGTAACATGGTATACGAAAATAGGCCTTACAATATACATGGTTTGTCACTCCTATGGGATATTCATAGGATAATTAAATGTTATTTACAACCCATTATGAAATATTTAAAACTAATGATGCCCCCTATTAAATATTCTCTACTAATATGAGAAAAAATATGTATATAATTTCAATTCAAGTTATCTTATTTTCTGCTATTATGAGTATACATTATAATTCATTAACTAATATAGTGTATTCCATTATTTAGAAATGAATATTAGTGTAAGGAATACAAACTGAATGAACACATGTATCCAATTTTATTATTTCCCTCCCATGAAAGATAATGATATTGGTATTATAGTAATGACTAGTTCAAAGAAACATATAACTATATTGAGAAAGCTAACTCATGTTATGATAAAAACCCTTTCACATATGAATCTTCATGATCCACAACAATGAGGAAAAATATTAGACTACATTATGCGACCAAAAACATCATCATTCAATGGTACTAAAAACCTTTTTTTTGAGTAATCGATATGTTCTATTTAGAAGTTCATTCTTAATTTGGGATGTTATAAAACTATATGGTTTTCATGAAAGTTTATCACCTATCTGGAGATGCAGGAAAATGGTGGTCACTAATCCAAAATATAAAGGAGGAAGAAGAAATTAGAAGTATGGAGTTGAGGGATTTAAATTAAATTTTCCTATAAAAATATTTTCCACATAGTCAAAAAGTTGATATGGAAAGGAAATTCATGAATCTGAGGAAAAGTGATGATGTAATGTTTCTAGGAATGAATCCTTAATTACATGGTTATCAATGAATTACATATATTACATACGTAATCGAAGGAGTAATATTGATCGACTATTGGATGGTATTAACCGATTCCTCTAAAGGCCTTTAGTCTCCCAACATTTCGTATCATATGAAGTTATAGTCTCATGTGCTATCAAGGAATTTAAAAAAATTATGTATGTTATCGGAGTTAAAACTAAAATAAAGCGAATGAGATTGCTACAAAACAATATAGAAAAGGAAATGAGGAAAAGGGGATGAAGGTATGAGTTAATTATCCATCCTGTGATAATTGTATGAAGAAACACCCTGGTACTTGTTTGAGGGGTATATATGTTTTTTATAAGTTTTGATAAAAATATTTTCAAGCCCTTGGCTTTAAGTGAAATAATGGACATTCCAATGTTCAATGCTATAATTGAATAATGATGGTATATTAGGAAAAGTCTAGTAAAAATCACCATAGAATGATTCCGCATAAGAAGTGAAGTGATAAAAACTAATCTTATGTGGTCACAACTACTAAAGTTAGAGTTTCTGATTATGTGGTTGTAGGTATTCCAATCATTTCATCAATATTATCCAATTCATTATCTAGTTTTTGGTCACTACATTGTTTTAAATCTTCCTATTTTCCAATTAAAATTAGACATTTCCCTTTTCATTTTATAAATGTGATTTTGGTTGAAAATCCCATGGGACTTAACATTTTAATGAAAATGTGTCGATATTTCCCCTTTGTGACACATAATTTTGATTTAACTTCTGACCATATATTCATATGCATTATATATTTTGATATAATACTCATTTTTAATTATATTTCAATCAATGATGAAAAAAATATATTACTAGAATAACGATGTTAGAATTTTGGAAAATGATGCAAAGTCCCTTATTGGCCGAGAATAAACCTCTCCATCTAATTAACATCTACATCCACCCCCAGTAGCTCTACAAAATTATATTATTTGTGAGGCAGGGAAAACATGAAATATAGAAGATGAAATAAATATTAAAAATGATGATGTACCTATTATGAAACAATATGTTTATGTGTTTAGAGAGTATTTTCCTGGACATCCTCCAAAGTGATAAATTGAGTTTTATATTGATTTTGTTCATGGTTTGAGGTCTATATAAAAAACCCGCTATAGAATGGATACAATGGATGTAGAAAATATGAAAAAACAACTAGAGGTATTTACTTGTAAGGGAATCTATTCGATATATTATTTCTTTATAGAGAGGTCGTATTTTTTTCAAGAACAATGATGGATCTATGAGATTGCGTAATGACTACAATGTGATCATTTCTTTTACGATAAACTATTCGAATATGCTACCTCACATTAGTGATTTATTTGTTCAAAATAATGAAGCCCAATATGTTTCAAATATTTATCTTTGACAAGGATATCATCAATTACATGTGAAAAAGGAATATATTCCAAAGACACCATTTTCAACCTGGTACGTGCATTATGATTTTCCATTATTATATTTTGTACAAACTAATGAAAAAACTGGTTTTATCGATCTAATTAATAGAGTTTTCAAGGAACATATTATGTAAATTTTTGTGGTTTTTATTGACAATATCTTTTCATAATGCAAAATATATAACGTTCATGATAATCACAAGTACATTTTTATAATGACTCTTAGAAAAAACGAGTTATATGGGAGGATTATAAATTGTGAAGTTTGGAATCAAATAGTTACTTTTCATGGTCACATTACTTGTATGGATGGAATATTTGTTGATACAAAGAAGAAAAAGGAATTTCAGGTATGGCCAACCTAAAAAAAATGTAGTCATGGTATGTATTTTTCTTGTTTTAGTAGATTCTTGTCAACATTTAATACGAACATCACCCATTTAGATAAACCATTTACAAAGAATTACTATAAATTGGTTTTGTTCATATGGAGAAAATAATGTGTGGAATGTTCTAATTAATTAATGAGTATGTTAGTGAATTCTATGATCTAGGCACTACAATCGAGAAAAATTGTAATTATAATTATATTAATAGATAAAATAAAGTACATTGTTGTTGTCACTATAAAGAATTATATAGTTATTTCATATGCATCTAATAAGATAAAAACACATGAACATAACTGTACAACTGATGGGCATGATTTTGAATACTTAATTTTTTTTTGAAGATATAGAGACACTGTCTCTATATAAAAAAATATGAGGTTTATATAGCTCACAAGAAAATGAAAAATATGTTCCCAAAGATTTAAATAAACATGAGGAAAATGATATGGCTAAATCCACTAAATAATTATGATTTTTCAAGACACTATAAAGTAGGCATAGAAAATATGTTAACATATGATTTTTTAGCAAGGAACACAGAGTTTTAAAAAATTGAGGATTGATAAAGATCCCAAGTACAATGATCACCAAAGATGGATATATTAATTTATATTGGATGGTGAAACATAATTGAATATTCAATTGGATTCCCAACAATATTTATTTGAAAAAAATTAACATTTCTTAGTTTGATGATGTGAATAATCTAATGAAAGTTTATGATCTGAATATAGAGATGTTGTCAGGCCTCATTTGTGATTTTGAAATTTGGAAATATGGGAGGAGGCTATGAATTCCCTCGATACCTGAGATATAACAAGAGTTTCATGATTATGTCTATAGCTCTAATTTCTCAATAAACCCCAGTAGTACAAACATGTATAGTGATATGGTAAAACATTTCTAGTGGGATAATAAGAAGCGGGAAATTGCTGATTCTGTATCTAGATGTTTAGTCTGTCAAAATGTTAATGTTAAAAGAAAACTATTTAGAGGTGTAATGAAACCCCTACCAATTCCTACATGTCAACTGGTTACATAACAAATGATTTTTTGGTTGTTTTTCCAAAAAAATCCAAGAAGTAATGATGAAATATGGCAAATTGTTGATTGACATAGAAAATATGCACATTTCATCACTGTATGGGATTTTTTTAAAATAGATATCCTTGCATGAGTCCAAATTAATGATTTTGTAAGTCTTCACATATAAATTGTAACTGTTGGGATTGATCATGATAACATATTACATCGAAATTATAGAAAATTATTCAGAATTATTTGGATTAAAAGATTCATTTGAGTACTTATTTATCATCCTCAAACTAAAGGGAATTATAAAAGGACCATTAAGACATTAGAATACATTTTGAGCTCATGATCCTTTAACTATAAAGCTACATAGGATCTGAATATTCATTGGGTAGAGTTTTTCTTCAATAATAATCAGAATTTATGTTTGTAAATGGCACCCTATGAAGCATTGTATGAAAAAATATTTTATACACCAACATGTTGGGATGATGTTGGTGAAAGGAAGCTTATAATCCCAACACTTTTGGAAGGAAAAAATGTTATGGTAAATACTATTCGAACCCAAATAAATGTATTAAAATGTAGGAAAAAAAGCTATGCAGACAATTGAAGCAAGGATTTATAATTTCATGTGGGAGATCATGTTTTCTTGAAATTATCTCAAAGGAAGGGTATCATATGATTTGGGAAGAAAAGGAAATTGAACACTAGGTACATTGGTGTATTTAAAATTATAGAATGAATTGGAGTTGTGGCATATTGTTTTTCAATGCTCCCTATAATTTCAAATGTTTAGAATTTGTTCATCATCTCTTTCTTAAGGAAGTACATGTAAGACCTAACTCATGTGATCACTTATTATAAAAAATAATTGAAACCTGAAAAATAAAAATTTGAATATCTTATCTAGTTTCTAGAATTTAATGAACATTCGTTGAGGAAGTGAATGAATCCTCCAGTGAAGGTACCTTGGAAAAATTAGAAAATTTAAGAGGATACATGGTATCCTAAGGATCATAGGATGAAGAACTATCAAAAACATTATATGATGTAAAAATATTGAAATTATTAGGATGGAATTTGTATAAGAGGGGAGAATGTAATAACCTAAAACTCTATCAATGAAATTTAAATTTAAATTTTTATTTTATATAGTACATATCATATAAAATCACTTGAAGAATAGAATAAATAAATCATAAATGAATAAAGAATTAAATAATATGTATTCATAGAAGTTAAAGAACCCATACCGACAAAAAAGATACATTAACTTATGAAAATTATTTTGACCCTTATGAATAGTAATTATTTCAATTGATTTGTAAATTCAACAATGAATGTATAAAAAAAATTTCCTTCTAATAATTGATATTATGATATATTGATATTATTGTTTATTTCAATTAATATTTTAAAAATTAATATTTTCATTTAAGAATTTATTTAAATCAGAAATATTTAATTAAAGTATTTCAGTTATTAAAAAGGCATAAATGAAAATTTATGTAGCACCCCAAGCTTCCATGATGTGCTTCACTTTTAATAAATCTATAGCTTGTGAAGTATGCAACATCGAGTTCTAGTACAACATGAAAAATCAAACTACCTGTTTAAAAAAAGTTATGTATAGTACTACCCTCTTTATGAAATTTTATAAATTTTATTTTTCAAAATAGTCTTCATTTTTGGATTTGGAATATCAAAATTAGCTTAGTGTGAATTGTTTTTATTTTTCTGAAAAAATTCTATTTTTTATAAATAGTAAAAAACATTGCATTATTGTTTAAAACGAACTGTTTATTTAAATAATTATTTTTAATTTTATTATTTTTTTGATGTCAAAATATATAAAAAATAACTATATTAGTCCAATGTAATTCATTGAAGTCATTTTATTACAATATTTTATATATAAAATTTTATTGAAATTATTACCGTCTTTGACCCACCTTCTAAGAATAATTGCTAATTTGCATAAAACATAATTTTACTGGTTCTGTGTAATGAATATAAGGAATCTTAGTAACACGGTTGACATCAGTATGTGAAATGTGGTTTAATGGGATGAAAATAATTTTTAGTGAATAGTAAATTTTGAATTTTATTTACCACGATTAAATGTAAATAGGGTAATTAAAGATAAAAATGATATTAGTGTTACCATAACACATGTACTAATTCTGTTGGATAAGTTTATTTTGAACAAAATAAATGGTTGAAAAAATATATGATCTTTTTTCATTCACTTGGAATAGATTAGGACATTTATTATATTTTATTTAAAGAAGAGTTAAAAGTGATATATTCAAATTTTAATAACTAAAACATTTTTAATATAGGGTTATACATAAGGTAAATTAGTTAAAAACAATAGTCATTAAAAATATGAAATGATTTCATACATCATGGTATTTTACTTATTATTTTTATACATTAAATAATTTTATATATTTATTATATAATGATGATGGAGTAATTACCTTATTAATGAAAGTCTAAAATAATGGATGTTATAAATATTTAAATAAATTTCATTTGAAAATTTTGATGTCATAAATGGATTTTATAAGGTTATATGACACATTCTTTTTGATTCAATGTATTTTTTTAAGAAATAAGATTGTCATGATTTTCAATAAAAAACAGTTAATTAATAGTTTCAAAACAGATTTAAATGAGTTTTTAAAAACAAATACTATTTTATTAATTTATATAATAGTCCTAAAAATATAAGGATCATCCAAAAAAATTACATAATTATAGATATATAATTATTGAAAATATTTTCTTTTTCTCGGAATTTTATAGAATGTATATTATCCATTTAATATAATAATACAAAAATAGATGGTAAAAGATAAACTATTTAATGAAGAGTTAAATCTAAAAGATAATGATAATATGGTGACCGAAACTTCTTTAAAACAAATTGGTTGATATGTTTTCAACCCGTCACTTACTTATCCTATAAATATCTGTATTTGAGGCTATTATAAACTGAAAATAATTTTATAATAAATTAATATTTGAATCCTTTCCTAATGTTCCCCTCACCTCTCTTATAAAAGGGTACTTTCCCTTCCATCAAATTCACACATCCCACTCCGTTTTTCTCAGAAAACCCCTAATAATATATCCTCCAAAATACCCTTACATCATCCTATATGCCTAACATTGATCAAGAATCCATCTTATAGTTCCCATATGTATTAATAATAAGGAAGAACCCGAAGAAGAGGTTATTGTTTCATTATCTTTTTCACAGTTATTTTCTTCTTCCAGTTCCTCTATCTGTGTTGTTTCCATACCAAAAAAATAACTTCAGTACCATTTACATTTTTTTATGTTATTATAAATATGGAACAGCTATATTTATTATTTTATCCATCCTATGAATGAAAAACTCACCGTACGTGCATGTGTGCAAATTATCATATCCATGTCGTGGTGTAGTTTGTATTTCAACAATTAATTGTTTTAATGGGTATAAAAATGAGTAAAATTGATGTTAATAATAAATATAAGAAATTAGTGATTATGTATATGTAATATAACATAAATATACATATTTATTCACTATCAAGAAAATGATATTGTCGCTCGTGCATACGTACGGCTTACCGTCTCAACGATGCGATAATAATTTGTTCCCCCTCAAAACTATTCAATAAAAAGATTCACTTGGTGATTAAAAATAATTCTTAAAAACATAATATAATTCAGGATATGAATCAAATACATCTTATACATAACAATCAATACTTATGTAACAAAACATATAATGGAAAATGAATCAGTTAACACCCTGATCTACGATACTGCTAAAATATTATAAACAATGAAATATTAGTGGATCATGTACGGTATCATATTAATGTATCTAGTTCATTTTTAATTTAATAAAATTGACTTAAAAATAATATAAGAGTTTAACCTTCCCTATACTATTGAATATTACAAGGTATAGATTAATTTTACAATTTCTTTATTATCAAATGTTGTTTATACATAAGTATCTACTATGACCTCTTCATAATCCACATTCGTGTTTCATAAAAATATATTTCAAAACATTTTTAATATTTACTAGAATATGTGTTAATGTAATTTATACCATTTTTTTGACTTTTTATTATATGGTTTGAATGGAATATTTTCGTCTCTTTCCAAATAATGTACTTTATGACATTTTAGACAAATTAAGGAAAGAATGTTTTTTTAACTTATAAGTCGGGTGTGATTATTTTCTGCCATTATAACACCATCGAAGCATTAGATACATGATTTTTTGAATATTTTCAAAATATATGTTTTCTTTTAAAATTACATGAATTTTAAATATCTTCAAAATAGAAAGAGATATTTATCTCAAATAGTTTTATTTCATCTATGTCAACATCCTTTGTTAGATTTTATGGTTTTTTGAAGTTGATTTGTTATGATACATTATTTCATATTGTATTAATGTCTTTTTGATATATTTTTCAATGTATGTGATATGTTTATAAAAGTCATTATTTATATTTATTGTATTAAAATTTTATATGTTGTTTTTAATATTAATTTTTATGTTATGTTTCAAACTTTTCATATGAGGAATGAATTTGACATAGTAAGTGACGGGTAGGGCCCGTTATAGCCCCTTGATGAATAGTTAGGTGTCACGAGACAAAATAGTGTATTTAATCAATGACTTGAAAAAAATTATTATATGTAGTCTTGGATCGAGGCCTTGAATATGTGGTTATGATGTCAGGAAATATGTATTACATCATTATGAACTTAGGTGTTGATATTACATGTGATTATTTGAGTAGTAGAATATCATGGTGAATATGTAAATGGAATTATTTTATTTTTAATGTCCATATTATCATGATGTTTTATCTTTAAAAGAAATTTTTTAGTCATACACATTTCCTTAAATGGTTAGGCTAATTTATAATAGTTTTATTTATATTATTATCATTTCTGAGAATCTGATCTCACAACTTTCTTATGATTTATTTTTCCAATGAAGCAGAAATGTATATTATTATTGACCTGCAGCAATAGGATAAGGTATATGAGTGTTTTCAAAGGAGAATGAATGTTGTTGTTTTCTATTTGACAATATTATTTAAAATTTATTTATATATCTAGTACATTCAAAGATACTAAAAATGATTGGTCTTCCGGGACATGATCTCATGAGATCATTCCAATGTTACATAATAATGCTCTGAATCTAGGTAACAAGGGTTGGGGAATCACAATTGGTATTAGAGGAAGTTTATGTCAAACCATGGAAATGATATTTAGAATAATTCCATTAGAAAAAATTTCTCTAAGATATAATTTGAGCATTCTTACTGAAGAAAATCCAAAAAAAATAAGTAATATAGATATTAGGTGGGTTTTCCATGAAATAAATCCATTTCATGATACTACGAGAGGATATGGTTCTTGCACAAATGCACCTAGGAGTGAAAACTCGTATAATGTGTTTCGGGCTTGAACCTGGTTATCCTAGTACACGTCAACGGGCATTAATTTGTAGTTGGGTTGACAATCCTAGGAGATATTTTTAGTATTCTTTTCATTTTCATTACAACCCATTATGAAGGATTTATGAAAAATTACGTCCTCAATGAAAACATTTTAATGATTACAAATTTTATGCATAAACTGTTCAATTTATGTTACGTATTTTACTACTTTTGAATTAAGTACTATTATTCATAAACTAATCTAGTGTGTGGCATTGTATAGAAATGAAACCTATTTGATTGGATGAAAACCATATCAACAAATGTAATGCATGTTGGAATTTTACTCATACTCAAGATAATTATAGTGGAGCTGGTGTTGCAACTAGTGATGAACATCTTATAACCATACTCTGAAAACTCACTCTGGTTATGAATAATAACCATACCCGTATAGAGCACCCTAATACACAATGAGGAGGATCAATGTAAGACCGATTCATGAGGCAAAGGCCACCAAAATTCAATAGGGATACAATTCCAATTGTACCTTAGTAATGGACAGGTTCCTTAGAGAAAGTATTTCATTCTATTGACATTAGCGAAATGGTACAATTTGTCTTGAAATTTTATTGCCTCATTGGATATGCATATCATTGGTGGTCATTAATTAAAAATAAAATGGAGGAAAATAAAGTATCAAATATGGAATTGAGGGAGTTTCAAGAGGTTCTCATAGAATAATATGTTCCACTTGGACATCGAGTAGATATGGAAACACAATTTATGAGTCTGAGGAAAAAGGAGGATGAGAATTTCACAAAGTATGAGGCTAACATTACAAGGTTAGGAAGGCATGCTTCATATTATATACATAACCCAAGAAGTAAAATTTATCGATTCTTTGATGGGTTAGAACCATTTCTCTGACAAGTATTAGTCTCACAATCATTCTCGTCTTACGAAGATATAACCTCAGGTGCTATCAATAGAGAAAGGGAATTCATTAAGTCTTATAATATTAATGAAATGAAAGATAAGAAGAGATATGATGAAAAAAATGGAAATGGAAATATGGGGAAGAAGGGAAAACAAGAATTTTTCCCATTTAGAAAATGTGGTAAGGAACACCCTGGTACTTTCCTGAAGGGAATGGGATTCTGTTATAAGTGTGGTGAAAAGGCCACCTAACTTGTGATTGCAACGGGAAGAAAGAGTTTTTCAATGTTGAATGCTACATTTTTAATAAAATATGCGTAGTTGGGGATTGGATTAGTGGTAATAACCCTGTAATCCTACATGAATTATTGGGGTTCAAAACCCATTGGGCATAGGTACTGTAGTAGTACTGTAGTGGCGGTGGTACTGAGGATCGGCGGGTGCTATAGTGGCGGCATGGCCCTGTAGTAGTAGCGGTACTATGTGGTACTATAACAGTTAGGTTACTATTCACAGAATGGAAATTGGGGCAAAACAAAATGGGCCTACGAGCTATGTAATGGAATATAAGTCCACAGGGACTTCAGGCTATGTAATGGGTCTCCCTCTACCCAGTTAAAAGATGTATTTGATTTGATTTAATAATAAAATGAGGCTTCATCCCAAACCTTTAAAAAAATTAAAATAAAATAGGTCATTATTCAAATTAATGTTTTATGTGTCATGGAATCTGACCTCAAAATAGGCCACAGGAGCTAGGCCAAGATTATGCAATAACAACTACTGAGGTTGAAGTTCCAAATGATGTGGTGGAAGGTACATTAATTGTCTTCTCCAAATTAACCATTGATTTATTTAATTCTGGATCATCATGTTATTTCATATTTCCCCATATTTCTATGAAAATTAGATATTTCCAATTTGAATTAACAAGGGTGTTTTCAGCCAAAAGTCCAAATGGAAGTATTATTTCAACAATGTTTTTTGAATCAGTTACAATTATGGCATATAAACATTCTCTATCTGCTAATATTATTTTCATACCCTTGATTGAATTTGAAATAATCCTCAGTATGGATGGCTTTCAGACAATGATGTGAACTTAAATTGTACGAATAAGGTGGTTACAGTTTTTGATGATGTTATATAATATTTTATCTTTATAGAAAAATAATCACCATCTGATTATCACATATATCCACCATAAATAGCTCTATTAAAATCAATTTTTTTGGAGGAAGGGAGTGAAGTATCAATGGGCGACTAATGGAATGTACAAATAGATAGTGTACCGATTATTAATGAATATGTTGACGTGTTTCCAGATGATTTTCCTAGACATCCTCCACAATCGAAAATTGAGTTTCCAATTTACATAATTCCTGGGTTATGGCCCATATCGAAGACCCCTCATAGACTGGACACTGAGGATTTAGTGTAACTAAAGAAAAAACTAGAGGAATTGAGTAATAATGGATTTATTCTCCCTAGTGTTTCTACATGGGGAGCCCATGTTTTATGTTATTAAGAATAAATATCAATCTATGAGGATGTGCATTGTCTACACAGTGATCAATGTTATAATAATAAATAACAAGTCTCCCTTACCTCACATTGATGATTAAATTTATCAACATCATAGAGCATAATTGTTTTTTTCAAATATTTACCTTTGATCAGGATATCATCAATTGTGGGTGAAGAAGGAAAAAAATCCATAGACAACATTTTGAACTAGGTATGGGCATTATGAGGTTATAGTAATTCCTTTTGGAATGACTAATGCACACACTGTTTTCAGGGATCTAATTATGTGATTTTTCATTGAATATCATGATGAATTTTTAGTGGTATTTTTGATGACATCTTCGTATACTCAAAATTGTTTGAAGATCAAAAAAATCACTTAAAAATATTCTATAGAAATATAGAAGATATGAGTTATATAGGATTTTTAGAAAGTATGAATTCTGGATTCAAGATATTATTTTGATGGCCATATTATGTCAACCGATAGAATATCAATTCCACATTTATATACTATGGAAAAACAAGAATGGACAATATTTATGAGTATAATTGAGTTACATTGTTTTATTGGTTAAGAATGTTATTATCTGTGTTTCATCCATAATTTTGCTTGATTGTAAAACCCATTAACCAAGATCACACGTAAAGGGGTTGCATTTGTTTTGGAAAATGAGTGTGAAAAATGTTTTAAATAAATGGAATGAAGATTATATAATGATCTTATCTTGACATTACCATCAGGAAATGATGGGTTTGTTATTTATAGTGATTCTTCAACGAATGGACTTAGTTGTGGTCTTATGTAGAATGGTAGAGTTATTGCACATATCTCAAGGCCACATGAAATTAATGAAATAAACTATCCAACTTGTGATCTTGAGTTAGCATATGTATTTATTTCTATAATGATATGGATACACTATTTATATAGTGAAAATGTGAGATATATACTAATCATATGAGATTGAATTATATTTTCTCACATATATAACTCAACATGAGGAAAAGTTGATGGCTCGATAAATTCATGGAGTATGATATCACTATACACTACCACCACGAGAAGGAAAATAAGGTGGATGATTCTTTTATAAGAAAGGATCATGGAGTTCTGATCAATATGAGAGTTGAAAGGGATCCTATGTTAATGTATCAAGTTCAGATGGATATATGAAGATTAATAGAAGGTGAAAAATCAATAATTTTTCAAATCGTTTCCAAACTATATTCATTAGAAAGGATAAACATTTCTCAGATTTATACTGAGGAGTTTGAAAAGAAAATTAAAGCTTCAAATGATGGGAGATATATTCAATTGGTATATGAAAAGGTAATTTTAAAATTTTGGAAAAGTATTTGCATTCACAATATACCTAATCTACGAAAGGAATTGTTTGATGATGTTAATAGCTACAATTTCTTTATACTCCCTTATAGCACTGTGATGTTTATATATTTGGAAAACATTTTTCTTGGACAACATGGAGAGGGGGACTTTTGATTATGTATCATGTTGTATAGGTTTTCAACTGGTGAAGGATGGAAGACAACATCCTGGAGGATTCAAGATTCCACTTCCCCTACATGAGTGGAAATGGGATGATATTACGATGTAAATTTTCACAAGGATAACAAAGACTCCTAGAAGGAATAATGCAATATGGGCCATTGTTGATTATATTACCAATTCACCAAATTTTCTTTTGATAAGAGAATATTTTCCATATAAAAATTTACCAAGACTATATATTAATAAATTGTTAATACTTCATAGCGTTCCCCTAGAGATTGTTTATGATCGTGATCCATACTTCACTTCATGACTTTGGAAAACTCTTCAGAAATCCAAAGATACTGAAATTTTTTTCAGCACTTCCTACCACCCTCAATCTTATGGAAAATCAGAACATAATATTCAAGCCGTATATTACAAGTCGAGATCTTGTTCACTTGACATTAAAGGTATGTCTGATCATTATTTTCCTCCTATAGAATTTTCATATAACAATAGATTCCATTCATGTATTCACATGGCACCATATGAAGAGTTATTTTGAAAGAGATGTGGCACACCAACTTGTTGGGATGATGTTGGTGAAAGAAAACTCGTATTCCCAATACATGTTAAGGAAACAACGGATAAAGGAAAAGATTATCCAAACCCCCATCAAAGCAGCTCAATGTAGGAAGGTGAGATATGTCGATAACCAAATGAAGGAATTGGAATTTTATGTAGAATATCATGTTTTCATAATGGTATCTCCATGGAAAGATGTTATACATTTCTGTAAAAGGGTAAATTAAGTCCCAGGTACATTGGAACTTTTGAAATACTAGACTTAATATGAGTTGTAGACTACTGTTCTGAAATTCTACTATGTCTCTCCAATGTTCAGGATGTGTTCCACCTATCACTATTGAAAAATTAATGCCTGAACCAACACATGTACCCACCAATGAAGAATTAGAACTGGAACCCAATCTGTATTATTGTGAAGGGAGTATCATGATTCATGATACCATAGAACAAGTGTGGAGAAACATGACAACTCTTCTGGTAAAAGTTCTTTCAAGAAACCATAAAATGGAAGAGGGAATGTGGGATCCTGGGGATATTATGGTAAAGAACCACCCAAATATTTTCATGCATCAATATTCTATAAATTATGAGGATGAAATTATTTGATGGAGTGAAGAATGTAACACCCCATTCTTCCATGGTACACTTCTCTTGAAATAATGCAACGGTTTGTGTTGTATGGAACATCGAGTTCAAGTACACCATGAGAAATCAAACTATCCATTTAAAAAGTAGTAATAACATGTAATACACTCTTTTTGAAATTTGATAACATTTATTTTTAAAATTTGACTTCATTTTTTGATTTGGAATATCAATATTAGCATAGGGTGATTTTTTAGGTTGTAGATGCTCCTTTTCATCATATTGTTTAATGGAATGGAAAGGGAGATGACTTAGCACATATTGTTTCATCCTTTGAATTAAAAATGAAAAATAAACAATGGAATGAAAAATGAATCAATGGACCTTGCACCATGCAAGTTCCCTCACAGTCGCGCAAGTATACTTGAGCGCTGCCTAATGGTCGCACAAGTGACTTGTGTGACCTCTTTGAAAACCGACCGAGGTCCTTTCCAGCCTATAAATACCCCCGGTGGGCCCCCCATTTCATGGGGGAATTTTTTTCCAGAATTCAGATATATATCTCTGAACGCCCAAGTCCCTTCTTCAAGTCTTCTGAATACTTCTAAGGTAATTCTTTACCTTGAATGGAAGAACTAAACAAGAGGAATAAGGTCTAAGTGTTAGAAATCACTAACACTTGCGCACCTAAATGGTTTTCCCTTATGGTAAATTAACACACTTGCGCGCCTCCTTACATATTTCCTTGAAACTTGTACGCCACTCTTTTGGAAGTACCTCATGATGATTCTAACGGCTTTGGTCAAGAATCTCCCAAGTATTGCTGTACAGGTCAAGGATCGTGCAAGTACCCATGTGTCACATAGGTATACCTACATGACCAATACTTGTGCGCCCACGCAGTACCTGCGCGACTATATGGACTTTCATGCCCTTATATTTTTTGGGTGCCCTTCCTGACCATTTAACCCCTCTTATGACATTCCACCTCTCTTATTCAAGATTCACTCTTCAAGACACTCTTGAAATCAATTTATTGCATGTTTTCTTCATTGACATCCTTATCTGAAATGAGTTCCGTGGAATATCTCTCAAAACATTGTGATTTTCACATCTTTATGTCACTAAAGTTAGAGAGTTCATTCATCCAACCTTATCCCTTAAGATGAGAGAATCCTTAACCTAGGCCTCCTTTTCAAGAGTAATCCCCACTCCAAATCCTCATTAATTTGGACATCCTCTTTAGGAGTAATCCCCATGTCCTCTTAATTTGGGCCTCCTTTTCAGGAGTAAGCCCCATGTCCCCTATGTTGGGCCTCCTTTTCATGAATAATCCCCAGTCATAATTCCCCAAATTTGGGCATCCTCTTCAGGAGTAAGCCCCAAACTGTAATTCCTTTAACCTGGGTTTCCTTTTTCGAAATAAGCACCAGTATCAAATATGGGAATCCTATTTTGGAGTAAGCCACCATGTCCCTTAATTTTAAAATCCCTTTAACCAGGGCCTCCTCCTTAGGAATAATCCCCAGTCTTAATTTATCTTAACTAGTCATAATTCCATTAGATCTGGGCATCCTTATGAAGAGTAAAACCCAATCATAAGTCCCCTCTTATCTTGGGAATCTTCCTTAGGAGTAATCCCCAAGATTAGAGTATCCAAATCTCCATGAAGCACATATACCTTTATGGACCCTGTTCATGGATTTCTCCCGTAATGTAAATCACAATTCTTATCTATTTGGTAGTCATACATACATAAGCCCCACATCATTACATGACACAATTGTCTTGTTTCACCAAGACCTCTTGTTTCACACACCGAGCATGAATCCTGTGAGCTTAGAGTATAAATGTAATCATGAAATCTTTCTTTGATCCATCAATCATGCATAAACATCATACTCACTTACTCGAACTACATGGGATCCGATTCCTTTTCCAAAACAATGGATATGTAGGTATCCCGTCAGCAGGTACGATCCCAACTCTGAAATAATCCATGTCCTCCTGAATGACAATAAACTTCAAGTTCCCCACTGAGTGGCTTTAAACCCAATATGGTCATCATAATGACCAAGAAACTTTTATGTATTTAAGGATACCATAAACTAAGAATCTCTAACAAATACCGATGATTCTCTATCGACGAAGAACCTCGAATACATATAAATGATTCTCAAAATTTCCTTCATATCAATCATTTATTGTCAAATTTAAAGTAAAGCACATTTTATACCTGGTAATGTAATAAGTATTCATATACATATCTTAAATCTATAAAGAGAGTCTCAGATTAGACAATAATTCCCCTAAAAAGGAGTGATGAGTCCGACCTCCCATACTCTCGACCAATGAAAATTCATAATACTTATCAGTCCACAAATAATGAGCACATACCTTTCGAATGGAGGTCCAAATTGATATGGAATAATTGGTTGTTTCCAGTTCTACAAAAAAACCCCTTTAAAAACCGATTGGAATGTTTGAACCTTCAATCAGCGAGGTCATCCCCAATTGCAGAGGAATCAAAAAATGGCCAACCTGATGTGAATCCAAAACCAAGTTAAAATGATACTTTTCATATTTATTAGGACCCTACTAAAACTCAATGAGAAGGCCAACAAAGAAATCAATGAAATATTTTCTCATCCAAAAGAAGTAGTGGCCGGAATTATCTTGATTATATCTGTTATATCAAACAGGCACTCTTTTCCAAGATCTACTACATTTCCAGAATGGCTTTTGTTAAGTTTACATTCGTGAATACGTCTGCTGTGAAAACCTCTGCTGTGAATGCCACTACTGCTACTTCTTCTAGAACATCGTCCGCTCTGAGGACTATATCACCTACTCAGCGTCTTCAACGATGGGTATCAAATGTGCTAGTTAAGGAGTACAGTCAAAACAGTACTATTCCAACCCTAGAGGCTGCTCGATTGGCCCTCCATGTCAATAATTTAACCTGGTCATTCAGATAGCGATGACCAGCGATCAAGAAGTAGGCGGTGCTAACCACCATCTCATACCATTTCAGGTCGTTATCCCCGGAACGCAATCACTATTCACTCCCATATTCTAGGGAGGTGAATGACCAGGTCCCTTAGGGACTTAATTCAAGGAGACATGAGTTCTTCACAAGGGCTCCTATCAACAATGACCACCAGAATCATGCGAAAATGTTCCATCAACATGATGAGGGTATCGACAACAGGAATTTGGCTCAGGTTCGACGAACCCGAGTAGGCAAGATAAATCCCTATAGGAGAAATCTGGTCAACGGTGAGTAGGTTCTCATCTCTTCCATCTCCGAAGAAGTCCACCAACATAAATTGGTGGCAAGAAACGAGCGAAAACACAAACCCGTTCGTTTGAATTCCACTGTCCAGTAGACTCTTCTGGAAGCATCATGCTAATCCCGCCAGGCTATTCCGGTGGAGTACTATAGGCTGGAACATAAACGTATTTATACGTCATCAGCTAGTCAGCAGGCTCGTCTGACTACATATGATGGATCTTTTCAACCACATTCGGCGATGTAAAATCAGCAGGCACATACACCTGCTAGTATTCATCAATCCTACCAACAATCTCACATTGTAGAACTCGGAGAAGTCAGTCGGAATGTTTCGGCGACAAATAGGAGGCAGAATCAACTCTCTGCCCCTCACATATGAGTATTGTCTGGATTCATTGACAGGAAAAGGAGGAAAGGAGTAGGCACATACACCTACTCCAAGCATGGAATGGACGTATATCACCATTCCGACTGCTGAAGTAACCAATCACATTCTGTCAATGGTGAAAGAGAAGAAACAAATCCTTGCTCATATTCTGGATGCCTTCCCAGTTATTATAACAGCTTTAGCAGTATCTCAGGGAAAGACACATAAATCTATCCCTACTTTTGGAGTGACACATCAACAGTACACTCTAGAACAGACACACACATCTGTTCCAGTTAAAGAGGGTTGTGGGGCGTACTCCCCCATATTATACGGACAACCAAGTCAGGAACACACATCTGGATTGAGCAGAGATAATCACCCTAACCTGTCCATTTCTCATGAGCATGCACATACACCTTCCAGATTGAGTACGATGGCATATAAGAAGAAGACCCACACAGCACAGTCAAGAGATCAAGGGCCAATCTGTAATAAGGCCTTTCTCGATGCTGGAGTTCTTGAATCTCTCAGAAAGTTATCTGTTGGAATCCAAGATTCTACTCCCCTATTTCGCAATATTGGGAACATTAATTCCGAAGGTCCTCAAAATACACTTCTTCATGAAGGCTTGCTTCATGACAGTTCGGTCGTTCTCGAAGTTTCATCTTCACATGAGATCCACATGAACCCTATTTATGGTCAGAACTCCATGGAGCAAGAGATCTCATCATTTTGTGTAACCCACCATGCTGGTCCTCAAGATGATGATGAATTTCGCTGTGAAATACCTCTCTGTAGTAGTGACACACATTTCTCGGAAAATGCTCAAGTGGAAAATGAAGTGCCGAGAAGGCCCTCTTATCTTGAGGCACTTGCAAATGAAAAACCAGTCATGTTTGATTCTTCAACGATATCAGGTGAAATAATTTCTCAATCAGAATATAGCCCAAGGTGTAGGACATTCCCCGAACCAACCTTAAGTCATTCATCTTCTAGTTTAATTAGTGATCTCTCTACCAAACTTTTTGGATCCGATAATGCAACAAGGAAGCACCAACTCTGGTAAAATCAGGTAGAAGAATCTTCATTGAATGATAAAGAATAAATACTGGACATGAGAAAACAACTGGCGAAAGATGAAGTTCCAGTCATGTTTTGGGCTCTGGATAAAACTCAGTATGACATTTCAGAGATGTTGATGGAAGATGGAATTCATGATATTCTTCTCAACATATGGAAAACTCTTTGTCAGTTGAAAAAGAATGCATTATCTTATGATGAAGATGAAAATCATGTTAAGATAATAGAAGGGTTACAATGTCAGATTGATTTGGCATCTCTATCAGTCTCTCGATATCCGAAGGATGAAATGCAGTAGAGAGCCCTTCAACGTTCCTGCCTTGGCGCACAAAGAAGATTGTTCCAGTTAATTTCCAATTCCACATCAGGTATTCATGTTAGAGGATGGGGTGTTCATAGAGAACTACATTTCACTGTACTCTCCAATCAGAAAATCCCACCAAAATGGTCTCATGTAATGTAATTTCTCATGGACGGCCAAAGACAATGGGTTTTGTTTGTTATAAAAAGCTTTTCCAAGAACAGGCTTCAACTAGTTCCTCTCAAAATCAATAATACAGAGAAGAAGTTGTTGAATTACTCATGCATTAAGCAAATGAGAATATTTAACAATCCTATCGTATTGAGCAAGCACATCACCAAGTGACCGATGTGTCAGAGTTCATCCAACGGTCTTTTGAACCGGGTGATAATAGTGGATGTCGATTGATGCATCCAACTAATTTTCGGACTATGGACCGGAAGATCAGGAGATCATTTAAGAAAGTCTCAGATATATCATTTCATGAGCCTCCCTAGCTTTCCAGACTATGCTCTCTTTTAAAACAACCCTCGCAATCAATTAATATGATTCGAGTAGTTGAGGGGGAACGGTAGGAACAGCCCTAGTCCACCGGACTGGGGAATTTTTCAAATCCTCAATCCCTCCCTCAATGAAATTCGGTATTCTCTTATTGGGAAAATATCCCCAAGAGGATTGAAGATCGAAATTATCAGGAGACTCCCTCCAAATTACGGTTCGCCAAGATGTTCCTGAGGGATCGAATCAACAAAATGCTGTGTCTCTTCAGGGGAATTTCAAAAGAAAATATCACATTAATTCTGAAATAAAGGATGCAATGAATTTTGCATCAATTAATGTCATCAATGTCATTGTTTCTAATCCACCAGATGAAGATCACTCAAAAGGATCAGATGAAGAGTTTCCTACTCCAGAAGTTGTACGCACAGACACAAATGAAGAAGGTGTGCGTATATGAAATCAAAGGATTACCCAGAATCTAGGTAATATTTCAAATAACCCACTTCCCCCTCTCCGAATGGGAGATAACAAGGGGAAAGGAAAGAATAAATTTACATACCCTTCCTCTGGAGAAGGCTAATCGCTCTCACTTGAGAAAAGGATTGCGCAACAGGAGGAAGAAATGAATGAATTGAGAAGGATGAATACAGAACTACTTCCATTTAGTCTTCTTCCTAAACATGCTGGAGTTCATCAGTCAATGGATTTTTTTGTAGCTACTGAGATAGATCAACTATATCCTCCTCTATCAATACACCCTCACAGGTCTAATCCTATTGGTGAAGTGCCACAACAATTGGCGGTGCTACAATCAGTTGCAGCACCAGCCACCTTACCTCTCCAAGCTCCAGCCATTGCACCTGCTATGACCAAGTTAAACCAGATGTTTCTCAAAATATAATAACTACCATTGATTCATTAACAGCTCGGTTAGTGACAACGGAAGGGAAGTGTGCACAGGTTCAACAAAAAAAGAGAACATACCCTAAATGGCTAGATTCAATCTCTCCCCCATCATGTTTTTGAAACCCTTTATTCCCTGTTTTCAATAGATCAGGAGATCCTGAACAGCATTTGACGAATTATGTGTCCTGTTGCAATCCTATGATGGGAACTCTGGAACAGAAAGAAGCAGTGAAACTCATCGGCTTCGTCCGAACCATGCAAGGACCAGCTTTTGTTTGGTATACAAGCTTGCAATCTCGGTCAATTACTAGATGGGATGATCTACACCAAAAATTCCTTCTTCAGTTTAGCTCAATGTTGCCAAAGACAACAGTTTTTGATCTCACAAACTTTAAGAAAAGGGAAAATGAAAGGGTCTCAGATTTCGTTTCTCACTAGAAGGGATTAACATAGTCCCTTAGAATAGAACTCCTTCAGGAAGATCTATTTCCAATCTGTGTGGAAAATCTACGTGACGAATTACGCACGCCGTTGATCCCTGTAAAACATATAGTAGGGTTTCGAGACCTTACTTTAATCGCTCAATAGATTGAAGATTTTATTATAAAGACTAAGGATAAGGCCCATATAATTCCATCAGCTCCTAGAAGGAGAATAGGAAAAGTAGAGAGTGCTACAGTTATCCTTAAACAAGGACTTGTACCTACTTCTACTTCAAAACCTTCATCTTCTCAAAGGGATCCACCTCCTTAGCGCCAAAAACAAAGGCCGTTTCGTCAATATAATCAAAGAGATCAAGGAAGAAAACAATTTGAGGATCTGAAGAGAAAATTTTACTCTTTCTGAAATGAACAAGTTCCTGGTTACATCATTTTGGCTCTGTAAAATAATTTGGTTCAGCTTCCAAGGCCCAAAAGGCCAAACAAGGAAGGAGATGAAGACCGTCCCAATTATTTCCCCTTTCATCCATTGTTGGGGAATCCCATATAAGAGTGTTTTGTCATCAAAGACCTCATTAAAAAGATGGTTGACTCAGGATATGTCAAATTAAAATGTTCTTCAGCTCAGGTATCATTTTTTACTGCTACAGTTTCATAGGAGGAAGGTGAATGGCAAGAAGTCAAAAGCAAAAACGCGCAAAAATAAGATGATTGGATAGTCAGAAAAATGATCAAAAGAACTCATGCCATTTTATGAACGAAATTGAAAAACCAATTCTAACTTCTTCCATGAATGTTGTAGCAAAACCCTCTTCATTAGAGGGAAAAGCCTCAAAGAAATGACATGATTAAAAGAAGGAAAAAGAATCCAAAGAAGATGAGTATGTGTCAAAGCCTAAGTTGTCTTTGACTGTGACAGACTTCATGCCATCTACTTCAAATTCACGGGCACCGCCCCATCAAATGGCATAGCCTAAATAGGCTAATCAGGCATATTCATCATCAGATGAAGAGTTGATTTTCAGTTCTATTAATATGATTCAATTAACAGATCCATTTTCCAGTCGTAGTTTTGATTTTGATGAGCCTGAATTCCCTATATCAAATATAGGAATTAGAGGAAGTTACAAGGGCTCGGAATACAGAGGAAGACGTAGATCATCAAGAAGACACTATTCCAATTCTACCCCTACTAGAACTGTGTATGTACCAGAAACTCATGGTAGAACCCTTCAGCGAGCTCAGCATGAACAAGCATGTTCATCCACCAATAGCAAATTCAGTCCTGACACAGTAATTCTAGAGGATTGGTTGGTGGATCCACCTTCATCCTCTAAACAAGTAAGTGGATTTAATCGGTCTAAGATTACAAAACCAAGAATATTTTCAACTCCTATCCCGATAAAATATGCATCAAATTCAAAGGCATCAACTTCCAAGGCACCTGCTAAACCACATGTTCTTGTTGGGAAATACAGACCTATGGATCAAAAGTATGATGTATTGAAACACCTGTCCCAAGTACCATCCAAGTTATCAATTTTTGATTTTTTAATTCCGTCAAAGGATCTTCAGGAGGCACTCATTGATGCTTTGTCAAGTCCTAAGGAGTTTAAAACTGAAATTGATGCAGCAGAAGTCTACCACTATGAGAATAATCCTGCAGAATTCCATGCAGTAATATCTTTTACTGATAAAGATTAATATGATGTTGTTCATGGATATATTAGACCATTGTATTTATCTGGAATGGTCAATGGCATAGACTTCCAATGTGCTTTCATTGATAACGGTTCAGGAGTCAACCTCATGCCCATTCGTACACTTCGTCGATTGGGCCTTATGGAATCTGATTTATCTCTTTAAACTATGATGTTACAAGGATATGATAAAAATGACCAAGAAACACTGGGAGAAGATACACTCAGAACTTAGTTTGGAGATATTGTATCCAATTCTGATTTCAAGGTTGTTGATAAAGACACAGCCTTCAACATCTTGCTTGGAAGACCCTGGCTACATCAACATGCGGCTATCCCTTTATCATATCATCAATGTCTCAAATATTGTTTCGATGGTCAAGTTGGGACATTGTATGGTGATATGGCCTCATTCAAGACATGTGAATCTCAATACATTGAGGCGGAATTCTATCACATGATGGGATGGGATAAATCCACAGCATATGATATTACCAAAGTTAATGCTCTGTATGGTTTGGAGAAGATTCTATTAAATCCATTAGAATATGTGAGTACAGATTATGTGTTTCCTATCAATAAAATTGACAGGATAGACCCAAATCAAAATACTCTTATGGAATGACCAATAATGTCAATTACGGCAATCGTGCCAGACAACATGGGAGAAAGCGGTGATTCACCATGAAATGATGAATGCTCAAATGGAGATGTCTTAATATCATATGATGAAATCCAAAATGTCTATAATTCTCCATCCAGGACAGAATAAGTAATATCAATGTCAGAGGTAAACAATGATGTCGATTCTCAATCCATCAACTCCTCTTTATTACCCAAAGAAGACCCTTCATCATCAATCTGGTCGAAATGGAAGTTTATTCATCAAGATGTGAAAATTTTGACATCTATTCTGATCATGAAAATTCTACTTCATCATCTACTATGAAAGTGTAAATAGAAGAAATAACACATGTTGAAGATGAATAAGAAGATCTCAGAGATTCTCCTCTAGCATTAGAAGAGTGTATCTCTACCACTGTGGATGAACATAGAGAAATATATCTGGGTAGAAAAGAAGATCCACACCCCACCTTAATTAGTGCGGCCATGACTCTTGAAGAAAAAGAGAATTAGATTTCATTTTTAAAGAAAAATAAAGATATATTTGCTTGGAACTATACAAAAATTCCAGGGCTTTATCCTGATGTTTCCACTCATCATTTAGGTTTACCAGAAGAACATCGATGATTTAAGCAAGTCTCGAGAAGAACACACCTAATCTATGCTTCCAAAATTGAGGCTGAAATAGATAAGCTTATAAAAGCTAACTTTGTCATAAAAGTTCAATTTCCCAAGTGGTTGGCTAATATTGTCCCTATGAAGAAGAAGAACGGACAAATTAAAGATTAAATCGATTTCAGAGATCTTAATCAACATTGTCCTAATGATAATTTTCTAGTTCTGATTACAGAACTCCTGATTGATGTAACAACTGGCTATGAAGCACTTTCCATCATGGATGGATATTCCAGATATAATAAAATCTGAATGGCTCCAGAAGATGAAGAATATATAGCCTTTAGAGCCCCTCAGGGTGTGTTTTGCTATCAGGTAATGCCCTTAGGCCTAAAGAATGCAGGCACAACATATCAGCGTGCCATGCATCGTATCTTCAAGCCCTTTTAGGGAAGTTTGTTGAATGTTATTTGGATGATTTGGTGGTCAAATCCAAACAATGTTATAAACACTTGGTTGATTTGGATGCCATATTCCACAAGATTTGACATCATAATTTGAAGATGAACCCCTTAAAATACGCTTTTGGGGTAACCTTATGAAAATTTCTTGGCTTTGTTGCACGCCATCGTGGTATTGAAGTCGATCATGAGAATACCAAGTCAATCCTTGGTATGTCACCTCCTCAAAATTTGAAAGAATTAAGAGGACTTAAATGACACTTAGCCTATATTCAGCGTTTCATTGCCAATTTGGCAGGAAAAATTTTACCCTACATCAATTTGATGAAGGGAGTCACTTACCAGTGGACTGAAGAATGTCAAGAAGCATTCGATATTCTCCATAAATATCTCTTGAGTCCACCGGTACTTATGCCACCTATTTAAGGAAGACAACTTATTATCTAGGTAACATCTCAAGAGAGATCATCGGGTGCCTTTCTTGTTTAGAAGAATGATGCTGGGAATGAAAACAACCTCTACTATCTCAGTCAGACTATGCTTGAAGTAGAAACCCGATACTCAAATATTGAGAAGTGCTGCCTAGGATTAATCATTGCAGTTCAAGAAGTTGAAACACTACCTACAACATCACGAAGTCCAATTTTTATCTAACAATAACCCACTCAAATTCATCCTTAGTCGTCCAATGCTTACAGGACATCTGGCAAGATGGGCAGTTATTTTGCAGCAATTCGACATTCAATATGTGTCTGAAAAAGCAATAATGGGCCATGCTCTTGCTGATTTCCTGGAAGAACACCCTTCAATGGAAGACACATCTTCATATATTGAACTTACTGATGAGGAATTCTTCTCTATTCAGGATAGTCCTCAGACATGGTAATTGTACTTTGATGGTGCTTCCAGAAGTCCAACAGGGTGGAAAATGGAAAATCGTAAATTCAACAAAGTTAGATTATGGATTGTACTCATTTCTCCAGAAAAGGAAGTGTTACCTTATTCCTTCTTATTGTGGGAAGGTGGTACAAATAAGAAGAGAAATACCAAGCTCTTATTCCAGGATTAAAGTTGACACTTCAAGAACAAGTTAATTACTTAAAGGTGAAAGGTGATTCAGACCTAGTAATCAAACCCGTCAATGGGGATTATGCAATCAGAAAATAAGAACTCATCCCATTTTATGATTACGTCAGAGAGTTAATGGTGTATATTCTTTCGATACTGAAATTTTCTTATGTCCTGAGATCACAAAATACCCAAGCTGATGCAGTAGCTAATATAGCCATACTTCTGGAAAATCCAAATCGGGATGACATAACTATCAGTATTGCTCACCGTCATGAAATTTTACCTTCTGTTCAAACTAGAACAGAGGAGATTAATGAAATTAGTCCCATATCTTAACCTTATGGTCACTCTACGTGATGGATGGAACCTATCAGGGAATACCTTCAAAATGAATCAATTCCACATGATGGAGCCGGGAAAAAACAAATCTGACGACGTGTGGTCAATTTTAATCTTTATGATAGCCCAGATCACCAAGAAAAAATTCTCTACAAGCATGGTTTTGATGAGTTCTCATCAGATGCATTGATGGTGAAGAGACAATGGAAGTCATGAAAGATGTGCATACATGAGTCTATGGTTCCCACCAGTCTGGACATAGACTGTATGATCAGATTTGAAGGCCTAGATACTTTTGGCCTTGAAATGATATAATATTGTGTTGATTTCACATATATGTGTCATTCATGCCAAGTAATTTCCAACTTTATTCATCAACCTCCAGAGTTTCTTCATAGAGCTTAATACTCATGGCCATTGGCCACATGGGGAATGGATGTGGTGGGACCTTACCCTTCAGCTACAGCCAAGCAGTTCAATTATATTCTTACTTCTACTGATTTATTTTACAAATGGGTAGAGGGAATATCTCTCAAGGAATTCAGTCTTAAATGCATTGTTGGCTTCATCAAGTCTAACATCATTACAAAATTTGGTGTCCCTAATACCATATTGACGGACAATGGCACCAACTTCTGTTCATCTAAGGTGAAGAGGTTGTATCAAGAATACAACATCAAATCCAATCATTCATCTTGGTATCATGCAGTGGAAAATGGAAAGATAGAATCCTTCAACAAGACTCTTTCAAATATACTGCAAAAGAGGGTGGATAAAGATATGAAGTCATGGACTGATAAACTCTTTCATGCTTTATGGGATTATCGGACTACCATCCGCACAGCAACGTGGTCAACACCATATTCATTTGTATATGGAACGGAAGAAGTCTTGAAAATTGAAGTTCAACTACCCTCTCTCAGAGTAGCAATTTGTGATCAGTCATCTATATATGAGAAATATCAAAAGTGATTGAATGAATTGGAACAGTTAGATGAGAAAAGATTTTGCACTTTCCACCACTTGGAAGTCTATCAGAATCGAATATCATGAACTTTCAACAAAAAAGTTCATCATCGTTCATTCGTTGAGGGAGAATCGGTATTAGTTCTCAGAACACCAATGATACTAGGAAAGAAACCTCCCAATCTTGAGACAAAATGGGAAGGACGATATTAAATACATAGGGTCTACAACAATAGATATTATTCAATAATCTCGATGGATATAGAACTCATCACTACTCCAACCAATGTTATATTTCTGATGAAGTATTTTTTATAAACACAAAATATATTTACCGTCTCCCAACATGACAGTAAACTGTGTCCCATTCATCGTCCTTGCTATATAACGTTAAACTATACAGAAATGTTCCATTCATACGACCTTAAACTATTTGTATTTATTTCATCCAACATGATGTTAAACTATAATGTCCTTTCTACATGATGCTAATCTATATAAGAGTCCCTTACGTCCTGAAAGATGTTAAACTGCATAACTAATGGTCTATGCATATGACCTTAAACTATTGGCACTTAAGTCCAACATGACACTAAATTGTATTGTCCCTTTTTCGTCTAACATGACGTTAAACTGTGAAAAAATCCCTAATATGTCTAACATGACGTTAAATAGTGTAAACTATTATCCTCACTACATGATATTAAACTACACAATCCCCCTTTCGTCCAAAATGACGTTAAACTATATTTTCCACATCGACATAGATACATGATGCTAAACTGTACAAAAGACCTTCAATATGTCCTACATAACATTGAACTATACATTGTCCCTGCTACATGACATTAAACTGTGCAGCACCAATAGTCTTAACTACAAGACATTAAACTGCATAGTCCCTTCATATGTCCTACATGACATTAAAATGTGGATCGTTAAGGTTGTTGTTACCTATTGTTTCTCACACTGATTATGCCTCACGTGAGCTTAGAGAAAATTTCAACCATAACACCATCTCTGGGCCGCTAACAACGCGTAAGTCCCAACATCATTTTAGGTCGTTGTCCCCAAGAACAACTTGATCATTAATTCATTATTTAATTGTACTATGCAGACTTTGATCCTTTATTTCTAATCTGGGTACGTAGTAAACCGCCCAAGGTTCAATCCCAAAACCAATCTCTTCACATCAGTTCACCTCCTTCTCATACGATGTTGATTCGTGAAACCATCACCAGAATCAATATCAATACATTGGTTCACTTTCATCCTTTCTATATGATGTTTAACTGTAAATCACTTTTTTTCCTTTATGAAAATAAACTACAATATTCTCTGATACCCTCACCTGAGAGGGAATCATTATTTACATTGATTTTTTTCAATCATGTTTCATTCCGAAGGCTACGTGCATACATGGAAATGCCCAAACCTTTTATCTTGGGTTAAATCATCATTGTACTAATTTCCCCTTTCACCCTTCACATGTATGAACCAAATTTGTACAGAGGGTAGTTCAAGAAATACATGGGCATGATTCCCATCTTTATGGGATACATAAGAATGTTTTTTGTGTCCCTCTAATCCAGCCCCACGTCTTTTGGGATTAACCCCAAAATTCCACTTTCAGTCCCCTGGCTGAAAAGTCCACATGAAAACAAACATTGTGTATTTATTATAATGGTCCGAGATCTATGAACCTAAACTAAGACCTCCAATCCTTTTGTCCCACATGAAGTTAAACTGTAGTTTATGAACTACATATTTCTTGATTCCCATCATTATGGGATACGTAGTGAAGTCCAAAATTTCAATTCAGGACCCAGCCAAAACATGATTATGGTAAGCATTGATCTGTGTATCTCTGCATACATTGGACAATACCCATCTTTATGTGTCATAATACCAACCTTAAATATTTTTAGGTCTTCATAACCCTTTTTCTTAACTTCAAATAACAAAAGACCTGAAATTGTGAGAGTTCTTTTTCCTGACCATACATCACATGCCCTTAGGTGGCCTTGCACAAACAGTCTGCATAACGAACCTAGTAGCCAAAAGATGATATTATTTGACTATTTAGTCAATTCCCTTAGGTGGCCCTGAATAATTCAACCCCCTAACGGGTTTGTTAAATACTGGTAACTTCATTCTTGAGAATAAAGCCATTTTTTTTCTTATTTGTGTTAATGAAAATATGTAGGGATCCGCAAAAATAGAAATCCTTAACATACTTGTCCCATATCCTTTCTCATGATCTGAAAGTATTCAAGTCTATGGTTTATATTCTCTTTCCCTACGTTTGGGTTAGACCTTTGTAGGAGTGATACTCATCCAGTTCTTCAATAATCTTGTTTGGAAATATCTTATCAGTATTAAGGTAACTCCTTCCATACAACAAAATCTATACTTTGGAAATTTTGAATCTTCATAAACATTCACTGGATTTTTAGCACTATGAAATTAAATTTCTGAGAGTTCTTTTTCCTGACTATGCAGCACGTTCCCTTACGCAGCCTTGCATAAGTAGTCTACATAACTGACCTATCAGCCAAAACATGCTATTAATTTGACTATGCAGCCAATGCCCTTAGGTGGCCCTGTATAATTCAACACCCTAGTGGGTTTGTTAAATAATGGTAACTTCATTCATGGGAACTACTTCTTCTAATTCATTTTTATCTCTTTTTCAAATAATTCTTCATATTCAAATTTTCTTAAGTCTTAGTTTACATATTTTCCCTCATAATTGAGTGTGGTAAAATATTTTCAGATAAGTTGTCAAAGAATTGAGTCTATTCTAATTCATTTGGTCAAAGCTATTTAGATCTTAAACATTAGACTCTTCAGGTCCGATGTACATGACATTAAACAGCCCACAAAAGACAAGGGAACTATAAATAAAAGTCATGTTCCAGCTCACTAAACATACATTTTTTATGATTTAGGTAATATTTAGAAATTATAAGATTCATAGATTGTAGGGTTATTTATAATAATCCTAATAAAAATCAAACTATGATTACGAGGCCCATTGGATTAGGTAAAATTTAAAGAAGGTAGCAAGAAAATACGTGCAAAAGTGATTGATGATGAAAGGAATCTTTCCATTTGATACACAAGAATTTGAAGGACATCCACAAATTGGAGTCTATTCTCATTTCAAGGAAATTACAAGAGGCTGTCAACATAAGTCTTCAATTGATGAACAATATCCCGAGCTTCATCAGCTACTACTTGAAGCTCATGAACTCGACAAACTTCATTATTTTCAGCCTGATGGAGTGCATTCATGGCATCTGCAATGGCCTTCATACCATTAATTTGAGCTCCCTCCAGTGAATTATTGAGTTGGTCAAGTTCCCCAATAACAACGTCTAACTGTTGCTGATGGTGTATCTGCTGGACGACTTTATCTTTGATCTTATGCTTCAGCTCCTTCATCTTCACAGCATAGTCAGCTTCAGATTGGGTTACTGTAGCCTCAAATTCACTGATGTTTGCTGACAGATTCACCATGTTCAGATCTTGATGACACTTTTTCGCTTGTTCCCCTCTTAAAAATACATGTTTCACCGTAGCATGGATCTTTTCATATCCGAAGCCGCTATGTCCTAGCATGATGAAAAAGGGTGACAATAGAGGTATCTTCGATGAAATCTCTTCTAAAGGCAACTCAGATATGATTTTACATATTTTGTTCCATGCCTTTAATCATGAAAGGCTAAGCGCCTTAAGTACCTCTGGGTCTGATTCGACATCATCATCACAGAGGGTTATGTAATCCTGGATTAATGCACTTAGAGAAGTGCCCAGTTCTATCCCTTATCCCCTGACCTGAGCTTCTTCACTTTCAATTCCTGTTGGGGAAGAGGCTAAGGCCTCATCTCCAGATCTTGCCAATGCAATTTCTGGACCTACATAATCAATTGAAATCTTTGGTTAGTTTGAAAGGATAACAAAAGAATCGATTGTCTTGAAAATTTAGTAAAATCACAAATATTGTTATTCCTTACCCAACGGTAGATCAGCAATCTATGAAGGATCCTCCCTATCATTACAAGATTTGACAGGATTTTCAAGATGATTTTGAGGAAGCTCCACTGGGTTCAGCTCCACTTGTGCTAATGTCTCTATAACAGTAGGGTTTTCTGTACCCCCTTTCAGGCATGGGTTGTTCAGCAGTTTTCTCAGAAAAAACTGCACATTTGAACCAATCATGATTAGACATGTAATAAGAAGTTATTCTTAATAGGACAAATGGTAACACTAACTTCCATAATCTTCTAAATCACATGGTAATTTAACATGATATACAAATTCTTTGAAAGATGCGCCAAGTTCCATCATTTCATCTAATGTCATCTCAGAATCTTGGTTAGTCCGACCAGTCGGAGCATTTGATGTGTCTTCTTAGAGACCATCATCCTACCGTCCCTGACCCTGGACATCTTCTTCAGTTAAAATGGCATTGTCAGTTGCAATGGCTACCAAGAGCTCTAATATAGGGATTGAACTTGAAATATCATAGAATGGAAGTCAATAGATATTTAATTCAACATTTTATGGAGATTTGTTAACTTACCAGAAGTGGGTTTTTCTCTTCTCTCAACAGCAAAAGGGGGGATATTTGGAATAGATGTTGTCTCTTCTCCAAGAGCAGGCATGTTAGCCTGAATTTGAAATTGTTCCAAAGCACCCGCTGCTGTCCTCAGAGGAGGATTATTATTTTCTCTCAGAGGGGGAAATTGATGAATCCCCTGAAATCCCCATAAATATGAGAAAACATTTCATGGGTATAGATTCATGATCATCTGATGGACATACCACAAATGATAATGAATTTAGTGATGGACATCCTCCTTCGATGCCTTTGTCCTTTTGGATTTTTAGGAGTATAAGTAGTCTCCCTTATTGGCACTTGAATTGGTGAATGGAAGGCCATGTCCAACAACTCATTCATGGCCAGCTGGCCTGGAGACATCTTGCCCGATTCACGAGGAGACTCATCAGCAGCCCCAATGGCAGTACCACCAGGGCTGTACTGTGGTGAAGGAACCTCAGTTGTTCCTTTAATTGTGAGCTTCAAGGTGAAGAAAATAATTTCCTTGAGTACCAAATCTTCGATTGAAATAAAGTTGTGAAGAAAATAAGGAACGAAAACTTGCATCTTCAGGAGCCACATAATCGTGCCACTCCACTTCATTCCCCTCAGCAGCGCCATGATCTATCAATTTCTTCACCAGCTTGGTTATAGGAATAGAATTGTCAGTGGCATATATGATCATTTCCATCTCTATTATGTAAGCTCACAGATCATTGGGGTTTTCCTCATATTGGATATTTGTAGAATCCATGAGATTCCTTATTCCAGGGAGTTGTAGACCCTCGGAAAAATCAAGCCATGTTGTCTCGGTACAACAATATAGACTCTGCCATGTCTGGAAAGCCTCTGGTTATTGATATTAAGTGCATGTACCAGAAGGCTTCAAGGAAGGTCCTATAACTTTTGACTTCAATTTTTTCCCAGCTTCTATACCTATTGATAGATAATAAGAAAACATGACTTATTGCATTATAAAGTGATGTTGATTAAATTACCACAATGAAGTAACTCACCAGGCGTTGATGGAGTAGGTCTTCTTATTCTAACCGGAGGATTATATCGGGCATGAGGCTGCTTTTCCACTTATTGTGCCTCATCATCCCCATCATGGGAATCAGGTGAATCAGTCCTAGAGGAGGAATCTGGTGAATCAGCTTTAGGTGGGGAAGCATCAACTTCATGAGGAAGGGTTTCTTTATCTACAGTCCTATTCCTTTTCCCCACATGATAAACTGGGTGATTCGGCACCCCTTTACGGTATGATGCTATCCAGTTCTCGGCATACCATATAGTCAAGTTATGTGACGCTTTTTAAACTGGTTGATCAAATATCGCCCCAGTCTTCTCCCTTGACGTCAGCAGCAACAGTTGCCGAGCAACCATCGGATGTTGCTCTAACCTGACATGTGCTGGGAGAGATACGACAATCTATTGTAGACACTTGAATTGACGTACAAATCTCTATGAATCATAGGCCTTGAATATAATTTCTCTCTCAATCCTGGAAACTAGAACACCATCTTCGCAAGCTATCATGTATGCCCTCAAATCCATGTGAGCTGTTCCATCATCAACAAACTGCCCGGTTTTCGGATTTATATAGGGAAAGAAGTTGAATTCCTTAAACATGTTCAACCTCACTTCCATGTCATATGCATTAATATCTAATGGAGAAACTCCAGAAAATGCTTGCACTGACGGCCTGAACGAACTTCCAAGAATTTTTACTCTATTCTGTACATTATAAGTCCTGAAGTGAGTGGTGATCCATCCCCATAAAACATGGAATGGTCCCACTATTTTTAAAAGAGATTTACCCATGAAGACATGAAGTAAACTCCTGTGAATCTTTGATAAAATAGGGGTATCCAGCCCAACCATTTTTACCTCAGACAATTTTGCGGCAATAACGAATTTCCTTGGCCTGACGCCTCCCTTCGAGTCTCTGATTGGGAAGAGATAAACGTCGAGCCACCAAGCCAAGAAGCCCACCAGATGAGTCTTCTTTGGGTTCCTTTGATTCACCTCATATCCCCACTTCATGAACACTCCTTCTTCTAAATTTGGGTAGAATGTGCTAGGAGAACCCCTCTATTCAGGTTTTGCGCAGGTAGTAGGACAAGTGTGCCTCTTTCCCTTTGGGTTTCTTCTTTTCCTTAGAGTCACATCCTTATTTCTTATGGATCCAACACTGAGGGGGGATTTTGTTGATGCTTCTTTTCACCACATTGTTTAAAGTATTGGAATATGAAATAACTTAGCACAAATTATTTCAGCTTTTGAAGAAAACATAAAAAATCGACAAAGGAATGAAAAGGGAGTCAAAGGACCTTGCACCGCCCATGTTCCCTCACTGTCACGCAAGTATACTTACGCGCCACCTAATGGTCACTCAAGTGACTTGCACGCCCTCTTGTAAAACCTCCAGGGGTCCTCTCAAGCCACTAAATACCCGTGGTGGTCCCCCCATTACAGGGGGAATTTTTATAGAATTTAGATATAGAGCTCTGAACGCCCAAGTCTCTTCTTCAAGTATTCCGAACACTTCTAAGGTAATTCCTTACCTAGAATGGAAGGTCTAAACAATAGGAATAAGGTATAAGTGTTAGAATCACTAACACTTGCGCACCTAAATGTTTTTAACTTAAGGGAAATGAAAACACTGGCACGCCTCCTTACCTATATCCTTGAATCTTGCGCGCCACTCTTTTAGAAGTACCTCAGGATGATTCTAAAGGCTTTAGTCAAGAATCACCCAAGTAATACTCTACAGTTCAAGGATCACGCAATTACCCATGTGTCGCGCATGTATACCTGCGTGACCAATACTTCCGTGCCCATGCAGTACCTACATTTCTTCCAGGACTTGCATTCCCTTATATTTTTTGAGTGACCTTCTTACCCATTTAACCCCTCTTATTCCATTCCACCTATTTTATTCAAGTTTCAGTCTTCATGACACTCTTCAAAGCCATTTATGGAATGTTTTCTTGATTGACTTTTTTATTTGAAAGGAGTTCCGCGGAATATCTCTCAAAATGTAGTGATTTTCACATATTTATGTCACTAACATTAGAGAGTTCATTCATTGAACCTCATCCTTTAAGATGAGAGAATCCTTAACCGGGGCCTCCTTTTCAAGAGTAAGCCCCAGTACAAATCCTCATTAATTTGGGCATCATCCTTAAGAGTAAGCCCCATGTACTCTTTAATTTGGGCCTCCTTTTCAGGAATAAGCCCCAAGTCCCCTAACCTTAGCCTTCTTTTCAGGAATAAGCCCCAGTAATAATTCTCCAAATTTGGGAATCCTCATCAGGAGTAAGCCCCAAACCATAATTCCTTTAACCTGGGTTTCCTTTTAAGGAAAATTCCTTAATCTCAAATATGGGAATCTTTTTTAGGAGTAATCCCCCAAGTCCCTTAATTTTCAAATCCCTTTAACATGGGCCTCCTCCTTAGAAATAAGCCCCAGTCTTAATTTCTCTTAACCAGTCATAATTCCTTTTGATCTGGTCTTCCTTATCAGAAGTAAAACCCAATCAAAAGTCCCCTCATAACTTGGGAATCTTCCTTAGGAGTAAGCCCCAAGATTAGAGTATCCAAATATCAACGAAGCACATATACCTTTATGGACCATGTTCATGGATTTCATCCCTGATGTAAATCTTAATCCTCAACCATTTGGGTAGTCATACATACATAATCCCCACATCATTTTGTGACACAATTGTCTAGTTTCACCAATACCTCTTTTTTCTCACACCTAGAATGAATCACGTGAGCTTAGAGTGTAAATATAATCATGACAACTTTCTATGAGCCATCAATCATGAATAAACATCATACTCCCTTACTCGAACTACGTGGGTTCTAATTCATTTTCCAAAACAAAGGATACGTAGGTAGCCCATCAGTGAGTACGATCCCAACTCTGAAATAATCCATGTCCTCCTGAATGACAATAAACATCAAGTGCCCCACTAAGTGGATTTAAAACCAGTATGGTCATCATAAGGGCAAAGAGAATTTTATGTATTTAAGGATTCCATCAACTATGACTCTCTAACAAATACAGATGATTCTCTATCGATGAAGAACCTCGAATACATATAAATGATTCTCTGAATTTCCTTCATATCAATAATTGATTGCCAAATTTAAAGGAAAGAACATTTTATACCTGGAAATGTAATAAGGATTCACGAACATAACTTAAATCTATAAAGAGGGTCCCAGAGTAGACAATAATTCCCCTCAAAAAGTTGTGATGAGTCCGACCTCCCATCCTCTCGACCAATGGAAATTCCTAAGCCTCATTAGTCCACAACTAATGAGCACCTACCTCTGGAAAGTAGTTCCAAATGGATATGGAATCATTAGATGTTTCCGGTTCTATGAAAAAACCCGTTTGAAACTGATTGGAATGTTTGAACCTTCAATCAACGAGGCCATCCCCAATTCTAGAGGAAACATAGGTATTTTTCTCAAAAACATCAATTTTTTAGGAATTGTGAAAAACATTGTGTTATTGTGTAAACCTGTCATTTATTTAAATAAGTATTTTTAATTTAAATTTAAATTTAATTCAAAATAGATACATAGTACCTATATTAGTCCAATTTAATTCATTGATATCATTTTATAATAATATTAGATATGTATAATTTTATTTTAATTTTTAACTTCTCTAACCCTCCTTTTCGGAACATTTCCAAATTTGAATAAAATGTAATTTTACTGCTTCTATAATTTGAATATAAAAATTCATAGAAACACGATAGAACTCAATAAGTAAAATGTGGTTCAATATGATGAAAATATTTTATGGTGAATTGTAACTTTCGAATATTATTTAAGATGATTAAAAGTAAATATAGTAATTAATGGTAACCATGACATTATAATTAACCTAAGTCATGTCATAATTCCATTAGATAAGTGTATTTATACAAATATTAAACTTAGTAAAAAATATGATCCATTTTGATCTACTTTAAATAGATTATGACATTTATTTTATTTTATATAATGAATAGTTCAAAGTGTTAAATTCAAATTTTAATAACAAAAATGTTTTTAATATGGGGTTATACATAAGATAAAATCAACTATAATTATTTATTAGAATCCTAAAAAATCATAAATAATGGTATATATTTTTTATAATTTTTATGCATTAAATAATTATATATTTATGACACAATGATTATGCAATAAATACCTTATTAAGGAAAGACTAAAATAATTGATGATATTAATGTTAAAATAAATGTAATTTGATACTTTTAGGCCATCCATGAATTTTCATTGTTAATATTACATGTTAGGGTTTATTAAATGTATTTTTTTCAATGAAATCCGATATTTATGATTTTCACAAAAAAATACAGAATAGTTTCAAAATTGACATAAATGAGTTTTTAAAACAAATACTATTTTAATAAATTATATAATAGTAATAATAATATAAGGCTTCACCAATGGTCTTAAAGAATTTTTGATATTTCATTAATGAATAACTATTGGTTTTCTTTGTAATAACCCTAGATTTCATAGTATGTTATTTCTTCAAAGTAATGCACTAACTTGCACTACATGCAACGCTTAGTTCAAGCACACCATGAATTTCCAAACTAGCCGTTCAAAAGCGGTTATGAATATTATTAACTTAATTTTTAACTTTATAAAATACTTATAATTTTAGAATATATATTATGATTTTCTTCGAAACAATCTAAGAACAAATTCATTTTTTTCACATAAAAGAATTATTTTTAAAAAAATGCAATTTTACAGCCTTTTAATGGAGTACCCTTTTTAAATCCAATATTTTAAACTTTTATATATTCAATTAGATAAAATAAACTTCTTATTTATAATCAAGACATAATAATTTAGTTCTAATAAATGTTTTTTGTTTTTCTTATAACATTTATATATAGGTGAATAGTGATAAATACTCTATTTTAGCTAAAAACAAAATTTTTAATAAAAATAATTTATATTGTTGAATTATAAATTTTAATGGTTTGGAAGTATAATTAGGTTATATTTTTACCATTTAATCCAACTATGGTAATTTTAATCAATTTTACTTTCAAATTAGACATAAACAATGGTCAATCTTTTGATAGTTTTTATTTTTTTAAAATATGTTTTCTGGTTTTGGAAATGGAAATTAATTATAAATAAATTAATTAATCTTCTATATTTTGAAATAGGTAAAATAGAATTCATTTCTGAATTTATAATATCAAAATTATCTTAGGGTAAGTTTTTGGTATTTTTTTGAAAACATTCAAATTTTAATGATTACTGAAAAACACTGAGTTATAGTTTAAAACACTTTTTTTTAAATAATTATTTATTTTATTTATATTTATTTTAGGTAAAAATAGATAAATAATACCTATATATGTTCAATGAAATTAATTGGAGCCAGTTTATAATAACCTTTGATATATAAAAAGTTTATTGAACTATTTACCATCTTTACCCACCTCTTAGGAGAAGTTGCAAATTTACATAAAACATAATTTTACCGCTTCTGGGAGTTGAATTTCAAAATTTTAAGATACATGGTTGATATCAGTAAGTATAATGTGGTTTAATAAGATGAAAATAAGTTTTGGTGAATAGTAACTTTTTACTTTTATTTACCATGATTCAAAGTAAATAGGGTAATTTAGGTTAAAAATGATATTATTATTACACTAACACGTGAACTAATTCTATTAGATAAGTATAATCTACCAAAAACAACATTAGAAATAATATATGATCCTTTTGGTCTAGTTGGATTAGATTATGACATTTATTACTATTTAATTAAAAGAAGAGTTAAAAGAGTTAAAATCAATCTATAATAACTAAATCATTTTTCATATAGGGTTACACAAAAGATAAATTAGACTATAAATATTCATTATATAGATAAAGTGATTTCTTACATAATTTTAATTGTTTATATTTTTTAGAAATTAAATAATTTAATTTATTTATGAAAAAATGATGATGCAGTAATTACCTAATTAAAGAAAGATTAAAATAATTTACATTATTAATATCCAAATAAATATAATTTAAGAATTTTTATGAGTTAAACTAATTTTCTATGTTAATATGACATATTATGGTTGGTAATATGGATTTTTTTATAAGTAATAATGCCACTATGAATTAAGAAAAACAATGTCGTGTCAAAATTGACTTAAAATAGTTTTTAAAACAAATATTATATTATTAATTAATATTATATTCTTATACATCTATGGATTAGAAAAATTACTTATATAAGGATAGGTGTATTATTAATAAACCACCTGGGGATGTTTTGGAAGTATATAGAATGTTTATTAACCATATAATATAAAAATACAAAGAGACTATTTAAATGTCAAACTATTTTACTATGAGTTAAATCTAAATGATAAAGTTAATATAGTTATCCAGACCTGTCTAAAACCTATTGGTTGAGTGGTTTTCAACCCATACCCACCTTATCCTTTAAATAATCTATTTTTATGCCATCAGAAACCGAAATTTTTTTTATTAAAAAATAATATTTCCATATATTCCTAAGGTGCCCCTCACCCCTATTATAAAAGGGCTCTACCCATACTCTCTAATTCACATATTCAAAACCATTTGGCTCTGCCGAACCCTACCCAAATACGCTATCAACTATCCTCCCTTCATCACAGTGGCCTTATTCTCGTCATAATTCTAACATATGGTGCCTTTTTGATCAAATCAAAAGGAGAACCCGAAGAAGTGGTAAATATTTCATCACCTCTTTCATGTTCCTTTATTCTTCCACTTCCTCTTTCTTTGTTATTTTAATTCTACAATAATAAATCTAGTATCTTTTATATACATTGATTTTTTTATAAATATGGTACAACCATATTCGTTATTCTATACATCCTTTGAATTACATGTAACCATATGTGTGAACGTATGGATGACCGTCTCTACGCCGTGGTGTAATTGTTCATTATTATTTGGATGGGTATAATAATAATGATTAATTGATGTAAATAATAAATATAACATGGTAATGATTCTGTATATATGATATATCATCCAATTATATGTTATTTTTATATAAAAAGTATGACATTCTCGCTCGTGCGTACGTACGGATTACCATCTCCACAAACGCAATAAGATTCATTCCCCATCATATCAATTCAAGACAGATTTTCATTTGACGATTAATTTTTTTAAATACTTGATATCATTATTGATAATAATAATATACATCCAATCCATAACAAATATGACTCACATTACATAAAATATAACGGAAAATGAATCCATTAACAACTGAAATGACGATAAAACTATGATATTATTAACAATGCAATGTTAAGAGATCATATATAATATAATATTAATGTATATGATTCTTGTTTAATTTAATAACAATTATTTCACCATTATACAAGATTTTATCCTACCCTCGACCAAGGAAAATTACTAGGTAAGTGTTAATTTCACAATCTCTTTATTATCCGAGGTTGTTTTTACGTAAGTATCTACTAGGATCTCTATATGATCCTCATCCATGTTTCTTAAAAATATATTTCAAACTATTTTTAATATCTTATAGAATATGGGTTATATTCATTTATAACATTTTTTGAAATTTTATAAGAGTTTTATAAAGGAATCTTTCCATAGTTTTACAAACGATGTCCTTTATAACCTTTCTGACAAAAATTAAAGTTAGAATGTTTTCTTAACTTATACAGCAGGTGTGGCTATTTTCCACCATTATAACATCATCAAATTGTCCCATACAAGATTGTAATAATATTTCCTAAATAAATGTCTTATTTTAAATTTATTTTAATTTTAAATGATTTCAAAAATAAAAAGAGATATTTTTCTAAAAAATGTTTTGATTTCATCTATGTGAACATCCATTGATGGATATTATGTTTATTTGAAGTTGACTTATTCTGATACCAAACATATATAATTTATTGAAGTTTTTGTGATTTTTTTAACCGTGGATGAGTTATTTTTATACCATTTAGGGTTTATGGATAAATTATTGATATTTAGTATGCTAGTATTAATATGAATGTTTATGTAATGTTTAAACATTTTAATATGAGGAATGCATTAGACATAGTATGTGATGGGTAGAGACCTCTATAACTTCTTGATGAATCTTTAGGTCTCATGAGACAAACTAGTGTCTTGGCTCAAGGCTTTGACAAAATATTATTTGATTTTCTTCCACAAGGCCTTGACTATGTGGTTATGAAGTCCGGTATTATGCATTCCATCATTATGAAAGTGGCTATTGATATTACATGTGATTATTCAACTAGTAGAATATCCATGTGAGTAATTAAATGGAATTATTTTGATTTATATTTCTCATATTATGATGAAGTTTATGTCCAAAATGATTTAGTTTTAGTTTCATACATTTCCTTAACTGTTTATGCTTATTTAAGAAAGGTTAATCTAAATTGATATCCATACTGAGAATATGAGCTCACCCCTTTCTATGTTTTATTTTTCCCAGGATACGAAGAACTATATTATGAATGATATACAGGGATATATTGAGAGATCTCGGTGTTGTCTATGGGATCATTGTTGTTTTATTTATCCATTTTAAGATGTAATGTAAACCTTATGAATATATCTAGTACTTCCAAGGCTACTAAACTAATCTGTCATTCAAGACATGGTCTTTTGTGATCACACCAATGTTATGTAATAATGCACTCACATGGGGTAACTAGGGTAAGGGTATTATAGTTTTTATTAGAGAAATATTAATACAAACCTAGGAAACTATATTTAGATAAACTCGGATTATAGGACATAACACTATTATAGACATTGAGGATTAGTATATAAGAACTTCCTAGAATTGTGGTATTATAGAGATTTTGTGAGCTTTCCATGAAATACATCCATGTTGGGATGTGAGCAGGTAGAGTCGGCTCTGGAATAGATGTACCTATGGGTAAAACTCCAAACCACCGCTTTAAGCTAGACTCGCACGGGAACCGGTGCATGATAGTGGGCCTTGCTGCACTCTTGGTTACGACACTCCTGGGAGATATACTTAGGATAATTCTCATTTTCTATAAAACTCATTATGAATGATTTATGAGTATACACCTTCTCAAAGAATATTTTTATGATTATGTATTATATCCATAAACTGTTCCACTTACATAGGCTGTTTTACATGTTTGAAATTAGTTTTTGCAATTCATAAACTGACCTACTGTATGACATTGTATAAAAATGGCACCCAATAGACGGAATATGAACTCCAGCAATACGTATGATCCAAAGCGTAAGAAAGATCATATATTTCATGGTACTAATCCAACATTTAGAATGGAAATAATCTCCCATCTATTCTTAACATATGAAGAACTAGTATCATGTGTTAATAAGATATATAAATAATTCATTGAATCATGTGTCTTTGAATGGAAGAAAGGGAAGAAAAGGATATAAGAGAGAAAAATGGATGAAGGGAATATAGAAAAGAATGGTTTTACCATATGAGATAACTATGGAAAAAATCACCTTGGTAAATGCTTCAAGAGAATTAGAGATTTTTTTAAGTGTTGAGGAGAAGGGCACCATGTACGTGATTAGGGGGTAAGAAAATGATTTTAAAATGTAAAATTATTCATCATCACGACGTAGGGACACTACAAAAATCGATGTACCAATCATCAGAGTATATTAAAAATGATACTATTGGATAATAGATACTACCACAGTTGAAGAGGAATGACTAGTGTTCTTATGTTGTTATAGAATTATTTCATTTGAGTGTTGTATCAGCAATATACTGGTTATAAGAATATTAGAGATAAATATGGATTGAACTGCAGTATAATATTAATGAGGATTTGAGATTTTATGTTTCTAAGAGAACTGACTTAATAGTAAGATTTTTTTTTGGAAAATTCATGGTTGAAGGAAAGTTGAACCTTAATATGGTCCAGATAATGAGGTAGTGATTATAGAAGAAGAAATGGTTGATTTGGATAAATTATAATGGATATTCTTTACTGTATAGAAACTGAATAATGATTTGTATATTTCATTATTGTTGGAGTTAACAAAATTTTTGGATATAAACAGTGTATCCACTATTATATAATGAATAAGGGATCAAGAATGTAATAAATAAGGGTTTATGGTTAATCATGATGTTGCAGTGTTTTAAACGAATAAATGATGAATGTGATCACATGTTATTACATGGAAAAATGATCTTCATTGTGTTTACCTTCCTTATAAATTTTATACTGTTAGTTTGGAAAAAATTATTTTGGATAATTCTATTTTGAGATTGTTTTTGGATAGCCATAAAAGGACAACTCGGAGGTCGGGTGGAAACCTGTCACGTCTGGAATGGCCGCGAGACTTGAACCCACAACCGAAGGGCGACAAGGGTGTATCACCTAACACTGGCCCACACGATGTCCTAGATTGAAGAATTTAGTTTTTTTAAAAGGCCAGGTAGATGAATTATAAATTATTTTTTTGGAACCCTATACAAATGGGATAGATATAATATTTTTTTATGTTCTATTATCTTTTAGAGTAAAAGATGAGTTTGTGGTAGAAATTAGTTAAAGGATGGAACTATACATGTTAATTATATATTTTTTTCTCCAATTATTCTATAAAAAAATTAATTCTTAAACATTAGGTACGAGCTCTTAAAACAAAAACTGCATTATCCTAATAACTTATGTTTTGTGGAAGATATGATATTTTAAATCATCATAGATTGATCGATTTAGGGCCTTCAATTATACAATAGTTTGTGACTGATGACCTCAATCACTCCCTATAAATATTTTTTTCCCTCTAATTATATCTCTCTAATTTCCACCAATTTTCTCCTAATCAAGATCATAATTTAGTGGTGAAGTTTTCATTCCCCTTTTCATCTTATTAAGACTAAAATTTATTGTCCCAATTCCCAAAGTGGGTTTTCCCACAAAGGTATTTTCTATTATAAAACTTTTATTTTAGAAGAACAATTAAAAATTTCAAAGTTTCAATTTATTGAAGTAGAGAAAAATGTAACACCCTAAGATTTCATAGTACGTTATTTCTTCAATGTAATGAAATAACTTGCACTACACGCAACACTGAGTTTAGGCGCATCACGACTTACCAATCTAGCAGTTCAAAAGTACTTATGAATAACATTAACTAAATTTGGAACATTATATAATCCTTATAATTTCAGAATCTATATTATGAGTTTCTTAGACATATTTTAGGAACAAATTCATTTTTTTCAGATAAAAGAATTATTTATCAAAAAATTCAATTTTACCGCCTTTTAATGGAGATCCATTTATAAATCAAATATTTTAAACTTTTATGTATTAAATTTGACAAAATAAACTTATTATTTATAATTAAGACATAATAATTTAGTTTCAATTAATTTTTGGTGTTTTTCTAATAACATTCATATTTGGGTGAATAGTGAAAAATACTCTATTTTAGCTGAAAACAACTATTTTAATCAAAAAAATTTATAGTTTTGAATTATACATTTTAATCGTTTGGAAGTATAATTAGATTATATTTTTACCATTTAATCTAATTATTGTCATTTTATGTAATGTCACTATAAAATTGGACATAAACAAGAGTAAATATTTTAATAGTTATTATTTCTTAAAAATATGCTTTTTGGTTTTGACAATGGGAATTAATTTTAAATTAATTAATGCAACTTATCAATTATGAAATTGGTAAAATGAAATTTTATGTTTAATTAGGAATATCAAAACTAGCATAGGTTGATGTTTTGGTATTCTTCTGAAAGCTTTCAATTTTTGATGAATAGTGAAAAACACTGAGTTATAGTTTAAAACTGAATTTTTCATTATGTAATTATTTATTTTATTTAAATTTTCTATATGTAAAAATAGATACATAATACCTATATAAGTTCAATTTAATTCATTGGTGTAATTTTATAATAACTTTAGATATATCAAAATTTTATTGAACTTTTTATCGTCTTTACCCACCTCCTAGGAGCATTTGAATATTTACATAAAATATAATTTCACCACATCTATGAGTTAAATTTTAAAAATCTGAGAGATGAAATTGTTATCATAATGACAAATGTGGTTCAATAAGATGAAAATACTTTTTTAGAAAGGTAACTTTTTACTATTATTTACGACAGTTAAAAGTAAATAGAGTAATTTAGGATAAAAATGATATTATTATTATCCTAACACATGTCCCATTTCTATTGGATAAGTATAATTTGACGAAAAATAACATATGTAATAAAATATTATCCTTTAGGTCCACTAAAATTAGGACATTTATTATTATTTAATTCAACGAAGTGTTACAAATTTTAAAATCACAGTTTAATAACTAAAGCATTTTTAATATACTATTACACATAAGAAAAATTAGACTATAAATATTCATTAGAAAGATAAAAATATTTTCTAAATAATTTTATTATATATTTATTTTTTAGACTTAAAATAATTTAATTTATTTATGAGATAATTATGATACAATAATTATCTAATTAATGAAAGATTAAAATAATTGACATTATAAATATCCAAATAAATTTAATTTATTACTTTTGTTTAATTACACTAATTTTATAGGTAAATATGACATATTAGGGTTGTTTAGAAGAATAAATTTTTATTTAATAATGCTGTTATTAATTTATCATAAACAAAATACCAAAAAGTGTCGAAATTGACATAAATTCTTTTTAAAAAATATATTATATTATTAATTAATATTCTATTCATAAAAATCTATGGTTCATCCAAAAAGACTTATATAATGATAGTTGTATCATTAATGAACCACTTGGGGTTCTCTTGGTATAATATAGTATGTTTATTAACCATAAAATATAAAAAAACAAAGGGACATGGTAAATGTCAAACTATTTAAGTAAGTAATAAATCTAATAGTTAATGTTAATATAGTGAACCAAAAGTATCAAAAACATATTGGTCGAGGGGATATAGACCCATCCCCACCATATCTTTTAAAAAATATATTATTGATCCATTATAAAATAAAAATGATTTTATTATAAAATCATATTCTAGCTTCTCCTAAGGTGCCCCTCACCCCTCTTATAAAATCGAACTCCACCTTCTCTCTAATTCACAACTTTAATGCCATTTTTCTTGGACAAACTCATCACAAATACCCTCCAAACTGTCCTCCCTTAATCTTTAAGGCCTTAATTTAGTCATAAATACAACCTAGGAAGCCTTTTTGACAAATCATATGGAAGAACCCGAAGAATAGGTAAATATTTCATCACCTATATCAATTTCCTTTCTTCTTCCACTTCCTCTTTCATTGTTGATTCCATTCTAAAAAAATAACTCAAGTATCTTCTATATACTGTGATTTTATTATAAATATGGTACAACCATATACATTATTTTATCCATCCATTGAATGGTATGTCACCATACATGCGTACGTAAGGCTTACCTTCTCTACATTGTGGTGTAATTGTTATTCAATACATTATTATTTGTATGGGTATAATAATGATGTGTAATTGATGTAAATAATAAATATAACATGATAATTGTTCTGTATATATGGTATACCATCCAATTATATATTATTTTAATATCAAAAGAATGTTATTAGCTCTCGTTCCTACGTACAGATTACCCTCTCCACGAACGCGAGGAGATTCATTCCCCATCATATCAATTCAAGACTAATTTTCATTTGATTATTAAAAATAATGTTTAAAGACTTGATATAATTCTATATATTAATAAGATACATCCCATCCAAAAAAAAATATGACTCACATAACAAAAAATATAATGGAAAACGAATCTGTTAACACCCGAAATGACGATAATACTAAGATATTATTAAAAAAGAAATGTTAAAAGATCATATATGAGGTCATATTAATCTATATGATTCTATTTATCATGAACATTACTCGAGGCCAATGCCATGACTACCCCAAGCCCGCCTTCTATAGGCCACATGCCAGTGACTAGCACCAAAGGTGTAAATCTGGATAACTGGGAAGGCATTGCCTTTATAAAACATAAACACATCCAACCAGAGAACCAGCGGAAGTAATACACTAAGTACTAAAGAAAGAGCTAAAAAGTAAATGGTCCAGACTACAAACCCAACTATAATGTATATATACAACTGAATGAATGTACAACAGAAAAGACAAACAGCTGGAAAATAGAAGCAGCTCCTGGGCTGTCCACCTTGGATCCTTCCTGATGGGTAGGTACAGATAGTGCAGCTCCTTTATCGTCCACCATGGATCCTACCTAAAGGGTAGATACAGATAGCCTCCTCAAATATCTCGGCCGTCAACCTTTACTATGTACCGTCTCTTCGTGAATTCCACCTCCAGATACTGACTCGTCATGAGGTCCACCTCCGAGTACCGTCCAGTCCTTGAATGCTCGGCCTCCGTCAGCACTGTATGTCGTCTGAATCCAACACAATGAGGTGTGGGCATATCCCATGAAGGGGTGAGTATAATGATACCTATTAAGGACCCCAAGACCCTCAAGGTCTCACTATATCCAACAAGGATGACCAGAAAGAAGGATCTCATCAGATAACCTTTACTTAGGTATAATCCCAAACTTATACCTAAGTCATCAAGTAGCCCATCTCAAACATGAGGTATCACACAGATATGAAATCAAAGGATAACCACTACTTAGTTATATGCCCATACATATACCTATGTTATCAAGTAACCCATCTCAATCATGAGGAAAACACAAAGGTCATTAACTCAGCTCAAACCAAGATTTTCCTTAAAGATATCAAAACCACAACTGCTGGAGAACTCCTCCTTTGTCGAGTCCAATAGCCCTGTCACGACATCGAGGCACTACTCACGATCCGTAGACTTCTGAGGTACTTATCCTGTCGAGTACCGTGGGTCTGCCACCGAAACAAAGTAGTGCTCCCCGCAATGGGTCTGTAAACCCAACACAGTAGTGCTCCCCCTAAGAGACTACAGAGGTACTCTTTCTGTATAGTTTTGCGGGTCTACCACCCAAAAACAGTAGTGCTCCCCCGGCATGGGACTGCCACCCAAACAAAGTACTTCTCCCCACCAGGCCATAAAAGTCACTCCGACTCGAATTGGACAAGCAGTCATCAGGTCTCAGCCAGCTACAAGGTCTCTGTACTCCGTACGCTCGTCTGCAGGAGGGTTTCTCCACAAGCTATTGGACGATACTCCAAGTATCAAAAAGACCCATGAAGAAGTATCAGAAATAACCTGCTCCTCATAGGGGTCTCAACACAACAAAAGACGCTTCAATCAGAATCCATGTCTGTGAGTTATTAGCCTTTTCATCTGAGGGGCCCATTTGGTTTTGTGTATGAACCAACCCAACCGTATCTCAAATATACCACAAACTCTCATAGGGTATAATAATAGGAAATTTGTTTCAACAAGATTACCAATTCCGCTGACGGTTCATCAAACAGACGTCCGGTCTAAGAGTTATTAGCTTTTCCACTCGAGGGCCCCGGTTGGATTTCAGGTACAATCCAAGCCAGCCATACTGCAACTATTTTCAAGCCTCAGATGAAGTATAATGAATGATCAGTGTGACCAAAAGGAAACCAATAATGTTGACGGCCCGTCCATCAGACGTTCGGAGCTCATGATATATGTGTTTCTACTCCGAGGGCACGATTGGTTTCGGGTTCGAACCAACCCTACCGTATCCAATCTTCACCGAAACCTTGTGTGTAATATACCAAAACCATCATCTCGATCCATGGATCCCTATGCAACTGATGGTGCATCAATCTGAGGACTGTTTCCCATGATATGGGCGTTTGAACAAACATGGACTGAAAAAGGGGGTCTGGTCCCAGTCCGACCCGGCCTAATACCCAATGGGTCGCCCCGAATGGGGTCGACTCGACCCGGATCTGGGTCTGGCCAGTCTGGTGTGGCATGGCCTGGCAGGGAGAGGTCGCGGCCCGGTGCTGGCCTTGCGGAACACATGGGGCGGGGACCCTTTTTGTAACCAGCAGCGCCAGCTGGCGTCACCCCGCCTCCTGGATCTCATGCGACCACGGGGTCCAGCTCCTGGCCACCTCTAGGCGGCCGGACGGCTCTGCCCACCGCATCCGATTGCCGGCACCGACTCGCCGGTCATACCTTCCAAGGACCACCAGATGCGCTCTGCTGGTCCGTTTTGCCCGTCGTCTTCACCAGCAGTCCTCCTGGGTCCCGTTCTTCACTGCGACGGCTTCCAAATGCCATTTCGGTCCCATTTCATCATCGCCCGTCAATCCGTGCATCAACAAATAGTTTGTGGATGGTCCTGGCTTGTTTTTTAGCTAGTTCCTTCCGCGTTAGAGGTTTTCAATCTAGATCAAACTCAAATATAATCTTAAAAATAAACCCTTCATCCATTTCGCATGAACGAGAGATCCATGGAACAACCGGTCTATGGTTATTCCGTGCTCGTCGTTATTTTCTCAAAAGGTAAAGTGAAAATAAAATATAATTCCCCTACCTTGAGTCGTTCGTCATTCGTTGATGATATCAGGAAAGGTAGTGGACGTCGGCTCATCGACGTCGTCACAAGATAAGAGGTGAAGGTGACAATGGCCGTTGGCATTCATATTTTCCTCAAAGTCCTTCTATCTGGCTCAAGCATCGTTCGTTGGAGATCTGACGGATGGAGAACCACTATTCGTCAAGGGAGGGAGTCGTTCTACATAGATGAAGGTAACTTTCCTCTAATCCTCCAAAAATATTTTTCCAACATAAGTCCACCAGATTAAAATAAGATTCCACCTTATTTTAATTGCACATGCCAATTCATTCTAATTTTGAAAGCAAAACCCCTTAATTAATTAAATGTTGATTTGTTTAATTAATTAAGATGTAGCTTGACAAATTATTAAGGATGTGGATGAGATTCATAATTAAAGGTGGGAGTTTTTTATAGTTAAAAAGTTAGTTATGGGAATGTGAAAGGTTGGGGCTTATGTGGGGCCCACCTCACATTTATCCTCACATTTATCCTCACATGGGTAGTTAGGTACCACCCCAGGTCCCCCATGTAGGATAAAACCACCCTAGACATAAAAATAAATTTGTTTCAGAATTTTATTCATTCCTTAATTAATCTACAATTTTTAACATCTCCACCTGCACAAATGAAATTGCGGTAAAGGTCCCCATAATAAATTACCAGCGTTGCAAGTTCATTGGTGCCCTTGGATTTAAATTCTGAGCACTGGTTCAAATGATAGAAAAACCCCCTTGTTCGTTTACTGAATGTACCCAAGCTAAACTTCGGAAATTGATTCCGAACACCCCAGGCCTCGGAATCAGGTGCCATCTGAAACTGTGCACTCGTAATATTCCAAAGAAATTAAGATAAAAATTCCTTGATATTTTCGGGTCATTATATTACTCTCACCTAAGATATTTACATCCCCATAAAGATACATCACATACTAGAGAAACAATAGGAGGTACGAAGAACGCATATGAGCTTCCAGCTCTAATGTGCTCTCCTCGAGGTTGTCGTGCTGCCAAAAAGCGCACAGGAGGAATCGACCTTCCCTATAGGACACAATCTTGTCGATCCTCAACCTCTATAGGAACCTCGTTAAAGTCACCTCGTCATCAATGTCCTGCCCTCCATGGTCAATGATGATGGATAGTTCATGCACACATCACCTCAGCTGAGATACGTAAACAACTTTGTGCACCCGGTGCAACTAGGGTTGAAGGGACATATGGTAAGACACCTCACCTACCATGATGATGATCTGGAAATGTCCGATGAACCTCGGAGATTACATTCCACCTTGGCCAAATCTTCTTAGTCCTCGTCAAGGTGAGACCCGTAAGAAGAAGTGGTCGCCAACCTCGTTCTCCAGTGATATTGTCTTCTATCAGCATATGACTTATGTATGCTCTGTGTAGTCTTCATCTACTCTAGGATGATTTCCACCTTTTTCGTCGTAGCTTGAACCATCTCTAGTTCTACATGTGCCGAGTCCATCACTATCCATAAAGGACATTTGAAACGTGGCCAGCTGCTGTCTCGAAACTCCTAACAGTTGAATGCCCGATCTCCTACTAAGAGAATATGCTACAACATTCCCCTCCCTAGGAGTATAAACTATCATGAAGTTATAGTCATGGAGGAATTCAAGCCATCACCACTGACCCAATTTCATGTCCTTCTGAGAGAAGATACACTTGACAATATTTCAGATGGAGAGAACCGTAAACCGTTCGCTCAACGATCAATGGGTGAGACTAGCCAATTGTAAGAACTCATCTCCACCATTTTTTGTCTACATTAAACCATAGAGATTCTAGGATTTATCCTCTGCCGAAAATCTGGTCTCTTCCCATGGATGAACCATGTTCTTTGCCTAATACAATCAATCTTGACATGAATGATACATTCATTCCATGGACGACATCGTAATGCCTCAACACTACTACCAAGAGGTACAAACATTACTCTCACCTCCAAGGGTCGATTCACACTATCAGTAGCAGTGTGTGGTCACTAGGTCACCTCCAGTAGTTATCTCTAAAGTGAGGGTCATGTCAATGGATTTAAACAAGAACCTCTTAGTAACAACCATACTGTGTGGATAGGAAAGTAATCTTCACAATGATAAGTGTCTTTTATTACTGAAGCTCCTAGTACAAAGACACAAAGAAAAAAACAGCAATAACATGGAAAATAAAAACACCATGAACAACAGCCTCCATGCCTAGAGCCGCTCCTGTCCACCTGCTTCTGGAGCTCTGTAGTCATATACATCTGTTGCCTGATGTTGAGCTCTCCCATATCCACATGTTCCCTATGGTCGGGGTGGTCCTCCGAGTTGTGGTGGTGGCAACATCTCGAAGCGTCGTCCACCTCCATCTGCATGACCGACTCCTCTGCCTCTGCCTCCTGCTCATTGCGGTCCGCCTCGATCGAACCTCTACCTCTACCTATGAGGTTCTTCATATATCTTCAGATTGTCTGAGGAGTAGGTCAGACAATCACGAGCCATGTGACCCTATCAGCTGCATGTGTAACACAGCATGGCACGTCTAGCTCTGTCTCTACCCTTGGTGCCTCGCAATATCGATCCTCTGTCGTGCGATCGATCACCTCTAGGTCTAGCCCTCCTGGACCTTTGTGTCATCTTTCTACTTACAACTAGAGAAGACTCCACTGTAAGTCGACTAGTGTTGGGTCATGCTGCTGGAGTCTTCTCAGAAAAGAAACTATCCACTAAGAGGGCCCGCTCCAACAGCCCTACCTAAGTCGGGATGCTGAGAGGGATCGTTGAAGCTCTGATCTTGTGCCTCAGTACCTACTCGAGTGTCTGTTCCCTAATTAACGGGTCTTGTACCATGTATATAGAGTAGTGAGAGAGGTCTGTGAACCTCACTGAGTACTAATCTAGACTCATGCTTCCATGCTGTAGATGAATTAGCTCCTGTAACCGCACCGGTCGAAGGGTGGATAGTACAAACTCTGCTCGAAACAGAATCTCGAAGTCTGCCGATAGATGTGACGTCTCCTCATGCATCTGGAGCATCAGGCTCCACCATCTGCCTGTTGTTGCCTGAAGGAGGCTGGTAGCAAGAATCACCCTGAAGTCAGCTGGTGTACCTACTAGCCTGAAGATTCTCACCACAGCCACCATCCAATCCACAGCTGCCTGGGGGTCCGTCTCTCCCCGAAACCATGGGGGCCTTTGGCGCTGAATCTCGTGTAGCGCGCTCAATAGGCGTGCATCGCCTGCTGCTGGGGCTGGTGGGATTGGTGGCCCAATGGGTGGTAGTACTGCTGGTGCCTCCGCTGGTGCCTCAACTAGTTGAGAGCCATGTACTGAGGCCTCTTCACTCAGCAGCCTGTCAGTACACACAAATCTCGGGGCTCTAGCTAGTCTTCTACGGGGAGGAATCCTGAAAGAACATATTTGACACGGGCAAAAGACTATACCTGGTGAGATGACCTGGTTTGAGTTGACTTGAAGGAAACTTTTTAAAACATGCACGCAATTAATGTTTTTTTGGAATGAGTCAGAAATCAGAAGTCAGGGTCATGGTGTATGGATACGTCGGCCGCCTGCACCAACATTGGACTCTCTAAACTGAAAACCACACTTAGTACCCTAAACACTATTTCTTCACAGAAAGAAAATATCAAAGTCCTATGTTCTGCTGTAGAACTGACTCCTCTGATACCAATTTGTCACGACACGTCCTCGGGGCCTGTTCCGTGACAACCCCAAGCTAACCTTCTATATGCCAGGGGCTGGCGACTATCACCAAACGAGTAAATCACGATAACTGGGAAGGAATTTCCTTTATAAAACATGTACACATACAACCAGAGTACACACGGAAGTAATACACTAAGTAATAAAGAAAGTGCTGAAAAGTAAATGGGCCAAAATACAAACCCAACTTAAATTTACAGCTACAACTGAACGAAAGTATAACAGAAAAGACAAACAATAGGAAAATATAAGCAGCTCCTGGGTCGTCCACCTCGGATCCTACCTAATGGGTAGGTACAGATAGCTTAGCTCCGGGATCATCCACCACAAATCCTACATGAAGGGTAGGTACATATAGCCTCCTCAACACTCTTGCTTGTCAACCTCCACTGTGTAAGGTCTCATCCTGAAGTCCACCTCTAGATACTGACTCGTCGTGAGGTCCACCTTCGGGTACCGTGTAGTCCTCGAATGATGGGCCTCCATTAGTGATGTTCGTCGTCTACATCCCACACAACAAGGTGCAGGCATAGCCTGTGTAGGGGTGATAATAACGATACTCAGTAGGGACCCCGGGACCATCAAGGTCACACTAAATCCAACACATATTCCCACAAAGAAGGATATCATTAGATAACCAAGAAATAGGTATAATCCCAAACTTTTACCTAAGTTATCACATAGCCCATCTCAAACATGAGGTATCACACAGATTTGAAATCAACCGATAACCAATAATTAGGTATATACCCATACATATACCTAATTTATCAAGTAATCCATCTCAATCATGAGGAATACACAAATCTCATTGACTCAACTCAAACTAGGATTTTCCGTAAATATATCGAAACCACAACAGCTGGAGAACTCCTCCTCTGGAGAGTACAGTAGCCCTATCATGACTTTGAGGTGCTACTCAATAACCATATACTACTGAGGTACTCCTCCTGTCGAGTACCACGGGTCTGCCACCCAAACAAAGTAGTACTCCCCGCCATGGTTCTGTCACCCCAACACAGTAGTGCTCCCCCATAATATCCTACATAGGTACTCCTTATATCGAGTACCGCGGGTCTTCCACCCACACAATGTAGTTATACCTGACATTTGTCTTACACCAAAACCGATTAGTTCTCCCCTCTATGCTATACAAGTCACTCCAACTCGAATCAGACAAGCTGTCATCAGGTCTCAGCTAGCTACAAGGTCTTCGCACTCTGTACTTTCGTCTCCGGGAGGGTCTGGTCAGAAAATACAGGTCGATACTCCATGTATCAAAAAATCTCATGACTAAGTATCACACAGAACCTCCTCCTCACAAGGGTCTCAACAAAACAGACATCGCGTCAATCAGATGCCCGTTTTGTGAGTTATTAGCCTTTTCTTCTCGGGGGCCCGATTGGTTTCGTTTACAAACCAACCTAACCGTATCTCAGCTATACCTGAATCTATCATAGGTTATACTCATAGGGACAGTTTCTAAAAAAGATTACCAATGCTGCTGATGGTTCTTCAAACAGATGTTTGGTCTAAGAGTTATTATCTTTTCCGTTCGAGGGGCCTGGATGGATTTTTGGTACAATCCAACCCGCACATACTCCAACTGCAACCAAACCTCAGATTATGTATACCAAAAAATCCATCTCACCAAAAGGAAACCAAAAAATTCGACGATGCATCAATCATACGTCTGGAGCTCAAGTTATAAGCATTTCCGCTCAGAGGGCTCGACTGGTTCTGGGTTCGAACCAACCCGACCATATCAAAACATCACCAAAAACTTGAGTGTAATATATCAAAACGACTTTCTCGATCTAAGGTTCCAAACGCAACTGACAGTGCATGGATTAGAGGTCTGTATCCCAAGATATGGGTGTTTGAACGAACCTAGTCTGAAAATAGGGGGACTGAGCCTAGTCCGACCCGGCCCAATACCCCCTGGGTCAGCCCGAACCTGGGTCGACCTGACCCAGCCCGACAGTTTTGCTGCGGCTCAACGCTAGCCGAGCGGAACATAAGGTGCAGAGCCTCTTTTTGTAACTGGCGGCACCAGCTGGCGCTGCATCGCGTCCCGGATCCCACGCGGCCGCGGGGTCTGGCTCCTCACCACCGCAACTGTGTCGCGATGGGTTTTCATCCAGTGGCACGATGGGGTGCCGCCACCTCTAGGTGGCCGGACGGCTCCAGCCTCTACCTCCCGTCACTGGCGCCGTAGGCAGTACCTTCCACGGACCACCATACGCGATCCAGTGGACTGTTTTTTCCCGCCGTCTTCTCCAATAGTCCTCCCAGGACCCATTCTTCAATGCAACGGCTTCCCAATGCCATTGTGGTCCAGTTTCATCATCGCCCATCAATCCACGCAGCAAAAAACAATCTGTAGAAGGTCTGGGATTTTTTTTAGTGCGTGCCTTTCGTGGTAGAGTTTTTCAATCTAGATCAAACTCAAATCCAATCCGGAAAATAATCCTCGCATCGATCCTGCATGACCGAGTGATCCATAGGTCAAGATGTCATAGGCTGGTCCACGCTCATTTTTCTTTTCTCAAAAGGTAAAGTGAAAATCAAGTATAATTCTCCTACCTTGAGTTGTTCATCGTTCGTTGTTGATATCACCAAAGGGAGTGGACGTCGGTTCATTGATGTTGTCGTAAGATAAGAGGTGAAGGTGACGATGGTTGTTGGAATTCGTCTTTTCCTCAGAGGCCTTCGATCCGGATCGAGTGTCCTTTGTTGGAGATCTGGCGGATGGAGAACCGTTATTCATCGAGGGAGGGAGTCGTTCTTCATGGATGAAGGGAACTCTCCTCTAATCCTCCAAAAAGATTTTTCCAACACAAGTCCACCCACTTAAAATAATCTTCCACCTTATTTTAATTGAAGTTGCAAAGTCATTCAAATTTCGAAAACAAAACCCCTTAATTAATTAAATTTTGAGTTGTTTAATTAATTAAGATGTAGGTTAGAAAATTAATAAGGAAGTGGATTAGTTTCATAATTAAAGGTGGGAGTTTTTTAGAGTTAAAAAGTGAGTTATGGGAATGTGAATGGATGGGGATCGTGTGGGCCCCACCTCACATTTATCCTCATGTGGGTAGTTAGGTGCCACCCCAACTCCCCCATGTTGGATAAAACCACCTTAGACATAATAATAAATTTGTTTCACAATTTTATTTATTCCTCATTTAATCCACAATTTTTAACTTCTCCACCTGCACAAACGCCATTGTGGTATAGGTCCCCATAAGAAATTATCAGCGTTGCGAGTTCATCGGTGCCCTCAGATTTCAATTCCAAGCACTATTTCAAATGATAGGAAAACCTTCTCATTCGTTTACTGAATGTACCTGATCCAAACTTAAGAAATTGATTCCGGCCACACCGGGCCTCTGAATCAGGTGCCGTTTGAAACTGCGCACTCGTAAAATTCCAATGAAATTAAGAAAAATATTTCCTTGAATTTTTTGGTTCTTTACACTATTATAATTTAATAACAATTATTTATCCATTATACATGAATTTAAACTACCCTCTACTAAGGAAAAGTACAAGGTAAGGATTAATTTCACAATCTCTTTATTGTCTGAGGTTTTTTTACGTATCTTGTAGGATCTCATTATCATCAAGATTCATTTTCTTAAAAATGTATTCAAAAATATTAATAATATTTTATAGAAAATGCGTTAATGTAATTTATACCTTTTTTTTTAATTTTTATAAGATTTTTATAATGAAATCTTTCAGTCATTTTCCAAACAAGGTCCTTTATAACCTTTTGGACAAAAATAAGGTAAGAATGTCTTTTTTTTAACTTATACAGCGGGTGCGGCTTTTTTCTACCATTATAAAATCATGAAAGCGTCTCTTACATCATTATAAGAATATTTCAAAAAAGTTTTCTTTTATAATTATATTCGTTTTAAATGATTTCAAAATAGAAAGTGATATTTCTCTAAAAAAGGTTTTTATTTCATCGATGTCAACAACCATTGATGGATTTTAAGTTTATTTGAAATTAATTTTTTATGATAAAAAACATCAATATTGTATTGAAGGTTTTCTGATATGTTTGGCTGTGGATGTGTTATATTTATACCAATCATGGTTTATGGATAATGTATTGACATTTCGTATTCTAGTTTTAATACGAATGATTATGTTATGTTTAAACCTTTTCATATGAGGAATGTGTTGGACATAGTATGTGGCGGGTGGAGCCCCCTTTAGAACCTCGATGAATTGGTATGTCTCATGAGACAAACTAGTGTCTTGGAACATTTCCTTGTCAAAATCATATTTGTAGTCCTGAAACAAGGCCTTGACTATGTGGTTATGAAAGTTTGGCATTATGCATTCCATTATTATGAAAGTGTATGTTGATATTTCATGTGATTATTAAACTATCAGAATATCCATGTGTGTAAGTAAATGGAATTATTTTGATTTTTATTTTCCATGTTATGATGAAATTTATGTTGAAAAGTATTTTGTTTTAATTTTATACATTGCCTTAAATATTTATGCTAATTTATGAAAGCATTCTCTATATTGTTATCCATACTGAGCATCTGAGCTCACCCCATTCTATGTTTTATTTTTCCATGGATGCGAAGTAGTATATTATGAATGTCCTGCAGGGATAGTCTATGGGATCTCAAGGTTTTCTATGGAATCAATGATGTTGTAGTTTTCCATTTTACGATGTAATGTAAACCTTATGAATGTATCTATTTCTTTCAAGGCTACTAAACTAATCGATCATTCGAGACTTGATCTTTTGTGATCATTCCAATGTTATGTAATAATGCACAGACTCGAGGTAACTGGGGTCAGGGTGTCACATTATTGTAAGTTTTTAGTGTGTTTATTAACCATGTATTATAATAATTCAATAAGACAATGTAATATATAAACTATATAACTAAGAGTTAAATAAAAAATACATGGTTAATAAGGTGACCTAAACATTTCTAAAAACTATTTGTTGAGAGGTTTTCGACCCATACCCACAATATCCAAGCACTAAATCCACCTAGAACTATTTTAAACCCAAAATAATTTTATAATAAATAAATATTTGATTCTTTTTCTAAAGTACCCATCACATCTCTTATAAAAGGTTAATTCGCATTCTCTAAAATTCACACCTCCAAACCCATATGGATTGGCCAAACCCTACTAAAATAGTATTCCAGCAACCCTAACTTCTTATTAGTGGAAATTATTCAATACTAAATCCAATATAAGGATCCCTTTTGTTCAAATAAAAAGTAATAACCCCAAGAGGAAGTAGTTATTTCATTACCTATTTCATAGTTCTTTTCTTCTCCCACTTACTATGTATTCATTGTTTCCATACCAAAATAATACATCTAGTACATTATACTTTGTATGATTTTTTATAAATATGTTACAACAATATTCGTTATTCCACCCATCCTATAAATGACAATGTCAGTATACGTGCTTACGTACAGATTACTGTATCCACGTCGTTGTATAGTTTGTTATTCAACACATCATTATTTGGATGGTTATAATAATGAGTATAATTTATTTTAACAATAAATATAAAATTTTAATATATATATATAATATACTATCAAACTATATAATATTTCACCGTCAATAAAATGATATTATCGCTCGTGCGTACGTACGGCTTACCATCTCCAGGATGCGATAAGTTTGTGTTCCCCATCGTAACCATTCAAGAATAATTTTCATTTTATTATTAGAAAAATGTTTAATGAACTTAATATCATTATGGAAATTAATGAAATACAACCGATCCATAAAATAAATGGCTTACATATCAAAAATATAAATAAAAAAATATCAATTAACTCCCAAAACAATGATAATACTGAAATATTATTGACAATGCCATATTAGAGGATCATATACGATATCATATTTATGTATGTATATCTTATATAATTTAATAATAATTATTTAACTGTTATACATGTGGTTAACCTGCCCTTTACAATGTAAAAGTACATGGTAAGTGTTAATTTTACAATATTTTTATTACCAGAGGTTGTTTATACTTTAGTATATACTAGGACCTCTTTATAATCCACATGTGTGTTTCATAAAAATGTATTTCAAAGCATTTTTACGATTTATTATATTATGGTTTGAAGTCATATATGCCCCTGTTTTAAATATATAAAATGGTTTCAATGGAATCCTTATGTCTCTTTCCAAACAAGGTACTTTATACCCTTTCTAAAAATTAATGAAAGAATGTTTTTTACTTCTATGAAAAGTTCAACAATATAAGGCTGTTATAACAGCTTCAATGCTTCCCTTAAAATCATATAAAAATATTATAAAAATATATATTTTCTATTATAGTTACATGTCTTTTGAATGATTTCAATATAGAAAGATATATTTCTCTCAAATCATTTTGATTTCATCTATGTCAACATCATTTGTTGGATATTACGCTTGTTTGAAGTTGATTTATTATGATACAATCATCCATAATGTATTGAAAGTTTTGTTGTATATTTCACTATGGATGGGATATTTAAGTCACATTCATTATTTATGGTTACTGTTTTAATATTTTGTATACTAGTTTTAAAACAAAATATTAGGTTATGTTTTAACCTTTTCATATGCGGAATGCATTGGATGTAGATAGTGATGGGAGTGTCCCTCTATAGCCACATGATGCATCGGTAGGTTTCAGGAGAAAAACTAGTTTATTGGAATATGGCCTTGAGAAAACTATTATTTTTATTCTTTGAACGAGGCCTTGACTATGTGGTTATGATGTACGACATTATGAATTCCATCATTATGAAATTTTCTATTGATATTACATGATATTATTTGACTAGTAGAATATCCATATAAATAAATAAATTCAAATGTTATATATATATTGTCCACATTATGTTGGTATTTTATGTTTAAATGTCTTTTGTTTTATTACATTGCCTTAAATTTTTCTGCTTATTTATGAAAGTTTCAACTATATTGTTATCCTTATGGAGCATCTGAGCTCTCACCTTTCTTATGTTTTATTTTTTTTGGATATGAAGAATTATATTATGATAAACATGTTGGAATATTCTTAGGTATATGAGTGTGTTCAAAGGATATGTATTATGGTTTTTTCCATTTTGTAATTTATTTTAAAACATACGTATGTTTCTAGTACTTCCATGGCCACTAAACAGATTGTTATTTTGGGACATTATCCCTTGCGATATTTCCAATGTTATATAATAATGTACCAACTCTAGGTAACTAGGGTCTGGGTGTTACAATAAATTTTTATAAAAATTATATTTAAATCAATATTTTATGCCTTATGAGTTCAATATATGTGTATAAAGACCTTATTTAATTTTTGATAGTGTTGTAAAATCAATAATAAATATAAAAATACATTTTTAATGTAATTAAAACTTTTAATAAATAATTTCATTTCGAATATTTGGGGAAAAAATTATAAAATATAGTTCATTTTTTACTCCTACAAGTATAAAAATTGTTTGAGTTATTTTATCGATTTTCCTAGAATAATTGAATTTTTAGTGAATAGTAATATTCTGTACATTATATTTTAAATACATTATAAGCTAAATATACTATTCCATGAGTAATGGATGTTGCAAGAAACATTAGTTTGTAAAAAAATGCACTTATTATTGAATTTAGTCCAAGAATCAACAACATTTATTTTAATGAGAAAAATAACAACATAATGAATACAATTATGATAAATCACCCCTCTCTTCCACTATAAATACCACCCCACGACACCCTTTCTCCTCAACCATATAATCCATGATCATCGGTGAGGTCCCAATATACCACCATCATGAATGAATGTTATTTTTCTTCAATTTATCCTTCAAGGATGGAACTGAAACATTTTCAATGTTTAAATAATAATATAATATATTTATTAACACCATCTATATGTTCAATATGTGACATATTTAATTACAATTTTGGAATAATTATACCTATATTACCAAAACATCACAACTTATAAATATGAGAACCAGAAAAACAACATTGAAAAAGAATACTCTAAAAATATAAAATTTTATCTTATATCTCAAAAAATGACATAGATGAACATAATAAATTTTTTATAAATAAATTATATGTAAATCATGATCTATATTAAATAATTAATAGAGTTAATTTTATTATCCAGGATGGTATGGACAAGTGCATAACACATTCTGACATAATGTTATGATTTTCTACCATAACATCAATTTTTTAGGTTACTATTTTTATCTCTATACCATAGTGAAACTATTAATTATTATTAAATACACATCATAAATTTTTTTGTGAATATTTGAAATAAATCTACAAAATTAAATCTTTCTTTATTTTATGGGGAGTTAATTGTTTTAAAGGAATCGTTCTCAAACTCTTCCTGAAAAACAATCCAGATTTAAGGGAATTTCTTGAATCATTACAAATATTCATGTTCAATCAATAATATATCTTAATCCACCATTAATTTTATAAAATAACTAAATTTATTATAAAAAATTTAATTTTTATCAATTAATGTTTTTGGAAAATTTTTTTTTTCAAAAGAAGCCTTCTTTGAAAAGTAATAGAGTATTTCCCTCAAGAATTAATCGAGGATTTTATAATATTATTTCCATATATTTCAACACTCATATTGTTATTATGTTTAATTGTGATTAGTATTTAATTATATAGCCTACCATATTTTACTGATTGGTTTATGATTATTTTGATTGTGGATGTGCTATATTGTATCATTCAACCATTTCATTTGAGTAATTTATTTGACATAGAATGTGATGGGTGGGGCTTTCTATATCCCCTCGATGGATCAATAGGTCTCATGAGAAAATTTATTCTAGTTTTTTCACTATATGTTTGTTGTATTCGCCGAGGCATTTACAATATGATTATGATTTACAAAATTATGTATTACCTCATTTTGAAACATGTAATATTTTCTTAATGTGTTTATTATACTAGAATTATATCCATGTTTTTTAGTAATATGGCATATTATATTCATAATTTTATTCCTCCAAATTTTTGCTTAGGATTATATAATAATGGCATGTGCACTTTTTATTTTTCACGATGATTGCTATTTATGATTCCACTGTATTACGTACCCATAAATAGAATCTGATATCACACATTTATAATGTTTTATTTTTCCTTAGTATGTGAAGATGTATATTTTGAATGAATTTTGAGGATAATCTATATTTTTATTGGTGTTTCCAAAATTGTAACTATGTATCACATCATTCAATGTTGTAATTAAACTATTATATATGTATCTGTTTTTCTGATGGAACTAAAGTATTCGTTTCTTATGGGTTTGACATACTTGTAATCATACACATGTATTAAAATAATGTACTGACATCATGCTATTGGGTTCTGGGTGTATACAATAAAACATTTCCAAATAGTTTTCATTATTATAAATAATAATTTGTACTATGATGTAAATTCATACAACACGATTTCATCATTTTATGGTAGCTCAATAATAACATTGCTTTATAGAATAACGCGATTATAAATGTTTGGCACCTCAATTCATAAAAATAAATATACAATGCTTTTTCATAATGATAATGATCCTTATTTAAAATAAAAACAATACATTTTTAGATATCCAAATTCCATGATCAAATAATTAAGAAATGGTATATCAAAAATAACTATGGTAATTATATATTTGTCATGAAAAAATATTGGATATCCCATTCAATAATCATAAAAATGATATTTCTAATCTAAAAATTTATAGAGGATACAACATAGTTGGTCCCATGTCACCACTCATCCATGTCGCATATCAAGAAAATAAAATTACCATATTACCCATCCATTGAACTTTTTATGGCCTTAAATATGACACACTCTGTGAAATATATAGTCATACTTAGGTTTACATATAGGATATTATTGTATCATAGATGTACAACAGAAATGGAATCCCTATGTATATTTATAAAACATAAGATTATATTAATGTGATTTATAATAAAATAATGATAACATAGATGTATCTCTATTTGGTAAACTCTGGTTCTAACATTACAAATAATATTGAATATACATTATTTATCTGATGTCATTTTATTGTATAAAAAATTCACGAATGGGAACTATAAATTGATATTACATCTTAAAATAATATTTTTTAATAATAATGTATAAAAACTATAATAATAACTAAATTAGTAACCAAAAATGGTCTTTTTAGTAGTACACCCAAAATAGTCCACCAAAACATCAAATGTAAAATTAAAACCAACTAGTAAATCTAAATTAATAAGGATGATATTAAACCCTACCTAAATCATATTATTTTAAAGGGTTATAATTACACCCTACCACATTCATGATGTTACCCCATTGTAAAATCAAACATTACACCCAACCATGCTCTAATTATTACCCCAAAAATGGAATTAACCCAGTCACTGCATGATTTTTACCACATGGTGGAGAATAACATCAAACCAAAAAATATTCCAACTATTACTGAAAAATAGAATTAAATTTATGTATGGAAAATTATACCCCATTAGTAATTATGTTCATAAACCCATCAACATTTCAATAAATTTTCCCTGGGAATGAATTACACTAAAAACACCTCAAGTAATTATGTGAGTTTGAATTACCCAATAAAAAATATAAATCAATACCATTATATAGAATTAGAGTCAATAATATTCCAAACAACATTCCATGTTAAAATTTCACTAAACTACGCCCAATCAAGAATTTTTTTGGATATTAATAGCTAAAAATATTATAATATCACCCCATTATGAAAAAAGAACATAATATATACTGTCAAAATTAGAATCATATACTAATTAAAATGTACAGTACTAGCTATCATACTGCCTAATATCATTGGGAACCTTTTGATTTTATGTTTTATGAAAACTAATCCATTTAAAAGTTTTCTAATTTTATCTAGTACAACCCTCATGTTATCCTTTATCATTATCCTAATTATCATAAAGGATCTATTCTGCCACTAATCATTGTCATACATGACATGAAAAATACTTGTACATTTCTCTGGTGTCCTCATACCCTAATTACAAAACACATTATATATAACTAATTCAATGATTTATATTTTTTTGACTAAAAATATACAGAAGCGTAAATAAAAATAATTAAATTATTATATCATTTAATTTATATGATTAATAATGAAGAGGTTATTTTTTTTGAAGAAATCATATAGTATTGGAATTTCCCCCATTATTAAAACCATATTAATCCCATATAAATAAATTGTAATGTTTAAGAACCGCAAAACTTATCTCAGTAGATAAACTATTTTGAATATCATTGAAATAATATTCTTTAATCGATGGAATAACAAAAAAATTGAAAAACATAAATTAGGGTATAAAATGTGGAGAATATTGATTTAATATTCCAAATAACTAATGGATAGAAGAGTACTAATTTTCATACAATTAACTATCAACTATGATTTATAGACCCAAAATATAAGGAAAAAATGGGTGAAATCAATGGATATTAGAGGCGATTATGATAATGAGAATATTTAGTAATGATGTTACATTGATATAAGATGAAATCCATTTTTATATATTTAAAAATTTAATCACATTAATTATTGTTTCAATAAATGGGAGATCAAGATTAAAATGAAAAAAATGCATACCTTGAGTACTTTAAAATGTTAAAACAACACATAAAAAGGTGGATGAAGACTAAAGTGAAAAAACATACTTTATTGATGGTGAAAATCCAATGCATCATGGTCAGATCCATTCATTGAATATACTATTAAATGATCAATGAGCGATCACTATCACTATCTGAGTCTCATGGAATCTCATTTAAAAAATCCTGCCTCTGGGTTATTTTTCACCATAATGGACATGAAGGGGCAGAGGGGGATTCGGTCTCCTACTATGCACAAGGAGGAGAAGGGGGTTTGAATTTAATTTTAAGTAAAATATATTTTATATGTTTTTCCCCAACTCTCCACGGACATGACACCCAGTGGAGGAGAAGTTTATGTCACACCTTGGGTAAACACCACATTCTGAAATATGTTATTGTCTTAGAAATCAAATCTAAGACTCTACTCGTGAGTTAACAATGTTTCATATGAAACTATTAATGGGTGATAAAATATTATTAATATATTTAATATCACCAAATAAAGGCTCTTGGATGCTCGGATTTTTGTTCTTACTCAATGCCTAGTTTCAAAATTATTCAAAGGAATATACAATTTTCTATCAAAGAAAAAACAGAGTTGCTACATCATCCCCACCTTAAATATTTTCATCCCCAAAATTTATAATCATAGGGACATGGGAAATGACATGATCTCTCTACTGGAACTCCAATTATTGTAATCTAGCCATATCTTCTATTTCTTTAACAAACAAACATTAGGGAGAAGCATAGCACTGGAAGTGAATTAGAAGGTGTAGAATTCTAAAAGGTGTCCTAGCACCATACGAAACACCATGAACACCAGAAATGATCCAACTAAACAGAAGACCATATCATTGAACATTTTGGGACACCCTCATTGGTTTATAACCACTTCTAATCATCCCTATCAGACATAAAAAAACTCCAAAATGTCTATTCCAACACAATTACAATGCTATATTAATGACCACCTTATCACCCTATCTCTCCTCATGACCGGTGAAAATTCCACTCTTAGGAAGATTTATTCATTCCCCACCATTAAGAAAATACATTGTAAACATAAAAAATATAAATTCTACCAAGTGAAACCTTGAACAAAAACCTCAATGCCTCCTAGAAATGTTTCTGCCAAAAAAAGTACAAATACGGTCAACCTAGTGTACACACTAGGTCTTACAAAAAATGGAGAAACTGCTGAAAATAGAATATATCGACCAAAAACTCACAGGTTGAAGGAAAAAAACTACAAAACCTCGACACTATCATTTTTAGATTACCTCGACTCACCGACATAGTTTTATATCACAGAATAAGGACACATTTTAGTGGGAGAAGTGTCCATACTTCCTACGATTTTGAATCCCCAATGTACCACACAACATTCTCCATGAGTTTCACATGTACAAGATGATTCCAATCACGAAAGGGGGATAAAAATAACAAAATATATCCTAGATGCTCACACTTGGTCCTCCTAGGACAACTAGCTACCAACACACTACCACAACATTTTCACACTGGTCAAAGGGACTCAACAAATAAAAATCAATAATTCCCACATTGGGAGTCACTAACTCAACCACATGGTTTTTATCACGTCACAAAAATTAATATCGGTCAGGGAAGGATCCATATTCCTCATGTAGTCGAAGATATATGGAACAACAGAAACGCATGGACTTACCAATGCCCTAAATAGTCCCCACAAAGAAAAAAAAAGGAATGAGTACCTCCTAGAGGTATCTAATAATCATACTACATAAATTAGAAAGGAATCCAAGCGTACCCTTATTCATATGCTTTTCAATGAACCTCGCTGAAACTGTTTCAACTTTTGTGAAAGGACAAGGACTGAACCTCCATCAGCAACACAGTGGGGTGGATATTCTCTTGCAAGATGTTGTCAGCTGTCACAACCATAGAAGCATCACTCCCGCTATTGACTAAAACCCATGAGTGTAACTCGAGTCTCATCAGGGCTATTCATCCAACGTTGGTGCTCCCTACATTTGTTCATCCAATATCGGTGCCTCCAGCATTAATCTGCTGCTAACTATGAATCGTTCTTGACCTGGAACTTAGTAAATTTTTTTCTCTAAATATCTTGGCTCATGCGTGACCCAAGTGCATTGTTGTCCAACTCCAATAGATCTATCTATGGTTCAGTTTGTCATGATTCATCCAACAGATCCCTTAGAGGTTGGTTTATGCATTGCTCAATGGGTGATTGCTCTACTAGCTTTACAATCGGAGGATAACGTACCTCATGACCTTGCACATACAAAATGACCATTTTCACTCATCCGTTCATACACCAAACAAGTGGAACCCTTGAAGTTTTTTGATGTGGAAGAATCAAAAAATAATTTCAAGTTGAATCTTGTTCAAAGAGTATATATATGAAGATGACTCAAGAAGGATAATAGAACCCATAAAACTAGTCCTATATGAATAAAGCAGCATTATTTTCTTACGACTAGTTCTGTAATGAACCGAGGTGAAATGCGTGTTATTCAATTTCATGTGAATGGATACATCGGCCGCCCGTATCCACACTCGAGTCCCTAGACTACAAGCCAAACTCGAAAAATCCCAAAATGACATAATGAAACCCAAACCAAGCTCAAAAATGCATTTCCAAATTAGATACGAACATCTCTAATACCACTCTATCATGACATGACCCAAGTAGAATTCATCTCAAACTCGTCAAACCCACCTCAAATAGTGCAGGGGACATCGACTAGAACCATGTTGGCTATCACACAAATGATAGGTCTCATCCCATCATACCTATACAATGGAAACAATATAAACCTCCATTAAATTGTGAATATATATAGAAGCTGAAAATAAATGAATTCGTACATATAACTCCAACTATAGTACATTAGAAGTAAAAATGGGAAAATAGAATGCCCACCAACAGAAAACTACAAAAGAATATATATTTTTAGTTGGAGGGGTTCACTATCATACTCCCATAAGTAGGATCCTTGGTCCAGCTCTGGTAAAATCAATGGTTATTCTTGGTACTATGATATACCTGCTATTGATCAAACACATACTCTATCTAAGGTTATTTGTTATTCACAAGAAACTATATGTGTATGAAAATACCCTGAAAGGGTGAGTATAAAAATACCCTGTAGGTGACCCCCAAAAACCCAAACCAAAAAAAGGAGAAACAGATAGTTATCAGTTAACTCGACCGAGCATGAGGGAACCCAATTTTGGGATAAATTATATATTGAAACCAACCACCACTAAATATTACTAGTCAGATAAATGTCCCTAAAATGTAAATTAAAAGACACATACCTTGGGGACTCCCAAAATATACCCATATATGCTTTTCTCAGACTCCAAATCTAATGGTCCCGACCATAGCCTATCCACGGTGAATGACATGAGGTTCTAACACAACACACGAATGGTATCATGAGCTACCGGCCTCATAAAATGCAACAAGATCCAACTTTAAGGACGATGGAAGAATCATTCCTAAATACACAAAACTCATGAACCCAACTATACCTAATGGCATAGAATAAGACAGCGTACAGATCAACAACTCATAGGTGATGAGTCACCTCACCATCCAATATATCACTCAAATGAGATATGACACTTTATCTATGAAATAAACTATTGAAAAACATATCCATACCTCATGCTAGCTACATGTGATGGAAAACTCGATGAATAATGTCAAAAAATAATTCATCACGTGAAAAAAAAAACTCTGAATCCTCAGGCAGGGGATCCCACCTATTGTCTGTTCGAGGTCACCCTAAATAAAAAACTATAATAATAGAAATAGGTATCATTCAAAAAGCTAAATATATAATAACTTACCTATAATAGTATCATTGCATATGTAGAGTTGTTCATTCCAATTCGGACTCTACCAATGAAATTTCAGGTATAAGGACCAGGGGAAATAACTCAACCACCATGTCAAAACGTAATGGTAGAATGTAGATGGAAGAATAATATCACAATACTCAGATAGAGGTTCAATGCTGAGTGATCACTAGGGATATATACCATACAAGAACAAAAACATACTATGATGAGAATCGATGCACGAGTATTTATTGGTCACACTGCTGCCAACCCTACCGTTGAAAACCTAAGGATGCGAGGATAACACTATGAATCTAGAGGAAATACATGATCCAAGTATAATGAGTTTGTAGTCGATGTAAACTGAGGCCACTAACAATAGAAAGTGTAAAACCATCAGTGATTCACAAATGCAATGAAGTCGAGGATGGTTAACATTCAAGTGAAAAGAACATGATTCCGAAAACCCTCATAGTAAAAAAATAGTGGGATCCACTCAACCCAGCAATAGACAACGCCCTCACCAGTTATTAGGGGGAACCACTCAACCAATCTAGTAGATACATTTCAAAAAGATTCTAGGTGACCCAAACAACTCAGTTTGTCAGTGTCTCTAACCCAAGAAACACACACAACAACTCCTGGTCACTGTAACACCTAGGCCAAAAATGGAGCCACCATGATGTTCAACACAGAAAAATTATTCATGACAGGTTACTCAATAGACTGAATCCATGTCCCATAAAAGAATATTTGGAAGGAAGAAGACCTTTAAGATATCTTACAAGAGAACCTCATTCTAATCCAAATTTCCTAAAAAAATTAAAATGACCTTTATAAGTAAAAATGATTCAATAGTTGAAATATACATAGAAAAATGGTCAAAAAGTACTACCCACATTCCATAATCTCTCATCTAGGGAATAAAATACCCAAAACCCATAAGATATAAAAATTACATTGAATATAATTTTGATCACATGGAGTGTACACTAATCTCTCATCCTGTCGATGTATTTCTACATGGCCAAAGAGACATGGGGTCTGCCTCTGTACTGTTCAAAAACTAAATTAATGTGTTCTTTTTTAGAATTCCAAAAACAGGGCCATGTGATACTACATAGCGTTCACTCAATGTAAATGATGTGAAACTATGAATAGTCCCCCTTCCCTAAATAGGAATAAACCATGGTGTGTGTGAATCATTTATAAGCCATGTTGATTGGAAAAATATGATGGGATTTCCATAGAAACCACCCTAATCACCATTATTCATCACGAAACACATTGATCAGTCAATCAGGATTCCCTAGTAGTTGTCTAAGGACTCTATAACCATATAAAAAAATAAACTTGGGGATAGAGACTAAGACACAAAACCACATACCAAGAGGGAGAACATCAAATATTATTGGTCAGATCTATTCTCCGAAGAATCTTCTTCCTGATCTGGTAGCAATCACCATCATGATCTGAGTTTGAGGGAACCTTAAATTAATGATCTATCCCCAAGTTATTCTTCTCCAAAGATGAATGGAATTGGAGAGGGGCCTTTGGCCTCCTTCTACATGCATAGGGTAGAATGGGTAGAGTATTTAATTAATATTAAATCCCCTCTGCTAACTTCTAGGCCCCAACTCTCCACCGACCTGACACCAAGTGAAAACAATGTTTAAGCTGCACCTTGTTTTAACATGATGTTATGGACTCAAATACGGTCTCATAAATATGATCCTTGAATATACATGGTAGTAAATGAAGTTTCAAATGAAATATCACTCAGGTGAAAAATTATATTTAGTATTTTTATTATAACCGTTTCGAGGCTCCTCTGCCATCAGATTCTTTCACTGAATCAGTTACTTGTTTCCTCAACATTTTTATGAATTTCACAATGTTTGGAAGGTTAAAACATGATTTGCAACATCTAATTATATCAACTAGGCCCCATGGACAGTACCGACAACCCATTATAACATGGTTGTCTGGTTTTGGCCTGCCGAGTTCCACCAGTTCCCCATAGACACATGGTCCCCACCCTAGCGCCCGAACATATTCGAGAAGGGGTTATATGACTAATCAATATCCCAATAGGTGACAACATGTTATTTATAGTGTGATTTGACCTCACATTCAGACCCCCTGGGAAACTTCCCATATGGTCACCCATCATGATCACTGCTCAAGTCCAAACACCTTTATCTGTGGAGTTCTAATCTAGTAGGATCCCAAAAAGAATGGTGCACCATGTTGACATGAGTCGTATAATTTAATCATTTGACCCTTTATAATTATAGGGAGTTACATTATTCACCTGTTAGAGCATAGAGTTCTCATTTTGATCCATAAATCCCAACACATGAAGTGCACTATACTTATGGATAAGTTCCTGCTCTGATTCCAATTATAACAAATGGGATCTAGTGATAGCACTAACACCCCAACATAACATGAATGTTGGGTTTTGGCCTTCCTGATACCACTACATTCCCCGTAGACATGTGGTCCCCATACTAGGGTATACACATATGCCTAAACGGGTCATATGGCTATAAACTACCCCCACAACCCCACACTTGTTCATTCTAGTGTGCTTTATCCTCACTCGCACCCTCTCTATGAAACTTTCTAAAAGGTCACCCATCCTGATCACTACTCCAATACATGCAGGTTTAAACATGTTATTCTAATCAGTGGCTCATGAAAATAAAGATGCACCTTTTTGACATGAGTCCCACCATTTATTCATTAAACTCTTCATTATTCTGTGTGATTCATAAACATTTGTTCAAACTCAAATGTACTTGTTACTGTATTTAGTAAAAATAATCAACACTATATCTATTTTTGAGAAAAATAATAATATAATGAATAAAATAATGAGAAATCACCCATCTTGTAATGAAAACATGTTTTATAAATGTAAATTCTCTTTTATAATTATGTTAGATATTGAAATCACAAAAAACCACAGTAGGAAACCAAATGGAATATCATGATTAAATGAACTAATATATAATTTGTGACCATTATACATAATTTATCCTCTTCTATGATTTGAATTTAGAATAATGGAACTACAGAGATTCAATATGAAAGATATTTAGAGTATGTTAGGATAAACTTAATTTTATTGGTGAATGTAAAATTACCCTTATTAATTGTAATGTTGTCTTAATGAATTGTAATATGACCATTGTGAATAGAAAATAATCCAAATGAATAGTAAAATCACCAGTGAAAGTATTAATAAATTGTATCCATCTTATAATTGACAATATTATATAATTATATCATAGTATATGTTTTTAAATTTTATAAAAATTATTATTTAAGTGTTGTTTTCTTATAAGTCAAAATATTTTCGTTACATTTTCATGATTAATTTAATAAAATAATTGAAAATTTATTTTCATGAAATGTATTAATAATATAATATATTGATTTCATATCATTAATATTTAATTCTATAAGTCCTTATTTAATTTTTCAATGTGTGAGAATAGATTTTTTATTTTTCAAATGATAAATTTTCTAGTAATTTATGATCTTAATTAGAAATTAAATTTCAAATAATTATAAATTCATTTTAAAAAGGGGGTTAATTTTTGAATCCAACACATCTAAAAAAATTTAGAGTTAATTTTTTGTATTTTTGTAAAATACCTCAATTTTAGGTGAATTGTAAAATTCCATAATTTGCTATATGTATACATTATAAGTTAAATACAAAATTTATTTAGTCCTGGATTATTTAAGAAAAAATTATCTAAAAAATATATTCTAGATAAAATTTTCATCCCCATAATCACCACTGTTTATTTTTTTGAAAAATTAATAATCTATTGAATTAAATATTGAGAAGACTACCTCTCCTCTACTATAAATGCCACCCCTCACTTCCACATACCATCAAAGATCTGAATCCTTGGGACACCAAAAAATTCTACTGAACACCCTTATAAATACACTCCCACAGGACTATGACATTTTGGTCTTAACTGAATATGAAAAACTAATCCCTTAAGGCGTCTCTCGAAATTATGGGATCAATAGGTAAAACCCTCTTCTATTTTCTTTAAAAAAATTTCAGGTTCCTTTACATTCTTTTATATCATCACCTATACTCAACCAATATTAATGAAAACTCATTTACGATAAATATACTAGATTTTATTTATTCTAATTGAATAATTCATCGTCATCTCTCTCTTACCATCCTTTTATATTAGAAATGAAAATATCAACTCAGATGTTTTAATGTATCACATTCAAGGAATACATGATTTCTATATCTATTCAATTACGGTCATGAATAAACTTTTACAGTTGAAATTGTCTATAATATGGGTATTATATATAATTTAATATTTTGGAATCACATATTATTCATGATATTAATTTATAATGTCAACTGAGTATATTGTGATAAAAGACCTAATAAATTACCCAAACAGTTATAAAAATTTTATTATATAAGGATTCATACAAACTCCAAATAACAAAATTAAATATATTAAAATGTAATATTATGGATGTTAAAAAATAATAACATATAACATCAATTATAGAAAACTGTTCTCATATTACTTATTTATCCATACATGTATATAAGTAAACTGATCATGAAAACAAAGGAAACAAATGTAAGTAAATATTTAAATTTAAACTCCTAACCCTTCAGAAAGGCTAGGAATGAACCTATTAAAGTTCAAATAAATAATTTATATGTTGAATAGTATTTATGATTATTAATTAATGAATATAATTTTATTATACTGCACATTATGATCATGTGAAAAATACATTCAAACTTAATCTTGGGGATTCTACCTAATCTCTCATTATTCCATTGGGTGGCTATATGTATAAATTTACCCAAATGAAATTAGATTTTAGTTTTTGATTTAAATTTTATAAATAATATATACATTTTATAAACTCATGTATCAATATATTTTGATTCTCATTCTTCTGGTATATACATGGTCAATGTGATTCGTTTCTCGATACTTCTCGAAAAGAAAGACATTTTAAGGGAACATCCCAAATTCATTCCGATTTTAATGTTCACAGAATAACCTATTTTTAAGATACCATTATTTTTATATGGACAAGTATTATATTATTGATTATTTCATGGTTCACTTCAGTTTTTATATGAATGATTATTCCCTTTTCTGCTTTATACCATATTTCATATTTTCCATAAACCACACTAAAATGTTTTAACACTAATGATTATTAAACAATATTTTTAAATAATATCACTTAAATTTAACAATAATTATGATTATATATTCCTATTATACATTATTTTTATTCATTCATGATATAATTCCATTATTTCAAGGACACTTTTATGATACAACCATTGTTTATGATTTATGAAATGATTATAATACCCTATTCATTATATGGGTACCTAAATGTTTAAGTATGCTTAAATATGTAACATAATTTATGTAGAAATAATTTTCATGATCCTATAATAATGGGCGTGACTAGATAGATATCTAATGCATTGGATAGACTTTAGTCTAATGAGATGTTTTTTTCAATGGACTTGGAAATTAGCCATGAATCATTCTCCATGTGAAAATGCTTGGGTGGTTAGCCCTGAATCGTGGTAATATATGTTAAATGATACTAGACTCATGATGATTTCATTATTATATTTATGCAAAATTACTTTTATTCTAGTTTTATATGATCCCATGTTTTATATGTTATGATTCCATATTTTAAATCAGGTTGCATGCCTTTTATATCATTATGTTATGTCTTCAAACCTATGTTTCAGTGCTTTATTAACTTGATTATTCCCTTTATGGGATATTTAGATCATTAAATTCTTCATGTTATCCCCAAGTTATCATATACAGTGGTAATGGCCCAATGTAATCTAAGAACTCTTTATGAAGATAAATAAGTAAATTTTTTATTAGTCCCTTGTTTTTATTTTTATGTACCTAGTCTTTCAATAGAATATAATTTAATATCCTTTTCATTTTATTTGTTGTTTAATTATGATTCCAATAAGGTACTGAAATTTATTAAAGGATATGGTCTCTATACCTCTCCTCTATAATATATATCACCCCTTAGCGCCACTATCCTCACACCTCTAAGCCTTTAATCTTGTAAACCATTATCCAAAACATTATACCATAGTCTCTCTCCACATATATGAGCTATTGTTCTAGCCAAAGGTCTAAACACCCATCATATAAGGAGGTTCTAATGGGGTATTATTCAAGAGGTAAAATCCTCTTCCTTTTCCTTTTAATTTATTTTCATGTTCTTTTGTTTTATTTTCCAATAATAACACCAAATACCCAAATGATCACAATAAATCTAGTATCATATATACAATGTAATGATATCATGTTAATGTAATCTACTTCATAAATTTTTTTTTTCAATCACTTTTATATGAAAAAAAATTCATCATTTATGATGTGCTGATTTATAATCTTCATGGGTGTACGCATTTCATTCTTCAAACTCACAATCAAGGATGGTAATGAAAATATTTCTATGGTTAAACAAGACTATAATATATTTATTATAATCCTTTTGATGATTTTTATTTAACATATTTATATAACAGTAAATGATAAAATAAAATCATTTCATTATGATCAAAAACCTCCATTATAATTTAAATGATTATAATATAATGTATTATCTAATGATTTATCATCATAAAATATTACCAAATAATATATATATATATAACCATTATCACATATAGATATTCATAAATTACAAATAATTCTAGTTTTTGGAGGGTTATACCAATAGTAGATATATATCATTACATATAAATATGAGAACCGTTCAAGAAAATCGTGAAATCAAATGCTTTTGAGCCATAAATTTGTATCTTGTAACTCATAAAAAAAGGATAAATTAACCAAATAAAAAAAAATACATGTATAGGTGGTTCTAAATTAAATAATAAATGGATTTAATTTTATTATCTAGGAAATTATGTTCACAAAAAGAACACATTCAAACATATGCTAAGGGTTTACTACCCAAACCTCCAATTTCATTCGAGTTACTATTTTTCCCTCTTTATACCAATTTAATTCATAATTATTCATAAAGATTAATTATTAATTATGTGTTAATTAGATATATATATATATGTTTAACAGATATAACCATTATTTCTTTAATGGGATGTCACATTTTTTAAAAGGATCTTTCTAAAACTCTTCTAAATAAATAATCCAAATTTTAGGAATCTTCTCGAATAAATTCATATTTTTATGTGAATCTATAATTAGTTTTTAGACACCATTATTTTTCTAAAAACAATCATTTTATTAGGAATAGACAATGTTAGTTCATTTATGGTATTATGCAAATTGTTTTCCAAATTAACTATTCTTTTTGAATTAAAAGAGTATTTCTTTCAAGTATTAAATGTTGATTTTATATAAGAATTTCCATATATTTAAATTAACATGTTGATTATTATGATTTATTATGATTAATATTTTATGAAATAATCTACCATATTTTTTTGAATGATTTATGATTAATTTTATTGTGGATGTTCTGCCGTGATACGATTCACCATCTTACTCAGAATTGTTTGTGTTTTTGTTTATTGATTGGGAAAAGTTGTTTACATTTCATATATTAGTTTCAATATAAATTTATATATTTATTATTTATTTACATTTCTTATGAGGAATGAATTTGACTTAGTTTGAGATGCATTGGGCCCTATATTTCCCATCAATGCATCAGTTCCTCTCATGAGACAAACTCGCCTTGGTTTGTATCCATTATGTATTATGTCTGGGACGAGGCCTTGATAGTATGATTTTGATGACATAAATTATGAATTACATCATTATTAAACTAGTAGTTGATTTTCTATGTAATTATTAGACACATATAATATATTTGGTTGTGCTTTATTATAAAATATTAAATCATCTTTTAATTCCATCCATTTTATGTCCAATATTATGTTTTAATGGAAGGTGCACATTTAGTTAATCACAATTATTATTATTTATGACTCCAATGACATACATTTCATTACTATGATTCTGAGATCAACCCATTCTTATATTTTATTTTCCCCCATTACGAGAAGACATATATTTTGAACGAATTCTGGTGATTATCTAGATTATTATGGGTGTTTAATATATAGTTATTATGTTATATTAAATTTCTAGTTTCAATGAAACTTCTATATATGTATCTTGTTTTCGAATTCTACAAAAATATTCTTCCCTTTGATATACTATTTCATTCTAATCATAAAAATTTATGAATATGAAGGACCAAATCTGGGTTATTAATGTCATGGTCAATACATTTGGCATTAGAGGATGTATAGTAGAAACATTGAAAACTAGATTAGGAAAACATAGATTAGGGAACATATACTAGTGATAGACTCTGAGGATAAACATCAAATAAACATAATAAATTTTAGGTATTGTAGTTACTGTTATGATATTCCGAGAAATTAATCCCTACAAGGATACTACAAGTGGAGATTTGGAAAAGATCTACCTAGGACTAAACACTTTGACACAGTGTCCCTGGGATGACTTTGGGTAACAAGGTACATGAAAATGGGCCATATTGAGCACCTGTATTTACAGTCTTGGAGGATATTCTTATGATAATTCAAAGTTTTATTTCAAACCAAAATGATATATTTCAACTTAATGATGAGCCCAATTAATCAATTATTATGATTATGAGAATATCTATTCATATAATTTCAATCCATGTTTACTATGTTAAATTTAATATTGTTATACAGTATGATTCATAACATATTCTAGTGAATTACAGTATTTTGAAATGACTCGTAGTGAAATGATTAGAAACTACATGAATGTGTGTATCCCATGTAGGTATTTCCCTCCTATAAAAGATAATGATATTAGTATTGGAGATAATACTATTGGTGAGATACATATAACTATATTGGGAGAACTGATTTTGATTATGGATAACAATTTTACTCAAATGAAGCATCCAGATTCACAACATCAAGAAAAAAATATTATGCTACTTTATGTGACAAAAACCATCATCTTTCAATGTGACTACAAACCCCTTTATAGTTAAGTAGTGGATAAGTTCCTTTTATAAGATATTTATTTCATTATGATGTAACAAAAGAGAGAAGGTTTCTATAGTATTTTATCATATATTGGGAGATGTGGATCAATGGTTTTCACTAATCCCATAAAAAGGTGGTCGATGAAATTAAATGTTTTGAATGGAGGTGTTTTTTGAATTTTTTGAAGAAAAATATTTTCCTTGCAAACAAAAAGTGGATATGAAAGGGAAATTCATGAATATGGGAAAAACGTGGATGCAAATTTTTCCAAGAATTAAACCATCATTACATGTTTAACAAGGCATTACATGGAATACAAACCTAATCCAAGGAGTAATATTGATTTATTATTTGATCATTTAAAACAATTAGTACAATAATCCATTACCTCTAAAAATATCATATCATATGACGATATAGTCTCATGTGCTATCAGGGAATAAAAAAATTATCTATATTATATGAGTTCATTGTAAAGAATGACAATGAGAGGGCTGTTAAACACTATTGAAAAGGAAATAAGGAAAATGGGAGGATTGCTAGCATTAATTATCTAGCCTATGATAATTTTATGGAGAAGAACCCAAATACATTTCTGATGGGTATGAGTGTTTGTTACAAGTGTGATGAAAAATTTAACCATTCCCGTGATTTTAAGGGAATGAAATAAGCTACCAATGAAAAATTTTACAATTATTATGTAATGAGATATTATGAAAATGATTTTATGATGTGGCATGGGAAAATTCCCCATAAGAGGCCAAGGGAGGAAGGCCAAGCTTAGGAGGTCACAACTACTATTGTGGGAGTTCCTAATGATGTGGTTGTAGGTACATCAATTGTTTCCTCAAGATTATACAATTTGTTGTATAATTTTTGGTTATCACATTCTTTTATATCTTTACAATTTTCCAAAACAATAATACACATCCCTTTTGATTCAATAAAAGATTTTTCAATAAAAAATCACAAGGTATGAATCATTTTATCAAATGTGTGTATATAAGTCCCCATTACAACACGTAATCATTCTTTAGTTACTGACCATATCATCATACTAATGATTTATTTTGATATAATACTCATTATGAATTCTCTTTTAAACTATGATATAAAAATAAATTTCAATAAGAATAATTTTAAATTTTTTGGAATGATGTAGAGTACCTCAAATTTCAAGAAGAATATTCTCCCTGTGATTCATATCTAGAACCACCCCTAGTACCTCTACATAATTAAATTATTTGTCTTGAAGAGAAATAATAACTATGGTCGAGGAAATAAATATTCACATATATGATGAAACTGTTAAGAAATAATATGTTGATGTATTTATAGAGGATTAACCTTGACATCCTCCAAATTGATAAAATGAGATTTATTTTTATTTATTTTTTGGTGTAAGGCCTATATCAAGTACTCCTTATAGAATAGAAAAATGGAATTAAAGGATATAAATAAACAACTAGAGGTATTTATATGTAACGTATTTTATTCTCTCTAGTTCTTCTTTATAAGGGTATTCAATTCCTTTGTTCAGTAAGAATGTTGGATCTAGGACACTGTGTAATTACTATAGTGAAATCAATTCTATTATGATAAAGAATAGGACTCCTCTACCTCACATTGATGATTTATTTTTCCAACATCCTAAAGCCCAATATTTTTGAAATATTGAACTTCAATTTGGATATCATCAATTTCATTTGATGAAGGAATATTTTCCAAAGACACCATTTTTAACTAGGTACGAGAAATATTAGTTTACATTAATGCCTTTTGGAATTACTAATGAAAACTATATTTTCATTAATCTAATTAATCGTTTTTTCAAGTAATATATTAATTTAATTGTTCTTGTATTTTTGGATTTTATCCTAGTGTACTCCAAAATATAAAAATATCATGAGAATCACTTGCACATTTTTCAGAAGACTATTAGTAGAAAAAAGTTATATGCGGGGTTTAAAAATTGTGAATTTTTTATCCAAATGGTTTTTTTTCTTGGCCTTATAGTCTCTAAGGATGGAATAATAGTTTATCCTATATATAAAAATTTAATTCATGAGTGGAATACACCAAATAACATAATCAAGTTTTATAGTTTTATTATTTTAGTTAGTTATTATCATTATCTCATTTAGAACATTACCCGGGTAGCTAACCCATTAACAAGTCTTACATGTAAATGGTCTATGTTAGAATGTATAAAAAACATGTGGAATGTTCTGAATAATTGAATAGGATAATAGTGAATTCCTTGATCATTACACTACCATTGTGAAAAGGTGGATTTTTGATTTATACTGATCTATCAAAGAATGTACATAGTTGCTTCCTTATTCAAAATGATAGAGTTATTTCCTATGCATCAGGGAAGTTAAAAATCATGAATAGAATAATCCAACTCATGACATTGAGTTAGAAGCATTAATATTTTCTATAATGATATTAAGAAAGTATATTTATATAAAAAATATGAGATATATGTAGATTGCAAGAGCATGAAATATATCATTCCCATGAAAGAACCCCTCATGAGAAAAAAGAGATGGCTCGAGGTACTCAAGGATTATGACAGTACAATACAATACTAACTATGCATGGAAAATAACATAACAAATGAATTGAGTTTGTAAGGATCATGGAGTTCTGAAGAAATTAATGATTTATAATGAACATTGGAATAATGATAAAAAAATATAGATATAATAATTATAAAGGAATGTGAAATGTAATAACATTTTCAACTGGTTTCATAACCATATTTATTAAAACGAATTAAAATTTCTCGGTGTAATGATTATAATATCCAATAGAATTATAAATAAGTAAATAATGGGATGTTGTCAGACCTTGTGTGTTAGGATAGAATTATGTAATCTGGGATTAGGCTATGTGTTCCCTCTATACCAATGCTAAAATGGGAGTTATTGGATGATTAACATAGATCAAATTTCACTATACATCCTGGTAGCACTATGATGTATTGTGATCTGATCGAACAATTCTGAGGGGATAATATGTTGTTGAAAATTACTGATTATGTATCAAGATGTCTAGTTTGTTAGTAGGTGAAGGATAAAAGACAACATCATAGAGGTGTAATGCAACACCTGGATATTCATATAAGGAAATGGGTTGAATTAAATATTGATGTTCCCCATGCATTACCAAAAACTCACAGAATAAATGATTCAATATGGGAGATTGTTGATAAACGTACCAAATCGTCACATTATATCACTAAAAGGGGGGATTTTACACTTGAGATCCATGAAAAAGTCTAAATTAATGAGGATCTAAATTTTACATGAGAACTTATTTATATTTTTTATAATCTTGATCGATGATATACGTAAAAATTTTGGAAAATTATTCAAAAATCTAGGATTCTTTGACCCTCTTGAGTATTGTTTATCAACCTAAAAATTATGGGATGTCTATAAGGACAATTCCGACATTGATACAATGTTCATGTTATCCTCCTTCGACATTTATGGTATGTAAAATTAGTATTTTTCTTTGGTAAAATGTTCCTAAAATAATAATTACATTCATGTATCCAAATGGAACCATATGAATCACTGTATGGAAAATGTTGTCATACACCAACATGTTGGGATGAAGTTGGTGAAAGGATGCTTGTATGGCCAGATCATGTGGATGAAAAGGTATCGAAGTTAAAAACTATTGAAAACCATATTGAATTATATCAAAGTAGGAAAAATATTTATTCTAATAATCAATGTATGTATTTATATTTTCTAGTGGTCGATCGAGTTTTCATTAAATTATCTCGAAGAAAATTTGTAATTTTATTTGGGAAGATAGGGAAATAAACCCCAGGTAGATTGGTCCTTTTGAAATGAGAGTAATAATTGGAGTTGTGGATTATATTATTGCAATGATTATTAGAATTTCCAATGATAACAATGTATTCCACTTATAATTTATAAGTATATACAAGAAAGACCTAGCTAATTTACCACATCAGAATGATTATAATTGGAACATGACATATCTTAATGGGAAGATGCTATCTGTATTTTGGAAGCTAAACAACATATGTTGTGGAATTGGAAATCTCTACTCGTAAAGGTAGATAAGAAATATCATAAAATTGAAGTGGTTATGGGCAATCCTAATGAGATTATGATGAATAACTAACCAAATATTTTTATGGGGTGACAATTTGGACATTTTAGGGATGCAATTTTTATTGGAGCGGAAGATGTAATGAACTAAGACTCTAAAAATAAATTTAACTTCATATGTTTATTTATTATAGTTTATATCATATAAAATCACTATTAGAACATAAAAATAATCATAAATGAATAAATAATGAAATAAGTGTTATTTCAAGAAGATAAAGTAACTATACCAATGAAATAGTTACTTGCTCTTAGGAAAAGTAATCTAACCCTAATGAATAGTAAACCATTCAATTAATTAGTTACTTTACCAATGAATGTATAATTAAAAATCAGCCATCTTATAAATGAAAATATGATATAGTTATATAATCATGTATATAAATTAATATTTAAAATATAATTAAATATGTTTTTTTAATTTAGTATGTGATAAAGATTAACTTAAAATATTATAATTAATAAAAAGATTTAAATGAAAATTCATTTTCAAAAAAATTATTCATAAGTAAATATTTTTTTTGTATTTTAGTTTTATTTTTTTTATTAAGAGCTTATTTAATTTTCTAAAGTGTTATAAAATAAATTTTAAATTTAAAACACAATTTTTCAATAAATAAATAATTTTAATTAAAAATTAAATTTCCATTTTTGTAAAATTATTTCCATAAAATGGAATTCATTTTTTAATTCTGAACATAGGAAAATTATTCAAGTGAATATTTGGGTTTTTTAGAAATAGTCCAGTTTTTAATGAATTTTAACATATTGTAATTTATAGTACTAATACACTATAAAAGATATACACTTTTTCATTGATTCACAGATTATATAAGAATCATTAATTCAAACTCAAATGTACTTATTTTTGTATATAGTCACCAAAATGAACACTATTTCTTTTCATGATAAAAATAATAATATAATGTATAAAATTATGAGAAATCACCCCTCTATTCAAATATTGTTTCCACCACTCAACAACCCTTCTCCTAAAAACTATAAGAAATTATTTTCAATGTGATTATTATTATATTAGAATATCCATGGATATGATTTATTTTATTATATTTAATCAAATTTTAATTCCTATTATTTTATGCACATGATTTTTTTTAATACAATATACACAGCTAGTTATTAACTATGATTATTATTTATACATCAACTTTATTAAATTCCATTTTTGAGAATTTAAGGTCACTAAATTATTATGCATTAATTTTCTCTGGTATGCGAATATGTGTATTATGAATGACCTGTGAGGATAATATAGAATTTTATTGGTGTTTCCAGAATATTATTTATATAGTACTTCATTTGATGTTGTGAAGAAACTATTGTGTGTGTATCCAGTTTTCCAAATCTAATAACCCATTCATTCCTTTGGGATACAACTTATTTCCAATATTACCAATGTATTACTCCAAGGAACAGAATATGATCTATTGGGGTGATGGTCCTTACAATATAACATTTCTATGTAGTTATCATAATTAAGAATTATAAATTTTATTATTTAGTAAATATTATCTTCCAGATTCCATAAATGGATGTTATCTCAATAATCACATTACATTATCGAATTATTCAATTATATATGAATGGATCCTCATGTCATCCTAACGCATATTAAATGTTTTTTCATAATGATAATGATCATTAATGATAATAAATACAATACATTATTTGAATATCCAAAATACATGATACATTCTTATAAGAAATGATATTTCAAAATATACTGTTGTAATGATATATTTTTGAAGGAAATTGTAGGATATCCCAAGGGTTTATCATATTAAAAAATATTTCCAACCTAAAAAATTATATAGGACACTATAAAGCTGGACCCATGTCACCACTCATCACTAACACAAATCTACATCAAATCATTTCTATATTATCCATCAAATTAAGGTTTTAAGACCCTAAATATGGTTCACTCCATTAAATCTACTGTCTTAGTGAGTTTTACATATAGAATATGATTTTATCACAGTATTACACCAAAAATGTATCCCCTAACTGAATTAATAACAAATAATTTTATGTTAATGTGAAATTAAAAAAAATATCATCAAAGTATCTCTTTTGTGTAAACATTGCATCCAACATTACACTTGATATCAAATATACACTCTTTATCCATTTTCATTATATATTATGAAAAATTCACATATGGGTGCTATATGTTGATATTACTACTTCAAATAGTATTTATATAATAATTATGTATAATAATAGTAAATATTACTAACTTAGGAACCAACAATTTTCTTTTTATTAGTACACCAAAAACAATCCCCCAAAACATCATTGGTAAATGTAAATCCAACCTGTAACTCTAAACGACTAAGGATGATATTAATAAAAACCAAAATCTCATTAATTTATAGGGTTATAATTACTCCCTACAAAATTTTTTATGTTACCCGATTATAAAATGACACATTACATCTAATCATGCTCGAATTATTACCAAAATTTATGAATTACACCCTACAGAACATGATTGTGACCACATGGTAAAGGATCACTTCCCACCAAAAACCCTTAAATTTTTTTTACATAAAATGTAATTAAATTTAAATTTTTAGAAATATACCGTATTGTTGATATATGTCATTAAACCCAACCCCATTTAAAAAAATTTATACAGGGATTTAATTACACTAAAAATATCTCAATTAATAATGTGAGTTCGAATTACCCATATAATCATGGAAATTTATACCCTCCATCATAAATATAGTCCTTTATATTCTAGTCAATATTCCATGTTATGTTTACATTAATCTATACCCAATCACTAAAAATATTATGAGACATGAATAACTAACTAAATTGAAACATGATGACATTATGAAAGAGAACATATAAAATGTCATGTAATAATTATAATCATATATACATAAAATGATACAATACTAGTTGTCATACCACCATATATCATTAGGAACCTTAAGTTTGTATATTTTATGACAGCATGTCCATTTATATTTTTACCAATTTCAACTTGTAAAACCCTTGTGTTATCCCTCATCGTTATCCTAAATATAATGAATGATCTATCCAGCCCCTAATCATGGTCATCCATGACATGAATAATCCAAGGACATTTCTCTCAGGTCCTCATACCCTAATTTCAGAACACAATATCCAAAAATAATTAAATGATTTATATGTTTTTCAAAACATATGTAAAATATTAGAAAGGAAAATATAAATTATTAATTCTATTAATAGATAATATTTATAATGATGAAGTTATAGTTTGTAGAAATCAAATACTATTGGAACATACCAATTATTATAACTATTTCAAACAAATAAAAATTTATTGGAATGTATATTACCCAAATAATTGTTTAAGTAGATCCACTATTTTTAATATCATTGAATAAAAATTCATAAATTGAGGGATTTACAAAAAACAATCAAAACACATTAATTAAGGAATGGTAAGTTAAGATTGTGGATTTAATAATAGAAATAACTAATATTTGGATGTGTTCTAATAGTCATACCTCTATATATAAACTAATATTGGTGGACCCTAAATATAAGAAAAATCAAAGAATAAATCAAGGGATTGTAGAGGAGGTTTCAATAAGGAGATTCTATGGTCATGATAGGATTGTTATATAAGATGAAACCCCTTTATATGGTTTTTAATATTTTATCACATTATTTGAAATTTCAATAAAAAACTATATATGACGAATGTTGTGGTGTAACCACATAGGTCTTGACTCAATGCCCTTGATATTTTCAGAAAAATATGTGGTTCAAACTATCCTAACATAATTTTGTCCTCTAGTGAATAAATAGAAATCAAGAATCCTATCCCAATGTTGTGTTCTGATATGGCCACCCTCTTCATGGTAAAATGATCTTTTATAACACTACTCATTGAAATAAAGTCATCCCATTTTTATTTTGATTAAACGATTCATGCTACAACCCATCATTTTTAATATTGAGGATAAAGAGAATTATTAATAGGGATATTTATCTAAATGTTTTTGATAATTTTAACCCAAAAATAATGGAGTGGTATTTCTTAATATTAATGAATTGAAAATTTAATTATTACTAGATTAAATAAAGATATTGAAATTTTTATTATATAGGAGGATGTGGTAATATGTGTTGAAAGGTGAGACAAAACGATGTAGTCGGAAAGAGATATCATGGAAGGGGGTTCCTGAATAATGAAGTCAGTGAGAGAGAATAACGAATGGGTTTCTTCATTTGAGGAAACCACTGAAAAGAGATTATGATGAGAATAATGTAATGTTTGTTATTACATCAATGATGGCATGCAATTGATGATTATTGAAAGAATCGATGTTTCTATATGATGAAAGATGATAATGATTCCATGTATTGAATGTCCTCTTGGTTGTAGAGATCAAGCAGATTGACCTAGTTGGTATGATCAGTGATACAAAAAAAAGGACTATTCAGGGTTTTAGTGTCAATGATTCCATCTAGTGTGTTGAGAGAAAAATATAATGGTTTATTTATAAAAATCTTTTGAGTGAAGTGTAAAATTACATTGGTTGAAAAAAATGCCTTTTGGTGATAAAATTTCTTCGAGAAAATTATATGTTGTGTTGTGAGATTTCATCCACTGTGACATTAGGCTATACGAAAAAGTTATATTCCAGCGAATGGATAATGTTTTTGGTGGTAGAAATCAATGACTAGAATTTGGTTGAAATTTTTTTCAAGGACACAATGGATTTTACTAAAAGGCATTTGAACCCAATAAATTTTTTTTGATATATAATGTCTGATTGACTTCCAAGAGTTATGAGATATGTTTAATTGATTTTTCTTGATTGAGTTTTGTGGAAGGAGAGTTGGATTCCTTAGTAGAATAAAGAAATTAAAATACATAATATTTTGAAATTTATTTTAAATAATATAGTACCTCTAAATATTTTTGGACATAAATCATCCCAATAATATAGAACTTTTCCCCATAAATTTTCACTAAAGATAACTAGTGGGAAATCTTCCCACTCCACCTTTTTTGGCCTGCTACACCCATGAACCATCATATATATTAACATTATTCAACTAAAAAGATACCATAGGAACCATCATCACATATTTGATATTTCTAACTTGGATATATTATATTAACAATTAATTCCTTGAATTATGTAACAATTTACTTCTTGATGTCATCAATATAGATTATATGTGATGGTTTCGTATTTCAACCTCATATTTCCATGCTCTATTATTCATTGCAAAGATTGGTGGTAGCTATATAACATCAAGAACCCATTTTCATACACATGAGTATGTTGAATAAGTATCACATTTCAATTATGTTATTATTGGGAGAATATACCCACATATTAGAGTAATTAAATAGTCAAAAAAGGAAATCATAATCAATATCCAACTAAAGTAGTAAATATATATATTAGTGTGTGATTTCATCTATAAAAATAAACCATAAAAATAACGAATTAATTACACACAATACCTGATAAATATTTATACAAAATACCCAAAATCCAAATAGAAAAAAGAGGAGACTATATCAAAAACAGTTACTAATTCCTTATTTTGTCCTAAAATACAATACTACATCCTTATCAACCAAATGATAAAGAATAATGTACTTCCCAATCATATAATTACAATTATATAGAATCTACTTGGGTATACATGTTCGATGTTGTTCAAAATAGAGTGTGACTACAACTTAGTAGGCCACAACCAAGGGAATCCAAAAAAAGGTTTAAAAAATGTGTATGTAGAATTTATGTGTTTTTATATAAAATTTTAGCCCATTTAAATATAGAATTTAATAACCACTAGTTCATATGATGCACAGTTCCACCATTGTTCACACTCATCAGCTATATTTTCTCACCACCCTAACTCTATATAAAAAAACATTTTGTAGTCTTTGGGTCTCACTAAGTAATATTCACTCACAATTCGAATCATAACATATTAAATACCAAATTATTAATTTTCAATATATTTAAGGTCCTGAACCTATCTTCTCCATTCCGTTGTGAAAATATTGTGATTTAGGTGTTTAGGAAGTCATAATGACTTATTTCTAATAGTTTTCAAAAATTATAGTTCTGTGAAAATTGTTTCTAGGACGTTTGGCCATCTATCACTAGGTCATATATCACTAGGTCATATATTAGTATATTGAGCATTGTTTCCAGGATGTTAGCTCATCAATCGGAAGTACATCTATTAGGATCACATATAACTGTAGGTCAGATATCATTAGGTGTATAGTGTTTCCAAATCCATAGGGTAATATTGATTCCATCTTCTAATGGTATCTCACCTTCGAGGTTATATTTGATATGAAATTCACTAAAATCATTATTGTAAGTGATTTATTTCCAATTCAAATCCCAAAACCCATTTTTAATTTTTTAAGGGTCCAAATTCCTTCACTCAGTCGAAATACATAACCAAAACTATTTCCACCATTAATAGAAAATCGAAACTGAAGTTAAACCACTTCCCTATTTATATTTTTAAAAGTGTAAGATATCTTCTTCTATGCTCTTCTGTATTATTTTTCCCTATTAAGATACACCCAAACAGTTTATTTCCAAGGAGTTTTGAAATTGTGGTGTGGGCCTTAATTCATGTTTTCCCTGGAGTTCTACCAGCCAGATGCACACACACCCCTATTTTGGTGTAACCAGGAAGTGCCAATCAGTCTTCAATATAAGGTATGTTCATTCACTGTTCATCTGGGTTCCTCGATACATTTTCTCTCATTCATAATTTCCATGTGATGGTATGTTATCTCCTTGTTTCAAATAGATGTTTTTGGGATGTTTGTTGAAGCATTTTATTAGCAGTTTCTTCTTGTGGATGGAGTCATTGAGGGAGGGTTGATCATGATATATTGTGTTTTCATATTCTCATGCAAAAAAAATTGGAATTCTTTGGAGGTAGGGGATTCATTTATTATCTTTTTATTTAAGTGATAACGTAGATGTATCAGGCTTCATCCTCTGGATATTAATGAAATTGAGCTAGTAATTATACAAAATATGTTTAATAATTGGTATCATTCGAATTATGTTTCATTATACCATAATGATTTTTTCCACTTTATTTTTATATATACAGTGATATCTATGATTTGCTAGTTTAGCATGTAGTTATTGATGGAAATTTGTAACATATATAAAGATATAACTAATTTATAAACAATTTTTTAATGATAAAGATGAATGTTTAATGAATCTAGTTGTTGTTGTCGTAGTTGAATGATAATCAAATTGAAGAAGTAATCATGCTTAGTATAATTGATTAATAAACAAGAATCATGTTGATGATTCATTATTAAAATCATGTCTAATTAATTTTCTAATTAATTTTTGATTACATGAGATAGATAGTTTTTTAGGATGATAGTAGATGTAACCTATGAATAATGAATCAGTTAATTCGAGATAGAATAATAACAGGTTGTGTGAAAAAGATAATGTCATGTAGGGCCCGAGTTTCTCGCATTTTTATAAAGGAGAAGTGTATTGTGCTTTAGATCCATGAGTTGTCATTGTTTGTAAAGGATGAATGCCTTATTTTAGGTTTGAAGCCTATTAATATGTTTGTTCCTTGCTCTAATGATGTTCTGTAGATATGAGACTTGTGGTTGTGGGATTAGGGAGAGAGATATGTGACGTGATCCTTGGAAGGATGAGCATGGAAAGATTTTGTTTTTTTGTGGGGGTAGGGATTACTAGTTCTTGCGGCAGCTATTTACATTGAGTGTTGTGAGATGCTTCAGTTTATGTATATCTGTGTCATGTAGGACACTAAATCTGATTGAATGTGTCGTATATTTGATTACCCATTGATTTTAAAATGGATGCATGTTGAAACTGTTGTTTGTTTATCTTCATTACATTTCCCCACTACATGAGGTACATGGTTTTTTTACTCTCTTTATAAAAGTTTTATATATTCCAAAATTTTTCTATGTTATTTCCATGTTTATATTCTCAAGGAACATTGGGTATACACTTATACTATAGGTGGTAATGAATCAACATGTAGTTCATTTAATCATCTTGTAGTGCCCCTTTATTTTGGTGGCATATAATTGTTTCTTAGTGTAATTGGATAAAAAATTGGTAATGTTGTAAAATAAATCAATGAATAATTGTTTAAACCATGGAAGTTTGAGATTATTGGGATACAATACTTATGTTGTGTTTCTATGAAGCTGGGGACATGGATTGGTTTTTCTTGGAGGGAATAGTTTTTGGTAGGAATGGTAATTAGATGTAATGTGAAAAATGATAATGGTTAATTAATGTTTAAAAATTTAATTAATAAAAATGAATCTGATTAAAATTTATAAATTAATAGAATAGATTTATTTAAATTGTTAGGTGATTATAGAATTTATAGTCTTATTGGTTGAAGTAGGGAGTCCTAGAGGTGTTAGATTTGGTTTTGTCTAAACTAGAATATTCCTATAGTGTTGCTGTGATCTATATTATATTCCTATCATATTGTATTTCAATAAAATACTCCACCCTATCAATTAATTGACGCCCTGAGGATTCAGGGCCACGACGGGCATTTTACCCAACATCCCGGTGGGAGTATAGATAACTGACTACCCCCAATGGCCTTTCTCACTTCTCTTGGTAGTTAATTGTGCTGGTATACATGTTTGCTAGTCTCCACAATATATGTGTGCAGGGGTTGTAATTGTTTTAAGTTATTCCTGCTCATATATTATGGATATAGTTTCATAATTATTACTATAAGGGTAATTTTTATAGGTCTTGATGGCTTGAGGATCCTTACTCAGTGTATTGGTTGTAATGTCTTACCATATAATACCCAATGTATGATACATTTCATGTTATATGTGGTGGCTCTCTGATGGTACTTGGATAATATGGTTATGTTGAAGTGGTTGTGTGACACACAAGGTAAATGTTGACGCATGGGGTGTGTTGTGGGGCTTCGCCCATTTGTCTTCAAGCAAGCCTTTCAGAGAGAGAGATTCAAAGGACAAGTGACGTAGGGGAAAAGAAGAAAACCATTGGGAAAATTGTATCAGGGTACCCTTGATATTCATAATTATTTTATAATCTCTTGTATGTGATACATGGTTAGTGTATCCATTATGTGGACCAGAACATATTATACCTTGTGGTGACGAGTTAGTTTCAAATGATGATTACTATGATTTATCATTCTTTATTTACTTTTTCATGAGAGGATCCAGGTAGGATTATACTGACTATACTATTACACTCACCATATTCAACAAAAACTTTTCTTTCAGGTAACTTGTAGTAGTTTTGATATTAGTTTGGTTACTACTAGTTCATGTTTTTGTATGAGATTTTTGGGATTCATGGTCTCTTCCCTTTTACATTATTTTTCTACTTGTAGTTTTCAACTTTATATTGTATTATATATTTTTGATATTAGATATGTTTGAATGGGATTTATATTATATTGTCGTATGATAATGATTTGGTTGATTTTTATCTTATATATCTCTTTCATAAGTTTTCTCATGGAAGGTATTCCCTCCCATTGGTGTCTTTGCTATACCCTTGATGCTACTCAGCATCTCTTGCCCCTATGGAGTCGAGACCCAAGGCTTATTATCTATCATCTATCATTTCCATCCCTTGAGGGGTACACATTGTGAGTAATGGGCCATGAATGTATGGTATCTGAGGCTCTAGTCGAGGGATATGATAGAGTTTGGAGTTAGGCAACATTGAGTTTGCATGGGTTGGTGGGGAAATGGTGTGTTTTATGTTTAAAAAGCATTATATACATGGTATAAAGGATAATACATGGTTATTTATTCCCCCTATGATCTGATGCATGGACCATTAATAATAGAGTGTCTATTAAATGAGGTGATACTTGTTGTATGGAAGAGATGATGGAAAATACCATGCATAATTCTTCTTTGTGTATATATTTGAATGGGTAAAAAAATTTATTGGTTAAACTAATAAGTATAAATGAAAAAAATTTATTAATGTCAATGTATTCCATATTACCAGTTTATGAGCTCTAATTTTTTTTCATTTTTTAGTTGTGGATCCAGTTCAACATCCCCATTAGGTTCACATAGAATATGTTCAGAGGGATATGCTAGAAGATCGCCACAGAGTGGAGGACGGAATCAACACATCTTAGAGGAGGACACACCAAATGTTTTAGTACAACAATATATAGAAGTATGAGGGCTCTATTACAGATGCAGTCACAGAAGATAGGTTGGAATATATTGAGATAGACTTTAGATTGATCCATTCTTAGAATGCGAAATGGGTTTGATTGGTTGTGAAGATGCCATGTGGGGTAGTGAGTATGTGGTGGATTCATTCCTTAGGGATTGTGTGGAGTTGGTAATATCATGGTATAAGTTATGAGATCATTTTAGAGAAAAGTTTTTTTATTCGACCATGAATGCAGATAGTTTCCATGGTCTACATACCCTTCGGCATGTGAGCTCTAGTGTGTGAGAGTTTGGGATCCATTTCTAGAACCTTTAGTGATATTATTAACAGCTATTTAAAGATAAAGTGGCCATGGTTTGGAATTTCTATAAGCCTATTTTTCTAGAGATCCAGTTCCATGTCACTCCATTTATGATTATGATATATATCTAGGTGTTTGATAGAGAAGAGTTAATCGAGAAGAAGTTATCTACAACTAAATCGTTACGAGAGGGGAGTCATTTGGATTCCCTATGATGTAGATCTAGGGAATACAGTTTACAATATTCTAGGTACAAGAGTTTCTATTCTGTAGGGGTAGGTCCCCGCCCTCAGTGTCTCAATTCTCTAGGGGAAGTATTTTTCAAGTCTATGCTAATTTATTAGTACTTTTTTATCATTTGGATGCTGAAGACATCATCATCATTAATGTCTGATCATTCTAACCAGTCAGTGTTTGATAGGTTTTCTCTCATTGGTTTCTCTATTATTGATGTTACAACTGAGGTATCTATAGTGGGTTTCAATAGCTCTGTATTATGAGAGAGTATATTGGAAACACATAGGACATATCAGATACACTATCCATCCTCTAACAGTAGAGAAAAACTATTGTGGTGGTCGTTTGTATGGTCAGAGAGACCATGGAGCAGCTCATGGTTAGATTCATTCATTATCATTTCCTGCACTAGGCAAGCCAGAAGTAATTTGAGGAACCCTTTTCATGTTTTCTACTTGGTTTATTTCTTATTTTGATTCAGGAGGGACACACTATTTCATACCACCTTCCCTTTTCCATGATTTGGGACTTTAGGTGGGTAGGCTTCTAGTTCCCTGAGCGTTGACTGCACAAGTAAGAGGTCGAGCAAGCTTATTTGATGTGTGTAGATATTGTGAGCTGGTTTTAAGGAAACAATGATCTTGGGGATATTTCCTATGTTTATAGAGACAGACATATGATGTCAAGCCTGAAATTTATTGATTTAATTAGGTACATGGTATCATGTATTTCTTCTGCAAGTAGGTGGTGTTACTTGATGCTAAAGGAGAGTAAGTAGATTTTTTTGGAGAGCAGTACCCTTAGATGGGTTAGATGCATGGTCTATCATTATCTACCTCATTAGATGAATTGATGCTGAGTTCGTCTAAGGTTTAGTAGATGGAATTTTCTAGGGTTATATAAGTGTAAATTTATATCTTAACAAAAGTGGATGTAGTGTCACCCACATGATGAGAGATCACATTCGGGATTGAACTATATCTAAGTGTGTCTCTAATACAAATGTGTCTATATAGGATACCACATTCTGAGTTTTGGGAGTTGTGTATACACCACCCTGGTCTATTATGGGGTACTTTTGATTATCCAATTGCACCACTGGGGGAATTTTCAAATCTAACGGGAAGTGATAGCAGAGTACCATTGATATATTTTATTATATTGTATACTCTTGTATGTGTAACATGGAGAGAGTAGCCACAGTGAGGATTAGAGCATTGTACGCCTAATTATGTTAAAAGTTAGTTTCACTTGTTATTCTCTATTCTTTAGCACAATTTCTTCAAATTTTCACATGAGGCATCAGGGAGGATCCTACTGAATATATTTTTATAATCACCATACGTTATATAAACTAGTATTCCTGTCACTTGAAATAGGTTGGAGAATAGGTTGGTTTATACTAGGTCAAGGTATTTCATGATATTTTTGGCCTTTATGGTTGCAATTATTTTACTTCATTTTGGTATATTAAATTTTCACCATTCTGTTGACGTAGTATTTTATGGAATTTCATATGTGTATTTTGGATTCCCTTTATATTGTTGTCTGAGTAGGAGTAGGTTGATGTCTATGTTATCTCTGTCTTCTGCATGTTTTGTATTAGAGGGTAATGGTTTCCATATTTGTGTTTTATATAACCCAAGTGCTAGTCGCCATCATGGGGTATATTGGTGGTGGGACTCGGGGTGTCATTATCTCTTTTCTCACATTTCCATCCCAATAGTGGTACACATTGTGGGGAGTGGGTCGTGAAAATATAAGTATCATGACAGCCCACATCTGGTTTTATATAGAGTTCCAAAAACCTCCCTTGAGAGATTATTCATGAACATATAATATCAAATATCTCCAAAGGTTTTTTTACCATTCAATGTATAAAGGATACCCCCAACGAAATATTAGTTTTATATATGGGTTTTTATAACACATATCAACATATTACATCATATGATCCAATATTATTTATAAAAATGTTATAAATTATCATTATTGAGGTTATTTAAAAAAAGAATATATTTAAGAATTATATTTCCAGTATTCCACCTCCTCATCATTTAGAATTTATAATTTCATTATATTTATTTTATTTATTTCAATCTTTTCAAACATGAGATAAAATTATAATTCACATAAATTCATTAAAATAATATTTCAAATAAATTTAATATTATGATGTCATTGTAATACTCTTTTATATTTATCTCAAATAATAATTGATGTTACATTGTTGAAAATCAGTGATTATGAATTTCCATTTCACAAAAATCAGTTGAAACAAAAATATTCTTTTATTAGAATTATGTTTTCTAAAAATTCTGGAAACCAATGAAATCCCAAGAACACATTGCCCATTTAAAGGTGTTGTATATACTTAATGTTTACTTATTAAAAATAATAATTTACTGTAAAGATATATACATTGAAAAATTATATTTGTTGGGATCAACACATATTTTTTTTAGAATCAAAATATGATGCGCTAAAAATAAATGATATTTTTTTAAAATTTGTTCAATGCATGGTAAGTCCATCTTGACATCACAAAACATTACACAAAAAATTGAAGAAGAGTATGGATTATATTTTTAGACCACTAATTTATCCTTATGTGAGTGTTCACATCCAATATGAATTTTTTTTTCATAAAATGTTTGAAATTTATAATCCAAAACAAATACCTTAAGGAAGTGTATATTAGAAAAATTAAAAAAGTGGTAACATGACCAAGACTGAAATAAAGAAAGAGAGTAGAAAAAGTTAGATCCATACCTTTATCTCTCCAATTCCACTTTTAGAGTGTGATACAGAAGGGAGATAGAGGAGATCTCTCCAAGGAAGAGATGAGTGGGAGGGGTATCAAACATAGTGTTCTTATATAAAAAAATGAAACAAAACAGGGGTAAATATACAAAATCAATAGAAAAATTGGTTATTTAGATGGTTTGTGGGGTGAAATGTTTTGAATTAGGGTTTGAAAAATAGTGCACCAAATATTTCTATATAACATGCCACACACCCAACTACAATGGTTGATCTGTATAGAATAATAAAAATGTACTAATTGTGTAGATTATCTATGTAACCCCCTAAAACATCTCACAATGTATGAATAATGTTGTTTCCCATTTAGAAGATCAAAACAACCCTAAAAATAATATATGAACTACATGGTTTCCCATTAACCACATTCCATCTTTATAAGGAAAAAATGTATTATAAAAACTATACTAAAATGTGTTCAATGCTCAAGTTGAATCATTCTTTTTCCAAATCCGTTAATCGCAATCTAGATACCCAAAATTGAAAAATAATAAAAAATATAAAATTCAACTTGATGTTCCTTTGTATTATCCATTAACCTAGGGGACCTCAATATCATTAATTTAAACACATATCTTTATTTTCTCCAGAATCACATCTTCTCATTCCAGAACTATGATTCCAAAAAAACCATCCACCAAACTATTTTTTTAAATGCTCAATAATTCATATCTCATGATGGGAGGGGTCTTTACAATGATCACCCCCAACACATCTCATCAATAAGATGTCTTGAGAACTAATCTTCTAAAAAAGTAACACAAGTCACCTAATCTAAAAAAATCATTGAGTTATACTTGAAATCATAGAATGGGTTTCTCCAACAAGATCTCAATCACACGGTTCTGAATTTTCCCAATCACAATGCACTACACAAATTATTTTATAAAACACAGTTTATTTCCAAAAATAAACTCGATGCCATATGAAATTTACTAGGTACCAATTGATTAATTTCATAGCTAATTTCATCTTTCACCAAACAACTCTTTTAAAAAGAACAATTATGATACACATTTCCCATCCCATATTAATTTAAAATTACTTAATCCAAATACTCCAATAATTAACTTGATGTTGTCTCCACCAAATCACATCAATCTTAACACAAAATGTATAGTTCGATCTGCATTGGATGACTCCCATAAAAAAGGTTAACCATACCCATTAATACATTATTGTAACACATAATCATGTTGCCTTATCCAACATTTTGTCCAAATAATTTTCAATTATACACACTATAGTATAATAAAATATCCTGACAGAACTCCACAACAAGATCCTTAACCAATAGAAAACCATAGACATTCCAATAATGAGAAATGATTTTGGAACCCTTACAAATAACTGAATTCTACCTCAAGTCCAATATTAAATCTCAGACTCCTTAAAGAACATTACATTAAAAATTGTATATTATTCATAAAACTAGACAAAACATGATTCTATTACAGACTAGAATCCTAGATTTATTTTTACTATCCACATATTGGTCTCATAGAATCATTTATCAAACTAATAAAACATGTGTTTATCTTCTCCAATGTAATTATAATTCATCATGTAATCCCACAAAAAAGATCATGTTTAGGTTTTTATACCACCATTACACATTCCATAAACTTTATCACTCTCACAATATGAATATTATAATTATCATACGATGGACCCTGACTACCACACCCATAGCCCCCTCCCATCTAACCCATGAGGGATCCTTGTATACACAATTCAATTCTCATTCATTTGAGAATCACTTTTGTACACATCCATTTTAATGAAAACATTATAAAAATATTAAAATGCATCTCCAACATATCTATACTAATTATTCCCATAAAATATTCAATAATCTGACACTCCTATATAAAAACCACCTAAATACCGAATCATTATCTTGAAACTGACATTTCATCAAAAAAAAGTTTACTATATTCTACCAAAATCCATTCATCCACAGTATGCATGTCTTCTCAATAAAAATAACATTCAACACTTTTCAAAAATAGAGAATGTCAAATGAAATAATAAAATCAACACAACCACTAATCACCAAAGTGTCACCATAAATCCTGATGCATAAAATCGAACTCTATTAAACCAAGACACAACTATTAAGGGTCACCATTGGCCATATATTTATTGAAAAAACATGTAATGTATGATTATAGGTAAAAAATGATAATACCATCTGAAACCAGTCTTGATACAATAACACCTCATAGAATCCACATGGATTCACTAACTACATCCTAGTGAATTAAATTTCATATTGGATCATAGTTCAAACATTCACCCAAAATATCACCAAACATTACCACTCACTAACAAGTCCTATTGTACATTGTTCACATAAATGATTTTTAACCCATTCCACACATCCTAATAAACTACCATTCCTCATATATCCTCTCTCTTATAGTTCACATGATTATAACAAGAAATTAACATTCCAAAATAAAGTTTTATCTTTAGAACAAAGGATTACCCAACAGCCTCAAAGGCTATAACCAATTTGAATTCTAGATCATTAGAATGGATCCATTTCTCATATTCTAAACATGTGGAATATAAAATATTTTCCCCATGTAATGTCTCTTACACATGATTAAATATAATAAACACTATCCATTCACTTGTTAAAACAAAACACTATGGATCTAAGAACTCCTCACACATCACTATAGTTACAAAAAATTGACTTTTTATATCCCTTATACCACTACTCAAGGTTAGGCCACCATTAAAATGGAATATAATAGGAAAAATTCCATTTAAATTTAATGATTAAGGAATTAAATAATATAAACACCCCACATAATCCCAATTAGATTATATCAACAGGATTACATAACCTAGGTATTCGAAATATCCCAAATAACCCATGTTTTTGGGAAAACATATACCCTATATGTCCGCCCTATTTATTATTATATATAGGATACTTAATATTTAACATCCATTTTAAATTAACATATTTATAAAATAACAAGGTCTCAGTTGAAGGAAATTTCATGTCATGTTACGTAAAAAAATTACAAGTAGTAAGTTGATTTTTTTCAATAAAAAAACATAAAAAATAAGAAACATCATTATGTCACATAATTTTAACCATTTATTTTAACATATAGTTTTAAAAATGATATTTTTTAAATAGAATATCAATTATTTTTTATGGTGGAAGTACTTTTATAGATTATATTCAACTTGTCATTTTTATAGGACTATATAATAAACAAGGAAAATAATCCCATAACATTCAGGTATCAATTTATAAGATTGAATAATAAATATTCAACTAATAAGTAATATATGAAAAAACTAATGAAATGGATTCAAACTCTTCACATAAATAACACATGTTGTAATATTGATAAACCATCACAAGAAATTATACAAATTACATGAGAATGTTATATTCTAAATATGATGCATGAAACCACTTCTTATATACCTACATTTGAAATATTAAAACCCCATAAATTAATAACCTCATAATTATGTGTCTCACATGACGTGGAATTTAAAATATCATAAAACCAAGCATCAAAAACAACGATATCATTCCCAAAAACATGAAAATAACTTATAAACGAGGGGACTAGTCCCAAATAAATGATTAGTAAAATGTTCCAATAATATCCAATCTTTTTTCTTCCTTATACAAATAATAAAACAAATGAAATATATAAATTGATACAAATTTTTAATTTATAGTAACCCAATCCCACAATTTCGTTCCAAGATTTATGGTGGATACTTTACCTCATTCATTCCACACTTTACTCTAATGATAGATGTCTAGATGTATGGGTTTATATTTGAACATTAGGGAGACTATAACCTCTTACTAGAGAAATGTAATGAATAATAAAAAGGAAAATTATATAAAAAGTTAAAATAATTCATTAAGCATTCATCTATATAAGGTGTCAATACTATAGGTCATAGTTTTAATAGAACTATTCATTGGAATTTTTAGATCAAAAATAATACTATTAAATTCCCACCTTTATCAGTTCTAAATCAATCACTGATAATTGGGTCCTTTATCAGTGTTTTTTTTCACTTGAATAATGGAGAATATATTAAACAAAATCCCATAAAGGGCCCCTTTTAGGGATGAAAAGGCAATGGTAAATGCCCAATTTATCAATAATATCAAAAAATTACTAATATTGGGTGGAGAAATATATTTATGATAATAAAAAATAAATGATAAATGAGACCCTTTTCAATGATGATAAAATTTAAAATTAAATACATTGTTGTAGTGATCTACTTTACCAATTTGTTTTCACTTTACACCTATTTCCTAGAACATTTACCACACAATCCTGATCACAGTAGTTCTACCTCATCAACCACTACTTATATCAGTGATCTAAAATCCCTATTATCAATTCATTTCTACTTTATGTCCTAATTCCCCCCCCCACATGTATTTATTTTACCCATGGTCCCCCTTCTTCAATTTGAATTTATTTACCATTTCACCAAGCATTTTTATTATATATTTTAGGATATGTGTACTTTTATTAATATTCTTCCATAATTTTTATTTCTATATTTATAATATTATATTTAATACATATGTAAAATATATGTTTTTTCTATGAAACATTTATACATATATTTTTTCAATTGTATTGTATTTTAATATTAAATTACATATATTTGAAAATAAATTCACATTTATATATACATTTAATAATAAACACATAAATATACATATATAATGTAATTAAAAATTATTTTTTTAATTTTAAATAAAATGAAAAATTAATTTAAATTTCTATTTGTATTATATATGGAAAAAAATACATTTTGAAGAAAATTTGATTACATAGATATATTTTTCAATTGATTAATTATATATTAATTAAAAAATAATAATATACTTAATAATAAATTAATATACAATCATAGAAATCATAAATTTTAAAAAATAAAATATCATTATAAATGTAAGACCTGAGAATAAATTTAGTTTCCACTAAATATGTTTAAACAGAATCTCCAAAATGAAATTTAAATTACAAAAAATATTTAAATAGTATTGTATCCCAAATAATTTTTTTGAGGTAATATTGTCCTTGTTTTCCTTAAAAAACATTACCAAATCTCTCCAAGACACCACAGTGAAGATCCATTTACAAATGTTGATTTGATATTTGGTAGAGCTGAAACATAAACTCATTTCTAATTTTATTTTCAAATGATGTTCATGGGATTTCTTCAACATATCTTACTCCATTCATTAACTTATTAAATTTTTATGTCATACAATGCTTTTTAAATGTCTATTTCTCAATAATTAATGGAATATTATTAATTAATAAATTTTGTTTATATATTTTATAAACCATTTTTTGAAAATATATTATATATTAAGTGTAAATGTGTATTAGGAATTTTATATTTATATATCGTATTTAATAAATTATATTATAAATATCGTTATAAAAATTTATATTTATTAAATTTAATTTTTTAATTATTTAAATATTTTTTTAAATTTTAAATTATCAGCGTTAGTAAAAAATTGCTGATAATGGGTGGTCATTATCAATGAAACAAAAAAGAACTCACAAAAGGCCCAAATTTATTAGAATTTATTAGTGTTATTGATAACATTCCCCCATTATCATTTATTTTATTCTAGAAATGATAAAGGACGCCCTTTATCTGTTATATTTTTAGTGCTGATAATGACACCCCCTTATAAGTGATTTATTATTTGAGATGATAAATGTACCCTTCAATGGTGCTCACATAAATTAACACCGAAAGGGTGACCTTTATCAGTTCTAGAAAATAAGGGCATATAATGGAAGAGAATTTATTAATGGGATTTTAGTGGTTCTCATAAAGGTCACCATTTATCAGCACTTTTTTTTCTAATGTCGATAAATGTGAATTTTACATGCACTTTTCACTAGTTCTTATAAAGGGAACCCTTATTAGATATTTTTTCTAGTGATGGAAAACCCAATTTTTTAGTACTATGTTCAATATAGCCAAAATAATGCATGAAATAATAAACAAATATTATATATTATAAGTCAATCAACCATTCAAGAAAATGATAATTACTAAATTATTATACATAGGAAGAATACTTAAAACTAGATCAAGACATGTTTTAGTCTCAAACTCCCATTATACATCCATATTATACTAAAAATCAAGGATCATTCCTCTCCCAAACCTAGATCCAATATAAGGTATAATATTCTTGGGGAACCAAGTTCTATGGTTGAATGAGAAATAAGTTAGTGCAACTCCACTAGAGACATTCAATGGATTCCCTAAAATTTTGTCCAAAAATGATAACAATGATGTGTTATCCTTCATTTTAAAATATTAATTTATTATAATAAGAAAATATTAAAAAATCATTAATGTATGATCTTCATAGTGACACTTTATATTGGAATAAAATAACATCATTAATCATCTTTGAGACATGATCTATTATAGTCCAAAACTGAAACAACTGAATCTTGATAAAAAAATATAATATTTACATTTCATGATTAAACAGCAATAAATGTATTTCTTTTTCAAAATTAATGATCATATAATAAAAAAGTAAATATATATTCACTTAATGGCCAATGGGGAATCTACGTTCCAAATGTTATAGATTTAGGACTAACTCAGGAATAACAACACATGTATCCTCATGTAATCATTTTTAGAACTATTCCAATCAAATTTTAAATCCAAATACATATTTAAATACATTTTAAAATTCAAAACACCATATAATATCAAATCATTTTCCATCTTTATTCATTACATGGGGATATAAATTAGTGGAAGGGTGATTTATATCACTCATCAAGTGTATAAAAAAATAACAATTGAATTTCATTAGTGAGAACATGATTTGAATATGGGTATATTGAAACATTAATTTTAATAATAATAAAACTAGAAAATATATACCCATTAACACTGATATTATTAATCACATGACATTGGATAAAGATTAAATAATTTCTAGCCATATGAATCCAAAATCATTATCAAAGTGATTTAAATATTTATTATTTAAAATATAAAATATCCATATCATGAATAAAGTCAAAATATTGGTATATTAGAGTATTATCTTTATAGAACACTTATATGAACATTTACAGGTGGGATAACTTATACATTAAAAATCCAACATAATTTCCTAGAGAACGTAATCATTAAACAATGTATTGGAGGTCTATCACAGACCCACCTATCATTGGTTTTAGACATAACCTTTAATATGTAATATATAATTGAACTACCAATATATAGTTTATAATCGAACCTACCATCATCAAAATAATTTCTATAAAACGTAACATTAATAGAGTTCATATATCATGTATTTTAAAATAAATCATACAGAAACAACAATTGTTCCATTCAAAACAAGATTAATCAATTGAAAATTTTTGATTCAAAATAATATCTTCAAATTAATCATAATTTATCTATATATATAATTAATATAGTATTATTTCAAAATATACATAGTAAAATATATGTAGGATAATGGGTTTTTACCCTTGGTGAATATAAATATTATTAGAAGATGATTAAAAATAATTCCTGATGAAAACTAAAGTTCTAATTTTAAAATCACGACCTAAAATAAACATAAAATAATATATTTAATATAATTTTCCAGGGAAATATCTTTTAAAAACAATAATTTATTCCTAAATTACAATCAATATGATAAAAACCTTTTATGTAGAAAAAAAATCATTTGATAAAAATTTGGAAATTTGAGTAAATAATTACTCATGTTTAAAATGTTAATAGATATAATATAATTTTTATTACACATTTAAATAAAAAGTCAAATAATTTTATAAAATAAATTTTTTTTATAAAATAACTCCATTGAAAACATTATATAAATAATTTATTTGAATATGAATAAATCCAGATCTAATATAAGATACATGTTTCATATCACAAAAAACAACTTTCCTGATGCTTTCTTTATCAACATGGTAGTAAATAAAATGAAAATATATAAACCACATTTATTTCTATAATATCATAAAATATAATGGGTTCAATAAAATTTTAATATATGATATCACCTAAGGGAATATGGATTATAAATAATCCCAAAATAAAATGATATTATAAAATAAATCCCTTCCCACATTGTTAAACTTATGAATTAAAAACATTGACATAAAGAATATGATATGGATATATAAATATAGTTAACTAAATTAATTAATATTTCATTTTTTCATGATGGGGATGTTGGTACACCATTCATTGAAATCATTTTCTAGGGAAGGAATCTTGTCTTTCCAAATTGAGAAAGAGACAATTAAAAACCGTGAAAAGATAATAACAATTGAAGTTATAATTAATACATGAATACATTGTGTTTGAATATTTAAATACATAAACTAAATTTTTAAATACACATAAAAAATAACATAGAGTAAAATTTACCACTTCTAATTGAATAATAAATTTCATAAGGAAGTAATATAACCCATTGAAAAAACATTTAGTAATGAAACACCTTTGTTAATGTAATCATTGAAGTCAAATCAAAATAAAAAAATAAGAAAAAAATAATAATTGGGGTTCTGAAAGATTTATGGTATAATATTTATAATTTTAATCATATAAAACAAATATAATAAATAAGTTTAATGGTATTCAAACATTCCTAAATAAAATGAAATTGAGATGAAATCTATTACCTCATGTCCAAGAATTCAATGTATGTAATTTTACTCCAATAAAATAAACATATATCAATTTTTATATTTAATGACACGTAAAAACTTTTATTAATTAACCATTATAGAATTTTTAAATTTATTTCAATGGAATATTTTATTAAATAACCAATTCAGTCAATATGGGGTCATTTAAGGATGTTAAATTCTTTATTTACAAATGACAATGGTATTATACGTATGGTAAAAGCAATAATTGGTAGACATATTTTAGAATAATAATCATGAAATAGTTATAATTTTTATACTAAAATTATAATTTTTAAACCAACCCTTAAATGTGGTTTGAAAAAATGGAAAATTTTAAAATATGTGAGATGGTTGGTTACACATACGCATGAGTAACAATTCTGTTTTTCAAAAAACATTTACAAATTTATTATTATTTCATAAATATGATATAATTTATTTAGCTAAGGTTATATATAACATCAAAACAATTTGGTTATGAAAAATGGATCACATCACTAATGCAATATGCTAATCCATCCGAAAACAATAATTTTTTTATTATTTTCAATGTAAAGAGAGGTATGAAAATAGATAATATAACATTATTATATTATGATACTAATTTCATGAGTTTTATATATTTACTTTAAATACATCTATATAGAAATTGACATGTTGAAGTGATTGAAAACGAATTACATTGGTTTATGAGGCGGTAGTTTGTCGTACACACAAATGATTACATCATTTATTATTTGATGTAAGGAGGGATTAATATATGTTACGAAACTAAAAAGATATCATACAATTATATGTAAGAAACTTATGTTATTATTTCATAATGGTTTATTATTATATTAAAGATATGTAATGTAACATCCAATGATTTTAAAAAATTAACCCATCAATAACATACTTGATACACCACATCAATCTTAAGAGAAAAACTAAATATTATAATTTAAATATTAATATTATAATATATCCATTATAATGGAAGGGAATAAAATGTAATTTTAAAGTTGAAAAGTTATTTTTCATGTATTAATTTATTATGTGTTGTCTTTTTGTTATTATTCTTGTTAAATTTTTATGAGTACAATATGTTTAGTGATTAATTAAGGGTCTTTGGTCCTATTATATATCACCAATGAATTTGGTAACGAGAAAGAGTTTACTAGTTGGATTTATACTAAACGATAATGGGAATATGATGTGTTGGGATATTCTAAATGTAAACACGAGGGTTTCTACCTATGTAGATGTGATATCTATAATAAATGTAAGAGTGATATGTAAAGGATTCTACAATTGACGTTTATGCATTTTTTCTATTGAGTTTACAGGAATATTACAATTTCCATAAGTAATCTCATAGATTATGTTTTTTGGATGAAAATTGTGACATTATGAGAATGTGTTCATGGGTTTATAATTATTCATAGACTAACGATTTAATTCTTTCTTTTTATATACCTAACTATGATGTTTTATTATTTAAAAGTTTTAAAATATTTTTCACAATTTTTATGGAATATTTGGGGGCATGGATGATATCATGGGAAAAATATAAGGATATAACATTATATGAAATCAGGTATTATTATAATAATGATATTTAAGGGATAAAATATATTTTGAGTACAAGTGTCCACTTGAAATTTATGTGTTTAATATCTTTGATTTTTGTTATTTCTATAAAACTATATCTATAATTGATATTTTTGAAAATAATTTTATTTTTATATTTAAAAATTACTAGTATATGGGTGGATTATTGTGGGGTTCTTATGGTAGGTATTAGTGAATGGTTTAGACTACTTTGGAGATTATGATTTTTTCCTAAGAGTTATGGACATCATCAAGAGTTTATAATTTTCAATATAATCTTACTTTTAGTGTCTTATAAAACCTCTTTTAGAATTTATGTTATAACATTTTCGGGTGATTAACTTTTTTTGAGACATTTACATTGGAGGAAACTATAGATTATTATTTTTTGCGATGAAAAATGAAAGGTGAGAGATTAACATTAAAGGTAAGACATATGATGGTAATTTTAAGGATGCTACATCTATTTCTATAATTTTATGAATATTATATTTATATAGTCCTAGAAATAATTACATACCATGGGATGGTTGAGAACTAATCACATATATCAAGGTCATATGAATCGAACCCACAACAAAAGTTTGAAAAAGTTGCATCACCTACCACTAGAAAACATGAAGTCTCAATTATTTTGAATTTTTATTTATTTTTAAATGTATTGATAGATGATGAATAATTTTATTTTGGTAATTTCTTTAATATATATATTTATATGGATTTGGATATTTTTTTCATGAGTAAGTAATTAAATTTGGTTCAGAAGATGTTCCCTATTTTTGGGAAATATATATGATAAATGTTAGTAGAATACATTTGTATATTATCTGAGAAGTAAATGTATAATTTTATTATGAATAATCTATTATTCATTGATTAATTAAGTGGATTTGGATTATTTCTAAAAATATATAGAATTTATTGGAAATTATGTGATTTAGTAAGTTACATTTTTGGATTGTAACATTAAGAGAGATTGATGTTATTTTTAAATACATGTTAAATTTAATCATTAGAGATTTTTTTAAAATATGCCTAAATTTTGGATTTTAATTATAGTTTGGATTATTTTGAATTTTTTTTAATAGTTGTTATTTATTGAATGGTCTATGTTGAATATTGTGTATTTCTGTTGAATTTTAATGATTGTTGTATCCTTTTAGCATATACTATTTATTCATTTTGGTAATTGTTATTCTTCTTAAAAACCATTATGGTTTTAGTTAATGTATAAATATAGAAAAATAGTTAGTTAATCTTTTTATGTATTTGTTTTCTTTTCTATAATTTTATTCTACTACTTGAATCATGAAAAATTCATCTTCTGTAGTTATCATATGGAAAAAATGAACAGATTTTAAAGGAATTTTATTTATGGATAAAAATATACTAGTAAAAATTTTATATTTTGTTATGTTCATAGTCCTTGTTTCTAGAAAATTCCTCAAATATTTTAAAATACTATTGAAATATAAACCAATTGGTTTACTATTCATGTTGAAAAATCAATGAACTTTTAACCCATCTTAGATTTATGGTTTTGTGATATTTAATATTCCCATTACCAGTTTATCAATTTGTCTCGATAAAAACTTGATAGTTGGTTTTCACTTCTATATCAATGTTTTCCTACATGGAACCCTTGTATGTGTTATCTCAGGTGACCTTCATACTTTCCTTTCATTCTTATAATGTGGATGTCTCTTTAATTCTTCATCAAATGTGGAATTTCAAAAAAGCTATTATGAAATTTTAAAACCATAGTATTAAATTTTGAATTCAATTTGATTTTATTAAATTTATTAAAGGCAGTGGTTGTAACATCCCATGATTTTAACAAATTATAGATAGTATTAGTAGCATAAATGATACACCACATCAAGATTATTTGAACAATGAAATATTATTAATTAAATGATATTGGTAACAACTATAGATTAAAATGTAGGGAACACACATTATTAACTAAAGTATTAAAATAATTTTTACACATTTACATAAAATTCTTTGACCAAGAAAATATTAATGACTGTAAACCCCATATTTATACTAAAAGAATGTTTTTCTAGAAAAATATTTATATGTAAAAAAGTGTATTTATAAATTAACCAAATAAATATCAATGGATTATATTAATGATATATATATAATATTAAATACAATGTTTACAATTCAGATTATGTGTTTTAGAGATGTTATTACGAACAAATTAAATTGTATATATAAAAAATTATTTTTCAAAATATGATGTTTTGTCGCCTTTTAATAGAGAACTTGTTTAAAATAATGTTATTTCCACATTTAAAAATTCTATTTGATATAATATGATTCTTATTTTTATTATTAATAACAAAAAATAATTTTTTTTAATTTTGTGTATTTTTATAAAAAGTATCATGTCTTGTTGAATAGTTAAAAAATAATGCATTTTAATTTAAAATAGCTTATTAATAAAATTTATTTTTACAGTGAAATTTGATTTTTTAAATTGGTTTATACTATAATTCTATCATGTTATTCATAATAAATATATATATTTAATTTTAATAAATTTTGCAATGAATTTGGATATAAAAACAGTTAATATTGTGACATGTTTTACTATAAAACCATGTTTTCATGGTTCTTAAACGAGATTAATTATTAATTAATTTATAAATTTTTAATTGTTTTGATGTTTGAAATATGTCTTCAATATTTGGAATTATAAATCAATAATATATTAAATAAGACCCTTTTATTTTTGGATATTTTAAATAGTAACTTTATTAAAAAAATTATTAACTTTGTTAAGGGTCAATCTGGTAATTAAATTTAATTGTAATTTTATAAATATTATTAAATTACCAAAACACATGTCAATATTATATTTTATCAGTATATTACATCATTAATCATGAAAGTATTATTTATGAGACTATTAATGGAATTTTGTAAGAGAATACAACCATTAAAATATTATATTCAATGGAAAGTCAATTTGGTCATGCATTGTTTTACACGATAAATATTTTTAATATATGATTATATAAATTATTTTGTTACCTATAGATATTATTTGGAAAACTAATAATTTTATATACATCTTGTTAATTAATTTACATTTTTTGTGATAAAATTATCACTTTAGGCTGGGACACAATGATAAAAAAGTAATTATTTAATAAAAGTAAGAATAAAATAAATTATATAATAAATACTAAAATAACTATTGAATCATATTATTAATGTCACACATTAATTTTTTGGATTAATTTTAAATATTAGTTATGAGTTATAATATGTGGTTCGAAGATATCATTTGTTATTATATTTTAAAAGGTAATTTAATGAATACTCTGTAAATTGATATTATTGGTATGTTATATCATATAATATTTAATTAAATTATATAAAATTTATAATAATATACAGTTTATCCATATTAATTATAAAACTAAAAAAGATTAACAAATGCCTATTTTATTTGTCCTTTGAAAATTTTATATATATTATATTAACCCTCAAAGTTTAAATTACATGATATCATGTTAAGAGTTAAAAGGTTAAAAAAAGATATGGAATATATATATATATTCAATTATAATGGGATTGATTTATTGAAACCCATAACAGTCATATAATTGAATAAAACATCTATTTTAAGCCCTTTTAAAAAACAATTATTTTAATTTATTGTTTTCATGATTCCCAAGAGTGCCACTCCCCTCTCATATAAATGGGCACTCATTCTTCACTTTTCTCCAAACATCAAAACAATTTTTTCTCTTTCATTAGGTTCCCAAATCCATTACAAAAATCTATACCAACAGTATAGTGTCCTTATTATAGTCATATCACCCACTTTAAAGGTGTTAAATTGTTAAGAAAAGAAGATCATCTGAATAATATGTATTGTTTCAATCTTGTATTTCTCTCTTATTTTTTGATCGAATACAATTAAAAAAATGAAAATCATGATGAAAAAATATAAATTGTACCCCAAATACACAAGTATGCTCTTATGTTAGCATAATCACCAAAAATAATCTCAAATTTCTAGGAAATTCTATAAAAAATAGTTAATTGTCTTTATAGAGGACTAGAACCTCATGAACAGGTATAATTCATTTTTTGTTACCATATCTCAAATATGGTTATATTGATTTAATTAATTATTACTTATTATATTAATGAAATATATATATCATTATTAAAGAATAAAATACCATTTACTTTCTAACTATTCCATGTACATGGAAATGGTAACATCATTTGTATATACGTGTGAACTATCTCCTCCACGAAGCGATGTGATTCAGTTGTCCTCACCACCTCACATGGATGATATATATGTATATATATATATTTATTTATTTATTTAGAATAGTAATATTTGATAAATGAATTTATGAGTAATATATAAATATAACATAATATTTAGACTTTATCCATAATGATCATTGATAAATAGACATTTACTCATGCATACTTATTCCCTAGAATCTCCATGATTTTATCATTGTCCATTAATCATAAACATAATTAAATGGTTTCATTTGAAAGTATAATTGTTGTATGAAATTGATTGTAACAACTTTAATTTCATTCTAGAGATGATACAGTAATGACCAATTTGAAGATTTACATCATATCAATTTCATTTTGGACTGAAGTACCAAATATAAAAAAACGTCTGATAATAACATAAATAATTACCTAATTTTTATAACTTGATAATAAGTGTTGTAAATGGAATAGTTAAAATTTATATGTTATCGATAAATTATATAAATTACCTCTATTTATTATTCAGGATGGTTATTGTTGTATGTGAGGTGTGAGACTCATGGTAAGGGACTTCATCTGATACAACTTTCATTGAGGTGTATTTTTATGTTATACGACCACCTTATTTTTTATAGTTTGTATACCTCCCCTTTTGAAATATCATGTTATTAATTTATTTATTATCATGATATGTAATAATTTTTTTTAAATTTTTATACTTTCATGGGGATTATGATTTAATTTTTTATTGTGGTATGTGATACCTTGAATGTTTAATTATTCAATTATCAAAAAAAATTCACCATGTCAATTGTCATGAATTAAATTACATATTCCTTTACATGGATATAAAAGTATTATAAGTGAAATTTTATTTATATATTTAATTTCATTCAACAGTTTTCAAATATGATTAAATTTTTTTATTTTGCAAGGAATGTTTGACATTATTAATAAGAGAGAAAATGAATATTATTTTTAATGTATATATATTGGAATACTACCCTTATGATGTGATGATTATTTTATATTTTTATTCCTATATAATAATAAATATTTTTAAACGTATAAAAAATATTTTTTCATTTATGGTTTTTTTAAATAGTTTTTATTAGTGGAAATTGTTACTAATTTTTCACTTATTAGGATTAATTTAATTATCAATTATTATGTTATTGTATGGTTATTTTGTAAACAAGTTTTTATTATACTATGATTTATATCCATTTTTGTGTCCTTATTTAATATAGATACAAATAGTCGATACATGTAATTAATTATATTATCTTCATAAAATAATTTATTATAAAAATCATTTTGAACATAGTCATTCAACTATTTTTACAAAATCCAAAATGGATATTTTTACCAAATAAGATATCAACAGATTTTCTAACTTTCATAACGCCATAAGGGTTTTTTTTGTTTCCATTAAAATTTTTAACATTTATTTTCTAATAACTTGTTTTTATTTATGATTACACATATTTGTAAATTTCAAAACAGATATAAATGTCTAACAGTTATTTTTTCTTTACAAATGATTTTTTTGGTGTGATTATGTTATGGTTCGTTTGAATTCTTTTCTGATTATAAATGGTTTCATGATAATATAAGGGATGTTGATCAAATTATATCTCTCTAATTAGTTGTTTAATGAGACTGATTTAATTGATAGGAATTCTATGAAGATATTAAGGGAATATTTTGTGGTGGGTATTTCAAATGTAACCATAATTGTTACACCCTATGTATTCATGATTTCTATAGAATATTTAAGGGTGATATTGAAATGATGCCCTAAGTTACCTGTATTATTTATTTTTTGAAAGGATTTTTTTGGAAACATAATATTCCATGAGATATGGCAAGGGCTTATGTTATATAGTTGAAAACTATACTTTGTGAGAATGCATTCATGTGTTTATAAGTATTCATTAATAAATAATTCATTCTCCCATTTATGTCACTTAATCGGATATTTTGTTCATCACAAGTTTTAAAATAATTATTTTATGGTTTAATGATGAATGTGGACAAGGATTCTATAAAGGTGAAATTGTGTAGATATATCATCATAATAAATCCGGTTTTATTTTAATGAGTTTTGTTTCGAAGTATAAATTCTTATTGAGTATAAGTGTCCACTTGTAATGTATGCGTTTAATTTGTATGTGTTTTCCTTAATTCATTAATATAATAAATATAAAATTCATTAGTTAAATGAAACATACATATGTTTCTAAATATAAGTAAAATATGTAATGATTATGGTTGGTTCTTTACATAGAAGGAGAAATAAAATCAAAATGTTCTGTTAAATTATACATCTCATGTATGGAAATTGTCCATTGTTTATTAAATCATACCATATAAGGATTTTATTATATTAGTAAAAATAATTCATTAAAAAAAATTCAGTTATTTGGAATGGATATCTAAAATCAGTGGAGGAACCAAATTACTCTATTAGTGTGTATATTATATTATAGTGGGTTCCCATTTATAAATGAGAGGATGATCATTTTTGGAATTTCATATAGTATTAATATGTTATAAATAAATATTAATGATAAAATAGATCCTAATAGATATTATTATCATATAATATTATTATTTATATTCCTTATCTCATCCAATAATATTTTGGAATGTTTAGATGATTCTTTCACCATTGACTATTTTTAAGCCCCAACTAACTCTTTTGAAAATTACTGTAATATTATTTATTTATACCCATTAGCATTCATGAAGGTTTATATATAAGATAAATTACACATAAAAAGAATGTGTTTGATATTTAAAACCATATATAACTCCATTGACTAAATATAGTTATTTTATGAGTTTTAAGTAAAATAATTTAACATATATTATTATAAAATAAAATTAATATCAATTTTCAAAATACATAAAATATAAAAAATTAAATTGTGTTTATAAAAAAACCTTCCCAAATAATGTGTATTAGAATATATTGAGAATATTCTCTCAAAATAATCAGCCGAAAATTTCTATATTGGCTTACATATCATTTTAACCCTTTTATTTTTCATTAACCTATTTGTTATCCAATTTAATGATTAATAGTAAAATGTAATTTTTCTTCATTAAAGGGTTTTAATTTAAGTTATATGGTAAAAAATTGGATCATAATAAAAAATCGAAGATAGTTTTTTTTGCATTAATATCCTATTTTACAATTTTATATTTATCATGATTTAATCTCCTTAAAAATAAATATTTAACAAAAAATACTATTACTGTCATTTTATAATCAATTAAAATATTTTCATTTTTGAAACCACATTAAAAAATGGAATTGAAATATAAATATTTAAAAATTCTATAATATTTTATATTGATCTTAAAAAGCATTGAGAAAATTTATCTCACCCAAAAAATATTTCTTTTATATTTTTAGAACCATTTCCTTGATTTTTCTACTCCTTCCAAAAAGCACCACGCCAGTGTTGCTTAACCGTTTAGGATAATTATTTTATTAGAAAACTATAAAATAAAAAAATTGTATAAAATAAACCAATTTTAATGAAAATAATTTTTTTATCCCCATCACAACAGATCATTGATATTAAATGCAATAATGTCAATTTTTTACACTATATTTTACTTTAATAATTTATTATTTGAAATAAATTTTAAATTATAATACAAGGTATTAATATAATATTATTATTATGAATGTCACATACTCTTAAAATGAATATATTTCATTTTTGGAAGAATTATTATACATATCGCATTAGTTATTTTCTAATTAACCCATTTTACACTTATAGAGGTGAATAATATTTTAAACAGATAATATTAATAATAACAATAAATAAAAGGGAATTATTAACCAAAATTAGAAATACTGATTCAAAATCATAAATAAATATTTCAGGATTCACATTGTAGAACTTATAGAAAATAACTTTTTAAAATATGAAAAACAAATTGTGAAACATTTTTTTGAAATCAAATGTTTTATGGCTAAAAATATAGTTCTTCTAGACTAAAGAATAATTTCAAATACCATGTCAATAATTAGATTATATATAATTTAATGGTAATTATTTAATTTTATGATCTATTAATTTTTTTTATAACTTATATAATTAAAATTAATGAGATTCTTTAAAAAATTGGTAATTTTCACTAATCACAGAAAAATCAATTTAATTTAGAAAAATAAAAAATTATTACTCTAAAATAAATTTTATTTTATCATTAATAAAATTAAAATATTTTTACGAAATTAAATTTAGAAATGATATGTATGTAAATTATCGTATATACTTTCAAAATGAAATTGTTTCCATTTTTGAAGAATACTTATTTTTTAAATATATAAAACAATTTTTGATTATTTGAAATAATAATTAATATATAAATTGTTATTATATACTAGAATTTTATATATTTTGAAATATGTTTTATCCTAATAAAATACACCTATTTAATTTCTAGGTTATTATTAGAATGTTAATATAATAATATATCATCCTTTCATTTATGCTCAATGATATTTTTCTCTTCGATATTAAATTTGGTGTTATTTTAATTTATCGGTATATTAAATTCTCCAAAAATTAATAAATTTTATAAATAAATTTGAACATTATCTTGGTAAAAAAGGGATCAAAACTGAGAAATTACTTTTTTGAAATTCATACCATATAATTTATTAAAAAACTAAATTTAAAAACTATACAAAAAAAATTCAATGCTATTCTGGAAGAACACATACTATGTTTACAAATATGATGTAATTTTTCGAACCTAAAATTATCTACTTGGAGGAAAATGATTTTCCATAAAATGATATATTCCAAAATAGAACCTTGAAAACCATAATTTCAATAACTACATTATAGTTAATGGCCCCAAAACCATAAATCATTGAGGTGTGAAGAAGGTAATAATGTTTTTGAAAACGAATGTATTATGAGATAAATTAATTTTCATGTTCCGTTTCCTAGATTTTAAGAAATATTTTACCATATATACTAAGAACATAAGGAAATATAATTACTTGACATGTTAAATTTCATACATTATTCAATTTCTACCATATTGTTATTTTATTCTACAAATGAGGAGTATTCAAGTTGTATAAGTCAGGATTGAATCACTATAAACAAATTATATTGGGTCATATAATATACAAAAATATAACCATCTTTCCCACCTATATTTATATATCATCCAAAAATAAAATAGTTAGAATAAGTTAATATAATTAAAGTATTCTATAAACCATCTTTTGATGAACTAAAATATCAATTTAGAAAAGTAAATATTAAAATAGAAATTTATATCTAAATCATACCATAAATTAAAATTCTTAATATTAATCAGAATATTTTGAAAAAAAATCAACCTAAAATATTAAAATTATTTTATCGCATATTTTTCAATGATAAATTTAAAATATATCTCCAAATAAATGGAATAAGAGTCAAAATATCATTTTGGAAAGGTTTACTAAATGGTAATATAATATCTATCATATAAAAATCATTTACATAAATAACATAATCTTTATAATGTAAAATTAATAGCATATATGCTTTGAAAAGTCAATTTAGCCATTATTCCTCAAATAAAATATCATTTTATCCAAAAATATTATTATTTTCCATAATAATGTAAGGTTCCCAAAACAGTACTCGTTTTATTAAATAAAATTAATCACTTATTCATCAAATCATATTTCAATCCCATGGTTATGGTAAAGATAGAACATATCTACATAGTTTTTAATGAAAAATTACTCCAACATAAAATATAATATTACCACTAAAATTTATAAATATCAGTAATCACATCCCAACAACAATTATATTAATTATTTCTAAAGAAAATTTATCAAAATATAATCATAATGGTAACATATACATCAAGCATCCATCAAAAATCAATAATGGTCTTCGAATGTGTTCTAATCACATAAAATAGTGTATTAATTCTAATAATATTATGAATATACATGAAGATATGTAACCATGATTTTATTAACAAAAATTATATTAACCTAATATAATAACAATTAAATATCAAATTCAATATAATTTTTTCCTCTAATACAATATTTAATATCCTGAAACTAACAATCCTAGATCATTTTCTAAAAAAACAATTGATACATTTCATATGTTGGTGTCGATAAATTTGATACAATTTCTTACATCCCTATCTTACAAAAAAAATATTGGATCATATATACACCCAAATAACTTCTATGGCTATATTATTAGCAATTTTGGAGCAACATTTACATAATAATACCCATGTCCCCAGGTGTTGGTTTTTACAAATATAGACAAATTGTCAAATTTCCAAATAATTCCACAATATTTTTAATGAATTGAACACAAAATAAAAATTGAAGATTAAAATAATATTGGTTAAATAATCATCACCTATTAAAAAATGAAAAAACAACAACAGTGAGATCAAATGATTATAAAGGGTATACAAAACAAATAAAAATTAAATTTCATCACTGAGAATAAGATAAGAAAATAAATATGATAAATAATCAACATTAATTAGCACATAATAATTTAATGTATGCTCACAAGTACTAGTGTTTTAAAATTTGTGACATGGAATAAATATTTAACAATGTGATGTTTCATAATAATTTATAATCATGTTCATTGTGTTGTTTATATCGGCCAATAGAAATATAAAATTCCCATATGATGAATAAATAATGATATTTGGTATCTTATAAAATTATCTAAATATAAACCTTTATGGAACCCCTATAAGTGGAATAATACAATTTAGTCCACTTTAAATATATTTTACAAGAAAAAATATTCATTAAAAAATGCATTGGAGGGTTATAATTACCCACCCATCAACAATTTATAATATTACCAACTATCCATTGTTTATAATGGAACCACCCATCCTTAGTATATAACGAAACAACCCATTTTCATAAAAAAATTCTAGGAACCATTATTTGAATAAAGCACATAGATATATCATTTTATCATACAAATCATAAAAACAATAATAACTGCATTTATATATAGATTAAAACATGTAAAAAAGTATTCTATGAAAAAAATTTGAAAATATAAAAATCCAAAAGGGAACAGATTATTAATGAATAACTATAACATATGGCAAGTGTATCATCCTGGAAATTTTCAAATATTATTAATTGTTTTTTAAATTCTTATTTTATAATTGAATTAAAATATGTTATGTATATAGTAAATGAAACTAAGTGTTTTATTTAATAAAAATATAATTTTATGAAGTGTAATATAGAAACATATATAATAATATAAAAATTATATTACATTTTATAATTTTTTAATAAAAAGATACCTTTATTATAAATGATAAAATATTAAACAATTTCACCAATTATTCTTTTAAGAAAAATTTATACATTTCTAATATTTTTTTATTCCCTTTTTAAATACATTAACTTTTTCACGAAATGATATTTTAATTTCAATCTATATATAGATATGTTTTTTTAAATATGTTGTTATTTTTTAAAAATTATATTAAATATTTTTTTATTCTAAAAATTATTTACATATATATACATATTGAAAATATATAATATTTTCCATCATATTTTAACTTTTTTAATAAATTATTATAAAAAAACAATGTTTAAATAGATCAATTTCATTAAAATATTATTTATCTTATTTACCATAATATATAATTAAAAATTAAATTATTATTTCTAAAAAAATGATGTTTTGAATACATAAAGTTTATTTGAAAATAAATACATTAAGGGAACTAGGTTTTATTATAAAATTATGAATATTAATTTTTTTTATAAAATATTGAAATTTGAAAACATGAAATTATTAAAATTTAAAAAAATTATAAATTATATTTTATTGGATCAATATTAATAATATTAGATATAATATATATTAAAAAATATAAAGAAGTATGTGTATAAAAATATGAAAAATTATGATAATATAATATACATTAAAATATGAATATACAAAAAATAAAATATAAGTAAACATTTCGAAGATAGTGGATCTTGATGCTCCATGCTCAATATGAGGTTATTGTTTTCAGGGTAGACTTCGAGACCCTATTCCGACAGAGTTTGTCCCAATAACTCTTCGCGCAGTGCGCATACATGAGTTCATCTACATCAGGGTAGCATTAATATGGCTCAGTACTCAATGAGGATCACTGAACACTCACATTACTCCAATGATATGGTACCTAACACATTCTACAGGGGTCAGACCTTCGAGAATGGACTCATGAGGGAGATTAGGGATTCGATTATCTCACTCAGCATCCCGACATATGAATGGGTGTTAGAGAGAGACCTCTTAGTGGAGAGTTTTCTTGCTGAGAAATCACCAGTAGTGTGACCCACCACCAGTTGTCATATAGAGGAGTCTTCTGCAGCTATCAGCAGACATATTTCAAAAAGGTCCCAGAGGAACAGACCTACATGTGGACAACCACATGAATCAGGATCGGTTGTGGGGGGTACCGAATACATAGCCAGTCATGCGAGGAACATGCATTGAATCACATGCGGTGGTTAGGTTCACATGGCTTGTGACTGCACACCCATCCATATGGATGATCGAAAGACAGTCGAAGGACCTCCCATGCAAGGACATAGGTTTGAATAGGGAGTTCCACAGGAAGTAGGGGGACATGGGAGAGGACAAGGTTATGTAGCTGGCAGTGGGAGATGATATGAGATGTTACATCCACCACCACCAGGAGGTCCACCCCAACCAAAGAGAGCTGGTGGAATGTATATTTCTCAACTACAATCAATTAAATCCTATGACCATGGAACTCTGGAGATGATACGATTTACGATCTGTGTCTACTCCACCTTTTCTGCAGTACTTATAGACACAGGTTCCAATCATTGTTTTATTACCACTTCCCTCATTCGGAGCTCGGAGATTCCGATGGAGCCATTGGATTGATCCTTATGACTGGATATTTATATGGGAGAGGATTCGATTATTGAACACTACTGTTAGCTGTGTGAGGTTAATCTAAGAGACGAGGGCTTCCGCTGAGATATCCTAGTAGCGGCGTTAAGGCCTTACGATGTCATCTTGGGAATGGACTGGTTATCTACATTCCATACCCATATTGACTATATTAGGTGCAAATTGCAGTGTGTCTGCATGGATGGGACATTTTTTACCTTCACCGGTGAGAACGGAGCCTTTGCAGCATAGGATGAACTTACATGAAGAAGAGTACAGCCGATCACTCATTAGTTGGCTAGCCTTACCCTCATAGTAGTTGATGTGGAGAGTCTGAGTTATCCTGTAGTGGTGGAATAGTATGTGGATGTCTTCCTTGAGGAAGTATCAGGTCGACCCCCTTGTAGAGTGGTGTACTTTTACATTGTCTTGTACCCCTAGATGGCACCGACATCCACACCATCATATTGGATGGCTCCTATGGAGCTTTGTGAGTTGTAGGGTCAACTTGAGGAATTATAGAGAAAGGGGTTTAGCAGACCCAGTGTTTCTCCTTGGGAAGCCCCAATTTTTATCACCAAGAAAGCGGATGGGAGAATTAGAAATTGTGTAGATTATCGGGGCCAGAAACGGGTGATCGTGAATAACAAGTACTCCATCATTAAGATTGGTGACTTCTCTGATCAGCTGAAGTGAGCATGATAGTTCTTGAAGATAGACCTCATATTAGGTTATCACCAGCTAAGAGTGTAAGACGAGGATGTGCAGAAGACGACTTTCTGATGTAGGTATGATCACTATGATTTCTTCGTTATTCTATTCTTTCTGACAAACACCCCAACAGGGATCATGGGACTCATTAAAAGGATCATTTAGCCATACCTTGATCTCTTTATAGTACTCTTTATTGATGACATTTTGTCTAATTGACTACTGAGGAGGAGCATGCCAATAATTTGTAGATAGTTCTGGACACACTCCTAGAGCACCATCTTTATGGTATTCTCTTTATGTGATAGTTCTTGATCCAGGAAGTTATCTTTTTATGAAATGTCATCTTGGAGGCTGGATTTGCGGTGGATCCAATGAAGATTGAGGCATTAAGTTATTTGGATCCACCTAACTGTGTGAAAGAGGGATTGTGTTTCCTGGGTTTAGTCAGATACTAGTGGTGGTTTGTGCGAGATTTCTCTATAGTTACAACACCCTTATTAGAATTTATGAAGAAGGGGAAACACTTCGTGTGGTCGGATAAATGTCCACGGAGATTCGAGGAGCCGAGACAGAGGATGACGATTGCCCCCATATTGAGGCTTCCATAGGAGGTTGTAGGTTATGTAGTCAACTCCGACGCATCAGGGACTGAGCTAAGATATGTACAGAAGCAGGAGAGAGCAGTGGTCGCATATGGTTCTTGACAGCTGAGGCAACATGAATAGAACTATGCAACCCTTGACCTGGAGTTAGCAGTAGTGGTCTTCACCTTGAAGATGTGGTGACATTAAGTGATGGGTGGGCATTTTACTGTCTACTCAGATCACAAAAGTCTCAGGTATATCTTCTCACAGAAGGACATGAACCAAAGACAACATCGCTGGCTTGATTTTCCCAAGGACTATGACTTCGAGATAGTCAATAATCCTTGGAAGGGGGATGTTGTAGAAAATGCACTCAACATGAGATCTGGTATACAATTACTAGGCGAGGAGACAGAGCAGTGGGCTACTTTGCTGATATCCTTTGAGGATTGAGATAGAGAAACATTTCTTCCTTCAATTACATTCACTACCACACTTCTTTAGTGAGTCAGGTACGCACATGTTGGGGATACTAAATGTGAGGCTCGACATGCTAAGATATTCATAGGACATACACCTGATGAAATTTTTGAACTAGGGGAGAACATTCTTTTCTTCAGAGGACGTATCATGGTACCAGTGTCCCTTCGAGATGATGTTTTGAGGGAGTTCTACAAATACACTCTATTGGTACATCCCTGAGTGGAAAGGATGAACCATGACCTCTGACGACAATAATAGTGGTCGGGAATGAAGAAAGTAGTAGTCGAGTTTCTCTCTTGGTGCCTCAATTGTCAGCATGTAACATAGAAGCATCAGGTACCACCGGGCTTAGTTCATCCTTTAGAGGTACCAGAGATGAAGTGGGATGAGATATCCATGAACTTCATGATGGGACTTCCACGTACATCTTGGGGACGTGATTCAATCTGCGTGATTGTCGACGAACTCACCAAGACGTCACACATCCTACCGATCAAATAGTAGGGTTTAGAAAAGATCTTGGGTTGCCTATAAATGCATGAGATTGTGTGTATCTATGTAGTACCCTCGACTATTTCTTTCGATCGTGATACACGATTCACTTCCTAACAATTAAAGGGGTTTCTGGAGTCTTTCGGGACACATCTTCATTTGATATGTACCTTCCACCATAAGATGGATGAACAAATTAAGCGGACCATTCAGACCCTGAAAGACATGATTCATGCTTGTGTTCTCTACTTTGGTCGTAGCTAGGAGGATCACATGCCCTTGGTAGAGTTTTCATACAACAACAACTATCCCTCCACCATTAGAAAAGAACCTTTTGAGGTGTTTTATGGGCGAAATCACATATTCTTTTTGTGCTTGACTGGCCTAGGGGAGTCAACACTCATGGGAATAGAGATGGTACATGCTACTACAGAGGAGGTGCAGATAATACAGGAGTATATGAATACTGCACAGAGCAGGAAGAAGTCTTATGATGACATGAGATGGAGACATTTGGAGTTCACAGATGGTGACCACGTCCTTCTATGGGTCTCACAGCGATAAGGATTGTGGAGATTTGGCTAGGGAGGAATGTAATCTCCAAGGTTCATTGGACGCTTCCAGGTCCTTATTAGAGTTGGTGAGGTGGCTTACGGCCTAGCAATACCCCCTTAGTTGCACCGGGTGCACGATATCTTCCACGTATCCCAATTGAGGAGATATGTGCAGAACTCTTCTCAAATCATCAACCATGTAGATATGGACGTCAACGTTGGGGAGACAGTTATAGAGGTTCCAGTAGAGATTGAGGATCGACTGGAGAAGGATCTACATGGGTAGTCAATACTTCTTGTGCGTATTTGCGGGTAGCAGGAGAACCTTCAGGAGGGCACATGGGAGTGAGAGGTATAGATTCATGCTCAATACCCCCACTTGTTTTTTAGTTTTGTTATATGGATTTCGGGGATTCAAATCCCTAAGGTGGGGAGAATGTAAAGACCCAGAAATTAAATGTAATGTTTTTTAATTATATGAATATTTTACGAGTCTGCAAAAATTGTCGTCGCATGAAACCGAGGACGGGTGTGCCCAGAATGAATTTCTATACTTTTTTCGGGTGTGTTCAGTAAATGTGTGAGCGGGTTTTTGTAACTTTTAAACTGGTGCTTGAAATTGAAATCTGAGGTCACTGTTGAACTCACAGTTCCAGTATTCTCTTTTTGATACCATCCTTTGAATCCTTGTAGGTCGAGGGTGAAAGTTAGTTTTTCCTTTTTTCATGGAAAAATAAAAATAATTTTATTAATAATTTTATTTTTATTCTTGAAAAACGTCCACATGGGTTACGGAGGTGGGGGGCACCCAAAATAAAACCCCCATTTGGAATTAAAATGTCAGGGACCACCCGAACTAAAAAATCACATTTTATTATCATTAAGTCTCTTGAACATCCTCTACCTTAATTGTGCCACCCATATAAAATTAATGACACCAATTAATTGTGCTAAAAAATTAAATTTATAGACTTAATTTAATTTTGTGTTTGATCCACACTTGTTATTTTGTGAGAAACCATTAGAAAAGGTGGAATCCATGGAGATCTTCAAGAAAATCATTTTCAACGAAGAACACACTATCTTCAATGAAGAATAAGTCATATCCAATGAGGAAAAAGAATATAGGATCATTAAACATTCAACATTATTGTAGGAGGATTTCTTTCGGATCGACAAACACTGATCTTCCTTCAACTGTGCTCGATCTCTAAAGTAACCTTCATTGCAGGGTTTGATGTTTTAAATAACTCCCTTACCCGTTCATGATGTTATTTGTGATTCAAAATTGGTTAACTTCTTGCTACCACTCTAATGTGGAAGGTGCGGGCCAAACAAACATGGCCCAACCTCCTCGCAATCCCTTTGTGGGTTTTGATTAAATATTTTTGATGGAGGAAGATGACAACCGAGCCAACTGCCGATGAAGGCATGGCGCATGACCGCGCCACGCGGAGAGGATGGTTGGCCATCCGGCCAGTCGCAGCTGACCGCTGCACCGTGGCCATCCCACCGCACTACAACCACCCAACCACATCGTGGCCACCCCGTTTGGGTCGGTCTGACCTAGTCAGACTGGAGCTGGACTAGTTTCGACCCATCCAATTTTTTGGGCCATAACATTAGCATCGAATGTCCGTTTGATGAAATTTTAGTTGCATCGTAATCCTAGGGACAAGATGATTTGTTTTGGTAAACCCAACTTGATATTTGGATAATGTTGGTGTATAGTGGGGATGGAACAAGCACAAATCCAATCAGATCCTCAGGACTAAAAGGATAATAACTTATAGACCGAGCGTCCGATTGATGCACCATCTATTGCGTTGAGACCCCAATTACATGGAGGTCCTTTAGGATACATGTACATGGGACTAAGTGGAATTTGGATTATCTGTCAGTAGCATGAGGATTAGACTTTCTCGGAGATGAGAAATATTAGTGTGGTAGCTTGTAGCGAGTTCAGAGGATGTACTAGGATCATGTGTGGGTCCGACGATGTACCAACGATTTACTAGGATCTTGTGTGGATATGATGATGTGCTAACTATGTAGTAGGATCTTCTGTGGGTCTAGAAATGTACTAGGATCCTTTGTGGGTATGATGATGTTCTCACAATGTACTATGATCTTTTGTGGATCTGGTAATATACTGATGATGTATTAGGATTCTGTATGTGTTTGATGATGTAATGATGATGTACTATGATCCTGTGTGGGTCTGATGATGTACTGAAGATATACTATGATCCTGTGTGGGTCTGACGATGTACTCACATTGAACATGGATCCTGTGTGGGTATGACGGCATACTAGGATCATATTTGGGTTTGCAATTTAGGATACATTGTGGGTCTACAATTTTATAGTGCTATATTATTAAGTGGTTACATTTAATCATCTCTACTAAAATACCTCATTTATACCTGGTGTGAGATGAGTTCGTACCTATGTCGTACAATCCATCGTGGAAACACCTAGGTGGTATTCATCTGTGTGGAATTACTGTGGGGTACTTACCTTTGTGGTATTACATCCTTTGTGGAACAGTTGAGCTTTAGGATTTTGGGGTGGACCCTATGTTTCATCATGATTAAGATGGGTATAATTGATAACTTCGGTAAATGTATAGGCATATACCTATGTAGGGTTGTCAGATGATTTCATTCTTTGTGGTATTTCCTTTGTAGATTCTGTCTAACCTTTAGTGTCTCAGGGTCCCTACTAAGTATCGTTATACTCACCCTTACAAAGGTTATGCCTGCACCTTGTTGTGTTTGGGGAAGTTGACAGACAACGTTGATGGAGCCTGAGGGTGCCAGGACTGGACGGTGCCTAGAGGAGGACCATACTGCGTGACCGTACGCAGAGGAGAAGGTAGGATGTGGAGGGTTGAAGAGGTGATATGTACCCATCCTTCAGGTAGGAATCTTAGTGGAATACCCAATAGTTGTCTTTCTCTTACTTCAGTTATATTTTTTTTTTAGATGTACTTGTACCTTTACTGTTGGACTTGTATTCTGGCCCCTCATACTTTCAACAATCATTTTGCAATACAGTTTTCTGGTATTCATATCTTGTTGTGTGCCTGGTTTCATTTGTTTATAGGATATAAATGAAATGCCTTTTCAGTTTTTTGGAATATTCCTTTAGGTGCTAGTCACCAGCCCCTGGCCTATGGAAGGCGGGCAAGGGTTTTCCATGGCACGGGCCCCGGGGGATGAGTCGTGATAAACAAAAATAAAACATATATATTTAATTATTATTTCATAAAGGACTCATGGTTTGGGTTTCGTATATAAATGATCCAAATCATATTATTTTCATAGTTAATCTGAATGATGACAAGCAACAATAGGTATCCTTGGGCGAGTCTTATGAATTGTCACCCATTTTTATCCACTTCCTCAGAAGCCTAATGACACGCATCCTCACCGGAAGTGCACATCATTCGATTTCGTCATTTTTTGAATTTTATTTAAATTTTTTATTATAATATATAGATATTAAATAAAATAAATATAATTTTTTGTTAAAATATAAAATTATAAAAAGGAATCTTTGAAAAATATCAAAGGATGAGTAAAAAATATTCATGAATGATTTGTGTCATCTAATAAAAGGATAAAATTAATATATATATATATATAATATTTATCATATGATAAATTTTATATTGATTACCAATGATATATATATATATGTACATATATATTGATAATATTATCATGGATAATTTTTTGGAAAATAATAAAAAATTATTATTTTTATTGTTTATTAATAGATAATTATTATAAACTTATGGAATAATAACATTAATAGTGATTATTATTTTAATAATTAATATATCATGAAAAATAAGTTTTCATAATATAATTTATAGATAACATATTTTCAATGGTTAATCATGTGGAATATTCAGAGGATTATTTATTTAAAATTATAAAACGATAATTCATAATTCATTAAAGAATACTTTAGTGAGAAAATTATTTTGATTTAAAAGATAAATTAAAATTATCCAATTGAGAAGCCTTATCCATTCATTTTATAATTTAACTATTCATTTTTATAATTTTCCATGATTGACAAATTTTAATCACATTCCACAATTTATTAATTAATTTTAAAGTTTCCCAAGAAAGACAATTATCATCGTATGTGTTAATCTAAATGACAATTTGGGAATTATTTTAGGGAAATAAAATTTCATTGAATGTTGTATTTTAATAATAATTCAAAAATTATTCGAGATAGATATTGTAGTATTTCAAATAATATTTTTTTTATTGAAATAAAATCATTGTTTTCATTTGAGAAAACCTATGAAAGTCCTCGATCATTGATGTACCAGTACCTCTAGACTTCGACTTGTCACCATTGGTGATAATAAAACCACAAAGTGTTGATCCAGACATTTTAGGTAGGATTTTAATTTTCTTTTTTGGATTTTTTACATATGTTTCCTTAATATGATTTATTCGTAGACATATTTGATGATGGGATATATTATTACTGCATGTGGGTGTGTGTATAGCCATGATAACCATACATGACACTTAATTGAATGAGTAACTTAGAGATTATTATTAATGTTGGATATTGATCACATGTACTGTTATTCTAGCTTACATTTAATAATGTACCATGTGTTTATATCCAATGATTTGGTATGACCTGATTCTAGGAGGTTATTGTGATAGATTGAATCCATGATAATGTTTGATACACATATTGAGGTATATGATGATGATTATATTTCATGATGTGTTATATGGTTTTTATCACTATATGACATGTCCTAATTTCCATTGTAGGGTTATTTTGTGTATAATTAAATGGTGGATGTCGTGGTATAAGTACACCTTTTGTGATGCAAGCATGATGTGCGGTGATGAGGACAGTGTAACATTATAACCTTGTAACATGGAATATACATGATACCCAATATATTCCTTGTTGATTGCCAATACATGATGCCTTATGGATTGTGAGTATTACGTGGTGCCTATTGGATTCCAGGTAGGTTACATATACTCGATGCCATATAGATTTCGACTATTACCAGATTCTCTAGGGATTCCGGATAGGTATTTTCCTCATAATTCCATGCAGATCTCATGTGAATCATCAACAACCATATAGATGGATTTTTATACATATCGACATTCATTATATTTCAAACATGGTTCTAATGTAGTTACAATAGTGGGCTCCTGGAAGCTTGGTTTGCACATGGATTCTCGTTTAATGGATTTCATGTTAGGATGCTTGTTATTAATTTATTATATTAGAGAATATACATGTATAATTGATCACATTAAGCTGCGGATTCATTTGTTGTTCCATATAGTGTCTTGTACTCATAAATTTCCCATGTTTTTTATGTGATTTAGATATCATGAGAGATGTGGTACAGGAGAAGGGGAATATGATGGATAGATGAGATGAGGAGCATGAAGTATGTAGCAGATCGAGATGAACACTAGAGTACCCTCAATTTATTAATTTACATTTTATTTTTAATTTCATTTTGGATTTAAATTCAAGTTATGAGAGTTTATTTTTTTTACAGGAATATCATCTATAAATTTCACATTTTTACATTTATTATTTTTTATAATGTTTATTCTTGATTATCGATCACATGATATGTTATTGATTGTATAGTCTCCTCAATGATGGTCATAGACCCTTGCTTCAATTTGAAAACCTCTTGTGTATGGGATTTTGGGCATGCAGTCACATGTTATTTATTCCCATACTCAGTGATTCGGTATGGGATGTTACACATCATCATTACATTTTATTGGAAAATCATGTTCAAAAAATTATTTTTAATTTTAGAATATTTAAAATATGACATTTAAATATATTTATATCTTTAAAAATATTCAATTCAGAAATGTATTTTTCTAAAAAGTGATTCTTCAAAAAAATATATGTTTTCAATTCATATACTATTTTGAAAATAATTCATGAAGACATTTTTATATATTTTAAATGGACAGTGAATGTTAAAGTAATAGAATTCGAAAAAAAATATTTCTTTAATTAAATTTGTTTCTTGCATATCAAATGACAGAATGAGGAATAAGATATATACCCTTGAACTGAATTGGATATTTTTTTACGAGAGATACTGATAGGTTACCACATTAGGTTTTTATGATAATTTATGTATCAATTTATACCTAGAAAAATAAAATTATTCTGAAATTAGTTTTATGATAAAATTTTGTTTTTTAAATGTTTATTTCAGAGATGAATTGTAAAAATATTAAGTGTATGCATTTTTATAAAAATTATTACATATATAATATATAATTTTTATGAAATTACATAAAATTATTTTTAAACATGTATATTTAACATTATTTTTTCCTCTTATTAAAACCACTTACTAGGAAATTTTATGTTAATCCCATGATTGAAAATATTTTTCATAGTTATTTTATAGGTACTAAAATGGATGATTTCACTTAAGGAGTTAGTTTACCTGATTCCAATAAAAAATTTATGATTTGTTTTTGTAGAATATAATTTTTCAGAATGAATATTGATAATCCTATAGAACCTAGACCCAAAAATTCGTTAAATTTTATAATACAAATTATATTTTTCAATTATTTTTAAAGAAAAAATACACATCCTGGTAGTAGTATCAAATATGGAAGTGTGGGTTTGAAATATAAAACCTAGAGTAGTGTAATTAACATCATATTATTTTATCATTGGTGATTCTAAATACCATTATATTAACATTAAAATTAATTTTGAGGATATCAAAATTCTACATATAAAAAAAATGAAAAAAAATTCATAAATTATTTTGTAAATAATTATTCTTGGAAGTAACCTTGGAAAATATTTATGTAATATGTAAATTAATCTTTTGGAGAAAATCCACTCCTATGGTAAATATAAAAAATAAATATTATTCTCAATCATTCTTATAGAGAGTCAATAGTGACCCATAATGAAAATTTTACACAATAACCTTTTTAGAAAAATAAATTATTGTAATAAACAAGTAAAAGAATCAAAAATTTCTTAAAATATTTAATATAAAATAATTTAAAACATTTTAAAAAAATTTCTTGTAACGGAAACAGTCATACAAAAAAATTTGATACATGATCAGTTTGACATAAAAATAAATATCATGACATTTACTTAATTAATAAATTGGGAAATGAATGTCAAACATTTAAAAAAATATATATCCATATTATCAGAAGTGTGATGTGGTTCAATAACATAATAACATATGACTTCTTTTAATGTAACTATGAAACTATATATTCCCTAAAATAAATACATTCAAAAACCAAGCCCTAACTGAATAGGTATCATTTGAAAAAAAAAATTATTGAATAAAGTAACAGGATATGTATTTATAAATCCCATGATGGATATGATTTAATATGTCAATATTCCTTCATGGGGTAGTAATTACACCATGTATGAAATACATGGTTTTGAAAAGAAAAATATAGTAGGTAAATTTAAATTATGGAAATAAAACACTTATAATGATCATAAATTATGCTGAAAAAAATAATCCATGATATTATTATGATAAGATTATATTATCCAAAAAAATAAGAAATAAATAATTAAACAATTTATTGACTAATTAACAAAAATATCCAAGAATAATAAAATCATTATGGATGTAATCACTCAAAATTATGATTCTATTCCAATAGATAAAAATGTTACAAAAATCTAAGTGTGGATGAAAATGATGCAGATTGAGGGAACCCCCCTTAATAAAAGGATTACATGCTTATAATAATCATTTAATTTCTCAATAACATCACCATTGATTATTACCATATCATTATTATTTTTTCTATGTCATTTCTAACTAAAAAATCAGTTAATACCACATTTTATATTTTGAGGAATATTTGATACAATATTTCATAATAGCATCTATTTGATAATGACATTAAAATAGGTCACATTTACCAATATATTGAATAATTATAAATAAATAAATAATATTTTTATAGATAATTTATACTTTTAGAATAAAACATAAATGATGTTTATTAAAAATGAACAATGATGCCATCATATTGATGGTAGTTCATACATACGGATGGGTAACATTTCAAAATTTCATGTCATATTTTCTAAATATGTTTATTTTAATTTTATAATAATATAATATTATTATATAATGAAATATCATATAATATTTTTGAGTAATAAAATATTTAAGATCTATGTGATGTGTTTCAAAATAAAATAAAATCTCTTTATGGAGGTTATAATCAATACATATGTATGAATGTCGTTATCTTTTTTCAATGGATGTCGTAAAAAGAATATATATGATACATTATCTTAACATTATTTGATTTTTTAAATTATAAAATTCATATAAATTAAATAAATCATTATATACATCAATATTTGGTTGTGATGGGAAATAAGTTACATTATATTATGCAAGGATAATGTGTCATACAAAATAAGGAATGTTCAATGTTTTATTTGATGGTATAGTTTATGGATATAAGTTATTCCATTAACATAATAACAACCATGTACACTAAAGATAATTATATTTTTATTTCATCATGGTGTGAGAGAATCTTATGGAGGTGGAATAATGAATAATTCTACGATATTATTAAAAATGATATACCACCTTTTTGAGGAATCAGATTTTATTTAATCATTAACAAATATAAGGATGATATTATTACAACACTAATCCCACTAAAATAAGAGGAATTACATTTGTAATGTATTTGGGATGGTATTGGAAAATCCAAATAGATACTGATGTGTTTATTGGAGTGGTGATGGGTTAAAATTTTATAAATATTGTAGAGGTATTATTATAATATATTAATGTATTAAATTGAAATTAATTATATATCATCAGAATATGGATCCAAATTTATATTATTAAAATATATGATAATTATATTATTAATTAACCACATAAAATAAAAAAATCATGTTTAGGTGATGTTTTCAACGATATTGTTTTGTTTTAACCCTTGGATAACAATTTTTAAAATTACAATGATATTAATGTTTTTTTACTAATTATATATTAATAATGATTCTATAAAAGTCATATAAACCATAAATAGGCCTTTTTTAATTTTTAACATTATATCAGAAAGAAAATAATTTTGAGGGTGGGGGGATATTTATGAATTTTAAATCACATAAAAAAATTCATCCATTATAACTATTGTCAAAATAATTTTCTACTAATACATGAAATATAATAAAATTATATGTGACTATAAAATTCCAAATGCCACAGATATAAAAAATATTAAAATATAATAAGAAAATTGTTTTAAGAAAATCTTTAAATAAAATTTTTATTCCTTTATATATCATTTTAAACATTATCATTTTATTTAACTCTATTTTTATCAAATTCTGACGTTAACCAGAGAAATGAGTTTATCAATAGTAAAGTCAAACAATATTTCTTATAAGGTGAAAATTGGATGATAAATGAAAAATGGATGAAATTTTAGACCGCAAATAATCCTTATTATACAATTTCAATATTTTTAAATTTTTTAATTGATTTAATAAAATATGTTTACCTAAAATACTAGTAATGACATTTTAATAACTATTAAAATAATTTCAATTTTAAAATAGGTGAATTTAATTGAAAATAAATATAAACCTACAATAAATAAATAATATGTTCTACTTATCATAAAAAATAAAGATAAATTTTAAATCACTCTTGAAGTATTACTCTAAATGTTAATAAAATATTTTACTTAATTTTTCTACGGCATTCCCAATCATTGTGTTTAAGTTTCATAAGTGTTTATGTTAACTATTTATTTGAATAAATTAGAAAGAAATGAGAATGTAAAAATAAATAAATTAATATTATAAATAAAAATTTATGATTCTACATAATCTATTTTTCTCCCTATAAAAACTATTATTGATATTAATTGCAAGGAATTTAAAATTTTTCTTTTCTGATGAACATAAATATTATAAATATTATCAAAATTAAAATTGAATAAAAGTAATTTTAATGAGTTTTTATCATTATGGTTGATATATTTTTATCCATTAATATTTAGGCATGTGATTTATATGATTTATGACTTATCACATTTGTTTTTTACATTAATTAACACATTTTACCCTTACCGAGGTGGAAATAGTTACAAAGTTTATTATTAATAATATTAAAATAAAAGGGTCCTATGAGTAATATTTATAAATATATATTATATATACTTATTTCAATTTTTATGATTATATTTATATAAGTGAAAAATTTTAATTTAACATAAAATTTTAAAACACACTGTAAAAAAAATTTAGTAATGTTTTTATACTAAAAATTATCTTATACCAAACTAAGATATAGTGGTGATATTATATAATACATAGGATACTGTACCAGTAAATGATACTAATTTAATTCTAATATAAATTTTTTTAAATTAAAACTATACAATGAAATGAAAAGATTGTATTACCAGAATCGTTATTCACTAATATTCTAGAGATAAATAAATGTTTTTCAAAAAATTCATATATGTCACCCAAATAGAATTCTGACATGGATATTTCGAAAATTTAATCTATTTTTGTAAAATAAATTTTATAAAATTTCCACAATATTATTATCATATTCACTTATATGATGAAGTAAATTTAAATCTTTCTAAAAACATATTTTTGAATAATAATATTAAATTACTAAAACATTAATTTCTTATATTGTAATCATTAATAAAAAATGTCAATGTGCCTTTTACAATATATTAATAAAAACATGATAGAAATACCATAAATTAAACATTTAAATAATAATATTTGATGGTTAACTTTTGATCATCGTTGCATGTTGTGTGGGCTATTTATCATAGTGTTCCATTAGTGTATCATGATATAACATGACACACCTTTCCTTATTCATACTATGTCGAGGTTCATCTCTAAATTCCACATTTACCGTTCCAACTATATCATCATGACAATCATTTTATGTGTTTTCCATATATATAACATAACCATTCGAATGGATTTTTCATTAGAGATTCAAACCCACCCATTATAGTGTATTCACTACCTCCTAATATTGAGTTTTCACAAAATCTCAATGTGGAATATTATTCATATTTTACAAGGCAGTATTAACGATGTTACCAAATAGAGAATTCAATAAATATTCACATGGATTATTCCTAACCTCCATTATTGAAATATTTCCATTAAAAGAAACATGACCACCCATATGGAAATTTTCAACAATCATTTTTCAAGGCTACCTCAAGGGAATATACCGATAGAAGATCAACCCAAACCCCATAGAGTTTTTAATTTCACATATTGTACTTCATAACTCATTTCCAAATATTACATGATATGGTTTCATTACTCCTTTATAAACCATTGTGTTCCTATTATCATTTTCAATATTATTTTGTACAATAAATAGTAATATAACTTTCAATCACATTCATACCTTTTCATCATAATCTTCCATTAATATATGAAAAAACAATTTAGAGATTAATATACATCATTTTAATCATGAGATATAATTTTAATCCACATTATCCTATAAAAATTATAATAAATTAAATAAATATTCAGATATCATTCACTTTTTTATTTTTATGAAATTAAGGATGAATTTATGTTTCATTTCAAAGCATAAATGATTGTGAATATTTATTTCAAAATCAAGGATAAAATAATGATTTATAGTTAATTTACATAAATTATATTTATTTAATAATTAAACCAAATAGACCCCCAAATTATTTTCTCATCTCATTAGGCCATAAGAATTTTAAATTTCCAAAATCCGTGGTAAAATTTTAAAATATGGTTTTCAACATGGAATCACCCTTTTTATAATTTTAAAAATATTTTTATTATGGAAATTATATAATATTTAGTACAATTAAATAATATAATTCAATTTTTATAATGTTTTATAATTATAGGTAGACCATACATTACATAAAACATAAAATGAAGTGATACCATCTGTTAAATTTAGGGACCACATACTTTTTCAATTGACAATGACTTATATCCGGTATAATATTTTTTTTGGAAATAAATAGATCAAATAATAAATATAATTATAAATAATTATAAATATAAAATTTTGATGAAAATATTCATATATTACATGATTGAAAAATAAAAAAACATTGATAGTATACATAATCATATCCCTAGCTCTAATAAGACCCCAACCATAAACATAACTTAATCATGAATTATGTCAATAATTCACATTGAGGATCATTTCTGGTTTATATTTTTAGAGAATTAGGTTCAAACATATTCTTAACATGTTGAATATTACATGTAGACACTCCGACTCGTTATCAGTTTTTTCATAAAATAATAACCCTTTAAAATAAAAAAATAATTCTTTTCAATATATAAATATTCTTTAATTATTACTTTCTCTTAAACTTTATTATACCCTTTGAAAAACATTTCAAAACCCTTTGTTGAGCATAAAATGCTCAGTTCGGGTTACAGAAAGTAGGAAAACTGTTTGTTTTTCAAGAAAATAAATAAACCTTCAATACACTATCTTATGTAGAAATTTTGACCTTTATGGGGTAGTAAATACTCATTACTGGATAAAATCTTGTCTCTTACCCTCTTATAACCGAAATATTACCTTAAAACCAACAAAATGAAATATAAATCCTATATAGGTATCTGGGGATACAAATATACTTAAATGGAATAACAATATGGTTGACGTAGACAAATATACCTAAATAGAATAGCCATACAACTGATTTCTATACCCAATGCGTTGGAGGTTATAACATAACCACCCATCTGGGGTTTTTAAAACACCCCCTATCATATGGTTTATCACGTCACAACCCGTCAAATGTCCACGTACCACTATAAATTCATTTCAAATAAAATATTTCTAACATATTGATTTTACTAATAACATTTCATTTGAAATAACAAGAAATAATTTCCATATATTGACAAAATTATTCCATTTTCAATACTGAAACTCCAAATAATAGAAAAATGGATTTCCTTTCCTTTTAAAAAATCATCAAGGCTTATAGAGGAATCCAAATAATGATTACGACGGTAGAGAATATACTGTCGCCAAAAACTTGAAAAACATCCATTTTTTCATTTAATAAAACACTATGAAAAAAATATTCGCTTTGAACGAAATTATAAATAAATGGGGTTTATACACCATAAAAGATTAGGAGGTGTATATTATCAAAACATTCCTCAATGAAAAGAGATTGAGAAAAAGTACCTTACCTCATATACAACATGACCCATTCGTTGTTTAAATTCCTAAATAATAAACACAATGTAATTTATATTTTCTTAATAACCAATTCCATGTTTATTATTCTTTTTATGTCACTTATTACCTTTCTATAACAATTTGTTAATTAATTTTGTTCATATTTGTCATTTTGTCGACATTCAGAAAATGAGCATAAAATGAACTTAATATAATTACAAATTATAAACGTGGTCAAAATTAGAATATATCTATAATAATATTCATCATTTATATATCATATATATCATATATGTCTAGTATATATATGTATTTATAATAGTACATAACATAGGGATATTTGAAAATGAATTGTAATGTTCCTGGAGATAGAAAGCTGTATGTATGCATACCCACTACTTTCATTTCATTTTTTTCATTTTTATCAAAATAAAAACCAATAGATATATAGTTATAGAATTGTTTCAATATAATATCATTTTTATATACATTATATAAATTCATTGAAATGATATTTTATACATTCCAGGTATGGAATGGATGAGTCATATCACTTTGAGGGGGCAGTAGTCCCCATTTCCTCAAATGGAATTAATGTATATATACAACATGAAAAGACTAAATGTATGTTTTAAAAGATAATTACAGAATTATAGAGAAAAAATAAATATCCTAAATATCATGTATAATTGTTTATCCATCATAATTTTCACCATAATAGGTGGTAGTAGAATATTGAACAATCATTTTTTTTTTGAGGAAGTAGTTCGCCATCCTTAGAAACATTATGTTTCATACCCATTAGATGAAGCTGTCTGTAGGTGTAGTTAGAATAATTCTCATAATAAAATCCTTGTATATTTTGGATACCAGTGTTCTTATATAAACAAAGAATAATATGATCATAGGAATTGAAGAAGTAAAATAAAAAAAGAAAACTTGAGAGAAGATCTTACCTTCAAATCGTGTAACTCCATCTTGTTTGATCTGAATGGATTTCTTGAAGTGTGGTATTCCCAAGTTAATGTTTCAATGCGGAAGATAGATATCTTGTGTAATTATTTTAGTAGATTTTGGATGATTCATGGGGGAATTAATTTTGAGAGTAATGGTAAGAGGTGATGGATTTTTATAAGGTGGAAGAGGTGCTGTATAGGAAAATTTGAAAATACTATTTTATTATAAATTAAAATTAAATTTTAAATAATCACTAACTCATTTAAGTAAATGATTAGGTGATTATTGTTTGATATCCTTTCATCAAATAGGTTTTAAGAAATTTTTGGTTTCAAATTTAACCTTATCATTTAGTATTAACCCTCAGTTAGCTAATTTGACTATTTCGATGTCTTCTTGTGTTTTCACTCTATATAGTTAATATATATACAATAAAATTCCATGAAACCCAAAATGGGTCATTAATGAAATTCTTAACATTATATATATCATTTTCCAAAAAATTATATTTTTAGGACAATTTTTATCATTTAATAAAATATTAATTGATTTAAAAACACATTTAGGTCAATTTTTATACTATTCATTTGACAACATTTTAATAAAATCCCATACAACTTGATTATTTCAATAAAAATTCTTTAATTAAAATATTAAAAGTCATAATCATCAATGAAATTAGTTTTTGTCATACAAAGATTCAAAATAAATTTATTTTAATATTTATAATATCATTATTTTAAAACATTCATTAATGAGGTAATTATTACATCATAATTTTTCCATATATAAATTTATTTTCTTGATGTCTAAATGAAATACCATGATGTAGGAAATATTTTAATATTTTAAATTAGTATTTACATTAAAAGATATCAATTATATAACCCCACATTAAATTTTTCTATCAAAACAATACATGTTTACGATAATTTTATTATTACTTTAAATAAAAAGTTATAAATGTCATTATCTTACCCATGTGGCCTTCAAAGGCCAAAAGTATCCACCAAGGATTTTATTGGTCGTCCATGACTCATCCAGTTTTTCTAGGACAAGTTTTAAGGTAATTTTATACTATTATAATATTGTATTACCTTGAATTTTACATATTTACCCTTAACTGTTGAAAATATAATCAAAAGAAACTATTCACAAAATAAATTTCATCCTATTAAACCAACTATTATATAATTAGGACAACAATGTTTTTCATATTTTTCAAATTCAATTCAATGAATTGGTAAAACGTTATTTAAATTAAAATGTCTGTTTTTTACTATTATGCAGTGTTTTTCACTATTCATAAAAAATGAATGTTTATAGAAAAATACCAAAAATTCACCAAAAATAATTTTTATATTCGAAATTAAAAAATTATGTATATTTTATAAAATTAAAAACATAGATGTTTTTTTTAATTAATTTAAAATTATTTTCAATTGTCACAAAATAGAGACCATGTTTTTATGAAGTAAAAACATAAAAAAAGATTGAGAGGTGTTTATGTCCAATTTCAAAGTAAAATTACATCCAATGAAATTTTTTTGTTAAATGGTAAAAATATAATCCAATTGAACATTAATACAATTTTGAAAGATAATATAATTATTTAAATAAGTCATTTGAAAATAAACTTATGATATAAAATGTTGTATTTTCAAAATTCAATAAAAATGAACTTTATAAGAAAAATACCAAAAATTTAACCTATGTATATTTGGATTCCCTTATTCTAAAGAGTATTTTTTTAAATAGAACATATAAAAGTGAAAAAACCTATATTTAGAGAAGGTTCACCATCAAAAGGAGTTAGATCAACCATTTAATGAATAATAAGGTATTTAGGTTTAAAATTAGAATAATTCACATGTTAATATTCTAAATATTATTGGATAATGTTAATGAAATTTTACAAACATGTATAATCATATTGTAGTTAGTTCTTTTCATTCCCTCTAATAAACCAGCAAGGAATTAACTAACATTTAAAATAATATTATTTTGTTATTTTTCATTATGACTTAACCTTGTGGGAAACATGAGATTTCGGAGAAACACATTGTTGCAGGTCAGGTACTCCATCAAACCTTAAATCTCCATTAAAGTAAAATTAATATTTATTTCTAAAATATTATTAAATTTCACAATATCATGTCCTTTATTTATCTAGGATGTTACATCCATTAACAGCTTTGAAATTATGTCCTCACAATTTCATTCACTTATACATTAAATGAGATTATTATCATTGATAACATTCTAATATTCCAAGCTTGCCTCTTCAACCATACGATTTTTCCACAAAACTTTTACCCGATGAATTACCTTATTCTGAAACACTTCATATCTTCAGCCAAAAATCTGCAGTTGGTGTTCCTCATAAGAGATAGTCTCTTCCAACTGATCAACATCTGGACTCAAAACATGAGATGGATCCGGAATATACTTTCTCACCATTGAAACATGATGAACATTGTGATCCTGTGATAATCATGGAGATATAGCCACTCTGTTGGAAACTGACCCAACCTTCTCCAGGATTCCTAGGATCCAATGAATCTCATAATTAGCATTTGATTTATTCCTAACCGCATCACCCTTTTCATTGAATAAACATAGAGTTATTCATGACCAGCTACCCTGAAAAATGATCCTTCCTCAGATTATCCGCATAACTTTTAGGCCTGCTGTAAGCTCTTATCATGTGATTCTTAGTCAATTGAAATGTTTCTGCCATCTCTTCTACCAATTCTGGTGCCATAAAATTCTTCTCACCTTCATCCCAATAATATGGGTATGAAACCACATTCTATATAATGCCTCAAATGGTGAAATTTTTATATTGGAATGAAAACTATTCATATAAGAAAAATCAACCCAGAATGTTGTTTGTCCAAATATCCCTGGTAATCGATTGATAAATCGGATAACATATCTTCCAATGTCTGAATTGTTCATTATGAAGGCTAATCTAATGGTCAATGAAAAGATGTACTAAAATTTAATTCAGTACCCAATGAATTCTGAAGGCCATTGCAGAAGATATAAGTAAACCTGAGATCATGATCAAATAAAATGGAGAAGGGAACTCCATGTAACCTGATTTTTTGATTGACATACAATCAAGAAAGTTTACCTAGAGAAAGAGTATGTAAAATATGAATAAAATGAACAGATTTAGTCAATCAATCAATAATAACCCATCTTTCATTGTTACCTCGATATGTTGTTGATAATCCCATAATGAAGTCCATTGATACATTTTCCCATTTCCACTCATTCATTGGTATTGGATGAAAGAATCCCATTCATAACATCCACTCTGAAATAACCTATTGACAATTCAAACACATCACAGTAATGTCAGCAATACCTATTTCTCTTCAATCCCACCAGTAATAATTTCGAATTGATGTGTACATTTTAATACTTCGAGGATGATCTAAAAATGGTGAACTATGAGCTTCACATAACAACTCTTTCTTCAACTGTGAATCCAAAGGCACACATAATCACTTTCCAAACCTCAGAAAACAATAATTTTCAATTTTAAATTCAGGCAACATACCCTTCAAAACCAAATATAACATTCCATGAAACAGACTGTCTTCTTCATGCACTTTGTATATTCTCTCTACTATGGATGATTTCACTGACCCCTAAAACAAAATAGATGAATTTCATGCACCAAAAAATTCTATACAAAATTTTATCAAATTATTAATCAAAGGATCTTGTTCCAAATGTAACATGGTTAATGAAGCATTACATTTTTTACTCAAAACAACATCCACTTTATTTTCTTTTATCATATAGTAATGGATCATGCAATTATAATACTTTATTAATTCCATCCATCTCTTTTGTCTCATGTTCAATTCATTCTGAGTGAATTTATACTTTATACAATTTTGGTCAGTATTTATTTTACATTTTACTCCAAACTGATTATGCCTCCAAATTTTTAAAGTAAAAAACAACTATAGATAATTACAAATCGGGTGTAGGGTAATTTAACTCATTAGTTTTCAACTAACGTGTAGCATCAGAAATTACCTGATTATTCTCCATTCTATCACTACCAATTCTTTTCAATGAAGCATCACTATAGATAACAAACTCACCATTTCAGGAAGGCAATAAAAATACTGGATAATTCACCAATTTTATTTTTAATTCCTTATGTAATAGTCTGATTCAACAGATCCATCACTACAACAAACTATTTAGTTCCAATTTTGACAATCTCAGGATGATAATTTGGAAGGTTATTCAGATCTATATACCTTCCCTACATAATTTTCCTCTTTAATCTGTGGAAATCCAATATGATCATTGAAATATATTAGGTGAAGCAACCTGGTAATTTTTATATTCTATATCATTTCAATATTACCATAAATTAATTTATGGATATTAATTTATAATTACCTAACTCCCAAATTTGGATAAACCATCCTCTAATACAAACTATAAGTCCAAAGCATTAATCATTACATAATCAGGAATTATGATAATAATAGATATTTAGGATCTTTTTCAGGTTTACAGTTTTAGAGAATTAGCTCATAAAATATTTATAATAAGTTGAATATTAAATGTAGACACTCATACGCATTATAAATTTTCTCATAAAATATAAACCCTTAAATGGAAAAAATAATTCTTTATTGATATTAATATTCTTTAATTCTTCCATTCTCTTATCCTTTCTTATACTATGTGAAAAATATTTCGAAAACATGGGATGAGCATAAAAATCTCAGTAAGGGATACAAAAATTAGGAAAACTATTAGTTTTTCAAAAAAAATAATAGACCATGAAAACTATATCATAAGTAATACTTTTCACCTTTATAATGTAATAAATACTATTCATTGAATAGAATCAGATTACATACCCTTTAGTAACCAAATGATTATCTTTAAACCCATAGAATGAAACATAAATCATATAAAGGTAACTTGGGACATAAAAAATTCGTAAATTGAATAACCATATGGACAACTTTCACACATTTCAGTAAATGAAATAGCCATATTACTGACTTCCTTACCCAATGCATTGCATTTTATAATGTAACCACCCATCCAGTTATATCACGGCACCGCCCGTCATTTGGGTTATCACGTAACCACCCATAAAATGTCCAAGTACTATTGTAAAATCATAATACATAAAATATTTCAAATAAAATAATTTCACTAATAAAATTTCTATTGAAATAACATGAAATAATTTGAAGATATCAAAATAATCAAACCATTTCAAAATCCTTTTTAAAAACTAAAACACCCAAAAACATAATAAGGGATTTCCATTCCTTTTAAAAAACATTAAGGCTTATAGTTGTAGCCAAATAACTATTACGGTGCCAGAGAATTCACTATTGCCACATATGTTAAAAACATTCATTTTTACATTTAGTAAAGTGATTCGAAAAAAATATTCCCATTGAATGAAATAAAAATTCAAAGGGTGTTATAGGATGTATAGAATAAGGAGGTGTATATTATCAAAATATGTCCCGGTTAATGAATATTGAGTCCAATTCTCATACCACATGCCCCACTAGACTCATTCGTTCTTTAATTTCTTGAATAATAAAATTAAACTAATTTCAACATGCTTAAAAACCTTTTTTATTTTATTATTCAATTTATTTAATATCATTTTTTAATAAATATTTAATTATTTTAGTTCATATTGGAATTTTTTCGATGTTCGAAACTTGAGTAAAAAATGAAAATGTAATAATTACAAATTGTCTACGTTGTCAAAAGTCCATTATCTATAGAATGATATCCTGGATTTAGATATCATATATATCATATATATCTAGTATATATATGTATTTATAATAGTATATAACATTTAGATATATGAAAATTAAATTCTCCAATCATGGAGAGGGTAAGCCGTACATACAGAGGAATGCTACTTTCATCTCATTTTTTTCATTTTTAGTGGAATGAAAACCAAATAATTCATAGTTATATTATTTAAAAGTATAATATAATATTATATATACATTAAATAAGATCATTAACACCATAATATATATTATCCATGTATGGTATGAACGAGTCATATCTCTTTGAGGGGGCGGTAGTCCACACTTTGTCAAATGAAATTATAGTATATATACAACAAGAAAAAATAATGATATGTCTTAAAAAAGAATTATATAAGCATGGAGATAAAATAAATATCATAAATATCATATATAATTATAGTTCCATCATAATTTCCACCATAAAAGTTGGTGGGAGATGATTGAACAATCATCTTTTCCTGAGGTAGTAGCTAGCAGTCTATAAAATCGATATGTTCTATACAAATTAGACTGAGGTGTCTGTAAGGGTAGTTAGAATAATTCTCATTAAAAACCTAGAATAATTTGGAATATATTTTTATATAAAAAAGAATAATATGTACTATTGTGTGAAGAAGTAAAATAAAAGAAGAAACTTGAGGGAAAATGTATCCTTTAAATCGGGTAACTCCATTTGGATTGAACCAAAAGGCTTTCTTGAAGTTCCTTTAGCCAAAATAAAGGATTATTGGTGGAATATAGGGATTTTCAGAGATTATTTTATGATATTTTAATTTATACATGGGGGGTATAAGGGTGTGATTAATGTTTAGATGTGATGGCTTTTTATGGGGTGGGAGGGGCTCTTAAGGAATGTTGAAAATATTATTTTATTATAAATTGAATTTCTATTTAAAAAGGTCCCAAACTCATTTAATTGAATTATAATGGGATTTATGTTCAAAATAAAATAAACCATTAGGTTTTAGACATGTTTTCGTTTCAAATTTATCCTTATCATTTAATATTAACCCTTAATAAACTAATTGGACTCTTACTATGTCTTCTTGTGTATTTACTATATATGGTTAATATATTTAAATTAAAATTCAAATTGACACAAAATATATCATTAATGAAATTTTTAACATTATATATTTCATTTGGTTGAATAATATATTTTTAGGACTATTTTATCCTTTAATAAATTATTAATTTTTTTAAAAACTAATTTATGCAATTTTTTATAATATGCATATCGTGTCTTTTTTTAAAAACCCAAACCAACTAGATTATTTCAGAAAACCGTCATTTATTCAAAGATAAAAATTCATCATCATCTATAAAATTAGTTGATAAAATAAAATGTTTCAAAATAAATGTATTTGAATATTTATAATCCCATTTATTTAAAACCTTCATTTATTTGGTAATTATTTCTTAATCATTGTGTCTTAAATAAATCTATTTATTTGATGTCTAAAATATATAAATAAAATACCATGATTTAGGAAATATTTATAGCTTTCTAATTAATATTTATATCAATTAAATCAATTATAAATCTCCACATTAAAATTGTTTTTTCAAAACAATACATTTTTTGGTTATTTTTATTTTCACATTAAATAAAAATCTATTAATGTCATTATCTTACCCAAGTGGATTTCAAATGTAAAAAGTCTCACCCAAGGATATTATTGGTTTTCCATTACTCAACAAATAAATATATGACATGTGTTATGGTAATTTTATATTATTATAATATTATTTTTTCCTTCAGTTACCCTATTTACCCTTAACAGCGGTAAATAAAAAATAGATGTTATTATTCACCAAAAAAAATTCATCCAATTAAAATAAATTTTACATTATGATTACAAAAATATATGTATGATTTAGTAAATTCATATCATATAAATGTTAATATTTCATTTCAATTAAAAATTTAGTTTTTAACTAATATGTAGTGTTTTTAAGTATTCCTCAAAAAATTAACGTTTTAAGAAAAATACCAAAATGTACCCAAAGATAATTTGAATATTCCAAATTATAAAATGATTTATATTTTACAAAATTCAAAACATAAAAGTTTCATTAGTTAAATTATAATTAATTTTTGTTTTCAAAACTAGAAAGACTGTTTTTATGAAGTACAAATTACAAAAAGATTAACATGTGTTTGTGTCCAATTTCAATGTTCAATTAATTCCAATGACCACAATTGAATTAAATTTTAAATATATATTCTAATTAAAGTTTAAAAATGTTTACAATGATAATATTTAAATTTTAAATATATCATATGAAACGAATTTTTTTGACTTAAAATGCATTATTTTCACTATTCATGAAAAATGAACTTTATCAGAAAAATACCAAAAAGTTACCCAACATAAACTTTGATGTCTGACTTCTATATAAGAATTTTATTTTTTAAAATAGAAAATAAAAAATTGAAGAAAACTATATTTAATAAGGGTTCTCTATCAAAAGAGGATAAATCATCTTTTTTAAGAATATTATAGTATTTATGCTTAAAATTTAATCCATTCACATTTTATATCTATAAATTTTTTGGATAAAGGTAATTGAATATAAAAAACATGTATAATCATATTTAAGTTATTTATTTTAACTCTCACCAATACAAAGATAAGGAGGTAACTACCATTTAAAATAATATTATATTATTATTTTTCAATATGACTCAGTCGTGTGGGCAACATGAGATTTCATAGAAACCCATTGTTGTGTGTCAGGTATGCCATCAAACATAGAATCCACTTTAAATTAAAATTTATATTTAATTCTCAAATATTAATAAATACGAGAATATCATATCCTATATTTACATGGGATGTTGTACTTCCAACTCTCCAAGATGTCTGGAGGTAGGTGAACCATAAAACTAATGTAGTAGATCAAATCATATAAGAGTGGAAAGGGATGGGAATCACCTAAATGGTGATTCAGACTGGAAATAAGGTAAAATAGGAAAGGGTTGATTTCTAATATTATAATGTAAAATAATTCAATTTTCAATCATTATGTGTTACATGGTTTTGTTTTATACTATTGTAAATGATTTAGAATCAGTGAAGCTAGAACCATCCCAAATAAAAATTAATGCTCATAATTAGTTCCCATGGATTAACAATAATGTTATAACTATGTATATCCACACTTGAAGACCCTGAAACACTTCATAATGGGTTTTTACAACCAATCTAAATCCATTATCCAAGTCCCTCATCCACTAAAACAATATTTATCTACAATACGATGTGCATAGATTCCACTATACTATGTATAGAAAATGATATAAAACCACAAAATATAAAAATTAATTTGAATATTAATTTATAGATTATATGTTTTAAGTTTTCCCTCTACACTACATACTAAATTGTGTTATTATGATTGAAATATTATAAGACTATTAAAATTCTTCTATATGATTATGTGACATATCAATGTGCCCAAGGAAACTATCAAGCCTCTAACAGAAAATGAAAACATACCATTAATTCATTTAAACTCCAATATTAATAATCCAAAACATGGTTCTTAAAAAATATTTCATCAAAACTCAAATATTGAAACCCCCATATCATCCTACAAAATTAATGTATTCAGTCTATATGGATGATATACCCAAAACATTGTAACATTAAACACATCATACATTACACCTTTTCTATGAGAAAGAACATACAAAAATTTGACAAAGTTGATCATCTCTATTAATTAAAATAGCTCAATGAACTAGGGATCCATCATTTATTTACTCACAATATGATTCCTTTCAAATCAATATAACCCACTAATAAAAACTAGATTTCCCACTTTATACTATAGCTGATGTATACTCTATTTTATATACGAATTATATATACTCTAGTAAATTATTTACCACTTTTAAACTAAGGAATATTCATTGACGTCTCTTAAAAGTGACATGGTAAAATGAACAATGATGCCATCATATTGATGGTAGTTCATACATACGGATGGGTAACATTTCAAAATTTCATGTCATATTTTCTAAATATGTTTATTTTAATTTTATAATAATATAATATTATTATATAATGAAATATCATATAATATTTTTGAGTAATAAAATATTTAAGATCTATGTGATGTGTTTCAAAATAAAATAAAATCTCTTTATGGAGGTTATAATCAATACATATGTATGAATGTCGTTATCTTTTTTCAATGGATGTCGTAAAAAGAATATATATGATACATTATCTTAACATTATTTGATTTTTTAAATTATAAAATTCATATAAATTAAATAAATCATTATATACATCAATATTTGGTTGTGATGGGAAATAAGTTACATTATATTATGCAAGGATAATGTGTCATACAAAATAAGGAATGTTCAATGTTTTATTTGATGGTATAGTTTATGGATATAAGTTATTCCATTAACATAATAACAACCATGTACACTAAAGATAATTATATTTTTATTTCATCATGGTGTGAGAGAATCTTATGGAGGTGGAATAATGAATAATTCTACGATATTATTAAAAATGATATACCACCTTTTTGAGGAATCAGATTTTATTTAATCATTAAGAAATATAAGGATGATATTATTACAACACTAATCCCACTAAAATAAGAGGAATTACATTTGTAATGTATTTGGGATGGTATTGGAAAATCCAAATAGATACTGATGTGTTTATTGGAGTGGTGATGGGTTAAAATTTTATAAATATTGTAGAGGTATTATTATAATATATTAATGTATTAAATTGAAATTAATTATATATCATCAGAATATGGATCCAAATTTATATTATTAAAATATATGATAATTATATTATTAATTAACCACATAAAATAAAAAAATCATGTTTAGGTGATGTTTTCAACGATATTGTTTTGTTTTAACCCTTGGATAACAATTTTTAAAATTACAATGATATTAATGTTTTTTTACTAATTATATATTAATAATGATTCTATAAAAGTCATATAAACCATAAATAGGCCTTTTTTAATTTTTAACATTATATCAGAAAGAAAATAATTTTGAGGGTGGGGGGATATTTATGAATTTTAAATCACATAAAAAAATTCATCCATTATAACTATTGTCAAAATAATTTTCTACTAATACATGAAATATAATAAAATTATATGTGACTATAAAATTCCAAATGCCACAGATATAAAAAATATTAAAATATAATAAGAAAATTGTTTTAAGAAAATCTTTAAATAAAATTTTTATTCCTTTATATATCATTTTAAACATTATCATTTTATTTAACTCTATTTTTATCAAATTCTGACGTTAACCAGAGAAATGAGTTTATCAATAGTAAAGTCAAACAATATTTCTTATAAGGTGAAAATTGGATGATAAATGAAAAATGGATGAAATTTTAGACCGCAAATAATCCTTATTATACAATTTCAATATTTTTAAATTTTTTAATTGATTTAATAAAATATGTTTACCTAAAATACTAGTAATGACATTTTAATAACTATTAAAATAATTTCAATTTTAAAATAGGTGAATTTAATTGAAAATAAATATAAACCTACAATAAATAAATAATATGTTCTACTTATCATAAAAAATAAAGATAAATTTTAAATCACTCTTGAAGTATTACTCTAAATGTTAATAAAATATTTTACTTAATTTTTCTACGGCATTCCCAATCATTGTGTTTAAGTTTCATAAGTGTTTATGTTAACTATTTATTTGAATAAATTTGAAAGAAATGAGAATGTAAAAATAAATAAATTAATATTATAAATAAAAATTTATGATTTTACATAATCTATTTTTCTCCCTATAAAAACTATTATTGATATTAATTACAAGGAATTTAAAATTTTTCCTTTCTGATGAACATAAATATTATAAATATTATCAAAATTAAAATTGAATAAAAGTAATTTTAATGAGTTTTTATCATTATGGTTGATATATTTTTATCCATTAATATTTAGGCATGTGATTTATATGATTTATGACTTATCACATTTGTTTTTTACATTAATTAACACATTTTACCCTTACCGAGGTGGAAATAGTTACAAAGTTTATTATTAATAATATTAAAATAAAAGGGTCCTATGAGTAATATTTATAAATATATATTATATATACTTATTTCAATTTTTATGATTATATTTATATAAGTGAAAAATTTTAATTTAACATAAAATTTTAAAACACACTGTAAAAAAAATTTAGTAATGTTTTTATACTAAAAATTATCTTATACCAAACTAAGATATAGTGGTGATATTATATAATACATAGGATACTGTACCAGTAAATGATACTAATTTAATTCTAATATAAATTTTTTTAAATTAAAACTATACAATGAAATGAAAAGATTGTATTACCAGAATCGTTATTCACTAATATTCTAGAGATAAATAAATGTTTTTCAAAAAATTCATATATGTCACCCAAATAGAATTCTGACATGGATATTTCGAAAATTTAATCTATTTTTGTAAAATAAATTTTATAAAATTTCCACAATATTATTATCATATTCACTTATATGATGAAGTAAATTTAAATCTTTCTAAAAACATATTTTTGAATAATAATATTAAATTACTAAAACATTAATTTCTTATATTGTAATCATTAATAAAAAATGTCAATGTGCCTTTTACAATATATTAATAAAAACATGATAGAAATACCATAAATTAAACATTTAAATAATAATATTTGATGGTTAACTTTTGATCATCGTTGCATGTTGTGTGGGCTATTTATCATAGTGTTCCATTAGTGTATCATGATATAACATGACACACCTTTCCTTATTCATACTATGTCGAGGTTCATCTCTAAATTCCACATTTACCGTTCCAACTATATCATCATGACAATCATTTTATGTGTTTTCCATATATATAACATAACCATTCGAATGGATTTTTCATTAGAGATTCAAACCCACCCATTATAGTGTATTCACTACCTCCTAATATTGAGTTTTCACAAAATCTCAATGTGGAATATTATTCATATTTTACAAGGCAGTATTAACGATGTTACCAAATAGAGAATTCAATAAATATTCACATGGATTATTCCTAACCTCCATTATTGAAATATTTCCATTAAAAGAAACATGACCACCCATATGGAAATTTTCAACAATCATTTTTCAAGGCTACCTCAAGGGAATATACCGATAGAAGATCAACCCAAACCCCATAGAGTTTTTAATTTCACATATTGTACTTCATAACTCATTTCCAAATATTACATGATATGGTTTCATTACTCCTTTATAAACCATTGTGTTCCTATTATCATTTTCAATATTATTTTGTACAATAAATAGTAATATAACTTTCAATCACATTCATACCTTTTCATCATAATCTTCCATTAATATATGAAAAAACAATTTAGAGATTAATATACATCATTTTAATCATGAGATATAATTTTAATCCACATTATCCTATAAAAATTATAATAAATTAAATAAATATTCAGATATCATTCACTTTTTTATTTTTATGAAATTAAGGATGAATTTATGTTTCATTTCAAAGCATAAATGATTGTGAATATTTATTTCAAAATCAAGGATAAAATAATGATTTATAGTTAATTTACATAAATTATATTTATTTAATAATTAAACCAAATAGACCCCCAAATTATTTTCTCATCTCATTAGGCCATAAGAATTTTAAATTTCCAAAATCCGTGGTAAAATTTTAAAATATGGTTTTCAACATGGAATCACCCTTTTTATAATTTTAAAAATATTTTTATTATGGAAATTATATAATATTTAGTACAATTAAATAATATAATTCAATTTTTATAATGTTTTATAATTATAGGTAGACCATACATTACATAAAACATAAAATGAAGTGATACCATCTGTTAAATTTAGGGACCACATACTTTTTCAATTGACAATGACTTATATCCGGTATAATATTTTTTTTGGAAATAAATAGATCAAATAATAAATATAATTATAAATAATTATAAATATAAAATTTTGATGAAAATATTCATATATTACATGATTGAAAAATAAAAAAACATTGATAGTATACATAATCATATCCCTAGCTCTAATAAGACCCCAACCATAAACATAACTTAATCATGAATTATGTCAATAATTCACATTGAGGATCATTTCTGGTTTATATTTTTAGAGAATTAGGTTCAAACATATTCTTAACATGTTGAATATTACATGTAGACACTCCGACTCGTTATCAGTTTTTTCATAAAATAATAACCCTTTAAAATAAAAAAATAATTCTTTTCAATATATAAATATTCTTTAATTATTACTTTCTCTTAAACTTTATTATACCCTTTGAAAAACATTTCAAAACCCTTTGTTGAGCATAAAATGCTCAGTTCGGGTTACAGAAAGTAGGAAAACTGTTTGTTTTTCAAGAAAATAAATAAACCTTCAATACACTATCTTATGTAGAAATTTTGACCTTTATGGGGTAGTAAATACTCATTACTGGATAAAATCTTGTCTCTTACCCTCTTATAACCGAAATATTACCTTAAAACCAACAAAATGAAATATAAATCCTATATAGGTATCTGGGGATACAAATATACTTAAATGGAATAACAATATGGTTGACGTAGACAAATATACCTAAATAGAATAGCCATACAACTGATTTCTATACCCAATGCGTTGGAGGTTATAACATAACCACCCATCTGGGGTTTTTAAAACACCCCCTATCATATGGTTTATCACGTCACAACCCGTCAAATGTCCACGTACCACTATAAATTCATTTCAAATAAAATATTTCTAACATATTGATTTTACTAATAACATTTCATTTGAAATAACAAGAAATAATTTCCATATATTGACAAAATTATTCCATTTTCAATACTGAAACTCCAAATAATAGAAAAATGGATTTCCTTTCCTTTTAAAAAATCATCAAGTCTTATAGAGGAATCCAAATAATGATTACGACGGTAGAGAATATACTGTCGCCAAAAACTTGAAAAACATCCATTTTTTCATTTAATAAAACACTATGAAAAAAATATTCGCTTTGAACGAAATTATAAATAAATGGGGTTTATACACCATAAAAGAGTAGGAGGTGTATATTATCAAAACATTCCTCAATGAAAAGAGATTGAGAAAAAGTACCTTACCTCATATACAACATGACCCATTCGTTGTTTAAATTCCTAAATAATAAACACAATGTAATTTATATTTTCTTAATAACCAATTCCATGTTTATTATTCTTTTTATGTCACTTATTACCTTTCTATAACAATTTGTTAATTAATTTTGTTCATATTTGTCATTTTGTCGACATTCAGAAAATGAGCATAAAATGAACTTAATATAATTACAAATTATAAACGTGGTCAAAATTAGAATATATCTATAATAATATTCATCATTTATATATCATATATATCATATATGTCTAGTATATATATGTATTTATAATAGTACATAACATAGGGATATTTGAAAATGAATTGTAATGTTCCTAGAGATAGAAAGCTGTATGTATGCATACCCACTACTTTCATTTCATTTTTTTCATTTTTATCAAAATAAAAACCAATAGATATATAGTTATAGAATTGTTTCAATATAATATCATTTTTATATACATTATATAAATTCATTGAAATGATATTTTATACATTCCAGGTATGGAATGGATGAGTCATATCACTTTGAGGGGGCAGTAGTCCCCATTTCCTCAAATGGAATTAATGTATATATACAACATGAAAAGACTAAATGTATGTTTTAAAAGATAATTACAGAATTATAGAGAAAAAATAAATATCCTAAATATCATGTATAATTGTTTATCCATCATAATTTTCACCATAATAGGTGGTAGGAGAATATTGAACAATCATTTTTTTTTGAGGAAGTAGTTCGCCATCCTTAGAAACATTATGTTTCATACCCATTAGATGAAGCTGTCTGTAGGTGTAGTTAGAATAATTCTCATAATAAAATCCTTGTATATTTTGGATACCAGTGTTCTTATATAAACAAAGAATAATATGATCATAGGAATTGAAGAAGTAAAATAAAAAAAGAAAACTTGAGAGAAGATCTTACCTTCAAATCGTGTAACTCCATCTTGTTTGATCTGAATGGATTTCTTGAAGTGTGGTATTCCCAAGTTAATGTTTCAATGCGGAAGATAGATATCTTGTGTAATTATTTTAGTAGATTTTGGATGATTCATGGGGGAATTAATTTTGAGAGTAATGGTAAGAGGTGATGGATTTTTATAAGGTGGAAGAGGTGCTGTATAGGAAAATTTGAAAATACTATTTTATTATAAATTAAAATTAAATTTTAAATAATCACTAACTCATTTAAGTAAATGATTAGGTGATTATTGTTTGATATCCTTTCATCAAATAGGTTTTAAGAAATTTTTGGTTTCAAATTTAACCTTATCATTTAGTATTAACCCTCAGTTAGCTAATTTGACTATTTCGATGTCTTCTTGTGTTTTCACTCTATATAGTTAATATATATACAATAAAATTCCATGAAACCCAAAATGGGTCATTAATGAAATTCTTAACATTATATATATCATTTTCCAAAAAATTATATTTTTAGGACAATTTTTATCATTTAATAAAATATTAATTGATTTAAAAACACATTTAGGTCAATTTTTATACTATTCATTTGACAACATTTTAATAAAATCCCATACAACTTGATTATTTCAATAAAAATTCTTTAATTAAAATATTAAAAGTCATAATCATCAATGAAATTAGTTTTTGTCATACAAAGATTCAAAATAAATTTATTTTAATATTTATAATATCATTATTTTAAAACATTCATTAATGAGGTAATTATTACATCATAATTTTTCCATATATAAATTTATTTTCTTGATGTCTAAATGAAATACCATGATGTAGGAAATATTTTAATATTTTAAATTAGTATTTACATTAAAAGATATCAATTATATAACCCCACATTAAATTTTTCTATCAAAACAATACATGTTTACGATAATTTTATTATTACTTTAAATAAAAAGTTATAAATGTCATTATCTTACCCATGTGGCCTTCAAAGGCCAAAAGTATCCACCAAGGATTTTATTGGTCGTCCATGACTCATCCAGTTTTTCTAGGACAAGTTTTAAGGTAATTTTATACTATTATAATATTGTATTACCTTGAATTTTACATATTTACCCTTAACTGTTGAAAATATAATCAAAAGAAACTATTCACAAAATAAATTTCATCCTATTAAACCAACTATTATATAATTAGGACAACAATGTTTTTCATATTTTTCAAATTCAATTCAATGAATTGGTAAAACGTTATTTAAATTAAAATGTCTGTTTTTTACTATTATGCAGTGTTTTTCACTATTCATAAAAAATGAATGTTTATAGAAAAATACCAAAAATTCACCAAAAATAATTTTTATATTCGAAATTAAAAAATTATGTATATTTTATAAAATTAAAAACATAGATGTTTTTTTTAATTAATTTAAAATTATTTTCAATTGTCACAAAATAGAGACCATGTTTTTATGAAGTAAAAACATAAAAAAAGATTGAGAGGTGTTTATGTCCAATTTCAAAGTAAAATTACATCCAATGAAATTTTTTTGTTAAATGGTAAAAATATAATCCAATTGAACATTAATACAATTTTGAAAGATAATATAATTATTTAAATAAGTCATTTGAAAATAAACTTATGATATAAAATGTTGTATTTTCAAAATTCAATAAAAATGAACTTTATAAGAAAAATACCAAAAATTTAACCTATGTATATTTGGATTCCCTTATTCTAAAGAGTATTTTTTTAAATAGAACATATAAAAGTGAAAAAACCTATATTTAGAGAAGGTTCACCATCAAAAGGAGTTAGATCAACCATTTAATGAATAATAAGGTATTTAGGTTTAAAATTAGAATAATTCACATGTTAATATTCTAAATATTATTGGATAATGTTAATGAAATTTTACAAACATGTATAATCATATTGTAGTTAGTTCTTTTCATTCCCTCTAATAAACCAGCAAGGAATTAACTAACATTTAAAATAATATTATTTTGTTATTTTTCATTATGACTTAACCTTGTGGGAAACATGAGATTTCGGAGAAACACATTGTTGCAGGTCAGGTACTCCATCAAACCTTAAATCTCCATTAAAGTAAAATTAATATTTATTTCTAAAATATTATTAAATTTCACAATATCATGTCCTTTATTTATCTAGGATGTTACATCCATTAACAGCTTTGAAATTATGTCCTCACAATTTCATTCACTTATACATTAAATGAGATTATTATCATTGATAACATTCTAATATTCCAAGCTTGCCTCTTCAACCATACGATTTTTCCACAAAACTTTTACCCGATGAATTACCTTATTCTGAAACACTTCATATCTTCAGCCAAAAATCTGCAGTTGGTGTTCCTCATAAGAGATAGTCTCTTCCAACTGATCAACATCTGGACTCAAAACATGAGATGGATCCGGAATATACTTTCTCACCATTGAAACATGATGAACATTGTGATCCTGTGATAATCATGGAGATATAGCCACTCTGTTGGAAACTGACCCAACCTTCTCCAGGATTCCTAGGATCCAATGAATCTCATAATTAGCATTTGATTTATTCCTAACCGCATCACCCTTTTCATTGAATAAACATAGAGTTATTCATGACCAGCTACCCTGAAAAATGATCCTTCCTCAGATTATCCGCATAACTTTTAGGCCTGCTGTAAGCTCTTATCATGTGATTCTTAGTCAATTGAAATGTTTCTGCCATCTCTTCTACCAATTCTGGTGCCATAAAATTCTTCTCACCTTCATCCCAATAATATGGGTATGAAACCACATTCTATATAATGCCTCAAATGGTGAAATTTTTATATTGGAATGAAAACTATTCATATAAGAAAAATCAACCCAGAATGTTGTTTGTCCAAATATCCCTGGTAATCGATTGATAAATCGGATAACATATCTTCCAATGTCTGAATTGTTCATTATGAAGGCTAATCTAATGGTCAATGAAAAGATGTACTAAAATTTAATTCAGTGCCCAATGAATTCTGAAGGCCATTGCAGAAGATATAAGTAAACCTGAGATCATGATCAAATAAAATGGAGAAGGGAACTCCATGTAACCTGATTTTTTGATTGACATACAATCAAGAAAGTTTACCTAGAGAAAGAGTATGTAAAATATGAATAAAATGAACAGATTTAGTCAATCAATCAATAATAACCCATCTTTCATTGTTACCTCGATATGTTGTTGATAATCCCATAATGAAGTCCATTGATACATTTTCCCATTTCCACTCATTCATTGGTATTGGATGAAAGAATCCCATTCATAACATCCACTCTGAAATAACCTATTGACAATTCAAACACATCACAGTAATGTCAGCAATACCTATTTCTCTTCAATCCCACCAGTAATAATTTCGAATTGATGTGTACATTTTAATACTTCGAGGATGATCTAAAAATGGTGAACTATGAGCTTCACATAACAACTCTTTCTTCAACTGTGAATCCAAAGGCACACATAATCACTTTCCAAACCTCAGAAAACAATAATTTTCAATTTTAAATTCAGGCAACATACCCTTCAAAACCAAATATAACATTCCATGAAACAGACTGTCTTCTTCATGCACTTTGTATATTCTCTCTACTATGGATGATTTCACTGACCCCTAAAACAAAATAGATGAATTTCATGCACCAAAAAATTCTATACAAAATTTTATCAAATTATTAATCAAAGGATCTTGTTCCAAATGTAACATGGTTAATGAAGCATTACATTTTTTACTCAAAACAACATCCACTTTATTTTCTTTTATCATATAGTAATGGATCATGCAATTATAATACTTTATTAATTCCATCCATCTCTTTTGTCTCATGTTCAATTCATTCTGAGTGAATTTATACTTTATACAATTTTGGTCAGTATTTATTTTACATTTTACTCCAAACTGATTATGCCTCCAAATTTTTAAAGTAAAAAACAACTATAGATAATTACAAATCGGGTGTAGGGTAATCTAACTCATTAGTTTTCAACTAACGTGTAGCATCAGAAATTACCTGATTATTCTCCATTCTATCACTACCAATTCTTTTCAATGAAGCATCACTATAGATAACAAACTCACCATTTCAGGAAGGCAATAAAAATACTGGATAATTCACCAATTTTATTTTTAATTCCTTATGTAATAGTCTGATTCAACAGATCCATCACTACAACAAACTATTTAGTTCCAATTTTGACAATCTCAGGATGATAATTTGGAAGGTTATTCAGATCTATATACCTTCCCTACATAATTTTCCTCTTTAATCTGTGGAAATCCAATATGATCATTGAAATATATTAGGTGAAGCAACCTGGTAATTTTTATATTCTATATCATTTCAATATTACCATAAATTAATTTATGGATATTAATTTATAATTACCTAACTCCCAAATTTGGATAAACCATCCTCTAATACAAACTATAAGTCCAAAGCATTAATCATTACATAATCAGGAATTATGATAATAATAGATATTTAGGATCTTTTTCAGGTTTACAGTTTTAGAGAATTAGCTCATAAAATATTTATAATAAGTTGAATATTAACTGTAGACACTCATACGCATTATAAATTTTCTCATAAAATATAAACCCTTAAATGGAAAAAATAATTCTTTATTGATATTAATATTCTTTAATTCTTCCATTCTCTTATCCTTTCTTATACTATGTGAAAAATATTTCGAAAACATGGGATGAGCATAAAAATCTCAGTAAGGGATACAAAAATTAGGAAAACTATTAGTTTTTCAAAAAAAATAATAGACCATGAAAACTATATCATAAGTAATACTTTTCACCTTTATAATGTAATAAATACTATTCATTGAATAGAATCAGATTACATACCCTTTAGTAACCAAATGATTATCTTTAAACCCATAGAATGAAACATAAATCATATAAAGGTAACTTGGGACATAAAAAATTCGTAAATTGAATAACCATATGGACAACTTTCACACATTTCAGTAAATGAAATAGCCATATTACTGACTTCCTTACCCAATGCATTGCATTTTATAATGTAACCACCCATCCAGTTATATCACGGCACCGCCCGTCATTTGGGTTATCACGTAACCACCCATAAAATGTCCAAGTACTATTGTAAAATCATAATACATAAAATATTTCAAATAAAATAATTTCACTAATAAAATTTCTATTGAAATAACATGAAATAATTTGAAGATATCAAAATAATCAAACCATTTCAAAATCCTTTTTAAAAACTAAAACACCCAAAAACATAATAAGGGATTTCCATTCCTTTTAAAAAACATTAAGGCTTATAGTTGTAGCCAAATAACTATTACGGTGCCAGAGAATTCACTATTGCCACATATGTTAAAAACATTCATTTTTACATTTAGTAAAGTGATTCGAAAAAAATATTCCCATTGAATGAAATAAAAATTCAAAGGGTGTTATAGGATGTATAGAATAAGGAGGTGTATATTATCAAAATATGTCCCGGTTAATGAATATTGAGTCCAATTCTCATACCACATGCCCCACTAGACTCATTCGTTCTTTAATTTCTTGAATAATAAAATTAAACTAATTTCAACATGCTTAAAAACCTTTTTTATTTTATTATTCAATTTATTTAATATCATTTTTTAATAAATATTTAATTATTTTAGTTCATATTGGAATTTTTTCGATGTTCGAAACTTGAGTAAAAAATGAAAATGTAATAATTACAAATTGTCTACGTTGTCAAAAGTCCATTATCTATAGAATGATATCCTGGATTTAGATGTCATATATATCATATATATCTAGTATATATATGTATTTATAATAGTATATAACATTTAGATATATGAAAATTAAATTCTCCAATCATGGAGAGGGTAAGCCGTACATACAGAGGAATGCTACTTTCATCTCATTTTTTTCATTTTTAGTGGAATGAAAACCAAATAATTCATAGTTATATTATTTAAAAGTATAATATAATATTATATATACATTAAATAAGATCATTAACACCATAATATATATTATCCATGTATGGTATGAACGAGTCATATCTCTTTGAGGGGGCGGTAGTCCACACTTTGTCAAATGAAATTATAGTATATATACAACAAGAAAAAATAATGATATGTCTTAAAAAAGAATTATATAAGCATGGAGATAAAATAAATATCATAAATATCATATATAATTATAGTTCCATCATAATTTCCACCATAAAAGTTGGTGGGAGATGATTGAACAATCATCTTTTCCTGAGGTAGTAGCTAGCAGTCTATAAAATCGATATGTTCTATACAAATTAGACTGAGGTGTCTGTAAGGGTAGTTAGAATAATTCTCATTAAAAACCTAGAATAATTTGGAATATATTTTTATATAAAAAAGAATAATATGTACTATTGTGTGAAGAAGTAAAATAAAAGAAGAAACTTGAGGGAAAATGTATCCTTTAAATCGGGTAACTCCATTTGGATTGAACCAAAAGGCTTTCTTGAAGTTCCTTTAGCCAAAATAAAGGATTATTGGTGGAATATAGGGATTTTCAGAGATTATTTTATGATATTTTAATTTATACATGGGGGGTATAAGGGTGTGATTAATGTTTAGATGTGATGGCTTTTTATGGGGTGGGAGGGGCTCTTAAGGAATGTTGAAAATATTATTTTATTATAAATTGAATTTCTATTTAAAAAGGTCCCAAACTCATTTAATTGAATTATAATGGGATTTATGTTCAAAATAAAATAAACCATTAGGTTTTAGACATGTTTTCGTTTCAAATTTATCCTTATCATTTAATATTAACCCTTAATAAACTAATTGGACTCTTACTATGTCTTCTTGTGTATTTACTATATATGGTTAATATATTTAAATTAAAATTCAAATTGACACAAAATATATCATTAATGAAATTTTTAACATTATATATTTCATTTGGTTGAATAATATATTTTTAGGACTATTTTATCCTTTAATAAATTATTAATTTTTTTAAAAACTAATTTATGCAATTTTTTATAATATGCATATCGTGTCTTTTTTTAAAAACCCAAACCAACTAGATTATTTCAGAAAACCGTCATTTATTCAAAGATAAAAATTCATCATCATCTATAAAATTAGTTGATAAAATAAAATGTTTCAAAATAAATGTATTTGAATATTTATAATCCCATTTATTTAAAACCTTCATTTATTTGGTAATTATTTCTTAATCATTGTGTCTTAAATAAATCTATTTATTTGATGTCTAAAATATATAAATAAAATACCATGATTTAGGAAATATTTATAGCTTTCTAATTAATATTTATATCAATTAAATCAATTATAAATCTCCACATTATAATTGTTTTTTCAAAACAATACATTTTTTGGTTATTTTTATTTTCACATTAAATAAAAATCTATTAATGTCATTATCTTACCCAAGTGGATTTCAAATGTAAAAAGTCTCACCCAAGGATATTATTGGTTTTCCATTACTCAACAAATAAATATATGACATGTGTTATGGTAATTTTATATTATTATAATATTATTTTTTCCTTCAGTTACCCTATTTACCCTTAACAGCGGTAAATAAAAAATAGATGTTATTATTCACCAAAAAAAATTCATCCAATTAAAATAAATTTTACATTATGATTACAAAAATATATGTATGATTTAGTAAATTCATATCATATAAATGTTAATATTTCATTTCAATTAAAAATTTAGTTTTTAACTAATATGTAGTGTTTTTAAGTATTCCTCAAAAAATTTACGTTTTAAGAAAAATACCAAAATGTACCCAAAGATAATTTGAATATTCCAAATTATAAAATGATTTATATTTTACAAAATTCAAAACATAAAAGTTTCATTAGTTAAATTATAATTAATTTTTGTTTTCAAAACTAGAAAGACTGTTTTTATGAAGTACAAATTACAAAAAGATTAACATGTGTTTGTGTCCAATTTCAATGTTCAATTAATTCCAATGACCACAATTGAATTAAATTTTAAATATATATTCTAATTAAAGTTTAAAAATGTTTACATTGATAATATTTAAATTTTAAATATATCATATGAAACGAATTTTTTTGACTTAAAATGCATTATTTTCACTATTCATGAAAAATGAACTTTATCAGAAAAATACCAAAAAGTTACCCAATATAAACTTTGATGTCTGACTTCTATATAAGAATTTTATTTTTTAAAATAGAAAATAAAAAATTGAAGAAAACTATATTTAATAAGGGTTCTCTATCAAAAGAGGATAAATCATCTTTTTTAAGAATATTATAGTATTTATGCTTAAAATTTAATCCATTCACATTTTATATCTATAAATTTTTTGGATAAAGGTAATTGAATATAAAAAACATGTATAATCATATTTAAGTTATTTATTTTAACTCTCACCAATACAAAGATAAGGAGGTAACTACCATTTAAAATAATATTATATTATTATTTTTCAATATGACTCAGTCGTGTGGGCAACATGAGATTTCATAGAAACCCATTGTTGTGTGTCAGGTATGCCATCAAACATAGAATCCACTTTAAATTAAAATTTATATTTAATTCTCAAATATTAATAAATATGAGAATATCATATCCTATATTTACATGGGATGTTGTACTTCCAACTCTCCAAGATGTCTGGAGGTAGGTGAACCATAAAACTAATGTAGTAGATCAAATCATATAAGAGTGGAAAGGGATGGGAATCACCTAAATGGTGATTCAGACTGGAAATAAGGTAAAATAGGAAAGGGTTGATTTCTAATATTATAATGTAAAATAATTCAATTTTCAATCATTATGTGTTACATGGTTTTGTTTTATACTATTGTAAATGATTTAGAATCAGTGAAGCTAGAACCATCCCAAATAAAAATTAATGCTCATAATTAGTTCCCATGGATTAACAATAATGTTATAACTATGTATATCCACACTTGAAGACCCTGAAACACTTCATAATGGGTTTTTACAACCAATCTAAATCCATTATCCAAGTCCCTCATCCACTAAAACAATATTTATCTACAATACGATGTGCATAGATTCCACTATACTATGTATAGAAAATGATATAAAACCACAAAATATAAAAATTAATTTGAATATTAATTTATAGATTATATGTTTTAAGTTTTCCCTCTACACTACATACTAAATTGTGTTATTATGATTGAAATATTATAAGACTATTAAAATTCTTCTATATGATTATGTGACATATCAATGTGCCCAAGGAAACTATCAAGCCTCTAACAGAAAATGAAAACATACCATTAATGCATTTAAACTCCAATATTAATAATCCAAAACATGGTTCTTAAAAAATATTTCATCAAAACTCAAATATTGAAACCCCCATATCATCCTACAAAATTAATGTATTCAGTCTATATGGATGATATACCCAAAACATTGTAACATTAAACACATCATACATTACACCTTTTCTATGAGAAAGAACATACAAAAATTTGACAAAGTTGATCATCTCTATTAATTAAAATAGCTCAATGAACTAGGGATCCATCATTTATTTACTCACAATATGATTCCTTTCAAATCAATATAACCCACTAATAAAAACTAGATTTCCCACTTTATACTATAGCTGATGTATACTCTATTTTATATACGAATTATATATACTCTAGTAAATTATTTACCACTTTTAAACTAAGGAATATTCATTGACGTCTCTTAAAAGTGACATGGTAAAAAATAGAATACTCCCCTAACTATAAAAAACATAATAGCGATACTCATATTCTTCAATACATGAAAATTAAAAGTGAAATATAAATAAAAACATGATTTTTTGGTGAAATAAGAAAGTGAATGAAAACACTCTTATAGAATATTAAAATCTAGGATTTGTGACCAGAAAATATACTCTATAATAACTGATATTCTTATAAGTTATAGAGGTAAAATAAAATTTTATTTTCTTATATTATATAGTCAATTATTAATGTATTGGTAACAAGTTGGTATTATAAGTTGTAAAGAATTTCATATATTTGAATTTTGAGTTTTTTAGATCTTCAAAATAGGTTTCATGTGGTAGAGTTAACTTGAGGGGTATTCTTTTCATTCGTCAGTTTTTATTATTGTCACATTGTCTCACTATTTTTGAATGATATAAAAAACCATTTAATGCATCATGGATCTAGGGAATGCAACAAGGTTTTCACACTATCTTGAAAATTGTCCATCTAAACCATTATGCTACCTAGTTTATTTAAAGATTTTAATATGACCCTTCCCAATGATTTTTCTATATTTACAACCTTTAATCACTAATTGATTGACCGAAATGGATTATATTAAATAATCACACTGAAATCACTCTTCCATTAATATCCCCTGGGGGTACGAATATCTATTTTTATTAAAGTTTATTCTCACCCCCCATTTACATTATCTCTTTTATCAAATTTTCACATGTAACATGTCATAATTTGGTTATGGGATGGAATTTTGACACTGCTAAATAATGGTGGAATCATCCCAATATAATGATTCATTTATATGAATTACCTATATGTATTATTTAGAATATTTTCAAATGATTTTGTAACCATTTAATTATGGTTGGGGTGGTAAGATCATTCCCTTGATATTCTTTATGTTCCCAAAAAATTAGAATTGAGTTGATAGAGAAATTGATATTGAGTCTTAGATATTTTTTGTGATGGTTCCAATTTTATGTGCAAGACCATCGAAAAAATAATCTTCACAGTTTTCATGACCCGAGGATGCTTTGTGGGTTTTACGATATTATTATTATGTATAATTAAGTATAAATTAATTTAAAATTGTTATTAATAACTGATATTAATGTAATGCCTTAGGATATGATATTCAGTGATTATTTTAGATTCAACAGGCTTGGCTACGGATTAGTGGATCTCAATAGGGATTATAAATTAGTGTATGAGGTACATGGTCCATATATATAAGCATAATAATATATAAATTGATTTATATAGTCTTTTAAATGTTATGTATTAAAATTTGGGACAGTGATATTAATTTTTAATTGACTGGATTCTATAAAATTCATATTTAAGAAACCCCATATCAGGTAGACTAACTCAATTTGTTATATTATTTAATTAGGACTGAATTCAAAGATCCAAATACATAAGTTGAACAATTTAGTAGTATAATGAAAAAAAGATAAATAAATTGACATTCCATAACATTGAAACATAAAATACATCACCTTAATATAAAAAATATTATAATTTTCTGATTAAAATTATTTTGTAACATGGATTTATATTTATTGCTTAGAGGATAATTATTAATCAATATAATGTTATGTGTTTAGGTTCTCAGTAAGGGGTGCACTTGATGGAATGATAATAATAAATTTTTGGAATATTTAATATAGTATGGATAAATTAATTGTCTAATTCAATAATAAAAGAAACCATGATTATAATATAACCATGGAAAACATAAAAAAAAAATGGACAAGTTAACTAAAACTCATAGTGATGAAATGAATTTTACGAGTTATCATTAACATACATAAAATTCCTTGTTCCATGTTATGAAAAATAAATATGTAAAGAATACAATAAATAACCAACTAATTTGTCCCATGATACCTTTTCAATTCAATGAGGGTATATGTAACCCTATATCGTACTATTTAAAGACAAAGTACAATACATCAATCAAATGAATTGAATTGAAAGAAAATACATATCATGGTTATCTATTTGAAATCCAATATATATTCTTGACCACATAATCGATTGATTTTTTTTAGAAAGAGGTATATATAATATTTTAATATTTCCAAAATAGATGTAACATTATGGATATAAATGTGAACATCCCATAATAAACGTATAAAAAACTGATATTCACTCAATTATTCATTGTAATATTATAACGGAATGATTAAAAGGTTGGAGTAGAGAGTAATTTCCATGGGTAAAGTTATAAATAGTATGCAATATTTTATTATGGATAGTAAAGTTATTAATAATCATATAAAATTGTATCCCTATGAATTGATAAACTATGTGTGTATTTATGCCCATGAATTTAGATACATGAAAATATATTGTAAAAAACAATAAAAAAATTTCAATGATATTACAAATTATTGCATCAATGTTGCATCCTACATCCAGTTGTTTATATCCTGAGAGGGATATCACTTAAAAGAAACCACATATATAATAGTTTAACAAAATATTAGGTTTTTTATTGATAATGGTGTTTAAATTATATAATATGGCTAGTTATGGTATTATAATGAGAGGGGATTGTGATATATCATTAAAAATTTGATTGTTAAATTAAAAATGTGAGGTTTAATTACATTTATAAAGAAAAATAAAATTTATATATTGAAAATGTAATAAAATAAAAGAGGATAAAAAAATGTACATTTTAATGTTGATTCTGAATTAATTATAACCATATGAGATACCTATACATAATATATAGAGAATAAATGAAAACCAAATCATTTTTAGTGGATTTAAATGAAGATTATTGATATAATGGGTGTGTTTTTTAAAAAATGAGGGGGTTTTGTTTAAAAAATTCTAAAACAATGGACATAGAAATTGTTTTATAGATATACGAAAAATGTTGGCCTTACAATTGTTTTATCCCATGATACTTGAGAAATATGGGATAATTTTTAGTAGAATAATTTTTTTTAAACAAAATATTAAATATATTATTTTTTATGGGTACTATATTTTTTTCAAAAAATATTTTTTATTATCGTAAAATAAGAAATTGATTTTAGATGATTGTTAATTAGGTTTTAAAATTTATTTTATAACATTAAATATTATATTTTATTGAGAAAATCAATATCATAATTATACGTACATTATAATTTTTATTACATAATATTTATTTCATTATGGTTTAATAATATTTAACTTCTATTTATAACACATTAAATTTTTTATCAAATAATTAAAATTATTCTGAAATTTTTGAAAAATCATCATATGATGATTTTAGATAGATGATCCCAAAAAATCCTTTTCATAAAAATATGTATTCAAATATTTTAAATATAATCATTAAATAATATAATAATATATTGAAAAATACCAATTTGTATCACATGATATAATATTTTAACAATATAAAACATCATATTATGGAATAAATATCTTTTATTTTTTATATATGAATAAATATTATTTTTAAATAAATTTATGAAAGGAAACATTATTTACATTATATAAATTTAATAGAAAACATTAATTTATTGAAATATTTAGACATATTTTTTCAAAAAATATATATATGGTTTCTATGTATAAAAAAAATAACAATATCCATCCACAAATAAAATAAAAATATTCATTTATATGGGGTGATATATTAAATCAAAAATGGGTGATCATTGTTACAAATATTTTAATATAAACATAATTTGCACTCTAATTATACTTAATTCCTTGATATATATTCCCTTGTAAAATGAGTATGATCCTTAAGGGTAATGGATGTGATGTTTGTGAATTTATAAGGTGGATCCACTAACATTGAACTCATAGTTATGTCAACTAATGTTAATTTTTACACAAAATAAATCCATGAAAATTAAATTTTTGAATAAATTCATGTGAATTTTTAATGGATATTCACAATTACTCTACCACCCTCTCATGATTTAAAAATGATATTCATAATGGATGTTCCTACTAGTTGGTGACATTGTTTCTCCCTTCCAAAACCAAATTATTTTTTTATTAAAAATTTAATTCCATAATTATAATGGATAATTTTCATTTAATGGTCATAATTATAAACATTCACAATACCCAAATGTCATAATGACCAATGGGCATGATGACCATTGATCATTATATCCAATATTAATAATTCAAAAATCCATAATTGATATATTTACTACTAATAAATTCTTTCATACCCACCTCATTATTAATACATTTCACTTATATGACCAAAATTGGTCCAAATATATGGATTATATTATCCTTACGAATTATAATTATTATTATAAATCTGATTTTTATTATAGAATGTATGCCAGGGGAGATAATCATTATACATTAATTATTTAGCATTATCTATTTTCCCTAATTTCCTAAGTAATATATAAAAAATTTATCATTTTTTTAATGAATTAATCTACCGTAAGAAATTATAATTCAATTATAGAATTTTCTATGCTATTAAACTAATCTTTATGACACAATTATCATTGTCTATAATGGAATATAACCACAGGATTATCCCATAACCTGTATTCAACCATGATTTGATTGTAATTCCCCTATCCTAGGTTTCCTAGTGATAATTGGTTTTTTATGACCTAGAAAACATAGTAGATGTTATTATAATCCTTGTATGAAGTATTTTTAGTCATCCAAATATAGAAAATATTATATTATAATAATAAAACATAAATTTTTGTGTCTTTATTATGTAATTATATATTTTTTCAATCTTGGTATTCTGCTTCAATACCTAATAAAAATCGAAATTATATATAGTTAGTGTGATTGAGTTCTCATTATGGAAAAAAGTATAGAGTAATCTAATAAAGGATTAATATGGTATAAAAAACATCATGAGTAAAATTAAATCAAAAAAATAAATACCCATTTATAATAATGGGAATGAATATATATTCATAATCATAATTACCCTAAAAATAATCTTAATTATTTATTTTCATAATTCTAGACATCATAATCATGTCATCGTGACCTTGTGAATATATATTATACATAAATAGAAATGATGAGACAATTAAACTTTATTAGTTGTCACATGGGGCCTAGCATTTCCCTGAGGGACTAAACACCATCTAAGTACCACCTAGGACATAAAATTCTAATACAATCTTCAATATACAAAATTGAAATGATCGAATATTGGAATATTATTCATAGTTGAATTTTATTAAATACATCACGTATTTTACTAATGGGACATATCATACATGATGTTACCATACAAAATAATAAATCGCATTCTTAATCAATTGGAATAACCAGTCAATGAAGTAATATAATTAAAATGAATAATTGGGGATTCAATATTATTAAAAAGAATTCATTATAAGGGAAATTATAGTTGATAAGTTCTTATAATTATTAATGGATTCTAATATTGTAAAGAAATTTTATTAGGAACATAAATAACCAAAAACATTATATCCAACTATTTAGATGCTAAAATATTTTATTTTAAAAAGTATTATAATTATACATTGCTTAACTTTTGAGAGTTTCAAGCCTAATGCAATAAAATGGCCCAATAATCAAACACTAGGATAATGATAGATTTTTACCCAACCAACTATTATATTGAGTAAATATAATAATATTAATCGATGAAAAAACCATTTCTAGTTATAGTATCTTTATAAGATGTATTTTATTACGAAATATCACATATTTCACTTAACCAATATATACGATTTCCATGTTTATGTGGATGCCTTGGACTATAAATTTATTATGAGTTAGGAAAAATTTATGTAAATGGAATAATCACAACAGTGAAGTTTTTTAAAATGGACCATATAGTGAAATAAACAAAAAAAATGGGAAAACCAGTTGGGTTTAAAAATGTTTTGAAAATGGTAATATAAATAAAAATTGTAATTTGTTAGATGATATAACCATACCCCGACATAGTTATATAATTATGAATACGTATAATGAAATAGTTATGGGTAATATATCATTTAAAAAAGAAAAAAAGGTGAATTTATAAAATGGATTTATAAAAAATATGTATATAAGTTGGATGTTCAAGAAATTTAAATAGGAAATTAAGAGAGATAAATATTAACACTTACCTCTCGTTAGCTTCATAGATTGGAACATGATGAAAAATCAAAAATAAAACTTCAATATGAAATGGATGCCCATGAGAGACACTCATTAAGATAGATTAGAATAGGTAACATTGAATTTAGCATGTAATAATGATAGTAAGGTTGGGGATTATTAGGTGTGGTGTGTATAATTTCATGGACTAATTATTAATTATTTTATTATCCTACTATCCCATCATTCCCCACAAAAACTTGTTTTCTATGGTACCACACTTAATTCTGCACAAAGTGTTTACTATAAAATTTGAGGAAATAAAACATCTTTGTTTAAAATAATTCATTTTCATATAAATATGATTTCATAAAGAATTTATTTAAGGATCCTTAGTGTATTCAATAATTTTTATCAAATTTTACTGTTTTATTAATAATATACCAAATCATACCACTTGGATAATTTTGAAAACATGTTTTGAAATATATAATCCATTTTATCAAATTTATTTATATAATTACTAATATTATCCCTATTCTGTTAGGTCGAAACATCAGTACAAATAAAGAATAATAGTATACATCTAGTTATTTTCATTATGAATTTACATTAAAACTCAACTTAAACCCATGACACATAATCTCTATTGAGAAAAGGATATGTTTACACGGTAATGTATGAACTGATGGTACAATCATTGGGCAGATAATAAAATCTTTATCAGCTGGTGATCATTACTAAAATGATCATATCTTATAGATGGTTCAACTATGACATTAGTTGCTGGTGTTTAAAATGACACCGCTCAAGGGAGAAGCCCAGTGATACTACCTGCTTCCTAATCTCTGCCTAATGAACTTGATAATGAATTTTCCTATTACTTGGTCCTAGATTTACTAACATCTATGATATTTAACCATCATAATTACAAATAACCTATAATTGTACTAATCATATATTCCAAATCAATAAACATATAAGGACCCAACCTTTAAACATAACATAATATTGAATTAAACGAATAATTCACATTGGTAATCTATTGACATTTAGTGTTTTAGAGAATTAGGACTTAACTATTACATCCCAAAATATTACAAGGTAGACATATCAACACAGTTTACTTTTTTTTATAAAAGAAACACTCTTGAAAAAAAGAGTTATGTCTAGTTCCATGTTTTAGACAGTATGACTTTTCCTTGATCCCATCCTTGACCGTATTCATCTTTAAGTCCTGTGAAAAAATTTCAAAACATGTGATGAGCATAAAAAGCTCAGTAAGGGTTATAAAAAAGTGAATGAAAACATTTTTTCATAAATACATACAAAACATGAAATCTTTTACTTACCTCGTGAAATCATACGATTTCTGAAAGACACATAAAAATCATTAATCATAAATGTAACTTGTGGCATCCATATCATACTTACATTGTAGCTATTACAACTACACAGGGAGTTAATTTGGAATACCCATCCCATTATATTCCCTAAATCACTTAAGGGAAACATTCATGTTTACCTCCGTCGCGTTACCCTATGCATTGGAGAGCTATCTCAGGCTCACCTACCCTAGGTTTATCACGAAACCACCCATATATGTAAATAATTCCCAACAACAATAACATGATCAAAACACATAACATAATTATAAAGAAGAGATATCATTCCCACATGGAAATATAAAAATATGATTTCAATATATTAAAATAATATGTCCATTCTCAAAAAAAATTTCAAAACCAAAATACGTAAAAAGAGTATATGGTATTTATTTGCCCATTTAAAAACAATACGACTTGTTAAGGAAGCCAAAGATCAAATAATACTCACGGCGACAGAAAGGTCGTTGTCACCGCTTATGTTAAAAAAACATTCCTTTTTGTCGTTTAATAAAATGCTTTGTATAAAAATATTCCCTTTGAAAAAAATGAAATATCAAAGGGGTTTATACACCATATAAAATAAAGTCGTGTATAAAACTAAAAATGCCTCAATGAAAAGAGATTGAGATGAAGTCCCTTACCTCGTGTCCGACTTGACTCGTTCGTTTTTTAATATCAAGAATAATAAACTAAAGATAATTTATAATTTCTTAATAACCATTTTCAATTTTATTATTCCTTTTATATCACTTATTACGATGTTATAATCATTATGAAAACATATAAGTTAATAATGTTTGTTTTGTTGATATTTGGAACTTGAGTCAAAAATGGACTTCTTATAATTACATGTTGTAAATGTAGTCAAATATCCATTTTCTCCAGAATGATAATCATGATTTAGATATCATATCTATCATATATATCCAGTATAAACATGTATTTATAATAGTACATAACATATAGAGGTAAAAAAAATGAAATGCACTGTTCATGAAGACGGTAAGCCGTACATACGCATGAACACTACTTTCATTTCTATTTCTTATTTTAATGAAAATAAGACATAATGATTCATAAGTATATTATAATTGCTTTATAATATCATATAGAATATCATTAACACTATCCTTTATACATCCCGCATAAGGCATTAATGAGTCACATCACTTTGAGGTGTCGGTAGTCCGCACTTACTGAAATGAGATTATTTTATTTTACCCAATATGGAAACCATAATGGTTTGATATAATTTGGAACTACAGAAGAATAATAAAATCATAAATAGACTATAAATCATATATAAATACAGTTCCATCATAATGGCCACCATGAGAGGCGGTAAGATGTAATTTAACAATCATCGTTTCGTGAGGTGTTACTTTTCCATCCACAGAAACATTATGTTCTTCATCCATTAGATGGAGGTGTGTGAAAGTGCAGTTCAAATCCATCTCATAACAATATCCTAGTATATTGAGGATACTTTTGTTGTTGCAAACAAAATAAAATAAAAATAGATTAGGGGTTGGAGAAGTAAAATTACAGAAAACAATTTAAGAGAAACTGTTACCTTTAATTTAGGTAACTTGCATTGGTTTGAACCAAAAGGACTTTTGAAGTTCTTTAAAGATAAGGTAAGATGGATATATGGAGCTTAATTGGTCATATGTTTGAAGAGCCAAATGTTTTGATAGGTGTGAGGAATTGGTTAGAAGAGGAATCCTTTTATAAGGTGGAGGAGGGGCTCTTTAGGAAAGTGTGAAACTATTATTTTATTATATAATTATATTCGGTTTCTAATGGTTCAAAAATCATTAAAGATGAAGATAGGATGAGTCATGTTTGAAATAAAATCATACAATCAGAATTTGACAAGTTTTGTATATTATTATAATCATTATAAGCTTATTTATTTAAATGGTTTATTAATGAGGTAAATAATCCATCATTACTATCTCATAAATAATTTAATTTATTTGATGTCTAAAAATAATTAAAAAAATAAAATGACGTAGTAAATCCTTTTTTATTTCCAATTAATTTTTATAGACGAAAATATGACTTATATAACACCATATAAAAATTTAATTACTAAAATATTTTTGTTAATGACAATTTTGTCTTTACATTAAATTAATTAATCTAAACTTTCATTATCACAACCAAGTGGCTCAATGAGGTCACAAAATCTAACCAAAGATTCCCATAGTCTATAATGACTCAACCAATATGGTTTTTACTAGTGTTAAAGTAATTATTAATTATTATAATATTATTTTTACCTTGAATTAAACTATTTACCTTTAACCGCTGTAAATAAAAGTCAAAAGTTACTATTCACCAAAAATTTATTTTCCTCTAAATGAACCACATTTTACTTCTTGATAATAACCACGTATGTCCAATTTTTGAAATTAAATTTAATGAATTGGTAAAGTTTCATTTAAATGAGAAAGTAAGCTTTTTAACTACCACTAACTGGTTTCACTATTCAACAAAAATTGATGTTTTTCATAAAAATCCAAAAAAATTCAGCTGAAGCTATATTTGATATTCCAAATTCAAAAATGGTGTCTATTTTTATGATTTCAAAACATAAGGGTGGTATTAATTAATTATAAAATTAATTCCCGCTATCAAAACAAATAGGGTTTTATTAAGAAATAATAACTATCAAAATATTAATACTTGTTTATTTACAATTTCAAAGTTAAATTAATTACAATGACCAGAATTGGATTAAATGGTAAAAATATATTTTAATTTCTCATTAAAACCAACTATAAAGATAATCTAACAATATAAATAAATTAAATTAAAAGGCACGTTTTAATTAAAATGCAATATTTTTCACGGTTCATTAAAAAATGATCTTTATCAGAAAAATATCAACAAAAATTACCCAAATTAAAATTTAATGTCCCCAATCTAAAGAAGGATTCTATTTGATCAATTAGATGTATTAAAGTGACCAAAAATATATTTAAATAGGGTTCACTATTAAAAGGTGATAAATCGGCCTTTTAATGTAAATTATACTTAAAATTAGATTCATTCACATTTTAAGAAACTACATTTTTATTGGATAATGTAAATACATTTAACAAACATGTATAATCATATTGTAGTTAGATTCATTCATTCCCGCCAATGCAATGGCTCGGAGTTGACTACCATTTAAAATAATAATACTATATTATTAGTGTGCAACGTAAGACTCCAATAAAACTCGTTGGTGCGTATCAGCTACGCTATCGAACATAGAAACCCCTTTAAAGTAAAATAAATATTTAATTCACAAATATTTATAAATATGAAAAATGTTAATTCTTCATTTACCTAGGAAGTTACATCCTCCCCCCCTTTTGGAAATTGCGTCCCCACAATTTTTATTCACATATCAATATAAGTGGGGGTATATATCTCTCATATCATTTTCAAATTCCCACTTTGCCTCTTTAACCATATGGTTTTTCCAAAAAACCTTTACCTTGTGAATTACATTATTCAGCAACACATTCTCTCTACGGTCAAGAATTTGGACTGGTTGTTCTTCATAAGAGAGATTATCTTTCAACTGACCTACATATTTGTTCAAAACATGAGTTGGATTTGGCATATACTTTCTCAACATCAAAACATGAAAAACATTGTGTACCTCGGATAAACATGGAGGTAATGACACTCTATACGCAACTGATCCAAAAATATCCAGAATTTCATAAGGTCAAATTAACCATGGACTCAACTTTCCCTTCTTACCAAAATGCATCACACTTTTCCATGGAGAACAATTGAGAAATACATGATCACCCACCTCAAAAGAAAGATCCTTCCTCCGGTTATCTACATATCTTTTCAGTATTCTCTAAGCTATTCTCATGTGATTCTAAATCAACTGAACTTTCTCTTCCATATCTTCTACCAATTCTGGTCCCATAAGCTTGCTTTCACCTACTTCATCCCAAAAAGCTGGAGTTCGACAACACATTCCATATAATTCCTCAAATGGAACCATATTTATACTGGAATAAAATCTGTTATTATAAGAAAATTCAACCAATGAACGGTGTTGGTCCCAACTTCCCTAATAATCAATCGAGAAAGCATGTAACATATCCTCCAGGGTCTGAATTGTTCATTCTGACTTCCCATATGATTGAGGATGAAAAGCTGTACTAAAATTTAATTTAGTACCCAATGACTTTTGAAGGCCTTACCAAAAGATAGAAGTAAACCTAGGATCATGATTAGATACAATGGAGAGGGGAACTCAATGCAACTTGACTATCACTTAACATACAACTGATCAAGTTTAACTAGAGGAAGAGTATCTCTAATAGGAAGGAAATGAGTACATTTAGTCAATCGGACAACTATAACCCATATTGTATTATTACATCGAGATGTCTTTGGTAATCCCACAACAAAGTCCATGGATATATTTTCTTATTTCTAATCTAGAACCCGTAAAGGCTGAAGCATCCCTTTTTGGAAACACACTTTATTCCTTCTATGCTTGCTTAATTATGTCAGATAGAGATGTTTTCACTAACACCTAAAACAAAACAGAATAATTTCCTTCAACAACAACTTCTATGTGAAATTTCATCAAATCAAAATCCAAAGGATCTCGTTCCAAATGTATCATGGCTAATGAGACATTAATTTTTTGACTCAAAGCATTATCCACATTATTAGCTTCTCCCTGATGGTAAAGGATCGTGAATTCGTAATCCTTGATTAATTCATTCCATCTCCTCTATATCATGATCAATTTTTTCTGAGTGAATATATACTTGAAACATTTTTGATCAGTATATAATTTACATTTCACTCCATAAAAATGATGCCTCAAAATTTTTAAAGCAAAAACAACAGCAGCTAATTCCAAATCATGTGTAGTGTAATTTAACTAATGTGGTTTCAACTGACGTGAAGCATAAGAAATCACCTAGTCATTATGCTTAAGGACACAACCCAGTCCTTTCAATGAATCATCTCAGTAGATAACATATTCACCATATCTGGAAGGCAGTGCCAAAACTGGAGCATTCACCAATCTTATTTTCAATTCTTGAAAACAATCATTACATTCTTTTGTACAGATGAACATAACTCATTTTTGAGTTAACATAGTCATTGGACTAGATAACCGTGCAAAATTTTTAAAAACCTATGTTAATAACCCTCCAAACCAAGAAAACTACGAATCTCAGTTATATTTATGGGACTTGTCCATTCTTCAACAACATTCATTTTAGCAGGATCAACAGTTATGAAATTTTTTTAAACAATGTCACCAAGGAATGAAATTTGTTGTAACCAAACTCACACTTCCTGAATTTCCCAAATAGTGTCTTTTCATTTTAGGATTTTGTTGAGTTAATAAGGTTTTCCTTATTACTTTTCCATTCCTTCTTGTTTTGAAAATCAAAAAAATCTTATACTTAAAAAAAATATTTTTTCCTACATATAGAAAGTTATCTTCTTTATGTAAATTTACCCAAAGCTATATTTTTCTATATATATCAATATTTTTCTTACGTATAAAAACCTGATTCATACAAAACACCCAAAAATCATATAATGTCTAGAACTGGAGTATTCCGTTTTAGGATCTGAATTCTGAACGTGATCTGTAATAAAGATCCACTCTGAATTCTGGATGAGAACTGTAGAAAATTTCCACTCTGAATTCTAGATGAGAACTTTAATGAAGTTCCACTCCGAATTCTGGATACGAACTTTCATGAGTTCGACTCCGAACTCTTATGATGTTCGACTCTGAACTTTCATGAGTTCGACTCCGAACTCTTATGCAGTTCGACTCTAAACATTCATGATCTCAACTCCAAACTCTTATGAACATTGACTCAGAACATTCATGAGTTTGACTCCAAACTCTAATGATGGTCAACTTCGAACTTGCATGATTTCAACTCCGAACTCTAATGAAGTTCAACTCCGAACATTCATGAGTTCGACTCCAAACTCTTATGAAGTTTGATTCCAAACATTCATGAGTTCGAATCCGAACTATTATAAAGCTCAACTCCGAACATTCATGAGTTAGACTCATAACTCTTATAATGTTAGAATCTGATCTTTTTCAAATTCGACTTCGATCTCTGCAAGTTCAGATTCTGATCTCTGGTGAAACCAGACTCTAAATTTTCATAGAAATTTAGACATCAGACTTCTATAGACTTCAGGATCCGAATTCCTATAAAACAGAATCTGAACATCATTTTATTAGACTCCGAATTCTATTTTGATTAGAATAAAATCATTTATTTACTTACATTCTGAATTCTAGTTTTTCTTTTTCTTACACTTGTTTCATTGTAAAACTATGTCGTGTTTTCAGTTACACATGTTTTGATATAAAATGATGTCCTCCATTATATTTCTAATTACCCGTTGGATTAGTGACACGTATATAGGTCCCTCCGATATTCAAGGAAAATATGACCATTGGAAGAGGGATCCGACCGTTGGAAATTTTCCTATAAATAGGAGATCATTTGAAAGATATCAACAAGAAGTTGATAACTATAGAGACCACAAGCTGTTAAGGTGATCTCTAGAGAGAAAATATTTTTATTCTTTGTGTGTACTGAAATGCTCGTTCAGATTTCTTCGTGTGACTCCAAATTTTGGTGATTACATTCGAGGGCTTCCTGGTATAAGAAGATAGTGGTGCCGACTACATTGAAGTTCGAGGGCTTCCTTGATGAGGAATACAGAGGTTCCAACTACCTTGAAGTTGATGGATTGCAAGGATAGCAATACAAAGACTCTGATCTTCGTATCGAGGGCTTACCCTGGTGTGGGTAAGAAAAACTTGCTTTAAAGTGTAAATCAAGGTACCTTTATCCAAGGTTGTTGGATACCCTTATCTTTGGGTTAAAAGACATATACCTTGTTACTTGATGATTTTAATAATTTTGTTTTCCGCTGTATTTTTGTTTTGGAAAGAAAGTATAATTATCTTATATTTCATTACACTTGTAATCTGATTAGTATAGATTCTATACGCTTTAAGGTAGAATCTCATATTGTAAACTTTGGTTCCAATTCTACAATTGGTGATTAGAGGTGTAGTGAATTTTCATAGTTTAAATTTTTTTAAACATAGATTTTTTCCTTGTCTAAGGAAATTTCTTAAGTGTACAATTCACCCCCCTCTTGTATATTGATCATCTACATCATTATTTTGATCCTACAATTGGTATCAAAGGAGGCCATTGAAATACTTATACTCACATATAAGTTTTTCAAACTCATTTCTTTCATTTTTCTTCATCCTTTCTTAGAAAGATAGTTTAATTTCGAACATTGTCATTACGAATTGTTCATTCCAAACATTGTGATTACAAAATTTTCCTACTAACATGTTTGGTTGCCAATTCTCTTCTTAGAATGGAAGGAATCAATGTTGGATATATTGAAAATCTAAAATGTACAGGACTACTAATTTTTTATTGGAATTATTAAGAGTACTGGAGAGATCGTATGAAGACATTCCTTATTAATACTGGAGTGGATAAATTTGTTATTCTTATTGGTGATTATAAAATTACTGATAAGGAAGTAAGAACATTCACTAACCAGGAAAATAAATAATATCAACTCAATTATAAGGTACTCTATACTTTACTATGTTCAATGACTAGAAATATATATAGCCGAATTTCTTCTTGTGAAGCACCTAATTGTATCTAGAAGAAGTTAGAGGTTACACAATTTTGCACTTCTAATGTGATTGAAACTAGGAGAGCTATGATTAGGGATGAATACCATGGATTCAATTTTCCATATGGAGAACCAATCTGTAAAGTTCAACAGTGATTTATGACTATAGTGAAACTTCATCAGTCTATGGGAGAGAAAGGATTAGATGATAAATATCTTGGGGATATGATAATTTATATTATGCCTAATGAGTGTGAATCCAAGAAAAATGCTATTGATGAGAATAGGAAGGTTACTCAAATTTCGTTAGAAGAACTTTTTGGAACTCTTATCCAACATGAAAGACGAATAAAGAGAGATGCTGACAACATCAAAAAGAAGAATGTAAATGGCATAGTTGCCTTTACCACAACATAAAATCATTTGAAATCCAAGACTCTGAGAGAGTAACTAGATCCAAGTCTAATGCTTTGAATGTTCTGAAAGCTTATGACCACTGGAGTGCCAGTGGTGGTGACTCTTCAGATGAATCTTCTGATTATGAATCTTCTGGACAAAAGAATCGTGGTCTTATAGCCATATTACCAATTAACGATCATTGATTTATGGCTAAGGTACACAATGCTGAATATATGGCCCCAGCCTTAATGTAACGCCCCGACCCCAGCTACCCGAAGTCGGTGCATAACTTCGTAACATTGGCATGATCACAAAAGATCAAGTCTCGAAAGACCGATTAGTTTAGTAGACTTGGAAACACTAGATACATTCATAAATGTTACATTACAACAGAAGGTGAAAAACTACAATAACAAAAGTCTTCATAGTCCAAACTCATATCCTCTTATGACTATCCCTGTAGGTCATTGCTAAAATAATTCTTCACATCCTGGAAAATATTAAAACATTGAAAGGGGTGAGCTCAGATGCTCAGTAAGGATAACAATATTGCGGAAGCGTTCATAAATAAACATTAACATTTAAGGAAATGTATAACTAAAACAAAAGCCTTTTAAACATGAACTTCAACATAATATGGAAAAAGTAAAATGATATAATGCCATTCAATTCTTCACATGGATATTATATTGGTCGAATAATCACATGAAATATCAACAACCACCTTCATAATGAGGGAATGTATAATGCCAGACATTCTGAAACATTTTTTCAAAGCCTCGGCCAAGACGTCTAAAATGATTAAGGCCTCGGCCAAAACCATAAGTCAAATTGGGAAAGGGCCTCATCAAATTCCACGTCTAGTTGTCTCATAAGACCTACAGATGCATCGAGGATCTATAGAGGGCTCCACCCGTCAGTTATTAAGTCTAATACATTCCTCATATGAATAGGTTTAAACATATCATAAACCATAACATAATCGTATCACATAAAACATGCATAAAGGAAACATAACATTTCCTCATTTCAATCACAAAATATCAATACAACACCTTGATATAATAAAAACGATTTCAAAACCATTTTCAATACCAAAATAAAATAAAGTTATAACTTTGTATTTATTTTTCATTAAAAAAATGATGGCTTGTAGAGGAAGCCGAAACTCAAATAATGGTCACAGCGGCGGATAAGTCGTTGTCGCCGCATATGTACGGAAAGAAAAACATTCCCTTTTGTCGTTTAGCAAAATTCTTCGTATAAAAAAAGATTCCTTTTGAATAAACATAAAAGTCAAAGGGGTTTATACACCGTATAAAAGAAAGTTGAGTATAAAACCAAATATGCCTCAATGAATGGGGATTGAGATGAAGTCCTTAAAAATATCATTTTTTTTAAATAAAGTACATCTATAATGTGTATTCACTATAAGTACACATAATGTAAAAAATACAAGATAGGACATAATAATATCATGACATAATTTGAAAGTAGGAGATTAACCCAAAGAATAGAAATTGGGTTAAGAAGTTCCCTTACCTCGTGTCTGACTTGACTCAACCGTTCTTTAACCTCCTGAATAATAAACTATAGTTAATATATACCGTATTATGAACCATTTTCAATTTCATTATCCTTGTTATATCACTTATTACAACGATATGAACATTATGTAATTTTTTAAGTTAATAACGGTCGTTTTGTCGATCTTTGGTACTTGAGTCAACAATAAACTTCTTATAATTACAAGTTGTTTATGTGGTAGAATATCCATTATCTCCAGAATTATAATCATGATTTAGATGTCATATATATCTTATATATCCAGTATATACATTCATTTATAATATTACGTAACATCTAGAGGTATGAAATGAAATGCACCGTTCATGGAGACGGTAAGCCGTACGTACGCATGAACGCTGCTTTCATTTCAATTTCATATTTAATGGAACGAAATCATAATGATATAAATGTATAATATAATTCCACTATAACATAGTGTATAATTCCATTTACTCCATCCTTTATACATCCCACATATGGCATTAACGATTCAAATCACTTTGAGGGGGCGGTAGTCCGCACTTCCTAAAATGAAATTATCGCATTTTACCCATAATGGAAATCATAAAGTATGCCATAAATTAGAAATACAGAAGCATAAGTAAAACATAAACATATTATATATCATATATCAAAATAGTGACATCTTAATGGCCACCTTTGAAGGTGTTATATGAGTGTTGAACTATCATCGTTTCGTGAGGCAGAAATTCTCCATCCACATAAACTGTATGTTCTTTAACCATTAGATGTAGGTGTGTGTAAGTGTAGCTCAAATACATCTTATAAAAACATCCTAGTATATTTAGGATACTGTTTTTGTTACAAAAGAAATGAATAAAAAGAGTTTAGGGGGTTGGAGAAGAAAAATAAAACAAAACAACATTAGAGAAGACATTACCTCAAAATTAGGTAACTCTTATTTATTTGAGCCAAAGGCTTCCTTGGGAAGAGTTCTGCCCAAAGTGAGGCTTCTAGGAGTAATAGGGGGAAGTTGGGAGAGTATTTGGGCAGAGGTTGGCCGAGCCAAATGGCTTGAATGTTTGAATGAGGTGGTAGAGGTGGGGGCCTTTTATAAGTGGAGAGGAGGGGCACTCTTGGAAAGTAAAGAAAAGTTACTTTATTATAAAATGATTTTCGGATTTTAGAGGTCCCACACATATATACTTCGAGGATAAGATGATAAGGGTTAGAAATATACTCATCCAATAGGTTTTTGACAAGTGTACGCTTTGTATTTTACATTATCTTTCCATTTTATTTAAATCGTTAAATAATGAGGTCATCGCTGCATCATCATGATGTTATAATTAATTTAATTTATATAATGTCTAAAAATTATAAAAAAAAATACTATGATGTAGGAAAGCTTTTTAGCTTTCTTATGAATATTTATAATCAAAATTTGGACTTGTGTAACCCCACTTAAAAACTGTTTTAGTAAAACGACTCATGTTTGTGTCAATTTAATTTTAACATTAAATAAATATATATTATTGTCATTTTCCAACCAAAGTGTCTCCATGGGGTCCCCAAGTTGACCCATGGGTTGTCTTGGTCGGCCATGACTCATCCAATAGGAGTAGGAAAAGTGTCAAGCTCATATCATATTATTAAAACATTGTTTTTACCTTAAACTACACTAATTACCTCTAATCGCGATTAAGAACTTAAAAGTTACTATTCAACAAAAATTATTTTGATCTCATTGAACCACATTTTACTTCTTAATGACAACCATGTATGTCGGATTTTTGAAAATCAAATCACAGAAGTGGTAATATTTCATTTAAACGAAAAATCAGTTATTTAACTACCACTTAGTGCTTTCACTATTCATCATAAATTGAAGTTTTTCAGAACAATGTCAAAATTTCACCCTAAGCTATAATTGATATTCCGAATTCAAAAATGATGTATATTTTAAAAAATTCCAAACATATAAGTTGCATTAATTAATTTTATAATTAATTCCCGTTGTCACAACAAATAGCGTGTTTTAAGAAACAATTTATATCAAAAGATTGGCAATTGTTTATGTCCAATTTCAATGTTAAATTAATTCTAATGACCACCATTGGATAAAATGGTAAAAATATATTCTAATTATACTTTAAAACCACTAAATAGTATAAATTATCACTATAAATTATTTTGATTAAAAAAGTTGTTTTTAAGTATTTTTCACTATTCATAAAAAATTAGAAGTTCTCAGAAAAATACAAAAAATTCAACATAGGCTAATTTCGATATTCCGAATCCAAAAATGAAGTCCATTTTGAAATATAAAATTTCTATAATTTTAAAAGGTGGCTATTACTATTCATAACGGCTACTTTGATTAGTCGCGGTGTTTTAGAACTCGAAGTTGCGTACAATGCAAGCTATTGCATTATTGAATGAGAAGCGTATCATGGAAGCTTGTGGTGTTACATTCTCCACTCCTTCAATAAATTGCGTCCTTGCAATTTGAAAATTTTCTTTGAAAATAAAAGGTTGAAAATAGAAAATACCTTTGTGGAAAACCCACATCTGAAATAAGGTTAATAAATATATAATATTAAAAGGAAGCAAGATAAGTACAAAGGTCACCCGATATAACCCATTCCAGGATTCTATGAAAATATGGATATGGAGGAGAAAAAAACCATCAAGGTCTGATGGAGAGTTATAGAAAACAGGATTAGGAGAAAGTTTAACCACAAGAAAATCACAAACTTGTGATTGGTTAAACGGGCATTGAATCCCCAGTTGGAAAAGTTAACCGACAACATTTTTGTTTTAAGTTACCTTTTATAATGTTGAGGAATTTATTTAGGAGATTTACTAATAACGTAAGGGAATATACATACTTGTTAGGTATACTTTCATTCGTTAATAAATTTTTACCACAAACCCAACTTTTACTCCAAATGGTAACGGAACTCAAAAATATTCTATTTATCCTAATTGTATAAGGTTCCAAATGTTAACACATACCATTTAGATTAGTAAAATTATTTTTTAATAACCAGGGACTTCCTGTAGGCTAGTGGTAGGAAATAAAGGCTTGTCGCACTATGATTGTGGGTTCGATTCCTGCAGCTTTGTCCGATGCGACGGGTTATACCCCACCCTGCAGGTTGTCCTTTTCCTAAAACAATAGTATCATAATATTCCAAAAATAATCTTCATAAATTTTTTATCCTTAAACATTACTTATCCAAAGATCAACTTAATCCACTCCAACCTTTATAGTTATCCAAAATACCTATGTCCAGACTTTCTCTAAAAGGTCTCTTAATTCCAAATTCAATTTATCAGATTCCCCAAACAAAGTAAAGTTTCTCTTATTGTCACATACTAAAAATATAATTACCTTCATCATATTAAAACCTTACTGAAATCAACAAGTACGGCAGTACAATACTTATATATATATATCACATTATTCTAATAACCAGAATATAATCCATGAGTCCAAAAGCACCATTACATTAGTTATTCTGCTTCAACTGTAGTAACAGCATAAGATTGTCCTTGATCCCTTGGCCTTTTCTGAGGTATGTTTCCCTGACGCTTAGGACATTCATTTGCATAATGACCCATTTCTCTACAACTGTAGCATTCAACTTTGATAGCCTCTTTCTTCCCCTTGCAATCACGAGCCTGGTGACCCTTTTCTCCACATTTATAACAAACTCCCATTCCTTTTAGGCAAGTACCAGGGTGATTCTTCCCACAATTATCATATAATGGAAAATCCTTCTTTCCCTTTTTCCCTTTATCTGTATCTTGTTCCACCGTTCTCTTCTTCTCTTGCTTTACTTTGTTGTCATAAGACTTAGAGAATTCCTTTTCTATCTTGATAGCACACGAGACAATATCTTCATATGATGAGAAGGATTGTGATACTAGAGATCGACGGAGAAATGGTTTTAACCCATCAAAGAAACGATCAATCTTACCTCTTGGGTTACGTATATAATCTGCAGCATACCTTGCTAACCTTGTAAAGTTGGCCTCATACTTTGCGACATTCTCATCCTCCTTTTGTCTCAGACTCAGAAATTGCCTTTCCATATCCGCTCGATGGTCTCGAGGAAAGTATTTTTCTAAGAACAACTCTTTGAACTACTGCCATTCCATGTTTGTTAATTCATCATCATCCTTTGTGTTTTGAATTAGTTACCACCATTGATCGGCATCTCCAGTGAGGCGGTACACTGCCATGACATCTTTCTCCCTTTCACTACTCCCCAAGGCATTGAATATTTTGTATAAGGAATTTATCCATTGCTCTGCTACTATAGGATTTGTACCCCTATTGAAGGTTGGTGGTTGTTGCCTCATAAAATGGTCTAGCATTGATCCTCCACGTTGTGGATCAGGGTGCTCCATACGAGTAAGGTTATTATTCATAACCTGAGTGAGTTGTCCCAGTATGGTAAAAAGTTGATCAGCACCAGTTGTATCTCCAGATCCACAATAATTATCTTGAGCAGGAGGGAAATCCCTACACGGAGTGCGTGCATTGATACGGTTTCCATTCCTTCCACTAGGCGCCATTTCTAAATAATGTCATAAACTAGATTAGTTTATGAATCAAAATACATAATTCCATACTTGTAAAACACTTAACATAAATTGAACGATTATGGATATAATCCATAATTATAAAAAAAAATTCTTTGAGGAAGTATATACTCATAACCCTTCATAGTGGTTTGTAATGAAAATGGGAATTATCCTAAGCATATCCCCCGGGAGTGTCGTAACCAAGAGTGCAGCAAGGCCCGTTGTCGTGCACCAGTTCCCGTTCGAGTCTAGCTCAAGTTGGTGTTTTCGGGTTTTACCCCTAGGAACATATGTGCCAGAGCCGCCTCTACCTGCTCGTATCCAGACAGGGATGTATTTCTCGGAAAAATCACAAAATATCTACAATACCAAAATTCTAGGAAGTTCTTATATACTAATCCTCAAAGTTCATCTTAGGTCTACGTGATCTAATCAGAGTTTATCTAAATCTAGCTTCTAAGTTTGTACTAAACTTCCTCTGATACCAACTGTAACGCCCTGACCCCAGCTACCTGAATTCGGTGCATTACTTCGTAACATTGTCATGATCACAAAAGATCAAGTCTAGAAAGACCGATTTGTTTAGTAGACTTGGAAACACTAGATACATTAATAAATGTTACATTACAACATAAGGTGAAAAACTACAATAACAAAAGTCTTCATAGTCCACACTCATATCCTCTTATGACTATCCCTGTAGGTCATTGCTAAAATACTTCTTCACATCCTGGAAAATATTAAAACATTGAAAGGGGTGATCTCAGATTCTCAGTAAGGATAACAATATTGCGGAAGTTTTCATAAATAAACATTAACATTTAAGGCAATGTATAACTAAAACAAAAGCCTTTTAATCATGAACTTAAACATAATATGGAAAAAGTAAAATGAGATAATTCCATTCACTTCTTCACATGGATATTATACTGGTCGAATAATCACATGCAATATCAAGAACCACCTTCATAATGAGGGAATGTATAATGCCAGACATTCTGAAACATTTTGTCAAGGCCTCAGCCAAGACGTCTAAAATGATTAAGGCCTCGGCCAAAACCATAAGTCAAATGGGGAAAGGGCCTCGGCCAATTCCACGTCTAGTTGTCTCATGAGACCTACCGATGCATCGAGGAGCTATAGCGGGCTCCACCCGTCACTTATTAAGTCCAATACATTCCTCATATGAATAGGTTTAAACATATCATAAACCATAACATAATCGTATCATATAAAACATGCATAAAGGAAACATAACATTTCCACATTTCAATCACAAGATATCAATACAACACATTGATATAATAAAAACGATTTCAAAACCATTTTCAAAACCAAAATAAAATAAAGTTAAAACTTTGTATTTATTTTTCATTAAAAAAATGATGGCTTGTAGAGGAAGTCGAAACTCAAATAATGGTCACAGCGGCGGAGAAGTCGTTGTCGCCGCATAAGTACGGAAAGAAAAACATTCCCTTTTGTCGTTTAGCAAAATTATTCGTATAAAAAAAGATTCCTTTTGAATAAACGTAAAAGTCAAAGGGGTTTATACACCGTATACAAGAAAGTTGTGTATAAAACCAAATATGCATCAATGAAAGGGGATTGAGACGAAGTCCTTAAAAATATCATTTTTTTTAAATATAGTACATCTATAATGTGTACTCACTATAAGTACACATAATGTAAAAATACAAGATAGGACATAATAATATCATGACATAATTTGAATGTAGGATATTAACCCAAAGAATAGAAATTGGGTTAAGAAGTTCCCTTACCTCGTGTCTGACTTGACTCAACCGTTCTTTAACCTCCTGAATAATAAACTAGAGTTAATATATACCTTATTAAGAACCATTTTCAATTTCATTATCCTTATTATATCACTTATTACAACTATATGAACATTATGTAATTATTTAAGTTAATAACGGTCGTTTTGTCGATCTTTGGTACTTGAGTCAACAATAAACTTCTTATAATTACAAGTTGTTTATGTGGTAGAATATCCATTATCTCCAGAATTATTTTCATGATTTAGATGTCATATATATCTTATATATCCAGTATATACATTCATTTATAATATTAAGTAACATTTAGAGGTAAGAAATGAAATGCACCGTTACTGGAGACGGTAAGCCGTACGTACGCATGAACGCTACTTTCATTTCAATTTCATATTTAATGGAACGAAATCATAAGTATATAAATGTATAATATAATTCCATTATAAAATAGTGTATAATACCATTTACTCCATCCTTTATACATCCCACATATGGCATTAACGATTCAAATCACTTTGAGGGGGCGGTAGTCTGCACTTCCTAAAATGAAATTATCGCGTTTTACCCATAATGGAAATCATAAAGTATGACATAAATGAAAAATACAGAAGCATAAGTAAAACATAAACATATTATATATCATATATAAAAATAGTGACATCTTAATGGCCACCTTTGAAGGTGTTATATGAGTGTTGAACAATCATCATTTCGTGAGGCAGAAATTCGCCATCCACAGAAACCGTATGTTCTTTAACCATTAGATGTAGGTGTGTGTAAGTTTAGCTCAAATACTTCTTATAAAAACATCCTAGTATATTTAGGATACTGGTGTTGTTACAAAAGAAATGAATAAAGAGAGTTTAGGGGGTTGGAGAAGAAAAATAAAACAAAACAACATTAGAGAAGACATTACCTCAAAATCGGGTAACTCTTTTTGATTTGAGCCAAAGGAATCCTTGGGAAGAGTTATGCCCAAAGTGAGGCTTCTATGAGTAATATGGGGAAGTTGGGAGAGTATATGGGCAGAGGTTGGCCGAGCCAAATGGCTTGAAAGTGTGAATGAGGTGGTAGAGGTGGGGGCCTTTTATAAGTGGAGAGGAGGGGCACTCTTGGAAAGTAAAGAAAAGTCACTTCATTATAAAATTATTTTCGGATTTTAGAGGTCCCACACATATATAATTAGAGGATAAGATGATAAGGGTTCTAAATCTACTCATCCAATAGGTTTTTGACAAGTGTACGCTTTGGATTTTACATTATCTTTCCATTTTATTTAAATCGTTAAATAATGAGGTCATCGCTGCATCATCATGATGTCATAATTAATTTAATTTATATAATGTCTAAAAATTATAAAACAAATACTATGATGTAGGAAATCTTTTTATCTTTCTAATGAATATTTGTAATCAAAATTTGGACTTGTTTAACCCCACTTAAAAACGGTTTTATTAAAACAAATCATCTTTGTGTTAATTTAATTTTAACATTAAATAAATATATATTAATGTCATTTTCCAACCAAAGTGGCTCCATGTGGTCCACAAGTTGACCCATGGGTTGTCTTGGTCGTCCATGACTCATCCAATAGGAGTACGACAAGTTTCAAGCTCATATCATATTATTAAAACATTGTTTTTACCTTAAACTACACTAATTACCTCTAATCGCGATTAAGAACTGAAAAGTTACTATTCAACAAAAAATTATTTTGATCTCATTGAACCACATTTTACTTCTTAATGACAACCATGTATGTCGGATTTTTGAAAATCAAATCACAGAAGTGGTAATATTTCATTTAAACGAAAATTCAGTTATTTAACTACCACTTAGTGCTTTCACTATTCATCAAAAATTGCAGTTTTTCAGAACAATGCCAAAATTTCACCCTAATCTATAATTGATATTCCGAATTCAAAAATGATGTCTATTTTACAAAATTTAAAAAATATAAGGTGCATTAATTAATTTTATAATTAATTCCCGCTGTCACAACAAATAGCGTGTTTTAAGAAACAATTTATATCAAAAGATTGGCAATTGTTTATGTCCAATTTCAATGTTAAATTAATTCTAATGACCACCATTGGATAAAATGGTAAAAATATATTCTAATTATACTTTAAAACCACTAAATAGTATAAATTATCACTATAAATTATTTTGATTAAAAAAGTTGTTTTTAAGTATTTTTCACTATTCATAAAAAATTAGAAGTTCTCAGAAAAATACCAAAAATTCAACATAGGCTAATTTTGATATTCCGAATCCAAAAATGAAGTCCATTTTGAAATATAAAATTTCTATAATTTTAAAAAGTGGTTATTACTATTCATAACAGATACTTTGATTAGTCGTGGTGTTTTAGAATTCGAAGTTGCGTACAATGCAAGCTATTGCATTATTGAATGAGAAGCGTATCATGGAAGCTCGGGGTGTTACACTTAATCCATACTTAATATTGAATTAAATGAATAATTCACATTTAAAATATGTTTCAGGTTTATAGTTTTAGAGAATTAGTACATAACTATTACATCTCAAAAGATTACAAATTAGAAACTTCTACTATGTTTCCATAAAATAAAAAAACATTCCTAAAAAGAGACATGTATAGTTCCATGTTTTATATATCATGACTTTCCATTTATCCCGTCCTTGAACCTATTCCACATTATGTCCTGTGAAAAAAATTTCAGAAAAAACATGGGGTGAGCATAAAAAGCTCAGTAAGGGATACACAAAGAATGAAAACTGTTAGTTTTTGAAACATCACGTAAACCATGTATACTTTATCAAAGTAATAACTTCACCTTCATGAAGTAGTAAAAACTCTTCACTGAATAAAATATCATTACATACCCTTTTTTAACCAAAGTATTACCATAAAACCCATATAAAGAACACATAACATATAAAGGTAACTTGGGACATAAACATAATAATGTGGAATAACCATACGGTCGACTTCCACACATATCACATAATGGAATAGCCGTACGGCCAACTTCCATACATACTTAATGGAATATCCATATGGCCGACTTCCATACCCAATGCATTGGAGGTTAAAATGTAACCTCCCATCCTGGTATTCACGACACCACCCGTCATATGGTTTATCACGTAACCACCCATCAGATGTCCATGTACCAATATAAAATCATAAAACATAAAACCAATATAAAGGAATGATTATATTTCCACATTTCAATCACAACATATCATTTAAATATATTGACAAAATAGAATCATTTATCAAAACCATTTTCAATAACAAAATAAATAAATGTGTGTATGGTATTTATTTTATTTAAAAAACATTACGGCTTGTTGAGGATGCCAAAGACCAAATAATACTCGCGGCGACAGAAATGGTCATTGTCACCGCGTACGTTAAAAAAAACATTCGTTTTTTTCATTTAGTAAAACGCTTTGTAGAAAAAGATTCCTTTTGTATAAAAGTAAAATTCAAAGGGGTTTATACACCTTATAAAAGAATGTTGTTTATAAAACAAAATATGCCTCAATGAAAGGAGATTGAGACGAAGTCCCTTACCTCGGGTCCAACTTGACTCGATTGTTCTTTAATGTCCTGAATAATAAAAATGAATTAATTTTTATTTCCATAAGAACCTTTTTCAAGTTCATTATTCCGTTTATATCACTTATTTCCATGTTATAAACATTAAGTAACCATTTAAGTTAATAATTTTTGTTTTGTCGATATTTGGTTCTTAAGTCGAAAGTGGACTTCTTACAATTACATGTTGTTCGTGTGGTCAAAGGTTCTTTATATCCACAATTACATTCCGGATTTGGATGTAATATATATCATATATATCCAGCATATACATGTATTTATTATATTACATAATCATTTAGAGGTATGAAATGAAATGCACTGTTCATGGAGACGGTAAGTCGTACGTACTCATGAACGCTACTTTCATTTCTTTGTCATATTAATGGAATTAAAACTAAATGAGAGGTATGTATATTTTAATTCCAGATTTATATTCACCTTATAGATGTATCATTCATCATATATATCCATTATATACATGTACTTATAATAGTACATTACATTTGGGGATAAGAAATGAAATGCACCGTTCATGGAGACTGTAAGCCGTACGTACGCATGAACGCTACTTTCATTTCTATTTCATATTTTTATGGAATGGAATAATAATGATATAGGCGTATATTATAAATCCAGTATAACTTCATATATAATAACTTTAAATCCATCCTTTACACATCCCAGATATGGCATTAACGAATCACATCACTTTGAGGGGGCGGTAGTCTGCATTTCCTTAAATGAAGATATCGCGTTTACCCATAATGGAAACCATAAAGGTCTACCCAAAATGAAAAATACAGAAGATTAAGGAAAACATAAACATATTATATATCATATATAAATATAATGTCATCTTAATGGCCACCATTGAAGGTGTTAAAAGAATGTTGAACAATCATCGTTTCGGGAGGCCGAAATTCACCATCCACGGAAATAGTATGTTCTTTAACCATTCGATGTAGGTGTGTGTAAGTGTAGATAGAATAATTCTTATAAAAACATCCTTTTATATTGATGATACTGGATTTGATACAAAAGAAATGAATAAAAAGAGTTTAAGGGGTTGGAGAAGCAAAATAAAACAAAAGGACTCAAGTGAAGACATTACCTTAAAATCAGGTAACTCCCTTTGGTTTGAGCTCAAAGGTTATCTTGGGAAGACCTCTGCCCAATGTGAGGCTTCAAGGAGTAAGAGAGATAATTGGAAAGACAAAATGGGAAGGGTTTGGCTGAGCCAAAGGCTTTGGGAGTGTGGGTATGGAGGTAGAGTTGGGGCCTTTTATAAGAGGAGAGGAGGGGCACTCTTGGAAAGTAAGAAAATGATACATTATTTTACAATGCGTTTCGGATTTTAATGATCCCACATTGATGTGTTTCGAGGATAAGGTGATAAGGGTTAGAAAGACACCCATCCAATAGGTTTTGGACATGTTTAGGTCATAGATTTTACATTATCTTTCCATTTTATTCAAATCCTTTATTAATTAGGTAATCACTGCGTCATCATGATGTCATAAACAATTTAATTTATTTAATGTCTAAAATTTATAAAAAAATATCATGATGTAGGAAATCTTTTTATCTTTATAATAAATATTTATAGTAAAAAATATGACTTTTATAACCGCATGTAAAATTGTTTTAGTAAAACATATCATGTTTGTGTCATTTTCACTTTAACATTAAATAAAAAGTTATTTATGTCATTTCCCAACCAATGTGGCTCCATGGGGTCCCCAAGTTGACTCATGGATTTTCTTGGTCGGCCATGACAAATCCAATGAGGGTAGGACATGTTTCAACCTCATATCTTATTTTTAAAACATTATATTTACCTTAAACTACACTAATTACCTCTAATCGCGATAAAAACTTAATAATTTACTATTCACCAAAAAAATTATTTTAATCCCATTGAACCACATTTTACTTATTAATGACAACCATGTATATCGGATTTTTGAAATTCAAAACACAGAAGTGGTAAAATTTCATTTAAACGAAAAATGAGTTTTTATAAGTACCACTTAGTGGTTTCACTATTCATCAAAAATTGATGTTTTTCAGAAATATACCAAAAATTAACCCTATGCTATATTTGATATTCTGAATTAAAAAATGAAGTCTATTTTACAAAATTCAAAACTTATAAGTCACATTAATTAATTTTATAATTAATTCCCATTATCATGACAAATAACGTGTTTTTATGAAACAATAAGTATCAAAAGATTGACACTAGTTTAAGTCCGATTTCAAAGTGAAATTAATTCCAATGACCACTATTATATTAAATGGTAAAAATATATTCTAATTGAACTTTAAAACCAATTCAAAATATTACCTAATTATCTTAATAAATTAGATTAAAAAGAGGTTTTGATTTAAAATACAACATTTTACACTATTTATTAAAAAAATGAACTTTATCGGAAAAATACCATAAAATTACACAAAGTAAAATTTGATGTCCCGATTCTAAAGAAGATTTTTATTTGGTCCAATAGAATGTATAAGAGTGATAAAAACTAAATTTAATGACGGTTCTCCATCAAAAGGTGATAAGAGAACCTTTAGTGAAAATTAGGGTATAAATGCCTAAAATTGAATTCTTTCCGTATTTTAAGCCTTTATATTTTATTGGATAAATGTAAAAACATTTAAAAACATATGTAATCATATTTTAGTTATTTCTAACCATTCCCACCAATACAACGGCTACATGTTAACTACTATTTAAAATAATATTATTATATTACTAGTGTGGAACGTATGTTTTCAAAGAAACTCATCGTTGCGTATCGAGTACGCAATCGAACATAGAAACCCCTTTAAAGTAAAATTAATATTTAATTCTTAAATATTAATAAATATGAAAAATATTTATTCTTCATTTACCTGGGATGTTACATCCTTCCCCCCTTTTGGGAATTGCATCCTTGCAATTTTATTCACTTATCAAAATAAGTGGGGGTATTTATCCCTCATAGCATTTTCAGATTCCCACGTTGCCTCTTCAACCATATGGTTTTTTCCAAAAAACAATTACCTGGTGGATTACTTTATTTCTCAACACTTTCTCTCTTCGGTCAAGAATCTGGACTGGTTGTTCTTCATAAGAGAGATTCTCTTCCAACTGAACTACCTCTGGACTCAAAACATGAGATGAATCTGGAATATTTTTCGTTAACATAGAAACATGAAAAACATTGTGTACCTGAGATAAAATCGGAGGTAATGCCACTCTGTATGCAACTGATCCAACTCTCTCCAGAAATTCATATGGTCTAATGAACCTTGGACTCAGGTTTCCTTTCTTTCCAAATCGCATCACACTTTTCCATGGAGAAACCTTGAGAAAAACATGATCACCTACCTCGAAAGATAGATCCTTCCTCCGGTTATCCGCATAACTCTTCTGCCTGCTCTGAGCTGTTCTCATGTGTTTCTGAAACAACTGAACCTTTTCTGCCATCTCTTCAACCAATTCTGGTCCCATCAGCTTCCTTTCACCCACTTCATCCCAAAATGCTGGAGTTCGACACCGCTTCCCATATACTGCCTCAAATGGTTCCATCTGTATACTGGAATGAAAACTGTTATTATAAGAAAACACAACCAAAGAAAGATGTTGGTCCCAACATCCATGATAATTCATCGAACAAGCTCGTAGCATATCCTCCAAGGACTGAATTGTTCGTTATGACTGCCCATCTGATTGAGGATGAAAAGCTGTACTAAAATTTATTTCTGTACCCAACGACTTTTAAAGGCCTTTCCAAAATTTAGAAGTAAACCTAGGATCAGGGTCAGATACAATGGAGAGAGGAAATCCATGTAACCTGACTATATCTTTAAGATACAAATGGGAAAGTTGATCTAGGGAAAAATTATCTCGTATAGGAAGGAAATGAGAAGATTTAGGCAAACGATCAACAATAACCCATATTGCATTATTATCTTGAGATGTCTTCGGTAATCCCACAACAAAGTTTATGGATATGTCTTCACATTCCCACTCTAGCACTGGTAAAGGCTGAAGCATCTCTTTCGGTAACAGCCGCTCATGCCTTAACCTACTGACAAGTCAAATACTTCATATTAAAATCAGCAATATCTTTTTTCATTCCATCCCACCAGTAGTACTCTCGCATATCTCTGTACATCTTAGTACTTCCAAGATGAACTGAAAACGAAGAACTATGAGCTTCACATAACAAATCTCTCTTCAACTGTGAATCCCAAGGCACACACAATCTCTTCCCAAATCTCAAAACGCAATCATTATCAATGTTGAATTCATGAAACTTAACTTTCTGAACCAGCTCTACCTTTTTCTGCAACTCACTGTCTTGCTTCTGTGCTTTCATGATTCTGTCTGCTAGAGAAGATTTCACTGATACATGAATCAAAACAGAAGGACATCCTGCACCAAAAACTTCTATGCCAATGTTTACCAAATCAAAAACCCAAGGATCTCGTTCCAAACGTATCATGGTTAATGAAGCATTACTTTTTTGACTCAAAGCATCAACCACTTTATTTTCTTTTCCCGGATGGTAGTGAATTGTACAATCATAATCCTTGATTAATTCCAGCCATATCATCTGTCTCATGTTCAATTCGTTCTGAGTGAATATATACTTTAATCTTTTATGATCAGTATATATTTCACACTTTACTCCACACAAATGATGCCTCTAAATTTTTAAAGCAAAAACAACAGCAGCTAATTCCAAATCATGTGTAGGGTAATTTACCTCATGAGTTTTCAACTGACGTGAAGTATATGCAATTAACTGATCATTCTACATAAGGACACAACCAAGTCCCTTCAACGAAGCATCAATGTATATAATAAACTCACCATTCCTGGAAGGAAGTGCCAAAACTGAAGCATTCACCAATCTTCTTTTCAACTTCTGAAAACAATCATCACATTCTTTTGTCAAGATAAACTTAACACCCATCCGAGTTTGCCTAGTCATTGGACTAGATAATCATGAAAAATTTTCAACAAACCTTCTGTAGTAACCTGTCAATCCATGAAAACTACGAATCTCGGTTACATTTGTGGGTCTTGGCCATTCTTAAACAACTTTTGTTTTAGCAGGATCAACAGTTATGCCATCTTTTGAAACAATGTGACCCAGGAAAGAAATTTGTTGTAACCAAAACTCACACATGATGAATTTCCATACAGTTTCTTTTCATTTAAGGTTTGAATGATAACCCTTAAATGACATTCATTCTCCTCTTTACTTTTAGAAAACACCAAAATATCATCGATGAAAATAACCAAAAACTTATCCAAGAACTCATGGAAAATTCTATTCATAAGGTCCATGAATACAGCAGGTGCATTGGATAACCCAAAATGAAAAACTATAAATTCATAATGGCCATATCTAGTACAGAACGCAGTCTTCAGAACGTCTTCTTCTTTTACTTTCAACAGATGGTACCCTATCCTCAAGTCAATATTTGAAAAATACTGAGCTCCCTGGAGCTGATCAAACAAATCATCAATATGAGGAAACATATACTTGTTCTTAATAGTAATATTATTCAAGCCTCTATAATCAATGCAAAGTCTCATTGATCCATCTTTCTTTTTAACAAACAAGACAGGAGAACCCCATGGTGACGTGCTAGGTCAAATGAAACCATTATTTAATAACTCATGGAATTTTTTCTTTAACTCTAAAAGTTCAACTTGAGCCATTCGATAAGGGGGTTTTGAAATTGGATTAGAATCAGGAACTAAGTCAACAGTAAATTCAACTTCCCCATCATGAATAATACCAGGAAACTCATTAGAAAAAACATCAAGAAACTCATTTACCACAGGCACATCATTAATCTGAATAGTTCCCTTATTTTCACCAATATGTGCAATGTAACATTCATTTCCATCTTTTTCTAGTTTCTCATCTTCCAGATATGTTATCAAAATCAAGGGTTCATTCTTGTACACAAACTGAAAATACTTCGGAAAAGAAACCATTTTAGCTCTACAATCAATATTAGCATGATAAACAGAAAGCCAATCCATGCCCAAAATAACATCAAACTCTACTAGAGGCAAAACAATAAGGTTTTCTGGTAGATTATTTCCACACACAAGGGTAGGAAGGTTTTTATAATTACTTTTTGTCTCAATGTTCCCTCCGGGTGTATTTACCATAAGTTCAGGGTTCATATCTTGAGATGGAATTTCCAATTTACTAGAAAACTTATCAGAAATGAATGAGTGTGTAGACCCCGAATCAAAAAAACACATTGGCATAATCTGAAAAACAAACAGTGTACATGATACCACTTCATTCGATGGCCCAACATCTGCTGAAGTTGTTGCAAAGGATTTCACCACCCCTTTCTGCTTGTAGTCTGGCTTCATTCCCCCAGTTTAGTTCTTCATTGGACACTTGTTTTCATAATGACCCATTTCTTTACACTTAAAACATCTTACTGTGGGCTTTTCATTGCATGCTTGATCATCATCCTTACAGTTATGAGCAATATGACCGGACTTACCACACCGAAAGAACTTACCAGACTTGGATAAACATTCTCCAGGATGCATTTTACCACACTTCTCACAGGATGGATATTTGGTTTTCTTACCTCCTTGCTTCTTTGATGAGTTCTTCCCCTTTTCCTGCCAACTGGACCTCTTATTATGTTGTTTGTCATAGTACACCTGATCATCGGCAAACTCCATTTCCAGCTTCTTCGCACATCGAAAAATTTTTTTCATAACTTTGGAACTAACGAGAAGATAAATACCTTAGATACTTTGGCTTTAACCCTGAGTAAAAACGGTTTATTTTACTATCAAGATCTCGTATGAAGTTTGGAGAATACCTTGCCAATCGATAGAACATTTCTTCATAAGTAGCCATTGATTCATCCTCTTGCCTCAATTCTAAGAATTGTTTTTCCATCCTAAGACGAACCACCTTCGGAAAAAATTTCTCAAGAAACATACCTTTGAATTCGTCCCAGTGAAGATCATCAATCTCATCACTATCCCTGATATTTTTCACCATAGACCACCACTGATCAGCTTCACCTTCAAAACGGTAAACAGCTAGACTAACCTTTTGATGTTCTGAACACCCCATGACATCAAAAAACATCTCCAGTGCTTTAATCATTCCTTTAGCTTGCACAGGGTTAGATGATCCTCTTAATGATTGGGGATGTTGCCTCATGAAATGATCCACCACTGACATGTTCCTCTGTGGTTGATCTGGATGATCTCGTGCATGGACACCACCACCATTTGTAGCCTGAGTCAACTGTGCCATCACTACAAAAAACTGTTCAGTTCCGATTCTGACCATCTCATGTAGCTGATTTGGAAGGTTTTCTTCCTCCTGATGTCGTCCCAACATATCTGCTTTGTTTCCTCTGCGGAAAACCATTCTGAACATAGAAATATCTTAGGCAAAGCAAAAAGGTAATCTTTAAATGCTATATCATTTTAATCATACCATAAATTAACTTATAATTTTACACTTTTCAAACTCCAAATGTTGTCTAAATAGACCTCTGATACCAACTATAAGGCCCCAGCCTTAAACCTTACTTAATATTGAATTAAATGAATAATTCACATTGAGGATCATTTTAGGTTTAGTGTTTTAGAGAATTAGGACATAACTATTACATCTCAAAAGATTACAAAGTAGACACTTCTACTATGTTTCCATAAAATAAAATAAAACTCTTAAAAATAGACATGTCTAGTTCCATATTTTATATAGCATGAATTTCCCTTGATCCCGTCCTTGACCATATTCCACATTAAGTCCTGTGAAAAACATATCAAAAAAAACTTGGGGTGAGCATAAAAAGCTCAGTAAGGGATACACAAAGAATGAAAACTTTTAGTTTTTCAAACATCACGTAAACCATCTATACTTTATCAAAGTAATACTTTCACCTTCATGAAGTAGTAAAAACTCTTCACTGAATGAAATATCCTTACATACCCTTTTGTAACCAAAGTATTACCATATAACCCATATAAAGAACACATAACATATAAATGTAACTTGGAAAATGAACATCCTTAAGTGGAATAACCATACAGTCGACTTCCACGATATCACATAATGGAATAGGCATACGGCCAACTTCTATACGTACTTAATGGAATAGCCATACAGACGACTTCCATACCCAATGCATTGGAGGTTATAATGTAACCCCCCATCCTGGTATTCAAGGCACCACCCGTCATATGGTTTATCACGTAACCACCCATCAAATGTCCAAGTACCAATATAAAATCATAAAACATAAACCCAATATAAAAGAATGGTAACATTTCAACATTTCAATCACAATATATCATTTAAATATATTGACATAATAGAATCCTTTATCAAAACAATTTTCAATACCAAAATACATAAAATATTATATGGTATTTATTTTATTTTAAAAACATTACGGCTTGTTGAGGAATCCAAAGACCAAATATTACTCGCGGCGGCGGAAAAGGTCGTTGTCACCGCGTACGTTAAAAAAACACTCCTTTTTGTCGTTTAGTAAAACGCTTCATAGAAAAATATTCCTTTTGAATAAAATTAAATGTCAAAGGGGTCTATACACTATATAAAAGAATGTTGTGTATAAAATGAAATATACCTCAATGAAAGGAGATTGAGAAAAAGTCCCTTACCTCGGGTCCGACATGACTCGATCGTTATTTAACGTCCTGAATAATAAACTTGAGATAATTTATATTTCCATAAGAACCTTTTTCAAGTTAATTATTCCTTTTATATCACTTATTTCCATGTTATAAACATTATGTAACCATTTAAGTTAATAATTTTTGTTTTGTCAATATTTGGTTCTTAAGTCGAAAGTGGACTTCTTACAATTAAATGTTGTTCATGTGGTCAAAGGTTCATTATATGCAGAATGAAATTCATGATTTGGATACAATATATATCATATATATCCATCATATACATGTATTTATAATATTACATAATCATTTAGAGGTAAGAAATTAAATTCAACGTTCATGGAGACGGTAAGCCGTACGTACGCATGAACGCTACTTTCATTTCTTTGTCATATTAATGGAATTAAAGCTAAATGAGAGGTATGTATATTTTAATTCCAGAATTATATTCATCATTTAGATGTATAATTAATCATATATATACATTATATACATTTACTTATAATATTACATTACATTTGGGGATAAGAAATGAAATGCACAGTTCATGGATACTGTAAGCCATATGAAGCATTGACCACTACTTTCATTTCTATTTCATATTTTTATGGAATGGAATAATAATGATAGAGAGTTATATTATAAATATAGTATAACATCATATATAATAACTTTAAATCCATCCTTTACACGTCCCACATATGGCATTAACGAATCCCATCACTTTGAGGGGGCAGTAGTCCACACTTCCTTAAATGAAGATTTCGCGTTTACCCATAATGGAAACCATAAAGGTATTCCCAAAATGAAAAATACAGAAGATTAAGGAAAACATGAATATATTATATATCATATATAAATATAGTGTCATCTTAATGGACACCTTTGAAGGTGTTAAATGAATGTTGAACAATCATCGTTTCGGGAGGCCGAAATTTGCCGTCCACAGAAACAGTATATTCTTTAACAATTATATGTTGGTATGTGTAAGTTTAGATCGAATACTTATTATAACAACATCCTAGTATATTGATGATACTTGATTTGTTACAAAAGAAAAGAATAAAAAGAGTTTAGGGGGTTGTATAATAAAAATAAAACAAAAGGACTCAAGTGAAGACATTACCTTAAAATCGGGTAACTCCCTTTGGTTTGAGCTCAAAGGCTTTCTTGGGAAGACTTCTTCCCAAAGTGAGGCTTCAAGGAGTATGAGAGGGAAGTGGAGAGACAAAATGTGTAGGGTTTGGCCGAGCCAAAGGCTTTGGTTGTGTGGGTAAGGAGGTAGAGGTGGGGGCCTTTTATAAGAGGAGAGGAGGGGCACTCTTTGAAAGTAAGATAATGCTACATTATTTTAGAATGTGTTTCGGATTTTAATGGTACCACTTTGATGTGGTTTGAGGATAAGGTGATAAGGGTTCGATATACACCCATCCAATAGGTTTTGGACATGTTTAGGTCATCGATTTTACATTATCATTCCATGTTATTTAAATCCTTTATTAATGAGGTAATCGCTGCATCATCATGATGTCATAAATAATTTAATGTATTAAAGGTCTAAAAATTATAAAAAAACTGTCATGATGTAGGAAGGATTTTTATCTTTTTAATGAATATTTATAGTCAAAAATCTGACTTGTATAACCCCAGGTAAAAATTGTTTTATTAAAACATCTCATGTTTGAGTCATTTTTACTTTAACATTAAATAAAAAGTTATTTATGTCATTTCCCAACCAAAGTGGCACTATGGGGTCCCCAAGTTGACTCATAGATTTTCTTGGTCGACCATGACACATAAAATGTGGATATGACATGTTTCAAGCTTATATCATATTATTAAAACATTATATTTATCTTAAACTACACTAATTACCTCTAATCGCGATAAAAACTTAATAAGTTACTATTCACCAAAAAAATTATTTCAATCCCATTGAACCACATTTTACTTCTTAATTACAACCATGTTTGTCAGATTTTTGAAATTAAAAACACCGAAGTGGTAAAATTTCATTTAAACGAAAAATCAGTTTTTATAAGTACCACTTAGTGGTTTCAGTATTCATCAAAAATTGAAGTTTTTCAGAAAAATACCAAAAATTCACCCTAAGATATATTTGATATTATGAATTCAAAAATGAAGTCTATTTTAAAAAATTCAAAACATATAAGTCTCATTAATTAATTTAATAATTAATTTCTGCAGTCATGACAAATAGCGTGTTTTTATGAAACAATAAGTATCAAAAGATTGACACTAGTTTTAGTCCGATTTCAAAGTGAAATTAATTCCAACGTCCACTATTGGATTATATGGTAAAAATATATTCTAATTGCACTTAAAAACCAATTCAAAAGATTATCTAATCATCTTAATAAATTATATTAAAAAGAGGTTTTGAATTAAAATACAACATTTTACACTATTCATTAAAAAAATAAACTTTATCAGAAAAATACCAAAAAATTACACAAAGTAAAATTTGATGTCCAAATTCTAAATAAGAGTTTTATATGGTCCAATATAATGTATAAGACTGATAAAAACTATATTTAATGACAGTTTTCCATCAAAAGGTGATAAGTGAACCTTTAGTGAAAATTACGGTATAAATGCCTAAAATTGAATTTCTTTCCATATTTTAAGCCTTTATCTTTTATTGGATAAATGTAAAAACATTTAAAAAACATATATAATCATATTTTAGTTATTTCTATCCATTCTTTCAAATACAACGGCTACATGTTAACTACCATTTAAAATAATATTATTATATTACTAGTGTGCAACGTAAGTTTTGAAAGAAACTCATCGTTGCGTATCGAGTACGAAATCGAACATAGCAATCCATTTAAAGTAAAATAAATATTTAATTTGTAAATATTAATAAATATGATAAATATTTATTCTTCATTTACCTGGGATGTTACACTGAATCATTGACCAATGATTCTTTAAATTCTAATGACATAAAATATTATAACTCTTCAGATGAAGAATCCTCTTCGGATGAAGAAAATACTTAACCTACCTATGATAATGTTTCTAGGATTGCTGAACTTCTTGAGGTTGAGAATTCCAAAATCAATAAAAAACATAATAAGGAAAACTCTAGGAATACTATTATTATAAAATAAATATCATATATTTCTGAATATCTTGATAAGAAAAATGTTGATTTTATAAGTATTTCAAAAAATCTTGTGGAAGTAAGTTCTGAGAAGAACAAACCTTCTAAAGAGTTAGAACAATGAATTTCTAAGAAAAGCATTTCGAGCCTAGCTCTAGTACTAAATATAATGATTTTGAAGACAAAAACTTGATTAGAAAATTCAACTCTGAAATTTTTTCCTTAAAGATGTGTTTATCTAAATTTACCTATGGTAAGGAAAATTTTGATAAAATGTATTCACAAATACGACCTTTAAGAAACAAATCCAGATTTGGTTATACCCATGCAAAACCAAGTTTTAGTAACAACTAAATTGTTCCAATATGTGCCCCATTTTGTGCCAAGTGTCAATGTTGTGGTCACTGGAAAAAGAATTTCCCTTTAAACAAAACCCAATCTCTAAGATTTCATAAAGCATACTTTTTATGAAGATGTGGGTGCCTAAAATTTTGTTATCTGGAAATCTCTGATCCAAACAAGTTTGGATTCCTAAAGTCTAATTATTTTCGTGTTTTAAAGAAGATAATTTAAGTACCAACAATAATACATGGTACATGGATAGTGGATGTTCTCGACACATGACTGGAAACAAAAGGTATTTTGAAAAGTTTATCAAGACGGAAGGAGGAAAGGTAACTTTCGAATATAATGCTTAGGGAGAAATTTTTGTTATAGGAAATATAGTTGTTCTTGGTAAAACATTGATTTCAAATGTTTTATTTGTTTAGGGTCTTAATCAAAACCTCATAAGAATAAGAAAATTATGTGACGAAGGTTACCTTGTAAATTTTAGGAATGATAAATGATTAGTTCACAACTCCAAGGAAGAATTTTTTCTCTCATCCAATACGCAAGATAATGTTTACACTTTAAACGTAGAAGTCCTTAGGAGCCAATACCTACCGTACGTTAGTGAAATAGAAGATCATTCCTGGTTATGGAAGAAAATATTAGGTCACTATAACCTTAGGAACTTATGTAAACTATCTATGAAGAAACTAGTTAAGGATCTACCGGAGCTTAGATTTGATTCTTCTAGAGTTTGTGATCCTTGTCAGTATGGCAAGAAACATAAATCTAATTTTAAATACATCAGTGAAGTCTCAACAACTGATGCATTATAGTTAGTGCACAAGGATATTTTTGGTACAACACAAACTGGAAGAATTAATGGCAAATACTATGTGATTGTTTTAGTTGATGATTACACTATATTTACATGGGTATATTTTCTAGAAAAGAAGTCTGAAGCTTCTTATTATTTCAAAAGTTTCAGATCCCAATTTAAAAATGAGAAAAATCTTCCACTGAAAACTATTCATAGTGATCATGGAGGAGAATTTCAAAATTCTTATTTGGGAACTTTTTGTAGTAGAAAATGTATTACTCACAACTTTTTAGCACCTATAACTCCAAAAACAAATGGTGTAGTTGAAAGAAGAAATAGAATTCTTTGAGAGGTAACTAGAACCATGTTGATTGAATATTTGATTGCTAGGCATTTCTGGGATGAAACTGTATGTACTACTTGTTATACTATAAATCGAGTTTTGATTAGACCTTTTCTTAATAAAATTCTTTATGAGTTATGGAAGGGTAAAAAACCTAGAATTTCCTACGTCATAGTTTTTGGATGAAAGGTATTAATCATGAATAATAAAGACAATCTACACAAATTTTCACCAAAATCTGATGAATGAATTTTCTTAGGCTACTCGACAACTTCTAAGGCTTATAAGGTTTACAAAAAAAACCCTTGTACAGTTGAGGAAATAGTTCATGTATAATTTTATGAATATGATCCTTTTGTTTTTAAACCATCCCAACCTACAACCTTGGATGTGTTCCAAAAAACTGATTATCATCCATTGATAGAAGATACTTTTGATAAGGAAAATGATCAAGATGATATTTCTAAAAGATTTACCTTAGAATACTTTCTACCCTATGATGATGAATAGGTTTTACAAAACCCCAAGGAGGTGTTTCTTAAGAATCATCACAGTGATAGTATCATTAGTGGTGTAAATAAACCTGTAATTACTAGAAGTTCTTTGAGAAATGAAGTAGAACATCTAGCATTCCTTTCCCAATTAGAACCAAAAAGAATTGATGAAGCTTTAGGTGTTGATGGTTGGATCAATACCATGCAAGATGAACTAAATGAATTTGAATGGAATAAATTCTGGACCTTGGATGAAAGACCTAAGGAAACATCTGTTATTGGAGTAAAATGTGTCTTTAGAAACAAATGTGATGAAAATGTATTCAATGTAAGAAATAAAGATAAAGTAGTTTCTAAAGGCTATAATCAACAAGAGTGAATAGACTATGAAGAAACCTATGCTCCAGTAGCTAGACTTGAATCTATTATTAGCTTACTTGCCTTTACAACATTCTTCAATTTTAAAAATTTTCAAATGGATGTGAAATGTGCTTTCTTTAATGGTTATGTTCAAGAGGATGTATTTTTCGAACAACCTCCTGGATTTGAAGACACAAAACATCCTGATCATGTTTATAGAATTACCAAAGCTTTGTATAGACTTAAACAATCCCCACGAGCCAGGTATGATAGACTTATAGGATTTTTGCTTCAAAATAACAATATTAAGGGAAATGCAGATCCAACCCTTTTTATAAATAAATACATGAAAAATGTTTTGATTGTTCAAATTTATGTTGATGAAATCATATTTGGTTCAACTCAGAAATCTTTAACTGATTTTTTTGAAAGTCTAATGAAATATGAGTTTGAAATGAGTATGATGGGTGAGTTAACATTTTTCATTGGTTTTCAAATTTCTCAAAAACCAGAAAGAACCTATATATCTCAACATAAGTATATTAAAGATCATCTTAAAATGTATGGATATGACAACCCTAAGTGTATAAGTACTCCCATCAATACCTCGAACTCTTCAGATCATGATGAACCTGGGAAACCAGCAGATCAATCATCTTTTAGAGTTATGATAGGAATCCTACTATACTTGACAATTATTCAACCAGAATTGATGTTTTCGCAATGCTTATGTGCGAGATATCAATCAAATCCTAAGGAATCTAACATAAAGGTGGTAAAAAATAATTTCTCTACTTAATGGGGACCATGGATCTAGGATTATTTTATACTTCTGGAAATGATTTTGTTTTAAAAAGTATTTCGGATGCTAACTTTGGTGGATGTAGAATGGATAAAAAGAGTACATCCGGAACATGCCATTCCATAGAAGATTCATTAGTTTCTTGGTCATGAAAGAAGCAATATTTTGTTGCACTTTCCACTGCTAAAGCTGAATATGTAGTAGTTGGAAGTTGTTGTGCTCAAGTGTTGTGGATGCAACACACAATCATAGATTGTGTCATGAGTTTTACTAAGACTCAAATTTTGTGTGATAACAGAAGTGCCATTGCCCTCAGTAAGAACCCTGCACATCACTCATGTGAAAAGTACATAGATATTAGGTATCACTTTCTTAGGGATCACACACTTAAAAGAGATATCATTCTTCAGTTTATCATAATGAAAGATCAACATGCTGATATTTTCACAAAATCTTTACCCTCTGATAGATTTTAATACATTAAACAGATGTTAGGAATGATAACTGTAAGGTTGTACTTCCTCATTAACATCTGGTTGAACAACTCTCCATATAGTAATAAACTACTTTTCAGAGGGGGGGTACATTTTTATGATAGTGTAATCAAAGTTTCGTAATGATATTTTCGTACTGGATCTTTCGTAATGAGATTTTAATACTGAACTTTTCGTAATGAGATTTTCGTACTGAACTTTCACAATGAGATTTTCGTACTGATCTTTCGTAATGAGATTTTCATACTAGAAATTTTGTAATGAGAATTTCATAATGAACTTTTCTTAATGAGATTTTTGTACTGAACTTTTTGTAATGATATTTTCATACTGAACATTCATAATGAGATTTTTGTACTGGAAATTTCGTAATGAGATTTTTGTACTGAACTTTTCGGATTGAGATTTTCGTACTAAACTTTTCATAATGAAATTTTCGTATTGGAACATTCGTAATGAGATTTTAGTACTGGAACTTTTGTAATGGAATTTTCTTACTAGAAATTTCATAATGAGTTTTTCGTTCTGGAACTTTCTTAATGAGATTTTCATATTGAACTTTCATAATGAGTTTCTTTTCGTTTTTAAATTCACTTCATCAAGAAGAATATTACAAACTACGAACAATCTTTCTAGCCAATTTGAATGGTATGATTTCAATACATAAGTTTTCGTAATCATATTTTTCTTGCTGGCATTTTCCTGTTTTTTTAATAAAAATAATTCGGATTCTAGTTTTCCATAAATACGAATGTTTTTATTAAAACCTCAAAAGATCAAAGTCATGTTTTCCTTGTGGGAATGATCTCAACCTTCAGATCAGATCAAACAGTTTTTCAACCGTTAGATGGATTTTGGAATACCAAAAGTCACATCCATCACCTATATAAAAGGGACCCCAAGACTCATCCCACATCGGTTTTTCAAAGCTTTCCCATCTCGAAGCCATGATGCTCTTCTTAAGGCAGGTTCTGATCTTTCCAAAGCTCTTCTGAATCCTTCAGAACTCTTCAGTATGAATGTATGTTGAAGCTACATATCATGATATTTCAACTTCAAAACCAATCTATAATTGTTTATTCTTCAGGGAATGGTTAGTGCATCAAGATTTCTTCAAGTTCGATTCTATTATAACCAAAAATATCAGATTGAATGGATGGGAAGATGTATGCATGTATAAGTCAGAGAAACATGATCCAATTTACACCGATTTTCTGATCGAGTTCTATGAGTCTGTTTCCTTCCATATGGAAGATGGAAGAGACTAGTTTTCATTTATGTCTTATGGTAATACTTACAAGTTATCTTACACCAAGTCCGCAAGCTTGGTTGTTTTAGCCTATGAAGGAGAAGAAGAGTTTTGATCACATAAGCTTCCAAATGAAAAAGGATGATTCAACAAAGTGAAGGATTTAAAATTCCTTGGACATAAGGATGATAGAACTGCTAAAATTTCTCATCTCACTCCAAACAATAATATTATACAGCTCTAGGTACAAGGTTCTCTCGTTACAAGAAGAGGCGATAAAGATAATTTGAAGAAAAGTGATATTTATGTCTTAGACTTCTTGGTAAATCTAAGAAATATAAATTTGAGGAGGCATGTCTTTATTATGATAAAGAACATCAAAGAAGGGAACTTAAGAGCTCAAATAATTATGTACCCTACCTTACTATCTAAGATGATAGTTCGGTGCATAGAATTCTTCATGGTTTCATGCAAGTCAAATGTTCGGAATTGTCAGCTTATACTGGTAAGTGATGATACTTTGAAGAAGATGAAGATGGATTTTTCTAGTTAATCTAGAGACTTCTACCCTATATCTGTGGAAGAATTTGAGGAAGATCAGAAAGATACATAGAATCTGGAACCATCCAAAAAGGAAACGAAGAAGATAAAGATTACGGAAGTGTTTGCTGATAAAGATATTCCAAAGTCTAAGGAAACTCAGTCTCCTCCCCCCAAGCCGAAGAAGCAGAAAACATATACAGATGATGTGGCAGCCAAGTGTAGTGAAGATAAATAGAAGAGGAAATACAGGGATCCACAGTTCGGATTGGACCTTGTAGTGGCTAAGGCCTTAAAAGAGAAAGCTTTAGATGTGTTAGAAAAGCATAAAATAGAAAAGAAGATGAAAAAGAAGTTGTCTGAATATGAACTGGTACAATCTCTTTTGAGAGATACTGAAATAGCTTCTGAAATGCTTCTCGTTCTGAAAACTTTCGGTACTGAACCTTTACCAGAGCCTCCCACCAAGAAGTACTTTTATTGGGAAAAAATATATGGGTAATGAGATGGTTGTTGAAGAAGAAATAGCAGTTGGAGAATAAGTATAGGGAGAAGTTGAAGAAGAATAAGATGAATAAAAAGAGGGAAGGGAAGATTTGGATGCCTTGATCATGAAATTTGAAGATTTTAAAGAGAAGGCAGAATCTGAAAAAATAGACACTCCGGGAAAGGGAGAAGAGTATAAGAAAGATGAGGTTGAGGAAGAACAACAATAAAATATTTTTTTTGATGAGGAAAAATCCTATGAGAAAAATTTTCTTGAGGAAGGTCAAGAAAAAGAGAAAATTGATGAAGACCATATTATTCAAGTTTCTGAATCTGAGTAAGTATCTCCTGATGAGGAACCAATTCCGAAATATGATAAGGGGAAGCAAGTCCTGATGGATACACAAACAAAATAAGTCTTCTAGAAGAAGGAGGTTTGAGGTTCTTCTAAGAGGAAACTAGTGAAAACTGAAGAAGAATAATCACCAAGAGAATTATCTGATTCGAGGTCATTAACTCATGGGCATGATTTTGTGGTTGAATCTCTGAAGAAGTTGGTAGACACCATTATGATTTTTCCAACTATAGATTCAAGATGTCAGATTCTGTAATAAAGTATAGATCGGAAATCTAATTCCTTATCCATGGTCATGGATAAGTGTAAAAAGATTAAGGTTGACAATAAAAGTTTTCTTATCAATTATGATGTGAATATAAAGTCTTAGAGAAAAATAACATTTTTGTCTATGAGAGTTGAAGAATACTTTGCCGTCTTTGATAATTTTCAGAATGATGTAATAAAAGATTTTGACACAGAGGATAAGAAGATTAAGAATCTTCAAGAAAAGATGATTATTGAGCATATTTCTCAGAGTCAACAAGTGATGGAACTATATGAAAATGCAAATTCTATGGCTCAAAATATTATAGGTGATAGAAATATCCGGATTGATCTTGTGAAAATACTCGTAAAGCATGATGAATAATTAAATATACAGAAAGAATCCATTGAGGATCAGGCAGAGGCTTTGAAAGACCATGAAAAAAAAAGACAAAAGCCTTGCAGACGCATGTCGAGGAAGACTAAAGAGACCTGAAGAAGCTCAAAACGTTGTTATAGAAGCTGATTCCAAAGGAAAAGGAAGAAAAATAAATCCACTCTGATCTTTTGTTGTATTTTCCTTTCCTTGTAAATTTTTTTTCAACTATAATGAAATGTTGTTTGGTTGATTTTATATTGTAGTGTTATTACTAATCATTCAGGTACCATATTTTCCATTCCCATACATTCTTTTTGAAAATCAAAATGGGGGAGAAGGAAAAAGAAATACTTAAAACGGGAGAAAGACTTCAAATGATGAAGGAAAAGATTCTAAGTGAAATATCGTTAATATAAGGGGGGTTTTCCATTACGATGTTTTTCATTTCCATGATAATTAAAACTCCACTCTGAAAATTCAGAATACAGTCCTTAGAGTTTCAATTCCTAAGGGGGAGATAGTTGTATTCACATTCTTCCTTGAAAAAAGGGAGATAAGTTTTAATTTCAAAGTCTAATGAAATTTCTCAAAGTCCTTATATTATTATTTGAAGGGATGTATGGGCTTTCCAAAAAGGGGGAGATTGCTGTGTCAATAAGGTTATCCTTATGAAATCTCCATTCCTTCTTGTTTTGAAAATCACAAACACCTTATACATAAGGTAATATATATTTTTTCCTCCATAGGGAAAATTTTCATCCGTAAGGAAATTTAGCCTAACCTATATTTTTCTATACATATCAATATTTTTCTTAAGTATTAAAACTAGATTCATACCCAAAACCTTGAAATAATATAATGTCAAAAATTGGAGTATTCTGTTTTTTGGATCCGAATTCGGAATGTAAACTGTAATAATGTTCTACTCCGAATTCTGGATGAGAACTGTAATAATGTTCCACTCCGAATTCTGGATGAGAACTATAATGAAGTTCCACTCCGAATTCTGGATACGAAATTTCATGAGTTCCACTCCGAACTCTTATGATGTTCGACTCTAAACATTCATGAGTTCAGCTCTGAACTCTTATGAAGCTTGACTTTGAACTTTCATGACTTCGACTCCGAACTCTTATGAAGTTTGACTTCGGAAATTCATGAGTTCGACTCCGAACTCTTATGAAGTTCAACTCTAAGATTTCATGAGTTCGACTACGAACTCTTATGAAGTTCGACTCTGAACATTCTTGAGATCGACTCCGAACTCTTATGATGATCGATTCTGATCCTTTATGAGTTCGACTCCAAACTATTAATATGTTCGACTATGAACTTTCATGAGTTCGACTCAGATCTCTTATGAAGTTCGACTCCGATCTTTTTCTAGTTCAACTTCAAACTCTGCAAGTTCAGATTCTGAACTCTGGTGAAACCAGTCTTCAAATTTCCTTAGAAATTCAGACTCCAAAATTCTACAGATTTCAGGTTACGAACTCATATAAAACAGAATCCGAACATCTTTTTATTAGACTCCAAATTCCATTTTGATTAGACTACAATCTTTTATTTACATACATTCCAAATTCTAGTTTTTCTTATGCTTATACTTTTTTAATTGTAAAACAATGTCATGATTTCAGTTAAACATGTGTTGTTATAAAACGATGTCGTCCATTCTATTTCTAATTAACCGTTGGTTTAGTGACACATGTACAGGTCCCTCTGATATTCAAGGAACATATGACCATTGGAGGAGGGAGTTGACCGTTGAAAATTTTCCTATAAATAGAAGCACATTTGAAAGAGCTCAACAAGAAGTTCATCACTATTGAGACCACATGTTTTACGGTAATTCCTAGAGTGAGAATCTTTTCACGATTTGTGCGCACTGAACCACTTGTTCAGATTGCTTCGTGTGACTCCGAATGTTGGTGATTACATACGAGGGCTTCCGAAGATAGGAAGACAGAGGTGCTGACTATCTTGAAGTTCGAGGGCTTCCATGCTAGGGAAGAGAGAGGATCCAAATAAGTTGAAGTTGAGGGCTTACATGGATAGTAAGATAGAGACTCTGATCTTCGTATCGAGGGCTTACCCTGGTGTGGGTAAGACAGACATTCTTGAATGTATAAATCAAGGGACCTTAATCCAAGGTTGTTGGATACCCTTCTCTTTGGGTTAAAAGACTTATACCTTGTTACTTGTAGTTTTTACTACTTGTGTTTTCCGCTTTATTTTTGTTTTGTAATAAAAGTATAATTCTATTATATTTCCTTACACTTGTACTCTGATTAGTTTAGATTCTATACGCTTTAAGGTAGCATCTTATATTGTAAACATTGGTTCCAATTCTAAAATTGGTGATTATAGTTGTTGTGAATTTTCTTAGTTTAACATTGTTAAACATAGATTTTTTTCCTTGTCTAAGGAAATTTTTTATGTGTAAAATTCAACCCCCTATTGTATATTGAGCATCTACATCATTATTTCGATCCTACAGTTTTCAAGAAAACCCTTAAATGACTTTCATGTTCCTCCTTACTTTCGGATTTAAACAAAATATCATCAATGAACACAACAACAAACTTATACAAGAACTCATGGAAAATTCTATTCATAAGATCCATGAATACAGCAGGTGAATTTGTTAACAGGAAAGGAATAACTACAAATTCATAATGGCCATATCTTGTAAGAAACACAATCTTTAGAAAATTTTCTTCCTTTACTTTCAACTGATGGTACCCCGACGTCAAGTCAATCTTCAAAAAATACTAAGCACCTAGGAGTTGATCAAAAAAATAATCGATATGAGGCAAAGGATACTTATTCTTAATAGTGATGTTATTCATTGCTCTATAATCTATAAAAAGTCTCATTGAACCATCTTTCTTTTTTAAAAACAAGACATGAGCACCCCATGGTGACGTGCTAGGTCGATTGAAACCATTACCAATTATCTCCTGCAATTTCTTCTTTAACTCTAAAAGATCAATTTGATACATTCGATATGGTGGTTTTGAAAGTATATTAGCATCAGGAACTATGTCAACAGTAAATTCAACTTCCCGATCAGTTATAATACCAGACAACTCATCAGGAAAAACCACATGGTACTCGTTTACCACTGGCACATAATTATTCTGATGATTTTCTTTATTTTCAACAATATGTTCAAGGTAAAATTAATTTCTATCTTTTACTAATTTCTCAGCTTCCAGATATGTTATCAACAGCAAGGGTTAATTTTTGTATAAAAACTAAAAAACATTCTTAAAAAAACCACATTAGCTCTGTAATCAATCTTAGCATGATAAACAGAAAGCCAATCCATGCCCAAAATAACATCAAACTCTACTAGAGTCAAAACAATAAGTTTTGCAGGATGATTCATTCCGCACACAAGGACAAGAATGTTCTTATGTTTTATTATTGTATCAGAATTTCCTCCTGGTTTTTTTCTGTAAGTTATGTATTTATATCTTGAGTTGGAATTCCAAATTTACTAGAAAACTTCTTATAAATGAATGAGTGTGTAGACCCCAAATCAAACAACACATTGGCATAATCTGAACAAATAAAAAGTGTACCTGATACAACTTCATTTGATGGCACAACATCAGCTGAAGTAGTTGCAAAGGATTTCACCACCCCTTTCTCCTTGGCGTCTGGCTGCTTTCCTTCGATTGAGTTCTTTGTTGGACAAACATTTGCATAATGACCCATTTTATTGCACTTAAAACATTTTACTGACTGTAAATAAGATTTTTTCTTACCATTACCATGATTTTTTAAGTGTAATTATGAGCCTTATGTCCCATTTTACCACATTGGTAGCACTTATCTTAATTAAAATTACATTCCCTAGCATGATTTTACGACAATTTTTACAATCTATAAACTTATGTTTCTTACCATCAGTCTTTTTAGAAGAGTTCTTCTCTTTCTCCTCCATCTCTTCATCTTATTCTATTGTTTTTAAAAGAATACCTGATCATCGGTAAACTCTATTTCCACCTTCTCCGCACAAATAAAAAGTTTTTCATAACTTTTTAACTCATGAGAAGCTAATGCCCTTCGATATTTGAGTTTAATCCTGAGTTAAAATTGTTGATTTTACTATCAAGATCTCGTATGAAATTTGGATCATACCTTGCCAGTCAGGCGAATTTTTATTCATAAGCAGCCACTAAGTCATCCTCTTGAATTATTTCTAGGAATTGTTTTTCGATCCTAAGAAGAACTACATTAGGAAAATATTTCTCAAGAAACATACCATTCAATTCATCCCAAACAAGAGCATCAATCTCCTCACTATCCTTGATATTTTTCACCATCGACCACCACTAATCAGATTCACCTTAAAAATGGAAAACAACAAGAATAGCCTTTTGATGATCTGAACATCCCATGACATCAAAAATCTTCTCCAGTTCTTTAATAAAGTCGTGTATAAAACTAAAAATTCCTCAATGAAAAGAGATTGAGACGAAGTCCCATAACTCGTGCTCGACTTGACTCGATCGTTCTTTAATATCATGAATAATAAACTAAAGTTAATTTATACTTTGTTAAGATCATTTTTGAAGTTTATTATTCCTTTTATATCACTTATTACCATGTTATAAACATTATGTAGATATTTAAGTTAATAATGTTCGTTTTGTAGATATTTGGAACTTTAGTCAAAAATGGACTTCTTATAATTACAACTTGTAAATGTAGTCAAATATCCATTATCTCCAATATGATAATAATAATTTAGATATCATCTATATCATATATATCTAGTATATACATGTATTTATAATATTAAATAACATTTAGAGGTATGAAATGAAATGCACCATTCATGGAGATGGTAAGTCGTACGTATGGATGAACGCTACTTTCAATTCTATTTCATATTTTAATGGAAATAAAACATAATGATACATAGTTATATTATATTTCTAGTATAATATCATATATTATATCATTTAATCTATCCTTTATACATCAAACATAAGGAATTAATGAGCCACATCACTTTGAGGGGGTGGTAGTCCGCACTTCCTCAAATGAGATTATCGTATTTACCCAATATGGAATCCATAATGGTTTGATATAAATGGGAATTACAGAAGCATAAAGAAATAATAAACATAATATAAATCATATATAAATACAATACCATCATAATGTCCACCATGACAGCCGGTAAGATGTAATTGAACAATCATCGTTTCGTGAGGCGTTAGTTTTTCATCCACAAAAACATTATGTTCTTTATCCCTTAAGTGGAGGTGTGTGTAAGTGTAGTTTGAATATTTATCATAAAAACATCCTAGTATATTTTTTATACTTGTTTTGTAACAAAATAAAGGAAATGAAAAGAGTTTAGGGTTTGGATAAGTTTAACAATAGAAAACAATTTAAGAGAAATTGTTACCTTTAATTTAGGTAACTTCCTTTTGTTTGAACCAAAAAGGCTTTTGAAGTTCCTTCTACCTAAGGTAAGGCTTCTAGTGTGAGTATATGGATCTAGGGAGCTTAATTGGTCAGAGGTTGGACGAGCCAAATGGCTTGAGAGGTGTGAATAATTGGTTAGAAGTGGTCTCCTTTTATAAGGTGGAGGAGGGGCTCTTTATTAATGTGTGAAACTATTATTTTATTATATAATTATTTTCAGTTTCTAATGGTCCCAATATCATTAATGATGAATATAATATGAGTCATGGTAGAAATAAAATCATCCAATCAGAATTTGACATGTTTTGAATATTATTTTAATAATTATAATCTTATTTATTTAAATGATTTATTAATGAGGTAAATACTGCATCATTATTATATCAAAAATAATTTAATTTATTTGTCATCTAATTTTTTTTAAAAAATATACCATGATATAGGAAATATATTTATATTTTTAATTAATATTTATAGTCTAAAATATGACTTATATAACACCATATAAAAAACTAAATACTAAAAGATGTTTTTAATGTCGATTTTGTCTTTACATTAAATTAAATAATCTAAATTTTCATTATCACACCCAAGTGTCTCAATGGCTCCCAAAATCGACCCAAATATTCCAATGGTCGTTAATGACTCAACCAATAAGGTTTGGACAATTGTTGATGTAATTTTGAATTATTATTATATTTGTTTTACCTTAATTAACCTATTTACCTTTAACCGCTTTAAATATGTCAAAAGTTACTATTCACCAAAAAAATTATTTACCTCATAATGAACCACATTTTACTTCTTAATAACAATGATGTATGTCAGATTTTTGAAATTAAATTCGATGAAGTTGTAAAATTTCATTTAAATGGGAAAGTCATTTTTTTGACTACCACTAAGTGGTTTCACTATTCATCAAAAATTGAAGTTTTTCAGAAAAATACCAAATTTTTTTCCAAATCTATATTTGATATTATGAATTCAAAAATAATTTCTATTTTTCCAATTTTAAAACATAAATGTTTCATTAATTACATTTAAAATTTATTCCTGCCATCAAAACAAATAGTGTGTTATTATGAAACAATAACTATCAAAATATTGATACTTGTTTGTGTCCAATTTCAAAGTAAAATTAATTCCAATGACCAACATTGGATTAAATGGTAAAAATATATTTTAATTTAACTTTAAAATAAACTAAAAAGATAATCTAACTATGTTAATAAATTATACTAAAAGGCACTTTTGAATTAAAATGCAATACTTCTCACTATTTATTAAAAAATGAACTTTATTAGAAATATACCAAAACCATTACCCAAAGTAAAATTTTATTTTTCCAATATAAAGAAGGATTTTATTTGGTCATTTAGAATGTATTAATGGGACAAAAACTACATTTAAAGCGGGCTCACCATTAAAAGGTGATAAATCGACCATTTAATATAAATTATGCTTAATATTAGATTCATTCACATTTTAAGACTATAAAATTTTATTGGATAATGTAAATAAATTTAAAAAACATTTATAATCATATTGTAGTTAGTTTCATTCATTCATGCCAATACACCATCTAGGAGTTAACTACCATTTAAAATAATAATATTATATTATTAGTGTGCAACGTAAGACTCCAATGAAACCCATTGTTGTGTATCGGGTAAGCTATCAAACATAGAAACCCCTTTAAATACAAATCAATATTTAATTTGAAAATATTAATAAAAATTAAAATATCATATTCTTCATTTACTTGGGATGTTACAATACATGTTATTTTTTAAATGAAGAATGGTCAAATTAAGAAATGAGAATATTAGACAACAGACACAATGCACAATATTCATATTAATAAATGGTCCATAATCCATAGTGTACATATTAATAATTATATATAATTGATAACATCTAAAACACATAGAATCAATATTTATGTTTCTACACAATTTCATGTTCAAAATGTATTGTTTAATAAAAATATAACTAAATATTTTGTACATATATTTGAGTATAAATTAATCGAATATAGATTATAATATTTTTACACATTTTAATGATTTATGATAATTAATTTACAATATATTATCTATTTAGTTAAATTTTTTTAACATTCTATGTTGTACCATAAGGATGTAATAAAAATATTTGGGTTGTTTAAAAATAATTATTAGAAATGCTTATTTTTATTGTTACAGAATCTCAGTATCACACTCTCCACCAACTTTAAAAAAATATTCATTAAAAATTTAAATCAATATACGAAAATATGTGGATTCGAATAAATAATACTATCCTTTGGCTCCCATTTTTCATCCTATGAATAATGATTCAAACAAAGAACCTTCACTAGAATGGTAGTTCCATTACACAATACATGATCGAAATTATCAGTAATTTAAATTAATTATTCCTAATCTAAAATGTCTCACTCAAACTAAAAATTATTGAATTTTTTAGAACATGTATGGTAATGTATATACATATAATAAATATATGATCTCTAAAAATATTTCACTTTTTCCAAAAGGTTCATATCATTTTTTAAAAGTTCTTTTTTTATTGGTATAAATTTTTTCTGACACATATTTTCTTGTCACTAGTCTGTTGGTAAAAACTCTATCAATAAATTTTGACGAGACAGATAAAGAGATCTATTAGATTTATACTATTACCAAAATATTACATATGTTTTGGTAAAAAATTTTAGCATCATATTAATATGACGTATTTTTCTGTTGGGAATAATATTTCAAATTTATAAAATCTATTTATAAATTGAAATTATATATACATTATAAATATTTATTACTGGTAAAATTTCATATCATATTTATTGATCTTTCATATATTTTACACCTATTTTATTATTTAACCTAAGACTATTTTCTATAAAATTAAAACAAGAGAAAAATATTGATTATATTAATAGTTGAATTTAACATAAAATTAATCTTTACATAGTTGATGTTGTTTGTTAACTAATGAATATCATAAAAACACAATAACTCCAGATCCATTCATGCCCCCTGAATAGAACAGACGTTATTCGATATATAAGAATATTTTAAGAAATAATTTAGTATATTCGAGTTTTTTATCATTCAATAAATACAATATAATACTTACCATTATTCAACACAATTTGAAAAAAAAATCTTAATTTTACTCTTGTGCTTGCATTTCCTACCATCTATATGGAAATATCACACTTCATTTTATATTACCATATTTCATTACTGGTTTTAGGAGTTTAGTTCATGTAAAAAATTGATAATTATGTAATTATCATTATTATGGTGATGATATAACAATATAATATACACATTAATGGAATCATTCATGATGAAACACACACGATAAAAGAAGGCAATTCGAAATAGAAAACAATAAAGAAATGAAAAATTATTAATGAATGGATGAAAATATTTAATAAATGGGTAATATATGATATTAAAAATATTAAAATTGGACTATAGTAAGTAAGTAACATTTTAAAGACCACTAAAATAGAGTATTATGAATGTTCAACCAAAATGAATCATCTGTTAAGGGGTTTTATATCAACTTAATTTCTTTGGGGAACATCGTAATTTTATGACCCAAGTATTTTTTATATGTTGCATAAATATAACCATTCAAATTTAATATCATTTAAAATATATTATTATTGGTATTTTTAGTTTCAATTTTATTTATTTTATTTAATGGGACTGGTCTTAATAGCTTTCATGTGGTAGAGAGTTTGTTAACTGAATGATTTCATTGGGATATAATACTTCTTAATTTATTTTGATATTATAACACTATGTTTATAATAAACATTGATTATATATTATTTTTTCTCTGTTTATTTTTATTTTTATTTGATATAGATGAACAACTTATTTTTTAATTCTCTCTTCAACTTTATGAACATCTTAGGGATTATTTCACAATATCATTCTAATTGAGATTATATATTATTGAATTTTATTTCAACTAAATTATTTTATAATTTAATAATAATATATATTCATATTTTTTTGGTAATTATATAAATTTTACATAACTATACCTCATTTACACTAAATGGTACATAAAATGTTTTAGAATTTTTTGTATAAAATACTACTTTATTTCTCTCTACGATCATAAATATATTATCTGAAAAAATAATATTTAATACATATTATTTCTATTTTTTTCACAATTTAAATTTTTTTTAATATGAATATGTTGCCCAATTTTCAGATTTACAAAAAATCATTCAAATGAATATTATTTTCCTAAAAGGTAAATTGAATTTTTTTAGTACTTTTAATGTGAACATATAATTTTATTTTTAAATTTTATGATATCTATGTAATTTCCCACCATCATCACCATTATTTAATTTTTATACTTAATAGAATTTTTATTGGGTTATTTCTAAAGAAAATGTTGTGTTTCCAATTTTTAAAATAAAATGATTTTAAAAGTGATTGAAAAGAAATTTTTTTCAATGTTTTTAGTTTTTGAATGATTGATTTTTAAAATTATAAGTACATTTTATTTAATAATGTTTTCCATAATATTTATTGAGGTATATGTAATCATAAAAAAATATCCATTAATTTTTCATATTATTAACCTGGGATATGTTGTATTAATTCCATCATTATTCATCCTATAGATGGTTTATGATTATTTTGAACAAGTATATTGTTGAAAATCACTTATGTGTTACATATTTTGATTTTCATTAACAACCGATAAACTTATTGACATTCATGTATTCATTTTGAATTATGTTTCACATTTATATTGAAATTATTTATCATGGATATGGTTATTTATAGATCCATATATCATTTCTATATATGGTGATTCACATTGAAAAATAGTGTTTTGATTGGGGAAATAAAGTTAAATATGTATTCATTACTGAAAATAGGATATTTAATGATATTGCACATTGTTTATGGATTGAACCCATTATTGGACATATTAGGATTGATTTTAAAATTTTGGTCTTGTGTGGTGCCCAGTTATAGACAACTGCATGATGCATCAGTAGTTATTATTGCAAATATATAAAACTACTATTAAAAACGTTTTTACTATTATTTTAAAATTTCATGTGAATTAAATTGATTTTATAGGTCTCATGTGGTGAGGATGTGATTTCCAATAATCATTTACTTCCTTGATAATTCAACAATTATTATCACCGATGATATTTTGTCAATGATAATATATATATATACATTTCATTCTCTGTTTTTTTATAAAATGACATGTGTTTTGTGTTATTTTCAATTATATATTAATTATACCTTATCATACCATGATATTAATGTTATTTAAATGGAATGTGTTTTTAGTTGTTTAAATTCCAATATTTATTATTCCTTATACAATTATATAAATGGAATGTGTGTTCAATTATTTTACACTCCATATTGAGTATTATTTATGAATTTATGATATCATATTTTGAACATAACTCATAATTATACTTTTATGTAAAACCTATTTTATTCATTCTATAGAAGCATTGAATTTTTATATGAATGATATTAAATGATAGGTTTCATATAAAAAAACTTATTCTCTCAAATACTATGATTAATTTTATTATTCAAATATAATTTTCAAATCATATTTGTTTGTTATTTACCATTTCTAATTAAATATTTGGTCTATTGTTATGTGATTGGCTACATTTTATTCCAATTCAGTAACATAAACATTAAATTCATGCTACTGGGGTTATGATAACAACATTATTTATTAATGGAGGTTTAATATAAATCATGGGATCCTGATTTTTAAAAACATATATAAGGTAACATAATATAAAAAATATAATTAAGGATATGTATAGAAAAAAATCATAATAATTTTTAATGTATAAATAATGTGGATTTTCCATATGATTCATCCCTTTCATGATAATATATGTTTACATGGTTCTATAACAGATGTAAAAACTTGTAATTGCTTTGAAAAGTGTGCATTGGAATTGACCTAATCATCAAATGTTGCATGAAAGTGTTCATTATTGTGCTACTAGTTTGGAACTCCAAGGGAACATTCTTATGTAAGTCAAATATTATTTACAAAAAGTTAGGAATGATTTGAATTTATTATGACATTGAAAAACTTATGTCACAAAAATGTTTTCTTTATCTAAAATAATATTTCATAATTTTGACATCTAAAAAATTATTATATTATGTTGCTATTATTAAGAATTTTGTCATAATTCACTTTTGTTATTACATAGTCCTATAATATGATTGACAACCTATACATTAAGCAACTATTAGAATCACCAGGAATAGAGGGTTGGATGTTTTTTAGAGATTGAGTTGTGGAGACCATATAAGGAAGAAAGTTCAATTTCCCTCATGCCTAAAATGTGGAATGTGAAAACCTGAAAATTAAATCAAAGGAATGGGATAATGTATTATCTGTTGATATAAGGCCCCATACTTAAACCTTACTTAATCTTGAGTTATTGCAAGATTTAAAATTGAGGATCTTTTCGGGTTTAGAGTTTCATAGAATTAGATCATAAAACTTGCATTACATTCCACATATAATCAAAGTGTTTACATAAAGATAGTATTCATCTTTCCCATCAATGGACATATATATAAAATAAAACATGGATTCTTTCTTGACACTTCCTTGACACTATCATCATATCATGTACCTTTCCCTTGACCTGTGAAAAACATTTCAAAAAAACATGGGATGAGCATAAAAAGCTCAGTAAGGGATATAAAAATATGGAAAGGAAACATGGGTACATATATACATAAGAATGAAATCATACTTTACCCATAAAACATAAGCACTTTAACATACCTCATCAAATCATGAATAAATCATAGAAATCATAAGAGATAAAGGTAACTTGAGGCATTCATAACATTCTTACGTAGGGAGTAACCCTCTTGGTTACGTTTGGATTACCCATCACAGTATATTCCCTAAATCTCTTCGGAGAAACCTTAATGTTTCACTCCTTCACGTTACCCAATGCATTTGAGAGCTATATCGGGCTCACCCGCCCTTATTTTATCACGGAACCACCCGTCTTCATAATAATGCCCAAGAACCTCAACATAATCGTACAACATAAAACATGCATAAAGGAAACATAACATTCCCACCTTTCAATCACAACATATCAATACAACACATTGTTATAAAAACATTATAAAAACCATTATCGATATCAAAATAAAAGAAAAGTAAAACATGGTATTCATTTTTCTTTTAGAAAGAAGGTATGGCTTGTAGAGGAAGCCGAAACTCAAATAATGGTCACGACGGTGGAGAAGTCGTTGTCGCCACATACGTACGACAAAAACATTCCCTTTTGTCATTTTGTAAAACTCTTCGTATAAAAAATATTCCTTTTGGATAAATGTAAAAGTCAAAGGGGTTTATACACAGTATAAAAGAAAGTTGTCTATAAAATAAAATATTCCTCAATGAAAGGAGATTGAGACGAAGTCACATACCTCGGGTCCGACATGACTCGATCGTTCATTAATGCCCTGAATAATAAAATTGAGTTAATATCTACTTGTTTAAGAACCTTTTTCAAGTTCATTATTCCTTTTATATCACTTATCGCCATGTCATGAACACTATGAAATTATTTAAGTTAATAACGGTCGTTTTAACGATCATTGGTACTTGAGTAAAAAATAAGCCCTTTATAATTACATCTTGTTCATGTATCCATTATAACCAAAATGGTATTCACGATGTATATATCATATATGACATATATATCCAGTACATTCATGCATTTATAATATTACATAATCATTTAGAGGTAAGAAAATGAAATGCACCGTTCATGGGGACGGTAAGCCGTACGTACGCATAAACGCTACTTTCATTTCTATTTCATATTTTATAGAATGGAATCATAATGATATAAAGGTATATTATAATTCCAGTATAATATCATATATAATATCATAGTTCCATCCTTTATATGTCCCACATATGATATTTAACGAATCAAATCACTTTGAGGGGGCGGTAGTCCGCACTGCCTTAAATGAAGATATCGTGTTTACCCAAAATGGAAACCATAAAGGTATGACCAAAATCAAAAATAAAGAATCTTAAGGAAAACATAAACATATTATATATCATATATAAATATAGTTTCATCTTAATGTCCGCCTTTGAAGGTGTTAAAAGAATGTTGAACAATCATCATTTCGGGAGGCATAAATTCACCATCCTCAAAAATATTATGTTCGTTAACCATTAGATGTCGGTGCGTGTAAGTGTAGCTAGAATACTTCTTATAACAACATCCTAGTATATTTAAGATACTGGAGTTGTTACAAAAGAAATGAATAAAAAGGATTTAGTGGGTTGGAGAAGCAAAATTAAACAAACAGACTCAAGTGAAGACTTTACCTTAAAATCGGGTAACTCCCTTTGGTTTGAGCTCAAAGGCATCCTTTGGAAGACTTCTGCCCAAAGTGAGGCTTCAAGGAGTAATAGAGGGAAGTGGAGAGACAAAATGGGTAGGGTTTGGTCGAGCCAAAGGCTTTTGGAGTGTGGGTAAATAGGTAGAGGTGGGGGCCTTTTATAAGTGGATAGGAGGGGCACTCTTGGAAAGTAAAGATAAGTTACTTTATTTTAAAATTAGTTCCGGATTCAAAAGTTCCTACATTGATATAATTCGAGGATAAGGTGATAAGGGTTCTAAATCCACTCATCCAATAGGTTTTTGACATGTTTAGGTCTTAGATATTACATTATCTTTCCATTTTATTTAAATCGTTAAATAATGAGGTCATCACTGCATCATCATGATGTCAAATATAATTTAATTTATATATTGTCTAAAAATAATAATAAAAGTACTATAATTTAGGAAATATTTTTAGCTTTCCAATGAATATTTATAATCAAAACTCTGAGCTTTATAACCCCATGTAACAATTGTTTTAGTAAAATATCTCATGTTTGTGTCATTTTTACTTTAACATTAAATAAAAAGTTATTTATGTCATTTCCCAACCAAAGTGGCTCCATGGGGTTCCCAAGTTGACCCATGTCTTGTCTTGGTCGGCCATGACACAAACAATAAGGGTAGGACATGTGTCTAGGTCATTTCATTTTATTAAAACATTATTCTTACCTTAAACTACACTAATTATCTCTAATCGCGATTAACAACATAAAAAGTTACTATTCGCCAAAAAATTATTTTAATCTCATTGAATCACATTTTACATCATAATGAAAACCATGTATGTCGGATTTTTGAAATTCTAAACAAAAAGGTGGAAAAATTTCATTTAAATGAAAAATCAATTTCTTTAACTACCACTTAGTGATTTCACTATTCATCAAAAATTGAAGTTTTTCAGAAAAATACAAAAAATTAACAAAAAGTAAATTTTGATGTCCCAATCATAAAGAATAAGTTTATTTTGTCAAAAATAGTTTATAAAATTGTGAAAAGATAGATTTAAAAGTGGTTTTCCATTAAAAGGTAGTAAAACAATCTTTTAAAAATATTAGTGTATTCCATGCTTAAGATTGGATTTATTTTCTTTTTAAGCCTCTAAAACACTAACTAATTCATTAATAGGCATAGATAAAAATATCTATTATTCATTACGTACTTGGGATGTTACATCCTTCCCCCCTTTATAAAATTTCATCCCCGCAATTTATTTACTTATCGAATAAATGGGGGTACTTATCCCTCATTGCATTTTCAGATTCCCATGTTGCCTCTTCCATCATGTGGTCTTTCCACAAAACCTTTACCTGATTAATCACCTTATTCCGTAACACTTGCTCCCTGTGGTCAAGAATCTGGACCAGTTGTTCCTCATAAGATAGGTTCTCTTCCAGCTGAACTACCTCTGGACTCAAAACATGAGATGTATATGGAATATACTTTCTCAACATCAAAACATGAAATACATTATGTACCTGAGATAAGCTCGGAGGTAAAGCCACTCAGTAAGAAACTGATCCAACTCTCTCCAGAATTTCATATGGTCCAATGAACCTTGGACTCATCTTTCCTTTCTTACCAAATCTCATTACACTTTTCCAAGGAGAAACCTTGAGAAAAACATGATCACCTACCTCGAAAGATAGATCCTTCCTCCGGTTATCCGCATAACTCTTCTGCCTGCTCTGAGCTGTTCTAATGTGCTTCGGAATCAGATGAACTTTTTCTGCAATCTCTTCTACCAATTCTAGTCCCATCAACTTCCTTTCACCCACTTCATCCCAGAAAGCTGGAGTTCGACACCGCTTCCCATATAATGCCTAAAATGGTGCCATCTGTATACTGGAATGAAAACTGTTATTATATGAAAATTCAACCAAAGAAAGATGTTGGTCCCAAATTCCCTGATAATAAATCGAACTGGCTCGTAGCATATCCTCCATGGTCTGAATTGTTCGTTCTGACAGCCCATCTGATTGAGGATGAAAAGCTGTACTAAAATTTAATTCAGTACCCAAGGAATTCTGAAGGCCTTTCCAAAAGTTAGAAGTGAACCTGGGATCACGATTAGATACAATGGAGAGAGGAACTCCATGTAACCTGACTATCTCTTTAAGATACAAACGGGAAAGTTGATCCAGGGAAAATTTATCTCGTATTGCAAGGAAGTGAGCAGACTTGGTCAAGCGATCAACAATAACCCAGATTGCATTATTACCTCGAGATGTCTTCAGTAATCCCACAAAAAAGTCCATGGATATATTCTCCCATTTCAACTCTGGCACTGGTAATGGCTGAAGCATCTCTTTCAGTATCTTCCGCTTTGCTTTAACCTGTTGACAATTCAAACACTTCACAGTAAAGTCAGCAATATCTCTTTTCATTCCATCCCACCAGTAATACTCCCACAGATCTCTATACATCTTAGTACTGCCTGGATAAACTGAAAACGGCGAACTATGAGCTTCACATAATAACTCTATCTTCAACTGTGAATCACAAGGAACACACAATCACTTCCCAAATCTCAAAACACAATCGTTATCAATGTTGAATTCCGAAAACTTACCTTTCTGAACCAGCTCTACCCTTTTCTGCAACTCACTGTCTTGCTTCTGTGCTTGCTTGATTCTATCTGATAGAGATGATCTCACTGATACCTGAAAAAAAACAGAATAACTTCCTGCTCTAACAACTTCTATGCCAAAGTTCATCAAATCCTTAACCAAAGGATCACGTTCAAATGCAACATTGATAATGAAGCATTACTTTTTCGTCTCAAAGCATCATCCACCTTATTTGCTTTTCCCGGATAGAAATGAATTGTACAATCATAATCCTTGATTAATTCTAGCCATATCCTTTGTCTCATGTTCAATTATTTCTGAGTGAATATATACTTTAATCATTTTTGATCAGTATATATTCCACACTTTACTCCATACAAATGATGCCTCCAAATCATTAAAGCGAAAACAACAACAGCTAATTCCAAATCATGTGTAGGGTAATTTACCTCATGAGTTTTCAACTATCGTGAAGCATAAAAAATTACCTAATCATTCTGCATTAGGATGCAACAAAGTCATTTCAATGATGCATCACTATATATAACAAACTCACCATTCCTAGAAGGTAGTGCCAAAACTGGATCATTCACCAATCTTCTATTCAATTCCTTAAAACAGTCATCACATTTTTTGTCCAGATAAACATAACACCCTTCCAAGTTAGATTAGTAATTAGACTAGATAACCGTGAAAAATTTCAAACAAACCATCGGTAATAGCCTGCCAAAACAAGGAAGCTACGAATCTCAGTTACATTTTTGGGTCTTGGCCAGTCTTCCACAACTTTGTTTTGCAGGATCAACAGTTATTCCATCTTTAGAAACAATATGACCATGGAAAGAAATTTGTTGCAACCAAAACTCACACTTGCTGAATTTTCCATACAGTTTATTTTCTTTTAAGGTTTGCAAGATAACCCTTAAATGTCTTTCATGATCCTCTTTACTTTTAGAAAACACCAAAATATCATCAATGAAAACCACCAAAAAAATATCAAAGAACTCATAGAAATTATATTCATTAAGTCCATGATTACAGTAGGTGCATTGGTTAGCCCAAAAGGAATTACTAAAAATTCATAATGGCCATATCTTGCACGAAACGATGTCTTCGGAACATCTTCTTCCTTTACCTTCAGCTGATGGTACCCCGATCTCAAGTCAATATTTGAAAAAAACTGAGCTCCCTGGAGCTGATCAAACAAATCATCGATATGAGGCAAAGGATATTTGTTCTTAACAGTGATGTTATTCAAGGCTCTATAATAAATGAAATGTCTAATAGAACCATCATTCTTTTTAAAAAATAAAACAGGGGCAGCCAAAGGTGATGTGCTAGGTCTAATGAAACCTTTCTCAAATAAATATTTCAATTTCTCCTTCAACTCTAAAATTTCAATTTGAGCCATTCGATAAGGGGGTTTTGAAATTGGTTTAGCATCAGGAACTAAGTCAACTGTAAACTCAACTTCCCGATCTAGTATTATTCTAGGAAACTCGTCAGGAAAAACATCAGGATACTAATTTACCACTGGCACATCATTAATCTGAACAGTTCCTTTATTTTCAACGATGTGTGCAAGGTAACATTCATTTCCATCTTTTACAAGTTTATTGGACTCTTGATAAGTTATCAACAGTAAGGGTTCATTCTTGTACACAAACTGAACGTCTTTCTGAAAAGAAACTTCTTTATATCTACAGTCAATCTTAGCATGGTAAATATGGAGCCAATCCATACCCAGGATAACATCAAACTCTACTAGAGGTAGAACAATAAGGTTTTCAAGTAGGTTCTTTCCACAGATAAGGATTGGAAGATTTTTATAAATTCTTTTTGCCTCAACATTTCCCCCAGGTGTTTTTACCACAAATATAGGAGTCACTTATTGAGATGGTATTCCCATTTTACTAGAAAAGTTTTCAGAGATGAAAGAATGTGTAGACCCCGAATCAAACAACACACTGGCATAATCTGAAAAAACAAACAAAGTACCTGATACAACTTCATTTGATTGCCCGACGTCTGCCGAAGTAGTTTCAAAATATTTCACCACCCCTTTATGCTTGTAGTCTAACTGGTTCCCATCACTCAAGCTCTTTTTCGGACACTCGTTTTCATAGTGACCCATCTCATTGCACTTATAACATTTCACTAACTGTAAATCAAATTTGGTCTTACCTTCACCTTGATCCTTTTCAGTGAAATCTCGAGCCTTATGTCCCATCTTACCACATCGGTAGCACTTTCCAGATTTCAGAAGACATTCCCCCGCATGCCTTTTTCCACATTTATCGCAAACTGGAAACATAGTTTTCTTACAATCAGACTTTTTTGAAGAATTCTTACCTTTCTCCTGCCACCTCAGTCTCTTCTTCTGCTGGTTGTTATAGAACACATGGTCATCGGCAAACTCCATTTCCACCTTCTCAGCACAGCGAAAAAGATTTTCATAACTTTTAAACTCATGAGAAGCTAATGCCATTCGTTATTTTGGCTTTAATCCTGAGTAAAAACTATTGATTTTACTATCAAGGTATCAGATAAAATTTGGAGCATACCTTGCCAATCGAGTGAACCTTTCTTCATAGGAAGCCACTGAGTCTTCCTCTTGCCTCAATTCTAAGAATTTATTTTCCATCCTAAGTCAAACAGCCTTACGAAAATACTTCCCAAGAAACATACCTTTGAATTCATCCCAGTCGAGAGCATCAATATCATCAGCGTCCCTGATATTTTTATCCATCGACCACCACTGATCTGCCTCACCCTCTAAACGGTAAATAGAAATACTAACCTTTTGATTGTCTGAACACCCCATGACATCGAAAATCTTCTCCAGTGCTTTAATCCACCCTTCAGCTAACACAGGGTCAGATGATCCTCTGAATGATGGGGGATGTGGCCTCATGAAATGATCCACCACTGACATGTTCCTTTGCGGTTGATCTGGCTGATCTCGTGCATTGATACCACCACCATTTATTGCTTGAGTCAATTGTGCCATTACTGCAACAAAATGTTCAGTTCCAATTCTGACCATCTCATGATGCTAATTCGGAAGTTTATTTCCCCCTGCATGCCTTCCTAGCACTGCTTCCCTGTTTCCTCTGCGGAAAACCATTCTGAACAAACATGTCTTAGATGAAGCAACATGGTAATCTTCAAATGCTATATCATTTCAAAAAAAAAATATTTTTGGATAATCATTAAATAAAATTCTAACTCCTAAAGTTATCTAAACCGACCTTTGATACCAACTATAAGGCCCCAGCATTAAAACATACTTAATCTTGAGTTATTACAATATTACAAATTGAGGATCTTTTCGGGTTTAGAGTTTTAGAGAATTAGATCATAAAACATGCATTACATTCCACATATAAACAATGTGGTTACATAAAGATAGTATTCTTCTTTCCCATCAATGGAAACATATTTAAAATAAAACATGGATTCTTTCTTGACACTTCCTTGAAACTATCATCATATCATGTACATTTCCCTTGACCTGTGAAAAACATTTCAAAAAAACATGGGATGGGGATAAAAAGCTCAGTAAGGGATATAAAAATATGGAAAGGAAACATGGGTACATATATACATAAGAATGAAATCATATTTTACCCATAAAACAAAATCACTTTAACATACCTCATCAAATCTTGAATAAATCATACAAATCATAATACATAAAGGTAACTTGAGGCATTCATAACATTCTTACGTAGGGAGTAACCCTCTTGGTTATGTTTGGAATACCCATCACAGTATATTCCCTAAATCTCTTCGGAGAAACCTTAATGTTTCACTCCTTCGCATTACCCAATGCATTGGAGAGCTATATCAAGCTCACCCTCCTTTAGTTTATCACGGAACCACCCGTCTTCATAATAATTCCCAAGAACCTCAACATAATCGTATCACATAAAACATGCATAACAGAAACATAACATTCCCATGATTCAATCACAAAATATCAATACAACACATTGACATAAAAACATTATGAAAACCATTTTCAATACAAAAATAAAAGAAAAGTAAAACATGGTATTCATTTTTCTTTTAGAAAGAAGGTATGGCTTGTAGAGGAAGCTGAAACGCAAATAATGGTCACGACGGCGGAGAAGTCGTTGCCACATACGTATGACAAAAACATTCCCTTTTGTCGTTTTGTAAAATGCTTCGTATAAAAAATATTCCTTTTGGATAAACGTAATAGTCCAATGTGTTTATACACCGTATAAAATAAAGTTGTGTATAAAATAAAATATGCCTCAATGAATGGAGATTCAGACGAAGTCCCATACCTCGGGTCCGACTTGACTCGATCGTTCTTTAATGTCCTGAATAATAAACTTGTGTTAATTTCTACTTGTTTAAGAACCTTTTTCAAGTTCATTATTCCTTTTATATCACTTATCACCATGTCATGAACACTATGTAATTATTTAAGTTAATAACGGTCCTTTTAACGATCATTGGTACTTGAGTAAAAAATATGCCGTTTATAATTACATGTTGTTCATGTATCCATTATATCTAGAATGGTATTCATGATGTAGATATCATATATGTCTTATATATCCAGTACATGCATGCATTTATAATATTACATAATCATTTAGAGGTAAGAAATGAAATGCACCGTTCATGGAGATGGTACGCCGTACGTACGCATGAACGCTACTTTCATTTATATTTCGTATTTTATAGAATGGAATCAAAATGATATAAAGGTATATTATAATTAAAGTATAATTTAATATATAATATCATACTTCCATCCTTTATATGTCCCACATATGGTATTTAACGAATCAAATCACTTTGAGGGGGCGGTAGTCTGCACTTCCTTAAATAAAGATATCGCGTTTACCCATAATGGAAACCATAAAGGTATGACCAAAATGAAAAATACAGAAGCTTAATGAAAACATAAACATATTATATATCATATATAAATATGGTTTCATCTTAATGGCCACCTTTGAATGTTTAAAAAGAATGTTGAACAATCATCATTTCGGGAGGCATAAATTCACCATCCACGGAAACAGTATGTTCGTTAACCATTAGATGTAGGTGTGTATAAGTGTAGCTCGAATACTTCATATAAAAAAATCCTAATATATTTAAGATACTGGATTTGTTACAAAAGTAATGAATAAAAAGGGTTTAGGGGGTTGGAGAAGCGAAATAAAACAAACGGACTCAAGTGAAGACTTTACCATAAAATCGGGTAACTCCCTTTGGTTTGAGCTCAAAGGCTTCCTTGGGAAGACTTCTGCCCAAATTGCGGCTACAAGGAGTAATATAGGGAAGTGGAGAGAAAAAATGGGTAGGGTTTGTCCAAGCCAAAGGCTTTGTGAGTGTGGGTAAAGAGGTAGAGGTGGGGGTCTTTTATAAGAGGGGAGGAGGGGCACTCTTGGAAAGTAAAGATAAGTTACTTTATTTTAAAATGAGTTTCGGATTTGAAACGTCCCACATTGATATAATTCTAGGATAAGGTGATAAGGGTTCTAAATACACTCATCTAATAGGTTTTGGGCATGTGTAGGTCTTAGATATTACATTATCTTTCCATTTTATTTAAATCATTAAATAATGTGGTCATGGATGCATCATCATGATGTCATAAATAATATAATTTATATAATGTCTAAAAATTATAAATAAATTACTATGATTTAGGAAATATTTTTAGCTTTCTAATTAATATTTATAATCAAAAATCTGATCTTTATAACCCCGTGTAAGAATTGTTTTAGTAAAATACCTCATGTTTGTGTCATTTTTTCTTTAACATTAAATAAAAAGTTATTAATGTCATTTCCCAACAAATGTGGCTCCATGGGGTCCCCAAGATGACCCATGGCTTGTCTTGGTCGGCCATGACACAACTAATAAGGGTAGGACATGTGTCTAGGTCATTTCATTTTATTAAAACATTATTCTTACCTTAAACTACACTAATTACCTCTAATCGCGATTAAAAACTTAATAAGTTACTATTCACCAAAAAATTATTTTAATCTCATTGAATCACATTTTACTTCTTAATGAAAACCATATATGTCGGATTTTTGAAATTCAAAACACAAAGGTGGAAAAATTTCATTTAAACGAAAAATCAGTTTCTTTAACTACCACTTAGTGATTTCACTATTCATCATAAATTGATGTTTTTTCAGAAAAATACCAAAACGTCACCCTAAGATATATTTGATATTCTGAATTAAAAAATGAATTTTATTTTAAAAAATTAAAAACATATAAGTCACATTAGTTAATTTAATAATTAATTCCCGCTGTCAGAGCAAATTGCGTGTTTTTATAAAACAATATGTATCAAACGATTGACACCAGTTTAAGTCCAATTTCAAAGTGAAATTGATTCCAATTACCACCATTGGATTAAATGGTAAAAATATATTCTTATTTCACTTCAAAACCAATTAAAAATATAATATAATCATATAAATAAATTAGATTAAAAAGCATTTTTGATGTAAAATGCTGTATTTTTCACTATTCATTAAAAATGAACATTGTTAGAAAAATACCAAAAATTTACACAAAGTGAATTTTGATGTCCCAATCATAAAGAATAAGTTTATTTTGACAAACATAGTTTATAAAATTGTGAAAATATAGATTCAAAAATGGTTTTCCATCAAAAGGAAGTAAAACGATCTTTTAAAAATATTAGTGTATTACATACTTAAGATTGGATTTATTTTCATTTTAAGCCTCTAAAACACTATATAATTAATTAATAGGCATAGATAAAAATATCTATTATTAATTAATTACTTGGGATGTTACAGTTGAAGTGAAGGGCATAATGAAAATAACATATAACAAAAATGGAAGAGTATAATAGAAGGAAATAAATCACTTTCTATTGATCAATTTATTGTAATTTATATTAAATGTGGGGAGCCTATGAATTATAAAAATCAATAATCTATTATAATCAACAAAACATTGAACATAAATGAGTTATGTTGAAATAAGTACCATGTATTATTCTAAATTTGGTATTCTAAAAAAATTAGATGTATTTTTTCCTTCTATATTTTTATTATAAGAATCATAAAAAATATAAACATGTGTGGAATTTTACAATAATATGTGTAGTCAATAAATTATGAATTATGGATATTGTCATATCTTTTTATTCATAATTTTTATTTATTTTTGATACATTAATAATATTTTTAGGTTTTATGGGATATGTGTCTATGATTATTGTGAACATTATGGATAAATTTATTATTACTTTTGTTTTAAAAGTGATTTTTTTGATCAATAATGACATTACAATTTTTAGAAATATAATTTGACCCATTAAAAGCCTTTATGTTTTACTTTATCATTAATGTAATTTTAATAAGATTCATTTTTTATTATTATATTTTTATCAAAAAAAATTCAAACAAATAATAAAAATGATACTTATTTATTTTTTTAAAGGAATTCATTGATAAGTTTTTGGTAATGTTTTATGAATTACAATTATTTCGTTATAGAAAATGACTATCCTTATATCAAGGGACAAACCTACCCATTGTGAAAGGATTTCATACATGAACCCAAAACCGAATGATGATAATTATTTAACTTCTTTTACTAGACAACATGATGTCTTATAGAATTTTTCATTATTTTGACTTATATTATTTGAAAAATATATATAAATGAACGACAAGTAGTATTTATTTTATTATTTTGAGACTACTATATTGTACTAGATAACTATTTCTAGGCATGTCATACTTGAAAATAAAATTGAATGTGAATATAATTCCTTTTTTCCATTTATAGTTATATAATACATAGATTATTGAAAATTATCTTGAAACAAAAATAGTATTATATTACATTCAAATACAATAAATCATATAATTTTTTAAGTCATCACATATTTACAGTTGTGTGGCCCTTAAAATTATATTGATCTTTAAATTTCTTCTACTCAATGAAAAAATACATCTCTATTAATATTTACAATTTTAAGAGATATAGATATCGTCCCATTCTAATAATGTTCTCATACGTTGATACATAGTTATATGTTATTCCAAACGACCTTTTTACTTCACAATATCTATAATTAAGAGTATATTTTATTAAGCATTTTTATGATGTGGGTTATCAAAAATTTGAATTTTAGAATTTCAAAACATTTTCTTCCAAGATAATGTTTAATTTTAATTAGAACATTTTATTTATGGTAAAAAAAATGTAACACCATGACATTTGAAAATAACAATATTATTATTAATAGCATGTATGACTCTATGTACAATTATTGGACAAAGATATGACACCCCAAAACATTTCATAATATGTATTTATAAATAAATCCAATCTCTAAAATAGCATAAATTACATAGACAATTGAGTTTATATTGTATAACACAGAATATTGATTTTATCATTCATTATATTCCAACCATAGTTTAACTTATTTACATGCAACAATAAGTATAAAAGTAATGTAAAATATTATTAAAATATTATTATTTAATTTAATAGTTAAAACATAATTAATAAATTAGAGTGTATGAATAATAATTAATATCTTATGAATAAAATACTTATATATTGATTAGTAATAAAATAAGAATCATTAAAAAAATGTCTTATGAAAAACTCAATTTTTCTTTATAGACATTTTAGAAATATTTTCTATCAATTGATCTCCAAATTTTAGGAATATAAATTCAAAAATTAAGAATAATTGTTTAAATCATCATATTAATATTATATTTGGGTGAATTTTTGGGTTTTTTAAAATTGTTTTCCTGAGAAGTTTCATTTTTTACTAATATTGAAAATTAATTAATTTTATTTGGAAACTACATTTTAATTTTAATGATTTATAAAATTAAACTATATGAAAATTTTTAAAATATAATATTAGACTAATTATATATCAATTAATTAAAATAATATATTTTTAATAATTTTCACATTTAGTTTTTGTAAAAAGTAATTGTAATATTTGAAACAAATTCTCTTCAAATTCCACATTCTCATCATATCATTATGAATAATTTTAAATTTAAATTGTCCACTAACATGAATGGAATTCTTAAAAATGATTGATATATTTTTTATGATCATAATTTATAATTTGAAATGTTTTAAATTGATATTTTTATAATAATTAATACCGGAAACAAATGAAATTAATTTTCATGGTTAAGGTAAATATGGATTTATCAGGGGATTGAACATTTTAGATAAGTGTTTTAATGAATTTCCAACTTTTCCAACTCATAATGTAAGGAAATATTTATAACTGATATCATATATGACAAATATTGTACCATTTTGGATGATTTTTGAATGATAAAAACGTTGGTGTGATTATGTCATATTAAAAAGATACAAGTAGGCCACTCACCAAATATATAGATGGCCATAATCTCTCATATCTGTTGAAAATCATCATTAATTTTCTTTAAACATGAAATATCAAAATAAATACACAAATTTCATTCACTCCTCATATAATCATTATTTTTTATATAAATAAATCATAGGTTTTTTAGGAATAATCTTGAGGATACATTAAGAAAAGGAAACATTCTTCAATGATCATTTTTTTTATTTCATCCCACATCCTTTAAATTCTAATTACAAAATGATGATATAATAAAAATTATATAATAAATATTTATATATGTTTTTATTTTAATGTAATTAAATAATAATATATCAAATTCTATTGAATTAGTTATGAATTTATTATTTGTATGTATAGAGAACTACCTATTCATAAACTAATGTAATTTGATTTTCTATTACCACATATCATGTTTGGGTATTTTTATCCATCTAATATATAAATATACATAGATATATGATATATATAACATTATTTTACATCTTTTTTAGTTATATCATTTGTAACTTCTCAAATTCTTTTCTATAGGGGATATGATAATTTACTTCGTGTATACGTTGGACAACCTCCTTGAGAATCAATGTGATTTGTCTTCCAATAACAATTTAAGAGAAATGTGATAAAGATAATGTTAATGATTATATTTTTTACAAATAAATAACTATGATATTAATTTTATATTTACTATTCCTAAAATATAATATTGTTTTATATTCATATCATTTCACTCAGTGAATGATAAAAATGTCATTCGTGTACGGGTTGGCTACCACCTATAAGAATTAGTGTGTCTCCCTTTTCACCAACATTCAACATGGGGGATATATATATATATGTTTATTAAATGAAATAATATTATATATATTATAATATTATCATTATAAAAATATATTCTATTACATTACTTTTTCTCGTAATGAACATGAGAAAATGGAAATGTTACACATGTGAACATATGACCTACAGTCTACCAGATGGTATCATTTTTCATTTCATTAAGCCATATTTCATTATTAATTTCAAAATTATTATTGATGGAAAAATATGATATTTATGTATTAATTATTAATATTTAAATGATATTCCAATATAATATTTTTATGAATGAGATCTCTCATGATGATACATTCAAGACAGAATAAGGAAATAAACATCTAAAATAAGGAAAATATTGATTTATTATTAACTTACAGTTTATAATATTGTATAAAATGTTAATATAGGATATGTAAAATTTGAATATAGTTTTGGAATAAGATAATAACTTGTCTAAAACCATTGTACCATTGAAAAATGCATGTTGAATCAAATTGAAGAGCATGGTAATAGATTTTGCCTCAACTTTATTTCATTTAAGAATATTTTTTTATGGACTTAATCTTTTCATATAGTGTATAATGTTCTCCTTTGACTAGTATTATGATTAATACATTATTCTTCATGGTGTTTTGTGTTTATATATTAATTATTTAATATTTTAATTAATAGTCACAATGTGTGAATAAATTACATATATCAATTTTTTTAATTTGATTATATAAATTTAATATTGTCAATAATATTATACAATTATGATTATAATGAACATTTATTATTTAATATGATATTTATGGTTATTTTATTTTGATTTATAGTTGATACGGATACTATATCCATTTATAAATTATTACTTTAACATTGTGATCATTTTAAATGTTTATTCACAATCTCACTTAACATGATATTATTTTTTTTAAATTTCATTTGATGGAAATTATTTTATAAACTTTCCACAAAAACTATTCATTTTCATTTTTTTATTTGTGATATTTTCATGTAATGTTATAATTTTCCAATAATTCTGATATTATAATGTTATAAATTATATTAATGGAATCCAAAAACATTTCTACATTTTGTTAGAAATATTTTTTCATTAAAAAAATGATTTATAAAAAATTTTTGAATTTTTTTTCATTTTATTAATCAATTGTTTATAAAATTATTACCCCATTTTCTTTATGAAAAATGTTCTCCGGGGAATTTTTTTCATTTTCCCAAACATGGAACATGTCTAACCATTTTTCAGTGAAAAAGGAATTTTATTTTCTTCTTTTATAAAATGTATATAATTAACCTCAATTAAGAATTCAATTAATTTTATGATTATTTTCACAATTAATTATTTGTGAATCATATTTTCCACATATTCTTGAAACAATAAATTTTTAATAGTGACTTTAAATTAATATGGGTTTCAAATTATTTTATGATTTTAATGTTTTTTCTTAATGGAATAGATATTTTTTAATACATGTTTTTAATGAATCATTTATTATATTTATTTTTATTAAATGAACATCATTTTTAATATAATTAGATTTTGTAATGTTCTATTAATATTATCCAATGTATTAATCTTTATGGAATGTGAATTTTGACCGATGATAGTATTAAAATTTACATCCATGTTTCATTTTTGTATGTAATTACCTTCATCATGATTTATTTAGTTTCATAAGATCAATGAAAATTGTATTATCCCAAAATATCCATATTATTTTTAAGGATATTTTGATTTCTTAAACCTTATATATTTCCAAAATATATTGTTTTATAATGAATATCATTTGTTTATCTAAGTCAATATTGTTAAATCCATATTCGTTTATCAATATATATATTATATGACACTGAACATTCATTATGAAATAAATCGATTATTCGTTGTATGAAGAATACATTGTAGAATAAATAAATTGTTGAAGATAAATTAATCATAGCCCTCTATAAATCATTAGATCTAACATGAAAATTTATTATTTGGGAATTAAATGTGTTTTTTACTTATTGTTTATAAAATTTTATGAGGGGTCTTGATTGTAGAAGTATCGTGTTCTTAAGGATTGATGGATGATGAATATTAATTTTTTTCATTTATAATTCTGTTATTATTATTATCTAAATTATTTTATCTATGATATTATATATAAGGAATTTATTTTTCATTCTAATTTTTAAATTATTTTTTTTCGTAGATTTGTAATTTTCAATATTGATTATTCCTAAACATACCATTATAGTAACTTTATTTAAATAGATTCTATGTTTAGTTATTTACCATTCCCATTAAATATTCCCTATATAAATATTTAATTTGAATGTTTGATGTATTATTTATATTTAGATATTTATTATTATTAAGTGATTAATGATTTATTACACTATAATTACACAAAACTCATAATTTTAGATCACCATTATTTTTTATTCTTTTCCCAGTAATCCATGATTTTTAAAATTTTTAATTTGCAAAGATATTGTAGATGGAATTAATTCATTCCATAAATTTTATTTAACAAATTATGTATTATAATTAAATTTTGGAATCATGTATTTATATAGTTTACCATCAATACAAAACAATTAGGTATTCTGAGATGTGATTAATTTTATATTATACCATTGTAAAAACATCAAACACTAACATTGGGCTCATGTTGTTAGGGATGTTAAATTCCATAATGATAAGATAATAGCCTCAGGAGGATTCATGTACTGATAATTTGTTATTCTAATATTAATTTTTCACCCATCCCCACTTCAAAAAAGTAGGTTCTGAAATCATTGAATCTTTATATGATAGATTATCACCTCCTGAATCAATGTCATTCATTTTTTCAATACCACCACACATGATTAAGAAGTGTGATAGATATTACGAACATATATGATATTTAATAATATCTTATACCTGTGGAGTAATTATATAGTATATATGGTTTTTTAGTTTACATTTATTTGGGTTTATGATAATGTTTTTTCATGTGTACGACAAACTACTCCCTTATGTAGTGATGTGATTCATTATCACCATTTATTTACAAGGATGATGATAAAAAAATGATAGTAAATATAAATTATGAACACAAAATAATTATTATCTTTAAGAAATATTTTTCTTCTAAAAAATATAATATTTTATTTTTCATTATTACATTTTGATTGTGAAAGAGGATAAAATCATTCATATATTTGTGGACATCTGCATTCACAAAATTTTGTGACTCTCTCATTTTATTACAATACAACATGAATGATATGTAAAAATAAATATAAATAAGTAATTTATTATTTTGGATATTTTGATCATTTTAAAAGATAAAATCTTTATTTCATCATTTTTGTAATGATCATTGAAAAATGGGAATTGTTTTGTTGTGTTTCTATAGTCTATTGTGTGAATGATCACAACATACATAAATTATCAAAACCATATCTCTTGATTGGTCGTAAAAGTTAAATTTACAAAAATATCATAATTTATTAATATTTATTGTTATTTTTATTATATATTTAGTATCTATGTAATTGAAAAAAATAATACCAAATCATATCTTACATTATAAATAATTTAGTTATTTCTTAGAAGGTGGAATTAACATGGATTTGTTAATAAGTGTATAAATAGATCATAAGTAAATAATATATGGTATTATTTATATATATAAACTATTATTAAATCATTTATAATAAAATTATATTTATTAAAAATGAGTTTCAAATGTGTATTATGGAATTAGATACTTAATGTATTGGATTTCTATTCTCTATTTTATTTTTTATGAGTAATATGAAAATTAACCAATAGTTTCATTTATATTGTGTATATAATTCACCGTTAAAATTTTATAACATTAGTAATATAATATTAATTTCATTTAATGTTTCTTTTGTTTTTATAAATTTTTAAAAATTATGATTGAAAACATTATTAAAGAAATATGGAATTGTTTTTCCAATTATTCTTCCTTGAGATGTTTGTTATGTTATACACATATATTATATCACTGGGTTTATAAAAATACTCTTCGAAATTTAATATCATGAATTTATTTTTCTACATCATATTTTAGTCTCCACATTATGTAACTCATTTTGGATAATGATTCTAATATACCATATTTTTAATTATTTTAGTTATAATCTCATACATTATTAGGAATTTTTATGAATATCCTTACAATGATAAAATATTGTGATATATCAGTTAATTAAATCATAAATTTTTTCTTATATACATATTAATTATATTTTAAGGTAATATTTACATTAACCACTTATGTTATTAAAAATAATTATATATTTTTTGTAAAAAATATATAAATTTATTTCTCTCTTATGTTGGAAATAAATTTTATACCAAAACCATTTTTTCTAAAATGTACATAAAAATGTTGTATTAATATACTATACTTTTATAAAGAAATTTTTTTTCATTTTTAACTTCTTTCAAAACAAAATTATTGAATGGAATCATCATTTTGTATTCAAAAAAATAACAATATCCTTTAAAAAAATTATTCATTATTTTAGCATGTATAGAATGATCAAAACGTACCATAATCATTGCCATTAATATCATTTAATATTCAAAATTATATATTTCAAGATTGTTTTCATTGAAATATATTTTCATAATGTTATATATTTTGAAAATAAATTTTAAAATTGGAATGGATATTTTACTCAAATAATGTTTTAAATGATCAATAAAAATTGTTTTCTATTTGTGATTACATATATTAAGGAAACCTCTTCCATAATAGGGATATAATCCTAAGATACCATTTATATTCTTTATATTAATGGTAAATATTTACGATAATATGATTGTTATGATATTAGTATCTCTTCCATCGGTTATACTATGATATGATTCTGATAACACCTGCTTCTTTTTCCTCGGGTTATTCTCTAATGATTATGAAACATATTTGATTTAAAAAACTAATGATATTATGAATTTTTATGAAACCCTTTTTTTAATGGGTCACTGTTTTATAAATTAAATATTATTTTTTGGAATACACATATATATATATCTGTCATTATTTCATAGGTGGGAACTATATCACCTTCATGTTTAATAGTTGTTGAAAACTATTTTATGATATCAGAGAATACATGGATAATCAACCCTAGATTCAATATAAGGGTACATGAGTTGTTATCACAAACCTGAAATGGATTTTACATAATTGGTTATTCTATGAAAAATGGTTATACATGGTATTTCATCTCATTCATGAAGTATGAACATGGGTGGTTATCCCAATGATATCTTGTTACGAAAGTCATGGTCAGTGGAATTGGAAAAAGATATTCTAGGCTAATGTGTATTCCAAAAATCAATGTCTTATGCTAATGACATTGGATCATGTGCTATATTATTTCATTTAAATAGGACTCATGTCTCATGAACTATAAATATTTATTCAAGCACTCAATATTATGATATGATTAGAATGGTTTTCAAATGTCCCGATCATGTCTTAATTCCCTCTTGATCATGTTATGAATATGTATCTGCCATTATACCATTAAAAATAATTTTTTATCGCCTTTTCTTATGTTTAATTTCACCATGTCAATTTGATATGTATTATAATTGATTTTTATATAATGGGTGAAATATATAAATATCTTAATGGATGACTATGTAGCTCACTAATGACCAATTTTCATGTGTTTCAAAGTATCCCATATCCAAAGGCACTAAACTATTATAGTCCTCGGGTGTGTATTTGTGTATGGTGGGAACTCTTGGAAATCTTATATAAAATAGAAAAACCTACAAAAATACCACTCAACTTTGGAAGTCTTGGACCTCTTAAATAAGCATGTTTTTATCTAGAACCACGATCACCAGCTGATATAGGAGAACACTATCCAAAATTTTGTATTTTCACAATCCATAAATATAATATAAAATCCATATAATAAAAGTGGTACTAAAATCAAACATGGCCAATCATACCATAATAGTGACACTCAACAAATTCCATTCATCTATGATAATGAGATAAACCTCCATGCTTGCGACTCAATCCGTAACATCCTTTATTCGAAAAATCATTACTACTTATTATACATCCCCAAAAACATATAAAAATTCGACATGAAAATTAAACTATATGGATAACCATCCCTAATTTATGATCCTATTTACAATGGAAAACTCATTCAGAATATAATAAAATAAAATTAGGAGAAAACTGGTGACATGAATATGAAATTTAAACCTTATCCCATCCACAACGAGCCTAGATCTAAATGAATTATCCCCAAGATGCATAAAAGTTTATTTAATCTATTTCATTAATCCCACTATAAAGAAACATATCTCTATTGATGAATTTAAAACATTCAAGAACCCTATTATCCTAATATACATAATGTAATAAATTAACCATAGGTTGAACAAAAGTTACTCTCCTAATAGCCCCATATTCGTCATAACCAAAATTAAAACACAATGTTAGTGACTAAATGAACATTATAATATATATATTTTTTAATACTTACCCTTATCTTTATTCATGTATTAATGTGGTCAACGACATCTAATTAGGACTCATCCATGGAATCAACTTCTTGTAGTCCACCCTCATATATGTAAAGGTGTGTATGCTATATTTATAACTCCAACAACAATATATACTTAAAAGTAACAAAAAATAGATAAAATTTATCCAAGAATTTAATTATAGATAATAAAATACCATAAATATTATTATATGTAGATAATATAGGGAGATCATGGTGTTCTATCTCAACTATTATTAGGTAATACATGTCCTTTTCTTCATTGGGTTCCACATGATTTCATGATAGAAGATCTTCTATATGATTTGAAATATACGACATAGAAGATATTTAAAAAATTCGAGATATAGAATATAAAAATTTGTTATTATTGGATTTAAATCCCAAAAATATATACAGATACCCACCAATACCATGATCTCTCAAAACCACAGTACTCACACTACATCCATCCTTTCCCTCTAGGTGTTATGATCAGAAAAACTATGGACTAAATTTGATTATTAGAAATCAATAACTACAAATTAAAGATCATTTTTTATTTCCATTACCATGATATTTATAAAAACATTACATGATATATATGATACATTAACATCGAAGTCCATATATTGAATTTAATGTTATCAATCCTATGCAAGAAAACAAATTCTACATGGATCCTACATATGAATAATGATGAAATATTTCAAACATATCTCTACCTAGGGACAATATTAATGTAAAAAAACTATAAAATCGATATATCAAGGAATAACATGTGAAAAAAATAAGTCAATACAATGTGTAAACATAATAAAAACAATAAAATACCTCATAAGAATTTCAATCTATTTATGAGGTACATATAATCATAAAAAAGGACTATATTCCAAGTCCCAATAACATTATACATTATTCTAAAATACCAAAATAACAAGATAATAAAAAAATTACTTCCAATTCTAATTTTTAACAAAATGTAAATGCTCATCCAAACTAGAAGAATATGGTGGAGTTAGAAGTACACTAGTGTGTCTCCCTATATTCTAGTGGCTATTAACTAACAGAATGAGTCCATGTGTCATCATCGAGATACTATACCATTTTATATAGATATTTATAAATAACATGACAAAATATAATTTTATTTTCACCAAAAAAGAAGATTAAATAGAATATTTTCCACTTTGAATAAATTTTCTTATCCTGGTAGCTTTCATTATACCCGACACTAATTTTAAAATGAACCAGGATATGCTATTACGATATTATTATTTAATTTGATAGTTACTGGTTAGTCATTGTTTGGGAGTATGGATTTAAAAAAATAATGTATGAGAAAACATGGCTTCTACATGATTAAAATCAATTTACCAGTTTCAAATGTATTATAAATAAAAAATATATAATTTGAAATTAAAAGTAATGTTATTCTTAAATACCCAATTTTTTTTCATACAATGTGTTTTTATGTTAATTAATTATTTAATATTTAATGGTAAAATATTCTGATGAATTTTATATATAGTATATTAACTCTAATTATTTAATAGTAATCTAATATTTTCTATAGGCATGTTATATAAATAAATTTAAATTTATTCTTAAAATAATTATTTTCTCCTAAAAAAGTATCATGGTGTTTTGGTACATATTTTAATATTTTTTTTAAAAATATAGGAAATTTATTAGATAAAATGAAATTAATTTTAAAAAAAATCATCTTAATATAATATTATTTTTAATTATTAATATTTTTTTGGAAATTAATAAATTTATAATGAATAGTTATATTTAACATTTATATTTAAAAATTATATTAATTTAAATATTCAAATAACTCACAATTTTAAAATATTTAAAAGTAAAATTAAAAATATTATATTATAATTATTAAAAAAATTCATTTGGAATACATTTTATATTTTTATAAATAAAAAGTTTATATATTAAAGAAACATGTTTTATTGGAAAAAATATATTCTGACATAGTATTGGGTAAAATTTAAAATTTAGTTATGATTATTTTTTAATTTTGATAAAACAGGATTCCATAATCAGAAAAATAATATATTGTATTATTTAATAATTTCCACATAATTTAATCCATAATTTATATTAAAATGAAGAAAATTTAATAACTTCAGTTAATGAAAAGACATGTTAATTAGGGATTAAACCAAATGACAAGGGCTTTATGTCAAATTAAACCGATAAAAATCACATATTATTGTAGTATTTAAACATTATCATATCCCAACATTCAATATAATGACATTTTGAATAATTTATGTGGTAAATTGCAATGTCATTTATATTTTGGAAATAATTCCCAGTTCAGTTTCCTCCCCTAAATTTATTAAAGAAAACCCTCCAAAATGTCTTATCTTAACATTAAGAGCCTTTTGGATCAAAAAATACATTTTTATATCCCACAACCAAATCCCACTCCATAACCATGATTTCATGGTTTTATTATAATATAATCTACACAAGCCTTTAGGTATGATCCTAAAAAGTCTATCCAGATAAGAGGTTTGTTTATTTACCATTCATCTTCAGTTTTGTCTTTACGTTCCAATAAAAATATTCTCAAAATATGAGAGAATTAAAAAATAAAATATTAATTGTATTTATATGTTATAAAAATAATTTAATATCCTATAAGGATCCCCTCTTACCTCAGATGGGAAATGAAACCGTGCATTGTTTGTACAACAATCTTCCTCGTCGTGAACAGATATTATTAGTTTTCAGTCACCACCACTCATGGATGAAAATAATGATGGATTTAATATATATAAATAGATATATTATCCTTATATCATTATTATACCTTGATAATTATAATATCATATTTTACAACTTACTTTCCCATCAGTTGGAAAATGATAATTTCCCTCATGTGAACATTTCGACTACCACTTCCACTATGAAATGTGATATTTTTTTATTTAGTTATGAAATTGATGTTAATAAGGATATATTTAATGAATATATATGATATATAAGATATAATAACTATTATTCAATATTGATATATAATTTAACATCCCTTTGTTCTATCAATTGAGATATTAGAAAATGACATTCATGTTTTTTTAGGTGGCATATCATATCAATGAACCATATATTTCATTTTTTAATATTTTACTTTTATAGATGAAATTAAATATGTATAAAAATTTTATATTTGAGACTAAAATAATTATTATAAATATATATATAATTTTAGCCTGATAAATTTAAAATTTCTGAAAGTACTAAATGAGATCATTAATGATAAATGTTGAAGTTATTAAATGAAAGAATGATTAGAAAAAATAATTTTTACTGAACTGTTGATAAATCATTACATGTTAGTTATACATGGTATTATATATATTTATATGGTTCTTTAAAAGTTTAATAATAAATATATATTTATTATTGTGGGTTTTTATACACATTTATATCGAAACTAATCAACGGGATTGAATCATGATTTCCATAAATTGAGGGATATTTTAATTTAATTCTCAAAATTATTGTATATGGCGTATACACATCAATATTACATGTTGCATATTTAATTAATCATATATCATAGAATATAATTTTTCAATTGGATTTATTTTATATAACAGGTTTGGACTAAAAGTATACTGTGAAATAAGGGGTTTTATAACACAAATTCATATCATTATGTTATATTACATATTCACTAAATTAGATGTTATATAATTTTTTATGTAATGAATTATCAATATTTTAATATTTTAATTAATTTTTTTAATTTGATGTAAAATTGTAACCAATAATCAGTTACTTGATTAATTATTACTACAATTGTTGGATATTTGTACGATAATTCATCTCAATTTTTACTCCATTAAAGCATTATTGGTATTATGAACCCATTTATGTTTATTATATATATATACTACCTATTTTTTATGTTATAACATTAATTTGTTTATATTCAAAGTATTTATGGTTAATTTTATGTAATTTATTTCATATAGTTTATTATTGAAATGCTATTAACGTGGTTAGTTTTTATTTTACAATTTCATCATTATATAAGATTCATTATAGTGATGTTTCCAAAGGGGAATTCATAAAATATTTATATTTTAAAACAATATATTTTATTCTACTTTGGTTTTTTAAATGTTATAAAATTTTCCCCTCATTTATTTTATTTCATGTAAGTAAAATATATCAAATTATTTAAACAAAAGAAAATTCACTTCCTATTATAGTTTGAAATTTTTTTCATTCATTTTCATGTCCTATAATAATGATAAAATGAAATTTTTTAATATTATCTATTAATTTCATTAAGATATTTTTTCTTATATTTATATTTTATAAATGGTTATCAAAGTAATCTTAATGTTCTTTTCTGTAATGACCCATAAAATTGAAGGAATTTTTTTTTCCTAATTTTCTTGGGAATTTTACAAGAAGGAAGTTTCTGACAGAACCTGATTCTGAGGCCCGGTGTGCCAGGAATCATTTTCCAAAGTTTAGCTCGGGTACGTTCAGTGAACGAACGAGCGGGTTTTCCTAACTTTTGAACCGGTGCTCGGAATCGAAATATAAGGACACCTATGGAATTACAGCGCCGATAATTTCTTAGAAAGACCTTTTCCGGAGTTGTGTTTGCTTGGGTGTGGTTTTTAAATTTTGGGGTTAAGTGAAGGATTAAAATAATAGTGGTGTAACAAATTTTATTTTATTTTTGTTTAACCTAAGCTAAGTGGATCATGTGGAACCAACAATATCCTACCCACTAGGTAGGATATTTGTGAGGTGGTACCCACACGAGCCCCATCGTTTCTTTTCTTCCTAAACCCCCTCCTTTATTAAGGGAACGCACCTGCACCCCTATTAAGTGGATGTCAACCCTTTCGTTTTTCTGATTATGAAACGCCTCTATTAATTTGGGTGGTTTAATCGTTGCAATTAATTAATTTAATAGATTTTTTCGTTTTTGAATTTCAAAACACATGGCTTGAAAAATAAAATAAGGCAAACTCTTATTTTATTAGATTTTTTGGGTGGTGTGAGGCTTGGGAGAATTTTTTCCAAGATCTTGAAGTTCTTCCTCCTCGATGAAGAACGTGAAGAACCCTAACCTCCTCCGACAGACGACGGTGAGAGATTCATTCCTTGGATATCGACGACTCGATGCACATCACCTCGTTCCTTATTTCTGTGTCAAAGTAAGAGATACATTGTTCCTCCACGACGCGACAATCCTCCTTCTTCCGCGTCGATCAATTCTGTGACATCCCTTTCCGCGACAACCTCGTTCGATGACTATGCTCGAGGTAGGGGTTTATTTTAATTTTTCTATTCGTGATTACTTCTGTCGCTTTTGTTCTTTTAAATTTGAGCCGCCTGATATTGCAATAACAGAAGGAGGTTGGACCACACGAACACAGGCGACCCTCCTCCCCCTTGTTTGTTTGATTTTGTTGCGGCACTTGTGAGGTGGCGCGGTGCCATTGCACCACACAGAAGCTATGAGATATGGGTGAAATAGCGCGGCGCAGTCGCGCCGCGCTGGAGAACCTCGAAGGAACCTCAAAGAAACCGCGGCCGGAGCGGGGCCGCGACTGAGGCCGCGACGGAGCAGGGACCGGAGGCCGGTTCCGGGCTGCCGGCATCGGAGCAGGGGGACTGGCCCATGCCAGTCCCATGGCGGCAGCAGCCGTCCGGCCAGTGCGGGACGACCGGTCAGGGGGAAGCATCGGGGGTCATAACCCCCGGCTGGCCTGCAGGAGCATACCCCCACATGGGGGACATGGTTTCACAAAGCGGGGGGGGGGGGGGGGCGCCCCCCCCCCCCCCCCCTCCTCTCTCGGCCTTTACGACCGAGACGCCTATCCGATCCACTTGGATGACTTTGGGTTCGGCCAGGTTGGTTCCTACACGAAACCAACCAGGCCCTCGGAGTGGAAACACTTATATCATGAGCTGCGGACGTCCAATTGATGTGCCATCGACTTTGATGGATTCCTCTTAGTGAGACAGACCTTTTTGGATTACTCTGCTCGAGGTTTTGACGCAGTTGGATTACGGTCAGGTTGGTTTTGACTTAAAAACCAACCGGGCCCCTGGGACGAAATAGCCAATAACTCTCAGACCAGGCGTCTGATTGACGCGCCATCAGTGACGTTAAATTCATGTTGATGATACGTAACTTCTGGATACGTCAACATCGTACTACGTGTCAGTTGATTTATCAGCCCCTCGGCTCGTGCAGCGGACCCTCCCGAACAATCTTGTTGTGTGTGGAAACCCTAGAGCTGGCTGCGACTGCGATGATGATGACGAATGTACAGAAATCCTCCATGGATTCGACTGCGACGACTATAGCACTCATCGATCCTACGTGGATTAGTGCTACCAATCCTTTGTGGGTCATATCCTATGTCGGTGACCGCTCAGCGGTCCTATATGGGACAACACTTACAGATCCTGTGTGGGTCTGATCTTGTGTGGGTCATTGCGGGGGTTAGAACCTATCAATACTTTGTGGGTCATTGTGGGGGTTAGTACCTATCGATCCTGTGTGGGTCGGATGGCTTAGATGAATCAGTGGCTATATCTGATCATCTCTATCATCATATGAAGAAATGGAAACCGAATCAATGCATGCACTCCATGTAGGGATTTCCCTCCTGCTCTAGATATTTATAGTGGAGCTAGTGATGAAACTAGTATCGATCAGCTAATCACCATACTGGGACAACTGACTCAGGTTATGAATAATAACCTTACCCGTATAGAGCACCCTGATCCGCAGCGTGGAGGATCAATGTTAGATCGCTTCATGAGGCAGCAACCACCAACATTCAATGGGAGTACAAATCCATTAGTAGCTGAGCAATGGATAAATTCCCAAGATAAAATATTTCAGGCATTGTAGATTAGTGAAAAAAAAAAGTTATCATGGCAGTTTACCGCCTCACTGGAGATGCTGATCAATGGTTTTCATATATTCAAAACAAGAAGGAAGATGATGAAGTATCAAATATGGAATGGAGAGAGGTCAAAGATATATTTTTGAAAAATACTTTCCTCGTGACCATCGAAAAGATATGGAAAGACAATTTCTAAGTCTGAGAAAAAAGGAGGATGAGAATGTTGCAAAGTATGAGGATATCATTACAAGGTTAGCAAGGTATGCTGGAGATTATATACGTAACCCAAGAAGTAAGATTGATCTTTTATTTGATGGGTTAAAACCATTTCTCCGTCGAGCATTAGTCTAATAGTCCTTCTCGTCATACGAAGACATTGTCTTATGTGCTATCAAGACAGAAAATGAATTCTCTAAGTCTTATGACTTTAAAGAAAATAAAGAGAAGATGTGATCTTCTGATCAATATGGGAATGGAAATAAGGAGAATAAGGTAATGGTTGAATATCCATCATGTGGTAAATGTGGGAAGAAACACCCTGGTACTTGCTTGAAGGGAATGTGTGTCTGTTACGAGTGTGGTGAAAAAGGCCACCAAGCTCGTGAATGCAAAGGGAAAAAGGAAGCTACCAATGTTCAATGCTACAATTGCAGGGAGATGGGACATTATGCAAATAAATTTCCTAAGCGTCAGGGGAACTTTCCTCAGAAAAGGCCAAGGGATCCAGGCCAAGCATATGCTATCACTACTGCTGAGGTAGAAGCTCCAAAAGACGTGGTGGCCGATAATTTTATGGTATCCTGATGTTTAGAAAATTCATTATTTGACTCTGGATCATCACATTGTTTCACATCTTCTCAATTTTCTATGAAAATTAGATATTTCCAATTTGATTTAAAAAGGGAGTTGTCAGTTAAAACTCAAAGGGAAGTATCATTGATACAATGTTTTGTGAATCATTACCCATTAGAGCACATAAATGTTCTTTATCAGCTGATCTCATCGTCATACCTATGATTGAGTTTGATATAATCCTCGGTATGGATTGTCTTTTGGACAATGATGCGAAGATTTATTGTAGTAAGAAGGAGGTTACGATTTTTGATGATGATGATAAGGAACACCTTATCTTTAGAGCAGAATCATCACCACTTAATTCTTATCTAGATCCACCCCCAGTAGCTCAACTAAAGTCAATTATTGGGGAGGAAGAGAATGAAATGACTATGGGTGAGGAAAATAATTTTCAAATAGAGGATGTACCTATTGTGAAAGAATATGTAGATGTAATTCCAGAAGATTAACCTAGACATACTCATGAACGAGAAGTTGACTTTTCCATTGATTAATCCCTGGATCAAGGCCTATATCGAAGACCCCTTATAGAATATCCACTGTAGAATTAGTTGAACTAAATAAACAACTAGAGGAATTGAGTAATAAAGGATTTATTCACCCAATTGTTTCTCCATGGGGAGCCCCTATTCTTTTTGTTAAAAAGAAAGATGGATCTATGAGGTTATGTATCGACTACAGGGAGATAAATGCTATAACAATAAAGAATAAGTATCTCATACCTCGCATTGATGATTTATTTGACCAACTTCAGGGAGCTCAATACTTTTCAAACATTGACCTTCGACTTGGATACCATCAGTTGTGTGTGAATAAGGAAGACATTCAGAAGACAGCATTTCGAACCAGGTACCGGCATTACGAGTTTACAGTAATGCCTTTTGGATTGACTAATACACCCTCTGTATTCATGGATCTGATGAATAGAGTTTTCAAGGAATATATCAATGAATTTGTGGTTTTATTTATTGATGATATCTTGGTATACTCCAAAAGCTACGAAGATCATGAAAATCACTTCCGCGTTATCCTGAAGACTCTGAGAATATATGAATTATATGGGATGTTTAGAAAGTGTGAATCCTGGATTCAGAAGATTCCTTTTCTTGGCCATATTGTCTCTAAATATAGAATCTCTGTTGATTCTTCTAAGACCAAGGCAGTCCAATAATGTCCGCCACCTATGATTATTACTGAGGTACACAGTTTTATTGGTTTGGCAGGTTAGTATCGACGTTTCCTCCAGAATTTTTCCCGATTTGCAAACCCATTAACGAAGCTCACACATAAAGGGGTGAAATTTGTTTGGACAAAAGAGTGGGAAGAATGTTTCAAAGAACTGAGGGGAAGATTAGTCAATCCTCCTATATTGAATCTACCATCGGGGAATGATGGGTTTTTTATTTATAGTGATGCATCGAAGAATGTACTTGGTTGTGTCCTTATACAGAATGATAGGGTTATTTCATATGCATCACGACAATTGAAAATTCATGAGAAAAACTATCCTACTCATGATCTTGAGTTAGCAGCTATTATCATTTCTTTGAAGATATAGAGGAAATACCGCTATGGTGGAAAATTTGTGATTTATACTGATCACAAGAGTTTGAAATATATTTTCTCACAAAAAGAACACAACATGAGGAAAAAGAGATGGCTTGAATTACTCAAGGATTATGATTGTACGATACACTACCACCCAGGGAAATCAAACAAGGTGGAAGATGCTTTGAGAAAAAATGATCAGGGTGTATTGAACAATATGAGAATTGAAAGGGATCCAATATTCATGGATCTAGTAAAGATGGACATGGGAATAAGCAGGAAAGGTGAAACATCAACGCTTTTTCAAATGGTTGCCAATCCATCGTTACTAGAAAGGATTAAGAGTTCTCAGACTGATGATGAATAATTTCAAAAGAAGATTAAAGATGTGAATGATGGGAGATTGAGAGACTTTGTGTATGAAGAAGGAATTTTTTAATTTGGGAAGAGGCTTTGTGTTCCCGATATACCTGATCTAAAAAGGGAATTTCTAGATGATTCTCATAGTTCAAATTTCTCAATACACCCTGGGAGAACCCAAATGTATAGAGATTTGAAAGATGATCTTTGGTGGGAAAAAATGAAGAGGGAGATTACTGATTTTGTGTCAAGATGTATGGTTTTTCAACATGTGAAAGCTGGAAGGCAACAAATTGGATGAGTCTTGCAACCTCTTCCCATACCAAAGTGGAAATGAGACAATATTACGATGGACTTTGTCATGGGGCTACCAGATACTCCTATAAGAAACGATGCAATACGGGTCATTGTTGATCGTCTTACCATGTCAGCACATTTTCATGCTATAAAAGAAGATCTACCACTGGAACATCTAGAAAGACTATATATTAATGAAGTTGTGAGACTTCATGGAGTACCCCTATCAACTGTTTCTGATCGTGATCCATGTTTTACTTCATGATTCTGGAAAAGACTTCAGAAATACTTGGATACTGAACTTCATTTGACCACTGCCTACCACCCTCAAACAGATGGACAATTAGAATGAACTATTCAAAACATAGAATACATGTTGAGATCCAGCTCACTTGACATTCAGGGTATGTGGGATCAATATTTACCTCTGGTAGAATTTTCCTATAACAATAGCTTCCATTCGAGTATTCATATGGAACCATATGAAGCGTTATATGGAAAGATATGTCTTACACCAACCTGTTGGGATGACATTGGTGAAAAAAAACCTGTAGGCCCAGAACTTGTGGAGGAAACGATGAAGAAGGTGAAGGTAATCCAATGTCACATCAAAGCAGCTCAATGTAGGCAGAAGAGCTATGATGATAATCGAAGGAAGGATTTGGAATTTCAAGTTGGTGATCTTGTTTTCTTGAAGGTATCTCCATGGAAGGGAGTCATACGTTTTGGTATGAAAGGTAAATTGAGTCTCAGGTACATCGGAACTTTCGAAATTCTAGAACGAAATGGGGATATATCTTAACGATTGGCAATGCTGCCAAGTCTCTCCAAAGTTCACGATGTGTTCTACATATCTCTATTGAGGAAATAAATGCCTAACCCAACACATGTACTCACCTACGAGGAATTAGAACTGGAACCCGATCTGTCTTATTGCGAGTAGCCCGTCAGGATTCTTGATACAGGAGAACAAGTACTGAGAAACCGGACGACTCGTCTGGTAAATGTCTTGTGGAGAAACCGTAAGATGGAAGAGGAAACGTAGGAACCCGAGGAACTTATGATGAAGAACAACCTGAGTATTTTCAGGCGGTAGTATTCCAGAAATTTTGAGGACGAAATTATATGAAAAAGGGGAGAATGTAACACCCCAAGCATATATGGTACACTTCTCTTGGAATAAAGAGATAACATGAGTTTTACGCAACATCGAGTTCTAACAAACCAAAACTAATCAAACTAGTCGTTATAAATAGTAATACCTACCTTTTGAAATTATATATATTTTATATTTCAAAATGGACTTCATTTTTTATTCAGAATATCGAAATTATCCTAAGTTGAATTTTTGTTCTTTTTCTGAGAACTTCCAATTTTTATGAAGAGTGAAAAATACTTAACAACCTTTTCAATAGAAATAATTTATAGAGACAAATTATATTATTTAGTGGTTCAAAAGTATAATTAGAATATATTTTTACCATTTTATCCAATGTTGTTCATTAGAATTAATTTCACATTGAAATTGGACATAAACAATTGTCGATCTTTTGATATATATTGTTTCTTAAAAACATGCTATTTGTTGTAACAGCGGGAATTAATTATAAAATTAATTAATGAAACTTTTATATATGTAATTTTTAAAAATAGACATCATTTTTGAATTCAGAATATCAATTATAGATTAGGGTTAAATTTTGGCATTGTTCTGAAAAACTTCAATTTTTTATGAATAGTGAAACTACTAAGTGGTAGTTAAAAACTAAAATTTTTCATAAATCAAAATTTTACCGCTTATGTGAGTGGAATTTCGGAAACTAGAGAGACAGGGTTAATATCAAGGAGTAAAATGTGGGTCAATGGGATGAAAATAATTTTTGGTGAATAATAACGTTTTACTTTTATTTACCACGGTTAAAAGTAAATAGGGTAATTAAGGGTAAAAATGATATTAATATTACCCTAAAACATGTCCTAATTCTGTTGGACAAGTTTATCTCGGCCAAAAACAACCTTAGGAATAACATATTATCATTTAGGTCCACTTGGATTATATTAGTACATTTATTATCATTTAATTCAAAGAAGAGTTAAAAGAGTTAAAATCAATGTTTATTTAATAAAACATTTTTAATATTGGGTTATACATAACATATATTCAATTGTAAATATTCATTATAAAGATAAAAATATTTCCTACATAATGATATTTTATTTTTAATTTTTAGAAATTAAATAATGTAATATATTTATGAAAAAATAATGATGCAGTAATTACCCTAATAGTGAAAAATTAAAATAATTCATATTATAAATTCCCAAATAAATAAAATTTGAGACTTTAAAAGAATTAAACTAATTTTATAGGATAACATGACATATTAGTATTTATTTAATTGACTTTTTTGAATTAATCATTCTGTTATGATTTTTACAAAAATCAATTATTGAATAGTGTCACAATTGACATAATTTTTTTTAAAACAAATATTATATTATTAACTGATAATAAATTCATAAAAATATAATGTTCCGCCAAGAGACTTATATCATGATATTTGTATCATTAGTGGACCACTTTGGGGTCTCTTAGATGTATACAGTATGTTTATTAACCATATAATATAAAAATACAAAGAGACATTGTAAAAGTGAAACTAATTAACTAAGAGTCAATACATAATGATAAGGTTAATATAGTAACCCAAACCTGTTTAAATTCTACTGGATGAGTGGTTTTAGACCTATAACCATGTTAAACTTTAAATAATCCTCTTTTTCACCATTAGAAACCGAATATGAATTTAATATAAAATAATATTTCTAGCTTTTCCAAAGGTGCCCCTCACCCCTCTTATAAAAGGGAACTCTCCCTTCTCATTAACTCACACCTTAAAAGCCTTTTGGCTCGGCCAAACTCTTCCCAAATACTATTTCAACTTCCTTAAATTACTCCTAGAGGCCTTCCTTTAGTCATAATTCCATCCTAAGAGCCCTTTTGATCAAATCAAAAGGAAGAACCCGAAGAAGAGGTAATGATTTCACCACCCTTTTCCAAGTTCCTTTATTCTTCCACTTCTTCATTCTTTTTTATTACCATTCTAAAATAATAACTCAAGTATATTATATATACTATTATGTTATTATAAATATGGTACAACCATATTCAGTATTCTATCCACCCTTTGAATAACATGTCACCATACGTGTGTACGTACGACTTACCGTCTCCACGTCGTCGTGTAATTGTTATTCAATAAATTAATATTTGGATGGGTATAATAATGATGTGTTAATCATGTAAATAATAAATATAACATGATAATGATTCTGTATATATGATGTACCATCCAATTATATATTATTCTAATATCAAAAGAATGATATTGTCGCTCGTGCGTACGTATGGACTACAGTCTCCACGAACGCGATGAGATTCATTCTCCATCGTATCCATTAAAGTATATTTATAATTTGATGATTAATAATAGTATCTATGGACTTTATATCATTATGGGTATGAATTATATACAACATATTCATTACAAAAATATCTTATGTAACAAAACATATAAAAGAAAACGAGTAAGTTAACACCCGAGACAACGATAATACTAAGATATTATTAACAAATCAATGTTAAAAGATCACATATGATATCATATTAATGTATATGATTCTTGTATAATTTAATAACAATTATTTCACCATTATATAGGAGGTTATCCTACCCCAAACCATGTAAAAGTACATGGTAAGGGTTTATTTCTCAATCTCTTCATTATCCGAAGTTGTTTATATGTAATAATCTACTGGGATCTCTTTATCAACCACATCCATGTTTCTTAAAAATGTTTTTCAAAACATTTTTACTATTTACTAGAATATGGGTTTAAGTCATTTATACCATTTTTGACTTTTATGAGTGGTTTATAAAAGAATCTTTCCGTTGTTTTCCAAACAAGGTGCTTTTTGTAACCTTTTCGACAGAATTAAGGTAAGAATGTTTTTTTAAACAAATATGGCGGGTGTGGCTATTTTCCGCCGTTATTAAATCTTCAAAGCTTCCCTTAAAAAATTATAAGAATATTCTCAAGGAAAATGATTAATTTTCGAAATATATGACTCTTTAATGATTTCAAAATAAAAAGATACATTTCACTAAAATGAGTTTTGATTTCATCTATGTCAACATCCTTTGATGGATTTTACGTTTATTTGAAGTTGATTTATTATGATACAAAACTTCTAAATTGTATTGAAGGTTGTGTGATATGTTTGACTATGGATGTGTTATTTTTATACCATTCATGGTTAATGGATGAAGTATTTACATTTTGTATTCTAGTTTTAATATGAATGATAATGTTATGTTTAAACCTTTTCATATGGGAATGCATTGGACTTAATATGCGACGGGTGGAGCCCACTATAACTCCTCGATGCATCGGTAGGTCTCATGAGAAAAATTACTGCCTTGGCACAAGGCCTTGAAAAAATATTATTTGTAGTGTTGGCACGAGGACTTGGATATGTGGTTATGATAGTATGGAAGTATGCATTCCATCATTATGAAAGTGGTTATTGATATTGCATGTGATTATTCGATTAGTAGAATATCCATGTGAATAAGTAAATGACATTATTTCATTTTATTTTGTCCATACTATGATGAAGTTCTTGTTTAAATGGATTTTGTTTTATTTATAAACTGCCTTAAATATTTATTCTTATTTATGAAAGTTTCTGCTGTATTGTTATCCTTACTGGGCATTTGAGCTCACCCATTTTCTATGTTTTATTTCTCCCAGGATGTGAATATGTAAATTATGAATGACCTGTCAGGATATTATGAAGGGATAATAGTGTGGACTATGGAGACAATATGATGTTGTTGTAGTTTTTATTTTTATGATGTAATGTAAGACTTATAAATATATCTAGTGTTTCCAAGGATACTAAACTAATAATTCTTTCGAGATTTGATCTTTCTTTTAATCATTCCAATGTTACGTAATAATGCACCGACTCTAGGTAATTGGGGTCGGGGCGTTGCAGTTGGTATCAAAGGAAGTTTATTACAATCCTTGGAATTTAGTTTTAGATAAACTCTAGTTAGAGCACATAGACCAAAGATAGACTTTGAGGATTAGTATAGAAGAACTTCCTATAATTTTTGTATTGTAGATATTTTGTGAGTTTCCCGAGCAATACATCCCTATCTGGATATGAGCAGGTAGAGGCAACTCTGGAACAGATATACCTAGGGGTAAAACCTGAATACACCGCTTTGATCTAGACTTGAATGGGAACTGGTGCACAACAACGGGCCTTGCTGCACTCTTGGTTACCACACTCTTGGGGGATATGATTAGGATAACTCTCATTTTCTTTAAAAATAATTATGAAGGGTTTATGAGTATATAATTCTTCAAAGGAATTTTTTTATTAATATGGATTATATCCATAAATAGTTCAATTTATGTTAAGTGTTTTATATGTATGGGATTATGTATTTTGTTCATAAACTGATCTAGTTTATGCCATTGTTTAGAAATGGTTCCAAGTGGAAGAAATGGAAACCGTATCAATGCACACACACCATGTAGTGATTTCCCTCCTGCTCAAGATAATTATAGTGGAGCTGGTGATGCAACTGGTGAAGATCAGCTAATCACCATACTGGGACGACTGACTCAGGTTATGAATAATAACCTTACCCGTATGGAACACCCTGATCCGCAGCATGGAGGATCAATGTTAGATCGCTTCATGATGTAGAAACCACCAACATTCAATGGGAGTGCAAATCCATTTGTATCTGAGCAATGGATAAATTCCCTAGAGAAAATATTTCAGGCTTTGGGTATTAGTGAAAAGGAAAAAGTTATCATGGCAGTTTACAGCCTCACTGGAGATGTTGATCAATGGTGGTCATTGATTTAAAACAATAAGGAAGATTATGAAGTATCAAATATGGAATGGAGAGAGTTCAAAGATCTATTTCTAGAAAAATACTTTCCTCGTGACCATCGAGCAGATATGGAAAGGCAATTTCTGAGTTTGAGAAAAAAGGAGGATGAGAATGTTGCAAAGTATGAGGGTAACTTTACAAGGATAGCAAGGTATGTTTGAGATTATATATGTAACCCAAGAAGTAATATTGATCGTTTAATTGATGGGTTAAAACCATTTCTCCGTCGAGCATTAGTCTCACAATCCTTCTTGTCGTACGAAGACCAGATCTTATGTGCTATCAAGACAGAAAAGGAATTCTCTAAGTCTTATCACATTAAATCAAAGAAAGAGAAGATGTGATCTGCTGATCAATATGGGAATGGAAAGAAGGAGAATAAGGGAATGGTTGAATATCCATCCTATGTTAAATGTGTGAAGAAACACCCTGGTACTTTCTTGAAGGGAATGGGTGTCTGTTACAAGTGTGGTGAAAAAGGCCACCAAGCTCATGAATGAAAAGGGAATAATGAAGCTACCAATGTTCAATGCTACAATTGCAGGGAGATGGGACATTATGCAAATTAATGTCCTAATCATTAGGGGAACATACCTTAGAAAAGGCCATGGGATCAAGGCCAAGATTTCGATATCACTACTGTTGAGGTAGAAGCACCGGAAGACGTAGTGGCCGGTAATTTTATGGTATCCTAATGTTTAGAAAATGCATTATTTGATTCTGGATCATCACATTGTTTCATATCTTCCCAGTTTTCTATGAAAATAAGATATTTCCAATTTGATTTAATGAGGTAGTTGTCAGTTAAAACTGTTAAGGGAAGTATCATTGCTACAAAGTTTTGTGAATCAGTCCCCATTAGAGCACATAAATGTTCTTTATCAGCTGATCTCATCGTCATACCTATGATTGAGTTTGATATAATCCTCATTATGGATTGGATTTTGGACAATGATGTGAAGATTTATTGTAAGAAGAAGGAGGTTACGATTTTTTATGATGATGACAAGGAACACCTTATCTTTAGAGAAGATTCTTCACCACTTTATTCTTTTCTAGATCCACCCCCAGTAGCTCAACTAAAATCAATTATTGGGGAGGAAGATAATCAAATGACTGTGGGTGAAGAAAGTAATTTTCAAATAGAGTATGTACCTATTATGAAAAATTATGTTGATGTATTTCCGGAAGATTTACCTGGACATCATCCATAACGATATGTTGAGTTTTCCAATGATTTAATTTCCGGATCAAGGCCTATATCGAAGACACCTTATAGAATGGCCACTGTAGAATTAGTTGAACTAAAGAAAAAACTAGTGGAATTGAGTAACAAGGAATTTATTCGCCCTAGTGTTTCTCAATAGGGAGCCCTTGTTCTTTTTTTAAAAGAAAGATGGATCTATGAGGTTATGTATCGACTATAGGGAGATCAATGCTATAACAATAAAGAACAAGTATCCCCTACCTCGTATTGATGATTTTTTTGACCAAAATAATGGATCTCAATACTTTTCAAAGATTGACCTTCAATCTAGATACCATCAGTTGTGTGTGATGAAGGAAGACATTCCGAAGACAACATTTCACACCAGGTACAGGCATTACGAGTTTATAGTAATTCCTTTTGGATTGACTAATGCACCCTCTATATTCATGGATCTGATGAATAGTGTTTTCAAGGAATATCCTGATTAATTTTTGGTGGTATTTATTGATGATATCTTGGTATACTCCAAAAGCTATGAAGATAATGAAAATCACCTGCGTGTTATCCTGAAGACTCTGAGAAGATATGAATTATATGGGAAGTTTAGTAAGTGTGAATTCTGGCTTCAGATGATTTCTTTTCTTGGCCATATTGTCTCGAAAGATTGAATCTCTATTTATCCTTCTATGAGAAAGTAAATCCATGAATGGCCAACACCTATGAGTATAACTGAGGTATGCTGTTTTATTGGTTTGGCAAGTTATTATCGACGTTTCATCCAGAATTTTTCCTAATTGGCAATCCCATTAACAAAGCTCACATGTCTAGTGGTTAAAATTTTCGGACAAAAGAGTTTGAATAATGTTTCGAAGTACTGAAGAGAATATTAGTCAATTCTCTTATATTGACTCTACCATCAAGGAATGATGGGTTTGTTATCTATAGTGATGCATCGAATAAAGGACTTGGTTGTGTGCTTATGTATAATGATAGGGTTATTGCCTATGCATCATGACAGTTACAAATTCATGAGAAAAATGTTCCTACTCATGATCTTGAGTTAGCAGCTGTGATCTTTTATTTGAAGATATGGAGGCACTACCTCTATGGTGAAAAATGTGAGATTTATACTGATCACAAGAGTTTGAAGTATATTTTCTCACAAAAAGAACTCAACATGAGGAAAAGGAGATGGCTTGAATTACTCAAGGATTATGATTGTACGATACACTACCACCCGGGGAAAGCAAACAAGGTGGCCGATGCTTTAAGTAGAAAAGATCATGGAGTTTTGAACAATATCAGAATTGAAAGGGATCCAATTTTCATGGATCTAGTGATGATGGACTTGGGAATAACCAGGGAAGGTGAAAAATCAATGCTTTTTCAAATGGTTGCCAAACCATATTTACTAGAAAGGATTAAGAGTTCTCAGACCGATGATGAAGAATTTCAAAAGAAGATTAAAGCATTGAATGATGGGAGATTGAGAGGCTTTGTGTATGAAGAAGGAATTTTGAAATTCGGGAAGAGGCTTTGTGTTCCCGATATACCTGATCTAAAAAGGGAATTTCTGGATAATGCTCATAGTTCCAATTTCTCAATACAAGTTGGGAGCACCAAAATGTATAGATATTTGAAGGAACATTTTTGGTGGGACAACATGAAGAGGGAGATTGCTGATTTTGTGTCAAGATGTATGGTTTGTCAACAAGTGAAAGTTGGAAGGCGATAACCTGGAGGAGTCATGAAACCTCTTCCCATACCGGAGTGGAAATGGGAAAATATTACGATGGAATTTGTCATGGGGCTACCAATGACTCCTAGAAGAACAATGAAATATGGGTCATTATTGATTTTCTTACCAATTCAGCACATTTTCTTGCTATAAGAGAAGATCTACCACTGGAACGTCTAGCAAAACTATATATTAATGAAGTTGTGAGACTTCATGGAGTACCCCTATTGATTTTTCTGATCATGATCCCCGTTTTACTTCAAGATTCTGGAAAAGTCTTCAGAAAGCCTTGGATACTGAACATCATTTGAGCACTGCCTACCACCATCAAACAGATGGACAATCAAAACGAACTTTTCAAACCTTAGAAGACATTTTGAGATCCTGCTCACTTGACTTTCAGGGTACTTAGGATCAATATTTACCTCTTGTATAATTTTCCTATAACAATAGCTTCCATTTGAGTATTCATATGGCACCATGTGAAGCGTTATTCAGAAAGAGATGTCGTACACCAACATGTTGGGATGACGTTGGTGAAAGAAAACTTGTTGGCCTAGAACTGGTGGAGGAAACGATGGAAAAGGTGAAGGTAATCCAAAGTCACATCAAAGCAGGTCAAAGTAGGCAGAAGAGCTATGCCGATAATAGAATGAAGGATTTGGAATTTCAAGTCGGTGATCATGTCTTCCTGATGGTATCTCCATGGAAGGGAGTCATACGTATTGGTAAGAAAGTTAATTGAGTCCCAGGTACATCAGACCTTTCGAAATTCTAGAACGAATTGGGGATGAAGCTTACCGATTGGAAATGCTTCCAAGTCTCTCCAATGTTCAAGATGTGTTCCACATATCACTGTTGAGGAAGTACATGCCTGAACCAACACATGTACTCACCTATGAGGAATTAAAACTGGAACCCGATCTATCTTATTGCGAAGAGCCCATCAGGATTCTTGATACGAGAGAACAAGTACTGAGAAACCGGATGACTCATCTGGTAAAAGTCTTATGCAGAAAGCATAAGATGGAAGAGGAAATGTGGGAACCCGATGAACATATGATGAAGAAACACCCGAGTCATTTCATGCGGTAGTATTCTAGAAATTTTGAGGATGAAATTATTTAAATGAGTGGAGAATGTAACACCCCAAGCTTCTACAGTACGCTTCTCATTGAATAATGCGATAACGTGTGTTGTACACAACATCGAGTTCTAACACACCACAACTAATCAAACTAGACGTTATGAATAGTAATACTTACTTTTTGAAATTATATATTTTTTATATTTCAAAATGGACTTCATTTTTGGATACAAAATATCAAAATTATCCTAAGTTGAATTTTTGGTATTTTTCTGAGAACTTAAAATTTTTATGAATAGTGAAAAATACTTAAAAACAACTTTTTTAATCGAAATAATTTATAGAGATAAATTATATTATTGAGTGGTTTTAAAGTATAATTAGAATATATTTTTACAATTTTATCCAATGTTGTTTATTAGAATTTATTTCACTTTGAAATTGGATATAAACAATTGTCAATCTTTTGATATATATTGTTTCTTAAAAACACGCTATTTGTTGTGACAGCGGGAATTAATTATAAAATTTATTAATGAAACTTTTATGTTTGAAATTTTGTAAAATATTCATCATTTTTAAATTCGGAATATCAATTATAGGTTAGGGTGAAATTTTGTCATTGTTATGAAAAACTTCAATTTTTTATTAATAGTGAAACTACTAAGTGGTAGTTAAAAAACAGATTTTTTTCATAAAACATAATTTTACTGCTTCTGTAAGTGGAATTTTGAAAGTCCAAGAGACACGGTTAATATCAAGGAGTAAAATGTGGTTCAATGAGATGAAAATCTTTTTTGGTGAATAGTAATTTTTTTCGTTTATTTACCACGGTTAAAAGTAAATAGGGTAATTATGGGAAAAATGATATTAATATTACCCTAACACATGTCCTAATTCTATTTGAAAAGTTTATCTCGACCAAAAACAACCATAGGAATAAAATATTATCATTTAGGTCCACTTGAATTAGATTAGAACATTTATTATTATTAAATTCATAGAAGAGTTAAAAGAGTTAAAATCAATGTTTATTTACTAAAGCATTTTTAATATAGGGTTATACATAAAATAAATTAAATTGTAAAAATTCATTAGAAATCTAAAAATATTTCCTACATAATTATATTTTATTTATAATTTTGAGATATTATATAATTTAATTTATTTATGACACAATGATGATGCAGTAATTACCATAATAGTGAAAAATTAAAATAATTGATATTATAAATACCCAAATAATTATAAATTGAGTCTTTTAATGAATTACACTAATTTTTATGATAATATTATATATTAGGATTGATTTAATTGACTTTTTTCAAAGTAATCATTCTGTTATGAGTTTTAAAAAATTCATTTATTCAGTAGTGTCAAAATTGACATTAAAGAGTTTTTTAAAACAAATGTTATATTATTATTTAATATTAAATTTCTAGAAATCTACGGTTCGGTCAAGAGACATATATCATGATAGTTGTATCATTAATGGACCACTTGGGGGGTCTCTTGGATGTATATAGTATGTTTATTAACTATATAATATAAAAATACAAAGAGACATTGTAAAAGTGAAACTAATTAACAAAGAGTTAATACTTAATGATAAGGTTAATATAGTAACCCAAACCTACCTAAATTCTATTGGTTGAGTGTTTTTCGACCTATCCCCACCTTAACTTTTAAATAACCCACTTTGGAGCCATGAAAAAACGAATATGAAATTATTATAAAATAATATTTCTAGCTTTTCCCAAGGTGCCCATCACCCCTCTTATAAAAGGGCACTCTCCCTTCTCATTAACTCACACCTTCAATGCCTTTTGGCTCGGCCAAAATCTGACCAAATAATCTTTAAACTTCACTCAATTCCTCCCAGAGGCCTTCCTTCAGTCAGAAAGACAACCTAAGAAACCTTTTGATCAATTCAAAAGGAAGAACCCGAAGAAGAGGTAATGATTTCACCACCCTTTTCCAAGTTCGTTTCTTCTTCCACTAAAATAATAACTCCAGTATCTTATATATACTATGATGTTATTATAAATATGGTACAACAATATTCATTATTCTATCCATCCTTTGAATAATATGTCACCATACGTGCGTACGTACGGATTACCGTCTCCACGTCGTGGTGTAATTGTTATTCAATAAATTATTATTTGGATGGGTATAATAATGATGTGTAACTCATGTAAATAATAAATATAACATGATAATGATTCTTTATATATGATATATCATCCAATTATATGTTATTTTAATATCAAAAGAATGATATTGTCGCTCGTGCGTACGTACGGACTACCATCTCCACGAACAGGATGAGATTCATTCTCCATCGCATCCATTCAATTATAATTCTAATTTGATGATTAATAATAGTATCTAAGGACTTGATATCAATCTGGATATGAATAAGATAGAACCTATCCATGACAAACACAGATTACATAACAAAACATATAAAAGAAAACGAGTAAGATAACACCCAAGACAACGATAATACTAAGATATTATTAACAAATCAATGTTAAAAGATCATATCTGATATTATTTGAGGTTTTTTATACTTAATAATCTACTTGTATCTCTTTATCATCCACATACATGTTTCATAAAAATGTATTTCAAAACAGTTTTACTATTTACTATAATATCGGTTAAATTCATTTATACCCTTTTTGACTTTTATAAGTGGTTTATAAAGGAATATTTCCTTTATTTTCCAAACAAGGTGCTTTTTTAACCATTTCGACGGAATTAAGGTAAGAATTTTTTTTAACTTATACGGAGGGTGTGGCTATTTTCCACAGTTATAAAATCATCGAAGCATCCCTTAAAATCTTATAAGAAAATTTTCAAAGAAAATTTTTTATTTTAGAAATATATGACTCTTAAATGATTTCAAAATAAAAAGAGATATATCTCTAAAAAACGTTTTGATTTCATCTATGTCAACATCCTTTGATGGATTTTACACTTATTTGAAGTTGATTTATTATGATCCAAAACATTTGTATTGTATTGAAGGTTTTGTGATTTGTTTGAATGTGGATGTGTTATTTTTATACCATTCATTGTTTATGGATGAAGTAATTACATTTTGTATTGTTTTTTTAATACGAATGTTTATGTTATGTTTAAACATTTTCATATGGGAATGCATTGGGCTTAATATGTGATTGGTGGAGCCAGCTACTGCTCTTCGATGCATCGGTAGGTCTCATGAGACAAACTAGTGTCCTAGAACATATCCTTGACAAAATATTATTTGTAGTCTTGGCACGAGGCCTTGGATATGTGGTAATTATAGTCTGGCATTATGAATTCCATCATTATGAAAGTGGTCATTGATATTGCATGTGATTATTTGATTAGTAGAATATCCATGTGAATAAGTAAATGTCATTTTTTTCATTTTATTTTTTCCATACTATGTTGATGTTCAAGTTTAAAAGGCTTTTGTTTTAGTTATACACCGCCTTAAATGTTTATTATTATTTATGAAAGTTTCTTCTATATTGTTATCCTTACTGGGAATTTGAGCTCTACCCTTTTCTATGTTTTATTTCTCCCTGGATGTGAAGAAGTAAATTATGAATGACCTGTAGGGATATTATGAGGGGATAATTTTGTGGACTGTAGAGACAATATGATGTTGTTGTAGTTTTTATTTTTATGATGTAATGCAAGACATAGGAATATATCTAGTCTTTCCAAGGCTACTAAACTAATCGGTCTTTTGAGAATTGATCTTTCTCGTGATCATGCCAATGTTATGTAATAATGCATCGACTCTAGGTAACTGGGGTCGAGGCATTACATAACACGAAAAGCATGTACGACAAACATCCCGAGTACACCAAAAACAACTCTATTCACAATGGTGAACCTCTACTATAGCAATCATGCAAGCAGACAATCAATCAAGGATAAAACTGGAGAACATACAATTATCGTTCCACGGAATTGGAGAAATTGCACAACATATTCAAAGACATTCTACAGAAATGCACAAACCACCTACCTCGATCCAAGGAGATCGATATACACGAAAAACGACAACAGATTATCCTTAGAATATTGTAGATCTGAGAAAATGTCTGAAACAAATAAACCACGATAACTTCAGAAAGAGGAGGAATTGGAAAACAAGTTTCAAGAAGAAGGGTGAACACACCACTGCGATTCCAAAAAATCAACGGTGCTCGAATATAAGAACAGACGGAGAGGCGGGGTATCGTCGAAGATTCGCGTATCCTCGATGCTCTTGGGTGAACAGAACCTAGAAGAAGATGTTTATGTACGTCAGGCGCAACCCCGGTCCTTTTAATGAAAAAAAATAAAGTACATGGCGTGTACTTTTAGAGTACAAAGCCTGTACATTTAGAGTACACGTCGTGTACTAGGTCTTTCTGTACTCCACCAAATTTGGCCTCCACATCATCCCTACAGACCGTGTGTGTGGCCCAAGCACAGATAGTACACAGCTTCAAGCGGGAAAAGACTACACGGCGTGTACTCAGAAAGTACACGGCATGTACTCAGAAAGTACACAGCATGTACTTCAAAAATTTCTGGAAACATTATTTTTTTCTAAAAAATTCTTGAAAAAGGAAGGATATAACTGAAACGATGATCCAGGTTCTTACAAACTTCCACCCTTAAAGAAATCCATCCCCGAATTTCCCTAGAGAGGCATAGAAGAAGAAACAATGAACATCTACAGCCACTGCGATTGAACCTCGGCCTTCCTCTCCCAAGTTAAATAATTTACTCGTCCATGCAAACATAGAACCCGTGCCAGAGGAACCAACTGACCTCGGAGAACCTATGTACTACGATCGACAATCCGAATAGGATTCTCCTCAAACAAGACATCCTTTTCGAGCTCAACTTCCTTGGGTTGAACGACATAAGATGGGTCAGAAACGTAATGTCGGAGCTGAGAAATGTGGAATACGTCATGCATGGGCCGGTACCTCTGAGGTAACTATAGCCTATAGGCAACAGGCCCAACTCTCTCCAAGACCTCAAATGGCCCGACGTTCCACGGTGAAAGATTTCCCTATCTTAGAATCCTATTGTGTCCAAACCTCAGTGCGACACGCAGGAAAACCTAATCCCCGACCTCGAACTCCAAAGGTCATCTCCGCTGATCAGCATAAGACTTCTACTAAGACTATGTTATAGCCACCCACTTCTGAATGAACTCTATCTGCTCTAAGGTCTCTTGATCAAGATGAGCTCCTACCAAAGCTGCCTCTCCAGCCTCTAGCCAGCATAAGGGTGATCGACATGGCCTACCATACAAAGCCTCATAAGGTTCCATCCAAATAGTCTCCTTTAAACTGTTGTTGTAGGCGAACTCTACCAGAGGGATATGCTTCTCCCAAGAATCACCAAAGTCTATAATGCAATATCTATGTATATCCTCTAGCACCTAGATTGTACGCTCGGACATTCCATTCATCTAGGGATGGTATGCTGTACTCAAAAGTACCTGTGTACCCAAAGCATTATGAAGCCCCTGCCAGAACTGAGACGTAAAGAGAGCATCCCTGTCTGAAACAATGGAGTGTGAAACTCCATGCAGACGTACAATCTCTGGGATGTACAGTCATCCAAGATCATTGACACTGAAGGTATCCTTGATCGGAAATATGTGTTAAACCTTTTTAAGCCTGTCAACCACAACCCAAACAACATCGTTACCTTGGGGTGACCTTGGAAACCCTATCACGAAGTCCATCGTGACATCGTTCCACTTCCACTCTGGAATGGGTAACTACTATAAAAGGTATTCTAGTCGTTGATGCTCCACCTTCAGCTGTTGACAAGTAGAACATCTAATGACGCAACCAGAAACATATCTCTTCATAATTTACCTCCAATACTAGCGATGATGATCTTGATACATCTTGGTGATGCCAGGATGAACTGACCAAACTGAGGAATGAAAATCCTGCATCAGCTCCTCGCGTATGTCTGCTGGCACCCATACGCGTCCTTAGAAACACATGATCTCATCCCCACCCACTGTGCATCCTAGAAGAGAGTCTTATCCTGACATGCTCCCCCATAAGACTAAGCCATCTGATTCTGATAGCTGCCTCATTTGTACCCGATCATGAATCGTTGAGGTAACAACAATATAAGATAGGTATGTCTGTCTGTGTCTGTCGTACACCTATAGATGCAACTCAGAGAACAGATCCATCAGCTACCACTGACTTCTGGCCTCCTGAACTATCTAAATTGGAGTTCTCCGGCTCAATGAATCTTCCATTGTGTTTCCCTTTCCTAGCGTATAGGCAAGCTAGAAATCAAATGACTAAAGATACTAGACCCACCTGAGCAACCTCAGATTCAGATCACACCAAGTGAAGATATACTTGAGACTTTTATATTCGGTGAAGACCACAAAGTTCTCTTCCAGATGATAGTGTCTCCAACATGAGAAGGCATGAACAACATCTTCCAACTCCAGATTGTGTGTCGGGTAATTCCTCTCATGTGGCCTCAACTACCAAGATCCATACGAAATGACTACATCTCCCTGCATAAGCACAATGCCCAGCCCGATACCTGAAGCATCACAATAAACACTGTAGCTCTTGCTTGGCTCTGGAAAGACTAGTATCAGTGCTGAAGTCAGCCTTCCCTTCAGCTTCTGAAAAGCAGACTCGCAAGAATATGTCCATAAGAACTTCTCCCCCTTCTTAGTCAGACATGTCAAAGGTGCTTCTTGGCTTGAAATTTTTTTAATGAAGTGTCTGTAGTATAAAACCATCCCTAAGAAACTCTTTACCTCAAAAAAATTCTTTGGCTGCTCCCAGGAAACTACAGCTCTCACATTATCTGGGTCAATAAATACTCCTACCTCTGAGATGAGTGACACAATAAGTGAATCTGATACATCCAGAAGTGACACATCGAGAGTTTAGCATAGAGCTGATGCTCTATCAGTGTACTCAGAATGATCTGAAGTTGTGTGGCATGGTGCTGTCGAGTGTGAGAGTACACCAAGATATCATCCACGAAGACCAAGACGAAGGAGTACAAGTAGGAATGGAACACTAGGTTCATCAGAGCCATGAAAATTGTAGGCGCGTTCCTGAGACCGAACGACATGACTTTATACTCGTATAGACCATAACTTCTCCGGAAGGCTATCAGAGGTATATCTGATGGTTTCAGGTACAAATGATGATAAACAGACCTCAAGTTTATTTTTGAGAACACCAAGGCTCCTAAAAGCTGATCAAAGTGGTAATTTATCCTCTGTAAGGGATATCGGTTCTTGACCATCAACTGGTTCAGCTTCCTATATTCTACACAATGTCATAGGGTACCATCTTCCTTCTTCGCAAATAGGACAGGTGAACCCCAAGGTGAAGTGTTGGGTTGGATGAAACCCTTTTCCTGCAACACCTCCAACTACTTCTTGAGCTCCTGCAACTCAGGGGTAGCCATCCAATAAGGAGGAATGGACACCGGTGCTGCTCCGGCCGTGAGCTAAATAGAAATTTCTACCTCATGCTCCGGAGGAAAAATAGATAATTCCTCTGGAAAGATATCCCTGAAATGATCCACCACTGGAGGAATGTCCAACTGCGAAGTCACCTGATCATCCTGATAAAGGCTAGCAATATGGGCTCTCACACTTCCTAGCCCATGATGCTCGAGTCCTGCTCGACTCGGCTGAACACCCTATTCTCCTCTAAGAAGAAAATATTCACCCTCTGGTGAAACAAAACACACTCAACGGCAATAAAAGTCGACGACTACCTGGAAGGGAACCAACCAGTCCATATCAAGAATGACATCATAACCTATAATATCTTGGAGGTAGTGATCTCATATGAAATGATACCCTGCATCCTCGATAGGGAACCCTCTACACTGGCATACACTAGATGTCCTCGTCCCCAAAGGTGTGTCTAGAGTAAATGAGTCAGGAGAAGAAATGACCTAGAGCCAAAGGCTCTCCACAACAGCAACAGATATAAAGCTATGCATAGCACCAGTATCGAAAAGAGCTGAAGATAAAACTGAGGATACAAAAATTGTACCAAGAACTGTAGAAGGTCAAGGATCCTTCTCTTGATAGGTCTGCTCCACCGCAATGGTCTGGCATTCCCCGCAGACCTATGACCCTACGTGACCACTCTGAGCTGAACCTACCTGTTGAAGCAGAAGGAACGGTTACTGACCGCTACGACCTTGACCTCCACCTCGGCCAAAACGGCTGGAAGAACTCTAGTTCTTCTACTGGTGTGAAACTGGTGGTGTTGCTCCTGAACGAGAAGTCTTGGAAGAAGTCCCAGCACTAGCTGCTGGTGACAATACCTAGAAGAAATGCTGAAGGAGACTCATCGTGCTGTAGGATCAGTACTCCACTGGGTCCCTGTGGCACTGCGGCCTCATATGCCCACTCCTACCGCACTAGTAGCATACAACCTAGATTCCAGAAGATGTATCTCGTCTCATCAGGTCACCGTGCAAAGACTCCCTATGGAGTTTCCTGCTACCAACGGAGGAACACTTGCCCCGGGATCAGAACCGCCCTAGATCGCACCTCTGGAGTCTCTCAGATTGCGCTCCATAATCAGTGCATAGTTGATGTTGGAAGAGATATAAGTCAACTGGAAGAGATTCACCTGCGAACAGATCTCTCGCCTGAGACCATCCTCGATCATCAGTGTGAAAAACATCCCATATCCACCCCGTAGGGGTGTGAAATGATGTAGCTCAGTAAAACAAGAGGAATAATCCATAACAGATAGAGTACACTGCTCTAGAATCATGAACTCCCGGGGATGATCGGCCCTCTGGGTCTCCAGGTAGAAGTAATTGTAGAACACGTGCTGGAACTCATCCCAATCCAAAACCTGCTGATGAACCTCCTATGAGATCATGTCCCACCACCTCTAGGAGGAGTCTCGTAGCATATAGGTAGCGAGATTGACTCACCTCTAAGGAGGAGTCTTCAGATGCTCAATGATGGTCATCATGACTTCCATACATGACTCTGCAGCCTGTGGTCCTCCTTCCCCTAAGAAGGTGGGAGGAAGCTGCTGCTGGAAAACCCGCGATAGGTCGGCCATAGCCGAGGATGGAGGCAGTGCTCCCTGAAATGTCTACATAATCCTCATAAAATTTTCCTGGAACTATGCTTCAGCGCCTGCAACTAGTATGAAAGACGGTGCCACGGCTGGCCCAACTGGAGGATCGGCAGGAAGTCCCTGATTAGCCATATCTGGCGTCTGATCACTGCCTGATGACAGACATACATCCGGAGGACATCTCGGAGGCATAGCTCTGAATGATAAAAATCACACCTTAGATAAGAATAAAAAAATACAGAGAACACAAGAGTAAAAAATGGGAACATGGGAAGGAAAACAAACAAGTTTACAAAACACGACTACACGATGTGTATAAAAACTACAAGGCATGTATTCTTAATCCAATGGCATCGACGTGTACCCCTGCCCTAAAAGTCGTGTAACAACTCAAAATACACGGAGTGTTAACCCCACACATGGTGTGTACTTCAAAACTACTCCCCTGCTCGAGTCTCTTTACACAGCTTACCCACACAGTCCGACTTTACCCGAAACTACATGGCGTGTTCTGAACACACACGGAGTGTACTAGACAAGGCTTCGGCGACCCGTGTTGTTAAATACATGACCGTCTACATTGATGAACCTTACATGGTGTGTTCCGAACAAACACGCCTATATAGGTGAGGGTGACATCGTCCCGTGTTGTTCGTGACACGGTCGGGTACCTGAACAAGAATACATGGTGTGTTCCAAAACAACACGGTGTGTCTAAGATAAGGTAATATCGTCCCGTGTTGTTTGTGACATGGCAGGGTACCTGGAAGAGACTACACAGAGTGTTCCTTTACAACACGATGTGTTCTACTAGAGCTTCCTCGTCCTGTGTTGTTAGTGACAGGACCGGGTACATGGCCTCGAACTACACGGTGTGTACCAACCGTACACGGCGTGTTCCTAAAGTTATTTCTACAACAGTGTGTCCCTGCACACACGGTCCGTGACATGGTCTAAAATCTACACAAAGTGTAGGAAAAATATACATGCCATGTATTCTGGGTTTTTCTAGGTAGTAGCTCAGAACTGCACAAAATCCCAGAAAACACAGAAAATAAGTCAAGTAGGTGCCAAATTCCGATTCGTGAGGGCCCACACTCCCCGCGAATCAAATCATGGTGTTCATTTAAAAAGTAGAATAACAAAAATATTATAACAAGGAGGAAGAGATTAAATCAAGCATCTATCACAACAACATACATAATCTACACAATGTCTATCACAACAGCATGTAATTGCCAATGCACCCTAGATGGAATAGCAAGAGTGCATGGAATGTGATTTTCTTCAAGTGCCTATGTGATGCATGAAATGGAATACCCTCATCTCATCATGTTGAAATATAAATAGAACAGAAATAGTCAATAAAATAACAACACAAAGCATGTGAATTACTCTGGGTGAAATCATATTAACCGTAAAATCTCATAACCAGAAAACTGCAATTAACGAGGTAGTATGGCTTTTCCCTATACACGGGTAAGAAACTCCCAAGCACAGTTTAATACTAAGTACCGAATCCATCCTATCCCTGGGTAATGGCCCCAAATATAAATTCAAGAGAGAAAAACTCCTCTAATACCAATTTTTAACGACCCGAATCTGGCGCCCCTCCACTGGTGCCCTGTACCCGGTTCGCCACATGACCTCAAGTGAATTTCCCCAAATTCCAGTGGTTGTTGACTAGCAGTGAGGGAATTGGTAAGTTTTTGGGGAAACTATGCCCTCATTTGGTAAGGAATACAAGGTAAGGAAAACAACAGTTAAAAGTGAAAGCTGTAACAACATACATAACTGTAAGCAAACAGTAGAAGAATAAATATATAGCAATGATGATAATGATGCTGTAGGTATAAGTATCTACAGAAAGTAGCAAACACAATAACGTTCTGAAATACAATGGATCATAAAGTACCAAATTCACAAAAACTCCAGCTACATCGCAAAAGGTAGCTTGGACCCATGCTCTCCATCTCCACAGCAAGTCAAAAACCTGAAGTAGAAGGGCACTTCCCTTATCTATACCCGCAACCAAAAAGTCTTCTTGGGCCCGAAAGCATGGCCCAAATAGGGCGTGAGATAAAATCCCAGTAGGAAATCACCCAAAGAACTGTGATTAACAGTCGAAGAATACAAGGAATGTAAAAGTGCAGGAAACAGTAAACAGAAAAGAACACAGCATCTACAATCCATGATTCTAGCATATGAAGTACACAAGTAAACATCCAACAACAAGTAGAAAATAGGTAACCCTGTGGGTAGCTCTCATAGCCTAACACCTATGGTTCAACGTATAAGTACTAGAAACCCCCTGGGAGGCACACACTGTCTCACTCCACTGGTTCGGCTAATGAATATACTCTATTGGGAAGCACTTACTGTCAATTCCCCCCTATAGTCTCGTATCATACTATAGGCTATCTGGGGAAGCAATCTATGTCAAATCCCCCTATGGCCTCTGTCGAGGAACTACACACTCTTTGATAAATCACTAAACGTCAATTCCCCCTATGGTCTCGCATCGTAAATTGAAGTCACTCTGGAGAAGCCCTTACATACATTCTCTCTTTGGTCCACGCACTAGGTTCTCTCTGCCCTGGGTAATATAAACATGCATAATGCGCGTGTGTTTCCAAAGTAAACCTCAAGAACTAAATGGATATCATTATAAGGATCAAAATCAAAACAACACAAGAGATCCACTATCCTACAACTAGTCATGAAAACTAGCATAACTCCTAACAGGAAATGGAAGTACGACAAACATCCAGAGTACAACAAAAACTACTCTATTACCCAAGGTAAACCTCTACTATAGAAATAAAGAAAGAAGGAAATCAATCAAGGGAAAATAGGAGAAAACCCAATTCTCGTTCATGGTAATTGGAGAAATTGCACAAAATATTCAAATACATTCTACAAAAATGCCCAAACCACCTACCTCGATCCTAGGAGATCGATATACGTGAACAATGATGACAGATTCTACTTAGAACCTTGTAGATCTGAGAAAACATCTGAAACACATAAACCACGATAACATGATAAAGAGAAGTAATTTGAAAACAATGATCAAGAAGAATGGAGAACACCCTGCTGAAATTCCAACGCAATAAACGGTGCTCGAATCGGAGAACAGATAGAGAGGCGGGTGCTCGTCGAAGATTCGTGGATCCTCGGTGCTCTCAGGAGAACAGAACCTAGAAGCAGACGTTTCTATGCATCAGGCGCGAGCCCGGCCCGTTTAATGAAAAAAAGTACACGATGTACACTTTTAGAGTACACGGTGTGTACTAGGTCTTTCAGTAATCCGCCAAAATTGGCCTCCACATCACCCCAATACACCGTCTTTGTGGCCCGGGCACAGCAAGTATACGGCTTCGAGCAGGAGAAGAGTACACGAAGTGTACTCAGAAACTACATGGCGTGTACTTCAAAAAAATTCCAGAAACAATATTTGTTTCTCAAAAACAAAAAAAAGGACTTACCTGAAATGAAGATCAGGTTTCTTATAACCAAGACTTAAAATTCTCCCTAAAAATATATATTACTGTTAATGATTAAATATTCAATGAATCGCCATGAATTTTAAATATTATCGACCACATTTATAAAAAACAATGCTCCAAAATTCATATAATGTTTTGGTTATAACATCCTCCTAATATTTCAGTGAAATATAAATTTTATATTAACTAAAAAATTTAAATTGTTATCCTCTATATAATTTTATTATATAGGGTAATTTTTAGGTGTGATAGTTAATCTCAAAATTCAATTTAACTATATCTAAAATACAGAAATATAGTTGTTGTTTCCATTGGATGTTCACCATTAAAAGTCATCATAAAAAGATTCTCAAAATACCCCATTAATTCAAATACAAAAAACGGTATTATATGATACTCCATAAATCACTAAGAACAAAGTCATTATTTATAAACATAAAAATAGCAATACATGACCAGATAGAAAAGTGGAAATGTAAATAAAAATTTTGTTTTATAAGAATTGTATTTATATATATCCTTAATTAGAGAATAATGAATTTATTTTGGTTATCATGATTTTGAAATACTAGAACTTTAAGTGTTCATCATATATATCACATTATATAAGGAAAATTTTATAAATACATTTTCTATAAATTATATGTCAGTATATGGTCCTATACCCAATTTTTTATAGAGGCATAATAGTAATACACTTGCAAAAAAATCATAAATGGGGACCTATATGGGTTTACAACACTAAACACTAATCTATTATATAAATTTAAAATATAATATAATCATCTAGTAAGTTTAGTGTATCTCCATTTTTATGTTAACACATTACTATGGTCATCAACCTTCAATATAACCCACAACCCACATGACGAATTTGATAGAAAAATAAAAATATGACAATGATTTTTGTTATGAACCATAATTTTATAAACAATACCCCAATAATGGTTCCATATATTTAGAGATATAATGATCATTTAGAATAAAAAAATATCACACCTGAAGAATTATTATATGGTCACCCCTAGGAATAGATAAATAAATAGATATATTTTAACATTAAAACCTTAGTTCAATAAGGATTTATTTCTCTGCATAAATCATCTTAACATTACAAACACCCTATGTAATAGTGATTCATATGAAATTATTCGATTAGTACCTTGGTAAACATTTTTCTTATATTTATCTTCCTAAAAACATTGATTGCTTTAAATATATAAATTCATGAAATTGTGACATATAATGTACATTAGTTCAATATGATTAATCCTTGAACGAAAGACATCGTTCATTTCCAAGTGAATATATATATTATTAAAATTTTATAGTGAACCAAAATGTAGGACTTTTCTATTAAAAATATAATACAGATAAAGAATAAAATCTATTTTTCTTCTTTCATTGTGTCTTGGTATTCATCTTATATTATATAGATATCTATTAATGAATTCAACATGTTAATCCATCAAATTTTATTTATTAAACATATAATGAAGGTAATTATTATATATTTTGATGTATTATAATCACTCCAAAAATATGTAATGCATATCCTGAAATGGGTTTTATAGTCCAAAATATAAGGCAAAATCTTTCTTTTAATAAAGATACAATATTATACACTTATTAGATTACAAATGGACTATCCTGAATTTAACATAAACATGACAAAATATCCAACTAAAAACTATTTTTTTGGGTGACTAAAATTATCGTGTATAAATAAATTGAAACCAATTATTCAAATTTAATTTTCATCTTGTGTATGAAATAATTTTCCATTAATTAGTTATCAAAATTTAAGAAATCATGTGTTTTATCATAGGAATTGAAACAAATTTTTATCTAATCATTGAAAATTGCATGTTGACCACCCATATGTACTATTTTTGATAAAATACTAAACTCCAACTAATTAAATAAATATATGTACGCATTAATTGAATATTAATATCCACACCAAAAGCCATAATTTTAAATATTTCTAGGAATTAAATATCCTAGTTCTATATCAATTGAACTTATGGTCTGACCATAAAATTTTCATCAATATATATGTGAAGGATGATAAATAATCGATCATTTTAATTGTTACGATAGTAAATGAGATCTGAGATTCATTGCATGAAAATCATATAAACATAAAAAATGTAAAAATAATTGCCCCATTTTTTTGTTTTGTATTCTTGGAAATATAATCTAGTTTAAAGAGTCATAATATGTCTTTATGATAAACATTGAAGGAAATAGGGTTTTAATGTAAATATATTCTTCTAAATAACCATAACTATATGTTGTCTATACCTTGTTTTTTAAAGAAATATTAACAACTGGAATCATAGTCCATTATATATTTATATTTATTTTCTTATAAACTTGTGAAAGTTTCTTTTAGAAGACAACTCATTTCAATGAGTAGTATTTCACAATGTCCTATAATGATAACATTATCATTTATAGACTTCTTCCTCCAACTATAAAACACATAAATTATCCTAATATTTTTTTCTCATAGTAGTCCCATTATATTCAATGATTTATATTAATGCCATAAATCTATTTACTATTCTAATGAAAACCTTAACTTATCAAAATCCCTATGTTTTCCACCTCATTAAGATATTACGTTTCTATTCAATACTTTATATATATATATATATATATATATATATATTTCCAAATGGATTACCATGTAATAAAAAATCATAAATATACATTACCTTCTTAACTAAATAATTTATTATTATCATTTTGGGGTAATATTTGTCATTATGAACAAGAAATTTTGAATATTCAGAATTTAGCACTATGACTCCATATAAGTTGATCATTCTAGTTTATGAACAACTGAACATTATTCTAGATATCATATTACTTCATAAAAATCATATAAATTGATATACATCTTGTTGTATTATTAATGTAATAATTTATCTTCTTAGTTTATTGTTTCCGTTAACATTTTCCTCCACCATGATATAGTAACTCTAATGGTCTCCCTAATTAAAAGAAATGTTTTGAGATATTATGATCAATTGATTATTATCATCATAATGTCTAATCCCAGAGTATTTATCTCTATGTTGTACATGTAATAAAATACAAGGCTTTTATTTGATATTATAAATACTTTTAATAATCACGTGAATGTAAAATAAAGAACTAATAACATTAAAATATTGAATTTTAACTAGATTTATATAATATAACTACTAAAATATCACATCTCTGACATCTGTTAAAATAAAACCATTTGATAAATTATGTGACGAAGAATATAAATCTTCTCAAATATCATTAAAAATAATTAAATGAAACCATGATATACATTCCATGTCATTCAAAGTATTATCCTGTTATTCATATATAAATTAATGTTTTCTATACCATATATCGACACCAAGAACCATGAACAAATCCCACATATTGGGGAAGCTATCCAATTTTCAAATGTGATTTTAATGAATTAAACCCAATAGTAGCATAATGATTTATCCACTATATGATTTCCTTAAAAACATTTAAAAAACACCAAAATAATGTAACCAACTAATTTTATCTAGAACATAGTAATTCATTTAGGCCCCCTAAATCCCTTCAAAGAATGTATTTCATATAAATAGGAAAATATAAAATCAAGAAAAATATATAATTAAAACATGAAATGAAAACTATTGATATATGTTTTCTGGAATTTCATCCAATATCTATGGATGATCCCTATATTGATTTCATTTTTCTAGAAGTGATAATATCACAACTATGACTTGTCATCCACATTGATCACAATACCTGATGATCATGTTATAATAGACTATCATATAACTTCATCCTTTTTAATTGGTCCCACCAATATGTATTTAGTATTCTAGTCACTAGTCTAGTTCCACAAACAACTTACAACTAATCGTCTCAATCCATTTACAACTCTCACTTCTGACCTCGGGTAGAAATATTTAACTGAGCAGATACTTCCCCGGGGAATCACATATTATATATTCTGGAAAACATATAAAATTTATTATTCAAATTACATTAAAATCTTCACAACCAATATAAATTCATTTAAATAATTTTTAATCTATGGAATTTCCACTACCTTATCAATATTCTATTATAATGAATAATGAACATATATTGAACTGTAATTGAGCGAATGAGGATCATTCATTATCAAAATATTAATCTTTTATTTAGTTTATAACCACATTTAAATGTTTTATTTTAACTATATTTAGATTTCATGAACTACTATATTTATATACCACCCCCGAAATACATTTTTTACCTATAGACACCTTTTTTTCCTTTTCACTAAATTCATAATTACCTCAAAACCAATATTAACCACATGGAAGAACGAAACTATTACTCATTAGTTTCTATAATGTATTTAAGTTATTTATCCTCTTTAAAAACTGAATAAATACTTTTATAATGTCATTTTTATTTTATGATCTCTAAATATTAATCATAATCAATCTATATTAATTATATTATAAATTATTATACCCTAAAACATAAATTAACCTATATAAATATAAGGCCCCAGCCGTAAACCTTACTTAATCTTGAGTTATTACAATATTACACATTGAGGATCTTTTCGGGTTTAGAGTTTTAGAGAATTAGATCATAAAACTTGCATTACATTCCAAATATAAACATAGTGGTTACATAAAGATAGTATTATTCTTTCCCATCAATGGAACATATTTAAAATAAAACATGGATTCTTTCTTCACACTTCCTTGACACTATCATCATATCATGTACCTTTCCCTTGACCTATGAAAGACATTTAAAAAAACTTGGGATGACCATAAAAAGCTCAGTATGGGTTATATAAAAAAATATGTAAAGGAAACATGAGTTCATATATACATAAGAATGAAATCAAACTTTACCCATAAAATATAAGAACATTAACATACCTCATCAAATCATGAATAAATCATAGATATCATAAGACATAAAGGTAACTTGAGGCATTCATAACATTATTACGTAGGGAGTAACCCTCTTGGTTACGTTTGGAATACCCATCACAGTATATTCCCTAAATCTCTTCGGAGAAACCTTAGCGTTTCACTCCTTCGCGTTACCCAATGCATTTGAGAGCTATATCGGGCTAACCTGCCCTTAGTTTCTCACGGAACCACCCGTCTTCATATTAATTCCACAGAAACCTCAACATAATCGTATCACATAAAACATGAATAAAGGAAACATAACCTTTACACCTTTCAATCACAAGATATCAATAAAACACATTGATATAAAAACACTATGAAAACCATTTTCAATACCAAAAATAAAAGAAAAGTAAAACATGGTATTTATTTTTCTTTTAAAAAGATGGTATGGCTTGTAGAGGATGCCGAAACTCAAATAATGGTCACGGCAGCGGAGAAGTCGTTGTCGCCGCATACATATGACAAAAAATTCCCTTTTATATCACTTATCTCCATGTAATGAACACTATGTAATTATTTAAGTTAATAACGGTCGTTTTAACGATCATTGGTACATGAGTCAAAAATAAGCCCTTTATAATTACAAGTTGTTCATGTATCCATTATATCCAGAATGTTATTCATGATGTAGATATCATATATGTCATATATATCCAGTACATGCATGCATTTATAATATTACAAAATCATTTAGAGGTAAGAAATGAAATGCACCGTTCATGGAGACGGTAAGCCGTACGTACGCATGAACACTACTTTCATTTCTATTTCATATTTTATAGAATGGAATCATAATGATATAAAAGTATATTATAATTCCAGTGTAATATCATATATAATATCATAAATCTATCCTTTATACGTCCCACATTTGGTATTTAACGAATCAAATCACTTTGAGGGGGCGGTAGTCCGCACTTCTTTAAATGAAGATATTGTGTTTACCCATAATGGAAACCATAAAGGTATGCCCAAAAAGTAAAATACAGAATCTTGAGGAAAACATAAAAATATTATATATCTTATATAAATATATTGTCATCTTAATGGCCACCTTTGAAGGTGTTATAATAATGTTTAACAATCATCGTTTCGGGAGACAGAAATTCGCCATCCAAGGTGAGGCTTCAAGGAGTAAGATAGGGAAGTGGAGAGAAAAAATGAGCAGGGGTTTTCCAAGCCAAAGGCTTTGGAAGTGTGGGTAAGGAGGTAGAGGTGGGGGCCTTTTATAAGAGGAGAGGAGGGGAACTCTTGGAAAGTAAAGAATTGTTACTTTATTTTCAAATGTGTTTCAGATTTTAAAGGTCCCACATTGATAAAATTGGAGGCTAAGGTGATTAGCGTTCGAAATATACCCACCCAAATAGGTTTTTGACATGTGTAGGTCTTATATTTTAAATTATCTTTCCATTTTATTTGAATCGTCAAATAATGAGGTCATCGCAACATCATTATGATGTCATAACTAATTTAATTTATTTAATGTCTAAAAATTATAAATAAGATACTATGATGTAGAAAATCTTTTTAGTTTTCCAATTACTATTTATATTCCAAATGATCATTTATGTATACAAAATTAAAAATATTTTACTTAGGTGATACATTCTTTGTTACATTTAACATTCTTTAAAAAAATAAAAATATAAAAAGTCACTTTCTCACAAAAGTAATTTCATGGGGCCCCCAAGATTGGCACAAGGCATCCCATGGTCGGACATGAGAAAACCAGTAGCCTTAGGGAACATTTTGGTGTCATTTTTTATTATTATGATATTATTTTATTATCCTTAACTACCTAATTACTCATTAATCAAGATAATTAAAGATAATTACCATTGTTACTATTCATAATGTCCAAAAACAAATGAGTCTTAATTAAATAATTTGGACCTTCTGATTCCAAATATGTATTCCATTTTAGCAAATTCCAAACACATAAATTGAAATAATTGATTTAAAAATTATTCCCGTTGTCAAAACAAATAACGGGTTTTTTTGAAACAATATCTATGAAAAGTTTGGCATTAGTTTATGACCAATTTAAAAGTGAAATTAATCCTAATGACCACCATTGGATTAAATGGTAAAAATAAATTCAGATTAAACATTAATACCAATTAAAATATAATCTAACCATATAATTAAATTAAATGAAAAAGCAGTTTTGATGTAAAATGCAGTATTTTTCACTATTCATTAAAAAATGAACATTATCAGAAAAATACCAAAAATTTATCCAATGTAAATTCAAATGTCCCAATCCTAATGAATATTTTTATTTTGACAAATATAGATTATAAAATTGTGAAAAGTTTGATTTAAAAAGGGTTTTCCATCAAAAGGCAGTAAACAAATCTTTTAAGAGTATTAGTGTATTCCATGCTTATGATTGGATTTATTTTCATTTTAAGCCTCTAAAAAACTATCTAATTCATTAATTGACATAGATAAAAATATCTACTATTCATTACTTACTTGGGATGTTACATCCTTCCCCCCTTTAGAAAATTGTGTCCCCGCAATTTATTTACTTATCAAATAAATGGGGGTACTTATCCCTCATTACATTTTAAGTTTCCCATGTTACCTCTTCCATCATGTGGTTTTTACACAAAACCTTTACCTGATTAATCACCTTATTCCATAACACTTGCTCCATATGGTCAAGAATCTGGACCGGTTGTTCCACATAAGATATGTTCTCTTCCAGCTGAACTACCTCTGGACTAAAAACCTGGGATGGATCTGGCATGTACTTTCTCAGCATTGAAACATGAAAAACATTGTGTACCTGAGATAAAATCAAAGGTAAAGCCACATGGTAAGCAACTGATCCAACTCTCTCCAGGATTTCATATAGTCCAATGAACATTTGACTCATCTTTCCTTTCTTACCAAATCACATCACACTTTTCCATGGTGATACTTTGAGAAAATCATGATCACCTACCTCAAAAGAGAGATCCTTCCTCCTATTGTCCGCAAAAATATTCTGCCTACTCTGAGCTATTCTCATGTGTTTCTGTATCAGCTGAACTTTTTCTACCAAATCTTCTACCAATTTTGGTCCCATCATCTTCCTTTCACCCACTTCATCCCAGAAATCTGGAGTTTGACACCGCTTCACATATAATGCCTGAAATGATGACATCAGTATACTAGAATGAAAACGGTTTTTATATGAAAATTCATCGAAAGAAAGATGTTGGTCCCAACTTCCCTGATAATCCATCGAAGAAGCTCATAGCATATCCTCCAAGGTCTGAATTGTTCGTTCCGACTGCCCATCTGATTGAGGATGAAAAGCTGTACTAAAATTTATTTCAGTACCCAACGTCATCTGAAGTCTTTTCCAAAAGATAAAAGTGAACCTGGGATCACGGTCAGATACAATGGAGAGAGGAACTCCATGTAACCTGAATATCTCTTTAAGATACAAATGGGAAAGTTTATCTAGGGAAAAAGTATCTCGTATAGCAAGGAAATGACCAGCTTTAGTCAAGCGATCAACAATAACCTAGATTTCATTATTACCTCGAGATGTCTTCAGTAATCCCACAACAAAGTCCATGGATATATTCTCCCATTTCCACTCTGGTACTGGTAAAGGCTGAATCATCCCATTCGGGAGCTACCACTCTACTTTAACCTGCTGACAAGTCAAACACTTCACAGTAAAATCAGCAATATCTCTTTTCATTCCATCCCACCTGTAATACTGTCGCAGATCTCTTTACATCTTAGTACTGCCAGGATGAACTGAAAACGGAGAACTATAAGCTTCACATAACAACTCTCTCTTCAATTAGGAATCACAAGGCTCACACAATCTCTTCCCAAATCTCAAAAAGCAATCATTTTCAATGTTGAATTCATGCATGTTACCTTTCTGATCCAGATCTAACTTTTTCTGCAACTCACTGTCTTTCTTCTATGCTTTCTTGATTCTATCTGATAGAGATGATATCACTGATACCTGAAACAAAACAGAAGAACTTCCTGCACCAACAACTTCTATGCCAAATTCCATCAATTCCTTAACCAAAGGATCACGTTACAAATGCAACATTGCTAATGAAGCATTACTTTTTCGACTCAAATCATCAGCCACTTTATTTTCTTTTCATGGATGGTAATGAATTGTACAATCATAATCCTTGATTAATTTCAGCCATCTCCTCTATCTCATGTTAAACTCTTTTTGAGTGAATATATACTTTAAACTTTTGTGATCAGTATATATTGCACACTTTACTCTATGCAAATGATGCCTCCAAATTTTTAAAGAAAAAATAATAGGAGCTAATTCCAGATCATGTGTACGGTAATTTACCTCATGAGTTTTCAACTGAGGTGAAGCATAAGCAATTACCTGATCATTTTGTAATAGGAAACAACCAAGTCCTTTCAATGAAGCATCACTGTATATAACAAACTCACCATTCCTAGAAGGTAGTGCCAAAACTGGAGGATTCACCAATATTCTTTTCAATTTCTGAAAACAATCATCACATTATTTTGTCCAGATACACTTAACACCCTTCTAAGTTAGCTTAGTCATTGGACTAGATAACCATGAAAAATTTCTAACAAACCTTCAGTAATAGCCAGCCAAACCCAGGAAACTATGAATCTCTATTACATTTGTGGGTCTTGTCCATTCGTCAACAACCTTTGTTTTTTCAGGATCAATGGTTATCCCATCTTTAGAAATAATGTGACCAAGGAAAGAAATTTGTTGCAACCAAAACATGAACTTCCTGAATTTTCCATACAGTCTATTTTCTTTTAAGGTTTGCAAGATAACCCTTAAATGTCTTTCATGATCTTCATTAATTTTAGAAAACACCAAAATATCATCAATGAAAACCACCACAAACTTATCCAGGACCTCATGGAAAATTCAATTCATTAAGTCCATGAATACAGTAGGTGCATTGGTTAGGCAAAAAGGCATTACTACAAATTCATAATGGCCATATCTTGTACGAAGCGCAGTCTTCGGAACATCTGCTTCCCTTACCTTCAGCTGATGGTACCCCGATCTTAGGTCAATATTTGAAAAATACTGAGCTCCCTGGAGCTGATCAAACAAATCATCGATATGAGGAAAAGTGTATTTGTTCTTAACAGTGATGTTATTCAAGGCCCTATAATCAATGCAAAGTCTCATTGAGCCATCTTTCTTTTTAACAAACAAGACAGGAGCACCCCATGGTGATGTGGTATGTCGAATGAAACCTTTATCTAATAACTCCTACAATTGTTTCTTTAACTCTAAAAGTTCAACTTGAGCCATTCGATAAGGGGGTTTTGAAATTGGCTTAGAATAAGGAACTAAGTCAACAGTAAACTCAACTTCCCGATCTGGTATTATTCCAGGCAACTCATTAGGAAAAACATCAGGATACTCATTTACCACTGGCACATCATTAATCTGAACAGTTCCTTTATTTTCAACGATGTGTGAATGGTAACATTCCTTTCCATCTTTTACATGTTTTTTAGACTATTGATATGTTATCAACAGTACAAGTTCATTCTTGTACACAAAATGAAAGTCTTTCTGAAAAGAAACTTTTTTAGCTCTACAGTCAATCTTATCATGGTAAATAGAGATCCAATCCATACCCAGGATAACATCAAACTCTACTAGAGGTAGAACAATAAGTTTTTCAAGTATTTTCATTCCACAGATAAGGATAGGATGATTCTTATAAATTATTTTTGCCTCAAAATTTCCCCCAGGTGTTTTTACCAATAGTTCAGGAGTCATTTCTTGAGATGGTATTCCCATTTTACTTGAAAAGGTTTCAGAGATGAAATAATGTGTAGACCCTGAATCAAAAAACACACTGGAATAATCTGAAAAAACAAACAAAGTACCTGATACAACTTCATTTGATGGCCCGACATCTGCTGAAGTAGTTGCACAGGATTTCACCACCCCTTTCTGCTTGTAGTCTAACTACTTTCCATCACTCAAGATCTTTGTTGGACACTCGTTTTCATAGTGACCCATCTCATTGCACTTAAAACATTTCACTAACTGTAAATCAATTTGGTATTACCTTCCCCTTGATCTTTTTCAGTTAAATCACGAGCCTTATGTCCCATCTTACCACATCGGTAGCACTTTCCAGAATTCAGATGAAATTCCCCAACATGACTTTTGCCACATTTATCACAAACTGGAAACTTTGATTTCTTACCATCAGAATTTTTTGAAGAATTCTTACCTTTCTCCTGCCACCTCAGTCTCTTCTTCTGTTGGTTGTTATAGAACAATTGATCATCGGAAAACTCCATTTCCACCTTCTCAGCACATCGAACAAGATTTTCATAACATTTAAACTCACGATAAGATAATTCCCATCAATATTTTGGCTTTAATCTTGAGTAAAAACGATTGATTTTACTATCAAGGTCTTGGATAAAATTTGGAGCATACCTTGCCAATCGAGTGAACCTTTCTTCATAGGCAGCCACTGAGTCTTCCTCTTGCCTCAATTCCAAGAATTTCTTTTCCATACTAAGTCGTACAGCCTTAGAAAAATACTTCTCAAGAAACATACCTTTGAATTCATCCCAGTCAAGAGCATCAAACTCATCGGCGTCCATGATATTTTTAACAATAGACCACCACTGATCTTCCTCACCCTCAAAATGGTAAATAGCAAGACTAACCTTTTGACTGTCTGAACACCCCATGACATCAAAAATCTTCTGCAGTTCTTTAATCCACCCTTCAGCTATCACAGGGTCAGATGATCCTCTAAATGATGGGGGGTGTTGTCTCATTAAATGTTCCACCACTGACATGTTCCTATGCGGTTGATCTGGATGATCTCGTGCATGGATACCACCAGCATTTATCGCTTGAGTCAACAGTGACATTACTGCAACAAACTGTTCAGTTCCAATTCCGACCATCTCGGGATGCTGATTCAGAAGGTTATTTCCTTCTGTAAGCCTTCCCAGCACTACTTCCCTATTTCCTCTGCGGAAAACCATTCTGAACAAACATGACTCAGATGAAGCAACATGGTAATCTTCAAATGCTATATCATTTCAAAAACAAAAATATTTTTGGATAATCATTTAATAGAATTCTAATTCCTAATGTTCTCTAAACTGACCTATGATACATACTATAAGGACCCAGCCTTAAACCTTACTCAATCTTGAGTTATTACAATATTACACATTGAGGATCTTTTCTGGTTTAGAGTTTTAGAGAATTAGATCATAAAACATGCATTACATTCCACATATAAACAATGTGGTTACATAAAGATAGTATTCTTCTTTCCCATCAATGGAACATATTTAAAATAAAACATGGATTCTTTCTTGACACTTCTTTGACACTATCATCATATCATGTACCTTTACTTTGACCTGTGAAATAGATTTCAAAAAAAACTTGGGATGAGCATAAAAACTTCAGTATGGGTTATATAAAGAAAATGTGGAAAGGAAACATGAGTTCATATATACATAAGAATGGAATCATACTTTACTCATAAAACATAAGCACATTAACATACCTCATCAAATCATGAATAAATCATATAAATCATAAGACATAAAGGTAACTTGAGGCATTCATAACATTCTTACGTAGGGAGTAACCATCTTGGTTACGTTTATAATACCCATCACAGTATATTCCCTAAATATCTTCGGAAAAACCTCAACATTTCACTCCTTCACGTTACCCAATGAATTGGAGAGCTATATCGGGCTCTCCCACCCTTAGTTTATCACAGAACCACCCGTCTTCATAATAATGCCCAATAACCTCAACATAATCGTATCAAATAAAACATGCATAAAGGAAACATAACATTTACACCGTTCAATCACAAGATATAAATACAACACATTGATATAAAAACATTATGAAAACCATTTTCAATACCAAAATAAAATAAAATTAAAACATGGTATTTATTTTTCTTTTAAAAAGAAGGTATGACTTGTAGAGGAAGCCGAAACTCAAATAATGGTCACGACGGCGGAGAAGTCGTTGTCGACGCATACATACGACAAAACATTCCCTTTTGTCGTTTAGTAAAATTCTTCATATAAAGAAGATTCATTTTGGATAAACTTAAAAGTAAAAGGGTTTATACACCGTATAAAAGAAGGTTGAGTATAAAACAAAATATGCCTCAATGAAAGGAGATTGAGACGAAGTCCCATACCTCGGGTCCGACTTGATTCGGCCGTTCTTTAATCTCCTGAATAATAAACTTGAGTTAATTTCTACTTGTTTAAGAACCTTTTTCAAGTTCATTATTCCATTTATATCACTTATTTCCTTGTCATTAACACTATGTAATTATTTAATTTAATAACGGTCGTTTTAACGATCATTGGTACTTGAGTCAAAAATAAGCCCTTTATAATTACAAGTTGTTCATGTATCCATTATATCCAGAATGGTATTCATGATGTAGATATCATATATGTCATATATATCCAGTACATTCATGAATTTATAATATTACATAATCATTTAGAGGTAAGAAATGAAATGCACCGTTCATGGAGACGGTAAGCCGTACGTACGCATGAACGCTACTTTCATTTTTATTTCGTATTTTATAGAATGGAATCATAATGATATAAAGGTATATTATAATTCCAGTGTAATATCATATATAATATCATAACTCCATCCTTTATACGTCCCACATATGTTATTTAACGAATCAAATCACTTTGAGGGGGCGGTAGTCCGCACTTCCTTAAATGAAGATATCGCGTTTATCCATAATGGAAACATAAAGGTATGCCCAAAAAGAAAAATACAGAAGCTTAAGGAAAACATAAAAATATCATATATCATATATAAATATAGTGTCTTCTTAATGGACACCTTTGATGATGTTAAAATAATGTTGAACAATCATCGTTTCGGGAGACAGAAATTCGCCATCCACGGAAACAATATGTTCTTTAGCCATTAGATGTAGGTGTGTGTAAGTGTAGCTCGAATAATTCTTATAAAAACATCATAGTATATTGAAGCTACTGTATTTGTTACAATAGAAATGAATAAAAAGATTTTAGGGGGTTGGAGAAGAAAAATAAAACAAAAGGACTCAAGTGAAGACATTACCTTAAAATTGGGCAACTCCCTTTGGTTTGAGCTCAAAGGCATCCTTGGGAAGACTTATGCCCAAAGTGAGGCTTCAAGGAGTAAGAGAGAGAGGTGTAGACACAAAATGAGTAGGGTTTGGCCGAGCCAAAGGCTTTGGAAGTGCGGGTAAGGAGGTAGAGGTGGGGGCCTTTTATAAGAGGAGAGGAGGGGCACTCTTGGAAAGTAAAGAAATGTTACATTATTTTCAAATTCGTTTCGGATTTTAAAGGTCCCACATTGATATAATTCAAGGATAAGGTGATAAGGGTTCGAAATATACCCACCCAATAGGTTTTGGAAATGTTTAGTTCTTAGATTTTACATTATCTTTCCATTTTATTTGAATCGTCAAATAATGAGGTCATCGCTGTATCATTATGATGTCATAAATAATTTAATTTATTTAATGTCTAAAAATTAAAAAAATACTATGATGTAGAAAATATTTTTAGTTTTCCAATGAATATTTATAGTCCAAAAAATCATATATTTAGTCAAAATTAAAAAAAATATTACTTAGGTGATACATTCTTTGTTACATTTAACATTTAAAAAAAAAATAAAAAGATAAAAAGTCACTTTCTCACAAAAGTGATTTCATGGGGCCCCCATGTTTGGCCCAACGCATCCAATGGTCGGACATGAGACAACCAGTAGCCTTAGGACACATTTTGGTGTCATTTTTTATTATCATGATATTATTTTATTATCCTTAACTACCCGATTACTCATTAATCAAGATAATGAAAGATAATTACCGTCGTTACTATTCATAATGTCCAAAAAAAAGAGTCTTAATTACATAATTTGGACCCTATAATTCCAAATATATAATCCATTTTACCAAATTCCAATCACATAAATTTCAATAATTGATTTAAAAATAATTCCCGTTGTCAAAACAAATAACGGGTTTTTTTGAAACAATATCTATGAAAAGTTTGGCATTAGTTTATGACCAATTTCAAAGTGAAATTAATCATAATGACCACCATTAGATTAAATTGTAAAAATATATTCTGATTAAACTTTAAGACCAATTAAAAATATAATCTAACCATATAATTAAATTAAATTAAAAAGCAGTTTTGATGTAAAATGCAGTATTTTTCACTATTCATTAAAAATTGAACATTGTCAGAAAAATACCAAAAAATGATCCAATGTAAATTTCAATGTCCCAATCATAATGAATATGTTTATTTTGACAAATATAGATTATAAAATTGTCAAAAGTTTGATTTAAAAAGGGTTTTCCATCAAAAGGCAGTAAAACAATTTTTTGTGAATATTATTGTATTCCATGCTTATGATTGGATTTATTTTCATTTTAAGCCTCTAAAACAATATCTAATTCATTAATAGACATAGATAAAAATATATATTATTCATTAATTACTTGGGATGCTACATCCTTCCCCCCTTTAGAAAATTGTGCCCCCGCAATTTATTTACTTATCAAATAAATGGGGGTACTTATCTCTCATTGCATTTTCAGATTCCCGTGTTGCCTCTTCCATCATGTGGTTTTTCAAAAAAAACCTTTACCTGATTAATCACCTTATTCCATAACACATGCTCCCTATGGTCAAGAATCTGGAATGGTTGTTCCTCATAAGATGGGTTCTCTTCCAGCTGAACTACCTCTAGACTAAAAACATGAGATGGATCTCGCATGTACTTTCTCAGCATCGAAGCATGGAAAATATTGTGTACCTGAGATAAACGCGGAGGTAAAGTCACTCGGTAAGCAACTGATCCAACTCTCTCCAGGATTTCATATGGTCCAATGAACCTTCGACTCAGCTTTCCTTTCTTACCAAATCACATCACACTTTTCCATTGTGATACTTTGAGAAAAACCTGATCACCTACCTCAAAAGAGAGATCCTTCCTCCTGTTGTCCGCATAACTCTTCTACCTACTCTGAGCTGTTATCATGTGTTTCTGTATCAGCTGAACTTTTTTTGCCAACTGATGAATCTCATATTTTCATATATTTTATACTGTAAATAATTTTTTATAATCCCACCATAGAGTTATCGAATGGGTAATTATCATGTTTTTAGGTTTTATTGTTATTTTGAACCCAAATGTGAAAAACGACTAATTCTGGATATTTGACAGAATTTTACGTCAGGGGTATTTTGGCCATTTCAGGAAAAATAAAATTTCAAATTTTCTGAATAAATTTTTTTTAGAATCCTATTTCTATTTCCTTCATTTTTTCCTTCTGGACGAGGAGCTGATTCGGTCATCTAAAGGGTCTAAATAATCATTGAAGATTGGAATATTTCTGGGAGGACAGCATGGACCCACCAAAAGTAACGGACATGAAACGCGGCCTACACATATACGAATGATGTGTTTCCACATGGGATACCTCTAGAACAGATACGTCCGTCTCTTCAATAAATTTGGATGACTTTGTAGTTCATTATGGAGGCTATTGAATGACATAAGTTTGTAGGAACCTTCCTGGATGCTTCATCTAGAAACAGCAACCGAGAATGAAAAATCCATAACCCCTACATACGGTTTCCGAATTAGCTGAAATTTGGAGAGGAGATGGAAAAGATATTTATGAACATCATTTATGAAGGGTGAAATGCGTGAAGAGGTAATTAATAGTATCTAAAACGCTCATACTTGCGGGGGTCGAATTCTGCCTATAAAAGGAGGTGATCACCTCCTCCTCAAAGCATCCCATTCTCCATCCATTCCTTCAAGGAACCAAGGAGGAGATCTCCACCGAGAGAGGCCGGCCGCAAATCTTCCACCTTTATTTTTATTTTATTTCTTTTCTTTATTTTTAGTTTTTAATTGTAATTTAGATTTCTAATAAATTCATGCATTGTTTTTATTTTTGTCCACCGATTCACCCTCTTTTCATCCTCTCATCTTACCATCGTGAACTATAATACTCATGATCATGAGTTACTAATAAGAGGAATATCCCAAGGGAGTAATCGGGTTCTTGAATCCAAGACCATCTTCTTAATATTCTTTGAGTTAATTATAAGGATAATTTATAGTGGGTGTAATCCTCACTGTGGTTGTCTAAAGGTTAACTTCTTAATCTACAACCATTTTCCCTCGATTAAGGAGGTGGATGGAGGGTGTCTTTGGCGATCGATAAGTAGGCTTTTCATTCAAAACTAGTTTAGAATACGGTGTGCACACATACGATGGAGTGTGTACACTATGAATATTTGAAGCTGGCCAATGAAGGTGCTCCCTGAATATTCTCTCGGGAGAACTTCTTTTCTTCCCTAATTACATTCTGTTTAGCATTGCATGGTAATTTATAATTAAATTTTTGTTTCTTATGATTTATGAATTTAATTTATTTTATTAAATTACATTTATTTCATAAAATATTAAACAACAAAAAAGAATTAGATTAGGTGGAATAGAAGTAGTGATTTATTAACCACAAAAGCTCCTCAAAAGAACGACCTAGGTCAGCCCCTGTGCTGCACTTAGTTATAAATATTTTTGATAGCGTGCACGACAACGCTTCGTTAAATTGGCGTTGTTTCCGGGGAGCCAAGTGGTTTTAATTCACTATTTTTATTCACACTATGTAAATAATTTTCCTTTCATTTAAAAAAACAACAAAATAATCTTAAATTTCAAAAACTAAAAAAAAATTATATTTGTTCATGATGTATTCAAATTATGATTATTATGCATGGACTGATCAATCTCAACTGGAAGAAAATTTTTACAATGAACTAGATTCGCAGTTTCATAGGATTAGTGATAAAGTAAAAAACATGGAGGGCCAAATAGAATTGATTGCAGAATTTGTACACGCATCCCAAGAACAACCCGAACCTGAACCGGAACCTGAACCAGAACGAGTGGTGGAAGAGATTTCACGCATCATTTTTTAATCTAAAGAACCTGAGGAGGGTGAGAATGAGCTACTAAAAGAATTAATCACATCATCCAGCACTCAACCATTGCTAGAGGAGGTCCCAAAAGTGAACATTCTAACTGATGCACTGATGGGAGGTCAACATTTTTTGGAATAATCTTGGAATAACTTTGTTGAAGATAACTTCAAACATGATCTTCCCATACTTAATAATGAAACATCAGAGACTTTCTACCTCTCTCTTGCTGTTGAAGATAAGGAAGAAGACTCACCTGCTGAGATTGAGTTTCCAATGGTCATGCCTGAAGAGATCAATTACCAAGATGAATTACTTAAAAGGGAAGATTTCTTTATTAATTCTTCATGTTTTAATCTTATTCAAGCTAAATTGTTTTCTGACATCTCTTCCTTTGAAATTTCTGAAACAGCATAAAAGGAGAAGACCATGGATGATATGAAAGATACCACTAAAGTAGTGGTGATCATGGAAGAAGATCTGGAGAAGGTGGTGGTGGTGCGACTACCTCCTCAACAAAAAATTTCATACCATATGGAGGAGGACACCACTGAAGTTAACAAGGAGCACCCTTATCTTTTATTCCCTCCCACTTTGAACCTCAAATTTCTTCTTTATACTTTCTCGGGGGTTGGGAACATTCAAATATTTTTTGGGGTTATCTACTTTCAGGTTTTACTCATGGATATCGGGAAAACTCACATGTGGTGGTTCATCTCAAAGAAACCACAACCACCTTTTGATTGGGGATAATCCACTGAAACTACCTGACAAGGGGCAGTAAAAACCTAGCACCTGCATGGGGGTCTAAACCAAGCTTTATATATTTTCTTTTCCTTTTCTCATTCTTTTTATTTCTTTTTTCTTATTTATTTTTTTTACTTTCTTGTAGTCGTAAAGTGGTTGCTTCTAGGAGCTTAACTCAAGGAATCCACATCTAAAAAAATGTCAGGTTGTATCTTTCCGTCCCTTTGAATTTTTACCTTTGTATTTATATTTTGTTGAGTTGAAATAAGGGGTAGTTAAATTTAAGTGTGGGGGAGTGTCAACCTGCTTAGTTCTTCTTGTGTGATTTTCATTTGTTTTAGGATTTTTGAGCTTTAATGAATATTCTTATCACTTTTCACACATCAATTGATTATAAAGAGTTGAAATGATTTTTGAAATAATGGATTTTAAATGATTGTTGATGTGAAAACATTTTTCTTGAATTGGATTGTGAATCATTTTGATGAGTTTGACTGATTTTTGAAATCCATGACCATGAAACAATGACTCAAAATATTTTTTCCAATCCTATGAATTATTCTAAACCACTTTTACATATTCTTCCTAATACCCAAAATTTCTTGAGGGAAGCTTGAATTTTTTGTAAGAACCTGAATTTGTGAATATTCTCTTTCGAAGCTTTGGATTTCATGGAATGTATTTAAAATGATTGAGGCATCTCTTTGGCTAGCCACATTTTATCCTGAGACCCAACTTTACATTTATCCTTCGTAATCCCTTAGATGCCATGAATTGCCTTATAGGTTTAAGCCACATTACAAGACAATTTTTCCATACCTACCCGCACTTTTAGTATTTTTTCATGGATATTTCAAGTTTGAGTGTGGGGGAAGGGCCTTTCGTGTGCGTTCATTGGGATGTGTACTATTTATGGGTAGTGTGAAGTGTGTGTCAATATTTTGGGCTGTGGATAACAAGAGAATTGGGCATGTGTCATCATTTCATTGTGCTTTATTTGGTTCATACATTTCTCCTAAAAAAAGAAGAAAAAATGGATATGAGCTTGAATTCTCATTGTACATTCTTTTATGAATCATGTACCTCCCAAAAATAAAGGGCATGAATTGTCATTCATTCATTGTATTCATTTTTTCAGCTCATCCTCTATGAAATAAAAGAAAAAAAAGAAAATAAAGTTGTGCCTTTCTGGAGCTTAAAAAAAGAGGAGAACTTAGATGATATCATTCATTATAATCACTTATTGGCTCATGTAACATGTCATAAATATGGGTGGGGTTGTTTTTCACGTTTACAAGCAGTATTGAGTGAAAAATTTCCTGTGTTTTCACTTGATTTAATCATGCATTGTACATAAAAGTTCAACCTCCTCTTTCTAGCATGGAACATTTTTCAATCATTCTACCACCGACCCTAATCCACAGAATCATTTGAACCTTTAATTAAATCCCTCATGATTAAATTCATTTTCATGTTTCACGCTGTGGATAAAGGATAATTTTCACAAACCTATGGTGATACATGGGATTTTCAAGTATGAGTATAACTCTAGATTCAATTTCTCTTGAGTGACGAGTGACATGAAATTCAATGTGAGGTAGGTTGTGATTGGGCCGTGGATTTATTTATGAGGTTGAACAAATTTTAGTTATTGAAATGAAAATAATAGAGAATTATTATTCATATATGAGACATGATGGAATTCTATTTTGGATAAAATCATTGACATTTTCTCATTTTTTTTGTTGTGTGGATTTTGATTTGGATATAAGATAATTGCCCAGGAGTGCAATTTTTAAGTGTGGGGGAGTGATGAATCTAATATTTTCATATATTTTATACTGTAAATCATTTTTTATAATCCCACAATAGTGTTATTGAATGGGTAATTGTCATGTTTTTAGGTTTTATTGTTATTTTGAACCCAAATGTGGAAAACGACTAATTCTGGATTATTGACAGAATTTTACGTTAGGGGTATTTTGGTCATTTCAGGAAAAATAAAATTCCCAATTTTCTGATTCAAATTTTTTTAGAATCCTAATTTTATTTCCATCATTTTTTTCTTATGGACCAAGAGTTGATTCGGTCATCTAAAGGTTCTAACAAATCATTGAAGATTGGAATTTTTCCGGGAGGACAACATGGACCCACCAAACGTAACGGACATGAAACGCAGCCTACACAGATCCGAATGATGTCTTTCCACCTGGGATACCTCGAGGACAGATACATCCATCCCTACAATATATATGGAGGACATTGGAGACCATTAAAGAGTCTACTCAATGACATACTTTTGTAGGAACCTTCCTGGATGCTTCATCCAGAAACAGCAACCGATAATGAAAAATTCAAAACTCCTACATACGGTTTCCAAATTAGCTGATATATGGAGAGGAGACGGAAAAGATATTTATGAACATCATTCATGAAGGGTGGAACGTGTGAAAAGGTCATTAATGGGGTCTAAAACGCTCAAACATTCGGGGGTCGAATTCTACCTATAAAAGGAGGTCATCACCTCCTCCTCAAAGCATCTCATTCTCCATCCATTCCTTCAAGGAACCAAGGAGGAGATCTCCACCGAGGGAGGCCAGCCGCAAATCTTCCACATTTCATTTTATTTTATATCTTTTCTTTATTTTTAGTTTTTAATTGTAATTTATATTTCGAATAAATTCATGCATTGTTTTTATTTTTGCCCACCGATTCACCCTCTTTTCTTCCTCTCATATTACCATCGTGAACTATAATACTCATGATCATGAGTAACTAATAAGAGGAATATCCCAAGAGAGTAATCAGGTTCATGAACCCAAGACCATCTTCTTAGTATTCTTTGAGTTAATTATAAGGATAATTTATAGTGGGTGTAATCCTCACTGTGGTTGTCTAAAGGTTGACTTCTTAATCTACAACCATTTTCCCATGATTGAGGAGGTGGATGGAGGGTGTGCTTGGCAATCGCTAAGTAGGCTTTTCATTCACAACTAGGGTAGAATAAGGTGTGCACACATACGATGGAGTGTGTACACTAAGAATATTTGAAGCTGGCCAATGAAGGTGCTCCCTGAATATTCTCTCTGGAGAACTTCCTTTCTTCCCTAATTACATTCTGTTTAGCATTGCATGGTAATTTATAATTAAATTTTAGTGTCCTCTGATTTATGAATTTCATTTATTTTATTAAATTACATTTATTTCATAAAATATTAAACAAAAAAAAATTAGATTAGGTGGAATAGAAGTAGTGATTTATTAACCACAAAAGCTCCTCAAGAGAATGACCTAGGTCAGCCCCTGTGCTGCACCTAGCTATAAATATTTTTGAGAGCGTGCACGACAACGCTTCGTCAAATTGGATAAAATCATTGTCATTTTCTCAATTTTTTTTGTTGTGTGGATTTTGATTTGGATATAAGATGATTGCCCAGGAGTGTAATGTTTAAGTGTGGGGGAGTGATGAATCTAATATTTTCATATATTTTATACTGTAAATCATATTTTATAATCCCAACATAGTGTTATTGAATGGGTAATTGTCATGTTTTTAGGTTTTAGTGTTTTTTTGAACCCAAATGTGAAAAACGACTAATTCTTGATTTTTGACAGAATTTTACGTCAGGGGTATTTTGGTCCTTTAAGGAAAAATAAAATTTAAAATTTTCTGATTCAAATTTTGATAGAAATCAAATTTTATTTCCTTCATTTTTGTCTTCTTGACCAGGAGCTGATTCAGTCATCTAAAGGGTCTAAAAAAACATTGAAGATTGGAAGTTTTCCGGGAGGACAGCATGGACCCACCAAACGTAACGGGCATGAAAAGCGGCCTAAACATATCCGAATGATGTGTTTCCACATGGGATACCTCGATGATAGATACTTCCATCTATACAATAAATTTGGAGGACGTTGGAGGTCATTAAGGAGTCTATTTAATGACATTTTTTTGTAGGAACCTTCCTAGATGCTTCGTCCAGAACCATCAACCGAGAATAAAAAATTAATAACTCCTACATACAGTTTCCAAATTAGCTGAAATTTGGATAGGAGACGGAAAAGATATTTATGAACATCATTAATTAAGGGCGGAACGCGTGAAGAGGTCATTAATGGGGTCTAAAACGCTCAATCGTTCGGGGATCGAATTCTGCCTATAAAAGGAGGTCATCACCTCCTCCTCAAAGCATCCCATTCTCCATCCATTCCTTCAAGGCACCAAGGAGGAGATCCTCACCGATGGAGGCCGGACGAAAATCATCCACCTTTCTTTTTATTTTATTTCCTTTCTTTATTTTTAGTTTTTAATTGTAATTTAGATTTCTAATAAATTCATGCATTGTTTTTATTTTTGTCCACCGATTAACCCTCTTTTCTTCCTCTCATCTTACCATCGTGAACTATAATACTCATGACCATGAGTAACTAATCAGAGGAATATACCAAGGGATTAATCAGGTTCTTTAACCCAAGACCATCTTCTTAATATTCTTTGAGTTAATTATAAGGATAATTTATAGCGGGTGTAATCCTAACTGTGGTTGTCTAAAGGTTAACTTCTTAATCTACAACCATTTTCCCTCGATTTAGGAGGTGGATGGAGGGTGTTCTTGGCGATCGCTAAGTAGGATTTTCATTTAAAACTGGGGTAGAATAAGGTGTCCACACATACGATAGAGTGTGTACACTAAGAATATTTGAAGCTGGCCAATGAAGGTGATCCCTGAATATTCTCTCGGGAGAACTTCCTTTCTTCCCTAATTACATTCTGTTTAGCATTGCATGGTAATTTATAATTAAATTATAGTTTCTTCTCATTTATGAATTTCATTTATTTTATTATATTACATTTATTTTATAAAATATTAAACAAGAAAAAAGAATTAGATTAGGTGGAATAGAAGTAGTGATTTTTTAACCACAAAAGCTCCTCAAGAGAATGACCTAGGTCAGCCCCTGTACTGCACTTAGCTATAAATATTTTTCAGAGCATGCACGACAACGCTTCATCACCAACTCTTCTACCAATTCTGTTCCCATCAACTTCCTCTCACCCACCTCATCCCAGAAAGCTGGAGTTCGACACCGCTTCCCATATAATGCCTGAAATGGTTCCATCTGTATACTAGAATGAAAACTGTTATTATATGAAAATTCAACCAAAGAAAGATGTTGGTCCCAACTTCCCTGATAATCCATCGAACAAGCTCGTAGCATATCCTCCAAGGTCTGAATTGTTCGTTCCGACTGCCCATCTGATTAAGGATGAAAAGTTGTTATAAAATTTAATTTCGTATCCAACGACTTCTGAAGGCCTTTCCAAAAGTTGAGAAATGAACCTGGGATCACGGTCAGATATAATGGAGAGAGGAAATCCATGTAACCTGACTATCTCTTTAATATACAAACGAGAAATTTGATCTAGGGAAAAAGTATCTCGTATAGCAAGGAAATGAGCAGATTTCGTCAAGCGATCAACAATAACCCAGATTGCATTAGTACCTTGAGATGTCTTCAGTAATCCCACAACAATGTCCATGGATATATTGTACCATTTCCACTCTGGCACTGGTAAATGATGAAGCATCACTTTCGGTAACAGCCGCTCTGCTTTAACCTGCTGACAAGTCAAACACTTCACAGTAAAATCAACAATATCTCTTTTAATTCCATCCCACCAGTAATACTCCCACAGATCTATGTACATCTTAGTACTGCGAGGATGAACTAAAAACGGAGAACTATGAGTTTCAAATAACAACTCTCTTTTCAACTGTGAATCACAAGGCACACACAATCTCTTCCCAAATCTCAAAACTCAATCATTATCAATGTTGAATTCAGGAAACTTACCTTTCTGATCCAGCTCTACCTTTTTCTATAACTCATTTTTTTGATTCTGTGCTTGCTTGTTTCTATCTGATAGAGATGATCTCACTGATACCAGAAACAAAACAGAAGAACTTCCTGCACCAACAACTTCTAGGCCAAATTTCATCAAATCATTAACCAAAGGATCAAGTTCCAAATGCAACATTTCTAATGAAGCATTACTTTTTCAACTCAAATCATCAACCACTCTATTTTCTTTTCCTGGATGGTAATGAATTGTACAATCATAATCCTTGATTAATTCTAGCCATCTCCTCTGTCTCATGTTTAACTCTTTCTGAGTGAATATATACATTAAACTTTTGTGATCAGTATATATTTCACACTATACTCCATACAAATGATGCCTCCAAATTTTTAAAGCAAAAACAACAGCAGCTAATTCCAAATCATGTGTAGTTAATTTACCTCATGAGTTTTCAACTAACGTGAAGCATATGCACTTACCAGATCATTCTACATTAGGACACAACCACGACCTTTCAATGAAGCATCATTGTATATAACAAAATCACCATTCTTGGAAGGTTGTGCCAAAACTGGAGCATTCACCAATATTATTTTCAATTCCTGAAAACAATCATCACATTATTTTCTCCAGATAAATTTAACTCCCTTCCGAGTTAGCTTAGTCATTGGACTAGATAACCGTGAAAAATTTCTAACAATCTTTCAGTAATAGCCTGCGAAACCAAGGAAACTACGAATCTCTATTAAATTAGTGGGACTTGGCCATTCTTCAACAACCTTTGTTTTTGCAGGATCAACAGTTATCCCATCTTTAGAAACAATGTGACCAAGGAAAGAAATTTGTTGCAACCAAAACTTGAACTTCCTGAATTTTCCATACAGTTTATTTTCTTTTAAGGTTTCCAAGATAACCCGTAAATGTCTTTCATTCTCCTCTTTACTTTTAGAAAACACCAAAATATCATCAATTAAAACCACTACAAACTTATCCAGGAACTCATGGAAAATTCAATTCATTAAGTCCATGAATACAGGAGGTGCATTGTTTAGACAAAAAGGCATTACTACAAATTCATAATAGCCATATCTTGTATGAAGCCCAGTCTTCAGAACATCTTCTTCCTTTACCTTCAGCTAATGGTACCACGATCTCAGGTCAATATTTGAAAAATACTGAGCTCCCTGGAGCTGATCAAACAAATCATCGATATGAGGAAAAGGATATTTGTTCATAATAGTGATGTTATTCAAGGCCCTATAGTCAATGAAAATTCTTATTGAGCCATCTTTCTTTTTAACAAAGAAGACAGGAGCACACCATGGTGATGTGCTAGGTCGAATGAAACCTTTATCTAATAACTCCTACAATTGTTTCTTTAACTCTAAAAGTTCAACTTGAGCCATTCGATAAGGGGGTTTTGAAATTAGATTAGAATCAGGAACTAAATCAACAGTAAACTCAACATCCCGATCTGGTATTATTCGAGGAAACTCATCAGGAAAAACATCAGGATACTCATTTACCACTGGCACATCATTAATCTAAACAGTTCCTTTATTTTCAACGATGTGTGTAAGGTAACATTAATTTCCATCTTTTACAAGTTTCTCAGCCTCTTGATATGTTATCAAAAGTAAGGGTTCATTCTTGTACACAAAATGAAAGTCTTTTTAAAAAGAATCTTCTTTAGATCTACAGTCAATCTTAGCATGGTAAATAGAGAGCCAATCAATTCCCAGGATAACATCAAACTCTACTAGAGGTAGAACAATAAGGTTTGCAAGTAGGTTCTTTCCACATATAAGGATAAGAAGATTCTTATAAATTCTTTTTGCCTCAACATTTCCCCTAGGTGTTTTTACCAAAAGTTCAGGAGTCATTTCATGAGATGGTATTCCCATTTTACTAGAAAAGGTTTCAGAGATTAATGAATGTGTAGACCCCGAATCAAAAAACACACTGGCATAATCTGAAAAAACAAAGTACCTGATACAACTTCATTTGATGGCCCGACATCTGCTGAAGTGGTTGCAAAGGATTTCACCACCCCTTTCTGCTTGTAGTCTAACTGCTTCCCATCACTCAAGCTCTTTGTTGGACACTCGTTTGCATAGTGACACGTCTCATTGCACTTAAAACATTTCACTAACTGTATATAAAATTTGGTCTTACCTTCACCTTGATCTTTTTCGGTGCAATCACGAGCCTTATGTCCCATTTTACCACATCGGTAGCCCATTCCAGAATTCAGAAGACATTCTCCAGCATGAATTTTGCCACATTTATCACAAACAGTAAACATAGATTTCTTACCATCAGACTTTTTTGAATAATTCTTACCTTTCTCCTGCCACCTCGGTCTCTTCTTCTGTTGGTTGTTATAGAACACTTGATCATCAGGAAACTCCATTTCCACCTTCTGAGCACATCGAACAAGATTTTCAGTACTTTTAAACTCACGAGAAGCTAATGCCCTTCGATATTTTGTCTTTAATGGTGAGTAAAAACGATTGATTTTACTATCAAGGTCTCGGATAAAATTTGGAGCATACCTTGCCAATCGAGTGAACCTTTCTTCATAGGCAGCCATTGAGTCTTCCTCTTGCCTCAATTCCAAGAAATGCTTTTCCATCCTAAGTCGAACAGGCTTAGGAAAATACTTCTCAAGAAACATACCTTTGAATTCATCCCAGTCAAGAGCATCAATCTCATCGGAGTCCCTGATATTTTTAACCATATACCACCACTGATCTGCCTCACCCTCCAAACGGTAAATAGCAAGACTAACCTTTTTATTTTCTTAACACCCCATGACATCGAAAATATTCTCCAGTGCTTTAATCCACCCTTTAGCTAAAACCGGATCAGATGATCCTCTGAATGATGAGGGATTTGCCTCATGAAATGTTCTACCACTGACATGTTCCTCTGCGGTTGATCTGGCTGATCATGTGCATGGATTCCACCACCATTTATCGCTTGAGTGAACTGCACCATTACTGCAACAAACTGTTCATTTCCAATTCTGACCATCTCGGGATGCTGATTCGGAAGGTTATTTCCTTTTGTATGCCTTCCTAGCACTGCATCCATGTTTCCTCTTCAAAAAACCATTCTGAAAAAACATGTCTTAGATGAAGCAACATGGTAATCTTCAAATGCTATATCATTTCAAATTTTTTTGGATAATCATTTAATAGAATTATAACTCCTAAAGTTATCTAAACCGACCTCTGATACCAACTATAATGCCCCATCCTTAAACCTTACTTAATCTTGAGTTATTACAAGATTAGACATTGAGGATCTTTTCGAGTTTAGAGTTCTAGAGAATTAGATCATTAAACTTGCATTACATTCCACATATAAACAAAGTGGTTACATAAAGATAGTATTCTTCTTTCCCATCAATGGAACATATTTAAAATAAAACATGGATTCTTTCTTGACTCTTCCTTGACACTATCATCATATCATGTACCTTTCCCTTGACATGTGAAAGACATTTCAAAAAAAACTTGGGATGAGCATAAAAAGTTCAGTATGGGTTATATAAAAAAAATATGGAAAGGAAACATGAGTTCAAATATACATAGGAATGAAATCATACTTTACCCATAAAACATAAGCACATTAACATACCTCATTAAATCATGAATAAATCATAAAAATCATAATACAAAAAGGTAACTTGAGGCATTCATAACATTCTTACGTAGGGATTAACCCTCTTGGTTACGTTTGGAATACCCAAACGTAAAATGATTCATAAAATGATTCGTATAAAAAAGATTCCTTTTGGATAAATGTAAAAGTTAAAGGGGTTTATACACCGTATGAAAGAAGGATGAGTATAAAACAAAATATGCCTCATTTAAAGGAGATTGGGACGATGTCCCATACCTCGAGTCCGACTTGACTCGGTCGTTCTTTAATCTCCTGAATAATAAACTTGAGTTAATTTATACCTATTTAAGAACATTTTTCAAGTACATTACTCCTTTTATATCACTTATTTCCATGTTATGAACACTATGTAATTATTTAGGTTAATAACGGTCGTTTTAACGATCATTGGTACTTGAGTCAAAAATAAGCCCTTTAAAATTACAAGTTATTCATGTATCCATTATATCCAGAATGGTATTCATGATGTAGATATCATATATGTCATATATATCCAGTAAATGGATGCATTTATAATATTACATAATCATTTAATGGTAAGAAATGAAATGCACCGTTCATGGAGACGGTAAGCCGTACGTACGCTTGAACTCTACTTTCATTTCTATTTCGTATTTTATAGAATGGAATCATAATGATATAAAGGTATATTATAATTCCAGTGTAATATCATATATAATATCCTAACTCCATCCTTTATACATCCCACATATGGTATTTGACGAATCAAATCACTTTGAGGGGGCGGTAGTCTGCACTTCCTTAAATGAAGATATCGCATTTACCCATAATGGAAACCATAAAGGTATGCCAAAAAAAATACATAAGCTTAAGGAAAACATAAACATATTATATATCATATATAAATATATTGTCATCTTAATGTCCACCATTGAAGGTGTTAAAATAATGTTGAACAATCCTCGTTTCGGGAGGCAGAAATTTACCATCCACAGAAACAGTATATTCTTTAACCATTAGATGTAGGAGTTTGTAAGTGTAGCTCGAATCATTCTCATAACAACATCCTAGTATATTGAATATACATTATTTGTTACAGAAGAAATTATTAAAAAGAGTTTAGGGGGTTGGAGAAGCAAAATAAAACAAAAGGACTCAAGTGAAGACATTACATTAAAATCAGGCAACTCCATTTGGTTTGAGCTCAAAGTCTTCCTTGGGAAGACTTCTGCCCAATGTGAGGCTTCAAGGAGTAATAGAGGGAAGTGGAGAGACAAAATGAGCCGGGGTTGGCTGAGCCAAAGGCTTTGGAAGTGTGGGTATGGAGGTAGAAGTGGGGCCTTTTATAAGAGGAGAGGAGGGGAACTCTTGGAAAGTAAAGAAATGTTACATTATTTTTCAAATGGATTTCAGATTTTAAAGGTCCCACATTGATATAATTCGAGACTAAGGTGATAAGGGTTCTAAATATACCCACACAATAGGATTTGGACATGTGTAGGTCTTATATTTTACATTATATTTCAATTTTATTTAAATCGTCAAATAATGAGGTCATCGCTGCATCATTATGATGTCATAATTAATTTAATTTATTTAATCTCTAAAAATTATAAAAAAAAATATGATGTATAAAATCTTTTTAGTTTTCTAATTACTATTCATAGTCCAAAATATCATTTATGTAGACAAAATTAAAAATATTTTACTTAGGTGATACATTCTTTGTAACATTTAACAATTTTTAAAAAAATAAAAAGATAAAAAGTCACATTCTCACAAAAGTGATTTCATGGGCCCCCCAAGATTGGTACAAGGAATCACATGGTCGGACATTAGACAACCAGTAGCCTTAGGAAACATTTTGGAGTCATTTTATATTATTATGATATTATTTTATTATCCTTAACTACCTGATTACTCATTAATCAAGATAATTAAAGATAATTACCGTCATTACTATTCATAATGTCCAAAAACAAACGAGTCTTAATTACATAATTTGGACCTTCTGATTCAAAATATTTAATCCATTTTACCAAATTCTAAACAAATAAATTGAAATAATTTATTTAAAAATAATTCCTGTTGTCAAAACAAATACCGGGTTTTTTTAAAACAATATCTATGAATAGTTTGGCATTAGTTTATGACCAATTTCAAAGTAAAATTAATACTAATGACCACCATTGGATTAAATGGTCAAAATATATTCAGATTAAACTTTAAGACCAATTAAAAATATAATCCAACCATATAATTAAATTAAATGAAAAAGCAGTTTTAATGTAAAATGCAGTATTTTTCACTATTCCATAAAAAGGAACATTGTCAGAAAAATACCAAAAATTTATCCAATGTAAATTTCAATGTCCCAATCATAATTAATATTTTTATTTTGACAAATATATATTATAAAATTGTAAAAAGATTTATTTAAAAAGGGTTTTCCATCAAAAGGCAGTAAAACAATCTTTTAAGAATATTAGTGTATTCCATGCTTAAGATTGGATTTCTTTTCATTTTAAGCCTCTAAAACACTATCTAATTCATTAATAGACATAGATAAAAATATATATTATTCATTACTTACTTGGTATGTTACAATAAAATTCTCTTAAATACATGTTCAAATAATTAACAATCCTTTTTTCCAATAAAATCAGATCACTTATAATAGTACATAGATTTTATTAATGGTTATTAATGAGTAATAAATAAAAATATAAAATAGTATACATTAAATATATTATGTAAAAAAGTAGTAACATGATGTATGAATGCATTTTTTAGGTTTATAACATTACCATTTTCTATTATTGTAACAATTTTAAAAAAATAAAATGAATTTGAATGAATAAATTTTAACATTGAACTTCCTATTATCTATATTAAAAAAACTGAATTCATTAACAAATAAAAGAAATTAATGAACTAGGATTGTGTCGTGTACCTCTTGATGGGATAATTAATAAACTTTTTATAATAAAATAATGACACCACTTTATATACATATATATCCTATCATACAATGTGACACATCATTTTCCTTATAAAATACAAATACATTGGTTATGTTAGCACAATGCCTCCCATAAATATATATTTTTGAAACTACATTTTCGATTTATATAAAACCAGGTATTTATCATTTAAAAGAATTTCATATCTAAAATAATAATTAAATGATAACTCATTATTATAAAAAACTAGTGAAACACCAATTCCTCTATAAACAAATTTGATTTGTCATCATTTATTCATATCATATAAAAATGGTTGGATACTACCCTTTATTTCCATATTTGATATTTTTTTATTGAATCCTACCATGAAAACACATACAAAAAAATAGTATTTATCATTGAAACATCATGATTTTCAGATGAATCACTCCATCACCGTATAAAAAAACTTATAAAATATAACTCTTAAATTTTTTTATTATTCTAAATTAACTATGATTTTCATCTAAATCAGCCATTAAATATATATTATTCATTGATACGGCTTATTATTTTTATAAAAATCCCTTTTTATTTTTCATACATAAAATTTCTTCCACTATTCTTGGTTTTTTAACATTTCTATTAAATCTATTTATATGAACAATATGTTAATATGTTATCATTATGTGTAAATTTTCTTGTTAGTTTTAGTACATGGATTTTGTATCCTCCTAAAACAAATATACATTATAAATATTAAGACCATACAATTAATAGAGATTTTTTTCTTGTTTATATGTCACAACTAGTGTTCTATGGTTTATCATGATAAACTAAAATGATTAGTTTCTAGTATTTATAATACTTATTTTGTTTTTTTAAAAGACATATTCATTAATGTTGAAGATCATTGGATGTCCAAACACCAAGACATGATGGGAAATGGTCCAACCAGTGCTGGTTAACATCATAGGGGCCTGAGGCTGCCTACTGATGGGAAGCATTGTTTCCTTCCCTTTTAGAAATGTAGAATGTGAAGATTGAGAAGCCTTGACAGAGAGAAAGGATTCGCTTGATGAGGGATCCAAAAGAGAAGATGCTACCATCGTTGAAATTGATAGCATTCATAATAGTGAGACCGTATGATTTAAAGTTGATATTATCCCATCTGCGATCCTTGGCAAGCATCATACCTGCAAGGATGGAAATAGCCTCGACCACCACAGGTTCCCAAAAATCATAGTGTGATTCATTTTTTGCAGCAACGACTTTCCAGTGATGGTTTCAAGCCAGGATGTCGAGTGCCACATGCCTATCCGTGGGGAGAGACGCATCCACATTAATCATAAGAAACCCTTCTCTTGGAGGATACATATGGGAGGGGAAATATGGGATTCCTTAGGGATTTTTTGTCCATTGTGGTGCCTCCATCAATTAATCCATGAAAAGGCATGTTCAATCCAGAAATTGGGGGGTGTCTATGAATGTGGTTAAAAACTGACTCTTTACGATGGACACAAATGATCGAGGCCAGGGTGAAAAGTGAACCCGCTTTATCTGACGAGAAGTAGGATCACCAATCCATCAAGAAAGACAAGAGGTCAGAGGCCATGTATAGTGAAGCATTTGAAGAAGAGCCCTTTTTTCCAAATTTCCACAGCCCTTAGGCTGTGGATGATGGTGTGCAAGGGAGATTCTGGGACGTTCAGGAAGATAGGGCATGATTAGTCACTGGAAATATGTTGGAAGATGAGAAGTCTCAAGTTAATAAGGGTTCCCATGCACACCTTCCACCAAAAGTGAAGGATTTTAGGGGGGACGTTGATTGTCCAATTTGACTTCTAGGCTCCCCCATCCCAATAGACTGATTGATTACCAATGGCGAGCCGATATCCTGATTTCAACCTGTAGGATTTTGAATGGTCATTAATCCAGATGAAATGATTGGAGCCTACATTTGGGACCCAAGGGGTACTCAAGATAATTATTTTTTCTCCTCCATTGAACCATTCGTGAATCTTCTCCAAAATCCATCTTGGACCCTGGTCGAAAAATAGTCACCTGACAGTTGCATCTTCAAAACCTGTTCGGGTAGGGGATGAGTCCCGCACACCATCCTCATCAATCGGATAGGGATCGGTCCAAATGTTAACAGTTTGGTCATTACCAATCCTTCAACTAGCCCTTTTTTCTGGACACCTTGGGCCCCCAAATGATTCTCCATAAGAATCATGTACATGGGTCATGAAAGGAGACGTGGAAGTCCTTCTGGGAAAAGTATTTTTCTTAGAGAACACGTGCACAGAGAGATGATGGGTGGTTAATCAGGCACAAACCTTGCTTAGCCAGCAATGCATCATTGAATTGAAATAGATAACGGAATCCCATACCTCCATCATCCTTGGGTTTTCACATTTTCTCCTAGACAATCCAGTGGGTTCTATTCCTTCCATCATTCTTCCCCCACCAGAATCATTCTGTGCGTGTGTGGATCTGATTGAAAATGCCCACCAGAATCTTAAACAAGGACATAAAATAGATTGGGATAGACTGTATGATTTCTTTAACAAGGATCTCCATAACGACTTTTGAAATTTTTTTGGGGGTACAGCCTTGAATATTCATCTCAATCCTATCCATCAAGGAAGCAATGATTTCTTTTTTTGGAGTGGCTAATTACCATGGGGAACCCGAGAAACAACTGGTGTTTCTGAACCAAATGGATGCCTGCGGATTCATAGATTTCTTCTTTCTTGGAAGGAGGTACCCCTGTACTGAAGGAGATTTCCGACTTTCCATGATTGATAGACTAACTATATGACCTCTCGTACTATAGGATTTCATGGATGATTACCTAAAATTCATTAGTGGTTTCTCTAGAGAAAAGGAGGCAGTCGTCGGCAAAGAAGAGATGTAAAAACAGTGGGATAACACGAAAAACGTTTTCCCGGTGTATAGAGTTAGAGTATGAAGCCCTAGAAAAAAGGTTAGAAAAAACATAAGCAACCATGATAATGAGAAAGGGGGAGGGAGGATCTCCTGGACGAAGGCCCCGGGATGGGGCGAATCCTCGGGTGAGCTCCCATTTGACCTTTATTTGGAAAAATATTGTTGAGACATAGTGCATGACCAAATCAACCCATTTAGAGCTAAAGACCATTTTCAGCATTAAAACACTAAGGAAGTGTCATTCCAATTTATCAATGACCTTATTCGTATCCAGTTTCCAATCCATGGTTTCACTTTTCGCGTTGGAGCATGTTGTCATAGAGTGGAACAATACATGGGCCAAAAATGCATTATCAGTGAGCAGTCTATTGGCCATAAAGGCACTCTGGTTTTCTGAGATGATGTCAAGTAAACTCAGACGCAACTGATTAATAATGATATTTGAAAATATTTTTCAAGAGACATTGCACAGGCTGATAGGTATGAATCCCAGAACTACCAGAGGTTTCTTTTATTTTGAAATTAGGACGAGATCAGTTTCATTGATGGATGAAATTCTTGTTTTCCATTCCAAAATATTCCTCATCATATTGTATATGTCGGGACCGATAATGTGCCAGTAATTTTTTAAGAAGGCAGTGTGGAATCCATCCAGGACTAGGACCTTAGTGGGGTGAATATGATTCAGAGCCAGACGTATCTCCTCATCTATCACATCTTTGGTATGTTGCTGATTGATCTCATCGGTGATCACACGTCTAATGAAATCCTTCACTTCAGTAGAAATTAGAGGAGTTCCTATAGAGAAGAGGTTTTGTAAGTAACGGGACAAAAATTCTTGGATTCCATTTGTGTTAGAAACTTTTCTACTATCTGGTTGAATGATTCAAGTAATAAAATTCTTTTGGCATCTATCTGATGCCTTCTGGTGAAAATACTGTGAATTAGAATCCCCTTTTGTAATGTGGGTGTCCCAGGACTGCATAGCCCAAAATCTATCCCTGACGTGCAGGGCCACATCAAGATCATTTTATGTGTCACTGATAAAACAGAGATTGTAGTTAGATGGGTGTTGATTGAGAAGGTTATGTAGTTTACGTTCAAGGAATTCCTAGTGCCTATTGGGATGGTGGAATTTCTTATCTCTCCAAGACCTCAGATCAGATGTGACATGTTGGAGATTAAGCCCAACGTCTGTGTGATTAATCCTCTATATTGATTGGAAAACATCTTCGCCTTCATGTTATTTTCACCAGAATATTTCAAATCTGAAGGGGTTAGCTGGATTGCCTGTTCCATTCGCCTTGACTGGTGTCAATGAAATTTGGGTAGTGGTCTGAGGAGTTGAGCGTCAGGTGGCCGATGTAGACCATACTAAAGTTATTTGTCCAATCTGTTGATCCCATAAATCTGTCAAGTCGGTCAGCGATGTGTGTTCCATCTGTATTACCACGAAACTACGTGAAAGGATTACCCGCGTAACCCAGATCGACCAGGTCCTTCCTAGAGACTGCATCCTTAAACATTAACATCGACGAAATGGACGGACGATTCCACCTTTTTTTTCTTTTGAAACTTAATCTCATTGAAGTCTCCTACACATTGAATAGGGCTCTGAAGATCGGTACACAACTTTTAGAGAAGATCCCATGATTTCCACTTCTCTCTATGGGACGACCAACCATAGATTTCTCTGAATGTCCATGGCGGGGGTGTGGTTTGCATGAATAATCACAGCCACATGGTGCTAGGATAAGGACAAGATCTCGACGTCGACAAAATCCTTCCAAATGAGATAGATTCTCCTGGAGTGTCCTTATTGGGAGACCAGGAGGAATCCTTGGAAGTCGCATTTCAGGGGAACTCAACATCGTTTGCAACTTTAGATTTCAAAGATACACTTTTTTGTGTATCAGGAATTCCATCAAACATAGAATCCTATTTGCAAACCCCCATTAAATCAATTTGGGGTAACTTTTATATGTTTTAATTAACAATATAAAATCATTCTTTAGAATTAGTAAATAAAAATTTTGTTTGGGTATGATTTTGGTATTGTTATGATAAAATTCATTTTTTGATAAATAGTGAAATTAATGTATTTTAATTCAAAACTACCTTTTAATGTTGCTAAATTATATAGTAATATTATCTTTTTGATTGGTTTTAAAGTGTAATTACATTATAATTTTACTATTTAATCCAATTTTGGTCATTGGAATTAATTTTACTTTTAAATTGGTCATAAACAATTGTCAATATTTTAATAGATAATATTTCTAAAAAGCACTCTTTTCTTTTTGACAATGGGAATTAATTTTAAATTAATTTCTCTCATTTATATGTTTTGAATTTAGACAAATTAATTTCAAATTTTAAATCTGGTTGTCCAAATTTTGAAAATATATAACTTTAATTTTTAGACATTATGAATATTTACTTCAGTAAAAATTTTATTTACCATGGTTAAAGGGTATATCTGGTAAATAAGGGTAAACAAATAATATTATAACAATATAAAATTACACTAAAATGTGTCCTAATCCTTTTCGTTGCTACATATCCGATCATGGGAAATTTTTTGGTCGATTCTGGGTCCCCATGGAGCCACATGAATGTGTTAATGACACATTATTTTAATTAACTTAAAGTACAGACAAAAATGTCATTATCAAATATGTTTTAGTAAATTAATTATTACATAGGATTATATAAGTTATCTTTTTGACAATAAATATTATTTGTAAATATAAAATTATTTCCTACATTATGGTTATTGTTTTATTATATTTATACATCATATAAATTAAAATATTTATGTCACAATAATGATGACGTGTTTACCTCATTAATAAGTTATTTAAATAAATAAGATTATAAAGATAAAAATAATGCCCAAAACCTATCCAATTATTATTGGTTGATTTTTATTTAGATAGTTTTTCATCTTACCATTGTCTTTATTATGTTTTGGACTTTTTGAAACCAAAAATAATTATATAATAAAATAATAGTTTCACACTTTCCTAAAGAGCCGCTCATACGTCTTATAAAAGTCCCTCAACTCTAACCCATTACTCACACCTCTCAAGCCCCATGGATCTACCAAAAACTATCCAAGTAAGCTATTGAGACCTCTATCTTACATATATAAGTCTTAACTTAGGCATAAGGCAGTTCAAGAAAACAATTAGGTTCTAACAAAAGGGAGTAACCTAATTTAAAGGTTACATGTTCTCTTAAGTTCTTTTGTTTTATTTTTATTCTCCAACCCCTAAACTCTATTTATTATTTTATTTTATTAAAACAATATTTTCAGTAATATACTATGATTTATTTATGATAAGTATTAAAGCTAAAATTTCACACACCTCCATCTAATTGGTAAAGAATATACTGTTTATGTGGATGGAAAACTAACACCTCACAAAAGGATGGTTGTTAAATTATCTTCTACTGCCTCTCATAGTGGCCATTATGGTGACACTATATTTATATATTACATATAATATGATTATTTTATTATGATTTGATATTTTTCATTTAAATAATTTATTTATGGTTTCCATTATGTGTCAACACGATAATTTCATTTTAGGAAGTGAGAACTATCGCCAAAACAAAGTGATATGACTCATTAATTCCATATTTGAGATGTATAAAGATGGAGTTAATGATATTATATATGATATTATACTGGAATTATAATATTACTATGTATACTTATGTTTTAATTCCATGAAATCTGATATTGAAATGAATGTAGCATTTATACATACGTACGGCTTACCGTCTCCATGAATAGTGCATTTCATTTCTTACATAAAAATGTTATTTACTGTTATAAATACATATATATATATACAAGATATATAAGATGTATATGATATATAAATAATAATATCATTCTATAGAAAATGGACATTTGACCACATAGGCATCTTTTAAATATAAGAAGTTAATTTTTGTATCAAGTACCAATTATCGACAAAATGACCGTTATTAACTTAATTGATTACATTATGTTTATAACAATATAAGATGTGATATAAAAGTAATAATAATCTTGAAAATGGTTTTTATAATATTATAAATTATCTTAATTTTATTATTCTGGAAGAAAAAGGAACAAATGAGTCATGTCAGACACGAGGTAAGGGGCTTCTTATCTCACATTTGATTCTGTTAGATTTCCATTGTTCGCCACTAATTTAATGCATGTAGGGTATTATGTGCATCCATTAGATATATATTATCAGGAGCTTATTTATTTTCATGATATACTATGAATAATTTTGTGTTTATTAACTTTTGGGCAGATAGTTCAATTAATTACAACGTGTTAAGGAATTTTCATCTCACCTTTTATTCATGGAAATTCATGGTATATTTGCCATTATTTCCTTTTTTGTGGCGTACGTACTACCTAATATTTTATTCATTATGTAATATTCTTTAATATATGGTTATTTAATTTTTTATTTTATGATCCTTCTTTAATGGGTTGTATGTTTCGTATGTTACCAAATCGATAAGGGATCCTTTTAACCTAATTTCCAATACATGGGTTAATCTTCTAGTTCCTAATTATGTCATGATATGATTATGTGTTGAATCACTATTTATTTAATTATGTTGTAATATATTCCCCCATTTTGAGGATATACATTTGATACACAAAATAAATCCATTGATAAATTCCCAAGTCATCGATATGAACTGGATAAGATTAATTTTAACTCAATTTCCATTCATTGAGTTAAACGTCCCAGTCATTGGTTTTGTCTCAAAAAGAATTTGTCTTAATGTTATCTAATTGATTTACATCGAATATCAAATCATATTTAGTATATTTATATTTTTCACCCATTATCAAGTAATTTATTTAACCATAATCAAAACATACATTCTTTATAAGCGATTTCATCTCAATTTACATTCCATTGAGACTTCAGTTTTATTATGAACCAATTCACTCTTATGTGGAATATATACAGTACTTTGGAATATTATATCATGAATCTATTTATTCTAATGATATTACAAAGTTCTGATTAAATTTAATTGTTCAATTATTTTTATTAAATCATCCTTCATTTTGATAAAAAAAAATTAACTAAAATATTATTTTAAATGTTCAAAATATTAATTCCTTTAAATCGTTATCATTAATGTCCATGTTTTGAAAAAATTGTTCTTACAGATTTATTTATATTAACATTAATTTTTTTAAATGATAATTTATTTAAATGTTTCAATGTTTATTGGGACACATTGATTCAAAAATCTATTTATGAAATGTTTTAAAAGGTTTTGAAAATGATTTAATAGAGCATTATTTATTTCAGTATCTTAATTTGATATATTGTGATTTATATGTAGAAATGTTATGTTTCTTCTATTCTTGTGTTATATAATATAAATATGTTATGATTATTGGGCATTGTTTATGTATACGGGTGGTTCCGTGATAAACCTAGGGTGGGTGAGCCTGAGATAGCTCTCCAATGCATTGGGTAAAGGGATGAAAGTTAATGATAATGTTTCTCCTAAGAGATTTCAAAAATATACTTTGATTGGTTTTACAAATGTAACTCCCAACGTAGCTGTGAAAGATACAATGTAATTATTTTATGGATGCCACAAGTTACCTATATGATTTATGAATTCTATGTGTTATTCATAAATCTTATGATTTCATTAGTTATATTATGATTGAAAAGTATTGTTTCATTTATTTGTATTTATTGATGGGATAATGTTTTCTTTCCTTATTTTATAATCTTTACTGATCTTTTTATTCTCATATCATGTTTGGAAATGTTTTCCATATGACATAAAGATGAATATGGGTCAAGGATGGGATCAAAGAAAAGTCATGTTGACTAAAACATGGAACTATAAATGTTTCTAGTTAATAGTTTTTATTTTATTAAAAAATTGATACTGAGTAGTAGCGTCTACATGTAATATTATAGTTGATATGAAATATTTATGTCCTAATTCTCTAAAACTATAAATATGAAGAGATACTAAATTTGAATTATTCATTTAATTCGAGATTATGTAATGTTTAAGGATGTGTCCTTATAGTTGGTATAAGATGTTAGTTTAGATAACATTATAGGTTAAGTTATTCTTTAAGCATAAGTGACAATACCATAATGGTTAGGTTTTTATAAAAATTCAATGTTATTTTAGATAAAGTGAATGATTTTATGTTATCATGAATAAATATATCTTATTATTTACCCTCCTCATAAGATATTATATGATGATTTTACTGATATACTCACACTTACCTTTTTGGGTTTAGTAAATGGGTGGATCTAGCAGGCTCCAAAGTAATAGTGGATGTGAAGAAAAATGTGATGGTTTTTTGAAGGAGAAACTAAATGAAATTGGACAAGCAATGTGAACTCTTGTGTTTATTATCAACCAACTATCTGGAGTCATGATTGACCCCCTAAAACATGTTGATTTTTAGAAGGCATCTTATATGCAGGAAACAAAACCCCAAGGATGTTCATGTAATAATCATAAAGGTAAGTATATTCAAAAACCTATGTGTCAAGGATATAGAAATAAACACATATGAAAATGTCCCAAGGGGAATAGAATATGCTATTGATGTGTAATTAATGATCATAATGTAATAACCAGCCATGGAAAAAGGAAGCATCCATTTGACTCTACGAAAGGGATAGAAGTTCTTTATAAAGGATCAATTGAATGTTTTAAATGCAGTGTTCATTTTCATTATACAAACAAATGTAATACAAAGAGTTTTTTTTGAATGAGATCACTAGTATAATTAAAATATATTTTTACCAATACCTAATGCCATTCCACATAAAGATGAGGAATCTGACAATGATCGATTAAAGGTATGTATTTTTTCTTAACTGATGTCTGGACATTATTGAATCATAGGATATGATTCATGATTTTTTTTAAGGAAAAATATATTTTAGAATAAGAAATAAAGAATGGATAATGGATCATGATGATCATTTAATGATTATTAAGTAAACATATAAGGGATTCAAGTGTTATGGTAGATTTTAGGACGTTGAAATTCATAAAAGTGTTATGGCTCTTTTGATGATGAGATTACATTAAATTGATTTTTATAGTTTGTGTAACACTAATATTTGATTTATTAAAAATATATTCTAGGAATAATTATCTTTTCTATTGTTGATATAGTTATAAAAAACCATTTCGGTTTATACGATCCTTGAATTTGAGGAAATTAAAGTATTACACATTTTGGGATTCAAATTGAATGTTATTAGATAACTCCTGTGGTTGAAATATGTTATGTTAATTTTTGATTTATTTATCTCATTTTTTTAAGGCTCTAAAATTTTATAGTTTTTTTAAATGGACATCATGTAGACCGTGTGACATCCCATTGCCTCAGACAATGATGCAGGAATCTAACCCACAACCAAAATGCGACTATGATTTATTGCCTACCACTAGACTATGTGAAGTCCCTAGTTAGCATGAATAATTCTTTTTAGTTATATGATTTTATGAATCAAGAATAAATTTATTTTGGGTTGTCTATGGAAATTTTTATCCTTTCAAGGAGAATTTGTAATAAAGTTATTTACTTTTCAATATGAGACTTTAAGAGTAACTAATGTTATTTAGATATAAATGTTAAAATTTATCTAGAAGACTATGTGATTAAATCCTTCTAATATTTGGGTTTCAATATAATATTTTATTTCATATATTAATTTTATGGAAATGTTTTTATTGAATGATCTTTTTTGATCTTTGATAATTGTTTGAATATTTATTGATATTAAGAGTAGTTTTTCTTTTCTTAAAATATTGTCCATTTTGGGGATTGTTTGGTCTTCTACTGACCATTTTGGTTTTGGTTAATGTATAAAGACATGGGAAAAATATATTTCATCATTTGTGGATTATGTGATTCTATTGAAGTTGATTATGTAAATTTCAATGTGGGAAAGTCATCTGGAATACTCATTGTTTGAAGAAAAAATGAGTTTGTGGTAGAAATTTAGTAAAGGGTGAATGTCTACATGACATGTAGGTATGTTTTCTTATATTTTAATTTAATCACATAAATAAATTCCTAAATTTTTTGAAAATTATCATAAATAAAGAACATTTTATGTTAACTTTTCCTATAGGGGAATCAATGAAAATTTAACTCATCATAAGTTTGTGATTTTCTAGTGGTTAACTTTTTCCTAATCATGTTTTCTATCATTCTCCATTAGATTATGATGATTTTTTCTCCTCCATATCCATGATTTCATGGAATAATTGTATATTTTTTCTTGTTTTACCTTTCTACTTGTCTTCATTTATTTTGATGTAATAGATTTATTGACCTTTTTTCAATTTGAGACTTTTAATAATGTTTTTGAGCCAAATTTTAAAATTGCAAGGATGAAATTCAAAAATTTGGCGAAGGATGTAGCATCCGAGATTTATAAATAAGAGGAAAATTAAATATTTATTATTATTTATAAATAAATTATTAATTTTACTTTAATTGGGATGATATGTTTGATGGTATTCCTGGTACACAACAACGTATTGCTTTGAAATCATTCGTTCCACATATTGATGAGTTGTACTAAAAAATAAAATAATAATATTATTATTTTAAATGGTATTTAACACCTTGCCATTTTAATGGTGGGAATAAATATAACTAACCAAAAAATGCTTATACAAGTTTGTTAAATATTTTAAAATTTATCTAATAAAATTTAGAGGCATAAAATGTGAATGAATCAAATATACTTGAAAAGGGTATTTTACTGCCTTTTAATAGTGAACCATCCTTAAATATAGTTTTGTTCACATTAATATGTTATTTTTGACTAAATAAAATTATTCTTCAGAATCAGGACATACAATTTTACTATGGGAAAAATTTTGGTATTTTGAAATAAAATAATTTTTTTGATGAATAGTGAAAAATACTGTATTTTAATTCAAAAATTTATTATAATATAATTTATTTATATGGATATATTTTGATTTTAATTGGTCTTAATGTGTAATTATATTATATTTTTACCATTTAAATAAATTTTGGTCATTCAAATTAATTTCACTATGAAATTGGACTTAAACAATTGTCAATCATTTAATAGCTAATAATTTTGAAAAACACACTTGTCGTTTTGACACTGGGAATTAATTTTAAATTAACAACTGATATTTCTGTGTTTTTAATTTGGAAAAATAGATTTCATATTCAGAATCTTGAATTACAAATTGTTTAAATATGTATCTTTTTGTTTTAGACGTTATTAATATTTACATCAGTAAAAATTTTATTTACCATGGTTAAAGGGTAATCTGGTAAATAATGGTAAACAAATAGTATAATAAGAATATAAAATTACCCTAACACATGTACTAATCCTTTTTAATGATACATATATAAAACCGGGCATCGTTGGGTCTATTTAGGGACCTCGTGGATCCAGAAGGGAGTGATAATGACTCAATATTTTAAATCAATTAAATTAAAGAAACAAAATAACATAAACAAATATCTATTTGTAAATTAATTTTTTAATAGGCTTATATAAGTTATAATTTTTAATATAAATATTATTTGTAGGGATAAAATTATTTAATACATCATGGTAATTTGATTATAAAATTTAGACGTCAAATAAATTAAATTATTTATGACAATATAATGATGCCGTGTTTATCTCATTAGTAAAAGATTTTACTAAATAAGATTATAAAGATTACAATAATGTCCAAAACCTGTCCAATTATTATTGGATGATTTTATTTCGACCATGAGCCATTGTATCTTCTACTTTAATATGTTTGGGAGATTTGTAATCTGAAAATAATTATATAATAAAATAATAGTTTCACACTTTCCTAAGGAATCCCTCATCCCCCTTATAAAAATACCTCTCCTCTAACCCAATACTCCCACATATCATGCCCATTGGCTCATCCAAACCCTACCCAAATAATCTCTAATGATCCTTATCTTCCACCTAGAAGCCTTAACATAGGCTAAAGGCACATCAAGAAACCATTTTGGTTCCAACCAAGGAAGTTACCCGATTTAAATGGAACATCTTCTCTTAAGTTCTTCTGTTTTATTTTACATTTGCAACCCCTAAACTATTTTTATTATGTTTCACTTATAAAATCCCTAGTATACTCAATATACTAGGATGTTATCAAGAGAATTATTTGAACTTAAAATTCATTCATATTCATCTAATAGGTAATGATCATACTGTTTCTGTTGATGGAAAACTAATGCCTCACAAAATAATGATTGTTCAATTATCTTGTACCGTCTCTCATGGGGGCCTTTATGATGCCTCTTTTTTTATAAATGATATATATTATTTTTGTGTTTTAATTTTGATTCTTTATTTTTAATTTATATCATACCTTTATGGTTTCCTTTAGTGGTACATGCGATAATTTCATTTCAGGAAGTGTGGACTACCGCCCCCGCAAAGTGATATGACTCGTTAATTCCATATGTGGGATGTATAAAAAATGGAATTAATGATATTATATATTATTTTATATAGTAATTATGATATAACTATATATAATTCTGTTTTAATTAAATTAAATATGAAATATAAATGAAATTAGTGTTCATGTGTACGTAAGGCTTACCATCTCCATAAGCGATGCATTTCATTTCTTACATCCAAATGTTATATAATGTTATAAATACAAATATTTAATAGATATATAAGATATATGTGATATCTAATTCATTAATATTAATCTAGAGGCAATGTAATTTTGAACACATAGACATGTTGTAAATATTATAAGTTCATTTATTACTCAATCACCAAATATTGACAAAATGACAATTATTAACATAATTGATTAAAAAATGTTAATAACATGGTAATATGTGATAAAAAATTAATTATAAACATTAAAAATGTTCTTATGATATTATAAATTATCTTATTTATATTATTGAGGAAGAACAAGGAACAAACAAATCAAGTCGGACACGAGGTATGGGGTTTCTTATCTCACTTTTATTTCCGTGAGATTTCCGTAGTTTGCCACTAATTTATGGCATAAGGTGTATTGTGTAATAACATATGATATATATTATCATAATTATTTTTTTATTCATGTTATATTGTGAATAATTTTTTGGTAATTAACTTTTTTTCATACGACATGATTGATTACAACGTGGTAAGGGATTTTAATCTTAGTTTTTATTCCCGTTAGATTCAAGCAATATTTTCCAATATTTCCTTTTTTGTTGTGTATGTATTGTCCAATATTATATTCATTGAGTAATATACATAAATTTATGGGTATTTAAAATTTCATTTTATGATCCTTATTTCAAGGGATGTATGTTTTTAATGTTTTACAAAATCCGTAAGGGAACCTTTTAACCCAATTTCCATTCTTTGGGTAAATCTTTTAATTCTTATTTATGTCACGCAATGACTTTGTGTGGAATCACTATTTATTTATTTATATTTTAATTTTCACTCTCCATTATGTATATATTATTTTGATACATATAGTCACTCCATTTATAAATTCTCATGTCATCAATATGAACTTTATAAGAGTAATTTTAACTCAATTTCCATTTATTGAGTTAAACATCCAAGTCATTGGTTTTCTCTCAAAAAGAATACTTGTGAATGTTTTATGATTTATTTACACTGAATATCAAATCATATTGAGTGTATTTATATTTTTCACACATTATTATGTAATTTATTTATCCTTAATCCAAGGATACAGTTTCTATAAGGGATTTCTTTCGAATTTACATTCCATTGAGACTTCAGTGTTTTTATGCAGCAATTCTCTCTTATGTGGTGTATATATAGTCATTTGGAATATCATATCATGAATCATTTTATTCTCATGATATTATAATGTTATGATAAAATGATATTCCTTAATTATTTGTATTCAAGCATCTCTAATTTTGTTAAAAACTCTTTAAGAAAAATATATTTTTAAATGTTTTAATGATTTATTCTACTAAATATTTTTAATTAATGTCGATGTTTTAAAAAATGGTTTTAATGATTTATTTATAAGAACAAGAATTTTTTTCAGATGATAGTTTATTTAAATGTTTCATTGTGGGTTGGGACACTTTGATTCAAAAATATTATTATTAAATGTTTTAAATGGTTTTGAAAATGATTTGATATAGCAATGTTTATTTCAATATCTTGATTTTATATATTGTGATTGGAATGTGGAAATATTATCTTTCTTTAAATCTTGTGTTATGTGTTATGAATATTTTATGGATATTGGGAATTGTATATGTATATGGGTGGTTCTATGATAAACCTCGTGCAGGTGAGCCCGAGATAGACCTCTAATGCATTGGGTAATGTGACAGAGGTAATGTTAAGGTTTCTCCTAAGATATTAAGGGAATTTACTATGATAGGTTTTCCAAACCTAACTCACTACATAGCTGTGAAAGATACAATGTATGTATTTTATGGATTCCACTTTTTATCATTATGATGTATGACTTATTTTTGTTATTCATATATCCTATGTTTTCAGAAGGTATTTTATGATTTAAAATTATGGTTTCATTGATTTGTATTTATTGATGGGATAATGTTAGTTTTCCTTATTTTATAACCCTAAATCCTATTTTTATGCTAATATCATGTTATTGAAATATTTTCCACATGAAATAATTATGAAAAAGGGTAATGGATGGGATCAAGGAAAATTCATACAGTTTAAAACATTGAACATGACAAGTTTCTTTTTAAGAGTTTTTATTTTATAAAAAATGGATACTAAGTAGTATTGTTTATATGTAATATTGATGTTGATATAAAATAGTTATGGCCTAATTCTCTAAAAATATAAATCAGAAAATATCCTCATTGTGAATAATTAATTTAATTCAAGATTATGTAATATTTATGACCGAGTCCTTATACATCAAATGTCAAAACATCCATTTTAAAAAAAATCAGGCTTCAACTACCACTTGGAATATGTTCAATATGTATTCCACTCTTTCCAGGTGATATAATTTTAAATATAAATAGTTTTTCTTTTCTATTTTCCAATTAAATTGAAATTAATAATAATATGGAATTATTTGTGCTTTTAGGTCATTCTCTAAGAAATAATTCTTAATTATAATTACTATTTATTATTAATCTATAATTCTAAATATTTTTTTTACATTTTCATTGTAATATGTACTATTAATTTGAAACCATTAGTATTTTGGTCACCATTCAATAAATTTAATGACACACTTCCATTATTATATTGAATATATATTTTAGTGTAAAAAAAATTTATTCCGTATATTTTGTACTCACATATGATTTGTTAAAATTGATTTTCATATTGGAATCTCAATTGCATGTATTTTTATAAGACATCTCATTATATATGTAAAGTTAAAAAAGAAAAACAACTTCCCAATAATAGAACTATGGTGTCTCATAAAGCTCTAAAATAATAGAACATCAATGTAACACATCCTTGGAAACTATAAATTATTTATTTGTAATGAACCTTTATTTGACTCGTAAATTATAGATAAAAAACGTTTCTTTCACTATTTTTAATGATGCCTTGGGAATGATCTCTATTTTTCCTTTTTATTATTTTGTAATCAATTATACCTCCTCAATATTAAAAACCTTCTTCATTAATTTTGATGATATTTTCAATATAAATGAACTAATATCATACCATATATTTTATTTACTATTATATTTATTTATCAATGTAATATTTTAAAATATATTTCTTCTTAAATAAAATTATCCTTTTCAATTACATGTGATAAATGCAACACTAAATATAAATAAACCATTATATAGTATGTCATTATAATCTACAAATTTACTTTTGAGATTATGAATAAAGATAAATTCATTTATATATATATATTAGATATTCACATATAATGTAATGTAATTTGTTTTTAGTTGATTATAAATTTAAATCTAAATCATCTAAAATTAATTGATTTTTTTTTGATTTTTTTTCTATATATGAAAAGTGTTTTTATAATAATAAATTAAATTAGAAAATATTGTGGTTTTAATTTAAATTATTTATTATTTTATATATTGAATATAATTTCATGTATTTAATTTAATATTTATCTACACTTACGTTAAGAATAAATCTTGTTTTATACTTAAAATAGCAATTTTTCAAAAATAAACTTCTTCATGTTTTATAAAATTATATGAAAATTAATTTCTCCATTTTAAAAAATTTATTTAAAGAAATCAAAATATTTTTTTTAAAAACAATAACTATTATCATAGATTTATTTTTCATAACTTTTTGAAATAATTATTTTTAGATGAATTGTGAAAATATTAATGTTCATAGAAAAATTATCATTCATTTAAAGAATTAAAAATAATATATTTGGTCTTAATCTTCTTTTTCTCATATAATTTGTTAAATATTATTGTTATTAATTCGATTTGATTAATTATAATTTATTTAAATATTACTTTTATCTAAAAATATTTTATTCTAAAGAAAACATTTTTATTAGAAATATGATTATTGAAAGAGGTTTCTTATTTAATTTAAAATTATATTCTACCACTACATCCATTTTAGTTTTTTATTTTAATTTCATATTTATAATATTAATAAATAATTCTCTGTATATTGTGTCTACATAATTGTTTTTTTCATAATAAATAGAAGGAAATGTAAAAATTAATTATTTCAGTTAATGTGAAAACATGTTTTTGGGGGCGTTGAACTGAAAAATGGTTTCGTTTCTAATAATTATTGTCTAAATCATATTTTATTAAAACATTATACCATATAATATTGCAAATAAAAATATATTTTTAATTATTAGGGATTTTTCATTAAAATTACCTTATTACTTGGTATTATTTTATGAAATTTCCTTGAAGGTCACATAACACGCTAATTAAAAGGCAACATATCTCCTATACTCATCACACATAATTGAATTTTCTTTCATCCCATCGATTCCAAAACCCCCTATTTATGTCCCTAGCCATTAACAGTATGCCATGGTGGGATCTGAAAACAATCCAGGTATGGCTATAAATATAAATACAATGAGGTTCTCCAAATAAGATATATATTTATTAACCAATAATTTTCTTATTATTTTTTCCCTTATAACATTAAAGTATTGTATAAATATAGTAAGGTAATAATACTATTATATTACATAAAAATAAAATTTACTATATTAATTTCATAAAATAAATTTATCCACACTTCCATAAAATGGGAAAATATGTTGTTGATCATGTGTATTGCTAGATACTGTCTCATAAACTAACGTGTATCATTTTCTATTGCATTCTATCACATATGGATATAACTAAATGTAATTATATATGATATATATAATATTATTATAAATATGGAACTATAATATAATATATATATTCTAGCAATATAATAACTTTGAAAAAGATAACATCACATTGGAATATTTGTGGAAAACGTCCCTAATAGAGCAATTAATATTGTTTCCCCATTTTATATTCAAATGATTTGTAATAAGGATATATTATATATATATATATATTATTTATGATATAATTATTATTTTTAAAGGAGTTTTATTAATTACATTTCATTCATAACATTCATAAAAAAAACCTGAAACTACATTCACACATGTATATGTTCTACCATCTACATGAAAAGTGTAATTCTATTTTATATATCATAATTTAATTAAATAATATATGTATGTATATTAATAAAATACATTAAATATAAATAATTAATAATATTAGGGTTACTTGTTATCCATGATTATTATACAATGACGAAACGATAAAAACATATATGAATTTTTTTTTTGCAGCTATCAACCAGAATATTGATTTGAACATTGAATTTTTAATAAATGTGCAATAAATTATTTTTTATGAATAATTTATTAAATTATGTACTTGATTATGGTTCTCTGCAAATATATTTAATAAAAATATATTTATTATAAATTATGATAATAAATTTATGAAGGATATCCGACTTGAGGAAAGGGATTCTATATAAATCTCCTTTCATTACATTATATTTTTATGTTAACAACTAATTTCTTTTTTATATGGTATATAATACAACATTACATATTTATTCATGAATCCTTGAATATTAATGTTAATTTAAAATAAAATAAAATATATTAAATTAAAATTTATTTTACATGAATTTTACAATGTCAAATGTTTTTCATAACTCAATTTTAAATTCATTGTTTTGTACTACTAAATTATTGATAATTTCATAAAAGTATTATGTGTGAAATAATGTTTTTTTATTTATGATTATGAAAAAATATTTTTTGTATGGCTTGAGTTTTTTCACACATAATAATTTCCTTTTTTAATTCTCACATTGACATTATGATCATTTTGAGGGACTTTAATCTCAAGTATATTCACATGGAAAATATTTTGTATTCACCACTTATTTATTTTGTGTTGTTTATATACATCCCCTAATTATTTTTAATAATATTAACATAAAAATTATAGAGTATAAAATGTATCTATAATCCTTCCATTCATGGGTATTATAATTCAAATGTGACCAAAGTGTAAATATATTATTTCACATTCTCATCATTAGTGAGGATTTGTTATGTTAATGTCTCTAAAAAGTGAATTATTTGAAGATTTGTTCAAATTCCAATTATAATTTCAGGAAATTTTATTACAGAAAAATTTTAATGTATTAGTACCTTTATCCTCTAGTTATTAACTTAATATTTTTAGAATATAGATTTACGAAAATTATGAATTTTTTTTATATTCCCTGTAATTTTTTTCTTAGACAATAGTATTTACGTTATAATGATTTGAATAGTATTTTTAATATTACAAAATTTTGTATAAATTCCATTTTTATATATGTTTTAATATTATAAAATATTTTTAAATGAAATTACCTGTTTTTCTTTTAAAAGGTTAATTTGGTACTTTTTATCAATAATTTGATGTGACTCTCAATTTAAACATACTCAACATGAATGATATTTACTACAATAATGACCAATAATTAAATTTTTGAATATTTTAAAATATTAAATAATTGTTTTAAAAGAAATTTTTTTAATAATATTAAAAAAATTATTTTTTAAATGTTTTTTAAATGATATGATGAGATTTTCCTCCACAATGTTTTTAGTTATTATTTAATGGTATTATTATTCTATGATGTAAATTACTGTTATTTTATTTATTATCTCTTGGAGATATGTTTCATGGATACAATAAATATTATTTTAATAGATGGTTTATGATATGTTTGATTGGGGATGTACTTTTTTTATTCAATTCTTAAGGTTTCTCTTGATAGTTTAGGATTATGTTTACTGATTATAAATCTAATTAATATGGTGTATTCATGTTCTTAAATATAAAATTTTATTTTTATATTTTCTCTACCATTATATATTTGGAATTAATTATACTTAAAACTTTTTTGTAGGGGCCTGTTATATCCATATATTCTTCTGTATTTCTAAAGTGACTAGCTAATTTTATGTTGTCTTGGATTTGTTTTTATTATTTACAACATTGTTAGTTATCTAATTATGATATTATATATTTATTTGATGTTATTATTGGTTAGTTATGTGATCTATATTTAGTTTTCATGGTCATGGTATTATATATATGGAATTATTTGGTAGTCAATTTCACTTCTTTATTATTCATCAAGTTCATGTTGGGGATTTAATGTCATATTTTTTAATAAATTTTCATATATATATAGATTATCACTTAAGTATTCTGGATATTTGTCATGTAATCACAGCATTACTAAGAATATGATATAACCATTTAATATACATCCGTTCACTAGGATGATAGTAATTGTATTATGATATATATTTACAAATATGAAAATAGTAAAATTTATATTTATCAAAAGAAATAATGCTTTTCTTAATTTAGTTTTTAAATTTTAATTTGATATTAAATTATGTATATAGTTTACGAGGACTACTGAACAATTAGGTCCATAAATTTGTTATATATTATAACATGTACAAATGATAAAAAGGAATACACCTAATTGGTGATAATATAGTTGGGTTTAATCCATTTGGTATTATATAATATTTAGTAGAAATCCTGGGAACTATATTTTGGAAAATATAAAAGATAAAATATAGCTCTACAATATACTTGGAGGTCAATTCCAGGTATAGGTTATCATTTTTAAATTTTGGAAAGGAATATATTATGTACATTTTCTATAAATTCACCCCCACCTAAATAATAAATGTTTATATTAATATTTGATATCTTTAGCCTGGGGTAATAATAACAAAATGTGTGGAATTGTATTTGATTTGATCATCATTTATGGAATAAAAATTTTCCTTATTGTACAATGGGATTGAAATGCTTGGTGGATATTCTAGCAGTAATAGATTTTTTTTTATTATGAATCATAAACATGTATTTCAATATGTAATGATCATGGGTTACCTATGATAATCAAATTTTTTCATATAAAGAAACTAATATATCAGAATTTATAATTACTATAAATAATTTTTATTATTTCAATAACATTTTAACACAACATGATTTTTGGTTTTAATAATATTATGAAATTGTGTATAGTGATTATAATGATGAATTATATGGGAAATACGGTGATTGCAAGAAACAAATTTTTGTGATGAATGAATCATAATATATTTTTATTTCTATAATTCAAATATAATGATATTTTATTAAATAAAATTAACATAACCAACTCTCTGACTCCCCAAAGATGTGGTGGATAGAGCCCTCTATGTTATCAGGTTGTGAAGAATATGAAAGGAAAAAATTATCAATTTTCTTCCTAATTAATGTGTGAAAATGTAATCCAAGCATAATGTCTCAAATAAAAAGGAAAAAATTTTATAAATGGAATGGAAGGGAATATAAATTTGATTTTCAAATGAGTGGTGATGAATTCAATGGGGAGGAATAAATTTCATTATAGAAATCCATTCAAAAAATATTTTCTAAAATATGGGGTTCCTCCGCATTATTTTTGATAAATTCACTCTTTTAAGGATTAAATACAAAAAAGGGATGATTATATTTTATTATTATCATTTAATTAAATTTTTAATGTATTTAATAGTTTTTATTCAATAATTATGTTTTGGATTTATTTTTATACTTGGTAAGTTCATAAACATAAATTTGAATCGTCTAAGGGCAGTGTAAATTTATACATATAATATTAATATATGGGTTATAGATATAATCATGGGTTTGTGTGTTTATGGTTGAATATTATTTCATAGTATTACACACACCTTATGAGGACTTAATTACAAGATAATCATGATAATTTTGATTATTTAGGGATGAATATGTGTAAATGTAACCCTTCAGTTTTGTAGAGCTATTATCAAAAATTATATTCAAGATATTATTACATTTAATTTTATTAAAATCGGATGAAATTTATTTCTATGCTATATGGTTAATGTAGTCATTGATCTTAAGGTAAATAAGCTCTATTAATATTATCATATTTTCTGTAAAAATGGTGATATAGAAAAACATATATGTTAGAAAGTGATTCTATAATTAATGTTAATTTTAAAGAAGTTATATTTTTTTTCTATTAAATATAAATTTTTTGAATTATTAATAATTCAACATGTATAAATGGGTATTAAATTTGTCACATTTGGTAAAATTGTTGGGCTTAAAGAAACAAAATTAGAGTGGAAAAGTTGTATCACACACCACTCTCCATCATGAAGTAATGGTTAACATGAAACTATTTTTCATCAAATGGTATGATACATAAATACTATTTTATAGTGAGTAAAAATTTATAGTATGAAGCCATTTTATTATTTCAGGTTTAATAATATTTATGGATATGTTTTATTATTTAGTTATATATATATAAGTTCAGTGAAATATAATGTATTTTTTGTGGAGAATGATATTTTGTATTTTGATGTGTAAGATTATGGGTATGAGAAAAACGTTGATGTTTAAAAATTACTTAATTTTGTGGTTTTTAGAGTTATTTGGTTTATAGGTCATTTTAGTAAAGGAATGATCAATGTCAATCATTTGGTTTCATTGTTTATTTTTTAATATTATTAAACGGTGGTTTGTTAATTTGTAGTACCACCATACATTATGATAGTAATATTAGATTTTAAAAATATACAAGGAATATATTGTTATTATATTTTGTATTAAATTGTCCATCAGAAGTTAATTATAGTGATTTATGTATAAAAAATCGTATGGGATATTCATTTCATGAAGTATAAAAAAGGTGAAATTGATCAATTAAAAACAAATGAATGAAATTGTTCTTATGAAATTAAAATATATCAAGTAAATATATTTTCTATTATTCTATATCCTGTTATTAAAATAATCCCAAAACATTTGGAAAAGGTCCTGGAAATAATAAATTAATATATTTCCCTTAATTTCTATTAAATGAAATTTTCTTTTTCAAACACAATTGATTTATGGTTTTGTTGTAGTTAATTTGGACTTTATTATTCACTTTAATGAAATGAATTATCTATATCACTCCCTATAATTATTTAGATATTATGATTTATTTTCTTTTATATATTTTCAAGTCCCACTATTTTTTTTTGTTTATGGAATCCATATTATGTTTTATTTTTGGAAATATATATTAATTCTGTAACTATTTTATCAAGAGGATGTTTTCCTCACCATTTCATCACTGTAAGATTTAAATGAATGTATTAAAAATTTCTACCCATTTACTTGTGTGTGAATGATAATTTTTTTTTGAAATAATTTATTTATTTTCTGAATAACTTAATATAGTATAATTTTACGATATGTTTCTTTCTAAATATATTTATTATTTTCGACTTTTTGCGAAACATGTAACATATATTCTTAATGAATAATTATATATTATACCAATATATAATATATTTTAATTTTGATGGTATAAATATATATTACTAAATTATTAATATTATATGGTTTGTATATGTATAAAATAAATTCATTTGTTATAAATTGTTTATAATTAAAAATAAATATTATTTAATGTAAAATGAAATATTTGTATGAAAATATGTTTTATGTGAGATATGATTATATATATTAATAAATATAATTAATCACACTCAGTGATTATTTTAAATGAAATTTATATATTATTTAGTCAATAAAAATATATCATTCATCTAATATTTTTCTTACGCCTTATATTATACATAATTCAATTCCATGCTTAAAACATTATTTTTCAAAAATTTAGTTTTAATCAAATTGTTAGAACATATTTAAATATTAAATTTTTTTCGCTTCTATAAATCATATTAAAAACGTAATTTTTTTTAATTTTCATGAAAACTAATCATAAAGTAATTTTTTATGAATATAATGAAAAGAATAATTTTTTTAATCATTATTGAAATATAAATATTTTTTTTCAAAAACATTTCCTTCATTTAATGAATATTCAATGTTCCAATTTAAAATAAAATTGTATTAAAATTTAAAATTAGATTTATTATATTATTATTATTCTTAGTAATTTAATTTCAATCATATTTATGTTGATTATTTAAATGAAATAGGTTTATAGATAATGAAAATTCATCTTTTGAAACATTCAGGTTCAACAAATTTGACGGTATAATCTCAATTAAAATTATTATTCTTTTGGGAATGTAATTCTTTTAAAATTTATCCCTTCAATGGGATTATTATTATTATTATTATTATTTAATAATGTAATGATTTTTTTATAATGATTAGTAAATGTAGTAACATCTATTTAATGTTTTTAAGGTTAAAATATGTTTACTAGTTGTTAATCTGAAGGATACATGTATGTTTTTCAATAAAATAATTATAAATTCTACTCATTGGACATATATTTTCCATATCCTATCCGAGAATCAAATATAAATCAGTTTTGTGGAATATATATCTGGAATGGATTTAATATTTTTTATTTTTTAAGGAAAGTTAAAGGATAGTCCCCTACTCAATTATAAAAAGAAACCCACTCTCCTATCATATACTCACATAAAAATTCTTTTTCATTATAAAATATAGGAATATGTCCCATAAATAAATAGAAAAAAACCCCATAATCTATAATTTGATCAAATATTATTATTAACGCTTTATGCATTTATATATAGAGGTTCATTGAAGATAGGATAATATTTTAACAAATCCACTTCTGTATTATTTATTCCAGACCCCCATAAAATATTTTCTATGTATGATAACAAAAATTAAAATATTTGTTCTATATAATATTATCTTATAATGTTAATTGAATACATAATTTCTATAACCTCTTTCATGAAATGCGAAAAAACCATTAATCTTATATATTGTGAAATACCACCTCGTGAACCAATGTAAATAGTTTTCCTTTAGAACTTCTCAAAGATGGATATAAAGTTAAATTAAATATATATATATATATATATATATATATATATATATATATATTATTTATGAAAAATTAAAACTTCTTGGAATACAATATAGCATATATGTTCTTTCCATATAATCTATTGGAAAATGATGACGTCACTCATGTTTACATGTGGACTACCTCCTCTATGATGAAATGCGATACATGGTATCGTTTTGTTTAAAATTTATAGTAATAGTGATAGATATAATGAATTAAAATTATATATATGAACTAATAATGATTATAGAAGGTAAATCCTTATATCCATTTATTTCCTTGCATCCTTAAAAAATAGAAACTAATATCTTGAGTATATATATCCAATCATCTCCATCAGTGATGAATTCATATATATATATATATAATAATTTTATGAATGAATATAAATATTTTTGTAATTTATATTTATGATATTTAAATATTTATTATAATTATAGAGAATTTAGAATCTTGATCAAAGTTAATGGAATAAAACGACTGAACCAAATTATATATTTACAATGATGAAGTAATCCTATAAAATATTTATTTTTACAATGAATTGGTAATAATTTGTTTCTATAATATTATATGTATATTATATACGTTATTATATATATCACTATTTTTTAATATATAAATATATATATAATCTACATTTTTAAAATATATTTTTAGATACATTTGACCGAATTCAGCATGAGGTATTGGATTCCATCTCAATTATCATTCAATGAGTCCTATTATATTTTTTTTACCAATTCAATGTCCATTTTTTATATACTTACATTATATATTTTATATATTTAATCCTTAAAACGTGGTCATATTTTAAGTTTCAATTGAATTTAATTCATCCGTTTATATTATTCTAGAATGATACCAAGGTGTAAGTGTTTCATAACTCAAATATATTTCAATGTCTTATATCACTTATTCATTGAATAAATTATTTTATGATTATGTTTGAAAAAAAAATTCATCCAATTTTTTTAAAAATATTTATATATAATCACTTGATTGATAAATTTTTCCATCAACTTTATTATCAATGTAATGAACATTATTCCCAATTTACTTCCATGGGACATATGACATATTCAATACTCTATAAATTAATGTGATGTATATACTACCCTATAAAGTATTATATGACTCTTATCATGATAATTTTTTGATACTTATATGCACATATGTTTATTTTTATTATGGGGCCTATCATTAAAGGGGTACCAAGGAGGTATGGTGTCATATCACAATATCATCACTATTCGATAGTGTTTATGTTAAAATATACGATGGGAGAATTTTTTGAATTATTCTATCATTAAATGAATATACATTCTTATCCTATGAAAATTAATTCTATATTCTTTTAATATTATTATTTTTGTATCTTTGATGCCTAAATATATTGAGAAAATGATTTTGTGAGAAAATATGTTTACGTATTCTCTTGGTCAGAATTAATTTTATTCTATATGAATATTTTCTGTAAAATGAATAAAGATTTTTTTTAACATTTTAAAATTAATTATTAGAGGAATATATACCATAATTTTATAGTTATAATTTTTATTTTTGTTAATCATTTTAACATTAGATGAACAAGGTAATATGTAACATTATTCAAAAATTTGAAAGGAATTGTTTTAACATACATAACAAAGATATTATTTTTTTCCAACATATAATATCATTTATTTTATTAATTTTATTTATATTTCCATAAATCTATTGATATATTTATTTTTCCAAATATTATAAAAATTTAATCTTTTAAAATTGATTATCAATGCGAAAATGTTACTTTACTCTATAAAATTTTCAATGTAATTTTAATGGTGCTAATATTAATCATTATTATAAATACTTATTTGACTTATGCACTACTTATGATGTGTTGGAATAATGAAATTATTATTATTTATATGGATGGTTTATTATCAATTTAATTGGGGATGTTCTTTTTTTAAACATTATCTATATTAATCTGGAAGTTTTATAACAATATATATTTATTGTGGATATAATTAATATTTCATATGATAGTTATTCAATATGAATGGTTATATTGATTATGATTATCATCTGTCATATGTGGAATGACGTTGACATTGTATGTGAGAGGTAGGGAAACTATATCTCATAGATTAATTAGTAGGTATCATGGGAGAATATATTGTTGGTAACTAGAGGTGCCCTTACTAGTTTATGTAAGATGCATTGGATCATCACCTTAATGATACGTTAATGTTGTACAACATTATGAATTCTCTCAGTATGAATTATGTTGTTTATATATATGTAATTACTGGATTTATTATGATATTCTTTCATATTTCTCATTGTATTGGGATTATTTATGTTGATTTATTTTATAATCATTTCTTCCTACTATATTATTCTTCATTCTAGTGTTCTTTATTAAATAAAATGTGTTTTAAAATGTTTAACATTCCCTGTTTACTATTATTTATTTACTTATCATAGAATATATTATAAGTTTACCCTTACTAATAATATGATACCAAAAAATTATTTTGATTCCATTCCACAGAATGTTATGATGTGTATTATGTTTTATCTATAAGGATATTCTAAATAAAACAATGGTGATCATAATTAATGTACTATGTTGTATTTTAAGTTTTTCATTATAAATTGTGATTCATGCATTTATCTTCTTTAATAGTAACATGACACTAACATATTCATAATGATGTGATTCCTTTTATCAAGTCCAAATTTTATATTTCCATCCAAGAAAATGGGATACTTGTTTCATTGTCTGTGAAATTTTGATTTTGGGTGGGATAATATTTTCATCATTCTCTTCTTCTAATACAATTTAAACATAAAAATTATGAAATATTTCACAGTTTTGGTATCTCATGATTGAATATTTTAACAAAATTATCCAATAGGTTAATTTTAAGACAAATTTACTTTCTATCAAACACTTTTTTTATAACTCACCGATAATGAAAGATTAATCCATATCATGAAATATTTCTAATAAATCCACTACTGTTGATATGGAATACATAACTATGTTATCCCGTCATGAAAATTCTCATGATATATAAATGGAATTCACTAATATTATACCAATGTAATTTTTCACAAATTAATCTATAAAGAGAAAAAAATCATTAATTTTTAAAAATAGTCCATAATAATGAAATTGATTTATATATCAACATATCCAATCATATAAAATAAACAAGGTAAGCCTATCATTATGGGGTTTTATTTTTAATTCATCTCTACTCACTATTTAACATTAAGTAAATATACCATTAATTATCCAATGATATAATATGGAAGGAAAATTTAAAATCTACTTTTTCAGAAAATTTCACCACATGATTACTAATCACAAATTTGTGATAATTTCCATCCAGAATAATATATATATATAATTCAATTAAATATTTTTATTATAAAATCCACATATATGCCTCTATAAATTATCGTGCCTTATAAGAATTCATATAATCTTTCACTTTTTTAATTACTAACACAATTTTTATAATTATTTCCATTATCAAAAAATTTTGGTAGATGAAAATGAATCTCATTCTTACTATTTTAAAACAAGAAACAATTGATAACATTAATCCTCTTAATAGAATCCAAATAGGCATCAAAAATAAATATATAAATATATAAATGTACTCTATTATAGTATTATTATACTAATACTGAGCATGTTTGGAATATTGTGTTATAATATTAGTTTAAAGGAACCATAATATGATGTGGGCTTAGTTAGGGTTCTACCAAATTCATTCACTGTTAATAAAAATAACATTACCAAATAAAAAAACTAATCCGCACATTGGAAGTAAACAATTTAATAAACTTTTTAACCCAATTGTAACGCATACAGAATACGATAAAAAATGATGGAACTGAAGCACGAAATTGGTAGATTTTTTTAGGTGGATGTCCAAAATTTTAATACCTTAAATCTTCATATATATGATGATGCGTTTTAGTACAAAAATATAAGATAAAATCAATATCTATATGGATTCATTTTTTATATTTTTTTATTACGCTTAATAGTTGTAACATCCTTGATAAATAAATAATATGCCAATTTAATATATATTATTATTTTTGAATTAAATATTAATTTTAATTTAAAGGGGTTTATATGTTCGATAGCTTACTCGATACGGAACAATGGGTTTATTTGAAATCTTACGTTTCACACTAACAATATTATATTATTATTTTAAATGGTAATTAATGTCTAGTCATTGTAATGGAAGAAATGAAAAATACTAACTCCAAATAATTATACATGTTTGATAAATGTTTTTACATTTATCCAACAACTGTTAGAGGCTTAAAATATAAATTTATCTAATTTTAAGCATGAATACTTTAATATTCAGTAAAATGTTAACTTACTACATTTTGATGGAGAAGAACCATTAAATCTAGTTTTGGTCATTTTTATATCTTCTTTTTGAAAAAATAAATTTATTCATTATATTTGGGACATCAAATTTTACTTTGGGTAAATTATTGGTATTTTTTTGATAAAGATTATTTTTTAGGAATAGTGAAAAATACAATATTTTAATTCAAAAGTGTGTTTTAATATAATTTATTTATATAGTTTTATTATCTTTTAATTTTTTTAAGTGTAATTAGAAAATATTTTTACAATTTATTCCAATGTTGGTCATTTTAATTAATTTCACTTTTAAATTGGACATAAACAATTATCAATATTTTGATAGTTACTGTTTCTTAAAAACACGCTATTTGTTTTGACAACAGAAATTAATTTAAAATTTATTAATGTGACTCTTATGATTTTATTTTGGAAAAATAAACATCATTTTTGAATGCGGAATATCAAAAATTTCTTAGGCTGAAATTTTTGTATGTTTCTGATAAGCATCAATTTTTAATGAATAGTGAAACCACTTAGTAGAAGTTAAAAACGGTCTTTTCCTTTAAATTAAAATTTTACCTCTTCTATGAATTGAATTTCGAATATACGACATATGTGGTTGTTATTAGTAAGTAAAATGTGGTTCAATAAGATGAAAATAAATTTTGGTGAATAGTAACTTATGGCTTTTATTTACCACGGTTAAAGGTAAATAGGTTAATTCAAGGTAAAAAGAATAGCATAGTAATAAAAAATTACTTTAAAAATTGTCCTAACATTATTGTATGAGTCATGGACTACCATGTGATTTTTTGGTCTATTTTGGGACCCAATTGAGCCACTTAAGAGTGATAATGACACTCTATATTAATTTTTTTAATGTAAAGGCAAAAATGACACAAACAAATATCTTTTAGTAAATTAATTTTTACATGGGGTTATATAATTTATCATTTTGACTATAAATATTAATTGAAAATATAAAAGGATTTCCTACATCATGTTAATTTATTTATAATTTGTAGACGACAAATAAATTGTATTATTAATGACACAATAATGAGGTAGTACATACCTCATTAATAAACGATTTAAATATATAAGATTATAAATATTAAAATAACATCCAAAACCTATCCAATTATTATTGGATGATTTTATTTCCACCATTAGTCATCTTTTCTTATACATTAATTAGTTTTGGACCATTAGAAACTGAATATCATTATATAATAAAATAATATTTTCACATGTTACTAAAGAGCCCCTCCTCCCCCTTATAAAAGTACACCACTTATAACCAATTCATCACACATCTCAAGACTTTTGGCCCATAAAAACTCTTCCCAATTAATCCCCCTAAATCCCTCTCTTCTTCCTAGAAGCCTTACCTTAGGCAGAAGGCATTTCAAGAAGTCCTTTTGGTTCAAACCAAATAAGTTACCAAAATTAATGGTAACGATTTCTCTTAAGGTCATTTCTATTATTTTACTTCTCCAACCCCTAAAATATTATTATTATTTATTATAACAAAAAAATTATACCCAATATACTATGATGTTTTTATGAGAAGGATTATAACTAAACATACACACACCTCCATCTAATGGGTGCAGAATATAATGTTTCTCTGGATGGCAAACTAACACCTCACGAAATGATGATTGTTCAATTACCTCCTACTGCCTCTAAATGTGGCCATTATGATTGAAATGTATTTATATATGATATATATTATGTTTATGTTTTTTTTATTCTTCTATGTTTTCAATTTACATCATACCTTTATGGTTTCCATTATGGGTAAACACAGAAATTTCATTTGAGGAAGTGCGGATTACCGCCCCCTCAAACTGATATGCCTCGTTAATACCATATGTGAGACATATAAAGTATGCAGTTACTGATATTATATATAATATTATACTGTAATTATAATATACCTATTTATCATTATGTTTTATTTCCATTAAAATAAGAAATATAAATGAATTTAGCGTTCATGTGTACGTACGACTTACCGTTTCCCAGAACGGTGCATTTCATTTCATGCCTCCAAATGTTATGTACTATTATAAATACATGTATATACTATATATATATATATATTATATTATATATAAATCATGAATATAATTCTTTATATAATGACCATTTGACTATGTGAACAACATGTAATTGTAAGAATTCCATTTTTTACTAAAGTACTAAATATCGACAAAATGAACGTTGTTAAAATAAAAGGTTAAATAATTGTTCTAACAAGGTAATAAGAGATATAAAAGGAATAATAGACTTTAAAAAGGTTCTTAGTAAAGTATAAATTAAATTTATATTATTATTCAGGAAGAAAAAGCAACAAACGTGTCAAGTCGTACACGAGGTATGGGATTTCTTATCCCATTTTAAATTCCATGGGATTTTCATTGTTCGCCAATTATTAATTACATGTTGTGTATTGTGTACTGAAATATGATATATATGATCATGATTTAATTAATATTCATGGTATTATTGTATTTATTTGGTGGTAAATAACTTTTGATCATATGACTCGATTGATTACAATGAAGTAAGTGTATTTAATCTCACTTTTTATTCCCGTGAGATTCATGTTATATTGGTCACTATTTTCTTTTGTGTGGCTTATGTACTATCCCTGATTTTATTTATTGTTTAATTTAATATAATATTTGGGTATTTAAATCTACATTGAATGATCCTTCTTTCATGTGGTGTATCATTCAAATGTTACACAATCAGTAAGGGAACCTTTCACCATCCTCTTTTTAAAAAGACTTATTTTGTGTTATGTATTTTAATTTACATATTATTATGTTGGGATATGTAATTATATATACTTATTGATGTAAATTTTCTATCCAAGTGCTGATATTCACTTTTTATCCAATGAATTCATTTTCATAATTTCAATGTGACGTCGTTAGGTTGTTGAACTCTTGTAAGGGAACTTCTTAATCCAATTTCAATCCTTTGGGTTAAACTTGTACTTGATGAATATTTCATCCTATGAATATGTGTTAATGACCTCTAATTTTTTAACATGTAATATACAATCATATTTATTGTGTAGATATTTTTCAGACATTAATATATAATTGATTTATCCTTAATCTTAGGATACCATTTTTATAAGGGATTTCATGTCAATTTACATTCCATTGAGACTTCATTATTTTTATGCACCAATTAAATTTTATATTTTGTATATAATTTACTTTGTAATATTACATCATGAATCCCTTTATTCTCATGATATTATAATGTTTTTATTAAATTTTATTCTTCAATACTTTGTATAGAAGTGACTCTCATTTTTTTAAAAACACTTTAACTAAAATATCGTTTTAAATGTTTTAAAGATTTAATCCTCTAAATATTTTTCATTAATTTCCATGTTTTAAAAATGGTTTTTAGGATTTATTTATATAGACACTAATGTTATCAAATGATAATTCATTAAAAGCTTCAAAGTGGTATGTGACACTTTGATTCAAAAATATCTTTATTAAATGTTTTAAATGGGTTTGAAAATGATTTGATAAAGAATTTTTTATTTCAATATCTTGATTTGATATATTGCTATTGGAATGTTGAAATATTATCTTTTCCTTATGCTTATGTTATGTGTTATGAATATGTTATGGTTATTAGTAATTATTTACGTATATGAGTGGTTTTGTGATAAACCTATGGTGGGAGAGCCCGAGAGAGCTCTCCAATGCATTGGGTAACATGATAGAGGTAAACATGATGTTTCTACTAAGATTTTTAGGTAATATACTGTGATGGGTATTCCATGTGTAACTCCCTACATAGATAAGATATCTACAATGTATGTTTGATGTGGATTCCATAAGTAACCTTCATGATTTATGATTTGTGTGTGTTATTCATAAATCGTATGATTTCGTAAGGTATGTTTTGATTGAAAAGTATGGTTTCATTGATTTGTTTTTATTAATTGGATAATTTTTTCCTTCCATATTTTATAACCCTTACTGAGTTTTTATGCTCATCCCGTGTTTTTAAATTGTTTTCCAAAGGACTTAAAGATGAATAGGGTCAAGGATGAGATCAAGGAAAAGTCATGTTGTTTAAAACATGTAACTAGACATGTTTCTTTTTAAGAGTTTTTATTTTATGAAAAAATGGATACAGAGTAGTATTGTCTACATGTAATATTCATGTTGGTATGTAATTGTTATGGCCCAATTCTCTAAAACTCTAAACTTGAAAAGATCCTAAATGTGAATTATTCATTTAAATCAAGTATATTTAATGTTAAGGACGTGTCTTTATGATAGTTATTGCAACTATTATGTTTTTGGGATAAAAAAAACCTCATACATGTAACTCTCAATTCATCTTCTCTTTTATATGACCTCATGTAATACTTACTCGATTTCTTGACAAGAGTATTTCATTAAAAATAATCATTTTGAAATAATATTCCATTTTTAAATGTAGTCAATGTTTTAATCCATATATAAATCTACATCACTGATATATTCTTACCTATGGTAAAATAAAGATAATTTATAAATGATATATTGAAATATATTTTCTTAAATATATTACATTACTGAAAAATTCATTCCTTTAGAATTATGTTTTCTATATATAAGAACTACCCTCAATAAAAAATTTATATATATTTTATAATGTTATATTATCAATACGACACATAATCATTCATTTATTTTTTCAACAAATAAATATTATTGATAGAACCATCATAGTGGGTTAATTATTCTCAATAGATAACTATATACCAATTAATTGTTATCTAGAATAAACCACCTCCTTGAAAATAATTTTTCACACATCTATAGATCATAAATTTCTTTTATAAAATTAATATTTCTCTATTACACCAATATTATAATTAATATATAGTGATAATTATTATTGATTAATTAATTTGTTAGTATTTAATATGTATGAATCATTTTTATGGTTAAAAGAACAAATTAGTTCGAGTATAAATTTTTAATATGATGTCATAACCTGTCAATTTTAAATTCAAACTAACCCAAAAAAATGTATATTAGTAGAAAATATTGAGATTATACTCCTAAATACGTTTCATTATTCAGTGTACAACCTATCATGACATAAAGCCTTCATTATTACATGTAATTGTGTTAATTTCATATCAATGAAATGTAGATTTCATTTAGCTTTTGAATAAAATAATATTATTTTATGAAACCCCAAATCATTTTAGATATCAAAAATATTTTGTAATGGCATAATATATTAATAATTTATTAATTTAAACCCATAATAACATGTTTCATTTTACAAAATAAATCCCACTGATTATGGAGGGATCCATAGTTTATATTCTCTAGGTATATATGGTAGTTGTCACACCCTCTTTTTTTCCATTTCATGTCATGGTTTTGATCCGGTTCTTTGATAATTCAAATCCATTAATTGGGTTTTGGGTGAGATTAATATTGAGTTTTGAACTACCATATATGTCTAATGACCCTAATTTGGGTTCCCCAATGCTGGTTTAGGATTTTTTGGAGAAAGGGTGGTTACTTCATGATTTGGGCCAACCGTGAGCCCATTTCAATGATTAAAAACATAGTTTGTTTCTTTTATAACTAATTATGTTTTAATCATTTTTGATTCATTAAACTTCCCACTTATCCCAAACTGACATATTAACACTACCATATATTCTTTGACACCTTATAAAATCATAAGCATGGTGAATTGGGATTACATAATTTGGTATTGGTCCAGCCCATTGGCCCATTTCCAGTTTTAAAAATTTAAATTTTTTCTTTTATTTCTAATTCAATATTAAATATATTTCGGCCCTTCAACATCTAACTGTAATAAAATACCCCTATCCACTCCCCCATTTTATATTTTACCTCTTTGGAGATCATATGAGTCACATATTTGGGAAAATATCTCAATGTCCCTCAAATCGTCCAGAATCACATAGTTAAATTCATTCATCACAAAATCATTCCATTCATACTCTTTTTCACAAAAATCATTTTTCCCTGATTTTTCCTGATCTTATAAGACTCTACATAAGGTTTCAATCCATTTCCATTCCCCCATTGGTGTAGATCTAATGGAAGACAAAAAGTGTTATAATTGAAAAGTGGACATTCCTTCTCCGTTTTCCTCCCTCTTATTCCTCCTTTCATTATTTCCTAGTTTTTTAATACACACTAGTTATGATAATCCTATAGTTCTTCTATCCTATTATTTTTAATTTGTTTTGTTGGTTTGGGTCTTTTCATCATAGTTTTAGGGTTTGGAAATCCTCAGATTGTGATATTGGGTGTGTGTTTCCATTATGCTAATGATTTTGGGGTAAGATATTCATTGCACATGCCTTTATCATTTAAGATTAATAATTTTCTTATTGTTTTCATCTGATATATAGTTTAATTCTTATTTTTCATAATTTTTATAATTTAATTGGTGTAAAAAATGGATGTTTAATCATTGTTTTGTGAAAGGTAGTGTTGTTTCATCAAAAAAGTTCACCACAAGTGTATGTATAAATGTTCAACTAACATTAAAAATTATTTTTTGAGTTCTAGTACTTGGTTTTTGTTATAATGAATATTTTACTGTATCTTTTATAAAATATGTAATGAAATTGGTGTTTTATTCTTTCCCGTGTTCTTAATACAAATAGTTTTGTGTTAGAGGGCATGTCATGTGTATAGTAAATTACATGGTAGGATTTTATGTATTATGTTTGGTTTAGAATTTTATTTTTGTATTTATAAATGAATTTAAAGAATTATAAATGGTATTTTGGGTCCTCATATTACTTTTCAATTTTTATTTGTTTTTACTAACAAATGGTTTTTGGTTTACTACATGTTTTGGCCCGAGTTGTCGGAAAATGGGCCATTTCACATTCTTATGAAAATGGTTCTATTTTGAATATGTAAACTGAATGTTTTAATGGATTTATGAATTTTATTTATATTTTAAATGGTTTTTATACTTCTCCTTATAAAATTTGATTAGCATACCTTGGTCAAATGATAGTTTTGAGAATGTCTTAAAGGCACATTTGTAATTTTCTTTTCTTTTACAAGGATTCCTTGTGTATTTCATGTTCTTTATTTTAGGGTAATTTTATGGTCGAAGAAAATAATTTCTTAATTGGTTATGGGGAATAAAAATTTGGGTTGTTAGGTTATTGATGGTTTTGGCGGCTTAAAAGAATATTTTTGTATGGTTTTTATGTGAAAAGCCTTGTCATACTCCTTGAAATTTATTTGGGAATTTTTTAGTGGTTTATTGATTCATGAAAGAAATTTGAAGCATTTTTGCAGGATGCTTCATGGTTTATGGTTTGGTAATGGAATTTTTATGTGTAATGTTTATTTGATAATATGTGTAACTATATTGAGCACTAAATGGAATCACGGATATCTATGTGGGAGGGCGTGTATTAGTATGGTAGTGATTCTATGGGGTTTCACCCCTATTTCATATAGCATGTTGGACGATGAAAACACTAACTAAACTATTATGATGATGTTGTTGGGGGACCACTAGGTTATGGGAATTCTCCATACTAGTAGCTTGTTTTCAAGAGAATATATATTTATTATGGTTACTTTCACCGAGATGCGAGGTACCTGGGGCTCACAACTAACTAGAGCCTAGGGGTGTTCCCTTGACTTGTGCTCATTGGCTATTTTTTACTCACTGTCAGCATACAGTCTGTTTGGTTGGAAAATTTAGTATTGTGGGTGATTTATTTGAAAGAGTAAATTCATTAATGTTTCCATGTTGAAAACTATTTTCATTTTGATTTAACACCTCCTTGAAAATTGTTACTAGAATTGTTGTATATAAATCATGAATGTTTTTGTCTATTAATATTTTAATATTTCAGGGGACCTCAATTGGAAAACATATCATATATCGTGTATTTACAACTAGAAATTTATTTTTCTTTTATTTTTTGTGTTTTATATTGAGAATATAATATCTGGCCAACCTACTGAATTTTAATACTCACGCATGTAGTCTTCTTCTGTTTTAATACCTTGTGTGGGTTTCAGATTTAATTCAATCTACTAGGGTGACGTGTGATCATTATGTTGGAGAGTGACCAGAAGGGTCACATGGAGTTATTTGGTTAATCGGCTTGGTCAAATGAGTTGTTGTTTTTGTTTTACTTTTAGTTTCTTGTACACGTAATGTTCAGTTCCGTTTTTAAATATATTAATTTTTGGATGTCCATTTCTTTCTATTGTTTGTTTGAATTTCTATATGTTGGAGAAATCATTCCATTGAATTCTCTACTAAAGCCCTTGGTGCATGTCGCCATCCCAAGATGATAGGGAACGCCTCTCGGGACTTGTCGCTGGCTGGCCCTTGTAACCGGTTTAGGGGAGACTATGGTTGGTATGTGACAAAATTGTATCAAAGGAGGTCAGATCTTAGCAGACCATTATTTTTAGGGAACCATTGTTTTTGGGAGGATGTCAAGGTATATGGAGCATGATTTTTGGGAGTTGAGGGGTATTTTTGAGAAGTGCATCACGAACTATTTCTCATTCGAATCCTCGAGTGTCCAGGATAATTCTGGTTTTATTAGAGTCTTTTTTTCTTGTTGTTTGTTTAGTGTTGGGATATGACAGAGAGAGTATGAGAAATGTCCTTTATGAGCATGTAGGGCCTAACAAGCCATGTGGAGCTAGCTAATGGTTCTAATGAGTCTCTCCATTTTGGTGTTGTGTTTTACATATGGCTGCCAACCATATGCACATGTCACCCTCCAATAGTAGTTCCCTTTTGTGGGTTTCATGGACTTGTCATGAATTATGATTTTTTCTTTGAAAATCATTGTGGGAGATATATGGAAATTGGTGTTAAAGGAAGGATTGGATTTTGATATGTTGAAAAAGGGGTTTTAAAAAAATAAATATAAGAATGGTTTTGGGAAGGTTGTGTATTTGTAAAAAAAAATTTGGGAAGGAAGTGGAAATGATTTTACAGGATATGATTTTCTATAATCTAAGCTTTTGGATAGATGAAATTAAATGTTTTCAATGTGTGAATCATTTTAAATTATTTATGAATTTTTTTTATATAGTGTGTTTTGCGCTATTGAATTTTTTTAATCTGATGAATTGGTTTTGGATGTTTGGTTTTCAGCAGCTAGTGTTTTCTGGAAAGGGTTTTTAGCCTTTGTGTTTGTCGGATTATGAAAATAGACCATGATTTTTTTTAAAATGGGAAAGGGATATTTGGATTATAGAGGTTGGTTTTAGAAATTATGTTAAATGAAATTGATAGATTTTTTTATCAAATGGATCTTCATGAATCGTGGATTGTCTTGTGAAATCCAAAAATTGATTTTTAATTTTTGTTAAAGTGCCTTTGGAAGGAAGCTGATTATTTTTGTAATAATGTTATTTTGATTTTTCATTTGGTGTTTCATGGGTTCTCACATTCATTTTATTCTAGATAAATGGATGAATGGCTGGTATGTAATGGAATTTGAGTGCCTGGGGTGGCATTTAAATGATCATTTGAGCAGGACATGATGAAACACCATGGGTGAATGTGAAAATATGCCATGTTAGTATTTTTTCAAATGTATTTTAAGATGAAAAACTATGTTGTTTGTTTTGAACCGATGGTAATGTGGATGGTTTATCCTATATCTTCTAAGTTTTGTATTTTTAGTATGCTTCCTTACAATCTATAAGTCATACTCTTGTTTCATATTGAGATGGGATCTTGTTCGTGGCATTTTTTTGGGGTAATGTTCAGTTGGTTTCTAAAGATGTGTTGGACGTTGTAATGTTTCCATGGATGGTTATCCATTACTATGATTTCCAGCTGATCAACCTAAGGATTTGTTTCAAATGTTAAATCCACCTTATAGAATGATACCACAACCAGCTTGTTGAAATAGAGAGATGTTTAGGCTCGATTGAAATTTAATTTTATTTTTGGTTATTATCTTGGTTGTAGTAGTTGTGCTCGGTGATGTTTAGTGGTTGTTTTTTTGTGCCTTGACCATTCTACTTCCCGTTCAGAGTGAGAGAGAATAGTGTTTTGTATCTCTATTTTCTTGTTAGGATAAAAATGTGTTGTTGAGGAAGAGAGTTTCATGGTGTCTCTTTATCTATTGTTTCTTACTGGGAGTTTTATGTGGTGCTGTGTGGAACTATGGGATGGAGTACATGTTGAGGATTATCAAAACCTGGAAACGAGGCAAGAGATTCTTTATCCATCAGAGCTCCAGCCATAGGTTTCGGAGTGATGCGGGCGTGTATTGAGGAGTCCTAGAATTGTGGGTAGTAAAATTAATATCATACCTCTACAATTTCAAAAGCTAGTAAATTTTTATTTATTGTGGTTTCAATGGCCCAATAATTAGGTCCCCTATCCTCCCCATCCTAATTGGTTGGGGTTAGGGTCCATGTAGAGAGTCTTGGCCTAGTTCTTGCCACCTCCATTTGAGAGTGGGTGTCTTTAATGTTCATGTTTTGTTCGTCTCAACATTGTTTAGTAGGTTGTTGCATGAGAGTTTTGGTGGGCTTTTTTGAGTGAGGCCCAATTTTAGATCATGTTGAATTCTTGTTTTTTCATTACAAGTTGGGTTCTAAGGGTGGGGAGACCCACTATAGGTCTCTTTGATTATTCCTCATAAAAACATATCTAGTGCATTTTGTTTCAAAATGGTGGAGAGTCCATCCCATAATCCAATATAATCTTTGGTTTTCGTGAGTTATCTTTTGTTTAGTTTATTGCTGGGTTCATTGGTAGATGGCCCAATAATAAGGTTCTTGGTTTCGTTGTGGAGGTAGTGACTCGATCATTCGGTTGATTCTCAAGAAGTGGGTGAGATTTGGTGTTTTGGTAGAGGTAAGAGGATTAACTTCCATTAATGGTTTATGGTGTTTCATTGGATTAGTTGGATGGACCATATATATAATGAATCCATAGGTATTGATCAATATACTATAATGAGCTATGTATTTCTAGGGGGAGAATTCTTTAATTATTGGTAGAATTGTCACACCCTATTTTTTTTCTTTTCAGGTCATTGTTTTGATCTAGTTCATTGAAAATAAAAAACATTTTATTGGGTGTTGGGTGAGATTATCATTGAGTTTTGAACTTCCATATATGTTTAATAACCCTAATTTGGGTTCTTCATTTCTTGTTTAGGAAATTTTGAAGAAAGGGTGGTTACTTCATCCTTTGGGCTTAGTGTGAGCCCATTTCTAGATTTAAAAACATATTTTGATTCATTTATAACTTATTCATTTTTATCATTTTTAACTCATTAAACGTCCCAATTGTCCTACACTAACATATTAATACTACCATATCCTTTTTGACCCCTTATAAATTCAAAATCATGGTGACTTGGGGTTACTTATATAGGTATTGGGCCAGCCCATGGGAAAATTTTTAGTATTAAAAAAATAATGTGTACCTTTTATATCTAATTTAATTTTTAATATGTTTCTGTAATTACACCTCCCACGTGAATCCAATACACCTATACTCACCCCCATTATGAATTTTACATCTTTGAAGATCATATGATTCATAGAATAGGTAAAATATCTCATTGTCTCTCAAATCCAACAAAATCATGTAGGTACATTCTTTCATTCATAAATCATTCCATTTGTACTCTTTTCACCACAAATAATCTTCCACGGGTTCATCCAGATCTTAGAAGACTCTCTAAGACAATTCAATCCATTCCCTTTTTTCCTTTCTCCTCCCTCTTCTTCCTCCATTCATTATTTCATGGTTTTATAATATCCACTAGTCATGATAGTCCTAGGTTTTTCTTATATAATGAATTTTATGGGGTTATTGTTCTTTTGTGTCTGGTCATCATTGTTTTAGTGTTTTTAAACCCTTGGATGGTGATATTGGGTGTAAGTTTCCATTAGGCTAAGGATTTGAGGTAGGATATCCCTTGAACATGCCCTTATCATTTATGAATAATCATTTTAATATTGATTTCATCTTATATATAGAATTATTATTTTTTATAGCATTTGGATAAATTTTTTTTAGGAATATAGTTGTCTAATCCATGTTTTGTGAAAGGTAGCGTTGTTTTGTCAAAAAAGTGCACACCAAGTGTTTGTTTAAATGTTCAACTGTCTTTAAAAATAATTTTGTGATGTTTAGAACCAGGTTTATGGTATTTTGAATATGATACAATAACTTGTATAAAATACGGCATTCAATTGTTGTTTAATTTATTGTCAATTTCTTAATATAAATTGTTTTGTTTAAAAGGGCATGTCATGTGTTCAATAAATTGTCTAGTTGGGTTTTATGTGTTACGTTTCATTTAAAAATTATTTTCATGGATTTATAAATGATTTTGATGAATTATAAATGTAATTTGGGGTCCTAATATGGATTTATAATTTTAATTAGTTTTAATAACAAATGGGTTTTGGATGATATCATGTTTTGGCCTAAGTTGTCTGAAAATGGCCCATTTCCCATCCTTATGAAAATGGTTGTGTTTTAAATATTTATCCTGAATATTTTTATGGATATATGAATTTTTTATGATGATATAAATGTTGTTTATACACCTCATTAATAAATTTGAAATGAAAACCTTGGTCAATTAATAGTTTTGAGAAAGTCTTAAAGGCCCGTTTAATATTTGTTTTTTTTGTAAAAATTGATTCCATGTGTATTTCATGTTCTATCTTTTGGGGAAATTTCACTATCCATGAAAGTGATTTATTAATTGGTTTTGGAAATTAAAAATCAAGGATTCTATGTTATCGATTAGTTTTTTGCATTTAGAGAGCATTTTTTCAATATATTTTATGTGCAAGCCCTCGTTACACACCTTGAAATTATTTTACGAATCGTTTTAGTTGTTCATTGATTTGTTAAAGAAATGTGAAGCATGTTTGTGGTATATTTGTGTGTTTATGGTATGGTATTGGATTTATGATGTAGAAAATGTATTTTATAATATGTGTAACTTTATTGAGCTGTAAAGGAAATCATGTGTATCAATGTGGGAAGATGTGTACTAGTAGGATAGTGATTCCGAGGGGTTTGGTCGTAGTTTCACGTAGCCAGTTTGACGATGACAACACTAACTAAACTATGATGATGATGATGTTGGGGGTCCACTTGGTTATGTGTATTTTCCTTAATAATGGCTCATGTGCATGAAAACGAATATTTATTATAGTTACTTACACTAAGATACGTGGTACCTGGGGCTCACAACTAACAAGATCCTAGGGGTGTTCCCATGACTTGTGCTCGTTGGCTATTTAGTACTCATTGTCGACATATGCTGTGTATGGTTGGTAGATTCAGTAGTGTGTATGATTTATTTAAATGTGTAAATTATTTAATGCTGCCCTTTTGAAAACTATTTTCATTTTGAAGTTGCACTTCATTGAGAATTGTTACTAGAATTCTTTTCTATAAAATATGAATTTTTTTATCTGGTATTTTTTTTAAATAACATGGGACCTAATTTGGAAAACATACCATTATATATTGTATTTAAAACAAGAAATTTATTTTTCTTTGATTTTAAAGGAAGTCCATTGGGAACAGAATATCAGGATAACCTACAGAGTTTTAATACTCGCCCATATAGACTTATTCTGTTTTTATCCCTTGTGTGGGTTTTATCATGAGTTTGATCGCCTTGGGTGATGTGTGATAATTATTTTTAAGAGTGACCAGAAGGGACACATGGAGTTATTTGGTCATTGGGTTTGGCCAGATGAGTTGTTGGTCTAGTTGTACTATTAGTTTCTTATACAAATAATGTTCAGATCAGTTTTTAAATAAATTTCTTTTTGGTTGTTCATTTCGTTCCTATTTTTGTTTTATTGATAATATATGGTCTAAATCATTACTTTGTGTACTCTATTGACACCCTTGGTTCCTGTCGCTTTCACAGGAGGGTCTGGAATGCCTATCAAGACTTGTGGAAGGCTGTCCCTTGTGACCGGTTTAGGGTAATCTCTGTTTGGCTCATGACTGTAGTGATATGGAATACATGTTGCATCATCATACTAATGTTAATTATATTATATATTTTTATTTTAATATTATGTAATATAATTTTCAATTTATATTTTACTCTACATAATTGTAATGTATTAAAATCCAAATTTATGCACATCTAGTTTTTGTATGGCCTTTACAATGAATAAATAACCCTTCATAACACACCATATGATATTTTTGTAATGGTCTTGACCATACAACCTATAAAATTTCTAAAAATATGATTTTTACATGTTCTATGGTCTTCCATGCTCTTTTGGGACATGTGAGTCATTCCAATGATGATGCATTTCAATAAAATTCTAAATTCCCAATTTTCCAATAGAGACTCATCCTAGTCGAGACTCATCTATTAGTGACTCATCTTGATGAGTCTCATTTAATAGTGACTCTCTTAGTGGTGACCCCTCATTCATTAACCTTTTTGGTGGTGACTCGTTTTCTGGATAATCCTCCTAGAATTTACTCATCTGACGGGGACTCATCTGGCTGTGACATGTATGGGGGTAATTCATTTTATAGTGACTCATCATGGAAATGAATCACCTAGGGGTGAATAGTGTATTAGTGACTCATTTGGTAGTGAAGAATTCGGCAGTGAATCTTCTGGGAGTTTACTTATATCAAAACTATAACATTTTTCTATATAACATTCATTTTTTCCCTTTTTACATGTGTTTTGATGAGAAATGAGTTCAATGAAATAGTTAATGATTTTAAGGCCATTTAAAAAGAGATAAATAATATCATCAGTTTTTCTAAATGTATAGAATTCCTCTATAAGTTTAAATCATTTTGTATTGATGTGATAATATTTAATAAAAATTTAAAACAATATATAATTTCAAACCATCAATATCTATTCTTTTAAAAGAAAAGACCCTTCCGTCTATCATTAAATCTCAATTCCTCTTGAAGCCAAATATCCGAAATTAAACATCCTTGGAGTCAGGTGTCCTAGTTTATATAATTTGTTCATTATATCCATTGATAGTTTCATTCTGTATTCGCAACCCAATTTTTGGTTAAACAAGGCTATGTTTCTTATCTATCATCCATTTAGTATTTCCACCACCTCTATTTATTGTGTATCTTTTGGGATGGATATATAAATGTTTACTATTGTGATTATATTTGATTATTAATTAATTAATATAATATAGTTACTCTAAAATAAATAACTAGTTTTAGGGGAATGTGATGTTTGATCTTATTATTTTATTAAAATTGATTGATTTTGTAAATTGTATGGGCTAATTACCCACTATAAATAATTATTGTTGGGGATCCATATCTGTGTACATGTTAATGGTCTGTAGAATTCATGATTTTTGAGTGGATATTGAATTAAATTATTATATAATTGGTTTATCATATATATTAGTTCAATAAAATGGATTCCCAAGTATCATACAGAATCTATAATAACAAACATAATTAAAAATGTGAAATTGAATAAGGGAAATATTGTTAATCTAAACATATCTTGTGTTGTGTTATTTGATATGACTTGTGTGGGGGCAGTGGATGAGATATGATTTTTCAGTGAAGGTATGATTTTTGTGTTGTTTTTTATCAGGGTTATTGGTGATTATGGATTTGGTTGTGTCTATTAGGATTTTTTATCACCATACTACATATTGGGTTTTGTGATTTGTTAGTTTCCAAGTTGGTTTTGATTTCAAAATAAGTAAATATTTATAATTCAAACTATTACATGATAATTTTTTAAATATAATGTTTGTCAGTTGAATTGATGTGATATTTAATTACAAATATAACAATGTGTTTAATAAAACATCTTAGATATGGAAAATATGGAAAACTATTTCATAATATTTTGTCACTAAAATAAAAAATATGGATTCTATTTTTGTTGCATGATGTAATCCATTTAGAGGTGTAATCAATGTGGGGAATTCAAGAGTAGTATTCTTTTTTAAACCCATAGGTTGGTAATGTGTTCATTTTTATCTATATATATATACACAAACTCTATATTCTAGTGATTTAAATACCCATCCAAACCCATTTCGAGCACCATGTACTGACAATGACATGTTCACAGGGGAGGGTGTCTTCTCTAATATCCCAATGGGAGGACAGATGGTTGGAAACCTGTTTTTCTCTTCTCCCTCTTCTAGGGGATAATGTCCATAGTATGATTGGGTGAGTTTTGATGTTGTATACTGGGTTTCTTCGGGATGAGTTGTGGTTTGTTGTACCATGTCTCTTTGTGATGGGATGTGATGAATGTCCTCAATATGTGGAGGCGATATGTGATGTGATTGGATGCGATGTCTGGTCAGGGTCTCTCTAGATGAGTGATTCTATTTGGTGTGTCCTAGGTTTGTGTGAGAAAGATGTAATGTGATATATTCAGAAATGGTGGGATTTCCATGATGTTTTTCATTTGGGTGTGAGAATGCATAATCAATGGGAAATTGGTGTGGGGTAACCTATCATCAATGCCCCTTTTATTATATTTTATTACATGGATACATCATTTGGTGAGTGATGAATGGTGAGGTTGGGTATGTGGTTACTCTACATTTTTTGTCCTATTTTATTTTTGATTTTTTCTTAATGGGTTCTTTCACATGATTTGTCCACTTTTCACAATAGGCTTTGGATTTCCTACTAAATATACCTACATTATCTACATACATTATATTAAAACTATCTTTAGTTGTCTATTAGGATTACATGGACCATTCTAGGAATTTTTATCTCAAAACAAGGGACAATTGCTATGTTTCTTATGTTGTTTTTTTTTGGAATTTACATTAGAGAATTGTATTTCGGTTGGTTTTATTTACACATAAATTGTGGAATGATTTTTAGAATATATATATATATATATACAAAATTTGATTTTTCTTAATCATTATAATTCCCATTATTGTTTCCTTATATTGCCTAATGACTCTTATATTGTGTGATTTTAACACCCTTTTTTCTATTCTACAACCTATGAACTACTGGAGGCCAGACATGGGGTCATTATCTACACCCCTTATTGTATAATATTTTAGGGGAGGGGGTCATGACATTGCTTTATCAAGGGTGATGGTTGAGAGATAGGGTGTATTTTGGATTTATGCACTTTTTTGTTTTCATGGGTTGGAATGGAAACAATGTCAGCTAACCTTTGTGTCCAACATAGGAAAGGGAGACATACATGGATATGGGATTTTAGTTACACCATGACCATATCCATGGAATATGAGATTAAGGAATGACTATGTGATATGGGAATTAATGAAGGGTATAGACCTATTAGAGGTACATGAACCATGATGTCATGTGTTCATTGTTGAAATGTATTGTTTGGGGAAAGTTAAAATAGAAAAAATTATTTAAATTTAATTAAAATATATCAAAATATAAATCCATACTTTTGGAATTATTAAATACTTTTTTTATAAGTAATATACAGATCATTTTTGTCATTTTTGTATGGCTCGGGCATTGGTATTTCATATTGAAAACACATTTGATCAATGGAGGGTTGATTCAGCTGAGGATGATGATCCTTATAAGAAGATATAGTGCAGTTTTCAATGAAATTAATTAGAAAAGTAGTATGGGAGTATTTTTGATATGGAAGCATAGATATTGAAAGAGAATATGGAGATCAATTTCAGTTTGAACCAATCCATTATAGAGTACATGTTTCCTTTAGAATTTAGTCAAGTGGGAGGAGATGCATGTTAGTTGTGGATGTTGTACCTTGGGAAGCATAGGGAGGAATATGCTTCATGGTTCAAATTCAAGAAGGTGATTTAGGAAGAGTTGAACTTATCAACCATTAAGGCAGATAATAGGCCAAAGATACTCTCAATTATTAGGGGATTATGTTTTTGTGGGAGCATGGGATTACATTCATTGACCATTTCCAAATCACCTCGGATCATTTCCTAAATAATGAATCCAGAGTGAAGAATATTTGGATGTAATTCCCTCTATCAATCCAGTATGAAGTTACACATTTTACGTTGCCAACATACCTATATTTTAATAATAATTAGTAGATTTACAAGTCGATGCACTCATGATGAGGATTTAAATTATTGGATATCCAAAATTGTTTTATATGTAGTAAAGTTCTCAGTGGAAATCCTTGGGAGTCGAGGAATTCATGGTTTTGGCCAATTATGAGTCTACATTGGCAGATTTCTTTTTTAAATTATAGTTTCTATCCAATTATATTGGGATTATGTATTATAATATTCTTTATTTTGATTCACATCCATATTTAATTCTTTCTCCTAGTGAGTACTAGAGAATATTTTGGCCTAGGTGGGTATGTTTAGCACCACCTTTAGCAGATGTTACCAGTGAGGTCAGTCAAACAGAATGTGTAGAAAACTTATGGTATATCAAAGGAAGAATAGGTATGTAGGGGCCTCCCTCAGGATATTCATTGAGCTCATGTCCATTGACCCGAGCGTGGTCTTTGAGTCATCCATCAAAATAGATGTATGGGTTAGGATTGGTTAGTTTCGTTTAACATATGAAGTAGTACCAGATAAGCCAGATATTGTTAGAGGTATGATTAGTTTATCTACTCCACTTGTATATTATTTGTTTTATTCTAAATCATTTAATTACTTTTTGAAACCCAGCATAATTTATTCTTTGAGAATAGACATAGGGAGGATTTCCACACCCATGGTGTTGACTACACTACTCATAGGCTATACCATCTTTTGTTTTGTGTTTTAGGTGTATAGAGAGATCATGGGGATGCATCGGTACATTAATGATATTTCCTTTCCTGATATACATCTATATTATTTATTCCATGTCTATTACTGATTTTATTTTTTGAATGATATTATTGAATACATTATAGGAGAATCATTTTTATAGATGTGGATGGATTGTCTTTGGATTTCATTAATTAGAATTAATGTCAAGTGGCAGTTGGCATATGAGACCCTTTTCCCATTTATGAATCCGATATATTTGGAGCCATTGGGTGATAGGGTAAATGATACTCTAAGGGTTCTCATTGAATTCATGGATTTTTTGGACGAAGAGGTTGTTAAAATATCCCATCAACGTGACATTATGTTTTTTGATAGACTTTCAAAATTATTCTTCTCTTTTTTCTATGGATCCCTACAGATTGACACACTCAGAGTTAGAACATTTTTTCGATTAAGATTGATGATATAAAGTTGATATAATTCATCTATCAAAGTGTGTCACCATGGGTAAGATATTTTTTTTTAAATAAGGAATGATGTAGTGTGAGGTTGTTCATAGACTACTGGAGTTTGAATTGGCTAACAATTAAAATTGGTTATCCTCTTCTAGGGATATCAAATATTATTGAATTGATGAGAGAGATTCGTTTCTTTAATATGATTGATAATGGTTTGGATATCACTAATCGTGGGAGAAGGAGTGAGATATCACAAAGACTTCCTTCAGATGAAGTGAAGGGTCTATTGAATTTTTGTTCATTCAAATTAGTGCTACAAATTTAGAAGCCATGTTAATGGGGAATCAAAATTTGGTGTTTTTTGGAGTACCTAAAGTAGTTTATTATGGGTTTGATAGATGATATCTTGATCAAATAAGATTCAAAATAAGGGCATTTTGATAATCTCTGAGCTTTCTTACAGGTTCATCGGAGACAAAAAAATCTATGGAAGTTTTTTCATGTGTATTTATTGGTAATTATATGTACATTTTCATAGGCTTGGGGGTCTCATCAGGTTGTGGAAGTTGACCAAAAAAATGTTTAGGAAGTTGTTTCTTTGGAGTCAATCATGAACATGATAAAGGATCATAGCTTTCATGGTCTCACTAGCTATTATTAGAGGTTTTTCCCCCCATTTCTCTTGATTTTCATCCATGTTGACTAAATTTATTAAGAAATACCTATATTTTATGTGGTATGATCTATGATAGAGATTATTCATTAACACGAAAGTGAAATTGGTTAGTTATCTAGTACTCTGGTTTCTTGAGAATGTGGTAATTATTGAGTTGTTTATTAACATTTACCATATAGGATTGGGATGTGTCTTAATGTAGTATACAGAAGTGATCTCTTATCTATCATGGAAATTATGCACTCATGATTGAAACTAGGAAAACCATGATCTAGAGGTAACATTACTTTTATTCTTAATGATGTTTTGAAAAAACTACCACATTGGTGATATCATTGTGGTATTAAAAAATATCATTATATTTTGTATTATATTTTTTTCAAAATGAACAAAGTCGTTTATAGTGGAGGTGGAAGGAGCCCCTTAATGAGAAGGACTATGTGATCTCTTACACATCTAGAAAGGGAAATGAGGTGGTTGATTCATTGAGAAGAAATTCAAAGAAGGATATTTTTTGGGAGTCTGTAGTAGATTAGAACATGATAGAGTATTTTGTAGCCATAGACATTGATGCACGATAGAATGGTTTTAATGTCTATCTTTTTCATTGGATAGCTCATTTCTCCCAGATGCAGCATGTGGAAGAGTCTTAGTGGGAATCTTAATATTTAGAGGAGTTGTGACATCATGTTGTCCATAGGGATACATTAGAGGAGTGGTCATAACATGTTTAGAATAGGATGATATTTATTGGGAGGATGTATGTTAAACTAGAGATGTGTGAGTGATTTTTTCATGAGTTACAGAGACCACCTGTGGTAGAAAACCCAATAATTTTTATGATGTAACACACATTGAAGATTCAGTTTTGGTGTCCCAGGATGAAGTGGTATGTGTAAGAGAATCTTGAAAGGGGATTAGTTTTCTAACAGGTAACGGAAAAGCATCCTGTTCTTGAAGTATGGTTTCTAACCATTTATTTATTTTACTATAAATGAGATAACATATAGATGGATTTGTTTCATAGGGTTACATAAATCATAGGGAGGATATGATAATATCTATGTAATCATGGATTAATTGATGAAATTGGTCCAAATATAAGAGATTAAGGAGTCAGGCATAGTTAATGATTTCACTAATAGGTAGATGGATGAGATGGTGTGGTTTCCTGGATTTCAATTGTATATTTTCTCTAATAGAAAATCTTATTTTACCTCATGGGTCTGGAGGGGATTGTAGATTTCTTTTCAAACCAATTTTCCCCTTAAACCTTCCTTCCATCCTTAGACAAATAAAAATACGGAACAAACTATCTATATAAGGCCCCAGCCTTAAACCTTACTTAATATTGAGTTATTAAAAGATTACACATCGAGGATCTTTTCAGGTTTAGAGTTTTAGAGAATTAGATCATGAAACTTGCATTACATTCCACATTTAAACAAAGTGGTTACATAAAAGACAGTATTCATTCTTCCCATCAACGGAAACATATTTAAAATATAACACGGATTCTTTCTTGACACATCCTTGACACTATCATCACATCATGTACCTTTCCCTTGACCTGTGAAAAACATTTCAAAAACTTGGGATGAGCATAAAAAGCTCAGTAAGGGTTATACAAATATGGAAAGGAAACTTGAGTTTATATATACATAAGAATGAAATCATACTTTACCCATAAAACATAGGCACTTTAACATACCTCATCAAACCATGAATAAATCATAGAAAACATAAGACATAAAGGTAACTTGAGGCATTCATAAGATTCTTACGTGGGGAGTAACCCTCTTGGTTACGTTTGGAATACCCATCACAGTATATTCCCTAAATCTATTCGGAGAAACCTTAACGTTTCACTCCTTCGCGTTACCCAATGCATTGGAGAGCTATAACGGGCTCACCCGCCCTTAGTTTATCACGGAACCACCCGTCTTCATAATAATGCCCAAGAACCATAACATAATCATATCACATAAAACATGCATAAAGGAAACATAAAATTTCCACATTTCAATCACGATATATCAATACAACACATTTATATAAAAACATTATGAAAACCATTTTCAATACTAAAATAAAAGAAAAGTAAAACATGGTATTTATTTTTCTTTAAAAAAAAGGTATGGCTTGTAGAGGAAGCCGAAACTCAAATAACGGTCACGACGGCGGAGAAGTCGTTGTCGCCGCATACGTACGACAAAAACATTCCCTTTTGTCGTTTAGTAAACACTTCGTATAAAAAAGATTCCTTTTGAATAAACGTAAAATTCAAAGGGGTTTATACACCGTATAAAAGAAAGTTGTGTATAAAACAAAATATGCCTCAATGAAAGGAGATTGAGATGAAGTCCCATACCACCTTGAAGATTTTAACATTTTAAACCATTAATATCCATATAAATAAATCCTTAAAAACCATTTTGAAAACATGGATATTAATAAGAACAAATAATTAAAACATTTAAAACGATATTTTGGTTAAAGGGGTTTTACCAAAATTAGAGACACTTGAATACAATAATCGAGGAATAATATTTAGTCAGAACATTATAATATCATGAGAATAAAAGGATTCATGATATAATACTCCAAAGGACAGTATATACACCATATAAGAGTGAATTGGTGCATAACAACAATGAACCCTCAATAGAAATGTCAAATGTGATGAAATCCCTTATAAAGAAGGTATCCTTAAATTAAGGACAAATAAATCTCAAAAATATGTGTGAAAAATATAAATACACCCAATATAAGTGGATATTAAGTGTAAAACAATAAAAGGTCATTCACACATATTCAATGGATGACATATTCAACGACTACATGTTGAACCCAAAGAAATCGAAGTTGGGTTAAAAAGTTCCCTTGACAGCCTAACGTCATCACATCAAAATGAGTTGATGAGAGATAAAAAGTGTATCTCATCACTTGTACATAAAATTTACATCAATAAGGATATATTAGAACATATCCCAACATAACAATATGTAAATTAAAAGACCCAACAAAATAAGTCTTTTTAAAAAAAGGAGGGCGAAAGGTTCCCTTACTGACTTGGGTATCTTTCAAAACATACACCCCATGAAAGAAGAAAAATATATCATTGATGTAAATACTCATAAATGAAAGTATATTACACAAATAGTAGAAAAATGGGCAGTACATATACCACTCAATGGAATTTGTGTCAAATGTAGCATAAATCTCATGGGAATAAAAGTGAGATGAAAAATCCCTTATGAGAACTCGGCAGCCTAACGGCGCCACATAAAACTTCCGAAATGGATTGATGAGAGAGAATAGGGTCTCTCATCTCATGAACATAAAAATTACAGTAAATTTAATATAAAAGAACATCCCAATCATAAGAAATATGAGATTAAAATAAATGACATAAAAGAGTGTACTTAAAAAGAAAGAGAGTTGTAGGATCCCTTACCTCGGGTCCGACTTGAATCGATCGTTCTTTAACGTCCTGAATAATAAACTTGAGTTAATTTCTAATTCCTTAAGAACCTTTTTCAAGTTAATTATTCCTTTTATATCACTTATTACCATGTTATAAACACTATGTAATCATTAAGTTAATAATGATTGTTTTGTCGATATTTGGTTCTTAAGTCGAAAGTGGACTTCTTACAATTACATGTTGTTCGTGTGGCCAAATGTTTATTATATCCTGTATTGTATTAATGATTTAGATATAATATATGTCATATATATCCAGTAAATTCATGCATTTATAACATTACATAATCATTTAGAGGTAAGAAATGAAATGCACCGTTCATGGAGACGGTAAGCCGTACGTACACATGAACGCTACTTTCATTTCTATTTCGTATTTTATAGAATGGAATAATAATGATATAAAGGTATATTATAATTCCAGTATAATATCATATATAATATCATAGTTCAATCCTTTATATGTCCCACATATGGTATTTAACGAATCAAATCACTTTGAGGGGGCGGTAGTCCGCACTTCCTTAAATGAAGATATAGCTTTTACCCATAATGGAAACCATAAAGGTATGCCCAAAATGAAAACAAAGAAGCTTATAGAAAACATAAACATATTATATATCATATATAAAAATAGTGACATCATAATGGACACCTTTGAAGGTGTTAGATGAGTATTGAACAATCATCGTTTCGGGAGGCAGAATTTCGCCATCCACGGAAACCGTATGTTCTTTAACCATTTGATGTAGTTGTGTGAGAGTGTTGCTCGAATAAATATTATAACAACATCCTAGTATATTGAAGATACTGGTGTTGTTACAAAAGAAATAAATAAAAAGAGTTTAGGGGGTTGGAGAAGCAAAATAAAACAAATGAACATGAGAGAATGAATTACCTTTAAAAGTGTAACTCCTTTTTGATTTGAGCCTAAAGGCTTTCTTTGAAAGGATTATTCCCAAAGGGAATCCTCTAGGATGAGTAGAGGGATGTGGAGAGAGTAAATGGGCAGGGGTTGGCTGAGCCAAAGGCTTGAGGAGTGTGTGAAATGAGGTAGAGGTGGGGGCCTTTTATAAGAGGAGGGGAGGAGCACTTTTGGAAAGTAAAGAAATATTACTTTATTTGAAAATGTTTTTCGGTTTAAAAAGGTCCCACATTGATATAATTCGTGGATAAGGTGATAAGGCTTCGAATTCCACTCATCCAATAAGTTTTGGACATGTGTAGTTTATAGATTTTACATTATCTTTCCATTTTATTTAAATCGTCAAATAATGATGTCATCGCTGCATCATTATTATGTCATAAATAATTTAATTTATTTAATGTATAAAAATAATAATAAAAATACTATGATTTAGGAAATCTTTTTAGATTTCCAATGAATATTTATAATCAAAAATATGAATTATATAACCCCACTTAAAAATTGTTTTAGTAAAACATATCATGTTTGTGTCAATTTTACTTTTACATTAAATAAAATGTTATTTATGTCATTTCCCATCCAAAGTGGATCCATGGGGTCCCCAAGTTGAACAATGTCTTGTCTTGGTCGTACATGACACAACCAATTAGGTTATGACATGTGTAAAGCTCATCTTATTCCATTAAAGCATTATTTTTACCTTAAACTACACTAATTACCACTAATCGCGATTAAAAACTTAATAAGTTACTATTCACCAAAAATTATTTTAATCTCATTGAACCACATTTTACTTCTTAATGAAAACCATGTATGTCGGATTTTATGAAAATCAAAACACAATGATGGTAAAATTTCATTTAAAAGGAAAATCAGTTTTTATAAGTACCACTTAGTGGTTTCACTATTCATCAAAAATTGAAGTTTTTCAGAAAAATCCCAAAAATTCACCCTAAGATATATTTGATATTCTGAATTCAAAAATGAAGTCCATTTTACAAAATTCAAAACATATAAGTCACATTAATTAATTTAATAATTAATTCCCGCTGTCATGACAAATAGCGTGTTTTATGAAACAATAAGTATCAAAAGATTGACACTAGTTTAAGTCTGATTTCAAAGTGAAATTGATTCCAACGACCCCTATTGGATTTAATGGTAAAAATATTTTCAAATTTCATTTTAAAACCAATTAAAAATATAATATAATCATATAAATAGATTATATTAAAAAGAGGTTTTGAATTAACACACAACATTTTACACTATTCATTAAAAAATGAACTTTATCGGAAAAATACCAAAAAATTACACAAAGTAAAATTTGATGTCCCGATTCTTAATAAGAGTTTTATTTGGTCCCAAATAATGTATAAGAGTGATCAAAACTATATTTAATGACAGTTCTCCATTAAAAGGCGATAAGTGAACCTTTAGTGAAAACTAGGGCATATACACCTAAAATTTAATTCTTTCCGTATTTTAAGCCTTTAGCTTTTTATTGGATAAATGTAAAAACATTAAAAAACATATATAATCATATTTTAGTTATTTATATCCATTCCCGCCAATACAACGGCTACATGTTAACTACCATTTGAAATAATATTATATTATTATTATAGTGCAACGTAAGATTCCCAAGAAACTCGTTGTTGCGTGTTGGGTACGCCATCGAGCATAGCATCCCCTTTAATGTAATATTAATATTTTATTCACAAATATGGATAAATATGAAAATGTCATATTCTTTATTTACCTGGGGTGTTACATCCTTCCCCCCATTTGGGAATTGCATCCTCGCAATTTTAAAATTGAGCTTGGAAACATCCTTGAAAGTCCCACATCGGAACAACAGTCGGTAAAACAATCACTTTAAAATAAAGAAAGATAATAACAGAGGTCACCCGAGTTAACCCATACCAGGATTCCAAGTACAAAAATATGGACATGGAGGAAAAAACAAAGGGTCATGTTCTGATAGAGAGTGATAGAAAACATTTTTAGGTGAAAGTTAACAACGAGAAAATCACAAACTTGTGATGGGTTAAACGATATTCGATTCCACAATAGGAAAAGTTAATAGACAACATTTTTGTTTTAAGTTACTTTTTATTGAGGAATTTATTCATAAGGAAACATAATCACTTATCATGTTGACTTTCAAATTTTATTAGCTTCCTTACACAAACTCCTATTTTCTCCAAAAGGCGAGTATCTAGAAATACTTGTTCACATTAAGAGTACTATAATCAACTTTTAGAGAAGTGCATAATCCACAAAAGAGAACTATATACTTCCCATGTCTTTATATTATAACCAAAACCAAAACCAAAAAGGATAGTACAAGATCATATAATCCAGAAAAGGATAACCCTTTATAAAAAGAAAATCTATTCTTAATCTCCAAAATTTGTCCAACAAAACCCAAAGTTCAATGAGGACCATTAGATAAAAAATTTGTCCATAAAATTCTTCAAAGTAAACCAATATAATATTGAAACCCAAATATTTGAAGGATTTAGTCACATAGACTTCCAAGTTAAATCGTAACATTTATCTCCAAACAAAATCAGTTGCTCTAAAAGTCTCGCATTGAAAAGTAATTATCCTAATCACATATCCTCCATGATATGTTAATCATTTTCATAAATAACCCAAAATCAACATACTCATAAAAAAAGAATCAGTCAAACTAACCAGGGACTTCACGTAGTCCAGTGGTAGGCGATAAATACCAGTCGTACTTTGGTTGTGGGTTCGATTCCCGCAGCTTTGTCTGACGCGACGGGATGTCACACGGTCTGCGTGTTGTCCTTTTTCCAAAACTATATAATTCTTAAAACATTCCCCAAAATGAGATAAAATCTTTATATTTTAACCTCAAGTTTATCTCAAGCCTTTCTTTTTCCAGCATATCATATAATAACCCATAATTACCTCAAACGTAAGGATCATATAACCTCTAATGGTTACCTTTATAATTATTACTTGAACTTCCACATCGATTTTCCATCTCGTACATGATGCATTAAAGATCATACCAAGGTTCAAGTGGTTGATCATGACTCCTTTATAGTTGGTTTAGAACAACCACGAGTTTCCTCATTGAATCCCCCATTTTATCTTGTATCTTAATCATAGAACCACCACAGTTTCCTTCAACCCTCTTGTCTCTTTGGTGTCTGCTAGATCCATCCATTCACTAAGAACAGAAATGTCAGTGTGAGTATATCAACAAAACCATCATGTACTAATGAGTAAGATAGACAATAATATATACTTACTCATTCACTTTATCTAAAACTAAGACTCTTTCTGAAATCCTAACCATTATGGTAATTGTCAATTATGCTTAAAGAATACCCTAACCTCTAAAGTTATCTAAACCGACCTTTGATACCAACTATAAGGCCCCATCCTTAAACCTTACTTAATCTTGAGTTATTACAAGATTACACATTGAGGATCCTTTCAGGTTTAGAGTTTTAGAGAATTAGATCATGAAATTTGCATTACATTCCACATTTAAACAAAGTGGTTACATAAAAGACAGTATTCATTCTTCTCATCAACGGAAACATATTTAAAATATAACACGGATTCTTTCTTGACACATCCTTGACACTATCATCACATCATGTACCTTTCACTTGACCTGTGAAAAACATTTCAAAAACTTGGGATGAGCATAAAAAGCTTAGTAAGGGTTATAAAAATATGGAAAGGAAACTTGAGTTTATATATACATAAGAATGAAATCATACTTTACCCATAAAACATAGGCACTTTAACATACCTCATCAAACCATGAATAAATCATAGAAAACATAAGACGTAAAGGTAACTTGAGGCATTCATAACATTCTTACGTGGGGAGTAACCCTCTTGGTTACGTTTGGAATACCCATCACCGTATATTCCCTAAATCTCTTCGGAGAAACCTTAACGTTTCACTCCTTCGCGTTAACCAATGCATTGGAGAGCTATAACGGGCTCACCCGCCCTTATTTATCACGGAACCACCCGTCTTCATAATAATGCCCATGAACCATAACATAATCATATCACATAAAACATGCATAAAGGAAACATAAAATTTCCACATTTCAATCACGAGATATCAATACAACACATTGATATAAAAAATTATGAAAACCATTTTCAATACTAAAATAAAAGAAAAGTAAAACATGGTATTTATTTTTCTTTTTTTAAAAAAAAGGTATAGATTGTAGAGGAAGCCGAAACTCAAATAAAGGTCACGACGGCGGAGAAGTCGTTGTCGCCGCATACGTACGACAAAAACATTCCCTTTTGTCGTTTAGTAAACACTTCGTATAAAAAAGATTCCTTTTGAATAAACGTAAAATTCAAAGGGGTTTATACACCGTATAAAATAAAGTTGTGTATAAAACAAAATATGCCTCAGTGAAAGGAGATTGAGATGAAGTCCCATACCACCTTGAAGCTTTTAACATTTTAAACCATTAATATCCATATAAATAAATCCTTAAAACCATTTTGAAAACATGGATATTAATAAGAACAAATAATTAAAACATTTAAAACGATATTTTGGTTAAAGGGGTTTTACCAAAATTAGAGACACTTGAATACAATAATTGAGGAATAATATTTAGTCAGAACTTTATAATATCATGAGAATAAAAGGATTCATGATATAATACTCCAAAGGACAGTATATACACCATATAAGAGTGAATTGGTGCATAACAACAATGAACCCTCAATAGAAATGTCAAATGTGATGAAATCCCTTATAAAGAAGGTATCCTTAAATTAAGGACAAATAAATCTCAAAAATATGTGTGAAAAATATAAATACACCAATATAATTGGATATTAAGTGTAAAACAATAAAATGTCATTCACACATATTCAATGGATGACATATTCAATGACTACATGTTGAACCCAAAGAAATCGAAATTGGGTTAAAAAGTTCCCTTGACAGCCTAACGGCATCACATCAAAATGAGTTGATGAGAGATAAAAAGTGTATCTCATCACTTGGACATAAAATTTACATCAATAAGGATATATTAGAACATATCCCAACATAACAATATGTAAATTAAAAGACCCAACAAAAGAAGTCTTTTTAAAAAAAGGAGGGCGAAAGGTTCCCTTACTGACTTGGGTATCTTTCAAAACATACACCCCATGAAAGAAGAAAAATAGATCATTGATGTAAATACTCATAAATGAAAGTATATTACACAATGAGTAGAAAAATGGGCAGTACATATACCACTCAATGGAATTTGTGGAAAATGTAGCATAAATCTCACGGGAATAAAAGTGAGATGAAAAATCCCTTACGAGAACTCGGCAGCCTAACGACGCCACATAAAACTTCCGAAATGGATTGATGAGAGAGAATAGGGTCTCTCATCTCATGAACATAAAAATTACAGTAAATTTAATATAAAAGAACATCCCAATAATAAGAAATATGAGATTAAAATAAATGACATAAAAGAGTGTACTTAAAAAGAAAGAGATTTGTAGGATCCCTTACCTCGGGTCCGACTTGACTCGATCATTCTTTAACATCCTGAATAATAAACTTGAGTTAATTTCTACTTCATTAAGAAACGTTTTCAAGTTCATTTTTCCTTTTATATCACTTATTACCATGTTATAAACACTATGTAATCATTAAGTTAATAATGATTGTTTTGTCGATATTTGGTTCTTAAGTCGAAAGTGGACTTCTTACAATTACATGTTGTTCGTGTGGCCAAATGTTTATTATATCCAGTATTTTATTCATGATTTAGATATAATATGTGTCATATATATCCAGTACATGAATGAATTTATAAAATTACATAATCATTTAGAGGTAAGAAATGAAATGCACTGTTCAAGGAGACGGTAAGTCGTACGTACGCATGAACGCTACTTTCATTTATATTTCGTATTTTATAGAATGGAATAATAATGGTATAAAGGTATATTATAATTCCAGTATAATATCATATATAATATCATAGTTCCATCCTTTATACGTCCCACATATGGTATTTAACGAATCAAATCACTTTGAAGGGGCGGTAGTCCGCACTTCCTTAAATGAAGATATCGCTTTTACCCATAATGGAAACCATAAAGGTATTCCCAAAATGAAAAAAACAGAAGATTAAGGAAAACATAAACATATTATATATCATATATAAAAATAGTGACATAATAATGGCCACCTTTGAAGGTGTTAGATGAGTATTGAACAATCATCATTTCGGGAGGCAGAATTTCGCCATCCACGGAAACCGTATGTTCTTTAACCATTTGATGTAGTTGTGTGAGAGTGTAGCTCGAATAAATATTATAACAACATCCTAGTATATTTAAGATACTGGTGTAGTTACAAAAGAAACAAATAAAAAGAGTTTAGGGGTTTGGAGAAGCAAAATAAAACAAATGAACATGAGAGAATGAATTACCTTTAAAAGTGTAAATCCTTTTTGATTTGAGCCTAAAGGTTTTATTTGAAAGGATTATGCCCAAATGGAATCCTCTAGGATGAGTAGAGGGATGTGGAGAGAGTAAATGGGCAGGTGTTGGACGATCCAAAGGCTTGAGGAGTGTGTTAAATGAGGTAGAGGTGGGGGCCTTTTATAAGAGGAGGGGAGGGGCACTTTTGGAAAGTAAAGAGATATTACTTTATTTGAAAATGTGTTTCGGTTTCAAAAGGTCTCACATTGATATAATTCGTGGATAAGGTGATAAAGCATCGAAATACACTCATCCAATAAGTTTTGGACATGTGTAGTTCATATATTTTACATTATCTTTCCATTTTATTTAAATCATCAAATAATGATGTCATCGCTGCATCATTATTATGTCATAAATAATTTAATTTATTTAATGTCTACAAATAATAAAAAAATACTATGATGTAGAAAATATTTTTATCTTTCCAATGAATATTTATAATCAAAACGATGACTTGTATAACCCCACTTAAAAATTGTTTTAGTAAAACATATCATGTTTGTGTCAATTTTACTTTTACAGTAAATAAAATGTTATTTATGTCATTTCCCAACCAAAGTGGATCCATGGGGTCCCCAAGTTGACCCATGTCTTGTCTTGGTCGGCCATGACACAACCAATTAGGTTATGACATGTTTCAAGCTCATATTATTCCATTAAAGCATTATTTTTACCTTAAACTACACTAATTACCACTAATCGCGATTAAAAACTTAATAAGTTACTATTCACCAAAAATTATTTTAATCTCATTGAACCACATTTTACTTCTTAATGACAACCATGTATGTCGGATTTTTGAAAATCAAAACACAATGATGGAAAAATTTCATTTAAAAGGAAAATCAGTTTTTATAAGTACCACTTAGTGGTTTCACTATTCATCAAAAATTGATGTTTTTCAGAAAAATCCCAAAAATTCACCCTAAGCTATATTTGATATTCTGAATTCAAAAATGAAGTCCGTTTTTAAAAATTCAAAACATATAAGTCACATTAATTAATTTAATAATTAATTCCCGATGTCATGACAAATATCGTGTTTTATGAAACAATAAGTATCAAAAGATTGACAGTAGTTTATGTCTGATTTCAAAGTGAAATTGATTCCAACGACCGCTATTGGATTTAATGGTAAAAATATTTTCTAATTTCATTTTAAAACCCATTCAAAATATAATCTAATCATATAAATAAATTAGATTAAAAAGAGGTTTTGAATTAAAACACAACATTTTACACTATTCATTAAAAAATGAACTTTATCGGAAAAATACCAAATAATTACACAAAGTAAAATTTGATGCCCCGATTCTTAATAAGAGTTTTATTTGGTCTATAATAATGTATAAGAGTGATCAAAACTATATTTAATGACAGTTCTCCATTAAAAGGCGATAAGTGAACCTTTAGTGAAAACTAGGGCATATACACCTAAAATTTAATTCTTTCCGTATTTTAAGCCTTTAACTTTTATTGGATAAATGTAAAAACATTAAAAAACATATATAATCATATTTTAGTTATTTATATCCATTCCCGCCAATACAATGGCTACATTTTAACTACCATTTGAAATAATATTATTTTATTATTATAGTGCAACGTAAGATTCCCAAGAAACTCGTTGTTGCGTGTTGGGTACGCCATCGAGCATAGCGTCCCCTTTAAAGTCATATTAATATTTTATTCACAAATATGGATAAATATGAAAATGTCATATTCTTTATTTACCTGGGGTGTTACAATCTAAACCATAGATGATATGATGCAGGGTTGTGTCTTGGATTTTTTAGGATCATGGGAACACCAATTACCCTTGTTGGTGTTCTAGAGTAATAATAGTTATCCATATTCCTTTATATAGGAACAATTTGAGGCTATTTGTTGATGGACATGATCATTCTCAATTGTGATGGACTTTGGTTCGAGAGGTAGCAGTTCATGGTCCTATGGTTGTACAATTAACAATAGAGATAGTTCTGTTTGTATGAGACTATATGAAAATAGAAAAAGACCATGATATGTCTAATTATGATCATTGGAATATTCCCCTAGATTATCAAATTGTACACCATTTGTTCTTGAAGGTTTCCCCATAACATGGGTAGCAGATATTTAGGAAGTTGAGTAATACCTCACCACTATTAGTTGGATCTTTCTCGGTGATGGGGACAGTAGGCAAGGAGTCTGGTCTGTGGGAGCTTCCACCATGGCTGGGAAATCATTATGATGTTTTTCACGTCTCTATGCTTCATAGATATCATCACAATGAATCCCATGTTATTGACAAAGGAGAGTTAGATATTAAGAATAATTCAACCATTGTAGAGTATATAGTGGAGATTCATGACCATTGAGATAAGGTGATGGGAGTAAGTACCATTCCTATCGTACATGTTCTATGGATACTTGTTGGATTATAGGAGAGTACGTAAAATAATGATATGTAGATGAAAGCTCTCTACCCAATATTTTGTTGTAGTTATACCCTTCACATTTTTCATTATGATGTCATATTCCGAACATGATTTATTATTTAATATGTAATATTCCCTAGATATAGTGTGTGTTGTGTGATGTGTAATGATGTTTTGACATGATAAAAATGGAAGAACACATTCATAATCAATCACATTCTACTACAATTCGATTAAACATTTGCGGGAGTGTCAATCCCTCCCAGTGGAGATATTATCCTGACATGGAGGATTGAATGACCTGATTACTACATGCATGAATGTATTGATTTTTATTTTTAATGATATTCTGGGTTAGTGTGCTTATTGTTTGTGGTGTTTCAGGTGTAACATGTTTCTATAGAGGTATCTATTGGATTGTTTGTTCGGACATGTCCTCTCTTTTATTATGGATTTGTTTTTTATTAATAGGGAGATAATAGTTTAATTAGTATCTGATAAATATATTGGAACTTCTATCACATTTATTTTCAATAAATATGACATTTGTGGTGTTTGAGGTTATATTAGGGTTTTTGGGACATGAGACTCATTCTAACGGTGAGTCATTCCAACAATTTTCCAAATTTACAAATTTAAAACGGTTACTTATACAAGTAGTGACTCATATGGCTATGAATCATTTGGTAGTAACTCATATGGTTGTGTCTCGCCGTGTGGTGAATCCTCTGATGTTGAATCATTTTGAAATTACTCATCCGATGGTTACTCCACTATGCATTGACTCGTATGGAAGTGTCGCATCCTTGATGTGACACATCTACAAGTGATTTTTATGATGGTGACTCATCATGTTGGAAAATATTCTTGTGGTGAATAATCATGAAGTGAATTATCTGGTGATGAATATTCAATTAGAGAATCATCCTAAAGGTCACTCATTCAAATAGATTTCCTTTTTTTTCTAAAATTTTTCCTATTTTCTTGTTCTCCCATTTTACATCTATTTTGATGAGAGATGATATTAATAACTTATATAATGCGTTTTAAGAACATTTTAAATGGGAAAAAATATATTTAATTTTTCTAAAGGATATTATGCCTCGAAAATGTTTGAAACATGTTGTCATTTTTAGATCCAATATAATTTAAATTCAAGACTATATATAAATAAAATTAATCTATGTCTCTTCTTTCTATACCAAAGATCCTTCATTCTCTCTTTTGGTCTAAATATGTCTACGAATTGGATATGCAGAATACTTCAAACATGGAGCCTAATAACACAGTTGATGTAGGTATTTCATGTTTTCCACATTGTTTTTCCTTTTTTATGAACACATCCACATTGGATGAAATAAGGTTGTTTTAGTGAATTTTATTCTAGGTATCATTTCCTTTAGCTTTATTGATTGGGTATCATGTAAGATGGGTATATAAATGTTTATACTTGTGGAGATTGTTTATTTTGAATTAATAAATATAATATAATTGTTCTAAAATAAATTCATAAGTCTATGGTAATGTGATGCTTGATCATATGGTTTTATTAAAATCAATTAATGATATAAATTTTATAGAATAATTACCTTGTGAAAATAGTGGTTGTTGAGGATTCTTATTTTTCCCAAGTTAATGGTTTGTGGAATAAATGATTGTGTTATGGTTGAATATATCACTTATTATGTAATTGGTTAGGTGCTTATATTCTTTTAATAAAATGGATACCTAAAGATCATATAGATTCTACAATAACACTAATTACTACAATTGGAATTTGTAAAGTATTCCCCTATATAAATATTAAATTATGTTGTGATATGGAGTGTGATATTAATTATGTTCAGGTAGTGGATGGGAAATATTTATGAAATGGGGAAATGATGGTTGTGTGGTCGTGCAACAAGGATTTTGAGGAAGATAGATTTGGACATGAATTTTGGTATTTTATTTTACTATACTAATTATTGTGTGTTGTGCTCTATTATATTCCCGATTAGAATGGATAGAAAAATGAATAAAATTCATTAACTGGAATTATTTCATGAATATGATTTAAATCATATGTTTAATATAATAATATATGATTGGATTTATGATTAAATAAATCAGAATGTATAATGGAATAGGTTGACAATAGAGATTCTAGAAAATGTCTTAAAAATGATTTCAGACTAAAATATAAATTAGTGACTCAATTTTTCTTATATCCTGTTATTTATTTAAAGGTGAAAACAATGTGGGGAATTCAAGAGTAGTTTATTTTTTTGTAAACATAGATGTTTATCTTTTTTTTCTCTCTGTATATGTATTCAAAGTATACTCTTGATATTTATATATTCACTTCACCCATGTAGAGAACCATATGTTGAAACCCACATTGTCATATGGGTGGGTTTCATTACCAAAAATCTAGGTTGGAGGAATGATGGTTGGAAGATTGTACATCCAATTTTCAACTTCCAGTCGATTATGGACTGGGATTCTTTAGGAGAGTTGTGATGTGGTGTCCCAAGTGTCTTAATGGGAAGTTGTAGTGTGATTTCCTAGATGTCATTAGGATGAGATGTGTTCCATGTCTTATGTTTCTAAATCTGGGATGTGATGCAATGTTATGTGAGGTGTGTTCCACTTGTGTGTGTGATAGATGTGACATAAGTTGTAACCCATGTGATTTAATGAAGGATGTGATACATTATAATCATAGGTTGTTGGAGAGAAAGGAAGATTTCTTTTTGGGACTAAGAGTGGATATTCAATGGGAAAGTGGTGTGGGATAAATTATCATTTATGTTATTTATATTATATTTTATTACATGGATTCATTATTTGGTGAGAGATAGTTAGTGAGTTTTGACTTATAGTTTTTGTACTTATTTGGTGCTATTTTGTTTTTATGTTGTTTCATGGGTGCATCTGTAATCACAATATACTTGTAGGTGAGAGAAATTGGATTTCATACTTATAATACATGTATTAACAAAATAAATATATAAATACTATTTCCATGTTTCTAGGAGGGTTACATGGAGCATGTTGGGCATTAGTATCTCATAGATTTGGAATGATAATGTGTTAATGCTCTAGTTTTTTAGGGTATTTATATTGGAGTATTTAATTTTTATTGTTTTTATTTACACATGCATAGTAAGATGTATTTTTGATTTCATATATATGTATCATGGAGTTAATTTTGGTTGATTTATCCTATCTCTTGATCTTATTTCATTATAGAGGGAAATGCCTCCCATATTATGATACTAGTAAACCCTTGGTGCTAGTCACCAACCCAAGGACTACTAAAGGTGGAAGTCTGAGGTCATTATATCTCTCAAATTATTGCAATATCTTTGTAAGGATGGGGTTGTGACAATTATAAATGGACTTTTACCATTTTCCACAAATATGTTTTCATATCCTTATCTAAATTATATCACTAAATCTTACAAAGCTGATAATTCTATGTTCAACTAGATGAATAAATTTTTATCACATGTACATCATTCATCAATAACATAAAATGTAACATCACACTTTATAAAATACATCATATAATATTATTTATTTACTGTAAATTCTAGGTCATATTTGTATCATCTTTCCTATTACATCATGTACTTGCAATGAAAATGTAGAAACTACCACAAAAAAATCTTTACAATTATTTTCACATTACAAATATATTTAAATCACATCCTGAAAGAATTGACTATGTTTGGTTCTAATTTATAGTATCTATGTTCAGGAATCAAAATTACTCAATGATTTCATCTATATGGTTATGATATATAACATTCTCCATGGATTGTGTTTTCTCATTACGTCACATTTGGTTTGTATCCCATTCAAATTATATTCCAAAAATCACATTATTCATTTACATAAACCATAAATAATTCCCTTTTGGAAAAAATTATTTGGTGACCCTTTATTGTAAAATTTAATTATTTAAAAAATCATTTTTCATTTTAATTATTTATTATTAAATAACAAAACAACCAACGACATGATTGAATCATATTCTCATATACTGATTTGTCCTGATCCTATGAATATATTTCATTTTTATGTATTGGAATTCCAAAGGTTTTATCCCTATTGCAGGAACAATAATTTGTGTAGTATATTTTAATTCCATATAAATCATGTGGTATTAACGAATTATTTCATTATTTGAAAACATTTTATTTGTTATTAGTGTTTTTTTATTTTTATTACTAATATAATGTATTATTATGTAGTACATTTAATAGATATGATTTTAATAGAGGTAAATTAAATGAATACAAGATTTATATGGAAAAATCAATGGGTTTAAATGAAGAAAATAGATGAATATTTATATTACACATAATTTAATAACCTGTTATGTAGTGTTAATAAATAAAATATTGAATAATTGTAAGTGGTGATGTTTAATTTGAACTCACATATAGTTTTTGTCATATTATAATAAAAATAATTTTTTTAATATATGTTATGTTTGGACTGATAATAAGTTGATTTCCACCAATATAATAATTTATAATAATCCTACACTAAAATAAAATATGTTTCAGATCAGAGGATAAATTATTATAATTTTAGAAAAATGAATCTTAACAGATCATCAAGTAAACAAATTAAACATAATGAAAATATTTTTATAGCTTCTGAATGTGTTTCTTATGATCGATGTATATGAATTGATCCTATAAAATAATTTAAAATTAAATGATAAATTGTTACTTAGTGAGGTAAATCATGTGTCCTTAATAAATTATTCCATTAGAATAATAAATATATTTTTATAAATAGAAGGATCATATAAAATGAATTTTTTAATTCCACAAAATTATCGTGCAACACAGATAGAATATTTTAATTAATTTAATGAATAAATTATAAATTTATGTTGACTAAGAGATTATAGATAATAATATCGGAATGTATGGGATTTCCATGAAGGATGTATTGAATTAAATTATACATAATTAATAATTACAAGGATTATAATCTATGATTTTGAATATTTTATACATATACAACAAGTAAAATAGTTCGATATATTAATTTACTATGATTTAATAGTTTATTAGAGACATATAATACAGAATATGAGGTTTTAGTTTACTCCCTATCCTATAGAATATTATTTCAAAAAAATTATACGTAAGGTTCGATATTCTCTATATTTTTATATATTGATATCTCATGTTTAATGAAAAATTGTATGTTGGTATTTTGATATGATATAAATTTTTTTTGATGTTTAATGGACAAAAAACATTCTTGTTTGAAATGAGAATCACAATTTGAAATGTGAACTAGTTAATAATATTTTGTATATAGAATCTATGGATGTGGTGTGAAAGGTCAATATGTGTTAAATTGTGATTTAAAATGGTTTGAATGCTGAAATAATATAATATAGAAGGATATAATATATGTAAATTGTTTCAAGTTAATTTATAAAAGATAACCTGTTGTGACATTATTATCTTAGTCAATTGATTGAGGAGGAAATCAGAGTACTGCATACGTAGGGTAAAGGGAATCAAATTTACATTGATAATGGAAAATGTTATGAGTTTATACAAGTAATGTATAAAATAATGCATTTTTAATGAAATGATATACACCCATGTTTAAAAAGATGATGACTCTTCATACCAGTGTATGGTAACTAATTCAATTTTGTTGACCCTGTCATGAACAATATAATGTATCCCTTATTGGTGATACTATATGAATGTTTTTATTTTAATTTTTGATTAAAATGTAGGAATTTATAATTGTATTAATTAGACAAATATCTATATAAAGGTTTATGGGGAGACTATTCTCTAAACAATGAATAAGTAAACCAATTTTTTTCCATAATATCTAAATAGAATTCAATTCAATAAAAAACATAAATGTAAAAAATTAGTTTAACACAAATTTTTTATAATTCCCCTATTAATCAATATACATACAAATTATTAATCAATAAAATCATTCTTCCAATAGTATCCCAATCCCTATACCTAGGAATGATTCTAAATTGATCTACACACATCCAGTATAGTGTAATTAATGTAAAACATTTAAATAATAATCATCTTATTTTTACACTCTATCTATAAATAAAGATATAACCATTATATAATAAACTATTAACATTATATATCATTCAAGAATAATTCATTTGTTTTATATATATGAAATCCATTCATGCTTAATTTAAAATTATCTAAGGGAAGAAAAAAATTATAACCAATTTGAAAATGTTTTTAGACTCTCATTGTTGTCTAATTTTTACATAATCAACATATATATTCAAAATCCTGAAAAAATATTCACGGGAGGATCCAACTAATTAATATATTTTATAAAAAATCATAGTAAATCAATTTTCATTATCATAAATCTCATAATGTACCACATATAAATATGCTATTTTATGACATACATTATATAGTGGTTTAATCATTAAAAAATTGGTTAATAGATTTCACCGTGGTATAAATTTACCTCATATTTATAACAATATACAATTTTCAATAATTCATATTTTTTATTATATATATTTATAAAATATTATATAATATGTAAAAACATGTGAAAACATGTCTAAAAACCAATATGGATATGGTATTAAATTATTCATAGTGAATTTATAATTTATTTAACTATATAATATAAAATATATTACAATTTTTGAAAAACTATCAAGAAACCACTTTTGGATATCATTAAAATTTCATGTTTTGAGTTGGTTTTATTGTTTTTATTAAAAAACTATTACAAAAATATTCATTATTCACATAAATTAACTGAGACCCCTAGGGACTATTTATTATTTCAAACTATTATAAATTATCATTTAAATAATTTTATAAAATTTTAAGCCCATAGAAAAATGGAAATTATCATCACGATAAAAAGGGATCAAAAATGATCCTTATTAGTGACATTTATCTATATAAAGATTTCCATTATATGTGTTATCCATAAATTGAATAATAATACAATGAAATTATTATCGAAATTATGTTACTTCAAGTCACATTGTGTGTATATCCCTTATTAGTAACTCAAGTTCTCAATTTATTGTCTACAAACAAAGAATATTGATAAATAAATCATCATACATCCAACTAGAATACATAATAACACCATATGAATGTTAAAAAATAGATAAATACTTTACATCATGCATTACATTTAATGTAGATAACAAATTTTTTATATCACAATCAAGGGATTAAATGACATACCTATCATATAAGAGGTCATGTATGATCTTTATTATACCTCCATCATGGAAATAATTCATGATATACAAAAATGGATAATACAGTCCTAGAAATGAGGATTGAAGAATAAATTTATCATCATATTAATATTCTTATTATAGGAATTTATAGAAATTCGGTAATCGGGATTCGGTATATATCTCTCACACTAGGTGTATGAGTGTAAAAGCTTACATAACTCAGTATTAAATAACTAGTAGGTAAATGTACACTAAAAACGTTTTTTATATCCTATAATTGTATTATATTACATAGAACTAACAAACCATTTTAATCACCACATTTCATCACAAATTTGAATGCTCAATATAACCATAAATTAGTGATAAACATAATTTTATACATTGAGATGTTAATTATAATTAATAATAAATTAATAATAAAATCTAATATGAAATATTTATATATTTGAGAATGAATTTTATATAATAAAATTAATTTTTTTGTTCAAATTTTATTAATTAAAGAATAAGAAAATGATTTTTATTTAGGACTATAGTTATATCACATAATATAGTCCACTGGTGATAACTTATTTTTTTTTTACTTTTTGGGTTTTTTTAGTCACATGACATAACTATTTTCCTTATCCCAATGTGACCATATCATAAATTATCCTATTAAAATATATTAAGGTTTTAAAATCTATAATAAAAAATAATTATTTTATATTTCGATTTATAATTATCAAATACACATATTCAAAAATAATATTCCATCAACATTAAACCACATTATCATTCGTATTGATGTTAAAAACTTATACTGTATGAAATACATAGAAATTCATTTTAGGATCGTCATTATCATAATAGAACATTTAGACTCATACTAAAACATAACACAATTTTTTTGTGTTATACATTTACATAATATATTAAAAAATAACTGGTTTGTATAAATTTTCTCATAGGAAAACCATTTCCATAATTTTTTATTTTCAAAAAATCCCATAATATTGAAAAAAATCATAATCCAAATATATATATATCATCAAATAATATATTGATGTAATTAATATTAATACAACAGACAAAAATAACTGAATAATATCATACTATTTCTTCAAAAAAACCTCATTAAATATTCTTTATTTTTAGTAGAAACTATAAACACATAATATTGAATGGACTATGAGTGAGATATAATGTGTTCCTTATAGAAAAATATAATACAATTAACAATACACTTAAATATAAGTAATGCAATATTTAATATCTAAATAAAATATCATAAAATATTTCAATTAATGGAACCATGGATATTAAAATAATAATACTAAATGGATGGTAATATACAATCATAAAAAATCATAAATTCAAAATTCATAAACATCCACAAACCAAAAAAAATATTTGGAAACATGACCAGAAATAAATTTATATATATAATGATAGATAAATTTTTTTTATAAACCCCTATATGATATTGAATTAGTGAGAAATCATATATATTATACCATAGATAGTCATGGTATTATATCATATACTAATCATAAAAATAAATTAATACTCTAAAATAAAACATAAAAAATATACTCTAACTTGAACTAACTCCCATTCTTTGGAAATATAAATTTTCATGATTCATGTATAAATAAATATGAATTCATCCTATATGAGATTATATTTGTGTGATCATGATATAATAAATACGTGCTCACCACCCCACCATATAGAAATTACGAGGTTACTTTCCAAGGATACAAACTTTGAGAACATGTAAATATTTAGGGATAAACACAAATAAATATTTTAGGGTGAAATACACATCGCACTTGGTGGAAATGATTTTTTTATAAAAAAAAGGAAATATTATAGCTCATAACTTTAGGAAAAACATATCTAGTATATTATATGTGGGATATGGGATCTAATCCCACACCATCAACTACTTATCAACACTTCAGTGATGTATCATGATTCTAATACATGATTCTACCTTTATAGCACTCTCCAAATTTAAAAAATAACAAAAACATTAAAGGTAAATTTAAAATCTTAAAATACTATGAAATAATTATCCTAATTACCTTTGTAAAAAATTATATTAATAATTATTAATCCATAATATAGAAGATACAAATAAGTTATAATTATTACACAAATACAATTTACTTTTCAATAATTTTTAATTACTTTGGCATATGATGTAGTCCAATATATGTGATATATAACATTCAAATAATACTAAATTCATTCCAATGGGTTGAAAGTAGATCAATTTACTAAAAAATAAATTTTAATTAATAAAAAATAATGTATTAAATAATTTAATAATTTTTTCAACATCATATTATGATTAAATACATTAATCCACATATTGTTTCAACACCAAAACATCTTGAATAAGTTATTAATAAGTGATAAATTACTTAAATAAATATAGTAACATTGTTAAATTTCTTGAAGATCTATAGATGCCACCAAATGATTTATTATTCTACAAAATAAATATGAATAATTATGAATATTACCATTATTGATATTCATAAAATTAAAACATATAAAATACAACTGTGACACTTTGGACAAACCCCCATGATATTTTTATGAAGATACATCCAAAATATTTTAAATGATTAACAGACCCATGACTAGTAGGTATTATAATTAGATATGCCTCTATGTAATGATATAAAATAAAGAAAGATTAATGAGAAATCAAACATTTCTATTGATGAATATGAACATCAATTGATACTTAAAAAAATTGTTTAATTGAAAAACGTATGTTTCCATAGGAGTAAAAGACGAGGAGTGGGGAGATTTAAATGGATGAATATAAGTCCAAATGATTAAAACATAATCTACCAAATTGTTTTTAGGGTTTATTTTTAAATAAATGTTTTTAATTTCTGCAAAAAAGTTAAAAAGCTACATTTCTATCATGGACTCAGCATTTTCCATCAAGTATATGGTATTGTTAAGAAATTTGTTATATCACAAATGGAATAGTAAGATACACTGTACAACACCTAGGTGCATACATATGTTTCCTAACACCATGTGTTACTATGTACAACTATCATGTACCTTCCAAATCACTTTAACTATTTAATAAAAATAAAAAAAATTGGATTTTAAAGATGAAAATTTGAGAAAATTAGCCACTAAGTAATTTCAACCTCCTCACTATCAATCTTATCATCCATAAATAGTTTTATATAGTTTCTTATTGGAAAATTAATAGTCAGATAACATTTATCTTTTTTCACTTTGAGAGGTTGTTATAATTCTACAATATGTAAATGTGAGAAATAACCCATCCTGACAACTTTTTCAAACTATAATCAATGATCAATATACTATATTTCTATGTATGATGAATCATCTATAAGATCAATATAATTTTATTGAATCACATGTGTAGGGTATTGTATATAAGTTCCTAGATATGAAAATAGATGGAAATATTCATGCTAAAATATTATAATTTTTATAACGGCTTATAAGTTGATTATCTATGTATTTTGATGTTTATAATATTCCAAATATAATATGAAGTTGTATTTCATTTCATTCGTATTAATTAGTGAGTTAATCAAGGTTAAATAAGAATAAAAATATAATCAGAAAATTTGATTTATAAGGGTCACCTTCAACAATTACAGTTTAAATTTTAGTGAATTATTTTAGTTTTATGATTTAAATAAAATATTAATTTATATGTTATATGTTACATTGAATTATTTTAGTCCTGAACATATATAATTCCACTATTTAGATCATAAATTGATGAGAGTTATAAGGTCTTATGTAGAGAGTTTCATATATTACTATTTCAACTACTGAATAATAATTATTATTTTTGATAAATTCAGCTAAATATATTTTATATTTCTATAATATAAAAATTTCCATAATACAAACCCATATTATATAAATTTAAATTTAAATTTATCACATAGGATAGTTATCTATTTCAGTATGGAATTATATACTCATATTCACATGTATTCCCAAATATAATTGTAACCATTAAATAACCAATACTTTAATCTCAGTTCACATTCACAGAGGTAAAATAAAAAAATATTAGAAAAATACGATATATTTCACATATCACATTAATAATGCATAAAAAATTAACCAGTATGATAGGAAAAAAGTAATAAAGCTTGGTTAGAAAATCTATAGACACATTATATTTATAGGAGACTATAGAATATATAGGTTTTCTAGTTATATGGAATGTAATTATTTATCTCCATTTCAATAATATTTTATTATGTTGTTTTAACTCTCATACTATTCATTTATGTAATTTTTTACCTATTGAGAAATAAATAATCTAATGATGGAACTGATAATATCACATTTCATGATAGGACATGTTATATAGTTATGAAAATCACAATACATATTCATTATTAATTATTATATATTCCTTTTAGAATCATGATATTCTTTCATTGCATTTTCTGTCATTATTGAAATTACCACGAATGTTGCATTGACATATAATAGAGAAAATGTGTATTAGAACAATCCATTGTAGAATTTCCTGTCATGAATTCAATCTTAAATAATGATGAAGTTGGAAATTAAAGTCTTAAATTCCGTTCAAATATACATAATATATAATTTATTATTTATATTGTAAAAATGTGTCCTTTAATAATTTTTTAAAACAAACATGCTTTTTTACCCATAGAAAACATCTATCTCCATTCTTTAATTTCCACATTTAAAATTGAGGGTGTCATTTTCTACCGAGAAAATTAAAAACAATACAACCATAATATATAGTATAATGATTATATAAATAAAATGATGAATGTTATTTTACCATATACTACCAAACAAATTATATATCCCCTAGAAATGATTTAGTTTATTCGTTTCTGGTTATTGAATACCAGTAATCATTGTTTGGAAAGGTTACACATCATAGAAATTAAAGAATATATTTATTCATTTATTTCTAAATAATTAGTAGCATAGTTTTGGTACAGGAGGTCGTAAAATTGTTGAATTATAAGAGATTATATTTCAATTGTATATGATGATTGAGATGACTTAGAGATGACATATACTAATACACCTAAAACAATTCATTTTTTCCGGAAATTTAAAAAATATAGTTGCATTAAAACACTTATTTGGATCATGAAAAGAAATATTAAATTGTATATATCATACAATCATACATCGTCTTTTAATTCTAATATTGTAGTGAGGATCGTGGTGGAACATTTAATAAAAAAATATATAATATGCTATTTTTCAAAGGGAAAAGTTCGGTTCCAACCTAAATGAATGAACATTCTATGAAATCACATATTATGAATTATCATTATTAATTATGATACAAAAATTATAAATTATTTTAGTGGAATTATATTATATATGACTTGATAATATTTTTTATTTGTATATCCCACATGTATTGTTGTGGGTTTTATTAATTTCAAGTGAGAATGTCTTTTCAGATTTGTAAATAATGTTTCTTTGTTTGTAGTTCTTGAGGAGGTGTTGGATTTTTCAATAACTGTGGTATTAGACATTCCTAATAAAAAATAAATATATTTAAATATTTATGTTCTTAACATTACGATTATTATCATGATTCAATCATGAGTCAAAGTTAAAAATTTATGTTACCAAATAAATGGTAATTGATCTAGGCAACCAAATTTAGTTCACTTTGAAAATGTGATTAGACATTAAACCATATATATGAATTCCAAATAAAAAATATATTAATATTTTTACAATTTTATAATTTGGAATGACAATCTTTCTATAAAATTAATATATATTATATATCCAAGGTTTCAATTTAACATTGTTACAAAATGGAACATGAATTTTATTACCCAAAATTAGGGTAAATTATTTTTTGAGAGATATCATTAAATGATTATACGTTGATAAAAATTTTATAGAAATTATGTCCCACCATATAATGGCCCATTTTTATAAAAAATTAAAATAATTATCTAATAGAAATGAAATTTTTTGATCAGAAATAAAAATTTAATGAATTTGTATGATTTTATTAGGAAAATAGCAAATTAATCTACCAAATTTAGATTAAAAAATAAATGTGTTGTTTCAAAAAATATGTCATAGCCTAATTGGATTGGGGATGACTCTAAAACGAGTATTCCAACATTAACCTCCCATGTCTTCCAATAATAGTCCATGGGAATGGATCAAGCATTGAGTTGGCCTATTACACAATCTAGAGGTGTTATCATAATGTAACTACACATAAAAAACATCTCCAAATTAAAATACAATTATAAAAGGTAAAAAACAACAGATATCATAACTCATTTCTAGAATCTATTTTGTATTTGGGATAAATAATAATGATTATAGAACAAAATCATATCCAACAAAAATTATATAATTTATCTAGTATACTATAGAGTAGGGTGCTACTATAAAATTAAACGTCCTATCAGGATCCATGGTACATTATGATAAAATAGATCCACCTTTCTCTAATCATCCTAGAACTCAATAAAATGGCCTTTTGTTTAAATAGGACATGAAATGTGTGGTTAAAGCCCATTTCGTTGAGTATAATAATGATTTCTAAGGAATCCCAAAAATATCAAACATAAAGCATTATGATAGAATTCAATGAATCATCATAATGATATATCAAATAGAATATAATTCATAAAAATGAATTATAATAAAGGTAAACTCATGATATAATCCCCTTTTCACAGACGATATAACTATCATTCCAAAAAAGAAAATTTCTCAAAGATTTTGGGTTACACTCATCAGGGAGATGTCACTCCAGGGTCCACACAATCTACATAGAAGCTCGATTGAGAGGACATTATAACCATGTCACCCCAAAAAAGTGCATTCCCAAACACTAATGATCCTGACACACACAGTAATGATCAAACCCAAAGCTATGGAGGACATAACAATTTGTAACTAGTTTATTCTACTATATTGTGGATCATTGGCATACATATATTAATGTTGATCATTCCTCAAACCCCACGAAGGAATAATAATTAATGATGAAGGATCCCTCCCTATATTCAATAAAATCACTCTAAAACTTTTTCCAAGACTATCCACATAGTGGGGATCACAATCATTTTAACACGTTGTAATGCCTTATTATACCCTCATAGGGATACACCAAGGGAATTAATCAATATGATATTGATTTATATTGAAGAAATAATGGTCTAAAGCAAGATTAAAAATATTACATGATTAGTATTATGATTACACTATATGTATTTTATTTTACATTAGTACCAATATACATCACCCCATTCCCACATAATTCGGTTCTTCTATATGTATAATGGCCTTTCTTGTGTACTTGGTCATTTCCAGATACCTTGCTATGCTTGAGTACTAGTTCATGCACATATACCTAGACATGTGTGTGCATGTGTTCCCATATGGTTCTTATTTAGAATCAAGCCATGGTTTCCATGGAATGTGTCATTTTTCACATAGTATAAACCATTTCATTTTACATTTATACCCTATAACTATAGAAGGGTCTAGAGGATATGTTTTAGTTTTGAGTACACTGAGTGTAGTATGTACATTAACAAAAATACAAGAACAGCTTCAACATCCCACCCACAATTCTTCCCCTCATAATAACACCTCAAATTCATCCATATTTCCTGGATATTTCTAACAATGCATGAATCATCGTTGATGGTAATATTATTTCATCATACAATTGAAAATCATTCACCTTAATTACACCTCCTGAAAACATTAAAACCCAAAAATATAGATATTATAATCCACTCTACACCAGTCTACGGTAAAACACAACATAATCATGTCATAAATTTTGATCCCAAATTCTATAATAAGGATTCATTGTTTGAATAAATGAATTTTCAATGATATTTTATAGGGAATATTTTCAATATTTGACTAAATAACACAACAACAATGATCACAAAGAGAATATAGAGATAAACCAGAAAAATAGAAATGGTATGAACAAACAACGCATATTATTTGGTTGGAATTGATTAATTTTTTTAGGGTGAGGAGAATAGGTGATAATATTTCGTCCAAAAATATTTTAACATAATTTCATCAACTATAAATTGAATTCCACCCCACAAATCATACTTTTAGGAAAATATATTTTCATTCTATTTTGGATAATTCAAAATTGAAAAAATACAAAAATATTAATTATCATATTTGGAAAAATATTGACAAAGAATGGTTCTATATCATCTCATCATTTGTGAGATCTATGAACTGAATATGTAAATACCCCCTATATAAATCGATCTTGATCACCAATGATTTTTCACTCTCAAGGAACTCCTCCAATATCTCCTCTAAAATCAATTTTTTAGGAAAAGGCATATTATTTTACTTAATATTGATTAAATATGAAGGGTGTTGGTCATATAAATTTAATAATAAAGTAATTTATTATAATTTTTTTCATTTTATATTCCTCCTATGACAACACTATTTCAATAAATCCAATAATGAAAATAATTTTTCCATGACTAGTGTAGAATCCACATTTTATATTCAACGATGTTTTATGTTTTCTTATTGGTGAATCCATTTATGTTTTATTTCATAATATTATAAAAATAAATATTCACATGATATAATATATGAATTAATTTTATATATCAACACTGAGGCTCGCATGGATTTATAATATTGTGGGTACTCAACTACTAGGTCCAAAAAATCTTCTCAAAAAGTTTTATGTTATTAAAAAGAAAAAATAGGGTTGCTATATTCCCTTCATATTATTGGTTTTCCACCCTATATGGAAAAAACATGCACATATTGATGAGGGTAGTAGTATTACAAATGGTTCTCCTAGTACAATGTTGTCTCCTAATGATTCGTGTGATTTAGTTAGACAAACACTATGTGAATATGTCACTGAGGAATGGTATTCCCTTTCAGACATTCAATGTCTATCATGTTTCACACATTGGTATCTCTATCCTTGATTTCTCTATCACCCTTGTAGATTACTTCTGACATCTCATGAACATGCCTCAATAGCTGGTATATATAGAATACATCATATATCCAGTCTAACTATAGTAGTAGATCTTTGTTGTACACGAACCCTAAAAACGTACAAAATATATACAAATGTATAATGAATCTATATGTTAACTTTACAGACTAAAAAATATCTATAATCCATTTTGAGGTGAGACATTATTGATCATTTATTCTCCCATATAGAACATTTTTTGTCTCTATAATTAATATGTATAAGACTTATAACATCCCAGGGGCGTCTTAATGTACTACTGGATGATAAAAACACATTCTTTCATTTCTTGCATAGACACTAATTTGATGAGTTAGGAATGACCTGAATCAGACAAACATAGTGGTGACCTCTAGTTTTTTTCATACACATCTATGAATGGTTAAATTGTAGAAATTGAGTGGTAGATACAATTGAATGAATAATCCATCAATGGTATGTGATTCTCGAAATAATATACAATGATCAAAATGATGGGCAGTAAAATATACTCTAAAACCTAAAAATCCACTGATTATATCTATCTAAAAAGGGGTGAAATACTATATTAAAATTAATCAATGTATAAATGGACTTCGAACATCCTCTTAATAGTTCTGACATGTGGTTAGTATAAAAATATAAAATGATTTGTGATGGAAATTCATGATATAGTAATATATCTTGAAAATTATGTTTCCCCCTTAAAAATATTGAACACTGTTATTAGATATATAAGGAGTGGGATCACATGGTGATTGAGTCTATAATATCTTAAATGGAATCAGGTCCTTTATATCACCATGGAAATACCATTATTATTATCAAATATATATCACCCCACTACCTCTCTGGAACTGCATCTGGTTTAGATTAACTTGGTGGATCCTTGTGCTCAACATTCCACTAATGATGAGTGGGGAATCGAAAGACAAATCATACTATATAGTTTTTTAACTCTACACACTAGTATTAATGTATAAGATCACATCACATACTCATCCCACAATCAAGCACCATAAATGGGGATACATGATACTCCATTAGAACCTCCTCAAACAATGCCCCATGTAGAAAAGTTCATCTTCAAAAATGAATGATGTTTTCCCCACAATCATACAATCCATCAAGATCATAAATAGAGGTTATGAATATATGAAATTAATCATATAATGTTTCTCAAAAATAATCCTTCATATCGGGAAATTGAAATGGTGGGGAGAACACCATTTTATCAAAAGTAAGTAAAAAATTCCTTGTCCGTTATAGAAAACTATTGAGAGGATAAACACCCCAAAACTCATATATCAACTATAGACATCATATAATTATGAGAGATAGAGGGAATGTGATTCCATTTCTGGGCATATAGAAAAACTATATGTCATTACATTGGAGGCACACAACCCATTGCTAATATCTTATGTTAAAATCAATTGGGATAAAATTGTTACTTGAGTGTATTGTGGATGAATTAGTTTATTAACCTATCACCCCCGATATAGTTTCACCACTTATTTTAGGATAATAATACCACATACATAGTTATATTATAGGATTCATAGTACTTCTCATGTGGTAACCATTTATGAGACCAATTGTTTATAAATTCCATCTATTAAAATCATTAACTTCTATGATCAGTACCATAGGATTCAAAGAACCCTATATATTGAACTCTATCCACTGGAAATCTCATGATGGGGGTGTTTTTCCACCTCCTCTTTAGTAGATGATCATCCTATTTACACTACTTCTTCCAAAAGAAATAAATACCCATCCAGGTTTATGTATTTAAGGGAGAACATATCCAATAGAAAATAGGAGCAACTCTTTCATAGTATCGATCCAGTCTATGGATTCTGTACATCTATGTCACACAATTTAATTGATCCAATGATAATAATACCCCACCAATTACTATTATACATTATCTCATGCATGAAGGAAGAAATTTCAGAGGTATTGTACCTCTAAAATCTAAAATTGAATCTTCAACTGAGTTCTATAAATGATTGTTTTTAGTATATCTATGACTAACCATTACTCTATCTAATTATCTTTTTTACAAATTTAAAATTCATTAATTTTAATGATTATGTCCCCTGTAATCATTTCAATGAACATTTGGACGATCCAATTAGATATTCCAATGTAAATCTTTTGGGAATTAATTATGTTGGAAGGAAAAACCAATACTCATGATGAACATTAAAACATCAAAATTTAATCCTTTATATATTCAGATCTCATACTATGATTTGATGATAGTTTCAAATGAATTCAAACTTTGGGAACCATATGACAACTCTTAGATAGTTTTATAAGTTATAGATACATTATTATGGATAATTAATTTTTAAAAGTAACTTGTTCTAGGTGAACGCATCCCACAATCATCTTCATCGTCTCTTCTTTATTCTTTGGAAAACAAATTCCGGGTCACCCAAGGGGAAAGATAGGGTTTGAAAACGTATTTTATAAAATTTCCACTAATTACATATTTATTTCATGAATATCCATGGATGATATCTAATATTTCTTAAAATATATTGGGGTAATAACTAGGTGTATTTATACATAAAATTATATCAATTTTTGGGGGCATTAATCCTACAACGTCCTTATAAATGTGTCGCCCAAACTCCAACAAAATCTCATGAAACTCATACCCATAACATCATCATCACTAGAGGAAATACCATCCAATTGATGATTAAATAGATATATTATCCTATGTATGAGAACATAATTATCTTTATGGATTCACATTACCGATATGGATATTTATTCTCTATCACAGTGGACACAACACACCATACACCTGAAATAGTAAATATTCGAATTAATTGTTGATATAAAATTCATACATATAATCATTTCATAAAGACACCTAGCCACTATAATATTACCCCGTAATGTGTAATCACCTCAACTAATTGGGTCACACTATCAGAAGAAATTTATAATCACGAAATAAACTTTAATCAATGTCTCCATTGAAAATTGACTATATATGGGATCATCATGAATCTCTATATCTCAAACAATAGAAGTGGGTTGAATATAGAGTCCTAAAATCATGCCTATATGAAATGAGTAAAAATATAAAAGGAATATATTAAAAATGTAATAATCCAATGAGCCTCTAAGTCATAGTTATACACTTCTAGTAGTGGTTCACATCCCTACTCACCAACTTCCCGAGCATGTCATGGACAACATCGAATTGGTGGAGACAATAATTAAAAACCAATGGTACCTCAAACCGCATGCCCAAATCCTCTTATACGTTGACCAATCTAAATAGCACATGAATCTTGTTGTTCTATTTTGATAATATATCTGAGAACTGTACCACCCCAAGCTACCATGGTACGTTTCACTTTTAATAATGAAATAGCTTGCGTTGTACGCAACATAGAGTTTTAACACACTACGACCAATAAAACTCGTCGTAATGAATTGTAATACCCAGTTTTGGAAATTCTATAAATTTTATTTATCAATGTTGACTTCATTTTTGGATTTGGAATTTCAAAATTAACTTAGGGTGAATTGTTTGTACTTTTATGCCAACTTCCAATTTTTCATGAATAGTGAAAAACATTCTGTTATTGTTTTAAACATATTTATTATTTAAATAATTAATTATTTTATTAAAATTATTTTAGGTAGAAATAGATACATAATATCTATATATGTTCAATGTAATTCATGGGAGAAATTTTATAACAATATATGACATATAAAATATTATTGAACTTTTTACCGTCTTTTACCCACCTTCTATGAACGTTCGAAAATTTGAATAAAACATAAATTTTTCACTTCTATGAATTGAATTTCAAAAATCCAAAAGACAAAGTTGATATTAGTACGTAAAATGTGGTTCAAGAAGATTAAAATATTTTTTGGTGAATAATAACTTTTTACTTTTATTTACCACTATTCAAAGTAAATAGTGTAATTAAAGGTTATACTGATATTATAATTACCCTAAATAATTTCCTAATTATGATGGATAAATTTATTTTAGAAAAATTCAAACATAGTAATAAAATATGATCCTTTTTTCTCACATGGATTAGATTCAGACATTTATTATTTATTATTTAATGAAGAGTTAAAAGTTTTAAATTCAAATTTTTCATAACTAAATCATATTTAATATAGGGTTACACATAAGATAAATTTGACTCTAAATATTCAATAAAAGATATATCATATTTTCTACATAATGGTATTTTATTTATAATTTTTAGACATTAAATTATTAAATTTATTTATGACATAATGAAGATGCAGTAATTACCTTATTAATGAATGATTAAAATAATATATATTATAAATATACAAATAATTGTAAATTGAGACATTTTAATGAATTCCACGAATTTTATAGGATAACAAGTCATATTAGGGTTTATTTAATGATTGTTGATTGATGTAATCTTTTTGTTATGACTTTAACAGAAATCAAATACAAAATATCATTCAAATTGAAATAAATGAGTTTTTAAAACAAATACAATATTATTAAATGATATAACAGCCTTAAAAATCTATGGTTTGTTGAAAAGACATATATAATAATAGATATATCACTAATGAACCACATGGGGTTATTTTGGAATTTTATTGTCAGAATATTAACCATATAATATAATAATACAAGAACCCATGTTAAAAGTTAAACTATTTAACTATGAGTTAAATTTAAACAATAAAAATAATATGGTGACCTAAACCTATCTAAAACATATTGTGTGAGATATTTGGGATATATACTCACCATATAATTGAAATATATCATTTTTGAGCCATTATAAATTGAATATGATTGTATAATAAAATAATATTTCATGTTATATCTTAACTGACCATCACCTCTCTTATAAAAAGGTACTTTCCCATCTCTCAAAAATCACACGTCCATATCCATTTGGTTCGGCCAAACCCTACACAAATATCCTAAAAACAACACTACCTTTTACGTAGAGGCCTTACGTTGTTCATAATTCCAATCTATGGAGCCCTTTTGATCAAATAAAAAAGGAAACGCCTGAAAAATAGGTAATAATTTCACTACCCCATCCAATGTTCTTTTCTTCTTCCACATCCACTATATTTATTATTCCCATAACCAAATAATAATTATAGTACCTTATATATAATGTGATGTCATTATAAATATTATACAACCATATTCATTATTCTATCCATCCTAGGAATGAAAAGTCACCATACGTGCGTACATACGACTTACCATCTCCAAGTCGTGGGGTAATTTATTATTCAAACACATCCGTATTTCTATGGGTATAATAAATAGTATAACTGATTTAAATATTAAATATAACATGTTAAGGATTCTGTATAAATGATATACCATAAAATTATTTATGATTTCACCATCAATAGATTGGTATTGTCGCTTATGCGTACGTACGAATTACCGTCTTCATGAACTTGATGAGATTCAATCCCCATCGTAACCATTCCAGAATAAATTTCATTTTATGAATAACAAAATAATTCTTAAAAAATTAATATCATTTTGTATTTTAATCAAAAACATATTATCCATAACAAACATGTCATTAATGACCAGGCATATAAAGTAAAAATAATCAGTTAACACCCGAAACAACTATACTACCGAAATAAAATTAACAAATAAAAATTATAAGATAATATATGATATCATATTTATGTATGTGGTTCTTTTATAATTTAATAACAATTATATAACAATTATATATTATTTCAAATTACCCTAGACCATGGATAAGTACAAGGTAAGAGTTAATTCTTCAATCTTTTCATTATCTAAGGTCGTTTAAATGTGAGTATCTACCGAGACCTCTTTATCATCCACATATTTGTTTCATAAAAATGTTTTTAAAAACATTTATAAAATTTCCTATACTATGGGTAAAAAACATTTATACACTTCATTTAATTTTTATCTTATTTTTATAAATAAATCTTTCTGTCATTTTCCAAACAAGGTCCTTTATGACCTTTTCATTAAAATTAAGGAAATAAGGTTTTTTTGAATTATACAAAGGGTGCACCTATTTTTCAAAATTATAAAAATTTTGAAGTTTACCTTAAAATAATATAATAATATTTAAAAAACAAATGTTTTCTTTTATAATAATGTTACTTTCAATTGGTTTCAAAATAGAAAGAGGAATTTCTTAAAAAAATTATTTCATCGATGTCAACATCCGTCATTGGATTTTGAACTTATTTGAAGTTAACTTATTATGATAAAAATATTCCATTTTTATTGAAGGTCTTGTGATATGTTTTAATGTGGATGTTTTATTTTTATACAATTTAGGATTTATGGATAAAATATGGAAATTTTGTATCCTTGTTTTAATATGTATGTTTATGTTATGTTTAATCCTTTTCATATGAGGAATGCATTGGACTTAGTATGTGATTGGTGGAGCCTGTTATATTTCCTCGATGCATCAATAGGTCTCATGAAACAATCTATTGTTTTGGCATAATGACTTTACAAAATATCATTTTTTGTCTTGGGACGAGCCCTTGACCATGTTGTTGTAATGTATGGCATTATGCATTACATCATTATGAAATTGGCTATTGATATTGCATGTGATTATTAGACTACAAGAATATCCATGTAAATAAGTAAATGGAATTATTTGACTTATATTTTCCATATTATACTGATGATTAGATTTAGAAGGATTATTTTTTAGTCTTATACATTTCTTTAATGGGTTATGGTTATTTATAAAAGTTTCCTCTATATTGTTATACTTACTGAGCATCTGAGCTCACCCCATTATGTTTTTTTCTAGAATGTGAAGAAGTATGTTATTGATGAACTTTTGGGATAGGATAAGGGATATAAATGTGTTCAATAGAGGCAAAATGTTGTTGTAGTTTTTTTCTCTTGATGTAATGTAAAACATATGTTTGTATATAGTACATCAAATGCTACTAAACTGATCAGTCTTTAAGGAAATAGTCCATTGTGATCAATAAAATGTTGTGTAATAATGCATCGACTCAGGGTAACTAGGGTCAGGGAATTACAGTTGGTATCAGAGGATGTTTAGTAAAAACCTTGGATGGTAGATTTAGAAAAACACTGATTATAGAACATTACCCTAAGATAGTCATTAGGGATTAGTATAGAATAAGAACCTAGAATTTTGGTAATATAGGGATTTTGTGAGTATTCCGAAAAATAAATCCATGTATGGATACAAGCAGGTAGAGGGAAATCTAGTACAGATGAACCTAGGAGTGAAAACTCCAATAAGGAGTTTCATCCTTGACTCGGGGTATCCTGGTAAAGGAAAAATGTGCCTTGTTACACTATTGGTTCGACACTCCCAATGGATATTGTTAAGAATATTGAAATTTTCTTTAAGAACAATTATGAAGGATTTATTAGTATATAACTCCTCAATGAATACTTTTTTTTATGAATATGGAATATATCCATAAACAATTAATTTTTTTCAAAATATTTTACATGTTTGGAATAGTGTATTGTGATTCATAAACTAATAGAGTTTATAATAATGTTTATAAATGGTGAATAGTGGAAAGAAGAGAAACCATATCAACCCATGTAATCCATGTTGGGATTGACATCCTAGTCAAGATAATTATAGTGGAGCTGTTGATGGAACTGGTTCTGATCAGATTAACACATTACTGGGGAAACTCAATCTGGTTATGAATAACAACCTTACCCGTGTAGAGCACCATGATCCACAAAGTGGAGGATCTATGTTAGACTTCTTAATGATCAAACAACTACCAACATTCAATGGGACTACAAATAAATTTATAGCTAAGAAATGGATTTGTTTCATGGAGATAATATTTCATGCATTAGGGAGTAGCTAAAGAGAAAATGTTGTCCTAGTAGTTTATCGCCTCACAAGAGATAAATGTCAATGGTGGTCATTAATTCAAAACACAAAATAGGATAAAGAAGTATCAAATATGGAATGGGCGTATTTTAATGTGATTTTCATATAAAAATAATATCCTCATGAGCATCGGTTGGATATAAGAAGACAATTTCTATGTTTGAGGCAGAGTGAGGATGATAATGTCGCTATGTAGGAGGCTATCCTTACAAGGTTAGCAAGGCATGAAACATATTATATACATATCTTAAGTATTAATATTGATAAATTATTGCATGTGTTAAAATTATTTCTCTTTAAATCATTAGTCTCATAATACTTCAAATCATATGAAGATATTGTCTCATGTGCTATCAAGATTGAAAATAAATTCTTTATGTCCATCAACTTTAAAGAAAAGTAATAGAAGAAGAGATACGATGAACACCCGGGGAATGGAAATAAGGGGAAGAAGGGAAAAGTAGAATATCCATCATATGAAAAATGTGGAATGAAAAACCCTAGTACATGCCTGAAGGGAATATGAGTCTGTTACAAGTGTGGTGAAAAAAGGCCGCCATGAACCTGATTGCACAGGAAGGAAAGAGGCTGTCAATGATGAATTCTTCAGTTGTAGAGAAAATGGGAATTATGCAAAAACGTTTCCAAAGAACCAAACATACATACCTCAAAAAAGGCTAAGCGATGAAACCCAAGCTTATGGGATCACTACTGTAGAGGTTGGAGCTCTAAAAGACATGTTGGATATTAATTTAATGGTTCCCTCATGTTTACCCAATGCTTTATTTGATTCTAGATCATCACAATGTTTCAAGTCCTCCCAGTTTGCTATGAAAATTAGATATCTTCAATTAGATTTAACAAGGGTGTTGTCAGCCAAAATAACTAAGGGAAGTATCATCACAACAATTTTTTATGAATCAATTCCCCTTAGGGAATATAATTATTTTTTATCTGTTGATTTCATCATCAAAACCATGATTGAATTTGATATAATCATCAGAATGGATTGGATTTAGGACCATGATTCGAAATTTATTATAAGAAAAAGGATGTTAAATATTTTTATGATGATGAAAAGTACCTTATCATTATATTAGAAATGTCACCACCTAATTCGTATCTAGATTTACCCCTAGTAGCTCTACTAAATTCATTTATTTGGGAGAAAGAAAATGAAATAACAATGTGGGAGGAAAATAATTTTCAAATAGAGGACGTACCCATTATGCCAGAATATGTTGATGTGTATCCAGATGATTTACCTGGACATCTTCCAGAATGGAAAATTGAGTTTTCCATTGATTTAATTCCTACTTCAAGACCCATATTAAAGACCCCTTATAGAATGAACACTGTGGAATTAGTGGAACTAAAGAAAAATATAGATGAATTGAGTAATAAAAGATTAATTTTCCATAGTGTTTCATTATGAGGATCCCCTATTCTTTTCGTTAAAAATAATGATGGATCTATGATGTTGTGCATTGACTATAGGGAAATAAATGATATTAAAATAAAGAACAAGTATCCCCTACCTTATATAGATAAATTATTCGACCAACTTCATGAAGCTAAATTTTTTTGAAATATTGACAATTGATATTGAAATCATTAGTTGTGTGTAGAGAAGGAATAAATTATGAAAAAATAATTTCAAAAGAGGTATGGGAATTACGAGTTTAAAATATTGCTTTTGGACTGACTAATGCACCTTCTGTTTTTCATTTATTTAAGGAATAGAGTTTTCATGGAATGTCATGATGGCTTTGTAGTGGTATTTATTTATTATATATTGGTATACTCAAAAAGCAACAAAGATCCTAAAAATCCCTTGCACACTATTCTAAAAACCCTCAGAAGTAATGATTTATATGAAAAGAGATGTCGCACACCATCTTGTTAGAATTATGATGGTGAAAGAAAACGTGTAGTCGCAGAACTAATTGTGGAAACAACAGAAAATGTGAAGGTTATCCAAATCGATATAAAATTAGCTAGAATTAAGAAAATGATCTATACAAATAACCGATGGAAGGATTTGGAATTTCAAGTAGGTGATCAATTTAGAAAGGAAGTATATCCATGGAAGGATTTTATATGATTTGTTAAGAAGGGTCAATTAATTAATAGGTACATCAGACCTTTCAAATTTTTAAAACAAATTAGAATTGTAGTTTATCATTTGGAAATGCCGCCAATTCATGAAAAAGTTCATGATGTGTTCCATGTATTACTATTGAGAAAATACATGCCTAACCCAATGCATGTAGTCACCTAAGAATAAATATAACTAGAACCTGAACTATCTTATTGGAAAGAGCCTATCAATATTCATGATACCGGAAAACAAATGTTGAGAAACCGAGTGGATCATCTGCTAAAAGTTCTATGGATAAACCATAAGATTGATGAGGAGACATGGGAACTCGAGGAACATATGATGAAGAACCACCAGAATCTTTTATGGAGAAATATTATAGATATATCGAAGAAAAAATTATTTGGAGGAGGAGTGAATGAGACACCCCAAGCTTCCATGGTACATTTCCCTTTGAAGAATTAAATAGATTTCATTGTACACAACATAGAGTTTTAACACCCCACCACCAATAAAACTAGTTGTTATGAATAGTAAAACCCACATATTGAAATTATATAAATTTTATTCTTAAAAATGGACTACATTTATGAATTCAGATATCAAAATTATCTTATGGTTAATTCTTGTTATTTTTCTAAAGACATTCAATTTATAATGAATAGTGAAAACATTGTGTTATTGTTTAAAACCAAATTTTTATTTCAAAAATTAAATATTTTATTTAAATTAGTTTCAGGTAATATTAGATAAATAGTATATATATATGTTCAATGTAATTCATTAGAGTCATTTTATAATAATATTAGATATTTAAAATTTTATGGAATTTTTTACCGCCCGTTACCCACCTTCCCGACACATTAGAAAATTTTCATAAAACATAATTTTACAACTTTTGGGAATTGAATTTTAAATATCATAGAGTCTCATTTTATATCAGTATGTTATATTTGGTTTAGTAAGATAAAAATAATATTGGGTGAATAGTAACTTTTGATTTTTATTTACCACGGTTAAAAATAAATAGTGTAATTAAAGGTAAAAATGATATTATAATTAACCTAACACATATCCTAATTCTATTTGATAAGTGAATTTAGGCCATGATAAACCTTAGGAAAAAAATATGATCCTTTTGGATCACATGAATTAGATTAAAAAATATATTATTATTTTATTTGAAGTAGAGTTTAAAGTATTAAATTCAATGTTTCATAACTAAAATATTTTTAATATAGTGTTAAACATAAGATAAAACCAACTCTAAATATTTATTAGAATGAAAAAAATATTTCTTAAATAATTTTATTTTGTTTATAATTTTTAGACGTTAAAAAATTAAATTTATTTATGACACAATGAAGATGCAGTAATAACATTATTTTTGAATGAATAAAATAATTTATATTAAAAATATCAAAATAAATTTAAATTGAAACCTTTGATGATTTAAATGAATTTTATACGATAATATTACATTTTATGGATTATTAAACAATTTTTTTTGATGTAATCATGATTTTAGGATTTTAATATAAATCAAATACTAAATAGTGTCAAAATGGACCTAAATAAATTTTTAAAAATAATACTATATTATTAAATGATATAATAGTCCTAATCATATAAGTATTTTAAAAAGTTCTCATACAAAAATATATATATTTTTAATGAACCACTTGGGGTTGTATTATAATTTTATAGTCATATTATTAAACATATAATATAAAAATACAAGAATACATGGTAAATTTAAACCAATTTAACTTATATTTAACTCTAAAATATAAGGGTAACATGGTGACCTACAAATATATAAACCATATTTTAGATAGTTTCTGGACCCATACTCACTTTATCTTTGAAATAAATCACTTTTGAGCAATTATAAACTGAATAAGATTGTATAATAAAATAATATTTCGTGCTTTTCCTAATGTGAACCTCAACTCTCTTATAAAAAGGTACAACCCCTTCTCTCAAAATCACACCTCCCAAGCATTTGGATCTACCTAATCCTACCCAAATATCCTCCCCACTATCCTACAATATACCTAGATGTATTACTTTGATTAGAAAGGCTTCCTATGGAGCCCCTATTATCAAATCAAAAGGAAACACCCAAAGAAGAGGTAATAATTTCACCACCTCTTTTAAAGTTCATTTATTTTTGCACATCCTCGTTCATAGTTATTAACATACCAAAATAATAACTCCAGTACCTTATAAATAATATGACGTTATTATTAATATGGTACAACCATATTCATTATTCTATCCATCTAATGAATGAAATGACACCATACATGCATATATACAACTTACTGTATGCACCTCGTGGTGTAGTTTCTTATTCAAACACGTAATTTATTGGATAAGTATAATAATGAGTACAAATGATATAAATAATTAATATAAAATGTTAAATATTATGTATTTATGAGATACCATCCAATTACATTTTATTTCACCATCAATATTATGGTATTGTCGCTCGCACGTACGTATGGATTACTGTCTCCACAAAAACAATGAGATTCACTCCCCATCGTAACTATTCAATAATAAATTACATATTTTGATTAAAATAATTATTTTATAGATAATAATATCACAATATATATGAATCAAATACATCTTATCCATAAAAACATGTCTTATGTAACCATGCATATAAAGTAAAACCAATCAGTAAACACCCGAAACAATGATACTACTGAAATAATATTAACAAAGAAATATTAGATGATCATATATGTTATCATTTTTATGTACATGGTTCTTGTATAATTTAATAAAAATTATTTAACTATTATATATGAGGTTATCTTACCATTGACCAAGGAATAATACAAGGTAATGGTTAATTCTATAATCACATCATTATCCGAGGTTGTTTATATGTGAGTATCTATTGGGACCTCTTTATCATCCACATCCATGTATCATAACAATCTATTTCAAAACATTTTTACTATTTCCTAGATTATTGTTTAATGACATTTATACCTATGTTTTAGATTTTGTAATATTTTTATAATGGAATCCATCCATTGTTTTCCAAACAAGGTCCTTTATGATGGTCTTAACAAAATTATGTAACAAATGTAATTTTAACTTATACAGCGGGTGCGGAAATTTTAAACAATTATAAAACCATAGAATCTTCCCTTACAAGCTTGTAATTATATTTTCAAAATAATTTTTTTCTTTTATAATTATTTTACCTTTAAATGAATTAAAAGTTGAAAGATGTATTTTTTTCAAGTAGTTTTGATTTCCACTATGTCAACAACCTTTGATTGATTTTAAACTTGTTTGAAGTTGAATTATTATGTTGCAAATCGTCCATATTGTATCAACAGTTTTGTGATATTTTTTACTATAGATGTGTTATTTTTATACCATTAATTATTTATGGATAAATTATAGGCATTTTTTATGATAGTTTTAATAAGAATGTTTATGTTATGTTTAATCCTTTTCATATATGTATAGAATTGGACTTAGTAAGTGATGGGTGGATCTCACTATATCTCCTTGATGCATCGGTAGGTCTCATGAGACAAACTAGTGTCTTGAAACAAGGACTAGACAAAATAATATTTCTATTCTTTTCACATGCCCTTGATTATGTGGTTATGAAGTATGACATTATTCATTCCATAATTATGAAATTGGATATTTATATTTCATGTGATTATTCGACTAGTATAATATCCATGTGAATAAGAAAATGGAAATATTTTAATTATATTTTAAATATTATTCTATTATTTTTGTTTAAAATGCTTTTTTAGTCTTATTTATTTCATTAAATATTAACGCTTATTTATGAATGTTTCGGAATTATTTTTATCTTTACTGAGCTTCTAAGCTCACTCATTTATATGTTTTATTTTTCCAAGGATGTAAAGAAATATTTTACTGTTGACCTGCATGGATAGGATAGGGATATAAGTGTCATAAAAGGGGAAAAATGTTGTTGTTCTTATATCATGGTGTAATGTAAATCTTCTGTTTGTATCTAGTACTTCCAATGACACTAAACTAATCAGGCTTTCGAGACATTACCCCTTTTGATCAAGACAATGTTATGTTATAATTCACTGACACTGGGTAACTTGGGTCGGGGAATTACACCATACATCTATCTATATCTTCCATGACAGGTTAGACATTCTAATGTGTGATGTCCCCAATAGTTACAAGAGAAGCCCCGCCTCTATCATGACTGACATGAACCATAATGAGATCTATGAACTGAAAACCATCAATCTTTAGACAATATAATTATGAGATTCTCATTCCATAATCCTTTTATCTACCATTAGTTACTATATTCTATGGTTTTTACTCATGTGTCCACACTAATCGTACCAACTATTAGTGTCTACTCATCAAGAATGATCACAACTGGACAAGACCTCTCAATAACTCCAACATGGGTAGTAATTTAATTTGATATAACTCCATAAAATATATCTAATTGTAGAGACATCATAAACAAGCATAGTTCGATGAACTGATATCAATCCACATCTAGAGAAATTCATAAGAGGTTTCGAACCATGATGAATACTCTTCCATATTCATGCTAAATTGTTTAATTTGTTGAATCAATTAGGTACACACCTCTAAAACAATGTCTCAATATAACTCGTATACACAGGGAAACCAAAATTATAGTCAAAATATAAACATCTAATCATTTTATTGAGTCAGTATAATCCACTATCTCTCAAGAAATCCCAGATTAAGAGTCACTTCTAGGACCAAAAAATAGTCTGCATTGGTCCTTAAAATGATGACTATTTATGTATATTCATCTAGCATGTACTCGTATTGTTGGGGGAATCCCTCACCTGATTCCAAATGGTTGATACCTTTACATCACATCGAATACATTGAGACTATGACCATAATCTTCAGTTTCTATTTCCTCAACCTAATACTTAATAGGTTGTAGTAAGATTGGAAGGCCACCTAGAGACACCAAAATCTATTTAAGACTATGTAATGAATATTCAATTCATGAAGGATCATACCCATAGTCCTTCCATGGAATCTTGGATGAGAAACATCATGGTAAAATCCATAAAAAATCAATATGTACATTGTTTAATGATTAAATAATGGTTTTTTACAATAGATGGAAATGAATATCAAAACCCCTTCTTATAGAATTCATGAACCAATGTTTTTCATATTACTAATAACTATATGATCATATTAAATATTTATTTTACCAAAGTCATGGTGAATAAATACATATACCACCACACTAAAACTAGATTCCCTAAACTGAGATCCGAATAGAAAACACCTTAACATTGTTTCCCTAATTCCAGGAGAAAACTCACAATATGAAAATATCCCAAATCAGGTCCTTTTATGAACACATCTATTATACCAATATTTCATTACTCAACCTCACGGAGGCCTTCCTATTCAGTATTATATTGTTTCTAACACCTCAATCCCTCCTTCAATAGCCCAAGAGGCTAAAGACTAGGACCATGTCAGGTTATCTCATACATGGGATTCCTTATCATAACATACCCTATACACAGAAAAATCTTCAAATACCAAAACAATGATTTAAGATAAAGAAAAAGGGATACAATAATTAATGAATAACATATATCCCCCAATAGGTTATGATTATTTACTAATGTGAATATAGTAATAAACACAATAACACCAAACTAGATAAATGTTTCCATCTATTTGATAAATACAGGACTACATTAATGTTTAATAACATTGAAAAATATGTGGTATATCTATCTCAAGATAATAAATCTAAGTATGGGCCTCCTAGAAATACATCAAAATACATCTAGTATATTTATGACATGAAATTTTATGGAATATACCATAAAGGGGTAAGTATAACAATACTAGTGGGAAAACCCAAAACCAAACAATGTAATGACTAATGAGATAAGTCAATATGGTCATAATGTTTCAACCATCATAGAATTATTTTTGATGTTTTAGGGTAATTCTCCAATGGAAAATCACACTTCACAAGTTGTAATTTCACTAGTCTAACACATCCAAGAAGTTATATTCTCATGAATTTACATATATTTACACCCATTAAAATTTATGATCTTGATACACATATCCTGGATGACACCCAAGGCTATAGGGGACACTATAAAAAGTAACTATATTAACATTCTATGTAGGGGTCGTTCAACCATGTTAGTTGGTCATGATGATTTTTCAAAAAAACCCCTAGTGATTGAGATTAAATGATAAATTATAAAAATGTAGAACACATGGATTGATTATAATAATAGATCCAAAAATAATCTCATATAATGCATCAAAACATTATTAATAGTTTGTAATACCTCACAGTACCATCATAGAGAAAGACCAATTAAATATTTTCAAATGATAGCGGTATATACTTATAATATGGAGTTACTCATCATTCCATGTATAAAGTACATAGAGTGTACTAGAATTAAAGAACATGTCTCATCTACCCAGGTTTTACCCAGATACCTCAACATGTACACATGTACATTAGGTCTTGGTTGTGTACCTTGTCCCTGATATTATAGATGGATATTCTTTTATATATGACTGATACAGAATACCGGCACATTACTATATACTAAGGGTGTGTGTCTGTTATTCACTTTTATATTCCATATAGTTTGGATTTCCATATAAATCCATTAATGTTTTTGGTCACTGGACCACACTGGTATAAACCATGATTCCAAAATGGATTTACCCATAGACCATGGATCATATTTGACCATTCCCACCGTATCTCCAGAGTCCAAATTGAATTTATCAAACAAATAAATAATTTTCCACTGTCACTCTACCTCCTTAAAACACTGAATACCACAACAAAGGACCTCTAAATTGGAATCTAATTGTCCACCATTATCATGAAATACAATAATTTGGTTGATATTATTAGAAAACACTTTACAAATGCTTCTTTTTTATTATGAATGATTACCCAATTGTCATTTCACTTGGTATTTTTCAATACTCTATCCAAAATAATCATCAATGATGATCACAAATAGAATTTGGAGTGAAAATAAAAAAACCAAAATATTGTGGAATGAAAAATGACAATTTCAATGGTATTCCATGATTTTTTGTCATATGGTGATCAAAATATAATAAATAATCAATGAAAAATAAATTCCAAAATGTGAATTATTAATTTTAACTGACATAAGTCAAACGTTAGCTCATTATTGAAACTATATGAAGAGTTGATCCATTTTCAAAATGGTATAATGAAAACATTTGATAACTCATAGATAACAACATCCTTATTCAATTTTTTACTAAAATATCATAAATATTTTATTTTATTTCATCGTTACTTGTGAGATCCATTATCATTGTTGAAAATTCCACCACTATATTAATTTATCAAGATACTTGATTTCTTTTAATTTTAAAAAATCATCTATGTACTCCCATATCAAAGTAATAGGATTAAAAAACATTCACCATGGATTTTACATAACTGATACTTAAAATGATTGGTTTTGTTCAAGAAAAATACTAATTAATTAATTAATTCGTTAATTAGTTAATATTACACCTATGGACACCCTTAAAAAAACCACCCAACGTCGAAATTCAGTATCTCATCCCTAGGGTAAAACCTCACTTTAAAATTCAATGACACACTAGAGTTTTCCAAAAAACACTATTTATTGGTAATTAAGTTATTTAAAAAAGCACCAGATTGGTATATTATATTTAATAATTTTATTTTTTCAATACTAGGGATCACTATGTTGTAGAAAATATTTATTACCCAGTTTTTGGATCAAAAAAAATTTCATAACATATTTTAATATCTTACATGTCAAAAAATGGATGTTATAAAATTTAGTGGACAGGTTTAAATATGAAAAATTCTACTGATTTGCTGGATATAAATCCCATTACGATATGAAAAAATTTATTTAAAAAATGATTGATGATTACACTAAGCTCATATGATCTTATGATGTTATATTAACTAATCATAAAACTCACATTGGATAGAAATAAATAAATTATATTAGTCAAAAGAATAAAATGAATAACAATAGTCAAATAAGAAGCATAATTCCACAAATAGAGCCAGTATTCCATTAAAAATAATGGATATGTTGAGAATATTCACTGACCAGTGATTTTCATAATGAATCTATAAGTCAAACATCTACTATATAGTGGTTCAAGAGGGTTTACATATACTAGGTAAAATCCCTTGTAAATATGATAAAATTTCTTAGGTCAATGGTTTTCTAATGTACAAATTATATGAGTTCTTCATGATGCTCTGTAACACCAATGATTAGTAATTTTGATGAATTTCAAACATACTGTATTTTCATGATGAATCATGAATATTCTAAATGGATTGTGAATCATTCTACAACTTTGAGAGGAGTAGTAATTTAATAAAATTTCATTCCATTGAGTATAAAAAAGAATTTGAGGTCATCAGTCGAATAATATGTCTGATCCTAAAAAAACAATAAATTTATATTAAATTATTGTGAAATATATATTGTATAATAATCTGTAAAAGGGAAAAGTGATAATTTTTTTGAATTAGTGTACGTTTCAACAATGTTTTTATTTTTTTAGTATAATTACATTGGGTATTTATATAGTGTGAATTGGTACCAGAAATATGTGTAGATAAGGAAAATTGGATAGAACAATCGATTAGAGATATCATATAGATATTTTATCAGATGATGTTTTTGAATTATATATATGGAAAATCTATTCTAGTAATCATTCAAAATTCATATCCTAGGAGTGGTTAGGAATTGATCCTAAGAGAGTATACCATAAAAAGTCTGAAGGACGAATAAAAGGAAATACTATGGGCATAAATCAAATGATGATATTAAATGGGCCATTTTAAATTGATTTTCTGAATGTGGATATGAAATTATTTTTTATTTGTTTGGATAAATAACATATGAACACCCTTTGAAACTGATGGAAGTGAGTATAATATTTGTTACAATGAGATAGGTTGATACTAATGGGATTTGGGTTATGATTTTTTCACATATTATTATTGTATTCTCATCAACATATGGTAGTCTCTATAGGGAATATACAATCATCCATTTTTTTTGGAAAATCATATAAATCTTGTGTTATATATTAATTTTTCAATTTTTTCTATCTAGTGAGTTTTATATAAAAATTTAATATGGTTTTAAATAGTTACATGTTTTAGTGGTTTATTTTAATATAATTAAAATTATAAAATATCACCACTAACTCAATTCCAACTCTCCTTTTGTTGTTCTCAAATTCATAAGGAACATCATGTTTGGTCAAAGGGAGATGATTACCATGTTTTATCCCAATCAAAGATAATATGAATACAATTTAAAGTAAATGTATTCAATTATTTAATGGAATGAATTTATATGATTGGGAAAATATGACCATATTACATCTTTTACCACTTATCATAAAGATAATTAGTACAATTTCAACTTTATTTCTAAAAATAGTGAAATATTTTCTTATGAAATAGATAGAAAAAAAAGAATGATACGGTTTATGGAAAAGATATAATATATAATGTAATTACATTATTTGATAGTTTTTTATAAATGTGAGGGATATAATTATATTAAATTAAACATGGGATAAAATAAAATGTATATTTTATTGAAATATAAATCTAAAGGAATAACTATAAAAATATGGTGATGAAATTTGAAAGATAACATAATGATTGATGATAGAATTATAAATATATATTTTTAAAAAATTATATGTTTCAGTGATGTATTCGATGATTCCAATATTTTTATGACATATAATCGTATATTAAAAAAATATTATAATATAAAATGTTCAATATTATATATCAATATGAATTATCTTTTGAAAATTTTCAAAACCATCTTATTGTATATGAGATGTAGAAGGATTTTGTATTAAAAAGATGATGAAGGAAAAATGAGTTCAAAAGATATGATAAAGATAAAAATAAATCAAATCTATCATATGAAAGTTATATTAAGTGATTTATAGGATAATAATTTAACTGTAATTACTGATAACACGAGGAATGTTATATCCAAACATTGTAGGTGAGGTAGAAGAGATAATAAAAAAACTCCAACAAAAATTTGTTTAACTGAACATAAATTTTAAATATTTCTATGAATTTCTATATGATAAATCTTAGAGAATAAGAAGGTGATTTTGAAGAAAAATATTTGTGGAATAAGTGGAGAAAAATATCCATGGAATATAAGAAATCAACTAGATGTAAGAAAATGTTTAATGAAATTATAAAATAACTTCAATGATTTTGAAAGTTGAATATGAATCTATTGAAACACTTTTGTTAAAATATTTATATATAGAGATGTTTATAACATTAATTTAAAATTAAAATATAAATGATCCCTCATCACATTGTGAAGATGAAGATTGTGAATAATTCTTATAAAAATATAATATGACATTAAATGATGTGGAAATCCTAGGGGGGAATTGAAAAAAAAATAGAATGGTGGGGAAGGAAGTAGGGAAAATTAATGTATAAAAGGAATATAACAATAAAAATGTATATAATTAAATTGAGGATATTATGATCACGAAACTGAAAGTGAATTTTATTTATATTTAATGTAATATCACAGTGATAAAATTTCTTCTATAGAAGATCATGTTTTTAGAACTCAGTTTAAATAACTTTTTTTGGAACATAACATAGTAAATTTGAGAAAAAATTCATCCTCCCCACATAGTTATATCCTAAAACATCTCATGAATCTGAGAATTTTCTTCCTAATAATTTTGTGCAATATTTACCCATGAAATCTAAATGTTTATCTTATTATTAAAACCTTCAATGTGTTATAAATAATATAGTAAAAATATATATTCATAATGGAAATTTAAAACACATTAAGTAACTACTAATTGAATATAAAATATGTAATAATGATTCAATGAATTAGGTGAATGAAATCCAAATTGTTTTATAAACCATAGAAAACATTCTATAATAAAAATCCAAACTTCATTATATGATGATGATGTAGTGTATATTACTGGTTCTATTGTGTATATTAGAATAAGAATTATTACTATTAGAAAAAAATAAATATCAGTAAGAATAGTCTTTATCTAAGGGGAGAAATATTGGATGAAATGAAAATATATTTCTTATGTTACATGAAGAGGAAAAATACTAGTGATCCTATATTATAATTTTTCCAATGAAAAACTAAATTTATTGAACAGAGGATCTTTATTGAAAATGTGAAAAAACCAATTAACCATTCCGCACAAGACATGATAACACATCTAATAAAAGTTTTATTTACCAGGATAAAAAAGTAAATATGTAATGAATAAAATTTAAAAAATATTATTGGTTATTGAGACTTATGAAAATGATATTAAATTGAAAAAAAATTCATTGTTCAGTGATTTTGTTCCCCAAATATGATCGGTGATGTAAAAATAATGAAACATGCTGATGAACTGAAAATAGAGTAGTTTCATTTGGAAATGATGGTTCTTGTATAATTTAGAGAAATATGAATGACAATAATTAAGGATATGAAAGTAAATATGAATGATGTTTTATTTTATTATGTTTTAATGTATGGCTTGTTATGATAATGATGACATTATTGTGATATTATTGATTTTTTTTTTCAAAATGTATTCTTGTATACTCAAACATTTCAAATATATATATATATAATATGATAGGAGAATAAACCTATAGTAATATTTATTGGATTTTATATCTCTTTAACTAATGTCACAAAAGTGATGAGGATTAAAATATGTGATGACATCAATGTCACATGTGTCATTTCGATAAAAGTAATAAAATATCTTTTCAAGTATTTTTTATAAGAAACATTATTATATTATAAGAAGAAATAATGTTGTTTTTATAAGACCTATAAAATGGAATATGGTTAGTAAATGACATATGAAATTGAAATCCAATCTAACATAATAATTGAGCTCATTAACATTGATATTTCTAGGTTGATGTTAAATCAATCAATAAAATTAATTGAAATTTTTTTGCTTCATTGAAGGTTGCACATATATAAAAAATATAGTATTCATGAAATATAAATTAAACATTGTAGTAATATTTAACTATATCATAAGTCAACATTAAAGAGATATGGATGTGTATAAATAAATTTTTAAACTAAAATAAAAAATGAGTAAACAAGGAAATGATTTGGAAAACAATCTGATGAAACATGGAATAATACTATAATAATTTTCTGTACAGAATCCAAAAAAATTGTGAAATGGAATTGAATGTCAATAGTTTTGTAGAAATGGGAATATGTGGTTTCATATAATATATTCAATCATCATTCTTATGTATAAATTTAATATTTGAAATGATCATGATAAAAATATATTTTTTTTGAAGATAGAATATAATTTTTCACTTTATGATATATAATATAATTAGTTCCCATTTATGAAATATATTATATTGTTTTGTGGAACATTCGTTAATTTGATAAAAAATATAGATCAAGGAATTTGTGAAAAATAAAAAATGATGAAATTTTCATTTGATAAGCATCAAATGGAAGAGTTAATAAGTACAATAATAACATTGTAATTTTGTTTGGATTCTTATTATGTTAACTTGATTTAAAAAAAATCTTTATCATAATTTAATAAATATTGATAATGGAGAAGTTTTGAAATATATAATATAAACACACACTAAACATCAAAAGGAATGTTCTTGTATAACATCCATTGTACAAAGTTACTCATATAAATTCTATGATGAGAAAATTGAGATGGATACAAGATAACTGAATGTTTATAAATTATTAATATACATTGATATGTGAAAATATTAATTGAAATTTGAATCATCTATTTCTGAGTTGAAATATTTTTAGGATAGAGAATTAGACATCCATTATTTTATAGGTGGAGAATAATCACTTTCTGAGGTAGTTTAACACAAATGGTGGGAAAATTTATTTAAATAAGAGTTATATTTTATTTAAAATAACCTATGATCTAGTTTTATGAAAATTAAGAAATAATGTAATTTGGATAAAAAAGGTTTTGATCAATATACTGAAAGTACATAGGGAAATATCATGAAATTTACAATAGTATATTTATAGTGGTTACTCATATGTAAAAGTTTATGATTTTGAACAATCTTTTTCCCCTACTGTGATTCATTAAACTATAATAATTTTCATGGAATGTTTTTTCCATTATAGAAAAAAAATTATATCAATTTGATGTTATGTAAGATATCCTAAATGTAAAAACTAATAATGAATTTTTTATTGAGCAAGATAGTGGTTAATTAAATTATAATGATGGAACAATGGTTTGTGAGATAAGGATAATGATTAATAGACTCAAAATTGTTCAATGATTAGGGTAATATAAAATTGACATTTTATTGATGTAGTGAAACTATTCTAAATAGAAACATAATAAAAACATTTATGATACATAAATGGGAATATTTTACATTATTTTAATTATTTATGTTCAAAAAATAATTTATATAGGTGATAGGGATAAAAAATATGATGACATTATATTAAAAATGTAGAATAATATTTTAATATAGAGTCAATGATAAATAACTATATTTTTTGGAAAATATGTTCATCCTAATAGATTAAATATAATTATATCCCCATTATATTCATCAAATTATTTTTTTTAAAATATTTTCACGATTTATTACAATAAATATTTTAATATCATTTCTATTCGAATTATGATTATTATGTTTAAGGATGTTATATATGTGGATCAGAAATACCTTTGATGGTTGGAGGGACGTTCACTCTATAATTCCACATCATATCCATACATTATTTATCATGTCATATAAAGTAATTCTCATGTATATTAATGCAATTTCATCTTATGGAATTTTTTATAATCTAATTTTCGACATGAACATTATTAGATACAGTAATGATGATTTTCGTAACGATTATATTGATAGAAATTAAACATCAAATAGAATTTTTATTTTTTTGGGAAATTGACATGATTTGGTTTAATATGAATTAAATATATTTTGAATGGATAATAATAGAAGAAACAATTGCATCTACCCATGAATTAACACAAATATCATGGAATAATGTTCAATTATATGATTTAATATTTCATATTAGAAAAGAATTTATGGTTTATTATAATAATTATGAGTTATTTACTGTTCAAAAACAATTTAAACATTTTATATAATAGGATATTGATAGTTTATATCATTTAATAAAATATAATGTTTTGGTGTATATGTTTTGATTTAGTACATTTCAATAAATTATAAAATTATTGATTTTTTCACCAATGATTCAAAGTGAGAATTGTTGCGGATCTAATGATATTACTATATGTTAACAATACAGAAATTAATCTCTAACATTAATAAAGAATTCCCCCATTATCCATTGTATTCTATTTTTAAAGGAGGAGAGGCTGTAAAACTCATTTCTAAAGTAATTTGTGTATACCAACATTATATTATAATGAAACGAGGTAGATATGATTTTAGAAAATTTAATCTTATATTTTCCTTAAAATTTAATATTTCCATGTTACTAAATTCTATAAATCCTACTATATATCCAAATGTGTAGTGTGAGAATATTAATTATGATAAAATATATGGTTTGAAAAGAAGATAATAAATTATTTTTCTTTAAAATATATAATCTTACTATGAATGTTTTAATCAATCCAAATGGGGAAATTGGAGATCATTTGGTATTTTTTGGAATAATTTTTTTATTTTCCATTCAAAATTATCTTATAGATAATTATCATTTTTCAGGTGTAAAAATAGATGATGGTTATTTTAATAAATTTTAAATAAAATTTCAAATAATAGCTGATCGAAGAATCTATATTCAATATAAAAATATTCATTATGTCATATGATGATATCAATATACTCATTTTCCATAAAAATCGATGATTAATATTATCCATGACACATAAAAAAATATATAATTAATGATTTTCAGAATGATGGTAAAAAATTTAGGCTACAAAACATAGATCATCTGAAATATGTAGTCATATGGTGAAGTTGAATTATTATTTAGTCCATAAAAATTTATTAATATTCATATAATGTAAATTAATAGAAGAGAATATATTCTATCCACCAGTGGTTGTGAAAATGTATATGTATATAGTTTCAAAATGTAAATTATCTAATGTACATGATTATGTTTTATTATATTGACAGGTGAAAGAATTTAGAGGATTAAAAGAATGTGAATAATCAATATATACCATAGAATTACCCTAGAAAATTCATCAAATCTATTCCAAAAATCATTTTACAAATACGAATTTGTAAAATAATTTAAGATTTTGTTGAAGGAAATATTTCTTGATATTTTCAGAATGAGTTCTCTAAACTATGTTTTACATTTTAGCTATAGTTGGAAGATCATATTGATTAATGTTTAATAATTGGATATATAAGGCCACAACCTTAAACCTTACATAATATTGAATTAAATGAGTAATTCACATTGAGGATCTTTTCGGGATTAGAGTTTTAGAGAATTAGGACACAACTATTACATCTCAAAAGATTAAAAAGTAGTCGCTTCTACAAAAATTTCTATAAAATAAAAACTCTTAAAAAGAAACATGTCTAGTTCCATGTTTTAGGTAGCATGACGTTCCCTTGAACCCATCCTTGACCCTATTCCCCGCTAAGTCCTTTGAAAAACATTTCAAAAACTTGGGATGAGCATAAAAATATCAGTAAGAGATACAGAAAGAATGAAAACTGTTAGTTCTTCAAAACAACAAGTAAACCATGTATACTTTATCAAAGTAATACTTTTCACCTTTTCGAATTAGTAAAAACTCTTCACTGAATAAAAGTTCATTACTTACCCTTCTGTAACCAAAATATTACCATAAAACCCATATAAAGATCACATAACATATAAAGGTAACTTGGGACGTAAACATACTTAAGTGGAATAACCATAAGGTCGACTTCCACACATATCACTTAATGTAATATCCATTCGGCCAACTTCCATACATACATAATGGAATAGCCATACGGCCGACTTCCATACCCATTGCATTGGAGGTTATAACGTAACCACCCATCCTGGTATTCACGGAACCACCCTTCATATGGTTTATCACGTAACAACCCATAAAATGTCTAAGTACCATTATAAAATTATAACACAAAAAACCAACATTGTGGAATGATAACATTTCCACATTTCAATCACAATATATCATTTAAATATATTGACATAATATAATACTTTATCAAAACCATTTTCAATACCAAAATAAAAAAAAAGTATATGGTATTTATTTTATTTTAAAAACATTATAGCTTATTGAGGAAGCCAGAGATCAAATAATACTCACGGCGGCAGAAAAGGTTGTTGTCACCGCATATGTAAAAGAAAAATTTATTTTTGTCATTTAGTAAAACACTTCATAGAAAAAAGATTCCTTTTGAATAAACATAAAAGTTAAAGGGGTTTATACACCGTATAAAAGAAGGTTTTGTATAAAACAAAATATGCATCAATGAATGGAGATTGAGATGAAGACTCTTACAAAGACGGTATCGTTGATTTAAGGATAATCCAATTGAATAATTATGTGTGACAAACGAATACACAAAATATAAGTGGATATTAAGTGTAAAACAATTAGTTGTTATTCACACATATTCATATAACGACATATTCAAGGAGTACAAGTTTATCCCAAAGAATCAAATTTGGGTTAAAAAGTTCCCTTGCAAAAATTTGACAGCCTAACGTCGTCACTTCAAAATTCAGAAAAAGAGTTGATGAGAGATAAAAAAAATTATCTCATCACTTAAAATTTACATCAATAAGGATATATGAGAATATATCCCAACATAACAATATGTGAATTAAAAGACCCAACAAAAGAAGTCTTTTAAAAAGAAGAGGGTCAAAGGTTCCCTTACCGACTTGGGCATCTTTTGAAACATAAACCCCATGAAAGAATGTCAATACATCATTGGTGTAAATACTCATAAACGAAAGTATATTACACAAAGAGTAGAATAATGGGAAGTACATACACCACTCAAAGTAAATTGTGGTAAATTTAGCATAAATCTCATGGGAATAAAAGTGAGATGAAAAATCCCTTACGAAAACTCGACAGCCTAACGGCGCCACTTAAAACATCCAAAATGGATTGATGGGAGAAAATAGGGTCTCTCATCATATGAACAATAATAATTACAGTAAGATAAATATAAAATAACATCCCAATAACAAGAAATATGAGATTTAAAAGTAATTACATAAAGAGCGTACTTAAAAGGAAAGAGAGGAGTAGGATCCCTTACCTCGGGTCCCACTTGACTCGATCATTCTTTAACGTCCTGAATAATAAACATGAGTTAATTTCTAATTTCTTAAGAAACTTTATCATGTTAATTATTCCTTTTATATCAATTATTTACATGTTATAAACATTATTTAATCATTTAAGTTAATAATGTTTGTTTTGTCGATATTTGGTTCTTAAGTTAAAAGTGGACCTTTTACAATTACATGTTGTTCGTGTGGTAAATGGTTCATTATATCCAGAATTATATTCATGATTTCGATATCATATATATCATATATATCCATAATATATATGTATTTATAATATTACATAATCATTTAGAGATAAGAAATGAAATGCACTGTTCATGGAGACGGTAAGCCGTACGTACGCATGAACACTACTTTCATTTCTTTGTCATATTAATGGAATTAAAACTAAATGATAGATATATATATATTAATTCTAGAATTATATTCATCATTTATATGTAACATACATTATATATATTCATTATAAATATGTACTTATAATAGTACATTACATTTGGGGATAAGAAATGAAATGCACCGTTCATGGAGATGGTAAGCTGTATGTACGCATGAACGCTACTTTCATTTCTATCTCATACATTAATGGAAAGAAATAATAATTATATAGAGGTATATTATAATTACAGTATAAAATCATATATAATAATTTTAAATCCATCCTTTATATGTCCCACATATGGAATTAACGAATCACATCACATTGAGGCGGCGGTAGTCCGAACTTCCTTAAATGAAGATAACACGTTTACCCATAATGGAAACCATAAAGGTATGCCATTAATGAAAAATACAAAAGCTTAAGTAAAACATAAACATATTTTATATCATATATAAATATAGTTACAACTTAATGGACACCTTTTAAGGTATTATATGAGTGTTGAACAACGATCGTTTCGTGAGGCAGAAATTCGCCATCCACAGAAACAGTATGTTCTTTAACCATTATATGTAGGTGTGTGTAATTGTATATATAATACTTCTTATAAAAACATCCATGTATATTGAAGATACTGTAATTGTTACAAAAGAAATGAATAAAAAGAGTTTAGGGGGTTGGAGAGGCAAAATAAAACAAAAGGACTCAACTGAAGACATTACATTAAAATTGGGTAACTCCATTTGGTTTGAGATCAAAGGAATCCTTGGGAATATTTTTGCCCAAATTGAGGCTTCAAGGAGTAAGAGAGGGAAGGGGAGAGACAAAATGGTCAGAGGTTGTCCGAGCCAATGGCTTTGTGAGTGTGGATAAAGAGGTAGAGGTGGGGGCCTTTTATAAGAGGAGAGGAGGGGCACTATTGTAAAGTTACAAAATGTTACTTTATTTTCAAAACCATTTCGGATTTTAAAGGTCCCACATTGATTTATTCAGAGTATAAGGTGATAAGGGTTCTAAATACACTCATCCAATAGGTTTTGGACATGTGTAGGTCTTAGATATTACATTATCTTTCCATTTTATTTAAATCGTTAAATAATGAGGTCATCGCTGCATCATCATGATGTCATAAATAATTTAATTTATATAATGTCTAAAAATTACAAAAAAAATTACAATGATGTAGGAAATATTTTTATCTTTCCAATGACTATTTATAGTAAAAAATATTACTTGAATTACCCAATGTAAAAATTGTTTTAGTAAAACATCTCATGGTTGTGTCATTTTAACTTTAACATTAAATAAAAAGGTATTTATGTCTTTTTCCAACCAAAGTGGATCCATGGGGTCCCCAAGATGACCCATGTATTTTCTTGGTCGGACATGAAAAATTAAATGAGTGTATTACATGTGTTTAGGTCATTTCATTTTATTAAGACATTATTCTTACCTTAAACTACACTAATTACCTCTAATCGCGATTGAAAATTTAATAAGTTACTATTCACCAAAAAATTATTTTTATCCCATTGAACCACATTTTAATTCTTAATAACAACAATGTATGTTGTATTTTTGAAATTCAAAACACAAAGATGAAAAATTTTCATTTAAATGGAAAAATCAGTATTTTTAAGTACCACTTAGTGGTTTCACTATTCATCGAAAATTGAGGTTTTTCAGAAAATTACAAAAAATTAACCCTAAGGTATATTTGATATTCCAAATTCAAATATTATGTATATTTAAAAAAATTCAAAACACATAAGTTGAATTAATTAAGTTAATAATTAATTCTCACTGTCAAAACAAATAGCGTATTTTTAAGAAACAAAATGTATCAAAAGATTGACACTAGTTTAAGTCTGATTTCAAAGTGATATTAATTCCAAAGACCAAAATTGGATTAGATGGTAAAAATATATTAAAATTTAACATTAAAACCAATTAAAAATATAATCTAATCCTATAAATAAATTATATTAAAAAGTGGTTTTGAATTAAAATACAACATTTTTCACTATTCATTAAAAATAAAACTTTTTAGGAAAAATAACAAAAATTTACACAAAGTAAATTTTGATGTCCCGATTCTAAATAAGAATTTTATTTTGTCAAATATAACACATACCATTGTCAAAATGTTGATTTAAAATAGGTTCGCCATCAAAAGGCGGTTAATCGACCTTTTAAAGAATATTAGAATGTTGACGCTTAAAATTGGATTCATTCGCATTTTTAATCCTCTAACATTTATTGTAAAAAGTAAAAATATTTGACAAACATATATAATAATTTTGTAGTTAGTTATATTCATTCCTTCCATCACAACATCAAGGCGTTAACTACAATTTAAAATAATATAATTTTATTATTAGAGTGCAACGTAAGATTCCCAAGAAACTCGTTGTTGCGTGTTGGGTACGTCATCGAGCATAGCATCCCATTTAATGTCTATTAATATTTTATTCAAAAATATGGATAAATATGAAATTGTCATATTCTTTATTTACCTGGGGTGTTACATCCTTCCCCCCTTTTGGGAATTGCGTCCTCGCAATTTTAAAATTTAGCTTCGAAACATCTTTGAAAGTCCCACATCAGAACAAGAGTCGGTAAAACAATCACTTTAAAATAAAGAAAGATAAGTACAGAGGTCAACCGAGTTAACCCATAATAGGATTCCGTGTAGGAAAACATGGACATGTAAGAAAAAGTAAAGGGTCATGTTCTTGAGGGAGAGTTATAGTAAACATGTCTAGGAGAAAGTTAACCATAAGAAAATAACAAACTTGTGATGGGTTAAACGGTATTTGATTCCTCAGTAGGAAAAGTTAATAGACAACATTTTGTTTTAAGTTACATTTTATTGAGGAATTTATTCATAAGGATACATAATCAATTATCATGTTGACTTTCATCTTTTATTAGATTCCTTACACAAACTCATATTTTCTCTAAAAGACGAGTATTTATGAAGACTTGTTCATATTAAGAGTACTATAATCAACTTCTAGATAATCACCTAATCCACCAAAGAGAACTATATACTTCTCGTGTCTTTAGGTTTTAACCAAAACCAAAACCAAAAATGTTAGTACAAGATCAGATAATCCAGAAAAAGATAACCCATAAAAAATCTATTCTTAATCTCCAAAATTTGTCCAACAAAACCCAAAGTTCAACGAGGACCATCCGATAAAAAATTTGTCCATAAAATTCTTCAGAGTAAACCAATCTAATATTGAAACCCAAATATTTGAAGGATTTAGTAACATAGTCTTCCAAGTTAAATCGTAACCTTTATTTCCAAAAAACATCAGTTTCCCCTAAAGTCTCGTATTGTAAAGTAATTAACCTAATCACATATCCTCCATGATAGGTTAATCATTTTAATAAATAACCCAAAATCAACTTACTCTTAATTTATAAAATCATATAACTAAAAATAATCAGTCAAACTAACCAGGGACTTCACGTAGTCAAGTGGTAGGCGATAAATACCAGTCGCACTTTGGTTGTGGGTTCGATTCCCACAGCTTTGTCCGACGCGACGGGTAGTCACACGGTCTGCTTGTTTTCCTTTTTCTAAAACTATATAATTCTCAAATAATTCTCCAAAAGAAAGGATAAAATCATCAAAAATAACCATAACATAATTTAAACTCAATTTTATTTCATGCCTTTTACTTGAATCATAACATATAGTAACCAATTTTTACCTCAAAAGTAAGGATCATATAAACCCAAATGGTTATTTATAACTATGTCCACCAAAGAAAAGATAATTATTCCTTGAATAAAATTTGAATATATTAAACATTAGGGTTACACAAAATATAAAAAGACTTCTAATGTAACCCCATCATCAAAAGAGACTTAATACACTTAAGAATTTCACCATAACTCTTGAAGCCCTTATATATTGACATCTTACTCATTCAACATTATTCATGATCCATTAACCATTCCTTTCCAACTTATTCTGAAATACCTCTTTCCTACAAAAAAAATCATGAATCATATCCTAAGATTCCAAAATTGGAAAACAATAGTCATGAAATAATACATACCTTTGATTGGTCATTGTCAGTTTCTTCATCCTCAATCGGAATGGAATTTGGTATTGGTAAATGAATATTTGTACGATTGTGGTGATCCCATTCCCGAAACATCTTCATAGGACATGTGTTTGCATAATGACCATGCACACCACATTTAAAACATTCAATTGATCCCTCATAAATAACTTCTTTCCCTTTCCTCGAGTCAACTAGATGCTTCCTTTTTCCATTGCAGGTTCTTTCTTTATGACCTTAATTTCCACATCTATAGCATATTTCTGTCCCTTTGAAACATTTTCCTAGGTGTTTATTTCCACATCTTTGAGACATAGGTTTTTGTACACACTTACCTTTATGATTATTACCTGTAGTTCTGTAGGGATTTGTTTCTCGCATATATGATGACTTATAGAGATCACCAAGGTTTAGGTGGTCAGTCATGACTCCAGATATTTGGTTGAGGATAAACACAATAGTTCTCATTTCATATCCCATATCATTCAGTTGCTAGCTCAGAAAACTGTCACAGTTTCCTTCAAATCCACCGTTACCTTGGTGCCTGCTAGATCCATCCATTTACTAAAACCAAGAAGTTCAGTGTGAGTATATCAACAAAGCCATCATGTACTAAAGAGTAAGATAAACACTAATATATACTTAGTCATTCACTTTATCTAAAAACAATGACTCTTTCTGAAATCCTAACCATTATGGTCATGTCACTTATGCTTAAAGAATACCCTAACCTCTAAAGTTATCTAAACCAACCTTTGTTATCAACTATAAGGCCCTAGCCTTAAACCTTACTTAATATTGAATTAAATGAGTAATTCACATTGAGGATCTTTTCAGGTTTAGAGTTTTAGAGAATTAGGATATAACTATTACATCTCAAAATATTACAAAGTAGTCACTTCTACTAAAATTTCCATAAAATAAAAACTCGTAAAAAGAAATATGTCTAGTTCCATGTATTAGGTAGCATGAATTTCCCTTGAACCCATCCTTGACCCTATTCCATGCTAAGTCCTATGAAAAACATTTCAAAAACTTGGGATGAGCATAAAAAGCTCATTTAGGGATACACAATGAATGAAAACTGTTAGTTCTTCAAAACAACAAGTAAACCATGTATACTTTTTCAAAGTAATACTTTTCACCATTTCAAAGTAGTAAAAAAGCTTCACTGAATAAAAGTTCATTAATTACCCTTCTATATCCAAAAGATTACCATAAAACACATATAAAGATCACATAAGATATAAATGTAACTTGGGACAATAACATACTTAAGTGGAATAACCATATGTTCGACTTCCACACATATCACTTAATGGAATAGCCATTCGGCCAACTTCCATACTTACTTAAAGGAATAGAAATACGGTCTACTTCCATACCCAATGCATTGGAGGTTATAACGTAACCAACCATCCTGGTATTCACGGCACCACCTGTCATATGGTTTATCACGTAACCACCCGTAAAATGTCCATGTACCATTATAAAATTATAACACATAAAACCAACATAGAGGAATGATAACATTTCCACATTTCAATCAAAATATATCATTTAAATATATTGACATAATATAATCTTTTATCAAAACCATTTTCAATACCAAAATACAAAAAAAAAGTATATTGTATTTATTTTATTTTAAAAACATTACGGCTTGTTGAGGAAGCCAAAGATCAAATAATACTCGCGGCGGCAGAAGAGGTCGTTGTCACTGCGTACATAAAGGAAACATTCCATTTTGTCGTTTAGTAAAAAGCTTAGTAGAAAAAAGATTCCTTTTGAATAAACTTAATTGTCAAATGGGTTTATACACCGTATAAAATAATGTTGTGTATAAAACAAAATATGCCTCAATGAATGGAGATTGAGACGAAGACCCTTACAATGACGATATCCATGGTTTAAGGATAAACCAATTGAATAATTATGTGTGACAAACGAATACACCAAATATAAGTGGATATTAAGTGTAAAACAATCAGAGGTTATTCACACATATTCATAGAACGATATATTCAAGGAGTACAAGTTTATCCCAAAGAATCAAATTTGGGATAAAAAGTTCCCTTGCAAAATTTTGACAGCTTAACGGCGTCACTTCAAAATTCAGAAAAAGAGTTGATTAGAGATAAAAAAAATTATCTCATCACTTAAAATTTATATCAATAAGGATATATGAGAACGTATCCCAACATAACAATATGTGAATTAAAAGACCCAAAAAAAGAAGTCTTTTAAAAAGAGGAGGGTGAAAGTTTCCCTTACAGACTTGGGTATCTTTCAAAACATACACCCCATGAAAGAAGGTCATTACATCAGTGATGTAAATACTCATAAACAAAAGTATATTACGCAAATATTAGAATAATGGGAAGTACATACACCTCTCAACGTAAATTGTGGTAAATGTAGCATAAATCTCATGGAAATAAAAGTGAGATGAAAATTCCGTTATGAAAACTCGGCAGCCTAACGGCGCCACTTAAAACATCCAAAATGGATTGATGAAAGAAAATAGGGTCTCTCATCATATGAACAATAAAAATTATAGTAAGAGTAATATAAAATAACATCCCAATAACAAGAAAGATGTTATTTAAAAGGAATGACATAAAGAGCGTACTTAAAAAGAAAGAGAGGAGTAGGATCCCTTACCTCGGGTCCGACTTGACTTGTTCGTTCTTTAACATCCTGAATAGTAAACTTGAGTTAATTTCTACTTGATTAAGAAACTTTTTCAAGGTCATTATTCTTTTTATATCAATTATTTAAATGTTATAAACATTATCTAATCATTTAAGTTAATAATGTTTGTTTTGTCTATATTTGGTTCTTAAGTCAAAAGTGGACTTCTTACAATAACATGTTGTTCGTGTGGTCAACGGTTCATTATATCCAGAATGATATTCATGATTTGTAAATCATATATATCATATATATCCAGAATATACATGTATTTATAATATTACATAATCATTTACAGGTAATAAATGAAATGCACCGTTCATTGATACGGTAAGCTGTACGTACGAATGAACACTACTTTCATTTCTTTCTCATATTAATGGAATTAAAACTAAATGAGAGATATGTATATTTTTATTCCAGAAATATATTCATCGTTTATATGTAACATACATTATATATATTCATTATAAATATGTAATTATAATAGTACATTACATTTTGGGATAATAAATGAAATGCACCGTTCATTGATACGGTAAGTCGTACGTACGCATGAACGCTACTTTCATTTCTATCTCATACATTAATGGAAAGAAATAATAATGATATAGAGGTATATTATAATTCCAGTATAACATCATATATAATAACATTAAATCCATACTTTATACATCCCACATATGGAATTAACGAATCACATCACTTTGAGGGGGCGGTAGTCCGCACTTCCTTAAATGAAGATATCGCGTTTACCCATAATGGAAACCATAAAGGTATGACATAAATGAAAAATACAAAAGCATAAGTAAAACATTAACATATTATATATCATATATAAATATAGTCACATATTAATGGCCACCTTTGAAGGTGTTATATGAGTTTTGAACAATCATCGTTTCGTGAGGCAGAAATTCGCCATCCACGGAAATAGTATGTTCTTTAACCATTAGATGTAGGTGTGTGTAAGTGTAGCTAGAATCCTTCTTATAAAATCATCCTAGTATATTTAAGATACTGGAGTTGTTACAAATGAAACGAATAAAATGAGTTTAGGGGGTTGGAGAGGAAAAATAAAACAAAAGGACTCAAGTGAAGACATTACCTTAAAATCAGGTAACTCCCTCTGGTTTGAGCTCAAAGGCATCCTTGGGAGGACTTCTGCCCAAAGTTAGGCTTCAAGGAGTAATAGAGGGAAGTGTAGAGACAAAATGGGAAGAGTTTGGCCGAGAAAAATGCTTTGGGAGTGTGGGTAAGGAGGTAGTGTTGGGGGCCATTTATAGGAGGAGAGGAGGGGCACTCTTGTAATGTTACAAAATGTTACTTTAATTTCAAAAGAGTTTCAGATTTTAAAGGTCCCACATTGATGTATTTATAGGATAAGGTGAAAAGGTTTCGAAATCCACTCGTCCAATAGGTTTTGGACATGTCTAGGTCTTATATATTACATTATCTTTCCATTTTATTTAAATCGTTAAATAATGAGGTCATCGCTGCATCATCATGATGTCATAAATAATTTAATTTATTAAATGTATAAAAATTCTAAAAAAAACTACTATGATGTAGGAAATCATTTTATCATTCCAATTACTATTTATAGTCAAAAATATGACTTGTATAACCCCATGTAAAAATTGTTTTAGTAAAACATCTCATGTTTGTGTCAATTTTACTTTAACATTAAATAAAAAGGTATTTATGTCTTTTTCCAACCAAAGTGGATCCATGAGGTCCCCAAGTTGACCCATGGAATTTCTTGGTCAGACATGAGACATCCAATGAGGGTAGGACATTTGTATAGGTCATTTAATTTTATTAAAACATTATTCTTACCTTAAACTAAACTAATTACCTCTAATCGCGATTAAAAACTTAATAAGTTACTATTCACCAAAAAAATTATTTTTATCCCATTGAACCAAATTTTACTTATTAATGACAACCATGTATGTCGGATTTTTGAAATTCAAAACACAAAGATGAAAAAATTTTATTTAAACGGAAAAATCAGTTTTTATAAGTACCACTTAGTGGTTTCACTATTCATCAAAAATTGAGGTTTTTCAGAAAATTACCAAAACATCACCCTAAGATATACTTGATATTAAAAATTAAAAAATGAATAGTATTTTACAAAATTCAAAACACATAAGTTGCATTAATTAATTTAATAATTAATTTCCTCTGTCAAAACAAATAGCGTGTTTTTATGAATCAAAATGTATCAAAAGATTGACACTAGTTAATGTTCGATTTCAAAGTAAAATTAATTCGAAATACCACAACTATATTAGATGGGAAAAATATATTCTAATTTAACTTTAAAACCAATTCAAAATATAATATAATCATATAAGTAAATTATATTAAAAAGGGGTTTTGAATTAAAATACAACATTTTTCACTATTCATAAAAAATGGAACTTTTTTGGAAAAATACCAAAAATTTACACAAAGTAAATTTTTATGTCCCGATTCTAAAGAAGAATTTTATTTTTTCAAATATAATACATACCATTGTCAAAATGTTGATTTAAAAGAGGTTCGACATCAAAAGGTTGTTAATCGACCTTTTAAAGAATATTATAATGTTTACGCTTAAAATTGGATTCATTCGCATTTTTAATCCTCTAACATTTATTGTAATAAGTAAAAATATTTGACAAACATATATAATAATTTTGTTGTTAATTCTATTCATTCCCGCCATCACAATAGCTAGGCATTAACTACCATTTAAAATAATATTATTTTATTATCAGAGTGCAACGTAAGATTCCCAAGAAACTCGTTGTTGTGTGTTGGGTACGCCATCAAGCATAGAATCCCCTTTAATGTCATATTAATATTTTGTTCACAAATATGGATAAATATGAAATTGTCATATTCTTTATTTACCTGGGTTGTTATAGGATATATTACTTTAAAAATAAATATCTAACGTCCATTAGTCATGGAAACCATTTAAAAAATACTGGTTGATGAGGATGCATTTTTAACTCGGTAGAGTTATTCCATTTAGTTAAATAGTGGATATGTATTGAAGATAGATAGTTGTATGGGGTACTAATGAATCCATCAAAAAAATCCACCAAATGTAATTTAATGAACCTATTTATAAACCATGTAAATACCCTTATAAGGATTCTAATCTCTTTTTTTTAAAAAAAATTATTAATGTATTTAAATGTTATGGAAGTTTAAATAAAATTCCCAAAAACTATGGTTAATGAATCATGAATATGGTTAAGGGTACATAATATCTCATGAATCATGAAAAAATATTCATGAAATCATGGAATGTATCCAATGAAACTGAGTCTATTTGGAGGCCCAAAATATAATTATTCATAGTGAAGGATTGTTGATTTGAGTTCCAAACTTATCTCTAATGAGAACATCTTTAAAAATAAGCATCAAGTATTTCAGGGGTGTAATTATAATACATTTTTCATTCTTTCAGAACAAGGAGAAGTGATGAATTCTTTAAATTAGATTGTGTTTCTATAATTGTAGTTGTTTATGTAATTTAGTGCCTCATATATAGGATTGGGAATAATTAAAACTATTTCGGGATGAATATTATATTGATTAGTCGAAACCATTATTCATTGATACCAAACATATATTGAATCATATATAGTTTCTGATCAGGATGTGAGGTGCAGTTGTTTTGGTCATCGGGATAAATAGGGATCAGAGATGCAATTAGTGTTGGGATGAAGGTGGAGTAAACATGATGATGTATGAATGAAAGCTATATAGAGATTAAAAAATAAATATATAATATGGAAAATTTGAAGATGATATTGGGTGATGAAATTAGAATTTTTTTTATCTTTTTTTTTCGTAGAATCATAGAAAAATTATTTTAACTAATATTTTTTATTTTGGACATATGTGGAGATGAAAGAGAGTTGTATCAATTTGTTTTCATGTCTTATCATAATGTATTTCCATGGAGAAATGGTAGTTTCAAGGGGAATGATGTACTCACACACCGAGGATGAGATCACCATACATATTTTTCACCTAATTTTATAGTAAAATTATTTCATGCATGCGACATTTTAATATTTTTTTGATATGTATAAAAATTATCATAGGATGAAGTGGCTAATTTGGAGATAATTAAAATTGTAAAATATCACCACTGAATCACCATTTTCATAGTGGTACACCTGATCCAATGGAAATTCATAACCATGTAACATATATTCTTGAATAAAAAATAATCATTTATATATCTAGGGATATAAATTATATTACTATAAAATTTATATGAAAATTTGATGATATAAACTATTATAATCATTATATTTTTAATGGATAAACATGTCCTTCTTAATGAATAAAAGTAATGTGTATAATAATTAAGGAATTACTATATTTGATAATTTAATAAAACTTAATTGAAAATATGATAAACAAAAATGAATATCAATATAATTATAATAACCATACCTGCTTTAAAAATCCATTTTTAGAATGTATTTTGGTCATATAGGAAAATGATGATACACTAAAAATTGGATTTTTAAAAAAAACAATAAACTAATATATATCAATTAGGGAATAAATTCATTGAAAGGGATAATAATATAATTTAATTACCTGATTCATATTTTTATTGTGAATATAGAGTTATATGCATCCATTAACATTCTATAGCTAACTACTGCACCATAAGGACATGATCCTGATTTGATAAACTCCGTCGACTTGAGATATTATAAATAGATTTTGAATTACAAAAACTCCAATACTATAAAATTATTTGGTGTAATTTAGATGTATATTTCATTATTATATATATATATATATATAAACATGTTTAACTCCACTTCCAACAAGGTTGTAAATCCTATGAATATTTAAATGATTAATTTAGGATTAATATCAAGAATAAGAGGTAAAAAATACTACCCCTTATCATAACCCACTCCATGGGAATGTATTTCGAATATAGATTTCATTCTCCTACATTATATTGATTATGACCCAATTTACCATCTTGAATGTCTATTTCCAAATTAAGAGTGTATTAAAGTTGATTCTGAGACAAGAAGAATAGTCTTATTTAAAAATATTTAGTGTTTGTTTAGAATAATAATAATAAATATATAATAAATATCATATAAAATGGTTTAATTATAAAGACCATTATATAAAAATTATTTTTAGCGGTAACCACCACTAGAGATGAAGAAAAAACATCCAAAATCTTTCTACTCTCTTACCAAGAGGAGAACCATGATGCCAAAATTGACATGATACTTTAACATTAAGAACAAGGAGAATTTCCAATTTGTTAGTAAATTAATTAGAAAATTCACTTTAATAATAAAATTATATATTCCAGTACATGATTTTATAATTTAACATATAATATCAGATAAACCTTTATTAGTATCTTTTATAGGTTAATCTACATAATATATCATGCTTGGTTGCTCATGATGATCATTAGATGAGAATAACTACCCCAAAAATTTCTAAATTGACAATCTTGCATGACTTATAAATAATACCCTTCTAAAAAACCATTATTAAATTTGTTAACCATAAAAATTATATTACACAATTGAGTATTACTAAGATTAATGGGTTTTATGAATCTATTAAATAGTTATTTATAATATATTCCTTCAATTTAATCATTCATTATTACTATAAAATCCTTATAAAATGAAAAAATTCACATAAAAAAGACAATATTTACAATTATAATCTAAATTGATGACACATAACAAGTGGTCTTCCAAAACTATGTGATTAAGGAAAAACTAAAAATTATATTATTAGGTATGATACTCTTCTACTAATCTTCTACCATCATTTCATAATTTATCTTAATGAGATATTTCTAATTGATTGCCTTAGTATAGGGATATTCAAACCAAACCTAACATAAATCATATTTCTATAGGGAAAATTTTCATTACCACATCAATGAATATATAAAACATTAAGAGAATTTATATGTTTTTAATATAAATTTTTGTCTCATTTATAATCATGTCTCCTTTGAGTCCTCATCTCTATTAATATATAGAATTATGAGATGTATATATATAAAATTTATTTCATATTTCATTATATACATTGAACTCTAATGGTGTACTATGATTTACTAATTTTTTTTAATAGTAATGGTTTGAAATATTTTCCAATGATTATATCGTCAATTTTGTTAGAGGAAATTGATTTCCCTTTCATAGATATTTGAATAACTTCCTACCAATATTGAGTTACATATTTCATCACAATAGTGGATAAAAATTATAATATTATTATAGTATATCTATTATCTTATAGATTATATGTTGATCTAAATCCACCACCTTAGACTTATGAATTGATATGTCAAAATGAAATTTCATACTGTGATTGAATTAGAAATACCCAATAGTATCCACTTTCATGGGATCATATCGAGGTTTACATTGGTATAAAACATCATTATTTTTCGGAAATTCGATCAGAAACTAGAGACTCAAGTATAAGATCATATTGTTTTTCATGCATGTTTTTTTATTTCTAGTATAGTAAGAACTATTTTTATCAGTGGGTTACTATAAAAATGTAGATAGAGACAAAAACAGATTCCTTTAATGGTAGACATATGATTACAAATGATAATTATACCTAGGTATACCACATCACATTGACCATCAGAAACATTTATTTATAAAAAAAATATCATAATTTTTAATGAAATGGTTTCATAACATCCATATATTATTTTCTAGGAAAGTAAATTTTATTTTTAATAGTAAAATTCAATAAATATATATCAATAAAATAATTTAATTTAATATTCAAAAGGAATTATTTATAAACCATATTAAAATCAACATTAACAGAATAGTTACATAGAATAACCTATTTATTTATTCCTATTGTTTCAAGATACTATAAATATTTAATTTGTTAAAAAAATAAAATAAATTTTATATTATTTGAAAACATATGACAAGACACAAAAACCAAGCTATTTTAAACTATAAAAAACTAGCATGATGAATAATAATGGTGTTTTTAGAACTAAATTGATGGAGAGATATCAAATATATCTTAAACTACCCATGGTAATTAAATAAAAAACCATATATTTAGAGGTAATAAATGTTTATGTGATATATCATGAGACATAATAGTTTTATCACTTGGATACACTTAATCTAACAGAAAATAGACTTTTATGAGATCTGAATCCATTTTGAAATTACAGTCTCTTAAATACCATGACAATTTCAAGCCTTGTATCCACAACAACTCAAAAATTGAAATATAATAAATAGTGGATAGTGTGATATATAGGTTGTGAATAAGTTATGTGGAGGAGTAGGTTTCTGATTTATACAGACATAATAAACATTTAATATTCACTCACATATTTGAAATGAAATTTATTAATACTAATTACACTAATTCCATAATCAGTAAATGAAATGATGATAACATATAATAAAATAATATAACATGAATAAGTGGATAAGAATATATAGAAAAATATAATCCACTATAAAAAATAATGAAATAGTCAAATTAGTTAGTGAAACTAGATATATATATATATATAATTCATGAAAGAAATTCAAAAAGAATCAGGATGGGATGTCTCTAATATATGAACTCTAATAAATATATCTCTAGAAACCCCTAGTTTTAATGAATATAATGAACATTAAAATCCCAAAATGATATCATAATAATAATCCAAAATAATATAATCCTTGTAAAAATATATTATACTACATGACACTACACATGTACTTAGTTTATGTAAAAATGGTTTTGTACATTCTATATAATGGAATACACAATGTATGATCATAAAAACAATAGTATTCATTCACCACTCCATCCATTATAACCAATCAAAAAACAATTGTCTTTTTTGATATGATGAAAATCTAGGGGAGTTAGAATAAGAATAGTCAACAGGATATATCATAGATATCAGCCATATTAGTTTTTAATAACAATTTTTTTCACAAATGGGGAGGGTCTATTAATGATATACCCAAATTTAACATATTCTTGAAATCTATCATGAACTCATGAAAAAATGTCTAGATACTATACTCATCCTAATACTAGAATTGGGTTCTTTTACACCTTATTATTTAAATATAAAAAATATTCCTTTTGATAATAGGTGAAAGGTTATGTGATTTTTTTTGTATTGTGATCACATCCCATACCATCAACCTATTTATCAAAATGTGGGTGAACACTGAATTTTAAAATAAAATTATATATTCCATCCAACATACTCAATAATAATAATCCAAAGTTACTAATCAACTATAAATACCCATCCATTTTTGAATAATTGGTCATTATATAATTTTCCATTGTATAGAATATATCAAGATAAATACGAATTCAATATATAATAGAAAAAAATATTTTTTATGTTTATACTAATGCTATTTAGTTTTCATCATTTATTACAATGATTAAATATTAAATAAATAAATGTTCCCCATATTTGATAATTATATAATAGTCAATACATCATTATTTTATAAATTCCGTCCAATTTAATTAAAAATAATAAAAATAATAAAATGATTTATAAAGTAGGTTAAAATTTTAAACGTACATCATTTGGATTAAATTTAATAAAAACTATGATAGTTCTATACCAACAAGAAATAATCTTGATAGAAGGAAGGGATCTCCTTCCAATATAAATGCAAAAGAATTTTTGGAGTTCATAATTTAGAAGATGATACACTATATAATTTATTATTTTAACATATATTGAAGTATTATTTTGACTTTAGCTTCAAAAAATAGCTAGTTTTTCATTTTTAACAAATAAAATTAACTACATTATATTTATAAACAACAAAGAAATATCAAAAAATAATACAAAAAGAATGATATATTTTTATTGAAGATCCATCTAATTAGAGAATGCAGAATTAAAGAATTCATAGAAAATAATCTCAAAATCAATATATTTGACATAAAAATTGAATCTCTTGTAATTTTTTAATGTATTATTTTAATATAATTTGAGAATTATTATGAGACAAGTCTTTGAGACGACGTGCTGTTCTGAGGACCGGTGAGCCCGAAACAGATGTTTGAATTTAATTAAAAAATTAAATTACATGCACGCGTGGGGTTTTCCTGAAAATGTGGAATAACTACTGAATGGGTGCTCAGATCAGAAATATGAGTACACCATTGCGTTCATAGAAGCAATTTTACATTAGGTGAGACCTAACATCAGTCGATACAGGTCGGTGGTGAAATCATTTTTTTGGACATAACTTTAGTAAAATGTTTAATAAAAATATTTTATTACATCTTGTTATAGTGAATATATTTTATCATTTTAAATAGAGATCTCCCTAGGGGACCAGTGTTACAGACCTCATAACCCTTAAACTCTTGGAGGCTCTAGAGGCTCTGGGGGAAAGCCCAACACGACATCGACATTCATGACCAATTTCATCAGCGACAATGAGGCGGCGACCGGATCATTGCCAACGAATTCCAAAAATCCAGGTAGGGTGTTTTATCCATTTGTTATTTCTTTCCCGTTCTTGATTTCTACGATGAACGCATACTAATCCATGAAAAAATTAGCCAGCGGATCGATCGTATTTTTTAAACGGTCTTTTGCGGGGATTTTGGGGATTTGATTCTTTGAGGTTATTTTGGTTTTGTTTATCCATCTAACGGTGAAAAACCATGATCGAAATGAAAATTGATCGTGGTTCATCCCTCTCGATTTTTTGTGCCTTTCTTCCCAAATTTCTCACGTTCTTCTTGTGTGTTCTATGTGTTCTTATAGAAAATTGATCGTTTCTTGTTCGTTTGTTTGCGCAATGATCCGAGATTTTAGATCCAACCTCAGAATGATAGTACGGAGCTGTGACTATAGTTTTGGATGATGATTCAGAGCAGATCGATAGATATGAGTTTTGGGCGTTTTCCATCAGATTAATCAATGCTTGTTTTCCAAGCCAATTTAAGGTTTGAAGTGTGAGGAGGAAGACAACAGTTATGGTTATATCCAGACTACATGGAGTTTAGTATGGGCTACACCGCATGTGTTCGTTTGGGGACTACCTAGAATATACTCTTAGAGTACACCGACTCGAGTTGGATACACAACCAAGGACACGATGTGTATAAACTTCCCTGGCTAAACCCGACCATATACATGGGATACCACATGTACTATTACAAGGGCAAGGAAACATGGACAGACACCATGTACGCGCATATGTCCAGGGTACACGGGTGTTTTCTAGGTTGATAGGACACGACATGTGCTTTGACTCACATGTAGTGTATATACTTTTCTGGACGACATAGATTTCATACACGAGCTGTTTCACAAGCACAGTACCCAGAGTCCAGGAACACGGCGTGTAATTCTTCTACACAACATGTAGTTACTTTTTATAAAACAATCCTAGAGACACGGGCTGTTTGAACGTGTAGTACCTGGAGTCAAGTCACACAACATGTGATCCTACTACATGTCGTGTAACCTGTTTATACGTGGCTTTGTCCATTTGTCTTCTGTGACATGGTCTAGCTTTCTTAGGGTTCGTACCCATGGTCTTTCCCCTTAAGGTTTCCAGAATCATTTCCTACATTTAAGAGTTTGTTCCCATCAATAGGACTTCCTGAATAATGTTATTGGAATCCTTTCTATGTGGTTTAGAGCTGGATCCTGTATTCCTTCCTGGTACCCTAAGTAGGGTTATTAGTATCAACAGTCCTACCCTAGAAGGGTTCTGATACTCTTCTTAATAAATTAGTTCAGTCTTAGTATTTGGAATCATCATAGCTAGTTTTTTTATTCTCATATGAGCATTGTATTATTAATTACTTCTATAGTGAGTTCTCTCGCAACAAGTACTTCGTACCTCTCTCTTCAGACCTTGGACTGTGTTCTCCATCTTACGTGCATAGTGGAATCGTCGAGATGGATCTTAGTGGTGGTTTCATGATAGTTGATCATATAAGAGTGTATCTAGATATTCTTTTTGTATATTTTGTAAACATATACTGTATAGAGATGAATGTATCATTCCATTGTGGTATTTTACATTGTTTTATATCCTTGGTGTCTTTCGATTGTCCTACTCGGTATTGTTATACTCACCCTTTCATGGGATTTTCCCGCATGTTTCATGTCATGTGTAGATGAGCGAGCCATTGAAAGGATTCTAGGTAGACCAAGACCAGATGGTGCTCATTGACATCAGGTAGGCCGAGTTGTGTTCTTGTGGCTACAGATTGTAGTCCAAGTACATTTTATTAATGGATGGACTTTTTTGCAGACTTGTTTTGGTGGGATTTCACTTTTGGCCCAGGGGTTTACATTTCTGGACTTTACATTCATGTCGCACTCTGTTGGTTGGGATTTTATTGTATGCATAAATTTCACTTTTTATTAGTTTTGACATTCAGCTTTGTGGGATTGGAGATGTGTTTGTGTGTGTGTACAGGTGTAAAGGCAATGCCTCTCATGATAGTGACATGCCTACTCAGTGCTAGTCACCAACCCCTGGCCTATTAGAGGCGAGCGTGGGGAGTTTTGGCACTATCCCAATTTAGATGAGTCGTCACCGAGTGGTATCAGAGGTGGTCGGTTTTACCGTAGAACCGAGAGTCTGTGAGTTGGTTCGGGGAAACATTGTTAAGTGTTTCGAGTTCGGCATTCAGGCCAGTGACCCCAGTGTTGGTGCGGGTAGCCGACATATCCATACAACAGGACTCTGATATCTTAATTTTCAACTCAGAACATGATAAAAATAGTTACAAATGAAAATAATGGTACATACCTCATATAAGAATGGTTAGTGGTTTCCATGGACTTCTTGTCTTAGCTCTCCAGATATACTCACTGACTGTGATACATCTTTTTTCTTTACAGGATTCCTTCGCGACGCACACCCACTAGGATCCAGCAGCTCGGTCATGAGGATGACCCCCTCAGTGATGAAGCTTCGATACATGGACCAGATCCCCCAATTTCACCTTTGCGTGGTGTGCAAATTATTCCACCACCGTTGAAGTTGTTTTTAGTGCATGTTGTACCAGTAAAAAAGTAGTGCAGGATGAGCCACTCCACGGGTTTCAGATACAGTGAACCCATAGGTTTCAAGGAGATCCTGAACCTCAGGCATTAGAGGACAGGCTTGAGGTTGTGGCCAGAGTCTTCTGTTTGGTTAGGACACCAGCAGACCGAATGGTGATCCAAGATGTGAGCCTTCTGCAGTGCTTGGCAGGGCGATGGTGGAGTTTGGTTATCCAGACTCACGATGTGGTGACTATTGCATGGTCAGAGATTGAGAGTCTCTTTAGAGAGGATTTTTCACCAGTTACCCTGAGAGCAGTACGTATACAGGTGCTTCTTTAGCTCCAACATGGAACAATGATGGTGGATGACTATCCATCGAGGTTTACCGACCTCTCATAGTACTCAATGGATATGGTCAGGGATCAGTACTTCATAGATCGGACAATTGAGCAGGGCTTGCGCATAGACATCTAAGCTAGCATCATCCCTATGAGCATTCCAACTTATACTGGGGTGCTCAAGTAGGCTTTGGTGGTGGAGGGATTATTGGAAAAGCATAGACAACCAGCAGTTATCAGTAGTGAGCTAGCTAGAGCAGAGAGCTTGGCTGCTAGGAGCTGATGTCAGGGTGCCAGACATGGGTTCTGTTTTCAGAGGAGATCCCAGGATATAGGATCTGCCGTATAGGGTTTTAATGGCGCATCCATCTAGACTCAAGAGAGGAGATGCTACTCATGTGATGGCATGGTACATCTCGCTCGAGATTGTCTGACTCGCTGTACTACTAACATGGGAGCAGTGGATGTACCGCTGAGGCAGAGGCAACATGTGGAGAAGACAGATCTGCGGGGCGACGGACATGGTAGAGGAGATATGAGAGCAGTTGGAGGTGGTCGATGCTTTTACTTATTACCATCACTACCCCTAGGAGGTCCACCCCATGTTCAGGGAGTTGGTGGACAGAGGTAGGGACAGCGGAAGGCAACAGAGGATTATGATCCAGGTGCTCCTGGAATGATTAGATGTACAATATGTGTCTTTTCTAATTTGGATGCCGTATTGATAGACATATGTGCTTGTCATTCTTTTCTAACTTCTTATCTTGATAGAGACATTGAGATTATAGTCGAGCCGTTGACTCAACCCTTACGCTTAGAAACACCGACTGGAGAAGATTCCGAGATTACACACATTTGTATACAGTGTGACCTGACCCTTGGAGGTGATAGTTTTGGTTGCATTCTCTTGGTGGTAGCATCGATACCTTATGATGTCATTCTTGGTATTGATTTTCTATCCACATTTCATTCCCAGATTGACTGTTTTAGGTAAAGGATGTAGTGTTTCTGTAGTGATGGAACAAGGTTCTCCTTTGTCGGTGAAAAGGAGACCCATGCAGCATAGGATGGACTCATGCATAGGAAGGTATATCTGATTTCCCATTAGTTGGATAGAATTTCCCTTAGCACAACATATGTTACAAGTTTCCAGTTTACATATGTAGTGTCTGAGTATGAGGACTTATTTCCAGAGGATGTCCCCGGACTACCTCGCCATCGAGAGATAGATTTATATATTGAGTGGAAACCTGGGATGACACCAAAATCAGCATCAGAATATAAGATAGATCTTGTAGAGCTTCGTGAGCTGAGAGTGAAGTTGGAAGACTTGTTGAGGAAGTACTTCATGAGACATAGTGTTTCACCCAGGGCGTCCCTAGTTTTGTTTGCCAAGAATGCATACGGGATCTTGAGTCTATGTGTGGATTACCGGATCATGAATCAGGTGACTTTTAAGAACTTGTATCCACTACCGATGATCAATGACCTCATCGACCAGTTAAGAGAGGCACAATGGTTCTCAAAGGATGATCTACGATCAGGCTATCACCAGTTGCAAGTACGAGATGAGGATATACCGAAGACAGCTTTCAGATGTCGTTATGGTCACTATGAGTACTTGGTGATTCCCTTTGGTGTGACGAACTTCCTGGAAGTGTTTATGGGACTAATGAATTAGGTCATTCAGCCCTATCTAGATCGGTTTTTGGTGGACTTCATCTACGATATCCATGTGTACTCGGTGTCCGAGGAGGATAACGCGAGACACCAAAAGATGGTTCTGGAATCACACTGAGAGCACTAGTTTTATGGGAAACTCTCATAGTATCAATTCTGTATACACGACATCCACTTTTTGGGACACGTTATCTCAGTAGATGGTGTAGCTGTGGGCCCAGCCAAGGTAGAGGTAGTGTTAGCATGAGATCCACCCCAGAGCGTGACAGAGGTGCAGAGTTTCCTTGGGTTTGCAAGTTACTATTAGATATTCATTCATGATTTCTCCAGGATTTCAGCTCCCATGACAGCTTGGTCCAAATAGTGGAAATATTTTGTGTGGACCGAGATATGTCAGAAGGATTTTCATTACTTGAGATAGAGTATGACGACGCCCCGATCATGAGATTTCTAGAGGATGGTGTCAAGTACGTAGTGTTTTGCGATGCATCAGGGACTAGTCTTGGTTGTGTCCTGATGTAGAGGAATGTGGTGGTTTCCTATCTATCATGTTAGTTGAGGCCACATGAGTAGAACTACACGACCCATGATCTTGAGTTTGCAGTGGTAGTCTTCACATTGATTATGTGGTGGAACTACCTGAAGGGTGAGCGGTTTATCATCTACTCTGATCACAAGAGTCTCGTATATATCTTTTGTCAGAAGGATCTGAATTTGAGACAGAGGTGGCGGCTTGAGTTCATCCAAGATTATGACTTTGAGATCGTTTATACTCCTGGGAAGGGGAACGTTGTGGGAGATTCTCTCAGTAGGAAATCTAGTTCGCAGTTGCTGGATGATGTGAGAAAGCTATTGGACTATTTACTGTTATCCTTAGTGGATATAGATGAGGGAGCATACCTTCAGTCGATGGTTGTTACCCCTCCACTGATACAACAAGTCAGGGAAGCACAACTCAAGGATTCTAGCTATGAGACTCTACCTGCTCAGATATCTGCAGGTGATGCTGCTGATGGATATTAAAAAGGTGGGGAGAACGTCGTTTTTCATAGGGTGTATAGTAGTACCAGTAACGTTGCGGGTGGAGTTTCTGAGGGAGTTCTAAACATCACGTTTGGCTCTGCACCTAGCAATGTAAAAGATATACCAGAACCTCCGATGTCAATTCGGGTGGCCAATGATGTAGAAGGGTGTGGCAGAGTTTGTTTCTCGGTGCCTTACTTGTCAGCAAGTAAAGGCTGGGCACCAGGTTCTAGTAGGTTTGACTCAGCCCCTTGAGGTGCCAGAATGGAAGTGGGATGGGATATCCATGGACTTCATGATGGTTTTACCATGTACGTCCAGGGGACGCGATGCCATCTGGCTGATCGTTGATCGACTAACTAAGTCAGCCCACATCCTAGACATACGAGAGCAGGGTTCAGTATGGATCCTAGGATTCCTCTATGTGCAAGAGATAATCTGACTACAGGTTAGTGCCATCAACGATCGTCTCATATCGTGATTCTCGTTTCACATCCCATTTATGGAAGGGATTACAGGAAGCTTTTGGGACTCAGTTACACTTGAGCACAATATTTCATCCTTAGACAGATAGAAATATAGAGAATATTGTCCATGTTCTGGGGGATATTCCTCGAGCTTCCATACATGACTTCGCTTGTAGATGGGAGGATCACCTACCACTGGTGGAATTTTCTTATAACAATAGTTATCATTCCACTATTGATATGTAACCATTCAAGGCTCTGTACTGCAGACCTTGTAGGTCACCACTTTTTTTGACTGACCTAGGAGAGTCTGCACTCATGGGCCTAGAGATAGTGCGAGCTACTACAGAGAAGGTGGAATTCATCCACAAGAAGATGAAGATTGCACAGAGTCGGTTAAATTTTTATGCCGACAGGAGATGGAAGCCCTTAATGTTTGAGAAGGGAGACCATGTGTTCCATCAGGTCTCACCTCGACGGGGATTGAGATGATTTGACCGAGGCGTCATGCTATATCTAAGGTTTATTTACCCTTTTATGATTCTGATTAGAGATGGCGAGGGGGTGTACCATTTGGCTATACCTTCTTATATGGACCGGGTAAACAACGTCTTCTATGTGTCACAATTATGGATGTACCTGCATGATCTATCACAGGTTATCAATAGGGGCGAGCTGGACATCGATGATAGAGGGACCTTTGCTGAGTACCCAATTGAGATCGAGGATCGGCAGGAGAAGATCCTTCGTGGGCGAACTATTCCCTTGGTTCATGTCCGGTGGTAGCACGAGAATCTCCAGGAGAGAACGTGGGTGTGGGAGGCTCAAATCCATGTGCAGTACACACATCATTTTGAGTGCCATTTGTATTAGCATTACGGGGATAAAAATCCCTATGGTGGGGAGGATGTAATGTCCCAGATTTTTTCCATGTATTATTTTAATATTATATAGTATTTATTTTTAGACCATTCTTTAAGACGGCGTGAAGTTCCGAGGCCCGGTGATCCCCGAATAGATGTTTCGATTTAATTAAATAAATAAATTACATGCACGTGTGGGTTTTTCCTGAAAAAAGTGGAATAACATCTAAAGGGTGATCAGATTAGAAATCTGAAGGCACCATTGCTTTCAGAGCAGAAATTTTACTTTAGGATAGGCCTAAAAACAGTCAGGACAGGTCGGTGGGGAAATCTAGATTTTGGACATAACTATAAAAAAATATTAAATAAAAATATTTTATTAAATCTTGTTTTAGAAAATATCTTTTATCTTTTTAAATAAAGATTTGCGTAGGGGACCAGGGTTACATACCTCATTACCCTTAAACTCTTGGAGGCTCTGGAGGCTTTGGAGGAAACCCCAACGTGGCGATGTAATTCTTGACGAGTTTCACCGGTGACGTTGACGTGATGACCAGATCATCTCCAACAAATGCCGCAGATCCAGGTAAGGAATTTGATATCATTTTGATTTCATTCCCATTATTGATTTCTATTAAAAAATCGGATTAATCCGCGAACAGATTATCCCATGGATCGATCGTATTTGCGGGATGGGATTTTATGGATTTGATTCATGAAGGTTATTTTGGTTTTGTTTAGCCTTATAACTTTGATGAACCATGATCGTCATGAACATAGATCCAGGTTCATCCATCTCGAATTATTGTGCCTTTCATCCCGAATTTCTCACGTTCTTCGTGTGCGTTCTACGCGTTCATGGAGGAAATTGATCATTGCACGTTCAATTGTCGGTGCGATGATCCGAGAATGTAGATCCAACCACGGATTGATTGTACAGAGCTGCGACGACAGTTTCGGTAGACGAATCAGAGCGGATCGAGTGATATGAGTTTTGGTTGTTTTCCATCAAATGAATCAACGCTTGTTTTCCTATCTAATTGAAGGTCCAAGACAACCGGATTCGGTATCAGGATGATGAAACAAAGAAGGATCTTGAGTTTTGCAGAAAACAGGAAAGAGAAACGAGATCCATAGATCCGGCTGAGAAGTGAGGAGGAAGCCGATGGTTCTAGGTATGTCCCGACTACATGGCGTGTAGTATGGGCCACACGACATGTGTTCGTCAGCGGACTACCTGGCATGTATTCTAGGAGTACACGAGCACGGGTAGGGTACACGGCCTAGGACATGGCATGTATACCCTTCCCTGGCTAGACCTGACCAGATACAAGGGCAGGGAAACACGAACATAAATAGTGTACGACCATACGGCCAGGGTACACGAGTGTTTTCCTATTAATAGGACACGGCTTGTGCTTTGACTCTCATGTCATGTATATACTTTTCTGCTTGACATAGATTTCAGACACGAGATGTTTCACATGGGAAGTACCTAAAGTCATGGAACATGGCATGTAATTCATCTACACTTCGTGTAGTTACTTTTTATCTGACAAGTTTATAGACACGATCCGTTTTCATGGGCATTACTCGGAGTGAAGTAACACAATGTGTGATCCTACTAAATGCCGTGTAACCATTTACTACATGTCATGTTCCATTTTTCTACAATGACATGGCTAGCTTTCTTAGGGTCCAGACCCTTGGTATTTCCGTTGACTGTTTTTTACATTATTTCCTACATTTTAGAGTATGATCCCTTCAGCAAGACTTTCTGAATAGAATTGTTGAAATCCCTTATATGAGACTTAGAGTAGGATCCTCTATTCATTCCTGGTACCATATGTCGAGTTCTTGGTATCAAAGTGACCTAACATACCCGGGCATCGATCCTATACTTAGCAGATTAGATCAGACTGAGTTGTTGGAAAACCCCTCATAGCTAGTGGTTGTGATCCACATCTGACCATCGTATTCTTAGGTACTTGTGGAATGAGTTCTCCCAGACAAGTTATTCGTACCACTCTCTTCAGACCTAGAAGTGTGTTCTCTATGTTACGTGCTTAGTGAAATCTTTGAGATGGATCATAGTGGTGGTTTCACGATAGCCGATCGTGTATGAGTGTATCTGGATATTTTTATTATACGTTCTCTAAAAATAAACTATGTAGAGCTGATAATATCATTCATTTGTGGTATTTTTCTTTTTGTATTTCATTTGTTCTTTTTGGGGTTCCCTACTGGGTATTTTTATACTCACCCATGCACTGGATTTTCCCGCACGTGTCATGTCTTTTGCAGATGAGAAATCCTTTGACATGATTCCAGGTGGACCAGGAATGGATGATGCTCAATGAGATTAGGAAGGCCAAGGTGTGTTCCTACATCTATGGATTGCAGTCCCAGTACCTTTCTTTATAGGTTGGACTTTGTTGCAGACTTTATATTTGTGTTCTTGTACTTTTGACCTAGGGATTTACATTACTGTACTTTATTTTCCTATCGTACTCTGTTGGATGGGATTTCAGTGTATTCATGCATTTCCAATTTTAGTAGTTTTTACTTTCACCTCTGTGGGCTTTGATATGTGTATGTCTGTGTGTGTGTACAAGTTTATAGGCAATGCCTCCCATGTTAGTGACATGCCTACAAGGTGCTAGTCACTATCCCCTGGCCTATTGGATGTGGGCATGGGGAGTTGTGGCACGGGCCCCACTGGGACGGCTTGTGACAAAAAAAATTAAATCTTTCATTAACATATCATATATGAATTATTATATTGAAAAATTATGAATAAATTTTTAGTGGAATTGAAATTTATGAGGATTAAAAGAAATTTTAATGGGGACTAAAATTATTCTAGTTGTTGATGTAATCCTAATACACCAAGATTTACAAAATTTTTAGGTTAAATGATGAAATCACCATAAAAACTGGAAAATGAATTTGTAGGTCTTTTGATAACTTGATATAGGCCCTATCTCTCCAATGTATGTAGATGAATCAATACAAAATACCAGAAACTATTAGGTTCTTAGTATATTACCAATAGGTACATAGTGTTGTCCTAACTCCTCGGGTCTTTATCTCAATCTATCCTTCTCCCCTAAAACAGCAATAACACATTATTAGTTGTAAATATTGATCAAAATGGAATTAAATAACTAATATTATTGGAAATTTTAATCTATAATGAGGAAATGTCATTATAATATCTATTTTCAACAACAACTCATTTATAAAATTAAATAAAACAAGATGAAAATACAACTCTTTTATTATTTTCATCATGATATTTATATAATATATTTCATATAACTTCATGATGTTTCTACAATTTTCTTCATCCTACGAGTACATAGTTAAATTCATATACATAAAATTTTCCTCCATTTGAACTCAAACATATATATATAATTTATTTTTTACATATATTTGTAATTCAATTACCTTTAAAGGATATTTCAAGAACCATCATAGTTATCTTGGTTACCCAATAACTGAGCGAGTACTCACATTTCCTGAAGGGTGTTATCGATCCATACAAGTCAGCGATTAGCACCTGAAATTATACTAGAATGAAAGTGGGAATTATTTCCCACAAATATTGTGGATGAAAGATAAATAATATAGTATGAAAACAATATATGATCAAGTTTGAGTTGTGTATTAGAAATCAGATTGATAAAAATAATCTCAATTACTACATGAATGTATTATAAACAATGGAAGATAAAATAAACAAGTCATATCCCAAATGAAACACACCATGTGTATTGGTATGTATCTTGGAATACATAAAATTGATTCTTTAAACCTTCTAAAACCTAAAACAAGGTATTATATAAGCACCAAATACACATATAGTATTTGAGGTAAAATCACTATAGTTTCTCACCAATTATTCTATAACAGATGATGAAATCAAATTCACCAAAAAATTACATCCAATTATTCGATAAAAAAGGTTTGTCATATAAAGATCATATTACAAAAAATGATACTTTACATTTAAAATTAACTAATTATTTTTAAACAAAAGCTTCATATCAAAATTCATGGAAATATTTTCACAAACTATTATTTACACAGATGGAACTTTTCACAAATCTTGTGAAAAAAATATTTTCAAGGATGAGTTTATATAAATTCACAACTAATGTAAAATAGTTTTCAATAATTAAATATATTCACTTGAAATAAAAATAAGCAAGGAACATGGTCATATGCCTAATATGGTATAATAGTTCTTGGATATAGGTACCCCACACACAACATGAATTATAGTATGTAAATAATTCCCTTTTAACCAAGGCCATAGGGGACTCATCACCATCGACTAAGGGATTACATGATCTGATATTAGGTTTTATAACATATTAAATTTAAATAGTTTTTTTACAAATTACTCTCTATGAAACTAAGGATTTTATGTTATCTAGAACAAAAAAATGTTGGGAAATTAATTTAAAGAATCCATAAAATACAATTCTACAAATTCTCCACTTCTAATACATTAATTATCTATTTTAATACTATAAAAGGATTTTAAAAAAACATGTTTTTCACCATGATAAAACCATAAGGATTCTATCAAGAACCATTTTTATGAAATTTTCACAAATAATGATGGAAAATAAATTCACTATTAAATTTCACAATATAATTTCACTATTAAATTTAAATACTAAATATTCTAAACAAATCTATTTATTTCATAACAAACCGCAAATTTAATGTAATTTCCATTTTTAACAATTTTTCCATAAAATACTTTTTATACAATTAAATTTTATATTACAATTGAAAAAAATTATCAATTTAAATATCACAAATTTCTATATACACAATCCAATTAAATGGAATTAGAATTTCTTTTGATTTTAAGTGAAACACCCAATTTCATTAAATAATCCAAATCATTGGATTTGGGGGATTCAAAAAAAGAATGAAAAATAATCAAATAAATCCATTTCGTTTAAATAATCGAATATAAATTAAAAATTTCATTTCAAGTTAAAGTAAATAGTGAAACGTAACTGAACCTCATACCTTTGGATCAGTGAATGTCGAATTGCCAATCCGTACATGGGAAACTCTAATGGATAATGATGATATATGTATAAATAATAGTTTTAGATAAAAAGACATAGTTTTTTGATCTATATTACTATATTGTGTTATATGGACCCCTAGGAAGGCTGAATGACAATACCAGATAATTAGAATAAGGAACAATAAATTATCTAGAAGATGATTGAAGTGAGTTTCTCCATAATTGAATCACTTGTTTGAGGGAAATGAGGGTCCAAAGATTTTTAAAGTTAGCTCTAAGGACGAAAGGAATCATTTTGGGGTCATACATGTCTGTCGGGGACCTAAAATGGGCTTCATGAATTTTTCATAAAAATTTAGATCAATTAAATACATGTCTTCATAGTTTCTAGGCTAGATGCACATGATTTGGAAAGACTGTGTGAAATTTGTTTTCCTATTATATATGGGATACATAGTAATCCTAATATGGATCAATGCTCCAAAAATTGTGTACCAACCATTTAAAACCCCACTTCCTTGGGTTTCATGATCTTCTCTAATATGGCACATTGATTTGAAAAATCATTTGTCAATAGTACACTAGAATAGAATTTTCAAAAAATCATATCATTTTACCCTAAATAACCACAAATGATACCCACCAAAAGAATAATAAAAGAGTGGTTTAGAAATACATGAAAAAATAACATGATGTCACCTGATTTGATTTCCTACTTATAATATTAGCACATGACATGAATCATCTATGGTGCTTTGAAAACCCAAACATAATTTCTAGTGAATTACACAACAAGTGACAACAATTTTTCAGAATAGAATATTTATTTATCCATATAAGAATCATTATTTTGATTCTATGAATTTATAATGAATTCTCTGTAAACTATCATATTCACATATTATGAAAAATAACTCATTTTCCCTTCGATAAACATATTTTATAAATTCAGAATTGTCTTAAAAATTTTAACCACAAATTATACACATTTTTATAGAGAGATAATTTTTTTTAATAATACTAATTCATGTTTTTATTCATAATGAACTGTTGAAACCATTACAGAATTAATAGTATAATGATGTAAAAGGATAGATATAGACAAATATGTGTCCCATGCCATTATGTACAATTTATAAACCCTTCTATTTAGATTATGTGTTGAGACTAAATTACACCCATTCATCATGCACACTAATATTGAGTTATAATAATTGTGACAAATATTTATAGATTATTCATTTTATATCTATGTTTTGGATTCATTAAATATGAAGAGAATCCATGTTTTGGATTTTATTTTGAATCTTTAGATCTATGGAATCATGAATCAATATTGAGGATATCTAATGAATCTGTAATTACATAGTATATGTATCAGTCACATTGTAAATATATTTTTTAATTGGAGGATTTGGATCAAATATTTCACTCTAACAAATTTAATTATTTTTGTACCCTAAAATTATTAACAATTTACTACATTAAAATAATTAGTTTATTTTAAAATTTTATTTATTCAATATAAATTATCTCAATGTTTAATTTGATGATAATATATTTTACCTATAATTGACAGTTTATAATTAAATTTATATTTGGTTTCACAATCATTTGAAATGGTATTTAATTAAATGGTTTCCCCTAAAAATTATGACCCATTTCAATAAAAAACACATTCATTAGTGATTAATGATCCATATTTTATAATTATTTATCCAACATAATATCATAATATATTCTGATACTATATATATTATATAATCATTAAAATCATAACTTATATGAACCTAGCATTGTATACATGAAAACATTATTCCTGAAACCATAATATGGATTATGTAAAAATTATTATTGTTATAGATAAACCATATTTTATCAAATATAAATATAACCCAAATACCACCGAACAAAAATGTGGTTAATGTTTATGATCCCCTATATAATGAATTAAGTATATAATGTAATCCATGGGATCCCATGTTTCTCATGAAAAATACATTTAAATTATTGTCATTGTAATTCTTTTTTCATTTTAATGAATTTGAATATTTTTAATTCAATGTGGTTTTTTATTCAGAACATATTATTTTAAACAATTTTTTTTGAATGTATAATTATAATTATTTACTTTTTATATCTTATACCTCTGACCACATTTTTAAAAAAATATTATGATATCTGTCATAGTATGATACTCATGACAATTATTTGATTAAAATTATAATTAAATAATACTCATATTTATTTTATTTAATCCCACTTATAATTTACATGAAAAACATTAATGTAACTTTTTAGAATTATAAAAATCCAAAATACAGTAATGTAAATGAATGGTGTGATTTTTTTTATATTTTACTATTCTACATATATCAATATATACTAAGATGGTGATAATAATAATAAAAATCCCATTATCCAGAGAACCATACATAAGAAATGATATATTTATAAAAAAATAATTAAACCTAATATGTTTAAATCTTAACAAATTATTTCTTAACTAAAAAATGAAATCATATTAAATGTCAAATATGAAAAAATAATATTTCACAACAATCATTATTATTATATTAGTAATATGATAACATTTAATTTTTTTATTAAGAGTTAAAACAAATGGTTACATTCATGAATAATGTATGGGATTCAAATTAATTAATTAATAAATTGAAGGAATTAATGAAATTAATAAAAACACATAATATTTAGAAATGACTAAATATTATTTAATATTTCATAAACGAACAATTATAATTTCGTTTTGGATAACCATTCCTTCAAAAAAGTTCATAATTAAATAAACATGATACATTTACGTTTATTTAAATATATAAAGAATAATATTATTTTATTTTATTACATTAAATATGACATGAATTATTTTTATACATATGAAATTTATTAATATTTATATATGGATTTACATGTTTATTGAATGTATATTCAGTTAAATTTATATTATATTTGATAGTGTGTACCCTAAAAATCACCAATATTAAATGAAAAAAGACCATTATTATTTAAATGAGATTTATATAATTTAGATGTTTTATGTGATGGTCTAAATGTTAGTAAAAAAATTATAAAATATAAATTGAACCTTTTTTAAAATAGTAATTTATTGTTTAAATCACAGGATATAGGTACTCCTTTTTTAATGACATGATGAAAAAATTGTTAAGGTTTAAAAGCATTATTTTTTCTAAAATATAATTTCACTAGTAGTTTATATATTTCATTTAAAAAAATAATATTCTATTATGAAAAATATTAAATTGATTGAATAATGATTTTTTTATATGAAAACTAATGAATGATCATTTATATAATGATTTCCATTTTTTGATATGAAGATTAAATCATTTTATGTTAAAAAATGAAAAAAATTGGAAAACTATTTTTATGTTTGTAATTTATTTTTATCAAAAAAAATAAAATTAATCTATATATGGTAACTATTTTTTTAAAATATATTTTTACTAAATCATATCAAATAAACTAGTATTCATCAAATTATTTTTAATAGACATGAAATGTTAAAAAACAAAATTTATTTATAAAATATAACATAATCTCCCTATTAATATATTTTTTGGGTTTCGAATATTGATATTATTAGTATTTTTATTATACTTTTAATGGAATAAAGTAGCATGGTCCATTAATTATGCAATTTTATAGTATTTCGGGTCTGTTGGGGACCATTAGGGACACATTAAAGAGTTTGAAAAATTTTAGGATGGAACGAACTATGGAAATAATGGGAGTTGGTGGAACTGTTCGATATTAGTGGCACCAATGAGAGATGGTGGAACCAATAGGCATTGGTGGTACCGATTGAAATTTGTGGCACCGATGGGCAATGGTGCCACCGATGGGCGAAGGTGGCACCAATGTGCATCAGTGGAACTAATGGGCTTCAGTGGCACCGATGGGTCGTCCATAGCACAATACAGAGATGGTGCAAGGACGAAAATGTCAGGGTGACAGTGCCAGGGTGACCATGATTTGATGGTGGTGCAAGGGTGATGCTGCAAGGTAAATAGTAGCATTGTGACTGCGACTCATCTAATGTCGATTCCTTCCATATTTATCCCGAACATTGTAGTTTTCCCCAGTAACATATCATATAACGTAAAAGTGTTTTAATACCCCTTTAAAATCCATTTAAAGACAATAAAATATGTTTTAATCCCCTAATTATCTGTAGACCCTCTTGTTTCCATAATGTGCTGAATATTTCTTCAATTTTACACCATTTTTGTGTTTTATAATTTCACCCATGATATGAATTTCTCTCTATATAAATAAAATATATTAACTTATACTTGTTATCTCCACCATCTTTGAGGATAATTAATAAATATCAAAAAAATACCAACATGTGAAAGCACCCAACTGCGAGGTTAAACCATGGTCCTACATTTATTTTCTTCAAAATATCCTCCCTAATTTAAGTATTTGGAATTTTTTTCAGCCAATACCGTCTCTTTATTTTTTCCTTTTGGATTTTCTCAGTGCGATTCGAGGCATGATTCAGAGAAAAATCATGTGCCAATGCTAGATCCCTTTCTGCTCTACCTTCAAATCATCAGAGTTATTACACTATAATTTGCACATCCCCAGTTCTTGATGTGAGGAAAAAAACATCAATCCTTGATCATAAGAGTGGGGGTTTCATTCATCTATCCTTACACTGTATCATGCGGTGTGGGTATGATACTGATTCCCTCAAGACATGGATAAAACCAAACCGTAAAAAAGATAAAAAATGGAATATAAAGTGTGAAGAGACGTTCTTGATGATGATGTTGCTATATTTATAATATCTTTTTTTATATTATGTGAATTGTATGGGCTTCTGCCCACGGAAAATAGTGTCTATTGGTGGTCCTTTCAGGCGCAATAATGAACACATATTGTTTCATGGATAATAAAGTGATTAAAAAGATATAACATGGAAACTGGTTAATCACATAAATTTGGTCTATAAATTGGATTCATTATGAATATGAATTCTTGTGTGTTACCCCAGTTAACCAATGGAAATAAGTAACTTGATAAATAGAGTGGATAAATTTGAAAACTCTCTTACTCTATTATTCTAATATGCATGGTCATTCTACTTGATACTCATGGGGTGACATGTATGAGGATGGGATCTCTGGTATTTCAGTTGTTGGTTGTGGATTTGAGATTGTGTGGGTCCGTATGGTAGGTATTTTTATGGTTTGAGAACATCAAGATATATCAATTGACCCTTTGGTTCTTACGACTTTACAAAAGAACATGGTGTGAATGCATAAATTTCTGCATGGAGGTTTTCCATTAGTGGTTGTCCCGGTTTATGGGAATGTCTGTTATTTTCCCGATAGTGATGGAATATTTAAATTGAATCACTAAAACAAGATAACAAAATTTGTTTTAATGGGGAAATTTTTTCTAGAAATTGGTTGTGCTCAGGTTGTGGCTATTGTTTGTTCGTACATAAAATAATAGTGGTGAGGGTGGTTGTTCTCCAGTTCTGTATGGTATGGTTGTCTTTTTCGGAACCCTTAGGTTGGTAGGAGTGTTTTTTTAAATATTTGTATAAATTTAGTACTTGTGTTTCTTATTCTCACCCAACCAATTTGGAGCACTCTGTGTCGAACACCCCCTTTTCATGGGGGGGGGGGGGGGGTTTCCAGCATTAATATGAGTGTCTTGTTATTATCTCCTTCCCTCTCCCTCTCCCAGGTATCCCATGATTTTTCAAGAAGGATGTCCTGGAATAATTCTCACAATGGACATGAATCATCATTTAAGGTGTGTTGTTGTGGTTGGCCTAGGTGTCTTCAGGCATGGTAGTGGTTGTTGTGGCCGTTGTGATTGTGGTTGTTGTGGAACATGTTTCTGCTAGAATGATGTGAGGATTTGGTGGCCCACAAGGTTGTTTTTTGGGTGACAATTGGACTATATTGGAACTTATTGGGAACAATTGAAATTTAAGATGTCCAAAATAACCAGTGGGAAGGTGTTGTTGGGTACCCTAACATCTATGTACATTTAATATTACTTTACATGACTTGCGTGATTTGGGGAGTGTTCCTTGGGGAGGCTTGGAGGATAGATTCCAATCCATCAGTTTTGGTCATCAAAATTTTTCCATGGGGCTTTATAATGCCTCCCCACATGTGCAAAAGATTGTTTGGTTTGACCTAATGAGTATAAGTGTATACTGACCCTAGGTATATAAATCTACATTCAAGATTCCAAGAGGACATTGGGGACAGTGCCTGACCTTACTAGATCTGGCTTCAGGAGTTTTCCTTGCTACATCTCATTCTTTTGGTGCATTACATTGATGTTATATTATATTTTGTTGCACTTTACATTGAACATGCATGTGGGAATGTGTTTTTGGATTTACACTTACTAATTGTTTTTGAGTTTTATCGGTTTCAACATATTATCTAACGATCATTTTCTATAAAAAGGGTACAACCTTCAATATTACATGTGATTTTATACCCTTGGTGCAAGTATCCTGTTTGCGACCTATTAAAGGTGGGACTTTGGGGGGGGCATTTTCTATCCATCAACATGAAGAAAGATGGGTTTGGGTGATTATTGTTCTTTCCCTCATATTGGTTAAGGTAGGTCATGAAAAAATTGTATCAATGTTGGATTAGAGGTAGGACAGAGCTCTGGATTAGGCATAGTGAGGATTTCATGGTATTGTTGGGAAATAGTGTTAGACTATCACGGTGTGTGAAATTGGATAGGGAAAATCATCTTGGACATAGGATTTTTAGGAACCCCCATGATTTGATGCAAGGAATCTCATACTACTGAATATCCGAGTGAGGCCACATTGATTATAGGTTAGAGACCCTAGAAAAGGTACATGCCTCATAATTACATGTGTTATCTAGAGTTCTATTGGATAGAGTTTTTTGAAATAAATAAAGTGTTCATGAAAAAATTAAAAGGACTCTTCTACAGTACTTGGGGATTGGATTTCCTTATTTACCATGCGGATATGGAACCCGGATGATGACCACCATATTTGTGGGTAATCAAGGCCCATGAGGTTTATATGGATGACTAGAGGAGGGATGCTCAAGAAGAGTTGGATGACTAGTGGAAGAAGAGGCTTTGTGCCTTTCAGTGACAGACCCTCTTGAAGTACAAGGGAAATGTCTCATATATGGAGAAGGATAACTAGTTTGAGTATTTGTTTATAGTATTTATTTTGATATGGGATCTAGACGAGAACTGGGTTCCTCTGGTTGTAATCCAGTTTCACAGTCCATTGTGTCAGTGGTGGACACTCTATCTCATGTAGATAAAGGAGGCTTAGGTTGTGTGGACCTACATTGAGAGGGTATTTCGGGCATAATTCCTCTCTTCCAAAATGACAGATGAGAATAGGTATTAGATAATAATTTTTTAGAAGAATATTATTTGAGTAAGGGAGTTTGGGATGAAGTTCAATTATCTCTTTCATTTCACTCTAGACATATTCTAGGATGAGGAATCGCGGTAATGGAACTTAGAGGCGGCACTCTGATATTCCATGAAGTACGTTGTTTGTCCCTTCACACATCCTATGTAAATACTGGTCAATAAGAAGGCTAATGTGGTGGATATGAGGCACACACTAGGAGGCCTTCTATGAGAGGGGAGCCAGTTGAGCTTGTTGAAGGGAAGATCGTTAGCAGCAGGCCTCCCACATCAGGTCCTTCTAGGTTTCGACGGATGGGGAGCACACCTTAGTAGTTCTTGTTTTGATCTCCAGGTCCTCACCCTTTATATATGAGACCAGGACCGAGATGATTTATTTTTGGAAAATGTGAGAATATCAGGAATCAGTTCCCAGACCAAGTGTAGTACAATGGGGGTGGGCAGGTTTAGTGCCCATCTCAGCAGTATTAGTTTCTAGAGAGTCCATTTCAACAGCAGTAGCAGGGAAAACGGACTCCTGCTCCACTGAGGGATAACGGTGATTGGTGAGGACAACTCCAAGGTGCTTCTCAGGGACCTAGACCTAGTCATGGTTAGGGAGGTGGCTTATAGTCGAGGGGAAGAAGAGCTGGGTGTGGGACGTTGCACGCCGCAGAGGTAGAAGTTCTAGTTGGACCAGAGGACATTCGAGGTACGGTCAGCATGTTTTGTACTATAGATTCTTCCATGATTGATTTATGAGCTTCACACTCAATCATTTCAATGAGAATATCCAATTCTATAGTTCTAGATATTGTCATAATTATCGTTCCATAGGTGTTGATTATGATTGTCGGAGGTTTGACCATCTTTTCATATACATTTCGAAGATGTAGACTGATGTTGGGGCCACATCAGTACAGTCGGGACATTATTTTTCAACATATGTAGCCATACAATGTCATTTTTGGTGTCAAATGGTTGTCCTCTTTGTGTGAAGTTATCAACTACCTCTGGGGGAAGGTTTGTGTTATCATATATATGATGCTAGAGTGTATCATTCATTAATGAACTGTATTGGAGAGAGGGAATTCAATGTGTGGACCCCTTGTATCCATACTATCTGTGACGTTTTTGGATCCAACAGACTCAAGGATTTTGGAAGACCAAGTGGTTTTCATTGAGTTCCAGGGCATCTTCCCTATGTAGGATGTGACCCTACCCCCTCGGCATGATGATGAGTTTGGGATAGACTTACAACTTGGTGCCCTTCCAATTTCGATTTCTCCAAATAATATGTCACCTTTTGAGTTATTGGTGTTTCAGATCAAGGATCATGACCTGAGGAATGTTGGTTTTATCTGATTGATCACGTCACAAAGGGGTTCTCCATTCTTTTTCTTGAAGAAGGAAGATATCGGTCTCAGGATTTTTATAGACTACCTAAGGCTTAATCAGGTAACGGTAATGACCGGTTACCCCATCCTAGGTATCTATGACCTTTTGACTAGTTTAAGGGAACATATTGGTGTGCTAACATCAGCCCATGGTCAGGATTATACCAATGGAGGGTGATGGAGAGAGACATCTCAATGTCTTCTTTCATATGCAAATATGGTAACTTTGGGGTCATGGTCATGTCGTTTGGCGTTATAAACACACCGACCGATTTCATGGGGATCATGATTTCCATTTTCCAAGAATATCATGACTAGTTTATAGTGATTTTTATTGACGACATCATAATCTACTCATGATCAGAGGACAATCACCCCTATAATCTATAGATAGTTTTGGAGGTCCTCCGACACCACCAGTTCTACAGGACGTTTTCCAAGTGGATGTTTAGGACCTGAGAGGTTCACTTCTTGGACTCATAATGTCCCATCAGTGAATTGCGGTGGAACCATAAAAGGTTGACATAGTTGTTTCTAGGGTAGTTCCCAAGAATGTGGCAGTGTTTGAATGTTTCTTGGGTCTAGTCGGTTACTACCAATTTTTTTTCCTGACTTCTCTTAGGCTACATCTACTTTGACAGCTTTGATCAAGAAAGGCCATGATTTCATTTTGTGTGAGTAGTTCCAAAAATCCATCAGTCATCTAAAGGGTAATGTAGTCAATTCCCTAGTACTAAGGTTTGTAGAGGAATGGGTAGTGTTTTAAGTGTTCTAAGATGCATCTGGACTAGGGTTGGGGTGTGTTCTAATGTAATAGTGGGGAGTGTTCTTTTATTAGTCTATAAATTTATGTCCTCATAAATGTAACAATTAAACCCATGACAGGGAACATATATCTATTGTGTTCACATGGAAGTTGTGGAGAAATTACCTCATTAGGAAATGCTTCATGGTCTTCACATATCACATGAACTTATGGTTTGTCTTCTCCTAGTGAGACCTGAACATGTGGCAGTAGAGGTGGATGAAGTTTCTTTTGGACTACGACATTTAGATATCCTAATCCTTAGTAAACGAGAATGTGGTGGGATAATTATTGGAAAGAATTTCACAAAGATATGTGGTTTAGAGTAAATATATTCTTGGAATAAAATGGCGGTGTTTGATGCCTAGCCCCTATATGCATGTTTGGAGGAAGGTAGGGGCTCTCTATTTCAGATGACTATGTTGTCTTCCTTGGCATATTAGGTGGAGGGGTCTCAATGGTGAGACTTAAATGTTGAAGTGATGTGTGATAGTGTTATCCAGTGAAATGATCTTGAAGGACAGGTGGAAGATTTTCAGAATCAGATGCTACTTTGTAGAAAGAGTTTTGTCCCGGTGGCAATGCATGAGAGAGTTCTTGGTGAGTTACATAACTCAACCTTTGCAGTACACCCATGAGAATCCATGATGTACTGGGGATTGAGAGGTCAGTTATTCTAGCCCTGATTGAAGAGGGAAGTGGAATAGTTTGTGGAAAATTCCCTTCTGTGCCAGTAGGTGATGGTTGAGTACAGTGCTTCGAGTGGCCTATTGCATCCCTTAGAAATTCCCTAGTGGAAGTGGGATGAATTTTTAATCGATCTGTTCATAGGACTGCGTAGGGTTAATGAAGGTGGTAACGCTATATGGTGGTCATAGAATGTCTGACAAAATCAGATCACTTCCGGGTAATATAGGAGGTGAGTGTGGTTGAAACCTTAGAATACAGGTGCGTGGATGAGGTGGTGTGGTTTGATGGTTTTCCAAGGTCCATAGTATTTTATATGGATACACACTTTAAATACCATGCATGTAGGGGATTAAAACATGATTTGGGCACCCAACTATGACATATCACTACTTTCCAACCCCAGATAAGTGGGAAGATAGATTGGTCCAACATGATGTTGGAGGGAATGATGCAGGAATGTGTCTTGGACATCAGTGATTTAGGGGTACGACACATTCCCCTAGTAGAGTTTTCCAACAACAATAGCTATCACTCTGACATTGGTAGGGATCTATTGGAAGACTTGAATGGAAGTTCATGTTGTTATCCAATGTGCTGGACTATGGTTGGGTAATCTAGTGCACTTGGCACATAGGTAGTGCGTAGTATGACATAAAAGGTTCATCTGTGTGTGAGATGATGAAGGAATACTTGGAGTAGCATTAGTCAAATTCCGATCATAAGAGGAGACCCTTGGAATTCAATGTTGGGGACCACGTTTTTATAGAGCCCCCCCCCCCCAGTGTGGGATGTGGATGTTCATTAGGGAGAGTAACATTTCTCCTAGGTTCTTCAAGCCCTTCGGTGTGTTGTAGTGGGATGTGAAGTGTCCTATTAGCTGGCTCTACCACCACCACTACAGATGGTCCCCAACATCTTCCATTCGTCTCAACTCTATTGGTATCTACATGATGACTCTCACATCCTCAACTGGTGAGATATAGATATCGAGGATGATGTAACATTTTTATATACAATATATTGGATAATTCATTATGAGGAGAAGGTGCTTCATTGATGAACCATTCCAATGGTTTGTGTGTTGTGGAGGTATGGTGGCCTTGAAGAGAGTACGTCAGAATGGGAGGAAAATATATGTTCAAAATACTCGTAGGTGCTTTGAGTTTTATTTTGTGTTGGATTTGTACATGACTGAGATGTAGTTGTTGACCTTGTAAAGTATAATATGGGATGTTTTCCTATCTCACAATGTGTGAACATGTTCTCACTATAGGGATTGGAAGACTTGATAACTAATCCAGATGCATTAACATGGATATGATTAACCATGTGGGAGAAAGTCAGTGCTACCCAAAGTGGATAGTATCTGGACATGGAGGAATAGACTACCAAACCCATATGACAAGATGGCGTGACCCTTATATGACTGTTTTATTTATTAGTGGAGAAGAGTGGTAGTAAATCCATATTTTTTAGGAGATAGATAAGGGAGAGGTGTCCTTATATATCATGGATTGTTACGGATTTCGAACATCTCTAGGTTGGGGTTTCCTTCAGTGCAATCTGTTGAGGTTGTGGTTCAGACCCCCCCCCCCCTATATTTTTGCGTTCACTTTTGAATTCTCAAGGGTGAAAATATTTTGAGATGTATTGGGTGTAATTGCTGAAACCCTCTTGGTCTATTGTATCTCTGTGTTTCTTGTGTTGGGGTGTCATGGTGACCATCGATGACTCATTAGGAGTTTCCCAAATATCATGATTGAAGGAATAGTGGCACTGATGGGCGTCAGTTGCATCGATTAGAATCAGTGCCTCTGATAGGTTTTGGTGGATTTGATCATCATTGGTGGAACCAATGGGTGTCAGGGGCACCTATTAGTGTTAGTGTCGTCGATCAACATCGATGTCACATACGAGCATCTGTGGAAACAATGGTCATCAGTGGCATTTCTGGTTATTAATGGCACCAATGGGTCATCTATATCACCAGCTGGCGATGGTGACCAGGTGATAGTGTTAGGGTGATAGTGCTAGGGCGATGATGCTAGGGCCACGATGACTCGGAAAATAGTGAGTCCTTCCATATTTATCCAGGACCATCTTGTTTTTCCCCAACAGTGAATATTTTGATGTAAAAGTGTTTTAATACCCCTTTAAAATACATTAAGATATTGTAAATGATGCTTTAAACATCAATAGTCATGTGAAACTTTATTTACATAATCTTGTGTCCTTTTTCCTTAGTTTCACACCTTTCTTGTGTAATACATTTTCATCCTTGTTACGAGATTTTCACTATTTAATGGAAATGTTTTAACTCACAACTATTATCTCCACCATCTTGAAGAGAATTATTAATTATAAATAAATCCCAATGTTTATAATTACACAACCATGGGTTCCACGATCTTACTTTTTGGTACATCAAAATCATCACTCGGATGTTATGATCTGTAACATTCTTAAGCTTAGATCCTCCCTTACTTTTTCATTTCTGTATATCTTAGTGCGACTTGATACATATTTTAGAGAAAAATCATAAACTCTTGTGGGAGCCCTTCCTACTCAGTCTTTGAGTCCTTAGAGTACATCTTCTTCAAGTCACACATCCTTAGTTCATAAAACAATGATAAAACATCATTCCTTGATCATTCTCAGAGGTTTTTCCTTCATCTCTCATAACTGTGAGTCATGCGGGGTGGGTATGATAATGTTTCATTTCGGAAAAGGAAGAAACCAATCCTTAACAAAGATAATAAACATAATCTAAAGAATGAATGGATATGTTTGATGATGATATTGTTGTATAAATTTTTATCTTCTTTTTTATGATGTGAATTTTATGGGCATGTTCCCAATGAAAATAGTGGAAATTGGTGGTCCTTTATTGTGAACTACTTAACCTCTTTTTTGGGATATAATTCTTTTATTTAATGTCTATAACATGTAAATTGGTTAATCATGTCACATTGGTCAATAAAATGGTTTCCCAATGAATATTTATCATTGTGTGATCACCCTGGCTAATAAAACGGAATGATGGAACTTGATAAATGGTGTGGCTTAATAAGAAAACTCCCTTGATCTATTATGAAAATACGCATTTTTGTTCTACATGATGCTCGAGAGGTGACGTGGATAGGGATGGGATCTGTTGTCACTTAGTTGTTGTTTCTATATTTTAGGTTTTATGGGGCCATATATTTTTATGTGTTTTGGTTCTAGTACCTCAAGGGATCTCAGTATTCCATTTTGTTATTGTGACATTAAAAGAGATCCAGCTCTGAATGCTTAAATTGCAGCTTGGCTGTTTTCCATCAATTGTTATCTTAGATTGTTGTTATTCCTATTTTTCCCTAGTAGTGAATGAATATTTAAATATAATCACTTGAAAATGATTAAAATAATCGTTTTAATGGGGATTTTGTTTCCCAAAAATGGGTTTTTCACTAGTTGGGGCTGTTGTGTGTTCGTTCATATAGGAATAGTAATGAGGGTGGGTGTGCTCTGGTTGTGTATGGTCTGGTTGCCTATTTTGGATCCCTTAGGATTAGATGACCATTTTTGTAATTAGATGTATATATATAGTTATTCTATTTCTTATTCAAAACCCACCCATGTTGAGAACACTGTGCCGAACACACCCTTTTCATGCAGTAGGATGTTTTTTACAAGATTTTTATGTGTGGATGATTATTTTCGATTTTATTCTCCCTCTCCACCATAGCCCAATATTCTTCGGGTATGATATGATGGATTATGGTTCACCATGAACCATTAATATTTGAGAAAGTTTTTTTAGGGGGTTAGACTATGTGTGTGCAAGAAGTATTGATTCTCATGTGTATTCGAAATTGGGGTCAGGTGTCTTCGGGGGTAGAAGTGGTTGGTCTGGACCAAGTGTCTTCGGGAGTGGCAATGGTTTTTGTGGATGAGATGTTTATGGGTGTAGTGATGTGTGGTTTTTGGGTCCTATATCTCTACGAGCAAGATGCATTATAGTGGTGGCCCATAAGGTGGTTGTCGGTGCAGAATTAGGACTCTAGTGGAAATTTTGGGGATGGTCTAACACGTATGATGTCCAAAACATCCTGTGGGAATGTGGTGTAGGGAACCAAAATATGAATGTTCTATTACAATTACATTACCTTACAAGAGTTATTTGGGGAGTGTTCCTTGATGAGATTTTGAGGCTTGTATCCATGCATGATGTCACGACCCGTCCACGGGGCCCATGCCGTGACTACCACAAGCCCGCCTTCCTTAGGCCAGGGGCTGGCGACTAGCACCAAAGGCGTAAATCCCGATAACTGGGAAGACATTGCCTTTATAAAAGTAAACAAAACACCACAAAGTACAAGCGGAAGTAAAACAATAAGTTCAAAGAGAAGTGCTGAAAGGTAAATGGGCCAGAATACAAACCCAAAAGAAAGTACAACTACAACTGAACAAAGTACAACATAAAAAGACAATAGCTGGTAGGATGGAAATGGCTCCTGGGTCGTCCTCCTCGGATCCTACCTGAAGGGTAGGTACAGATGGCGCAACTCCTGGATAATCCACCATGGATCCTACCTGAAGGGTAGGTACAGATAGCTTCCACAATGCTCTTGCCCGTCAACCTCCTCTGAGTGTCGTCTCGCCGTGATGTCCACCTTTGGATACTGACTCGTCGTGTAGTCCACCTCTGGGTACCGTCCAGTCCTCAAACACTCGGCCTCCGTCAGCACTTCCCGTCGTCTGCAACCAACACAACGAGGTGCGGGCATAACCCGTACAGGGGTGAGTATAACGATACTCAGTAGGGACCCTGAGACCCTCAAGGTCTCACTAAAACCCACAAGGATAACCACAAAGAAGATAACAACAAATAACATCTACTTAGGTATATGCCCATACATATACGTAAGTTATCAAGTAACCAATCTCAATCATGAGGAAACACAAGGATTATGAAATCAACAGATAACCACTACCCAGGTATATGCCCATACATATACCTAAGTTATCAAGTAACCCATCTCAGTCCTGAGGAAACAAAAAGGTCATAGACTCAGCTCAAACCAGGTTTTTTTAATTATCGAAACCGTAACTGCTGAAGAGCCCCGTCTCTGGAGTGTATAGTGGTCATGTCACGACTCCAAGGTACTGCTCACTGACCTAAGACTGCTGAGCTACTCCTCATATCGAGTACTGTGGCATGCCGCTCCAACAAAGCGCTTCCCACCATGAGTTTGCCACTACATCCAAGCGCTCCCCCTCAAAGCCTCAAGAGGTACTCCCTCTGTTGAGTACCACGGGTCTGCCGCTACAACCAAGTGCTCCTCCGCCGTGGGTCTACTGCTACAACCAAGCGATCCCCCTCATAGCCTCCAGAGGTACTCCTTCTGTTGAGTACCACGGGTCTGCCGCTACAACCAAGCGCTCCTCTACTATGGGTCTGCTACTACAACCAAGCGCTCCCCACTTGGCTATCCGAAACACACTGAGTCGATCGGTCAAGCAGTCATCAGGTCTCAGCCTGCTACACGGTCTCCGTATTCCGCATGCTCATCTCCGGGAGGGTCTGCTCCATGAGCTGCTGGTCGATACTATAAGTATCACAAGGTCCCATAAAGAAGTATCTCGAGGGACCGCCTTGTCATAGGGGTCTCAACACAACAGACGACGCGTCAATCGGACGCCCAGTTTGTGAGTTACTAGCCTTTTCGTCCCAGGGGCCCGGTTGGTTTCATTAGCAAACCAATCCCAGTCGTATCTCAACCTTACCCCGAACTCTCATAGGGTATACTCAAAGGGATCGTTTCCCAACGTGATCACCTATGTCGCTGACGATTCGTCAAACGGACGTCTAGTCTGAAAGATATTAGCTTTTCCGTTCCAGGGGCCCGGTTGGATTTCGAGTACAATCCAACCCAACCACAATCCAACAGCAACCAAAACTCAGGCTAAGTATGCCAAAATTTCCCTCTCATCAAGAGGAAATCAACGAGACAGACGGTGCGTCAATCAGACGCCCGGTCTGTGAGTTATTGGCTTTTTTGGTCCGACGTGCCCTGTTGGTTTTTAAGGAAAAACCAACCCGACCGTACTCCACCAGAGTCCAAACCTCGGGCGGGGTATGCCAAATGATCTATCTCACTTAAAGGAATTCAACGAAGTTGACGGCACGTCGATCGGACGTCCGAAGCTCATGATATGAGCGTTTCCGCTCTGAAGGCCCGGTTGGTTTCGTGTACGAACCATCCCGAACGAACACAAAGTAATCCAAAACATTGAATGCGATATACTGAAACGACCGTCTCGATCCAAGGATCGTGTTTCCGCTGAAGGCGTGTCGTTCGGAGTCCCGTAGCTAATGTTATGAGTGATAGACCGAAAACATCCGGAGACAGGGGGTCTAAGCCCGGGCCGACCGTGATGGACCCGGTCTGGTCGGGCAAGGGCGCGGCCAGGCTCGGCTCGGCCGAGCGGCCGACCGAGGGTGCCGCGGGGCGCTGCCCCCATGGGATGAAGATGTCGCGGCCCTCGAGGAGCCGTGCTGGAGCCAACGGAAATGGAAAACGCCGCGTCCTGTGCGTGTGAGCCGGACTCGTGCGGCTGCATGTCCGCTGGCCGCAGCCGACGCGGCTGAAGCCGCAGCGGCAATTTCCGGGGGCGCGCCGTGGCGCCGCCACCTCTGGCCGCCGGCGCTGGCAACCCGCACTGCCGGAGGCTTCCGCAGACCACCAGAGTTGCTCCGGTGGTCCTTTTTCCTTCCTGTCTGCACCGGTTCTCCTCCTGGGTTCCATTCTTCACTGCGGAAACCCCAAATCTCCCTTGCATCACGTTTTGTCGTCACCCGCAAAAATCCGCACAACAACGAATAGCTGTGGAGGGTTTTCGGGCCGTGTTCGTTCGTCCCACACCCTCCACGTTAGGCGATAACAACCGGGAAGAATAATCAACATATCAAACAACAATTTTAATAAATTAAAATTGTTCTTATGAAACCGGGTTCTTTATTTTAAAAGAAACGTTCACGGGAATATAAATTATTTCACAACAACCCCTATAGATTTCCCGCAATCAAGATTACTCATCCCATACACAAAAATCCCGTGGATCAACTTAATATGGAGTTGATTTGCCTTCTTTATTTTCAAAAGCAAACATCCGAGGAAAAAGGGAATTATTATCCTCAGCTAAAAACCCTACCTCGTCATGTCGTCGCACACGGGTTCTTCGCGGAAATTGATCGTCGCGGAAGGAGGGGATCATTGCGTCATCTCGGTATCTGGCATTGCGTCGACGAACTCTGAGGACCAAGAAACAATAGATTTAATTATAAATTGTTAAATCCCTGTGTTGTTATAAACCACAAAGATGTTTAAAAAGAAACCTGAAATCTCCTACCTCAAGAAGTTTGTGACAGGAGATCGGGGCGGGGTAGAACGTCTCAGATGAAGCGTCGTCAATCTCCGAGGGTGACAGTGTTCTTCACGTTCTTCGAATTCTTCACGTTTTCACGTTCTTCGCGAAGGAGGATGAAGAACTTGAGGTTTGTCAAATCCTCTCAACGATCATTTTTCCAAAAGTCATGCGTTGGTCTTATTTTATTATTACGGCAACGGATTTCAAACAGGTTAGGAAACGAAAAAATTAATTCATAGAATTAATTCAATGAATAAAACCGCCCAATTAATTGGTGCGTTAAGAATTTAAGAAAACACGTATGTTGACATTCAAAATGATGGGTTTTCGCGGGTGTGTTACTTACCAGAAAAGAAACAGTGGAAGTCGTGTGGGTCCCACATCACAAATATCCTACCAACGGGGTAGGACATTTCTTTGATACCAAACGTGACAACCGGGTCCCGGTGACAGCACAACCACCCCGCCTTAACATGGCCGTCAGGTCCTGGCCCACCAGGTACCACCAGTTGCCCCCCCCCCCCCCCCCCCGCAGACATGTGGGGCCCACCCCGGGGTCCACCCACGTGCCTGAACGGGTCATCTGACTAATGATAGTCCCCACATGCCAACACATGTCCTTTCCAGTTTGCTTTGTCCTCACTTACACACATCCTGAGAAACTTCCCAGAAGGTCACCCATCCTGATCACTACTCCAGGCCAAACACGCTTAATTGTGGAGTTCTAATCAGGTAGGCTCCCGAAAAAGAAGGTAAACCTTGTTGACATGAGTCATATCATTTAGTCATTTAACCCTTTATCATTTGGGGATGTTACAATCACCCCCCTTTAGAGCACAACGCCCTCGTGGTGGGCCCTACATCTCAACCCAGGCAGTGCACCGCACTTAAGGCTGGGTACCACCTTTGATACTAATTTGTCACAACCCGTCCTCGGGGTCCGTGCCGTGACTACCCCATTCCCGCCTTCCATAGGCCAGGGGCTGGCGACTTGCACAAAAGGCGTAAATCCCGATAACTGGGAAGGCATTGCCTTTGTAAAAGTAAACAAAACACCACAAAGTACAAGCAGAAGTAAAACACTATGTTCAAAGAGAAGTGCTGAAAGGTAAATGGGCCAGAATACAAACCCAAAAGAATGTACAACTACAACTAAACAAAGTACAACAGAAAAATTCAACAGCTGGTAGGAAGAAAACGGCTCCTGGGTCGTCCTCCTCGGATCCTACCTGAAGGGTAGGTACAGATGGTGCAACTCCTAGATCGTCCACCACGGATCCTACCTGAATGGTAGGTACAGATAGCTTCCACAATGCTCTCGCCGGTCAACCTCCTCCGAGTGTCATCTCACCGTGAAGTCCACCTCCGGATACTGACTCGTCGTGTAGTCCACCTCCGGGTACCGTCCAGTCCTCGAACACTCGGCCTCCGTTAGCACTGCACGTCGTCTGCAACCAACACAACGAGGTGTGGGCATAGCCCATGCAGGGGTGAGTATAACGATACTCAGTAGGGACCCCGAGACCCTCAAGGTCTCATTAAAACCAACAAGGATAACCACAAAGAAGATATCAACAGATAACCTCTACTTAGGTAGATGCTCATACATATACCTAAGTTATCAAGTAACCAATCTCAATCATGAGGAAACACAAGGATTATGAAATCAATGGATTACCACTACTCAGGTATATGCCCATACATATACCTAAGTTATCAAGTAACCCATCTCAATCATGAGGAAACACAAAGGTCATAGACTCTGCTCAAACCAAGATTTTTTTATTATCGAAACCTTAACTCCTGAAGAGCCCCGTCTCTAGAGTGTACAACGGTCCTGTCATGACTCTGAGGTACTACTCACTGACCTAAGACTGCTGAGGTACTCCTCCTGTCGAGTACTGTGGTCTGCCGCTACAACCAAGAACTTCCCACCATGGGTCTTTCGCTACAACAAAGCGCACCCCCTCATAGCCTCAAGAGGTACTCCTTCTATTGAGTACTGCGGGTCTGCCACTACAACCAAGCGCTCCTCCGCCGTGGGACTGCTGTTACAACCAGGCACTCCCCCTCATAGCCTCTAGAGGTACTCCTTCTTTTGAGTACCACGGGTCTGCCGCTACAACCAAGCGCTCCTCCGCTGTGGGTATTCCGCTACAACCAAGCGCTCCCCACTGGCCTATCTGAAACACACCGAGTCTATCGGTCAAGGAGTCGTCAGGTCTCAGCCGGCTACACGGTCTCCGTATCCTGCACGCTCGTCTCCGGGAGGGTCCACTCCATGAGCTGCTGGTCGATACTATAAGTATCATAAGGTCCCATGAAGAAGTATCTCGTGGGACCGCCTCGTCACAGGGGTCTAAACACAATAGGAGGCGCGTCAATGGGACGCCCGGTCTGTGAGTTACTAGCCTTTTCGTCCTAGAGGCCCGGTTGGTTTCATGAGCGAACCAATCCTGGCTGTATCTCAACCTTACCCCGAACTCTCATAGGTTATACTCAAAGGGACCGTTTCTCAACGTGATCACATACGCCGCTGACGGTTCGTCAAACGGACGTCCAGTCTGAAAGATATCAGCTTTTCCGTCCAGGGGCCCGGTTGGATTTCGAGTACAGTCCAACCCGGCCACAATCCAATAGCAACCAAAACTCGGGCGAAGTATGCCAAAAGTTCCGTCTCATCAAGAGGAAATCAACGATATAAACGGTGCGTCAATCGGACGCCCGGTCTGTGAGTTATTGGCTTTTTCGTCCTAGGGGCCCTGTTGGTTTTTAAGGCAAAACCAACCCGACCGTACTCCACCTGCATCCAAACCTCGGGCGGGGTATGCCAAAAGATCCGACTCACATAGAGGAATTCAACGAAGTCGACGGCACTTTGATCGGACGTCCGAAGCTCAAGATATGAGTGTTTCCGCTCCGAAGGCCCGGTTGGTTTCGTGTACGAACCATCCCGGCCAAACTCAAAGTAATCCGAAACCTCGAGTGCAATATAACGAAACGACCGTCTCGATCCAAGGATCGCGTTGCTGCTGACGGCGCGTCGTTTGGAGGCCCGTAGCTCATGTTATGTGAGAAAGACCCGGCCCGACCCCCCCCCCCCCCGGGTCGGCCGAACCGGGTCGACCTGGATGGACCCGGTCCGGTCCGGCCAAGGCGCGGCCTGGCCTGGCTTGGCTCGGCCGAGCGGCCGACCGAGGGAGTCACGGGGCGCTGCCCCCGCGGGATGAAGATGATGCAACCCTCGAGGGGCCGCGCTGGAGTCAACGGACGCGGCAAAGGCCGCGTCCCGTGCGTGTGAGCCGGACCCGCGCGGCCGCGGGTTCGCTGGCCGCTGCCGCCATGACGTCAGCTAAGGTGGCCTTGTCCGACGGCGCGTCGGGGCGCCGCCGCCTCCGGCCGCCGGCGCCGCCGGAGGTTTCCGCGGGCCACCGGAGTTGCTCCGGGGGTCCGTCTTCCTTCTCGTCTGCGCCGGTGCTCCTCCCGGGTTCCGTTCTTCACTGTGGAAACATCAAATCGCCCTTGTGTCACGTTTTTTCATCGCCCGCCAAATCCGCACAACAACGAAGAGCTGCGAAGGGTTGTCGGGCCGTGTTCGTTCGGCCCGCACCCTCCGCGTTTGGCGATAAAAACCGTGAAGAATAATCAACATATCAAACAAAATTTTTAATAAATTAAAATTGTTCTTATGAAACCGGGTTCTTTATTTTAAAAGAAACGTTCACGGGAATATAAATTATTTCACAAAAACCCCTACAGATTTCCCGCAATCAAGATTACTCATCCCATACCCAAACATCCCGCTGATCAAATTAATATTGAGTTGATCCGCGTTCTTTATTTTCAAAAGGAAACATCCGAGGAAAAAGGGTATTACTATCCTCAGTTAAAAACCCTACCTCGTCAAGTCGTCGCACGCGCGTTCTTCATGGAAATTGATCGTCACGGAAGGAGGGGATCTTCACGTCGTTGCGGTATACGGCGTTGCGTCGACAAACTCCGAGGACCAAGAAACAACAGATTTAATTATAAATAGTTAAATCTGTGTGTTTTTTTAAACCACAAAGATGTTTAAAATGAAACCCGAAATCTCCTACCTCAAGCAGTTGGTGACAGGAGATTGGGGTGGGGAAGAAAGTCTTGGATGAAGCGTCGTCAATCTCCGAGGGTGACGGGATTCTTCGCGTTCTTTGCGTTCTTCTCTTTCATTACGTTCTTCGCGAAGGAGGATGAAGAACATGAGGTTTGTCAAATCCTCTCAAGGAGCATTTTTCAAGAAGTCGTGCGTTGGTCTTATTTTATTATTACGACAACAGATTTCAAACAGGTTAAGAAATGAATAAATTAATTTATAGAATTAATTCAACGAAGAAAACCGCCCAATTAATTGGTGCGTTAAGAATTTAAGAAAACGCGTTAGTTGACATTCATAATGACGGGTTTTCGCGGGTGCGTTACTTAGCGGAAATGAAACGGTGGGGATCGTGCGAGTCCCACCTCACAAATATCCTACCAAGGGGGTATGATATTTTTTTGATATCACCCTATCCATATCAACTCCGCTTAATAAGCTTTAAGTGGCTTTCATGTGGCTTTAAGTGAAATAAAATAATGTTTTTCGTACAAATTATTTTATTTCTTAACTTTATGCCCAAAAAATTAAAAACCACACCTGAGCAAATGAAACTCCGGAAAAGGCGTTTCTAAGCAAATACTGGTGCTGCGATTCCATTGGTTCCCTCAGAATTCTATTATGGGCACCAGTTCAAAAGTTAGAAAAACTCGCTCGTCCGTTCACTAAACGTACCCGAGCCAAACTTTGGAAGATGGTTCGGGGCACACCGGGCCTCAGAATCAGGTGCTGTCAGAAACTGCATTCTTGGAAAATTCCAAGGCAAATTTAGAAAAACATTTCCATTGAAATTTCCGGTTCTTTACACATGATGTTTTGTTTATATTTATTTTCCCACAGGGTATTAGAATGCCTCCCTAGTTCCGCATGAGACCTTTAGGTTTTCATTAATAAGTATTATTGTATACTAACCCTATATATATAAATATAATTTCAGGTTTCCATTAGTATTTGAGGAGCAGGACAGACCTTAATAGCTTGGGTTTCAAGAAGTGTCTTTGAATATTTAATTTCATTTGGCACTTTCCTATGTAGTTTTCATGTATTATGTATCACCTTTCATTTAATATTTATTTGAGAATGGAATTTTTTATTTACTCTATCAGTTTTTGTGTTTTTTGGGGTTTACGCTCTTATCTCTTGATCTATTTCTATAAAATGTAATTCCTTCCATAGTACGTGTGATTTTATACCCTTGGTTCTAGTCGCCACACTAGCTCATATTGAAGGCAGGACTCGAGGGGTCATTATCTCTATTTTAACATGTAGAATGAAGTGTCTAGATGTTTGATGTCCCATCCCTTATTTGGATGAAAGTGGGTCATGAAAATATTATTAAAAAATTATTTGATAACGTAAAAATAATGGGTGGATTAAACATATAAAATTTTAATAATGGAGAAATTTGGGTATTTTCTAAAAATATTTATTTTTGAGTGAATATTTAATATAATATTTTATATAAAAACTATAACTAATTTTAAGGAACATTTAATTCCATATTATGTTTTAGATTTGGATTAATTTAATATAATTTTTATATCAATTAATATTATCAAACTAAATCTATATTATATATAATTATAAATTAATATGGTATGGATTACATTTTATTCCTAAAAATTAATTTTTCTGAAAAATAGATATTATTGCATTTTGAATGATTATGATAAAATTAAATTCTATCCACTATAAAAATAAAATCCCAAATATTTTATCTTATATTTTTAGACACTGTTAAATTAGGAAATGATATTAACCTCTTTTTGTATTATAATTTGCAGTTACTATTATAATAATATTTTCATGGTAATGTGTAAAAGAGGATTACAAATGTAAAAATACTCATAAGGTCACAAATAATATCTAAAGAGATATCAAATTATGTGATTTCATGAATTATCCCCGTATATTAACAATTTTATGGACTTTTTTCTAAATTAACATCATTGGGACATTTAGAATATTCCAAATATATGAAAATTTATAATCAAGACATTGAGCACACATATAAAATGTCACCACATCTCCTAAAATATTCAAATATATTTATAACTATTTATTACTCAATACCAACTGAAATAGTCGCCTAACTCTCCTTCCAATGGTATTTTGTTTCTATCTCTCCAAAATACATTCCTAGAAGGCTTATGGTGTATGGGAAGTTGATGTTTTCAAATGTAGAGGAATAAATATTAATTGAGTTCATTCATGTTTACATATTATTATGAATCCTAAAAATATATATTAAACACTCTAATTTATTAAAAAAAATTATCTATTGTACTAAAATGATATTATGTTTTAGTAACATATACTATTCATCTCCAATTCAAACATGGGGAAAGGAAAACCTCACTTGTGCATAAGGGTCCACTACCACCTCTTTAAAGTGATGTGTTTCATTATTTATCATCGTATCAAGAAATAGTTTATAAAGATATAATTTTATTAATATAAAATATTTTTATGATTATATTAAAATTAATTAAATATATGTTTTATCTACTATATTACCAATCCATTCATGGTAAATGATAACATTTGTATTGCGTATATGTGGAATACAACCGCAATGATGTTATTTGATTCGTTATTTGTTACCTAAACACATGGATTTTCATAAGTAAGTGAATAATTAATAAATATGTCATATATATATCATTTGATAAAATTGGAAGTGATTATATTATATAATTTTATTATATTATTTCTAGTAGAAAAATATAGTACACTGTTTATGCATACATACATACTACTATCACCATTAAACTATGGTAATAATTATTAATAATATAAATATATGGGTTGATATAAATTTATATTAAATGTATATAAAATTTAATTGTTACATGATTTATATTTTTTATTTGATAAAATAATAAAAACATTGACCATTATCAACATTTCAATGTTTTTTTTGATATTATGAATAGAACATCCTCAAAATTGATAACATGTATCGAAAAAATTTAATTTTAAAGTTAATAATAACAATAAATAAATAAAAAGAATATAATTAAGGGAAAAATGTATAAGTTTATTAATCCAATATAATTTTCATATAATTTTAACAAGTTATGTATTTATTTTATAATTTATTTCATGAAATAAAATTTATTTATAAATCAATTTCACTATACCTATTAGAATTATCTTTATATTTATAACATAAATCTACCATAGTTAACATTATCCTGATTATTTAAATGAAATAATTACACTATTATTGAAAATAATTATAATGTAATCCATTAAAATCAATGAACTGCCTATAACAACATTAAAATCTATTTAATCAATACAAATTCTATTTAATCCAATTATGTAATGACATTGTAACATTATAAATAATTCTATAACTTATATTAGACTATATTATTTGATATTTTAATGATGATATTTCTAATAATAAAAAGTTATCAACATCTCCATTAAAAAAGTTATATCAAATGTTTGTGTTTTTAGGGACTTATAATGAAATTAAGATATAAATATTTAATATATGTATAGACAATTATTATAAATATTTTATATAAATAATGTTCTAAAATAATTTATTAAGAAGGTTTTTTTTACTACAAAAGTGTTTTAGTCCTTTTCAATGAATATAAGAGTTATTTAATGCTCCTTTCATCTCAATAATCATTCCATGATATCAGTTTTGAATTTGGAACCTATTTTTGATTATGTTATTTATATAAATCAAACATTTATTGTGATGTATCTTAATATTTTTTAATTATATTAAAAATTTTATTTTATTTTTTGTTATTTAATTATTTATGGATAAAAATGTTACCAAACTATTTAGGGATTCTCATTTGGTAATTTCATTCTATGATTCATTTGTTATTAAGAACCTGTTTTAAGTTATATTTTGTATATACTAAAAAATTATAATATTATATCGATACCATTATTATATTAATGTAATTTAATTTTCTATTTCATGAAATTTCATTTATTTTAAATCCAATGAAAATAACCATTAAATCATTTATTATTTCATATAATCTAATTTTCCACGCATTATAAAATATGATATATTGACAACATCATTTTATTTTTTATGTATAATAATACCTATGGGTGTATTTATCATAAATTCATTAAATTAAACATATTTAAAAATAAATATTATTTTTACGATTAATGGGATTTAAATTCATTATAAATCAATGTTAAAATGTTTTTTTGTGAACCCAAAAAAGTTTTTGTTGATTTATAATGATTATTTGTGAACCTCATGAAAAAAATTCATACCTCCCTAAATTTTTATTATATAAAAAAATTTATTCCAAATAGGTAAAATATATTATTTAAATCAATTATTCTTCCTTGATGATTTTTTTCTCATTAAGCATCATTGTTGTTAAGAATTATTCACAGCCACTACAATAAACTCTTACACTTCAAGGTCCATGTTATTTAATAATAAATTTCATAACTTTATAATTTTTATATCAAATATGTACTATTTATGGCGATCAGCATAATTAATTTTATCATTTTTTGAATTATACATTATTAATCATTAATATAATGTATGATTTGTTAAAAGAATTTAAATATACTATAGTGTTTTTCCATTCAGATTATATATTATATCATCCAATCCACATTCCCATAGAATTTTCTTTATGTTTATCATAGTTCAAATTTAGTTCCTTCATTTAATTTTGTGTTACAAAAAGGATTTCATATTAGATTCCTAAAAAATTATCAGTAGAGATACTCTAGTCTTCTTCCTGTTAAGACAAAGATGAAAATATTTTATAAACTATCATTTCATGAAACGGCGTCTATTTCCACCACTATAACAAATTTATATGTTCTTCAAAGTCACGATTCATGCATCACCACCAAAGTTATCTTTTGAATTTTATTTTTAAAGTAATGTTTTTTAGTAATTGATCTAACATTGGAGATGACTCCATTATGAAATTTTATGTATCCAATTTCCATTCAATGGTTTTTTACGATATAATATATTGTGGAATCTATGTGGAATTTATGGGTTTCGTTGATCATTATGTGATAGGTGGGGTCTGATATCAGCGTTAAATTAATTAGAAATGTTTATATATCAAGAGAACAATTGGTTACAAAGGTGGTTATCCCTTTACCAAAGGTATACGATATGGAATCCAGATCAAATAGTCAAAATAAGTAGCTCACCCAAGACCAATATGGTTAATGATATGTAAACCCATGACCATGGTTTAGATTGTGATAATCTCAATACCAATAGCGTGAATGTGATTTTATACCACTACCAATGGTACCTTCTATGATATCCCAATCCAAATAAAATACATATATTCTAAGACTAAGAACAACAAGGTACGTGTGTGGTATGTTAATGCCAAATGGTTGACATATTGGAAAAAAAATCCCATTATAGTACACAAGTATTATGAACTATCCCAGAGGGTACATACATTTTGATCACAATACCACTATGTTATGGTAAATAAGTGAAAAAGTCTTTTATAATAAGGTATTATTTCTTTTAATTATTGATACACAACATCTATATGTTAAATGTTTTTTAACTCTTAATGAATCATGCTGATGGTATCATGTTTACTTAATCATATTTTATATTATATGATTGATCATTTTTTGATACATGTCATTATATCATGGATTATTGAAAAATCATATTTTTATACAATTCAAACATGTTATGTTATAATATTATGATATAACCATTGATGAAGTGATGAATGGTTTTCCATTACTTGGAATTTTAACTCACTTATATCTTGTTATATACATTAACAAGGTGGTGAAGATGATTATAACCAATAAGGTGTCTATAAAGTGATATAGTATTTTTTTTATTGTAGATATATAGTAACATGAAAATATATTTGTAGCTAAAATTCTATCACACTAAACATTTGGGATGTAATATTATAAATTATTCTAGCATATAATGTTTATTTTTTAAATTATAATTAAATCTATTAATGTTTATTTTGGATCATCTTAATTTGAATCAAATATATTTGTAAATATATTTTTTTAGCATTAGATCTCATGAGTATTGGTACAAGGGCCATCAATTTGTATTAGATAAAAAATCATGATTTATATATTTTTATTAGTTATAATTATTGAATCATACAAGATAAACTTGTTGGAAACTATGTGGATTTTTATTTATATAGATTAATAGAAAAAAATTGGAAAATTGAATATTATTTTGTTTCTTGGTAATGAAATATCTTTCTGGATATTAATATGTGGATTCCACCTCTACCACATTAGAACTGAGATGCTCGAATAGCCATAATACCTTCATTATTTATTTATTTTTTTGATAATTTCCCTATTATGGGTTGAAGAGAAAAATTAAGACTAAATTGCTTAACGTATTCTATACATTACATGAGCCTATGGTCTAAAAGGAATACATCCCACACAATAAATACTAGAAACTACCCCTCCGATGCATCTGCATCATGATCATCACTCCATCAATTCTAGGTGGATAGATTACAAATCATGTGCAAGGATGCACATTTTTGGTACCGAAGGAAAGTGAAATACCCCCTCATTCTTCTAACTCTGATAGTTCTTCTCTAGTGAATGTACATTCTATGAATCCTCTTATAAAGCTTGTTCTTTGTAGAATTTTTCTTGTTTTCATCTTCATATCAGGTGGGATGAAGGCCTTAACGTGTCATGAAGGCCTTAAGATGACATGAAGGCCTTAAGGTAAATCAAAAACTTTAATAACTTAAAGGCCTATGTTTCCCAAAGGCCTTAAGGACTCTAGTCCCAAACTAGTTGACCATAAGAGAATTAAGCTAGCTACAAGAGTATTTAAAAAAATCTAATATTGTAACAACTATATGACCTAATACATTATCCCAAAATAATGTATCCACCAAAAATTTAACATTGGTCTTGTGGATTCACTTCAAGAGACCTCACCAACTAGGTAAGGTAAATGTTCGATAAGAACCGAGACGTAACCCATGAAATAGATATTTTGGTATTAACTCAATCCTCACTAGGTAAAGAAAACATGTGATAATACACACCCATATTAACACTTCTTACATATATAATTTGGTATCATAATTGATTTTTTATGAACCATTATAAACGAATTAAATGGATGTGGATGATTAAATATATAATTTTTTGTCTAAATGATCCCAAAAAGAAAATAATCATGGGAATGAAAGGGTAAAATTTTGAAGATACACATTGATAAAATTATATAATAGTTAAAATAGATGTATAATTGGTTGAAAAGAATGATTAATTGTAAAGGAAATCAATATATTTATTTTTCATATTTATATGAAAATATAATCTATTAATATTAGATATTATTGTAAAAATTTTATTTATAGTATTTTTTGGGAGAAATGATAATAATAATGAATATATGAAAGGTATGTCTTTGGGAACTCATTTAAAAAATAGATAACAAATGATAAATTTTTAGAAATTATGGTTTAGAATTTAATTATATTATATTCATAAAAAATATGAGTTTAATAATATTTCCCATTATTATGAGTAATAAATTATATTTCTATTCTGATGTATATATCAAATAATCCTAGTAATTTTTTTTTCAATTATAATTAATATTTTGAGTATTAAATTTATTTTTGGGGGACAATTTGAAACCATATGAGTTTTGAATTATTTTCTATTAAATTAATTATATTGTAATAATTTGTCCATATACACAACATCAAACATAATATATCTATTATAATATATATATTGAATTTGTATGATCAAATGAAGGTAAAATTATTAATTAATTTATGTAAGAAAAAATATACATCAACTTTAATACTAACACAATGATGAAATTCAATTAATCTAGATATACAACTAATAAGGATATTTTATTTTAAAAAATATCAATGTTTCTAAAATTTAATTTTTTATATAATTAATTTTATCACAATATAATTATATTATGGTTAATAAATATAAGATTATAGTTATATCTGAATAATAAATTAAATTTTTTTATTAATTAATTAATAAAAAAGAAAAGAAAAATATTTAATATTTAAAAATTAAATTTCATATAAAAATTATATTATTCGTATTTTATTTTTCTATTAAATAAAATTATAATTTTACTTTAATTTAAGGATCATTATTTTTTTATTATCTAAATAAAAATTATCTTAGGTTGGATTTTTTGAATATTTTTTTAAGTATTGATTATTATGAAAAAATTGAATAAACTTCATTTTTAAATATATTATTACTTTTATTACATCCCTTGGATATAATAATAAAAATAGAAATTTTGAATCTTCCCAAAATAATTATTATTTTAAAACCGAAAAATTATGTGTTTAAAAATTTAATGTTTATATTAGAACTTAATGTTTGACGTTTTTAATTATATGTTTTGTTTTTCCAAAAAAATAGTTTTATATTTTATGCTTCAATTATTATAAAATTAATTATTTTTAATGTTAAAATTTTATTACTATAAAATTATTTTCATGTTTGGAATCATCATATGTTAATTATATATATAGAAAAATTTATTTTTATACATGGATATATATCACAATAGTAAAATTTTATTGGAATGTGGTAAACATAAATTTGTGTAAAAAAGATTGTTTACTATGGTAAAAGAAAGAAAACATGTTAAAATATGGTTACTAATTAATTTTTTAAGGTTTTGTGGAACAATGATCCATAAATCCCGAATATTTTCTACTTTTTGAACTATATTCCTTTGAAATATATGTGACATTAATATAATTGTATAGATATTTACCTAAGTTCCACTAATTTAATATAAATATCGGTTATATTAATTGAATTTATTTTATAGTAGTTCTATAATATAATTAATAATAAATCCAACAGATATATATAAAATTATTAAACAATCAATTTTTTAGACAAATATACGTCGATAATAATATTTATCTAGTATAGAAAAATTTAATGTATAAAAATTCATTTTTCTATAAATATTTTATTCCAACATTGTATGTCTCTATTGAAAAAGTTAATTGTCAAATTTTAAACAAATGGAATTATACTAAATGGTGGAAGAATTTTTATTCTTCAAATTAAAAAATTTAATGTTGGCTTACATTTTTTTTAAAATAATTATGATGATTTATTTGTAGTCAATGGTAATATATGTAAAATGAGCATCATAAGTGGCTCAAAATTTGTTAATTTTAAATTAAATAGAGACCTTTTATAATACTTTTTTTATATCTTAATTTATTTCCTACTTCATTCAAGAGGCATTTTTTCCTAAGATTCGGATCACCTAATTCATTCAGTTTTAACTCATCACATACCATAAAATTCCAATGAAATGCCTCCTATTATCAACAATAAAAGGGACACACATGCACCCACATAAAGAAACACTTATAGTATCAAATTATATTAAAAATTAACCACATTAATACTAATTTATTTGACTCCAATAATAAGTGTCCCTGTATACAATGAAGAATCACTAAATCCATCATTTCATTGTGCCCCTTCTTGAGATAGTTTACATTATCAATGATAGTACTATAGAGTCTGTAACATTTTTTTCTTATATTAATAATCTAAAAATATTATAATATTTTTAATTATAAATCATAATTATCCTTTTTATATTTAAATTTTATTATATTTAATTTAAAACCATTATCATCTTATCCCATTTAGTTGGATAAAGGAAGCATCCCACATGTGTATTTGCATACTACAACATCTATAGATGATATTTTTCATTTTGATCACCACATTACATGTCTAGTAATATATAACATTTTATATATAATTATGAAATTATGGGCATATATATATCATGAAAATGTTCCTAATATTATGTCACAAATATTGAAATTAATTATAGTAATATCTTTATAACGGTGCATTACCTTGAAGAACCCCATTTACAATTTCATATTCCAGAATAATAATTAAAAATTTCACTGAATTATATTTAATAATTGTAGAACATTAAATACCATCAATCCTACTACCTTTTCTAAAATTTAAATTATAATAATTAAATAAATAGAAAAGAAGAAACATCTTTATTAAATAAACAAGTATGAAACGACTGATATTATAAATTTGTTATGATGAGAATATTCTATAATGAACAAATACATGTTTAACTAGTGAATATAACTTGACTATATAAAAGTAATTATATATAGATAAGGTTATAAATAATTATTACATTTTTTCTATTATAAAAGTAGTAAAAGAGCGTTCATGGATGTTGATATAAATTTTAAGTCTCTCATATCAAAACTTTTTCTTAGATTTTATTATATAATAAGAATATTGTTATTATTTATATATTAAAAATACTACTCTTGTTAATTAATTTATAATAATTATATTTTATTAATGGTTATTGATTCTCTATTTTTTTTTCTCTTTCAATGATTTATTATTCAAAACATACTAATATTAAAAGGACTTTTCCCATTAATTTCATTCTTAGAGACATGTTTCATATTATCCACCTATTATTTATATGGGGTATATAATGAATCAATGCAATTTTATATTGATATTATTTTTATTTATATTTTATTAATATTCTAATATCATTTTATCTCTTTCAAATTCATTAGATTAAAATTTCCCCAAGCCATATGGGTTTTTTATCATTTCACATTCATTATTTTATATATATTACTTATTCACCACATTAATAATATTTTTCTATGTCTATATTGTATCATAGATGCTTTTAGGATACATGTATTCAATTCAATATATTTGAAAATCCAATTGACATTACATAATAACTGGTATTTTTTTCAAGAGACCTAATTCTATAAGGGATTTTTTGAACATATATCTCCATTGATTTGGTTACAACTATTATTATTGAAATTATTATTTCTATGATTTGTTTCATACAACTAATGAATAATAGGATACATTTACCTTATCTTTGGTTGAAATTAAATTTTTATTTCCAATCTTCCATCATGATTAATATATCTCATTAATGAATAATTTCCTTATAATTAAGTCGCATACTCTCTATTTAATCTATTTCTTCCATGTCAAGGTTATTTATTCTCAAAAATTTTATCATTTAAGATTTTAAAAATATTAATGCATAATAATTTTATTGATAATCATTTATAATTTAATCAATTATATAAATTATGAATTATTACTCATCTATGATTTGAGTATAAATATGTTATTTTACAAAACTGATGATTTCTTTATTTCAGGGTTAAATATTTTCTTTTAAAAAATGACAGTTTCTATTGAATTTTTAAATATTAATGAAATAGTTATTGGAATTTATTTTCAAATTGTATGTTTTAATGGTTTTCAATTAACATTCAAGGAAAATAATTTTTGAATTGGAATCAAAAAAATAATTTTATTTTGAAATTTATTAAAATATTTTATGAAATATCATTTCATGATTTTTAAATCCAATATTGTTCGTTATCTCAAAAATAAATAACACTATTGATTTAATTTTTAATTAATTTATACTAAATTCAATTGTGATATATTTGATATTGGATTCAACTGATATAATGTAAATGACCAATTAACATGATATAAATTCAATGTGTTTTGATTACCCTTTTAGTATAATGAGTTCCTCATGATTTTATATTTGATTGATTAAATATGACACACTTGTGTAAGGTTGATAATTACGATATCGGTGAGGAGATATATTAACATTTAGTGAATAATTTATTCTAATATTTCTTGATCTATATATGGTGTATCAGTGGTTATCCTATTCCATTGGGAATATAGGTGGTATGACCAAGCCTTATATTTACACACATGGTTTCCAAAAATCAAATATGGGTGAATTATGGCTATAAAAGACCAATGAGATACATATATTAACATAAATAATAATATAGTAAACAAGATATTTTCTTATTCCTTTAGGTATTTAAGGGTAATACATAGGATAATAAGTTGTACAGATTGTATGACCAACCAAAAGAGGGTAAATGGACTAAATTACAGTGTCCTTAGATAGAAGGGTGGTGAGAAAAATGGAAATAGGGAAAATATGAGGTATGTATAAACCCATTAGGGTATATTAGTTTTTAACAAAATTCCAATATTTTATGGGAATCATGTAGTGATTCTTATTAAACATATATTAGTTACTACACAAAATTTATTGTAATATTATAATGTTATATTCATTAGTTCAAGATTGTTTTTTATTTTATAAAACAATTATGATTTGTAATATTTTTTATCATTTGAGGTTACATGATCTTGTTTCATTATTTATGAAAATAATTTATTATTAATTAAAAATGTCATGTTTTATATAATTATTATAAACTAACACATGATGATATATTGACATATATTACCTTTAATAGGTTTTTTTTCTTATCCCATTCTTATATTTTCATTCTCTATTTAATGAAGAGTATTAAATCAGAGGATATTTCTAGAAAAAGATATATATTCATTGGATTATGGAGAAATTAAATAATTTGATGATAATATATCTAATCTACTTGGAATATGATCCTTTTATTTCAAATATTATGATAAATTTTGAATATATTATGAAATATATGTACATTTTTTTGGTTATTCTCATATTTTATGGACTCTATTTACATAGAATATGTCTTAGAACAAGATAAGGTAAAATGCATATATGTTTTTTAAGATATATTTTCATAATTAAAATATTTTTCATATTCATTCTATGACCAATTTATGATAAAAGTATTGTATAATGTCAATTTTTATGATAATGTTATTTTAAAAAAAATTGATAACATACTTATCAAACTAATAATAGTAACCTAAATTTTCTCAGAAATTTATCTATTTTTAATAAAGTCATTGTTTTTTAGAAACGATTCATAATAAATTGTTTTTAAATAAAAAATAATCATTTCAGAATATTAACTATTTATCATCATTATATATTTTAAAATTAATATATATATATATATAATGTAACTTATATAAAAATTAAGGGATGTAGGTGGAATAACCCTTATATTGGTATTATTATAAAAACATAGTAAAAAAAAATTCCATAAAATAAATAATTATTTTAATAGATTAAATTTTAAATAATAAATATACCTCAAATCTACTAAACTGAAAATATTAATCTACTTCACAATGATATATAGATACCACTATGTTATTTCGATATGAATGTATCTTCTTAGATACTCATTTAATTCATTTTATATTGTATTTATTCCGAAGGATAACCCTTCAATCTAAGATTATATAGATTCATTACTATTAAATGAGAATAAAATTGAGATCTTTATCCTTAGATTTTGTTAGTAAAAATTAAAAAATATTGTATAACCATTTCAAAATGATTAAACAAAATTATACGTCCTTTAATGTCCTCCATGGAACCCCTAATATAAAAAACACATGAATTCATATCTAATAAATATATAAATTTTGAAAAAAATTAAAACCCACTTTAAATTTTTGATTACTTTCTAATAAATAATATAAAAATTATATTATCCATATGGATAATATAACTCTAGAAAACAACATTCAATGTTGTTCAAAGAGACAATGACATATTAAAAGGAATAATCTTCATTAAAAATGATATATCATCTAATTCATGCACCTGAATATGGAAAAACAGCATGTAGTGACCTTTCCAACAGTTTAATACCCTCATTTATAAATCAAGAAATTTTTTATGACATTATTTTATAATTTTAAATTAGTTCAATATTATTATCCTCACTGTAGAAAAATAAAATTCATTAAATATAGTGTATATGATAATTAAAAATTGTTTTTATTATGAATACAAAACGTTCATATAATTATATTTGAAATTTTTCCACAGGATTTGAAGATATAATACCATAGATAATATAATAGAATAGTTTGGTGAAACACATTAATTGAAATTTTAATGACAGAACCTACATCATGGAAGATAATGTTATTTTTAAATGTGTTTTTGGATAAATCATTGAATATTATGGCCTATCTATTAAATAAAATTTAATATATACCAATGGTAGGATTTTCCAAAGGAAAATTTATATTGATATTTTATGGATGTGCCACACATGAATGCATTTGAAATCACCACTAATGAAAAGTTTCAGCCCAGTGAATATGATAATCAAGGTTAAAAATTTATATTATATTATTTTGTGGGATAATGTGATGGTGTAATTGGATTACTGAATTATCATAATGTATCACTTATCATTATTTGAAATTAGAATATTATTTATATAATTGGATCATGTATTATGTTGGACAATTCGTAAAAGAAAAAAATAAAAGGAATAAATCAATAGACTGTGTTTAGGATGAAAAATGTATGCATCCAAAAACATATATGTTAATGGAATACCATGTGTCTAAAGGTATTAAAAATAAAAAAAATATTTATTATAAAATTTTTTGGATTTTATTGAGGTATCATATATGTAAAAAAGTTAGAATAATGATAATGATAAAATGTGTTTTTAAATTTCCAATTCAATTATAGAAAGTGACTAAATATGTATATTAGGGAAAAATTATAGACATTTGATAATATTATGTACTACATGTTTCGAGTGGATTATAAAGAATAATTAATCCTAAAACAAGTAATCATTTTGAGTGTCACTAAATTGTGGCAGTTATAAAAGAAATATGTGGTTAATTCCTTGTGTGGGAATATGTCATAGGATCTAATAAATATAATAAAAGGGAATAAATCCTATAAGAAAATAATAAATTCATCTATTGAATATAAAATATATTGGTAAAAAATATATTTATGAGATGCTTATTTTGAAAGTATCCCCATAAAATAAATTTATTTATTTTACATAAAATTATATAATATTTTTAATCATATAAATATAAAAATAATACTATAAATTATTTAATATAGGGATTATATTTGAATAATTATATGTGAAATTGGAATTTCTTCAAAAAAAATTGGTAGAAGGAAATTTATATGTAGTAAAAATAATTTTTTAATGAGATTAATATAGTAGATAAAGTGGGAAACCTTATTGCATGTCTGTATGAGCTGGTAAAGACACCGAAAAATTGAAAAATGTTTTCTTCATTCATAAAATATAATTATGTTATGTATTGAAATTATATTCTATATTAATACATTATTGAATTTAATGAAAAATATTTAATATACTTTTTTATAAATGGATGACTTTTTCATCTTGAATATGAAGATGAATAACATGATATAGATAAGTAATATACGTATTCAATTGACAATATATAATATTTTTTAGGATAAAAATTTATTTTAGGGAAGGTGATAGTTAGATATTGTAATATACAGATTATGATGGAATATTTCTTTAAATATTACTATAATTTTTAAGACATGTTATAAATTTAAATATAAAAACGTTATTTCACATTATTTTCTAATGACTATATTATATCTAATGAGAGGTAAAAATTAAATAACAATGAAAAGACTTATATGAACAAGGTTGAAAATAAATAGCTAAAATGTATGTTTATGTATCTAATATTTAATCTAGGGAATCAGAAATGTGTGGGTTTTAGTTGATGCTCTAGAATGAAAATGAGATATTTTTAATGTTGCTTTTTTGAATATTTGATGTATTATTGTGTTTTTTAGATTAAAATTTATGCTATTAATAGAAAAAATTAGTGAAAAATAAAACATCAATTATCCAATGGAGGAAAGATAATTAGTTTGATGTCCCAAATATAAATAATAATATAATTGTTAATCAAAAATCATTGATTATAACAAACAAATATAGGATGTGAAGTAGATGATATGGTTAAATGGTCTATTAGTATAAAAAGTAATTATTTATGAGAATATAATATTAAAATATTGATGTTAGAGTGGAATTTTAAATTTTGGGAACATTGAGTTTCATTAATGGAAAATTAAAATTAGTTGAAGTATCAGTTATTAGGTTCCATATAAAAAATGATGTTGTTTAAATATATATGTTTAGTTTAATTGAAAATCATTGATACTAGTTGATAAAATTAAATCTATTATAATGTATTGATAGGGTTTATATAATAGTGTAACTTGTATAAAAATGAGGAAAAAATGATCACTTCTATAATGAATGGAGAAAAGAGGGACACATTTGCAATGTAGATTAATGTCAATCCCATAAATCATAATAAAATATCATATTATTTATTAATTACTCCACATTTTCAATATGGGTCCCATGTTAGTGGATTATCCATTAATCTCTTGATGAACTGTGGGAGATATCATAAAACTGAATTACTACTACATATAAATAAATGGAGGAGAGTTAATGGGTAGTGGATCCGAATATAATAATTGACTTGATATATTTTTGAAGTTGTTTTCCCGTTTTAATATTATTAATTATAAATTTAATGAATTAATGATAATAGTATCATATTATGATTGAATAGTAAGAGGATATTCAGTTATTGTGTTATATGGTTATTTTTCAGATCTCTCATTTTTTTATATCAATTTTTGACCAAACCATTGAGGAATATAATATAATATTTTTATTTTTATAGGGATTATATATATAACATGTAAGCAATTTTTCCCTATATTATATATCATCTATTGGAATATAGTTTTATCATGTTGATGTTGGTTATATCTAAGAAAATTTTATTTTTATTTTATATATATATATATTTTCGGTATTCATGTATTGTTTTCTTAAAAATAATCTAGGAATTTTGGATTTAGGAGTAGTTTATATTGGGCCCAATGTTTCTTTCTTAATTAGATATTATCTTATTATATTGCATTAGATATTAGATCCAAATTTCATTTTTAATGTGAAGTTGGGGAATATATTTTATTGGAATATCACACAAGCTTATTGAGAATGTAAAACATATTAAAACACTTTAAAATACACCAATGAGATGAAAATAAATATGTATATATATATATATATATGTTAGGTTGTTGTGGGTGGTGAATTCATGTATAATATCAAATATAAAACTATAAACCTCATCATATAAAAAATAACTTAAAACCACCCACTGCAACCAGTGTAGGTAAATAATACCATACACAATATGATTTTGAAACATTGGATACCATGAAAAATAGTAAAACCCATTCCCAAATTATGAAATCATTCCACACCATAGGGTTACACCAGCTGAAAATTTTCTCCCATTTTAGAATATCAATAAATATTTTGAATTGAAAAAAATAATGCATCAGCCCATGAGTATTTGAGTCATAGACGACCACATAAATTTTTTAAATCATAGCTCTCTAAGACACAAGTGATAACCCATATTAAAATTTTCTAATTGGATTCCTTCAATGTATTCCACAACATATCACCACATAGTCATAATAAGGAATAAAAAATTTAAGGTGTCATACTACATAATGTTACATCACTCATTTCCCAAAAAGATGTAATTTAATAATTCCTAGTATGGGTGGTTTAAAATATCAGGAATTCATAATGTATAATTTTCATTTAAAAAAAAGATTTTTTTAAAATAACAGTTATTATATTTAGTTCCTTTTTAAATAAGTATATCAAAATTTACATAATGCATGATATTAAGTTAAAAGCGGATATAATTTAAGAACATATAACTACTAATTAGTAATTACATTTTAATAACTAATAATAATATTATGTAATTAATAACAAAAAATTTATATTTAGAAAAAAATATGAAATACTATATAGTTATCGATGACAGAATTATTATTTAATAATTCAAAAAATTAATTGATAATATTGAATATAAAATACTTTTTAAATATTTAATTTTTGATTAATATTCAATAATAAAAAATAATAGGTATTATTTATGGACTATTTGTTAATAATTTATTTTCTATAGTGATATACATTAAAATTTATATATATAAGTATTTATTAATATATTTTTATATTAATAAGTAATTAATAATTATAAATAATAATTAAGTAATAAAAAATTATGAATTATTAATTAATAAATATTAATTGAAATATGTGTATATATATGTATATAAATAACTAACATAGGCCTGGAAATACAAACCAATATAAAAAAATATTTATATTTCTATAAAAACTAAATAATGAATTCTAATTTATAATATGTATTATTTAATTACTTGCTAATTAATATTTTAATAAATTATGGATAATAATATAATAATAAGTGTTACATAATTCATATAGAAAAACTAATAAAAGTTTGTACTTATGTGTCTCTTTGTTATTGATTGATAATTAATAATTAAAAATAATATATATTTATTAATTATAACATATTAATTATTATATGTCATCGTTAATTTTGTAGTCAGGATGAAAATTCAATATAAAAAAACACGAAATTATTTGGGAAACATATATCTATAATATATTTTAGAAATAGTAAAAAAAATCAGACTGTTGAAATCATAGTTATATTTGTTTTTTTCTTGTTGATGTGTCTCATACACCACATATCCTATTAATACAACTTTTTCCTTACCTAATCCATAATGTCCCCTGATACTGAAATCTTAATATACAATTTAAAACAACAGATCCACCCACCCAAAAATTAAAATTCTCAATGATCATTCCTATGATGAATACATGTCATATTGGCCTTTGACCTACATTTAAATATCATCATTTTCTATTTTATTAAAACCTAAAAATCAACAAATTTTCATTCATATTCCATTTTGAATCATTTTTCAACATATTACTATATTTAATTATATATTATATATTCCATATCCAATAGATCATAAACTAAATAGAAATTTAAAATTTATTTAAAATATTTTGTATTTTATTCATTCATTAATCACACCATAGACAACTATATAATGGGTAATCAACTTATTAATATACCCTCTGTAAAATATCATATATGTTTATACTAAGATTCATGACAATTTATACATTTTATCATTTTTTGGCTCAAAATAAATCTTCATTATGATCCAAAATCCCTAAGATCTCATTTTTACCCTATAATGGTATAAACACTAAAAACTATCATCAAACAATCATTAAAATTTAATATAACCAAAATATGATCAAATGTATTCAAAACGGGCCACTTTATAACAACCACATATTATAAGATACCAAGAAACCCATACAGACTACATATAAGAAAATTAAATAATAAATAAAAATTAAATTACCATCATTGAAAAAATTATCACTTGTGGAACAACTATTTTCTTAAAAATATTTCCATCCCACTATATTATACCACTCAAAATGTAAATTTTTTTCATTTTGTTCCCATAAAAAATTTAACTGTGATAACATACTACAACAATATATATATATATATATATATAAAATTATTACAATGTGTTATGGAACACCTAATAAGTAGCTGAAAGAGTTTACTCATCAAAAATCGTGGTCCCAATAATGATTGATCATGTGATATTAAATAATACCAATATAATAGAATATTATTATTATCATTTAAATATCATAAATTTATAACGAAGGATAGGGATTTAATGGTATGAAATAAATTTGGTGAGAGATGACCAAATCCCCAAAAGATTATATGATAAATCACAAAATAGGTATTCAATAGTGATTTGAATAAATTGAGTGCATGTATAGAAATGAGAGAGCATATGATTCTAGATTATATAATCATATTTAATGAAGAAATTTAGTTTTTAAAAGCCCATTAAAAAATTAAAAATTAACATTCATGAAATTGCTAGTTAGGATTACCATTATTATCAATGGAAAATTCAAATATGTCCTCTGTTGAATATAAAATCTTTTTAGTAGACACTTACATTACAGAAAACAAAATCTCTAATAGTAATCCCTTGAGAATCCAAAGGTAGGGATAGTGGGTTCCATGTGAACATCCTTTGGTCTTCTAATGTATATCAATTGATCCCACTGAATTACCTAAAATAAAATGAAACTTGAAATTTGTCCCAATAAGCATAATATGAATCATTGCAACTCAAAAAACATATTAAAATATTTAAAAAATATTTAATTTAATTCTTCCACAAGATTAAAATACAAATTTATAAACTAGAAAGGTTTATAACATTATTTAATATACAACTTCTAAAAAACACTAACACCCTAAATCAATTGTCATCAAAAAAACACTTTATTATCCCCAATGATTATAGATGTTGAATTTTCCTTCCAATTAAATAATTATCAACATCATGTGGCACATAATTTTTTTTAAATATGGTTAAAACATAATTTTTTGATTAAATGGTATTTTTGTGATTATAGTCTACATATCACAATGATAATCAAAAAAAATTAATGTGTAAAAATTCGAAAAATTAAATGAAAAGAATAGGAATATTGTATTCACCTTGATCCATTCGAATCACAAGAATGATGAATATTTTTTATAAAAATTATTAAACATTAATAAGTAATTACTATTTCAGAAAATGAATTTATAAAAAATAAGTATTAATAGATGTTAAGGGTTATTGATGGAATGATGATGTATTTATAGGAATATAAATGATCATTTCAATTGTATCTCATACATTATAAATAGTATATTGGTGGTTAAGAATTGTTAATTGAATGATGGAAATTTTAATTGACCAAAAAAACAATAAGTTTATATAAATAATATTTATATCGTATATTTTTTGGAAATATTATAATTATAATTTTATAAAATAATTATCACCACTAAAAAATAAATTAAACTATAATTACATTTTTAATTATTTGTATCCTAATGTAGTGAATAAAAAAAAAAATTTATGTCAATAAATATATTCTACTATGATACAAAAATCGTATTACGAAAAAAATTATTTTTTGGTTCCACACATCAATATTTTTAGAGGGTTTTCTTTTGATTAATTTCTAAAAAGGTTAAATTTTATGTGAATACAAAAATTTTTTTTACATAATCAGCTGGTTTCCAATTCAACATAATTATGAAATAATGATCTTATTGATTTTATAAATTTATTATCACTAAAAAAATATTATCATGTTAATATATTCATAAAATTTTAATTTGTAACTTAAACAAACTTCTCCAAAGAGTAAAATGTAGTTTTTTTATTTAACAAATTTCGTATTTTTACTTTCATTTTCAATAAAATAGTGAATTTCGTTTATATAAGTAATTATAGTCTCAATAAAATTTTTAATTAAATATATGACCTTATTTAAAAAATTAACTATTAAATGTTTAACATTATAAATTATATATTATTCGATAATTTCCCGTAAAAACACCCCTATCCTCATTTATATATTTCTACCCCCATTTGGAAACCACTTATCAATCATATAAACGAGGAAACTACCTTCAAAAATTATTTCACTTAATCCCAATATAATCCCTTAGGACTCTATAGAGACACTGAACCCTATGAATGAACTAATTTTAGAGTCCTATAAATGAAGAAAACTCATCAAAAGGGTAAGGTTTTATTATGTTTTCTACTAATTCCCCAAATAAATTTCCATAAAAAATCATCTAAAATTAATTTATTTGTATGTTAACATTTTATTAGTTAATTTATAATTCAATAAGGATTATATGTTTGAATTATTTATATTTCATAGTTTTTCTTTTGATAATTTTATGTCAACAGTCGGTCTACTAAATACATGGAAAATTCCGAATCCCGTCAAAATATCTATTTCAAGGAAGATTAGTTTGAGAGAGATACATATATATAGAATAAAAATATATAATCAAATTTATTTTAATATTATATAATTAATATGTGATATATACATATGAAATTGATAAAAAATAAATATATCCAAATAAGATAAGATTATTTAATGAATATACGACATCAAAAGAATTTACATTTAGGAATCAAATATTATATAACAGAATCAAATATTAATAATTGATCGAAAGTGAACTATATTTAGTCAATGATCTTATTATATCATGTTTTATGGAAAATATGGTTAATATATTAAAGGTTTAAGTGATATTAAACATTAAATGATTTATTGTAAGGGGATTTTTTAACCAACTATTTCTCTTTGGGTTACCTAATCATTCGTGTTATTTTATGTAAAGATATTTATATAACATACATAAAGTAACCATTCTTAATTCCTTCAATTTTATTCATGATATAGAAACTATTAATCGTTATCAAAATTATTTATATGCTAAATAATTTTATTTTTCAAAGAAGACTTTATTTTTATAAAACATCAATTTTACTGAAATTGAAATAATTATTCTTCAAATTAAAATTATCATTTATCCAAAAATATTATCTTCTTGTTTAGTTTTTAATATCGAAGGTTATTTTATAATGTATTATATATTAAATAAAAATTAAATTTATTCTTCTCTATGGGTGTATTTAATGACTATGATTGAAATATTTTATCCTTCCATATAGCATGGATGTTAATGAGAATATTATGATTTCACATATAGGAAAAGAATTTTATACCCCACTATTACATTTGGTATTATGATAAATCTAATGATATTATCCATATAATCCTTTATAATAACGATATAATTTTTCACAATAGTAATGTTCTAATTTATGTACAAATGTTTTTTTTGTGAAAGATGATAGTGGTTTTCCAAAATATCTATGGTACTTGAACATAGTGGTATGATGATTAATTATTTTTCATATTACATTATCCATGTCTTTTTTAAATGATTCCATCTACATTATGATGGTGATCCAATTACTATGATATTATGATGTTCATTATTCTCACCCACGTACTATTGAGTCATGTCTGTTATTATAGTAATGTTATCCCTCCAATTACATGGAATTTATCTCAATATTCACATTTTTTATAACATCAGGTGATTATGTACATTGAGGAAAACATGAGATATTTACGAGTCTCTATTGATGTAATTAAATAATTTTTATACATTATTTTAAACAAGTGAGGTAAAATATAATTTTCCGAATATTTGAAATATTCAAATTCTATATTTTATTATGAGTATTTTATTTATCTTAAAAATGAATTAATAGTAATGAATTTTAATATTGAATTTTATATTATTTTTATCATAGAATTGTTTATATACTTTCTAAATTATATCTATAAAAATTAGCAGAAAACCATATTGATAAATCTATCTATAGGAAAAAATCTATAATATATTTATTTTGAAGACGGTGTGGATTATTTTAAAATAAATACCTATATTTAAACTACATGTTAATACCCAACATGGAATTACATTCAAAATTATTATAGTCAATTTAATACTAACTTGAAAAGTGTTCCCAAAATACATGGTCTGACAACATGCATGTATGTATCAAAAATTAAATATTTTTAAATATTTTTTCCACAATATAATTCAACAATAAAAGTAAACATCTGCTTCAAAATTAGAAAAATATATCAAAAAATACAAATCATTGTAAAAATGAAATCTCTAAAAATAATAATTAAGATAGTAAAAAACAATAACCATCTCCAGGGTGGTCTATGACTAACAACCATATACAATGTTACCCTGCCTAAATATTTCACTAATAATTCCACAAAGTTAAATGATAGAAAAATGACTTACAGGTACAGAAAATATTATTAGATATCTAAATTATACAATTAGGTTTTTATTTATAGATTTTATAAGTATATACCTAAATACTATATATCTTTTCTTCTAAATAAAATTAATATATTCCAAAACCGGAGTACAGTAATGAAATTATAAAAATATACTTTTCCAAAAATAAAATTAATAAATATAAATAATTTTCCAATTGATATGGATTCAATATATATTTATACACATTTAAAATTCCCTTTTTAAACAAAATGTTTAATTACATTGAATTTCGTCATTTCAATACCAATCAATTTCATGAAAATATATGATTGTTATTTCAAAATCTAGAGAACAACAAAATAGAATATGTAAACAATTAATGATAATATAAACTTTTATAAATGTGTAAATATAATATCCTCTTGGTGAATCACATAAATAATACAATCAACATAGTGTGGGAATCAATAGTGCCAGGAAACATCAATTTTAATTAATAACAAAATACTATAGCAAGTATCCAATGTCAGGTATATGAATTTTATGGGAAAATTTGATATGATAGTGATTCCTCCTACTTGAAGTTAATTGAAATACATATTGAATAATTTTCAATGATAAAACTAGTCTCATAGGTCGTAATCAAACCATTTCAAACCATACCTTCTTTTATCGCCACAGGTCCCCAACATGAACCATTAATGTTATTTATAGACCAACTAGACATGGTGTGATTCTACTAGAACATAATATATATATTTCATCTAATATTACTTACATGGTTCAAATGACATGTAAATAATAGTTGAGTGATATAATCATGTTCTAATGACCACACTAGTTATCCTTATCAATATTTATCATGAAAATATTCAGTCCGTATTAAATCATGGGAATGTTCCACCAACTAAATTCTCTCTCTATGTCCCTGACTCCCTCCTTATATGTAATACCCTTTTGAAAACCAATAAATGGTACATAAAAGGAATTAATCAAGATATAGTATTATTCTATTATTATACAGAATCATTATAAATTACCTACTTTCCCATTAAAAATTATCAACTCCGATCATTTCCTTTTATTTATTAATACCTAAAAAATAGAATATGTACAATATTCATTTCTCAAACAAACATGGAAATAACATATCTGCCTCTGATATAATCATTTTTTTTAAATCAACCAAATAAAATTCATGGATGTTTTACAATTTTAAAAAGGCTTATGTTCAATTAAAAACAATGTTTTACACCCTGTTTCTATATAAATAAATCACTCATTTAAATTTACCCAACAAAGTTTATATGAAAAAAGGGGTAACATAATTCCAATAATTTTATTGTTCATTTAAAACATTTATTTTTTTTAAATATCTATGAAAAGAATCACATATTTGAACCCATTTTAAAAAAGTCCCTGATTTTAAATTTAGAAATCAAAACTAGGCATATGGACTCACTATATTCAAGGTAAAATTTAAAATATATTTGAGTGGGAATTGAAATAAATAAGTAAACCCAAAATATATTGAACCATGTGATTAAAACATTTTCATGTTTAATTTATTTTAAATATTATCAATGAAAATTTCATAAGGCAATTGATGATAATTAATTATAGAACTTCTGTTAGATGGAGGAAAATATCTACAAATTACTATGAAATATTGAATTAAAAAAGGAGTTAAAGGACCATAAATAAGTAATTTTTTAATCTACAATCAAACTATAATGATTCTATGATGTGTCCCCTATTATGGAGATAAATGAATGTCTAAAGATGGAACATCAGAAATGTATGAAAATATGATAGATCCATAATTCCATATCAATATACCTTGATATAAAGAAATATAATGTCATCAAAACCATTTGGAATAACGAATAAACAATGATAGAGACATCATTGGCTCAAAATTTAAGAACATATCTGAAAAGGATCCACAATTCAATTGACACATCAATATAGAAAAAGATGATATTATGGGGAAAAACAAATCTCTTGGGACCCCAGAGTCAAAATGAAGAAATTTGCATCATGTGGGAGATATTTAGAGGTTAAAGATAGGGTCTCTATATTTTAATTACAAATTTTAGGGTAATAAAATAATTACGAAAGGTTTTAGGGTACGTCAAATAGTTATATCTAATTATGATCCTAACTATTTTCGATGAAAAGAATAACTATAAGAGATTAATAGTTTGGGTTAATAGTTTTGGAAACATGTGTACCATCCTTTATACCTAGCATAAACAATTATAAATGGTATAATCATTTGGTGGAACTATTGGAAAAAATGTGCGCCAGCCATCCACACTCCACTAGAACGCCGAAAAAAATTAGAACATATTCTTCATAAATGATACAAAATTTTCTCAAACTGTTGGAAAACTGCGGTCAATCCAAAAACCTTCATAAATTAATATATTCTACTACAAAATCATAGAAAAATATCTAGATAGTAGGGGTATAAAAACAAATCATTAAAATAACATGAAATATGGTAACAGGATGTTATGTTCTCTCAACCATGAACATTATATATCCCTATTAATCAAGTAGTCCAAAAGATATAATATGAAAATAGGTAAAAAAATTCCACAATAATCTTGTGAGGTGGACGATCTCTAGTCTATAATAGATAGTCACCCAAAAATAGACGTCACACAAAACTAAAGGATCTACATACCATGATCACCTAATGTCTATAAACAAGATAAAAACTAAAGACTTATAAAATGTCTCTAAACAATTTAAAATAGAATAAAAATGGTGTAAAATGAAAAAAAATGATTTTAGATCCAAAAATAAGAAAATTTAACCAATTTATATATAGATAATCTAATATAGAACTAAAAAATCCTTTATGGAATGGAACATTCCATCAATTCACTATTTCCATTAGAAACAATTCTCTCATGTATTATATATGATAAAAATATTATAATAGTGGCACAAAGATAAAATGAATTTTCTCCCTGAGTGTGTACTTTATGAAAACATAGATGTTTCAACATTGAGACTCGTCATTAGATGAGTGCATAAAATAACTCTATATAACCTCTATATTCATATTCAATCAATGAATCATAACTCTAAGGTTACCTATGTAAATTACTATAGAACATCCATCTCCAATCGTAATGAGCTCAAATGTCTAGGTATAACAGGATGGAACTGTGGAACATCATCCACACAATTTAAATATAACAAATTCAATAGACTAAAATCCATTTAAGTAAATACAATTTGTTTTAAATAAAAAAAAGCACAAAAAATTGATCTAAAGTAGTAAAATATTTCAATCATTAAATTGAAGAAAAATTTACATGATGGAAGTAATGTTTTTTCTAAAAATGGATGTTAGGAATAAATGTTTTCACCTACACAATGAACAACCACATAAGTAAAAATATAATGAAAAAATACACATTATAACAACCAATATAAACAGTGATCTTATAAAAATAAAACCAAAGGCATATCAATAAAACAAATGCCTATGAAAAATAGGGAAAGACAATAACAAAAATGAATTATAGTTTCCACTCCATGGATAGAAGCAATATGATGGATCAACATCTTACAACCTAATAGCTACCCCCAATATGTGAAAAGATTCACTCACACACATATGGTTGGAGACACCTTACAAGAATAATATATCTCTTAATATTTTTAAGATCATGATCATGGACCTGAACATCTATATCTTTTATCACTACTAATAGAACCTATTAAGGTGAACCAAATATCTACAACATATAAAAACACTCAAATCATTAAAACAAAATATCATAGGATTATTCTGTGATCTAATCAAGAATAAAAACAAATCTATTATTTACCAAAGTAGACTGCAATTTATTAGCACATCATGATGTATTATTTCATTTATATAAATTCTATAGATGTGAATCATCTATAATTCAAATTCATGTATATTCAGAAAAGTGGTACAACTACCCATATCTAGCATAGTAACATGTTATGAGTGAATACCCTTTCTAAAACTAATTAATTAATGATTATTTATAAAAACCTAGTAAAATAGCATACTAAATATGTTAAGTGGTTGAAATTAACATTAAATAGCATCTAACATTTCTAGAACCATTGAAATAAAAAACTATGAATTTATTCATTTTCTCAAGATACATCCACAAAATTAGAAATTACATTAACAATTACCAAGACATTCATTCATGTATATTTGTGGTTATTACAAAATAATAGGAATACTATATAGGTCGCTAAAATAATGAGTTGATATAATATATCATCTAGTATCACTATTCTATAATGATTCAAAGATCCCATCAATGTCTTCATTCCACTTCCCTGATACAAAGAAAAATTGGTTACCCTATAAAATGGTGGGTAATTAATCATGAAATCGTAGAAACATAAAAGTAATTAGAGGACTTAGTCTCCACAGACTAATCAAATTTATGGGTCATGTCTTCTTCATAAAAACTATATATATAAAACATAAATAACTACCTTATGGATGGGACCATTGAAAAAAAAAATATTTAATAGAGGTCATTTTGGATACATTTTCAATGTTGAAAATACAAACCAACTAAAATAGTAACCATGTAACACTCAAATAGAGAAAATAATCTTTTAATAACAGTTTAATACTAATTTAATGAAAACCCACATATTTTAATGAACCCATCAAAAAAATTTTATAAAATTTTACTTATCTTCAGAACATGATATCTTGAAATGAATCATTGAATGTTTTCAAATATCATTTATTGTATAATAAAAATAATTTAATTGGTTTAATAACATTTCTACAAAAAAAATTTCCAAAACATTTTTCATTAGAAACACTTTAAAAACAAAAAATTATTCTTGAAACATTCATTATCAAATCACATAATGGACTTTGACAATATATTCTCTGAACCCAACCATCACAAATTAACACACATTTTGGTAACTGAAAAAAAATTTTAATGTTATCAAAAAATTTATTTTATGCCACAAATGAATTTTCTAATAGTATTTCAGGTAAAAGATAATGAGATTAACGATGATAAAACTACAAAATTGTATAACATATGTTACAAAAAATTTGTTTTTTCAAAAAAATAACTATTGAATATATTACATGTGAGTGGGGTAATTTTGGAAAAAAATGAATCAGAACAGATATTTGGTTTAATGTTTAACTATGTATTGACTACTTTCATTGGATGGTAAACCACTCACCAACATCACTATAGATCATAAATTTACTTTTCGAATAGTAACATTGATTGCTCATGGATTACCAGACCATTATGTAAAATTGAATCAATGATTATATTTCTATTCTATCATAACACTCATTGTACATTATAAATGTAAATAGAAATCTCATCGAGAATATAAATACATACAATTATTTATATAATAATAACTAAATTTAGCACTAATGTCATTAAATCCCATTTAACTCGTGTCTTATCATGAATAGGGGGTAATCATGCACCAACTTAAGAACTACATCTTCAGTTCTAATACATACATAATATCCTTCCTACCATGAATCTCAAAAAATAAGTTAAGGTATTTATATGAGATATAACTTCATTTATGGAAATATAACATTTAACATCATTTTTTATGAAAACAATCCAGAAATCCATCTAAAAATACATCTAATTAAATTCCCCACTACCCTGAAGATCTATATAGATATCCATAATATAGGGACAAAAAACTGGGAATATATAATTAAACATTGGTAATTCATTATAAAAAAAGAGTTTAAAATAATCAATGGGAATTGTGCAAAAAACATCAGATTAATAGTTCATTCAAAATTTTCATGATTACAATGAAATAGTGTAAAAAATTGAATGATTAACATACACCAAAATCCATCTCTTGGTGTTCCATGACCACTGGACATGTCCTTGGTCACCCACACTTATCCACCCAATAACAAACCCACAGAGGAAGTTAATATAATTAACACCATCTACAAGAGAAAAATATTTGAAAACACCAAACAATATGAGGACTTCCTCAGATATATTTTCTAGTAAAATATAATCAAAGGGTCTATAGAGTAACATCAATAAAAAATAAAAAATACTAAATTAAGAGTAAAATATAATATGTAAACTAAATTAAATATTATAATTGAAAATAAAAAATTCAATATTATTTTATAGTGGCAACGTTTTTAAATAATAACATTATATTTTTACAAACCTTTTTCCAAAACATGATTTATAAAATGTGACATTTAATAATTTGGAAGAAAAATATTTTCCAGAAATTATTCGAATCCAATCTAAAAATAATGATTAAAATAAAAACTGAACAGTAAAAATTTTAAAATGAAATAAATTTATGTATAAGTGTCAGTACAATAGATTCATGGGGAAAAATTTTAATAAATAGGTTAATCATGAGTTAGAATCAATAAATTGTGGAAGCTCTAATGACATGCAGTGATAATGGAAATTTTCTTTTATATGTAATAAATTCAATATATGTCCTTGGAAGAACACAAATATGATATTGATTCAACAGTAATATATAAAATCAAAAAACATCATGACATCTTATTGTGCTCATATTTAATTTCTTGGGTCTGAAGGAAACATGATTGAAAAATGCCAACTTTATTGGTCACACGTCTATTTATTCATCCATTCATGTTCTCTATGTATCCAATAGATGGGGTGTAAGTCTTAAATAAAAGGATATATCATAGTCATATACTTTCACCACCATGGTTCCCATGGATAGTTAGAAGTGGTGAGTGAGATAACACTGGTATAATGACCATAACATAGATACTTATCAATATCAGTTCTGGGAACTTTTCCTCAACTTTTGGGCCATGGTAAACTGTCCTAAAATCACATCTTTCTATAACCATATGCTCCCTAAAATTATTCAATCCATTTTTCAACACACATCAATGGGTTATACAAGAATCTAGAAAAGTAATATTATTGAATTATTATAATAGTGAATGATCATAACATTCCTACCGGGCAGTCAAATATAAAATATTTCAAAAGAGATGTTTTCTTAAATTCTTCATTTAAAAAGGGTACCAATATATGCGTATTTTAACAATCCATCATTGGAATTAAAAATGGTATTTTAATGTAATCATTTCATTCAAAACAATTCTATTCATCTAAATGATATTTTAATATTAATAGAAGTCTTTGTGTCAAATAAAAATATTTTTTAGATGCAAATTAATTGTGAATAAATATTTAAAATAAAATAATTTAATTACATAAAAATAAAACAATTTTAACCTCATTTTAAGTGGGTACCTTTCCATTTAAAAAATTCATGAATTTTAAAACACATATAATGATGAAAATATTTTATCCCATTTCATAAAAGTGAAAAAATTTCACATTTGAAATATAAAATAAATATAAGACTTTATATTCCACATGGAATCTATGATAAAAAAATTAAAATAGGATTTTAAAAAATAGAAGTCATCAATTTATTAAACCAATAAAAGAAACAAATTAAATTTTTAATTTAAAAAGAAAAAGATAAATGGTTATCTAACAAGGAAATTTATGTTCAGTTACTACAGACCATCATTTATAAGGATGAACATATGTATAAATTAGAAGAACAAATGAATTTAAATGTAAGGTAAAATAATTGAAACAAAAGAATGAAAAATCTATATTCATACTATAATTTATATGAGATATGTCACATATAAAAGAAATAAATAAATATAGAAGGAGGGATCGCACAAAATGGAAAAGAATTCCCTTAATTCATAATTAGACATCAAAAAACCATGACCCAATGGAAAACTATTCCATCATAAACTCATTAAATAATGAATTAATTTCTGAAATATGATTATTTTAAGTGAGGATAAATACACATATAATTGGATCAAGGATTATATTAACACATTCATCTACCAATATATGTGGATTGGGTTGTCAATTTTCCCCTTTATGGATCCCAAAATAAATTAGGTAAAATTAGTTTCACTTGGAAAGAGTTTTGGGATAAATAACGGTGTGTGTGGATTTTAATTTTAAAATTTAGGGAATTGAAAACAAATTCACATTTTTTGGTAGGAATCAAGGATAATAAGACTCATGCACCCCAAAAATAACCACTATAAGTACTACATGTTTTGGATGAATGTTTTATCAAGCATTGTACCATCAATGCTCTATATCCTTAAATTTTGGAAAAGAGTTCATGACATAGATGAATGGTTTTATAGAGAATCAACCAACTATGCACCACAATACTTTTCTATAGAAAAAGATAATATTTTTCATGAATGGATGAATGATATTCACAATCCATTCACCAAATATTATCATGTCTAAAAGCTAAGAAAATTTCTAATATTCCTGTAATAAATACACAGAAAAATTAAAAAATCGGGGAATAAAAAATTGATAAAATAACGATAATGATTGAAATATGTGTTACAATATATATGGTATTGGATATATAACAATTGATAAAATGGGTATTAACCCAAAAATAACTTTTTGACCATTAATTAGTCATATTCCTAATACGTAAGATAGAGTCCCTTTTGCACAACTAGTTTGACATTCCTAGGGGATATTAATCAATAAATCACATATATGAAAAACTATTAATGAAATATTGGTAATGATGTTTTTTTATTTTACTACTATGGATAATTAATGTACAATATTGTAAAATCATTTTTTTAGAATAATTAAAAAAACATAATGATCCCATTTGATATGACATTATAATTGATTTAAAAAAATAAATTAATTATTCAATATATTTTGGAGAAACATTTCTAGATTTATAAAATTATTGTAATTAGGATAAACTACAATAGAAAAAATATTTCATGAAAATGAAGGTGTTATTTTAACAATATTAAATATATAATGGGAGTTGGAGTTCAAAACTCATATAATTGCATAAAATTATATATATGTATATATATAATAACATAAACTATGTGGAATATAAACCTCCACAAAATAATGATAAACTATTAATTGATTATGTTATTAATTAATGACTAATAAAATATAGCAGAGATTCTAAAGAACGTGTTATAAAACTCTGTGACCAGTAAATGAAAAATAACAATTTCTGGATCCATTGCCTTTAGAAGGATAGAGTTTCATTTTATAATTATAATTTAGATATAAAAAGATTATCAATTAAAAGAATTGATAATGAATTAAAATAACTAATATAAAATACAAAAAACAATGTTGAAATACATTGATATGTAATTTGATGACAAGTACTAACCTCGAGTGATAGAAAAAAATTTAGAGATTTTATTTGAGATCTTATGAAAATGTAGTTCGAAACATTCAAACCTTATTAACAAAATTTCATAAGTTCTTCAGTATATTCCTTTATATTTCGTATCCATTGTTTTATAATCGTATATTGTTTCATGACTAATTTAAATCCAAATATTAAAAAGGATCTAGATAACGAATAAATTGGCACCTATAGTGTATTATTTCCATTTTCATTTAGTTAAGAGATGAATTTTGGTGAATGGTATAATATATATTGAAATAGGTATAGAATAATGGAATATAAATATGTTGGTTCGAATTATAATGTAGGAAAGAATATTTGACCAACCGCATATCAAATAGTTAAAATGAAACATTATAGAAATGGCTTCAATGTTATTATTAGATGAATTATTTAATGGTTGAAATCCAAAAATTAAATATATAATTATTGGTTATTTTATAACTCTATAAATGTATTTATTTGAATTTGTTTCGTCTTATAAAATTTTACTAAATTTAAGTGTTTTTAGTGTGAAGGAAACAAATTGCAAGTATTATTATGAGATGTGAAGAATATGAACACAGTGATGGAGGAATGGAAAGCACCAAATAATGATTCATTGTTGGATAAATGTTTTTATATATAATATCAACTAAACTATACTATCAAGTTTACTAATATATAGGTCTTCATTGTAATCAAATTTCATAATTACCATGTCTGACAGAGAAAGAAAATTCATATTCCTTCACCTCCACCTAAGAAGAACACTAAAATGAATTCATATAAGGTACACATTCTATTCATTCCACAATGGAAATGGTTTTATTTTTTTGTCTCTACTAGTTATTTAGTCACACATGTATAATATAGATATTTAATCAAACCACCAAATATCATAAGGGTGATATATATATATATGTAAAAGCATCTAGTGGTGTGTATATTACAACCAGACCACTGTGATCTTCTTCTAATTGATACATTGGGATGATTTTTCTACTAAATATAATAACCATTACCTTTATAAAATGTTATTATGTAATTTTCATCGATTTCACTATGTTATAGATATCATGAATCAACTATTTGTAATTTAAAATATCATTCTATAGTTTGAACAATCCCGTGATCGTATAAATTTTCAATGAAAAATATTCAATACATATTGGATATCTTGAAATTTTAAGGGTATTGATACCATGTTATAAAGAATACATGTCCCAAACAATTATTCCAAAGGAGAGTATCTACCATGGGAAAAGTCATGTTTCTAAGGAATATAATAATTCATTTTCTATACATCTTCCATGATTTCAAAAAAATAATAATGAAATATTATCTAAATAATATAAATATGGAACTACTACCATTTTATAAATCCCATATATGATATCCTTAATTGAACTAGATAAATTTAATAAAAAATAATTATTTCTTTTCAAGGAAGGTTTCATATTCTCTAGTTCATCATTATGGTGTGTGAATGTTAATCATTTTAAGAAAAATTATGTGGGAATTCGATTGTGCATTGATTATGTTGATCTCAGCAGGATCACCATAATGGACATGAATCCCCTACCAAGGATTTATGACCATCTCAATACACATTTTTGAACTGAAAACATCTCAATGGTGTATATTTGTATTGTATATCATCATTTTATAGTTATGATAAAAAATAATCGAAATAATACCCGTTGAAATGGATATAAAAATTATCTATACATAGTTATTCTTTTTGTACAAACTAATGCCAACAAAATCTTCTTGAACATCTTTAATATCAACAGTAGAGACCACCTGATAAAATATGTTATAGTATTTATTAATGATATTTTAAATTACACGAATATAAATTAAATAATATAAATGTAAACAATTGTTGTTTTTGGATACATTAATAAAAGTGACATTGTATTATATATTTAGAAAGTGTTAATTTTTGATGTAGAATATCACATTGATGGGTAATATGATCTTATGTGAAAATAATTATGTACTTATTAAGGGAAAAAATATAATTTGGATGGCTCCTTCCTATGAGTGTCATAATGATCTATAATATTCATTCATTATGAGTGTATTACTAATGATTTTTGTGAAATATATCATGATGGTCAAGCCCATATACTATGTTAAAATTGAAAGGGGTAATGTATAAGGCCCCAACCTTAAACATTTCTTAATCTTGATATATTTCAAGAATACACCATGGTGACATTTTCAGGTTCAGTGTTTTAGAAAATTAGATCATAAAACATGCATTACATCCCACATTTAAACAAAGTGGTTACAATAAAAGATAGTATTCATTTTTCCCATCAACGGAAAAATATTTAAAATAAAACATGGACTCTTTCTTGACACTTCGTTGACACTATCATCATAGCATATACCATTCCCTTGACCTGTGAAAAACATTTCAAAAACATGGGATGAGCATAAAAAGCTCAGTAAGGGTTATAAAAAATATGGAAAGGAAACATGAGTACATATATACATAAGAATGAAATCATAATTTTCCCATAAAACATAAAAACTTTGACATAACTCATCAAATCATGAATAAATTATAGAAATCATGAGACATAAAAGTAACTTGAGGCATTTATAACATTCTTACGTAGTGAGTAACCCTCTTGGTTATGTTTGGAATACCCATCACTATATATTCCCTAAATATCTTAGGAGAAAACTTAACATTTAACTCCTTCACGTCACCCAATGCATTGGAGAGCTATATCAGGCTCACCTGCCATTAGTTTATCACAGAACCACCAGTCTTCATAACAATGCCCAAGAACCATAACATAATCGTATCACATAAAACATGTATAAAGGATACATAGCATTCCCATATTTCAATCACAAGATATCAATACAACACATTGATATAATAAAAACATTATGAAAACCATTTTCAATACCAAAATAAAAGAAAATTAATTCATGGTATTAATTTTTCATTTTTTAAAAAAGTGTAGGTTATGGCTTGTAGAGGAAGCAGAAACTCAAATAATGGTCACGACATTAGAGAAGTCATTGTTGCTGTATATTTACGACAAAAAAACATTCCATTTGTCATTTAATAAAACGCTTCGTATAAAAAAAGATTCCTTTTGACTAGACATAAAATTCAAAGGGGTTTATACACCATATAAAAGAAAGTTGTGTATAGTATAAAATATGCCTCAATGAAAGGAGTTTCTGATGAAGTCCCTTACCTTAGGTCCGACTTGACTCGATCTTTCTATATCCTCCTGAATAATAAACTTGATTAAATTATTATACTTACTTAAGAACCTTTTTCAAATTAATTATTCATTTTATATCACTTATTACCATGTTATGAACACTATGTAATTATTTAAGTTAATAACGGTCATTTTAACGATCATTGGTACTTGAGTAAAAAATAAACTCTTTATAATTACAATTTTTTGATGTATCCATTATATCCAGAGTTATATCCATTATGTAGATATCATATATATCATATATATCAAGTATATACATGAATTTATAATATTACATAACATTTATAGATAAGAAATGAAATGCACTGTTCATGGAGATGGTAAGCCCTACATACGCATGAATGCTTCTTTCATTTCTATTTTATATTTTATGAAATGGAATAATAATTACATAAAGGTATATTATAATTCCAGTATAATTTCATATATAATATCATTAACTCCATCCTTTATATGTCCTACATATTGGATTAACGAATCAAATCACATTGAGGGGGCGGTAGTCCGCACTTCCTAAAATGAAATTATCTTGATTACCCACAATAGAAACCATAAATGTATGCCACAAATGAAAAATACAGAAGAATAAGGAAAACATAAACACAATATATATCATATATAAATATAGTGTCATATAAATGGTCACTATTGAAGGTGTTATAAGAATATTGAACAATCATCGTTTCGTGAGTCAGAAATTCGTCATCCACGAAAATAGTATGATCTTTAACCATTAGATTAAGGCGTTTGTAATTGTAGCTCAAATACATCTCATAACAACATCCTAGTATATTGAAGATACTGGTGTTTTTACAAAATAAAGGAATAAAAATAGTTTAGGTGGTTGGAGAAGCAAAATAAAACATAATAACACAAGAGAAGACACTACCTTTAAAACGGGTAACTCTTTTTGATTTGAGCTCAAAGGAATCTTTGGAAACACATATTCCCATTGTGAGGCTTCTAGGATTACGAGAGGGATGGGGATAGACAAAATGGGTAGGGGTTGGCAGACCTAAAGGCTTGAGAGGTGTGGGTAAGGAGGTAGAGGTGGGGGCCTTTTATAAGAGGAGAGGAGGGGCACTCTTGGTGAGGTATAAAATGTTATTTTATTTGCAAATGAGTTTCGGATTTTAAAGGTCCCACATTGATGTATTTTGAGGATTAGGTGATTAGTGTTCAAAATCCACCCATCCAATAGGTTTTTGAGATGTATAGGTCTTATATTTTACATTATTGTTTCATTTTATTTAAATCGTTAAATAATGAGGTAATCGCTGCATCATCATGAGGTCATAAATAATTTAATGTATTTAATGTCTAAGAAATAAATATATAATTCTATGATGTAGGAAATATTTTAATATTTACAATGAATATTTATAGCAAAAAACTAGACTTTTATATCCCCATGTAAATAATGATTTAGTAAAACAATACATGTTTGTGTCGTTTTTACTTTTATGTTAAATAAAAGGCATTAATGTCATTATCTTACTTAAGTGCATCCATGGGGTCCCAAAAATTGACCCATGAGTTGTATTGGTCGTCCATGACTCATACAATAGGTTTAGGATAGGTTTAATGATATTTTCATTTTATTATAATATCTTATTTACCTTAAATCACATAATTACCTTTAACTGCGATTAAAAACTTAAAAGTTACTATTCATCAAAAAAAAATATTTTAATCCCATTGAACCACATTTTACATTCTAATGACAACCATGTATGTCGGATTTTTGAAATTCAAAACATAGAGGTGGTAAAAATAATTTAAATGAAAAATCAGTTTTTTAAGTACCACTTAGTGGTTTCACTATTCATCCAAAATTGATGTTTTTCAGAAAATACCAAAACTTCATCCTAAGTTATATTTGATATTATGAATTCAAAAAAAATGTCTATTTTACAAAATTAAAAACATATAAGTTACAATAATTAATTTAATAATTAAGTCCTGATGTTAGAAAAAATATCGTGTTTTTATTAAACAATATATATCAAAATATTGACACTTGTTTAAGTCAAATTTCAAATTGATATTAATTAAAATGACCACTATTGGATTAAATAGTAAAAATATATTCTAATTTCACTTTAAAACCGACTCAAAATATAATATAATCATATAAAAAAATTAGATTAAAAAGTGGTTTTGAATTAAAATACAACATTTTTCACTATTCATTAAAAAAAGAACATTATCAGAAAAATACCAAAAAATTACACAAAGGAAATTTTGATGTCCCGAATCTAAAGAGGAATTTTATCTGGTCCAATAGAATATATAATAGTGACCAAAACTATATTTAAAGAGGGTTCTCCATAAAAAGGTTATAGTTCGACCTTTTAGTGAAAATTAGAGTATAGATGCATAAAATTAAATTCTTTTCGTATTTTAAGCCTTTATCCATTATTGGATAAATTTAAAAACATTTAACAAACATATATAATTATATTTTAGTTATTTCTATTCATTACCGCCAATACAATGGCTACATGTTAACTACAATTTAAAATAATATTATTTTATTACTAGTGTGCAACGTAAGATTTCAAAGAAAATCTTTGTTGTGTATCAGGTACGCTATCGAAAATAGAAACCCCTTTAAAGTAAAATTAATATTAAAATCGTAAATATTAATAAATATGAGAATGAATTATTCTTTATTTACATGGGATGTTACATCCTTCCCCCATTTTTGGAATTGCGTTATCACAATTTTATTCACTAATCAAAATAAGTGGGGGTATTTATCCCTTATAGCATTTTCAGATTCCCACATTGCCACTTCAACCATATGGCTTTTCCAAAAAACCTTTACCTGGTGAATTGCCTTATTTTGCCACACATGCTTTCTTCAGTCGAGAATATGGACTGGTTGTTCTTCATAAGAGAGATTCTCTTCCAGTTGAACTACCTCTGGGCTCAAAACATGAGATGGATCTGGCATATACTTTCTTAACATCGAAACTTGAAAAACATTGTGTACCTGAGTTAAACTCGGGGGTAAATCCACTCAGTAAGAAACTGATCCAACTTTCCCCGGAATTTCATATGGTCCAATGATCCTTGGACTCATCTTTCCTTTCTTACCAAATCGAATCACACTTTTCCACGATGAAACTTTGAGAAAAACATGATCACCTACCTCGAAAGATAGATCCTTCCTCATGTTATCTGCATAACTTTTCTGTCTGCTCTGAGCTGTTCTCATGTGTTTCTGAATCTACTGAACTTTTTCTTCCATCTCTTCTACCAATTCTGGTCCCATCATTTTCCTTTCACCCACTTTATCCCAAAAAGCTGGAGTTCAACACAGCTTCCCATATAATGCCTCCAACTGTGCCATCTCTATACTGGAATGAAAACTGTTATTATATAAAAATTCAACCAAAGAAATATGTTGGTCCCAACTTCCCTAATAATCCATAGAACAAGCACGTAGAATATCCTCCAAATTTTGAATTGTTCATTCTGACTGCTCATCTGATTGAGGATGAAAAGCTGTATTAAAATTTAATTCAGTACCCAACGACTTCTGAAGGCCTTTCCAAAAGATAGAAATAATCCTTGGATCACGATCAGATACAATGGATAGAGTAACTCCATGTAACCTGACTATCTATTTAAGATACATAAGAGAATGTTGATCTAGGGAAAAAGTACGATGAATAGGAAGGAAATGAGAAGATTTAGTCAAGTGATCAACAATAACCCAGATTGCATTATTACCTCATGATGTATTCGTTAATCCCACAACAAAGTCCATGGATATGTTTTCCCATTTCCACTTTGGCACTGCTAAAGGCTTAACCATCCCTTTCGGTAATTTCCTCTCTGCTTTTACCTGCTGACAAGTCAAACACTTCACAGTAAAATCAACAATATCTATTTTTATTCCATCCCACTAGTAATACTCCCGTAGATATCTGTATATCGTAGTACTACCAGGATGAACTGAAAACAGGGAACTCTGATCCCCACATAACAAATCATTCTTCAACTATGAATCACCAGGCACACATAATCTCTTCCCAAACCTCAAAACACAATCATTATCAATACTAAATTCAGCCAAATTACCCTTCTGAACCAACTCTACCTTTTTCTGTAACCCACTGTCTTTCTTCTTCGCTTGCTTAATTCAGTCTGATAAAGATGATCTCACTGAAACCAGAAACAAAACAGAAGAACATCCTTCACTAACAACTTCTATTCCAATGTTCATCAAATCAAAAACCAAATGATCTCATTCCAAACGAAGCATGGTTAATGAAGCATCACTTTTTCGACTCAAATCGTCATCCACTTTATTTTCTTTTCCTGTATAGAATTGAATTGTACAATCATAATCTTTGATTAATTCTAGACATCTCCTTTTTCTTATGTTCAATTCTTTCTGAGTTAATATATACTTTAAACATTTTTGATTAATATATATTTCAATCTTTACTCCATACAAATGATGCCACCAAATTTTTAAAGCGAAAACAACCGCAGCTAATTCCAAATCATGTGTATGATAATTTACCTCATGAGTTTTCAACTGTCATGAAGCATAAGCAATTACCTGATAATTCTACATTAGGATGAAACCAAGTCCTTTCTATGAATAACCATTATAGATAACAAACTCACCATTCCTGGAAGGTAGTGCAAAACTAGAGCATTCACCAATCATTTTTTCTGTTCCTGAAAACAATCATCACATTCTTTTATCCAGATAAACATAACACCATTCCGAGTTATCTTATTCATTGGACTAGATAACCATGAAAAATTTATAACAAACTTTCCGTAATAGCCTGCCAATCCAAGGAAGCTTCGAATCTCAGTAACATTTGTGGGTCATGGACATTATTCAACAACATTTTTTTTGTAGGATCAACAGTTATCCCATCTTTAGAAACAATATGACCAAGGAAAGAAATGTGTTGCAACCAAAACTCACACTTTCTGAATTTCCCATACAATTTATTTTCTTTTAAAGTTTTCAAAATAACCCTTAAATGTCTTTCATTCTCTTCTTTAATTTTAGAAAACACCAAAACATCATCAATGAAAACAACCATAAACATATCCATGAACTCATTGAAAAGTCTATTCATGAGGAAAATTAATAGAGAAAGTGTGTTGGTTAGCCCAAAAGGCATTACTACAAATTAAAAATGTCCATATCCTATATGAAACACGGTCTTCGGAATATTTGTTTCCTTTACCTTCAACTGATGGTACCCCGTTCTCACGTCAATCTTTGAAAAAAACTGAGCTCCCTGGAGTTGATCAAACAAATCATCGATATGAGGCAAAGGATATTTGTTCTTAATGGTGATGTTATTCAAGGATATATAATCAATGAAAAGTCTCATTAAAACATCTTTCTTTTTATCAAATAAAACAGGTGCATCCCATGGTGATGTACTAGGTCGAATGAAACATTTCTCTAATAAATCTTGCAATTTCTCCTTCAACTCTAAAAGATCAGTTTGAGCCGTTCGATAAGGGGGTTATGAAATGGTCTTAGCATCAGAAACTACGTAAATAGTAAATTCAACTTCTCGATATAGTATAATTCTAGGCAACTCATCAGGAAAAACATCAGGATACTCATTTACCTCTGAAACATCATTTATCTGAACAGTTCCCTTGTTTTCAACGATATGTGCAAGGTAACATTCATTTCCATCTTTTACAAGTTTCTCGGCCTCTTGATATGTTATCAATAGTAAGGGTTCATTCTTGTACACAAACTGAAAGTCTTTTTGAAACGAAACTTCTTTATCTCTACAGTCAATATTGTCATGGTAAATAGAGAGCCAATCCATACCCAGGATAACATCAAACTCTACTAGAGGTAAAACAATAAGGATTGCAGGTAGGGTCTTTCCATAGATAAGGATAGGAAGATTATGATAAATTCTTTTTGCGTCAACATTTACCCCATGTGTGTTTACCACAAGTTCATGAGTCATTTCTTGAGATGGTATTCCTATTTTACTAGAAAAGTTTTCAGAAATGAAAGAATTTGTAGAACCCGAAACATACAACACACTAGAATATTCAGAAAAAAAAAAGTACCTAATACAACTTCATTTGATGGCCCGAAATTTGATGATGTATTTTCAAAGGATTTCACCACCCCTTTCTGAATGTAGTCTAACTGCTTCCTATCACTCAATATCTTTGTCGGACAATCATTTTCATAGTGACCCCTCTCATTGCACTTAAAAAATTTCACTAACTATACATAAAATTTGTTCTTACCATCACCCCGATCTTTTTCAGTGAAATCACGAGCCTTATGTCCCATCTTACCGCATCAGTATCACTTTCCAGAATTCAAAGAAATTCCCCAACATGCCTTTTACAACATTTATCACAAACTGGAAACTTAGTTTTCTTACCGTCGGACCTTTTTGAAGAATTCTTCCGTTTCTCCTACCACCTCAGTCTCTTCTTATTTGGTTGTTATAGAACACTTGATCATTGGAAAACTCCATTTCCACCTTCTCAACACATCAAACAAGATTTTCATAACTTTTGAACTCATGATAATATAAATCCCTTCAATATTTTGGATTTAATCCTGAGTAAAAATGAATGATTTCACTATCAATGTCTCAGATAAAATTTGGAGCATACCTTGCCAATCGAGTGAACCTTTCTTCATAGGTATCCACTGAGTCTTCCTCTTGCCTCAATTCTAGGAATTGTTTTTCCATCCTAATTCGAACAGCCTTATGAAAATACTTCTCAAGAAACATACCTTTGAATTCATCCTAGACGAGAGAATCAATCTCATCAGCGTCCCAGATATCTTTAACCATCAACCACCACTGATCTGTTTCACCCTCCAAACAGTAAATAGCAAGACTAACCTTTTGATTGTCTGAACACCCCATGACATCGAAAGTCTTCTCCAGTTCATTAATCCTCCCATCAGCTAGCACAGGGTCAGATGATCCTTTGAATTATGGGGGATGTTTCCTCATGAAATGTTCCACCACTGACATATTCCTCTTCGGTTGATCTGGCTGATCTCGTGCATGGATACCACCACCATTTATCGCTTGTGTCAACTGCAGCATTACTGCAAAAAAAGTTCAGTTCCAATTACAACCATCTCAGGAGGCTGAACTGGAAGGTTATTTTCTTCTGTATGCCTTCCTAGCACTGTTTCCCTATTTCCTCTGCAGAAAACAATTCTGAACAAAAATTTCTTAGATGTAGCATCATGGAAATCTTCAAATGATATATCATTTCAATTTGACAATAAAAAAAATATTTTTGGATAATCATTTAATAGAATTCTAACTCCTAAAGTTATCTAAACCGACCTCTGATACCAACTATAAGGCCCCAGCCTTAAACATTACTTTATCTTGATATATTTCAAGAATACACATTGAGGATATTTTCAGGTTTAGAGTTAGAGAGAATTATATCATAAAACATGCATTAAATCCCACATTTAACCAAAGTGGTTACAATAAATGACAGTATTCATTTTTCCAATCAATAGAAACATATTTAAAATAAAACATGGATTCTTTCTTGACACTTCCATGAAACTATCATCATATCATGTACCATTCCCTTGACTTGTGAAAAACATTTCAAAAACTTGGGATGAGCAAAAAAAGATCAGTAAGGTTTTTAAAAAAAAATATTGAAATGAAACATGAGTATATATATACATAAGAATGAAATCATACATTTCCCATAAAACATAAGAACTTTAACATACCTCATCAAATCAAGAATAAATCATAGAAATCATAATACTTAAAGGTATCATGAGGTATTCATAACATTCTTACGTAGGGAGTAACCCTCTTGGTTACGTTTGGAATACCCATCACATGTTATTCCCTAAATATATTTGAAGAAACCTTAACGTTTAACTCCTTCGTGTTACCCAATGAATTGGAGAGCTATATCGGGCTCACCCACCCTTAGTTTATCACAGATCCACTCGTCTTCATAACAATTCCCAAGAACTATAACATAATCGTATCACATAAATCAGGAATAAAGGAAACATAGAATTTCCACATTTCAATCAAAAGATATAAATACAACACATTGATATAATAAAAACATCATGAAAACCATTTTCAATAAAAAAATAAAACAAAATTAATACATAGTATTTATTTTTCATTTAAAAAAAGTTAAGGTTATGGCTTGTAGAGCAAGCCTAAACTCATACAATAGTCACAGTGGTGGAGAAGTCATTATCGCCACATATGTACGACAAAAAAAATTTCTTTTGTCATTTAGTATACCACTTCGTATAAGAAAAAGATTCCTATTGACTAGACATAAATGTCAAAGGGGTTTATACACCATATAAAAGAAAGTTGTGTATAGTATAAAATATTCCTCAATGAAAGGAAATTGAGACGAAGTCCCTTACCTCAGGTCCGACTCGACTTGATCATTCATTAAACTCCTGAATAACAAACATGAGATAAATTCTAATTTCTTAAGAACATTTTTCTTGTTCATTATTCCTTTTATATCACATATTACCATGTCATGAACATTATGTAATTATTTATGCTAATAACGGTTGTTTTAATGATCATTGGTACTTGAGTCAAAAATAAACTCTTTATAATTATATGTTATTCATGAATCCATTATTTATGGAGTTATATTAATTATTTAGATATCATATATATCATATATATCCAGTATATACATGCATTTATAATATTACATAACTTTTAGTGGTAAGAAATGAAATGCACCGTTCATGGAGACGGTAAGTCGTACGTACGCATGAACACTGCTTTCATTTCTATTTCATATTTTATGGAATGGAATCATAATGAAATAAATGTATATTATAATTCCAGTATAATTTCATATATAATATCATTAACTACATCCTTTATACAGCCCACATATGGAATTAACGAATCAAATCACTTTGAGGGGGCGATAGTCCGCACTTCCTAAAATGAAATTTTCATGTTTACCTAGAGTGGAAACCATAAAGGTTTTCCACAAATGAAAAATACAGAAGAATATGGAAAACATAAACATAATATATAACATATATAAATATATTTTCATCTTAATGGCCACCTTTTAAGGTGTTATAAGAATATTAAACAATCATCGTTTCGTGAGGTAGAAATTTGTCATCCATAGAAACAGTATGATCTTTAACCATTAGATGAAGGTTTGTGTAAGTGTAGCTCTAATAAATATCATAAAAAAAATCCTATTATATTGAAGTTTCTGTTGTTGTTACAAAATAAAGGAATAAAAACAGTTTATTGGGTTGGAGTCGCAAAATAAAACATAAGAACACAAGAGAATAAACTACCTTTAAAATAGGTAACTATTTTTTATTTGATCTCAAAGGATTTCATGGAAAGACTTCTTCCCAAAATGAGGCTTCTAGAAGTAAGAGACGGATATGGAGAGACAAAATGGGAAGGGTTTTTCCGAGACAATGTCTTGAGAGGTGTGGGTATGGAGGTATAGGTGGGGGCCATTTATAAAAGGAGAGGAGGGGAACTCTTGAAAAGGTATAAAATGTTTCTTTATTTTCAAATGAGTTTCAGATTTTAAAGGTCCCAAATTGTTTTATTTTGAGGATAATGTTTTAAGAGTTCTAAATCCACCCATACAATAGGTTTTTTACATGTTTAGGTCTTAGATGTTACATTATCATTTCATTTTATTTAAATCGTTAAATAACGAGGTAATTGCTGCATCATCATGATGTCATAAATAATTTAATTTATTTAATGTCTAAAAAATATTAAAAAAATACTATGATGTAGGAAATATGTTTATAATTCCAATGAATATTTAAATTCAAAAATATGACTTGTATAACCCAATGTAAAAATTGTTTTAGTAAAAAACAATACATTTTTGTGTCATTTTTACTTTTACTTTAAATAAAAGGAACTAATTTCATTATCTTACCCAAGTGGCTCCATGGGGTCCCAAAAATCAACCCACGGGTTGTCTTGGTTGGCCATTACTCATCCAATAGGTTTAGGACAAGTTTCAAGATATTTTCATTTTATTATAATATCATTTTTACCTTAAATCACACTAATTACCTTTATTCGCAATTAAAAACATAAAAGTTACTAATCACCAAAAAAATTATTTTAATCCCATTGAACCAAATTTTAATTCCTAATGGAAACCATGTATGTAGGATTTTTTAAATTTAAAGCACAGTGGTGGTAAAATTTCTTTTAAATGAAAAATCAGTTTTATAAGTACCACTTAGTGGTTTCACTATTCATCAAAAATTGAAGTTTTTCAGAAAAATACCAAAACATCACCCTAAGATATATTTGATATTCTAAATTCAAAAATGATATATATGTTAAAAAATTCAAAACATATAAGTTACAATAATTAATTTAATAATTAATTCTCACTGTCAGAACAAATAGCGTGTTTTTATGAAACAATATATATCAAAATATTGACACTAGTTTAAGTCCAATTTCAAAGTGATATTAATTCCAACGACCACTATTGGATTAAATGGTAAAAATATATTCTTATTTCACTTTAAAATCAACTCAAAATATAATATAATCATATAAATAAATTAGATTAAAAAGTGGATTTGAATTAAAATACAACATTTTTCACTATGCATAAAAAAAGAACTTTATCAGGAAAATACCAAAAATTTACATAAAGTAAATGTTGATGTCCCGATTCTAAACAGTAATATTATTTGGTCCAATATAATTTATAATAGTGACCAAAACTATATTTAAAAAGGGTTCTCCATAAAAAGGGGATAATTCGACCTTTTAGTGAAAATTAGAGTTTATATGCTTAAAATTGAATTATTTTCATATTTTAAGCCTTTATCCATTATTGGATAAATGTAAAAACATTTAACAAACATATAAAATTATATTTTAGTTATTTATATTCATTCTCTCCAATACAATGGCTACAAGTTAACTACAATTTAAAATAATATTATTTTATTGCTCGTGTGCAACGTAAGATTTCAAAGAAACTCTTTGTTGCGTATCAGGTATGCTGTCGAACATAGAAACCCCTTTATAGTAAAATTATTATTTAATTTGTAAATATTAATAAATATGAGAATGTATTATTCTTTATTTTCCTGAGATGTTACATAATGTTTTCTCGTATTGATGAATTTGAGGAAATAATGAATGTGATTATGAAGACACAAATCATTACTCAAACACTAAAACTAAACTCATGTGGAGAAGTATATTGGAAAATACATTGATGTTTAAAAAATTTTTAGGGGAATGTACTCAAGATGGCTGAAAATGTGATATACTATGTTTCATTACAGCGGGTAATCTATGATAAAAATAACCTACCCCATGACAAGGAGATGGATATGGAATCCTTTTCAATGAATAATTTGTTGAACAAACCCTATGGTTATAATTGATACATATATGTGGATTTCACGATTATAACACATATATTCACATAGAAATAGTTTAGTATGAATCAAAATATTTAGTTAAGTAATATTAGTTAATATTATAAATTTATTCACAACCATCCAATAAAGGAAAATATAATTAATTATTCTCTTAGAAGAAATGAACCTATAACACTATCCACGATGTGGATTGAGAATGACCTTGTATCCAAGGAGATTAAAAGGATAGATATAGAAATTATAAAATTAGGAATGATATCCTTCATCTCTAAATTTATTTCCCCCAGATATATAATTGAGAATAATGAGGAACAAGTGGGTTATTTGGATCTCTAAGAATTTTTTCGTAACGTCCCATTTCTAGGTGCCTCCAAGAGGTGCCTCGTACCCGGTTGGTCACATGGTATCAATCGCATTTACCTAAATGCCAAAGGCTGCCAACAAGAACCGGGGGCCTTGAGTGTGGGAAAACTATGCCCTCATTGGCATAGTAATGAAGTGGAAAGAAACAAATAACAATAGCAGAAGTAGTAAAAACATGAAATAAGTAAACAACAGAATACTGAATGTAATATACAACATGAGAAAATATATAAGTGATGCATGGTACATATGTTTAATAAATCATTTAATCAAGTCGCAATACTGGATTATAGTTCTAAACCAATTACAATGAAAATAATGAATCTTCTGTGGCATCGTAAGCCTCATCATGGTCCCATGATATTTAGCACCACAGTAGTCAAGTACCTAACGTGGATGGGTGCTTTCAATTATCAATACATGTAGTAATGTAATCCATTTGGCCCCAAAATCATAATCCGAACATTGTGTGAGATGTATACTAGTAGGAAACCACCCAATGATATATGCCAAACAATTATCGAATATATATGGAAGGCAATGAGCAAAATGAAGTATTAATGAAGGAAGTACACATAAGTAAAAAAACAGAAAGTTTAAATTTCATTCATTCTCATATATCAAGTATGTGTATAATAAAAAAAATAACCCTATGGGAAGTACATACATACTAAACACTATGGTTCAACCAACAAAACACATGAAACCCCCAAGTATGTACTCAAATTCTAAACCCTCAAGTTCATCTTTAACAAGGACTTTCTAATGAAGATCTAACTGTCAATTCCCCATGTGGTCATTTATTAGAAAACTAAAAAAAATCCGTGGAAGCACTCAACGTCCAATTCCACCTCTATAATTGGAACATGGATCTATAGAAACTCTAATAGAGCACTCACTTCTATCCCCCCAATGGTTTACAATGTGAATGGAAAAAAGACACTCTCAAGAAGCTCTTATTGTCCATTCCCTTGATTACCTACTACACCATCTTCCCACAACCCTGTATATTTCAATCATCAAAAATGATGTTCAATAGACAAATTGAACATTATTAACTACTTGGCTAACCACATTAAAAAATCTACTTGGATTAAAAGAAACAACCATACTACTACATCAGATAACATCCCTCCATCCTATCAACAAAGGACATGAAAATAAAGAAGCCTAATCGGAAAGCTAGAACAAGTGATCAATATCAATACCAATATGAAAACACAAAAATATCATGGAAAATAACCTTATTTACAATCAATCATCCACTACTCAGGAACACAATGCATTTCCAGAATTAATAAGGCTAAAATCCTTGAACACACAATACCCAATTGTAGGGTATTGGGTAGTTTGACACATAATATTCAATGAATAACTATAGAAAGGCATAAAACACCTACTTTGGCGTTTTACTAAGAACACTCTCTAACGTAGGAACATGAATCTTCGTAGAATGACATAGATCTAAAAAATAGTCTGAAACGTTCAACAAAGGATATGTCAAAAATAGGATAAATCAAGGGATGATGATCGGGAAGAAGGAGGAACTCACATTGGATAGTTCAATGCAATTGATGGAGGTTGAATCGGGGAACAGATGATTGATCGGAGCTCTGGGAAGAATCATGCTCCTATGTCACAACTAGACCAGACATCATTAGAATAAGATGTTTCTGTGAATGAGACGTGACCCCTAACCATTTAATGAAATAATATAAAAAGTATGCATCATGTCTTTTAAAAGTACATGAAATGTATATGGCTTTACATGGCCCTGATTTAGGTGGTATTTAGGTCACCCCACATTCCCATGTACTTGAATTTTACACGGCCGTACAAGGTCACCCACAAAAACCGGTTACATGACGTGTATATCTAATTACACATCATGTACTCCTTATGATTCCATAAACTCCTTTTTTTCTCAAAAACACTAGAAATCAAGATCCATAATTGAGATGAATACCCAGGTTCTTAAAAAATTCATCCCTTAATGAAATTTATCTTCTAATTACTCTAGAAAAGTGGCATTGAAGAAGAATCCTCGAACAGTCTTGGCCACTATGATCATATATTGGCCTCCCTCTCCCAAATATCATCCTCTACTGGACCATGGTTCCATATCACCTGTACAAGAGGAATATATTGACCATAGAGAACCTTCATTCTTCAATCAACAATCCAAATTGGATTCTCCCCAAACGAGGCATCCACCTCTAACTAAACAACCTCGAGATGAAAAATATGATATGGGTCTGAAAAGTACTATCATAGCTGAGGAATGAGAAAAGGGTCATTCCTAGCTCTGTAACTCTGAGGTAACTACAAAAAATAGGAAACTGGTCCGAATCTCCCTAAAATCTCAAACCGTCCGACATATATCGTAGAAATATTGACCTATCATCTAATCCTCTTGTGTCCCATCCTCGATGTGACATGATGGAAAACTAGGTCTCCGAACAAAAAATGCAATGGTCATCTCCATCAATCAACATATGAATTCTGTCATGACTATGATTTATCCATCCTCCTTCAACTTAAGCTCACCTACTCGGTGGTCTCCTGAACAAGATTAGGACCCATTATAGCTACCTCTCATGCATCCATCCAACATAAGGGTGATCAGGATGGCCTGCTGTATAATTCCTCATAATGTTCCATCTTAATAGTTGCATGAATAAAATTATTGTACAAAAAATCCAATAGAGGTATGTTTTTCAATCAGGAACCTCCAAAATCTAGGATGCATGTCTGAAGTATGTCCTCCAGCACTTGTATCATGTGCTCGGACAAGGTATGTATTTTGGGATGGTAACTTGTACTCAAAAATACCTGTATACCCAAAGCACTCTATAGTCCTTGTCAAACTCAAGATGTATAATGGGGATCCCTATGTGAAACTATTGAGTTTGGAATCCCATTTAAATGTACAATCTCCCATATATACACCCTTAATATCTCTTCAACAATAAAAGTATCCTTGATCGGTAATAAGTTTTCAACCTTCGTGGCTCTTTTAACGACAACCCAACATGCATCATTCCTTCAAGGCGACCTCGGTATGTCGGTCATAGAGCCCCCAAAGACATTATTTCACTTCCACTTGTGAATGGGTTACTCCCACAAAAAACCATGTTGGTCTCTGATGCTCCACCTTTACCTACTAATAGGTTGAATAAGTCATCATGAAACAAGAAACATAATTTTTCATACTGGGAAACAAATATTGATGTTGTAGATCTCAATACATCTTGGGGACACCAATATGAACTTACCAAAAGTACTAATGAAAAGCCTCCATTAGCTCCTCGCGTATTTCTTCTAACACCCATACGCTTCCATGAAAATGCAAGATCTCATCCTAGCCTATAGTCCAACCACGAATATGGACCTATTATTACAAACTCTCATATAGAACTAGGCCTAAATTGTCTAATAGCTTCCCCATTCACACATTATAAGTATGTTTATAGGTAACAGCTACATAAGAAATAAAAATCTACCCATGTGTGTCGTGCACCTCCAAATGAATCTCAGAGAACATATCCATATACTGCCACCAAATGCTGGCATCTAGAACTAATATTATTTGAGTCCTTCTACTCAATGCATAAGCCATTGTGTTGTCTTTCCCAATCATGTACGAAAGCTCAAAATAAATGGACTGATGGTACTCAGCCCACATTCATTTTTAGAAATTTAAATCATGTGGTGTAATGATATATTTGAGACTTTTTTGATCGGTTAAACCCACAAAATGCTCTCCCATAAGATAATGTCCCCAACAGCGTAATGCAAGAACGACTACCACTAACTACATATTGTCAATCGAGTAATTCCTCTCATGTGGCCTCAACTACCGAGACCTGTACGCAATGAATCCTCCTCCTGCATAATCACTGCACCCATCCCAATACCTAATGCATCATAGTATTCCTTATAGATCATTCATGGTTCTATAAAAACTAGTATCGGTGTTGATGTCAACCTCCCTTTCATCCACTGAAAAGATGAATCACAGAAATTTGACCATAAATACTTCATAAACTTCTTAGTTAGGCCCATCAGTGGCGCTAATATCCGTGAAATGACCTATATAAAACATCTATAGTAACCAGTAAGCATGTGAAAAACTGTTAGATAAATACATTATTCGACTGCTCCCAAGAAACTACTACTCTCACTTTCTTAGGGTCTACTAATACTTCTATCTTTGAGATAACATGACCCATGATTAGAATTTGGTCCATCCAAAAGTGGAATTTTGAGATCATATCATATAATTGATTCTCTCTCAGTGTACTCAAAATTATCTAATGATGTGTGGCATTGTCATGTACAGTGTGAGTGTACATGAAGATAACATCAACTAGACTACAATGAGAATATCTTAGAATTGATTAAACACTCAGTTCATCATTTCCATGAATACTCCAAGAGCGTTCATGGGAACTAACAATATAAATACATACTTTTATAGACAATACCTGCTCCAAAAGGCTTTAAGAGGTATATTTGATGGTCTAGCATGAAACTAATGATAACGGGATCTTACTTCAATCTTTGAGAACACACGGGCTCCTCAAAGATGATCAAAGAGATCATAAATCCTTGAAAATGGATAATGGTTCTTGACCATCATCTGGTTAAGCTTCTGATAATCCTCACAATGTTTGAGGGTACCATCCACCTTCTTTGAAAACTGGATAGACGATCCCCTAAGAGATGTACTATGTCACGACCCGACCTCGGGGCCCGTGCCGTGACTACCCCAAGCCCGCCTTCCATAGGCCAGGGGCTGGCGACTAGCACCAAGGCGTAAAATCCCGGTAAACAGGGAAGGCATTGCCTTTAAAATAAACAACCACCACAGAGTCAGCAAGCGGAAAGTAACTACAAAGTGAAGAAAAGTAAAGGGGGCCGGAAATACAAGCCCAACTGTAAAGTACAACTGAAAAAGTAAAGAACAGCAACTGAAGAAAAGACGGCGGCCTCGTGTCGTCCGCTGGCAATCCCACCTGAAGGGTGGGTACAGATAGCCTCCAGGCTCCTCGGGTCCCACGTCCGCTCCGAGCACGTCCCGCCCAGTGGTCCACCTCCAGGTACCGTCCTGCTCCACGCCCCAACCGTGATCAGCGCTGTCCGTCGTCTGCAACCAACACAACAAGGTGCGGGCATAGCCCGTGCAGGGGTGAGTATAAGCTACTCAGTAAGGACCCCGAGACCCCCGAAGGTCTCCCGAAATCCACAAAGGATATAGCACAAAAGAAAGATGCAATCACGAAGTAACATCTGACTCGACTTAGGTATATGCCCATACATGTACCTAAGTCCCCAGTTCTAGCTCTGCTCACGAGCTCAAGAACAACTCAATCCACGCAGGAAAGCAAGACTCAAATCCACAAGGAGAGTAAACAGTAAATCCACATTGGATAGTTCAACACAATCCACAAAGGAGAGTAACATAAGATTCAGCTCAACCAGGTATACTTTTTCAGATGACGTCAAAGATGATCACTGATCCATCTAAGTCGTCGGACCCACGAAGGATCGATAGGTACTAACCCCCGCAAAAGACCCACATAGGATCGGGCTCACACAGAACCTGTAGGCAGTGGCTCACACAGAACCGGTAGTAAGGACCCACATAGGATCGGGCTCACACAGAACCTGTAGGACTGATCCACGTAGGATCGCTGAGTGCAGTAGTCGACGCAGTCCACTGGGGATCTCTGCATAGTCGTCGCCGCAGTCCACGAAGGATCTCTGCTCTGCTGTCGTCGCAGTCCACTGAGGATCTCTGCTCTGCCGTCATCGCAGTCCACGGAGGATCTCTGCTCTGTCGTCGAAGTCCACGGAGGATCTCTGCTCTGTCGTCGAAGTCACAGCCAGCGCTAGGGTTCCTGCAAATAGCGAGCTCGTTTAGGAGGGTCCGCTCCACGAGCCGAGAGGCTGATACATCAACTGACACGTAGTCCGAAGTTGATGTATCCAAAAGTTCCGTAACGACAACAGGATCTTAACGCAACAGACGGCGCGTCAATCGGACGCCCGGTCTGAGAGTTATTGGCATTTTCGTCTCAGGGGCCCGGTTGGTTTTTAGGGCAAAACCAACCCGACCGTACTCCACCTGTGTCCGATCCTCGGGCGGAGTATGCCAAAAGTTCCGTCTCACTTAGTGGAAACTACCACAGCTGACGGTACGTCGATCGGACATCCGTAGCTCAAGTTATGAGCGTTTCCGCTCCGAGGGCCCGGTTGGTTTCGTGTACGAACCAACCCGGCCGAACCCAAAGTATTCTGAAACCTTGAGTGTAATATACCGAAACGACCGACTCGATCCAAGGATCGCGTAGCCACTGACGGTTCGTCAATCGGAGGTCCCAGGCCCAAGTTATGGGCAAAGGACCGAAGAAGGCCCGAAAACGGGGGTTCTGGGCCCGGGGCGACCCGGCCCGAACCCCCCCTGGGTCGGCCGAACCGGGTCGGCCCGACCCGGCCCGACCCGGCCCGACCCGGCTAGGCTGGGTCCGGTCCGGCCTGGGCGCGGCCCGGCCGACTGGACCGGCCGGCGCGGCTTCGGCCGAGCGGCCGAAGGACTGCCGCGGGTTTGACCCGCAGCTTGGTGGAAACACGGCCCCGCGGGGGGCCGCCTGTCACGCGGATGCAGCCGGGCCGCCGCGTCCCTCCCCGGTTCCGCGCGGCCGCGGAACCGGCCGCCGCCGCCGCGGCTTCAGCCGCGGCGGATCTCCTCCACGGCGGCGCGCCGGGCGCCGCCGCCGACTTCCGCGGGCCGCCGGAGTTGCTCCGGTGGCCCGTTTTGCCTCCCTTCTGCGCCGTTGCTCCTCCCGAGGGCCGATCTTCACTGCGGGATCAACGGATCGCCCTTTCCGCACGGTTCTTCGTCGTCCGCCAAATCCGCACAACAAAAGATCGGCGGAGGGTTCCCGGGTCTTGTTCGTTAGACCCGCACCCTCCGCGTTAGTCATAAACAACGGGAGGAATAGAAACAACCAATCAACAATTTTAAATAAATTTAAAATTGTTCCGAGATCAGGTTCTTTATTTCAAAAGAATAAACACGGGAAAGAATCATCAAGAAAATAAACCCCTACCTTGTCGTCATCGGACGTGAGGTCGTCGCGGAATCGCTCGTCGCGGAAGGGACGTTCATCGCACCGCGGGAAAAACGTCGCGCCGACGATCTCCGGATCTAGAACAAACGGATTTAATTAATTAAATCCGTTGTTATTGAAAATTAAAAAGGGAGAATTTAGAAGATTCGATTCTCACCTTTAACCGCCGATCGTAGGTTTCGCCGCGGAAGAAGAGGCGTCGCCGAAGAACGTTGCGGGTAGAGCTCGTCGACGTCGCAGATCACGGTGTGCGTCGTCGAATTCCGGTCGCCGGCGTTCTTCGCATTCTTCGCGTTCTTCACGTTCTTCACGTTCTTCGCGAGGAGGGGTGATGAAGAAACAAAGGTCCTCTCAAATCCTTTCAATGGATTTTTAGGTTGGTCTTATTTTATAAACATGCCAACAAACGCAAAAGGGTAAGTAACGACCTATCAGTTCGTTGAATTAATTCAACGAGCGAAACTGCCCATTTAATTCACGAAATAAACCGCTCAATTAAATGGTCTGTTAAGAATTTAAGAAAACGCGTCGGTTGACTTTTCAGTTACTTTGACGGGTTTTCGCGGGTGCGTTACTTAGCGAAAGAAACGGCGGGGCTCGTGCGGGCCCCACCTCACAAATATCCTACCAAGGGGGTAGGATATTTCTGGATAGCATCCTATCCAGTTCAACTCAGATCAGGCCGCTTTTAAGTGGCTTCAAGTGGCTTCCAAGCAGCTTAAGTGAAATAAAATAAAGTTGTCGCACAAATTTATTTTATTTCTGACTTAAAGCCCCGAAATTTAAAAACCACGTCTGAGAAAACACAACTCCGGCAGAGGCATTTCTAAGCAAATACCGGCGCTGCGATTTCATCGGTGCCCTCAGAATTCGATTCCGGGCACCGGTTCAAAAGATAGAAAAACCCGCTCGTCCGTTCACTGAACGTACCCAAGCCAATCTTCGAAAATTGATTCCGGGCACACCGGGCCTCGGAATCAGGTGCCGTATGAAGCTGCGCTCTTGTAAAATTCCAAAGAAAATTAAGAAAAAAATTTCCTTGAAATTTGCGGGTCTTTACATTACTCCCACCTCAGGGCTTTACGTCCCCGTAAAGATACATCAAAAACTAGGGAAACAAATGGGGGTACTGAGCACGCATCTGAGCCTCCCGCTCTCAAGTGCTCTCCTGGAGGTTCCCGTGCTGCCATCTGACGCGCACAAGGGGAATCGACCGCCCACGTAGGACCCGCTCCTGTCGATCCTCGATCTCCACTGGGACCTCCGCAAAAGTCGCCCCATCGTCCACGTCCAGCTCCCCAAAGTCGATGATGTGCGTCGGGTCATGCACGTATCTCCTCAGCTGAGACACGTGGAAGACGTCGTGCACCCGGTGCAACTGAGGTGGTAGAGCCAGGCGATAAGCCACCTCTCCTATCCTGCTGAGGACCTAGAAAGGCCCGATGAAGCGTGGAGACAACTTCCCGCCTCGGCCAAATCTCCGTAAACCACGTCGAGGTGATACACGCAAAAAGACGTGGTCGCCATCCTCGAACTCTAGTGGCCTCCGCCTCCTGTCAGCATATGACTTCTGCCGGCTCTGAGCTGTCCTCATCCTCTCCTGGATGATCTGGACCTTCTCTGTCGTGGCTCGGACCATCTCTAGTCCCACGAGTGCTGACTCCCCAGGGTTTGTCCAGCACAACGGTGATCTGCAGGGTCTGCCGTACAACGCCTCGTATGGTGCCATCCCGATGGTGGAGTGGTAGCTGTTGTTGTACGCGAACTCCACCAAGGGTAGGTGGTCCTCCCAGCTGCGACCAAAGTCGAGAACACATGCACGGAGCATGTCCTCGAGTGTCTGTATGGTCCTCTCAGTCTGACCATCTGTCTGAGGGTGGAAGGCTGTGCTCAGATGGAGCCGCGTCCCGAATGCCTCCTGCAACCCCTTCCAAAGCCGGGAAGTGAAACGAGCATCTCGATCGGAGACGATAGACGATGGCACATCGTGAAGCCGTACGATCTCCTGGACGTAAAGACGTCCCAAGCTCTCCACTGAGCCCTGCTCTCTGATGGGTAAGAAGTGTGCCGACTTGGTGAGTCGGTCGACAATCACCCAAATGGAGTCGTGACCTCTGGAAGTGCGTGGAATTCCCGTCACGAAGTCCATAGATATGCCGTCCCACTTCCACTCCGGGACCTCCAAGGGCTGTACCAAGCCTGCTGGTACCTGATGCTCTGCCTTCACCTGCTGGAAGGTGAGGCATCGTGAAACGAACTCTGCGACAGCTTTCTTCATGCCCGGCCACCAGTGCTGTCGCCTGAGATCCTGGTACATCTTCTCCACTCCGGGATGCACCGCCAAGGGAGAAGTTTGAAACTCTCTCAGCACCTCCTCTCGTAAAGAGACTGGTACGAAGGTACGTCCTCTGAAAAGGATGTCATGCTCTGCTCCAAGGGAGAATCCATCAGGCGCCTGACCTGAGGATATCAGTGCACGCCGGGTCTCACAGTCAGCGTCCCCACGCTGAGCCTCTCTGACCCGTTGTAGAAGTGGAGGAGAGACTGTGAGAGACTGAAGAAATGCTGATCCATCTCTATCCACGAAGGATATCTGTAAGGAGGCTAGCTGCTCCTTCGCCTCCTCAAGTAGCTGAATGCCCGTCCTCCTGCTGAGGGCATCGGCTACCACGTTCCCCTTCCCAGGAGTATATATTATCTCAAAGTCATAGTCCTGGAGGAACTCAAGCCATCTCTGCTGTCTGAGGTTTAGGTCCTTCTGAGAGAAGATATACCTGAGACTCTGGTGGTCAGAAAAGACTGTGAAGTGCTCGCCCATCAGATAGTGCCGCCAAGTCTTCAGAGCGAAGACCACTGCTGCTAACTCCAGGTCATGAGTGGCGTAGTTCTGCTCATGCGGCCTCAACTGACGTGATCCGTAGGCGATCATGGCCCGCTCCTGCATCAGGACGCACCCAAGTCCAGTCCCTGATGCATCGCAGTATACTACGTATCCAACTCCCTCCTCAGGTAACCTCAAGATAGGTGCGCTGGTCAATCTCTGTCTCAGCTCCTAGAAGCCCTGCTGACATCTGTCTGACCACACAAAGGGTTTCCCCTTCTTTGTCAAGGTTGAGAGTGGTGCCACAACTCTGGAGAAGTCTGGCACAAATCTCTGATAGTATCCGGCTAAGCCCAAGAAACTCCGCACCTCTGTCACGCTCTGGGTGGCTCCCAAGCTAGCACTGCCTCGATCTTCGCGGGATCCACTGCAACTCCCGCCTCAGAGATGACGTGCCCCAAGAAATGGACCTCACATAACCAGAACTGGCATTTTGAGAGCTTGTCATAAAGCTGGTGCTCTCGGAGTGTGTCTAGCACAACTCGCAGGTGGTAGGCATGCTCCTCCTCAGTCGTCGAGTATACCACAATGTCTTCAATGAAGACCACGAAAAATCGGTCGAGGTATGGCTGGAAGATACTGTTCATGAGGCTCATGAACACTGCTGGAGCATTGGTTACGCCGAACGACATATCCAAGAACTCATAATGGCCATACCGACACCTGAAGGCTGTCTTCTGCACGTCCTCGTCTCGAACTCTGAGCTAATGATAGCCTGACCAGAGGTCTATCTTCGAGAACCACCGCGCTCCCTTGAGCTGATCGAAGAGGTCATCAATCCGTGGCAGCGGATACTTGTTCCATACTGTCACCTGGTTTAGGCGACGATAGTCGACACACAGTCGCAAGCTCCCGTCCGACTTCTTGGCGAACAAAATCGGGGAAGCCCAGGGTGAAACACTGGGTCGGATAAACCCCTTGCTCTGCAAGTCCTCCAACTGTACCCGCAGCTCTCGAAGCTCGGCGGGGGCCATCCGATATGCTGGAGTAGATATCGGGGCTGTCCCGGGGTACAAGTCGATGTAAAAGTCTACCTCTCTACGAGGAGGTAGACCTGGAACGTCGTCGGGAAAGACGTCCACGTACTGGTCCACCACTGTAGGAAAAACTGGACTCCGCACGTCCACTGCTCCTAGGATGAGGCTAGCCAACTGATGAGAGATGGGCTGCACTCTCCTCCGCGGAAGTCCATCCTGTGCTGCAAAGGTTCCCTTCTCGCCGGTGAAGGTAAACCTGCTCCCGTCGGTGCGAACACATCGCACCTTGCGCCTAAAACAGTCGATCTGTGCATAAACCGTGGATAGCCAATCCATGCCCAAGATGACGTCGCAAGGCCTCGACGCCGCTACAAGGAGATCCCAGCCGAAGCTCTCGCCTCCTAGAGTAAGCTCACACTGCCGGCACCAGTGCGTAATCGTCGAGTCTGCTCCCGTAGGAGTCTCTAGCCGTAAGGATCGAGCCAACGGCTCAGTCGGAATCTCCGAGCTCCGAACAAGGGCAGAGGCTATGAAAGAGTGACTCGCTCCTTTGTCTATAAGTACTGCAGCAAGGGTGGAATAGACACAAATCGTACCTCGAATCATCTCTGGCATGTCGGGGTCGAAGGCCTCCACTGCCTGGAGCTGGGCCTGTCCCTGCCCGCCAGCTCCCTGTGGTCGAGGTGGCCCTCCTGGTGGTGGTGGGGGTAGAGCCTGGAAGCGTCGTCCACCAACCGCTGCTCGGCCAGCTCCTCTTCCTCGTCCGCCTCCTCCCTGCGGACCGCCACAGTCGACCCTCTGCCTCTTCCTGGGTGGCCCCTCCACCGTCTGCTGCTCCTCTGATCGGCGAGTCGGGCAGTCACGAGCCATGTGACCCTGCCCGCCGCAGGAGTAGCACAGCCTGCCTCTCGGAAGGCTGGAACTCCGCTGTGTGCCCCGCACTGCTGAGCCGGTGTCCTGAGGCCGTCTGCATGGGGGTCTGGTCTGCCTGGACCTGAGAGTCATCCGTCGGCTACCTGCTGCCGAAGACTCAGCTACCTGCCGCCCTGCGCTAGGTCTCGCCGCTGAAGAAGGCTCTTCCAGGAAGCTCTCGATCAAGAGGGCTCGCTCCAGCACTCCCGCCTGGGTCGGAATGCTGAGGGAGATCAGCGACGCCCGAATCTCCTGCCGTAAGCCCTGCTCGAAGGTCCGGGCCCGGAAGAAGGGGTCACGTACCATGTCGGTCGAGTAGCGAGATAGGTCAGTGAACCTCGCCACGTACTGAGCGACCGTCATGCTGCCCTGGCGCAGCTGGAGAAGCTCCTGGATGCGCACCGCTTGGAGGGTGGCTGGGACGAACTCAGAGCGGAAGAGGCTCTCGAAGTCCTCCCAGAGCAAGGATGCCTCATCGTGAACCTGGAGCATCATGCTCCACCATCGTCCTACCGCCGCCTGCAGGAGGCTCGCCGCGAGAATCACCATGAGATCTGCTGGTGTCCTCACTAGCCTAAAGATTCGTACCACCGCCTCTAGCCAGTCCTCGGCGGCCTGGGGGTCCGCCTCACCGCGAAACCTGGGTGGTCGCTGGCTCTGAAACTCATGCAGTGCCCTGAGGCGACGTGCATCGTCAGCGTCTGGTACTGGTAGCATCGGTGGCTCGGCGGGTAAAGCTACCGCCGGGGCCACTACTGGCAAAGGGCCCTGCACCGAGGCCTCGTCGCTCGGTGGGCTGCTGTCGTGCCCTACACTCGGAACCCTAGCTGGCTGTCATCGCGGGGCCATCCTGAAAAGGAGAACAAGAGCACCACAGTCAGAACAGTATACCTGGTGAGCTGACACAAGTAATCACAAGGAAAACTTGAGACTTTCATGAAGCAGATCAGTATACCCGGTGAGCTGACACAAGTAATCACAAAGAAAACCTGAAACACACACGCAATCAATGTTTTCATGCATTAAGTCGGAAATCAGGAGTCAGGGTCCTGGTGTACGGATACGTCGGCCGCCGCACCAACACTGGGATCCCTGAACTGATAACCACACTCAATACACTAAACACTATTGCTTCATATAGAAAGAAAAGACGATCAGAGGCTGCGGTAGAACCGACCACCTCTGATACCAATTTGTCACGACCCGACCTCGGGGCCCGTGCCGTGACTACCCCAAACCCGCCTTCCATAGGCCAGGGGCTGGCGACTAGCACCAAGGCGTAAAATCCCGGTAAACAGGGAAGGCATTGCCTTTAAAAGTAACAACCACCACAGAGTCAGCAAGCGGAAAGTAACTACAAAGTGCAGAAAAGTAAAGGGGGCCGGAAATACAAGCCCAACTGTAAAGTACAACTGAAAATGTAAAGAACAGCAACTGAAGAAAAGACGGCGGCCTCGTGTCGTCCACTGGAAATCCCACCTGAAGGGTGGGTACAGATAGCCTCCAGGCTCCTCGGGTCCCACGTCCGCTCCGAGCACGTCCCGCCCAGTGGTCCACCTCCAGGTACCGTCCTGCTCCACGCCCCAACCGTGATCAGTGCTGTCCGTCGTCTGCAACCAACACAACAAGGTGCGGGCATAGCCCGTGCAGGGGTGAGTATAAGCTACTCAGTAAGGACCCCGAGACCCCCGAAGGTCTCCCGAAATCCACAAAGGATATAGCACAAAAGAAAGATGCAATCACGAAGTAACATCTGACTTGACTTAGGTATATGCCCATACATGTACCTATGTCCCCAGTTCTAGCTCTGCTCACGAGCTCAAGAACAACTCAATCCATGCAGGAAAGAAAGACTCAAATCCACAAGGAGAGTAAACAGTAAATCCACATAGGATAGTTCAACACAATCCACAAAGGAGAGTAACATAAGATTCAGCTCAACCAGGTATACTTTTTCAGATGACGTCAAAGATGATCACTGATCCATCTAAGTCGTCGGACCCACGAAGGATCGATAGGTACTAACCCCCGCAAAAGACCCACATAGGATCGGGCTCACACAGAACCTGTAGGCAGTGGCTCACACAGAACCGGTAGTAAGGACCCACATAGGATCGGGCTCACACAGAACCTGTAGCACTGATCCACGTAGGATCGCTGAGTGCAGTAGTCGACGCAGTCCACTGAGGATCTCTGCACAGTCGTCGCCGAAGTCCATGAAGGATCTCTGCTCTGCCGTCGTCGCAGTCCACGGAGTATCTCTGCTCTGCCGTCGTCGCAATCCACGGAGGATCTCTTCTCTGTCGTCGAAGTCCACGGAGGATCTCTGCTCTGTCGTCGAAGTCACAGCCAGCGCTAGGGTTCCCGCACATAGCGAGCTCGTTTAGGAGGGTCCGCTCCACGATCCGAGAGGCTGATACATCAACTGACACGTAGTCCGAAGATGATGTATCCAAAAGTAGTGTAACGACAACAGGATCTTAACGCAACAGACGGCGCGTCAATCGGACGCCCGGTCTGAGAGTTATTGGCATTTTCGTCCCAGGGGCCCGGTTGGTTTTTAGGGAAAAACCAACCCGACCGTACTCCGCCTGTGTCCGATCCTCGGGCGGAGTATGCCAAAAGTTCCATCTCACTTAGAGGAAACTACCACAGCTGACGGTACGTCGATCGGACGTCCGTAGCTCAAGTTATGAGCGTTTCCGCTCCGAGGGCCCGGTTGGTTTCGTGTACGAACCAACCCGGCCGAACCCAAAGTCTTCCGAAACCTTGAGTGTAATATACCGAAACGACCGTCTCGATCCAAGGATCGCGTAGCCGCTGACGGTTCGTCAATCGGAGGTCTCAGGCCCACGTTATGGGCAAAGGACCGAAGAAGGCCCGAAAACGGGGGTTCTGGGCCCGAGGCGACCCGGCCCGAACCCCCCCTGGGTCGGCCGACCTGGGTCGGCCCGACCCGGCCCGACCCGGCAAGGCCGGGTCCGGTCCGGCCTGGGCACGGCCCGGCCGCCCGGACCGGCCGGCTCGGCTTCGGCCGAGCGGCCGAAGGACTGCCGCGGGTTTGACCCGCGGCTTGGTGGAAACGCGGCCCCGCGGGGGGCCGCCTGTCACGCGGACGCGGCCGGGCCGCCGCGTCCCTCCTCGGTTCCGCGCGGCCGCGGAACCGGCCGCCGCCGCCGCGGCTTCAACCGCGGCAGATATCCTCCATGGCGGCGCGCCGGGCGCCGCCGCCTCCGGCCACCGGCGCCGCCGCCGTCTTCCGCGGGCCGCCGGAGTTACTCCGGTGGCCCGTTTTGCCTCTCGTCTGCGCCGTTGCTCCTCCCGGGGGCCGATCTTCACTGAGGGATCAACGGATCGCCGTTGCCGCACGGTTCGCCGTCGTCCGCCAAATCCACACAACAAAAGATCGGTGGAGGGTTGCCGGGTCTTGTACGTTACACCCGCACCCTCCGCGTTAGTCATAAACAACGGGAGGAATAGAAACAATCAATCAACAATTTTAAATAAATTTAAAATTGTTCCGAGATTGGGTTCTTTATTTCAAAAGAATAAACACAGGAAAGAATCATCAAGAAAATAAACCCCTACCTTGTCGTCGTCGGACGTGAGGTCGTCGCGGAATCGCTCGTCGCGGAAGGGACGTTCGTCGCACCGCGGGAAAAACGTCGCGCCGACGATCTCCGGATCTAGAAAAAACGGATTTAATTAATTAAATCCGTTGTTATTGAAAATTAAAAAGGGAGAATTTAGAAGATTCGATTCTCACCTTTAACCACCGATCGTAGGTTTCGCCGCGGAAGAAGAGGCGTCGCCGAAGAACGTTGCGGGTAGAGCTCGTCGACGTCGCAGATCACGGTGTGCGTCGTCGAATTCTGGTCGCCGGCGTTCTTCGCGTTCTTCGCGTTCTTCGCGAGGAGGGGAGATGAAGAAACAAAGGTCCTCTCAAATCCTTTCAAAGGATTTTTAGGTTGGTCTTATTTTATAAACATGCCAACAAACGCAAAAGCGTAAGTAACGACCTATCAGTTCGTTGAATTAATTCAACGAGCGAAACAGCCCATTTAATTCACGAAATAAACCGCTCAATTAAATGGTCTGTTAAGAATTTATGAAAACGCATCGGTTGACTTTTCAGTTACTTTGACGGGTTTTCGCGGGTGCGTTACTTAGCGAAAGAAACAGCGGGGCTCGTGCGGGCCCCACCTCACAAATATCCTACCAAGGGGGTAGGATATTTCTGGATAGCATCCTATCCAGTTCAACTCAGATCAAGCCGCCTTTAAGTGGCTTCAAGTGGCTTCCAAGCAGCTTAAGTGAAATAAAATAAAGTTGTCGCACACATTTATTTTATTTCTGACTTAAAGCCCCGAAATTTAAAAACCATGTCTGAGCAAACGCAACTCCGGAAGAGGCGTTTCTAAGAAAATACCGGCGCTGCGATTTCATCGGTGCCCTCAGAATTCGATTCCGGGCACCGGTTCAAAAGATAGAAAAACCCGCTCGTCCGTTCACTGAACGTACCCGAGCCAATCTTCGGAAATTGATTCCGGGCACACCGGGCCTCGGAATCAGGTGCCGTCTGAAGCTGCGCTCTTGTAAAATTCCAAAGAAAATTAAGAAAAAAATTCCCTTGAAATTTGCGGGTCTTTACATACTAGGTTGGATTAAACCATTTTTTAACTCCTCTAACTGCTTCTTGTGATCCTATATCTATGGTGTAGCCTTTCTATAAGGATGAATGGACACAGAGGTCACTAATGGGACAATCTCAATACAAAAGTATGCGTTGTTCATTAGATGGAAACTGAAAAAATCCTCTAGAATGACATCCCTGAAACAATCAACCACTAGAGGGTTATTCATCCATGAAGTCTCGTGGTCATCCATATATATACTAGAAATCTAGGCTGTAACTCCTCCCAAACAATGATGCTCGGGTCGTGATATTCTTCCATAGACATCCCCTATGCACTTATGTAAGAAAAAACTACCCTTTGGTGATGTTAAAGTCTCCCTACAGTGATAGTAGTCAACATTGGATTGAAATGGAACAAACAAGTCCTTTTAAAGAATGACATCATATCCTATAATATCAATGACATAGACGTCCCACAAGAAGTGACACCCACCAACCACAACAGGGAACTCCTCGCACTGACTTAACCTAGATGTTCTTGTCCACAACAGAGATTCTAGCATCAATACATCATTAAGAGTAATGATTGTGAGACCATGTATCTACATAATAGGAAAAAATATGAATCTATGGGAATCCCCTGTATCAAAATGTGCAGAAGATAAAATCTAGGCAACTAGGATAGTATAATGAACTGTAGACGGTCCGAGATTCTAATTCGATTGGGTATTCTCTATATGAAAACTCTGAACTCTACTAAAACCATGAAACCCTACCAAACCACGTAGAGCTGATCCACAAAGTTTTCATTGAATGCCTAGTTAATTTCTACGATGGCCACAACCTCCACCTCTACATGAATGACAGGAAGACATCAAGCAACCAGGTTGATGTGGGACTAGTTGTATTGCTCCGGTACTAGTAGTCAAAATAGAACCCCTATTACTAGGTTCTGGTTTGAAAATAGACCGAACTACTTATGATAGCCAATATTTATTTTCAATTGTGACTTAACTAGGTCTCTAGGGCAATGTTACCACATATGCAGCTCTTCCCACACTGGTATCACACCACCTGGCCACGAGAAGACATATTCCTCCTATTCAGATCTCTACACGTAGACTCCTTGTGGCTCTTCCTATTGTCTGTCGTAGGGGTACTAACTCAAGATGTCAATCCTCCATATCTCATAGCTAGGTAATTCTTCAGATTAATCTCTGTTATCAACTCTTGGTTGACAATAGAGGTGATGGCAGTGAATGTGATGATGTTCAATGAAGATATGATGTCATGCCTGAGACCTTCCTCAAACATCCTCACCAGGAATAACTAATAACCTCCTAGGAAAGATTTGAAGCAGTTTAGATTTGTGAAGCAAGAAGAATAATCCATAATAGAAAGTCTACCCATCTCCATAGACATGAACTCTCAGGAACGATCGACCCTCATTGTATCTGGGTAGAAATAATCATTGAAGGTATTCTTGAACTAGTCCATCTCTATAACCTGCTATCATCCCACCTGTGAGATCACATCACACGATCTCTTAGAGGAATTAATAAGCATAAACATAGAGAGCTTAACCCACCACTCTAGATGCATCTCCAAATGCTCGATGATAGATATAATGGCTTCTAACAACAAATATACAACATGATGTCCTTTTTCCCCTATGAATGTGGGAGGATGCTGCTACTAAAAGACCCATGACACCTCTTCCTTAGATGGTTCAGTATTTGGTACTCCTCAGAATGCCTTCATGAAACTCATAATTCTCACTCATAACTATTCATCAACACCTATATCTGGGGTAACTACTAGTGCCAAAACGGGCATGACTAGAAGATCGTGTAGCAGTTTTAGATCTACCATCTCGGCTGTCTGGTTACTGCCCTGTATTTTTCATACAAGCGGAGGATGTCTTGGTGTCATGATTCTGCAAGTTCAAACGCACAAATTAGATTAAGATTAACAGGGACTGAAACATATCTTTGAATTAATGGGATAAGAGAAATAAAGTATTCATATTTTCCAAAACATGTATACATGGCGTTTATTAACCCTACACGATGTGTCCATTTAGCCATTAAATGGGTGTGTACATCTGCCAAAACTAGTCATGTAACACCCGTACACATGGGGTGTTCGTCCCATGGACAAGAAATGTACATGAATCATTCCCCCTACCCATGTTCATCTACATAGCTGAGCCACGTGGTTCACCTAGAACAAAACTACATGTTGTGTGCATACCAAACACTGCATGTACTATAATGAATTTCACCGACATGTGTTGTTAGTCACATGGCCAGTTACATGGCTAACTCTATATGGAATGTTTGTTCCAGTCAATATGTATAATAACTACCCATAAGCCACCTATGTCGTCAGTCACAGGGTCTGACACATAGCTCCTAAGACAGGTCATGCACATAGGATACATGGTGTGTCCCTCCAAAAAATTCACATCCCTGTGTCTCTTCCCACACATCCATTTACACTTTTAGAATCAAAATGGATTGTAAATAATGTACTCAAATTCTACTTAAGAAAAATCATTTCATTTCGAATAGAAGGACACATGACATGTATTCTACAATACAAACCATGTATTCTGTGTTTTTCTAGGAAATAATCATCAAAAAAAACTATGGAAGCCCATATAACACATAAACAAACATCAAAGATCCAAATTTCGATATTTGGTGTCACATAAACACCCAATATCAACACTCGACATCATATTCATGTCATATACAAGGAATAAAAAATTAATGAACCACCAAATTCCGATCCGTGAGGGCCCACAACACCTCAAGAACCAAAATTTTATGCTCATTCAAAGGAATACTTACATATTAGCAATACCCTATCAAATGGAATGTATTCTATCAAGTAATATATCACAACAAAATTCTAATCTACCACAACATCTATCACAACAACATAATATCAATAATGCATCCTAAATGGCATTGATATAATTCATGACATGTGATCCCTATAAAGTTCCTATATGATGCTTGATATGGTATACCCTAAAATCATCAGGTTGAAACCGAAATATTACCTCAATAATATCAACAATAACAACACAAAACATGTGAATAACCTAATAGTGAAATGAAATCAATTATAATAATTACCATCCATGAAAAAAATTCAATAATCTAGGTAAATTATATTTTACATTTACATTGGTTTGCTACTCTCGGGCATAGCTTCTTAACAACTACATATTCGTTCATATCACTGACTATTGGCTCAAAAGATAATGTCAAGAAGAAAATAATATCTTTGATTCCACTTTGCAACATCTCAGTTTTGGGTTCCTCCCAGTGGTTCCCCATACCCAATTGGTCACATGGCCATAAGCGTATTTCTCCATAGGCCAGAGGCTCCCGACTAGCAGTGAGGCCTTTGGGTGTGATAGCAGGTAGACAAGACCCTTATTGGCATAGTAACACAATGGAATTAAATAGATAAAAATAGAAGAAGAAGTAATAACATGAAATATGTAAACTTAATAAGATTGAAAGTAATAAACAACTGGGCATTATTTATAAATGATGCATGATACATATTAATGGGAAAACAAAAAAAACAATTCAAAATGGTAGATTAATGTTATAATCCATATACAAAGAATACAAATATAATCATGCATCATCACAATCCTAAGCTTGGTATCATGCTCTCTTGCTCCACTATAACATCCATACGTTACTCACCTCTGAGATGGTGGCCGGACCCGTGCATCACAAAACATCAAGTGCATCTCCTCGAACCCCAGAGGCTGTTGACTAGCAGCAAGGGCCCTTTTTGTGTCCATGGGGGAGACTATTATCTCATAGGTAATAGATAATATCACAACAGAAGTAAAAAAAAACAAATAATATTTAGTGGAATCATGAAAATAAGTAATGTTCAGTAGAAGCAATGTAAATAATCCAACTGAACAATAAAAACCCATTGATAAAACTCAAAAAAGAGTATCATGCCCTGAAATGAGTCTAAACTGATAGTATGGAAAAAAGAACTCAAACACATAGTCAACTAAACGAAAAGACACAATAAACAATTGCATCCTGAGAAAGGATAGGCCCTATGCCCCAGTCTCCATCCTAAGAAGTAATGAACAGTCAAGAAAAGGATGCAGCACGCTTCCCCTTGCCAATACCTGCGAGCATGTAATCTACTCAGGTGTCGATGATGCCCGAATAGGGTGTGATATAAAATACCAGTAGCCTGGAACCCATAATGTCTAAACCATTCTATTTCATAAAAAAATAAAAAAAAATTATTCCATTACATAACCATTTCAAATAAATTAATTGTAGTGCAATGAAAAAAATTATTCAGCCAAGGTCCCAAACGACTCCAATTATTATTCACCTGTTTCAGCATAAGATGGTAGTCTAAAAGAGTAAATATTAGAAGAAATGCACAAACATGCATATATATATATATAACCCATAAATTAATTTAAAACTATGAAAAATTATACCCCATTCTTTTGGTTTAACATGGGGTCCACGTCTAGTGTCAACCAGGAACACTTCCATATATTAGGGAAAATATCTCAATTCTTAATAAACTCAATTAGAAATAAGATAAACCTTAAGTGAAGTATTATTAAAGGTTCTAGTTGAGATTTGGAGTCTGAGCCCAACCTGATGGTATCGCTACAGAAAATATTTCAATTTATCCAATGCCATCGATCCCCGTCCAAGGAAATCTTTTGAAAGACCATGTATCATCGGAGGCATGGCTTTACCCTGAGTCCGTCCCGATCTTGAAAAAAGGGGTTGAGTGTCATCTGAGGATTTCTTAGTGACATTTCCAATGGATCTGTCCTGATGGGACCTTTTGGAAACGATATAACTCAAAAGTATTATAAATTCCGGGGATGTCTCATTCTGGTAGAGCCAACAACACCGCCCACGGCACATAGAGGTTTCCCGTCAGGAACGCATGATCTATGGTTTTCTCCTTATATGGGTCCTGTCTCCTTTCCCCAGCCTAAATTTAATTAATTTTTTACATCAGCAGATATGGAAAAATCATCATGTCATGTCGCAGCATGAACCTAACCAGATACACCCTTGTATCACAAGGCATAAATTTAATACTATAACACAAAAACATTCATGGAAATATACATATCATGTCTAAGTTAGTGGATAATGAATATTTAAATAATAAAGAGTTCAGCAAAACAAGTTCCCATGATCCAACAATTGAATTTCATGTTAATGCAACTATTTATATAATTTAATAACATTAGAAAGTTGCTTCTCAAGACATGTAATTAATCAAACAATAAACTAATCTAATGATATAATACACCAATCATGTCGGAACGCCCAAGGGAGAGTCAAACATTGTTACAATAACTCAAAAACCTAATTATTAAATTTAGAAACAACAAAAAGGGGATGTGCAGTACCCACAACTAATTAATTTAATAACTCGGCTAATGTAATGATATGATGACTATGTTGGAAACCTCAAAAGGGTATCCGATCATGTTGCAACCATTAAAAAATATTAAATTAAGATTATTAATGCAGAAAAAATTAAATAGAACCATTAAAGTAATTAAAATTAGTAAAATTTCACTAAGCTGGTTGTCATAGACTAACAACACAATGGTGCGTTTTTTATAAATCTCAATGAAATTAGGGATATAAAGTAGGCACCCTTACTTGTTTTCTTAGATAACTATATGATCCATTATAGACTTTTATTTGACCTAAAATAGAATAAAACTAAGGATTTTAGAAAAACACCAAAATAGGATAAGAATCATCCACGACAAACTCCGCGTAGAATTCTCAACGGAATCGAACGATTCTCCTTGTGCAACGTTAGAATTTTCCTAAGGACTACTATACACCTGACGGAGAGGGAATCCTTAATTAGATAGAGGAGCACCAGCCTTCCAAAAAGGATATTGGTTGGCATGACTTGATTGAGGTGTGGGATATGATGAGTGGGTGAGGGAGAGAATAAATGAAAAAAATGAAAAGAGAGAAATGAAAGAAAAAGAAAATAAGAGACAAATTAGAGAAAATTAAAGATAAGGAAAAATATAAATAAAATAATATTATAATATAAAAAAAATAACGGAAAGTAAAATAATAAAAATAATTAATAACGGGAATCCCTCGTTTAAATTATTTTAATTTTTCCTGTAACCCCCTCTTTAGTTAATATCAGAATTTATTTTTATCATTTGTTTCTTTATTTTAAAATATACATTAAATATCTTATTACTCTTTTACAATACATAATTAATTATTTAAAACCCAAAACCCATGCTTAAGTGTGACGTGACATTTTTCATTAAACATCTGCAATTATTTAAATTAAATAAAAAATGTCTGGGACCCACAACGTGGTGCACATGAACACACCCCAAGTCTCTTAATTAACAAAACTATAATTAAGTAAAAATATCCATAAATTATTAATGATGTGACATTACAACCTCCCATCATTAAGATAACTCATCATCGATTTTCCCTTCCGAGGGTTGTGAAACGTCGCTAGAGAAGAGTTCCGGCCACTGCGCATGTATATCCATCTCTCGGTCCCAGGTCTCATCCTGAGCATGTCTGTGTTGCTAGAACACCGGGATTAGTGGTACTGACTTACCTCGGTGTAATTTCATGCTACGGTCGATGATACAGATCGGATGCTCCGTAAAGGATGCATCAGCGTCATGCTCTATGTTGTCATGGTCCATAGAATGAGACAAGTCTGCTTGATATTATTGAAGCTGAGAAACATGGAAAACTCTATGCATGGCACATTAACTCTGATTTATCAGTAAATGATAGGATATTGGCCAATCTCTATCCACTATCTCAAACAACCCAATGTATCTCGGTGATAATGTCCCCTGTCTCTTGATCTGCCTATGACTCAAACTCAGAGAAACACTTTGAAAGAATCGATGTCCAACCTCGAACTCCAGAGGTCTGTAGTGAAGATCGGTAGAAGACATTTTTCGTAGACTGAGTTGTAGTAATATGCTTCTGAATCAGATGGAATTTCTCATAAGTCTCTTGAATGTGATGAGGACCCAATAGAGTTTCCCCACCTGCTACGATCTAGCATAAAGGCGATCGACACTATCTACAATAGAGAGCCTCGTACGGAGAAATTTTTAATGTCACCTTGATGGTGTTATTATATTTAAACACTAAAGGTGGTAAATGATTCTCCCAAGAACCTCAAAAATAAAATATACATACTCGTAACATCTACTCTAACACTCAAATAGCTCTCTCCGATTGCACATCGGTCTGGGTCTGATATGCAATACATAGAAGCACCTGTTAGTCCAGTCCTTTTTGTACCCCGTTCTAGAACCGTGAAGAAAAATAAGATTCCATGTCTGAGACAAATTAATTATATACACCATGATATCTTACAATTTCACGGATATATATCCTTCCCAACTCATCAATCGTAAATGTCTCTCAAATAGGCAATAAGTGTGCATCCTTGGTCAACCTATCAACAAACACTCATACTACATCGCTACTACAAGGAGATCATGGAAATCCAGTAACAAAATCCATGGTGATTTCATTCCATTTCCATTCAAGAATGGATAGAGGCTGTAGGAGTCCAGCAGGATGCTGGTGCTTTCCCTTCACATGTTGGCAGGTGGATCAATGTGTGATGATACCCAATATATGCGTTTTCCTACCAGACCACCCATACTATCGACAAATGTCTCTATACATCATGGTCAGCCTAGGATGAACTACCCAAACAAATGTGTGATATTCCTTCCTCATCTCTTCCCAGATACCTGAAGGTAACCAAACATGGCCATAATAAATGAGAGTTTCACAGCCATAAATAACCCAACTAGGAGGTGGTTTCTCTCCTACAAAACTTTACCTCAAAGTAAGACCATTGGGGTCAATCAAATGTCACATTCAGACTTGATATAGAAGAGAGGATGTCGGTGTAAGAGTTCCTAGAACCGGTTTTCTACTCTCCTCATGAACCTCAATATGCATCGCTGAAAACAAGGCAATCAAATTCCACTCACTACTGGATACCTGCATGAAATTAGTCTTTGTCTTGCAACATAAAGCATCCACCACACGATTACCCTTACCAGGGATATATGAAATCTCAAAATCAAACATACACAAGTATTCGACCCACCTGTGATGCCTTATGTTCATGTCTCATTGAGTGGAGGTATATTTTAGGATTTTATGATCCGTGTAAACATCAAATCTCTCACCCATAAAATTGTGTCTCCAAAATGTAGATCGTGAACCAAATCATCCATCTCAAGGTCGTGTGTAGGATTGTTTGTCACGTGAGGTCTCAGCTGGCGTGATCCATAATCCACGACTCATTCACCCTACCTTAAAACAAAATCTAGTCCAATTCATGAGGTATCATAATAAACTGTATAACTCTTACCAGGTTCCGGAAAAATCAGGAAAGGGGATGAGGCCTTCTTCCGTTCAACTACTGAAAAGAATTTTCACAATATTCTGACCAGATGAACTGAACACCTTTCTTAGTGAAGACCATGAGAGGCACTATAATGTACGAAAACTCATGGATTAATCGTTTGTAATATCCAGAAATTCCCAAGAAAGTGCAGATGTTGAAAATTATCTTAGGTTGTTCCCATGAAACCATGGAACTCTACTTTTCTGGGATAACTAATACCCCTGCTTTAGATATAATATGACCCACGAAGTGTATCTTATCAATCCAGAAGTGGAATTTACTGAGAATAGTGTATAGCTGGCTCTCTCTTAGTGTACTCAATACATTCTCAAGATGGTTTTCTTGGTCGTGTCCGAAACATAAATACACTAAGATTCTTTCCATGAAGACTACCACAATAGAATTATGATACAGATGAAATGCATGGTTCATTAGTCCCATGTATATTTTCAGTGCATTCGTGAGGCCAAATGGAATAACCATATATTCGTACAATCGATACATACTTTGGAATGTTGTTTGTGGTATTTCAAATGGTTTCACAAGAACCTGATGATATCCCAACCTTAGATCAATCATGGAGAAAATAGTTGATCCCTATAGCAGGTGAAAGAGATCATCTATACGATGCAATGGATGTTGATTCATTACCATGAACTGGTTGAGTCGACGATAATCCACACATAACCTTAATGTACCATCTTCCTTCTTGGAAAATAGGAAAGGTGAACCCCATGACGATGTTCTAGGTCTGATGAAACCCTTAGACTCAAGGTCTTCAAGCTGCATTTTCAGTTACTATAACTCAGTTGGTGCCATTCTATAAGGAGGGATAGACACTCATGCCACACCTGGAACAATCATGATAGTGAACTCTATGTCTCTCATTGGTGGTAATCCAGAGAAATCGTCGGGGAAGAAATCCGGGAAAAGAACCACCACAGGAGGGAATTCAACTAGTTGTGTTCTCGGATCGCTCATGAAGAGACGTGCCAACTAAGCGGTCACTCTACCCAACCCTGTATATTATGAATTAGGTAAGTCTACCAGCCAATCCCATTCTCCTTTGTGAAGATATGTGTCGCCCTTAGGGGATGTAAAAGACACCCGATGACGATAGAAATCCACATGGTCACGGTAAGGAGAAATCCAGTACATACCAATAATGACATCAATGCAAGAAAATTCGAGGATATATAAATAAAAAATAAAGTGGTAGGAACCTATCTCGAGGGGTCACTCTTGGCACTGGCGTATTGCCCCTGTCCTGACCCCAAGTAGGGTGTCGAGAGACATGACACCACAATGGTACTCAATTGGAAAACCAAGAATTTCAACAACAAAAGCAGATATAAAGGAGAGTGATGCTCCGTTATCGAAATTATCATAAACTAAATTAGAGGATACTAGAATAGTACCACTTAATATAGATGGCCCTGCAGTCTGCTCCTTTTGTTTTGATTACACTGCATACATGGGACCTGAGCCACGACCCTGATACACTGCCTAGTTGGCCCAAGCAGGTCCACTCTGCAGACGTAGATAGTATTAAACTATATTTCCTCGACCATGACCTCCACCATTTCCTCGGCCTGATCGACTAGTGTAAAAAGAACTTACAGGCTACTGTGGAGTAATAGATCCCGTACCTGACAGAGGTGAAGATACGTATCCTCTACCATTGAATAATGATGATAAGGAATCGTAGAAACGATGAAGGTGACCCATCCTGCCACAATCTCGGAAGTCATTCAGATCTCTCAGGCACTGTGGCTTCCTGTGACCATCCCTGACGCACTGATAATATAAGCTCTCGACCTTAAACCTTACTTAATATTGAATTAAATGAATAATTCACATTGAGGATCTTTTCAGGTTTAGAGTTTTAGAGAATTAGGACATAACTATTACATCATAAAAGATTATAAAATAGAAACTATTACTAAGTTTCCATAAAATAAAAACTCTTAAAAAGAAACATGTTCAGTTCCATGTTTTAGGTGGCATGACTTTCCCTTGATCCCATCCTTGACCATATTCCACGTTATGTCCTATGACAAAATTTTCAAAAACTTTGGATGAGCATAAAAAGCTCAGTAAGGGATATATGAATAATGAAAACTATTAGTTTTTGAAAACAAAAAGTAAACAATGTATAATTTATCAAAGTAATAATTTTCACCTTTTCGAAGTAGTAAAAACTCTTCACTAAATAAAAGTTCATTACTTACCCTTCTGTAACCAAAAGATTACCATAAAACCCATATAAATATCACATAATATATAAAGGTAACTTGGGATATAAAAATACTTAAGTGGAATAACCATAAGGTCGACTTCCACACATATCACTTAATGGAATAGTCATTCGTCCAACTTCCATACATACTTAATGGAATATCCATATGGCCGACTTCCATACCCAATGCATTGGAGGTTATAAAGTAACCACCCATCTTGGTATTCATGGCACCACCCGTCATATGGTTTATCACGTAACCACCCGTAAAATGTCCAAGTACCATTATAAAATTTTAACACATAAAACCAATATAAAGTAATGATATCATTTCCACATTTCAATCAGAATATATCATTTAAATATATTGACAAAATAGAATCCTTTATCAAAACCATTTTCAATACCGAAATACATAAAAAATTATATGGTATTTATTTTATTTTAAAAATATTATGGCTTGTTGAGGAGGCCAACGATCAAATAATACTCGTGGCGGCGGAAAAGGTCATTTTCACCGCGTATGATAGAACAAACATTCCTTTTTGTCATTATGTAAAAAGCTTCGTAGAAAAATATTCCATTTGTATAAAAGTAAAAGTCAAAGGGGTTTATACACCATATAAAAGAACGTTGTGTATAAAACGAAATATGCCTCAATGAAAGGAGATTGAGACGAAGTCCCTTACAAAGACGATATCCTTGGTATAAGTATAAATCAATTACATAATTATGTGTTTCAAACAAATACACCAAATACAAGTGGATATTAAGTGTAAAAAAATCAGATGTTATTCAAACATATTCATAGAACAACATATTCAAGGAGTATATGTTTATCCCAATGAATCAAATTTGGGTTAATAAGTTCCCTTGCAAAAATTTGACAGCCTAATGGCTTCACTACAATATTCTCAATATGAGTTGATGAGAGATAAAAACGGTATCTCATCACATGGAAATAAAATTTAAATACATAAGGATATAGAAGAACTTATCCCAACATAATAGTATGTGAATTAAAAGACATAACAAAAGATGTCTTTTAAAAAGAGGAGGGTGAAAGGTTCCCTTACCGACATGGGAAACTTTCAAATAGTACACCCCATGGAAGAAGGGTCATACAATGAAGATGTAAATACCCGTAAATGAAATTATACTACACAATGTGTATAATAATGGGCAGTCCATAAACCACTGAAAGGAAATAGTGGAGAACATATCATAAATTTCATGGGAATAAAAGTGAGATGAAAAATCCCTTACGAAACCTCGGCAGCCTAACGACGCCACTTAGAACATACAAAAATGGATTGATGATATCAAATAGGGTCTCTCATCATATTAACATAAAGTTTACAAAAAGAGGAATATAAAATAATATCCCCCAACATAACAAAGAGAAGCTTAAAAGCTATGACATAAATGGGAGAACTTAAAAAAAGAGAGAGGTTAGATCTCTTACGAAAATTCAGCAGCCTAACGGTGCCACTCAAAACATCAAAAATGGATTGATGAGATAGAATAGGGTCTCTCATCATATGAACATAAAAATTACAGTATGAGTAAAATAACATCCCAATAACAAGAAATATGATCTTTAAAAGGAATGACATAAAAGAGTGTACTTAAAAAAAGAGAGGCGTAGGATCCCTTACCTCAGGTCCGATGTGACTCGATCGTTCTTTAACGTCCTGAATAATAAACTTTAGTTAATTTATACTTTCTTAAGAACCTTTTTAAAGATCATTATTCCTTTTATATCAATTATTGACATGTTATAAACATTATGTAATCATTTAAGTTAATAATGTTTGTTTTGTCGTTATTTGGTTCTTATGTCAAAAGTGGACTTCTTACAATTACATGTTGTTCGTGTGGTCAAAGGTTCTTTATATCCAGAAGGACATTCCTGATTTTTATATCATATATATAATATATATATATCAAATAAATGTATCTATAATATTACATAGTCATTTAGAGGTAAGAAATTAAATGCACCGTTCATGGAGACGCTAAGCTGTATGTACGCATGAAAGCTACTTTATTTTTTTGTCATATTAATGGAATTAAAACTAAATGAGAGGTATGTATATTTTAATTACAGAATTATATTCATCATTTAGATGTATAATTCATCATATATATCCATTATATTCATGTACTTATAATAGTACATTACATTTGGGGATAAGAAATGAATTGCACCGTTCAGGGTGACGGTAAGCCGTACGTACCCATGAACGCTAATTCATTTCTATCTCATACTTTAATGGAAATAAAACAATAATGATATAAAGGTATAATATAATTCCAGTATAAAATCATATATATAATAACTATAAATCTATCCTTTATACGTCCCACATATGGCATTAACGAATCAAATCACTTTGAGGGGGCGGTAGTCCGCACTTCCTAAATTGAAGATATCGCGTATACCGATAATGGAAGAAATAAATGTATGCCAAATATTAAAAATACATAAGCATAAGTAAAAAATAAAAATACTATATATCATATATAATCATAGTGACATCTTAATGGGCACCTTTAAAGGTTTTATATGAGTGTTGAACAATCATCGTTTCGTGAGGCAGAAATTCGCCATCCACAGAAACCGTATGTTCTTTAACTATTAGATGAAGGTGTGTGTAAGTGTATCTAGAATCCTTATTAGGACAACATCCTAGTATATTTAAGATAATGTATTTTTTACAAATGAAATGAATAAAAAGAGTTTGGGGGGTTGGAGAAGCAAAATAAAACAAAAGAGCATAAGTGAAGACGTTACCTTAAAATCGGGTAACTCCCTTTTGGTTTGAACCAAATGGGTTTTTTGAAGAGCTTCATTCCTAAGTTAAGGCTTATAGTATTAGGAGAGGGATGTGGAGAGAAAAGATGATCAGATATTGGCAGAACCAAAGGCTTGAGAGGTGTGGGTAAGGTGGTAGAGGTGGGGGACTTTTATTAGAGGAGAGGAGGGGCACTCTTGGTAATGTATAAAATGTTACTTTATTTTCAAATGGTTTTCGAATTTTAATGGTCCCACATTGATTTGTTTCAAGGATAAGCTGATAAGAGTTCGAAATCCACCAATACAATAGGTTTTTGACATGTTTAGGTCCTATATTTTGCATTATCTTTACATTTTATTTAAATCGTTAAATAATGGGGTCATCGCTGCATCATGATGATGTCATAAAGAATTTAATTTATTTAATGTCTACAAATTATAAAAAAAATACTATGATGTAGGAAATATTTTTAGATTTCCAATGACTATTTATAGTCAAAATTATGACTTTTATAACAACATGTAAATTTTTTTTTAGTAAAAACAAATCAGGTTTGTGACATTTTTATTTTATCTTTAAATAAAAGGCATAAATGTCATTATCAAACCAATGTGGCTCCATGGGGTACAAAAAATCAAACCATGGGTTTTCTTGGTCGTCCATAACTCATAATATATTGTTAGGACATGTGTCAAGATATTTTCATTTTATTATAATATCATTTTTACATTAAATCAAACTAATTACCTTTAATCGCGATTAATAAAATTTATTTTTCATAAAAAAATATTTTCATCCCATTGAACCACATTTTACATAACAATTAAAATCATTTAAATTGGATTTTTGAAATTCAAATCACAGAAGTGGTAAAGTCCCATTTAAACGAAAATTCAAATTCTGTAACCACCACTTTGTGGTTTCACTATTCATCAAAAAAAATTGAATTTTTCAAAAAAATACAAAAAATTCACCCTATGCTATATTTGATATTCCGAATTCAAAAATGATGTCTATTTTACAAAATTAATAACATAGAATTTGCATTAATTAATTTTATAATTAAACCCCGCTGTTAAAACAAATAGCGTGTTTTTAAGAAACAATATCTTTCAAAAGCTTGACACTCGTTTATGTCCAACCTTAAAGTGGTATTAAATACAATGACAACCATTGGATTAAATGGTAAAAATATATTCTATTTACACTTTAAAAACAATTTGAAAGATAATCTAGTCATATAAATAAATTAGATTAAAAAGATGTTTTTAATTAAAATACAACATTTTTAACTATTCATTAAAAAATATGAACTTTATCAGAAAAATACCAAAAATTTACACAAAGTAAATTATGATGTTCAGATTCTAAAGAAGAATTTTATTTTGTCAAATATAACTCATAAAATTTTCAAAAAGTGGATTTAAAAGAGTTTCGCCATCAAAAGGCTGTTAATCGACCTTTTAAAGAATATTAGACTGACTACGCTTAAAATTGGATTCATTCTCATTTTTAATCTTATAACATTTATTTTAAAGAGTAAAAATATTTGACAAACATATATAATAATTTTTTAGTTATTTCTGTTCATTCCCGCCATTACAACGACTAGGCATTAACTACCATTTAAAATAATATTATTTTATTATTAGAGTGAAACATTAGATTCCCAAGAAACTCGTTGTTGCGTGTTGGGTACACCATCGAGCATAGAGTCCCCTTTAATTTTATATTAATATTTTATTCACAAATATGGATAAATGTAAAAATTTCATACTCTTTATTTACCTGGGGTGTTTCATCCTTCACCCCTTTTGGGAATTGCGTCCTCGCAATTTTAAAATTGGGCTTGGATACTTCATTGAAAGCCCCACATCGGAAAAAGAGTAAATTAAACTATCAATTTAAAATAATGAAAAGAAAGTACAAAGGTCACCAGAGTTAACCCATACTAGGATTCCAAGTATAAACATATGGACATGGAGGAAAAAACAAAGGGTTATGTTCTGATGGAGAGTGATAGTAAACATGTGTAGGAGAAAGTTAACCACCAGAAAATCACAAACTTGTGATGGGTTAAACGGTATTCGATTCCCCAGTAGGAAAAGTTAACAGACAACATTTTTGTTTTAAGTTACTTTTCATGGAGGAATTTATTTTTGATCATAACTAAATCATAATGAAACAAACTTACTTCTCATGTAGACTTTCAACTTTTACTAGATTCCTTAATCAAACTCACATTTTCTCCAAAAGATGGGTATTTATGAAGACTTGTTCGCATTAAGAGTTCTATAATCAATTTTTAGAGAATCACCTAATCCACAAAAGAGAACTATAAACTTCCCATGTCTTTAGACTCTAACCAATACCAAAACCAAAAAGGTTAGTACAAGATCAGATGATCCAGAAAAAGATAACCCTTTATAAAAAGAAAATCTATTCTTAATCTCCGAAATTTTTCCAACAAAACCCAAAGTTCAACGGGGTCGATTCGATAAACAATATGCCCATAAAATTCCTCAATGTAAACCAAACTAATATTGAAACCCAAATATTTGAATGATTTAGTCACACAGTCTTCCATGTTCAATCTTAACATTTATCTCCAAACAACATCAGTTTTTCCTAAAGTCTCGTATTGAAAAGTAATTAACCAAATCACATATCCTCCATGATAGGTTAATAAATTTCCATAGATATCCCAAAATCAAAATACTAAAAATTCATAAAATCATTTAACAAAAAAGAATTAGTCAAACTAACCAGGGACTTCTCGTAGTCCAGTGGTCGGTGATAAATACCCATTGCACTTTGGTTGTGGGTTCGATTCCCGCAGCCTTGTCCGACGCGTTGGGTTGTCACACGGTCTTCATGTTGTCCTTTTTTCAAAACTACATAATTATTAAAAAATTCCCCAATAACGAGATAAAATCTTCAAAAATAACCATAATGTAATTTAACCTCAATTTTATCTCATGACTTTCACTTTCCATCATTACAGGTAGTAACCCATAATTACCTCGAATGTAATGATCATATAAACCCAAATTGTTCTTTATAACTATTTCCAGAAAAGAACAGATTACTATTCTTTGATTAAAATTTTCATATATCAAACATCAGTGTCACACATACTATAAAAAGTCTTCTAATGTACCCTATCATCAAAAGACACATAATACTCTAAAGAATTTCACCATAACTATTGAAGCCCGTTTATGTTGACTTCTTACTCATTCAACATTCTTCATGATCCATTAACCATTCCTTTCCATCTTATTCTGAAATACTTCTTTCCTTTGATTGGTCATTGTCAGTTTCTTCATCCTCAATCGGAATAGCATTAGGTATTGGTAAACGATTATTTGTATGATCTTGGTGATCCCATTAACGAAACTTCTTCATAAGAAATGTATTTGCATAATGACCATGCACACCACATTTAAAACATTCAATTGATACCTCAGAAAGCACTTCTTTCCCTTTCCTCGAGTCAACTGGATGCTTCCTTTTTCCATGGCAGGTTCCTGATTTGTGACGTTCATTTCCACATCTATAGAATATTTCTGTCCCTTTGAAACATTTTCCTAGGTGTTTCTTTCCACATCTATGACACATAGGTTTTTGAACACACTTACCATTATGATTATTACATGTAGTTCCGTAGGGATTTGTTTCTCGCATATATGATGACTTATAGAAATCACAAAGGTTTAGGTGGTCAATCATGACTCCAGATAGTTGGTTGAGTATAAACACAAGAGTTCTCATTGTAGCTCCCATATCATTCAGTTGCTCGCTCAAAAAACTGTCACAGTTTCCATCACATCCACCGTTACTTTGGTGCATGCTAGATCCAACCATTTACTAAAACCAAAAAGGTCAGTGTGATTATATCAACAAAAACATCATGTACTAAAGAGGAAGATAAACACTAAGATATACATACTCATTCACATTATCTAAAACTAGGACTGTTTATGAAATCCTAACCATTATGGTCATGTCACTTTTGCTTAAAGAATACCCTAACCTCTAATGTTATCTAAACCGACCTCTGATACCAACTATATGTCCTCGACCTTAAACCTTACTTAATATTTAATTAAATGAATAATTCACATTGAGGATCTTTTCAGTTTTAGAGATTTATAGAATTAGGACATAACTATTACATCTCAAATGATTACAATGTAGAAACTTTTAATATGTTTCCATAAAATAAAAAAAAACTCTTAAAAAGAAACATGTCCAGTTCCATATTTTATGATGCATGACATTCCCTTGATCCCATCCTTGACCCTATTCCACGTTAAGTCCTGTGAAAAACATTTCAAAAACTTGGGAAGAGCATAAAAAGCTTAGTAAGAGATACACAAAGAATGAAAACTGTTAGTTTATCAAAAAAACAAGTAAACCATGTATACATTATCAAATTATACTTTTCACCTTTACAAAGTAGTAAAAACACTTCATTGAATAAAAGTTCTATTACTTACCCTTCTGTAACCAAAATATTACCATAAAACCCATATAAATATCACATAACATATAAAGGTAACTTGGGACATAAACATACTTATATGGAATAACCATAAGGTCTACTTTCACACATATCACTTAATGGAATAGCCATTTGGCCTACTTCCATACATACTTAAAGGAATAGCCATACGGCCGACTTCCATACCCAATGCATTGGAGGTTAAAACGTAACCACCCGTCCTGGTATTCATGGCACAACCCGTCATATGGTTTATCACGTAACCACCCGTAAAATGTCCAAGTACCATTATAAAATTATAACACAAAAAACCAATATAAAGGAATGATAACATTTCCACATTTCAATCACAATATATCATTTAAGTATATTGAAAAAATATAATCCTTTATCAAAACTATTTTCAATACCAAAATACAAAAAAATTATAAGGTATTTATTTTATTTTAAAAACATTATGTCTTGTTGAGGAGGCCAAAGATCAAATAATACTCGCGGCGGCGGAAAAAGTCGTTGACACCGCGTACGTTAAAAGAAACATTGCTTTTTTTTGTTTAGTAAAATGCTTCATAGAAAAAGATTCCTTTTGTATTAAATCAAAAGTCGAAGGGGTTTATACACCGTATAAAAGAAAGTTGTGTATAAAACGAAATATGCCTCAATGAAAGGAGATTGAGGGGAAGTCCCTTACAAAGACGGTATCCTTTGTTTAAGGATATATCAATTTCATAATTATGTGTGACAAACGAATACACCAAATACAAGTGGATATTAAGTGTAAAAAAATCAGAGGTTATTCAAATATATTCATATAATGACATATTCAAGGAGTATAATTTTATCCCAAAGAATCAAATTTGGGTTACAAAGTTCCCTTGCAAAAATTTGACAGCCTAATGGCGTCACTACAAATTTCAGAAAACTAGTTGATGAGGGATAAAAATGGTATATCATCACATGGAAATAAAATTTAAATCAATAAGGATATAGAAGAACATATCCCATCATAATAGTGTGTGAATTAAAAGACATAACAGAAGAAGTCTTTTAAAAGGAGGAGTGTGAAAGGTTCCTTACCGACATGGGTAACATTCGAATAGTACACCCCACGGAAGAAGGTTCATACAATGAAGATGTAAATAACCGAAAATGAAATTATACTACACAAAGTGTATAATAACGGGCAGTCCATAAACCACTCAAAAGAAATAGTGGCAAACATATCATAAATGTCACGGGAATAAAACTGAGATGAAAAATCCCTTCCGAAAACTCGGCAGCCTAACGGCACCACTTAGAACTTACAAAAATGGATTGATGAGATCAAATAGGGTCCCTCATCATATTAACATAATGTTTACAGAAAGCGGAATATAAAAGACCATCCCCAAACATAACAACGAGAATCTTAAAAGAAGTGACATAAAATAGAGTACTTAAAAAAATAGAGAGGTCAGATCTCTTACGAAAATTCGGTAGCCTAACGGCGCCACTCAAATCATCCAAAATGGATTGATGAGAGATAATAGGGTCTATCATCATATGAACATGAAAATTACAGTATGAGTAAAATATCATCCCAATAACAAGAAATATGAGCTTTAAAAGAAATGATATAAAAGAGTGTACTTAAAAAAAGAGAGGAGTAGAATCCCTTACCTCAGGTCCGACTTGACTTGATCGTTCTTTAATGTCCTGAATAATAAACTTGAGTTAATTCATACTTGCATAAGAACCTTTTTCAAGTTCATTATTTCTTTTATATCATTTATTGACAGGTTATAAACATTATTTAATCATTTAAGTTAATAATTTTTGTTTTGTCGATATTTGGTTCTTAAGTCATAAGTGGACTTTTTACAATTACATGTTGTTCATGTGGTCAAAGGATATTTATATAAAGAATGAAATTCCTGATTTGGATATCATATATATCATATATATCCATCATATACATGTATTTATAATATTACATAATCATTTAGAGGTAAGAAATGAAATGCACTGTTCATGGAGACGGTATGCCGTACATACGCATGAACGTTACTTTCATTTCTTTGTCATATTAATGGAATTAAAACTAAATGAGAGGTATGTATATTTTAATTCCAGAATTATATTAATCATTTAGATGTATCATTCATCATATATATCCATTATATACATGTACTTATAATATTACATTACATTTGGGGATAAGAAATGAAATGCACCGTTCATGGAGATGGTAAGCCGTACGTACACATGAACGCTACTTTCATTTCTATCTCATACTTTAATGGAAAAAATAAATAATGATATAAAGTTATATTATAATTCCAGTATAACATCATATATAATAACTTTAAATCCATCCTTTATACGTCCCACGTATGGCATTAACGAATCAAATCACTTTGAGGGGGCGGTAGTCCACACATCCTAAAATGAAGATATCACGTGTATCCATAATGGAAGCCACAAAGGTATGCCACAAATGAAACATACATAAGATTATGTAAAACATAAAAATAATATATATCATATATAAACATAGTGACATCTTAATGGCCACCTTTGAAGGTTTTATATGAGTATTGAACAATCATCGTTTCGTGAGGCAGAAATTCGCCATCCACAGAAACCGTATGTTCTGTAACCATTAGATGAAGGTGTGTGTAAGTGTAGCATGAATAAATCTTATAACAATATCCTAGTATATTGAGGATACTAGAGTTGTTACAAAAGGAATAAATAACAATAGTTTAGGGGGTTGGAAAAGAAAAATAAAACAAAAGAGCACAAATGAAGATGTTACCTTAAAATCGGGTAACTCCCTTTTGGTTTGAACCAAAAGGGTTTCTGGAAGAGCTTCATGCCTAAGTTAAGGATTCTAGGATTATGAGAGGGATTTTTAGAGACAAAATGATCAGATATTGACCGAACCAAAGGCTTGAGAGGTGTGGGTTAGGTGTTAGAGGTGGGGGCCTTTTATAAGAGGAGAGGAGGGGCAGTCTTGGTAAAGTATAAAATATTACATTATTTTCAAATGGATTTCAGATTTTAATGGTCCCACATAAATGTGTTTCGAGGATAAGGTGATAAGGGTTCGAAATACTCCCATCCAATAGGTTTTTGACATGTTTAGGTCCTATATTTTGCATTATCTTTCCATTTTATTTAAATCGTTAAATAATGAGGTCATCGCTGCACCATAATGATGTCATAAATAATTTAATTTATTTAATGTCTAAAAAGTATAAAAAAATAATTTGATGTAGGAAATCATTTTAGCTTTCCAATGACTATTTATATTCAAAATTCTGACTTGTATAACCACATGTAAATTTTTTTTAGTAAAAACAAATCATGTTTGTGACATTTTTATTTTAACTTTAAATTAAAGGCATAAATGTCATTATCAAACCCAAGTGGATCCATGTGTAACAGCCCGAGATTTTATGAAAAATATTATTTTTAGTTTCATTAATGTCTTGTGTTGTACGCTACACCAAAAGGAGTTTTCACAACACACATCCTTGACTTTCCTTGCTTACACGCAATCGCGACCTTCCTCGATAGCGTGTGTAGTACGCAATAACGAGTTTCACTAAACAACAATATGCTATTAAAATATTATTAAAACTAGACGTTATGAATAGTAATAACCACTTTTTGAAATTTTGTAAATTTTATTTTTCAAAATGGAATTCATTTTTGGATTTGTAATATCAAAATTAGCTTAGGGTGAAATTTTGGTACTTTTCGGATAACTTTCATTTTCTGATGAATTGTGAAAATTACTAAATTTTAATTAAAAAAAACATTTTTAATCGAAATAATTAATAGTGATAAATTATTAATTTGAGTGGTTTTAAATTATAATTATAATATATTTTTACAATTTAATACAATGTTGTTCATTGGATGTAATTTCACATTTAAACCAGACATAAACAAGTGTCAATCTTTTGATAGTAATTATCTCTTAAGAACACGCTATTTGTTTTGACGATGGGAATTAATTTTTAAATTAATTAATGCAACTGATATGTTTTGAATTTGGAAAAATAGACATCGTTTTTGAGTTCATAATATCAAATATATCTTAGGCCTAATTTTTGGTATTTTTCTGGAAACTTTCATTTTTTGATGAATAGTGAAACCACTAAGTGGTAGTTAAGAAAAATGAATTTTTCGGAAAACATAATTTTTCCACTTTTGTGAGTGGAATTTCAAAAATCCGAGAGACACAGTTGATGACAGTAAGTAAAATTTGGTTCAATGAGATGAAAATACTTTTTGGTGAATAGTAAGTTTTTACTTTTTTTTACCATGGTTAAATGTAAATAGGGTAATTAATGGTAAAAATGATATTATTATTTACCCTAAAAAATGTCCTAATTGTATTGGATAAATCTAATTCGACCAAAAACAACCATAGGAATAAAATATGAGCATTTAGGCCCACTTGGATTAGATTAGGACATTTATTATTAATTTATTTAAAGAAGGGTTAAAATAGTTAAAATCAAAGTTTAAAAAGTAAATAATTTTTAATATGGGGTTTTACATAATATAAATTCGACTATAAATATTAATTAGAATGATAAAAATATTTCCTACATAATGATATTTTATTTGTAATTTTTAGACATTATATAATTAAATTTATTTATGACACAAAGATGATGCAGTAATTATCTTATAAATGAAATATTGACATAATTAATGTTATAAATATCCAAATAAATGTAATTTGAGTCTTTTTATGACATACATTAATTTTATAGGTTAATATCACATGTTATTGTTGATATAAGTAACTTGGTTCGAACTTATCATTCTATTATGAATTTCCTAAAAATGATGTACCAAATAGTGTCAAAATTAACATAAATTAGTTTTTAAAAAAATATTATATTATTAATTTTTATTTAATTTCTAAAAATCTATGTTTCGGCCAAATGACTTAGATAAGGATAGATATATTAATAATAACCAACTTGGGGTTCTTTTGTCTTGTTATGGTAAGTTTATTAACCATATAGCGTAAGAAAACAAAAAGACACGGTAAAAGTTAAATTATTTAACTTATAGTTAAATCTAATTGATAAGGTAAAAATAATGACCTAAACTTGTCTAAATCCTATTGGATGAGAGGATATCGACCCATAACCACTTTATCTTCGAAATAAGACCCTTTGGGACCATTATAAACCGAATTTGACCTTAATATAAAATAATATTTTGAGATTTTCCTAAGATGCCCCTCTCCTCCCTTATAAAAAGGCACCTCCTCCCTCTCCTCCTCACACCAAATTGGGCATTCAAGATCGCCCAACCCCTGCCCAAATCTCTTCTCCACTTCCCTAGTATCATCCTAGAGGTCCTGTTCTTCTTCAAAGACCATCCTTAGTTCATTAAGTGGAGGTTAAGTGAAGGCACGTCAAAAAGAGGAGGTTCACACACTTACGAAGCAAATCAGACCTAAGGTAAGGGAAATATCACAATCTCATTTTTATCCAAGATTGTTTATACTTTGGCATTTATTGGGGTGTATTTTATCATCCACATCCATGTTTCATCAAAATGTAATAGTATTTCCATCCACCTATAATTGTTTAAATCCAATTTTACCCTTTAGTGAGTTTTTAGTAATGGATGTGAAAGGAATCTTTTGTCGTTTATCGTATGAGGTACTTTTTGACTTTTCCGACAAAAGTACGAAGAATGTTTTTGAACATATACGACATGAATGGATTTTTAAAACATTATTTCCAAGAAGCTTCCTTTACAATTTTTCAAGTTTATTTTCAATCAACTTTTTTAGTTTAAAATTGCGTGACATGTTAAGAAAGGAAAAGTGTTTTTGAAGTAGAAAGGATATTTCCTCAATAATGAAGTTCAAGTGTTTTATCAAAATTATTTTCCATCTAAGATAATAAAGGGTTCTGTTTTTATCCCTATTATTACATTGATTTTATTATGTTGTGGTGGAATTATATTTATGAATTCATTATCGTATATGAATTGGTTTATGATGTCATGATGTTTGAGATTCCCATTTTTATTACATGGGTTATGCAATGATGTATGGTTTATGATTTTGTGGCACACATAAGAATGGTATCATTATGAAATGGGTGGGACCTATATCTCCCTCCGATGCATTGGGTAAAGATTTCATATCTCATGAGATAGACATGGCTGGAACGGTCGGTTATACCGGTTCAGTGAAACAGGACTGAAACGAGGGCGACTCGGTTCAGAAATGGACTTTGTCCACTAAGATAGTCTTGGCAATGAGTCTTGACTAATAAGATATGATTCTCTATGATTATTTGTGTATGCCACAAAGTCTCATGTTTTAAATTAGGATTATTGGGATTACATTTCACTACTATGATTTATCCCATGTTATGAAATTATGCTCTTTTTTGCAGGTTAAGATTTCCAAAAGTAATCTTCTTATGAATATGATGTGGTTGATATTTCTTTTGTTTACCCTTACTGAGCATTTGAGCTCACCCTTTTATGTTTTCTTTTCCCCATGACTTAAAGAAATGATTTAGGTTTAAAATAAAGAGAAGATCTTTATGGGAGATGTTGAAGATATTTCACCATGATTAGAAGATTATATTCCGAGTTTCCAAAGACACTAAACTATTACGATCCTTGTGTGTGTGTTTTTGGTATGTACTAAGTATTCCGAAAAAGTAATGTAATGTCCATGTATGTCTAGCTTCGGATCTCTACAGTTGGTATTAGAGGAATGGTTTAGTCAAACATTGGAAACTATGATGTGAAAACATTAGTGAGATCCCTAGAGATATTTCAAAGGTATGTCTATTGATGTCCCTAAGGATAAGTATACGTATAGGATATAGTCCTAGAACTATGGAAACGATATTAGATTAAATCAAAGATGTTAGATATTGAAGTTACTCTCCCTTTATTATGATTTTTGCCTCTCACAGTATTCTTTTTGGGTTTTAGACGATGGCTGGAACCCGAAGGAACCGTGTTGATCAATGCAATGGACAATGAAATGATTTTCCTCCTGAACAAACAAATGTTATGGGAGATGGAGTGAAAAATCTTATTGCTATTATTACACAAGATATGGATCATTATGGACTTCCAAATGAGAAAATAAGGGAACAATATTCTATTGAGTCCTTCACGAGGCAACGTCCACCTTCTTTCAGTGGGTATTCTGATCCACTTGTTCCTGAACAATGGATCAGTACTACTGAAAAGATATTTTCAGTTCTTCAATGTTCTGAACATGATAAAGTCATCTTAGCAGTATATCATTTGGAAGGTGAAGCTGATCAATGGTGGAATATTATCAAGAATACGAGGAAAAGAGATGAAATTGAGTCCATGGAATGGGATGAGTTCAAGAACTTATTTTTCAATAAGTACTTCCCTCGTATTCTTTGAACAAAGATGGAGAAGGAGTTTCTTGAACTAATGAAAAAGGATGATGAATCTGTTGGTATATACGAAGCGAATTTTACAAGGCTTGCAAGGTATGCATATGGATTTATCATCCAACCTGAATGTAAAGTTGATCGATTCGTCAGTTGCTTAAAACCAAATCTTCGAAGGGCATTAGCTATAAGAGACATCAGTAGCTATGAAGAAATTGTGAGTTGTGCTATCAAGGTAGAAATTTAAGTTGGTGTTACTTATCCATCTCATAGTTTTGACAAGAAACGAAAGATGGAGTTCAAGGAGAAATCTCAGAATAATGGTGAAAAGAAGATGAATGCTTCCTTATGCTCAAAGTGAGGAAAGAAGCATGGTGGAGATTGTCTTAAAGGGACATGTAAATGTTTCAAATGTAGAAATGAAGGTCATCGGCCATTTGAATGCCGCAATGATGGGAAGAAGATGTATAATGATGCAAACAAAGGAAGGGATTCATAGAATGAACCTACTACACTTCAATGTTTCAAGTGAAAGGATATGGGACATTATGCCAATAAATTCCCTAATCCAATGGTTAGTGATGATCGACATGAGCAACCGCTTAAGGCAAAGGACAATGGGAAGTCACATGCGATCACTATTGGCGATGTTGAATATGACAATGATGTGGTGTAATGATTAAGTAATGGGATTCCAAAATAATGTTGTATATATTATAGTGGAATATTCGAATATTTAAGTATTGGTCTATTGTGGTTTTCAATAATTTTATGGTACTGGTAACCATGGAAAGTGATTGAGATATTTTTGGAAAAAAATATGATATGCGCATAATGAAGGGAAAACGGGAAAATGAAATATTTGACAGTATTCATGAGCTCATGATTTATATAAGGACTAAGTGATATCATGGTTTGAGGATAGAGAACTTTGAGGATTTTGGTATGTGGAAAGTGTTAACTTTTAACTGCATTCATGTTTTCACTAAGGTTAAATGGATATTAATTCTTCAAGAGAAAACATGATTAAGGTATTCACAAATTTATAATTTGACCAACAAGATATATCTTATGATATATGGGAGATAAATACTATGATCTTGGACCGAAGTATTTTAGATAAGACTAAAGATTGGAATGGATTATGTTGGACATGAGTTAGTATTGTTTAAGGATAAAACGTTTTTGATATTTTTGATGGTATGTTATAGTAATAAAGATTTAGAAAAAGGACAACATGCAGGACGGGTGACAACCCATCGCGTCAGACAAGGTCGTAGGATTCAAACCCACAACCGAAGTGCGACTGGCCTTTATCGCCTACCACTGTCCTACACGAAGTCCCTGGTTAGTAGAAACTAGTTTATATTTTATTACGTGGTATGATATATAAAGTATAAGTTCATTTTTGGAATCGTATACGTTTAACCTCACCATAGATGGACTTATGTATACTTGATAACTTTTGCTAACCTTTTGAAACATATGAAATGAACCATCATTCAAATTCATTTCTTTAAGAGATGAAGTGGAAATTTCCAAAGAACGACAAATGGTGAGACTATACCAAAATCATGAAAGTATTTCTTCTAATTCAAATTTCATCAACTTTAGGGAAATGATCTTGAAAACCAAAAATGTTGTCCAAGTGCTCTTATATCTGATGAATTAGATGGTACCTTAGATCATCACAAATTTATGGCTTTGTGATTGTGGGCTTTTCCATATCCATGTTCTCTACCACTCTCCATTAGAACATGACGGTTAGATTTCTCTTCCATATCCATATTTTCACCCATGTGGAAACCTAGTGATTAGTTTATTTGGGTAGCTGTTACGTTTCATAGTTTTGTTTTGAAAGATTGGTTTTGGTATTCTTTTTTACGATGTGGGTTTCTATTAAAGAAACTTTCGAATAGTAAACCATTTATAACCCCAACGAATTTCGAGGGCGAAATTCCTTTTAAGGGGGGTAGAATGTAACAGTCCGAGATTTTATGAAAAGTATTCTTTTTAATTTCATTAATGTCATGTGTTGTACGCTACACCAAGAGGAACTTGCACAACACGCATCCTTGACTTGCCTTTCATTACACGCAATCTCGACCTTCCTCGATAGCATGTGTAGTACGCAATAACGAGTTTAACTAAACAATAATATGCTATTAAAATATTATTAAAACTAGCAGTTATGAATAATAATAACCACTTTTTGAAATTTTGTAAATTTTATTTTTCAAAATGGAATTCATTATTGGATTCGTAATATCGAAATTAGCTTAGGGTGAAATTTTGGTACTTTTCGGATAACATTCTTTTTCTGATGAATAGTGAAAATTACTAAATTTAATTAAAAACAACATTTTTAATCGAAATAATTAATAGTGATAAATTCTTAATTTGAGTGGTTTTAAAGTATAATTAGAATATATTTTTACAATTTAATACAATTTTTTTCATTGGATGTAATATCACATTTAAACCAGACATAAACAAGTGTCAATCTTTTGATAGTTATTATCTCTTAAGAACACGCTATTTGTTTTGACGACGGGAATTAATTTTTAAATTAATTAATGCAACTGATATGTTTTGAATTTGGTAAAATAGACATTGTTTTTGAGTTCATAATATCAAATATAGATTAGGCCTAATTTTTGGTATTTTTCTGGAAACATTCATTTTTTTGATGAATAGTGAAACCACTAAGTGGTAGTTAAGAAAAATGAATTTTTCATAAAACATAATTTTACCGCTTTTGTGAGTGGAATTTCAAAAATCTGAGAGACACGGTTGATGTCAGTAAGTATAATGTGGTTCAAGGAGATGAAAATAATTTTTGGTGAATAGTAAGTTTTTACTTTTTTTTACCACGGTTAAATGTAAATAGGGTAATTAAGGGTACAAATTATATTATTATTACCATAACACATGTCCTAATTCTATTGGATAAATCTAATTCGACCAAAAACAACCTTAGGAATAAAATATGACCATTTAGGCCCACTTGGATTAGATTAGGACATTTATTATTAATTTATTTAAAGAAGGGTTAAATTAGTTAAAATCAAAGTTTAAAAAGTAAATAATTTTTAATATGGGGTTATACATAAGATAAATTTGACTATAAAAATTCAATAGAAAGCTAAAAATATTTCCTACATAATGATATTTTATTTTTAATTTTTAGACATTAAATAATTTATTTTATTAATGACACAACGATGATGAAGTAATTATCTTATTAATGAAATATTGACAAAATTAATGTTATAAATACCCAAATAAATGTAATTTGAGACTTTTTATGACTTAAATTAATTTTCTAGGTTAATATGACATGTTATTGTTGGTATATGAAACTTTGTTAGAACTTATCATTCTGTTATAAATTTCATAAAAACCATGTACCAAATAGTGTCAAAATTGACATAAATTAGTTTTAAAAAACAATATTATATTATTAATTGTTATTTAATTCCTAAAAATCTATTTTTCGGCCAAATGACTTAGATAAAGATAGATATATTAATAATAAACAACTTGGGGTTTGTTTGGCTTGTTATGGTAAGTTTATTAACAATATAGTGTAAGAAAACAAAAAGACACGGTAAAAGTTAAATTATTTAACTTAGAGTTAAATCTAATTGATAAGGTTAAAATAATAACCTAAACTTGTCTAAATCCTATTGGATGAAAGGATTTAGACCCATTCCCACTTCCTCTTTGAAATAATACACTTTGTAACCATTATAAACCGAATTTTACCTTAATATAAAATAATATTTTGAGATTTTCCTATGGTGCCCCTCTCCTCCCTTATAAAAGGGCGCCTCCTCCCTCTCCTCCTCACACCAATTTGAGCATTCAAGCTTGGACAACCCCTGCCAAAATCTCTTCTCCACTCCCCTAGTATAATCCTAGAGGTCCTGGTCTTCTTCATAGACCATCCTTAGTTCTTTAAGTGGAGGTTAATTGAAGGCGCGTCAAAAAGAGGAGGTTTGGACACTTACGAAGCAAATCGGACCTAAGGTAAGGGAAATATCACAATCTCATTTTTATCCGAGATTGTTTATACTTTGGCATTCACTGAGGTGTATTTTATCATCCACATCCATGTTTCCTCAATATGTAATATTATTTCCATCCACCTACAATTGTTTAAATCCAATTTTACCCTTCAGTGAGTTTTTAGTAAAGGATATGAAAGAATTCTTTTGTCATTTTTCGTACGAGGTACTTTTTTGACTTTTCTGACAAATGTACGTAGAATGTTTTTTTAACTTATACGACATTAATGGATTTTTAAAACATTATTTCCAAGAATCTTCCATTACAAGTTTTCATGTTTATTTTTAATCAACTTCTTTTAGTTTAAAATTGCATGACATGTTAAGAAAGGAAACGTGTTTTTGAAGTAGAAAGGATATTTTCCTCAAGAATGAAGTTCAAGTGTTTTGTCAAAATTATTTTCCATCTAAGATAATAAAGGGTTCTGTTTTTATCCCTATTATTACATTGATTTGATTATGTTGTGGTGGAATTATTTTTATGAATTCCTTAAATCGTATATGAATTGTTTTATGATGTCATGATGTTTGAGATTCTCATTTTTAATACATGGGCTATGCAATGATGTATGGTTTATGATTTTGTGGCATGCATAAGAATGGAATCATTATGATATGAGTGGGACCTATATCTCCCTACAATGCATTGGGTAATGATTTTACATCTCATGAGATAGACATGGCTGGAACGGTAGGTTATACCGGTTCAGTGAAAAAGGACTGAAACGAGGGTGACTCGGTTCAGAAATGGACTTTGTCCTCTAAGATAGTCTTGGCAATGAGTCTTGACTAATAAGATATTATTCTCTATGATTATGTGTGTATTCCACAAAGTTTCATGTTTTAAGTTATGATTATTGGGATTACATTTCACTACTATGATTTATCCCATGTTATGAAATTATGCTCTCTTTTGCAAGTTAAGATTTCCAAAAGATATGTTCTTATGAATATGATGTGATTGATATTTCTTTTGTTTACCCTTACTGAGCATTTGAGCTCACCGTTTTATGTTTTATTTTCCCCAGGACATAAAGAAAGGATTTAGGTTTTAAAAAAAAGAGAATATATTTATGAGAGATGTTGAAGATCTTTCACCATGATTAGAAGATTATATTCCGAGTTTCCAAAGACACTAAACTATTACGATCCTTGTGTGTGTGTTTTTGTTATGTACTAAGTATTCCGCAAAAGTAATGTAATGTTCATGTACGTCAGGCTTCGGGTCTCTACACCGTGGGCCACCAAAAATCGACCCATGGGTTGTCTTGGTCGGCCAAAACTCATCCAATAGGGTTAGGACATGTGTCATGATATTTTCATTTTATTAGAATATCATTTTTACCTTAAATCACACTAATTACCTTTAATCGCGATTAATAAAACATACTTTTCATCAAAAATTATTTTCATCCCATTGAACCACAATTTACTTAACATTTAAAATCATTTAAATTTGATTTTTGAAATTCAAATCACAGAAGTGGTAAAGTCCCATTTAATCGAAAATTCAAATTTGGTAACCACCACTTTGTTGTTTCACTATTCATAAAAAAATTGAAGTTTTTCAGAAAAATACCAAAAATTTACCCTAAGATATATTTGATATTCCGAATTCAAAAATGATGTCTATTTTACCAAATTAATAACATAGAATTTTCATTAATTAATTTTATTATTAAACCCCACTGTTAAAACAAATAGCGTGTTTTTAAGAAACAATATCTTTCAAAAGATTGCCACTCGTTTATGTCAAACCTTAAAGTGGTATTAAATACAATGACCACCATTGGATTTAATGGTAAAAATATATTCTATTTAAACTTTAAAACTAATTAGAAAGTTAATCTAGTCATATAAATAAATTAGATTAAAAAGAGGTTTTCAATTAAAATATAACATTTTTCACTATTCATTAAAAAATATGAACTTTATCAGAAAAATACCAAACATTTACACAAAGTAAATTGTGATGTGCTGACTCTAAAGAAGAATTTTATTTTGTCAAATATAAAACATAAAATTGTCAAAAAGTGGATTTAAAATAGGTTCACCATCAAAAGGCGGTTAATCGACCTTTTAAAGAATATTAGACTGTCTACGCTTAAAATTGGATTCATTCGCATTTTTAATCCTCTAACATTTATTGTAAAGTGTAAAACAATTTGACAAAAATATATAATAATTTTTTAGTTAGTTCTGTTCATTATCGCCATTACAACGGCTAGGCATTAACTACAATTTAAAATAATATTATTTTATTATTAGAGTGCAACATAAGATTTCCAAGAAACTCGTTATTGTGTGTTGGGTATGCCATCGAGCATAGCGTCCCCATTAAAGTTAAATTAATATTTTATTCACAAATATGGATAAATGTGAAAATTTCATACTCTTTATTTACCTGGGGTGTTACAGATAACATGTGACATAGATATCGAGATGTGTCCTTTGGCTAGGATTTTCCCACCTTCACTTTCAAAATGAAGATTCCTCCATCCAGACCATCCATCACCCTTTCTCGGAACTGAACCACCCAGGATCACTATTTTAGATTCAGTGAAATTTCTCTCTAGGATTATATCATGATTTATGATCATTGTAATAATGGTCAAGATGAAGAAGTTTAGCAATGAGCAGAGAGTATACTCAAGTCTGTCCTAAAATCACCTTGTAGTAGTCTATGCTTCACCAGTTAGAGATAGGAAAAAAATGATTATGTTCTGGGAAATGAGTAAAATTTTCCAACATAGTTATAGTGCCTTGTTGAAGATGATGGGACTCCTGCACATGATCCTCACATAGAGTCTGCACAAAAAAATTGATTGTAGAAGGCTGCTTGGAAAACGGCCCAAGACATTTCACTGGCCTGATCAGCCTGATAAACAAAGTACCACCAGGGTTTGGCGGTGTCATGAAGAATGTAGAATACTTGATTGACCCTTCTATATAGAGGTGTCTCAAGGTGGTCGAAGATTGACCATACCACTTCTATCCATTATTTTTCAGCATGAGGGTCGCCACTCACCGAGAAAGTGGGAGGGTGTTACTGTAGAATGACCCACATAAGGCCTGCCATATACGGGGTAGGTCTGAGAATTTTCAAAACTGACTACATAAACCTGAGGAGACAATCCCTAAACTGGGTTTCAGGGTCCCTCAGATGATCGACAGAAGGTAGTGCTACAGAAGGGTCTACAAGAGGAACCACTAGTGGTTCAGGACCCACCATCTCTATAATGAAATCATAACCACTCTCTTGAGACACATCACAATGACGAAATGGTGGAATTTAGCTATGAGAACCAAACACACACTTAGATAATGAGTAAATGGTGAGAAAAAAGTATGTTGAAATAGTTTTTAGGTTCATATCCTACCATTGAGAACTATACAACAAACAACCCACCACAAGAGATGGGTTTCGATATAGAAAAGGCAACTAAAAAGGATTACTAAAAAGCTCTAAAACCCAATCCTAATTGGAGTTAGGATAACATATAACAGACTAACAGAACCATATATTCAATAAACAAACAATTCAAAAATATACCACTAGGTATAACAACAGTCACATGCGACCGTAAAATGAATGATGAAAGTAGATATGGCTTGGTAATATGCATGACATTTAATTACTAAAGTGCCTATCATGATGCATCTGATGTTTTTCCCTCGTACCATCAGGATGAAATGGTAAAACCTTTATTTCTATAATAAAATCACAATAACAACACAATACAAGTGAGTCACCCAAGGTGAACTCATATCAACAGTAATTGGCATAATCAATATCTGCAATCCCAACCTATGAATTTTAGTTTTCCCCAATACATGGGTCAGCAACGTCCAAGCACAGAGTACATCACAAATCCCTATATCCTAGTCTCATGTATAACACAAAATGTAAGACAAAAGAAAAGACCACCTCTAATACCACATTGTAACATCCCTACATGGCTCATCTCTAAGACGGTTGCCATACCGGTGTGTCACATAACCTCAAGCGCTTCTTCCCGAATGATAGAGGTTGCTGACTAGCAGCGAGGGCTGTTTTTTGTCTGTGGGGGATATAATTCCCTCATAGGTAACAGATAATATCCCATTAGAAGTAAACAACAACAAATAATAAGTTCCAGAAGCATGTGAATAAATAAACTGCGCCAGAAGCAATGTAAATAATTCAACTGAATAATAAAAACCGAGTGAGTAAACTCAAAAAAGAGTGTCATTCAATGATATGAATCTAAACTGTAAGTACGAAAACCAGAAATCAATCACATAGTCCAATTAAATAAAAGACACTAGTAGCAACTACACAGTGAGCAAGGACCGATCCTTTTCCCTAGTCTCCATCATAAGTTGTAACGAATAGTCAAGCATTACCAGCAGCACGCTTCCCCTTGACAATACTTGCGCGCATGTAATCTAATCAGGTGTTGATGACTCCCAAGCATGGTGCGATAACAAATCCCAGTAGGCCGGCACCCCCAGTGTCAAAACCATTCCTTTTCGTTCAAAAACAAGTAATCAATGTGACATTTCATAACTGTTTCAAGTAAATTTATTGTAGTGCATTGAAATAAATAAGTTAGCCTGGGTCCCAAATGGAACATGTGCCTGGTCACCTGCTTCAGTCTAAGCGGGTAGTCTGAAAGGGTACCTATCAGTAGAAATTCCTGAACACGCATATATATATATATATATAATCCATAAATCAAGGTAAAACCTGTAAATATTATAACCCAGGAGTGTGATTTAACTTGGGGTCCAGGTCTTGTGTAAACCAGGAACACATCCACATATCAGTGGAAATATCTTGATTCTTAATAGATGATATAGTAATAACATAAAGGTTATGTTCATCAATATTTATGGTTCATGTTGAGAGTTGGTGTCCAAGAACATCCTAATGGTATCAGTACAGAACATCCATCAATTTATCCAATACTACTGATCCTTTAAAAAGAAGACATTCAAAAGACCAAGTATCGCCTGAGGCATACCTTTTCCCTGTGTCCGTCTTGATTTCACAAAAGGTGTTGAGTATCATTCGAGGCCAGCTTAGGCACATTTCCAACAGATCTGTTCTGATGGACCCTTTTGGAACCGGTATCACTCAGAAGTATTAGAAAGTACAAGGAAGTCTTGGTCTGGAAAATCCAATGACACTACCCCCGGTACATAGAGGTAACCCGTTAGGAACAGAGGATCTATGTGTGGACCTTAATATGGGACCTTCCTCCTTTCCTTGCCCTATATTTAATTAAAGTTTTCACAGTAGCTGATATGAAATAGTCACCATATAATGTCATATCATGAAAACTAACCAGATACACCCATGCATCATAAGGCATAAATTTAAGAGTACCACAAAACAACTTTTAAGGAAATATACATATCATATAAACCTCAGTGGATAATTTATATTAAAATAATAAACAGTTCTAATGATCCAAAAATTTATGTTGATGTTTAATAAACTATTTATTTAGTTTAATTATAATAAAATGTTGTTTGATAACACATGAAATTAATCAGACAATAATCTTGGCTAATGGAAGAATACACTGATCATGTTGGAACACCCAAAGAGGTGTCCAACATTGTTGAAAAAATCAAACAAATATTCATTTAATTTAAAAAAAATAAAATGGGGGTGTGAAATACCCACAATTAATTAAATTAATAACTCAAATAACAGAAAAATAGGCTGACACTTTCGGCACACCCAAAGGGTTGTCGAATATTGTTTCATCCTTTTATAATAATTAATTTAAAATCATTAAGAAATCAACAAATCAACATAAACATAAAATTAATAAAAATGGTTAAAATTGCACAAAGTTGGTAGGAACAGACTAACGAAACAGTGGTGTGTATTCTATAAATCACAATAAAATGGTGGGAAATCGATTAGTCACCCAACCCTGTAGTTGTAGATTAATCTATGATCCGTGGTAGACTTTGATTTGACCTAAAACAGATGAAAACATAAGATTTTAGAAAAATGCCAAAATATGGTAAGAATCAGTTGCTATGAATTGTACGTAGTATATTCGATGGGATCAAATGATTATAAATTTGAAACTTTATCCCTTCTAGATGGTTTACTATGCACCTAATTGTGAAGAAATCAGACATAAGACGGGGGATCAATGGCCTTCCGAAGGGGCTGCTTGTGGGCGTGATGGGATTGAAGGGTGCGATGTGATGTGTGGGAGAGGGACAGAGGAGAGGTAAAAAAAGAAAACGGATAAATGAAAGAAAAAAATGAAAAGAAAAATATGAGAAAAATAAACAATATGTGAAAAAAGAAAATAATGAAAAAATATAAAATAAAAAGAACAGAATGGAAAGATAAATAATTAAAATAATGAGAAACAAGAATCCCCCATTTTTATTATTTTAATTTTTCACATAACCCCCTATTTATTTTATTTCAGAATTTCTTTTTATCCTATTTTATAAAATTTAAAATCTTCATTAAATCTCTTATTATTCAGTTCCAATAATTAATTAATTATTTAAAACCTGAACTCCGTTCCAAACCGCGACGTGACATTTTTCATGAAACGTCTTCAATTCTTTAATATAAATAAAAAGATACCTAAGACCCACATTGAGGTGCGCAGGCGTGCGCCCTAGGTTTCTTAATTAATTAAAATAAAATAAAATAAAAATTTCCATACCAGATTAAGTCTGAGAAATGACACCACAACAGTTACGTCCCGGACAAAGAAGGGCACTTGCCTTTATAAATACCTGTTGCAATGTAATATATTTGTGCCCCAAAGCAGGAACCAAACTGGGTGTGAGATGAATCCCTATAAGAAACCACACAAATATTTATTCCTCCCATTCAATTAATATATATAAGGATGGAAATAAGAAAAATTTAATCGTAAACAAAGAAGTAATCAATAGTAAACAAACCAACAGTTTCTATTGCGTTAATTTTCATATATCATGTAATAATCTATTCAAATACAAGTAACCCTCCGAGAACTAATCACAACCTAAACCCTGTAGATCAACCAAAAAAACCATGTAACCCTCTAGGATATACTCAGTGTCTATCCCCTACATCCTAGATTTATCAAATACTCTCTAAAGAAGCACTCATCATCCATTCCCCATATGGTATTTTATCGGTAAACCACAGTCACTCTAGTGAAGCACTCAGTGTCCAATTAAACATGTGGTCTCACAATGGGGATCTACATAAAAACTGTTGGATCACTCACATCCACCCCATATGGTCTCACATAGTGAAAAGTAATAAGACAATCTGGGGAAGCTCTTTGTGTCCATTCCCCCTATGGTCGACATCACTATGATCCCACTTCCCTTTTTAAGTCAATCGTGCAAAAAAATGTTCAACAGCCAAAGTAAACCTTAATAAATACTTGGATAATATCATTCATGAATACTTGGCTAAACATATAATGAAATACTACATAATCAAATTATATCCCTCCATCCTAACAACACTAGGCAAGGAAGACAAGCAGCCTAACTGACAATCTAGACCAAGCAGTCTATAACAAATCAAACATGGGAAACACAACCATATAATGGAAAATAACCCTATACATAATCAAACAACCTCTAATCTAGCACTCAAGGCATAACATGCATAAAAAAGGGAAAAATACCTAAACAGTCAATACCCAGTTCTTGGGTATTGTGAAATTTTTCACATAATATTCAATGAATAACTATAGAAATGAAAAATCCACATACCTTGGTGTTGTATGAAGAACACTCTCAAACATCGGCACCTGAATCAGCCTAAAATGAGATGGATCTACAAAAATGATTAAAATGTTTAACCAAGGATATCTCAGAAATGATATGAAATCAAGATATTATGCTCTATAAGAAAGAAGAAATCGTTGTGGTGATTCCAATGCAATCGATGACGGTTGAATCAGAAAAAAGATAATGAATCGAGAGCTCCAAGAAGAATCAATCTCTGCAGTCACTCTTGGAAGAGACATAGTTAGATGATTGGGTTTTTTGTGAATAAGATGTGATCGTGATATATTTAATTAATTAAAATAAAAATTACAAGATGTGTCTTTTAAAAGTACATCACATGTATATGACTTTATAGGAACCCACTATAGACAGTCTCTAAGTCACCCCACACAGCCATGTACATGGCCATTACACATCCAATACACGGTCACCCGTGATAAATAGGTACTCGGCATATTCATCTAAGTACAAGGAGTGTACTTCTTAAATTTCCAAAATCTCCTACTTTTTTTAAAAACACCGGAAATCAGGATCCCTAATAGAGATTTAGATATAGTTTCATATTGTTTTAGAGTTAACATAAGTGATGTTTTGTGATTTCATAATTGATCTATAAGGTTTCATTGTGTTTTAATATGAATTTTTAGTGCATTTTTTCATGAGATAAAGAAATATTTATTTAACAATAAAAATAACTCTATATTATTAATCCATCATCCAAATACCAGGATGTATTGTGATATTTGTGGGTACTTATGGTCATATAACAAGATGAAAGATATTTTTGAGTACACCTCAAAATGAATGTTATGTATGTAAGTTAATTTATTGTGATAAAATTCCAATGTAATGATAATATTGTTTCTATACCCACATTGAAAAGGGAGATTTTCACTATAAACACTTGAAATGATCTCCCACTGATATCTAAATGATGTAATTTGGCTTGTGTTATTCTTGATTTATTGAAGGTGAATTACCAAAAAATCATAGTTCTTGATTATTTTACTCATCACCAATATTGTATTATACATATAGATGATGTTTTAAGGATAAATGAGGGCCCTATTTAAGTGATTAATGATTTTTATCCATGGTTCAAAAGAAAATTATGATAATTCATCAATATGGCCTAAATGATAAGTTTAATTTTTATATGGAAAATCCCTAAAAACTAATGTCCAATAGAAAAGGTCTATTCAAACTCATGTGATCATGTTGAGAGATTATTACATGAAATTTAAAGGAGGATGGGATCAACATAATTTATTTATTAAGTTCCCATAAAATAATAGATTTTACATGGGTATTCAAATAGTCACTTATATTATTCTATTTGTGTTGACATGTAGAAATTTAATATTTTGAGATCATTTTAGTGATTTAAAACAACATGGCCTGAATTTTACGAAATAAATTACATATAAGGATTAAGAACCCCATTAGTATATTAATTCATTTTATATTCGGTAGAATAGATAATATGATAACCTTTAAAGTGACATTGATTTTCATGATAGTGAAAAAAATGCCTTTGTATAACACCATGGAATAGAGTTAAGAGGATATGTGAGTATAGAATGAATTTCTTAGATATATTGACCACTTAGAGATCATTTATCATATATGAGTAGTGGCATATCCCCTATCACTTCCACCAAACGAGGATCATGTTCTTGATATGATCAATATATATTTCCTAAGAATTACATGCCTGATCCCTCACATTTATTAAATCTAGAGGTTGTAAAAATTAGTATGACCAATATTATGAGTAATATTCCCTGGATATACTAGATTAGAGAGATTATGTTACAATCAATAATAAATTTAACCTTCTTAATTTTTTTGGGGATATAAAAATTAAAAAGAATCTATTTGAGAACAGAAATAAAAAATAAAATATATGTACTATTATATTTTATTAGTATATGATATGAGTTAAATTTCTAGGATGGAATTTTAAAAATATAATAAAGTAACTTTCTATAAATATATATATATATATATATATATAATTTTACTTCGTAAAAAATTCATTTCATATTTCGATATATAACATTGTATAAGAAATAAAAATATTGTGTTTTATTTAATCAAATGAGAAAATATTGAATTCCAAATAAAAAATACATTATAATTTGAAATATAGAATTGGGTAAATAAAAAATGAAAATAAAAAAATCACCAAAATTTGAAACAATGGGTCATCTTGACCCCCATGAATCAGTAATGTGAAATAAACACTATAAAAATAAAAATAATTAATATTCCATTCCAAAATTTGTAATAGGAAAATTTAGAAACATGGGAAGAATTTTTGTTATGGATGACTAACTAAATAATGGGATATTTATAGGAATAAATTTTCCCATTAGAATAGTTAGTTTCCAATTAGAATTAGTAACATAACATCTAAGAATAGTCACATGGCCCTAGGAATAGTGAAAAGACTTCTAGATTCTAAAATGACATATAAATAATATAAATTATGATAAATTTATGAATATATATGTATTACAATTCCATAAAATTAATATCATCATTAAAAGAACAAATAAAATGTAATAATATTTTTATAAATATGTATTCTTATGTATTTAGATAAAATAATAATTTTATGCTAATAATTATAACTAAATATGTTAGAAATATATATTTCTAAAATTAATTCTATTTTACAATAATTATTTTAAAATTGTGCATGAGTTATTTTTATTAAAATTTATGAAATATATTAATTTTACGTGAATAGTAAAAATAGATTTTTTACATAACCATTAATTTTTAAATTAATTCCATTGTATTATATAATGATTTAATAAATAATATAATTTCATGAAATAATAATAAAACATTAAATATTTAATATTATTCCAAAAATCCATATTCAATTCATAAAAATTATTTTTGAATGCCAAAAGACATATTTATTTAATTAAAAAATCATTTCATACACCTTCTATTTTAAAAAACTAATAATTTATATAATAAATGGATTTTTTGACATAAAAACATTTATGTTTAATTAAAAAAAATCATAATTTTCATATTTTCAGTATCACTTGGTTTCCCATTGAAATTAAATTTTATTAAATATTTTATCCTAAATAAACCACTCATATAAATTATAAATACACCCTCAAAATACCCTCGTGAAACCACTTATATATCACTTACCGAAACCAATTTTCTACCTAAATTCGTACTATTATTTTCCTTAAAAAATTAAAATATATTTTTCAGATCGAAAACTCCCTAAATTAATAGAGTTTAATTTTATAAAAAATACTAAACAACTTGTTGTTGAATGGTTTCAAAAGTTTTTCTTTACATTTTTCATTCGTCATCATTATTTTCCATACTCATTACCAACCCAAATCATCCAAAATTAATTATTTATTATTTAAAAATTTTATTAATTATTTTTACCTACTATAATCATAATATGTATGACATATTTATATCTCATATTTCCATTTACTCACATTTTAACTATATCTAATTAGTAGTCAACTAACTTCCTATTAGTAATTTATCCTCTATCATTATTTCCCCACTAATATGGATGGTTTGAATGAATTAAATGTACTATATAAATATTTAATTACAGCTATTTTAAAATATTGGATTTAATTTTTCATATATAAAAATGACATAGATCGAAATAAAAAAAATCCAAATAGAAATTCCTAATTTATTAAAAATTTGGCTTCATAAATATTCATTTTTAACGCAGTCTAAATAATAATATAATAAAAGAATTATATTAGATAAAATTGTGGATTATCAAATATAATTATCTTTAAATTTACTATTTTATCAAATATATGTTTATTATATATGATAATTAAATGATATAAAATATAATAGGTTTTATGTTAAGGGTATTCATCAGCCGACCTCTATCTTTTTGGGTTATCTACTCTTCAACATTACATTCAAATATAGATATTTTGGTTAAAATAATAAAAATAAATATTAGTTTTCTTTGAATAACTTATTTATGGAATATGAATGATTTTAAAATACCAATATTATTTCTATTTAAATTGAAATGATTTTAAAAAAAAGAAAATATTTTCAAGAACAATTATTTAGATTCTGATTCATTATTTCATCACTGAAGAAAAATATTTTTTATAAAAAAATATGAATTCACTTATAAATTTTGGAACCCCTATGGTTATTACATAATGTATGATTTATTAAATAATTATGAAATACAATCCATTCGATGGATTTATTTCATAAAAATTGTTGTAATTTAGTCTCATTCCAAAGAGGATTCGTGATTATATGTTCTTTATGATGTTAAAGGAGGTCCAAAAGTTATCACTCTTTCATAGGAATTGGGTAATGTGATATGTAAAATTAAATTATAGGTTTTATATGTGAACATTTTTCTTAATGTTATCATATTTTTAATGTTATGATTTATGCACATTTGTTTTTTATGAACTTGATTTTAGAATTGCTCACAGATATGTGTCTTATTTCACCAACATTTTATGATGTTTCACTATAATTAAAATTACACATCCATTCTTTTTTAAAATTATTATATCATTTATATGAGTATAATCCAATTATTATGATATGAGGATTAATATTATTTCCATTAATGTTCAATTAATTCATGTCTTTAATTCTTTCAATGTTATCCCACCTATTCTATAATGTACACATAAACCATATCATTGATGAACATCCTCATGTGATAACGTATATTATTGATAACATGAGAGGTTAGGGAGTTCAATGAAGAATCAATTATGTTATTTTTAATTTCTATCATATACAATTTGTTTATGGATCTAGATTTTAAATATACTAAATGTGTTACTCATAAGAATGTATTACAATTTTTGAAATTATCTTTAATAAATATTACAGTCACATGAGAAAAAGTTGGGTAACCATACTTCAACTATTAAAATTTTCATCCCCACGAATTGTTTATGAGTTTACCACATGAAATTATTTATCCAATATGATTAATTATCTACATCGTATTCCATAGTTTTTATAGAAAATTATTAATTACCTACATACTAGAACCATAAGAAACATTTTTAAAAAAAAAACGATTACTTTGATCCATTATTTACATTATACATTCCATTAATATTTTTTCAATGTATATTTCCTCTTCATGAGAACAAATATCCTATGTTAATTCATGATAAAATATTTGTAATAAATTTATCTGAAACAAAAAATAGTACATACACCTTAGTTCTAAATTTTTATTTCATCTTATAAAAAAAATCCCACATCAATGAGGGAACTATTAAATAAATAATATTGAAAAAACTCCAATATTAATTTTTTATATTTTCATAATGAACTATACTTATTTGGTACTGTAATCAACTCCTCCCATTTAATTAAATATTTTTTACTATTCCATATATGAGACTCACCATCCTTGAAAAACCTAACAATTAAATCTTCTACGTTTATAATAGTCAAAGTTTATAAATTAATAATATAATATTATCTATTAAGTTAATATTATATCCCTCATATTACTATACTCATAAAATATGTAATTATTCAAGAAATTTATACACTAATATAGTCCTTCTAAAATTATAATATAAAACATACTCAATTAAATATGAGATATGAAAAACATAATAATCAATTATAAAATATTAGTATTTTCTTACAGACCACTCCCTACATTAACATTAATTAGTGGGTAGAATTGGTTTACCAAATTGTGATTCATAGGGTTATTACCAAATAAAAATATTTGATATTGTGATAATACTGAAATGAAATTCTTGATTTCCAATACAACAATATTTCCAAAAATTATGATCCTCTGAAAACATAACCTAGAAAAATCTCCCATTTGAATCATTCCAAGATATATACTCTTCATTTTGTTCTATTAAAACATTATCCCTTCTTTTAATCCTTCCATATTTCAATAATTTTCGATATTATACTATATATGATATTGATATGGAAGAGATAAATTATACAATAACATGTGAAACATTATTAAAAAATATATACTTCCCCAATCATACATGGTTTAATTCCATATGAAAAAATTTTACTCAATATTAATGACTTGTATGTTATAATAATGTTTTATAAAACAATTTAATTTTTTCATTCATACAAGGAAACATCAGAAAATATAACAAATATATCACATCATTATAATTGAGACACCTATACACGTTTACCTTTTTAAAATTTCATTCTTCACCTTGTATTTGACACATAAATAACTGTATATATAGGTTTTTACACCTTAACATCTCATACATGACCAATTCACTCCAATATGAAATGAATATTTATCATCCAATTATTATGATCATTGTATTTATTATCACAATAATAATATAATTTTGTTTCTAATTAGAATTCATTAATGTATATGAAATTATAAACTTAACTATATATGTTTCAACTTTTGAAATAAATAAATACTAATATTTTATGAGTCATAATAGAAAGTAAACTAGTGTAATATTCAAGTATAAAAAATTATTAATTGAAAATTTTCACTTTAGAAAAATATCTTTTATGATATATCTATCCCAAATACATGATTTAACATAAATTATCCATTCTACAATTGACATGAAATCACAAATACCTCTTGGACATCAATAACCTATCTATATTCTCAATTTATAAATACCAAAAATTTAATATACCATACACACACCTCAATAAAATCTAAATAACTATATTAAAATTCTATACTCATAATACACCTATCAACCAACACATCAATTTGTAATTGAGTTATAGTCATTGTAAATACTAATCATTATTTTTATATTATTTATTTATAAATAATTTTTCAAATTATTATTATTCGGTCCGAACTAAACATCTATCTATTATGAATAAAATGGACACATAACCAGAAGACAATATATTATGGTCTAAAATCATTAATTATTAAAATAATTCTTTCATGTACATATTTTTATTGTAACTGAATCAATTTATAAACATATATTCATTAATAATCTATAAATATCAACAATTGAGTATATTTTCATAGGTAATAAATCACATTTTAACATCTTATATACCTGTTATTATTAATTATCACATTCTACATGACAACCTAGTAAACATATAATAATATAAATGCAATTTTATTTTCTATTAGTACTTGTATATGAAATTTACAGGGGACGAGGATGAATATGTTATCGATTAATATTTAAAAATTACCAATTATCCAATAAATATTTAACAACACTTGATTATGTACCCTTATTTTCAGTTAAGGTTGTTAGATCTATTTAATTTACAGTCAAAAAATCACCCCAAATAAAATTATAGAAATAATAATAAATAAATTAAAATTTTTTCTTAAGCGAGTATTCTATAAGGCCGGTTCAATGACATGATTTTTTAGTCACTATAATCATTTATTCCCCTCTATAATCAATAATAGTCTATAATGTATTGAGATACCCTCACCAGTATATACAAACACTATGAATAAACATTATTTCTTCTTATATGGAATAAAATACCCTACCCCTTCCCTCTATATTCAAAGAGCATTACTATGATCACCTTCCATACCTAGAGTCCAACTAGATAAATGGATTCACCCCATATATTTGATAGTCTTTCATTCAAATCATTTCAAATGTAAATCAATGATTTAAATATGGATTTCATTGTATCTAAAAATATATATATTCTTCATCCCATAAGAGAGCCTTATAGCACGCCATGTTCCTCTATAATACCCACTTATAACATTGTCTTCATATTATTATAAATTTCATATCATAATATATTTAGTTTTCTATATTATAATCTCACTATGCTCCTATAATCATTTTTAGTCAAACAACTCCTCAATATTTTAATGGGTTGACACTAAGGACGAGGTTCTGGAATTGTAGGTCAATCTATTTGAATCATCATCAATAAACAATTATGATAAAATGGTTATCAATTGATCAACTTCACCATTTATCTCTATTAACAAAATTATCATCACTTTTTTACTATCTTGACATTATATTTTTTATTTAATCATTAAGTGTTCAATTTTATTTAACTATTAACATCTCTAGGATGTATTTATAAAAAATATTTTACCAATGATTATAACAATTCGTTTATATATATCTTTGTGTAAGAATAATTAATTATATATTTACAATATATAAAATATTCTCTTATTACTTTCATGATCCTCTTATTTTTAGTGTAATGAACATTTTAATCATCACTATATTTTTCTGTTTTTGTCTATTGATGTGTACTCTTTATATTAATATGAACATCCCTTATATATATTATTATACATTATTATTGACCAACATGTATTCTATAGAATTTAATATGTATCGTGTATCTATTGTCATCACAATCTAAAAGTTTATTCATGTGATAATCATGATGTCATACAAAAAATATACTATTTTATTAATATGAATATTTTGGAATTCTTGGAATACCAATTTTCATCTTCATAATAATAAATATGTAATTGATAAATATTTTTTTTGGAATCATATAACCTTAATTCAAATCCCAACACGATATATTTATTGTCAAAATTAGTTGGTTATATGTTATTCATTTTAATATATATCATAAATTATGGTATTTGATTCATTATTCATTGAGTTGATAATCATGGAGAAAATGAATTTTCAACATTTGTTTTAATTCCTCAGAACAATCTCAATATTGATGTTAAATAATATATCTACTATTATCGAATTATTTATTCTTCACTATGATTCATATATTATATTGGGACATGATTAACCAAGAATATCATTACATGGATTAGATAAATTAATTCATACATATGATTACAAATACAAACATTAAAAATTTATCATAAAACATTTACAAATATCAAAATTGATCTATTTCATCTTTTTCCCTATTAAACATCATCAATATAAGATTATAGCTTAGTTATTCCTAGATCCCTAATGTTATGAATGTTCTTCAGAAACTATGGAATCATCCCATGTGATTTCCTTCTTCAAAATTTCATTTTTGTAATCTCTATATTTTAATCTGTTAAAATATTCAATTTCACTGTCTATTAATATATATTTAAAATTTATTTTTTACCAGGAGGTTATATTTTTAGGAATATAATTATTTTTTATCTTCCAATGTGATATTTATAAAATAATGATTGATTCATATATAGTTTAAACTTATTTTTACACAGTTCCTAGTCCGAGAGAACATCAATTTCAAATGATTACAAAAATTAATTCATGGTCATACAAACAAGTAAGGTGGTTACACTCAATAGAATGATTGTTACATAAAAACATTATTATGTTCACACACAACTAAATTATGCATAGATTATAGGAACATAATCCTAAACTATCCTTAAGTAGGTTCATCATATCTGATAAGAATATTTCACAAAATTATTTATATATCAAAAAATTATATGTAAAATCCAAAATTGTTATTTTAGTCAAAAAAATCAAAATCTATTTTGAACAATCATGATCCTTATCTAGTAAACACAAACCATCTCGGAAATATTATATAAAAATATCAACCCTTCTCTAACTCTTTACGAAGAATATTATGAATAGTATTATAATATTAATATACTATCATTTTATTATGTAAAATAATGTTCGATAAAAATTTAATTTATTATTCAAAACTGTTATATGTGTTATATGATTATTCATTTTTATCAAGCCCTAGAAAACCTATTTCAACTATGTATTCCTAAAAAAATACATTGGTCAATTTTTACTTATTTATATGGAATATTATAAAACATTTTATCTGGATTCACTCTCATGTTTTCAAATATATAGTAAAAATATCAATAATACATCCATTAATAATACCCATTATTCAAAAAAATACCATCTCAACAAATCAGAAGTGTAAAACGAACCTTAACGAAGTATCCCAGATATGGTGTTTGTTTTATTACATTGAAATAATACAGAAGGAATGAAATCCCGAAGAACCAAATTTATTATTATATAATATAAACTATATACATACATTATTCATTCATTACATTTTGAATCCAAAATTACAGAATAAATTGTTCTGATAATATAATTATTCTGTCATTAATGTTATCTCATTTCATTCAAAGTACACATCCGTGACTCATGTGAAAAATAATTAGGTTGAGAAAACATTTGAACTAGTGGTTATATACATTTAAATCTATAACTAATCTTTAGGAATAAATGACATGAAAATGTAAATAAATGGAAACACATTCCAATTAAATAAATATAATATCATGGATAGATAAAGAAAAATAAATATGGAAAAATAAATACCTAAATACAAAATATCTTCAACCCATAATACGAGAATGAAATACATTTATATATAATATCATTCAAAAGATATAAAGGATAAAGGTAACTAAATTACAATGTAAATAAATTAATAATTATTTTATATCATGATAAATTTCATCATAATACCCATAACATCGTGATATTACATCTAGACTGATCAAACTGATGGGTTGGTATACAACATGAACCCATTTAAGAAGTCATATCCAACTTAGTATTCTCAATATACTACTAATTAATAAAGGTGTAATCAATAATTAGTCCCTATCTATATCGACAAGTCAAAATCATCACTCAAAAATTATATAAATTATTTATTTCATAAAAAAATGTTCATTGTAATCAAAAATCGATATTGATTAAATAGTCTAGATTTAATACAATTACCCTTTTCAAACAAACATAATTTAGGGTAGAACACCATATATATATGTGTTATATAGATATAGAAAAAACCATATACTTGATGAATAGTATTATTATTTTTGTGAAATTTAAGTTCTAGTAATCACAAGAATGTTGATATTTTAATAGAATGTTAATGACTATAAAAATAAATCAATAAACTGAACATTTATGATTACCTTAATCAAAATGATCCTAAATCAACCATATAATGAATATGGAGAGTATAAATCTATAGTATAAACATTTTATTAATAATAAATTGTTTTTTTTTGTTTCTACATATTGGTGATAAAAAAATATCATAAAAATATTATTATAGACAATATCCTTTTAATTTTGAACATTAATTTTTAAAATGGAAAATGAAAAATAGTATTGAAAATAGTTTTTATTGTGGATAACATTTTAGATAGATAAAACAATATTTTAAAATTTTAGTGTACAAGACGAAAATAGATTTTGTTCATGAAGATTATATTAATATAAATATTTCATTCAAAATTTCAATAAAATCCAAACATGATTCATCTTTAAAATAATATAATGAATCCAATCATAAAATTTATCAAAAATTTAAATTTGGTAAATTTTTAAATAATTGATTAACATTAGTAAAAAATAATTCTGAAAAAAATTATAATACTGGGTTTTGTATGAAAATAATATTTCTTACTGAAGAGAGAAATGTAGAAACAATTCATTATATGACATTTTATCAATTATTTTAAGTAACAAAGAGTGGAAAATTAATCATTTACATAAAAATTTCATGAACAGAAATAGGATAAGAAATAAAATTATTTTTTATTATCCAATTACGAAAATTTCACCAACTGTAAATTCAAGCATAAAAAATCCCGATTAAAGCTAGATTGTGAAATAACCCCTTACAAAGACCATATATTTGATGTTATAATAAACCAAAAATCAATTATGCATCTAAAATTTAAATCAACATAATATCTGTTTACATAAGACGATAAATATTCAATTTTACATAGACACATAATAAAATAATATCAATGTCAATGAAAAAGAAATATAACCCCATGAAATGAAATCAAGTTATGAAATATATTACCACTTGATAATTTTTATTTTGAACCCCCTTGGGTGAAATGATTCAAATTGAAACATAAAATTTGATGAAATATTAATTATTAATGATATTAAATGATCAATTAAATTTATATAATCCAAATATGTTATATTATGATCACAACATTAAAATATAACTCAAAAAAAATGAAAAGATAGATGATATACCGTACTTCTCACGTCCATTTAGTTTATTATGATTTAACATCATATATAGTAGGTTTTAAACCAGTTATTTGACTATAAATGAATCAAATTAACATTTACAATATCATAAATTATCATTTTATAACATATTATCACTCATTTGTTAATAATATTTCATTATTATAATTGTTTATAGTGCTAATTTCATTGTTTACTCTTTCTAGATTTCTCAAGAGATATATGATTAATTATATTATTATATAGTTCAATCATATATATAAAAATAATTCAAAATAGTATAATATTTATATATCATTTATAAAATTAATAATAATTCTGAATTATAGTTTTGATAAGTTAAACATGTTACGATCATAGAGACGGTAGATCGAACGTACACATGGGTAACATTTCCTTTTTATGATGTTATAAATGGAATGAAAGTAAGAAATATTTTATCATTAAATAATGATTATAATATTATAAATAAAATTGTATTTCCTTTGGATGTACTTATATATATCATCCTTGTGGCGAGGAGATGATATGAGTTCCAATTAAAATGTCTGTTTTAGAACTTTGTCTTTAAAACCCCCAAATTAAATTCCAAATTAAACTGTAGTGAATATATATCAAAGTAAGGGTTCGGTTGAGTTCTCAAGGGATTGATTATTTCTCAATTAATCAAAACAGAAAGGTTGATTAACTTTTGAAACCAACTTAATGATTTACAACTAATATAAACACTTGTGAATTTAATTATCAAAGTGACTTTAAAACAGTTTTACTTTTAAAGAAATTAGCAGCAGAATAAAAGAATAACTTTGACAGATATAGCACAACAGATATAACCAATAGGTTCAGTCTCAAGCCGAGACTTAGCCCTCTCAATAATTTTTATAAATTTGATCCACACCCTGGATCGGGGTTCATAACAGTTTACACTTGTCCAGGTCCAAGACCTCTACCACTGTTATTCATGGGAAACAGAACAACAGCAACCAACTATTCAGGTCACACATGACATCTACCACTATTTCAGTGGGGAAATAGATGATGTAATAGTATGAGTGAGGATTTATAGATCCTCCAGTTAAAGTATAGGAGACAGTGTGTGTGTGTTAAATGCAGGAGATAACACACACTACTCGAAATGTAAAATAATGAATCAGAGAGCAGAGATCTAGATTTTTGAAATGGATCTAGTGATTGCAATGAATCTTGGTACTCCTTGAGTTTGATCAGAGATGATTCTGAGTCCTCTTCTGGTTTTTGTCTGAAAAACAGAGTATCGTCTGCTTGGTATCCAGATTTAGAGATAGTGAGAAATGTAGTGAATGAAGTTCTTCAATGTCCTCGTGGAAGTACATACTCTTCTTGAGTAAGCATGAGTGTGTATGAGGTTCTGTGTTTCTCTATGACTATCTCATCCACCACTCTTTGTGCTCTCCTGTCTTGTCGTTTTTACACCTGTATCTATATGCACCAGCAGAGGATTCTTGTTTTTATTTCATAATCTCTAGTAAAAGAAATGATATCTTTTTGCGGGTACGAGGTACAGTTCCCTGACATCCAACGACCTTCATTAAATAAATGACAGAGCATTAAAATATTTCTAATATGATCGTTGGTTAGATTAAATAAAGATAAAGAAATTCAAATAGCTGTTTATGACTATCGGTGTGTCAAGTGATCGGTAGGTCATCAGAATCAGCATCGGTGAGACATCTTCGGTGAATCAGATGATCAGCGCCGGTGTGTCATGATCGGTGACTCATTGGATCTGCATCGGTGTGTCATGATCGGTGACTCATTTGATCAGCATCGGTGATACATCTTCGGTGACTCAGATGATCAGCATCTGTGTGTCATGATCGGTGACTCATTTGATCAGCATCGGTGAGACATCTTCAGTGACTCAGATGATCAGCATCGGTGTGTCATGATCGGTGACTCATTTGATCTGCATCAGTGAGACATCTTCGGTGACTCAGATGATCAGCATCGGTGTGTCATGATCGGTGACTCATTTGATCTGCATCAGTGCGACCATTGAACTTTGATCCAGAGGACTTACAGAATACTTATAAATCAATAACAAAGAGACAAAAACATGATCCCTCCAATATACACAGATTCACTATGAGATTGTGATTATGTATATGAGAAATCCAACCGGATTAAGTAATTGATGATTTGTGATTATTAAAACAACAATCATAGGAAGAATTTCAACAATCTTCCAAAGGGATCAACAATCTCCCCCTTTTGGATAATCACAAATCTTATCCAATTACAAAGCTTATCCATAAATAAATATAATATATCATCAATAATAAGGCACAATAAGAATAAAAACAAAATGAGATATAAATCTCCCACTTAATTTATGCCTTTAAATACAAATGCAAGAATTGCCATAAAAAGATATAAATCACCGCCTTGAGAGATGCATCTCCCCCATATCACCATGGATCCAAATATATACAGATTTATCCCCCTTTGGGATAATAAAAAAGGAGGTAAAACAGATAAAGAATAGATTAAAATAGGGCATCAGTGAGAATAAAAAGAAAAGAGAATAATGTTTATAATACATCACAGTACAATCACAACAGGGTTCACCCTATCAACAACAACGCACAACTATTTCTGGGGATGTAACGGGGCTTTGACCATGTCATAAGGATCAAGGGTTGGTATGTTGGAAGGCTTGGAGGCAGGTTGAAATGGGAAAATTTGAAACTGTGGTATGATGACTCTGGAAGTTGGAGGAGAGGATGCCACTGGGATTTACTGTGGAGCTGTAGGAGCTGGTTGAGAAGATTGCTGAGGAAGATAGAGCTTGAGAAATGAAGATCTGATTTGGAGAAACGTCAGAGGCACTGATAGGGTTAGTAGTAGGAAGCACAATGGCGGTGGCTTGTGCATTCAGATACGGCTTCAAAAGATTTATGAAATTCTGAATAACTTCGGCACCATACTGCATAGCCTTCTCAAAATCATCTTTATTCTCCATGAACTATTCCAAGGTTGGAGTAAAATCCTTCAACTGTCAAACCTGAGTCTTGAAAGCTTGAGTGACTGGAGGTAGTCTCATATTGTCAGCTGACACTTTGAAATTCGCAGTCATCTCATTGTTGGTATAAACTTTTGAAAAGTAGTGATCAACCTTTTCCTTGATCTCTCTCTGAGCTTTAGTGTCATCATTTGAATATACTGTTACCATCTTATGAATGTGATCATTGTGCTCGCTCATCTTCCTCAACGAGTCCAAATCACGAACTTTCCTAATGGAGGCCAATTCATTATGCACAATCTGCCTTAGAGCCTCTAGCTCACGAGTAGTGATATTGGTTACTTTGGTTGTACTGGCTTGAGCAACTATCTGAGTTATCTCAGCTATCAAATTTCTCAGATCAGACTTCTTAATATGTTCAATCTTATTTCTCAACACTTTTATCATACCAGATATGGTGGACCTAAATTTGTTGGACAAATAAACTAAGACAGATTATAGATCCTTCAGAATCTGATTTAGAGAGGCTATGTGCCGGCCAATAAACTCACCAGTATTGGCTAGGTCTTGTTTAATAGAATTGGAAATATCTTCTCTGACTGTATCACTCATAGCAGTAAGCAACTCACTTTTGATCATATCAAAATCAGACTGAGAGATAGTAGAACCAGGTAGATGAGCACCTACAACATCAACACCATGAGAAGACCTTTCCTAAACTGGTTGGATTTCCATCATAACCGCAGTAGAATCTTGATTCTTATTCTTCTTCTTCAGAATACTATAAACCCAAAACAGTAAAACCAGGGTAATCATTCCAGACAGCAGCACACAGAGTGTATTTTGGTTTATCATAACTTGCTTTTCCACTGATTTCAAGAGATTCTCTCTTTCCATTGGCATTTGTTTCTTGTAGAGTTTGATGTGTTTCTATTAGAGGTATAGCAAGACCATCCACCGGTCAGTTATCACCATCATCATCATTATCATCATCATAATCTCCATTCTCATTTCCATTCTTCACATAAACATCACTATCAGATACTCTAGTGTCACTAGCTTCTTCCTCACCATGAACTGGTTCTCATTCAGGTAGGGGTAAAGGTGGACTGGCAGATCCAAAGTCTATTCTTCTCTTAGGGATCACAGTATCAGGATCACTCCTATCATCAGTAGGTGACATACTTCCTTCTTCTGTTTCAGCTTCATCTATCCCTTGATTACCAGACTCTTCAGTGTCTTTATTCCTTTCAACATCTACTTCTTCCTCATCATCAGAATAAATTGGATCCTCATTTGATTTCAAACCAGGCTCTCTCAAACCCTTCGGCCTATTTCCATGAGCAGTGGGATTGTAAGATTCATACAACATGTCCTCATCAGCAACCCAACATTTCTTCCATGGGATCCAGTTTATTTTCATCCGTTTACAAATTTATTTACTAACATAATAAGCACTATCAGATTCGGATATCTCATCAGCTTCATCAACACATTCAAGATTCATTAAAATAGCAGAGATCATTTTGGAATAGAACATGGAAGTGGATTCCTTAGAAGGTTTCACCATTCCAGCTATGTGCACCATTAGATATCTATACAAATTGATCGTCTCATGGGTCTTTAGTAAAAAAAATAGAAAAACATCCTGGTATCTTATAGCAGCAAAATATATTTTCCTAGGGAAAATTTGGTGTTGAATAAACTTAAAGAGAAGTCTACATTCACCATCCATCTCTGAGGCTATGATTCCACTTGACTGTCTTTTTCCAGTCAAATGACCCACAACTAACTCATAAGAGAAGTATTCAGTGTTTGGAAGAATGTTTCCAGCATAATCCTCATACCGACCCTCATGGGGTACATTCAAACATTCATCCCATTGTTTAGACGAAAATGATATTTTCTTTCCTTTCACTACAGAAGACATTTTGTTAGCCTCGGCACCATCTCAAGTAACTTGAAGATTTATATAAAACTCATGCACTAGCTTTGGGTAGTATACACGAGTGTTATCTGAGAACCAGGCTTTCTATCCTTGCAAATCTAAAACTTGTAACAACAGCGACTTACTTGTCAAATGCTAGGAGGAGCTGACTTCCTTTTTTACAGCAACAATGTGAGTTTCCAGGTTCGGATTTACTGATCTTTGAGTTGTACTACTTGACTCGCCTTGAGCACGCTTTGATGATACAAGACTTTCTGATCCTTTTCTCAGTCTCTTCTGCTTAGCCATTTAAGGATTCTGGGGAAAGCAGGATTTCGATGGTTTGAAGTAGAGGAAAAGAGAAGAAATAAGGTTTGTAGAGAAAGAAGTGAAAGGTCAACGGTTTGGGGAATAGAAATAATCGCGTATCATTTATTTCATCATTTTGGGTTCCCATAATAAAGATAAAATTAGTTAATTAATCACAACAAAATAAAATGTAATATAATGAAATATCGGTTTCACAGATCGGTTTCAGAGATCGGTTTCACAGATCGGTTTCAGAGATCGGTTTCACAGATCGGTTTCAGAGATCATTTTTACAGATCAGTTTCACATATCAGTTTCAGAGATTTGTTTCACAGATCGGTTTCACAGATCGGTTTCACAGATCGGTTTCAAAGATCGGTTTCAGAGTTCGTTTTCATAGATCGGTTTCAGAGATCGGTTTCAGAGATCGGTTTCACAGATCGGTTTCACAGATCGGTTTCAGAGATCGGTTTCACAGGTCAGTTTCACAGATTGGTTTCACAGATCGGTTTCACAGATCAGTTTTACAGATTAGTTTCATAGATCAGTTTTACAGATCGGTTTCACAGATCAGTTTCACAGATGTTTCATACACAATTCGTGTTTAATAAAGTTCATTCTTTCATAACATAAAGGCTTTGTAAAAATATCATCTAATTGATGTTCAGAGATAATAAATTCTAGAGAAATATCACCTTTTTGATAATGATCTCTTAGAAAGTGATGTCTGATATCAATTTTCTTAGTCCTAGAGTGAGACACATGATTCTTAGATATGTTGATCGCAATAGTATTGTCACCGTTAATTGAAACCTGTTTAAAATCAAATACATAGTACAATAAAGTGTGTTTCATCCATATAATCTATGCACAACAAATACCAACAACAATATATTCTGCTTCAGCAGTAGATAATGCAACTGAGTTCTGTTCCTTACTACACCATGATACTAGGGACTTTCCATGTAAATGACATGTTCCACATGTGCTTTTCCTATCTAACTTTCATCCAGCAAAGTCAGCATCTGAATAATTAGTTAGGTCAAATTATTATCCTTTTGGATAAAACAAACTTAAATTCACAGTATACTTAAGATATTTAATAATCCTTTTAACAGCCAATAAGTGTGATTATTTAGAATTAGCTTGAAATCTAACACACATACACAAACTAAACATAATATCTGGTCGACTAGCAGTAAGGTAAAGTAAACTCCCAATCATGCCTCTATAATAGGTTTGATCAACTGGTTTCCTAGTTTCATCAACATCCAACTTACAGGTAGTACTCATAGGTATATCACTTTCCTTAATACTATTTAAACCAAAACGTTCTATTAAATCCTTAGTATATTTACTTTTATTTAGAATAATACCATCTTTAGTTTGAAATATTTTAAATCCAAGAAAATACTTAAGCTCTCCCATTAAGCTCATTTCAAACTCATTTTGCATAACCTTTGAAAATTAGGTACATAAAGAATTTTTAGAAGATCCTAAAATAATATCATCAACATAGATTTGTACTATTAACACATATTTTGAAATCCTTTTTATAAAAAGTGTGGGATCAGCAATTCCTTTTGTAAATCCTTTTGAAATAAAAAAGTTTGAAATCATTCATACCAAGCTCTTGGAGCTTGTTTTAAACCATATAAAGCTTTAGAAAGTTTAAAGACATGATTTTAAAAATGAGGATTTGTGAAACCAGGTGGTTGTTCTACAAAAACATCTTCAACAATAAAACCATTTAAAAAAGCACTTTTCACATCCATTTGATATAACTTCAAATTAAGATGTGATGCATAGGCAAGTAAGATCCTAATAGCCTCTAATCTAGCTACAGGTGCAAAGGTTTCCTCATATTCAATTCCTTCTTCCTGATTGTAACCTTGTGCAACTAGCCTAACTTTGTTTCTAATGATGTTTCCAGATTCATCAACTTTGTTTCTAAACACCCTTTTTGTGCCTATGGTTATAGTGTCCTTAAGTCTTTCTACTAATTTCCAGACTTTGTTTCTTTCAAATTGATTTTGTTCCTCTTGCATAGCCATTATGAAAAATTCATCATTGATAGCATCATTGATATTTTTAGGTTCTAGCTGTGACAAGAAGGCATGATGGTCAACCTTATTTCTAAGAGAAGCTCTAGTCTGTGTCCCTCTATCAAGATTTCCTACAACCACATCTAAAGGATGATTCTTCAAAATTCTAGTTGATCTAGAAAAGTTAGGGCTCGAGATTTCATGTTCATCTATAGGTTGAGGTTCAATAGAAGCAGGGTCTTGAAAATTTCAAGAACTGGATGTTTTAACTACAGGTCCACTGTCTTTATCATTAAGGTTCAAAACAGATAGATCATCATCAATATTTTCAAGAGAGGTCTTAGGTTCATGTGGATCAGTTTCATCAAATTTGATGTGAACAGATTCTTCCACACATTTGGTTCTCTTATTGAAAACTCTATAGGCTTTACTAGATGTTGAGTAACCTAGAAAAATTCCTTCATCACTATTGGATGAATTTTTTTTGAGATTGTCTTTAGTGTTAAGAATAAATACTTTGCAGCCAAAAACATTGAAGTAGTAAACCTTAGGTTTCTAATGGATACAAAACTCATAAGGGGTACTATTAAGAACAGGTCTGATCAAGACTCTATTGATAACATAACAAGCTGTATTTATAGCTTCATCCCAAAAATAAACAGGTAGGTCATACACATTAAGCATAGTTCTAGCAATTTCTTGCAGGGTTCTATTCCTCTTTTCTACTACACCATTCTGTTGAGGTGTCCTAGGGGCAGAGAAATTGTGACTATAGCCATTGTGTGAGCAGTAAGATTCAAACTCATGATTTTCAAATTCACGGCCATGATCACTTCTCAGAGTTTTAATCGTATGTCCACTAAGGTTTTATACAGACATGGAATATTTTTTCAAAGCAAGAACATGATTCACTCTTGTGAGCTAGAAAATATACCCAACTATATCTAGAAAAGTCATCTACTAGAACATAGACATAATGCTTCCCATTTAAACTAGAAACTCTAGAATGTCCAAATAAATCAATGTCAACCAACTCGAGAGGTTGAGAAGTTGAAACTTATTTCTTTGATTTAAAAGAAACTTTATGTTTCTTTCCCTTTTGACAGGGATTACAAACTTTGTCTGCTGGAAATTCAAGTTTGGGTAGGTCTCTTACAAAGTTTTTACTAGCAAGTTTTCTAAGTTAATACACATTGTAGTGTCCTAATCTTATGTGCCAAAGCCATGAATCTTTATGAAAAGCATTTAAATAAGTAATATTTTTTTTAGCTAAAGAATTTAAATCAACAGCTTAAACATTTTAATTTCTCAAAGCAGCAAACACTAAAATATTTTTATAATTAAAAACATTGCAAGAATCATTTTCAAATTTAACATAAAAACCATCATCACATATTTAAGAAATACATAAAAAATTGTATTTATGTCCATCAACAAATAAAACTTTAGAAATTAATACTTAGTCATTGTTACCAATTGGTCCTAATCCTGTGATTTTCCCTTTAGAGTTATCACCAAAGGTGACAAAACCTCCATCAACTCTCACTAATATTTTAAATCATGAGAAGTATCCAGACATATGTCTTCAACATCCGCTGTCCAAATACCAATGCTTTCTACAGGATCTCATTAAGCAGGTTCCCTAAAAAACAAATTTAGATAGGAAATGATTTTGGTACCCAGATCTTCTTGGGTCCAGCCAGGTTAGCAATCAGAGCTTTCGGTACCCAAATTTGTCTTATGGGTCTCATAAACTTTTTAGAATCAACAGATTTTTAAAGGAAACCCTTATTAGATCCATAACTATGAATATATCTAATTGAAGCATATGAAGTTTCAGAACTAGCTACATTCTTTCTAGATTTAGGAATGAATTTAGTTTTGGTAATCTTACTTTGTCTAGGTTGGTATCCTATACTAGTAGTGTATCTAGGTGCTATTTGCTTACCAAGAATTTGATTAAGAGTATCATTACCATTTGTAAATTTCTCTAAGTCTTTCTTGAGTTGCTCATTAGATAATTTTAGTTCAGTGTTATCTTTAATCAAATTATCATTCTTTTCCATTTCAATATCAAGATCAGATATATGTTTAACAGTTAAATCATATTGTTTCTTTAACCCTTTGTATTTGTCTTTCAGCTCATTACAGGTTTCTTCTAACATACCATAATATTCAAATAGTTCAGATTTTGACATGTTTTCTGAGTCAGAATCACCTTCAGAATAATATGAATTTAAAGCAGGAGTTTCAGATGTTACCTCAGAGGTGTTTGTCATAAAACACATGTTTGCCTTATTTTTGTGCTCAGTTTCAGAAACTTCTGATTCAGGGGAGCTATCCTCAGAAGCACTCCAAGTATCCTTCATAGCCTTTTTGTACATACTGTCTTTGTAATCATACCTCTTCTTGTATTTCAACTTTGGACAGTCTGATTTTATGTATCCCTTTCTTTTTCCCTCATAGAAGACAACTTCATCTGATTTGACATATTTCTTCCAATTATTTTTCCAATGTCCCTTGCTATCATAATTACCTTTATAATTTTATTTTCTGAAAAACTTCTTCTTCCTATAAAACTTTTTAAATCTTATGGTAATGTGATCCATCTCAGCATCACTATCAGAAGCACTTTCACTGTCTTCACAGCTTGAACTCTCATTTATAGCATGAAGCTTATCCTTATCCTTGTTCTTTGAAGTTGAAGTCTTGAAAGAAACTGACTTCCTTCTAGGTTCATCATCTTCTTCTTTGTTAACCTTGAGTTCCTCTTCATACATCATCAACTTTCCAATTAGTTCCTTGACTAGTAGTTCATCAATATCACATGATTCTCTAATTGAGACAGAAGTTCCACTCCATCTTTCAGGTAGACATCTCAGAATTGTCATAATTTGTTCCTTTGATGGAATATCCTTTCCCAGAGAAGTCTTTGTGTTGAAAATTTCATTAAACCTAAGATACATGTCAGAAATTGGTTCATCAGGATTCATCATAAAATTATCATACTTAATAGTATAAGTGTTCAATCTCATTTCCTTAACATTAGTTGTTCCTTCATGAGAAACAACTAAGGTATCCCAAATTTCATAAGCAGTTTTACAAGCAGATATTCTATTAAATTACACATCTCCTAATGCATAGTACAAGGCATTCATAGCTTTGCAGTTATTATTTTAGTCAGCCTTAGTATCTTCATTCCAATTAGTTCTAACAGTAGTAGGAATTTTATATTCTGAATCTATAGCAGTCCAAATATCAAACCCCATGCTTTCTAAATGAATTTTCATCTTTATTTTCCACTAAGCATAGTTAGTGCCATTGAAAAATGTTGGTCTATTGGTAGCAACACCTTCACGTCTATTATCCATGATAGCTTACTTAAAGAAAATATTTTAAAGAGATAAAAATTTAGAAATAAGAGAAATTTTATGAAATTTAAAATACAACTAAAATCATAGTTGAAAAACAGAGTACTTTTAGAAAAATATTTAAATCTTCCTTTGATACCAATTGTTGGTCGGAGTGGATACTCAAGAGGGGGGTGAATTGAGTTCCAATTAAAATTTCTTTTTTAAAACTTTGTCTTAAAACCCCAAAATAAAATACTAAATTAAACTATAGTGAATTTATATCAAAGTAAGGGTTCGGATGGGTTCTCAAGGGATTGATTATTTCCCAGTTAATCAAAACAGAAAGGTTGATTAACATTTGAAACCAAGTTACTGATTTACAACTAATATAAACACTTGATAATTTAATTATCAATGTGACTTTAAAACAGTTTTGGTTTTAATGAAATTAGCAGCAGAATAAAAGAATAACTTTGACAGATATAGAACAACAGATCAAGATGAGACTTAGTCCTCTCAACAATTTTTATAAATTTGATCGACACCATGGATCAGGGTTCACAACAGTTTACACATGTCTAGGTCCAAGACCTCTACCACTGTTATTCGTGGGATACAGAACCACAACATCCATATTTTCAGGTCACACACAACTTCTACCACTATTTGAGTGGGGAAATAGAAGATGTAAGAGTTTGAGTGAGGATTTACAGATCCTCCAGTTAAAGTATAGGAGACCGTGTGTGTGTGTTAAATGCAGGAGATAACACACACTACTCGAAATGTAAAATAATGAATCACAGAGAAGAGATGTAGAGTTTTGAAATGTCTCTAGTGATTGAAATGAAGCTTTGGACTCCTTGAGTTTGATCAGAGATGATTTTGAGTCCTCGTCTGGTTTTTGTCTGAAAAACAGAGTGTCGTCTGCTTGGTATCCAGATTCAGAGACAGTGATAAATGTAGTGAATGAAGTTCTTAAATGTCCTTGTGGAAGTACAGAACTCTTCTTGAGTAATCTTGAGTGTGTATGAGGTTCTGTGTTTTTCTACAACTATCTCATCCACCACTCTTTGAACTCTCCTGTCTTGTCGTTGTTACACCCGTATCTATATGCACCATTAGGGGCTTCCTGTATTTATGGCACGAGCTCCAATAAAAGAAATGATTTCTTTATACGGGTACGAGGTACGGTTCACTAACATCCAACAACCTTCATTAAATAAATTAAAAAGCATTAAAATATTCCTAATATGACTGTTGGTTAGATTAAATAAAGATAAAGAAATTCAAACAGCTGTTTATGACTATCGGTGTTTCAAGTGATCAGTAGGTCATCAGCAACAGCATCGGTAAGACATCTTCGGTGACTCAGATGATCAGCGCCGGTGTGTTATGATCAGTGACTCATTTGATCTGCATCGGTGTGTCATGATCGGTGAATCATTTGATCAGCATCGGTGAGACATCTTCAGTGACTCAGATGATCATCATCAGTGTGTCATGATCGGTGACTCATTTGATTAGCATCGGTGAGACATCTTCGGTGACACAGATGATCAGCATCGGTGTGTCATGATCAGTGAATCATTTGATCAGCATCGGTGATACATCTTCGGTGACTCAGATGATCAGCATCAGTGTGTAATGATCGGTGACTTATTTGATCTGCATCAGTGCGACCGTTGTCCTTTGATCCAGAGGACTTCCAGAATACTTATAATTCAATAACAAAGAGATAAAAACATGATCCATCCAATATACACAGATTCACTAAGAGATTGTGATAATGTATATGAGAAATCCAACCAGATTAAGTAATTGATGATTTGTGATTATTAAAACAACAATCATAGGAAGAATTTCAACAATCTTCCAAAGGGATCAACATTATATAGTTCAATCATATATATAATAATAATTCGGAAATAATATAATATTTATATATCATTTATAAAATTAATAATAATATTGAATTATAGTTTTGATAAGTTAAACATGTTACGATCATGGAGATGGTAGATCGAACGTACACATGGGTAACATTTCCTTTTTTTGATGATATAAATAGAAAAAAGTAAGAAATATTTTATCATTAAATAATGATTATAATATTATAAATAAATTTTTTTCCATGGATGTACTTATATATATCATCCTTGTGGTGAGGAGATGATATGAGATACAATTCTCTTCATCATAGAGGTAGTTTATACATACAAGAATGATGTTATCATATAAATGTGAGTGAAAAGATAAGGATAAAAAATAATATATTATCCTTTAAAAATGGTAAATAATTCACCAATATCATAGTTATTTAATGTAAAAAATATACATTCATTGACATTATCATTATTACCTTTAATGTAATTTTTTTCTGAAAATTAATCACATCTCTTCATGATAAGGTAGTCTTTTATACACATGAGAAATATTATCGTGTCACCTAAAAATTATATATTTAATAAGATTTATATAATATAATTATTTCAAAATGTAATTATGTCATAAATAGTATATATATACTTTATACCCATCATCATAGTCTCATATATGTGTGGTTCATAGAAAATGTCTCCCAACAGTTATTGAGGTGGTAGTTCGTTGTAAACATGAGAAATGTTAACATTTTCTATTTGAAAGTAGAATAGATGGAGATAATTCATGTAAATAAAATAAATTTCATATCATTAAATGGGATATAAATGATATATTATATAAAAATATATTATTTTTTTAATGGGGAGTGATGAAATAAAACAAAAAACAAGTAGTTATAAACATTACATCATCTAATACCACATATTTAGGATTATAAAAAATGTATTATAGAATATATATATATAAATAATAAAAATTCTAAAGATAGTAAATTTATTTTTTAATTCTATTAGGGTTGTACTTATTTGAAATAAATGGGTTTTTAGGTTTGAAGTAGATAGGATAGTGGGTGGACTTTTATACGCAAGGTACGTAAAACAATTGTAATATTTGAAATGAAAAATGTATACCCATGGGTTTCAAATAAAATGGGTAAAAATTGGGTATTATAATGAATATGAATAAATGGTTTTGAAAAATGTATATAAAATATATTTTGAAATTTTTTTTATTTTCACCCAAGTCAGTTTACTCTAACCCCTGGTAAATCCATTTTTACCTTAACATAGGTAAATACTATTTAAAATTTTCAGAAGTCATTGTCATCAAATATTATTTATACTTTATCATATAATATTAATTATGATGATTAAAAACATGGAATCCATTTTTATAAATTCCATTAATCTAATTGGAAAATTTTTTTATACACATCAAACTCATGGACGCCAGGAGATAATGGGTTTTCAAAGAGAAATTGATAAAAATTATATAATTTTTTATATAGAGATTCAATAAGAATGTTATTCAAATGAAATAAATTATATTTTTAAATATTAAAAAAGTAGTTTCCTTGAGTAAAATTTAAAATATAATTTAACATTATAAATAATTCAAACAAGATATATGTTTTCAAATAAAAATTAATATTCATCAAAAGACATTAGAAATGATAGTTTTTTTTGGTAAAATATAGATAATTTACCCTGAGGAAATTTTTATATGATAATTCATAAAATGAATTTAAATTTTTGAAATAAATTTTAAAATATTTATTTTGAATTACATGTGACGATCTTGACCAAACTGTTTTTTAGAATAAATACTATTTTTTTCAAAAACATTACTTATTTTCTCTAATTCCATTTTATTTTATTTGTAATAAATAGGTAAACAACTATTTTACATGCATGAAAATTATTATTTTAATAAAATAATAATTACATTTCATATACTCTAATTTAGTCGTTTGGTTATAATTGTATAAAACATTATGGATAATTTAGAATCGAGGCAGTTTGTTAAAAAATATATCAATTATATAAAATTTAATGCAATTTCATTAGTGGGTTTTTAAGCTCAGGGTTACAAATATATATTATATAAAATCAAAATTTATTCATTTATAATTTTAGGTTCTTAAATTCTCCCCATTTGAAATAAATTTTATCCTCACAATTTAAATATGAACTTGGTAATCAATGGTTTTCCATTTTTAAATACCATTTTACAAAAAAAATAATTATAGAAATGTTAATAAAAAATCAATATAATAAGATGGAAAATGATTTCAAATCATCATATGGAATAATTCAAAACATGTTTTATATTTTTGAGGTAATTTGGGGAAATTGATGATATGGATGTGGAATAATGGAGTAAATAATAATAGAGAATTATATAGTTTATTGATCACATGAAACTGATTGATCAATTGAATGATAAGGACCAACATACAATAAATATTTGTTAACTTAAAATATAATTAGAGTAATTATATAATAGGTTAATATGATAAATTTTTTGTTTTAATATACTTTTCAAATGTTGATGAATTATTTAACTCTATAAGAATATAATTATATATACTTACATTCTGTGCTTCTATATCATAATAACTTTTTATTTATTTGGTTTTTCATTGATCAATGTAAAATTCATCACATACTCCATGAAATAATAATATATAAATGAATTTCTTATTTTTTAGTTAGAAAAAATAATATCCAATGTATTATAATACCCATAAAATAATGACAATTCATTCCTTATTTCTCAAACTATTTCAAAAACCAATATGGTTTTCAAAAGCTATTTAATATTATACATTAATATATAATATTAATCTACGACTAAACTAGTAAATAATTCATATTTATTTATCAAATTATTTTATTAAAAATAATACAATATATACTGTAACATCAACTGGTCTAATTGTATGTGTTAAACCCAGATCTCTATTCAGTGTGGGTTCAGGTCCCATGACCTTGTCAGATGAAAAATGATCTCCTTCTTCTATAAATATTTTAATAAAAATATTATAATTTTTCCAAAGTGTAATATCCTATAATTTATTAATCATCCAAGATAATAAAATTAATGGGTGCTAATACGTTAAAACATATTCCCACAAAATTTAGTTTCAATATTTCTTTAAATAACATTTTCTTTTAAGCATACATTAAACCAATTGTTGCTAGTTATAAATTTTTTTCCAAAAATATCAATAATAAATATTTTTTACTTCAATACAAATATTAAAATGTGGTGTTTATAACATTTAACATCTTATCAATCAAAAACATACAAATCTGTTATTTTATTCATTACTCTTTTGTTAGTTGATACAAATATGTTAGAAACAATATACAAGATCATTAAATGTTTAAATATTCTTATAACCAAAATACCATTGGTAGAAATACTTCTATTATATTATTCTAAAATACTAATATATACGTCTCCTGTTTTATTTCAACATGGTTCCTTCCCGGGTCATTGAGTTACCCATTATAATAGTGAGTTGACTTGGATGATGAATAGATTTAACCCATTTAAGAAAACATACTATAAATGGATACATTTGATGAAATTATTTTTCATTTCTATCATACTCTTCATTTTTAGACGAATTTTATTTTCTATATTCACTTATTTTATAAAAATACAAAATTTCATATTCCATTGAGATACATTCTTAGGTTTCCTTTTGATCATTTTTAACATGTTGGAAAAAATCGTTCTTTCCACCATCGTCACCACCACATGATATATTTGGAATCTACAATTTTCTATTATTTAATTAGTCTAATATATAGTTAATGAATATGTTTTCTGTCATATATAAAGATAAATTATTATTAATTATCATGAAATTTTTTAATCATGTCTTTTTACCCTTTTGTTTCCCATAGTCAAAAAATTATCCTTCATATTTAATGACAAAATAGTTCCTTCAGGTTACATCCATTAAATAAATCCAAAATGCATGATGTGAAATAAAATAATTAGAGTTGGAAATAAATATAATCATCTTCACGATATTAAAATTTAAGAACCATATTATATTCTTTTTAGACATAGTTTGATCATATTTTTTTATTTCCATTACCTATTCAAATCCATTATAGTAAATTTTAATAAAAATTCTAGGAATCATATGAATATTCCATGGGAGATTTATACTTGGTGAGAAGTAAGGTTGGGTGTCATGCACATTTCAAATATTGGATGAGGCCAAGTGAGACCTTTTTATATTTATTATCTCTATGTTCATCTACGATGGGACCATATCCACTTGTAGTATTCAAACACTAATGTAATTCCAGGTATATTAGAAAATATATACCTTATAAAAATATTATGATGTTCTTCTATACATATCACCAATCTCTATCGTAAGAGAATTTTAAAAAAATAATTGTTTTCTAAAATCGAGTAACTATGGTCTCTACTCACAATATTTTTGTTTTAATTATAATGGCCATCACCCATAGAACACATAGTTTGTGTCTTCTTTATTACATTGGTAAATGATACAATAAATAACATCTTGAATGAATTAATACATAAATAGGATTGGTAAAATAGATAAATTCTTGTTTCGTGAATTACATTTTAGAAATAAAAATAAAACATTCTTTTTTTGAATATCATTATTCCATCCACCATATCCATTCATATCATTAATTTTACACTTCCTCAACTCTTGGGAATGGGAAAAAATAAGGATGATCTCAGATTCTTATAAATGGATTAATACAATGTATTATATCATGAAATAGTAAGCATAAATTAAATGTCATGGTAAAAAAATATAAAGATAAATTAAATAATTTTAATATGAATATTAGATAAGTAATAATTAATTTGTAAATGTAAATAATTGGAAACAAATTCTATTTTATCAATAAAAAAAATAAAATTCATCAAGAAATAATATGATTTTTAATGTATCATTTATAAAAATAATTGAATTATCAAGGATGTTAATAACATGATCTCAAGAATAATTATTCAGCTACCATCATGTAATTCCATCTATATTTTTTAAAATATACATGTACGTACACATACAAAACACATTTATCTAAGGCTAACAAACTAATTAGTCTAATGAGACTAGAAATGCATCGAGGGTCTCTCGTCAACAATACCCACACATATCAACATGTCTAAATCATTCATAAAATATTAAATAATAGTTTTTATTCATATATAATGTACCTAAATATGAAATATTTGAATTGAGTGAAGAATAAATTTTTACTAACATTTTCCTCGATAAAAAATGTCTATTTGTGCATAATTATATATATATTTGATATATCATTATATAAATATAATTATACATTAAAAATAATTTGTTTATTTAGAGAAAATTTAATATTCAATTATCATAGGTAATTGATTATTTAAATTTAATGATAAAGACTACAAAAAATAATTAAGTATGTGAATGTCAATACAATAATCGATCTATATAGTCATAAAACATCAATAAAAATTATAATTATCATATCAATAAAAAATATAACCATTTTAGTAAGAATAATGGTTTGGTTTAATTAATTAATAGAAATTTGAAAAAATATATTTCAAAAAATATTATAGAAGAATATCCTTTAAATTTCAAAATAAATTTTTAATAATAAAAGATATTTTTTTGAGGATAGGTTTCATTGAAAAAAGTAATTTAAACTATCATATAACATTTAAATGATTTAGTGGGAATGAATTTTTGATATGACATACAAGTGGAGTCTATAAAAAAATTATTCCTTTCAAATTTTTAGATAAAACCAAATGGGGTTGGTTTTTAGAATTAATAGAAGATTTCATTCAGATCATTTTTGAAAAAGTAAAAATGCATAAATATTTCATTAATAAATTATTTGGAAAAATTCAATTCTAGTACAAAACAAGGTTTTCGAACAAAATGGATATCTGATGGGAGAGAGGAATGGAGTATTATATTTTAAAAAATGTCTTCTTAATTATTACGAGTAAAAAAAGGATGAAAATTAATACTAGAAGTTGGAGATGTAATGAATAACTAGTGGAATATAAAATTAATGGATTTTATTATCAAATTATAAAATATTTCCATTTAATATAATATCAAACAAAAAATATCCTCATTAAAATTATATTGTGAAATAAACCCTTACAAAGATAATAAAATTTTAGTCAGAAATAACCAACGAACTGATTATGTGTGTAAAATGTAAATAATCATAATATAATAGGGAATATGTAATAATATATTAAAATTTGTAATACAGAAATAATCATATAATTATAATGGAGATTAATAAGTTTTATAACCAAATTAATTAAAAGTATGTTATGAAATTCTATTCCCCTTTGTAATATCCACGTCATATATACATGGATGAAAATATTAAAATTAAGACGTTAAACTTAATGTTTTTTATGTAATAATTATATTAATTATAAAGTGTGTAGTATATAGACCCTATAAAATAAATCGTCCCCAAAATATTACATAGTTCTTCTATGATGTGAAATTGAGATGATTTTCCATACCACATGATTAATTTTTATTAAATGTGATTTAAAGTCATTTTGAATGTTTTCAAACATGTTATTAAATAATATTTGGTTACTTATTAATATAAATATTATAATTTATCATTATTTTATAGAATATTACCAACCATTCATTAATAATATTTTCTTATTTTCATTGTTTCGGGTGTTAATTACCTTATTTTCTCATTCATTAATTGTCAGGACTGTTCTGTTATATTTTTATATTATATAGGTCAATCATCTCAGGAATAATTATCATGGAATAATTATCATACTTAGAAATAAATAATACATTTAACAGAAAAAATGAATAATGTTTTTTGAAATAATCTATGCTATGATAATGGAGATGGTGGGTTATATGTACATATGTGTACTATTTCAATTTTTTAACAATTATAATGTAATTGAGTTCAAAAATATTTATCCATAATTAATTTTTGAAAAATAATATTTTAAACATATGATATAATTTAAATTTTACATATTATAAATATGTTTTCCATGTTTTAAAAACATATTCCATAAAGGGAAAAATTTTATATTTTAAATTATTCCCACAACTGTGATGAGTTATTAGGTTTTCATTAAGATAATAATCTACAGATTACAATATTTTTATATCAAAATAACAATTCCAAATTGATCTCAATAACCTAAATTATATTAATAGATATATAATATAAATATTAATTATATGAAACCAATTTAATAAATAATGTAGCATTATTATAACATTATAATAAAATGTACCTTCTTATTAAAATATTTTATATTTCATTAAACATAACAGAATTGACCTTTTAGGAAAACATATAAAACATCACCCTATAATAATTATGATATGAGGGTTTAAAAAATGAATTTTATTTTTCAATATAAGGATTATATAATTTTAAAAAATAAATTTTATATAATTTTAAAAAAATATAATATGAAAAAATAATTTATAGAAAATATAGTTTTTCAAAAAAATCATTTTCCTGTAAATTTTTCATATGTTATTTATGATAAATAGAAATAAAATGAATTGTGGTACATTTTAAACCCATATAAGGATTTTTGTCATTAATATTCATATCTTCAAATTTAATAGCTATTTTATAATGGCAGACTTTATTAAAAATCATTAAAACTCTTGGTTTCAGTTCTGCAAGATATCAAAGAGATACAATTAAATGAAAAATAATTCATCGGTTATTTAAGAATGGGTTTTCAGGCCACATATTATATCTAATATTTTTTTATTTTTTTATAATTTATGGTTGTTACATGATTTATGTGGGATATAATCATAGTCATTATCATTTCCAATGTGATAATACGTACACACCATAGAAACCCACTAGAATGACCTTTTCCCTATAATGCATGGTTAGATTTTCTTATTCCTCATTCGATAGAGACACATTTCATCAAAAAATACTATATATTCCATGAAAATATAATTATACAAATGATTCCTAGAAAATACATAAAATTCTATAAAATAAATAATACACACTAGGTATTAGTTATGTACATAAATAAAGATGATTAGTTGAAAATATATATCATTTTATTCTATCAAGAGGCTCTACTGCTGACCCGCACAAGGTCTCTAGTTGCTAACATATAGAGGATCACTATGTGCTAACCTATATAGGATCCCTAGGTGAAATCCCATTGGTTATCACTAGGTGTTGACCATTAAAGAGTCACTAGGTTTTCACCCGCGTAGGATCACTATTTTTTATCACATCACAGCCGGCCACTAGATTCACGCACAAAGCACACATGACTTTTGTAGGATCCTTCCTCAAGCCTTTGGTTGTACCTAAACCTCATGGTTGCCTCACATAGATAATAAAAAGTACCATCGTATCGTAAGGGTTTCAACGCAACATACAGTGTGATATAAGGATGACCAGTATATATGATACATGCCTTTTATGTAAAGGGTCTAGTTGGATTCGAGTCCAATCCAACCCGTTTATACAATATCTTCCACCAAAACTCAAATAGAGTAAACCAAATGGACCTCTCAATAACAAGGATAAAAATTCCGATAATGTCACGTTGACCGGATGCCCAGTCTGAGATATATGCGTGTTTTAGTAAATATGTGTGAGTTGCGTCTGGGCCCGGTACTATCTGGGAAGACCGACCCAACCAACTCAGCACGAGGGTCCCACATACCGAAATTTTATTAGACAGACTCAACCTCAACCGGTTCAGGTCAGGGTCATTCTAGTCTAGCCTGGCCAATGGTCCAAGCCCAATGGGCCTCACTGGACGCAGCCCATTTTGAATGAGATTCCAGCCCTCCTGGTCGCCGGGAACTTCAGTGATGTATGGCATGACCAGAAAGTCCAGGGTCCGATCATTCTGCGTCAGTCTGGGTCAGATCATACCCCATCTGGTTCGTCTCGATGGGACATGACATGATTTCAAGTTTGTTCCACCACCATCAACCCATGGGTCTCCCTGGGGTGGATCCTCAATCATGGTCAATCGACCACATCCCACCGCACAAGATGCAACACGATGTTGTGTCCATCGGCATCTCTTCCAGCTATGATGCAGCTTGAGTTAATCATGGCCCATCATCTAGTAAACCATTGTGCCACATCACCACCCACACAGGGTATCCCCTATGGGACACTACTGGTAGTCTCCAGTATGACCACTTATGTCGATGTGTCAGTTGACTCTTCTACAGACCCATGTTTCCACACTTGTGGTCCGTTCTTCGTGCGTCTTGCACCTATTCTCTCTCGGTAACATCCTCTCCAATGAAAAGGTATCGAATCTTTCTTGTCATAAATTATAGAGTATTTCCATGAATACCACCCACAATTGAAGGGATCGAGCCTTATCTATGTTGGATCGTGCCCTCCGCATTATATTTTTATAATCAAGGAAGGTGTGATGATTTTAATTCGAACAACATCGATGATTCATTATCGGATACAATTTTCCAAAATGAAAAGTCACTCTCCCACATAAAAACAGGAATCACATATCAAACTATTAATGGGTTGATCTATGTTCAACCATTCAATAAAATAATGGGGAAGAATATTAAATTTAAACAACCCCTACCTCACTGAAATTAGATGTCCAGTAATTCATCCTCATGGTTTCACGCTGTTGATGAATTTCATTTATTTTGGATCCGTTCGTCGATACACGTGGAATATGATAATGTCTCGCTGGATTTCTTCATTCATAATTGGGGAGAATGTTCTTTGGATGTTTTTCAAAGGATCCTCACTGACTAATCCTTGTACCACCAACACATCAAATAATTAAAAGGAAATCATGTCACCTCGTTTCAATTACGCAACGACACCATGTTGTTATGTTGATTCATTTCTAAAACATCATCACTATTATAATTACATTATTTAATTGTTACACTATACTATATGGTCCATTAATGTGATTAATTAATACCCCTCATTACATCCTCATCATTGCACAAAAAAGTCGCCATCCGCCATCCTATGGTGAGTAACGAAATAAAATATTTCCTTTAAATTATTTTATTTTTTTTCTCAAAAATTACAAATTATAACATTTCCTCTTGACAATTAATATATAATTTTAATTCATTTCTAGATCATTTATAGCATACTAAATTTATTGGTCCCCTTTTATTTTTGATCCAAGAACTGGTTCAAATGATAGAAAAACGCACTCACATGTTTATTTAATGTACCTTAAAAAAGTTTAAAACTCTATTCCGGACTCTACGGGCCTCATAATCATGTGTCTTAAGTGCAAGAAGTCCTATAATAATTAAACATAATTAAAAATAAAATTTTCATAGAATTTATAAAATAATACATTCTCCCCGCATTAGGGCTTTACGTCCCCAAATGCCAAAATAATGTCTAACCAAACATATGGGGGTACTGAGCATGAATATGAGCATCATGATCCCATATGTTCTCCTGGATATTCTTGTGCTACCATAGAACATGAACTAATGAAATAGACCTCCCACATAAGCCCGCTTAATTAAATCCTATATCTCTACTAGGAACTCCGCAAACATCGCCATATCGTCAGTGTCTAGCTCACCACACTCTATGTAGTCCTCATCCACTCCTAGATGATCATCACCGTCTTGGTGTTTTCCCATCTCAACATTCGACATAGGAGTGATGAATCCCCAGGGTTTTTCCAACATAGGTGTGATATGAAAATATGATCATATAAGGCCTCAAATAGTTCCACACTAATGGTGGAGTGATATATGTTGTTGCATGAAAAAACTGTTAGTGTCGGGTAGTCCTCGAAACTATGACCCAAATTCTGGACATAAGCATGAAACATGTCCTCCATGTTCTTATATGGTCTGCTCTGCCAGACCATCCATATGGGGAAGAAATGATATTCTCAACCACATCTGAGACCTGAAATCCTTCATAAAACCCTTAAAAGCTAATATTTATGTCATGTTTCACGGTCTAAGATGATCTTAGAAGGCAACCCATGGATCTGTACTATCTTAAGAATGTATAGGCATCCCAATCCCTCTAACAGTTCCTTCTCCTAGACCAATAGAAAATGATTTGAAATGGTCATTCAGTCAATGATCATCTAGATTGAATCATGTACCATGTATTTATGTGATATCCCCATAACAAAGTCCATCCTGATACCATCACATTTCCACTTCGGTACCTCGAGTTTTTGGGCCAATCCTAATGGACCCTGCTGCTCGGCCTTCATTTGCTGAAAAGTGATGCATCAAGAAATGAATTTTTCCTTTGAATTCTTCATCCCAAGACACTAGTAATGTCATTGGAGGTCCGGTAAAATCATTAACATGCTAGGATGTACTGCCAAAGGTGATGTATGGAACTACCTCAACACCTCCAACCGCAACATCACAGGTTCTATGGTGCACCATCTAAAATGGATGATATTATACCCACCAAACTAAAATCTATAAGGATCACTTCCTAAGGATAAATGATCACATTGGGCCTCGTATTCCACATCCACTAGGTGGGCCTCCCTGAATTACATTATCAGTGAGGAGTAATAGCCATCGATAAATTGTAATCATCTACATTACTATCAATTAAGGATATCTACATCGTGGATAGATGCTATATCACCCCAATCAGTAGCTACAAACAAGACCTCTTACTGAGTTCGACTACCACCATGTTACCCTTCCCAGGAGTATATACTATCTCAAATCCATAGTCATGGAAAAACTCTAGCCAATGTCTATGTCTTATGTTCAGGTCCTTTTGTGAGAATATATACCAATGACTCTTATTGTATGAGTCGACGTAAAACCATTCACCCATCAAGTAGTGTCATCGCATCATCATGGAAAATACCACTACTTCTCACTCTAGTTCATGAGTAATGTAGTTCTGTTCATTTTTCCTCAAATATCGTGATTTATAGGTGATCAATTATCACTCATATATCAGGGCACAACCCAGTCCATTCCCTAACATATAGTAGTAAACAACATTCCCAATTCCCTTCCCTCGTAGTCTCAAGATGGGGGCACTAGTTCATCTCCACCTCATATCCTAGAAACTAATATGAAATCTCTCCAACCATATGAAGGGTTGTACCTTCTTTTTCAAATTTTAAAAGGGTAATACTAATGTGGAAACATTAGGTGGGAATATTCGGTAGTACATAGCCAACCCTAGGACGCTCTTCACCTTAGTCATTCTCTGTGATGGATCCTAAGCAGGCATTGCCTCTATCTTCATCGGATCCACTACAACTACAACCGCAGAGATGATGTGTCCTAGAAAATTTACCTTACATATCCTGAACCAGAACTTTGAGAGGTTAACATAAACCCGGTTCTCTCAGAGTATGTCTAGGACTATCTGCATGTGTGTAGCATGCTCCAACTCTAGCACGGAGTACAAAAAGATGTCATCAATGAAGACCACCATGAAAAAATTGAAGTATGGCTGGATGATCTAGTTTATGAGTCCGATGAACACATATGGGGCATTTTTATTGATGAAGGGAATCACAATGAACTCATATTGGACATATCAGCATATGAAGGTTGTCTTTGGCATGTCTACATCCCATATCAAAAGCTAATGATTGCCCGATCTGAGGTTGATTTACGAGAACCACCTCACTCCCTTCAGATGGTAGAATATGTTATCAATACTTGGATGTGGATATATATTCTTCATGGTCACCTTATTTAGGCACCAGAAGTCCATGCATAGGATCAGGCTCCCATGTGCCTTTTTGGAAATCCACACTGGGGCTACCCATGAAAAAACAATAGGGCCTTACAAACCACTTCCCTTGAAAGGCATCCAGATGTACCCTCAACTCAAAATGCATAGTGGGAGCCATCTCATATGAAAGTGTATATATTGGTGTCTTACTTGGGTACAAGTCAATGAAATGGTATACCTCTATACAAGGAGTTAATTCTAGGAAATCATATAGAAAGGTATCCTCATATTCATCCACCACTACAGTAAATCTAAAACTCCCCACGTCCACCATACAAAGGGTGAGGTTAGACAACTAATGCGTGATCGACTGCACCCTACTCATAGAAAGTCCATCCCATGTTACAAAGGATCCTCTATCACTGGTGAATGAAACATAGATTCCATATTCATGGACACACCACACTTTGTGACTAAACCAATCGTTATATGCATGGATTGTGGGTAAACAATACATACCCAAGATGATTTCGTAAGGCCTCAACGTAGTTACTAAGAGAACCTTGAAAATGATCCTACCTTCTAGAGTAATCTCACACTACCAGAACCAAAATGCAATTGTCGAGTCCTATCCAGTTAGAGTTTCTAATTATAAGTATTGAGGCAACTGCTCCACCTGAATCCTTGATCCTTGAATGATGTACGTTGATGGGAAAGAGTGAATGGAACCAGTGACTATGAGAAATGTAGCCATGATTTTGTAGACATATATCATACCTCTAATCATCTCTAGAGAACAATTGTCATACTCCTCCTTCAGATGATAATGGACGCTCCCCTATACACCTACTCTTGGAGCTCGGTGTGGAAGTCATGGGGGTGGTTGTAGTAGTACCTCGAACAGTCAACCACTACATGCCACTCGGCCTGCACCCATTCCCTATATTCCACCCTAGGGACCACCCCACTCGAACCTATATCGCTATATGGGAAGTCCCTCAACCGATTTCTATTCATATGCATGGGGAGACAGACAGTCGAGAGCCCTCTACAAGAGTAACAAACTCTAGTCCTCAAATTACCTCCTCGGACTCGCAAGATCCACACCTCTAACCATGCATCATGGGGTCATCCTCTGGAAGGCCCATCCTATTTGGGACTCTACATCATCTACATATTTTATTCAGTAGATGAATCAGAAACCTGTTATCTGGTGGTGTCTCTCATCATCAGTTCCTGCTGGGTTAGAAATCCCTCCCCCTATAGGGATCTCTATGACACTCCATCCAATGTCAGGATGATAAGAGAAATCATCAATGCCATAATCTAATTTCGGGGTCCCTAATCAAAGGTCTAGGCACTGATGAATGGGTCTCATACCATGTCGTCATATTAGGGGGGAGAGGTTGGTAATCCTCGCTGAGTGTAGGGCCATAGTTAGGATACACTTCTGTATATTAAATAACTCTAGAATATGCACTAAACCTACTATCACTGGTACAAATGCCACCCTGAATAGGCTATCAAAGTCCTTCTAGAAAATGTTAACCTCCTAGTTTTTCTAGATATTCATGCACCATCACCTCCCTATCATGGCCGTAAAAGTCTAGTGGATAGAACTACCATCTGGTCTGTCAAGGACTCCACTAAGAGAAATCCCAGGAAACTACCTCCATCCAATCCTCATATTTTGGATGATCCATCTCACATCAAAACCTCAGAGAACTATACATCCAGAACTCATTTAGTGTGCTCAGTTAATTTACACTATCCACTAGTGGGGACGGAAGCATCCTCTACTCTTCAGGTGGTGGTACTGCTGGTACACCACCCGAATGTGGAGGAACTGTAAGTGGTCCCCACACTGATGCATCATCAATCGATGGACCATCATTGTGACCTCTACATAGAATCTATGATGGTTGTCTTTGTGGAGTAATCCTATAGAGAAGAATATGTACCTCAATCAATAAGTTATACTTGGTAAGCTGTCTTGGATGAGATCAGGAGAAAAAAATTTCCAAAACAGATACAACTAGTGTTTTCATTTACTGTGTTGGAAAATATATTTCAGGGACCTTGTGTATGGATAAGTAAGATGCTACACCAACACTGGACACCCTATCCTAAAAGCAGAACTCAAAAACACGTAACACAATTGCCTCATTAAAAAACCCAAATTCTTAGTTCATTTGGTATAACCAACTTATCTGATACCACTTTTTCATGACCCATCCTCCGGGGCCAGTGTCGTGACTACCCCATGCCCACCTTCCATAGGCTTGGGGTTAGTGACTGGAACTAGAAAAAAATATCGAAAAATGGAAGGTATTGTTGTTAATATTATACACACACTCATGCACAACCACATACCAACAAACTGAAAATGGGAAAAATGTATACCACTAAAATAAGATTTTTACAGGTAAAAGTGATTGTTAGTAGTCCAGAATACAAACCCAACAAGGGACTGAAAATATTAATGTATAAAATGAAAAATATGATGGCTATCTACAAAAAACTCTAAATAATTGTGATAGTATGGATGTTTCTTGAATCCGAAGTATTATTTCATGCCATCCTGATCGTACTATGCCGGACCTAATCCTAGGCCCTCAAGTCCACCATTGTTTCATCCAATAGTCTCATCCCCCTAAGAACATATATCAAATCATCGATCAGTTGAACCTAACACAACATGTGTGGAAGATTCCTGTGAAGGGGTGAGTATTACAATATTCAGTAGGGACCCCGTGACCCCCAAAGGACTTTCAGTAATCCATGATGGAAAACACCACAAGGACAATATCTCAAAGGTAATACCACCAAGAAAGAAGTCAACCAATAACATAAATTAAAAGATACTACTCATAGTAGGTTTAAAATAAGTATAGAAATGAAGATGATTAGTCATAAAGAAAGATCATTTTATTCTATCGAGAGGCTTTACTGCTGACCCGCACAGGGTCTCTAGGTGATGACCTACAAATTATTGCTAGGTGCTAACCCAAAATGGATCACTAGTTGCTGAACCATAGAGGATAAAAATGTTCTTAACCACAGAGGATTTCTCGATGATCACCCATAGCGGATTAGTAGGTTTTGAACCACATAAGATTGATATTCATTCATCTTATTACATCCTACCACATGATTCCCACACTGAGCAGAAATGATTTTTGGAGGATCTTATCCACAATCCATAGGTTTTACATCAAACTCCAATAAGTATCGCATAGAGTAACCCAAAAGACTATATCATCATAATGATTCCAAAACAGAAGATGATGAGATGTTCGAATACTCGGTCTGTAAGTTATTAGTTGTTTAGTATAAAGGGTTTGGTTGGTTTGGAGTCCAATCCATCCCAGCTGTACCCCAACATCTGCCAAAACTCAAGTGGAGTATTCCAGAAAACATTCTCGGTCATAAGGGTACCAACACCTTTTACAGTGCATCAATTAGATGCCTGGTCTGGGAGATATTAGAGTTTTAGTAAACAGAGGTTGGTTACATCTGGGCAAGGTCCAACAAGGTTGGACCAAACCGACCAACACGGCATGGGGGTCCCATGAACCCATGTTTACTTAGGCAGACTTGACCTGAACCAGTTTGGGTCGGGCTTAGTCTAATCCAACCAAGCCAGGGGGCTTACTGGACCCAGACCAGAGGGCACGGGTCCTGCCCGTTGAGGGTAGGACCACCCCACTGGGTCATGGGTCCAACCCACTGGGTAGTTTTCACCCCGCCTAGTATGCCAGAGGTGGTTTTTTCCACCTCGTTGTGACGCAGACAAATCCCACATCTTGTCCGCCACCATCGACCCACAAGTCACCACATGATGCCTCTTCTACCACTATCGATCATGCTACCTTCGACATGGCATATTGTCGTGTCTACAGCCCTCCGATGAAATCGTGCAACAACGATTGCCACCCCCAATCACTACCTCAACTAGCTTCTCCCCCTGCTGCGCCGTGGCCCGTGTCGATGGAGGCCCTTCCTGTGGTGCACCACCACCATCCCGAGGCCACCGCTGTAGACATCAGTTTTAGAAAATGGTGTCCTATTCTTTGCACCGCTTGTGCCTTCACTCTCTGGGGATCATCCTCTCTACCACAAAGTCTCAAATATTTCTTACTGTAGATTCGAGAGTTCTCCATGAAAAACACAAATGAAGGAGGGGCTTAGGAATTGTTCATGTCTGCCCTCACACTCTCCATTAGAAGTTTATAATCAATGGATGTTCAAGGATTTTAATTCTAATATCATTGATGATACAACCCCGGATAAAGATATCCAAAAATAAAAGTCTTCATCCCACATTAACGCACAAATCACAGATCAAACTGTTTGTTGGAATATCCACATTTGACAATTTTTTAAAAAAATAGGGAAGGTGATCAAATTTAATCAACCACTTCTTCATTGACGTTTGATTTTGAAGAATTCCTCCACAAGGATTCAAGGTGTTGACATCATTCATCACTTCTAAATCTGTTTTTTTAGACATGTATAAGACGATGAACTCTTGACATCATTTTTCATTCTTCATTGAGGGGTAAGTTCATCAGAGGTTCATTAGAGGATCCATACCGATTAAACCTTTTCCCACCAACTGATCAATCAATTAAAAGTAAAACACATCATAGCATGTCAGTTAATCTATGACGTCACATCGTTACACTGTTTTATTTATGAAAAACCATCATTGTTAATTTTACTTTATTTCATCATTACAATGTGTGCTACTAGCCATTAATGAGATTCATTAAGGTTCTTCATTGCCTCATGGTCACTGCACAATGAAATCTCTATCTACCACCCAATGGTGAGTAAATAAAAAAAATAATTCCTTTTAGTTATTTTATTAATTTTTCATCAAAATCATAAAAATAAATTTTCAACTCAACCATTTCCAGATGAAGTTAATTCATTTTTTGGACTCGACTTTATGATTCCAACGGTGTGCTCAGATTTTTTATTTGAGATCTGGTTCAATAGATAAAAAACACGCTCACACGGTAACTGAACCTACCCTAAAAACAGTCCAAATTCTGTTCCGGACTCTCTGGATCTCACAATCATGTGTCACCAACAAGTGAAATCTTAGAATAATTTCATATAATTAAAATATAATATAAATAATTTATGAGACATTACATATTGGAAAGATTAAAACACGGAAACCATTATTTATTTATTCCACCAAGATCTATTTATCTAATAGAAATTAATAATCTATTGAAGCATTCATTGTTTTGTATCAACCACTCTGCTGAAACATTTCATACCTATTCATTAATTAATTATTCATTTCATAATAATATTTTAGAAAACATGATATTAATTGATATTTGATGAAACATGAAAATAAAAAATGAAAATCTCATAACACCATTATCATTTTAATTTCATAAATCATAACCTTTAATTTTGACTTATAATACTAATGATGTACGTCTTTTATATAACTTTATTAATTTTAAAACCAGTTAACCATAGGCTACATGATTTATAATTCATCAACATGTTTCTTTGGGGATGAAATTAGATTGTGAAGATGATAAAATTGGTGACTGTTACTTTTTATCTTCTTCCTTGGGATTATCCCTTTCCAATATATCGAGATATATAATCAAAAATTATACCTTATTCATTCAATAATTTCATAATCATTTAACTCATTATAGAAACCAATTTGAAAAATGATTCGACACGTTCATTTTCATTAAATCATTGTCACTATTTTTTGCATTAATTTCATGTATAAGGTTGCTCTATGAATAAACCATTTTCACTTCCCCTACATGTCTATCTTGGATTTTAGGTTACATTTTATTGAGAAACACTCACATTATCCATTAGTGATGTGTTCTATTATTAAAATTTTCTTTTGTAATTCATTTATTAAATCACTCTATTCCTTTTATCACCCCATTAAAAGTGATCATCAATGGAATCTTGTAATGGTCCATGATGTTGAATTTTATACCATAATAGAATGAATTTTTTTTAGTTTTTTTACATATTTAGAATTTTCTATATTTCAATTATATTGGGTAACATTATAAGTACTATTATTCCTTTTTTAATCCTCACAATATACTTTTTCCATTATCTAATTTGTTAGACAACATATATCATTACAATACGGATTCTGAATAGATTTAAAAAAAAGTCATTTTATATATTTCCAAATATAATTTAATAGTAAAACTAATTACCAAAACATTTAAATAATCTATTAATTGAATAAATTCTTTCAAATCTACAATTTCTATATCATATTATATATGAAAATAAGCTCGAGTACCGAATTTTTTATAATTATAAAGTCCTAATATGTTTAAATATTTGAAAAATATAGTCTCCCTATGCCTAAAACGTTAACAAAACTATATATATATATTTAAAATCATTTTATTTTAACTGTACCATATTAGTTTATAGAATTTTTATGTTTTATAAATAGAATAAATATTGGGTTGAAATAAAAAAATTAATGACCTTCTTTAGGGGGGTATTATCAACATGATTCATGACATCCAACATCTACATATTTAGGTTGTTATTATCAATTTTGGTTTCTGGAATTCAATATATATTTTATGTTTTCACTATCATTTGAAGACAAAAAAATTTCAACAATCATAGTTTTTTAGGGTAATGGATTACCTTCTACATTGGAAAATATGTAATGGATTATAAAAAAATTCTCATTATATCATTACCACTAGTATGTATCCTCATTCATTATAAAAAAATATCAAAATTTTGGATTTAATTACTTAATTATAATTTCCTTTTAATGATAAATCATTTTTTGATTTTATATCGTTATATTTCTCTCTATGGTACAAATAATTCAAATATATATAATATTTCAAAAAAAAATATCTCATCCAAATTATAGATCATGGTTTGGACATGTTCATTATGAATTTTTCCTATTTATTATGTTGAGATGATCAACTCAAAAACCATTTTAAATTTGACATCCAATATATTATCGATGAAATTTATAGTGATTTTGTGAAACATATTGATATAATGGAATACCAATATAATTGAATACTTGGACAGATATGTGTCAACAATTATCTCATACAATTTTTAATCAATCAAATATATTTTAACATTTAGAAGTGAAACACATGCCCTCATTTCATTAACCAGTATTGTGAAATTGTTATATCTTCGAAAATATTTATACAATTCCAATACCTTGTGATTAAAATACTTAATAAAAAGTTATTTTTAATTATTTATATCATTAATATGAGATAATATATAATAAAAAAATTAACATGTTGTATTATTAAGATATCATTTGACTTTGTAATGTATACCATGAGTTGGATTATCACATAGCTAATTTTTAGTACGACTGATGATTTCTATTTATTTTAATAATATCCAATAAATTAATTTATACACATATCACTATAGTTAAAATCATAAATGAAATATTAACATGATTTTTTTTCTTTATTTCATCATCTTCATTGTCTCTTTAATTTTCATTTTCAAAAATTTTTTCAATATGAATTCAAATTGTTTATTCAAAGCAAAAGAAACTGGTTCCTCTATATGATTATCTAATTAAAAAAACAAAAATGAACATCATATATTATAATAAATTACTATGAAAATAATTATTGACATACCCATAGGAATCCATGCTTTAATTACTTGTGAAATATCATTTAGGATAAATATTGACACCTGATAGGGTGAGGGTTAATGTGTCAACTAATTTTGACTAATATAAATGTCTCATTTAAAATTTTTACCACCATTGGTTATGAACATATATTTCAATTTAATAAAGGAATATATAAGTTAATAACAACTAATAAATAATCAAACAGGTATTTCATATAATTATACAAAATAATGAAGATAAAATTATTTTATAGTTAATATTTATATCATAATTTCTGCCATGATTGTATACAATCCCCAATAATGTTTTTTTTAATATAATCAATAATAAATTATAATGTCTGGTTAATCACATATATGAATAGAGCCACATTATCCATACAAATTCTTGTTTCTCATAAGACTTCGACAACCTATAGAACATAGACGATGCAGTCTGTAAGTGTAAATATGATCCCCTTATATTCCCAAAATAACATTAGATTAATGGATTCACACCATCTCTTTTCCTGTGCTTCTATTATCTTATTTCTAATGTTTACCACTAATCAACACCAAGATAATAGTAAATATAAAACTATATATAAATCTTCTCAGATAAGCATCTTCAAATATTATTGGTTCATTAGAAATAACATATTACATATTGGCCTCTATTTTATTCTCAACATTATATTATAATAGAATAGATATTCTACAATCTCAAAAGACATATTTACATGGATATTTTTTTAATCATGACACTACTAGACATATGAATTACTTTATTCCAATTAGTATTATCATGTGAAATGTATTAATCTATCCTCAACTTCATCTTCATAATATTCTAAAATGATAGTTTTCAATTGATCATTTTCCTTGTTATTAATCGACACCTATATGATCATATAATTAGTAAAAGATCGATATAATATTATTTTAATTAACTATCTTGACTTTTGAGAACATATGAAATAACATTTCTTTGTTGTAGTACATGATCAAACCCAAAAATACTCTATATGTTTATGTTTTATATGCAGGTAATCATAAATATTATTTAATATATTTTTATAACATTAAATGTTTACTAAAATAAGCCTAGTGAAAATCCTCATTACTCAAAATACAATATTTTAATGTTCTACAGTGATCTGGTTGGGATTTTCATACTGAATAAGATTCTCCTATACAATTACATAAATACACATAATTATTCCCTTCTTTCTCTTTTTTATCAACCTTCAATTTTCTTATCCAATTCCATCTTCATTTATTATATCTTATCCTCATATTTTTAAAATTTCTCTATATAAGATACATGAAAATATCACCAATCTAAAATTACTCATACATAAAATTATTTATGAATTCATTAAATACTTATCTTCTAATTTACAGTGTTGAATTTTTAATTATTAGTAATTTTTTATTTGAGTCATATCAGATCACATTATAGTTCAAAATAGAGGGTTGAATATCCCATATAAATTTTCATAATTTAAATATTTAAATAATACAATTATTTCATTATATTTATTTCATAATTTCACGAATTGTAATATTGATTAATATCATTTTCATAATATTTTGATTTAACCAAACTATCTCATATTGTATTTTCTTCAATTATGAAAAAGTATATTTTATAAATTCATTATATTTGATAAAAATTAACATTCTGATAATTTTATCAATGAAGATTATTATATGGATTGTCTAAATAATTTGTTAATTTTGATCACTAATATAGATGTGTATGTATTATCATGTAATATTTTCAAATGTTTAACAATGAAATTATACAAATCCAAGAATAATCCAGATATTATTATAAATCATAGATAATAGATACAATGATATTAATAATTTTAGTAATGTGACAGAATTAATTGGGAATCATACAATGTGATTTTTTTATTTGAATATAATTTTTGAAATCATCATATTTTAGTTGATAGTAATTTTGAATTTTTCTAATTGATAATGGTTACATAGAATAGAGAGTTATTGAATAGATAAATATATAAAATAATTATTCATAAATATAATAACTAGTGATGTTTATGCACATAATAGTCATTATTATATTTATTACACTCCTCTTACATTAAAAAAGTTGTTTCTCAAATATACAAAGTTGAATTTATGGTAATAGAGATTATAATGATTTTTATGAATGTCTATGTGCAATTTATTTGGACGCTAGATAATAATTATAAAAAAGTAATACATTCTTATATTAATTTCTTATATAACTAGATATATTATACAACAGTTATTGATTTATTAAATGATTCTTATGTAGAAATATAAACATACAAAATTTAATCTTTAATCTATGAAATATTAATTTCTTATTAACCATTTTATGATATATTCCAAACATCTTCAGACCTTCTATATTAATATCAAACAACCTAAACACACATTTTAGAATATATTTACCTATCTTGGACTATTCATCTCTATTCCCATAAACCCTTTTATTTTATTAATATTATCAAGATATAGTGTTTTGATGGAAAATTCCCCTTGTTATCTATAACACCCGAGATTTTTATGAGTAATATTTTGTTTTTATATATCATCAAAGGAATCTTTCACTACACACTTTCTTGGCTTACTTTACACGCAATCACGACCTTCCTCGATAGTTTGCGTCGTACGCAATACCGAGTTTCACTAAACAACGATATGCTATTAAAATATTATTAAAACTAGCCGTTATGAATAGTAATAACCACTTTTTGAAATTTTATAAATTTTATTTTTCATAATGGACTTCATTTTTGGATTCGGAATATCGAAATTAGCCTAGGGTGAAATTTTGGTATTTTTCTGAAAACTTTCAATGTTTGATGAATCGTGAAACCACTAAGTGGTAGGTTAAAAACTGAATTTTGCATAAAACATAATTTTACCGCTTTTGTTAATGGAATTTCAAAAATCCAACAGACACGGTTGATATCAGTAAGAAAAATGTGGTTCAATGAGATAAAAATAATTTTTTGGTGAATAGTAACTTTTTACTTTTTTTACCGCGGTTAATAGTAAATAGGGTAACTAAGGGTAAATATGATATTACTATTACCCTAACACATGTCCTAATTCTATTGTATAAGTTTAATTCGACAAAAAACAAACTTAGGAATAAAATATGACCATTTAGGCCCACTTGGGTTAGATTAGGACATTTATTATTAATTTATATAAAGAAGTGTTAAAATAGTTAAAATCCAAGTTTAATAAGTAAATCATTTTTAATATGGGGTTATACATAAGATAAATTCGACTATAAATATTCATTAGAAAGCTAAAAAGATTTCATACATAATGGTAGTTTATTTGTAATTTTTATACATTAAATAATTTAATTTATTTATGACACAATGATGATGTAGTAATTATCTTATTAATGGAATATTGACATAATTGATGTTATAAACACCAAAATAAATATAATTTGAGACTTTTTATGAATTCCACTAATTTTATAGGTTACTATAATATATTACTGTTGATTTAATCAATTTGGTTCGAAAATATAATTTTGTTATGACTTTCACAAAAATCATATATCAAATAGTGTCAAAATTGACACAAAATGGGTTTTTAATCAAATATTATATTACTAATTGTTATTTTATTCCTAAAAATATACGGTTCGGCCAAATGACTTAGATAAGGATATATATATTAATAATAAACAATTTGGGGTTCGTTTGGCATGTTATAGTAAGTGTATTAACCATATAGTGAAAGAAAACAAAAAGACACGGTAAAAGTTAAATTATTTAACTTAGAGTTAAATCTAATTGATAAGGTTAAAATAATACCCTAAACTTGTCTAAATCCGATTGGTTGATATTATTTCGACCCATCCCCACATTAGCTTCGAAATAAGACCCTATGGAACCATTATTAACCGATTTTGACTTTAATATAAAATAATATTTTGAGATATTCCTAAGGTGCCCCTCTCCTCCCTTATAAAAGGGCACCTCCTCCCCCTCCTCCTCACACCAATTTGAGCACTAAAGCTTGGCCAACCCCTGCAATTTTCTCCTCTCTACTTCCCTAGAATAATCCTAGAGGTCATGGTCTTCTTCAATGACCAATCTTAGTTCCCTATGTGGAGGATTCAAAGAGGCGTTCCAAAGAAGAGGTAATATCCATTACCGATTTTTTCAATTTCATTCTTCTTCAACTTCTTCTTCTTTAGTTGTTTCATGATAAAGTAATAACATCAGTATTACTTACATACTTATATGTTATTATAAATATGAAAAAACTATAATTCACCTTATATCTATCCTACGGAAAAATGAAATCATCGCGCATGCGTACGTACGGAATACCGTCTCCACGCCGTGGTGTAATCTATTTTCCACCATCACCTTAAAAGGATGGGTATAATGGTGTAATGAGTAACTATTTATGATTATTATAAAGTAATATTGATACTGAAATAATATATATATACTCCAATACAATTCCACTATCATAGGAACGGTATCATCACTCGTGCATACGTACGGAATATCGTCTCCACGATGTGATGTGACTCGTTCTACATGATCTTCATTTCGTAATGATTATATATATGAATTGAATGAATTAATATGATATATACTACACTAATACCATTCTGGAAATGAGGTATCTATAACCTAAAGATAAGAATAATAATTTATTCGACAAAACACGCATAAGAACAAAAAGTTATAAACACCCGAATAACAAGTAGCAATGAAATATTACTACTAAGAAGATAAGAATATGATCATATATGATATCATAAAAATATTTATGATTCTGTAATAAGTCAATAACATTATTTAAATCATTATACAGGAGGTTCGGACACTTACAAAGCAAGTCGGACCTAAGGTAAGGGGAAATATCACAATCTCATTTTTATCCGAGATTGTTTATACTTTGGTATTTACTGGGGTGTATTTTATCATCCACATCCATGTTACCTAAATATTAAATATTGTTTCCATCCACTTACAATATTTTAAATCCAATTTTACCCTTTGGTGAGTTTTTAGTAAAGAATATGAAAGGAATCTTTTGTCGTTTTTTCGTAAGAGGTACTTTTTGACTTTTCTGACAAAAGTATGAAGAATGTTTTTTAACTTATACGGCATGAATGGATTTTTAAAACATTATTTCCAAGAAGCTTCCTTTACAAGTTTTCAAGTTTATTTTTAATCAACTTCTTTTAGTTTAGAATTTTATGACATTTTAAGAAAGGAAAAGTGTTTTTGAAGTAGAAAGGATATTTTACTCAAGAATGGAGCTCAAATGTTTTATCAAAATTATTTTCCATCTAAGATAATATAGGGTTCTGTTTTTATACCTATTTTTACATTGATTTGATTATGTTGTGAGAGAATTATTTTTATGAAGTCATTTAACTTATATGGTTTGTTTTATAATGTCATGATGTTTCAAGAATCCCATTTTTGTTACATGTGTTATGTGATGATGTATGATTAATGATTATGTGGCACACATAAGAAAGGATTCATTATAAGATGGGTGGGACCTATATCTCCCTCCAATGCATTGGGTAATGATTTATATATCATGAGATAGACATGGCTGGAACAGAAGGTTATTTCGGTTCAGTGATACAGGACTGAAACGAGGAGTGAACTCGGTTCAGAAATGGACTTTGTCCGCTAAGATAGTCTTGGCAATGAGTCATGACTAACAAGAAATGATTTTCCATGATTATGTGTGCATGCCACAAGGTTTCAAGTTTTATTTTATGATTATGGGGATCTCATTTTCACTTCTATGATTTATTCCATGTTAAGATATTATGATCTCTTTTGTAGGTTATGATTTTCAAAAAGATATGATATGATTTTTATTTCCTTTATTTGCCCTTGCTGAGAATTTGAGCTCACCCTTTTATGTTTTCTTTTCCCCAGTTCAGGAAGATGGATATTAAGTATAATATGCTAAAAGGAACCCTAGATATGATGAAATAAATGGGAGACACTGTAGAAGATTTATGAACCAGTTGTTTATGTTTCCCAATTTCTAAAGACACTATACCTATACGGTCCTTTGTGGTTTTGTCATATGTTGTAATAAGTGTGCTTCAATTTTGATGTATTAACACTATATGTAAAGTATGGGTCGTTATAGTTGGTATCAGAGGAAAGGTATAGTCAACCTTTGGAAACTAGGATGTGAAAGCCTTAGTAAGGACCCTAAGGATAAGTCTAAGCATAGAACATAATCATAGTGTTTTAGAAATGGCCATGAATACCCTAGGATAAGACCTTAAGTGTGAAATTTTATCCTTTATTATGTGGTTTTCCTATTATAATTAGTGTTTCTCACACTATTCCTCTTGGTTTTAGTCAATGGCTGGAACCCGAAAGAACCATGTTAATGCGGAATGCGATGGGAAATGCAATGATTGTCCCCCTGAGCAACCAAACGATATGGGAGTTGGAATGAAAAATCATGTAGCCATGCTCACACAACTTTCTCAACCTATGAATCATGCAGGGATTCCAAACGAGCAAAGGAAGGAGCAACATTCTGTTGAATCCTTCGTGAGGCAGCGTCCACCTTCTTTTAGCGGGTCTACTGATCCATTAGTTGCTGAACAATGGATTAGTACTACTGAAAAGATATTTTCAGTTCTTCAATGTTCTGAACATGATAAAGTCATCCTAGCAGTGTATCGTTTGGAAGGAGATGCTGATCAATGGTGGAATCTTATTAAGAATACGAGGCAAAGCGATGAAATTGAGTCTATGGAATGGGACGAGTTCAAGAACATATTTTTCAATAAGTACTTCCCTCGTATTCTCCGAAAAAAGATGGAGAAAGAGTTTCTTGAACTGAAGCAAAGGGATGATGAATCTGTTGGTACCTATGAAGCAAATTTTACAAGACTTGCAAGGTACGCTTTTGGTATTATTATCCAACCTGAGAGTAAGATCGATTGATTCTTTAGTGGATTAAAACCAAGTCTTCGAAGGGCGTTAGCCATAAGGGAATTCAATAGCTACGAGGAAATTGTTCGATGTGCTCTCAAAGTCGAGATGGAGATTGGAGTAACCCATCAGTCACATGGGTTTGATAAGAAGAGGAAGATGGAATTCAATGGAAAATCTAAAGAGCACACTGAAAAGAAGATGAGATTTCCCTTATTCTCAAAGTGTGGAAAGAAACATGGAGGGAGTTGTCTTAAAGGGACAAGTAAATGTATTAAATGTAGAAAGGAAGGTCATCGGTCATTTGAATGCTGCGATAATGGGAAGAAGATGTCTAATGATGAAAACAAAGGAAGGGATACACAGAATGAACCTACTACACTTCAATGTTTCAATTGCAAGGATATGGGGCATTATTCCAATCAATGCCCAAATCCAAGGGTTGATGATGATGGTCGACGTCAACAAAATCTTAAGGCTAAAGACAAAGGAAAGTCACATGCAATTTCTATCAGCGATGTGGAGTACGATAACGAAGTGGTGAAAGGTACACTTACCATCCACTCTAAAGTAGCAAATGTTTTATTTGATTCTGGATCCACCCACTCTTTTATTTCTGATAAATTTTTTAAGGTTATCACCGTATTACCTCAAAAATTAGATGTTGAGTTAGCTGTGACAACACCTAATGGCACAACAGTCGCATCAAAAGTTTATAATTCTTCTCCGATCGAAGTTTGTGGGAAAGTGCTTCCTGCAAATCTTGTGATCCTTCCTTTAGTGGAATTTGATGTGATTCTTGGAATGGATTGGCTTTCTCTACATGGATCTCATATCAATTGACAAAGAAGGGAAGTCACATTTCATATTCCAGATCAATCTATGATCGTCTATCAATGCAAGGATGTACATAACCTTCCAGTAGAAATTTCTTCCATCTTATGGGTATTGATTCCACTAAATGAAGGTTATTTATCTCAAATGGTTGGTGAGAAACTCACGATTATGAATATTCCCATTGTATAGGAGTTTGATGATGTCTTTCCGGAGGAATTACTGGGTCTTTCACCAAATCGTGAAGTTGAGTTTTCAATAGAACTCGTACCGGGTGCTTTGCCTATTTCAAAGACACCTTATAGAATGGCCCCAATTGAGTTGCAGGAATTGAAGAAGAAACTCCAAGAGAATCTTGATAAGGGATTCATACGCCCTAGTGCGTCACCTTGGGGAGCACCTGTTCTATTTGTTAAGAAGAAAGATGGATCAATGAGACTCTGCATTGATTATCGAGAACTTAACAAGATCACTATCAAGAACAAATATCCTCTCCCACGCATTGATGACTTATTTGACCAACTACGCGGAGCTCAATAATTTTCCAAGATTGATCTTCGTTCAGGGTATCATCAATTAAGGGTCAAAAGGGAGGATATACCAAAGACGACTTTCTGTACAAGGTATGGACACTATGAATTTATAGTGATTCCATTTGGTCTTACTAATGCCCCTGCTATCTTCATGGATCTAATGAATAGAGTCTTTAGAGACTATCTTGATCAATTTGTTGTAGTCTTTATAGACGATATTCTTGTCTATTCAATGAGCAAGGAAGAGCATGAAGATCACTGGAGAATTATATTTAAGACCCTGAGAAAGGAGAAGCTTTATGCCAAATTTACCAAGTGTGAATTTTGGCTTCAAAAAGTTGTATTTTTGGGTCACATAATCTCAAAAGAGGGGATATCTGTGGATCCAGCAAAAACAGAGGTTATCTAAAGATGGTCAAGACCAACAACAGTAACTGAGATCCGAAGTTTTCTTGGTTTGGCTAGATATTATCGATGTTTTGTAAAAGATTTTTCACGATTATCTAATCCACTCACCAAGTTGATTCGTAAAGGAGTTAAGTTTGTCTGGACAGAGGAATGTGAAGAGAATTTCAAGGAGTTGAAAAGAAGGTTATCCAGTGCACCTGTGCTCACACTGCCTTGTAGTGGAGAACGGTTAGTGATCTACAGTGATGCATCCACGAAGGGATTGGGGTGTGTTCTTATGCAAAATGATATGGTGATAGCTTATGCATTACGACAGTTGAAAATCCATGAGCAAAATTACCCAACACGTGATTTGGAGTTGGCTGCGGTAATCTTTGCATTAATGATTTGGAGGCATTACCTTTATGGTGAAAGGTGTGATATTTATACTGATCATAAAAGTTTAAAGTATATTTTCACACAAAAGGAGTTGAATATGCGTCAAAGAAGATGGTTGGAGCTGATTAAGGATTACGACTGCTCAATCCATTACCACCCTGGGAAAGCAAACAAGGTGGAAGATGCATTAAGTCGACAAGACCATGCTAGTTTATCCATGATGAGGATCACAAAAGATCCAATATTTATGGATTTACAAAGGATGGATCATGGAATTATAATGGAAGGGGAAAAATATTATCTTTCTCAAATGAATGTTCAACCATCTATACATGTGAAGATTAAAGAGGCACAGAAAGAAGATGTCGAGTTACAATAGAAGGTGAGAAATGTTCCTGAATTCAACCTTGATTGTGATGGGATAATAAAGTTCAAGAATCGGGTTTGTGTTCCTCCCATCCCCGAATTAATGAAGGAGCTTATAGAGGAGGCTCATAGTTCTTCATTCTCTATTCATCCTGGAAGCACGAAGATGTATAGGGACCTGAAAGCGTACTTCTGGTGGGATGGCATGAAAAGAGATGTTGCTGAATATGTCTCTCGGTGCTTGGTTTGTCAACAAGTTAAAGCTGAGAGATAGAAGTCTAAGGGGATGTTACAACCATTACCCATACCTGAATGGAAATGGGAAAACATCACTATGGACTTTGTCACAGGACTTCCTAAAACATCCAAAGGCAATAATGCTATTTGGGTCATAGTTGATCGTCTTACAAAGTCTGCACACTTCATTTCTATTAGAGAGGATTTCTCTCTAGATCAGCTTTCTAGGATATATGTAAAGGAAGTGGTAAGATTGCATGGAGTACCACTTTCTATTATATCTGATCGGGATCCGAGATTTACCTTGAAGTTCTGGCGAAGTCTTCAGCATACTCTGGATACAGAGTTGAGTTTCAGCACTGCTTATCATCCCCAGACATATGGTCAGTCTGAGAGAACAATTCAAACCCTAGAAGATATGTTGAGAGCTTACTCTATGGATTCCAAAGGAGGTTGGGATCAACACCTACTTTTGGTGGAATTTTCTTATAATAATTGCTTTCACTCCGGTATTCAGATGGATCCTTATGAAGCTCTCTATGGAAAGAAGTGCAAGACTCCAACTTGCTGGGATGAAGTTGGGGAAAGAAAGCTATTAGGACCTGATCTCGTTGATGAAATGGAAGAAAAGGTCAGATCTATTCATCATCACATAAGAGCAGCTCAGAGTCGACAGAAAAGTTATGCCGAAAACCGAAGAAAAGACCTAGAGTTTGAAGTGGGTGATAAAGTGTTCTTATGAATATCTCTGTGGAAGAGGGTTATGAGATTTGGAAAGAAGGGGAAGTTGATCCCTAGATATATCGGTCCTTTCGAAATACTGGATCGTGTTGGAAAGGTAGCTTACTGATTGGCGCTTCCACCGAATCTCTCTCAAGTTCACGATGTGTTCCATGTATCTCTCCTGAGAAAGTACATACCAGATCGTTCACATGTACTCATCTCAGAAGTTGTACCGCTGGAGCAAGATCTTTCTTATGAAGAACAGCCGATAGAGATTCTGGATCGTAGAGAAAAAGTCCTACGAAACAAGACCACCTGCTTGGTGAAATTTTTATGGAGGAACCACCAACTTGAAGAAGCTACATGGGAGCTTGAGGATATGATGAGGGAGAAGTATCCTCATCTGTTTGTCACAAAGTGACAAATTTCGAGGGCGAAATTATTTTTAAGGGGGGTAGAATGTAACACCTGAGATTTTTATGTGTAATATTTTGTTTTTATATATCATCAAAGGAATCTTTCACTACACACTTGCTTGGCTTACTTTACACTCAATCACGACCTTCCTCGATAGCTTGCGTCGTACGCAATACCGAGTTTCACTAAACAACGATATGCTATTAAAATATTATTAAAACTAGTCGTTATGAATAGTAATAACCACATTTTGAAATTGTATAAATTTTATTTTTCAAAATGGACTTCATTTTTGGATTCGGAATACCGAAATTAGCCTAGGGTGAAATTTTGGTATTTTTCTGAAAACTTTCAATTTTTAATGAATAGTGAAACCACTAAGTGGTAGGTTAAAAACTGAATTTTGCATAAAACTTAATTTTACCGCTTTTGTGAATGTAATTTTGAAAATCCGACAAACACGGTTGATATCAGTATGTAAAATGTGGTTCAATGAGATAAAAATAATTTTTTGGTGAATAGTAACTTTTTACTTTTTTTACCGCGGTTAATAGTAAATAGGGTAACTAAGGGTAAATATGATATTACTATTACCCTAACACATGTAATAATTCTATTGGATAAGTTTAATTCGACCAAAAACAAACTTAGGAATAAAATATGACCATTTAGGCGCACTTGAGTTAGATTAGGACATTTATTATTAATTTATTTAAAGAAGGGTTAAAATAGTTAAAATCAAAGTTTAATAAGTAAATCATTTTTAATATGGGGTTATACATAAGATAAATTCGACTATAAATATTCATTAGAAAGATAAAAATATTTCCTACATAATGGTATTTTATATGTAATTTTTAGACATAAATAATTTAATTTATTTATGACACAATGATGATGCAGTAATTATCTTATTAATGAAATATTGACATAATTGATGCTATAAAAACCAAAATAAATGTAATTTGAGACTTTTTATGAATTACACTAATTTTATAGGTTAATATAATATATTATTGTTGATTTAATCAATTTGGTTCGAACATATAATTCTGTTATAACTTTCACAAAAATCATATATCAAATAGTGTCAAAATTGACACAAAATAGTTTTTAAATCAAATATTATATTACTAATTGTTATTTTATTCCTAAAAATCTAATGTTCAGCAAAATGACTTAGATAAGGATATATATATTAATAATAAAAAATTTGGGGTTCGTTTGGCATGTTATAGTAAGTTTATTAACAATATAGTGAAAGGAAACAAAAAGACACGGTAAAAGTTAAATTATTTAACTTAGAGTTAAATATAATTCATAAGGTTAAAATAATACCCTAAACATGTCTAAATCCGATTGGTTGATAGAATTTCGACCCATCCCCACTTTATCTTCGAAATAAGACCCTTTGGAAGCATTATAAACCGATTTTGACTTTAATATAAAATAATATTTTTAGATATTCCTAAGGTGCCCCTCTCCTCCCTTATAAAAGGGCACCTCCTCCCCCTCCTCCTCACACCAATTTGAGTACTCAAGCTCGTCCAACCCCTGACATTTTCTCCTCTCCACTTCCCTAGAATAATCCTAGAGGTCCTGGTCTTCTTCAAAGACCAATCATAGTTCCCTAAGTGGAGGATTCAAAGAGGCGTTCCAAAGAAGAGGTAATATCCATTACCGATCTTTTCAATTTCTTTCTTCTTCATCTTCTTCTTCTTTAGTTGTTTCATGATAAAGTAATAACATCAGTTTTAATTAAATACTGATATGTTATTTTAAATATGAAACAACCCTAATTCACCTTCTATCCATCCTACGGAAAAATCAAATCACCGCGCGTGCGTACGTACGGAATACCGTCTCCACGCCGTGGTGTAATCTATTTTCCACCATCACCTTACAAGGATGGGTATAATGGTGTAATGAGTAAATATTTATTATTATTTTAAAGTAATATTGATACTGAAATAATATATATATACTCCAATACAATTCTACGATCATAGGAATGATATCATCACTCGTGCGTACGTACGGAATACCGTCTCCACGATGTGATGCGACTCGTTCTACATGATCTTCATTTCATAAGGATTATATAAATTAATTGAATGAATGAATATTATATATACTACACTAATACCATTCTGTAAATGAGGTATCTATAACCTGAAGATAAGAATAAGAATTTATTCGACAAAACACGCATAAGAACAAAAAGTTATAAACACCCGAATAACAAGTAGCAATGAAATATTACTACTAAGAAGCTAATAATATGACCATATATGATATCATAAAAATATTTATGATTCAGTAATAAGTCAATAACATTATTTAAATAATTATATACGAGGTTCAGTGTAACACCCCAGGTAAATAAAGAATATGACATTTTCATATTTATCCATATTTGTGAATAAAATATTAATATGACTTTAAAGGGGACGCTATGCTCGATGGCGTACCCAACACGCAACAACGAGTTTCTTGGGAATCTTATGTTGCACTATAATAATAAAATAATATTATTTCAAATGGTAGTTAACATGTAGCCGTTGTATTGGCAGGAATGGATATAAATAACTAAAATATGATTATATATGTTTTTTAATGTTTTTACATTTATCCAATAAAAGCTAAAGGCTTAAAATACGGAAAGAATTAAATTTTAGGTGTATATGCCCTAGTTTTCACTAAAGGTTCACTTATCTCCTTTTAATGGAGAACTATCATTAAATATAGTTTTGATCACTCTTATACATTATTTTGGACCAAATAAAACTCTTATTAAGAATCAGGACATCAAATTTTACTTTGTGTAATTTTTTGGTATTTTTCCGATAAAGTTCATTTTTTAATGAATAGTGTAAAATGTTGTGTTTTAATTCAAAACCTCTTTTTAATATAATTTATTTATATGATTATATTATATTTTTAGTGGGTTTTAAAATGAAATTAGAAAATATTTTTACCATTAAATCCAATAGGGGTTGTTGGAATCAATTTCACTTTGAAATCAGACTTAAACTAGTGTCAATCTTTTGATACTTATTGTTTCATAAAACACGCTATTTGTCATGACAGAGGGAATTAATTATTAAATTAATTAATGTGACTTATATGTTTTGAATTTTGTAAAACAGACTTCATTTTTGAATTCATAATATCAAATATAGCTTAGGGTGAATTATTGGGATTTTTCTGAAAAACTTCAATTTTTGATGAATAGTGAAACCACTAAGTGGTACTTATAAAAACTGATTTTCCTTTTAAATGAAATTTTGCCATCATTGTGTTTTGATTTTCAAAAATCCAACATACATGGTTGTCATTAAGAAGTAAAATGTGGTTCTATGAGATTAAAATAATTTTTGGTGAATAGTAACTTATTAAGTTTTTAATCGTGATTAGTGGTAATTAGTGTAGTTTAAGGTAAAAATAATGCATTAATGGAATAAGATGAGCTTGACACATGTCATAACCTAATTGGTTGTGTCATGGACGACCAAGACAAGACATGGGTCAACTTGGGGACCCCATGGATCCACTTTGGTTGGGAAATGACATAAATAACATTTTATTTAATGTAAAAGTAAAATTGACACAAACATGATATGTTTTACTAAAACAATTTTTAAGTGGGGTTATAAAAGTCATCTTTTTTATTATAAATATTCATTGGAAAGATAAAACGATTTCCTACATCATAGTATTTTTTTCATTATTTTTAGACATTAAATAAATTAAATTATTTATGACATAATAATGATGTAGCGATGACATCATTATTTGACGATTTAAATAAAATGGAATGATAATGTAAAATCTATGAACTACACATGTCCAAAACTTATTGGATGAGTGGATTTCTAAGCCTTATCACCTTATCCACTAATTATATCAATATGGGACCTTTTGAAACCGAAAAACATTTTTCAAATAAAGTAATATTTCTTTACTTTCCAAAAGTGCCCCTCCCCTCCTCTTATAAAAGGCCCCCAACTCTACCTCATTTAACACACTCCTCAAGCCTTTGGCTCGGCCAACCCCTGCCCATTTACTCTCTCCACATCCCTCTACTCATCCTAGAGGATTCCCTTTGGGCATAATTCTTTCAAAGAAAGCATTTAGGCTCAAATCAAAAAGGAGTTACACTTTTAAAGGTAATTCATTCTCTAATGTTCATTTGTTTTATTTTGCTTCTCCAACCCCCTAACACTTTTTATTTATTTCTTTTGTAACAAAAACAGTGTCTTCAATATACTAGGATGTTTTTATAATATTTATTCGAGCTACACTCTCACACAACTACATAAAATGGTTAAAGAACATACGGTTTCTGTGGATGGCGAAATTCTGCCTCCCGAAACGATGATTGTTCAATACTCATCTAACACCTTCAAAGGTGGCCATTATGATGTCACTATTTTTATATATGATATATAATATGTTTATGTTTTCCTTAAGATTCTGTTTTTTCATTTTGGGCATACCTTTATGGTTCCATTATGGGTAAAAGCGATATCTTCATTTAAGGAAGTGCGGAATACCGCCCCCTCAAAGTGATTTGATTCGTTAAATACCATATGTGGGACGTATAAAGGATGGAACTATGATATTATATATGTTATTATACTGAAATTATAATATACATTTATATCATTATTATTCCAATCTATAAAATACGAAATAGAAATGAATGTAGCGTTCATGCGTACGTACGGCTTACCGTCTCCATGAACGGTGCATTTCATTTCTTACCTATAAATGATTATGTAACGTTATAAATGCATGCATGTACTGGATATATATGACATATATTATATCTAAATCATGAATACAATACTGGATATAATAAAAATTTGGCCACACGAACAACATGTAATTGTAAGAAGTCCACTTTCGACTTAAAAACCAAATATCGACAAAACAATCATTATTAACTTAATGATTACATAGTGTTTATAACATGGTAATAAGTGATATAAAAGGAACAATGAACTTGAAAAATGTTCTTAAGGAAGTATAAATTAACTCAAGTTTATTATTCCGGACGTTAAAGAATGATCGAGTCAAGTCGGACCCGAGGTAAGGGATCCTACAACTCTCTTTCTTTTTAAGTACACTCTATTATGTCATTTATTTTAATCTCATATTTCTTATGATTGGGATGTTCTTTTATATTACATATACTGTAATTTTTATGTTCATGAGATGAGAGACCCTATTCTCTCTCATCAATCCATTTCGGAAGTTTTATGTGGCGCCGTTAGGCTGCCGAGTTCTCGTAAGGGATTTTTCATCTCATTTTATTCCCGTGAGATTTATGCTACATTTGCCACAAATTCCATTGAGTGGTATATGTACTGCCCATTTTTCTACTCTTTGTGTAATATAATTTCATTTATGAGTATTTACATCAATGATCTATTTTTCTTCTTTAATGGGGTGTATGTTTTGAAAGATACCCAAGTCAGTAAGGGAACCTTTCGCCCTCCTTTTTTTAAAAAGAATTCTTTTGTTGGGTCTTTTAATTTACATATTGTTATGTTGGGATATGTTCTAATATATCTTTATTGATGTAAATTTTATGTCCAAGTGATGAGATACACTTTTTATCTCTCATCAACTCATTTTGATGTGATGCCGTTAGGCTGTCAAGGGAACTTTTTAACCCAATTTCGATTTCTTTGGGTTCAACATGTAGTCATTGAATATGTCATCCATTGAATATGTGTGAATGCACTTTTATTGTTTTACACTTAATATCCACTTATATTGGGTGTATTTATATTTTTCACACATATTTTTGAGATTGATTTGTCCTTAATTTAAGGATACATTCTTTATAAGGGATTTCATCACATTTGACATTTCTATTGAGGGTTCATTGTTGTTATGCACCAATTCACTCTTATATGGTGTATATACTGTCCTTTGGAGTATTATATCATGAATCCTTTTATTCTCATGATATTATAAAGTTCTGACTAAATATTATTCCTCGATTATTGTATTCAAGTGTCTCTAATTTTGGTAAAACCCCTTTAACCAAAATATCGTTTTAAATGTTTTAATTATTTGTTCTTATTAATATCCATGTTTTCAAAATGGTTTTTAAGGATTTATTTATATGGATTTTAATGGTTTAAAATGTTAAAATCTTCAAGGTGGTATGGGACTTCATCTCAATCTCCTTTCATTGAGGCATATTTTGTTTTATACACAACTTTCTTTTATACGGTGTATAAACCCCTTTGACTTTTACATTTATTCAAAAGGAATCTTTTTTATACGAAGTGTTTACTAAACGACAAAAGGGAATCTTTTTGTCGTACGTATGCGGCGACAACGACTTCTCCGCCGTCGTGACCGTTATTTGAGTTTCGGCTTCCTCTACAAGCCATACTTTTTTTAAAAAGAAAAATAAATACCATGTTTTACTTTTCTTTTATTTTAGTATTGAAAATGGTTTTCATAATGTTTTTATATCAATGTGTTGTATTGATATCTCGTGATTGAAATGTGGAAATTTTATGTTTCCTTTATGCATGTTTTATGTGATATGATTATGTTATGGTTCTTGGGCATTATTATGAAGATGGGTGGTTCCGTGATAAACTAAGGGCGGGTGAGCCCGTTATAGCTCTCCAATGCATTGGGTAACGCGAAGGAGTGAAACGTTAAGGTTTCTCCGAAGAGATTTAGGGAATATACTATGATGGGTATTCCAAACGTAACCAAGAGGGTTACTCCCCACATAAGAATGTTATGAATGCCTCAAGTTACCTTTATGACTTATTTTTTCTATGATTTATTCATGGTATGATGAGGTATGTTAAAGTGCCTATGTTTTATCGGTAAAGTATGATTTCATTCTTATGTATATATAAACTCAAGTTTCCTTTCCATATTTTTATAACCGTTACTGAGCTTTTTATGCTCATCCCAAGTTTTTGAAATGTTTTTCACAGGTCAAGGGAAAGGTACATGATGTGATGATAGTGTCAAGGATGTGTCAAGAAAGAATCCGTGTTATATTTTAAATATGTTTCCGTTGATGGGAAGAATGAATACTGTCTTTTATGTAACCACTTTGTTTAAATGTGGAATGTAATGCAAGTTTCATGATCTAATTCTCTAAAACTCTAAACCTGAAAAGATCCTCAATGTGTAATCTTGTAATAACTCAAGATTAAGTAAGGTTTAAGGCTGGGGCCTTATAGTTGGTATCAATGGTCGGTTTAGATAACTTTAGAGGTTTGAGTATTCTTTAAGAATAAGTGACAATTACCATAATGGTTAGGATTTCAGAAAGAGTCTTAGTTTTAGATAAACTGAATGAGTAAGTATATCTTATTGTCTATCTTACTCATTAGTACATGATGGTTTTGTTGATATACTCACACTGACATTTCTGTTCATAGTGAATGGATGGATCTAGCAGACACCAAAGAGACAAGAGGGTTGAAGGAAACTATGGTGGTTCTATGATTAAGATACAAAATAAAATGGGGGATTCAATGAGGAAACTCGTGGTTGTTCTAAACCAACTATCAAGGAGTCATGATCAACCACTTGAACCTTGGTATGATCTTTAATGCATCATGTACGAGATGGCCAATCGATGTGGAAGTTCAGGTAATAATTATAAAGGTAACCATTAGAGTTTATATGATCCTTACTTTTGAGGTAATTATGGGTTATTATATGATATGCTGGAAAAAGAAAGGCATGAGATAAACTTGAGGTTAAAATATAAAGATTTTATCTCATTTTGGGGAATGTTTTAAGAATTTTATAGTTTTGGAAAAAGGACAACACGCAGACCGTGTGACATCCCGTCGCGTCGGACAAAGCCGCGGGAATCGAACCCACAACCAAAGTGTGACTGGTATTTATCGCCTACCAGTAGACTACGTGAAGACCCTGGTTAGTTTGACTGATTCTTTTTTTAAGAGTAAGTTGATTTTGGGTTATTTATGAAAATTATTAACCTATCATGGAGGATATGTGATTAGGATAATTACTTTTCAATGCGAGACTTTTAGAGCAACTGATTTTGTTTGGAGACAAATGTTACGATTTAACTTGGAAGACTATGTGACTAAATCCATCAAATATTTGGGTTTCAATATTATATTGGTTTAATTTGAAGAATTTTATGGACAAATTGTTTATCTAATGGTCCTCATTGAACTTTGGGTTTTTTTGGACAAATTTTGGAGATTAAGAATAGATTTTCTTTTTATAAAGGGTTATCCTTATCTGGATTATCTGATCTTGTACTATCCTTTTTTGTTTTGGTTTTGGTTACAATATAAAGACATGGGAAGTATATAGTTCTCTTTTTTGGATTAGGCGCTTCTCTAAAAGTTGATTATAGTACTCTTAATGTGAACAAGTCTTCCTAGATACTCGCCTTTTGGAGAAAATAAAAGTTTGTGTAAGGAATCTAATAAAATTTGAAAGTCAACATGATAAGTGATTATGTTTCCTTATGAATAAATTCCTCAATAAAAAGTAACTTAAAACAAAAATTTTGTCTATTAACTTTTCCTATTTGTGAATCGAATACCGTTTAACCCATCACAAGTTTGTGATTTTCTCGTGGTTAACTTTCTCTTAAACATGTTTTCTATCACTCTCTATCAGAACATGACCCATTGTTTTTTCCTCCATGTCCATATTTTTGTACTTGGAATCCTGGTATGGGTTAACTCGGGTGACCTCTGTGCTTATCTTTCTTTATTTTAATGTGATTGTTTTACCGACTCTTGTTCGGATGTGGGACTTTCGAGGATGTTTCCAAGCTCAATTTTAAAATTGCGAGGACGCAATTCCCAAAAGGGGGGAAGGATGTAACACCACAGGTAAATAAAGAATATGACATTTTCATATTTATCCATATTTGTGAATAAAATATTAATATGACTTTAAAGGGGACGCTATGCTCGATGGCGTACCCAACACGCAACAACGAGTTTCTTGGGAATCTTACGTTGCACTATAATAATAAAATAATATTATTTAAAATGGTAGTTAACATGTAGCCGTTGTATTGGCGGGAATGGATATAAATAACTAAAATATGATTATATATGTTTTTTAATGTTTTTACATTTATCCAATAAAAGCTAAAGGCTTAAAATACGGAAAGAATTAAATTTTAGGTGTATATGCCCTAGTTTTCACTAAAGGTTCACTTATCGCCTTTCAATGGAGAACTGTCATTAAATATAGTTTTGATCACTCTTATAGATTATTTTGGACCAAATAAAACTCTTATTAAGAATCGGGACATCAAATTTAAATATGTGTAATTTTTTGGTATTTTTTCGATAAAGTTCATTTTTTAATGAATAGTGTAAAATGTTGTGTTTTAATTCAAAACCTCTTTTTAATCTAATTTATTTATATGATTAGATTATATTTTGAATGGGTTTTAAAATGAAATTAGAAAATATTTTTACCATTAAATCCAATAGGGGTCGTTGGAATCAATTTCACTTTGAAATGAGACTTAAACTAGTGTCAATCTTTTGATACTTATTGTTTCATAAAACACGCTATTTGTCATGACAGCGGGAATTAATTATTAAATTAATTAATGTGACTTATATTTTTTGAATTTTGTAAAACTGACTTCATTTTTTAATTCAGAATATCAAATATATCTTAGGGTGAATTTTTGGGATTTTTCTGAAAAACTTAAATTTTTTATGAATAGTGAAACCACTAAGTGGTACTTATAAAAACTGATTTTCCTTTTAAATGAAATTTTGCCATCATTGTGTTTTGATTTTCAAAAATCCGACATACATGGTTGTCATTAAGAAGTAAAATGTGGTTCAATGAGATTAAAATAATTTTTGGTGAATAGTAACTTATTAAGTTTTTAATCGCGATTAGTGGTAATTAGTGTAGTTTAAGGTAAAAATAATGCTTTAATGGAATAAGATGAGCTTGACACATGTCATAACCTAATTGGTTGTGTCATGGACGACGAAGAAAAGACATGGGTCAACTTGGGGACCCCATGGATCCACTTTGGTTGGGAAATGACATAAATAACATTTTATTTAATGTAAAAGTAAAATTGACACAAACATGATATGTTTTACTAAAACAATTTTTAAGTGGGGTTATACAAGTCATAATTTTGATTATAAATATTCATTGGAAATCTAAAAAGATTTCCTACATCATTGTATTTTTCTATTATTTTTAGACATTAAATAAATTAAATTATTTATGACATAATAATGATGCAGCGATGACATCATTATTTGACGATTTAAATAAAATGGAAAGATAATGTAAAATCTATGAACTAAACATGTCCAAAACTTATTGGATGAGTGTATTTAGAAGCCTTATCACCTTATCCACGAATTATATCAATGTGGGACCTTTTGAAACCGAAACAAATTTTTCAAATAAAGTAATATTTCTTTACTTTCCAAAAGTGCCCCCCCCCCCTCCTCTTATAAAAGGCACCCACCTCTACCTCATTTCACACACGACTCAAGCCTTTGGCTCGGCCATCCCCTGGCCATTTACTCTCTCCACATCCCTGTACTAATCCTAGAGGATATCCTTTGGGCATAATCCTTTCAAAGAAAGCCTTTAGGCTCAAATCAAAAAGGAGTTACACTTTTAAAGGTAATTCATTCTCTCATGTTCATTTGTTTTATTTTTCTTCTCCAACCCCCTAAACTCTTTTTATTTATTTCTTTTTTAACAACACCAGTATCTTCAATATACTAGGATGTTGTTATAATATTTATTCGAGCTACACTCTCACACAACTACATCAAATGGTTAAAGAACATACGGTTTCCGTGGATGGCGAAATTCTGCCTCCCGAAACGATTATTGTTCAATACTCATCTAACACCTTCAAAGGTGGCCATTATGATGTCACTATTTTTATATATGATATATAATATGTTTATGTTTTCCTTAGGCTTCTTTTTTTCATTTTGGGCATACCTTTATGGTTTCCATTATGGGTAAAAGCGATATCTTCATTTAAGGAAGTGCGGACTACCGCCCCCTCAAAGTGATTTGATTCGTTAAATACCATATGTGGGACGTATAAAGGATGGAACTATGATATTATATATGATATTATACTGGAATTATAATATACCTTTATATCATTATTATTCCATTCTATAAAATACGAAATAGAAATGAAAGTAGCGTTCATGCGTACGTACGGCATACCGTCTCCATGAACGGTGCATTTCATTTCTTACCTCTAAATGATTATGTATTGTTATAAATGCATGAATGTACTGGATATATAAGACATATATTATATCTAAATCATGAATACAATACTGGATATAATAAACATTTGGCCACACGAACAACATGTAATTGTAAGAAGTCCACTTTCGACTTAAGAACCAAATATCGACAAAACAATCATTATTAACTTAATGATTACATAGTGTTTATAACATGGTAATAAGTGATATAAAAGGAATAATGAACTTGAAAAAGGTTCTTAAGGAAGTAGGAATTAACTCAAGTTTATTATTCAGGACGTTAAAGAACGATCGAGTCAAGTCGGACCCGAGGTAAGGGATCCTACAACTCTCTTTCTTTTTAAGTACACTCTTTTATGTCATTTATTTTAATCTCATCTTTCTTATGATTGGGATGTTCTATTATATTAAATTTACTGTAATTTTTATGTTCATGAGATGAGAGACCCTATTCTCTCTCATCAATCCATTTCGGATGTTTTATGTGGCGCCGTTAGGCTGCCGAGTTCTCGTAAGGGATTTTTCATCTCACTTTTATTCCGGTGAGATTTATGCTACATTTGCCACAAATTCCATTGAGTGGTAAATGTACTGCCCATTTTTCTACTCTTTGTGTAATATACTTTCATTTATGAGTATTTACATCAATGATCTATTTTTCTTCTTTCGTGGGGTGTATGTTTTGAAAGATACCCAAGTCAGTAAGGGAACCTTCCGCCCTCCTTTTTTTAAAAAGACTTCTTTTTTGGGTCTTTTAATTTACATATTATTATGTTGGGATAAGTTATAATATATCCTTATTGATGTAAATTTTATGTCCAAGTTATGAGATACACTTTTTATCTCTCATCAACTCATTTTGATGTGATGTCGTTAGGCTGTCAAGGGAACTTTTTAACCCAATATTGATTTCTTTGGGTTCAACATGTAGTCATTGAATATGTCATCCATTGAATATGTGTGAATGACCTTTTATTGTTTTACACTTAATATCCACTTATATTGGGTGTATTTATATTTTTCACACATATTTTTGAGATTGATTTGTCCTTAATTTAAGGATACCTTCTTTATAAGGGATTTCATCACATTTGACATTTCTATTGAGGGTTCATTGTTGTTATGCACCAATTCACTCTTATATGGTGTATATACAGTCCTTTGGAGTATTATATCATGAATCCTTTTATTCTCATGATATTATAAAGTTCTGACTAAATATTATTCCTCGACTATTGTATTCAAGTGTCTCTAATTTTGGTAAAACCCCTTTAACCAAAATATCGTTTTAAATGTTTTAATTATTTGTTCTTATTAATATCCATGTTTTCAAAATGGTTTTTAAGGATTTATTTATATGGATATTAATGGTTTAAAATGTTAAAAGCTTCAAGGTGGTATGGGAATTAATCTCAATCTCCTTTCATTGAGGCATATTTTGTTTTATACACAACTTTCATTTATACGGTGTATAAACCCCTTTGACTTTTACGTTTATTCAAAAGGACTCTTTTTATACGAAGTGTTTACTAAACGACAAAAGAGAATGTTTTTGTCGTACGTATGCGGCGACAACGACTTCTCCGCCGTCGTGACCGTTATTTGAGTTTCGGCTTCCTCTACAAGCCATACCTTTTTTTTAAAAAGAAAAATAAATACCATGTTTTACTTTTCTTTTATTTTAGTACTGAAAATGGTTTTCATAATGTTTTTATATCAATGTGTTGTATTGATATCTCGTGATTGAAATGTGGAAATTTTATGTTTCCTTTATGCATGTTTTATGTGATATGATTATGTTATGGTTCTTGGGAATTGTTATGAAGACGGGTGGTTCCGTGATAAACTAAGGGCGGGTGAGCCCATTATAGCTCTCCAATGCATTGGGTAACGAAAAGGAGTGAAATGTTAAGGTTTCTCCGAAGAGATTTAGGGAATATATTGTGATGGGTATTCCAAACGTAACCAAGAGGGTTACTCCCCACGTAAGAATGTTATGAATGCCTCAAGTTACCTTTATGTCTTATGTTTTCTATTATTTATTCATGGTTTGATGAGGTATGTTAAAGTGCCTATGTTTTATGGGTAAAGTATGATTTCATTCTTATGTATATATAAACTCAAGTTTCCTTTCCATATTTTTATAACCCATACTGATCTTTTTATGCTCATCCCAAGTTTTTGAAATGTTTTTAACAGGTCAATGGAAAGGTACATGATGTGATGATAGTGTCAAGGATGTGTCAAGAAAGAATCCGTGTTATATTTTAAATATGTTTCCATTGATGGGAAGAATGAATACTGTCTTTTATGTAACCACTTTGTTTAAATGTGGAATATAATGCAAGTTTCATGATCTAATTCTCTAAAACTCTAAACCTGAAAAGATCCTCAATGTGTAATCTTGTAATAACTCAAGATTAAGTAAGGTTTAAGGATGGGGCCTTATATTCAGACACTTACAATGAAAGTCGGACCTAAGGTAAGGGGAAGTATCACAATCTCATTTTTATGCGAGATTGTTTATACTTTGGTATTTACTGGGGTGTATTTTATCATCCACATCCATGTTCCCTCAATATTTAATATTTTTTCCATCCACTTACAAAAGTTTAAATCCAATTTTACCCTTTGGTGAGTTTTTAGTAAATAATATGAAAGGAATATTTTGTCATTTTTTCGTACGAGGTACTTTTGGACTTTTCTGACAAAAGTACGAAGAATGTTTTTTTAACTTATACGGCATGAATGGATTTTTAAAACATTATTTCCAAGAAACTTCATTTACAAGTTTTCATGTTTATTTTTAATCAACTTCTTTTAGTTTAGAATTTTATGACATTTTAAGAAAGGAAAAGTGTTTTTGAAGTAGAAAGGATATTTTACTCAAGAATGGAGTTCAAATGTTTTATCAAAATTATTTTCCATCTAAGATAATATAGGGTTTTGTTTTTATACCTATTATTACATTGATTTGATTATGTTGTGAGAGAATTATTTTTATGAAGTAATTTAACTTATATGGTTTGTTTTATAATGTCATGATGTTTCAAGAATCCAATTTTTGTAACATGTGTTATGCGATGATGTATGATTTATGATTATGTGGCACACATAAGAAAGGATTCATTATAAGATGGGTGGGACTTATATCTCCCTCCAATGCATTGGGTAAATATTTATATCTCATGAGATAGAGATGGCTGGAAGGAAGGTTATTTCGGTTCAGTGATACAGGACTGAAACGAGGAGTGAACTCGGTTCAGAAATGGACTTTGTCCGCTAAGATAGTCTTGGCAATGAGTCATGACTAAAAAGAAATTATTTTCCATGATTATGTGTGCATTCCACAAGGTTTCAAGTTTTATGTTATGATTATGGGGATCTCATTTTCACTTCTATGATTTATTCCATGTTAAGATATTATGATCTCTTTTGCAGGTTATGATTTTCAAAAAGATATGATATGATTTTTATTTCCTTTATTTTCCCTTGCTGAGCATTTGAGATCACCCTTTTATGTTTTCTTTTCCCCAGGTCAGGAAGATGGATATTAAGTAGAATATGCTAAAAGGGACCCTAGATATGATGAAATAAATGGGAGACACTGTAGAAGATTTATGAACCAGTTGTTTATGTTTCCCAGTTTCTAAAGACACTATACCTATACGGTCCTTTGTGGTTTTGTCATATGTTGTAATAAGTGTGCTTCAATTTTGAAGTATTAACAATGTATGTAAAGTATGGGTCATTATATTATCTGCATTAAATAATTATAATTGTTTGATGTATTTATCCACACACAACACAAAATAATCAAAAATATAATACCTTTTAATGTAGCTAATGAATTAGATGTTACAAACATCGATAATATTATAATCATATATATGTATAATGTAATAACCCACAAATTAATTTTCACATTAAATTTTCATCATAACTACTTCTGCTAGAACACTAATATGTTCAATTTTCCAAATCAAATTAATTTAAAGTATCATATATTATGTGTATAAATATATGATTAAAATATATAAATTCATAATTTATTTTAAAGGAAATAGTTAATAATCCAAATTTTAATTTCCCTATAAAACATGATTTCTATAATGTTTTGTGTTTCTAATTAAATATAATATATAGAATTTTTTAAATTTGAATATGAATAAATTAATTTCATTTTATGAAATAACATGACATATTATATTAATATGAGATTTTGGAGTTTAAATAAATATTTATTCATTTGTTAATACTAAATTACCCCATTTTTACAAATAATATGAATTTAAAGACATTTTTAGTAGAAAAATATGATATAGAAACCCATACAACAATTTTTAAAGACCACATATATATATTAGAAGTGTAATTATTATTTTTTTATTTGTAGATTTATATATTCCACATCATAATATAAGTTAGTTTTTCTTCAAATATTTTTTAAATATGTTCTACAATTTTTATTCTAAAATTAATTTTATTCATTTTTTAAAATTCAATAAAAATTCAATTTCATAAATAGAATCCTTAGGTCCAAATAATATAATGTGGTAAATTTTATTTTAGGTCATAAAGGGAATGTTACCTATGTAAAATAATGTAACCTTGTTAATATGAGTAAATATATTAGTAAGGGGATCAACATACTAAAAATAATGTCTAATTGAAAGGTGTACCTATTTCATGTCCTTGTCTCTTCCAAAATATTTTATTTCTCTGTTTTGGATAAATTCAACTTGATTGTGACTATATTTTTTATTTACATGTTGTGTAATATAAAAATACAACACATTTTTACATATAAATGTTGTAAATTATAACCTCCAATACACACACAAAAAACTATGTTAGGCCCAAAATATTTACCAACCACTTATCCTAAATTGTATAAACATTACTATTAATATGTTCCTCTCAAAATACCTTACCTTTTTGGTTGGTTCCCCTACACAGAGGATATATTCTATGATGTGAGGTATAAGATCATAACATATCATTATCCTTTACATTTATATATATTGTTTTCTTCTTCGTCAAATTTAATTTGACCATCTTAAAAATAGAATATTGTTATGGATGTCATACAAATATGTTATTATTATGATGTTATAATCAATAACCACCATTCACATTTCCATTATTTTTTAAGTGGCTGTTGTGGGGATTATCACTTCCAGCAAAAAAAATGTTTCATTTTATTTCACTAACACAATAGGTTTTATTTTGGAACATCCATAAATTTTATGATAAATTTTTTTATAATAAATTTTTTCACATATATTTATTGTGAATCATGATTCTCTCAGAGAAAATAAACTTCAATATAATGTACTATCATGTCATGTATTTAAAAATTCTGTGTATAAATATAAATAAATAAAATATTTTTCATGACCTGCCTTCACCAAATGGAGGGAAGGGTCAGAATATTGCCAGGACCTTCCTTCTTTATGTTGAAGGAGAGATAATGACCCCTAAAACCAGCCTTCAATAGGACCCGGAGTGGCGACAAGCACCAAGTGCATGAAATTACACACTAAACGAAAGGCATTTCCCTTTTTTTATTTTAATAGGATGGGGAGATAAGATGGTGAATCCCACAACACCAAACTGAATGTGATAGTAAATCCAAGAACCATTCCCAATGCATGTTACAAAAGTAAAATCCTCAATGTATATAGAGAATACAAATCAAAATACCAAAAGAAATAACAATAGGAACTGGGATGATTTGTCACAAGGTCTGATCTAGTACGGTCCAACATGATTCCCAAAGTCCTCCTTGAATCCTGAAAGAGGACTTATATACGTATGGTGAGCATACAAGTATACTCATTAGGGAAAACCAAATACTCTCGTGGACAATTGGGGAGGAATACTAATGCCTTGTGAGAAAAGAGATAACCAAGCACCTAATAAGGAAACTAACCACCCAAGCCTCACCAAGGGACACTCCCCAAATAACACAGGTCAAGTAATGTATAGTCATAGAAAATTGATGTTTGGGTACCCCACGCCACTTCCCACTTGTAATTGAAGACATCCTACGCATCGAACCAATCCCTCCATTGTCATCGCAGTCCCACTACCATACCCTGCTCTCACACACTTGGGCCACACCCAGACATCCTGCCTATAAACACCTGGTCCACAACCACTAACCCTCCAGCAGACACCTGGTCCATTACTGTCACACGTAATCCCGCCTACAAACACCAAGGCTAGAACAACCATTGCCACGCCTATAGACACCTGGGCCTCATCCCGAAGATACTTGGGAAACCACCTTCCTGCACACACCTGAGCCAACCACCACACTACACTTCAGAAAGATTCTTAGTCTAATAATGGAATTTAGGCCATCACAGCCTGCCCGAAGAGTCTGGGGATATTCGGGAAATGGATCAGAAAGGAGCTAATAACCAGCCACTCATAGGAGTGTTGGTAAAAACACCCTCCCCCATGAAATGGGGGTGTTCAGCACTAAGTGCTCAACTTGGGTGGGGCGCAAATAAGAAACAAAAAAACTACAAGTATATGTATACGTAACAAGCACTCAACCAGTCTAGGTTTTTCTTCAGACAACCTAAAGAACACTATCCTTACAATTCATTCATAAGAGAGGAGAACAACGCCCATTCCCAAGTCACAACTAACATCAAACCAAATCCCCATTTTTCCATCCTTGTTTTCATGATCAGTAATAATGTTTAAATAAAATTCTGCACTACTGGGCAACTAATTGAATAAGAACAAACTAGGAGAAAAGTTACAACCAACAGAAATTTAAGCATTCACACCCAGTTCTATTTCAAAGTCACAACAACAAGGTACAAGGGATATCTCTCGAAGTACAGGAACTAAACAAAACCCCAAGATACAGCCTAATGACCCCAAAATCCAAGAGCTAATGGTTTCTCAACAACAGAAGTTCCCACCCCAATTCATGATGTAAGCATAATAATCACAAAACCTCATGGTATAAAAACAAGGATCCCATCCCCACCCGCATCACCCCATCAATCTAAGCACCCATCCAAGAAAACCATAAGGTCACCCGCAGATGGCCCATGATGGAAAACAACCAAACCACTACCACCAACTCAAGGTAGGCCCATGAAGGTATTATTAGATTTAAAAGATTTAACACACTCCATGGTGTCAATTCCACTGGGATTAAACTGGGGTTATCATAGAAAAGGACTTGGTCTAGGTGATTCCAATTTATTTATCTGAATATACGTAATTAACCAATTTCCTTTACATTGAAAAAGGATCACAACCAAAAAAACAAGACATTTAAACATCTCAAGGTTACAGGTTTATTCATGAACAGACAAACACCACCAATAAACATGATTTTCAGTAGGCGTAAGCCCGCACAATTCAGAAATCATTAATCATGAAAAAAGAGAAAAACCGAGAAGCATCATCGATCACACCCCTCCCCTTCATTTATTGGAATCTATTTATTATCATTATTTAAGATTGGTTCATCCAATTCTAAGGAAGCAGTTTCATACCAACCCCGCAAGATACACAAAAAACGAGAGAAGAAGGTGAAACCCCTACCTGACAATCAAGGGTCGATGTTAAGTACTCGTGTGGAAAATGGAAAACAGGAGTGGCAGGAACTCCACGGAACACGAAAGGAAAAAATCACAACAGGGATACGGCTCATCGTGAGGAAGGGTACTCCGAGAAGGATGATTGAGAAAAGAAACATTGTGATAAGACTTTAGGTTATAAAGGCTGATAAGGGCTGAGATACAACGCTCCCGGACAGTTAATATACAGAGAGAAACCGCATAAGAAGTGGGATCGTTGGTTTCCCACATGGCTGGGAAACCCCACATGTCATTAAAGGGTCCCTGCATTTCGGGGCGGTTTAAACTGATGCACACCTCATGGTTTTTTTCATTTAAGGTGTACCTCACCAATCATTTAATTTAACAGGGCATTAATGGGCTATAAAACAGGATTAAAGGGGTAAAAACGTGGATTAAAAGCCAATTTGCACAAAAAGAGGCGCCACTGGGAGAACTAATGGTCACCAGTAGGCTAGGCCTACCGTTAGGCCGAGCCACTGGTAAGCTGAGGCTACTGATAGGCCGAGCTACCGGTTGGCCAAATCTACTGGTAGAACGAGCCACCCGTAAGCTGCGACTACAAGTAGGCCGAGCTACCAGTAGGCTGAGCTACCGGTAGGCCTGCTACAGGTAGAACAAGCTCCAGGTAGACCGAGCTACCGGTAGAGCGAGCTACCGGTAGAACAAGCTACCGGTAGACGAAGCTATCATTAGACCGAGCTACCGGTAGATCGCGCTACCTGTAGACTGAGATACCGGTAGACTGAGATACCGTTAGATCGAGCTACCGGTAGGATGAGATACCGGTTGGAATGCTACCGGTAGACAGAGCTACCGGTAGACCGAGCTACGAATAGTCCGACCTACCGGTAGGCCAAGGCTACCATTAAGCCTCACCAAGAAGCTGTGATAGCTTCCCAGACTACCACGAACAATAAAAAATCACATTTTTACTAAGTAATGGACCCCAAAAACCCTGTCTATTACATCAGATACTTCTCAAACTATTCTCGTCCCTATTAATATAAGAACAACCTAGAAATATACTTCTCAGGGGAAAACCCTGGAGTTCTTCCAAAGCAGGAACAGAACCCCTCCTACAACTAGGAACACTCACCCAAATGTCATCAACCACAACGTTCACAACAAACACAAGGATCACACTGTCTGATACAAGTGTAAGGGAGTCTCCTCATACATGTCACGATATTATCCACTTTGGGCGGCATTGACTCACCCACAAGGGTTTAATCACATCTGCATTAATGCCTCTTAATTAGCAGTTAGGTTTTCCCATCATCACACATTCATACACACACATAGATTACAGGGAATAGATCATCTAATAGCTAAGAAAAACAAGAATTCCATATATTAAATGACAAGGTACAATATCTCATGGATCAGAACAAAAACAACAAGTCAAAACAACTATGGGTACTGAACGCGTAACTGGGCCTCCTGCTCCCATGTGCTCTCATCTAGGCCACAATGCCCCCACAACACACGAACCAAGGGGATGGTTCATCCATGAAGCACTTTCTCCTTACAATCCTCGATCTTGATTGGTCGTTATATGAAGGTCGCATCGTCTTCGACTACTAAATCTCCCCAATCGATGATGTGGAAGTCGTCGTGTAGATATCGAAGAAGCTGGACACATGGAATACATCTTGTATCCTCAGTAAATGAAGTGGTAGCGCTAGATGATAAGCCATATCACTAAGGGTCTGACGAACCCGGGAGAGAGCTTACTTCCCCTACCGAACCTCCAATGTCCACGCTGAGGGGAGACCTTCAAGAAGTGCTCTGCACCACCTCTGGGCCAAGAACGCCTCCTTCTCCAACCTCAGTCCATGACACAGGTGAGCGACACAACCTTCCATATAGGGCATTGAATGGAGCAATGCCAATGGTAGAGTGATGGATATTATTGTAGGATAACTCTACCAGAGGCATCTGTTGCACCCATGATCCCCCAATGTTCAGAATACATGACCACAACATGTCCTCCAAGGTCTGGATGGTGCGCTCTGTCTACCCATCTGTCTGGGGGTGAAAGCAGGGATAAGACGTAGATGGGTGCCCAAATCATGTTGAAATCCCCTCCAAACATGTGAGGTAAAATGTGCATCCTTGTCCAAGACTATGGAACTCGGAACTCCATGCAACTACATTACTTCTTCCACATACTTCTGTGCTATAGCGTCCACTCCACTCGACTCCTTATTTGCCATAAAGTAAGCTGGCTTCGTCAAGTAGTCCACCACTACCCAGATGGCGTCACATCCCCCTTTACCTTGGGTAGTCTCGTGACTAAATCCATTGAGATGTTATCCCACTTCTACTCGGGGACATCTAAAGGTTGCATCAACCCGCATGGAACACGATGTTCAGCCTTTACCTGCTGACACAGTAAGCACTTGGCCACAAATTCTGCCACTAGTCATTTTACTCAAGGACACCAAAACTGTCTCCTAAAATCCTAGTACATCTTGGAAACATCTAGGTGTACCACTAGGGGTGAGTTGTGGAACTCACAAAGAAGATGGCCCCGCATTGCCTCTGGAACAAACAACTTTCCTCGGAAAAGCATCCAGTTCTGACCATCCTCCGACCACCCTTCTGGATCATTGACCTAGTCAACTCAGTCACGCATCACTTCGCACTCTGGGTCTCCCCAATGAGACTCCTCCATTTGCTGAAAAAGTGAATATTGCACTGTCGTCTTATACAAGAAACCTCCAAATCTATCCATCCTCACATCAAGGTGCAAGGTATCCAACTTTTCCATCGCCTTCCAAGGGTCTGTCGACTCTCAGAACACATCCTTCTGCGACCTCCTACTCAATGAATCTACCACTACATCCCCTTTTTTTAATGTGTAGTAAATATCGTAGTCGTAATCCTGGAAGAACTCCATCCACATTTACTTCCGTAAGTTTAGGTCCCACTGGGAGAAGACATAATTCAAGATTTTGTGATCCGTGAAGACCACAAAGAGTTCTCCAATGAGGTAATGAAACCATAACATCAGTGTGAAAATGACCACTACAAGTTCTAGATCGTGGGTGGAATAATTGCACTCATGAGGGCGTAGCTGCCTATACCCATAAGAGATCACTCATTGTTGCTGAATCAATACACATCTGAGGCCTTTCCCTGAAGCATCCCCGAACACCTCATACGCTGCCCTTTCTTCTGGTAGTCTCAGCACTGGAGCACTGGTCAATTTCTCCTTCAGATAGTTGAAGGCTACCTCACACTGCTCACTACATATTAAAACCTGGACCTTCTTGGTCAAGGCTGTCAACGGGGATTCAACTCATGAGAAGTTGGGTAAGAACCTCTGATAGTAACCTACCAGCCCAAGGAAACAGTGAAACTCTTCCACATTCTTGGGTGCTTACTAAGAAACAACTGCCTCAACCTTTTATTGGTCCACCGCTACCCCCTGTTTGGACATTACATTCCCAAGGAAGTGTACTTCACACGTCCATAACTTTCAGTTCGATAACATTCCATAGAGCTAGTGCTGTCGGAGGACCTCTTGAACCATCCTCAGATGCTTCGCATGGTCTTCCTCTGTTCTTCAATAGATCAGGATGGCATCGATGAACACAACTACGTACCTATCCAGGTACTCCATGAAGAAGGATTTCAACAGCCCCATGAACACATCCGGGGCATTTATAACACCGAAAGGCATGACTATAAACTTGGAGTGCCCATATCTTCACCAGAAGGATGCCTTCAAGATGTCTCCCTCCTTCACCCTCAACTGGTGATATCTAGACCATAGGACGATCTTAGAGAACCATCCTGCCCAATTTAGATGGTTAAATAGATCGTCTATCCTCTGAAGAGGGTAGGGATTCTTGATCATTACCTAATTCAGCCTCTTGTCATCTATGCATAACATGAGACCACCATCTTCATTCTTTGGGAACAATACAAGAGCACCCCCCGGTGATGCACTCGGTCCAAAAAAACCCATCTTCATCAGATCTTAGATCTGAATCCTCAACTCACATAGCTCTGATGGAGCCATCCGGTAGAAAGCCATCGAAATCAGACGAGAACTAGGCCGCAAGTCTATCCCAAACTTGATATCACGTCCGGGGGTAGATTTGTCACCTCCTCAGGGAAGATGTCCATAAACTCACTAACGATTCCTCGTACTTCCACCCTCTCAGTATCCACTAACTCTACTGAGAGCTCAACTAACAAGGAGAGGAGGGGTTCCTCTCCCATGCTGCCCTTCTGGCCACTCTGCTTACCGGTGAAAGTAACACGTCGCCAACCCATGTTTGAGAACACAATCCTTCCTCAGAAGAAGTCGATTATGGAACACACCGAGAACATCCAGTCGATGCCTAGGATGACATCGTATGACTGTATCTGTAGCAGTATTAGATCCCTGACCGACTGATGGGGTCCTATCGTCAGCCTGCATCCTCTACAAACATATAACTAGTCGGTCTGACCTCCAACTGGTGTGCTCAGCACCAGGGGCACTGGAAGTCTCTCGGCATCTAGACCCAGAACACGGGCCAGACTGGGTTAAAAAAAGGAGTGTGAATCTCTAGAATCGAACAAGGCGTATGAAAGGGTTCTGATGAAATTTATCGTACCACGAACAACCTTCGGTCATGCTGGAACTGCTACCTTCGAGGCGTGAAACTGTCCACGTCCACCCCTCTACCCCTCGGCTATCTGCCGCCTCCCCGACCAGGCCCTGGTCGAGTTCCCTAAGGAGAACCCTGAGGTCGGTCTCCCCTGGAACGTCTGCCCTCGGAGGAGCGGGAGCTCGCTTCCCTCGCTGCTGCTACGGGAAGGGGATAGTTGGAAGCTGCTACTGAGGTGGGTGTTGGGCCTGTCTGCCACTACCATACTGAAATCCGTCCGAGCACAGATTCCGGAGATTTCCATGGCTCCCACAGTCGAATCACCTTGGTCCTGGGCCTGAAGGGAAAGGGAGAGGACTGGGGAACCAGAACTAGAACTGCTATGGCCTGCTCCCTACTAGTCGGAACCTAGAGGGTCCCGATGCTGGAGTTCTGGTGCTGACGACCATTCCCTTTTACGAGCCTAGCTGGATCCCCTCTCGTGACACACCTCCCAGTGTGTGAATCCTCTCCACCACAACATCCTTCTTTTGACCTCCATGTATATCGGGAAGGTGAAGGGGGTAACTGCGTAATGGAGGGAGGGTCAGAGCGCCTCCTCTAAACGTCTTGCCCGCGACTCCTCATTTGGAAAGAGGACTGAAGAAGAGCGGATGAGATCCATGAACTTGATACCCAGCTCCCTTACCAACATACTCCCCTGTTGGAGGAAGAGTAGCTTCTGGCTCTTCTCTGCCTTCATCGTAGAAGATTTTAATTCTGCCTGAAACTCCTTCTCGAAATCAACCCATTCCACCTCAGCCTCTCTCCTCTCTCCAGGTAGAGCGTCCACCACTGAAGCGCTGCTCCCTGGATCTGGCTGACGGCCAGAGGAACCCACTACTCGGTCAGATCCCAGATCAAGTCGAAGGATATCACTAGCTCCTCTAGCCAGCTCTCCGTCTTCATGTCAGAGGTGCTGCCCTCGTACTTCTCGAGGGTCTGTCATTGAAAGTCTCTAAGCGTATTCTTCCACTGGTCAACCCACTCCTCTTTATCAGCCCTCTGCTGATCGGCCAAGTCAACCCCATGGGCCTTTATCGCTCGTACAACTTGTGGTCGTCTCCCGGATGCCATAGCACCAAGGTAAACATGGAATTCATATTCCCAATTAGTGTAGAATATTGTTCTTAAAACTTATTAAACATCTTATTTATTTAAAATTCCCAAAACACCCCATAAACACGAGAACAAAAGTCATTATAATGCATTTACCTTTACTAGGGTCTCTACCGTGCAATCAGCATGGGCTCACATGGTCGTTCGGTAGGTCCAGAGACCTTACATCGGATCACTGGGGGCATAAAATCCCGTGTCATAACTGGTTTTCCCTAGCCTAATTCACTCACCATGTTCACCGAACACTATTTACCTACCATCCCATGCAATCCTTGTTGTTCCTAACTCTAGAATCCATCCTATCTCTCAACCATCTCCTCTGATACAATTATGTCATGACCCCCCTTCATGAAAAGGAGGGAAGGGTCAGCAGATTGCCAGGCCCTTAATTCATTAAGTTGAAGGAGAGATAATGACCCCTGAAACCCACCTTCAATAGGTCATGGAGTGGCGACCAGCACCAAGGGCATGAAATTACACACTAAATTGAAGGAATAACCCTTTTTTCATTTAATAGGATTGGGAGATAAGATATTGAATCCCACAACACCAAACTGAAAGTGAATGTAAATCCAAGAACCATTCCAAATGCATGTTACCAAAGTAAAATCCACAATGTATAAGGAGACTACAAAGAAAAATACCAAAAGAAAGAACAACAGCAACTGTGATGATCTACCACAAGGTCTGAGCTAGTATGGTCCATCACGATCCTGAAAGTCCTACTAGAAACCTGAAAGTAGTTTTATATACATAGGGTGAGCATACAAGTATACTCAGTAGGGAAAAACCATAAAGTCCCTTGTACAAGTGGGGAGGCATACTAATGCCCTGTGAGAAAAGAGATTACCAATCACCGAACAAGGAAACTAAACACCCTTGCCTCACCAAGGCACAATCCCAAAATAACGCAAGTCATGTAATGTATAGTAATAGCACATCGATGTTTGGATACCTCGTGCCACTTCCCACTGGTTACTAAAGACATCATGCACATCGAACCAATCCCTCCATTCACATTGTCGTCCCACTGCCATACCCCCCCCCCCCCCCCTCACACACCTGGGCCACAACCACACACCCCACCTACAAACACCTGGCCCACAACCACTAACACACCCGTAGAAACCTGGTCCACAACGGTCACATGTAACCACACCTGCAATCTCCTAGGCTAGAACATCCACTACAACACCCGAAGACACCTGGGACTCATCCCTAAGATACTTGGGAAACCACATGCCCACACAAACCTGGGCCAACAAGCACACTACCCTGCCCAAAGTTTCTTGGGCTAATAATGGACTTCAGGCCATCACAACCTGCCCGAAGAGTCTGGGACTATTCGAGAAAGGGAGCAGAAAAGGAGATAATAACCAGCCACTCATATGAGTGTTTGGAAAAGCACCCTCACCCATGAAATAGGGTTTTTCAGCATTAAGTGATCAACATGGGTGGGGAGCGAATAAGAAACACAAAAACTACAAGTATATGTATAGTTAACAAGCAGTCACCCAGTCTAGGTTTTTCTTCAGAAAGCCTAAAGAATACTATCCTTACCATTAATTCATAAGATAAGAGAACAAAACTCATGCCCAAGTCACAACTCACATCAAAGCTAATCCCCATTTGTCCATCCTTGGTTTCATGATCAGTAATAATGTTTAAAAAAATTTCTGCACTACTGGGCAACTAACGGTATAAGCACAAACTAGGGGAAAAGTCACAGCCAATTGCAATTTATGCATTCACACCTAGTTCTATTGCAAAGACACCACAAAAAAAGAAAAGGGAGATCCCTCGAAGTACTAGAACCAAATAAACCACCAAGATACAGCCCCATGTCCCCAAAATCTAGGATCCGATGGTTTCTCAACAACAGAGGATCCCACCACTATTTGTTATGTAAGTAGAGTAATCACACTACCTCAAGGTATAAAAATACGGGATCCCATCCCCACCAGCATCGCCCCATCAATGTAAGCCCCCATCCAAGAAAACCATAAGGTCACCCGCAAATGGACCGTGAAGGAAAACAACCAATCCACAACCACCAACATAGGGTTGGACCATGCAGTTATTTTCAGATTTAAAATATTTATCACACTGCATGGTTTCAATTCCACTGGGCTTAAACCGGGGTTATCATAGAAAATGACTTGGTCCTAGTGCTTCTAATTTAATTATTCGAAGATACGTAATTAACCAATTTCCTTTACAAAGAAAAAGTTTCACAACCATAATACAATCCATTTAAATATCACAATGGTAATAGTTTGTTATTTCACAAACAAATACCACCAACGACCATAAATTTCAGTAGGCGTAAGCCCACAGAATTCAGAATTCATTAATCATGAAATAGGAGAAAAATAGAGCATCATCATCGATCAAATCCCTCCCCTTCATTCATTAGAATCCATTTATTATCTTCATTTATGTTTGGTTAATCCAATTCTACAGAAGCACTAGCGTACCCACCCCACTAGATACACAGAATGGAGAGATGAAGTTGAAACCCCTACATGATGATCAAGGATCGACTTTATGTCCTTGCGTGGAAACTGGAAAACAAGAGTGGTAGGAACTCCACAGAACGTGAAAGGAAAACCTCGCAACAAGTGTACGGCTTGCCAGGAGGAAGGATACTCCGAGGAGAATGATCGAGAAAAGAAACATAGGGATAAGACTTTAGGTTATAATGGCTGATATGTGTTGAGATACAGCAATCCCGGATGGTTAAGATATGGAGAGAAACCACATATGGAGAGGGATCGTGGGTTGACCACACAGCTAGGACAGCCCACATGTCATTAAAGGATCCCCGCCATTCGGTGCGGTTTAAACCGACGCACACCTAATGGATTTTTTTTAATTTAAGGGATACAACACCAATAATTTTATATAAATGGTCATTAATGGGCTTCAAAACAGGATTAAAGGGGTCAAAATGCGGATTAAAACCCAATTTGCGCAAAAAGAGGCGCCACTGGGAAAGCATGTGGTCACCAGTAGGCTAGGTGTACCGGTAGGCCAAGCCACTGGTATGATGAGGCTACCAATAGGACGAGATACCAGTTGGCCAATGCTACCGGTAGACCGAGCCACCGGTAAGCCGCGGCTACCGGTAGGCCAAGCTACCGGTAGGTCGAGCTACTGGTACACCGAGCTACCAATAGGCCCGCTACCGGTAGACGGAGCTACCGGTAGGCCAAGCTACTGGTAGACCGAGCTACGAGTAGACCGAGCTACTGGTAGACCGAGCCACTGGTAGATCGAGCTACTGGTAGGCCAAGCTACCTTTAGGATTTCCACCAGCAGACCGAGCTACCGGTAGACTGAGCTACCGATAGGCCGAGCTACTGGTAGGACTAGGCTACCGTTAAGCTTCACTGAGAAGCTGTGATAGCTTCCCAGACTACCCCGAACACCTAAACATCACATTTTTACTAATTAACAGACCATAAAAACCCGGGCCATTAAAATATTAATATTAAATTATTTACACATATATTAAATAAATTCATTGGTAATCATTTTGTTAAAAAATATAATAAAAAACATTTAAATTTAAAGGAAATGTTTTTTATAGAAATTGCTTTCATGTGTGAGATGACTGATAATATTAATAAACAAAATTAATCGATGTTTTTAATTTTATGTAATTAAAATTATATATTATGTATTCAAATAAATAATCCTTCATATAATATTCTTCATGTAATGAGATAATAATAAATCTAGTTTTATGCTTGAAAATTGTAATTCTCTATAAAAATTTTAATCACATATTGTAAAACTATTTTAAATGTAAATTTTTTGAATTTAAAAAGTATTTTTAAAAATGGAATTCACATTATTAATCATTATTTCAACCATTTCTATTAATTATTTTATTATAATTTAATGATATGTTTAATATTTTTATTAATAGTGAAAAATACTATGTTTTTTAAACTACATTATCTTTTAAAAAATTCAGAAACATTATTTTTTAAAATTTATAAAAAAAGTAATATTACATAAATTATAATTTTTTGAATCCAATTTAGGTAATTGGATTATATTTTATTTTTATTTGATATAAAAATAATTTATAATTAAGAAATCTATTAATTTTGAAAAATAATCTTTCAACTCGTTTGTGGGTTTGATATTAAATTGATATTTTCTAGTTCAATTAAATTAATTTGTAAAACTTTATTCCATTTTATTAAAAAAAATATTAAATATTATAAAATAAGTTAAATTATTTTTTAAAATTAAATATGTAAAAAACAAAAATTAATTATCGGGGTTACATTTAAAACTCGTTTTCCATGGGATAAATCAAAAATTAATGATATTTTTTAATATATAAAAAAATTTAACTACTTTTCAATGGATGTAGTTTGTCTTTATAATATCCGAATATTTAATATATGTTTATTTGGATTGATTATTCATTTTATTATTTTATCATTTTGTAATGTTTTTGGAAATTTGTATAAAAGTCATATCATTCAATTATAAAAGGACTCACCCTATCATTTGATCTACATGTACAAAAGAATTTTTGGTTCGTCCAATATATAACCAAACACATTACACACATCCATACCCATGACCAAAACTCCTTATATAGTTATAAAACAAAATAGGTTCTCTAAAAAGTGGTATATTTCTTAAACATGATTCATCATAATATTTCTCCCCCTAACTCAAAAATATAATATATTTCAATTATAAAATAATAAAATAAATATATTACATATATTATTATTTTATTATCTAAATATAATCACATTTATTCATCCCCAATTCAATATGAATGGGAAACAAATATGTCGATCATGTGTGATGAAGTACCATCTCCCAAATAGATGTAATTAATTTTCTCTACCCAAACATTAAATATGGATTTAAGGATTTATTTAATTCATATGTTATACATATGAAAAAATTATAATTTTGGAATTGTAATATAACCTATATAATCTTAACCTCCGGTCCATTTGGAAATTATAACATCGCTTATGCTTACATGTGTTCTACATTCTCCATGAAGTGAAGTGATACCGTTATCATTTTTTTTAAATATATAGTAATAAAAAAATTAATGAATATATATAATATAAAATAAAAAATAATAATGACCTCATAGTGATTTTTTATTTACATTGTTTTCTATCCATTTATTAAATTGAATTATCTATCAATCATTAATAAGACATAGTGTCTTCATAAATGATGGAATTCATTAATATATCAATAACATTGATATAGGAATATAAAGATGTATATAATGAATATATATGAAATTAAAATTATTATTAAAATTATAGGGATGTTCGGACATTGATTAATGTACAAGACCAAAACTATTGAACGAATATTTATATGAAAAAAAGAATTTATCAATAAAAATAATGATTTTCACAGAGAATTGTAAATTAATAGGTCAAAAAAATATTCTCTGTAAATACTATGTGTTATGAAATATATTTTCTTGGATATAAAATTTCTATTAAATAATTTTATATTTATTATAATTGTGGTTCATACACATATTAAAATAATCAGGCATCTAGAAAGGGACATCATTTCAATTTCCATTCATTGAGGCATATTTTAATGTTATCCACCAATTCTTATAATATTCTCAATGTAATATAATTTTATATATTTCATATGTAATTCAAAAAACATAAGGGTATTTTATGTTCCAATTCAATTTATTTTATAATGTTTTTTTGACCGGAATTTTACCAAGTGGTGAGTGTTTCCAAACTCAATTTTCTTTTATTGAGATATATCATTTCTTCATTAATTATCTTATATCAATAATATGTGTGAAATTAGAATTTTATAATTTCTGTTGTATGTACTTGTTTATTATAAATTTAATTTTTTACACATAACAAATTAATTAATTAATTTTTATTTCAATGATATGATAATTGTAATGGATTTTTATCACACTTTTATTCCCACAAGACATATTCCATATTCACCAATTTATTCTCTTCTATGATATTTTGTAATACAAATTAATGTATTATATGATTCATCGAATGTCACTCATTCTATATAGATTCTGAAATAATGTTAATTAAAACATTATTTTAATGATTTGTAGGATTCTAATATGGTAATTTTTTATTTCACTATTTCATCATTATTCCAGATTGTTTATTTTAATTAATCCGGTGAGAAAATTATTTAAATATTTTTATCTGATAACATTATGTTTTCATATACTATATTTTTCCATGTTATTTTATTGAAAATTTATATTTTAATCTATCTTCTATATAATATTACAGGGAAAATGATTTTTTTATCTGAATGATTTCCTTCCCAATTTGGTAGAAAATTATTCTATTCTACATTCATATTTTTCTAAAATCATTTAAAATAATATTTCTAATATTAAATCATGATATATTAATGGAGTTTTTATCCATGTTTTACCTTTAAATAATTGATTAAAATTACTATTTTTTTCATTTAAATAATATGTTACTTTTTATCTTTTTATTGAATCATTATAGTAATCTAGGTGATGATGAAATTTATTATTTCGACATAATGTACGTTTTTGAAAACCATATCCACTATAATCAATGTTATTAAAGGGAGTGAGATTTATGTATCATCATTAGGGTTTCCAATGTTTAGTGGATGAACCTATGGTTCCAAGATTTTGAATTTTAAAAAATTCTATTTGAATTTTGAATTTAGTTGTTTAAATCCAAAACATTATCTTTATTGGATGTTGTTTTGATAAAATTTTTTCACGGTGTATATTTCAATCATATCCCCTAAAATTGTATTGTAAAAATTAAAAACAAGTATTTATTGGGTGAATGGAATGTATTCTAAAACACACTTGAAAAAAATTCCTCACATTGAAGACCCCCAATTATTATAATGCATCATTTAATGTTATATGTGAAAATTTTAAAAGAAATTATTTCCCATAATATTATTGAATTTTTTAAATTTAAAAGTTCATGTTAATGTGAATTGGTTATTTTACTCAAGAATTTTGTTACTGACATGTTTCTGGATTTTTTATTCATCAATAATGAAAAACCTTATTTTAAAAATTATCCATTGGGGGTATATTGTAATTATTCCAACATGATTATTTATCTAGATGGTTTATTATTAACTGGAAAAGTAATATGTTGTCTTTAGATTAGTCTCCATGATAATATATATGGTTGAGTATATTTTTATTGATTATGGATATTTTTAATATTTTAAAATATTTGTTTTCTATCTGAATTTTTATATAGATTATGCTTCATCTAATTATTATAAGAAATGATTTTTACATATTAAATTATATAAGGGATATATATCATTTTGTTTCATTAGTATGTATCAGGTAAAAAACTATTTTGGGTACATAGCTAAAGAATAATCATTTATGTATTTATTATCAGAATGAGGCTTTCATGTTATGTATGTGATGTCAATAATTATGCATTTCATTATTATGAGATCAGGTGATCCTAGACATATAATTATTTTATTAGTTATGATATAGTTTGAAAATATTAATTCTCATGGGATTATTTATATGGAAATTGTTTGATCATTATTTGTTCAAGTCAAATTATTCTCAAGGATAATTTTTTTGATTAAATGGATTTTTTAGATACTTATTTTTCAATATAGAATAGTCGTTATTTAATCCAGATTGATTCCACTATTTGGACACCCATAACGAAAAAAATCATATAACCCATTTCTTATGATTCCTTTCTCTATAACCATAGTACGTATATTAAATTGATGTAATGGTATATTATAATGTTAATAATAATATTATAAATAAAAATACAGTGTTTTAGTATCGTTTTTAAATTGTAATGTGAGATTCACATATCTATATAGTGTACCATGATTAATTAATTATTAATTATTTCAGGATAAAATTAAATGTATTTAGTGAAAATTTAATAAAGTATCCAATATATTTGGGCAACTAGTTTCGACGTATTCATAGTTATATTCATACAAACCTTTTTATAAATCTTGCAAACTATATTAATTAGAACATAAATTATATAATATATAAATATGAATTATATTTAGGATAATTATAATTATATGTTTACATCATAATATTTTTGTAATGTAGAGATTTTTTTGATTTAATAAAAATACTTAGCTTCCTTGATTATATAGGTGAATGTGGATCTGAAAAAAAATCAAACCTTAGGGTAATAACATAAAAAATTTAACATTGAGAATTGACTCGATCATCACCTTGTATACAATAGAGGCTTTGATGTACAACTGGATTAACACTCTAAGGGGATAATCTAGGGTAAATACAAATTTTCTTACGAATCATCGCACATGATATAAATAGATGATGTTCTTAGATGGACTATGTCACACCTAATGTAAAATTTATTGAAAATAAAGTGTAATGGTTTTTTAATCAATTTTTTTTATAATTATTATAAATGGTCTTCACAACATGATTTTTCATTTTAGTGAATTGAATAAGCTCTGAAGAATGATGTTAATACATAATTTGAGATAAAATATTGTTATTAAAAGTAACCAAGTGGTTTTATAACTTAAGTGAAATATTTCATTAATATTATTAACCGGCTATACTAGTAAAAGATTAAGGACATATACAATAACAAACTCTCAAAATCGTTAAAAAATAGAAGGATTATGTAAATTAAATTATATGGTGGTAGATATTATGGAGGATATAAGGTAAAATTACCTTTATAAAATAAATTGGGATAAATAAACCATGAATAATATCCCAATGGATTAGTAATTTTTTTAATTGTTTAAAATAAAGAAATAAATAAATGGATTACTGAGGAAATGTAATAATTTTAATGGAGGGAAATAAATTACATTCAAGTGATGAATTTATTGTTTATTACCATAAATATATAAATCATGGGAATTAACTATTCCAATGAACTCTTTAAAAAGATATCTCCTAGTCCTTGAACATCCAATTTTATAAAAAAAGGGAATTAAATGTTTCGATGTATTTATGTAATGGGGTTAAAAAAACCTATTATTGAATTATGTTTATCAATAATATTTGGGTTGTTTCAATCATTAATAATATAAGGATTATTTTAATTCCATATATTTTACAATGATAAGAGTAATGGAATCCACAAGGGGTTTATATTATAATACTTTTACATATGTTTAATTTATTATACCACCAATATTATGGTTTTTGGGATGGATTTCATAGATGGTTAATATTTTCATGGGAGATATTTGTTGTAACATAATCCTTACTATTAAAATAAGTTTTAGTGAATAAATTATTTGATAAAGAAATAATTTATATTTTTGGACATAAGATTAATGCTATCTATATTTTTTATGGTTAACATTATCTATAATGTTATGGTAATAATACTCAATTGAGATTATTATGTTTTGTGATGAAAATAAAATATATAGGAAACCGTATTTGATAAAAATTTATTTAATTATTAATGTTATTCCTGATGTTATATTTATTATTTTTGGGAATATTAAAGAAATTATATTAATAATTATTTTGAAAAGGTACAACTAATATGATTGTTAACAACCCATTACATTTATCATGTCTCATGGTCTTAAACCCACAACAAAAGAAGAATATGGGTTTATAACCAACCAGTGGCCTATGTAACATACTAGCTAATATGAAATTATTATTACTTAAACTGTTTCATGGATCAATATTAAGTATATTTTTTTGTAATCATATTATAGGAATATAAATTATTTTATTTTTATGTGATTGATTATATTTTAGGAGATTATATATTTGGTTGAAAAATGTATAACAATTATTTATTATATAATAGACTGTTTGTTAGTAATATTGTCAGAATAATGATATTAAAATAATATTTCAGCATTAAGAAAATTATTTTGAAATAAAAACTATATATGTTTACCAATATATGTGTGGAAACAAATGGTACTTTAGAAACATCATTGGTTTATCATTTTGTGGGAGTTAACATTATCAGGATCATTAAAAAAATTGGATCAATAATCATTATCATTTACCATATATATATCTGAAATCTGTGTGTCTTATCTATCTATAATTTCAAATCCAACTAATTATTTCTATCTTGAAATTTATGTTCTGGTTTATTCTATAATTACATTATTCGTCCCATTATCTCTTGTTAGGTTGATATTTGTTAACCCATTTTAGGGTGTGGAGTTTCCAAAATGTATTTTCAAATTTAAAAACTTTTTATATCCACAATAAATATCAAATTTCTTTAATTTTCATTATTTAGTGTATGGAGAATGTAAAACAATAATTTTTTTTAAAATTTATTTCTCCTTATATAAATATAATCACATCGATACCTTTCACTTCATGCGACCCAAAGATCCATAATATAGTAAAAACATAAAACATTACTATTATATTGTATGGTATGGATATTAAAAAATAAATTCCTATATATATATATGTGTGGTTTACAATTGAATAAAATAAATTAATTTATTGTCGATTTATTATAAATGAAAATAAAAATCATTCATAAATTATATAATTTATTAACTTTTTATGAGTGCAATGTGATCTCATCATAATAAATGAATGAAATCACTATTGGTGATTTATAATAATGGATATTATATATTATGTATTAAATAAATTATTTTATAATTTTTATATTACTTTTTCAAGAAATTGGATAAGAATAAATCCGATTTTTTTATAAAACTATTTTTTTAAAATGTGGTTTTGTTACATTCCACATATGTATTTTAAAATTCTATTCATATGATCATATAAATTTTATTTTTTATACAAATATCATATTTTTAATCTTTATTCAAAAATACACTACTAATGTTTTTGAAAAGATTTATTTTTCTAATGAATTGTATAATATATTTATTTATTTTTGAAAAAAATTATTTAATTTAAATCATTTAAAAAGTCATATTTTATTTAAAAATTTTATTAAAAGTAAAATAAGTTCATTTATATTGTTTTACGTCAATTTTATTTTTTAATAATACTTATTATGTTGAGTTTTGATATAAAAATATTTGTTTCAGAAAACTATTTCTTGAGAAAATTACATTAACTATTTGTTTGCATGATTAATTTTATATTTAATTCTTCCACAAGTATGTAATGAATTTCCTAAAAAATTTTCCTTTTTTAAAAATAAAAATAAATAATAATTATTATTTTCAAAATTATTTCTCGTAAAAATTATTTATAAATAATTTGATCATTATTTATTGTGTTTAATGTTACAACATGTTTACTGAGGGGTTAAGTCTCAAGATAAGGGTATACATTCCATTAATAAAATTATATATATATTTTTCATATCAATATATGGGACATATAATATCCACATATTTATTATTATTACATTTCATTAAATTTGGATTTTTAATGACTCTGTGATTTTGTAATCTTTTCAGATATTTAAAAGAAGTAATCATCCCCCACTTCTAAAAGTGCACCCCCTATCATCCCCTACCCAATACACATAGTCAATTTGGATCACATATTAATTTCCACAGTCCCATACATCCAACCAAAACCACATAATAGAGTGCATATTTAGGTAATAAATCCATTATAATATGGTTTTTGATATAAAACTATAGATATTACATAGATAATAAATATAAATTTTTACATTACATATACATATTATTTATTTCTATACCAAATAAAATATTATTTAAAAATTACAAAATGATATTAAACTACTATCAAATTAAAATTGAAATATAATAATTTTAATGGATTCTATTATATATATACCCTCATCCATCAAATGCGATACCAAGGAATTGATTATGTGTTTAAGGGATTACATCGCCATGAAGTAATGTAGTTTTTTGCGGAATTAATTTTCATGGATATAAATATGGTTAGATAAAATGTACATATTTTATACTTAGTAAATAATTAGACATATAGAATAATAATATGACATGTAAATTTTTATCTTATGATCTATTGAAAATTGATAACGCTGCTCAGGCATATATGTGGACTATAGCCTCAAGGAATTTATGTGATGCATTTTGTTCATTTCACATTGAAATGAGTTGTATAATGTAATGATATAAGGATTATATATGATATATATGTCATTTTATGGATTATTTAATTCTTAAGTACTCTCTACCATCCATTCATTCCATCTATTTTAAAAATGTAAATAGTTACCATGCATATATATGACATACCTTCTATCTGAATGGTGTAGTTAATTAATCTCAATAGAATTTAAAAATAAATATATATATATATATTACTAATGAATATATATGATGTTTAAAAAATTTAATAAAATATAGAGGTTACTAGTCAATGATCATATTACAATGAAAAAATATACCGAACCAAAATATTAACGAAAAACAAATTAGTTATCACCCAAAAAGTAATTTTAACAAAAAAAAATTAATAAAATGGTGATAAAAGTCATTATGTAAATCATATATTAAATAATATAACATATTATTATTCTTCATATATATATATAATAAATATATATTTACTTGATGGGGGGTACGTAACATACGAGTGTAGTCGGACCCAAATTATGGGATTCCATCTCAATACACTTTTATTGATATATATATTTATATTATTAAAAAATGTATTTATTATATAAATAAAATATTAACACTATATCATTAATAAATAAAATATTATCATATTCTTGTTTAAATTCAATTTCTTTTATTCGGATTTTTTTGTGAATGTTAAAATGTGGAAACTGTTTTATAACTCAATATCTACTCCGTAGGTTATATGAATTAATAATTTAATATATTATGTAAATATTATTTTGGAAAATTAAAATTGTTTATTTTATGTAAAAAATCTACTTTTTTATTGGATTTATGTTTTTTACACATGAAAAGTTTATTTATTATATATCACTTAAAAATTAATGTCATTGTTTGGGATTTTTGACTCTCTTTTATTTTAAATTGACATAATCTTTATTGAAAAACTATTTATTTTTTAAAATGTATATATGTATCATTAATATATTTTATTAATTTTTCTATTAATTTAATGGGATATAAATATCGATGTATGGTTGATCATTTATTGGGTCATATGTGACAAAGGTTACCAATCTGTTATGTGTTTATTTCTTAATCTCATTATTATTTCATATTTTTTATGTCCATGTTACTATTTTGGGAAATATTATAATATTTATATAAAAAACGAATATGTTTTCTTATCCTCTAGTTATTCATGAAATATTCAACTAAAAGTGACATTTTAATCTATTTCATGCATAAACATATCAAATTTTTTTTTTGAAACATAATCATTACTTGTATTTTATATCTATTAATCTATTATATATATCTACATCTTAATTGAAATTATTTATTTAAGATTTGAAATATTTTTCATTTATTTATGAAATGATAATTTTCCAATTATTTAATTTTATAAACTCTTTTAAATTGGATATTCTTGTCATTTTATGCATATAGTACCTTTTGAATTTTCATCAAAAATTTTGAATGAATAAATCATAAACAAACTACGGATGATAAAAATTTCTCCCCCTCATATAAAAAAAATTTATTTTTGGATTGATTTCAATTTTTCCATTATTAGTTTCAATGAAAATATTTTATAATAATTTCATGAAATTTAATCAACATTTAGTTACCTTCGTTTACAGTTTTATTAACCCTTGTTTTTATCTATAGTTTGGGGATGTTTGTTTTTATAATTAATAGAGTGTGTGTATAAATGTACCAATGGATTTAAAATGATATATTTAGGTCAATATTGAGTATCAACCCATTTATAAGTTTTTGTTTATAAACTGTATCTTTTCTATCCAGAATATTTATTTAAACTATGGATATAAATCATTATGTGAATCCATTCATATAAATATTCCTTGATGATGTTTCATGATTGATGTTTAACAAAAGTCATGAATTATATAAATGACTCGGATTGATATAGATTGAAATTTTTTACCTAATGGATCAACTTATTTGGTGTATATTCCACTTAGGATATATACTTATTAATATAATTATTGATGTGATTCTATTGTTCCTACTGAGTTTTTATATTTTGAAAATTGATCTTTAAATCTTTTTTTGAAACCACTTCTCTCAAACCAACTATGATTCCCAGTATATTGTTAGGGTATTAATTCCACTTCAGCTTTATTATTCTAAAAATTTAACTATGATGACTGTCCTCGATATGGTTTCCTGCTTTTTTCTAATACCATCTTTGATAGTGAAATGTTATCATGATATTAAATTGAATCATTGTTTTCTGTTGAAGATTTTTGATATACTATATCTTTATTGATATCTTATATGTTATATCTTCTTTGGCGATTCCATTGTAATGCTGGATTTTATTTCAGATAAATTCCCAATGGTTCAATATTATTTAACCATAAAATTCAAACCACAATTTCAGGACTTACTTGAAATTAATTTTTAAATGTTCTTAAAACCATGATTTTAGATGATTGATGAATTAATATAAAAATGGAATGGAAATTCAGAAAAAAAATATCTTAAATTTAATGGAATTGAAATTTTTGTTATGATTTGAGATGAAAAATATATCACAATTTTTAAAATGATTTCATGAATTGATTTGATGTCGAGCCTTAAGATAAATAGATTATTTATAAACATTATTTTAAATGAGCATTCACTTATTAAGACCTATTATTTTTTTTGGAATTAATAATTTCATGTTGTAAACTAGAACCTATGAAGTTATATTTTTATATGAATTGAATTGATTGATTTTACCATGATAATTTCATTGATTGGAAGAATCACATGAATGCGTGGGTTTTTAGGGGGTAATTAATGATAAAACACTAGGTTTGGACCCTTTATAAATGAATTGAAAAACCAAATAGTGACATAAATATAGTACACAATTTATTGACCAATGTGGTGGTGATTCTTGAATTATAGGGATGTGAGATGTATGCACACATTGATTGTAGATCACTTATTTATTAGTGTGTATATTATATTTCAGCAATATATTATACAACATGTATTTGCACATTTTAGTATGAGATTATTGATTTTGTGATTAAATTTCATTGATTATTGTAGTTTTTTATCCGTGGTAACATATTTATAGAAATTGTTTTTATAAAATGACAATTTTATAAAATTTGGATATATCTTCCATCTTAATTTTTTAAAAATAATGTTTTTTTTTTGAAATTATAAAAAATTAATCTCATTCCTAGTCTTCTAAAAATTTTAATCATTATTGGTATAGTAATTTTGTAATTTATTATAGAATACAATAGGGAACACACAATGATATTTATCTCACATCATAACTTTTCCTTCTTACGTTTGTACATTATCCAATGATATGTCCATGAAAAAGGAAGAAACCCGTAGAGGTGTTGCATGTTCAAGATCATTTGAATATTGAATGGTGGAGGTGAAAATTGGATATGTGATTCATTGATTAGATGGGATATGGTTAAAAATTTACCTTGAAAGAAAGCGTATCTTTTGATGACATACAATTTTGAATTTTTTACCTATTTGTTTCAAAAAATTATTCCCTATGTATTTTTTATCATACCTACATGTATATCTTCTAATTATAATTTTTTTCTGGAATAATAATTACCTTTTTTTACTTTTATAAATCTAGGTTCTAGTAACTATAAAATTGGGATTGTAAATTCCCTATATATGATTTCATTTCAATCATGGTTATAATTGTACCAGGTTATCGGGGATGGTTTGTGATAAAGTGGTAACAGAGGTGTTAGTTGTGAACCTTTAATTGATATTATTATATATTTTGGTTTTCCTTGTCAATAAATAAGTAGGATCGATAAGATTGAACTATTATTTATGAGAAATTGTATCACTACATCCCAACATAATTATCCATATGTTTCCATGGGTGTTGGTGAAACATGACAACAGGGAATAGTTTGAACTATTTTTTAGACATTTCCACTTTTTTTATCTATGTACATTGAAATACAAAACTTGGTATCTACATAAATGAATTTATATCCATGAATATCATTTTTGAGTGTTTTATTTGTGTGTGAAGTTGATTTTTTTTATTTGATTAGCATCTATATTTCGAAGACATGTTTCATTCGGCTAAAGGAGGAAGATTTTGGTGAACCACAATAGAAAAATACTAGGATTAAATTGAATCTTTATAAGGTGTAAGTTCTTGTTTTCTTTTATTTGGTAATATTACCCACACACACATACATTTAGTATATAGTATAGGATCTTCAAATGGATGAATCTATAGTTCATGTTCAAGATTATCATCACCATAAAAAAATATTTTCATGGTTCTAATGATCCTCACGACGATAATAATTGGTTGAAAAAATATAGAACATATTTTGAAGTTATTGTAAAATAAATTATCCATAATAGTGAAATATTCATCCTTAAAACATGAGGTAACTTCCCTAAGATGGTGGTATTTGATGAATGATTTGAAGAATAGTGAGGGATTGGAGTGGAAAGACATCAGATTTATTTTCACAGACTAGTTTAATCTTGTTTTATTGGACTTAGTGGTATCCATAATGTTTCTTCACATTCACTACTGTTGTGGGATTGTGTCACAGTATGCGAACATTTTTTTGAATTTCCACAATTATAACATAGTATTGCATCCGATGAAAAAATTGGGGAACATGAAAAAAATATAATTCTCAAACTATATATCCTAAAAGAATATATATTATTAAAAAATATTATTATTCTATCGTGTATGATATAGTTTTGATAATCAATATTAACCGGGTGTGTAAGATAACATTTATGATAGTTAGTTTTTCTCCAAGAGGTTGTTCTATATGATCCTATAAAGTAGAGACAATGAATTTTTACTATCATGGATGTACTATATATCAATGTTCATCTAGCCCTTATGTAGTTATTAGAAGAAGGACGTTTACATTTATCCAGTGTCAAATGTTTGGTCATTAAAAATGGGTTTTTACTAAAGATAAAATTATGTATAGTTAATATTATCAATTAGAAAACTTAAATATTTTGTACCTTTTATTTTATACATTGTGTAATTTAATGGCCAAATTATCTTTAAAATTTACAACAATGTTATTAGATTCTTTAATAAATTTGGTTATCATTCCCCATGAATCAAGAAAAAACCTTATTCATATTGTAGAAGAGTATCCAGAAGAAGATAATGTAAGAACAATTACTATGATTGGTACCATCACTATAGCTTCGTCTTTTTTAATTTAATTTTATCATTCTAGTTTGTATAAATAATATATAATATCCCTTGTTTTGAATTTTCAGATTCTTTATTAAGAGAGATTGATAACTGTGAGGCATGTTGTTACACCATTAAAAGAGAAGTGATTTACTAGTATTTTATGTCCTAAAAATTATTTATCATTATCATTGATTTATATTACATATAATTTTTTTTGGGTCACCACAAGATTAATCATTTTCTATTTTTTCATGAATGGATTTTTTCTCATACAGACTAGAATTACAATTATCTTCGATGGGAGTCCTAAACTATGCCCAATGGGGTGTACCATATACTTCATGAAGATTGAGACATTAGGAAAAGTTTATATGGAACTTTTATCAATATTATATTAATTTAATGTGTACTTTTTATATTGATCAGGATTGAGACACATTGATTTATGACCTCACTAGAGTTGTTTTTGATATTCTTGATGCTTGTAATTTTGAATTCTTAGGCTTCCCACTGGTAAGATAGGTGGAAATTTCTATTGATTTATGAAATATGATTCAACTAGTCTATATCACCACTATCCATATGTCACGAGAAGAGTAAAAAAGATTCTGAATGTGGTTGTTGAATTTTAGGATAATGTTTTTATACAATAGAGTGTGTCTCCTTGGGTGGAAGCAACTATCATTACAAAAAAATATGATGGGTTAATTTTCTGCTATGTTTATTCATGGATACTTAATTGGGTTATGGTAAATAATAAATATATCTTTCCATAGATTTAAGATGTACTAGCCCATATAAATGTGTAATGGTGGATCTTAAAGATCTATTTTTTATCTAGTTAGAAACAGTTTAGAATTAGAGAATCTACCATTTAGATGAAAATACCCACAGGTATGTATGGCCATTATTAATATCATGCTATGCAATTCTGTATAACCAATACCCAAAAGGTTATTATTTATTTAATGTAAAAAGTATTCCATGAGTACCATGAGTTCTTTGTGCTGATATTTTTGGATGATATCCCAAATCAATGTCAGAAATAGGAAAACCATTTCCTCATTTGAGAGAATTTATAGAAATATTCAAAAATAATATATTTTATTGATTTAATTCATAATGTTATTTATAGATTTAGGATATCAAAATTCCTAGAACATCTATTCTATGAACAAGGTATTTTAGTTGATCTTCAGAAGATGAACGTTTTTATGACGTCAAAACCATTTCGTAATGCTTTTTTGATTCATAGATTTTTGGGTTTTGGAGCATATTATCACAAATTTTTAGATGATTTTTTAATGATGGATTCATTGATAATTACTCTAAAAATAAAATGTGAGATGTTTTTTGGGATTATAAATGTTAGGGTGATTTTGATTATCCAAAATGTAAAGAGACTTATATGACAGGATGAATCTTCAAGAGGCTAGGTAAGGCCATTTAGTCTTCTATAATGAATCAAACTCTAGTTTTGGTTGAGTCAACATGTAGGGTTATCACGTGGTATCCTATGGATCATGATGATATTTCATAAAAATGAATTATTATATAATCAAGGAAATTGAATTCATGTCTATGATTCATTCACATAACTTTATGAAAAATTACATTTTTGGTGAAATGTTTTTCTATTATTCTACCCCGAAATAATTATTTGTTTCTTACCTAAAAAATATTTAATCCTATGATAGTGTAGTAGGGTGGAGAAACTAAAATCTCTTTATTTAAACATTTTAAATACCCCTAAAAAGTTAAATGTTATTATCAATACCATGACAGTGAATATCTCGAACAATTAAATGATAATATAATCATTAGTCGGAAATCTGAAGGCTATATTTTCATAGTTGCAAATAGAAGTATGAGGTAACTATTATGGGGTTGTTTTTGGAAGGTATTTTTTAAACATTCTATATTCGTGAGATTATTCAGTAGGTTTATTCCTTCTATTACGAGTTCCATGTAATTGTATACTCTATTAATAATGGTGATACAACTTGAAAATGTGCATTTTCTTTAGACAGTATCTAATTCTTCAAGAACATTTTCATTGTGCATTTTATTATGTGATGGGGAATAATGTGAACATAAATAATTCCACTGATAAGTACAACATATATAAAAAAATGTTATTTTTTATGTGGATATGATTGTTGTTTCCATGTAAGAGGTGATACATTTTTGACATAGTATTCAATTTTTATAAGAGTCATCATGTCAAATCTACGAACCTGATACCATTAGAGATTCAACAACATCATCTAATACTAAATTTGATGGGGTATGAGTTTTCTATTTAAATTGTTTTTCATATTTCTACATAACAGTTATGGGAATAAATAGACATGGTTTTTGATATATAAGATAACTAAATCAGGTCATTTATTCACATTCAAGATACAACCTATGTTAATGATATGGGTTGTCTCTAAATATAAGAGATTGTCAGATATCATGGAGTTCCACCTAATATATAATTTGATAGGGATCCATGTTCCTCTTATTTTTTAAGAAGAGGCCTCTATGAGGACATGTAATAAATAGTATTTATGATCATGGAATGTACACTACAGACATATATTCATAGAGGAAAATCAATACATATTAATGAGAAAATTATATTTTCATAAGTTGTTGACTGTGATGTAACATGGGTATAACATTTGGGAAAAATTATTTTTCAAACAAAAATTTCCTAATATTCCACAGAATGGATCCTATTGAGGATTTATATATCATTCCTTGTTGATCACTATTGTGATTTTAGATATTGTTGGTTGATTTTTTGTGGAGTTTTTTTCATAATTGTAAATGATGTAGATTCAATTGATTTTTTAGATAATGGTTATAGAAAAAATGTGCTAAAAATAATAAAAAAATTACCACCAATGAAAATTGGATTTCTATTTTGGTCATCAAGTTTTTTTTAATTTTTCACCCTGGTTAGGTATCTAAAAACATGGGACACAACAAATTCTGAACTTATGTTTTATGGGGCATTTTGTGGTTTTTGAATGATTGGAAAAATTGAAGTGAACATTTCCACTTCCACCAAAGTTAACATCGATCCAAAATATGTTTCATCTATTAAAATATTCATATATAACATATGGTCCCTTCAAATTTCCTAATATTAGAGAATATTAATGTTTCACATGATTTTTTTGGGAATGGTGATCCAGTTAAGATTGATGATTCTGATAGAAATGTTTATCATTGTAAGGTGATAACATTGAAAATTGTAGAATTTATTTATGGTTATGATTATCTTCATATGTTTTAGTATGAGGTACAGATTATAGATTAGATTCCTCATCTATTTTATTTATAATATTTATTATTGGTTTTTGGGGGGATAGAATGTGTTTAATTTGATGAGGTTGAATCATCTTGTGACCATATTTAATGATTTTCTTGACCATTGAGTTAATCTAATGTTTATGGATGAATGTTTCTTTAATTAATTGATTACATTAACAAATATGTTAGTGTTTTTAGAGGTTCATCATTGGGACTATGTTTATTTTGTTGTATTATTTTAGTTTTTCTACCTTAACAGACTATGTACTATTTATAGGACAAAATAACACTGTAAATCTATCACTATGAAAAACCCAATATAAATTTCATTACATGACTCAAAATTAAACAATGAATTATATTCATAGCATGAATTGGTCTGGGATAGGATTTTAAACATTAGGATACAAATTATTCATCATATTATTTACAAGGTATATTCATATCATGAATAATATTCATAATTATTCTTTAAAATTTATAGAAATTTTCTATGTTTTGTATCCTAAAACTGTTTCTTTTATCATGAATATGATTTCCTAAGACTCTTAAAGATGCCCCATGTAATTAATGGGATATTTCTCCAATTCCATTAGTAACTATTTGTAATTTGATATTTTGTTATTATATTATATATGGTTTTATATATATCTCTCAAAAAATTGTCTTTCATAGTGGTACAATCACATGATTCATGAATGAACCATTGTATGATCTTATTGATTTGTGATCCATGATTTTATTTTTGATATCCTTCATATTCTTCATTCATTGGAATTTATCATTGTTGGTTTCTATTTTATTTATTATTAATGTTTTGGGGTTCAAAATATTTTTTCCCAATAATTGAAACCATAATTTCTTGATATATTTGGGAGGAGTTTTTAAATGATTTAAAACTTGGAATTGAGAGTGCTGATGCATGATTTTGAAAAGTGATGGGAAATATTCAACCCCACCCCCATTTTAATGTCATTAAAAAGATTTATTGGATTTTGAGATGAAAAATATAAGGATTATTTATAAAATGATTCTATAAGTGATATGTTGTTGATAAGGAGAAAATAATTCATTTGTTGAATAATTTATTTAAAAGGGAAGGAATTGATGAAAAAATATGATTTCTTTTTAAAATGAGATAGAGATGATGTAAAAAAGAAATAGTGGTATGTGTAGCCTCTATAAAATTGGAATTATATAATAGAATGGGAAAATTTTATTTAATGACTAAATTACTTGTGACAATGGGTAGTCAATGTGTTATTATGACATGAACTATAAGATCTGAACCCCTATATTAGATTGAAAATGAAGAGACAAATATAATCATACTCTAACATGTTTTCCATTAATGGGGAGTTGAGTCCAAATGGACTAATCTAAAGTACATGTGAAAAAATGATCCTAGATCACTAATTTTTTAGTGTGAAGAACCTATTACTAAACACTTATATACCACGTAGATTATTACATGATCCTTTAAGATGTTATATTTAATAATTATATGTCATTGTTTTTTTACCTTTTTACTCATCATAGTTTCGTTGTATAAATTAATATTATTAAATTATTTATTTTTCCTATTATGATATATCATTCGGCTAATTAATTATGAAGTATATTTATTTTGAAAATATGTAAATATCATTAATATTATTATATTATTTGAATACAACTTATAATAGGTTAAAAATTAATGAATTTATTACTGAACACCTAGTGCTGCTCTAACAAGGTTTTTAGTTAAAACCATGCATTTTCATTTACAATGTTTTAGATTATATTATACATGTTCCTAGAAATAGGAACAAAATACTTTGATCTAGTATAATTTCTTGATCCTTGGGACCTGGATTGTTTTAGGTGACCATCAGATGTATAATCCACCTAATATATGTGATATTTCTATGTATTAACCATATTATAATTAAATTATTTTTCATAGTATATTATTGTTTATTTTTAAAAATATATATTTTTATGAACTTTATCCAATTATAGTGTTTAGAATACTAAAATGTTTTTTATACACATACGAATTTTTTAAAAACAGAAACTACTTTTTCATATGTGGATCTGGATGGAAATGTCCAACCTTTGTGGACTGAGAACACACTTTGGGATATGTAAAAATTGGTTTGAGTATCAGCATACAAAGAATGAACCAGCCTTAATATTAAGTTATCATGAGTTAGGTCAATAATTTTACTATTATTCACATCATGGAATTTTTAGGTATTGGGTTTTATATAATTAGGTAATAAATATTACATACCAACTAAAATATTACAAGTATACACTTCTAATAAATATTTTTTCATATTATATAACATTTTCAAATGAAAAATTATGTCTCTTCATGATAAAATTATTCTTGAATTCTTCATTTCTTTTATAAATCATTGTACCTTATGGAATAAAATTTCAAACACATGGTATGATCACAAAAAAAATAAGTACATGATGTAAAATAAGGAATCAAATAATTAGTACATGATTATTTTAAACTCATGAAAACATTTTCATAAAATCATAATTTTCACAAATAAAAACAAAATCTTTTTTACAAACCTCATAAAATCATTATACTCCTGAAAATACTTCTTAAAAATCAGAAATCATAATGGTAACTTATGTAATCCATATCAAACATACATTGTATCTTCCATTACTACTTAGGTATTAAACTACATTGTTTTGTTTGGAATACATATCACAGTATATAACCTAAATATATTACAAGAAACAATATTGTTTAACTACATCTCATTACCCAAATAATTATAGTGGTATCATGGGCTCAACCTCCATTGGTTTATCATGTAACCATCCTTATAAATAATTATTTCCCAAGAACAAAAACATAGACACAACACATAAATCATGCATAAATAAAAAAAACATATCCACATTGTAGTCATAAGATATCATTTAAATATATTTACAAAAGCAATCCCTTCTCAAACCCATTTTAAATAAAAAATTTCTTGAATAACTAATATGGTATGTATATTTCATATAATCATGTTACATCTTATAGAGGAACCCATATATCAAATAATGGTAACAGTGGAAAAGAATTTATTTTCGCTATATATGCTAAAAACATCCCTTTTCCATTTTTTATTGAAAGTAAAACATTACATATAAAAAGATTTGATTTAAAATATAATTGATTTAAATGAAACATATAAATAAAATAAAATATACTCAATATTAATTTCATGTGTAAGAGTTTAATGACATAATCAATAAGTACAAGCTAACACAAGGAATGTGAAATGGGTTTTGAAATTCTTGTAGCACTTGTAATTTATCGAATAGTATTAACAATTAAATTAATAATAATAAAATTAGAAATTTTATACAATAAAGATGAAGTTATTAATTAAAATTCATATCAATTTTAATTATATACACAACACATAAATGAAATTATTAGTGAATAATTCATATTTCTCACTTATGTAAAAATTGAGATGAGTAAATCCTTACAATGTTCATATCATTATGATATGAATTAATAAATTGGAATATTTTGTTTAAAAAAAGTATATCCACAAATTTATAACTGTAAATATGATAAAATAAAATAAAAACTTCTTCCACACATAATATTTTCATAATAAAATCAACAAAATATATGTATAACCTAATGAATGGAAATTTAGTTAGAAAATCCCTTACCTCAAGTTTGACTCATCATATATGTTAATTATTCATGTTAAATAAGAAAATTAGGTTAATATATAAATTTTTAAGAAATGATTAATATTTGTTATTCCATTTATATTATTAATTACAATGTTATAACAATAACATAATTATTAATGTTCATATCAGACCTTTTGTCGATATTCAATTCTTGATTTGTTAATGAACATAGACTGATGTCAAATATTCCTTATTGTCAAAAGTCTATCATCTAAATAATATATAACATTATATAAATCTTTTATATCTTCATTATATAAATATCTATAATAATATTTAATGACTACCTAAAAACACTATTCATGGCGATGGTAGGTCGTATATACGCATGCACACTATTATTGTTTTTTCTATCATATTGAATGAACGAATATTAACTTAAATGTATTTAAATATGTATAAATATATAAAATTTTTATATAGTAATTAATTTTCAATTTATATAATATATATTTTTACTGAATACATCTTTAATACATTCTGTGTGATGCGTGATAGAATTCCACTATTTTGAGGAGGTCGTAGTCCATGCGTCCCTAAATGAAGTTATCATATATGCACAATATGAATAGAATTATGTTATGATTAACATAAAATTTATTGAATACTAATTAATTTAAAAAATATATTTCTAAATATTATTTAACATGAAAAATAATTATATGAACTTCCATGATATCTGTAAGGGAATATGATCAAAATCATTATTCACAGAGGTGATTAACCAACAAAACATGGATATTTTGTTTTTCATTGAACCAAACGTGGTGAGAAAGGAAATGGATATGAGATATTAAATTATAATAATAAAATCAATTATATACATGATTATATGTTATAAAAAATTTAATTATTACTGGAGGTGTGGAAAATATGAAAAAATTTAAATTAAGAGAGGTATTTTTTGAAAATTAGCACTTGAATATCCCCTCCATGAAAGACCATTGCGGACCTTGGGTTTGGTATTTTTCTGATACCATCAGAACATGAACATGGATAGAGATAGTATAAGATGTTTTTGAATATATTTGTGGATATAAAAGGCATTATGGTTCAATAATGGGAGTCGTAGTGGAGGTGTTTGTACTTGAGGAGAGGTGGGAACAAGTGATTAGATTATTGTTTATTTTATATTAAAACCCAACCATACAGAGGTGGAATTAAATACGGTGAAATAGGAATGTAATTAATTTTTATTTTATTTTTATGTTTAATACATACCTATACCAACAATTAAATTTTTCTGTTATTATGTATGTTAATCTTTGGACATTTAACATCAACCATAGTCAAAATGTTCTCTTTAGTATAGTAAATAACTTTTTTACCATGGTAAATATTTTATACATAAAAAATAAATTAAAAATACAAACTAAATATTTCCATATTATTCTAAATATGGAATCAATTTCATTAAATTCAATTAAAATAAATTAGAATATTAAATTAAATATTAATTCTGCAAAAAAAACTAAAAAGTAGGATTTAAATTTGAAATGATGAAAAGTTTGAAATTGTTTTATATATAATATCATTTTAAAATTTATTAAAATTACCAATATTGTATTAAATAATAGAAACATAATATAAATTTACTTTAAAACCGATTATAATAATAATATATCAATTTAAACAAATTATATAAAATATATGTTTTGAATTAAAAATCAGTGTTTTCACTATTTATTTAAATATGACTGTTATTAGAAAAATACCAACAGTTTATCCAAAAAATATTTTATCTAAATATTTCAAATAATATATATATTTTATAAAATATAACATATAAAAGTGTTAAAAACTAGATTTAAATTATGTTCTCTACCAAAAGATAGTAAAAAATCCTTTTTAAAAAAATACATGTTTTATGGTTAAAATTAATTTTGTACATATATAATGCCTTGAAAACATATAATATTAATTTTAAAAATCACATTGAGATTATATTTCATTAATATAATCAAAAAATTGTTATATTATTCTTTCATAAACACAATTACTCTCATCTGAATTTGATTTATTAAAGAAAATTATTTTTGTTCATTTGGTTTTTACATTCATTTTTAATATATTCGGTAAGTAATAAATTGTAATGTAATCATGTGTAAAATATATTTTAATAATTCAAGAAATAATTTTCATTACATCCATTTCAAAAACTCTATTTTAATGGTAACATTGAAATAAAAATATTAGTTGTTTTTGAAGCTTGATGTAGTGTCTCATGTATGCTATTGAACTTAGTGTTCCATTCATAAAACTCGAAATGTCACATCCTCCACCCTATAATAAATTGCATAACAAAAATTTAAATTTGGGTTCTATAACTAAGGTATAAATTTTCACAATAACTTAACTAAAATCCCACTTTTGAAAAAATATTTATAAAACTAGGACATTAAAAGAAAGATAGAAAAGTATATAGATCACCTTAATAACAAATACTAGGGTACCATGTATGAAAAAATGAATATGGACGAAAAAATTATCCATCATGATTTCATGGAGAGTGATAGAAAAAATTGTCTAGAAAAAGTTACCAACCACAAAACCATAAATTAGTGAATGGTTAAATGTACGATGATTTCATGTTATGTAATGAAATAAGATAACATTTTTTTTTACGATCCCCTCTAATGAATATAAGAATAATATTACTACATGGAAGGTGGTCATAAGGAAATATAAATACATGCCATGTAAAGGTTTGTATTTTAATCAATTTCTACCAAAAACTAATTTTTTCATCAAAAGATGAGTATTCAAGATGAATTTGTCATACATTAATAACTATAATAAACTTTAAAAAAGCACCTAATCCATAAAATAGGAGAAATATATTTCTCCATTCATTATACATTAACCAAAACCAAATTATTTTTTACTTTTAGAAGTTAATTATAAAAAATAATATACTATTGTACTAATAAACTACATTAAATCTCCAAAATTCAATTTTAATACCCCAAAGATCAACCTGCAAAATTTAATAAATAATTTCAATTAAAATTCTTCCAAATAATCAATATTATGATAGAATACAAAAATTTAGAAGTATTTGGTAAAACAATATTCCATGATAAAATTTAACATTTATCTCTAAATAATGTCAATCACTCTTAATTTCTCATACAAAAAATGAAATTTCCAAAATCACATATTCTACAAGATAGTTTATAATATTTTATAAATAACTCGAGTCTACGTAAGTCATCTATAAAAACATATATTCTCTTAATACAAAATTCAACCATTACTCCTCCAATAAAATCATATATTATTAAATTTTCCTTATACAAATAGGGTTCCCAAAATATTGAATCACTTCTAAAATAACATTTATCACTTATTTCAAATTTTAGATTCTAGATCCCCTTTTATATTTTTTGATAAAACAGAAGTTCCGAAAACCAAATTATTTTTATTACATAAAATCATTTAACTGAAAGGAAAAAGTCTCACTAATTAGGGACTTCGTATATGATAGTGGTAGGAGATGAACCTTTTTCACCCCTCGGTTGTGGGTTCTATCCCCACAACCTTTCTGGATGCAATAGGTTGTCACCCATCTTTCAGGATATCCATATTTATTAAATTCAAAACCCACCATAGCAATTTTTAACGTTAATGTCTTTATTATACTTCTAATGTTATCCCAGCTCATTATGAAATCATTATCTTAGTTCACGAATTTTGTTTTTTCACCTCCTTATGATTTAATAAAACTATTCTCAAAAGAGAAAAAATTCTACAATGATTATAATATCCACATGATTTCATCTTCATTTTTTTCACAATGATACAAGGTCCATGAATTGAAATAATTATTTAGATATTATTCAAAATTTCATGCTTTCTTTATCCAAATACAACATGTATAACATTGATAATATGAGAATTCATATAAAATAGTTTTCTAAAATATTCATGTATGACATATAATATCAAAACACAAGATAAAACATGATTTTTTAAAAACATTTTGACCTTTTCTGACATGAAACATTCAATCAGTGGTCCATTTAGAATACCATAAGTATGTGCTAAAATATTATAATTTAAAAGTATGTATAAATATTTTCCACATGGTTCTCCTTCTTCAGTAGATTTTTCAAATTCATAATATGCATTATAATCTTGTGACAAGGATAAATATTTAACAATTACTTGAAAATGTTTACATTTTTTAACATAAAAGGTTATTGAGAAAAAAGGATTTGATAAAAAAACTCGAGATCCATGATTATACTTAGGTATAGAGGATTTTCTTGATATCTTATACAATTTTTGTAATATAGTAGAATGTTATAAAAAAATTTAGAATCATCTGAACAAAATATTGTAATAATTATGGGAATCATGTCATTAAAAAGTGAAATGAATGATGTCTTAAATCCCCATCTGTTGATTTGTAACCAAAAATATTCAATCTAAAAAAGATATAGAATATTGATTTATAAAAAAAATAATCGATAATGAAACAATGCATATGTCTAAAAACACTCAAAATTACTAATACTGTCTAAACCTTTCCTATGATACAATCTATTAGGATCAATCCTTAAATATTATATTATGTTGAGTTATGTCAATAATTTTTCAGTAATAAAAATCTTGGATTTTTTAAGCTTTATATTATTAGAGAATTAGTCTATATATATTACATAACAACTAAAATATAACAATTATCCACATCTACTCACTAATTTTTTTTATAATAGAAAACATTTAAAAATAAAACATTATTTCTCATCTTGATGAAAATATTCACAACATATTCATTTCCATTAACGATACATATAACGTATGTAAAATTATTTTAAAATATTGGGATGATACTAAAAAGCACAATAAGGGATATAATATAACGATTGAAATCATTAATCTGTGAATATTTTATACTCATGAAAACATTTTCTTAAAATCATTATTTTCAACCATTAAAACATAAGATCTTTAACATACCTCATGAAATCATACGATTCCTAAAAATAATTATAAGAAATTAAAAATCATAAAAGTAAATTTTGTCATCCATATCATACTTACATTTTAGCATTCACAACTACATATTGGGTAACCTATATGGTTGCGTTTGGAATACTCATCAAAGTATATTCCCTAAATCACTTAGTAGATTCCTTGATGATTAACCCCATCTCAATACTCCATGCATTGGAGAGCTATCAAGGGCTCACCATCTGCATTTTTATCATGAATCCAACCATATAAAAAAAGTAATTCCCAAGAATAAAAACATAAGAACAAGCCAAAATCATTCTTAATTGAAAATATAACATTTTAACATTGCAATCACAATATTTCATTCTAAGATATTTATATAAAAAATCTATTATCGAACCATTTTTTAATTACATAATACAAATAAAATTGATTATTGTTTTTATTATCATTTTAAAAACATTAATCCATATATGAGAATCCAAATATCAAATAATGGTTATCGTGACAAAGAAGTCGTTGTTTCCATATACGTAAAAAACATTATATCTTTCATTTTGTACATAATGTCAAACACTCCAAATAAAATGATTCCTCTTAAAAAAATATAAATTAAATTTATGATATAAATTAATTATAATATATCCCAAATTCATTTCACACATAAATGTTGAGTGACATAATCAATAAGTATAATCTTAACCTAAAGAATGGAATTTGAGTTTAGAGATTCCCTTACCACGTGTAATCTGTCGAATCATATGCACAATAAAAGTAAGAATGATTTTATAAAACATATAATATCATAAATATATATAGATTATTAATATTTAATATAAAATTTAAATATATTCACACAACATAAAAGTAATTAGTGGTGAATAATTAATAAATCTCACAGACGTAAAAAGTCAGATGAGTAAATCCTTATAATGTTTGTATCTTTGTTTTGGGAATTAATCAATGTGGAGATTATGAGTATAAAACATATATCCACACATATAAATGTATGAATAAAACCTAAACCAAAAAAATTGATTCCATATATAATTATTACATAATAAAATGAATGAAGTAGACATATAAACAAATTAATGCTAATTGAGTTGGAAAATCCCTTACCTCGATATTGACTCATCTCATATTTTCCTTGTTATTCCTAAATAATAAAATTAGGGTAATATATAAATTATATAACCATTTTAATGTTTATTATCCCTTTTATATAATTAGTTACCATTTTCTAACAATTATTTAATAAATCATGTTCATGTCAAATGCTTTGTCAATATTCAGTTCCTAAGTAGAAAATGAACATCGCATGATGTGAAATCGTCCATGTGGTAAAAATTACATTATCACCATAATATAAAACATTATATAAATATAATATATAATCACTATATAAATATTTATAATAATATTTTACGAAAAACTAAAAACAATGTACATAGAGATGGTAGGTCGTATGTACACATGAACACTAGTTTTTTTCCTGTCGTATTGAGAAAAAGAACATTAAATGAAATATATATAAATATTTAGGCATATAAAATATTATTATATTTGAATCATTATTCCATTTATATCTTATATTTTTACATTGAAAATACGGAATACATTCTAGGTGATGTGTCAACAAATCCAGTCATTTTTAGGAGGCGGTAGTCCACAAGTCCCAAAATGAAGTTATCTAATTACCAAAATATTGAAAGAATTATGTCATGATTAATATAACATTTCCTAGGTTACAATATACATATTTAAAAAATATTTAATTGAAATATATTTTGTAGACTATCCATGAAGGTGGTAATGGAAAAATAACAAATGACATTATTCACAGAGGCGATTAACCAACAAAACATGGACAATAATTTAATTTCATCAAACACGAGGAGGCGAGAAATGAAATGGATATAGTATATTCTATTCAAATCCTAAAGATATAATATAGACCTGATTTTAGAGTTATCATGAATTTATTTATAGGGTATTTAATGATAAATTAGAAAAAAATATAATTAAGAGACATATTTCAGAAAATTTCTTATTCAATATCCTCTCCTTGAATGACCCATCAACACCACGGGTTTGCTATGTTGGTGATAAAATTGGAACTAGGACGTGATGAGTGTGATGGGCAGAGGTTTGGGAGAAAATTTGATGATCTAAAAACATTTTTTTTTGATAAAGGGATGCTGAGTTGTGGTATTTATACTTGAGGAGAGGTGGGTTCAAGTGATTAGTTTATTGATGATCTTATATAATAGACAACAATATATAGGTGGGATTAAATTCAATGAATTTGTATTTTAATTAATGTTTTATAGTTTGGTTAGGGTTGATACACACCATAACCATCCATTAAATTTTGTAGTTTTTAGATATAATAAGCCTTTTACTATGAACATTAACCCTTGTCAACATTTTACTTTAACTATAAAACATATAAAAAATGTGTTTTTGAGATGGGGTCCCCTAAAAAATGGCATGTTTTAGGTAAGGGAATCAAAAATATTATCTTTTTTGATATTCCATCAAAAAAGTTATTATTTTTGAAGGGCAGTTGCAATGTCGCAAATCAGTTAAGTGATCTTTTTAAAGTCCCTATTGTGATGGGATGGCCACCTATAATAAATAGTTTTCCGGATTTTTAAATAACCTTTTGTGATGGACCATCACAAATACTGTGAGAAAATATAATAAAACCCTTTTTGTGATTGGTCCGTTGAAAATAGTAGAAAAAAAAATTAAGTAAAATAATATTATTAAAAAAATAATCTTAATATAAATAAAATCATAATAATAATATTATAATAGAAAAGTTAATTATAAAATAATATTAATAATAACAATATTTTATTGTTAAAAAACAAAAATAAATATTAATATTAGTAAAATAAAAATAATTATAAAATATTTAAATAATATAATATTAATAAAATTATTATTAATAAAATAATAATAATAATATTAGTAATATAATAAAAACCTCAGTATTCAAAAAAATATACTAATATACTAATTAATAAAATAATAAATAACAAAAAATTAAATAAAAAATAAAAACTGTAATATTTGAAAAATAACATAAAAAAACTATTTAAAACATTAAATACTTATTATTAAAAAAAATTAATTCAAATGGTTCATTCTAAAATAAAAATACAACACTCGGGGGGACGGTCATTTGGGGGATATGGAGGAGGTGGAGGAGGGAACTCTATCCATATACTATGAGTGACATATCACATGTACTCCATCTTCCAATACTCATACATATTCCACTATCGATACATCTCTCCCTACTACAACTCCTACTGCTGCTTCTGCTATCATATGAATGCTTCCTACTACTGATATTTCCACTAACACATCTAATCCTGACCCATTTGCATTGTCTCTAAAAGTTTACTTTAATCTCATAGTTTCTCATGATACTGTGCCTAAGATGATGTTGAATATCTATTATCTCATCTTGAGGTTGACACTGACATCACATAGGTGCCATAAAACCCCCCTTGGGTAATTTGAGAGCCGAGACGAACAACTCTTCCTTTCTCAAAGGCATGTTGGGTCACTGTAATCTGTGATACATCGTCATGTAAGGGGGAACTGTTCTGACCATCAATCTCAGCATATCTATCACTATGTGTCTGAGACGTCATGGCCTTATATGACTCCTTCAATTTCAGTTAAAAATTAAAGGAGTTAAATAATATATGTAGTAAAATTTAAAATTCGAAAAGAAATTATGCGGCCCAGAATCTGTCATTGGAAAATACTTCTACTCTCTATTGTGGTTGGATCACTTAAAATAATCCTATAAATATCATACAACATAATATCGGGTTTTCCGACTACATAGATGAATATTAAATAAACAGTTTACATTTAAATTTATATAAAATATTTTAAAAAATGTACTTACCATATTCTCTCTTTGCATAGTGAATATGTAAACACCGGCTTTATGTGTCACCTCATATCTCCTATAATGTTTTCAAACTAATGATGATATACTCTAAAATCACATGTCATGTTGGTTTACGTGACATATCTCATCAAACTCTATCACTCCTTCTTTATCCGTTGATTTTATTTTGAAATAGTGTATAAACTGAGTGCAATGCAGACACCTCGCTCACTTCCATTCCATCCAGATAGCCTCACACACTCTCTAATCAATGGGATACCATAATCCCAACAAATAATTTATAATATCATGTTATTAATTAAATTAATTTCATAATAAATACAATTTATTTATATACCACTCAATGCTCAAACATGCGGTGTTGTACATAAATGGGAATCTGATCCCATGAAACCCATGCATCAGAATAATAATTGGCAATATATCACTTCCATGTCCAATAACTATATTCATAAAAATACGAAAAAAGAACAATCAATCCGACCATTAAAATATAAATAAATTAATGAAAACTAACAAAAATACACTTGTAAACATACTTATGCATGCCTATATCAAACCTAATACGTGGAATTCACATGGGGATAAGGTCAAAAATCATCAGTTCTGTAAGACCATGCCCCAGCCACGTTCCCCCTGAACTACCAGTACTCTGAGGGTCATATGATTCGAGATATTTCTCATCCAAATGTATATCATCATCATGTTATATAATATTTAGATCCTTATCATTCAGGAAAACAAAATTATTGTTGTTAAATTTTTTTTGAAAACAACTATTATATAACGATATATGATATATATGATTATAACTATCAATTAATTATTCCAATGTCCCTCATCATTATCATCTTCATATTTTTCGATGTCAATGCCTTCATCTTCATCCTCAACATCATCGATTTCAATATTATATTCAATTTCATAATCTATTGTCATTTCAACTTATGTTGTATCGTCATTAATAACATCTTCACCACCGTTGTTTATCTGTGTGGTTCCTTCAATGATATTAGTGTCTCCTCATCAAAAATATGGATTTAGAGTAGTATCATGATAAATTTTAATTACTTACACTTTAATTTAACCACATTATCTTTTAGTGAATTAATTATCTTGGGATTTATATTCTATTATGCTCCACCAATCACCCAACTACCTTAAAGTAGTAGAAAAATATTCATCACAAAATATATGTGCTAAATAAACAAAAAAATCGTTTATTTAATGAAAGAAGAAATTTGAATATCATATCAACGGTTCCTTGGATCGGATGAACACATAATCCCTTCTCAATATCCAACAACTAGTATTTAAATATTAGTATTTAATTTTTTCATAGATAACACAATTCATTGGATTCATCCATCTATCCATAAAAGTAATCATTAGTTTCTATATGATGAGATATTATCATGAAAACACCACTATTTACTATTTTTTATTCCCTTTATTCATGTGTCTGAAATCAGAAACCATTAACCACATATGAATTGTAATATTTAACCATTTCAAATGGTGTATTACTCGATAAACACAATAAATTGTCAATTTTATCTGCATGTTTAGATTATTGAAACTTTTTAAAACAATTATCCCCATGAGAAGTATTAATTTGTTTTTTTAAGTAAAGTAAAATTTAATTTATCTTACCAGTTTTTGAAACAAGTAATGAAATTATTTTTGTTGATTTTCTTCAAGAGAAGCTGGTGAAATTTTTTGAAACCTTTTAATGATATGATTTTCATATAATATTTAATTTAAATAAGATTAATGTAATATAATAAAAACTATAGAATAAGTGATAGGAGCACTCAAAGTACAAAGTGTGTCATTTATTCATAGTTAAGCATAATATTTGTGTGATATATGTGATGTTAATCACCTAAAATCCATATTTCATAAACTCTACTAAAGACATGTTTGGGCTGATTGAAAATTGATAATTGATTTCTTATGTCATCGTCATCATTTCCCGCATTACGGCTCATTCTGTTCTATTTTGAACGATATTCATATTGTATTTCATGATAGTAGAAAAAAGAAAATTCATCTTCAAAATAATCATATGCAATTGATCCATAAACTAATTTTTTATCTACATTTTTAAAATTTATACATGAATATATAAAATAGTCTCATCCATTGGATGTGTAATGGGCCTATACATTTGTTTTCATGCAGAAAATTTAATATCAAATGTTCCATTGAGTCAATGAAACCTGGAAGGAATATTTTTTAATGTTTACATAAAATTAAACTGATATGATCTTTCAGTTTCCATACTGCATTGTAGTCTTTGGATGATGCAAAAATTCCTAATAAAATTTTATTTTTCTATTTTTGTAATGAAAATAATATGATTTAACAACCCTATTAATCCAATATGAAATTTTCATTCCATTATGATATAAGAGTCACGTCTTTTCAATCATGTAATATGACCATTTCTGACATGTCTGTGCAAATTGGATGTATAACCATCAATAAGTATCAAATCTGGAATCCAATGACCAAATAATAACTGACTCTCCTTGAAATGAGTGTAAGCTAATTTTGGCTTCTTTATCTTATGTGATCTGACATTTTCAAACAGTTCATGTTCCAGTTGTTTTCAACTTTGGGAAAAAGCTAATTTTTACTGTACATTATCTTGGGTTTTACATGGTGTTTTAGAAACTATTTGATATAAATTATCAAAAAAATTCTTATCAATATGCATCACATCTAACATGGGACAGACCTACAAATTAGGCCAGTATAGAGAATCCCCAAAAATGATCTATATTTTCCAATTGTTCTCTTTTCCAGACCAATCATTTTTATGTTATTTTATTATTGCCCACCTATTATTTGAGGTAATGAAGAGAACATTGATTTTAACTCTATTCCTGATATAATTGTTGGAGGTCCGTATTTCTAAACTATTCCTTTTCTGAAATGATATATCTTTCTTTGAAAATTATGTCCTGTTGGATGAAATCTGTGATGAACATTGAAAAAACAGGGTTTTTTTCCATTGATGAGAATAAACATTTTTTTATATCATTCAGTACAGACATGATTTTGGATTATTATATTATATCCATATAAGATACCTTATGCTATAAAGTAACTAATTTCCCACATCAATGCACCTTTTAGTAGGATGTTTGTTCTGCGACAACATCATATGTACATACATTATCACCCCATTGTGAATTTAATTCATCAATAAATGGTTAAAAATAAAAATAAATCATTTAAACATGCATGAGTCTTCGATTAACCAATATCTCGATTACGAACTGAGATTTTTCTCTCATAGAATTGTTTAGACAACACATTTCATATTGGTTGTAGTGTTTTTTATAATGAATATATTTGATCAAAACAACTATTTTTCATTCCATTATCTGATTTAACAGACATTAATTTAGCTACTACTTCAAACATTCATATCTTGCAACCAGGATATATGGCATCCTTATAGGACCTCAAAACACATATAATTGAGATGGTTCTAAATCAGTAGTTAAATCAATATAATCTAAAGTTTTAGTTTGTTGTAGAGATGCACCTACATCATCTTATACTGAATTCTGAAGCCGTGCTGAATCTGAAACTAAATTATGAGTATCAACTATAGAATTTCATTCACCATGCTGATACCAAAAAAACGTAATCTATTCGAAAAATAAAATTCAATAAAAGACCTCCAATGTTTTCAAATGTTTAATATGTCCATAGAGTGAATTTATTACAAGTACACATAATATTTCCTTCAAAAACTAATTTTGGTTTTGATGTTGTAAATGATATGAAATCTTGAACACCCTAAATACATATTAGATTTAAAATAGAATAATTTGGATTCCTAGAAAGATTTTCCCAAGAATGATAATATAATAATGATTTTTTCATAAATTGTGTGGAATATTTTTAAAAATAATATGTAATAATTAGTTATTGACTATATAATGATATATCATAAGAACAATCCAAAAATAACAGTCAATTAAATTATATTTTCTAGAAATTTATAATAATATATATTTATTTATAGTTATTTATTTGATATTTAATACATTTATACTACTATACACTTTTTTAAAAAAAAGTATACTATTAACTAATTATTATTAATTAATGGTTTTTTCTAATGATTATTGTTTATTTCTAGTGGCACAATTTCCAAAAAATTTGTTGGAGCGCATTTTCCCGACGACTTCTCGCCTTGACACTTTTCTCAACTAAAATCACTATGCAATATTCTCTTCAATTTAAGAATATAGTTTTTCAAATACACTATGATAGAGAGAAGTGAGGCCTCACCACACTAGTTTTAATGCTTGTGCAAATGAATTTTGATATCCATATGTCGTAGAATATTTATCATAGTGATTTTAGTTGCATATGATCTAAGGAGATGAATCATCATGAAAAAGAACCTCTTTTTTCTAATAGCTCAGCAACATCAAACATTCTATTACATAAATCACAATGAAAAATCTACACTGACAAATGATGGGGTTGAATTTTTATACTCATTTTAGTGGGATAAACATGCAAGGCGCTAAGGTGTCAGTGGAAATGAAAAACACCAATCTTCTAGAATTTGGGTCATTTTTTTCAATATTTCAAATTTATTATATTTTATTACTAATTAACCTTTATTATTATTAATTAATCTTAATTGTTATTAATTAATCCTAATTGTTAGTAATAGTTTGTAATTATAACTAATTCTTACTAATTGTTACTAATTGTAACTAATTTTCTATAATTAATACTAATACACCTAATTAATCATAATTAATATGAATTACTAATAATTATTCAAAATTAATCCTAGTTGATTCTAATTATTACTAATTATTACTAATTAAAAACATTTATTAATAAATTATCATAATTATAACTAATTATTACTAATTATTACATTATATTACTAATTTTTATTCATTATTATAATTTATTACTAATTATTGATAATGTTTACCAATTATTCATAATTATTCAAATTCGTTAGTAATTATTTCTAATTATTCAATTTGTTTTTATTAAAAAAAATTATTTCTATTTATCTCTATTTATTATTAAATATTAATTATTATTATATTTTATTTCTAATTATTATATTTTATTTTTAATTATTATAATTTATTACTAATTATTTAAAATTATAGATAATTATTACAATTTAGTACTAATTAATTTGAATTATTTATTATTATTACTAATTATTACCAATAATTTATAATTATATTTAATTAAATCAAATTGTTTCTAATTATTAATAATTTATTTGAATTGTTACAACTTATTTCTAATTCTTAATAATTATTACAAATTATTAAAAATTATTAGAAATTATAACAAATTATTAAAATTGTTGAAAAATATTACACATTAATACAATTTATTTAAAAAACTACAATTTATTACTAATTATTTCTACATATTACATTTTATTATGACTTAATATTAATTATTACTAATTATTACTAATTATTACTTATTATTACGATTTATTACAAGTTATTACAATATATTACTAATCAGTAATAAATAATGATGATTTATGAAAATTAATACTATTTAATACTATTTAATACTAATTAATTCTATTTAATACTAATTATTACTAAATATTAATAATTATTTCAAATTAGTACTTATTTTTAATAATTAATCATAATTATTTCAAAATAATCCTAATATTTACTAATTAATCTTAATAATTGTTAATGAATCCAATTAATTAATAATTATTTTAAATTTATGAATAATTATTCAATTTTATTAATAATAATTTCAATCTATTACTGTTTATATCATTTTATTATTAATTATTAAAACTTATTACTAATTAATACAATTTATTATTAATTATTACAATTTATTACTAATTACTACAATTTGTTACTAATTATTTTTAATTATTTTTAATTAACACTTACAAATAATAATACATAAAATTGAATACTGAAAAAAAACAATATCTAATTAAAACATAATATAATTTCATCTAATTAAAAAAATTATAAAAAAATTAATTTAAAACAAATTAACTAAACAATTAAAAAAAGAGATAAATACATTGAAACTAATGATTTCTTAGTATAAAAATCAGAGATTGTGCACCAATTTAAATGTTTAATTTAAGGAAAAAATTTGAATATAAATTTCTAGAAGATATAGAGAGAGAATGTGATATGAGTAGAATCAGAGGAAAACAAATAGATGTATCTTTATGTTACAGTATTTATGATAGGGTTTTTTGCGAGAGGGCCATGTCACAAATTCCCACTACCCACATTAATTTCATTAGGTCGAAAATAGTTATTTGTGAAGGGTCTAGTCCCAATGGGTACCAGCCAACATACTATTTGTGTTGGGACAAGTATATCATAAAAAATACAAAAAACTACAGTCAGACATTTGTGACAAGAATATGAACCCATCGAAAATACACATGCATGCAGCATGGCATGAATTTCACTCTAATTTTTTTTTGATGTGTCCTTACCCCCTCCCCCATCTCAAATATCTATTATTTGTGTCAAACCCCTAACTTTTCTTTAACAACCCATCACAAATGGCCATTTTTCCCACAGTCATTGTAAATAACATTTTTTCCATGGTAAATTTTTTATTCCAAAAATGAAATTGTATATTCAACCTATTTTGGAACATAAGATTCAAAATATAGAATCCAATTTATAAATTTTAATTCAATGAATTGGGAAAATTAGATTCAAAATTATTTTCACATAATAATGAAAAAAAGGATTTTAAAGTGAAACATTCAAAACCTTGAAATATTTCTATATCTAATTTCAATTGTAAAATTAGATCTAAAGACCCAAATTGGTTTAAATAAAAAATTTATAAAAAATTTGAAACCAATTTATAATATAATCTAAAAATTTAAATAAATATGTTGAAAAATAATTTATAAATTAAACTACAGTATTTTTCACTTTTTATTTGCATATGAATGTTATCAAAAAATTGAAATAAATTAATCCAAACTAAATTTTGATGTCCCTATTTCAAATAAGAAGTTTATTTTGTAATATATAACTTATAAAAGTGTCAAAAACAAGATCTATGAAGGGTTCTTCATCAAAACATGGAAAAATTCCTTTTTTGAAAAATAATTTTTATTCTTTAAATTGGTATTGTTCTTTTATAATTTATTGAAAAAATATAATATAAATTTTAAAAATCATGTTGAGTTTATATTTCCATTACATAGTTCAAAAAGTGTGATATGATTATTTTATAAAAACATTTTGTCACTTTTAAATAGGATTTCGTAAAAACACAACTTTTATATTCTATTCATTTTTATTTTCATTTAAAATAAATTTGGTAACAAATGAATCATTATATAAACATGTTTAAAACATATTATCATAATTCAATTAGTGATATTCATGATCTCGAGTTCAATATTTATGTTATAATGATAGAATTAAAATAACAATATTTAGTTTTCCATTTAACCTCGAAGTATCATACAATGTACACTATCGAACGTAGTGTTAATTTCTTAAAACTCATTATGTTTTAATACTACAGTATCCCATGCTATCTTGTGTGATTTTTTATTTTTCCAATAGATATTTTAGATGTGAATAGAATATATTCCTTAAGAATTTATTAATGAAATTTTAATTTTATTTCTATTCATCAATGAGAACACCTATTAATTTACAATTTCTCAAATTGGTTTCTTTCTAATGATACCTTTGTTATTATTTTACTGGATTCATAATGAAAATTTAAACTATGGATGTAAAATATTGATACAAATAAACATATTATAGTGAAGGATTATAATTATGTATATTTATTGTGGAAATTATGAACATTATGTTTTCTAGTATTTAAATATTAATCTTTTTATTGATATGTTTCCCCCATTTAATATGATGAATGCATTGGACTGGTTAATTTTTGGTATGTGCTTGATATATACCCTTGATGCATTGGAATGACTCATGATACAATATAATTTAGGTAGTTGGTTAATGACTCATTAATTTATGTGTGAGGTTGTGGAATAATTCATTGAATGTATTATTATGATTCTTGGAATTCTCCAATAACTCATTATGAAATATTTATTCTATCCATGTTATTATCTGATATGTTATAATCAACATTTTTGTGTTTTGAGATCATGTTATTATTCATAATGAATTTTTTGATCACCATGTTTTCCTCCCATGTTATTTTCCTACTCATCCTTTTCATTATATTTCATTATTTTAGACATTTACTTTCCAATATTTATTATACCATATTAAATCATGATTTCATTGAGTATACGCATACACATCTTGAGAATTTGAGATAACACCTTCCTTATAGTAAAATTTCTATTATTCAAGGAAGTGTATTCTGATTGATATATAAAGATATGATAAAATAAAAAAATGGTGTTATAAAATAAAATACTATGATGTATTTTAAGTTATCAATTATAATTTTAGATTATTATATGTGTATAGTTTAACAATATTAGTGAACTACTCAGTCATTTAGAATGTGATTCCTTGTATCTTGGGTCAATGTAACACAATATACTATGATTTTGTAAGACTAAAGAAGGGGTATTTAAAGGTTTAATTTTTATTTTTAGGATATATGATATAACAAAATAATTCATATCACTAATATTTATCCTTTTAAATGATAAAATTTGTAAAAATTATTATAAATTAATACATATATATTGGTAAATAACCAAAAATTATTTCAATGCAATTTTTTCTTAACATAACATGAATAAAATATGTAATGAGATTACGAAATTATAATTATTTATAAAATATTATATGAACTCCATTTAATGGTTTTTAAATGATGTACCATGGGATTAAAATTAGGATTGAAACCTCTTTTATATACATATTTCCAAATGGTCATGATTATTTACACATGATGTTGAAAAGTAATTATAACAATACAATGCGTGAATATATTGTTTTTAATAATGTTTATTAATGAAAATTTATGTCAAAAATGATATAAAATAATAATCATCAATTTTATATTTCTGATACATATGGTAAAATAACATCCACTAAAATCATGTATAGATGTGACAAACATCATAACTAAAACTAGTTCCATTGAGTAATAAAGTCTCTTCTTGATTCCATTTCCCCTATGTTCATTAAATTTTCTAATATAAATGAAATTATTTCTATATTTTTGTTGAATTTTTTTTATCCAAATAAATTCAAAATAAATATTCTCTTTTCACTAATTATTCATTTAATAATCAAAGGATTGGATTTCGGAAAAAACAATACCATCCAATTATGTAATTTTTTTTATATTAAAATTATCTATCTACAATGTTGTTTGGATTCAGGTTTCACACATTAATTATTAAAATATTTTAATTATTTTAATTACGTATATTATATAAAATAATTTAATTTATGATCATTTTTATACAATATAGATCATTTGGAAACCCATTAAATATCCAAGGGTTCTTTATTAAAATTCAATGATTTTCATTTGGATATATTTTGAAAGTCATTTTGTTTACATATATTCATTTATAAAATTGAATAATTAAAATTTATATTATTTATGAAACCCACTTAATTTATATGGGTTCTCTATGAATTGAACTATAAATAATTTGTCATTATAGCATGTGTATCTCTTTGAATAATTTTTTGGGTCCTATATCTCACTCTTATATAGGGGTAACAATATTATATTTCATTACATATGCATTCATGATTTATTTTTAGTTTGTTTTGTGCATGGGAAATGAGGGTATGGCTCATTAATGTTATTTTTTTCTATAATAATCTGTGTTCTAAAACTAATGGATGCTATTAAATTTTATATAATGGTCTCATAATTTTTTGATTGTTAGCTATAATTCAAAATTCTGTTATATAATATATATTTTTATATTGATCCTTTTTTATTTATGTTCCTAAGTAATTTATATTCATGCTCTCATATGTGTTATGGTTATCGCGAATAATGTTATTAAATTTCAATTCCATTATATTTTTCACTAATTCATATGTAGTTCCCCACGATGAAATTCTTATTAACTATTTATTGAGTGTTTCAGTTCACCATTTCTTATATTTTAATTCATACAACCATTTGGTTGAGGCATACTACTGATATTTCTATATGGATGTTTAATATAATTCCATTATGGTGAACCGACTTAATGTATTATAAAATTTTATGATTATGTAACAAGTATTTAACGATTATAATATTATCGATCCATGGTCTATTATTAGTTGCAAAAGTTTACATTTTATAACTTTAAAAGGATATTAAAATTAAAAAAAATTAACAATATTTCATAGTTTATATGTAACGACCCAAAGTTTCATTAATGGAAAATCCCTCATGATCTAGTTAAATATATCTTTATGAAAAATGTTTTTATAAGATGTCAACTTCTTTGGTTTTATGTTAAGAATTTTGACCATTCCTAATATAGCTGTTGAACACTGATCGCATGATTAGTATAAATACAGGACATTAAAAAATCCAATTTACTCGTACAAAGGAAGTTATGGCCCCAATCCAGTAGAATTTCCCCATATAAAGCCCATTTTTCGGTGCTTGGAAAAGAGGTGGCATCTTTGGGCTTCGCCCTTTACCAAGCCCAAGCTGAGCTTCATCATGTCAAGCTCTAACGTGACCGTCTACGGGAAAAGTGAATGTTGATTTAAATTACCACTCGAGCGATTTTATCTGAGCTACCCCAAGAGTCTGTCACCATCGCACACCTTACCCTCTAGTCTTATGCGGCTGTTTTTAGGGGTTATGTAAAAAATAAGTAGTACTATGATCATGTACATTATTTTTTGTATATAATAATGAATATAATTTCTAGTCATTTTTGATACATTGTAAATAGTTCTTAAAGTACAAATTGTGTTTTTTGTTATTATTTAATTAAGAAATCTATTTTATTCAATTAAGGGATTTTTGAAATAAATATTATTTTAATAAGATAATAATAATATTATTAAATTAATATTTATTAAATATAAATGATCTTATAATTTTATAAATGCAATTAAACTTTTCATTAATGTTTGAAAGCCATTTATGGCAAAACCCGTGAATTTTTTATAAATGTCAGTTTTTATTTTAAAAGTGAAAATTCACATATTTAGAAAATTATTTAGATAAAATAAATGTTTTTTTTGGAATCAGGATGTCGAAATTATCCGACATTTAATTTTACATAATTTTCTGAGACAGTCAATGTTTTGGGTAAAAATTAAATATCGTTTAAATATATAATGTGTTTTATGTCATCATAATGACCCAATAGAGATGTAATAAAATAATATAATCCTTATGTTTGGACAATATATGTTTCAACAATAAAATAATGTTATTTTGGGTTTGTTTGACTTACTTTTCAATGCATTAATGGACCCCTCAAGACTTATTCAACACCTTGCGTTTTTAAATTAATTTCCATGGGAGTGTGACTCACCTCCACAAAAGAAACCCTAATATTTTAAGAAGTTTGGAATTTGTAATTATAAAATATTTTTTTACTCTTCCCTTTTCCAAAAACCATGGGCGAAATCAAATGGTATGGTTTGTGGTTTTGATTAATTTAATATAAGGGGTCCCAAACCAAAATAATAAAGAATTCCATCACCTTTCCTATAAAAACCCACCAAGATCATTCTTACTCCTCACTCAAATCCCTTACAATTCGTCCAACCTCTGACCTACTATCTCTATAATCCTCACAAGGTTCCCCATGCTCCCAAGAAGACTCTCACAAGCCTCTCTCTAGCCTTTGGAAGCACAATTCCATGTAAGGGTTTTTTCTTCCTTTCTCATTTTTGTCAAAAGTTTTTAAGTTGTTCTTCTATTTTAATTTCAATTATGAATGTTGGAGTATGGTTTCGCACCTCCCTCATACATCCCTCTTTATTTTTGAATGATGAAAGACCCCTTTCTCACTCATTTAATACTTCCCATGTACACCCGTTACTATGCCGAAATTCCGAAATGAACTTCTCTCTCTTCTTTTACATTCAATCAATAATTTTGTATCATGAATATATATTCCATTACAATTGTTGGGACACATATCTATATGAACTTCTTACTTTACAATACATGTAAATATGACGATGAACCCTTTTCTCTCTCATCAACCATTTTTTATGAATTCTTATGTCACGACGATACGCTGCCGAAATCGCACCGATTTTCTATGTCAATGCCATTGTGTAGGGGATTCCATGCCCATTTCTCCAGAAATGGTATCCACCTTTATAAACCATTACTTATTGATTAAAAAGTTTCATGTATGAATTCCAAATTACTTTATCATGGAATAAATTATTATGTTTTATGAATCCATGTTTTATGATCCATGTGGCACACTTATGCATGAAATGAAATTTTTAAGAAGGGTGCGCCCTTATAGCACTCCAATGAATTGGGTAAAGTATAGTATCATGATACATCATATGAAATGAGTGTTGAATCATGCTAATTCAAATGCAATGAGGTTTTACTCGTGCTTCATGTGCAATGAGTATTTACTCATGCATTATGTGCAATGAGCCTTGGATCATGCTAATTCAATGTTAATTGCTGTTGCCACATTTCCATGTTATGATTATCATGCTTTATCATGACATTATGTTCATGTTTCTTTTATGATCTATCGATATTCCTATTGTCTAACATGTATTGTACTCCTCATGTTATTCCAAGTGTACTCCCTTACTGGGCTTTATAGCTCACCCTTTTCTTATGCATGTCCTCAGGTTATCCCATGCAATGCTAAGTACGAAGGAATGTAGTGGTCATGTAAAGGACGTTTTCAATAAAGATGTTGTATTTCATGTTTCATGGTTTTATGTAATGTTCCTAAGACCCAAAAACACTAAATATTTCGATCTTCTTGTTGTATCAAGTGATGTTTTATGTAATAAATCATGTTGAAGTTTGTAATAAAAGTAGGGTTGTCATAGTTGGTATCAAAGGATAGGTTTAGTTATTTTTGGGATTAGGAAACCCTAGAAAAGCCTTAGATTCAAGACTAAGTATAATAAAAAAATCTCTAAGTTTTTGTAATTTCTGAGTAAGTGGTTTATCAAACAAATACATCCATGTCTGGATACGAGTAGGTAGAGGCGGCTCTGGCATAGATGTATCATAGGGGTAAAACCCGAAAACACCGCTTTGAGCTAGACTCAAACGGGAACTGGTGGACGACAGCGGGCCTTGCTGCACTTTTGGTTACGACACTCCCTGGGGATATGTTTTGATAAATTCACAAGCATATTATGAACCCTTATTAAGAGAATTAAGAAAAATTCTCCTAATAATATATCTTAGAAAGTAGATCATGAAAATCCTAGACTGAAGCCTATAGACTCATGAGTTAAGGAAATGAACGTTTATTTATAATTCATCTACTTTTGTCTTTGGATTACCCTTTATGTGTTATCCCTAAATTTCCTTTTCTTCCATCCAATGGCCTGTAATAAGAGGACTCGGGCTAACAACAGTTGTGAAGATCAGTGTGATGACTGTACTAATGAGATGCCCAATCCAATGGGAATAGATATTGGGAACTTTTTCATGATTCACTCTTAGCTAACTCAATTTTTGAATAGACACACGGGTCAAGAGTAACTTTCAACCCCCCATAAGAAAGAACAAGTTTCTATCGAGAGCTTCATGAGACAAAGGCCTCTTACTTTTAGTGGATCAGCCGATCCCACGATCACTGAACAATGGATCAACTCCATTAAAAAGATCATCTCCATCCTTCAATGTTCTGAACAAGAGAAGGTTCTCCTAGCTTATATTCATATGGAGGTTGAAGTTGATCAATGGTGGACGTTGATCAAAAATACGAAGCCTGAGGAGGAGATCGAGGCATTGGAATTGAAGGATTTCCTGAGGATGTTTTTCGATAAATATTTTCTGCGCACCATCCGACTTAAGATGGAAAGGGACTTCCTTTACCTCAAGAAAAAAGATGAAGAATCTGTTAAAGCATACGAGGAAAAATTCACAAAGCTTGCATGATATGCTTCTGGCTTTGTCTTTACCCCCGAATGCAAGGTTGACTGCTTCTTTGGTGGGATGAAGCCTAGATTGTGGAAAGCATTAGCGATCCTGGACTTCGACAGCTATGAGGAAATTGTCCGATGTGCCCTCAAGGTCGAAATAGAGATCGGGGAATCACATGGCTATCATGGGGACAAGAAGTGTAAGGTGGAATTCCATGCTGGTGGTCCGATGGATAAATCCAACGGTGCTAAGAATATCCAGCACCTCACTTTCCAAATGTGCAGAAAGAAGCACCCTGGAAATTGCCTTTAGGGGACGAGCAAATGCTTCAGGTGTGGAAGAGAAGGGAACCTAGCTGTTAACTATCAGAAAGAAGGACCCGCAGTTACGATAGAGGAGAGGAACGCTTCGTTCTATCCTCAACACGTTGTTAAATTCTACAAATGCAAATAATCGGATCATTTTTCAAATTACTGCCCCTATCCAAGGGTTTTTGGAGGCAACCAACAACCTCCAAGACAGCAAGGAAGAGATTTTTACATCACTTCTTCCAAAGTGAACCCCGACATCGAAGTGGTGACAGGTACACTAGTTATTCATTCATGAATAGAGAACATACTTTTTGAGTCTGGTTCTACGCATTCTTTTATATCTCGAATGTTTTGTAGAACAATCCCAACACCACCACAAATCTTGGAAGTAAAGATGTCGGTGTGTACGGAAAATGGGGCAATCATTTCATCCCAGGAATATAAGTCCTCCCCTATTATAATCTATGGATGTAAATTCCCGGAGAACCTCTTCATACTCTCTCTGGTAAAATTTGATGCTATTCTTGGCATGGATTGGCTTTCCTTCTATAGATCCAAAATAAATTTTCAGGAGAGGGAAATCACACTCCATGTGGAGAATCGACCCCTGATTCATTACAAGTGTCACGAGGATGATGAATCTTTTTTAGCTCCATCATCCCAAGCATTGATAGTACTGCCTTATGAGCATGCGTATCTGGCTTAGATGATTGAGTACAAGGAAGAAACCATCCTTGAAGAAATGCTTATTGTGAGAGAATTCACTGAAGTGTTTCCCGAGGAACTGTCTGGTCTTCCTCCTAGAAGAGATGTTGAGTTTTCAATTGAACTTATACCTGGGGCGCTACCAATATCCAAGACTCCATATAGAATGCCTATTGTTGAGCTTAAAGAGATGAAGAAGTAACTATAGGAGAATCTGGATAAAGGGTTTATACGCCCAAGTACATCACCATGGGGTGCACCAGTCCACTTCGTCAAGAAGAAGGATGGGTCAATACAGATTTGCATCAATTATCTTGAACTTAAAAAAATAACGATAAAGAACAAGTATCCTCTCCCATGAATTAATGACTTGTTTGATCAGCTGCGTGGAGCACAATAATTCTCCAAGGTGGATATTCCATCAGGATATTATCAAGTAAGGGTGAAGAAGGAAGATGTCCCCAGGACTTCTTTTCATATAAGATACGTGCACTATGAATTCATAGAAATGCCTTTTCGACTCACTAATGCCCTAGCAATATTCATGGACTTGATGAATAGAGTTTTTAGAGATTAACTTGAACAATTTGTGGTAGTATTTAATGATGATATTTTAATATACTCCAAAACCAAGGAGGATCATGAGGAGCATTTAAAAAGTGTGCTATAGGCTTTGCTCAAGGATAAGATCAATTCCAAGTATAGAAAGTTTGAGTTCTAGTTGAAGGAGGACTCATTATTGGGCCATATCATCACAAGCAATGGGATATCTGTGGACCCCTCCAAAACAGATGCAATTGAGGGATGGCTGAGGCCAACATCGGTAACAGATATCCATAACTTCATGGGGTTAGCTGGATATTATCGACGATTCATGAAAAATTTATCACGATTGTCCAACCCTCTTACCAAGATAACTCTAAAGAGAGTAAAGTTTGCATGGAGTGATGAATGTGATGAAAGCTTCAAAGAGATGAAAAGGAGGATTATCACTGCACCCGTTATCACTTTACCCACAAGTGGGGAACTTTTTGTGGTATTCAGTGATGATTAGAAGAAGGGCTTAGGCTGTGTGCTGATGCAGAATGACAAAAGTTATATCCCATTCCTCAAGGCAGTTGAAAATCCATGAGCAAAACTATCCAATGCATGATCTGGAGTTGGCGGCGATGATCTTTTCCTTGAAAATCTAGAGGCATTTTCTATATGGAACGAAATTTGAGATATATACTGACCACAAGAGTCCTAAATATATATTCACACAGAAAGAGCTTAATATGTGCCAGATAAGATGGATAGTCCTCATCAAGGATCATGACTTTTCAATAAATTACCACCCTGGGAAAGCGAACATGGTGGCAGATGCCCTAAGTAGAAAGGAACCAGCAATTCTATAAATGGTGATAATTGAGAAGGATCCAATCTTCTTATACTTGATGAAGACAGACATCTGAATCATAAATAATGGAGCATAATCAATCCTTTCACAAATGATTGCTCAACCATCTCTTTTGGAAAGGTTAATGGATGCTCAAAATGATGATGTGGGAAATCAAGAAAAAGTGGAAGCTATGAAAAAGAGGAAATCCTATGAGTTTAATGTTAATGAATATGAATTGTGCGGTTTGGGAAAAGACAATATGTTCCATCAAGTCTCGAGCTGAAGAAGGAACTTTTAGATGATGCACATAGTTTAAATTTCTCTATTCACCCAGGGAGCACAAAGATGTATCGAGATCTCTGAGAAATATTTCAATGGGATAATATGAATAAGGAGATTGCTGAATATACATCAAAGTGTCTGGTGTGTCAGCAAGTGAAGGCAGAGAGGAAGAAGTCTAAAGAGATGATGCAACCAATGCCCAAACCAGAATGGAAATCGGAGAACATCACCATGGACTTTGTCACCGGACATCCAAGGAAATCCAAGAGCAACAAAGCAATCTTGGTTGTTGTGGATTGTCTTACAAAGACTGCACACTTCATTGCTATTCAGGAGGATTTCTCATTGGATCAACTGGCACGTATATATAATAGAGAATTGGTAAGGTTTCATGGAGTACCACTATATATTTTGTCTGACAGAGATCCAAGATTAACCTCTATGTTTTGGAAGAGTCTTCAACATGCTCTAAATACTGAACTATACTTCAGTACGGCTTATCATCCTCAAACTGCTGTCCAAACCGAGCGGACTATCCAAACACTTGAGGATATGTTGAGATCATGCTCAATGGAATTTAAAGGAGGATGGGATCAACATATTCCTATAGTTGATTTCTCTTATAATAACAGTTTCCACTCGAGCATCCAAATGGCACCATATGATGCCTTGTATGGGAAAAGGTGAAGAACACTGGCATGTTGGGATGAGGTCGGTGAACGTAAGCTACATGGACCAGAAATGGTCGAAGAAATGGTGGAGAAGGTGAAAATCATTCAGCAGTTTATCAAGGCAGCCCAAAGACGACAGAAGAGTTATGCATATAATCGTCTATGAGACATTGAGTTTAAATTTGGAGACACGGTGTTTCTATGCATATCTCAATGGAAAAATATCATGATGTTTGGAAGGAAAGGGAAGTTACGTGCAAGGTACATCAGCCCCTTCGAGGTTCTTGATCGTGTTGGGGTTGTGGCCTATCGACTAGAACTTCCACCTACCATGGCCAAGGAACATGATGTCTTTCATGTATCCCTCTTAAGGAAGTAAATACTGGACCATTCACATGTACTCTCTTCTGAGGTGGTACAATTGGAACACGATCTTTCTTATGAGGAGAAACCAGTGAAGATCTTAGATCGTAGAGAAAAAGTTCTACGAAATAAGAAAATGCCCCTCATCAAGGTGTTTTGGAGAAACCAAAAGTTTGAAGAAGCAACATGGGAATCAGAGGAAGTGATGACGCTGAGTTACCCACAACTCTTTTAGTGTTGGAAAAGGAAAATTTCAATTGCGAAATTTCTTAAGGGGTGAATATTGTAACGACCCAACGATTCATTAATGGAAAATCCCTCTTGATCCAATTAAAATTATCTTTATAAGAAATGTTTTTATACGTTGTCAACTTCATTTGTTTTATGTTAAGAATTTTTACCTTTCCTAATATAGTCGTTGAACAGTGATCTCATAATTAGTATAAATATAGGACTTTAACAAATCAAATTTACTTAGACAAAGGAAGCGATGACCTCATCCAGTCGAATTGCCCCATATAACGCCCATTTTTCAGAGCTCGAAAAAGACGTGGCATCTTTGGGCTTCGCCCTTGACCATTCCCAAGCTGAGCTTCATCATGTCACACTCGAACATGACCATCTACATGAAAAGTGGAAGTTGATTGAAATTACCACGCGATCGATGTTATCCGAGCCACCCCAAGATTATGTCACCATCATACACCTTACCCTTAGGTCTTATGCAGCTGTTTTAAGGGGTTAGGTAACAAATAAGTAGTACTATGTTCATGTACAATATTTTTTGTATATAATAATGTATATAATTTCTATTCATTTATGATACATTGTAAATAGTTGTTAAAGTAACAATGGTTTTTTAGTTATTATTTAATTAAGAAATATATTTTATTAAATTAAGGGATTTTTTAATTAAATAATATTTTAATTAAATAATAATATTATTATTAAATTAATTTTTATTAAATATATATGATCTTATAATTTTATGAATGCTATTAAAATTTTCATTAAGGTTTGAAATCCATTTCTGTCAGAACCCGTGAATTCTCGATAAATATCGTTTTTTATTTTAAAAGTAAAAATTCAAATAATTAGAAAATTATTTTGATAAAATAAATCTTATTTTTGGAATCATGACGTTGAAATTATCCAATGGTAAATCTTCCATTATTTTCTGAGACAGCCAAATTTTTGGGTAAAAATTAAATACCGTTTAAATATATACAGTGTTTTATGACATCATAATGAACCAATAGTGATTTAATAAAATACTATAATATTTATTTTCGTCCAATATATGTTTTAATATTAAAATAATGTGATTCTGGGTTTGTTTTACTTACTTTTGAAAGCATTAATGGACCCCTCAACACTTACTCAACACCTTGCCTTTTTAAATTATTTTCCATGGGAGTGTGACTCACCTCCACATAAGCAACCCTAATATTTTAAGAAGTTCGGACTTTGGCCTTATAAAATATTTTTTTACTCTTCCCATTTCCAAAAACAATGGGAAAAAACCATGCTATGGTTTGTGGTTTGGATTAATTTAATATAAGGGGTCCCAAATATAAATAATAAAGAATTCCCTCACCTTTCCTATATAAACCCACCCAATCTCCCACTTCATCCACACTCAAAGCTCTTGGAGTTCGTCCAACCACTGACCTACTATCTCTAGAATCCTCCCAAGGTGCCCCAAGCTCCAATAAGCCTCTCAAAAGCCTCTCTCTAGCCTTTGGAAGCACACTTCCAGGTAAGTGTTTTTTCTTCCTCTCTCATTTTTGCCCAATTTTCTTTAAGTTGTTTTTCCCATTTTATTTCCATTTCGAGTGTTGAAGTATTGTTCCACACCACCCTCATACTGCCCTCATTATGATTGAATGATGGTAGACGCCTTTCTCTCTAATTTAATTCCTCCCATGTACACCCGTTACAATGCCGAAATTCCGAAAGGAACTTCTCTCTCTTCTTTTACATTCAAGAAAAAATTTTGTATCATGAATCAAAATTACCTTACAATTATTGGGACATGTATCTATATGACCCCATTACTATCCATTACATATAAATATTATGTTTAACCACTTTCTCTCTCATCAACCATTTTTTATGAATTCTTATGTCACGCAGTTACGCTGCCGAAATCGCAATGATTTTCTAAGCCAATTACATTGTGTAGTGGACACCATGTCAATTTCTCCATCAAGGGGATCCACCTTTATTCACCATTAATTATTGATTACAAAGTTTCATGTATTAATTCCACATTCCTTTATCGTGGAATAAATGATTATGTTTTATTAATCTAGGTTTTATGATCCATGTGGTACCCTTATGCATGAAATGAAATTTTTATGAAGGGTACGCCCTTATAGCGCTCCAATGCATTGGGTAAAGTATAGTATCATGATACGTCATGTGAAATGAGTGCTGACTCATGATAATTCAAGTGCAATGAGGGTTTACTCGTGCTTCATGTGCAATAACGATTTACACATTCTTTATATGCAATGAGCCTTGTGCACCTTTACTGGGCTTTATAGATCACCCTTTTCTTATGCATCTCCTCAGGTTATCCCATGCAATGCTAAGTATGAGGCAATTCAGTGGTCATGTAAAAGATGTTTTCAATAAAGATGTTGTATTTCATGATTCACAATTTTATGTAATGTTCCTAATCCCCTAAGACACTAAACCTCCCGATCTTCTTGTTGTATCAAGTGATGTTTTATGTAATAAATAATGTTTAAGTTTGTAATAAAAGCATGGTTGTCATATTATATATTTAATGATTTTGTATAAAATAACAATAATACTATTATTTTAACAGTATATCATCGTTGATATTAAAAGGTGTTACTTGTAATTTATACTATCAAATAGATTAATTTTTTTAATCATAAATATTTGATAATATATGTGGTAGTTAGTTATGATTTTTGAATATGGAGATATATCACATTCAACTAGGTGGGGAATCAATGTAATAATTTCATTTTATAAAATTTTAATTCCCTTGAACAATTTTATTATATAAATAATGATTAATTTTCGATACTGAAAATACAAACCTATTATCATTCTAAACAAATGTATATTTATATTTCATGATATATAATATTTTATTACATGTTTATACTATCTTGAGGGCCTGATTCAAAAGATTCATATGGTGTAAGGGTGATCATCTCACGTGTTCTCATTGATACATGTTTGAATTTTTTACACAACATTTATTTTTCTAGTTATTATATTCAACAAATTAATTTATTTTTTCATAATCATTGATAAAAACAATTTTATGTATAGAATCATAATATTCTCAAGATTTGAATGTTTTTAGTTCAGTAATTATGAAATTCATAAGGTGTTATTCACGACTCACGTATCAGCAATGTGTCATAATCACTCATCATAGTAAATTGCCTTTTATGATTGATAAATTACATCATATAGCAACATTAGGATATCTTGCACCAAAATTTCTGGGGAATCATGTATTTTTTAAAAAAAATAATTCAACCATGATGATTATATTGTTTCAATAAAATATATTTTCGTTAATAAAAATTATAAATATATTTTATAGATATTTCGTCCATGTAAATGTTTTTACATCACACCATTTTTCTCATTTCCAAGGAAAAAAATTATTATTTTTCTCCAATTATCATTTTACTCAACTTATTTCACTTCAAATCCCTGATTTCATAAACGTTTTTAACAATGTAAATTTTCAACATCGTAATTTCAAAATGGTCAAGGGGATTTTCTATCCTTTCAAGAAATGGATTGTATTATCCATTCCACATTTTCATATTATTAAATTAATAAAGTTTTATTTTTTTAAATATTAATAATTTTATTGAAATATCATGTTTTCAAATTATGTTAACAACCCATTATTGAAATGTTATTTATAACCATGATTCATTTTTGTAGTCCTTTTTATAAAATGGTTCTTAAAAAATATTCTCTTTCATATAGAATTATTTTTGAATGTATTTTACAATGAATCTTTTATTGAAATGTTTAATAAAAAATTTTCAAATATTATTTTTATTTAAATTTTTTCTCCGTGGTTAATATCTCATTAAGTGATTTTTGAACAACATTAATATGACTTTATTTTATAAAAATTTTTTAAATGATATTTTTATATCTTAATTTTTATTATGATAATTTTATTCAACTGTCTACAAAATAAATTCAACTTCCTTGGAATATTTATTATAGAAGAATTTTTTTTAAGTGGCACGAAATATGTATTCATGATGACATGTGGGGTCCTATATCAGCCTATTATGAATTTGATTATTATTATATCTAATGAGATTGTTATGTGTGTTAAGAATTAATTCGTTTAAATATATTTAGGAATAATGAGTGTTCACACAATTCATTTTTATAAATAATCAAGGTTTTTACATATGAATATGTATAATGGATTATATGAAAATGTATTTTATATGAACAAATATGTTCCACATTTAATTTATTATCCTAATGTAATTAATAATTTTCATGTTATTTATCTGGTTATTCCACACCTAATAGTTATTCGTCATGTTTTTCCGTATTTCAATGATGAATATTTTTTCTATGAAATCCACAATTTTTAAGATTATGTTATATTATGGAATTCTTTCATCTTATATGAAAATTGAAATGCGTTTTGACACTAATCATATCATCTATTTTTCTGTGATTATATAAATAATATATAATGTTACAGTAATAAATATATTTATTATCATCTACTAAAATTTATCATTCATTTTGATATTTACATATTCCTAGAATTTTTCAATTTGTTAGGTTTTTATTTACTCTTACTAAGCATTTGATCTCACCCCTTTCGTATGGTTCAAGACCCCATGTTTTTAGATACCATTATGTAATGTAATATATCATGAATGGAGTCTAGGGGATAATTTTTATGGATAAATGTTTTTCAAGTGAGGTAAAATATGATATTAATTTGGCATGATTCAATGATAGTAAACCCATTGGTCTATAGTTAGTGAAATATTTTTAGATGTATTATATACAATAGTATATTACTATATTTGTTATGAAATTATTATCTTATATCACTTTAGTCAGTATGAATATATTGTTTATTATTTGATATTTTTATTTTTTTATTTTTTATTAGTTATAGAGATTATATTAGTAATTCTTCAATAATTTTTTTGTTTAATATTGTGTTAGGTTAGGAGAACCATAGTTAAAACCAAAGAAAAATATACAATTTATATAATGATATCCTGACATTTGGGAAATATTTTATATATGATTTTCCCATTTTATACAACACTATATAGACAACACAATTTTATGTATATATGTCATAAGTACACATAGAGAAATAACAATGAAAACTTATAGTTTGGAATCAATTTGATCGCTACAATAATTTAGAATGATTTGGCATATGTATATACACCTTGTTTGACACACCATTGATATATTATTTTGTTGATCATGTTCACATTACCCACCATTATTAAGGATTAACATCATAGATTTTTTGAAGGATTATGTTGAGATAATATTTGAAACAGATATTAATGTAGCACATGTCAAACTATTATTGATATTGTTAATTAAAATGTAACTATAATAAAATATTATAATGTTAATGAAATAGACTTTTGGGGTGGAATTCCTTAATTATTATGATAACCCACATATATTGTTAATTTTTTGTCACATAATTTTTCCATTTTTTTATTATTGATGAATGGAACCAGATAAAACATGATTTATAATGGGTGTGGGGGAATTGTAACGACATCTAAAAATATCTAATCATTTTAATGGATGACATACTGATGTAATTGGTGATTATGATAAAATATAATTAATAAAATTTATTAAAGATATTACCACAGTTTAAATCATATGTCCAAAAAATAAGAGAATGAAGAAGGATTATGAAAATTATAGTATTTAAGATGATGAAATTAAGTATATTAAACAACCTATATTTAAAAAAAATTGGGATGAATCATAAATGGAATTTATATAATATGAATGAATCATTACCTATATTTTTTAAAAGTAGTCGTTGAGCATCAATCATTCAGGGGAAAATTATGTGATCAAATATCATGATGAGATAATATTGAACACATCCAAGGAGAAATATAACAACTAAATGTATTCGGTGTGGAGAAGTTTGGAATTATCCATGCCAATTCCAAGACACATTGAATTATTTATATGATTTTAATCCACAACATCATAGTACCATGGTGAATAGAATAACCTTTATAATGAATATAAATGAATTGTATAGTAGTAATTAGGTTTCACATACCCTCCATCCTAAATTGGTGGACTAATTATTGTTTATATAACTCTATTTTATCTAGGATGATTTATAAGACCTTTAATTTACCACACTAAGGAACTTATGTCTTAATGATAACATTTACGGGTATGATTGTGATGTTTTTATAAATGAACACTATATAAATAACAATACAATCTTCAATAAAATATGATGTTAATTTCATATTTTAATGTATATTTTCATATCTAATCCCCATTGATTTTTTAAAAAGGGAAAAAACCCTTTAAAATATATTGTGTTCAACTATTAGTGTAAGTCCATCTATGAACTAGCCATGATGAGAATTTTATCGGTCACATAGGCCCTAATACATAATTAAGTTGTATATTTCGTTGTAATATTATTGGAAATTTTGAGTTTTATTGTTTTCCCTATAATATTTAAGATCATTTTTTTATGTTTGTGTATCTTTTACTCTTTATCATCTCTTCATAAAAAAATATTATTTAAATTACACATATAAAATTAATTAACAGTTGGTGGAATATAATTATAATATCCTGAAAAATATTAATACGTATCATACATGTATTCATTTATGACTTATATCTTATTTTTATCATCCCTTGGTTGAGGATTATAATGGATTGGGAAGCGTAATTATTGGAATCTTATCGATGGTTTCTAGTTAGTTCATGGTTGGGACATCTCTTTCCCAATCCATATACACACCCACAAAATCGATGAACCGTGGGATAAGGGGTGAGGTGTATATTTGGATCATAGTAAAACAAATAGTATTCCCACCTATGATAATCCATGGACTCTATAGAGTTGGGGTGTACTGTTAGGGAACATTATTTTCCTAACCATTACTGACATATTGGAAACTATTTGGATGGTTATTGAATTCCAGAAAAAATAAATTAATTGTTTTTTAACCATTGATATATATCCCTAATCATTCCCACATAACATAACATAATAAAAATTTACCTTGGAGGCACCTGATAGGATTATTAGGATCTCATAACATATTTCATTGTGAAATGATGATTCGAGGGAAGGAATTACACCTCTCTTGTTTGTAACTCCTTTTTGGATTGGGTTTGCCTATCTCTCTCTCTCTGTAGTATATCATCCCATTTGAAGTGATATGATTTCCTCCATTGTTGTTGTCTAAATAATGGTTTTAATGGTTATTTTTTCATTATATCAAGATCCCATGTTTTGATCATATATATACCCATCAATATATAATTCTCATATTCTATATTGAATTAAGGGATAGTTTATGGTGAGCATTTATCAATGATCATGTGGAATGTTTTATACCTGTGAATTTCCATTTTCATTGTCACATTATCTTGTTTGTTTTTGTACAATTGTATTTCCAACCTATAAAAATTTATTAAAAAAATAAAAAGATTTAATTCCCCTGAAATTATGATATCCATCAAAGATATCATTGGAAACATTTGATATTATATGATAGTCCATGATAAAAACAATGGATTTATTCTAATATCTATGAAATGATGATTCAATAAATTTAAAAATTGTAGTATTGGGGTAATGGAGTTTAAAAACTTATATGATTCCTGGTTATAAAATGGGTTTTTAATTGCTGGCTCGCTTAACCATGAAGGGGAAATGAGTTGGGTAATAACTGGAAATAAATGGATAAATTGGTTAATTTCAAATTTTGTTACATATGATGATTGTAATGATCCATTATTGTCTTTGAAAAATGAAATAGTGTACACTGTTAAAAATGGTTGATAAATGAATTATAGACATTGGACCATGATATCTACAGATATAAATGTGAATAATGAGATGTGGGTGATATACAAATCGTATAAGAACCCATGGTGCAAAATACTACACTTCTAGGGTCATGATGCATGAATGTGAAATATGTATATTGGTTGGGGGTAGATACTCCATGTTCTAATGGTGTTCTAGAATAATTCACTTGGCCACTAGGATAATGGTGCAAGAATGATTTTCCATTCATCGAAGATAATGGTACCTGGAAAAAGGATCCATGGTACTAAATGAAATTGGAATTTATTTGAATAATCAATTTCCATTAAATGATTAATATGTAAATCCCTATTTTTATGGTTCTTACACTTTCATGGGCCAAATATGGTGTGATGTTGTTGGAAAAGAATAAAAAATATGATAAATTATTTGTTCTTTAATATGGAATTTATTCTTTATACAACATCCTACATTACTATAGAACATATATTTCAATAGACATCCCTATTAGTGGCCTACTTTGTTGTACACACACCCTTCTAGGGCCACCTAATTGGTACCTAAAATGTGTTTATGTTTTCCAAAGTGTATAAGGGGGGATTTATATGTTACATTGATTATTTATTATTTGAGATGGAGAATTGACGAGGGAACCATACATGAATCACACACTCAATGGAGTTGAAAATATGTCTTTATTTTGTATTTTAAGTCGTAAAATTGAAACTTATATGGAATGTAATGTTTTCTGCTTTCATTTATGGTAATATAATTTATTAGATAAGTACATGTATTTTTGGATGGATTATTTAATATTATAGTATATTATTTTTATTACATACTAATTTATGATATTTTTATTATATGTTAATGTTTTTATAGTTTACCCATATTACAAATTTTATCCTCACTACTAGTTGAAATCCTCGGAAATAAGGCGATACATGACTTAGATAATATTGAGAAGTGAATCATAAAACCTATATGTGTCTCCCTATTTAGAACATTAGAATGTGTTATATGATTATTTATATTTTCATTGAAATTTTTATATTATTATGTAATCATAGACAAAATATTGGGATTATTAGTTCCTTATCTGTGATATTGTGCATGGGACATTCTGGACAATGTAAGGGGGGAGTCCATGTTCTTATGTTTGGATTTTTATTTCATATTTTTGATAATAGTTGGACATAACCTGTCTTGATGCACTGGTTTTGGGGAGTTATTGTTTTTCTAGTGTTTCTCATGTAATGGCATGGAATAAGAGTTTATTATTCATGAATCATTGAAGTCAATCATGTTTTTATGGTCATGTATCATTCTATGAACTCAAAGAAAACCATGTCATGAGTGCATCGTGGGTGAGAAAAATGTTCTTCCTTATTTATGTAAATAATATTTTTTATTAATGATATGTTAATAATGGATATTAGATTTGTAATATCATTTTTGAAATAGTTTATAATGGCTATATAATGTGAAAATTGGGATATGAGGTTTTTTACATTGTGATAGTTGTGACCCTTGTTAGTGATTATTGAGGGTTCTAATGTTGCCTCATTTTTATCCATAGGTTGATGTTTTAGGGATTAATTTTCATAATAATATTTGAATTTATCATATTTAAATGTTTTAGTTGTTTGTTATGTGTCCTAATAAATGTGTTTTTAATTTCAGATAAATGAAAAAAATATGAATATTAATGGTGGGGTGACAATAGATAATTAATGAAAATGTTCCTCCAATAGTGGAACACAAGGAGAAGATAGTACCGTTTTTATGTGAGGCAGACCAGTTCCATGAGAATATATATAAAGTTATAAAATTCATAAAATGATAAATAGGATTTGGGGTTCAAAATATGTTTTATTTATCTTGAGAGTCCCTGTTAAAACTCCCCAATGTGTTCACTAGAGAAGGTGTACCTAAGGTAGATGTGTTCTATAACGGGCCAATCAAAAAATTCCTGACCATTTTAGGGTTATCTTGAGAATTAATTAAATTCATCTACATATATGACACAATTTTGATGGAATCATTGGTTGGATATTAAGGATCCAGATGAAAAGATGGATGTAATAGTATAGATGTAATTCTATGATATGTTACTAGATACCATTTAACTATATATGATGATATCGTTGAGGGAGGAAATGATTTTGCATTTATCACATGGAATCATGTTACTGATGGAAAATATTGGTCAATTCATGAACATGAAACACATTGTACTAGAACTATAAGGATATGAATAAATTGTGGGGAGACATGTTAAGTATGGATTTTAAATTGATATTAGGTCAAAATATAACATCCATATATTGAATATGATTTCAATGATGGTGAATAGGTTTCTCATATTAGTGGGGAACCTAAAAGATGAATCATGTGGAGGGTTGGTGGTTTGTACTGTATAACTAGGAGGAACACCATTCAAGTCTATAAAGAATAACTATATGTACACTAACCAGGGTAGATTAATATAGTGTAGTCGTGGAGATGGAATAGTTTCCCAGGGAAATAATTAGGTGTATATTCATTGGTGTTATAGGTGGGGTAAGATTTATAGTAAATGTCCCAAAACAATAGTGTAGTGTAGAGAGAAAGGAAGTGTGGGACTGTAAGAACCCGAATCATTATTTCTGATATTGTCAATTTGTTGTTCTTCTTCTGTGTACTCTACCAATGATGGAATAGTTTCCCCAGTATCACACCCAAGGCCCTCGCTTCTAGTGACAGCCTCTGGCGTTTGGGAAAATGCGCTTGAAGCCAAATGACCAACCGGGTACAGGGCACCATTAGGTGGCTTCTAGAACCGAGACGTTACAAAGTGGCATCATTGGTGATTTCTTTTCTCTTGTTTTACTGTTTGCAGCCTTTATCCAGGGATATGATGGATTCATTACTTTGAATTATGTTGTTCTCTGGAGTAACTAACCCGTGTATAGGGAAAAGCCAATCTACCTCACTTTTTACAGTTTTCTGGTTTTTCTATGTTACAATTGATCGGATGTCCCCTAGAGTGATTCACATGCTTTGTGTTGTTATTGTTGTTGATATTGTGGATCTATTTTTGTCGTAACCTAATGAGATGGGGGTATGTATTCTCATGCATCATATAGTAACTTGTTATAAATCGCATTCCATGAATTCTTTCCTTTCCATCTAGGGTTCCTTTGCAATTACATGTTGTTGTGATAGAAGTTTTGTAGATTATGGATATTGTTGTGATAGATGCTTTGATAATATCCCTTCGGTTTGATAGAGAGGTTGTTTGTATTGTACCTTGCTTAAATGAATACCATCCTTTGGTTTTTGAGGTGTTATGGGCCCTCATGAATCGATACATGGTGGATCATTGAATTTTTTCCCTTATATATGATATGTAGGATATTCCAATATTTGATTCACAGGGAGTATGGGCCCTCATGGATCAGAATTTGGCACCTTCATGCATGTTTTTTAGTTTTTTCGGGGCTTTAGTGCAGTTTCAGAGCTAGTGCCCGAAAAAACCCTGAATACACAGCGTGTACATTATATATACATGTCATGTAGTTTTTAAACCGTGTAACTGACTTTGTGAACATAAACATGGGTTGTGAAAAATCTCCAGGAACACGCCGTGTATAGTAGGTACATGCCGTGTAGTAGTGAGCCGTGTACCTGACCGTGTCACTAACAATACGGGGCGGTGATGCTCATGTAATACACGTCATGTTGTGTATGAACATTCCGTGTAGCCTTGTTTTAGGTTCCCAGCCATGTCACGAACAACACAAGACGGTGTTTTCTCCTCCTATATATGCCATGTTTGTTCATAACACGTCGTGTACCCAGTCGTGTCACCAACAACACGGGTTGGGAAAAATATTCATGCACACGTTAGGTTTGTTCGGAACATGCCGTGTAGTCTCAGCCGTGTAACCGGCCATGTAACTAACAACACGGGTCGTTGAAACCTTGTCTATTACACGTTGTGCCCACTGCGAACACGTCGTGTAGTCTCAGTTTAATAAGACCATGAGGGTTAGTCGTGCAAGGAGACTCAACCAGGGGAATAGAGTTAAGTAAATGTCGTGTAGAGTTTATTCACTACATGTAGTCATGTTTTGTAAAACATGATTGTTTCCATCCCTTGTTTCCATTTTGTATTACTTTTTTCTCTATCCTGGATATTCCTAATCTAAGGTATTCTTTTGATCTTTTTGAGATATGCCTCCGAGAGGACCTCTAGTTGTACGTCAGTTGCAGGATAGTGATCAGACGCCCGATATGGCTGAATTGGGACTTCTTGTAGACCCTCTAGTCGTGACAGCCTGGGCACTGGCTATCATACCAGTTGTAGGAATTGATGCGCAGTTTAGGGAAGGTTTTATGAGAATGATGCAGACCTTTCAGGGAGCACCACCTCCTACCATGACTATGGCAGACTTCACACGAGTTTTCCAGTAGCAACATCCTTCTACCTTCATGGGGGAAGGATGACCACATGCTGCAGATTCATGGATGGAATCCATGCCGACTATCATTGAGCCTTTGGAAATTCCACCAAAGAGAAGGTTCATTCTTGCTACCTATATGCTATGAGACTCTTCCAAGAGGTGGTGGGACATGATCTCAAAGGTGGGTCATCAGTAGTTTATGGCTTGGGAGGATTTCTAGTGTCTGTTATACGACTACATATACCCAGAGACCCTGAGGGGTGATCGAACCTAGGAGTTCAATAGTCTAGAGTAGGGTACTCTTTCTGTTATCAATTATTCCTCTCGTTTCACCAAGCTGCATCATTTCAAACCCCTCTGGGTTGGAGATGGGATGATCGTAGCATGGATGTTTGAGGATGGTCTGATGTGGTAGATCCGCTCGTAGGTGAATATCTTCTAGTTGACATCCATCACTTTGATCATCAACCAGGAACTGATTGTATAGCGTAATATAAGAGACTCATGAGCTGCGGGCATGGGCGGTTCGGCTTCTAGAGCTAGTATTTCATTAGTTTATAATAGGAAGTGCTATAATGAATCTACATGTGGTGATCTGAAGAGGCGAGATACATCTTCAGGTAGCCAGTTAGTATGCTACCGGTGTGGAAGGGCAGGGCACACGAGTCCAGAGTGCCAGAGTGACCCAGTGGAGTGCCGATCTTACGGCACGATGGGCCACGTTCAGTGTTTCTGCCAGGTATTCTCACTAGTAGCTGGTGACGGGGGTTCTTATATGACTCCTCTTTCAGGAGAAACACCACCAGTTTCTCACCAGTCGGGGAACTAGAGTTCTTCCGGCCATTCGGGCTGAGGTAGAGGTAAAGGCCGTAGCGGTCAATCACCAGTCGTTCAGCATCAGCAGGGAGGATCTGCTCAGAGTGGTCAGGTAGAGTCACAGGGACGCGGGGCAGGCCAGAATTTTGCAGTTGAGCTGCCCTATTAGGAGCAGGGTCCCAGAACTTCTATAGTTTCAGGTACTATCTTAGTAGCCTCAGTTATATCATTATCTCTTTTCGATACTGGTGATACTCATATCATTATCTTTATTGCTACTGTGGAGAGCCTTGGGCTTCTGTATCATTTCTTATTCCGACTTGTTGACACTAGACACACCACTAGGGACGAGGACATCTAGTGTACATCAGTGTGGAGAGTTCCCTCTCAATGTTTCATGGTACCATTTCTTATGGGATCTCTATGTCCTAGAGATGACTTTCTATAATGTCATTCATGGGATGAACTGGTTGGTTCCCTTTCCATACAGTCATCGATTCTTTTCGCAGAAGGGTGAGTTTCATTTCACCTTAGGGTGAATCTTTTCTTTATAGAGGTGAATGGGATGTTCAGTCAAGTCGATCAGGACTCAAGAATCACGGGCTAGGAAGGGTTACAACCCGGATTTCTAGTCTTTATCTGGATGATCAAGGGAATTCACAACTAGAATTTACTCTAGTGGTGGATTGTTTCACATATGTCTTTCCAGAGGTTTATTCGGGTTTTCCTCTGAAGCGTGATATAGACTTCTCTATTGATCTCATGCCAGGAGCGACACTACTGTCAATTTTTCTTTATAGGATGGATACACCTGAGTTGAAGGAATACAAGAAGCAGTTGGAGGAGTTACAAGCAATGGGTTTCATCTGACCATGTACTTCTCCTTGGGGTTCTCTGGTCCTGTTAGCAAAGAAGGCAGACGGTACCATTAGGCTTTATGTGGATTATAGAATGTTGAAACAGTTTACAATCAAGAACTGATATCCCATTCCAATGATTGATGATATTTTCGATTAGATTCGATGATCACGAGTGTTCTCAAAGATCGATTTGAAGTCCGGTTATCATAAGTTGCGCGTTAGACCATCTAATATACCTCTTACAGGTTTTAGGAGCAATAATGGTCTCTAAGAGTATACAGTTATGCCGTTCGGTCTCATGAATGTGCCATCAGTTTTCATGGAACTGATGAACTGAGTGTTCCATTATAACTTTTATTCCATCGTTATTTTCATCGTGGTTGATATCTTGGACTACTCTAACACTCGACACGACCTTGCTACACAACTTGAGATCATTATGAGTAAACTGAGAGAGCATAGGCATTTCTATAAACTCTAGAAGTGCCACTTTTGGATGGATCAGATTCACTTCTTGGGTCACATCATCTTAGAGGTAGGAGTATCTGTGGACCTAGAGAAAGTGATAGTTGTAGTTTCCTGGGAGTAGTCGAAGAACGTTTTTGAGGTTTGGAGTTTCCTAGTGCTGGATAGATACTACAGACACTTCATTCAGGGCATTTCATGCCTACCAACACCATTTAAAGGCCTGACTAAGAAGGAGGCGAAGTTCTTATGTTAAGATTCTTGTGAGTCAACCTTTCAGGAGCTATAGGGAAGTTTGACATGTGCACTGATACTAGTCTTCCCAGAGGCAAACAAGAGCTATACAATTTATTGTGATTTTTCAGGTATCTGGTTGGGCGATATGCTTATGAATGTAGATGGATTCGTTGCATATGGGTCACGGAAGTTGAGGCCACATGAGAGGAACTACCCAACGCATGATCTAGAGATGGCAGATGTTGTTCATGCCTTGCTCTATCAAAGACATTACCATCTGGGAGAGCACTTTGTGATTTTCATCAACCACAAGATTCTCATGTACATCTTCACTCAACGTGATCTGAATATGAGACAGCGTAGGTGGGACGAGTATCCTTAGTATTTTCATTTCGAGGATGCCTATACGCCGGGAGAGGGCAACACAATGACAGATTTGTTGAGCAGGAGAACTCAGATTCAGGCAGTTCATGAGGCCAGTAGTGAGTGGAAGCTTGTAGCTTTATTATCTGAGATGCATCTAGAGCTGCACGACAGACAGTGACAAACATATCTATCTTTTGTAGTTATTACATTTACATTTCTTGATCAGGTACGGATGAGGCAGCTATCAGACTCAGAAGGATTGTCCTGCGAGAGAGTGTTTCATGATGGGACCCTCCTCCGGGATGTATAGTGGGCGAGGATGAGATCTTACGTTTCTAGGGACACGTATGGGTTCCAGAATACATACACGGGGAGCTGATGTGGAATTTTCATACCTCAATTTTGGAAATTTATCCTTGCATCACCAAGATGTATCGAGATCTTCATCGCCAATACTGGTGGCTAGGCATAAAGAGAGATGTTGCTGGTTTTGTCTTGAGGTGTTATACATGTTAGTAGGTGAAGGCAAAGCATCAGCGACCAGCATGCCTTTTACAACATTTACCCATTTCGGAGTGGAAGTGGAACGATGTCATGATGGACTTCGTGACTGGATTTCCAAGGTTGCCTCGAGGGAACGATGATTTTTGGGTTGTCATCGATATACTTACGAAGGTTACTCACTTCTTACTAATCAAGGAGACAATCAGTTTGGATGATCTGGGATGACTATACATCCAAGAGATTGTACATCCTCATGGATTTCTACACTCCATTGTTTCATATAGGGACGTGTGCTTTACTTCTCGGTTCTGATAGGGCCTTTAGAGGGCTTTGGGTACATCGGTACTTTTGAGTACAACATACCATTCCTAGATAGATGGACAGTCCCAACGTACTATCGAGGTGTTTGAGGATATTCTCCGAGCTCTCATTCTAGAAATTTGTAGTTCTTGGGAGAAGACCATCCCTTTTGTGGTGTTTTCCTACAACATCAATTTTCAGGAGACTATTCAGATGGAACCGTTCAATGCTTTGTATGGTAGGCCATGTTGATCACCTTTATGATGGTTGGAGGCAGGATGGGTAGATTTACTGGGACCTTTTCTTGTTCCGGAGACCTCAGAGTAGATAGAGTTGATTCTGAAGAGGATGGCTATAGCATAGTCTCGACATAAGTCTTATGCTGATCAGTGGAGATGACCTCTAGAGTCCGAGGTCAGGGATCATGTTTTCCTGCGTGTCACACCGTGTTTGGGACACAAGATGCTTCAAAGAATGGGTAAGCTTTCACCGCGGTATGTTGGTACTTTTAACGTATTGGAGAGAGTTTTGTTTGTTGGCTATCATTTTCATCAACCTCAGATGTGCTGGGCCATGCACAACGTCTTCCACGCCTTTCAGCTCCAAAGTTACTTTTCAGACCCGTATCATGTCTTTCAGCCCGAGGAGGTTGAGCTCAAAGCGGATGCATCGTTAGAGGATCATTCTATCCAAATTTTCAATCATAGTACAAAGGTTCACCATGGGTGGTCTATTCATCTACTACGGGTTCTATGGCAGCACATGCGAGTACAGGACGAGACCTGGGAGAGGGAGGCAGATGTACGATCGTAGGGGCTAGTGTTGTTCGGGGTTTCTTCGTATACGCCTTATTAGGGAGTTTCGGGGACATATTTCATTAAGGGGGGAAGTTTCTAAGAACCATAATCTTCGTTTCATGTATGTATTTTCTTTTCTGGTCGCTTTTGAGAAAAAAGGGAAAATTTCAAAATTTTCAAAATACATGACATGTACATTATGAGTACATAGCGTGTATTTTGAAGCTGTGTAGGCCATGTGCTGGCTGTGTCTGGGCTACGCACACTGTGGGTAGGGGAAATGTGGAGGCCGCATAAAGAGGAGTACAAGAATTCATAGAACATGTTGGGTACCCTAGATGTACACGTCATGTACTTTCTTTTTTTCATTAAACGCACCGGGGTCACATCTAATCTCCAGGACGACCTTCTTCTATGTCTCGTTCAGCCAAGAGTTCCCATACGACCGTGATCCTTCTCCGAGACCCAGAGCATAGGTCCAATCTCCATTTAATTTTCCGTCAATACGTTGGGATTTCCTCTGTAATCTCTATATTCTTCCTTAGCCTTGTTCCATTATTATCCCTCTTTCTCAAGATATCATGGGTTGAGAATTTCAGATGTTTTCTCAGATCATTGACATTCTAAGGAGAATAAATCCTCATGGTTCTATTATATCGATCTCATAGCAATAAAGTAGGTGGTTTGCTCCTTTATGTTGGATGTCTTTGAATATCGTGTGCAATTCCCCCAATTCCCTTAAACGGGGTAATGTATGTTTCCTATTTCCCCCTTGTTATTTTCCTTCTTTGATTTATTTCTTGAGTAGAGGTCCATGTATGTAAATAGCGTAATTTTTACTGTTCTATGGATGTTTTTCAATGCATGTTTTTCCTGTTAGTCGTTTTTCATATTGTCATGCCGAGTTGTAGGATAGTGGAACTGTTGTACTATTATGTTGTTGATCCGTAAAATGATAGCCAAATAGTTTTTGAGGTTTACATGGGGCGATGCCTGTGCTATGCATGTTTTTTTTACATAGCATTGTGAGAACCTAGTGTAGTGGACCATAGAGATAATGGATGTAAGGGGTTATTCAGAGTGTCTTATTAATTGTATGCGATACCAAATGGGGAATTGACGATATGTGAATCCTCAGAGAGTCTGTAGTTCCTCAATGCGGGCCATAGGGGGAATGATACATTGAGTGCTTTCCCAAAGTGTCTTTAGTTCGATACCAGACTATAGGGGGAATTGACGGTGACTACTTTCTCAGAGAGTGTATTCATCAGCTGAACCAGAGGTTTGATACTGTGTGTGCCTCCCTAGTGGTTTCAAGTATTTGTAGGACGAACCATAAGGGTCAGGCTTCGAGAACTACCCATGGAGTTACCTTTTTTCTACTTGTTGATTGGCTGTTACTTGTGTACATTTTCTGGTAGACACTGTGGATTATAGATTTTGTGTTCTTTCATGTTTACTTCTTCTTGTACTTTTACTTTCCATGTATTCACTGACTGTTAGGCACAGTTCATTGGGTGATTGCCTACTGGGACCTTGTCTCACACTCTATTTGGGCCATTCTTTTGGGCCCAAACAAACTATATTGTTGCATGTATAGATAAAGGAAAGCGCCCTTCTACTTCCGGTACATGACTTGCTGTAGATATGAAGAGCATGGAACCAAGATATGGCTTGTGATGCTAATGAGTTTACCGAGTTTCTTTTTAACTTTGGTTTAGTATTGTATTCAGCATTGTTACTTGTTTGTCTGCTTTCCTAGACTTATGTATCATGCATCATTTTATATATATGTGTCTGTGCTCCAGTTGTTTGTTGTTACTCTTCCACTGATTATCGTTTCCTCTTGTATGGATGGTTATGTTTTCTCCTATTGTCTATTTATTTTTCTTCCACTGTGTACTCTACCAATAAGGGCATAGTTTCCCCACTATAACACCCAAGGCCCTTCCTTCTAGTCGGAAGACTCTGGAGTTTGGGGAAATGAACTTGTGGCCATGTGACCAACCAGGTACTGGGTTCCTCTGGGTGGCTTTTGGAACCGCGATGTTACAAGGAGAATTATAGAATTACTATAGGTACCCCCATCATATGAAAAGTAATAGATGGGTGAGGCCAGACCAGATTAATATGTGTTGGTATTCCACCAAATACAAGATGGGTATATGGAGATATACTAGTCAAATAAGTTGAATTTTTGGACATGGTACATTAATGTAATGACCCACAATATTTGTAGGGTTGTTAAGAATAAATCGTTCAGATTAAAGAACATGGTATACAAGATTGTAAGTTTCATTTAGTTTAGCCTATACTTGTGGATAGCGATGTTGGTCCATCAATAGTCAGATGTACTATTCTTATAGATTCTATTCATTATATGAAATTATTTGATAATGGTGTCTCAACCTCATTTATATATGCTGAAAATATGAATTATTTTAGTATAAAGGTGGAGTTTTAAAGTGGAGTTAAAAATAATGATATTCAGCTGGGTCTATAGTAGAAGGAAATCGATCTATAAAAAGTATGTTCTATTATAGATGGAGAGTATTGTTTCCATTTGGGATATTTTTATACTCACCATATAATATATCTTATTAATTATGGGTATGTGTTATTATGAATAATATCCTTATCAAATTAATTGTTATCGTAGTCGAGTTACATTCACATCTCCCGAGGGTGACAAATATGTTCACTGTGGGGAATGAGATATAATGTAAATTAATATAGTTATACATTATAAGAAACCGAGGGGAGCTCACTACATATGTTTCAAAACGTTTTATGGATAATGAAGTTGTAAAAAAAAATTATTCCACCAATATTATAATAGTTTCGGAAATATTTCCTAAGGGATTCATTGGGATTCCACATGAGTGTTATGTTGAGTTCATATTTTTTCCATCCAGGGAGAAAGACTAGTATATATTCTACATAATCGTATTTCAAAAATAGGTAATCAATATCATAATACACAAAATTAAAATAAATTTATGTATTAGTCTATATGATATCATCAAATTATACTTCTGAAGTATTTTTTTGTATGAATGTGGAGGGACATTGTGTTTTTGTGAGGATTACTATATATTTAATAAGATGATAGTTAAGTACCAATATTCACTTCCCATTATCTTTGATATCTTCAAATCATTTAGTAGAGAATGGGTTCTCTCCAAATTGAATTTATGTTCGAATATCATCAGTGTAGATGTGAGTCTTATGATATAAAAAACATCTTTCATAATAATATAACGCCTATAAAAGTTCATGGTAAGTCCATTCGAGCTAATTAACACTCCAAGAATTGTATATATACATGATAAATCTATTCATTCACCCATATCTGGATATGTTTTGTTTATATTTTGGATGAAATCTTGGTGTAATAAAATAATCATGTATTTCATTCCCAACATCTTCATATCATCTTCAGTACATTTAAGGACAAATATATATACACTATGGTATCAATGTATCAAATTTAGATCAACATGGTACATTTATACAGTACCTTATTCTTTGATGATTGTGAGTATAAATAATCAGATAAAGAACATGTATTTGTGTCTTAAAATCATCCCAATAATGGTTTTTGGATATATATGAATTTTTGGGATTGCAGCCTATTATCATAGATTAATCCATAACTTTTCACTTTCAATAGCACCACATTCATGATAAACCAACAATGGTATTATAATTTAATATTCAATAGTATGTGAATATTATTTCATGTAGTTTAATAATATAGTGACTATCATGCTGATTTTGATACAACCTATGCTTGGTGATAATTGTAGTTTTTTATGATGTATTCTGGACTAGATATGGGGTATTCTTGATGTAGATTATTGATTCATATACAGCAGATCATCGAAATTTAGTCCACAAGAATGTAATTATCATATGTATGATCTCTTGTTGTCCATAATGATGTATGCATTAATATTTTGGAAACATTACCTATTTGGAGAATCATTCTATGTGTATATCGATGAGAAAATCCAAAATTACTTATTTTAAAAGTTAGATGTGATTATCTAAAACTAGGGATTGGTAGAGGTTATATAGTCATTTTATATTGAGGAATCCAACATTACATTCAATTTAAATATTGGTACTATAGTTTTAATTCTAAATAAAATGTCTAAATAAATTATGGTTTATAGATCTGACTAGATGAAATTACATTCCTAGATAAGATGCATATAGTGGATTAGGAGATACATGAAATGATGACATGTGTGTCTATATCAGTTGATTCCAAAAATCTATGATGGATTAAATGGAGTTTGTATTAGGATATGGGTTGTTTTACCTCAATAGAAAAAACATAATAGGAGGAGTCATTTTCATATTCGATTATATATGTGGATGAGAAAATCTCTTTTTGTGCCAATGTCTTTTTTGCATATATGAATGCATTAAGATATGATGGGTTTTTTCATTCATTAATGTAGGCATTTCACCTTAGTTTTACAAAAATGTTCATTTAATTATAGAAATGGTATTGGTTTCTAGATATTAAAAGGGATATTTTCATAATTATTACATTATGCTACACATATCAGTAGGTGATGGCCATGAATCAATGATATACTCTACTTTTATTTACTTTTTTCATTCTAGAATGGATGTGGTAATATGTAATACTGGATTTATTAGTTGTTCTTATGAGGCACCCTAAATATAATCTGTTTATATAGAAGATTAAGGACTAGTTGAAAAATATATCCCATTTATTTCCAATCCATGGATCCATAATTATTGATTAGTTATGGGATATATAGGTTGGAAGGATAATAATTTTTAATGGGGTTCAGTTGTGAATAATTTCAAATCCTGATTCATGATTTACGTAGCACATCTATAAAGTATTAATGATTGATTTGGGCGGTTATATGTTTTAGATTATGTTTTTCGAACTCAAAATTATGGGCAAATAAAACATACAATTTTGTCTCTAGATAAAATATAATGGGAATGAATCATATACATTGGTGGATCATGGGATAAATACACAGTGATCATTGAGATCACTAATAACAAAATTTATTTGGAAACTATTATAATGGAGACACAAGGGAATCCTTATATAAATCTATGTAGATCAAGTATATGTTGTATGGAGGTAGGTGATTCAGTCTTCTTGTGATCGAGTATCATGAAGGAGGAATAAGAGTAAGTTCAGTTGATTCAGAAACATATTGCTTCCTCATATAGTTGATATAAATTTTATTATTAATAATATCATTGATTTTTTAGCTTAATGATGGAGTTTTTGTATTTCATTGACTGTCACTAAGAAGGGGACACCATACGATTCAGATATAGGTCATGTTAGTACCTAGGTTTGTAATATTGATTGAGAATGAAAATTGTATCAGACTGGTGGTGTATCAATTGAGTCTACCATGGTGGTATTGAGATAAAATTTATTTTATTAATTTATAACAATTGAATGTATATCCATTACCATTCTCTTTTGAGAGTTGATTCTGATTTTAATCTTGAGGCTTATGCATACTTTGAGAGGAATATTATTCCTGTTTTGTATTTAGTGAGAGTGATTTTTATTGAAAAAAGATTCTAATGGTATGAGTGTTGTGGAAACATGGATGTGCTCATGATGAGACATGGGATATGGAAGCATATATGTGGACCCAGTTTCCTAAAAATTTTTCTTAAGAGTCATAATGTTGCTTCAGAGTACAACTTAAGGAAGATATGTTATAACATGTGGATCTTGTATGTTCCTTGTCATTCATGAGACATCCCATGATCACATTATGGTATTATTTCTCCCTCATTTTTTTCATAAATTGGATGAGGCTTTTCATGGGTGTGTTTATTTGAGCTTTGGGTTCCTTTAGCGGTTTTCTAGGTAGTACACAATAAAAAAATTGTTTTACAAACCTTGAACTATAAACAACAACATTGTGGGGGATCTCATGGTTGGTAAATGGTAAAAAAATTTATTCATGAACCCTATATAAACCATGGACTATAAGTTTTAGGGTTACATGGTCATGGTGTACTATTTTATAAATTTTTAAATCTTCTTGTAAGCAATGTGCACAATTATTTAATTTAATTAAAATTTAATTATTATTTTATCTTCCCCTCGTTTGAATACGAAATAATGCATTCTATACCTAAGATTATTTTCATTTATCATGGTGGATCTTGATAATATTCATTGTCTCCTAGAACATTAATATTTTTTAATCAACATTTCAGTTGATGAATCAACTCCCATCTAATATGTAATTCATTCTTTGATCTGATACATATATCTATTTTATCTTCATTCCACATTAAGGATAGATTATTTCATCAATTTTTTATGTATTAGAACTAGGATTTGATGGGTTTTATTAGTATTCTTATATATTGATCATAAATCTCTTCCTGATTTCTGAATTCCATAATTTTACATCAAATTTAGTGTTACGTATTGGTTTGAATTCATTAATTATCATAAGTTATGTGGTTCAATTTCTAAATCAAATTTTCTAGAATATGATTTATTTTTTTCGTTATACAATTTATTAGCCACTTTTTTTTAAAAAAAACTTATTTTTAGGTGTCAAAATAGATAACTAATATTTCTCTTAAGGTTTTAGAAGTAGTATATTTTAATGGTTACACTATATAGTTGTGTTATGAATCATGATTTTACAATTAATAAAGTATATCATAGAATAATAACATAATGGCTAGAAAATAGATATAAGAGTTTTTGAAAATCATTTTATATAACGGTTATTAGGTTTAGGCTTCTATTCCAAAATGTAATTTTATCATGGTCCCTAAAAATTTAATCCATTATTTTTATTCATTGGATAAATGAATGGGGTAAAAATGATTTCTAATTTTTCAATCATGATTTATATTGATTAATAGTGAAAATAATCCACCAAATTTCAATGGTTATATTATTCTATTTCGAAGGTGTGTTAGTCCATTAATGTATCTATTGGATAAAATAAGAAAATATACCTCAGGAATTGAGTATGTCATGATCCAAATTTAGTCCAATTTGTCTTCTGGACGGGTTCACGACTCACCAAACACTTATCCATCTAACCCTAGGACACCCAATATGTGTGATACTATACCAAGAAGATGGAGAAATTTTTTCATGTCCCTGTAAATTTATAATATATCTATTTTATGTGATATAAAATTGAATATCATTTCATTAATAATAATAGTAACATATTCCTTTTTTCATGTGTTGAATAGTGGTTTTACACACAAAAAAATCCATTTCCAATTCAAAATATATTGACAGTTTTAGTTTTTTTCAAATCTAATAGTATTCATCCAATACTCATGCATTCATAGTTCTAGTAGGGAGAATTAATATTTACCATCCTACTTCATGCCTGCTTATAGTTTTGGGTGGAATTAGATACACATGGTGTCCTTGGTTGATTATTATATATTTTAATTCTCTAGTGGTGAAAACCTATGTGAATCAATTGAGGAAAATGTAATGTAGTTTGTGTGGTCCCCAGGGTATCCTAGGCAGTTGAGAGGGGGAACAGATGATATAGCTCATATTTGATAGTGGGATTCTAGAGAGCTTCTTATACAATCTATAAATTCATTTTGGTGTAGTAATGTTCTCTAGCACTAACCCTACTAATTTTTAAGGGAAGGGAAAATGAAAATATTAGTGCACTTTTTTCATGAGATATTGTTGGGAAATTGGTCGCATGTGATATTGATGGAATGCATGGAATTATGGTAGTGGTGGAATAATTTTGGTTCTAGCAGGAAATAGATGCACTATGAATTTCTAGGTAGAAGAATACAATTTCTCCAGATGATACCATTTATACCCATGGTTGTATGTTCTACCGGTTTTTCATTGGTATAATATTCCACCAATGTATGACTATTATAATATTATACCATTAGATCAACATAGAAATGGAAGGTGGCTGTTTATAGTGAAAGTGAGGACATTGATGTGTCTTGCATGAACGATATGCATTGAGGGAATTTATACATCCTTTATTATTATTACTGTCGCAGTGTCTAGAGGAATCATTGAAATGGTTTAATGGGTTCCAATATAGGTTCTATATATTATTAGTGGAGTACTCAAGCATTGAAATTGTGAATGAGCTCTAGTTAGAGCTTAATGGAATTGGCCATGGAGATTTTTAATGATGCAGTAGTGGTGGCCGATAAGAGAAGAGTGGTAGTGAGTGGATTCAATAGTGGCATCTGTTAGAGTGAATATGCCCGAGGGTGAGGCCATAGATATGAGAAGGATGATTCCACATTTAATAATGAAGAAAAATATTGAATAACGAATGCACGCCATCAAAAATAAAGATGGGTTTCATGATAGTTTAAATACAAATAAATAGATTTACCACCACAATGAATTCGGATGGGTGTCAGAGGACCAACCCCTATATCCATGAACCACTCCATTATAAAGACTCTCAAACCCCCCCCCCCCCACATTCTTGAGGGATTGACCATAACCATTCAGTGTATCCATCCTTTATCCCATTTCTAATTTAATGATCTACTCTTCACTATACATCGAGTGATCATGATCTTCTATATATATATTCTACTATTGTTAGCTCCCCTTTAGTCTCTATGTTTGGGTGGATCCTTGTGGTCTTCTTATGTAGCGTATTTGACCTACAATTTTAGGACTGAACAAATTGGTCTCAATTTTTGGTATAAACTAATAAAAACACTGTAAAATTATTCATAAAAATTCCACTGAATAATAAAATAAATACAGACTTCCAATTATTTAACAATGTACCTTATTATCAATCTATTCAATTAAATTTTTAATATTTCATTTATTTTTTTAAATCATGGGGTTCTTTGGGATTTAATTATTTAAACACATTAATATCTTTTAAGAATTGTTTTAAATTATGCACAACATTTGTGTGAGTGAAACAACCCAATTAATAAACCATGGCTTTCCTCATGCATTTAGACTCAACAAGGGAATTAAAGGGAACCAATTATATCATTTTTAAAATTTTATAGAAATGAAATTATTATCATGGTTAAATTAAAATTTTAAAAATCTATACAAAATATCAATTTCATTTATCAATTTTTGAAGGACAAATGGACTAATTTATTTGACATTCTTCATTTTGAAATTTGTTGAACATATCAATTAATTAATTTATGATCCATAATTGATTTTTTTATTGTTACAAATAATTATCTATTTATGTTAGGAATAATTTATCTCATAAAACATGATAATATTCAAGTATATTTTTGATAATATCATAAAAAATGATCACTATCAATCGGCATTATGGCATCCCGCCTTTTATTACATAACTTTCCATTACATTTTATAGACATAGAATCTTTAATGTCTAGTGTCATGGAAATGAGAACCATAAAACATGACAACGTAAAACATTATTTTAAATCCCCTCAGAAAGAATATTGAAATGTTTATCCAATGTACAATTACTGAATCTCATAACCAGGAGGCATATATCAAAGGAAAGGGTGAGAAAGAGTCCTAGTAAGGAAAGCAAGTGAATCGGTTTACATTTGAACTTGAGCGATATCAATAAGAAATGAAGTAAAATATTCATATCATAATAATAACATGAAACATAACATGAAAAAGTGTCTATAAAGTTTAATTTAGACTTTCATGAACATATCACAAAGGACCATCCCCATGGTGTCATAAAATTTACCAAGGTTATTCACTAGTGTGTCTTTAAACTTGTCATCCCTATATATTAAATTTTTTACCCAATAAATTGGAGAACTATCAATGTGCACCCAAAATAATTCATTATTTTCATGTTATCCAAATATATAATAATCAATAATTTCATAAATAACCCAAAGAGAATAAAATAAATGTGTTTAATATCAAAATCATAGTAAGAACCCGGTTCTTTTTTTAATGGTATGTGCATCTTCTTTTAATTTTCCTTAAGTGTTTTTGAGAAAATATGGAAATTGGGAAAAAAATCCTAAATTTTGGAACTAAATGCTATGTACTTCATCTACACGTTGTGTGCTTTTGGCCATGTTGGGATGAGTACATGGGGCGTGTGGCCATGAAGGCAAAGAAGGGTGTAGAAACCGACTACATGTAGTGTAGTGGTACCTTACACGCCGTGTAGTTAGTTGTCAGGATTAAACAGTAAGGTGATGGCATCGCCGCCAGCTGGGCGACAGTACACGCCGTGTACTCGAGAGTACGTGTCGTGTACTCATGTCGACTGATGAACAGTGTGGCAGTGCCTCCAAGTGAACAATTAAATGAAAGGAGTACACACCGTGTAATTTTAAGTACACGCCGTGTAATTTGTTTTTTCGGCTTAAAATAGGTAGTAGCCTCCTCATTTGTCAGTGGAGGCACTTCAGCCATTTTGGAGCCAAATGAGGAGGCCGGATCTTTGAAGATCCATCGGGCATTCGTCTAGAATCCGTTTCAGCTTCGGACGACTTCGTTGGAACCGCACGGGTTATCACTCTCCCCTCCTTGTATCGTTCTTCCCAATTATTATCCTAACGTAAGTTATTTACGTTTGAATGGGTTTTTTTCTTCATCTGATTTCCGTCGTTCTTTGGCGTTTCTGGAGTCGGCGTTCGGGTATAGCGTTCGTTGGCATATAAGGTAGGTTTCTTTGTGGTTAGTTTTCCAACTGCTTTGTGTATTGTGCATTTTTGGGCCACGAACTCATGTCTAGGGGTCGTGTGGCTGAGTTTATTGAAATATTTAATATCTATAATTGATTAGGTATTTAATTGTGATAATAAAATGTTGTTTTGGATCGCTGCTTGGATCCAGGACCATCCCGAGGGGTGTGTTCCTCTATTTAGCCGTTTGTCCAGGATACCCGAGGGTATGCCTTAAATGTAGTAATTGTAGAATTGCCTTGAGAGAAATTTCTTTTTACTGCTTCTTTACCTATTGGGCATGGTCTGGTTACCTGTTTAGCATGAGGGCATTTTTGTATTTGGCCTGAGGGCGTTGTTGTCATTAGCCTGAGGGCAATGCACTATTTAGCCCAAGGGCTGTAGTATTTCGCCTAAGGTCAACCTTTCGAGCCTGAGGGCTTGACTTCTATGCCTGAGGGAGACACTTTCTATGCCTGAGGTCAATTTCTGTTACGCTTGAGGGCTATACCTGCGGGTTGGATTCTGCTTACCTGAGGGTAAGGTTTTGTTTGTCTGAGGATGTGGAATGTTTACTTAGAAATGCACTGTGGTAGTTTATAGTATTTAAATGTATTAAATGGATAATAAAATTGAAATATAACTGGTAATTAGTTACTTTTGAGTACTTCATACTTAATTGCATTTTACTACTGCACACTGTTGTTGCATGTTTATATGCAGTTGGGCACGAGCCTCTGGTGGGTGCTAATGAGATATATTTCTCACACCCTGTTTGGGTCATGATTTTGGGCCCAAAAAGATTATGTTGCTGCAGGTTTAGATAGGGGAAAGAGTCCCTATACAGGTATTTGACTGTTGCTGAGGAGTAGGAGGGCATGGGACCGAGCCTAGGCTCGCGATGCCGCTGCTAGCTGTTTTGCTTGTTTTCTGTACTCTGTTTTCTATTGTACTATATTGAAGTATAACATGTTCTGGGTGTTTTCTTAGAACGTGAAACATGTAGCATCATCACTTATATACTATTGGTTATATCCACTGCTGTAGTTATTTCAGTTGTGTATGTTTACTGCTTCCGTTGTTTGTTGTATGTTTATTTTGGTATTCCGATGTGCTATAATTTGATAATTGAGGGCATAGTTTCCCCCTATCATACGTGGGCCCTCACTGCTAGTCGGCAGCCTATGGAGTTTGGGAAAATGCGCTTGAGATCACTTGGAGAACTGGGCTCGGGGCACCCGTTGCGTGGTACCCGGGTCTGGGACATTACAAAGTGGTATCAGAGGGGTTTCATTTCTTTGACATAATATTTGGAGTCGAAGTCAGGGATAGGACGGAACAGTAGTTGTTAATAAGATGTGCCCAGTCATAGCTTACCCGTGTACAGGGAAAATCCATTCTACCTCGTATTTTTCTTTCTTTTGATTTTGCAATTTAAAATTGATATTTTTTCACCGTTGGGTGACGCACTTGGATTGTGCTGTTTATATTTTATCTGTGGGTTCTATTTAGTTGCAACCCGATGTGATGAGGGTATGTTGTCTCATTCATCATATAGTCACATTCTAGAAATCACATGCCATGCATAGCTTCCATGCCATGTAGGTGCATTAGAATTTGCATGTTGTTGTGATAGTTGGTGTGCTAATTAATCATGCTGTTGTGATAGCTTCTTGATAAATACCTGCCTTGTGATATGGTGTTTGTGTTTGAGCCTGTTTATAGAATGGACGCCAAACATTGGTTTTTGGGGAGTATGGGCCCCCATTGACCGGAATTTGGTGGATCATTGACTATTTTTGGTTATAACACAGATAAGATGTCAAACTTTGATTCGTGGGGAGTATGGTCCCTCACAGGTCGAAATTTGACACTTAGGTGTTGTTTTCAGTATTTTCTGGGTTCCGAAGAAGTTTCCGAGGCATACTATCCGGAAAACCCATAATACACGCCGTTTAGGACCTCATACACGCCGTGTCTGTTATTCTGTTCGGGAAGAAAAATGGACTTTTTTAGTACACCCCGTGTACCCTGAGTACACGCCCTGTAGTCTCTTCCCGTGTCACAAACCGTGCGGGCGAAGAAACAGGGTAGGGAAAGGGATGGGTAAAACATGCCGTGTAGATTATCTACAGGCCGTGTAGTGTTGACCCGGAGTCCAACCGTGTAACTAACAACACTGGTCGGTGAACTTCTTGACAGAACACGCCGTGTCAATTACAGACACACCGTGTAGTGAGACCTGGGGACTCGGCCGTGTAACTAAAAACACGGGACGATGTCACCTCTCCCCAAACACACCGTGTACCTTTGGGACACGCCGTGTAGTCTTGTCTGAGGACAAACCGTGTGGATTTAGCCATGTGGCTAGGAAACATGATGGTGTACACACCGTGTTCGGGTGTAACATGCAATGTAGAGTAAAGCCGAGTAGTCGGATGTGTCACAGACGACACGAGCAGGGGAAGGGAAGTCAAGTACACGCCGTGTAGTCAGTGTACACGCCATGTAGTCTTGTTTTTCAAATTTAGAAACACTTTCTTCCTCTTGTTTCATTGTGGTTCCTTCATTTCAGTCTTAATAATCTTGAATCTTTGGCGTTCTTTTGACCATGTAGTGTCATGCCACCTAGACGACTGCACGTTGTTCTCCCGGAGAGTGGAAACAAGTATAATCTGGAGTTGGTGGGCCATGGGCTACCAGTTGATCCACCCGTAGAGCCAGATGTAGCACCAGCTGTTATACTAGACACAGGCGCGGAGGTGTAGTTCCATGAAGGCTTATTGCGGTTCATGCTGACCTTTCAAGGAGCACCGCAGGCTGCCACATCAATGACCGTGCTAACGCGTATCTTTTAGCAGCAGCATCCGCCTACGTTTTCAAGGGATGGCGGACCACATGCTGTATAGTCTTGGCTAGGATCGATGCAGACTATTTTTGAGCATCTTGAGACGTCTCCATGGCGGAGGGTCATGCTCGCGACTTACATGATGCGCGATTCTGCGAAGAGGTGGTGGGATGTTACCACCCAGTCATATAATCACAGGGACATGGCGTGGGAGGATTTTCAGGCAGTCTTCTATGACTTCTTCTTTCCCGAGACGCTGAGGGCAGATAGAGCTCAAGAGTTCATGAATCTACAGTAGGGCGTTATGTCGGTGATGGACTACTCTGCTCGTTTTATAGAGCTTCAGCATTTTGCACCTGTGCTGGGGGGTGATGAGACGCTGAGAGCCAGACGTTTTGAGGATCGTCTTAGGTATGACATCCGAGTGCTGGTGAATGTTTTCATGTTTCCTAGTGTACACGCGATTGTGAACCATGCATTGATTACAGAGAGAAACCTGCGAGAATCTAGTGGTGTGGGCCAGGGAAGTTCAGCACCAGTTACTGGTACTATTTTTGCTGGCAAGAGGAAGAGACAGATGGACTTCTCTCAGGGCAGCAGTACCAGCCAGGTAGCTTCTTCAGGTCGCCCGATCAGGTGCTACCAGTGTGGAAGAGAGGTTCACAAGAGGCCGCAGTGTCCATGAGGCCCAGTGGAGTGCCGAGCTTGCGGAAAGATGTGTCATCTACAGCGCTTTTGCAGGGCGTTTCTACCAGTGGCTAGTGAGAGGGGTTTTGTGCAGACTCCGCGTGCGGGAGAAGGTCCAGTGGCTTCATACCAGTCAGGAAACTCGAATACGTCAGGGCATGCTAGCAGAGATGGTGGTCGTGGCCGTGGTAGCCAGACCCCAGGATCACAGAGGTAGTAGGGCGGGACAGCTCAGGGTAGCCAGGCTGTGTCGCAAGGCCGCGGCACTGGGCAGGCATATGCTGTGCAACAGACCCAGCAAGAGTAGGATCCCGAACCTTCGACAGTCAGAGGTACTATTCTAGTAGCTTCAGTCTTGTCTTCAGTCCTTTTTTATACGGGTGCTATACATAGTTTTATATCATTACCCGTTGTGGAGAGCCTTGGGCTCGGTGTTTCTACTTCTTCGGATATCATGACGCTAGACAATCCATTGAGGACTAGGACGGTTGGTGTGCATCAGTGCAAGGAGTTCCCCCTTGAGGTTGTTGCATGTCACTACTTTTGGGCCTCTATGTCATGGAGATGACGAGCTATGACGTCATTCTAGGGATAGACTAGTTGGTTCCCTTTCTAGCTTTTGTAGACTGCTATCTTCGCAGGGTGCGTTTCATGTCACCAGAGGGAGGGGAGTTTCTATACAAGGGCGACTGGGATGTTCAGGTGAGTCGAGATGGGCCAGAGCATCATGGGCGAGGTGGAGTCACAGCCCAGATTGCGAGCTTATATCTGGATGACCAAGGGACTTGTCAGACGTATTTCCCTCCAGTTGTCGATTGTTTCAGGGATGTCTTCCCGGATGACTATTCAGGTCTACGTCCGGTGCGTGAGGTGGATTTCACTATCGATCTTGTGCCAAAAGCATCTCCGGTGTCCATTCCTCCTTATAGGATGGCCACGCCTGAGTTGCAGGATCTCCAGAGGCATCTAGAGGAGTTACAGGCAAGGGGTTTTATCATACCCAGTAATTCTCCTTGGGGTTCTCCGGTCCTTTTTGCGAAGAAGGCAGATGGTACCCTCAGACAGTGTGTGGATTATCGGAAGATGAACCAGTTGGTTGTTAATAACTGATATCCCTTGCCAAGGGTAGATGATCTGTTTGATCAGCTTCATGGAGAACGAGTTCTCTCGAAGATTGACTTGAGATCCGGATATCATCGGCTGCACGTTAGACCATTTGATATACCTCTCACAGCATTCAGGAGCATGTATGGTCTATTTGAGTATACGGTCATGCCGTTCGGACTCACGAACGCGCCAAGAGTTTTCATGGCTCTGATGAATCGTGTGTTCCATCCGTATCTTGATTCTTTTGTGGTAGTATTCGTAGACGACATCTTGGTGTACTCTTACACCCGACATGACCATGCTACCCATCTTGAGATCGTATTGAGTACTCTGAGAGAGCATCGCCGATATGCTATGCTCTCGAAGTGGCACATTTGGATATACCAGATTCACTTCCTGGGTCATATCATCTTAGAGGCAGGAGTTACAGTGGACCCATAGAAGGTGAGAGTAGTAGTTTCCTGGGAGCAGCCCAAGAACGTGATTGAGATACGAAGTTTCTTAGGGCTGGCTGGTTACTACAGACATTTCATACAAGAATTCTCCATCTAAGTAGCACTGTTGAAAGGTCTGACTAAGAAGGGTGTGAAGTTCGTTTGGTCAAAAACTTGTGAGACAACTTTTCAGGACCTAAAGGGAAGTCTGACATCAGCACCGATCCTAATACTCCCAGAGTAGGGGAAAAGTTATATAGTTTACTGTGATGCATCAGGGATTGGGATGGGAACCGTTTTGAGGCAGGGCGACCGAGTTGTGGCGTATGGGTCTCGGTAGTTGATGTCGCATGAGAGGAATTACCCGATGCACGATCTCGAGTTGGCTATAGTTGTTCATGCATTGCACTGTTGGATACTTTATCTATTGGGAGAGAATTTTGTGGTTTTCACCAACCACAAAAGCCTCAAGTATATCTTTACTCAGCATGACCTGAATTTGAGGTAGAGAAAGTGGGTTGAGTACCTACAGTCCTTCGATTTTGAGATTTCCTATACACCTGGTAAAGGTAATGCAGTAGCTGATGCACTGAGCAGGAAGACTTAGATACAGGTAGTGCAGGAGGCCAGTGGTGAGTGGCAGCTTATGGCTCTGTTCTATAAGATGCATCTGGAGGTGCATGAAGGTATGGGGCATACTTATCTTTCCTCATTAGCTGTGACTTCTACCCTCCTGGATAGATTGAGGATGAGGCGTCTATCAGTTTCAGAAGGTCTATTTCTACGGGAGTCGGTGGAAAGTGAGGTCCATCCTCCCGGTTGGGCGATATGCAACGACGAGGTTTTGTGTTTCCATGGACGTGTGTGGGTTCCAGGGGATATACACGAGGAGCTGATGCGGGAGTTTCATGCTTCAGCTTGGGCAGTTCATCCCGGGGTTACCAAGATGTACCGTGACTTGAGATGTCAGTACTGGTGGCCGAGTATGAAGATAGAGATAACTGGTTTTGTTACGAGGTGTTCCACCTGTCAGCAGGTGAAGGCAGAGCATCAGAGACTAGATGGGTTGTTACATCAGTTGTCCATTCCGGAATGGAAATGGGGTGATGTCGAGATGGATTTCGTGACGGGATTTCCAAGGTCACCTCATGGCCATGACGCCGTGTGGGTTGTTGTGGACAGACTCACAAAGGTAGATCACTTCTTGCAGATCAAAGAGACATTTTGAGTGGACGATATCAGAAGGCAGTATATCCGAGAGATCGTACGTCTGCATGGGGTCCCTCGTTCGATCGTTTCAGATAGGGATGCCTGCTTTACGTCTCGTTTCTGGCAGAGTTTTTATAGGGTGTTGGGTACACAGGTGCTTCTGAGCACATCATACCACGCTCAGACAGATGGCCAGTCAGAGCGGACGATACAGGTGCTAGAGCACATGCTGCGTGCATGCGTCCTAGACTTTGGGGGCTTTTGGGAGAAGCATATACCCTTAGTCGAGTTTGGCTATAACAATAGTTTTCAGGAAACAATTGAGATGGCACCATACTAGGCTTTATATGGTAGGCCATGCCGATCACCTTTGTGCTAGTTAGAGGTAGGTGATGCAGCTTAACTGGGACCATAGATCGTGCAGGAGACATCTGAGTAGGTCCAGTTGATTCGGAAGGGGATGGCTACCGCACAGTCTCGTCAGAAGACTTATGTTGATCGCTGCAGAAGACCATTGGAGTTTGTGGTTGGGGATCCGGTTTTATTTTGCGTTTCGCCGAGGCTGGGACACAAACAGATCAATAGAAAGGGTAACCTTCCACCGAGGTATGTGGGACCATTTGAGATTCTGGAGAGAGTTGGGATGGTTGCCTATCGGTTGCAGTTACCGTAGCGGTACCGAGCCGTGCATGACGTCTTCCATGTGTCTCAGTTGCGTTGCTACCATTCAGACCCGTCTCACCCCTTTCAACCAGAGGAGGTTGAGCTTCAGCATGATGCGTCTTTTTGGGAGCATCCGATCTGTATCGTTGACATGGGCACAAAGGTTCTCTGAGGCTGGTCAGTTTCTCTCAGACGGGTTCTATGGCAGCATGTCTGAGTGCAGGATGAGACCTGTGAGCGGGAGGCCGACGTATGTTCTCAATGGCCAGAGTTATTCTGAGATTTTCTTCACCACCCTTGGAAGGGAAATTCGGGTACGAATTGATATAAGGGGGGAAGTTTGTAAGAACATAGTTATTGTTTTAGAGGTATGACCTTCTTATTTTACTTTTCCTTTAGTGTTTTTGAGAAAATATGGAAAATTGGGAAAAATCCAAAATTTTGGAACTACATGCCGTGTACTTTTGGCAATGTTGGGATCAATACATGGGGCGTGTGGCCATGCCGACTAAGAAGGGTGTAGAAACCGACTACACACCATGCAGTGGTACCTTAGATGTTGTGTAGTTAGTCGTCAGGCTTAAACAGTAATGTGGTGGTGTTGCCGCTAGCTGGGTGACAGTACATGCAGTGTACTCGAGTGTACATGTCGTGTACTCATGTCGACTGATGAACAGTGTTCCGGTGCCACCAAGTGAACAGTTAAATGAAATGAGTACATGCTGTGTACATTGAAGTACACACCGTGTACTTTGTTTTTTCGACTCAAAACAGGCAGTAGCCTCCTCATTTGGTAGAGGTGGCACTTGAGACATTTTGGAGCCAAATAAAAAGGCCAGATCTTTGATGATCCACCGGGCGTTATTCTAGAATCTGTTTCGGCTTCAGATGATTTCGTTGGAACCGCACGGGTGAGCCCTCTCCCCTCTTGGTACCGTTCTTGCCAATTCTTCTCCTAACGTAAGTTATTTAAGTTTGAATGGGTTTTTTTCTTTATCAGATTTACGTCGTTCTTTGGCATTTCTGGAGTCTGCGTTTGGGTATATCATTCATTGGCATATGATGTAGGTGGCTTTGTGTATAGTTTTCCAACTTCAGTGTTTTTTGTGTGTGTTTTTTCCACGAACCCATGTCGGGGTGTCATGTGGCTGAGGCTGTTGATATATTTAATACCTATAATTGATTAGGTATTTAAGTGTGATAATAAAATGCTGTTTCGGATCGTTTCTTGGATCCAGGACCATCCCGAGGGCTGTGTTCCTCTGTTTAGCTGTTTGGCCAGGATACCCGAGGGTATGCCTTAAATGTAGTAATTGTAGAATTTCCTTGAGAGGAATTGCTTGTTACTGCTTGTTTACCTGTTGGGAATGGCCCGATTACCTTTTTAGCCTGAGGGAGTTGTTGTATTTGGACTGAGGGCGTTGTTGTGATTAGCCTGAGGGAACTGGACTATTTAGCCTGGGGGTGTCACTTCCTACGCCTAAGGGAAATTTTTGTTATGCCTGAGGGCTATACCTACGGGATGGATTCTGCATACCTGAGGGTAAGGTATTGTTTGTCTGAGGATGTGGACTGTTTACATAGAAATGCACTGTGGTAGTTTCTAGTATTTAAATGGATTAAATGGATAATAAAATGGCAATATAACTGGAAATTAGTTACTTTTGAGTATTGGTTACTTTATTGCATTTTACTACTGCACACTGTTGTTGCATGCTTACACGTAGTTGGGCACGAGCCTTTGGTGGGTTCCAACTGAGATATATTTCTCACACCCTGTTTGGGTCATGCTTTTCGGTCCAAACAGATTACTTTACTGCAGGTGTAGATAGGGGCAAGAGTCCCTATACAAGTACTTGACTGTTGCTGAGTTGTAGGAGGACATGGGACCGAGCCTAGGCTCGTGATGCCGCTGCTAGCTGTTTTGCTTGTTTGCCGTACTCTGTTTTCTGTTGTACTGTATTGATGTATAACATGTTATGGATGTTTTCATAGAACTTGAAACATGTATCATCATGACTTATATACTATTGGTTATATCCACTACTTTATTTATTTCAGTTGTGTATGTTTACTGCTTCCGTTGTTTGTTGTATGTTTATTTAGGTATTCCACTGCGCTACACTTTGTAAAATGAGGGCATAGTTTCCCCACTATCAGACCTGGGTCCTCGCTGCTAGTCGGCAACCTCTGGAGTTTGGGGAAATGCGCTTGAGGTCATGTGGCAAACTGGGCTCGGGGCACCCATTGCATGGCACCCGGGTCTGGGATGTTACGATCATGATGTTTTAAAAAGTGTTTAAATCTAGATCATTATGTCATTTCTAACCCATGGAAATGGAATAAGGGGTTTATATATGTAAATTATTGAATAAAGAATATCATTTTTATGTCTTTATGTACCCCGCAATAAATGAAATAAGTCTTGGAATTAAAAATAATTAGAAAAGCATATTTTTTTATAGAATGCGAGAGAAATTTTGAGAAGAAATTTCTATAGCATAACGAGTATATAATGTGGTTATAGAAAATAATAAAAATAGAGGGTAAAATGGCCTCCTAACCATATATAAATCATTTTATATTATAGGGATAGAATTAAAAATAAATAACTCATGGTTTGGATATTTGAATTAAATAAAACATGAAAATGAACCATTAACGAATATAGAAAATGGTAATTCTTTTACGAAAACTTGGTCGCCTAATGACATCACTTAAAAATTCATAAAATAAATTGATGATATTGTAAAGGGTCTCTCATCATTTTTATATGAAATGTATTTTAATAAGAATATATAAGAACATACCCCATCATAATAACATAGAAACTAGAGGACATAACATAAAGGAAGTCATGACTTAAAAGAGGAGGGTGAATGATTCCCTTACATTGAAGAGTAACATAAAAAATGTGAAGGATGTGACATTGGGGGGATTTAGGGCACCATGTGAGGACTCATTTGTACGTAAATATTCCAGATCGTTGTCGATGATTAATTTTTAATGATGTAATTAAGGAATGGATTGGTATCTATAGAAAATTTTGAAAATATTTAATTAATTTCCATGGGACATCTTATCAGTGGTATTTGAAAAACCATGGTCATTACCATGATATTTTCCCAAGGTATTGGAAACATGGGAAACATCATAACATATCATACTATTCAAAAGTTGACCAGATTTATAACAACATTATTACATCATTTATTATGTCATTAATCACACAGAAACACAAAACTGTATTTTTAATATTCCCCAAAAGCAAAACATTTTATAAAAATCTCAAAAATTCACCACAGCCAAACAATGATGCTTTTAATTAAAAAATGATCTCCATTTTATGAAAATATTTTTGAAAATATTTTTAATTTAATTTGTAAATAAAATCATTATTTATTAAAAAAAACAAATCCTAAACTATAACATTTTTTGTAACTCCTTGAAAAAGTAATCAAGGTCCCATAAATTTATCATATAACCATAAGAAAATAAAGTAACAATTTATGATTACATTTTATGAAAATAAATATCTATATTAAATTATAAAATTAATCATAAAATCTTAAATAATATATTGATGACGTACAAAAATACAAATACTTATAATATGATCATTTTTCACTTTTAAGATTTCCAAATAGTATTTGTACATTCATGGGAGATGTTTCTATTTTTTTGGAGGATCTCATATTCATTACTATCCAATACTATCCATAAGGGTATGTTAGTATTCACTAAAAAATTATTTTGATCTTATTTAACCACATTTTTTACCCTGATTACAACCTTGTATGTTGAATTTCTAAAAAATATTTCATAGAAAACATTATTAAATGAAAAAACTTTTTTTTACTATTCATCAGAAAAATATTCATCAAATACTATTCATCATTAAACCACTATTCACCAAATACTCTTCATCAAAAATACCATTCATCAAAAATTGATACTTCTCGGAAGACTACTAAAAATTCACCCACAATAAATTTTGATATTTAGATTTCAAAAAGGATTTTAATTTAACCATAATAATTCTCTTCATATGAGAAATTTTAATTTTAAATATAAATATCATTAGTTAATAAAAATAACAGTGGATAGAAAATGAATAGTGAAATTGTACAGTGAAAATTCGGTCATTAAAAAAGTAAAATTATTTTATCATTTAAATTTAAAAAGGGGTGTTTCAATCATACTATTTAATGAAAATAATAATTATTCTATATACCGTAATTTTTTATAATAATTATATCATATGTAAAAACTATAATTTATTTCTAAGGTAATACAATGCGCTTAAATTTTAAAAGATAATAAAAAGTTGTTAAGAGGAAAGAGATCCATAAATAAAAATATTTCATTTTTTCATGTTGTTACATTATTCTCCCCTTAAATAAATTGTGTCATCGTAAATTATATTTATCATAAATATGTTTATATAAGAAATATTATTATTAAAAATAAATTTTATGTCATAAAACATCATGCTTAAACAATTACATTTCTCTATAAATTCATCATAATGATTCACAAAAATCTTCTGATTAACCAAATATATCTTCTGAGAGTGTAGCATGGAATTTTGTTGTGTACCAGAATACCATGTGTCATGTATGAAACATTATATCAGTGTTTTCACTCCTAGGTATATCATTCCCATAGCCACATCCATTTTTTAGTATCTAGACATAGATATATTTTTTCAGAAACAACATACATAATATTTCACAAAAGTACCAATACATTTTCCTATATTTATACTTTTCTATATGGTTCTCCAAAACATTTAATCACCTAATTTCCATAAATATCAAATCTATCGTTTAATATGAACTATGGAATCCTTCCGTTTTATTACCTTGAATTCCATTACATTTTACAAATAGAGGATCTTTAATGATTAGTGTCTAAAAAATAAAGATCATAAATTATGAAAACATTATACATTATTTCAAATATCCTCGAAAAGATTATTGAAATGTTTATCCTATGAAAAATTACTTTATCTCATAACTTGTATAAATACATCAATGGAAAGGGTGACCAGGAGGTTCAGTAAGGAAAGAAAGTGATTCAGTTTACATGTGAACATGAGCGATATCAACAAGACGATTGATATAAAGAGGAATATCATAATAATAAATTGAAACATAACATGAAATTGTGGCTAAGACATTTAATTTAGACATTCAGGAAAATATCCCCATATTCCATCCCCAACGTGTCAAAAATATTACGATGGTTATTCATCATGATATCGTAAAATTGTAATCTCTATAGATTACATTCTTTAACCAGTTCATTAAAGCGATATCCATGAGAAACCTTAAAATGTATTTATATTCATGCGTTCTAAATATATCATAAGAATGAATTTCATAATTATCCCAAATAGAATAAAATAAACGGGTTTAATATCAAAATCATGACATTTTAAATAGTGTTAAAAAATTAGATCATTATGTCATTTCTAACCCCTGGAAAGGGAATAAGGTTTTTATATATGTCAATTCTAGAATCAAGAATATAATTTGTATTAATTTATTAACACCCCTATAAATGAAATAGGTCGGGTTATTCACATCAATAAGATAAGATAATTTTTTGAGAGAATGTGAGAGAAATTATTTGATGAAATTTTTACAGCATAGCGACTATATAGAGTGGTTTTATAAAACAATAAAAATTGAGGGGACAGGGGTCCCGCAACCATAAATGAATAATTTTAATGAAGAGATGAAGAATAAAATATAAATATGATTATGGTTTAGATATTTTAAGGACAAACCACATGAAAAGAAAACTTGAAAGAAAATAGAAAATGCAATTCCTTTTACAAAAAGTCAGCAGCCTAACGACATCATATAAAAAATTAGAAAATCAATTTTTGAGAGAGTAAAGAGTATAAAATAATTTGGACCTAAAATGGAAATTAATAAGGCTATATAATAACATAAACCAAAATAATAAGATGGAAACTGGAAGACAGAACCAGAAAGAAGTCATGACATAGAAGAGGAAGGTGAACGACTCCCTTACCTTTATGAGTAACTTACAAAGCATGAAGTTTGGGACCTTGGGAGACCTGAGGGATCCTTGGGAGGACACCATGGGAGGAAAAAAGACCATTTAATTGTTGATGATGAATATTTAATGAAATCAATTATGTAATGTGTTTGTATTTATATCAAAAGTGGGGGAATATTTAATTAATTTCCAAGGGAAACCTAATTAGTGGTATTTCCAAAACCATGGGCTTACACATGGTATGTTGCGTATTGAATTGGACACATGGGGATAATAATAACATATCCTACTATTCAAAAGCCATTTATATTTATTACCTGATTATTGCATAATTAATGATGTTGTTAATCACATCGAAACTCAAAAATGTATTTTTTACTATTCACGGAAAATCAAAACATTTTATAAAAATCTCATAAATTCACCCTAACCTATTATCAATGCTCTGATTTCAAAAATGAGCTCCATTTTATGAAAATAATTTTTTAAATATTTTTAATTAAATATTTATATAAAATTATTATTTATTCAAAAACACTACTCAAAAACATTAACTGGTTTTGAAACACCTTGAAAAAGTAATCAAGGTCTCATAAAATTGTTATATAATGATAATAAAATAATTTACCAATTTATGATTTAATTTAATGAAAAGAAATTTCCTTTTTAAAATTTTATATAAAATATTTATGACATATAAAAATAACAATACTTGTACTATGATCATTTTTTCACATTTAATATATCTAAATTGTATTTATACATTCAAGGGTGATGTTTTAAATTTTTGGTAGATTCACTTTTCCTTAATATTCATTACTATTAATAAGGTTGTGTTAATATTAACTAAAAATATATTTTGATCTTATTTAACCACATTTTTTTCCCTGCTTACAACCATGTATGATGAATTTTTTAAAATCATTCCACAGAAAAAGTTAATTAATAATAATATATTTTTTACAATTCATCAAAATAAAATATTCATAAAATACTATTTCCGATGAAAACACAATTGATCCAATAATATTCGTCAAAAGTACTATTCATTGAAAATTGAAACAATATAGAAGACTACATAAAATTCAGCCAAGATAAATATTGATATTTATAATTTAAAAATGATTTTTATTTAACCATAATAATTTTCTAAGTATGAGAAATTTGACTTTTAAATATTTATATACATAGTTATTAAAAATTATAGCAGATAGAAAATAAATAGTGAAATTGCACAGTGAAATTTATAACTTAAAAAAGTAAAATTATTTTATCATTTAAATATAAAAAATGGATGTTTCAATCATAGTATTTAATGAAAATAATAATTATTCACTATACTGTAATTTTGGTATAATAATTATATCATTTTTGAAAAATACAATTTGGTTTGAATTTAATCAATGTTCTTCTATTTTAAACCTAATAACAATTTATCAAGAGTATAGAGATCCATAAATAAAAGTAGTAAATTATTTGGGTCGTTACATGTATGAATATAATTTATTGTCTTCACCATGGAAGGGTAAAATTGACAATAAATCACGAGGTATTTCTAATAAATTTTTGTTGAATCTCAGAATTAATGAGTGTAAGAATAGAATTTTAAAAATTTATGGCCCATGGATGATGTTTAATAACAAATTATAATACATTATATCTAATGTATAATCTTGATGGAATTATACCATTGATTGTAGAAACTCCAAATTTCTCAAAACATACTGTATGGTTATGATCATGAAAAATCATAACATCTTATGTGATCCATCTTGAATTTTTTCTAAATTTACAACAACAAAATTAGTTTTTCATAATTTTTTAGATTTTTTTCCTTAAATTATTCTCACACAAACTAGCAAACTACATATGACAAAAATCATCGGTCTACTTTTTGTGATTCATTCTTATAATGAGTAACAACACAAACCAATTTTTTCCTTTTTCAAAGATGAAAAAACAATATAAGATAATTTTATAAATCCAATACCATTATTAATACCCATATTCCCACCCCCACACATGTTCCATAAAATTAATTTCACCCGTTTTCAATTACATTTGCAACCCCCACACATTGAAATTATAATATCATAAAAACACTAAGAGTGGTGTCGAAATAAATAAAAATGTGGTCAAATGTGATTATTTCCTAAAACAATTGATTCATGGTTTCTATGGTTTTACAAGTTGTGATATAAATGGTGGTTATAAGATAAGGAGTTATTAAAATATTCTGTATTCATTTCAAATGTCTTTTTTATATAAATATGTTTGAAATTTTCATGGAATGAATAATAGTAAAAAATAACATTATATGCATTCCATGAATTAAAAAAATGATATTGAAATTTAATTTTAGTTATTCAATTAATCCCTCAAAAGAAGGGTCCCCATATTAATATCCATGCTTCATACTAATATATCAAATCTCCATTTTAATTATTCACATTTAAATTCTTTCAAATAAAAAATTAGTTAATATTTGGGGTCTTGAAAAACACATGTCTCATTGATAAATAATGTTAATATTTATATTCATTCAATGAGATGATATTTTATGGTTAGCAAAAAAAATTTAATTTTCATTTAAAACATATTTTTAGAAATATGTATGAAAATATTAACATAAATAAAATTAATGATATACAAATTCCCATGAAATATTTACCCTAATTACTTCTTAATTAATGGGAAGACATTTTGACATCCTTTATCAGGTTCCCACTACAAAACTCATACCTATTGTATTAAACCTACCATTAATGATCTTGGATTAAAGTAATAAGTAACATAATCTCACCTCCTCTTAAAATGGTAAAAATAATGCTTCCCTTTGTATGATCTATTGGTTGATGTTGATTTCTTGAACAAACAGCATGGGTATAATTCAATATATATGTTTTTATATTTCTGACCACCTCCAATAATTTTGAGATATATTCCTAATGATCCCTTTCATCCTTCTTCCATTTATAGGTAACACGTTTTATTATTCATACTTATTAATATTAATGGAACCTTGTATATAAAAAATAGTAAATATAAAATATCTAACATAATTGGAACAAATCATACATGAAATTAAATGTAGTTTGTAAATATAATGTAGAACTATGTCTCTATGTGAAAAATTATTTTATAGGATCAATTTATCATTTACTAATAATGTTATATCATTTTAACTTCTTGAGAATTTTAAATCCTATAACCTTATTTTCAATATATATTGTTATTAGAGATATCATTAATTCAAAACTCTCACCTAATCCGAAATATTTAATTACAAATCACAATATGTTTGTTGCACTAAAATCCACATGAAGAGGAAAACTAATTAAATATATCATCTAGTTGTGGATCATTACTATAAGATTTTTTCATGATATTCAGTGTTCCCTTATTAATTACTCATTCCTTCATCTCCAATCCCACTATTTTGGTATAACAATTATCTCCAAAATACAATCAATCCCACTATTGGACACATAATCATGGAAATTTGTTTGGGAATGGAATGGTGTTTATTTCATCTATTTAACCTTATACTTTATAAAATTATTATAAATTTTTATATTGAATAAAATGATTTCCATAGTCATTAATGATCTCCCTTTTTTTCAAACATATTAAAGATGTTATTCATGAGAAACCCACATTTTAATTTGGAATCATCAATCCTGGTGAACATTTATTTCATCCATTTAGAGACAAAAACTAAAATAAGTAGAATTTATGAGTTCACAAAATACATGCGAAGGAATACCATAAAAAAATTTAACCATACTATAAATTTATGAAATAAAATTTAATTACTATGAATCTATTATATATTCAAAATATTTCCATAATAGTTTCAATTATAATAATTTTTACAATACATAAGATAATATTTAAATAGTTTTGACCAATATATAAAAGATTCCAACAATTTTACGTCCATTATTTGAGGACCAACATGAACTCATCAAGAAAATGAATAATAATATTCAAATACATATTATATTCTATTTTAGGATAAGTAAATTATTATGAAAATATCATAAAATGTAATCTACTTAAAGGGATCTTACCAAATAAAAAATCTTACTCTGGTTTATGTATTTTACTTATGCTAATTTTTAAGGAGATAAGTAACCTAAATGGTGGCCAAATAAATCAAATAATAGTAATTTCATTATACTATACCTTAAACTATATTGAGTATCCCTCTAGGAATATGATCATTCAGTAGGCTTTCTTTTGAAATATATATTTTAGTGGTTTTGTGTATCTATTGAGGTGATATTCCAAGTGGGGTTTTATCCCTTATAGTCTTTGATCTCTTTATTTTTCTGTTTAATGTGTAGTATAAATATAACTATACATGATTTTTCATCATGAATCATGATGAGGGAACTATTTTCATTATGATTAGAAACTACTACTACATTTGTTCGTAGTATATATAATCTTAATTTTTTGAATTAAAATACATCAGGAATATTTTTTTTAATTTATATGTATATTTTGTTGAGATTCATCCAGTTTTATTAATTAATATGTTTAGACTTTTTTAATTCCTTAAATTATATCGTATACCAATTCTTATATATATTGGATTGATTTATCACAATGAAACTCAATAGGATGATCCTAGTATGGGGATACAAAATTAGGGGGTAAAAATCCTCCCCATCAGCTCATCAGAATTACTTCCTAAATTTGTCATTGAAAATATTGGAATAATTTATTAACATTTATGATGAAAGGGGGATAAGTATATTTCTAAAAATGATGATAAATATGCTATAAAGCATATCATGACACTAAAATGATCATATATGTCTAACAAAGGTGGTATATAGAAAAGAATGATTAATTTTCAATTATAATCATCCACATTAATTTCCTTTTATGAAATTATATGACCAAAAACTATCTTTTTTTATAAAAAAAGTGCAACTCAAATATAATAAAAAATTTAAATATGAATTTTTTCAAATATGTTTCTAATATCTTTAATTAATGGTCTAATGGGTTACTAGATAATACTAATTTTTCTGAAAAATACTACTAGATAATCCTACATGTGATTTACAAATGTACAAATTATATTCCACTAAAATGTACATTAAGCATTTCATAATCTGATGTGAATCATCCTGTAAAATAATGTCCCAAATTCAAAGTGAATTTCATCTTCTATTAAACTTTTGGAATGTTTGGTACCTATGAATAACCAAAAAAAAATACACAAAGATGTAATGTGTCTTAAATTATATCATTCCTATCAATTGGTCATTGAATTAGATTTTGAATTTATTATATTTAGAGACATGGATCAACATTAAATAATAAATTCATACACTCCATCTATTTTTAAATCTTATTGAGATTAATTATTTATTCTCAATTCCCCCAATGGTATAGCCTATAATCATGGGACCACATGTATGTGGATGGCCCAAAGGGAGTTAGAAAACTGTTTTATTATGTCCGCCTAAAATATATTTTCAATTTAATTTTTAAAATCATCTATAAAGCATGGTTTATCTCTACTATGAGGTTTCATAACATGTTTATTTTCCCCTCATGAATAATTATATATGAAAGGAAATTATGGTTTATTTCAACATTGTCTTCAAGGCCTCATACTATGGATTTGGGTTTTTTTGAAAAAGTTTTATTATTAATTTTTTATGGTATTGGTATAGGTGGTAATCACCGATAAAGGTAAATTTTCCTCTTTCCATAATATATAAATATTTTATGTCATATGGGAGACATTTTAGTTCTATATTTAGTAATTATTTTGTAGATTAGATTGAGTTAGAATTTAATACTTCAAATTATTGAATCTCCTTATAAAATTGTACAGTATTTTTTAATTCAGTTATATTATAATGTAATTCATTTGTTAGTTCTTAATTATCATAAAATATGAAATATTACTATTTTTTATAACATACTTTTTCTTTGGTATATTTAGTAGTACAATAGTCCTGAAAGGAAAATAATTATATAAGCATTCCTAATTCTTAATTAGGTTTGATTTCTTTTTCTTGGATAATTATGTAGAGTGAGTTATATTTTAGGGGTTCCTCATGGAGTCCAAATAAGTTAATTACACCTTATTCTCTCGAAGATCAATGTTGAGGGATATATTTTCAATTTCTAAAACCACTTTTGTAGTCTTATCATTACATCTTCTAATGAAAAATAGATAAATTTTAAGATTATATTAATGGGAACACCAAGCCCATCAAAGGAAAAATCAAATTTTAAAGAACAAATGGTGTATGTAATTGAGAATTTTCCTTGGATATTGAAATTGAATTAGTAATGGTGGTCTGATAATTTGTCAAACACTTATAAAAATGTTGAAACATTAATTCCCACCCATATTCATTATTTTAGTAAAACAATATTTTTTGAATTTGGAATATTCTTTAATATTTTAAATAACATTAAATCATTCTATATTAATTTCAACGTTTTTGAATATCTCAAAGATCATTTTATTATGTTTCTCTTTCTTAATATTCCACGAATCAATAAATATGTAGTGGAATGGAATTTGGTTTATTTTGTCACCATTTTAATATTTGGAATGGATTATCAAGTATTTCATTAAAAAAACATTTCATGGGTTATGTCTTATTCATCTTATATTACATTTTAGATGGGTGATTATCTATAATAGAACTCGTATTAAATTTCTTGAATTTCCGGACTCACCAGATTTTGTAATGTCCGGAGAATAATTTGGTTTTGGTGGATAAATATCCTTAGAAATCATGGTGATAATAATGATCATAATTTAATTTTGGATATTTATTATCTAAGATTGGAATTTTCATGGGTTTTTTTGAAACATTCCACTGGATTCTTAAATTTATTTGGAAAATTATCGTTTTTATTTTTTATATCATATATCTCTATTCGTTAACAACATTGAATTAGTTGTGAAATAGATGATTCATGAGAAAATTATTTTGTTGACATGGTGGATTTTGATAGGATAGTTGTTGTTATTTCTTCTATTATGTTTTAGGGAAATGGAATGGGTTATGTAATTGATGAGTGAATGAGGGTGTAGTGTGAATTATATGAGTTATAAATCCATGCAGGTATTTTCCCTCATTCCATTGTTGTTTCTATTAAAATTATCTAATCTAAAATGTAGTTTCACAACTATCCATAACATGTACCTCAGTATTTTGATTATTGATGTTATTTGGGTATTAATTTAAAACACAATGCAATTGTAAGGAATATTATTCATTACAAAATATAAATTACATTTACTTTAATAGGTTGTCTAGTTCTTCAGGATTGTTTTTAATCAATGTTGTTGAGTTGGAAATTTAAACCTAATATATTCTACTTTTTCTTATAAAACTTGTTCAAAAATATTTAAATTCAGTGAAACCATAGTTTTTAGGATCCTTGAATCCATTTGTGACATTTTGATCAATTATTATATGAATGATGCATCTAATTGGATTTAGTTTTTTTTACAACAACCCTTGTTTGAAGAGGAGTATGAATTGAAGATATTCAATAGCTTGTTGAAAGAAGATTGTGCATAGATTTTTAAATCCTTACAATTATTTGTAGTGGTTATCTCTATAACATGTAATATGTAATATATCTCATTCTTTAATTATATTCTACAAGAGTATGGGAAGAATATATACCTGAAACATTTTCTAGACTCTTATTAATTTTCAGCATAGGTTGTAGGTTTTATAACATATATATAGAATCTCCCTTGACTAAAAAGGTTGAGTAATCCATATGAATTTTTCTATATCTATTTCACTTGTACTGAACCTTGAGAAACATATCTAGACTATCGAATGTGTCAGTTTCTGTCATCTCCTTCATGTATAGAAAATATGGGTAATGCATGAATCATATTTAATTGTTGTTAATAATAATTAGGTTTCCCAATAATATGTAATTGATTATTTTGGTTGGGAAATTATAGGTTATTATGGTTCCCTAGGGTTTGTTGTGGGTTAATTTCAATGGTTTCTTTGGTTAGAGTGACCACTCGATGTCGAGATTGAGTTTTTTAAGATTTTTTTTATAATTATTTTCCTGATTAATTTTCTCTTAATGACTTATTAATGTTATTTCTATATATGGGTATAGATAATCAATTTCTTCACTACAGGTCCTAGTCATGAATGTTAAGGGTTTGATTTTATAGCTAATATCTTGAAATAAATCCTTGTTTTGTCAAACACTATTCTTGGTATGCAATGAAATCTAATTAATTAACACCTATGCAGATAGTAGTATTAATGAACAAAGTTGTATCCAAATAGTAGTGTTTTTAAAAAATATATCATGAGTGAAAAATTAATTTAATAAAAATTAATTAAATTACTAAGAAATAAATAAATTCATTTGTGAAGATAATATTTGAGAAGAGTGATTGGGGTTTTCATGTTTATATTATATTTTATGTTCATGGTCCATAAAAATTGAATCCATTTTTTTATTAATGGGCTTAATGAATGGATTGAAATTTATTTATACATTTTCATCCATGATTCAGATTGATTGATAGAGAATGTAATCCACCTAATTTTCTTGTTTTCACTATTTAACATCTAATGTGCGAAACTCATAATGGTTCTCCTTTGGTCTATCTATGTAATTTTAAATCATGAATTGTGTATCCCATGTCCCAAAATTAGTACACTATTTTTTAACAAATGAATAATTGTCCCCAAACACATAAAAACAAATCCTTAGATCACACAATCCATGTGGACCAAAATCTAGAAGATTGAGAAGAAGTTTCATAGGCATGTAAATTTTGAGTATATATATTTGAAATAAATATACATTCATATCCCATTGAAATTATGAAAATATTAATTGAAATATATTTATGATTTAAAATGAAAAAAATAATTTGATAAAAATATGAACAATAGCATTAAATTATGTGACCTAATATTTTACTATCCACAAAATTATTTAACCCTCAATTAAAATAGAAATGGCATAGGTATAAGATTAAAAAGTCCAAATAAATGTGAAATATATCAAATATAGTAAAAAAAGGTATCCAGTAGTAGTAGGTGTTACCTTATGATCCTCTAATCTATAACTCTATGGAACGACATCCATGAATTTATTTAGGGAGTTAATCTTTTAATATATTTGTTTTAAACATTAGAAGATATTATTGATATTTTATATATTTTTTAAACATATTCATCATTGAATCTTATGAAATGTTAGATATTTAAAAATTCCAGTGCGGAGGTGTTATTTCATATCAATGGTTTATCACAACATCCATTGGTAAAATAGTGGATAACATCTACCATTTACCAAATGAGGTGAATAATATATCATTTTCAATGTAGTAGAGTATACCTACTACTGGAAGAACTTTTCACCAACAATTTCGTTAATCATCCCAGAAAACTCTTCCTTCATCCTTCAAATTAAATAATGGTATTACCCACATCCTCAATATCCTCTATTCTAAATCATGGAATACAGGTTACCTATAAATTTACTAGTCTTTTTCATACACATTATCCTTCATAGTGGTTGGATGGAGAATGAGTGTTTTATTCATATATGGAATCATCCTTCACACATGAAAGTCGTTCATTGCATGGGGTGTCCATGGATATTTTATCTCTGTATGAATTATGTGTGGTTACTCATAGAGGGGGGGATATTGTATTAGTTGATAAATTATTGTGATCCTAAATGGGTCGTGGATATTAGAGAGGGAGATATAAAAGTATCTGATTCTATTTGATTGCGGCATTCTAGTGTGCCTTTAGCTATTGCAAGAGATTGAGGCAGAGGTAGTGGAGTTCTTTGATGGTATTATTCATGAACAGTGGTTAAATGAAGCCTTCTACCATTGTAAGACAAAATTATTATGCTGAAATTGGTATAATTATATCATGTGCTACCATTATCATGCATGGTGTCATCATAGTGGACGTATAGTCATGGTAGTGGGAGGAAGTAGAAACAGTAGGTGTTCCCCAACAATGTTATCAGATATCTCTAGATGATAGTATTTAGTAAATGGTGAAATGTGATACCATTAAGATAATGGTATAGTGTTATTCCATTGGATCGATTGTCTAATTTTATACCATTGAATCAATTGTGTAATAGTCACATATTCTTCAATGTGATATGGTAGACATGGATGCAGATTTCAAGTATGGTGCGCATTGAGGAGATTGTTGCAGCATCCATTCATATATTCTTCAAATAGGATAGATGTATGTTCCAAATGGAATCATATTTGATGTTATAGGTTACCATGATGATAATTACTATTATATGGACAATAAATTGCTTATAGACCTCAATTTTGAACATTCAGGTGTCAACTGGGGAGAATCTTGGTGTTGTAGTTGTGGTGGCCACTTGGACTAGAAAGGTAGAGGTAATATTCAATGTCTAGAGATGGTAGTGAAATAGTATTCATGGTTGGGTAAGAGGTGGGGTATAGAGAAAATGTCAATTTTATTAATGTTGAAAAATACTAAAAATGGTAAATTACACATCTGAACCTATGATGGGGGTCACACTACTATAATTAAAAACATGGGACATCACCACCATAATGTAGTTGGATATGGGACAAAGGATCCATATCCATATCCATGGACTACCTTGTCCCAATGAATATCTCCTACCACCCTCTCATAGGATTGAAAACCATGGTTCTGTACATATTAGAGTCTGCAAAACTATAATATCATAGTATCATCATGGTAAATTTAACTATATTTATCCCATGTGTGGATCAACCTGTGGTGCTGGACTTCCCTTAGGCAAACATGGTCGGGTTACCAATTGAGGATTTCATATGCTGTGTGTGGGCCTTTACAAAGAATGATGGCCAAGATAGAATTATTTTTATTTGGAATACACTGATAAAATAATTAGAACTTTACATTAAATATTCCTCAAAATAATGAAATAAATACCAACTTTTAAATATTTAATAATTTCATTCATTTTTTATTATTTTAATTTCGCATTTCATATCTCATATATTACCAAAAACATTGATATCCATTGGAATTATTGAATATAATCTAGAAAATTCATTAAAAACTATTCAAAATATGGATGTAAATCTAGTGTCTCACTGTGAAATTTAATTTAAATTATAAAAAATAGTATATTCTCATATAATTATGAGACACTACATGAGTCTTGTTGGGCCTCTTTAAGATTATGATAGCGGGCTTGATGGTAAACCATGGTATAAGTCCTCATCCTTAATCATTACCAAATATTAAGATTATTCACATATTCATATTAAGGATCTATTCATGGTTAGTGTTTTAGATAATAAGGCCATAAAAATTACATTACATGTCAAATATGAAAATGTATAGACTTGTACTATATCGAATTTTTTTTCAAAACATAAATATAGTCTTTAAAAAAAATTATTTTATAAATAAAAATCGTCTTCTATTATTACATTCCTTCACTCTTCCATATAACCTATATAAAAAAATTGGAAATTTTGGGATGATAAATAAAAGCTCAGTAAGAGACATAAAAATAATGAAAACAATTGACCTAGGTAAAACCAAATAACCCATTCTATGTTCTTTAATAGAATGAAAAAAACATTTTTAAATACATAACAAAAAGGAATCATAATGGAAAATACTAAAACCAATAGTACGAAATTAAAACTCATTTAGGTGACATAGAAAATCAAATAAATAAAACACTTCCAAATAATTTTCAATTGGAATAACCATATGGTTGAAATTTTAATTGGTGATCTATAATAGAGATCACCCATCATATAGGTTGTACCGAGCTCACCCATGAGATATACTGGGGTAAACCCTTAGTATAATCTATATCGAGAAAACCTATGAGCTATAACGGGGCTTAAACCTTTGTATAAGCTATATCGGGTTCACCTGATTCATATAATGCTCAACTATTATTTCAAAAACACGTTCACCAGAAAACCCTTTTAAAAAACTCTTCTAATCCCATATGAAAAAATATCTATATAAAAATAAAATTTTCATTTTAGAACCCATTTTAAATACTCAGATACCAAATAAAGGAATAAGGTATTTATTATCATTTTAAAATACATTATGGCTTATATAGGAAACCAAACATCAAATAACGTTTACAATGGTGGAAAAGTCAATGTTGTTGTATATGTTAAAAAAATTACTTTTTTCATTTTGTAAAAAAGCAAAAATGATTCATATAAAATGAGGAAATTTAAATAATTTGAATGATATTCAAGATAGACATAAAATTTTCTGTATATTTTTTTAAACAAATTTAAAAAAATATTTAATTTAATATCATGAAGATAAAAATTTGATAATTAAATAGTTAAATGATCAAGGTGTCCCTTCCAACATTGAACATTTAAATATTAATCTCCATGATTTAATAAATAATTTCATTATTGATAAAAATGGAAATGAAAATCTATTGTGTCTATCTATACCCCTTATAAAATAATGAAGGTGCATATTTTTAAAAAATGCCTCAATAAATGGAGATTGAGACAAACTCTCTTATATTGAGACTGACATGTCTCCTTCATTCATTATCATCGGGAATAATGAACATTTGTTAATTTATACTTTCCTAAAACCACATTTAACGTTTATTATTAATTTCATATCACTAATTATCATGTTATAATAACTACATAATTATTTAGGTTCATATCGGATGATTTGTCCATGTTCGGTATTTGAGGTTAAAAGAAATTGTTTGGATGTAAATTGATCATGTGGTAAAAATTCCACCATATCTAGAATATTATTCATGATTTATATATCATATATATCATGTATATATGTAATAAAAATATTCTTTATATTTGGAGATAAGTTATGAAATCTTTCATTCATAGAGATGGTATGTCGTACGTACAGATGAACAATATATTCATTTTTTAACATATTAGAGGAATAAAAAAAATGAAACATTGGTGTATTATAACTAAATTATAATAAAAATTTTATATATGTTACACAAGTTCATTAACTCCATCATTTTAAAATTCCATGTATGGCATGAACGAGTTATATCACTTTGAGGGGGTTGTAGTCCACACATCCTCAAATGAAATTATCATATTTACACATTATGTAATGTATAATGGAATGTTGTGAATAAAAATTACACCTTCATAAATACAATAAAAATATAATATATATCTTACATAATTTAATTTATATAATAATTACCACCATGAGAGGTGATAGGATAAAATTGAACAATCCTCATTTTGTGAGACAATAGTACGTCGTATAGAGAAACAATATGTTTGTATCCATTAAATGAAGGTGTGTGTAAGCATAGTTATAATATATTACATAAAATAATATAATATGTCTAATAGACTATATTTGTAATAAAATATTTGAATAAAAAGATTTTTGGTACTTGGAAAAGGAAAATAATGGAAATGAGCTTGAGAGAAGAGGCTACATCTGAATCAGGTAAGTCATAAATTGAGAAAAAAAGATTTATTGAATTACCTTCTACCTAAGGTAATACTTTTAGATGTATGGTGAGGATTTTGGGATCTTTTTTGAGCATAATTTAGGTAATCTAATTAGCCTAAGAGGTGTGAGTAAATGGTATAGGTGGCGTTCTCTTATAAGAGGGAGGAGAGGCACTTTAGGATACTCTTGAAAGATTATTTTATTATAAATTGATTTCAAAATTATAATATATATAATGTGATATAATTTGAGTATAATATTATAATTCTTTAAATCCCTTCATAAAATAGGTTTTTGAAATGTTTATGTCACAAAAATAATTGTATCTTTCAGCTTTAACCCTTAGTGAAAACATTAACTCTTACCATGTCTTCTTATATTTTCATAATATATGGTTAGTCTAGTTACTATAAAATTCCATTAGAACCAAAAGTGGATCATTAATGACATTTTTAACATTATATAAGTCATTTTTACTAATATTATGTTTTAGGACAAATATATCATTTAAAAAAATAGTATTTTTCTAAAGACTCATTAATGTAAAATTTGAAACTATTGAGTAAATTATTTTTGTTAAAGTCATAAAAACATGAATCATTCTAACCAAAGATATTAAATAATCAATAATATATTAATATCATCCATAAAATTATTTTTTACAAATAATATATTCAATATTCATTTATAAAAATATTTATAAAATCATTGGTTTTAATATTTCATTTATATGTTAATAAATGTATCATCCTAGTTTCGTAAATAAATTTATTTATTGTCTAAAAATTATATAAAAAAATACCCTGCTGTAGAATTTTTTTATATATCTAATTAATATTTAAGTATAATATATTATTTATATAGTATAAATAAATTTTTTTATTTAGGAGATACGTGTTTTTTTTATATTTCCATTTTCTTTAGTATGAATATTATAAAAGGTCATTATCAAATACAAGTGGAATTATGGGGTCCAAATATCGACCAATGTATGCCCATTGTTCGCCATATCTTATCCAATAGTATTATGACATGTGTTCGAGTGGTATTATTTTATTATAATATATTTTGTAGCTTTATTTACATGATTTACCCTTTAACCATGGTAAATTTAAGAAAATACAAAAGATATTGTTCTTGATGTCCAAAAATTAAATGTACTTATTTAAAAAAATTGGACCATATGATTCCAAATATTTATTTCATTTTTCTAAAATAAAAAAATAGATGTTTTAGAAATTAATATATAATTAATTTTTATTGTCAAAATTAGAAATTAGGTTTGATGAAGTAAAAACAATCAAAAGATTGGCATGCGTATATGTCCAATTTAAATGTGAAAGTACTTCAACTCACTATCATTAGATTAAATTATAAAAAATAATCCAATTAAACTTTAAAACAATATAATCAAATAATATAATGATATAAATAAATTATATGAAATATTTGTTTCAAATTAAAATGCTGTATTTTTAACTATTCAAAAAGATATTTTATCAGATAAACCAAAAATTTGAACTAATATAAATCTTTAGGTCCCTCATCTAATTACAATGTTATTTTTATCCAATATAACATAAAAAATGTAAAACTGTATTCTTAAAAAGGATTCTACATAAAAATAAGGTAAAACAACATTATACAAATATTAGTGTATTTAATGCTTAAAATTGGATACATTTTTATTTTATTTATATAAAATTGATTGGATAAGTGTAAAAACATTTAACAAATATGTAAAATAATAATAGAGATAATTATTTTACTTTCCACCAATACAATGGTTATGTGTAAACTACTATTAAATATAATAATATTATAGTTGCATTATATTTTAGTAAAACTCATATTTTTGTGCAACATACGATTTCGTGGAAACCTATTGTTTCACATCAATTTAACTATTACAAAAAGTCTCCCCTTTATTGTAAATTTAATATTTTATTCTTAAATATTATTAGATATGAAAATGTATTTTTCTTTAAATACGTGGTTTGTTAAACTGGGGGTCTGCCAATATCCTTGAAATGATTTTTTAAATGTAAAAACCTGAATCCTGGGTTTATGTAATTGAACTACATTCATTTTTCATTGTTTGATAATGGAATTCAAGGGTATGATTGGATTAACCATAAAGGGATATAACATTATGAATATTTTTTTATAATTAGATTATATGGGAATATCACATGTGGTTCCAAGTAAAGAATATAAATGAAAACGGTTTTGATTGTTAAATTAAATGGTGAACTATCATTAAAATAACTGATAAATTAGTTATGAACAAGGAATAATAATATTAGTATATATATAGATGAACAATGATTTGTGGATGATGTACTGATTCTCCGAATACAAATCATGTTCAAGGATTCTAATTCAAATCCCTGATTCATGCTTATGAAAAATAATGTGAGGTTGAGGGAATGTTTTTCTATATACTGAGAGGGTGATAGAATAATCACTAGGCCTTAGAGATATTCATGTTGGTTTATTGATCCAAGTGATAAAAAAATTTCACATAGAATAATGTTTTAGGTACTAAATGAAATTGGAATTATATTGAATTATCAAATGCCAAAAAGTATAAAATGTAATGTCCATATACTATGTGGTTCAGACTCCACTATGGGATAACGTTATTATGATGTGGTAATATAATGAATAATAAATATGAAACCTATTTTCTTTTTGTCATTTGATCATAATTTCATACAAAATAGCATACACTATTCAAAATTGGATATAGATTTATAATCTATTATTAGTGTCCAACTATTTTATACTCACACCCATCTCGGGCCACCTAATTGGTACCTAGATAAAATTATTATTTGTTGAAAAGGATAATGTAAAGAGACCTTTGTAATATTGATGAGTTTGTATTCATGATGGAGAATTGATGAGGGAACCATACATGATAGTGGGGACCACATGGTATCTCATATATTGTTTTTATATGAAGTTTTAATAAGACATGAAAAAATTTAATGGAATTTCATATATTGTAAATTAGATTATTGTAATTTTCTATGTTTTCCATTTATTAATGTATTGATGTGTTGAATACCGAGTATTTTGGTTTTGTGATTATATTTAAAATTGATTTCCATAGTCGTGTTATATTGAAAAATATATTATAGTCTCCACATGTGACATATTATAACCTTGTATCTGGTCTGAATATTATGGAATACTGAGAGGTGCAATGAAAATCATGTGTTGAACCAACTCAGTGTTCCAGCATGTGGTACCAGTTTGGGAAATTACTGCAACAATAATCATTTTTCTAATCAAATTAATACAATTTTATACAGTTCTATCCACACAAAACATATAAAATTAAACCATTATATAAAATTTATGGTAGATATATATTTAGGGTATATAAATATGGGTAACATATTTATTAAATATAATTAAATTAATATATATATATAATAATTCTGTTATTTAAAAATTCCCCTAAAATTAAAAAAAAAATTATTATATATATGAATTTAATAATATAATATTTTCCTAATATTATTATTTTTAATTGAAAATTATTAAAATTATATATATATATATATATATATGGTTTTAATAAAAATTTCTATAACAAAAAAAATTCACTATAAAAAACATTGTTTAATGATACTTTATGTTTTTATTTTGAATACAAAATTTTCATCATCAGAATGTGATTTTGAAAAAATTCACATCAGTTGTATTATTTTTCAGGGTGAATTTAAATTTAGTTAATACATTATTAATTATTCTAAAATAGTTGATTTTTATTTGAATAGTGAATAATACATTTTTTAAAATATTGTGGATTTCGTGAAATCACAATGGTATAAGACTAACAAAAAAACATAGGAAAATTACTTAATGAAAATATATTATTCATTTATGTAAAGTTATATATATATATATTAAATTATCATCTGTGAATAAGAAAACCTTATATTATATTTTAGAGAAAAAGAAACATATTTTCAAAAAGGGGATTAAACACATTAACCATTAATATTCGTAAATTGTTTGAATAGTTAATTCAACTAAAAATAGATTTATGTTCGATATCAGTTGGTCTAAATTATATATATAATAGACACCTCATTTTTATCCATAATGTTTATGTTACCATAGGAAAGTATTACTCAACAATGATAATTTATTATCTCTCTTAAAATAATTTTATTAAAATATTTCATGTTATTAAATTTAAAAAAAATTAATTTTAATTTAAAATGAAAATATGGTTTTAAAAAATAAATTCAACTGATTTTAATACACCATCAATTTAATAACATATATGAATAACAAACATATTGATTAAAACTAATTTTTCCCTATAAAATAATTTTTTCAATACCGTAGATTAATGGATTTAAAATACTATTTTATAAAATATATAAATTTAGTTATGATAAATGATGTAAAATTTAGGCTAATCATGATAATATTTAGTAACAATGGTTTATGTATTGTTACTAATAAAATACATGTTATTTATAATAATTAATTAAGATTAATATCTTGTTAAATGGATAATCTAAGGTGGATCTAATTTTCTTAAATTAATATGACCATAAGAACATCCAAAAACAATTTGTTGTTGTGTAATGTATTAAATACATGAATTAAAAACATTCCATCACTTATGTCAACAAAAAATTATCTATTTCAACTCATTATAGTTACATACAATTACTTTTATTGAAAATACCCCATCCTCACTATTAATACAGGATTAGTTCACTAAGTTAAATACTCCAATGATGTTTGAAAAGATCCCTAAAATATTACCAAAATTTAATATCCACAAAGAAATTATAATCAGTATCTAATGGTCATAAAAAATTGTCCTATGATGCTCAAAACCAATTCCAATACCCTGTGTAATTTCAAGTTCCCAACATAGGTATCATATCAATCTTGATGTTTAATTATTAATAATTTTTAAAAAAATTCTAACTATTGATTTATTATAAAATTTTAATAATTAATATGGGGAATTTATGATTTAATAATGGAACCCCAATTATTTATTCCAATCAATATACAAAAGAAAAAAAATTATCAATTGTGAGTGTGTGGATTACAATGTTGGCAAAGTGATACTTTTAGTTTTTCATCGCCGTCACTCATGGCTATTCTTAATTATGGTATTTTAGACAAAACATATAATTTTTAAACAAAAATTAATGATTTAACACCTATAAATACACATAATACACCCCTAAATATCTAAAATTGCAATTTTTTTACTAATTAGGTATAATACCTAAAAAAATAAATTATGGAATACATTCCCATTACTGAAAAAATCATTTAAATGCTCATTTTAATAAATCATTCATATAATATAATATGATAACCTAGGGTAATACTTATGAATGAGGGGGATATAAATCCTAGAATTTGAAGAAATATAAAATATCATGAAATAGTTATAACACGTCAGAAAATTGGAATTTTAGTGGGAAATATAAGGGTTGTTATTCATATTCATGAATGTAGATCCATGGAAATCTATGATTAAATAAAGGAAAAATGGGAATTCGGTTATATTTATTTTATTTAAATAATAATCTTATAAAAATTTTAACCAGAAAAACATCAAAAAATATTTTTATTCTTCTAACTCCACAAACACTATACATGGTGTCTCATGATACATAAAAAATGATCAAAGTAGTGTAGTTCTATTTGGATTCGCTAATTATAATCAAATTATGTACGTGATTAATTAGGCCACATAGATCATATTATATATGAAATACTTTTGGCATGTTTAATCTCATGATTATGTATTGTGGTCTAAATAATTGGATGTACACAATAAAATAAGAGTACATATTTTAAGACGAATACGCTTGAGTGGAAATATAGATGGTATTGAGAACCCATTTGTTTGGCATGTAAAAATCACAGTGATATTATAGTAGCATAATAAAAGTAAATAATGGTTTATAAAATGTTTTATGGATACCTATAGGGGTATCTCATTTTTTGGAAATAAAATATATTGTTTGAGGGATATATAAAAAACTACCATCATTCTGAATTGGAAATGAAATTCAAAAAAGGAATAAGATTCTTGAACAATGTGTTGAATAGGAGGATACCTTACCTTATGAGGGTGGTTACATAATCATGGGAGGATATTCTTCAGTGAAAGTGGGAACCTAGGGTGTAATATTAATTGGAATGGGAAGATTAATTATGTGCCCTATTTTTTTAGGGAATTTGAATTGGATCATGGGTTGGATTATATAGTAAATGAGAGGGGAATTATTTATTATCTCCCTAAAATATATTTTATACTCTATATAATAAAATTATCCAAACCGATAACCATTACAACACGATTTTTAATATTTCTACCAAAGTGGAGTGGTATTCAATTATTTTAAGGCCAAAGACCTAATTTCATAAAATAGAATTCTTTCTGATGTGGAAGTCATTTATGTTTATAATGAATTATTTTTTAAACCTTAAAATATAATGTATGTATTTTAGGATTTATAAATTCATTATAAAAGTAACAAAATATTCTATGAATAATATTATTTTATATGTGAAGCAAATATTTTTTTAGAAACCCATTTCATCATTTATTTAATCACTTATGGGTCATTTTTATGTCATAATACACAACATATATTTATACCATATTAATATTATACCTCTTAAAATAAACATTCTTAAAAAATTATTTCAACCTCATTGTTGGAAATTTATTAATAGATGATTCCAAAAATAATATTTTTTATAAAATAATTTTATAATAATTTTATTTTCAATTTGAAAAATAGAATATACATTTATCATGAAATGTTGGGTTTTTTTGAAAATAACTATTTTTGAACCATCATAAAACATACATTAATCTTCATCAATGTTATATTATAATTTCTATTATAAAAAAGTTATTTATATTATTTTTTTATATTATAATTTTTTAAATACATCAAATTATCGAAAAATATTTTCATAATTGAAATTTATTATTATATAATAGTAACATTTATGTTTCATCTCATAAAAATAAAAATTATTTTTAAATTGATAATGATAAGAAGAATGTATAATAATAAATATTACATAAAATTAATGATTTTTCTTTATATTAGTACATTTTTATTACATATACATTTTTTAAACAATGAAATTCCTAGATGGTATGATGCCTGATGGTGAAATTTTCATGGGGTGGTTCAGTGTACATGGATCAGGTCATGATCTGAATGAAGAAGACATCTCATATTACATAATTTGGTCATGATATAGTTATTGTGTCTCATTTTGGTGTTCATTAGGGGGAAAATGTCATTGATTCCTTATTAGTCATAATCTCTCACAAATGGGCTTCATAGGTTATTGTCCTAGTTATTCATGCCATTACATATTTTTTGGGTCAATTATATTTATCATAACCCTATAATTATTATAATAGTAAAATCATTTCTAATTGATATATAACAGAAAAATGGTCATTTTAAATCATATATGAAATAATATAACCATGTATTTACATTTGTTTTCTATAACCATAATAGTTCATTTAATACAATGGCAATGAGAATTTTGTTTATAAATGTTTTGGTCATTATAATCATCATTCATCAAAAATTTACCCTTCAATATATTAATTTCACATAATAAAATAGGTGATGGTAATAATGTATTATCCTCTAATCTAGTTCCCATGGAACATCATCAGACATTTTTGTTTCTCCATACAAAATTGATGAGGCACGTTTTATTATTTTATCGAACACTGTCTCTATGGTCTAAGATCATTACTGTATTCTCTTCATATGAATGATCATTCAAAAATGATAACATCACTAGATTCAATTCAATTAATAGTTCTTATATTTAATTCCTCAAAAGTGATACATGGAACACATCAGGTATATAAGAGAGGCTAGGTGATAGATCTAGTTAATAGTCCATAAATCTGATGTGGAAAAGGATCATATATGAACTGATGAATCTTTAGATTACATTTTCCTTCATTAAAAATCTAAGGACTGTTTCCTTAGAGATATGAAAATGAATTCCAATTCTCTTATAGAACACTCCATTACACATAAAAAACATTTATAATAGTTTTCTTGACTCTATGTAACCATATTTTTCTATAAAATTATCTTTACCTTTTCCACTATTTAATCTACCAATTTGGGGACATATATTTTTCTCTTCACCAACATCATCCCATCATGCTTGTGATTTATGTGTTATTCCATTATGGTATTCATATATAACCATTTGAAATCTTGATTAGAATGTTTCATTTTACGAGAACATGACAAGAGGAAGATGTTTATCCAATACTTCATTGATGTCCACTCAGCATGATCTAAATATGTCCTCGGTTTTCTACATATTCATGTCATATTTTCCATTATTTTGGGGGTTATAATTTTATCTCAATTTGAAAAATGTATTTAGAGCATGTTGGAGAAACCTTCATAACTTGGAGGAATACCTAGGGTGTCAATTCGATATAATAGATAGTGGTCTTCTATGCATCGTCACAATATCTCTAATTATATCATTACATGTTCATAATTCGATACATCCAATCAATTATTAATAAATTGATCAGTATTTGAAAAATTATTTCCAAACAAAATATTTCAATATGTCCTATTGAAGTATTTGGATGATCAGTGATAATATACATGGTTTCAATTTCACTTTTCCATATCGGTACATGATATTGTTTCTTCATCCCATAGGATTGACTCCTTTCATATTTAACATGTGGATATATAAGACACATTTATGTATAATATTTTATATACATGTAACTTTCCCCCCACCAATATCTCACTTAGTGATTTGGATACAACATATTGCTTCATATATTGAGAAATAAGTTTGAGATATTTGTATCATCAAAATTCTCATTCATTATATCAAGATATGATAGTACACATAGTATGACAAAAGTATTACCACACATTCATCATTAATCAAGAACTCGGAGGATTTCTATATTCTTATAGCTTCCACCTTCTTGTAGACAACTTCCGCATCTATTTGAGAATCATCTATCATATTTATATGTTATTGATGAAAAATTATTTGTGAATGTACTGATGAAGATCCTTTATTTCTGATTCCCATGTACATCCTTTTCAAGTATATTAAATTTGACTCACACTAAATTATTATCAATGATAAATTTTATGGACCATTTTTATGGATAAAATATGCCTCTTATTTTTTTCACAGTATGATATTGGATTATGAATTCATATTCCCTTGTTATCTCTAAACATCATCATTGAAATATATTCATGATGCTTTTACAATACCTATATATTTCACACTTCAATCAAAATCGACAATGTCTATTGATTTTAGATGAAAAGATTACTTTGGCCAAATCCAAAACATTATATTCCGACATTTAGTCATGAATATTAATATTCTATAAATTATAATCTAATTTTTTTTTTCATTCCTCTAGTAAAAATCAAAATACCATCATAAAAACATCACTTTATACCATGTAATGTTCCCCCCATGTGGGCAGTGTAAGTACAAGTGTAATTATATGGAAATTTTTTAACACCATAAAGCTCCCTTCACATATATTTCTCCTGAAAAACATGAATCCTGTCTAATTTATCATTGGGTGAGGGTTTTCAATAATTATGATTTCCTTACTAGTTGTGTAACACCCCAAGCTTCTATGGCACGCTTCTCTTGGAATAATGTGATAGCATGTGTTGTATGCAACATCGAGTTCTAACACACCACAACCAATCAAACTAGCCATTATGAATAGTAATACCTACTTTTTCAAATTATATATATTTTATATTTAAAAATGGACTTCATTTTTGGATTCATAATATCGAAATTATCCTAAGTTGAATTTATGGTATTTTTCTTAGAACTTCCAATTTTTAGGAATAGTGAAAAATACTTAAAAAATACTTTTTTAATAAAAATAATTTATGTGATAAATTATATTATTTAGTGGTTTTAAAGTATAATCAGAAATATTTTCACCATTTTATCCAATGGTGTTCATTATAGTTAATTTCACTTTGAAATTGGAAATAAAAAATTGTCAATCTTTTGATATATATTGTTTCTTAAAAACACGCTATTTGTTGTGACAGTGAGAATTATTTATAAAATTAATTAATGAAATTTTTATGTTTGGAATTTTGTAAAATATACATCATTTTTGAATTTTGAATATAAATTATAGCTTAGGGTGATATTTGGGAATTGTTATGAAAAACTTCAATTTTTGATGAATAGTGAAACTACTAAGTGGTTGTTAAAAAACTGATTTTTTCATAAAACATAATTTTATGACTTCTGTGATTGGAATTTCAAAAATCCGAGAGATACAGTTAATATCAAGGAGTAAAATTTTGTTCAATGAGATGAAAATAATTTTTGGTGAATAGTAACTTTTTTCTTTTATTTACAACGGTTTAAAGTAAATATGGTAATTAAGGGTAAAAATGATATTAATATTACGGTGACACATGTCCTAAATCTATTGGATATGCTTAATTCGACCAAAAATAACCATAGGAATAAAATATTATCATTTAGGTCTACTTGGATTAGATTAGGACATTTATTATTATTTAATTTAAAGAAGAGTTAAAAGAGTTAAAATCACTGTTTATTTACTAAAACATTTTTAACATAGGGATATACATAAGATAAATTCGATTGTAAATATTCATTAGAAATCTAAAACGATTTCCTACATAACGATAATTTATTTATAATTTTTAAATATTATATAATTTAATTTATTTATGACACAATGATGATGCATTAATTACTATAATAGTGAAAAATTAAAATAATTGATATTATAAATACCCAAATAAATATAATATGAGACTTTTAATGAATGAAACTAATTTTATAGGATAATATGACATATTTGGATTTATTTAATTTACTTTTATCGAAGTAATCATTCTGTTATGAGTTTTAAAAAAATCAATTATTGAATAGTGTCAAAATTGACATAAAAGAGTTTTTTAACAAATATTATATTATTAATTGATATTAAATTCTGAAAGATCTATTTTTATGCCAAGATACTTATATCATGATAGGTTTATCATTAATGGACCACTTGGGGGTCTCTTGGTTTATATAGTAAGTTTATTAAGAATATAATATAAAAATACAAAAAGACATTGTAAAAGTGAAACAAAATAACTAAGAGTTAATACTTAATGATAAGGTTAATATATTAACCCAAACCTGCATAAATTCTGTTGGTTGAGTGGTTTTAGGCCTATCCCCACCGTAACCTTTAAATAATATTCTTTAGAGGCATTAGAAACCGAATATGAATTTATTATAAAATAATATTTCTAACTTTTCCAAAGGTTCCCCTCACCCCACTTATAAAAGGGCACTCTCCCTTCTCAGTAACTCACACCATCAAAGCCTTTTGGTTCGGCCAACCTCTACCCAAATACTCTCTAAACTTCCCTAAATTCATCCTAGAGGCCTTCCATTAGTCATAAATCCAACCTACGATCCCTTTTGATCAAATCAAAAGGAAGAGCCCGATGAAGAGGTAATGATTTCACCACCCTTTTCCAAGTTCCTTTCTTCTTCCACTTCCTCCTTCTTTGTTATTACCATTATAAAATAATAGCTCCAGTATCTTATAAATACTATGATTTTATTATAAATATGATACAACCATATTCAGTATTCTATCTATCCTTTCAATAACATGTCGCCATACGTGTGCACGTACGACTTACCGTCTCCACGTCATGGTGTAATTGTTATTCAATAAATTATTATTTGGATGGGTATAATAATGATGTGTAACTCATGTAAATAATAAATATAACATGATAATTATTCTTTATATATGTTATTCAATCCAATTTTATATTGTTTTAATAAGAAAATGAATGATATTGTCGCTTGTGCGTACGTACGGACTACCGTCGCCACGAACGCGATGAGATTCATTCTCCATCGTATCCATTCAATTATAATTATCATTTGATGATTTAAAAATAATTTTTAAGAAAATGATATCATTTTGTATATGAATAAGATACATCATATCCATAACAAACATGGATTACGTAACAAAACATATCAAAGAAAATGAGTATGTTAACACCCGAAAAGACGACAATACTAAGATATTATTAACAAATCGATGTTAAAAGATCATATATGATATCATATTATTGAATAATTTAATAACAATTTTTTCACCATTATACATGAGGTTAACCTACCCAAACCAAGGAAAAGTACAAGGTAAGGTTTTATTTCACAATCTCTTCATTATCTGAGGTTTTTTATGCATAATAATCTACTGGGATCTCATTATCATCCACATCCATGTTTCTTAAAAAATGAATTTCATAACATTTTTACTATTTAATAGAATATGGGATAAATTCATTTATACCCTTGTTTGACTTTTTATAAGAGGTTTATAAAGGAATATTTCTGTCATTTTCCAAACAAGGTGCTTTTTAACCATTCCAACAAAATTATGTTAAGAATGTTTTTTAACATATACGACGGGTGCGGCTATTTTCCGCCGTTATAAAATCTTCGAAGCATCCCTTACAAGCTTATAAGAATATTTTCAAAGAAAGTGTTTCATTTTATAAATATATGACTCTTAAATTATTTCAAAATAGAAAGAGATATTTATCTAAAATGAGTTTTGATTTCATCTATGTCAACATCCTTTGATAGATTTTACGCTTATTTGAAGTTGATTTATTATGAAACAAAACTTATATATTGTATTAAAGGTTTTGTGATATGTTTGACAGTGGATGTGTTATTTTTATACCATTCATGGTTTATGGATGAAGTATTTACATTTCATTTGATAGTTTTAATAAAAATATTTATATTATGTTTAAACCTTTTCATATGAGAATGCATTGGACTTAATATGTGACGGGTGGAGCCCGCTATAGCTCCTCGATGCATTGGTAGGTCTCATGAGACAAACTAGTGTCTTGGCACAAGGCCTTGGCAAAATCTTATTTGTAGTCTTGGCACAAGGCCTTGGATATGTGGTTATGATAGTCTGGCATTATGCATTCCATCATTATGAAAGTGGTTATTGATATTTCATGTGATTACTCGATTAGTATAATATCCATGTGAATAAGTAAATGAAATTATTTCATTTTATTTTTTCCATACTATGTTGATGTTCATGTTAAAAAGGCATTTGTTTTAATTATACACTTCCTTAAATGTTTATTCTTATTTATGAATGTTTCCGCTATATTGCTATCCTTACTAGGCATTTGAGATCACCCCTTTTCTATGTTTTATTTTTCCCAGGATGTGAAGAAGTAAATTATGAATGACCTACAGGGATATTATTAAGAGATAATAGTGTGGACTATGGAGAAAATATGTTGTTGTAGTAGTTTTTTACATTATGATGTAATGTAAAACTTTATGAATATATCTAGTGTTTCCAAGGCTACTAAACAATTCGGTCTTTTGAGATTTGATCTTTCTTGTGATCATGCCAATGTTATGTAATAATGCACTGAATCCAGGTAACTAGGGTCGGGGTGTTACAGTTGGTATCATAGGAAGTTTAGTAGAAACCTTGGAAACTATATTTAGACAAACTCTGATTATAACACATAGAACTAAGATGTACTTTGAAGATTAGTATAGAAGAACTTCCTAGAATTTTGGTATTGTAGAGATTTTTTGAGTTTTCCAAGCAATAAATCTGTGTCTAGATACGAGCAGGTAGAGGCGGCTTTGGCACAGATGTACCTAGGGGTAAAACCCGAAAACACCGCTTTAATCTAGACTCGAACGGGAACTGGTGCACGACAATGGTCCTTGTTGCACTCTTGGTTACTACACTACCAGGGGATATGCATAGGATAACTCTCATTTTCTTTACAAATAATTATGAAGGGTTTATGAGTATATACTTACTCAAAGAATTTTTTTTATGATTATGGATTATATCTATAAATAGATCAATTTATGTTAAGTGTTATGTATTTTGATTCATAAACTGATCTAGTTTATGCAATTCTTTAGAAATGGTGCCTAGTGGAAGAAATGGAAACCATATCAATACACGCACTCCATGTAGGGATTTACCTCCTGCTCAAGATAATTATAGTGGAGCTGGTGATGCAACTGGTGCCCATCAGCTAATCACCATACTGAGACAACTCACATAGGTTATGAATAATAACCTTACCTGTACGGAGCAACCTGATCCGCAGCGTGGAGGATCAATGTTAGATAGCTTTATGAGGCAACAACCACCAACGTTCAATGGGAGTACAAATCCCTTAGTAGTAGAGCAATGGATAAATTCTCTAGAGAAAATATTTTAGGCTTTGGGGAGTAGTGAAAGGGAAAACGTTATCATGGCAGTTTACCGCCTCACCGGAGATGCTAATCAATGGTGGTCATTGATTCAAAACACAAAGGAAGATGATGAAGTATCAAATATGGATTGGACGGTGTTCAAAGATCTGTTTTTAGAAAAATACTTTCCTCGATACCATCGAGCAGATATGGAAAGACAATTTCTGAGTCTGAGACAAAAGGAGGATGAGAATGTTGCAAAGTATGAGGATAACTTTACAAGGAGAGAAAGGTATACTAGAGATAATATATGTAACCCATGATGTAATATTGATCATTTATTTTATGGGTTAAAACCTTTTCTCCATCTAGAATTCGTTTCACAATCCTTCTCGTCGTACGAAGACATTGTTTCACGTTCTATCAAAACAGAAAAGTAATTCTCTATGTATTATGACTTTAAAGAAAAGAAAGAGAAGAAGAGATCTGCTGATAAATCTGGGAATGGAAATAAGGGGATGAATGGAAAGGTTGAATATCCATCCTATGGTAAATGTGAGAAGAAACACCCCGATACTTGCTTGAAGGGAATGGGTGTCTATTACAAGTGTGGTGAGAAAGGCCACCAAGCTCGTGAATGGAAAGGGAAGAAGGAAGCTACCAATGTTCAATGCTACAATTTCAGGGAGATGGGACATTATGAAAATGAATTTCCTAATTGTTAGGGAATATTATCTTAGAAAAGGCCAAGGGATCAAGGCCAAGCTTATTCTATCACTACTGCTGAGGTAGAAGCTCCAAAATACGTGGTGGATGGTAATTTAATGGTTTCCACAAGTTTAGAAAATACATTATTTGATTCTGGATAATCGCATTGTTTCATATCTTCCCAATTTGATAAGAAAATTAGATATTTCCAATTTGATTTAACAAGGGAGTTGTCAGTTAAAACTCCTAAGGGAAGTATCATTGCAACAAATTTTTGTGAATCAATCCTCATTAGAGAACATAAATGTATTTTATCTGCTGATCTCATCTTCATACCTATGATTGAGTTTGCTATAATCCTCGTTATGGAGTGGATTTCGGACTATGATTCAAATATTTATTGTAAGAATAAAGAGGTTATGATTCTTGATGATGATGATACGAAACACCTTATCTTTAGAGAAAAATCGTCTCCACCTAATTCATATCTAGATCCTCCCCTAGTAGCTCATCTAAAATCAATTATTGGGGAGGAAGTGAATGAAATTATTGTGGGTGAGGAAATTAATGTTCAAATAGAGGATGTACACATTGTGAAAGAATATGTAGATGTGTTTCCGGAAGATTTACCTGGACATCCTCCAGAATGAGAAGTTGAGTTTTCCATTGATTTAATTCCTGGATCAAGGCCTATATCAAATACCTCGTATAGAATGGCCACTGTAGAATTAGTTGAACTAATGAAACAATTAGAGGAATTAATTAATAATTGATTTATTCTCCCTAGTGTTTCTCCATGGGGATCCCCTGTTCATTTTGTTAAAAAAAAGATGGATCTATGAGGTTATGTATCGACTATAGGGAGATTAATGGCATAACAATAAAGAACAAGTATCCCATGCCTCTCATTGATTATTTATATGACTAAATTCATAGAGATCAATACTTTTCAAATATTGACCTTCGATCTGGATACCATCAGTTGTGTGTAAAGAAGGAAGAAATTCCGAAGATAGCATTTCGAATCAGGTATGGGCATTACGAGTTTACTGTAATGCCCTTTGGATTGACTAATTCACCCTCTGTATTCATGGATCTGATGAATATAGTTTTCAAGGAATATCTTGATGAATTTGTGGTGGTATTTATTGATGATATCTTGGTATACTCTAAAAGCTACGATGATCAAGAAAGTCACTTGCGTATTATCTTGAAGACTCTGAGAAGACATGAATTATATGGGAAGTTTAGAAAGTGTAAATTCTGGCTTCATGAGATTTCTATTATTGGCCATATTGTCTATAAATACGGAATCTCTATTGATCCTTCTAAGACCAAGGCAATCCAAGAATGGCCAGCACCGACGAGTATAACTGAGGTATTCATTTTTATTGGTTTGGCATGTTATTATCGACGTTTCATCTAGAATTTTGCCCGATTGGCTAACCCATTAACGAAGCTAACACGTAAAGGGGTTAAATTTGTTTGGAAAAAAAAGTTTGAAGAACGTTTCTATGAACTGATGAGAAGATTAGTCAATTCTATTATATTGACTCTACCATCGGGGAATGATGGGTTCATTATTTATAGTGTTTCATCGAAGAAAGGACTTGGTTGTGTCCTTATTCAGAATGATAGGGTTATTGCCTATGCATCACGATAGTTGAATATTCATGAACAAAACTATCCTACTCATGATCTCATGTTAGCACCAGTGATCTTTTCTTTGAAGATATGGAGGCACTACCTCTATGATGAAAAATGTGAGATTTATACTGATCACAGGAGTTTGAAGTATATTTTTCCACAAAAAGAACTCAACATGAGGCAAAGAATATGGCTTGACTTAATCAATGATTATGATTGTAAGATACACTACCACCCGGGGAAAGCAAACAAGGTGGAAGATGCTTTGAGAAGAAATGATCATGGAGTTTTTAACAATATGAGAATTGAAAGGGATCCAATTTTTATTGATCTAGTGAAGATGGACATGGGTATAACCATGGAAGGTGAAACATCAATGCTTTTTCAAATGGTTTCCAACCCATCTTTACTAGAAAGGATTAAGAGTTCTTAGACCGATGTTGAAGAATTTCAAAAGAAGATTAATGCTTTGAGTTATGGGAGATTGAGAGACTTTTTGAATGAAGAAGGAATTTTGAAATTCGGGAAGAGGCTTTGTGTTCCTGATATACATAATCTAAAAAGGGAATTTTTGGATGATGCTCATAGTTCCAATTTCAAAATACACCCTGGGAGCACCAAAATGTATAGATATTTGAAGGAATATTTTTGGTGGGACAACATTAAGAGGGAGATTTCTGATTTTGTGTCAAGATGTATGGTTTGTCAACAAGTGAAAGCTGGAAGGCAACAGCCTGGTGGAGTACTGCATCCTCTCCCCATACTGGAGTGGAAATTGGACAATATTACAATGGACTTTGTCACAGGGCTAGAAAAGACTCCTAGAAGGAACGATGCAATATGGGTCATTGTTGATCGTCTTACCAAGTCAGAACATTTTCTATCTATAAGAGAAGATCTACCACTGTAAGATCTAAAAAGACTATATATTAATGAAGTTGTGAGACTTCAGGGAGTACCCCTATCGATTGTTTCTGATCGTGATCCCCATTTTACTTCAAGATTCTAGAAAAGTCATCAGAAATACCTGGATACTGAACTTCAGTTCAGCACTGCCTACCACCCTCAAATAGATAGACAATCAGAACGAACTATTCAAACCTTAGAAGACGTGTTGAGATCATGCTCACTAGACTTTCAGGGCACGTGGGATCAATATTTAACTCTGGTAGAGTTTTCCTATAACAATAGCTTTCATTCGAGTATTCAGATGACACCATATGAAGCGTTATATGGAAAGAGATTTCGCACACCAACCTGTTCGGATGACGTTGGTGAATGAAATCTTGTAGGCCTAGAACTCGTGTAGGAAACGATTGAAAAGGTTAAGATAATCCAAAATCACATCAAAGCAGCTCAAATTAAGCAGAAGATCTATGCCGATAATCGAAGGAAGGATTTGGAATTTCAAGTCGGTGATAATGTTTTCCTGAAGGTATCTACATGGAAGGGTGTCAAAAGTTTTGGTAAAAAGGTAAATTGAGTCCCTGATACATCAGACCATTCAAAATTCTAGAACAAATTGGGGTTTTTTCTTACCGATTGGCAATGCCGCCAAGTCTCTCCAAAGATCACGATGTGTTCCACATATCTCTGTTGAGGAAATACATGCATGACCCAACGCGTGTACTCAACTATGAGGACCCGATCTGTCTTATTTCGAAGATCCCATCAAGATTCTCGATGCGAGAGAACAAGTGCTGAGAAATCGGACGACGTGTCTGGTAAAAGTCTTGTGGAGAAACCATAAGATGGAAGTGGCAACGTGGGAACCCAAGGAACTTATGATGAAGAACCACCCGAGTCTTTTCATGCGGTAGTATTCTAGAAATTTTGAGGACGAAATTATTTGAAAGCGGGGAGAATGTAACACCCCAAGATTCTACGGTACGCTTCTCTTGGAATAATGTGATAGCGTGTGTTCTATGCAACATCGACTTCTAACACACCACAACCAATCAAACTAGAAGTTATGAATATTAATACCTACTTTTTGAAATTATATATATTTTATATTTCCAAATATACTTCATTTTTGGATTCAGAATATCAAAATTATCCTAAGTTGAATTTTTGGTATTTTTCCGAGAACTTCCAATTTTTATGAATGGTGAAAAATACTTAAAAACAACTTTTTTAATCAAAATAATTTATAGTGATAAATTATATTATTTAGTTTTTTTAAAATATAATTAGAATATATTTTTACCATTTTATCCAATGGTGTTCATTATAATTAATTTCACTTTGAAATTGGATATAAACAATTGTCAATCTTTTGATATATATTGTTTTATATAAACACGCTATTTGTTGTGACAGTGGGAATTAATTATAAAATTAATTAATGAAACTTTAATGTTTGGAATTTTGTAAAATATACATCATTTTTGAATTTGGAATATCAATTATAGCTTATGGTGAAATTTTGGCATTGTTCTAAAAAACTTCAATTTTTGATTAATATTGATACTACTAAGTGGTAGTTAAAAAATTGAATTTTTCATAAAACATAATTTTACCGCTTTTGTGATTGGAATTTCGAAAATCCGAGAGACATGGTTAATATCAAGGAGTATAATGTGGTTCAATGAGATAAAAATAACTTTTTGGGAATAGTAACTTTTTACTTTTATTTACCACGATTAAAAGTAAATATGGTAATTAAGGGTAAATATGATATTAATATTACCCTAACACATGTCCTAATTCAATTGGATAATCATAATTCGACCAAAAACAACCTTAGGAATAAAATATTAATGTTTAGGTCCACTTGGATTAGATTATTACATTTATTATTATTTAATTTAAAGAAGAGTTAAATGAGTTAAAATCAAAGTGTATTTACTAAAACATTTTTAATATCGTGTTATACATAAGATAAATTCTAGTTTAATTATTCATTAGAAATATAAAACAATTTCCTACATAATGATATTTTATTTATAATTTTTAGATATTAAATAATTTAATTTATTGATGACACAATGATGATGCATTAATTACCATAATAGTGAAAAATTAAAATAATTGATATTATAAATACCCAAATAAATATAATATAAGACTTTTAATGAATGAAACTAATTTAATAGGATACTATGACATATTAGGATTGACTTAATTGACTTTTGTCGAAGGAATCATTCTGTTATCAGTTTTAAAAAAATCAATTATTGAATAGTTTCAAAATTGACATAAAAGAGTTTTTTGAAAAAATATTATATTATTTATTGATATTAAAATTTTAAAGATCTAAGGTTCGGCCAAGAGACTTATATCATTATAGTTTTATAATTAATGGACCACTTAGGGGTATCTTGGATGTATATAGTATGTTTATTAACCATATAATATAAAAATACAAAAAGACTTTGTAAATGTGAAACAAATTAACTAAGAGTTAATACTTAATGATGAGGTTAATATAGTAATCCAAACCTATCTAAATTCTATTGGTTGTGTGGTTTTAGACATATCCACGCCTTAGCCTTTAAATAATCAAATTTGGAGCCATTAGAAACCGAATATGAATTTATTATAAAATAATATTTATAGCTTTTCCAAAGGTGCCCCTCACCCCTCTTATATAAGGGCACTCTCCCTTCTCATTAACCCACACCTTAAAAGCCTTTTCGATAGTCCAATCTCTGGCCAAATACTCTCTCAACATCCCTCACTTCATCCTAGAGGCCTTACTTTAGTCAGAAATCCAACCTAAGAGCCTTTTTGATCAAATAAAAAGGAAAAACCCGAAGAAGAGGTAATGATTTCACCACCATTTTCCAAGTTTCATTCTTCTTCCACTTATTATTTCTTTGTTATTACCATTCTAAAATAATAACTCCAGTATCATATATATACTGTTATTTAATGATAAATATGATACAACCATATTCAGTATTCTATCAATCCATTGAATAACATGTCACCATACGTGCGTACGTACGGCTTACCATCTCCACGTCGTGGTGTAATTGTTATTCAATAAATTATTATTTGGATGGGTATAATAATGATGTGTATATCATGTAAATAATAAATATAACATGATAATGATTCAGTATATATGTTATACCATCCAATTATATATTATTTTAATATCAAAAAATTATATTGTTGCTTGTGCGTACGTACGGACTACCATCTCCACGAACGTGATGAGATTCATTCTCCATCGTATCCATTCAAGTATAATTCTCATTTGATGATTTAAAAATAATTTTTAAGGACATGATATCATTCTAGAAATGAATAAGATTCATTCAATCCGTAACAAACATGGATTACATAACAAAACATTTCAAATAAAATGAGTAAGTTAACACCCGAAACGACGATAATACTAATATATTATTAACAAATCAATGTTAAAAGATCATATATGATATCATATTCTTGTATAATTTAATAACAATTATTTAACAATTATACAGGAGCTTAATCTACCCCAACCAACGAAAAGTACAAGGTAAGGGTTTATTTCACAATCTCTTCATTATCCGAGGTTGTTTATATGTAATAATCTACTGAGATCTCTTTATCATCCACATCCATGTTTCTTAAAAAAATTAATTTCAAAACATTTTTACTATTTACTAGAATATGGTTTAAAGTCATTTATACCCTTGTTTGACTTTTTATAAGAGGTTTATAATGGAATCATTCCATCATTTTCCAAACAAGGTGCTTTTTAACCTTTTCGACAAAATTAAGGTAAGAATGATTTTTTAACTTATACGGCGTGTGCAGCTATTTTCCGGCATTATAAAATCGTCGAAGCTTCCCTTACATCCTTATAAGAATATTTTCAAAGAAAGTGTTTTTTTATAAATATATGACTCTTAAATTATTTCAAAATAGAAAGTGATATTTCTCTGAAATGAGTTTTGATTTTATCTATGTCAACATCGTTTGATGGATTTTATGCTTATTTGAAGTTGATTTATTATGAAACAAAATGTCTATATTGTATTGGAGGTTTTGTGATATGTTTGACTATGGATGTGTTATTTTTAAACCATTCAAGGTTTATGGATGAAGTATTTACATTTTGTAAGATAGTTTTAATACGAATGTTTATGTTATGTTTAAACATTTTTATATTGGAATGCATTGGACTTAATATGTGACGGGTGGAGCCCGCTATAGCTCCTAGATGCATCAGTAGGTATAATGAGACAAACTAGTGTCTTGGCACAAGGCCTTGTCAAAATCTTATTTGTAGTCTTGGCATGAGGCCTTGGATATGTGGTTTTGATTGTCTGGAATTATGCATTCCATCATTATGAAAGTGGTTATTTATATTTTATGTGATTATTTGATTAGTAGAATATCCATGTGAATATGTAAATGGCCTTATTTCATTTAATTTTTGCCATACTATGTTTATGTTCTGGTTTAAACGGCTTTTGTTTTAGTTATACATTGCCTTAAATGTTTATTCTTATTTATAAAAGATTCCACTATATTGTTTTCCTTACTGGGCATTTGAGCTCACCCCTTTTCTATGTTTTATTTTTCCCAGGATGTGAAGAAGTAAATTATGAATGACCTGTAGGGATATTATGAGGGGACAATAGAGTGGACTATGGAGACAATATGTTGTTGTTGTAGTCTTTCACTTTATGATGCAATGTAAAACGTTATGAATATATCTAGTGTTTCAAAGGCTACTAAACCAATCAGTCTTTCGAGATTTGATATTTCTTATGATCATGCTAATGTTATGTAATAATGCACCGACTCTAGGTAACTGGGTTCAGGGCATTACAGGTTGTCATTAATTCCCAACCAATCAAAGGAAACAATAAAAATCATTCTTAGATGATAGATTTATCATCCCTTTAATTTCCACATTCGTCGAAGGTATATAGATATCAAATAACATGCAATATTATTCCCCAATAATGATATATCTTGAAACTAGAAGTAAGAATTTATGTACTTTTACTAATGGTTTTCAATTTGTAATTTAAATAACATAGTTCTAAAATTGTCCTTATAATCCATTTAGAAATTAGATTATTTTAGAATATAGTCTATAAAGTCTACCAAAAATATTTCATGGTAATCTAAAAATACTATATACATTATATAAATGTTTATTTTTAAATTAATAGTTATTCCAAATGGAATGAAAATGAATTCATAGTGACAGTACCATGTACGGAATGTATTATTAGGTATTTCTTCCTTTTCATCAATACATGATAATAATTTAACGTCCCAAGTAAGTATAGAATTATATATTTTCATATATATCCCTATTTATGAATTAGATAGTGTTTTAGAGGCTAAAAATGAGAATAAATCCAATCTTAGGCATAGAATACTCTAATATTTTTAAAAGATTTTTTTATAGCCTTTTGATGGAAATTTTTTTTTAAATATAACAGTTGACAATTTGATAAGCTCTTTTTGTCAAAATAAACTTATTCTTTAGAATTTGGATATTGAAATTTACTTTGGATAAATGTTTGGTATTATTCTGACAATGTTCATTTTTTTTAATAAATATTGAAAAATACTTCATTTCACTAAAAACGTATTTTTCATATAATTTAATTATATTGATAGATTATGTTTTTTGTTGGTTTTAAAGAGTAATTAGAATATAGGTTTACAATTTAATCAAATGGTGGTCTTAAGAATTAATATCAATTTTAAATTGGAAGTAAAAAATTGTCAATCTTTTGTTAGATATTGTTTTTTAAAAACACGATATTTATTTTGACAAAGAGAATTATTTTTAAATCAATGAATAAAATTTCTATGATTGGAATTTGGTAAAATGGATTACATATTTGTAATAATATGGTCCAAATTATTTAATTAAGACTCTTGTTTTTGGACATTATGAATAGTAATGACGAAAATTATCTTTAATTATTGTGATTAATGAGAAATTGAGTGTTATGGGTAATAAAATAATATCATAATAATATTAAATAACCCAATCATGTGTCCAAATCCACTTGTTTGAGTCATGTCTGACCATGGGATGATTGTTACCGAACATGAGGGCCCATGGTGTCAAGTGGGTGTGATAGTGACATTTATGACATTATTTTTACGAAGAAGAGACATATAACAATGGTTTTTATATCATAAATAAAAAAAATTATTTTTTTTAATAAATTATAACTTATACTATAAATAGTAATTAGAAATATAAAATGATTTCCTACATTATGCAATTTTTTATATAATTTTAGACATTAAATAAATAAATTTATTTATGACACCATGATAATGCAGTGATTACCTCATTAATGAATGATTAAATAAAATGAAAAGATAAGTTAAAATATAAGAATTAAACTTGTTGAAAACAGATAGGATTTATGGATTTTCAACCCTTATCATCTTATCCTTAAAATACATCTCTATGGGACCTTTAAAATCCGAATATAAATTTATAATAAAATAACACTTCCAAACTTTCCAAATGTGACCCTCCTCCCTCTAATAAAAGACCCCCACCACTACCCCCTTACCCACACCTCTCAATCACTTGGTTTATACAAACTCTACTCATATTATCTCTCCACATCCCAATCATACTCCTAGAAGCCTCACTTTGGTCTGATGTCTTTCCAAGGAAGCCTTTGGCTCAAATCAAAAAAAGAGTTACCCGATTTAGAGGCAATGTCTTCTCTCGAGTTACATTCTTTTATTTTCCATATTCAGTAACCACAAACATAAGATTATTTGATCCCATAATAACACCAGTATCCTAAATATACTATGATGTTATTATGATAATGATTCTACCTACTCTTACCCACACCTCTGTCTAATGGTTAAGGATTGGTGTTGAATTATTGCCTCATAAAACGATGATTGTTCAATAATCTTTTAACACCTTTAATGGCGGCCATTATGATGTCAATATATTTATATATGATATATATGGTTTTTTTTCTATATGATTAAAAAAAATTAAAACACATCGTTATGATTTTCATGTTGTGGAACTGCGATAATTTTTTCTAAGGAAGTGTGGACTAGCTCCCCCTCAAGTGATGTGACTCGTGAATACAAACATGAAATTTATAAAGAATGTAATTAATGAAATTATTTTAGCTATATAAAAAATATATTATCATGTAATTATAATAAATATATGTCTTATTTAGTTTTAAAATAAATTAATATGACAAAAAATGAAAGTAGCGTTCATGCGTATGTACGGCCTACCATCTCCCTGAACGGTACATTTCATTTCTTATATTCAAACATTATGGGATATTATTAAATAAATATATATAGGATATATATGATATTTAAAACATGAACACCATTCTAGAGAATATTTACTTATAACTACAAGGACAATTATATTCAAACTAGTTTATTTTTGACTCATGTACCGAACATCAACAAAACGTATGATATGAACTCATAGAATTGACTAAATATTATAACATGATAATATGTGATATGAATCGAATAATAAACATTAAAGTAATTAATTAAGAAATTAGAAATTTACCAATGTTTATTATCCGGGAATATAAAGAAATGAATAAGGCATGTCGGACTTGAGGTAAGGGACTTCGTCTCAGTCTTCTTTCGTTGAGGCATACATCAATGTATACATGACATTATTTTATTAGTATTATAAAAAACCCTTTTGACTTTTATTTCCATTCAAAATGAATATTTTTACATGAAGTGTTTTACTAAATGAATAAAGGAATGTTTTTGTCTTATGTATGTGGTGACAACGACTTCTCCACCGTCATCACTATTATTTGAGTTTTGTAATTTTATACAAGACATAACATTTTTAAATGAAAAATAAATACAATGTTTTACATTCCATTTATTTTGGTATTGAAAATGGTTTTGATAATGTTTTTATTATTATATCAATGTGTTTTATTGATACCATGTGATTAAAATATGGAAATGTTATATTTTCTTTTATGAAGGTTTTATGTGATACTATTATGTTATGGTTCTTTGGAATTGTTTATGAAGTCAGGTGGTTCTGTGATATACTAAGTGCGGGTGGGATCGAGATAGCTATCCAATGCATTGGGTAACATGAAGGAGTTAAATGCTAATGTTTCTCTAAAGGGATTTAGGTAATATACTGTGATGGGTATTCCAAACATAACCATGAGGGTTATTACCTACGTAAGAATGTTATGAATGCCTTAAGTTACCATTATGTCTTATGATTTTTATGAGTTATTCATAAATCTTATGATTTCATGAGGTATGTTAAAGTGATTATGTTTTATGTGTAATGTATGATTTCATTTATTCTTATGTATACATGGACTAGTGTTTTCATTCCTTATTTTTATATCCCTTATTCATATTTTTATGCTCATCCCATTTTTTTTAAATGTTTTTCACAGGTCAAGGGAAAGGTACATGATGTGATTATAGTGTCGAAAAAGCATCAATAAGGAATCCTTGTTTTATTTTAAATATGTTCCCTTTGATGGAAAAAAGGAATACTATTTTTGAAGTAACCACCTTGTTTAAATGTGGAATAAAATGCATGATTAATGATCAAATTCTCTGAAACTCTAAACCTGGAAAGATCTTCACGGTGAATTCTCAAAATAACGCAAGATTAAGTAATGTTTAAGGCTGGGTCCCTGTAGTTGGTATCAAAGGTCAGTTTAGATAACTTTAAGAGTTATAACTCTATTAAATGAGTATCCAAAAATATTTTTTTACATTATGGTCAAATTGAAAAGATATCTCATTTGAGGATTACCATGTTGTTTCCTCAATGAATTATTTGTTTAGAATGTTTCTCTAGAGAAGAAATAGGGAAGAAGTGAAAATACGGAATGCAGATGGAAATGACATTCCAAATCAGCATCCTGAGATGGTCGGAATTGTAACTGAACAGTTTTTGGTAGTAATGTCACAGTTGACTCAAGCGATAAATGGTGGTGGTATCCATGCATGAGATCAACCATATCAACTGCAGATGAACTTGTCAGGTGTGGAACATTTCATGAGGAAACATCCCCCATCATTCAGAGGATCATTTGACTCTGTGCTAGATGAAGGTTGGATTAAATAACTAGAAATGATTTTCTATGTCATGGGGTGTTTAGAAAATCAAATGATTTGTCTTGTTGTTTACCGATAAGAGGGATAAGAAGATCACTGGTGGTCGATGGTTAAAAATATCAGGGACGCTGACAAGATTGATGCTCTTGACTGGGATGAATTGAAAGGTATGTTTATTGAGAAATATTTTCCTAGGGCTGTTCGACTTAGGATGGAAAATAAATTCCTGTAAATGTGGTAAGAGGTTGACTCATTGGCTGTTTATAAAGAAAAGTCCACTCGATTTTCAAGGTATGATCCAAATTATATCTGAGACCTTGATAGTAAAATCAATCATTTTTACTCAGTATTAAATCCAATATATCGAAGGGCGTTAGCTTCTCGTGATTTCAAAAGTTATGAAAATCTTGTTTGATGTGATGAGAAGGTGAAAATGTAGTTTTCTGATGATCACATGTTCTATGAAAACTATCAGAACATGAGACCGAGGTGGCAGGGTAAAGGGAAGAATCATTCAAAAAGGTTTGATGGTAAGGAAACTAAGTGTGCAGTTTGTGATAATTGTGGTAAAAAGCATACTGGGGAATGACTTTTGAATTCAGGAAAGTGCATCTAATGTGATAAGATAGGATATAAGGCTCATGATTGCACTAAAAAAGATCAGGGTAATGGTAAGACCAAATTTGATTTATAGTTAGTGAAATGTTTCATGGGGAATTATATGGGTCATTATGAAAACGGGTCTCCGACAAAGAGATCGAATTATGGGAAGCAGTCAGAATACATGAAAAAAAGGTGAGGTGAAATCCTCGAAACTACTTTAGTATATTTTGGTCCATCAAATGATGTGGTATCAGTTACTTTTTTATTTTTTTCAGATTATTCCCATGATTTGTTTGATTCAGGGTCGACAAAATCATTCATCTCTTAATTTTTTTTAGTAAATTCGGAATTCCATCTCAAGAAATGAATGTTGAACTTTTGGTAAAAACACATGGGAGAAATGTTGAGGAAAAAGAAGGTATATGAATCTTCCTATCCTTATCTGTGGAAATAACCCCATTGAAAATCATATTTTTTTACTTCTAATTGAGTTTTATTCTATCCTGGGTATGGATTGGCTCTCTATTTACCATGCTAAGATTGACTGTAGATCTAATGAAATTTATATTCAGAAATACTTTCTGTTTGTGTATAAGAATGAACCATTACTATTGAAAACATATCAAGAGGTTGAGAAACATGTAACAGATGGAAATGATTTTTACCTTGCTCATATTGTTAAAAACAAAGTAACTGTTTAGATTAATGATGTTCTAGTGGTAAATGAGTATCTAGATGTTTTGTCTAATGAGTTTCCTGGAATAATACCAGATCGGGAAGTTGAATTTACTGTTGACTTAGTTCCTGATGCTAAACCAATTTCAATCTCCCCTTATCGAATGGCTCAAATTGAAATTTTAGAGTTGAAGGAGAATTTTCATTATTTATTAGATAAAGGTTTAATTCGACCTAGCACCTCACCATGGGGTTCTCTTGTATTTATTGTTAAAAAAAGATGTTTCAATGAGACTTTTCATTGATTAGAGATACATGAATAACATCACTATTAAGAACAAATATCCTTTGACTAAAATCGATGATTTGTATGATCAGATTCAGGGAGCTGATTATTTTTAAAATATTGACTTGATATATAAGTACCATCAGTTGAAGGGAAAATAACCAGATATTCCGAATAACCCATTTCCTACATGATATGGCCATTATGAATTTGAAGATTGGCCTTTTGGGTTAACCAATGCACCTACTGTATTCATAGACCTTATTAATATAACTTTCCATGATTTCTTGGATATGTTTTTGGTTTTTTTTCATTGGTTCTGTTTTGGTGTTTTCTAAAAGTAAATATGAGAATGAAAGTCATTTAAGGGTTATTTTTCAAACCTTAAATGAAAAGTAATTGTATGTGAAATTCATCAAGTGTGATTTTTGGTTGTAAAAAATTTCATTCCTTTGTCACATTATTTCTAAAGATGGAATAACTATAGATCCTGAAAAAACAAATGTTCTTGAATAATGAACATGAAAAATAAATATAACTGAGATTCGTAGTTTTCTTGGATTGGCAGTCTATTACGAAAGGTTTGTTAAAAAATTTGCATGGTTGTCCATCCCATTGACTAATATAACTCGGAAGGGTGTTAATCTTATCTGGAAAAAAGAATGTGCTTATTTTTTTCAGGAACTGAAAAAAATATTGGTGAGTTCTCTAGTATTAGCACTACCTTCTAGGAATGGTGAGTTTTTTATCTACAATGATTCTTCATTGAAAGGAATTGGTTTCATCCTAATGTAGAATGATCAGGAAATTACTTATGCTTCATGTCCGTTGAAAACTCATGAGATAAATTTCCCTACACAGGATTTGATATTAGCTGCTATTGTTTTCACTTTAAAAATTTGGATGCATCATTTGTATGGTGTAAAGTTTGAAATATATACTAATCACAAATGTTTACAGTATATATTCACTCAGAATGAATTTAACATGAGAGAGAGGAGATGGCTATAATTAATCAAGGATTATGAATGAACGATTCACTACCACCCATGAAAAACAAATAAAGTAGCAGATGCTCTAAGTTGAAAAGGTAATTATTCATTAACCATGCTATGTTTGGAACGAGATCCTTTGGTTTTTTATTTGATAACGCTGGAATAAAATTTCCTGGTGCAGGATGTTCTTCTGTTTTGGTTCAGGTATTAGTGAAATATTCTCTGTCAGATAGAATTACGCAAGCACATTATCATGAATGTGAGTTGCAGAAAAAGGTAGAGCTGGTTCAGCAGAGTATGATACCAAATTTCATCATTGGTTATGATTGTGTTTTGAGATTTGGGAAGATATTTTTTGTGCCTTGTGATTCATAGTTGAAGAGAGAGTTGTTATGTGAAGCTTATAGTTTTCCATTTTCAGTTCATCTAGGTAGTACTTAGATGTAAAAAGATCATCGAGAGTATTACTGGTGGGATGGAATGAAATGAGACATTGTTGAATTTACTATGAAGTGTTTGACTTGTCAATAGGTTAATGTAGAGTGACAGTTACCTAAAGGGATGCTTTAGCCTTTACCAATGCTAGAGTGGAAATGGGAGAATATATCCACTGAATTTGTTGTGGGATTAACAAATACACCTTGAGGTAATAATGCAATCTGGGATATTATTGACCGCTTGACTAAATATTCTCATTTCCTTGCTATATGAGATAATTTTTACCTAGATAAACTTTATCGATTGTATCTTAATGAGATATTCAGGTTACAAAGATTTCCTCTCCCTATTGTGTCTAATCATGATCCCTGATTCACTTCTTACATTTTGAAAGGCCTTCATAAGTCGTTGGGTACTGAATAAAATTTTAGTACCACTTTTCATCCTCAATCAGATGGGAAGTCAGAATGAACAATTCAGACATTGGAGGACATGCTACATGATTGTTTGATGGATTATTGTGGAATTTTTGACCAACATCTTTCATTGAATGAGTTTTCTTATAATAACGGTTTTCATTCCAGTATACAGATGGAACCATTTGAGGCATTATATGGGAAACGGTGTCGAACTCTAGTATTTATGGATGAAGTAGGTGAAATGATGTTTATGGGACCAGAATTTGTAAAAGAATTGGTAGAAAGAGTTCAGCTGATACAGTCACACATGAGAATAGCTCAGTGAATGCATAAAATTTATGCAGAAAACAGGAGGAAGGATCTCTCTTTTGAGGTAGGTGATCATGTCTTCCTCATAGTTTCACCATGGAAAAGTGTGATGCGAATTTGTAAGAAAGGAAATATGAGTCCAAGGATCATTGGAAAATATGAAATTCTGGATAGAGTTGGATCAGTTACATTCCATGTGGCTTCACCACCGATTTTATCTCAAGTACATAATGTTTTTCATGTTTCAATGTTAGGGAAGTACATGCCAGATCCATCTCATTTTTTGAGTCCAGAGGTAGTTTAGGTGGAAGATAATCTATATTATGAGGAACAACTGGTCTAGATTATTGACCAAAGGGATCATGTGTTGTAGAATAAGGTGATTCATCATGTAAAGGTTCTATGAAAAACCATATAGTTGAAGAGGCAACATGGGAATCGGGAAATGAAATGAGTGATAAATACCCCCACTTATTCGATAAGTAATTAAATTGTGAGGATGAAATTTCCTAAAGGGTGGAAGGATGTTACATCCTAAGTAAGTAAAATATAATAAATATTAATATATATGTCTATTTATTAATTAGATTGTGTTTTAAAGGTGTAAAATGAGAATAAATCCAATCTTATGCATAGAATACTCTAAAATTTTTAAAAGATTGTTTTACCACCTTTTAATGGAAAACCATTTTTAAATATAACTTCTTACAATTTTGTAATCTCTATTTGTCAAAATAAACTTATTATTTATAATTGGGACATTGAAATTTACATTGGATAAATTTTTGTAATTTTTTTGACAATGTTCATTTTATAATGAATAGGGGAAAATGCTGCATTTTACTTTAAAACATCTTTTTTCATATAATTTAATTATATGGTTAGATTATCTTTTTAATTTGTTTTATACTTTAATTAGAATATATTTTTACCAATTAAGCCAATTGTGGTCATTATAGATTATTTAACTTTGAAATTGGACATAAACCATTGTCAATGTTTCGATAGATATTGTTTCTTAAAAACATGCTATTTCTTTTGACAACGAGAATTATTTATAAATTAATTACTAAAATTTCTGTGATTGGAATTTAGTAAAATTGATTCAATATTTGGAATCATAGGGTCCAAATTATGTAATTAATACTCTTGTTTTTTGACATTATGAATAGTAATGACTGTAATTATCATTATTTATCGTGATTAATTTGTAATCGGGTAGTTAAGGGAAATTAAATAATATCATAATAATATAAAATGACCCCAACATGTGTCGAAATAGTCTTTTTTGAGTCATTATCTACCATTGTAATATTTTTACCAAATGGGGGGGCATGGAGTCACATGGGTGTGATAGTGACATTTATGACATTGTTTTTAAAAAAAAGAGAAATATAACAAATGTTTGTATATGCTAATTAAAAAAAATTTAATTTTGAAAACATAAATGATATCCTAGACAATAAATATCCATTGTAAATCTATAATGATATACTACATCATGTTATTTTGTTTATAATTTTTAGACATTAAATAAATAAATTTATTTATGACACCATGATGATGTAGTCATAACCTCATTAATGAACGATTTAAATAAAATAAAAAGATAAGGTAAAATCAAAGACTAAACTTGTTGGAAACTTATATTATGGGTGTATTTAGAACCCTTATTACCATATCCTAAAAATATATAATTATGGGGCCTTCAAAATCTGAAAATCATTTTATAATAAAGTAACATTTCAAGACTTTCAAAAGTGACCCTCCTCCCTCTTATAAAAGGCCCCCACCTATACCCCCTTATCCACACATCTCAAGCCCTTGGATCATTCAACCTCTACTCATATTATCTCTCCATATACCACTCTTACTCCTAGAATCCTCACATTGGGATTAATTCTTTCCAAGGAATACTTTGGCTCAAATCAAAAAAGAGTTTCCCGATTTAGAGGTAAGGTTTTCTCTCGAGTTCCTTTCTTATACTTTCTTTATTAACACACAACTATATTATTATTATTTGATCCCATAATAAAACTAGTATCCTCAATATACAAGGATTTTGTAAAGATAAGGATTATACCTACACTTACACACACCTTCGTCTAATCATTAATGGACGTACAGTTTCTGTGGGAGGCGAACTACTGCCTCACGAAACAGTGATTGTTCAATCATATTTTGAAATATTTCATGTTGGCCAATATGATGTAACTGTATTTATATATGAAATATATGGTATTTTTTTATTCTTCTGAATATTTTTTAAATAACATCGTTATGTTTTTAATGTTGTGGAACTGCGATAATTTCATCTGAGGAAGTGTGGACTACCGCCCCTCAAGTGATATGACTCGTTCATGGAAGACATGGAATTTTTAAGGAATGTAATTAATGAAATTATGTTACCTATATAAAATATATTTTATATGGGAATTATAATTTTTATATGTCTCGTTTAGTTTTATAGTCCATTAATATGAGAAAAAATTAAAATAGCGTTCATGCGTACATACGACCTACAATCTCCATGAACGGTAAATATCATTTCGTGTCTCCAAACATTATGGAATATTGTTAGATACATATATACTGGAAATATATGATATTTAAATCATGAAAACCAATCTGGAGATGATTTAAATATAACTACATGGACAATTCTCTTCAAACAAGTTTATTTTTTACTCATGAACCGAACATCGACAAAACGTATGATATGAACTCACATAATTAACTAATTATTATAACATGATAATATTTTATAGGAATTAAATAATAAACATTAAATAAATTACTTAATAAATTATAAATTTACCAATGTTTATTATTTACGAATATAATGAAATGAACAAGACATGTCAGAATTGAGGTAAGGGACATCGTCTTAGTCTCTTTTTGCTGAGGCATACTTCAATTTATACACGACCTTCGTTTATTAGTTGTATAATAAACCCTTTTTACTTTTATTTTTATTCAAATGGAATATTTTTACACAAAGAGTTTTACTATATGTCAAAATGAATGTTTTTGTCTTACATATGTGACGACAAAAACATCTCTGCTGCAGTGGCCATTATGTGAGTTTTGGATTCTTATACAAGCCATAACTATTTTAATTGAAAAATACATACCATGTTTTACTTTAATATTATTTTGTTATTGAAAATGGTTTTGATAATGTTTTGATTATATAGATGTGTTTTATTGATATCTTGTGATTGAAATGTAGAAATTTTATGTTTCGTTTATGCATATTTTATGTGATACGATTTTGTTATAGTTATTGGGAATTTTTTATGAAGTTGGGTGGATCCATGATAAAATATGGGTGGGTGATCCTGAGATATCTCTCCAATGCATTAGTTAACCCGAAGGAGTTGAACGCCAATGTTTCCTGAAGAAATTTTCCAAATATACTATGATGGGTATTCCAAACATAACCATGAGGGTTACACCCAATGTAAGAATGTTATGAATGCCTCATGTTAAATATATGTCTTATTATTTCTATGATTTGTTCATAAATTTTATAATTTCATGAGGTGTGTTATAGTACTTATGTTTTATGAGTAATGTATGATTTCATTAATTGTTTTGTATACTTGGACTAATGTTTTCTTTCCATATTTTTATATCCCTTATTGAAATTTTTATGCTCATCCAATTTTTTTAAAATGTTTTTCATAGGTCAAGGGAATGGTACATGACGCGATGATAGAGTCAAGGAGGTGTCAATAAATAATCCATGTTTTATTTTAAATATGTTCCCTTTGATAGAATAAAATGAATATTGTTTTTGATGTAACAACCTTGTTTAAATGTGTAATGAAATGCATGATTTATGATCTATTTCTATAAAACAATGAAGTTGACAAGATCCTCAATGTTGATTCTTTAAATAATTCAAGATTTATTAATGTTTAATTTTGGGGCCTTATATTTGGTATCAAAGGTTAGTTTAGAAAACTTTATGAGTTAGAATTCTATTAAATGGGTGTACAAAAATATTTTTTTACATTATGGTCAAATTGAAATGATATAGAATTTGAATATTTCCATGTTTATTCATCTTAGATATGTTTTTTTTTGAATGGTTCTCCACAGGGGAAACCGGGAAGAAATGAAATGAAGGAATACATAAGAAAATGACCTTCCAAATCAGCATCCAGAGATGGTCAGAATCAGAACTGAATAGTTTGTTATAGGAATCGCGAAGTTGACTCAAGCGACAAATGGTCATGGTATCCATCATTGAGATCAGCCAGATCAACAGCAAAAGAATATGTTATTGGTGGATCATTTCATGAGGCAACATCCCCCATCATTAATAGGATCATCTAACCATGTTCTAGCTAAAAGGTGTCTTAAAGAACTAGGGAATATTTTCGATGACATGGGGTGTTTAGATAATCAAAAGGTTTGTCATATTGCTTACTGTTTGGTGGGTGAAGCAGATTAGTGGTGGTCAATGGTTAAAAATATCTGGGATGCTGATGAGATTGATTCCCTTGACTAAGATGAATTCAAAGGTATGTTTCATGAGAAATATTTTCCTATGTCTTTTCAACATAGGCTGGAAAAACAATTCTTGGACTTGAGGCAAAAGGACTACTCAGTGGCTGCTTATAATGAAAAGATCACTCTCTTGGAATGGTATGTTCAAAATTTTATCCAAGACCTTGATAGTAAAATCAATCATTTTTACATATGATTAAAGACAAAATATCGAAAGGCATTAGATTCTCGTTAGATAAAAACTTATGAAAGTCTTGTTAGATGTGCTGAGAAGGTGGAAATGGAGTTCAACGATGATCAAGTGTTTTATGACAACCAACAGAAGATGAGACCTATTAGGCAGTAGAAAGGGAATAATCCTTCAAAAAGGTTTGATGGTGAGAAAACATAGTTTGCAGTTTGTGATAAATGTGGTATAAATAATGCTGGGGAATGTCATTTGAATTCTTGAAAGTGCTTCTGATGTGGTAAAATTGGACATAAGGATCATGATTGCACTGGAAAAAATCATGGTAATGGTAAGACCAAATTTTATTTAGAGTTAGTGAAATTTTTCAAGTGCAATGAGATGGCTCATTATGAAGACGAGGGTCCGACAAAGTGCTCAAATGATGAGAAGTAGTCAGAATACAAGCAGAAAGGTGTTTTGAAATCCTTTGCAACTACATCAGTAGATTTTGGGCCATCAAATGATGTTGTATCAGGTACGTTTTTTGTTTTTTATATTATTCTAATGTGTTGTTTGATTCAGGGTCTACACATTCTGTCATATCTAAAAAAATTTCTATTAAATTGGTAATTCCATCTCAATAAATGACTCCGGAACTTCAGGTAAAATCACCTGGGGGAAATGTTGAGGAAAAAAGAATTTATAAGAATATTCCAATCCATATTCGGGAAAATAGCCTACTTGAAAACATTATTTTTTACCTCTAGTAGAGTTTGATGCTATTCTAGGTATGTATTGAATTTCTTTTTACCATGCTAAGAATGACTGTAGAGTTAATGAAGTTTCTTTTTAGAAATAATTTTAGTTTGTGTACAAGAATGAACCCTTACTGTTGATAACATATCAAGAGGATGATAAATATGTAAAAGATAGAAATGAATGTTACTATGTACATATTGTTGAAAACAAAGGAACCATTTCGATTAATGATGTGATAGTGGTAAATGAGTATCCGATTGTTTTTCTTGATGAGTTTCTTGATATAATACCAGATCGAGAAGTTTAATATACGGTAGACATATTTCCTGATGCTAATACAATTTCAAAACCCCCTTATCGAATGGATCAAATTGAACTTTTAGAGTTGAAGGAGAAATTGCAAGATGTATTAGAGAAAGGTTTCATTTTACCAAGGACATCACCATGGGGTTCCCCTGTCATGTTTTTTAAAAAGAAATATGGTTCAATGAGACATTGAATTTATTATAGAGCCTTAGATAACATCACTGTTAAGAACATATATTCTTTCCCTCATATCGATGATTTGTTTGCTCATCTCTAGGGAGTTCAATATTTTTCAAGGATTGACATGAGATCAGGGTTCCATCAGTTGATGGTAAAGGAAGAACATATTTCAAAGACTGCATTTCATACAAGATATTTCCATTATGAATTTGTATTTTTTTCCTTTTGGGTTAACCAATGCACCTGATGTATTCATGGACCTTATGAATAGAATTTTCCATGAGTTCTTGGATATGTTTTTGGTTGTTTCCATTGATGGTATTTTTGTGTTTTGTAAAAGTAATGAGGAGAATGAAATTCATTTAAGTTTTATTTTGAAAACCATAAAAGAAAATAAATTATATGTGAAATTCATCAATTGTGAGTTTTGGTTGCAACAAATTTCATTCCGTGGTCACATTGTTTCTAAAGATGGAATAACTATTGATCCTGCCAAAACAAAGGTTGTTGAAAAATGGACAAGACCAACAAATATAACCGAGATTCTTTGTTTTCATGGTTTGGCAGGCTATTACCAATGGTTTGCTTAAAATTTTGAACAGTTTTCCAGCCCATTGACTAAGCTAACTTAGAAGGGTGTTAAGGTTATCCGGACAAATGAATGTGATAATTGTTTTCAGGAATTGAAAAGAAGATTAGACAAAGCTATAGTATTGGCACTACTTTCTAGGAATGGTGATTTTGTTATCTAAAGTGATGATTCATTGAATATAATTGGTTGCGTCCTAATGTAAAATGGTTGGGTAATTTCTTATGCTTAACGTTAGTAGAAAACTCATTAGATAAATTACCCTACACATGTTTTGGAATTAGCTGCTATTGTTTTCACTGTAAAATTTTAGAGGCATCATTTGTATGGTGTAAAGTGTGAAATATATATTTATCACAAATTTTTAAAGTATATATTCACTCAGAAAGAATTGAACATGAGAGAGAGTATAATGCTAGAATTAATCAAGGATTATGATTGATCGATTCACTACCTTCCATGAAAAGGAAACAATGTGGCATATGATTTGAGTCGAAAAAGTAATGCTTCATTTACCATGCTATATTTAGAACAAGATCCTTTGGTTTTTGATTTGATAAACATTGGTATAGTTTTTATTGGTGGAGGATTTTATTCTGTTTTGTTTCATGTATCAGCAAAATATTCTCTATCAGACATAATTAAGAAACCACATATTCAAGATAGTGAGTTGCAGAGAAAAGTAGATCTGGTTCAGAATGGTATGTTACCAAAATTCAACATTAATATTGATTATGTTTTGAAATTTGGGAAGAGATTTTGTGTGCCTTGTGATTCATAGATGAAGAGATAGTTGTTATGTGAAGCTCATAGTTCTCAATTTTTAGTTCATCCAAGCAGTACAAATATGTATAGAGATCATTGGGAGTATTACTACCGGGATTGAATGAAAATAGATATTGATGGTTTTACTAGGATGTATTTGAGTTGTTAATAGTTTAAAGCAGTGTGGTTGTTACTGAAAGGGATGCATCATCCATTACCAGTGCCAGAGTGGAAATGGGAGAATATATCCATGGACTTCGTTGTGGGATTTTCAAAGACACCTCGAGGTAATAATTAAATCTCGGTTATTGTTGATCGCTTGACTAAATCTGCTCATTTCATTGCTATAAAAGATAATTTTTTCATAGATCATCTTTCTCGATTTTATCTTAAAGTGATAGTCAGCTTACATGGATTTCCCCTCTTTATTGTATATGATCTTGATCCCGGGTTCACTTCTTACTTTTAGAAATGCCATCATAAGTCATTGGGTACTGAATTGAATTTTAGTACATCTTTTCATCCTTAATCAGATGAGCAGTCAGAACAAAAAATTCAGACAATGGAGGATATGCTACATGCTTGTTCGATGGATTATCATGGACATTGGGACCAACATATTTCATTGGTTGAGTGTTATTATAATAACAGTTTTTATTCCAATATAAAAATGGAACCATTTGAGGCATTATATGGGAAGTAGTGTCGAACACCAGCTTTTTGGGACGAAGTAGATGAAAGGAAGTTGATGGGACTAGAATTTGTAAAATAGTTGGCAGAAAAAGTTCAGATGATACAGAAGCACATGATAACAGCTCAGAGAAGGCAGACAATTTATGCAGACAACAGGTGGAAGGATATCTCTTTTGAAGTAGGTGATTATGTCTTCCTCAATGTTTCACCATGGAAAAGAGTGATTCGATTTGGTAAGAAAGAAAAGCTGAGTCCAAGGTTCATTGGACCATATGAAAATTTGGAGAGAGTTGGATCAGTTTCATACCTAGTGGCTTTATCTCCGAGTATATCTCATGTACATAATGTATTTCATGTTTCAATGTCAAGGAATTACATTCCAGATCCATCTCATGTGTTGAGTCCAGAGGTAGTTCAGTTGGAAGATAATCTTTTTATGAGGAACAACCGGTCTAGATTCTAGTCCACATGGAGCAATTGTAGAGGAATATGGTGATTCATTATGTAAACATTCATTGGAAAACCCATATAGTTGAAGAGGAAACAAGGGAATCAGAAAATGCAATGAGGGATAAATACCCCCACTTATTCGATAAGTAAATAAATTGCAATGGCACAGTTTCCTAAAGGGGGGAAGATTGTAAAATCCCATGTAATTAAAGAATATTTTATATTTTATATCTATGTCTATTTAGTAATTAGATAGTGTTTTAGTGGCTTAAAATGAGAATGAATCCAATCTTAAGCATATAATACTCTAATATTTTAAAATATTGTTATACCGCCTTTTGATGGAAAACTAATTTTAAATCTATCTTTTGACAATTTTATAAGCTATATATGTCAAAATAATATTATTCTTTATGATTGGAACATTGAAATTTACTTTGGATAAATTTTTGGTACTTTTCTGATAGTGTTCATTTTTAGTGAATAGTGAAAAATAATGCATTTTACTTCAAAACTTATTTTTCATATAATTTAATTATATGGTTAGATTATATTTATAATTGGATTTAATGTTTAATTAGAATATATTTTTACCATTTAATTCAATGGTGGTCATTAGAATTAATTTCACATTGAAATTTGAGATAAAAAATTGTCAATCTTTTGATAGATATTGTTTCTTAAGAAACACTATTTGTTTGGAGAACAAGAATTATTTTTAAATTAATTACTGAAATTTATAAGTTTGGAATTTGGTAAAATGGATTCCATATTTAGAATAATAAGGTCCAAATTAAGTAATTAAGACTCTTGTTTTTTGATATTATGAATAGTAACGATGGTAATTATCTTTAATTATCATGATTAATTAGTAATCGGGTAGTTAAGGGTAATAAAATAAAATCATAATAATATAAAATGAACCCAAAATGTGTCCAAATCATCTTGTTTGATTCATGGACTACCATGGGAAGCAGTTTACAGAACTTTAGGGTCCATGGAGTCACTTGGGTGTGATAGTGACATTTATGACATTATTTTTTAAAAGAAGAGAAATATAACAAAGGTTTGTATATATGAAGTAAATCAATTTGAATTTTTATTACATAAATGATCAGTTAGAATATATATATTAATTGGAAAGATAAAAATATTTCCTATATAATGGAATTTTTTTATAATTTTTAGACATTAAATAAATACATTTATTTATGAAACCATGATGATGTAGTGATTACCACTTTAATGAATGATTTAAATAAAATGAGAATATAAGGTAAAATATAGGACATAAACTTGTATAAAACATATTTTATGTGTTTATTTCAAACCCTTAATTCCATATCTTTAAATTATATCATTTTGATCCCTTAAAAATCATAAAATCATTTTATAATAAACAAACATTTCAAGACTTTCTAAAAGTGACCCTCCTCCCCCTTATAAAAGGCCCCCACCTCTACCCCCTTACAAACACCTATCAAGTCCTTGGATCATCTAAAATCTTATAATATTATCCCTCCACATCCATCTCTTACTTCTATAACCCTCAAATTCCTCAAAAGTCTTTACAATGAAGCCTTTGGCTAAAATCTAAAAAGAGTTACCCGATTTAGAGGTAATGTCTTCTCTCGAGTTCCATTCATTTACATTCCTTAATTACTCACCACTATCATCATATTATTTGATCCCATAATAACACAATTATCATCAATATACAAGTATTTTCTATGATATGTATTCTACCAATAGTTACACACACCTCCATCTAATGGTTAAAGAACATGCTATTTCCATGGGTGGCAAATTACTTCTTCACGATACAATGATTGTTCAATATTATTTTAACACCTTTCATGGTTGCCATTATGATGTCACATTATATTTATATATCATATATATGGTGTTTGTTTTTTCTATATTCTTCTGAATTATATTTTTAAATCACATCGTAATTCTTTTCATGTTGTGGATCTGCTATACTTTCATCTGAGGAATTGTGGACTACCACCCCATAGAGTGATGTGACTCGTTCACCCCAAACATTGAATTTTTTAATAATGTTATTAATGAAATTTTGTTACCTATACATAACATATGATATAATAGAATCATAATATATATATATTTCTAGTTTATTTTTAATGTCTATTAATAAGACAAAAAATTAAGGTAGCGTTCATGCATACGTACGACCTACCGTCTCCATGAACGGAACATTTGATTTCTAATCTCCCAAAAATATGGAATATTATTAAATACATATATACTGGATATATATGATATTTAAATAATGAACACCATTCTGGAGATGATGTAATTATAACTACCTGGACAATTATCTTCAAACAAGTTTATTTTTGACTCATGTACTGAACATCTACAAAACGTATGATATGAACTCACATAATTAACTAATTATTATAACATGATAATATGTTATATTAATTGAATAATAAAATTTTATGAAATTCCTTAATCAATTATAAATTGACCAAAGTTTATGATTCATGAATATAATGAAACGAGCTGGACAAGTCGGACATGAGGTATGTGACTTCGTCTCAGTCTCCTTTCATTGAGGCATACTTCAATTTATACACTAAAATATTTTATTAGTTGTATAATAAAATCTTATGAATTTTAATTTCATTCAAAATGAATCTTTTTACATGAACCATTTTACTAAACGACAAAAGGAATGTTTTTGTCTTACGTATTTGGCGACAACAAAATCTCTACCACCGTGACAATTATTTGAGTTTTGGCTTCCTCTACAAGCCATAACGTTTTAAAATGGAAAATAAATACCATGTTTTACTTTAATTTTATTATAGAATTGAAAATGGTTTTGATAATGTTTTTATTATATCAATATCTTGAATTGATATCTTGTGATTGAAATTTTGAAATGTTTTTTCCCTTTATTAATATTTTATGTGATACGATTATGTTATGGTTCGTGGGAATTGTTTATGATGTCCGGTGGTTCTGTGATAAACTAAGTGCGGGTGAGCCCGAGATAGCTCTCCAATGCATTGGGTAATGCGAAGGAGTAAAACTCTATGGTTTCCCCGAAGTGATTTAGGGAATATACTGTGATGGGTATTCCAAACGTAACCATGATGGTTACTCCATATGTAATAATTTTATGAATGTCTCCAGTTAACATTATGTCGTATGATTTCTATGAGTTATTCATAAATATTATGATTTTAGGAGGTATTGTAAACTGCTTATGTTTTATGATTAAAGTATTATTTCATTTATTCTTAGGTATGCATGGAGTAATGTTTTTCTTTCCATATTTTTATATCCCTTACTGATATTTTTATGCTCATTACATGTTTTTGAAAAAAAATTCACAGGTCAAGGGAAAGGTACATGATGTGATGATAGTGTAGAGGAAGTGTCAAAAAAGAATCCATGTTTTATTTTAAACATATTCCATTTGATGGAAAAAATGAATACTATTTTTGATGTAAACACCTAGTTTTACTATGGAATGAAATTAAGGAAATATGATCTAATTCTCCCAAACTCTAAACCAGAATATATCCTCAATGTTAATTCTTAAAATAACTCAAGGCTATGTAATGTTAAAGGCTGGGGCCTTATAAATACCGTGAACAAAAATCCACCCTCAAGAAGTATTGGATCAACAATGAGGATAAAAAAATCATCAATTTGTTGTTGAGTATACTTGTTAGTTATCATGATCATGTTAAGCTCATGAAAACCATTGAAAAGGCACACCGACCTATCATTTCTCTATATAAAGTGGAATGGTTCCTACATGGTGAAGCAATTGAGTATAAGAAATCTGTAACACCCCGATTATTTATGAAAAATATTCTTTTTAATTTTATTGATTTCTTGAGTTGTGTGTTACAACAAAAGAGTCTTGCACAACATGCAAACCTACCTTGGCTGCATTACACACAATCGCGACCTTCCTCGATAGTGTGTCTTTTATGCAATACCGAGTTTCACTAAACAACGATATGCTATTAAAATATTATTAAAAATTGCTGTTATGAATAGTAATAACCACTTTTTGAATTTTTTTTAAATTTCATCTTTCAAAATGGACTTCATTTTTTGATTCGGAATATCGAAATGAGCCGAGGGTGAAATTTTGGTATTTTTCTGAAAACTTTCAATTTTTGATGAATAGTGAAAACACTAGGTTACTATTTAAAAACCGACTTTTTATTTAAATAATTATTTATTTTATTTAAATATAATTTTGGTAAAAATTGACACATAATACTTATATATGTTCAATGTAATTCATTGGAGTCATTTTATAATAATTTTAGATATATAAAAATTTTATTGAACTTTTGACCGTCTTTTACCCACCTCCTAGGTGAATTTGCTAATTTACTTAAAACATAGTTTTACCGCTTTTGTGAATGAAATTTCAAAAATTCGAGAGACACGGTTGATGTCAATAAGTAAAAAGTGGTTCAATGAGATGAAAATATTTTTTTGGTGAATAGTAACTTTTTATTTTTATTTACAACGGTTAAAAGTAAATAGGGTAATTAAGGGTAAAAGTATATTTTTATTACCCTAACACATGTCCTAATTCTATTGGATAAGTGTAATTCGACCAAAAAAACCATAGGAATAAAATATGACCATTTAGGCCAACTTGGATTAGATTAGGACATTTATAAATAATTTATTTAAAGAAGGGATAAAATAGTTAAAATAAAAGTTTAATTAGTAAATAATTATTAATATAGGGTTATACATAAAATAAAATCGACTATAAATATTCATTAGAAAGATAAAAATATTTCCTACATAATGTTATATTATTTGTAATTTTTATACATTAAATAATTTAATTTATTTATGACACAAATATGATGATGTATTTATCTTATTAATGAAATATTGACATAATTGTTGCTATAAATACCCAAATAAATGTAATTTGAGACTTTTTATGAATAAAATTAATTTTCTAGGTTAATATTACATGTTAGTATTGATTTAATTAACTTTTTTCGAACTAATAATTCTATTATAATTTTAAAAAAAAATCAATTACTAAATCGTGTCAAAATTGACCCAAAATAGTTGTTAAAACAAATATTGTATTATTAATTGTTATTTTATTCCTAAAAATCTAAGGTTCTTCCAAATGACTTATATAAGGTTATATATATTAATAATAAACAACTTGGGGTTCTTTTGGCTTTTTATAGTATGTTTATTAACCTTATAGTGTAAGAACACAAAAAGACACGGTAAAAGTAAAATTATCTCACTTAAAGTTAAATCTAAATGATAAGGTTAAAATAATAAACTAAACTTTTCCAAATTCTATTGGGTGAGAGGAATTCGACCCATCCCCACCATAGATTCTAAATTAATCAATTTTTAGCTATTTAAAACCGAATATGTCTTTATAATAAAATAATATTTTTAGTTTTTCCAAAGGTGCCCCTCTCTTCCCTTATAAAAGGTCACCTCCTCCCTCTCTTCCTCACACCACTTTGAGAATTCAAGCTCGGACAACCACTGAAAATTTCTCCTCTACACTTCCCTAGAATCATACTAGAGGTCCTGGTCTTCTTCAAAGACCAATTTTAGTTCCCTAACAAGGGGTCTCAAAGAAGTGCTTCAAAGAAGAGGTAGTGTCCGTTACCGATTCTTTAAACATTATTTCTTCTTCCACTTATTCTTATTTATTTGTTTCATTATTAATTAATAACATCAGTATCAATCAAATACTGATACGTTATTATATATATGAAACAACCCTATTTCACCATCTATCCATCCTATGGAAAACGAAATCACCGCACGTGCGTACGTACGGAATACCGTCTCCACGCCGTGGTGTAATATATTTTCCACCACCACATTACTTGGATGAGTATAATGGTGAAAGTAATGAATATATAGGATTATTGTAAAGTGATATTGATTATGTAATATTATTCATACACTTTAATACAATTCCACGATCATGGGAATGATATCATCGCTCGTCCGTACGTACGGACTACCGTCTCCACGAACTCGATGAGATTCATTTTCTATGATTAACCAATCAAAAACGATTATAAAGTATATATAATGAATAATAATGAAATATATTAAATAATAATGCTACTGGATTTTTTTATATATATGTATGTCATCTAATTAATTTCATTCAATTCAATAAGGAAACAAAAACATCGTTCATGCGTACGTACGGCCTACCGTCTCGATGAACGGTGTATTTCCATTATTTTTATAGATCTATAATATATATGTATATTATGAATATATATTATATATAAATCATTTTTTACACTCTGGAATTATGTAAAACATGATATATGAAATAATATAAAGAACGAAAAGTCGAAACACATACAATAAATGAAATGATTTTACCCAAAATGCTACTTTAACATGGAATTTACAAAAGAACGGGTAATATAAAGTCATAAGTGAAACATATATGATATCATAACAATGAAAATAATTATGTATTAATTAAATGACAATATTTAAATCATTATACAGGAGGTTTGGATCCATACGAAGCATATCAGACCAAAGGTAAGGGATAAATTTTCAATCTCATTTTTAGCCGAGATTGCTTGTACGTAAGTAATTACTGGGGTTACGTTTATCATCCATGACCATGTTTTCTAAAAATGTTTTCATAAAATGTTAACTATTCTTGCATGATTGTTTAATGTCATTTTTACCCTTTATTGTCTTTTTACCCCTTTGCATGAATGGAAACTTACCTTTGGTAACCATATAAGGTACTTTTTTACTTTTCCGACAAAATTACAAGGAGAATGTTATTTTTAATTTATACGGAGTGAATGGATTTTTATGGTTTCGTAACGCCTCATTTTCAAGAAGCATCCTCTACACGATTTCATGATTATTTGCAAAAAAACCCTTTTCATTTAAAATTGCATGTAATTTTGTGAAAAGATAATGATTTTAAAGAAGAAAGGATATTTTCCTCAAGAATTTATTTCAATTGTTTTGTCAAAAATATTTTCCAAATAAGATGACATTATTTCATATGTGTATGTTTCAAGTAATATGTATCTATGATTTAAATGGTTTCAATTTTCTTATGATGAAATGATATCATTTTTTATGGATTATGTTATGATGGAATGATGTTTAAGAATCCCATTTTATTACATGGGTATTCTATGTTGTATGATTTATGATTTTGTGTCACACGAAAGAATGATTTCATTATGATATTGGTGGGACCTATATCTCCCTCCAATGCATTGGGTAAAGATTTGTATCTCATGAGATAGACATGGATGGAATGGTAAGTTAATCTGGTTCAGTGTTACATAACTGAAACGAGGAGTGAACTTGATTCAGAAAGGGACTTTGTCCACAATGATGGTCTTGGCAGCAATTCTTTGGCAACTATGGAAATCGTAACATGTGCTGAATGGTTTCCACAATTACATGTTTTATTCCCAGGCTATTTTATGAGGATTTATGTTCCATTATGATCTAGGATTTATGTACTTCCATGTTTTATGTCATTGCTCAAGATTTTGATGTTTAAACATTATGTTCATGTTTTTAAGTTCAAATGTATATGGTATGTTTTATTTTATCCATGCTTACCCTTAATGAGCATTTGAGCTCACCATTTTTATGATTTATTTTCCCCCAGGATTAAAAGATAGGTTTTAGGTAAGGAAACAAAAGTGGAAGATCTTTATGGGAGATGTTGAAGATCATTCCCCACGATTAGGAGAATACGTTCAATGTTTCCAGAGACACTAAAATATTACTGTCCTTTTGTGTCTGTATTTCTTATGTATTAAGTATTTTTTAAAATTAATGTAATATCCATGTACTCCATGATTCAGGTATCTATAATTGGTATCAGAGGAAAGGTTTAGTCCACCTTTGGAAACTAGGATGCGAAAACATAAGTGAGATCCCTAGTGATATTTCTAAGGTATGTCTAGGGATGTCCCTATGGATAAGTATACGTATAAGATATAGTTCTAAAAATATGGTAACGCTCATAGAATTTAACCTAAGATATTAGATATTGAGGGTAATACCCCTTTATGATGTTTTTTTCTCTAGCATGATTTTTGCCTCTCACGGAATTCTTTTTGTATTTTAGTCAATGGAGGGAACCAGAAGGAATTCATTTAAAATTGAATCCAATGGAAAAATTGGTTACTATGAGCGAAAAAATTGTGTAATGCCTAGAGAGAAATATATTGTGATTATGCCGAATTAGTCATCGTGATATATGATTAACAAGGTGAAATTTAGTGGTATGCCTAATTCATCAAATAAGAGGAAGATAGACTTTTATGCATGTTCGCATGTTGAGGATCATAAAGAAAGGAAGATTGATATTTCTAAAGAAGGGAAGAATAACCTTGAGGAATACCTAAAATGGAGGGACATATGTTATCTGTGTGGAGAAAAGGGTCATAGAGTGACAGACTATTATGGAGTTCGATGTCTTATTTGTGGAGAACATGGGTATTACCCAACTCAATGCCCTAACCTAAAAAGTTACTTCTAAATCAAGGATGGAATTATTCCAGGACAATCATTGAAGATGATGGGTTGATGTGTTTATGTATTGGTATGCAAGAATAATGTTGTTGAGGTACTTTTATAGTCTATTAGAATATTTTTGTATTAGTCTATTGTGGTTTTCAATAATTTTATGGTACCGATAACCATGAAAATTTATTCAAATATTTTGGAAAGCAGATGATATGCGCATAAGGAACGGATAAAGAAGATAATGAGATGCTGGATTGTATTCATTAGATCATGATTGATATAAGGACTAAGTGATATCTTGGTTTGAGTATATAGAATTTTGAGGAATTTTTTATGTGGAAATTGTTAACTTTTAACTAAATTCATTTTTTCACTAAGGTTCAATGTCTATTCATTCTTCAAGAGAATACATGATTAAGGTATTCCCTGTTTTAAATTTGACGAAAAAGTTATATCTTTTGATATATGGGGGATAAATGATGGAATTCACGTGATTGTTATGTGACATTTCAAGTAATAATTTTCTTTATATTATGAGCTTGGACCAAAGTATTTAAATAAGCCAAAATATTGGAATGGATTATGTTAGAAATAAGTTAGTTCGATATTATTGATGGGATGATATAGTAATGTAGTTTTAGAAAAAGGACAACCTGCAGGATAGGTGACAACCCATCGCGTCGGACAAGGCTTTGGGAATCGAACCCATAACCAAAGTGTGACTGGCCTTTATCGCCAACCACTGGCCTACAGAAAGTACCTGGTTAGTAGAAAGTAGTTTTATTTTATTAAGAGGTATGATAAATGAAGTATAAGTTCATTTTCGGAACCATATATGATTAATCTAACCATACGATGGACTTATAACTTTTGTTATCCTTTTGTTTGAAACAGATGGAATGACCCATCATTATATCACATGATCTGCTAACACATCACAAATAAAAAATTCAACTTCATTTCATTAAGGGATGAAGTGGAAACTGTTCAATTCACGAACAACAGTGATATTGCACCAAAATCATGTATGTATTTCTTTTAATTCATCATCTTTAGGGAAATAATCTTGAAAACCAAAAAATGTTTTCCTATATCCCTTATATCCGATGAATCAGATGGTACCTTATATCATCAGATATCTATATCATTCTAATTTTTGGATTTTTCATAGCCATGTTCTCTACCACTCTCTATTAGATCATGATGGTTAGGTTTCTCTTCCATATCCATATTTTCACATATATTCTCCTATGTGGAAACCCAGTGATTAGTATATTTGGGTAACTGTTACATTTCATACTTTAGTTTTTAAAGATAATATTTGGTATTCCATTTTACGATGTGGGTTTCTATAAAAGAAACTTTCGAGTAGTAAACCATTTATAACCCCGAAGAATTTCGATGGCGAAATTCATTTTAAGTGGGGTAGAATGTAACACCCCGAGATTTTATGAAAAATATTCTTTTTAATTTTATTGATGTCTTGTGTTGTATGTTACAACAAAGGAGTATTGCACAACACGCAACTCTAGCTTGGATGCATTGCACACAATCATGACCTTCCTCGATAACATGTGTTGTATGCAATACCAAGTTTCACTAAACAACGCTATGCTATTAAAATATTATTAAAACTAGCCATTACGAATAGTAATAACCACTTTTTGAAATTTTTTAAATTTCATCTTTCAAAATGGACTTCATTTTTTGATTCAGAATATCGAAATTAGCCTATGGTGAAATTTTGGTATTTTTCTAAAAACCTTTAATTTTTTATGAATAGGGATAACACTGGGTAATTATTTAAAAACCTACTTTTTATTTAAATAATTATTTATTTTATTTAAATTTATTTTAGGTCAAAATTGACACATAATACCTATATATGTTTAATGTAATTCATTGTAGTCTTCTTATAATAATTTTAGATATATAAAAATTTTATTGAACTTTTGACCGTCTTTTACCCACCTCCTAGGAGAATTTCAAATTTACATAAATATTAATTTTACCGCTTTTGTGAATGGAATTTCAAAAATCCGAGAGACATGGTTGATGTCAGTAAGTAAAATGTGGTTCAATGAGATGAAAATAATTTTTTGTGAATAGTAACTTTTTACTTTTATTTACCATAATTAAAAGTAAATAGGCTAATTAATGGTAAAAATGATATTATTATTACCCTAACACATGTCCTAATTCTATTAGATAAGTGTAATTCGACAAAAAAACCATAGGAATAAAATATGACCATTTAGGCCCACATGGATTTGATTAAGACATTTATTATTAATTTATTTAAAGAAGGGTTAAAATAGTAAAAATCAATGTTTAATAAGTAAAAAAATTTAATATAGGGTTATAAATAAGATAAATTTGACTATAAATATTCCTTAAAAATATAAAAATATTTCCTACATACGGGTATATCATTTTTAATTTTTAGGCATTAAATAATTTATTTTATTTATGACACAAAAATGATGAAGTAATTATTTTATTAATGAAATATTGACATAATTGATGTTATAAATACCCAAATAAATGTAATTTGAGACTTTTAATGAATTCCAATGATTTTAAAGGTTAATATGACATGTTAGTATTGATTTAATAAACTTTTTTCGAACTGATAATTCTCTTATAATTTTTTCAAAAATCATTAATAAATATTGTCAAAATTGACATAAAATAGTTTTTAAAACAAATATTATATTATTAATTGTTATTTTATTCTTAAAAATCTATGGTTTAGCTAAATGACTTAGATTACGTTATATATATTAATAATTAACAACTTGGAGTTCGTTTGTCTTGATATAGTATGTTTATTAACCTTATAGTGTAAGAACACAAAAAGACACGGTAAAAGTAAAATTATCTAACTTAAAGTTAAATGTAAACGATAAGGTTAAAATAGTAGACTAATCCTGTCAAAATTCTATTGGATGAGATTATTTAGACCCATCCCCAACCGAGGTTAGAAATAAATCAATTTGGAGCTATTTATAACCGAATATGGCTTTATTATAAAATAATATTTTTAGTTTTTCCAAAGGTTTCACTCTCCTCCCTTATAAAAGGACACCTCATCCCTCTCTTCCTCACACCACATTGACCCTTCAAACTCGGCCAACCCCTGCCAATTTATCCTATACACTTCCCTAGAAACATCCTAGAGGTCCTGGTTTTCTTTAAAGACCAATTTTAGTTCCCTAAGAGAGGGTCTCAAAGAAGCGCTTCAAAGAAGAGGTAATGTCTGTTACCGATTCTTTCAACTTTATTTCTTCTTCAAATTCTTCTTATTTAGTTGTTTCATTATGAATTAATAACATCAGTTTCACTAATTACTGATATGTTATTATATGTATTATACAACCCTATTTCACCATCTATCCATCCTACGGAAAATGAAATCACCACGCGTGCATACGTACGGAATACCGTCTCCACGCCGTGGTGTAATCTATTTTCAACCACCACCTTACATGGATCAGTATAATGGTGAAAGTAATTAATGTATATTATTATTGTAAAATGATATTGATTTTGTAATATTATACATTCACTTTAATACAATTCCACGATCATGGGAATGAAATCATCGCTCGTGCGTACGTACGGACTACCGTCTCCACGAAGGCGATGAGATTCATTTTCCGTGATTAACCATTCAAAAATGATTATAATGTATATATAATGAATAATAATGAAATATATGACATAATAATTCCACTGTATTTATGAATATATATGTATGTCATCTATTTAATTTCGTTCAATTCAATAAGGAAATGAAAACATCGTTCATGCGTACGTACGGCCTACCGTCTCCATGCACAGTGTATTTCCATTATTTATATATAAATATAATATATATGTATATGATGAATATATATTATATGTAAATCATGTTTTACACTCTGGAATTATGTAAATCAGGATATAAGTTATAATATCATGAATGACAAGTCGAAACACGTACGATAAATGAAATGATTTTACCCAAAACGACAATTTAACATGGAATTTACAAAAGAACGGGTAATATAAAGTCATAAGTGAAACATATATTTTATAATAACAATGAATATGATTATGTAATAATTCAATGACATTATTTAAATAATTATATAGGATGTTTGGATCCATACCAAGCATATCGGACCTAAGGTAAGGGATATATTTTCAATCTCTTTTTTATTCGATATTGCTTGTACGTAAGTAATTACTAGGGTTACGTTTATCATCCATGTCCATATTTTATAAAAAAGTTTTCATAAAATGTTAACAATTCTTCCATGAATTTTTAAAGTCATTTTTACCCTTTATTGACTTTTTACCACTTTGTATGAATGGAAACATTCCTTTGATTACCATATAAGGTACTTTTTTACTTTTCCAACAAAAGTACGAGGAGAATGTAATTTTTAACTTATACGGAATGAATGGATTTCTATGGTTTCGTAACGCCTCATTTTCATGAAGATTACTCTACAAGATTTCATGATTATTTGCAACAAAAACATTTTCTTTCAAAATTGCATGGAATTTTGTGAAAAGAAAATGATTTTAAAGAAGAAAGAATATTTTCCTCAAGAATTCATTTCAAGTGTCTTTTCAAAACTATTTCCCATCTAAGATGAAATTATTTCATATGTGTATGTTTCAAGTAATATGTTTCTATGATTTAAATGGTTTCAATTTTCTTATGATAAAATGATATCAATTTTTTATGAATTATTTTATGATGGCATGATGTTTAAGAATTCGATTTTATTACATGGGTTATGCTTTGATGTATGATTTATGATTTTGTGGCATACGAAAGAATGATTTCATTATGAGATGGGTGGGACCTATATCTCCCTCCAATGCATTGGGTAAAGATTTTTATCTCATGAGATAGATATGGCTGGAATGGTATGTTAATTTTGTTCAGTGTTACAGGACTGAAACGAGGAGTGAACTCGATTCAGAAAGGGACTTTGTCTACTAAGATGGTCTTGGCAGCAATGCCTTGGCTACATTGGAAATCATAACAAGTGTTGAATGGTTGCCACAATTACATTTTTTATTACCGTGCTATTTTATCATGATTTATGTTCCATTATGATCTATGCCTTATGTACTTCCATGTTTTATGTCATTTCTCAAGATTTTTATTTTTAAACATTATGTTAATGTTTTTAAGTTCAAATGTATATGGTATGTTTTATTTTATCCATTCTTACCCTTACTGAGCATCTGAGCTCACCCTTTTTATGTTTTAGTTTCCCCCAGGATTAAAAGAAAGGTTTATGTAAGGAAACTAAAGTGGAAGATCTTTATGGGAGATGTTTAAGATCGTTCACTACGATTAGGAGATTACGTTCCAAGTTTCCAAAGTCACTAAAATATTGTGGTCCTTCTGTATCTGTATTTTTTATGTATTAACTATTCCTTAAAAGTAATGTAATATCCAAGTACATCAAGCTTCAGGTCTCTACAAAATCATTATCCAAATTATCTTGTAGTTCTTTCTTCAGATCATCACACTCCACAAAATTCATTCTATATAGATTCTTGGATATTGGAGAGGCCCCATGTATAAACAGAAATGAAAAGTCAACCTATCAGCTTGCATTAAGACCAAATAATTCCTTTTATAAACATCTATATATTATAGCACAATTAATATCCGTTTAAGGTTGACAGTTTCATTAGAAACTATCATTTATGATACTTAATCATTCACAAAGGGTAATAATATCCATTCATGAGATGTTGGATTTAAAATGAAGTCATCTCCATTTATAATTCTTTACATAATTGAATAATGATTGATGACACATAAAGTGATTTATTTCTCATGAAAATTTATATTGGACCTATATAAGCAATGAAAATACATATCAATAATTTCATCCTAATCTACTAATGGTAGTATAACTTGTTTTATTGGGAAGTACGACCCATAAAATTTGATGGGGGGAGTTATATATTAAAGATAAAATAATATCCCCATTTCAAAATTTCATTAATAGATAAACATTCATTTTTTGTGTTGTTATTTCATGGTTTTTTCAAACATGTTTTTTATGAATAAATTCTTGTAACCATAAAAGAAATGTATGTTCTCTATTATGGAAAAAATAACTACTTTACTTATAACCACGTAATATTTATTATCCACTTCATCATGTGTGATTGAATGTGATTTTTATTATTTCCATGGAGGTTGTTGGATTGGATAGACTCTAGAAACCCCAGGCATATGTTAGTGGATTGAACTATTTTCATATTCCATATAGTTGAAAATAATTTATAATCAATTGATGGTTTAATAGAATATTCATCTCTTTCAAAACATTGGTGTGTTTTTTAAATCATTAATCTGTGGCTATATTCCCTTTATTTCCAAAATATATATATTTCCTAACCTAACATTAGAAATTTATAGGGTGATTCATTCAAAACATATACAAGTGGGATATAGAAATTTATTACATCCATTAGGTCTCTCCATCATACAACTAAATTTAAATTCACATTAAAATTCATATACCCAAGATGCCCTTGGTATTAAATTACCTCCAATTCATTATATATGATAAAATATAGAATTTCCTCCAAGATATTCAATTCATGAATCACTATGGATTTTCATATATTCAGTTGTGTCCACAAAATAAGTGTTCAAAATCACATTCAGGGTTAAGGTCAATGATGGTCGTGTATCATGCATGTCTTGTGAATATTTATTCATAAAAATATATAGATTAATCATTTATCCCTTAAGGAAAATTAAATATCATTCCATTTAAAAATTGTTTGTGAGAGGATAATATATTTCAAAAAACATTTTCTTAATTCCTTCCACCCAAATTAATTTGATAACTTTCTCAAGAACAATATTCTTGTTTAATTCCGACCATTAATTATCTTATCCTTATATAATATAAAAGTAAAGTACAACCTTATCATTCTAGAAACATTTAAGGATGATAAATATAGTCTCATTAGATGTTATACAATTTCATAGGATTAAGGGATCAGATGATCCGTTTATAGTTGATGTATATTATCAGATAAAGGACGTGAATGTAGTTAGTTATAAAACATCTCATTAACCTAATAGGTTATTTTTTTCCTATGTCAATGCTCTTATTTTGGTGTGAATTTTCAGTTATGGGTTTTAGTATTTATGTGGGTATCATTAAATTTTCATCTCATGTATCCAGGTTACAGGATGTGTAATGATGGCTTTGTGCATACTGCGAGAACGTTTCACGCCATATAAGGTTACAAGATGTGGTGAGTTTTTACACATTGTGAGTTAATTAATGATCATATTTTAATGGTATGAGACAGAATTTTGGGGTATTTTGGACATCATATATTTAACGATGTGTCATGGTATTACAAGTTATGTAATTCAACGAGTTGTTATTTTTAGGCTATAATACATTTTGAGCGCCCATTTTGGCTACCGATGTTCATTTCCTCTCGACTGATGGTTTCTTCCTTGGATTATAGGAGAAATTATTCAATCCTCAGAGATTTATTCAAAATTTTACCTTCATTATGGTTGTCGTGAAACTACTAGGTGAGTGTCCTATCTTATTAATTTTTTCATTGATCGTTGTAGCACACTTGGTTTTTTGTTATCTAATTAGTTGATCTGATTTGGTGTTTTATCATGTAGTCTTCTAGATCCTTTGTTTGATCTCATACTAGAGGCCATTCCTTTATTAGTTTTGGTGAGATGACTGTTCTTTCATGATGTATGTGGTGTTTCCTATTATCTACCAGACCTATTTATCAATTGGATCAATTTTGAGATGTGTGAATAGTGGTTTAGGGACTTCATTAATATCATTGATTTTACTTTGTTAGTGGATCCCATCCTAGGAATGTGTGACCCATGATTTGATGTAGTTTTTTCTATTTTATCATCATATTCCCTTTATTGGGTATGGTTTTCCCTCTATCTGGGTTTAGCATGATGACATCATCTTCTTTTTGATCATCGATATGTTTTATAAGGGGTCCTTCCTTTTTTTCCTAGGAACATATTTTAGGGGACTGATATTGACATATGTTGGTTGATTACTCATGGGGAGTTAAAATATATTATAGAATTCTTTACTAGGAGCCATACTTTTTAATTGATTGATTGTTGCATGAGTAGTCTATTATTCTGTCCTCTATTGATCCTCAGGGTTCATACCATTGATTTTTTTTGTTTCTTGTAATTGTTGTTTTATATTGGATATTCATGGTTATACTTGTGAATGATGATATGAAAAATGTGAATTAAAATTGATATATAACATTTTATATAAATCTCTCAAAAAGGGGAATGTTTACAAATTTTTTAATAAAACATATTTAATTCTTATTATTTCATGTTTTATTTTAAATGATCATATATGAATTGTTATATAGATACTTTTCATGGAACACAGGGGTAGGATTTTATTGAGAATGCAATAACACACCATACGCACAACTTTAGGGGTGTGCTGGTCATTATATTTGTTCCAATGTAGTGAGAGTCATGGTTACATAGTGAAGTAGAGAGGTTTCATGGAAGACGAGGTGGGTAGATATTGGTGAGATAGTGGGTATTCGTCCGCACTATGACTTGATGTATGTTTTTGGTTCTGGTACTTTGTAGTTGTATATTCTTTTTGAGATTTTGGCTAACTTTACAGTTGTTTTTCCACTTTTATTGTGTTGTTATGGGATTTATGTTTCAGTTTTGAACTATTCCTTCTTTATCGGTGCATATATATGCAAGGTGGTTGTTCTAGTTGGGATAAATAATTACCATTAGTTTTTTGTTCAAATACAGTGTGCCTATCGTCATCCCATGGGGATTTGTAATGTCATTCAGGTATTTAATCGAACATGTTAGGTGAATTATGTGAGTGTAAAATGGGTAGGTTTGTTACAATATGGTATTAGAGCCGAGATTTTCACCATATACCCTACATTGGGACATCCGTTAGACTGAAGATAGGATTTTCTAGATTTTAGATGTATGTTGTGATAAGTGTATGGCCATATATTATCATGATGAGACTCATGTTTACATGGGATGATCAAATATGTGTCTCTAGTGTGGGGTTTTGTTTTAAATCGTTGTTTCGGCTTATGGATTTTGAGGTTTAAAAAAATACTTATTCTATTTTATGATAATTCTTTTGTTTTGGTGTATAGTAGTATGCATCCAAGACATCTTCCATGAGTTCTGTGGGAGGATACAACTATTTATTGTCAATGGACTATGCCTATAGTCTATAATATTTTTGAGGCTATAGTACAATGAGTTCATTTTGTTTAATATAATATACAATGAGTTTTGAGAATGGTTTTTGATGTATAACTAGGATCTGGATGAGAGAATGATAAATATAAGGAATTATTTTGTAAGAAGACACCATATTTTAATGTAATGACTAAAACTAAATTGGCTTAAGACTAGCTTGATATGATCGATCAAATCATCAAATTTTTTGAAACACATAAGAATATCTATGTAACATGTGAAACATAGAGGCTTGAGGGTTATGGTAAGAGATGGTTGGATTGCGTAGTCCTGGAATAATGACACATTGAATTGTTTTATATGGTCTTCCAACACATGATATTCTATATTTTTTTATCCAAAATCACAAATGATTTGAAAATATTTGGAGTTACTCTCTTTAAAATTGTTTGGGTTTTTGAAGTTTTCATACACCAACATGTTTGCTGAGCTTGTGTACATTGCCATAGATGTGGTTTAGAATGACCAACATAGGGGTTAAAATTACATGTTGAGTTTGTGACAAAATATAAGATCTCATGCACTTTTGTTAGTGATTTATACCACTTTAGAGATGGTATATAGAGATGTGATGGAGGAGGTGAATATGGATGTATAGTTTATTTTAACCTCTTCTATTCCATGTTGTGGTAGATTTAGTAAAGTGCATGGGAAAAATAAAAGGTGGATATATAATAACCAGAATGGTGGAGGTGATTCTTAGTAATGAACCTATTATAAAACATATTATATAGATATAAATGATCATATGACGTGCTACCATTTTGGTATTTTCATACAAATAATTCATTCTTCTCCTATGCCTGTGATGACATGCAATGTTTTTGGAATCATTTTTTAGATACAATGTTCTTATCTTGATATGAGTACCGATAATTATGACCAGGTTTCATTAGATCCAATGTCTATTTCGTGTAAGTCATATTAATCATGTACTTATGGGATCCATCCATATGCCCCTCGAAGTGAATTAATTTCTTATAGAAGATGAGTTTACAATAGAGGATGATGTAGGTCTACAAACATTAGGAGCATCTATCTTTATTTCACCTTATGTAGAAATTTCAATATTTGATACTGGTTCACACATGGGTTATATCTCGAAATTTTGTTATTATTACAAATTTTAAAAAAGATCATATTTCATTTTATATGTACTTCGAAATGCCTCTTAGTTAGAGCAAAGATGGGGGCATTCAACTTTCTTCTTATTCGTTAATGATAAGAGACATAGAGTCGGTCTTGGGTGTGATAGTTATTGTTTTGTATCTGTTAGAAATCATCATCAATATATAATGTCTTTTTATAAATTGAAATGAGGTTGATTTTTATAATTATTGTGTTCAGTTTCTTACTTCAGATGAAAGAAATCATGTATTTCAGGGGGAGTGAGAACTAATATTTCTTCATGTTGGACCTTCCCTCCCAGAATCCGTGATATTTTTCAATGCTAATGTGATTGAGGTTGATGATTTTTCTTCTATTTTTTATCTTCAAATTACTGTTTGGGAAATTAATGATATTTCTAAGATGAAATCCCCATTATTACTTTAGAGATATATGTATATTTTATTATCAACTTAGTTCCAGGTACGCAGCGAATATTGGTACCTTCGTAAGGTATAACACTAGTATAGTCAAAATAGATTAAGATTCAATTGGATGACCTAATATAAAAATATTTTCTTCACTCTAGTGTTTTTTATTGAACATCCCCAATGCTATTTTCTAATAAGGAAAATAATTCTCATTGGTTTTCTAAGGAATACCGAGTGTTGAACCGAGTAATGGGTAATAAATTGTATCATTTTCCTTCGTGGATAGACAGTTTGATCAATTTAAGTGGAACATTGTTTTTCAAAGATTGATATTTGGTTTGTTTATCATTATCATTAAGTTTGGTAGTCTAATATACTAAAGATAGATTGTTGGAGATTGCATGTGCATTTTTTGATTATTGTGTTGCCTTTTGGTCTGATTAATGCTTCAATAGTTTTTATGTCTTTGGTAAATCAGATATCCCATTAATATAATGACACTTTTGTTGTAGTGTTCATGAAATATATTATAGTCTATATTAAATACAAGTGTGAGTATGATCACCATATGAGTTTGGTTTTATAAAAACATAGAATTTAATTTTTCTATATAATCATTATCAAATGTAGTTTTTTGATTCAAGAAGTGAAGTTCCTATAAAATAAAATTTCCGATCATGGATTATCATTTGTTCCTAAGAATGTAAAGGAAATATTTCCATGGAACGGACCACTAAATTTCTCTATGATACAGATATTCCTTATACATATTGGATAATGCTGATTTTTTGTTATGGATTTCTATATCTATCCTCGCCATTGACTATTATTACTTGGAAACTATTGTAATTCCCATGGGATGAGAAGAGTTAGTCTACATTCAATGAATTGAAATGGATTTTTTATAAGCCCTACACTAATATTCCTTGATCTTTGTAAGTGGAACATGGTGTTTTTGGATTTCTCTAGTGCTTGTATGCGATGTGTGATTGTGTTGGTTGACTATGTGGTAGCTTACGTGTCGCAGAAGATTCGACCAGATGACCAAAATTATTGAACATGATTTTTACATATTGATTAGGGTATGCATGCTCTTAAATATTGGTATACATATCTTTATGTGGAAAGGATCACAATATTTTATGATCATAAGAGTAGGGGTTATATATTTTCATAAAATTTCATGAATCCTAGAACATAATGATTGGTAGAATATATTCATACATTTTATTTGAAATCACTTACACCATGAAGAAGAGTAATTTCATTGTATACAATATTAGTTTGAATGTACCATCATAGGATACTATGGAATTAAAGGTGGAGTGGACACTTATAGGGATTTCAATCAGTTTCAATAGGATACTATGGAGGATGATTCATGTATGTTTTGAAAAAGTTTCTTATTCTCATCATCAATCCTAGAGAATATTTTGTAGATACAAAATCATGGTAACGACTTTAGTGAAATAAGTGAAATAGATTATGGTGGGCAGACCTATTATGTTTTGTCTCTATCTTCTGATGGTATGATACACTTGGGAAAGTAGGTTTTCGTCCCTGAATCTATGATGATTTTAGACTTTTTATACATTTTTTTTCAAAACATTATTATCTATTCATATAGTCCCCAGGAATATGTATTACCAAATTTATTTATAATTATGGTGACTTGGATTGAAGCGTGTCATTTCAGATTATGTGTCACGATGTTACAATTGCTAATAGAAAATGATATATCACTTGAAACCCTTTAGTTTTCTTAAGCCACATTTAGTGCCAGTTTGAAAATAACATAATGTATATATAGATTTTGATATATAATTTCAATGGACTCTTTGATGGGGGATTGCTATTTTGGTAGTTTATGGTTGGTTGATGTAGTCTTCTAATTTTATTTTAATAATGGATACCATTAATGATGAAGATTAGGAGAATATGTATGTGAAACAAATTGTGAGGTTACATGGGATTCCTTCTATTGTTATATTTAATATGAATCCTAGGATTACCTCTAGGTTCTTATGAGGTCTACAAGAGGCAATGGGAACTCAAGTCATGTTCAGAAAAAATTATCATCCACATATAGATGGTCATATAGAGGGTGTTATTCAGATCATGGAGGATATGATTCATGTATATATCGTAGATTTCAGTGGATCATGGAATAAAAATCTAGGAAAAGTTGAGTTTTGTTATAGAAATAGTTATAATTCATCGATCTGAATGAATCCCTTTGAGTAATTTTACGGTTGACCATACAGATTACCACATAGTTGGGATGAGGTGAGTGTAGTATTGGTTTGGAAAATATTGATCTAGGAGACATCTCTAATGAATCATGATGTACATAGATGTCTGATTATATCTTATAGTGGAAATAAATCATATATTGGTCAGAAATTTCATCCATTAAAATATTCGGTTGGGAATTGGGTATTCGATAATGTGTCTCCTCTACTGACTAACCATCTGCTTGGAAAATAGAAAATATTGTATTTGTAATATATTTACCCATTTTTGGTAAATGTGCATCTTGTGTAGGATGCTTATCAGTTAACATTACTTGTCCAGTTGACATGTATTCTTGATATTATACATATATATTAGCCTACAAATTATCATCATCATCTTATTCACATAAGTAGTTGGGAAGAAATTGATTTAGATCTATAGGTTTCATATTTGGTGACAGAAGTTGATATCATTATATCTCAAATGAAATCATTTCATGGGAATCCAATTTAGTTGGTTGTAGTTTTATGGAATCACATAACAGAATCTCTGGATACATGTGAATGTGTTTCATTAACGAGGGGGAATTGGACTTATATTATTTAGGGGAAACAAATTCCATATGATATACCAGGGACAAAAAGTATTTATTGTGGTTAGTTTTAAAATCCAGGTACCTTGATTGGATACATTTTCCCCACTTTCTATGTTACCTTTTTTGGGGTGTAGTTATAGTTTTTTTATAGATTTCCTTTTGGATATAAGATATTTACACATTGTGTAACTCGGTAATAGGACCTGTAATGGTAGTTTTGTGCATGTTATGAGAAGGTTTCATGATATGAAATGTTACAGTAATTATCTATTTTTATATATAATGAGTTAATAAAATAAAATATTTTACTATGGGGGAAAAAAATTCAATTTTTTTTGACAACATGGATTTCATGAAATGTAATAGTATTACACATCATGTAAATTAACAAGAAGGTATATTAGGGAAACATATAGGTTTGAGTTCACATTTTGTCTTCTCTTTTTCTTTTTCCTTCAACTGAGGGTTCCTCTCCAGGGATTTTTGGAGACACCCAGACTTCTTGATTGATTGATTTAGTATTCCATATTTCTTGTCGTTTTGGTGCATCATTTTTTTTGAGTAAATTTTTTCTGGTTTATTTCCATTTATCATGGAAGATACCTTGGGTTTCATTATCAAATTTTTTGTTCAAATTGGCGATTCTTCATTTATTCCTCTAGATCCATTATGAAGACTCATTCATAAATTTCATTATGTGTTTGGTTGTAGTGTTTTGGTCTTTCATTCATGATGTATATGGTGTTTCCACATCTTCGAAGAACCCGTTTCTCATATGGATAACATTTGAAATGAGGGGAATATGTTCTATGGAATTTTTTGATGACATTGAGTTCTCATTGATAGTGGACCCTATTGCAGTAGTCTTATTTCTAACATTCATGGTAGATGATTTCTTTTCTATCTTATGTTTATAAACGTTATTTACCTTGTTTAATGAAATGATTTATACATATAATTTGCTTAAATTTTTCATATTTGTTGAAAATTTATTAAATTAATTTTTGTACATGGTTATTGAAAAATAGAAATAAATTGGACATTTCTTATCATTTAAATGGATTTTTGAAATGGTTTTCAAAGCATTGGAATGAATTGGGAAAACGAGCACACTTGTTAGCATTTGTAATTAGGTTGAAGGTTTCCCATGAGCCTATTGCCCATATTTTATTATGATATTAGGGGGGTTAGTCATGGGGATTTACCATTTTTCCTATTAAAATTTTTCTATGGTATTGATATTGACATAGATATGGGTGGTTACCCATGGGGTATTCCTCTCAAACCTATGACTACGTTATAGGGACCAGATTGGGCACATTATTGATTGTGTTATGAGTAGTATACTATTCTATCCTATATTTATCTATGGGATTGATAAACGTTTATATATTTGTTTTTCATGGGTTTATTTTTTTAGCTTCATATCAATGTTTATGATTATTAACTATTATATGGAAAATGTTATATAGAATGATATACCAACTTTTGTTTTAGAACAGTGAAAAAGGGTAACATTTACCCTGATTTCTATAAAAGTAATCTACTTATTATCATTCCTTGTTTCAATTGAAATGAGAATACATGAATTGTTATGTAGTGAAATGTAATGTAACACCTGGGTGGGATCCTATTAAGCATGTTATCTCACACCCTATACAAATCATTAATGTTGTCTAAACCTATATATTTATTCCAATGCCGGGAAAGAAAACACATCATAGTGAGTGAGCGAGGTTTTGTGTCACCTTAGAAGGGTATCTATTAGTGATATGGTGGAAGATCATCCACACCCTAACATGGTTTAGCTATTTGGGATATTTCCTTTTCAGTTGTACTTATCTCTTATAGATATTGGCTACTTTTAGATTTATTTTTTTTCTTTGGTTTCTTTTATTTTTAGCATATATTTACTAGTTTTAGACTATTAATTATATATATTTGTATAAATATACCAATTTTTTTTTCTTGTTGGGATAAATCGTTACCTCTGGTTTGTTTTTCGATGCTTGGGTTCTGATCGCTAGCCCATGTGGATCAGGAATGCCCTTTGGGTATATGAAAGAATGTAAAAGGTTCTAGGTTTGACGGTTACATGGGTCTGTTGGTTACATGTTCGGTCATATGGGGTATTGGAAATTCATTCTAGTTTAGGACTATATTCAAAACCTTATTCTACTGAGATATTATTTTCACTAATTAGACGATTTTGAATCCCATCAGGTCGGGCATCTTTGTTGAGAAATCATCACATTTCCATTCAAATTGTTTGTTTACTTAGTACCTCTAAATTTTATTCATTGTATCAAAAAAATATAAATTGTTGGTTATAAATTATAAACTATTAAATAAATAAATTGTAAGATAATAAATTTAACGGCATAATATATAAATAAGATTTTTTCCTTATGTAATAAATTTATTATCACTAATGTATGTTATCCATGTTATAATTCCAAACATAACCATTTATAATATTTTTTCCCATAATAATTGATCATAATGATATTTTTCATATTACAATGAATTTCACATGGGAGTTTCAGACCAGTTATTTATCAAGGCCTCTATTAATGAACTACTTCCAAATCATGTCTAGATCAACATCTGGTTTTCAGTTGATACCCCTATATACATCAATGTCAGAGCCACATAAACTTATAATATCCATAAATGGAATTATTCCCCTATAAACCACTTAGCATATAAAATACCAAATTTTATGGATGTTTGTTTATGTTAAGTCTTTCCCATAATTCATTCTCTGGAGTTTTCTATTCATAATAACAAATTTAAAAAAACAATAATATGATAACAAAAATTGGATTCCTTGTCATTATTACAACTAAATTCATGATTTATTACATATGAATAAACATTATAAAATCTATAACATCATAATGTATAGAATAATTGGTTTATTAGGATCAATACATAACAATTTATAATATGTTCTACATCAACATTATTTATAAAATACATAACAAGCTCATATTATTCAATAATTTATAAAATATATTGGGATAACAATGTGGCATTCCTAAGAAAGGGGTGAGATATAAATTCTTATAAGGGAACAAACAAGTCATAATAAAATTAATTTATTATATTTTCTACTATATTAATTTCAATGGTGGAATACAATGTGATAGAGTCGTAAATATGATCCATGAGGCATTATATAAAATGTTAAAATACTATTATCATTGGAGTTTGGAAAAAACATTAAACATTCCATAATTGTAAAATTTTATGTTTAAAAACAAAAATATATCAGAAAACCATATGGTAACCTCCCACAAATGATCCACGCAGTCTCATGAGTCTAAAACATTACTCAATTCATTGGAGGGAAATATAGTTTCACCTATCCTAATAATATCATGTACATGCATAACTATAACACACATATGATATAACATATGAAAATATTTAATCAAATTTAAGCCAAAGAATATATATTTTAGGCAATATATATGAAATTCCATAATAAAATAACTAATGGTACTTCTAGGTGAATACCCATGATCGTAAACAATGATGGTATTTACAACAAAATATTTAATTATGGAAAATTGTTGTTAATGTTTGGTGGAATAATATTAGATTTATAATGTTCATAATTTATATTAAGGAATGATAAAGGGGTCTCTAATCATTTTAAAATAAAATTAATAGTAATAGGGATTCTTGAAAACATTTCATGATCTTTGTAATTGGAAATAAATTGAATAAAAAAATAAAATTCATCAATAATTAAGAGAATGAGAGGATCTCATACCAAGAGATTGTTTTTTTCAAAAACATGTGAGGGGTTATTGTGAAAATGAGAGATCCATAGGATCACATTATAGAGGATATTCAAGTGTTAGGATGTGATTAATGTTCTTGAGTGATGTGTATTTTGAGAATTTTTTGGGTTTGTATTGGAAAAGAGAGACAAATTCTTTTTTATTTCTGAAAATTATATTTTCAACTCTATATAATATACAAATCCAAAATAGTAACCATCTAATAATTTTTTAACATCCTTTATTTTAAATATCAATTTATTCACTATTTTTTAATTCCAAGTGATAAAATAACTAAAATAATACATTTTTTTATTTTGATGTGGGTAATGATTATGAAGTATTAATTTTAAATCCTTAACATATAATATTGGTGTTGGAGTATTCAGAAATTATTTATAAAATGAATCCATTAAACCAAAAATCACATTATTTTAATGGGAGAAAAATATTTTGTCATTCATACTCATTATAGTAATTACTAAGGCACTTTATGGTCAATATAATGTCATAATACATAATGTGTATCAATACTATATTTAATTATTAACTGAAAAGTTGATTGACTCAAAAATTATAAACAATTAATTATTTGACAACATCCTCTTGATGATTCAAAAATTATATTTTGTTATCAATATAATTTTATACATATAATAATTTTTAAAATTAAAAAAAGAACCAAATATTATTGAGAAATACATATATTTTTTGACAATAATTTTTTTCAAACCATTATAAAATTTACATTTAACCATATAGAAATTATATTATCATTTAATGTATAAAGAATATTTAATTATAGTTTTTATTAAATTTACATTTTTCTCAAATTACATGAATTCATCTAAAAAGATTGCCTTAATTTAAATTTAATGTTACTGAAAAATACAATTTGGAATTTATCATATCAATTTTAAAACAATTTTATATGAATAACACGAAGAAGTAAATATAGTCCTTTCTATATTTAAAATTCAATATATATTTATATTTATTATGTCTTGATAATATCCCTTTATTACTCAAGAAAAAACCCTATGTGTAAGGTGAGTGATAGTGAGATTTTCATGGGGTGTTTTGGCGTACATGGTTTGGGATGTCAACTCTACGTACATAAACATAGCATGTAAACAATTTCCCCAGTTCATTTGATATTTTATTTTTATTGGTCCTGGCCATGGGAAAATCTAGGTGGTTCAATCTCACATAGATGCTCTGATAAATGTGATTCATAAGGTACAATAAAGCGGGTTGAGTCCATTATTTCATTTTTCTATGTCAATTGGATTTATCATAATCATATATTTATACAAATAATATAATAACTATTCAAATGATATATGATAAATGATTATGATTCCTAATTTTCGTATAAAACATGATTAAATATAATTAAACTGATGATGAGACTGTGTTTTTTATATCAATAATAAATAATTTAATTAAATAATAAAGAAATTTTTATATAAAAATTCATGGGGCATTACATTATTGAAAAATAAATATTTTTTATTTATGATTTCAATATAATAACATAATATTTTTCTTTCACCCCTAACATTCTATGAGTATTATAAATGCTAACCATTCACTATACAGACTACAACATCCATAAGGAATATTATTTTCCTTTTACTTGTAGCTTATAATTCACTTTCCAACCATAAAAGAATATGGTTTACTATTATAAAAATATTAAAATTATATCATTATTAATTGATTATAATTATATAATGTAAAAAATTGATGACAACCTTTCTAACAAATAAAATTAAATTAGTTCAATAATGGTTTAGTTTGACCACCTATTTGAATTATGATGTAAAATTATATAATTAAATATTATGAAATAACTATTTATTTTATAATATGAAATATATATAAAAATAATTCATTTACAGTAATGTATGCCTCAATATTTTACTTATTAGTATAGAAAGTACCCTTTATATGTTGAAAATTGTTTAAAGTTCTCTTTGTATACTTCAAATTCTCTACTAAAGACTAATGTAATAAAATTGAAAATAAATTTAAGTTTACTCTATAATTTAATGTAATTCATTGAAATTACATTAATGATAATTTAACAACGAAATCTTGAATAGTAATTAACAAAAATATTAATCCCATGAAACTATGTAAATATTTAAATCTCTAAACAACTAATGTTGGAAAATAGGAAAAAAAACAAACTAAAAAACATATAGATAATTAATATAAAAAAAATTATTATTATTGTTAGGTCTTAATTTTTTTAACTAACACAATAACGTAAATTATTTATTTTTCATTTTGTTTTGATTAGATTCATATTATACTGAAAATAACTCTGCGTTTATTTATCCAAAATTTAGATAAGCGGGATAAGTATATACTATAACCAATGATTCATCATTGATTCTATAAATATCCCCCGTTACCATTTTTTTATTACATATTCATTATATTTCAAAAGTTCTAACATTTTATTCCATGTTCATTATGTAAAATCCTAGACAAATAAAAAATAATACACTTTTTATATATATAAATATTTGTGAATTAAATATTAATTTTACATTAAAGGGGATGCTATGTGTGATGGTGTACCCGATACATAACGACATGTTTCTTTGAAATCTTACATTGCACACTAATAATATAATATTTTTATTTTAAATGTTAGTTAGCTCCTATGTGTTGTATTGGAGGTATTGAAAAAAATAACTACAATATGATTATACATGTTTGTTAAATGTATTTAAATTTTCCAAAAAAGGTTAGAGGTTTAAAATATGAATGAATCTAATTTTAAGCATAATTTACATGAAAAGGTCGATTAACCACCTTTTAATGGAGAACCATATTTAAATATAGTTTGGGTCACATTAATACATTAAAATTGACCAAATAAAATCCTTCTTTATAATGGAGACATCAAAATTTACATTGTGTAAATTTTTAGATTTTTAACGATAAAGTTCATTTTTTTTGAATTGTGAAATTATTGTATTTAAATTCAAAAGTGAATTTTAATATAATTTATTCATATGGCTTCATTATCTTTTAATTTGTATTAAATTTTAATTATAATATATTTTAACCATTTAATCCAATGTTTGTCATTAGAATTAATTTCACATTGAATGTGGATATAAAGAAGTGTCAATGATTTGATAGTTATTGTTTCATAAAAACACGCTATTTGTTTTAACAACAGGAATTAATATTAAATTAATTAACGTAAATTCTATGGTTTCAATTTGGAAAAATAGACATAATTATTAAATTTATAATATCAAATATTGAGTACGCTGAATTTTTGATATTTTTCTGAAAAAACATAAATTTTGATGAATAGTGAAACCACTTAGTAGTAGAAAAAAAACTGACTTTTTCATTTAAATGAAATTTTACAACATCAGCGAATTTAATTTCTAAAATCTGCCATACATGGTTGTTATTAGTATGTAAATTTTTTTTCAATATGATGAAAATAATTTTTGGTGAAAGGTAACTTTTGACTTTTATTTACCGAGGTTAAAGGTAAATAGGGTAATTCAAGGTAAAAATAATATTATAATAATTCAAAATTACCTTAAAACTCGTCCAAACCATATTGGATGAGTCATGTCCGACCATGGTCATCATTGAGTTGATTTCGGGACCACATGGAGCCACATAAGAGCGATAATGACACATTAGATTATTTAATTAAATGTAACGGCAAAAATGACACAAACAAATATATTTTACTAAATTAATTTTTACTTGGTGTTATATATGTTATGTTTTCGACTATAAATATTATTTAAAAATATCAAAATATTTCCAACATTATGGTAGATTTTTTATTATTTTTAACCATAAATTAATTAAATTATTTATGACACAATAATGATGCACTTTTTACCTCATTAATAAATGATATAAGTAAATAAGATTATAAAGACTAAAATAATAACTAAAACCTATCCAATTTGTATTAGATGATTTTAATTAGAATATGAGTCATATTATCTAAAAATTTAATGTGTTTTTTACCTTTTGAAACAAAATATATGTTTATAATAAAATAATGTTTTCACACATTTCTAAAGATCCCCTCCTCTCCCTTATAAAAGGAGAACACTTCTAACCAATTACTCAAACCTCTCAAGCCTTTTGGATCATCCAATCTCTACCCAATTAAGTTCCCTACATCCTTATCCTGTTTCTAGAAGCCTTAATTTAGGCATAAAAAACTTTAAGACGTCCTTTTGGTTCAATCAAAAGGAAGTTACCCATATTAAAGGTAAGAGTTTCTCTTAACTTCTTTTCTTTTATTTTACTTCTCCAACACCAATAATAATTTTATTCCTTTATTTTATAACAAAAATAGTATCCTAAATATACCAAGATGTTTTTATGCGATGTATGTTAACTAAACATACACACCCCTCCCACTAATGGGTGAAGAACATAATGTTTCTGAGGATGGAAATCTAATGCCTCACGAAACGATTATTGTTCAATTACCTCCTATCGCATCTCATGGTGGCCATTATGATGGCACTGTATTTATATATGATATATAAAATTTTTATTTTTTCTTTATGCTTCATTATTTTCCTTTATATATCATACATTTATGGTTTCAATTATGGTTAAACGCGGTAATTTCATTTGAGGAAGTGTGGACTACCACCCCCTCAAAATGATATGACTCATTATTCCCATATGTGGGACACATAAAAGATGGAGTTAATGATATTATCTATGATATTATACTGGAATTAAAATATAACTATGTATCATTATTTTTTAATTCCATTAAAATAATAAATTGAAATTAAAGTAGTGTTCAAACGTACGTACGTCTTACCGTCACCATGAAAGGTGCATTTCATTTCTTACCTCCCAATGATATATATTGTTATATATATATATATACTGGAATTATATGATATATATTATATCTAAATAATAAATTTAATTCTTGACATAATGGGCTATTGACCACATTGACAACTTCTAAATATAAGGTGTTTATTTTTGACTCAAGTACCAAATATCGACAAAATTAACATTATTAACATAAATGATTACATAATGTTTATAACATGTTAATAAGTGATATAAAAGAAATAATAAACTTGAAAAATGGTTTTTAAGAAATTATAAATTAACATTAGTTTATTATTAAGGAAGAACAAGGAACAAACAATTCATGTCGAACCTGAGGTAATGGATTTTATTATCTCACTTTTAATTACATTATATTTCCATTGTTCGCCACTTATTCATAGAATTTGGTGTGTTTTGTACTTCCATATGATATATATTATCATGATTAAAATTATATTCATGGTATTTTGTGATTCATTTGGTGGATATTAACTTTATGTCATACAACTCTGTTGATTACAATGTGGTAAAGGGTTTCATCTCACTTTTTTTCCCATGAGATTCATGCTATATTTGCCACTATTTCCTTTTTGTGTGGTGTATGTACTGACTATGATCGTACTATTTGTGTAATATATTTTCATTTATGATTATTTATAGCTTTATTGTATGATACTTCTTTTATGTGACATATGTTTCGTAAGTTACCAAATCGGTAATGGGAACTTTTTAACCCAATTTCCATTCCTTGGGTTAATCTTCTAATTCTTAATTATGTCATGATATGATTTTTTGTGGAATCATTTTTTATTTATTTATGTTATAATTTCCAATACCCTTTGTGTGGATATACTTTTGATACACATAATCACTCCATTGATAAATTCTCAAGTCATCAATAGAATCTTGATAAGAGTATTTTTAACTCAATTTTCATTCATTGAGTTAAATATCTATGTGATTGGTTTTGTCAAAAAAGATAATGTATGAATTTTCTCTGATTTATTTACACTGAATACCAATCATATTGAGTGTATTTATATTTTTTACACATTATTTTGTAATTTATTTATCATTAATCTAAGGATACACTTTTTATAAGGGATTTCGTCCCAATTTATATTCCATTGAGACTTCATAGTTGTTATGCAAAAATTCACTCTTATATGGTGTATATACTGTCCTTTGACATATTATATCATGAATCCATTTATTCTCATGATATTGTAAAGTTCTTATTCTATGTTATTTCTCAATTATTTATATTCAGGATTCTCTCATTTTGTTAATTACTCTTTAACTAAATTTTCATTTTAAATTTGTTTATGATTTATTCCTCTAAATATTTCTCATTAATGTCCATGTTTTAAAAATGTTGTTTATTATTTATTTATATGGACGTTTATGTTTTCAAATGAGAATTGATTTAAAATATTCAAAGTGGTATGGACACTTTGATTTAAAATTCTATTTTTAAAGGGTTTTGAAAATGATTTGATAAAACATTGTTTATTATAATATCTTGATTTGATATATATTGGAATGTGTAAATGTTATATTTCCTTTATACTTGTGTTATGTGTCAAGATTATGTTATGGTTATTGGGAATTGTATACGTATATGGGTGCTACCATGTTAAAACTAGGGTGGGTGAGCATGAGATAGATCTCCAATGCATTCGATAATTTGATATAGGTAAAAGTGATGTTTACCCATAGATATTTAGGGAATATACTGTAATGGGTATTCAAAGTGTAAATCCCTATGTAGCATTCATAGCTACAATGTATGATTTATATGGTTTCCATAAGTAACCATTATGATTTAGGGTTTGGGTGTGTTATTCATAAATTGTATGATTTTGTTAGGTATTTTATGATTAAAATGTATGGTTTCATTGATTTTTATTTATTGATGGGAAAATGTTTTCTTTCGTTATATTATAACCCTTTCTGAGATTTTTATGCTCATCCCATGTTTTTGAAATTTTTTCCGCATGACATAAAGAAGAATAGGGTCAGGGATGGGATCATGAATAGTTCATGCTATTTAAAACATTGAACTAGACATGTTTCTTTTTAAGAGTTTTAATTTTATTAAAAAAAATGGATACTGAGTAGTAGTGTCTACATGTAATATTCAAGTTGTAATGTAATTGTTATTCATAATTATCTAATACTATGAACTCGAAAATATCCTCAATGTGAATTATTCATTTAATTCAAGATTATGTAATTTTTTAAGGTCGGGTCTTTATACATTATCTTTGGGGGTTATGATTTAAATGATACATCGGTTGTAAGGATTTTAATAACAATTTTTCTTCATTGAGATATGTTACAATGTTTTGAATCAATTTATTATTTTTATAGTGTATATACTAATAATGAAAATATTTTCACTTAACTCAATATTTATTTTATATTATTTATTGTACTATGTTACATACAGTCATTATATATATTTTGATTCAAAAATTACAAAATCTATATGCTCATTTCAGGTACTCAATTCTCATACATGGAGAATAATCACTCATCCATGTCTATTATCATTCCAAAATGATATATTCTATACTATATATTTTTGGATTAATTACACATTATTTTAAATGGTAATCATGTTTCCCACTAATTAAATCATCCATATCAATTTTTATGATTCATTATAATGATGTTTTATTAAGGATAATTCTCATTACTTTTAATGGATTCAATTATATGCAAATACAAATACATCGAACCAATGTTCTCCTTTCTATATAGGAAATTGAATTGGTTTTATCTACAATGATAATTTTACAACCCTTACCTATTTTTTATATTTCTAATAATTTTAATAAACATTGTTTTTAAAAAAGGATATTTCCAAATGTTTGAAATATTGCTTAATCTGTTTGTAATAAAATATTTTATCATATTTTCCTAATTTAAATTTTTAAAAATTATAGCTTTATCATGAATCTAATAGTTAATCTTATCATTAATTTTCTAATTTTCATTGTCTATTCACATAAACATTTTGTATTCACATGTGTTTTAATGTATCTATAATCTTGTTCTTTTTATAATTTGGTTTACAAATATGTATTTTATTTACCTTCTAAAAAATGCTTTCATAAATATAATTATGGATTCCACATATATAAGAACTGTCTAAAAATATGTTTTGAAAAATTCTATACTTTCTTTTTAATATCTACTCCATGTAATATCTTCTAGTAAGAGAAATTTTTATATCCCATTATATGTTATTTTGTTATAAGTCGTTTAGGGATATGATATTATGGTATCCTAATATTTCATTATATCATTTTATATAATTTTTTATGAAATTTTTTTATTACAATGGGTTATTTAATATATAATATTGTATGATTTTAATTGGAACACATATTTATAAATGATTTTGGTTGGGAACATACATGAACCTACAATTCATTGATTTATGATTATAAATCATCACATAGTTTGTAATGGAAATAAATATTATACTCACAATGGTGTGAGAAAGCATGGTTTTATAACATTTCATGAATAAACATATTATTTTATTTCATTTTTGTGTGGGAACTAATGGTTTTACCACACACATATTCTTATATATATAGTTGTTACACATATTCATGTTGTTTATAATTATATACCATAATATCAAATAATTTATCAATTTATTCCAGGAATTATAATTGTTAATCAAGTTATACCAGGTTCTCATGAAACATTTAATTTCCTTAAAATACCTTATTTTCAATATTTTTTCAATTTTTAAATATTTAAAACTTTTGTATCATTAACATAATTTATATGGCTATTGATATTTGTTTTGATCTAGGTCACATTCTTTATGAATCATAATGGGGTTTTATTATCATTTTGTACTGTATGAAATTATATGATTATAATATAGAGACATTGATCTTTTATTATAATATCATATTCAACATAATGTTTCCAATTATTTTTTCTTATGGTTTAATTTAAATGAATTTATGATACCACCACATTATAATGGTTAAAATACCCATCATATAATATTTTTATATCATCTGATATATCAAGAAAAGTATCTAGAGAATAAATATTTTTGAAAGTTTTCAAAAGTGCTGTAAAATAATATATTTATATGTATAATGTTTCCATAATGTAATTATTTTTATCTTATGTGTGTGTACCTACGGTGAAATGTATTATATAAAAAACAGAATATTATATTATTTAAATAATGTTTAGTTTCGGTCTCCCCAATATGAATAATATTGTGAACTATTTTAATCTATTTAAAAGGTGAATGAGGGAGAAACAAATTATTATGTATTTCATATTGAAATGTACCGCCATTTTTAATGGGTCATCAAATCTAACAATCACTGAGAAATCAATAAATGTAATGGAAAAGTTATTTTCCATTATCTTTTTCTCAAATTATGAGTTAGTTATTATAACAAATCAAAATCTCATATATAGTATAAAATTTATATTAAATAGAATAATTTATAGTTAAAATCATATAAATATCTATGTATTATATTTTTTTATTGAAAATAGAAAACAAAATTTAGTTTTTTTATCTAATTTATCTAAAACATTTATTTTTATTTGAATTTTAAGGATGATATTTTTACCATCCAATCCTTTGGGAAATGACAACGTTGCTCTTGTATATGTGTGGACCTCCCCCTAAATAAAATGATATGATTCATTTTTAATTTATATATTAAATAGATGATGCGGATGAATTTTTAGAAATATATGATTATTGTTAAATTTTAATGATTATTTAAAGGATAATTATTACGTTAAATTCTTTCAATTTACCAGTCGATAAATTTATAATGTATTCATGCATACAAAAATCCCACCCTCTCAATGAATTGTATATTTTATTGAAGATATACTTTTAATGAATAGTTATAAAAATTTATATAATTAGTATATATAATTATGGTCCCATAATTAAAATTACATAAATAATGTAACCATGATCAAATTATGAGGTTATGATGATTTGAATCAAAAATTTCTTGGCAGACCAAGAAGTTATCACCTATAACAGGGATTTTAACAACAAAATTAACAATAAATTGGTAATATAAACTCTTAAACAGATCATACATCTTATAAAATATTTTAATATTATTATAGAATACATATAAATAAATTAAATATTTTCTATCTCATGGTTTATAAAATATTTTAATATTGGTATGTAATATATATTTATTAAATCAATATTTATTTAACATGAGGCTTGATCGTGATCATGGAAAGGTTCTTCTTGTGTTAAGGGATTTATCATTGAATCCTCAGTTAATTGGGATTGCTTATACTTTAATTTCCATTGAGTAAATTTTATTATCTTTATTTAGTGAATACCCCTATTTTAAAATTCTATCATTATTTGTTTAGATTATATGTATTCCTAAAAATTTATTCTCCTTATTTTTATTATATATTAAAACATTGTTTTTAAATAAAATCAACTTCATTTATCTCTTTAGATAAATGAAACATTTCTTATATATCCATTATTTATATAAAATGTTTTAATGAATTGTTTTACTAATATTTTATTATTTTCTTGTGAATATTTATACATGATTGAATATTTCGTAACGATATTAATGGAAGATTTTTGTCCTTTTCAAAATGAGGTATCATTGTTTTGAAAAAAGTATCAAAGGAATATTTTTCCAACATGAATTGAATGAATAGATTTTCCCATCATAATGAATAATTTTTTTTAGAATCGTTGATTATATGATTAAATGGTTCTTTAAAAATAAAATTTTACTCGTTATAGTTGCATGGTTTTTTAATTAAATGGTTTCAAACAAGAGTTATTATTTTTTTTAAGAGCATGTTTATAATCATTTAATATTATTTCTGTTCAATGAAGAAAAAATTTATTTCACCAATACTTTATAACATATAAAATACAATGATACCACAAATATTCATTCTCTATATGTTTTATGAATTTTATGACATAATATTTATGAAACACATTTATTTCAAATGGGTTATACAATGATGAAATTCTTATAAAAAACTTTTATTTTCATGGTTTTTGATATCATTAAGTTATTATAATATTATGTAACACATATGAATTATTTTCATTATTTTATGTGCGGGAAATATTTATCCCTCTAATGCATTGGGTATAAATTGATAACTCCTTTGTTAAATATGTTATTCCTCAAACTGATTTTTTGCCCTCAATTTAATGCATTGTCCTGGATTCAATGTCCATTTTATTATTTGTGTAACGAGTTTTAAGTCTATATTTTTATCCATATGCCTAGATTTTAGGTTAATAAAGATATAAATGGAATTCTATTCATGTCAATATTTTTATTCAAGGTATTTATTACATTTCCTTTAATTAAAAGAAATAATGTTATCCATTTATACATTCTCATTATGCTACAAGATAATTAATATATATATAAACATTTTTTGTATGGTAAATTATGATTTCACGGATCATATTAATTAATTATATTATGATTAATGGCTTGTAAAATATCATGAATTATACCATTACTCATGATTATGAACTTTTATATGCATGGTACGAGTTTGAATTGTTGTTCACTTGTTATTGTACCGTTACGCTCATGTTATCCTTATTTGATCAATGATATCTCCCTTTTATAACCATAAAAATAATGAAACCACATAATTTATTATATTTCCTTTCCCATGTTTAGGATGTGTTTTACGACCCGTCCCCCATGGAAAGTGTCGTAATTACCCCATAACAGCCTACCAAAGGCCAAGGGCTGGTGACATGGACCATACTAGAAAATCCTAAAATGGGAAGGAAATTCCATTAAAACAGTACATACACACGCATACCATAATACAACAATTAAACCGAAATTTGAAGAAAAAACTAGTACAAATACTAAAGGAAGAAAAAAGTGGCCAAAATACAGTCATAAATGAATGGAATGTACAACAATGTATGTGTAAGCTCCAAAGATCATCCTCCAAGGATCCTACATGATGTGTAGGTACAACACACTATCAAATGTCACTATAGCACACCACGTCTATTGATCCACCATTAAGCAACATCTAGACCTGGCTCCGTAATGACCCAGTCAATGAAATATTTCATCTACACAATACACAACAGGTGGGAAAGAATACCTTGTAGGACTGTATATAACAATACATAGTAGGGACCCTGAGATCCCGGAAGGTCTCTATTAAATCCACAATTGAAAATACCATAGAGCATAATCTCAAAAAAGAACATGGAATGGAATACTCACACCATGAATAACATATGTATAGAAGTAAAAAATGAATAGTAATAAATATAAATCTTGACATTCTTTCAAGTGGATCTACTGTTGATTCAAAAGGTTTCGCTCTTATGGTGATCTACAAAGGGTCACACTACAACAGATTCAAAAAGGGTCACTCTCAGACTAATCTAGCAAGGGTATCCCTCACGGTTATCCACGAGGAGTCTCTATCATGTTGATCCATGATGGGTAGCTATTATAATGATCTACAAATTGTCACTCTCATGATAATTTGTGAAGGTACACTCAATTGCAGATCCACGAAGGTTCGATATCATGCATCTTGTCACATCCATCAATTAGATTCCTACATTAGCATGATTTATTCCAGTAGAATCTTCTCCTCAAAAAATTTATTCGTAACTCCAACTCATGGAAGTACCACATTGAGACTCCCAATGGTCCATCTCGTCGTAAGGGTCCCAACACAATAGAAGGATCGTAGAACGGACACTCAATATGTATGATATGTGCATTTTTTGTAAAATGGGCTTGTTCATATTCGAGTCTGATAAACCTCATTTGTACACCAACCTCTTGAAAAACTCACGTAGATAATATCAAAAGGACTGAATAATCTCAATGGTACACATTCCATAGATGGTGTGTCAATAAGATTCCCAGTCTATTAGTTACAATCATTTTAGTGAAATGGGGTCCATTTGGTTCTGGGCCCAATCCGAACTGTCCTTCCCACACTAGGTCTGGACCCGGATTTTGGGACATGGGTTTGGCATGTGGAAATCCTAGACCACCAGATGGGGCATGTCCCAACCACAACAACAAGGCCAACTATGGTGGGCCTACTTCTCAATACCAGACACAACTTAGCTGCATCCAGTTCGTCACCTAGCAGTGCAAGTAGGAGCTGCCACCTAAAGTCAACTGGTCAAGTTGGATTCATATTTTCCTCGTCTGTTTCAACTAGAAAGGTCGGATGACAGCTGGATGTTTCCTACCACACAGGGCTGATAGATATAGTGCCTCTAACGAGTCCGAATGGCCCATAAATGGTCCTCCCCCTCAATGGGGCTCTTGTTGGGGCCACGTCTCCCCATCTCTAGGGCACACAGATAGGCGCACCATCTCCTTCCACCTACGGCCCCCACCAGACAATGCTAGTGTTGGCACGTCGATGATTTATTCTTTATCCACAAGTGTTTTTCTGATGCTCCATTTCTCAATATATCTTTTCCTACATGACCGTAGGGATTCCACCTTCACTCTGATGGCATTGAACTCATCTTTCCACCATTATGAGAATTTATCCACGAAGAATGAAAATGGTAGAGGGTCTCAGGCCCTGTTTGTAACTCCCCACACCCTCAGCATTAGAAGATTGAACTAGTTGATATTTGGGATTGTATTTCTATTAATAAACCAAAAATCCCCCTAAAATCCCCAATAGAAAGAACCATCCTGCACGAACACTCGATCCTCGGATCAATATGTCAGTGGGATGATCCATACTCTTTGTTTTAAAATCAAGAACTGGAAATTCAATCACAATGAAATTCCTACCTAGATACAGATCTGTTTTAGGGAATCTATGGGGATCCATGTCAACATCGACCCATGATCTGCCCTTGTTCATCAATGTTCGTCAATTCTATGTTCTAATATCATTCTGCATGCAATTTTACATCGTTCTATGATAATTTTTCATTTTTCATTGGAATGGGTCTCTCCAATGTACGTTGTTCTTTTTTGAATAGGAATAACATCATATGTTCGTCAGTGAATTCACAGGGTTTAATTATCAACATTCCAACATTTTAGCTTAAAATAAATAAACACATCGCAGAGCTTCTGTTTCATTGCGACGTTGCATAGTTACACAATTTAACTTATGAAACAACGTAGAGGTTACGCTTTCACAATGATCCATTAAAGATCCTCATTTAATGTGCATCATCCTCACCTCTTATCTTCACCGCACCGCCTCCACCCTCTACTCAACAGAGAAATAGAAAATAAAATAACATTTTCTATGTTATTTTATTTATTTCCATAATTTCTAAAAATTAGAATTTCCTCCAACCCTTGTGGGTTGATGTTAATTATTTTCATGAATAATCCTAGCATTCCAAGTTAAATGGTTCCCATTTATTTTTGATCTGATCACCGGTTCAAAATTTTGAAACATGTGCTCGCACATTTACTGAAATGAACTAATGGAAAGTTAAAAATTACATTCTGGGAACCCCATGCCTCAGAATTATTTTCTATCTAAGTGCCTGATCTTGAAATAATTACATATAATTAAAATAACTACACCAAAATTTGGGTGCATTATATTCTACCCACCATAAGGAATAATGCCCCCAAAAATCCAAAGTTAATGATAATAAAACAAATGGGGGTACTAAGAATGAATTTGATCCCCCCGCTTGTATGAAATCTCTTGGAGGTTCCCATGATGCCACCGAGCGCACACCATTGGAATCAACCTACCACAATGGACTCCCTATTTTTGATCATCTATCTCTATTAGGAACTCCATAAATGTCTCTGTATTATTAATGTTCAGATCTCCCCAATCGATGATGTGCAATTAATCATGAACGTACCTCCTCTGTTGTGACACATGAAAAAACTCATGCACCTTGTTCATCTATGGATGATGATCTAGGTGATACACCACCTCTCCTACTCTCAAGAGAACCTTGAATGGTCAAATGAACATTCGAGACAATTTTCCACCTAGCCAAATCTCTGTAATCCTCGTTGGGGTGTGAACCAAAGGAAAACATGGTATCCCTCCTTGAATTCCAAGGGTCTTCATCTCTGACCGGCATAAGACTTATGTATTATCTATGTTGTTTTAATCTAATCCTCGATGATCTGTACCTTCTCAGTGGTATCCCATACCTACTCTGGACACATGATGGATGTCTCCGCTCGATCTATCCCGTATATAGATGATCTACATAGTATCCCATATATGGCCTCATATGGTGTCATGCTAATGGTAGAGTGATGGATATTATTGTATGAAAAATCCACAAGTTGTAGGTGGTACGCCCAAATACAACCAAAATCCATGACACACATATGAATCATGTCCTCCATGGTCAGAATGGTCTCCTCTGTCTAACCCTCTATATGGGGGAGAAAAGTTGTGCATAGCCACAGTTGAGTAAAAAAATCCTCGTATAGCCCCTTCCATAAGAAGGATGTAAATCATGCATCAATGTCTGAGAATATTTTCTAATACACCCCATGAAGCCTAACTATCTCCTCGATGTAGAGGGCCCCAATCCTCAAATGAACCATGTTCTCGAATGGGTAGTGTGTGATCATACTAGGTGAGTCGGTAAAAAATCACCCCGATAGAGTCGTGGCACCTGGACATTATTGGTAACCTCATCACAAAGTCCATGGAGAGAGTATACCAATACCTATCAGGTATCTCATGTGTATGTCTAAATCATACAGTGATTTAATGACAGACATTCACTTACTGACAAGTGAGGCATCGTGAAAAAACCTTTGACGCCACTTTCATTATCCTTCTCCACCAATACTAATGTCAGATGTCTTAATACATCTTCACCACACCATGATGTAACTATAAAGGGGATTTATAGAAATATCTCAACACCACCTCCCGTAAGATCATGGGTACCATGGTGTTCCCTCAAAATAGTATGAACTGCTCCCCACCTATCAAAATTTCACCAAGTATTTTTCTTGAAAATATTTTAGCACGGTGGGCATCGCTGTCAACATCCAAATGTTGTGCCTCCGTGACATTCTGAAGGAGTGGTGGAGTGATATTCACATACTGGAGGTAAGCTACTCTAACACAATCCATAAAGGATATCTTCTTCATGTCTAGCAACTCTATCACCTAACTCAACAGTAGAAAATGAAACCTCTTGCTGAGTGTGTTAGCCACCATGTTCCCCTTCATATGGTTATAAACTATGTAAAATTAATAGTACTAGAGGAGCTCCAACCATTTCCTCAATCACTTTTTTAGGTCCGTCATTGAGATGATATACATGAGACTCTTGAGAAAGGAGTATACTGTAAACCATTAACTGATTATGTAGTGCTGCCACATCTTCAAGGTAAAGACCACTGCTATTAACTCTTGGTCAAAGTTCATGTAGTTATACTCATGCATCATCAACTGAAATGAGCCATATGTGATCACATATTTCTTCTATATTTGGACACAACCCATTCTATTCCTTGATATTTCACTGAAGACTGCATACCCAATCCCATATTCTGGTAGTCTCAAAATGGGGGCACTCGTTAGTCTCCACCTCAACTTGTAGAAACTCTGCTGGCACAATTCCATCCATAATATGGTCTTTACATTATTTCTCAAATTTTGAATGGGAGAATATACTCTAGAAATGTTAGTTAAAAATATTCGGTCGTACCCCCCACAACCCCTTCAAACTCCGCACCTCAGTCACACTCATAGGTGGATCCCAAGAATGCACTACATCTATCTTCACTAGATCCACCACAACTCCTTAATCTGAGATTACATGTCCCATAAAGTATAACTACCAAATACAGGATGGCCAATTTGAGCGCTTTCCTGAATGATGGTGCTCTCAGTGTGTATCCTGGACTATCTGTAGGTGGGTGGCATGCTCCTTGTCTGATGTAGAGCACACCCATATTTCATCAATGATGACTACCATGAAATGGTCATGGTATGGATAAAACATCATATTCATGAGTTCCATGAACACTTTGGAGGTAATTTTATTGCCGAAAAGCATCAACAAAATCATTGAGGTTGTACCCGGAATCTAAAGGCAGTCTTTAGTACGTCCTCATCCAATACCCAATGCCGATGATAGATTAATCTGAGAAAAATCATAGAAAACCATCTCTATCCATTCAACTTCATAAAGAGGTCCTAAATACTTGGATGTGGATTCCTTTTTTTAATAGTCACCTAGATTAGGAACGGGATGTCCATGCATAGTCTCATGCTCCTGTCTACCTTCTGGGAAAACAACCTCGATACTGCCCATGGAGAAATACCAGGTCATACAAACCCCTACATTTGTGTGTCCTATAACTGTACTCACATATCCTGATGCTCCTTGGGAGTCATTTTATATAAAAGTGTAGATATTTCTTCCATTCTTGGGCACATGTTAATGAATAATTCTACCTCCCTACGAGAATGTAGTCCGGGGAAATATTCTTGAATGTTTTCCACATACTAACCCACCACTGCAGGAATGATTGAACTCCTCTTGTCAACCTCACTGAGAGTGAGGCTAGAAAACTAGTGAGTGATTGATTGAACCCTCCTATGATAAAGTACATCATGTTATGGAAAGGTTCCCTTCTAGATGGTGACTGAAAACTCAATCCCATCCTTATGAACATATTTTACTTTTCTCCTAAAATAGTTGATCTATGAAGGGACTACAAATAACCAATCCATACCCAATATGATGTCATAAGGCCTCAATGCTATTACCAGGAAATACCATCTAATGATCTCACCTCCTAGGGAATTACCGCACGTCCAGCAATAGTGTGTATTCATTAAATCCACTCTCTTAAGATTCTCTAATCATAAGGATCTTGCCGAAGGATTCATCGGGAACTCTAAGCCTCAAACGAGGTACATGCCAATGACATAGTTACTAGAACCTATGTCCATAATAACAAAAAAATATCATGGATATACATAGATCATACCTATAATAATATTTTGAGCGATATTGTCATAGGCCACCACTGCATGAAACTGGACTCAACCAGGTTTGTCTGCTCCCTAGTTAGTTTTAGACCACCTTAAGTAGTGGAGGTAGTATGTTCAACTGTCGTGCACAACATGTCGCTCGTACAACTCCCCTACCACGTCTGGCACCCTACGAACCTCCTCACTCAAACCTCACTCTTGTTGAGTTGTCCCTAGACCATATGATAATCATTTGTGAGGTGGGTTGTGAAGTCGTGATTTATGTGACCCTAACTACCGTAGAACTAAAAAACTCTATCCCCACAGCTGACTTCCTCTACCTCAAGATCTCGGCACCTCCGACCGTGCATCCTGGGGTCGTCCTCCAGATGGTCAGTTCAGTATGAGACTTTGCATCGCCTATATACTGCCAGCATCAGATGACTCGGCCACATGTTTCCCTATGGTGGATCTCACCATCGGTGCCTACTTTCTTGGACGATCTCCACGAGTATAGATCAATCTGGTACTCCAGAATAAATTGGGATGTTGAATGAAATCAGCAACGCACTGATCATAGGTGAGGTCCCTTATCAAAGGATCAAGCCTTGATGAAAGGGTACAATACATTGTCGGTGAAGATGTAGGAGAGGTATGTAACCGTAACAGAGCATTTTACAATAGTCAGGGTTCCCATATGTAAGTACAATATCTCTTGAATAATCTCTAACTAGAGTGTCTCTTATGTGAACTCCTCCCAAAAAAACCTCTCAAACTCTTACTTGGAAAGGGTCACCTCCACATTTTCCTAGAGCACCAATCTACACCATCTCTCTTGCATTCTATGAAAAAGGATAGCGGATAAGAACACCATCTAGTTTGTAGGTGTCTCTACTAGGGAAACAACTAATGTTACTACCTCTAGCCAATCCTCATATACTTGAGGATCTGCCTCACCATGAATCTTTGGAGGCCTCCGTCTTTAGAACTCAGGTAGACCGCTCAGTCGGCATGCCCAATCCGATGGTGGGGATATTATCAACTTCTACTCTAATGGTGGTGGTGCTACTGGTACACCACCAGAAGGCTCTATTATTATAAGTTGTACGTGCACTGATGCCTCATAACCCTCTAGGCCATCATCATGATCCTTCACTGGAATCCTGGATTCTTTTCTTCATGGAGGAATTATTAAGGGAAACATATTCCACGGTAAATATGTTATACCTGTTGAGCAGACTCAAAATAGAATAAGGGAATAATATTTAAAAAATAAATGAAAGCAATTTTTTCTTATACAGAGTCAGAAAATAGAATTCAGGGTCTGAGTGTATAGATACATCATCCTCCGCACCAACACTGGACTCCCTTATTAAAGGAAAAACTCCAGACATCGAACACAATTTCCACCATAAAAAATAAAGAAACTTAGTTTCTTTCATAGTATCGACCACCCATTAATTCCACTTTATCAGGACCAGGCCATGAGGTCAGTGTCGTGACTGCCCCATGCCTACCATCCATAGGCTAGGGGCTAGTGACTAGCACAAGAATGGTATATCCCAAAAATGGAAGGCATTTCCTATATACCTGTACACAGACACGCAACACATAAATTACTCTAATAATTAAGAATTAATATGAAAAAAGTAGGAGGGATGTAAGAAATACATTATTCTATGTATTATATAAATTTCATGCCTTATTAATATACAATAATTATATTTTAAATATTTATCTTTACTATGCTAATATTATTTATTTTTCGCAAAAATAATTAATCATTTCTATTCCTAAAAAACTTTTATACATGAATTAGATGGTTTTATTAAAAATAGTTATTTAAATATTATACAATTTGAATTTGAAATAATTAAAATCATTTTTACACAATAATTTCCAAATTATCATAGAGTGACTATTATTCATTTATTATGAATATTTTTCTTTTAAAATTATTATTAAGAAATAATAATATTTAGAAAAAATATTTTTTTTCATCTCAATTATATTTAATGTCTTATTTTTCTGAATGAATTGTAATTTTTTTAATTTTTTTTAAATAAATAAAAATTTAAATAATAGTTTAATACAGTTTTTTATATAACCATGTTTCTACAGAAAAATTACATTTTTTGAAAAAATATAGTTCTTATTTTTCCTTATTTTTTATCAATAATATTGGGAAATTATTAAAATTTAAAATGATAAAATGTAATAAACCTTTGGAATCAAAATTATTATATTTTTTAATGATCCAATATTCATGTCTTGTCATTATAAATATTTTAATTGTAAAAAAATTATTGCCCATAGAATGAGGTAAAATGGATTAAGAGTTTTAAAAATAATGATATAAATGTTATACTGAAAAAATAAAATTATAAATTCAAATTTTCAACATGAGTTCAATCACATGTCATATAAGCTTCTAGAATCATTCATTTGAGATCTATTTGTGTTGAAAATTTCATATATATCATCTCCCCAGTAATTTATGGAAATCACTCTTATATTTTATCCATACAAGAAGATCCCAATATATAAGACATTAAATTCCCAAATTAATTACTTAATTACTATTATATATCTATGATAAATTTCATTTTTAATTAATACAATCATTAATAGATAAATTAATAACCTAAGGAAGATTTCAACGGAGTTGATATTAACCATAACTATGTGTTTTTATTTTATTTCATTAATTATCTCCTTCAAACCTATTTTAAAAAATTTGATATAATTACATTAGTATCACAAATATATTGAGATTTTATTTTGTTTTTGTAATAAAATTTTTCACATCATCATTCATCAAATAGGAACATAATAAATCATTCTTGACTATGATGTACTACAACATCGTGAATTGATTACATTTGATATCAATCATGACAACATAAAAGTAGATATAGTGATTGAGTTTTGAAAAAAATATATATATATATACACTATATATATTTCATAATAATTCTTATCTAAATATAATATATAATAAAATTTCCAATTAATTCCTCCTTTTAAAAATGTTGACGTTGTTCATGAAAACTTATTGATTACCATGACCATAGTGTAATGTGAATCAATGATAAAACCAAACAAAGAATGTGATAATTATAATTGTATTTAAATATAGAAAATAATATTCAAGATATAATAAAATTTTATTAATGTTACAATGTTACTCACTATCATTCCCTAGTTTATTTTAAAAAATGGATGTGTTACTCATACATACAAATGGAATACAATCTTCATGATTATAACTTAATTCATTTTTCAAAACCATGTTACACATTTTTTACTAAAAATATAATTAATCTATTAAATATTTTTTTATGACCTAATTAAGATTCCTAAAATTACATAATAATTAATTTTTTTTCAAAAATCTACACACTGAATACATTTTGAATCATTGAACAAAAATATTTCAAAAAATTGAAACAAAAACTAATAAAAAATGTAATTATTTAAAAATTTATATATAGTTAATATAAAATATGTAATAAAAATTAAATACATTCTATAAAATAACATTATTAATACGTTTTTATTATTTAGGAATATAAAGAATATATATAAGATGTTAAACATTATATAAGGGTGACATTAAATTATAATTTTTTTTAAAATTTGTTTAAGATTTATTTTATAATTACATCTCCTCCGTAGAAACATTCATTAATTTTTATTATTAATTTATTTAAATAAACATAAATAAATTATATAATAAATTTAGGGATTATTTGAAATTGTATCAAATTATATGATAAGAAATCTTTTTAAGTCTTTTATATTGACTATTTATATACAAGGTAAAATACATTACCAATTATAATCTTTACAATGCTTATAAATTTTTCATCCATGATACCGTTTATTTAATTTTAGGATTCCATTATAATACTTTTTTATCATTACAAAAATCATCCTTCCCTAAATTTTGTGTATTTTATTTTTTTAAAAATTCTTTTAATGGAATTAGGTACTTCAATATATAAAAATGATTTTTTCTTATAGATTTAAAAGTACATTTTACGAGTATAATGATGAAAATGAAGGATTATATATTTCTTATTAATCTATTGGTACTTGTATATTTTCTGATGATTTTTTGTGAGATTGATTTATCTATATTATTCATTAGTTAATCAATTTTTTCCATAAATAATTATGTTCAAATTAATTACCACGGTTATCCCCTTTTTAAGGGTTCATTTAATTGTTCTATAAATGTGATGTACCGTGAAACATATATGTATCTTATATTATTTTTTGTTATTTTTAAGGAAAATATATTTAGTTCGTAATTTTTTAATGAGATTAATTTTATTGTATTGATGATGACATATAAGGTAAAAATTTAATGTTTTTATAAAATATTTCTCATTAGTTCTGTAGTTTTCTATGAAGATCTTATCAATATTTTTTTTTATTTTCTTCTCAAAATTTGTTTTAGAAAAACATTTGATCAAAAATATTTTTCCATGTGTATTTATTTGGTAATATTATCTTATTTTTTATTATGTTATGGAAAAATTCTCATATAAGATATCATTATTTTCAAATGAAATAATGAGATGTTTTTATTCTTCATATATAAAACATACTATGTATTTTATTCTCATTAAACATTTATTAGTCATTGTTATAGGTTTTACGGAAGACTATAATGTCATGCTGACTATCATTATTAATATTCATGAAAAATAAAATTTTTCATTTTCAAAATTATTAGGCATTAAATAATGGATACTTAGTGTAAGTGTGTAATTTTTATTGTAATGGGTTGATACAAATGAGTTATCACATTCTTTTATAGAAAACTAAACCTCAATATTTAATCAATAATTAATTTAAATTTATTATTGATTAGAAAATAAATTATGGAATGAATTTGGTTAATTTCATATACTAATGTCTTATCCATATTCATTGTTATAATTAATAGTGTCTTTAAATTATACCAATATCAGATTGTTGTTGTCTTTATATCAGATTTTCTTATATACTCGAAGAGTAAGAAAGAGAATATAGGTCATTCTTTGTTTAGTAATGATAAATTATAATTTGTATGCTAAATTTAGATTAATTTAATTAAAATAACAATAAGTGTCCTTCTTCGGATAGATAATCTCTCTATATGGAATATATGTAGGTTCTATAAAAAAATATATTTTTCAACAATGGACTATAATGAATAAATTTTTAGATATATGAAGTTCTATTTAGTAATCATGATATTAAAAATATTTTCATTAGATGTTTATCATGTGTATCAAATCACCTAACCATGTTAACATGGATGAGATTAATGATCCATCAGTCAGAGTTATGTGAAGAGTTATTCAAGTATGAAAATAAATAGTTTGGTAACCAATCTTTTATATAAATTAAATATTGTGGGTGAGTGTTTTTATTGATGAATTAATGAATTTATTATGATTTTAACTCATGAAAAAAATAATGAATAAAATAATATTTTCATGACAATAAAAAACACGAGGGAATAATTTCTCGATGCATGAATTTGGATCTAGTTGTAGAGATAATTATATTAATATTTTCAAATGATAATACCATTGTGAGATGTGTTATTTTTATAAATATGTAATGAACATGAAATATATATTCATGTTGAATTATTTAAATATTATCTAATAGATACTATTCGAACTGATAATTGGTAATGATATCTCAATACATTACCATTATTAGTATGCAGTTAAGTTGGATGATACTTTATGAAATAATTTTCATACATCACTATCTATGATATGTGTTGATAGAGACGCATTATTTTTGAATTTTAAATTTATTAATGTTAAATACATAATTAAAGGAAATAAATCATATCTTTACAAATTTAAGTCTCATCAATCCATTCAAGGAACGAATAATGAACCCCCTAAAGATGATGTATTGATTCAAAAAATGCTATGGAATGCTAAGAATATCATCTCAGAAAATATAAAACTATATTTTTAAAACATGATTATGTTTCCCTTGAAGACCAATAATTAAATGGATTTTTGGATTATACTAACATATCTCATTTATCCATACAACTGGTAATTTTGAATATTTATTGATTTCAAAAATAAAATGTTAAGTGGGGGTATTATGGATATATGAATTACAAAATATGTATCTTGACATTGGGTATCCCATTATAGTAATCTATAGAGACAAATGATTAATATTAATTTTCAACTATTACTATTAGAAATATAGAAATGGGAATAAATAACCACAGATTTGATCATTGAACACCTATAAATATCTAATGTTTATAATGATATTTGTGTTATTTTTGCTATCCTTGTGAAGTCATCATATAATATTTTCATCAACCAATTTTTCAATCCATGAAAAATAATCCAATGTATACCTATGTAATGTAGAGAAGCTTCATGAAATAGCACTATCCACTGTAGAATATATAAATTTCAGTGAAACATTAAAATTAAAGTGAGTTATTCCGAAAAAACTAGTGGTAGATTTGAGATTCAGAACGTTTTATGAAACATAGACAGATTTCTATTCAATGGGGACAATTCAAACTCTATATAATTTTTTTAGATTTTGATTACTGGATTACAAATGATGTTGGGATTACCAAATATCCTTTGTATGGTTATTATAAAACAATAGTTTCCACTATATAATTGAGATGGAATAATATGAGGCTCTATATAGGATAAGAAGTGGAACTAAAAGACGATGGGATGCCGTTAGAGTAACAATGTTGATACGACCTTAACATCTTCATGAAATGATATATATAGTTAAAACTATTCACCAATATATGATGGTTTCAAAAATTCATCTGAATAGTTATGTATATAATCATAAAATTTATCTAGTGTTTGGATTTAGTGAAAATTTATACCATTAAAATATATATTTGGATGTGGATTGTTATATTTTAGATGAAAAAAAAGGTAATCCCAAGGTATATCAGCTATTTTCTAAATCATTTATTGTTAGAGGTTTATATAATTTTTATAGAACTTGTTATACACCTACCCTTTGTGAACAATGTTTTCTATATATCATATTTTACGAAGTATATACCAGACCCATCAGATATGCTGAACTTGAATGTAGTAAAACTATAATATTTTATCCCACATGGAGAACAAGGGGTTGAATGTTTGCCTCAAATAGATAATTTACTATATAAAAAGTCCTCAAATATAGTCAATGATATATGGATAAATAATTTGTTTATAAAGAAAAATGGTAACATGAGTATGTGTTTTATGAAAAGTACCATTACTAGTATTTATCAATTTAATTATTTTTTTGGTTGAAATTTTTTTATTGGGGTAGAATATAACAACATGAATTTTTCCGCTTTAAATAATTATTTTATTTAATTGAATTATTCACAAGATAAATATAAACCGAAAACATATAATTCATGTTTAGTTATACATATAATTAGTATGTATATATAGTGATAAAATAATTTCATATATATTTATATATATTATAATAATGAAATGTGAAAATTTAACTTTAATTATTAACTCAAAAAGTGTAGCTAAACATAAAATAAAATAATTTTTTAAAAATAGACATCTTTTCAAGTATCAAATATTTTTCATATGAATAAAATATAAACACTATATTAATAATTAATAGTGTAAATAAAATATTTAATATAAAAAATTATGTTTCATATAAAAATTTCATTTCACTATATTTTATGTCTTTAATTTTAGATAATATATTAAATTTTATTAATTTGAATTTCAAAATGCAGATATTTATTTATTATTTACAATGACAATATTATTGAGAAAAATATATTTGTAATTTTTCTAGTTTTTTAGGTATATAATGAAAAATGAAATTTTAAAAATAACATGACATTGAGGAGATTATTTATTTACAAGATAGAATTGAAAATTAATTAATCCCTTTTTCGAATAAATCATATTTATTTATTATGTGAATTTATAATTTTTTTAATAAGTATTAAACCATAAAAAAATACATGAGATTTTACAATATATTTTTTTATTATATATAATATATAGTTTTCAATACATTATACAAATATTCTTTGAAAATTAATTATTTAAAAAAATTAATAAATGAATAAAATGAATGATAAATATTTAATAATTATTTGTGGACTTAATTTATAAATTAAGTATCTAAAATCTAATTACCATTCTGAAAATAAGAATGTTAAAAATGAGTAACCTTAGAGGTAAAGGGACAATCGGTTTAAAAAAATGTTATAATTGAGGGTAAGAGGTATGAAATTAAAATATATATTATATTTTTCTTTATTTATTAACATCGAATCCATTTTTAATGACTATTAAATTTCAATTTTGACATTTTTAGGGATGTAGAAAAAAATCCCCTTCATTTCGATTTTTAAATTAAAAGTCCTCTCATCACATTCCCTCTTACCAAAACACCCAATGTTTTAAAAAAAACACTATCCATACTCTTATCCACACTATTATACACCTTATGTATTTCATATTCGATTCATAAGTCCATCCCTCAAAATTTGTACCCCCGACAAAGAAGAGATAATACAAGATGTGATGTGTACAATCATAACCTCCATTTGTCTATTTTATATCCATATGTGCATTTAGTCTTACTCAAATTTCATTTCACTAAATGTAAATTATATCACCAGTATCATTAATATAAAATGTGTTATTATAATGATGGTTCATGAATTATCCACAATACAATTTTCCATTATGGAAAATAAAAAACACGAATATTTCATTTTTCATATTATGACCTCTGTGAATTAATTTTTTTGTATATGATTCACATATATAAATCTAGGGTTTCAGATTATATTATGAGTATATATGATATATATATATATATAAGTAATTTGTATAATGAATATTTTTGTTTATTAATAAATGTGTAGTGATCATTATAATGTAATCCATCAGTGTTGATAAATATCCTAAAACAAGTTCATTTCCATTTTCTTCATCATAAAACATGACAAAAACTACTAAGTAATCATATTATAACATAACAAATATTTATAAAACACAATTAATGTACTATTAATTTTTAAAAATTATTATATTACGTGTAAAATTGAGATCAAAAACACATTTATGGACTTACTTCATAATGGTAATGATTATTTTCACCCAATATTGAATATTGGTTAAATATATATGTTACATGAAGATATTTTTTAATGAAGAGTATAAATGAGAATGTATATGAATCAGATAAACAAATATGTAACTAATATTTTTATCTTTATGATACAAAAATTTAATTAATATTTATGTAAATTATTTTTAATTATAAGGTACTAGCTACATCAAATAACATTCTTGTGGTTATACAATTGCAGCAGAATTTCATTTCTCCATTACTCACTATATTTAAATTATTTATTGATTTTATCTTTTTATTTAAATGGAAAAATAATTTTTTATCCAAATCCATCACCATTAAATGTTTTATTTTCAAATTTTCTAATTTTTAAATAAGGAGATATCATATTTCAAAAATATATTTCTATGATTTTGTTTTTTTATATTAAAATGATCTATCTCTAATAGATTTATGTTTCATGTTTCACCATATATTTTCCATAATTATGTGACTCTTATTTATGAACATGTTCATGGAATCAAATCATTTAATTTGTGATTTATTTTTTCAAACCGTCGATTTTTTAGGAAATACATATTATTTAAATAGATTTATTTATGAAAAGTAATTTATTTATAATTAGTTGTTATATGAAAGGAAATTTACTTCCATGGGTTATTTATGAAAAAAATATCATTTCAATAATGAAATATTTTGAATCTGATATTATTTCATTTGATTCAGTATAAGGTGAATAGTGAATAATTATTTAGTAGCATATTAATATATTACTGAATGGTATGTTGGGTCCTATATAATACTATAATTTATTTTTAAGAGTTTTTGTCTCATGAGATGGGTGTAAGAGATTTTATTTTCATTTCAAATAATAATGGACATTGATTGTGTGTCTCCTGAAATTATTGTTTCCCTATGGTAAAATGTGTTCCATAATTTAATATATTTATCATTAAAGTCTTAATATCTCTAAATCAATGTTTTCTTGAAAAAAACCATCTATTAATGTTACAAATGTTATGCTTTCATATTTATCTTTTTTGGGTTAATTTTATTAATCTATATACATTCAATCTCATTTATTTTTTTTGGATATCACTCATTTGTTTTGATATATAACATATGATAAATTTATAACATATTAAAATGAAATTAACATTTATTAAATGATTATTATCTCCTTATTAACCACTTTTCTCCACCATTATCTTTTTTCCTTCAACAGTTTTTATGGAAGAGTCATAGAATTGAAATGTATAAAATTGGGTCTATTAGGATACCATTATGGAAAAATTTCCTAATGTTTTGTAAAAAATAATAATTATGTTTCAACATTACAATGTAATTGAACCTTAAAGCTCATCTTATATTATTATTTATGTATTTAAATGTTATAAATAATACATTTTATTTAAAATAAATGTATTATTATCATGAGTTTTTATATGATGAACTATCATTGTAATTATAATCATCAATTATAAAACATCATCCATTTTATATGCTTCAAAATATTTTGTGAAATTAATTCCATAATACGATTATAAATATTTATACATTATTATATAATTGTTTTTTATTTCTAATTTATGTCTCTAATTTCCCCATATAGATAGTTTAATCTCATCATTTACGACATGTAGTAGATAACACTATAACACATCTATCAATAACAGACATTATTTTCATTAGATTATTCTCAAAAAATAATATTTTGTGTGTACGATTCACACATAAAATCTATGACTTCTTTTTTATTCCCATGTATTGACCATGGAATTCCCACCTCAGTTTTTCATATAATATAATATTTTCCAGTTTTTTGGAAAACCAAGTCTTTTAAATGGGTTCTTGTTGTGATGGGGTTTAATATTTAATTCGATTTAATTTCATTATTTTCTTTTTTCTAGGAAGGATAATATTGTTTTTTGGGAGTTTTTTTTAAGAAATGGAGAAATTTTTTCTTTGAAGTTCCTTGCAAATAGTTAGCAGACCGTTTAATAAACTGTGTGGCAGAACCCAGGTAATTGTGCGAAAGGTATAAAATCTACCTCATAGTTGGATCAAGGTCATGTAGCCGATCAGGGGTGACAATGTGGTTAGTTCTACTTAATGTCTCAGAATTTCCACACCATTTAGAAAACCATTCAGCAAAACCATTTGACTTTACTATAACAGAATTTTTTTCAACATTTTCCGTCTCAAGATTTTTAGACCCAGGCCATCCCAATCCTTCTTCCCCTGGTGCATCCAGACCAAGGGAACCCCCCTTTCCATACATGTTTTCCTTCTTCTTACTTTTTTTAGATATAATATATCTTCTAGATTATATTATTCATGGTATTTTCCTCCCCTTTATCCTCCCCCTTCATTCTTAATTCAATTTTCCATAAATTTCGCTAATCCCTATAACATTTTTGGCCAAGGGATCTTTTTTACCATCGTTTATTTTTGGGGTTTTGACCATTTATAGTTTTGATTCATAGACATTGTGTTTTGGAACCCCCTGTGGAGTGATTTTAGGTGTGCATTTTCATTCCACAAAGGATTCGAGGTAGTTTTTCTATGTACTAGCATTATAATTTCATAATTATTGATTTCATTAGTTTTCGGAATTTATTAATTAATAAATATTGATTTATGATCCTCCAATTATTTTTTTGGTGTAAAAATAAGCGACTAATGCCTTTTTATAACATATTTTGATGTTTTTGTTTAAATGTTCACACCATGTGTTTGAAAAAAATTTCTGTTAGCTTTTGAACATATTTTTTGATTTTGAAAACATTTTTTATCAATTTAACTAAATTTATGGCAACCAAATTGGCATTTTATAACATTTTTAGTGTAAAAATGATTTCTTCAAATATTTCATGCCTTGTGTATGATTAATTTCTTGGTTAGATTTAATGGACCAAATGTGATATAACATGATTGGTATGGATTTATAAATGTATTGTAAGCATGATAAATAATATTTTGGAGTCCTTGTATGGGTTAAAAAGTGGTTTTTATTCATTAAAAATAAATTATTATCGGAATTTAATGTGTTTTGGCATCTTTTGTTGATGAATGAACTAATAATTTTTTTTATAAAGATGTTTGTTGCCTTAAACGTGTAACATGAATGTATTATGATGATTATATAAATGTTTTGATATAGAAAATGGTGTGTCAACACCACATTATGAAAAGTAAATTTTGTATCATTGATGAATGTTGGGATTTGTATAAATGTTTGAATGCCCATTTGTTAACTTTTTGAAAAAGCTGAATTGTTTTATTATGAAAATATCTTTTTGATATTTCTCATGCCTAGTCTATGTGTAATAGAAGGATATCATTACTATGCAATCACTGTGATCCATTATTAGAGTTCCTCACTTAATAACTTACGTGTTATACATATATATAGCATGATATTGGTCCTTTCGTTGGAAGAGTGTGTGGACTATTGTTGTTTTATTATTATATAATCTTATGATTGGATTCATATCTAGATTTAATTAGTTCACTATCATTATATACATGATACATGGGAACCTTGCATATTGAGGTAATTTTGGGAGAATGATTGTTGCACTGGGTAGTTTACATACGTACTATAGGCCAATATTAGCAGGATATATTTGGGCTTATTTTGTTGGGATTTTCCCTCAGTATATCTTGATTAAATTTGGTAAATTGATTTAGGGTGTTTTTTAATATCATCATATCGGTCATTCTTCGGGGGATGGGGTATCATGTATTAGTATGACTTAGATTGTAAGTAATCTTATGGGTTCACCTATTTCTGTTGGCTCTTATGTTTTTTGATTGACAAATGTGATACGTATATGCTATTAACATTTCCGATGTTATATTATCATCATGGTTCCTTCCTGTATAAAATTTTATTACAATTTGATGTGTTAATTTCAAAATGGATTATGAATTTTTTTTATGGAAATGTGTTTTCCTTCCTTTGTGAAAGTTGAAAAAAAAATCTCTTCTATTTTTTTTAAAAAATGTGAACCTCACACTAAACGATTAACATTGGATTTGTGAAATGAATAAGGTAAATTATTTTATTTTTTAAATTAATATTTTTATGAAATAATAATTTTAATTATTTCTGTTAAAACATGAAATTGATGTTTCTTTTATTTTATTTGATATGAATTTTCAATAGATAATCGGGCTTCCTTACTGCAATTTAATAATCATTCATAGAGTTAATTTTTTTTATCCCTTGTGATGGTTTCATAATGAGATTGGCACCCTCAAGAAATGGATGATCATGTGTTGCAGAGTGACTTGCATGGTCACATTGAGTTCATGTAGTCTTTTTTCGTAGTTGGTGGTATTATTGTTCAGTGGTATTTTAAGATTCATATATGAATTATGCTCATATGAATTTAATTGATATATTGATATAATTTTTAAAATTGATATTTTTTTAATTCCATTACCTATTTATTGGGAGAAATCGTTCCATTGTAGTACTATGTTAATGCCTGGAACTAGTTGACAGCCTGTGGGGATCGGTAACACCATTCTGGCCATGCAAAGAATTGTCTCCAGTGACCCATATAGGGTTTACTAGGGTTGGTTCGAGATAAAACATAACCATAGAAAGTAATATCATAGTAATAATATCTTTTCATAGTTTCATTTTTTATTTTAAGATGTTATAGTATACAGAGTAGGATTGTTGGGTCTCGATGGGTGGGTGTGGGAAGAGCATCACGAACTCTTTCTCTTTTTGATCCTCTAGTTTCCATGTTAACTCTAGTTTTGTGAGTTCCTTGGTCAGTAGGGATTTTTTATGAATATAATATTAATGTGGAGTTCGACTAGTGCTCCTCGTGATGTCATAGGGCCTAAAAAGCCTTGATGATGCACTCATGTCATTCTAATAGGATCTCTATATTAGTGATGTGTTCAGAATATGGATTCCAACCATATGGACATGTAACCCAACAATTCATGTTCCCCTTGGGGGTCACTTTATGTCTCTATCTATTCAAAAAAAATTTGAGAAACAATTGTGTTGGAATTGTGGAAATGGAATTTTCAAAATTAACCTTGTGGAAGACAGGAGAAAAAAAGAGTTTTTGTAAAATGACCAATCAGGGGTAAAATTGAAATGTATTAATAGAAATGGGATTTATTAATAAAAATATGGTGTTTATGTAAAGAAAATGTTTTTTATGTTTTTTTAATTGAATAGAAATAGGTTTTTAATCATATTGTTTTGATGAATTGTGGTTTTTGGAGATGCTAGAAAATGAATTAAAAGAAATAAAAAATTATTTTTATGGAAATTTATGGAATATTATTTTCATGTCTGTTGAATTGGTTTTATGTATGAATTTAAAAATGGTTTTTACATGGTGGATAAATAGATTTTGGAATGACCGTGATTTCGGAATTTGTTAGAATGATTTGTATTGTAAAATGAGAATGTTTCCTTTAGACTTCTGTTTTCTAATGGGTACTCACAATATATGTGGTATATGGGATGTAGATGTATTCCTAGTATGGTTTTGTGGATGGGTGCTTGAGGTGGCATAGAAACAAGCGTGTTAGTGAGACACTAAGAAATAACAATTGTGATTTTTCAACCCTCAATAGATGTTTAAAATTATATAATTTATTTTAGAAAGTATTGTTTTATTGTTATAATGGATTTTTTTTTATAATTTTATAATCATGTCATCTAGGTGGTGTTTCTTCTTGAGTATTTTTATTGTTGTATTGGTTTTGATCTGGTTCTTGGATATTATTTCCTAAGAGGTTTTCCCCATTGAGACTCAATGTGTGATCGTATTGCATCTATTGGTGATTCCCTATTAGTGGGATTAATTGCTAACCAACATAAGGACTTAATTCTAGTGTTTCGGAAGACATATCCACACATCTTTTATGGAAAATAATATCCTCTCAAGGAGGATTAGTCGATGAAAATTATTAAAAGTATATTTTCCCTTATTTATTTCCTGATTTGTTGATGGTTATGTTTTCAACATTATTGATTGATCGTTCAATGTGGATTTGGTAGAAGTTCATGTCTTAGAATAAGCACCATAAAGATCTTCTTTTGTGAGTTATTCAATGATTTTTTGGTTTGGCATTAAATCGTTGAATGAGATAGGGTAAATTGGGTTGGATATGTGTGGTTGTAAATAGGGTGAGGGATTGGTGTTAGAGTACTTACATCATTTTGGGTACCTAATTGCATACCTTTTAGAGTATGATGTATTTGATTAAATGAAGCCTTGATGTTTCGATGTTGGCCTTCATACATCTATACATTCAAAGGTCTTGGAGTCCATGTTATCCTCTTTTTTAAATGTGGTGAGGCAGGGTTTTCCTATTGATGTTGTGATGGATGGAGTTCTAGAGGTTGTCCTCCCTGTTGTGTTATTGGATGCTTATGTCACCTACAACGGTTTTTTTCAGTGTGCTTCTTGATATCTTCATGGAGGAAATCCATATAAGTGATGTTTTGTTGGGAATTTGCCTATCTTTTTTTTATGTTAATGTCCACCCAGTTTTATGGTGTCCCTTTGTTATTATGGTTGTTCCAATATTGACTTCGTTTTTGATATGTAAGTGATTATGTGAGAAATTTGATGACCTCAAAATATCTATTATAGTGATGAATTGATTCCAAAAAAATTACGGACCTTCTATTTTACAAAACGGCAGATACATGATACTTATTAGGAATGTCAAAACCAGACTATGATTTAGGAGATAATTCATCCATTAGAGCAATAGTCAAAGTCTTGTAGTGAAGCTAGCACATTTTCTAGAATCCAAAGAGTGGTGGGTAGTTGTCAGTTGTTGTTTGAGTGTTCCAATATTTGAGACCCTACCCTCTCTTCCCTTTTAGTGAAGTTTTTTTCATTATGAGGGGGTTTTTGGTATAGTTCTTGTACCTCCTTTTTAAGAGTGGGTGGTTTAAATTTCCCTGTTTTATTAATTTTTAATTTGGTTGATAACCTGGTGAGAAATAGTTTTGGTTGGACTTTGTGGGAAAGGACCTATGATGGCTCGTGTTGAATTCCCATTTGGAAAATAGAGGTAGGTTCTTAATGGTTAGGATACCTGCCACATGTCTCATCTTATTGATCATTATTTTAAGGAATTGTCAGGTTCTATTAGCTTTTTAATCGTATAGATTCTATTCCATTCTCGATTGAGATAATTAGATTTTGTACATTCTCTTTAGTTTCAGGTGGATGTTGTGATTATTGGAAGAAGGATAAATAATATAGTTCTTATTATGGTTATGGATTTGGAGTCCTGACCTTTTTTATATTTGGGAAGTAGTGTAAAATTGTGGGTAACTTTTAAGAAAGAGGCATAAGTTATTTTGGCAGTGGGAAATAAAAACCTGAGGTATGACAATTCTTAACCCAATTTCCATTATTTTTGTTATCCATCCACATCATTGATTATATGGTACTGATAACATTTATTAATTAATTTTATTTATAGTATTTTTTATTATGTTTATTTAGAGAGTATATTCATTATCATATCATTTTAATAATTCCCATATCAATTATATGATAATAGTAAGGGACATTACTTACAAACAATTATTTTAAAACTCTATTTTCCAAAATTCAAAAGCAATATTTGTAAATAATTATTTAGGTTTTATGATTTTTTTCTTGTTCTTGAGAATTTTTTTGATGACCAGTGAGACCTATATCTCTCTCTTATGCTTTATTATGAGTTAGTTGGATATCTACCATATGGTTACACTAATTTTAATTGTGATGGTTATACTATAAGGAAGTCAGGAGGGTTATGTTGTAAGGTATCCATGAGGGTTAAAAATATTAAGGTAGCCTTGATAGTTACAGTATAATTAAGTAATTACATAGGGTACCTTTTTGGTTTTATGTTTTTTCTTTATTATTTTCTATAAATAACATGGTTCACAATGTAATGATATGTGTGTGAGAAGTATTTCTTTGTGAAAATGATTTCATATGATTATACGTATTTAGGTAACAATGGTTAGTTTTTTTCTTTTTATATCCCTTATTGTCATTTTTATGATCATACCATGTTTTTTAAAAAAATTATATGTTATAAGTATGTTTTCTATAAAGAATAAAGTAAAGATAAATGTTAGGAAGATTTGTCAATGTAATCATGTTGTTTTTTTGTGTTAAAAATATTATGATTTAGAATAAATTAATTCTATTTTAGTGGAACCTAGTTTACATGATTGTAGGATGATATGTCTATGTTGTGTCCTAATGTTCTAAAAAAGTAAACTATTATGATCATTGTGAACTTAATGAAGGGAGATCTAGTTAAACTAACTAGAATATGTAACATTTAAGTATGGGTAATTATAGGTCTACATCCTATGTTAGTTGGTTTCAAATCATTAATGACATTGAAATAAATCCACACTTTTAAGAATTTAGTTTCAGTTATTTTTCATCCATAAAATCATTTTCCATTTTGGTTGTGTAACCATTTTTAAAAAACAATTATTATTATTTTTAAATATATCCCAGAAATTATACGATTAACACTTCAAAAAATATGTTCCAATAAAAGTCTAATAATAGTTAATAATTGTTTATAAATCACAAAATTTCAATTATTTGGTAAAATTTATATTATAATATATTGTAATATTTAATTTCTAAAGAAAATTAAATAATAAATATTAATATTTTTAACTGAATATGCTTGATTCTTGATCTCAACATAAAAAATTGAAAAAATGGAAGGCTCTTAGCAAATCAAAAACATTTATTTGATGTAGATTTATAACTCTATCATGTGATCTGGTATGATCAGAATGCTATTATTCATTACAATTAATCATTTAATCAAAATGCAGGATGGAAGAAGATCATCCTTTCCACACATGAAGATTCCGTGATTCAAAAGGTACATTTCCACAACACCATGAATTATTTTTGGATCATAATGTTTATTATAATTAAATTCTAATTCTATCAGCTGCATCAAACTATAGAGATGTTCTGGAGAGCCCCCGACCTAGATACATCAAATTCAATATTGCTGGCACTCTAAGGGAAATCTGGGACCCGCAAGGTGTGGTGTTGTTTTCTTGAATCACCTCAATTAGATAGATGGATTCTTCCTAGGGATATGTGGAATTACCACCTCCCTTGAAGTTTGGATGCTTGGATTGATACATTTTATCTCTTTTTCCAAGCTCTTTGGTTGGAATAACCTTTGGATTGAACGTGACATGATGACCATCATTCAAGCGATTAGGAATGCCATAACACATATTTCATGACCAGTTACCACCCATTGGGTGGAATGCACCCCTTCTCTTAATAATCTTTTCTATATCGTCACAAATGTTTATCAAGAAGGAAACATGGTTGCCTATGGTCTGGCAAACATGGGAGTAAATCAAGACATTACATGGTTCGAAGGAGTTCCCGCAGCTCTTATTTCCTTTAATGAAAAATATTATAATATGGTCATGTATTTCACACACTTGTAATTTTTTTTTCATTTAATTTTTTTTTCTTTTGTCGTTTTGGGCCAAGGATCCAACTTTAGAAGAACAAATGTTTTTTCATGAATAATTTAAAACTTTCATTACATATTTAATAATTTTATTATAATTATTATCCATGTTTACATTCAAGGGATATTTAACAGTATATAAAATAATTATAAATAAACTTCTTATAAATTACCCTCACCTAGTATGTTATCAAATGAACAATTCATAAAATTTATATGTCATTAAAATGATAAAACCCACATTATAGACATAATTTTATTCCATGATTTCCCATCATTATTGGGATATATTATATTATATTACAAAAATCACATATGTTTGAGTTAAAATATATAATATTTTTATTCTATCACCACTGAGCCTTTATTCAACCCAGAGTCTAACTCTATCTCCGTTGCTCACTCAAAATATATTCTATATAATATTCGTTGGTTTTAACAGATCTTTTAAAAATACTTAAATCCTTGAAATTAATTATTAATTAATTGTTAATGGAGAGTTTTAATTTTTTTTAAAATACTAATATTTTATTAACCAATGGTGTTTTATTAAGCTTATAAATTGAGTATATTACAACCATACCCTCAAATGACTTCCTGTCCCAATTAAGCTTCTCTAGTTATCTTTCTTATAAAAATCAGGTCATTGATCACAAATATCAAATTGTTAATGTCACATAATTGAGGTTAAATATCTCAAATATAGATATGATTTTAGGTATATAAGAAAAAAAATCTTGTCTAAGGGATAACACAAGGTTATCATAGGATTCTACCATATACCCATTGTATATGCCACATAGCACTAACTCTATTCTCCACCCCCAACACGTTATTCTTAGTATTCATTTATTTACTGACACCAAAAAATTATTAGTTCTACTAATTAATGATAGTAATGATATATCATAATATAAGGACTATATGATTATATCATAAAAATTTAAACCATATCTAATAGGATTCACAAATGAAAAAATTTATTTCAATAACTACTATGAATCACAATAACATCTATTTTTTTATGGAATGTCAACCACTATGTATTGTAATGATGCATGATCTCCCTAAAAACTCAAAAATCATATATACACATCGTATGAGTCACCCGAGTTTAATTTAATCTTAATTAACTAAAAAATAAAATTTCTCCATTTTATAGAATGTTGATATTCCAATGTATATTATTGTATAGAAATTGTGATAATGTTTATTCTAGAGACCCAACAATCCAATATCTTTTATACCATATAAAATATAATTAATATTATAAGAAAAAAGTTAAAGTGTACTTATTCACGGATACATTTTTTTAACATTCATACTGTATCAACAGGTTTGATCAGGAGTGTAATAAGACCTTATTTATTACTCACCATATGAAAGAGGCATTCGACTAGATGAAACAGTTTACAACCATTAGTGGGGAGAAAAAAGAATCAGTTTCATGTCATGAGACTAATAAATAATGAAATCATCAATTAAATAATTGGTTTACCTGAATAATGTGAACTACACATAGTAAAAAATATATTTCAAATTGATAATCCACACATGAGTAGATATATACATATATATATATATATATTTATGTTCTCTCTGATCCACTTCATTCTTTTTACTCCTCTTTTTAGTTGTTCACCTCATGGATTATTCCCTTAACCAGATCAACCATCAAATGTATTGGTGACCCAAAATATCTAATTTGGGTGTGATTGCAAGACTCATTATTATACCATCAATGATACATAATTACATATAAAAAATATACAAGTGAATATAATGAACCTATAAATCATATTAATAATAAAATATATCACAAGAATAGAAAATGTGATGTATCCATAGGGACTAAATATACCTTCTTTGGAACCATCAATGTTGAAAAAAATTATTCTTATTAACAGTTCAGTGGGACGTTATTTAAACCAACCAAAACAATTTCATCAGTGGATTACCTAAAAAAATGAACGACTCATTCCCATCCACTAAGATAGCCCATGTACATACCATGTAATTATTGATACATCCCTCTCATAGGATATCATATTAGTAATTGACAAATCATGTATGTAGAATATCCCTAGTAAATTTCATCCAATGCGTAAACATTCTGACCAAGTGCATACTCCAAAACATGAATCATTACTCACATTACCTCCAACATGACTCACATCTCACGTTCCAAAAAATAGGCCAAAACCGCAAACTCAATCGGAAATATCAATAATATATTATTTAAAATATAGAAATCAAATTAGATATCAATATAATGTAAATCCATGAAATACCATTAAAAAATTCATCAAAATTATTATTAAAGAAAAACAAGAACAATTTAAAGAACACACACACAGACATGCCCCATGTGATCAATAATAGAATACACAATCCAAACAATCATCCATGTAACATATATAAAAATGTGATAAATCCAAGAGTTTTTACATTATGTGTAATTATTTTCTAACGATAGGAGTAACTAATCAAGTCCAATTTCACAACTATGTCATATTGTCAAATGAATGAAGGTTGTTTAGAAATATCACCATTATCAATAATTTAAAAAATAGAATAAATTAATTATAAATAAAATTTACTACATCCTATAATTAAATAAGGACATATCAATATCTTTTTTAGATATGAACAAAAACACAGATGATACATCAATCTAATTTTTATTGGTGATGAAATCAATGACTGAATGGTTGGTTAAAAAAATAAAAGAAAAAAAAAATGAAAGAGAGAGAGGGAGGAGAAGTATGAGAATATGGGGAAAAATTACACCTGCAGGTAATCACATAGTTTTATCTCATTTCATTTTCAAAAGTATTTTATTATTTCATATTTATTTCATCCATTAATTATTATTATTAATTATTAATTATTCTAAATTTCTTCCACTAGCTGTGGATTCAAAATTTTGTTACACTAACAACCCTATGTTGTTCCCCCATGGTCCTTACACGGATGTTCCCTAAACTTCCCTTGCTAGACATATTAAATAATTTGTAAATAATTATTAAAAATTTATTTATATATATTTATATTATATATATACACTGACCCATGTATTCATTTATATATCGTTATATATATACACCATCACATTTATATATTTAATTCAAATTCCTAAACATTATATATATAAATATGAATTTACATATATAGTGAATATATAGATATAAATGATATATATATATAAATATGTATATAAATATAAACACCTTCTCTTATATATACATATATATATTCAATATATGTATACACAATATATATATATATATGAAAACCAATAATAGTTTTTTCATTTAAATAATAATATTAACAATAATAATAAATATAACAATTTAATACCTCCATAATTTACAAACATAAAAAATCGAAATATAACATCCATTAAATGTCGATAATTTTTAAATTTTTTTAAAAACATTTTAATTCATTGTGATAAATTAATAATTTCACAATTATTATTTTAAACTATCAAAAAATACTGAAAATACCAAATATTGTTACTTTTTTATGTGATTTATCCAAACCCCTTACCTTAAAAAAGGTAATGCAATTACTAAGTTATAATTTCGTTATGGATTTAATGGAATTATTGGTTTTACCCTCTAGGAAATCAATCAAGGATGTAACATCCTGAACCATTAGTCAAACGACGGTGCACCGAGCCATTTGGAAACATTCCCTCAAGCGTAACCCTCTATACACCTGAGGCTATTGATAACCAGTAGGGGTCTGTTAAGATGGTCATGAGGAGACTATAGCTTATTTTATTAGAGTAAAACACTAGAAGAATTAAGAAAGAAAGAGCAGAATAATTTATAACTATAACAATCCCAATGTCTTAGGATAACAAAAACAAGAAATATATTATTCAATAGAAATGAAAAACATGTTATGCATATATATGTGTCAAAGTTCCCAAAAATGAAATTGAAAATAAAAAAACTCATGACTACCAAGTGTCCCTTGAACCACGTTTGGTTCCCTCATCTATGAGAGGATCCTAATTTTCAATCTTGCATAGGGCCCTTTCCTTTATTTGTTCCTACAACAATAAGGTCTATTTGGCTACTGATCAAACAACCCTAATAGGGCATGAGTACAACCCAGTTTCCAACAACCAACAATGTATAATACAATCCTTGTCAAATGAAAGTGTAAGTAGTTCATTTAATCATTGATGAAAATTCACAAATAAATAGTTATCACATTATCATATATTCATTTTCTATTCATATTAACTAATGGGTTCTCAGGGATAGATTTCACTCTATACTAGCTTTGGATCATTGAAGTGCCCTTTGTGTTGCCTAGGTAATATCATATCTTAATCCTAAATTGACTCATGTGGAAGCTTGAATTATTCAATGATGATATAATATCTCAATACTTGATTCAAATCATTATTTATTTTGATGTATTCTGATGTGAGGCCATATATCTGATTTCCCTTTTGACCATTATATAATTCACACATAATTTAAAAAGTTACGAGTACAAATTCGTATGTAAAATCACAATGTTACCTTTCTTACTACTCAATAGAATGAAAATGTTCCCATTATATTAATCATATGTATGATGGCCATTTTACCATTAATACTTCTCAATTAAATGATCGTGTTCCCACTCTTTTACTCATAAGTACAATTCCCACGTTACAATTTAAACATCTCATTTGAATGACCATGATCCCATTCATTCACAGCTAATTATGACTTAATTAATTACCCATCTCAATTCAATTACTTATTGAAAAATTAGTTGAATGCATAATAATAATTAGTTGAATCCCAAATTAATTATGTACGCTAATCCCATTAATTAATAATCATATTAATTAATTATTTACATAATTAATATCACATAAATAATTTTCTATAATTAATAATCTATTTCTAACCCTCAACTCTTTATAATTAATTCCATAATTAATTATCTAGATCATAATATCAAGTCACAAAATTAACTCATGGTTAATTATCTAAATCTAGAAAATTTATTAGATAAAATTAAATCCCATAATTTTTTATCTTGATTATAAACACAATATCTCATCATAATTCACCCAAAATTAATTATCCAAAAAGAATTTTTCTAAATATCATGATCAATTCATCAATTAATTATTTAATTCAACTAAACATCTATAAAAAAATTGGTAATATTAATTAACCCATTTTAAGAATAGAATTTCAAGGAAATTGTAGAAATTATGTAATTTTTAATGAACGCATGAAATCTATGACTACATGAAATATATTACAGGTCACCTTCCATAATTCTTTGATGGAAATTAATTCAACAAAAAATTCCCTATATCTGAACAACAAAAAAATACAGATATGAGTTTCGAATAAGAATCCCAATATCATGATAATGGATACAATGATCATATCAATCTAAATCTAGATCTACAATCCTAGATCATGATTTAATATGTTAGGTTTAGATATATTGAATAATAGGAGACATTATACCAAAATATCAAAGAGAAAAGAGTATAATGACCAGGATAGGCATCTGGATGATATCCACTATCTGGGAGAAGATAGGATCTTTGATTTTCCAATTTAATCTGGGTGAATGGAGGTCGGACGACTTTGTATCCCCTTCATATATATCTTGAATTTCTGAAAAATGTTTTTCCTCAATGAAATGTTAAATATGTGGTGTTTGAGGGGGAAATAGAATTTTAAAACTTATTTTATGGTGATTAATATCCATAGACATGGTTTTCTAGGAAATGGTGTCTGATTAGGGCAAACTGTGTGCAAACCGTTGAAACCACACAATACAAGGATGTACAATTACCGAGGTTTGGATGGAAGGTTTTCTTAACCATGAACCAACTGTACATTGCTCCTCTTCCTAACATTTCTCATAAAATTCCACACAAATTCAACCCAAGTCATAACTAAAATCAATTGAACTTTAATAATAACAAAAATTTAAAGATATTGTGCCCGAGATAACTCTAGAAAAAGTCAGGATCATACAATATCCCCATCTTATAGTAGAACGTCCTCGAGCTATACTCCCAAGACTGTCTATGATTACGAGCCCAAATTATTAGGACACTTTCTTGTAATATCAACTTCCATTTCCCATGTTTCCTTTTTAACAAGACCATGTTTTCATAACACACAATCCATCGACATAGTCATTCCATCCAATACATTCTCATTGTGAGCTGACACACATATCAGATGTTGCTCAAAGGATGCTTATATATCAAAGTACAACGCATCCTTATAAATCACTTGAGAATGGTTGTGGTGAAACTAATGTAGTTGAGAAATATGAATGAATTGATTCATAGAACTATATTTATGTGGATGATCAAATCAATACACCACCAGACCAATTCTCTCCATATCCTCAAACAATCCAACAATCATGGGTGTCAATATACCTGGCCTTTGTATCCAACGGTGAACCAACCTAGGTGTCACGTGAAGGAACACATTATCAACCTTTCTAAAATCTTGGGGTCATCATCATCAACCATCATATTAGTTCATTCATCTATGATGTGTGTCCATATGATTTCGAATCAACTGCACCTTCTTCGACGTCCCCTTCATGATATTTAGTCCAAAAAACTCTGAATCACTTTCTTCCAACTAGCATAGAAATGATCAACATGGCCTACATAATAGAGACACAAATGTTTCCTTCAGTATAGTTTCATAATAATTATTTTTATAGGGAAACTCCACTGAATCCATGTTCTTCTACGAAGACTCACCGAAGTCATGAACCAAAGCCAAAAAGTTATCCACAAGAACATGTATAGTGTGCTTTAACTATCCATTTGTCTATGGGTGGAATGACATACTCAATAAAACCTATATACCATGTTATTTTTTCATGAACTGCAAAAATCATTTAGTAATGCATGAATAACATTATGAAACTATAGAATGTGGAACCCCATGAAGATGATGTATCTCATAAACATTCAATTCTCCCAATTTCATTAATGTAATGGTCTCCATTATAGGTGAGAATTGTGTTGTCTTTCATTGATGATCCACAGTGTCCCAAATAGATTCATTCATGCTAATAGTATTTTTAATATCCTCTAAAAAATCCATAATCACATCATCCCATATCTATTTGCTTGTAGGTCATAAATGTAGTAAAGCACTGGGTCATTGATTTTATGCCTTCACATGAAGACGAGTAATTCATTGATTTAGAAAAATTGTTATCTCATTTTTCATGACCGACCACAAAAACAGTCATCATAGGTCTCTGTACATTTTGGTCAAGCCTAGATGAAACACCCACATTGACTCAAAAAATTATCACCTGATCTGTTCCCATATGCTCAAAGGCACAATGACTAAATTATTGACATATATAATCTCATACTCATCCATAAAACAATCTAAATGTGTATCCCCACCTTCAAGAAAATCATTTAAGGCAACTACCTATAGATCCTTATAATATCTATCCCCAATCTATCTCAAAAGTGTATACTCCACTACAACTGAAACTAGAGAAATATTCTCCTAAATCTCCTAAACTAGAACATGGATTTCATCTACAAAAATAATCTTCTTCCACTACGAACTCTACTCCATAACCAAATGAATTTTATTTGTCTATCTTATTGCATAAACCACACTATTTTCATTCCCAAGAATATATTCTACTTGAAAGAAATGATTTTATATACTGAACACATATCTACGGCTGAAGATTAAAATCATGATGGGAAAACTTATACTTACACATATTGTGATCTATATAAACTATATGGATATATCCCAAAAGATAGTTTGATTAACACATTAGATCAAAAACCACAACATATCACTCAAGATTTTCAATAGGGTAGTTCTATTCATGTGGTATCATCTACCCAGACCCATATTCCACAACTCGATCCCCTTGCATCAACACATCTCCGAGTCTAATTCTAGAAGTATCACAGTATACCATGTACTCCCCACCAGACAAAGGTATTATCAAAAATAGTTTCATCATAAAAATATAAGTCAACTTCTGAAATAAATAAAAACATGCTTCCACACAACAAAATGGTATCTCCTTCTTGGTCAATCCACAAAGAGGCACTTCTAAATTGGAAAAATATTGGATGAATCTCTATTACATCCAACTAATCAGAAAAAGATTCAGATATCGTAATCAATCATGGTATTCTCCCTAGAAAACAATACATGAACCTTCTCTAGGTCCACTAATGCACCTTCTTTAATGGTGACATTCCCCATGAAGTTTTTATGGTCAATAGAAAACTGAAACATAGATATTATGGCTTATAACTGAAGCTCTAAAAATGAACTGAAGAAAAATTTTAGATATTGGTCTTGATTGTCATGAGTCTTGGAGTACAAGAAGACGTATTCCAAAAATTCCCCCACCGACTGATCAATACACGGATAAAATATCATGTTCGTCCAATCCATAAAAACAGCTAGTGTATTTTTTAAATCAAATGGATTTATGAAAAACTGATAAATTATATACCTGCTCGTCAAAGTAGTCCTATGTAAATAAGAAGTCCAAAATATCAAAAAATGACACCTTAATCTCAAATTGATATTCACGAACATAAAATCTCCATTAAAATGGTCAAATACATCATCAATTAATGAAATATGATATCATGTCTTCATAGTTATTTTGTGTTTCATTTAGTAATAAATTAACAAACATAAACTCAAATCATCATTCATTAAAAACAATACAAGTGACCCCTAAGGTGATGTACTTGGATGGATAAATTCATTATTCTCTCAATTTAACAATTGAGTCATGATATCATTATTTTTTGTTAGGGACATTCATTATGGTATAATATATATAGGATAAGCCCTCAAAAGTAGCTCAATTGTGAATTCCACTACTCACACTGGTGGTATCCATGAGATGTCTTCAGGAAAGATAAACTGTAACAGTTCCACTACTGGTCAAAGGATATATTTCCTAACACCACCATAATCTAGTAATAATAATTGAACACGAGATGCGTGTTCCCCTAGTAGCTATTTAATATTACCTAGTCACCCTTCCTAGATATTCCATAGTCTGTGTTGAATGTATCGTTCAACCTTAGGTGATGTAAACAGAACTCTTCAACGTTAATAGTTCGTGTGGGATAATTATGTGACTACATAATCCATACCAATAAGCTTGTAAAACCCTATAATTTTAATAATATATTTATCCCATATAAAATTATGTTTCTCGATCTCTGGTGATAAACCCTTGCATAAATAATGTCTCTAGACATTGTTCCCAAAGACGTATCGATATTCATTACTAAGACCACAAATTCCACCCCAAAGTTCATACAATTAAAAAGTTTTGAAGATATAAATAAATGACAGGAACCAGTATCAAATAAAAAACTAACTAACATGGAATCTATTAGAATAGTATATCTCAATAAATATGGTATATCCTCACTCTCTACAAGTGTAGGATGCACAGCATGTAACTATCATTCCCATCTTCTCGATGATGTATTCTAACTCTCCTAAGTATCACCACTCTATTGATATGGGGGTATATACCTATATAACTACATACACTACATATAAATCTTAATCCTATAAAATTACAAAAACATGATGGATATATTGTAGAAGAACTACTTCTCACACTCTGATTCTGTCCAGCTATTACCACATCACCAATGTGTCACTACGACTTGTATAATTTCTATAAGTGACCATCCTACCACAATTTCGAGACTCTACTAGTGGTTGGAGATAGTTTCAATGATATTTTCTTTCTCACCCACAATGATTAATGATCACCCAAGTAAGGTCCTCTCCATCCGACCCTCCAGGATATGTACTCTACTATGCAGTACCCTGGATATAGTTATCATAATCTTTCTTCATTTTATTGAAATTCTCACCTCTTGATCATCTATTAAAAACTACACCTCTAGTAATAGAATCCTCACATATGATCTCTTCATCTATTAGAGACTGATCGACCACATTAGATAACATCTATAATCATTAAAATATCACATTGGGACATAATCTCAGACTTATGTCTGTCATGAAATCATATTATTGTATATCCTCATTTCTTAACAACAGGGGAGGAAAGAATTAATGATATTAAAAGAATCTAGGATAATTCATTACATCATGACCCATTGAGTCATATTCATTATCCCTTAAACTTTCTATTGTATCAGTGTCTTTGGATTGTAGTGCTTCAGGAACCTCTCCAATAATTCGTTCCATAACACACCGTTTGGTTGTCAAGTTGGAGTCTGAATATCACATCAATACTTTAGTGATCCCCGTAGAATATAAGAATCAAACATTACCATCCTATCATCCAGAGTCCCCAAATACTAATGTATTTAATATATATATTGAATCTAGAATTCTCCTCCCTCAGTTCCACCCTCTCCATTAAAATTTTAAGGGTGCTGCAACTGAATCTCATTTGACATCACAAAATTGATTTTCACAACTCACTATGGATATCATTACATTAATTTCATGAAGAGAGATAAGTTCTCTTTGAACTTATCCCCTTTGTATTCAGTTGGAATCATTTGGGCCTCATGTTCCCTGATTGGATGACCATTCATTTACATTCCCCCCAGTCATCCCCACATTAAGAATCATAGAGAAATATTATCTATAATTTCAATCACACATCATAGGTATCATATTATATCATTAAAACATTTACATAAGAGGAATAATCTCAGAAGGTCAAAACATGTCTTTTCATAAAATCTAACCACACTATCATAACAGAGGATCCATCACAACACTTAACCATCCTACTCATAGTATTTTGTTAACAAGGGTAAACAAACTACCATAATCATGTTCCCATTTAAACACACAATTATTATTAGTATTTCATTATTTTTAAATATTTAACAATTTGTGTATGGAACAAATATTTATTTGGATCTCGCATATCAGGATAATAGTTGAATTCCAATAAATTACTCGTAACCGAATTTCTTGTACCTTCCAAAAATGATGCATGTCCTAATAACCCCTTGTTCCTAGAATTATGCATGAAGCCTCAAATATCATGTAATTGGGACAAATAATCAATACTCAGAAAATATCACAAACAATAATCACATCAAAACACATGTGCATCACCCAAGGTAAAATAATATCCAACTGTAAAAAAATAGCAATAATAGTAATCCCACCAAGAGTACTCTGGATATCTATCATACATTGGCTTTGAAATCTCATTTAGAAGATCATTTCCATCACCCGACTCTTCCTAGTTTAATGTCTACCATTACCTAAACAATAATACAAATGAATAAGAACGAAAGAAATGTCTATGAGGACACTTTTTAATGTCATCAACCATCATCCATGGGATGGTGCCTCATGATATTTGGACACATAATGTTAGGTGAACCTCCACATTTTCTTGAGGCTTCTGACTAGAAATGAGTGTCTGATAATTCAATCATGGGGAGTCTATACACTCTTCTAGATTGGTAAACAACTGGTCGAAGTAAATAATAAATAGAGGAAGAAAATATAAACATAAAAATACAAATTTCTTATGATAAAGAAAACTAAATATATAGTATTCAAATGAAAGGGATATATTATTGAAATATAAGTGTCAATCTTCCTAAAAATTCAACTGAAAAATGAAGATACTAATAACTCCCATGTGCACCCCGAATCACATATGGTTCCCTCCCCAAGCTCTAACCAAAATCATAAGTGTAACAAAGATCCCATGCCCTTATCATTTCACGAAATTAAAAGCTCCTTTCGGGTACTGATCATGCATCCTGAGTAGGATGTGAGTAAAAATTATTATGCTACCACCAATGGTGTCTAAAAAAATCCCATTAAAAAATAGTGTAATAAGTTTTATAAAGAAAAGAGAAAAATGCATTAAAAACAGTAATCATTTTATTATATATTATTTATATAATCATATTGACTCTAGGTTTCTTAAGGATACCTTGAACTATGTACTATCTTCAGCTTGTGTTATATCCCATAGTGTTCCCTAGGTAATTTTTTATCTTAACACATGCTTCAACTCGTGTTGTAGATCGATGTATTAAATGGTTTTATGATATCTCAGTACCTAATTCGCCTCATGTCAATTTTTAATGTATTATCATGTGATCATATATCCCGAGTTCATTAATTACCATTATTTACATTTTCACATAATTTAAAAAGTCCCCAATAACAAATTCACAAGTATAACGACCATGTTACCATTCATACATCTTGACAGAATGACCATGTTCCCATTGATTTACGCGTAATTACTATGTTATTATTTCCATTCATACTTCTCAATTGAGTGATCATGTTCCCATTGTTTTACTCATATGTATAATGACCATGTTACCATTTATACTTCTCAATTAAATGACCAATATATCATTATTTCGCACCTAATTAATTCATAATTAACTATGCACCTAAATTCCATTACTAATTCAACTATTAGTTAATTTCATATTATACTTTATTAACTCCCAAATTAATTAATTATGTTAATCCAATTAATTATTTCATTAATTAATTGATCAATAACACAATTAATATCCAGTTATTAATTTTCCAAAATTATATATCTCAATATAAATCACAACCCTTCAAAAACAATTCAACAATCAATTATCAAGATCATAATATCAAGGTACATATTTAATTAACGATTATTTATCTCAATTTAGCTAATTGGATATATCATAATTAATCTCTTGTTTAATTATATTGATTATAAGACATAACTCTCATTGTGAATTTCCGACCAATTAATTATCTAATAAAATTTACCCTTAATCCCATTATCAATTCATCAATTAGTTTTTAAATTCAACAATGCTTCAAAAAATCTAATTTTCAACCTAATTTACCTAATTTAGGAATTTAATTGATAAGGAATACTAGAATTTCTACAAATTTTCATTAATGTGTCAAATACAAGACTATGGGACATATTGTTAGACCACATTCCTCAATTTGTTAAGGGATGTTCATTCAATAGAATATCCCTAATATCTAAGAAGAACAACGACATAGGACCGAGTTCTAAATCTAAATCCCTAAATCCAGATCTTATAAATCTATATATAGATCTATAATCCTAGATATATATCTCACAAATTAGTTTAAAATTTTATGTATCATTTTAGAAATTCAACTAAAAGATAAATGAAATAGATGAGAATGATCAACCTATGCATCATGGTGAGATTAACATAATGATAGAATATAATATCATCAATTTATGATTTGAATCTTGATGAACTGAGGTCATCCAGAATTGTAACCCCTCCTGTATGTTAAGGAATTGAAAAAAAAAACATTTAGTAATGATCTAATGTTAACTAAATTATTTTTTTTGTGGTTTTTATGATTTTAAAACTAATAATTTTGTGAATAATAAGCACAAACAAATTTTTTGGGAAGGAGTGCATGAGTATGTAAAATTTTTCACCAACCATGTGATCCAAAATGTTTAGTGTTTCTTGGTTACCATGTTTTGGGAGCACCATTATCTCTAACCATGTTCCAGCCATGGACAATACCTTTTCCTCAAATTTATCTTAAAACATCACAAAAATTCTCCTCAACAAGTAACTCTAATAAATGTTACTTTAATAAAAACAAAATTTACCTGATATCATGCTTGAGATAACTCCGTAAAAGGTTATGATATTATAGAGGTATATTTGATGATTTAATTAATAATTATAATTAATAAATTTTTTAAATTTCTATGATGATAAATTTATCAAAAACATCCAATGAATATAATGTTTAGGTCACACATACTGAAAACTTACTTTCCATACCTAACAGTGTTCATGGATTCCACATCTGTGACAACATTTGAAATATTTTTCATTTTTTCAGAAGAATCATTAATGTGTTATGTAATATATATATATATATATATATATATATATATATATATCGATTTTAATCTATCATCACTAACGATTTATAGGCCCTGTAATTTTGAGATTACACAATTCCTCACTCATAAAATAGTTAATAGAATATTCCATGTTGTTATAATGAATTTTACTATTATGAAATCCATTAAAGATTTAATTATTATATTTTATTGAAAAATTATAATTTCAAATAATTAATAGTAATTTATTAATAAATATGGATTTTATTATCATGAAAAATTTCATATTTTATAGATCACACAATATATTGACTAATTATCCCTGATAATTGTCAATATAAATCATGATATTAAATCACAGGTCGCTGAACTCAGTCATTGGACTTCTAATTTCATGTCTCTAAGGTAGAAGCTCTCAGAAAGTGATTAATATTTTTGAACATAAATGGATATTATCTAGTGTTTAGGATAACATAAGTTTCTCCTAGGAATCTACCCTCAACACAAGGTATAAGTATCCGACCTTAAACATTGATTATTATTTAAGTAAATGAATAATTCACATAGAGGATCTTTTCAGGATTAGTGTTTTAGAGAATTAGATAATAAATTATGCATTACATTCCACATTTAAGCAGTGTGGTTACATAAAAGATAGTATTCATTTTTTCCCATCTACGGAAACATATTTAAAATAAAATATGGATTCTTTCATCACACTTCCTTGACCATATCATCACATCATTTACCTTTCCCTTGACCTGTGAAAAACATTTCAAAAACTTGGGATAAGCATAAAAAGCTCAATAAGGAATATAAAAGTATGAAATGAAAACATTTTTCCATGTATGAAATCATACATTACTCGTAAAACACAATCACTTTAACATACCTCATCAAATAATGAATAAATCATAGAACTCATAAGACATAAAGGTAACTTGAGGCATTCATAACATTTTTACGTATGGAGTAACCCTCTTGGTTACGTTTGGAATACCCATCACAATATATTCCCTAAATATCTTCGGAGAAACATTAACTTTTAACTCCTTCATGTTACCTAATGCGTTGGAGAGCTATATTGGGCTCAACCTCCCTTAGTTTATCATGGAACCACCCATCTTCATAACAATTCCCATGATTCATAACACAATCATATAACGTAAAACATGCAAAAAAGAAACAGAACATTTCCACACTTCAATCACAAGATATCAATAAAACAAATTGACATAATAAAAATAGTATTTAAACCATTTTAAATACCAAAATAAATGAAAAGTAATACAATGTATTTATTTTTTATTTTTTAAAAAAGTTAGGTTATGGCTTGTAGAGGAAGCCGAAACTCAAATAATGGTTACGGCGGCAGAGAAGTTGTTGTCGCCGCATTCGTATGACAAAAAAAAACATTTCTTTTTTTTGTTTAGTAAAGTCTTTGTATAAAAATATTACTTTTGATTAACCTTAAAATTAAAAGGGGTTTCTACACCGTATAAAATAATGTTGGGTATAAAACAAAACATGCCTCAATGAAAGGATATTGAGACGAAGTCCCTCACAAAGACGGTATCCTTGGATTAAGGAAAAATCAATTACATAATTATGTGTGACAAAAGAATACACCAAATATAACTGGATATTAACCGTAAACCAATCATATTCCATTCACACATATTCATAGAACGACATATTTAAGGAGTACAAGTTTATCCCAAAGAATCAAAATTGGGTTAAGAAGTTCCCGTGCAAAAATTTGACAGCCTAACGTTGTCACTTCAAACATCAGAAAATGAGTTAATGAGAGATAAAAAGGGGTATCTAATCACTTGGACATATCATTTATAGAAATAAGTATATATAAGAACATATCCCATCATAATAATATTAAAATACCTAAAAAAGTCTTTTAAAATGAGGAGGGTGAAAGGTTCCCTTACCGAATTGGGTATCTTCCGAAATGTACACCCCATGAAAGAAGGACTATACAAAATTGATGTAAATACCCATAAACGAAAGTATATTACACCAAGAGTATAATAATGGGAATTAAATAAACCACTCAAAGTAATATGGTGGAAAATGTAGCATAATTTTCAGAAGAATAAAAGTGAGATGAAAATCTCCTTACGAAAACTCGGCAGCCTAACGATGCCACTTAAAACATCAAAAAATGGATTGATTAGATAAAATAGGGTCTCCAATCATATTATAATAATGTGAAAATCAATAGGAATATAAAATAAGATCCCCCAACATAACAAATAGGATCTTAAAATAAGTGACATAAAGGTGAGTACTTAAAAAGAGAGAGATTGGATCTCTTACGAAAATTTGGCAGCCTAACGGTGCCACTCAAAACATACAAAATGAATTGATGAGAGAAAATAGGCTCTCTCATAATCTTAAAATAAAACATACAGTAAGATTAATTTAAAATAACATCCCAATCATAATAAATATGATCTTAAAAGGAATGACATAAACAAGTGTACTTAAAAAGAAAGAGAGGGGTAGGACCCCTTACCTCAGGTCTGACTTGTCTTGTTCATTTCTTTATATTCATGAATAATAAACTTTGTTCAATTTATAATTTAATAAGGTCATATTTTAAAGATTATTATTCAGTTCATATCACATATTATAATTTTATAATAATTGGTTAATAATGTGAGTTCATATTAGACATTTATGTTGATGTTTGGTACATGAGTCAAAAATGAACATGTTTTTAAATGATTGTCCATGTAGTTATAAGTAACTCATCTATATGAATAGTATTAATGACTTAAATATCATATATATCCTGTACATATTAATTTTATACTAATACATAACATTTGGAGATAAAAAGAAATGAAATGCACCGTTCATGGAGACGGTAGGCCGTACGTACGCATGAACGCTACTTTAATTTCATTGTCATATTAATGGAATTAAAAATAATTGAGAGATATATGTATTATAATTCCAGTATAATATATATGTTATATAGGTCACAAATGTTCATTAAATTAATTATTTATACCTTCCATGTTTTTCATGAACAAGTCACATCACTTGAGGGGGTGGTAGTCCACACTTCCTCGTATGAAATTATCGCAATTTCACAACATGAAAAGCATAATGGCGTGTTTTAAATATAAAATTCAGAAGCACATAGTAAAAATAAATACCATATATATAATATATATAATATGGTGACATCATAATGGCCACCATTATAGGTGTTAAGAGAAGATTGAACAATCATCGTTTCGTGAGGCAGAAATTTTGCCTCCACAGAAACAATATGTTCTTTAACTATTTGACGACGATGTGTGTAAGTGTAGCTAGAATAATTCACATAAAAACACCATAGTATATTTAAGATACTGGTATCGTTACAAAACAAAGTAATAAAAAGAGTTATAGGGTTGGAGAAGAAAAATAAAACAAAATAACACAAGGGAAGACATTACCTTTTAATCGGGTAACTCTTTTTGATTTGAGCTCAAAGGCTTCCTTGGAAAGGATTCTGCCCAAAGTTGATGCTTCAATAATGAAGATAGGGATGTGGAGAGATGAAATGGGCAGGTTTTGGCCGAACCAAAGTCTTGAGAGGTGTGGGAAAGGAGGTATATATGGGGGCCTTTTATAAGAGGAGAGGAGGGGAACTCTTGGAAAGTCTTGAAAAGTAACATTATTATAAAATGATTTTCGGATTTTAATGGGACCACATTTATATATTTCTAGGATAAGGTGATAGTAGTTCCAAATACACACATCCAATAGGTTTTTGACAACTATAGGTCTTATATTTTACATTATCTTTTCATTTTATTTAAACCGTTAAATAATGAGGTAATCACTGCATCATCATGGTGTCATAAATAATTTAATTTATTTAATGTCTAAAAATTATAAAAAAAATCATGATCTAGGAAATATTTTTATATTTTTAATTAATATTTATAGTAATAAATATGACTTGTATAATACCATTTAAGAATTGTTTTAGTAAAATAACACATGTTTGTGACATTTATATTTTTACATTAAATAAATAGTTTTTAATGTAATTTTCCTACAAAAGTGGCTTCATGGGGTCCCCAAGATTACCCATGGATTGTCTCGGTCGGCCATGACACATAAAATAAGGGTAGTACATGTGTCAAGGTCATTTCATAATATTAAAACTTTATTTTTACCTTAAATTAAACTAATTACCTTTAATCGCGATTAAAAAATTAAAAGTTACTATTCACCAAAAAATTATTTTAATCCCATTGAACCACATTTTACTTCCTAATGAAAACAATGTATTTAATATTTTTAAAATTCAATGTTCAGTGGTGGTAAAATTTTATTTAAACGAAAAATCAGTTTTTTTATGTACTAGTTATTGGTTTCACTATTCATCATAAATTTAAGTTTTTCAGAAAAATACAAACAATTCACCATAAGATATATTTGATATTACGAATTCAAAAATGATGTCTAATTTACAAAATTCAAAACATATAAGTTACATAAATTAATTTAATAATTAATTCCCGCTTTCAGAACAAATAGCGTGTTTTTATGAAATAATATATATCAAAAGATTGACACTAGTTTAAATCCATTTTCAAAGTGAAATTAATTCCAAATACCACTATTGGATTAAATGGTAAATATATAATCAAATTTCACATTAAAACCAATTCAAAAGATAATATAATCATATAAATAAATTATATTAATAAGAGGTTTTGAATTAAAATACAACAGTTTTCACTATTCATTAAAAAATGAACTTTATCCGAAAAATACCAAAAATTTACACAAAGTAAATTTTGATGTACCGATTCTAAAGAAGAATTTTATATTTTCAAATATAACACATAAAATTTTCAAATAGTGGATTTAAAATAGGTTCGACATCAAAAGGCGGTTAATTGACATTTTAAAGAATATTAGAATGTTTTTGCTTAAAATTGGATTCATTCGCATATTTAATCCTCTAACATTTATTGTAAAAAGTAAAAATATTTATATTATATATATAATAATTATGTAGTTATTTATGTTCATTCCTGTCATTACAATGGTGAGGTGTTTACTACCATTATTTTATTATTAGAGTGCAACATATGATTTCAAAGGAACTCGTTGTTGTGTATTGCGTAAGCCATAGTGCATAACATTAAAATTAAATTAATATTAACATTTTATTCACAAATATGGATAAATATAAAAATTTCATATTCTTTATTTACCTGGGGTGTTACATACATTCCTCCTTTTGGGAATTACATCCTCGCAATTTTAAAATTGGGCTCATAAACATCATTGAAAGTCCCACATCGGAACAAGAGTCGGTAAAACAATCACTTTAAAAGAAGTAAAGAGAAGTACAGAGGTCACCCGAGTTAACCCATTCTAGGTTTCCATGTAGGAAAACATGGATATGGAAGAAAAAGCAAAGGGTCATGTTCTGAGGGAGAGTGATAGAAAACATGTTTAAGAGAAAAGTTAACCATAAGAAAATCACAAACTTGTGGTGGGTTAAATGGTATTTGATTCCCCAGTAGGAATAGTTAATAGAAAACATTTTTGTTTTATGTTACTTTTCATTGAGGAATTTATTTTTTATCTTAAGGAAACATACTTACTAGTCATGTTGACTTTCAAATTTTACTATATTTCTTACACAAACTCATACTTTACCCAAATGATGAGTATTTAGGAAGACTTGTTCACATTAAGAGTACTATAATCAAATTCTTGAGAATCACCTAATCCCCAAAAGAGAACCATATATTTCCCATGCCTTCAAACCCTTACCAAAACCAAAATTGTTAGAACAAGATCAGATAATCTACAAAAGGATAACCATTTATAAAAAGAAAATCTATTCTTATTCTCCAAAATTTTTCCAATAAAACCCAATGTTCAATGAAGACCATTCGATAAAAAATTTGTTCATAAATTTCTTCAAATTAAACTAAAGTATGATTTAAACCATAATATTTGAAGGATTTAGTCACATAGTCTTCCAAGGTACAAATTAACACTTATCTCCAAATAACATCAGTTTCTCTAAAAGTCTCATATTGAGAAGTAATTAACCTAATCACATATACTCCATGATAGGTTAATAATTTCCATATATAACCCAAAATCAACTTACTCTTAATTAATAAAATCATCTAACTAAAAAGAAAAGTCATACTAACCAGGGACTTCACCTAGTCCAGTGGTAGGCGATAAATACCTATCACACTTTGGTTGTGGGTTCGATTCCCGCAGCTTTGTCTGACTTGATGGGTTGTCACACGGTCTGTGTGTTGTCATTTTTATAAAACTCAAAAATAACCCTAACATGTATTATTCTCAATAGTTTCCTTATACCTATCATTTTCATCCAAATTCATTACGATCTCAACTTCTTAATTATTAAAGTCTTATTTCACCACCATAAAATAAAACGATTCCCAAAATGAATAACAGTATACCATTATCATGGCGTCCACTTGGTTTCATCGTCATCTTGTTCACGTAGGTTGAAGTCCCATGAATTACAAAAATGATTTAGAGATCCTTCAAAATCATTTGCCTCCTCCATCCAAATACATCTTGTACAACATGGGTTATATGGGTGTTCACAGAAAAACAGTTTTGGAAGATAATCATGTATGACATATAATTCCAAAACATCTGATAAAACATGATTTCTATAAAATAGTCGGATAGAATTTGAGTTGAAACTTTCTATAATTGTTCCTTTTAAAATACCATCAGTATATGCAGAGAGACTATATTTTAAAAGAAAATATAAATAGGTTGTGCAAGGGTCTCCTTCCTCAGCACCATTTTTAAAATCATAATATTATTCAAAGTCTTGTGATAAGGTAAAATATTTGAAAATAACTTGGTAATATTTACCTTTCTTGAAAATTTGATTATATTGTGAAAGTAGTATTTTCCTAAATATAACCCGTTATCCATGATGATAATGAGGTATAATAGAGGTGTTTGATATCTAAAACAACTGCTTGCAAGTGAGTTGTATGCTAGAAACAGTATCATAATCATCCGAACATGACATTGCAATAATTATTGCAATAATGTCATCAGGAAGTGACATGAATGTCGTTTTAGACCCTCCTCTTTCCATTCGTAACTGACTTTACTTAACCTGAAAAAATGTTATAAAACATGTATTTAACTTAAATAATAGATATAGGGACTAACCATGTGTCAAAAAAAAAACTCTTAATCCCTAATGTTGTGTAAACCAACCTCTGATACCATCTATAAGGACCAGGCCTTAAACATTACTTATTATTGAATTAAATAAATAATTCACATAGAGAACCTTTTCTGGTTTAGAGTTTTAGAAAATTAGATCATAAATCATGCATTACATTCCACATTTAAACAATGTGTGGACATAAAAGATAGAATTCATTTTTCCCATCAACTGAATCATATTTAAAACAAAACATGGATTCATTCATGACACTTCCTTGACCCTATCATCACATCATGTACCTTTCCCTTGACCTGTGAAAAACATTTCAAAAACTTTGGATGAGCATAAAAAAGCTCAATAGGGGATATAATTGTATGAAATGAAAACAATAGTTCATGTATGAAATCATACATTAATCATAAAACATAATCACTTTAAAATAACTCAACAAATCAAGAATAAATCATAGAAATCATAAGACATAAAGGTAACTTGAGGAATTCATAACATTCTTATATAGGGAGTAACCCCCTTGGTTACGCTTGGAATACCCATCATAGTATATTACCTAAATCTCTATGGATAAACCTTAATGTTTAACTCCTTCATGATACCCAATGCATTGGAGAGCTATATCGGCTCACCCGCCATTAGTTTATCGCAGAACCACCCGTCTTCATAACAATGCCCAAGAACCATAACATAATTGTATCACGAAAAACATGCATAAAGGAAACATAACATTTCCACATTTCAATCACAAGATATCAATAAAACACATTGATATAATAAAAACATTATGAAAACCATTTTCAATACCAAAATAAATGAAAAGTAATACATGGTATTTATTTTTAATTTTTTTAAAAAGATAGGATATGTCTTGTAGAGGAAGCGGAAACTCAAATAATGGTCACGACGGCGGAGAAGTCGTTGCCGCCGCATACGTATGACAAAAAAACTTTACCTTTTGTCGTTTAGTAAACTATTCGTATAAAAATATTCTGTTTGAATAAACATAAAAGTCAAAGGGGTTTATAAACTGTATAAAATAAAGTTGTGTATAAAACAAAATATGCCTCAATGAAAGGAGATTGAGACGATGTCCCTTACAATGAAGGTATCTTTATATTAAGGATAAACCAATTACATAATTATGTGTGAAAAAGGAATACACCAAATATGAGTGGATATTATGTGGAACACAATCAGAGTTCATTCACACATATTCATAGAACGACATATTCAAGGAGTGAATGTTTATCCCAAAGAATCAAAATTGGGTTAAGAGGATCCCTTGCAAAAATTCGATAACCTAACGGCATCACTTCAAACATCAGAAAATGAGCTGATGAAAGATAAAATTGGTATCTCATCACTTGGACATAAAATTTATAAAAATAATATATATAAGAACATATCCCATCATAATAAGATTAAAATACCTAGAAAAGTTTTTAAAATGAGGAGGTTGAAAGGTTCCCATACTGAATTGGGTAACTTCAGAAATATACACCCCATGAAAGAAGGATTATAAAACATTGATGTAAATACCCATAAACGAATATATATTACACCAAGAGTAGAACAATGTTCAGTACATAAACCACTCATAGGAAAATGGTGGAAAATGTAGCATAAATCTCACAGTAATAAAAGTGAGATGAAAAATATCTTACGAAAACTCGGCAGCCTAACGACGCCACTTAAAACGTCCAAAAATGGATTGATGAGATCAAATAGGGTATCTAATCATATTAACATAAAGTGTACATAAATCTTAATAAAAAATAACAATCCCCAACATAACAAACGGGAGGTTAAAAGAAGTGACATGAAGTAGAGTACTTAAAAAGCGAGAGACTGGATCTCTTACGAAAATTCGGCATCCTAACGGCGCCACTCAAGACTTCCAAAATGAATTTATGAAATAAAATAGGGTCTCTCATCATACGAACATAAAAAGTAAAGTATTATTAATATATAATAACATCTGAATCATAAAAAAGATGATCTTAAAAGAAATGACATAAAAGTGTGTACTTAAAAAGAATGAGAGGGGTAGGATCCCTTATCTCATGTCTGACTTGTCTTGTTCGTTTCATTATGTTTCTGAATAATAAACATTGGTCAATTTATAATTTCTTAAGGACCTATTTTAAAAATTATTTTTCAGTTAATATCTCATATTATAATGTTATAATAATTGGTTAATAATGTGAGTTTATATCAGATGTTTTTGTCGATGTTTGGTAAATGAGTAAAAAAAGACCTTGTTTGAAAATGATTGTCCATGTAGTTATAAGTAAATCATCTCCATAATAGTATTAATCATTTAAATATCATATATATCCTGTTCATATTAATTTTATACTACTCCATACCAATTGTATCTAAAGATAAATGAAATGCACCGTTCATGGAGATGGTAGGACGTACGTACGCATGAACACTACTTTCATTTCATTTTCATATTAATGGAATTAAAAATAACTGAGATATATATATATTATAATTCAAGTATAAAATATATGTTATATAGGTCACATATGTTCATTAATTTCATTCTTTATACGTTCAATGTATTGCATGAATGAGTCACATCACTTGAGGGGGAGGTAGTCCCCACTTCCTCGTATGAAATTATCGCATTTGCACAACCTAAAAAGTATAAAGGCATGTTTTAAATATAAAATTAAGAATCATATAGAAAACATAAATACCATATATATCATATATATATAATATAGAGACATCATAATGGCCACCATGAATGGTGTTAAGAGAATATTGAACAATCATCTTTTCGTGAGGCAGAAATTCGCCATCCAGAGAAACAGTATGTTCTTTAACCATTAGACGAAGGTCTGTGTAACATAACAAGTAAGTAATGAATAATATATATTTTTATATATTTCTATTAATGAATTAGAAATTTTCTTAGAGGCTTAAAATGAGAATAAATCCAATCTTAATCATGGAATACCCTAATATTTTTAAAAAATTGTTTTACTGCCTTTTGATGGAAAACCATTTTTAAATCTATCTTTTCACAATTTTATAATATATTTTTTTCAAAATAAACTTCTTAATTATGATTGGGACATTATAATTTACTTTGTGTGAATTTTTGGTATTTTTCTGATAAAGTACATTTTTTAATGAATAGTGAAAAATGTTGTATTTTAATTCAAAACCTTATTTTAATCTAATTTATTTATATGATTATATTATCTTTTGAATTGGTTTTACAGTGAAATTTTAATATATGTTTACCATTAAATCCAATAGTGGTCATTTGAATTAATTTCTCTTTGAAATCAGACTTAAACTAGTGTCAATCTTTTGATACTTATTGTTTCATAAAAACACGCTATTTGCTCCGACATCGGGAATTAATTATTAAATTAATTAATTAAAAATATATGTTTTGAATTTTTTAAAATATAAAACATTTTTTAATTTTTAATATCAATTATAGCTTAGGGTGATGTTTTGGTATTTTGCTGAGAAACATCAATTTTTGATGAATAGTGAAACCACTAAGTGGTACATAAAAAAATGATTTTTTGTTTAAATGAAATTTTACCACCTCTGTGTTTTGAATTTCAAAAATCCAATATACATGGTTGTAATTAAGAAGTAAAATTTGGTTCAATGGGATTAAACTAATTTTTTGGTGAATAGTAAATTTTAATAATTTAATCAAAGTTAGAGGTAATTAGTGTAATTTTAGGTAAGAATAATGTTTTAATAATATTAAATGACCTACACACATGTCCTACCCTTATTGGATGTATAATGGCCGACCAATAAAATCAATTGGTGAACTTGGGGACCCCATAGAGCCACTTTGGTAGGAAAATGACATTAATATCTTTTAATTTAATGTTAAAGTAAAAATGACACAAACATGAGTTGTTTAAATAAAACAATTTTTACATTGGTTTATAAAACTTAGAATTTTGACTATAAATAGTCATTGAAAATATAAAAGGATTTCCTACATCATAGTATTTTTTTATAATTTTTAGACATTATATAAATTAAATTATTTATGACACCATGATGATGCACCAATGACCTCATTATTTAACGATATAAATAAAATGAAAAGATAATGTAAAATCTAAGAACTACACTTGTCAAAAACCTATTGTATGGGTATATTTAGAACCCGTATCACCTTATCCTGGAATTATATCAATGTGGGACCTTTTAAATCCAAAACTCATTTTGAAACAAAGTATCATTTCTTTACTTTCCAAGAGTGCCCCTCTTCTCCTCTTATAAAAGGCCCCAACCTCTACCACCTTAACCACACTTCCAAAGCCTTTGGCTCGGCCATACCCTGCCCATTTTGTCTCTCCACATCCCTATATAACACTTAGAAGCCTAAAATTGGGCAGAAGTCTTCCCAAGGAAGCCATTGAGCTCAAACCAAAGGGAGTTACCCGATTTTAAGGTAATGTCTTCACTTGAGTCCTTTTGTTTTATTTTTCTTCTCCAACCCCCTAAACTATTTTTATTCATTTCTTTTGTAACAACTCCAGTATCTACAATATAATAGGATGTTTTTATAAGAATTATTCGAGCTACACTAACACACACCTACATATAATGGTTAACGAACATACTGTTTCCATGGATGGCGAATTTCTGCCTCACGAAACGATGATTGTCCAATATTCTTGTAACACCTTCAAAGGTGGCCATTAAGATGTCACTATATTTATATATGATATATAATATGTTTATGTTTTCCTTAAACTTCTTTATTTGTAATTTATGGCATACCTTTATGGGTATATGTGATATCTTCATTTTAGGAAGTGCGGACTACCGCCCCCTCAAAGTGATTTGATTTGTTAATACCATATGTGGTACGTATAAAAGATATATTTAATGATATTATATATGATACAATACTGGAATGAAAATAATATTATCTGTCATTATGTTTTAATTCCATTAAATATGAAATAGAAATGGAAGTAGCGTTCGTGCATACGTACGGCTTACCGTCTCCATGAACTGTGCATTTCATTTCTTACCTCTAAATGTCATGTAATATTATAAATGAATGCATGTACTGAATATATATTATATATATGATATCTACATCATGAATACAATTCTGGATATAATGGATATTTTACCACATGAACAACTTGTAATTATAATGAGTCTATTTTTGACTCAAGTACCAATGATCGTTAAAACGACCGTTATTAACTTAAATAATAACATAGTGTTCATGATATGGTAATAAGTGATATAAAAAGAATAATGAACTTAAAAGAGGTTCTTAATAAGGTATAAATTAATTCAGTTAATTATTCAGGAGGTTAAAGAATGATCGAGTCATTTCGGACCCGAGGTATGGGACTTCGTCTCAATCTCGTTTCATTGAGGAATATTTTGTTTTATACACAACCTTCTTTGATACAGTGTATAAACCCCTTTGAAATTTATGTTTATCCAAAAGGAATATTTTTTATATGAATCTTTTTACTAAACGACAAAATGGAATGTTTTTGTCGTACGTATGCGGTGACAACGACTTCTCTTCCGCCGCGACCATTATTTGAGTTTCGGCTTCCTCTACAAGCCATATTTTTTTAATGAAAAATCAATACCTTGTTTTACTTTTCATTTATTTTGGTATTGAAAATGATTTTCATAATGTTTCTATTATATCAATGTGTTGTATTGATATCTTGTGATTGAAATGTAGAAATATTATGTTTCCTTTATGTATGTTTATGTGATACAATTATGTTATGGTTCATGGGCATTATTATGAAGAATGGTGGTTCAGTGATAAACTAATGGCAGGTGAGCCCGATATAGCTCTCCAATGCATTGGGTAACGTTAAGGGGTTAAACGTTAAGGTTCCTCCGAAGCGATTTAGGGTATATATTGTGGTGGGTATTCCAAACGTAACCATGAGGGTTACTCCCTATGTAAGAATGTTATGAATGCCTCAATTTACCTTTATATGTTATGATTTTAATGATTTATTCATGATTTGATGAGGTATGTTAAAGTGATTATGTTTTATGAGTAAAGTATGATTTCATTGATTCTTATGTATACATGTACTCATGTTTCCTTTCCATATTTTTATATCCCTTACTAAGATTTTTATGGTCATCCAATGTTTTTGATATGATTTTCACAGGTCAATGGAATGGTACATGATGTGATGAGATATTCAAGGAAGTGTCAATAAATAATCCATGATTTATATTAAATATGTTCCCATTTATGAGAAAAATGAATACTATCTTTTATGTAACCACTTTGTTTAAATATGGAATGTAATGAAAGTTTTATGATATAATTCTATAAAACTCTAAACCTGAAAATATCCTCAATGTGTAATCTTGATGTAACTCAAGATTAAGTAAGGTTTATGGTTGGGGCCTTATAGTTGGTATCATAGGTCGGTTTAGATAACATTAGGAGATAGTATTGTATTAAATGATTATCCAAAAAAATTTATGGTCAAATTGAAAATGTTATAGCATTTAATGATTACCATGTTGCTTCAAATAAGATATTTCTGTGTTAAGAATGGTTTTTCATAGAGGAAATAGAACAACTTTTCTAGGAAGACATACAGAGGGAAATGAACATTGAAATCAGTATCCTGATATGGTCAAAATTAGAACTAAACAGTTTGTTGCAGTGATGGATAAGTTTACTTAGGTGAAAAATGTTGGTTGTTTTTATTGATGATATTTTGGTGTTTCCTAAAATTAAAGAGGAGAATGAAAGTCATTTAAGGGTTATTTTGAAAACCTTAAATGAAAGGAAATTGTATGTGAAATTCACAAAGTGTGAGTTTTGGTTGCAATAAATTTCTATCATTGGTCACATTGTTTCTAAAGATGAAATAACTATTGATCCTGAAAAAAAAACAAAGGTTGTTGAGAAATGGCAAAGACAGAAAAATGTAACTGAGATTCTTAGCTTTCATGGTTTGGAAGGCTATTACCAAAGGTTTGTTAGAAATTCATCACGGTTATCTAGTCCAATGACAAAGATAACTCGGAAGGGTGTTAAGTTTATCTGGACAAAAGAATGTGATGATTGTTTTCAGGAATTGAAAAGAAGATTGGTGAATGCTACAGTTTTGGCACTTCCTTCCAGGAATGGTGTGTTTGATATCTATAGTGATGCTTCATTGAAAGGACTTGGTTGTGTTATTATGCAGAATGATCAGGTAATTTCTTATGCTTCATTCCAGTTTAAAATTCATGATGTAATTATACTACACATTATTTTGAATTAGCTGCTGTTGTTTTCCCTTTAAAAATTTGGAGGCATCATTTGTATGGAGTAAAGTGTGAAATATATACCGATCTCAAAAGTTTAAAGTATATAGTCACTCAGAAATAATTGAACATGAGACAGAGGAGATGGCTGGAATTAATCAAGGATTATGATTGTACAATTCATTACCATCCGGGAAAAGAAAATAAAGTGGCTGATGCTTTGAGTCGAAAAAGTAATTCTTCATTAACAATGTTGCATTTCAAACATGATCCTTTGGTTAAGGATTTGATGAACTTTGGCATAGTAGTTATTGGTGCAGGATTTACTTCTGTTTTGTTTCTGGTATTAGTGAAATCTTCTCTATCAGACAGAATCAAGCAAGAACAGAAGCAGGACAGTGAGTTGTAGAAAAAGGTAGAGCTGGTTCAGAAGGGTAAGTTGCCTGAATTCAACATTGTTAATGATTGTGTTTTTAGATTTGGGAAGAGATTGTGTGTGACTTGTGATTCATAGTTGAAGAGATATTTGTTATGTGATTCTCAAAGTTCTCCGTTTTCAGTTCATCCTGGCAGTACTAAGATATATAGAGATCTTCAGAAGTATTACTGGTGGGACGGAATGAAAAGGGATATTGCTGATTTTATTGTGAAGTGTTTGAATTGTCAACAGGTTAAAGAATAGAGGAAGATACCAAAATGGATGCTTCAGCCATTAATAGTACTAGAGTGGAAATGGGAAAATATATCCCTGGACTTCATTGTGGGATTGCTGAAGACATCTCAAGGTAATAATGCAATCTGGGTTATTGTTGATCGCTTGACTAAATCTGCTCATTTCCTTGCTATATGAGATACGTTTTCCCTAGATCAAAATTCCTGTTTGAATCTTAAAGAGATAGTCAGGTTACATGGAGTTCCTCTCTCCATTGTACCTGATCGTGATCCCAAGTTCACTTCTAAAATTTGGAAAGGCCTTCAAAAGTTATTAGGTACTGAATTATGTTTTAGTACAGCTTTTCATCCTCAATCAGATGGGAAATCAGAACGAACAATTCAGAATTTGGAGGATATGCTACGTGCTTATTCTATTGATTATCAGGGAAGTTGGGACTAACATCTTTCTTTGGTTTAGTTTTCATATAATAGCAGTTTTCATTCTAGTATACAGATGGATCCTTTTGAAGCATTATATGGTAAACGGTGTTGAACTCCAGATTTTTGGGATGATGTAGGTGAAAGGAAGATGATAGAACGAGAATTGGTAGATGATTTGGAAGAAAAAGTTATGCTGATATATAAACACATGAGAATAGCTGAGGGACGGCATAAGAGTTATGCGGATAACCGGAGGAAGGATCTATATTTAGAGGTAGGTGATCATGTTTTTCTCATAGTCTCACCATGGAAAAGTGTGATGCAATTTGGTAAGAATGGAAAGATGAATCCATGGTTCATTGGACCATATGAAATTATGGAGACCATTAGATCAGTTGCTTACCATGTGTCTTTACCTCTGAGTTTATCTCAGGTACACAATGTTTTTCATATTTCGATGTGGAGAAAGTATATGCCAGATCCATCTCATGTTTTGAGTCCAAAGGTAGTTCAGCTGGAAGAGAACCTATCTTATGAGGAACAACCTTTCCAGAATCTTGACCATGGGGAGAAAGTGTTACGAAATAAGGTGATTCATTAGGTAAAAGTTTTTTGGGAAAATCACATGATTGAAGAGGCAACATGGGAATCTGGACATGAAATGAGGGATAAGTACCCCCACTTATTCGATAAGTAAATAAATTGCAGAGACGCAATTTTCTAAAGGGGATAAGGATTTAACATCCAAAGTAAGTAATGAATAATATATATTTTTATATATGTCTATTAATGAATTAGATAGTGTTTTAGAGGCTTAAAATGTGAATAAATCCAATCTTAAGCATTGAATACACTAATATTTTTAAAAGATTGTTTTATTTCCTTTTGATGGAAAACCATTTTTAAATATATATTTTGACAATTTTATACGCTATGTTTGTCAAAATAAAATTATTCTTTATGATTGGGACATCAAAATTCACTTTCTGTGAATGTTTGGTATTTTTCCGATAAAGTTCATTTTTTAATGAATAGTGAAAAATGTTGTATTTTAATTCAAACCCACTTTTTAATATAATTTATTTATATGATTAGATTATCTTTTTAATTGATTTTAAAGTTAAATTTGAATATATATTTACCATTAAATCCAATAGTGGTTTTTGGAATTAATTTCTCTTTGAAATCGGACTTAAACTAGTGTCAATCTTTTGATACTTATTCTTTCATAAAAACACCCTATTTGCTCTGATAGAAAAAATTAATAATTAAATTAATTAATGTAACATATATGATTTGAATTTTTTAAAATAGAAATGATTTTTTAATTCGGAATATCAAATATTTCTTATGGTGATGTTTTGGTATTTTTCTGAGAAACATCAATTTTTGATGAATAGTGAGACCACTAAGTGGTACATAAAAAACTGATTTTTCGTTTATATGAAATTTTACCACCTCTATGTTTTGAATTTCAAAAATCCGACATACATTTTTGTCATTGAGAATTAAATTGGGGTTCAATGAGATTAAAATAATTTTTTGGTGAATAGTAACTTTTAAGTTATTAATCGTGGTTAGAGGCAATTATTGTAATTTAAGGTATGAATAATGTTTTAATAATATGAAATGACCTACAATCATATACTACCCTTATTGGATGTTTCATGGCCGACCAATAAAATACATGGGTCTACTTGGGGATCCCATGGAGCAACTTTGGTAGGATAATGACATTAATATCTTTCAATTTAAGGTTAAAGTAAAAATGACACAAACATGAGTTGTTGTACTAAAACAATTTTTACATGGGGTTATACAAGTCATAATTTTGACTATAAATAGTAATTGGAAACATAAAAAGATTTCTTACATCATAGTATTTGTTTTATAATTTTTAGACATTAAATAAATTAAATTATTTATTACCCCATGATGATGCAGCGATAACCTCATTATTTATCGATTTAAATAAAATGAAAAGATAATGTAAAATATATAAACTAAACTTGTCAAAAACCTATTTTATGGGTATATTTAAAACCCTTATCACCTTATCCTATAATTATATCAATTTGGGATATTTTAAATCCGAAAATGATTTTAAAATAAAGTAACATATCTTTAATTTCCAAGAGTGCCCTCCTCTCCTCTTATAAAAGGCCCCCACCTCTACCACCTTACCCACACATCCAAAGCCTTTTTCTTGGCCAACCCCTACCCATTATGTCTCTAAAAATCCCTCTCTAACTCATATAAGCCTCACATTGGGCAGAAGTCTTCTCAAGGAAGCCTTTGAGCTCAAACCAAAGGCAGTAACATGATTTTAAGGTAATGACTTCACTTGAGTCCTTCTATTTTATTTTTCCAATCCACCCCCTAAACACTTTTTATTCATTTATTTTGTAACAAATCCAGTATCTTAAATATACTAGTATGTTTTTATAAGAAATATTCTAGATACACTTACACACACCTACATCTAATGGTTAAAGAACATACTGTTTCCGTGGATGGCGAATTTCTGCTTCACGATATGATGATTGTCCAATATTCCTCTAACACCTTCAAAAGTAGCCATTAAGATGTCACTATATTTATATATGATATATTATATGTTTATTTTTTCCTTCAGATTCTGTATTTTTCATTTATGACATACCTTTATGGCTTGCATTATGGGTATACGCGATATCTTCATTTTAGGAAGTGCAGACTACCGCCCCCTCAAAGTGATTTGATTCATTAATACCATATGTGGTACATATATAGGATATATTTAATGATATTATATATGATACATTACTGGAAATAAAATTCTATTATGTTTAATTATGTTTTAATTCCATTAAATATGAAATAGAAATGGAAGTAGCGTTCATGCGTACGTACGGCTTACCGTCTCCATTAACGGTGCATTTCATTTCTTACCACTAAATGTTATGTAATATTATAAATGCATGAATGTACTGGATATATATGATATATATGATATCTACATCATGAATACAATTCTGGATATAATGGATATTTTACCACATGAACAACTTGTAATTATAAAGAGTTTATTTTTAACTCAAGTACCAATGATCATTAAAACGACCGTTATTAACATAAATAATAACATAGTGTTAAAGGCATGGTAATAAGTGATATAAAATGAATAATGAACTTGAAAAATGTTCTTAAGAAAGTATAAATTAACTCAAGATTATTATTCAGGAGGTTAAAGAACGATCGAGTCATGTCGGACCCGAGGTATGGGACTTCGTCTCGATCTCCTTTCATTGAGGAATATTTTGTTTTATACACAAAATTCTTTTATATAGTGTATAAACTCCTTTGAATTTTACGTTTATCCAAAAGGAATCTTTTTTATACGAAGCTTTTTACAAAACAACAAAAGAGAATGTTTTTTCGTACGTATACGGCGACAACGACTTCTCCGTCGCCGTGACCATTATTTACGTTTCGGCTTCCTCTATAAGCCATACTTTTTTTAAAAAAAAATAAATACCATGTTTTTATTTTCTTTTATTTTGGTATTGAAAATGTTTTTCATAATGTTTCTATTATATCAATGTGTTGTATTGATATCATGTGATTGAAATGTGGAAATTCTATGTTTCCTTTATGTATGTTTATGTGATATGATTATGTTATGGTTCTTCGGGATTATTATGAAGACGGGTGGTTCCGTGATAATCAAAGGGAGGGTGAGCCTGATATAGCTCTCCAATGCATTTGGTAACATGAATGAGTTAAACGTTATGGTTTCTCCGAAGAGATTTAGGGAATATACTGTGGTGGGTATTCCAAACATAACCAAGAGGGTTACTCCCTACGTAAGAATGTTATGAATGCCTCAAATTACCTTTATATCTTATGATTTCTATGATTTATACATGATTTGATGAGGTATGGTAATGTGATTATGTTTTATGAGTAAAGTGTGATTTCATTGATTCTTATGTATACATTTACTCATATTTCCTTTCAATATTTTTATATCCCTTACTGAGCTTTTTATGCTCATCCCAAGTTTTTGAAATGATTTTCACAGGTCAAGGGAAATGTACATGATGTGATGATAGATTCAAGGATGTTTCAAGAAAGAATCCATTTTTTATATTAAATATGTTTCTATTTATGGGAAAAATTAATACTATATTTTATGTAACCACTTTATTTAAATGTGGAATGTAATGCATGTTTTATTATCTAAATCTCTAAAACTCTAAACCTGAAAAGATCCTCAATGTGTAATCTTGAAGTAACTCTATACTAATTAAGTTTTAAGGTTGGGGCCTTATAGTGTGTGTAAGTGTAGCTCGAATAAATCACATAAAAACATCCTAGTATATTTAATATACTGTTTTTGTTACAAAATTACGGAATAAAAAGAGTTTAGAGGGTTGGTGAAGCAAAATAAAACAAAAGAACATAAGGGAAGACATTATCTTTAAATTGAGTAACCCTTTTTTGATTTGAGATCAAAGGCTTACTTGGAAAGGATTCTGCACAAATATGATGCTTATATGATGAAGAGATGGATTTGGAGAGATAAAATGGGCAGGGGTTCGCCGAGTCAAAGGCTTGAGAGGTGTGCGTAAGGAGGTAGAGGTTAGGGCCTTTTATAAGAGGAGATGAGGGGCACTCTTGGAAAGTCTTGAAAAGTAACATTATTATAAAATGATTTTCGGATTTTAAGGGGACCAAAATTATATATTTCTAGGATAAGGTGATAATAGTTTGATATAAACACGTCCAATATGTTTTTTACAATTGTAGGTCTTATATGTTAGAATATCGTTTAATTATATTAAAATCGTTAAATAATGAGGTAATCACTGAATCATAATGGTGTCATAAATAATGTAATATATTTATTGTCTAAAAATTATAAAAAAACTATCATGATGTAGGATATCTTTTTAGATTTAAAAATAATATTTATAATAAAAAATATTACTTGTATAACACCATTTAACGATTGTTTTAGTAAAATAACACATGTTTGTGACATTTTTATTTTAACATTAAATAAAACGTTTTTATTGTCATTTTCCTACCAAAGTGGCTTTATGGGGTCCCCATGTTTACCCATAGATTTTATTGGTCAGCCATGACACATCCAATAAGGGTAGGACATGTTTCAAGGTCATTTCATTATATTAGAACATTATTTTTACCTTAATTTACACTAATTATCTTTAATTGCGATTAAAAACTTAAAAGTTAATATTCACCAAAAAATTATTTTTATCCCATTAAAGTACATTTTAATTCCTACTGAAAACCATTTATGTCGGATTTTTGAAATTCAAAACACAGAGGTGGTAAAAATTCATTTAAACGAAAAATCTGTTCATTTTAAGTACCACTTACTGGTTTCACTATTCATCAAAAATTGATGTTTTTCAGTAAAATACCAAAAATTCACCCTAAGATATATTTGAAATTCGGAATTCAAAAATGATGTCTATTTTACAAAATTCTAAACATATAAGTTACATTAATTAATTTAAAAATTAATTCTCATTCTGAGAACAAATAGTGTGTTTTTGTGAAATAATATATATCAAAAGATTGACACTAGTTTAAGTCCAATTTCTTAGTGAAATTAATAACAAAGAAAACTATTGGATTAAATGGTAAAAATATATTCTAATTTCACTTTAAAAACAATTCAAAAGATAATATAATCATATAAATAAATTAGATTAAAAAAGAGGTTTTGAATTAAAATACAACAATTTTCACTATTCATTAAAAAATGACCTTTATCGGAAAAATACCAAAAATTTACAAAAAGTAAATTTTGATGTCCCGATTCTAAAGAAGAATTTTATTTTGTCAAATATAACACATAAAATTTTCAAAATGTGGATTTAGAAGCGGTTCGCCATCAAAAGGCGGTTAATCGACCTTTTAAAGAATATTAGAATGTTTACGCTTAAAATTGGATTCATTTGCACTTTTAATCCTCTAACATTTATTGTAAAAAATAAAAATACTTGGAAAACCTATATAATAATTTTGTAGTTAGTTCTGTTCATTCTCGTCATTACAACAGCTAGGTGTTAACTACCATTATTTTATTATTAGAGTGCAACATAAGATTTCAATGGAACTCGTTGTTGCGTATTGGGTAAGCCATAAAGCATAGAGTTCTCTTTAAATTAATATTACATTTTATTCACAAATAGGGATAAATATAAAAATTCCATATTCTTTATTTACCTGGTGTGTTACACAAGGTGTACGCCACTTAGCACTGACTCTGTTCTCTGTACCAGCATGTTAGTTTCAATGATACAATATATATTAACACTACTATATGATCAACTAATAAAATTATATAAAATAGAGATATATCATAACAATATGAAAACACACACATATCATTCAACAACATACTATCTCCAATTTATATATCATATCTAGATATTATATTAATGTAATTTTATATAGAAAAAATTTAGTATATATATATATAATGTGAACCTATGTTCATATTCATCACACATGAATGAACCCAATATATCATAAAAATCATATCCTCATCATATGAATCAAGAATGTTAATTTATTAAATGATAATAGAAAAACATAATTTACCCATTTAATGGTCATCCGATGGTAGAGAATAATGTGATAATCAGTAACCATCATAGTTCATCTAACTGAGTCCCAACCATCTAATATCTTATCTACCCAATCAAATATCAAAGAAAATATATGAACCGTGTTAGCGAGTTATTTTGATCTGATTGCATTTAATAACATTATTACAATTCCACCAGTCTAGAAACCTAGTGAAACATCACCTCATATCTTCCTCACCATATGACAAAGGTGACCAACTATCAATAGGTTTCAAAATCCATTTTTATAGGTAAAATAATATATATCTCTTTTCATGAGACTATTATATAATTCCAACAATATATAAAAATGGAAAATGTTGAATTCTAACTAATGATGGAATACTAATAAATGGATTCAAAAGTGATAATCCAAACATGAGTTATCAAAATATGGGGATAAAAAATTGTGAGGTCCTATAAATTACATTTTATCAACCACCATCTCCAAAATTCTTTGCTCATATGTACACCATAATGTTCAATTAATTTCATTGACCACTCATGAAATCTAGTAGGAAAAAATATTCCTGAGTATTATATGAGTACAAACCTCAGTAAAACAACACCAAAAACCCTAAATATAGTTGAAAAAAATATAAAACCTGATTTCATGATCATATACTTTTTAAAAATTAAAAAATTTCATATTAGATAAGTACCTAACCGTTAGTTTGTTTTTTGGAACCCGTTCTCCCTACTTTAGAAATATATAGAGAGATGAATCGTTACATTGGCACCATGATTATTGAAACTACGATAACTTTACTGACACATACCATTAGTGTAATATACTAAAATCATGTAGAAAATTTTCCATCGACTAGGAAATCCAATTTACATACATACCACAATGTGACACAAACTTCTTTTATGGTATCCAAAAATAATGGGATAGGTGCCCACAATTAAAATTTCCTATGTACATGATAATAGATTTATGGAAAATTAAACTCAATCAAATACTCTAAAACATGTGTCAATAATCACATTCCATCAAAGATGTGTCAAATCTCTAATGTCGACCACAAATTCAAAAAAATCCGACACAAATGTTGTAGATAAAAATAAAACATATGTGATACATAATAAAAATTTAAGGTTAATATTTTTTCATGACATTTTTTCCATAGACATAGTCATCAAAATCCATATGCAATAAAATAAAAAAGGACAATGGGAAAACACACTCACACATCTCATGTGATCTAGCATAAAACACACATAATAAACAATCATTCCAAAAAAATCATTTAAAATATGAACTAAATTCATGGTCTTCCAATCATATGTGTAATGATGATTCAACATCAGTGGTCACTAAATGATTCCAACAACAAAACTATGAAAATTCTCCCAAATAACAATGTTTTTAATGGAATTATTGGCATCATTGATAATAAAATTTGAATAATATACATGCATTCCTTTCAAAAATAATATTTAGCATAACTATTTGAGAAAAACCAAATGGTACTATCAACACTTTAACATAACCAATATCAGTGACAATATCAAATATATTTTTAATGTAAAAAGATTTCTAAAATAGGGTGAGGGGGTGGAGAGTGATAAGGATGTGATGATGGGATGAAATTTCTCCAGGCTGATATCCAATATCCACACATCATTATAACCATACAAATATATAATTTCAAATTTATTTCTATCATTAATATTATTAATTTATTATTACTTCATTTTAATTTCTCCCTGGGGTTACATATGTCTCATTAACTCTCTCTAACCCCCCTAAGTAGCACACTCATAGACCTTACAGGTCCCCACATAAAATTACTATTTCTAACACATATTAAATCATATGTTAATATTTTATGAAATTCAACCTTATATATATATATAAATTATATATTTATATAAACACACTTGACAATAAATTTATACACATGCACACAAACACATAAATATATATAAACAGACTTATATATATAAATATACATTTAACAGATATATATCCACTCTATATATATATATCCTTATTTATTTGATATACACCAAAGAACGTATATATATATATATATATCCCTTTTTATATATACAAACACACATTATATATATATACACACATAAGAATTCTATTTTTACAATTTAATTATAATAATTATAAATATTATTAAACATATCACATCATTAAGACACTTAACAATAAAAAATCAACTTCCATTAGATTCCAAAAATAGTTAATTTTCTTAACAAAATATATTCATTTTTTAGAAAAATTAATACTATTTCTATTTTTATTTTTTACTGTCAAAAAATAATCAAATACCAAATATTATTACATTCATGTTCTACCTATGACAACAACTGATACACACAATAATTATGTCACGCCTTGGGTAAAACCAGCATTCTGATGTTATTTGTTATCTCAGATTTCACATTATATATAATTCTTGGTAGATAATTATTTCTATCAAAGAATATTAAAAATAAAATATGAAATAAATCACCCTCACAGTGGATCATGTGAAATAGCAATCACAAAATATAGTTATGTCATGAAAATTCTAAAACCCATATTTAAGACCACATTGTGGTCTCAAATTTTCCTTCTATGATACCATTTCAGGTATATTCAGTTATTTTTGAAAATTTGAGATCATATAATTAAATATATATTGATGATTTTTATTCTATCAGTATCATGTTTCTACAGGAGGTGAAACTTCATGATACGTTAATTCCTCATAATAAAAATATTATGGAACGTTTTATAAATTGTAAACCAAGATTATACCCATACATGATTCCTTAAAATCATTAATTATGTGATTTTAATTGAATTTAATTTATTTTATTAATAATGAAATTAATAATTTATCATTAAAGTTTGTTTTTATTATCAATAAATATTAACATATTTTAATGACTATATACCAACCTGACCACGGATGGGGAGAAGATTTACCTAATCCTAGACACACATATTGTACCATTTCCACTAAGATTCTATACATGTTAATGTGAGGAAAAAATTGTGTTGTTTTTTACATGGTTATATTATGAAAAATAAGATTCTATTCAGACTAATTTGTGGTTTCCACAAAGACATATTTTAAAAAGTCATTATATTATAATATGATAGGACTATACAGACAATTATTTAAATTATTTTATAATTTAGAAGAAATTATTACAACACTTTCAGGTTACCTGTGGTATGATTATATCAATACGAGTAGTATTTAAACAGGTACGGTCACTCAATATTGTATAATACTTCAAAAGGTGACATGAACACTATTCTTTTATCCTTATTATTGATGATAGGATATCAAATAATATAAAAAACTAAAATACATTAGATTTCATAAGGATCTGAATTAATGGTGGACACTAAGTTATAATTACACCTTTCTTGGGAATCTTGGATTATACATAGATAATTTGATTTAGAATAATGGTAAGATCATTGGATCATTAAAAGATGATAGATTTGTCGATGCATTTTCATTGTCAGGATATGTGATCTAACTAGAAAACATGTCTAGTTTTGAATTTATCTTTGTCATGTATTTGAATTTGGAAACAATTTGATACGGTAAACCCATTTGGTGATGTTATATAATTATGTATGAGTTATGTGGCATTCAAATAACTCTAAATATTTATAGAAAATGATACTTTTCTATATGGTTGGCCATTATATCTACTATCAAATTATTTATGTTATATTATATGTATTGTTTAATATAGTTACATTATATAATATTTATTTTCATATTATCTAGTGGTTATACTATCCCCATGAATCATAGAAATCCTAACTGCTAGTTTGTAGTATCTATTGTATTCAGAGGATCTGTATAGGGTATGAGGTGACATGGTTCATCTACGAAATTGGTAGAATATGTCATGAAGTTTCAAAGTGTTAGTAAAGACTCGTTTTTATATGATATTATAGTATATATATTGTTAATTAAAATTGGATATTATGAAAACATGGGTCGTGTCATGTTATTAGGACCAGATAAAACATGAATATGTAATTTTAATTTTACAAAGAATGGTTATTTTGTTCCAAATTTATGAATGTAATGTTTTGATGATTTCTGAGGGATATTATTTGTGATTTATTGTTTTTGAACATCTCTTTTCATTAGGAGGTAATTGATTTTTTTTAAAGTGTTAAATTTTCAAAATAGGATTTCGTTGATATCTCTGTGGTAATATGTTTTTAAGAACTATGATACATTACATGATTCAGTTATTTAATGAATCATCAATAAAAAAATTCATAGTCTATTTATATATAATAAATTTGTTGCGTTCTACTTGATTATATAATGTTTTTAATATGTTTACATTTATAGAGTATTACATATGTCAATAATATATGTACCATAGACCTATATCTTTTAGTTTTTAATCAAGGTTAAATATATCCCTTTATGTGAGACTCTATATTTTTTGGTGTATTTATATAGTAAATGTACATACGTCCTTTTATTTTGTATCATAATTTTTTATTTCATTAACTATGATAAAAAAATTGTATAACCCATTATGTTTGACAATTTATTGAATCTCGATCATAGATATTTCTGCTGTAGTTCTAGGATGGTAGGGATGATCATAAACCACCGATAATCATGTTAGATATCTATATATTAATTATAAATCATATTGATTTTAATTTATGATATGTTTTACATTATCTTATTACTTTTATGGTATATGGAGAACTAACAGTGGTTTCTTACTTGTTAGATTTATCCACAGAGTTTTAGTTTCAACCACTACATCTTTTCTTTAGTCGATGGTCAAATTTGTATTGGAAATTTATCAATTAAGTCCCTATAACAAGGTTTTGATCAGATTAAGACGCAACTAGAGAGGAGGGTGAATCAATATACATATATGTTACAAGTAATCTCAATTTACTAGTGGGTTGTTTTATGTTGGGAAGATTAGTATGTTGGGAATTTATAATGCATTTGTAGACCCGTTTATTTTACGATTTGTTTTTTGAGACATTGAGCTAATATATAAACAATGAGTTTATAGAATCATATTACAGATGTATTCCAAAAAATTTATATGTGGATAATTTTATCAACTCAATCACAATTCAGAAGCCAAATTTAATAACAATTTTTCAGATTAAAAAATTACTGAAAAAACAAAAATACCAATGTCAATAAGTATTTTTCTTCATCCTTTTAAAAACCACTATGTATCATTTAACAATATTTTAAATATGGATATATATATATATATTGTTTTATGCATTTTTATAAAATTATTTATATATTATTTTAAAATTAATAATAATATTAGAATGTTTTTTTAAATTATAATATATGTTTTTAATGTTAATAAATTGCAATGGGCCTAGTGGGTCCAATTTATCCACCACCTGGTCCTTCCCCACCTGAGGGCCCAATAAAATATTAGTTCCCTCTATTAGGTCCAACTAATTTTTTTCATTAATTCTATAATTTATTTGAATGTGTTGGGATTAGAACCCATATCCAAAACATAATATTCTAACACCCATGTCACATACATGAAGTAATGGTCTCTAATATATGTTTATAAGTAATATAATTTCAAAGACACAAACACAGACCCACGCTCCTGTATATAAAAAATATCTACATACATATTAATATAAATATATAAAAATATTCAAATATATATAAATATATAAATATATACAAATATATATATATTTATTTATACATTTCAAAAATAATGATTATACCTAAATATATATAAAATTTTTATTTAGATCATTATTATATATATTTATATATAGAAATGTATAATTATACAAAAATATATTTAGTACTGTATATAAAAATTTATAAATATCAATAAATATACATATGCATAAAAATAAATCTCGATAAGATAAATATAAAAGAACACATTCATTGATATGTACAATTATATTTATTTTTATAATATATATAATTACATATAAATATAAAAATGTATATCTATATATATATATATATATTACATATAATTATATATCGGTGTATAATTATTTATCAATGAACAAACATATTTTTCAATATTAACATATATACATATGATTAAATATAATTAAAATCAAGTATATAAATATATATAAATATCAAAAATTAACTACAATTATATTTTTATATATCTCAATAAAAAGATATATATATATATATAAATTTTAAAATATGAATAATTATTAATAAATATCTATAAATATATACATATACAGAGAAAATCTTTATAAACAAATATAAATGAATGTAATCATATATATATATATATATATGATTTGATGTAATTACAAATTAATATGTAAATATACACATATTCATACACATACATGAAAGTATATATAAATTTACATAAATTTAATATAATAATGATAAATATATAAAAATATATATTCAACTGTAAAAATATATAAACTGATATAAATAATTAAATTTTTATAGTTATATATAGATATAATTAACAAATATTTAATAATATCTGTAGAAATGAATATATATATATATATATTGAAATAATCTATTAATATATAAGAACCCATGAAAACAAATTCATAAATATAAAAATATACAAATAAACATTAATATATATAAAGAAATTTAACTATATATTAATTTATATTAATGGATGTATATATTCCTAAATATATGTTAGTTTATGTATATATATAGATCTGTTTGTATTAATAAATACAATGAAAATCCGATGAATACATACAAACAAATGTTTTGTGTATTTGTGTGTGTGTGTGTGTGTATTTGTGTTTCAGAAAAACCATTCCCTAAAACAAACTAGAAGAATCCATATGTAAATAAAAAATCTATAATACCTGACACTAAAATATAATGTGAATCGTGATTTAATTTAACATTGGATGTAAAAATAAGTTGTATATCACTACACTGGAACGACACCCTCTGGCACACTGAAACAAGCATATTGATGGCAAAAATCCATAATGAAAAATATCGAATATATGAAATTGGATGAAAATATTTACACATTTGGGATATCATATCATATCTTAGGGAGAGCTCGGATATTTCATTTCATTTTATTTATTTTAGGAGATTAGAATCACCGTTGAAAAATTAAGCCTTATAAACACTCATAAGTAAAAAACATAAGAATCGGGTATATTTAGTCACACTGTAAAATTATAGTTCATCAAAGTCAATCAATCAGTTCCATCGCCATTAAAATTGTGCATGGGACCCACCATTTACATTGACTCCCTCCTATTTTCTATATATACATTGTCTCTAACCATCGTCTTTTATTTAACTAAGTGTGTTACTATTATGAGTAATTTTAATGAAATATCATGTATCACCTAACTAGACTTCCATGATAAATATCAGGTAACATCATCAAAATGAATAATTTGAATATCTTAAAATTTGTTCATCATTCATCCAAATCATTATCTCATACACATCAGGGTTCTATAACATATCATCTAGACCATTACCTATGCAGGACATTTATATGCACATGTATTTATCAAGTAGAGATTTTTTTTTTGGTTTTATCTTTTGGGATATGAGAAATCAAAACATTAAAGTCAAATAAAATTTTCTAATAATCTATCACAAAAAAAAATACTTTTAATGAAACATAAAAACATTCAACACATAGAAAAAAACAACTGCTCAAATTTTTCCACCAATAGTCTATTTCTCCCCACCATTTAATCAACCTAATACCACTACAATAAATTTTCTCAAATGAAGTTAAAGAACTATATCATTGGTCCACATGACATATATATTTTGTCTCCAACTGATCCTTCATAGGTCTAGCACAACATCCACTAAGTGGATCCAAATAAATTTAAATTTTATAATAATTTTCAATGTTTATGGGAGAAAAATCTATTCCAATAAAAATGAATTTCTCATTGAATTACATATAATAAAAATCCACCGTATTCCCTTCTTCCATGCTACACCTATAAAAATCCATTATTTCTATTACCCTTCATACATCAATGACTCATATATTCATATTCTTTTATAGAATTTCTAAAAAAATATATATCCCCAAGACACATCATGTACATGTTCCCTTAATGGATAAAAAGTCTACATGTTATTCATCTATGTGACAGTTTATTAAAAAACTTTGAAATACGTTTACACATAAAAAGAATCATCTATTTATAAAGAATATATCATATAATATTTTCAAATACTATAGAATCTAATTCATACGAGAAAATTGTTTTGTAATAAAATTCACCAAAATAAAACATATTAATCCTAAATAAAATTTATTTTCATACCATATATATAAAATTGAATACATCAAGAAACATACCACTGATTAAAGAAAAACATTCCACATATCAATTTACTCATTCTTATTTTCTAGTTCATTCTCTATAGAATATTCCAAGAGTAAAAAATGGTGTTTATATCATCTTACTTTTGATCATTCCAAATATCATGAATAAATTCCATAGGTATTCTATGAATTAAAATACTAAAAATATCTTCCACCCAAAACTTTTAATATATGTCCCAAAATTAATATTTGATTCTCCATTATTACCCATATAAATGTTTCTAGAAAAAAAGTAAAATATTATCCCCTAAATACATTTAATGTAAGGACCTAAAATGACTATTATATCTACATAATATAAATAAATGGGAAATATCAAATCTTTTAATTTATTATAGAAACATCAATGATCGAAATTTTTAAATACATATTTCTGATCATCTAGAGAACTTAATATCTTATTTCCCTAGCTTTGTTCTTTTTTTGAGTCTATTATTATTCACCATATACCTCATATAGATTTCCTCAAATAATCTAAATAAAAAATAACCAACCCATACATAAATTCGACATATAATATTTCAGAATAATTAACAAATTAACACTACCTAGATGTATGAATTTTTTAAAATAGTTGAAAAAATTTAATAGCATATACTTATTTATTTGTAAAATACTCCATGAAATATAAATCCCCTTGAAACCACTTCCTATTCCTATCATAATCATCTTTGAAATCTATGAAAAAATATTTTATATCAATTTTCTTTCCTCTGGTATATTTTTTAGATACTTGAAATTATTGAAATATAGTAAATTCAATTCCCTATACATGGACAACTCCATGTTTATATAATATTTAAGACCTAATAATTATTATAGGATCTATAACTCTCCACAATCTATAGAAAATCAAGTAAAATTAATTTCTAATTCACTTTATCATTATTATTATTCTTGTTGTAATCTATAATTGATCTTATTATTATAAACATTCCAAAATAAAAAAAAATTATTAACTTCCCATCAATCTCACTACCCTAATGATTTTTTATATATTGAGTTATGAAGTATAACATCTATTTGAACTAGGAAAAAAAGAATTTCTATTTTAATAGAACATTTGTAATCATTTTTCATCATAAAAAACATATTATGATAATATATGATATGTTCATATTATTATAATTTCTATAAACTCAAGCATTCATGGTTGTTAAGGGATTTTAAATTAAAATTACTTTGAATTGAAACAAATGTTGTCATCTACATATCCCACAAATAATAATAATAAAATTATCTTAAATTTGTACTAATCAATGTAATTAACATGGAAAAATTTAAATATACTATTTCTTATGTTGGGTAACATCTATTGGTAATTTAAATAAAATATATTCTCTAACAACATAATCCATTGGATATTTAAATATCATTGGGATCAAAAGTATAAGAATAATTCAAAGGTTTACAAAAATGATGTAAAACATTGAAATCATCATGCATGGAATCGTAATACTAAGGTTACTAAATCAAATATTATTCAATCCCATTTCTTTCAAGGATCTCAAAAGTCCCCTATGAACATTTGAAAACATTATTTTCTTTTATATCTTCATGTTCTCAATCCACAGTGATAGTCGAAATAAAAAATGATCCTCAACCTACAACTATATTTTTCATCAATGGTGATGGGAATAATATTTGTATCTACACTAATTATATTCCATTATATTTTGAAATAGATGTCATTTCCTTGAAGTATCCTAATGGAGATGAAAACCCAATTGCATTGCCTCTCATACCACTATTCATCGTAGAGGTTAACACCATGACCTACCATACAAGGCATTATATGGAGGCATATAAATTGTTCCTTATAATTTATTTTTGGCAAGATAACTCGATGAGAGATCTATTTTTCTCTGAATTAACACCGAAATTGAAGATTTATGCTTGGAGCATCTACTCTAACACGTTCATTGTCTATTATTACTGACTAATTGTCTAAGGGGGAAAAATTATGCTCATTTGATCTTCTGTGCCAAAATATTTATATAACCATTATGATGTCCTCATTAAGAAATCATTATACATATATTAAATATATTGATGAGGGACCCCTTGTATTAATATAATATTTTGGAAATATAGTCTTCCCATATAGTCATTGAGAATTTTTCCTTGATAAAAAATAACGAGGGATACCTTTATTAGTAGATACAAGACTCAAAAACCATATTTCTATCTTATGGTGGACTCGGTAAACAAGTCAAATAATCCTTATTGAAATAATAACATCCCTATTCCTAGATCATTAATAGAAGAATCAATAGAATAATCCATTTGTGATTCCCCTTCTCCTTATAACAGGTGGAGAACCTTGTGATAAAACCCAAAATTTGAAATTTTGTCATATAATGCCTTTTTATATGGTCGATTATTTGATACATATTGTATATACCAAAGATAACTCAAAAATATGATATATTTTACTCATATATCAGTTCCTATAATAAGAAATTAGGCATCCATATATTCCCATGTATATATTGTATTTCATTCACATCAACAAGAAAATTGGAAGGTGGGACCACACCTAAAATATATTCCCATTTGAAAAAACAATCCTGGTCTAAAACCATCATTCTACTCTCCCTATCCATGAATCAAGAGATAACATATAATACATCATTAATTAATAACTCATGACTCTCTTCATTACTCATATGATTTTCAGATAATAGGGTCCACAATTTTTTTCATTATTAAATTTAAAAAGAACTTGTATAGGAGTTTTCTAGCGTGGTGCTTCATCTAACACATTTACCATTACATGTGTACATAGAAGGACAACTTCCTATGAATGACTGCAGTAAACCCATATTTTTTTCTAGGATTCACATCATGTTATTAAATGATATATTTGATGATCTTGTGTTCCCGAAAAACAAAAAAAAACACTCCCATAAGATAATGGCTCCAACAATCAAATTCATGAAAAACTTATACATTATTAAGAACAATAATTATGTATTACTTATCATGATGAATCAATTGGTGAGACCCATATAAAAAAATCAATCATCTTACATTATTAATACACCCATTATGATTAATTATCCATAAAAACACTATATAATTTCTATAATGATCTGACTGAATATTGATCTTTGCTGAAGTAAGCCTTCCTTTACGCTCAAAAATTTCATTCTCATTTTATTCATACCATAATAACCTCACACCATTCTTAGTCGGATTCTTATGATATGATGTATGTAATGATATTTACCATAATGAATTGATATAATACTCTCTTCAAACCCTTGAATTATTGTATATCAAATGTGTTATTTGGATGGACCCAAAAAACAATAACACTCAACATATCATAAGTCAAATGATAAATATGAGTTTGAGATAATACGTCCCAAGAAGTGATCATTGTCGATCCAAATGTATAACATTCATAGTGTGTCATATAATTGAATCTCTCTCAGTGAACTCAATATGATCTCAAAATGTTTGACATGGTCACATTGAGTATGAGAATAAAAGAAGATTTTTCCACAAAAACCGTTATTGTGGAATTAAAGTTTCGGTGGACACACCTATTTATCATGTACAATATATTTGGGTCTATTTATAAAACCAAACCACATATCTATAGGTTTATATAGATTTTTATAAATAATTAAGGTCTAATGTAGTATATAAGAAATTCTGACTCATATAAAAATGATAGAACACTCTATAGGTGATCTTTGAGAATACATGGATCCACTGTAACACCCCTAGATTTTATGAAAAATATTCTTTTTAATTTTATTAATGTCTTGTGTTGTACGCTACACCAAAAGGAGCTTGCACAACATGCTTCCTTGACTTGCCTTTCATTACATGCAATCGTGACCTTCCTCGATAGTGTGTTTAGTACGCAATATCGAGTTTCACTAAACAACGATATGCTATTAAAATATTATTAAAAATAGTTGTTATGAATAGTAATAACCACTTTTTGAAATATTGTAAATTTTATTTTTCAAAATGGACTTCATTTTTGGATTTGGAATATTGAAATTAGCTTAGGGTGAAATTTTGGTACTTTTCGGATAACTTTTATATTCTGATGAATAGTGAAAATTACTAAATTTTAATTACAAACAAATTTTTTAATGGAAATAATTAATAGTGATATATTATTTATTTGAGTGGTTTTAAATTATATTTAGAATATATTTTTACAATTTAAAACAATGTTGTTCGTTGGATGTAATTTCACATTTAAACCAGACATAAACAAGTGCCAATCTTTTGATAGTTATTATCTATTAAAAACACGAAATTTGTTTTGACGACGGGAATTAACTTTTAAATTAGTTAATGTAACTGATATGTTTTTAATTTGTTAAAATAAACATCATTTTTGAATTCATAATATCAAATAATGCTTAGGCCTAATTTTTGGTATTTTTCTGGAAACTATCATTTTTTGATGAATAGTGAAACCACTATGTGGTAGTTAAAAAACTGAATTTTTTCATAAAACATAATTTTACCGCTTCTGTGAGTGGAATTTAAAAGATCTGGGAGACACGGTTGATGTCAGTAAGTTAAATGTGGTTCAATGAGATGAAAATAATTTTTGGTGAATAGTAACTTTTTACTTTTTTTTACCACGGTTAAAAGTAAATAGGGTAATTAGGGGTAAAAATGTTATTATGATTACCCTAACACATGTACTAATTCTATTGTATAAGTTTAATTCGACCAAAAACAACCTTAGGAATAAAATATGACCATTTAGGCCCACTTGGATTAGATTAGGACATTTATTATTAATTTATTTAAAGAAGGGTTAAAATAGTTAAAATCAAAGTTTAATAAATAATAATTTTTAATATGGGGTTATACATAAGATATATTCGACTATAAATATTAATTAGAAAGATCAAAAGATTTCCTACATAATGGTATTTTATTTTTAATTTTTAGACATTAAATTATTTAATTTATTTATGACACAACGATGATGCAGTAATTATCTTATTAATGAAATATTGACATAATTGATGTTATAAATACCCAAATAAATGTAAGACTTTTTATGAATTAAAATAATTTAATAGGTTAATATGAAATGTTATTATTGATTTAATTAACTTGGTCCGAGCTAATCATTCTGTTATGATTTTCACAAAAATCAATTACTAAATAGTGTCAAAATTGACATAAAATAGTTTTTAAAACAAATATTATATTATAAATTTTTATTTTTTTCCTAAAAATCTAAGTATCGGCCAAATTACTTATATAAGGTTATATATATTAATAATAAACAACTTGGGCTTCGTTTGGATTGATATAGTATGTTTATTAACCTTATAGTGTAAGAAAACAAGAAGCCATAGTGAAAGTTAAAGTATCAAACTTAAAGTTAAATCTAAATGATAATGTCAAAATTGATACCTAAACCTGTCTAAATTCTATTGGATGAGATGATCTCTACCCATACCCACCTTATCTTCTAGATATATCAATTTGTAGCTATTAAAAACCGAATTTTACTTTATAATAAAATAATATTTTTAGTTATTCCAAAGGTGCCCCTCTCCTCTCTTATAAAAGGTAACCTCCTCCCCCTCTTCCTCACACCACATTGAGCCTTCAAGATCGGACAAAACCTTCCTACTTCTCTTCTAAACTTACCTAGAAAGATCCTAGAGGTTCTGGTCTTCTTCAAAAACCAATTTTAGTGCCCTAAAAGGAGGTCTCAAAGAAGCACTTCAAAGAAGAGGTAATGTCCCTTACTGATTCTTTCATATTTATTTCTTCTTCCACTTCTTCTTATTTAGTTGTTTCATTATGAAGTAATAACATCAGTATCACTAATATACTGATATGTTATTATAATTATGAAACAACCCTATTTCACCATCTATCCATCCTACGGAAAAAGAAATCATCACACATGCGTACGTACGGAATACCATCTCCACGCCGTGGTGTAATCTATTTTCCACCACCACCTTACATGGATGGGTAAAATGGTGTAAATAATTACTATATTTTACTATTATAAAGTCATATTGATTCTGAAATAGTATACATACACTCCAATACAATTCCACGATCATAGGAACAATATCATCACTCGTGCGTACGTACGGAATACCGTCTCCACGATGTGATGCGACTCGTTCTACATGATCATAATTTCATGATGATTATATAAATGAATTTAATGAATTAATATGATATATATTACACTAAAACCATTCTGGAAATGAGGTATCTATAACCTAAAGATAAGAATAAGAATTTATTCGACAAAACACCCATAAGAACAAAAAGTAATAAACACCCGAATAACAAGTAGCAATGAAATATTACTAATAAGAAGCTATGAATATGACCATATATGATATCATAAAAATAAGTATTATTCTCTAATAAGTCAATAACATTATTTAAATCATTATACCAGAGGTTCGGACACGTACACAGCATATCAGACCTAAGGTAAGGGAAATATCACAATCACAATTTTATCCAAAATTGTGTATACTTTGGCATTTACTAGGGTGTATTTTATCATCCAAATCCATGTTTCATCAATATGTAATATTATTTCCATCCACCTACAATTTTTTAAATCCAATTTTACCCTTCGGTGATTTTTTAGTAAAGGATATGAAAGGAATCTTTTGTCTTTTTTCGTACGAGGTACTTTTTGTCTTTTCCGACAAAAGTACGAGAAGAATGTTTTTTAACTTATACGCAATGAATGGATTTTTAAAACAAAATATAAAATAATCTTCATTTACAATTTTTCATGTTTATTTTTAATCAACTTCTTTTAGTTTAAGATTGTATGACATGTTAAGAAAAGATAAATGTTTTTGAAGTAGAAATGATATTTTCCTCAAGAATGGAGTTCAAGTGTTTTATCAAAATTATTTTCCATCTATGATAATAAAGGGTTTAGTTTCTATCCCTATTGTTACATGAATTTTATTATGTTGTGATGGAAATATTTTTATGAATACTTTTATCTTATATGAATTTTTTATGATGTCATGATGTTTAAAGATTCCCATTTTTATTACATGGGTTATGCTATGATGTATGATTTATGATTTTGTGGCACACATAAGAATGGTATCATTATGAGATGGGTGGGACCTATATCTCCCTCCATTGCATTAGGTAAAGATTTTATATCTCATGATATAGACATGGATGGAACGGTAGGTTATACCGGTTCAGTGAAACATGACTGAAACGAGAAGTGAACTCGGTTCATAAAAGGACTTTTTCCACTAAGATAGTCTTGGAAATGAGTCTTGACTAATAATAAATGATTCTCTATGATTATGTGTGTATGCCACAAAGTTTCATGTTTTAAGTTATGATTATTTGGATTACAGTTCCCTACTATGATTTATCCCACGTTATGATATGATGATCTGTTTTGCAGGTTATGATTTCCAAAATGTTATGTTCTTATGAATATGATGTGATTGATATTTGTTTTTTTTACCCTTGCTGAGCATTTGAGCTCACCCTTTTATGTTTTCTTTTCCCCAGGATATAAAGAATGGTTTTATGTAAGAAAAAAAGGGAAGATCTTTATGGGAGAGGTTTAAGATCTTTCACCACGATTAGAACATTATATTACGAGTTTCCAAAGACACTAAACTATTACGGTCCATGTGTGTGTGTTTTTGTTATGTACTAAGTATTCCGCAAAAGTAATGTAATGTCCATGTACGTCATGTTTCGGGTCTCTACCGTTGGTATCAGAAGAAAGGTTTAGTCAACCTTTGGAAACTAGGATGCAAGAACTTTAGTGAGATCCCTTTAGATATTTCTAAGGTATGTCTAAGGATGTCTCTAAGGATAAGAATACGTATAGGTTATAGTCCTAGAATGGCACTAACAATCGTAGAATTTAACCTAAGTTGTTAGATATTCAGGGTACTCCCCCTTTTATTATGTTGTTTTTCCTAGCATGATTTTTGCCTTTCACACTATTCTTTTTGGGTTTTAGACGATGGCTGGAACCAGAAGGAACCATGTCGATCAATGCAATGGAAAATACAATGATTTTCCTCCTGAACAAACAAATTTTATTGGAGATAGAGTGAAAAATTTTATTTCTATACTTACACAAGATATAAATCATTCTGGACATCCAAATGAGCAGAGAAGGGAACAATATTCTATTGAGCCCTTCATGAGGCAACATCAACCTTCTTTCAGTGGGTCTTCTGATCCACTTGTTGCTGAACAATGGATCAATAGCACTGAAAAGATATTTTCAGTTCTTCAATGTTCTAAACATGATAAAGTCATCTTAGCAGTATATCGTTTTGAAGGTGATGTTGATCAATGGTGGAATCTTATCAAGAATACGAGGCAAAGAGATGAAGTTGAGTCCATGGAATGGGACGAGTTCAAAAACTTAATTTTCAATAAGTACTTCCCTCGTATTCTTAGAACAAAGATAGAGAAGGAGTTTTTTGAACTAAAGAAAAAAGATGATGAATCTGTTGGTATAGACGAAGCAAATTTTACAAGGCTTGCAAGGTATGCATATGGCTTTATCATCCAACCTGAATGTAAAGTTGATCGATTATTCAGTGGCTTAAAACCAAGTCTTCGACAGGAATTAGCTATAATAGACTTCAGTATCTATGAATAAATTGTGCGTTGTGCTAACAAGGTTGAAATGGAAGTTGGTGTTACTTATCCATCTCATAGTTTTGATAAGAAACGAAAGATGGAGTTCAAGGAGAAATCTCAGAATAATGGTGAAAAGAAGATGAATGTTTCTTTATGCTCAAAGTGTGGAACGAAGCATGGTGGAGATTGTCTTAAATGGACAAGTAAATGTTTCAAATGTGGAAAGGAAGGTCATCGGGCATTTGAATTCTGCAATGATGGGAAGAAGATGCCTAATGATGCAAACAAAGGAAGGGATACCGAGAATGAACCTACTACACTTAAATGCTACAAGTGCAAGGAAATGGTTCATTATGCTAATAAATTCCCTAATCCAAGAGTTGGTTATGATCTACATGAGAAACCACTTAAGGAGAAGGACAAAGGGAAGTCACATGCGATCACCATTGGCGATGTCGAATATGAAAATGATGTGGTGGAATGATTAAGTGTTTATATAATGGGATTCCAAAATAATGTTGTATATAGTATCGTGGAATATTGGACTATTTATGTATTGGACTATTGAGGTTATCAATAATTTTATGGTACCAGTAACCATGGAATGTGATTGAGATATTTTTGGAAAAAAATATGAGATGTGAATAATGAAGGGAAAATGAGAAAATGAAATATTTGATAGTATTCATGAGCTCATGTTTGATATAAGGTCTAAGTGATATCATGGTTTGAGTATATAGAATTTTGAGGATTTTGGTATGTGGAAAGCGTTAACTTTTAACTGCATTCATGTTTTCACTATGGTTCAATTAATGGGTTTTCATTCTTCAAGATAATACATGATTAAGGTATTCACATGATTGTAATTTGACCAACAAGATATATATTATAATATATGGGGGATAAATGACGGCATTCACGTGATCATTTTCTTTATACTATGAGCTTGGACCGAAGTATTTTTGATAAGCCTAAAGATTGGAAAAGATTATGTTAACCATAATATAGTATTGTTTAAGGATAGAAATTTTTTTGAAATTTTTTATGTGATGTTATAGTAATGTAGTTTTAGAAAAGGACAACCTACAGGATGAGCGACAGCCAATCACGTCGGACAAGGATGTGGGAATCGAACCCACAACCGAAGTGCGACTGGCCGTTGTCGCCTAAAAATGGCCTACCTGAAGACCCTGTTTAGTAGAAACTAGTTTTATTATATTAAGAAGTATGATATATGAAGTATAAGTCCATTTTAGGAACCATATATGATTAATCTCAATATATATGGACTTATGTATTTTTTGATAACTTTTTTAACGTTTTGTTTGAGACAGATGGAATGACCCATCATTCTATCACATGATCTGCTAACACATCATGAATGAAAAATTCAACTTCATTTCATTAAGAGATGAAGTAGAAATTGTCCAATGAACGACAAACGGTGAGACTATACCAAAATCACGAAAGTATTTCTTCTAATTCCAATTTCATCAACTTTAGGGAAATGATCTTGAAAACCAAAAATGTTTTGCTAGTACTCTTATATCTGATGAATCAGATAGTACCTTAGATCATCACAAATTTATGGCTTTGTGATTGCTGGATTTTCCATGGCCATGTTCTCTACCACTCTCCATCAGAACACGATTGTTATATTTCTCTTCCATATCCATATTTTAACCTATGTGGAAACCCTGTGATTAGTTTATTTGGGTAAACGTTACATTTCATACTTTTGTTTTTAAATATTGGTTTTGGTATTCCTTTTTTCGATGTGGGTTTATATTAAAGATAATTTCTAATAGCAAACCATTTATAACCCCGACAAATTTCGAGGGCGAAATTCATTTTAAGGGGGGTAGAATGTAACACCCTGAGATTTTATGAAAAATATTATTTTTAATTTCATTAATGTCTTGTGTTTTACACTACACCAAAAGGATCTTTCACAACACGCATCCTTGACATTCCTTTCATTAGACGCAATCGCAACCTTCCTCGATAGTGTGTGTAGTACGCATTATCAAGTTTCACTAAACAATGATATGTTATTAAAATATTATTAAAACTAGATGTTATGAATGGTAATAACCACTTTTTGAAATTTTGAAAATTTTATTTTTCAAAATGGACTTCATTTTTGGTTTCGTAATATTGATATTAGCTTAGGGTGAAATTTTGGTACTTTTCGGATAACTTTCATATTCTGATGAATAATGAAAATTACTAAATTGTAATTAAAAACAACTTTTTTATTCGAAATAATTAATAGTGATAAATTATTGATTTGAGTGGATTTAAATTATATTTAGAAAATATTTTTACAAATTTAAAACAATGTTGTTCATTGGATGTAATTTTACATTTAAACCAGACATAAACAAGTGTCAATATTTTGATAGTTATTATCTCTTAAAAACATGCTATTTGTTTTGACGAAGAGAATTAATTTTTAAATTAGTTAATGTAACTGATATTTTTTGAATTTGTTAAAATAAACATCATTTTTTAATTCATAATATCAAATATATGTTAGGCCTAATTTTTGGTATTTTTCTGGAAACTTTCATTTTTTGATGAATAGTGAAACCACTAAGTGGTAGTTAAAAAACTGAATTTTTTCATAAAACATAATTTTACCGCTTCTGTGAGTGGAATTTCAAAAATCCGGGAGACACGGTTGATGTCAGTATGTAAAATGTGGTACAATGAGATGAAAATAATTTTTGGTGAATAGTAACTTTTTACTTTTTTTACCCCGGTTAAAGGTAAATAGGGTAATTAAGGGTATAAATGTTATTATAATTATCCTAACACATGTCCTAATTCTATTGGAAAAGTTTAATTAGACCAAAAACAACCTTACGAATAAAATATGACCATTTTGGCCCACATGGATTAGATTAGGACATTTATTATTAATTTATTTAAAGAAGGGTTAAAATAGTTAAAATAAATGTTTAATAAGGTAATCAATTTTAATATGGGGTAATACATAAGCTAAAGTCGACTAAAAAAATTAATTATAAAGTTAAAAATAATTCCAACATAATGGTATTTTATACGTAATTTTTAGACATTAAATAATTTAATTTATTTATGACACAACAATGATGCAGTAATTATCTTATTAATGAAATATTGACATAATTGATGTTATAAATACCAAAATAAATGTAATTAGAGACTTTTTATGAATTAAACTAATTTTCTAGGTTAATATTACATGTTATTATTGATTTAATTAACTTGGTTCGATCTAATCATTCTGTTATGATTTTCACCAAAATCAATTACTAAATAGGGTCAAAATTGACATAAAATAGTTTTTAAAACAAATATTATTTTATTAATTCTTATTTTATTCCTAAAATCTATAGTTCGGACAAATGACTTAGATAAGGTTATATATATTAATAACAAACAACTTGGGGTTCGTTTGGCTTGATATAGTATGTTTATTAACCTTATAGTGTAAGAAAACAAGAAGACACAGTGAAAGTTAAAGTATCTCACATAAAGTTAAATCTAAATGATAAGGTTAAAATTGATACCTAAACCTATCTAAATTCTATTGGATGTGAGGATTTCGACCCCTACCCACCTTATATTCGAGATATATCAATTTGGAGGTATTAAAAACCGAATTTGACTTTATAATAAAATAATATTTTTAGTTATTCCAAAGGTGCCCCTCTCCTCCCTTATAAAAGGGAACCTCCTCCCCCTCTTCCTCACACTACATTAAACCTTCAAGCTCGGAAACCCCTGCGAATTTCTCCTCTCTACTTCCCTAGAAACATCCTAGAGGTTCTGGTATTCTTTAAAGACCTATTTTAGTTCCCTAAAAGGAGTTCTCAAAGAAGCACTTCAAAGAAGATGTAATGTCTGTTACCGATTATTTCATATTTATTTCTCCTTCCACTTATTCTTCTTTAGTTATTTCATTATGAAGTAATAACATCAGTATAAATCATATACTGATATGTTATTATAAGTATGAAACAACCCTATTTCACCATCTATCAATCCTACGGAAAAATAAATCATCGCGCGTGCGTACGTACGGAATACCATCTCCACGCCGTGGTGTAATCTATTTTCCACCACCACCTTACTTGGATGGGTATAATGGTGTACATAATTACTATATTTGACTATTATAAAGTGATATTGATTCTGAAATAGTATACATACACTCTAATACAATTCCATCATCATAAGAACGATATCATCACTCGTGCGTACGTATGGAATACCGTCTCCACTATGTGATGTGACTCATTCTACATGATCTTCATTGCAAGATGATTATATAAATGAATTTAATGAATTAATATGATATATATTACAGTAATAACATTCAGGAAATGAGGTATCTATAACCTAAAGAGAAGAATAAGAATTTATTCGACAAAACATGCATAAGAACAAAAAGTAATAATCACCTGAATAACAAATAGAAATGAAATATTAATAATAAGAAGCTAAGAATATGACCATATATGATATCATAAAAATAAGTATGATTCTGTAATAAGTCAATAACATTATTTAAATCATTATACAGGTGGTTCGGAGACGTACAAAGCATATCAGACCTAAGGTAAGGGAAATATCACAATATCATTTTTATCTGAACTTTTTTATACTTTGGCATTTAATGGGGTGTATTTTATCATCCACATCCATGTTTCCTAAATATGTAATATTATTTCCATCCACCTACAATTATTTAAATCCAATTTTACCCTTCGGTGAGTTTTTAGTAAAGGATATTAAAGGAATCTTTTGCCCTTTTTCGTACGAGGTACTTTTTGACATTTCCGACAAAAGTACGAGAAGAATGTTTTCTTAACTTATACGGCATGAATGGATTTTTAAAACAAAATTTCAAAGAATATTCCTTTAAAATTTTTCATGTTTATATTTAGTCAACTTATTTTAGTTTAAAATTGTATGACATGTTAAGAAAGGAAAAAAAATTTTGATGTAGAAAGGATATTTTCCTCAAGAATGGAGTTGAAGTGTTTTATCAAAATTATTTTCGATCTAAGATAATAAAGGGTTTTGTTTCTATCCCTATTATTTCATAAATTTGATTATGTTGTGATGGAAATATTTTTATGAATTCTTTTATCTTATATGAATTGTTTTATGATGTCACGATGTTTAAAGATTCCCATTTTTATTACATGGGTTATTCTCTGATGTATGATTTATGATTTTGTGGCACAAATAAGAATAGAATCATTATGAGATGGGTGGGAACTATATCTACCGCCAATGCATTGGGTAAAGATTTTATATATCATGAGATAGACATGGCTGGAACGGTAGGTTATACCGTTTCAGTGAAACAGGACTGAAACGTGGAGTGAACTTAGTTCAGAAAGGGACTTTGTCCACTAAGATAGTCTTGGAAATGAGTCTTGACTAATAAGAAATGATTCTCTAGATTATGTGTGTATGCCACAAAGTTTCATGTTTTATGTTATGATTATTGGGATTACATTTCAATACTATGATTTATCCCATGTATGGATATTATGATCTGTTTTGCAGGTTAAGATTTACAAAATGTTATGTTCTTATGATTATGATGGGATTGATATTTCTTTTGTTTACCCTTACTGAGCATTTGAGCTCACCCTTTTCTGTTTTCTTTTCCCCAGGATATAAATAAAGGTTTTAGGTAAGAAAAAAAAGGGAAGATCTTTATGAGAGAGGTTGAAGATCTTTCACCACGATTAGAAGATTATATTCCAAGTTTCCAAATACACTAAACTATTACGGTCCTTGTGTGTGTGATTTTGTTACGTACTAAGGATTCCACAAAAGTAATGTAATGTCCATGTACGTCATGCTTCGGGTCTCTACATCCACAGATCTAGAAAAAGAAGTCTTTAATTCAAGTAAAATTTAATATAGTATTTATCATAATCTATTTCATCTATCATTAATCCACACATAGCATAAGGGTTCAATCTAAATTATTGGTCAAAAGGATAAAAAAACCACAAGGAGAAGTATTGGTTAAGATAAAACCATTTTATTCAAAATCCTCTAACTATCTTGTGAGCTCATGGATATCACTAGGTTACACCATGTATTGAGTAATAGATAATGGAGATTCACCTAGAAGGATAAAATATTTAAAAGTTACATGTCTATCCGGTTTTTTATTCAAAATTCATCTGATTATCCATTTATTATATTTTCAACCATCAATGAAAAATATAACACAAACAACATCTTACCATCAATGAAATGATTGGAAATTTTGGATTTCATCCCTCTGTGCATAAAATTCTCTTGTCTATATTGACTAGCCTGGATATCCCAATCACAATTTTTTACATATAAATCACCCAAATGTGATATGAAATTCTCTATTTCGTGATAATATTAAATGTGTAAATTATGATGAAGGATATATTCCATCAAAATTTAGACATCAACCTCGTCCTCTTCAAGGATAAATAGAATCCCTAATAAGTGATAATCACCAATAAAATGAGTAATAAACATAAATTATATTATTCCACTAATATTTCACCTATATATGTTTCAAAAATCATTACCACAAAAATTTATAGTGTTTTATGCTTATGTAATTCCTTAATCGATACATTAATAATGGAGTGGGAGGAGAATGTATCGAGAAAAGAATACAAAGTAATGGATGATAGTAGATTAGTACATATTAAAATATATGGTCATGCATATTGGTCCTCAGGTATAACATAAAATTAATTAAATTGTTATGATATATAGGCTTGAGTTGTAGCTAGACAACCATATGCAGTTACAATTTCTTAACACTGAAATGAATATGTTTTTCTACCTCATCCATTACACCCCCATCAGCATGTTCAGAAGATTCGACACCAGATTGCTTCTTAAAAAGGATTCTTTGATCATTACCCATATTTTGTGTAGGTTATGGGTCCCATTCCTCAATAAATTAGTGAAAATGTATGAAGAACTTATAAATATGATTTATGATCAAGAAAATGTGACACTCTGGATAGTATCTTTCACCTTGATGATTTGCATGCCTCCATCATACACACAGAAGGAATTTAAAATAGATACCAATTGAAATAATATATCTACCACTGATTTTATAGAATACCTACAGGATATGATTCCTGCTACTATATAAAATAATGAAAAATAATTAACAGATGTTACCTACTCATAATTATTATCCTACTTCATGTAGAATATTCTGATAAAATCTTAGTTCAAGATCTCAGAAATGGATGATATGTGAAAGAAAATATTCTATGTTGGATGAAATATATGGTCCCATACCTAATTCATAACATTTTTTTATAGAAAACTAAATATGATAAGTATCAATAATAATGTATGATCGATAAAACATGGTTAAAATTCGACGACGTAGTTAATACCCTATTTTAGGTTCATGAACTCCCTATCTAGGTTAGCTTTATCCTTCTCATAGAAAAAGTATTCATAGATGTAAAACAATTTTTCCACCCAAACCATTCCCTATTAATGACCATATTGGGTACTCACATCCCCAAAAAACATGAAAAAGTAAAAAAAACATGTAGGTACCATGATTTACCCTCTTCTATAGAAGCATATCAAATGCTTGAAGATATAAAAAATGTTTGTAGTTAGAAATCAGAAACTAAAGTAACTCAATTAACCATAGAATGTGAGATAAGGTTTCTATGAAAAATAAAAAAATATATTATACATTATATGTGCCGTCTATAGAGAACCCTACTTATGCCCATTATATATATGAAATTCCCTCGATGTTGAGGATATATTCTATTTTTTGGAAAAGGAAGTGGTGTCATAGGTACCATTCTTAGATTAACCCATGTAGATCCTGAATGACCACCTCAGATTCGTGATCTTATCAACCATCCATTCATATTACTTGATTAAATCATTATTCAAAATCTCTACGTATTCCATGATAATACCTCATAATAAAATTTGGTAAATATATGGTGATTGATGTCAACAAAAATTAGAAATGAATCAAATCCAAAAAAGCTTATTTCACATAAATCATAAAGCTAATCATTGGGAATCAATACCATATGGATATTATCCCAACAACCTAAGTTAATATTTTCTGTACTGGAATGTGTTTAAGTTTTTATTTACAAGGGATCTATATATGGGGGTTCAATTTAATGATATAGAAGAATACACTCTTTAATTTGAAAAAGCATATTAATTTACTCGAAACAATTTAATTTATATCAAGTGTTAATATAATATGTTTTTAAGTGAGTTGATACATAATAAAATGTTCAATTAAATTTATTTTCAATCACAGATTATAAAGTCTCATACACTATATAAATTCAAAGTGAAAAAATTTAATTACCTATAGCCTATAACTTTCAGTCTCAAAATGTAACTGGTAAGACAAATTTCCTATATTAGATAAGTTAAAATTCCTAAATTATAAATAACCTTAAAAATTATATATTAAATTATTATCCATTTCATCACATCCAAATCCCAGTTCATGGAACTAGGGATATATAGCTGACTTGGGATGAAAATGGTTATTTAAAATTTCATCATCAATATATACAAGAAAAAATGATATAGGTTGATGATAAAATTTTAAAAATTGTATTTCACATTCGTGTAGAATATGTTAGTGTCATAGGAGTATATAAAAACTATGTCACAATCAAAAATCAAAGCCATTAACAAAAATTTATGAAAATAAATGTGCATATATGGATTGAAATATTCATGGAATGTGATTCCCTATGTGACTATAATGTTGCGTGTAGAAATTATCCTTGCCTCATATGTCCAAGGGAGAATATAAATCAATAATTAAAAATACATAAATTCATGTCCACCACCCAATGGTAAAAATATACTGAATGTAATAATATGAATATTATAAAACTTTTTACCATTCCCATGAAATGTAGTGTTTTGATAGAACATGGCATATATACTCTCAAGAAGGTATTATGAAATTTTTTTTACATGTTATGAATCCCATTTATATAATATAAAAATAGCAATTAAAAGAAATGACACCACCCCATAGAATCTAGTGATGTTCGATACCCAATTAATCCTTTTGTAATCGAACGTGGATGGTTATATAGACTTGAGCATGACTCATCTTTTTTGAGAGGCTTACAAATATCTATGTGGGACCAAGGTGGTTATATGGGGAAAATATTACCCAAATTCATAGTGGATATCATTTTTTATTATAGATGCATAAATGAATGAAGGGAAAAAATAATGATTCGTATTGTAGAAAGAAGACTTGTTTTATAATAATTAAATAGTATTCAATGTCTCTAAATTACGTCATATAAAAAATATGATGGCATGTATCAATAAAATATATGAAACCATATATATCTATATGAATAATATACAATAGATGATATAGAAAATAAGTAAAAATTAAAAAATTATCCTAAAATATCAGTCATCAACAATTTCATCTACTAACATGCCGCATCCTAATTCAAGAATACATGTTTCAAAAGAGGGATTAATACTTTTACCCACACCATAGATAATTCAATACTACTGGTTTCCAAAAATCGTTTAGATAATGGTTGAGATAAATCCCATTAGGCCACCACCAATAGTGTCTATACAAATCCAATATGTGAATATTAACTGTAATAGAGTTTGGTTATATAATGTGAACGAATTGAAAAAATTAAATAACCCATTAATACATCAACATGAGATGAAAAGTTCTAAAAAATTCATCCTTCAATTATTATTTAGGTTTTTATAGTAATGATTTATGGGTACCGATGGATTAATAATGATTATAATAATATTTTGGGATCTATGGAGAACCTATGGAATCTATGACCTCATGTGTCAATCTAACTCATAGTGGAATCTTATGAAGTCTGCCTATAAGGTTTATAGTGTTATCCAATGGGTACACACAAGGAATTCCACTTTAAAATAGTATAATAGAGTCTAGTAATATTATCCAATGTAATCTTGGGATACATGTTACTTGGACCAATTAGGTGAATCAGTGATGCCACATATTCTTAGACATGTATCAACATCCATGATGGATATCCAAGGACTTATAACATCCAGATAATGGTCTAGTTAATAATTGGTAGATTTTCATGTAATTCATGTAATAAGACAGGTCCTAATAGCTTTGGTGGGTATCTCCCACATCAATGGATTCACTAAATTAGAGTTCTGTCATCTAGTTTATCAATGAAATCCCATGGGAATCCAAGGAAGACTCAATTATGGACATTCCTATAAAGGTAAAAAAAAAATTAAAACCAAAATGAAACATTATAAATTTATAATATTTAAAATCCATTATTACCATATAATAATCACTCTCATGATAATTCATTGGGTTTGTTGAATTACCATTCAAGTAACATGATAAGGGGTAATCATGAAATAAAACCATATATAAAATTAATTTATGATGATATAATCCACGCGGTATCTATACATAAGAAAATAAATATTTTATTTAATGCATTAATTTTTTTAATTATAGTGAAACACATACCAAATCAAATATCAATCCAAATTCTCTAATATCATGTCTCAGGTAATCCAACATTGATTAATAAAGTCATAACAATTAACAAACCATACATGGTGTGGTTAACATTGATTTGGGATCCAAAAAATTAGTTTAAAAGATTAAATTCATGCAAGATAATAAACTATAAATGATATAAATTAAAGGAATAAAATTTTTAGATGCAATACTATAACACCCCAAGATTTCATAGTAAGTTATTTTCATTAAATTCAATAGCTTACGCTACACGCAACACCATGTTCGAGTGCACCACGACTTACCAAAGTAACCGTTCAAAAGATGTTATGAATAGTATTAATTGGATTTTGAATTTTATATACTCCATATAATTTTAACATATATAATATTTGTTTCTTTGAAATATTATAAGAACAGATTCAATTTTTTAGATAAAAAAAGTATTTTAAAAAAAATTAATTTTTCAACCATTTAATAAAGAACACCTTTTAATTCCAATATATGACCCCTTTTCATATTAATTCTGACAAAATAAAATTTTTCATTAGAATTAGGAATTCAAAATTTACTTTGGATGAAATTTTGGTATTTTTCTAATAATATTCATTTTTTATGAATAGTTAGAAGTACTGTATTTTAATTCAAAACTGCCTTTTAATATAATTTATTTATATGGTTATATTATATTTTTAATTTTTTATGAAGTGTAATTAGATTATATTTTTTCCCATTAATCCAATGTTTGTGATTTGAATTAGTATCACTTTGAAATTATACATAAACAAGGGTCAATCTTTTGATAGTTATTCCTTCTTAAAAACATGCTAATTATATTGACAAGGGAATTAATTTTAAATTAATTAATACAAATTTTATGTTTTGAATTCGGTAAAATAGACATTATTTTTGAATTCAGAATATCAAATATTTCTTAGGCTGAATTTTTGGTATTTTAAAAAAAACAACAATTTTTGATGAATAGTGAAACCACTTAGTAGTTAAAAATCCAACTTTTTCATTTAAATGAAATTTTACATCTTCTATGAATTTAATTTTAAAAATCCAAGATATGTGGTTATTATTAGTATATAAAATATGGTTCAATAAGATTAAAATAATTATTGGTGAATAGTAACTTTGAACTTTTATTTACCTTGGTTAAAGGTAAATAGGTTAATTCAAGGTAAAATAAATATTATAATAATACATAATTACCATAAAACTTGTCTTAACCTTATTGGATGATTAATGGACATCCATGGGAATCCTTCGGTCAATTCTGGGACCCCATGGGGCCACATAAGAATGATAATGACACTTTATTTTAATTAATATAAAGTAAAGAAAAAAATGATATTAAAAAATATCTTTAAGTATATAAATTATTACATTAGATTATATAACTCATCCTTTAACTATAAATAATAATTGGAAATCTAAAATTATTTCCTAAATTATTGTAATTTTTATATAATTTTTAGACATTTAATAAATTAAATTATCTATGAAACCATAATGATATAGTGTTTACCTCATTAATAAATGATTTAAGTAAATGTGATTATTAATATTAAAACAATATCCAAAACATATACTACTATTATTAATTGATTATATTTCGATGATGAGTCATCTTAGCTTTGAATTTAATTAGTTTTGGACATTTATACACCTAATATCACTATATAATGAAACAATATTTTCACATTTTATTAAAGAACCATTCCCCCCCCCTTATAAAAGGACCCCACTTATATCCCACTGCAAACACTTCTCAAGCCCCTTGGATCGTCGAAACCATACTCAAATATTTTCTCAAGATCCCCATATTTCTCTTATAAGACTAACATTAGGCATAAGGCACATCAAGATGTCCTTTTGGTTCAAGCCAAATGAAGTAACCCAAATTAAAGGTAACACTTTCTCTTAAATTCGTTTGTTTAATTTAGTTTTATTTTTGTTCTCTAACCCCTAAAATATTTTTAATCCTTTATTTTATAACAAACCCAGAAACCAAAATATACTAGGATGTTTTTAGGAGGACTATTTTTACTACACTTACACACACCTCCATCTAATGGGTGAAGAACATACTGTTTCTGTGGATGGAAAACTGACCCCTCACGAAATGATGATTGTTCGATTATCTCCTACCGCCTCTCACGGTGGCCATTAAGATGAGACTATATTTTTATATTACATATATATATATATTTATATTATTTTTATGTTTTATTTATGATATTTTATTTTCCATTTACATCATTTTTTTATGTTTTCCATTATGGGTAAAACGTGATAATATTATTTGAGGAAGTGCGGACTACCGCCCCTTCAAAATGATATGACTTGTTAATGCCTTATGAGGGACATATAAGGGATGGATTAAATGATATTATATATGATATTATTCTATAATTATAATATATCTATTTATCATTAGGTTTTAATTCAATTAAAATACAAAATAGAAATGAAAGTAGCATTCATGTGTACATACGACTTACCGTCTTCATGAATGGTACATTTCATTTCATAGCTCCAAATGTTATACACTGTTATAAAACAAAATATATAATATATATAATATATATAAGATATCTATTTCATTTATATCATTCTGGAGATAATGTAATTTTTACCACATGGAAAAATTGTAATTATAACAAGTTCATTTTTTACTCAAGTTCCGAACATCGATATAATATATAATATGAACTCAAATAATTAACTAAATTTTATATCAAGGTAATAAGTAATATAAAAGGAATAATAAAATTGAAAAATTATCTTAACCAGGTATAAATTAGCTTATGTTTATTGTTTTGTACGAACAAGGAAGAAACAAGATATGTCAGACTTGAGGTAAGGGGTTTCTTGTCTCACTTTTAATTCTGGGAGATTTCTATTGATCGCCACATATTTATTTCATGTGGTGTATTTTTTACATAAATTTGATATATATTATCATTATTCTATTTATATTCATGTTATTCTTTTATTAATTTGATGGTTATTGAATTTTTCTCATACGAATCAATTAATTTAAACGTGTTAAGAAGGTTTCATCTCCCATCTTATTTCCATGAGATTCATGCTATATTGGCCACTATTTACTTTTCTGTGGTGTATTTACTACCCATGATTGTATTCTTGGTGTAATATTCTTAAATTTAATGGTATTTAAATATTCATTGTATGATACTTATTTCTTGTGGTGTATTTTCATAAGTTACCAAATCGGAAAGGGAATTTTGAATTTCAATTTCCACCCAATGGTCTATATGCATACTACGTTGATTATTTTACTCCAAGATTTTGTGTGGAATAAATATTTATAATTTATTTATTAATTTCCACTCACAATTATGTGGATATACTTTTGATACACATAACCACTCCATTGATAAATTCTTAAGTCATCAATATGAACCTGATAAGAGGAATTTTAACATGATCTTCATTCATTGAGTTAAACATCCAATTCATTGGTGTTGTATTTAAAAGAATATGTGTGAATGTTCTATTATTTATTTACACTAAATATACAATGATATTTAGTATATTTATAATTTTTACACATAATTATGTAATTGATATACCCTTAACCCAAGGATACAGTCTTTATAAGGGATTTAATCTCAGCTTACATTCCATTGAGTCTTCTTTATTGTTATGCACCAATTCACTTTTATTTTCTATATATACATTACATTGAAATATTATATCATAAATACCAATATTATCATGATATTATAATGGTTTTCTTACAACAATTATTTGTATTCAGGTGTCTCTTATTTGGTTAGGAACCCTAACCAAAATATCATTTTAAAAGTTTTAAAGATTTATTCTTCTAAATATTACTTATTAATGTCCATGTTTGTAAAATAGTTTTAAGAATTTATTTATATGTAAATTAATTTTTTGAAATTAAAATTATTTTAAAAGTTTCAAAGTGGTATCAGACACATTGATTTAAAAATCTATTTTAAATTACTTCTTGATAAATACTGAGACTTTTAAATATTTTCAAGAAAAAGGGAGGTATTTCCCTCAAATAGTTTTGATGATGTTTTTTTTCATATTTGTCAATATCCTTAATTATTGTCAATTGTGTTTAATATAATATAATACAATATTACATATTGTATTGAATGAGTTATATTTTACTGTGGTTGTTTTATTTTTATACCATTCATGGTTTATGGATAACGTATTGACATTTTGTATGCTAGTTTTAATACAAATGTTTATGTTATGTTTAAACATATTACTATAAGGAATGCATTGGACTTAGTAAGTGATGGGTGGAGCCACTTATAGCTTCTCTATGCATTGGTAGGTCTCATGAGAAAAACTAGTGTCTTGGCACAAGGCCTTGATAAAATATTATTTGAAGTCTTTCCACAAGGCCTTGACTATGTGGTTATGAAGTCTGTCATTATGCATTCTATCATTATGAAAGTGGCTCTTGATTTTGCATTTGATTATTCGACTAATAGAATATCCATGTGAGTAAGTAAATGTAATTTTTTATTTATATTTTCCTGATTATGATTAAGTTTATGATGAAAAGGATTTTCTTTTTGTATTATACATTTCCTTAAATATTTATTATTATTTATGAAAGTTTCGGATATATTGTTTTATTTACTGAGCATTTTTGCCCACCCATTTCGATGTTTAATTTTTCCAAGTATGTGAAGAAGTATATTATGAATTAACCTGTAGGAATAGTCTATGGGATCTCAGTGTTGATTATGGAAACAATTTTGTTGTAGTTTTCCATTTTATGATGTAACGTAATCCTTATGAATGTATCTAGTTCTTCCAAGGCTACAAAACTAATTGGTTTTTCGATACATGATCTTTTGTGATCATTCCAATTTTATGTAATAATGCACCGACACTGCGTAACTTGCGTCAGGGCATTATAGTTGGTATCAGAGAATTTTCGTAAAAATCATGGAAACTGTATTGAGATAAACCATGATTTGGGCACATGACTCTAAGATATAATTTGATAATTAGTATAGAAGAACTTCCTAGAATCTTGGTAATGTAGAGATTTTGTGTATTTTACAAGTAGTACATCCATGTCTGGATTCGAGTTGGTAGAGGTGGCTCTGGAACAGATGTATCTAGGAGTGAACACTCTGAGAAGGTGTTTTGGGCTTGACCCATGGTATCCTGGTTCACGACAATGGTCCTTACTGCACTCTTGGTTACGACACTCCCGAGGGATATTATTAGAATAATCTAAATTTTCATTACTAACTGATATGAATTATTTTAATAAAAGATGAGAATAAATTACATTGGTTAATCCTAAAGTGTTTTAAATTGAAAATAATGTGTCATTATATTCTCAAAATGATTTTATGACTTTTATTACTCACACAATGCTTTCTATTTTTAGTCAATGGCTGGATTCCAAGGATATAATAGTAACATTGAGCATGATGTACAAGGTTTTAATAGTGGTGGAAAAAAGAATGAAAATTAAAGTTGATAGGAATAAAAGATATCTTCTTCATACTGAATCAGTTTTATATAAATATGATCAACAACATATATGTTAACCAACTCATGTACTCAATAATGAAGAGAATGTGGTGAATGATATGTTCTCTTGTATTTAAGACCATGAAGAAAAGAAATCCCATTTTCCATCATAAAGGAAATGTGGAAGGCGACACTTTAGAATGTGCCTTGATTGAAAAAATAAATTTTTTATGTTTGCGAAAGAAGGACATAAAGTAAATAATTGTCGAGGAATAATTAAGGGTACTGTGGAAAAAAATAAAAATGGTCCCAAGAATCCATTTACAGTCATTTTATGAAAATGTATGGGACCTGGACATTACCTAAGTGAATTTCCTATTCTATAGGATATCCTCTTGGCCATGGAAGTATCTATGTGGAAAGAAATGTACGACCAAATGTTTAAAAATTATTAGTTCTCTTTGTTGATGGGATTACATTGGAAGAATTTTCTCTTTTAATTGTAACCATATAGTTTATCTTGTTAAAATGATATTTGAGGGAGAATTATCTTTTCTCTTCTGAATATTATTATAAATAACTATTTGGTTTTATATGATCATTGATTTTGAGGCAATTACATGTTATTAAATATTGGAATTAAAATGTGAGGTATGAGATAACATTTCTGATGAAATTATGTTATATTTATTTTGATTAATCTATCTAATTTTTGGGAATATTATAAAATTATATAGTTTTTGAAAATGGACAACACACTGAATATGTGACAACCTGTCGCGTCAGACAAAGATGCGGGAATTCATCGCACAACTATAGTGCGAATGGGATTTATCACCAACAAATGGACTATGTGAAGTCCCAGGTTAGTGTGACTAACTATTGATATTAAAATTATTTTATTGATCAATTATAAGTTTATTTGGGATATTATGTCTTATATAATTGATATCATTCATATAGGAAATTTATTTGGTGATTAAGTGATAAATTTTATTGTTGAAGACATTCGCTCAATTTGGAATACTATATGCCTAAGGAAAATTTAATACCATGGGATTTCATTTGAAGAGTAATGGTGGGTTTCTTAACATATGTTTTTATTTTTTATTTATAGAGATTTGTGTTATTTATGTAAATGAATAACCTATCATTTGGAATATGTGATTAGGTTAATTACTATTATGTATGTGACTTTAATATTAGTTGGCATTATTTGGAGAAACAATTTAATGTGGAAGACTATGTAAGAAATTTTTATTGGAGTTTTTGGGTTTCAATATTAATTTAGATTATATTGTAAAATTTAATGTACAATTGTTAATGGAATTGTATTTATTGAACTCTGGGAATTGTTAGTTTAATTTTAGAAATTTAGATTAGACATTCTTTCTCTAATGAATTATCATTTTTGGGGATCATCTGATCTTTTACTAACCATTTTGGTTTGGGTTAATCACTAAATAAAGTGAAATATGTTTTTCATCCATTGAGGATTATTTGAGTCTCTATAAATTTATTCTAGCACTTCAGGTGTGAACAATTCATCATTAATACTCATTATTTAGAGTGAAAGATGATTTTGTGGTAATAATTAGATGAAGGATGAAACTCTACTTGTCATCGATTTTTTTCTTATTCTTTTAATAAATTAATTTCTAAACTTTATGGATGGTGTTTTAAAACCAAAAATGTGTTATCCTAATTATTTATGTTTTGATGAACCGATGATATTTTAAATCTTCATAGATTGATGGCTTTGAGGCACAAAATTTTAAAAATGTTTATGATTGATGGCCTCAATCACTTCCTATATATATTTACATATTTCCACCAATTACATGTCTTTAATTGAAACCTACACTCTCTTAATCATGATCATAATTTGGTGGTGACATTTTCATCTCATTTTTCCTCTTATTGAGACTAAATTTTATTAACACAATTTCCGATGTTGTTTTTTCACAAAGGTACTTTTTCTATTTTTAACCATTTATTTTCAAATAACAATTTCTAATTGTGAGTATGCAATTTATTAAAGAATGGGAGAATGTAACACCCCATGATTTCATAGTAAGTTATTTTCTCTAAATTCAATATCTTGCGCTACATGCAACACCGAGTTCGAGTGGACCACGACTTACCAAACTAGCCATTCAATAGCGTTTATGAATTGTATTAACATGATTTTGAATTTTATAAACTCTATAAAATTTTAACTGTTGTATTATTTTTTTCTTAGACATATTATATGATGAAAATGAACTTTTCAGATAAAAATTTACTTTTAAAAAAAATTCAATTTGACCACCTTTTAATGTAGAATCATTTTTTAAATCCAATATTGGAACATTTTTTATATTCATTTTGACAAAATAAAATTCTTCATTAGAATCAGGACATCAAATTTTACATTGAATGATATTTTGGTATTTTTTTAATAATATTCATTTTTTATGAATAGTGAGAAAAAATAAATTTTAATTCAAAACCTCATTTAAATATAATTTATTTATTTGTATAGATAATATTTAAAATTTCTTTTAATGTGTACTTATATTATATTTTTACCCTTCAATCCATTTTTTGTTCATTTGAATTAATTTCAATTTGAAATTATAAATAAATGAGTTTCAATCTTCTGATAGTTATTGTTTCACAAAAACATGCTATTTGTTTTGAAAACGTGAATTAATTTTAAATTAAATAATCCAACATCTAGGTTTTGAATTTGGTAAAATAGTCATCATTTGTTATTTCGGAATATCAAATATTTCTTAGTCTGAATTGTTTGTATTTTTCTCAAAAAAACTTCAATTTTTGATAAAAAGTGAAACCACTAAGTAGTAGTTAGAAATCTGAATTTTTCATTTAAATGATATTTTACCGCATCTGTGAATTGAATTTCGAAAATACAATATACATGGTTGTTATTTGTAAGTAATATGTTTTTCAATAAGATGAAAATAATTTTTGGTGAATAGTAACATTCGACTTTTATGTACTGTGGTTAAAGGTAAAAAGGGTAATTCAAGGTAAAAATAATTTTATTATAATAAAAAATTACCTTATTACATGTACTAACCATATTGGATGGATAATGGCCAATCATGGGAATCCTTGGATTTATTTTGGGACCCCATGGAGGCACTTAAGAATGGTAATGACAGATAAATTTAATTACCATAAAGTAAAGAAAAAAATGACATTAACAAATAACTTTTAGTATATCAATTTTTACATGGGACTAAAAATGAAATCTCTTGTAAAATAAATAATCAATAGAAATATAAAATGGATTCCTAAATTATGGTAAATTTTTAAAAAAAATTAGACATCAAATAAATTAAATTACTTATGACACCATAGTGATGTAATATTTACATCATTAATAAATGATTTAAATAAATAAGATTATTAATATTAAAAAAACCAAAACCTGTCCAATTCTTGTTAGATTTTTTTATTTTGACCATGAGTCATCTAATCATAGATTTTATTAGTTTTGGACATTTTGAAACCGAATATCACTATATAATAATATAATATGTTCACACTTTCCCAAAGAAACCCTCCTCCCCTTATAAACAGACACCATTTCTAACCCATTCCCCATACATCTCAATCCCCTTATCTCATAGAACCCCTACCCAATTTGTCTCTCAAGATCCCCTATTCCTCCTATAATCTTTATTTTAGGCATAATTCACTTAAATAAGTCTTTTTGTTTCACGCTAAATGAAGTTGCCAAAAATAAAGGTAATGCTTTCTCTTAAATTATTTTGTTTTATTTTACTTCTCGAACCCCCAAAACTCTTTTTATTACATTATTTTTTATAAACTCTAGTATCCTCAATATAATAGGATGTATTTATTTTAATGATTCTAACTACACTTATAGACACCTCCTTCAAATGGGTTAAGAACATACTATTTTTATGGATGGAAAGCTAACGCCTCATGAAACGATGATTGTTCGATTATCCCCGACCACCTCTCATGGTGGCCATTAATATGGCACTGTAATTATATAAGATATATATATTATGTTTACTTTTTCTTTATGATTTTTTATTTTCCATTTATATCATTATTTTAAGGTTTCATTTATGGGTAAAACATGATTATTTCATCTCAGGAAGTGTGGACTACCGCTACCTCATAATGATGTGACTCGTTAATGCCTAATGTTGGATGTATAAAGGATGTATTTAATGATATAATATATTATTTTATAATTTAATTATAATATAACTATGTATCATTATGTTTTAAATCCATTAAAATACAAAATAGAAATGAAAGTATTGTTCAGATGTACGTACGACTTACCGTCTCAATGAACAGTACATTTCACTTATTATCGCCAAATTTTATCTACTATTAAAAATAAAAATATATAATGGATATATATTAAATATTTTATATCTAAATTATGTATATAATTATGGAGATAATGTAATTTTTACCACGAGGAAAATTGTAATTATAACAAGTTCATTTTTGACTCATGTTCCGAACATCGATAAAATATCCAATATGAACTCAAATAATTTTATAATTGTTACAATAGGTTAATTTGTTATATAAAATGATTATTAAACATTAAAACTATTTTTAATCAGGTATAAATTAATATATGTTTATTATTCATGATGAACAAGGAACATACAAGACAAGTCGGACTTGAGGTAAGAGATTTTATCTCACTTTTAATTCTGTGAGATTTCCATTATTCACCACTTATTTATTGCATGTGGTGTATTTTGTACATACATTTGATATATATTACCATGATTATATTTTTATTAATGTTATTATGTGATTAATTTTATTGTTATTAAATTTTGGTCATACGACTCGATTAATTACTATGTGGTAAGGAGTTTTCATCTCCCTTCTTATTTCCTTTAGATTCATGCTATATTGTCCACTATTTCATTTTGTGTGGTGTATGTACTTAACATGATTGTATTGTTGGTGTAATATAATTTAATTTATGGTTATTTACTTTATTATTTTATGATATTTCTTTCATGGGGTTTATGTTTCATAATTTACTAAATCGGTAAGGGAATTTCGAAATTCAATTTCCACTCATTGGGCTTTACATGATCTTCATTGATTATTTTACTCCAACATTATGTGTGGAATAAATATTTATTATTTATGTATTAATTTACAATCACCTTTTTATGGATATACTTATTATACACATAACCACTCACTATATAAATTCTCGAGTCATCAATATGAACATGATAAGAGTAATTTTAACTCAATATTTATTCATTGACTTAAACACCAAACTTATTGATGTTTTTTTTACAAGAATATATGTGAATGTTCTCTGATTGTTTTACATTTAATATCCAATATTATTGAGTATATTTACATTTTCCACCCATATTTATGTCACTGTTTTATCCTTAACCTATGTATATGGTCTTTATAATGGATTCCATCTAATCTTACATTCCATTGAGTCTTCTTTGTTGTTATGTGCCAATTCACATTTGTTTGGTTTATATACTGTACTTTGACATAGTATATTATGAATAGCTTTTTTCTCATGATATTATAATTTGTTTATTACATCAATTATTTTTATTCATGTGCCTCTCATTTTTTAAGGAACTATAAGTAAAATATCATTTTAAATGTTTTAGAGATTTATTCTTCTAAATCATTTTCTTTAATTTCCATGCATTTAAAATTGTTTTAAGGATTTATTTATATATACATTAATGTTTTCAAATTAAAATTCCTTTTTAAAAATTCACTGTGGTATGGGACACTTTTATTAAAAGTCTATTTTAAATGACTTCTTGATAAATAGTGAGACTTTGAAATTATTTCAAGAAAATGGGGATATTTCTCTCAAATAGTTTTGATGATTTTTTTCATCTATGTAAATATCCTTCATTATTATAAATTGAGGTTAATATATTATAATACAATATTCCATATTGTATTGATTGAGTAATGTTTGACTATGGATGTGATATTTCTATACCATTCATGGTTTATGGATAGTGTATTGAAATTTCATATGCCAGTTTTAATATGAATCTTTAGGTTTTGTTTAAACCATTTAAAATGAGGAATGAATTGGACTTAGTAAATGATGGGTGGATCCTTCTATATCTCATTGATGAATTGGCATGTCTCAAGAGACAAACTAGTGTCTTTTCAGAAGGACTTGAAAAAAATCTTATTTGTAGTCTTTGCACAAGGCATTGACTATGCGGTTATGAAGTCTGACATTATGCATTCCATCATTATTAAAGTGGATATTGATATTGCATGTGATTATTAGACTAGTATAATATCCCTGTGAGTTTGTAAATGGCATTATATTGATTTATATTTTCCATATTATAATGAATGTTATGTTGAAAAGGCTTTTGTTTTAGTTTTATACATTTCCTTAAGAATTTATGATTATTTATGAAATTTTCTGCTATATTTTTATTCTTAATGATAATTTGATCTCAGCCATTTATATGTTTTATTTCTCCCTAGATGCAATGAAGTATATTATGACTGGCCTACAGGGATAATCTATGGGATCTCTGTGTTGTCTATGGAAACAATGTTGTTGTAGTTTTTCATTTTATGATGTAATGTAATCCTTATGAATGTATCTAGTACATCCAAGGATACTAAACTAGTCAGTTTTTCGAGACTTGATCATTCGTGATCATTCCAATGTTATGTAATAATGCACTGACTCTTGGTTACTAGGCTTGGGGGGTTACAATTACCTAGTAAAAAATGAATGAATACATTGAAAATTGTTTTCAAAATGGTGAGACCTTATCTGTAATTTCATTAACCCCTACATTATTAACATTGTATATTCCCCATATAGTATAAACCACTAGTTTGGACTAAATCATATGAATGAAAAAAATTGAATAACGACCTAAATATATGTTATAAAAGGTTTCAAAAAAAGAGAGTGTCTAAGGGTAATAAAATAGAAAAAATTATCTAACGGAATGGATAGATTTCATATGACTATCCAACATGACATGTGGATCAATATTTATATGGAATATAGAGAATATATTCTAATGAAAAATATATTCTATGAGATGAGAGCTTCGAAGGATATAATTATAGTGTTATTTTTTCTAGATGAGTGGAATGAAAATATTGTATAAGATATAAAGATTGATGGGGAAAATAAAAAATCCCAAAATTTTATAGAGAAACATGGATTGGATGCATAGTTATCGAATCTATGTGCCAAATTTGAACCATCAACTAACCAAGGCTATATGACTAAACAATTTGGGGATATAGTTTTTCCAATAGTTATCTACCTGTGCATCCCCATTTCCCATAGAACACACCCTTCATGGGATTAAACACATGGTTGAAAAAATCGTATGTATCATGTTCCCTCCCCTATTTATATCCCTACAATATCAAATACATTTCATCTAACCATGATCACTTGATGATAGAATTTATACTAACAGTGCAGATTAATTGATTACTTCAAATTCTGAATCTCTTTGCTTCAGAAAATCCTAATTATTTAATTTTTAATGTATATATTTTAAAAAAGTATATCTTTTTTATAATTTTTTTTATTAATAAAATTATTTAATAATTTATAATATAATATTAAAATTGATAAACATAATTATTATTTTTTAAAAAATAAAAAGAAAAAATCTTATTACCAAGGACTAAAAACAAAACCTTATATGACAGAAGTGTATGCCAAAAGCATATTGTGTGAAATAATGGTTATTTATTAGGGTGATTCAACAAACATGGTATTTTTATTGATAATAAAAAAGAATAATATTCTCTTATAAATAGTTTTTAATTATCTTAATTGGATAAATCTCAGCTTTGGATTCATTTGGGGAAAACCCCATTGATTCCATGTTCCTTCGAATCTCTAATAAATCGGAATCTTTGGTATAAAAATATTTGTCGATGATATATATTCTCATGTATGTTTCAATTGGACATTAGCATAAGCCTTTATATATATTTATAATAGTTTTAATTTTACAAACACATATTTTATAAATAATTAATATTCCTAACAATGTTTTAAAATAATTGTGTAAAATTTTATTATGGACCAAAATTTATAATTTAAATCAAGTGGATGAGTATAAAAATATTTATCAATGTAGAATTTATGAATTAAAAGGGTAATATAATTTATAATGGTTTTGGCAATTACATTCAACCCCCTATGATATTTCACCCTATAAATTTCACCTAGTAAACTACATTAGATTATTTTTCTTTTGTTTCATCACCTCTTCTAATTACCCTTATGCCTCTTCAAACATGTGGTTCTATAGCTCTACATTGGACATGTGAGTGAACCTTTTTATTAGAAAATTATATATATGATCTATGATCGAAATTAATAAATCCATGTATGGAATATGTTTATACAATACCAAATATTTTGTTTTAGTACATTTTAGTGGTATGGTATTTATTTTATTAATTAGGATACATGGAATAAATCATCCACATGAGATAATTTATGTTGGAGATATAAATGATTTTCAACAACCCATTTGAGATCAAGAAACATAATTTGGAATATTTATCTAGGACTTATCATTTTCTTCTTCCAAAACCTCATTTCATTCTTCCAAATGTGACTTACAAAAGAAGAATTATTCTCTAAACTCAAAAAACAGATCATGGTGATTGTTGTATGCATTTAATTTGAATTGAAATTATTCATATTTCATTTGATTTTGAATGCTTTAAATATTATCTATAATTGATAAGATAATATGTTCTCTCATATTCCACTAATTCATAAAATCATACCTATATGATTGATCTTTATGCCTCTTACGACAAAGATCCTCATAAGGTTACATATGATCATTATAATAGACATTAATGTCATATGAGAACATTATAAATGGAAAGGAATTATTTGGAAAATGTTGGGAAATAAATTCTACATCATCATAGAATATCATATACAGTTTGAATAGTTATATCAAATGTACCATCCTTCAGAGGGTGATATACAGTTCTGAAACTCAACTCTATATCCAGTGCTTTAAGAAATAATTTTCAGATCATGGACATAAAAATAATATCATGATTAGATATAATTGAGATGAGTACTAAATTTAGATATAAAACTTCCTCAATATATTTAATGATGATTTTTTATGACTTATACATTCTTTAAAAAATTGAAATACAATGAAACTATAGAGTAAAAATACCACCCAAATGACTCTATTTCAAATTTTATGTTTTAGGGGGTCCTAAGAAAAAATCAATGTAAAACTATTCATAATTTTAAGACTGGTATTATAAATGGTATTGTCTAACCCTTAGACTTATATCATTAAAACATGAATTATTATCATTCCATGTGAAATTATAATTAATATATGATCCCCCTCTTCATGATAGACTAACATAAATCATATATTAGGTCTCTTTAAATTATAGTACTTTCTTGATGTGTAATGAATGATGAGGTATATGAATCATCCATATGATCCCTCTCATGCACTATTTCCAATGGGACATATATTAAAATTCAAATTCCTTATGCATCAATGATTAAAAAAGTAAAACTATATAATATTCACCACCTTCAACTGTATCTCCCTATAATATAGTTAATGTACCTAAATCATAAGGGGGAATATTAATACATTAAATTATAGATAATCAATTTTTTTACTAATCATAGATCATGAATCATAATTTGTATTAGGCTTTATCATTGACATCATCCTTGAGTAAAAAACAAAAAATTTATTTGGAAACATTAGTATAAATCAATAATATGTCAACACTAGTTGGTAATTTGAGAACATGTTAAATGATTAAACATTTATTAAAACTATTAATTTTTTTATTGCATTAATTTATAAAAATAAACAAAACTCCCTTCCAAGTAAGATTCTTATTATCATTTATAATTGTGAGTTGTTTCTCATAGATCAATAGTGGAACCATGCCAATAAAATATGAAATCTTTTTCATCTTAATTCATGTTATTCTCGACAAAAAATAGAAATGTTCATTCTCATTATCAGTTCTGATGATGTGGATAGATGTGCTTTCACGACCTCTTTTATTGGTAGTTTCAATATTATATAATACAGATATATTCTCTCAACACCATATAATGGTGAAATACATAGTCATTTTATCTTGTTAAATATGATTTCTTCATAGTTCATCTTTTTTTCTAGAAACATGGAAAACATACATTTCCCAATTATGATGAGGTTAAGTGAAAGGGGATCATTCCTATTTGAAAATGCACTTAGTGTCACCACTAAAGGGATGAGTCGGTGGAAAATTTATTTTTTTAATGTTACTAGGCTAAAATATTATATAGTTAAATTTAATTTTTTATGGGTATTTCATCTTTTTTCATCCGAGGTAATAGTTTTATTCACCCTCTATTCTCGGGTTTTGGATGTAATTTTGATGGGTTGAAATCCATACCTATAATTTTGGTTTTTGGATGCATATGTATTTGGTCTTATCAGTATAAATATTTTTTTTGAAGATTTTTATTGATTGATAATCACTCTAGTTTCTATAATTAATGGTCCAATTGATTACATTGGAATGTTTCTGAAAAACAGAGGTGTCTCACACACTGAGGAATATGATGTGGTATATAAATCAACATATCCTTATTCATATGACTTATCCTTAGGGTTGATGGATCTTTTTTTCACCTGAAACAGATGAGAAAAATCTAAATATTAATGGATTTTACATCATTGGGTTCAAGATGGGGGTGAGTGGTTCGAGAACCTAGTGGTTATGTTGTTTTATATTTTTCAATATCATTAGGGAGAGGAGATTCCCATCATCCGAAGGCTTGAGATTCTATCAAGGATCTAAATTTTTTCATGCCTATGTGAACATCCTTGTAAGTGGTGAAGAGTGATTCTATGGTGGTATACATGGAAATTAAATTTTACTCCCCATCTCCATTGTTGATTTATTATTAAATTTGATGATACTGACCTCCCTTGAATAATGGAATGAAAATATCGCATACCCAAGGAAGGGAAATAAGGTGGAAGAATATAATTAATCTAGACACACATAGGATGGTCAAGTTAGTGAATTCTCTTGTTTGAGGCCTATTTCACCTTAATGTGCAACCCTTTTTATGGGGGGGGGGTCTATGGGACATCACTATTTCAGTTCACATGGTCCTTTATTTGTGATTTCATTGTATTATTCCTATTGAACAAAATATCTTCATAGTTAATCATTATGGGACATCTATCAATTTCATATTTTTCAAATGTAAAAATTAATATCCCTTTACTATATATAATCGTTCTTTGGACTATTACATGTTCCATGTATATGATTTAATGAGATAATAATATCTCATTTCATATAAAGCTCCTTCCACTAAACGAAGAATGTATTCTCTCACAATATGAATGTCATCATGGATGATCATTTTGTTTGTTTTAATAAATTTACATGATATGTATTATCATAATAAAATATTATCCATGATTAATATGATAATTACAAAATATATCTATCATATTTCTTACACATTTATTGTTTCAGAGGGTTATATGTAATTAAATTTGTGAAATAATTCTCCATGAAATTTATTTTCTCTCTATATATGGAAATCCAATCCATATATATGATAAAATTATATTTTCCTAAAGGGTTTATAAGTATGTTTATTTGTAAATTCCATAATAAAATATTCCTAGGTGAGAAGTTATATACATTAGATGAAATTATTTTAGCATTTTATATATTTATCAGTAACTCTAATAATTGTTTTGAGTTATTTTATAAATAGTTCTAATAAATTTAGATGATATGAATGAATGTTATGAATATGATTAAAATATTTCATTTACATTAATTGAGTGAAAAATTAATATATATATATATATATATTTATATATAACACTACTACATTGTATGAATCCTCCTCCACATTTTTAGGACATTTTCTATCACATTCACTCTAATGCATGGAAGTTGGTTTCATCATTTATTATAGAATACCCTTGCCTTATTGAACGGATTTGAATATTCAATATGTTCCATAATGACTAAACTTTAAAAAATAGGGTATTGGTTTACTATATCATTAATTTATTCCATAATATTGGTGGTTCTCTACCGTCATGTTTTTTTTCTAGATTACATTCCTTGACACACATTATTTAATTCCATGTCCCTATCATGAAATTTCTAGTCGATTCATCCCACTATTTTTAAATTATGTATTAGGGAATGCTTTTGAACTATGATATTTCATTATATCTCCACATAATTAATATACACACCCCACTTCTTACCTTCAAAACTATGAGAACTTTAATATTCATTGATTATTATTTTAACATTAAGGGAATATCAAAAAAACATCTTCATAGCTATCAAATTTCTGAATCACCATATATTTTAAATGATTCATCTTTTTCAAAAAAAAATTGTTGTTAGGAATACTTTCATCTTCAATGAATATGAAAAGTGTGTAACATGAAATTCACCTAATTTTTTATTTTTTTATCCTGAGAGAATCAAAATTTATTTTCTTGAAGATAAGTAAATACCTATCAATTTAATCTCAATGTGCATGTGAAAATTATTTATCAGAAAAAATTTTATAGAAATATGTACAATCAATAAAATTTATCCCTTCCTTGGGATTTTTTTACACAATGTATACCATTAATTATATTTTCACTCCATGTCATAATCAACTAGCATGACGTTTTTTAAGTATAGAACTAAAATCGGGAGAAGTCATTTTCTATGGGCCTAATCATTTATTCCAAAATCAATGGATTAGAAGATCGATTGAATGATGTATATTATATTCAAATAAGGGTCTCAATAGAAAAATAACATTATAATAGAGAGGTGGGTTTTTTCAATGAATATGTTTACTTCCAAAATATGAGTACATTCAGTAGTAAATAAAATGATGTTCTCAAATGTTTCTTCATTCAAGTTGGGAATATCATTTGATAAGTCATTTAACTACAAATCAAATTTTATATAAACTCAATTCCTCCTTTTTCTAGATAATTTCATTAATAGATCAAAAACTATGCATGAAAAGTATCAAATTTATACACACTTAAAATGGAAACATATTAACAGTTAAGGGATGGTTCATAATTTTTTTAAATTCCTTAACATGTGAATTTATAGATTTCAATATATGTTTCCTCAATAGTATTTCAAATAATTAAATGTTCCTAGTATTTTTGTTCCCATCCTAATGGTTCGTATATATATATATTAAATTTATTAACTCATATCACTTGATATCATTAAACCATGTGTATTACAAGACCTTATCTTCATGGAAACAATGATGATATAGTAAATACCCTACTTTCCCATTTTTCATTTATTACCCCGATGTACGAATATTCTAGATCCACATCAACATGTATTACCTAGATAATAATTTTGATTCCTAGAAACAACAAACTCAATTCATTACCAAATCATATGGACATGTTCCTATATTTAGAATAATCATTTTTCCATTCACACTATTCTTATAATCATAAAAACTAAAATGACTAGACCTTTTCTTTTGATACAAACTATTAGGACCCATATTATTTATATAACTTATTTATTGATTTATTATATAATGTAAAACATAATGAAATCAAGAATATGGAGTGTACTATTGTATTTTGGAATTAGATAAATTGAAAATTAGCAAAAAATATAATGAAAAGTCATCATTTAAAACACCAAAAAATGACCTCAATATCCAATGATATTTTTATACAACAAGGGATCACAAGAGTTCATATATAAGAAATGGTTTTTCAAAGTAGCTCACTGAGATAATAATAAATGAATAGAAAAATGAAGGTAGTAATGTTGTTAAATAGATAATAAAAAGTTGATATAAAAGGTGATAATCATAAAATTGGACATCCCACGATGAAATAAGATGATAACATAAAGGAAATATTGGAATTAATAAATAAAAGAAATAAAATCCTAAGAATAATTAATATGTAATCATGGATAAATAATTACGTGGTATTCATAAGAAATTCCTTGTAGAGGGATAAATTTTATCTCATGAGATAAACACAATACCCAATATATTGTAGGGTTACACAATGATTTGTGATCATGTTACATTCACATCCTGTAAATGTATTTATGTTCCCCATAGATCATACAACACAAAAATGGTTTTCAAATTCTTTACTATTCTGATTATGTAGTTTTAGTAATATACATTAAATTCACCAAAAAATGTTGTATGGTTACATCAATATGAATACCCACGAGTGGAAATGGTGATGGTTATACACAATACAATTTCATTCGATTGAAAATCATGGGATGATATTAGCACAATAATATATGTTTATAATGGATTATAGAAAGGATTAATGAGAGTGAATAGTGTTTATCATGACTGGTGAATCATAATAATAGTAATTATATTTTTAAACTAATACACTAAAATAGAAAATATCTAATAAAATGAAATAATACCAAGAATGTACTAGATTAAAGAGGATGAAGGAAATCCATTACCTTGAAAGGGTGATTCAATATTATTAACATATTCTTAATAATAGTATGTGAACACCATTTGTGGGTTTTATTGAGGGAGTGGGAAAATTACTCCACGCTCCTGGGTTGTTGTGGGAATGGTTGTAAGAGTTTTATTTTGTATTTATATCTATATAGTGTGATATTATATATTAATTTCAAAACAAAGATTTTGGACTCTATATAACAAAATAATCAAAAAAAATTCTACCAAATATGACATGTTATCTGTATTTTATATGTCCATGATCTGTACATATTAATAGAATATCATTTTTGATGTGAATGTGAGTCATGTTCTTAAATGACTAACATTATAAACACAAGATATAATATAGGTTTGAGGGGAATCCTTAATGATTTATAAAATTAATCAACCAACCTAAAAACACATTATTTTAAATTTGAAATATATTTTTGGTCATTAATTCCATTTATAGTATTTATTACATCAAGTTTTGTTTTTTATGATGTAATAGTAGATAAAATATATTTATATATTATTTAATTTTAAAAAAAACTCAATCATGAAAGAAAAATATTTTATAAATCACTATTATTGAAATTTGAGTTGATAATTTTTCAAAATAATATATAATTTATCAATATGGTTCTCTATATATGGTAATTGACACTTTAAATTGAAAATAAATAGTTATTAAGAAAATTGATTTTTTCAATCTTAATATCATTATATCCATTTTAAAAATTTCATTGGACTTAATTAAATTAAATAATCATAAATACATTAATAAAAATAAATTAATAAGAATTTTCATAGTAATAAAATTTAAATATAATTCATTAAATTAAAAAATTGTGTTTTATTTGGATAATTATATTTCATTAAAATTAAAAAAAATATTTAAAATTTATCATACATAACAATCAATATATAATGATATATAAATTAATTATTAAAAGGGATAAATATAATCATTATTTTATTAATAAAAAAAAATTATTTTAAAATTGTTTATATACACTACCCTTTATTATAAATGATTATTCCATAAGGGATAGGTGTGGGATAGTGGTGAATTTGTGGGTTGGATCAGTGAATATGGTTTAGTCCATAATCATGAGAATCTCTATCATTAAATGTAAAACTTTTCTATCAATATTCAGTTGTGGTTTATCTACATTAGATTGTTAAAGGGGAAATTCCAATGCTTCCAACTCCTAAAAAAGATCTAATAGATGGGGTTTAAATTGAACATACCTACTAGATGAGTCCATAATATCTACTATCTATTTGAATTAGAGTGTATAATAATTCTTAATATTCACTAATCAAAATTATCACTATACAAGATCAAATTATAATGGATATAATGATTACAAGTATATTAATTTTTTCATGAAATATATTTTCATTATCCAAAATTTATAAATTAGTTCATCAATTTTATACTACTATATTATCAAATTAGGAATATATTATTTCATAAGTAAATTTTATTTATAAATTTTTTGGCCAATATAGCTACTATTGAGCCTCATAATTATGTATCTATAAACATCCAATTCTATAATGGATGTTATAACCTTAGATATATTTTATTTTTTCCTCCCTAATTATGAGAATGAAGGAAAAATAGTTGTTTTAATTAGTGTAATCTTTTACATGAGATAATATATATGGCATAATATTTATAATTGAATAGACTGAGGGTGATAATGGAATTATTAATTTTTCATGTTGAGATGAGGTCCCTATTAGAATTTGTGAAGGGTTCATGCTAGATTAAAATTCATAGATTCTAGTTGTTCACTATGAGGGGACAAATTTCTATCTCAATATCTATAGGTAGTAATGTTGACCACAAATTATGAATTATACTATATTTTTGATCTTATGATGCATCACCTGATCAAAGGTGAAGTACGACCACTAATTACTCATTGTACATTTTCTATGTTGAAAAATTACCATCTAAATTTGGGTTTATTTTATGGTATTTTTTATTGGGTATATTTAGGACAACCTATGAGTCATATTCCATGAATTTAAGAACGAAATACTATGTTCGATAATGTACACGATAGACCACATTGAGCTTAAAAAAACAAGTATTATTATTTATATTTTATCATTATCACCTAGCTGTAAGAATGGTGTGAATGAAATGGATGGAATGAATTAATAAAATATTGATTACAAATTTACATATAATTAATTAATTAGTGACCATTAAATTATAAATTGAAATAATACATTTTTAAATATAAAAATAAATATTTTTTAGATTAATCTTTTCAAATGCACATATCATTGTTTTATAACAAATCAAAATTTAAACCAATATTGTTATATTATATTAATTATATATAAATATAATGTATATAATATATTTTTTGACATTATTATTATCGACTGTCAAAAAATTATTTAAAAATAAATAAAATTTTAAGCATAAAAGTCTATAAATATTTAAAAGAAGATTTTTCACCTTTTGATGGCCAGTTATTTAAAAAATAATTATGTCTAATTTTATAAATTTTATTTTAAATAATATTTTTCATTTTTAGGTGACATTGTAAAAATATTTTATTGTTAATTTATGGATTTTTTCCAAATAATTTTTTTTATAAATATTTAATAATACTAGATATTAATTAAAAACTAGCATTTTATCTGAATATTTGATAATGGTAAATTATATTTTAAATTTATTTTAAAGTAAAATTTTATCAAAAATACATATATTAATAAAATTTATTTCATTTCAATCATTTTTATATTGAATTTTGATGTAATAACATATTAAAATTTTTCACATTTTCAAATTAAAAACTCACATTTTCAGCCAATCTATAGGTCTAATTTAAAATAAATTTTATTCACTTCATGGTTTTAAATTTTTAAATTTAGATTCCATAATTTTAATCATAAGGTCAAACTTTGTTAAATAATCTACCTTTATTTTTTTAACATTAATGGTAAACTTTATAATTTTTATTATAATAGTTTAGTGTAAACTGTGTAATTATGGCTGAAAATGATTATGTTATGTATTATAAAAATACCCTAACACATGCACAAATTTTATTAGATGAGTGAATATCAACTTAAATCATTATTGGGCAGATCATATGGCCTCATATATCCAATTGGATGACATTAACCCCTTATATTACTTTACATTATGAAAAGTCCAACTTGTCACGCTAATGTGTTTATTAATTATAAAATTTTTAATATGTCGTAATGAAAATGATATCACTGAACATTAATTGTATTTTAAAATATAAACTATTAGTATTAAATATGAATATTTTTCTTTTTAGTTATAAAATAGTTATTTAAAATTCAAACACAACGTTAATGAAGTAATTATATTTTTAATATGAATATTAAATTGATAATATTAAAACTATTAAAATATTTATAATATCAAAAAAATTTATTTCATAATAAAATTTAATATATTAACAAGATATAATTGTGATGTGTTATAGGAGTTTCACTGAAGGTATTTTTGGTAATATAGATGATATATTTGACCTTAAATTCTATTTGAAATGATTTACTATTTATCCCCCTCATGGATTTTAATTATTTTTAGTGAATTAAAAATTAACTTAAATTAAAAAAATGGTGATGTAATAATATTATTAATGTAAATTTAAAATTTTTTATATTAAATTTTTTTAAAATAATATTATTTTACATTATAAATTTCATTCAAAAATTTTACACATGAACATGGGATATTGGTTATGTATTAAAAGAGTCTCTCTAAAGACTTATATGGTAGTACAATTTGAGATAATTAAAATAATAAAATAAATTTATAGATGAATGTGGCATAATTGGGATGTATTAAAATATTTTCATTAAGGATATATAATTTTTTTTATAAAATTTAACATGGTTAATTCAGTCAAAATTGATAGTTATGATATTTTTATAACATAATATTTTATGCAATGACATAAAATTTATGAAAAAACTTAATTTCAACAAAATTATTGGTATAATGACTAAAATTTCATATATAATACATTTTTTAATAATTTTATATATTTGAATAAATATATAAACCCTAAAAATGTAAAATATTGGTGTTGCCAGAGTTAGATTTAAAGGGATTAAATAATGGTTGATAGAATAATATAAGTATTAAAACTTTGTCAAACCATTTTATAATTTCCCTTGCGTGAAGGTATATTCTCCCATCATAATACTATATTTGAAATAAATCTTTCTGGATTCATTTTTTATTGAATCATAATTTATTTTTATTTAATATTTTGTGAAATTCCATGACTGCCACTCCCTTCTATTCTAAAATTACACTACATCATCTCATTTCAACAAAAAAAAATTCTTCTTTTTGTTCATGTAATTACCCAATCACTTCATAAAATGAATTCCCATATTATATAGGTTTCATATTAGGTATTAAAAACATTTATTTATCGTATGGTATTATGAAATGCATATCATCTATAAGAATATGTATAATTATCATCAACATCTTTTAACATTGTAATTGTAATCCACCTCCTTTAAATACTATTCTAAAATGATAAATTAATTAATAATGTATCGATTATATACTAATATTTTATTATGTAAATTTCATGATCCATATCCATCTCCACTCTAATCAATTGGGAAAATAACTGATAGTTTTTTTTGTACAATTGATGACTTCGTCACAATCAATTACAATTTTTGTTCCTTCACTGTCTCACAATACTGGTTATAATGTGGAATTATTGATTATATATTGGATAAATGAAAACATAGTAATTTTTAAGAGATGATATAATATTAAAATTTATACATTCCCTTGCATATATAAATGTTAATGTCATTCAGGACTAATGGTGATTTACAATGTCCACAAATTGTTGTGTTTTTTTATCAAAACATAAAATGAATGACATATATAAGTATATTTAAATGATTAATATGATATTAAATATATTATGTTCTTTATTTAAATTTAAATTAATACTTATATTATTTTCCTAATAAGAATAGATAAATGGAAACATTACTCATGAGTACGTATAATCCACCGTGTCCATGATTGCAACATAGATCATTTTTCATTACCATATTTTAATAATGGATTTCAAATATTTATTAACATATTAAAATTATAATTATATGATAAATAATATTTTGGATATGATTGAATAATTATATATTTGAATATAGACATCATATTGAATACATTTTTTTACAGAACCACTAAATATCCTCAAAATGTACGATATGAACATATATAATTAGGTAATTGATATAACATATTAATAACTGTGTTAAATGGAATAATTGATCCTAAAAATAATAATATGAATATAAAATAATAAACTATATTTTTTATGAATGAATACAATGAATGTGTGTGATTATTTGGGATCATGATTAAGGGGTTTGGTCTAAATTTTCATTCATTGAGGAATATATTTGATTTTATGGACTTCAATTATTTTCTATGATATGTATAAGTCCAATTATAAATATTATATGTTGATTTTTTAATTTTTATTAAATTTATTTATTTTTGTAATTTTACTCTTTCATATGGTATATGAATAAACTTCTTATATTATAGTAAGATATTTCTTAACTCAATTTCTAGTTATTGGATTGAACTAATACTTCATTATTTATTTCAGGCTATGATTTTTTTATGAAATTAATTTTGATAACTATATTTTAAATTGAAATTTTATAAATTTTTTTTCAATATAAATACAAAGTATATCAAATCTATTAACACTAATTTCAATGATATGACTTTTTTTAAGGAGCCTTTAACTAAAACATCATTTTAAGTGTTTTGATGATTAATTATTATAATTTTTTCTCCATGTTTTTAAAGTTATAAAAAATTTCTTATTATTTTCATATATATAAAGGAACTTTTGAGTGGTTAATTTTTAAATTTTTCTCAAAATTTGTGAAAATGAGTACTTTTTAATATATTATGTATGGGACATCGTCTAAATTTTAATTCATTAAGGCATATTTTTGATCTTATTCACCTATATACATTTTTATGTGTATAAAACTACCCATTGGATTTATATATAATGAATATATTTATTCTTAAGACATTTAATGTTTGGATAAATTAAAATCTTTGATATGTCAGAGGATTCAGCTGATTATAATGTAGTAAGTTACATCTTAACTCAATATCCATTTATTGTTTTAAACATCAACTACATTGATTCTATAATGTTATGATTATGTGTGAAAATAATTTTTCTTATATTATGATGTTCATTGACTTGTTTTATGTGGATTTACATTTGATGTGGATAATTTATTTATATTATTAACACCTAGTTCTATGATTTGATATTTTAATGGGAATATTTATTTAAACCATCATTTTAGATTATTTAATGGTTTATTATTATTAATATACCACACTCAAATACATGTTTTATAAATTTAATTTATTAATATATTTATATGTATGGATGTTATACGACATTAATTTTATAATTTTTTCCAAAAAAGTTCAATAAGGTATCATTTTTAGTTTCTATATAAGGGACTTATCTCAATTTCATTGGATGAGAAATATTTTTTCTTCACCGATATTCTTTTTTGAGTGGCATATAACTCAAATTTATCATGTAGTATAATCAGTTAATTTATTATCATTGATCTTATTGAGAGCCTCTCCTACAAAGGCATCTTCCTCCTAGTGTGGGAGCATACATTGTTGGCAGATTCTTTTATCTTTTCCACTTTTTATTTGGATAAATTCTCTCAGGCTTTGCTGTAAAGGGTTTTTTATGCATCTCTTTTGATCATCTCCACTGTGTGTGGACACATTCTTGGTCACGAATGATTGTAATAAAGGCTTATTGGGTGGTTTTGGTGGATTCTCACAGTGGCGCTTCTTCTCTTTTCTCGCTTCATGCTTTTTTGGTTGTACCTTCTATGGTTTTAGTCCAAGTATTATCTTTATGGTTTCTCAATGGGTCATGCACAATATCTGCATCAATTTCACTATTCTAGTTTCCTTTTGGTTTTTCAGTCTCAGTGTTCGTACTTATCAGATTAAATATTAGCTTTTCTTGTTCCCCTCCTCTTCCACTCCTTCCTGCCCTACCCTCTAGGTCCTTTTCTTACCTAAAGGTCAGTTGAATCCGACAGGTTACATAGAGTTTTGGGATGTGTTTGGGGAGAGATATAATTTCATGGGAGGGGAAAATTGTGGTGACTATCTACAGTTTCTTTGTTCATGCGATTTTCTCTAACGATGATGGATCTGGTTCCCTTACTTTTTGCATATTTCAGCTTTCAGTGGTAGAAAAGGTTATGAAGTCGGGGATTTTTTCTTGTTTTAAGGATTTGGTTAAGTTTTTATTTCTCGATGTTAACATCACAGTATTGTACATCTTTGGTTCTCGTTTTTATTCGTTCCAGCTAACGAGGGCTTGTTTGACGATAGTGATGAAGTGGATATTTGGTGGTTATGAAGTTGTGGCAATGGAGTCAAAGTTGACCGCATTATAAGATTCCATTTATCTTCTCCAGTTGTGAGGCTAGTGATGTCGATGTTGACTTTGATGATGGTGGTAGTTTTTGACATGACTATCTCCCTTGGTTTGATGTCTCGTGATAAATGATGGTTTGCATACTGAGGTGGGTAAGTTCGTGGTTCGGGGAGGATTATGGTGGTTTTTTGAATGTTGGTTTTTCGAAATCTGAATTGTGATCTTTTGAATTTTGAATGTGGTTTTTTTGGAAGTATGATATCCATAAAAACTTGGATCTCTTTGTATGATTCCCACCTACCTTAAAATTGGATATCTTACGTTACAAAAAAAGATGGGGATGAGTAGTAAGTAATTTTATAAATAATATTTCTAATATTGTTTTAAATGTCTACTTAATTTATTGTGTGAACCTATGATTATATGTGAAAAATATTTGGATTATCTATTGTTTAATTTCAAACAATTTATTTTGTACTTCCAGTGGACGCACACAATCATTTAATTTTATTAATACTTGGTTCCATGAAATGATATTTACATGGTACTCTTTAATAAAAATATATGTTTAATTACATCAGTGATTTATTCTTCCAAATAATTCTATTTCATGTTAATTTTTTAAAAAAATATTGATTATATTTATTTTGATCTGATTATTGTGAAATAAGAATTTTCTTTAATATCTAAATTTTTTATCAAACGAGATTATCTATGGTTTTTTGTATGGGTATTTTTTAAACACTCTTTTAATGTTACTATTTCAACTATTTCTATATAAGTAAAATAGTATTTCTTTTTATCATATATTGAAAAAATCGGTTTTCTATCATTCATGATTCCATATTATTTATAATCATTATTTATATTATTACATTTTTATTTTAATATAAAACAGTCTCATTTATGAGTACATTACTTTATAAAAATGAAATTTAATTTCAAATTTGAAATTTTATTTTCTTCCGTAATGTTTCCTTTATGAATTATTTATCTTTTATGATTATGTTATATTTTATAGACATTTTTCATAATAATGGTTGGTTCTGTTATAAACTGAGAGTGTGTGAAGTGTCTATAGATCTCCAATTCATTTGGAAATTGGACAGAGTTAACTGATTAAGATTATCATAAGAGATAAGAGAAATCTATTGTGGTTGTGATTCAGAATAGAAATATGATTGTTACAATTTATGTATCAATGAGATATATTTTATATGTAAGAATTTTTTTGAGAATGATTCCACAAGATACCATTATTATTGATTTGTTATATTGATGTTAATTATATTATTTGAGAAGAATTTTTATGTTTACATCATGTGAAAATGATTTGTTTTATTCCATGAATAATCAGTAAATGGGTTTTCGTTTTTTTACGGGAAAAATGATTTTTGTTATTTATGTTCATAAGTGATTTTTTGTTTTGTTTTCAACCGTGATTAAAAAGGAATTATATAGTGATTAAGGATGAGTATGGGCAGTGACGAGATCAAAGAGAAATTGTTAATATTTATCACAAAAATAGATCATATATTTCTTAATGAAATTAGTTTTCTATGAAAAAGGTTAGTTTATAAGGTATTTATCTTTTAATATATTTTATTTTTTCCTAATTCACTAAAAATATAAAATTAAAAGATTATTAAGAATTAAATATTGTAAATTCATGTCTAAATGCACTAAAATATTTATGTTTTAAGACCAATTCCATACAATTGGGATTAGAGTAGGGTTTATACAGCGTTGGAGATAGTGATTTCATCCTAAGAGTTATCGATAACATAAACAATTTATAATTTTAATGTTGATAATAATCTCATTGTCTTATAAACATATTTTATGTTTTACATTATTTTGTTCCATGTTGAAAAATAGTAATTTTGGAGACATTCAATTTTGAGGTTGTTATGGGTTATTATATTTTAGGAAGCAAAAAGAAATGTAAGATGTATCAAATATAGTTTATATATTTTAATGTAAATTATTTAAAATCAGTCATATTTTATTTAATGTTGTTAGAATAATGTAGTTTTTGAAAAAGACCATCCATAGACCGTGTGACAACCATTCATGTATTGCATGGTCGTGAGAATTGATCCCAAGAATGAGTCGTCAAAAGGTTAAATATATTAACACTGGCCTATTTGAAGTCCCACAGAATACAAATTTTTCTTTTTTAATTTTTATAACTTTTGAATTAATAATATGATTAACTTGATTTCAAATGATTCCCAAAATATATGACATTGTGATTGGAAAATAATTTTATTATTAAGTGAGTAATGTTATTTTGGAAGAAGTTGTCAATTTTAGAAACCTAATGTGATTAAGGAAAATATAAATCAATGGGATATTATTATATTTTGGAGTTTTATATAATTTTATTTTTTATTTATGATTATTGAGGTTATTCTAGGGCAATATTATCAGTGTCTAATATTTTGTGACTTGGGAAATTAAATTTTTGTTTGTGTCATTAAGAGTCATTGATTTTTTTGGTGATAAATTTAAATTATATTTTGGCAGTTGATTTGATAAAATACATTCTATTTTTATATTTTAATTCTGTTATAGAATAATTTTTATCAGTTCTAATGATAGTTTATTTGTTATATGATCTATGTTAACCTTTTGGAGTCACGATTGGATTATAAATATTGATGTAGTTTTTTATCATAAAACTAATTATACTTTATTTAAAAATTTTCTTTTCTTGTATAGTATGTTTTGTATCATTTAAATTTTTTAGGGAATGGAAATATATATTTAATATTTTTTAGATTATGTGATATATAAATGATTTTTTAATTATTTAATAATGAAAAAATATTCTTAAATACTAATCATTTCTAGGAATATATGAGATTGTTGTGTAAATTGATTAAAAGATGAAAATCTAATTTTCATGTAGATACATTAATATATTTTCTTATTCTAAGAAGTAAATTTTTTTCCTACACTATATAAAAAGGTTATTAAAATAAAAAAATATCTAGTTACATATCATACTATGAAATCAATGACTTTTTAAATATCTCATATTTTTGGTTTTGTGATTGTTTGCTTTATCAAAGACCATGAAATCTGTCACTCTCAATCGAAACCTGATATTTAGTTTCTTCGAATATTTTCATTTTATCCTATATGAAATCCTTTTATGTGTTATATTAGGAGACCTCCATACATTCCTGTTTTCTATTCAAAATGATATTTAATTAACCGTTGATTCGATATGGGATTTCTATAAAGGTATTCTGAATAGTAAAACCCTGGTATGAATTCATGCGTTCAAATTATAGTGACACTATTTATTAATAGGTGATAATGTTAAATATCTTAACATTAAGAATGAAACACTGTGTTTGATAGCATAAATGTTACACCATATCCTTCTTAATCAAAATTCAAAATATTATTATTTTTCAATATTCTGAACATGTTTTTAGAGTATTGGGTAAGATTATGATAGAATGAATTTTAAAAATCAGTTTTACACATGTAAATATAATTAATACTATGGATCCCAATTAATTATTAAATTAAATAAAACATTTATTAAAATAAAAAGAAAGTTTTTTCTGAAAAACAATTTAAATGTACACAACTGTGTTTTATACCAATAAAATAAAAATATAAATCATTGTGGAATAGATTAAATATATATATTTATTTATTTTTAAATATAATTATTAAACATTATCTTATGTGTTTTATAGACATGATTTAAATATAAATCCTATTTTTATGTTTAAAAAGCAGTATTTTTGTAAAGGCGAATTTCCACCTTGTGATGGTGCAGTTATTTTAAAACTAAATGTTGAAACCATTATTAATTTTATTTGAAAAATAATCATCAAATTTGAATGAATAATTTCAAAATAATTTTATGTTCATTTTTTGGTAATTTTTTGGACATGTTTAATTTTTTACGAATAAATAAAATTCAACATTTCAATTTGAAACAATCTTTTCATATAAATAATTTATAATGTTAAATTATATTTTAATTTTTTTTTAAATTATGTAGACCAATTATATATAGATAGTTCTTATTTATGACATTATAATCCTTATTTATTGAATTATGATTTAAATACATATTATAATGTTGGAAATTTGTACATTAAAACACCAATTTTAAAAATCATTCATGGGATTAATTTTAAATTAATTTTAGATAGTATTATATATTTTAAATTTCAAATTTGGATTTTATTTTGGAATTGTATTGTCCAAATTTATGAAATATTTCACTTTTATTTTTTGAACAATATGAATATTGAACATAGTAATTTTTATTATAACAGAGAATGGTAAATAAAAAAGTTTCCTACAAAACTAATTATTATAATGATATGAAAAATAATCAATCCCTTCTAATAATTTTATGAAATGATTATTTTTTGACCAAACCATCATTAGGCTGATTTTATAACCTCTTACAGTAACTTCGATAACATTACATGTAACAACCCAATGTTTTTCAATGGGAATTCTTTTCTTATAATTATGTAATAAAATAACATGAAAACACAACATAATAAACTTCTAAGTGTTAAGTTACCTTTAAACAAATGTTTGTTACTACTGTGTTTTAAATTTTGAAAATCTGACATGCATGGTTGTGTTCAAGAAGATTTTTGATGTCTAATTAAACAAAAACAATTTTCGGTTAATAGTAACATACCCTTGTGAATAGTAACCAACCATTATGAATAGTAATATGACCCTTATGAATATTAAATCATCCAAAAAAAGATCAAACTTACTCGTGATTAATTAAATAATATTTTGACATCTTAGAATGTGACAATTTGACCTTAGTAAACATATTGGTAGTGTATAAGTCATAAATAATTAATTATAATTAATAAAATAATTTAAAAGAAAATTTATTTTCTTAAAATGGGTTAATTAATGATCAAATCAATTTCTTATAGCTTTTACGTAATTTTATAACACCCTAAGTAATTTATGAAAACACTATAAAATCAGTTTTAATTATAAAAACATTTTTTAAGAAAATTATTATTTTAATTAAATATTATATTAATCATATTTATATAATTATTTTTGAAAAATAGACTTCATTTTTGGATTCTAGATGTCAAAAAATGGCTGGGGTATGTTTTTTGGATTTTACTTAAATAATTGAATTTTTGATGAATAGTAAAATACTGTAATTTAAAAAAAAAAGCTAAAAAAGCTATTAATTGAGTCATGTGTGATGTTATGCTGATGTAATCCCAGTTGGATCCAGATCACAGGATAATATTACTATTCTTGGTCATCCAAGACTCACTATTCTTTTTCTTAGTGGAAATTAATAAACTAATGAATATTATATTAAGGAAACCCCTCTCCACTCCACTATAAAAACCACCCTTTAAACCCTCATTCCCTCACACCTCTCAAGCTCCAAGGCATCTCTAAAATATACCCAAACATCTTACTTAGCACCTGTCCCACGTCCAAGAGCTTCTGGTATCCTCATAAGACCAATCATAGCTTCTTTAAGGAGAATTTCGGGAGGAGGATTTAAGAGGTAATTTCTCCCCCTCTTCTCCATTAATTTTCTTTTCAAGTTGAAGTTCATATCATGATCTATCCATACCTATGTTCATCAAAATGGAATATTGACTCCAGTATTATACATGTACTAGAGTATTATGATGCTAATGGAATATTATATTATCCAAACACCTTTCCTTATTCCTTTTATTTTATTAAAGATAATGTTGTCTTTGAGGTGTTAATTTATCACTGTCAAGAACGACATGATTTCTTCTTCCATTTTTACCTTTTTATTTGGTCATGAAACCCATTTTATGGTTTAAAAAGAATATTTTATTTGTATTATTCCATATTTAATGTTTTGTAACTAACTTATGACCACATTACTAGTGGTACAATAACACATGTTCATTATGATTGAGAAAATGTTCAAATTATCCCAAACAATCATCATTTAATTATTATCTAATGATTCATCTGCATGGATATAATATGATTATTTATTAGATCATTAAAACTCATTTAATATCATTAATAACATGTAATATCAGTTCTAGATGTTTAACCATGTTCTACCCGAACATCAATTTAAGAATAAAAGTGAACCACTCAGGAAAACCATAAAAACAAACATTCTCGATCAATGTTTTAACACTCTATAACTCATAAAAAGGAACATAAAATCACTTAATGAAACCATAATGGACCATATTAATGTAAAAAAGCTTTTGTATTTCTAATTAATGTACATAATGACATTTTACATGACATTAAATAGAAGGAAGCATTCAGATACAAGGTAAGGGGAAATTCTCGAACCCAACTTTCATCCTATGAGTTGTCCCTCTTTCACTTAATTTTGGATATGGTTACTATATAAAGATAATTTATTCATCATTATCTTTCCTTTTATGGGATATATATTTATTTCCCCGGGTTTTTTGTCAAACAAAATGATTTCCAAAAGAACTCTTCTTTTAAGAACACACCTTTTACTTATCATTCACGATTGACAGTTCTTGTAACATATATGTTATTCCGTCTTGGTTTTGGGAACCAAATTTTAATTAATGAGTTCTTATTAGATGAATCCCATTACATTTCATGGATTAGTTATGTTATATGTTTATTATGTCTTTCATTATTAATGATACCATTATGATGTGATGGGTGTTCCTAGAAATTTAAAGCGCAATATGATTGTTTAAATGTGATGGGTGTGCCCAAATTTATATAGCACAACAATGTATTGGGTAAAGTGATGAATGTCATGTGTATTTATGAAATGATGTGTGAAAAAGATGATAGATTGTTTCACATGTATGTGTGGTAGTTAACCACCAATACATGATGTTTCATTTTTTATGCATTGCCACATTTCAAGTCTTTTTTTATGCTCCGTTCATGTTTATGATCATTTGCTTATGTCATAATTATGCCCAGCCCATGCTATATTGTTCTTATATATCCTATTACTAGTCTTTTATCTCACCCATTTTAATGTATATCCTCAGGTGGCTACATGTACTAAGGAGAGGTCATGTGCCAATAAGAATCTAGAGAAGAGGAAATTAAATAAATGTTTACTCTTGATGTTGTAATTGCTATGTATGGTCCTAGTTTTCACAAGACACTAAACTGTTGGATACTCTATGTGTAATACTATTATGTTTTATACCTTTAAAATGATGTAATTTTAGTTTAAGAAAATGCATGGTCACTATAGTTGGTATCAGAGGAAAGGGTTAGTTAATATGGGAATTAGGATTAGTAAACCCTAGAGAAAACCTCTAGCATGAGACTCAGTAAAAATATGAACACAGGAATATTTAAATATGGATCACATATGTTATTTTTTTGGTATAAATTATTTAAAAAATTATGTTATTCATGATTTGTTTAATTATTTTTTGTTATAACCATTTCTATTTTAGAAAATGGTGGGAACCAGAAGAAATCAGGCCAAGAAATCGTGCGAGGGACAATGTAATGATTGCCTGAATGACATCCCTGATGATTTGGGAGGTGGAGTTCAGAACATCATGGCGATTCTTATTGAATTATCTCAGGTTATGAACTATAACTATAATAATTGGGTCCATCATCTTTAACAGAATATGGAGCAACTAGATATCAAATGTTTTATACGGTAATGACCACCGACGTTTAATGTATAATTTGATCCACTAGTTTTGGAATAGTTGGAAAACTCCATGGAGAATATCTTTTATGTGCTTCACTGCTCTGAGACGCAGAAGGTGACCCTAGCTATTTACCATATAGATGGAAATTGTTATCAATAGTGGGATTTGATTAATAACACCAAGCCATTGGAGGAAATTGATAAGATCAAATTGAAAGACTTTAAGATAGTTTTTCTTAACATGCATTTCCCAAGAACTCTTCACAATGAAAATGGAGAGATAATTCATAGAGTTCAAGAAAAAATAAGGAGAGTCTGTCATAACCTATGAATCAAATTTCACCAAGCATTCATGGTATGCTATGGGTTTTTTTATTAACAATGACTGAAAAATTGATAGATTATTTAGTGGATTAAAACCACACCTTTGAAAGAATCATTCAATTTGAGACTTTGGGAGTTATTAAGAAGATGTATGATGTGACCTAATTGAGGAGATGGAGTTCAGAGAATGGTCCCATGGATATGGTGATAAGAAGAAAAGGCAGAGTTTGATGTTGGTGGATATATTGATAAGGGGGGGAAGAAAACTCAACGACACATGTGCCAAAAATGTGGAAAGTTTCTCCATGGAAACTGCCTCAAAGGGATGACGATGTGATTCATGCGTTTGAAAGAAGGTCACCATTATCAATATAGTTGAAAAGATACAAAAAGGAAGGAGAATGTGGCAGATGAAAGGAGAGAAACACTAATGGATCAATGCTACAACTGTAGGGAGATAGGTCACTATGAATTTCAGTGAACTAGACATTGATATCTCAAGGGTAATCAACGTCGGTAAGCACCATAGCCCAAAATACTAGGGAGGGCTTATTCCATCACTAGTGAAGTGGTGGAGCATGATAATGATGTCGTACAATATACACTTAATATTCACTCAATAATTCCAAAAGTCATATTTGATTCTAGTTCAACGCATTCATTATATCTTAAATGTATTATAGAACAATAGAATCGATTCCCCAAAACCTTGATGTAGATATATCTGAAAATAAACCAAGTGGTGCAATCATTGCAACACAAGTGTTTGAATCTTCTCTTATTGGACTGTGTGGGAAGATTCTCCCATAAAATATTATAATACTTCTCCTGATGGAGTTCGATACTCTAATGGGAATGGATTGGCTCTGATTATATAAAAAACATATCAAATTTCGAGAAAAGGAAATATCATTTCATATTATGAACCATCCCATTCTTTTCTACAAATGAAAGGAAGATAATGAACCTCCTTTGAAAAATCATTCAATGTTGTGGGTGTTGATTCCCTATGAATAAGCATACCTCACACAAATGGTTGAGTCAAATAAAAGTTCCATCCTTGAGAAAATGCCCATCGGGAGGGAATACAGTGATGTATATGCTGAAGAGATACCTAGAATTCCCCCGGATCATGAGGTAGATATCTCAATTGAACTCATACCTGGAGATACTCCCATCTCGAAGTGTCCCTATAGGATGGCTCCTATCGAACTGGAGGAGTTAAAGAAGCAGCTGCATGAGAATCCTGAAAAAGGGTTCATACTCCCTAGTGCATCACCTTGGGTTGCACCAATGCTCTTTTAGATAAAGAATGATGGAACAATGCAGTTGTGTATCGATTATTGGGAACTCAACAAGATCACCATAAAGAACAATTATCGTCTCCCAAGGATTGATGACTTGGTCGACCAGTTAAGAAGAGCACAATACTTCTCAATGGTGGATATTCGTTCTGCATAGCACTAGGTAAAGGTGGAGAAGGGTGATATTTAGATGACTTCCATCCGAACAAGGTATAGAGACTATGAGTTTTTGGTTATTCCCATCAAACTTACTAATTCCCCTACAATCTTCCAGGATTTTATGAATAGTGTCTTTAGAATTTACCTAGAAAAATTTGTGGTAGTATTTTTTGATGATATTATAACCTACTCCAAGATCAAGGAGGTACATGGAGAACATCGAATACATGTGTTGGTGACATTAAGGAAGGATAAGTTGTACGCCAAGTTCAAAAAGTGTGACTGTTTGAGGAATCAAGTCACATTCCTGGGACATGTGATCACAAGTGAGAGAATTTATGTGGATCCTAAAAAAACAAAGGTGATTGAGGAATGGAACATGCCCTCTAGTGTCAAAGAAATCAGTAGTTTTTGTTGGATTAGCTGGGTACTAACGATGTTTTGTGAGAAACTTCTAATTATTGTCAAGCCCAAAAAACTAAGTTAACAATGAAATGGGTAAATTATGTTTGTAAGGATGAATGTGAGTGAAGCTTCATAGAGCTAATGAGAAGGCTGATCACTGCACCTGTACTCACACTAATGAAAAGTGGATAAAGTTTTGTGATATACAGTGATGCTTCATAGAATGTCTTGGGTTTTATACTCATGAAAACTGATAATGTGTTAACCTACGCCTCACGATAGTTGAAGATCCATGAGTTGAACTACCAGACACACGATCTAGAGATGGAAGCTGAGATTTTTTCCTTGAAAATATTGCGACACTACCTTTATGGTGAGAAGTGTGACATGTACACCGAGCAAAAGAGCCTAAATTATATATTCACACAAAATGAGATCAACATTCATCAATGGAGAGGGTTAGAGATAATCAAATATTACAATTGCTCTATTCACTACCATCCTGGAAAGGAGAACAAGGTAGCTGGTACTCTAAGAAGAATATAACTTGGTACTCTATCCATGTTACATATTTTCAAAGACCCTATATTCTATTATATGAAAAAAATGGATATGGAAATCTTAAGGGAAGGGGATACAACATAACTTTCCCAAATTATTGTGCAACCATCCATCCAGGAAAATAATAAGGAAGCACAAAGGGATGATGTGGAGATAAAAAAGAGGGTGAATGCAGTAATAGAAGGGAAGCCTCCAGAGTTCCATAACGATGTTGTTGGTGTGATTCGGTTTGGAACGCGGCTTTGTGTGCCTTCATCACCAGGGATAAAGAAGGTGCAATTGGATAATTCACATAGATCAATATTCTCTATCCATCCTCGGAGTACCAAAATGTGCCCTGATCTCCAATAACACTTATGGTGGGATAACATGAAGAAGGGTATTGGGGAATATATATCAAGGTTCTTGGTATGTCAGAAAGATAAAGGTGAGCGACAAAATTCAAAGAGTGTGATGAAGCCATTTCTTATACCCATGTGGAAATGGAAAAATGTTAATATGGACATTTTCATGGGTCTCCTAAAGATGTCGAAGGGAAATAATGTGATATGGGTTGTGGATGACCGACTCACCAAGACTTGCCATTTTATCTATATTCGAGAAGATCTCTCAGTTGAACATCATGAAGTGATATATGTGAAGGAAGTGGTGGGACTACACGGTGTTCCACTGCCAATTTCCTCTGACCATGATCCAAGGATCACATATAAATTCAAGAGGATCCATCAATATGCTTTTAGTACTGAATTATATTTCTACATGCCCTATCACCCCCAAACTGATAGCCAGTCTGAAAGAACTATTCAAATGAATAAAGATACACTTAGACCCTGCTCTATGGAATTCAGAGGTGGATGGGATAAGTATCTCCCATTTGTTGAGTTATCATACAACAATAGCTTCCACTAGAATATTCAGATGACTATATATGAATCTTGGTATGGAAAGCGATGTAAAACTCCAACCTGTTGGGATGAATTTTGAGAAAGAAATCTACGTAGACCTGATATTGTTCTAGAGATGACAGAGAATGTTCAAGTCATCTATAAACACATCAAAGCTACACAAAGTCAGAAAAAGAGCTATGTTGACCACCATCGACGGGACTTGGAGTTCGACGTTGGAGATAAAGTCTTCCTTCAAATATCTCCATGGAAAAGAGTCATGCGATTCGGGGAGAAAGGGAAGCTAAACCCAAGGTATATTGTACCCTTTGAGATCCTTCACCACACATGAGTTGTGGCTTACCGTCTTGCACTTCCACTGAATATGGCTTGATTTCATGATGTTTTTCACGTATCACTTTTGAGGAAATACATACCTAATCCCTCACATGTACTAAACTCAAAGGTGGTGCAGTTGGAAGATGATCTCTCCTATGAGGAGCATCAAGTAAAGATTCTGGACTGGGGAGATAAGGTTCTATGCAAAAAGACAACCCATCTTGTCAAAGTGTTTTGGAGGAACCATAAGCTTGAGGAAGAAACTAGGGAACCAGAAAAGGCAATAAAGGAGAAACACCCCCACCTGTTTGTGTAAGTAGAAATTTTAGGGGTGAAATTTATTAAGGGGGGGGGGGAGAATGTAACGACCCAATGTTCTTCAATGAAAATTCCTTTCTTAAAAATATGTCAAAAAATAACAAGAAAACACAAACATAATGAACTACTATGTGATAAGTGACCTTTAAACATAAGTTTTTCACTTATGTGTTTGAAAGTTTCAAAATCTGTCATACACAGTTATGTTCAAGATGATTTTTGGAGTCTAATGGAACAAAAATAATTTTAGGTGAATAGTAATGTACCCTTGTGAATAGTAACCCACCCTTATGAATAGTAATATTACCCTTATGAATTTTAAATCATCCATCATAAGAGTAACCTTACCCATGATAAATTAAATAAAATTTTGACATCTTAGAAAGTTACAATTTGACCTTAGTAAACGATTTGGTATTTTATAAGTCAGAAATAATTATTTATAAATAATTATTTCATTTAAATGAAAATATATTTACTTAAAATTATTTAATTAATTTTCAAATCAATGTGTTATAGCATTTAGATATGTTTATAAGACCCTACGTAATTTTTGAAATCATTATAAAATTAGTTTTAATTTTAAAAAGTTTTTTATGTAAAAGGTGATTTTAATTAAATAATATGTTAATCATATTTAGAGAATTATTTTTAAAAAATGGAATTCATTTTTTGATTCTACAAGTCATAAAATTATTGGGGTAATGTTTTGGGATTTTTCTGAAATACTTGAATTTTTTATGAATAGTGAAATATCGTAATTTACAAAAATAAGCTAAATAAGCAAATTATAAAGTCATGTGTGATTTTCAGTTGATTTAAGACCACATGGTTCGTTATAAAATGATAATATTAATATTCTTGGATATTCATCACTCACTATTCCATGTCTTAGTGTAAATTAATAAACTAATGAATGTTATATTAAGGAAACTCCTCTCCCATCCACTATAAAAACCACCCATCACACCCTCATTCACTCAAACCTCTCAAGAACCAAGCCTTATTTAAAATAATCCCAGACATCCTCCAAATCCCCTATCCCACTTACAGGTTCTTTTGGTCTCATAAAAATACCAATCCTACATTCCTTAAGGAGAATCTCAAGAGGAGGAATTAAGAGGTAATTTCTCTCCCTCTTCTCATTTAATTTCATTTAAAGTTAAAGTTCATTTCATAATCTCTCCACACCTATATTCATCCAAATGGTATTTTCACTATATAATTATACATTTAATGTAATATTATGATGCTAATTGGATGTTATATCATCAAACCCACAATCCCTCTTCCTTTTATTTTATTAAAGAGAATGTTGTCCATGAGGTGTTAATTTATCCCCTTCGTGAATGACATGTTTTCTTCTTCCATTTCTACCTTCAGATATGGTCATTAAATAATTTTTATAGTTGAACAATAATTTTTTATATGTATTATTCCCTTTTAAATGCTATGGAACTAACTTATGACCATATTACATGTGATAAAATAAAACAAGATCATTATGATCGAAAAACCGTTCAAATTAATTCAAACAATCATCATTTAATTCTTATCTAATGATTCATCCACATGGATCTAATATGATTAATTATAAGATAATTAAAACTCCTTTAATATCATTAATAACATTTAATATGAATTTTGGATTTTTTCCTATGTTCTACTAGAACATCAATTTTAGAATACAAGTGAACCACTCAGGGAAACCATAAAAACAAACATTATCAAACAATGTTTTTAAACTATATAACTCATCCAAAGGAACATAAAATCACTTAATGAAACCATAATGAACCATATTATTGTAAAAAATTCTATTTATTTATAATTAATAAATATAATTTCATTTTATATAACTTTAAAGGGAATGACGCATTCAGATACAAGGTAAGGGGAAATTATCGATCCCAACTTTCTTCCTTAGAGTTCTCCCTCTTTCACCCCATTTGTGATATGGATACTCATTAAAGATAATTTCATCATAATTGACATTCCTTTTTTGTGATATTCATTGTTTTCCTGGGATTTATGTCAAACATAATGTTTTCCAATGGAACTCTTCTTTTTAGAACACGACTTTAACTTCTCATTCATGATTGCCAGTTCTTGTAACATATATGTTATTTTGTCTTTGTTTTGGGAATACATTGTTTATGAATTTGTTCTTATGAGATGAAACCCATTCCTTTTCATGGGTTAGTTATGTTCATTTATGTTATATTATTATTGTGGCATTCATGATAAATGATAATGTTATGATGTGACAGGTTCGCCCTGAATTATATAGCACAAATATAAATGTTTAAATGTAATGGTTGTGCCAAGAATTATACAGGGATCCAATGCATTGTAAAATGTGATGAATATCATGAGTAAATGTGAAATTATGTGTGAAAAATATTCTACCTTGTTTCACATGTATGTGTGGTAGTTAACCACTAAGACATGATGTTTCATTTTTATGCATTACAACATTTCAAATCTTTTGTTTATGCTCCTCTCATGTTCATGATATTTTGCCTATGTCATGATTATGCTCAACCCATTGTATAATGTTCTTATCTATCCTATTACTAGGCTTTTAGCTCACCCATTTTGATTTAAATCATCAAGTGGCTACATGCACTAATGAGAGTTCACGTGCCAATAAGATGCTATAGATGAAGAAATTAGATAAATGGTTAAGCTTGATGTTGTAATTTCTATGTGTGGTCCAAGTTTTCCCAAGACACTATACTGTTGGATCCTCTATGTGTAATACTATTATTGTTTTAACCTTTGAAATGATGTTATAGCAGTGTATGAAAAGGCTTGGTCACTATATTACAACACTTATGGTATTTTATTCTATGAAAGGTAAAATTTAGCCCAATAATGATATTAATAAGTATAAAATTTTTATTATATAGTCCTATAGAATATGTATATAGATATAAATATTAGTTTAAAATATATAATAGTTATATTTATTATGAAAATATATTCTTATTCATTAATGAAGAAATAATATCCTTAAAGTCTTACACAACACAGATGTAGTAATATAATTATTAAATGAACAGTCAAAAAATGATATTAAATATATTAAAATAAAAATAATTTTAGATAATTAATTTTATTAAATAATTTATATATGGATAAATAACTTTTTATGTATTACATGAGTTTTTTGATGATTTTTTGTTGTATGTTTTGTTATTAAAACACACTGTAATGAATAGTGTCTAAATTGATAAAAATGATATTTTAAAATAAATAATATTTTATTAAATTATAAAAAATTTCTAATACCATAAAATTTAAAAATAAATTACATTATGGTTAAATATTAATCCATAATACATTTATTGTCATTTTTTATTTTATAATAACTATGTTATCCCTCAAAAAGTAAATACATTTTTTTCATGGAAAGAGTTAAAATAATTAAATAAATGTATAAATAAAATGTCAAGGGTTTAAAAAATAGTAAAAATATATATTATTTTTATTTTAGGAATTTATTTCAACCCCAAATCGTATTATAATCTAATTAAATAATTTTGAATCTATTTGGAATAGATTATATATTTATATTTTTTTAATATTTTTATAATTTCAATGAGATCCCCTCCACTCTCTTACAAAAGAGAACCTCTTCTTCTAATTTTATCAAAGCTAAAACAAATTATTAAGGGAATAGTCCTTCCCAAAAGACTTAATATAATATCTCTACATATTATAAATTTATTAGGATTGGGAGAAGACCTATTATAGGGGTTTTAACGTGTAAATAAATGATGATCGATGAAGAAGTGGAATTGTTCTCAAATGCATGTTCATTCATCTTCCTCCTATATCAAATATTCTTCAACCACGATAAAATAAAAAATAAACTATTTATTCATATAATCAGATGTTATTATGTTAATTAAATTATCCACATCCATTTTTTCTTCAATTAAATTGGAAAATAAATAATTGTGCATGTGTACGGTGGAAAAGAAACTCGTGAACCTATGCCATTCATTTTCCTTCACTATCACGCAAGGCTATTTATAATGAATAAAATAACTTATATATATGATATTAATTAAATATTTATTTTTTCTAAAATAAAATAAAATAATCACATCCTTACCATTACTTGCACATAGAAATGACCACGTCATCTATGCGATGATTTGAATTATCTCTTACACTAAGTGTTGTAATTTTATTAACCACATAACATGAATTATAAATTAAATTATATTTAATGTATTAATATGATATTATATATAATATTATAATTTATTAAATTGATCTAATAATATCCTTCTTTCTGTAATGATATTTGAAAAATGGTTGTTATTTCATGAATAACATTATCTAGGACTATAACATAGTTAATTTTTTATAACCATATTTAAGGAATTGATAATATAATTATATTTATGTATAAATATGGTTTTTATTTCATGAATAATATTATACATATGATGTAATATTGAACTATTTGATTATATACATTGTATAAATGTAACTTTAGACTAAAGTACCAAAATTTATCAAAACCTATGACATGAACATAAAAAACTATGAAATTGACATACCTAATTAATAAGTGATATATAATGAATAATATATAAAAATAAATTCCCCATTAATGTAAATTATAAACATATTATTATTATTAATGATTTTAGTGAACGTGAATTATGATTTAGACTCAATGTAAGTGACATCGTCGCAATTTTCATTCATTATAGAATGTTTTTATACTGTTGACCTATATTATTTTATGAGGCTTATATAAACCCCCATTAATATTTTATTTCTCAGATTTATTTATTATCATGATATGTTATTTTTTTTAAAATCATAATCTATCATTTGTAATATAATTCAACTGATTATAAAATAGTAAATTGTTTCATAAATCAATTTATATTTATTAGGTTAAACTTCTACATCATTGATTATGTCCAGATAATATTATGTGTAAATATATGTTTCATTATGTTATTTTGTATTTCCACATTATTTATGATTATTCACACTGTATTCACATGACATATTCATTTTATTTACACTCAATTCAATGATATAGTATTTGGAAGGGTCTCATTAACTAAAACATTATTTTTAATGTTTTAATGACTTATTAGTCAATATATTTTAAAATTTGGTCAATGTATTCAAAATGGTTTTTATTAATTTATTTATAATTTCATTAATGTTATAAATTTAAAATTTTCATATTTATATCAAACTATTTCAAAATTAGATTATTTATAGGTTTTATGTATGTCACATCATATTAATTTTAATTCGTTGATGAATATTTTTGATGTTATCAAATTTTATTATTTTATAATGTGTAAATAACTCCCCTTGGAAATGTTATATAATAAATTTTTTTATTCATAGTAATTTATAGGTTTTTATAATATTTCCCTTTCATGTTGAATATGATTAGACTAATTACAATATAGAAAGTGATTTTTTTTCTTAGTTTCCATTTATTCTGTTAAACCTATACTTAATTTATAATGTTATTCTAATATTTGGTGTGATTTTTATTCTTATTTTATGATGTACATAAAACCCATTAATTTATCTATTTTGTATACAAGTAATTCATTCATTTTATTATCAATATTTAAATGATGTGATCTTCATAAGAAACTCTTCAACTATAACATTATTTAATGTGTTTTGAGAATTTATCCATTTAAATATTTATCCTTATTTTATTAACACTTTCTCATTCATTTACATTTTTTTGAAAATGGGGTTTTAAATGAATAAATATACACAAGAGAGTTTGAAAATTGAAAATTATGAATTTCCTTCAAATTATTTCAAAAAGAGATATTTTAGGTTATAGGTAATTGATGTTCTTTTAAAAACACTTTTTTAATTCTACTCTTTCAACAATTTTAAGGAATGATAAAATGAATTCCTTTTAACATATAAAGAATCTAAATTTTCCCCATATTGTAAAAAGATATATTTTTATGTTTCCTTTATACGTTGAAAATATTATTTTCAAATAATATTTATTCATTTATGTGTGCTCAAATTATTAATAAAGAATTTTTATTTCAAAATAGAAATTTTATTTTTCCACAAGATAGGTTAATTTGTGAAATTGTTTTGTTTCCTTGTTATGTCACAGTTCATGGGCATAGTTTATGAGGATGGGTGGATCTATTATAAACTGATGATAGGTGACTATATTATACTTCTACAATGAAGTGGGTAGTGGTTTGGAGTTTACTAATTATGATTATCCTATAAGTATATAAATATATATTATGTTGGTTATTAAGAATATATCTATGATTGTTCTTACCTATGTAGCCAAGAGAGCTAATATATATGTTAGAGTGTTATTATAATTATTCCACGTATTTCCATTATGATTTATTATTTTTATATATTGTAGTTCTATTACTGTATAGAATGTTTGTGTGTTTCTCATGTGAAAATGTGTACTTATTCACCTAATGAATAATAAATGGGTTTTTATGTTTTTTTCACTACACTAATGATATTATTTAATTATTTTCATTACTAATTTTTTTGTCTCATCCAATGTTTTATAATTTATTCCATGAGGTTTAAGGAAGACTATGAATAATGATTATATAAAGTAGAAAATTTTGAATATTTATCATGAAAAAAACTAGGAGTTATTTTAATGACATTTTATTTATGATAAAAACTGATATTCTATTGAGGTATCAAATTTTAATGTATCAGAGTGGTTCATAGTTCTTTATAATAGTAAAAAAATACACTGGGTATGGAAGAATGTGAATTGTAGTCTAAATTCACATGAATAAGTAATAGAAATGTCAGATTACTTACACTAAGGTAGTGACACAATATGTGTTGTAGTTGATTTTTTGACTAATGATTCTAAATTAAAACTTATCGAAGAGACATAATACATTGAAAATAGTGTGAATATACATGTTCTATAAGTGTATCTTAGAATATTTTATTTTATTTGGATACAACATTTACATATTTATTTGTGAAGTTATAATATAAGGAGTAGGACACACTCGTAACTTTTAATGTGACATGTTATCCCCACCCTAAATGATATTTTGAGAATACAATATATCATTATGGGGACATAATGATTGAATGAATACCTTTTTTTTCATAAAATATTCTTCTATGATTATAAATGTATTACATTATCAATAAATATAATGAATCTATATGATATTACATTTTTTCCTTAAATAAAGAACATCCCTATAGAAGTTAAAGGCCCCTGATTCATTTATCATCATTATTACCCTCATTTACTATATTTCATAGAATATTCATAAAATTTAGAACTTCATAGATATCAATGTGGGTTGGATGTTACCATATTACATTTTGAAACACTCTCCTCTTGATATTTATAGGGAGGAATAAATTTTCATAAATAGTGACTTTTAGTTTTATACATTAGTAGGGATAGATGTCAGTTTTGTTAGGGTATAGGTTAATGGGGCCATTTGAGGGTTTTTTTGAAGATAATTATATTGTAATAAAAAATAAGGATTTATTATAATTTTTTTTGATTAATATTTTTATTTAGTGTTTCTGATATTGGAGTTATCACTCGGATGATTCCAATGTAATTTGTCCTACTATGTAGAACAATACTATAATGCTCTAAATGATGGATGAATATTTTTTTAATATAATAGATTTCATAAATACTTCATGTAATGGTTTCCACATTATGATAGATGTAATATTTATATTACATTTCATGTGTATTTAAATGATTTAATCCCTTTAAATTTAGCAATTGGTGATTAATATAATTTTTGGATTTTAGGTTGGCCTTGAGCATAAAAGTGAAAATAAAAAAATTTGGAATATGATATTTTTTCAATGATTTCATTATTATGAGAATATAATTTTATTTACATTCCAAAAATAATTAATTAATTTTCTAAATAGGATTCAATTTGTTAGGGGGTAAAACATTTCTTACTGCACCAAGTGCATACTCAATCTTTTTGACAATCAATAAATGAATAAATGTAGAACATATTTTTGGCCAGTAGAATTGACCTATCTTCATATAATTGATAATATCTCCGGATAAAAGATACCTAGTGAATAACTAAAAATTTGAGAGGAAATTTAATTCAACATTTTACATTCCTATTAAATTCCAAATTCATCTTCAATCATTAATATGGTTGATGATGGTGTGAATAAGGTAGAATGTTCACAGTCTATATGAATAGAAAAAAGTGGGATTTGTTCATTTTTAAAAAGAATTTATTATGGTTTCCAAATGAACATAAATATTTTTAGGTAGATAGATAATTTAGTTTATAAAAAAATTCCATAATAACACCAATGTAGATTATATATTGAAGGAAGAAAAAATCATGCTATCACAAGATGGATGGAAACCAGACATCGTATTTCCATCCCTCATCATCTGTATACTTCTAAATCCACAACTTTAAAATTTTAATGCTATTATTGTTATAATTTAAATGAATTTGTTATATAGAATTAAAAAATGATATCTATTCTCATTATAATGTATGTAATGGAGAGTAAAATGATTCTCGCGTGATGCTTGGTTTTGAAAAAAGTATTTGTGGACAACATCAAATGATAAATATATTCATCTATGTTTTTAGATTAATATGTAGTCTATTTTAAATAATTTTTGAACCTATATTTTTTAAATTTAAATTGGTCATGTTATTTCATAAGAACATTTTCATGTTTATTTTTAATGTCATTAAACTTATTTTTTTTAAATAACTAATTTTACTATTTAATTTTTCATGGTGAGGTATTTCCCTTGAGCATGGACGTTCCAAATAAGATTTATTAATTTTATGACTTGGAGTAATTGAATCTCTTCTATAACAAGAAAAATAGTTTTTGATTTATTTATATGATTTCAATAAAAACATGTATATTCACTTAGAGGTAGTTGGGTGGGAATTGAGAAATAAAATTCGGAAATCATTTAATCAAGAGGGGAGTGTATGAAAGGTATATTTTTTGTCTTCAACTAAATTATTAGTTCTCGTTTCAAATACATGTTATTATAATTCCAAATCTTTATTTTTCTATTTATGTTTCTTTAACTATGGTTTATATTTTCTCATTATATTAAATTTTAATTAAATCTCCCAAATTTTACTTTTTAAATAAATAAATGAATAAAAACGTACTATTTTATTACAAATATTGCAACCTTGTTTAGCAAAAATTAGTAAACATTTACATTAAATTTTTCAAGGGGATATTTTTTTGGGGGGTTCATGTAAAAAACAATTTCATTAACTAGTGTTATAGTTGGGGAGGTTTCATTAAATTATTTTTAATAATTTTAATCTAAATTAAAAAAATTATAACATGAATATGTTACCACGTTACTCTAAAATTGATTGAACTTATCATAGGTGGGTTAGATCTGTTATAGATCTCTTTATCAATAGTTTGGAATCATTTACTTTCTTGCATAGAAGGATCCTATTTTAACAAGAAATTTAAATGGATAAAAATATAATAATAATAAAATCCCTCAATCCTTTGGTGATAATAAAAAAACCCCAATATAATATTACAGTACAATTGAAGGGATTGATTTTAATTCTATTTAATTCAACAAATAATAAATATGAGGTATTTTCAAGTGAATATAATCATTAAAACCTTAATGAATCCATTTAACATTATCTCTAAAGGAAACTTCAATGTTGAATAAAATTATATGAATCTGATTTAAGTTAGATTTTCTATAAATTTAGTTGAAAAATAATGGTTTTACTGATGTAATTATTCTATTATTATGGATTATAATTAATAAAACAATATTTTTCTTAAAAAAATAACTCGATTCGAGAACTGCTTCCATCTGAAAAAATATTTATGGATTTAGGAAAATATAAGGTGAAGCATTTCATTAGTAATGTGAAATTTTCATAAGACTGTGTTTTAGTTTCCCTTGTTATAAATTAAGTGACTAAATAGTGATTCAATATTTAAATGAATTATTATTCCTTATTAATATAAGAATGAATGATTCTTATATAAGATATGATTTAACTAATAAATTACAAGTTGCTTTAAGGAATGCATTTGTAATCATGAATAAAATTTATCAACAATTTTGAGAATGTTTCATTATTCAAGTTAAATCAGCCAAATAGGTCCCTAATTCTAGTCTTATGAAAAAAACTATTACAAGTAAAATTATTGATATTATCACCATGTTAAGGATAATGATTCCCTCTAATAAATCACCAACCCCCACCAAACCTGAATAAATTTCTTCGAATCAAGTCCATTGTTGAGTTTTCTCCTCCATTAATAAATTTTATTTCCAATTTATCAAACTAAATTATCATTTATAGATTTATAATGTTGGGTTTAAGGAAATACCATTAAATATAATACAAAAATACCCTTGTAATGAAAAAAAATCAATCGTGGGTATAACAACCACTCAAATAACAAATTATGATAACCTAAATAATAAGTAAACAATTATTCCTAATGAAATTAATTATTAACCAAAAAAATTGAATGAGAAATACAATGATACTTATGGATGAAAAATTCATCATGGTCTACCCACTCAATAGTTGTAGATTAACTGTCATGTAGCTATGAAGAAAAAACAAGGGAAAATAAAAAATAAAAAATTAGTAATAATAAAAACTCATGATCAACAATAGAACATATTGAATACCATAATGAATCAAAAGGGTCAACTACCTATTATAATATTAGCATGATAAATAAAATGAGTGGAGGATTACCTAAACTATAAGATGTTAATATTATTGATAAATTGAAATAAAAGGTTAGTGACAATGATCACCGGTGTAACACAAGGTTTTATAATCCTAATAATATGAAACTCAATTCTGACGTAGGTATTTATTAAGGAATGTTGCGACTAATTTAAAAGATAATAAGTATGAATTTTCATCTAAAAAAAAGAATAATTTATTTTCAAACAACATATAATTATTTGAAGAGGATTTTTCAGTCATTTTTTTATATTGTGTCAATATTTTCTTGGACCATTCAAGAAACAACATAATTATCAAATGATTGAATCACTAGTGAAGTCAAGTACTAAAAACTAGTTAAAAAAGGACGTTAAAAAATATTTTACTAATGTTATAGGAAATATTCCATTTATCATTTCGGTTAAATATATCAAATGGTTATATATGTTTTTGAAACTAATGTGTTCAAACTATATGAAATTAAAAGGTGGTGATAAATTCAATTTTGGTAGGATTGTTTCATCCATGATTTGACATGATTTCTTAACAAATGTAAAGACCATAAAATGTTAACCATTCTTAAAACAATAGGTAATATAAAAATCAAACATTTGATGGTGAATATAATATTTTCCATCAATGTTATTCCATTTTTTTTCTCACACATTTGGTTATATATATATAACACCATAAATTATCATTCTATGTTACAACTGAAGTACCACTAATCATGTGGGATCCATGGATGATTCTATTGTTTAGGTGAGAGAGTTGATTTTTTTAATGGACTTATATATAAATTATATATTTATGTGGATCATTTTTTTACCCATGAACCAATAATTTTAGGGATTAATTCATTGAAAAATATTATGAAATAATTAATTTTCACAGAATAACCCTTTCATTGGAAAATTTTGGAGTTGTTGGAACATGCATAAATTTGAGCCCATTACTCACCCATTTGAGGAACATTCATCCCCTAATCTGTACATGATTGATTGCTAATCTACTGTAAATGATGAATGTAGATCCTTTAATTTTCAAATTAATAAATATATTCTCAAAATAATTTATGATAATTTTGAATAAAATCTCAAAAAATTAATCATAATCCTAATATATATATATATATATATTTATAATGAAATAGATATTTAGAACCAATAGTGTGGTGATCATGATTTTTGATATGAATTTTCTAACAGATATGAATTTTCTTCTATAAAACACAACATTAGGAAATATAGAGAGAAATATGATTATCCCCACTTTGATCTAAAATATTATAATTTAGGGAATGAACTTGGGGATGAAATTTTATCCTTGAGTTACCTAAAATGAATTTTACCTATAAAAATATTACAACTATGTCAAAAATAAAACGTCATGAGAAACTAAAATATTATTTCATATGTGAGAATGAAAAATTACCTATAATTATTTCAAAAAATCTTCCTATATAAAAGTATTAAAAAAATTCAGGACTCTATAAATACCATAAGAAATCTTTATAATGGACTCGGTCTAATTCGAGAACAATTTTTTTCCCTATTTTCATGTATATACTTTTTTATAGAACCATGACCACAGGTATAGATATAATTTATAATAATATTAAAACAAAAACTTTTAAAGGTTGTTAATAAAGGACTTAACACCATGTTTTATACAATAATTAATTTTCCTACATTTTAATTAAAATTTTTGGGTATATCTAATATTGTTCCCCAAAAAGATATATTTACAATCATAATGATTTAATTTGGTGATATTTTACATGTAAGGCTTACAAATAAATTCATAATGTATTTTTTTACAGGATAGTCAATTTTTTTAGGGTAACACCACATTTTATTTCCCATTCATCATCGTATTTTAAAAGACCCATGGGAAGACCCTGTATTTTTTTGGATGGATTCTCATATTATATCAAAATTCATATTGCATTCTACTATAAATAGAAAACAAAATTCATATGCCCATATGGATGAGTTTATATTTTTATAATGTCATTTTTTTATTCATACTTCATGATATTTTCAATGGTGTGTGAGGATTATTTTTTTGTGATTTTATAAAAACATTCATGGATTATTTTTGGATTGATTCAATTTTATGGCTCATATTTTGAATATATTTTTTTGGAAATGATTGAGTTTTTTACATGAAACATTCACTGATAAAAATATTTTCCTAAATTATAAAAAAAAAATCAGTGTAGAAAAGTGGATTGTTATTTTTTATTTTTTGTCAACTAATGTAAATCAAACTAGACAATATAAATTTGATTTTATTTATTAATTTACATAACCAAAAACATTAACATGTATGATACTGGTATTTTTTCATTATGGTTCATATAGGATATTTATATATTATTTCTTTATGTTTACACTTCCTATGTATAAATTTCTCTAAAAAATACACCAATTTATTTCATTGATGACAACTATAAAACGTGATTTAGTGAGATAAAGAAAACTGATAAACCCCCAAATTATTCATCCACTGTGATTTGGCTTTTCCTTTGATATGATGAACGATAAATTTTAATTTTCTTTTATGGTTGTTTTGAGTAATAGAGTGTAATGTAAATTTCATTATAATAGTAATGATTTTTATCTTTTAATCAGGATATAAAATTTAATGGGTTGTATACTAGGATCCAATGGGATTATCTTCATAATATATTTTGAATTTAATTTTTTATAAATAAATATGATGCCAAATGCAGACTTTTAAGATGGAATATTTTGTTACATAAATTTAGAGTTGGAATAAAGGATAAAAAAGGATGTAACAAAATTTTCTAAGTCATTTGAATCAGATACAATTTGTTTCGAATAGATGTATTTTAATCTATCTAAGAGTTAATTAAATCATTCTATGTGAGAATATTTATTAATCTAAGTCTAAATGAACAAGGTTTTTTGTTGCTGCAAATTATTTTAATACAGATTATGTAACCCAATTTTTGAAGAAACCAAATTATAAAATTTTGCGTGATTAAAGGAATTAAATTTTTTATCCTTAGTCATTACATCTAATTTGTGATAAATTTATTATGATATTAATTTAAAATTTTGAATATCAATGTGTCTTATATTTTTTCAAACAATAATATGTGGAGGAAACATCAAAATAATAATGAAATTAAAGAAATATTATTGATTTTTTTCTATTTTCCCACTATTTTTAGATATTCTTGTCAATATTATAGAACATTTAAATATTTTCTATTTCATGTAATTAATTAAAAAAGGAATTATATGCATCAAAAATCCCTTTTTCAATGTATTTTATGTAAGTTATTGTATTTAATGTGAATGTTTCCCAATTCATATAGAAAAAACTATATTTTTCATTCTATTGATTATGGGTTCATACAGGTAGTGTCTAATCCTTTAATAGTTGGTTGATTTAAAAACATGAAACATGTTTTTGACACTAATTTTGATAAATATGTTTTAAAAATCAATATGACCATTGATAAAGGAAACTAATTTTTATAATAGAACATTGGAATCTATTTTGAAGAAATAAATTGTCCATTATATAGTATATATTCCCAATCATCCCAAAAAATAGAATGGATATGTTTTTAAATAATGAATTTATAAAAAATATTCAAAGATATATGAACCCTAAATAAATGATTTGAGTTTTATATTAGATGACTAACACTGGGCCTATATGAGTCCATTAAATACCGTAATTTTTATGTCAAAATTTTTTATGTGTATGTAATCTCATGTAACCTTAAAATTAAGTTATGAAATAAAATGTTTTTGGGGCTATTAAAACATTTAACATTAATACATTTTTGATGGGAAATGAAATCATTTCCTGAAGGAGATTTATGAGAGAAAATTTATATAATATGATAGATAATGTTTGTTTAAGGAATGAAAAAAATAATTTTATGATTGAATGGGTCTCAACAAAAGAAATTACCTAATGAGATAATTTTTTTCTTTTTGATTCCAAAATGAAGTTGTTCCTATGTTTATTATATTACTAATAATCATTCATTTTAATCATTTCCCATGTTTTTCCTTCATTGCAATCCATATAAAAGAACTAATCAATGGTACATCATTGATAGTAAATTGGAATTATATGAAGCCATTTATATAAATTTTTTAGGGGAATAAAGGGGAGGATTAAAAAATTCATGATTCTATATAAAATCGAGTCTTGTTGTGTCATTCCACCATACTTATTTTTTATTATTTATTTAAATTATGGATTTTTAATTTATCAAATAAAATAATTGAACAATTTGGATATAAGAAAAAATAAGTGTGGTGGAGAAATATTCTAGATATATTAGAATTATGGGGGGTTTAATTAAATTTTTTTATGTTATTGATTTGATTTTTTGTGTGTTTGGTTATATTTTCATTCCATATTCCTTCAATTTTTTTATTCAATTATTTAGTTTTTCTGAAACTCATGACATAAAATGATTACTGTTTTTATTTATATTTAAATGAGTGAACTATTTTTTCATTTCAATCCATTTAATAATGTATGTAAAAAATAATATTTTTTCATGATCATGTTTTTTATAATTTCATGAAATGCCTTTTAATTTTCAAATTTAAAGACACATATTACTAACTAATAATTAAAATCATCTTCAGGTCAGGTCTCAAAATAATTTTTTAAATAATCTTCATATTCACCAAATTTATTTAGATAATTAATCCATACATATATTAAATATAACATTATTTATTTCTTTAAATACATTAGTGTTGAGTACTTGAGTTTTAAATAAGTGAGGAAATTCAATGAACATAATATCACCCTTTTTAGAAAATTCCATTTTTATTTTTCCTTCCTTGGAAATTTTATTTCATTGATCCCTCAGTACCAATGTGTATTCTGTTAGGATACCCACAATAGAAGACAAAATTACCTATCCAATAATCACTATAAGTGAAAATGTTTCATCTAACTAGAAACATATGTGTGTGTGTGGATGTTGATTTGAAGAGTGATAATTCATTTTTGGCTAAATGGGGTCAATGTTCAATTTATAAAGTTTTTTTACAAAAAAAATAATTTTATTCTTTTTTTCATTATAAATACATAAAATAAAAGAGATATATTCCATTTTTGATATTGTAATGAATTAATGATTTTACTATCGTGAGATTTTATGAAAAAAAGATAACATAAATATCATTTTTTATAGTCAAATATTGATGGTATGGGAGGAAAAATATAATTTCAAAAACTCTTTATTTATATTTTCATTTAAGGGGAGTTATGATGGTTCATTATTTGAGGGAAAGTTATAATTAGACAATTTTACTTCAAAAAGAATCAAACCCTCATTATATATCCTCATAAGATTTGACATGTAAATCATAAAAAATAAAATCAATTAAAATTCCATGAAAAATCACCCTAATAAAAACCCATTTTCAACACACATAGAGTAGAGAGTTATAAACATTTCAAGTCTATGGTGAGACTTATATGATTTTTTTATTTGAAAATCTTTCTTAAAAATGAATATTATTATGATGGGGAAACATAATTGTAAGGTAAGTTTATTTTTTCAAACATGGATAAAATAATATGAAAATAATTTTACTATATTAATTTATTCCTTTTAAAAAATTTCATTAATGATGTGTGATATCACATGTTTCATGGTCATAAATTTAGGTATCTTACAGTTAGGTGTTTTAAATTTTTCCGTGATTTGATTTTGATACATATTATTCAAAGATTCTAGGTGGAATGTGTGAAGGAATTTACCATGATAATATTTGAATTTTGTTCATGTGTATATAAATTACATAATCCCTTTTATTTAACCATTTTTAAATGAATTTATTTTTCTTGAATATTGGGATTCTTTGAGAATAAATTTTTTTGTTTAATTCTAGAACATTACCAATTTTCAACCACTACTATAATTATAAAATTAATTTCTCTTTATTAAATAAAATATTGTTATTGTTTTTTTATGATTATAATTTCCTTATGATATATCTATATCATATTGGATACTTGGTAATTCAATATTCATGTTTCCCAAATCAGTAAGTAAAATTAAATCATATTCTGGCCAAAATAATTGAACCATACTACTTGAATTAGTAATATCTAGGGATTTACGATTACAAATTAATTGAACCCAACATCATGGGATGGATAAATTAGTGGTTAACCTATAAATTAAATTAAAAATTCATATTCATCCATCGAGATGGTATATGAGTGAATGAAACATGACGTATTACAAAATTCTATTCTAACAAATAGATTGTGTATTAATTAATTATGATGTAATTAAATATAAAATACCCAAAGATATGATATTTTGAGGGTAGAAATATAATTTCATTTGCAATAATGTTTTATAATACCACTAGTGGAGAGATGGGTTGACAAAAAAAAATTCATGACAAATTTTGATTAATAGAAATTGGAAGTTAGATTTCCACCCAACCTATTATATTTATTTCGATCTCTAATCATTTTTAAGGATATAGGCAGTTGGTGAGTTAAATGAAATGGATATTTTAATGATATATCTAAATATTCTATTAATTCACTTTGGATTGTATAGGATGGATAATAAAGATTATGCTCATGTTATGAAAGGCTAAACACCACGTAGTTTTTAGTGGATGTAACTAATGTATATTCACTTAGAAGTATTTATCATCATATATAAGATCAATAAAATTTATCTTGATCATATATTTTTTATTTAATGCTATAATTATTATCTTGAAAACATTTTCAAATTGTTTTTTCATTAAATTATTTGATATTTAGAGTAAAATAAATGATTTCACTATTTATATCTATTTAGTGAGGTATTACTATTAAGCATTGTTATTTAGATTATATTTATATTAAATGAGTTAATTTTTAAATTAAATATATACAATATTAGGGGAAAATGTTATTGACATATTTATGTGATATCCTTTCAAATTAGGATGTTCATTTACTGGTCACATGTTTGGAATTTTTACATCAAATTGAGTGATCATTTTAACCACTAAAGAGGGGAGTGACTAGATAGTCCATAACATTATGAAAAAAATTCAATACTATAATAGAATATATTTTATATATTTGTTTATTTTACTTTTTTCTATTAAATTTTTTATTACATTGGTTTCAATTTTATTTTCTATACCTGAAATATCAATCAAATCCATAAAATTTTTAATATTTGTAATAAAATGAAGAATAAGTTGAATTTTTGTAACATGAATTGAAAATATATCAGGAGAAAATCAGAGGACTAATATATTTGAATTATCTTGTAGATACATGGTTTGAAATTAGTTTTAGAGATAAAAACACCAAAATAAAATTGTGCTATTTATGGGTGGTTTCTTGAGTTGATTTCCAGTTTTTTTAATTATGTAAAATTTGGACAAAAAATCAGTTCCATTGTATTCAAAAAATGATAAAACATATAACACTATGGATAGATATTATATTTATATATATTTGTCAAGATTTTAATTTTTCACAAACATTTTTTTACCAAACATCTTTGAACTGTAAATTTAAATTTCGAAAAAATTGTATTGTCAATGGATTTTATTCATCCTAATAGGATTATAAAAAATCATATAGAATATCCAAAATTCACCTATTGTGTTTTAAATTAAATTTTATTTTATTCACCAATTGTGAAAATTTATTCGATTCCTAATAGATAATACTCATAATCAATGATAAGACTATGTTTTATTTTCATCAATAGGAATCCTTACAATGTGGATGACAATTAAATGTAATTATGTTCATTTGATTTTTAATTAAAAATAGAATCAAAATAATGGGTTATATATTAATATTAAACATTTATTAGATATTGAAATTAATTAATGGATATTATTTTGATAAATTTTTCCCTGGACGTATAATTTTTTTCATTTTTAATTTGATTTGTGGGATTATGACAACTCATGGTGAAACATTGCATGAGTACTGGGAATGATTCGAAAGATACAATTTTAGTTTCCACCATCAATAGCCATATCATGATTCATTATTTTTATAACAAAGTTTATCTTGATAATTGCATAATGATTTATGCTACTGCAGGCGGGGATTCAGAATACAAATCAGTAACAAGTCATTGAAATTTAATTTAAAATTTGTCAAAAAATGAACTAAAATTTGGAAAATTGGGCCTTATTCTAGTGAAATAATCTCAAAATTTTACAACATATATTATTTAAAACAACCATATTGTTGGTGAAATTACTAAACATACCACCATAGTGAGGCTAGTTATATTTTCCAATAAATTTTTTATCCCACCCAAAACTTAATCAAATTTTCATATGCATGTCCACTATAAACATCTATTAATAATATAATTTTAGGGACTAATTTCAACAATAGAATAACATTTTGATATTGGTAATGTTTTAATTCATAGAAATACTATTTATTTAAAAGAAAAAAAAATTTAAATCAAAAAACATTAATCTTTTATAGAACACTAACTCAAATGAAAGAGTTATACAACATGAACAATTTGTAATCCCTTTTCATGGTCTACAAGATAATTATTAACCAATCTATTTTAATGATGTGGTAAATTATCCATCGGGAAGATTTATTTATCCGTCTCGACCAACTAAAAAGTTATATAGTACATATGATGAATATATGGGCCTAATATATTGGGTAATGAGACAAACCCAATAAACAATGATTCAAACACATCATGACCAATAAAATTTGTTGAATACCATGATAAATTAAATCGATCTACTAGCATCTAATCTAAATAGAATAATTTATTTACCTTCATAATACCAAGTTGAAAAGAGAAATAAAGGAAAATAATATTTTAGTACTGTTAAAATTACATGTGAAACATGATTTAATAATCCTCAAAATGAGAAACATGAACATAATATTGACATTGTTAAAGAGAATCCCTAAAAGATACCCGAATTCATGTAGGTATTTCCTTATTTATATTTTCATTTCAATAACCTATTTTTAGTTAAATAAATGGTTCTGAGGAGTATATGTGGCCATAGGGGCTTTCTGGGGATTCATTACATAAAATTATTAACAACTAGACTACATTGTGCAAGGCGCAAGATTGGAACATGATTATGAAATCCTTGTTCTCTTCCTAGAAAAACCATTCAACCCTGGAAGAATTATTAATGTATGGTCGGTGCAGAGTTATGAAAAAATTGTATCATAATTCAGTAGAAGAGGGATCCAAATTCCATTGGACATTTTCATACAAATGGTTTTTACATGGTTTGGAAAACCATTATGGTATACCATGAGACCATGTAAAAGTTGGAAAAATTAACAAATTTTCATTACATGATTATATGTCCCCACCTAGGTTTCTCCCCTAATTTTCTCCAATGAACCTTATTGTTGAACAAGAACCCTCCTCCACTTTAAAGGATAGATCTCTCACATTTTTAGGTTGTTTAGAGCACCGTCTGTTATGGATCGAAGCTCTAGGTATGTATAATCCTCTCATCTCATCTCCTATATAGATTAGGGTTTGTATGTTCAAATACCTTGTTTAGAATGATTAAATTTATTCAATTTAATAAGAATATCATTTTTGGATTCAAAGAGGGCATTAATTGGGATTTAATACATAAATTAAGACTGTTTTCATTAATTTATTTGAGGTTGGTGGTCTACATGTTATATCACGTACTTTTTTGAGTGTATGTACATATAATCATGTGTTTCATTTTCCCCATTAACATATTCTTTGTTTTGTTAGTGAGACATGGTAAAAAAGATATCTAAATGAAAATTTTAATCCCTCATGATCATTATAGGATTTATGTAGGATGACTTGACTAATTTAGGTCTACCCATGGGGTTTGTCAACCCTCCAAAACATGGATACTAGAAATGCTATATTTTATTTTTACAAGCGATTATATAAAGACCACGATAAACAAATTTATATATTAATGTAATGATTGATAAGGGAATGTGGGTAGTTGGGTTTAGTTTTGGATAATTACTAAAGGATTTATTGTCTTGAAATTGTAACAAGTAAAATCAGATTAGTGTTATGGTTCCAAGGAAATTGATAATTGTACATTAAATTCATAAATGGGTTAATTCATGCAAATGATAAATTTGTTATGAGAATTAACAAATGGAAATGGATGGATATGTAAAATAGGTTAATATAATAGAACTAATGATTATTATTGATGATTTAGGCATATAGATATGGTGATTGTGATAAACAGATAAAACCTACAAATGAAAAATGTGTTAATTCGTTATGAAATGATGTTAATTCACTTTTTTATTGTTATTGGTTTTTATTGGGTTTTTGTGGAATGGAATATCTATATTTACAAGACAAATAAGTGTGAACGTGGGTTTGTAGAGTAGGGTATTTACAGGAGGTTTTATGCCCATGGTTCGAGTTATATTCTATAAACTCCACCCCTAATTGCATAAAATAGAGAAGGGAAATTAATTATATTCCCCTAACAGTTTCATTAGATGTGATCATCTAGAACGAGGATTTAATGTTATTGTTTTATATATGTTAGGTTGTGTTTATCCCTTGTGATATAAGGATAATTACTTACTCCCATTATACATTTTTATTGGATAATATACCTAATCCATTAAACATGAGATGAAATTTAATTATGTACTATAGATATTATAAGTAATGAAATTGGGAATATTTATTGGAATGTGTTAAGAAAAATTGGTTAACTAATGTCACTGAAACTATATCTTATTTACATGTTACTTATTATCACACGAATTCCATGTTTATATAGACAGGTTATTTTGCAAACACCATTGTTGGTGGCCTAATTATTTGAAGTTAGTTACTACTCAGGATTCCATTGGGTACCCTAACTAACTTCATGCATTGTAGGTTAATACCGGGGAAAGGGAAAAGTGATAGAGAGTTGATACATGCTCTAAATGTACATGTATGAGGTTCCAAACATAGAGAAAATACTATTTTAGATATTCCACAAGTTTATTTTATTATGTGATTTTTGCACTTTGGACACTACTAGAATAAAGTGGAATTATTATTTTAGTTTGTGGTGGTACCCTATTTTTAGTGATGTTTTTAACTCCTGTAACATTTTTATTACTTATATTTTTCAATGATTACCTTCATACATGTTGTGTATTATTCTTGTAAAGAGTTTTTAGTGTCCCCATGTGTCTCATTATACCCTCCCCACTAGTCCAACCATATAGTGTGTGTGGAGGTGCACTTGAGGTCATTTGGTGACTCTACCTAGAGCTTCGATTTAATGGATCTTGAGTAGGATATGTTAAAATGTTGTATCACACTCATTATTGTCTTCGTATTTTCTATTTGGGATCGTATACAAAAAAATAATATGTGTCTGGACCTGGAAAGTATCTAGTTCTTGGTACTGGTTAACCAAAGTATTTTGGAAAACCCTCGTCACCCTGGTAGGGAAATTTTTTTCTTCACATATATTTTTATATTTGATGTTTCAATATCATTTGGTGATTAACATGTTGTCTAATTTAACTATTTTATGATATTTTTCTCATAGATTTTATTGAATTGTATTTTTTATTCATGAATCATTATTGGCACCAAGGTATATAATATACTTTTATCCATGTAGGAATACATGATATGAGTGTGATGTATATAAAAGGTGAAATGAAATTTACTTTCATGAAGAAATCAAAATAAAATAGTTTCTAATAAGAATCATTAAAATGGGAAAAATGAAAATAATTTAATATAGGGGATAAATAACTATGCATAATGATGATGAAAATTATTTAAAATGTGGTTTTAACAAGTTGAAAACTAGGAAATGTGATTATGTGGAATTATTTATATTTTGAGTGTGAAAAAGGGTTTTAAAAAAGGTGTCTGGTGAGGGATCGTGGTGATGTGAACTCATTTACCCCAAGTTGACCACGACCAAAGGTAGGTAGGGTAAGGGTTAGTGTTCTATATTTCATGGTATCATTTTGTTTGATGTATGGAAACAAGTTATTTATTTCGAGAATAGAAGAATCATTTATATGAAATGTGGAAGATATGTGTTGAGAATTAAAAAGATCGTGATAAGTATTATAAAGAAATTCTTCCATAATGATGCTTGATAGTTTGATGAAATGTGGAAATTTCCATTAACTATACTCTAGTAGTAGATAATGAGAATATTGTGATCTAAGACTATAGATATGATCAGATCCATGAAAATATTTATTGCTTCATGAAAATTATGGAACATGGACATAGGTGGGTTGTGTCAATCTCGTTTGAGAAAACATAGCAAATTTTTGCTACAACACCATATTACCTTTACTAAAGTGGCTGGGATGAATATATATCTGTATTGGATAGATTCCATATTGATATTTCTAGATCATTTGGGCACTCTTTCAGAGAAGAGAGTCATTTTGAAATCTTGTATGTTGACAGGTTGTGAAAAGTGTTGGTGGGATTTCATGATGTTGTGTGTATAAGCTAATGGAATGAAATTGAATAAATTCATTGAAATTTTTCTAGATAATTTCAATATATAAACCATGAGATTGTATAAGGTTATAGATTTTATGAGTTTGAACCAGTGGGTAATGTCAGAAACATATTATTCTAGTTTTTTATTTATTTTTTACACATTGTTCTTTCATTGGTATGAGATGAGGTTGTTGTGGAAAAATGTTTTCAAGATAGACTGTAGAACGAGGTATTGTCTAAGGCGAGTATCATATATTTAAAATAGTCTTCAGAGGTAGTGGATTAGGACTCATCTCATTAGGAACTTAATGTGGGATTCAGTTTGTGGACTTTTGGACATAGTTAGATGAGTGAATGGTGTGGCTTTTATGGGAAATAATCCTCACTTTTGGAGTTTCCCACGGTGTGTAAGACCATAGAGTAGTCAATAGAGGGTTTCAGCTGACCATGTGTTCATTAATCAGTGTGGAAGAGTGGGAAACATGCACAAATGTTATCCCCAACCATGAGTTCATTTCCAGTTGTGAGACAAAATGGGGCATGTGTGTAGATTATGCAGGAATCCTTAAAAATTGGGAATGTATAAAGGATTGATTTAGGTTTCAAGTGCAGGAAAGTGGTCATTTTTCCCATATTAGGATAGAAGATTGAACTCAACATTCCGTACTACTGTATATAGTGTTCATAGTACTCTAGTGTGAGATTTTCCATAGTAGTACGATGTCGCACATTTTGGAGATGAGGTTGGACCATCTTTAGTTTTATTTTTGACTCTCTTTTCTTCCATTCCAGATATTTCGTTATGTTACACAAGCACAAACCATTCTTTTATCTGTTGTTATTCTGTAGTTCTGTTGGGCCTATCTATAGAATTTGTGTGTGGGGTTATGTATATTATTACACCGTTGGGTATAAGAACTGAGGATATTACAAAATGTACGTATTTTGATTTGGATTTTGTTGGGTACCATTTTGTGGTACTTGTTTTTCCTCAATATGTCATGTTTTGACCTGATTTTGTGTTTGGGTTGGATGGTGTTGTACCAATCTCATATCGACTATTACTATATTCGGGTAATAATCATATCTCTTGAGGGATTCACTTATGTCCATCACGGTCAGTGGGTTTTCTAAGTGGGAACGTTAGGTCCAGGTTTCAAAAAATTATGCGAACACATAGCCGAAGATTCTTGTAATGTTCTTGATGATGGAGGAATCAGGAAAGGATTCTTCCCTAAATGTGTGGATTATTTCATAATGTTTACCCTATTTATTTCATAGGGATGTATACTAAGGTGGATTTTGAGTTCACGATAGATTTACAGATAGGGGTAGATAATTTTTACATTCCTCTAAATAGAATAGAACTGATAGAATTCCATGTAGATAAAGATTAGTTCACAGTATTTGAATTGAAAGGGTTAATTTTTCATATTAAGTCACATTGGAGATCTCCCATTCTGTTTTATAATAAGGGTGATAGATCATTGAGGCTGTGTTTCAATTACAGGATGTTGATTCAGATGAAATTTAAGAATAGATACCCACATTCTTGATTTTATGATCTATTTGACTAGCTAAGATATGCATCGTTAATTTCTATCATCAATTTGAGATTGGTAAATAACCATCTTTTGGGGAGGCATTATAATATATTGTGGAGTACCTTCCGGAGTAGGAATGGGTTGTATGAGTTTGTGGTGAAGTTTCTTGTGTTTTCTAATACACTAGTTGTGTTCATGGATTTAATGTGAAATATATTTCACCCATATCTGTATTAGTTCATAGTAATATTCATTAAATACATTGTGTTGTACTTCATAAATCATAGAAATAATGAAAATCATATGGACATCATCTTATGAACACTAAAAAATCATAGGATTAAATCCATGATATAAAAATGTCATTTATGAAAAATAATGTGAATTTCAGGGGTCACATGGTCATTGAGATAGGTGTGTTGGTGGATTCCAAGAAAGTGCAGGTTGTTTTTTCTCGGGAGCTGCTTAAGAGTGTCTCTAATGTTAGGTGTTTTATTTGATTTTCTGGTTATTACCAATGATGCATCTCATATTTCTAATTTCTAGGATAATAACTTTACATCTCAGTATATATGGGATATATTTTTTGAATAATACGAGTCATTGAATAATGACTTTAAATAATTTAAGATGATGTTTAATTCCGTATCGAATATTATCTTACATGATTTGGGTAAGAAGTATTCCAAGTTCCTTGATAATTCTGGTGTTGGTAAGGTATAAGTGATGATAAATGGTGGTCATGTTGTTGTGTATGCCTCATAGTAGTTGAGTCTTAATGAATGTAAATTCACAACTCATGATATTGAGTTAGTTGTTATGGTTTATTCCATAATGTGTTGGAGGCATTATATTTTTTGAGAGTTATTTACCAGGTATATCATTCATAAAAGTCATATGTATATCTTATCTCATCATTAAATCAATATTGGGCATTGAATATAGGTCGAATACATGATGTAGTTTTATTTTGGGTTGGTTAATACAACAAGAACGTGGAATAATGTAATAGATTCTCTGTGTTGGAATGCTCAAAACTAGGTGATCAAAGAATCCAACTAAAAGTGGAGAATGATTGCCTTATTTGCTGAGATGCACCTGGAGGCGTAGAATGGGATGTAATAGATGATAATTCCATCTATCATAGTTTAGTATTTTATTTTGAGCTAATTCAAGGAGAGTCATATTGAGTACATGGAGTGTTTGGATATAAAGGAATATCATAAATGTGTGGAGTATCCATGTAGATGGGTTGATGGTGTTGATGTAAATTTTTATATTTTTGACGATATAGTGGTTCCAATGGATATGTGAGAAGAGTTTATTTATGAGTGTCATATATATATATATATATGGTAATTTCATCTCGGTTTGAATATTTTGTGTTGTGATCATCATTGGTAGTATTGATGGTTGGGAATTAAGAAATAGATTGTTGTTTTTATAGTTTGATGGATTACCTATCAGTAAGTGAAGGCTGGGAATCAACACCCAAGTGGTTTGTTACAACCATTTATCCTTCCGGAAAAGAAGTGGGATGATGTAATGATAGAATCCTATGAAGGTCTTTTAATAGTGTCTCATATTAATGATTTAATTTTTCTAGTTGTGGATCGATTAATTAAGGTAGACCATTTCTTATGGATTTAGGAGATATTCACTCTTGATCATATTGGTGATTTATATTTTCTATAGATAATGAGTTTTCATTTTGGGATAAGAACATTAGTTTCGAATTGTAGTCCATGTTTCACATTTCTATTCGAGTTGGGATTTCATAATATTCTTGATACATACGTGTTTTTATAGCATAATATCACCCATAGATATAAGGGAACTTAGATCATACAATTTAGCTGTTGAAGGATAAGTTGGGGGTATCTGTCTTTGATTTGTTTGGTTTATGGGAGAAATAACTATTAACTATTGAGTTTTCCTACACCTATATGTTTCATGATGTGATTTTGATGGCACTATTTTAGGAACTCTATGGGAAAACATGTGGATATAAATTTTTTAGATATATATGGGATTGTATAAGATACTGGGAAAATGTATTGTGTGGGAGATGTTGGAAAAGTTATATTTGATTGATAAATTCATGAAGACGGTACAAATTTGGAAGATTTTTTTTATATCAGCATGATATAACTCTTGAGTTTTTTGAGGGTAATGGTTTGATTTTGTGGGTGTCTCCAAGGTTGGGTCACCATCAAATTCCAAAACATGGTATGTTGGTGACAAGGTATATAGGTCCATTTGATATTATGGAGAAGGATTGGACTAGTGGATTATCGGTTTTCCCATACACAGTGTTATAGTGGAATGCATGATGATTTTAATGTATCACACCTTCAGAAGTGTCACCCTAATTCATACCATTTTGTCAACATTGAGGATGTAGACCATGAGGCTTATTCATCATTTATGTAGATTCTTGTTGGTATTGTGGAACATAGTGAAAATGTTTTGTGCGGTAATATTGTACACTTGGTTTGTTTTTTATGTATTCATGGAAACGTCAAGAAAACATTTTGAGTTGAAATTACATATATGGGTTTAGTGGCTATATCAATTTTCTTTAGGGGCTCACTGATATTTCGGACGAGCTGGTCGAGAACGATCCATTATAAGTTGGGGAGGTTGTATGATCCTACACATTTTGGCAGTATATCAGTGTTTAATTTTTTTATCAATACATTGTTTCTAGTTAATGAAAATTTTCCCATGATTATGATGGGCCTAGGGGTGTTATTTGGGTTTAGGACATTAATGTATGCAATGGAAGTCCAACATGTGTTGGAAATACAATTTCCACATGGTCAAGAAAACCATGCGACCTTCTAAGAAAATCCATGCATCCTTGGAATGGGTCTTAAGGAATGTTTGGCCAATAATTAATTAAACTATAGGGAAATCATGGTAACTATGTGACCTCACATTCTTTGGAAAGTGGATTTTTAATGGTATTCACATGGTTTAGTAAACCATGTGAGTACTCCATGATCCCCAATCAAATTCCAAAAAAAATAAAAAATTAACGGATGTAAGGTCTCCACCACATTTCTCCCATTTTTTATTCCCTTGAACCCATATGAAAAAAGAGAAACTTAAAAATCTCCCATGGATCAATATACCTCATTTCTTGGCCATTTGGAGTTCTATTAGTTGTAGATCAATATTCCTAAGAAAATTAAATTTTCTCATATCTTCTCTTTCCAGGATTATATTATGTATAATGGGTGATCTTATTTCAAATCGATAAAAACCTTATTTTCTAAAGGAATATAGTTTGAGGCATCAAAGATGGTTTTTATTATTATATATGGATTCACTAAATAGTGAGTTTCTTAAAATATTCTTGTAGGTGGTCTATAATTGATCTCCCATATATTTTTTATATGATTTTAGAATATAAGATTGGGTTCTTCTTCACATTGGTAGTGTTCATGGTGTTGTTAGTGTGTTTTTGTCGAAAGGTCATGTAAATGAAAGAATTAACCCCTTATGATCCTCTTGGGATTTCTAGAGGATGACATGATTGATTTAGGCACATGCATGGGATGCACTAACCCTCCCAAACAAGGTTAATAGAAATGTTAGATGTGAATTTCAACTTGTGATGCAGTAGATCCCCCGATGAACATGTTAATTGTTTAATGTGATGATTATAAATGGAATTTGGGTAGTTTAATTTAGATGTGGATAATTTGTAATGTATTTTTTGGATTGAAATTCTATAGTGGGAAATAAGATTAGTGGTAATGAACTAAATGAATTGGGAAATGTACATGAAATGCAAAAATGTGTTAATTCATCAAAATTATAAATTTTTTAGGTGAATTAACATATAAAAATGGTTGGCTATGTTACAACGGTTAATATAGAATAAATAATGAATATTTTTGGTGTGTTATATGTATAAATAGGTTAATTGGGATTAATAGATCATAGATTTAAATGTTAAATGCATTAATAGGGTAAAACCTGATGTTAATTCACATGTTTGTAAGATTGAATTTTGATTTCTATTAGTATCTGTTACTTTTGGTCATGGTATAAAATATGGGTGTTTAACTGAGAAATATTAAAATTCACATGGCTTTGTGGAGTGGAATATTCACATGAGGATCTGGTATCATTGATCGAGTTAGAAGATGTTCTATACTCCAACCCAAAATTCACAGATTATGTAAGAGATTTGAGTTCTATTTCCAAAATGGCTTCATTTGATGAGACATCATAGGCGTTGGGTTCAAGATGATTGTGTTGTATATGTGATGAAGTTTTTATCCCTACTTGGATAGGGAGATTTAGATACTCCCCTTACGCAATTGGATTAATGAATATTCCTAACCTACATAACATAAGATTAATGTGAATTAAATAATAGTTATGGTATAAATAATGAAATTTGGAATATTTCTAGGAATGAATTATGTAAAACTTGATAACTAATGTCACCAAAAATGTATTTTATTTAATTCTAATTTATTAGTACATGAATTCACTGTTTAACTATTCTAGATATTTTTTAGACATTGTTTGTGGTGGCCTACCGATTTGTACTCTAACCAAGCTTAGGGCACCATTGGGTACTAGATAAGTCTTAATGAATGTATGCAAGGAATGTTTAAATGAATCAGTGATGGGGATTTGAGTTGGGATTGGGATGTATGCGGGTGTGGTTCCTAACATGGATTCATGACTATTTTTTGGATTCTTTTTTTTCTTTTTTTTTTGTTTACTGCACTTTTGACTCTAACAGAATTGCATGCCATATATAGTTTAGTTTATGGTTGTTTCATATTTTGGGAGATGTTTCTTATGAATTCATGATTAATATATATTAATATTTTAATTCTTTACATTGTTTCCTATTTTGGATTACACTTTTAATAAGGTTACATTATCAGTATATGGCTATTTTGACCATTATTCGTTGTTGGTGACCTCTGGCATATAGGGAGGTGATCTTGTGGTCTTGTGGTGACTTGGAAAGAGAATTAGTGTAGTGGATATCATGTAAAAACATTAAAATCCAAATATATATTTAAATTTTTGTGATTATTAATTTTATTTCAATTAAAACAAAGTATTAGTATAAGAATATAAATTTTAAAGAGCCAACAAGGATTCAACGTGAATTTTTTTCCCTTCTAATACTCAAATATGTTCTTAATATATTATATAATAATTCAATCAATAGATGGCTTATCTCAGGAGTGAACCACTATTAATGAAACGTTTTAAAACAAATTTTTACAATGAGGTTTAGGAAACATTTTTTAATTTCCATGTAACATACATTCTCTCAGTTATATGAAAATGAATCATAGTTACTCTATTTTTTGAATGATTTATGTACACATAAAAATATTTTAAAAGGGTGATAATTTTGAATAAAAATAAATGCCTAATGTTGATTTATTATTAAAAACTCATTCTTGTGAGAGGGAAAGACCACTTCCTATTTACCATTCATGATCATGTCCAAAATATACGAGACACTAAAAACAGATATTATTTTCTTAATGGATTCTAAGGTATCTACCATATTTATATTCCAATGGATGGTAAATATAAATTCACTTTCACATACCCCTTTGGTACCTTTTCTTATAGGATAATTCCTTTTGGTTTATGTAAGGCTCCAAGAAATTATCAAATGTTAATGATGATAATTTTAACTAAATATATTAATAGAAATTATATGTTGTTATGGACAACTTTACTATTTATGAAATTTGATATGATTTATTTTTCGAAATTTGACCATGTTCTTTAAACATGAATTGATAAGAATATTCCCCCAAATTATGGAAAATTCTATTTCATGGTAGAAAATTTGATTTATACTGGACATTTATTTTCTTGGGATGGAATTGATATTAATAAATCTAATGTTTATATAATTTTTAACTATTTGATATGAAAAAATATTGTGTTAAATGAAATTTTTCCTTGGTCATGCATGCTTTTTGAAAAATATTAAAATGTATTTTAGTTATATCACACTTCCATTTTTGAGGGTGTTCCAAACAAATATATGATTATAAATTTAAATATGGAATGAGGGAGATTAATAAAAAACCGATAACACATCAATTGGTAAAAAGACTCATAATTTGATTTCCCTATGAAATCATGAATGATGAATCTAAAATTCCTCAAGGGGTATGTTTGAGTCATGAGATGGATAGAAAGTCTCATGTGATTTCTTATATAAAATGAAAAATATATTAGGTTCATTAAATCAAAAAACATAGAAGGATGTTCTGATTTTTGTCTTTTAATTAAAAAATTTTAGGATATAGTTACTTGGATCCAAAGTTATTGTTTTCACATTCAATATATTAATTAATTTCTAAAGACGAATCATTTTTAAAAATGATTATATTTTAGATGGATATTTATTTTGAATGAGAATTATTTTTAAATAAAGGATATAAAATGATCTGAAAACATCGTTGCTAATAACTTGATTTGGTTACCATCTGTTTTGAATGGAATGTTTTAGATATGTCAGGGAAGTAAGTTTACATTTTTGAATGAGGTTTTTTATTATTTTATGTTTGAAAGACAATGGTTTTATAATTTTTTATATTATTTACATGATGATAATGTTACTAAATGGTTTTCTAAAAAAGATGTTTATAAACATTAATTTGGTTTAAAGAATTAATTTTGGAACAATCCTTACAAATATACTTTTGTTAGTGATCAAATAATTTAGAGTTGAATTTTTATTTGTGAATGTCAATGATCCATACATTTTGTTTCTAAATTGAGAATTTAAGTACACATCAGACCCTGAAGATGATCATAATATTGTTTAGATTTTATTTTTTATTGACTACTTGTTTTTATTAATTATATTTATATTTTAAAAACATTAAAATATTTAAAATTTCCTGGAAACATTCAAAAAAATGATGATATTCATCAACAAAAAGTATTATTTTGTGACATAATTTATTTATGGGCTATTGACATCATGAGAAATTTTCATGATTATTTTTTATATCATTAAATCTATAATTTAAGATACTATGTTCCCCAGTGGGTGGATATTATTCCAACAAAGGTTATAATAGAAAAATTGTATCCACTAATGAGAAAGAAAATACATTATTTATATTTCGATGTCTAGAGTTTCTCATCAATGATCATAGAACAAATTTTTTAATAGGACATTTTAATATATTTTGATTAAATATAGAGTAAATAATATGTTATCTACACCCTATAATCCATAAAAAAGGAAACAATGTATTTTTCAAAAAATAGAAATAAAAAAATTATTGGAATTTATTTTAATCTGAAAAAGAGAGTATAAGAGTTTGAGATAGTATGATTCAATATGGAACTATAGAAATTATTTAAAAACAATAACAGGTATCCAGTATTTTATTTATTATATGGATGGGTTTTCATATTACTATTAAGTAATAATAGAATGATTATTCAGTAATTATAAAATGTAACATTAGTATTTTATATAATGATAGTGAATGAATGCTTTTTCATAGAAGTCATATGAGATCAGTAATACTGTATTTGACAAAATAAATTATAAATAAATAAGATAATGTTTTCTAGTTTTATTCTAGATGGATGATGTTAAAAAGAATATTTCATTCCAAATGTTATGTTCTATTCCCTTAGATTTTGGGGGAATCTATAAAAATAAGAAAATAATGGGACATCAAGAACATTCAATGGTAATAGTTTAAATCTTTATCTAGAAAACATTAAGGTGCCCCAAATGGAGGATATCCATCTTCATCAAGATGAATACCATTATATTAAGGTCTTTTCTTTCCAACTCACTTAATTTTTTTATATCATTAATTTATCGATTATTAATGTCCCATTGTCAAATTATTCATAAGGAGGATATTTATAAAATATTTTTGGGGGATTAAATTTATAGATGGATTTGGATATTGTGAAATTTATTTTTGATTTGTTTAATTAATTTGTAATACAATTTGTTCTCGTATCTTTTATTTTTATTTCATAATATTATACATTTCTATATATTGTAAATTAAAAAATGATTAAAAGGATACCCATGAATAAAATTTTTATAATAATTTTTGAATTGAAATATATGCATATTCATACAATTTACAAAATAAACTTCATCCAAAAAATAATTCATAACATATTACCTAAAAATCATATCAAACCGTATGAAATTATAGGGAAATATAATGACGATGTTTTCAAAAAATTTATTATGATGAGAAAATTGGATGTACTAAATTTAAATTCATAAAAATAATTTTATATGGCCTAACATAAGGATAATTTCATAAATGGTTAGTAATAAAAACATGATACATGATACATGACACAAAGGGGTATAAATAAAAGTGGATTAACATTTATCAATCCAAACATTATGACAACATATGTTTTTGGATCATTCATAATTACTTGATATAATATCCCCAATTAACTTTTCACTGTAAAGACTATCTAAACCTGGTATACTGGGAAATATTTTTATATTGCATTCACAATAATTACATAATGTTTCAAACATTTCCCAATAAATTGAAGGCATATATAATAATCAGAACACTCAATACATAAATACATATGTATACAAGTGTGTTTAATATGTATATGTAAATCAATATTATATATATAATATTTAAGCATATTTCTAAACACAATATACAAATTGAGTTATATGGGAACATTTTTTGAAAATATTTTCAGAGAATTTATAATATATAATGACTTTAAAATTCAATTAAAGTCTGATAATCTATGTTAATGTATTTTATTTGGAATAAAATATAATAGTACTTTCATAAAATAAAAATAAATTATAGGAGGAGAATTTGTATTATGAAAAAAATATAATATATTTTGTATAATGTAGAAATTAAGAATAAGGAATGTATGAATACATATAGTCTATATTCAGAAAGAATAAATAATTTTAATTTATAGATTATTGAATATTAAGAAAATCATTGTGAATCGATATGAATATAATTAAAGAAATATGTGATAGTTAGGAAAAAATATTTTTTTTCTAAAGAAATATAGAAAGGTATCCCTTCAACAATATCGTATACTCAAAATTTATAAACCAATCAAACTTATGATAATAATATTGATGAAATGGGACATATATTAGGATTTAGAACAAATTATTTAAAGAAGAAGATATATGTGGAAGATAATGGTCTAAATAAAAATTGAGGGAGTGATAATTAACTATGACCTTATGGTTCAATTTTTAAATATATAATCGAAATCCTTTCACAATGTTTTTTATTAATAAAGTATTTCATCTCATTTTCATTTTTATTATTTTAAATATAATCAATTATCATAATTTATTTATTTCTTATTACATGGATATATTATATTATCATTATATGATTTTATTTATAGTTTCTCTATTACTGTTTGAGTTTGGAGATCTTATTTTTGATTAATTTTCAATTAGAATATAATCTGATAATCAATCATGGTGTTAGAATACAAGTTTATACCAGTTTATAATTTCTTATTCTCATTATGTGGATGGAATGGGTTTGTATTAAAAGGTTGAAATCCATGACTATCTCATTTGGAAAATATTATAAAAAACAAATAGTTTTTAATAAATAATTTTTATTATGGTATTTATATTAAATAACCATTATAAATAATTTTTTTTAATCTACATGTCTATAATTATAAATACAGTGTAAAATAATATTTGTCTGTGTTTTGACAGACCCTATCATTATATATGAATACAATATAATGTTTATAAACCCAATGATATATAATTATAATTCACTTAATTATTATAATTAATGAAATGATGAAATTATTATTTTTTAATCATGTTATATTTATCTAATTTATAATTAAATCACAAAAAAAATTGATTAACTTTTTCTACAATGTGAAATTTATAAATTATTATGGAATAATATAGCAGATAGTAAATAATATGTCTGTAACATATCCTAGATGATATTTTTAAATTCTATAGAATAAAATTGTCTTCTACAAATATTTTATGCTAATCATTGATGTTTTGGCCCAGGATGATAGTGAATTTCGAAATATTTATTAATAATCAAGTAATAATGGAAAATCCACTAGAACTTGTGGTGTGGTGTTTCACCTCAAATAAATAATTATAAATGTAGATTCTATTCAATATAGATAATAATATCGATTTATTATGGTTTTAAAAAAATTAGTGGGATTAAAATAAAATTCATTACAAGATATCAATGGAAGTATAAACATTCATCAAAAATAAAAACTATAATGATAGGGGATGATTTTTTATATCTTATATAGTGATAGAAGATAACATAGTAAAGATTTTATTGATATTAACATTATTATCTAAAATAATTGTTAGAATTAGTGATAAAAAGTAAAAAATCAATGAAACAGAAAATAAATGAACACATATATTTTTACAGTATTATATTCCAACATGGGCCAATATCTACACTTAAAACACTTTAATACATCAGATAATATTTATTATGTTATAAATTTGGTTTGAATATAAATCATAAAAAACATTTAAATCAACTTTTCCTAGTGGAAGAAAAAACAAGGAAACTATATTTTAAATGGTATATCAGAATACATTAAAACACTATCATTTGATTCCTTAGTCACAAACTAAATTATTTTTACAATAGATTCTAGCAGTAAAGAACCAAAAAGAATGTTTACTTTTTGATGGGAACCAATTTTCACATTCCTTAATGATAGATATGATGAATCAATGAAAAATAGTATATGAAAATATGTATGATAAGAATATGAACATAATTAATTCTATGTAACATGTTGTGATGGTTATCTCTAACAATGTAGAATGTATTTAGGGATTTTTTGGATAAGTTAAATGATATATTATCATACTTATTAAACTTGTTTTCATGTGATCATTTAAATCAACACATTAATTGAAAATATATAAGTTTGATGTTCATGTCAAAAGCAATTCATCAAAAAAACGTTTAACTATAATTTTTAATGAGTCTGGAATCCTATCATGTATAAAGACAATATACAAACAATCATCTATTATATCGGGTTATGGAATTAAAATTATAAATATTAAATAATATAAATAGGGGGAAAGTTATCATTTTATAATTATCATAAAACAAGTCCTTTTAATTCAAAGTCATAAAACTGAATCCAAAATGTATTAATTAAATGATGAATAATATAAAAATATTCCTATGAATATGTCTGAGAAATTTGACAAATATCACATAGTTTTTTTGATAAAATTTGTGTTTTTATTTTTAAAAACAATATCCATATTAATATTGATTCATAATTATTCAATACATAATAACAATTAATTCAAAAATGTAAAATATGTTTCTGAATAATAATTAATTATTAATTTCTAAAAGAATAAGATATTGAAATTAATACATAAAATATAAATTCAAATAACAGTTTATCGTGATAAAATTTTAATCAAGAAATGATGAAATTGAATAATCATCATTAAAAAAGGTTTAAAATACCGTAAAACTGTTCTCATAGTATTTACCATAAAAATATGAATTTGAAAAAATAATAAACCATTTAGAAAATTTAATATAAACATGTAGTAAATAAAAGAACAAAATTAATCATAAAATAGTGCTTAAATAAAAACCCAATTTCTTAAAAAATAAATAATTTCATGAAATTACAATGAGGTGTGTATCACATTAATAATTCAAATATTATTCCCTCATAACATGCGATCATTTAAAAAATTGTTCATTTATATGGTATAAGAAATGCAGTTTCATTTGAATAAGGTTTATTCCCTTGAGAAAATTTTAATGTATAAACTCTAAACCCAATATATGACCTATTTATTATTATGTAAGATTTTAATGTATGACTTTCACTAGAATGTATTACCTAAAGGATACAATAATATAACATAGTAATTTTATAAAAACCTATACCATCTAAAAAAATTATATGAGTTTTTTATCACAAGATTGAATAAATTATTCGAGGCTCATATATCATATACGGTTCTGGGTCATGTTGACTTATTTATAGATAACTTCATTTTATTTACAATAACCAAAAAATGCCTCCATATGCCTAATGTATCCTGAAAGGTCATAAAAAATAGTAACAAATATAATTTAATGTCTATAAAAGAATTATAACATCAATATTGGGGATAGATATTTCATTTTTTTTATTCTACTATATGTTCCTAAAAATTTAATAATATATATATATAATTAATATTACATAATTAATCATGATTTAGAATGAATTTATATATATATATATATATATATTTGTGGGAAAATAAACATGAATATATAAAATATTATAAATAATTATATATTGAAACATAATATATAAAATAATAATAACCAACTACCAACAAACTCTTAATTTTTTAAAATTAAAAAAGGAACAAATTTTTTATTCTCCTCGACAACATATTGAAAATTTCTTTATGAATATATTTATATAAGTCCACAATAATTAAAAATAGTTATTAAATTAATGGTCTTAAAATAATAAAAAATACCCATTAAGAAATTCATAATAAGTCATGTAACCAAGTAATTTAAAAAGTTGACCTAATTTCTCAAAATCAAAGAATTTATTTGTTTAGCCTTTCCAAATTGAAACATTTAGTAAAAATGTGACATCATTGATAATTGTTAAGTTTATATGTAAAAAAATATTGAAAACATAAAAATAATGAAATAAATATTTACCAGTAGTATATTGATTTAAAAAATATAATATCATTAGAGCCTAATAAAATAATATAAATATAAGGAATTTTTAGATGGATTCAAAAAAAATTAACATCATTTCAATGATTAATTTTTTTTTAATAAAATGAAATTATATTCCCCCACTAATAACATATCAAAATTTGTTTCCATCAAATAAAAAATTCATTATAAATAAATTCACTTGAAAATCAAAAAATATAAACATAGATTATAATAAATAAAATGTCATTTAAATTTTTATTAATAATTTATTTAGGATCTACTATAAAAATTATTAATCATATTTTAATGAATGTTAAATTATATTATCATAATAATGATGAGATAAATACAAGGGAATACATAAATATTATGAGAATTTAACGATAGTATTAAGAAATCTAAATTTGTCAACACTTAGTTTTTCGGTAACATAAACTTGTCTATGAATAAAACCATTATAATATTTATTTATAACAATAATTTTTAATAACATAACAAATTTTGAAATTTATGATGTTAAAATATTATAAAATTATCATGAATCAGATCAAGAGTTAAATATTTATAAATGTTTATACCATATTCATGATAATAGCCATGAGCTATATTCATTGCTTTACACATAAATAATTGAAATAATTTTTCCGTTTTATTTATAAAAATAAATTTAAATCCAATCCAGTTGTAATATAAGAGGGGTTAAATGAAATTTCAAACATCATTCATGAATAATAGGAAAATATTTTTTTTAAACAAATATTCCAACTAGATTCATTAAATCAAACATTATTATGCACACATTTACAAATAAGAAATTATTTTACATAACAATTCATATCAAACATTTTAATTTTAATAAAAAAATCAACATTATAAATAATATAATAAACATGGATGTATTTATGAAAATTACCTAAATAAGAAATAGAATGTTAATGAAAAAAACCACTCTCATCCAAATTAACATGGAAATATTCTTCTACAATAAGAGATATTTTATAATAAACATGTAAAATAATAAATTTATTAGAATATCAAAAAAAATTCCCTTAATTAATTTTAAAATTTTTAATATTCATTTTATTTGTTTTATTAAAAATAAAATAATCATATAAAAATACTATAAAATTAAAAAAAAATTAATTTCATCATTTAAATAGTTAATAAAATGATTTATTTAAAATATGACACCTGAATCACGTGAATCTACTCTCCTCTCTCGGATTCCCTTTAAGGGTTTCTTATGCATTCCTCAGCAGTTATGGATTCCCCTTCAGATATCATTCTTTCCGGTTCTTTCCTTCTCTCTCGTCTTCCCCTTCTCTGTGTTGGTATCTTCTTCTCAAGGATTTCTCCTGCTATAGTTTGCTGCTCGATGTGGGTTTTTTTGTTCATTTCATTTGGTCTTCCCATCGAAGGATGCTTCAAATGGAACCCCCCGACCGCTAAATCCCCATTATGGCCTCTAGTTCAACTATACATATCTTTTCTGAAGCTGGAGAAGTGGTAATGATGTGGAATTGGGTTATGAGGATCGTTAGTCGATGTGTTTCCGGGCGCTACCAGATTCGACTTGTTTTTTGATATTTCTCTTACTGGTTTTCTACTACATCGCTAATGCTGGAAATTTGGAGTCCATTGTCAATCAATGTTCTGCTCTGGCATCACATTCCCCCTAAAGTTTCCAAATTGGACTTGGAGCAGTGGTTCATTAAGGCTTTGGGATGTGAGTGTCTGCGACTATTGGTGCTCTAGGAGTGGCTTAAATCTGTGTTTGATGCTCGTTCAGTAATGTCTGTGTTTTTGGTTTTGGTGTTCTATGTTGCTGTTGTAGTGACGTCTGGTAGACGGTGGAAATGTTTTACGGTGGTTCGATGGTCTTCGATGGTCTACGATGGTTCCAGTCTCTTACTCTTCATTGTTTTCTTTCTCTGTTCTCTGCTCTGGATCCATATTCTAACATGCTCTCTATGGTGGAGATGTGTGGTGGCCATCAATGTTATTTTGGGTTCTGAGTCTGAACGGGAAACATTAAGAGGAAATTTTTGATGATGTTTCGACCATCAACGACATGGTTGTGTTCAACTTATGGAAGTTGGTGATGGTGGTTGACGTTGATGCGATTGAAGATGACAAGGGGATGATGGCGGAAAAATGGTCGATGGTGGCGAGGTGTTTGAGGGTTGTTTTCTCAGGCAGAGGGTGATGGTTAATGGGTCATGGATCATGGGCGGTGTGAGGATCATGTATCAAGGTGATTAATGGCGGTTGTTTTGGATTTCAAATATTGATTCCTGAACAATGGTCTTTGAAAGCTTATGTATTAGTCTCCTTGTGGGTGTGGAAGATGCAGGAACATGCAGTTGTATTTGGGTTCACATTTTTCCTTAAAAGTATCATTTGAAAATAAAAAATTATGGATTTTAGTATTTAATTAATTGTGTTCAAAATATAACTATATTTAACATATTATGATATGTATTAATATATTTGGATTATAAACATAGTTATATTATATTCACTTTAACTAGTTTTATCTATTTGAAATATTTTTCAACCTTATAATTTTATAAAAATATTTTTTGTTTTGAATAAATAGTTGAAAAAAATAAAGTAACCATTCTCACCTAATATTTTCTAAAAATAATAATTAAAAATTCACCACCAATGATATCTCTAATTTATATAATTAAATTGGATTCTTAATTTTAAAATAACATATAAAATGTAGTTTTTCATTAAAATGTTTTGAATTTATAAGATAATATTAGTCAAATTGAATCATCTGAAGTAATTAACAATCAAAAAATCATATTTCATAAATCCTAATAGAAAATCATGCACGAGATGAAAATAATTCAACGACTAAAATATAATCATATTTTAGGTTAGGATTTATTAACATGTTGAAAACTAAATCAATCATACTTGTCAACTGAACAATAATAAAATATTAAATTCTAAAAAAATTTCAAATTGCATTTCTACTATATATATCCTTCCATTTATAATTTTTGTTGTTGTTGAATAATCACATGTCCATGTCCTTGATTGAATGATATATCATCTATTAACATAGAATTATGGTACTTGAAAAAAAGTGTTTAATCCAGATAAATGAATAGAATAAATATTATACATACTATTTTCATAAAATGAAATATTTATGTATTCGAAAAAAATATCCATTATCATATTTAACACTCGTTATATCATAATATAATCGGTAAATTAAAATTTATCCATGTTTCATTACATTATCATATAAAACATCACAAATGAAAATTATATTAGATATAACTACTTAATAAAATCCCATAAAATATATTTTTAACAAATCAATAAATTCCACATAAATATAATCATATTTATTTTAATAAAATAAAATTTAGGGATCCTTAATTGTATATTTATAGAAATATATGTGAAACATCCCAACTTTTTTAAATAAAAACAATGTTTTCAATATTATATATGTAAAACAACACCGAGTATAAACTACCTGAAAAATATATTTTTTAATTCTGACCATGATAACCTATTCACTTAATTAGAATATATAAATAGTATTAAACACACTATTATATATATATAAAAGATTCATAATAATTAAAATTTTGTTAATTAATTCTTGTGGTATAAATAAATAACTTTTTATCATGTTGTTTTAATCATCAGAAATACAAATTCTTCATAAATGAATTATTTATTTTAATGAGAATATAATATACTAAATTTCTATATATTTAGAAGATATATTTTATAAATGGAATTAATTTTTGAAATTTTAATATCAATATGATTTTATGATTAAATTTATAGAATTTACAAAAAATTGATTTTTTTAATTAATAATGAAAAAATATTGATTGTTTTTTAAATTTATATTTCAATATTAATTGAATATAGTTTCACATTGAATTTTTTATTTGTTTTGGAATTTCATTTTTTATATTTATTAACTATAATCCAATAATATTTATTATAATTAATTTTATACTAGAATTTAATGTAGTAACAATTTTATAAAAAATGATTCCTTTCTAAAAAAACAGATTTTCATAATTTTTTCATGTCTATTTTTATATTAAATAATGAAACCTATCTGAATATAATATTAAAATATGAATAAAATGTTTGGAATCAGGAGGTCCAAATTTGTTTAATAAGGTCCATTTATTTTTAATCATTCATAATAGTATGTATATTAAGGATCCATCAGCACAATATGGATAAATCATATAATTATGGTTAAATTTAATATTAGAAGGACATATAATTTAGCCTAAATCCATAATTAAAATTATAAAATTATTGAATTTAAATCATTTTCATATTATAATTTAATTTATTTTTAAATGTTACTATATTTATTTATTTATCATCAATAATAATTCTGTAAAATTTAAGGAAACAAATATCACTTTCTTGGTTGTAATAGTTATAGTAATTATAATAGGGATATAAACACCATATTATCAATTATAAATTTAAATCATAGTTAAAAATTATTATTTTCTTATATTTTTTCATATAAATTTTCATAATTTTATAATTACAATAAATTATTTTTCAACGATGACATAATATTTATTCATTAATAGTTTAATAAAATAAATTTAATGAAAATTAATAAAGATAACAATAATTGAATGAATTATTATGTTACATGGATTTTTATGATAGAGAAATTATTTTAGTGATTTATGATTGTGTTATATTCAATTAATATTTATATCATGCTATTTTTGAACTAATATTAAATGAATAAATCTATTAATGAAATTAATGATATTTTAAAATACATAACATTATATTAAATGAATTAAAATTAATAAAATTACTATATTTTTTAAATTTATTAGTATATTAATTAAAATATAAACCAACGACCATTTATTCATAAATTATTCATTTATAGTAATAATCTCTACCCCAAAAGAGCATAAATATTTTCATTATGGTAATTATAGATAACTATTAACACATGTTAAAACATATGGAAACATGTAGTAAACTATTTTATACTTTTCAATATATTATTTGATAAAACATTTTCTACCAAATATAATCAAATAATCAAATTATTTAAATTTGGAGTAATTTATAATGAAAAAAATTTATATTATTTTTATATTAAGAAAAATTCAAAATGTTCCATTTCCCACCATTATAAATGGGTACCTCCACTCATATTTTAGTAATAATTAGAAAACCTTTTATATAAGAAATTTCCATATAAAATAACTTTCTGACTTCCATTTATATTTCCTATTGGTCTTGGTTTTACTAGAAAACCATCCATGGATTACTTTTGGTTTGATTATAAAGGGGTTGTTTGAAGAAGAGGTATTGTTCTTAACCAATAATATGTTCTTTTTTTATTTTTAGGGGTATTGAAAATAATATTATAAATGATTATATAATTAAATTTTTGTGTATTATATACTAATATGTCAATATTTGAATTTATAATCCATTATTTTTCACGTCTTCTATAAAATGAGAAACAAAACTATCGTTTGTGTACACGGAGGACTACCACTTCACAAAGCAATGTAATTTTTTTCCACCATCTTCTATTAATAATATTTATGGTTATGGTTTAAATTTGAAACTATGATATTTTTAAAATATTAATAATTCTCTAAAACTAATATATCATATATCATATTACCTTTTAGTTAACTGAAATTTGATTAGACTGATCATGCATTCATGTGGATTACCACCTCTACAAAGTGATTTGATTCTATTTCATTTCTGCAACAAATGAACAATGTATAAAAATATATTTAAAATGATAAAATTATATCTATTACATTGTTATTAATTAGTAAGGTTAAAATAATGGATACCTTCTTACAATCATGATTATTGAAAAATGGAAATTAATATCATTTGTAAATATGACACACAAAATCAATTAATGTTATAGAGTCCAGTTACAAAATCCAAATTTCATAGCCAGTGTTATAATTATAATATTTGCATAAAAATGATTATTATTTCATAATTATTATTATGGATAATATTATATAATGACATCATTGTCAATTAGAACCCATCGAAAGTCATTTTGGACATATGACTAAAAGATGATCAAAACGTATCCAATGAAATTAAAATATTATGCAATTGAATACGAAATTTTAAATAATAAAAAATGGATAATAAAATTGAAATACTTTTTTATTTATGATAATAGATAAAATAATTATATTCTTTAATATGTTATATTATGTTTATTATAAGTCAAGCTCAATGTAAGAAAATCTCGATAAAAAAATCATTTGTAGTGTCTCCATCGAACTCCATTGTTTATATTCCCATATTCATCTAAATATATAATGAAATTTTTTATTATTCATTATTTTATTGTAAATGTAAATTTTGACCATATTTTTCATTATTTAAAATATTATTAAAAAATTATATTAGGTGGTATGTTGTAATAGTAATTTTAATTTAAACCCCTAATTCTAAAATTTGTAAAAAAATTTCAATAAATCTTTCTACTATGTAAATATTTTTTTGAATCTAGTCTTTAAGCAATTAAATGATATAAATAAATAATATTAGACATTTTAAGTATTTGTTGACTTTAATTTGTGTTGTTTTTATATGATATATTTTTATGTATTTTAAATATAATAATTTTAAATTCTTTAAAAAAGAAAAAATATTATTTTATTTCCTAATTTAAAATATAAAAATGACATTCCTACAACTAAAAATTTGTTTATATTTTGATATTTTTATAATAATTATTATTTCTTTAATTATAGATCTTATTTCAAATTGTTGAAATGATTTTCCAAATCATTTATATTGAATAAATATTTTTATATCATTAAATGTTTTTATTATGGGTATAGTTTATTTCTCTAAAGCTCTATGTTAGTAGGGTTATAACTGTTACCACTAATCTCACATAAATTAAAATTACTGAAATTAAATCCATGAAATATATATATATATGTCCCTAAAATATAATCCTATATTAATATCCCTTTCATTGATGGGGTAATACCTTTCTTATGATCATTTAATAAATTCATTTTATAATGTCAATTGGTTCGATTTATGACTATGAAATATTATTAGGAATATTTTTGGATACTGAAAATGATGTGGTCTTTAATTCTAATCCATAGTTTTCTGAGAAATTATTTCTTATATATAATAAATATATTAAGTAGAACATATATGTAGTGTTACATTAAAAAATAAATAAATCTTAAAAGGAGCCTCAGATCTGAAATATGAGGAAAAAAATGATTTAATAACTTTGGTTGTACCATAGTAACAACATAAACATTGTAAAAATCAGGTTTTGTTTTAACGTTAAACCATAAGAAAATTTATAAAATATTTTTTTTACTTCATTAACACACTGACATAACCGAACATCTTTAAACACATTCTTAAAAAATATTAATTTTTTTAGACTCATATTCTATATAATTTATAAGGATAAAACAGAGGATCATTAGTTAATATTGATATCACTGGTCTTTGAATCAATGGATTGATCTTTGGAATCTACTGTGATAATGGAAAACAATGATCTCCCCATGTAAAATGAATTGGAATATTTCATCATTAGTGATCAATCCAAAATGAGGTATGATGTTTTTTAGGATTTATCCAAATTTATTGTCCTATGTTGAACATAAATCAATATACAAATGGATTGATTCACAGGTTGGCCATCAACATGTATGGGTTCAATTGTAGGATTTAGGATAATATTTAGTTTTATTAAAATTTATATATATACCACATCTTTTTTGTGATAATGGATTAAGGATAAAACTAATGGAGGTATAAGTTCAGTCCTCACTTTTATGGTCTATGGTTTTCTCTTCCCATTTTATATTTGTACTTCATTTTAAATTTTATGGCCAATGGTTCTAGGAATACTCGGTGAAAAATAATTTATAATTTGACTGATGGCTCAAAGAATCATTAATATAGGTTTGGGATTGTGATTTGGAAACAACGTTGTAGTATATTACTATATAATTATATCCATACAAAATAATATGTTTTTTATTCAGGTTATCCATGATCTACTAGAAAGGTGTGATGGTGTTAATCTCTCAAGTGGAAGGTACATTCAAAATGGATTTAATCTAGCCAATTATAGCCAAATCGGTTTGAACAACCCCAGATCTATGGTATGTGTCCTGATTCATATTGGAATATATTGGTGTGTGTTTCTTTGAAAAATTAATGATTTTTCAGGAATATCTAATAAAAACTAGTCTGAACTGCATTTATTCATTAAAAAATACGATGTGTAACCCCTTCTGTGTGGTGTTTGGGTTTCAACACTGAGGAATGTATCACATGTTGTGTGACCTCTTTCACACTCCATGTGTACCTTATCTAACTAGTTTGACATGTACATAGAGTAAACACCCACGAGGATATGTGGAGTTGAAAACTATGTGGGACATTCCAAATTTCACGTACACCCTTTAAAGAGTCTCCGTGAGTACATGGTGTAGATTCTTAGATGATCATGTGATCCAACATGTTGTGTATGTAAATCCACAAGATATGTACTTAGTAATGTACATAGGCACGTATATGCAACATGATTAGTTCCGTCACTGACATGTACATCTCATGTAACTAAGGGAGACTTCATTATAAGTATAAAGGTGGATGTTATGTCAGTACAAGACATGGTTAGTTCCAGGAACAGTGAGACACAATATGTACCCCTGGTGACATATCATGTACTCCATTGGGAAATGATTTATTCCACTTTCTTCTCATATCAGTTTTATTGAGAATTTAATTAAGCTTAATTTGAGAAATATAAGATGACTATTTTCACATGTTCCATTCCATATGGTTTTGTATATAATCACTTATTTCACATATTGTGGTGATCTATATATTGGAACTTATTGAATAGAGATGTTGGAAGGCTTCTGCGAGTCACATAGTTCTATCAACTATCATCATCATTCCCTAGGTTTATTTCAAAGTATCATCACGACCAACACTATGTGAATGTTAAAAATATAATTTTAAGGATACAAAATATTTATTATTTACCATACCCCATGGATATGGGTGATATAATCATATTAGTATGTTTCTCATCAGACATATATTTTAAACTTCTTATTGTGAAAGATGATGAGAAGTTCATCTCAGATGAACTCTATCTATTTTATCTGAATCATAGATAATTTTCTATCATTTGTGTTTTATTAGGTGTGGAAGGGATCGTGGAGTGAAATATATTGATTGAGTGTTACAACGTCACCTCTAAGCATGAATAATAGTCTATTTTTTCATTTATGATCTTAACTTGAGACTATGTGTCTACTGTTATTATATATGGATTTTTTATTTAGTGTCTCAAATTATGATTGAAATATATAGTGATGAGCTGACTACTCTTCATGTTTGTGTTTGGTTATTATGGGGTTTCATACTGGGTATTGTTAGACTATCCCTTTCATGGGCACTATTTTTCACATTTCATTTATTCTATAGACAACATACCATTTTCAAATTTAATATTGGACTAGGAGTAGGGGATGATTGTTTGGGATAGATAGACTGAGGTTTATACTAATTTATCATTCAAAACCTTCATCTAAGTTGTCCATGCAATACATTTTAGTTTTGGTTAGGAATTTATTTGAATACTTTTTATTCGAATACTTTACATTATACTCAGATTGTGGGATTTTATTTGTTTACATGGATTGATATTTTTTGTTTTGAAATTCATCATTTTATTATCGTGTTGATATGTGTGTAGTTACTTGTTCTTTTGGATAATAACACACATGTATGTGATATTACTTCGTAGTACTAGTCTATAGACCATTCCCTTTAGAAGAGATCATAGGATATTTGTGCCTCTAGCACTATTGGGTCAGGTATTGATTGATTGGAATCATAAGTGTACCCATATTGATGAGTATTAATACTAAAAATGTTTAGGAATATATTTTTGAGTTTCTTTTTTTTCTAATGTGAGGTTTGGTTTTAGAACTACTGATATAGTTTAAATGTGTCTCGAAATTAGCTCACCAGCTAGGTTGTCTAGTGTTTCTAGGGATGAAAATGTATCCATTCATTAGGACCTTATTAAAATTATTTTTTAATTGGTTTATGTAGAAATGGGTAGTATGTAATACATTAGTATGTACATCATATAAAATGGGCCATGGCTTCCATTTCCTTCTTCATTCAACTCCCAAATAAAAATCATGATTGTGGTACATCTTGATAATTGTAAGGATGTTTTTTATTGAATTTTACCTATTATCGTGAGATAGAGATGTGGTTGCTAAAAAATTGAGTGATTAAGATTTAGTTTAGGGACCCACTCCTGAGGTGTTTTTTCCTTGTGGGAAAAACAATTCATCCACCTATTAATAAAAACATGGAATACTATGAGGAAAAATTAAGATATTACCCATGTAGAGAATTCCACAGATCTCGAAGGATTGGTTGATGGTATTATAATAATTTTTCTATCATCGGAGTTCCAAATATAGGGGTCATAGATCATCCATGATTATGTGAACTGTTAATATATCATGGTTTGACTCCTAGTGGTGGTCCCCCTTTCTGGCATGTGTGGACCCTAACTGGTTGGATGGTTTCTGTTGTAATATATTCTACTTTAGGAGAATCAGTTTTCTCTTGGGGTTCTATAAACAGATATATATATATATATATATAGTGTGAATATTGGGTTCTAGATTTAAGTATCAAAAAAATTATATCGTGGGATAGAATACCTCATAGAATGTGTGAGGACAAATGTGAGGTTGTGGTGTGAATGTCCCATATTCATGATAACCCTATCCAATGGTCGTACAAATTTAGATACATATCCAAGGTGTTGTGGTGTGATGATAAAGGCATGTGTTGATAAATTTTTAGATGAATTTATACATGAAAGGAAAGGGAAATATTTATGCACGTAGAACCATACATGTGACGTGATCAAAAGTCAGGATGGTGAGTCACTTTCACCCAATAGTGATAGTTTAATGGTTTGGTGGATAATGTTTTATGGATTTTCTATTTTAGTTTGATCGGTTTACTATGTTGTTATATAAATTCATAGTTTTTTAAAATGTGTGGGACAAGGTAAGATTCTTTTCTGAGTGGCATCCAATTTTAGAGGCTCTTAGTGCAGTTTTACGTATGATGTGTGTAATCAGTTCCCCAGTTTTAGTTTTACATATATTTTAGAGAAAAATTTCGTATTTTGTATCCAAAATTTGAGAACCTATAATTATGTTTGGTCTCATTTTTCTACATTTTTTTAGAGGCTTGTATAATGAGGATCAGTAATTTCATGCTTTCCCTGATAGACTGACCTAAACTTATGAGGAGAATGAGATAGATCCACATAATGAATTATTTTTGTATTAGAAGTGGGACCCATATTTTTATACTCTAGATGGACAACATCATTATAATCAATGAATATATTATTTAATATAGTGAGTATATCATGGATTCCATTTTGATGGGATGATGTTTTACACCTTTTATAATGAGTTAGGACAAAAAAGTGAAGTATGAGCACATTTATAAGTGGTTATAGCTTCTTATTTATCATTTGGATAGTATTACCCTTAGAGTAGTGTATTTTTTGAGATTTAATTTCTTAAAATGGTGTATAAGTGTAAGGTCATCCTTTAGAAGTATTTTTGAGTTTTACCATCTATCAATAATTTTCTATCAACATGGAATTGTAGTAGGGACAACTCAATAGCTACACTTGTATATCTGATGACCTCATATAACTATCATAGAAGAAGGTGAAATTAGTAGTTTTCATAGTAAGGGGATTCCTATGATGAATTTATTTTCTGTGGAATACCTTTTTTGTTCCCCTATTAGATAATTGAGTTCTTTCTATTGGATGTGGTTAAGGTCTATGAAGACTATATGCCTTGAGTGAAATTATACACTCCATAGAACCAATTCCATTATTTCCGAATGGCTGGAGGTGATCTATCTCTCAGAGTTTAACCATTGGATAGTTTTTAACCAGATACATTTTAGAATGTTGGATGTATCATTCATGGATCCCATGATCTGTCGTGGTTTCATTAAATCCATGTTGATACAATTTGTTTTGTTGGATGCGACAATAAGGTTCAAAACCCTTATGTTATATACCCCTTTCTATTCCTGTGTCGAAATATATTTTTCATGCATGATGGTACACCCATTTCTTCAACATCAATCATGGATAATGAATGAAACATGGTGATTCTACTATAAAAATCATTAGAGTAATAAATATGTGGGAGTTCTCATGATTCATTAATAGAAAAAATTTATTCCTAGACCTGGTAGTGATAGTGGACCTTACAATGGTTGATGAACACAAGATTATGTGAATGATATTACTTGAACATGGTAAATGACTCACCCAAAAAGGACATTCATATGATTTTCTTTGAGATAAGAGATATCATATATAACCTCCTTGTAATTTAGTCTGTGTGGGTGGGTATACTTCTGTGTACTACCAATCAATAGTTGTTTCCCTTCACTTAATTCTAGATATATATGTATGACTTTTGAATATCTATTATGTGATGTTTTATGACAATATATCCACTATATTCACTCCATATGTAATTCTTTGAATAAGGTAATCATGTCATTAGTTTTCATAGATGGGTGGTGTTTATGGTCATGATGTGAGAAGAGGTGCTCAATTGGTTGATTTTCAATTTCAATACATATAGTGGAGGATAGGGTATACAAAAAACAATTGTAATTTGTTTGAATCCAATATAGTTTCATGGATTTTTATTTTAAACCATTTTGGTCATTTCTATACGATAGTGAACATAGAAAATGATTTCTAGAGAGTTAGAGACAGTTGTTCCAGAATGTGGTAGTCTAAATTTGTTGTATTCTCTCAATGATCATTGTAGTATATGATTACTCCCTCATAAAATGATTAGGGATAACATGCTAGAATAATTGGAGGCATGGTTTCCCTTGAGAAATTTTTTACACTTGTTCATTTTCATGTTAAATAGGACACATTAGGCTCTTGTAGTCATTGTTTGACATTTAATGTCTAGATTTGATTCTTTTTTTGGAGTTTCATATACCATATGTTGAGAGTTCATATAAATATTATTATCAATCCAAAATTGGAGTTCCACATTTGTATGTCATTATGAGACAACTTTCAGTAAAATTTTAATCTGGGTTAGGTCCATTGTGTAATAGTTATTGGGTCATGATATGGTTCTTAGTGGTGAAGTTCAACCAGAAGAGGATGGGGAAAACCTGATAAATTTCAGCAGTCCATAGTATAATAATGATACCAAAAATGGGATTATGAGTGTTATGGAGTATCATCTAGGTATGTAGACTATATCATGGAATATTAGGTCCATTAATATCTTACTTTTGTGCCTATATAAAAAATTTGTGAGTTGTTTAACCATGAGGCACCAATAGTTATGTTTTTTTTAAATAATCTACATGTCACAACATATGAGGTATTTTTATAAATCATTTATCTATATTGAAATGGGTGTGTTGGGAAATGAGGGTGGTTTTTTTCTCAAGGAACTACTAACATTGAGGACAAATAATGGAATGAATGTTGTTTGTAATGTGTTCTTTTCCATGGGTTATTATATATTGAATAGAAAAACATCAGGATAACTCCAAAGTATCAGGGACCCAATTAAGAGCTCAGTATTCCCATATTTTTCATAGTTATTATTTTAAGGGATAAAAACTCTGGAACAATTAAATAATTTAATGTCCAAATTTTTTATGGTTATATATTTGGGATATTTCCTGGAAAATATTTATATCTTATCACTCAGATGACATGATTACATGACTCTTAGTGTGCTTGAAATCATTTATCAAAATATACTATATATATTAGATAAATATTTCATGTGTATTTACTAAAATTTAAAATAAATCTTATTTAATGATTAGGATTAGAAATATGAGACCACAATTGAGTTCATAATGATGTATTTACCCTAGGCCAGACATAATATGTACCAACATTGGTTGTTTGGGTAATGTGTATTTGTGGATGATTTAATAAAACAATTATATTAATAAATATGTTTCATTTCATTTAAATAATGACCTAAACAACACTCTTTAATGATTATGTTATATCCAACTCATATATTTTTCCCTGGAAGACTGAGAATTGAGAAGGTGTGGATGGAGGAACATTGGAAGACATCGAGATCGTGGAATGACATATCACAATTTGTATATCAGTGTGCCAAAGGAAGACATTGATCAGACAAGTGACAATAAAGTGGGTTATTTATTAATCTATGGTCAATCCAAAAAGTATAGAATTTATTTTATTTTGTATTAATCCCTGTTTTTTATCCCATTATAAATTTAATTCAATTCAATAATGGATTGATTTGTGGATTGATCATCTATGGGTAGGGGATTAATTTTGGTATTTGGGAAAATAGTTTATTTACTTTTTCATTGATTTCTATGACTCTTCATTTAGATTTCTTATGAAAATATATTGAGGATGAAAAAACAATTAATACAGTTCATTCCTTACTCTTATTATTTACAGTTTTCTCCCCCGTTCAATGTGCATTTTTCATTTAAATATTTTTCTACTATGATTTATTTAATACCCAGTGAATATTCATTGTAAATTTGATATTTGGAAGAAAAGATTCTTCATTAAGGTTTCCGATAGTGATAATTTATATGTTATCAGTATAATCCTATAGAATTATATCCACGAAACAATCAAGAGTTTTTTATTAATATTTGGCATATGTTAGTAGCAATGTAGAATACTGGTTGATTCTTCATTGGTGGGTAGGTATTAAACAGCCTGAATATATCCCATGAAAGGAATAGGGGTTGAGAAAAACCTATATCAATGAAGTGTAACATTATTTCAATATAAATATATGTGTACAAATTGAAAAAAGGAACATATGATCTTTATGTAATATTAAAGAAATCATAGACCACACAACATCTAGTCCTATGAACACACTCCATATAGTCCCATCTATATGGTTCTAGGGTTTTAGTAAAGATAAAGGTTTAAAAGAACATGATAAATATAGAAGTCCTATTTGAAAAATAAATGGATTTAATACCTAATTGATTGGGTAGGGTTTCACTCTATTAGGTCTATTACACATATCATGTACACTCTTCTATGCATCTCCACATGTATAGGGAGTACACACTACTGATATCATGTCATTATACACTCTGTGTATAGATATAAACATTTCATGAACAATTTTAAGTAAATGAGAACTGACAAGCCACACTATGAGTGCCATCACAGACATCTATACACCATGTACAATAGAGATACTCTTCATACGGTGGAATTGTGAATTCTATTTAACCAAAAGACTTGTGAATTCCATTGCATAGTGAGACACCTCAGGCACCTTTGGGGACACACAATGAAATCCTTCAAAAATAAGATAAATTCCACATTCTCTTGCTCTCATCATTGTTGAAAGAATGCATTATCTTCCTTGGAACAATATCAGATGATTGTGTTACATTGGTCCGTTCTGTTATGGTTAGTATCGAAACACATTCTACACATAGGATGGGGACACCTTCAATGGAAATTCATTTACAGAGTTTTTGGAATCCTTTTGTGAGCCCCTGAGTCACATTGCATATCATCATCTTTCTCTAGGTGGAGAAAATGTTATCATCGTGACCAACACTACCTGGGAATTGATCCAATTCATAGTAGGATACTAGACGTTGATTTCATTGTATACATAATGTAATTCTGTGTGACCCTAATTTGTGTATCGTTCTATTCATACATTTTTCATATATTTCCAAAATTTATTTCCAATTAATGTTTCATCTTGGATGAATGTTATATGTTCTATTCAAAAGAAATAGTGTGTTCTCCCGAATGAGTTCCATCATAGATGGAAATTCTTTTGGGGTAATATCTTCAGAAAATGAATTATATTAGAACCTTCATATAGGAATCCTATGATGATTTTTTTTCATGTATTATCATTCCTTATTGTTTTTGTGTCTACTACGATTATATCTGGATATATTATCATTACCATCACTTTATGAAGGATTTGTACACGATGAGATGAATACTCTAAATTCTATGTGTTTTTGTATTTCTGGGTATATTATTGTGTATTTTTATACTCACACATGTATGGTATTTTCATATAAGTGTCATGTCATATACAGTTTATGGTTCTTTTTTGTGGAGTTGTTGTTGGATTATTAGTAGTTGGTGATAGGTTAGGCTAGAAATACCGAGGTGCATACTGGTGTTTAATTATAAAAAATACCCCTCCCTCGGAGAAGGTTATAAATTACAATCAAATTTAGGTTGGTCTTTTATTTGGTCCCTTCTATCATTCAAGTAAATGACACCATACACATATAGTGAAATTATAGATGAATGAATTCTTTTTATCTATTTTTTATATTTGATCATTTTATGTCTTTGTATTTGTGTGTGTGGGTAGTTTCGTTAGGATAAGTCCTCCCATTTATGTCGTATTACTTCTTACCATGAGTCCCTAACCCCTAGACTATTTTATGCAAGCATTGGGTATTTACCTCTCCGAAACCTTCATGTAAGGTTTAGACACCATCCAAAAGAAATATCATTTTACTATGATTTGTGGTGAAATTATGAAACAATTTGTCATTCGATGTATTATAATTATTTTTTTCTTATATTATTGTTCTTTATGAAAAATGTATTCATCAAAATGTAATGATGGGTGCAATCATGTTTCACTACAATCCATTTGGTAATGCTTTTTAATCATTAGATGTTATATATAGGATTATAGATTAGTCTCAATGCACAATAAAAATCATTCCACCATTTAATTTGGTATTGATATTTAACCATGAATTTTACTTATTACATGTTATATGTCACAAAAACATTTTCAATGTTTCTATGATCTTATGGTAGAAATATCCTAATTTTATGATAACATGGCATCAATATGGCTATCATTTGAATGGTAATAAGATATTATTGATTTTTTAATTCAATTTGTAATATAATAATATAATTAAATGAAATAATTATTCTATTTTAGGGGAAAAAATTATGTTTTTAAGACTACTATTTTTTTATGAATTCTCATTTTTTCATTGAAATCATTATAACTATGATTTTGAAATTATATTTTATAATAATGTGTTTATGAAGAAAATTTGTAAACAAAGTTATTTTCATATGTACATAAATTATTATAAGTGATCATGATTATTATCTTATATGAAAATTATCTTTTAGGGTTCCTTGGTTTTTAGAAAGCCTAATCGATTTTTTTCAAAATAATTGTCCCTTATCAATTTTTTCACTGCACATTTAAAAAAACGAGGGATTTTTTGGATGAGTTGGAATTAGGATGATGAATTAATTATGGAAAGGAAAAGGTGAGGATTCATGGTATAATTCTAAATTTAGAACAATGGTATAATGTTTTAAAATATTCTATTTATTCTTTGAAACTCTGAACCAAAAATATGTCATAAAATGTATGTTATACAATATTTCCTTTTGATGTTGCATTTTTTTGGATTGCTGAATATTGGATACATTGATTTTTATCAAATCCAAAATTATTAGTATTATTATTTTACCACTGAATCATGGAGGGTCTATTTGGGGGTATTATAGTTATAATAAAATAAAGGTTTAGTTAAATTTATTTATTATTATGTTTCCATATGAGGCTATATAAAGAGTTACATTTACCATTATAGGATTGTATGTTTAAGGATTATCCTTATATAATAGGCCTTAAAATGCACATTGAGGGTTTATGTGATTCCATTTTAAGGTATTAATAATATTTTTGGAGAAAATTTATCATTTGATGGTATAAATAACCATTAGGATTAATGTGATATATTATTTCAAAATAATTATTTGTCCTTATTAGGTGTCTGTGATAAACCTATGTGATATCATTTGATGTGGAAAAATTATTTAATGATGTTTTTATTGGACATGTGAGTGTTTAAATGTGAATGATATTTATTATAAATAAATGATAAATTAATCACGGAAGAATATGTGATCAAATATTTTTGCATATTAAGTTTTAATGCCAGTCTATAATATTTTGAATATTTCCAAGGGTTGTCATTTATTGGATTATCTTTGTCAAAATTTGGTTTTACTGTTGAGAATTTAATGATTAACTTTTTGTTTAATGATATTATTACTTCTCGTTATTTGTATTACATATTATGGTTTTGTTTAATATATAATGATATGGGGAGTGTTTTGTTATAATTTTTAGATTTTTTATTTTATTATATGTTTATTTTAGTGCTTGTATCATGAAAAATGAATCATTATTTCTTATAATTTGGATTAGAAGAATATATTGTGGGGGAAATTGAATAAATGATGAAATACAAAATTTCATGTCATCGTTTTTTTTTTGTTTTATCAATCCATATGGTATAAGAATAAATTAACTCAAGTAAAATATTCTTGAAACTGAATTAACATCTGATTTACTATATTTATTATAAATATATGGCCTATTTTACATCTCATCTGTTGATGATATTTAATTTTTAACATTCAAATAATCATTTAATTTCTTGTGATCAATGTTCTCACTCACTCACCATCTTTGATTGGATATTATCATTTTCTTACACAACCATAATTTTCTATTCACTAATGATCATTTATTTTTAAATCCAGTTACATGTTGTTCTGTATAACCATTGTATTTATATTTCATTCTTTTCATGATGTGGTTTTATTAATCATTTTTATTGTGGATTTAATGAAATTATTTTACAAATTTGGAACCATTTATTACCCAGATCATGTCATAATTGAAAAGATTAAATATCATAATGATGAAAAAATATAATATCCCAATATATTTAAATAATAAAATTATGCTTGATATTGTATACGATATTCAACAATCAGCATAATTGAATAATTAAATATTACATATATATTACCATTATAGTGATGATGTTATATAATAAAGAATAAATAGAATTTAAATAATTATAAAATATATTTTCATATGTATCCAAATAAATAAATATTAATTTATATTTTATTAGTAAATACGTACAATTTTTATTTATTCTCATTTAATTCTAAAAAATTATTTATTTCATAAAATATTTATTTTATTTCATTTTAGAAAAAAAAATTATAAAAAATTTATGTAAATTTAAAATAATTTAATTTATAAGAATGATATATATTTTAAAATGAGTATATATATTATCATATGGGGAAATTTCTATAAATTTTTTGAAATGATTTATTTTTCAATAAATAATATAAATATACATATTTTATTAAAATCTATATAAAATAGTTATATTAGATTATTGAATAGTTTAAAGATTTTACTAATTCATTTTTAACAAATATAATCAAATTATATTTTTTTGAATAAATTTTTTATTTCAATTTTAAATGAAAATATTTTAATACTTTAGGAGGCATAATTTCCTAAAAACCTCATTTTATCATCTCTTATAGATATAATATAAATTTATATTTTTTTAATTTTAATTAATTGAATATTTAATAATTATTTACATATTTTTGAAATAAGTTGTATATATTTGATCAATAGACCCATTTATTATTTATTATTAAATTTTAATATAGTAAATATTTATCACCACAATGATGGAAAATCATGTAGTTATGTTTATAAATAACATGACATGGAATAAAAATGGACACTAACACATTTCTATAACCTATTGTATTATTTTATTTTGTCCCTTTAAGTTAATTCATATGGTTCTATATTTCATGTATTTTTACTTTCAACTAATTACCTAAATGATACGAACAAAAATGTCACATGAATAGTTTTAATATATATAAAATTCTGTAATAGGGATAGCTTTTTTAATTTATAGTTGTAAATTAAATGATAAATTATTTTCTTTATCATGGTAAATTATTTAAATCTTTTAGTAGTGTTTTAAACACCTTATATGCTAATGAAATATTTACAGATTATTGATACAATTAATTGATAAATGATAATGATTTTTAAATAATTAAAGTAATATAAATTGAATTAATTATTTTTTAACATATATTTTTTAGATATATATAACATGTTTGTTATTTTTAAATATATTATTATCTACTTTTATTTTGTGAATGTTTATTCATTGTCATAAAAAATCAATAGTTTTAAAAATGTAATTAATGATATTTTATAATTAATAATGTTTTATTAAAAGATTAAAAATTCCATAAATTTTTATGTTCAACCAATATATTATTATATTATTAAATATATCATTTATGGTAAATTAATTTTTTAATTTATCTTTTTATGGAATGTATCATTTCACCTAAAATTTAAACACATTATTAGGATCGTAATTAAACGAAGGGATTATTTCGGAGATATCAAATTGAAATGTGTATTAATGTAATGAATATTTAAATAAATCAATTATTATTTTATTTTGGCCAATAATTATTTTATATTATAACTATATTAGTTTTGATAATTATTTTTATTAATAGTTACTTTTATTAATTTACTATATTCGAAAATTTTAAAAATTCCACAACTCTAGCTCATAAAAGGAAATGTCTTATAACACATAAAGATAAATTTGGATTACAAAATATCATTAAAATTAAATTACATATATAAATTATCACAAACTAGAGGAATTATATTTATTATAAAACCATTATGTTAAGGGTTTTAGTGTAAATCAAAATAGTTTGATTAAACAAGAGGAATCATTCTGGACCATGAATTTTAGTTTTAATTTTTTACACCTCCTTTATAGTGTCTACAACTATTATAAAATAAAAAATTAAAATTAAAAAATATAAATATATGTTATTATATTAATTTAATAAACTCATTCCATCTCCACTTATATCACATGGGAGATGAAACCACCATTCTTTTGTTAGGCGGACTACAACCTCACAAATTGAGGCAATTAATTTTCCATGACAGACTATAATAAATTTTTATAATGATGTATCTAAAATATATTTTTTATATTCATGAAATATTTTTCATTAATTAAATTTATTATATAAATTTGTATCTTTCATTTATTTTCATTTAAATATGACAATTTCATTCGTTTGTACATTTAGAATCTCACTTCTACAAAGCGATGTGATTTGTTTTTCATTAATGCATCAGATGAGTAGTATATATAGCGTATATAATTAAATAATATTATTTTTTTATATAATTATAATTTTATAAATTCTATATAAAATTTATCTAATTTCTAACATGATCATTCTAAAATGTGAATGTTACTCAACAGTGCATATGACCTACTATCTCAATGATTTTAACATAGATCATTTTTCATAACCATATTTAATTGATGGATTTAAATGTATAATTAATCTATATAAATTATAATTATCCAATTATTATTATTTAATAAATCATTAAATAATGACCACTTGTACATAGTCAACATGTTGATGTCTATTTTTGACTTATGATCTAAATATAATCTAAAAGTATTACATGAACATAAATGATTAGTTAATTTGATATAACATGATAATAATTAAAACAAGAGGTATTATAAAATTAAAAACAAATATTAAGAATGTTAATAACATTCATTAATTTATTATTCTATATGATAAATAATGTATGTGATGAATTAGACTCAATATTAGGTTCATTCTTCTCAAGAATCAATTTTTAATGTTTCTCCTTCAAACTCTTTTTTCTTTTGTGTCCATGTTCATAAAATTTATACAAAAATAATTTTTATTTATCAATGAATGGATGATAATAGTTATATTTTACAATATATTACATTCATTTTATAATTAAAATTTATTTCTTATGGATTTACATATGGTTCACATTAATTTTAAAACATCATTTTAAATGTTTGACATATTTCTTTATAAATCATTTCAATAAATGTTAATATTATTTGAAAATAATTTAAAATGTATTTATATGGATATTAATTATGTATAAAATAAATTTTATGTTTCCTTTGACATTATATAAAAGGTTTACAAATGAATTATTATTACACATTTTGAAGGGGCATTTTGACCATATATACAGAAGAAAAAATAATATTTTTTTTTACACATTCAATGTTAATGAATTTTCCCATCACCAAAACTGTTATTTTATATATGTACTCACTTAGAGGTTATATTACATTCATCCTAGAAAAACACATGTTCTATTTGTTCTATATATTTTAACACTATTATTTTAGAGGAATTGATATTATGATTTCTTGTTGTTAATTCCATATGGGTGTAAGTGAACCCTCTAAACCACCCTAGTACTTGGGTTATGTCCATTCAAAAAATAAATAACTTAACATATTTATTTAATGTTATTTAATAATATTAAATTAACCTTATATGAATTTCACTTATACACATGTCTTAATATCTGTTTTATTGGTGTTTTAATGCATTTTTCATGACCATTTCTTAAATGTATTCTCTATTAAATATCAAAATTATTATTATTATTATTTTACCACTGAATCAAGGAGGGTCTATTTGGGGGTATTATAGTTATAATAAAATAAATGTTTAGTTAAATTTATTTATTATTATGTTTCCATATGAGGCTATATAAAGAGTTACATTTACCATTATAGGATTGTATGTTTAAGGATTATCCTTATATAATAGGCCATAAAATGCACATTGAGGGTTTATGTGATTCCATTTTAAGGTATTAATAATATTTTTGGATAAAATTTATCATTTGATGGTATAAATAACCATTAGGATTAATGTGATATATTATTTCAAAATAATTATTTGTCCTTATTAGGTGTCTGTGATAAACCTATGTGATATCATTTGATGTGGAAAAATTATTTAATGATGTTTTTATTGGACATGTGATTGTTTAAATGTGAATGATATTTATTATAAATAAATGATAAATTAATAACGGAAGAATATGTGATCAAATATTTCTGCATATTAAGTTTTAATGCCAGTCTATAATATTTTGAATATTTACAAGGGTTGTCATTTATTGGATTATCTTTGTCAAAATTTGGTTTTACTGTTGAGAATTTGATGATTAACTTTTTGTTTAATGATATTATTACATCTCGTTATTTGTATTACATATTATGGATTTGTTTAATATATAATGATATGGGGAGTATTTTGTTATAATTTTTAGATTTTTTATTTTATTATATGTTTATTTTAGTGCTTGTATCATGAAAAATGAATCATTATTTCTTATAATTTGGATTAGAAGAATATATTGTGGGGGAAATTGAATAAATGATGAAATACAAAATTTCATGTCATCATTTTTTTTTGTTTTATCAATTCATATGGTATAAGAATAAATTAACTCAAGTAAAATATTCTTGAAACTGAATTAACATCTGATTTACTATATTTATTATAAATATATGGTCTATTTTACATCTCATCTGTTGATGTTATTTAATTTTTAACATTCAAATGATCATTTAATTTCTTGTGATCAATGTTCTCACTCACTCACCATCTTAAATGTATTCTCTATTAAATATCAAAATTATTAGTATTATTATTTTACCACTGAATCAAGGAGGGTCTATTTGGGGGTATTATAGTTATAATAAAATAATGGTTTAGTTAAATTTATTTATTATTATGTTTCCATATGAGGCTATATAAAGAGTTACATTTACCATTATAGGATTGTATGTTTAATGATTATCCTTATATAATAGGCCTTAAAATGCACATTGAGGGTTTATGTGATTCCATTTTAAGGTATTAAAAATATTTTTTGCAGAATATTTATCATTTGATGGTATAAATAACCATTAGGATTAATGTGATATATTATTTCAAAATAATTATTTGTCCTTATTAGGTGTCTGTGATAAACCTATGTGATATCATTTGATGTGGAAAAATTATTTAATGATGTTTTTATTGGACATGTGAGTGTTTAAATGTGAATGATATTTATTATAAATAAATGATAAATTAATCACGAAAGAATATGTGATCAAATATTTCGGAATATTAAGTTTTAATGCCAGTCTATAATATTTTGAATATTTCCAAGGGTTGTAATTTATTGGATTATCTTTGTCAAAATTTGGTTTTACTGTTGAGAATTTAATGATTAACTTTTTCTTTAATTATATTTTTACTTCTCGTTATTTGTATTACATATTATGGTTTTGTTTAATATATAATGATATGGGGAGTATTTTGTTATAATTTTTAGATTTTTTATTTTATTATATGTTTATTTTAGTGCTTGTATCATGAAAAATGAATCATTATTTCTTATAATTTGGATTAGAAGAATATATTGTGGGGGAAATTGAATAAATGACGAAATACAAAATTTCATGTCATCATTTTTTTTTGTTTTATCAATCCATATGGTATAAGAATAAATTAACTCAAGTAAAATATTCTTGAAACTGAATTAACATCTGATTTACTATATTTATTATAAATATATGGTCTATTTTACATCTCATCTGCTGATGTTATTTAATTTTTAACATTCAAATGAACATTTAATTTCTTGTGATCAATGTTCTCACTCACTCACCATCTTTGATTGGATATTATCATTTTCTTACACATCCATAATTTTCTATTCACTAATGATCATTTATTTTTAAATCCAGTTACATGTTGTTCTGTATAACCATTGTATTTATATTTCCTTCTTTTCATGATGTGGTTTTATTAATCATTTTTATTGTGGATTTAATGAAATTATTTTACAAATTTGGAACCATTCATTACCCAGATCATGTCATAATTGAAAAGATTAAATATCATAATGATGAAAAAATATAATATCCCAATATATTTAAATAATAAAATTATGCTTGATATTGTATACGATATTCAACAATCAGCATAATTGAATAATTAAATATTACGTATATATTACCATTATAGTGATGATGTTATATAATAAAGAATAAATAGAATTTAAATAATTATAAAATATATTTTCATATGTATCCAAATAAATAAATATTAATTTATATTTTATTAGTAAATACGTACAATTTTTATTTATTCTCATTTAATTCTAAAAAATTATTTATTTCATAAAATATTTATTTTATTTCATTTTAGAAAAAAAAATTATAAAAAATTTATGTAAATTTAAAATAATTTAATTTATAAGAATGATATATATTTTAAAATGAGTATATATATTATCATATGGGGAAATTTCTATAATGTTTTTGAAATGATTTAATTTTCAATAAATAATAAAAATATACTTATTTTATTAAAATCTATATAAAATAGTTATATTAGATTATTGAATAGTTTAAAGATTTTACTAATTCATTTTTAACAAATATAATCAAATTATATTTTTTTGAATATATTTTTTATTTCAATTTTAAATGAAAATATTTTAATACTTTAGGAGGCATAATTTCCTAAAAACCTCATTTTATCATCTCTTATAGATATAATATAAATTTATATTTTTTTAATTTTAATTAATTGAATATTTAATAATTATTTACATATTTTTGAAATAAGTTGTATATATTTGATCAATAGACCCATTTATTATTTATTATTAAATTTTAATATAGTAAATATTTATCACCACAATGATGGAAAATCATGTAGTTATGTTTATAAATAACATGACATGGAATAAAAATGGACACTAACACATTTCTATAACCTATTGTATTATTTTATTTTGTCCCTTTAAGTTAATTCATCTAATATATATTCATATGGTTCTATATTTCATGTATTTTTACTTTAAACTAATTACCTAAATGATACGAACAAAAATGTCACATGAATAGTTTTAATATATATAAAATTATGTAATAGGGATAGTTTTTTTAATTTATAGTTGTAAATTAAATGATAAATTATTTTCTTTATCATGGTAAATTATTTAAATCTTTTAGTAGTGTTTTAAACACCTTATATGCTAATGAAATATTTACAGATTATTGATACAATTAATTGATAAATGATAATGATTTTTAAAGAATTAAAGTAATATAAATTGAATTAATTATTTTTTAACATATATTTTTTAGATATATATAACATGTTTGTTATTTTTAAATATAATATTATCTACTTTTATTTTGTGAATTTTTATTCATTGTCATAAAAAATCAATAGTTTTAAAAATGTAATTAATGATATTTTATAATTAATAATGTTTTATTAAAAGATTAAAAATTCCATAAATTTTTATGTTCAACCAATATATTATTATATTATTAAAAATATCATTTATGGTAAATTAATTTTTTAATTTAACTTTTTATGGAATGTATCATTTCACCTAGAATTTAAACACATTATTAGGATCGTAATTAAACGAAGGGATTATTTCGGAGATATCAAATTGAAATGTGTATTAATGTAATGAATATTTAAATAAATCAATTATGATTTTATTTTGGCCAATAATTATTTTATATTATAACTATATTAGTTTTGATAATTATTTATATTAATAGTTACTTTTATTAATTTACTATATTAGAAAATTTTAAAAATTCCACAACTCTAGCTCATAAAAGGAAATGTCTTATAACACATAAAGATAAATTTGGATTAGAAAATATCATTAAAATTAAATTACATATATAAATTATCACAAACTAGAGGAATTATATTTATTATAAAACCATTATGTTTAGGGTTTTAGTGTAAATCAAAATAGTTTGATTAAACAAGAGGAATCATTCTGGACCATTAATTTTAGTTTTATTTTTTTACACCTCCTTTATAGTGTCTACAACTATTATAAAATAAAAAATTAAAATTAAAAAATATAAATATATGTTATTATATTAATTTAATAAACTCATTCCATCTCCACTTATATCACATGGGAGATGAAACCACCATTCTTTTGTTAGGCGGACTACGACCTCACAAATTGAGGCAATTAATTTTCCATGACAGACTATAATAAATTTTTATAATGATGTATCTAAAGTATATTTTTTATATTCATGAAATATTTTTCATTAATTAAATTTATTATATAAATTTGTATCTTTCATTTATTTTCATTTAAATATGACAATTTCATTCGTTTGTACATTTAGAATCTCACTTCTACAAAGCGATGTGATTTGTTTTTCATTAATGCATTAGATGAGTAGTATATATAGTGTATATAATTAAATAATATTATTTTTTTATATAATTATAATTTTATAAATTCTATATAAAAGTTATCTAATTTCTAACATGATCATTCTAAAATGTGAATGTTACTCAACAGTGCATATGACCTACTATCTCAATGATTTTAACATAGATCATTTTTCATAACCATATTTAATTGATGGATTTAAATGTATAATTAATCTATATAAATAATAATTATCCAACTATTATTATTTAATAAATCATTAAATAATGACCACTTGTACATAGTCAACATGTTGATGTCTATTTTTGACTTAGGATCTAAATATAATCTAAAAGTATTACATGAACATAAATGATTAGTTAATTTGATATAACATGATAATAATTAAAACAAGAGGTATTATAAAATTAAAAACAAATATTAAGAATGTTAATAACATTTATTAATTTATTATTCTATATGATAAATAATGTATGTGATGAATTAGACTCAATATTAGGTTCATTCTTCTCAAGAATCAATTTTTAATGTTTCTCCTTCAAACTCTTTTTATTTTGTGTCCATGTTCATAAAATTTATACAAAAATAATTATTATTTATCAATGAATGGATGATAATAGTTATATTTTACAATATATTACATTCATTTTATAATTAAAATTTATTTCTTATGGATTTACATATGGTTCACATTAATTTTAAAACATCATTTTAAATGTTTGACATATTTCTTTATAAATCATTTCAATAAATGTTAATATTATTTGAAAATCATTTAAAATGTATTTATATGGATATTAATTATGTATAAACTCAATTTTATGTTTCCTTTGACATTATATAAATGGTTTTCAAATGAATTATTATTACACATTTTGAAGGGGCATTTTGACCATATATACAGAAGAAAAAATAATATTTTTATTTTTACACATTCAATGTTAATGAATTTTCCCATCACCAAAACTGTTATTTTATATATGTACTCACTTAGAGGTTATATTACATTCATCCTAGAAAAACACATGTTCTATTTGTTCTATATATTTTCACACTATTATTTTAGAGGAATTGATATTATGATTTCTTTTTGTTAATTCCATATGGGTGTAAGTGAACCCTCTAAACCACCCTAGTACTTGGGTTATGTCCATTCAAAAAATAAATAACTTAACATATTTATTTAATGTTATTTTATAATATTAAATTAACCATATATGAATTTCACATATACACATGTGTTAATATCTGTTTTATTGGTGTTTTAATGCATTCCTCATGACCATTTCTTAAATGTATTCTCTATTAAATATCAATTGATTATGATATGTTCCAAGATAATGATATTTATTTTCCTTCCATGTATAATTAATTTAATTAGTCATGGGGGTTTATTTCACTTTTATTGCACATGTAATCATGAACATGTTATAATAGGTGATTCTAGAAGTCACGCCATTAAATGAGGTAAATATTTTTACTCTTGAGATATTATATTTGGGATATAGAGTAAATATCATCGAAAATGGTACACTATCTGCATTGTAATGTTTTCTAGTTAGTTAGACTAGACTGATCGTTATGTCATGTTTTGTGTTACATCCACAATTTTCAAGTTTTTATGATCTTATGATTACAGGTTCTCTATGTAATGATCCCATGTTTCATATTTGAAATTCATAATCATGATAATTTTTTTTTCATGGAATTTTTTTAATTTGAATAGAGATTATAATAATATTATCTATTAAAGGAAGTAATAATACAATTTATATTAAAGATGAATTTTTTTTAAAAAAGATTCATGCGACCACATGATTTATAAATAATCTCAAAAATAAATATTTTATCTTAATTATTTTAATTTTTTTATAAATACATTTGTGAAATGAAATTTATTTCATGTATATTTAAAAATTTATTTCTACTGAGAAATATTATGTCAAATGAATACCCTCATTTATTATTCAATGATTTTTAAGTGGAGTAACCAGTTTGTTTTTATTTTATTTCTCTTAATGAACTTTTTCTTCTAATCCCTAATTTAGAAAAAATAAAAGTGTTTAAAGTATGTGTATGAATGAAAATGAATACATAATATGGAAATATAAAATTAGGAATGGAGAAAATAAATATCACCAAAATAAATAGGTATCATTTTTAGGATTTTTTATTAATTACCAAAAATATATACATAATAAATTATTTTGTATATAAGAAATTCCATACAGAATTATAATGAAATATGTTTGGTATTGATGAAATTGGGTCGCATTGATTGGTATGAAATACAAAAATGAAAACGTAATGATTTTAGTACAGTTTTGGAGAGGGTGGTTCTTTTTTCTATTAGATATTTTCCATGTAATATGTTTCAATTACAATTAAAAGTAATGTTTTCTAAAAATAATATCAAAGTATATTTTTTAATCCATTTTCACTTAGGTCAAATGAGGTTATTATAAGAATGATTTGTAACTCATACAAATTTTAAACAAATAACAATGTATAATTTGTAAGTTGAAATCATTGAGAGAAATTGTTTATTGATAAAATGATAAATAATAAACACATTGAATTACCATAGTGTCCCAACATAAGAAGATTAATTTTTTTAAGATTTGAGGTAGATATTTTTTACCTTTTCCATGTTTATGTATTATATATCATAGGTATTTTATATCCAAATCATTTATTTCCTTTATTTTTTATCATTGACATAATATTATCATATTAAAATAATCCCTGAACAATATATATATATTGCCATTTTAAATGTAATTTTGATTCTTTAAATTTTCATTATCATTCTATGAAAACATTACATTACAAAAAAAAATTAATTTGTTGATGATATAGTATCCTCATATATATAATTTTCTTAATTCAATGTCACATTTTGTTTAAGAATCTTTTTATGTTAAAATTCATATTTTTACACAAATTTGTAATTACTAAAACATATTTTTATAAATTCAAATTTATATTAATGAATTATATCATATAATATATCATAAACATAGAATAAATGAATGATAATCATAATAATTATTTATCCATTGAGTATTTTTACATTTAAATTAAGAATTAGGGACTTATTTTTCACATTAAGATTTATCATGTGAAGTGGATTATTTTATACACTCCATTAAATAGTCAAAAAATTTCTATTTTTTCTAATATTTATTATCTTTGGGGAAATTTTTAATCATGAATAATTGTGTATTATCTACCCCTTCTTTCTACAATCAAGACAGATGATTTTAGAAAATATATTATAATCATGTTTACCTTTATTCATTTGATCATCCAAGTGGTTATCCTTTATTAATCATTATATTAATCCTATAGATTATTTTATCAGTTTACAAAAACCATTAGTGACATTTTCTATATCATTAAATCTTTATTATGAATCTTAATCACATGAGTTTGTGGAAATAGATATATTCCGTTTAAAATTATCACTTTTCATTTTGATGTGTCCACTTTAGTGACTCTATTAGCCTAATGATCATAGTAAAAAAATTTAATGAGATCACCATTTATATATTTATTAATGTTTTGTCATTATTATATTGTTATAATATTTTCATTAAATTTCATGAATAGTGTTTTAGAACCTACCCAACAAGAATAGTGTTCTCTTACATCTCATCTAGAAAATTTATTCCAATCTAGATTATTTTAATTACATATTTCATTTGGTAGATACTATCATCTTGAACAATCATAAAATGTTGTTAATCAGTCCAAATCTTTAAAATAATATATGTAATCTTTTTATTTAAGACAATGTGGGTAACATGAAAAATAATCCAAATCACATTAGTTCTCTTATAAGATGATATATTAATAATCAAAAATTGTAAGTATAAAAATATGAAATAATTATTTCACTATAATTATAAAATAATCAGTTATATTTGATAAATATTAGAGTATCTAGTTAAACTAATAGTATTTTTTATTATTTTTCAATGATCTACCTATGTTATTTCTTAACTAATATAGGTATGCCTCCAATGTAGTTTTTCTATTAACAGTAATTATTTCTTACAAAGTGAGGTGGATTATAATAAATAAAATCCTTTTTTAAGTTGATTCCTTAAATAATAAAATAATATACTCCATTATAAAATAATTTATAGGATAAAAAATTAACACAATAATAATATACAACACAAAATCTATATCAAATATTAATAGGTTTTGATATATAATGTTACGGTATTAGTCAAGGAAAAGAAACAATATATCCTTTCAAGTTTATACTTTACACAAAATGTTTTTTATCAAAGAAGTAAAATTAGAGATTATAAATCAATAATAAGTATATAATAATGATAAAAAATTAGTATATATAAAAAATGTAGAGAAATATATTACATAATAAGGAACTATTTAAAAAATAATTTTTTATGTCCAATATAGTGATAGAATATAATATATATGTGAGGGGATGCTAGATAAAAATTTCAATTAAATTAAATTTCTTTTATAGGATAACAATAAATTTTTTTATTATGATATATAATTTAAATGAAAATATAAAAAATGAGAAAATTTATTTTTAATGAACTATGGTTCCTAGTGGACATAAATATACAAATACACTATTATTCACCGTAGGACATGTGTTATGAACCACCATATTTTTTATTGATAATTATAACCCAATTACAACTTAAAATTTTTATTCCAAATATTAACTAGAATCTTGACAATCTATTCTCGAGTGAAAACCTATTAAAATATTGTCATTATATATTAGGAGTCACAACCCAAATGGTTCTTTCTTTATAATCATTAAGTCATAATCTAATGTGAAATACTTATTTTCAATTTGAAAAAAATAACCCAATGAATAAGTTCAATATGTTTTGATTAGGATAATTGTTAAAAAATATTGTATGGAACGAGATATTCGAAATCAATTATGATTTTTGGTGTTTTTTTTCAAATTTTTCATGAATGTCACACCAACGAAGTAGTTAGTAATCAATGTATTTTTTTAGCACTTTAGATTTTATATATTAGATAAAACTTTTTAAAATGAGATAAATTTAATTACACAACACTTTAGTAATTTTAAAAATCAAATTTCACTTAAACTATTCATATTCACCTCAATTTATCACCACCATCGAAGGAGTGTCAAAAAACATTATGTAGAACCAAAAAATATTAACAATCAATCATCTAAGATATAAAGAAATTTCCCAATAAACCATAATAAGTATATATTAGACATATTATGGTCACTCTATAATGATAAAAATAAAATTAATTCTCATTAACATATATAATGAAAATTTAATTTTAGATTTAGTTCAAATTATTAACAATTCAAAAAAATATCTACATTAATAGGTACAGTAAATCCCTAAAATAGATTATTGAATTTTTAGTATAAAAAATTCATATTATTAAATACACATTCCATGTTAAAAAAAATATTAAATTATTTAAAATTTAATAACATTGTATAATATAATAAAAAAATTTGAATGAATTTTATGTAACTAATTATAATTTTAGAAATTAATTTTAGAAAAAAATATACTCATTATCATGAAATTTAAATAATGTAAATTATTTAAATAGGTATATCCTTAAAATAATGCAAAAAATATACATTCAAAATATTTTAAATTACTATAATCAATCATACATATTTAATTTATATAAATTTAGGAAACATTTAAATCATTTAAAATACATAATATCTACATAAATTAAATTATTAAGAATAAACACATTCATAAATTTTTTTGATTAATATTACTGATTTAGGATAAATGAATAATTTGTTGACTCAAACTCTATGAATATACTATATAGTTGGTTTAATATTCCTTCAATGAAAATATATTGTCAGATGATATATCGGGTGATGTCTTTGTATAAGACAAGAGAAAATTAATGTATAAGTTTCATCACATGATTCAATTTTAATGTATTAATTATGATTTCAATATAATACATTATTCTACTAGAGTAGAAACTCAATAGATGTCATTGAATCCAAATTATGAAAGAAATTATGTACAAATAATATTTATGAATTTATAGTAAAACAATGATCACCTAAAAATTTTATCCAGCTTCATCTTGCTATATTTGTTGAATTTTTTATATTTCTATAAATCTTAATCTTCGTGGGGTGGAGTTTAAATTAATGTTATATAATTTATCAATATTTACCAAAATTAATATAACACCTCAGTTAAAATTATATATCATTATAGATGATACATATCATGACAAATAGAATATGAAATTTGATGAATATATAAGTTATATACTTTATTGATTTCAGTCAGTTTTATATCATCCCAACAAAAAAATATTATACCATGATGTTTAATGAAATATATAATATCATTTTATCTTTTTAATGAAATAAGATTGTCAAATTTTGTATATAATAGCTTATAATATTACAAGAACGAATTACAAAAAAATAGTAATTGAAAAAATATTTTGAGGAATTGTAATATTGAAGACACAAAATTAAAAAGTGTTAACAAACTCCCAACATGCTGGTTTTCAATGATTTCTCATCGAGGCATGCTTCCTAATGAAATTGTTGATGATCTTCATGATGGAGATATTTTTTCCACACATTATCGCTTTCAAAAGGTAGCTATATTCATCAATTCTTCAGATATGTCTACTCTTTTATCAAAACAGGATGATAAGATGTAAGTCTCTTCATCTAGGGATTCCTCTTCAAAATACCCCATCAATTACTATTATCCAATAAATATTATGATAATATTCATGATTATCTTTCCAGTGTCATATTTTTTTGGACATCTGTTAATTATGATTCTTCTATTAGGACATTCTGAAGGATCAAATAGGGGAAGCAAACTTCAGTCAGTGAAGTTGTCACATTGGGAATCTTTGTCATGTCTGGAAGCTGGGACATATGTACATCTGAATTATCGCTTCATATAGCTATTCTCGAGGCTGTGGTAGCCTATGGAATCCCACATCAGTTGGAGGTAATTCTATGTTGGAGGCATGTCGTTGAGTATTTCCTGGTCTTCCATTGTTTAACGTGATGTATTCCATGAGTTTATCAACAAGGAAAGGGGAATAGTACAAGTAAATACAATTACAAATTAGGATCAGAAACACATTTCCCTCAGATGGAGAGTATAAAAGGTTTACTGGATTGAATTATTAGAATGCCCAATGAGAAATGACCTAAGATGGAATGTCCTTAGAAGGGATGGATTCATTCCAGAGAGGATGATCTAAACACCAAAAAGGGTGGATCATAGAAGTTGGACCCCAATGAGGGGGACACCATGGTTTACCATTAGATAGAATTGATCTTTATGGTGGATTCCTATAAACCTTGTTATGAAGACAGGGACTAAAACCCACGTAGTTTGAAGGGGTGGTTTAGGGCATACACATGGTAATCTTCCCGACTGTTGAAAGGGGGAAGAAATGAAATAATGAATGGGTATTATGCATGTTTTTCATCTCATGTGTAAGGAATGATCCCAACAAGATGTGGTGTACTAGATAATAATCAATCTGAATTATGGAGTATTTGGGTCATGTAGATTAGATGACTGGGATGGAACATGAAAAAATATGAAAATGTAGGGCTAGAACCTTGGGGAGGTTTCCAATGTATCCAGGTACATGGGAATCAAATTCAATTTAGTTTGGTGGGGTGATGAGACACCTAAAGTGGGCAATCTCTAGGATGGGTGCATTGATGGTGACATGACAGTAATGGAACCTTCGGGTTGGGGGTGATATTTCCGATACACGAAGGCTTGAGGAGGAGACAAGGATGGGAATGGATGATGAGGACATAAAGGAAATGGAAACTATAGATTTGGGCATGATCATCCCGAGATACAAAGTGTTGATGGGTAGAAAAATATCAAAATGGATGACAGGACCCAATGGAAATAGAGCATCTTGGTTGGGGCATGATATTCTGAAGACACAAAGGCATCAGGGGGAGACTAGGATGGGAATGGATAATGGGGAGACGAAGGAATTGAAACCTCTATGTTGGGGTATGTTCTTATCAAAACAAAATGGCTCATCTGGGAGATCAAGATAAAAATTTATCATGGGATTGAACCTTAGTAGGATTGCTATGTACACTCTTTAGTGGATATGGATCAAAGTACAATTATTTTTGGAATAGAGGCATACTATTAGGGTGTACAGAATGGAAAAAATCTCAAAGTCATGTTTGGGGATTACACATGGTTATCGGTCCTCCTAAAGAGGATCACACATGTCTGGAAGTGTATGGTGATGTCTGGGGGATTAGGAATGGTTAGATTCCCAGTAAGATGGATCAGGACACCTTATAGGGGTGGATTTGAGATGAATTTACAAAAAAGGGAAGATATCACATCAAAAGGTTGTGTCCCTAAGATTGAGCACTATATTTTACAATTGGTTCAGATTAATCCTTAAAGAGGATTCCTATATACCTGAAATGGATCAAATACTAATTATGTTGGAGCATTCAATTTAAAATCATGAGGTAAGAAAGTGATCCAACATGAACTAGTTGAAACAGATGAATTTTGTAGAGTTATGGGATTTATCCAATGTGAGATTTTTTATGTACCCTATTTAGAAGATAGTAATAAATTTCCATGTATTTTGGTAGTGAATGGGGGCTGTGGAAAACAGATGGACAGAAGTAAAAATTCATACTACAGATTATTTATGTTTAGCGACACAAGGAGGATTTTTTTTATGTTAACTCTAAGACCACGTGAGTCATACTCATTTTGAGAAACAAGAAGATGTTGTATACCCGACAATAGTTCCATCAAGGTGTGTCCATGAGGGCTGTTGAAGGGATTATGCATGGTTGACATCCCTGAGAGATTGAGATAGGTACTTACTCTAGAAAGGGAGCTCATGAATGTGGTTTCGAATTATGTGTAGACTTTATGGAGTGCAAGTAGCGTCAAATCACAAAAAGAGTTAGATACAGAGGAATAATAGGTTGGAAGAAGTATTTTCCTAGTACCATCCCTTATCTGGTCCCCTCAAAATCATCATACATATAACAACATACCATTCAATGTCATGTGTTATGGATCTATGCACTCTGCTATTTAACATCCTGCATATTAGATGATGAGGAGTCATTCGTCACCCCTTAAGAAATACATAACATGGTCCATCCCGCACATGGTGTAGGGAAGTCATGGTAAATAGTTGTTAATATACCTATGAGAATTAGTATAAGGTAATGCGAAACAACATGATCCACTACTCGATGAACTATGAAATCACTACGCACAATGTTGGAGGACTACACAGAGGATGTGAACATAAAATAGGGATTCCCCAATCAAGAGGATCTCGAACATGGTTCCTTAGATTAAGGACATTCCATATATTTTTAAGGAAGTGGTGTGTGAAAGATTACTGATTTTCATTCAATAGGTATGGGTAAATGAAACTAAAGTATTACACAAGGCCAAGATATGCTTGCAGGATTGGTATTTTTCACACACTCTCTTATTTTACAAAGGAAATGTGTGATGGTCATACCCTTATCAGACCACCCAAAGGAGATCCCATTGGGGACCTGTTGTGTAATATCCAATACATTGAAAAAATTTATTTAGTGCAGTTGAGGAAGGGGTTTTAAATTGCATATTTGAGGTATGTTTTTAATTCTAGAGTATTATTTCAAATGGGGGAGGTTCCCCTTCTATTTATAAGAGAAAATATTGGTGGTTTCGCAGAAGGAGGTTGGCGTAGTAGTGGTCATTTGATAATGCATTGGGAACGAAATATGCTTCCATGAAGATATCATTCTTGAACACTGGATGGATCTCTTCTCACATATCCCTTGGACAATATTCAGTATTAGGGAGCACAAGAACCATGTTTAAATAGAATTAGGCATGAAAGATGCCTACACACAAATTTCAATACTACGCCTATGCAACAAATGTGATGCAAAACAACTTTGGGATCCATCGGAACAACTGTAGTGTAAAATTATGCCTATGGGTTCCTAAAATATGCCATCTTATGGCCTCAATATGAATGCAAAACCATCAAATTCCCCTCCTCATAATCCTTTCTAAAAGGGGACTAAAAGGTTGTGTTATAAAGGAAATTCCAAAGAGAACAATTCATTATTAGTAGTAAATAAAAAATGGTGGAACAAAAATGTGATCCACATTTCATACATGAATGAATCCTTTTCTACACATGTAAATACTCAGGGGGAAATTCACGATACCTTGACTTTTCATATCTATGGTGATTCATTATAGTGTATATACATTGACAATGTTGGTGTAGAAGAAACAATTTTCTTTACTGGTTTGAATGTTGCAATTGTTGGATCAGGAATGAACCAGTATTTGTCATATTTTTCTTGGGATTCCATCAAATATTTGGTAAAACGTGGTTTTTAGACAACCCACACTATTTCACGCTAACACCTTTCTATATTCATGGCTCGACTGGGACACTCATTTAAAACCTACTATTGAGTGAGATGTCATTACAACTTTATAGAGGGATGATATGATAACAAACTAATAAATTATTTAAATTAAATGGGTAATATCAAAAAATAAGATGATCTAAGGAATGCAGACATTGGCTCTAGAGGAATACGCCCAGAGCGATAGCCTCCCACTATAAATCTCTTCCATTCTAAAGGAATAATTGATTCTTGGTCCTGACTAAGACATGGCATGATCATGGGAGTCATGTAAATATGGAAATAAATATTATAAAATCATAAACAGTTTTCATCCAACAAGGAAGACTCGAGATATGTTTGTTTACATCATAATCCTAAAAACTAGGATAGTTTTATGGGTGAACCAATTGGGGAGGACTTTTATGCCCACTATGAAATCACTTTTGAGAGCAGTACCACTAATGAGAGAAAGGGACGTCATTGGGACTAGGAATTGAGTTCTATGTAATATATTTCAATTTATTGGGGTTTGGTATAATCATTATGAACAATACTAAAGGATATTAGTGTAGATCACTAGCAAATCGATTTGTTCGAAACTACGAGAACATGACAATTTCACATCTACCTCTAGCAGAACCTGGTGTCAGAGATTTTAATTCGGTGGTCTCTTGAAACCAATAAATTCCATAACCACTATAGAGAGGTTAGAATCATCCAATGGTACATCGATTTAAATAGAGTCATCCCTCTAGAAGGGTTCCATTATATTGAGTTCCTTCCATCGGAGAACATCAGGGGAAAAAAGACATGAACCCCTATTATATTATGGAATCTAAATGATCTGGTGAAGGATAGATTGAAAATCAATTACATCCATAAGTACATCTCTTATCCATCTTGGTTCAGCCGATTCATTAAGAGAGTCATTAATGTGAGGATGACCATGTGATGGAAATTATGTTCGAACGTGTCTTAGAGGGAATAAATCAGGTTGTATTGGGTGGTCCTGGAGTAAAGTGAATAACAATCACGAGGCTTCAATGTGAATGAATATCGGTACCTGAATTTATGAAATGTTTGTTTAATTTATACCTTTTTTAGTGGATGGATTTTATCAGATAGAGGTATACAGATTGGAGTATATCTAGTAATGTGGTTGATGGTCTGGATCATGGAAGTCCAACAATGGTTTAATTAGGGCGTATTTTTATTAGTGAGGTTATACCACCGCATAGGGTTCATTTCATGTAGAGTTATTCCCAATGTAATATAAGGACCGTTTCAAATTATTTATGGATTGGAATCAAATCATTGTGGAATGTATGATTTTTTAAATGCCATCCAGCCTCGAGGAAGTGGTCTATGACCAAATTTACTAAAAATCGCTAGGGTCCGATCACTAAAGAATAATGATGAAGGGGTCCAGATAATGAATGCAAATCATGAAAAAATAATGTTTCAAACATTTAATCCCTGATTCTATCAAATGGTGGATGACTTGCGAGGTATTTTAGAGAAGAGATTGTATATGCTGAGTACAAGGGGAAGTGTTCTAGTGGCGCAGATCGATTGTAGGATCTTCTGAAGAACGAATGTGACATTTGCATATTCCCGAAATTTTGGTTCCATGAAGTTATTTATTAATAAATTATATATATAGTGTTTTTTGAAGAGAAACAACCTTGTATAATTATTCCATTTTGGCTCATGTTCACAATAGTCAGCTTTGGTGAAATAATCACATTTTTTTCTCAATTGATGTTGATGATGGATTATCAACAAAATATGATGAACATTGGGTGGGTGGATACTGATAAGTGATTTTTTGGAATCAAATTTGGAAAATCATGGTGGTTAGTGTATATTCCTCACACCAATAGATCTTTGGTAGTTATTCTAGGGAAGCGAGACTATAGGCATGTCAGGAGAAAAGTGTGATGTAGGTTGGAACCTCAATGGAAGGAGTATCAAAAGGTGTAGCCGAGCATATAATTAAAAATGGAGGTGGACCTATAATAATTCTAATGATATCTATAGGGAATACTCAAAGGAACAAATATGATATCTCTTACAGCTGAATGCTAACTTAATGTCCCCATCTATGTTGTCTGTATGGACAATGTTTTGACAATCTATTTAACCTGAAGACCTATGGAAAAAACTAATGTGCACTAGGCATGATCTTCTAGACATCTTTCACATTTAATTTGTATAAAATGTGAAATTTCATCACCGACACACATATTTGAAGATGAATGAGGAGTATAAGTATAGGATATGGAGAAAAAATCCAATATAACGAAGAGGTGTCCATATAAAATGATCATGTAGGTATGGGATCTTAGTGGATAGTTCCCTTTTAGAAAATCATGCATGGGGTGGAAAACTTTTAGGCTCTGACAATGAACCAGATGAACACCTTAAGGTAAATATTCTCTCTTATGTATCCTAATCCGTTATCATTTCATAACATTGAACCACTAAAAAAACATTATCTTATTTGGGAACATATGTTTAGTGATGATCTGGTGGATACACTACATGGAGTGAGAATATGATGACATACAACAAAAGACGCATCCCTAAATCCATATATGTAGCAGAGAAAGGCGGTGGACCAACCACGGTTGAAGAACCTATAGGTGAACCAGAAGGAGGGGATAATGTGATGAACTCAAAATAAATTTCATTCCCTGTTGTCTGTAAGGATTTAGTGACTATTATTGAGATAATATGTTATACGGTATATCATGTTGAAGAATCTATGGTGGTGACTCAAGAACTTTATTTGGTTACATATAACACTCGATAAATATTATCATTTTTCATAGACTGATATCCATTATCTTGGGATCCCACTAACCATGATACCCATTCTCTATGATGTAATCACCATAATTTAATCCCATCTAACTGTTGATTTCGGGAAATCTACGGGAGATCCTCTACTGATTGTACAGGCCTGTGAAGAAACAGTTATTCAAAATGATCTGTCCCTAGCGCCCCATGAGTGGGAGGTGGTGGTCACAGGTGACTCCATATCCAAATAATATCGTTATTCTTGAAGAGGTAATTTATTATAAAAATAAATGAGTGATGAGGGTCTCCCACATATCATAGATCGCATTCCCATAGAAAGGATGAATGATGAAGACCATTACTCTAAACTTTAAGGCATGTTTCCCGAACACATACCTTCTTATCCTGAAGAGATATATGATGATGATCCTGACATAGCCATGGAGAGTATTATGGAATGTTATAGGGAATGAATGTTCACAAAACACATTTATAGTATTTCATAGAAATAATTGATAAGTTGAATGTGGTCACATTACACATAGTTGTGATTTCTCTATTTTGGAGGGGTGGACTCTCATCATCATCAAACAATGATTGGTGTCTATCTTATTTAGAATGTACATGAGAGAAGTCAACATACTGATGATTCCTTATTCTTGAAGAAGTAGAAAAACATCCAGATGTTTCATTCGGCTGATCCGAAGATTTATTGCCATGATGTGAAAACTGGTGAGTGTTCCACATTCATCAGGAATCAATCAATGCTCATTGATCAATTGAGGACTCAAATGTAATAAAAACATAATATTATACTATATGTAATTTGTATAATGGGAGAACATATTTACAATAAGAAATTAACGCATATCATGGCTAATGAGCAATAATCTGCGGTTTTGAACAAGGATAGGGAGATCAGGAGGAAATAAGAGACTTAGAAGCAACATTACAGATCATGGCTTCATTAATTCCTTCAATAAAAGAGACTAATCCCAGGGATTCTATTTCGTCCAAACATATGAAATATATTTTGATTCATTCTTTCTTATATTAAACAACATGTATGGTTGTATTTTTTTTATTATCAAACCACAGTCGAAACTATGAAGCAACTACTAATAAATCTATAAACACATGTGGGTCATACATGGTGTGAGAAAAAAAGGACAACCACATAATAATCCACATTGGGATGAGAGTTCAAGGGAACCATCAAACACTCTGGTTATATTAGTGTTGACTAAACACCCAATGTATTTAGGTTAAGGGAGGGAGCTATGGAAAGTTAATGGGAATTTGAGTGTAACCAACATTCCTTTCCCAATGTCCTCTAATGTGTGAGTGGGATAACTACCGATGAGTTGGAATCATTCTGAACAGAGGTGAAATAGAATTATGAATCATGACACCAAAAATTATGAACAGAATGATGGTTGAATGTTGATGGATCACAAAGGTTGAACATACTCCAAATATAACATCTATGATACATTTTATGGTGATGGGAACAAAAAAATGGATGACCATTGAACTAATTTGAAAACACAGGGCCTAACTAGAGATTTTGTTCAACATCTTCTGAAATACAAACCTATAATGATAAGTGATCCAAAATATCCTGATACTAGAAAATTATGGGGATAATTCAGATATGATAGAGGGTGATGATCAAAATAAAGGGCAAAAAAATAATTGATATGAAGTGATGGAATGTTTAAAAGGATTCTTATAGTCTTGAAATTATTCAATAGTGAGAAATTAATGTTTGTGTGAGCATATCAGTATGAACCAAGGTCAACCTTAATTATAGACATAACCTATTTGGCGGGGAACTATTGTCTCTTGCTGTTTTACATCAATCCAATGAAGATGATACACACATAGTTTAGAATCAAAAGGTAATGATAATGATTAATGGTGTAATTTAACATCATAAAACCAGAATGTTGCACATTGTTTTATCGTTATAGTTCCTGTAACATGGGAAATATTTTAATGAATTGTAACATGGACTATGTTGAATATTTTTATTATATTTTCATTTAATAGAGGAGATAAACATAACTTTAATGAGCCATAGGAGGCTTACACACATTAAAAATCCCAAAGAGCATATTATAAGGGAAAATTTATTATATGGCGAGAGAAATAACCTAGCATGAATTATTTCCATGGAGAAACACCATCAATAATAACTCTACATATTAATGTGAAGCTCCTAGATTATGGTCATAGAGTATGGATAATTATTCCGGACAGAATGGCCAGGAAGGATAGTGAAAATTTGGCTGGTACCGCGGAATAATGAACAGGCATTAGAATGTATCCCGTAAGGATGGAAATCAAACCATTCATTGTTCATGAAGAACAACGTTGTGAGTGACCAAAAACTAATTGGTAAATCCTCTCTAGAGAGGATTATAAATTTTTTCATAAATATCATGGGTCATCCTGAACTTGATCAAGGTAGGGTTATAGTTTACTATCATACATTGTGCACATTTACCACCCCAAAAGAGTAATGTGTATTGTGTTGAATAATCAGATGTAATGGAGACCGGAAAGTTCTATAGAACACAATTGACAGAGCAGATTTATGGGCATATTTTTAATCTAATAATGAATATTTTTTAATTATTTATCAATTATAGAACACATGTATTTAATTTTTTGTTAAAATAATGGTTAATTTGAATTTAAGAATGAAAATTATCAAAATTGTTGATAGTGCTTAATTCTATATTTTTGACAGATTTATTCATCAAGGGTATATTACTTATTTCCCTAAAAATATATTTCAATATTGTTTGATTATTTCTTTTCTATAATAAATATTTTATTTCCTTAAACATTGACTTTTTGACTAGGGGATGATTCGGGCATCTAAAGGCCTTAAAAATCAATGATTTTGAAGAATTTTCTAGGAGGATAGTGTGGACCCCACCAACATAACTGAACCACTACTCATACTACACCCCTTCAATAGATTTGATTCCACCCAGAATAGAACTAGCACACATTGTAGCTATTACAAAATTATGTTTAGGGTGTTTTTAAGTAATTAAGGTTTCTTTTGGATGTTATGGTTTTGGAAGAGGCTTCCTAGAACCATTATCCACCAAAAGTAACACTCAATCCAAAATTCATAACATTAAAATCATGTGGCCAAATGAGCTGAAATGTTGAGAGAGAAATAGAAGGAGATTTTTTATAAATTTTATGAAGGGTTCCATGTATTAATCATCCATTTATTAAGCCAAAAATGTGATGAATTTTAGGGGAATAATTCTTCCTACAAAAGGAGGCCCTCACCTCCATCCCAAATCATCAGCTTAGAGCTCACAAAAAAGATGGTATCCAACCAATAGATGTGTGACACTACATGTCCTCTCTTCACCCCTTATTTATTCTTTCTTTTTATTTTTATTTTATTTTTCATTTAGTTTTATTTTAAATTGTAATTTAAATTTTAGTTTTATTAATCCATACCTTTTTATTTCTTCTCCCATCCCAAAATTCTATTTTCATTTTCCTTATTTTAATAATTAGTATTATTTTCATTTATTATAGTAATATTATTATTTTTGTTGTTGTTGTTATTGTTATTATTTTTAACTTCTTAATTTTACGTTTATTTATATTCACCCACTTGTTTTTCAAAAACTAATATCTTAATTATAAAAATATTAATATTAATTATTATTATTATTATTATTATAAGATTAATTATACATCATTGATTACCCTCTTACTATCTCCTTTATCTCTCACTCAATCTCATCATCCATCCACCATTGTGATCTCCTACTCTATGAAATGAGAGGCTAACCCCGAGACTTAGCCTAAATAGAGGTTACGGTGTTCTTGAATTTCCATTAAAATTTGTTCCAAATATGAGAGAAACATGATTAGTATTCTTGCACGAGACGAATGTAAACAATTGGGTGATGGTCTCCAATGGCATGAAACTCATTCTATTTCAATTCTAGAAATTAGTAGTTATTGATACATGAGATTTCATGTTACTTCTATCAAACTATAATCAACCATATTAAGGAGAATAATTATTAAACCTAAGACTAAAACCCAAAACCATGTTTTTTCTTCTTCAACTCATTATATTTTCATTACCTGATATTTTATATTTTATATATAAAAATATCTAAAATAATATTATCACAAATTTCATTATATAATATAAACAAAAAAAAGAGATAGTTTAGGTGATATAGTAGAAATAATGAACCAGAAGGAAAGGATCCTCAAAATATACAACCCTAGTCCACCACTGTGCTGCAATATGAAAAATATAATAGTTTTTTTCTATGCCCCATGGCAGGAATGCATCAGAACTGGCACCATTGCCGGGGAGCCAATAAATAATTCATTTAATCTTTTTCTACTTTCACTTATTTGGTAAATTTAATTTCATTGTATATAAAAAACTAAACAAATACTTCCACGATGTATTCAAATAATGATTATTATTCATGGATAAATTACTCATAATCGTAGCATCAACAATAAGAATATGAAGATTATAGAACATATCATTTGTAAGAACATGGAAGAAAAATTGAGACACTAACAATAAAGGAGGATACAGAATTTGAAAATGATTATGCATTAATGGAGAAACCCAACCCAGGCCCGGAGCAAGAACCTAAAAAAAGTGGTGGAATAAATTTCACCACTTATCTTTAAAATTGATGAACATGAGGAGGAAAGGGTGGATGACTTTTCGGTTGATCTACAAGTGGAATATCGATATGGATTGGATGAATTCTTGAGTAAATGTGAAGAACTACCTAATCTCTCAATTCCATGCAAAGAAGAAGAGCCATCACCATATAATGAAGAGACCACCCAAGTGGTGGAATTTGAGGTGAAAATGGAGGATCCTAACTACCTGCTTCGATCAACTATGATTATTCTACAAGAAGAATGTACCACTAAGGAATATATTGATGTTGAAATAAATCAGGGAGTGTAATATTTCTTTGAACTTTTCAATTCTGATTTTATTAAATCTGAATTCCACATCACTCTTCATTATTTTGATTATACAGAATTCGAAAAACATTTCTATTCCATGGAGGATGAAGATTTTAGTGAACATTAATCTATTGAGGAACAAATAGAGCTCCAGTATTTCAATGAACATGAATTGGAGGATCCCCGTCAGATGATCCAGGTAGTTGAGCCTATGTAAATTTGATAAGAGGCTTTTATTCATGAAGCCCCCATGAAGCCATAACTATAAAGGAAGAAGGTTTCGTAAGTAGGAACTAAGGAAGTGGATGGTCCATACATCATCCTACCCCATCCATGAAAGCTAAAATTAATTGTGAATGGGAAGGATATATTTTACTCTATCCATGGATCATTCCTCTCTAGAATAGATGACTCAAAAACTAGGAAAATTCAAATGTGGTGGTTCAATTAAAAAAAGTTTCATCCACCATATATCGTTCGATAATATCTAGTACAACCCTTTAATGGTATTTAAAATTTAGGGCCCACATGGGGGATCATACCAAGATTTATCATTACATTCTTTCTAGGAACATATATTTCAATATGTTTTCTTAGATGTAGTGCAACATGCATCCCACACCTTCCATATTTTTTATCTTAAATGAAATGATCTCGATTCTGATTTGAGGTGTTTTATTTTATAGGATCATGATGGTAGATTAAATCCCCAGACAGTGAAAGAGAATGAATATGATTTCATGAAAAAATGGTATTCACTTTTAGTGTTTTATCATTCAAACTCTCAACAAATTTTTCTCCAACAACTCCTGATATTTAAAGTTAAAATTTCATGCCCATACTTTAATTATGCTTTACGTTTCTAATCATGGAGACATGTGTTTCTTATAAATAAATTAATTCCATATTTTATATAATAATGCTAAAAATATTGAATGAGTAAAATTGAGAATTAAAATTTAAAAATTTAATATTGGATAATAAAATGAGGACTAGTAATTTGAGGAAACAAATTTATTCATGTTAATGAAATTACATAACCAATATTTATTCAATAAATTTATTCAATTTTTATGAACATATTTTATGTTATTAATAATGACTTGAGTGACTATACCATACCATATATCTCATTATTGTGAGGATTTTTAAACCAATTACTTCATATTTATCTGGATCATATTTTTGAGTCATCTTAGGATATGTAAATGACCAGAACTTGTGTGGAAACTTTTCGAAGCATTGATTGTGAAAAAATAGATTTAAAATTATTGAGAAATCCTTTTAAAGTACACTTATCCTTAAAAGAACGCATTTTCATCAATCCTAATTTTATCTCATAGAGACCATGAATGAACTTTTTAGGGATGAACCTTGTTTTAAACCATTTTTAAAAATTCCAACCCTCCTCTTAATATTTTCATGATATTTTAATGTTGAAGTGTGGGGGTAAATGAAATTATGGTGGAAAGGATAATATACATTGTATGGAAGAAGTGAGTGGTTATATTTTCAGAATTAAAAAAGTTTGTCGAATTATTAATTGTACACTATTGTTTTTCCCTTCATGAATAAAAAAACATACAAAAATATTGGTTTGTAATTTGGGGAAACCAAAAATAACTATTTCTAGAATGGCTATCGTATGATTGTAATAGGTTAGCTAATGGATTTGAGGTTTTATCTAATCACAAATTTATATAAATAAAGTTATTTACAAGATAGAAAAAATACTGAAGAGGGTGCACAAATCATTCATAATGAATATTTTGATTATGACCACAATTTGAGTTTTGGGGAAGTGGGTGTTGCTACTTTGAAGCGGATAATTCCATTATAATTTTTTATATCATGCCTTATACTTAATATATAAATCTCCTCCTTGAGATTTAATTTTAAAAGCATCAAATTATACAAACATTTATCCTCAAAGTCATTTGAACCTTTACCGAATTTCCTCATGAATATATATTCCTTTTGTATTCACCATGTAGAGAATGAAGATAATATACAAGCCTATGGATAAGGATCATGTTCTCATTATATTAGAAAAAACTGTACTTGAATTGTGTCATGTGTGATAAGATAAAATAATCAAAAGTGAGGTAGATCATGATCTTGTATGTTTAATAATAATGAATCAAGGTGCTTGAATCTATGATAGGAGAAGTTAAATCAGTTTGGAAAGGGACAAATTAAATTACATGAATAGTTTGTTTCTTTGAAAAATTATAAATAAAATTGATATTTTATGTTTATTTTGGAAAGTTTGATTTTCCAATGAATTTTTTTTCATTATATTGAATTGTTATTTAAAAATTGATAACATGGGGGTTCTATGATTTACATGTTCAGATTTTATACTTGGGGACAACCATGGTTTGAGTGAGGGGGTATTTGAAAGAAAAAAATTATGTGCATATTTTTAATCCAATAAATAATATTTGTTAATGTTTTTAAATGATAAAAATCATTTATTTAATTTTTTTGGAAAAATAATGCGTTATTTGAATATTATAATGAAAATGGTCTAAATTGTTGAAACTGCAAAATTATAGACTTTATACATTTTTCTCTTCAAGGGTATTTTGGTCATTTAATTAATAAAATAATTCCAAATATAGTGATTTATTTTTTTAATATCCTTGTTTTATTTTCTTCAACTTTTTCTTTTGAATGAAGGGCTGATTCGGGCATCTAGGGGCTTTAAAATATCAATGAAGTTGATGCTTTGTTCAAGAAGACAATGTGTACCCCACTACAATAACAGAACCACATCACAGAATACACATCTAAAATGGATGTGATTCCACCTAGAATATAAGGACGACACATTTGAGTGCCTATAAATTTTTTTATGTAGTTTTGATGTCATTAAGGTTTCCATTGGATGTTATTGTTTTGGAGGAAGCTTCATGGAAAATTCATCTAGATAACGTAACACACACAAAAATCACAACACATTAATCAGGTACCAAAATGATCATATATTCTTAAAGGGGTCATGGAAGAAAATTTTGAACAACTTTTATGAAGGGTTCAATCGGTGAATTGTCCATTTAATATGCCAAAACTGCAATTATTTTCAGAATAATTAATATTCCTATAAAAGGAGGACCTCAATTCCATCCAATATCATCTGCTCATTTCTCATATCGAAGGAGGGATCCCCCCAAAAGGTGGATTCCATTACTGCTCCCCTTTTCCCCCATCATTTATTATTAATTTTTATTTTCATTTTATTTTTCTTTTCGTTTTATTTTCAATTTCAATTTCAATTTTACTTTTATTTATCCATGCATTTGTGTTTCTCCATCCATCCAACAATTCCTCTTCTAAATTATCTTCTTTTATTAATTTTTATTATTTTAATTAAAATTATCATTAATATTTTTAATTTTATTAATATTAATAATATTTTTATTATTTTTATTATTTTTATTTTTATTTTTATTATCATCAGATTCATAATTTTAAGCAATTAATTATCTCCCTATCCCTTTTGAAAAACAATTTTCCAATTTTTTATAATAATTTTATTAATTAATATTAATTTTTTTATTTTCAAAAATTATTATCAATTATTAATTCTCTTATCTGTCTCTCTTCTTTCTATCTCTCTATCCCCATCCAGCCACCATTGTCATCTCATACTCTTGGAAATTATAGGCTAACCTCGAGACATGGACCAGGGGGAGGTCAAGGTGTTATTAAATTTCCCTAAAATATTATTGTCAATTTGTTATATATTTTATTGGTATTCATGGGCAAGAGTAATGTTCCTGATTGGTTGATTTTCCCCATGACATGCAACCCAAGCTATTTCAATTCTAGAAAAGAATAATGATTCAAACAAGAGATTTTATGATTGAGTTTTCAAACTATAATGAAACATATAAAAGTAAATAATGATTGTACCTAAGACTAAATCCCAAAACAACGTTATTTCTTCATCATCTAATTTTGTTTGCATTGCATGATAGTTTATATTTATCATATCAAAATAAATAGAAAAATATTTTTACCGGTTTTATTAGTTATTGAAAACATAAAAAAGAGATTCTTAAGGGTATTCATGAAGTAGTAGTTTTAAAACCTTTTTGAATGAGGACATAAGGTGGTATCACACCACACCATGTGATACATGTGTAATCATGCGAAAAGGGAAAAATATGAATTAATTTTCAGTATTTGGGGTTGGGCTCAGAGAAACAATGTTTTGGCATTCTTACTTATCCCAAAAGAAAGTGAATCAAGACAAACATAATTCTAAAGTGTCATGCAGTTGAATGTCATGAAGTAAGAATGAATGAGATCATACATGAGGCACATGGAGTGGGTATTTCTAACGTATAATAAATGTGGAAAAATTTTATACCCCATCACATGCTCCTATTAGAAACCTTTTGTCATAATAAAAAGAATGGGGAAACATATGGATGGAGCTATAGACAAAATGTATGGGAATTACAACTTAACGTCATGTAGGACGATGACTACTGTGCAGTTTAACGTCATTGTATACATCTTGTATTGTACAACTTAACGTCATGAAGGATGAGAAAAAAGAGAACAAATAAACTCACATGTGAAATGCAACAGGAAAAACATGGAATTGAATATAGGAGTACTACGGTCTCTATCCATATAGACCAATGAATATTCTTTATTGGGGTAATCCTTGTGGATAAAATAGGGACCTTCCCATTTGGGATCCAATTTTGGTTGGTTCTAATTGGTATTATTGGGGTCCTCTAGGCTAACACTATCACACCATTATGGAAGGATAGATGATGGTCTTTGATACTAAAATTTCATGATATCTTGTTTTGGTTCCTTTTAATATTGTATAGGGCTTGAAGCCTATTGTCATCGAGGGGTTTCATCAGAACCAGACAGTCTTTTTCTATTCCATGTTACATTTTCTGACCCTAAACTATCATACAATGTGAAGGTAACTAAATATCAATGGGTAGGACTACCTCAACTCCAAACATTATGTAATATTGGGACTCTTAGGTATAATTATGAGTCTTACTATTGGAATACTAGAGAGTGTTGGGGAGTTTTTATGGAAATATATTCTTGTTCAAACCAACCATAATTTTCAAAATTATATAGAGGGTCTTATTGAATTCCTTATAATTTCAATTTACATGGGAATGGTAGTGAAAAGTATGGATTGAAAAAATGTAGTACTTTTCATACAATTTCATTTACTCAACTACTCAAACGTTCATGAATTTATCAATGAGGATGGAGTATAGGACTCTAAATTGGTATATGATGTTAGTGCTCAAGAAAATAGTGATAGAACATGTGTTTACTTCCATGAGATGAATCACTTCTCTTACATAGAGAAGAAGTCTATGGTGGTAATAATGAACCAAGACTAGAATGATGTTAATGGTGGATATGTTCCCATGATGTCAAGTCATCATACCATGAATGTCCAATAGTAATTATTAGTTTGGAGAGGGTATAGCAGTGGATGCACATAATCATCATTGAAATGATACATGTGACACCTCTTTTAAAACTCTATATAATCATGGAAATTGTGGGCCAAAGGTCACTCACCCTTTGAATATGGTGAGAGTGTTTCATCCTGCACTTATGGGCTCCACGATAACTGATATATATATCCGGTATAAAATAAGAAATCCCATCTTCCAAAATGAAACAAAGGAGAACACCATTAAACCCACTTTTATACATGATAAGTTCAAGGCTATGACCACTATAGAGGGTGAATTGTATTGATTTCCAATAGGTTATATCACCATTGGATCTATTGTTTAGGATATTTCAAGGATGGAGGTACTCAAAGAAGATATTCATCATATTAGGGTTACCTTCTTCTGAGGCAGGGAGACATGATGTTCTCAATGAGGATGAATTCGTGAAAATATAGATTACCTACTAGCTCTCATCATGTACTAGGGTGACAGGAGTGATAACCCTTAGATGAGCCATGTGGATGATCAAATCATCTAGTTCGAACTCTAAATAAGACACTATAATGATGTCAAAGGGATTGGATCGACCATTGAGTGACCATGGATCTTGAACGGCCTAATTCCAACAAGGTAACCAGTCCATTAGCTACAGACCATGCTCTAACAATGGGATGATCTTTGGCTTCCTTACGACGTAGTTATCGCTAATTTGTTTGACTAGTAAATCAGATTCCCCCATGACATGTAGGTGGGGTAAAATAAATATCAGGGGCCAGATTGAGACAAATGATAAAATCTAATACCCCACCTCATTTTTGGTGCACCCTTCTAATAACAATAATGAATAGGGAAATATAACATGTGTGTGTGTGTCATGATTAAAATAATATGGCTTACTCTATTGAGTTTAGGATAATTTAGCCTTCTGCTAGTAATGATCCATGAGGAATCAGCAAAGTCATTTTTACAAAATGGTACAACTGGATCAATGTGTGTATGACCTTGTCTAAAATTGAAGATCCATAGATAGCTCTATGGTGGCCAGTTGGGCATCCAAAAAAACTGTTAGTGCTTGACCGTTGACAGCTTTTTGTCGAACAAACTTGATGTCAAACTGCTGAAGGATCACTGCCATCGATATAAAAGTCATGTCAACATGTGGGAGTTCCCAATGATCTTTAGGGGATACTCAAGTGCCACCATATGTATCTCATGATGCTTTAAATAGAGTTTAAATATAATTACTATAAAAACTAGGGGGAGTAAGCTCTTCTCGTTAGAGAAATTTCTATTTTTAGTTTCAAGGATTAGGAATCGATGATGATAGAAACTATTCTCTATCTCTTGATTATTCATCTAGGTGATAAGTGAATTGAGGGATAATCCCAAGTAAGTCACATAAATGACCATCATATTTACAAATATTAGTGGATTTAAAACTATAGGCTGCAAAAGATACTGCTTGATATCCTCAAATGAGGTCTATAACTCATCATCCCACTGATAATCAGTACCATTTTCATGTGTCAAGAAAAGTGCATACATTTGCACAATTTTTTTTGGATAATTTGGATTATATAATCTTGGTTTCCTAAGATGCCTCAGATCCCTTGAAGATTTCATGGTGGATTCATCTGTCTAATGGAATTTATCTTCTTCAAGTTGATATCAATTCTTCTGTATCTGATGAAAATTTCAAGAAACATTTTATTGGTAACCATAATGATGCACTTCAAGGGGTTCATATTTATATGGAAGGAACATTAGATGCTGAATACTCCCTCATGATATTGGATATGGTTCTAATTCTTGTGGGTGATAACCACCAAATAATAGAAATAGAATTCCAAAAATGACCCAATGGATCAGTTTGAATATGTGGTTCATTGAATGCTGATATGCATATCATATATTTTTCAGACATAAAGGAATCATAGTGTAATAAGAGGTATCATGTGGTTCTCTAATGGAAGTAGAATATTTATCCTTAGGGGACATTTTCATCTGATTATATATGGAATACCGGTCCATGAAGGTTACATCCTAGAATATAGTGGTGGTGGAGTTCAGTATTTCTGTCATTGGAAGGGGAAATCATCGTTTGAATAGTGGTATTTGATATATCAGATATTGATGTATAATCAAGTAAGTCCATTCAACATCCAAAAATAAATTATGTTGTTCAACCATCTAGGGTACCTTACATCCATAATGAAGTTGTATTTAATGAAATTATCATCTTCTTCCATAACTATGACACAATGAGAGGGGTGCATCTTTATGTGAGGTTGTATGAACCCCTGATATCTTACTAAGAGACCATGGTGGTGGATTGAGATCTCTGGGTCTTGCCATTCTATCCCATCATAACACTAGGAAAATATATCTTTGTGTTACTTCAATAAATCAACATTCCACTCCCACTCATCCATGGAAATATCTGCACTGATCAGTGTTGTTATCATGTCTGAATTAGTACCGAGATTCACTTATATCAACTCATCGGCAGTGGTAGTGATGCCCTCTCTGAATACAAGAGGGGAATGTTCTAAATACTCTTCATCATATGATGCGTGATAATATTTGGTATGAGGAAATTCATCTGAGTTGTCCAACCATTAAAAGATGCTAGTTCCGGACTAGGAGGTGTTGTAATCATCATTGGAAGAGTCACTCATCAATATAACCGTGGGCACATTGGATGTTAACCAAATTCCATATGGCCTTTGACCATGGGTATTGCTCTTGATGATATAAAATCTGTAATGACACATTTTCTTATGTTAGTTAAAACAATCATGTTGAAACATGCATGTGTGGATAATTTTTGTTGACACAGGGCAAACATACTAATACCTTATTGGGGTAAGTGATTCTATTATCACTCTAACCTAGTTCATATATCAGTACGAGGTGATCTTCTAGCATTCCTTGCACCTGGGAATGCACTTCCAACTCTTTCTACAAAGAAAAAAATTTCCAATTTCTGGGGTTGTGGCTTCCAAACAATGAATCGAGAGGATTAATGCATCATAAAAACTTGTCCATGGATTGACTGAAAGAGTAGTATGCAGAAAAACACTGGTTTGAACCTGCTTATATTTTCTCTTAAAATAGTTCTCTCCCAAATAACAGACATCACAAGAGGCATAGGGAGATAAATCACCCTAGTGTGTTCCAACTCGCCTGTTGATAGAGTAATTCAGGAAATGATGACATGAGGAGGGAACTACTATATGTATATGAAGCTAGGATCTGCCAATGAACATGGTGTAGAGGGTTCCCTACATGAGGACCATGAATTCAGTGCAAGAAATCAGGCCACCAAACTAGTTATTTAGGCGAATATTTCTACATGGCCAGTACATGGTCTTTTCATAACCCTGAATTTTCATGTTAAAGGGATCTATAACTTCCTCAGATATCCCTATCTTGCGATGAATTTGGTTTGATGTTGGATAGATCAATGAACATATCTCAACATGAATAGCATTTACTTTTAGGACATTGAACTAGCTAGTGTTGTCCAACAGACATATGTTCCCTGCTAAAGAGGATCCTTTATCTTCTCTTGGGAACAAGATGATATATTGAAATTCTACATACTTAACTTCCTCAAAAAGTATTCCATCGGTAGCTACTATTTTTATTTCGAGCTGAAGGTGGTTTCATAAAAACCTGTTTGGGGATTCATGTATATCATTGGATACATAGAGATCCTTGAGGATTGATATCATTACAGGAATGTTGGAAATATTCATTATCATGTTATACTAAATTTAAAGATGCATATTTCTTCCATCACGTTGTTTCTCTGAGGTAGGATGAATGATGGACACTACTATTCAAATGGGTGAATTCTGGATGATGTTGGTATATCTAATTTGTCAATAGATAAACTAGAAAAAATTAATAATGGTTGACTATTATATTATTGAGGTATATCCATGATTGAATGCAGTTGATCACTGTATGTCCATTGCGACTCCCCCAAATCATGTTGCATGATCCTCAAGGGAAGAAAATATGATAGGATAGGGTGAGAGGAATGTGTGTGATGAGCTATATGATTATCCTAGATTACATTATCAGTGGAATTCATAACCTATCTAGTGGTACTGACCAATTAATTCTTATAATTCATGTGTTAGTAATTATACCAAGGATAGCATCGATCACAAATATTATGAGGACCTTCCTGATGTTCCTAGACATCAGGGAAAATGTATGTGTCCACAAAATCAATGGTATATATTGAGGCATACTCTTGGTCAACACATGAAGAATCCACCACTCTACGAGTAATTATTTGGGTGATACCCATGGATGAGGGTATGAAGTCACCAAGAGTGTGAGATGGATTTATCATCAGCGATGGATTTTTTTCCATTGGTATAACGGTGATTGGTCCATTAAGAGGTGATATGATAAGATGTGGATGTAACAATAGAATCTATGGGAGGTGTGGTGACTTCAAAAGTCTAAAACCGATTCAAATGGGCATGGATTATAATGTAGGTATGAGCAACTTCCATTAATGATAACCAGTCATTACACATATGAGACCCATGGTTGGAGACCTTCTCCCATTCAACTTCTCTATTGCTATCTGTATTTTCAGAAACAAAAACCACCTACACTGAAGAAGGACCCAACAGGACTATTTTTTTCAACCTGGAAATGGAGCCAGTGCTTGAAGACAAAACAGTAAATGTGTGTATCTCCATGGAAACATTGATGGGAACAATTTATCGGGGGATCAGTGATATCAACATCTTTGGGAATTCTACACAATAAAAAATGACTTATTACATGATCCATTAAACTCAATAAATAAATGAGGACATAATCCCCATCGAACGAATAGGTTCAGTTTCTATAGTCCATGAAATGGACCCCGGGAACATTGTGCTAATGGGGGTGAATCATTGTGAGGAATTATAATATAATTATCTCATCTAGGTGGTAGTGGGGCATTAGGTGGTGGCTCTTATTGATTCTCTTGTTGGAGATTTTGAACAAGTGGCTGGACCAAAGGCTATATCCCTTAAAGAGGATATGGACATGGATCTGTTGGTATCAATTCTACTGCCCCGGGGGCCTCTACTTGTAAAATCGCAATTGTCTATGAATTGGAGTCTCTTATCACATGATCAATGTGAGACAACATCTGTTCTTGTCTAGATTGCTACAAGGCATAATCCATGTGATGATCCTTCTCATTGAAATACCAAAATCTACCTAGGAAGTTATTAGTGATGATAAATGGGACCAGTTCAATATTCAAATTCCACACACACATCCTTAGAAACTTCTATTGTGTCCAGAGTATATCAAATGATTACATGAGGCCCTATACCTGGCTATAAAGTATTTGATGTGGTCTTCCGGTCATTATCTTGACTTGAAGTGGTCATAAATACAGTTATTCTAAGTGGTGGAGCTTCACTGGTAAAGAAACATAATTCAGAGACCATCCAATACATCTATAGACCCAACTGGTAAGAAGTTATAATATACTACCACAAGCACATAATGAGTCTGTATGAATATCCTATTATGGAAAACATCTTGTTGAACTAGAGTTTCTACTATGGTTCCATAAGTTATAATAAATTTATCCATATTCCGCAGTGCATCACCCATCCCACTAAAGTGGATGCTGATGGGTTATCGAAATCCGAGGGTGCTGGCATATCATCCAACCATACAACATATGGACTTATATCAAAAAAGATTTCCAATTTTCTTGTTTAGAGATCCTTTACTTGGAAAATGAAACCATTCATCTGGTCATCCTATTAGTGATTCATGATCACTCATGTGTTGGTGGCATTTTCAACATGATAAGCTGGTGCAATGGCTCATAGAGCAGCTGGTAGAACTTCTAGATGAGTTTCTGGATGGAAGACATATAGAACAACAGGAGGAATTACCTAAAGAGCAACATGAGGTTTGTTTTGATGAATTACCTGTATGTACAGGTGTCATATAATATTTTCTTGCATCTTAGGAAGATTTGGCTATGTGAACCATGGATTCCTGCCATAGACTATGACCTCTACCCTGCCGAGATAGGCAGGGATGTTGAGATCAACAGGAGGCAACTCACCGAGTGGAATATATATCCTCCAATAATGCCCCTATATATGATATATGTGATCATACTAGGGATCACCATAATCTAGGAATCTTTCTACAACATTCTCATTAAGTTTCTCATTAACGATCAATTTCTTTGTCATGAGATAATGGAGCAATGTGGCATTCTCGGGATCATCCCCTTTTATAATCGCATTGGACTTGTGAGATGGATTACAAGTATTTGTCTGTCAACTACACTTGATTGGGTCTAGAACTAAGGGAAATTATTTAAAAGGCTATGCATGACTGAGAATATTTCTTTTTCTGGTGAGTGATAGTGCAAAGGTGTTCCACCACACAATGTTCTTCCCCAAGGTATGGGTTATCTTCTTTAGACCGTTCTTCAGTGTTTCTCTATTTAAAATTGTAGAGATCATCGAAACTAAACATAAATACACCTAGATGCATATACATTATGTCACTGAGTAGTTATGTATATTTTGGGATCATACTAATGTAGAGGGTAGTATATTTCCCCCATCCACGTATCATCAAATTTAGGGACGCCTCAGTAAGGATTCTACGGAGCACATGAAACCTCTAAATGGATATCTGCTACCAAGACCAATAGTAGCTTAGTGATATAGGTGTTGAACCATAGAAAGCATGGATATGTCAACCATGCATCACTGCTATCCAATATTTCCATAATGTTCCATAATATTTGGATACACAAATTGAGGTTCTGAAAAAACAATTACATCGCACAGATGGTTCTGCAAAAAAAATACATCGTCCACAATGAGTGATTATTGAATTTAAATGTATAGGGTCATGGTCAACCATAAAAGCTCAAAAAATGGATCTTCCATGAGAATTTCCTAAAAATAATTTCATTCATAATCAGAATCCAACCCTTGGTAAGCACAATATTCAATTAGAGTAGTCTGAGAAACTGGTAATGGTAATGTTGTAGATCGATGTGGTGGTGGACTAGTTGGAGGGGAAATCACTACATGATATGACAAACAGTTGTATAATGGGTCATCTCTTCACGGTGGTAATGATCACATCATCATGTCCATGTTGGATGGTGTGATAAATAATACTTCATTTGTGAAGGTGATGGTGAATGGTTCCTAATCAGGATGATTCTCGTCATCAATACCTCCCTAGAACTATTATTCATGATATCTAGTTTAAGTATAGAATTATAACTAGAATGAAATAGGGGAATTCCTGGACATACCCTAACTGGGAGCCTAATATTCATCAACTATCATGTATCTAAAAAATGATTTGGGGATCTGATACATCTCTCTTTCTAGAATTACTATGTTCAGTCACCTGGTTCCAAAAATAGACACAATTGTAGAGGATTGGGGTGAATTTCCATCAACAAATCAAACTACACATAAAAATATGAAAATTGGAATTTATTGTCAATGATCTAGTTATTCTTGGAGGTATTCCTTTGGTAATGATGTATTTTCCTTCTTCCCTAGAAGGATCATACGGGAAGAGTAAAATTTGGACATAGGTAGGACCTCTGTACGTGATGATTCTAGAGTGGGTATGGCCTCCACCGGAGATGGATGTGATATAAGGATGACCCATATACATTTTTTCACTAGAGTAAAGAGGACCTCTGTCAGGACTCTTGTGAGAGTCAGGAGGACCACCAGTTCATCTTAGTGTGTGGTGAGAACCTCTTTTCGGGTGAGTGTGGGAGTACCTCTACTCAGGTGAGTGGGGGTGTGAGGTTTACCGAAGAAAATTTCAAATGGATCATGGGGAGGACGTCCGTGTTTGGGAGCTACGGTATAAAGAGGGCCTGTGTAATGATTACTAGACACATAGGGATGACCACTATGGTTGGGAGTTCTAGAGTTTTGATGGCCCCCCTCTTCTGCTAGTGTGGACATTGGGAGGACATCCATGATTAGAACCTATGGCATGGGTTGAACCTCCATGAAGTTTGGTAGTGGTAGCATGGGGAGGACCTCGATATTGATCATACATGATGTAGGTAGAATCTATGTTTTTATGGATACATTGGTGTGGAGGATCTCTAATGAAGCTAGTGAAAACATATGTAGTACGCCCATGCTAAAGAGTGATAAGGTATGGTTTTACTTTTCATTTATATCCTAAAATATAGGGATAATCTCCAAACCAAGGATCATGGGAAAGAGAAGAACTTGAATGATGGGAATCTACAAGATGGGAAGGACCTCCTCTTGTTTTGATGCTATAAATAAGGGGTGGACCTCAATGTTGATTATGTTAGTTGGGATGACATACACTCTAACTATCTGTGGTACATCTGGGACCTCCGTATTAAATCTCATCATCGCGGGTTGGACTATGATGGCTGATGTTCACATCGGTGACCCGAATTGTCATCCCAACATACCCGTGAGGAGGATGGGGTCTTGATCGCAATTGAAATATAGTGAATCCATAATCAACGGGTTAAGGGATCATATAGGATGTTTCATTGATTGAATGAGACACTGGAGTAGAAGAAGATGAATCCACTGGTGGGCATCTTGATGAGCATGTATTCGATATTGATGTCAGGTCATCCGGGTTGTGGCTAACAAAGTAGGGGAAGAAACAGCTTTCACTTCATCCTTATGGAATATAAGCTAGAATTAATACATCCTTGTCATATTCCTCCTTGGTGGAACCAAGGAATTTTTCATAAATATGATAAATCAAACATCCCTCACCTCACCGATGTTGTTGTACAATTCATATGGTAATTCCAAGGAGAGGCTCTCAAAATGGGTGGACCTCTTGGTGGGGAGTAGTGGATCCCTACTTAGACCGTACGACAGAGGTGACTATAATGCACACAACAATATAAATCTTGGTCATCTATATCCTAAGATAAGACGGTACCATACTACTCAAATTTGCAAACAAGTTTATCAACCACCTTTTTATTGATGAATTCTATGGTTGGGATGGGGCATGGATACCCGATAACCAGGGATGTGCTAATTTTCATGGAAATGTTAGATCCAAGAAGAATTATTGCATTATCATTTATCCAGCCCCAAAATATGGAGGAGGGAGGAAACAAATTACCTATAGTAGTATCTTAGGTCTTGCAAAGAATGGAAATTTAGGTGTCAAAAAAATATTCAAAATGCAATGGCCAATTCACCATTGTTTTCTATCCTTCCAAGGTTGGAGAGAAATATCCACAAAAATAGTACCACATTCCCTAATTCTCAATGATTTAATTCCCAAAATTATGGTAACATCCATTCTATGATCACTATTTACATGGAATACCCTAAAACATGATAGTTGGATCTAGTGATATAATTATATCAAACTCTTTAAATTCACATGGATGAAAGAGGAATGCTTCGTGTTGGGATTACCATTTTTGTTTCTTGATGTTACCTCACCAGGGAACACTGCTCGATGTGTGCATCAATGGTCAGCTGGATGGTAGAAATTTTCCCCCCATTCCCAATTTCCATGGGTATGAGATATTGATCCTCTCCTCATAAATTTGTACTCCATGATCGAAATGGGATCATGTGATGTTAGTATCTCTTTCCCGGGATTCCTCCACAAAATTCATCACCTAGTCCGAGTCTGCCATAAATATTAATATGTTATTCGTGAAACTCCTCATGGTTCCATCTTTTTACTGATACTTGTTAATTACACTACATCCATTTGGAAATTTCAATGGTTCAAGTCATTGAATAATCCTTTGATTATATATGTTGTAATGTTGGTAATCACATGAATGTCTGGATTCTAGAACATCATCACACCTAAATTATCTCTTATCTGAGAGATTATAGAGGGTATGAGAGCCCAAGGAATCCTAGGTCATTTTCAGGATATCCTATGTTAGAGGCATGTATCTATGGATTTCCTCATCTTCTCTTGTTTAACATGGGTTATTCCATGATTTTAATGTCTAGATGAGATAGATTGGACTTCATAGAACACTTATGACTGTGGATTAGATAGTCACATCCATCATTATGAGATATTTGTAGGTTTACTAAATGGAGGAAAAAAATTCCCAATAAGGATTGACCCAAGATGGTGTGTCCCAAAAATTGTGGGTTCACACTGCCTGGGCTGAACTGAACACAACAATGGGATGATTAAAGAAGGTGGAATCTAATGAGGGGGGAAACAGGTTTTACCATTGGATGGTATTCAAAATCATGGTGGAATCCTACATACCCTATTTAGAAGTCAAGTAACGAAAACCTACATTGTTTGAAGTGGTGGTTTTGGGCTTACTCATGGTTTTCAAGTCAGGTGCTGCCGTGTGGGAAGCGATGAAATGATGAATGGGGATTATGAAGGATCATATTCCCAAGTGTATAGAATGATCTCACAGCGATTTGGGGGCCCTGGTAAGGATCATGATGGATGATGGTGGATTTTGGTGAAGTGGAAATGATTAATGGGATGGAATGGGTGTCAAGATGATGGTTTTGATATTTTTCCCCAGAGAGGCTTCCTACTTATCCTAGTAGTTTTTAATCAATGTCCACATAGATTAGTGGGCCAATGAGATACTTGAAGAGGTGACCCATTTCAGAACATGGATGGGGACACGAAGGAAAGGGATCTTTATGGTTGGGTAATGATATTTTCAAGACATAATGGCTCGATGGGGAGATCAATATGTGAATGGATGGTAAGGATCTGAAATAAATTGAACCCCGAGTTGGGCCTTGATATTCTATAGAAACAAAGCCATATTGGGTAGAATATGATGAAAATGAATGATAGAGACCTGAAGGAAATTCATCCTTTTGGACTGGGATGATCTAATTGAGACACCAATGTTCGAGGGGAAGACTATGATTGGAATGGATGATTGTGACCCAAGGAAAGTGGAACATCCATTTTGGGGCATGATATTATTGGGACACAAAGGATTGAGGGGGAGACCATGATGGGAATGGATGATGGAATTGAACCAGATAGATTCTTCATATTTACCATATTGATAGGATATGGATCAGGGCCCATGTAGTTCAACAGTTGAGGTGTGGAATTAGGGTGTACACAAAAAAAAATTCTCAAGGAATGTTTGGGGGATTAGGCATGGTTAGAGGCCCTTCACAAGAGGATCACTCTTGGTTGGAGGATTATGGTGATATGTGAGAGTCTTATGAATATTTTTAAGAGCTGGTGTCCTAGAAACATATGGGTTTACTTTGATTACATGCATATTTAATGTATTTAAAGAATAAACATCTTATTACATATCATTCATTGTTCTACATGACTATGATGTTATAATGTCCTTGAGTATATGTTACATTGATAAGGACATGGTAGTTCCCTTCTATGATGAGAAACATGAAATGTTCTAACAATATTATTAAATATAGTTCAATGGTTGGATGAAATACTATTATGGGACACATCGTAGGCAGACCATCATATCTGATTACTCATAAGATGATGAGACTTATTCTCATGAAGCTCACACTTGGTAATATCCAATGAAAGATGTTATGAGAGATGACCTACCTATAAGAATTCTACATGTTTGGTTTTCATCAGATATTACTTTCTGCGAGAATTTGTAATGATCTTTAGAATATATGATTATCATTAATAAGTGTCACAACTCGCACATATTGATTTACTGACAAAAACATTCACGCAGATAGTTGGTGGAAAGTAGGGTATGTTGGGTGCTCCATCAGTGGAATATTATTAATGGATAAGTTGAGGAAAGATTTTATCCATCCATTTATGGGAGTTGATATCTAATCCCAATGATTGAAAGAGAACCATTGCATGAAATTACATGGTCATGGTGTAACAATGGGTTTAAATCAGGTAGACCAATAACGACATATAAAAATAAAAAAATGATGAAACTATCATGAAACCTTATTGATGACGTATTTCAAGAAATGGATTATATTACATAGTTAGTGTTAATATGTGGATGTAGATGTTGGGACTTTAACATCATTGTGTTGGGTGCCTTGACCAGTTACTAGATAGTACTCAGGGACATTATGCTAACCTGTCTAATGACAATGACATATAATCCTAGAGGGTCAAAAACAAAGTTTTTCTAGTTGTCTCAGTTATATTTTATTTGATTTTTATTAATAATTATTAATCTCATGGAAATTGAATAATTTTATTCAAGTTAAAATGATAGAATAAATTAAATAAATATTTATTAATCGGATTGTGGGAAATATATATATATTTATTTCATTGAACATTTAATAAATATTTACATACTTGTTTATAAATATAATATTTATTTAAGGGAATAATTTATTTATTAATTTATTCAGGTGTTCAATAAATACCAATAGAGTTTTAGGGGTGCAAGGCTGGTCTGATATTAAAATATTTTTTTCAAGGTGATGAATAATTATATAACTAGATGGAAGAAATTAAAATAACACTGCTATTATTTTTTGATGCGGAATTTTATTTAAAATTCGATTTTGTGAATGTTGGAACACTATAAATAATGTCCCAATATTTTTATTAAATTCATGTTTTTTCTCTACGGTTATTAATATATTTAATTATTGTTACATAATAAAATATTGTTACTAAAGACACATGTCAATCAATAGACACATATGTCTATTATTCCATGTACCCGACCACACACCCAGTGAATTGAGAATTGTTGAGCTAAAAAATTTCTCTCTCGAACCCTCTTCCCACACATATCAAGGAAGATACATTCTTCAAGGCTGAAGAATAAGCAATCAAGAATGACCAACATAAGACACTCGTTTCGCCACAACAGAACCCTGAGAATGAGCGGTGTCGATCAGAGGCCAAGGAAGCATGTCTGGATCACCGTTGTAGGGATTATAGTTTGGATTCATGCAAGCACAAAACTATAATCTAGAAAGGTCATTACAGATGATTAAAATCATCAATAATGAAAATACCAAAGATCCAGGTATTATTTTCATTATGAAATTAATTAAATTAATTATAATGTTGATGTTCAAGATTCTATCTAATGGTTTCGTGACACTTTCTTCTTTGTTAAGATCGTTGATTGTATTCCATGGAGACTGGTGTTCATCATTGTATTGATGCCAAAATAATCATTGGTTATGATAAAAACCAAAGTTGGGTATTGGCCCAACCACACTTCAACAACTCCTAGAACCTTCATGTGGTTACATAGTAAGGTTACATCGTAGTTTATAATTATTTAAATAATTTTTTGATGATTTACACATTTAATAATTTATTTTCTTCTATTCATGTTAATCGTTCACCATATCTAAATCTCAATATTGATTCCACCCCTCTAGTTTCTCATTCACCTTATAGAAACAATCATTTCATTTATTTTTTATAAAAATAAAATGAAAGTTATCATTTGGAGGTTCCAATGGTTCCTGACCATACAACACTAGAAAACCAAATGTGTATTTGGCCATACACATCATGTAGTCAAGGTTCAATATGCTGGGTTCGGTCCGTCAAACCAAGATGTGCCGTTGAACATTCCCTATGACTTAATGGATTTTTGTGTTGACTAGGAATAGGTGACACGTAGTTCCTACATTACACATCATGTGGCCAACTAGACACGAGGTGTAGTACCTTCTGGTTAGGGTTGGACTATGGACCACATACATCACTTTCCAGAATAAAGACGGAGTAACTGGGAACTACAGGACATGTGGCCCACTGAACATGTTGTGCACTCTGAATATTTCTGATGTACACTAGCATGCCTTTTCCCCAGGCATGTAGTTCATATGGAAAGTGATAAATAGTACACATCGTGTACTTGGATCTACACACTGTGTACCCATCAAAATTATGCATATTTATTAAAATTTATTATTATATTATACAATACCTTGAGACGTGTAGCATTTTCCAGGCATAAAGTTGTGGAAAAACACAAGATATGTTTTTTATATGTATGTGTTTAATTTAACATCTGTGTAATGTTCATTTCTACTCATTGGTTAGTTGTGAATATGAATTCACCATGTTGCCTCAAAGGTACAAGTTTCGTAAAAAGATAATTTTAAATAACTTTATTTATTATATTTATTATTTAGGATAATCCCATGGGAATTCATAAGATTTTAGTATAAAAATTTTGATTAATTAATATGATAAATAATTTATTCGATAGTGATTTATTTTAAACAATATTGAATAATGAATTAAAAGCTACATTAATTTATGTGTAAATATCATTACATGTATCGATGATCATGAGCTACACCAAGACCTTTGTATGTGGATTATTTCTTTAAATTCATTTATTTAAATTAAATATGTGGGCAAGGGAGCCTTCTCATCATTAATATGTATGGCATGCATGCAGAAGGATTCATTTAGGTAAAACCCATTTTTTCCTATCACATACATTTGAGTAAAAGAAAAGGCATATATATTGAATGGAAATCCCATGATAGTAGAGACATTTCATGTTGCAGCATAGATGAAACCAATCCCATGAGATACAGAGGTGGACAGGTGGAAAGATGTAAACACGAACCCAAAAGGTTCAATATGTTTCTCCCCTAGGTCAGGGTTATTTTTTCTACCGCTAGATAAACTAACAATTATAAAATTTAAGGATCATTTCCTTTAATTTTTTTCTGTCAATTTCGTGGTTTATCAATATGGATGTGTTGTCACAATCACAAAATTAATAAATTAAACAAGCATGCAAGATGAAACTAAAAGAAACTAGACTTACACATAAATATTATAATGACATGGTCTATAGCTTAAGTGAGTTCCACTTAATATTATCAATCATGTGATAATGATAATAATAAATTCATGAATAAGAGATAAAAATACCTCAAATAAGTTATTAAGATAGACGAAGCCTTCTGTTACATGATTAAGAGGAAAACAAAATGAAACTATGTGTTTGACCTACCCTTGTTTTTAATGTTAATTTTATTTAGGATACCCTTAAGAAAGCTTTAGGGTTGATATAAACATATTACATTAGGAGGAGTAGCACTTGCTAGACATGTTGAAATATTTGTGGCAGGAGTTGATTATATCCAAAGTAATGTTTTCATGATTGGGGAGTCCCTTAAATTGATCATAGAGCTACAATCCTACATTTGTAAAAGATTTTCCTACCTAAATACCTTTTAATAGCTTTATGAACCCTTGTTGGAGTTATGCTGAGAGTAATATGAATCATTTCCACTAGAATGTCATAGAAAGTAGGCATTCTGAGTTCAATGGTGAGGGTAATTGGGACATGATAAATAGTGGGATACTAAATAATATATATTATTACTAATATAATGAAATCAAGAAGCAACTAATAATCTGTTCTATTAATTCTAGAATAAAAATCACAGTCCCATCAACCTCAATATCCCTACGATAAATTCTGGATATAGACCACATCCTCACTGACAGAAACTTACAGGAATAGTTTATATGTCTTTCAGTTATCCCATGCCATGAATGGATTTATTAGGTTTTGGTGTAATCATTACCTAAACCTCCATGCAAAGAGGAAAGTGATGAGGATATTTTGATCTATGAGAAGCATATAAATAATGTGGTCGATGTTCAATGTTTGATGATATCATCAATGTCTATGGAGCTCATCATGTCTCGTGAAAACATGAATTCTTATAGCACGCTCGAGCACCTTCATGGACATTACCAGGAGTGAGAATGATATAAAAGGATTCATATCACTAAGGATCCCTTTCATAATACAGTTCTAGAAGTTTCCCCAGATAGGCCTCACGTAGTCAAGCTCATTGGATACATTGATCTAATTGGGGTTCTAGGTTATAAACTCCCCAAATAACTGGGAACTGATCTCATTCTCACATTACTCACTTAGATAATCTCTAAATTTATTTTCAATTTCAATATTAACAAATTTTAGAAGACTATATGTTATCTTCTTATCCCAATTTTCCATGTGGAAAAAGATATGAAGTGCGAAAAATGTTCTATCTTTATGGTGAATAAGAGGAAAGGGAAGGTGAAGAGTTTTTGGTCCAAATCTTCTTCAAAACAATCCAAGAGAAGAAATATCAAAGTGGATGAAATGGAATATGAGGATTTTTGTTTTAAATGTTGCAATAAGGTCCACTATATGAAGAATTTCACCCCACCTATGAAGAAAGGGGGTTCTTTAGGTGCATTCATTATCTAATTAAATCTATTTGTTTCTAAAAATTGGGTATTAGGTATAGATTTTGGTGCACACATATGAATCCAAATATAGGAACCATGTATGCTTAAAATATTGGTCAAGGGGAGGAAGATATACGAGCAGCCAATAGAGCTAGACATGATGATGTAGCTGTCGTGGCTACCACCTCACTTGGCATCTGTGATGATCATGGTGTTAAAGGGTTGATATTATGTGTCTTCTGTTACAAAAAAAAATTAGTTCTCTATCCAAATTAAATACAGATGGATTTGTTTTCATGTTTAGAAACAAATGGTATATTTTTTAAAAAAATATAGCTTTTGTTTTGGTATGGAACATTTATACAACATTATTTACGTGTTTGATTAAACAAACAAAATAATGGAAATTCATAACACAAATACATCACCTAAATCATACCACACCCACATTGGCACCATCTTATACATCATGTAAAAAATAAATTCTTGAAAAAGTAATATCAAGATGGATATTTAGATTATTTCGATCTAAGACACCTGATGTATGTCATGCATGTCTTCAAGGAAAAATTACAGATTCCCCATTTAATGGGAAAGATGAAAGGGCTATAGAACTTATTGAATTAGTTAATACGTATGTTTGGGGACCATTTCCAGTTGATTTAAGGGGATGTTACACATACTTAAAAACTTTTACTAATTATTTTAGTAGATATGGATATATCTACATAATGTGGTATAAGTCAGATTATTTTTATAAGTTCAACAAATAATAGAATGATTATGAGAACTATCTTGATAAGATGATTATGAAGTTCCGCTTCGACTAAGGTGGATAATATATTAATCAAGAATACATTGATTACATACATGATTTTGGGATCCTATCCCAACACACTCATCCATATATGCCCCAGTGGAATCGTGTGAGATAAAGGAGGAACCATACCATGCCAGACATGGTGTTATCTATGAGAAGTCATGAGAGTCTTCAATTATCGTTTTTGGAATATTTATTAAAAACAACAGCAAACATACTAAACCAAGTACAATATAAATCGATAAATTTTATTCCATACCAGTTTTGGAGTGGAATAAAATCCATGTTACCAAATTTACAAGAATGGGGTAGCAAAGCGTTTGTTAAGGCCTCATCCTGTAAGAAAATCACACCCCGAGACACAAAGTGTACCTTTATAGCATACCCCAAAGAAACAAGGGGATATTAACAATAAAATTCCTCATACAAAAAGGTTATAGTGGAAGGACGTGACATATTACATGAGATAGAGAACATATCCCAAATATATTGTGTGAGTGATATAGACTTCGATGATGTCCAGGATCAAGGTACACAAGAGTTTGTATATGAATAGATCCCATAATTCCCAGTGGAAGAAAAATATGTTATAGACATATAAGTACTTCGTAGGAGTACAAGTGAGGTTAGAGAACCAGAACAATATTTATTTCTAGTTATGTAGGATGTTGATTCATTATTAGTTGATAATAACGATCCATTAATCTACAAGGAAGTAGTAAGTGGAACACATGTATCCATGTGGTATGAAGCCGCAGATTCTGAAATGGATTCCATATAATAAAACAAAGAATGTATTTTGGTAGATCCTCCAGTTGGTGTAAATCTTGACAGTTGAAAATGTTTATTCAAGAAGAAACTAGAGCTAGAAGGACATGTCAGTACCTATAAGGCACAACTATTTGCTAATGGGTTCAAATAGAATCAATGAATTGACTACGACGAAACCTTCTCACCAGTTTCAATGTTGAAATCCATCCTAATTCTATTTTACATTGTCACTTTCCATTATGATGAGATTAGGAAAATGGATATAAAAATAGCATTCCATAACGAGAATCGTCAGGAACATGTCTACATGACACAACCTGAAGGTTATATGACACCAATGTATGACAATAAGTTATGAAAGTTTCAGAAATTCATGTATGGATTAAAGAAGGAATCATGTTCACAGAACATTAATTTTGATGAAGACATAATGATATTTGGTTTCATCAAGAACTAATGTGATGCTTTTTTCTATAAACGGTTCAGTGGTAGTGCAATAATTTTCCTAATAGTTTTTTTGATGGTATTTTACTTATTATAAATGAGATGTCAGTCATATAGTCTATTAAGGCATGGTTTAAACAATGCTTCTCATTAAAGGAATTGAGCAATGTAGCATATATTCTTGGGAACAAGAACCATCATGATAGATCCCATATAATTTTGGGACTACTTCAATGTAAATACATTGATATGATACTGAATAGATTCAATATGAAACAAACCCATAGGGTATTATTGCTATAATCACATGGCATTCCACTTTATAATAAAATGTGTCCTCAGATACATGATGAAAGAAATGTCATGGTAAAAACTCCATATGCATCAGAGATTGGGTCAGTCATGTATAGCATGCTATGTAATAGGATGAATGTCACCTACACATTGAGTGTGGTTGGTAATTATCAATATGACCATGTGATTTTCATTGGATGGTAGTCCAGACTATCCTAATGTATCTGAGGAGTAATATGGATATGTTTTTGGTTTATCTATGATATGATGAACTAGTCATTAGTGGAAATGAAGATGTTAGATTCTAGACTATTTAAGATGACATGAAGTCGAAAATGGGATACATATTCACATTGAATGTAGGTGTAGTGTGTTGTAGGAGCTCAATGCAGAGTGTGGTCGCAGATTCTACCGCATAGTTACAGCTTCTGAGGCAGCAAAAGATGATGTTTGGATGTGATGCTTTAACTTGGAGCTAGATGTGATACCTAGTAGTAATTATCCCATCACATTGTACAATGATAATACTACAGTGGTGGATCTCACAAAAGAGACTATATCACATCCACAGGTGAAACACATACTTCCAAAGTATCATCTCTTGAGGAATTTTTCTCATAGTGGTGATGCTGTAGTCAGCATTATTTATATAGAAGACAATATATTGGAACCCTTGACTATTTCCTTGACTTATTAGAAACATGATCACCATGTGAGGTTTTGTATATTGAAAGTCATAGGTTGTTGGCTCTAGTCAATGTGGATTTTTGTAAGAGTTGGTGCCCTATAACATACTGGTTGTAAGTTGATTAAATAGATATTTAAAATATTTAAATATTTAATGTATTATTATATATTGTTCATTGTTCTACATGACTATGGTGTAATAATGTGTTAGAGTATTTTTTGCATTGAAGAGGTCATGGAAGTTACCCTCTTGGATTAGAACCCTAAAATGAAATAACAATATAAATAAATATATTTATAAGGTTTGATGACATAATATGTTGGGACACATAGCATGAAGACCTTCAGATGTGAGTACTAGTATGTAGATGTGACATACATTCATGAATTTCATACTTATTAATCTCCAAGATATGAGATTGTGAGAATAGACCCGCTTGTATGAATTCTTCATGTTTTGGGGTCATCAGATATTTCTATCTTCATGAATAGGTAATGATCTATAATGATTATGATTATATTTAATATGTTTCATGACTCACTTGCTTTGATTTACTGACAAAAATATCCACACATACAGTTAGCATGAATTAGTGTACGTTGGGTGCATCTCGAGTGGCACATAATTAATGGATTTGTCAGGGAAGGATATTTCCCTTCAATTTATGGAAGTTGATATCTCATATAATTGATTCAAATAAAACCATCGCTTGAAATTCCATGTCCATTGTGTAACAAAAATTTTACTTCAGGTATTCAAATAATGATGTATCATGTATAAAAAAATGACACTATCATGAAACCAAGTTTATGAGATATTTTGACAATGGGATTATATTAAAAAATGATTTTTCATATGTGGATTTCATTGTTGTGACATGAAGTTCGTTCTCTTGGATGCCGTGACCCATTTCCAGATAATACACTTGGAATTTATGCATGCCTGCCTAATTCCAATGAGAATGAATCCTAGAGGGTGACACACAATGTGTTTCTAGTGGCCTCAGATAAATTCTATTTTAATTTAATTAATTAATATTATTCTCAAGAAAATGGGATAATTTTCTTCATGTTAAAATGAATTCATTAATTAAATAAATATTTATTCACCGGATTGTGGGAAATATATATATATATATATATATATATTTGAACATTTAATAAATATTAATTAACTATTTTGTAAATAAAATATTTATTTGAGAGAATAAATTATTTATTTATTTATTCAGTTGTTTAATAAATTGATGTGGAGTTCTAGAGGAGCAAGCCTAATCTGATAGTAAAATAATTATTTTCCTGATGATAAAAAATAATTTAACTAGTTGGCACAAATTAAAATAATAATACTATTATTTTTGTGACATTGAATTTTATTTGTAATTCTATTTTGCACAAGCTCGCGCACCATAAATAATGATGCGGTATTATTACTAATATCAAGGGATTTATATAGGGTTATGAATATATTAAATTTTTGTTATGCAATTAAATATTTTAAATGAATCCCCATGGAAATAATTTGAAACATACGCCTATTGTGCCACGTACCGTATTGCAGAACTGGTGAATTGAGAATTGTTGAGATAAAAAAATTCTCTATCGAATCATCTTTTTTCCCCTCTAATGAACGTTCCTTTATTCATGGCCAACGAACTAGTTATCAAGAATGACTAACACAGGAAACTCGTTTCTCTACGCTATCACCCAATGAATGAGCAGTGATAATCGAATGCCATCAGATAAATTGAGGATCCCTACTAGAGGAATTCTAGTTCAAATTTTATCAAGCATGATAAGATAATATGAATGGGTTATTCTGGATGATCAACATCATCAACATAAAAAATACTGATGATGCATGCATTATTTTCTTTATGAAATTAATTAAATTAATTATAATCCTGATGTACAAGATCCTTTCTAAAGGTATCAGGCCTCTTTCTTCATTATCTATATCATTGATTTTATTATGTGGAGTCTAGAATTCATCGTCATATTGATCCAAGAATAGTCACGGATCATGGTAAAAATAAATGTTGGGTGTGGTCCCAACCACACATCCACAACACCCATAACGTTCATGTTTAACTTCATAGGATGATGCATCAGGAATATGTAGGGGTGTGGATCAAAGATTACTGTCCCATTATGGGATGATTTCACATGAGGAGGGTATGTACCTAGGAAGAAGCACCAAAGTATACCATTGGTTAGGAATGAACCTCAAAGAGGAAACCTACCTTACAAAAAGGCATAAAAACTTGTTGTTTTGTAGTGTGTATTTTAACATCATGCATGATTAATGTGAACCAATTTGAAGTAATAAAAATAGCAGATTTTTGTTATGTGATGGACTTTAACAATGGAGAGGCATCCAACGTACCATGTTTAAAAGACATGCGTCAATGTACACATTGTTCAGTAGTAGATGGGGCATGAGACTTATGAATGAATAGAGACCCAAAGTCATTTTTGGGGTTACGTGTGGTTATTGGGCCAAAGATTATGAGATGGTCATTGTTTACTCTATACCCACATGAGTCATACTCAGTGTGAGAAACCAGAGGCCGCATCAATCCATGTGATCATGTCATAATGGTGAGAGCATGAGGGGTGGTGTGTGGAATACACATGGTTATTAGCCTAGTGAGATAATTACTGGGACATAATCTATAATGTAATACCTTGAATGTGGTATGAGACATACAAGGAGACATTAGGGGGTGTACATGGTGAAATTCACCAAGGGAGTGGGAGAGGGTGGACAGAAAAGTGGGATGTAAATGGTTCCTAGTCCAATCCCCTCTCTAGTTCTATCAAACATTTCACACATGCATAAAATAATAGTTTAATGTCATGTTTTGATGACGTGGGAACATGGTATTTTAACATCCCATATCTCAAATGAAGAGGAATAATTCTTCTCCCCTAGGACATATATAACTTGCACCAACCCACTCATGGGGAAGGTAAGTCACAAGAAATTACAGTGTACAACAGGTGGAGGAGTTATCAATTGAGAGTACCATGTTAGCTTATATGTGTGAAGAACCAATATCTAATAGAGTACCTATTATAACATGCATAAGATATAGAAACACATCATTTATCACCACTTGGGGAACTAGGAAATCAATGTGAACAAGCCCGGTGTGATTCACGAACGAAGTGCATGCAACATACAAATCCCATGCTCAAGAGGAGCATGAACATGTTTCCTTAGATTACGGCAAAACCATGTATTCATAAGGAAGGGTTGTGTTAATGTGTAAGGACATGAACGCAAGATGAAAGGTACACAACAATATAAGTATTACACAAGGCCAAGACATGTGCGCAACATGTGTATTTTTGGTCCACTTTCTTTATCTAAAAAAAGATGTAGGAAAGGGTCAAACCCTTATGGGCTCAACTGAAGGCGGACCCATGGGATACATGTCGCACATGATTCAATACAAGGAATCCATGACATTCGTGCAATAATGGATGTGGCCTTAACACATGAATGAGAGTGTTCGATTGACATCTGGAATGTTCTTTAGAACGGACGAGGTTACCCTTCAGTATATATGATAAAATATCAATGAATGTGTCTAAGGAGGCTGACACGGGAGGGGATGTTTAATGACATATTGGGAATGTAATAGGATTATGTAAATATCACTTTCTTGGGTGTTGGAAAAATTTCTTTTATGCATCTGATTTGATTGTTTTCAGGTGTTGGGAAAGAAAGAACCCCATTGACATTGCCTTTGGAATGCAAGATGCTTACATGTAATTTTTTTTATTCATGCATGCTCCAAATCATGTGTGCATCTCATTTTTGATCTTTAAGAACTCTTACAGAGTCAAATTATGACATTAGGTTCCCTATGTATGCCAACAAATGGCTTTAGTATGAATTTAGCACCAACAGTGCTAAACATATATGGGACATTTGAATATAATTTTAGAGAGTATTATATCATTCTCTTTTTATTAATAATTAGGGAAAAATTATTTCATAATGATATGACCTTAGACAATACTTATTATAGTGTTTTTAACTATAATTCAAAATCATGGATAATTTGGATAAGTGTTTCAGAGATGTTGGAAAGACTCTTACAATGTTAACCAATACATTATAGGTTGAAAAATAAAAAATTTATCCATTTTTTAAAACCAAAATAATTAGAAAAAAACAAGGTCTCTCATTCTACAAAATCATTGTACTATTCTCCTTTATATCATCATTGTCATAACACTTCCATAAAACCTTTGAAAACATTATAAAACATCATATGAGTACAAAAAAAATAGTAAGGGAATTAAAAAAATGGATCTCGTTAGACATGTAAAAATCATGATAATCCAATAAAGGTAGTATTGAGAAAATGAAAAAAAATGATTGTCACATGAAACATAAACACATTTAAAGATTTTATAACCCATAGTAACCAATTTAATGCACTATTAGGTGGCTTAAAAATTATTTTACAAATATCCATTTCAAAACACATTAACTTTAATAAACATACGGTTGTTTCTAAATATTATTATTTTCCAAAAATTTGTGATTTATAATTGGGATCACCCATTATATAAGCTAGATTTGGCTCACTTATGTGCTAAAATGAAGATAAACCCTTTGTATGAGAAATATTGGGACCACCCATTTATGATGAGCTAAAATGGGGATCAACCATTCATATAATCTATATCGTGCAAACATGGGGGCTATAATAGTGATCATCCCTTTGTATAAGCATTAATGGGATAAAAAATTTCTCATATAATGTTCAAGTACCATTGTAAGAAAAAAACATATTCATCAAAAAATTATATCATGAACTTATTATATATCATATGAAAACACATTCATATAAAATATGATTTTCTTTTAAAAATCATTTTTAATGCCAAAACATTGTTTTCATTAGAATCCCACATTCAATTACAAAATAAAAAAATGGAAATGAGGCCTTTAATTTAAAAAACAAATAATCATACATTGTAAAATAGAAATTTAATAACAATCAACGTGGTAGAAAATTCATTGTCATTGTGTATGTTATGAATAGAACATTCATTTTTTCATATGAAAAATCATTTCATATAAAGCGTATAAAAATATTTATTTTTGAAATACATTTAATGAAATTCATGATTGAAATATAATTTTCTTTTATAATCCTTTTATATTCATAAATATTAGAATGTAAAAAACATTAAGAATTTTGAAATGGACTAAAATATCTATAAAATAAATCATTATTCATTTAAAAGTAGATTTTAAAATCAATGTGTCCCATGCCACTTGGAATTTTTTTCAATAATACACCATGTGAGGGTATACAAGTTTTGGAAACACTAAATAGCATTTGAATAAACAAATTTATTATATGATATTTTAAAGGGGAAGTATATACACCACATAAAATAATGTGGGTGTATAATATCAAAATAGCCTCAATAAATGGTGATTGAGACGATGTCCCTTACCATTGTTATGAATTCCATAAAACATGTCAAAAACTACCTCATAATGGTATAAATAATGTTGTTAAATAAATTATATACTATATTCATATTTATAATACTTTATGAGATTATTATATTACATCATTTTACCCAGACATTAATAATATTTCATTAGTTTAATGATTTCCATTGTTCTCATTTCATGGATTCTTGATTGGTCCATTTTTCATATTTCTGAATGTTCTTGTAAAATGGGATTACAACTTAAAATATTGAATGAAATAGTGTTATTGAAATTTCATAATTATGAAATCTCTCATATATCATTTAAATTTATTATACGTGAATAATTAATTATATAATATGGTAATGATATATGTTTACATTATTTTGGTGATTTTTCAATATTTATGAAGTAGATTTGTTTTATTTAATATGATGAATATATGTTATCTCCAAAACATAAAATATGAAATAATATAAAAATTAATATATTATTTAATTAGAATAGATCTATAATATCTAGCCATTAAGGTGGTAATGAAAAATTAAAATTAATTATTTACAAATACGATACACCACCATAATTTTGATTGTAGTTTTAATTAATAGAAAAAGAGAATATGGTAGCTAAATTGGATATGATATATTACATTATAAACATAAACCCCAGTAAAAATATTTATTTTAGAATGGTCATGCCAGGATCAGTGAAGGATTTTAAGAGAGTAACACCAAATGTTTTTTGAGATAAGGATAAATTATAATGTAAATGAATATTTCGGAATTTACGTGATGGGTAATTATTTTAATTGAATATTTTGAATGCAATTATGACACTAATATAACATTAATGTTTTTTTCTGACTTATGTTATGGACTGATGGTTTTTTTTTGTATTTTTGAGTTTCGAGACCACCATGTCTCAGAATCCCATTTCTTGGAAGGGATCCACATGTCGCACTGAATTTCTTAAACTGTTTAACCTGTTACAACATGCCGTGTGGCATATCTAGAGGAGAATATGTGAAAATTATGGGAGGTTCATGATTTACCAAAATTATTTTAATAGAACATATGTATATTTATTGTTTGATAGTACCCAAAAAACAATTCATTTCATTGTTATCACATGGTTAGGAAAACATTGTGACAAAAACTATGTGAGTTTGGGTTCTTCAGAAATAGCTACAGCACAGTTGGTGTACATTTTGTAAAAACCCTTATGGAAAACCATGATACTTTTCTTGGGGGTTAAAATGAATAAAAATAACCTTATTTAGTATTACACCTCATTTTAATCATTTATTACTCCAAAATCACCCCCATAAGGCTTCTCCTAGGAGAAAATAGCTTATCCTATTCTCCATTTTTGGAATGGAGATAACATATCTGAATATTGTTCAAATTAGAATGTCATGGGACTCTATGGTTCTTCATATATATGATCTCTATTGATTTTTTAGCTTTCATCATATAATCATCTATCAAAAAAGTTATCAAACTGTAATCTCAATTCCCTTATTTATTGGGTGAATGTATGTTTCATTGATTTATTTTGAATGAGAACAAATCAGAAATTGATATTGGATGACTGGGTTTTCAATTGTGTATGGAATTTGGACATAAACATTTCCAATAATTTTAATCATTTTATAAATTGTGCCTTTCTTCTATGTGCCTGTATATGCTAATATATTACCTATAATTGTGTCCTTCATATCAAACTGATCGCCTCAACTAGATACGCTCTTTGGGATCTTTTTTTAGTAGTTTTATGTTTCAATCCTTAGTCATAGACACCCCAGGGGTGTGATAGCATGAATTTCAAATTTTTCAATTAATTTTTGAAACCCAAGATAACCTTCTAGGAATTTATCATTGATTAATAAATTATATTTCCACTTCTAGGTGTTTGATTAATTATTTAAGGAACATCCTATGTTCCATGTGATCTATGTGATTTTCCCCTTATTTAGTGGCTTTCTAAAATGCCTCTAAATTGAGTTAAAATAAAACTCCTGATATTGAAGAATAATTTATGTTAAACGAATTTGTTGATAAAAAATTTCATGTTTTTATAAATAAATATCTTGGATTAGGTTCTCTATCACCAAAATTAAAAAGTGGTAATTTCATATTTCCATCATTCATGGAGATATGGAATTGGTGTTTTCACATTGCCTCTTGAAGGATGTTTGGTATATGGAATTTTTTGTACATTGCCACTATGATGTTCAAAATTTGGTGTGCCCTCCTTTTTTATAAAATATAAATGAACCAAGTATCGTCCATGGTGATTGACAGAAATTTTAATATGAAGTACACATGTATGTAATATCTATTTTTCCAATTACGCGTCCTAAGTGATTCTTTGTGATTTATAATTTGAGTTGTTGTCCTTTTGTAAATTAAATTAATTATATTAAATAGAATTTATTTTCATGGTTAAATTCCTTCCATGGATGGTTTTTTGAAATGAAATAAATGATATGGCTTTTTTATATTGAATGGTTCAAAATGAAATGAAATTTAAAGGGTTGAAAGAACATGTAGTTTATTTAATGTTTAAGTACGTTATTTGTTTTAATTTTAGAAAATGGTATTTACCTTTTAGGTAGTTCACCTGATTGAATCATGATACACTCTATGTACATATTATTGTCGTGTAAAATGAATTTCCATATTTTGATATATTATATAGAATGTATTAGTTTGATTAGAATGTTCATGAATGGTTCATTTACATGAATTAGTTAAACTAATTAAATGAAATTTAATTAAATTGGGTAGAATGACATAACCACTTATTGTAATTAAATAATCACAACTTAAATGAATTGCTATAAACTAATTGAAATTAGCTTTGAATTGGATTATTAAATAAAGATCATTAGAGGTAATGCATCATGGATCTGACTATTAATGTTATTGTATGATTACGCCATGATTTAGGTTGTTGAATAATGGTGTGGGATCTATTTAGCATATTTTAAAATCATGCACCAATATATGATTTTTAGATTCACAGAATCACACACTATTGATAATATGAATGGCATTGCCCTGGGGTGCCATGCTCTCTATTTAGAGTGATGATAGAATGGTTCACCCACAATCCTGAGTGTGGTGCATGGCGTCTCATGATAATTTGGGATGTAGGTCATGTACCCTAATTTTATAGATTATATGATCGTTCTGAATGGTTATGGATAACTGAGATACGACTAGTATTTCTAGAAACTAGTATTCCTGGTATATGGAAAAATATTTATTTTCGTACTTGGATCCAATATATGGATGAAATAGACAACTAAAGAATATGTATTATTATTAATATTTATATAGTGTTAATGATGAGTATTTTTATTTCATTAGTGAGATGAAGAAGGTACAGTCTTCATGTGTACATTATGAACATGAGAGGGTTTGATGTTTATTTTTTCAATTCTATTTATTTATTCATATTAACTATACTTTTTTACATATTATATTGAATATATTTTTTTATAGACAATGTGTGTGGTAACTTACTGATATTTTTTTCTCACACCCTTATTGGGAAACCTTACACTAGGTTACTTGTGTAGACCCTATGATCATAGTACCATATATGATTTATTGATATGTTTTTATTATATCAGGGATTTAGGAGCACCAGAATGAGATCAAGCTCTAGATTCCAGTGTATATTGACCTAAGGATTTTCTTTTCATTATTATTGTGTAATGTATTACATCACTGTCCTTTTTTATTGGTTTCTTGTGAATGTGTATGATTATATGGTTATTCGTGCATCTTGCGTATATTTTCAATAGTTATATTTTGTGATTCTGTTTATTATTATTAATATTCTTCAACTTAGATGTCATTAATGTATCACTTAGTCCATTGTTTAGTTTTATTAATTATCTATTATATTGTTGTTCTACTTTGATGATGATGAAACATTTACCCACTATAATATCTTTACACCCTCCGTACATGTCAATACCTCTGGAACATGGGGAGGTGCGCTTTGGGCCATGTGACCGATCGATCTGGCTACTGCCTAAGTTGTCCATCATGTTTGGATGATATAGTGTAATATAATAGGTTGTTTTACTTCCATTGTCTTACTATTTTGAGATTGTATATAGGATACTTGGAAAGTGTAAAAACTTGTTAAATAACCCTGACTAGGACTAATCACCCCTCTCATACAGAAAATTATAAGAGGTTAGGGGAATTGGATTTTTGTTAATTATTTTCATTGATAAATTATATAGTAATTTCACCTTGAGTGAACGATGTATTTTCAACTTGTAATAGATTTTTGGATTTTTTGAATATTTCCCTTTTCCATATATGTGATGTTTGAATCATTTCATGAATCATTATTAGAAGATAGATGTTCGCATGTCACACATATTCCATGACATGTAGTTTTATTTATAGGCTTCCAATAGATTCGGATTTTGAGCCATGAGTGTATTCCATGTATTATTTTTCTTGTCATATATGTTTTCATAAGATTCTAGGGGAATTTATTGTGAATATCTTTAAGTTGACATGTTTTTTGATATTATATGTCATGATTCTTGAATATTCTATATGTCTTTACAATGTATCATGCTTATATTATTATTAATCATTTCCATATATGTATACTTATTGTAATAAAATTCTAGGTTATGATTTTGAAATGTGTAATTGGTTACATGGGCTCAATATTTTAGTTGAGATTAAACAAGAAATAGTTTTCAATTATAAGGAGTATGGGAACCTTATGATCGGAAAAAGGTAACCAGTCTAATTGAACTATCCATGAAATTTATTTATAATTAGATACACTTTTAAAATATAAATGATATTAATGTTTAAATTTAAAGTTTATTGATTGTGGTTAATGGGATAAAAATGAATAAATTTCAATTTTATAGGTTGTTTATAGATTGGTAGCTGTAAACCTAGGTAACTAAGTGATTATCCATGACCATGCTATAATATGAATTGTTATAAATTTAAAACCTATTAGATTATAATTTGAAAGAAAAAAAATCTTACCTTATTAAGGATTATACCACGATTACATTGGATTATTGAACTGTATAGATAAATTCAAAAATGAACATCTGGACCAAATATCGATAGTAGGGAAATGATTCTCATATGATAACCTGTTATTTGTGTTTTAAAAATAAAAAAATTAAGAAACTACAATTATGATTCATTATAATAACCCAATGAAAGATAAACAAGACCCTTGTAGTTCACATTAACTTTTACATCCCAAAATGAATTTATTAGATTAATCTCCGAAACTATTTTAGGATTTAATGAAATAGATATTGATAAAAATGGATGATTGATAAGTTTTTCTTGTTTTTCCATGGTGTTTTGTTTTAAATCATTTAAACATTAAATTATTAAATATTTACAATTTTAATAACATAAAAAAGAACTTGAAGTGATTTCTCGGATTTTAACCCTCGAGTATGGGTTATTCAAACTTCTCTTTTAGTATCATCAGAATAAAATAAATATCATATTATGTTGGCCTCCTATTTTTAAAATTTTTAGGAATGTATTTTATAATATGTGAGGCACATTGGATTACTTTTTTTCATGAGCTAGTGATATTGTTGGAACTTATGGTTTTTTAATGGGATAACCCATGGTAGGTAGAACCATTCCAGTCAAAGTGTCTTACTAATTGATTTGATATTTATTATGTGTGATGTCATTCAGTTGTCATTATTCCACGTAGGAATCTTATTTTCTAAATGAAACACTAGTTCTAATAGACCGTTATGGAATCCTTTACCGTTGTTATGGGTCTGCGAATTTATTAGTTCTTGGTTAAAGTAAAATATACATACCTAGGGAGTGGTCTGAGGATTAGTAGGTATCATGAACCTCTTATCATTTCATGGGTGAATCTATAGGTATTATTCTCATTTTATAGTCGTATGAGACAATTTGAGTTTGTGCTTTTTTATATAGGAAACACATGTTACATTAATGCATATGGATAATAACAAAAGAATAGTATCAATAATGTTCTTACTTTCTCCTATAATCCAAGATATTATGCATTGATATAAAAATTACCATCGTTTATCTAAATTATATTATCAATTAGTTGTGTTTGGTGAAATCCATGAGCCTTGTGTTATTGATTACATTTTTAGGGTATCTCTATATTAGAAATACATGGGTGTTAATAGAATAAATTTATTCTGAATAGTCATGATTAATTTATAATAGGATAATTTATTTTAACATGTTGGTCATGTTTGTTTTATCTTTTATTCCAAATTCTTAAATGTTGTTATGCGGTCATTGTTAGGAAGAGGATAGTCACACACATGTTAATGTTGAATCTGAACTAGCGTTATTATGATAACTATTTTTTCTATTTTCATTCAATGATTATGACAATCCAAATTTTTGGAGAATATCATCAGTTTATGTTATAAGGTCAATTCTTACTCGTCTATTAGACATTGATATGGTTGGTTTTGAATGAAACCATTTAGGAACACCGATGGTTTTGTATGGACCTCTATGTTTTAGATTGAATTATTAGGGAATTCCTCAAGGGGTAAGAGAATTGATGATGAATTGATAAAGCATTATAAAGGTGAATCCAATCTTATTTCAAGAGTATAAACAGTTTTGGAAGAAATAGTTTTCTTTTGGAATCCTCTTAATGCTTATTTTATAATTGTGGGCATTTCCCCTTCCTTGATATCATCATAAAAAAAATATGAGATTAACTGTCTTTGGAAATTATAAATTTTTTATATCCATTGGGTTTTTTGGGTTATTTTCTTAGTGTTACAAAATAGACCCATGGTTCTTATTGATTCTTATGTGATACTTGGGTTCCAGAGTAGGAACACCTTGGACAGACTCCTGGATACCATATATTATTCTATGATGTGGACACTATGTTGAAGCCACTATGTGCTCATTCAATCATAGAATTTTTATGTATTTGACTATTACCAATGTCTCTCTTATAATCTTTGACTATGGACTACCTTGGGTTATTTCCTTGGACTTTGGATTAATTAATCTATTATTGTACCATACATGTTGGTGGGCTCAGAGTTATTTTTGCAAGGGGTGATAATTCTTGTGGATTAGATTGCGATTATCACCATATACATATTGAGTCATGAAATTTTTAATGGTTTGGTGATTATTTGACCAAAAAGAATAACTGAATGTTAGGTATAGGGTTCATTGAGTGTGCTTGATGTGAATTAGGGATTCCATCGATGATGTCATTGTGGATCAACTATAATATGCCGACCGTATAAGAAATGTTTTTTTGAGAATATTCAAGCATGTATTATTAACATGTTTTCATTTTTTATATATATACATTCAAATGGATGAGTTTTCATGAATTTATCCATATTAAGGAAGTTCTTGTTTATATTTTATAATTTTCTTACTTATATAATTTTATGGAAACAAATTTTTGGTCAATTGAGATTTGACTATTAATTTGCAATGAGATACCTGATATGACCATTGATGTAATTTTGTTTTATCTATTATATAATCCATTCTAAAAGCATGATTATATCACTTAATGAATTATTTTTAGAAAATTATGATGGTGGAGGTACAATGGTTATGAGTTTTCCCATTCTATTGTTAAAGCCTATGATAGGAAGCACAATCGATCATATGGTCAGGGAGATGACAATGTGGTCATGTATCTTGCTAAATGATCTTGGGAGAGCTCTCTATAGTGTTGAAACATCAATAATCGTCTTGGTTTTTAGTGGCCTAATTTTTATATGCATAAGTGAATGCTTGGATGTTCCTTGGGAATTTGGGAACACAATGCCACAGAATGAATGGAACATCACAACCCCTATAGGGTGGGTGATATTTTAGATTTTATTAATGATTCCTAAGGATGAAATGTTAAATGGATGTGATGGTTTGACATCCTGTTTTTTTATTCCAACGTGATATTCCAATGGAATTTTAACACATTGAATTTACCGGATGGTTTGTTCATTGAACAGAGCATCTGAATGAAATTATGAGTGTTGGACCACATCAAAGTGTTGTTTTTATACCTTTTTAATGGTATGAGGGGTTTGTGTGGGGTCTTTTTGGGTTTTGGTAGTGTTGGTACAAACAATATCATTTTCACAATGTCTCTTTAGGAAACCTGGTATGTCTCCAATAGTGTTCCTCCAGTAGGAAACCATGCAGCTTCTTCAGAGGAGTGTATTTGAAGTTCATAGTCTGCTCATGATTTACCAAAACCATGCACATATGCAGCATGGTTAGGGCCAATTAGGAAGTACCTATGTATTTCACAATCTATGATTGGTGCAAAGTTAGAAAAATATTTTTTAGCAAACCATTCGTGATAGTGTTTTTATATAATTAACGATGATTTATTGGCGCATGTTTTGGATATTTAGTGATTCCAAATCCTAAGACATGGTTTTAGGGGATAAAATTACTAAAATACCATTAATGTGGTTTAAAACTCATTTTACTTTTTCTTTATTCTTCTATTAATCACTTTAGTCTCATCACTAGCTCTATGGGATCCTTTTCCTCCATATTATAGACCTGTAGATAACTCCTGCATCCGTCATCTGAATCAAATGCCATTAGCCTCTATGTATATATAGTGGTATGATCTCCATTCCTTTTTATGTTTTATTTATTTAATAATCTTGGAAATTTTTTAATGATTTAATCCCATTTGACATATTCTTAGATAGAATATTTATGTATTATATTTCATCCAAACTGGACAAAATCATAGCATGATATTAGATGATTGGATTATCCATGGCATAAGGTAAGTGTTATATAACCCTTTCTCTAATTTCCATCATTTTATGGTTAATATCATTATTCCACACACCGTCATTTTCGTAGTGAAACACTTTAATTGGTTTCATCATATCAAACAAATCATCATACATAGATACACTCTCTATGATCATTGTTTAGTAGTTTGATGTTCCCAATATCGATCAAGGACGCCATGTGGGTGTTCCAACCTGAATTTAAATTTTTTAAATAACTTTTCAAATGTATATAATTTTTTATAATAATTATTCTAATATTAATAAATGATATTTCACCTTATATGTGTTTTCTTAATTGATTAAGGAAGAACCTATGTTCCATGTGATCAATGTGTTTTTTACTTGTTTAGTGTCCTTCAAAAACATAACTTAAATTAATTTATTTATGAATCATGTGTTCAACGGATAGTTTAGGTGGAAGGTCTTTTTAATAATCATTGTCTATTTTGGTTATAAAACCCAAAATATAAGGTTTTCTCTATTCAGAATTATAATGTTTTAATATTTTAATTGTATGTTACATGGCCGAATGGAATTAGTGTTTCTTCTATGCATCATTATGAATGTTAGATAAAAGGAATATTTTACACATGGCCTCTCTGATGATCTTAAATGGGTTGGTCCACATTTTTTATAAATGATCAATGAACGAGGTAACAAAATTTGTGCTTTAACTAGCATTTAATTGTAATTTCCAGCGTATGTAATTGAAGGTTTTACAATGACACCACTTATGTTCTTCATTGAAATTCATAAATTGACTCCTCACGATATAGAATATTTAATGGATTTTATAAATTGAATAGAATATCCTTATTTAGTTTCTTCTTGGGTGATTTCTTTAAAATGTCTTATATAATTTGGTTACATTATTATGAACTTTACAACTGGAAATGAATTGTGAATTGTTGAAACAAAAAATATTTTTTTTATTATTACTTACATGCCTAATTTGAAATTCAATTAATGGGATTTCCCTTATAAGTATTTATCCAAATTGGACCATGGTACTTTCAATGAACCGATTAGATCAACATTAATTGAATATCCATATTTTGATTGATTCAATGGAATGTATTTTTTTATTAGGTTATACATGGAAAATTTATTTAACTGAATGTATTAAATGAATATAGTTAAATACAGTTGAAATTGGTTTTACGAACATGATTTTGGTTATAAATAAATAATCTTGACTTATATTAATTGTCATAATTGAAATTTACTTAGTTATAAATGGGATTAATAAACATAGATCAGTATTGGTAATTCATCGTGGGTCTCGTAATTGATGTCATTTTATTACTATACCATGATATAGGATGTGGAACAATGGTAAGGAATCCACTAAGAATAAAAATATGAATGCTCCCTTAGATCGGGTGATGAGTCATGGAACCTCGCGGAAGTGATACATAGTGGGATGTCGGGATGAGGCACCATGCTCTTTAGTTATAGTGATGAAATGATAGCTCAATCACCATCCAGTGTTTCATGCATAACGTCTCATCGTCTATTGGGATATGAGGATGTTCCTTATTTCATGTCATTATTGTCTCATTAGACTAGTTATGGATGAAAGAGTTATAACATATCTAGCGTGTAACTAGTTTTCCTATTATAAAACCACATAACTCTAAACATACTTGGTTTATATTTGTTGATGGAAGATATAACTAGAATTTTTATATGATTTGTAATATATATTTTTATTAATCACTCATCTTATTGGTTTTGTGATCCTATGTTGGCAGAGCCACAATGTGTCCTTTAAGAACATGAGTGGGTCAGTTGTATTCTTATTTTAGATTTACAATATTCTTCATATTATTTACACTCCATTACATTATACATTTATTGGATTTAGATGTAGACACTATGGGTCTTACCCTATTGGGATTTAAATCACGCACCCTTCGCGGGCCTCCATTCCACTACGGTACATGAGTAGACAATATGTTTGTATGACCATAGATGTTTTCTTGAGATTTTTTGATTATAGATAGAATTTAAGAGAATTGGATTGAGGAAATGCTTAGGATTATCATGGAGATCAATCTTGTGGAATCCACTTTCTATCTATATTGTATATTATAATGTATCATTTCCTGCTATATGTTTTAATTGAGATTTTGTAACATAATAAAGACATGAATGCATCTATTGTATATTGGTGTTTGGCATCTATTTTGATTTAGTTGATTGTAATTTTTCATATATTTTCCTAGGATTTATTTATTATTTTTTATTTTTTATCTTTTATTTATTATCTATTATACAATTTCTATACTATGGTCATGAAGGTATATTGTCCCTACTATCACCATCATACACCTTAGTTACTAGTCTACAAACTTTTGATAATAGGGAGGCATGATTGAGGCCCTGTGACCCACATGTCTGGATATCCTCTTATGGTTTAATTTGTTCTAGATGTTACAAGGATAATAGAGAATAAGAATAGATATTAAAAGATGTGTTATTTTAATACTACACATGATTTTAACCTTATTAAAGACCTTTGATGTTGTCTTTGGGTGAAAAAAACATCACATGGATATGGGTAGAGTGAGGAGGATATAGATAATATGATAATTATGGATCCTTATGGTTTTTTAGAATAAATGTGGTGGTTTGTTCTGGTATTCATAATTGATGTTGTGTAGGTTTAAGTTATTAAATAATAATTATTTTATATTTAAATCCATCAAAAATGAGGTGGCAAATATTCCATAAAATTTTGATGAAAATTTATTTTCTAATTGCCGGTGATGTTAAATACCAACCAGTACTACCAATATGGCCTTTATCAGCACTAGAAAAGGGTATTAAAAGTGCTAGAAAAACGCTATTAATTGAGGTGAAGATAATGGGGGTCACTTTTATCAGAGCTCAAAAAATCTCTAATAATAAAGGACCTTTATCAGAACACTTTTTTAGCAATGATAAAGACCCCTTTTATCAGTGCTTTTTTTAAGTGCGGATAAATGTAAAAAAATAAAAAATAATTAAAAATTACATATAATGCGGGGGGAGCATTTATCAGCTCCGGACCCCCTCCCCCCTTTATCCACACCATGTGAAGCCCCATCCCTATCACCCTACATGCTTCTCTTTCCCATGAAACCCCCTCCCACTTGTTGTTGCACCCTTGCATCCACCAGAACTCGAACACATGACCTCCCCCTAGCGTGCTTTCACCTTTACCACTAAGCCATTAGGTTTTTTCTACATTTAATGATATATATATATATATATTTATTTATAGTCATATTTATTCATATATTAAAATAGATTATTGTTAATATAAATATATTTAGTTATATTAATACATATATATTTATTAACACACTCACACACATATATATATATATTACTTTAATAATAGATATTTATATTTATCTATATAAATAGTTAGATATATTCGTATATTAATATAGATTCATATAAATATAAATATTGTTATTTATATTAATACCATATATTTTATCATATATTAATATATATATATATTCATATATTAATGTATATTTATACCTATTTATATATATGTTTTCAATTATAATTTCTTATCTGTATAATTATTTGTATATTTATATATATTTATAAGATTTGTTTTAAATAAATTTATAATATTTTTCTTTTATATGTGTTTATAAATAAATACATACATATGTACAACACATGCGCAGACACTGACACACACAAACAAACATATAAAATATATTTACGAATAAATATAGAGAGATATATATATATATCTAAAAATCCCTTGAATGTTAAAATGACCATAACATGTAATCTTGAAGTTCATTTCAACATTAAAACTAGTCAAATCAAATAAAATGAAACAATCATTGATATGATGTGTGGTATAGGCCTAGAGGATGATCAGATCTGAATATATAACTATTTGAATGTTAAAAAATCAGGGTATCTAGACTAAAAACTCAGTTTTTGAGGTCTTCAAGGCCTTTTGGCCTCAAAAAATTTAACAGAATGTTCCCTTGGGTCACTATCCCATAGATCTCATCACGTGATTTGATTTGATAATTTGTAGATCTCAAACAGACACCTGAACACAAATTTATGGTCGATTCAGGTTTGAGTTACATTTTTTACTTATTTTAGATCTTTTATAAAAAAATTATTTTATGTGTCTTAAAATTGTAATTAAATGATTATTAATTGATAATAATTAAAAAATTATTAATTAATAATGATTTTTTTAACATTTTTAAATCCATTTTCACTAAATATGTTATATATTTAATGTAATAGTACTTTTATACATATCTAAAACATATTTAAAAAATATATATTAATTTTTTATCAATATAAATATACTTATATAACAATATATTATTTTCCATGAATTATTTTTTGAAATTTATCACTGCTTGTAAAAAACACTAATAAATCCCTCCCTTTATCAGTGCTACAAAAAAAGCGATGATAAATGGGTCCACTTAAAAGCGCTTAAAAAATAATTGAAATAGCCCCCCCATTATGAGTTATTTTTTAGCTCTATTAAAGGGTGGAACTTCAAAAACATAGTTTTGTGGTGGGGAACATTAAATAACCATTTATTGTTACATTATTTAGGTATTTTTAGTATTTCCTTATTATATTTGACCAGTTTAATTATTTTACCTATAACATTATAAATATTTCTTTTACCGCTCTAAATATTTAATGATTCATAATTGATATTATCTTACAACCTAATATTTAAATGTAATTCTAATTATGAAATCCATTTTTTCAAATTCAGCTAATATAATTTTTAAAATAATATTTAAATATAATCATACTGATGATATAGGGAAATTATGAATTTAAAGTGAAAATGATGAAATGGTAGAAATGTTTACTATAAAACATTTCAAAGTGAAATTGATTGTAATGATGAAAATTTGGTTAGTTAATGTATAATTGAACTTATTATACACAAAATCATATTTATAAAATAATTTTTCTATATACAATAATTATATGAAATTGAATTTTTCAATTAAAATTTGGAATCTTTAACTATTCATTAAAAAATTAAACCTCTGTGAAAAATACCAAATTCTAACCATAATGTATTTTTTATATTATTTTCAAAAAAATGATTTATTTTTTTGATAAATATTTATAAAATTTTAAAAATTTAGTATTAAAAACTGTGAAACATCACAAGGTGACGAGATTATCTTTAGAAAAATATAATTTTTATGCTTAAACGGATTTATTCTTGCCTAAACACGTCATACATATTTGTTGATTTTTTAATTTTTTTAAATATATAACAAATCATTATATACTTTTATTCACTCATAATTGTAAATTTAATTTATTATGATAAAATTAATTTTTTTATAAAATATTTTTTCATTAAATCAAATCCATTCGATTAATGGGTTTTTATTTCCATTTCTAATTTATTTTTTACAAAAGAAATAATTTTATAAAAATGTGTGGAAAATATTTTTCATAACTTCGTTAATCATTATAATTTACCCAATTTCTACACCTATGTTCTAAATATTAAATTTAATTAATAATATTTAGTAAATTTTGAAGCTCTATGTGGACTATCTTTTGTGATATCGAACATAATATTTCCATTTAAAATCTCATGATTCTACATTCTACCCAACATTAGTGAATTTTTTTCTTCACAATTTGACATCAAAATCTATATACAAGGGTAATTACTTCTCAAATTACATTTTTGAAGTCCCACTTCATAAAATGGATGAACAAACCTTCATTTTTTAACGAGTGAATGGAATGTGTGAAGTTCACAAAAAATAATACTTACCATGTTTCCATGTTGGAAATCCTAGACATATTATAATAAACTAAAAATAAATTTTTTTTGGAGAGTTATATATTAAATTATAATTATTAAATAACATCTAAAAAATATAAATATTTGATGGGATGAAATTCCATTAAAATCACAATAATAAAATTAAATAGATAACATTTTAATATCAAAATAATTTTCATTATATTTATGAATTATTTTACTGCATATAGTATGAACATAAAGAATCATATTAAAAGAAATTTAAAACAAAAATAATAATAAATTTCTATGATAGACTCATATTTTCTCAAAAATATTGAGTATTCAAGATGAATTATCATTAATTAATTATAAAATTCATTATCAGAAGATAAAAAAACTCTAATAATTATAACTATATATTCCTCATATCTTACGTAATTAATTGAATCCAAAATTATTAGTACAATATAATGAAAATTATCAATAAATAGTAACCCATTATGTGACTAAAAACTACTTTATTCGACAAAAAACCAAATTAATAAACATTGTTCAACATATATCATTAAATTAATTACTATCCTTAAAATTCTTCAATATATTATGCAGAAAAATATAATCCTATAAATATGAAGGATTTGATAACATAGACTTCCAAGATAACATTTTTCATCAAATAATTTCAATCACCCCTAAAGTATCATACCAAAATCCGATTTCCCAATTCTTATAATCAATATGATATGTTAATAATTACCAAATCAACAAAAATACACAATAAAATCATATATTTTTCAAATATATAAATAAACATTTTTTCATCAGTACAAATCTAATAGTATTATATTTAGCATAATCATATAGGTTTTCCAATATAGTTAACTTCCTCTGATATAATAATAATCACACAATCCAAAAATAATTTATCAAATCCTTGGTTATTTATTTTATAAAACATATGTTCCCTAAATAAACTTAATGTTCATCCCTCATGAATTTTAATAAAAATAAATGAAATTTTAATTGATTCATCTTGTATTGTAGTCGTAGGTGACACACCCATGTCACCCTTAATTGGTGGGTTCAATTCATGCATCCATGATAGATGTGATGGTATGTCAGATGGTTAGTGAGTTGTATTTTTCTAAAAACAATAGAATTCATGTAACATTTCCAGAAACATGATTATATCATCAGAACAAAATTAGTATATTTGACATTAAAAAATCTGCTCTAATGATATCTCGTACTTTTAATTTTCCATCCTGAAATTCACATCCCAAAATTACCTCAATAAAAACGATCATATAATGATTAATATTGATCCATTAATTTGGAATTATTTCTGAAAAATTAAATGTATTATTATGAAAATGAACCTTTCATATCACAAATATAAGGTTCTGTGTACATAAAAATTTAATCAAAACTCATTAAATGTCTCCAAAATTTTATCCACTATATAAAACATAAAAAGAAGATGCCAAAAACTATAAACATATGATTATAATTAATAATATTCATTTTACCGGGATATTTCACTACTTCTATAGATGGGCCTACATCTACCATATTAGTAGAAAATGACATTATTTTGCCTTCTATTTATGATCATAATTATTCTAATCTTGTTTGAAAAACATAAAACACATATTATCATAATGAAAATACTCATTGAAAAAAAAAATCATTATCAACTAGGTATATATCATATTATTCTCATATTGTTCAAGAAACATCTCATTGACTTTATAAAATTTGTTACCAAACATACTATAGTAGTATCACTTTATAGATCCTATCAAGTGTTCCTCATAATGTATTTTACAACAAAAATAAATATTATTATTCTCACCAAAAATATTTTTAGTCAGATTATTATTCATTTCATTCCAACATGACTATTTCTTACTATTTTTATTTCAGGACACATAATTGTTAGAGATATCCATCTCAACTTTGTTTTCATAATAAACTATTTTCTAATATATTTTAAAGTATCTTGAGGAATATTAAATTCTTACTCAGGAATTTAAAAAATAGAAAAAATATATTAATGTTAATTTCAATTTGTAAAAATCATTGGAATATACTATGCCAATATTTTTATGTTTTCTTCTTATGAGACCACAGAATCATTATATATTTGCGTTAATTCAATGAATGGATTGTCCATCATAAGCCAAACAACCATAGGTTAATATATCTAAATGAATAAATTATTAAATTATTACCATTACATAGAATAAATATCATATTTTTTTCCTAGTCTTCTAAACAAAATACCACCATCAGTTAGCTTCAACTTCCCAAAAATAAAAGGAAAAAAGTTAGCTTTTGAAGTTCTAACCATCACATGACTTCTAGTATATTTTCTATATAATTTATATATCCATCAAGTGAAACTAGGTCATATGATATAATTAATGATTTGGTATGCTTCCATTTGAAATTATTCACTATATAAATGTTCCGTAAGATACATTATGTTCACCTATAGCACAGATACCAACACCATTTTTCTATTGTTTCAAAATATCTATCATTACAGAAAAAAATAATGTTCCAATTCCAATCATCATAGAATGAAGATTTGTCAGAATATTTTTCTACATGGTTCCTTCAACTAAAAATGCCAAGATACCTATATGTAAAAATATTAATAATAAACATAATATATAGTAAAAAAATTTACTTGTAAAGTACTACATCATCAAAATTTAACCCTAATGTAAAATTTTATAAGGGAATGACATTAAAATTATCCTATCCAATATACTTTTCTAAACCTTAAATTTATGTCAACTATGTGGAAAAAATCATAAAAATTGAATATTATAGATATTATTTTAACTAAAATTCATATTCAAGGATATTATTTTATAGTTTTATAGTATTTGGATAAACCCATACAATGTAAACCAAGACATTTTATGTGGAAAATTATACATTTTATCTATGATTTTCATAAAATAAATAAATTTGAAATACCAAATTGTTTCTATTTAAATAATAATAATCACAATTTTATACTTGATACCATAACATTACTTAATCTTCTTTAAAAAATATGAAAAAAATTGATACATTTTTTGAGAATAACAAAATCAATAAGGTATTTAAAAGTATAGGGATCATTATACATGTCAAAATATTGAAAACCCATTTTAGGTTAAATATAAAATGTCAAAAAAATATTTCCACATTAAATCATATATTTTATTTTCTCATATATAGTAAATATTCGTAAAGAAATAAATTTTAAACTACATGAGATTAAATAGATAATCATGTAAATAAATTCTCTTAAAAACCCTTCAATTGGAATAAATATACTGATGACTTCCAATATTATTATTACCTAATAATTTAGAGATCTATAATGGGAGACTCCCCTTGTATATTCTATGTTGGCCTCAATCGTTTTCTAAAATGGGTCACATCCCTTTTTATAAGCTATATCAGGATCACCTATTTCTCATGAGCTATAATTCAACTCAACCCTTTGTATATGCTATATCATTATCACCTGTGAGATATAATGATGTCAAACCCTTCAATAAAGATATATAAAGCTAACCCATTTCACATATAATTTCTAATATAAAAATACTGAATTAAAAAATTAATCCTAAAACCCTATAAAAAATTAAACATCATATGAGAACACTTTCATCTAAAAATACCATTTTTAAACCACATTTTCAATATCAAAAAACCATCTTTATCAATAATCAATATTTAATTCCAAAATACCCCAAAATTGTTATAAGTTCACTAATTTAAGAATAAATAACATGTTTTAAAGGAATATATAAATTAAATATTTTCTATTATTTTATAAAATTTATTGGCATTGTTTATGTTATGAATAGAAAATCTCTATTGTCATTTGTCAAAAAGTTCTATATAAAACATAGAAAAAAATCTTTTGGGAAACCATTGAATGAAATTTAAAATAAGAATAAAATGTCCATTATATTATTTTTAAATTCATATAAATGAACAAATAAAAAAATTTATGAATATTAACATATTTTAATGGATTTTAAAATTTAATCTTTAAACATTTTAAAATATTTTATTAAAACAATATGTTCCATACCACTATTAATTATTTGAATCATAAAACATATAATGTAATAACATTTAACAAGTCATTAAATAATATTAGAATAAATAAATTCATGATATGATATGTCATAAGGGATTTATATAATCCTTATAAAATACGGTGGGTGCATAACATCAAAATATTACTCAATTAATGGAGATTGGTATTATTTTTCCTACCATAGTTTTTCATTCTTTATAACATGTTCAATATCGATTAATAATAGTTTAAATATTTATATTAACATATTAAATGAATATATTCATATTAATAATAACTTTTGAGATTATTTTATAACATCTTAGGTTACATAAATTTATAATATTTCATATTATTCATGGGTTTAGGTGCATTCATTCGTTGGTTTCATGATCGGCTCATTTGTGTATATTTATATATGTTCTTTTAAAATGAGATTAAAACAAAAAATGTGAAATAAAATTATATTTAATGGAATTTAATATTTATTAATGGCCCTATATATCATTTCAATTTAATGTATGAGGATGAATCTGTTGATTAAATGTTAATGATAAATGATTATTTTATTTTAGATGTTTTATCAATCATCAACATGTGGTTTTGTTTAATTTAATGTTTTGTTTATATTTTATTTTAAAATAATGACATTGGATATAATATACCTATTTAAATCTTATGTATCCAAAATAATATATTTATGACCATCCATGAAGGCGATACTGGATAATGAGAATTCATTATTCATGAAGACAATAAAACGTAAAAAATTTTACAATATATCTTTTTCATTGATTAATATAATATGATAAATGAAATTGATATTATATATCCATTTTTAATCATAAAAATATCATATTAAAATGATTATGTGAATATCATTCCAGGATGGATGAAGGAGGTGAGTAGAAATTTGATGAATAAAGGAAATTAAAAGATATTTTTTCACCAAATTGCCTCATGAATATCACCTCATGAAGGAATCTATTAAACACATTCAAAAATGTTATTTTTGTGAAACCAACATAAAATTAAAATTCAGTGAGTTTGGGGGATAGGGTTTTTAAGATAATTGAGTTTATTAATGTATTGTTATAAAAAATGGGGTGGTGAGTGTCGGTATTTATACTTGAGGAAGGGTGGGTTTAAGTGATTAAGTAATGAATATTTTACATTTAAATCCAGTAACATTGAGGTGGAATTTATTTTCAAATATTTGGATTATATTTAATTTTTTAATGTATTGTTAGGGTCATTGAATAAATCAAATGACCATAACAGTTTTTAATTGTTAGGTATTGTATTCCTTTACCATTAAACATTAACATGATTCATTATTTTACTAATAATATAGTAAATATTTTTTTAACGTGATCAATTATTTAATCATAAAAAAGGAAAAAAATTATAAATTAATTTGGGAGTTAAAATTGTAAATATTTAATACATTTTAACACATTCATTTCATAGAATTGGAAAATTGATATTTATAGTTAATCCCACAAAGAGAACTGGAAAGCGAGTTTTTAATGTGAAAAAGTTCAATGGATTGAAATATGTATATATTCAATATCAATGTTGAGTTGATTATAATAACCTAAATGCATGTTAAGGATATTTATTTTTACCTAATTATAAACTAAATCTAATTTATAATATAATTAACTATATAAATAAATTTGAATAAAAATAATTTTTCAATAAAAAATAAATATTCTCCACATTTCATAAAAAAACAAACTTCTATGAAATATGTTGAAATTTCACCCTAAAATTATATTGAAATTAATATTTAAAAATGGTGATAATTATTTAAAATATAATTTATAATTTATTAGAAATTTAGTTTTAAATAAAGTGGGTCATCAAAAGGTAGCAAAAATGCCTTTGGATAAAATATTAAATTATATGCTTAAATAGGATATATTCTTATCAAAATCCTATAAAATGTATTTGGAGATTTAAAATAAATTTTATTCATTATATAACATATAAATTAAATTAATATATTTCAGTAATATTATTTAATTTAATATATTTACCAAAAATTAAATTATGGGTATAAAAAAGTATTTTTATAAAAACACAATGTTTATATTGAATTAGTGTTTTTTTAATTTATAATTTACTAGTATCCAAATTATTCATTATATCGACATGATTAAAATATATGTTCATAAAATTGTTCAAATTATCCTTTCCCACTCTTCCAAAATCTATGTGATAACAATTACATTAAAATAATAATATTTAGTCGTTTTTTCAACATCGGTGTAGAGTATCTTGTATGATATTTAACATAGTGTTTGTTTTTAAAATAATATGTTGTTAACGATTAGATAATGCTATGATTAATATTCCAGAGTTATTATTATTAGTTTATATGACTATTTTTATTAAGGCTATTAAAATAGCCAAATGGAATAAATGAGTAAATTTACAACTAGAGTATAACACAACCTTTGTGGTGGTCTAGGATCATAATGTGTATGTGTGAAGGATAGTGTAGAGTTATATCTAAATTTTATCTCCATAGTATATTTTTTTTCCTTTTTCTTCACGTTAATATTGGGTTATATTATACATATTCTTAACTATTGTTTTTTATTTTATTGTGTTATTACCTCAGTGGAAATTTTATTTCTTTTTGATTTTGTTTTATCTTTTATTCCTGTATAATTATTTGTTTTGATTGACTAATAATGGAAAAAGGTTTCTTTTATTATAATTATTCTAGGATAAACCTTTAGGTTGATGGGAAATTAAGTGTTATGGTTTTCGTTAATGGATTAACACAATGTTGGTTTCCTAATTCTCAGGCGCGTTTTACCCATTTCATCAAGTAAAAAAAAGAAAATTACTATCATTTTTTATTTTTTTGTCAATTTAATAGGATTATTGACATTTAAATATGGGTTTATAAGTGTTCCTTTATGTTGTTCCTATAATAGGGTTCTATTAGTTTTTCTATATAGTCACTTGTTGTTGTTCCATGTAGATAGTCATTTTTGGTAGGTGTTTCCACTAGTAACATTATTAATTACTTCAATGTCCATGTTATATGAATTTGAATTATTTTGGATACCATTATAGGCATCCCTTATTATTAGAACAGTTGGTTGGTGGTTGTACCCTCTATAGGGTTTGTCTTTGTTGGTCAACAATTATATAATAATTATAAATGGTTGAAGAACATAAATGGATTTGGTGATAATGGATAAATTTTCCCCATGATAATTGGTTGGATTCCTCTTAGGAATGTTGTATATTTCAAGATGATGTTCTCATTTTTCCACGATGAGTATTTTTGTTTTTAGAGTATCCTATTAAGATTTATCATATCTTTTCATGCATCCCACAACATTTACAAGATGCTAGAGATTAAATTACTCATTATCATACATCCTTTAGAAATGGATATGTAGGAGAATATTTCATTATATAGGGATGATTGTGACATATCGTGGTTCAATATTTTTATATTTTATATTATATTATTTTACATTATCTTATATTTAACATTGATAAATATTATCCTCTAAAATTTGATGTAATTTAAATGTTTAATAAGGTTTATGGTTATCTTCAATGATTAGTAAACTATTTTATATGATTTTAGTTGGTTATATAACATCCCTTATAAATAAAGAATATTTTATTTTCATATATATTAATATTTGTGAATTTATCATTAATTTTTCATTAAAGGGGATTCTATGTTCGATAGCGTATTGGACATACAACAATAGGTTTCTCTGAAATCCCATGTAGCACACAAGGCCGAGTCATACTATAAATAATAATATAATAAATGATAGTTAACGCCTTACTGTTGGAAGGGAGGTAATGAAAAGAACTAACCATATTAGGATTTAACATTTTTGATAAATGTATTTACATTTATTAAATAAAATTTAGAGGCATAAATTTAGAATGAATCCATTTTTATGCATAAATATAATAATATTTTTTAAAAGGTATTTTTTAATCCCTTTTAATGATTTTATAATTTCAGTTTCTTTCACTTTTATATGATCCATTTAACAAAATTAACTTCTTATATATAATAGAGGCATTAAAATTTACTTTGCGTAAATTTCATGAATTTTATCAATATAGTTCATTTTTTAATGAATAGTGAAAAAAACAGCATTTCATGCCCAAACTCTCTTTTGATCTAATTTATTTATATTATTAGATTTTATATTTAATTTGTTTTAATTATTTGTTAAATTATATATTAATTTTGTAATTCAATATTGGTCATTCAATGTAATTTCACATTGAAATTTGACATGAACACATGTTAATCATTTGGTAGTTTTACTTCGTTAAAACACGTTTTTTGAAATTGGCCACGAGAATTAATTTTAAATTAATTTTTGAAACACCACAATTTTTAATTTTAGGGAATTGATTTCATATTTGGAATCAGGAGTTCCAAATTTTCTAAACAAGTAACTTTTATTTTTAGATATTATGAATAGTAACTTTAGCAAATATTTTATTTACCATTATTAAAAGGTAAATCTAGTAAGTAAGGGTAAAAATTATATAATAATAATATTAAATTACCATAACACATGTCCCAACTCTATTTTATTAGATATTTCTAACCATGGGCATCCTTTGGTCGATTTTAGGACACCATGGAGCCACTTGTGTGGGAAAATGACAATTTAATTACTTTTAATTTAATATTAAGGAAAATATAAGCTAAACATGTATCATTTTCTAAATCAATTTTAATATGGGGATATATATTTGATATATTAAACTATTAATAGTAATTAGAATGATAAAATTATTTCCTACATCAGGGTATTTTATTTATGATTTTTAAAATTAATATAAACTTATTTATTTATGACACAATGGAGATGTAGTGATTACCTTATTAATGAATGTTTTAAATAAATGAGATTTGAAAAATTAAAATTTATTTATATTGAAACATTTTTTTCTACACACGAATTTTATGGATGAATATGACTTGATTTCTTGTAATTAATTATGCTTTTTAGAATTAATCATGTTATTAATGATTTATAAGATGTCATGATATGAATAGTATAAAAATTAACTTAAAAGAGTTTTTAAAACAATCAAGATATTATTAAATGATATAATAGTTATAAAAAAATATGATTAGAAAAACTAACATATATTTTATTAGAAATGTCATTAATTATCCACTATTGGGTCTCTCCGCATTTTATAGTAAATATTGTATTCATGTATTATGATCATACAAGATGACATGTTAAGTGTTAAATAAGTTTACTATGTGTTAAAGATAATATATAAGGTTAGATGTGTGGCCTAAACATGTCTAAAACACATGGAATGGGATGATTTCAAACCATCCTCATCTTTTAATGGAAACATAACACTTTGGTGTTATTATAATTCAAAAATCAATTAATAATAAAATTATACTTTCAAACATTCCTAAAATTCCCCTCCTCCATCATATAATAGGACACCACCTCTAACCCTTAATCACACATCTCATGCCCCCGTGGATCATCGAAACTCATCCAAAATAATCTCCCAATGTTCTAAACATACTTATAGAGTAATTATACTACGAATAAGAAAATTAAACAAATCCCCTTCGCTCAAATCAAAAGAAGTTACCCTATTTATGGTAGTGCCTTTTCTCAAGTTCATTTCCATTACTTTTTTTCATGTCCACTGCCTATGCTCTTACTATTATACATTTAAACATAAAAAACATTATCCTCAATATACTATGTTTTTTTTGTGAGAATTATTCAATCATTGATTACACACTCCTCCGTCTAATGGGTATAGAATATATTGATTATGTGGACGAAAAACTGTTGGCACACAAAATGATGATTGATCAATATTCCCTTACCACCTCTTATGGTGGCCATTATGATGGAAATGTAATTATATATGATATTTATGATATTTACTTTATTTATATTCTTCTGTAATTGTCTTTTAGAACATACTATTATGATTTTCATGTTTTATAAATACGATAATTTCATTTGAGGAAGTGTGGACTACCGCCCCCTCAAAGTGACATGACTCTTCATGGTAAACATGGAATGTATAATGGATATAATTAATAAACTTATGTTAAATATTTAACATGGATATAATACTATAATTATTATATACCTATGAATCATTTAGTTTTCATTCCTTTAAATATGAAAAATATGAATGTAGTGTTTGTGCATACATACGTCTTATCGTCTCCATGAACGGTGCATTTCATTTATTATATCCAAATGATATGGACTACACCAAATACATAGAAACTGGATATATATGATATACATGATATCTAAATCATGATTATCATTCATAAGATAATAGAATTTTTAACATGGGGACAATTTATAATTATATCATGTTCATTTTTCAATCATGTTCCGAACATCAACCAAATCACCGATATGAAATCAAATAATAAAATAATTATTATAGAAATGTAATAGGTGAAATATAAGTAATAATAAATTTGAAAAAGGTTATTAAGAAAGTTGAAATTATCTTCAGTTTATTATTTATGAAATTAGAGAACGAACGTTTCACGTTTGACGTGAGGTAAGGGTCTTCTTCTCAATTTCCATTCATTGAGGAATATTTAGATAATATATATCTTCTTCATTTATACAATTTATTATAAAACCCATTAAATTTTACATTCATTCAAAGGAAATATATAATCAATGAATCATTTTACTATACTTAAAAATGAATGATTTTAATGTTTTTTGTGACAATGTCCTCTCTTCCACCGTAAACTTTATTTGGATTATTATATAAGACTGAATGGTTTTAAAATGAAAGGAAATCCATTATTTCCTTTCAGGTGTTTTCATATTCAAAATGTTTTTTGAAAAGGATTTATTATTTCAATTTCATGAATTTATTTTATATGATTTAAAATAATAATTTTTGATTTAAATGTTTATATTTTTAATATTTTATATGCGATGATTATATAATGTACTTAGAAATTTGATGAGTGTTTATGTGATAAACCAAATGATGTTTGGTTCAATGATATGATAATGTTGGGTGCTTACATTATAACCTACACTTCAATGTGTATGGAATAAAGACGTATGGGTATTCAATTTGTAATAATGATTTGTTGAATTTTACCGTAGGGTTATTCCATTTATGTATTATTATATACCTAGTATACATTTTATATGTTATGTGCACTTTCTATGGGTTTTATGGTAATATTTGTGTTGTAAAAGTATATGTAATGAGATTTTATTTAGGGAATAGAATTTACTACATCATAAAGGTGAAATTTATTACATATGATGATGTATTCATAGTTTATATGTTGTTCTGAAAAACTAATTTTTTTCATTCATTCTGTATCCCTTAATTAGATTATTTTTTCTCATCCCATGTTTTTGAAATTTTTTTAACAAGACTTAAAGTGGAATAGGGTAAATGATGGGATCATGGAAAATTCATGCTGTTTAAACCATGAAACTAAACATGTGTATTTTCTTTTAAGAGATTTTATATCATTAAAAATGGATATTGATTATAAGGGTTTGAATGTAATATTCATATTGTTAAGTATAAGTTATGACCCAATTATCTAAATCACTAAACCTGAAAAGATCCTCAATGTGAATTATTAACATAATTCAATATTATGTAATGTTTAAGGATGGGGACATATCATTGGTATCATAGATCGTTTTAAATAACAATAGGAGTTACGATTTTTTAACTGAATATCCATAAATTATTTTTACATTATGATATAATTGAAATGATATGTAATTTTAATATTACATTGTTGCTTCATCTAGGATATGTTTTTTCAAATGGTTTCTCCAATGAGGTATCATGGAAGCAATGTTTGGAAGGAATTCATAGGAGAATAAACATCAAAATCAGCACACTGAGATGGTTGGAATCAGAAATGAATAGTTTGTTGCAGCAATGGATTATTTGATTCCGGAGATTAACAGTGGTGGTATCCATGAACAAGATCAATGATATAAACCAAAGAGGAAATTGTATGTAGTGGATAATTTCAGGAGGAAACATCCCCTTTCATACAGAGGATCATTTGACCCCGTGCAAATTGAAGAGTGGACGAAAGAACTAGAAATGATTTTTGAAGTGAAGGGTTGTAGAGGAAATCAAAAGTTTAGAATCTATTTACTGTTTAGAATGAGAATCCAATTAGCATTGGACGATGGTTAAAAATACTAGGGACAATGTGGAGACTTATGCTCTTTGTTGGAAAGAATTCAAAGGTATGTTTCTGGATAAATATTTTCATAATGTGTTTGAAAAAAAGATGGAAAAAATTCATGGAATTTTGGTATTATGATGACATTATGGATTCGTAAGAAGCAATTTTTACTCAAATAAAAATGTATTATCAACATTTCATCTGAGATATTACTAATAAGATAAATCGTTTTAATCAGTTTTTAAGTAGTGATATTCAATGTCAATAATATCTCTTGGATTCAAAATATATGAGAACTTATTAGATGTTCATAGAAATTAGAAATCTATTTTTCTGATGATCAGGTTTTCTATGAGAGCTTGAAATAGAAGTGGTCCAGTTGGAATGAAAAATTAAAGCATTCATCAATGAAGTCTTGAGGTATGATAATTAAATTTCCATCTTGAGAGAAGTGGGGTAAAAAGTATCCTAAATAATGTCCCTAAAAATCTTGAAAGTGAATTCGGTGTGGTAAGACTAGTAATATTTCTCGTAACCTTAAATTAGATGATAAAGCATGCAATGAAAATCTATAAGTAAGATGTTTTAGTTTTAATGATTTCGGGAATTATGAAAATGTGTTTCCAAAATGGATTAACTTGGTTGTAAACTAGATATGTCAACTGAATATGGGCGTGGATAATTCTTTTTCTACTACTATAGTTGATGTTGGACACTAAAATAAATTAGTATCAATTACATTGTTTGATTTTTAATATATTTTCAATGTGTTGTCTGATCCATGGTCTACATAGTCTTTCATTTCTGAGAATGTTTTTTATTAAATTTTTTATTCCATATCATGATATGAATCCCAAACTTATTGTAAATACACATGGAGTATATGTTGAGACAAATATAAATTATAAGAACCTTCTTTTCCTTCTGTGTAGAAAGAATCTACTTAGAACCCTTATTTTCATCCACTAGTATTGTTTGATGTTTTTTTAGTATGGATTAGATTTCTCTTTATCATGCTAATATTGATAGTAGAGCTAAAGAGGGTTCCATTAAGACCAAAATTCAGTATGTATACATTAATGAACACATAATTTTGGTAACATATTAGGAAGTTGAAATACTAGTAAAATATGGAATTGAATATTACCTTGCATATATTGTTGAAAACAAATAATCTATTTGGATTACTGATATATTAGTGGAAAATGAGTATGGTGAGGTTTTTTTGATGAGTGACCAGGTATTATACCTTACCAGGATGTTGAATTTACTATTTACATTTGTCCTGATGCTAATACATATTCAAAACCACATTATCATATTGCTCAATATAAACTTTTAAATTTAAAGAATCACTTATTTTTGTTCTTTGATAATGGTTTCATTCGACCTATCACATCACTATTGGGTTCTACAATCTTATTTCTTAAAAATAAATATGGTACAATGAATCATTTAATTGATTAAGTTCCATTAATAATATCATTATTAATAACAAGTATACATTACCTCATATCAAATTTTTGTTTGATCACCTCCAGGGCACTCAGTATTTTTCAATGATTGAATTGAGTTTGGGGTACCATCAGTTGAATGTAAAGGATGTATGCATTCTGAAGACCGCATTTTAAAGTTGATATGGCCATTATGAATTTTTAGTTATGATTTTTGGGTTAACTATCAAACCTATCAAATTCATGGATATTATGAATATAATTTCTCATGTGTTCTTGGATAAGATTGTGGTTGGGTTTATTGATAATGTTTTTCTATTCCATAAGTAAAGGGGAATATAGAAGTCATTTAAGGGTTGTCTAGAAAAATTATAAGGAAAATAAAATGAATGGGAAATTCAGAAACTATATGTTATGGTTGTAGGAAATATCATTATTTGGTCCTATTGTTTCTAAACATTGAATAACTATTTACCATTTCAAAAAAAGTTATTAAAGAGTGTCGAAGACCTACAAATATGACTGAGATCCGTATTTTTCTTGGATTGGAATTTTATTTTAGATGGTTTTTTGATAATTTTTCAGAGTTATATTGCCTAATGACTAAGTAAACATGAAAAAGTGTTACGTTTATCTGGAAAAAATAATGTAATGATTGTTTCAGGAATTTAAAAGAAGATTGCGGAAATATCCAGTTTTTTCATTACATTCCAGAGATTGTGATTTTGTTATCTATAGTGATTCTTCATTGAAAGGAATTGGTTTTTTACAAATGTATAATGATCAAGTAATTTCTTATTCCTCATGTTATCTGAATCCTCAACAGTTAAATTAATACACACATGATTTGGAATTAACATCTATTGTATTTTAGTTTAAAAAAATAGAGGAATCATTTGTATGGAGTATAATGTGACATATATACTAAACCAAAAATTTTAAAGCATAAAATCACATAGAAATAATTGAACATAAGATAGACGAGACGGTTGAAATTAATCAAAGATTATGATTTCACAATTCATTAACATCTAGGAAATGGAAATAATGTGGCCTATGATTGGATTTGAAAATGTAATACTACATTAACCATTTAACATTTCAAAAAACATCCATTGGTTAACAATTTGATAAACTTTTGGCATAGAATTTGTTAGTGCATGAAATTCCCTATTATCTTTCAGTGGAAATTTAAATCATCTCCCTTAGAAAGATTTATAAAAGAATAAAAGGAAGAAAATGATTTTTAGAAAATGGATGATTGGTTTCAGAAGGATATTATTCCTAGATTTAGCATTAAAAAAGAATTTATTTTAAGATTTTTGGATGTGATTGTGTGTTCCTTGTGATTCAGAGTTGAAGAAAGAATTGTTATGTGAAGCTCATTGTTTTCAATTTTTTAGTTCTCTCCTAAAGTACTAAAATGTATAGAGATCTTAGAGAGTATTACTAGTGGGGTAGAATGAAAATAGATATTGAAAAAGTTACTATGAAGGTTCTGACCTGTCAATAGGTTAATGTATAGTGGAAGATATCAAGAAATATGCTTTAGCCTTTAGCAGTGATATAGTGGAAATGGAATTATTTATTCATGGAATTTGTTGTGGGTTTATTAATGAAATCTCAAGGTAATGATCCAATCTGGGTTATTGATGATCGATTGATTAATCTGCTAATTTCCTTCATATTTAAGATATTATTTATCTAGATAAACTATCTCGACTGTATGTTTATGAGATATTCAGGTTTCTTGGAGTTCCCCACTTCATTATATCGGATCGTGATCCTGGGTTACTTCACAATTTTAGAATGTCCATTATAAATCCTTTGATCTGAATTAAAATTTACTAGAGCGTTAATGCTCAATCAGAGGTGTAGTCTGAACGAACAATTCAGATGTTGGAAGATATCCTACTTGGTTCATTAATGGTTTACTAGTGAAGTTGGGAAAAAATCATTCCTTTGTTGAGTTTTCAAATAATAACTGGATTCATTCAAATATATTGATGGAACCATTTGAGGGATTATATGGAAAGTGGTGTAGAAATCCAGTTTTTTGAGATGAATTATGTGAAAGGAAACCAATGGGACCATAATTGGATGAAGATATGTCAAAGAAAGTTATGTTGATATAGAAACACATGATGAAATCTAAAAGAAGGGTGAAAATTTATGCAGATAACTGAAATAAGGATCTTGAATTTGTGGTAGGTGATCACTAATTTCTCAATGTTTCTCTATGGAAAAGTGTAATGAATTTGGTAAGAATTGAATTATGATTTTGAAGTTCATTGGACCCTATGAAATCCTAGAAAAGATGGATCAGTATCTTACTTAATGGATTTTATCACCATGTTTTTTTGAGGAACAAAAGTTTTTTAATGTTTCAATGTTGAGAAAGTATATATCGTATCAATCTCATGTTTTGAGTCAAGAGATAGTTCATTTGGAAGAGATTCTTTTTTATGAGAAACGGCCTATACCGATTCTTGACCAAATATTCCAAGTCTTGTAGAAAATTTAAATTCATTAGGTTATGGTTTTGGGGGAAATTGTTTTAGAGTTAACATGGAAATCCGAAAATTATTTGAGGGATAAATACCCCCACATATTAAATAAGTGAATAGAATTGTGGGGACAAAATTCCTAAATGGAAGGAAGGATGCAACATTCCAGATAAATAAAGAATATGATATTTTCATTTTTATTTATTTTATTGAAATAAATATTATTTTTACTTTAAATTAGATTCTATGTTTGATGGAGTACTCGACATGCAATAATGAGGTTCACTAAAACATCATGTTGCACACAAGGCTGAGTCACAATGAAAAACAATAATATAATAAATTTTATTTAAAAACATATTAGTGTGTTGGAGTGAATGAAAAAAACTAACCGTATTATGATTAAACATGTTCGTTAAATGTTTCTACATTTACCCAATAAAATTTAGATGCTTAAAATTGGAATTATTCCAATTTTAAACACAAATACTCTTATATTTTTTTACCTCATTATTATGGAAACCCAATTTTTGAATTTAATATATTTTACTTATATATGTTCCATTCATCAAAAAAAACTTTTTATTTAGAAGGGGGTCATCAAAATTTACTTGGGTTAAATTTTTGTAATTTTTATCATAATGTTCATTTTTAATCTATTGTGAAAACTACTGCATTTTAATTCAAAACTGTATTTTCATCTAAATTATTTATATTATTATATTTTATAATTTATTTTATAAAATAATTATTATATTTTATATTTATATGTTATTTCAATGTTTGTAATTTTATGTTATTTTACTCTGAAATTGGACATAAACGCTTGACAATGTTTTTTTAGTTTTTACATCTTAAAAACTTATTTTTCGGTTTGGAAATTTTTTTTTAATTATAAATTGATCTATGAAACATAAGTCATTTGAATTTTGAAAAATGAATACTTATATATAATAATGAGGTGAAAATTTAGTAAATAGGTTCCTTTTTTTAGACATTATGAATATTATATTCATTATATATTTTATTTACCATGGTTAAAGGATAAATCTAGTAAATAAGGGTAAAATATAATATTATAATAATAATAAATTACCCTAACACATGTTCTAATCCTATATTATGATATATGTTCAACCATGATCATATTTGTGTTGATTTCAGGACCCCATGTAGCCACTTGTGTGTGAACATGAAAATTAATTACTTTTAATTTAATGTTAAGGAAAATATAACATAAATATATATATTTTACTAAAATAATTTTTATATGTTGTTTTATAATTGATATATTCAAAAATAAATATTCATTAGAAAATTTAAAAATATGAAATACATCATGGTATTATATTTATCATTTTTAGACATCATATAAATATATATTTATGAGACAATATTGATGTAGTGATTACCTTATTAATAAATGTTTTAAATAATTGAAATTATAAAAAATAAAATACATTTATTTTGAAACTGTTTATACTATACACAAATTTTCGGGATGATTATTACTTATTATCATTTTATTAATAATTATTTTTTCTAATGAATACAGTTTTTATAGATTTTTAATAATTCATAATATGAATATTAAAAAAATTGACAAAATGGATTTTTAAATAAATTAAATTTTTATTAAATGATATAATAGTCCTAAAAATATAAGAGTCATGAATATGATATATATGATGTTAAAATTGTAATTAATTTTCAATTTACGTGTCTCTTTAATTTTATATTAAGTTGGGTAACCATATATTATGAATATTCAAGAAGTCATGGTAAAAGTTCATTAAGTTTACTAAATGTTAAAGCTTATATATAAGGATAATTTTGTGGCCAAAACTTCTCTACAACCCATTTTCATAGATTATTTAGATCCATACTCAAATGATCTTCTAAATATATAATTATGGATTAATTATAATTCAAAAATCAATTAATATTAAAATAAAACCTTCAATATTTCCTAAAGTTCTCATCCTCCCTCTTATAAATGGATACCACCTCTAACCCTTACTCACACCTATCAAGCCCCCTTGGCTCATCCATCCTCTGACCAAATAACCTCCCAACATACCTCCTTTACTCCTAGAATCCTTCTCCATGGTAGAAAGCAATTCAAGATATCGATTGGGTCAAAATCAAATGAAGTTCCCTGATTTTAGGAAACATCCTCTCTCAAGTTCATTTCGATTATTATTTTCCTTCTCCACTACCCATTCTCTTATTATTATATGATTACATAATAGAAAAATTATCCTAAAAATATGAGGTTGTTTTTTTGTGAAATATTCTAACTACACATACATACATTTCCATCTAATGGGTATTGAACATACTGTTCTTGTGGACAACGAACTATTACCTCACGAAATGATGATTGTTCAATCTTACCCTACCACATCTTATGGGGGCCATTATGATGGAAATGTAATTATATATATATGATATTTATTTTATTTATATTATCTCTATTATACTTTTATTCTCATTTATAACATATCTTTATTCTTTTTATTTTTTATTAATTTTATTATTTCATTTGAGGAAGTGCGGACTACCCCCCCCCCTCAAAGTGATATGAAACAATCATGCTATACATAGAAAATATAGAGGATAAAATTAATGAAAATATGTAACATATATAACATAGATATTATACTTTAATTATAATATACGTATGTTGCCTTAAATTTTCATTTCATTAAATATGAAAATGAAATGAATGTATAGTTCATGTGTATATACGATTTACCGTCACCATGAATAGTGAATTTATTTTCTTATATATAAATGATATGGAATATTCTAAATAAATAAATAATGGATTTATATGATATATATTCAATCTAAATAATTAATATCATTCTCGAGGTAATGTAATTTTGACAACATGGAGAATATATAATTATAACATGTTCATGTTTTACTCATATTCTGAACATCGACAAAATGTAAAATATGGATTCAAATATTTATCTAATTGTAATAACAACGTAATAAGTGATATAAAATGAATAATAAAAAAGAAATAAGTTATGAAGAAAGTATAAATGAACATAAATTTATTATTTATGAAATTAAAGAACGAACAAGTCAAATCGGACATGAGGTTAGGGACTTCATCTCAATCTCCTTTCATTGAGGCATATTTCTATAATATATACCTCTTTATTTTATACAGTTTATAATAAAACCTTTAGACATATACATTCATTTGAATGTAATATTTTTTCTACAAATCATTTTATTAAATGACTAAATGAATGTTTGAAACGTTTGTGGCTACATTGACCTCTCCGCCCCCATAATCTTTATTTGGAATCCTATATATGATTTAATGATTTTTAAAGAAAAAGAAATCCCTTATACCCTTTTAGTTGTTTTCAAATATAAACTTGTTTTAAATTGATTGATATTTTCAATTTCTTAAAATTATTTCTTCTGATTGAGAATGAAATGTTTTGATTGAAATGCTGATATTTTCATTCTTTTATGTTTGATGATTATATAATGGTAGTTGGACATTTAACGGGTGGTTACATAATAAACCAAATGATGGGTGGTTCTGTGATAAACTAAGGATGGGTGTTTATGTTATAACATTCAATACATTGTGTATATAATTTTTCTATATGGATACTCTATTTTTATTAATTATCTTTGAATGATAAATGTATGGTAATTCCATTTATTTATGATTATATCCCATGTTTAACTTTTATATCTTATGTGTGCATTCTATGTGTTTTATGGTAATATTTTGGATAAAAAGTGTATGAAATGCGATTTTATTTAGTTGAGTTTATTTAATAATTCATAAAGGTGAAAATAATCACTTATGTTAATTTATTCATGGTTTATACATTGTTTTAAATAACTAATAGTTTTCCATCTATTTGTATCCCTTACGATTCCTTTTATGCTAATCCCAAGTTTTTTTTAAAAAAATTCACCAGACATAAAGTGGAATAGGGTCAAGTATGGGATCAACGATAAGTAATGATGTTTAAAATATGGAACTAATCATGTTTTCTTATGTTATGAGTTTTTATTTTATGAAAAAAATGGATACAAAGTAGAAGTGTATACATGTAATATTCAAGTTGTTATGTATAAGTTATAACCTAATTCCCTAAATCTATAGAGGTGAAAAGAACCTAAATGTGAATTGTTAACAAATTTCATGATTATGTAATGTTTAAGGATGGGGACTTATAGGTTATTCCTTTGAATAACCTAGAATACACTATGTGATGATGAATACACACCATGTATCCTTCTGTTTGGGATGAAAATGACTTTATTAAGTACACCGAGTGTACTATTTTCTATACACCATGTGGATAACAACTGTGTATGAAGATACATGGGTTGGAAAATCATTTCTGGAACACACCGTGTACTAAGAGTGCATTCCATGTTTTGGTGATCTGTATATCCAGTTGTGTGACCAATGACATAGATCATTGAAATCCATCTACTATATGTATTGTCTAGAATATACACTCCGTGTAGTTCTTATCTGAGAGATAATTGTGGTTAGACATGTTGAGGAACTCAGTTAGGGTGGTAATATTCATGTACATTAAATGTCTCAAAAAGAACTCACAGTTCATTCATGTACTTGAATGTTCTAGTGCACACTTCCGTTGAGTATATTCTTGAACTAATGTGTGCACCTCACCATGTGAAGTCATGCCACTAAGACGTACTATGTTTATATTCTAGGTTTGGGGTGATGATATGCCACCAGAAATGGTTGACCAAGGACTACCACCAAATCCTTATATCATGACATTGATGGCAGCAGCCTTCATTCCTTATACATGTGTCGATGCACAGTTCTGATAAGGCTTTATGGGGATGATTCATATATTTCAAGGAGCATTGCATCTTGCCCCATCTATGGAAGAGTTTCCATGATTTTTTCAGTAGTATCATCCTCCCACATTGTTAGAGGACAGAGGAAATATTGCTAAAGAGTCATGGTTGGAAGCCATGATGTCTATCTACGAGCATCTTGAGACTCATCTAGAGAGGATGGTGAATCTCGTTCCGTACATGATACGTGATTCCACTGAGAGATGGTTTGATGTGATATCACAGGAATGTTTCCACTGATTTATGGCTTGGAGTGAGTTCCAGTTGACCTACTATGATTATTTATACCTAGAGACCTAGTGATCTGACTGAGCCTGAGAGTTCATGATTCTGAAACATTGTACTCATTCATTATGTGCATACTCTTCTCACATCACATAGTTGAAATGTTTCACACCCATTCTGAGGGGTGATGTATTATGTCTTTCCCTGAATTCTGGTCATGGTCTGAGACTTGACAATTCATCCTAGGTTAATATATTTGGGTTACTTTACATAAATTTTATAGTCAAACCAGTGCTGATCACCGAGAATATGTTGATGGAGTTCGGAGCAGTGAGCCAGGGATGTTTGGCATCATGATTTGGTACTTCTACAACTAATTTTAGGAACCACCGCATGGAGTCTATGTGAGGATATCTGAGTAGATGGGGTATTCTTTTAGGTAGCCAGGTGGTACGTTACTAGTGTGGTATGAGTGGGCATACAAGACCTCAATTCCCGAGATACCCATTCAAGGGATGATTTTGGAGAAAGATGGTCCATCATGACGGATTTTTTCTAGTTTTTCATTCCTGTAGCTGGTGATAGGGGTTCTATTTTTACTACTCATATAGTAGTAGGGCCATCAGTCCCATATTAGACTTGGGGATGGATTTCTTCAGGAAATTCGGGTTGTGGTGGTGGTCGTGGCCGTAGTGGTCAGACACAAGGTATTCGACAGTCATCAGGTGGATCATCTCAGGGATCTTAGATAGCATCTCATGGCCATGTTGCAACTTTGGATTTTGCGTTGGAGCATATCCAGCCGGAGTAGGATCTCAGACCCTATATGGTATGATCTACGATTTTGGTTGCCTCAATTTTAGCTTATTCTTTTTTTCGATATAGGGGATTCCCAACCATTATATCTTTTGTTATTATGGAAATCCTTAAACTCTCTATCATTAAATATTCTAATATCATAATTATACAAACTCTTTTGGGTACTATAATGACTAGTGTATGTTTGTGCAGGGAATTTCCTCTTGAGGTTGGTGGGTTTCACTTCTTATGGGACCTTTTTTTTAAAGATGATGGGCTATGACATCATGCTCAAAATGGACTGGTTAGTTCCATTCCCAGATGTTGTCAATTGCTATCACCATAGGGTGAGTTTCACATTACTATATGGAGGATTTTTTCTATATAATGGTGAATGTGATGTCTTGGATACCAAATATGGACCCGAGCATCAAGGATTCAGAGGTGTTACAGACCTAATTTCTATTTTTATCTGATGACCAGGGGACTTCACATATGGACTTTCCTCCACTGGAAGATCATTGTGTGGATTATTGAAAGCTGAACTACATGAAGGTAAAGAACAAATATTTGTTTACAAGGAATAATGATCTCTTCGGTCACCTTTGAGGATCCTGGGTCTTCTCAAAGATTAACTTGAGAAACAGTTATCTTCAGTTTCACCATAGACCATTAGATATACTTCTTATATCCTTATGATGTAGGTATGTTATATATGAGTATGGGATTATGCCTTTCCTTATCGTGAAAAAACCTTCATTTTTATGCCACTGATGAACCAAGTGTTCCATCTATACTTGGATTCCTTGGTGGTGGTTTTTGTTGAAAATATCTTGGTGTACTCTCACACTCGACCCAACCATGATATCCATGTTTATAACTTTTTTATTACACTATGAGAGCATAAATTATATGCTAATATCTCAAAATGAAGCTTTTGGATGGACCAAATTCACTTCTTGGGTCATGTTATCTTAGAGACATGAGTTTCAGTAGTCCTAGTGAAAATGTGGGCAATAATATCCAATGATAAAGTGATGAAAATCATTGAGGTACAGAGTTATTTAGGGAAGTTTGGTTACTGAAATCATTTTATACATGATTTTTAATGCTTCTTAACACTATTGATGGGCCTGACTAAAAAGGGTGAGAACTAATTGTGGATGGATTATTGTGATTCATACAATCATAATATCAGAGGGAGATCGAATTTTTCACTGATACTAGTTTTTCAAGATCCAGGAAGGAGTTAAACCATTAACTATGATGCATTGAGTTTTGGGCTGGGATAAGGTCTTATGAAAGGGGAAGGAGTTTTTGTGTACGACTCCCAGTAGTTGATGACACATGATAAGAATTACATGACACATGATCTCGAGTTAGATGCACTTGTGCATGATTTGTTCTATTTGGGAAATTATCTAATGGGAGATTTCTTTTTTGGTTTTGTTCATTGACAAAAAAAACATCAAGTATATCTTAACTCAGCGTGATTTAAATTTGAGATAACAAAGGTTGGTTGAGTACTTTCAGTATATTGACATTGAGCTTGCCTATACACCTGGTAATGGAAAAACATTAGGTGATGTGTTGAGTTTGTGGACTCAGATACAGGTATTTCAAGAGACTGACAGTGAGTGGATTCTTATTAAGCTATTCTTTATGAATTATTTATAGGTGAACGACATGAATGGAAATAAGTTTCTTTCTATTGTAGATTTTACCTCTACCCTTCTGGATCGGGTGAGAATGAGAAATCTATTTATTCCAAAGTCCTATTTATTCATGAGAGTGTGTCAGGAGAGGACCCAAATCCTGGATGGACCATAGGCGAGGATGAGATCTTGCGCATTCAAGGATGTGTATGGGTGTTAGTAGACATACATGAGAATATGATGTGGGATTTTCATTCCTCGGCATGTTCAGTTCATCCTGGTGTCACCAATATGTATCAAGATCTACACCATCCGTATTGGTGGCCCTGCATAAAGAGAGATGTTGCTAGATTTGTTTTGAGATGTTCCACTAATTTTTAGGTGAAGGCAGATCATCAGAGACCGATATGACTTTTACAACATTTACCCATTCTCGAGTGGAAATTGAATGATGTCTCGATGGATTTTGTGATAGGTTTACCAAGGTCACATAGAGAGAATGATGCAGTTCGGGATGTTGTTGACTGACTCATGAAATTTTCTCACATTTTACCGATCAAGGAGACGTTGAGTATTGATGATCTTAGAAGGTTGTACATCTGAGATATGCAAAATTTGCATGGGGAAAATCACTCTGCAATTTTATAAAGAGACGCGTTCTTTACTTCTCATATTAGGGAAGAACTATAGAGGTATTTGGATACACAAGTACGTCTAAGAACATCATACAATGCCCTAATAGATGGCCAGTCTGAGCACCCGATTGAGGCTTCAAAGGACATGCTTCAAGAAAGCGTCCTAGATTTTGGAGAGTCCATGCGAGTGACAGATACTCCTAGTGGATTATTTCTAAAATAATAGTTTTTCAGGGACGATTATGATGGAAACTTATGATGATTTGAATGATAGGCCTTTCTAATCACCGCTATGTTGACTGTAGGTGGTAGAGTATGTTATGACGTGACCCCATCTCCTCTAAGAGACCAATGTGTATGTAAAGTAGATTCAGAAGTGGAAGGATACTACACATAATTTCTTAAAATATTATGCTGGTCGACGGAGAAAACCCGTGGAGTTTGAGGTCAGAGATTAGGTTTTCTGGCATGTTATACTGTGGTTGGAACACAGGAGGATTAGAAGTTATGAAAATCGATCACTTAGATACTTTGTTCCATTTGATTATTTTCAAAGAGTCGGGTTGGGTGCCTATCGATATCAGTTATCTCAGATGTATCAGGCCATGCATGATGTCTTCCATGTTTCTCAGCTATGGCATTACTTTTCAGAACTGTCTCACAATTTTCAACCTTGGGAGGCTACAATGGAGGTGGATTCATCCTTCAGGGATCACACTATAAAAATTTAGGATAATAGTACAATGGTTATTGGTTTCTAGTCTATTCCTATGGTACAAGTGTTATGGCCACACAAGTGAGTATTGGGTATGAAATTAGAGAGGGAGGAGACATTCAATCATTGTTGACAGATTTCTTTGATGTTTTTATTCTCCACCCCTAGAACGGAAATTATTGGATGAATTTCATTAATTTTTAATGTTTGTAAGATCCTAGATCATCATTTCAGGTATAGATATTGATTTTGGGTGATTTTGATGAGAAGGGAAGAATTTGTACAATTTTTATGTAGACGATGTGTAATCTTGAGTACACACTGTGTACTAGGTTGTCGCATGTAGGTGTGTACAAGACATGTAATGTCCAAGTACATGGTAATGTGGAATACCTAATACAGGGATCAATTGAGGTATATACATGACATGTACATTAAATTTCAACAACAAGTATATTTATTCGTATTTGATTAATCATGTAGGGGTCGTGTGAAATCTCCAGAACTCTCTTCTTTTTTATGTGCATTGAAAATTTTTATACAAAATCACTAAATATTCTCTCTTCCACCTATTTTTAATCATTTATCCAAATAAAACCCCATTGATTGGGTTGGAATTTCTACGGTGAATTCTTATTTTATCCTGAATCTCTTCCTCTGATTTCACCCCTTTCTCGAGTTATCTAAGGATGAATGGATTTGACCATTTTCTTGATCTAAGATGTTCTATACTGATTTAATTAGTTGGTATATGATATATATGTCGAAGTGACAATTACCCATGTTTTGGTTATTTCAAATTATTGAAATTGAACCCTTTTCAACATTCCATAGATTGATTGTTTGATTAGAGGTTTGATGTGATATTTTCTTGAATTTAATTTTTAATAAAGACCCCATGGGTTATTTTTCATTGTATGAATATTTAGGGCCTTGTGGTAAAGTATTCTTATGAGTAAACCCTCATTTCAATTCATTTCTTGATAAGATGGAACAACCTTTCGTTTGTTGTTTGTTAAATACTTATGGTGTACATTGTAAATGTTTATCCATGTGGACGATGAGATTAATTTGGGCTGATTGATATTTTTTATGCATTATTTATTTCTATAGGTCTATGAGAACTTGTTGTAGTTAGACCATAGGGGGAATTTATGTTGAGTGATTCCTCAAACTATTTGTTATATTTCGCTATAAAACCATAGGGGGGGTTGACAGTAACTACTTCCTCGGAGTTTCTAGAGTTTATATTATGATATCGGAGGGGGAATTCATATTGAGTGCTCCCCCAGAGTGTATATAGTTTTATTTAATGACCATATGGTTAATTGACAGTGAATTGTTCCTTAGAGTGTCTTTTCATATTTATTTCAATTTTTTTCCAGATGGGTTAGTCAATGGTATCTACCCAAAGGGTTAATGTAAATATTGATTATTATGACACATCTGCCAAGACAGATCATAATCATGGATTCGGTCCTATTATGTTGTCTTCTGAGATACCTATTTGTGATACATACATGATTAAATGATGATCATTAGATGATAATAAATATAAATGAAAACTGTATGATTGTTTACTTTTGTGTAATCCTAGATTCATTACTACATTTCAATTTTTTCCTACTATATATACTAACTGATAATTAGGAACTGATCTTTTAGTGGTAGAATACTAATATTAGTATCACTCTTTGTTTGGGTCATGTTTTGGGACATAAAATATTATAGTTTCGTAGGTGTGGATAGGAGAAATATCTATTCTTCATCAGGTACATGATTTTCTGGTTTGAGTTGGAGAGCATATGAAAAAGCATAGGCTTGCGATGATACTAGAGTATTCTTATTTTCATTGTACTTTTGTTCAGTTTTATTTCTAGCATACTGTATAGTTTGGCTGATTTTGTAGACATATGTGAAATGCATCATTTATATACATTCTCTAGTTGTTATTTACTTTCATTCCTCCAGTGTTTACTTTTTTATGGTATTATTTCTTTCACTGCTGTTAATATTTTGTATTTTTTATGTATGATCTCCCAATGAGGGAATAGTTTCCCTTCTATCACTCCCAAGGCCCTCAGAGTTAGTCGAAATTCCATGGCATTCGAGAAAAGGGGTTTGTGGCCATGTGATGAACCATGGAGGGGCACCTTTGGGAGGAACATGGAACCGAGACATCCGACCAGCTCATAAGAGGGTTTTAAGTCTACAGTGGTGAAATTATGATATCGAAATAAAACCAATAGGAATTTATCCCCTAACACTGAGGAACCAAGAGAATGACCCAACCACTGGTCCAACCTCATTGGGGTAATACATATTTACTATATTAGTAATTATTATAATGAAATAACTATTATTTTTAAATAAGTCTTTATATATTTACATATAATCAATTTTATATATATTTATGTATGTATTAAATTATAATATATTTATTTAAAGAAATATAATATGTTTTTTATTTATATTTAAATAATTATCATTACAAAAAATTTAATAGCACACTGTTGAGGGTAATAATGCTCAATCATTATCAGTGATAATTAAGTATTGTTAAAATATATATTTATTTTTGCTAAGTCTATAATCCCTCATAAATATTTCTTTAATAATCTATCATTTAGTGTTGATAAATATTGGGATTTACCAGCCCTAAAAAGTTCTGAAAAAACACATATTTATAAACACTTATAAATTTTGTATTGATAAAATTGATCACTGTCAGATATTTTTTGAAATAACTGTTAAATGTGTCCCCGATCTATTTCAAAAAACCTTAACCACGACTCATTGACCTAGAATTCTCATGCTCATGTGAAACTCCTCTACTTTCTGCACAACTCCTCTATGTTCCCTCAGATTTTATTAGTGCTAGAATCCAATGTATGTAATTTTCAACAATGACCCTATCATTGTTGATGTTTTTTGTTCTTATTGTTCCATTTTCCATGTTAGTAAACATGATGAACCCTGCATTTCCTCCAGTCACTAATAAAATATGATGATTGTGGTTCTATTTCACATTTTTCTACCTTCATGTGTATTTGAGTGTCCATTCCATTTTTCTCTAGAGACACAAATAAATGTTTTAATCCCATATTAATATTATCAAGGAGACTATTCATCCCCCCTAGTTTCCTCTTCATTTAAATAATATTTGGTTCCAAAATCTATGTATTTTTTAAATTTAATTCATCCTATAGACTAGATTATAGATTTTAATTGGTTAATTATGAGGGTTTTTTGTATTAGGGGATACCAATTTGTGACCCCCATCTATGGGTTATGAACATATAGGGACCATGGAAAGTGTGAAAATCATTAAAACAATTTTTCCTGGATTTTGGTTATTCATTTAAATTGTTAAGCCATGAAATGTTTTTATTAGATTTATCATTTTGATGAATATTTTCTTTATTGAATTCAATAAAATATTTAATTATTTAGTCATGGTCAATAAATTATGTTAGTGAAACATGTTGTGAGAATTATGTTCTGATAATTCATTCAATTTTATTATTAAACATTTACCATGGGTTAGAATGATTGAAATATAATTTCATTGTTGAGAAAATTATTCACAAAAAAAATTATAAAAATTTCATTGATTACATTGTGTTGAGAAATAATTGGGTCAATGGACATAGAAATACAAAAAAAACTTTTTATGAGTGAATTTCCCAAAAGTAATTGACATATCCGTGGTTGGATAGTTGATCAACAAAAATATGATATTTTATTTATTATTATATTTACTAATCAAAATAGTGTTATAATTAATTTATAGGATAAAAAATAATTTGACAATCCATCTAACTTTGTGAATTACCATAGAGGGAAAAATAATTGATTAAAGTATAATTTTTATGGTTCGGATCATTATGTCTTATTAGTCATGATAATTTATTCTCCATGTCCATAATGAACAAAATAGAGATATGTCCCCCCAATTGGAGTTAATCCTATAATTCATTCCATATCCCAACCTCTATTTTTATTTGATCAATTTTCATCACATGGTTAATGTTATTGAAATACTTTGATGATCAAGGGTTCTCATGAATATTTATTCTATTGATGGCTACTGTAATCTCTTCAAATTATATAGTAATTTTTTTTGAATTTAGTGTTATAAGTAAAAAATATTCTATAAAATATTAAATATGAATTCCACTATTAATAAATAACATATATTTCATAGTTTTTTTCTTTATTTCCATTTAAATTTATTCTTGAGAAAAATCATCCCTTTTAGATTGGTTATACATCTAGTTATTATAGGATAATACCATAAAACTCTTAGGTGGTATAAATGACTTGTTCTTTATGGACACAATTTATTAATATATTAGATACTCAAATAAATTAATGCCATATTGTATTATTTCAATATCATATTTTATGATATGAATGATTTCATTGTTCATCCATACCATATATCCATTATATATAAATTGAGGGTAACTTTGATTGATTCCATTAGTGTAGGTTGCTATGAAACATTAATCCTTATACTCTTGATTTCCATACATATCATTATGATGTATTTGACTCCATTTTTTAAACAATAATTCCTCCAAACAACAATAGATGTAATGATATCAAGCAACTAATGAAGGATTAAATAAATGTAGTGAAGGTTAGTTGTACTTCAGTATTAGTCTACAATATATCTATTCATGATTTCAAGAATGATGCATGAAATTGTGGAATTTTTTGAATCTACAATATTGCATATTTTTTATTCAATAAAAATTAAATGTCTGAATTGTCATGAAGAAAATGGCCTCCAAAAATGAGGATGCTTCCAATCATGGGCATGAAAATACTTTTGATGATAAAACTACAAAATTTTTAGTGTATCAACAACATGTTGATGAAAAAAATAAAAAATACGAAAATGATGCAGATCAACGTATTGAATAAAATTACCATCTAAATAAGTTATGGTATAAAATTAATGGTTGGTTGGTATCAATGTGTCCATCTAATTGAAACCATAAAGTCAACATTCATTGGTTATCTCAGGGTCATAATGAGGAAGAACATGTGGATTTATATTAAATCATGGTGCCATTTGAAGCCTTTTTAGAAGGAAATACTTGGGAATGATATAATGATAATGATACAAAATACTTTATCAATTTTAATGATAAATTATATAAGGAAACATTGATTTATTTTTCATTATTCCTTGAATAATTTGATTAATTTAGAAAATTAATATCAGAAACTTGTCATAATGTCCATTAGAAAATTCCATAGAGCCTTCCAGACTCTTCTTATGAAGTGTCTAGTTAGGGATGCTGAGTGAAAAATAAATCCCCACCCACAAATTTTTTTGAAAGCATTATAAATTAGAAATCTTGGACTTATTTATGGAACATTCATAATGAGAAATGATTTCATGTGCATTGAGATCGTTAATATATTATTTGATGTTATTTATTTTATCCAACTTCATTAGATATTTCTAAATTCTGGAAAAATAAAAGAGTGTTGAAAATAAAAAATTTTCATCAAAACCAGTGTACCCCTGTCATAAAGGAAGAATGGAGTATGATTCAACAGATAAGAAATTGGTTTGTATTTTAAATCAACTATAAATATATAATTTGTGATATGAAAAAATATATGTTTTCTTGTTTATATTCATATTGATGTAACTAAATATAAATCCAATTCAATCCCACTTCATGTTCTATGGGAGACTGCTCGTGTAAATAAGGATGGTAAATATTGTGATGAAAACACAAATTTAATATAGGAAGAATGTGTTATTGTGATATAATTGTAATTAATAATTATTTATAACAATATTAATTTATAAAAATATTTTCATATTTTTTTATGGTTTAGATGTATGAATCACCAACACCTGCACTAGATGAAATGATACTTACAGTATCATTGAATATGCATGAACTATATATTCATGTTAAGGGATTGTGTTCTGGAGTCTCCCCCAGAATGTAATTTTAGAAGATAAAACCATATAAAGATACATATAACATGATGAGAAAAATAAAGTCATAAGTAGACCAACTATAGAAGTTTGGTTAGGTAGACCAATTTATAACAAAGGATCAAAGGGAATTGGAATTAGATAAAATATCCCAAAATGATCCAAATGATTTCACTATCATTGATGCATGTCATTACCTGAATCCTTACCTAGGGAAATTATTTATTTTATTACTCTTTATCCTAAATATGAATCAAAAGTCATCTGATAACATTGTATTACTAAAATTATGAAGTGTGCGATTATATGTGATTTTTTTAGTCAACACACACATACCACCATGTTCTAAGGGGTAAAATGTATAATATCCTAGGAGACCAGATAAATAATCAACCCCTCAAAAAATGTCACATGAGAGTGGGGTTCAGTTAACTTATGACCTGACTATTGAATGGGTTGTTCGACATGATGACCAAGATATTATAATGATCGAAGATGCTATTATATAATTAATTCCAAGGCCATATAATCATATAACGATACATGAGGTATGTCTTCAAAAGAAATTTTCATATAAAAAACAAGAAACAAATGACCATAAACTATCTTAAGTGAGTTATGATATTATATATGGATAAAGTGTGTGGGAAATGAATTGTTGAATGACGAAAATATAGTGAATTGACCACGAAAACAAAATTCACTTCTTAGAGTAACTTCTCCTTTCTAGTTCTAGATAAAAATTTATTTATATTACAACGTCATATAGAGACCACATTTAAAGATAAATCTATGTCATACATTCATTATGAATAATAAATATTTGTAGCTTCCATTAAATATATAATTTGTCTCGAGTGTCTAAAAGAGTTTCTCAAACATGAATGGTAGGTCATCTGAAATGGGAATACATATATAAGGTACATTTAGATAATATGTATGTCCAAATAGTGATATTAATATTTTTATTAAAGTTAATAACTGTTATTATTTTTAAAGGAGTTTATATTAAAACTATAATATGGTATGATCGTGCGAAGAAGGATTTGGATTCATTAATCGTAGAATTATTTCTATGACAAAAATCACATTGGAAAAGAAATAAATAAAGAAAAAAAAGATTTGTTACGAGAAGAAAATAATAAAAAAAATAATCCAATTGATTTATTTGATTATTAAATGTTAAGGGTAAAACTATAATATCTAATAAAATAAAATATATTTTTAATTTTTAATATAAGAGAACTATTTTTTATTTTTTAATTAGAGCTAAATGATGATAATAATTATCATAGACATCATAAGTATTTAATTTTTGGAGTCAATGAATGCATTTCAAACCAAATGACCACACAAGATTTTTATTTTGATTATATTAAACATTTCAATCTTCATTTTATAGATAAAATTTGAATCATATGTTCAATCTTCATTCTAAAGGAAATTTTGTTAAGATACGATGGTCGCTAAATACAGGCCAAATCATGGAATGTGGTTGGTGTCTGATAAGATATAGCATATAGATTAATACTAATTGAAAACAGTAAGGTATATATAGAAATTTTTAACTATCAAAACATTTCATAACAATTTACTAATTTTTTTCAATGTTTTTACAGTGTCTAAATCAAGATAATGCAATTGATTGTCGATATTATGTATGAAAATTTACTAGAGAAATCATACAACTTGTAAATAACATCATCCCCCAATTGGTAATTTTAGAAGGTAATTTCATTTTCATTAAATATATATCATAATAATGTTTTTTATATTTTATTTGTACAATCATGACTGTCGAAATAAGAGTTACTCAAAAGAAGAAATAATTTTTTTAGAGATAAGTGGGCAGTGTAATATTTTTCAGAATGGATTTTGGCAAAAAGATTAGGTGATTTAATTATATTATTTTGATATTTTATGATTTATGACCTGTAAAATATATTTTTTGGGTAATGAATTAGTGTCAGAATGCTTATATATAAATTTTTATCTCTTTCTGTTGGAGAATATTAATGGTGGAAATCAATTTGTATTGATGCACTGACCTAAAAACAATTAAATTTTTGTATAAATGAAAAAGAGAATGTATAGGTAGAGGTGGAGGAAATAGAAGAGGTGGAGATAAAGGTGTAGGATGAATAAGAGTAGGAGTCAGAGACCAAATTGGAGGAATAGGTAGGGGCAAAGACCGAGGTGGACACTAAGGTGGGGAAAGATACAAAGCACTGACCTATAAAAAATAAAATGGATGGGAAATGAAGTAGAATATGGATCATACAATAATTGTGTTTAAAAAAAATTCATTATATCTTCACACAATACTTCTCATCTAACATAATATTTTTTTTCCAGATTAAAATAAAAGTTTAGTAAAAAAAACATGTGGAATACTCAAAACTGATAAAAAACATTTGTGTTGTTTTTTAAAATTATGAGAACAATCTATACATTAATTTTAACATATAGGGATTAGTGTCTCCTAAATTCAATTCATGGTGTTACTGGTATGAGTGGAAGAACATCTTTTTATTCAAAAATAAAATTAATTTTAATAAAAAAGAACAACTGACATTTTCGAAACAAATAAAACACATTCTGATTGTTTTCATACTTTTGTACAATGATTCATGAGTCATTTGAGACATATAGTATTCAGCTTTTTATCAATATGATGCACAAAGTGACTCCAGTTGTGACTTGATTTATTCAAAATTGGCATTAATTTCAGTTAAAAATCTAACGAACTCAAAATAGAGGGAATGTGTTGAGATTGTTTCCTTATTGAAGGTTAATGATCCAAAAATTATTTTTGACATGTAGGGATTAGCCGCACCTCTATCTGAATCATGTTGTGACTGGTGTGACTCCAACTACATAATTTTTATTTATAAGAGACATTATTTTTTGTAAAAATAACTAACATACACAAAATTGATAAAACACATTTGGATTTTTTTGGTACTTTATGAAAATGAACCATATGACATTTTTGATGTGTGGGGTTTAGTCACACCTCAATATGACATGCAGTGTGAATGTTATGACTCCTAGTACATCTTTTTATTCATAATCAAGATTAAATTTTATAATAAAACAAATAACATACTTAAAACAAAGAAAACATGTTCTAATTGTTTGGAAAATTTTGGATAGCATTCCATGAGTCATTTCAAAAGTGTATCATTGAGTTGTGCCATAATATAATGCAAATTCTGAGTCCAAGTGAGTCTTTATTTATTAAACATTGACAATAATTTTATTAAAAAATTATATAACATACTCAAAACAATGAAAACACATTCAAAATGATTTTTTAATTTAGGTAAATGATACATACATAATTTTTTATGTGTAGGGATCATGCTATCCTGTATCAAAAGCATAGTGTGATTGGAATGACTCCAGCTATGTCTTTTATTTCAAAAGTGAAATTAATTTTTGTAAAAAAGCAAATAACATTTTGAAAATAGAGAAAACACATTTAGATTATTTTGGTATATCTTGAAAATGATATTTTTATTCGTTATGATGTATATAGATCGGTTTTACTTCAATATAACACACGATGTGACTTGTATGATTCCAATAGCATATCGTTAATTCCAATGTGACATTTAGGGATTACAGAAACATCTATCTGATGTATGATGTGACAATTATGATTCCAATAGCATATCATTAATTCTAAAGTGACATTGATTTTAATCATAAAAACAACAAGCATACTCAAAACTAAGAAACCCTATTTAGATTGTTTTTATTATTTAGGAAAATTATGATAGAGTAATTTTGGATTTATAGAATTTAGAGTCACCTAAATCTAATGCACAGTGTGATTCCAAATGTGTCATTATTATTCAATGTTGAAATTAATTTTAGTAAAAAACAACTGACATACTAAAGAATGAGAAAACACATTTGGATTTTTTTTTAACTTTAAGAAAATTATCCATACATAATTTTTTATGTTAATGTATTAGGAACACCTCTATCTAACACATGGTTTGATAGGTATGGCCATAACTGTGCCTTTTTTATTCAAAAGTGGCATTAATTTTATCCATAAAGACCACTATCATACTCAAAAATAATAAAAACACATTATGATTATACATATTCTATTAAAAAATGATCCATGAGTCGTATGGGATATGTATCATTTAGATGTGCCTCAATCTAATGCACAGTGTGTCTCCAAAGGCAAATTTTTTAAAAAAAAATCAATTTTAGTAAAAAAACTACAAGCATACTTAAAACTGACAATATGTATTTTTATTGTTTTGGTTATTTATCACATTGATAAAGAAGTCATTTTTGATATATAGGTATCATTTTCACCACATTATGATTCAAAATGTGACCTATATGACTCTAACTATATCAATTTATTCAAAAGTGACATTAATAAAAATAATAAAACAAATAACATACTCAAAACTAGTAAAACACATTCTGATTGACATGATAATTATGTAAAGTGGTCCATGAGTCATTTGGAATGTGTATAATTAATCCTCAGCTTCATATGATGCATGATGTTACTAGAATGACCTCATGTTCATCTCTTTAATTCAAAATTTACATTAATTATATTAAAAAATTACTATCATACTTAAAACAATGATAACAATTTCACAGTGTTTTAGTAAATTAGGAAAATGATCTATACATAATTTATGACATGTAGATATTAGAATCAACTCAATCTGATGCATGGTGTGACCAGTATGACTCTAAATGCATATTTCTATTCAAAACTGACATTAATTTAAGTAAAAAAATTATCATACTAAAAAGTGAGCCAATGCATTCTGATAGTTTTTATAAATTATTGAAATGACCCATTAATAATTTATAATGTGTATCAATCATTCAGGCCTTAATTGAATGCATGGTGTAACCCATATGACTCCATATATGAGTTTCATATTGAAAACTGACATTAATTTAAATGAAAAAAATAGCTGACATATTCAATAATAGTATTAAATTTTTCTTGTAATAATGATAGAAATATTATTATATTTAAATCAAACAATTTATCTTATTGTTGTAATTTTGTGGATGATTTTGCGGATGCAGCTTGTTGTTGCAGCACACTGCACCTGTTTCTGGTGATGTAGTTTGATGCAACATCACAATGCATCTTTCACCTTTATTACTACTACTAAATACACTAATCATTAATTCCTCAATCTGTTCTTTTTGAATCAGTGATATATGTGACTAATTTATCATAACATATATTGGTTTTGGTAATATTTATTTATATCCGCACAATAAAAAGATGTGAGAAATCCTACTTTTATCAGTGAAAAAAGAACTGATAATTCAAAACATTTTCAGCGTAAATAAAATTATTGATAAAAGATGTCATTTTTAGTGGTTTTAAAATAAATGACATTGGAATTATTTATCAATGCTAAAGAAACACACTAATAAATGGGGGATTATATCAACAATTTTAAAATCGATGATAAAAGTATGATTTATGAGAATCTTTTTTCACTGATAAATATATCCTTTAGAAGCGCTCTTTTAGGACTAATAAAAGCGCTGGACTACTAACCACACTAAGGTTATCAGCACTTTTATAGCAATTATAAAGACTGATTCTGGTGCTATTAAAAGTTTTCTTTGTATGATATTATCTTTATCATACCTAGGGTGTAGTTGATATTGATATTGAACCCCTATACGCACTCAATCCACCATCATTTCCTCAAGTTCAGATCCTTCATTAAGAAAATTTAGCTCATGATTTTTGGGTCCATGTAGGCTATAAAATTATTCCTAGAATGATAATGAATCCATCTATTAAGTAAATACATAATTTATATTTAATTATGGTCATCATTTGAGAAAATAATTCTCATTTGGATAGATTTTGAGAGATATATCTCAATTATATGGTCAACATTCATAGTAATGTTACCCGTACATATACAAGGAGAAATAAAATAATCCATATAAATATATACATCTTAGAGTATATTCAAAAAAGGATCGATTTTTTAGAACCACCTAGTCTTCTAAAAGGATGATTGGAATACTGGACTCCCCATAAACTTTACCCCTTTAAAGTTTAAGGATGTAATAAAAAAATAATTATTAGTGAAATATTTAATGAACCATTTGTAATACACCAGAAAAACCAGAAAAAATATGATCTCAAAGACATTCCTCAAAATCTCCGATGTGATCACATACATTAAATTATGTGATTTTACTAAAAACACATGTTCTATAACCAAATTTGCAAGAATATGAACATAGTATATCTATATGTTGAAGTTATAGTGTTTATATTAAGGAACATGATCACATAGAGATCTTAAAAATTTAAATAATGTCTCTGATACTCCTCCATTGATTTTTGATGAACCAAAAATTCAACTATAAAAACTATTAAAATTGAATCATTCTATATAAAGAAAATCGGGTTCATCAAAAGTCATTAAAACCATGGTGGTATTTCTTTAATATAATAAACATTTTCAAATAATCAAAAGTGTCTTGTATAGTTTGGAAACTAGTATTGGGAATGTTTTCCACTATTAAAACGACACAGTCAAACTAGGAATGGATGATACTGAACGAAACCCCCATTGATACCTTGAGATGGTGAAATATATTGTCAAAATGTGGAATAAGGTATTTATTATTAATGATGAATTGATTCCATTTAATATAATCAATGAACAGTTAGAGGGAACCACTATCCTTTTTATAAAATACCACAAGAGTGATTTAAGGAAAGATTCTCCGATAATTGAAACATTTATATTTAAATCATCTAGTTATATAATTAATTCCATCAAATTGGTTGTGGAACTATTATACGATTTAATAGATATTAGTTCTATTATTAGTGCCAATTACATAGTAATATATACATCCTTTTAAAGATATACTCATGAAAAATACTCTTGAAAAACCTCTTGGAAATCACATGAAATGGGAGGAAACCTGGTCTTGGAGACAATCCCATTATCCTGTGAATAAAGGGACTAAAAATTTCTTGAAATAATTATTACCTCATAAGGTGGAGTTTCAACTTGATTTCATAGAGGATCCCATTATCCTTGAAGAACTAGATTGCTTTTATCAGGGGTTATAAATGTCACCCATTAGTGATAGTAATCAATATGGAACATGTATATTATCATTTATTCCCTTACATGGATCATTTCAAATATTTATAATTCTAGTAAATTTAAATTACATCATAGAGAAAAACTCTGAAAAAGAAATGATACTTGATGAGAACCAAAATCCATACAATTTTATTTTACAAAGAGGTATAATAAACATCATGGAATATGGCATGAAATCGGTTGGGATTCCAAATATGTGCATAGGACGATGTGTAATAAGTAAATTAGAATCACATGAATCGAACAATGACACATCGATGGATTTTATATAAGATAAATACCTAAAATATTCACATCACATGAATCATATTCCACTGGTGTATAATCCAAATCATGAAGCTGTCCCACCTATATTTTCACCAATGGATCAAAATTGGCTTATGGGTCTTACTTAACATTACTATACACATATGATGATCCATGGTTTTTTCCACACCGACTAGAATGAGTCCCCATACCTCTATATTCCTCAAACTGGGAATATTTTCTCCATTGATTCATTTAGAATTCACAACACTATGATATAGTGTAACTCTTACAAAAATAAATCATGTAATCTAGGAATCCATCCTATTGAATGAGTTTGAGTGAAGCAGAAATGCAGACCAAATATTCCCAACATTCAACAGTAAATAAACATGATAGAACAACTCCTTATGGTTGATTGTGAATGAATCTATATAGGGAATCCATATCTACTGTCACCCTTATAACTATATTCCCAATTCTTTCAATTCTTTTTATGTGATCAAACCTCATTATGGCCTAGTTCTTTAAGGATACCAGAAAGTATTATCATTCCTTCATGGTCAATATCCACATTAAATAATGGTTAAACACATCAACCAAGGTTTTTACATTGATTTGTATGAATTGATCTCAAATTCCTAGAAGTATACCCATTTCATACCATTGGAATTTCAATTTATTGTGGGAAACTACCTCATGATAAAAGAGAAATTTCCCCATGAATTTTTGAATGTAATCCAGAAAAAATGCTAACTATGGAGGATCTCTATTAACTCCAGGTAGTTAAAAAGGGATAAAGTATTTTATAAGAACATCTTATTGAATATTAAATTGATTTCTTTTCACTCATATGCTTATGATACGTTTCTAAATAACTGACACCCATTATATATGATTGGGAACATCTATCATTAAGGCTAAAAACTATGAGGGAATCTAGAGTCTAGAGGAACCTAAGATCATATCAAAATTCCCCACCCAATCATCTTCTGACTTAGATTCCATGGTTCCCTTAATATAAGGGGGTTTTTCATAAATAAATAATGATGTCAATATTTTTTCGACCTGGTCTGGAATCCATATAATAATTAGGACCATGTCTCAATCTTCGAACTATTGCTCAGATATCTTTACCCAATACATACACTAATATATATTATATTAGTAAGGAAATTTATTTTATGCCTCCTCTTGTGGTTATATAAGGGATCAATGGGGATAAATAATGCTACATGAATCAAACAACTAAAACAGATAAACTAATAATATTTTAACCCATGAAGAAAAAAGTAAAAATAGAAATAGACCCATATAAATCAACATATTATTATAGAATCTAAATCAATAATTTAAACCACACCACACTAACATTGTGGATAATCGTAGTTGATATCCAATATAATACACTTGTAATGGGAGTCAACAAAATCAACAACATCCCTGGGTTTCCCCATGGATGTCAAAATGCATGTTGGATAGAAACCCCACTTGTAATAGTAACCTTCAGTGGAAATTGTTCTATATCATATAGATCCAGAAATTACCAGAGAACATTTCCCAATGAACATGTCATATATGGGGTCTGATACCTCAAAGTCATAAACTAGTCTGAGTTACCATCTATCCCATCTCCCGACACATCACATGGTATGGCCTAATGTGCATTCATGATCCCCATCAAATTGAAAATAGTTCATTGGAATTATATATATCACATGGGAGTTATTTTTCCGTATGAGTGTCAATCAACATCAATAACCAACATCAAAAACATGAACATAACCATCAAAACCATATTCCATATAAATTAAATACATAATAGGAATTAAAAAATAATGGATTCTTATAAATATATATTTAAAACCAAAAATAAAAAAAAGATAAGAAAAAAAATAAAAAATATTCCTTATAGCATGAGGGCCATATCTAATTATTTCACTACCACCAACAACTACCCAAAGATAATACACAACAAATAATTTCCACTTCCACATCCATTGAAGGCTATTACATAAAAAAAAGAAAAATTATGGTGTAATAATTTCTATTGGGGATATGTAAGGTGTCAGAACACATTTTTAATAGGATCCCAATAGATGTTTCGTGAATATATATTATAATAAAAATAAACATAATAGTTTTGAAAGAAATAAAATAGTTCAATTTATTTTATTTTCCCTAATCATGTGTTAAATTAAATGTATTGAAATGTGATTCAAGATTAAATATAAATAGATAAATTAATTTATTACACACCATGGGAAATCCCTATGTTGCTACTATATGTGGGAAACTTATATGCCTATAGTCTCAGTGATCAAACCTAGAATCAATTGAAAATATCATATTCAAATAAATGAATCCATATAATCATAGTTTTCAACATGTTGTAACCTAAATCATATAATTATGTAAGGTTAATTCATTGTTTACTTTTCCATCAATACCATCCAACATACCAAGTGTACCCATTTTCTTCACCCAATTAATCAACCATACAAATCATCATTTTCTAAACACCAAGAAATAACATTCCAAATAATAATTTTTTTATCTATTTTCATTTGGGATTAATCATTTCAAAGACATAAATATTGTAATTCATTTGATAAATTCAATTTTTTCAGAAACCAAACTTTAATAGACATTTAGATATTGTTTCAATAATATTGAAATCCTAAAATAATTGTTTAATATAAACAATCCTATATTTCTCCATTAAATGCCCAAAATCCAATATGAAATCATAAGAATAAATGTGTGTGGACCCCATGGAATTATTCATAGCCCACAACCAAAATAAAATATATAAAATAGAAACTTTCCCTACAATAGGTCATAAAAATAAATAATTACAATATTAAATGATGCATAAGGGATAAGAGACCATGATAGTATATGTGTATAAATATACAGTGAGAGTTTTGAAATATCCAATCTCAAAATATCTCATGATTTAAATCCAAGAGGAGGTTAGAGAAGGAAAGGAGTGATCTTGTGGATTAGGGAACTCGATTGGGGACAAATGAGTTTGAAGTATATTACGAACTGAGAGAGGAAAATTTGAAATTAGATTTTCATTATTTTATGGAAAATTTGAATGGTTTATCCACGTGGCCTGAAAATATAGTTCTCCAAAAACGAAAGTATCTCTATCAAGTGGTGGAGGTAGGATTAATTTTTTGGGCTTGGGAAATGAAAATTATCAAAACAATGATGGCTTGGTAGTTATTATTTCACTGATACATGGTTTGTAGGGTAATTGACCATAGTTTCTAATATCCATGCACCAACTGTTCTCCTCCCTCTTTCCCTCCAAAATCATCATTTCTTTATGAAAACAAAACAGACAATTTAATAATATCATGTAAAAAATAAATAGAAAATATCAGATTATAGGAAAATTTATGGGACTCTAGATCTTGTATAGAATGGGTTCCCATAAATAGAGACCATTCCAAGACTTTTTGATAATGAAAATTTTATATAAATAAACACATTCTCAAATATAATTATATATAATTAGTCATTATAGCTTGATAACAAACAAAAATGGTTCCATTATATCTATATTAAAAAAATATCACTATTTTTTCTAACTAAAAATGTTTTAAAGACATATTTTCACAATGAAATATGAACCTCGTGAAACAAAGATGAGTTATGTATATCCAAATGAAAAATTATAACATCATCTATATAGTTTGAAAATATAATTTACTGTATAATGATTTAAGATATAGATTATATAAAAAATTATCTATAAAATATTGTGATAAGTAGAATCTAAAAATCATTATTTATTAGAAGTAATTGGATTGAACTAAGAATAATAATAATTGTGTATTTAATTTGGTGATACTTATTCAGGATTTAGTTGATAATTTTATAAATATAAAATAATCAGATCATGATTTACATTCTATTAAGACATATATAAATGTTGGGGACACCACTATTGGAAGGATACAAGACTATAATTTGTTATTCTTATCCATGGTAAAATAATTATTTTCCACTTTTTTCAGTAAATAACAATTCAACATAATACTTTTGTATATGGAAGATACAAGATATAATCCATAATTAGTACAAGGAACTTTTGATAAAATTTTAATGGTCATGTATGAATCAATGTTTGACTAATTAGGTTATGAAATTACTCACCAATCAGCTGGTTCACAATAAAAATCAAGGATTGGAAGGACAATTACAATCAATATCTCTAATTATTTGGAAATTGAAATAAATTTCCTTAGATATTTTCATCATATTTCCAATGTTGATTTAAAAATATAATACAATGTAGGTGATTATTGATTTATATAAAATTATATTCCACATTATCCTAAAATGAAAATCTATAAGTTTGGATGATCACGGTATTATCAATATCCATTAAGGGGTGAAATTTCATGGGGTAAAATATTCAATTTTCTCTAATATAGATCCTTGATTTACCTATACGATTTTTTTCTACTTCCAACATGCCTTGGATCCTATTACAAAATGGACATGATATATCTTCCACCAAAAATCTTTTGGTCAAAATTCATCATTAATATACTATAGGATATGATATATGTTTATTTTATGTATTTTGGTTTCTCTTAGGATCAAATTTTTCCTGTAGTAGAATTTTATTAAACCAATAGTCATAAAAAATTACATATGGCGCCAATCTAATCACAATATGACTTATTTTATCCATCACATATTTTTTGTGTTGATAATAGGGAAACCTCCCCATATAGTGAAATCCTTATTCAATAGATGACTAATAAGTTTAATATTATTATAACATTGATAGAAATGACTCCAATCCTTCAGAAATCATATTCTGATCTTTATGTTGACATAGTAAATTTTTTTAAGAGTTATTGAGCATTATACATGTCCAAAACTATGATCTAGCATCATATTTTTGTTTTGAAATGCATGTTCCCTCATTAGTGGATTGAAAATTTAGAAATCCTTAAATAGATTGGAGTATTTACATATCAACTAGAATATCTACTATGAATCAATCTAGAAGAATTTTTTTTCTGCATTTCTACAAAAAGAGGTAATAGTATGTTCCTAATCATGTTATTAGATGGAATAATATTATAAATAATTAATAAGATACAAATATACATACCCAGATTCAAATCGAATATATGAAAGAAAATATCATATGATGTAGATGAATCTCATTGGTTCTATTCATATGAAATCATGGTGATGTATATGATGAAATATGAGAAAAAAATATTTTTAATTAGGAACTATAGATATAAATCAATAATGAAACAATTTGTATATTGATTTTATAGGATATAAATATCCATTATTGGGGAAATATAATGCCCCAAAATTGTATTATTTCCATTTTTATAGTGTTTTATTTAGTTTCAAATTGTATTTCGAGTAGTTGGAGGAGATAAAGAGGAAGAAGATAAACCAGATCTATAATATCATACTAGAATGCTTTCAGAATGTGTAATATTATCCATGGTGTGAATGGATTCATGGAATAATTAATTAAAATTTTATTATGGTAATTCACATAGTGAACATCCATTCATGTCATGAATATGAATCATAATATTTAGGTTGAATCACCATTTATTTAGTCGTATAGTAAATCAAGATGATTCATGGTGTGAATTCCAAAGTAATACCATGAATTGGGTTTATTAACACTAATTAATTATATTCAATTCCCCTCTCTCCTCATTATTTTTGAACCTTTTCCTTCAAAATACATCACTCCTCTGGGATAATTCAGTTCTTTCATTCCATCAAATTTGTGATTCCAATGAATTATAGTGCTATAGATCTTAGAAATCAATGTTAATTTTATTATTATTCCATTATTGCATTTACCATTGTATTTCTTATAAATATAATCCATATAATGTGTTTGAAACTCTTTGATATATTAGACTACACATTGTGTGAACATATCTTCTTGTGATTTATTAGATGAATGTAAGAATGAACCTATATATACCTATATCTATATGTGATAAATCAAGAAGAAACCTATTTTGAGGTGTGTGGATTCACTATATCTACACTATTTCTGAAACAAAGAGGAATTGATATTAACATTTTCATAATTTTTATATACAATGGAAAAAAATATTGAAATCATTTAAAAATGTGTTTTTTGCATAATATGATGGGTTTTTCATGACCCTCATTACAGTATTGATTAATTGATAAAAATAGAAAACAATTATTTATATTATATGAAAGGGTGTAATACCATGGAATAAACAAGGCATTGAATGAGTTCATATTTCATTTTTTGTGATATTATGGTTCATAATTGTGGGTAGTGTCATAAAAACACATTAGTTAACAACAATATGACAACATAGGTTGGAATGATATGTTTCCTTTGTCTATGGTAGGACTGTTCATACGTGCATATTATCTAACTACTCAGATGCTCAACTCTTCTGTGGAGATAATATCTATGGAGGGTAAACCTTCCATTCCTCTTCTAGATCACATTTTACACATTCTGGGAAATTACTTCTCTTAGTGAAAGAATCATCACTACCTATCAGTCAAGATATTTCTAAAAATTCAAGATTCATTGTCATTCTATCTCCTCTTGCATGTCATTTTCCCCACTAAGTCTCTTCACTCTCACAACAAGAATCCTTCAGTAATGATTATCCCAACAGCCTCCAAAATATGAATATAACACTTTCATGTACCATCATATTCCTCCTCATTCTTGTTCCATCATGGAAATCCATTTCTAATATTATTCGGGATCCTATCCGCCAAAAGATCCGAATTCTCCCTCTCGTATTTCCATATATTAAAGCAACCATCCTCACGCTGATCTCATTATGCCACCATTTCTGGCATTGGTCCCTTACAGAAAACAGGTTTACCCATAAGAGATGTGGATTCCCCCTGTCAAAACCCATCTCATAGAGATTATATGATATAAATCCTTTCATCCTTATCTCATCGCCCATTGAATAATCCAAGGTCGTCATGAGAAGATCATCTCCCTACCTCAAATATGTTCTTAGTGCTTTCTAATTATTCTCAAACATCCATAGATTTTCTACCCCTAGATTTCCCAGAGCCCCATATAGTCTTAAAATATATGAAAACCTACCTCTCCAACGTATTTATCCTAGTGTCTCACCGTTCATTGATTTGGTCTCTTAAATAAAACCCGGTTAACCTTCAGAGATTCTGATACCCCTTTTCTGAATTCTTCTCAATGAGATTGTATGATTGAAATAATTTCTTCCATATATATTAGTATATTGAAGGATCCACGACCAATATAATCAAATATAGTCTCATTGTCATGTGTGTTCTCATTCCTCTATAACATCAATTGATATGTCTTCCCCATCTCCTTTTTTCCTTTAATTTTTATACCCCATGTGGCATTCGAACTATGAACCATAGAAGGCGTATAACCACCCTATCCTCTAATTCTTTATCCCCTTTGGTGGTTTCATACTATTTTCTATTCCTCAATTAATTTTATCTATTTTAATTTAGAATTTTGGCATCCTTGATAAATTATAAAATAAATATATTTCCTCTTTAATTAGTTATATATCATCAATTCCACCTTGGTGGTAGTTTTGTGACTAAATCACCATTATTCAATGTATATGATCATTTCTTATAGAATGAAGATAAAAAATTCCATGTATATTTCCCCCCAATATTAACACATTTTTTTTAAATCAAGAATAGTAGTTATTTTTTAGGATGCTTTTAATTAATATATTACCTCTATAATTAGATCATATTCCCTAAAAATCCTCCTCAGTTTCATCTTGAAAAAATTTTAATCCCAAACAAAAGAGTTATTGATGCACAACATCACATCCTTTGATCCTAGGGTTCGAATATTTTTTTTAGGGGAAACTTCCATATAAACGTAGATTAATTTGATATAAATTGAGGTTCTATTTTCTCAATGATGGATAGTCAAGGCTTCATAGTTTTCTTATTTCGTTTTGGGATTCTGGATGTGGGGTTTATATGATATTTATTTACATGCTGAAACAATTTGGGAGGTAGTGACTGATCCCATTTTACTCTTTATAGGGGTTGGTCCAAAATCTATGTTGCCTCTGCCTTACCAGACATCAATTTATCCCACCCTTTCATGGATCTCTCTTACCATTCCCAACTTCTAGTTTACATATCTCTAGGAAATTCATGCATCAACCTACTTTTATTCTCCCAAATCTAGTTAGCTAGTCTGGATTTTCATTTTTTTGTTGCATATTCATGGTTCACGATAGTTTTATATTGTTAATTTTTAGGTTCATAACTATAAAATTGGACATCTTAGATGTAACCTTCACTACTAGGAAAAATGATGATCTGCTGGTCCTAAGGATTGGGAGGTTTTTAAATCGATCATTAATCAGCTCAAATCTTGGAAATAGAGTTCATTGGATAACTACCTTTTGCATTTCCCATTATCAAATAAAATAATACATGTTTTAATTACACCTAGATCAAGACTGGTTTGATCAAGGGAAATCCAGGAAAAATGGTTCCATGATTTAGATAAAAATACATCCTTCATTCATTCACATGTTAGGGAAATGTGAAAGATCGCAAGGCTTGACATCCATCATGATCATTGATGTTTCACATTTAATCACAATGAAGATATAGGTATGAACCTCTCACTCTTGAGGTCACTTATTTGACTTCCTGATCCATCCATAAAAAGAGGGTACCCATCTAGCTGTGTAAATCTTTTTTATTTCATTCCCCATGTGGTCACCACTAATATTAACTATTTAATACATTCAGTTTTGGATGTGAAAGAGTTTAATCTGGTTGTTATTTTTACCAATCTATCTATTGCATGGGGTCCTTGTGAATTCTATGGTACCCTTTCCATTTCTTATTGGGATAAAATAAAATATCTCTTACAATCATCAACGTATTATTTTATCCACAGAGTCTGTATTTTGCACATGGAAAATGATACCTTTTTTTTTCTCATACCTAATTTCAAATACCCATCTTTGTTGATAGAATTCAAGTGCTTTATCTCTTCTTGGATGTAAATTTTATTTCTAGTGAACAACTGGTCATTCATCAAATTTATCTATAGAATGGGACAAGGATATCCACCATCCCCTACTATTTCCATTATCATGTTGAATGATCTCAGTAAAATCATTAAAAGGATCATTGATGAAGTCATTATCGCCTATTTATAGTGTAGGTACACTTATCCCATTATTTATCACATCATGTTTGCTTATGATACAATTATTATTATCATCGTATCTAAATGTTCAGTTTTAGGTATTAATAAGGTTTTCGATGATTTTTTTATAGGGAGTGGAAAATGTATTAATTGGGATAATTGCAGCCTCTATATTAGAATATGGTACTCAAACATATTTTTTATTCAATTCAGTCAATTCTTGTAATTAAAATATATATATTCTATTGAAATATTTTGGATTTCGTATCTCCTCATCAATGATCCACCTTCTTAACCTTGACAAGGTGGTTTCTCGAATCACGAGATTTATAAACAATTTGATAAACCAATACATATCATTTGAAGAGACAATCACCTTCATTAACCACATTCTCTTACCTATCCCAAAACAACCTCTATCAATACTTATGATTCCAAAGTCTATAATTTTATGAGTTGAATCATTATGGAATATTTTATCTAGGATTCCCTTTTTGAGGGAAAATATATTTTTCCTTCATTGGTATGGATATTTGGAATGGAAATTAAGAGAATGATAAATATTAAGGTTTTTTTGGTTTCAATTCCTGTCCTCCATAAAAAATATTCTTAGGAGGTCACTGAAGCTATGAATCCATGGGGGAAAGAATCCAGCATCAAATATGGAAAATATTTGGGTATACATAAGGAAAGAACATTATTTATATAATGAAAGCTCCACCTACATAATCCTCTCTTGGAACAAAATGCTCTGTGTATGATCAGTGTAGGTGGTATCAATATCTGAATACATAACTATGTTGGAAATAATCCTGTTTTCCTAGGATTTATTACCCATGCTTTTTCATTAAAGGAAGTGAGAAGGTATCCATTTTTCAACATAGTTATCTTCAAAAAAATTAGTTCATGATCATTTAACATATCAAATTGACTCAAAAGCATGATAGACGTATCTTCACTGGTTCTCGATCTATTTTTTTCAATGTAATATATTTTTGTACGATGTACCATCGATTAACCGATTTGTAAAAAAGGGTTGAAACCCACTTTTAAAAAGTTATACATGTTATCTAGAGATTTTGTTTGGATGGTTATTTTTCATGTAATACCAACAGATAATATTATTTATCTTTTATCAATATGCTTTAGTTGTGGAAAGAACAATTTCTATTCCTTGCATCTCTTATTTATTAATATTTATTGGGCTCCAAAATGTTGGATATGGGAAAAGATGATGCATTTTTGTGGAGGGTGATATATTAAAATTTCATTTAATAATCATTGTCTGAAAACAAGAGTGGGGATTTTTCACATCATATTAATGATTTATTTATTTAATATATAGTGATATAAATATATGGTCTTGAGAACATTATTTCTTGATGTTTTTTGTTCTCCTGAAAAGGCCCTTATGAATTTCCATAACTGGTCTTATGAGGATTCAATTGTATAATCCCTCTATCAAAGATATATACATGCACTAATTGTTTTCGAGAAATTCCACTCATTCTCTAGGTGCTAGCACGGAGAATTGAATATAAGTTGTTGTTTTTTTCTTGATCACTCATTATTCAGTCTTGAAGATAAAATAGCATTAGTATCATGTTATTGAGTGGGATTATGGAGAAGGAGTCGATATAAAATTTATTATGCACAACAAATATCTATTTCTAATCATGTAATTGGTTTCAAATTCTTTACACAATATAATTAACCAAGTGTTTTTAGATATGTGATTTCAATTAGAAATATTAATATCATAAATTCAATTGAATATAATTTCAACCATTAATGAAATATTGGGACACAAAATAACATAATTTTTATTATTATTATTATTTTTTGGTGTACCAACATTCCCAAAATGGATAATTAATATTTATTGGCTTATAAATAATTATATTATCACTGAGAAATGTCTTGGTCCATTCAAACACATCTTGAATTTATTAAACACCTCCTTAATTATATTATTATCCTAAATAAAATTTTGTTTATAAACTAATGAATAAATATTTTTTAAATATTTAGTAAAATAAATAATTATATTTTATTCACAGACCTATGATTAAATATATATTTAATTCATGCATTAAATTTAACATGTATAATATTATTCCATTGTCTTGAGAATAATACTTATTATATTAATTAGTTTTAAATTGAATCTAATCAAGAACAACTGATCCACATAGTGTGTTCCCCTATAGGATTAATTCTTATTGGCATTTTTCAGACATTCCTAAAATCCAAGATTACAATCTACAAATGGTCCAAGGATCCGATGATAAAGAACATAATGTCTCCATGAAAATAAACACATACATATTATTAGGGTGTATTAAAATACATTTTTAACAATATCTCTTCAATTAGGATGCACGATGGAGTCATCAAACTATATACTCGATACAAAATTCATGGAATATCTAAAATTAGATAGACCTTAAACCATGGTCACGGAATTTTGGGATACTATTCTATTTCAATCAATGGGATGATATATAAACTCCCATAAATATGGAAACTGAAAATTATTCCTTAATGTATCCATTAATAACGTGTCATTCATGACACACCCAACATAGCATACATCCCTTCAACATATAGAATAATGGGTTTCGTCAGAAAATCTATGAGTGCATGTTATGACATGCCTTAATGATAATATTAAAGTCTAAAGACCATTATAAATTCTCTTAGACTGCAATACTCGATAACCCCAAATCATGGAGAATCCCTACTAGAAATTATGTTCTCACAGTCTCCCATCATGTATATTATCATTTGTGAACATAATAAGAAAAAGTATCATCTTTATATGAGTACTCGAACCTTATGGTCTATATACTATGTGTACCACCATAGTATTTTATCCAATAATAGAACTGTATTGTGAATATTGGCATAATACTTATTTTTTCTCGACATATAGGGTTACTAATATGAACTTATGAATATGAAATATAATTTTGGACATTAATACCTTAAATTCATCAAAAATGATGACCAATATGTAATACAATGATTTGTTTAATATTTAATACATCAAATAAAAATGTAATAAATGTAAACCATGTTCATTCTTGGACACCAAGTCTAACAAACTCCAACATAGACTACAACCAACTACCTACAACATTCATTATAATAATCCTTACATGATAATCATGTTTCTTCAATGTCATTGATTTAGTTAGGGGGTCCACCACATTTTATTTTTGGATATACTTGTCACTACAACCTCACCTATTTATGAAAAATATATCATGAGAAGATGCTTCAGATGTATGTGATTCATCAGATAGTCTGACATTGGAAAATTTTCAAGAGCCGACACTGTAGTATTATCATGTTAGTTTGTGATGGGACCATTACTACATGGTACCAAATCATGATCGTGGATAAAAATGTGCATCCATACTCCTTCGTTACCTGCCTCAAAAGCTAAAATATACTCATACTCTACTGTAAAATCTTCAACCACAACCATCTTTGAGATATTCCAGCTTATAAAACCTCCATTCAATTGAAGTTGTATTTGGCATGTGGATTCATTCCATGTTGATATGTTTGTAAACTACAATATACATATCTCTCCTAATTAATAGTTCATCATCTCCTCTATAAACCATGAACATATCCTTAGTATAACTATGATACATTAAGATATTTTAGACTTCCATCAAATGCAGGTCAGTTGGATCTTCTTGATATCAACCAATCACACACAATGCATATGAAACATCTAGAATACTACATAGAATAACATAAATGACTGATCTAATTATAGATTCATAGAGAATAATTTCCATTTGATTTCTTTATTCATGGTTATGAGAACACCATCTTAGGGAAAGCTGAATTCTATGTTATGTTGTCAACAATCCCCTATGGGATTGTTCCATACTGAATCTACTCATTATCTTGTTATTGTATTTACTTTGGAATGGGCCATCAAACCTCTTGGATAAATCATGATGGATCATGATATGAAGAATATATGATGCCTTTCCCAATTCATTCATGGAAAAGAATTTATTAAACCATTCCTTAAGAGACTGTAAAACTGGTATTTCATTTCCAATAAGTAATATATCATCTACATATATTATTATGAAAATTAATTCACTCCCACGAAACCAATTGTAGACATTACGTTAACAATCATTCATTGTAAAACCAAATCCCATTATGGATTAATCAAAATGAGTGTCCCATAACCTAAATGATTGTTTTAATCCATAAATGGATTCTTCTCATCTTTCATATATAATTGGAATCCATTAGAATCACAAACCCTTCATGTTGTGTCTTGTAGACATCTTCATGAATGTTACCGTTATGTAAGGCTATTTTGACTTCCATTTTCTAAATCTCACAGTCATGGGATACTATAAGGGAACTTATAATTTGAATGGATTTCATATTTTAGACCGTTGAAAATAATTCATCATTCTTAATGACATGAAGTTGTTAAAAACCTTTTGCAACAAGTTGCACCTTATACGTACTGACGTGTCCTTCTAGGTCTATTTTCTTCTTCAATGTCAATTTTCAACCTACCCAAGTTATACCCACTAGAGGATCAACCAAAATATAAACATGGGTTTTGGAACAATGAATCCATTTAAAAATTCATGATTTCTTGCCACTTGGAATCATATATGTCACATACTTCTTCCTTGTAGTTTAGAGGAACATTATTATAAATTAATAATGATTCACCATCCTCATTTACTAGAAAACCATTTCATTTTAGGTCACGTTTATCTCTTGTACTCTGACAAATTACTGTTTTCTCATGAAAAAGTTCATATTCTGTGCAGCTTCGTGGAATCTGATCATGTACCAACTGTTGTGTCCCTTGTTCCTTTACTTCATTAATGTTTATCTTTCTCCCAAAATCTATTTTTTAGATTTATTCTATATCATTTTATATAGTCTATCATGCAACTATAACCATTATATTAGTGGGATAATACATATTATATCCCCTTGTCTCCTTGGGGTATTATATAAAAGTACAAAGTGTACAAATTAATACTGATTCATTGATTCAATAGGAAATAGTCAACACAAAATGGTAAGAACTAATTTAAGCATCCATTTAGTCCTTAAATCTTTCCCATTGAATGTGAATTTGGTCACTTTTCCTTGTGAACATTCATGAGACACACCCCGTGGTTTTTGTTCAAAAGAATTTAAATATCCATATTGATGAAATTTGGTCAAGAGTTATTTATTTGTATAACATATCTAGTGATAAAATTGTTGTGTGTTGTGTTAGTTATGTGAAGTGATATCATTATCTATTACCATTGCTTGGTCCATGTAATCCAACAAGTAATTATTTTTATTTAAATGAACCATACAAAAATAAAATAATTCTAAAAAATAAGTAACATATATTTCCAAATTTTAAATTGAACCATCATTATATAGTCTAGATATATAAATGATGTTTTTTGTATCTGAATGAACATAATAAAAACCAATAAAAACAATGATCATTATAGTTATAAATGTGAGGTGGTAGTCCCTCAAAGATACAAATAATGTTTATCTCCATTAGGTTCACATATAACAACCTCCCCATAGTCAATATTTTTAAATCAACTTTTGTCTAATATTTGAAATCAAATGTGAGCACCAAAAGTTATATCTAACACCCACGTCGTATATGTAGATAAATTTAAATCGATAAGAATGAACATGATACACCCCTTATTATTTAAATATGATCATTTTTCCTTCTAGTGGCCCATCTAGGCACATGCAAAACAAATAGCGTCTTTTCCCCCTTTCACCCACTTTGATCTTCTTCATATTAGCAGGGTGTGAAAAGGCATTGGGAATAAAGATCCTTGAATTCCCTTTCTTTTTTGTCTCTATACAGAAAGAAAGATGTTTTCACTTCATATCATTCTTTACAAGGTGAAGGATGATATGACGATCTAGAAAATACTTATAAATGCTGATAAAAATATTATTCATAAAAAACTAGATAGTATTTTTGGAATTGATTCTAAAATAAGATTAGTACCAAATTATTCAAGGATTTTAAACCCTAGAACCTCTAGGCACTCAATTTATCCTATAAAAAATGACTAAATGAGGGTCATATAAGAATCCCTCTATAATATTACTCTAAATGACCACCTTGGAAATAAAATACTATTCCTATTAAGCTCTATCATAGTAAAGACCACTAATTTTATCAATCATACTATACACATTCATGATACCTTGAGACATCATGAGTTCACTACACATAGATGAAAGCATTAAACATTTAATTTAGACCAAATCATTCGAATTTTTTCTATAGACTAATTACTCTTCATCACCTTCCTATTGAGTAAGAGGATCAGATATTGGGGATTCCAGCAAATAAGACAACTATTCATGTGATAGAATAACCCGGAAGCGTGTAAACAACAACTAAATGTTTTTATCAATTAAGAAAATATCTTTATAAAATATTTTTCATACGGATAGTGTGGATTTTGATCTTTTAAGTTTATTATCCAAATTAAAATAGAATATTATTATTTCTTCTCTTGAATAAAAAAATTTGTTGAAAAATAAATTAATTGATTTATTTAGATCTGCTATTATTTTATCAAATCCGAATATCCATCACCATTTCACATAATATGTCTAGTTTATATGATATTATAGTGGGGAAGATCAATATTACCTATCGCATAGCCTTTTAAAAGGTTGGATAAACTATATTGTAGGTATTTATGTTGGTAAGTCTTTTCTAACTATGGGCTTGCTGCTCCATGATCATTTGAGTGGACTCCCCAATATAGATATTATTATATGGATGTTCTCAAGAAATTACTCCAAATTACACCAAGTCTTCAAAAATGTACTCCTATTTATCTAAAATGGTTATTTCATCCCAAAACCTTTATAATAACTCCCCTTATAAAAGTAAGTGTCCCAACAAGGGTTGGTCAAACACATAATACTATTGATTTTTGTTCCAAATAATGTGATGGAGGGCTTAATCAAAACTAATATTATATTTAGGGATTTTAGTTCAGTATGTATAAATGATTATATTATTTTCTCCATTAAATTTCTTATTAATATTTAGGTGTTTTTTTAATTAATTACTAAACTATGTTTGGATAAAAAAAAATTAGCGTATTAAATTTTATTAAAATTTTTTCTTTTCGTATTATTTCATTTTTATGATTGAGGAATGGAATTAATATTTATTTTTTTAATTCATTAATTTAAAATTATTTAATTAATTAATTAACCCAATCATGATCATAACTAATGTGTTATATAATGAGAGAACATTAAATCAAACTATTACATAGGGGAAATAACTATTTATGATAAACATGGAATGAGATAAAAAATTCTACAAATCTACATATATATCTCTTTGTGTGTGCCATTATGGTTCCATCATGAACCATCTCTAAACACCATGGGATGCTCCATTAATTAAAAAAACTATATTACTCACAAGTAGGTGGGAGGACCCAATGGAATGGTTAAAGGGAATTACATAGATATACATGGACTCAGAGGTCCTACCCAATAATGGAGGAATATATGACTTGAAAAAAATATTCTAATTTAACATTAAATAATTTCCAAAACAAGATATACATTAAATTAGTTAAATTCCAACACATACATATGTCATGTTCAAGCTCATGATCTTTTGTACATAAAGTAAATATAAAAAAAGTAACAAGCATGCATTCATTAATTTTATCCTTCATTATTATTAAGATAAACACACTTTAATTAAATAATTGATTTATTTATTTATTACATTTCATATTAACAATCATCCGAACATAATTAGAGATACCCATCAATTTATAATTCATGGAAAATAAATGACAGAACGATTTTTTTGACATATTTATTACAGTAAATTAATTGATAATTTATAATACATTAAAACCATTATTAAATTTTTAAACACCCTACATTGTGAATATCAATTAAATATTGTTTTAATAGAGAAATATTTAATATTTAATGTAATTTTAATTTTTTCCATACATGGTTGACTACAAATAGTGTACATCCGGCTACCTTCCAAGTACCTCAGATTCTATATATCCAAGGTAAGTGGATGAGGCTTTAGGGGTCCAATGATGTCTGACTACATGGTGTGAACACTCCGGCTACACACCCCATATCTAAATTCCATGTCCTAGGTTGGCCCAATCAATAGTTTTTATGAAACAAAAACACCACTTCTTTTAAATTACTATACACATTGAGATTTAATACACATGGTTTTATGGCATGTGCTTCTTCTACATGTCATGTAACTCAGATTTACTTTCTAATGATTTATAACATCCCATTGGCATCATCGATCAATCTTTATTTGTTCTTAATTATCTATGAAAATGAAAAATAAAACTAACATGATTAATATTTCAATAACATATTAATTAAAATTATATTAAATATATAATTACATTAAATGAAAATCTATCTATGTATCTTCATATATAAAAATAATAATTAAAATTTCAGTGTAGCCTTTCATAGATACCTCTGGTTGGTTCCAATTTCAGTTGAAGAAATATTGTAGAGGGAGAAATATTAAAATTTCATTTTTTAATCATTTCCAAAAACCATGTGTGAGGATTTTTCCATTAAAATTTATTAATAATTTATTTAATATCTTACGAAATAAATACCTATGATTATAAAATTTCTTTTTTTGATGATTGTTCAACATCCGAAAAGTCCCATCTTGATTATCATCATTTATCTTATCTGGATTCAAGGGTAAAATCCCCCATTTGGTGATCTACATGTGATCTAATGGTCTTTGGGAAAGGCCAACCATTATTCAGTTTCTAGAGTGGTGAATTTAATGTCATTCATTGTTCATTATTGATATCTCATTCATTGGTCTTGAAGAAATTCACTTTTTGGATTCTCACTCTTGAGATAGAGAGAGGAGCGGTCGAGAGAGAATTCATTGTGCGGAATAATTCCATATTCCTATACTAAAAATTTATTTCGATTTCCTTTTACAATAGTAATATCTTTTTATTTATAGAGTTTTTGATTTCTATTATAAATTTTATTACAAAAAACCATTAAATATAATTATAACCATTAATGAAATATAATTCCCAATAACAATTAAAATAATATTATTTTTTCATGCGCCAACATACACGAAATGGGTAAATAATACTTACCAACATGTGAATATTTATTTTATCATCGAACAATGACATGGTTTATTCGAACAACTCTTGAATTTATTGATAAAATGAATAAATAATTTATTATATTTATTAAATATTTTATTCCAAAAAAGTAAAAAAAATATTAGATATTCAATGAAATAAATATATATATATTTTTCAGAATCCAATGATTAAATATTTATATAATTAATGAGATCAATTTATCATTAATAAATTATTCCTCAGTCTTGAGAATAATATTAATTCGATTAATTAAATTAATATAGAATTTAATCAGGACCAATAGAAACACATAGTGTGTGGATCTCTATGATTCTTTTTCAATTGAGTAAGGTATAATTTCCTAAAGTCCAATATTGCTCTCTAGCATACAGGTCAAGGATCCCAAAAGAATGAACATATGGAAACAACGACGACGATGACCTATAAATTCTCTCTGTATAATATAATCCCATTGTCAAAATATCTGAAAGTGTACGTTACATGATGGTGTCATCAACTTATATGGTTTATACATCGAACTTGGACTATCTAAAATAAAAATATTCATTACACCATGGAAATTTAATTTACGGAAAAAGTTATATTTCAATAAAAGGGTCGAGATATCAACATCCATAAATAGTGAAGGGAAAATACGTCCATTACTTTTCAATTAATAACATGTCATTGTAACACACCCAACATACCCTAATTCCTGAAATCATATTGTGTGATGGTTTTCATTATCAAATATTATTGTATGTGTCATGACATGCATTAATAAAAAACATAATGTCAAAGGACCATTACACACACCCAAAAATATAAATATATGATGACACCAAAACATATAGAATTCTTACAGGCGAGTCTATTCTCATAATATCCCTTGTTGGTTATTACTAATTGCGAACTTCATGAAAAAATGTCTAATCTAATCATAAGTGCGTGCGGTGATGTTATATATGATATTGGACCAATTATTGGATATTCTACAACTTAATAACTATATATAGAATATTTTAATTGAAATTCAGTGTTCTCATCAAAGAGGGTAACTATTATGACCTTATCAATGTGACAAATACTATATGACATTATTACATAAAATTGATGGAGAATAATAAAAAATTTATGTTTTTAAGTCTAATTTGATATTGAATACATTAAATATACTTTTAATTAGTGTATAAATAGTTTTCTCTATGACACAAACTCTTTAAAAAATGTTTGGAATTACACCAGTTGTTTAGCTGGAGTTTCAGACCATAAGCTCTCACCTAATTTTTTGGATCTATAATTTCATGGATCGATGAAAGAAAACAATGTAAATAATATATTAACACTAATTCTTACTTTGGAGTTCAGGTACATTTGGAAATTGGGGAATAAGGATCATTTTGGCTGGATAAAATGTTTGCCTACTGCCCTTGTTTTCAGAATCAGTATCCTATTGGTCTATGTTGTGCAGACGTTTAAGGAATGGGAGTACCCATCCTCCCTCAGTTTCCTTAAGAGTGCTGGGAGATTATAAATGGTTACTCCTAAAACTTATTCTGACCACTAAATTTGATGTATCCCACATATTATATGTTTTTTGAAAAATATTTTCAGGTCATGAAACATGAATTCCATGCCAATTGGTGTTATCATCCTGGACTTTATGTCACTGTTTTTTCACTCTTGACTATGTTAAATGTTAGAGGAATCTCTTCTAGTGAAATATAATGCAATGATTACTAGTTTAGATCTCTTTATGATTAATAATATTCAACTCAATAATCATTATACTAATTCATAAGTGCTTCATAAATTTTTCCTTTAAGGTATCACTTACCCCTGTAATATCATATATATGGTGAACATGTGTAGGAGTCTCATTTCTAACTGCATTGAAATATCTCAAACCTAGAACGAGGTAAATAGGGTGACCAACATATTAGCTTCTATGTCTCATTAATATTATCCTATTTAATATTTTAATGTATATGAACCATACATATGGAATGTTTAGATATTCTAATAGTAAATTATCTTTATCTTCACTATTTTAGACACCCCAATCCCATTCTTCTTTATTTTCTATTCTAGACTATAATATTTAGTTATCCTTATCTTTAATAAAATTATCATTTTCATTAATCATGTTAAATTATTATGTGTTTGTAATGTTTTTTATCTAAAATTTTATATCATATTGATTTTTTCTATGTGTAATGTGTGTGAAATCATAGGTTTTCATGACCGAATTATATACTCAATCCAATATACACACATTAGTGTGGATACATGATGTTTTCAACAAATGAAAATATATTTGAATGAGATCATATTTCAATATTATTGAATGATTTATTGGACATTATGATAGAGGTGGGTGTTTTTATTTTTTGAATTTGGTGAGGGGAGTGATTCTATATTGGTATCGAAATATCAATTTTTCATTTTAAATTTGTAACTGATTGTGAAATTTTTTATCAATTTATACTCTAATATTGTATTGTTATTTATAGGGATTGAATTATTATAGATTATTTTCAAGGATCATATAGTTTCATTAATTATTAAATTTTTTAAATTTGGTTGTATGTGTATATGTATGAATTCCTATGTGTAAGGTAAAATATTCCCCCTATGACACATCATTCCCTTATCATATATTTCTAGTATTTGATGTATGTAGGCTGTTCACTATGGTTTGTAGCACCTCAGGCCAACCCATTCCAATGGGAAAGGTTCATGAATTTATAAATATTATAAATTTTAATATTCGAGGATTAAAACTACTTGAATCATATGAGTGGTCTTGATCAACCATGTTTAACAAAAGGTCAGTCAAGTATAAAATAAAAAATTAAAATTTCATCCCTTTTTAATTCAATATATTTATCCTTATAAAATATAACATTGAGTAAATAACAATACATAATTTTAATGTCTATGATTTTCAATGTATTATTTTAAAATATTATATTGATTAATTTCCAGGCCAGTTTCTAAGACAACATGTGATTCTGAGGCCTAGTGTGCTCAAAATAACTTATTGTATTATAGTAAAATATTAAACAGCACATACACACACTTTTCATGAAAAAGTTGTATAAAGTCTAAATTGGTGGAAGTATCTAAATTCCAAGGTCTATGTTGCGTTCAGAACAATGAATTTACCTCAGGAATGACCTAACATCAGCCGACATGGGCTAGTGTGAAAAGTTGTTTTTACAATTTTATAGAATCAAATAAATAAATATATTATTTTATTTTTCTATTTCACAGCAATGTATTGACACTTATATTTTTAATAAATATTTAATAAATCATCTATGGTTAGCCTAATAACATTGGAAATTCTATTGAGGCTCTAGATATAAACCCGTGATAAATATCTTGAATATGAAGGATGAAATAACCATTTATTGGGGACCAAAAAATGTCATTCTTGATGGATCTCGACACTGGTGACGACCAAAAAACTGATCTTTTTTAGTGAAAAATAAAATCCACAAGTATGGTTATTTGTTTTGATTTTATTTTCCCCATTATTAGATTCAATGACGAACATAGACCGACCAATGAACAAGTTCATATGTGGTTCGATCTTTCATGGATGATGGATTTTAATTGTGGAAAATTGTTTGGGATTAATATTATATTTACTTAGATTTGATAATTTTTCTTACAGGAATGGATCATAGACATAATGAACTACAGTCAAGGTTCATTACATGGTTTTTTTCCTTGTGAATCTCTTCTACCTCATTTTTTTCAATGGATTCGACGTTCTTCATGGGGTTATGATGAAATGAAAATTGCACAATAGTTTTTCATTATAGTGATCTAAAATTGTGGATCCAACAATGCGAAAACCTATATGAGGTGAAATTGTTTTGATGATGGACAAATGGAAGTGATTTTGGAGATATAAGTTTTTCTGACAGTTTTATTAGATGGATTTAATGTTGGTTTATAAGAAGATAGAAGACACGAAAAACCTTGATTCATTTTTTAGGTTTATGAGTCAACTATTGATAGGTATTTTCGATGAAAACGAATCACAGAAATGGGATTTGGGAGATTGATTGAGGCAAGTAGAATAAGAACACCATATTAAAGAAAAGAGAAAATAACATGACATGTAAGCCATGGTTACATAGAGTATGGCCCTCACTTAGCATCCATTATGGTTTCTCTTGATAATAATTTGTCACACAGTATGTGACCCCCATCACACGATTTGGAGGACCATCTAAGAGACTCAATGTGTATCTTATAATATAAATTAACATGTGGTGATGTACATGAGCTCCCAATAGGACTTTAACTCCCCCACATGACTAGTCCTGGACCAAGTACATGAACTACCTCATGTACTTGTACATAGCCAGAGATACATGGGTTGCCACCACCTACTGGCACACAGCTATAGTACATGTGTGGAACCCATAATGAAGGACACAATCGGTGACATATTATATACTCCATGTACCCATCTTCTACTTGACATAGTTTGAATGACATGAGCAATTATTTATGGGAAGTACCTAGGGTGAAGGTCCATAGCTTGTGACAATACGAAATGATGTGTACACCTTTATACATATCATGAATCTCTATTAAACCTAACATTAGACAAGATTCGTTAGGGTTTTTTCTCTTATCACTTCCCTGAAGGTTTTTGGGCATCGTTTCATAAAAATATAAGTATGATCCCATCATTATGAAATTCTAGATAGAATCATTATAATTACATGATATGGCTAGTGTTTTATCCTCTATTAATTCATCAATCCCTAGGTAGAGTCATTGGTAATGAACTGGAAAATATCATCTGACATTGATAATTTATTTAGTGCTTTAATTTAGATAGAGTTTTTGGTATCACCCCATGAGAATAGAAATAATTCATAAATTTTGGATCATATATCTCTCAATATATCTATATATTTATATCATGATGGTTCCAGAAGAATAATACTTCATGGAAAAACTTCATTATTACTATCTGACTCAAGAGTGTGTTTTCCTGAATGACTACTTCATGGAATATTCAGAATGACTCCTGAGTAATATAATTTTGTAGTTATGACATACCTCTAGACTCTATGTCTTGGTTTTTGTATATCTAGAAATTCATGTTAATTTTTTTGTTGATACAAACTATTTAGAGATAACTCTATCTTTCGTTTTGTATCGATTTGTGGTTTTGGGGTGTCCTTCTGAGTATAGTTTTTCACACCCTTGAATGGGCATTGGCTACACATGTTTTGTCTTGTTCATATGGGAGAACTATTGTTGGAGTCCCAGGTGTACTAGGACTGAAGGGATCTTTGTGAGTTCAGACAGGACAAGGTGTATTAATATAGCCATAGTCATCATTCCTAGTACTTTTTTTATTGTTATGAATTTTTTGGGTTAAAAGCTCTTATTTCATGGTGGACTTTTATTATGGATTGGTTTACCTTACATCACATTAAATTCATGTTTTTATCGGGTTGGGATATAGTGGTATTCATGAATTTAATTAATAGTTGGTTTTACATTTCATTATTTTGTGGTCTTAGAGATTTTTGCATGCATATAGGTCCACAGTCAATACCTCTCATGTTAGTGATATACTTACTTTATACTAGTCATCAGTCCCTTGCCAATTGAAGTGGGTCCAGGGGAGTCACAACAAGGTCTCCACTAGGATGATTCATGACAGAGTGATATCAAAGGATGGTCATTCTACTATAGTAAAATGAGTCTATGAGATTAGTTTTGGTAAACGATGAAAACTTTTTCGAGTTTGGATTTCAGGAAAAGGACCCCAATGTCTGTACGGGAGAATGACGTATCCATACACCAAGACACTAATAATGTTTATTCTAACATGGTTCATGATAAGATTGGTTTTATGTAAACTAATGGTATATGTATAATAGAGGAATGAGTTTTTTTTTCAATGGATTTCTGCAGTCAGCTCTCTAGATATACTCATTGACCATAGTAAATCATATTTTATTACATGATACCCCTGAGATGCATAACAACTTGGATTTAATAGATAAATTATGAATATGACTCCTTAAATTACTAGGCATCGATATAGTAGGTCCATGATATGTATAAGGATCTTGAGGATAGTTGATGGGACATTTTTATGTGGATGAAGCATATGATCCAAGGCCTCCTGTAATCATTGTAGGTATGATACATTTCATTTTCACCATTATTTAGTGTAGAAATAAACACATGTGGTATTCATTCATTTCGTGAAACATATCATGTTCGAAATCATGATATTTTGGGTGAATCATTGACTTGACCCCTATTCTTGTTGACTCATACTAGAGAAGACTCCATGAGAAAACATTTTTCTCAATTTAGTGACTAGCCATTTGAGGTGAGCATTTTTTGGAACTTGTAGGCTACAATATTAAGGCCTTATGACTTAATTCTTGGTTTGAATTTTTTGGTCCATTATCCATTCATCGATTTACTATTTTTCGTGAAGGGTGTGGTGTGCCATAGTGATGGAATATGGTTTTCCTTTATCGGTGAGAAGGAAACCTAGATGTTATGGGATTGACACCTATATAAGAGGGTGGAGTCTATTATTCATCAATCGGCTAGCCTAACCCTTAGTGAATTAGATGTTATGAGTTTCCTATTTCATGTAGTGGTGGTAGACTATGAGGACTTCTTCCCTAAATATTTTCTGTTAATACATTCCTATTGGGATATAAACATATACATTAGTTTAATATTTGGGATGACAATTAAATCCACACAAAAATATATGTTGGCTCCCACAGAGATTCACGATATGAGGTTATAGTTGGAGGAATTACTATAATAATGGATTATTGGGAACTATAGTTTCAAAATTATTGGTCTCTTTATTTCTAAAAGGTATATTGTGGAAATAGGTTGTGTGTAGACTAACAACAATTAAACTAGGTGATCATGAAGAACATTTATCCACTACCAAGAATCGATGACATCTTTAAACTGTTGATTGGGGTTCTATGTTTCTTGAAGGTTGACCTCTGATAAAATAATAACTAGCAATGAGTACTAAATAAGGATACACCAAATAAGATGTTCATTTGTTGTAACAGTCACAATGTGTACATGGTTATTCCATTTAGCCCGATGAAAGGCCCAGAAGTGTTTATGGTACTCATAAAATGGCTCTTTCTTCCATATTTATAGCAGTTCATGGTGGTCTTCATCAATGATATCCTTATTTACTCAGTGTCTAAGTCTGAGAATGAGAGAAACTTATGAATAGTTATGGATATTCTCTAAGACGACTATCATTATGAAAAACACTCATTGTTCGAATTGTCACATTTTGTATTGGAGGTGGTACCCACCCTTAAGTGTGATGCTCTGACTAGGTTGAGATGTAGGTCCCACAACAAGGTCGTTGTGCTCTAAAGGGGAGGGGGTTATTGTAACAACACTAAATAATAAAGGATTAAATGGCAAAATGATATGACTCTTGTCCATAAGGTGCAACTTCCTTTTCAGGAGCATACTTGATTAAAACTCCACAGTTAAATGTGATTTTCCTGGAGTGGTGATCGGGATGGGTGACCTTCTGGGAAGTCACCCAGAGTGTATGTGAGGGAGGAAAAAGAACCCTAGAATGGACATTTGTTGTCTTGTGAGGGTTTTTCATTAGGCAGATGACCAGTTCGGGCACATGGGTGGGCCCTAGGGTGGGGACCATGTGTCTGTGGGGAAATTGCTAGTACCTGGCAGTCCCGGACCTGACACTCATGTAAAGGCGTGATGGTTTTGCATTCACCAGGGCCAATTGTCATAGTAGTTGGACTTATTACAATTTTCATTTTTGGATGGAGATGGAGTATATTACCACATGCAGATAGTTATCATTGATCCACTTTTATATTGAGTCAGGGAGGCACATAATTGGGATACCATCTTTGAGACTCTACATGTATATATATTTACATGGCATGCCCTAAATAGATCTTATGAAGTAGGTGAGGAAATCATTCATTTTATATAATGCTCAGTATTAATAGTTCCATTATCGGAGGAGTTTCTCTGGTAGTCTCATACATACACTTTTACGGTAAATCCTGGTGTGGAAAAAATGTTCCATGTCCACTGACATTAGTTTTGGTGGTTGGGAATGAAAAAACACTTGCAGAGTTCTGCTCTTGATTCCATATATTCAACAAGTGATGGCTGAGCACCAGGTTTCAACGATTTTAACTCAACCCCTTGATATGGAAGAAATGATGTGGGATGGAATTTTTAGGGAATTCGTGATTGAATTACAAATTTTGTATATGGGATAGGATTCCAAATGGGTGAGAGTTGACTGACTCACAATTTATGCCCAAATTTTATCTATCCAAGAGTAGTGTTTAGTAGAGGTTATGGGATGCCTATAAGTTCTGGATACATTTTAACACCATGGAGTTCCATCAATGATTGTTTTATATCCTTATACTTTTTTATATATTTATTTTGAATGTGATCACAGGAGGCATTTGGGATCCATTTGAGTTTGATCAAAACATTTCTCCCATAGGAAGATGACCAGTTGAAGAGGACTATTCAAATTCTGGAGGACATGTTACATGCTTTCATTATTGATATCGGCTTTAGTTAAGAGGATCACCTACAACTTTTGGAGTTCACATACAATAACTACTACCATTAAACCATTGGTATAAAACCATACAAGGATTTTTAGTGGAGACCTTTATCGGTCGCCACTGTACTGGACTGACAAAGGATTGTCGACACTAATGGGAACAAGTTTTGTATGAGATATCACAAAGAATATGTAGATTATATAGGAGTGGATTAATACATCCAAGATTTGTCATAAGTATTAAAATATTAGGTGATGGAGGCCTTTGGAGTTTTAATATGGAGTCCATGTGTTATTATGGGTTTCACATTGATGAGGATTACATATATTTGGCCGGAGTGTCCATTTATCTGCTTATTTTATCATCCCTTTTCATATACTATGTAGACTGGTCAGTTGAAATACAACATAGCTCTACCCCACAGTTTAATTGGGTACATGAAATCCTCCATTAATTGCAGTTGAGGTGGTGCATGTTATAGAAGGTATATATTCCAGACAGTGATGAGCCATAAAAAATAATACTCATTTTTTTCCCCTGGATTTAACTTAGGTTCTATAATCAGACATATATGTCCGTCTTTATGGGTATATTCTTTCTTTATTAATTTCATTGTATAAAAAATTAGGTTTCATTTGAATCCCATTATTATTCCTTTTTTGAAACATAATTTATGGTATATTCTTCATCTTCCACCATGCCACTCTAATATTAATATCGTGGATTTGTATTTTTTGATTATTTGTTTTAATCCAACAAATCATAACCTTATAATAATTATGAATAAATATATTTATTCCATACAAATGATAAAAACTAGAAATAAATTCATCCATATTTTGGGTGATAATCTCATATTCTCTCGATTGAGTAGAGTGTCACACATTCCTTGTGTTGTCCCCAATAATTGTGGAAAAGTACATCATTTCATATTTAACGTTTTATGTGATTTTCAACAAAAAATTACTCATTTTTGGGATTTCAATTGGATTCATATAGAGTATTCTTATTACCTTGATCATAATTCTCCTATATAGATATAGACTTATTATTCTTTTACTGAACCTCTCATTCTTGAATGCATTATATCATTTAAGACTATTTTTGAGACCATCATGTTATTTACATTTCACATTGTAGAAATTATTACATCTCATGACAATTTTTCCAAATATAATAATGAAATTTCATATTAATTAAAATAATTAATAATGGTATTTTAGCTCTGTATTCTAATCAATCTCAATATTATATACCATCCCTAGAAGTGTTTTCTTAAATATTTATCAACCCATAATATTGAACAATATCCAAATTTTCATTCCCAAATAGATTTATCTATATTAAATTATCCACTACTACATAAGAAATTATTATTGATAATAAAGGGGTATGAAACAATCAAACTATTATTTTGGATACTTAATCCAATATTATAAACATTTTTATTATTAAAAAATTGGTGGAATTGAATATTAGAATATATGGTTGAAAAAAAATTTTATTTAAATTATAGAAACATGATACCAATGCATTTGATATTGATTTAATATATTGAAATTTTATATGATAATATAACAAAACAATTGGGATTATCCTCCAACAACAAATAACCCATATGTGGGGTAATTTCTTCATAAAACCATCAACAACCAATGGTTTTTGTCTCCACATGATGATTATGCATCATGTGAAACAGATTTTCCATGTTGTTAACTTCTCCTAAAGCACGTTAAAATTGTTGAAATAAAATTTATTCTATATTTATAAAATATAATTCATGACTGAACTATTTAATATGAAAAAATTACGTCATCATGAAAAAACATTATTTCATAGGATGTATACAAACAAATAGTATTTTTCCACAACTTATATGAGTATTTTTTGTAGAAATTCAAACATCATAACAATTTTAGATTAACTAAAAGAGTTTGAGTCAATCTATAAAACCATTGCCACTATGAAATTATTATCAAAAGTGTGTTGTTTTGTGGAATGGTTTCCATCACCATCACATGAGTGAGTATTGTATGTATTAAGTCACATTCTCTATAGTGTTGGTTGATGACATGTATTATGAAAACCCAATTCAAAAAAATGACTTACATATAAACATATAATAAATGAAAGGATGTAAGGGGGTGTTCATAAAGTGAATATTTAATTTATTCTTTGTGTTTCTGGGAAAAAATGTGTGGCTCATCAACAGAGCCCTTATAGACACTACTTCCCCATCAATGATCTGAAAAATGTTAATGTACTCTAGTGTTCAAAATATTGCTATAAATGAAATTTTTTCACTCTAGATCCAAACTTTGTACACTAGTGATAAAATATTTGATTTTTCTTGGAACTCCATCAAGAATTGTTAATAATTGTTATATATTAATGATAAAGATCATTGTAAAAATAAATAACACTATAAAACCAACAATTCAAACATAACACTCCTTGTAAAATCATAAATTTATAAAGAGAAATATAAATTATGAAATTTTTATATGAAATTAAATTATAACCATATGAAAAAAAAAATAATTATATTAATCCATATTTAAACAATACATGGTCTTGGGATGTTAAAACAATAAATATTATTGATTGGTTGAATTAATTGGGATTCATGGCTTCATGAACAATGCACAATCATTTCATTTCCCACTATCACTAAATTTAACAAGATACCTCGTTACTATTTGTGATATCCAAAAATGGGCATTCCTGAAATATTTATTAATATAATAACCTTTAAAATTTTAATTTAGGAAATAATAATGTATTAACATTTAAAAAAATGACCAAATTGGGGTATCAAATATCCCTATCAATAATATAACTATATATTTATCAAAATTGACCATACCGAATTTAAATTTTCATATACATGACATGCTACCAATAATTTTATAAAAATAAATATTTAGTTTTTCATAAGGTAGATCAAAATAAAGATTATTTTACATGAGTATTCATTCTAATTTTTTAAATTTATGTTTCCTTTGTCAATGTATTATTTTTTTATTTTATAATTTTGATAGTAATCTCAAGTCAAAAAAATATTATGTCTCCAAAACTAACACAGGAAAATTATGTTATCCTCAATGTAAAAAAGATAATATAAATAGATGTGTATGTAATAGTATGTATAATGGGTGTTATAAGATGTGTTGAAATATTTTCTATCCTTCAATTGGAGGTTTCACAAATATATACATTGTAAAATAATTAAGAATGTGTTATATTATTTTTTCCACATTTGGTATTCCATATTCCTCTATGTTAATGTAATTATTTTTATTATACCAATAGGATAAGCATGAGTAAAAATTTAAATATTGATCCCCCAAGAAAAAATCAATCATGGATGATGTTTTAAATATTAAATGTTTATTAGGATCTTATCAAAAGTATAATATTTCCTCTAATAATTTATCACATCATTAATATTAATTATATTCTCTTTATTGACTTATAACATCAAAAGTTTTAATGAAAAAGTGTCTTCCAAATCATGTTGTCTTAATTTATCATGATATCCAATATATGATATATTAATATAATATTTATCAACACCCTAATATTTATATTTATGAAAAATATTATGAAGATGAAAATCAATTATAAAGATAACCCCATAATGATACATTAAGATGGTGGTTTTAAAAGTTCTATAGTGTTAATTTAGTGAATTTTATTTCTAATGTATTATAATCATTCCAATTTTAGAAACCAATTTTCTACAATATTTTTTAAATGTCCAAAATTTAAATATTATTCATTACATAAGTATTGGAAGATATATTGTACGTACTTTTTTGTCAATAAATGGAATAAAAAGAATTATGTTTATGTTTAAATATAGAATTTAATATCATAATTTATATTGATTAACCTCTATAAATAATATTCCAACAAATTAAAAATCTCACTGATTTTGAAATAATTCAAGAGTTATTTGTAGTAATTAACATAGAATCCATTCAATTATATACAATATTTATATATATAGGATGTTGACTAAATAACTCGATTTTAAAAGGGACTCGAGATTTTGATGTCCCATTCATCAAATATCTTGTAAAATAATATGGGATGTTGGTTAAATTCATCCCTATAACATATAATCCCTATAAATTGAAATCTAATATATTAATTATAATGATATCTATAATCCTTATAATATATTAGATAATATTTTTTTATTTAATGGACATTTTAGATTCTCACATATAGATAATTTCTCCCCCAAAATCTATTTTACCAAAAAAACTAAAATGATTTGTTAAATTATGGACTGATATACATAGAATAAAAATTGTTCACATAAAAGTAACTAAATTTATTAATAGTACAACATATACCATATCAAAACATTCGTAATCCTATAATATTTTAAAATGCTATAACTAATAGGTTACATATTCGACATTAAATAATTCAAAATACAGAGATATGAAATTGAGAGTTCTACTATATAAGGATGGGTTTTTATTTGAACATTCATATTTAATAAGGGATTGATGAGTTAACGTTGTTGTAAAATGGTCAGAAAATCCTACTAATATAGTAATATTCTATATTTTCACAATTCACTCTTACCTTAAATATTACGGTCCAACTAATGTAGAAATGAAATCTACATCATTTGGTTATGATTATCCTTAAGGATCATCATGAAATAGTAAAGAGTTTGATGGTATTACAACCTAAATTTATATTAAAAAAATTTGATATTAATTAAAAAATAAGAAAATTAATTTTTTTAGAAATAGACTTTAGTGTTAGTGTAGTTTTTTTGGGTATGTTCTAAGGTACCTGACGAAATTCAAAGTTATAGGGCACAATCTCAAACCATTGAGATATATATTACATAACTACATAGTATGAGTTATCACACATGAACTAGAAATATAGGTCCTATTTTTTATTATGGCTGATTGTTGTGGATGTCAGTCTCATTTTATATAAAATATAATAATTTTTTAAATGATCTCAATTAAAAAATCTAAATCTTTTATAATAATTAAGTGAATTATTGTGTGATAATAATTATTTTTCTAATGAATCCATTGAAAACATATCAAGACCAAATAAATACTACACCTTTTTAATGAATTCTTATATATTAGTTGCTGGAAATTATTTTTATTTTGGTATTTCCATTTTTCTATTTTATCCCAATAAATGACATGAAAAAGATCTTCTTATAATTCAAATATAAAATCGAATATCTGAAAATTTAATTCAATATTATTTTCCAAACGTCTACAGAATTGAGAACCATGGTGCGATAAACAATCATCATAAAAATTTCCATAAACATTAATATAATTCGTGAAAAATTTCATGTAATTATCTAGGTACTCATAGAAAATACCAATCATAAAAATTTAAATAGTTCTAAAAATTTTAAACAAACAAAATAATCACCTCATATATAAAAATTTATTGATTTTATACTTAAATTTATTCTTTGAATTGTCTTTATAAGTAATAATGTATTAATATAAACTGAAATTAGCATTATGGAATAAATAATGGTAATTACTGATCATTAACAACATAAATGTTCAATTAAATGCAGTAGAATTAGGTGGTTTTCCATGTTTGGATTAATTATAAGGTAATCAATGTATATTATTCTATTTATTCTCATATAACATTGAAAAAAATCATTTTGTTCCTTTTATACTAATTTAATGATGTTTTCATTGGAATAATTTTCTATTGGAGAATAAATTTGTTATAAAAAATGAGATATATGATCATTGTAACGGATAATAGTATGCTATATATTTTTACTTATTAATTTCTAGTGGGATTTAGTTGATGATGAACATGTCATAGAATTTTATTCATATAATAGAATGTATAAAACATCTCAAAATCAAATGGATTATAATTTAATATAATCTAATGTCCATCATATTGTCTTTGTAAACTCTCTTAAGTGGTTACTATAAAAAAAATTCTAATTATATGAATATTTTTTTATGGTTTCCTTAAGTTTCCATTTGAAATTATTATAAATTTTATATTATTGGTCTTTGATCATAGTTGTAGGGTAGAAAGGGTTTTATTTTTAACCATGCATCGAACCATTTTATGTGTCCAATTCATTGTTTGTGGATTTCTTCATCACTTTTCATGGGTTTGTGTAACCATGATTTAAAATTTATTCAATGTCATGGTGTATCTTTTAAATTACACTTTTCTGGAATATTATTTGGTAATGTGTATGTGGAAACTATGAGATATATATTGAAATGTGTAAAAAAGAAATATGTATACTACCCATATAATTCTAGACCCACAAACCCATCCACCCCTCTCTACTCTACTCTAGAACATGATGGGTCTAATGGTAAAAATCCTCATTGATTTAAACTTATATATTTATCTTCCATTCATATTATTTTTTCTATATTCATGTAAGGTAAATCAATTTACTCATCTATTTCCATTTCATCTCTTAATTTATATCTTTCATTTTCCTTGTACTCTTGTTATCGAATACCTAGAAGTTGAATATTATTATTAGTATTTGAATCATGTTGGTTTAAAAAGACTTTTCTATGGGTCTTTCCAAACATGTATTCAATGATTTATCAAACTAATATTATATTTAAGTTTCATCGTTATATGGATTTATATTTTTATTGCACATTATATAACTCTGAAATTTCTAAATCAGGATTCCTAAAAATTATGATTCCTTTATGAATTGAAATGGATATATAGTGAAAATTTTATGTTATATGATTTAGGAAAATTGATTTTAAGGTACTATTTTTAAATTAAAATTTCTATAAAATCATTAAATGTTTTATATGTGTATTTACATAATGTAAATCAAGTTTTAGAATTTATATTTATCAATATGATTATAGCAAGGGACTGAAGAATTGTTTGTATTTTTTTCTATTTCATGTGGATTTGAGTAGGGGTAACATTTTTAATATATTATTTTTGATGATTTTCTCCATATATTTTACATTATTTTTTGAAATTTTACTTATTAAAAATATGTATATACATCTAAATATTAATTTATTTAATTTTAGATATAAAAATATTTATTTTTGTGTATACATAAATATATATATTTTATATATACATGCATATTGTATTTTATATAACGTTTCCATAGATGATTATAAATTCAAATGATATATTTTAATTTAAGAACAACATAAAATGGGTATATTAAATGATAATTTCTAAAGCATTACTGATAGGTTTATTTATAATTATGAACGGTTCTATTAAATATTAGGATGATTAGGGAATGATTTTTAAATTGAATTTTAAATTGAATTTATAAACCTAAAATGAATGATTTGGTATCCGTAATCCATGTTTTTATCAATTTAGATACACCCCAATTCAATCTCCTTGTTTTATTTGACTATAATGGATTATATTTAAAGGGGTTTAACATTTTTAATGTGCATGGAGGAGGGACAAATTTATTTGATATTGATTTGATTATTATTTTTGAAAATTTAATTTTTTTAATGATATCTAATATTAGAATTACTAATGTAGATAACATATGTATTATTGAGGTATGATAGATGGTTACTATTTAGTAATGATAATATAGATTAGAATCATAGTGGTATTAGAGCCAAAGGAGAGTGACATTTTTTATGTTTAGTTATATATTACAGTTGGTTATTTAATTAAAAATGTATTTATAATAATGTAGATTATTTCAACCTGAGTGATGAATATGGTCTCCTTATTATATTTTAGTCAATTAGGAATAACTATCTATAAATTAATTTTTTCCTACTTTTTGTTTCATTATAATTTCATAATCACAATTATAATTATTTATGCTAGGCCATATTATTATTATTATCTATTATATTATGGTTTATTATGAATAATGTAATTTTATCCTACTTTTTGTTTCATTTTAAAAGGGAAGTATTATTAAATATAATACCATACATCATTTTATTGTGGCTTTTTATTACCCTATTGTTAAAAATTATTTATTAGGGATTCACTTTGGGTAATATCAATTTTGTTTTCCATATGTGTTTTAATGAGTTATATCTTTGTTCCATATACATATATCATCATTTAAATAATATTAAACAAGAATTAAAAATAATTAATATTCATTATATCATTATAATAATAATTCATGTAATATATATTAATGAAATACTATACACCGTTTGTGGAGATGGTAGGTCGTACATACACATGAATGTTATTTCCGTTTAATTATCATGTCTAAATAATGAACGAAAAATCATATATGTATATATATATATATATTTTTATTATTATAAATATTTTATATTATATGTCAAATATATTCATTAAACCCATCCATAATACATTCAATGTGGTGTTTGAATGGACCACATCGCTTTTAGGGGGTGGTAGTACACACTTCCTGAAATTAAATTGTTGTATTGACACAAAATTGAATGTATAAATATATATGTTATAAAAGAATTAAATACAGTTAAATAACTAATATAAATTATATACAACATATATAAAAATATTTTCCATCATAATTTCTTCCTTAAGAGGTGTTAATGGAAAATTTTACAATCATTATATAGTGAGGTGGTAATTCACTATTCACATAAACAGTATGTTCGTTACCCATTAGAGGAATGTATTTGTAGTTATCAGTCAAAAAAATGCATAAAAACATCCTAATATATTTATACTATATTTTTAATTACAAAATAATAGAATAATAATTATTGAGTTAGTTCATTATGGAAATAAAAGAAATGAGTTTGAGGGAGTGTGTAACCTCATAATTTGGTAACTCCTATTGGTTTGCACCAAAGGGATTCCTTGGAAAGATTTATGACCACAGTATGATTCAAGAAGTTGGTCAATATTTTTTAAGATTATTTATTATATCATTTTTGAACATATGTGTTTTTATATTTGTATATAATTGGAGGAGAGAAATCCTTTTTATAGTGGACGGCAAGAGGAACCCCTATTATATTTTTAAAATGGAATTGGATACAAGTTTTTATGATGTCATATATATTAAATGTTGATTGAAATTTAATATAATGGTTTATATGGTAAAAAAATGTCCAAAAATGGATCTTGGACAAGTGTATAGGTCTTTTTAGCTATTACATTTTTGTTTTAGTCCATAGTTAATCTTTATTTTAATTTAATAGATGTAATTAATTTTAATTTCATTGAGTAACTGTTTTTCAAAATAAACATAGTGGACAATATTAGTCCTTGTATATATTTATTATTCATAATACAGAGTCCATTTTTTGCAATTTCTAATAATATAATTTGCATAATTTAATTTAATATTAATCTCGTAATCAAGTTGACAATACATGTTTTTAAATTAAAATCATTCAAAAAAATGTTATGTTTTTATTCCAATGTTCAATGTGAAATTGATATAAATTACAAAAATTGTTTTAATATATATAAATATTTTCTAATTAAACAATGAAATGATTTTTTTTAAAAAAAATATCCCTATAAATAAATTATATGAAAAAGCGGGTTTGATTTAAAATTCGGTATTTTTCATTATTCATCCCTAAATGAAGATTCTCAAAAAATAACAAAAATTAATAATAATATAACTTCAACATTATAAATTAAAAATGTATTTTATTTTTCAACTTTTATTTATAAATGATTGTAAAAATAATTTTATTATTTTTCACTAAGGACATGAAATGTAGTTTATTTGAGAAAATTTTATTTTTATTCATTTATTGGACATTACTAAAAATGGTATCTTCTGTTATAAATATAAATTATTTATATAAAACCAACATAAAACATATTTGAAATTTATATATTTCTATTCATATAACTATGTTTAACATCTAGGTTATAATTATCATTTTTAAATAATTATAATGATAAAATGATGTCCTATAGAAATATCAGTGTTGCTTGAAACAAACACGTGGTCATTGTTGCTTGTACAGTATGCCAAGTCAATTTTTCAAGTAACATAAGACATGATGCTGTTGTTTTTAACATAGACCAAGTAAGTGTTGTGTGGTTACCATTGTCTATGTGTGAAAGGAATGTTTTAATTGTGTATTTTAGAACATATAATATGAAATTGATTTTTTTGAGAGCAGACAAATGTGTAAAAACATGGGGTATTACATTATACCCCACATAAAATTAATATTGCAATTGAAATTAGTTATTTGTGTAAAAAAATGTGGATATGTTGGCATCATCATATCCTCAAGATCCCATATTTCTTCCTTTAAATTGTAATTTCTACACACAAAAATTGACCAGGTGAGTGGTCTAGTTTTGTATAACATTCTCTATAAAATCCAAATTTTAAACTAATTTCTCCCTGTAATAAAGACCATTCCAAATTAGTATTATTTATGAGTTTAGTATATGTAAAAGGTCTATTATTTACATTCTCAATATAGATACATGGAACACATCACATACTTGATATATATTTTTTGGATGTTCCAAGTGATAGGATACCATCCTGATACAAAAAATAATATCAAAGGAACCAAATAGCTAGGGATTAGTATCCCTTTCTTCCTAAATCTCATAACCTTACTCCATGTTGATATTCATTGAAACACTTATTCACAAACATCAAATTATATATCATGATTTCAATTATTATTATAACATTTCTTCTGACTTTGAGATGCCTTGATATGTTTCTAAATGGTTCAAAAATACAAGAAAATGACCTCAGTGGTATTAGGCCCCAATAAATTTCATTCTCCAACCTCATCCTATAATGTGGGATCTCTACCTTTATTCTAATGAATGACTTCATACAGTTCCATATGAATGATGGAGTTAATGATATTGTTGTTTGAAAACAAAACTAGAGTAAGTTGTTGATCACAACCAACTTTCTAATCTAAAGAATATTATCCCAACATGTCCACTAGAATTTGATTTTTTCATTCAGACAATCCATATGTTAGAAAATGATAATATGTGATGAATCCTAAATTTGTATTGGGTTATATCAGTAGATATATACAAAACATTATTGTGAACTTCAGATCCAGATCTGATACAATAGAATGTGGTACTCTGTGCCACCATACAACATACATAATGTATATCCAGTCAATATGATCTAGATATTTTTCTTCTCTGATAGAAATGGAGTGTGATGACTTCGTATGGTGATAGTCAAAAACCAATATAACAATAAAACCTTTACAGGTTTTTGGTAGTCCAATGAAAAATAATCCAAATTGATGTTCTCACATTTCAATTTTGGTATGTGTAATGGATGTAACATGCCCATTGATTTTTTTATTTGATCCTTAACTTGTTGGAATACCAAGCATAGAGATACAAACTCTGTGATATATCTCTTCATTCTATTCCTTTATATGTATTCTTTCAAATATTTATAAATCTACAAACTTTATTAATGAATATATAATGATGAAATATGATCTTCCTATAATAGATCCATTTTCAAATCTAGTATAGATGGAACACATACACATTTACTGATCCTAATAATTTTGTCCCAATCATGGTAAAACATTGAAAAATATATTACATTATTTTACATCATTACATATTACTTCTGCACCTCCATATTCTTCACATTGATAGAGGATATAAAATTTATTTGAGAAAGTTAATATTTTTACCATTACATCAAGGTTTCTGGAACAACCCAACAGAAAACATGAAATATTATATCATTTTTTATCATTATCATGGTTATTCTAGAATGATACTTCTGACACAAAGCATTGACCATCATGTTAACATTCCTTTGGTGGTAATGTATTGAGCAATCATCATCTTTTCTCAACTCTATCCATCTTCTCTAGTTCATGTTCAACACCTATGTGAATATAAATTTCATAATTTTATGGTCAGTATATATATATCACTATTTTCTCTATAATGATAATGCATCCATGTCTTTAACAATTAAAATTATATCTTCTAACTCCAAATCATGAATTGGGTAATTTTCCACATGTATATTCAACTACCATGAGGAATAAGAAATAATAGTGTCATTCTAAAAAACAACACATTCCAAACCCTTCTTGAACACATCAATATAAATTACAAAGCCCTATCTTTTATATGGTAATGTAGGCACAATATAGTTGACTAACCTTCTCTTTATTTCCTCGATATTTTCCTCACATTCAACTATCCATAGGAATATGAAACCCTTCTTAGTTGACTTGGTTGAAGGATTATATAGTCGTGAGAAATTTTCAACAAAATGTCGATAATATACAGATAAACCAAAATGATACATATCATAGTCAACTTGTTTGGTCTAGGATAACAGTTAATGGCCTCTATATTTGGTGGGTATATAGCTGTACAATCTTAAGGGATTTTGAGAACCAAAAATGAAAAGTTTTCAGCCAAAATGACACTCTTAAATTTTTTCATATAGTTTCCCCTTTTTTTATGATCTTTAGTATGATTTTCAAGGGATCGTGGCACTATTCCTTTTACATTGAATTGATGTGAATATCATCTATAATGAATACCAAAAACTGATTGATGTAATCTCTAAATAATCTACTGATTAAATCCATGATGATATAATGTGAGTTGGTAAGAACAAGCGGCATAAATTTATATTCATAGTGTCCATACCTTGTACAAAATTACATAATGGGTATATCTTGCTTGTTGACAATCATTTGGTGATATCCATAATGATGTTCAGTCTTGGAAAACTATTGATCTCATCGTAGTTGTTCAATTAATGTCATAAAAATAGGGAAGATGATACTTTTTCTTTATTGTGTTCATTTTAACTATAGATAATCAGTGTTGGGTCACATCAATCAGTCTTTTGTTTCCAAAAAAATAATGTGTGAACCGTGAGTCTCGAAGAATGAAATTTGAGAAAAAACTATTTTACTCATGTTGTAACAATTTATGTATATACCCCTTTTGACGGAAGGGTCATAAACTTGATACATAAATACCAATATATTTAATTATATAAATCCTTTAATTCATTCAAATGTAGTATACGCACAACAAAAATGGAATGGGTGGTGAATCAAACATGAATCTCGTATTAATAGAAAGTGTGAAAAAATTCATTGACATTGTGCGTTGACTCTCATCATAATCGTATGAAATAATGACATAATAAAAAATTATTATTAATATAAAAAATATCCATATTATTACTTATAATACAATATGTCGTTTGATTATGAATTTATATTACTATCTTTTTTACAATCTATATTATCATTTGATTTCTGGTAATATGATCTTTGTTTTTCACATGTGACATAATTTGTTATATATTTGGTACTTATATATATATATATCATGAAATATAGACTATAAACCAAGATTTAAATAAAATATATTTTAATTATATGTGTAATAAAATAATCCATATTTTATTGAATTATGAAGTGGAATATACTAGTCTTGGAGACATAGGTCGTATATATAGATGATCACTATTTATATTTAATTGTCGTGTTGACTGAAAGAACATAAAATTCATATATATATATATATTTCATTATTATAGGAGATTAATTTTATAATATTTATCATATAAATCCACTTAACCCATCCTTATTACATTCTATGTAGTTTAGGAATAAAGAACATGGCTTTGAGGGGACGGTAGACCACACATCTTCAAACATAATTATTATATAAAAAGGTAAATATAAATGTATATGTTGTAAAATAATTATAAAATTGTAGATAAATAATAAATATAATAAATAAAACATATAAAGTTAGTGTCCCTGGTAATTTCCAACATGATATGTGGTAACTAAAAAAATGAGCCATCATCATTTAGTGAGGCGGTAGTTCTATGTACATGTAAATAGTATGTTTGTTACCCATTAAAAGAATATTTCTGTATGTGTAGGTTTAAACCATAGAAAAAAAATCCTACTATATTTTATATAAATTTTTTTTTATAAAATTATGTAATAATAATATTCGAGGGACTGTAGAAATATAATAAAAGAATGCATTTTAAAGGGGAGGGGTGTTACCTCTTAATTGGGTAACATATATTGGTTTTCACCAAAGGGATTTCATGGAAGGATTTTTGACAAAGTGATGCTTTAAGGAGGTGGTAGTATTTTTTGAATGATGTTGGTTAATTTTTTTGGAAAATTATATGTGATTTTATAGGTGTCGATATGTGGAGTAAAGGAGACCTTTTTATAGTGGAGGAGTAGTGTCACTCTTGTCATATTATGATAAATAGAAATACATACACATTTTTTACATGCCATGTGGAAACCAAAATAAAAAATATTTGATGCAATGGATTATATGGTCTAAATATTGCCAATCAATGACTCTTGGACATGTTTATTGGTTGTTTTGGGTCACAGATTTAATGGTTGGTCCTTAGCTAAGCTGAATTTTACATTAATTAATGTAATAAATTTTAATTACATTCACTAATAATATTTAGTAAAAACTAAAAGAAACCTATTAGAACATATAAATTATGTTTATTCAAAACATAGATTCCATTTTTCTAAATTTTACTAATATAATTGAATAAAATTAACTAAAAATTAATTCCAATGTCTGGTCGACATTGGAGGTTTTTAAAGTACAAACATTCCATAGTTTTTATTATTTTTATACCAATGTTCAAATTGAAATTGATCTCATTGACCTAAATTGTATTAACCGATAAAATTATTATTTAATTAATCTATTAAAAAAATTAAAATATTTTTTATCCTTATAAATAAATTAGATGAAAATTCAGTTTTGAGTTAAAATCATATATTTTTCTAGTATTCATGAAAAAATTAGGTTTGTCAGAAATATACCATAAATTAATGCTAAAAAAATTAGACTTTCTAAATTCAATAATTCAGATTATATTTTGAATTAAATTTCTATATGGGATTCAAATTAATTTATTATTTCCCATAGAAGGACATAAAAATAGATTACTTGGGAAAATAATATTTTAAAACATATGATAAAATTACAAAAAAAGTATTTATTTCATTATAATTATGTTTAATTTATATAATAAAATTATAAAAAATATTTGAAAAGTATTTTTTTAATATTTAAATTACTATTTTTTGTTTAGTTTATAATTTAATTTTGTAAATATTTATTACCATAAAATGTTGTTTTATTGAAACATCGTAATTTTTTTACATATGTCATGTTGGTGTAGCGTGTAGAATATGAAAAGACAGAATTACATGTAACGTATACAATATCATTTTTTAATTTACATATACTTAGTTAGTGTTTCATGTAACATGCACCAAGTCAGTGTTTATTACATAGAGTCAGTGATGTGTGAATGGAGTGTTTGACAATGTGCATTGAAAGACATAAATGAAAATTTGATTTATTCGAAAGAAAAAAGGGTCTATAAAGTCCTGGGGTTTTACTTTTTTTTTCAGATATGTCTTCTAAAATATTATATGGTTTGAATAAAGTAGATGACATAAATTGGTTCACGAGGAGTATGGGTACTCATAAATCGAATTTGGAGAATCATTATTTCATTCTATTTAATGAACTATGGTATCGAATGAAAATTATTGTGAATTTAATTGAAAAAAGTCAATATTCAAGTGGAAATTAATTAATTAAGGAAATGTTTTATAGAAATGTACTCTAACCACTATCGAAAATAATAGTGAAATGTTGGAAGTATATCATTCTTATATAAATTATGTATATCTCCCTAAACTCACTCTATGATAAGTTAGATGAATGTTTTCTTTATTAGGAAGACTTATACCAATCATAGTTTAGTATCTCTTCTATTGAGTTGTGATATTTGATAGTGTTTTTAAAATAATGACTGTTTTTTGTAATTTTTAAAGGTATGTTGTTGTGACATCCACCAGTCATACACTAGGAGGTAAAAAACAATGATACCATAGAGGCCGTGGGCAAAGGGATACCAGTGGATCATTTAGTAGTTACAACTAAAACACTTATAGTTATTCCAAAAAAAGGTGACGAGGATCTATTCCTCACAATGTTATTGTACTTTTTTCAGATCATTCTAAGAGTACCGCGGCCTGCCCTGATGGTGGATGAGTTGACGCATGTGTTCCAGAAGTATCATCCACCCTTGTTTTTTGGGGATGGACCACCCATGATTTGAATACATGCCTAAAACCATGGTATCTATATTCATGCATCTAGAAATGCCTCCAAATTAGAGTGTTAATATCACTACATATATGATGTCAGATTTATCCAAGAGATGGTGGGACGTCATTACTCAGATGAATCATCATCAGGAGATGGATTTGATGGATTTTCATGTGGTCCTTTAGGACTTCTTATTTCCCAACAAGATAAGGTCTAATAGATCCCAATATTTCATACACATGGAGCACTAAACATAATCAGTTTTGGATATTTATTCCATTTTATTATTCTCCATCTATTTTCTCCTAATCTTATAGGTGAAGAGTTATCTATGCCAAAGTGATTGAAGGATGGTCTCGATGATGAAATCCAATCACATTTCAATTTTTTTAATACTACAATTAATAGAATATATAATTTGGAACTTATCCCAAATAATAACATGTGAGAGGCTAGATGTATGATTAAGAAAATTTCTCTAATAATCCATGTATTGAGATAGATTAAAACATAGATATATTTTCGAATTTTCATTTAGAGGAAGGGAAATTATTAATAATGAGCATAGGAACTATATTCTATGAGTTGGAATGAATTAATGAAATTATTTGGTGCTTTGGTATAGGACAAAGAAGATTCTCAAGAGTTTTGAGAAATTTTTTGACTGCTAGACCTATAAAGACATCTTTAGAAGGACATATTTAGGGAACACAATTTTTCTGAAACTGTATGGATGATAATAAGAAACCATTAGGCCTTATACAATTTGATAGAGGTTTTCACATTGGATACACATGATTTTCAAAACATTCTTTATATCTAGGATGATTACTATCTATGGGAACTACTGAAACACTATTCGCATCATGGTTTCCTCACAGTTTCCAAACCTTGTTGGTAGACCATGTGGAGTTCCTTAGGTATCCAGTAAAGGGTGCATGGTTTTCAGATGTTTTGATAAACAATATAGAAAAAACCCAACACATTGTACCTATTAAAAATGAGTTAATTTAATTTAAAAATAATCAAAACCTAAAATCCTAACCCGACCCGTTCTTCCATCTCATGTGAATTGTGTAGCACCCACCTCTTCTCCCATGGCATGTGACCTTTTCTCCCAAGATCCTATACATAGTCTATTTTCCACTAGATAATCCCTATATTTGTCATCAAATCTTTGAGGAAAGTGATTTGGTCTGTATAACTTCCCTTTTATAATTGTTTCTAACTCTTCCCATCACATAGTGATCTGTGGACAGACCTAGGGTTAGAGGATAACATGATATTTTGGTTTCCCTTAAATGGTATGATACGAAGAGAGTCTCTTGAGACCCCTTCTTGCATGTTCTGACATCTACCACCAAATTCAAAGGAGATGGGTTCATATTGGGTTGTTGTTGTCATCTGAGATACAATTTTCACCCACTATTTGGTTTCTCTTATTTTATATAGTGTTCCTTTTGTGATATCAGTTCCATCAAGATTAATTAAAATATTAGTGGCTCATTGAAGGGTTTCTTACATATAATTTAGTACATACATAAATACATAGAGATATATATATATATATTCTCTTTGTACGTATTCTCTCATATCAAGGGGAATATGTAATTTGGATTAGTCATTGTATATATATATATATAATGTGTGTTTGTGAAAGGTTTAATTGATCAATTACATTATCATAGTCATTAAGTGTTATGTGTTTGGGTTGGTTCATCTTTGATGTTGGATCCATTCCATGACAATTTATATTAAAGAAATAATTATTTAATTAATTTCATGTTCTTATCACCTTTATTAAATTGTTTTCCATTTAATGTAGTTTTTATAAAATGATTTCCATCGGTGAATTGGTTATGATTGTTACTTTAATAAATGAATTGTTTCAGAAATAATATCATGATTTGATAATAAACTCCCTCAATTGGAGGTTCTTTGTCTTAAAGCTAAAAAGTAATGATTATGATTTTATTATTGCATTTATTATAGATTTTTCATTTACTTATATATTTTCATTGGTTATTAAATGTCATGTGTAGGTGTGTATCACCCTTTTGATTAAAATTCCCAAGTGGGAATATTTTATGTTTCTAGGACACCTCTCCTTTATAGTTGTGTGTGTAATATTTGGTTACCATGTTAAATGAGAAATATGTATTGTTTATGGTAAATGGTTTGTATTGGATGGATTATACAAGATGGTATAATACAATATATATATATATCATGGAACCATACATTGATCAAGATCTTCAATAATGGTATTGGCATTTTTTTCTCTAAATCATCAAATTATTTTAATTTGAAACACCCAAGGGATGGTATATTCATTCCCATTGTAATGATTTGTTAAATGATTCATGTTCAATGTAATGTTTTATTTCAAAATAGATCCTAGAATTTAAATGAATAATATGCATTACCATATGTATTATAATATAAGGCTGGAAGTGGTTATAATGGGATGGATAAAATAATTGAATGAGAAGTAATACCTCGTGGATTACATCATACAGGTGTTCATATTTAGTTTGTAAATTGAATATATAAATGATTATAGATTGGAGTAAATTACCCATTCTAGTAATACATGTCATATGCCTTTATAGAGGTATATAGTAATGGAAATGGAGGTTCGAGGAGCATAGAGACTCAATCTATTTTACATATGTGTTGGGAATGGTCACCCTCACCACTACATTGATAGGGGTGACGTGAATTTGTGTGCCAAATCCATCTAGAGTGTTTCCAAGACATTCTCACTCATATCCTCGAGGGATGGGGGTGAAACCCCCACTATATTAGGATGTCAGGATTATTAGATTGTGACTAAAGATTATGTCATCATAGATTGGTGTTTGATACCTTCATGTTATATCCCATTCTACTCCAACAATATATATATATATATATACCTATATTGGAATTACTACCCCATAAGTTGATAATATCATCTCGTATGATGGTGTTGTATGAAAATGTGTTATGTCACAGTCCACTCGAGAATATATATATATATATATTTATATTTATATATCTTCATGTCTGTGTGTGTGTTAGGCTACTACCCCATGAGTATAGATTATCTGCTCGTAGGCAAGTGTTGGATTTCAGTGTGTTCTATCGCAATCAACCTAGAAATATATATATTTAGAAATATATATATATATATATAGTGACAATATTATATTCATATTCTATTTATTATCCAAAGGATGAATACTATTCTTGTGTTCCATATAAACATGGATGGGTGGTTGTGTATTCATTTAGTTTTATAAATTAGTTATCTATTCGTTAACAATGTTTAATTAATATTGAACAATTAGTATTTGGCTAGACACATTGGGTTCTTGAAAACTTATATTTATATATCACACCGTGATTGGGATTCCATTGCACTAGGGTACCATAATAGAATTTCATCTATGCATGACTACCATCCCTTGTTGATTGCTAAAGCTATTTTGATTTTACATGAGGAGTAAGGTGAATAGGACTGAGGTGGTGCAGAGGATTCTCATAGAGAACTAATTTTTGTGTTTTCATTATATTATTTACATGATTATTTTGTTTTTCTGAATTATAATGAAAATTGTATGTTTTATGTTTTCCATTTTGTTTCATCAACTCTACATGCTTAATTTTTTTATATTGTCATAGGCCATATTTATTTAGTTATATAAAATTTTTCTTATACTATTTCTTGGTTTTTATTTACTACTTATGTTTAATTATTTTATTATCTATTTTTTATACCATTTTGAAACTCTGATAACAGGTTATAGTCTCCCAACTATGACATCCTGAGACCGTTGCTACTATTCAGCAGCCTCTGGAATATTGGGAGATGTGCTTCATGGAACATTACCCACTCTTCCGGATACTATTTTAATGTTAACATGGGCTGGGACATTACAATGTGGTATCGAAGGTAAAAAAATTCCTTTATCTTGTTATATTTTGTAGGTTGATTAGAGACTAGTAATTTGTTGGTGTTGGGTTAACAGATGTGATTGGGACAGATCACACCATGTATAGTAAATGACCATGTTTCTAGATATAGTAATTTTTTATCATGTTGTTTGATGTTATAGGTGATATGATTTCACCTTTAATGATTAGTGTTATTTCCACTACTTATTGATTTATGGTTCTCTAGTATTTTTACCATTGTCTTAGTTTGGAAAAGAAGGAGCATAAAATGCATCATATTATTCTCACATAAATAATCCATGTAACGTTTTTGCAATTCCATGTTGTTGAATTTATAGATTTGCCTACTGATTTAACATTTTTTCTTGAGTGTATTTCCAATCTTACATTTATAACAGTCTGTTTTAGTATATTTCTTATTTCCTTACTCCTCTTCAAGCCTTTCCATTTTAGAACTTCATGGTTATGTGGCTACATCATTTTTCTCCATGTTACAAATTAAAATAACATGTTATTTTTGTTAGTATGAAATTTATTGTGTGGGATATTTTTATTGGTTGCAATTATGATTGGAGCCGGTTTTCAATTTTAAGTTGCATGGTAACCATATAGATGTAAATTTTTAACCCATGTAACAACCCATTATAAAGGTATTTATAATTTATTTGTTTAATAAAATTTATTTTGATTTTTTTGAGCCTAGTTCGAAACTATAAAGTGTAGGATCACATTATGGATCACTAGATTGACATCCATATGACCAAAATTTTATTTAAGAGAATGATATAATCATTAATGAAATTGGATTCCTTATAAAATGTGAAAATTCACCAATGTAGGTAAGTTGAGACATGTTCCATAGTGGATGACACGTATAGATTTTTACAAATTTTTGTAGTAGAGAAATAGTTAAGGGTTTGCTTCCCGAAGAACCATGATTGGCTTAGTGGGACTCTCGTAGGTCAAATTATAATTTAAATAACTTACAAGAATTTTTTCATTCAATTTCCAATTAATTATGGTTGTTAATTAATGTAAGATGTTATAAAAAATGAGTTTCATAAAACATTCATATTTTTCCCGTGGGGAGTTAGCATAATTGGGTACCTTAAATTTTCTAAATGGTAATGTAATCATATGAATTCATTATTTTAAATTGATTAAATATTTAAATTTGATTAAATATAATGGTCATGAAAATAGAACCTATAATGGAATTCTATATTTACACCATCATGTTTGGGTATTCTGAAATCCCCTTTGGGTTTCTTGGGAATAGATACGTGAGTATTTTACACATCTATTCCTTTATTTTTAGAAATAGATTAAATGAATGTCTCTTGAGCCTAGTGAAAAATATTTTATATGACCTAGTTATTGAGAAAAAAAATGCATTTCTCTACATGGGAATAACCTGTTGTTGGTACCACACTTGAGTTTAAATAAATTTCAAAATCCTTCATGTTATTTGATGTTTGGTGACTTTAGGATATCATTGTCCCTTATAAGACGCTTAAATTTTTAATGTCACCCTTGTTTGAACATGTGGTATGGGTTTTATTAGCCCTTATTATGGGTTTGGGCATCAATTAATGCTCTATTTTACCTGTTTATACATGCCTTTGGAATTGTCAACCACTTCATAGGTCTTGTTACCCTATCACTTTTCATGGGTGACTCATGAGGTAGTCGGTTGTTTTATTGTCATACAAGGAAATATTACTTGACGATTAATATTTTGGGTGGGCCATCCAATAATTAAATGTATAGGGTTGATAATCTTATGTGTATTATATATTATGTGTTATTTTTTCATGTAACAATGGTGTAGTATGAATATATATACATGGAACCAGCGAGTGCTAAATGATATTATGAATAGGTTATGTTCTGTTGGCGCATTTACCCTTGAGCTATTTATTGTGACCTCAAGTTATTTTAATTTATAGATACATGGGAGTTATGGAATCAGGTTTTTCCCTATGATCTGGAGAAAATTCAGGAGACTCATGTTTTTTTAAATTCTAGTCGTTTTTGTTTTTTTCATGCTAAATTTATTAAATTTGGTATTTGTGGTGAATCTAGCTCAACCATTCTTCTGATAAGATGTTCTATATATTATTTAATTTTTATTGGACACTCATATAGTGTCTATAATCTAGTTTTTTCAGATAGTTTATGTTCACTTCCAAGTAGATTGAACACACTAAAAATGACCATTTTTAAATCTTCAATCATTCTTAGATTCTCTTCGAGAATGTGGGTGGTGAAGCATGTCAGTGATATCTCGACATCCTATAATTGAAAATAGTGAGTTGTGTAACAAAACATATTGAAAATATGTTGGGAATAGATAAACAATGGTGGTTAAAAATGAGCAGTCATTAAAATAATTGTGAGATAATGGCATGTGATTTGTTGTAACGACATGTCGACATGTGATGACAAGCATTTTCCTTAATGGAAAAATGAATTATTTCGACCATGATTCTTTATAGTAATTCTTAATGATTGACTGGAAAGCATGTGAATTGTATTATTTTATTCATTTAAGTGATTATAATGTAACCTATCTTGACATCATCCATGTTGCGCCAACAGAGTGTAGATCTCACGTCGCGCTAGAGTTTTAAAATACATTGGGATTATTTGGGTGAAATTTTTGGAGATTCATTCTTGATTCAAGGTTATAATTAGTGATTTTTTCATGATTTATCCATGGGTTCCCATGTTCTAACACCTTAAATGGACTATTCGAAACCACCATATTCACTTGACATGACTATTAAATAGATGAATCATTGTGCTCAATCAATGTTCAAATATAGACATTATTGTTTCAAGTAAATGTATCCCATTAAATTAAAGAGGGCAAACTACTAGGGTTTTTTTGTGTGGACTACCTTAATTTTTATATGAGGTTATATCATACATGTCATTAGGATAAGACGAGTGTTTAAAAGTTAATGCGTCTTTTTTTGGATGTGTTTCTATTACACCCTTTGTTGTTTCGAGGAATGACGATTAATATTATTTATTGGTCGTTAGTTTTCAAAATGTCATCCGAATTCTATTATGAACTATAGTGGATGTGTTTGTTGTGAATACATGTTTTTTTGGTGAAGGCATCATAGTTTGGTTCATAATATAATGACAGTCTAATCCAAGCATGTTCATGAATGTTCATAAAGAGGTGTATCGAATTAAGGTTCTTCTTGTTTAATTTTAATGATCAGTGAATAACCATTTTCGGGCATGTCAGTTGGTGGAGATGGATGTCATGTTATTTGGACATGGATTTTCAGGAAAGTCTAGGTCACCTAGGAATAAATGATGTCTAAGAGGAATTAAATTTATCATTTCATAATTATGAAGGGAGAATTTCCAGATTGATTAATGGTGTTTCGTGTTGGAATGTCAAACCAGGGAATGTGTGTGGTTGAAAATTTTCCCCTGCCTAATGTGAAATTTTCTTGTAAAAAGTAACTTTGTTATTATGTTTAAATATATGGATATGTGATTATGTTATAGAAAAATGAGATCAGTTAAATTTAACTTTTATTTATCTGTCATAAAATGAGCGTTCATTAATGTTAATATGGATTAAGTTTAGAATGCTTAAATGGTTATTGGAGGTGCATTGGGTGTTTGGAAATAGAAGGTGATCATTTGAATAGGACTAGAAAAAACATGCAGGTTGTTTTATGGTATCGTGGTTCCCTAAGGATTTTCATTGATGATAATTTATATCATGTTAATGTCATATCTATCAATTTTTTATATTAGATGAATATATTCAAAAATATTTAAACTTTAATTTAGTTTATCGGCAATATCTGTGACAAAAAATCAGAACTAAATTTTGAGTGTTGGAATGTTTCAAGGATATTTTTTGGACTTTGGTGAATGCCCATGAAGTTTCCTATGTTTGTAGAAATATTTTGGGAGTGCCCAACACAAGAAGTCATATTTTGAAGGACCTAAAAAGGGCACAAGGATTGTCTGAAACCATGAAGCCCATAATATGAAAGTGTGCGGCCTTATGCAGGTGGAATGTTGCTACCACACTAGTATCACATGATTTCCAAACCTTTCACCTAGCCCATATATATAGTGGATTTGGTCAGTACATAAACATTATTCCCTATTTGGTTTCTACATGGTTTTCAAACCGTGTGGCCAACCCATTTGTGGGGACTCAAGTGCCTAGTAAACGGCATATAGTTGGTGCTCAGTTTGATAAACCATGTGGCCCAAACTGTTCATCACGTACCAGTTTTTAAATTTTAACTATTATTATTTAAAATAAATTATAACATAAAACCCTAACTCAGCCCTTTCTTCTTTCTCACTGACACGACGTAGCTCCCCACTCAACAATAGCGTGGGACCCCCAATCCCAGCCTACTCTCTGTAAGCCATTTTTAACCAGATCATCTCACTATTTTTCTTTGAAACATTGAGGTACAGTATATGTTTCTTGATCAATCCCCTTTCTGACCATTTTTTGTCTACCTGTCACCTGGTGAGGGTTGTCGGAACATGGGGTTAGATTCTAACCCAGTTTTTTAGTTTTCATTTGACGTTATGGTATGGAAAGGGTAAATTAGGACCCCTTGATGCATGTTCTATCATTCACAGTTGAAGTCAATGTGGATTGGTTTATTACAGTGTGCCATCACTATTTAAGGTAATGTTTTTCACCTGATTTTTGGCTTTTACTATATTATGTATGGTTAATACGATGATTTTGTTTCATTTTACACTAACTAGAATTTTTATGGCTCCATTAGTGATTTCCCACACATACCTAGGTATTTTTATATATATACATATCCTCCATTTACATGTTCCCTCAAGGTGTGGGGGATATGAATGTTTGATAAATAAATAATATATATATAAGGAATTTATGTGTGTGAAATGGAAATAAGAGTGTCTCCTTCATCATAGTCAGCAACGGCTATGTGTTTGTCTTACTTCCTCTTTGAGATATGATCCCTTTATATGGCCATTTAAATTTATAAAATCTTTAATTAATTAATTTCATAACAGTCACTATTTTATATAATGAATTTTTAGTATAGTAGTTTTTCTAAACTTATTTCATTAGGGAATTATATGTGATTATTAATTGAATGAATTAAATGATTTATAAAATTTAACATTATTTAATAATAAATGTTTCCCAAAATAGGTGCACGGTCTTTAAGATAAAAAGTATTAATTTAGATCTTATTTTGGTTTGAAATATTACTTTATTGTTTCCTTATTTTTTTCATTGGTTAGTAAATGGAATTTTTTTATTCATGGCTTCATTTTGTTTCAATTTTTCATGTGGTAATATTTCTTGTTTCTAGGAAACATATCTGTTACACATGATCCATTGAAATGTAGTTATCATGATTATTGATTTAAATTAATTTTTTAAGGTAAATGATTTGTAGATTATGGATTATAAAATATGGTTTCATATTATATATATATATATATATATATAACATGGTACCTTCCGTTGACATTGAGTTCTATAATCTTTTTGTTATGTTTTGGTATAAACCATGAAATTGGTTAACATGGAATTTCCCAAAGGAGTGTAAGGCCTTTACCCTTGTTATGCTTTGTTAAATGCTTAATGTGATGCATAATGATTTATTTTGAAATTGAACATGGTAGTGAAATGCATAAGAGTTAATTATTTATGCATTATATAATAAAAATGATAGTGGTTCTAATCGGATGGATAAATGAAAAACATGAGATGTAAAACCTCATGGATTTCAACATATATGTGATTATATTTATTGTTTAAATAGAATATATAAATGAATATGGAGGGGATTTAATGGACCATTCCATTTATACATGTGATCTTCTTTTATAGAGTCTTACAATGATGTTATGGGAGTTTTGATGAGCTTGGAGACTCATGCTTCTTTACATTACTGTTGGACATGGAAAACCTGGCCCCTATTTATATAAGGGATGTTGGATTTTGAAGTCCACATGCCATCTAGAATGTTTCCATGATGTTTACACTATCCTACTAGATTTATTTGGGTGATGACCCCCACTCTATCCGAATGTTTGGATTACAACCCCATTAGTATAGATTATCATCCTATAGACTATTGTTGGATGTATGTGTGTCATATGTCAGTCCACTATAGAATATATATATATGCATATGTATATATGTATGTATGTATGTATGTCATACAACCCAATGAAGAGATCTTATCATCTCATAGACTAGTTTTTGATTCTTTCATGTTACATCCCTAAGGAATCTAGATATTTATGTATGTATGTATCTATATACACACACACATAGGGCTTACTACCTTATGAGTAGATCTTATCAAATTTTTTAATACTACTGGTTGACTATGTTTCAAATCCTGGTCTGCCAATATATATATATATATATATATACATATATATATATATGCCAATATGTAATCTATATATAGTGACATGATCAAAATATTATTCCAACTTTCTACCAATGTAGGAATACTCATCAAGTGTCCCTTTGGAATATAGATTATCTATTGAGTATTCATTTAATTGTATAAATTAATTCTTGACGTTCACACGCTATTTAGTTAATTTTTCACTATCTATATAGTCCTAGACACCATGGGTTCTAACCTAGTAATATTTATTTATATCCCAATTCATGATATTCTATTGCATATGGGTACTCTGGTTAACATTTTCTTCAAAGGACTGTGGACCATGGTTCAGTTCTCATGTTATTTTTCTTTTTCCTAAATATTTTGGAACATAGGACCAATCGAGAGCTTAAGATACTCATGGAGAGTGTAAATGGTATATTTTTTCTTTTATTTGTAGGAGTATTCTATTGTTTTTAATTTTATAGTTTGGTTTATATTTATTATTTTCAATTACGTGTCATGAACTATACATGCATAATTTGTATAAACTGGAAATGTAAACATTTTTTTGTTATATGAAATCATTGTTCTTCTGTTTATATTTCTTTTTTAGTGCATCTCCTATTTTAGTTAATAATTATTCAGTTATACCGTTATTAAATTATGATAATAGAGTATAGTCTCCCTAAAATCACCCCTAATGACCATCACTTTTAGTCAGAAGCCTCTAGCATATGTTGAGAATCACATGAGGCCATAAACCCCACCGTCCTAACAACCAGTTTAATGGTAATTAAGGCAAGAATATCCTAAGTTTGAAACCTTGATCTGGTACTGAATTAACCAGTAGTCGAATGTTTCATCTAGAGTTTTTGCATGGTTACATTTGTAGTTATAGAATATAAGCTGCTAGCGAAGTATGGTGCTACTGGCCCAGCATGCTAAGATAACAGAGGCATCTTTTTATAAGATACATAGTTGAGTTTAGATCATGTGTAATTATGGGTAATATACTATGCTTATATAGATATTTTCCTCTGTAATATAATGAGACAGGGTTTGTAGTGAATACACATATATGAGTGGGGTCTAAAACTTCTCATCATGTAGGGAGCTACAGTACCAAGGGCCGATATAGCTGAGGTGGTGGTCATGGATGTGGTTGTCAAATCCCAATTTTACAATGATGGTAGGGGTATTCTTTTTAGGGGATATAGGTAGTATCATATTGCAACAGTTCATTCAAGATCATTGTAGTTCCACAAACCATTAAGGAACATGATATTGAACCTTCCAATATTAGAGGTACTATTTTAGTTTCCTCTAAATTTTGTATATAGTATCTTCACATAGCCTTTTATATTTCCCCATTTTGGAGATATTTGGTCTAATTACTTATAATTTGGATGGATTAATGATGCTTAACTTTTTGTTTTTTAGAATGGATGGCGTACATCAGTCCAAGGAGTTCCCCAAGAGATTGGTTTGGGTCACACCATATGAGACCTTTTTTTCCCTTGAGATAACAAGTTCGAGCATCATTTTTAGTATAGACGGGTTGGTTCCCTTTCATGATTTAATTGATTTCATTCACCAGTGGGTGAAATTTACATAACTAGAGGCTGAAGAGTTCATTCACAAGGGTGAGTGGGGTGCCCTAGAAACTCGATATGGTTCTGATCAATGTGGGATAAGTAGGATTACAGCCCTGATTGTGATTTTATATATGGATTATTGGGTAAATTATTGGATATATTTCCCTAAATTGGATGGTTATTTCAGGGATTTCTTTTCATATGACTTTTCAGGATTATGTCTACCGAGAGAGGTTGGGTTTTATTCCGAAAATGTTCTATAATATACATTAGTACCCATTCCTTCTTACATGATGTCCACTATTAATAAGAAAGATATCAAAATGAATTTTGTGGAATTAGAGGAATATAGTTTAATCCAAAATAATAATTATCAATGGGGATCACTGGTTCTTTTTTAGAAGAATTAAGATGGTACAATCAGTCTATGTATGGATTATTAAAAAATAAACCAACTGATAATTGCGAACTGGGAACCTCTACCATAGATGGATGAACACTTAGACCTACTCTGTAGAGCATAGGTGATGTCAATGATTGATTTGATATTATGTTATCACCAGGTGTGTGTTAGACCCTCAGATATACATCACATATATTTTCATATCAGGTATGGTCTATATGAGTATATGGTTTTGTTGTTCGGTTTCACGAAGGCACCAGAATTTTTCATCGAGAAAATGAATTTATATTTCTTTCCTTATTTTTTTTGGTCTTACTATATTATATCTTGGAATATTCTCACATGCTTTATGAAAATGGAAAGAAACTTTTTATCTCATTGAATACCCTAAGATATATCTTGTTATATGAAAATATCACAAAGGGAACTTTTGGATGTATCATATTCACTTCAAGGGTCACATATTCTTCGAGAAAAGTGTATCACTTGACCCATAAAAGGTGATATTTTTAGTTAAATGGGATAATTGAAAGTCCGTATTTGAGTTATTGTGTTTTTTGGAGATATCTAGTTTGTTCACAAATTTCATGATGTACCTCTCATTCCTAAAAGTGCGTTATAATTTCTTTCCTAATATGGGTGTGATATTTACTTTGTCAATATTTTTATAGATAAACTTTCTGGAATATAAAGGTTGATTGAATTTAGTGTCGCCAAAAAATTTTCCTGAGCATGGTAGGAGTTACATTGTTTACTATGATGAATCAAGTATCAAGCTAAGAGATGTTATTATACATAGAGATAGATTTTGGGTGTACATGTCTTGGCAGTTGAGACCACACAAGCAGAATTAACTGATGCCCGATCTTTAGATAACTACAGTTGTTCACTCATTGCATAATTTGAGAAATTACTAACATCAAGAGTTTTTAATGGTGTACATAGAATAAAAAAGACTTATATAAAAATTTAAACAATGTGATCTAAATATAAAATTTCATATGTATGTGGAAAAACTATATATTTTCAATTTTGAGATTTCTTATGTTCCTGATAATGGATATGTTGTGGTCGATGAAAAAATATGGAGAAATAATATAATGGTTATTTTGTAGAACTATAGTGAGTGGATGTTAATTGATTTGTTCTCCATGATATACTTGGTTGTCCATGAATTTAAAGGGAATTATTTTCTATCATCCTTAGTTGTTACATCTACTATTATGGATTGAGTTTGGTTGTGGTAGCTATTATATATAGAATAAATATTCCGATAATAGATTTTGGAAGTTGAAGAGCTTCCTTCTATTTGGACCATAGAAAATTATGATATTCTACTAGTACATGTTCGTGTATGGGTTTATTCACATATTCATGAGGAGATGATGTTGGACATTCATGATTCATCTTGGGAAGTATATCTCAAAATCACCATAATGTATCTATATTTTCAACGATAATATTGGTGGCCAGGTTTGAAAAAAAATGTAGTTAATTTTCCTGAGGTGTTCCCCCAGTTAGCAGGTGAGTACAGAACACCAGTGACAATATGAACATTTACAGTAGTTACCCATCCTTTAATGGAAATGGGTCATCATCATGATGGATTTTCTTATGGTTTTACCATTATCAGCTCAAAGAAATGATGTTTTATTGGTTGTGGTTGATAGTATCATGATAGTTTCACATGATTGGATGGTCAAGGATTCCTTCAATTATAATTATCATGGGAAGTTGTATATTGATGAGGTAGTCTAACCTCACAATATCCAACAACACCATCATTTTTAATTTGGATTCCTAGTTTACATCATGTTTATATAAATCGATAATGGGTGTTTGGGTACATAGGTTTTTATGAGCACACCGTTCCACCCTCAAACAAAAATATAGTTATAACCCATGATTTTTTTGCTTGGGGACATACTACAAGAATTTTTCATGGATCTATAGGGATCATGAGGGAGGAATATACCCCTAGTTTAATTCCCCAAAACAAATAATTTTTTTTCATATAATTCAGATGGAACTTTATGAGGCTTTGTATGGTAGGCAATTAAGATAACCCATGAGTTGGATAAAAAAGGAGAGGAATCTATTTTCAAGCCTCATATTGTTTATAAACCCACAAAGTGGGTTTGTATTATTTTAAAGAAGATTGATACTGCACAAACTTTTGAGAAGAAATTTTTCGATCTCTGAAGACAAAATATAGAGTTTGATTATAGGTATAAGGTTGTTTACATGTTTCAATAATGATAGAATAGAAACGAATAATAAAATAGGGTATGATTTCTTAGCTTATGTCGAGGTATTTAATATTATGGAGAGAGTCAGTTTGGTAGCCTATCATTTGAAGTTATCATATAGGTACCAATCAATGTACAACATATTCTATGTATATTATCTTTGACATTTCAATTTAAACTCAACCAATGCCTTTTATCTCAAGTTGGTTGAGTTAAAGGTAGAAGCATCATTTGAGTATCATTTGATTTGTATTGTGGATCATTTAATAATGGTTTTTTAATGATGTTTAGTTTCTTCAGTTTGTGTATTATGGTATCACTACCAACAAAAGGATGAGACCATAGAGTAAGAGGATGATATACGATCATAGTGGAAAATGTTATTTTCATATAATGTTTTTATAACCATTGTATGGTAAATTTGGTGATAAACTAGTTTATGTAGGGATGGTTGTGTGAACCTACCAACTCATATTATATGGACCTATTAATATTCATAAATTATCATTATAAATGTCTTAATGTGGAATTATATTAATTATAACTGAGGGTATGGAGGTATGATTGGTGTCTTGGGTAGGTTTGGATCCCATAACAATGGTTTTGGGTGGAATAAGCTTGTTTCACTCTTAGTGCAAACCATGCAGGGAAGGACACGTGATTAGACAAACGACGAGGGAAATGGGTAGAGAGTGGGAGGAGGATGCAAACTAAGGAAAAAAACTATATGAAATGGTTCGCCCAAACATTCATCCATGTATGAAATTTTAATAGTGGATTTTTTAACAGGTTGTGCATAGATAGTCACATCATGTGTACTAGATTTGTATTTCTTTTCCCCCCAAAGGCTAGATTCGTTGTCTTAATAAATTGGACTGATTACAATGAATCAAGTCCCAATGGAACAATCAATTCAGTTGCCTTGGAAAATAGATTACATATTTGAATGTTACAAAACAATTTCTAACATAAAAAACTACATAAATAATCCATTGTTAAAACCATTATTCCCCTAGCATAACATGGTATAAAAATCATATTACAATTCTTGAAATTCTAAGAAAATATGACCTAAGAAACTGGTGAGATCAGATTCTCAGTAAGGGTAAATAATTAATCCGAAACATTAATCATTTAAGGAAATATGTATAATAAAAATAGAATCCTTTTAAACATAAAACATGAACATAATATCATAACACAAAGTCAAAAAATACCATATAACCATGCACATGGATATTATACTAGTCAAATAATCACATGTAATAACTAATTTCATAACGAAGGAATGCATAATTCTAGGCAATATAACTAGTACATCAAGGCCTTGTGTTAACACCATTTAGAAATACTCTTCCAACACCATCTTCCAAAACAATTTTTTGTCTCATGGGACCTACCGATGTATCGAGGGTCTATAATGTGCCCCACCAGTCACATACTATGTCCAATGCATTCCTCATATTAAATGGGTATAATGTAACATAAAAACTTGTACTAAAAATAGTATACAGAATTCAAATTATTTAACAATTAAATTTAAATCGTATAAAAATAGTACATCCACATTCATTCATATCCTAAATAATTCAATAGAGTATGGATGATATTATTTATAATAAATCAACCTCAATCAAGAATAATATCTACTAAATTTTTTTCAAATAGTTTAAAATAATTTGTAAAACTCTTTTTGTAGAATATACGTATTTCAAGAAATCATTTAGAAGCATCACAATTTTAAGGCAAGCCATTTAAATTTATTTTTGAATCAAACATTCCATACCACATTGAATATTTTTAAAAGAATTAATATTTTAAAACAATCAAATTCATATAAATAAATCCAAAAAATAATTTTGTAAATATGGACATTAATTAAACAGATTTAGAAAAATAAATCCTTAAAACATTTAAAATGATGAGCTAGTAAAATATTATCTTCATTAAAACATTAAAATATTCCCTTTGAAAACCTTTTTTTTAGAATCATTGATATGGATGATAAATATGTCCTAGTAAATACATACACATAAAAATTTCAGATAATAATGAGATTAAGGAATCAACCATTACCTGCTAAATTCCTTTAGTCAATGTATGTTTATCATCCTATATAATTAACATAGTACGTTATTAAATTATACCAGAACCATATTAATATTTATGATATCATTTATGATTAATTTATGACTTTATACTACCCATTTAATAATAATTTCCTTGTTAATGTAACATTTTGGTTAATAATCGCTTTCGTTATCATACATGTTTTAACTTGTTATTCTTGATCGTATCATTCAGATCATGATGTACATATTTAAAGATTATAAAACATGATTTATATATAATATATATTAATACTATATATATGTATAATAAATATATATATGAAATGGAAATACCTTTCATGAAGATGGTATTCTGTACGTACACATGAACGTTGTTTCTGTTTCCTAATCATATAGCATGGAAGTAAGTAAACAGAATATATTTATTTACAGAAATATATATTATTATTGTTTAAATTTTAGTTCATATATATCATACTAAATAAATTAATATATATATATATATATATACTCAGGAATGGTGATCGTTGAAAATGAATCTCATCGCGTCGTTGTGACGGTAAGTTATACGTACGCACGAGCAACAATGTCATTATATTGATAGTAAAATGGTGTTTAGTAGGATGGTATATTATATATATAATCATACCATTTTATATTCATTATTTTTATTAATTAAAAATATTATTTTACCCCATCTAAATAATTTAGAGTAGAATAACAAACTACACCATGACATGGTGATGGTAATTCGTACGTACGCTTGCATGGTGACTTTGTCATTCATATGTGGGATAGAAAAATAAATATTGTTGTACCAAATTTAAGAAAAAATATCAGAATTTATAATTTAAGGGAGTTATTATTTTAATATGGCAACAAAAAAGAAATAATAGGTAGAAGAAGAAAAGAACTTTGAATGATGTGCTAAATTAAATATCCCTTCTTTAGGTACTTTATTTTGATTTGAACAGAAGGTCTTCACTAGTAGGATTTTTTATCAAAGTACTTCCACTATGATGATGTGAGTTTAGTTGAAAGGATATAGTATCATGGTTTTTCTGAGCCAAATGGCATTAGATGTGTGATTTTATGAGTATGGAAAATACCATTTTATAAGAGAGGTGAGTGGAACTTTAGGAAAAGTTTGAAATATTAATTTATTATAATGTTGTTTTCAATTTATAATAGCTTCTTCAGAATTTATTTTAAATATAAGGTGGTTATGGGTTGATATTATCTAATCCAATAAGTTTTAGACATGTGTAGGTCACAATATTAATATTATCTTTAGGATTAAACCCTTAGTTATATAGTTTAACATTTACCATGTCTTCTGGTATTTTTTAAAAAGTATTATAAACATATTTACAATAAAATTCAAAGAAAACCTAAAATGGATTATTAATGACATATATAATGTTAAATATTTAATTTTGCCAAATATTGTATTTTTAAAAATATTTTATCATTTAATATAATATTAGTCGTTTTAGAATCTCATTAATGTCAATTTTGACACTATTTAGTATTTTCTTGTCAATGTAATAACAAAATTATTACTTATAAGAAATGGAATTTACTCATACAAAATATGTAAATGTCATCTAGAATATTCTGGGATTGCATAAAAAACAACAAAATTTATTTATTTAATTATTTATAGTATCATTTAACTGTTTTTTTCATTAATAAGGAAAATAATGCATCACTATTTTGTCCTAAATAAATTTAATTATTTAATGTATACAAATTAAAAAAAAAGAATGATTTAGGAAATATTTTTTTCATTCTTGTGAATATTGGTAGTCAAATATATCTTATGTATATCCCTTTATTAAAAATGTTTTTGTTATTAAAATGTGTATTTGAAAATTTTAACTCTTCTTTAAATAATATAAAATAAATTCCATAATCCTACAAAAGTGTTTAGAAATGATCATATTTTTGACGTAAGGTTTATTTTGATCTAAATAAACTTATCCAAAATAATTCTTACATGTTTTTGGGTAATTTTATTATATTATAAAATTTTTTAACTTTAATTACCTTATTTACCATTAACCGTGGTAAATAGAATTCAAAAGATACTATTCACAAATAAATTATTTGCATACCATTGAACCAAATAATACTTATTAATTACAAAAATTCCTGTTGGAAATTTTAAATTCTATTCATAAAAGATGTAATATTACGTTTTATGCAAATTTGAAAATGTAACGAGAATGTGGGTAAAAGAAGTTAAAAAGTTCAATAAAATTTTATAAATCTAATATTATTATAAAATTAATAAAATGAGTAAAATTGGAATAATAAGTGTATTATTTATCTATTTTGAATTACAAATAAATTTTACTTATAAATAATTATTTAAATGAAAAATTCATTTTTTATGTACTAAGTAGTTTTTTAGCACTATTCATCCAAAATTTAAAATGTTTTCAGAGAAATACAAAAAATTCTCCCAATGCGAACTTTGATATTATGAATTCAAAAATAATGCCTATTTTTCCTAATTAAATTTTTTTGGAGTGTCTAACATATTTTTTTTATTGTTCACAAAAGGACATAAAATTTAGTTTTTTTTTAAATAGTTTTTCTAAATATATAAATATTTTAACAAAACAAATTCATTTCATTATAAATTTGGTGAAATTCTATGAAATAATTATAAATAAAATATAATATTTATTTTTTACTATTGAAATTATAATATTTAATTGATAAATAAATATATCATTAAAATATTTATAATACCAATTTTTTGTTTCGCAGATACTCAATCTGGCATATAACACAATCCATGTCGGTGTTGCATACTATATAAGCTTTTAAACTTTATTAAATGTATAACATGATATAAAATCATAGGGTGTTACATTATCCCCTCCATTAATAAATTAGATCCTCATAATTTGTATTTATTTTATTTGAAAATAAATGTTTAAAAAAATAATATACATTTGTAAAAACTCCACATTAAAAATAGGGTTAATAAAATTTACTATTAATAAGAGGTAAAGGGATATGAAAATGTCACTAAAAAAATAAGATATTTAATAGGTGATCATTGGTGGAAATTAGAGACACATAATTGGAGAAAAACATATATACTTTTAGAGAGTGATTAAAGTTAACAATCACAAACAAGTGAACATTAAATGGAAAATTGAAACCTTCAAAGACAAAAATCTATGATTATTTAAGGTATCTTGATTCAACAAAACATAAGGTATTAGGATAACATATTTTTTATAGATTTAATTCTTTTTGAATATAAGGGATTAATTTAATATCAATATAAGAGGTCAAAAAAACGTACTTGTTTTCATTACCTTTCGTAATCATAATCTCATCATTTAGTTGTGCTTCGATCTATTTTTACATCATCCAGTACACTAGGAAATGAATGATCAAAAATGCCTTTTTTCACCTGAAGCACATTTTATAAATTATAAGATCCACTTATATTTCTATAATCCATTATATGTTCACTGAAATCCCAAAGGTTGGGTCAATGTATCCAATAAATTATACTTCTCCCTAAAAAAAATTCAAGTTCTCAACTTCCTCCATTATAACCTTTATGCTTATCCAAAATACATGTGTCCAAAATCATAGTCCAAAATTTTTTATGGAAAGTTAACATAATGGAGATATCTTTTTTCCACATATACCTTTATCCTAACTTCTCAAAAAACATGGTAAGACCCTAAATTATGATAAAACATTATTGAATACATTCATTCTCCCTTATTCCTTATAGAATATTGGATAAACTCTTTAAATCCAAAAATTTTGAAATTTCCAATAGTGATTGAATAAAAAAAAATTTAATGAGTTCCAAGCTACTCAAGATTATCCAATATAACATATCCAAATCAACAATATCATATTCCAAAATCACTACCTCAGTACCAGGACCATATAGAGGTTTATAATTACCTCAACAATGTATTTTCTCAAACCATTAACTTACTAAAGAGTCACTTTTCATAGTACCATACAATCTCAATTCCTCAATGAAATAATACTACAGTACAATCCTTTTTTTTTCTCAATAATCATGTACATCATTGAAAATATACTCAAATGAAATGATTCATTAATCCATAAACATAAATAAATGAATTATCCCACGTCGACTATAGTAATGTCTTATGCTTGACCTTGATCAATTAAATTTTTTATGAGCTATATTTCCATGAAACATAGTAAATTTATTCTCAAAATTATATATTTTACTATAGTGGAAACATGGAATATTAGACTTTTCTTTGTTCCCTTTTCATTATTTTTCCAAATGACACTTTTCTCCACACGTATAACAATCACACAATCCTTTAATTTACTTCCCAGGGTGATTCTTTCCACAGTTATCACATATGGGGAAATCAGTTTTCCCTTATTCCCTTTATCTATATTTCTCTCTTCCATCCTCTTCTAATCTTCCTTCACATAAAAAACATAGGTCTCCTAGAATTTTTTACTTATCTTATTAACACATGGTACTATTTTCTCATATGATGAGAATACTTGGGAGGATATTTCCCTTCTAAATATTGGCATAAGACCACGAATGATAGAATCCTTATAAGACTTTGGAACATGTGCATTGGTGGGGTAGTCAACCCATCAACTAGGTTCCACTTCTAAATAATGACATATAGTAGATTTGGATATGAATCATAATTCATGATTTTAATCTAGTGAAATACATAACATAAATTGACAAATCATTATGCAAATCTATTCCCATAATTATAAAAATGGATTCTCTGGAAAATATTTAATCATAAATACATCCAAATGTTTTCTAATTAATATTATAATTAACCTAATCATAACCCTGAGAAGTGTCATAACATGTGTGCAGTAAGACCCATTGTCATGAACCAGGTACCCTCGAGTCATGCGTGAAACACTTTACTGGATTTTTCACCCCTATATAGATCTATAATTGAACCATATACACTTTTATTATGCATAAATGGAGGTATTGATTGGAATTTCTACATGATCTATAGTTCACCAAAATTCTAGAGGGTTATTCTATATTTATCCTCCAAGTCAATCATAGGTTTATGATCACTATTCTATGTTTTCTAAACATATTTCCAATGTTGTTTCCAAACATTCTATGATACCAACTATAAAACCCCGACCCCAGAATCTTGGAGCCGATTCATTATTTTAATACATTGGTTGGATTACAAGGAATCAAGTCCTTAAGGACTGATTAATTTACCGGTCTTCGAAAATAAGTTACATACTTTAATGTTACATAACACATTCTAACATAAAGCACATCAAAAATAATCATTTATAAACTCCATAATTCCCCTACAATAACCCGGTATATCAATCATATAACACTTCTTGTCATCCTAGGAAAATATACCATAAAAATGGGGTGAGCTCATATACCACTGTAAGGGTAAATAATTCAGCGGAAGAGTTAAAAGTTTAAGGAAATATATATAAACAAACAACCACCTTTTAACCATAAATCATAAAAAAAATTATGGTACAAATAATTCAAACATTACCGTATAAACATTCAAATGGTTATTCTACAAGTGGATAATCACATGTAATAATGAATTTCATAACTTGGAAATGCATAATGTCTGATATTATAACTATTACTTCAAGGCATTATGCTAAGACTATTCACAAATATTCTATCAAATACTTTTGTCGAGACACTAGTTTGTCTCATTAGACCTACTGATGCATCGAGGGGATATATCGGTCCCCACTCGTTGCTTACTATGTCAAATGCATTCGTCATATGAAAAAGGTGAAACATAACATAAATATTCGTATTAATACTAGAATATGAAATTCTGATACATTAACCATAAACGAAGAATGGTATAAAAATATAACATACACATTCAAACATATCATAACTTATTCAATATAATATAGGATTTTATTTATAATAAATCAAACATAATCAATAATAATATCAAATAAAGGATGTTGATATAGTTGAAAATAACCAATAAAACTCTTTGAGAGGAATATACCTTATTTAGGAAATCATATTAAAGAATCATAATTATAATGTAAGTCATTTAAAATTGATTTTTGAATCAAAGTGTCCCATACCACTCTATAACATTTGAAATTAATTAAAAGTTTGTAACAATCAGTTCCATGTAAATTAATCCTTAAAATCATTTTGAAAACATGGACATTAATTAAATAGATTTCGATTAAAAATATATAAAGCATTTAAAATGATGATCTAGTTAAAGATTACCTTCCATAAATCCATAAAATATTCCTTACAAAACATTTTTATGAATCATGGATATGGATAATAATTATTTTCCTGTAAATACTTACACATAAACAATCTAAGATAATAATGAGATTGTGGAATTAACCCTTACCATGTTCTTTACCTTAGTCAAGAGTATATCGGACAACTTGTAAAATGACCATAGTTTGTTATTAAATTATACCTTGTCCATATTAATATTTATGATATCATATATTATTCATTTATGACTTTATAATAACTATTTAATAATAAATACCATGTTAAATTAACAATTCGGATACTAATCACTTACTTTATCGTACATGTTTTAAATTGTTTTCTTTTATCGTATCATTTAGATAATGATTTACATAATTAGAGAATATAAACATTATTTATATATTATATATATATACATAATATAAATATTTATAATATATAGTTATATAAAATACAAGCACCGTTTATGTAGACGGTACTACGTAAGTAAGCATGAACTTTGTTTCCATTTTCTTATCTTATACTACAAAACTATGTAAATGAAATATCATTATCTATATAAATATATAATATTTCGTTAGAAATATTATTTCATATATCTCATACATAATAATTATATATATAAATATATATATATTAAAATTTATTTATAAATATTTTTGAATGATGATCGTTGATGTTGAATCTCATCGCATCGTGCAGACAGTAAGCCGCACGTACGCACGAGCAATAATATCATTCTATTGATGGTAAAAAGTATTCAGTTGGATGGAATATTATATATAAAGAATCATTACCATGTTATATTTATTATTTAAATAAATTATCCTTATTATAATACTTCATCAAAATAATGTAGTGTAGAATAACAAATTACACCATGATGTGGATACGATAAGTTGTACGTACGAATGCATGGTGAGAATTAATTCATAGGATGGATAAAATAATTAATATAGTTGTACCATATTTATAAAAACATCCCAAAATTTATAATTTAATGTATTTTTTATTTTATTATTGCACCAACAATTAATGATGAAGTATGAAAAAATTATATTGAAAGAGGTTATGAAATAATTTTCTCTTCTTCAGGTGCTTCCTTTTGATTCGAACAAAAGGGATCCCTTGGAATGATTTATGATAAAAGTAAGGCCTCTAGGATTAATTGAGGACAGCTGGTAGGATATTAGAGTAGGATTTTACAATCCAAATGGCCTTGGACTTGTTAATTCAAGAGAAGTAATGTACCCTTTTATAAGGGAGGTGAGGGGGTCATTTGGAAAACCTTGAAATATTATTTTATTATAAATATTATTTCGTCCTATAATAGCTTCAAATAGATTTATTTTGAGCCTAATGTTGTAATGGGTCAAAATACTCTCATCCAATAGGTTTTAGTCATGTTTAGGTATCCATATTAACCTTATCTTATAGATTTAACCCTTAGTTGTATAGTTTAACTTTTACCATGTCATATTGTTTTTTATAATACATGGTAAATATAGTTAATATAAAATTACAAGAGATACTAAAGTGGTTAATTAGTGACATATCGGACGTTATCTATGTAAATTGGAAGCATCCAATATTTTAAGGAATGTTATATAATTTGTTAAATTAATATTTTTTTTAAAAATTTATTTATGTCAATTTTGACACTATAGTATTAGTTTTTTAAGTAATAAAAACATTATTTCATCAATCCAAAGGCATTAAATGATATAAAGTATGTCAATTTGATATAGAAAAATCAAGAATGGAATAAAAATATCCAAATTATATTTAGTTGAATATTTATATTATCATTTATTTGATTATTTCATTAATAATGTAAATACTGCATAATTAATGTGTCTTAAATAAATTTAATTATATAATGTATAAAATTCTCAAATAAAATACCACGATCTAGGAAATATTTTTATCTTTCTAGTAAATATTACAGTCTCATTTATCTTATATATATCCCAATATTAGAAATAATTTTGTTATTAAAATTTGAATTTTAAACTTTTTAATCTTCTTTAAATAAAAGATAATAAATGTCCTTATCTAACACAAGTGGATTAAAAAAGATCATATTTTTTCCTAGGGGTGATTTCGGTCTATATATACTTATATAATAGATTTAGGACATGTGTTATGATAATTTTATATTATTATAATTATATTTTTACTTTTAATTACCATATTTATCTTTATCTGTGTTAAATAAAATTCAAAAGTTACTTTTCACCAGAAATTATTTTCATATTATTGAACAAAATTTTACTTAAAGATGTCAACTGTGTATGTTGGACATTTGGAATTCAATTCAAAGAAGCCATTAAATTACATGTTATGAAAATTTTCAAATGTGCATAGAAGGTGGGTAAAATATGTTATAATGTTCCATAAAATCTTAAATATCTAATCTTATTATTAAATGTCTCAAATGAGTTACTATGGAATAATAGAAGATTAATTTATCTACTTTGACTTTTTTATAAATTTTAATATGAAATTATTTTTTAAATGAAAAAGTCATTTTTTGTACTATGCATTATTTTTATCTATTCATAAAAATTTATTGTTTTCGGAAAAATACCAAAAACTTAAAAAAATATAATTTTGATATTCTACATATAAAAATGGTGTCTAATTTACCAAATTCAATTTTTAAGAGTGTATAAAATTAATTTTATTATTTTTCAGAAAAGTACATTAAAATTTGTTCTTTTATGAAAATAGTTACTCTAAATATATTACTATTTTAACAAAATCTATACAATTAATTATAAATATGTTTTATATATGTGAATGAAATATATATAAAATTAAAAATTCATTTGTTACAATTCATAATATAATGGTTAATTGATAAATTAACATATCGTATCTATAATTATAATACTAATATATTGATTCCTAGAAACTCAATATTACATATAATGCATGACAAGTCCATGTTGTGTGCAATATATGCTTTTAAAATAGTTTAACAAGATAAAGTGCTATGAAATCATCGGGTGTTACAAGCTATGTGGTGTGCCCCTCTCTACTTCAAATTGTGAAAAGTTTTCACACTGTTCTGACAACCGTGTGGGATAATAGTACGATTACTGTATTTTCAATAAAATTACTAAAAAAACCCCAAAAATAAATTTATTTATAAAATATTTTTCTCATTATACTAATGTTAGAAAACAACCCCCTTTTTATATAAATTTGAGTTCTATTCTACGAATTGAGGTAACTCCTATTTCTAATCTCATATTCAAGCACCACTTGTCTTATTATATCTGTATCGGTATATTATCAGTTAATATTTAGAAATTCCTTGTCTGATTTGGATTTGGTTGCACTATTTAGGTAAAATATAATTTTCACTATTATTAGGTTCTTCATCTTTTCTTAAATATTCTATTGATCTTATTTGAATCCGAAGCTGATATTGGAAAATCTGTAAACAATGAATCTTCGGTAGGTTGTCTTCTTCCTTTCATAAAAAGTTGATATTTTCATAATTTCCATTTATTATCATGCCTGATTCTTGATCATTTCACGGAAAATAACATATAACAATGAATTGAATTTATGCGAATTACCGATATAATTTAATAGGACCCTTAAAAGATGTTTATAAGTTAAATACCATAATTTGAAACCACCTTTATTTGTGTTGAATAATTAAATGGGTTACATTGATGGATTGTGAAATTGGAAAACATTAAGGTGTTCCCTATAGAATTTTAATTGGATTTTAATTTTGAATTATTAAATGTAATTTAAATTTTGAAATGAAAAATAAGTAAAATTTAAGGATTATCCTTCTAAGAATAGACAATGTTTTTAATATTATTTTGAGGTGTGGCCTAATTGAAAATTTCTTGGTGTTGACCGTAGCATGTTTAAATGTGTTTTAGTTAATTAAATTAATTAAAATATATTTTAGGCTAATATTCATTGGGTGATACATTGAATAAATGAATAATTCGATGGAATATTCATTTGAATTTTACTATCCTTAAGTCCAAGTGAGACTAGAAATAATTATATGGTTTACCAAGGAAACACTCATTGGGGATGCATATTATATGCCATGTAATAATTGGTATTACATATGAACATACAATGACTGAACCAAATATAATTTTATCACATATTACATGGGGGTACTAGGGATCCCTTACTAGTCTGTCACAATTGGACTCGAACTGTAGGGATGTCATACCACACAATATGTGATACCTGAGTTATTGTGAAGATACCTATTGAAAAGATTATAGGTTGTCTGTTTTTTTAACATGTGAGATATATGGAATATATATTTTATATTAAATAGATATTTTTGGGTTATTAAATTAATAATTAATATAATAAGTTATATGATGTGTTTGATAAACTAACACACAATCTGGGATTTGGTCATTTCCTTACACTTAATGCACTATTTATAAATCCCAAAAAATATACCCATAGTGGATGTTGTCCTATGTTATGATTCATGAGACTTAATAAATAAATTTAATTGAATAATTAATTGAACAATTTAAAATTACAGTGGCATGAATGATAATTCAAATACGTATTTTTAAAACAAAGGAGTTTAAATTAATTTGATTTTAAATAATAACATAAACATTATTGGATGATTTATTTCATTAAATTGTTAACATATTATACTATGGTCTATACATTGTTGTCATTATATAAAGTAAAATAAGATTCCATAGACTTTGGGGTGTTTCATATTGCGATTATATCATAAACACTATTTTGGGAATCTTTTTATTCCAAAATATAATATATGATTATAGGTACAAATAAGGGAAAATTATATAATATAGGTTCTTTATAGCTTCAAATGAGAATTGGAGCATGTGATCAAGATGAAGTTCATAATTCTTATAAGAACACATTTTTCCATTTGGTACTTTTATTTCATGTATTCAATTGTACCTCCCTGTAAACCTGTTTATTTGGGGAAATATGACATAAACCATCATCATTATATACGGTTTCCTTTTTTATATTTTTATTCATTACCATCATGAATAAAAATTATATTTGAATTATAACTTCTACTACTTATTGTATTGATTTTTTTGTTACACTACAGTGAGAGGGTATAGTCTCCCCATAGACACACCCTAGACAATAGTTTCTTATCAGCACCCTCTGGAATTTGGGGAGATGAATTTGAGGCCATGTTTCCAATATTTCTGAAGGAAATATTAAGTTTCATACAGGTATAGGACATTACAAATATCCCATGTTGATTATATATAAATGAAAGGTAACATTTATTCATTTTTATTACATTTACCTCAAGGTTTTTTCATCCCATTCTATCATTACATGCTATTACGGTTGAACTAATTTGATCATGTGGATATGTTTTTATATATGTTGGTGTAGGTGTAGAATGATTTATATGGGGAATATTAGTTTCTTTAAATTAGAGTTAATTGTATATATTATCATATTGATTTATTCAAAATGAATATTGAAATCCTCGAGATAGGGTAATCATAGCATCTCATATTTTAAATTTTGTCATAATCTTTTAATACTTTATCTCTTCGAATAAAATATGAATTAACTCTATTAAGTATATACAATGTTTAAAAAATGGATTGGATTTGGTTAAAATGGTAAAATATGACTTTTTTGGTGTTAATTTCATTACTCATATTTTACTAGATAGCGTGATATCTATATCAGAGATATGGATATCAATATTTTGTTTTTCCTGATGATATAAAAAGATAAATGGTAGGTAATAATTAAAAATTTAATACATCATAATGTTGGTACTACAATATGGATATTTAATAAAAAGAAATAATACTTTATTTTTTCCCTAATAGTTTGACAAAAATAGAAGTAACACAAGAAGGAGTTGTTCTTAAATTATTTTATCTATTTATTTTTTTAACATTAAAGTTACCTATGATAAATTAATAGATTAATTTAGGAATGAAATTACATAGATAATTTCAAATGAAATATTTTTTGGGATGAATTATAAAATTTTCTTATGAAGATTGGATGCATTGGTTTTAATGAATATGTTACTTATTTACAATTTATTTTTCATTATACCAGGTTTTATTTCTCGAGATTTTTATACCATCAATTTTACTAGATGTGAGAAAAATATGGCTAATGGTTTGGAGATTTAGGAGTGGTGAGTCTTTGTTTTATGGTAAAATTTGGTTGATAATATTGTGAGATTCATTGTAAAATTCATTGTTACTTCAAAGAAGTAATTGATACATATAAAATACCATAATTTTTGGAATTATTGTTGTTGATATTATAAATTATGGGATGATTTCTTGTTCATGAATCTATTTAAAAAAATTTTTTGGGTTTCTTTATTATGCATTTCACTCCCCACTTCATTAGAAATTAGTTTCACATGATATACGTATTTTTTAATGGAATCCTTGTATAATTCCTAGTGTAACTACAATTTTGTAATTCTGATGAATATAAAATATTTTATCACAAGGTGTTTTTTATATAATTGAATTATAGATGATGATTCCCCTAGAATTAATGTTGAATCAGTTGGTTTATTCCTATAGGTGATGAGATTCATTTGCATAATTTTATAGAAGAATTGACTATAGATTAAAATTAATTTATTTTAGAACTTTTATTAAATTAATTAATGAATTATGAATTAATTTATGTAGTAATGAATTATTAATTAATGAAAATAGATAAGTGTCTTTTATAAATATTTTTCCTATATAACATCTAGTACTCAGATGTTACCGTTAGGTGTCCATAAGATTATATTTGAAGATACGTCTAAGGAAAGGATGTGTCTCATTATGTGGATGTGATATATATATATATATATATATATCTGGCTATGTTATTTCATACGCTAACAAGTTAATGTCGACGACCAGACTAAAACCCTATGGGTACTAGGAGGCCTTTTCCCCAATATTTTGGTTGTGACAGATGTATATCTGAATACACCCAAATTCCTATCTCACATCTCCTATTAGTTTAATTTGTTATTACACATTGTGATTATTTTTCATTATATATTTGTGTGTATATTTTTGTAATGGACTTTTGTTATTTTTTCCAAATATATTTCCATATTTAGTATAGTATAGAATATTATAGTTATGATGTCTATAAGATGTCATTAATTGAGGTATACTTCATAATTCAACTAGTATGATTATTGACAGACTCACTAAATTGGAACATTTTCTACTAATGAATGAGATGATGATTGGGGATAAACATAGGGACTTGTACATTCAAGTGATTGTGAAGTTCTATGGGGTCCCCTCTAAATCGTTTTGATAGGTACTCAAGGATAACATTTATATTTTTGAAATATTTTCTTTTGTATATGGGTTTTTAGTTGAAATTAATTCTAGAATATCATCCATTTATATATGGATAGATAAAGAAGGATATCCCGGTTCTTGAGGATGTGATATTAGTTTGGGATCTTGATTTTGGTGGATCAGGGGATAAACATTTATTTTTTTAATTTTAAAAAAATAATTGTCATTAGTCATAGATCAGGATGGAACCCTTTGATGTTTTTTATGGGTGGCCATGTCAATATCCCTTGATGTGGGTAGAGTTTAGAGAGTTTTCGTAGGTTTGGATGAGGGCTTTTTATATATAAAATAGGTAGCACTTTTGAACCAGAGGCATTTGATCATAAAAAAATGTTATCTATGATTATATATGGATCATTTTCATTAGACACCAGTTATTGAGATTAGTGACTGGGTCTTTATCAGAGTTTAACCTTTTTTGGGATATCTACGGTTGAGTAATAAGGTTTAGTTAGTACCTAGGTTTGTGGGTCCCTTTGAGATCATTGAGAAATTGGGGAGGGTGGCCTATCATTTTTTTGTAGTTATCTACATTTAATTCAACACATATTCTGTTTCATGTGTCCAAGTTGAGTAGATATTTACTAAAACTGTTCCATGTGATTAGATAATAGGATGTTTTTCTTGAGCCTCATACCACATGATTGAGTAGCTAGTTCAGATTATGGATTTCAAGGGCTTGGTACTATAATATAAAATGATTCCCCTACTCATTTTATGGTGTCCGAGAAGATAATATATTTAGTTTATGTGGATGAATTTGTTGTTAATGAAGTTGTAGTGGCCCAGAATATCTACAAATCCATGTTCATGTTTTACATATGAGGAAAAATATGTTATGGTTCCATAGAATATTCATTTAAACATGATTTCTATTCTTCAACCAAAAAAATTAAATTCCCTTTCAATCCATATGTAATCAATCTAGGTTATCTAGTAATATATTCTATAGATAAATGACAATTCACATCACAATATCCATTAATTTCTAGGAATTCAACAATATATTATACATTTATATTAGATTATTTTATTGTCCAAAAATGATTACATTGGATATCAGTTCTAATTTTCACATGATATAATCCATATGGATTAGTTATCTTCCACAGTAATGAAATATTAAATACAAAATGATTTTTCATTCTATACAAATATCCCCTAACACTAGAAATACCCTATTAGTTGTGACATCCCAAACTGATGATAAATCTATCCTGAATTTTATTTTCATTCTTGATTAAAATTATTAAAATAATTTTCTAGATTGAGTTGATCCTTTAGGAAAAATATATTCTCTTAACATTCTGAATAAAATGGTCTTTCTCTAGGATTTTACGGTTATTCCAGGATTTGGAACCACCATAATAATGACATCATTATTTAATTGTCAATTCTATCTATATATTGTTTATAGGTGTTATTAATATGGTAGTATAGTTATTATATCTCTTGGGGTTCACTATACTATGGTGTAAGAGACATAATGGTCATTGTAGGTTCCTTTTCAATATAAGGATTTCGGATATGGACATTTGGGAGTTTAATGAAATGACGGAGTTAAATACTCATAGGTAATGGTGTTGTCTCTATAGAATTCTATTACGTAAACCATGAAGTGATCGATGATTTTTTTGGATGGCATGTTGTAATGGTGATTTATTTCATTTAAATTTTTAGTGTGTGTAGAACGTTATAAAAAGGAATATATTTTACGGTCCATAACAGATGATTTTTTTCCCAATGGTAGATAGGGGTATATAATATTTTTGGATTGAGGGGTGTGGTGGTTAGAACATGTTTGGTCAATCAAACTGAGGGGGATTTTGTGGGAATTCTATTGCAACACTATGGTATATTTTATGCATAGATTAAAAGTAATGGGTATTCTCTCGATGTTATGGTGTGTAATAATGGTTGTTTTCTAGAAATTTTAATGGATTATTCCATTGGATTATACATACTGGGATTATATTCAAATGTTTTTAAAATATATTTCAAAATAACTGATATTCAAAATTATATATACATTTAAACTTCTTGGTAACTTTGTTGTAGTTTTTTCCAAGGACACTATATCATTTTTTTATTTCACCATACCACATGAGATGCCAATTGTTTTTTATTTCAAAATTCAGAGTCCATGAGTTCATAATTTATATTCTATTTTATATTATCAAACCATTTCATAACCAAAGACTCCATAGTGATCCTATATAATTTCCATTTAGGGTTTAAAACTCTTCAGTTTTCAACATCAAACCACCCTCATTTGGGGTACTATATTTTCCTATTAATCAGTAATTTATTTTTGAATTCTTTTCATTGTATTTTTTTTCAATAGTATGGTAACAATATATATTTAATGATGATGTTTTTCCTTGGATAGGTTCTAGGGTCATTTATATTTAGTTACTAAAGTTTTTATTTTTTCTTCCTATATTATTATGAACATTTTCCTTAAATAATCATATTATTTTATATGATTCATGAAATCTATTTGGGAATGTGTAGATATAATATTATAAATCAAAAGATTCCTTGAGTTTTTATTTAATCCACCTAATAAATATTATAATTTGAATTTTATAAAAGGAATGATTTAAAATGGCATGGGATGCCACATTAATTAAACATTATTTAATTGAATGATGTGTTCTTATTGTATAAATGGTTGATACATATTATAAAAAATCATTCATTAAAAAAATAAATAGAAACCCCAAAAAAATTATATCATTAACAATGATATTTACATTAGTCATCGATGAATCCAATTAAATTGAAAAAAAAATTATAACTAGAAAAAGAATATAGTATATAAGAACTAGAATGGGAATGTATAGATCACCCCAATCAACTAGAATCATCACTCCCATATAAAAAACTATGTAATTAATATTATATTAGAATACCAATCATCATATTATGAAAATGAAAATATATTATGAAGAGAAATTGTAGGGATGTTTTAAGGAAAGAATGAAGTGGTACTTATAGTGTATAATGAGAAATGAGAAAATTATGACTCATTCATTATATAATTGTTTGTCAATATCACCGATGGAGACTATACCATTCATGGATAATTTTACTATTATAAGAATTGTTTATAGGTAATAATCGAAATTTATTATTGATAAAGAAATAAGATTTGATGGACTCAACCAGGTGAGTCTTACAATTTGAATCCCATTTATCAACAAGTGGGAGGGAGGTAGAAATACATGGGTTATCCCTTAACCAAACCCAAGAGGAACATCACCATGTGAAGGATTAGGAAAATCAGTTATAGGATATCATCAAGTTAATATAGAGTACCACTGGGTTGATGTTGGATGGGGAACCCAATGAAACTACCCCATCGCACACCATACCATTAGGGAGTATGTATGTGTAATAATGGGTTATGTATCCATTCCATAGTTCACATGCCTTAATATAAATTTTAATTTATATTCCATTAATTCCTCTTATGAATTGCTTTTCTTAATAAAATATATTATTAATTGAGATTAATATATTAATTTTATCTCTAGACACAAATAAAACATAATTATACTTTTCATCAAAAAATATAAATTTTATTATTATAATCTGATATATTATAAATACTAATTTTTTAATTAAATATAATTTTTAAACCATTTATTGGATAATAAAATATAATATAACATTATAATGGGATATAGAATTTTTTATAAGTGTTAGAATTTTGACTATGCCTTAAATAAAAATATTTTAAAGTAAATAAGGATTATTATATATAAATTGTAGAATTCATATATTTATTATATTTTTATCATAAAATTAACGTCTTTTATTTAATTATCTAATTGAAATTAGGTATGGAAAATTTTATTATAATTTTTTAAATAACATTATTTTTTCTTGAAAAATAAAAAATATATATTTTTAAGGTTTCCATAAATTTTATGAAACCATATTTATGTTATAATGATATAATCATTAATTAAAGATAATTCATGACATAAATAATTTTACCTTAATAATATTAAGTATTTTAATTTATTTATACAATTTGTAATACAATAAGTGACTTTCCAATGTCTAAAATGTTTTTTTCTTTTTAAAAACCATTACATTGTGAAATCTTCACTTTTAAATCTGAAAATAAGTATTTAAATATGAACATATTTTTTTGTATTAAAATAAAATAAACTATGACCAAAATTCCCCATACCATGATAAAAACCCATGTGTAGGATATTTGTTTTTCCTTTTCCACAATCTTGTTTTTTGGGACCACTATTTGGAAATTATGAAACAAATCAAACACTTATAATATAAATATCCACCATATTCACCATTTACATTCACCACCAATAAATTCTCTATAAATTTTAGGTTATCTTTCCTATGAATGGTTCCCTCCCAGTTTTCCCTATATCACCCAAGGTTATATCCTCATGTTTTAGGAAAACTCTAAAAATAATTGAAGTCTTCACTTATATTTTCCATTCATGTTCTCTTTTTTAATATTGAATTTCTTATAATCTAAAATTTATGTTCTTTTGTAAAATTAATTTATCCCATTAATATATATAATATTCTTTTATTAATTGGATACAACTTTTCCACTATCATTTTACTATATTATAAATCAATGTTTTATAAATGTCATGCTACCAAATTTTACTTATCAAATTTCCATGTTTTTCATGAGAAACTACATTTCCCATTTTATTTGAATAAAGAAAACTATTTTATTATCAATTTTTATACAAATAGATTAAGAATAATTTTTTGATTTGGGTATGTATATATAGGAATCCAATTTTTTTAATGGTTAAAAATGATGTAATTATAACATATTTATGCAATATTATATGACATGATGTTTTATAAGAAACAATTTAATTATTCACCATGGGTTATTAATGATATTTTTTATTATGATGTATAGGGATCATTTGAAATTAAGTCAAATGAAGGTTGTTTCTGGATAGTGCTCCAATGCATAGGTTAAAGAATTTACTATTCTAGTATGACATGTTCTACAATATAATGGAATTTTTTTATGAAACATTGTTGAAAAAATAGTGATATTCTTATTAATTTCTTATTTATATTTTATAGACTCATTTAAATTTTTGGATTCCTTTTCATTTTTTTGATGTGCCCCTTACTCATGGATTATTGTTATGCCTCTTGTTATTATTGATATTCTTCAAGATTCCATGTTATAATACTCTATTTATTATATCCTAATAGGTACTAATGATAAAAAATATCCTATGATGCATGTCCCCTTGAAATGATATGCAGTAAAACTAACATATATTGAACCCACGAATTTCTCATTGTTGTGTTTATAAATGAATGAATTATGTTTTCATGAAATATGTATCATTTTTTCCAAGAATATAAATAAAATAATATCCCTTATTTTGTTTCATATAATAAATATTTAGGTCATAAATAGTTAGAATTCCATAGTTGGTATAAAAATATGGATTCGATACATGGTTAAATTAGGACTTCAAAACATTTGGATGTACCATATGGACAATTCTAAATATAAAAATCATCTTTGTACTTTAGGAATTTAATATATATGTGGTTTTTCAATAAGGAAATCCATTTCTGGATAAGAAAACATGGTTGTGGATCTAGAAAACATGTTCTTAGGGGTATCAAATGAGAAAAAAACTATATAAATGAGAAATAAATGGGAACCACTGCATGAAAATCGGTCATCCTACACTCCATGTTTGAAAATCTCATGGGAAATGTTTGGTTAATCACATGTTTTTATAAACCATTATGAATGACATTATGAAAATTCACTTTCTATTGGAGGATATATAAAACATAATTAATTACACTGTTTTACAAATGAAATCCCTTTCAAAGCCTAAGATTCATAAAAGTAAATCATTTCTCACGATGATTATCAACTTTTAGAGAAATGGTCAGATATAGGAGGAACTGTGTAAATTATGAGTGTAGTGGTTGATGCATTAAAAATGTTATGATATAATATGTAATATAATAATTCATGAGGGTGATTAAATAACTTACTAATTTTATGAATAATAACATGAATCTTTTCGTGATAATGAATTCACCCTGAAGATAACACCATTATTTTTATTACTTTATAAATTAATGAAAAACTTTTTTCAATGGATTTAAAAACCCATTGTTTATTGAATAATGTGTATGATACATAGAAAAGATTACTGTCTATACTATATTGTTCAGATAAATATAAGGTTAGGATAGATGTATACTACTTAGATGGAGAAGCTAATCAGTAATGGAAACTAATTAAAAACATGAATCCATGAGGGGAGTTCTATCCTATCAATTGGGAAGTGTTTATGGGGTTATTTTCAATAAATATTTCCACTATTCAATAAAAATAAAAATGGTGAACTAATTACTCAAATTAATGATTCGGGAAAATAAATTAGTGGAAATCTATTAGATAAAAATTAGTAGACCTGGTACATAAACCTCTAACATTATTATGGATCATATGTTAATGGTTGATAGAATCTTTAGTTGATTTGGAACCCTTCTATATAGAAATATAGAATATATAGACTCTAAAATATATGATGAGATAATATAGAGTGTTATGAAGTTTGAATTGGGGTATGTAGAGATTCATTTCTCACATATGTCAAATGATAGTAAGTGATTAATGGAGCCTAACTCCGGGAAGAACTTTTATCATAGCATAATAGGATAGAATGGAATTTCATGTTCTCAATGCTAAAAAGAATGGGATAGTGTTGAATAACCATTTATATTTTTTATTCTTAAAGTATGACTATATTTGGAACATTAACATTCAATTTCCAAAATAGATTACAATGGATGGGGACCACTATAACCCTTATTATATGGAATGGTTGGAAGGGAAATAATTTTCTATCATGATGGATGAATTTGAGGAACTGGATTATGTGTCAGAAGATAGACTCATAGTGATATAAAAGATACAATGTACATTGTATATTCTGGTTATAATCATTCATTTATTTCATCCATGCTTACATAGAATACAAAATCAATCCAATAATTGATATAAGTGGAGCTATTAATCAAGAATCCTAGAGAAATCAGTATATCTTCAATATTTTATAGAAACTATATTATTATCATTGGTGACTATGATCTCATTGAAAATATTGTAGTCATTCCCATAGAGTAATTCAACACTATAATAGGGATGTAATGTCTCTCAAATTACAACTCTATGATCGGTTGAAGAATAAAGGAAATATGTTTAGTTATGAATTTTCAACCTACAATAATTTATGTATGAGATATATATCGGCCTGAGGTATGTCTGAAACAACTCTCATTTTCTTTTTCTTGGATATGATTTGTGAATAAGAGATGATAAACGATATTATGATGATATATAGTGTCCCCATGCAAGAGGAATATATTGAAGTATTTCTTGAAGAGTTACGTGGACCTCCCCAAAAATAAAGGTATAATTTTTCATTGAACTCATACATGGACCAAGATGATATCAATGAAACCATATAGAATAAAAATTATGGAATTAGTTGATTTAAAGAAACATCATCATGATATTTTATATAAGTTCTTTCTTTGAAAAAGGCTATCTTTTTGGTGATAACCTATTATTTTTTTGATGAATAATGATGGTTCAATAATGAAAATAAATTTACTATTGAAGATAATTGGACTACTGTAAATAACAAGTACACTCTATATGGGATTACTGATTTATATTTCAATCTTTTTTGTATGAAAATTAATCTCCATGATTTATTTCTAATTTGGGTTTCATCAATTGAGGGTGAAAAAAAAGATATTCAAGAAAATTCCTTCCGAACAAGAAATGGGAATTGTGAGTTTAATTTTAAACCCATCATCTTATATAACTAGTACTTACCTGTGCGTTTGCACGACAATACGTTCAATGTTTATTTTTAAGAAGACAAAACTATATTTCAAAGTTTATAAAGAACATGAATATTGAATATATTGAAAAAAAGTGATAATTAATATTGAACTATAATTGGAAAAAATATAGAGATTTGAAAATATAAGAAAATAAGTAACAAAAAATATCATAAAAGAATATGTAGGATAATATATGAGAATATATAAGAAAAACATAAGTGTACTATCACTGTACAAAATAAACCATACAAATTCATGATGAAGAATATAAGGAAAACATATAAGAGAATACATAAGGAAAATAAAATCATTTTAAAACATAGAAAACATATTAGAGAATATAAATTGAAAATAAAACATACATTAAAAATGATATTTGAATATTGTAGATAACATTCAATTGATAAGAAAAGGAACTTTTTTGAAAAAAAATACATGAAATGAAGGTGAATGAAAACATAAAAGAATAATGAAAAGAAAACAGGTCCTGATATAGAAAACAACATAAATATCCAACTTCAAATACGTGAATAAAAATAAAAAATGGACAGTAATTAGAGAAGTACATTAAAAACGAAAATGAATTAAATAACATAAATATTAATGTCACTGAGATATTATGAAAAGAACATGAAAGAATTTTTATACAACATTAGTATAAACAACATAATATTCCATTGGAAATGAAAGAAAAGAACATTCTAATGTACATTTAAATTTCAATACATACGTCATATGTATTAATGCCACCAATCAATTATGTCACTGTAAAAATATCCAACATCAAATGCCTAAAAGAGTTTTCTACAAATAAAAACATGTTTAAAATATAAACACCTGAATTGATAGAATAAAAAAATGAATGTTAACATAATAGAATTAATTAGAAACCAAAATAAAATAAGGCGAAAATGTTTACGTGCAACGACATCATACCGAATGAAAGAAATAAACCATATTAAGTGAATACAGTGATGATCACAACTTCCTATATCGACCCCGACATTGACCCCCCCCCATCCCAAGTTGGATGACGCCCTCTTATCCATTACATCATTTTCGCATGTGATGATTCAACGACTGATTCCTCTACAACTACTTATTGAGGGGGATCATGTATGGAAAGATCATCATGAATGACCATGCCCTCACAAGAAGCCACATCCTCCTGAAAATCATGAACAATATAATTTCAAGGTGAAGAACCATCATCATTCACATTATCCTGCTAAGGTGGATCATGTGTGACAAGATCCTGTATAGCCATTTCCTCCTGAACAGCCTCCTGCAGAATAGGGGGATCCTGTAAAACAGGACTACCAGGAACATCCTCTGTGGCCATTCCCTTTGATCGACCACAAAAATCTCTATCCCTAGATCGTTTCATTAGGGGAGAAGCCCTCTGATATGCTAAAACCTGCATTCTCAAGGACTTCTATTAAAATAAAATCAAACTTTGGAGTGTTAATAGAATATAGAATAGGAAAAAATTAGAATTATCTTTTGAATTCTGTAGCATATAGGACACATTTATATAATCAGCATCATTGGGTGAAATATGTTTACAGGGCTAGAACATCGAGTCAGTTGCTTATCAGCGGACTGCCCATCATCAACCTAGACAGCCCCATCAATAGCATAAGCCTCATCCCCTATAAAGGTGTGCTGACTAGTATCACTGTCATCCAATTGCATACCATTAGCCTACACAACACCATCTTGATAGCCAACCAGGGAGGCAATAGACTCAACATGAACAGCCTCCTGCTGAACAGGGGGATCCAGTATAACAGGACGAAACACTATGTGAAAAAATTCCTCCGTTTGTGTCTAATGGTTCCTCATTATTGACATGGATTAATGAAATGTGATAAAAATCACTAAATGATTTATTCCATATACTGTAACATTTTTTTACTTTAAAAAATCATACAAATAATCAATAAAAATGTGATACAAAGCACTAAATGATCACACAAAGGCAGTGTCATCATGCTGGAAACCTAAATATGGTCCAAGATGCAGGTGAGAATCGATGGATGTGATAAAATTTGGAGAAATCATTAAATTAGATGCAGGTGATAATAAGAAAAATGGTTTTAAAAGATACAGGTGTGATGAAAAAATTTATAGAAATAGTTTGACAAACTATATACATGAACAATAATAGAATTGCAAGATAAATCACATTGAATGGTATTTAGTGACTACAATTATAGAATTAACATTAATGATAGAAATTTATTTTATAAAATATAAGTTAGAAACATTGAGAATTCTGAATCCCAAATGGTCATTAAGTTACATAGAGACATGGAATGCTATATGTAGAGACTAAAAATCAAAGTTTTACATTGTTTAAATATTCTAAAACCAAACCTAAAAGTGGATAAAAAAATTACAGCTAGTATATAAGGCAATTGTAATACCTGAGTATCTGACATATTCATGGTTGAAGTATCAAATCATATGCCACTGTTTGAAGTCCCTGGATATGAATAAATAAAATTTTCAAAATTTAAAAACAAAGCAATGTATATAAATAAACATAGAAGCAACAGAAAAAGAAAAGAATAAGCATAATAGTATTATAATTTATAGGGTGGAAGAAAATCAAATTTAACGTTCTCTCTCAACATGTTCCTCAATACACAACATGTCTGAAACAGCCAGAGGGAGCATTATATCAGTGACAATCCCATAGCTCATACTGAATGCATAAAAAATGGATAAATATCAGAGAACAAGAAGACATTTTTCAGCTTTTAAGCAGGAATAAGTTACGCTTCAAAGATTGTTGGAAGTAGAAAACCTAATTCTTCATATTCAATAATCCATAATATTGAAAAAATATGGTCTGGTGCTCTTAGAATCTTCAGGAAATTTTCCATAAATGTTATGTGAAATCATGAAAATTTTGTCTTAAAGAAAAACTGATCAATTTAATAAACCTACTATGGGATGGAGCTCTTAGAATTTAGAATTTTTCTATATGTTTTTCCCATAAAAATTAAACTAATAGAATGAAATTGATAATATATTTTTCATAGAATATGATAAGTTGTTTAGAATGTAGTTGTGCGGGAATTGAAAAACATTGTAGTAAAGTTAGACCTAGTATCTGATCTTGATCACCTAAAGGGGTGAAATTAACGTTTGAGAAAAAGCACCATTAAATTTCCCCGATGTCGCATTATCAATGTGGAGCCTTGAAAACATATAAAAGTGCATCAAAATCTACAATCCACCAGGTGAGAACAACTATTTTTCTCTATTTTTCCCATTTTAATGTAAACCAATACAAATTAATTGACAATATTATATTATAGAATATAAGATACAGTTCATAATGATAATGTGTGGAAATTGGAAATCAGGGGAGTAAATTTATACCTTGTTTCAAAACCAAAAAAATATAACATAAAAATAATATTAAGAAAGAAAAATAAAAGAAGTCCAATTTTAGCTTTTGAAGCCTGCAATGAAATACAGGCTGCTGCTACATGGATGTCATCATGGCCCAACTACTTCCCATATACATAGGTGCTACATGGATGTACTCTATTTTCTACTGCATTGAATCCCCTGCCTAGCCCTTCCCTCACTTATGCATATTTCCCACCCAATCCCAGCGTCTCCCCTCCCACCTCAGCCTCAAAACAACCCAACTCATCCCCTCCCCTTCCCCCGCCTGTGCTTGTCTCCCACCAAATCCCAGCAGCTCCACCTCCTACCTCAGCCCCCCTACCCAGCCCCTTCCCCAAGCACTTCCCCCCCATGCCCAATCTCTTCCCCCAACAACCCCCACCCCCCATTTCCCTCATCCTCCCCTCTCCTTCCCTACCCTCCAACCTGCCTAGCCCCCCTCTCCACTGCCCTCATCCCCCTCTCCCCTCCCCAATACCTGGACATTAAATTTCTTGTATAGAAACCTGAACAATTAATGGGAAATGTCTCACATATTCGTTAAAGAGGAATGTGGAAACCATAAACTGAATTAAAATCAAAGTAAAATAAAACATGAACCTGGATGTTTGTTTCATCTTCTAACAATGTGAATCGATCTTCAAAGAATAAATTTTCAAGTCCTGGGTGAGGTACTGTCCTGTTTTTTGTCTTACCCATACAAGAGGAAAAAACTGCTATTAAGTAGATAATTAACAAAAGGAAATATAATTAAATTAGAGGGAGAAGAATTTTTGGGTTTATAACCCCAAACATGCATTGTACATAACCTGTCAGTAGCTAGATAGTTCCTGCAGGTCAACCCCAGTCCATTAGTGGGTGTGGTCTTCAGAGTAGGAACCACCACATCCTAGTATGCACCCCCTTCACATCCACTGAAATAACGAGAATCTGAAATATATTAGTTCAAAACACAAATATTTCCTATAATAAAATTACAGATGACTAAATAAGAACTTAAGAAAATAAACACATAAGTTAGTAAATACCTCAATCTTTCTTGGGAGAGTGATTACCATCATACATCCATATGTTAGTAAATCCCTCCAGTAGTGGTCTGAAATTCAAACAGTCATATCATTCCACCATGAAATTCAATGATTTAGTAACATTACACCATGAAAATCATAAAAAGACAATTGAACTTAACCAACATAGAATTAATGCACAGAATAAATGCCTCACCGTCGACATTAGAAGATGCAGCAGTAAGTGGCTTTTAAGCCACAGGATGGTTGGATCTTATATTGGCGATGCTGTCAGTCCGGCGTTCTCATTGTTTCTTGATCCTTTTTGATAGAAGGTTTTGTTACTCAGCATCCTCATAAACTATAAACATTGATATTATAACAAACCATTTAGAAAAAATTATTTAAACTATTGAAGTTTAAATGATAACTGTAAATGGGAACCAGAAAGGTACCCATAATTAGGTGGTTAATAGTGTTACTCATAGTAAAATGAAGATCCGAAAAAAATTAATCTATTTATTAATTAAGTGTAATTTAATCTAAGGAAATGTAAATAGTACCGTGTCATTGCAGTATCAAAAACCCCCAACCTTGAACGTTTTTTTCTCCATAATGATTATGTTCAAAAATAGAACGTCGGAAGGTTTAATTATACAATGTGAATATAACAAAATAGAAATATATCATACTAATTTATCAAAGTGAAACAACAATATGTATCCTAAATTTTATGAATCGTCATATTATTCTCCTGGAAAAATTATAGCTGTCTCCAAATACGGTTGTTTATGGTACCTCAATGCAGAATCCCTATGAAAAAAATTTCAAACGACATTGTATCCAAATGATTTAGAATTCATAAAACATGTTTTGACCTTAGACGAATACGATGGAATGCACCATAAAAACTAAAATACCCATAATAAGTTTTTTCTATCATCCAAACTGTAATTAAAAACATAAATACTGAAACATATCCATAAAGATCCTTAAAAACTGATACGATAACATATCTAGATTACATAACAGTCATGTATCCTAAAAGAAAATGAGCAGATTGTAATTTTTCAACATAATATGCTGAACAGAAAACTCCTTAAAGAGGCTTCAGGGATAAGTTGTCGAATGGCATTGGTAGACATCCATATGATGAGGCAAATCCACACTGCAATGCACAAACACAATTAATCACCAAATAAAAACAACAATCATTGCAATATAATTAAATAAAGATAGCTGGAAATGAAACAAAATTAATATATTGATCGACATTCTTCATTTCGTAAGAATGATAAAATCCTAAGTAATATAGCTAAGAGTATACTAAATCACACAACAATGCTAATGAATGAGACAAACTAAACATAAGTAAACTAATTATTCATTACATAATAAAAAAGTTATTACACCTGTGAGATATGAACATTAAACAAACCAACAAGGACCACTTACTGAATGAAGGTTTACAAACACAAACTTAATCCAGTTAAGAGACTTCACATGAAATATGTATGGAGTTAAACTTGTAATGGAAATTTGAAACAATTAGATAGAGTTAGTTGTAAAAACTACCATAGGTTAGGCATAGATACATTTAGTCTAATTTGGCTGTTTTTTTGTTTCTTATTTCCACTATTTGGAGTTGATTTTCATTGGCAAAAGATAATGCTGGCTTCGGGTCTGGAGACAGGGAGCCTTCCACAGTAGCTTCAACATTTAAGTTAGTCATTAATTTTATCTACATGAAGGTTCAATTATAACGAATGAGATGCACCCAATACTTATTAGTAATACCAATTTTAATGATATTATTTTTTAACAGATGGAAATTCACCCTAAATATAGTGTTATGAAGATTATAGGTAATAGGAATCAAATGTGAAGAATGATACTTTCCGATTTTAAACATGTAAAACATTAGTGTTATAGTGTTATAATTTTGAAAATTTATACCTGGCTTGAAGAGACAGCTATAGTACATATATCAACAGTAGCACAATTGTTCAAGATGAGTCCTGAATAAGAAGCGCTTTGATGTTCCTAAAAAATATGGTTAAAAGAGATTAGAAAAGATCACGTATGTGGTCTATGTTTTGTTAATAAATTGAATTGTAATGAAGTAACTATAAAAATATTTTTGTTATGTAATCTTCAACATGCTACCTTGAAATTCTCGTGGAAGTTTGAGACTGCATACCTGGCTATCTACAGAACTCCGATTATAGTTACTATGATAATCATCATTATCACTGATGAAGAGAAATGTGTATGTGTTATATTCTGAACTACGTTTTCAATTTTGAAAATGTTCTTTGTCACGTCAAGTGACATCAGATCTTTCTTTGACTTGAAAACATTTAGATCAGGGGGAAACCAAACTCATCGTGTTCCTAAGATATAATAAAATGGTAAAATGAGATAGAAAACATAATTTACAGAAAAAACAGTAATTTGAAGAAGCTTACTTGTATCATATCATATATAAATTGTGAATATGATTTTCTTATAAAATGCATGACTTGCTTATCAAAGAGAACAACTTATAGAGCGTCTATTTCATTTTTAACCAGTAGTTGTACTCTATAACATATATATTTATATTTTTGTACTTTCTTTACAAATTATGTCATATAAGAACCATACTAATAAATAAATAGTTTGAAAAGATGGTAGAAATTAGATGAATACTTAGGAGTAGTGAAGGATGCTGTTTTCTTACAATTTTGGCTCCAAAATATTCCATCGGAAACATTTACTTTGTTTGTGCAAGAGTTGCATGATTAAAAATACCAGTGATGAGTGCTTTGGAGTTTTACTATTGTTTCATCAATCAGAAAACTTCTTGTCTATGAAATAATTAGTAATATTAATACATTTATCAATGTCGGTATTTCATGTAGTGCATTATAGATCACATCCTGAAATAATGAAAAATGGATACTACACTTACCTACAAAAATTATTTATCATCAGAAATACATTTTTTGTTATTACAATAATGAATCATTGTAATGAATCTGTTTCATCGTGTTCATGGAGGACTTTGAAACTGGGACTGACTTATGAAGCCAGTTCTGATTATTTAAGTAAAACCATTATTCTGGAACATAAATAATGTTAATTTTACACATATGGTTGTTATTTGGAGGCATCAAAAAATTCGCAAATAATGGACGTTGATAGTTTACATACTCCTAAACTCATGGACTACTGGGATGTCATGGTTGAGTAGTATTTTTGAAGAATTAATTGATGTGGTGATAATAACATATGCTGGGACACATGGAACAAAATCTAACGAAATTAAAGTTTGCAAATTGAGAAAAATACACTGATTCAAGATAAACATGTAACAAGTAATTGTTAACACATATATATATTTCTTACATGTCAACCGCTTTTCCCTGACCAACTGCAATATCACTACTGTATAGGATTCCATGTTGTTCTCCATGTATTCGGACATGATGTTCACAAACTCTCCCCTCCCCAAAAGATACAGTTTATTTGAAATTCTCTAGAAGAAATAATAATAGATGTTTTGGTAATAACAATAATAAAAGTAAATTATAGTGGGAAGATCATGATCCTAACCTGTCATCCTCTAAAATGACTTGTAGCTTTTGTTTTGTAGTACCAGCAGACTATGTGGGGTATGATTGTCGTAGATGTCCAAAAAAATTTTAAAAAGGTTTGAATGATGTGGAAGGAGTATTTTTTCAAGAAGAGAGCATTACTATTAAGTATTGTATCAGAACTATAGAATTTAAATAAATTAAATAGAATTGGAAATAACCGTTTTTATAGAAACTAAATAATTTCAACATCCAGTAACTAATATTTTTTGAATCATAGACTTTATACAAAATCGATGATATTTAATGTACCTATTAGATGATGTTCCGGAATGGTTTTTTTGATGATGTCATCAAAAGTAATGAAGCCTAAACAGAAGACTAGTAACTGGGCATCTATTGGTTGAACAAAATTTTTGTTCTGGATAACAATCTACAAGCATGTCTTTCCCCCAAGTAACTTCCTTGATTAGGATCAATTTGGAAGTTTTATATAATGTAGCAATTCCCTTCGCACAGGACTCATTTGTAATTGTTGATTGCATGGCAGTTGTTAATTGTACATTGTATTTTTGTCTCTAGCATGAAATAATAAAATTTCAAGGTGAATATTTAAAAACCTGCTGTCACATTTAAGAGAGATGAAAAATCTTACTACAGAATAAATACATATTATTGGTGTTATGGAAATAGTACATGAACTGTAATTTATGCAATGGAAAAACTCACTTGGGCATCATAGATAATCAGATCGATAGCATCATCACCGTATTTGGGTGAGGAGTTCAACAACAAATTCAATACACACACTTCTATTTTCAATGTTTCGTTAGCATCAACAATAATCTCATTCAGAGGACAGATTCTGCGTGACATGCTTACAGTTTTGAATGTTTAAAAATATTGTACAGATATGATAGATGAAGAATCCATTATAATGTTTTGTGCTGTAATATATAATAAAATAATAAAATCATTGAATTGTATAAATTTAAAATGAAAAGATACCTATCATCGGATATCAATAATTTCCCTATAGACAACATTTTCTGTATAGTTAGTGGTGTTTTTTTCTCTATCATCAACTAAATTTTTTAAACCACATGGTGATGGCACTCTAGATATGGCAACATAATGTTTTCCATGAAAAAAGACAGTCTTGTGATGATTCAAACATACAGAATATAGAGATTGGCCTTGAATTTTATTGATAGTCATTGCTTAAGAAACTGTCAAAGGATATTGCCTTCTTTGTAACTTGAAAGGCTATCTTATGTCATTGTGTGTCATATTTATTCTTGGGATGAATTCAAGATATCTTGAATGACAACCAGTTAAAATCTATGCTCCAGTGACATTGTTACCCAAATGTCTAATGATAATAGGTGTACCATCGCATTACCCCACAGATTGTTTAGCATTTCAATGAAACATAATGGGTACTCCGAATTTCAATGTAATTTTATGTGCAGGTAACCCAGAGGTAGAGATACCATTCAAGACATCAGATGTATATATGTTCGATGGATGATCTGTATCAAAACTGGCATTTCATACAGAATCAGAGATGAAATAATCTTTTACTTCAAAAGAAGTAAGAGTTTACCTGTATTAATTGACATCCTGCACAACCCCACGTGCTGGGGCTAATATAGAACGACATTTAAAATACAAACCATCTGAAAAGTTTTCAATGATATCTGTGTAAGAAAATTCAACAGATGCCATTAGAGGGGATTTGTTTGTTGCAAGAAGATAGGCTGATGGTATTTCAATGCACACGCCCCCATCAGCTAGCTCTCCAATGTGACCCTCCCCAATGTCCAAAATCCACTTTGCAAAATCTCGAAATTCAGTTGGATCATCCACAATATCGGGTGATTTCAACCTCATGTTTTGAGTTAAAGTTAAAAACTGACAGTGCTGTCGTAGATATGATGATCGTGTACTTGCAAAGACAATGTCACTTCCCTCTCCTCTAGGGATCACTGGTAGTATTTGTTTGAAATCTCCACCCAAGACCACTGTTAGACCACTAAAAGATAGATTAGAAGATTTTTTATTATTTAATGACATAATATCTCTTAATGTATGATAAAGTGCTTCAAAAAACTATTTATGAATCATTAGAGCATCATCCTAGATAATCAATTTGGTTTTTTGTAGTAGTTGTGCAACATCACTCCCCTGTTGAATTTTACAGACTGACTGGTCATTTATAGAAATTGGTATTCAAAATTTTGAATGAGTTGTTCTAACTTCAGGTAAGAGTAATGATGTTATTCCACTCGAAGCAACTGTTAGAACAATTTTTCCTTTGGACTTTAGTAGAAATATTAAATCTCTCTATAAAAATGTATTACCCGTACCTCCAAATCCATTCAAGAGAACGAATCCACCATCAGGAGAAGATAATGCATACATAATTTCCTGGATTACATTTCTCTTTTCATCAGTAAGCATATTGTGTATTGTTGTGTATTCAAGATACAAATTTTCCCAACCGTAATTAAGCTCTTCTGCAATAATTCGATTCGGTTGATGAGACACTGTATACTCTGGAAGGGGAGTTACAGGATAACACTGCAAAGATTTTCCATTGATGTGAATAATTTTGTCTATTTCAGATAGTTCATACATTTGTTTTTAATGAATTGTCATTTTCAAGTCTAAAAGATATTGTATTAATGTTATAATGAAATGGAAAAATTTCAATATATTCCAGTCAAGAAAGTAAGATGTTTGAACCTTGTAATTGAAGTTGATGTTGTTGGGCATATAAAATGACATATGTTAGGATTTTATAGGTTGCAAACCAAACAATGTCAGGTCAAGAAATGTAATTTTAGAATAACATTTCAGAGAATAGTATTCTCAATGAATATCCCATTCCCCAAGCAGATACATCTTTTAGTGATTTTATGAATTCATTGTCTTGAGATAGTAGTCCCATTGCTGAACATGTTTCTCTGAATGTAATATGAGTAATGTTGTTCACTATTATGATAGATTCATACGATGTTGATCCTCTGACCTTTGTTAATAGAATATTCATGTAATGTAGTTCTCTAGAAGAGGGTACCACAAAGTACAGTCTCCCAATACTGTAACCATGTTTCCGGGGGTTCCATTTTTTTTCACGACAGTGGTAGACAAACCTTGATGGAAATTCTTCATAAGTAAGATTTCTGCCTGCTAGATACAATTGATTTTCATTAAACCATGATGTGAACATAGTATCAGAAATATTGGCCTTATTCGAGATATCTTCAATTTTATCATAGTCTGCATATGTGACATTGTTTTCTCCTGGTAAATGAAATTCAATTCTATCAACTGTAGGATATCTATAGTGGATATCATGAGGGAAAATCCTTCAAGAATTTTCACAAGGTGAGATGTACTGGAAGTCATAATACATTTTAATCTCATCGACACCCTTATCATGAAGATCTTTATTGCTACTGTCAAACAGTGTTGAAATAACAAGATCGTGCCCCTTGCTAATATATTCAAAAATTTATTTGATATAGGTTGATTGATTTCAAACATCAATATTTATATGAGCTTTATATTTTAACAGAAAAGTAGGATTGTACGACACAAAAAACCAATTTTCCAATGCTAAACCATTTTTGAGAATAGTACAACATGTATTTCTTCTCCGTTAGATGACATAACATTCCTAATCCGATGATGTATGGGGAACAAATTTCATTGGATAATACTTTGAGCATTTGACACTCCTCATACAAGGTGAGTGATGGTTGGCTTCACCACAAGGTCCATGGATCATAAATTTTCCGACCGTTGCTTGTAGTTTAGGGAAGTCACATTTGATTGGTATTTCTACAGAAACAATCTTGTTAATGTCTAATGGGGTGACCACCATGCTTTCATGACTAAGAAATAATATAATTTTCACATGCGGAAGTTCTATTTTCTAAAACTCAATTGTACAAACTACTACATTGGAAAATAAACAGAAGAAGAAAATTTCAAAAACATTTAAAAAATTCTAGTTGAGGTAGTCATTAAAAAACACGATGAGCATAGCAATGTAGTTACACACCTGATAGAGAATTTCCAAAGAATGATCCTTCTCATAAATCCTTCATGAGTTTTTGGACCTTTATATTGAAATTTCAACACAGTATTTGAGGATAGTACGATGGGCGCAAGTTGTTTACTTTAACATATCGGGAAAATTCAGGCCACATCTGATTGCATGTAAATGTTAGAAAAAGATTGGGATACCCTTCCCAATTATAGATTGAAATTTTATCTTGGTAATGCTGAATCATATATCTTGGGCTGCCTATAAACTTCTAAGGTAAAATGATATGCTTCCCACATAAGGAACCATCCCGAACATCCCTTAGGAAAGTATCTTGCAACACATTGTATAGTTCTGCCCTTAAGCGCTTCTAGTTGTAGCGAATAAAAGATAATCTCTGAGACTCAATCATTGTGTATGAATCTACAATAAACTATTGAATAAGCCTCCTAGAGAATAGAAGGATGGAAGAATCATTGCAACGTGATTGAAGCTGAAAGGATAAATATTCTCGCATTGTAACATTCCTGACTTTTTCATTGTCATTAAACGACGTAGTGTGATGGGATATGTTGTCAATATATCTGTTTTATCCACCCGTGAAAACCAATGGATATTGAAGAGGAAGGTATAGCGAGTGAAGCTCATCAATGCATTAATAGCCACCATCTTTTCCTTGAATGATGATATGTCTCTCATTATTTAGATCTTCAATGTCATCGATAATGAGCATTGCAATCTCAGAAGCAGCTGGTAAGATGTATGTATGTTCATCCCTTCCTCGTCTTCTAAGTAGTCACATTTCTAAATTTGTAATTCCCGGCATCTCAATAACATCCCTTTCTGTTCTAAAATGATGTGTTAAACTATTATGTTCATGAAGCATATTCTGTAGCTTTTCAACAATACTAACATCAATAATAGACTCATTGATTCAGTAATCAAAAGTATATAAGAAAGTGTCAAGTAGTGGTGAGAATTGTAAGAGACAATGTTTATGTATTGCAATATAGGACATTACATACCTTATTAATCGTACTCTATTCTGAGCTTCATTTTCAGTATCATATACATAGAGTTGCGCAAACTTGGGTGGTTGTCCATCGGAAGGACACTAACTACCAATGCGATGGTAGTTTTGTCCGTTTAATCAAAAAATATTTGGAGACCCACCATAGTTCAGAGATTTGTCTACTTTTCTTCCAAATTATATGAATGCATACATAGAGCTGTATATGTGCATGTGATCTTGGAATGATTTAGAAGTTGGACGGCTTTTACTAAATAAAAATGTTCAAATGTACTCGGGACATGATGGAAAAGGCTGTAAATCTATTTTTCCCAATGATCAACATATTGAGTACTAGGGAACATGTCTGTGGCTATATTTTTTATTCCTCTCTTCAAACCATGAGGTAGAACTGTAGTTTTCACAAATTTTCAAAGGGTCTCCGCAGTCGAAATATTCTGAATAGAAAAGGATTAGAATAGATAATATGAAATGAAAAATATATAGTATGTTTAACTTAAAATTACACACAGAATCTATGTCGTAATAAATGATTTTAGTTATTGTATGCCACCTATTTGTTTAGCAGTTTGATGATGTATTGACATAGCTGCATCATTAATCTTCATGTTAGTTTATGTTGGTGAATATTTAGTATTTTTATAAAGAGAGTTAAAAAGGTGAATGTTGGCATGAATATGTCCATGTTGACATACTTTCATTGTTGATTGCATGATATATCTCATAGGTCGTTGAAGGATTTGTATCCATGTTTGTACCTCTTAATGAAACTTGTTCATCAGTTGTTTCTGTGAATCCTTCATGGTTGGTAATATCTCCTTTGGATGAAAAGATATGTCAAGATGTTAGATGACATAAAAGAGGATGTATATATGAAGGGATTTATACATAATAAATTTGAGATGATAGTTGTAATGTGAAACATACATGTTGATGACAGAAGTATACTATATTCAGTTGTAGTATAAGTAGCATTTTTCGAAAAAGAATCAGTATTTGTAAGAGTGAATATTTTACCATGTAGAAGACTACATGTAGTGGGTTTTTTGGTGATTATTGTGATGAAGATGAATCATTGGACTCCCTAATAGTATAGACAAAATAATTTGTACCCTGTAAGATTGATATTAAGACTATATGTTCAGAAACTGTAATGTATAGTATTCACAATAAAGGTAACAGAATCTTAAATGCACAAATGTTTACAGAAATAAATACCATGTCGTATCATGGTGTTTGGTCATTTTTTTTGTTCTTTGATCTGCTGTATATCGTTGATAGCTCTGAATACTCTCAAGGGACTGTGGAACATGGAATTTCATAGATGTATGAATACATGGTTAGTATATTTTCAGATAGTAATTATAAATAATTAAATGGGAGATAGTAAGCAGAACTAACCGTTGATGGATATAGATGATAATGGAATGCGGTGAAGTAATACTGTGTCAGTAGCTGGTGTGAACATTTATGGTGTAAAACAATTTCCTATCGGCATTATTAACATAAAATTTTCATTGCTGTTAGATTATACCTTGTCAGACAGCTTTGTATTTTTTTTAAATAGATTGAATTTAACGTTTGGATATATTTATCAGATTTGAAAAAGTAATGGGTAATGATGACAAGCCCCTTTTTGTTTGTCTCCTCTCATATGGTGTCATAGTTTCAGGTGTTGTAATGTTTTCAGTGGTCCTTCTACCTGTCGATTTTGTAATATAGTAAACATTTATGTTGTTAATTATTAAAAAATGAAACTATTTAAGTAGTGGACAATATTTAAAAGACAATCTGACGGACGTTGTTTCCGTAGTAATCTTCTTCGAAATCATGCATCTTTATATCTTGATGGGGAGTGCTTATTTGTTCGGTTTACCTATTTATTAGCTTGTTACGAAACTGAACAGGGCCGCATAACCATGATAAAAAGTGTTGTGATCTCTAACAGAATAACTATAATATGAGTAATATAATGTAAACCATTATAGTAACGATTTTTTAAATTAAAAATCGTCAGTACTAATATTTCTGTATACTTAGTTGTTGTACTGTGCATATAGCATAGATCATGTAAATTCTGCAGTAAATTTGTACTTATACTGTGCTTTTAGTAAGTGACATGGTTATTTGTGTAGTTTTACTCACATACTTAAAATATAAGAACATAAGAGGCCAACAAAAAATTAGACATAATCCTATTTAAATAGGTTTAAGTGCTATTATAGTTTAGTATTGTAATGTAAATCTGTTAACAGTATATGGTATTATTGAACGGATAGATATCCTAATGGACTTAGATAACATACCTTGCAGTAGGTACTGTAGTTTTTGAACCAAGGACAGCCTGAGTAAATTTTCCATTCATATTAGTACACATTCCAATTGATTAACCAGCATAAAGGAGCAGAGTACCTTATCAGGCTTACCATTACTTTTGTAGCTGAATGAATTCTTGATGGTCAATGGATGAATGTACACATATCATTAATTCACTACCATCCTCATTTTCATACAAAGAAATATAATGCCCCAGTTGTGTTGAAGTGAAGATACGAAGAAATGTATGGTGTAATAAATAACTAATTACACAGAAATTGTAACAATGATCAAAGTTGAGAAATAGGACTGCATATACAGAGAATATTGCACAAATGTTAGGAAAGAGTAATTCACAATAGTTTTGAAACAATTAGACAGGGATTAAAAATAAAGAATGTTGTAGGAGAAATTAAATATTACGTTGTGTATACTGATGTACACAAAGAAATATTCAGCAGAAATTAACAGCAGTTGCGAGGACGATGATTTGGTACGTAGTGAAGATGGATATAAAGAAAATAAATTCAATCCATAGATTTTTGACGGGTTAACCAACTTCAGAATATGGAATACATTGCCTGTGCATAGTACAGAAGGACGATGCATGATGTAACTTAGTCTGAGCAATTTCTATATGTAGTTCAAAAACCAAATTATTTTAATAGGTTTCTACCTGCGATTATTATCTTCAAACAGTTTGTTGCACTTTCTATAGGTGGGAAATATGGATGTTTTAGGGAATTGGATAGATATTCCGAAGTGTGATTTACCTTAGTCAGAGTAGTCAATGACCGTTATTGGGAGGGACATGGATTAGTCGGATAAGAGGAGTATCATAATCGATGGGATAGAGTTTAGATCATACCGTCGAGGTAGAGGTAGCCGCAGATATGCAAGAGCATGATTTTGGCGGAGGAGCTGAAACACTAATTGTCGGGCAGTGGATACATGGGAGGGTTGGGGGTTGGAGTCGCAGAATGTGGAGGAAACAATTTGGGAGGATCAGAGGAAGTCGAAGATGTGAAAGATCAGGATTTTGGTGGAGTAGATGGAACCTTAATCGTCAGGCAGTAGATATGCCAGAGGGTTGGGGGTTGGAGTCGCGGATTGTGAAGGAGAAAATTCAGGAGGATCGGTTGTTGGAGGCATGGCAGGCTGTAGTGGTGACACGTTGGAAGGAAAATACCATGTTTAGAAAATATATAGATTCAAATTTTATATAAATTGATTTGATGAATACATTATTTAAGGAATAACTCAATATGTTTTATATTTTTTATTGATGGCATTCTGATATAGTCCAAATGTTGTTAAATGAATGGGGATCATATAAGGGGTATCATACAAACTCTATGGAAGTATAATATTATTAGAAAATTCAAAAATAATATAAATTATAGTTATAATAATTTTTCTTATTAGGGAAAATTGTACCCAATAAAAAATATAAAATGACCCAAATGAAGTAGAAGGATTTAGAAGGTTGGCCTCTTTTACAACGATAACCGATAATTTTACATTCCTTGGCTTGTTAGGATATTATTGGAAGGTTGTGTTAAATAAACCATGTCATTTTAATCTACTAGCAATGAAAACTCGAAAACGATAAATGGTCATCTAGAAAAATGACTGTCAATAAATTTTCCTTAAACTGATTAACATTTTTGTTACTAGAACTGTGTTAACTCATCCCTATATTAAAGAAGGAATAGTTATTTTTAGCAATAAATCTTTTATGGTCTTGGGAACTTCCTCATGAAAAATGACATGGTGATTTCCTATTCATAACATTAATTAAGGCCTCAAGATAGGAATTATCTTACACATGATATGGATTTATCTGCTGTTATTTTTTCATTAAAAATATAGAGGCACTATCATTAGGTGGAGAAATGTGACATATACAAAGACCGCCAAAGTTAATAATGTATTTTAATTAAAAATAATGTAACCAACAAAAAGGAAATTTTTTTAAATTATTAAATAAAATGATTGTTAAATTAATCATCATCATTGAATATCAATCAAATTAACTGATTCATTATGTAGTAATGAACCTATAGTGCTATAAATGATGAGGATTGAATGATAAATTTTATCATGGACTTATTAAAATTGGAAATGGTAATCATAAAGGAATTGATATAATCAACCCTGTACCAAATTATATCTCCGAAATAATTAAATGACAATATAAATATAGCTCAAATAGAAGATATGTCGTTATATATATATAGGTTTTGATTAATGGTATGTTTCCAGAGTTTAATATTGTTCAATAAGGCGTATTAAAATTTTAAAGATGGATTTGTGCCTCTTTACTCCTGATGAGAAAGAAGTATATCATGGATTAAAATCATATATAAACATTACATATACCCCATTGGATCCCTAAAATATATAGGGACAATCGTGAACTTTATTTTAGGGATAATATCTAAATTATGATTGATGAATACACTGAAAGGTTCATGTTATGAAAACATGTTAATGAAGTGAAACAACTTCTTAAAGGGTCTTTGAAAACACTACACATACCAATATAGATGTGGGAAAATATAACTAAGAAAATTCTCCATAGCCCCCCTTAAAAAACACATGGAAGATATGTTATTTGTGTTATATTAGATCAACTCACCAATATATCCCATTTAATATCTATTTGAGATGAATTCTATTTTGAAGTATATTCCTTGATATATGTACAGAATGTGGAAAGGATTCATGGGGTTCGACTTTATATAATTTCTAATAATGATATAGTGAGAAGACAAAAATTCTATAGATGTTTTCAAATAATCTAAACACTTGACTGTATTTTAGTACAACCTATCAGAACCAAACTGATGAAAAATCTAGAAGGACTATTTAGACAATCGAGAATATTCTTAAAACACGATCACTGTAATTTAATATTCAATGGTATCAATTAAATCAAATATTTTATTTCTCATAAAATAATATATTCCAATTGATAATTCAAATGGATCCATATAAATCTCCCTATTGAAAGCGACGCATAACTCCTACTTGTTGGGATAATATTGTTGAGAAAAAATTGTATGGACCTGATCATGAGAAAGAGATGAAAAAAGGTTATTGTAATCCAAAAATATATAAATTCTTATTAGAGTTGGATGAAGATATATGAAAAATAGCTTTTTAGGAATCATGGAGTTATATGATGGTCAAAAATATTATCTTCGAGTATCACAAGAGAAGTGATTGATATTATATATAATAAAATGGAAGCATATCATTAAAAAAAATTTCCACTTTTATATCATTAGTCGAATTGGAGACATTACCTATCAGAATAAACTTCCACAAAATCTATATATATTTAATGATGTATTCCACATATCTCTCTTTTCAAAGGGAATACTTGATCCCTCACATGTACTGAATCCGTAGCTGGTAGAACTGGAACATGACCTCTCTTTTGTAGAGCTTCCAAAGGAGATTGTAGGTCATTGAGACTAGGTTATATACCAAAAAAATTCAACCTCTTAATTGTAGAGGAACTGTAAATACGAATACGCGATATGGAACTAGAGCAGTCAACAGGGACCAAAAACATCAAATTTTATAGACTAAGAAAACGATTTCAAATTATTGTGATGCTATTTCATAAGGGGAAGACTATAAATTTCTGTACTTCATTAAATGTTTTTTTCTAAATAAATTATTTTTAATAATTTTATTAATTCATATAAGTATAAAAGAAGAAAATATCCTACAAAATATTATATCTTTAATAATTATGATTACATTAGTCAGATATGAATCAAATAAAAAACCCCAAAATTATAATTAGACAAAAAATATAAAACAGAATAAAAAAAATGGAAATGTATGGACAACCCTAATCTAAAATATTCATCACTCCCACAAAAAATTATACAGTAAAAAAAACTATTATTTTACAAATCAACATCATATGGAAATGTAATTATATATTTAAGAGAAATTGTAGTCACATTTGAGACAAATAATGATGTCGTATTTATAGGTTATAAATGGAAATGTGACCATTAGGATTTGGATGTTATATTTATAATGGTCAATAGGAATGATGAAAAATATACCCTACGATTCTAATTTCAAAATTATAATTTTTTTAAGTTATAAGGGAAATTTATTATTGATACTGAATAATGAATCAATTCCCCTCACCATTAGAGTTATGTCATTTAAAGCATTAATGTAAGATCATGGGAGGAGGCTATCATCACTAGGGTTCTCCCCAAACCAAATCTATTCAATGATTTAATAAGTGAATTTTCATTGAAATATCCTTTTGTTTGTGTTCATGATAGTGGATAATATAGAAAATCCAAGGTTAATTGAAGCACCTCACAAATCTACCACCATTACATAACCTGTCTTTAAGAAGATTTCATGTGTAATAATGGGATACATTTCCAGACCATATTTTAAATTCTATGGTATAAATTATATTATTATTTGTTCAATTATTCATATGAATATTATTTGAATATAAAATAAATAAATTTTGGAGATGTATTTGAAAATTCTAATTTTTGAAACAAATAGAACATAATTTTATTTTTCTAGAATATATATATAAATATCTTAAAAACCAATACATTATGAATAGTATTTAATTTAATTTAATATAATTATAAAATACTTTTATTCGTATAATAAATCATAAAACATTTATTTAATGGGGTGGGGAATGTTGTATAAGTGTTAGAAACATGATTATACCATATAATATGATACTTTTAAATAATTAGGGGTTTTTAATTTAAAAGTTAAAAAATTCATCTGGATTCGTAATTATTATAATATAATAAACATAAATTTTGATATAATCATGCTAAAATTAGGATAGGGTGAATTTATGATAATTTTTTCAAATACAATATTTTTTCTTGAATAGTAAAAAAACAGTTTTAGGGTTTCAATATATTTTATGACAATATACTGATGTCACAATGATGTAATAATTAATTAAAAAAATCCACAAAAAATCATATTATATTATTTATATTATTAATTTAAATATATTTAATTTTTTTTAAACAGTATGTGACTTACCCAAGTCTAAAAATGAATGACTGATTCAAAAAAAGACTTTGTGGGATCATCAGTTTTCCATGCCAAAATAAGTTTTTCAAATTGTTTATTTATACTAGTGAATTCAAATAGCATCAAATTTGACCCAAATATCCAAACCCACTAGAAAAAAACCATTGGGTAAGAAAAGGATTTTCCAGTTTCTACAATCCATTTTTGAAGACCGTTATTTTGAAATTGTTAATCAATTACTCAAATTATATTCTAAATAACACCCCACTAAGAACACATCAATTCAGTCCTAATAAATTATACATGAATCTTTAGTTATTGTTCTTCCAACGAGAGTACATTCCATGAATTCATGAACTCAGTATTATCCCAAATATATGTTTTCAGAACAACTCTTAAATATAAGTGAAATATTTACTTCTTTTTTCTATTCAGGTTACCTTTTCATGTAGCATGCTTAATAATTTAAAAAAATATTTTCTTTTGTCAACTTTATTATATTTAATTACTTTAATAAGATTATTTTATGAATATGTTATCCTTGTCCCATCACCTTTTATAATTTTATAAAATGATGTATTATACACTTCATGATGCTGAACTTACTTATCAATTTTCCCTCTTTTACAGGAATACTTTTTTATTTTATTTGAATATCAAAACTACTTTTCATGACATTAGATATTAAAATAGATTTGAAAATTTATTTTTTATTCATTTATTTAAATACATGAAACTTTCAAATGCTTTTTTGGGTTAAAATTATGTAATGGTCATCTCTTAATGCTCTCTTGTATGACATGATTTTCAATAAGACAACCGTTCATTTTTCATGATGTGTAATTAACGTAATGATTTATTATTATATATGTGGATCACATGAAATAAATACACATAGGGGGTTCACCCTGATATCAATCCAATGCATTTGGTAAATAACTTAATCTCTTAATAGGATATGTTTTATTACTCCTTTGTTAATAAAAATTATAATTTTCTTTTATGATACCTTGTTGTAAAATCCATGTGATATGATTATGAATATCTCTTTAACTGTTTATGAAATATTTATATGAAATTATTCTTTCTTGTATAATTATTATGTGCCTCTTTCATATTCATTATATTTATGTCTCATGTTTCTGTGGATATGTCACAAGACCGAATGTTTTATGTCTCTCTTGATTATTCACTTATTAGGATTCTTTCTCAACCATTTCGTTCCACCAGGATATGATATTATGTGTTCATAACGTATAGTGAACCCATAAAGATGTATTTATATTGGTTCTATAAGAACTTTTTATTCATTCATGTATTATGATCATTTTTTTACCATAACCTAATATTTAAAAGACCCTATATTTTATACCATGTACTGAAAATTTAGGTAATAAAAATATGGGATGTCATTGAAACATAAAAATATATAATTTTTTTATGATGAATTTTTATATTTTCATGATAATGTAAAACCTTAAAACTCTAGATTTTGTTATTATTGTTGAAATTTTACATTTAGAAATTGTTTAAATTACATTAATCATGAATTTCAATGTATAAAATGATAGAGTAATGTTAATTATTTTATATATTCATATAAAACTACTAAACATGGTATGATATTTCATTATGGGCGAATATGAATAATTAGGTCAGCTATTATCAAATTAATATTAGGAATCCTTTTGATATATCTTACTTATAGTAATATGTTACTTTCACATAGATAGTTGAATAAAATTGTGAGTAAAAATAAATAGGTGGGATTCATTAAGTCCTAGCCTTATTTTCTATATTTTTGTGTTCTTTTGGAGTTCAAATTAGTTTTCCCTTATATATTTTCTATTTAATATAAATTATGATTATAGTTAAATACCATGTAATCATTATTCCCTTGATAATAATGGATTTGAACCATGTATGACTGTAACAGTAAGTAAGGGATGAGTGTGTATTTTATTTTTGGGAAATTATATGGTGTTTATGATGTGTGGAGAAAATGAATGTAATAGGTTGAGGGATGGTAATTCCTTTCTGATATATCATGGTGTTGGGGTTGTTGATAATATTTTGAGTATGTGAAGTGAGGTGGTAATACATGTATTTCTTTTGGTTCTTTCTGGATATATATTTTAATGATTATATTGTTGTTCTATTACATCTATTCATGATAAAAGTGACTTTCTCAATTGAGAATGATCACTCCATGAGATACATTTAGTTACATTACTGAATAACCAATAATATTTATGTTAAAATTAATAATAATGATATAATATGAATGATTTTAAATGATTCTAATGATTCATTAGTCAGAAACAATGTAATTGGAAGAACAAATACTCTTTGAGAATATCATGATATATAAAATTGAAATTTCAATTACAAAAGTGCCAAATATTTTTGTGTTTAATGTAATTTAATAACTATAGTTTATAAATGGAATATGTAATTTAAATTGTATATATAATACTGTATTATGAATTTGGATAATGATATTTATAAATGATTGTTTTGTGTATAGTTTTAGATAATAATTACAATCTATGAAACACAATAGGAACATTCATGAGAGATTTTAGTAATATTTTGAATTTATAGTCATATTGTTTCCCTTAGATATGAAGTGTCTAATAATTTTATTAAATTATATTGTATTTTTTACATCAACTCCAATTTACATTGAATTATTGACCCCATATTTCTTTATGGTTAATGATGTCATCCCAATATATTGGTTATCATATATATAGGTGGATCATTACTCAAATTTTTTATTCATTTATCTGTATATAATATATTATGTAAGAAATTTGTACTATAATTTCATTAGTTATAGGTGTTTTTATCATGTTTAAAGTAACGGAGATCTATTTTTCTATATATGTATCAGAGGGATAAAATTTCATGTCGGTATACAATATTCATATATTGTAGAATTTTTACAACATTTACAACATGTTTACAATCATATATTGGTTTATCTTATTTTCTAGTTCATGATGCATGTGATATGATATATTTAAGACTTAATTCTCTATTATCCATATTAATTGTGTGGAATCATATATAAATTAATATGTAGTATTGTATAAAATGAATATGTGATTGGGATACGATTTCTAGGAATGGTAGGATGACATATTGGGTATATGGGATCCTCATGAAATATAACATTTGGGGGATGGTGATTAGTTCAATGAGATAATATGTGTTGGGTACCATTATAAAATATATGATTTTTTTTAAACCAATATACTTATATATATTACATTGCGATAGATACATCCTAATGATACGATATTGTTTCTCTTGCTTAGGTAATAATGTATTTTGTCTCAATTTATTCACATGATTTTAATATATTCCATTTCCATTACTAATAGAGGATTTAAAGAGGGCTACATTGAATAGACATGTATATATATATATATATATTACACTTTTAGAATACCTGGTTGATTATTCGGCTATGTGTTACTAGAATTTAGTTGTTGTTTAGGGGTATATAGTGTTCATGGTAACCTAATATATTATATTATGGCTTATTTTCTATTGTATCCACTTTTTGTGATATTATACATAAGTAATGGGATTTTATATAAATTTTATTACGTAATGGAGGTGATTAGTATAACATATCGTTGTTTCATATTTATAAAATATTTAGATTGATGTTTCTTATTTATATGAATTTTATACCATTGAGTCTATTGTGTAGACCACTTCATTATAGAGGATGCTATTGGGGGTTATCCCCATATTGAATACCATATTTAGATTAATACCATAATAGGGTTAATTAAAGAGTTATAGTAGAGATTATTTTGATATATAAAATAAATCATGTGGAGATGAATAAGTTAGTTTTTAAAGATATTAAGGGTAATCATACTATCTAGACATAGTAAAATATTATATAATTTGATGTCGTATTGGGTACACAATTACTGGACCGTAGGTGAATGAACGTTAGAAAAATAAACTTATAATTATTCTAAGAGTCTTGATATTTCTTGTTGGTTCCTTAAATATGTTTTGATAAGGCATCCGAAATATATATGGATATGATTTATTCAGGTGGAAAATAATAATTATTTTTAATCTTCATTATTTGACCATAATTGTTGTAAAAAATGGTATTAGAAGTCTATAATGGTGGTTATTTTTTAGGTTTTGATCTTGGTGTACATCCTCATTAACATATCACTAATGACTTATATAAATTTATTCATGATGGTCACTATATAGTTGATGTTGAAAAGTATGAAACACTAAGGAATATGGTTATTGACCTGAGATGCTCAAGTGACTAAACATCCATGGTAGTCTACATGGACCATGAATCTCTCTTCTGAATCAACAATTACAATAGTATCTCTTATTTCATCATACACCACAAGGTGATCCAGCTTTTTATTAGTATAAAGTATATAAGGAAGGAACACATAATCATTGTGATTCACAAAATCATCATGAAAAGTGAGAATAAAATTTATATATAGGTTCATGAAATCTAGTATATAGACAATAAGGAATAAGGCATTGTAAGATATATCAATTATAATTATTTCATTCAACAGAACCATATATTGTGCGAGGTATTATATATTAATATTCAATGATGTTTTAGGACTTATTTTATTCCGATGATATGAACTGATACATTACACTATCTCATGTCTGTGAATAGGATCATGATTTGTATTAGATTACAATTCACCTAACATTGAGTATGTTGGTTAGTTTTCAAGGTGGGTTATATTATTTTTTACATATTGTGAGATGATTCTACCATTAAATAATTCATTGTTGGATTTCAAATATTTTTAAATAAATTTAAATGAAATTATCCCTGTCATGAAAAATCTATATACATTTCATATAATTTATTGTTTTTTTGACAGAAACCAATATTTGGTTATGCTAGTGGAGGTCATGAAATTTACATTAATACTTGATATCCACAAAAGGGATAAAACCTTATTGACGCATTTTCACTTTAAAATCAATGATGATATTGATGTTAATGGTTGAATAGATTATAGTTTTCTTATTTCATTATAAGTGTATCATTACATCCTTACATAATATATTTTTTTGAAAACCCCATGAAGTGATATTATATGTTGGATTTAATATTGGTTTATTGTCTCCCTAATATAAATATATCCTTTGAGAATGGTTCCTTTTGAATAGTGTGACCTACACGCATTGATTTATGAAAATTATCAAAGTGGCTTTATTATTCATAGTGGGTCTCCTATGGGTTCCCCCGTTTTGTTTGAGATGAAAATTGATGGTATTATATAGATCCATATCAAATAATTTGACATAAAAAATTGATACTAATGAATCACTATGTTATTTAGTATACTAATGATACATTAAATTAGGTGAATGGATTTAGAATGTTATCAAATATCAATTTGGTGTAAAGATATCATCAGATGTGGTTAAAGGAGAAGGGTGTTATATAAAGTTCCTTTAAATTTTATTACATTACTTATGAGTTTTTGGGTTTTCCATTCTATTTTATGAACAAAACCACATGTTTAATAGAACTGAAGAATACAATTTTCCATTACATTATTTTATTGATGGTGTTCAATAATGACGTTTTTGTTCATTATAGGTCTGTTGAGGATCCTTTATATAATTTATATTTTATTATATTGTTTCTTATATTTGATTATCTATTTTGGATGCAATCACTATTTATTTTTAAAGACTTTATTGAATCATTTTTTTAAAAACATTTTGTTTCAGTGTGGAGTAGTTGTGTATAATTCTATGAATGATTGTATTTTTTAGTGTATTAATAAATAATGATTCAAAGATGTAGGGTTTCCATGGAAAATATAAAAATTAATTTTTATGTTTATCTAACATCTAATTAATTTTTATTCCTTATATGACCAAGAAATTAAAGGATCATGTTATTGTTTTGTTTGACTATTATAAACAAGATTTTTAATTTTTTAAGTTGAAAGAGTTTAGGGCCACAATTTATCATTTTTCTAGTGGAATAAATTAATTTTTAGGATTATTGTGATTCATTGTTTCATTTATTTTTATGGGTTCTGATATAGAAAAAAATAATTTTTACTTATGTATCTAAAAATCTGAGACCTAATATGGATGTTCATGCTACATATGATCACAATTTATTGCAATAATGTTTGACATAGACTTGTAGTGACATTAAAACATAGGGGAATTATTTTTAGTATTCACATATAAAAATTGAATGATATATATTATACCTATAATACAATAATAAATTATATTGATGGTTGAAGAACATCATAGAGAATTTTAATTTTTAGATTTATTATAAAATGAAAATGTGAATGTTTTGGCTAAAGTGATGAGTATGTAGTTTTTTATTGATGATGTGTTTGATTATGGTGATTCAAGGAGTGTTAAAATGGATCAATATATGATATATATTGAAATATTGGTATTGATATAATGATTATATCTTAGTGATACTATAGAGTAGAGATTTGATTGTGATAAATAGGTTTTATTCTAGGGGATACACTTCATTCTACTGATGACGCGTTATGTGGTTCACTATAGGATTCCTAGTTTTCTCAAATAAGTATATCTATTTGTGTCTATTTTTTTAACACCTTTTGATTCTGTTTATTTTGATTTATCCTGAATAGTTATTTCATATAGTTTCTTTCATTGTGGTTGGTTTTATAAAGGAAGATGTATGGGAAAATTTGTTCTTGTTAGGTAATTTTGATGTTCAGTGGTCCACATTAAAAGTGTGAGGATGTATCAATTGATATCATAATTATTTTATCAAGATTTCAGTGATTATTTGAAATTATATAGTTAATTTTTCACTACTTGAAATATTTAACTAAAATTATACAATTACTAAGTCATGAATTTGAGATATTTTATCAATTATCAGTCTAGAGTGTGTTGATCCCATATGGGTTTTTGAAGACAATAATATGTAATCATGATATATTTTTATCTTCATGAGATTCTATAGTTCTCGGATATTCTATAAAATATTATATATGACATAGAATTAGTTCTCTTCTTTAGAAAGTCTCATGTATCACACAACAATTAATGAAATTTTTTGTTCTTATGATCATGATTTTATAAGATCATGGGTGAGTGATATTGACAAGGTTGACTATAATTATAATAATATGTACTAATAAATCATTGATATGAATTTGTAAAATAACCTAAATTAATGACAATTGATATCACCATTATGTTATTTTAGTGATGGGGATTCAATGATTCACATATTTTTAAAGGAATGGAATAGAAAAGAAACTTTTTATTTGATTTTCATGTTGATGGAGGTTAATCAAGTGCATCATAAGTCTTTATATGACTCTTGGAGGACTCCTCTTGAGTCAATGTTGGATTTAATATGACCCCAAATTTTTTTCATCATCATAGTTAATAGAGGTTCAATCATGGATGGCTGGTTTCCAAAAAATTTATATCTCCTTTAGGGGTTTTGGAATTTGATATAACATATAAATATTGTAAAAAATCTTACCACATAGAAAATAATTTTTCATTATGTTTTCCAATTCTCAAAAATTATTTGGAATCATAATGGTGAATGCGATTCCATTTACTAAGGATATTTGGATGCTGAAGATTATTTAACATTCATGTAATGACCTATTAATATTTATGATAATAAAAATAAGTTTTTTCATGAATGTGTTATTCCACAGTTTAATGTATTATGGGAGAACAATGTCTTGATTATGGGTAATTGTTAATGTTTAAATGAAATGAGTGTAGATAATTTTATGTTGACTAATTATATATTTTACCTAGATGGCATATGTTACATTAAATTGTATATTATTTGATTAATGATGTTTCAGGTTTTTCCTTATTTATTTGATGGGTTTTTTGTGTTCTTATTATCACTATAACAATTGGGCCCTCTTTATAGAGGCTAAAATGTCAAATTATTCCTAATACATGCCCAATTTCCCATGTACATGGTTACGATAGGTTGTCAGCCCAATTTATAATAGAATGTGATCTTCCAAATTTCCATTTAATGAGACTATGGTCGTAGGGTATTTATAGTCATTGTCAGCATGTATTGTGGACCATTCTACTTTTTTATATAATCTACATCGATCAATAATTTATGATTTATATATTAAAGGTCCATGTACATGGTCATATATTTAAAAAATAATACATAGTCTAGAGATGTAATCAATGTAAATATCCAATACAAATTATTAGATATTGGAATTTAACAAAAATAAATTTTATATTTATATATTTATATCTAGTTAAATATAGTTATTATTATTTTGATTTTATAAAACTCATATGATTGTGGTTCTGAAACCATATGGTCATAATCCATGAGGGTCATGACTATTAGTACACTTGAATTGACTTATGACAATAATCTATGTGCATTATGGTCTTATAAGCGACCATTGTACAATGTCTACATTGTATAGGGCCAGAAACAATTAAACAATAATCCTTATCCATGGTTCATGTGGACCATGGACAACTGCACAATCTACAAAAGAAGTTTATATGGATTTTATCCATAAACCACTCCGGCACCCTACCCTTATTGTAGAGAGAATCTAGTTCCTAGATTTTCCTAATAGATGATATATATCATAGTTTATGAAAACATTTTTGGCATTATATCCATTTTCCAAAATAGAATATTGTTATAATAAACTCAATAATGATGAGTTATATGGTATGGTTATAGATTCATAGTCATAATGTAATTTTGAATTAGACTATATTTATAAACCTAAGTGTTATATCATAGTTTCATTGTTTCTTCACCATTTATTTTCCTTCATGAGTTTTATATTAATTCATAATGAAGATATTGTTTTAAAAAAATTGTTCTAAGGGATATGTATTTTCGATAAACAAATATTTTTTTTCTTTATTGTGGTGGTTTCGAGTTGTATTTTTAAGGTATTGAATATTGGTGATTTATATTAGTTTTTTCAATGAAGCATTAAAGTACTATGGATTTGTTATTGGTGGTGTCATTTTTGAGGATTTTTCTCGATTTAGGGATTGAAATTTTTTAATTGAACTTCATGGTGAACTTTTGGAAAATAACACCCATAGTGAATGATGTGAGGTATATTTATTCTCTTATTAAAAATGGGTATGGACTATAAAGATGTTTTACATCATGTGGTGTTATATGGAGTCTAATATATTTTTCCATTTTAATCTGTAATTTGTCAGGCCCATGGGGTAGTAGTTTTGGTGGGCATTGTACAAATAGTGTTTCCCAACTGGAAACAAGGTGATAATAAATTCCATGGTTCATTACCATTAATGTGTATAATTTAGTGGTAAATAAAATCAATGATGAGTAAAAATAAAAACCATCATCTTACTATATTGTGGTCATGGCCATAGTTTGAAAAAATGGTAGTGCTTGTCCCTTGGTGTTGTCATGGGCAGTTATAGATATCATCTGTAGATCAAAATTAAATCATTAATATCATGGTTAATTTATTAGATTTTTTCTAACATAATTTAATAATTTTTATAAGTGAATTATGATTTGGGTTAATAGTTTTATTTCAAATTTCATTAAGCTCATATATCATAAGGACTAGAAACACTATTATCTTGGTTGAGGTCGCAAAATTTTAGTGTATTCCAATATAGAATTAATTTCAAGTAGATGTTGATGATATTAATTTTTATATTTAATTTACTCTATTAAAACCATTGTTGATCAAAGGACCTATATTTATCCTATATTATTTCATATCAAGGATTGGACCTCTTGATACATTGAAATAGAACCCACTTAACTCAAGGTTCTCTATTGTTATATTATCAACTTTTTAATTGTTCTATTTATTTTAAGAGGACTTTTAGTTATGTTTATCATATTTGGGATTGGATTTTTATAAGGAAAGGTGTATTTTTATTTGTGGATAGGTTTTGGGTTTCCTTTCATGATGTTTGGATGAAATTAATTCATTTTTCATACATTCATCTATAGTGATTCCTCATAGAATCAAATTGGTGAATTGCATTCATGTTATTTTTATAATGTTAATGTGAGGTTGTATAATGATTAATAATTTTTATTATATTTATGATGTAGTTCTAATTTCGATAAAAAAATAAAAAATGAAAATTTTAAATATATTAAAATGGAGTTGTGATTCATATGTAGTTAAGATACGTTTGTTTGATCCCTGTAATATATATCTAGATAGTTTGAAACATGATTTATGTAGTTATAATCATTATATAACATTTTTTACATGTTGAAACTAGTTTTAAAATAGTAATATATCATGAAAAATTGAATAACCAATAATGAATAATAATTATATAATTTATTCCTTCAAATTACAAGTGAACATGGAACATCATTACATGAATCATATATATAGATGAGTAATACAATTGATATTTATATAAATATTAGGATAACAATTTATGAAAAGATGTCATAATGAATCAGTTATTTCAACATTGTATTCGAAAACATGAGTTAATAAAATAAAAATGGTGTATATTCATTAGTGATACTCCTAGTTTTTTATGATATATCCTTCTATATTTGATAGACATTGTTTCAGTACGATTTTTTTGATGAAAATTAATGATGATACTATTTATTATAAATCATTTTTTATTATGAAATTGAACTATGATGTTTTTGTATTTGTAGGGTTATCGAAGTGGATTGGTCTAAGTGATTGAGTGAGGAAATTTATTGCAATGGTTTTAAGATAATATCAAATTTTCTCCATATAATTGGGATTAGGATGTTGATAGGTTTATTTTTATGGTTTGAGATATTTACATTAAAGTTTAGTTTTATTTATTTCATTACTACTTTCTAACAACAGTTTGTTTTTGGGACACATTTATTCTTGATGTTTTTGAATTTTTCATTAAGGATATAACTCCCCATCATATTAGTTTTGTTGTGTAATAGAAATTGGAAAATATTTAATTAAACATAATATTTTATGAAATGATTTTAATGGATGTAAACAATTGTAGTTATCCATTAATAGTAAGTCATGGATTTGATTGGAATGAATTATTTTAAATAATATAATGATATTTGATATTTTAATGTGAATTCTGAAATAGCATATTATACTGATGGATAGTGCGATTATAAGGTAATTTGTTTTGTATCGATTACAAATAATAAATTTTAAGTGTTAAATTAATTAATTTTTTGGTTATTTTGGTGAACCATAATGTCTTTTCATTTAGTTGTGTATTTTTTCATTCCATATTTTTGGAAGTTTTCTTTCTATAAGGAATGCCATGAATAACTTTAGTATTGTGTAGTATATTTTTACTTTAATATTATAATTTAATATATTATAATTATGTTATATTTTATTTTATCCCACACCACTGTAGTTGGTATGCCATCCAATACCCATTTTGGACATATTTTTTGGGTGAAATTAAAATATCATAGTAATTGATGAATTTTTTCCAATGATTTATTTACATAACCCCACATTTCATTTTAATTTATCCTAGCATGGAATGATACCCCCAATGCATTATTTACATCGGAGGTAGAAATTTACCAAATTCAACAATATTGTCTAATCCTTGAATGAATCATGATGATGGTATGATAGTTTATAAAACCATTGATCCCTCCTAGGATCTTGTAAACATTTTTGGCCTCTATGAAAGTGTGATTTAATGTTCATCGATATCATTTATGGTGCCATATATTTGTGTATGTCCATAAATTACAGCTCTTTTATTTGGAAATTCTAGTGGGTGTGGAAATGGAAATAAACATTTACCAAAAATAGTAGTCATTTTTGAAATCTCCAGCATGACTGGACGCTAGTAACATTATTCACATGTATTCATCCAAAAATGAGAGAATCTCAATGACACATGTTATGTGTTAAACCCAAGGAAACTCATGTCAATCATGATGTATCTAACATCAAGGGTGTATATATTATATGTATTTCACCTCAAGAATCCCTTGTTTTTCATGATTAATTTGACACTATAAGTGCTTGTCTTCCATGTATTTTACCTCAGTCATTCAATGTTAAGAATAAGGTATATATTTGGGGTCATCAAAAGCACTATGACCATTGAAGATGAATTAGAACATCCAGTTGAGATATATCTAGGAATTATTTTAACCTCTTTTGGAGAGGGATGGTCTGTGCACATGAGGGAATATTTCACACTATTAAGTTAAATCCCAATGAATGATCCATGTGAAGTATTACAGGATGGATGGTCAGGACGTTAGAAGAGACTGATCGAGGTTGTGTGTCCCATAATGTAAAGATGTAACCCTATGAAGGTTGATCATAACATCCCTAGGGGTGCATGAAGGAGTTAAATCCTAAGGAGGGAAGCCTTGTTTAACTATTGGTTAGGATTGAACCACGTAAGGGTGTGTAACATTCCTTTTTTAGAAGGAATGGATTATAATTCACATAGATTGATTCTTCAATTTATAGTATAGTGACAGGAATGGTACATGGATATTAACATCATGTTGTAAGGATGGTCCTGTAACAAAAGGAGATTAAACATGGAATGGTGTGGGGATTATGCATGAATGATACCCTTCAGAATATTATTTGACTTGGTTGGAGTTGATTTGGGGATTACCCATTGAGATTCTAGAGGGACGAGCATGAGATGTGGTATCCCAGATGAGTGGCATGATATTTCTAGTGATTTTACCCAGTGGAGAACCGGATAGATGTACATGTTGGGTTTTGACAATAAGGAGGATTCTGACATATCAGTGTTAATTGAGAATCAATTCCTACATTATTTATAATGGTATAGGGATTTCACCAAATGATGAGGCCCATAAAAATGATCATATGGTTTGAGATTATGAATTGATAGGCCTATGAGGTTGGTATAGATTTTTTTGGGACTTATGAAGAGGAGAGACAGTTTATATTCGATATTTGGTGGATTTCATGGTCACTACGAACATATAAGACCATGTGATTCGCGATTGATTTGATAAATAATAGTTATATAACACCTAACACTAATGTTGTGAATATAGTATCAATTAGATATGATGTGGGGAATACACCTAGAAGATGTATGAGTGGGATTTCATTCCATATTAGAAGGATATCATTAAACAAGAGAATTATCTCATTCCATATGAGGGTAGGTAGTGTAGAGACCATCTCTTAAAACTCACACACAGAGCATCCTATTCTTTTGAGAAATGGTAATTCTATAATTTAATAATATGTATTGAAGATGTTGGTTCTAGGAATTTTTACATCATGTAATTTGGACATGGGGGAGTCACTTCTCACCCCTTTTTCTTACAAAACCACAACTAATGAACCTATATTAAGGGAATTTAATTAGAAATTGTAGGTAAGATGGGGTTGTGTGGTCAATCCTGATTTCCAAATTAGAGTGGAAATACTATAGAGAAATGGATATTATTATACATATGTAAATAAGAAAAAGGGCGGTGGGAATGATTGTCCACATATGAGTTAGAGTGTTCCACATGAATAGTTCATTGACATCACATAGGTACATTAGGACATGATGAACTAATCATTGGTTGTTATAGGGGATTTTGGCAGTTAACTTTAATAATGTTGTGTCAAACTATGCAGGGAATCATTGGAAGGAATATGAGAGAGGTTTCTCAAAGATAATTTCCTCATTGAGGGGTGATTCGTGAATATCAAGTTCTTCATGAAGGACAGGGGCCTCACAATGGAGGATTCATCACAAAACAGGGTTAACATGTCAAGGGTATATGACTTCGATCAATAAGGGATTGATTCATGAAGGCCAAATTCATTATGAAGCCCCATGATCACAATATATTATTCTTCCTTCGCAATTAGAATATTCCTTCACATAAGGTATCCCCACCATCTATGGAGTAATTTATCAACACGTGAATGAGTGTTTCATGAATCCCAGGTACCATGGATGATCCATTTTAGTTAGATTCACAATGATAAAGATGTTGAAAAATTGGGTTATATTCTTATGACAAATGTTTGTGTAACCATAATCCCATGGTTTGAATGAGGGGGGGAATTATAAGAAATATGTTTTTTAAATTTAGGAAGATGTACATGAATAATTATGGGCATCACGAAATGGTGTGGTTGTGTTGGACGTGAAAAGGACAAAGTCAATGTTTTATGAGGTCATAGAGCATCTGCAGATTCGAAGAGAACACTATCCAAGAATTATGTAATCATGAAGAAGGATTCCCAGTCAGGGGTAAAATGATTGTTGGACATTCATGATGGAAAATTTATTAATGAAGATAAACATTACTAGGATTATTTGGGTTTTTTTATCAAATAAATCTCTGAACCAGCTACGTGTTCATCAAATATTCTTGTGTCATGTATTTCAGTGCCAAATATAACCCCATCTGAATGTGTGGTGAAAGAATATGGAGTGTTATATTCTATTAGAGAATCATTGAATATTGAAAACCTTCTCCCTTTAGCGACTATCATTAGAGATTCTCACACATGGTGAATTTTGGATATATTCGTTGGTGTTGATTCCATTACAAAGAAAAGGCATAATATATGCCTATAAATAGGGTGGGGGATAATGGTTACATGACTTCATGTGATAAAAAAAATTTGATCCCTTTTCCTTAATGTAACATTCTTTATGGCCTTCTATCCATGAATTTATCTCTATAAAATCATATGTTTAGACTTTTAATTTGCGAATGATGTATAGGTAATCGAACACCAAACACTAAATGGTTATGAAGAAAAATCTACAACATAGTTCTCCCCAAATAGAATCCACAAATAGGAACCATGAACATGATTTGTGAATAGTAACCATGAACTAGAATCCATAAATACACCTGCATTGAATCCAATGATGTCTCAGGAAGTATATCAGGACGTTGATGCAGATGCAACTTAGAGGGAATAGATAACGGGAAACATCATAATTGGGAAGTGTTTCTATTTTCCATTGAACCATGAATTATTGAGTAAATTTATTTTAGAGTCTCAAATTGAGTATCATACATGTTTGATGTTTCCACTTTATGGATTTTTCTTGAGATTTGGTTTCATTAACCCAAAAGTTATCATATATGAATCAACATACCAGTTCATAGGAATACTAGGGAAATACAATTGGTACATGTACGATTCAATCAATAGATTTAATGTCCACACACCCGTTATATTGGACTGCCTCTACAACCATATCAACAATGTTTGATGGGGATAATTTATAGGAAGAATAATACACATCATAGTATCAAATAATCATTAATACAGGTTTCGATGACCTGAATATGGGATGGAACATTGGATAGAATTAGTGCTAGGGTGGAAATATTGTAGAGGAGTGGGTATGAGCCTACTGGGTATGAAAATCCGGAAGAGAATTCAAATCAATGCTAAATCTAGTAGGAAATTATAACTAGCATGATGTTCAACGGTTCATGATTAAATACTACAACTGAACATGACCAAGCTAATAAGAATATGGTCACTAGGAACAAATACATTACATTTTCATTATGGGTTGGTTGGAATCATCCTGTGGGGCCTTAAAAATCATTAAGGAATTTATATTTGGGGTGATATATGTAAAATTTACCCCTATTTAAGAATTAATGGGGGGACCAAGAGTAGTTTCCAACTCTAGTGAAGCATTACTAGATCTAGTGGAAGGCACAAGTGAGGACAATCTTGGGACGAGAGACATTTACTTTAAGAATTGTTATAAATTCTTCATGAATGAACTGGAAAAGGATCTCACTAAAGTGGATGAACAAATAAGGATGTTAATGATGATTTCAAGAATATGTACTAGGGGTAACATGTGGGAGATGATGGATATTACTAGAGTATTATGTGGGTGATTTGATGGAAGCTGTGAGGGTATTATGCCAATACTAAGGATCAAGGAATTTTTATGAAATAAGGATTTATCTTGGTGTAAATATGTGTCTAGATGATCATAGATATGGATGTACACATGGGGGTCTAGCCAAGAACCTTCATAATGATGGAAATGCTAGATATGTTGAATTATTTCTACTTTTGTCCATTTACTCTAAAATTTATTGAAATTACTTTGGCATTTTCGTGAAGGGAATACACCACAATTTTTTTAGCCTCTACACATTCATTTTATTGGGATGGCCATACACATGGGTGGTTATGAATATCTAAACCCTATTTATGGTCCCTCTAAAAACATCTATCTAATGGTTATGAATATCGCTGAGGGTCACCCATTCATGTTGGGTCTATGGGAAGTGTAGAATAAGGTTGGGTTAGAAGATAAATTCCTCTTTCTACCATTCTTCAGGTTGGAAACGGTGGTGAATGGTGAAGGTACAAAGACTGAGGCATTTATTTCATACATCATCATCTTTCGTGGCTAGATAATTGTAGAAAGATTTTATTTTAATCCAGTTGGGGAACCATACCACCCACACTGGTTTCAATATAGTTTATATTTTTACAAATGCTAACCCTGGAGGTGTACTCAGATGTGTGTCAGGACTGCCACCCGTCGGGGTTGAGGAAGCAAGAGAACATGTTTACCCATGAAATGGAAAGATGCAGAATGAAAAACCCTACCCACTACTAGATATGTTATTATTCATTTTTACATGATTAGATTGGTGAGTTACTAACCTAATGTTATTCTAATGAATCATGCCACTTGAATTAATTAATGGTTGAGACCTCCATCTTAGGGCTACTTCTGAATGGCTGTTTTAAAAAATCATGGTGGTAGTGTTGGTCTAGTGGGAAGGAAAAAGAATTAGGTTCTCTATTTAATTTGTAAAATATTTAATAGTCGTAGTAAGATAGGATTCATTGTCAGGACATACTATTTTTTGAAGGTGGAAATGGGAAGAATGTGAGGCATCTAGAGTGGTCCCTAAGATATTTTTACAAGATCAATGGAAGTAGTTATACCATTTTCATATTCCCACCTATTCCATATTTATTGAAGGTCATGGAGACATGGTTGTTTTCATGATTTCATCCACTTTTTTTCAATGTGGAAGCATATCAATAAGAATATGATGTATCTGGAAATTATTTATAATTACAAGTCCAATTTATGAATGTATTTAAATGATGGGGACATGTAAGTGGAAGAGCTACCAGACCCAGTTCTTTCTCAAGTAACTATGCATCTATTGACTGTCTAATTGTGGTTGTTGTTGTAAAATACCTCTACACTGTAACTATAGGTTGATGAAATGGATGAACATCATTCTTTTATAGAGAATTCAGCTGAGTATTGGGAAGGGACCATGATCAAGGCTCACATATACAACTAATTTTTACTTATTATTGGGTAAATATCCAGATATTATGTATCCCATATATAACATTATCCCTATAAATGTTTACTAACTATTTGTACTTCTGAAATAATCAAAAGAAAAGGATAGGGAGATATGAGATGGACATGGAAATGATGGTGTTGAGACCTCATCCCATGAGGGGTAGAGAGTGATGTCTTTATCTCATAATTAAATTTATCCATATAATATCTTTTACAACAATAGAAGTGGCCACAGTGGGGACATTCCATCAGTAACTCTACATGAGTCTTCATGATATTCTCACAAGGATATATAATTCATGTATCTTCTTTCCCCATCTACGTATGCATTTATTTTAATTTTCTTCCATTTCTTGAAAAACATATTTTTGAATGGTTGTTCAAATGATTCTTGGAACCCAACCACCAAGGGAAATACTCACATTATCTATTTGTGAAGATGAAGTTGGGATATAAAATGATGATATTCCAAAAGAATGGACTACAGAGTCAATGTATATTGGTCCATATACAAAGGATCCAAGGGATGAGACTTCTGAGATCACACCTTAAATGGATGATATCATGAAATGACCTATAAAAAGGATGGATGGATGATCTATAGAGGCTAAGAATGTAGTAGTGGTGCAACCAGAATTATCTTCTAGATATGGAATTGAAACGGGGGATGTGGTGATGTCTTCAATGAGGGAGATGTAAAAGGAGATCTCATTGGGTGGGCATTTAACTGACTTTCTACTATGGGTGACAATTTTAACTAATTTTGGGCTGGAATATTAGAACTTTTTGACCACACACAATGAATCAATGGATTATGGCATATTTATTGGGGATGAAGAAGTAGTGTTACCTAGGATAATCATAACACTGCTCGCGCCTAAAAATAGATCCATTCTCCAACAAATCACGGTCGAATACCTTCATCTAGAGAATATAAACTAGAATATATGGTTATATTTTCTACTCATTAGAGTATGCCATCGAATTATTGTGTGGACCCTTTCCTTGAGGTTTCATAGGATTACCAAGATTTCAATATCAATGGATGGATGAATATGCATAATCACATCACCAGAATCAAGATTTATGAACATCCATAATGGGATGGATCTCTCCACTATTTTTCAATTAACATATAGATCACTGGGGAATATTCCATCATTATTCTCTCACAAACCTGAGAATTCCCCACTTATTAGGAACATGCAAAATTATATGAGCTCGATTGGGGTAGATGGAAACACAATTTTTGGGGATCTCAAGCAAATTTGAAAATTGTTGAAGATATTTCCCATTTGTAGGGTTTGGAACGTGAGTATGTGATGGCCTCTGATACTCAATATGAGATCACTAGTGTATTTAAGGCTAACTATCATTTTAGTGAGGCCATGAAGTTTGAGATCAATAAGGCAGAGGTAGTGTTCCTAGAGAAGATGGATAGATAGTGAAATTTTGCTGATGATGTTCAAACGATGGTTGATGGGGAAAATAAATACATATCATCAGAGTAGAATTTATTTTATGCCACTGAGTGTTATATGAATAAACTATAACACTCGATCACTGAGGAAGATCTATAGAAGAAAATTTTGTACTGGGGATGAAACAATAGAGTGATGACTATTTCAAATAGTGTTTTTTGTTAACATTAATTATCAATCATATTTCATTGAATTTATTTTCATGCATCAATTAAATTTTTAAAAAAATCATATAGTCTTGTGGTCCATGCCCAATGTGAGAATGAAATGATGAACATGGGATTTTTGACCATATGAGTGTGTTGGACAGTACTTGGGCACTCAAGAACTACTGTTGTTGATGGGCCACTGAGAGTGTCTTTGATTATATAGGATATGGCCAGAGAATACGGATTTGGGAAAAACCCACACACATTTCCAACATTTTCTAGTTCGTGAATGGGATAATTCTAGGCGTATTGAATACGAACCAAAAAATTAGTAAATAGATTGTTGAGAATTATAATAATCATAATCTATAACACTAAGGGAGTATCATGGCATAAAAATTACTACTACAAATTTTGGGAATAGAAGAATCTATACCTTTGGATGAGAATGGGGAAAAAATGACGTTCGACCACTGAACATATTATAAACACAAAACCTATCTCAAAATTTCCTCAATACATCAAACCTTATCTAGGGAATTTCTCGAGGACCGTAGGTGAGCCAAAAATATTATGAGACCAAACCATTAGTGGTCCCTAAAAATTTGGATGTTAATGTGGATTCAAATAAAGGGAGTGTGAATCAAGGATATCGAGTGATGGATGGTTTTAATGGATTCCAAAACTATTGGAATTACACCAATGTAAAAAATATCACAATTGTGTAGTTTTGTTAGTTTTAGCAAAGAAAAAATCCATCTTATAGTAGAACATTTTCTCATGAGTCATGAAACGATATGAGGAACATGGGTGATGTGTTCTCTGACCATCACCAATGTAAGGGTCTTAGACAATATCCAAATATTTAATGTATTTTATCATAATGAAACAATTAAGATAGGAACACAATTATACATCATTGGTTGATGAAATTGTAAATGGAATTTAACATCATAAGATGTTTATATATATTTTATAGTTTAACAACATGTGTTCATGACACATGTGATGGTTTAATTTCATGTGACTGGGATATTTTAGACGGTTTATGGTCATGCAGTCTAGACCATTGGTTTAATAACCAAAATGTATAGGTGTAGTATGATTGATTTGAAAAAACTCAATTTTAATAATGGCTAAGGTGACCCAAACGAGACATCACATATCCCCCAGAGGAAAACACACGTATAGTTTAATTTCTTGAGGCGTGGACTTGAATCTACAAATTATGGTCTTGAGAGAGGAATGAGTGTTTCATTATATAGTTTCTCAACATTAGTACACACACAATTATAACTCCTATGCCAACATGATTCATTCTTAATGTGGAAATAAATGAATGATAAGGGGATTTTCCTAACATATGTAATAATAAATTATGGGTATGGAAAATATGTATTTGAATTATACAAATATATATGAAAGTGGAAAGGAGACAAATTGATAATTTCAAGACCAGGAAAAAGGGGTGACTGGTTATAAGGGATTGACTACTGAAAATGTTCAAAACATGGGGACCATTGCAATACTAGTTGTGAATGTCATGAGAAAATGACTAGTCATATGATTACCATGTTCAAAATAATGGATATTCTATTTTATTCTGTTGATTCATTAGGGAGTTTGAATAGGAGAGAAGGTAATTCAAATATACAATGACTCCATCTCCATTAGGATTCTCTTATATTTTGAAGTGTGTTAGAAATATAAACTGAGATATAATAAATATGTAGAATGGGGAATTATATAAATTGGGATTCAAAATGGTTTTTGATATCATTTTAACATCATATTTTGTGGACCATTGATAATAGTTTCATCAAATAGATCTTAGGATAGGACAAATATGTTTTAGACCATTAGGTTTGGGAAATTATGGAAAATTTAGAAACATGTCATGTGGACTATAGGGGGAACATTGAATAAAAGGTTATATATAGAAAAAATTGGTAAAACATGATGTGAGTGAGGTTTAGAAGTCTCACATGCAACATACACACCTTATGATGGACTACATTCAATTTTAGGTCTTAATTTAAATAGATTATTTGTGTCCAAGAGGGTGATAAAGAGAAGGAATTTTTATCTAAAATTGTAGATGAGAAGTCTGAATATCACAATTTATCGATAATAATAGAAAACTATCCACATGTAGTACTCGTAAAAAGCATGGTAAGAGGCCAAAAATGGTTGGAGGGATTCTTCCATAACAGGGGAATTGAGTAATCTCGCTATTATATTGAGGCATCCCTTTTTTGACCATGGGGTAATATTTTTTGAGTATGCCATACATATATTATGAGACATCCCAATTTTTGATGGTGTAAAAACTATTTCTTATCCTACGGAATTCCATTTTTGTTGGGGGTAAAACAAAACAATTTCTTCCCACATTGAGGTTGTTAGGTTATGTGTCATAACATCATACAACTCAGACTATATGTGATACAAATAGATTAATGTCATAATGGTTGGACCTACTACAAACAGTTTAGGTTTTTTTATTTTAAAATATGAAGACATTTAGTTTATGTTCTAAAGGATCGGGCCATAAGTGGGTGTTTAAATCAAATATGTCTATCATATTGGATTGAAAAATTCGTTGGTAATGCGGTCCTATATGTCCCTATTTCTAAAATATAAATTCTGGAGAGGAATCACATCTAGTTTAGAGTTGTGATGCTCGGAATAAATGACCTCAGTTTTAGGTCATGGACTTAAGGCCAAAGAGTTCCATCTTTAGTTTATAAGAGTAGCGTAGTTTTATGATACACCCAATGCGAAAGAGGGAAAAAAGGGACTCAACACATCACAAAACATTTTGAATTAGTCTCACATACTGTTTATAGATTTGATTCATGGGCTTTCTTCAAATTTTCTAAGGTCATGTAACATAGAACATAAAGGTAGAAAGGGTGATGATGGGATTATGAATTTATGTCTAGGCCCTATAAGTTTTTTTTATTACTATCACAACATACCTAATAAGGATGGTAGTCAACCCACACATAATTATAGAAACATAGCTTCGTGAGAGGCTGAAACTGGTGGGAGAGAAACTCTTTAATGAGGGAACTATGTAATCCAATGATTATCATGAGGCATCTGAAAATGCATTAAGGGATTCATGGAATTATAATTTTTTTGTGTTGAGGATGATAAATACATGTTTAATATCATAGATTTTGGACCATAATGGCGGAATATCTCTAATGGGTTTGTATAGTGTAGAGATATTACTAACTTAATGTTAATGAGGACTATGGTGGTACAACACCACACACCATATACTGGATAAATCCACATATAGATTAATGTCCTAATTTATTGATGTGGGATGCGAGTTTAGATTCATAGTTTTTGGACCCTTGATAATAGTTTACATCCAGGTTGCAATGAAAATATGATGACTATCTGTTTATGGTCATGAATCATAGATGATGAGGTATGAAATAAAAATGTGGTATATTTAATATGGTGGCATAGAAAACCTGACATGAATGTTGAACAATGAGGCCCACAAAAATATAATCAATCATGAGGAGGATTTCATACAATTTTAATTTTGGATTCTTCGAATCAGTGAAAATTTTATCATGTTCATGGGATTTGAGGTCTATGAAAGTTTCCATTGTGCTACTAGGACAAGGGGTGCTCGACGTTAATGAAGTGTTTTAAGAACACCATACTTTCTTTTAGGTATGGATATTTTCCTTTCAAGTTGTTTTTGAGAATTGGATGAAAATAGGAGGAGTACTAGATAGATGCATGTAACATAACATGAATCAGGGTTAAATGTTGTGTAATCCATGTACATGTTATATAATTGTTTGATGATGTAATAGCCGTAAATGATGTGTAAGGAATGTCGGAAACAATGAGAGACATGAGTGTCTACATGTTGGTATTTATAGTATCATTCCATGTAATTTTAATTTATTTTTTTGTTTGAATTGGTAGTATAATTTTCTTCTTCATCTAGTCAGAACCCTTACAAGGGTTTTCATTAAATACATCACCGATGTGAGTTTTTGGCTCCCAATTCATCTTCCAAACACTGATTCAAGCACCATCAGATGCGTTGTAATCCCCTCTGTGAGTTATTGTTTCCTTTTAAGAAATTATTCTTGTTATTTTTATCTCTACATATTTACCAAATATTTTTATTTTATGATCAATTTTTACATCTACTCTATTGCAGGTCAAATTAAATGTTGAAGCTGGACATGGAGACTCATACGAGTAAGTGGTAGGTGATCCTATGCCTTTCACAAATTCTCTAGTTGATTATATGTGTCTGAGTGTCACACACCAATTTTTGGGGTGTCTCATTAAATTCATATGGTCTATATCTACTTCCTATTGTTTTTTAGTTAATTTATTAAGTGTTTTTATTCTTGTTTAGGGTTGATTACCTTGATTAATGGGCCCCTCATGGGCGTGTTTTCCATGGATGACCATTTATGTCCATCAGGCCTAGGATGCCTATGATACATGCCATGTATTCCCTTTGTGGGTTGTATAAAATGATTATTATTAAATGAATGAATTTCTCACATGATATAACTGATGGTCATGCCTTTTTATAGTTTAAATTAAATTATACGCTTAGTATATGAATTTAAAATGTGAGTTTATTAATGAAAAATCCATGTGATATTTTAATTTACTGTGTTTCTTGTTATGTTAATTTCTCTCAAGTGAGTAATTGGATTTCCAAGACTAATGAGGCTTTTTTCTTTCTTGATATAATATTTGATGAAATTAGTTTTAACTGTTTCATGCCTAATATAATATTTAATTTATTCTTAAATGTATAAAGGGTAAAAAGAAATGGGAAAATCATGGATTCAAAATTTTAATGTTGTAGACAGAATCATGATACTATTTTATATTATAACATGGATGGCATGTGGATCAATTGAGAGATGTCATTGATGTTATATAAATGTTTTTTTATATTTTTGTTGAGGGAAAACCACACGTGTACTAGAAGGATTTTAGGAGGCTTTATTTAAATGAATAACGAGTTATGGGATAAGGGATACCATGGACGAGTTCTGTTGGATCTTTTTTTATATCTTGGGTGATACATGGGTCTTATTTCTGGGATCATAGGATGACTCAATTTATGTATACTCACAACACACCTAGAGTGATACCAGGTTCCTTAGAAGATCATCTGAATGAGCTTGTTGGATGAATGTGTAATTTTACCTGGATTAATACTCGAATTAAAATATAGGAATGTTAAGGACATATAGTGATTATAAATCTAATATTTAAATGGAATGAATTATGTTGAATTTTCCATACCAAATCTCAATCTTGGATTTGGTGTTCAGTTACACTTTTTTAGATGGTCTTTTGAGACATCTATTGTGATTAATTTTACATGGGGGTTTCCATGGTTATCCAAGATCCCATGATCTATATAATTTATTATAGATGAATTTTTAATAAACATGAAACGAATATAAATCGAAATTAGTTATTTTGGACTATTTACATTTAATTACTTATTAGATTTGTTCTTTCACTATTGTTAATGGCCAGTTATATATATTCGCTAACATATTGGAATAAACTATGGGTGGGTTTTAACTGGGATTTAGCCTCATATCATTTTTGGGAGAATTTTTGGGTCCCAAATAGATTATATTGTTGCAGGTGTTAATAAGGGAATGCACTGATCTCCATGTACTTGATATGATGCTTCAGAGCATGAGATCATGGGAAAAAAATGAAGCTTGCGATTCTTATGAGCTATTTTTTCCTTTTTTTATTGTTCATACATATATCACATAGCACTATAGTGTGACAGGTTTTGTCTATTTTTCTAGACCATTTATCATAAAGAATCATATTTTTAATGATATGATATATGATTATTATATTATCAATATTCTAGAATTGTGTTTATGTTTTATTGTATTACTTCCTCATCTATTATTTTAGTTTTGTATTCCATTATGCTATACTCTTCTAATTAAGGCATAGTATCCCCACTATCACTCATAGTCCCTCCATTCTAGTCGAAAGCCTCTTTCTTTTGGGGAGACAAACACGATACAATGTCTAAAACCGTGTACGAGGCACATTTGAGTGTCATTCGGTTCCAAGGCGTGATAAAGTGGTATCAGAGGAGTTTCTATTTCGGTTTTCATTATTTTTTGGAATCAATATATAGATATGGATGTGAGTTGCTATTTTTAATAAGCTAATCATGGGAGTAGCTACCCAATATTTTGAGAGAAGCTAAATTTCCTCAAAATGATTTGTGATTTTTTTTTATTTTAAGCTATTACAATTGTTTTGATTTCCCCATTTGGTGAAACACATGTATTTTTTTGTTTTTATTGATATCATTGTGGTTATATTATTTTTCAAACCAATGACATGGAGGTATCTCATCTGATGGATCATATAGGAACTTGTTAAAAATCACATGCCATGAATTATTTCCTTTAAATTTATTAAAGATTAATTATTGCATGATTTAATTATATATGTCGTGTTATACATGAATGTACTTAAGATATATACCATGATATAAATTCCTATTATTGTAATAGGTTCATTTTTATTTGTTAAGTCCTGAATTGGATAGATGAAAAGCTTTGGTCTCTAAGGTGAATGTGCCCTCTTCGATCAGAATTTGGTGAATTATGATTCAGTCTTGTGGTCAATTGTGTTATTATGTGCTATATGTGAATGAAAAAATTTTAATAATGAGGAGTATGAGCCCCAAAGGATCAGAATATTTCATACTAAAGGTGTAAATTTCAATAATTTGAATTCCAAGAAAGCATTAGGGTCTTTTCTGTTTGAAAACCTATACATCACTGTGTGTGGTTATATGAACACATGCTATGTATTCATCTATTCAGGAAGAAATAATTTAATTAAATAAATTCCGTGTAATATGTGTACACACCAGTTTTTAGATAACCATGTGTCCAGTAATATGAGAGATAACAAAGAATTATATTTTTGGACAGTGCACCCCATGTACTATAGATACACATTGTGTAGTTTTAAACAAGAAGACCCCATGTGACTCTAGCCATTTAAAAGTACATGAAAAGGAGGGGAGACTTGAGTACATGCGAGGAACCTGCCTAACATTCCATGTAACTGGGTAAATTACCTTCCCACAATGGTATATGTATACGACTATGTGAGAGCATGATGGTACATGATATGTATACTGTCTACAAGTAGAGTACTCCTTTTTTGGTAACCTTTGCAAGGTTTTTAATCATATTTAATTTTTTCTCTCTTGATTTGTTAACCATGATGATGATATTGAATTGAGGTGTATGCTTGAGAATGTAAATTCATTCTACTATGATGACCTACTATTTTTCTCTAGGAGTATGGTGATGATCATACCTTGGTGGTGGTATGCCACTGGCTACCAGTGGATCCTCCAATTGTTCCAGTTGTAGGACCATCTATTATACCGAACATAGGTGTTGATTATTATTTTTGTGAAGACCTTATGAGGTTAATGAAAACCATTCAAAAGGAAAAACACCATGTCACATCTATGTTAAAATTAATGTGAGTGTTCCATAAGAAACATTCATCCACGTTTTCAAGGGATGGTGGAATAAATGCTGTAGAGTCCTAGATAGAGGCCATGCTCTCAATATTTAAAAATCTAGAGATTAATGTTAAAAGGAGGGTTGATCTAGTGATATATATTCTATGTGACTCATCCATGAGATATTGGGATGTTATCACTGAGTCAGAGTGTAATTGAGAGACAACAAGGGGAGATTTCCATAAAATTTTCTATGATTAATAATTTCCAAGACATCAAGGGATGATAGATCCTAGGAGTTTATTCGTATCAAGTAGGGAACACTCTCCATAATGGATTATTCTACCCATTTATAGAGTTTTGTTATTTACCACCTATTTTGATGGGTGATGACAAATCAAAGACTTATAAAATTGAGGATGGCCATAGGTATGATATCTGATCATAGGTAAATGTCATAGGGATGAAAACTATATATAATATAGTGAATGTGGAACTGATTATCCAGAGTAATATGAGGTAACATGAATGAGTAAGATAGGTTTGTTTAGTGCTGAGATCAAGTAAAATTTCAATGGATAGTAAGAAGCATTGTCAAGAGTTTTCTTATAGTAATGTGATCAGTTATAACGTTTCTTCTGGTAGTCAAGTGAGGTGCTACCAGTGCGGTTGACATGGGAAAGTGATGCAAAAATGATAGAAAGAAACATTCACGTAACAATATTCCCGCAATAGTTTCCATCAATATGGCTTCTATATGAGGTATTCAAGGGAAGGTATTAAGAGAGGATCTGGACAGACTCCATGTTTATAATAAGGGTCACCAGCTTATCATTAGATTTGGAGATGGGTTACATTACATTGTTCATGATGAAGAAGTGTTCATGGACATATTAGGGAGACCCCATGCTCCCAAGGACAATAGGATGTATCAGCTCAGGGTAGACTGGCAGTGTCACAGGGTCGCAGTACATGTCAGACTTATGCATTGCAAAAAAACTAAAATGAGAAGGATCTTAGAACCTCTATAATCAGAGATAATATTTTAATCACATATGATTTAGCTTATTCCCCTCTTTATATAGTGTATTCACATAGTTTTATATCTACTCTCTTTGTGGAGAGCCTTGGGCTCTGTGTTTTTATTTCAGATGATTTTATGATGCTCGAAACAACATTGGGGAGTTAGAAAGTGGTTTTGCATCAGTGTAATGAGTTCCCCCATGAGGTTGGAAGGTGACACTTCTTGTATGACCTATATGTTCTTGAGATAACATGATTTTATTCAATTCGATGAATGGACTATTCGGTTCCCTTCAACGTTATTGTTTATTACTATCTATTTTGGGTGAGATTAACGTTACTGGAGGGTTGAGAGTTTCTAAACAAAGTTTAATGGGATGTGTAGGAAATCATAGTTGGAATCAAGCCTCATGGGTTTGGTCAAAGGACAACAATGATTGTGATTTTTTATGTAGATGACTAGGGAACATTTCAACAATATTTCCCTATGGTATTATATCATTTCAGTGATTTGTTCCAATACATCTTTTTAATATTACCTCTGGTGAGAGATGTAGGGTTCCCTATCTCGATAGTTCACAGAGCTGCATCGATATCCATTCATCTTTATAATATATTTATGATGGAGTTATATGAACTCAATTAGAAACTATAGGATTTGGAAGCTAAGGGTTTCATCAAAATTAGTACTTCTCAGTGGGGTTTTCCAGTCATTTTTGTGAAAGAGGTAGATAATAACATTAGGATATTCATGGATTATTGGATTTTGATGTAGTTGATAGTGAAAAAATATTTTACTCTTCCATGTATTGATTATCTCATCAACTCTCATTGAGGATCTCGAGTCTTCTCAAAAAGTTTTTTGACATCATTTTATCATCAGGTGCGTGTTTAATCATCATACATAACTCGCACACCCTTTCAAAGAATGTATGGTATGAATGAGTATGTTTTAATTCCATTCATTATCATGAATGTGGTGACTTTTTTATGGCAAGTATTAACCTAGTATTTCATAGTTATAATTATTTTTTTTATTGGGATCTACATCGATGATATATTGGTGTATTCTCATAATCAACACCACAATTCCTCACATCTGGAGATCATTTTTATTACACAGAGAAAGCATATATAATATTCTAATATCACTAATTTCTTCTTTTAGATAGATCATATTAACTTCCTTGTTCATATCATCTAAGAGTTAGTAGAATCAGTGGTCCAAGAGAATGAGAGAGTAGTAGTTTCTGAGGATAATCCCAATAACATAATTGAGGTATAGAGATTACAAGGACTAACAGGATACTATAGGTGTTTCATATATGTCTTCTCATGTTTAGTAGTGTTGTTGATGGGTAAGCATGAAAATGGTGGGATGTAGGTGTGGATACATTACTAGAAGATGGATTTTTAGTCGCTAAAATGTATATTGACATTGACATAGATACTGAATATTCTGGTGTTGGGTAGGTATTATATTATGTACCGTGACATATCAGGTTTTAGTCTAGGAGTGGTTATTATTCTAGTGGAGCGAGTTGTTCTATAAGAGTCTCGACAATTGAGGCCACACAAGAAGAACTACCCTACACATGATCTTGAGCTAGATGTAGTTGTTCATGATTTATGTTGTTTTAGACATTAATTATTTGGACAGTATTTGCAGACACGAAAGACCAAAAAAGCATCACGTACATATTTACATAGCAAGATCTAAATTTTAGACATGTATGGTGGTTGGAATAACTTCAGTATTTTGACATCATGCTTGCTTACATGCCTCGAAAAAGAAATTTAGTGGCCAGTTCTTTGAGTAGGAGAATTGAAATACATGTATAGAAGCATGACAATATCGAGTGGAGGCTTATGGCCTTGATCTATGAGATGCATTTAGAGGTGAAAATAGTCAAGGGAAAACATTTCCTTCATCCATAGCTGTTACCTCTACCTAGTGTATAGATTGAGTATGATGAATCTATTGGAATCATGAAGGCCTAGTTCTACATGAGAGTGTGGAAGGGGAGGACCCTCCACCTATATGGTCTAGAGTTTAGGATGATATTATAAATTTACATGGTCGAGTGTGGGTTTGAGTAGACTTGCATGCAGAGCTGATTTGGGATTTTCGTGCCTCTATATAAGAAAATAATCATGGTGTCACTAAGATGATTATGGAAATACATCGTCCGTATTGGAGTAAAGGTATGAAAATGTATTTAGATAGGTTTTTTATGTGGTGCTCCACCTGACAGCTGGTGAAGGCGGAACACTAGTAAACAACCCGACCTTTATAGGATCTATCCATTCCTAAGTGGAAACATAATGATTTCATGATGAATTTTATGAAGATATTACTAAGGTCGCCTCAAGGTAGTGATTTATTATGTGTATTTTTGGAAATGCTTGTGATGTTATCACTTTTCATACCAATCAAGGAAACCATAAGTGTTGATGAGATTGAGATATTGTAAATTTGTGAGATTGTGCGACTGTATCGGGTCCCGCATTCAATTAGATCAGATAAGGAATCTTGGTGAACTTGATGTTTCTAGGATGGTCTAAAAAAGGTGATGGGTACACATATTCTCTTGGGCACAGATTACCACCCCCAAAAGAATAGTCATTCAGAGTGTAAAATTATGGTGATGCGAGACATGATTCAGGCATGCATCCTGGATTTTAGGGGTTCATGTGAGAACAAATACCCATTGTTGAGTTCTCCTATAAAATATATTTCAGAATACTATTTAAATGGATCCATATAAGGATTTTTATAGTAGACCATGTTGATTAACCATGTGACCAATGGAGGTATAAGAGGTTGCTATCCTGAGACATCGTCTTGTCTAGGAGACCACTGAGCAGGTGTTGTTGATTTGAAAGAGGATAGATACTATGAATCCTCATCCAAAATCATACATTGATCTCCATAGACGACCTATATAGTTTGTGGTTGGGGATTGGGTTTTCTCATCTGTTTCTTCATTTTTGGAATACAAGTGGATTCAGAGATAGGGTAATCTTTCACCTAGATAAATTAAGCCATTGTTGATTCTTGAGATAGTCGGTTGGTTTCCTATTGTCATAAATTACATCAAAGGTGTTGTGTTGTGCATGAAATATTATAAATATCTCAATTTCAACATTATGTTTCTAAACCGTCTTTGTATTTTCATTCCAAGGATGATGAATTATAGGTAGATGGGTACATTGAGGAGAATCCTATACAGATTGTGCATCGTAGTACAAATGTTATTTGTGTCTAGATTGTTCTTATAGTAATGGTGATATAGAAGCACGACTGAGTGTTGAGTTGAGACATCAGAGAGGGAGGATATGGTATGATCATAGTGTCTATATTTATTCTCATATGACTCTTCACCCCCATTGGAAGGGCCAATCAGGGATGAATTGTTTTAAGTGGGAAGGTTGAAAGAACCTGATTCTTCTTTTGAGGTACAAGTCTTTCATGTTTTGGTTATTTTTTAGAAAAATGCGGAAAACATGTTCAGTACTGGATTCAGGCTTGTTACATGACATGACTTGGTGTTACACACTGGGTAATCCAAGAACATGTCGTTTAATGTTCTAGCCATCTAATTGACGTATAAGATATGCAAGGAATGTCGAAAGTAATGAGATAATCTTGTGCATATATAATGTTTATTTTTAATTATGTTATGTGTATGGTTTTTTAGAATGTTCTGTATCCTCTTCTTCATATCTAGATAGAAACCTTATTAGGGATTTCATGAACTGCAATTCTGATGTGAGTTATGGCTCCTAATTTTCAACTCAACTCTGATTCGACCACCATTAGATGTGTTTGAATCAAATCAGTGAGTTCTCAATTCCTCATGAGTATTTATATGTATTTTCATCTCTCAACCTTGTTATCTATGATTTTATATTTATGCGCTTTTAGAAGATCTACTCCATTCTTGGTCGAATTAGAGGCTGATGCTAGGTGAGGAGAGTCTTATGAGTACAAGGTAAGTGGACTTGTTAACTTGGCAAAAAATTTGACCATTTTGTAATTTATTATGTTTTTAAAGCATTATTATTATTTATTTCATTCATTAAGGGCAATGTAATCGGTGTTCTTCCCTTTGATGACCATTTATGGCTAATTAGCCTAGGATTCCTATGAGCCATGCATTTTCATACCTTCTTGGGTTGATTAAAATGATGTTGGTAAAATGAATGAATATTTATACTGAGTTAATTGATTCTTAAGCCTTATGATTTTATAAATTACATGATAAGATTGGTATATGAATAACCCACATGTTTTTATTGAGATTTATCCATGTAATAGTTTAATTTACATGTATTTTTATTGTGTGAATTGTTTCCATGTGAGTAATTTTACGGCCAAGACTTATATTGTTGATCATTGTTTGAGATTATATTGTACGCCTTTGGGTTTTACCCTATAATTCCTAATTAATTATATAATTGAATATTACATGTTTTAATGGTAAATATAAATGGGAGAATCATGGATTTAGGATTTTAATTATATGGACGGGTTCATGTGAATATTTTTATTTATACATTGTGTGACCCGTGAATCCACTGAGGGATTCCATAAATAGACTAAACATGGGTTTAATGTTTGAGAAGTGATAGAACTATGAATGCAGTGGATGGGTTTATAGAGGCTTTATTTAAAGGCCAAACGATTCATGGAATGAGGGATTCCATGGAAGGGTTCTATTGGCATTATTTATATGTCTTTAACAATGCATGGTTCTTATTTATGGATCCATGGAAAGCTCAAATGACATATACATGCACCACACCTAGTGTGAGTTTGGGTTCATGATAGGATCATCCAGATGAGATTAAAGGATGTAGATGGAATTTTAGCAGGTGTAATATTTTAACACATATATAAGAATGTCACAGAAAAAAATAGATTATAAATTAAATATTATAATTGAATGGATTATGACATGTTATCCAAACCAAAGTAAAATAATTGATTTACTATTCACATAAATTTGTTTAGTAGGTATTTTTATCCATATAGTGTGCATAATATTACATAGGGTATGTCGGAATTATACTTGATCTTTAAATTTATATAATTCAACGATGTGGAATTATTTATGAAAATGAAATGAATATATATGGAAAACATTGTGTGTACTGTTAACTTTTGATTACATCTTACGTTTCTTCTTTCACTATTGTACATTGCATGTTATAGATATTTACTAATATATTGGCACAGAAAATTGGTGGTTGACTTCTGATATTTAGTCTCACAAACTATTTGGGTCTCATTTTGTTCCCCAAATAGATCATATAGTTGTATGTGATGATAATGGAAAGTTCTATTCTTTAGGTACATTATATTATTCTTTGGAGTATGAGAGCATGGGACCTGGATGAGGCCTGTGATTCTTTTGATCTATTTTATCCTTTTTTATTGTGGGTACTTATATCATGCATTACTACAATGTGACCTTTTTCGGCTATTTTTTGAGAACATGTATAATGAAACATCATCTCCTGAAAAAATTTCATCTGGTTATTTTTATTATCAATATTCCCCTATTTATTTATATTTTTCTGTATTACTGCTTCTATTGTTGTTTTCTTATATATTTTTCCATGTTATACACTGAAAATGAGGACCTAGTCACCCACTATCCACTATTTCACCCCCGCTTCTTGTCTGCAACCTCTCTAATTTGGGGAGAGGCGTTTCAGGCTATGTGGCCAACCCGGTATGAGGCACCCTTGAGAGTGGAAACTAGATCCAAGATGTTACAAGTGTCAACATGGATAGGCCAATTAATAATGATTCACGAATAATTACATATGCTACAGGGGAATTAATAGAATCATACATATTGCGTGAAATAAATCTCTATACTTATGACAAAACCATACAATGAGAGGATTATTTTTTTCAATGGCTATAACAATAAGTAAAATACAATAGTCACTATATATCCTATGTGGTAGAGAATCAATCCATATATAGTTATCATATAAGGAATGTTATATGACTAATATTGAGAGTGGGGTTCTCTCAGGTGGGAACATCATGGTTTTGTAAAGTTACTCATCATGTAGTTAGGAAATTATGTATTATCTAGTTTAAGATCATGAAAGTAGTTTTTTGGTTATACTCAATTTAACATCAGGAAACTATAATTTTGTTACTATGATGTTTATTATTTTGTGTCTTGGATGATAATTTTGCAGTTTAAATTAATTTTACCAGATCATTCAATTCTATTTAATGTCATATAGTAATGTAATTGTGAGTTCTTCATGTGTTTCTATTCATTAGAAACTAGGAATATTTTTCAGGATTAATGTTATCTCAATAAGTATTGATCATATAGTATGTTTCATTATGATATATCTTATGATTGATATAAGGTCCTTACCACATGGGCTGCATTTGTGGAAGCATCTTGTCGAGTATCATTGGCCTTATGGCAGAAACTATCACAACACCCTTGAGGAAAGAGCATGGGAATACCAAGTTATTGAATCCATTATCCATATTATTATGGTGCCTCAATATATTATTCAAGGCCTATAGTCTTTTATAATTAAGGTATTTTATCTCTTATGGATGGAATTATACTATTATTTCAAGTGTATACTGATCATATATGGTTATTCATAGTTTTGGTAACTAAATATTAATATGTAGGACTGGCACTATTTAGTAAAAAGGAAAAATGGAGGCACTTGGGTGGAATTGAGAGTAATCTTCTTCTTGGGTATAGAGATTTGTGTGATATTTTATGCACGTTTTTTATTTCTACATGCCGCCATGATTTTCAGAATTTTGGATTGTGTTTTTTATTTGAACTCCTAAATATTTCCATTTTACTATGCTTGGTATCTATCTGAATGGTTTTTCTAGATGTTGTACATAGTGTACAACTTCATCAACAAAATTTTTTAGATTTTGGTGCAATTAAGGATGATAATGGAGTGAGGAACTCCAAATTCATGTTTGATTTTGGAGATCAAAAAATAGATCTATGATCAGGACATTACTTCCTTTAGAGGAATCAATTCATCCCACATGGAGAAGTAATCAGTAAAATCAGAATGAACCTAAATTGGTGACCTGTTGTTGGTGGGTATCGTCCCAAAACATCAAAGATCCAGACCATAAGGGTCCGTGAATAAATGTAGTATTTTTGGGAACTGACAGTCGATGTACTATTTTGGGGTCGAATAATACATGTTTAGAACATGTTGGAGTAATCTATATTGTCATGGACCATGGTGCACCCAATGGAGCACAGTCTTCAAATCTAATAGCAGACATTGAAATATTCATAATTATAACCCCATGTCTGGACATGAACTTCTTACACTAATGGGGGAATATCATCCCATTATAGGAAATGGAGGATAATTCTATCAACATCACATATGTATATTGTCGTTTAAGGTTAATAAAGCTATAGATGGTGAAGTTCACTACATTCTAGTGAATTAATTTCCATGTAGATTTGTAAGATGGGAGAGAGTGTGACAAGATATACTCAATAAAAATATTTTTCCAATTTGACAATATTTATTCTTTGCTAAAAACATGATTACATACATAGAAGTAATTGTATATAGATATTTTACTTACTGGAAGATGCAATCTACTGTAATGATGGTATAAATGACACTTCGATAATATATTTAAATTAAGAGATCTCCATGGTCAGGCTCTGCAGGAAACATGGATATAATGGTTAAGTAATGGGCTCAACCATTTTGTTACAACAGAACATGAGTCACATCTTGCTGAGAATGGAACTAGACTATAATCTAGTGAGTTAACACCAATAGGGGAATGGGATATTGATTTCTGATGATGTAATCACTTTTCATTTTAATGATGCCTAACTCAAAGTCTCAATTTATGGGAAAGTGGGGTCCTAAATCTCATAGATGAGGGAGAGACTAATAATGTGATCAAAATACTCTAACCCAATGATGGTGGAACCTTCTAAAAATAAGAACAATTAGTGAGGATAAACCTATACATGCTAGGTGAAGATGATCCCCATTCCTACTATAGTGTGCGTGAGATCTTTGATACTTTCACCTATTGTAATCTAAAAGGTTCAAAAAAATCATATACCTTCATGGAATAGTCTAGTCCATTAAATGGATGAAATCATCATAGAAGTCTACATATATAGGCAGTTCATCAGGAGACCAATGAGGGTCTAGAATGTTTTCTAGAACATAATCCTTGAGGGATTTTTTGTGGAATGAAAAAAATGTCGAACTGCTGGAGGATCACCACCGACAACACTATCTATTCATTCAAAATAATTCAATTCATGATATAGATTTATGGATTCACAAGGGGAACCATAAATATATATTTTTTATGAAAATAATTCCACAAAATCGATACTATAACAACTTTCATGAGGAAACAGTTCTTGACAGTACAGTATATCGCTTCAATGTCGAGGTGCATGCGACAAAGATATATATTTTTTTGACTTGTATATCATTTTACATCTAATATAGATGAAAAAATGGACCATTATAGGGAGGGTTTATAATGTAATAGATGATCCCAAGCGATGTGTGGAATCAAAACCATAGAACATAGTAGACACTACATGATTTCCGTATGTGAATCCTGACAAACATCATCGCATATATAGACAGTTACTTTTCTTGAGGAGCCTCGTTAAAGAATTACACTTTCCTACAATATTAATGATGAATAATAATATGTAGGAAAAATTTAATTGAATGCATTAGAAATCTTGGAGATTTCATGGTGGAGGCATTTGGATGATGGATTTGATCATATCATTGTTTATATCGAAAACATTGTATCTGACAACAAAACTAAGAAACAAACCAGAGGTAACCATGAAGGAATAGTTCAAGGGGTTTATATTCTATTATTGGGAGGGAAGGAAGATGTAAATTGTTTTTGATATCACTAAAACAGTCTTGATGTTGGAGGGACTTTACCACTATATATTTTACATATCATTCCACTAGAGTCCCATGAATCGGTTTAATAACATGGTTAATGGCTCACAAATTAGATGACACTTCATTCTCTAAAAATAAAGATATCAATTAAGTGAAAAATGTTCCTTGAAGAACATTGAAGGAAATATTCTCCACATCTATAGGTTCCAACATTAATTGATTATACAAAAATGTCTATCCATGATGTATAGGACATGAAAGCTAGACGTAGCATCGATCAATAGCTCTAACATAGGAAGTGGAAAATAATACTTCCGAATGTTGTATTTGAAATCCTGAATAATCATATAGAATATGGTCTTCCCATTCATAATTCAGATTGGATTAGGAAGATGTAGAATTCATAATAGGATGATCCTATTATACAAACCTATTACACAAAAACTATTTAAAATGAGTTGTTGTGTAAATTTAATTTTGAATTATATTGTAGATTCCATGATTGATATCAAAATAATGATGTTTATTTTTTCCCTTATGTTCAAATTAGTTTTGAGAAATAAGCAGTTATGATGTATGATGGTATCAATGGGATGAATATCATGATAACTCATAGGGGTTAGTGATTCTATTATCACCTAGACCTAGGATTTGTAGGATTTTGAGGTAATATTCCAACATTCCATGTACTTCAGGATGTGGTTCCCTTTTATATCTAAGATGAAAAAAAATCCCTTGCCTAGCATTGTGGATTCCAACCGATGTGTTGGAAGGATTAATGCGTCATCCGTGTTTGTTTTCAGGATTCTACTAAGAGTGAATTTCTCAACATTCTTTATCTAAAGAAAATAATCATTTTTCTAATATTAGCTAAAATAATGAGAGTGGGATTCATTGGAGTAGAATGGGGACACCTCAACTAGATTAATTCATACACAACTGTTGAGTGAGATCATTAGGTATTGATGATACGAGGAGTAAACTATTGTATACATGTGAAGGTAGGTCCTTCCCAATAACTCATTATAAGAGGTATCTAATAAGAAAATCATCCATTTGGAATATGATACCATGATAATTAACTAAGTATTAAGTAGGATTATACCACATGTGATCTAATTAGTCTTGTCTGAACCATGGTACTTCATGTGAGAGGGCCTAAAACATGATTCTATTAGTCCAAGATTGTAGAGTGTCATCGGCTATATATGATTAATCAAATAACATATGTCCACTACAGTTTGATGGATCTCAATTCTATTGAACTGACTGGTGATGTTCAATGGGTGGATATGTCATCCCACAGGGGAGCCATTTTCTTCTACAGATAATGAAATGATGGCTTAAAATTTTTATTTTCCAACATCCTCTTTATAGTAGTACTCTATGGATGCAACATACACATTGAACTATAAGGGATATTCATGGATTCATATAGGTCATCATATGTATCTTTTTATGAGTGAAGGGCCTCAGGAATTCATATCCATGAAGGAATAATGGGGAGTGTCTTCAACACATTGTATTTCTGCATCAGATTCACATTTTTACATGCAATGTGTTTGTATTTAGATGTACGAAGGATGTAAACTGCTCACTAAACTACTAGATATTGGCTGGTTATGAAAATATCAAATCAATCATCAGCTAACTGATCAAAAACCATTAGTGGATGGCTATCGGATAGAAAAAACCATGATTTATCTTGACACTACCAATCATGAAGTGTTTGTGGCTATTCATCCCAATATGTATCCATGGATAGCTATGTTGGTATGTATAAATGAGTGGCATGTGATGTCTATTTCTACTACCCACTATAGAACAATTTCTTATTTGATCCAGTATAATTCATGGGTTCTCATGATGTAGTGGATCAATCATTTTATTATATTTCATTTCTGAGACCATTCCGTCAATTATGGGAGCCAAAGGCACCATACTAGATCATAATGTCTTTGTGTACCATAAAGGGATATACCAATTTGATGGTGTTTATATTGACATAATCCTACCCATCATCAAAGGTGTATTCCAAAACATGGTTTACCTTTGTGGTGATTCCTATATCTGGAAATATGAAATATCTATGATTGCAAGGAAAATTTGTCAATATCGGTGGACATTTCATTCCCTTAATCCATTGGTGCCTAATAATTTTAAACATTGATGATTTTGATGTGGAATTGTATGTACCAGTTAATCAGGTTGCGGTGAATTTAGAATATTTGTGCCAGCCTAAATTGATCTTGATGACACTATTGGAATGATCGAAAAATATATAACCTTTTAGTAATCATACTACTATGTCCCATAATTGGAATTTAGTTTCCATTCACCTTCTTTGTCACTGTAAGGCTTGATGAAGATGTGTGGTAGGTATGTCTAGACATTTCCCAATTTTCCCAGACCATCGTCTATATTTTCCTGAAGCCAATATGTGAATACAACTTATTTTTTTAGGATATGTATAGGGATACAATGGTAAAATATTTAGTCTGGATAATACGTATTGTTGATATCATGGGGATTGTTTCACTCTAGTAGCTTTCGAATTTCATACTCTTGGGAACTAATTAATATTCTGGAAACTTGTCCATATTAAAATTGAAAGGTTCAATATCCCCAATTAGGGAATGAATGTTTGGGATAATTTCTCTTTAGAGGGGCTACACTACTATATCAGCGCTCAAAATGGGATTCAAAAACACTAAAAATATTTATAAAACATAGCGTTTATAAAAGGGGTCCCCTTTATTTGTGCTAAAAAGCGCTGACAAAGGAATCCTTTATCAGCACATATTTAGCACTAATAAATGCCCTTAGTACTGTAACATAAAATTCTTCAGTAGAACACCCAAACAGGACTTGAAAAAAATCAGCATATCAATAATTATACCCTTACAAAAGTAACACATAATTCATAAGGTAAATGAAGAAAGTATACACATACAACAAATATACCCATACAACAAGTATACCTAAACACTAGTAACACATAATTCATTAGTAATTAAATACATAAATAATTCAATTCAAAATTCATGGGGTTGGGGGCTATTCATGGGTTTGGGGTTGTTGTCCAAGAGGGGCAGGGGTTATCCAGGGGGTGGGGGTGTCAGGGGTGATGGGGGTGTCTTGTGGGGGGGGGGGGGGGTTGTCCAGGGTGGTGGTCGGGGTGGGGGTGTGGGGTTGTCCATGGTGTTTTCCAGGGGGTAGGGTGGTGTCCATGGGTTTGGGGGGGCTTTCAGGGAGGGTGGTGGTGTACAGGGTGTGGGGTGCGGGTGTCCAAGGGTGGTGTGGTGCCCAGGGTGTGGGGGATGTCCAGTAGGTTGGGGAAATTAAAGGGGGGTGGGGTTGTGTCTAGGCAGTGTGGGTGGATGTCCATGGGGGTGGGGGTGTGTAGGCAGTGGGGGTGTCCAGGTGGTGGGGTGGTGTCTATGAGGGGCGGGGGTCATCCCAGGGAAGGGGTCCATTCACGGGGGTGTTGGGGGGGGGATATCCATGGTGGTGTCCATGGGGTGGGGTGGTGCCCTGGGGGTGGGGTGGTGTCCAGGGGGCATTAATGGTTTTAATGGAATGAATTTCTTGGATTTTAATATCATTGGTATTTTTAAAATGGTTTAGGAATAGTTTTTATTTCAATAGTATGTTATTCTTTAGGAAAAAATGAATGTTTTTGGGTTGCATGGTAGGAAGGGTGCTTTCTGTAGACCAGTTATAGTTTTCACTAAAAATTCTATCCATTTTTAACAAATGATAGACACTTTGAGAGATACCAGCCACACTATTCCTCAGATTAAGGTGGGGATATCTTTTACATGTCACAAATGACCCATGGTTCATTCTCTTAAATTATCAACACAATTCTAATGCATTTGGTCATATTTCTCTATGTTAGTTGTTGTTTTCAATTAAAATTCTATCTATTTTAATAAAAAAAGAGACACTTTGTCTGATAATGGCCACACCGTGCCTTAGATTGAGGTGAGGTTGATGTGTACACATCACACATGACTCTTGGATCGTTATACTATAGTATCAACACAATCCAAATGCATTTGGTTGTTTCTCTATACATAAATTGTTCTTTTCACTTAGAATTATGTCCTTTTTAAACAAAAGAGAGACACTTTGAGTGATTATGGCCACACTATGCCATCGATTGATGTGTTGTTGACTCGTACATGTCAAAAATGACCCATTAATAGTTATCCTAAATTATCACCACAATCCTAATGAATTTGGACAGATTTATGTACGTCAATTGTTGTTTTCCCTTAAAATTTTGTCCATTTAAAATAAGAGAGAGACACTATGAGGGATACTGGCTACACCGTGCCTCATATTGAGACAGAGTTGACTCATACACCTCACACATGACCCATGGATTGTTATCCTAATGTATTATCAAAATCCAAATGCATTTAGTCTAATTTTCGTACGTCGGTTTTTCTTTTTACATAAAATTATGTCCATTTAAAAAAAAGAGACACATTGACTGATACCGGCCACACTATTCCACATATTGAGGCGGGGTTGACTCTTACACTTCACAAATGACCCATGGATAGTTCTTTGAAATAATCCACATAATTCGAATGCCTTTGGTCCATTTTCCAAATGTCAGTTGTTGTTTTCACTTATAAATCTATCCTTTTTAGACAAAAGAGAGACACTTTGAGTGATACTGTCCACACCATGCCTCAGATTGAGGAGGGTTTGACTATTACACATTAAAAATGACCCATGGATTGATCTCATAATGTATTAACACAATATTAAGGTGTTTGGTCTGATTTCTGTATGTCAACATTGGTTTTCACATAAAATTTTGTTCATCTTAAACAAAAGAGAGACACTATGAGTGATACCAGCCACACCAAGCCTCGAATGGAAGAGGATTTTACTCATACACATCACAAATAACCCATGTATCTTTATACTAATGTATCAACACAATCTGAATGCATTCGGTGGATTATATATTGGCCATTTTTTGTTTTCCCTTAAAATTATGTCCGTTTAAAACAATATGGATACACACTGAGCGATACCGGCAACACCAAGCCTTAGATTTAGGTGGGGTTGAAAATTAAATTTCAAAAATTTCCCATGGATCATAATCCAATTGTATCATCATCATCCGAAAGCATTTAGTCATATTTCTGTATGTTAGTTTTTATTTTCACTAAATATTCTGTCCATTTTAAACAAAAGAGAGATACTTTGAGTGATAACGGCCACACCATTCCGTCGATTGATTCAGGGATGACTCGTACATGTCACACATGACCCATGGATTGGTATCCTAATGTATAAACACAATAAGAATGCATTTGGTCTGATATCCATATGTCAGTTGTTGTTTTCACTTAAAATGTTGTCATTTTTTAAAAAAGAGAGACACTTTGAGTGATACTGGATACACTATGCCTTGTTTTGAAGCAGGGTTGACATGTACTCATCAAATATGACACATGTATCGTTCTAATAAAGTATCAAAACAATACAAATGCATTTGATCAGTTTTCCAAAGGTTAGTTGTTGATTTCACTTAAAATTATGTCAATTTTAAACAAAAGAGAGACACTATGAGTGATACCAGCCAAACCATGCCTTGGATTGACATGGGGATGACTCTTACACATATCACATGACCCATGGACCATTATCCAAATTTATCAACACAGTTAGAATTTGTTTGGTCAGATATGATGGTATTTTAGAGATTTTACTGGTTTTTCTTATCCAAATCCCAAAGAAAAGTGGATCATCATTCATGCATGTTGCTTGTGCAGTTCATCTGATAAAATGAAAAAATGACTCATATAATAAATGATGTTTTATTTAATAAAAATTACAATTTTCTATGAACATTTACATTCAACAATGATTCATCTTTTAATCTCTTTAACCCTCTCAAAAATGGATGCCAATTGAACATGTCCCCATGACAGATTTTCATGTTATTTGTGCACAATCTTCCATCAGGTATGTGGCCCACTCATTTTTAAATAAATCTATATCATCCTGTGAATATGAGTCATGTTCTGATGGTTGTTGGACCTCAACACTTGGAGCAACAACTGGTTTAGAAACATGATGTTTCTTTGCACTATTAGCAGCAGCCGGAGCATCATCTTGATAGACTTGTTCAGCCTTGAGGTTTGGACCACTATAATGTGCATAAGTCATTATCTGAAAAGGTTATTGATCGTGTAATTTAAGTTAAATAAATCCTATAATGATAAGATAATATCATGAGATAACAAGATATATATTAAAAACAAAATGTTACATATTTATTTAACTCCATTTCTTTTTTCAAAAGCTAACGGGATTTGACACATCTATAGATTATACAAATCCCTTCATTGTGGTCTCCTATAACATAAAAAACATCAACCACATTGGGACCACTGTGAAACGATTGTGATGTACCACTGAAAGGATCACCCTCAACTGAATTTTCATCAGACCCTGCAGAAGTTTTGGACCATAACATAACAATTGAACACATTCAGTTTTTGGGATTTAGAGCATAAAATACATGAACCACTTGTGATGCAATTATAAAATGTTCATCTTTGTACCCTTATTTACTAAAATCAACATTCACAAATCTGAATTCATCTATTTTAACACCACTATTGTTATAAACCAATTTTCATTGAAAAATAGGAAATCGGAATGTCATATAATCCAACTCCCATATTTGTTTGATAATACCAAAGTATGACATATTCACATAAATTGGATTTTTGTCCCTACTACCCGAAACAAGAATCTCTTCAGCCACAAGTGTAAATCCACTATTTTGCGTGGTACTATATTAATTATGTTCATCTGTATAGAATATATAATCATTAATTATATAAACATTGTAAAATAATAGATACATTCTTGGTCCAGCGGCTAACCATCGAAGTCATTCTGAAATTGAATTCAGAATTTCACCTAACTCTTTAAAAATTTGGTCACAAAAACATCCTATAAACTAGTGATTATGTGTATTTGATATCCATTTTTCTACTGTTGATAGATTCAACTACCAATGAATTTCGTTGTGTGTTTTAATATATTGAACAACAACCCAACTGTTACGAAAAAAATAATGGTGGGCATGCTCCTGATCTATAATATTGATTATCACAACATCTCTTCCAGAAATTCTCTCATCCTCAATGCATCTAGTGTAACGATATTTCTGGAGACCAATGATTTCTACCTCAGATAAGTATTCAGTACATAATTTAATGGATTACTCAACAGTATATCACTCTACAATACAACCATATGGATGACTTCGATTTTTGACACACCCTTTCATAATATTCATATATCGTTAAATGGGGTACATCCATCTATAGTGAACATGACCAGAAATTTGAATCTCTCTCACCATGTGAACCATCAAATGTACCACCATATCAAAGAATGATGGAAGAAAGAACATTTCTAATTCACATAATATTATTACAATTTCTCTTTCCATAGATTGAAATTTTTTCTACTCTAAAACATTGTTTCATATAGATTTGAAAAAGAAAAAATGTTTAGTTAATGTATAAAGAACATTCATGTGAAAAATGAAATGTAAATCTATAGGAATTAAATCATGCATAAAAACATGGAATTCTTGTGATTTGAAACCTTTTAATTTCAAATCCTTCATTGACACAATGTTCTTGATATATGATGAATACCCCTATGTAACCGTTACATCATTGAAGAATTTGCAAAATTGATATCCCTCCTCCCTGGAAAGAGTGTAAGCAGCTAGATGAAAAAACATTCGATTTTTACCCATCCCAGGAGCCAACTATTCATGTATTCTCATGTAATCCAGGTATATCCTAGCATTAATTCAATCCTTTGTTTTTCAAGGGGAATTTAGCAACATACTGATAACCTTGTCACATAAATTTTTTTTCACATGCATCACATAAAGTAAATGTATGACATACAGACAATTCCAGTATGGTAATTAAAAAATACATTGATCTCTTTTTACAACCTATTTTCATAAGGTGTATTAAAAATGGTTTACAAAAAATATTGTTCACATATTTTACTTTCTCAAACAGCTGATCAAATGTAAGTGGAGACTGTTTTGTACATTCTTCTGAACATCCATTGAATGATGTTGTTCATGATCGATACTTCTGCAGACCAGGTAAAAATCTACGGTGTCCTAGAAACATAGATTTAAATGAATGCTTAAACATAATTGTTTCTGTATCTTATTCTCACACAGGACACCATTGAGTTCATTTAATTCTATAGCCTAACAAATTTCTATAAGAAGGGAAATCATTTATCATCCCACAGAACATCTATCTCAATGTGAAGTATTCACATTTATAATCATCATACAACATAACACAGGAATCCCACAATAACATCAAATCCTATATCAAAGGATGAATATAAACATCAATATTTTTACCTGGTTGTTTTGTTCATGATATAAGCATAGATAACCTAATGAATTTTCATTTCATGCATTACCAGGGTGGAAGGTTATAATTTACCAACATAATTGGCCATGTACTATGAGTGATGGTTTGAAAACCAAAAGGATTCACTCTATCTGTAGATAATGCAAAATGAAGGTTTCTCTTCTCATTTCCAAATTCAGGATACTCCTGATCAATTCTATTTTATTGAGGAGATTCAGAAAGGTGACATAATTTCCCATATTTATTTTTTTCTCTGTATGCCACGACACTTTTCATGCAGTTTCATAACTTTCATATAGACACCTAATCCTTGGAATGATTGTAATGTACCATACAACTTTTTTAGGACTAGCTTAATCTTTCTTGTATCAGGAATTAATACACATTGAGCATTCTGTAAGTGATTTTTTCTCCTTGAAAAGCAACATACAATCTTTCGAGCAAGCATGTATTCTTTAATATATCAAACCTATCGAGCGTTGAATTCATTTTAATTTATTTTTCCGGCTTGGGAGTTCATTATCATCTGGGAGAATGAAATTCAAGAGACCATGTAGTTCCATAAAACATACATCACTCCATCTATATCCTACATTGAATTTATACAACTTCATTATAGCTGACAATGCTATATATTTAGTGCAACCATCATACAACGGAGTCTTTACACAACTCTTTAACTTCGCAAACAATTTTGGGAAATGATGAAGTTAATCATCAAATGTCCTTGTCATTTCTTCAATATGATCTTCATCATCATTGACATCTATAATCACATCCTCCATACTATCATTTTCATTATTAATATTTTTAATCATTGATGATCCATAAAATGTAATTTTATCCCATCCAATAGCTACATTCTCTTTTTATTCATGTTTATTTTAACATTTATAACTTCGGTCAATTACATGACATATCAAATATTCTTCAAACACCTCTGGAGTAATTATTCTAGAGTAACAACAACTTAAACATGGAAAATGGATTTGAGAAGGATCCTTTGCACGATCCTTTGCTAACATTACGATCTCTTTCAATCCATTCTCATACTCTATTGTCAAACAATTAGCAACTATAAAATCTTTATTCATCGGCATCATATTTTAATGTGAAATATTATTATTTCTGATTTAAATACACATAACAAGTCTTCAAAATAATGTAGAATATAATCACTTATAAAAATAGTGATTAATAGATCCTAAAAATTTATAATAAAAAATTGGAAATCAACAGAACCGGGATATACCCCCATTAAAATCCACACACTTTATATCCCCCTTACCATGTTCTAGCACCCAACACCCTTCTAGGAAAATATTAAACATCTTTTTTACCACCTCTACCAGCCACCACATTCATAATAAAATAATCACATTAAAAAGATCACAACTAGTGACCAAACTCAAATAAATTGAACCCAATGATACAATTTTCATGAGAAAACTAATATAGTACATACATTTACAAACACAAAGGGGTTTAAATAAGAGACAAATAACCTAGGTTTGTCCAAAATTATAATGGAATATCATAGGTTTTGTAACCCAGATTAACATAAGAAATAGAAAATTGAGGTTAGTGAAAATAAATTCTATTAAGAACATCTAAAGGATATGAAATAACTCTCCATCCCTTTACCCAAACTTTTTACTAATATCCATAGACATGTATTACTTCTATTCTATAAAAAATCACATTTTCATACAAAGGGTTAAACAATTATCCATTATTTTTAAAAAACTCACACATGAGGGAGAAGGACCACATCACCTATCCTGATCCAAAACTCAAACCTCCTCTTAAACCTCCAATAATTAGATTTTAATACCTTATATAATAATAATACCTACCATAAATAATATATTTCCCAAAATAATGACCTTTATATTAGAAAAATTCCCATCTATTTAGGTAAAATAGAAATATGCTTCCCTTTTTCATATGAATCATCAAATTTGGACAAACACACTAACCAACTCAATCAAACTAATATTTTCAAAATAATGTTAATTTAAATAGTGATAAATAATTCCATTGAAAATAATTCAACTAAATCTTTTAGTATCAATTGAATGAGGTTATTGGTTAATAATGGGATGAGGTTAATAACATAGGACATAATAATGCGTAGACTCTCAAACCAAAGTCACCACATCCAAAATTTTATCAACTAAAACATTTACATATGACTACATAAATATACACCATAATGTATATTTTCATGAGAACAATATTAAACAGATGAGGATGAGCAAGGAAATCACTAATGATCAAAGATGGGAAGTCGAGAATCTAACTGCATATAAAGGAATCCCAAATACTTGAAGTACGGTTTGTGGTGAGTAGGGTCCAATGAGGAGGTGGAGAAGTAGGGGGCACATAGAATATGATCTAAGGAAGTAGAGGACAGGGTGTAGGGACATCATCGGTGGAGTAGAGCAGCTGCGGTGCAGTACGGAAGCAACAAATTAGGGCAGCAGCAGTAGAGTAGGGCAGTGGCGGCGGAGAAGGGCTTGTAGCGGCAGAGTAGGTTAGTGGCAGAGAAGAAGGGTTGGAAACAGTATAGGGCATTAGTGGTAGAGTAGGAATTGTTTGTGGAGTAGCGGCCAAAAATTAGAAGATTATGGGGAGGGAGGGGAGTTGTCGTAGGGGTACATTCCCATGAGAGCTTGAGGGCATGATAAACAGAGGGCAGAGTGAACCCTATTTTATAAACTGAGAATATGGTTTTATCAGTGCTAGAAAAGAGCGGATACCAGATCCCTTTATCCATGCTAAAATTTTAGCACTGATAAAGTGTTACTTTATTAGCCCCTTTCTAACACTGATAAAGATTTCCTTTATCATCGCTAAAAAAGAGCTGATAAATTGGCCCTTTATCTGTGCATTTTTCTTAGTACTGATAAAAGGAGGTGCATCCCTTTCCCATTTTTTATAGTTGTGCTAGAGCCCGACGAGGAGATATAGCCACATTAAAAAATCTTGGAGCCAACACTTATTGAGGAAATGCCTACCAATTCTCCTCTAGGAATGTCTGAGCATTGTACTAATCATGGATAGGCTCTACTAATGGAGGGGCCACAACACTTGAAGCACTAGGGCCAACAAATGCACTATGATAGAGGTTTCTTCCTTGGGGGTTCTTCATTATGTATCTTGGAGTGGAAATGAATTTAATTTATTAGCATGCTCGATGGACTTCATGAAGTGTTCGGATTTGTTAGAGAAATCCAATCACCCTCCAAGGATGTTCTGAGTGATAATGGTAGGGGCCAACTCAGTCTTCATTTTCCAAACAAATGTTATTTATAGCTACTGTTTCGGTGGAATATACAGTGAATATTTGAGGCCCTAACACCTAGAGACAAAGTCTGATACACTATCATCAGTAAATTTATTAAACATGAAGAGGTCACCAGTTCATTTATTTCACGTGGTAAAGAATATATCCGAGATAAAATGTGCAATGAGGTATTCTGCGAAAATGATGAACCCTATGTGTAACTCTCTATACCATATGAATGGCAATACTTCATGTATTGGATTGAATCAAAGGATATTGGTGGCCTTTTAATTCAATAGTATTACCAACACGGGTTCACTCATTTAGATGAATTTTTCTATATGTTGTAGTGGGTCACTCGCCTCATTGAAATTGACCAAGATACAGTTCCTGAAATCAGGTTATTGTCACATGACTTCTAGCCATACTGAATACAGATTTACATTAGGAGGGATCTTCACCTATCAAATCTGTGGTGCTTTTGGTGAGTAGCAAGTGTAGAATTCAAATATTCCAAGTGAGGTATCATATCAAGACACGGATCAACGAACACAAATTTATTTAATGGATCATCAAAAAGGTAGGAAGGCCCGATAGCTCATGGGGCGGCTCGATTAGGGTCTCGTGGAAGTTGATCACACTGATCATGTGGATTTGGTGACTCATTCCATGATCACATTATTTACACTCATAGATTTAATTTTTCAGGATGTGCGATATCAAGGAGCTTCACTAGAAGCAACGTGCTGATGAGGAGTTGTGGTAGAATATGTTTTCACAAAGGGAGAAGATTAATATCATTTCTAGGAGTTCTATAATCTAGGACCTACATAATGAGGAGATCATCGATGATCTCCTTATGATTTGAGAATTTCTGAAGAAAGGTATCAATCATGACATTGACCACTATATTCTTTGTGATAATGGAAAAATAATAGGTCTAAAAAGATTTCACATCATTTTTAGAATTTCGACGTGTGGGAAATAATTTAGTTGGATTATTGAGGACATGATAATTCCTTTACTCCCAGGAACGTATAAGAGTCTATGTTTTTACATGAGTTTGCACCAAACTAGGGGATGGTTTTCTCTGATGGACCATGAATTATTAATCATGACCTTATTTTTCCCAAGAAAGAAAATATTATCAATATCAATAAATAGAGGAAAATATACAATTTTAATGGGTTGGTCTAGTTGATGCTTGTTTGGTGAATGTGGAGATCATCATACTATCCAAAACTCAAGATATGCATATGTTAAGAACACTCTTCTCTGAATTTGTAAAGTACTATAAGGTTTATGATGCATCTCTATTAGAGGTTCTGATGTTAGCAAGGTGACACAGGGTTTCAGTACACAATGATTTCTACCTAGTAAACCATTCAGCTTTACTGATTAACATCATAAAAATGAACCCAATGTGTAGACAAACAAATGGTCATAAAAGAGTGTTTTCATATCCCTATTGTTTCTATGGACACAAGGGTCCTTTTTAATAGTAAGGGTCTATTGGATATCGAATTTATAGGTTGTATTTGGACAAAAAACCACTGAAAAGGATCTTTAGTAAGAGTTTTACATAGGATATCATTCTCGTAAAAAAATTATTTCACTTGGTTTGGAACAATATTTGTTTGGTGATTGTAGATAAATTAGCAGTTGAATAGATTTGAATGGGTATGGTGGTTGGATGGATGGTAAAAAATTCATTGTATGAGTCAACTCTTTTCTACACATTGGATAACTCTTGGGGATGGGTCAACCATGTCATCATGATTCTATAGGACTAGATGATCACCATTATCTAACATTTAATGGCAGAGGCACTCAACTATAGGTCTACTAGATTCTCATTAGCTATCACATTCCAAAAAAAATTCTTATGGATCTTGGTATAGGTGGAGAGGGAAACATGATATGTACAAGATTGATGTACGATGATACACTGGAAGGGAGACTAAACTTCATCAACATGCATATACCAATGGAGGTATTTGGGGATCATTTAAATCTCAAATTCTAAGATGAAAAACATTACCTAATAGGATTGAATAAGATATCCTAATGTGGATGACTTGAAAAAAGGTTACATCATTGTATCACATTTATCCTCACAATATAAGTGGTGAACATGATTTTGATGACCTGGAACATCTCAAAAGTTTTCTATCAGTGGGAGTGATTCTCCCTTCTACCCCTGGGTGGTTCTTAAGTGATGAGTATCTCAATGGAAAGGTGAGAACCTCCATGTTGGTGGGTTCTATGAGAAGGAGGTCGTCCACACTGATTAGTTGGGATATATGTACATCCTTCATATCGGGTTTTTGGACTCTGGTGGAAATCCACATTAAAATCTATTTTAGCGGGGAGGACCTACATTGTAGTTTTTATAGGAGTGTGGAGGAAATATACATAAAATATGGTGATATATGGAGGACCTATGAATTCATCAATGGGATCAGGGTGAAGAACCCCATATTTAATAGTAGTAACAGTACCTATAGAACATTCATACTAGCAGTCTGAAGAATGAGTATTACCATTTCACTGATTGAAATAGAAATAGGGAGGTCCTCTATGTTGGTTGCTAAAATCATGGGTACACCATATATGTCTATATGTGGGAACATGTGGAGGAACTCCATTTTTATTATTGAATGACTATGGAGGACATAAACTTTGGTAATCTTTATCACAGGGAGGACCTCAGTGACAGATGACATTGATCACATAAGAAAGACATTCATACTAATCAAAAATGAAGCATGGAATACCGTTTCTATGGTCGATGAATGAGTATAGAGGGAATCCAATTGATCAATAAATGAAAAAAGTGATATCATCGTGCTGATTGTTTGTGACCGATGTAAGGGCTTTGTTCTTGTTGGGGCCAGCAGCATGGGGATGACCTCTCTACTGGTTATTGATGTGGGGGATGACCTCTTCTTGAATTGGTAATGGAATGATGAGGACCTTCATGATGATTTTGATAGCTGGGAGGACCTCCTCCAAGTTTTGTGATATCATGATGATGGAATACTCAAGGAAACTCAAAATTATGCATTGGTCTATAATTAATTCATGGGGTTCCAAGGATTTAAAGAGAGATCATATCCTTCCTATGAGGTAATTGTGGTCTCTATCCCAACTAGGTTTAGATAGATCACATCTCATTGGTCATATGTGTATGGCGTAATGTTCCAGCAGGGGAAGGGTCCATTGATCCATTGATAGAGATGCCTCTTGTCAAGTATTCTAATGATATTATACCTGATGTTGATTCATAGTGGTCCAGAACAGGGCCAGTAGTGAAGGTTGCATAATATAAATGTTTTTCATCTTGATAGACCAATCGTTTATGGTGTCGAAGGACCATAATAAGAACCCTTCAAGCAGACACTATGATAGTATTCATAGCCAGAGAGACTTGAAAATACTCTACATCCACATCATAGGAGATATAATCATATTATCTCATTAGGGAGAGGGTCCAAAATATGTTCTTTATTTAAGTGGTTAGTATTGTCTCTATGTGTTTCCCTTTGGGGTAGTGATTTCTATGATTCACTGAATCTTCTAGGTCCAAGTGGGATACATATTTTTTATTAATAGCCATATCCTGCTTGTAATGAAATATGGGTTTTTTATAATGATCAATTGTATTATCTATGAGGATGATATGGGAGTGTCAAACCAATAAACATTTTCTTTGTGGATTTCGTTATGGAGGTGGAGTCTTCTCAGATTTCTTCATTTAAATTTATCAATCGTCTGTGCTGGAAGGAATTCAGTGGTTAGTTTCCTATATCTAGGGTCCTACAATGTATGTGAATTCATCCATCATTACATAATTCCCTAACATGTTACAATATTCAAAAAAAATGATAGAGGGACTCATTATTATAATATCCAGGACTCAAATATTTAATGTTTTGAAAAACCATAATTTATAGTGACTTCTATGTCGAGACCAATTTTTTCATCAGGGGGTGGAGGCCCCAGATAGCACGAATCTAGTGACATAATTATCTATTTATATCTCAAATTTCCCTAGTACCCATGTTTAGAAGAGTATTGTCACATCAATGTTCACTATTTTTATTAGTGAATATTGATGATAGAAGTGTCTAACACCAACCCCTGATCTAATTACCATCTTTGATAACACCACTATTGAAAGATTAAAGTTTCATATTGGATTCATTATTTTTCTACCAAACCATTCATGGGAATTCCTACCTCATTTTTTAATGTTTGATGGCGTACAATGTCAAACCAAATTCCCTCATTCTATAGGTTGCGGAATTCAGAACATTCAATGGGGATATATTCTCCTTGATCAAAATGGATTGATGGAATGTTTATTCCTCCATCCATGGATTCCTCCATTGAACTCGTATCCTAGTTTAGGACCCCTTATAGAGCTAATTCATGTTCATGGAACTCATTCCCAGTTCCATATCTTTGTGGACACTAGAATGTTACACTACATCAATATACACATACAAAACAGTCAGGAAAGGGTAGAAACATTCGATTATGAGAGTATTCACATAGGGAATCACTGAAATGTCTAGATACAATGAACATTGGTCACATGTATTCTTCCTCATAGTATTGGATATCATAGAGGCATGTTTGGCATGGAACCCGAGGGTTATCATATTCATCACTAGGAATCAGATGCCGAGGGAGTATATCATCCAGGGCGTTCACCTCAGGCATCCCATGATTTCCATAAAGTACTTAAAAACATAGGTACATATCTTATAATAATTTGACCATACTAATTCAATGAATATAATGAGGTATGTATTTGGGGTCATCAAATTTTTTACATCTTCCAGAGAAGGATTATAAAATCTACTTAACACATATTGGGGAAGAAGATTAATTTCATGTAGAGAGGGAAGGTGTGTCACAATGTGGGAGGTTGTCACACCATGAAGGTGAATCCCAAGGTTGGAGAACCAATATGGTTGACCAGATGGATGGATTGGGATTCCAATGGTGGGAAATTTGGTAGGTGTGTCAAATAAATGGTTGGTGTAACCCAAAAAAGGTTGATCGATAAACCCCATGGGTGGATCAAGGTGGATCATATATATGAGGGTGAACTAGGATTTCCATTTATTTAGATTGAACCCAAACATGATTCCTGTATACAGTGTTTAAAATATAGGAATACAAATTCTTATCATTTGATTTTGAAGTTTTTGTTCATTTTATGGGAATAGTGCATGCAGTTTAACAACATGTGTTATGGAAACTCTCATCAAGAATGGGGATTCAATGAGGGATTGTGTGGGGATTAAACATGGATTAGTCCATTCACAAGAAAATTTATCATTGTGGGAGGTGATGTGGGTCTTACACGATAAGATTCAAGAGGGACCTAGAGGAGATACTGTCTTCCATGTTAGAGGCCAGACCATACATGGGATTTTATATAGAAGAGATAAAAATGGTTCTACATATTCGGTTTAGACCTCATAGAGGATTCTTACATATCAATTTTAAATTGGAATAAATGAACATGTAGTTTGGAATCTGATTGATATTATAGATAAATAGGATACCCTTAAGAAAGGATCATATGGTTGGTGCATACACATTGAGACACCCACAAGTTTGTGTAGATATTTTTTGGGTCTGCATATAGGATCAGACCATGAGGATAAATTTTGGGTGCATTTCAGGGATTCTACTAAATTCTAATACCATTTGAGAAATTATCAGTAAGACAAATTGGGGGAAGTAGTAGACCTAATGCTTGTGTCGGGAAAGAAAGATCAATAAGAGATGATTTGGATCATACATGTGGAAGCTTCCTGAGGAGGATGTCATTATAATTTTTAAGAATCTCATAAATGTGAGGATGATTTCATTTACAATTATTATAGGTGGTGTAGATACCATCTCATTCCACTATGTCATGGATAATCATATGCTTATCACATAATGCAAGGCCATAGTTTAATGTCATTTGTTCTAGGCGTCGGTATTGGGAAATCGTATATCATGCATCTCAAACATGGGGGCCCACTTCCTCAATCATTGGGGATACTTAACCAAACTTAATGACCTTTTTGGATGGAAATGGATTTATAAATTCATTTTTTTAAGAATGGGGAGGAGTCTTAAATCACATTGTCCATGATAAAATTCCTATGATGTAATAAAATTGGTGCTAAAATACCTATGTTGGGAATAAAAACATATTTGGTCATATTGGCCACACATTATGTGGAATTGGATATAAGAATGTGTAGAAGATGTCATATAGAGACATATGCTGTAGATGAATAGATATTGGATGGTTTAGGGGCTATAAGAACTCATCCTTTTAAAAGTGGTGTCAGTGAATGGAGGAAACTAGGATTTACATGGAGATAGGATTCATAGAGATCAAGTCCTCACAAATGGGTGATTCTTGAATTTGAGATTATTATAAACGGATAAGGGCCTCAGAATATATGGGTCTTCGAAAAATTGTGTGACCCTACCTCTAAGAGAAGCCCTAGATTAGAAAAGGACTTATTAATTAAGGATGAATTCTTCACGATTCACCATGTTCCCCATAGGACCTTCTACCATCATGAAGGGAATTGTTACTTTCAAAAGAAATCCCTAACATGGATGGATGATTTTATGTAATCATGGATAGAGGGTTTTAAAATACTAGATACAATCGATGATCCATTTTGGTCTCGTTCATGGTAAACATGAGGTCCACAAATTTGGATCCATTCAAAAACCTATGGGATGTGAAATAGTCATTAATTGGTGGGAATGTGGAGGTATTTATACGAAACGGGTTTAAAAAATCTAGGATGTTGTTTCTGATGGAATTGTGGGATTCAAAAATTGTTGTAGATATGCCAGAATATGGGCTTTCATTGTCAATATTTCAAACATTCAAAGGGAATAATTAGATTTAAAGAGGATGCCAAAATGGATTCACATATTCATGAAGCAGGATTCTCATATGGGGGCACCATGAGTTTTGGAAATTCTTAAAGAGGAAAAAATTGTGAAGTATAATTTTAAGTGGAATAATAGGATGTTTTGGGCCCGACATACTCAAAATAGTATTTTCTTTCCTCAACCAATTACGTAGAACATATTTCTATTCCGAAAATGATGTGGATGATAAACAACCCTCCTACTAGGATCACAATTCAAACTTTAGTACAATATATAGAAATATCTTGGATTTAAAAATTTTTTTTGAAGGGATCCCCTGCTATGTTGTGAAATTTATCTTAGTTTTACCATAAATATATTTATGGGATATAATTTATTAATGTTATAGTATATAGATAAATTTTTACTATAGTTATTATAGTAACAACATGTGTAATTATAAAAGAAATATTGTCTTGTGGTATGAGGCATGATATACAGGTTGTGATTGAAATCAGACAAACTACTTAGTTATGGATGTGAATGTAGATTTGTATGAGATATGTGTGTTTTAGGTATTTAATGTTATTATGATGTGGCAATGTTATGGTTCTCAAATGTTAAGGATTAATTATATTGGGGATGATCACACCAAAACCATATTTATTTTAATGAGGGTTTCTAGTATAATATGGATGTTGGAATGGTGTAATTTCTATTTGTATATATTTTTGATATAGAATAACATATATATATGTTTAACATGTAGAGAAATCCATCTAAGTGTTTTTATATTGTATTATATGGAAATGTAACAAGTTAATTCCATCCACTTAATAGATAATCTTTTGTATGATTTTTTTACATTTTCATTAGAGGTCTCATGTATGTTGATACGAATTAAACATTCATATTAAATCCACACACACACAGACACGCACACACACACACACACACATATATATTATCTTCATGTCCAAGGAAACTATATTGTCACTACACACGTTGATATAAGTGTGTAGTGGTTTTTCATAAGCTATTTGTGTATTTTGTCACTTCCTATGCATAATTTGTGGTATATTTTTAGTTGTATAAAAATTTCATGAGATTTGAATATTTTATTTGGATATAATATATATTTATGAATGTGATGGATAATATCTAGTGATATTATATATCATTAATATTTATTTTATATTGGTGATAATTAATCTATGATCTATTGTGGCCTTTCTAATAAAAAATTAAAACCAAATGTTACACCCTAAAACTATAATGTATGAACATTGTATTCGATAGCTTATATAACACACAACAATAATTGCCTAAGGGAATATAAAATCATAATAGAATAAAATATAATTACTCTTTTAAATTAAATACATATATTTTACAGATTTAAAAAAATATAATACTATGTTTTCATTCAATATAGGCAACAAATAATTCTTTGATAACACCTGTTACACGGAAGACCATGATTTACTGAGCCACAATATTTTATTGAAATATTATTTTTTAATTTAAAAAAAGATAACATAGAAATTTAATTAGTTTTTACTAATATGATTATTTATATTATTAAAATATATTGGTTACCAAAAGATAAAAATAAATTATTGGTTATAAATTAATTAGAAATGAATATAAAAACAAATTGAATATAAAGAAAATATTTCCTGATAATAAATTATATAAATTACTATTATTAAATTATATTATTTATATATAGATCTTATATATTGAATAAAATATTATTTGTATTCAATTAATAGGTTTTATAATAAAATGATAAGAATAAATCGAAATTATAGTAAAAAATTTTATTTTTCAAAATATGAAATTTTTACACCTTTTAATAGATAACCTATTTCAAATAAATTTTTTGGAACTTTGATAAAATTTATATGAAATAATAATCATATTTTTAAATTAATGTATTCAAATTTACATTCGGGGGAATTTTGGTATTTTTATTTGATGTTTCATTTCTGGATGAATAGAAAAAAATACTGAATTTTAATTCAAAACATATATTAATATAATATATTTATTTGTTTAAAATTATGTATTTATTTATTTCAAAATTTTAGTATTAAAATTAAAAAAATTTATCTAATTTAGTTAATTTTTATAAATTTCACTTTAAAACTTAATATAAAATCATATCAAACATATGACCATTTTACTTTAATAAACAACTTTTTCATGCACTCAATGTGATTAAATTTAAATCAATTTATGCATCTTATATGATTTGAATTCAGAAAAATGGATCCCATATTTTCATTCATGAAAATTTATAAATTAAAAATATTTTCAATTTTTATGGAAAATGTATTGAATGTGATTAAAATTATTTACAGCGATTATGGGAAAAATAGATTAACAAGGGAATAAACCATAAACAAAATAGTCAAAATATACTATAACTTTTCCAAATTACATTTTATGTTAATATTTATAAAATATTCTATCATGTATCTAATTTTTACCATTATTGGAGCCATATTTCATAGGGAAAATGTGGGCATTAATCTATTTTCAAAACATTATAAGAATGCCGCTCATCATCCACTATTAGAAGGAAATAACCCCTCCCACTTTTTTCACACCTCTCAATTCCTTTGAATCACCCAAACTATTATAAAATAATATCCCAACACACCTCAAATAATTATACAATCAACAACATTAGCATAAATTCTATCAAACATTTTTTTTCAAATAAATAAAAGGTGTTACCCGATTATGATTTAATGTTTTCCCACAATCTCTTTTCTTTCATTTACATATCCACCGATTAAATTAGTTATATAAAATGATAATATAATAACATAGCTATATTCAATATATTGGTATATTTTTATTATACTTATTATACTAATACATACGCACACTTCTATATAATGGGTAACAAATTTATAATTCGCATATTGGGAAGTATCTCCTAATAAAAAGATCATTGTTCATTTTTCTATTACCAACTCTAATAGTTGGAAATTATTATGAACAAGGTATTTATATATTATATATATTGTATTAATAATTCCCAAATATATCTCTATTTTTACAAAATTAATACTTTTATGCAATCCATTTTCTGGGAATATGATAACATCATTTTTGGACATGTGGAGAACGACCTCCTCAAAGCAATGTGTTTTGTTCTCGCTATATATTAAATTTTGAAAGGATTTTGTAAATAAAAATATAAAACATATTAGAAATATATATGATACTAAAATTATAATATAAATATATTTCATTTAATTTTCATTTATTTAAACACATCAATGAAAGAAATGTAGCGTTCATGTATATGTACGACCTACCATCTCCGTGAACAGTGCATTTAATTTATAATATATAAATTTTATGTATTATTATAAGTAAATAAATTATTGATATATATTTTATATAAATCATGGTTTATATTATTGATATTATGAAATAATTATCTAATTAGTATGAAAAATGAGTAAAAAGTTAACATATATTCAACAATGAAGCCAATTATCAATCGAAATAGTGAAAATAATAAATGACAACAAAATGGGTAATATGATATTATAAGACATCGGTATTTGATATTATTAATATCATTATGGTGTTTAAATATGTTGTTGAAATTTTAAAAAAATTACACATGATATTAAAGTACATTGACCCAAAAGAAAACCCATTGTATGTCATTCTTAATTCATTTTTAATTCTATGATCTATACATAATATTCCCCACTAAAATAATTTATTTGTAGTATCTAGTTACCATTATGATATATTATATCATTCATTATATTATATTCATGTTATATAATTAGTCACTTCAAATTGTTTCTTTTGTGAGGATTATAATTATTAAGTCACCAAATAGGAAAATACTTCTTCTGAATCTTCTTTCATTGAGACGTTATTTATTGTTATGCACCTAATTTCATTTGTATGGGCTAATGATCACTAATTTACATATAATATCATTATTAATTCAATATTCAAGATATTTGTAGATTTAATTTAAATTATTTCTTTTAATGGGATATAAATTAGTTATCACCAAGAGGGAAGTAATTTCATAACCTAAGTAAATTTTTTTGGGTCATATTACTTCTTCATGGTCGTTAATATTATAAGATTATGTGTGTAACCACTGTTTTAAATCATTTTTTTATTTTATATTGATTCCTTTGGATTTATAATTGATACACATAATCTATTAATTTATTTATTCTCACATCAAGATTATGGTCTATCCAAAAGTTCACATAATAATCTCATTTTATTTAAGATTAATTAAGCTTAAATTTACATTTGAGTAAATTATTTTATCATTGTTTAATAATAAATTGAAGTTTCATCTCAAATGGTTATTAATGTTATTTTTCATGAAATAGTAACATTAATCCACACTTTTATACCAAAAATGCATTAGAAAATGTTTTTCATAAAACAGAAGAATGATTCTCTAATTACAAGAGAACCTATTCTCTTCTAGAAAAATATATTTTCTTAAAATGTATTCAATGGTTTTTTAAATAGATCAAAAAAAAATTTATTAATTTTTTCTACCTCTTTTCTATTTTAAAATAACACTTCAACAATTCCTTCAACTTCATTTGGAACTATCAAATTTTCTAATCATTTTACCTTGAATAAAAAATTTTCTTTTTACCTTTTACAAAAAGCATTAAATTACCCACAATCCTTTCTTTGAGGATTATATAGCATGCTTAGAATTTTAATTTTTAATATAAATGTTTTTAAATGTTATTTTCTGATAAATGGATTTTCAAAAAGAATCTAAAAACTAAATGGATATTTTCATCAAGAATTTTTTGGAAATTTATTTTTTGAGTATTTCCATTCATTAATGAAACAACTATTTATTTTTAATCCACATGGGAAAAGATTTATAGATACCATCTCTATTCTTCTTCTAGATGGGTTTTCATAGTTTTTCCCTATGTTAAAATTGACATCTAAATTCATTATTTAATTTTGTAATCCCATTAAAATATTCAAACTGATGTGGTCATGGAAAAACAAATTTACCCTAAATAACAAAAAAAATTTACATATATATAATTATTTTTTAAAAAATACAATTTTTTATAAATTGTTTACTAAGATATATTTTTTGCTTATTTAGGGAAATTATAATAAATATTTATCATTTAATCAATTCTGATATTTCATATGGTACACTGTTTATGAATTAAATCTTTTATTATATTTTTGTTGACTGATTTGGAATTGTATGACACATTTTGTGTGACATTTAATATAAACCCATCAATTCATTGGTAGTATGATTGTACAAATTTAATTTTTCAAATACTCTTTGGGTTTGTTTCAGAATACAAGGAGTTTTAAACTGTTTTGTGAATGGTCTTGATAGTTGTATTCCAATCTATCTTGTGAATGGTATTTATGGTAAAGGTAACATATACCTATGAAACTTGGAGTCTAGTGACTGATCATTTACATAATTTATATTTTTTTGTAATTATACATGATAATTTTTTAATAATAAATTATATTAATTAATATCATTATCAGTTTTTTTTATTTTATTACTTGTGTTATTAGGTACATGCCTTTCTGTATTATTTAATTATTTTATTATTATGTGTTAAAAACCTAGATTTTTTTTTCAATAATTTACCTTTCTAATATTTTATTGACATTCTTCTTATTTTATTTATTATATGGATTATCTCATTACATATTACATTTCCATATTTACTATTCTCAATGATTCATTATTTGTTATGTTGTACATTACCCTTAATGAGAATTTTATCTCTCTTATATTTTGTTTACATTCCATTGGGTTCACTGATGTGTACTGCAAATGATATGAAAAGATTCTCTAGATGGGAAAATGTTTTTAAACATAATTTTTTTAAATTAGTGTATTCATTTTTAAAATAAATCTCATCTGTGTATCTGTTATTACAAGCCTAGTAAACTATATAGTCCTTTCAGAATTAATTTAGCAGTAGATTTTTCCAATATAAATTTTGCTGGACAAGTGCCCTGGGATTAATTGTGTCGAGTAGGTTCACAAAACAATTGTATCAAATTTACTTTCAAAATAAAACAATTTAATCCCAAATATTTAATCGTAAAAATTTTACAATTATGATTCCTATATAATAAAACTAAATTTAACAACTCATCTTATTTGTTGACTAGTAAATTGATGTAAGAATGATTTTTATTTATTATAACACAAGAAAAACATCAAACATTAAAAACAGTTACATTTCTCTATAAATTTACTATAAAATTATAATTCACCCTACATTACATCCTAAAAAATTTTAATTTCAAATATTAAAACGGTTGCATAATGTTAGAAAGAACATAAACATCATATATTTACATGATTACAAATAATATCATAAATACACATTAATTTCAAAATAATTTCATGTTGAAAAATAAATCAAATTAAACTACATTGACTAGAAAAGAAAATTACATTTCAAGAGATCAACTAAAAAAATACCCCATTGTAAACAAATTAAAATAGCGTGGAAATTAATTTTAATTAAAAGAATTTACAAATTTGATAACTCTTTATTTATCAAAAAAACCCATCACATTGAATTATTAGAAGATACTTTTCTCATCTAAATTTATAATATTATATTATTTAAAACTACTATGATTTTTCATATACATCATCAGATGTATATATTTCTTAATTAATCATTAATTCACTCAATCAAATCCTATTAAATAAAAACACTTCATAAACATCAAATATTATTTAACTCTAAAAGATTAAATATATAAATTATTTACCCAATCATTGAATACATTTTAGTGGAATAAAATTGATTCCAAAAATACATACCCATGAAATCATGGTTTTTTTCATCTAAGATGTCCCACCATAAAACAAAATTACACTTATTAAAGGAGGACACCTGAATAAGAGTTATATGTTCTTATCAATCATTGTCAATCTCCATTATTCTTAATACAACTGGAAATGATTAAAAAATCATATCATTATTTACTGATTTATTATAATTAATTTACTAAAATTTTTTTATTTCAATGTTATATTCATTTATTATGAACATCCAAAAAATTGTAATATGATATTGTTAATAATGAATTCATTTTGGCTAGTACAACCACAAAACCCTGAGATTAATTTTTAATGTTTAATCCAAATGGATAGTAACATGGATATATTCAATGAATATATTGAATATTCATGAGATAATTATTATTATCTAAAGGATATTTTTTATATATGTTTCATTATTCCATCCAATATAATGATAAAACATCAATTGTGAATAGATCCTGAATGGCTCGAAGGCCTTCATTTTTATTGATTTTTGATAACCCAACCCCCCCCCCCATAATGGATGAATGGGGACCCTTACAAGGCCCGTAGTCTTAGATATTACATTGAAAATTGGCTTAAGAGACATTAAATGACCAAATGGTCTTAGGAAATTCATCCAGACTATAACTACAAGGAACTGCCCCCCTCCAGCATCTTCATCATGATGGTCTCTCTCCACCTTCGCATGATCGTCTGACTAACCTTCCAATGAAAGCACAAGATGGTTCTGATGGCATATACATACCCTCTAATTCTTCCAAATCCATTGGTTCTGCTCTGGTTAGTGAACTTTTTTTGAATCCTCCACTAGGAATGCCCATTTTTATAGACTCTGACTAGGAAAACTACTTGTGGACCAAAGGCCATGATGTTTCCCAAAGGCCTTAAAGGTGCCCGAAAATCCATACTGACTTGAAGTCCTGGGTTTACCTAATCCTTATTGTCTCCAAGCCCAAACTGATTGATGAAGGTGAATAGTTCTGGATACTACAGTACCAGTTACTGTAACTTCTAAAGTGCATACTACGGTGCATTCTAAATTACTACATTAGTACTAATACAAAACTACTACAATACATCTATAGTACTACTATAGTACCCAAAAATATGAATTTTTCTCAATACGAATAAAATTATTAAATGTATTATTTATGAAATTATAATTTTATAAAATATGATGAATCTATAACCACGGTTAAATGATTTGAATCATCAAATTGAAGCTTACGAATAAAATGATTCATTTTTCACTCGAATACTGATTTTACAAAAATAATTATTTATTAAATAGAAATTAGAGTACACAATGGAATTAATTATAATAATATTTAAATACATTTTTTTATATAAATCATTTAGAAAGAAATATAACTTCTTTATATGTAAATTTTCAATATATCAAAATTTATATGTTAACTAAGTTAGGGGTAAATCTTACAATCCCATTTCATTTGAAACATTTATGTGTATTAATTTTTTTTGTGGAATATTTTATGACTAATTTGATTAATTTGTGTTAAAAAATATTCCATAAATTTATTTATAGGTAAAAACATTGAAATTATCAAATACCCCATTCCCAGACTGGGAAAATACCATAGTTTTTATTAAATGGTAATTTCCTATAATATTACATGTTATGATTGGATACAAATCTAAATTACATGGAATTATCTTATATTGATTATTAATGAAATTAAAATTTTTTTCATCATGTTATTCAATTAAAAAGTGATATTATAAATTTTCTTATTATATGGGTTCAGTTTAATATTATATTTATAGACTACATGTGGCACAAACATTTATCTATGATGAACAGTTGGGGCCTATGTCACACACCAATTCAATTGTTATGTTTGATATCACACGATATTGTATGAAATTAACCTAATGTGACTGATCATAAATGATAGTGAATAATACTTTCTCTCAAATATTAATAAATTATCATAAATAGATTATTCCATAATCCATTTGGCAAATTTTTTCCCAAATTTAAATATTTGAAACTAACAAATGTGTTCATATTGTCAATGGAATTATGATTTTTATAAAATGGTTTTCATATTATTATGATTGTGGTACATTTCCTAGATTATTTTTAGGCTATTTAACACCACATTTTTTACCTATTTTTGATGATATATTACAATTTTTTGCCAGGGAAACATGATTCATGATTATTTTTTTACACTTAGATGATATATTATTATTGATGCACTTCTATGAAATGTTACAATTCCATGATACGTTGTAATGTTATTAAATACCTTATGTAATGGATTATTATATATGTTGTGATGAAGATGAAAGTCCTCCATATATTCATTATAAACATATTCTGATATGATGTTTACTTATTATCTTTGAATGTCATCACACATTGTTAACATTAACTATAATATAAGATCACCCCAAAATTATGTTTTCATTCATTTTTGATATGATGAAAATATTATATGATGTTTATATAATAAGTTCTATAGGTGTGTAATTATGTATAATAATCACTTATACTGTAAAATTTGATGTTTCTATAGTTAATCTCTACAAAATAATCCTTTATATCAATGGGTGGTGTGATTATTTATGACATTTATTATTTAAAAAAATTATTTATGTTATTATTTATAAATGTGTATATTTGTTCTCCATAGTTTGTAAGATGTCTAGTTTTACGTAACATTATACTATATGATTATAGTTGAGAATAATTAAAGCATTGATATGATTATGAATATCATAATTTTAAATGAATACATAACCTATTATGATAGATTATGTAATATTGGATATTATATATTTTTGTTTGAATAAAATGGATGAATATTCGGGAAAACCTAAATGCCATTTCGAAATAAAATATTTATGAATAATTAGGGAAAGGATTAAGTGGTTTCTGAGAAATTACATATATATATATATATACGGTTATTGGCAGGTGGGTGTGGTTTTGGAAGAGGTTCACTAAGGAGTAATTACATTGAAACATGTTCATTGTTCTTTGAATTATTATTTACATAGGTTTATTGGTAGTATAACTTAAAAACACACCTTGAATGATTGTATTTATGGATATTATTTTCTATATAATATTAACATTACATAACATTACGAATGATATATTATGCTAATTAATTAGAATAGGTTTTATGAGGGGACCCAATATAATGAACCCAATATTTCTCGAATAATGGTTTAAGTTTAAATAAAATCTATTTTTATTGACTCAAAGGTAATGAAACATCTAGGATTGTTTTTTAATGAGATAATTTATGATAACTCTCCTATGATGTTAATTACTCATCACTCTTGATTACCTGTTTTCTTATTAGTAATAGAGAATTCCATGAATTTCCAAGTTTATTACACGATTCCATGGAACATGAAAAAAGTTAAATAATGAGAAACCTAATGATATAAATAGTTTGAGAAATAAGGTTATTATTATTATCCTTCTACAACGAATTATGATTTAAATTTGAACATAATTGAATTTAGAAAAAATGCAATGAAGAGAAGGATGGAGTCTCATTGAAATTTATGAAAATAATATAATGTATAATGTAACATAAATTATCTACATTTAGATAATTTGAGATTAAAATACATGGAATTTGTCATAGATGAAATGTGAGATATTTTATTTCTATTAGGGGTTTATAGAGTACCCATATCCCATTGAAAAAAATGAATATTTTAGTCGACTAGATTCGAGGAAAAAACAATTCTTCCTAAAATAACACTATTGGATAAATATATTATGTGTGGTAAATATATACATCATATAATTAAATATCATAATCAATAGGATAAAAATGAAGATAAGAAGGAGAAACTTCTGAGTCAAATGAATTCATATGTAACCACACCTATTGAAGTGGGTTTTTAAAATGTTTCTGAATAAAGATCACATTTCACCCAATCATGAACAATGTGTATTATACTTTTATACTCCAATAATAAGTCATACATTAATAGATATATTATTCATAAAATAAAATAATCATATAAAAACAACAAAACCATATTAGATAAAAATTATAAATTAAAATGATAATAAGGATAAAACTCCTTGATATTAAAAGATATTAATTAGTTAAAAAGTATTATATTTAGGGAAAAAATAACATATATGATTAAAAATACTTGTTCTTTCTCAAATAAAAATTTAAATTGTTCATTATTTTTCTTAAGTAACTAATATTATAATATATAGTATTATATTATTTTTGATCTAAAAATAATTAGTGGATAATATCACATACAGTAATTGTTCAATAAATACATTTTTTAATGAAAGAGGTTTTTAGAATATTATCTAATATAATGTTTAAAAAATTTAATAAATATCAATTTCAATTTGATAAATTTAACTCTTATGCTGAATTGATAATGTAAAAATATCATATTATAAATTTTTATGATTTTAATAAATCATTTTTATATTAATAATAAAAAATCTAATATTTATCAAATACAACTACATTTACGACACAAATAGTATAACAGAATTTCATAAAACCTACATAAAATATATTTTGAAAAAATATTTATTTATATGTAAAATTATATAATTTAAAATATTATGTTCAATTTATAAGCCTATATTTTCAATCTTAATAATCATGTAATACATTTTCAGAAAATATGTTTGACACATTATATATTTATTATATTAATATAAACATTCCTATATTAATAAATTTGAAGATTCAAAAATGTATTGAAAATTTTTAATTATAATTTCATTTTAAATAAAAAAATTTCATTTTTTAGGCATAAATAATAAAATAATTAATTATACACTTATTATTGATGTAATATCCGAAAATAATTTGAACATTTTAGCAATGGTGTAAACATAATATCACGTGAGAAAACATTTTTAATTTAATGGATGTGGTAGGGAAAAAATGTATCCACTCCATTACCCCTATTTCATAGTCTTATTGACATTTGAACCATGTTCTCTCTTTATATTAATGTGATATATTTACAAAAATGTCATTCTAGTCACTTATAAAAGGTGTCCCTCACCACTCATTCAAGAACTGTCTAAAATTTATGTTGTCGCAAGAAACTATAAGAATACTATATATCATAGAATATATTTTTACATATTTATTAATATAGACATAATAATTTTTTTAATTCCCTCCCTTCCTTGTAATCCTTTATTGAGAGATCATTGTTTTCAATGTAAGTCCATCATTTCCCGAACATAATTTATATTCTACATTTCAAATCAAAAGATATAGTTTGTAAAAAAATGATATATTTAAAATAGTAATTATAGTATATGAAAAACTATTATATTTTATGAAATACTATTATGTAACAACCCCAAGTAATCATCATATTACTAATCAATATTCGATAACGCATACCCAATATTAAATTTAAATAACATAACACACATTCCATTTTATTAATAACCTAATTATCAAAATTGAATATTACATAATAAAATAAAAAATTTCACAAAAGATTAAAATTTAATTTAATAACTAATATAATGATGAAAACTTGATAATTCACAGTAATTATAGAATGATAAATAACATAAAACACATTCCACTTAATAAATAAACTTATAATGAAATGAACATAAATATAATGACAATGAGAAAATATCATGGATAAAAGTGATTATTGAATTCATAATCTATGTAATGATTAAATATTGTTTTCTATGATATTATTCAATCTTATACCATTACTTTCAATACCTCTCAGAATACAATTCAATAATATGAGTTAAAATGCAACTAGTCATGCAAACTAATTTGCCTTATGAGACCTCTGAATGATTTTGGCGATATCTATAATCAGGTCCCATCCAAAAGTTCATTAACAAAAATTCATACTACATAAATTTATTTATTTATTTTTTAATCAATATTAATTATCATAAAATGTTTATATTGAATAAAGGATAAAATATTCTCAATATTTTGATTATTAATAAAATAAAATTCAATGTATACAACATATGATTAATGTTATACAGTTTGAAAAAAATCAAAACCATCATAAGAAAATAAGAATATTTAATAAACATTTTTTTGAAAATTATAATTGATCTGAACAACATTAATTTTTCTTGAAAATATAGTCAATCAAAAATGAAGGAGAGATTGGACAATAATATCAAGCGTTTTTGGTAAAATTTAATTTATATAATCATGAAGATTAAACATGAAAACAAATATTAATCATGATTAATAAATATTAATTGATGTTAAATAAATAAATTGTAATATATATACAATTTATATAAGTATACACAATCATATTAACAAAAATGTCTCAATGAATTGGAAATTGAGATGAAATACCTTACAATATGGTAATGTTCATTTAAAACAACACTAAATGAAATAATTAAAATTTAAATGTAATATACAATGAATTTTAATGAATTTATGATATTAAAGTTAAATTCGAAAGTATTTTCACTATTTGAAAGAAATTATGTGGACACTAATGAAATATCCCTTAATGATGGGAAATTGTGATGAAGACTCTTACCAGAAGCTTTCCTCTAGTCAAAAAACTTATAAACCACATTAATATTAGTTTAATGGATTTTATTAGTTCATTAATGTACCATAATAATATTTATAATATTTTATATGATCTTATTAAGAAAGTTAATCACACATTTTCAATAATATTTTATTCTTTTCAATGTTTTGTGTGGTAATTACATGGTTTTCTCATCCATTTTTTAATGAATGTTCATGTCCATGAATATAGGATAAAAAACATATATATAATGATAATAATATTATAAATATAATATAAATTCATTATATACATTATTACAACCATTATTTATTTTTTTCATGAATAAATAATCACATGGCTTCATTGAGATTGTTTATCGTACGTATTCTTGGGAGACAATATCATTCTTGTTAAGGGTGAATGATTAAAGAATTTTATAATCTATTAAGATTCTATTATTATTACATGATATATATCAAATATAATAATTTAATTTTTCCTCATAACATTCCATTTTTAGCGTATGTAAAAAATGATTCAAATCATTTTGTGAGGCAGTAGTCAACAATAAATAGGAGAGAAGTTATCATATTTAAAAAAGAAAAGAATAGAAGAAGTAATACGGTATATTATAATTAGAGAATAATAATTATTTCAAAAATAATATATATATTTATTATACCAATAATTTTATCATATAATGTGAGTCATTAATGTAAAACATGTTACACTGGTTCATGAGGTGGTAGTCTGTAGTAGACGCGATTGATGATTAAGTTTCCCATTTCTTCAGAATTTGGAGGATATATATCATTAAATTAAAATAAAAACATCTCATTATATAGTATGTGTTTTTATTATTATACATGAATTATTTAATATGATATGAAGGATGTAGAAGATGAAATAATCTAAAAATGATTGCTTAAGAATGTTACCACTCCTTTGGATGACCACACTAGATTCACATAAATCAAACCTTGGATAGATCTATTATAAAATAATGTTCACAAATATATAATTATTGGATTAGGTAAGTGATTTGTGTTGGGATTTTCTAAACCAAATTTCATTGGATTTGTGAACTTCGGAGGATAGTCGATGGCCTTTTATATGTGTGGCAGAGGAAACACATGAAATTTGTTAAATGAATAAATTGAAACCTCGTATGTATTATGTCACATGTTTAAAAAATGTGTAATTATATATACCCTTATAAGTGATAAGGTCTGTATATATACACCTCTAGGTTTTATATATTTTATAGGTTATTTTAACACATAAGGTTTTAGATTTACCCCCATAAGCATCTTGTTATCGTAACCATGGTAATTAATTTATTTTCCATTAAAATTCATAAATGTAAAAAATTAGGCATACCTTATTACATTATAAATATTTTACAAATTCCAAATATGGAATTTATTTTTCAAAATCTAATGTATAGATGTCATAGAATCCAATTTAAAATTATTCCTAGAGACACAATGATAATGTGTGTTTCTAATGTGAAAATTACCATAAGTATATAAGTTTTTAATAAGAAAATTGAATACGAAATTGATTAAACTAACTTATTTTTTATTGATAATGAAATTATTTGACTGAAATATATGTAAAATAAAAGTAAAATATAATTATTATTCATCAATAATTTTAAAAACAATATTTTGAAAAAAGAATTTTTAGCTATTTATCAAAAAATGAAACATTTAATAAATATATAAAAATTTCACCCTAATAAATTTTGAAATTAAAATTTCAAAAATGAATTTCTTTTTATAAATTTTTTTTTTAATTTTTTCAAATTTAATTTTATATTACATAAAAAATTTATTAGTATACATATTTCTTATAATAAAATTATTTTCATAAAAAATAATCTTTTGTTGAAATAGTTCTGAATTTACTTCTAAAAATTATATATACATTAATTTAATTTATAAATTTGAAAATAAGCAAATTTTATTATTTTATATAGTATTATTCATACCCACTAAATTAATGGATAATTTATTATGGTAATGTTTACATAATATTTTAATAGAATATAAAAAAAAATTCAAAAAATTTATTGCATTCATCACATGTTACTGACGAAATGGATTTTTTAAAGGAAGTAAATAATATTAACTTGGTCTGTCACATTATTACATCTAATAGAAATATCATACTAAATTTTTTGGTAATTATTTCTCCTAAAAAAATGAGGGTTGTGGTTATTTATAACATCATATGTTTCTCATGTTGCATGCTCTACTTTTTTATGTCTACATCATACATTTACTAGATGTTTTTCCCAAATCAGAAATTATTTTTCTCATGTAAAAATAATATGAATGAGTTTATGAATATTTGATTGATCTTGTAACAATTATTTTCCAGCATAGGTTAGCATTTGTTTTACGCTGGACAATTAATTTTAGAACAATGATATATGAAGTGGAAAAAGTTATTATGACACACTTTGTGATATTGGAAATTGATAAAGAAAAAATAAAATTCATTCAGGGTAATTAAAAGTTGTTTCAATGTAAGACATACCTTGTTAGAATTCTATTTCATCACTGGTGATGACATATGTTAGGCCAGGCATGTAATTACATAATAATGATATAAGGAGTGAGAAATAAAATATGAGATAAATTGTGGGATTGAAAAAAAATAAGAAAAAAATAATAATATTTCATGTGTCTTAAATGTTTTGATGTGCATGTGCCTCATTATCCATTTTTTATTAAAACTTATAACAACCATCCATAAAGATAATCTCACGAAAACATGTTCTCTTATATGTATTTATATACACATACTTTGTTTGATAGAATATATATATTACAACATTGATATGGATTAATATAATTTTTAATAGACTTTAGATTTTCTTTATTTTTTACATGTTTGGGTCCTATACGATTCTCTTTAGAAACATCATCCTAAAAAAATTTTTGTATGACATATATTTCAATATAATTCTAAATACTGCACTATTTAAATATAGTAATGGAAACTATTGTTATAGAAAAATATTCATCTCAATACTCATCCATAAATTAGTTTGAGGATCATATGTACATCTTAAATTAATATCATGATAAATATTCATCTCAATACTCATCCATAATTTAAATTTAAAACTGGGATAACAAAATGAAACTATTGAAATACATGAATCATTATGTTTTAAATATTTATAAATATAGAGGCTCATGAGTTTATAAAAAGAAAAATATTCTATTATAGAGAGAAAAGTTGATTAATTTTTAGGAAACCAAAATTGACCTATATTGTAGCATTATTGATATTAAAATTTGATTGTCCTATGAAAATATAATTTAAATTTTATTTAATAACAACTCTATTTTATGAAAGTTATTCATTACTATTCTCGGATTCTATCCCTAATCATCTACCAAATGAAAACCATGTATCATCATTCACATTCCACAATTTCAATTTTTATGCTATTGAACCAAAAAAATCCCTCAAATCCATATACATCTTTATGTAACCATTTTGTATAATGAAATTCGATCTATGGACATCAACTACAGAAATTATTTTTTGATCAAGTATATATGGATGAGATAATATATTCTCTAATATCATAACTCTAACTCCATAAGTGAAGTATCATAAATTACTATCATTAACAAGTATTATTTTATTAATAATGTTCTCATCGCCAAATTGATTAATTATTATATTATATAATTATGGTAGTCTCACAATAATTTCAAATATGAGTAATGTTTCCCCTTCAAGAATGATTTCCATATTTTTATTTAATAGATCCAGGAACAAAGGATCCCACTCAATCCCATGTTTTTAAAACTCTCTAATATTTCCTACTCAACCAATATATTACCTTACTTTCCTCTCTAGGATTGTGTGTATTGTTAAATCATAATTCATGAGTAGCTAAAGCCATCATATTTTTCTCATATTTATCAATTCCAATAAAAATATGTATTTATTTAATTTTATGATTAGTTTATTTCCCAAATTTCTAACCATATAGATAATGTGTACATGTCTTGAATTAGAAAATATAATTTCTTGTAATTCAATATTAGGAGTTCGATAATTTTTCAAATGTGTATACAGTTTACGTAATGAAAATGCACTGAAATTATCATTTTACATTAGGAAAAAACAAACTCCATTAATCTATTCATCAATATATAAAAAACACATCATTTCCACATATTATATTTAAAATTATATCATAAAAATTGCATATTTAGGTCATAAATAAATTCTTTATATTACTTTTTCTAGGTGAACCAAATCCTCTTACATGAAATCTTGGACAATAGGTTATAAAATTATGTAAATATATGAATGAATTTTATATAGTATCCTTCAGGGCATGTAAAACTATATGACATAGTTATATGTTTATTATAGGACATTCTTTGACTACCATTGTCTTCAAAGAACTAATTAATATCCTATATTTAGAGACATTATGTCATATAAAATAATTAAATTTAATCAAGAAATAAGACATATAATTTTCCCATATAGCATATTTCTTCCAAGATTAACAATATTGATCCGTAATTTATTATGATGGTTTTTATATATTTTACAATACACCAAGATGTCATCAATAAATACCAAAGCAATATATGTAATATATTATTTGAAAATTATGTTATTTATGTATATAAAACTAAAGAATGAATAATTTAATTCTTATACAATTAAAATAAAACCATATTTTTCAAACCTATTTTATAATTATCTCATATGATTATATTAAATCCTTATTGAAAATTAATGATACCCAAAATGAAGGTATGAAATTGAAAAACATTTGGCTATGGGAATTTGATTGAATATGTCCTCAATTCGAGTAGTATGAAATTTATTCTTTATTGAAATATCATGGATTTCTCTATAATCAATTCATAGACACATGGATCCCTGTTTCAATTAATGAATATGACTTGGGATCCCCATGGGGAAACATATAGAAGAAATAATCCCTTATCACCCATATCCTCATGTTGATTTTTAATACACACTAATTACATAGTGGTAAATCTGTACGGATTCATTTATAATTCTATTAAAATATCTATTAAATAAAGAAAAATTGAATAACATTCTTTGGGGAAGCTAAGGAAATTCCTTAATAAATACATCTATTTATTCAAGTATATTGGGTACATACTAATTTTTATGATCTCCTTTCACATATTTATATTTTGTTTTCTCTTAATACCCCAAAATTTAATTCAGGCGAATTATTGTGTGTGGATCAACAAATGTCTTATTTGATGATATAATCTTTTCAAAGAAAATAAACTCTATATCTACACCATGGATCATAATTTATTTCTTCTTATATTAAATTTTGGATTATTATTTTGAAATACACTCTATAAAAATGATTATATAAAATTAAACCATATATATGATAATAAGGTTAGAATATAAATCTTTTTTATGTTTCCTAATTATTATGTCATGAAAAATCCTTGTTAAAGTAAAAATTATATAATATTATTTTACTAAAAACTCTTTTAATAAAATAATATTTAAATATCTAATTTTATTTGAAAAACGGATGATATAAATTTTTGTGGGTATGTAGCATAAAATAATAAATTAACAAAATATGAATATAACAATAATATAAATTCCACTAATTCATTTCAAATATTCAATTTACCATTAGGGACCACAAAATCATGGCCTCTTCTAAATGAACTATTTTGTGGTAGATACCATTCATGATTGGGAAATTATTATTTTTTCCATGTATCCCTATTATTTAAACAATAAATAATAAAATTTCATAACTTTTAAATATTTATCCTTTTGATCCTTATATATAATCTTATAAAAAACTCATAATCAATTCATTAATTTACTAGTATGATTATTTCCATTGTTTAACCATGATAGAAATTGTTTCATTATCATAATATTATTTGAAATATTCTATTTTTCATGGTTCTCAAACATCCTATTGTTTTCTTGATTTACATTGAAGATGTAGGATATTGTGTATTCTTTCTCTATTTTGATTTCTATAAGAAATATCTATATCATTATAAGATGAAATTTTTTGAGATACCAACACACTTTGGACACATTGTTAAATCCCATCATTTAAATGGTTACTCATACACTCTATGCTGTATATGTAATTGGTATCACATCCAGATAACCTTATAACTGTAGCATCAGACGCATCAATAATTTCTTCATAATTTTTTGTTATGCTTAAAAACATTATATTATTTTTTTCATTTTTTAATGTGGGAAATATGTTTGGAAGAGTTTTCACATAAAATATAAATATTTGATGTGTTATATTTAAAATTAATCTATAGTATTCTAGATCGACGAAAACCATTGATTTTTATATCCATTGATAAAATACACTATATGTTTTTTATTTTACATTTCAATGCATCCCATGTCAATAATTATATTCTCAAGAGACCTAGTCTATTTATCAGACAACTTTTGATAACAATCCTCAGCAAATAATGGGGGATTATATCACATGATGTGATCAAACATATTTTCATCATTATGTGGAATAAGTGTCTCAATTTGGGAAAGTTGCTTTTTTAAAAACTATTTTATAACTCCCTAATATAGAAATAATAAACCGTGATCCATTTCCAGATTTGTTGGCCATAGTAGGAAAAAATCTATATTTGAAATGAGTACTGATACTATTATTTATTCTCATTGAGATTTATAAAAAATGGGTTGTATTAGCTTATATCATCAAATTCATAATTTTATATCAAAATTTGTTCTTATAAATATATTCAAATAGTAATTATAATTTAAAAAAAATCATTTTTAATCGCATGATGACTAAATTATATTATTTATGTATAATGTTTATTTTCAAATACAACACAATATTTTTTATATAAAATTTTAATTATTTTATGATTATACCTTAGGAGTATGAAATATGGTGTGTATCAATCCATGTTTTCATGCACCATGTGACTTTTAGGTCAATCAAAATGTACTTATTTATATGTTATTACAACTATGTACACAATACCGCAAACAAATCCACTTATAGAATCCATAATGTGATTTATTTTTAGTAAAAGTGAAAAATATTTTCCTTACGAAAACATTAGGGTAATATTATATACTAATCCTAAAATTATATAATAGTATTAGGATCCCCAATTTATGTATTTCATAATCTTGGTCCATTGGTTTCTACTAGACAACCACTGTATCCAATTTTAATGACCCTAATTCTAATAACCATGATCCATTGGCTATAATATTACATTTACATAGAAAAAAAATCAAAACGTATAAATTTTTTTAATAGTTTTTTTATAACCAAATACATTTAGGATACCCATTTTACATTGGGAAATGAATGTAAAATGTAAAAAAATGAAATTTCCATCATCCTTGAGACTCATTCAATGATTTCTTATTCAAATCATAGGCATGTCACGACCCCCTCCCCACAAAGTGTACCCCTCCTGGGCCGGCAATGTGAAAAGGGAGATAATGACCCCCGAGTCCCGCCTCCAGTAGGCCCCGGGTTGGCGACTAGCACCGAGGGTATAATAACATACAAATGAGAGTCATTACCCTCTAAGAGAACACATGCAGAAGAGAGAGATAGAATAGACTCCAATCAACTCCAACTCAGAACTGAAATATAAAAGGAAACCAAGTACATATATGAAATGTCATGCAAAAGTACTACAACTGAAGGGGAAACTAAATGTACCCAAAAGAAAGAAAAATGGCAGCGACCACGAGCCCGAACAGCTCCTCCTCCAACCACAAGCTAATAGTAACCCTCTTGATCTCCAACCTGCTCCAAGTGACCTGAAAAACAGTTTATATGTACATAGGGTGAGTATAACAGTATACTCAGTAGGATCCTCCCCAAGCCTCTCGTGCAAAGGTAAAGAAAGCATGCTAAAGCCCAGTGAACAACAAGTGAAACTAACTCGTCACCTAAACAGGTATACTATGTTCCCATCCTCACCATGGCTACTCTCACCAAGTAACGCATACAAGAATATAGCATATAACAAAGAATATCAATGGTACCCCGCTACTACTTCCCCACTGGTTTTCCGCTTTGCCCCAACGACATACGTCCTGTGCATCTCTCTCCAAAGGCTTGCCCGCAGACACCTGGGCTAAGTTCCACAATCTGCACCTCGTGCACCACATAGGCTTGCCCGCAGACACCTGGGCTAAGCACCACACCATCCTCACATCCAAAGTAACCAGGTAGTTTCTGGGAGCCACCATAGCTCGTATAACGTGTATCATACGTCGAGTATTATACCTCAAGCCATCACAGCCCATACGCCGAGTAAGGATCCTTAAGCCATCACAGCCTATACACGTTACACCTATAGTATTCCATAGGATACTATATCCAGAGTATATGTGTGTGAAATAACCACAAGCCATCACAGCCCTCTACACACATATATGGGTAAAACTAACCACTGGTCCTACCAGCACAAAGATCTACCAAGAGAAGAGAGCGGGGCCAAAGGGGGTAGTCATCCATTCAACCTCCCATCATAATTTTGGGGAAAACACCCCCCCCCCCCAGGGCTCAGAATCCCCGGGGTGTCAGTTTCCCTTACCAACAGGGTGGAGTAGCGTATAGAAACACAAAAAGTACAGAATATATAAGTAACTCACATCCACACTATGGGCATTACCTAGTCTTAGATACATCTGCAGCTAACATCTCTCAGACTCCAGGCTGCTACTTCAAAGACTAGGTATCCTATAAGCACACAACCAATTGAAGAGATTTATTAGATTACTCTATTCTCATTTATCAGTTCCACTGTACATTAATTAATTCTTTAAACATTAATTAAGAATGAACAATTCCACATTAAACTGAACTGGCATCACTTTCAAAAACAACTGCTCCTTTTTAAGATTCACATCACCTTTAAATTCCAGCATCTCTATCCCCATGGATTTTCACAATTTAATCAAACATTCATTATAGAATTACTTTTCCACATTCCCAGGCATTCTAGAAAAACATCATATGCTTCTAAACACAAAGGAGTCTCAACACGGTGAGTAGATATACTACCCGTCGAGTCTTTGCCGCCTATAGAAAGACCATAGACCCATCCTCCATCGAGAGGCTAAACACGTAAAGCACGTGGCATACCCCGTGTGTCTTCTCCTCCTTCGGAAAGAGGGTAAGCAAGAACAGCTGCCTTGAGAAGTGGGGAAAAGTAAATCAAATAAACAACCAAACCAAACCACCAACATCAAACCATCACATTCATCTGATACCATCACACTTGGTGTCCTCCCCGACACCCATATGCATAAACCGATGCATCTCGCCACACTAGGCGTCATCCGCTACCACAACCACAAGTCTCCATGCCTCCACATATCACAACATCCATCCGGGCTCACATCACAGCTCAAGAAGCAGGAAAACAAACATCACAAAATGGGCTCTCGACCCTTTAACAGGGCATTCAACCTTCAAACACAATGAGCACTCAGAGCTCCAAACCACAAGGCATTCATCCTTACAAGCAAGTGGGTAACTCAGAACCCTTTTGAAATTCCCACATAATCTGTTTTCTAATCCATATGGATTTGGCAGATTTGTTATTCGTAGGTTCCAATAATGGATACCTAATCAGCAAGCTATCACAATTAAATAACCATGCTTACTTCCTTAATTTGATTAACCTCAAATTAGAACAACTACAACAACTGCAATAACCAGATTAATTTACATGCCTCTTAATCTTTAGCCAATTAATTAACAATTAATTTCCGGCTTTAAGTTCATTATCAATTTCTATCATAAACAAACAACAAATCAAAGAAAACATAGATATCACTATATCTAGGAAAACATGAGGCAAACTGTAATCATGGTATAAAGCAACAGCATGCGATCAACCAATTCTTTTAATCTGGTTCAATTATTTAATTAGGTCAATTTCATTGTGATCCAAAGGGATAAATCATGCTAATTCTACGATTGCACATATAAAATTAGAGAATCCATGAATCCCCTACCTCGAAGAGTTTTTGACGTCCTTTATCCACACAGCGGGCCACAATCCTTCTCTCGCGACAACTTATGTAGATGAATGATCGACACAGCTTGGTTGCATCAAAACAAAGCAGAACCAATCCTAGGAGTAAAGAATGATTGAGTAAATCCTACGGAAAGGATTGAAAGGTTCTAACACCTCTTAGTTGAGAACAAAGGGAATGAACAAGGGAGAATGATATCTCATCCCTTTTTATGATTTAATGAGGTGGCGGTTTAAGATCCGGTTTATTCTCCATTAAAAACGGATCGCATTAACCCACACGGTTTGACCAAGTAAAACATTTCAAGCCTTAGGAATAATTAATATAGGATTTATGGAATTTGAATCGGCCTTAAGATCCCTTAAAATAAGGCTTTAAATGTATTTTACGTCAAAAGAAACGTCAAAAGGGGAAAAACTGTAGGAGTCTGGAAACATTGTTCAACCACCGTTACTGTATATGAAACCGATCTGTGAAACCGATCTGTGAAACCGATCTGTCACACCGATCTGTGAAACCGATCTGTTAAACCGATCTGTGAAACCGATCTCTGAAACCGATCTGTGAAACTGATCTGTGACACCGATCTGTGAAACTGATCTGTCACAACGATCTGTAAAACCGATCTGTGAAACTGATCTATGAAACCGATCTGTGAAACCGATCTGTGAAACTGATCTGTCACACCGATCTGTGAAACCGATCTGTGAAACCGATCTGTGAAACTGATCTGTGAAACAGATCTGTCACACCGATCTGTGAAACCGATCTGTCAGACCGATCTGTGAAACCGATCTATCACACCGATCTGTGAAACCGATCTCTGACACCGATCTGTGAAACCGATCTGTCACACCGATCTGTGACACCGATCTGTGACAGCGATCTGTGAAACCGATCTGTCACACCGATCTGTGACACCGATCTGTCACACCGATCTGTGAAACCGATCTGTGAAACTGATCTGTGAAACCGATCTGTGACACCGATCTGTGAAACCGATCTGTCAAACCGATCTGTGAAACTTATCGGTGAGACCGATCTGTCAGACTGATCGGTGAGACCGATCTGTTAATGTTCATAAAACTGGAAACATTGTTCACAGAACTAGAAAATTGGCAAAGTGTTGGGGATAAGTCCTCTTGGCCTCCCAAAACACCTCCAACACCAACATTTCACAAAGTAATGGACCGGAGAGGTCCGGGCCATTACATTAGATACATCTCAAAACATTCTCATCCTCGAGTATTAAAAACCATCCCAGAAGAGAAGAGGGGTCCGAACAACCACCCCATAAGATACCTCTCTGGGAAAAACCACCATGAGTTGTTCGAAAGCTGGAACAAAACTCTGACATCCGGGAACAAACAATCCATACCCAAACAATTCATTCACAACATCACATCAAAGGTACATAAATAAAACATGAAAGGTCTAACCAGAGAGGAAACATCATTATAGGAAAGGAGTTAAACATTAAACAACTCTGGGTACTGATCACGTATCTGTGATTCACGCTCCCAGGTACTCTCCTCCATGCCACCGTGTCGCCACAAGACACGAACTAAGGGGATAGAACGCCCACGCAACACTTTCTCCTTGCGGTCTTGGATCTCCACAGGTCGCTCCTCGAAGGTTGCATCATCATCGATATCGATCTCTCCCCAATCGATAACATGAGATTCATCACGAAGGTAACGACGGAGCTGCGATACATGGAAAACATCATGTATCCGACTCATCAGAGGGGGAAGTGCTACTCGATACGCCACACCTCCAACACGAGCTAACACCTCGAAAGGCCCAACAAAACGGGGAGAATGCTTACTTCCGCGACCAAACCTTCGCTTCCCAGGATGAGGAGTCACCTTTAGAAACACATGATCCCCAACATTAAACTCTAAGGGTATCCTTCTTTGATCAGCATAAGATTTCTGATGATCTTGTGCTGTCTTCATCCTCTCACGAATCACCTGAACCATCTCTGTTGTATTCTGCACTAGTTCTGCTCCGAGAATTGCGGACTCTCCGACCCCAGTCCAGCACAACGGAGAACGGCATGGCCGGCCATACAAGGCTTCAAACAGCGCCATGCCGATGGTAGAGTGAAAACTATTATTGTAAGCGAACTCTACCAAGGGTAAGTGATTCGTCCATGAACCTCCAAAATCAAGAACACAAGAGCGCAACATGTCTTCAAGAGTCTGGATGGTTCGCTCTGTCTGACCATCCGTTTGAGGATGAAATGCCGTGCTAAGGAATAGTTGAGAGCCAAAAGCATGCTGGAGACCTCTCCACACCCTAGAGGTAAAACGAGAATCTCGATCAGAAATTATTGTCTTAGGAACTCCGTGAAGCCTCACCACCTCCTCCAGATACTGCCTCGACAAAACCTCCACTGAGCTCGACTCCTTGATTTCTATGAAGTGGGCCGATTTAGTTAAACGATCCACTACCACCCATACAACATCATGTCCTCCCGGAGCTCGAGGTAAACCTGTAACAAAGTCCATTGAGATGTCCTCCCACTTCCACTGAGGAATCTCTAAGTGCTGGAGAAGACCACCAGGAACACGGTGTTCGGCCTCCACCTTCTGGCAGACTAAACATCGAGAAACACATTCTGCAACTGTACGCTTCAGCCTAGGCCACCAAAATTTACTCCTCAAGGATCGATACATCTTCATCACACCAGGATGTACCGCCAAGGGTGAACTATGGAACTCTAGGAGAACCGTCTTGCACATCACCAAGGGAACAAAAAGCCTGCCATGATACAACACTCGGTGTTGTTCATCCTCCGACCAACCATCAGGGGCCTCACCACATACAACTCTGTCTCTCCAAACTTCCACCTCTAGATCACCCAACTGAGACTCTTCCACCTTCTGCATCAGGGATGATTGCACCGTCATCTGGAAAAGACAACCTCTTCCCCCAACTTCTCCCATATAAAGATGCAAAGTTGATATCTCTTCCATCACTCTCCAGGAATCACCAGATTCACGCACAACATCATTACGTGACTTTCGTCTTAGTGCATCAGCAACAACATTCCCTTTTAGAGGTGTATACGATATTTCAAAGTCGTATTCCTACAAGAACTCCATCCACCGACGCTGCCTCAAGTTCAAGTCACGTTGGGAGAAAACATACCTCAAACTCTTATGATTTGTGAAAACCACAAAGCGCTCGCCAATGAGGTAATGTCTCCAAAACATCAGTGCAAACACCATGACTGCCAACTCAAGATCATGGGTGTTATAGTTGCGTTCATGGGGACGCAACTGCCGAGACCCATAAGAAACAACTGACCTCTGCTGCATGAGAACACAGCCTAGCCCCAGATGTGAAGCATCACAGAAAACATCAAACTGGACTCCCTCCGCTGGAAGACAAAGGACTGGAGTACTCACCAACTTCTCCTTTAGATATTCAAAAGCTGCCTGACACTGATCAGTCCATATGAACGCTTGATCCTTCCTGGTCAAAGCTGTCAGAGGAGTCACAACTCGGGAGAAATTAGCCACAAACCTCCTGTAATAGACTGTGAGACCAAGGAAACTTCGCACCTCTGACACGGTCTTGAGGGATACCCATGACACCATTGTATCTATCTTCGAAGGATCCACAGCTACTCCCTGTTGGGACACAACATGTCCCAAGAAACGAACTTCTTGAGCCCAGAACTCACACTTGGACACCTTCCCAAACAACCGATGTTGGCGAAGAACTACCAAAACGGCTCGTAGATGCTCTGCATGCTCCTCTTCAGATGTGGAGTACACAAGGATGTCGTCAATGAAAACCACAACAAACATGTCCAGGAATTCACGGAACACAGCATTCATCAACCCCATGAAGACATCTGAAGCATTTGTCACGCCGAATGGCTTTACAACAAACTCATCATGCCCATGACGACAACGGAAAGCAGTATTCAGGATATCCTCATCCTTTACACGCATCTGATGATATCCTGACCGCAAGTCTATATTTGAGAACCAACTAACACCCTTCAGTTGATCGAATAGGTCATCAATCCGCGGGAGAGGATAACAGTTCTTTATTGTCACTTTGTTTAACCGATGATAATCGACGCACAACCGCAAACTGCCATCAGCCTTTTTCACAAACAAAACTGGTGCACCCCAAGGTGACACACTTGGCCGAACAAAACCACACTGCAACAGACCATCGAGCTGTATACGTAGTTCTCGTAACTCAGACGGGGCCATCCTATACGGAGACATAGAGATTTGAGACGCTCCTGGCTGTAGCTCGATCTCAAACTCGATCTCTCGTCGAGGGGGTAAGGATACAACCTCTTCTGGAAAGACGTCAGGGTACTCCTCTACGACCCTAGGAAACGCAAACTGTTGAACCTCTGAAGAACTCAGCATCATCCCAGCCATCATGGATGATAAGGATGAAACTCGTCTATGACTCATCCGAGGATCTCTCTCACCAACAAACACTACTTCCTCTTCGTCTTCATCAAAGAAAGAGACCTTCTTCCTGTAGCAATCCACAACAGCCTGCACTGAACACAACCAATCCATGCCAAGTATGACATCATATGGTTGTATTCGCAAACATAGGAAATCTCCCCAAGAGCGGTGTTGCCCCAACACTAGCTCACAGTTTCTACATACTTCAAACAAGTCGGCTCGACCTCCAACTGGCGTAGTCAACGCCAAGGGCATTGGAAGCCTCTCTACCTCATGTCCCAAAGCATGGACACGGGTAGGTGATATAAAGGAGTGTGTCGCTCATGAATCAAACAAGGCATACACCAAGGTAGAAAACAAGCAAAGGGTACCTCAGACGACGTCTGGATCACCTGGAGCTAGCAACGCTAGATCATGAAGCTGACCACGACCACCTCCACGGCCTCTCTGACCCTGATGACGACCACCACCACGGTCGCGCTCTGCTCTCTGAGGACGGGGAGCGTCATGGAGCTGTCCTCTGCCTGCTCCATCTACCCTCGGGTGATCAAAAACTGGTGCAACCTACTGTTGCTGCCTCGGCTGGAACTGCCTCAACGGAGGAACCTGGAGTGGAGCGCCTGGTGCATGATGACTGCTCTGAAAAGTCGGGCACTCCCGCTACTGATGACCTCGACCACCACAAGAAAAACAAGCGCCTGATCCCTTGGCATAGGCCTGAGAGTTGCTGCCTCCGGAGAAACGAGATGGAAAGGGCTGGGACCTACCCCCAGGTGAACGGAAACTCTTCTGTCCTGAAAACCGGGAACCCCGGACCATAGCTCTGCTTCGTGAGGAATCATGACGATTCCCCTCTCGTGACGATCTGGTCCTGGTCAAAGTCCTCTCAACAACCTCTGCCCTTTCCATCACCTCAAGATATGTCTTCAGCATAAATGGGGTGACCTGGCGCTGGATCTCTGGACGCAAAGCCTCCTCGAAATGCCTCTCCCTGACCTCATCATCTGGTAACAGGTCTGAAGCATATTGTAGAAGGTACCTGAAATGGATTCCAAACTCTCGAACACTGGAGCTCCCCTGTCGAAGGGTGAGTAGCTCCTGGCGACTGGATGCCTTCGCAGTCGATGAAAGAAACTCGACTCTAAACCTGTCTCGAAACTCCTCCCATGAGATCGCTGACTCCTCACGATCACCGAGGAACAAGAACCACCACTGCCTCGCTGCTCCACGCATCATCGTCACAACCATGGACACCCAGTGTTCCTTCCGAGCACGAATCAAACTGAATCCTATCTCGACCTCCTCCAACTAGTCTTCTGTGACTACATCTGAAACGGAGCCCTCGTACTTCTGTAGACTCTGGCGCTGGAACTCTTGGAGAGTCTTCCTCCAAGTGTCATCGTCGTCAACCTCTACCCGGCGGCAATCTGCTGGAACAGCCTGCTGTGAATCTTCTGCGCAAACCTGACGAGGACGTCGACCTGGAGCCATACCTGTAAAATAACAACTGTTAGAGCTCCTAAGCCTGGAATATGGAAGACTGGACATTAATTAATTAATTGTTTTGTTTTATTAATTTTAGGTTACCTATCCCAAGGTCTACCCATTCAAACACAAGAACAAAGAATAATGATACATGATCCTTTCCTAGGTCTCTACCCTGCAATCGGTATCACTTGTTTAGTAGCCATTGTAAACTTAAAGGTCCGTGCAACAGATCATAGGGGGCCCTGAACGCCTATGTCTCTACCAGTCTCCAGTGTTTACCCCACTTGCTAAACATGAATGACACCGTTTCCCTACCATCCCATGCATCCTCACCTGTTCCTAACTCCAAACTCCATCCTATCCCTCAACCAGACCTCTGATACCACTCTGTCACGACCCCCTCCCCACAAAGTGTACCCCTCATGGGCCGGCAATGTGAAAAGGGAGATAATGACCCCCGAGTCCCGCCTCCAGTAGGCCCCGGGTTGGCGACTAGCACCGAGGGTATAATGACATACAAATGGGAGGCATTACCCTCTAAGAGAACATATGCAGAAGAGATAGATAGAATAGACTCCAATCAACTCCAACTCAGAACTGAAATATAAAATGAAACCAAGTACATATATGAAATTTCATGAAAAAGTACTTCAACTGAAGGGGAAACTAAAAGTACCCAAAAGAATGAAAAACGGCAGTGAGCACGAGCCCGAACAGCTCCTCCTCCAACCACAAGCTAGTAGTAACCCGCTTGATCTCCAACATGCTCCATGTGACCTGAAAAACAGTTTATATGTACATAGGGTGAGTATAACAGTATACTCAGTAGGATCCTCCCCAAGCCTCTCGTGAAAAGGTAAAGAAAGCATGATAAAGCCCAGTGAACAACAATTGAAACTAACTCGTCACCTAAACAGGTATACTATGTTCCCAACCTCACCATGGCTACTCTCACCAAGTAACGCATACAAGAATATATCATATAATAAAGAATATCAAGGGTACCCCGCTACTACTTCCCCACTGGTTTGCCGCATTGCCCCAACGACATACGTCCTGTGCATCTCTCTCCAAAGGCTTGCCCGCAGACACCTGGGCTAAGCTCCACAATCTGCACCTCGTGCACTACATAGGCTTGCTCGCAGACACCTGGGCTAAGCACCACACCATCCTCACAACCAAAGTAATCAGGTAGTTTCCGGGAGCCACCATAGCTCATATAACGTGTATCATACGTCGAGTATTATACCTCAAGCCATCACATCCCATACGCCGAGTAAGGATCCTTAAGCCATCATAGCCTATACACGTTACACCTATAGTATTCCATAGGATACTATATCCAGAATATATGTGTGTGAAATAACCACAAGCCATCACAACCCTCTACACACATATATGGGTAAAACTAACCACTGTGCCTACCAGCACAAAGATCTACCAAGAGAAGAGAGCAGGGCCAAAGGGGGTAGTCATCCATTCAACCTCCCATCAAGAATTTTGGGGAAAACACCCCCCCCAGGGATCATAATCCCCGGGGTGTCAGTTGCCCTTACCGACAGGGTGGAGTAGCGTATAGAAACACAAAAAGTACAGAATATATAAGTAACTCACATCCACACTATGGGCATTACCTAGTATTAGATACAAATGCAGCTAACGTCTCTCAGACTCCAGGCTGCTACTTCAAAGACTAGGTATCCTATAAGAACACAACCAATTGAAGAGCTTTATTAGATTACTCTATTCTCATTTATCAGTTCCAATGTACATTAATTAATTCTTTAAACATTAATTAAGAATGAAAAATTCCACATTAAACTGAACTGGCATCACTTTCAAAAACAACTGCTCCTTTTTTAGATTCACATCACCTTTAAATTCCAGCAACTCCATCCCCGTGGATTTTCACCATTTAATCAAACATTCATTACAGAATTACTTTAACACATTCCCAGGCTTTATAGAAAAACATCATATGCTTCTAAACACAAAGGAGGCTCAACACGGTGAGTAGATATACTACCCGTCGAGTCTTTGCCGCCTATAGAAAGAGCATAGACCCATCCTCCATCGAGAGGCTAAACATGGAAAGCACGTGGCATACCCCGCGTGTCTTCGCCTCCTTCGGAAAGAGGGTAAGCAAGACCAGCTGCCTTGAGCAGTGGGGAAAAGTAAAGCAAATAAACAACCAAACCAAACCACCAATATCAAACCATCACATTCATCTCATACCATCACACTTGGTGTCCTCCCTGACACCCATATGCATAAACCGATGCATCTCGGCACACTAGGCGTCATCCGCTGCCACAACCACAAGTCTCCATGCCTCCACATATCACAACAGCCATCCAGGATCACATCACAGCTCAAGCAGCAGGAAAACAAACATCACAAAATGGGCTCTCGGGCCATTAACAGGGCATTCAACCTTCAAACACAATGAGCACACAGAGCTCCAAACCACAAGGCATTCATCCTTACAAGCAAGCGGGTAACTCAGAACCCTTTGGAAATTCCCACATAATCTATTTTCTAATCCATATAGACTTGGAAGATTTGTTATTCGTAGGTTCCAATAATGGATACCTAATCAGCAAGATATCACAATTAAATAACCATGCTTACTTCCCTAATTTGATTAACCTAAAATTAGAACAACTATAACAACTGCCATAACCAGATTAATTTACATGCCTCTTTATCTTTAGCCAATTAAATAACAATTAATTTCCGGCTTTACGTTCATTATCAATTTCTATCATGAACAAACAACATATCAAAGAAAACATAGATATCACTATATCTAGGAAAACATGAGTCAAACCATTATCACAGTATAAAGCACCAGCATGCGATCAACCAATTCTTTTAATCTGGTTCAAGTATTTAATTAGGTCAATTTCATTGTGATCCAAAGGGATAAATCATGCTAATTATACGATTGCAAATATACAATTAGAGAAGCAATGAATCCCCTACCTCGAAGAGTTCTTGACGTCCTTTATCCACACAGTGGGCCACAATCCTTCTCTCGCGACAACTTATGTGGAAGAATGATCGACACAGCTTGGTTGCTTCAAAACAAAGCAGAACCAATCCTAGGAGTAAATATTGATTGAGTAACTCCTACGGAAAGGATTGAAAGGTTCTAGCACCTCTTAGTTGAGAACAAAGGGAAAGAACACGGGAGAATGATATCTCATCCCTTTTTAAGATTTAACGAGGTGGCGGTTTAAGATCCGGTTAATTATCCATTAAAAACGGATCGCATTAACCCATGCGGTTTGACCAAGTAAAACATTCCAAGACTTAGGAATAATTAATATAGGATTTATGGAATTTGAATCGGCCTTAAGAGCCCTTAAAATAAGGCTTTAAATGTATTTTACGTCAAAAGAAACGTCAAAAGGGGCAAAACTGTAGGAGTCTGGAAACACTGTTCACCCACCGTTACTGTACATGAAACCGATCTGTGAAACCGATCTGTGAAACTAATCTGTCACACCGATCTGTGAAACCGATCTGTAAAACCGATCTGTGAAACTGATCTGTCACACCGATCTGTAAAACTGATCTGTCACACCGATCTGTGAAACCGATCTGTGAAACCGATCTGTGAAACCGATCTGTGAAACTGATCTGTCACACCGATCTGTGAAACTGATCTGTGAAACCGATATGTGAAACCGATCTGTGAAACTGATATGTCACACCGATCTGTGAAACTGATCTGTGAAACCGATCTGTGAAACTGATCTGTGAAACTGATCTGTCACACCAATCTGTGACACCGATCTGTCAGACCGATCTGTGAAACCGATCTGTCACACCGATCTGTGAAACCGATCTGTGACACCGATCTGTGAAACCGATCTGTCACACCGATCTGTGAAACCGATCTGTGACACAGATCTGTGAAACCGATCTGTCGCACCGATCTGTGAAATCGATCTGTCACACCGATCTGTGAAACCGATCTGTGACACCGATCTGTGAAACCGATCTGTCACACCGATCTGTGAAACTGATCGGTGAGACCGATCTGTCAGACTGATTGGTGAGACCGATTTGTTACTGTTCATAAAACTGGAAACACTGTTCACAGAACTGGAAAATTGGCAAAGTGTTGGGGATAAGTCCTCTTGGCCTCCCAGAACACCTCCAACACCAACATTTCACAAAGTAATGGACCGGAGAGGTCCGGGCCATTACAAGGCAAATGAGACCAAATTAAGTTAATATTATATACTCAGTAATGTTAACATATAGTGGATGATATAATGAATTAATAAATAAAAATAACTATATAATGGTAAATAACATAATTTTCAAGTAATTTAATTGTAAATTTTACTATCATGATTGGATAAGGCATAATTAATATTGAAAGGTAAATATCCGAATAGACATTCAATTTATTCCATTAAAATAGTATAATAATTTGATAAGGTATAATACATATTGAAATATAATCAATTGATTATTCATTATATTTAATTGTTAATTTGACTAAGTAATAATCATTAGGGAAAGGTAGATAACTCAAAACACATTCCAATTAATCAATAAAAAGATAATGAAATCCACCTAGAGACAATATCAATGATAAAATATCATATATAATAAAAATATATGAATTCTAAAAAATGAAATTCTTAATAATTAGAAATCATGAACTAAGGAACCATCATACAACTACCCTTAATACCCTTCATAATAATGTTTTAAAATATATATATATATATATGATTTTGTTAATGAAATTTCCTTATTAGACCAATCGATGTATTAAGTGGTTATCAATTAGTGAGCTCTATAGCTAAATGGATGTTCAAATAATTCTGCATATATCTAATAATCTACTTAATTAATAAATATTTTTATTCAATATAAAATATTCATACATGATAAAGGATAAAGACTTACAATTTTCCCTAGTTAATAAAATAACATAAATAGTAATATACATATATTCATATTAAATACTATTTTATGGAAAAATAATATAAATAATAAAATAATATGGATATTTAAGAGAAATGTATTATACCATTAAAAATTATTACAATAATTTGAATTTTAAATACAAATTAATAAACCACAGAAGAATGTAAGATTATAAAATAATTTTTTTCCTCTTTATTATTAGTTAAATTGTTATACCTTATATAATAATATATAAATGAAGCAATTATCATAAAAAATAAATATTTATTCATGATAAATATGTCAAAGGGTATTTACATAGAGCACCTAAATGTGAATAGGTTCATATTAAAAAATATGTCTCAATGGAATAATTTTTTTTATAAATCGATAACCACTTTATAACATCCATGTAAAACATCCTTGGATGAAAAAATTCAACTTGAATCACAAAATAAAATTATTTTTGAAGGATTAATGATATTAATTGTTAAATGAAATCTATTTACATCGTATAAGATAAATAATGTGAAACATTAAAATATTCCTCAATGAATATAAATATAGATGAAGTCCCTTGCCACATGATTCCTATTAGATGAAAATTTTAAAATCTCATCTATAATAATTTATAGAATTATAATAGTTTAATAAAATACCTTAATAATATTTATAATTTCATTTATAATAATATAATCACATCTTTTGGCTTGTTTTTTATATTATTTCATCATTTTCATTGTTTCATGTGTTAATTCCAATAATTTCTCATATAATATTTGTCATTAATGATATGAATCTTATAAATATGATATAACAATTTAATATTTGAAATTATGATAATGTGATAAATATCAGAGATACTTAGTAGTTATATTATTATAAAAAATCATAATTTTTTATAGAAAATGAAATTAATCTCTTATTTGTGAGGATAGATATTACGAACACAAGGGAGAACATATCATTCCCATAAAGAGTGAAATTGTGACAATGTGTGGGATATATTAATTTTAAAAAATTTATTTCATTTCATATATATGACATATAATCATTAGATATATCTTTATTACCTTCTATTATATTTTTATGTGAAAACTAATAACAACACATCATGAGGCAATAGTTCATCGTACACACAATAAAAGTTACACGGTTTCAAAAGAAATTGAATAATATAATGTATATGTTATATTATAGATTAAAAAGTATAATTTTATTATAATATATATACCTATATTATAACCATAAATATATCATTTTATGAGAGTTATTGATGGAAAATGAGTTACACAAGTTTGTGAGGTGGTAGTCTTCTATACACATAATCAACAATTTCTTTTTCCATTGAATGGAATATAATAATGAAATAGTGTATTAAATTGACATAATAATTTCAAATATTATATTAGATAATATTTTATTTTAAAATATTTATTTTAGATGATTTTTTGGATGAATATAATGTAAAATAATAATGATCATTCAACAGTGATACCTCTTCATCGGATGATCTCATAATGTTTATAGAAAAAATGTATCAATGATGGTTTTCTAATTAAAATAGGTCTATTGGAAGTTAAAAGTTTTTTATATAATATAATGTAATAGGTTTTGGTATAACCAAATGTATTTTGAATTGTAAATATGGTAGGTGTTGTGGCGGCCATTTATATGTATGGGAGATAATATATACTTATGTTTTTAAAATAATTGATTGCATCCATGTATTTATTTCACCAATATCCCCAAAATTTGAAATTATAGAATTACAAATGTATTAATTTGATAATATTTTAATAAAATAAATAATTTTAAAGTATTTAGGATATTTTAACATTTATATTTTTAGTTTAACCACTAGTAAATCAAATTTTTCCTTAACTGCCAAAATTAATTTTTTTTATTTTAATATTCATACTGGTAAAAATATAACTGAAAATTATTAAGTAATATAAATTACTCTAATTAAAAACAACTAAATCCATGTTTCTAAATTTAATTCATAGAATTTAAATATTACATTTTAATATTATACCTAAAGTTGCGATGAAAAATCAAATTTCTGTAGAGAAAAGTATCACTAGTATATATGGATTTCTTATCAAAACAAAAAATGTTATTGATTCCCCATACCAAAATTTAATTTGATTTATTATTATTGATTCAATTATAATTTATACACTATATTAATTATAATTTATCATTTTTTATAATGTAATGAAAAATGAAATATTTAATTTTGAAAAATTATATTTTTACCATTCATCAAAATTTAAAAATTTTAGAACAATGCCTAAAAGTGTCCAGAATATATATTTTTATATTAAAATTTCTTTAATGAATATTAATTAATCATATATATTTTATAAAATAATTAAAACAAAATTTTATTTAAGTGCGAAAAGCATGACTATACCACATGTTTTAAAAATATTGTTATTAAAATAATATTTCTTTTTTCATTCAAATGATTATTATTTTATTTATAATAAATAAAAATACATTAGATATATAGTATAATTGTATAATTCATATAATTTACATAAATTAGTTAGTATTATTCATACCCACCAAATTTACTTCTATGTTATAATATTCATATTTTATTAATATTTTAATATAATGTCACATTTTTTTAAACATTGTGGTCAATGAATTGCAAACAATAGAAGATATTGATTTTTTTAATGAAATAAATCTATAAGTCTCCAGGTGTTAAATATAATACACCTTTCAAAAGTTTCATTATGGGAAATAAAATTGATTTTTTTCCTATGTGGATAATACCACCATAGAGATCATCATGTTTCATTTTCCTTCACCTCATTATATGGAAGGGTAAAGTGTAGAATATAATATATTATTAACATATTTATAAAATTTTAAAAAAATTAATAAAAAATAATTGACATAATACATTTCATTAAATGTATTTAATATGAAATAATATTCCATGTAGACGTGTAGACTACCCCCTCAATGGAACACTATACCACATTGATCATCATTGCAATTTATATATTGAAATTTGAATGTGTTTAATAAAAAAATATATGATGTTTTATAAATTTTTTATATTATATATAAACATTTCATATATATATTAATAAAATGAGAAATAAATGAACTTAATAAAATGAAACTTCTAAAATAAGGATACTAATAAAAAATATTTTTCCCATATTATATAATAGTGTCATGAACAATCCTAGGTCTGTCCTGAACCGGTCACCCGAGCCGGCCCGCAACATGGCTCGAGGGGTGTTCTCAATCCCCTTGGCTGGAAACTAGTGTTATGCATCAGAACAAAAGAAGAGAGAATGATTTGGCTCAGTGAATGTAAATTAAGCAGTGGAAAACAGAGAATAATGCATGGAAAATAAATGACACGAAAAAATAAGAACAACCAACAACATCAAACTAACCTGAATACAACCAAAACTCCTCGCGACTCCAAGAGTCACTCACCAGTCCACAACCAACTCTCGCCCACAATGAGAGAGCTCAAGTCAAACATGGAACAAAATTAAAAATAGGAAAACACTATAGGTGTAAGTATTAAAACTTCGTAGGCGTGCCCAATAAACAATTCTAAATGCACTACCATTAATCAAAGAAATTTACTAAATCCAGGTCTGAACTAAATTATAAAAAATATGTGTTTCCACACACACATCCATTTGTAAGACATGTAATATTCCATTTCCATTTTTAATATAAAAACATTATTAATGTCTAAATGGAATAGGTGCATTGCATTTTAAAACATTTCTGCGAACAAGATATAATTTCTAATTTTTGTAGTTAGTCCAAGGGAAAACCACACACAACAGAGAACACACACTAAGGGAAATGGAAAAGAAGTGCCACATGTGGTCCAGAAACCGAACTAGACCTCTCAATCGTCCGTAAAATAAAAATAAACACTAAATAAAACATTTTTCGATCCAATGAGCTTGGGAACAATCCAGAAAATTCCATACATCTGACTAATCCTGAAGGTATGACTACTCTCGATGAGGTCATAACTGCATAATGCCCGGTGTTCCCCTACATGGATTAACTGAGGATCCCAATCCCCTTGTAGAGTATAATACATACTAAGGTCCACTAGCCAGTGTGCAATCTATACTAGATTGTAAAGCATTCTTATAAAATTCACTTACTAAGCCAGGTTCCCATGTCAGCACGTTTTATAAGAAGGTAAGGGTTGATTCAATAAAGTGAATCAAGTAGAAAAAATATCACACACAACTAATGTAGTCAAGGTACACCAAATATCTTCTCTGAGTCACCCCAAAGGGAGTTTTCAAAAATATTTTATTTTATTAAAGTGCCAAAAGGACCTTCACCAATCTTAAAGAAAATCATAATTTTTCAAGAGAACAAATACACTTGTTCATGCTTTAAAATAATTCATTTATCAATAAAACAGAACTAAATTTGAAATTCCATATCATTAAAGGCCAAATAAGAATTTTTTCACCCCTAGGAGTCTGTTCATCATGAAAATATTTCAAGTGTCATGTATAAAATAAACAGATCTTTTTAAACAAATTAATCATTTAAAAATTAATTATCTTAATTTATTTCCCATTTATTGAAATTAATAAAATATCAATCAATCATGAAATTATACATATAAATATTAGTGAATTGGGGGACCTACGTCGACTCGCAGCTTGGTTACGATGCTGACGTGGCACATCTCACACTCATGAAAAAGTACGTGAAGCACACTAAGACCACAATATCATTGGTTTTCCTCTCCAATGCACTGCGACAAAAAAAAACTGAAACCCATAACCAATGACTTAGAACAATCCAAACGAACAAACAATGAAAAAACCACCTCGACATGTTTTCAAAACATACTTCACACCATTTAAATTATTTCCTAAAACACTTTAAATTTTATAAACCAATTTTTTTCAAACAATATCTCAAAACATTACACACTCAAAATAAATAATCTGTATTCACAACATAGAAAACAATATTAAATAAGAGAACAAGGGAAGACACAATAAAACAACACCAAGTGACACAAAGACAGTTTTATATCAAAAACACGCCCCATTTCATGTAAACATGGTTCTTGAAAATCAATATCCCATCATAAAATTTTCAATATTTATTTCACATAACCTATACAATCTAATAAATTGATACATAGTTTAATAATAAATTCGACACATCCAAAATGATTTGATACTCATAATAAAACTACTTTTTAACGTATACACCTCTCAGATACCCTTGAAAACATTGTTTTCACAATCCAAATACTCCCAAAATCCATTTTGAAAGTGTTTCACCAAAACAAAACCAAAACAAAACAACCTTTCCAAAATAAACACATTAATTAAAACACTCCAACCAAAATAAAAACACACCAACCATTACAAAACAATCACATTAATAAAAATACACCAACCAAAACGAAAACACACCAACCATTTCAAAACAAAAAACACCCTTCACACCAGAATAACAAATCATGGAACACATTAATAAATTCAACTAAGCATATTAAATTCATCTAATTGTGTTAGGGCATGGAACAACTTACAACAGGTGTCAAAAACGTACAAAAATTGGTTCCAAACACCAATCGCACCACAATCGCACCACGTTGGATCCAAATGGGACCCTAAATAAATAATTCAAACCAAAACAAATCAAAATCAAACACTAAATTCTTGAACGAATCTAAAAACTGGGAAAAGGTAGAAATTTGAATCCTTACCATAATAGAGAACTATGGGAGTATGTCGCATGAGGGGCTGGGGGAGAGCAGGGTACTAGAAGAGGGTCACACTGGTGTGGAGTAGCGTCGGCAAGGGAGATAGGAAGTCGTCCGGGAATCCTCAGATAGCAACGGTTCCCGCTAGGCATGGAAGAGGAGAGGTCAGATCAAACACACCACGTGGAGAATCCAGAATGGGTGGCGTGCCCATGTAGATTCTCTTGGGGAGAGGGATGGGGGTGACATAGATTGCAGATAGGAAAGGTCGGAGTGAAGGAGAGGTGATGTCTGAGGAAGCCTGGTGAGGGGAGGTCGAGCAACAGCTTCGGTGTGTGAAGGCAATGCGGCGATGCAGTGTGAGGGGTTGGGGAGGTCTCCAGCCTGGGCGGTCATGTGCACAGGGACAAAGGGGAGGCAGAGGGAAAGATGAGAAGGGTGAGGAGAGGTCCAGAGGCTATGGGTGTGGATGGGGATAGAGGTGCTGGGTGCATGAGGGTGAGGTGAGTCATGCACATCTTCTCGGGAGGATGGCAGATCGGGGATGAAGAAGGGGGAAAGGGGGGTAGTCTAGGGTTAGCAAAAAAAATCATTCAATTATGAGAGTAATGATAATAGTAATATTACAAATAATAATAATAGTATACGAATTAATAATAATAACAATGTAATTAATAATAATGATAATACACATTATAATAATAATAGTATTTATAATATAAGGAATAATAATAAATAATAAATAAATAAATAATAACTATAAAAGTTATAATAATAAAGATGATAATAAGAAACATAATATATATACAAATAATAACAAAAATAAAACATTATTGATATTAACAGTATCAATTATATAATAACATTATTATAATTTCAATTTAACCATTTAACCTACTTTATTTACATAAAATTTATTTATTTTAATCGTTAGATACTTGAACAGACACCCAGCTAATGTCATGACCACATCCCGTTGTGAGGTGACTACGCATGGGTCTGAAACCCATGAAAGATATTAATTGACAAAAAAATTTAATCTGGGACACAACACAAACCTTTGCGCAAGGACCCGAAGCCAAGTAATACTAAAGTAAAAATTAATTAAAAAGTAGAGGTGTAAAAATTCTCCCCACCATAGAAACTTTCTACCCCCAGAAAGTATCCCATTAAAAATAGACCAAAAAAGGACTGATTCATTAATGAATCAAAGGGAAACCACAATATGAGAGAACATCATAACACGAGAGGGTTCCCTCAACCACAAGAGCTCAACTAAAGTAGAAATTTAACACCCAGCCATAGCACCCCGGGAAGGGGGGTAATGCAGGAACTCCCAACTGATCTAAACTAGGTTTAATAGCACGATCAAACAACACCTCCACTAAAACCTGGAACCCTTTACCCAGACCAAAAACTCCAAACACTTTGGGAAACCATTCGAGAGGAACTTACCCCATGACGTGAACCAGGGAACAACCAAAAAATCATCTCTTTCATAGGAACTTACATCTCCAAACGAACACAGCTAAATCAAAATCAAACCAGATAAGGGACAAACACACTTTTAAGAAAAGAGAATGATTCAGAAAATAGTGATCAGACAAAAAAATGGTTTGGATTATGATGGAACATGTCTGCCATAACGCCACGATAAAACAATGAAAATACAATGACTTTAAAACATTAACCACAAAAAAACAAGAAATGAAAGTCTTTAAATATTCCGCTGCCAACACTGTAACTCCATGACCCCTGTTACCCAGAGTCGGTGCATTATTTTAATACATTGGCATAATTACAAGGAATCATGTCCTGAAGGACCAATTAGTTTAGCATTCTTCGAAAATATATTACATACATGAATGATACATTTTACTTTAAGACATACAAAACAACATAAATAATCATTATGAATGCCATTATTCCATTGTCTTAACCCTGAATATCAATCACAATACCCTTCTTGGAATCCTGGGAAAAAGAAAACATATAAAGGGGTGAGCTCAAATGCTTAGTAAGGGTAAGCAATATAGTGGAAACTTTCATAAAAAAGAATAAACTTTTAAGGCAACATATAACTAAATCAAATGCGTTTAAAACATGGTTTTCAGCATAATATGGAAAAAATAAAATGAAATAACTCCATTTACATATTCACATAAATATTCTGCTAGTCTAATAATCCCATGAAATATCACTATCCACTTTCATAATGATGGAATGCATAATGCTAGACTATCATAACCACGTATCCAAGTCCTCGTGCCAAGACTACAAATAAGATTTTATCAAGGCCTCATGCGAAGACACTAGTTTGTCTCATTAGACCTATTGATGCATCGAGGAGCTATAGCGGGCTCCACCCGTCACTTACTATGTCTAATGCATTCCTCATATGAAAAGGTTCAAACATAACGTAAAAATTCCATATTAAAACATGCATACTAAATGTCAATACTTTCTCCATAAACCATGATTGGTATAAAAATAACACATCCACAGTCAAACTTATCATAATTCATTCAATTCAATAAATAGTATTGTATTATAATAAATCATCCTCAATCTAAAATAATATCTATTAGAGGATGTTGACATAGTTGAAAATGATGAGTAAAATTTTTTGAGAGAAATATTTTTTTTTTAAATAATTTAAATGTCACAAATTTATAAAGGAAGTAATTTAAAATAGATTTTTGAACCAAAGTGTCCCATACCTCATTGAAACTTTTGAAAAAAATTAACATTTCAAAACATTCATGTCCATATAAATAAATCCTTAAAATCATTTTGAAAACATGGACATTAATTATTACGATTTAGAAAGATAAATCTTTAAAACATTTGAAATTATGATCTTGATAAAGATTACATTTCAAAATCCTTAAAATCATCATTTTGAAAACATTTGTATGAAAAATGGACATGGATGATAAAAATGTCCCAGTAAATACTTACACATAAACAATCTCGGATAATAATAAGATTGAGGAATTAACCCTTACAAATTTGGTAACATATGAAACATACACCCCATGGAAGAAGTATCATACAATGAATATTTAAATACACATAAATTAATGTGTATTATAGGAAAAAATACAATTATAGTCAGTACATACACACCAAAAAAGGTAATAGTGGAAATATGTTATGAATTTTAACAGAATAAGGAGTGAGATGAAAACCCTTTAACTTGAACTTTCCTTTATTCGAGTGTACATTTAACCTCAAGTACGAAGATCTAGTATGTTATTAAATTATTCCAAAACCATATTAGTATTTATGATATCATACATGATTCATTTATTACTTTATACAACCCATTTAATAATAATAACCATGTTAAATTAACATTTGTAGTAATAATAGTTTTCTTTATTGTACATGATTTAACTTGTTACTCTTGATTTTATCACTTAGATCATGATTTAAATATATCCAGAATATAAAAAATGATAAATATATCATATATATTTAGAATATAAATATGTATAATAGACATATATTTGAAATGGAAAAGAACATTTATGGAGATGGTAGTCCGTACGTACGCATAAACGTTGTTTCTGTTTTCATATAGTATTGAACAGAAGTAAGTGAATAAGTTATATTTAAGTAAATAAATATTTATATATATAAATATATATATCTTTAGTAGAATTTTTATGTCATATATTACATACATATTATTAATATATATTTTTATAATCGTCGATGAATGGTGAACTTGGAAATGAATCTCATCGATTCGTGGAGATGGTAATCCATACGTACGCATGAGCGAAAATATCATTATTTTGATAATATATAATTGGATTTTATATCATATATACAGAATAGTTATCATGTTATATTTATTATTTACTTCCATTACACATCATTATAATACCCATCCAAATAATAATGTTATGAATAACAATTACACCACGACATGGATTCAGTAAGCCGTGCGTACACACATATGGTGACATGTCATTCAAAGGATGGATAGATTATTGAATATGGCAGTACCATATTTATAATAACATCAAAGTATATTGAAGATACTGGATTTATCATTTTAAAATGGAAATAACAAAGAAAGATTATGTTGAAGAAGAAATGAACTTGAAAAAGGGTGGTGAAAACATTAACTCATCTTTGCGTTCTTCCTTTTGATTTGATCAAAAGGGCTCCATAGTATGGATTCATGATCAATATAAGTCCTCTAGGTTGAAATTAGGGAAGTTGAGAGAGTATTTTGGAAGGGTTTGGCCGAACCCAAAGGCTTTTAATGCGTGAATTAGTGATATGGGGGAGTGCCCTTTTATAAGAGGAGTGAAGGGCACCTTTGGAAAAGCTAGAAATATTATTTTATAATAAATTCACATTCGCTTTATAATAGCTCCAAAGTGGATTATTTAAAGTTTAATGTGGGTATAGGTCGAAAACCACTCAACTAATAGATTTTAGATTGGTTTTGGTCATTATATTAACCTTATCTTTTAGATTAAACACTTAGTTAATTAGATTGACATTTACCATGTCACTTTGTATTTTTTAATTTTATAGTTATTAAACATACCATTTACATCTTAGAGACCCCCAAGTGGTCCATTAATGATACACCTATCATGGTATAATTATCTTGTCCGAACCCTAGATTTTGAATAATTTAATGTCACTTAATAATATAATATTTGTTTTAAAAACACTTTTATGTCAATTTTGACACTATTCAATATTTCATTTTTTAAAAGACATAACAACTTTATTAATTCAAAATAAATTAATTTTAAGAAATAATAACATTTAATATTAACCAATAAAATTCTTGGATGTCCTCAAAACATTCAAATTATATTTATTTTAACATTTGTAATAGAAATTATTTGATTCATTCATTAATAAATAAAATACTGCATCATTATTGCGTCATAACCATATTTAATTATTAAAAGTTTAAATTTTTTAAATAAAATACAATTATGTAGGAAATCTTGTTATATTTCTAATGAATATTTAGAGTCTAAAATCCAACATATATAACCCTGTGTAAAATTTTTTTTTCTATATGATATATGCTTATGTCATTTTTGTATTTACTTTAACATAATTAATATAAAGTGTCCCTATCACCTACAAGTGGATCCATGGTGTCCCAAAATCAACTCAAAGATTACTATGGTCGGAAATTTATCATCCAATAAGGTTAGGACACGTTTTAGGTTAATTTATTATTATTATAATATAATTTTTTATTCTTATTTACCGGATTTACCCTTTAACCATGGTAAATAAAATATTTACCGAAGTAATTATTCAAAATGTCTAAAAAAAGTTACCTATTTTCACAATTTGGAAATCCTGATTCCAAATATGGAATCCATTTTTCCAAATTCAAAACATATAAGTTTAATAAATTAATTTAAAATTAATTCCCATCGTAAAAACAAAAAGGGTGTTTTTAAGAGATAATAACTATCAAAAGATTGACAATTGTTTATGTCCAGTTTAATTGTGAAATTATGTCCAATGACCAAAATTCTATTAAATAGTAAAAATATATTCTAAATATTCTTTAATACCAATAAATTCATAATTTATCACTATTAATTATTTTCATTAAAAAATATGTTTTTAATTAAAATTTAGTAATTTTCACTATTCATCAAAATATAAAAGTTATCCAAAAAGTACCAAAACATCTCTCAAGAATAAATTGGATATTCATAATCCAAAAATCATCTAGATTTTGAGATATAAAATTTATAAAATTTTAAAAAGTAGGTATTACTATTCATAACGGCTGGTTTGATTGGTTGTAGTGTGTGTTAGAACTCGAAGTTGCGTACAACACACGCTACAGTATTATTCAAAGAGAAGCATATTGTGGATGATTGGGGTGCTAAATTGTAAATTTTTGATGACCCCATTCTAAAGAATAAATTTATTTAGTCAAATTGAATATATAAAAGTTTAAAATATTGGATTTAAAAAGGGTTCACTATTAGAAGTTGGTAAAAGTGAATTTTTGAGAAATACTTCTTTTATCTGAATGAAAATTAATTTGATCTTACATTATGTCTAAGAAACTCATAATATGGATTCTAAAATTATAAGGATTATATAATGTTTAAAATTTAGTTAATACTATTCATAACCTCTTTTGAACAGATTTTTTGGTAACTCATGGTGCTCTTGAACTCGGTATTGTGTGTAGACAAAGTTATTGAATTATTTTGAAGAAGTAAAACACTATTAAATCTTTGGGTGTTACATTATTCCCTCCCTCAATAAATTGTGTTCTCGCAATTTGATATTGTTCTTCGAAAATAAAGGTTGAAAATAAAAAATATCTTTGTGGAAAACCCACATCAGAAATTTTGTTAATAAAGTCTATACTTAATAAGAGAAAAAGAGAAATGAAAGGGTCACCACCAAATTATGATCTCGAATAGGAGAACATTTGTGGCAATTAGAGACATATAATTGGAGGAAAACATAAATATTTATAAGTAGTTATTGAGGTCATCAATCACAAAAAAGTTTACAATTGAGGTTCATAAATTCATCAATCTATGATGATTTAAAATACCATATGTTCAACAAAACATAAGGTATTAGGATAAAACATTTTTGGTTTTAAGATCCCTTAAATAAAGTATAAGAATTAATTTCTTCATAGAATTTTAGTAGAAGAAAAATATATACTTGACAAGTAGAGTTCCATCCTTTAACTAGTTTCTACCACAAACTCATCTTTCACTCTAAAAGATAATAGAACTTAAAGAAAATATTCTATTTATCCTATTCATTTCAGGTAAAAAAAATTAATTTTTATTTCATCCACTAGACCTTCTTAAAATAAACTACATTATTTAACCTAGGACATCTCAGGGACCAGTGGTAGGTGATACACCCATGTCGCCCTTCGGATAAAGGTTCAAGTCTCGCGGCCTTGCCGGACGCGACGGGTTGCCGCCCGACCTCTGGTTTGTCCTTGTATGGAAATCCAAAATTAATCTCAAACTAGAATTATACAAAACACTTCTTTCCAAACTCACAGTACAAAATTAATGAGGAAGGTAAACACAATGATGATCTTTTTTGCCGCATAATAACATTTGAACACCTTCATAATTTATTCTTTTGAAACACTACAACATCCTGAATTACCACAAATCCTTATAGATTACATTCATCATCCCTTATTCCCTATAGAAAAATGGATATAATCCTTCTATCCAAAAATGTTGTAAACTCCAACAATTATGGTAATAGAAATCATTAATCAGTTTCAAGGTAGTAAAGAATATCCAGTATAATTTATCCAAATCAACCATCTCTTATTCCAAAATCACTACCTCATTATTAGAACCATATTATGTTCTATCATTCTCTTAACCATATATTTTCGAAAAATTTAACCTTCTATTGAGCCACTTTTCTTGTTTCCACAAAATCTCATGTCCTTAATGAAATAGTACAGTAGTACAATCCTTATATACTCCATAATTATTATTACCAGTACATTGTTGAAACAACACACAAATGATATAATTCTCTAATAACAACATAAGAACGCTATTCATTCCTCCTCATTTGTGGTAGTAACATAACTTTATTATTATCCAATAACAACATTTAGGGAATACTCTGATGATTTGGAAATTGGTTCGCGTAGTGTCCCAACTCCTTACAGATGAACCATTGCACATTTGAGACCATTTTCTCACCCTTGATGTCACGTACATGGTATCCTTTTTCTCCACACATATAACAAACTCCCATTCCTTTCAGGAGAGCTCCATGGTGTTTCATCCCACATTTATCACATATGTGAAAATTCATTTTATCCCTCTTCCTTTTATCCATCTTTCTCTCTTCTATCCTATTCTTCTATTACTTCCCTTCAAAGCCATAGGACTCAGTAATCTCTTTACTTATCTTATCAACACATGATACTATTTCTTCATATGATAACAATATGTGGAAGAATATTTCTCTTCCAAATGATGGCTTAATACCATGAATGATATGATCCTTCTTATTCTTTGGATCTTATGTAATACTAGAGTTCACATTCATTCTACTGGGTGGCATTTATATATGATAGCATAAACATGGTCAGTTTATGAATTGAAATGAATAATTCCAATCTTGTAAAATAACTAAGGAAAATTAAACAGTTTATGGATATAATCCATAATCATAAAAATGTTTTATTTGAGTAAATATATACTCATAAGACCTTTATAATGGTTTGTAATGAAAATGAGAATTATCCTAAGCATATCTCCCGGGAGTGTTGTAACCAAGAGTGAAGCAAGGCCCGTTTTAATGCACCAGTACCTGTTCGAGTCTAGCTCAAAGTGATGATTTTGGGTTTTACCCCTAGGTACATCTGTTCCATATCTGCCTCTACCTACTCATATCCAAACAGTGATGTATATCTTGCTAAACTCACAAAATCTCTACAAATACCAAAATTCTATGAAGTTCTTCTATAAAAATCCAGAAAGTATATCATAGGGCTATGTGATCTAATAAAAGTTTATCTAAACATAGTTTCCATGGTTATATATAAACTTCCTCTGATACCAACTATAACGCCCTGACCCCAGTTACACAGAGTCGGTGCATTATTTTAATACATTTGCATGATTACAAGGAATAATGTCCCGAAGGACAGATCAGTTTAGGAGTCTTGGAAAATAGATTACATACATGAATGTTACATTTTACTTTAAGACATAAAAACAACATAAATAATATTTATTTATGTCATTATTCCCTTGGCTTATCCCTACATATCAATCACAATACACTTCTTGGAATCATAGGAAAAAGAAAACACTGAAAGGGGTGATCTCAAACGCTCAGTATGGGTAAGGAATATATTGGAAACATTCAAAAATAAGCATAAACATTTAAAGTAATTTATAAATAAAGAAAAATCCTATTAAACTTGATCTTCAACATAATATGGCAAAAATAAAATGAAATAATTCCATTTACTTATTCACATAGATATTCTACTATTAGAATAATCACATGCAATATCAATAACCACTTTCATAATGGTGGAATGCATAATTCCAGACTATCATAAACACGTAGCGAAGGCCTTGTGTCATGAATAAAAATAATATTTTGTCAAGGCCTCGTGACACGACACTAGTTTTTATTATGAGACCTACCGGTGCATCGACGAGCTATAGCAGGATCCACCAATCACTTACTATGTCCAATGCATTCCTCATATAAAAATGTTTAAACATAACATAAACATTAGTATTAAAACATGCATACAGAATGTCAATACTTTCTCCATAAAACATGAATGGTATTAAAGTAACACATCTACAGTCAAAAATATCATATCTCACTAAATACAATAAGGAATATTGTATTATAATAAATCAACCTCAATCCAATATAATCTCCAGTAGAGGATGCTGACGTAGTTGAAAATGATGAGTAAAACTTCTTGAGAGAAATATCCTTTCTGTAAAATCATTTAAAAATCACACAATTATAAAAAAAATTAATTTAAAAGAAATTTTTGAATCAAAGTGTCCCATAAAACTTTGAAACTTTCGAAAAGAATTATCATTACAAAACTTTCATGTCCATATAAATAAATCCTTAAAATCATTATGAAAACATGGACATTAATTAAAATGATTTAGAAAGATAAATCATTAAAACATCTGAAATTATGATCTCGATAAATATTACCTTTAAAAATCCTTAAAATCTTCATTTTGAAAACATTTTTATGAAAAATGGACATGGATGATAAAAATTTCCCTATAAATACTTACACATAAACAATCTCAGATAATAATGAGATTAAGGAATTAACCCTTAACAATTTGTTAACTTACGAAACATACACCCAATGAAAGAGGTATCATACAATTAATATTTAAATACACATAAATTAAATTTTATTACACAAATAATACAATTATAGGCAGTAAATACACCCCAAAAAAGGTAATAGTGGAAATATGGCATGAATCTCAAGGGAATAATGAGTGAGATGAAAACCCCTTACCTTGCACTTTCCTTTAGTCGAGGTTATGTTTAACCTCTTGTATGAATATCGTAGTATGTTATTAAATTATACTAGAACCGTATTAATATTTATGATATCATACATGATTCATTTATGACTTTATACTACCCATTTAACAATAATTTCCAAGTTAAATTAACATTTTTGGTAATAATCGTTTTCGTTATTGTACGAGTTTTAACATGTTACTCTTGATTGTATCACATAGATCATGATTTAAATACATCCAAAATATAAACCATGATAAATATATTATATATATTTAGAATATAAATATTTATTATAGGCATATATATGAAATGGAAAACACCGTTTTGGGAGATGGTAGTCTGTACGTATGCATAAATGCTCTTTCTGCTTTCATATAGTATTGAACAAGAGTAATTGAATAATATATATTTAAGTAAATAAATACTTATATATATAAATATATATATATATCTTTAGTATCATTATTATGTCACATATTACATACTTATTAATAATATATATTTTTATAATTGTCAATGAATGGTGAACTTGGAAATGAATCTCATCGAGTCGTGAAGACGGTAATCTGTACGTACGCATGAGTGAAAATATCATTCCTTTGATAACATATAATTTGATGTTATATAATATATACAGAATCATTATCATGTTATATTTATTATTTACTTCCATTTCACATCATTATCATACCCGTCCAAATAATAATGTTTTGAATAACAATTACACCACGACTTGGAGACGGTAAGTTGTACGTATGCACGTATGGTAACATGTCATTCAAAGGATGGATAGAATGTTGAATAAGGTAGTAACATATTTATAATAACATTAAATATATATAAGATACTAGTCTTATCATTTTATAATGTAAATAACAAATAATGATGATGTTGAAGAAGAAAGGAACTTCAAAAAGGGTGGTGAAAACATTGCCTCTTCTTTGGGTTCTTCATTTTGATTTGATCAAAATGGATACTTAGGATATTTTTATGATAAAACTAAGGCCTCTAGGTTGAAGTTAGGGATGTTTAGAGAGTATTTGGTCAGGTTTTGGCTGAAACCAAAGGAATTTAATATGTTAATTAGTGATAAGGGGGAGTTCCCTTTTAAAAGAGGGGTGAGGGACACCTTTGGAAAAGCTAGAAATATGATTTTATAATAAATTTATATTCAATTTCTAATGGATAAAAAGTGTATAATTTAATGTTTAATGTGGTGATAGGTCTAAATCAGCTCAACAAATAGATTTTAGATAGGGTTTGGTCATTATATTAACCTTATCTTTTAATTTAAACTCTTAGTTAATTATATTGGCATTTACCATGTCACTTTGTATTTTTATATAATATAGATAATCAACATACTATATACATCCATTCATCCCCCAAGTGATCCATTAATGATACAACTATCATAATATAATTCTCTTGTCTGAGCCTTATATTTCTAGGAATTTAATATTAATTAATAATATAATATTTTTTTTAAAAACTCTTTTATGTAAATTTTGACACTATTCAATAATTTCTTATTGTTAAAGTCGTAAAAAATTTATTAATTCGAAAAAAAATCATTTAAGAAATCATAACTTGTCATCATAACCAATAAAATTCGTGGATGTCATAAAAACATTCAAATTATATTTATTTTAACATTTATAATACCAATTATTTGATTCTTACATTAATAATTAAACTACTACATCATTATTGTGTCAAAATAAATTTAACTATTAAAAGTATAAAAATTATAAATAAAATACCATTATGTAGGAAATTGTTTTAGCTTTGGAATTAATATTTATAGACGAAAATCCAACATATATAACCCTATGTAAAAATTGTTTTGATAAAAGATATATTTTTATGTCATTTTTTTATTCACTTTATCTTAATTAATATAAAGTGTCCCTATCACCTTCAAGTGGCTCCATGGGGTCCCAAAATCGACCCAAAGATTCCCATTGTTGGACATGTATCACCCAATAAGGGTAGGACACGTTTTAGGGTAATTTATTATTATAATAATATCATTTTTTCCCTTATTTTCCGTATTTACCGTTTAACAATGTTAAATAAAATATTAACCGAATTAATTATTCAAAATGTCTCAAAATAAAAGTTACCTATTTACACAATTTTGATATCCAGATTCCAAATATGGAATCCATTTTTCCAAATTCAAAACACATAGGTGGAAAAAATTAATTTAAATTTATTTCTCCTCGTTATAACAAAAAGCGTGTTTTTAAGAGATAATAACTATCAAAAGATTGACACTTGTTTATTTTTGGTTTAATTGTGAAATTATGTCCAATTAACTACATCATATTAAATGGTAAAAATATATTAAAAATATATTTTAAAACCACTCATATTAATAATTTATCACTATTAATTATTTTGATTAAAAAATTTGTTTTTAATTAAAATTTAGTAATTTTCACTATTTATAAAAATATAAAAGTTATCCGAAAAAGTACCAAAGTTTTACCCTAGGCTAAATTGGAAATTCAGAATCCAAAAATGATGTCCATTTTGAGAGATAAAATTTATTAAATTTCAAAAATTAGGTATTACTATTCATAAGGGCTACTTTGATTGGTTGTAGTGTGTGTTAGAACTTGATATTGCATACAACACATGCTACTGTATTATTAAAAAAAATCGTACCTTGGGAGCATGGGGTGTTACATTGTAAATTTTAGAAGCCCTCATTCTATGGAATAAATTTATTATTTCTAATTTAATATAAAAATGTTTAAAATATTTGATATAAAAAGGGCTCACTGTTAAAAGTTGGTAAAAGTGCATTTATGAAAAATACTTCTTTTATCTCAAAGAAAATGAATTTCTTCATACATTATGTATAAGAAACTCATAATATGTATTCTAAAATTATATGTATTATATAAAGTTCAAAATTTAGTTAATACTATTCATAACCTCTTTCGAAAGACTTTTTTGGTAAGGCATGGTGCGCTTGAACTCGGTGTTGTGTGTAGTGCAAGTTATTGAATTATTTTGAAAAAGTAACACACTATGAAATCTTGAGGTATTACAAACCCAGAACACAGAACATGAAATAATGCTTCACACCCCCGACAACTCCGGACTGCGCACGAGCTTCACCCCAAGACCTGTGGTACCTCTAATGGCTGAAGTATCTCTTTCCTCGCAGTCAGGCTCTGAGATTCTCTGGTCACAATGTATTTTTCATGATACGCTTTCAGCAAAACGTCGTAAATGACCAAAGTACCAACAATGATGACACATCTTTGGGGGACGATACTTAATGGTTTTCTTTCTAGAACCGAGCACACTGGTGCCACAATACTGAATAGTCCAACAGACTAGAAATCAAAACCACTACAGATTTATCCTTAGAAATTGGTCCCTTTGGCACAACCTGCTCGCTAGGTGGGGAACCTTCTTAAGCAGGTTGATATACTAGATTTCCAACCATCTGCACTCTGGAGACCAACTTAGCTAAAATTTCCTTATTCACCAATATCCCGAAATGATGGTTCCTAGAAGGGAGGACCAGCACCATGATCTCTAGACGAAGACACCTGATGAAGAGAGAGGTATTCATAAAATCTTGGAATGCTACCTCCAGAGAAAAGGACACAAGAACCGTGAAATGGTCAACAAATGAGTTCACCATATTTTGGCCTTGACGAATACTCACAAGCTCTTACCTTGTCATCCTCTTTACATCTTCAGGTATAAACCATTGGATGAAGACGAATTTAAAGATGTCCCATGTCATCCCAACCATCATTGAAGGTGTGGAAAGAAACTCCCATTTGTCCAGAGGTGCACCTATGAACAAACCCAAATTTGCACACACTCTGACGTCATCGGGAGTTCCCAATATCCTAATGATTTGTTAGACTTCTTCAAGCCACTATGTTCCCTCTAATGGACCCCGGTCACCATGAACAATAGGAAATGTATGATAATGACAAAAAATAGGCATGACTTATCAAAACCCATGGGGTATTTTCTTGGTGTAATTTTTTGAACGACATATAAAACATAGAATGAAAACCAATATCCGATCGAGGCAACATAATTGAATGTACCATCATCTTAAATTAACCAGCTCAACAAAACAAGAACAAACAAAAGAAAAAACAAAACAAACATTCGTTTTTAAAATGCCCCTTGTAATTTTAGATTTCAAAACTGCCTTCTTTCAAGTCCATTTTTCAAATTCCAAACCAACTTTTCCAATGAATTTCAATTTCCAAAATTCATTTCCCCTTTTAAAAATCACTTTAGAAAAACAAGGTCAAACATTAAATTCCATCTTCACACCCCAGTAATCCCATGAACCGTTGCACATGTATTCATCCACATTCATCAATACACACCAACACAAACATCCCATGTATTCCCTCACATGTGAAAAGGATCACAAAGATAACTCGAGGTTGTAACCCTAACGATACCTCTACCAGTCCCAAGAAAACACCGCATTTTTAGACCAAGAGATTTCTATTTTTTTAAAAAATATCCCCTTCACAAATTTAAATCCAATTAAAAGAAATCATTATCATTTCAAAAACTATTTTTTATCATTTTCAAAAGTGCACATGCACCCACAATAACAAGACAACACCCAACTTGTATCAAATAATCGAAGAGATGGATTATTATCCTTGCTTAACCTAGAGACATGGTAGTGTTCCATTCCCAAAGTAAGCGTCAAAAACTATGAAGAAATTAATTTGTGTACATGGACTACACGTGGGTCACTACTCCATGTACAATCGCAATGTAACATCGGTTTCCCTCTGTTGTAATCCATCAATCCAAAATAAATCAGAATGAGACAATAACTGAATTCCTGAACTACACCTAGCGATTCGAGGTTCGGAACAGGCGAGGGTTCATGACGTCCTTCCCATACCTACCTCTAATGTCCCAACTATCCTAATATCAATCTACTAGACACCCCAAATAACAAGGGCCTCCTCTGATACCATTTTTTCATGAACCAACCCGGATCGACCTAGAACCGATCACATGAGCCGGCCCGCAACAAGGCCTGAGGGGTGTTACCAATCCCCATGGACTGGAAACTAGTATCAGGAATCAAAACCAAACAAGAGGGAACAATTTTGCCCAGTGAAAATAAATAAATTAGTGGAAAAAGTAGAATAATTAAAGGCAAATAAATGACATGAAAAAGGAAGAACGACCAATAAAAGAAAACTAACCTAACCACCAACAAAAACCCGCGCGACTCCAAGAGTTTCTCATGAGTCCACAACCAAATCTCTCCCGCAACGAGAGAGCTCATGTCAAACCCGAAACAAAAAAAAATATAGAAAAACACTATAGGAGTGAGTATTAAAACTCAGTAGGAGTTCCCAACAAACTGTTTCCAATGAAATACCATTAAACAATGAAATTTACTAATTCCAGGTTTGAACTAAATTATAAAAAATATGGGATTCCACACACACACTTATATTTCTAATACAAGTAACAGTCCATTTCACTTTTTAATTTAAAAAAAAAGTTTAATGTTTGAAAGGAACAAGTGCATTACATTTTAAAACATTTCTATGAACAAGTTAGAATTTCAAATTTCAGTTTTTAGTCAAATGGATAACTACACACAACACAAAACAAAAACTTAGGGAAATGGAAAAGAAGTGTCACATAGGGGCCAACATCCAAACCAGACCTTTCAATCTTCCACCACAAATAAAAAAAAATTAAAGAAAACATGGGTAGAACCTAGGAGATCGTGAAAAATCCAGAACATACCATACATGTGACTCAACCTAATGGTATGTCAACTCTCGATGATGTCATAATGACCAAACTCCAGGTGTTTCCCTACATGGAATAACCGAGGGTCCCAATACCCTTGTATATTATAATCCAAACTAAGGGCCACTAACCAGTGTCTAATCTGGACTAGTGAGGCAATCGTTCTCAGAAAATTCACTTATTATGACAGGTTCCCATGTGAGCACGTATAATAAAAAGGTAAGGGGTGATTCAACAAAGACAATCATGTAGCACGAACATCACACGCAACTAATTCAGTCTAGGTACACCAAATGTCACCCCTGAGTCACCCCAATGAGAGTTTTCTAAAATAATTTATTTTATTAAAGTTCCAAACGGGCCTTCACCAATCCTAAAGAAAATACTCATTTCTCAAGAGAACCAAAACACATGTTCACGCTTCAGAAATAATCATATATCAATAAACCAGAACTACATTTGAAATTCTGTGAATTATGCTTAAAGTCCAAACATGCATTCTTTCACCACTGGGAGTCCATTCATCAAGAATGTATTTCAACTATTGTGTCTAAAATAAACAAATATTTTTAAACCAAATAATCATTTAGAATTTAATTATCTTAAATTATTTTCAATTTATTAAAATTAATAAAATATCAAGCAATCAATAAATTCTAAATTTAATGATGTGTGAAGTGGGGGACCTACCTCGACTCGTATCTTATTTACGATGACGATGCAACACGTCTCACACTTGTACATAAGTACGTGAAAACTACTGAAGACCGCAATACCATTGGTTTTCCTCACCAATGTGCTGCGAAAAACAAAAAACAACTAAAAACCCATAACCAATGACTTAGAACAATCCAAATGAACAAACAACGCAAAAACCACATCGACATATTTTCAAAAAATACTTCACATAATATAGAATATTTCCAAATACACATTAAAATTTGTGAACCATTTTTTCTCAAAAAATATCTCACCGATTTACACACTCAAAAGAAATAATCAATAAGCTCAACATAGAAAACAATATTAAAAAACACAACGAGAGCCAACTCAATGTAACACCACCAAGTGACACGAATAGGGTTTTATATCAATAAAACACCCCATTTCAAGTAAACATTCTTCTTTATTAACAACCGCACATCGCCAACTTTTCAATATATAATTCACATATCATAAAAAATCTAATAAATTGTTACATAGTTAAAAATCAATGTCGACACATCTAAATAGATTTTATACTCATAAAAACACTTTTTAATGCATACACCTCTCACAAACCCTTGAAAACATAGTTCGCACCATCCAAAATCTCCCTTAAACCATTTTGAAATCATTTCACCAAAGCAACACCAAAACACACCAACCAATCCAAAAAACACATTAATAAAAACACACCAACCTAAACGAGAACACACCAATAATTTCAAAACAAAAACACCCTTTTCACCACAAAAACAAGTCATGGAATGAATTAATAAATTCAATTATGTATAATAAATTCATCTAATGGTGTTAAGGACAAGAAAAACATATATCAGGTTTCGAAAACACCCAAAAATTGCTTCCAAACACCAATCGCACCACAATCGCACCATGTGGTATCCAAATCGAAGCCTAAATTAATAATTAGAACTGAAACCAATCAAAATCAAATCCTAAAAGCATAAAAAACTTTAAAAACTTGGAAAATGAATAAATTAAAAACCCTACCATAATGGAGAACTCACGGAGTAAGTCGCACCAAGGGATGGGGGAGAGTGGGGTACTAAAGGCGGGTCGCACTAGAGTGGAGTAGTGACCACATGGGAAAGAGGAAGTCGTCCGGGAAACCTCAGACAACAACAGTTCTCACGAGGCATGGAAGTGGAGAGGTCGGGTTTCACACACCGAATGGATAATCCAAAATGGGTGGTGCGCCGAAGTGAATTCTCCAGGGGAGAGGGTTGTGTGTGACAATGAGTGCGGCAAGGAAAGGTCGGAGTGAAGGAGAGGTGAGGTTTGAGGAGGCCTGGTGATGGGAGGCTGAGTAGTAGCTTAGGGGTGTGACGACAGTGTGGTGTGAGGGGTTGGGGAGGTCTCCAGCTAGGGTGGTCATGTGAAAAGGAATGAAGGGAAGGCGGAGGTCCAGATGTGGCGGGTGCAGAGAGGTCTAGAGGCGGTGAGTATGGAGAGGGCCAGAGGCAGCGGGTGCATGAGGGTGAGGCGAGGCATGCACATCTGCTCAGGAGGATAGCAGACAGGGGATGAAGAAGGGTCCTGGGGAGGCGTATCATGCGGGTAGTCTAGTGTTAGAAATTTTTTATTCAATCATAATATTTATAATAATTTTAATATCAGAAATAATAATATTAGTATTACCAATAATAATAATGATTACAATAATAATTTAAATAATAATAATGATAATACCAATAATAATAATTATAGTAATAATAATATAAATACAATCAATAAAACAATAATAAGAATAATAATAACTATAAAAGTTATAATAATAAAAATTATAATAACAAAAATAATATAAATAAAAATAATAACAATAATAACACATTATTGATATTACCATTATCAATAACATGAAAACATTATTATTATTGTAATTTAACCATCTAACCAACTTTATTTACATAAAAATTATTTATTTTAATCTTTAGATACTTTCATGGACACCTGGATAACGACCCGACCACCACCTTTTGTGCGATGACCGTGCATGGGTCTGAAACCCACAAAATATGTTTATTGAAAAAAAATTAATCTGAGATCCAACCCGGACCTTGATGAGATGACCTGGAGCCATGTTATAATAAAATAAAAATTAATTTAAATGTCGGGGTGTGACAAATAGAGTCATAAAAATTATCACATCATCAAAATATATAATATTATTTTTTATTCATTACTAAAAACTAAAAATTAACAATAATTCTCTCGAGTAATGATATTAAAACTAAATCAATTCATAATAATCTATAAATTTTGGTATTTTCATGTTTCTGTTTGTCTATCACCCTAAAATAAAAATACTATAAAATAAAATAATAACATGAAATGATAAAATAATATGTTATATTATTTCAAATAAATTTATAAATATTAATTTTATTTCTTCTATATAATTTTTTAATTAATATTGATATCGATAATTATGACCCAAACATTTGATTTCTAAAAATCAACATAACATGTTAATCATTATATTATTCTCTAGTGATCATTACTAAAAAATTAATAGAATAAAAATATGAATTTGAAAAATATTATAAACCTAAATTTATTATACCATTAAGATATTTGATTAAAAATTAGGCAGGAGAGTAAAGATCATCATCTATATTATGAAACTTGTTAAAAATTTTAACCATTACTCCACATGATAATGAAAATAGATATTAAAATTATAAATTTGATATAGGGAAGAATTAAATCCCATTTTTATAAAAAAAATTAGAAGTAAATAATTGTTTTAAATATCGTATTTGATCGATTTTTTATTTTGGTGATTCAATTTTTTTAGTAGAATATAATAAATAAGGTATGGGGTTTTTTGTCTCAAATTTAATTTATTAGGACATATTTCATTGTTTTTTTAATGTTATTGAGGATATGGTGTTATTACTACCTAATTGGGTATTTTAATACATTAACATTATAAATATGTTTTTAAGATAAATTTCATGATATTTATTTAAATGTCCTTTGACTCCCATGGTGCAAAAATTTTAAGTATCTCCCATAACGAAATACATACCATGAGACTTATTTTATATCAACCACATAATTTTTTTTGAGTTTATAAATCCATGGATTTAATTTTATCAAGGATTGTAAGAGAATTAAATGAACTACATTTTATTCTTAATGAACATTTGTATAATGGATTTTGAATCAAAGATTACTAAAGACAAATGTCTTTACGTATAATATTATTCTCAAATAAAATTATTCGTTCAGAGATAATCCATATATTTAATTTTGTATCATTCTAAAAAATATATAACTTTATTTCTTATATTCATGGGGTTTAACATTTCACAAAAAAAATTATATTTCACTTCGGTCATATATTACCCAAAGTGTTTCTTCTACCCAAAATTGATCATACCCATTAATTTGACAAAAACCTCCATTTTTCGGACCTATTTTTGTAGGATTATTTTGTGAATGAACTTATATATTCATAAATAATTGAATTAATTAATTTATTAAAATATTTACTATTCTTGATATTTTTTAGATATTTTTTTCAAATTTTTTATTTGGGTTATTTTCATATGTTTTTGAAATTAATAATTTTCGAAATGATTTTTTATGTGAAAAATATATCTCTTATTTTTATTTTTTATTTGAAACATCCTCCATACATAATCATATATTCTAGAGAAAATATATTCCTAAAATTTAATGAATTAATTAATTTATTAAAAATTATGTTCAAAGGGTCAAGGATATTTCAAATTTCCAATGTAATTTTTTTAATGATTCAAAATAAATATTTCATCTATTTGATAATATTATTATATATTTTATTCTTTTTTTATAGTATTATTAAAATGATTACCAAAAACATCATTCAAAGGATGGATTATGAAATGATGTTTTTAATTTAGAGAAGTGGAATGCATAGAAAAAAACATAATAAAACATGTTTAGGATATAGGAAAGCATAATACTATTTTTTGGAAAATAGAGAAAGTGGAATGACAATGGTTTTTTAAAAAATCATGAATGAAAAAATATTGATGATATAAATTTACAATATGTGAAAAATTAAAGAGTAAATAGGGAATTCAATAATAATTTTGTAGTTATTGATTACTCATCATATATTTTAAATTAAATAACTATTAATCTATAGAAAAGAAAATTTTCATTAAAGAAAATTGGGATTATGGTCATCTCTGATGTGAGGATGTGAAATGTGGCAATATAAAATTATTTAATAGATTAATATATGATACATGACCAATGAATAAGGTATTAACAAGGGATATTATTTCTACGGATCATAAACAATTCTGATATATATTTTTATAAAATATATACCTATACTTTTTATTTAATTTTCATTGGATATTACTTATTTTATAAGATAATAGTTTAGAAACACTTCCATTTTATTTCCACCTAAATTTTGGGGAAACTAATGATTTGTGAAAAAATAAGTGAAAAAAATTGATAAAATGATTTTATATTGGAAACGGATAATTATAACATGTTCCATATATTTTTAATAAAATATAAATAAATGATTGATGTTACATATTGAAACTTAAATGGAAATTTTTTTAATATGATAAATGTTTATTTTTGAAATGCTTCGTCTGAAATGATGTGGTGATATAATTTTCAAAAAATATTTATATGAATCAAAATAATTTAATAATTAGATCATTCTGAATGTATATATATTTCAAATAATTCTTGTGTTTTGTAATACTTATTTGAATTATTTTTAATTCCATGGAATTCCATCGATTTCTTCTTTTTTAAAATATATATTTATTATACTATTTATATTCAATATATAAATTACTAATATCATAGATTAAATTTGATTCCACATAATTTTTTATGAAAAAACATTATTCTTGAATAGATTACATTCTACATAGTATAATGTTATTTCTATGTAAATTAAACAATAAAAAATTTATCAATAATTCTTTATAAATTAATCAACACTTGAAACAAAAAATCATACTAATTTTTTTAGGATTCCAAAAACGATGAAATTTTAATATATCAATATATATATAATTACCGTTTATAATATTAATATTTTTACTCATTAATTTTGGGAAATATTATTGAATAAGTTGGATATTTTAAAAATTATAATATTTTTATTAGAGAAATTTGGATAAAACACACATTATTTTCTTGTATATGTTCAATATTAACGACTCATAAATATATAAGAATGATTAAATTATGATTTGTATGGAAAATGACTTGTATGTACATTTAATTCATATATAATAAAATCAGAATAATAAATATTGATCATTAAAAATTAGAAAATATGTATAACATATGCCTATTGAGAAAACATTTATATATTTTAATTAAAAACCGAAATGAGTTAATAATCATTAAATATTCTTCCAAAAAATTTATTTTAAAATTAAATATAAAAAAATATAAAATGAATAATATGTGAGATCACATAATTATGAATTCCATAAAATATGGTAAATCCAAAAATTCTACAAAATGGATGAAAAATAAAAGGAATTTATCATTTAATTTTTTTTCTAATAATTAGTAATTCTTATACATATTTTTATAAAAGTATTGTCAAAAAATTTTACATATGAAATATAATAAAATTATTATTATTTATAAAATCAATATCACTGTGTAATTTGAAAAAAAAAACTTATAAATAAATCACATTTTAGGGAAAATAAAGAAAACAATTTGATTTTCACATTTTTTCTGAAAAATATTAATGCGCAACTTGTTTTCAATTAAATAAAAAAAATTAATGCCTATAATATTTTTATGATATTATCATCTCGTGGAAAAATTCATTGGCACACAAATATTTTATTTGAAAATATTTTAATTTATTTCAGATCAGCTAAAATATCATTTATCATAAATTAAGAACAAAATAATTAATTATATCATTATAGGGAAACATCTTCGTTGAGTAAGTTATTGAATTATATGAAAATTAAAATTATGATGATAACCCAAAATATTTTTTCTTATATATTTTTTATTTTTTCGCCAACTCATTTATGAAATATATTGATATGACATTGAATTCATGGTATGAATTAAAAAGTTTATAAAAGTAACATATTTTTTTTAAAATATTAATGTGGTTAATAATATTAATAATAATAATAATATAGACTCATTTATTATAAATAAACAAAATTTTAATTTTAAAAAATAATTTTATAGGTGAAATTTTTTTATAGGAAACCATTCCAATATATATGTTTTGGATGGTCATATATGTTTTGTATTCATATCAAAACAACAAAAAGTATATTGCCTAAATTAATAAGATATGAAAACAAATTAGTTTAATTGTATTTTGAATGATATTTTATCTTCATATTTTGATGAATATATATATATATATATATAATAATGGTTTTTTCTAAGTTATAACATTTCAGGATTCATTAATATTAAATTTAAAAAAATATTATGATCATAAAAAATCATCATTATTCAAATTATGTGGAATAATAATTATTTTATTTTATTTTATCGATTAATGATAAAATAATATTTATTTAGAGGTTTTCATTTGTAAATAAGAGTTCTAAATATTTGATAAAAATTGTATAAGATGAATACATAAATGTTATATGCTTTTAGGAAAAATACAATATTAATATATTTAATAGGATATTTATTATTATATTGATTATGATGAATATTGATATAACATATTCATGTTAAATAAAATATCAATCTAATATAAAAAGAATGAAACTATAAAACATAAAAAAAATTGTTAATATAAATGACTATAGAAAGTTTAAAAATAATTTTTCTATATAACATAGAAATGAAATTATTATATTTTTAATCTCAGTCTATTTTAATAGATGGGAAATGAAAAATAGGTTGAATAATAGAGCTCATTTAAAAGATGGTATCAATTCATAAAATAAATTTATTCATTAATTTATTTAAATTTATAATATTTTGATTGATGATATAATAGATACATATATTATTAAAATTATCATAAAATATTATATTGTTAGTGAAAATTATATCGAAATAATATGAAATTATTATGATGGAATAAGAAATTCAATTGATAGCTGAAACAAAAAATATATATTATCTTTATGAAAATAATAATAAATAATCATAACCAATGGTATGTTAGATGAAATATATATTTTGGATGGTTGGAAATAAGGATCTTCAATTTTAAAAAATCTTAATATAATATATTTTCCAAGTAGATATTTTTTTATGAAAAGAAACATTTTTGATTCCATTAGTAAATAAAAAACAATGAGGTAAATTATATAAAAAATAAAAATAATATATAATAATTATGTTTTTTGTATTGATTCATAGCTCGAAATAATATATAATTATATGTAATCATATTATATAATATGAATATATTTTAACAATTGAATTTTTTTAAAATAATTGAATTATGATAATATTGAAATATTGGATTTTAATTGATTATCTACATTGTTTTAAAAGCCTATTACACTGTAATATAAATTTATCCATTCAAAAAAAAATTTAATTAAATATATGGTTGATCTAAGATTATGTGAATCTAACATATTGATCACTATTATTTTTAGTATGACTGAAAGAAACAAATATTTAGTGAGATTCCATACACATTAAAAAATATCGATGACCTAATAATATCCATTAAATGATTAGAATGAATTTTTCATCTTTGTACTTTCATAACACATATAGGTAATGGTTTTACTTACATTTAAAATGTTGATAAAGTAAAAAAAATATGGTAATATAATGATATTTACTTGTGTAATCACAAGTAAATAGAAGATAATTCAAATTCTATGAATTAGTGGGACAAATCATTCCTTTTATAGACAAAACTTCTATAGATAATGTATTTTTATTTCATGAGTAGTGGAGTACCAAGACCAAATAAGGTACTAAAATAAATTATCTCGAGCATATTTTGATTATTTTTCCTAAATACAAATGATATTACGTTAGTAACGAATAATATATCGTTATTAAACAATAGACAATGAGAAAAAGGGTTTCACCAAACCCATTATCTACCAAATGATGCACTAATAATTGAGGATAGATAATCCTAATACTTAAACAAATTATATATCATAATTTATGAAAAATATTTAAACTAAAAATAGATATTTAAATATAAAATTAAAGTAATTTTAAAATTAGATACATAAATAAATAATCTTAAATATAAAAAACTACATCTTTCAATAAAAATACACATAATGCTTCTAACACCCACATATCTTCTGAAACATCATAGTATACTGGGGGAAAATATATGAAAGTGGGCAAGCTAGAATTCCCTTAAATGAAATGAAAATGGAAATAAAGAATAACATAATCATAGAGGCATAAAATTATATGATAATGTGAACAAATATAATCTTGTAATATTTTCCAATAGCAATGAAATCATATGATTCAAAAAACTTTAATAAATGCCCCAACATAAAAATAAATGACATCATATGAATATGTCAAGGCTAACAGCCAAGAGAACATAGTATATGATCAAATCCATCATAAATTTTATATTTATGGGAATGTATCCACAAAAAGGTAGTTTTCATATGAAAATCAATAATTCACTATAGATAGTGTTCTTAGACCATCCAATTTTACATCTTATATGAAATCTAATGATACATTACTATTCTACAATGCATTATAAGCCTATAAGAGAACCAACCATTACAAATAAGGATAAATTCTATCGTAATATATAAAATAATATGACTTTTTAAAAGGGTAAATTGTAACATACGTAAATCAAAATCATGATAAAAAACATGGGAAGAATGTCAGTTTAATAATTATAGTTTAGGCCATAATGGAATACTATATCATAAGTAGTAAAATTAGGTGAATAATTAAATAATTATTATTTTTATTTTGAAAATTATAAACATGACTTAATCATTGATATCCAAAAATATATTTCTTTTTAATCGACATGAAAAAGAATTAATAAAAATGTATTACTTTGGTTAAAAAATATGAAATACCCAAAGAATATTTTTAAGAATGATAGAAAATAAACTTTTAAATATAAATAAAATTAAACCATTTGTTATATACATGATATAATTTTTTATTTTATAATCATTTCAATATTCTAGAACTTTTTATTAGGTGTTTCTTGACATGAGACTAGAAATAAGAATATTCATTTAAACATTGTTTACTTAAATTTTATTGTTTTTGATGGTGTTAAAATCATTTATAAACCTATTAATGAAATGTATGTTTTACTAGTAATATATATTAGTATCATTTATACAAAAACATAATAATATCATGGGGATGATATTTCACATAAAATTTAACAAAATAACAATATAACCAAAAACTGATGAGGGTCTTAGAAAAGGCCTCTTTTTTGGTTTTAACCACCATTAATAAAATACCACATCTTTAATTAATAATATAAAACCATATTTTGAAGATTTTAAAAGGTACCCATGATGTCCAAATGAGATATTACCCATTGATATCTTTAGTTATAAATGAAAACATTTTTAGGATGTGAAATCATCGACATTGATGTGAAACTGTATTATTAAATGGTTGGGATTCTTCATAAATTTTAAATATTTTAATTATAAGTTGTCTAAAAATATAAAAATTGTGTATACCATCTGAAATGATATATTAAACTTAATAACAATCAGTATAACTCTCGAAATCAAAATGAGTATGGAAAGGACCCTTTTTTTGGAAGACATTAATCATAACCCATATGATGTATGGGAATAAATGAAAACAATACTTCCAAGTTCAATACCAATACATGATATCATATTTCTTATTTATGTACATAAACTATTTAAAATTATCATAATATCAATAAACTCTAGAAAAAATGTTTATTAAGATGGAAACCCATAGGGTTTCATTAAAAATATTACAAATCTCTTTAAAATAGATCAATATTATGTTTTATGTGATAATAACAAGATTAACGGTAATTCATGGTATTATATATGTAATTTGAAGTATACAGAGTATTTTAATGAAATTAGGTGCATAAAATAAAATTTCAATGAAAAGAAAAATCTTCAGATAATCCCAAAAAATCATTAGTAATTTTTGAATAAAAGGTAATTAAGATACTTACGATCAATTGGTCTAATAAATTTTATTCATTAAATCATGTATTATTCCAAAATATTTTAATTCATATTAAATAAACCAAAAAAATAACAAATTAGTGTAGAATAATAAAACATGTCTTAGTGAATTAAATTAGGATGGAAACTATTACCTCGTGTTTAAAATCTCTATAAAAATTCACATGACATCATGATTATTAAATTAGTTTCACAACATATATACACAATATACATATTCAATTATATTTAATTTTTTAAGGTATATATATATATATATATTATTTTTAGAACTTATTTTTAATATTTTTTATACATGTGTTGTATTAATGATGTTGAGTGGTCAACATTTTTATTACACATTCAATTTGATTGACAGTTTCAGTTGTTTTGTAAAATAACTTCCTAATCTCTATAATTTTGGATATTCAGTTCCTTTATCATTCCACTAGTAAATTAATTTTTTAATTCTTTATGATCTGGGGCATTGTAGATTTATGAACCTATTATTTTTAAATCCCATATTGATGGTTAATTAAATTCGTATTAGGTGTATAAAGAGGATCAATGATGTCCGAAGGGTTTGAGACATTAAATGAATGTAATTTATTCCATTCAGTGTATATTTTATGTTTGACACACAATTAGTAATAATAATTCACCCAAAAAGTGTTATGTAGACGGAGGGGTTCATGGTTAACTGAGAAGTGTAAGTGGGAAATCCAAACATAATGGATTTGGATAGAGCCATTCAACTAGGTTGGTGCACAGTTTTTCAAGTAGTGTTAGATCCTGATGTAACTATGAAATTTGGATCTATCTTGGATTGATTCCATCACATAGTTGGGTATGGTTTGGAGAAATTAGTTGACTAACAGTGCATCTCTTTAAAAAAATTACCTTTTTCCACCTCTATATTTTAAGTGTTCTACTCTATTTAATTATGAATTTCACATCCTTCAACACTAGTGATGAACTAAAATTAAAATGGCTTCCCAAGGATCAATTTTCTTCATTTATATGTTTTTTGAAGTTCCAATTGGTGAAGATCTATGCACTATGTTAGTCTAACTATTCTTATTGACCGTTTTTAAGGATTTGGGATTGTAGATTTATTTATAGTTTTAATTTTCTAAAACCCTGTTTTTACAGATAATAATAGGTTAGGTATTCAATGTGTACTTTTATATATTTTATTGGATATGGATAACTATGTGTTCATCTTCATAATTATTTTAATTGGTATGCATGTTATATCCCATAGTCCTGAAATTGATTTGTGAATGCGTGGTTGTGTAAATGGTTATGTCATATTTTAAATTTGATTACTATAAATTGATTTGGTAAATTGGATGGGTAATTGAATAATTTAACCCTCTCTGATCCCATTGGGAAACATTGAGTTTAACTAGAATAATTAAGGACCACTGATGAGGTGTTCCATCAAAATTGGGACATGGAAAATTATATTTTTAATCAACGATTTGACTAGTTAAAATCAGAGACCACGATGAAAATGTTGATATGTTAGTTGAGATGAAAATGTAATATTGATTGTCATGTCAAGTCATTGATAATAAAATATTTGATTCTTCCAATTAATTTTAAATGTGGTAAATAAAATAATGCTATTATACTAACTGATTTCGTAATTGTAATTGAAATTCATTAGTGAGATAAGGAACATGATGTAATGATAATATTAATTGGGAAAATGATTGTGAATTTATGAATGAGTTTAATGGGTTAACGTATGTGAATTTACGAATATTTTAAAGAGGTCAAGGTATGGAAATTGTTGAATATGATTAATAGGTAAGGCATTAAAATAGAAATGGGTAAAATGAGATATACAATGTATATGGAAAATGTAATAATGGATTAGGGATTGATGTTGAATTATATGTAGAATAATTAAGATTATTGAATGATATATGTATTTATTTTATATGGATTTTGATATTGTATATGTGTTAAATAGAAAAATAAGCATGTACACATGGAATGGATGTTGAACGTCTTTAGAATTGATTATCTATACCCATGGGTACAGTAATAAGGAGGCTCTAAACCCCACACCTATAATATATCGCTTTGGGAAGATGACTAAGGCTCTATAACCCTAATTGTTTCATTCTATAAGACTCCCTAGACAAAGGCTATAACGTAATAGTGGTGTGTTTTTTTGTGATATTTTATCCCTAGTGATATAGTGATCTTGAATTATTCCCATATGTATTGTAATTATCTGGAATAGGGCATTGGAAAAATTATTTAAATCAATAAACCATGGAGGAAGTGATGAAATGGATTAACTGATTAAAATGTTTAATGTTATTATTGTTAACTAACATCACCAGAGTTGTATTGTCATTACATTTTCATTTGTTCAGTACATGGATTGAAATTCTTTTCAGACTAGATATTTTGTAGACATAATTGTTGGTGTCCTACTGTGTTATACTCGTACCCTGCTCTGGCTTCCATTCAATACCTAAGTAGATATAATGGTTTTAGGTCAGGATAAGGGAAGAGTTTATATGTTTAGGAGTTGATTTTTTCTCATGATTTGAATGGATAAGGATCTAGAGTATGAATTAGGGTCTTTTCTTGGGATTCAGTTTTTTTCCTTTCATTCTAGGTTTCTTCACTTTTGGGAATGTTATCATAACATATAAATTATATCGATTTATAGTATTGTGTACCATTTTTTTCAAATGGTTGGAAATGCTTGTTTCTTATTTTTTACTTAGTCTTTTCCTTTATATCATATGTTATCTATTTTGGAATACTTGATTTAAGTGTTTATATTCATCCCATGTGATCAATTGGACACACACGACTAGACAAAAACCACTAGCATATGGGGTAGTGTGCATGATGTTATAAGGAAACCTGGCATGGGGCACTGGTTTAGTGAATTACGGATTTGGGATGTTACATAATGGTATCAGAGGAGTTATATTTTATGTTTTACTATTATTGAATGTGAGATGGGATATTTGGAAGGGTTATTCTCTATCAATTATATAATGTATGGGAGTAGCTAACCCATGGAAAAGGGAAAACACAAGTACCTAGGATATGGATTTTTGATCATGATGTGTGTTATTACAATTGAATGGTGTTTTACTATTTGGTGATACACTTATTATGTGATGTTATTGTTTTATTATATATTTCTCATTGACAGAATGGAATGATGATTTGAATTCATTCATTATTATATAAATATAGGGAAACATATGGCATTAATCATTGTTGGCATAGACAGAAAGGGTGTGTATGTCTTAAAGTGTAAAATTTATTTCAAATTCATTACATTTTGGAGGAATTTAATGTATAACAAGGATGAAAAAATGGTTAAATATAAATAATGCTAAATATAGTTCTAGAAATACTCTTAAGGTGGGTATATGTAAGTCAAGAACCAACGTATAAAGAAATTCATGAGGTCATGTGGTGGCATCAGGATGCTAGTGAGATACCTATGTAGTGCACATTTTGGTTCCTCAAGAAGACCCAGGATTTTCAAGAATATTTCGATTGATTAATACATGATTTGGCTTCATGCTCAAGGTGGATCTACAATGAATCTGATATTCCTGTGATCGAATCATTGATGGTCCTAGAAATGGAGGCTTAGTGTTTGAGATTATTATGAAATTTCTCATGGACATTGGTTGGTGGAATGGGTGACCATGGAATATAGACTATGGTAAAAACATTAAAGATATGTTATTTGGATTTATGCGAACAATGGAGAAGTTTGTATCTAAGATGAGTCAGATATGGATGTCTCGACTCATCGAAAACATGTAATGACGGTGGTGGGTTGTCAACATCCTTTGAAAGATATTTTATAATGAAAATAATATTTTTAAAATGGAGTGGTCTTTGGGGGATATATGATTTGTCCGAAAGATTATTTATAAGTAGAATAGATTCTCTTGAGGGAATATTGATCATTATAGTAGGGCACAATGTTGTCTTATAGAGTAGTGGGTTTCTTAAATGAGATGTTTTACTAGATGTTGTGGAATAAAATCTATTAGATGCACCAGGTAGTAGTGGTATGCCTTACGTGAGTAGGATACATGATCATAAATAAGTGGGTAGTGTGTCCATAATGGTTTTTGTGGTTTTGGAATAATCCAGATAGAGCAGTCTAACAAGACTAAGTAAAAGGGAACATATGTCGTATGTTATAAACCAACACTAGTTTGAAATTTTAATTTCATGTTTGCATTGAAATATATGAAATCACCTCAGGAGGATAAGTTATTCATCTTTAGCAAATGAATGGTGTATGAAGGATCCCCCTAGTTCGGTTCTCTGCCCACATTGGATGGTATTGTTGGGTAGAGTTCTCATTGATTATAGGACATGGTAGGTTAGAGGACACATTGGGTTTTTTTGTGATGTTAGAGTTGGGGGAATTTTGATTTTTGATGATTATAGTGGAGTCAAAAATCATATTATGGTGGCTTTGAGCTAATGAGTATGTTGGGGAGAAAGATAGAAATTATATGTCAGTTGGCATAGTGTTAGGTTTTTTTAAAATGGACGAGATGTGGAAAAAGCTCTCTTGGAGTTTGGTTTCGCAACATGTGCCATCTTGTGTTTTGTTTGGCTAAATACTTTATGATGGCTTTTGTGAATTGTTTGTGTGATCAGTGCTTAGGATGAAATGTGATAGTTGGACCTCGATTTTTGGACCAACAATATTTAGGCTATATTGTTTTAAAACACTGTGATTTTATATCTGTGATGATGATCTTGGGTACTCATTTGGTCTTGAAAAATATGGGAAGATACCACCTGGTGATTTGGTTCCTGTGTTGTGGAGGTTATCAGGCTGATAGAGTTCCAATTGGCTCTTCCACAATGTTATATTGGTAGGAATAATTTTTACCTTATGTCAAAACATCGATAGTATAACCATGACCCATCTGACATGGTTAATGTTGACGATTTTGAACTTAAGGCCAATGCATCCTTGAGAAGCATTTACATCGTATTGTTAGTCATAGTGAGAAAGTCATGTGGGGAAAGACTATGCCTTTAGAATGAGTTTTCATGGAAGATTGTTAATGTTAAAGAAGAATTTTTGAAGTGATAGAGATTTATATGTGGTCCATTGGATCAATCATTTTATCTTAAAAGCCTATTAAGCATGGGAACGTGGTTTGAGGAAACATCCTTATATGTAAGCGAGGAAATATGATCTTATAATTCATAGTGGTATATCCATTTTTAATTTTATATTCTTTAATATATTAATTAGGTGTAATTAAATGTTTACATGGAGGGATCTCTGGGTTTGGGACATGAACGGAAGGAAAATTGGTCTATCCGGTTCATACATTACGTTTTACTCATGGTTAGAAGTAACCATGAACCCAAACCAAGAAAGTAAAATGGAAGGGTATATAGTGAAGTCAAAAATTCAAGGGGGAAGCTTGACCATCGTGATTAAGATATATCCATTCTTCAAGGATATAATAAGTTTTTCCAAACTATGAGGGCTCCTGAGGTATTCTTATGTCTTATATATCTTTTTGAACGAGGTTGGTTTTCAGTTGGTCCACCATTTAGAAATTCATGTAACCTATCTATGTGGGCCATTAATGTGGGTTTTTAGTGTACCCCCTTAAGATATTACATTTTATACAAAATTTCATTCCTTATTTCTCCGCCATCGACCATAATGATGAACCAAAACTCATAGGGGTTCATAGACAGATCTCATTCGTTTCTAGGCCATCGGGAGTGCTTTTGGGTGTGAATAAAATCTTAGGGTGAGTCGTATGCATCTATTTTACAACATTTTATTATTAGGGCTTGTATATATTTTTCTCATCTTCTAAAATCTCCAAAAACCTATTTTTACTGCATATTATTGGATATTGATTCATATAGTTCATGAATCCGAGTGAAGGGATGTTGTTAAGAGGGAATTATTCTTCAGAATTATAGTAGGTGGTATAAAAGTTATATCACAAAGTCTTAAAGAAGTTTTTTTTATCTATGGTTGTATTGATAGATATATCATTTTTATTTTGTCCCATTAAATTAATATCAATATTTTTTTTCTAAATGATGAAATAAACCACTCATGATCCCACGGGATTATAGAGGTTGGCTAAATGATTTCAGACCACCCATGGGGTGTGAGAACATTGTAGAACCTGAAACATTATAATGATAAGAATAGAAGTGAAATGTGATAATGTGGATGACATGATGATCATGTTGATATCACAGTTGAGTTGAAAATGAAATATTGAATGTCATGGATATACATTGATTATGGAATATGATATTGTTAGGAATAATATGAAATGAGATGGAACAAATAAATTTATTCTTCAAAAGGAATTGTGAATTATACATGATATGAATAAGCGGGTTAGTGGATTTGATGTGATGACATTGTTAATTTGGTAACTTTACCAAAATTGATAAACAAGTTAAATTGATTAATGTATAGGAATTGATGAATATGTTAAAGCGGTGAAGGTAAGGGAATTTTTTAATAATATTAATAGGTTAAGGAATGAAAATAGCAATGAGATATTTTATGACAATCATAAATGTTCAAATTGGTTATGGAATGGTATTGATTTATATTTTCACTAATTATTAATTGTAAATGTTTTGTGTATTGATCATGTATTATTTTTGATATTGTATGTGAGGTTAAAGGATAAGTAAGTACATTCACATGTATAGGTAGTTGTGGGGTATTTTACATGAGGTTCTATGGTCATGGGTCATGTTAGACAGAAGATCTAAACCCCACCCATAGAATGAACATGTTAGGGAAGTTCAATGAGGATCTATTTTACTAATAGTTTCCTTCATGGAGACTACCTGAACTAAGGATCAGATAGAAGTGTGTTGTAATTTTTTATGAAATTTTTATCCCTTTTGTGATAGGTAACGTTACATATTCCCTTACACAATGTCATTGAACATCTTATTCTTTCATTTAAATGAGGTAAATTCCTAACCAATGGAGTAGGAGATGGGAATGGATTATGTTATTAAAGAGTTAAGTGTGATTATTATTAACTAAAGATACCCAATTTGTATTTTGATTACTTTTTATTTATGTAGTGCCTTTATGCACTATCATTCTAGACTAGATATCTTGTAGACACCCTTAGAGTTGGCATACTGAGTGGTACTCACACACTTCTTGGTCCGCCTTTGGGTAACTGAGCGGATTTCATGGTTCAAGGTTAATATAAGAGAAAAGGTCAATGCTAATGTGTTGAGTTTGTATCGGGATGTGAAAGGATGCGGACCCCAACATAGAATCCGGACCCATATTAGGGATTTGGTTTTATCTTTATTTTGGTTTTTCTTCACTTTTGGCACGGTTAGCATGCCATATAATATTTATCATTTGGTTGTGTTTTGTTTCCTTCTTAGGGAAATGGTTGGTAGTGCATGTTTCTTGTTTATTTTATATTGTTTCCATTATTTAATATGTAATATATCATGGTTCCTTCTTCTAAATAGGTTATAGTCTTCCATGAGGTCCATTAGATCTTTTTTTCTAGTTAGAAATATATAGTGTGTGGGGTGGAATTCATGATGTCATGTGGTGACCTCGTTCGGGGAACAATTTTAGTGGATTCTGGTTTAGGAACAATACATGTTCAATATTCATTAAAATATATCAAAATCAATAAAGGCGCAATAATAAGTTTATTTGAAGGATTCTAAAGATAGAATAATAGTTTTATTTTATTAATACTTAAAAAATGAATAATATTATTTTTATATAAATTGATCTTCATAAAATACTATATTATTCAATTAAAAAAAGTTAAAACTTTAATTTAATGGGGTGATGGAAATTTTAACATAACTTTCTTTGAGGAAATAATCACCAACCACACACACACATGAAAAAAATTCTTATTAATGATATTAAAGAGAACTATAAAATGGATATTTTATATGTATAATAACTTTCAAGAATGTTATACTTTATCGTGTTATCATACCTTCATGTGTAATGGTGATATGAGGGATGTAGATAGAGAAACGTACTTAAGAATGTTTAGTTGATAGTATTATCCTTACCTTGGTTTCCCCCTCATTTCGCTCCATAATACTATGTAGATACATCTTTTAGAGAGAAAAAATAGAAAAATTAATGGACATGTTGTTTAGGAGAAATAGAGAAGTGTTTTGGGTTATATATGGATTTATAAATTGTAGATAAATTGGATAAAATGACACATATTTGAAAACTAATTATTTTCCAATGATATCAGACCAATTTTCAAGTCTAATGGCTCCAAACAATGGACAACAATGGTGTGGAGAAGTTGGTTAGGCAATTCCTCCTTCAACCATCCAATATCAAACATGTTTTTTTAATTATTTTAAACTATTATTCTTTGTTAGTTAACTTTTTCACTAATTTAGTCATGTATAGGTAATTCATGTTTCACCCTTGAAAAATAATATTTATTTTGAAAATTTAAATGTTCATAATTTAATAATTTAAACATGATGAATTTAATCATTTAAATATATTTTTATTTTAATGATTCTATATGTTTAAGGATATGATTTTATTATTAGAATATATAATGTGAACAAATCAATTTTTTGAAATATGTGTATTTTAAGAAGATGTTTTATATTTAGGATGAAATTATCAATGATATTTATTCAAATTATATTAATATTTTATTATTTTTATATAATTTAATGAATATTAAATAATATATAAAACCCAATCCCACTGTGTAAACATTTAATTAAATAAGAAACTGAAATTTAGTTTTTAATAAATCCTTAACTATTGTTGTGTTGAAAGTGGTAATTAAGATCCTCCAATAATTATTAAATATAGAAATGTTTTTCGAATGTTTCAACCATTTATGATAGTTAAATATCTTTTTAATTGATTTATTCTTACTGAGTAAACTCTTCATTCACCCTTGAATATTAGTTTTAATTCTACTAATTTATATTTTGATAATTTTATAATTTGAACATACTGATTTTAGAATTTTAAATCGGTTTATAAGTTCAAATATATATTAATTTTACTATTAATTCATATAATGCATAAGAATCTAGTTTAAAGGATAAAATTATTATTAGCATAAGTTTTATATTTTGCGTATAATAATCAATTTTAATTATTATATATAAATTATTTTATTATTATTTATTAAATAATATTAAATTAATATTAAATGAATTATTAAATATAATCTCACCTTGTATACATTTTATTAAATAAGAAGATGAAAAATAGTGTTCGTTAAAACATTAACATAACTTTTCTATAATTTTAAGCTTCCTTCTATAAATATTTAAATTTAAAATAACTATCATCTATTTATAATAAATATTTCTAAACAAAATATTGTTTTTAAAAACGTTCATGTAATAATTTATTAAAATAACAGTATTATTAAAATTAGCGATTTTCCTAAATCTCTTAAATAATAAATATTTCAAAAAAAATTTATTCTAATGATTTTTAACATTAAAAATTAGAAAATAGATTTCATAATCATAAATATAAAATATATATGTGATTAAATATAATATTAAGATAATGTCTTTATAATGTATTGGAGACAATATTTTTTAAAAAAATAACTTATTTTATAAAATGATAAATGTTTGTTGGTAAATTAAAACTGAAATTTTTTAAATTCTAAGGTCACATATAAAATAAATATCGGGTCTTGTTAAATGGTTTCAAAACCATACAGTTTATCCTTACACAGAAATAATTTTATAAAAACATCTATATATTTGAAATTCTAATTTTACATTATTCACTTAATATTTAATCAGTTCAGAAAAAATGAATAATTTAGTAGAAGATAATGATGGAATGGTAAATCAAAAAATGAGTTTCACTTTTTTGAATTGAATTATTGAATTGTTTATGTTTACCTTTAAATATAATTAAAAAATAAATAAGATAAAAATTGTCTCTTAGGAAACATTTTATTAAAATATTATTTATTCTTATAATTAATTTATATAAAACACTAATAAATAATTAATTAATCAGTAAATATTATATTTTATTAAAATCATAATTTAAAAATAATAAACATTGTTTTTCTTCAGAAAATGTACCATACAAAAAACGAAACATTCATAAACACACTAATGATTTCAGTGTTTTTTTAGAAAACAACCTGTATAAATAAAAATGTATATTAATATATTTTGTAAATCAATTACTCTAATTCAATACTACAAATTCAATGTAAGGTATTTTTTTTTGAATTATATTTTAATTTTTTCATTTTTGATTCTTTGTCAAGATATCTATTAAAAAAATTATATAATTAAAGGTAAATGTATTTTAAAATCACATGTCATTACATTTTGACAGTAGAAAAAATAGAAAATACCTATAGTGACACACATAATTTTGGAGTGATGTCCATATGTTTATCACAATATACTATATACTAGTAATTTTTTTGGACATTATTTATAAGATGAAGTTTTATTTACCTATATATATTTTAATATAAATTCATAGAAAGGAGAGAAAAGTCATTCTTAAGAGAATCCTAGTATGCGAAAGATGATATAATTATAGATGGTTTAAAATTACTCAAAACCTTATGAGGTTCTATATACCATGGATATGATAATTATAACACCACATTTTATTTATACCTAAATACCTAATAGGTTCAATAATTCATTACATAAGATTCCAAAGAACCATGATTGAAAAATAACTATCCTCATCAATAAAAAAATAAAAGGATTTTAATTATCCATTTAATAAAAAATGACTTATGGGTCGATTGTCCAGAATAACCATAGGATTAGTTCATTGGGTTTCATAGGGACCGTATTCCTCACAACTAAAACATTGAATTTATACTTAATCCATATAGAAAAAATTATATATAATTTTTCATCAATTGGAACTAGATACGTCTCAGAGGGGGGTGAATTTGGGAGATGGTTAAAATGAAATATTTATCAATAATATAGTAATTCTTCATTTGGTATCATATTCCAATTTTATAAAAAAATCCTGACCTGTCTCTATATTAACCATTCATCACAATCTCATGGAGTGATAAAAATATATTCATGAATGTAAAACAGTCATTAAAAAATAATATTTTTATATGGTTCACCATAAGAGGATATTCTACGGAGTGTAAACTGATATTTTATTAGTCATATCTAAATCTGATTAAAATCCGATGTTTGGTGGATATAATTTATTTATAAATGGTCACTCTTTTGAAAAAACACTTATATTATATGTTTTTTGTTTTTTAGATACCTCACCCACGACACAATTCATCTTCCTCGCTATTAAACCCTACATTGTAAAAGTTACATCCATAGTTTTATACATGTGTGTCGTATTCAATAGATTTGAATCACAAGTCTATGTTCCAAAGATGCACCATACCATTCATTCATCAAAAATAATTTTTCCTATTTTATTTTTTATTGATTCATTTAAAATAGATATTTAAAGTGTTCAATATTCAAAACATAACCTATAAATAACCTCTTCCTTCACAATACTATTATTTCCAGGAAAATCCGATATTTCATGGAACTATTATCTTGTATGTTTAATTGAATAAACATTCCCCAATATTGTTCTATCATACATGAAACTCTATTAAAAAAAATTCACACAAAACTAGTATGTTTTTGAAACATTGATCTTCAGAAATTTTTTCTTGTGAAAATAAATGGATTGTATAAATACATCATGATACGTCTGAATTTAAGGAATTTGTGTGATTTTAAAATTAGTAATTACACTGGCCAAGTATCCCTCTTCCACTCAATTTCCATTATTTGTGGTTTTATATTTATTTTCAAATACCATCACATTGCATATCATGGAATCTTTTCCTTCATGTAACATTAATTGACAAAAAATTCCCATACATTAATCATTTTGTGAAAAAATAACTCTCCATTATTACATGTTCGATGGAACATTTGATTAATCAATTCATACTATATTGTTAAACTACAACAATCATAATACTTTAATACACCAACAAAAAACCATCAACTTCACATCACTAATGAAAACATTTTTATAGGACTCTATATCTTTCATGACATTAGAAATCACAATATATCACAATATATAGGGTTTGACATTTTCTATCGGGACTAACCCATGCATATAGAGTAAGCCTAGCCAAACAACCATGTGATGGTGGACAGATGAAATCATGATGTAAACATCGGGGAGGTGAAGTTTAAAGTAGTTATAGAATAGATGAATTCCTATAATACCATCAGTTATTGAAATTTCACAAAGCCTATGGGCTATGTAAGGTATTCCCTTAAAACCTTAAAATGGGTATTATAAATACATGAATAAAAATAATTCCTTCATTCCATCTAGGGTAATATTTTTTTCATATTCATATTTATTAACAAAATTTTTATAGTCACACGCCTACCTATTCCGGGGTGAACTCGTTATTTCATATATATTTACATTGATAATCATGTTTCGGGATAGTTGGTTATTTATAATCATCATATTTCATAGTCCATCACTCATTTTAATGTGTTGATCATTATGTGAATAATCACATTTTTATTCTTACCCAATGTTACAGATTTTTTTGGTTCCATATCAATAAAACCAAAATATAAAACATTATTGAATATCATTACATATCATGGGTGGATTATTAAAATAAATAAACTAAACTAAATTCGTATTTAAATCCATTTAAAATTTTTTATTTAAAATTTATCCCATAATTACATTATTTCAACACATTTAAATATTATTTTAGCATAAGGTACATTAGGTTTGGTGTTCCAATCTTCTCATAATATCCCCTCAAACAAAATAGGATGTAAATAATATATTTTAGTTTAATTATCATATAGGAAACTGATGATTCTTCCCATGTGATTTGTAGATAGGTCTATATTTATAACTCTATTTCATGCACAATCATAGTTTATTTAACACCAAAAACACCATATTTAGGGTTATTACACTAATGTAAATTAGTGCTAGACCATACATATAGTTTATATTGCCAAGTCATGGATATATTTTATCGTAATATCTCAAATCCTCTACATTACCAAAATTATATAATGGACTCATATATTTTTCATTGTCACATATAATTATCCACAAAGGTTTCCCTATGAATTTATAATCATAACATCAAAAAATAAAAAGTCCTTTCATCGATTAAAACTCTATTGAACTATACCTTAAACATACTTTATTCAATGACTTATAATATATATTCCAATTAATACAACATAAGGATGTTGAGATATAATTCCTATGAAACATTAATAAATAAATACACTCATTATAATAAAAAGAACATATTTATTTAAAACTCTACATAGTTTTACCAACTCTCATAGGCTTGCTATAACTACATAGGATATGCTATAGAAAATACACATGGGAAAGGGTGAGCTATAAATATCTTTAGAGGAGTAAAAATGGAAATAAAGAATAAAATTAGTTTTATTATGCATAATATTATATGATAAAATAAATTATCATAATAGTAAAAACATAGAATTGGAAAATGGAATCATAATATCATGAAATAATATGATATTTTCAATCATGATAATGCATGACATCATAACAATATGTAATGGATCCCAAGAAATACAACATAATATATGATAATAACCATACCAATAATGGTATGATCTATCTAACCACCATTATAACATATTCCTCTTAGTCTAGCCTCCATTTAACAATACATAGTCTACATTGGAAAACCTCATGTATAACTTACATGGTATATCATGAGATGTAAATATTACTCAATGCATTAGAGGGTAGTAGAAACCCAATATTCAAAACATAATTTCAAAACTATTATAATATTTACAAGAAACTAACTTCCATAAAATGTAAATAAATAGATAAATACATTTTAATCATGATAAAACCCATAATAATAATGTGGGTTTCATAATCCCTATTTTATTTAATCCTGAAGGTTTTATTATTAGAATTCCCATAAAAATAAAAAATTCAATCATATCTATATTCATATTATAAAATAAATCATAGGTCTTGATCCTTGAGATGCAATATATATATATATACATATATATATCATAAGAAGTACATATGAAGAGGAAAAAATTGTACCACATGGGTAAAGCCTTATGAAAGAAGTAAAAGATAATTTCAATGAAATAAATTTGTTATTGTATATTATAAAACAAAAAATAGAATGTGTGTGTTCTCTATAATATAATAAATTTTTAAAAATATTTCAATTGAGGGTTGTTTTCTTTTAGCCGTAATTTTTGACATGAAATTAGAAATCTAAAAGTACCCTTATATCGTTCTTAAATAAAAGTTATATTTTCAACTATAATTAAAATAAACTATAACCCACAAAAATAATAGATTATTTTTTAGTATATATTTACATTTTATGTATAAAAAAATTTATTTTCATGAGAATAATATTTTATATCAACGATGAAAAATAAATTAGACATTTTACAGACAAATAACAATGGAGTTATAAACGATAAAAATTTATGTTTTAAGACAACATTATTTAAACAAATTATTATATAATTAATTAATTAATATTTTGAAAAATATAAGTACGCAAATATAATATTCACTTGAGATAACACATGTTAGGATTATAATTAAAAATAAAAATATTGAAAGGAATGGAAATCTTTGATAAAGATGGGAAATCCTCATTTCAATGGATGTAAATTATTCATAAAATATATACATTATCAAAAATCATTAAGAATTCCTTATATGTTAATTTTTGTATAAAAATTCATCTATAAATATATAAATAGGTTCAAACAGATTTAATTAATGATTAAACATGATGATAATCATTATAAATCAAGAAATATTATTGTGTTATGATATGCCTAATTACTTTAGGGAAGACATCAATCGAAAACTGTAACATAGAATAAAATTAAATTATGATAATTTTCCACGTTAAAAAATAATCTATGATGTTATATTTAATAGTGTAATTATTTAAACAATAAAAATAAATATGTTTTTATTATATCGATATATTTCTCATTTTGGGATAATTATGATAAAACCCTTTATGAATTAACAAATAATCTAATAAAACAAAATGAAATTTAGAAAGCTAGATGTTGAACTAAATATAAAATAAATTATGATAATAAAATATTTTATATGAAAACTTATAATTATACATACCATTTAAATGAAAGTACCATTATAAATTAATAAATAAATTGAGAAGAAAATTTTGAGACAAATCCATGTTTCTTTAGTAAATTTTTAATCAAAAGTAACTGAATATTTGAAAATAATATTACTAAATAAATAATAGTTATTAAATTATTTATTATTAAAAAATAAATTCATCTATATTATATACACCAATGAAATTTTAAATTGGTTTATATCATAAAAACTTGACTTAATAAAGATATATTATAAAAAAACATCTTACATTCTGTTTGAAAGAGCTTTATAAATGAAATTTACATCCTGTATAAATAAAGTATGTTCACTTTATATAAAAAAATAACATTATTCAAATATATGTATTTTTATAACACCCATATATTATCATTTTATTCATATTTTTAAAATATTTTTCTCTTAATCCAATTGCACAATGATGTTCAGTTAATTTTATCATATCACTTTTGGTTTATTTATTATTGCCAGGGAAAAATAAAATAACATCATGATCTATAGAGATTTTAAGTAAAAGTTTAATTATTATAAGATTAAAAAATTAAGTGTAAATTTTCATGTTTTCTACCAGAATTTTTATATAATAATGAAGGTTCCTTCATAAGTCCATTAAATGTGGTTATAGTTACAATGAATTTTAATTTGTAAATAGACATGATAAAGGGAAAATATTAATCTTATAGAATATTTATGATGTGAAGAATATCATATTCTTTAATTTAATACACTTTTTTAACATATCATATATTGTGGTGAGGTAAAATAAAACATGTTGTTCATGGAGGTGGTAGTTTCCACACACACAAGATGAAATTTTAATATTAATTAGTGAATATATATGAAAAAGTAAAATAAATATTAGAGTAAAATAAATGAACATAATTATAGTAAAATTTCTATTTTTATTATACATTCATTAAAATAGGGGAATTAATGGGTTCAAAATGTTGATGCAAATTTTAGTAGAGACTACGAATGATTTTTTTGTGTGAATATAATTTGTAAGGTTTAGAGAAATATAGAGGATGTTTCTCCTTTTATAATTGAATAATATCCCACATTTGAAAAATCTCATCACATTCATAGTTATATGAATCAATTATTCTTGGAAAAAAGTTCTAAAAATGGAAAATAATGATGTGAGTATATATTTTAGGATAATATTTCTTCAAATATAAAATATATTATTGGGTTTTCATATGTGTAAACCTCTTTTACTATTTTCACTCACTTTTACCCTGAGCTACACTTACCTTTAAACCTCCACTTTCACCTTTGTAATCTAATACCAACTGAGATATTGAAATATTAGTTATTTAATAATTCAAAATTAACTATTTTTAATATTTAAATAATTTAACAAAACAAAAAAATCCATAAATTTATAAATTTTTTTTTATATTTAGCCTATATAACCTGTTAAAACTAATTATTTTTTGAAATATGTGTCTTCAAAGATTAAGCTATTTATTTTTGAAAAAAATAATTTTTCATCATTACAATGAAATTATTAAATATATTATTACATAAATAATATTTATATAATATAAATTTATGTAGAAAAACTAATCCCAAAATATGAACATTTTATAAAAATAAAGTGATAAAAATTAGTATTCCTTAATTACTTAATTAATTTCTTCTAAAAAACAATTTATAGTTTTTATATATCAACATATTAATTTAAAATATTATCCTATATTTTTAGATGATTGATTTATATAAAATAAATTTTTTATAATCAGTGTAATATTTTGATAAAAGTTATAGTATATTTAAAATTTTTATTTTTAACATTTCAAATAAGAATTACATATATCCAAAAAAATCCAAAAAATTAATCCTAAAATCATTTTCAAATCAAAAACACAAATAATAAAATATTTTTTTGTATATTTAATATATATATATATACATGTTAAAAATTATTATAATAATACTTAATCTATAATATATATAAAATAATTTATTTCTGAAAAATTAAACATAAGTTCTAAAATTTAAATTATGGGTTTACAAATAAAAAATTAATAAAATTAAAAATTAAAAATACCCTTATAAAATAAATACTGTGTTTTTGAAATATGTTTTATGAGATTTATATTCATTCTTAAATACAAATAATTCCCAAAAATTTATATTATTTTCTAAAACTATGTTTTCTGTTTTTCAGAAAAAAATAATTATTTTTTAATAAAACTAAAATTTTTTCTTAAACATACATTAAATTTCAAAATAAAAAAAATAACATTAATATGAATAGTTAAATATCTAATAATTTAAATTTTAACTTTAAATTATATGTTAAATATAAAATTTTCAATAATTTATATCATAAAACTACGATTATAGTACTAGTTTTTCTTATTCGTTGTTTCTAACAAACACTAATGAAGATATCATTAAGCATCCATTATTGTATATAATAAAACTAATAATTTAAAAATAATATACATGGTTTTATTGAAGATAATTATTTTAAAAAAAATGAGAACACAATAAATATTTAAGTAAATTTTTATAAAATAAAAAATATATTTATTATTATTATATTTTATTATTCCCTTACTCTTATTCATGGATACTAATTCAATAACTATTTTTAAATATCTAAACACTTCATGATTTCATTTTATTATGGTGATTAATGTGGATAAACAAATAAATTTATTTTTGATATAATTAAAGGAAAATATATATTAAAAACAAGGATTGTTAAAGAGGAAAGGTGAAAAGTATTCCACATAAGTTGATTTAAAAATTTTAAAATTTTGAAATTTTTTATAAATCAATGATATATTTTTTTATATTATTCTGTATAAGATAATAATTATTAAATATAGTAAATAATAAGAAAATGAAAATCAATCAAACTTGTGTCATGTCATAATGTATATTATCAATATTAATAGGCTGGAAAAAGAACCACATGAAAAACATTCATTGATTGGGATTGATTCTTCCCAATTAAAGATTTTATAAAATCGGGATCCTAATAATAAATTAATAATGAACAATCTATGTTTTATTATATTTATCATATCACATAGTTAAATTATTAATATAAAAGATTGAAATGTTGTATAACAAAAAAAAATTATAGAACTAAAGAATTTCTATTTGTAATTTTAAAAAATATCCAACATAATCCAATTAATCATTAATTTAATATTATTAAATTGGAAGCTTTATATATTGTAATTAAAAGGTAAACAGTTGATTAATTAATAAGATGGATGAATGAAAAGAAAAAATACTTGAGTTTTTTGTAAAAAAATCCCCATATTAATCCAAAAACTCACATCCACATATGAAAAATTTCATCCATCACATTTAATATTTAATATATATATATATATATATATTAATTATAGTCCACAACGTAAATGTGAATGTTTTACATTACCATAATTATTTTGAAATATATATATATATACAAATGTAATGGTTTGTATATAAGAATTCATGAAGAATCATATTATGATACTGCCAACGATTTCGAATACATAATATTATTAAATATATCATAAAATACATAGTTCATATACATTGAAGAAATTAACATTATTTTATTAAATATAAAATAAAGATAATTATATTAGTATATTATATAAAAAATAAATCAAAATTTCATATCCTAACAAACCCATATTCATGAATATAGAAGGTGTAAGAGTAAACTCTCATAATAATGTAATAAAATATCATGGTATATTCACATATGTTTTTATAAGGTTGACATATGATATTTCCTTCCTTATAAAACTATTCTATAATAAGTATAGTACCATTAAAATATCCATTTAACAATTCCATATTAAAAATAATCCTCCATGACTAAGAATTTAATCTAAAAGTGAGGGGAAAAAAATAATAAACATACTAGTGTATTAGTGGAAACATAATTTTCACTATATTTCTTATGGAATAATACAAGTTTTCAATATGAAAATATATTTGTTAAAATGTATATTACATTACAGATATATCATTATTGTACACCCTAATTGAAAAATACCTCATATATTATAATTAATTAATACATAATAAAAAACATACAATGATATATATAATATTAATGTGGGAAACTATAAGAGATATCATGGTAAATATAATTACATAAAAAATTGATGATATCATTATGTCATATAAATATAACTCAAACCATTAAAACATCATAAATGTAATTATCATAATAAAAACAATTAATATAAATCCATCTTCTCCGTAATCAAATTATTAATTGTAATTTCTTCTATTATTTTATATGAAAAAACATGTTCTTATTTAATTTTTGATATCTTCATGATGATCAACCATTTTAGGAGTATTAAAACATGGTGAAAGTATTTAACACCTTGTATAATAATATTATAAATATTTCAAAGTTATTTTATCTTAATATGAAATGATATAAAATTCATTTAGTAATTTGTTTTCTAATGAAATGGTAAGTTTGGGAAAACTTATTATAATTTGAAAAATTCAATGTAAAATAGGAAAACATAAATGATATGTTAATAAATATGAACTAAATAGGTTATTAAACTACCTAGAATTAAAAATTATCATTCCTAATATGTTAATGATAAAAGACGATTCCATGAAAGTAAATAAATGTTTTCTAAATAAATTCAGGTAAATAAGATAATTAATTTGAAAAGAATGTGAATTTTGAAGGTATCTAATAAAAATTGAAATTAAAGGGTCATGGGAGAAAGTGAAGTGGTTAATAAATGATATAGAAAGATATCTCCCACCACAACAAATGTAGAGAGACATTAATTAATATTAAAAAAATATATAAAATAATTTATATATCAATATTATTTTAAAATTAACATCCAATATGAATAATCACTATGCCTATAAAATATATCATGATCATTTGAAATTTACATTATTTTTACCTTTCATAATAAAGTTCATTTATATTTCTAGTTATATAAGATGACTGTGTATATGTTTAAAGTTTAAAAACTATTTTACTATCATACATAAACAATATGAGAATTAATAAATTAGATAAATAATATAATTGAAAAATAATAGTGGCATAATTGGTGTAAAATTAATCAACATTATATAAATTTTTACATCAAGAAAGTCACTAAGACACCTGATAAATAAAAATATCCGGCTATTTCTCACTTATTTTAAATTATTATTTCAATTTTTCATTGGATTCATTCTCGTAATTTTTTATTTTATAGACTAATGAAATATATTTTTAAAATACACTATTTTTTTAAAAAAATTCAGAATTTAAGTCAGTTATTCGTTTCATAATCATATTTCCTCCACATCCATATCTTTTTAATAATTTATATTATTAGGAATATGGTAATATTTCATTATCTATGTAATTTGTAAAATGATATGAATTAAAATCACTATGTATTTAAATAACAACTATGAGATGAATTTTTTTATATTTTCCACTATCATTAAGGGTCAAACATACATTTATATAAGATAATATAAATTTTTCATAAATATTTTGTTCTAGATTGAGGAGGTATATCAAAAAAACTTGATAATAAAAAAATAATTCAATGTTAGTTTTAAAATGATTATCATATGATTTTGGGTGACATTTAATAATCATTATACACATCTGAGTCAAAATAACTATCGGTCGAATTTGGTGTAATATTATATCCCATTATTAAAAATTTAATAATTTAAACCTAATATGATATTTAGCATCATGGAAGACAATATAATAATTTGATATGAGAGATTTTAACCCAAAATTATTAAATCTATTTTGTTAAAATTAAACTGGTAAAATATGGATACCATAAAATAGATAAAATATTATGACACGTATACGGATTATATCATATACAATTTAAATTTCCCTTTCAGTTTAACCATTATATTCTTTATGATATGTAATATGTAGTTTTATTTATGTTTCTCATGTATTTTTTGAAACATTTCCAAAATTAGGAACTAATATATTTCTAATTGTAATAAATTAACCGTATAAGAAAAATAAATTACTTCATAGTTTTTGACATTTATAGATTCTCAAGATCATTTATCATAATTTTTTTACCCTAATGAAACTTTGCTAAATTTTTATGTTATAAATGAATACATAAAGATCATTTCTAATATATGATAAAATATGTGATCTAATGATAATGTATATGGAAAACTAATACCATGTCCATTTATGAATTCATAAGGGATGATGAAAACAAACATTTATCTAATATTATTTATTCATTTTTTTAAAATTAATGTAATTAGAAAAATATTTAATGATATTTTTTCTTATTAGGTCCCACCAATATTTAGTTTCTATATTATAGTATTCTTCTTATTCAAACTTAATAACCAATATATTGATAATACTGATAGTATGCTTTCATAAATTTTTTATCATATGAAGGAAATACTATAACTTACTAATGTGAATCATACAATATGAAGGAAAATATCATTTTATGTTAATGTTCCACTCATTAAAAATATATATAAAGAATTATTATTTATGATATAATAGTCTCTCCAAGTGAAAGAGTGATAAAATAAAGGGGTAATTTATAATTTCCCTAAGTGAATAAAATCCACCATTTTTATCACATTTATCATAAATTGATAAAAAAATTAATTATAGAATACTCATTTATGGATTCATTTATTTCCAAAGATGAATAAACAAAATTAAAATCTAATATAAAATAGTATTGTTATCAAGAGTTTATTGATGTAAAATTAGGCGTACTAAGGATACACATCCAAATACTCTTATATGGGATTCAATTTCATTTTATGAATTTTATAGGACAAACTATTTTTGTTAGGATAAATTTTAAATTTATCCATATATTGATAATGTGTAAATTTATAAATGAAGGAATATTTCATTCCAATTCAATATCATTACTTAGGTAAATTTTCACATGTTCACATATTTATCATCAACCACACAATCAGACATGATAATATTGTATAATCACCCAACTAGAACCCATGATAAGTATATTATAATTATAATTAGAAACTTCTAGAGGATCAAGAAAAAATAAAATTGTAATTTCATCCAATCAACATTTCAAATCATTAAATTATTTCGACCATTAAAGATACAATATTAAGATTATCTCTTTTGGAATGATAGTCATCAAATATGAGGAAACATAGATAAATCAATAAAAAACATTAGGTTAAATATAACTTAACCAAATAAAATTAATATCTAATATGATTTATTTAGAGATTACATAAAAAAAATATCCTTATTACCTATATCACGACCATCCTTCACCAAGATGAGAGAAGGGACATATGATTTCCAGAACATTCCCTCTTTTAGTTTAAGGAGTGATAATGACCCCCGAGACCCGCCTTCAATAAGTCTTGGAGTGGCCACTAGCTCCAAGGGAATAGAATCACACACAAAATTGATGGAATTATCCTTTTTTAATAAGATCGATATATAATAAAGTAATTTAAAAAACACCAAAAATAATGATAAAAGTAAATCCAAAATCAAACCATTCTCATATGAATGTCAAAATTTAGATACTAAAAATGTACAAGAAAACCCCAAAAAATGTACCAGAAAAAGAAAAACAGCAACAACAACTATCCCAACGTCTGAGCTAGTATGATATCGCAAGATCCCTGATGTCCTCCTAGAAACCTGAAATTAGTTTATATACGTAGGGAGACTATACAGGTATACACATTAGGGGAAACCAAAGGCTCTTGTGCACAATTCGGGAGGCATTCTAAAGCCCTGTTAGAAAAGAAGATAACCAAAGCACCTATCAAGGAAACTATCCACCTAAACATTACCAAGTCACACTCCCCAAATAATGCAAGTCAAGTAATGTAATAGTAATAGAAAATCAATATTTGGGTACCCCACACCACTTTCCATCATCTTATTGAGGACATCCTATGGGTCAAACCTCTCCTGCCATCCTCACCATAGTCCCACTTCCATTCCCTGCCCGCACACACTCGGGCTACCACAATCACACATCCCGCCCGTAAACACTTGGGCTATCACTACCACACATCCTTCACCCACATTGGTCTGAACAACTACTTCCATGACCAAATACTCCTATGTCTCATCCCAAAGACACTTGGGGAAACAACCTGACAGCACACACTTGGGCCAACCACCACCACGTACCCTACCTGAAGAATATACGGCTATAATGGACCTCAGGCTATCACAGTCTACCCGAAGGATCTTCAAGAACTCAGGAAAGAGATCAGAAAAAGGATCTAATAACCAGCCACTCATAAGAGTGCTGGAGACCCCCCCCCCCATGAAATTTGGGTGTTTGTCAGGAAGTTCCCAACATGGGTGGGGAGTGAATAAGAAACATAAGAACTAAAATTATATATATAGGTAACAAGAACTCATCCGAGAAAATGGTTTCCAATACCATCCCATACACAAGAACCCTCATTAATATTCATTAATAAGAATCATAACAGCCACAACCCTATCACAACTCATTCTCGGAAAACAACTCCCCATTGAACCCATTCATTTTTCATATTCAAGTAATTCCATTTATGTAAATTCTGCACTACTGGGAAACTAACAGGCATAACCAGAAGCCATGAAAAGGGAAACAGAAAAATAGTAAATTAAGCATTCCCAATCAGTTCTCTTGTAATATCACAACAAAAAAAGAGATTTCTGAGATCGCACGAAGTATTGGAACAAAAAAAAAGCCCCACCATACTTCCCAACTAGTCCTTAGATCCAAAATTCAACAACTGTACCACAACAAAGAATCCAATCCCCATCCACATCGCTTCGCAAGCATCAACTGTCAACATCACCAAAATAGAGCAAGAGAGTTTTCAAATTTAATTATTCCATTCATTTATTTCTGTCATTATGTTTGGTTAACCGGGGTAATCACACAAGGATTATTATTCACAATGAATCAATTTAATCAACAGATTTTACATGATTAACCAGTTTCCATGTTACACCCATTTAATCCCATAAATATCCAGATAAATATTGGTTCATTAGTGCACAATAAAATTCAACCAATAGCCATGATTTTCAGTGGGCATAACCATGTATAATTCAAAACACATAATCATGGATAATGAGTACAACAGAAACATCGAGCACACCCCCTTGATTATTTAAAATTCTATTTATTATTTTCATTGCGGTTTGTTTCATCCATCCCCACAAAACAATAACATTCCCAAGCCTCATGATACACACTATAGAGAGACGATGGAAAATCACTACATTATAGATCAAAGATCGACGTTTTTCGGTTGGTGTCAAAAACATTGGATATGTGACTTGTAGGGGAGGAACTTAGAAGACTTTGAGAATGAGCAGGAAAGGCTCCAACAAAGGCGCACCAGTCTCCTTGGGAAGGGGGACTCCAAACAAACCAAGTAGAAGAAGGAAAAGAGACCAGCTAGGAAGAAAGAATTGTCATGTGATAAAAAGTTGAGATCCTGGTGTTACAGGATATGAGGATCTTGAGCATATCTAAATTTGGATCTTGATTTCACCTCATGGCTAGATGGTTACACACGCTGTAATTAATTAATTATTTAATAATTCTCATCAGAGGGGTGGCCAAAATAGTTGTGCATCAAAGGATTTCATTTAAGAGAGGATAACCAGTCCATTGAGGGTCTCCCAACTCCTAGGGGATTTAAAATGTTGTTTATGGAACTAAAAATGGATTTGAACCACATTAAAAAGGTTAAAATACATAAAAGTAGTGTTACAAGAAAAAACTATGGTAGGAAAATACTAAAAACCCTCTATGGATGATTGGTGAGATTGATAGTTGAAACCAATCAGTTGAGTTGATCAGGTGAAGCTGATCCAATGAAGCTGAATGGGAGAAGATGATCTTATGAAGCTGATCCAATAATGCTGATCAGTGAAACCGATCTGAGAAATCGATTTTGTGAAACAGATCTAGGAAATTGTTTTGGAAAAACCAATATGTGATGTTGATTTGGGGAAACAGATCTATGAAATGGATTTGATGAATCCAATCTATGAAACCGATTTTGTGAAACTGATCTGTGAAACCGATTTGGTGAAACTGATATGTGAAACTGATATGTGAATCAGATTTGTGAATATGGTTAGTGAAGCTTATATGTGAAGCTGATCAATGGAGCTGATCAGTGAATCTGATTAGTGGAGCTGATTAGTGCAACCAATCAGTGAAGCTGATCTGTGGAGCTGATGGTTGGGACTGATCAATGAGTCCAGGACACCCCAACACTTAGAATTTTCGAAAAGTAATTGACTAGGAGGGTTTGGGACATTACATAAACTGCCTCTCAAAGTAATTATCTCCCTCGAGAATACAAGAGTAACCCAAACAACCCATTTAGAAGATAACTATTAGGGAAAAACCACCCCAAATATCCATACTAATCCCAAGGATCGCATTTTCTTAACACATAGATTGGGGAGTTATTTCCTATATGTCAAAATACTATCCGCTCTGGGTGGCAATGAGTCACCCGCATTGGTTTAATAGCATCCACCTTAATGAGTCATGATTAGGGAGCAGGTCCTACCTTCCCCATATATCAAGATGTCTCATAACCATTCACAATGTAAGGAAAAAACATCTCATAAACCAACAAGGTCAGCATCACATCACAATAGGTTACTAAAACAATAACAACAAAGAAGGCCTGTAACAGCAAATCAAAACATCATTGGGTTCTGGGCATGCATCTGAGCTTCTCGCTCCCATGTACTCTCCTCAAGGCCACTGTGCCTCCACAACACATGAACCAAATGGATGGTTCGTCCATGAATCACGTTCTTTTTTATATCCTCGATCCTCACTGGTCTCTCCTCAAACATAGCATCATCCCCTATATCCAATTATCCTCAGTCAATGACATGGGAATCATCATGTAGATATCGACGAAGGTGGAAGATGTGGAAAACATCGAGGATCCTTTCCAACTGAGGGCACAATGCCAGCTGATATTCCACCTCATTGACTCACCCCAACACATAAAAGGGCCTAATGAACCTAGAAGAGAGATTTATCACCTTTTCGTACCTTCGCTACCCATGTCGAGGGGAAACCTTTAAGAACTCATGGTCTCCATCCTCAAACTGCAAGGTCCTTATCCTATGATCGGCATATGACTTCTACCAGTCTTGGGATACCTTCATCTTCTCACACACAAGTTGACCCTTCTTTGTTGTGCTCTACACCACCTTGAGGCCGAGAACACCTACATTCCCAACCTCATTCCAGTACATAGGCAAATGACATGGACTCACATACAAGGCTTCAAATTATTCCATGCCAATAGTAGAGTGATAACTATTATTGTAGGAAAACTCTAATAACAAAAAAATTTATTCCCATTATCCCCCAATTTCAAAAACCCATTCTTGTAGCATATCCTCCAATGTCTGGATGGTTCTCTTTGTCTTCCCATCTATTTGTGGGTGGAAAGAAATGCTAAGATGTAGTTAGGTTCCAAAAGCATGCTAGAATCCCCTCCAGACTCGTGAGGTAAACTGTGTAGCCCTATCCGAGACTATGGACCATGGAACTCCATGAAAATGCACCACCTCTTCCACATATCGTTTTGATATGGCATCCACCACACTTGACTCCTTGATAGCCAAAATGTGAGCTGATTTCGTCTGCATATCTACAACTACCCAGATAGAATCACAGCCTCCTTGAACCCTGGGTGGTCATGTGATGAAATCCATTGATATGTCATCCCACTTCCACTAGAGGACATCTAAAGGATTTAACAAACCACCAGGGACACGATGTTCAACCTTCACTTTTTGACATACCAAGCACCTTGCCATGAACTCTGCCATTACCCATTTCACCCTGGGCCACCGAAATTATTCCCTTAGGCCTCGGTACATCTTGGAAACTCAAGGTTGTGCCACTAAGTGTGAGTTATGGAACTCACAGAGAACTCCCTCACGTTTCATCTCAGAAAAAAAAACATTCCTCGGAAAAGCATCTAATTCTGACCATCCACCAACCACCCTTCTGGAGCATTTCCTTGGTTAACCTGAATGCGCATCACTTTACTCTCTAACCCTCCCCACTAAGACTCCACTATCTACAAAAATATAGAGGATTTCACTTTCATCTGAAATATACAACCTATACCACCATCCTCCCTTATATCTATGTGTAGGGAAGCCAACTCCTCTGTTGCCTTCCAAGCATCCACAGATTCGTGAACAGCTCCCCTCCATGACATCCTGCTCAAGGCATCAGCCACAACATTCCCATTACCATCAGTGTTAGTGAAATCAATGTTTTACTCTTGGAGAATCCCGCCCCACCATCATTGTCGAATGTTCAGGTCCCGCTAGGTAAATATATTCCACAAACTCATGTGATATGTGAATACCACAAAGTGCTCCCCAATGAGTAAATACCACCACAACATCAATTTCAACACTAATGCTGCAAACTCTAAGACAGGGGTTGAGTAGTTATGCTCATGAGGACATAACTTCCTTGACCCATAATTTAGCAATCCCCATTTTTTCATCATCACACACCCTAAGCCAAGTCCAAAATCATCACAAAACACCTCAAACAACTGCCCTTCCTCTGGTAACCTCAGCACTGTGCCGCAACCCAAATTTCCTTTTAGTTAATTGAAGGCTTCTTTGAACTTCTCACTCCTCATTAAGGTCTAGATATTTATGGTCAACACTGTCAACAGAGGTGAAACTCGAGATAAGTCGGGTATAAAACTCCGATAATAGCTTGGAAGACCTAGAAAACTATGAACCTTCATCTCATTAATGGGTGCTTCCCAAGAAACAATTGATTACACCTCTGAAAGATCATCTTCTACCCCTTTTTGAGACACCACGTGTCCAAGGAAATGCACTTCCCGTGTCATGATCTTATACTTGGACAATTTACCATATAGCTGGTGATGTCGAATGATTTCCAAGACCACCCTGAGGTGCTTAGTATGTTTCTCTTATAATATTTAGTAGATCAAAATGTCATTGAAGAACACAAGGATGAACTAGTCCAGAAACTCATGAAAAATAGTTTTCATGTGGCCCATGAATAGAGAAAGTGCATTCGTAACACAAAACGGTATCACTACGAACTCAAAGTGCCCATACCTGCAACTAAATGTAGTCTTTGGAATATCACTATCCTTCACCCTTACCCGGTCGTACCCATACCATATATTGATCATAGAGAACCAACCTTCTCCCCTCAACTGGTCAAAAAGATCATCTATCCTGGGAAGAGGGTAACAGTTCTTGACTGTTAGTTGATTCAGTCTCTGGTAGTCTATGCATAGCCTAAGACCACTGTCTTCCTTCTTTGCGTACAAGACCGGAGCACTCCATGGCAACACGCTAGGTTGGAAAAAACCTTTCTTCATCACGATCTGCAACTCTCGCTGCATAGAAGGCTCCATCCAATAAGGATCAATGGAAATCGTATGGGCTCTGGGTTGTAAGTATTTCCTGAACTCAACGTCGCATCCTAGGGATAGAGTCACAAACTCCATAGGAAAAACATCTAGGAAATCTCTATCAACTCTCAGAAAATCCATCATCTCAACATCCACTGATTCTGCTAATAGCTCAGCTAACATAGAAAGAAGAGGCTCCACACGCCATCTCCCCACCTACCAAATCTGCTCTCCAACAAAATCCACACACTGGTCGTCCCCATCGGAGAACATGACTCTTCTATGTAAGAATTTGATAACAGTGTGCATAGAAAATAGCCAGTCGATGCCTAGGATGACATCATATGGCTTGATTTGTAGATTAAGAAGGTCCCTACTAGACTGATGTGGCCAAAAAATCAATCTACATCATTGAAAAACGTCAAAAACTGGTATGAACCTGAACTGGCATACTTAGCACCAGGTGCATGAATAGTCTCTCTATGTCTAGGTTCAATTCATGGGCTAGACAAGGTGTAAAAAAGTATATTGATTCTCTTGAATCAAATAAGGTGCAAGAAATATTTCTAAACAAGCTGATTGAACCTCGAACAACGTCTGGCCCTGCAAAAATTACTACCTTTGCGGCGTGCAACTGCCCACAACCAACACCTCTACCTCTCTATTGTAGGATGCCTCCTTGAAAATTCCATATTAGTTGTCCTTGAAGAGCACCATGGGTTCTGCCTCCTCCAATCACGTCTACTCTCTGAGGAGTGGGAGCTCGTTGTCCCTACTACTGCTGCTAAAAGGGTCTTGCTGGAAACTCCTGCTGTTGAGTTGGGCACTGAACCTGCCCACCCTCACAATACTGCACTCTATCTGGGCATTGATTCTGAAGGTGCCCATGACTTCCACAAATGAAACACCTTGGTATTTGGCTCGCGAGGAACAGGCGAGGATTGGGATATCAAAACGGGAACTAATAGGTCCTGCTCCCCACGGGTCAAAACCTAGAAGGCCCTTATGCTAGAGGCCTGCTACTGACGTTCTTACCCATTGATGAACTCCATTGGATCCCCTCTTATGGAACACCTCCTAGAGTGTGCATCCTTTCTACCACTTCAGCCTTCTTCTGGACCTCCAAGTACATCGGTAGGGTAAAGGGAGTAACAAATTACTGAAGAGAAGGTCGGGGTGACTTCTCTAAACATCTCACCTGAGGCTCCTCATCCAGAAAAAGGTCCAGCACAAGACAAAGTAGATCCTTGAACTTGATCTCCATATCCCTCACTGACATGCTCCCCTGCTGAATGGAGAGTATCTCATACCTCTTCTCCACCTTCATAGTGGATGAAGGGAATTCCACCTAGAATTCCCTCACAATGTCGGTCCATAAAACATTAGCCTCCCTCTTCTCCCAAAGATATATAGTCCACCATTGACGGTAAGCTCCTCACATCTGGCATACAGCCAGAGGAACCCAGTACTCCATTAGAGCCAGAATCAAGATGAAAGATATCACCAAATGCTCTAGCCTGATACCTAACTCAATGTATGAGGTGCTTCCCTAGTAATTCCCAAGGCTCTACTACTGAAATCCATGAATCATCCTCTTCCACTAACAGTCCTCCTCCTCTCGGTCCGCCCTCTACTGATCATCCAAGTCAACCTTCTAGTCCCTGATGTCATGAACTACTCATGGCCTTTTTACAGGTTCCATTTCTACACGGTAAACAAGTAATGCCTATGCCCGAGTAGTCTAGAACATTTCTTTTAAATTTTTAGTAGACTTTTTATTCATTTTAATTGTCCAAAATACCCAATACACACAAGAACACAAGTCATATGATTCGTGTACCATTCCATTGGTATCTTCCCTGCAATCAGTTTAGCCTCAATTGGTCATTCGGTCGGCCCAGAGCCCTTGCATTAGATCATGAGGGGGCCATAAAATCACAAGTCCTAGCGGGTCTTCCCTGAACAATTTCATGCACCAATATTTCCTTGCATTGTTTCCCTACCATCCCATGAAATCCTCACAGTTCCTAACCCCAAGCTCCATCCTATCTCTCAACCTCGCCTTTCATACCATTCTATCAAGGCCCGCCTTCACCAAGATGATAGAAGGGATAGTAGATTGCCATACCCTTCCTTCATCCAGTTGACGAAGAGGAAATGACCCCCGAGATCCACCTTCAATTGTTCAGGGAGTGGCAACTAGCACCAAGGTTATTGAATCACACACAAAATAGAAGGCATTACCGTTTTTTAAAATATCGATAGATAATATATTAAATCCCAAAAACACTAATACTAAAGGTAAAATTAAATTAAAAAGCAAACCATTAACATATGCATTTCAAAAAATAGATTCTACAAACGTACAAGAAAACCCAAAGGAATGTACGAGAAAAAGGAAAACAGCAACAACAATTGTCCCAACGTCTGAGCTAGTATGGCCCTGCATGATCCTTGATGTCCTCCAAGAAACAGGATTTTATTTTATATACGTAGGATGAGTATATAGGTATACTCAGTAGAGAAAACCAAAGGTTGTCGTGCAAAAGTGTGGAGGCCTTCTAAAGCCCCATGAGAAAATTAGATAACCAGAGCACCTTGAAAGGAAACTATCCACCCAAAACATACCAAGGGAAACTCCCCCAAAAAACAAGTCAAGTAAAGTAATAGTACTAGAAAAATCGATATTTGTGTACCCTGAGCCACTTTCCCACTTGTTATTGGGGACATCCTACGTGTCAAACCTCTCCTACCATCTTCACCGTAGTCCCATTATCATCCCCCACCCGCGCACACCTGGGCTACCACAATAACACATACCTCCGGAAAACACATGGTCTATCATTTTCACACATCTCACACACACCTAGTTCCGAAAAAACTACTACCACACCTGATGACACTTGGGCCTCATCCCGAATGCATTTGTGAAACAACCATCCCTCACACACCTGGGCCAACCACCACGACGTACCCTGCCCAAAGAATCTAAGGGTATAATGGACCTTCGGCGATCACTGCCTACCCAAAGGATCTTGGCCTACTCAGGAAAGGGAGAAGAAAAATAGATAATAACTAGCCACTCATTGGAGTGTTGGAAAAAACACCCCCTCCCCCCAATGAAATGTGGGTTTTCAGCACGAATTTCTTAACATGGGTGGGCACAAATATGAAACATAAGAACTAAAATTATATATATTGGTAACAATCACTCATCCCAACTTAGGGTCTCTAAAACCAACCCATAAAAAATCTCCCTTGTTACTATTCATTCATAAGAAGCATAATATCCACAACCCTTTCACAACTCATTCCCGAAATACAATTCCCCATTCAACCCATTCATGTTTCCATATTCATGTAATTCTATTTAAGTAAATTCTGCACTACTGGGAAACCAACAGGAATAACCAAAAACCAAGGAAATTAAAATAGCCAAACAACAAATTAGTCTTTCACACCCACTTCTCATGTAAAGTCACAAAAAAAGGGATCTGTGATATCCCTCGAAGTATTTGAACCAAACCAAGCCCCACCATAATGCACCACATGTCATCAGATCCAAAATCCAACAACTGATCCAAAATAGACGATCCCATCCACATCCACATCTCTTCTCAAACATCAACTGTCTACATCACTAGAATAGACAAAGGGAGATTTAAAATATGAATATATCGTTCATTAAATTCCATCATTCTATTTTGTTAACCAGAGTGATCACACAAGGATTATTATTCACTGGCCATCCATTTAATAAACTAATTTTACGTGATTAACTAGTCCCATGTCACAACCATTAAATCACATAAATATCAAAAAAAAACATAGATTCATTACTGCACAAGAAAAGACCACCATTGGAAATGATTTTCAGTGGGAATAAGACCATACAATTCAAAACACATAATCAAGGATAAAGAGTACATTAAAAACATCATGCACACCCCCTTAATTCTTGAAAATTCCATTTATTATCTTCATTATGGATGTGTTTCATCCATCACCATAGAAACAATATCATACTCACCCTGCATGAAACACACTAAGGAGAGTCGATGGAAATTCCTTACATGAATGATCAACGATCTATGTTTTTTTCTTGGAACCAACAACTGGGGATGTGTGAATTGTAGGGGAGGAACTAAGAAGACTCTAAGAACTAGAAGGAAAGGATCCAGCACAGGTGAACAACTCGCCTCGGGAAGGGGGCCTCCAAACTCACCAAGTAGAAGAAGGAAAGTGAACAGCCGGGAAGAAATAATTGTCTTACGATAAAAAGGTGAGATCCTGGCATTACGGTATATGAGGATCATGAGAGGAATTAAAGTTGGATCATGGTTTCCCCTCATGGTTATATGGTTACCCATGATGGAACTAATTGTTTATTTAATAATTCTCAATGGAGGGGTGTCCAAAATAGTTTTGCATTAAAGGATTTCATTTAATATAGGAAAATGTGTCCATTTAGGGTGTCTCTACTCCTAGGGGATTTAAAACGTTGTTTATGGCACTAAAAACGACTTTGAACAACATTAAAAAGGTTAAAAGACATAAAAGTATCGTTACTAGAGAATCTAGGGAAGGAAAATCCTGACACCCACTGTGGTTGATTGGTGAGACTGGTAGTTGAAAATAATCGGTGGAGATGCTCAGGTGAAGTTGAACCCATGAAGCTGATTGGGATAAGTTGATCCTATGATTCTGATCCTATGGAGATGATCAATGAAACCGATCTATGAAATCGGTTTGAGGAAACATACATATGAAACTGATTTGGTGAAATCGATCTATGAAAAATATTTAGTGTAACCGATCTGCGAAACTGATTTGGTTAAACCGATCTGTGAAACTGATTTGGTGAAACTGATCTATGAAAGTGATTTAGTGAAACCAATCTGTTATACTAAACATTGAAGATGATCTGTGAAGCTAATCAGTGAAGCTGATATGTGGAGCGGATTAGTGTAACTGATCAGTGGAGCCGATCAGTGGAGCTGATCAGTGAAGTAGATCAGTGGAGATTATCAGTGAAGGTGATCAGTGGAACTGATCTGTGGAGATGATCTTTAGAGTTGATGGGTGGGACTGATCGATGATTCTAGGATGCCCCAACACTTATAATTCTGGAAAAGTAATATACCCGGAGGGTTTGGGCCATTTCAATCTATCTATCAAGTAATATTATAATCATGGAAAATTTATTCACTATTAAAATTCTATATTGTAACTATTAATGAAGGATTGATATATTTGTAGAAAAATAATTATTTTTTAATAATTATTAAATAATATTCTTTTAATTCATATCATTATCCAAATAATTTTAATACCACATTAAATCAACCATGAATAACAAGACATCAATTTTTTCATATCAATATGTTACATATCTTATAAACACTGTGAGTATTAAAGTGTTTCAATAAAATATAATGGAACAATAAGTGTAATTATTTTATAAGTTATTCACAATGTATTCTTGTGTATATCATACTCCATTTTATTTAATATATGACATAAATATATAAAAATAAATTCTAAAAAACAACTAAAAAAATTAAATTTATAAATGTGATCATAATTATACTGTATGTTCTTCTCATTTTATGTATTTAAATCATTGATCATTTTATTATCATTAATGAACTTAAATCTTACATAAAATTTCAGTAAATGTTTTAAAGGGTAAATCCATAGTGAATCACATGGATGAATGTGTCCTCTACCCTTGTGGTAATATATATATTTCAGTCGATCCATTAATTTCAATAGTTGTATGATTCGAAGTCAAGGATATACAATTCCTTCCATGTAGAAGATCAAAAGAAAACTAATCTTCCCTATCTAATTACAATATATATAATTCACCATGGCTGAATTTATGGAAATTCCATATTAAGGACAAAATAATAACATTGTAAGATAACCTCAATATATTCCATCATATTTGATGGAAACTAATATGATAGGTAACTAAAACATTTAATTGTAAGTCCCACAAATTATTGGAATAAATTTAAGCCACTGATTTGTAATAATGATTAAATTTATATTTCAATTCAATCATATAATGTATTCCATGTAAAAGTTCAAACAATTACATATATAGGAAAATATTTTCAATAATCAAATTTTGTCTACAATGGTTATGAAAATGAGGGATATTTAAATGCTTGAACGTTATTTTTTAACTAATATATAAAAATATTGATCATTCATGTTAATTTTTTAAATGATAATTAAAATATCCAAAATTCAAGTAGAGATAATGTAATTAAAAGAACTTTTATAAAATATTATAGTTACCATATAAGATGTAATATAATATATTATAATAATATAGTTTTCTTAGTTTCAAATTCTATGATTGTTGATTATTTCAAAAAATATTACTCAGATTTAGGATATAATTGAGGCATACCTTTGAACCATGTTTCAACTCTCATATATCCTCAATCACAAGAAGAATCTAAAAAACATTAAATTTTTTAAAAATTTGGAAATATTACGTAAAATGTATTTAAATTATTTTGGGATTCATTTTTAATATATGAATTGGGAAAAATTTATTTGAATGGACCCCCAAGAAATATATATAAAGGTAACATAGATTGTTGTAAGAAAATAATTCCTATAAATATCCCATAATGATGGTTTAATGAGCTCAAATATTGTTTTATTTTGTATAATATAACCAAATATTTATAATTTTTATTCCATATTTGTATAAAATAAAGAATATTAATTGAATATATTTTTTATATTTTTTAATTATTCTAAGTTAATTTAATTTAGCAATTCCCAAGAGTATCTATATCATTAAAAAGCGTATATCAGTTATTCTCAATTATAAAATCCTTGAAATACCATATATTTACTCTAAAACTATATTCTATTAACAAATATCATTATGAAATAGAAAATCAATTATTTTAAATGTCTGGTCTTATTATTGAATTGTATATGAGACTACATATCCTAATGATAGTAATTAGCAATATAAAAGACACCATAATATGAGAATAGAATGAAATGAATGAAATAGACATTATTATATGTATTTGGATTTTTCTTTCCGTGACTGTGTGTAATGATCCATATTATTTATAATTATTATTAATCATTTCCATGAAAGACACACTTTGATGTAATATCATAAACTAGTTCAACATGTAATCATAGTGATTTTCGGTAATCTTTGGGGTTTCATGATTTTTATGATATTAATTAAAAAGTATAAAATTGATTTTCCCCTTTAATATTTAACGAAAATGATATATGATGCGTTAAATTGAAATAAGTCAACGATATTAAATTCATTGTATATAGTGTATAGACATGATAATTTTTTATAATCAAACAAATTTTTATCAGGTATATAGTTTCTTGAAATGGGTGATCAACCTAAATAATGAGATATAGTGATAAATATATTATAAAATACCATCTACATTCATATTTTTTTGTCTTTTTCAAATATCATCTTATTATAGAGGCATTCTAACCTATTATTATATAGTAATATTGAAAATTAGGAAACATAGACCAATAAATCTCTAGAAGAGACCTAAATGGACACACTAAAAGGGTTCCCTTTGATTTTAGTTCAATAATATTAATATTTAAAAATTCTAAAACATGACATTTTATTGATTGATATTTAATATTTATTCATGTTTTATTAATCAATCAAAAATATTATATAGATGTTTATTAACAAGATATTTCAGCAATTAAGAAAATATACAATATTTCATAACCTCTTATTATTCAGATTTTATGAAATACATATTTATTGATTCTTTTAATAAGATATTTCTTTGTTTGAAAAATATAAAAATATTTATTCCCTATACTATAAATGAAATTTTAATTTTTTTACAAATTGGATAATAATTACCATGAATTCATTAAATTTTTAGAGGATGTGAAATCTAGTTTTATTCTAGTGATTAATATTTAATTAAAATAAATAACAATTATTATTCATCATTTCATAAGCTTTCACATCTTACAATAAAATTAAAAAAATTATTAATACATATATGTTTTGTGGTTTAATTGACATTCATTCGTAATTTAATGTATTTCAAAAATAAATTAAAATCTAATAGTAACCATGGTACTATTTATAGATTGTGACATCAATCGGAGAAATATTATTCATTATGATCAAAATTCATTTTAAATTTCCAACTCCTCATATCATCCTCTATAACTAATAATGAAAACATGAATTCATTAAAATATGACATATTTTTAATTGATCAAAGTGGTAAATGAAAGATTATGGGTGGGCTATGTTAAAACTTATATTTTTAAAAATGATATTTCGAGATCAATGGATTACATTTATAACATTGTTATATAGGATCTATTTTGGGTAACCATAATTTAATTATGACATGTCAATCATATTTGAATAACCCACACCTTTGATTGAAATATATTTCAGTATTATGTCTGTTATTATTTTTATATATGATATTAATTATAATTTTTTTTTGAAATGATTCTATATAGGTTTTCACGAAATAAATGTCTCATCAATATATATAAAATTATTATTTTTATAGTATTCATGACATGTATATTTTAGATGATTCATCGAATCAATGAATGGTTTATTTTTTCATAAGACCAATAGGATATTACAATATGAATAGAACCAGAAAGTGATATCTAGGAATACATGTTCAAATTATAAATTAATATTAATTTGTACATATTTAATAATTTTATGTAATTTTCATTATCTTAAAATATATTTTTTATTATGATCATTAATATATCATCCTCTCCATTAATTGTTTTTTCTCATTTAATTGTGTTATTAAAAATATTTAATGTTCCACATAAGGGGAATCCATCCATTGGTTCTGAGATGTAAGATCAAACAACATTGTATTACATGATGTGTAAGAAAACATATAATAAGTGTATCTCAATTAATTTCACCAAGAAGTACTGCCAATTCTTTCTATAAATATGGTATTAATGGAAACATGGTGAATTTAATTCCATTTATTTTATCCATGCTAGGTTTCCATGGAGAATGTCAGTCTATATATCTTGTAACTGGGTTACATAATGTATAAACAACGTGTTTTCATAGTAAGAAGTGTATAGTAAACAACATAATATGTATTAATTAACATGGATAAATTATGATTTATTTCCATGAAATAACATTCTTATATTCAATTTTCTAGTGGTAAACATCATGTACCAAATGATTTTTCTTACATAAATAAAAACCCACTCCCTACAAATCTACCACATAAAAACAATTCGGGGACTGAATGGAATGTATATAGATGTAAACACCATTTACCTTATATATTTTCTATGAAATATAAAATTTAATATATTAATCCATTGAACCTCAATAGTCTATGGTTCCTTTTTCAACTATTGATGAGAACATTCTTATGGATAATATATACATATATTAAATTATTTCATAATATATATATATATATATATATATATTTGAACCACATACCATGTATTTTAGTAATATTATTATTAATCTGCATGAATTAACATCATTACATGGAACTAAAATAGCATGACTTCCTTGTTTCATTATGGACTCTTACTCTCTATGTTACTATTTAAAAATAACATATATGGTCTATAATGCATGATTAGACTATATATGATATCAAGAAAATCAACTTTTTTATATAGGTACTCACTATTTTTTATCAATGTAATAGTTTTTAATAATATTATTATGTCTTAAATAATATTTTATTTTTTTTAAATCATTATGTTGGGTTTTCTCTAAGACATATTTCGGGGACATTAAATTTATTAAGTTATTATTTATATAAGTAAACAAGCTAATTCATTTTTGTGTAAACTTATTAAATGAATAAACTAAAATTATTCACATACTGTTTTTTAAAATGTGTATTCATATGACAAGTGGATGATTATGACCTTCTATTCACAAGTTTATGAGTATGGTTTATTATTAATTTAATAACTACATGGGTGATAATAATTACTTTCACTAATTTAAATTTATGGCATTTAATTCACCCTATATATCATATTAGGTTTGGGTCTATATACAAATATTTTCATTTATGTATACAAACAATTTCTTCCCTTCACCTATAAGTAATGTAAATACATTTTATGTAAGGAGATTACAAGTTAATGTAGTTGGTTTAATAAGAAAGATGATCCAAAAAACCAAGTAGAAACAAATGATAATGGTGGAATAATATAATTTGAACCCATAATGGATTTATGATCTTATTCTCCCTAGTATCAATGGATTATTTATTTTCCACTATATAAATAAAAATTCGTTTAAACCTAATGATCATGACACATTTTAGAACTTGTATTTAATTATTAGAGATAAATTATTTTATTGATATGATATTGCAATCATGTAAATAAACTGATTAATATAAAATTATTTAATTAAAATAAAAGGAATATATGAAAATATTTTAACTTCACATGGTTAATCACATAAGTGAAATGTAAATACATTTTAAAAGGCCTGTAAATGTGTAAAATAATTGAGTATACATAATAAAAAATCATTCACATTAATACTAAGTCATTACACATTCAATTATCATAATATAGGTAAAATGATGTGAGACTATCATTTTTGGACACAGTAAAGAGATTTTTTAAATATCAAGGAATATTATCTATGATGTTCGGTCAAATTTACTAGACATGTATTGAATTTGATTTTCATGCTAGGTTTAATAACATTAATTAGAAGAATCTGTCAAGGATATATGATTTATGATTTCATGATTAAGGAACCCAAAAAACGGAATCTGAAACTACAAGCCTATAGCTAGAATGAAAACATACATAAATAACTTCTTATTGTTTTTATGACCCAATTATGGATCATAAAAATGAAAATATGGATCATTTATAATATAATTTCTACATGGTAGGAAATTATGAGTGAAATATTGAGGGTTATTGATACATGAAACAATTTTTGGAGACCAAATAAGATATTTTTTTTCAAAAACTAAATTTTAATAATTTTAATTACTGCTAATCTACTCATATTTTTGTTGAATAATAAACGTTTTTTTCAAAAACATAATCCCATAAATCACTTGTGGATAAATATTATCCCATAAATGGTTGTAAATTCAAGGTATGGTTCAAATGCACACGTGATGTGGTGCTCTTTGAAACAAAAATGTATGTTATAGAAAACTAAATCCCTTTACAACATAATAAGGATTTGAGTGATAATAAGTTATTAATATATTAAAAACCTGAATTACATTTTATATTTTGACTGTTTATGTATTTCATCCAATTCTAGATAAATCATACAGTCGTAAAAGGACACCAATTATTTTAGAATTCCCCAACATATCCATGATCAATATTAAAATTTATCCAAAATGTATGGTTTATTGGTATACTATAGAATATTGATTAGAAAATATATATAAGGTTCCATATGGTGGTCTCACATACACAAACTCATTAGTTGCATTGAGCATCAAGAGGGTTTATTATTTAAACTGCATGAATAAACCTGCACTGATCTTAATCATTCATCAATAATAAATCGATTATTTAGTATTGTTATTATTTTCAATAAGAATAACATATTTGTATCTCTCATAGATATTCTCACTCTTAGTCATCATGTTGTAATGATATAATTTATGAAAATTATTTTTTTCATATGGTGATTAAGATGAATATTTCAGACAAGAGATGTAATAGTAACAAAAAAAATGAATGATCCATTCCAATTACCTTCCCATATAATTATTATCCTGCAGAATTGATGGTAATATTTCGATATCTATTTCACACATTTAAAAAAATTCCACTAGAAGTAGAACTCATAACATTTAAATAATGAATTTGAGGATTCCATTTTGTTTTTGATCATGTATAATTTATATATTTATTCAAATTGGGTACTATATATAAATTGGTTACTAAAAATCATATTAAATTATAATAACCAAGTAGATTCAGAAATATTTTTAGCGGTGTGGTTGACCAAAAAAATCATTTAGAGATAGACTAGTTGTTGTAGCTATTGGAGACTACCAACTCACATTACTGACTCGAATGAAATTTGTTTTAAAATATATTCATTTTTTGACATTAAATTGGAAAATAATTATTTCATTTTCCTTTCATTAGACAGATGGATTTAAAAAAAATATAGGTAATATATTCTTATTCTTTAAAAATTAATCATTTTTTTTATAATCATAATTAAAATAAGATCCATTATGTGTTCGATTACAGAATATACCTAATGTAAAACAATAATAAAAATAGGTCATTTTAATAATACTATACCCATTTTTGTTGTCCATTACCAATTTAAATCATTCATTTGTAATAAAAGATCGTTACATTTACTAGTAAATTCATTAGAGATGTACATGTCTTCATAATGAGGGATAAGTTATAATACATTGATGGAGTCAATGAATATAACAATTAAGTTGACAACTATATTTGTATGAAAATTAAAAAATTAATCTCTAAAAATGTTGAATAATGACTTAATCACTACTTGATTTAGTATTTACGTTAGTTAAAGAAATTATTATAACATTATTAAATCAAACCCCCTTTAATCATTACCATTATTTTAATTTCGTCCTTGAGTTTGTAAATAGAAAGATCCCAAAATGTTGAAAATAAACATAGGAATTATAGTAAAAAAATGAATAAAGATTAAATGTGTAATAAAAGGAATAATAATATAGAAATGAACCTGGAAATCATTATAAATAATCTAAAAAACAAATATAAATTTTTTATTCAGGATTTAGAGAGAGAACAATTTTTGATTGTATTGAAAGTTTGAGACATCCATTTTTAAAAATATATAATAATTTATATAGTCAAACTCATTTTTATTAAGTAATGGTTTTATTAGATCATTAACTAATATATTTAATTATTCATTATATTGTGATAAAAGTGATTTTTAGTAATTTTTTATTCTCATGGAATAGAACTAAAATGGAATAATTTAATTATTTTTTGTATGGATTTTTTTTATATTTCTATGAATGTGAGAATAGAATTTTTTTTTATGTATACACCTCGACCATGGTTTACATATATCATATAAAAGTTTAATTATATAGTTTATTTTAAATTTTACAATAGTTATTTCAAAATAAAATATATATCCCCATATTATTGGATGAATAATTTTAAAAATTTCTTATAAAATATAATCATTTTATGATATTTATGAGATAATTAATAATGCTATTTAATATTGGATTCAATACCAATTATAAAGTATTAATATTTAAATAAAAAAATACATTTTTTTCATTAATTATTTGGTTCCAGTATATTTTGTATGAATAATTTGTGATCTTTAAATAACTAATATTATAGGGGATCCATATATAGCACTATAATGCATCCGGAAAAGTGATAATGTTTACACACTGTATCATTCTATTAATACATATATAAGATATAATGTTTTTTGATTCCATTTTTTTGATTAATATAATAGTTTATTTACTAATTTTTTCCCAATCTACAATTATTTAATTTCAATATTTTTTCTACAACATAAAAATTATATTTTATAACTTTAGAGACATGCAACAACGAGATTAAATGAACCATGATATATATATTTATCTATTTTAGCGTAGCCAATAAATTGATGCGTATAAATAGTGATATTTTTAAAAATTATATTGTTTAAAATAAATAATATATATATATATATATATATATATTTATTCGAAGTAAAAAATTAATCATTCAAAATAAAAATTAATTTTTCCCAAAAAATAATATTTTACTGTAAGGCTGTTTAATCACGATTTTCTGCACATCATTAGAAATTTATTTTTTCCACTTTTTTGAAAAAATATTTTACCGAATAAATTTAATTTTTGAAATATTAATTTAGGCATTCTCTTATAGTGACTATTTATATTTTTGGTAACATTTTATTTATTTATTAATAGTAAAAAAATATATATTTTTAATTTACAATTGAGTTTTTGTTTATATTTTAAATCATATTAAATCATATTTTTATGTGTTTTTTATTTAATATTGGATCAATTTTATAAAAATTTATACTATTTAGGATATTATAATCATTATAATTTGGAATTTATATTTAAAAATTGTAACAATTTTTTTTCAAAACATTCACTTTAAAAAGTGTCTTTCTTGCAGAGTCTGTATGATTAATTTAAAATTACATTTTTCAAAATATGTGATTTAAAATTAGAAACATTAATTCCATATTTTTCATTAGAATAATTTATATACTAAAATATTGTAAAATATTTTTTGACCAAACATCATAGTGAAAATAGCATGAAAAACTATTTTGTGCGGTTAGGGTAATAATTTATTTCTCTATTGTTAAACTAACATAATACGTGATTAAATGTAAAAAATATATTTTATTTGTTATGCTTTATTATTATATTTTTTGTTTTCCCTTTAATGTTTCAAAAATATATAAATTTCTTCCCAAATACCATTTAATATGTCCCATATTATAAGGTAGGTAATGAAAAAGAATAAAATGGTTCCTTACATTATTTTAAAATCTATAAATCTATAGGATGTGGAAAAAAATAGGATTAGTTACGTATATTCATTTCAAATATAAAACAAACATGTTCTCATTATAATTAATCAATAATTTTTTCTGATTAAATAATTACATTAATTTTGTAGAAATGCCAATATAGTAATTATTTACATAATATTAAAAAAAATTTAATGACAACATTTAGGTAAAGTAATTTATTTTTTATTTATTTGTTTATAATAATGCATCAAGTTTCACATTTTTCAATATAATATATTCTAATTTAATTATAGTGTTATTTTTTAAAATTCAAATTAAACGAATAATATCCAAAAATTAATTAATTTTATGTTTCAGTTAATGATTTTTACATGATTTAAAATGAAAAAACAAATAATATTACAAGTGGTAATTAAATAATTAAAATATAAAAAATTTCTCTTCAAAAACAATTTTTTATTTTACACTATTTATAATGACCCTAAATAATAAATGCTATATTTTTTTAAGGTTAAATTATTGTTTTTACGCATTACCTGCACATATGTTACAATTAATTTCCCACACATATGGTAATTTTTAATTGAAAAATTTTATTCAATATTTTAATCATCATTCCAAATTATATAATATGTGTCATTATAATTGTTCCTTAATAGATATATTATAAATTTTTTGAAAACCCATTTCCAATTTGAAAAACTAAAATGGTAAAAATAAGTAAACTTAGATGTTTTAGAAGAAATGTTTTAAAACATGTATTTTATTTTTTGGTGGATGTGTGAATCAAAAATATAATAACTCTAACCCTTTAAGTTTATATTTTAGAGTCACATTAAGTTTGATTGGATAATAAATTATGTAGACATAGATATGTTTTCTTAATGGGGTGTATAATTAGATTTATTTGATGGATTCAAGAAATTTATTATGGAAGTTGAGAAATATATTTTTATGAACATTAAGAAACTATTATTTGAAAATTTATTATAATAATATTATCACTAGATAATTTATTATTTACATTATTTTATAATTCATCCCCATTTGTCTCATCCTTAAACACCATAATAGAATGTTCTAAGTGAAAGTAGGAACCACACCCTATCATTTAATGTAATATCAAATATGATATATATAAATCATCAAATTTCCTTTTTGTAAAATTTATTTTGGAAAACTAAATAACTAATTAATTGTCTTAAAACAAAATAATAAATTATTATTCCATATTATTTTTGTGTGGAAATAAATTTTAATTAGCACATGTATGAGTATGGGGTCGAGTAACGTTATTAATGGTGTTGTTGGCCACAATAAAATGCTACTAGGAACTTTTTTTATATATGAACACCATGAGAATTATCCAAATATGTAAATATAATTATCTATTAGTTTTAAATTTATTGACTAATAATATTCATATATATTTTCAAAAAAATTCATTTGAAATGGTTTTTTTATTTAATTATGTTATTTTTCCATAAACTATATGGTTTAATATAGAAGATACATTTCTAAATTTTATTATCTAACTATGATAAAATAGGATTCATTTTTTTATATATTCATAAAAAAATTTATTTATAGTGGTTTTTTGGATTTTTTGAAAATATTTAATTCTGATTGAAAAGTGAAAAATGATAATTTTTCCAAAATAAACAATTTTTTATTTGAATAAATTATTTTAAAATTATAATTAAGTTTTTTAATGGTATATAATTTAACATATGGTTCATTTAAATAATCATATTATAAATATTTCTATAGAAACCAATATAGTACCTCGACCCTTTTTGGAGATGTAACATACTCATTTAATTGTACACATTTTCGTGTATAGAGAACTTTTGTTTAGGTATTATATATGATGTGTTTGGGTTAAAATTATATAAATTTGGAAGGAGGACCAACAACAAAATTTTGGTTCATGGTTTAACAATACCGTGCACCCGAACACTAAAAACAAGGAAATCCCAAAACGAGGGGATTTGCACGGATGGCATGCAATTTTATTATTATTCCACCTCTTTGGTGTTATGTTGAATCCTCCAACCCCAAAAAAGATGCACATAGTTTAGGTTCATTGTTTGGAAAATAGTAAGACCTTGTATAGGGAACCATATGTGAGTGTTTTAAAATAGAATTTTTTTAAAAAAAATACATGAACATCATGTTAACCTAAAATTGACCTAAACTCTGGGAAAAACATTTCCACTTGTTTTTTGAGGATCTAATAGGAACTTATAAGGCTCTAAAAATTGATTCATGGTGATTTAATTTCCATATTTATTATCTTCACCTCTCCTATAAATTGAATCTCATCCCGGTTGGTTTTTCCTCTATTCCCCATTATTATTCCATCTTTAAAGGAATGTTTCTATTGTTCACATTGGATCCAGATCTATGTTTTATTATTTACAATCCATTTATTTATTTCTTTTAATAAATCTATCAATATCTTTTTCTTCATCTTGTTTAGGGTTATTTTCCTTGAATTAGAGATATCTATTGGCGATGATTCATTAAAGATATTGATGTGAGTGGTAAATTATTCAAATACTAATATCATGATTTTAATCATTTGTACATAATTGAATTATTTTAAATAGAATATTAGAAATTGAGTTTCTAGAATTAAGTTACAAAGTTTTTCCAGTCAATAAATTAATTAATTGTGATATTATAGATATTTATATTATAGAACATGATTAATTAATTTTTTGAACTAATTAATGGAAATTATAAGGATTAAGAAATTAATTTATTTGGAATAATTAAAAGTTTAATTATTTATAAAATTATTGAGATTATTTAAATAGAATAAATAACTATTGAATTAATTATAGTAATATTGGTATTGTTAAATTGAAATAATTAATATTATAATCAATTATTTTTATTTTGAAACTATTGATTTGGATTGAAAAAATTGTTGAAATAATAAACATATTTTTTGTGATCATAATATTGATAGAGATATCTAATTTAAATTGAAATTAATTAAAATGGTTGAGGTTATTAATTGATTGATGATTTAATTAATAGAATTGTGATTATTAGCTGATTGTTGAGTTAATTAGTTGAATTAGTGTGATTAATTAATTGATGTATTAATTAATTGATCATTGTTTGTAAATAATTTTTAATTGGATTTATTAATTTGTGAATTTATTAGTTATTTTTTGTGGTACATGTTATGATGTGATAGATGTGAAGTAGCAATATTTTGATATATGTGATATAAGTGTTTATAACATGGTCCACTGCATCAAAATACCATAGTGAAAAATAAGATGATGAAAGATAAAAAATAAATTCTATTATTTGAATTTAGATGAAGCATGGTAAAAATGAAATTTTGATATTGTAGTTTGGATGAATATTAGTAACAATTTCATTTTAATATATGACTTAATAAAATGATTTGAAACAATTTTATTCTGAAATATAACTTCAGATGATTAATAGAAACCTTGGAATTTAATGATATGTGTTGAGGTAAATATTTGTAAAAAAATTGAAATATGAGATATAATTTAAGTTAATGAATGGGAACAACATCATTCTGAAATATGAAATCCCTCAGAGATAATGTAGACATCATTATTGGATGAACTATATATTGAGGTTCTAGTTTCCATGAGTATGAAAGGGTTTATGTTCTTAAATAAATAATGGTTGATAATTTGATATCTAGTTTCTTATGAATTATACTTTTTTATTTATACATCCTCATCCATTTTTGTTAACTAGATATTATTTTTTATATCATTGGTTATTTCCTAATAAATTGTACTCAAACCCTACTCGGGAATCCTAATCTCTACCTGAATAGACATAATAGGTGTATGATAGGTTAATGGAAATGGACTTGTGTTAGATGGATGATTTTCAATGGAGAATATATGAGGGAAATGGGAATGGATCAGGAACAGAATTGGAGTAGTCAATATAATTATTTATTTTTAAAAAAAAATTCCTCTAGACAGATATTTACATGAAATATCTCTTGTTTAGTTTTGATAGTGTATTTTCTGTTTTTGTCACCATTTTATTCTTCTGTTGTTTTGGTTATGGTTATACTATTTGGATATTTTTTATTTATATCCACTAGTATATTATTCTAATAAATAGGTTATAGTCTCCCCATAATTGATGTTAGATACATGTTACTAAATAAGAGCGTCTAGTATATGGGGATGTGTGCCAAATTCCATGTTGGGAATATGCTTAGGGTGTCGACGTGCACTACTTGAGTCAAAATGTTATATCTCGGTATGAGAGCATAGTTTTGTTTTGTTTTGTTTTCTATTATTATTTATTAATGGTACAGAAGTGACTTGTAAGATTCATGACTTCGTTATGAGATTTTTCATGTGAGTATTTAACCCATGTATGGTGGAAAACTCATTCTCCATGGTTAGGATACTATTTTTAGTATTAGATAATATAGTTGGATATTATTTTTCCATGGGTGATGCGCTTGTTCTTTGATTTGATTATTTTTTTGTGAGTTTTTGAAATTTTACTAATGGCCCAGAATGACATGGGATTTGAGTATACATTCATCACTATTGGAACTGCGGATTATTTTTTGACATCTAGAATTTTAGGTATGCATGGAAAAATGGGGTTTGGGGTAGTTTCTGAAACTGAACTGAAAATGGTTAATAATATGAATGTGAAAATTTTATAATAATGAAAAATTTGAAATAACTTGTTTTTAGGGAGAATATTCAATATGATAATTAATTTACCCCTGTCTATATATATCCTTGATATAGGATGGTTAAGGGTATTGATAACATCATAATTTTGGTCGTGTGGAGGTTTTTGGGAAAAAAATAATTATTGTGCCTTATTTTTTATCTTATTATCTAAATGTGATAATGTGATGAAATGTTTTCTGAGATGTGTATTTTATTTTTTGACATATACCATCATGATGATACTTGTTAAGAATACTATATGTGGATACGATTGGAGATTTTCTAGAAGTAGTGTTACCTTGAGGAATAGATATTTCCAATTTTGGATGTAGGAGAGAAGTATAGAGTGAACACATCATGCTACATGTAGTTTATTGGATGACACCCAAATAGGGTTATGAATTGTATAACTTACATGATTCTGGAGTTTTAGTTGCATCACACTCTTAATTTTTTCTTAGAGGGTGTAATTAAGAAAGATGCATTATGGGTGGATTCTATCTAAATTATACATCAACATTTAGAGATATATACTATAAAAAGGGTCATTTTGGGTGCTTATATAAAAATTTTAATAGTGGAGTGTTGGTGGGACATTCAAGATCCAACTAGTTTGGTTGATGGTATGTTATAGAAGGAATTCTTTGAGATGTTCCTGGATCCTTTTTATACAGAGACAGAGAGGAAGGAAAGAGCCGCTATGTTCTTTATGATGACCCATGTGATAATTTCGGTGATTGACTATATTAAAGAATTTATATATTTTTAAAACTATTCTCTAAATTTATAAGGGGATGAGACAAATTTGGTGAGGAATTTATAAGAAAAACAATATTTTGATATTAAATCTCAAGTTTACCAATTTTTATTATTGAACATTTTTGGGGTTGAGTTTTACACTATCATAGATGAGGGGAGCCTGAAAGAGGATTCTAGAGCTAGATATATTATTTCTATTTTATTAACATGATGTATGACTTTGAATAGTTGGAAGAATCACTATGCAAATTTTATTGAGGCATTTCTAAGGAAGAGTGGTCATGGGGAAGGATTAGTTACTCGAGATCTAAACCATATTATTCTATACCATTGTGGTAGGCAGAACACTATTTTATACATTATCCCCAACCACAAATATAGTGATGGTCATGTAAAAAAATCATATATAAATTGATGTTCTTTTAGAACCTATGAATGACTAGCAGTGATAGAGGAGCTTGATAGAACCATAGTGTGAGAAGTGGATCCTCTACCCCAAATAAGTCTAGTAGCTAGAGATCAACTGGGGAGATGGTAGGGGTAGTGGATGAGGTTATTTTAGGAAAGAATTACCACATCGATAGAGTGGTGCACCTCATGTTCTTCATATAACATCATAGTAAAAAGGGTAATTATATTAATATTCCATCTATCTAACAATTTGGATAAAGAAGCATAGTAGTCAAGAGTGAAAGGTACAATTATGGTAGATTCTAGGATATCATGTTCTTTATTTGATACTTTTTCTACTGATTATTTTACTACTGCACAATTTATAAACTATTTGAGCATTTTTTTTATTTATTGATTGGGGTTTTGAAGAGAGACACACCTCTAAGAATATAGACGTGAGTAATTTGTTTGTGAATGGATTGTTCTCTAGAAGTTGTTGAGTTTCATTTTAGTAGGGATATTTACATTCTTGACATGACAGTATTTGACCTAATCATTGATATAGACTGGCGAGTAGCATACTGAGCTGAAAAATATTATTACCACTATATAATGTTGTTTGTGTCTACTTATGGTTACATCTATATTCACCATGTAGAGTGGGATATAAAGGAGGGCCATAATGGGACTTTTCAATGGCAATTGGGGGAGCTTACCTTCTTGGTTGATTCATTATTGGGAGATGAATGAGGTAAAAAGTAGGTTCTATTTCTTCTATTAGTTGAAATATTTTAGTATATATTTCCTAAAAAAATTTCAAGGATTCCCCCTGATTGACATTTTGATTAATAAATTTATATCATATCGGCAGTTAAGGTAGTATATATTCCACCACACAAATTGGAACCAGTAGAGATTCATGATCTTATGACTCAGCTATATGGGTTATAGTATAAAGGATTTTTCTATCTGATTACATCATCTCGGGGTTCTCCAGTGTTTTTTCTCAGATAGATGACAGGACACTATGTTTTTTTGTTTATTACCATATTATGAAATAGATGATAACGAATAAACAGTATCATCTTCTACATAGTGAATTTTGATTTGAACAGTTTTGAAGATTTGTTATTTTCTCTAAGATAAACATGAAATCTGGGTATCATCAGTTGAGACTAAAAAAATTTAATATACCTTGTACAACAATTAAAACTAGGTATGGCCTATATGAGTCCTTCATAAGGCCCATTGGGCTGAAAATGTTCCAACAATGTTTTATGGACTTGATAATCATAATATTCAATACACAGATATATTGGTTTTAGATAGTGTTTCTGGGACACATATTGGTGTAATTCAAGACTCATGATGATCCTGAACAACATGAAGACATTATGGTTTATATGATAATCTATCATGGTGTATTTATTTTATTTAACATGTAAACTATATTTGTCACATCATATCTAAGTAAGGATCATTGGTATAACAAGAGAAGGATCATGTGGTTGTTTCATGGGAGAATCTGAAGTTGTTTTTTGATAATCATAGATTTATAGGGATTGATTGATAAAATCAAAGGTTTATCCTAAAATTTTGTTAATTGGAAGCACCTATTTGAGGATTGAACAATAACAGTGTAATGTGTTATTTGTCTTGAGAATGTTAAAATTCCTTCTAGATATTGAATAAGTGCATTACAATGATACAAATATTGATCCTACATGGGCTAGGTGATTAATATAAGTTGTTTTTTTATTCTTCTAGAATAGTTCTTGGAGATGTTTTTAGGTAGGTAGATCGAGTTTTGGTGTATGGGTCTTGACATTTTAGACCACAAGATGGAAATACCCTACATATGAAATAGAGTTGCCAGTTGTGGTTTGTTCATTAATGTGATGATGGAATTATTAATAGGGTGAGAAGTATAATGTATAGATTTATCACAATATGTTAAAAAACATATTCTACCATTGATAATTTAATATCCAATATCATATAAGTGTTTATATATTGAATCAATCAATTTTGAATAATCATATACGCATGTACATGGGAACAATGGTGCTGATTGTTTAAGAAGGAAAGCTCAAAATATGGTTATTTAGGAGTCTAGTGCAGATTGAAAAATGTTGACTCTACTGTCTGATATAGATGCAGTGGTTCAGGAGGGCCAAGAGAAAGGAATATCATATAATTCTCAATAGAGTCTAAACATATGGGATAGATCATAGATAGACAATATAAGGATCTGAAATGCTTAAGCTTCAGTAAAATAATTGAAGGCGAGGTGTCACATTCATATTTAACCTTATATGAGGAAGAGACCACTTATGACAATAATTCGGTCGTTGTGCCTACAAGCATGCAAGAAGTGGTGATGTGGGAATTTCATGCATCAATATCAGTGGTTCATCAAGTTGTGACCAAATTTTATTGTGACATATGATTAATGTTATTATGGATGAGTATTAAAACTAATATTGAAAGTTAAATAACATTATTCTACACATACTAATTGGTGAAGGATGAGCATAAAAGACATGTTTGTTATTTGTCGACACATTCCATTATTGATTTGATGTGGGATGACGTTATCATAGATTTCTGGTGGGTTTCCCCAGAAAACATAATAAGAATGAAAATATTTGGGTTATTTTGGATAGTTTGGAAAAGGAATAACAACTCGTGAATTTCGGGGAGACATTATTCATGGATCAATTTGTAGAGTTATATGTTCCTGGATATAGTCTATCTCCATGAGGTACACCGAACTATATTTAGAGGCCATGACTATCATTTTACCTCACTCCTCTTGTAAGGATTTTCAATGGAATTTGGTACATATGTTTTATTGATTATTTCATTACACTAACATAAATATTTGTATTTAGATTGTATTATATAATTGATTAAGGATACAATGTGATCAGGTGTTCTAGATATTGGTAGGTCTTGGGAGAAACTCATAGAACGTTTGAAATTTTCTAATAACAAAATTTATCTTAAAACTATAAATATTTAACCATAGTAGGATGTTTATGATATGTATTTCAGATCACATTTATTATGGAAAGATGTATGAGAGTAAGATTTTTTGGAAACGAGTCACATTCTTGATACATCAGAGAAGTAAAATTGATTTTAAACATATGAATACAGCTCAAAGTAGATAATAGTGGTATTTCAATAGATGCACAAGACCCCTAGAGTTACGGTTGATAATGTATTACCTATGGTTTCTCCTAGGTTAGGTAATTATTGGATATGGAGATCTGGGATATTGGAATCCTGGTTTGTTAGACCATTTTATGTTCTTTAAGTAATCAAGATGATGGCATACCAATTGTATCTTCCATATAGTAATAATGTTATGCATGATGTGTTTTATGTTTCATAACTAATATGGTATCACCCAACCTTTTTTCTGTGATCGATGTTTCTAATGTTTATCTTGATACTAATTCTTCCATAGTGGAGTATTATATAAGTTTGTTTTATCATAGTGACGAAGTGTTTTAGGGAATGATAATGCTGATAGTTAATCTATTATGGAAACATGGACCTTCTCATTGGTAATCCATAGAGAGAGATGTCGAAATAAAGGCTCAAAGGCCTAATCTTCTTAACAATGAATATTTATGATTATGGGGAGAAAAAAATAATGGATGGGATATTATATAGTGTAGATATTTTAATATTCTAACAGTTTCTAGGGAAATCACTTTCTTGTTTATATGTATACTTTTGTATTCTTTTGAGTAATTTTTTTGGGATTTATCTTTGATGTGTCTTGGTTAATATTTGAGAATTTTTCAAGGAGACTCATTTCATGGTTGGCACATTTTTTTTCCGACTGAGCTCCCTAGTGTTGATAACTGTGAAATCTCAAATAGAGATAATTCACATAGCTGGTGCATGGTATATAAAACTGTGCACCCTTTTAGGATTAATCAAGACTTCGTCTAGAGGAACAATATTTCTGAACATGCATTGGGTATCCATTTGACATTAACCATTAATCCATCCATATCTTTTGTTTTAACCCTAAATTTTGTTTTAAAAACACCCAAAACCACATATTAACACAACATTAATTCCAACAAGACATAATATTTTCTTATATTTTTTGGAGGATCTTTAAAGAATTCATAGGGCTCTAAATTTTTTTAGAGACATAATGTCTTTATTTTTGATCGTAACCTCTCCCAATATGTGGACCTCATCATGGTTGGTTTTTGATCTATAACGGCACAGAACACTCCATTCCATTTCATTCTAAATATCCCATGTTTTAGGTGTTCAAGGTACTCATGGTTACTCATTTCATTTTTTTAAAAAAAATAATGTTTAACAATGGCAGGTGGAATTTGTGGGTTGGGTAGGTTGGTCTCATGGATTGGTTCCATTAGTGACTCACTATTGGTGGGTCACGTTGGGGACATGCTGTAGGTAGGATGCCTCAGTGGCTTGCATTGTGGACTCTCTATTGGCAGGTCACTATTAATGGGTCGCATTGGATACTCGTTGTTGGTATGCCACGTCAGTGTGTTGCATCATTGACTCACTATCGCTCAGTTGTGTTAGTTATTCGATATATGTTGGTCATGTATGTGGGTCACATCCGGGACTCACTGTTGTTAGGTCACTTTGGGGACTCACTGTTTGTGGATTGTTGTCGTTGAGTGGCAGTGGTGAGTGGCATCTATAGGTGTTGTCATTTAATGGAATCATTTGGTGGTGTTGGTGTGTGGAATCAGTGAGTGGTAGTGATGAGCCATTTCGGTAACTGGCATCGGTAACACACCCAATGGTGAGTAATTTACAACCATTCCCTATTTTTTCATTTTCTCCCGACTTACATTTTGTTTGATATAAATCTTGTTTAAATAATTATTAATAATTTTTGATGTTGCCTTAAAGGATATTACTTATGTAATTATGTTTTTAATTCCCTTGAGGCATTGATATTTCTAAGACACATGGTCTTGGCCATGACCCGAATATTATGTAAATTGAAATCATCTTTCTTCCATTGATATAGGATCAATTGTTTTTCTAATGTCGTGATCCTATCTTCTTGAACCCATCCATTTTTTCTTGGTGTTCCCAAAAGAATTATTCCTCTGAGTTATCATGTGTTGTGTTATTTCCTTCATATTGTGTTTCCCTATAGGATCCTCCTAATACATTCTCACCTATTTCATTGATATAGGAGGATTTTCTAATATCTTGTTCTTACTAGTAGGTTTTCCTTCACCTTTCAAAATTGTGCGTCATGATGGGAGGGTGTACTCATTTCTCCTTAGGAATACAGTTGAATACAAATTTAACAAAGATAATATGAAGTAATAAATGAGGGGATGGGAAGATGAGGATCATGATCATGATGTCTTATCTGTTATTTGATATATATAGTATATTGTATCATATTGAAAATCATAGACATTGGAGGCCTTTGTTTGTGTAACGGTCATGGATCATGGATGCTTCCTATATTTTATGAAGAATGTCTGTATTTACCTAATCTAATTAACCACTTATATTCTGTTAGCTAATTGGATTCCCTTGGATTATACACCATGGGGGATCACACCCCCAAATTATCAATGTTGTATTACAGAATGAGTTTTTTTAAAATTTGAATATTATATGATTTGATAGTGTAGCTTTTTTCTATGTGTGTTCTTTTCTTTATTATTTTTATTTTGTGGCTGTGTGGTGTAGGTTTTAATATAATGACTATTGTTGTGGTGATATGGGTGGTGAAATGTAATATTTGGTTGAGATATTGATTGATTTTGGAATGCATAATCATGGGTGGTGTAGCAAGACCCTAAGTATGGATGCAGTTGGGATTTAGGGGTTTACTCTATTTAGAGGATGCATTGGGAATAATGAAATTTATGAATCATGACCAATGTGGTTGTCATGGGTGTTAAATGGATAGTAAGTGTGAAGTGGGGTGTTTTGTCATTTTTTCATCCTCTATTTGACGTAGTTCTATGCCCAGTTCTATGTTGTGGTTCTTGGTTTCTCATGTAGGGATTGAATCAATATTAAATTTCCAATATAATCAATATTGATTTAATTGTAGCTTGTTTTGAATTTATTTCATTTTTCAACTTTTTATGTGAATTTTGATGGTGTTGAAAAAATCATTTAGATGTAGCAGTTGAGTTTTCACTATCAGAGGGAGGATTCGTGTTTGATTGATAACTCATAGGCCGGGCTTGATTGTTTGATACTAAATATACGTACTAGTATTTTCCTTGTTTTTTTATATTAACCCACAAGTTGATCCTTATGTGCTGAATACAACCATTATCTTGGGAGAGGTAAAACATCCAAAACATCTCGTTAAAAGGATGTATGGATGGCCACCAACTCTTCCCTACGCCTCTTCATGGTGGTGATAACCTAAGACTCTTTGGGCAGTTTGTGGTTTATGTGGACCATGTGTCTATGGATGAGTTTTTCCACCTATGTGTCATTGGGAGGATATGTGTTGTTCTTCCATGGTGTCTTCATGATATGGTGTAGTTTGTAGACCATTTGCTTGCGGTCATTGAAAGATATAGTTTTCCTGCTTGTGTGTGCTCATGTGTGATGTGATGTTGTATGTGGACAAGGTGTGCATGGTTCAGTTGTGAAATATTTCTTTCAGAAGAAGTGGGAGTGCCATGAAATTTTTCACTACGATGTGATAGCATCTAATGAGTGGGAATGTGGTAATGGGTTCCCTATAATTGATGTTAATTATATATTACATTACATTACATGTGTTTCTTGGTGATAATTTATTTTGTGATGTTGGGGTTGTTAGTATACCTTGTTAAGTTATTTTGTTGTCAATTGTTTCTCAATGGGGACTTTGTATGCTTCTCCACTTGTCCACTAAGGACTTTCATTTTCCCTAATAAGTATAATTTTATGCTTTCCCTATGTATATAAAATGGTTTTTAGGTTTCCAAGAAAACTATAAAGACCATGCTAGGAATTACATTCTCATAAATTGGGAATGTTTCCATGTAACTGGTTATATTTTCTTTTTTGGTATTCACATATGATATTCTCATTGTATTTGTATCAGTTTTACATTAATCATGCATGTGAGATGGATTTTGTTTTAGTTAATATATATTTGTCTAAGAGTTTTTCTATGTTTAATTCATCTTATCTCCTGATCATGGTTACTATAAAAAGGGTAATGCCTCCAATTTTTGTGACTATATCCCCTTGGTGATGTTCACCACATCAGGGCATAATAGATGTGAGACACTGTGTTCATTATCTCTCTTCTTTCATTTCCATCATCAGATGGGAAAATTTAGAAGGAGGGGGTCATGAAATAATGGTATCTAAGATTATGGTTGTGAGATAGGATGAATATTAGAGTTTTTCATAGAGAGGATTGCATGGGGTGGCCAAGAAAAAGTGATAGGTTACATTGGTTTGTTGCAAAGGCCATGGTAGAATATCTTGGAAATGATTTTTTAGGGCCACCCAGCCTTTGACGTAGGGTCCCTATTCTTACCAAACCATCTAGTTAGTTTAAACCTATTTTTGGGTAGGGACCCTTAGAAATGTAAATGAATCATAATGTCTTGTGTTCTTTTCTGAATTGGTATCACGGAGAAATTTGAAACTGATGACAACAAAATGAGTTAATATGGACAATAAACAAAATTCCATACTGCTCAAGCATAGGATATCCTTGTTAACATTTCAGGTGTGTCACCCAATCGACATCAATGAGTGGCTCTGTCAGTATATGCTCAACAGGACGATCTAGCTCATCAACAGAGCATGTATACAGAGGATGAGGACAACCAATGGTAATATAAATCACATTATTTCCAATGGTATAACATAGGCAAGGATGAGGGAAGTCTCTTTAACATGCAGATTGAGAGATGGATCGAGGAACATGAGTTTACCTTCATCCTGATCTGGGATCTGAAGGAGTAATGGGTTCTATTACCCATTAGTATGATTATGGGATTTTCATGTCTAAGGTGGATGCTAAACCTAGGGTCGAGAAAGAATGACAGTATTATGTGGGTCATTTTTTAGATGGTGTTTCAGGTATAATTATATTCCTTGACCATGAAGTCTCACATGTTACATGTGATACTATACCAACAGTAGGGGAGTATGTAGGTATGGGAGTTAGGGATCAATTTCAAGGATCCCCATCAATTATCTCAGGATGTCTAACCGGATGAGGATTCTCGGGAAAGATTTTTAGAGGAGTCACATCAACATTCTCCCTAGTACACAGTTACTCCCATCACCTTGCCAATATGTATGGATTTCTAGAAGAAGAAGGATTCAGTTGAGAGAAATCTCTTTCAAGAAGGATGAACATGAGAAGATATCCATCAGCTTACATTAGAAGGAAAGTCAGTCAATAGATGGTCTCATATTCTAGGTTCTACAAGGTTTCAAACGATGGGTAGTTGGCCTTAGTACTTTGAGTTTCGACCTTATCATCCTCATGTCTATCATACGTTCCTGGAGATAATGTGTTTTATTTTTGGAGTACATGGGTATCTTCAGAGTCAAGGCCCAATGGCTGTTCAATCTCAGAATGGTGGAGGTGGGATGGATCAATTCCCACCTCCATATATGTTATCAGCCCGGAGTTTTTCCATAGTAGGTACAACATTCTCTTACTCTACCAAGGGGAGAGAGAGTAGGTTGAGGACATCTATAGGGTGTTCTTCTAGGACCTAGACCTGATCATGGTTGAGGAGGTGGTTAGCTGAATTGGGGAAGAGGACCTTGTCCTAGTAAGTTACATGTCGTAGACGTTGCAGTTCTAGCAGGTCTATATATCATTTGTTTTATTATTATCTTGTTCAATACTATATCTTATGTTTTGTTGATTCAGAAGCTTCATATTCCTTAGTCGAACTCACTCTGTCCCAAGATTTGGTACATTTAACATAGAAGATTTTTATGCTCATGGTGTTGTGTACACCAGTATGAGTTCGGACCAACATGTTAGATGTTTTCATGGGATGTAGAATAATTATGTGGCCACATCTATCCAGTGGGGATATATTTTTTTCTACAGATACCACCATATCATGTCATACATGGCATCAAATAGTTGTTTTCTGTGCAGGATTTTTTCGACGTCTTCCAGTAGAGTGTTTTGTTCTTGTATGTGGGTAGTCAAAATATTAATTTCACTGCCGAAAAGAGTCTCTAAGCAGACAACTAGGGCATGGAGCTTGTTATTTCATTGTTAGTATAGTTATCTATGAGATTGGTGGATGATGAGATGGTGGTGGTTCCCAGTGCTGTTGGGGAGTACATGGATTTTTTTTGTAGGTGGTTGTGACTCTACCTCTTAGAAGTGATGTTGATTTTAGGATAAACATGAATCCTGGTGCTTGTATAGTTTCTATGTATCCATATCAGATGGTTCTTTATATGTTTCAGGTGCAACAAATTCATGTTGAAGACCATAAGTTTAAGTGTTTTATCTAGACCAGTGTGTTAGTGTGGGGTGCCCTTGTCTTGTTTGTGAAGAAGGAAGATAGGGTTGTATGGTTGTGCATTGACAACCTATGGTTGAATTAGGTGATGGTCAAGAATCAGTACCCTGTCCGGAGTATAGAAGATCATTTCCATTAGGTGAGGGGAGAAATATGGTTCCCTAATATCGATATACAGCATGGATAACACTAGTTGTGGGTGAAGGATGGGGTCATCCTGCAGACTTCTTTCAATTTCATTTATGGGAACTTTGATTTTTTGGTTTTTCCATTCGGTGTTACAAATGCACCAACCGTGTGAATGGGGCTCATGAACTCAATATTCCTTGATTTCATGGCTGAGTTCATCGTTATATTCATTGATAACATATTAATATACTCAAATTAATACATAGAGCATAATGATATTCTTCGGACTATCTTGACGTTTCTTAGACAGTACATTCTCTATGAGAACTTGTTAAAGTGAAGGTACTGGATAAGAGAGTTGAATTTAATTGGACATGTGGGGTCACAATCGTTTGTAGAATTAGACCTGCCGATGGTAGAAGAAGCAGTTTGTTGTGTATCACCCAAGAATGTAGTAGAGGTTCAATATTTTTTGATCTAGTAGGCTATTACTAGATATATTTACCTAATTACAATCATTTTATTACTCCATTGATGGCACAATCTAAAAAGGACTAGGCCTTTGTGTGGGGAAATCAGTTTCAGGTAGTTTTTAGCTTCCTAAAGGGGATTTTTTATAGTTATCCAATGAATCAATTTTCAAAGGAATGGGATATTTTCTAGGATTTTTGTGATGATTCTTATCTAGAATTATGTTGTGCTCTTATGCAATATTGGAGGAGTGATATATTATTTTTCTAGTCAGTTATGTTACCATGAATGTAAATATGACACCCATTATCCATAGATAGTAATAGTTTTGTTCGCATTAAATTTGTGGAGGCATTACATAATTGGGGAGTTCTTTGTGTTCCCCACGGACCACAATTACTTGAGGTATATCTTTTCCCATAGATTTTTGAACATGTTACAACATAGGTGGATATAATTTCATTCTGACTATTATTTCTAGACCACTTAATCCTCAGTAAATGGGAATGATTTACATGATGATTTTAGTAAAAAGTTACAGAATGAGTTTGTTTTGGAATATGTGGACACATCGAACATGATGAAGTTGTTTTAATACTAGAACATAGATGATGGAATTGATGGAAATAGTGTTTGCATGTTTCAGTTGATTGTATAGTCTGTTTTGATGCTACGATTGTTTTTGTCTTAGTGGGGAGACTCAGAGGTAGTGGTCTTCTGTGATCGTGTGTACCAGGGTGATTTTCTAAAGGGATGGTCGAAGGATGGTCATAATAAGATGACATTATATTTGAGGTTGTTTGTTCTAGTGTTGATGAATGAGGGAGTTCTCCATGAGATTAATATCTCAAAAATTTTGGTACTCTATGGAATTTTATTATTGTATCGTGTTTTTAGAGAACTGTTTTGGTGGTCTAGGATGACGTGGGTTTTGGTGCAGTTTATGGGGATGTTCCGTGTGTTCTAGTAGGTGAAGGTTGAGCACCGTGTTCCAAATGGTTTGTTGTAGCCCTTTTATATCCCCAAGTGGATGAAGGATGACACCCTAATGGATTTTATTAGCGAGTTTCCCATTACATATGAAGGATATGATGCTATCTATGTAGTGGTGGACCAGCTGACAAAATCGGTCCATTTCATAGTGATTAAGGAGCCTGGTGCAGGGGATGCCTTCACTTGGAGGTGTATGGATGAGGTAGTGCAGTTTCATGGAGTTCTTAGATCGATTGTATAATATCAAGATAACCATTTTACCTCACGATTTTGGAGGGGATTTCCTCAAAATTGTGGAAATTAGATATTCCTCAACACTTCCTTCCAACACATGATAGATGGGAAGAGAGAGCGGGCCATCCATACATTAGAGGACATGTTGTGGGCATGCATCTTGGACTTTGTTGAATCTTAGGTATGATAAAATACCTTGGTAGAGTAATATTACAATAATAGATATCACTCTTTAATGGTATGTATCCATTAAAATCCTTGTATGGTAGGTCATGTCATTCACCTTTGTGCTGTATTTATGTTAGGGAAGTAAATGTTTGTGATCCATACATGGTGTATTGTATAACCGAGATGGTGCAGCTTGTATGTGATAGGATGAAGTGAGAACTAGATTGGCATAAGTCTAACACCGATACTAAGAGATTTCACTTGGAGTTAGAGGTTTGGGACCACATATTCTCAATGATTTTCCCTCAACATGGGTATCAAATGTTCAAAAGAGTGTACATTCACTCTCTGAGGATTATTATAATATTTTATGTGTTGGGGAAAGTTGGCGAGGTGGAATAATACTTAACATTTCCACCATATTTGGAGAGGATTCAAAACAACTTCATGTCAACAAGCGTTTTGGGTATCATCTTAATGACTAACATGTCATTTTCTAGGGAGATTTCGATATCAAGGGTGACACAACATTCGTGGATCGACCCGTGGAGATATAGGATCATCAGGATAATGTGTTTTATGGATGGAAAATTTCATTGGCTCATGTGATGTGAAGGCATGGTTTCATGGATGAGATTAATTGGGAGTGATAAGAACATAAGTGCACCCAGTACCTGGAGTTGTTTTGAGGTTTTTTTGTGTTTTTTTCTTTGTGATATAATTTTTAAACATTTTTTTCTATAATATGAATTTTTCTTTATCATGGGATATGTGATAATGTATAGAAAATGTAAATATGTGGACTCAATTCCAAATCAACATAAATTAATTGAGATGCGATTAAACCCATGTTGGCTAGTCAATGTCACCTCCATCAGATAGTATCTCAATATGGAGGAAGGAATTCCAGGATTCATATGTATGAACAGTGTAGTTTTAGTGCATGTGTGGTATATCATTGGTCATATGGGGTAATGGGTGGTGGGGGAGGTGTTCTTCGATGTTGGGGTTTCACTCCAGCTTTAAAAAACGTAGTTTTGTTTATCATTGAACTTTAGTTTGCTTAGATAGTAGAGGTTTTTCAACCATACAGAAAACATTGAGAGATATCTCACGGTTTACTTCTTCGGAAACATATTTTTCTTTCTAGGTGGGTTTTTTAATTCTCAACGGTTATAATAGTTTTATCGGTATCTTATGTAATGGTGTTGACCCCTCTGGTACATTCCACTATCAAAATTCGGTGTTTTAGGTGTTATGGGGATTCATAGTGACTCATTTAAAATATTTTCCAAAAATCCACATTTCCAATTGTAGGTGGCATTGGTCGGTGGTGTTGATAGGTGGATTTAGTGTATTATGTCAATATCTTGCATTGGTGACTCACTATCGGTGGGTTGCATCCTGAACTCTTTGTCGGTAGGTCATGTACGTGGGTTTTCTCAGTGACTCCCTTTCGGTAGGTCACTATCGGTGGGTCGCATCAGTGACTAAATGATTTTTGGTCACATCCATGGGTTATGTCAGTGAATCACTACCATTTGGTCACATCGGTTGGTTGAGTTGGTGAATTCTTGTTCGTAGGACATGTTGATGAGTTGCGTCGGTGACTTGATGTCGGTAGGTCATTCGACTGGCTCACTATCGGTGAGTTGAATCAGTGAGTGGCATTGGAAGATGACATTAGTGAGTGGCATCATTAGGTGGCTTTATTGAGTGGCATTAGTTATTCACGTCAGTGTTGCAGAAATCATGATTAATTTCCAGATCTTCCTAGTTTTCCAATTTATCCCCTCTTACGTTTAATTTCATGAAAAATGAGTTTAAAACATAGTTTGATTGTTTTCTATTCAGTTTCATAGGATAATAATTATATATCTAATATCATAATGCCCCTTGAGTTTTGGAAACATACAACCAACATGTTCTTGGCCACAACCTGACATTTAATTACTTTTAAATCACATCCCATCCATTAATATAGGATCTATCCTTCTTCAAAAGATGAGATCATATCTTCTATAAACCCTTTAATTTTATCATGGTGTTCCTATAACCTTTATTCCATAGGTTCATCATTCATTTTTTGGTATCCTTCAGATCATGTATCCAAGGAGGTTCCTCTTTCTTCTTGGACACCCCTATTTTGTTGATAGGAGTAGTTTCCAATCGTCTGTTATTCCAAGTATGTTTTCCTTCAACGTTCTAAATTGGATGTCTTGTGGGGTGGGTGTACTCATGTCTCCATGTGAATACCATATGATCCAAATGTAATGAAGATAATAAGAAGTAATAAATGTGTTTTTAGGAATTTTATGATGATTATAATGTTGCCATATCAATAATTTTATCAACATTTTTTATTTTATTACTTACTTATAATCATGACTATTGGATGAAATTATTTTTGCATGGGTAATGGATTGTGGATGCCTAATGCTGTTTCATGTTAAAATAAAATAGTTAGATTAAACTAATTAGAAACTTATATTCAGTTTACTAAATGGATGCCCCTAGATTATACACCTTTATGGACCATCACTAAATTATCAATGTGGGATTTATGAATTACTATTTTCTAAATCTAAATACACCTTGATTTGTTGGTTTGGTTGTGTGATGTGTGTGGTCATGTTTTATATTGTTTCTTTGTGTTTTTTGTGGTGCTTGGGATGGGAGCAGTGATGTTTATGTGGTGATACAGATGGTGAAATGGTATTTGAGGTTAAGAGAATGATTTACTATCGAATGGATGAACTTTTGTGGTGCAGTAAGGCCCTAAGCCTGGGTGACGTTGTGAGTTAGGGGTTTCTTCGATTGACATGATGTAGTGCATAGAATTACTTAGAATAATGATGATGGAAGTGGTTTTCATTGGTTTTAAATGTGGAGGATGTGTGAAGTGGGGTGCTTTATCATAGTTTTAATCCTCTGTTTGGCTAGTTTGTGAGGATTGTTGTGTTTTAATGTAGATAGTTTCTAGGATCGGCTCGAATAACTGGTAAATGATTAGTAACATCATAATTATTTAGTTTTATCTTATTTTGAATGGATTTCATTTATAAAAATAGGAAATGGATATTTAATGTGTTAATAAAGTCATTTATATGAAGTAGTAGTGTTGGTAGTATCATATGGTGTCCGGTTTATTGATTGAGAACTCAAAGGTTGGTATTAGTGTTTGATATCATATATACATACCTCTTTTTTAATTGTATTTTATATAGTCACGCCACCCTAGTTGAGCATTATGTGCCATAAAAAACCATTTTTATTGGGAGGGATGTATTTCCCAAATATCTGAGTGGAAGTATGGATGGAAGGCCACCCATTATTCCCTGATCTATATTACATATGATTATAGCCTAAGACTCTTTAGGAATGTTATGTTTTGTGAGTCCGAAGTGTGTGAGGGTGATTTGTTCTAACTAGGTATCTTTAGGATGATATGTGATGTACTTCTCAGCTATTTTTGAGATATGGTATGGCTTGCATCCCATGTCACTATGGGTGGGGTAAGATATAGTTATGAGGCCTGGGTGTGTACGGGGGGTGGGGGTGATAATGTATGTGGACAAGGAGTGTGCAGGCAGGTTGTACATGGTTATTTTGGAAGAGGTGGGAGTTCTATGATATTTTATGTTATGGTGTGCAAGTGGATAGTCCATGGGAATGTGGTGTGGGGTACCGAATCATTTATGTGCTTACTATATTACATGAGATTACTTACATTATTTGGTGACTGTTATATTAGTGTGGTTGGGGTCTCTAGTATAACATAGTTGGTGATCTTTGTTTCCGTTATTTCCCTGGGGGTAATTAGTATTCTTATCCACTTGTGGATGATGGTCTTTGGTTTTCCAAACTATTTATACTTGTATGCTCACACTTCATATATAAAATTGTTTTCAGGTTTCTATAGGGGCCATGCTGGCAATTAGTAGCTTAGATGTTAGGGAAGTTGTTGTGTTGCAACATAGCTTAGTTTTTCTGGTATTTACATTGAATATATTCATTTTATTTCTTGCAATTTTATTTTAAACATGAATATGGGATGGTTTTTGGCTTCTTATATATATATATATATATATATATATATATATTTCTTATATTTTTTTGATGTTGATACATCTTATCTCCCGATCTTTCATACTATTAAATTAGTAATTCCCCCAATTTTTTGATATTTGGATACCCTTGTGGCTGGTCAACACCCCTATGCCTATTGGATGTGGGTCTTGGAGGTCATTAACTCTGTTTTTTATACTATATCAGGAGGGGGAATCTTCGGAAAGAGGGGGTTATGACAAAATGTTTTTCCCATTATTCTCCCATACTTTAAGGGATGTTTTTCTCTATCTGTGATGGAACTATATCATGGTTTTGTTAGATATATTATATATAAATCTTGATTCTTGAATTATAATTGATATCCCATTGTTCATCATTAATAATGTTATTCTACTTGAATTGTGGATATCTGTTGGTGGGTGTTCATCCTCAATCATTATGTTGGTGGTATATTATTCAAATAATAAATTATTGAATTCAATCATGTTTATGTAAATATAGAATATATATTTTTTGACTATCAATTGAGTTCCGTGGATTGATATATTGAGTTTAATCCATTTATTAATAGTGTAATTTTGAAACTATGGATACTGGTATTATTGAATTTCATTAATGAATTACTAAAATAATTAATGGAAATTAATAGGGTTATCAAATGTGTTGATTTGGTATAATTAATTATTTAAATAGTTATGTTGATATAGTGATTATTGAAATAGAATAATTAAATTTTATTTTATTGTGAGGATATTGTGATTTTGTAATTGGAATAATTAATTATGGAGTTACTTATTGTTATATATAAATTATTGAATTGGAAATCATTATTTTTTCAATTAATTATCATATATTTTTATGATCATAAAATTTATAGAGATTATTAATTAATTGTTAAATTAAATAATTGGGATGAGGTTATTAATTAAGTTTTTATTTAATTTAATTTTTTTGAGAATATTAATTTATTTTTAAATAATTTGTATAAATGATTTGACTAATTACATATTGAATAAATTAATAGATTCCTGTATGAATCCAATTGTTAACTGTATGGATTAGTATGTGAATAATATATTGATTTTTTGTGGTATATGTGATATTGTGGTACCTATGAAATGGTGATACTGTGATATATGTGATATACATGTGTGGGAAATTGTTTCCTACAAAAAAAGCCCTAACAAATAAATTATATGAAGAATAGTCATAATGGAATTTTGAGATATGAACTGCATTGAAGAATTTAAACAATTTAATTCTAATATATGATTTTTGATGAATAATGATGATAATTGAATTCTGATATATGAATTCAGTTAATAAATTGAAACAATTCCATTCTGAGAAATTAATTGTCATGTAGCATGGTTACAATGAAAGTTTGAGATATTATTCTAGATAAATAATAGTAACAATCAAATTATGATATATGAAATGAATTAACATATAACAAAAATGGAATTTTGAGATATGATATCCATTTGGGATAGTTCAGAATATGGCATTGGTCATATCATGTATTAACGTTCGGGTGTACATTGGATCCTAAGCGATTATGATAAATTAAAAATTGTTCAATTATGAATTATACATATGTACATATAAATTTTAATTCATTATAATTGACTTGATTTTTTTAAGGGTCGTTGGGTGTGGGATACTAGGTTTTTCTCACACCCTTCTTGGGAAGCATGATTAGTACGCAAATATATTACTTGGATATAGTACATGTCAAGGGAAAGGGACATATGTTAGATGGCGTATTTTAGATGGATTTTATATTTGGGAACCAAATTTGGTTGAGGACCTATTATTGACTAGTCAGTGTCTTTATTTTTTCTAGATTCTCATATTAAAACACTACTCATATATTCATGCAATATCTTCAGTTCTATTTTAATATATTTTTCCATGTTTTATTCATCATGGTATTCTAGTATTTTTAATGAAATGTTTATATAATTTGAATATTTTTTATTTATTTACATTGGTTTGTTACTTATATAAGAATGGTATAATCTCCCAAAGATTGATATTAGACCTTGGATATTATTCAGTAGTATCTTGCATAGAGGGAAGTTCACCTAAGCTCATATATAAAATGAGATTGGGGTCATAGTGTGTGGTACCAATATTGGTACATTAAAATCAAAACTAAATTTTATATTGTTATAAATTCATTTTTATTTTTAAAAATATAAAGGTCTAAAAACTTATTTTACACATGATTTACACACTAAAATTAAAAATAAATTATATAATTTTAGAAATTTAATCATTAAAAACTGATTCCATTTTTTTTATTTATGTTATCAAATTTATTAATTAGTTAATTTCCATTTTTTTGATTTATGAATAGTAACCATGTTAAATATGTTTAGTACCTATAATCTGTAAATCGGGTAATCTAATGTATATAGAAATTTATAAGAAAAAAAATTTGTATCTCAATTATTATTCGATGATTGTATTTTTACACATATCTCATTATCTCTAAATTTTTTTAGTTATTGACAAGTATGGCCATGATTATGATTTTAATAATATTTAAAAAATTTGAATGATTAAATGTGTTATATGACCCTAAATTTAAAGTGGAACAACCTCACCTCCATTGAATAAAAATTTATATCTCTCCATTTCTGAAAATATCTACACAAATATCTTCTGAAAATCTTCTACTAAGTCCTATAGGTTACGGTATTCTGAAATGTACAAAAATTTCATCATTGTGGACAAATCCAAAGGGAGATATCTGATGAATATGTATAAGTCCTAACTATCCTATTTTATGTATATTTCTTCAAATACAAACATAAAATATATTCTAAAAAATTAAAATAATTAAATTATTATAAAATCTATAAACAAATTCTATTTTTAAGAGAAAAAATCCATTAGTTTTTATTCCAATGGGAAATTGAGAACATATCATATATGTATGTGTGAAATATGACATCCACAAAGATATGTGTTTTATTTTTAAAAACCTATTTACAATAAATGTATAAAAAATATAATTAATGTCTATAAAATATATTTGTTAATTTTATTATTCTTAAATGATAATATATTACACACTGTCATACTCTTTATGTCCTTTAGAATCTTATAACTTCACTCCAGTGTACATGTGGAAGACCACCTGCATGGAACGATGTAATTCATTTTCAACTACAAAATACATGGATGGTTATACTAATGGATATAATGAATTAATATAAAATTTCTGAAGTGTTGACGCTATTATAAAAGTAAAATTTTAGTTACATTATTTCATTTCCATACATTTGAAAAATGAAATCCTAATTTATGTGTATGTACGGAATACCATCTCCACGAAAACAACATGGATAATTTTTCATGAGATACATACACTGTTTGTTTTATAAATGATTATATTATATAAATAGTATTATGATACAGATATTAAGATTCGTAAGTTAATTTAACTATAACCCATTTTAACTTGATCATTACAGTAATGTAGTTTTTAGATTATAAACTGAAAGACCCTAAATTTTCGAAGATAGACATTACCATTTAATAAATAAACAAATGAAAGAAGTAAATGAAATAAAAGGTATAATAATATTGAAATGAACCTTAAAATTGTTATAAATAATATTATTAAAAAATATAATTTTATTAATCTATTTTTTGTGAACATAGAACTATAGACATTAATAAACATAAGATACTTACCTTTAAAAACTATAATAATGTTTTCATTCCAACTCATTTTACATAGTTTATTTGTATTAATAAATCATTATTGAATTTTATTAATTATAATTAACTTCTTAATAATGGTCATATTTTATTAATTTTTACCCTCTTGTCAATTGACATAAATGTATTATTTTCATAATTTACGTATTTGTTTTTTAGCGTTGTAAAAAAAATAAAAAAATAATGACTTCAATGAATATTTTGTGACCTCTATGTAGCATTATCATAGATAAATTTAATTATTATATTATAATTTCAAAATTATAGATATATTTATAAATTAAATAATTATCTCAATATTCTTGAATTTTTCATGTTTTAAATTTTTTTCGTAGAGAAATGAATCATTTTTTTATCTTTATAAAACAATTAAAGGTTTTGTTTAATACGAGATTCAATCCCAACTAAAATTGATATATAGTTAAATGGAAATAAATATTTGTTTTATTAATTATGTGATTCATGTAAATTTTATATGAATAAAGAGTGATCTTAAAATAACTCGGATGATGGTTTTGCCTAGTATAGCTCCCTAATATATTGGGTATGGTTATAGATTTTATTGATGGTAGGTTAATCCTAAGGCATATGGAAGAAATATGGTTTTGTGATTCCATTTTTAGGAATAATTTTATGGTTAAATTTATGATGAATTCTTAATGTACATAAATTTAATAGAAATAGTATTATGAACGGATGAAAAATATGTTTGAATGAATTAATAGCATGAAACACCAAGCTTAAATGGCCCATGATGTATATAACTTATAACACAACAATTAAATTGATGTGTATTAATATAAATAACTAAATTGGAAATATTATATACTTTAATCAAAAATATAATTGATGTCCATGGATTAGAAATAAAATAGGTTTCATTTAATATAAAATGAAATATTTTTCAAAAAACATTATTTTATTACATGAATGATTAAACACTCATTGCACACACATTTTAAAATTAATTTTTTACCCCTTTCCAAAATTTTATTTTAAAAAATTAATTTAATTTTTAAAATAGGTATACCAATATTATCATAGGCTTATTTTTTTATATTTTTGGAAGTGTTTTATTTTTTAATGAATAGTGAATAATTTATTATTTTAATGAAAAGAGAAATTTTTTAATTAATAAGTAGGGATAATATATATTTAAATATATTAAATGTAATGTTAGATACATTTTATATTAATTAATATCATTTATGTATTTATGATCATCATCATCTTTAATTGTGATATAAAAACATTCTAATCTTTTGAACATTTTCACTTCATAAATCCACTTTCTCATCCCATACGTGGGATTATTTTTTAATTAAAATTTGATTAATAGATGAATTTAATTTAGAAAAATATATTCCATATGTTTATTTAGAATAATTTATAATTTTTAACAATGCATAAAAGTTGACCAAAAGGATTAATGAAGATAATAAAAAAATATTATTTACCTTTGTTCAGAAAAAATTTATTTTTCATTTGATAAACTCATTAGATAAGTGTGGAAATGAAAGAAAAATATTTAGATTAATAGATAAGTTTATATTTTGATGTTATGGAAAAATTATCTAAAATATAGAAATTTCCTTCCTCTTTAAATTAAATAGGACCCATATAATATGTTATGTTATAGAAAATAAAAAAAGTAACCTATCATAATTTTAATATTTATAAATCATTATGATAGGGGGAAAACAACAACTTTTAATTTATGGTTTTTATTTTTAGGTTTTAGTTAATATTTTTTATCAAAACAATTATTCATTACTTTTTGGTGATGAGATTATTTTATAAAATAATCATTAAATGAAAATTTAGTAATTATTCAGATTCAAATTAAATTAAAATTATGATACTAAAAATATAAATGATTAATAAAATTGAATTAATTATTTTCTATAATTAATTTTTTAGTACACATAATTTTCCACATATATTATCATAATATATCTGAATTCCATCATAGTAGTGATATTTAAAAATTCCTTTTAAATGAATAATGTCAAAATTTTATGAAATGTTATTTTATAATAAATTCTATTTTATTAAATTATTTAATATTACTAAAATACCATATTACTATAAGTTATTTATAAATTTTCAAAAAATTTATTTTTATATATTAATTATAATCTTTCAGACCTCTTAGGACGATTTCATTATGAAAATCTAGTGTCAGGGGTGTTCTAGGGTGTCTTGGTGATTCATTTTTTTAGTTTTCAAATATTAATTATTTTTTGTCAGTGAGTCGGGATGGGTGAGTCAATAATTGGTAGGCTGTATCGGTGGATCAACCTAAGTATCATGCATTGTTAGCTCAGTATCGGTAACCCAACCTCAGTGGATCAGTGTCAATATCTTTCATTAGTATCATGCCTCAACAGCTCACATTTATAGGTCCATGAATCATTAAGTAATGGTGTGGGTTGGTCACTGTGTTGGTGGGTCAGGGAATCATTTGGTCATGGTGTCAGTAGTTCAGGACGTCAATAAGTCAGGTCGGGGAATCCTAATCAGTGGGTCCCATCCGATACTCATTTTGTTGGGTCACATTGGTTACTCTCTATCGGTGACTCACATGGGTGAATCGAATCAGTGGTCACATTAGGGAGTCAGGAATCAGTGACTCACCTATCAGTCAATCATTACTAGTTTTTTCAAATTTTTCTAGTATCACTCCTCTTTTGTTTTATTTGATGTATATCAGGTTGGAAACATTATTTGAATAAATCTAAATGTGTTTGGAAGGATATTAATTATATCATTAATATAATAATCCTCCTTGAACATTGAAAAATTAAAACCACATAATCTTGATTGTGATATTACTTTTAGGTACATTCAAACCATCTCCCTTTTCTTGATATAGGATCCGGTTCATCAAAGATGACATTTTCCCTTGTGTGTTTTTATTATTTATTGGTTCCCCTAGATCCTTTCTTTCTCCATGGTTTCGTTGTGGTGAAGTGACCCTCGAATCTAGTTTCCCCTTGGGGTTTTCAAGTTTCTCATACTCCCATATTTTTGTTTATGAACGAGTTACTAATCATCTATTGTTCCAGTTAGGGAACCCTTAGTCCTTCTTTATTTTTTATCATACAAGGTGGATAATACAATTTCTCATTGTGTTTATGGTAGATTCCCGGATTTATAATGATAATTTAACCTATTATAAATGTATTTGTACTTGTTACTATAAGAGGATGTGTTAAATTAGTAATAAATGAGGGGATGAAACGTTGGTGATCATGTTTGTTTTGTTTTATCTGTTATGTTTGATCCAAGTTGTGATTTTTTTTAATTGTATCATTATGAAAATTGGTGTTGATGGTGGTCTTTGCTTGTGCACCTGTCTGTCTTGTGAATCACTATACTAAATTTGGGAATTTTTTTAATCACATATACAAAGTTAATTAAATGGATTCCCCAGGGCTGAAGTTCATCTATGATCACATGTGAATAATGAAAGTTGAATTAAATATTGAGAGCTGCTAAATCTGAAAAATCATTGTAGTTTGAATTGCTTGTGTGTTGTGTATGGTTATGTTCAACCTTTTGTATCTGATGGTCATGTGGTGTGTTTGCTTGGAGGGTGGCTATGTGTATGGGTTGGTTTAGGCAGTGTAATGGAATCTCAGGTTGATAGATTTGTTGATTGTTGAATTAATTAACTTGTTATATAGTGGGATTGCATCTGGGAAGTGATTGGGTTGAGGAGCAGTACTTCCATTATATACTACGTTTATGTGGAAGGATGTGGTGTTGTTATGTAGGAGGGCTACCGAGTGTCGTTTTGATGAGGTGTGTTGGAGGGATTTCCAGTTCTGATAAAGGATAGGGCATTGTGAATTTGATGAATGATGGTGGTAATGGATGGATGGGTGTTCAATAATGGTAAATGTAAAGTGTGTTTTTTTACATTTTTCATTCTTCTTGGTGTGTTATGGCTAACTAAGTGGAGGTTTCTTTTTCTGTGATTTCTATTTTCCCATATACATATGGAATGAACATATGGGTTTTTTAAAAAATAATGACAGTTGGTAAAATGAATTGGTTCAGGGTTATGAATTCAATTTATAGATGTTTGTGTTCTAGTGAACATAGCGGTATAGAAAAAGGAGGTTTGTGTGGGATGGTTTTTTTTAACCCATATGTTTTGATCAGTGTTCGGTACCAATGTATATATACTAGTAGTTACGTGTGATTTCAATGCACACACCACCCTTTTTGAGAACTACGTTCCGAACACCCCCACTGTAATGGGGGAGGCTGTCTTTCCCAATATCTTGGAGGGTCGATGGATGGATGGTAAATGGTTATTCTATGCTCTCTATTATATGTATTGGTATCCTAAAAGTCTTCAGGAAGGTTGTGGTGCGGGTGTAAGGCCTTGGTGTTTGCGAGAGATGTGTGTTTTCCCAGGTGTCTTCGAGATGAGGCATAGGGGTATACTTGTAGGATGTTGTGTGGTTTGTGAAACAGGAGTGTGCAAGTGAAATGTAATGTGGTGTGATTTTTTGATAATGGTATTTTGAAGAGTATGGTAGTTTTAGGACATTCACTGTTTGGGATGAGCAATTATCTAGTGGGAAGTGGTATAGGGTACTAAAATATCGATGTTATTATTATGATACATTACTTGAATTGTGTTATTTGGTGAGTGTGACTTGGTGAGGATGGATTTGTTAGTATTCCATGATAGATGATGTTGGTTTCTACAATTTTCTCATATGGTATTTAGTATTCTCTTCCCACATGTTCCTGAGATACTTTCAATTTTTTCCTTATGAGCATACCATTTTTCTCACCCTATGTAAAAAATTGTCCTCAGGTTTCCATGAGGATTACTATGACAATGCAGGACCGTAGTAACTCGGAAAATTGGGAGTCTTTTTGTATTGCTGCATATCATTGTTTTTTGTAAATAATTTGGAGTTTTATTGTTCATGTAATGGTTACCTTTCTAACATGCATGTTGGGTGTATTTTGTCATTGCTTTATTATTTATTGTTTGGAGTTGTTTGAGATTTAAAACCTGATCACCCAATCATGATCTATTAAAATGAAAATTTCCTCCATATTTGTGAGATTATATACCCTTGGTGTAGTTATGAAACCTAGGGTCTATAGAAGAAGGGATTTGAGGATCATTATCTCCCTTTCTTCATTTCCATCCTCGTAGTGGTATATTTAGAGGGAGGGGTTCAAGGGAGAATTGTATCAGTGGTGAGGTCATCGAGATATAAGATGTAGTTTGGTGTTACGCATAGTGAGGATTGCATTTGTTGGTAGGGAAACAGTGTCAGGTGATCTTGGTTCATGACATAGGCTATGGAAGACCAGCTAGGAGAAAGGAATTTATACCCCCCACACACCATTGTCAAATACGAAGAATATAAGATAACCAAATGACTGTGTGAGGATACGATTTTTAGAGGGTAGAGACCCAGGTAAATGTACATGATTCATAATAACATGAATCTATGTTTGATTTTGGAAATTATAGAAAATTAAAATAATAAAATGTTAGAATTAATCTGAAATAAAGTATGATACTACTCAAAATTAGGAATTCAATGATTAGATTTTTTGTTATGGAACTCAGCCATCATCTATTAGTGGATCAGGAAACTGAGGAACAATATACCTATATGGATGATCAGTGATGGGTTGTTCCAAAGGAGTTGCAAAACTAGAGGTATTATACATTACATTTCTTGTATAAACAGTATCTGGGAAATTATGAGGGATGTGTTTCAGACATGGAAACAGAGAGTTGGGTCAAATATTTTGATACCCCCTTTAGCATAATCTGAGCTCTGAAGGTGTACTGGGTTCTATTGGAATATAGCTAAATTAAGGGAGTTCTACATCAATGGTGGATGATGTACCTAGGTGAGAGGAAGGATACCGATTTCTTATGGGTCGACCTTGAGAAGGTGTTCTAGGAAAAATTCCATTCCTCAATGATGAAGATGGAGAAGTGGTCAGAGTTATTCTTCCTCAAGTAGGGGAGTATGTCTGTACTTGAATTTGGGATCAAGTTCAAGGATGTACTTTATTTTTTACAGATCTCTTTCCAGATGAGTATTCTAAAGGGAGGTACATAGAGGAGGCAACTTTTTCTTCTCTATAGTAAAAAGTTACTCCCTTCACCTTACTGACATACGTAGAATTTATGAACTAGGTTGAGGTAGTTGAGAGGATGCACCGATGAGGATGTCTACTATGAGTGGGGAGCCAGTAGAGTCCTTTGATGGGGCAGGATATTAGTATAATGTATCAGTAATCTGTGTACTCTAGGTTTTATCTAGCGTGGAGTTGATATAAATAGTTTTAGTTTCATATTACTAATACCCATTCTTTTAACATTGGATTGGGACTAAGTTGTTTCATATTTGGAGTCCCTAAGAACCATTTTTTTTTCTAGACCATTTTTTTCTTGGGCCAACAAGCTCTCTCTCAAACGAGTGGTGATAGAGAAGGTGGAGGCTAGAATCAGGTTGTTCCTTAGGTCCTTCAAGACGGGTGTGGTTGGGGAGTTGGTCATTTGAAGAAGGTAGGAGGAGCTTGGCATGGTATGTTACACACCGCAATGGAAGCAGTTCCAGTAGGTCTCAATATCATTTAATGTACAATTATCTTTTTTAGTACCCTTTCATGTGAGTAGTTTTAATCGGTACCTTCGCACACCTTTGTTGCACCCACTATATCCCATTCATTGGGACTACATGTAGAGAGACATTCTATTCCCTTGGTGTTGAGTATTTCAATGAAAGGTTAGACCATCTTGGATTTTGTTTAATAGGTATGTAGACTGATGTTGGAGATGCATCATTCTAGTAGGAATTTCTCTATACTATAGATGCAGAAATATGATTTCATCCTTGGAGGAGACTAGTTCCTTTCAAGAATTATTTCATCAACTGATTTAGTTAGAAAGCCATCTTTTTCATACGTAGATAGACATCATGTAGCTTTTTTCAGTGAAATGAGTTTTCATGAGGGCAGCCTGCATGTGGTGCATCTTTTTTCATTACTATCCAAGATATGAGTAGAATTGGTTGATACTGACATAGTGGGGGTTTCGAGAGTATTTTTGTTGTAATTAGATGTTTTCCCCATGATGGTTGTGACTCTACCCTATCAATGTGGCATTGAGTTCTGGATAGATTTACGACCCAATGATAGCCTAATTTTGATGGCACTAAATCTGATGATGCATTCTTAGATGTGTGAGTTGTGAATCCAAATTGACAATATCATGAAGAAGGATTTTATTTTTTCTTATTGTATTTTCATGGGGTGATCAGGTATTGTTTTCAAATAAGATATATAGTGGTCTCAGATTGTTCATAGACTACTCGAGGTTGAATTAGGTGACTGTCAAGAACATTTACCCCCTCATAATGTTAGAAGAACTTTTTGAGCATCCAATGGGAGAAACATGGTATTATAAGATCGATCTACAGACTAGGTATCACTAGTTGAGAGGGGAGGAGGGTGAAATCCTAAATACATCATTCAACTTCAGGTATGGGCACCTCGAGTTCATGGTTATGTCGTTCAGTCTTATGAACGCACCATCCCTATTCATGAGATTTATGAACTCTGGATTTTGTGAGATCCTATATTTTTTCATCATCTTATTCCCTGATGAAATTCTTATCTACTCAAATTCATAAGAGGATCATATCGAGCATCCCAGGGCTATATTTGAGGTTCTTTGATGACACAAACACTACAGAAATTTATCTCAATTAATGTTTTGGACACATGTTTTCCAATTACATAGACGTTTGGTGTCTATGTAGGGCATAGAATGAGACCCTTCATGGTCGAGGTGGTTGTTTCATTGGATGCACCCAGTAACGTGGCAGAGGTTCACAAATTCCTTGTCCTATAAGGTGATTAATGATGATTTTTACATGATTTATCTTGATTTATAGCATCATTAACGGCTCTGACATGAAAGGGCTATGCCTTTGTGTGGAGTGATCATGGCTAAAAAAAATTCGACTACATGAAGGGAAAGTGTTTCAGTGATCAAGTCCTCTTGTACCCTATTTTCTAGTGGAAGGCATGATGTTTGAGGTGTTTTGTGATGCTTACCATTTGGTATTGGGATGTGTTTTGAGGTAGTAAAATGGGGTGATCTCTTATGAGTCTTGGAAGTTATGTCCCCATGAACATAATTATTCCACCCATGATCTAGAGCCAGTAGTAAGCATGTATGCACTAATTTAGTGGTGGAATAACCTCAATTGAGATCACATTGTACTATTCATGGATAACAAGATCATGAGGTATATCTTTTCCCAGTGAGATCTGAACATTCCATAGCAGATGTGGATGGTGTTTTTATAGTATTATTACATTGATATGTCTTATACCTTAAGAAATGTGAATGGTGTAGCTAATACAAAGAGCATTATGGCATAGAGAGATGAAGTTTGAGAATGTAGGGATTCTTCGAAGATGGTGGAGGAGTTGACCACCTTTCACCAAGATATAGGATAGGATGGTGGTAGAGGTTGTATGTTCCAGTTGACATGGTAGTCTTCTCTGATGCAGAATGTGGAGGAATCTCAGTGGGAAGATTCATAGGAAAATATGATGTTTCATTGAGTAGAAATGGGTGAAGCTCCAGAGACATAGTCTGACGATGGACAAAATCTGATTATCTTCTGTGGGGAGCCTTTTGTTCCATTGGCGATGCATAAGGGAGTTCTCTATGAGTTTAATAGATCACCCTTGGTGGTACATCCAAAATATTCAAATATATACCGAGGCATGACGAAATTGTTTTTCTGGCACAGGATGAAACGCGAAGTAGCATAGTTTTTTTTGTGCGTTGCGTAATTGAAGGTGATTGTTGATCATCGTGTTCCCAAAGTTTTGTTATAATCCATAGATTCCCCTGAGTAGAAGTGGGTTCACATCTAAATGGATTTTTTTCATAGGACTATGAAATGATTAGGGAGTCATTGATGTTATCTAGGTAATAGTGGTTCAACTAACGAAATTGGATCATGACATAGGAATTAAGGAGTCAAGAGTAGTGTATGCCTTGGAAGAGAGGTACATGGATGTGGTGGTGCAAATGCATGGAGTTCCAAGATCCATTATCTCACATGAGGATATATGTTTTACCAAATGAGTCTAGAGGGGATCACGAAATTCTTTTGGAACTCAGTTATGCCTTAATGCTTCCTCCCACCCTCATACAGATAATATGATGGAGTATACAATTAATATATTAGAGGATACACTATAATCATGTTCTATAAAAATTGGAGGATCATGGGTATAAAAAATTCCTCTGGTAGAGTTTTCTTAAATAAATTCTACAACACTACCATCAGTATGACACCATTTGAATCCATGTAATGGAGATTGTGACCTTCACCCTTGTTCGGGATAATGGTTAGGGAGACTACTGTTATTTGCCTGGAGGTGTTGTGGAGTAAAAAAGAGAGGAATTTTATTATTCTTGAGAGGGTGAAGGAAGAAAAAGACCATATAGAGTCATATGACAATCTAAATATGGTTATATTTGAAGCTTTCCCCTATATTTGGGAATAGGAGGTTTGGAAAAGGGGGTATGATTTCTACCAGATTCATTGGACCTTTCGAGGTGTCGGGACGAGTTTGTTAGGTTGCATAACAGATGGAATTACCACCACAGTAGGAGAGTATCAACAATATCATTCAGATTAACAAGAATATTTTATATCTTCATGAGGAATATCGTGTGATTTACTAGGGATCAATGGGTATCAAGGATAATGAAACATTCGTGGAGAGGTCACTGAAGATCCAAGATCATTGGGAAAAGGTGATGTGTGGATGGACCATTCCTTTAGTCCATGTGTTGTAGAGGCATGGTGGTCTAAAGGTGACTACTTGGGAGTAATAATTATAGATATGTGTCTAGTATCCATAGTTATTTTTCATTTTTACGTGTTCTATCATGCCTTATTATGTAATTATGGAACCTTGTTTTCTATGAGATGAGTTATTTCCTTGTTCTGGGATGTGTGATAAAATCATGACATTTGGAGATGGGAGGAAAATATCCCCAATCATGAAAAAATAATTTGTATTTGATTAAACACATACAAGTTATTTAATTCCATCCAATGAGGATAGTGTCATGACATTGGAGAAGGAATTCTCGTATTCATGTGTTTGGGAATTGTGGATTTTGGTGTTATGTGGTGCATCTTGTGGTCGACATGGGTAGTAGGTGTCGAGGGAGTTATTCTTGTATGTTATGGTTTCACAAAAACTATTGAACAAAAAATGGTGGTTTATCTTTTAGGGGTAGCTTACAGGGGGTTTTTCTGACTCCATTTTCGTCTCATATTGGTTTTGAATTCTCGAGGGTGATAATAGTTTGAGAGGAATTTTATGTAATGGCTCAGACCTCTCCAATCCACTCATATGTAAAAATCAAGTGTTATATATGTTTTGGTGAGTCTCAGGACTCATTTCAAGAGTTTTACAAAATCTTGTTAATCATCACTATGTTTTAATCGATGAGTCATCCATCAGTATGTGGCATTGGTGGATTCGCGTCGATAGTTTGCATTGATAGCTGAACAATAGTAACTCAACATTAGTGGCTTAGAATTGGTATCTCACTTCAGTATCTCTGATCAGTTGGTCAGAGCATCTGTAGGTCATGTCCTCAGTAGGTTCGGAAGTTGGTATATCAGGGCGTCGGTAGGTCAGGCATCAGTGGGTTGTGTCGGTGACTCACTATCAATTGGTCGCATCGATGGCGCACGTCGGTGGGTGTATTTATTGACTCACTATTGATGAACCGCATTGTTTAGTCACATGATTGAGTTAGGCATCAGTGGATCGCCCATCAATGATTCATTTCAGGCTTTTCTCGTTATTCCAATTTTATCCCTATAACGTTTGAATTGATATAAATCAAGTTTAAAACATTGTTTGAGAATTTATAATGGATTTTAAAATGATTTCAATTAGATATTCAATATCATATAACTTTGGGGACATTAAAATAGTAAAAACACATAGTCATTATCATGATCAACATTTATGTACTTTAAAACTCTCTCCCTTATATTGATATATGAACATGCTCTTTAAATATGAGATCTTCTATCCATTATGTGATTCTATTTTATCTTGGTGAACCTAGAACCTATCATTTCCCATGGATACTTTGTTGTATTGTTGAAATCAAATCCATTTTTTCCATGGAGTCTTCTTGCTGCTCGCACACCCCCTGTTTTGGCACACGGAGGAGTTGTTGATCATCTGTTTTTTCAAGAGGGATTACATAGTCCTTTTTTATTTTGTATTATGTGGGGTAGGTAAGATAATTTCTCTTTTTGATTATAGTTTAATACAAGAGTTACAATGATAATATAAATATTAGTCAATATTATCTATCTTGTTATGATAACAGGTTTTGTTATATTAGTAATTAAATATGGTTTGAGAAGATGTTGATGATGTTTGTTTAATTATACCTGTTATATTTGAACCATGTTGTGAATTGTTTGGGTTGTATCCTTATAAATTTCATGGTCATTTGTGGTCACAATTTTCACACATGTATGTCTTGTAAATCACTTAACTATGTTTTAAAATATACTTAATCATGTATTAATAGTTAAATAAATTGATTTTCCCAGACGAGACATGTTCCTTGATCACCCCGGAATAAATAATGTGGAATTAATGAATTAGGGTTTCTAAATATGAATACACCTTATTGTTTTGTGTGGATATGTGCTATATACAGTTATGTTTGATCATGGGTTTTACTTGTAATGTGTTTTTGTGTCTGTGATTAAGGATGTGTCTATGGGGTTGTACGAGCAGTGTAATAGAATCTCATGTTTAGAGATTAGTTTATTGTAGAGTGAATGAAGTTGTTATTTAGCGAGACTAAATATAAGTAGTGTTCAAAAAATGTTGGTGTAATTTTATGTTGTACTAGGATTATGTTTTTTGGTGTGGTTTTTTATGCACAATATTTCTGAGGGTGTTTACATTGGTGTCCAATAATGGGGAGTGTGTGGTGGGTTATTTACATTGTTCCTTCCTCCTGGAGTGTTATGGATGACTATGTGGATGTTTCTTGTTTTGTGTTTGGTAGTTGATCGGGTAGGGATGGAATTAGTAGATGGTTTATTAAATAATGAATGAGAGTTGGTTAAATGAATTCAATCGGGGTTACAAATTGGGTTAATAGTGGTTGTTATGGCTATGCATTTAGATGTAATAAAAAAAGAGGGTTTTGTGTGTGATGGTTGTTGTTTTGAAAACCCATATTTTTGGCTGAGTGTTTGGTACATATATATATACTTTTAGTTCCTTGTGATATATTTCTTCACCCAACCTGTGTTGAGAACTACGTGTTGAACACATCCATTATTATAGGGAAGGGTGTCTTTCCCAACATCTTGGATGGAGGATGGATGGATGGTTATTTGTTATTATTTTGTCACCCTTATAGGCATTTGTAGCCCAAGACTCTTCGAGTAGGTTATGATGTAGTTGTGAGGCCCAGATGTTTGTGGGAAAGTTGTGTTATTTCAGTTGTCTTCAGGATGAGTCCAAATTATCTGTTAGAGGGATGTTGTGTGGTTTGTGGCCCAAATTTCTGTTGAATAAATGTGATGTTGTGCAGTTTTGTGATATGGGGCATGTGGAAGAGTGTGGTAGCATCATGATGGTTTCTATTAGGTATGACTAGTTAACTAGTGTGAAGTGTTTTGGGGTAAAAAAAATCATTGTGCATATTCTATTACTTTAATTGACATGTGTTATTTGGAGACTGTGTATTTATGAGAATTTGGTGGTCAGTATTCTTCGATAGGTGCTTTTGGTTTATACGTTTTTCGCATAGGTTAGTATGTTTGTTCTTATTAATTTTTAATGAGAGGATTTTCCATTTTCCTACGTAGTATACATGTACACTCACCATATGAATATAAATTGATATTTGGTTTCTAGGAGGATTATGGGGACCGTCCTGTGCCATATTAGGTTGCAACTTTTGGAAAATTGTATTGTTGCTTCCTAGAATTATTTTTGGTACTTATTAGTTTTATTATCCCCTTAATAGTTCACTCTTGAACATGCGTGAGGAGTGAATTATGGATTTAAGTTGAAATTTTTTTTGGGGTTTGGTGACATTTAACATATTATCTCTTGATCTAGTTCTATAAAAAGGGAAATCATTTCCTTGTTTGTAAGAATATATACCCTTAGTGCTGGACTCCTTCTGGGACCTTTTAAATGAGGTAATTGTAATCATTAAATCTCGTTCATAATATTTATCTCATGAGGGAAATATTTTTTTAGAGGGGGTTGGGAAATTAAAAATCCAATTTTCTTTAAATAGTTTTTATATCGAATCCTAAATAAAAAAACATTATTATTCTTGTTACGTTTAGAATAACTTTTTATGAATTACATGAACTTATGCTAAAACTAATATTACATCCTCATTGTATTTTTCAGTTGATAGATTTTATTTTTTATTTATATTCATTGTTTTGAAATTACATAATAGGGTGGAGGCTTGAATTGACCGTATTATCCCCGAAAACCATTAATTATCAGTGTTATATCCACCTTTGTTATGATTTACCTTCCAGTAGTTAATATGTTTGTTTATTTAAAAAAACTACAGTCCTCCTCAACTATAAAAGGGAACACACTCCTATATCCACTTCACACCTCTCTACCATCGTGGATTGTCTAATATATTAGAAAATCACATGTAAAATTTTATCCCCTAGTCTAAGAAGTATAATTTGAGGAATAATTATGACCTATTAAAGATTTATGTAAAAATTAATTTGAATTCCTTTGAAGTTAAAATGTTTTTTCAATGAATGTTATTATTTTATTTTATAATACACCCCTAAAATCATATATAAAATGTTATTATATAATAACATAAATATCATATATATAATGGTATTTTATAATAATAATGTGAGGCACTATAACCATATCTGATTCCATCAAATTAGTTGTGAAATCATCATTCTTGTCTACGGCAGACTACTGCATCACCAATAGAGTGGATTGTGCTTCCATTACCACCTATTAAACTTGGTTATGATGATGGATATAGGATATATATTTGCTATTTATAAATTAATTATACATATGTAATCAATATATCCAATAATATATTTTTAAATATCTATGTCCTAGGGGATATGATAAGATTTCTCACGTGTATGGTAGACTACTGCTTTACGGAGCGATGTTATTAATAATTCACTAAATCAATACATGGAAAGTAAACAATTGTAAATAAAATGAATATATGATATATAGATTAAATAATTATTATATTAATTATTTTTTTGGAAATATTATATCTCAAATTATCTCTTACCCTTTCACTCAATAGAAATGTGATAGTTCCATTAATGTAAGTGTGGTCTACCATCTTCATGAAGTGATGTGGCTCTATTTTAAAAAACTTACCCAATATTGATACATATTTATATCAATATATAATTAATTATTATCTTATTAAAGATATATTTATCATTATAGTGTTATAATATATTACATACCATTTTTTAATTATGATCATTGAAAAATATAAATGTTTATCATGTTTATATGAGAACTATCATTTCCGTTAGCATAAATTTTGATCATTTTTAATATAAATATTTCAAGACACTTTTTATGGAAATAATTGATGTATAAATATATAAATCACGTAATGAATATTATTATTATATATAAAAATAATCTATTATATTAAAAATCTAAGACATTAATAAAAAACAACATATGATAAAAAATTTACTTGACACCTAAAATTATGAGAATATTTAATGATTATTAATAAAATGGTAAAAATATATTATAAAAGTTATATATATGATATAAAAAATATCAATATTTCCAATTATTATATTATATAATTTTCTAAAACCCTTATATGATATGTTAAAAAAAATATATAAAAAAGGAAGCGTGAGGTTAGGTTTTTAAAATATAACTTTATTTCTGTGAGACATATGCCACATTCACCACATACATTGTATTGTAGAAAATATAATGCACATGATTTTTTATGATTATTAGAAATAATTTAATTGATATTTACATATCTGATTTAGGATCTATATTTCATGGGGTTTTTGGTTTGGATGCCACCAACACAATAATAGATTTTATCTGAATATTTTTTCATTGAATTTTATGTTATATTATAAACATATATTCATTAATGACGTTCATATAAATCCCCGTTTAGATTTTACAACATTAATATATTTTTTTAAAGATTTATTATGTTTCATTTAATGATTTTATTTCACATTAATTATGATTAAAAAAATATATAGTGAAAATAGTTTTATGCTCCAATCTCATCATTTATCAAGCATGGTCACAATTATGCATCCAATGACAATATCATAGGATAATTTTTTTATGAAACAAAGTAAATTTGTTATTAATTTATTTTTAATTATATTTTCTTATAATATTACATTTCCACTCATTATTAATTAAAAATTGAGAGAAACTGTAAAGTATAGTTATCATAATTTCAATAGTCAAGAATAATTTTTCTCCAAAAACCATGACATCCAAAAATCATTTCAATGATGTTTTTAGCAATATTACAATGAATTTTAAAGCATAATTTATATTTTCTAAAATTTATTTTCATATAAACGGACTTTAATATTGTATCATAAAGATTTCTTCAATATCCAATTGATTTTTTTTCTCAAGAAATATTTTAGATCAATCTCTATAAAACCATCCTCTAAATTTTACTAGTTATATTTATGGAGTGGTATTTTAAAAATATTATAGGAATTTTTATGTTTTTAAAATTTTATTTAAAAAAGAATTTTTTTCATTATTAATTTATTTAATATATTTTCCGTTGTATTTTTGTTCATCAACATCAACAAACATTGTTTTTATTTATACTCCATTTGGGATATTATTTAATGATACGTTCATCATAATTTCAATGGATGGATTAAGATGGTTTCGATGATATTTTAGTATAACCCATTTATTTTCCATGTTTTAATCATGTTTTAATGAGATAGAATCAAAAAATATTATTTTGAATTGGTTAATTATGTAATAGAAGAATAATTATTATTTATATGAGTTCTATGATGAAATATATGTTAACATTATTGAGCATTGTTATGTTGAGAGTTTTTGGAAGTTTTAGGTATGGGATATTGTTTCCCTTCATAGGGAACACAGGTCGATTGTATCTGATCATGATGCCCAATTCACTTAATTATTTTGGAGGGGCCTTCTTGAGGTATTTGGGGATCTTTTACAAATGAGTACTACTTTTCACCCTCACACTTATGGGAATACCAAGTGAGAAATACAGGTGCTAAAGGATATGTTGGGTGATGGAATGTTGGACTTTGACAAGAGTTGGGAGGATCAACTTCCTTTGGTAAATTTTTTTGTAAAATTATTGATATCACTCTACCATCAGCGTGTCACCATTTGAGTCCCTATAAGAGAGAAACTATAGGACACCCTTTTGGATAGAGATTTGAGAGTCATATATTGTGGTCCCAGAGTTTCTGCAGGTGACAGCGGAGAATGTTCATGTAAAATGTCAGTGGATGAGGACATCCCATAAAAGACCTAAATACACAAATATATTACCGTAATTGGTACTAGGAGTTTGAATAGGGAGACGACCTTTTCTTAGGTGTCTCACAGGATTGATAAATCCAGGGGCTCAGCTACGGAGGATTCCTATCCATGAAGTTCATTATGAGGTTTGAGATCATATATAGAGTGGTTGAGGATTCCTACCACCTCGGCATACCCCCGTATCTGGAGAGAGTGTATGTAAAAACCCAGTTCTTATTCTTCAGGTACCTGTTTCTAGTTTTCATTTTTCCTTATGTTTTATTATGAAACCAATTGAAGTATGCATAAAATCCCATGTTTATGGGTACACATTGTTTACTTTGGCCGTGTGGAATGAGTATATAGGGCATGTTAGCATGTTGGAGAATAAGGGTGTAAAAAGAAACTACATGACATGTACTTAGTAAAACACGCCGCATAATCAGTTGGCATGGGAACAGTAAGGTGGTGGAAGTAGCTTCCAGAGGAAAAATGGTTCACAACATTTACTTAGTAATACACACAGTGTAATCAGTCAGCAGATGAACAGGAAGGTGGTGGATAGTATCCGCCAATGAGCAGTTAAAAATAATATAGAAGCAATGTACTTGAGAGTACATGTCGTGTAGTTATTATTTTTTTTAAACAGTATGTACCATCCTCATTTGGTTTAGGGGGCCAAGAATAAAATAAGAGCACATGGAGAGGAGGCTGAGACTTGGAGAAGTTCCTGAATGCTCACTGGGACTCCAATTCCTCCATCTTCGATCTTGTTTGGACCGTGCGGGTATGGTCTTCCCTCCCCATGAGTATTTCATTCCAATTATATGCCTAAGGGAAGTTATTTAGGTTTGAATGGGTAATAATTTATCTCATATTGACACAGTTCCTGGTTTTTTATGAAGGATCATTTCACGTATATTGATCATAGGACATTGAGGTAGGTGGTATTGTGCTTAATTCCAAATATCGAGTTGATTTTGTGTACCATTATGCCACACGCCCATGTTCGACGTGTCGTATGGCCGATGCCTTGACTGTTAAGGTACCAAGAATAGGAGAGTAAATCTAATGAATAATTATAAACTGCTATTTGGGATCATTTCCTTGATCCATGGCCACAATAAGGGTGTGGTTCCCTTGTTTAGCCATTTAGCCAGGATACTTGTGGGCATGCTATGATTGTATAATGTGTTTAATTTTCTTGAAAGAAAAAATATATAAATTTCTATCATATGCATTTCCCTCAGCCCGGTTACTCTATTTTCCTATGGAACTCCAATGGGAAGTGTTTTGATTAGCCTAAGGGGAAGGTTTTGTTCAGCCTGAGGGAAATGTTCCTTATGCATGAGAGAAGTAGCTTTGGTGCTTGAGAGAAATATCTTGTATGTCTGAGGGAAATATTTTTTATGCCTGAGGGCAGTCGCCTATGGGTTTTGTTTTTGATTGGATGAGGGTATGGATTTTCATGTCTGAGGACACGGTTTAATTGAATAATCACTGTGGTGATTTCATATGTTATACCTTTCAAGCTAAAACACAGGCTTGATATTGATATTATCCTCTACTTGTTATATAGTCTGTTGTGGTTTCTACTGTTTCAATGTATAGGAGATTGTCAGTCAAGGCTAGTTATCAGGAAAATATATAATTAAATAGTATTTAATAGTTAAATGATTATTTAAACGGCAATTGAACTAGTATGAATTGTTACTTTTTAGTAATTCCTAGTTTACTATATTTCATTATTGCACACTACCATTGCACAATTTCACTGATAGTTGGGAACATGCCTTTGGTGGTTGCATATTGAGATTTATTTCTCACACCCTATTTGGGTCATGTCTTGGGAACAAATAGCTTATATTTTTGCAGGTGTCGATATGGGAAAAAGTCCATATACAGGTAAATGATTGTTGCAGAGGAGTAGGAGAGCATTGGACTGAGATTAGGCTTGCGATGCTGCTGAGTTCTAGTTACACTATTTTGATTTTGTTTTTCTATACTTGTACCATGTGATGTATTATATTATACTATATTGTATCCAATTTTTGCTGCTTTCCTAGAATTAGAGACATATTGCATCATCATATATATGACTATTGGTTATCTTTTACGTCAGTTTCATTGTCCATTTCTGGTTTATATTGTTTACTGCTTCTACCATTGTATGTTCATGCAAATATCAATAGTGATACACTTTGACAAATGGGGGCATTTTTCCACCACTATCCATCCTAGGTCCTCACTGCTATTCAGCCTCCACTAGAATTTGGGGAAATGCTCTTCAGGTCATGTGACCAATCAGGTTCGTGGCACCCTTTGTGTGCCACCCGGATCCGGGACATTACAAAATGGAAAAGGATTTATTTTCATCATAACTTAATATTTGGATCCTATAGGTAGGGATAGGACGGAATAGGTACTTGGTATTAGGTTGTGCCTGGGAGTAGCTAACCCGTGTATAGGGAAACACAAATCTATTCGGGAAGAAATGAAAAAAATAAAGTACATGTTGTTTACCTTATGTATATGTAGTGTAGTTTCTAACTGTATCATAGTCCGTGTAGGAAGAAACATGGGATTGGGATACTTTTGAGGGAACATGTCGTGTACCTATTGTACATGCCGTGTTGTGTTGACCCTATGTCCTCCCATGTGGCTAACTACACAGAAGAAGAAATATTAGCTTAAACACGCCATGTCAATGCCCAACACACCGTGTAATTTAAACCAGGGATCTGCTTGTGTAGTTAACAACAAGGGTCAGTGATACCTCTTCTAGTACATGTCATGTCTGTATGGAACATGATGTGTAGTGTGAGTCGTGTATCCAGTCATGTCACGAACAACACAAATCGGTGAAGCTCGTCTAGTACATGTCGTGTACCTGTGGGTCACACTTTGTAGTTTTAACCGATCAGAGACCATGTGGATTGCTGTCTTGCTATAGAGATGATGTAGTGTACATGTCGTGTGCAGGTGTAACACGATGTGTACCTATGTTTGAGACATACCCAGGCCGACATCAAAACCCGACCATGTAAGAGATTAAAGGTACACACCATGTATACTATATACACGCCATGTATTGTTTTTTTAACCAGTTCTTGTGGATTTTCCCCTTTTCATTTCCACTCTTAACCGGAAAAAATAAACCATTACAATAAATTAAACTTAGGCATGTGTTTGAACTCCTAGAGTCATGCAGCTGAGACAACCATGGGTTTTTCTCCAATAGAGTGTCGATGATTATACTCTAGACTTGGTAGGCCATAAACTATAGATGGATCCTCCAACAGCGCCAGATGCGTTGCCAGCTATTATACCAAACTTAGGTGCGGATTTATAGTACATTGAAGGTTTCATTTGGTTCATATAGGCCTTACAGGGAGAATGGCTGCTTGCCACATCTTTGGAAGAGCTGATAAGTATATTCCAGAAGCATAAGCCACCTACATTTTTAGGGTATGGAAGACCACAAGATGTTGAGTCATGGATGGATTCTATGCAGATGATATTTGAGAATCTATAGATTCCTCCGGAGAGTAGGGTCAATCTCGCTACTTGCCTGATGCGTGATTCCGCCACAAAATGGTGGGATGTGGCCACCCAGACTGAGCATCACCAAGACATGGTGTGGGAATATTTAAAGGTAGTCTTCTATGAATTTTTCTTTCCAAATATGGTAAGGGAAGATCGAGCTCGAGAGATCATGAATCTGCAGCAGGGCTTCATGTTAGTGATGGATTATTCTATCTACTTCACCAATCTACTGTGTTTTACGCCTGTTCTGGTGGGTGATGATACATTGAGGGCTAGATGCTATGAGGATGGTCTTCGATATGACATCTGAGGACTAAAAATGTTTTCAGGTGGCCTATAGTGCATTCTATTATCAACCTGGTGTTGATTACCGAGTGGAACCAAGGGGAAGCTAGTGGCGCAGACCAGGGCGGTTCGGCAACAGTCTCTATTACTCTTTCAAAAGGTAATAGGAAGAGGCAGATGAAATTCTATCATAGTGGAAGTACTACCATAATAATTCTTCAGGTGGCCAGATAATGTGCTTCCATTGTAATAATTATGGTCATAAAAGACCTCAGTGCCCATGTGACCTAATGGAGTGTCGAGATTGCATCAAGATGGGTCTTCTCCAGTAGTTTTTATGGAATTTCCACCAGTGACTAGTGAGAGGTGTTATGTGTGGACTCTGCATAAAGGAGTATGGCCAGTAGATTATTATGAGTCAGGGAATTGGAATACTTCAGGACATTTAGGTTTAGGTGGTGGACGTTGTTGTGGTAGCCAGACACCAGGATCTCAGTGACAGCAGGGCAGGTCAGCTCAGGGTAGCTAGGTTGTGTCGCAGGGCTGCGACACTGGGCAAACATATGCAGTGAAACATACCCAATAGAAGCAGGATCCTAGACCATCCACTATCAGAGTTACAATTCTAGTTGCTTCTGTTTTTTTTCTAGACTTTTCAATATTTGTGACACACATTTCTTTATATATGTGCTCGTTGTGGAGAACCTTGTGCCCTATGTTTCTTCTTATTCTTCTGATATCATGATGCTAGACACTCTTTTGGGGATTAGAACGGAAGGTATGCATTAGTGCAAGGAGTTCCCCCCCAGAGGTTGGTGGGTGTCACATTCTATGGGACCTCTATGACATAGAGATGATGAGCTATGATGCCATTCTTGGGATGGACTGATTGGTACCCTTTGGAGGCTCTGTAGATTTCTATTATTGCAGGGTGAGTTTTACGTCACCAAAGGGCAGAGAGTTTCTATACAAGGGAGAATGGGATGTCCAGGCAAGCCGAGCCTTACCCTAGAATCATGGGTGAGGTGGTGTGACATCCCAAATTGCCAGTATATATCTGGATGACCAATAAACTTTTCATAAGGATTTCCATGCAATGGTTGGTCGTTTCTAGGATGTCTTCCCGGATTACATTTCAGGTATACCTTCGGAGCAAGAGGTGGACTTCTATATTGAGATTGTGCATGGATTGGCACTGGTGTTCATTCCTCCTTATAGGATGGATATGCTAGAATTTCATAAGATCAAGAGATAGTTAGATGAGTTACAAGAAAAGGCGATCGTCCAACCTAGTATTTCTTCCTGCGGTTCGACTGTTCTTTTTGCTAAGAAGGAAAATGGTACCCTCAGACTCTGCATGGATTATTAGAAACTAACCAGTTGATGGTTAAGAACTGATATCCCTTACCAAGGATTGATGATATTTATTATCATCTTCGAGGAGCATGAGGGTTCTCGAAGATTGACTTGAGATCCGGATATCATCAGTTGCACGTTAGACCATAGGACATACCACATACATACTTTTGGAGCAGATATGGTCTATAAGAGTACTTGGTCATGTCATTCTAACACACATATGCACCGGTAGTTTTCATGGCTCTGATGAATCGAGTGTTTCCTCCATATCTAGATTATTTTGTAGTAGTCATTGTAGATGATATCATAGTGTACTCGCACACTCGACACAACCATGACACACAACTTGAGACCGTTTTGAGTACACTGAGAGAGCATCATTTATATACTATGCTCTCAAAGTGCCACTTTTGGATGGACCATATACACTTCCTGGGTAATATTATCTAAAGGGAAGGAGTTATAGTAGACCCAGAGAAAGTGAGAGCAGTTTATTCCTTGGAGTATCCTATGTAACACCCCGACCCCAGCTACCTAGAGTCAGTGCATTAGTTTAATTCATTGGCTCGATCAGAAGGAATCAAACCCCAAAGGACCGATTAGTTTAGCAGTCTTGGAAAATAGATTACACAAATTAACTTTATATTACAATTTGAATCATAAAACACAAAATAGATAGTTCTTTGAGAATTCCATTTTTTCCTTTATCTTAACCATGAATATCAATCATAACACACTTCTTGTAATCCTAGGAAAATAAAACATAATAAAGGGGTGAGCTCAGATGCACAATAAGGGTAAATAATTTAGCAGAAGCGGTAAACTTTTAAGGCACGATGTGTAATAGAAACAACATCCTTTTAAACATTCACTTGAACATAACATGGTAAAAATAAATGAAAAATTACCATATAATCATGAACTTGGATATTCTACTAGTCGAATAATCATACGTAATAACTAATTTCACAATGAGGGAATGCCTAATACCAGACATCATTACCACATAGTCAAGGCCTCGTTTCAAGACTACAAGTAATTATTTTTTCTAGGCCTTGTGCCAAGACACTGGTTTGTCTCATGAGACCTACAGATGAATCGAGGAGCTATAGTGGGCTCCACCCATCACTTACTAAGTCAACTACATTCCTCATATAAAAAAGTTGAAACATAACATAAAAAATCGTATTAAAACTAGAATACGAAATGTTATTACACAAACCATAAACCATGAATGGTATAAAAATAGAACATACACAGTCAAACATATCATAAATCATTCAATAAAACATGGAATATTTTATTATAATAAATCAACCTAGATCAAAATAATATCCAGTAAAGGATGCTGACATAGTTGAAAATGATGAGTAAAATTTTTTGAGTGAAATATCATTTTTTGTAAAATCATTTATAAGTCCCACATTTATAAAGTAAGTAATTTAAAATATATATTTGAATAAAAGTGTCCCATAAAACATTATAACCTTTGGAATGAATTATCATTTCAAAAAATTCATGTCAATATAAATAAATCCTTAAAATCGTTTTGAATATAAGGACAATAATTAAAATATTTAGAATGATAAATCATTAATAAATTTAAAATTATGATCCTGATAAAGAGTACCTTACAAAAATACTTAAAATATTAATTTTGAAATCATTTTTATGAAAAATGAACATCGATGATAAAAATTTCCCAGTAAATAATTACACATAAACAATCTCGGATAATAATGAGATTGAGGAATTAACCCTTACCAATTGGGTAACTTACGAAACATACACCCTGTGAAAGATGTATCATAAAATGAACATGTAAATACACATAAATTAAATTGTATTACACAAAGAATGAAATTATGGGAAGCAAATACACCATAGAAATGGTAATAGTGGCACTATGGCATCAATCTCATGGGAATTATGAGTGATATGAAAACCCCTTACCTTGCACTTTACTTTGGTCGAGGGTACATTAAACCTCATGTATGAATATTATAGTATGTTATTAAATTATAAAAAAACCATATAAATATTTATTATATCATACATTGTTAATTTATTACTTTCTACAACCCATTTAATAATAATATCTATGTTATATTAATATTTCGGGTAATAATCGCTTTCATAATCGTACGTGTTTTATGTTGTTATTGTTGATTATATCACATAGAACATGATCTAAATACCTCCAAAATATAAAAAATGATTAATATATCATATATATTTAATATAAATATATGTATAATAGAATTATATATGAAATGGAAGACACCGTTTATGGAGGTGGTAGTCTGTACATACGCATAAATGTTGTTTCCATTTTTATATAGTATTGAACGGAAGTAAGTGAATAAGATATATGTAATTACATAAATAATCATATATATATATATATATCTAAAATATAATTATTATGTCATATATTACATACTTGTTAGTAATATATATTTTTATAATCATCGATGAATGGTGAACATCAAAATGAATCACATCGCATCGTCGAGACGGTAATCCGTACATACACATGAACGAAAATATATTTATTTTGATATTAAAATAATATCTAATTGGATTTTATATCATATATACAGAATCCTTATCATGTTATATGTATTATTTAAATCAAATACAAATCATTATTATAGCCATCCAAATAATGATGTATTGGATAACAATTACACCACGACGTGGAGACGGTAAGCCATACGTACGCCCGTATGGTGACATGTCATTCAATGGGTGGATAGATAATTAATTTGGTTGTACCATAACTATAATAAAATCACATTATATAGAATATACTGGAGTTATTATTTTAGAATGTAAACAACAAAGAAAAAAGGAAGTGGTTGAAGAAAGGAACTTGAAAGAGGGTGGTGAAACCATTACCTCTTCTTCGGGTTCTTCCTTTTGATTTGATAAAAAGGGCTCCATAGGTTGGCTTTATTATCAAACTACAACCTCTAGGTTTAAGGGAGGATAATAGAGAGGGTATTCTGGAAGGGGTTTTCCGAGACAAATATCCTAGAAGGTGTGAATTAGAGTGAAGGTGGAGTTCCCTTTTATAAGAGGGTTGAGGGGAACCTTAGAAAAAACAAAAAATATTATTTATAAAAAATTCATATTTAGTTTATAATTGCTAAAAATTTATTCATTTCTAGGATAAGGTGGGGATGGGTCGCAACCCACTCCACCAATAGGTTTTAGATAGGTTTGGGTCATTTTATGAACCTTATCTTTTAGTTTTAACTCTTAGTTAATTTGTTTGACATTAACCATGTCTCTTTGTATTTTTATATTATATGGTTAATAATCATACTATAAACTTCCAGTAGACCACCAAGTGGTGTATTAATGATATAAAAATCTGGATATAAGTCTTTTTTTTATCCTTATATTTTTATGAATATCATATCAATTAATAATATATGAATTGTTTTGAAAACTCTTTTATGTCAATCTTGACAATATTCGGAATTTTGTTTTTGATAAATTCATAAGAGAATTATTACTTCAAAAAACGATCCATATAACCAATAATAATATTTCATATTATTCGAGAAAATTATTGTAATTCATAAAAAGTCTCAAATTACATTTATTTGGGTATTTATAATATCAATTGTCTTAATCTTTCATTAATACGGTTATTACGAAATCATCATTTTGTCACAAATAAATTAAATAATTTAATGTCTAAATATTAAAAATAAAATAAAATTATATAGGAAATCTTTTTATATTTCTATTTAATATTTATAATCGAATTTATATTATATATAACCCTATATTAAAAATGATTTAATTGTTAAACATTGATTTCAACTCTTTTAACTCTTCATTGAATTAAATAATAATAAATGTACTAATCTAATCCTAGTCGACCTAAATGATAATTTTTTCTTCCTAAGGATGTTTTTGGTCGACATATACTTGTACAATATAATTTTGACATGTGTTAGGGTAATATTAATATCATTTTTACCCTAAATTTCCCTATTTACTTTAAACCGTGGTAAATAAAATTTAAAAGTTACTATTAACCAAAAATTATTTTTATCTTATTGAACAACGTTTTAAACCTTGATATTAACCTTCTCTCTCGGATTTTATATATTCCACTCACAGAAGTGGTAAAAATTATGTTTTATGTAAATTTGAAGATTCTCCTAGGAGATGGGTAAAAGACGGTGAAAAGTTCAATAAATTTTTTATATATCTAAAATTATTATGAACTGACCCCAATGAATTACATTGAACTTATATAGGTATTATGTATCTATTTTGACCTAAAATAAATTTAAATAAAAAATTAGTTTTAAACTATAACTTATTGTTTCTCACTATTCAGAAAAATATTATTGTTTTTAGAAAAATACCAAAAATTCACCCTAAGCTAATTTCGATATTCCAAATCCAAAAATGAAGTCCATTTTGAAAGATAAAATTTATAAAATTTCAAAAAGTTGGTATTACTATTCAGAATGGCTAGTTTGGTAAGTTATGGTGCGCTTGAACTCTGTGTCGCCTGTAGTGAAAGTTATTGAATTACTTGGAAGTAATAATGTACTATGAAATATCGAGGTGTTACATTCTTCCCCCCTTCAATAAATTTTGTCCCCTCAATTTGAAATTTTTCATCGAATATAAAATGTTGAAAACATAAAATACCATTGTGGGAAAACCCACATCAGAAATTGGGTTACTAAAATTTAGTATTAATTAGAGGAAAAGGGTAATGAAAAAGTTACCACCAAATTATGATCTTTATTAAGAGAACATTGGTGGATGTTAGATACACATAATTGGAGGAAAAGGTAAATATTTATAGGGAGTTATTGAGGTCATCAATCTAAAACAATTGCAGAATTATGGCCTTCAAAGACACCAATCTTTGATGATTTAAAATACCATCGATTCGAAAAAACATAAGGTATTAGGATAAGACATTATTGGTTTTAAGATTCCATAACTAATGTTTAAGAATTTATTTCATCATATAATAACATAAGATGAAAAATGTATACTTGTCAAGTAGATTTCCATCATTTAACTAATTTCTTCCACAAACTCATATTTCACTCTAAAATATTTCAATACAAATTCTATTTTTCCTAATCGTATTGGGTTCCAAAAATAATAAATTTATAATTCATTTATCCAAATATTTAAAAAAATATTAATTATAAAAACCATTACATCACATAGTCCAGTCGTAGGTGATGCACCTTTGTCACTCTTCGGTTGCAGGTTTAAGTCTCGCGACCTTGTTGGACATGACTAGTTGTCTCCTGACCTCTAGGTTTTACTGTTATAACAATACAAAAATAACCTTAACAATAGTATCCAATTTCAATCATAATCCATTCCATCCTTTAGCCTTATCCAAAATACATATATCCAAACTCTCAGTCCAAAATTTATAAGGGAGTTAAACATAATGAAGATCCTTTTTTCCGGGTAATAACATGTGAATGCCTTCATCATGTATTCTTTTAAAACACTAATTCATTCTAAATTACGATAAGACCATATTGATTACATTCATTCTCCCTTATTCCTTATAGAATACTGAATACACTCCTTCTATCCAAAAATGTTGTAAACTCCAAAAATGATGAAATATTCAAATCATTAATTAGTATCAAGGGAGTCAGTAATATCCAATATAATTTATCCAAATCAATCATCTCTTATTCCAAAATCACAACCTCATTATCAGGACGATATTAAAGATTAAATTTTCTTCAAACATTAATTTTTCAAAAAAGTGTAGCTTACTATTAAGTCACTTTTATTGGAACCAATTAATATCAAATCCTCAATAAAATAGTACTTTAGTACAATGCTTATTTATCTCTATAATTCATATAACCAGTATACTGTAGTTACTACACTCAAATGAAATAACTCTATAATAACAACATAAGAACACCATTCATTCATCTTCATATGAGGTAGTATCATATCTTTATTATTATACAATAACATCATTTGCAGTATACTCTTGTGACTGGGACCTTGATCAGCGTAGTGTCTCAACACCTTGCAGATGAAGTAGATTACATTTGAAAAATTTTTCTTACCCTTGCAATCACGTACACGGTGTCCTTTTTCTACACACTTATATCAAAAACCCATTTCATTCAAGAATTTACCAAGGTTATTATTTCCACATTTATCACATATGGGAAAAATCTTTATTCCCCCTATTCCCTTTATCCATATTTCTCTCTACCATCCTTTTCTTCACTTACTTCCCTTCAAAGCCATATGAATCAGAGTATTCTATACTTATCTTACTAACATATGATATTATTTCTTCATATGATGAGAATACATGGGAGAATATTTACCTTCATAATGTTGGCTTAATTCCATGAAAGATATGACCCTTCATACACTATGGATCATATGTATTGTTTGAGTTCTCATTCCTTCAACTAGGCTCCATTTCTAAACAATGTGATATACTTGGTTAGTTTATGAATCGCAATTCATAATTCCAAACATGTAAAATAATTAACGTAAAATGAATAGTTTATGGATATAATCCATAATCATAGAAATGTTTTATTTGAGGAGATATATATGCATAAACCCTTCATAGTGGTTTGTAATGAAAATGAGAATTATCCTAAGAATACCCCCCAGGAGTGTCGTAACCCAGAGTGTATCAAGGCCCGTTGTTATGCACCAGTTCCCATTCGAGTAAATCTCAAAGGAGTGTTTTTAGGTTTTAACCCTATGTATATTTGTGCCAAAGCCGCCCTACCTGCTTATATCTAGACAGGGATGTATTTTCCCTGAAAACTCAAAAAAAAACATTACATTACCAAATTTCTAAGAAGTTCTTTTATACTAATCTTCACAGTCTATCTTACGGTAATGTGATCTAATCAGAGTTTATCTAAATCTAGTTTCCATTGATATTGTTAAAATTTTACTTATACCAACTGTAATTACCCGACCCCAGTTACCTAGAGATGGTGCATTATTTTAATACAATGGCACTATTACAAGGAATCAAGTCCCGAAGGACCGATCTGTTTAGCAGCCTTGGAAAATATATTACATACATTAACTTTATATTACAATTTGAAGAACAAAACACAACATAGATAATTACTTGATAATTCCATTTTTCCCTTTATCTTAACCCTACATACCAATCATAATACACTTCTTGGAATCCTGGGAAAATAAAACATAAGAAAGGGGTGAGCTCAGATGCATAGTAAGGGTAAATAATTTATCAGAAGCTATAAACATTTAAGGTAAGATGTGTAATAAAAAAACACCCTTTTAAACATAATCATGAACATAATATGGTAAAAATAAATGAAACATTACCATATAAACATGAACATGGATATTCTACTAGTCGAATAATCACATGTAATAACTAATTTCACAAAGAGGGAATGCCTAATACCGGACATCATTACCACATAGTGAAGGCCTCGTGCTAAGACTACAAATAAATTTTTGTCAAAGACTTGTTCCAAGACACTATTTTGTCTCATGATAGCTACCGATGCATCAAGGTGCTATAGAGGGCTCCACCCGTCACATACTAATTCCACTGAATTCATTATATGAAAAAGTTGAAACATAACATAAACATTCGTATTGAAACTAGAATATGAATTGTCACTACATTAAACATTGAACATGAATGGTATAAAAATATATCATTCAAAGTCAAACATATCATAAATCATTCAATACAACATGGAAAATTGTATTATTATAAATCAACCTCAATAAAAAATAATATCCATTAAAGGATGCTGACATAGTTGAAAGTAATGAGTAAAACTTTTAGAGAGAAATATCCTTTTTGTAAAATCATTTATAAATCCCACATTTATAAATGAAAAAATATAAAATATATTTTTTAATAAAAGTGTCCCATACCACTTTGAAACTATTGAAAAAATTATCATTTCATAACATTCATGTCTATATAAATAAATCCTTGAAATAATTTTGAAAACATGGACATTAATTAAATGATTTAGAATGATAAATCATCAAAACATTTAAAATATGATCTTGATAAAGAGTACCTTTCAAAAATCCTCAAAATATTCATTTTGAAATCATTTTTATGAAAAATGGACACGGATGATAATAATGTCCCAGTAAATACTTACACATAAACAATGTTGGATAATAATGAGATTGAGGAATTAACCCTTGCCAATTTGGTAACATACAAAACATACACCACATGAAATAAGTATCACACAATGAATATGTAAATACACATAAATTAAAGTTTATTACATAATTAATACAATTATGGGCAGTAAATACACCACACAAAATGTAATAGTGGCAGTATGGCATTAATCTCACCGGAATAAGGAGTGAGATAAAAACCCCTTACCTTGCACTTTTCTTTAGTCGAGGGTACATTTAATCTCATATATGAAGACTATAGTATGTTATTAAATTATCCCAAAACCATATTAAAAATTATTATATCATTCATTTTTCATTTAAGACTATATACTACCCATATAATCATATTTTCCATGTTATATTAATATTTTGGGTAATAATCGCTCTCTTTATCGTATGTGTTTTAACTTTTTACTATTGATTGTATCAATTATATCATGATTTAAATACTTTCATATTATAAAAAATGATTTATATATCATATATATTTAGAATTTTAATATTTATTATAGACGTATATATGAAATGTAAAACACCGTTTATGGAGACAGTAGTCCGTACGTACGCATAAACGATGTTTCTGTTTTCATATAGTATTGAACAGATGTAACTGAATAAGATATATGTAAGTACATAAATAATTATATATATAAATATATATATCTAAAGTATCAGTATTATGTCATATATTACAAACTTATTAATAATATATATTTTTATAATCATCAATCAATGGTGAGCATGGAAATTAATATCATTGCATCATGGAGACGGTAATCCGTACGTACGCACGAGCGAAAATATCATTCTTTTGATATTAAAATAATATATAATTGGATGGTATATATTATATACAGAATCCTTATCATGTTATATTTATTATTTACATCAAATACACATCATTATTATTCCCATCCAAATAATAATATACTGAATAACAATTACACCACAACGTGGAGACGGTAAGGCTTACATACGAATGTATGGTGAAATTTTATTCAAAGTGTGGATGGAATAATGAATTTGGTTGTAAAATAATTATAATACCATCAAAGTATATATATGATACTGGAGTTATTATTTTAGAATGTAATCAACAAAGAAAAATATGTGGAAGAAGAAAGGAACATGAAAAAGGGTGGTGAAATCATTATCTCTTCTTCGGGTGCTTCCTTTTGATTTGATCAAAAGGGATCTTTTGGTTGGCTTTCTGATCAAAAAAAATCTTATAGGTTGAATAGAGGATAGTTTATTAGGTATTTTGTAAGGTTTTTTCTATGAAAAATTTCTTAGAAGATGTGAATTACTGTGAGGGGGGGATGCCCTTTTATAAGAGGGGTGAGGGGCACCGTAGGAAAAACAAAAAATATTGTTTTATAATAAATTCATATTAATTTTATAATAGCTCAAAATTGATTTATTCTAAGGATAAGGTGGGTATGGGTCGAAATATACTTAACCATTTGGTTTTAGGCAGGTTTGGGTCATTTTATTAACCTTATCTTTTAGTTTTAACTCTTAGTTAATTAGTTAGACATTTACCATGTCTCTTTGAATTTTTATATTATATGGAATATAAACATACTATAAACTTCCAATAGTCCCCCAATAGGTCTATTAATGATAAAACTATCAGTATATATGTCCTTTGTCCAAACAGTAGATTTTTAGAAATAGAATATCAATTAATAATATATTATTTGTTTTAAAAAATATTTTATGTCAATTTTTACAGTATTGGGTATTTTGTTTTTGATAAATTTATTAAGGCATTATTACATTGAAAGAAATTATTATAACCAATCCAAATATGTCATATTAACCTAGATAAGTATTTGAATTTATAAAAAGTCTCAAATTATATATATTTGGGTATTTATAAAATAAATTATCTAAATATTTCATTAATATGGTAATTACTGAATCATCATTGTGTCACAAATAAATTAAATTATTTAATGTTTAAAAATTATAAATAAAATAATATTTTGAAGCAAATATTTTTATCTTTATAATTAATATTTATTATTGAATTTATATTACTTATAACCCTATATTAAAAATGATTTCTTTAATTAAACATTGATTTAAACTCTTTTTACTCTTCTTTGAATTAAATAATAATAAATGTTATAATATAATCCGTGTGGACCTAAATGATAATATTTCTTTAATTAGGTGGTTTTTGGTCAGGATACCCTTGTCCAATAGAATTAGGACATGTTTTATGGTAATATTAATAACATTTTTACCCTTAATTACCCAATTTACTTTTAAGCGTGGTAAATTAAAGTATAAAGTTACTCTTCACCAAAAAATCTTTTTATGTTATTGAACCACATTTCACTAATTGATATTAACCTTGTCGCTTGGATTTTTAAAATTCCAATCACAGAAGTGGTAAAATTTTGTTTTATATGAATTTTCAAATTCTCCTAAGAGATGGGTAAAATAAGGTGAAAAGTTCAATACAATTGTTATATATCTAAAATTATTAAAAACTGACACAAATTAATTACATTGAACTTATATAGGTATTATATATTAATTATTACCTAAAATAAATTTAAATAAAATAAATAATTACTTAAATAAAAATTTGGTTTTAAACTATAACTTAATGGTTTTCACTATTAATCAAAAATTGAATGTTTTTAGAAAAATACCAAATATTCACCTTTAGCAAATTTTGATATTCCGAATCAAAATATTTATTCCATTTTAAAAGATAAAATTTATAAAATTTCAAAAAGTTGGTATTACTATTAATAACAGCTAGTTTGGTAGGATATGACATGCTTGAACTCGGTGTTGCATGTAGTGAAAGTTATTGAATTAATTGCAATAAATAATGAACTATGAAATCATGGGGTTGTTACAACCTATGAAAATGTTTGATATACGAAGTGTCTTGGGGATGGCTGGTTACTAAATGAGCTTTTTTCAATACTTCTCCCAGTTAGTAGCGCAGTTTATGCGTTTGACTAAGAAGTGTATGAAGTTCGTTTGGTAAGAAGCTTGCGAGACAACCTTTTAGAAGCTGAAGGGAAGGTTAAAATCTGCACCAATCCTAATATTTCCAAATCAAGGGAAGATCTATATTGTTTTGCAGTGTTGCATCAGGTATTGGGCTTGGAGCAGTGTTGATGCAGGGTGACTTGGTAGTTGCATACAGGTCTTGGCAGTTGAGGCCATATGAGAGGAATTACCCGACACATGATCTCTAGTTGGCTGTAGTTGTTCAAGTGTTACGTTGTTGGAGACATTATCTCTTGGGAGGACACATTGTTGTGTTTATCGACCAGAAAAGTATTAAATACATCTCTACCCAGTGTGACTTGAATTTGAGATAGTGATGGTGGGTTAAATACATTCAGTCCTTCGACTTTGAGCATTCCTATAAACATATTAAGGGTAATGTAGTAGTTGATGCACTGAGTAGGAGGACATAGATATAGGTATTACAGGAGGCCAGTGGTGAGTGGAAGCTCATGACTTTGTTCTCTAAGATGCATTTATAGTTGCACGATAGTCAGCGGTAAGCCTATATTTTGACCTTAGCTATGATTTCTACCCTCTTGCATTGATTGACGATGAGACAGCCATCAGATTCATAAGGCCATGTTCCACGAGTATTAGTGGCAAGTGAAGACCCTCCTCCTAGTTGGATGATAAGAGATGACGATGTACTGTGTATCCATGTATGAGTGTGGGTTCCAGGGGATATATGAGGGGAGTTAATTGGTAATTTCGTGTTTCAGCTTGGGTAGTGAATCCTAGAATTACCAAAATGTATCGTGACTTGAGTCGTCAGTATTGGTGGTCTGGTATGAAAAGAGGTAGCTGGGTTTGTTTCGATATGTTCCACATATCAGTAGGTGAAAGAGGAGAATCATAGGATAGCTAAATATCATAATTGTTACCCATTCTGGAGTGGAAATGGGATGATGTTGCGATGGACTTCGTGACCGGGTAGCTGAGGTAACCTCAAGGAAATGATGTTGTATGGGTTGGTGTAGACAGACTTATGAATGTAGCACACTTTTTTCCGATAAAGGAGACATTCGGTGTTGATGATCTTGAGATGTTGTATATCTGAGAGGTGGTACGTATTCATGGGGTCCCTCATTTTATCATTTTATATAGAGATTCCTAATTTACGTCTCATTTCTGGATGTGTTTTCAGAGGGCACAAGGTACATATGTGCTTCTGAGCACAGCTTACCACCCTCAGACCAATGGTCAGTTAGAGCGTACAATACAGGTGCAGGAGGAAATGTTGCGTGCATGGGTCCTGGACTTTGGGGGCTCTTGGGAGAAGCACATACCCTAGGTCGAATTTTCTTACAATAATAGATTTCAGGAAACTATTGAGATGGCACCTTACAGAGATTTATACGGTAGGAAATTCTGATCACCTTTGTGCTAGTTGGAGGTAGGTGAGGCATCTTTATTGGGACCACATCTCATGAAGGAGACTTCTGACCAGGTCCAGTTGATTTAGATGCACATAACTACTACAGATTCTCGTCAGAAATCTTATGTTGATCGACGGACACGACCATTCGAGTTCATGGTTGGGGATCCGGTTTTCTTGTGTGTTTCACCGAGGATGGGACATAGGCATATTATGAGATAGGGTAAACTTTCACCGATGTATGTAGGGTCATTTGAGATTCTGGAGAGATTATTGCCTATTGCCTATCGGTTGCAGTTACCATAGAGGTATAGGTCCCTGAAGAACCTCTTCCATGTATCTCAACAACACCGTTATCACTCAAACCCATCTTACATTTATCATCCCGAGGAGGTTGAACATCAGGTTCATGCATCCTTTGATGAGCATCCGGTTTTTATTGTTGAAAAGAGCACGAAGGTTCTCTGAGGCCATGCAGTTCCCCTCATACGAGTGTTATGGAAACATGACCAAGTGTAGTGTAACACCTCAAGCTTCCACGGTATGCTTTCCTTTGAATAATACAGTAGCGTGTGTTGTACGTAACTTCGAGTTCTAACACACACACCACAACCAATCAAACTAGCCGTTATGAATAGTAAAACCCAATTTTTGAAATCATATAAATTTTATCATTCAAAATGGACTTCATTTTTGGATTCTGAATATCAAAATTTGTTTTGGGTGAAATTTTGGTATTTTTCTGAAAACTGTAAATTTTTAATAAATAGTGAAAAAACACTGAGTATTAGTTTAAAACAAAATTTTTATTTAAATAACTATTTATTTTATTTAAATTTAATTAATGTCAAAATAAGTATATAATACCTATATAAGTTCAATTTAATTCATTGGAGTCAGTTTAGAATAATTTTATATAAATAATAATTTTATTGAACTTTTCACCGTCTTTTACCCACCTCCTAGGAGAATTTGGAAATTCACATAATTCTTAATTTTACCACTTCTGTGAGTGGAATTTAGAAAATCCGAGAGGCAAGGTGAATATCAATGAGTAAAATGTGGTTCAATGAGATGAAAATCATATTTGGTGAATAGTAACTTTTTACTTTTATTTTACAGGGTTAAAAGTAAATTGGCTAACTAAGGGTAATAATGATATTAATATTATCCTAAAACATGTCCGAATTCTACTGGAAAAGTGAATATCGAAAAAAACCATCCCTAGGAATAAAATATTATCATTTAGGTCCACTTGGATTAGATTAGGACATTTATTATTATTTAATTCACACAAGAGTTAAAAGAGTTAAAAATAAATTTTTATTTACTAAAACATTTTTAATATAGGGTTATACATCAGATAAATTCGATTGTAAATATTCATTAGAAATCTAAAACGATTTCCTACATAATGGTAATTTTTTTTAATTTTTAGAGATTAAATAATTTAATTTATTTATGACACAATGGTGATGCAGTAATTACCTAACTAATTAAATATTAAAATAATTGATATTATAAATATCAAAATAAATGTAATTTGAGACTTTTTATGAATTAAAATAATTTTTAGGTTAATATTACATATTATAATTGAATATATATATTATTTTGAAAGTAATAATGATTCTATGAATTTATCAAAAACAATTTACCCAATAGTGTCAAAATTGACAAAAAAGAGTTTTTAAAATAAATATTATATAATTAATTTATATTCAATTCCAAAAAACCAAATGATCAGACAAGAGACTTATATGATGATAGGTGTATCAATAATGGACCACTTGGGGTCGCATGGAGGTATATAGTGTGTTTATTAACTATATAACATAAAAATACAAAGTGACATGGTAAGTGTCAAACTAATTAACTAAGAGTTAAATCTAAAAGATAAGGTTAATATAATTACTCAAACCTGTCTAAATTATATTGGATGAGTTTTTTTAGACCCATCCCCACATAATCCTTTAAATAATCCACTTTTGAGGCATTTTAAACCGAATATGAATTTATTATAAAATAATATTTCTAGTTTTTCCAAAGATGCTCTTCACCCCTCTTATAAAAGGGCACTCCCCCTTCTCACTAATTCACACATTAAATACCTTTTGGCTCAGCAAAACCCTACACAAATACTCTCTAAACATCCCTCAGTTCAACCTAGAGGCCTTAGTTTGATTAGAAAACCAACTTAAGAAGCCCTTTTGATCAAATCAAAAGGAAGAACCTGAAGAAGAGAAAATGTTTTCACCACCCTCTTTCAAGTATCTATCTTTTCATTTTCTCCTTTATTTGGTATTCCAATTCTAAAATATTAAATCCAGTATCTTATATATACTGTGAAGTTATTATAAATATGGTACAACCATATTCAGTATTCTATCCATCCTTTGAATGACATGTCATCATACTTGCGTATGTACGGCTTACCGTCTCCACGTCGTGGTGTAATTGTTATTCAATAAATTATTATTTGAATGGGTATAATAATGATGTATATTTCATGTAAATAGTAAATATAACATGTTAATGATTCTGTATATATGATATACCATCCAATTATATATTATTTTAATATCAAAATAATGATATTGTTGCTCGTGCGTACGTACGGAATACCATCTCCACGAACGCGATGAGATTCATTCTCCATCGTATCAATTCAAGTATAATAATCATTTGCTAATTTAAAAATAATGTTTAACAACTTGATATAATTATGGATATGAATAAGATACAACCTATCCGTAACAAACTTGTCTTATGTAACAAAACATATATGGGTAATTTAACACCAGAAACGACGATAATACTATGAAATTATTAACAAAGCAATGTTAAAAGATCATCTATGATATCATATTAATGTATATGATTATTGTATAATTTAATAAAAATTATTTTACCATTATACAAGAGTTTAACCTACCCCCAATCAAGGAAGATTACACGGTAATGGTTTATTTTGCAATCTATTCATTATTCGAGGTTGTTTAAACATAATAATCTACTGGGATTTCATTATCATCCACATCATTGTTTCTTAAAAATGTATTTCAAAACATTTTTACTATTTACAAGAATATGGTTTAAAGTCATTTATTCCCTTTTTTGACATTTTATAAGAGGTTTATAAAGGAATCATTCCGTTATTTTCCAAACAAGGTGCTTTTTAACCTTTTCGGTAGAATTAAGGTAAGAATGTCTTTTTTTAACTTATACGGTTGGTGTGGCTATTTTCAGCCATTATAAAATCACCTAATCTCCCCTTACAAGCTTATAAGAATATTTTCAAAGAAATTTTCTTGTTTTATAAATATATGACTCTTAATTGATTTCAAAATATAAAGAGATATTTATCTAAAAAGATTTTTGATTTCCTCTATGTCAACATCCTTTGATGGATTTTAAGCATATTTGAAGTTTATTTATACTGATACAAAACTTCCATATTGTGTTGATGGTTTTGTGATATGTGTGATTATGGATGTGTTATTTTTGTACCATTCATGGTTTATTAAGAAAGTATTGACATTTCGTATGCTAGTTTTAATACGAATGTTTATGTTATGTTAAAAACCTGTTCATATGAGGAATGAATTGGACATAACAAGTGATGGGTGGAGCCCGCTATAGCTTCTCGATGCATCGGTAGGTCTCATGAGACAAACTAGTTTCTTGGCACAATGCCTTGAAAAAATATTATTTGTAGTCTTGGCACGAGGCCTTGGATATGTGGTTATGATAATCTGGAATTATGAATTCCATCATTATGAAATTGTTTATTGATATTGCATGTGATTTTTTGAAAAGTAGAATATCAATGTGAATAATAATATGGAATTATTTCATTTTAATTCTTCCGTATTATTCCGAAGTTCAAGTTTTAAAAGTATGTTTCTTTAGTTATAAATTTCCTTAAATGCTTATGCTTATTTATAAAAGTTTCTGTTATATTGTTATCCTTACTGGGCATTTGAGCTCACCCCTTTCTATGTTTTATTTTTTTCCAGGATGTGAAGAAGTATTTTATGAATGACCTGCAGAGATAGTATGAGGGGATAAGATGTTGGACTATGCAGACTATATTGTTGTATGTTTTCATTTTATGATGTAATGTAAACTTTATGAATGTATCTAGTTATTCCAAGGCTACTAAACTATTCGGTCTTCCAAGACATGATATTTCTTGTGATCATGCCAATTTTATGTAATAATGCACTGAATCTGGGTAACTGGGGTCATGGAATTATCGTTGGAATCAGAGGAAGTTTAGTACAAACCTTGGAAGCTAGATTTAGATAAACTCTAATTAGAGAACATAGATTTAAGATGAACTTTGTGGATTAGTATAGAAGAACTTTCTTGAATTTTGGTAATGTCAAGATTTTGTGATTTTTCCGAGAAATACATTCCTTTCTGGATACGAGCAGGTATAGGCGGCTCTGGAATAGGTGTACCAAGGCGAAAAACCAGAAAACACCGCTTTGAGCTAGACTCGAACAGGAACTGGTGCACGACAACGGATCTTGCTGCACTCTTGGTTACGAAACTCCCGGGGGATATGCTTAGGATTACTCTCATTTTTCGTTACAAATAACTATGAAGGGTTTATGAGTATATACATCCTCAATGAACACATTTTTATTATTATGGATTATATCCATAAATAGTTCAATTTATGATAAGTGTTTTATAAGTATGGAATTATGTATTTTGATTCATAAACTGATTTAGTTTATGCCAATGTTTATAAATGGTGCCTAGTGGAAGAAATGGAAACTGTATCAATGCACGCACTCCATGTAGGGATTTCCCTCCTGCTCAAGATAATTATAGTGGAGCTGGTGATGCAACTGGTTCTGATCAACTAATCACCATACTGGGACCACTCACTCAGGATATGAATAATAACCTTCCCCGTATGGATCACCCTGATCCACAGCGTGGAGAATCGATGTTAGATCGCATCATGAGGCAGCAACCACCAACATTCAATGGGAGTACAAATAAATTTGTAGCTGAGCAATGGATAAGGTACCTAGAGAATATATTTCAGGCATTGGGGAGTAGTGAAAGGGAAAAGGTTGTGATGGCAGTTAATCGCCTCACTGGAGATGCTGATCAATGGTGGTCATTGATTCAATACATGAACGAAGATGATGATGTATAAAATATTGAATGGAGGGAGTTCAAAGAACTATTTTAGAAAAATACTTTCCTCGTGACCATCGAGCAGATATGGAAATGCAATTTCTGAGTTTGAGACAAAAGGAGGATGAGAATGTCACAAAGTATGAGGCTAACTTTACGAGGATAGCAAGGTATGCTGGAGATTATAAATGTAACCCAGGAAGTGAGATTGATCGTTTCTTTGATGGGTTAAAACCATTTCACTGTCGAGTATTAGTCTCACAATCTGTCTCGTCGTACGAAGACATTATCTCATGTGCTATCAAGACAGAAAAGGAATTCTCTTTGTCTTATGACTTTAATGAAAAGCAAGAGAAGAAGAGATCTGTTGATCAATATGGTAATGGAAATAAGGGGAATAAGGGAAAAGTTGAATATCCAACCTGCAGTAAATGTCTGATGAAACACCCCGGTACTTGCTTAAAAAGAATGGGAGTCTGTTACAGGTGTCACTAGTGCAGAAAACATTTTTTACGTCGGTTATTTTTCATTATTTACGTCGGTTTTTAGGCGACGTTAATACGGACGACGTTATAAATAACGTTTTTTACGTCGGTTATTTAAAACCCGACGTAACATCCCTAACATCACGGTGTTTATCACGTCGGTTCATATAATAACCGACGTGATAAATATGCGCGGGGGGGGGGGGGGGGGGGTTTATCACGTCGGTTATTTTCTAAATCGACGTGATAAAACGCCTGGGATATCGTTTATCACGTCGGTTATGACATAACCGACGTTATTAACCCTTCCCCGGGCCTATTATCATGTCGGTTTCTCAAATAACCGACGTGATTAAAAGGCATGGGAACCATTTTAGCACGTCGGTTATCCAATAACCGACGTGGTAAATCACTTCCCAGGCCTTTTAGCACTTCGGTTATATTAAGAACCGACGTGATAAAAGGCCCGGGAACGGTTTATCACGTCGGTTCTCGAAAAAACTGACGTGATAAACCCCTACTGATTTATTTACCACGTCGGTTATTTTATAACCGACGTGAAAGAGATATATTTTTTTAAAAAAATAATTGCACTGCTCTCACCAAAAAGCAACTAGAAACCAAACAACAAAAATAACCATGCCAGCCCTCCCCCAAGCCCCAACTAAACCCCACCCTCATCTATACCCACCTAACAACCTGGCCAGCCCTCCCCCACCACATTGCAGCCCCACCACAACCCTTGGACACACCCCCACCCCTTGGACAGCCCCCCACCCTCATTTACACCCCCACGACCCCTAGTACAGCCTCAAACACCCATTGGACACCCCTCCCATATCCCTTGAACACCCCCCACCCCTTGGACACCCCCCACCCCTTGGACATCCCCCACCCTCATTTACACCCCCAAGACCCCTAGTACAGCCTCAAACACCCATTGGACACCCCCCACACCTTGACAGCCCTCCCAGACCCCTTGGACACCCCCCGACCCCTGGACACCCCCCGCCGAGCCCTTGGACAGCCCCAAACACCCCTTGGACACCCCTCCCATATCCCTTGGACACCCCCACCCCTTAGACACCCCCCACCCCTTGGACAGCCCCCCACCCTCATTTACACCCAACCGGCCCCTTGGACAGAACTCCCAGACACCTTGGACACCACTCCCATATCCCTTGGACACCCCCCACCCCTTGGACACCCCCCCCTTCGACAGCCCCCCACCCTCATTTACACCCCCCCCCCCCCCCCCCGAACACTAGGACAACCCCAAACACCCCTTGGACACCCCTCCCATATCCCATGGACACCCCCCACCCCTTGGACACCCCCCCACCCCTTGGACAGCCCCCCCACCCCCTGGACACCCCCCCGACCCCTTAGAAACCCCCCCTACCCCTTGGAAACCCCCCCATCCCCTTGGACAGCCCCAAACACCCCTTGGACACCCCTCCTATATCCCTTGGACACCCCCCCACCACTTGGACACCCGCCCACCCCTTGGACATCCCCCCCCCCACCCTCATTTACACCCAACCGACTCCTTGGACAGCCCCAAACACACCTTGGACACCCCTCCCATATCCCTTGGACACCCCCACCCCTTGGACACCCCCACCCTCATTTACACCCCCCCCCCCCCCGACCCCTAGGACAGCCCCAAACACACGTTGGACACCCCTCCCATATCCCTTGGACACCCCCCAAACACCCACCCACCCCCTTGGAACCTCTCCCCCATACCAAAATCCAGACCAGAAAAACCATCAACAGTAGACCAAAACAAGAAGTAGAGAAAAATTAAACATTCACTTATATAACATTCAAAACATACACTGTCAACTTCAAACAAAACTAAGTCCAACCTAAATGACTGCGAAATACACAATTACATTGACAGTATTCAAAATTACATTTTACATTACAAAAAACTAAAAGTCAATCAAACCTGTAAAATAATTTGACCACTCCACTTGTAAGTGTTTGATATCTTCAGCAGTAAAGGGTTAAGGGTCATCAAAAAGCTACAAAGGAAAAGGATAGTAGTCAACGTGTATAATGAATAAATCAAATTGAAATATTATTAGAAAGAGGAAATCTTACCAGGTCAAAACTCAGAACTGTCGTAGTTTTTATTATTTCATACATAAATCTTAACATGTAATATCCGCATTCGATGATGCCTTGTTGCTCATGACATTTCTGTTTGAATGAGTGTAAATTCAATATATTATTTTTATGTAATAAATCAAAATGTACAAATTATAAATGGATATTTACCTTCGCATGTACATATTTGATCTTGAAATTCCTTTTCTTTGCGCTTTTTCGAAAGTGGACCCATGCCCTGTTAGAAAATAATACGAATGGGGTAAATTTAAAATTCATTATAATATATAAAACTATTGTGAAATTGAATCTTACGTTTCCAATATATTCTTAAAACTTTCTCACACATCATCATGGAGAGAGCATATCCAATAAATTGTTTTCTCCCTAGGGCAAAAAACCCCTAACATCCAATGATCCCTGATAAAAGGAAATTTAACGTTAGTGGTTTTTTATGTTAAAAGATAATTAACTCTTTGAGAGGGATGTGTTTCATACCTCTCACGAAAAGGCATCATCCAACACTGTGTGATTACATTCTTTTCAAATCTATCAGCAATATAAAGCATTCTTTATTCCTCATCCAATGCACATGCTTCAGGGGAAATCAATTGTGGGTCCACGAATCCATATACATCTGTCAGCTCATTCCTCTCACAAATTTTATATAGATACCTAATACAAAGCAGATATAAGTATACATTTTTAATAAATATAACGCCAGGAAAAGTTGTTAAGACTTACATGATAAAAAATTTCACCACGTTGATGCCCAACTTATCTCTAGTGACAAACTCCATGATATCAGTTTTCATAATCCCCACACTTAGTTCACGTCCACAGACATGAGATTCCATTGTAAAGTCATAATGATCCGCCAACAAAATTGAATATCTTGAAAATTTGTCAAGACTTCTAGTATCTGCATCTGATGTCATAGCTATCTGTCTTTGTTGTTGTCTATACAGTATTTCTTTACCTTTGAAGTATTCCTGTAAAAATAAATTGATAAATATATTAGTTTTCAAATGATAAAACATTAATAAAAATATAAAATAAAAGATATAACATCCATACCTCTATGGTAATGAGTCGAAGAAGTCTGGATGGCCAAAGTAAAAAATGGCCGATACTATGTCCAACTGTCGTCACCTCATCTGTAGGTAATGGTATCCGAGCTGATCTATCTATAATATCCTGTACAGTGACCCTCTGATTCTCTACCTCTAACTGTTGATGATGAACTGTATCTCCTATACAATATACCATCCCATATGCAACTATATGATGTTGAGGATCATCAACATACAACTCACAATAAGTAGGTAGCTGCGGCAGAGGAGGAGGATCAAATATGGGGTCCGCAGGCTGAGGTGGGGGAGTGGGAGCTACTGGGAGAGGTGGAGTGGGAGCTGCACCCTGAAATTGTCTTTGCAAGTCTGCAAACATAAACTGCACTGATGCTCTAATCTTGTCCTCCATTGTCGCATTAATATTATGGACTTCAGCCTCCAAGGATTCTATTTTTTTTTTATAAACTCCCTCAACATTAGAAGTTGAGGAACGTGGAAACACTTTTCTTACCGATACACGTGCCTGATATCCTCTTACACAGCCAGGATGTTCGGGCTTTCCCAATGCCACAGATAAAATATCTTCCCTCCCAGATGGTGTAAATGTCCCCTGTGAACTCTGCTCCTCAAGAGATTCCTGTAATAATTAATTGAACATTTCTATAATGATTGGAAATATATGACGAGAATAGTAAACTTAAATAAAAAAAATAGATATCTTACAATCCTCTCAACTACGAGTCTCGATTCTTCCGAAAGATATTGTCCTTTTTTGCCCTTCCGAGCTCTTTTCCATTTCTCATGTCTAGATGGAGGGGATGGAGGGGCCACCTCTCCAGAGCTTGAAGACTCAGCTCTTAGTTGTTGAAATTTTTCTGCCATCATTTGTTCTTCCAATAATGCATACCCTCCCCGAGATAAACTATGAGGGTATACATTTTTAGATTGGATCTCTTGATGAGCTTTCCTTGTTTTCTGTAAATTAAGAATAAGTAATCATTAACAAAACAATAATAAGATCATTTATATAAGAAAGCTTATAAAAGTTTACATTGCCCTTACCAAAAATGATTCTTTTCTTCTACTTTCAAAAAATTGTCTCCATGTGTCTTCATCTATAAAAGGATATATACGACATGGATTCTCACGACTCCTATGACCATAAATGAAATCAGATGATAGGGTTGATTTGAAATCCCTCCATATCCTAGCAGCCAACGATAAGCATTTCTTCCTGACTCCTCCAGTGTCAGGAATATCAAATGTCATCTGATAAAAAAGAGGTTAAAAATATTATATATACTAGAAACATTTAAAGAACAGTCAAACAATAGAAAAAGATCTTACCAAAATGGTCTCCCACAGCTGAGAAATTATCGCCTTATCCATACTTCTTCAATCATCATAGAGAATGCTTACTTTGCTCTTAGCCTGAGTTGCTACAAAACCCTTAAAATCTTTAGCATTTGGACCTCTAGGAATATCATCATCATCAAACTCCAAGACTATCCTCTCCTCCTTCGTACGGGCAAGTGATAATTTTGGTAAACGTGTGCACCCACGCTTACCAACCTTTTAACTCTTTTTCGTAATAGGAGCATGTGAATGTTCCTCCCCAGATGTATGACCAATATGCTCATCTCCAGAATCTTGTGGCTGATCAACTGATTGATCTGTCATTTTCCTTCAAATCAAAAAAACAAACATTAGTTCACAAATATACAAATTCAAATATTGTAATACTACTTAATCAGAAAATAGAAAAGTGTACTAAATTACATAATAGTAAACATTGGTAATATGGTAAGCATGTTAAACAATGATAAACATGGTAAACACAGGAAAAAGGTTGCCAAGGAGTTGGCCCAAGAAAGCTGAAAAGTGGAGTCACTGAGTCCACTGGTCAGCAGGTGTGAGCTCACCGTCCGGCCGGAGGACCCAGGCAGTAGACTTGCCCACTGCCTAGTGCCACCGGCCGGCCGCTGGCTCACCACCGGCCGGCCGCTGGATCACCACCGGCCGACCGGTGGACCAGACAGCCTTGCTCTGTCTGGACCACCGGCCGGCCGCTGGATCACCACCGGCCGGCCGGTGGACCAGACAGAGAGCCTTCCTCTCTGTATGGACCACCGGCCGGCCGCTGGCTCATCACCGGCCGGCCGATGGAACAGACAGAGCTTTGCTCTGGACCACCGGCCAGCCGGTGCGCCCAGGACTTCTCCTCTTTACGGTTTTTATTGTTTTATCGTTTTGGTTTGATACATGTTTTAATAAGTAAAAAATTTACAATATCTAACATTATATGAAAAAACTAAATGTAAACAAGAAATAAACATGTGTTACCTGTAATTTTAGGAATGTACAGTTGGATTGTTTTCCCAAATTCCTTCGTCGTGATCGTTCCTTATGGCACAAACCATGTCTTCAACATACTCATCATTATGTTCTGTTAATCTTTCCATGGAAGTAGGGATCTCACATAAATCAGCATCTTCATCAAATTCATCCTCACCAACATATTGTTTTTCCCTTATAAAACAACAGCCCACTGCATATCTGATTGATCTACTACATAGAAAATTTGTTTGGCATGTGTTTCCATTATAAAAGAATCAGCTGTGTCTTCCAATCTATTCAGATTAACACGTGTCATTCCAAATTCATCGTTTCTGACACTGTTGTTACCGATAAACCATTTACAGTTAAAAACAAGAAATTTAATTTTAAAGTAATCAGCCTCCCATATGTCTTCAATCACTCCATAATATGAACTTGATGCCGAAATTGGGTTTCTGTCCTTAGCACTCGAAAAATGCATTGCTTCTGCAAACACCAATACACCACTATTCTGAACTACACTTCTGTTGTCCTGAGCTTTCGTATGAAATGTATAGCCATTAATGTCATAAGCGGACCATGTTATGACATTTAAAGATGGACCACCCACTATCCATTTTAATGTCTCTGATACATCTGATCTACCAAGCAAGGTCTTTTTAAACCATAGCAAAAAAGTTTTGTTGTGCTCATTCAAAATCCACATTTATTTTTTCTTTGGATGACATTGTTTCGACTCATTAATATGCAATGTGATATACGGTTGAACATCAGCTATGTTATTCAAGATGTATGATTCTAACTTCTTCAAATGTTCAGCTGACAGTGATTTGAATTTCAAGCCACGAATCCCTTTTCCCTCATTATTAACCTGTTCATGGCGAGATGGAGGCAAACCTATGTGTTGCGCCGTAGCCAAGTAGCTCGTACAAAACTCTGCTACCTCCTCAGAAATATACTTTTCAATAATGGAGGCTTCAAGTCGATATGGATTTTTAACATATCCCTTTAATATTTTCATATAACTTTCAAAAGGATACATCCAACGAAGATATACAGGTCCACAATGCTTTATTTCTCGAACCAGATGAATCATTAAATGCACCATCATATCAAAAAAAGTTGGAGGAAAATACATTTCCAAATGACAAAGTATAAAAATTGCATCCTTTTCCAAAATGTACAAAGCATTCACATCAATCGCCTTGTTACAAATTGAATTGAAAAAATAACACAACCTCATTATAGTCTTTCTGACACAGATGGGCAATATTCCACGTAGTGCAACTGGTAGAATTTGTTGCATCATGACATGACAATCATGTGATTTCATACCTATCAACTTCAAGTCTTTCAATGAGACAAAATTTTTTACATTTGAAGAATAACCTTGAGGCACTTTGATATCATGAAGACACTGACAGAAGCTACTTTTCTCCCTCTTCGATAATGTATGACAAGCCGGGGGAAGAAATGTTCGTCTTCCTTTAGGAGTGGGAGCTAACTCCAAACGTATTCCCATTGATAGTAGGTCTAACCTTGCATTCAACCCATATTTTGTCTTTCCTTTAATATCTAGAAATGTTCTGATCAAAGAATCACATATATTCTTCTCCACGTGCATGACATCAATATTATGTCTGACTTCATGATACCTCCAATATGGTAGCTCAAAAAATATTGACCTTTTCTTCCAAATATGTCTATCATTACCAGATTTCTGTGTCTTTCCCAATGTCACATCAAGGTTTTTCACCCTCTCAAAATACAAATCTGGGGATAAAGGTTTTGGAGCAGTATCAAATTCTTGTGAGCCATTGAATGCCTTTTTCTAGTCTTCTATAAGGGTGATCCATAGGCAAAAACTTTCGATGACCCATGTACACTGTTTTCCTCCCATGATGCAATTGACAATATGACGTCTGTTGTTCGCAAATTGGACATGCTTTATGCCCTTTAACACTGTATCCAGACAAATTTCCATATGCTGGGAAGTCATTTATAGTGAATAGAAGCACTGCATGCAGTTGAAAATATTCCATTTTATAAGAATCATACACCCTAAAACCATCAGCCCATAACAGTTTCAAATCATCAATCAGCGGTGACATGTATACATCAATATCATTGCCGGGTTGCTTTGGACGAGAGATCATGATACTCAACATGACATATTTGCACTTCATACAAACTTCAGGAGAGAGGTTGTAAATTACCAATAAAACAGGCCATGAACTATGTGTGCTACTGAGGGTTCGGTATGGATTCATTCCATCTTTGCACAAGCCTAGTCTCAGATTTCTAATTTCATTTCCAAATGTAGGGTACTGGGCATCAATTTTCTTCCATTGTGGACAATCAGCTGGATGACGTATTTTTCCATCACATACCCGCTCATCAGCAAGCCATCTTAACCTTTTTGCATCATGTGAATTAGCAAATAAACGTTTGAAACGAGTAATTATAGAAAGATACCAAAATACCTTTGAAGGGAGCTTTGTAATCTCTACATCAGCTTGTGATTTTTCTTTCACCTTATACCGTGATGTCCCACATTTAGGACACTCTTTCAGAAATTCATATTCCTTCCTATATATAATGCAGTCATTCGAACAGGCATGTATTTTCCTGTATCCCAATCCCATCGGGCATAATATTTTTTTGGCCTTATAATGTGAATCTGGAAGATCGTTATCTTTTGGAAGAATGTCTTTCATCAATTGTAGCAGCTCTGTAAAACTTCTGTCACTCCATCCATGTTTCGCCTTCAGGTTAATCAATCTTAACACAGCCGACAAAACCGTAAAATCTGTACAACCAGGATATAATGGTTTTTCGGCATCACCATATAGACGTGCAACTGTCGGCTCTATCTCAATTTGTTCTGCTACAATACCGCGAATCATTTCTTCAATTCCATCGGAGTTACCATCTTGCGATTCATTATCATCAGGGACATTCTGTCCAGTTTCGCCATGCCAAATCCAAGGGTTGTAACTTGGATTGAAACCATTACAAATCAGATGATCTTTTATCTCTCTACTTTTCAACTTCTTCATATTCAGACATTTCAGGCATGGACAGAAAAAAATGTCACTACTTGGAACATTTCGTTTAGCAAATTCCAAAAAGGCATCAGCACCTTCCTCATATTCTTTGCTCATTCGATGTGTCGTAATCCAACTTCGACTCATTATTACCTATAACAAATAGCAAATATATATATATTTTTTAGATAAGACAAATATATGTTTATATGACAAAAATCATAATTTTAATGTAAACAATTTTGAAATATAAAACAAATCGATGTGTATTTAAAAAAATTTGCTTGAATATTATTTTTTAAACAAAATATAGTAAGATTTAACACCCCCCTGGACACAACCCCCACCCCCTACCCCCTTGGACACCCCCCTGGACACCCCCCAACACCCACCCACACCCTTGGACAGCCCCCCACACCAACCCACCCCCTTGTAAACCCCCCTGGACACCCCCCGACCCCTCTGGATAGCCCCCCGCCCCTCCTGTACACCACCCCCCACCCCCTACCCCCTTGGACACCCCCTGGACATCCCCCAACCCTCTGGACAGCCCCCCCCCCCCCACCCACCCGGACAACCCCAAATACCCTCTGGAGAGGCCGCCACCCACTTGGATAGCCCCCCACACCCATCCAACCCCTTGGACACCCCCCTGGACACCCCACCGACCCCTTTGGACAGGCCGCCACCCCCTTGGGCAGGCCCCCACACCCACCCATCCCCTTGGACACCACCCTGGACACCCCCCGACCCCTCTGGACAGCCCCCGACCCCTCTAGAAAGCACCCCCACCACTCTTGGACACAACCCCCCACCCCCGACTTGCTTGGACACCCCCTGGACACCCCCCAACCCTCTGGACAGCCCCCACCCCTCCTAAACACCACCCCCACCCCCTACCCCCCTTGGACACCCCCCTGGACACCCCCCGACCCCTCTGGACAGCCCCCCACCCCTCCTGGACACCACCCCCCACACCCTACCCCCTTGGACACCCCCCTGGACACCCCCCAACCCTCTTGATAGCACTCCCACCCCCTGGAATCACTGAAAATTTACAATAACAAGAAGTTGGGCCATTCAAAGAATGTTTTTAGGTGTGGAGGAAGAACTGAGTTTCAATAGATAGAGAAGGAACTCGACATTAGGTTGTCTATTCCAGGTGTGGATTTGAAGGAGTTAATGTTTGTTTAGTGACCCAAGAGATTGAATCAGAAATTCAGATGTTGTGCCATTTTCTCATGATGAGGATGAATAATTGGTGGGGATTGACTTTTAAATGGAGAGCTTAGCAGACCATCATATTTTCTATAGATCAGTAAAGGATGTTAGCATCGAACATAAGGCTTAAGGGATGCTTTCAGATCCAAATATGTATGTTTATGGATGCAATGGATCTAGTAGAGGTTCTAGAAAGAATGGTGGTTTTATTTGTTTAGGATAAGTAGTGATGAGAAAACTAGTTAATTTTTTACTTTCTGAAAAGAGGGTATCTAAAATTTTTAACATGCCAAGGGGAAATCTGGCGAGTCCTCCTTGTGAAACTTTGTTTGCAGGGGGTGAAAATGGTGATGTGATCCCAAATCCATGCACCTATGCCATGGTTGTGTGTGAATAAAGTAGTAACAACTGTAAAAGGGCAACCCATCCAAATGGACATGCCCCAACCCTCTTGGGGATTTATAGAAAACGATGAAAAATTAGTGAAATCATAAAATTAGTCAATATTGCAAGTCGAACTAATAGATCTAGGGATGATAAATAAGATTATGGTGCCAAAACGAGTTAAAAGGGTTCGCAATCGAAGAATCTTAGCTAGTTTCAACAAAAAAATCACAACACATATATATATATATACTATCCGCGAAAAAAAACGAACGAGTGGGAGGATTACCTGAGTGCTGCGAGTTTAGATGATTGATCCGAGGAGATTAAATATGAGAAACGATGATCGCAAAACGAATCTAAACCCACGAAATGGATGAGCCGATTCGGGTTTACGCACGAGAGAGACGAGTCGCGACTGTCGAAGGTAAACTCGCGAATGACAATCCACGGGTCTGGGTAAATTTTTAAATGAGTTATCACGTCGGTTATTCAATAACTGACGTTATAATTTTTTTAAAAACATTTATAACGTCGGTTATTCAATAACTGACGTAAAAACCTTCCTCCAATTCTTTTTTTACGTCGGTTATTTTATAACCGACGTTATAAAGGGCTCAAAATCCGCGTTTTATTACGTCGGTTATTCCATAACCGACGTCAAAAACATCTGCGGATTCTTTTTTTACGTCGGTTATAAAATAACCGACGTAAAAAGGCCTTCAAAAACCGCATTTTTTACGTCGGTTATTGAATAACCGACATAACAAACGCCCCCTGCTTCGGTTTTTTACGGCGGTTAATGTATAACTGACGTAAAAAACAAAGCCGCGCGATTAATAACATCGGTTATAAAAATAACCGACGTTACAGGTGTACGAAACACAGGTTTTTACGTCGGTTATTAAATAACCGACGTAAAAACCTCGTTTTACATATTATGACGTCGGTTTTATATAACCGACGTAAAAAATGGTGACGTAAAAAACGTTTTCTGCACTAGTGTGTGGTGAAAAAGGCCACCAAGCTCGTGATTGTAAGGGGAAGAAGGAATCTACTGATGTCCAATGCTAAAATTGCAGGGATATGGGACATTATGCAAATGAATTTCCTAAGCATAAGGAAAACTTACCTCCAAAAATTCCAAGGGATCATGGCCAAGCATATGCTATCACTATTTCTGAGGTAGAATCTTCGAAAGAGGTGGTGGCATGTGATTTAATGGTTTCCTCTAGTTTAAAAAATGCTTTATTTGATTCTGGATCATCGCATTGTTTCATATCTTCCAAGTTTTCTAAGAAAATTAGATATTTCCAATTTTATTTAACAAGGGTGTTGTCAGTTAAAACTCTTAAGGGAAGTATCATTGTGACAATGTTTTTTGAATCAGTCCCCATTAGAGCACATAAATGTTCTTTATCTGACGATCTCATCGTCATACCTATGATTGAGTTTGATATAATCCTCAGTATCAATTGGCATTCGGGCCATGATGTGAATATTTATTGTAAGAAGAAGGAGGTTATGATTTTTCATGATGATGATAAGGAACACCTTATCTTTAGAGCAGAATCATCACCACCTAATTCTTATCTAGATCAACCCCCAGTAGCTCAACTAAATTAAATTATTCGGGAGGAAGAGAATGAAATGACTATGGGTGAGGAAAGGAATGGTCAAATAGAGTACGTACCTATTGTGAATGAATATGTAGATGTGTTTCCAGAAGATTTAACTAGACATCCTCCAGAACGAGAAGTTGATTTTTCCATTGATTTAATTCCTGGATCAAAGTCTATATTGAAGACCCCTTATAGAATGGCCACTGTGGAATTAGTTGAACTAAAGAAACAACTAGAGGAATTGGGTAATAAAGAATTTTTCTCCCTAATGTTTCTCCATGGGGATCCCCTGTTCTCTTTGTTAAAAAGAAAGATGTATTTATGAGGTTATGTATAGACTACAGGGAGATCAATGATATAATAATAAAGAACAAGTATCCCCTACCTTGCATTGATGATTTATTTGATCATCTACATGGAGCTCAATACTTTTCAAAGATTTACCTTCGGTCTGGGTACCATCAGTTGTGTGTGAAGAAGGAAGACATTCTGAAGACAGAATTTCGAGCCAGGTACGGGCATTATGAGTTTACAGTAATTCCTTTTGGGCTGACTAATGCACCCTATGTATTCATGGATCTAATGAATAGAGATTTCAATGAACATCTCGATGATTTTGTGGTGGTATTTTTTGATGATATCTTGATATACTCCAAAAGCTATGAAGATCATTAAAATCACATGCACATTATCATGAAGACTCTGAGAAGACATGAATTATATGGGATGTTTAGCAACTGTGAATTTTGGCTTCAGGAGATTACTTTTACTAGCCATATTATCTCTAAAGATGGAATCTTTTTGGATCCTTCTAAGACCAAGGAAATCCAAGAATGTCCAGCACCTATTAGTATAACTGAGGTACAAAGTTTTATTAGTTTAGCAGGATATGATCGAAGTTTCGTTCAGAATTTTTCCCGGATGGCTAACCAATTTACAAAGCCCACACGTAAAGGGGTTAGATTTGGTTGGACAATAGATTGTAAAGAATGTTTTGAAGAACTGAAGTGAATATTATTCAATGCTCATATATTAACTCTACCATCGGGGAATGATGGGTTAATTATTTATAGTGATGCATCGAGGAAAGGACATGGTTGTGTCCTTATGATGAATGATAGGGTTATTGCCTATGCATCATGACAGATGAAAATTCATGAGCAAAACTATCCTACTCATTATCTTGAGTTATAAAATATGATCTTTGCTTTGAAGATATGGAGGAACTACCTCTATGGTGAAAAATGTGATATTTATACTGATCACAATAGTTTGAAGTATATTTTCTCACAAAAAAACTCAACATAAGGCAAAGATGATGGATTGAATAACTCATGGATTATGATTGTTCGATACACTACCACCTGGGGAAGGAAAATAAGGTGGATGAATCTTTGAGAAGAAATGATCATGGAGTTTTGAACAATATGAGAATTCAAAGGGATCCAATTTTCATGGATCTAGTGAAGATGGACATGAGAATAACCATGGAAGGTGAAACATCAGTGCTTTTTCAAATGGATTCCAAACCATATTTACTAGAAAGGATTAAGAGTTATCAGACTGATGATGAAGAATTTCAAAAGAAGATTATAGCTATGAATGAATGGAGATTTAATGACTTTGGGTATGAAGATGGAATTTTCAAATTTGGGAAGATACTTTGTGTTCCCAATATAACTGATCTAAATAGTGAATTACTGGACTATGCTCATAGTTCCAATTTATCTCTACACCCTGGGAGCACAAAAATGTATAGAGACTTAAAGGAACATTGTAACAGCCCGAGATTTTATGAAAAATATTCTTTTTAATTTTATTAATGCCTTGTGTTGTATGCTACACCAAAACGAGCTTGCACAACACACATCCTTGACTTGCCTTGCACGCAATCACGACCTTCCTCGATAGCGTGTGTAGTACGCAATACCGAGTTTCACTAAACAATGATATGCTCTTAAAATATTATTATAACTAGCCGTTATGAATAGTAATAACCACATTTTAAAATTTTAGAAATTTTAGCTCTCAAAATGGACTTTATTTTTGGATTCGTAGTATCGAATTTAGCCTAAGGTGAAATTTTGGTACTTTTCGGATAACTTTCATATTCTGATGAATAGTGAAAATTACTAAATTTTATTTAAAAACAACTTTTTTAATCGAAATAATTAATAGTGATAAATTATTAAATTGAGTGGTTTTAAAGTATATTTAGAATATATTTTTATAATTCAATACAATGTTGGTCATTGGATGTAATTTCACATTTACACCAGACATAAAAAAGTGTTAATCTTTTGATAGTTATTATCTTTTAAAAACATGCTATTTGTTGTGACAACGGAAATTTATTATAAAATTAACTAATGAAACTTACATGTTGGGAATTTTGTAAAATAGAAAACATTTTTGAATTCGGAATATCAATTATAGCTTAGAGTGAAATTTTGACATTTTTCTGAAAAACTTCAATTTTTGGTGAATAGTGAAACTACTAGGTGGAAGTTAAAAAAATTAATTTTTTCATAAATCCTAACTTTACCGCTTCTGTGAATGGAATTTCAAAAATCCGAGAGACACGGTTGATGTCAGTAAGTAATATGTGGTTCAATGAGATGAAAATAATTTTTGGTGAATAGTAACTTTTTACTTTTATTTACCACGGTTAAAAGTAAATAGGGTAATTAAGGGTAAAAATGATATTAATATTACCCTAACACATGTCCTAATCCAATTGGACAAGTGTATCTCGACCAAAAAAACCTTAAGTATAAAATATTATCATTTAGGCCCACTTGGATTAGATTAGGACATTTATTATTAATTTATTTAAAGAAGGGTTAAAATAGTTAAAATCAATGTTTAATAAGTAAATCATTTTTAATATGGGGATATACATATGATAAATTCGACTATAAATATTAATTAGAAAGATAAAAATATTTCATACATAATGGTATTTTATTTATAATTTTTAGACATTAAATAATTTAATTTATTTATGACACAATGATGATGCAGTAATTATCTTATTAATGAAATATTGACATAATTGATGTTATAAACACCAAAATAAATGTAATTTGAGACTTTTTATGAATCCCACTAATTTTCTAGGTTACTATGATATATTATTGATGATTTAATCAACTTGGTTCGAACATATAATTCTGTTATGACTTTCACAAAAATCATATATCAAATAGTGTCAAAATTGACACAAAATAGTTTTTAAATCAAATATTATATTATTAATTGTTATTTTATTCCTAAAAATCTAATTTTAGGCCAAATGACTTATATAAGGATATATATATTAATAATAAACAATTTGGGGTTCGTTTGTCATGTTATAGTATGTGTATTAACCATATAGTGTAAGAAAACAAAAAGACACGGTAAAAGTTAAATTATTTAACTTAGAGTTAAATCTAATTGATAAGGTTAAAATAATAACCTAAACTTGTCTAAATCGTATTGGTTGATAGGATTTAGACCCATCCCCACTTTAGCTTCGAAATAAGACCCTTTGGAACCATTATAAACCGATTTTGACTTTAATATAAAATAATATTTTGATATATTCCCAAGGTGCCCCTCTCCTCCCTTATAAAAGGGCACCTCCTCCCTCTCTTCCTCACACAACATTGAGCCTTCAAGCTCGGAAAAAACCTGCCAAAATCTCTTCTCCACTTCCCTAGTATCATCCTAGAGGTCCTGGTCTTCTTCAAAGACCATCCTTATTTTTTTAAGTGGAGGTTAAGAAAAGGCGCGTCAAAAAAGAGGTAATATCCATTATCGATCTTTTTCAATTTCTTTCTTCTTCAACTTCTTCTTCTTTAGTTGTTTCCTGATAAAGTAATAGCATCAGTATTTCTTATATACTGATATGTTATTATAAATATGAAACATCTCTAATTAACCGTCTATCCATCCTACGGAAAATGAAATCACCGCGCGTGCGTAAGTACGGAATACCGTCTCCACGCCGTGGTGTAATCTATTTTCCGCCACCACCTTAATTGGATGGGTATAATGGTGTAATGAGTAACTATATATGATTATTATAAAGTTATATTGATACTGAAATAGTATACATACACTTCAACACAATTCCACGACCATGGGAACGATATCATCGCTCGTGCGTATGTACGGACTACCGTCTCCACGACGCGATGAGATTCATTCTCAATGATTAACCATTCATGAATGATTATAAAGTATATATAATAAGTACTAATGAAATATATGACATAATAATGATACTGGATTTATTTATATTTATATGTATGTCATCTACTTAATTCCATTCAATTCAATAAGGAAACGAAAACAGCGTTCATACGTACGTACGGACTACCGTCTCCATGAACGGTGTATTTCATTCCATTTATCAATATTATATATATATATATATATTCTGAATATATATATTATATATAAATCATGTTTTACATTCTGGATATAAGTAATCATGATCCAAGTATTCATATTAATAATTACAAGTTAAAAACACGAACGACAAATGAGACGATTTTAACCAAAACGCTACTTTAACGTGAATTTACAAAAGAACGGGTAATATAAAGTCATAAGTGGACCATATATGATATAATAACAATGAATATGATTCTGTAATAAGTCAATAACATGATTTAAATCATTATACATGAGTTTCGTACATGTGCAAACAAGTCGGACCTAAGGTAAGGGGAAATATCACAATCTCATTTTTATCCGAGATTGTTTATACTTTGGTATTTACTAGGGTGTATTTTATCATCCACATCCATTTTTCTTCAATATTTAATATTATTTCCATCCACCTAAAGTTGTTTAAATCCAATTTTACCCTTCGGTGAGTTTTTAGTAAAATATATGAAAGGAATCTTTTGTCGTTTTTCGTACGAGGTACTTTTTTGACTTTCCCGACAAAAGTACGAGAAGAATGTTTTTTTAACTTATACGGCATGAATGGATTTTTAAAACATTATTTCCAAGAAGCTTCCTTTACAAGTTTTCATGATTATTTTTAATCAACTTCTTTTAGTTTAATTTTGTATGACATATTAAGAAAGGAAAAATGTTTTTGAAGAAGAAAGGATAGTTTCCTCAAGAATGGAGTTCAAGTGTTTTATCAAAATTATTTTCCATATAAGATAATAAAGGGTTCTGTTTTTATCCCTATTATTAAATTTATTTGATTATATTGTGATGAAATTATTTTTATGAATTCCTTTATCTTATATGAATTGTTTTATGATGTCATGTTGTTTAAGATTTCCATTTTCATTACATGGGTTATGAAATGATGTATGATTTATGATTTTGTGGCACACATAAGAATGGTATCATTATGAGATGGGTGGGATCTATATCTCCCTCCAATGCATTGGGTAAAGATTTTATATCTCATGAGATAGACATGGCTGGAACGGTAGGTTATACCGGTTCAGTGAAACAGGACTGGAACGAGGGTGACTCGATTCATAAAGGGACTTTGTCCACTAAGATAGTATTGGCAATGAGTATTGACTAACAAGAAATGATTCTCTATGATTATGTGTGTATGCCACAAAGTTTCATGTTTTATGTTATGATTATTGGGATTACATTTCACTTCTATGATTTATCCCATGTTATGAAATTATGATCTCTTTTGCAGGTTAAGATTTCCCAAAGTTATGTGCTTATGTATATGATGTGATTGATATTTATTTTGTTTACCCTTGCTGAGCATTTGAGCTCACCCTTTTATGTTTTCTTTTCCCCAGGATATAATTAAAGGTTTTAGGTATAAAAAAGAAGATCTTTATGGGAGATTCTGAAGATCTTTCACCACGATTAGAAGATTATATTCCGAGTTTCAAAAGACACTAAACTATTACGGTCCTTGTGTGTGTGTTTTTGTTATGTACTAAGTATTCCGCAAAAGTAATGTAATATCTATGTTTGTTAAGCTTCGGGTCTCTATAGTTGGTATCAGAGGAAAGGTTTAGTCAACCTTTGGAAACTTGGATGCGAAAACATTAGTGAGATCCCTAGAGATATTTCTAAGGTATGCCTAGGGATGTCCCTAAGGATAAGTATACGTATAAGATACAGTCCTAGAACTATGGTAACGATCATAGAATTTAACCAAAGAAGTTAGATATTGAGGATACTCCCCCTTTATAATGTTGTTTTACCTAGCATGATTTTTCCCTCTCACACTATTCTTTTTGGGTTTTAGACGATGGCTGGAACCCGAAGGAACCGTTTTGATCAATGCAATGGACAATGCAATGATTGTCCTCCTAAACAAAAAAATGTTATGGGAGATGGAGTGCAAAATCTTATTGCTATACTTACACAAGCTACGAATCAATCTGGACATCCAAATGAGCAGAGAAGGGAACAATATTCTATTGAGTCCTTCATGAGGCAACGTCCACCTTCTTTTAGTGGGTCTTCCGATCCACTTGTTTCTGAACAATGGATCAGTACCACTGAAAAGATATTTTCAGTTCTTCAATGTTCTGAACATGATAAAGTCATCTTTGCAGTATATCGTTTGGAAGGTGAAGCTGATCAATGGTGGAATCTTATCAAGAATACGAGGCAAAGAGATGAAATTGATTCCATGGAATGGGACGAGTTCAAGAACTTGTTTTTCAGTAAGTACTTCCCTCGTATTCTTCGAACGAAGATGGAAAAGGAGTTTCTTGAGCTGAAACAGAAGGATGATGAATCTGTTGGTATATACGAAGCGAATTTTACAAGACTTGCAAGGTATGCATCTGGCATTATCATCCAACCGGAAAGTAAAGATGATCGATTTTTCAGTGGCTTAAAACCAAGTCTTCGAAGGGCATTAGCTATACGAGACTTTAGTAGCTATGAAGAAATTGTGAGTTTTGCTATGAAGGTAGAAATGGAAGTTGGTGTTACATATCCATCTCATGGTTTTGAAAAGAAACAAAAGATGGAGTTCAAGGAGAAATCTCAGAATAACGGTGAAAAGAAAATGAATGTTTCCTTATGCTCAAAGTGTGGAATGAAGCATGGTGGAGATTGTCTTAAAAGGACTAGGAAATGTTTTAAGTGTGGAAAATAAGGTCCTCGAGTAGCTGAGTGTCGAAGTAATGGAAAAAGGGTTTCTAATGATGTGAACAAATCAAACACTGCAGAGAACACACCACCAACACTTCAATGTTTCAAGTGCAAGGAGATGGGACATTATGCCAATAAATGCCCTAATCCAAGGGTTAGTGATGATCAACATGAGCAACCACTTAAGGCAAAGGACAAAGGGAAGTCACATGCGATCACTATTGGCGATGTTGAATATAACAACGATGTGGTGGAATGATTATGTGTTTATGTAATGGGATTACAAAATAGTGTTGTATATTGTATCGTGGAATATTGGAATATTTATGTATTGGTCTATTGTGGTTTTCAATAATTTTATGGTACCAGTAACCATGGAAAGTGATTGATATATTTATGGAAAAATAATGATATGCGCATAATGAAGGGAAAACGGGAAAATTAAATATTTGACAGTATTCATGAGCTCATGATTGATATAAGGACTAAGTGATATCATGGTTTGAGTATATAGAATTCTGAGGAATTTGGAACGTGGAAAGTGTTAACTTTTAACTGCATTCATGTTTTCACTGAGGTTCAATGGGTATTCAAGAGAATAGATGATTAAGGCCTTTGAATGTTTGGAATGTGACCAACAAAACATATCTTATGATATATGGGGATCAACGATGGTATTAAATCTCTGGTAATCGTTTTCACTATGTTATGAGAGTGGACTGCAGTATTATGGATAAGCCTAAAGATTGAAATGGATTATGTTGGACATAAGTCAGTATTGTTTAAGGATAGAAGTTTTTTTTTGATATTATTAATGGGATGTCATAGTAATGTAGTTTTAGAAAAAAGAAAACCTGCAGGACGGGTGACAGCCCATCGCTTCGGACAAGGCTGTGGGAATCGAACCAACAACCGAAGTGAACGGTCCTTTATCACCTACCACAGGCCTACAGGAAGTCCATGTTTAGTAGAAACTAGTTTTATTTTATTAAGCAGTACGATATATGAAGTATAAGTCCATTATAGGAACCATATATGATTAATCTCACTATAGATGGACTTATGTATTTTTTGATAACTTTTCTAACCTTTTGTTTGAGACAGATGGAATGACTCATCATTCTATCACATGATTTTCTAACACATTATGAATGATAAATTCAACTTCATTTATTTAAGATATGAAGTGGAAATTGTCCAAAGAATGACAAACAGTGAGACAATACCAAAATCACGAAATTATTTCTTCTAATTCCAATTCCATCAACTTTAGGGAAATGATCTTGAAAACCAAAAATGTTGTCCTAGTGATCTTATATCTGATGAATCAGATAGTACCTTAGATCGTCACAAATCTATGGCTTTATGATTGTTGGATATTTCATAGCCATGTTCTCTACCACTCTCCATTAGAACTTGATGGTTAGATTTTTCTTCCATATCCATATTTTCACCTATGTTCTCCAACGTGGAAACCCAGTGATGAGTTAATTTGGGTAACCGTTACGTTTCATAATTTTGTTTTTTTAAAGATTGGTTTTGGTATTCCTTTTTACGGTGTGGGTTTCTATTAAAGAAACTTTCGAATAGTAAACCATTTATAACCCTGACGAATTTCGAGGGCGAAATTCATTTTAAGGTGGGTAGAATGTAACAGCCCGAGATTTTATGAAAAATATTATTTTTAATTTTATTAATGCCTTGTGTTGTATGCTACACCAAAAGGAGCTTTCACAACACACATCCTTGACATTCCTTGCACGCAATCACGACCTTCCTCGATAGCGTGTGTAGTACGCAATACCGACTTTCACTAAACAACGATATGCTATTAAAATATTATTATAACTAGCCATTATGAATAGTAATAACCACATTTTAAAATTTTCGAAATTTTAGCTCTCAAAATGGTCTTCATTTTTGGATTCGTAGTATCGAATTTAGCCTAAGGTGAAATTTTGGTACTTTTTGGATAACTTTCATATTCTGATGAATAGTGAAAATTACTAAATTTTAATTAAAAACAACTTTTTTAATCGAAATAATTAATAGTGATAGATTATTAATTTGAGTGGTTTTAAAGTATATTTAGAATATATTTTTACAATTCAATACAATGTTGGTCATTGGATGTAATTTCACATTTACACCAGACATAAACAAGTGTTAATCTTTTGATAGTTATTATCTCTTAAAAACACGCTATTTGTTGTGACAGCGGAAATTAATTAAAAAATTAATTAATGCAACTTATATGTTGGGAATTTTGTAAAATATAAATAATTTTTGAATTTGGAATATCAATTATAGCTTAGGGTGAAATTTTGGCATTTTTCTGAAAAACTTCAATTTTTGGTGAATAGTGAAACTACTAAGTGGTAGTTAAAAAAATAAATTTTTTCATAAATCATAATTTTACCGCTTCTGTGAATGGAATTTCAAAAATCCGAGAGACACGGTTGATGTCAGTAAATAAAATGTGGTTCAATGAGATGAAAATAATTTTTGGTGAATAGTAACTTTTTACTTTTATTTACCACGGTTAAAAGTAAATAGGGTAATTAAGGGTAAAAATGATATTAATATTACCCTAACACATGTCCTAATCCTATTGGACAAGTGTATATCGACCAAAAACAACCTTAAGTGTAAAATATTATCATTTAGGCCCACTTAGATTAGATTAGGACATTTATTATTAATTTATTTAAAGAAGGGTTAAAATAGTTAAAATCAAAGTTTAATAAGTAAATCATTTTTAATATTGGGTTATACATAAGATAAATTCGACTATAAATATTCATTAGAAAGATAAAAATATTTCCTACATAATGGTATTTTATTTCTATTTTTTAGACATTAAATAATTTAATTTATCTATGATACAATGATGATGCAGTAATTATCTTATTAATGAAATATTGACATAAATGATGTTATAAACACCAAAATAAATGTAATTTGAGACTTTTTATGAATCCCAATAATTTTATAGGTTACTAAGATATATTAGTGTTGATTCAATCAACTTGGTTCGAACATATAATTCTGTTATGACTTTCACAAAAATCATATATCAAATAGTGTCAAAATTGACACAAAATAGTTTTTAAATCAGATATTATATTATTAATTGTTATTTTATTCCTAAAAATCTAATTTTAGGCCAAATGAATTAGATAAGGATATATATATTAATAATAAACAATTTGGGATTCTTTTGGCATGTTATAGTAAGTTTATTAACCATATAGTGTAAGAAAACAAAATGACACGGTAAAAGTTAAATTATTTAACTTAGAGTTAAATCTAATTGATAAGGTTAAAATAATAACCTAAACTTGTGTAAATCCTATTGGATGATATTATTTCGACCCATCCCCACTTTATCTTCGAAATAAGACCCTTTGGAACCATTATAAAACGATTTTGACTTTAATATAAAATAATATTTTGAGATATTCCAAAGGTGCCCCTCTCCTCCCTTATAAATGGGAACCTCCTCCCTCTCTTCCTCACACAACTTTGAGCCTTAAATCTCGGAAAAACCCTGCCAAAATCTATTCTCCACTTCCCTAGTATCATCCTAGAGGTCCTGGTCTTCTTCAAAGACCATCCTTAGTTCTTTAAGTGGAGGTTATGAAAAGGCGCGTCAAAAAAGAGGTAATATCCATTACCGATCTTTTTCAATTTCTTTCTTCTTCAACTTCTTCTTCTTTAGTTGTTTCCTGATAAAGTAATAACATCAGTATTTCTTATATACTGATATTTTATTATAAATATGAAACAACTCTAATTAACCTTCTATCCATCCTACGGAAAATGAAATCACCACGCGTGCGTACGTACGGAATACCGTCTCCACGCCGTGGTGTAATCTATTTTCCGCCACCACCTTAATTGGATGGGTATAATGGTGTAATGAGTAACTATATATGATTATTATAAATTGATATTGATACTGAAATATTATACATACTTCAACACAATTCCACGACCATGGGAACGATATCATCGCTCGTGCGTACGTACGGACTACCGTCTCCACGACGCGATGAGATTCATTCTCAATGATTAACCATTCATGAATGATTTTAAAGTATATATAATAATTACTAATGAAATATATGACATAATAATGATACTGTATTTATTTATATTTATATGTATGTCATCTACTTAATTCCATTCAATTCAATAAGGAAACGAAAACAGTGTTCATGCGTACGTACGGACTACCGTCTCCATGAACGTTGTATTTCATTCCATTTATCAATATATTATATATATATATATTATGAATATATATATTATATATAAATCATGTTTTACATTCTGGATATAAGTAATCATGATCCAAGTAATCATATTAATAATTACAAGTTAAAAACATGAACGACAAATGAGACGATTTTACCCAAAACGCTACTTTAACATGAATTTACAAAAGAATGGGTAATATAAAGTCATAAGTGGACCATATATGATATAATAACAATGAATATGATTCTGGAATAAGTCAATAACATGATTTAAATCATTATACAGGAGTTTCGGACACGTACAAAGCAAGTCAGACCTAAGGTAAGGGGAAATATCACAAACTCATTTTTATCCGAGATTGTTTATACTTTGGTATTTACTGGGGTGTATTTTATCATCCACATAAATGTTTCTTCAATATGTAATATTATTTCCATCCACCTAAAATTGTTTAAATCCAATTTTACCCTTCGGTGAGTTTTTAGTAAAATATATGAAAGGAATCTTCTGTCGTTTTTCGTACGAGGTACTTTTTTGACTTTCCCGAAAAAAGTACGAGAAGAATGTTTTTTAACTTATACGGAAAGAATGGATTTTTAAAACATTATTTCCAGGAAGATTCCTTTACAAGTTTTCAATTTTATTTTTAATCAACTTCTTTTAGTTTAAAGTTGTATGACATGTTAAGAAATGAAAAATGTTTTTGAAGAAGAAAGGATATTTTAGTCAAGAATGGAGTTCAAGTGTTTTATCAAAATTATTTTCCATCTAAGATAATAAAGGGTTCTGTTTTTATCCCTATTATTACATTTATTTGATTATGTTGTGATGAAATTATTTTTATGAATTCCTTTATCTTATATGAATTGTTTTATGATGTCATGATGTTTAAGATTCCCATTTGTATTACATGGGTTATGCAATGATGTATGATTTATGATTTTGTGGCACACATAAGAATGGTATCATTATGAGATGGGTGGGACCTATATCTCCCTCCAATGCATTGGGTAAAGATTTTATATCTCATGAGATAGACATGGATGGAACGGTAGGTTATACTGGTTCAGTGAAACAGGACTGGAACGAGGGTGACTCGATTCATAAAGGGACTTTGTCCACTAAGATAGTCTTGGCAATGAGTTTTGACTAACGAGAAATGATTCTGTATGCTTATGTGTGTATGCCACAAATTTTCATGTTTTATGTTATGATTATTGGGATTACATTTCACTTCTATGATTTATCCCATTTATGAAATTATGATCTCTTTTGCAGGTTAAGATTTCCAAAAGTTATGTGCTTATGTATATGTTGTGATTGATATTTCTTTTGTTTACCCTTACTGAGCATTTGTGCTCACCCTTTTATGTTTTCATTTCCCCAGGATATAAAGAAAGGTTTTAGGTATAAAAAAAGAAGATCTTTATGGGAGATTTTGAAGATCTTTCACCACGATTAGAAGATTATATTCCGAGTTTCCAAAGACACTAAACTATTACGGTCATTGTGTGTGTGTTTTTGTTATGTACTAAGTATTCCGCAAAAGTAATGTAATATCTATGTACGTTAAGCTTCAGGTATCTACAAACATTTTTGGTGGAAAAACATGAAGAGGGAGATTTCTGATTTTGTGTAATGATGTATGGTTTTTTTATAAGTATAAGCTGGAAGGCAACAGCCTGGAGAGTCACACAACCTCTTCCCATACTGGAGTGGAAATGGGACAATATTACAATGGACTTTGTCATGGTGTTATGAAAAGACTCCTAGAAGGAACGATGCAATATGGGTTATTGTTGATCGTCATACCAAGTCAACACATTTTCTTTTCTAGCATGACTATATATTAATGAAGTGGTACGACTTCTTGGAGTACCCCTATCGATTGTTTCTGATCCTGATCCACATTTTACTTCAAGATTCTGGAAGAGTCTTCAGAACTCCCTGGATACTGAACTACAATTGAGCACAACCTACAACCTTGAAACAAATGGACAATCAGAATGGACTATTCAAACCTTAGAAGTCATTTTGAGATCCTGATTTCTTGATTTTCAGGGTATGTGGGATTAATATTTACATCTTGTAGAAGTTTCCTATACCAATAGCTTCCATTCGAGTTTTCAGATGGAACCATATGAAGTGTTATACGGAAAGAGATGTCGCACACCAACCTGTTGGGATGACGTTGGTGAATAAAAACTGGAAGGCCCAGAACTGGTGGAGGAAACAATGGAAAAGGTAAAGGTAATCCAAAACCTCATCAAAGCAGCTCAATATAGGCAGAAGAGCTATACCGATAACCGAAGGAATGAATTGAAATTTTAGTTTGGAGCTCATGTTTTCATAAAGGTATCTCCATGGAAGGGAGTTATATATTTCGGTAAGAAGGTTAAATTGAGTCCTAGGTACAACATACCTTTTTAAATTCTAAAACAAATTGGGGTTGTACCTTACCATTGGGCAATTCCGCCAAGTCTCTCAAAAGTTCACGATGTGTTCCACGTATCACTGTTGAGGAAATACATGCCTGACCCAACACATGTACTCAACTTTGAGGAATTAGAATCGGAACCCGATCTGTCTTATTGCGAAGAACCCATCAGGATTCTTGATAAGAGAGAACAAGTACTGAGAAATCAGATGACTCGTCTGGAAAATGTTTTGTGGAGAAACCATAAGATAGAAAAGCCAACATGGGAACCCGAGGAACATATGATGAAGTACCATCCGAGTCTTTTCATGCTGTAGGATTCTAGAAAATTCGAGGATGAAATTATTTGAAGGAGGGGAGAGTGTAACACCCCAAGCTTACACGATACACTTTCCTTTGTAAAATAAAGTAGCGTGTGTTATACGCAACATCGAGTTCTAACACAAACACCACAACCAATCAAACTAGCCGCTATGAATAGTAATACCCACTTTTTGAAATTTTATAAATTTTATCTTTCAAAATGGACTTCATTTTTGGATTCAGAATATCGAAATTAGCCTAGGGTGAAATTTTTGTATTTTCCTGAAAACATTCAATTTTTGATGAATAGTGAAAAAACACTGAGTTATAGTTTAAAACCAAATTTTTATTTAAATAATTATTTATTTTATTTAAATTTAATTAAACTCAAAATAGATACTTAATACCTATATATGTTCAATGTAATTCATTGGAGTTAGTTTATAATAATTATAGATATATAAAAATTTTATTGAACTTTTCACCGTATTTTACCCACCTCCTAGTAGAATTTGGAAATTCACGTAAAACATAATTTTACCTCTTATGTGAGTCGAATTTCGAAAATCTGAGAGACAATTTTAATATCAAGGATTAATATTTAGTTCAATGAGATGAAAGTAATTTTTGGTGAATAGTAACTTTTTACTTTTATTTACCACGGTTAAATGTAAATAGGGTAATTAAGCGTAAAAATGATATTAATATTACCATAACACATGTCCTAATACTATTGGACAACTTTATCTCGAACAAAATTAACCTTAGGAATAAAATATTATCATTTAGGTCCACTTGGATTAGATTAGGACATTTATTATTATTTAATTCAAAGAAGAGTTAAAAGAGTTAAAATCAATGTTTATTTACTAAAACATTTTAAATATAGGGTTAATAATAAGATAAATTCAATTTTAAGTATTCATTATAAAGTTAAAAATATTTCCTACATATTTATATTTATTTTTAATTTTTAGACTTTATATAATTTAATTTATTTATGACATAATGGTGATGCAGTAATTACCTAATTAATGAAATATTAATGTAAGTGATATTATAAATATAAAAATAAATGTAATTTGAGAATTTTTATGAATTAAACTATTTTTATAAGATAATATGACATATTATTATTAATTATATAAAACCTTTTCGAAGTAATAATTCTGTTATGAATTTTTCAAAAACAAAATACCCAATAGTGTCAAAATTGACATAAAAGAGTTTTTAAAACCAATATTATATTATTAATTTATATTCAATTCCTAAAAAAAAGGGATTGGACAAAAAACTTATATCATGATAGGTGTATCATTAATTTAATACTTGGGGGTCTCTTGGAGGTATATATTTAGTTTATTAACAAAATAATATAAAAATACAAAGTGACATGGTAAGTGTCAAACTAATTAACTATGAGTTAAAACTAAAAGATAAGGTTAATATAATGACCCAAAATTGAATAAATTCTATTGGATGAGTGGTTGTAGACCCATACCCACCTTAACCATTATATAATTCACTTTTTATCCATTAGAAACCGAATATGGATTTATTATAAAATAATATTTCAAGATTTTCCAATGGTTCCCCTCACCCCTCTTATAAAAGGGAACTCCCACTTATCACAAATTCACACATTAATTGCCTTTTATCTCGGGAAAACCTGCCCAAATACTCTCTAAAATTCCTTCACTTCAACCTAGAGCCATTAGTTTGATCAAAAAGGCAACATAAGGAGACCTTTTGATCAAATAAAAAGGAATAACCCGAAGAAGAGGTAATGTTTTCACCATCCTTTTTCAAATTCCTTTCTTCATCAACTTCTTCTTTCTCTGTTATTCCCATTCTAAAATAATAACGCCAGTATCTTATATATATCGTGATGTTATTATAAATATGGTACAACCATATTTGGTATTCTATCCATCCTTTGAATGACATGTCACCATACGTGCATACGTACGGCTTACCGTCTCCACGTCGTGGTGTAATTATTATTCAATAAATTATTATTTGGATGGGTATAATAATGATGTGTAATTCCTTTAAATAATAAATATATAATTATAATGATAATTTATATATGATATAACATCCAATTATATATTATTTTTATATCAAAAGAATGATATTGTCGCTCGTGCGTACGTACGGACTCCCGTCTCCATGAACGCGATGAGATTCATTATCCATTGTATCCATTCAATTATAATTATCATTTGATGATTAAAAAATTTTTTCTAAGTATTTGATATCATTCTGGATATGAATAAGATACAACCTATACATAACAAACATGGCTTATTTAACAAAACATATATGAGTAAGTTAACACCCGAAATGACGATAATATTATGATATTATTAACAAAGCAATGTTAAAAGATCATATATGATATAATATTAATGTATATGATTATTGTATAATTTAATAAAAATTATTTCACCATTACACAAGAGGTTAACCTACCCCCAATCAAGGAAGAGTACAATATAGGGGTTTATTTCTCAATCTCTTCATTATCGGACGTTGTTTATACGTAATAATCTACTGGGATTTTTTATCATCCACATCTATGTTTCTTAAAAATGTATTTCAAAACATTTTTACTCTTTACAAGAATATGGGTTAATTTCATGTATACACATGTTTCACTTTTTAAAAGAGGTTTATAAAGGAATCTTTTCGTCGTTTTCCAAACAAGGTACTTTTTAACCATTTCGACAAAATTAAGGAAAGAATGTCTTTTTTTTAACTTATACGACAGGTGCGGCTATTTTCCAACATTATAAAATCGTCAAAACATCCCTTACAATCTTATAAGAATATTTTCAAAGAAAAAGTTTTATTTTATAAATATAGGACTCTTAAATGATTTCAAAATAGAAATAGATATTTCTCTAAAAAGAGTTTTTATTTCATCTATGTCAACGTCCTTTGATTGATTTTAATCTTATTTGAAGTTTATTTATTATGATACAAAAATTCAATATTTTATTGATGGTTTTGTGATATGTTTGACCTTGGATGTGTTATTTTTATACCATTCATGTATTATGAAAAATGTATTGACATTTCATATTCTAGTTTTAATAAGAATGTTTATGTTATGTTTAAAACCTCTTCATTCGAGGAATGCATTGGACTTAATAAGTGATGGGTGGAGCCCACTATAGCTCCTCGATGCATTGGTATGTCTCAGGAGAAAAACTAGTGTCTTGGCATAAGGCCATGAAAATGTCTTATTTTTAGTCTTGGCATGAGGCATTGGCTATGTGGTAATGATAGTCTGGAATTATGCATTCCATCATTATAAAAGTGGTTATTGATATTTCAAGTGATTATTCAACTAGTAGAATATCTATGTGAATATGTATATGGAATTATTTCATCTTATTTCTACCATATTATGCTGAAGTTCAAGTTTTAAAAGACTTTATCTTTATTTATACATTGCCTTAAATTTTTATGATTATTTATGAATGTTTCTGCTATATTGTTATCCTTACTGGGCATTTGAGCTCACCCCTTTCTATGTTTTATTTTTCCCATAATGTGAAAAAGTATTTTATGAATGATCTCTAGGGATAGTATGAGGGGATAAGAGTGTGGAATATGGATACAATATTGTTGTAGATTTTCATTTTATGATATAATTTAAACTTTATGAATGTATCAAGTTATTTCAAGGATACTAAACTAATCGGTCTTTTGAGACCTGATCTTTCTTGTGATCATGCCAACTATATTTAATTATGAATTGAATCTGGGTAACTGGGGTGGGGATGTTACATGTAGGAAGAAACCTGGGAGCGAGAGACTAATGTATGTGATCAGTGCCCAGAGTTGTTCTCATATTTATCTTCACCACCCATTGAAGGGAAATTCATGGACAAATTACTTTAAGGAGGTATTTTTGTAAGAACCCGGTTCATATTCTTGAGGTACGATTTTCTTCTTTTAATTTTTCCATAATTATTATTGAGAAAACATGGGAAATTTGGGGGAAATAACAAATTTATGTGTACACTCCATGTACATTTTCCACACACCATTTACATTGGGCATGTGGGATGAGTATATAGGGTGTGTAGGTATGTCGTAGATTAAGGCTGTAAAAACTAACTACACACCGTGTACTTAGTAATACAAGTCATGTAATCAGTTGACAGGTGAATAGTAAGGTGATGGAAGTAGCCACTAGTGGAATGATGGTACATGTCGTGTAATTATTAATACATGTCATGTAATCAGATGGTAAATGAATAGTAAGAAGGTGGAGAGTAGATGCCAGTGAGATGTTAAGAATATTATACACGTAGTGTAGTTATGCTTTTTCGTTAAAAATAGGCAGTATCCCCAAATTCGGTAGTGGAGGCATAAAACCAACCAGGGGTGATGTGAGAGGAGGCTGAGACATGGAGATTCTCCTGTATGCTTACTAGGACTCTGATTCCACTATCGTTGATCTTGTTCAGACCGCACAGGTAAAGTCTTCCCTCTCCTTGAGTCATTCCTTCCAATTAATTACCCAAGGGAAGTTATTAAAGATTTAATGGGTAACTGTTTTTCTCAAATATATTCTGTTCTTGGTTATTTCGAATGACAACTTTCACATATATCGATCAGAGGAGATTGGGGTAGTTTTTTTTATTTAACTCCAACTGTCGAGTTGATTTTGTGTACTGTTGTTCCATGCGCCAATGTTTGGGTGTTGTATGGTTGAGGCCTTGACTGTAAAGGTACATATAACTTCTTTGGTAATCCAATGAATAAATATAAACTGGTGTTTGGGATTGTTTCCTTAATCTAGGGTCACCCCCGAGGGTGTGGTTCCCTTATTTATTTGTTTGGCCTGGATACCCGTGGGTATGCTGTGATTATAGCATGTTTTGTGTTTTCTTGAGAGGAAACCTAAATAAATTTTTTTCTTATGTACTAAACTCGGACCGATTACATTATTTTACTATGGAAGGCCTAAGGGGAGTTTTTTGATTATCCTGAGGGCAAGGTTTTGTTCATCTTGAGGGCAACATTTCTTACAGATGAGGGTAGCAGATTCGGTGCCTGAGGGCAATATCTGCTATGCCTCAGGGAAAAATTTGTCATCCCTGAGGGCAGTTACCTGAGGGTTTCATTTATGTTTTCCTGAGGGTAATTATTTTGATGTCTGAATACAAGGATTACTTGAATATTCACTATGGTTATTTCTTATGTTATACCTACTCAGATAAAACACAGGCTTTGTATTTGTTTTATCTTCTACTTGTTAGATAGCCTGTTGTGGTTTCTACTATGGAACAGTATAGGAGATTGTCGGTCTAGGTCGGGTCTTTGGAAAAATTATAATTCAATTGTGTGGAATTGCTAAATGATTATTAAAATAGAAATATAACTAGTTTAAATGGTTGCTTTTGAGTATTTCCTAGTTTACTACATTTCATTATTGTACACTACTGTTGACCATTTTCACTGATAGTTGTGCATGGGCCTTTGGTGGTTGCCTACTAGGATTTATTTCTCACAAACTATTTGGGTCATGTCATGTGCCCAAACAGATTATATTTTTTCAAGGTGTCAATAAGGGAAAGGGTCGTTATACAGGTACATGATTGTTGTAGATGAGTAGAATAGCATGGGAGCAAGCTTAAGATTACGATGCTGCTGAGTTCCTGTTGCACTGTTTGGGATTTGTTTTGTTGTACTTTTACATTTTGATGTATTATATTGGATTGTAGTGTATACTATTTTGGATTCTTTCATAGAATTAGAGTCATATTTCATCATCATATATATTATTGTTGGTTATCTTTTACTTTAGTTCCATTGTCCATTTCAGGTTTATATTGTTTACTGGTTCTGCCTTTGTATGTTCATATTTATTTCTACTGTGCTACACTTTGAATAATGAGGGAATAGTTTACCCACTATCAGTCCTCGGCCCTTGCTTCTAGTCAGTAGCCTATATAATTTTGGTAAATGTGCCTGAGGTCATGTGATTAACAGGGTTTGGGGAACCCATTTTGTGACACCCGGATCTGAGACTTTACAGTGGACAACATATTCCAGGTATTTAAGGAGATGAAATACATTCATGACCCTATATAAATATTTTACGGGGGTGAGATATACATATAGGATAAATACATCATTGTAAATAACACTATGGTGATCAAAGAAAGACATAGTAAGACCTTGTGGGGTTGAACCATCTCTTTGGTTTCTGTGTTTTGGAATTATGAATACATGAAGCAGAGTACATGATAACGATAGAGACATACACAGGCTCTTTACATTTATTTGTTTTCATAATTATTTAATTTTGGAAATGAAAATCCTAAAGGAGTGGATAATTTTGATACCTTGTATATTCATTGAAAGACTTGAAATTTTTTATAAATATATTTCCAAAACTAGGCACTGAGACAACGTTTAATTCGGATGACCGATTTTCCCAAAATAAATTTTATCAGAATATTAAATATATTAATATTTCCCCAGTATTTTTATTTATTAAAAACAAGATAACTCTTAAATGGTTCATTATATTAGAAATCTATGACCACTGTTGGGTCTGAAACAAGATATTTTACTTAGGGGAAACCTAAAATGAGTCGACGTGGGACGATTGGATGAGTGTCTTGAGGGAATTACATTGAGGTGAATTATTTATTTATTTATTTTAATGACTAGTAAATGTTATACTATTTAATATATTATAAGTAATAAATTAGAGGTTTTTTGGATAGATTTGGATCACAATTCATTGTTCAACTATAATTCTCCCTTAACCACCTCTGCTGGTTAATTCTACGAGAGAATTATTTCGAAGAATGAAAAACCCGTAAATGAAGGTGGATCAATGTGAAAAGAATGATATAGATCCTCCTACCTTGTTAGAAGTCATGTTTTTCACTATTGATCCATCCAATCTTGATGTAGGACTCTTCGTTGGTGATTTTTAATCCATGTTATAAAATATTGAGTATATTTTTAATCATTCATCGATGCGTGTCCATCCCAATACCCTTTATTTATTCCAAAGAACTAAAATTGTATCATCTCTTCTGATTAGTTAATTGTTTCTAATCCTAAATCACATTATTTATCATTATCCAAATATTATTGGTTAAATATTGTAAAAACAACTTATCATTTTTCTTTTTATTCCTTTGATATTCACGTTCATCAACATTGGAACCCAGAGGTTCCAATCATGATAGTTTTCTGCAGTCCTGAGTTCAACAGTGTGCCCAGATTTTGGCTGGATCGATGAGCCATCAAATATTTTTCAATAAAATAATGGATCTTTAAATCCTATGAGGTGAGGAAGAATGGTCTAGTGAATAACCATTGAAATCGTAAAGAACAAAGTAGCTACAATATGTGGAGGATTCGACCAACCCTCCCATATGAATGATCCCAATTCATGGTGAGAAACAATGAGAATCTAGGTTCATCAGAAAGATATAAATATTTTGGAATTACAGTAGGTGATACTAGTGATATATGTGTTATATTTTAAGTGGTAGATCGAATATGATATTTTTTTTGAAAAATTGTAACTACACATTGTGTACAATGAATAACACATGACGTTTAACCCCTTTCCAGTGATGGCATTAGGGATCAAGAACCTATAAATATGGAATGATATGTATTACCATGACATACAATGTAATGCCTTCTCATGTGTATTATTAATGTGGAAAAATGCATGGCCAGATACATGCCATGAATAATGTACACGAACACGGGGTCCAAGTACGCAGTCATGTCTGCAAGACACAGCCCCATCCCTAGACATTTAGGACACAACATGTAGTCCACCTACACGAGAAGTTATACAATATGGGATGGGACCACTGTATCGATTAGAGACATGAATTTGTAGTGAAGAGGGTGCACACATAAAGTGGGTCCTCTCATATGAAATGTACTAAATGAGATCATATGAGTGATATTCAAACCTATATATATCCTTTGTTTGAACTCATATTTTGGCATGGGAGATGCATATCCTACAGTTTTCTAGGTATATCATAATGGTACCACTAAAAGTATATTTCTAGTTAGTATGTGAAATATTTTTTGTTTTCCACAATCTGAAGAGACAACGGATTACAACAAAGATCATACAGAATCACAAGAGTAATACCGGTCTTACCCACCAGCTGGGTGGGGCATTGACATTCCCCATTGGAAATAATAGGCATACCCTCTAGTATGACTAGGATATGGAAGTTCCTGATGATATCTCTTATTTTACCACCATTATTACCTAGAATTATAATTCCTCTACATTTTGATATTACAATATATTTGGTCTGGGAGGTGGTATTCCCCAAGGAGATCTTCAAGTAATAACCCCCAGTTAGGTTTGGAAGTGGAATTTTCATGATAAATAACCGATATTATTCTACAGAAAGATTGTGTAGTGGTTATACCTAGTGACCCTCTTTAGTGGTACCCTCTCTATGGACTTGGTAGTAATGTTACTTGGTGCCATCCAGATAAGGACCCTCCTATCATTCAGAGGCATGATATTCTTTCCTAAAACTAGTGACCCCTCGACTGTTCAGTACATTGATGAAGTGTGGTATGATAAACATTATAACTCAAGTGAAAGAGGGACACTTTCACCATATGATACACTTTTTTATGAAATGACCTAAAAAAATTTTGGTGATTCTGTTCCACTCATGGTTGATATTATCAAAGTGTATTGATTGAGTCCCTTTTACTTATGTGTCGAGGGCAGAAACATGAGATGCTAGAAAATTTTGTTGGACTCCTTCTAGAACTATTGGATACTAATTTTCTGGGGTTTATCTATGAGATGGATTTCCCCTTACACTATCATTTTTATTTATTTTATTGGATATATATATATATATATATTTATATCCTACCTTAGTACACACACCATGGGATAGTTACTCTCATATTAGGATAGGAGAAATGCATGGGGTAAAAATCTTTTTTTGTGTGTATATATTCACATAGTTGGAAGAGCCTACACACCAAATATAATTAGAAATAACTCAATGAAAAGTATATCTTTTCATCATTTCATGTTCCTTGAGTGTTTTTATGTGTTCACTTCCACTGTCTTGTTGGGTTGTGGAATACTCTCTTGCGTTACCTAGTTATATCTGATGCATCCATCTTCGGTTGTATGTCTTACTCTACCCCTTCATGTTTTTTGGGTATTTTACTTGGTACGTATATACTATCCCTAAAAAAATAATTGCCAAACACATATATTGTATTTTTCAGAAGAAGGATATGTTCATTATGCCTTTATATGATATTAGGGATATGAGTTGATGGGACAGCGTACGGTGTTCATAGCTTGGGATATAAGAGATGGTCTCTCATATCTCTTTACTATATTCTTGTTTTAGATATGTTTAAGAAATATTTATTGGTTGTGCGTATATTTTTTCACATTAAATTTTCAGTATACAGTACCATACTTCATTATCTTTAGTGGGCCATTCATAATTGTTATATTTATAGTAGTGTTAAATACTTTATTTCATTATTCTCTGCACCTTATCATTTACTTGGCTATGTGCACGTGTAGAGGTTCTTTTGAAAAACCCTACCTATCCTAGTTATTCCATAATTTCTTCTCTCCACCCATGTTCAATGGAGGTATCCTTCTAGTTGTTTCATCCTAATCCCTAACATGGTATGGCTCTTGAAATTAATGGATATCAAATATTAAAACTTATTTCAATTATTTCAATAATATTTATTTTTTAAATTATGTTAATTTTATTTTGGATAAGGACATCATATTTGTGTGGTAAAAACCCATAAAATCCTTAAATACAACATGTTTTGAACCGATGATGGAAGGATGATAAGAGTTTCAGGCTAACCATAGGGCTACGTGATATCCTGGTTAATTTATAATTAATTTTGAAGAATAATTATTTACATGAACGCATATTTTTATGTTTATTTTAGAAATTAATGTATTGACCTTCTTTGTTTTTATGAGTAGTTATAGATAAATAGTTATACTATTCATTCATTTATTGGACTTCATATCATATTAAATTATACTCTACTGCATCTAGGATCATAGGTAAATTATGGACATCCATTTCTTGAATTAATTGATAAATTAGAAATAGGTAAAATCACAACCAATGAAAGAAATTTTGTTTAGATAAATTATCATGTAATTTTATTTAATTATATCCTAGGACAATAAAATAATTAATCAATGATATTATAATAATAATAAAAAATGTTTTTTAATAACTTTTTGTAAATGACTGCTTAATAAATCATCATAGATTTATGACTATGAGACAATAAAGATCTCAATGATCATTCACTTTTTTGTGATTGATGACCTTAATCACTCCCTATAAATATCTACGTTTTCCTTATTTTTCTAATAATTATTCCAAAGATATGTTATTTTATGTGGAAACATAGTTATATATTACATTGGGAAAATGTTATTGTTCCAGCATTAATTTTTTAAGGACGGTTTAACTATTCATTCTTATTATGTGGGTTTCTATGAATAAAATAGTCAAATATAAAAACATTGATAACCCATTCAATTATTGAGGGATAAATTCCTTATAAAGTGGGGGTATAATTCCACACCCATTGATTTTTTCAAATGTCTTTTTCAAATTAATTTAACTTTTATGATATTTTTCATATCACACAATAAAAAATAGGCAATTTTTTAAAAGCACTATGTTTGGATTTAGTTATATGCAATAAAAATTAATCGCGCTATACATGAACCATGTATTTTAGATTATTATACCTATAATATTGACTTGTCATACATTTTAAACAAAACCGAATTGGTGTATGTTACATGCAACAATGAGTTTCTATACAACATCATTATAATGTTATAATTAGTTGAAGACAATAATTATAACAAATCCATTAAACATAGTAATATCAATAATAATAAATAATTTTTTAATATTATTTATAATAATTTTATATAAATAAAACATATTGATAAAGAGAGATATAATTTTTTGGAATGTTCTAATAGGATTTAAAATAATAATTTTTCAAAATGAATAACTTTTAATGTCCATCTGTGATAATTATTAAATTTAATTAATGACAAATTTTTAAATATAATTTTAGGTGGAGGTGGTCAAAAATTAAATGAAATCTATTAAGGATGGGTTTAGTGAAGTTATATGTTATATATATATGATACAATAATTCTAAAAGAATAATTACATATATATATATATATTTAATTTTCTTATTTTCTTTCAATAAGACTTTTAAATGAAAACAATGTCCATGCGTATATACGAACTACCACCTCCCTGAATGGTGTATTCCATTTCATAAATATATATTATAGATGATATTATAATACATAAATTTTGAATATAAAATATATTTATATCATGTTTTACATTCAACTAGTCATTAAATATATAAAAGGAAAAAAGATATAAAAAATTAATACATAAGAAAATAACAAAGTAGATATTACCCTAATTGAATCCTTAACATATAATAGTCAACATGCGAGTAATATAAAATTATAATAAAACATAATAAGGTAATAGATATAATAATATTTTTTTGATATATATTTATAATAAAATTATATTAATTATACCTGATGTTTTTCTGAGTATGATAAGAGCCAAACAACAAAATAAGGCAATTTCATCTCAATTTTTTCCATGTGATACATGATTTATTTACCGCAAATCCCCTTTTTGTGGTATGTATCGTACCCTTGGATGTATTATATTATTATAATAAATAATATTATGGGTATTTAAATATCCACTCTATGATATAACTTTCATGGAACTTATGTTGTAATAGTTACCAAAACGGAAAAGAAATTTTTTCTAAATTTGTTTCTTTGAGACAAATGCCTTGTTTTGAACTTATATTTTTTACATGAGGTGTATATAGTGTCATTGAAATTTTTAATCATAAATATTTTTATTTAAATTATATTTCTTGCTTCTTTTAATTTCAATTTTTCATAAATGTGAAGTATGGTTTAATGTTACCATGTGGTAAGAGTTTATTGACACAATTTAATCGGTTTTCCTGATTTTTTATGTTTATGATTCCTTTGATGAAATATTTTGATCCATATATCAAGACCATAAACAGATATTATTTTCTTCTATTAATTCATATTATATTCATTTATTGGTACCATTTTTATAATTGTTAGTACATAATATATTTTTGAATATATTTTTAATAAATACTGATTTTACTGTCTTTTTAATTAGAAATTTGTGTCACGTAGGATTTTTTCTAAAAAGGGATTTAAATAATATTATAATGTTCTACTATTATATTTAATTCATTTTTCCTTTTTTATCTTTTACCAACGTTTTCAAAGGATTACTCATGTTTCCTTTCAAACAATTCATTTTGTTAACAATTTTCTAGTGAAAAAAATGAATGTACTTTTTACCTCATATGACATATGCAGTTTTTCCTACCATAAGAATCAAAACTACAATGAAGATTCATTTAAACGAATAAATTGTTATTTTTTGAAGAAAAGTATTCATAAAATTCAGGAAATACTATATTTTTAATCATTTTTTCAATGAAAATTTTTTTTAAATAATTTATTATTATCAATGCTTCCTTTAAAAAGAGTTGAAATATATTTTTAATGAAACCAGTTTTCAAAAATGTTTAATGTTTTCAAAATTATTATGAATGTTTTAAAATTTTCATTGTATTTATTCATTTTATTTTCGATTAAAATAATATTCATATTGTTTCCTTTCATTTTTTATATGTTATCAAATTTATTGTTTTCAAAACATTTTCAATCTTTCATTATATGTTTTAATAGAAAATTCAAATAAAAAGTGAGGGTCTCTATAATACCTTTAGTATTCCTTAGGAATGTATATACATAATACACATGTGTTACATAACCACAATCTATTACATCATTCTACACACATATATGGGGAAAACAAACTATCATCCATATCATCATAAGTACATACCAATAGAAAAGAGCAGGGATAATGGGGGTATTCATCATTCCATCCTCCCATTGAGATGTTGAGGAAAACACCCCAATGTGTCAAAAACCATAGTGTGTTAGATTGCCTAACTGAAAGGGAGGAGTACATTTTAGAAACACAAAGCTAACATAATATAATATATCTCACAACCACAATATGAGAATAACCTAGTCACATAATCAAATATTACTGACATCTCTCACAATCTCATCATCTACATTTAAGACCAGATATCATATAATAACACAACCATTTAATATGATTCATTAAATTAATTTATCCCTTTTCAATAGTTTCACTTTATATTAATTAATAATTTCACCATTACATAATCATTACCATTTACACATTAAGTTTCATTATAATTATAATAATGTTTCATGGACTCTAGGAATATGAAAACGGAATACATGGATTCTCATGATCATAACATCAAAATTTATTTCCAAAAAGATCTAACCTCGTGGGTTAAACATTTATTTTTTAGTATCAAAATTAATTCACATATTATAAGGCGTTATTGGAAAATATCATAAAATAATAAATAATGTATTAAACCAAGAAAATCTATCTTCTTCAAGTAGTGTGAAAATGAATGAAAATAGAAATAAAATAAGGGTGTTAGATATCCAATAGATTAAAATAGGGATCAAACTATCATTTAAATAGTTATTATCTAATATAACCCGTTCTTTCATATCTATTTTCCTCCCTGACAAACATATGCATATTTTGATCTATTTTTCCATCACAAGAGTCAACTATATCCAAAAAAAAGAATCCTCACCCCATTTACCATAATAGAACTCTATGATTAGTCATCTCGGGATCACATCAAATCCATCCCTCCAACCCCATATTCCATAATATCCCTCTAGGATCATCCATCCCAATATCGTATCCCATCCCAAGAAACAAGAAACAAACCTAGAAAATTGGCTCTTTTCCCTAAAGCATGGATTCCAACCAGAACATACAATGAACCCACATGATCCCAATGTAAAATACACTCGACCTTTGAAATAATATAGGACACTAATATCCTACATGTCATTATCATTTATCACCCAGCAGAATATTATTTCATCTTGAACTAACTGATTAATTATTCATTGGTTCCAACTACAATAATTTCTAGAAAACAACCAAAAGATATAAAAAATTAATTAAAAAACTAATTTAACATCATATCTATTAATTTAACATCAATCATGAATATAGTTCACATCATTATTCAATTACATTGACACATGTATAATCAATGAAATTAAATATGCCACCATCATTAAGTATACAACACACTGGATTAATTAAACATTCAAATTATATCATTAGAAAATTAATTAACATGTTATTTTGGATTTACATTCATTAAAATCATCCATAAAGAAAAGCATGGTAATCCATTAAATTCATAGATATAAAAATATCCTGTAAAACATGAGGTAGATAGTGTTCACAGTAAAAGACAACAACATTTCAATGCGATCGATACCAATTATATAATATATTTTATATAATTTTTAGGTTAAAATCAAATAGATATGAGGGGATAAATCATGGTATATCTACTATTCCACAATAATAAATATATTAGAATTGAATTCCATATGTACATAGAGTGTTAATGTTCAATTAACGAGAAAAAAATAATGTTATGGATCCTGATCACCTCTCCCATAAGAAATGCAACAAATCAAGGATTCCACACCACAGTCGTTCCATAAAACAACCAACAAAACCACATTAGATATATAGAGATATGTAACCATCACATGTAGTGGAATATCACGAGTGAAAATATTGATGATAAAACAACAATGGAGGTAGATAAAACTATATATTAACGATGAATTGGAGGGAAGCTAGAGATCGATAATTGGAAAAGGAATCCACAAAACATTGAAGAGAGGGTTATCGAGTCATCTATAACCGAGAGATATGTGCTACATTATTCGGTTTTGATAATCCATTGTGGCTGAAAAAATTTAAAAAATACAACATTTTGTATTTACATGATGTTTAATCCCATTTCAGGTCATGTAATTTACAGGGTTAAGCTTCCCCTGAAAACACATCACTTTTTTTTAAACCCATATTTTTTGAACATTGTTATATAATCAATAATATTTTTGAAACCTACTTTCAAATCATTTAAATGTATACATGGTGTAAAATCTAACTATTTATATAGTTTACCAACAAAATTGCTCCATAGTTCCTCTGAGCTTCCTACAAGAACATTGGTCATTAGAAACATGTAAATATTTGATCCATGTGGATACAAGCCCTTAAATATTCCTTATTTAGTGGTTAAATTAAACAATTAAATTTTTAATTATGTTAATCCATTTTCGAAACTGCCTAATTAAAAGGAATTAGTTTAGAATTGAAAAAAATACATTATTAATTTTGTAATTTTTTTATCTACACTAGAACGTATCCTCATTTTTACAACATAATATTAATTAAATGTAATTAATGTTATGTGAGACATTAATTTTTTTATTGAAAATTAACTAACATAATTTTTATGAATAAGAATATGTTAACTCATAAATATGAAATTTTTTATTCCATCTATGGTGTATTGTATTTTTTAATGTATGATATCAGGTTTGAGTATCACAAACCAAATGTGAATGAAGATGAAAATATATGGATGAAATTTAATAGTATGCATAATAATTACATGTTATTGTTTATTACATTGATGTTGACAAATTTACCATCCATATTTATGGATATAATGAATAGAGTGTTCGATGTGTATTCACATACATTTTTTTCCTTATTTTTTATTATAATTATGGTGAACTATAAACTAAATGATCATAATGAGAAACCCATAATGATTGATTACTATAATTTAAAATAAAAAAAGTTTTAGTGAAAGATTAGTAATCCTTAATTTTGGATCCAATATATTTATTTTGATTATTATATTTCTTATAAATATATAATAATGGGTTATCCAACTAATACCAAATGTTTTGAATGAGTTTCCTTATAATATAAATTTCATTGATATTTTAATTTTTCTAGGACTAAAAGGACACAATAGAAGGTTATGGAGAATATTTCAACATTATCTTTTCCTTTAAATATGATCACGTGAAAATAAGTTATATTGATTTATAAAATAGAATTTGGTGAATTATTTCATGAATTAAAAATATTATTAGTAAATGTTATATTTTTCTCCCTGTCAAAAGTAATTGATAAATTTTTTAGTTATAGCAATTGATCTCTGGATATACATGGTTGTGCCTAGATTAAAAAAGATTAGTTAATTATTTTTGTATAAAATTAATTCATAACCCATGATAATACTTATCATAAACAAGGCCATGATTTAGATGTAGTAGATTTTTATTTAAAAATATTGAAGTATCATTTTTGTAGGGTGAAATTTAAAAAATATTCTAATCATATATTTTTATGTATATATTCCATAAAAATTAGTTAAACATTATGATGTGAAGAAGTAATGAACACATTAATGATAATTATTTCAAAATTATATATCCTAATGGTAAATAAATTATTCTCAATTATTTATTACATTGATATGATAGTGCATAATTAACTACATTTCATTGACAACATGTTCCTTCGATTATTGATTTAATAAATTCCATCATATAAATATTCTATGCATAAAATAATTCTTAGACTTATGTATTTGGGTAGTTATATTTTAAAATAGAATTATGTATTATCATATGGAATTTTAGGTTTTAGAACAAATATTCATATTCCCCAAAATGGGAATAACCCCTGCGTATAATGTGGGTAATGAATGTGTAATCTGATATAGATAGAGGATATGAGTTAAAAAATAGATCCAAAATGATGAAGAATTGTTATGTGAATCTCACATGTACTAGTTTTCATCTCATTCTACATTCATAAATATGTACATACTCCTTTGTGAATAATTTTTTTGGGAAGGTACAAAGAATGACATACTAATATTAATATGATATATATGGCAAGAAAATATGTTAATGTTGAGAGAATAATATAAAGTGGACTATTTAGATATTTCTATTAATGAATGTTAATGGGAAAATATATCTCTGGATATATATGTGATGTTACTAAATACATATTGATGTGAGATTGTTATTTCTGTTAGTTGTGATAATTCACTCTATAAAAATATTTACATCCTTTTAGATATGTTATGTGTTTGGATCAATATTCTATATTTTATCTTATCTATATAGACATATTATTTGAATATCCCCTCTCAATAATATCTAATAATTATACTTCTTTAACAAAAAAAATTTGTAATTCTAGGTTACAAAATTTAAATTCGGTATATATTTTCATCCTCAATATGAAGGAATATTAGAGTATAAAAAATTGAATGTATTATATATTCTTCAAGAATCAATATTAAATTATAAATCATGTTGGGATCAATATATACAATTTTTTTAATATTCTCAAAATAAATGGTAAGATTCCAGTATACATATAAAACCATTCGATGAATTTTATAGAAAATGCTTTCATAATTTATAATATTTTGAAAAATTTAGGGATTTCAAATTTTTTGGTTCCTAAATTGTTATACATTATAGTTGAAAATTTATATGTGATTCATCCGCACATAAGTGTAGTAATCATTGGTTAACAATATCATATTTATAATAGGATAAAGTAACATTCATATTATGATTGTGATCATGTAATTCATATAATATACCCAAAGAGAGGTGCAATGTGTTTTTGTAAAGAATTAATATTGTGGAATAAATTCCGTCGAACAATTTAAAATCAAAATAATTGGGATAATATCATATTTAGGTATCCTTAGCATTTACAATTTTCCAACTACAAGATCATTATCATATTTAATATCCAATAAATTATTTACCTCATGAATCTAATTTTTTACCCCTAAAGGGATATATTTATGGTAGAATATGTCTTATTAAAAATGATAAATTCAGATTTTGGATAATTATTAAAAAGATTAAAAATTAATCAGACACATCGGGTTATAGTTTTATGAAAAAATATTATGATTTAAGAATGAAAAATAGGATTTGTAAAAGGATATGAGGGAAAAATTCACTAAGGTTTTGATGTAATGAATAAAATTTCAAATATAAAATTTAATAATTAGAGAATAATTTTAATACATAAGTAAATGATGAAATATATTAACCATATGATTTATTACTATTAATTTTATGGATTTATAACCATGTTATTTTTTATTATTTAAATTTAATAATGTAGGAGTTTTATTTGACAAAAGTGTTCTTCTATAAACTAAATGGTTTCGTTAAAGAGAAAAAATTATTAATTTTATAAATTGATTTTATTAAAATTTACCTCACTCTTGTTAACATAATTAAAATAAAATTATGGTGAATTTTTTTTTCATAAAATATGTACATTTGAGAGAATAGTTAAACATGATAACTATTTAAAAATATATATTTAATTTAAATCATGTAGTATAAAAGTAATAATCAATTAATTACTTTTTCTAATGTCAAATATGTTACATTTTATGAAAAATAAACTAAAAAATTTTATTACATTAATTATTCTAATTTATTTTATCATATGTTTATTGTTATGCTTAAAAACAATTTTCTAACAACAATTTTACATAGTATTTTACACAAATATATTAAAAATAATATTACACACATATACAAATTTAGTTTTAATTAATTAATTATATATTTATTCTTAGGATGATTATATTTAAGAGTAAGTCAAATTCCATTTTACGCCATTATGAATTGTAATCATGGTAAAAACATGTCACCATAAGAAATGGTAAATATGTTTACATAACACAATATAAATTTTACAATGATGTGAAATTTTAACAGAATTATTATTAGGAAATTAAATTCTGACACTTTTTTCATTCACATTTAAATTTGATTTTTTGTAGCCATATAAACTATTTGAAGTAATTTATAATGTATAAAACCAAAGAAAAAAATCCATGTTTGTCACTCTCCTCACTTATAAAGGGAACCTCCTCTCCTCGCTTCCCCACATCTTTTGAGAAATTTATTCCATAAATTTCCTATCCAAATAATATGTACTCACATATTTGTGATATTTTTCCTCTAATATTACTGATCAGTTATTCACATTGGAGAATGGAAAATGATGATATCTGAGGATGAGTTATAATTCTTAATAAACCATTTCCATGTTTATTTTTTCTCTTACCTACTTCATATATATTCTCTAAACTATAATGTATTGGAATATATGTATCATAAATAAATAAATGTTATTATACTGATTTAATTAATCATTTAAACTTATTTTATAACTTAGGTGAAATGAAAACCCCACATGTCTGTACATGTAGACTAACACCTCACTGATGCGATGTGTTTATTTTTACATCACCTCCTAACAAAATTGATTATAAATATTAAATTAATCTAAAAATAAAAATTTATTACAATATTATTATATATATATATATAATATTATAATTTACTTACTAGCCTTCTCCCCATTAGAAATTTGTAATGTGGACATTCATGTTAGTGGAATACCACCTATTATAAGTGATGTTATTCATTTATATTATTAATAATAAAATATTATATAAGGATGGAACTAATGAATAAATACGAGGTTTATATAATATTTATGACTATAAAAAATTAAATTATTATCTATTTTATTCTATACCCCATTAGATAAATATAAATGTTTTTTATATGTATGTATAAACTACCATATATATGAACTGACTTTGTTCCATTTTAATGATGATATTTAATGATTGTTTTTAAATGTACATAAAATTTATAAATAATATTTTTGTACCCTTTATTATTTTGATGATACTAGAGACATACCTACTATGACCACATTCAGCGAACTGTTGATGTTTTGAGGTTATAAACTTGCCTACATGAAAATGACGAACATAAACATAGTCATTTTAGTAACTATATATGTAATGATAATAAATAAAATAAACCCAAAATAATAATTAATTGAAAAAATGGTATAATTAATTTTTTAAACTGATATAATTTTTTTATTCATAACATAGAGATTATACAATTCTACTGGGGACATAATTGAAGAGGATTCCATTTAAAAATCATCTCATATAATTTTCTTTCCAACAATACTAGTTTCATATATAGGAATAATTAAATGATTCTTGAATATTATTAATTATGATTCAAAATATTATGACATAAAATTCTAATTATTATATAATTTCATTAAAAATGATTAAAAATAATTTTTATCAAATCATTATTTATGTATATTTTGTTACTTTTTAAAAAATTAAAAATAGAATGCTTTCAAACATTTATGGATTAAAATAAATTTTCTGATATCAAATCCTATTTTATATTATCAATATTCCATTAAATGTTTCTATTATAATTTCCCAAAAAACATATCTCTAATTGTTTTGGGAATTTTAATTAATAATATATTTATTTAAGGGATGAAAATCATTATCTCATCAATTTTAGATATTTAAAAACATTATTGATAATGTGATTAAATTAAAATTTAAATTAATTTTATGGTCATTTTGAAAGATATATTTGTTTTATTCATTTTATTTCTCTTAAAAAAATTATTTTAATGATTTTTGAGAGTAAAATTGATTTGATTAATGGGGAGCTAGATAAAACTATCCAATTCATTTAGTATAGTGAATGAGTTTATTGATGATATGTTAAAACTAAATGATATTGTAACTAATTAGTTAAGTGATTCCCTTACATGTGTAGTTTCAAAGGTGAATATAAAATAATATCCTAAGTAAACTACAAGATATTTATATAAATGTTTTATAGAAGAAATAATTTTATTTCCAAATGGATGAAGATGAGCTTATTATTTTAATGAAACATTATCCCAATTTTTAAAAACATCATGGGGAATTTTTTTTGGATGGGTATCCATGAGTATTAATATTTTCAATTAACCCATTCTGATATATATATTTCATTTATGATTTGATATGAATGTTTGAAAAATAAATATTAATATATTAAATGTATTTCACGTAAAATTAAATATATAATTGAGGTGAATTTTTTTTATGAAAAAGAGGTATATTATTATGGTTTATTATTTTAATGAATTTTCTAGAGGTTTTATATTTTATTAAGGACCATAATGAGTTTATTATCCCATATGACTATTTTAAAATAGTTTTCATAGGACTTAAGTTTGAGTAGAAATTTTATTATGTCCAGTGTTCTTGATATAGAAGTTACCAAAAAATGAATCATGAGGGTCATTGTATAGAACACATTTTGTGAAAAAATGGACAATATATATAAATATACCCTTTTTATATAATTTAAAACATAATTTTGTAAAAATATGATTAAAAAAATTATATAAAATAAAATGATACACTTTCATTTAATCTGTTATTTATGGGTGTATTAAGGTACATTTCATAATTGTATCATTATAGAGTATCCACAGGATACTAAAGGATGTTAAGTATATAAACATATATATATGATTTTTTTTTTTAATAATAATATAACTATATTTGATTAAGATGATATAATCTCTATGAGATATAGCGGGAGTGATATAATGTTTGATGATTTCATGGATCAAGATACAAATGAGTTGTCACATTAACATATTTCAAAAATCCTCCTCGAAGAGGATGTTTGAGAGAAACAAGTACAATGTAAATTGAATGATATGTTATAATACATGAAAGATTTAGTGTTATAGTTTCCAATGATGGTGAAACTTTATTATATGATAAAATGTATCTTAGAAAATAATAATATGTAGTAACTAGAATAGAGGATTCTAAAATTAAATAATTTTTGAATTCAGAAATTCATTCCATATACTAAAACCATGTTTCAATTTTATTGATCCAACAGTTGAAATAAATCCCATATTTCAGAAAATAAGATGTTAATTAAAGACAAAAAATAGATTGACATGTAAATACCTATAAGGCATGACATGTTTTAGTGTTGTTAAATAACATCACGGTATACATTATAACAAATAATGAAAATTGGTTTCTATGATGAAATCAATTTGAATTATTTTTTATAACAAAAGTATTCCCAGACTATGAGGTTTGGTATATAGATTAAATAATACAATTCATTGTTGTTAATCATTATAATGGTGTCTATATTATATAGTTTTGTTTTTTGACTCCAACGTATTCAGTCATGGTATGAATGTTGTTGATGTTAAATTTTTTATTAATTAAATATTTTTTTGGAACATGTAGTTTTATGAATCCAAAATATAATGTGGTTTTGTATAAAATGATTGTGATCCTTCTATCTATAATTGGTTTAGTTTGAGTGTGTACAATTTCATAATATATTTTAATGATGAAAAACTATTTATTAAAAATTAAATAGTTTTCATCTAGTACGTTAAGTCTTCATTAGATAGTTTATTCTCTACTAATTACATTTTCCATATATTATATATTTTTAGAACCATGATCTATTATGACACATCTATGATGATTTATAGAATATGAAAAATGTTATAAATTGGAATGATATTGAACTGATTCTATATGGAACAGAAAAATGTGGGATAATTGATAGTGTTATGTGAAATTCAACACTCCATGAAAACGTGTTCACATACACCATATGAGAGATATGTGGCGGAAAGAAATCCATTCAAACCTGTGATTGGGTCAGTCATGAATATAATGTTATGCTCCGAAAAATATGATTCATTATAGGGCCCCAACTATAAACATTACATTATATTGAGTGTTTTAAATATGTAAACTTTATGTCACATTGAGTATATTTTAGTGTTTATCGATTTAGAGAATTACACAACAACTCATACATAATAACTCCAATATTGAAAATTACACACTTATACTCACTATATATATTGTTTCATAAAATAAATATTTTAAAAATAAACATGGGTTTGTTTCATGTTTAAACATCATCAATTTTTCTTCATCCCATCTGTGACTCTATTATTATTCTAAACCTATGACAAACATGTCAATATTTGGATGAGAATAAAATTATCAGTAATGGATACACAAAATAAGTAAAATTAGTGGTCTGGGGAAAACATCTAAAATATGAATACTTTATTATGAAGTAATATTTTCACCATTAAGAAGTATTAAATACACTACTCTTAATATAATCTCATTGCCTGCCCATTTTGTAATGATACAAATACCAAAAAAACCATTGAATGAAACATATAACATATAAAGGTAACTTGGGATATATTCATACATAAATGTAATAACCATATCATCAACTTACACACACTTCACTAAACGAAATAACCATACGTTCGACTTCAACACCCAATGTATTGGAGGATAAAACGTAACCAATTATCATTGGATTATGACAGAACCACCTATCACTAGTTAATCACATAACCACCATTCATGGTGGTTATCCTATAACCACCATTCAAATTTCCATACACCATTATAAAATAATAACATATAAAATAGTTCAATTATCATCATTTCTCTCTTAAAAATTCCATTTTCAATCAGAAGAAACCATTTCAAGATATTGAAATATTCAATCCTTTTCAAAAAAACATTTAAAATTTTAATAAAAATACTTTCGAATAATAGTGTACCATAAAATAATGAATCATATTGAAAAAAATAAAAATTTAATAACATGCATTTCGATATAATTAATTTTATTGTAACCATTTTCAAAATGTAGACATTAATTATAAGGACATGGAAGAATAAATCATTTAAACATTAAAAATGATGTGTTATTTAAAGAGTCCCTTACAACATGAGAAACAATTGAATGATAATAATTAAGGAATAACATAAAACAAACTTTATGTATCGTGAGAAAATAATATTTAATTATATAATCTATCAAAAAAAGTTTTATATACACTTTATAGCATTATAAAGGATCTTAACATCAAAATATGCCTCGATAAAAGGAGATTGAGATGAAGTCCTTTACATTATATTCAATGTATGATGTATGTTCTATGTTCATCCTGAAGAATAATCATAGGTTGATTTATACATTCATTTAAACATTATAAACATTAATTATATTTATTATATAACTTATTACAATGATCTAAAAATTACATAATTCTTTATATTCGTATCAATTATTTTGTCAATATTCGATACCTGAGTTGAAAATGAACATGGTTTTTATGTCACTAGACTATATGGCCATAATTCCATCATCATTATAAATTAATTATTGAAATTACAATAATTTTATAGAGAAATTATTGTTCTTAAATAAAACTATTCATCTATGATAATGAAAATGAGCAACGTTTTGTCATGAAGACGGTAGGTCATACGTATGCATGAGTAACATTTCCAATTTCCATTGATCATTATAGAAATAATGTAATTAATATTTAACCTTTTTATAATGATAATAATTTTATTAATATCATTATAATAATTTAAATATACTTATTTATGTCATTAATGAGATTTCGTGAATAAAAATGATTAACCTCGCTTCGTGGAGATAACATTTCACACGTACAAACGAAGGTCATTATCATTTTTATGTGTATGAAAGGATAGAACATAATTGAAATATTATTTTATAAAATTATAAATATTACATGAATATCATACAAACACATTGATTACATCATTATAACAAGTCATGATATATAGCTGTGAAAATCAAACTATATGGGTTCATGAGGTGGTAGTCTGTCGTACACATGATTGAAATGCCCATTTCCCAGGTGTTGAAATTGGAGATGGATTTATGTGATGCCATTAACATAATAAAATCTCATAATATTTACAATACTATATTTATTATTTTATTATAGAATAATGATATTTATAGGAAGTGGATGATGAAATAAAATAGACACTTAAAAAATATTACATTTCTTTCGAATGATCATCTTTCTTACCACTATATCTCCTATAAAGAGGTTATTCTGTCAAAAGTATGACATCAAGAATGTATGGAGGGATTATATGAAGATTTTCTGTCCGATATTTATAGATCCAAAAGGATTTTTGACGTTTATGAATAGAGAAAAGGTAGTAAATTTTTATAGGAGAGGGGATGGGCCCCCTTGGAGACTCTTAAAACATTAAATTAATATATAATTAATTTTTGTTCCAAATGATTCCAAAATAATTAAATTAAAATTTAAGATTATTTTGGTTGTATTGACAATAATAAAACTAAAATTATGACATTTTTTAATATTTTTTCATCCTTATTGATTTTGTTTATCCCTTATGTTACACTTTTCATTCTTCTTGTGATATAATGTTATTTATATTCTGGGTTAATGTAATTACCATAACTAGTAAAAAGTCCCAAAAAGTTACATAAATGAAAAATATACATATATACTTCAAATTGGATGAATATTAGGTTTCTAGTAACTTAATATCATTTAGTAATATATTTTCTTTAAATAACATAGTATTGATTTTAACAATATTCATTATATGACATTTAAAAATTTCCTAACATCAATGTACGTTTGTTCCAACCCATTATAATCATCACCAACATTTACATTATATCCATTAAATTTATGTATTGAATAAATTATGTCATATTAATTTTATTCTGAAATTTATAATATCATTTATATAATACATTCATTAATATAGAAATTACTACGCCATCATTCTATCACGAATGAATAAATTTATTTGTTCTTTAAAATTATTTTTAAATTAAAATGATGTGGATTATATTATTATATTTATGATGAATATTTATAGTTTAATATATAACTTTTATAACCCCATATTTAATTTTTTTATTTATGGGAGACATGATTATGACATATTTAGCACTAATTTAAATAAAATATTTATAAGTATCGTAATGAGATCCAAATGGCTCCGAGTGGTCCTGAAATCGACCAAAGTGTGAAAATGGTTGGGATGAACACATAAAATAAAAGTATGAAAAATGTTAGAATATTAATTATATTATTATAATTTAATTTTCCTATTTAATTACCAAATTAATAATTATCTAGGCTAATAAATATTTTCACTAATGTTAGTATTTATAATGTATAAAAATAAAAGGTATGTATTTACATAATTCATACACACTAATTATAAATATTGAATCCATTTTTTCAAATTCAATATATATAATTTTTAGAAATTAATTAAAAATTAGTCCCTTTTGTCAAACAAGAAAACATTATTTAAAATTAAAAACCATCAAAATATTTACATGTGATTATAACTAATTTCAATTTGAAATTTCATCATATAATGAAAATTGGATTAAATGATAAAAACATAATCTAATTATACATTAAAATGAATTCAAATGATTATTATTCAATACAAATAAATTAGATGAAAAGACATTTTCGCATTAAAATGTATTATTTTTCACTATTCAAAAAAATATGAATTTTATAAAAAAAACAAAAATTTCAAGAAATGTACATTTTGTTCTCTCTATTGCAAAAAATAATATTATTTTTAAAAATAAAACATATTTAACTAACAAAAAATATATTTTAAATTGGTTCTCCACCGAAATGATGTAAAACCTAGTTTTTTAATACTTCTTTTATCAGGAAAATTGAAATTTTTCTTATATAATGACTAAAAAACAAATAAGATGTATTTTGAACATTACATTGACTATATTAAAAATATATTTCATTAATAGAATCAACAAGGAGCGATTTCAATATTTTATAAACTTACATATCTTCATTTAAAATGATTTTCATAAAAATATTTCCCTTTAATAAATAAGGGTTTTATATTCATTTAAAAATAAATTTTAAAAAAATATCTAATTAAATACATGTATAAATAATATTTTCATAAAAAAATAATAGTTTTCATTCCTTCCAGTTTCACAGCTATGGTATAAGTTATTATAATATTATTTAGTCTTTCTATTATGTTCTATGTGGTATAATATGTACGCTATCAAACATATTGTCTCCTTCGAAAAACATATTAAGTTATATTCACCGCCATTTTTAAAATTTCATCCCCGCAACTTGAATTTGGGTTCATTAACTAAGGTTTGAATCTTCAAAATACCTTTATTTTTATCCCACATCATAAATAGTATTAAATTAGACTTACAATTTTAAAGATAAAATATTGAAGTACAAAGGTCACCATATATAACACATACTATGAATCCATTTATAAAAACATGTATGTGGAAGAAAAAATAACTATCATGTTACAATAGAGAGTGATAGAAAAGTTGATCAGAAGAATGTTAACAATCCTAAAACCAAAAATTTATAATGGGATAAACTGTCTTTGTTTTTGTAGTAGGAAAAGTAAAAGGAAAATTATTTTTATGATCATTTTCATAATGATGGGGAATTAATTTACTATATAGAATAAGAGCATAAAGAAATATAATTACTAGACAGGTATTGTTTTATCCATTAATCTAATTCCACCAAAAAATCATCTTATTATCCAAATGATGGTTATTTAAGATTAATTTTTCATTCTTGAGAAACTAAAATCAACCTATAACAAATCAGATCAACCACAAAAGAATAACAATCTATTTTCTCTAACAATAAACATTATCCAAAACGAAAATGGTTAGTACAAGATCCGATAATTTCCCCAAATAAAAAAATAAATTATGAAAATTATGAATACATTTAATTCCAAAAATTCAATAGTAATATCAATAGTTCAAAATAACACCATTCAATAAATAACAACCATTACAATTTCTCAAAATAATAAAAATTAAGATTGAAAACCAAAATTCATAAGGATTTGATCAACTAGTATTCTTTGATAAATCATAATATTTATCTCCAAATAACATTAACCATACTTAAATTCTCACAATGAAATGTAATTAACCTAATCACATATTTTCCATAATAGGATAGTCATTTCCATAAATAATCTGATTCACCATAAGTCAACAATTAAAACATATATTATTCCAAAAGAAAATTCTCCCATTACACCCCAAATAAAATCCCAATGTATTGTATTTTTCCTATATATATATTATTCCAAAAATAAAAAATGACTTCGAAATTAACTTTTATCAATAAATCTCCAAATCATTTTCCAATACAAAGGATATCCATTTGATAAAATATAAGTTCCAAAAATTAACTTATATAATCATTTATCTAAAAATAACAAAATTCATATTATCCATGGATCACATGTAGTAAAGTGGTAGGCGATGCACCATTTTCTCCCTTCGGTTGTGAGTTTGATCCTCGTAGCCATATCTGATAGGACAGGTGTTCACCAATCGTGGAGTTTGTCGATTTTATAAAACAATATCATTCATATAACATACATACAATATGGAATAAAATCATAAAAGATAACCATAACAAATTTTCATATCTATTATCATTTGATGGATTTTATATTAAATCCCAAAATATAATAACCCATAATTACCTCAAATGAGGATGTCTCAAAACATACTATTATTCATTTTAAAAGTTCAAAACACATATTCTTCAAGGGATTAATCTTATAAAAAACCATTAAATTATAAACTCAGCATGATATCCCTAAGGATTTAAAAAATATCCTGAACTCTTAAGTTGTCTAAACCAAGGTCAGATACCAACTATATGGCCCCGACCATAAACATTATATAATCCTGAGTTATGTCAATAATTTGAATTTATTTCACATTGTGGATATTTTAATGTTTAGATATTTATAGAATTATTCTATAACTCATACATAAAAGCATAAGTATTAAAAACTAGAAATATATACTCACTATCCATTTTTTCACAAAAAACATATAAAATGAAACATTCTTTTTCTTCATGTTTAAACATCATAACATTTCATTGATCCCATCTGTGACTCTTTTCATCTTTAAAACCTATGTAAAAAATTTCAAAAATGTGTTGATCATAAAAAGCTCAGTAAGGGATACACAAAAAAGAAAATTGTTAGTATTTTAAAAACATTTAATCCATGATTATATTATCATAATTTAATACTTTTCACCTTTCAGAAGCATTAAATACACTTTACTGAATATAAACTCATTGTTTACAATTTTTGTAGTGGAAATATTAAACTAAAACCCATAGAAAGTAACATATTACATATAATGGTTAATTAGAAATTAATCATAATTAAATTTAAAAACTATACAGTATACGTCCACACATATACCAAAATTGAATATCCATATGGCCGGTTTTCATAACAAATTCATTTGAGGTTATAACATAACCACCTGTCCTTGGTATATTATGGAACCAATCATCTCTGGTTTATCACGTAACAACCCATATATGTTTTTTCATGTAGGAACATATAAAATTTAGTTGTACCATTATACAATATGAACACATAAAATATTTCATTTATCAATATTTCACTCATAAAATTTCATTTTAAATCACATTAATTAATTTCATGATATAGAAATATTCAATGCATTTCCAAAACCATTTAAAATATTTAATAAAGAGACATTTGAATCTAAGTGTCTCATACCAATTTCAAGCTTTTGGAATAAACTAAAATTTGAATATATCCATTTCAATATAAATTATTTAATAAAAACCATTTTGATAATATGGACATGAATTAGAATAATTTAGAAATATAAATCTTTAAAACATTAAATTTTTTTTATAATTAGAATGTCCCTTGCCACTTCAGAAACACTAGAATAAATATCATTAAAAAATAACACAAAAACCCCAGAAATATCATTAAAATTTACAATTTCATTATATAACATTTCAATAGAGACGTATATACCCTATAAAAGATAATAAAGGTCTATACCATGATAATATTCCCCAATGAAAGTAGATTAAGATGAAGTCCCTTACTATTTTTTCGATTCTTCCAACATGTTCCTTGTTATTATAGGCTAAGAAACATATATTAATTTCAAATTTCATGGGATAATTTTTCATGTATATTAATTATTTTATATCACTTATTACCATGTTATAAAAATTACATAATTCCTTATATCCGTATGAGGCGTTTTATCTATATTCGGTACATTAGTCTGAAAGGAACATGATTTCGAATTTTAGTATTCCATGTGGTTATAAGTCTATAATCACCCAAATAAATTTAATTATATATTAATAAATATTATACATCAATTATATATTTTAATTCATTATATTCATTTATGGTATGAAAAATTACCAGTGTTAGAATCATGGAGACGGTCAGTTGTACGTATGTATGAGTAACATTTTTATTTTGCATTCACCATTGTAGAAATAAGTAAATTATTATTTTAAATATAATTAATTATAATAATTTTAATAAAATAAAAATAAAAAGTTAAATATACTTATATATATCATACAAGTGATGTGGGGAACAAAAAATGATTCACATCGCTTTGTGGAAGTGATAGTTCACACGTACGCCCGAACGATGTTATCATTTCTATGTGCATCGAAGATAAGAACATAATTGAATTATTATTATTTAAATTGACAAATATTTCATTAATTTAATATATAAACATTTATTAAATCATTATAACATGTCTTGATAGACGGTAATAAAAAAACAAACTCAATCAGTTCACGAGGTGGTAGTTCGTCACACACACGAACAAAATGTTCATTCCACATTTGATAAAATTACAGATGGATTTAGGTGATGTAATTAACATAATAACTTATAAGTATATTTATTATATTTTAGTTATTATTTCAAATTATTATATGATGATTTACAGGAATTGGATGAATAAATAAAATAGAACACTTATAAAACATTATAGTTCCTTTATATGATAACCTTTATTAACTCCTTAACTCCTCTAAGGAGGGTGCTATGACTAAATTAGGTTCTCTATAATGTAGGTAGTAATTATAGTATGTTTTTAGTAGATATTGTATGATATAAAATGATTTTTAATTGTGGTTATTAAATAATAATGAGTACCTTCTAATAAGAGATGAGAGGGGTACCCGTGGAAACACATAAATATTAAATTAATTTAAATTAAATTCTAATTCCAAATAGTCCCAAAGTAATTTATTTCGAATATAATACGGTTTTTGATCTAATTAGAATCATACAATTAAAAATTTACTAGTTTTCAATATTTTCGAGACCTTATATTATTTTTTTACCCCTTATTTTACCCTTTTTAATCATATCGTGATGTAATGTTATTTACGCATTCTTGTTTCATGTAATTACCATAACATGTAAAACGTCCCAAAAAAGGTCCATTTATGACATATTTGGACCTATCCTAACCATTTGGATGTATATTTTATTTTTATGAATTTAATTTCAGTTATTAAAATATTTTATTTGTTAAAATACCCAGTGTAAATATTGACACAATTCATTAGTTGAATTTAAATGAAAATCATTACAAAAATATATGTTATAACCAACTAATTTAAATAATATTAAACATAAAAATATATCAATAAAATAATTTATTGAATAAATTACTTTAATTTTGTATTTATTTTAATATTTAAAATATCATATACTGGATTCTTTTAATTAATTAAGATATTATTACATCATCACTATATCACCATTTAATATATTAATTTATTTTATATAAATTATTAATAAATTAACATATTGTAGGAAATATTTTAATATTTTTAATTTCATTTTATAGTCTAAGATAATTCTTTTATAACCCCATATTAAAATGTTTTTAGTTATTAGAGACATGATTATCACATATTTATATTTATTTTGAAACACAATTTATTTTCCATAATCCCATAAAAGTGGAACTAAGTGGTCATAAAATCATCGCAAAAATACTCATGTCTGGGGTAAACTCATTAAATTAATTAAAATAAATTTAATGGCATTTTATATAATATTATAAAATTATTTGTACATTTAATTGCATGATTTATATTTAACCATGGTAACAAATTTATGACTACTCTTACTATTTATAATGAAAAATATATAAGGGACCAATTTACATAATTTTTAACTACTGAAATAAATATGGAATCCATTTTATCAAATTTGAAACATATAATTAGAATAAATTAATAAAAAATTAATCCCCATTGTCAAAATGAGATTACAGTTTTTTTAAAGTAAAAACCATCAAAATATTGACATGTGTTTATATCTAATTTAAATGAAGAATTTATTATAATCACCCTCATTTTATTATATTATAAAAACCTAATCTAAATATACTTTAAAATAAAATAAAATTCAAATATAATAATATAAATAACTTATATGAAAATATAGTTTTGAATTTAAATCCAGTACTTTATGTTTTCTTTAAAAAATAAATTTTATAAATAAAATACCAAAATTTCCTCCAAAGTAAATTTTTGGATCCTGATTCCAAATAAAATTATTATTTTTTGAAATATAATAAAATAATTTGGGAAATATATATTTAAAATGGGTTCTCCATTAAAAGGTGGCCAAATGACATTTTTTTTAATAATAAATCATTTATCTGAAAAATTGAATTTGTTCTTATATCATGTTCTAAAATCATATAAGATCATTTTTAAATATTAAATTGAATATATTACACATATATTTCATTAATAAAATCCAGAAGTAGTGATTTTATTGTTTTACAAACTTACATGTTTTTATTTGAATAGTTTTCATATAAACATTTCCTTTTAATTAAATAGGGTTTTATTTTCTTTTAGAAATAATTGTTCACATATGAATTAGTTATATGCATGTGTAAAAAATATATCCATAAATATATTATTACTGTTCATTTCCTCCATTTTAGCATCTAAGTTATAAGGTAACATAATAATACTTATTTCTTCCCTAAAGATTGATATGGCGTATTATGTTTGATATCAAACATATTGCCTCTTTTTAAAACCATGGGGTGTAACATTAATGCTCCATCAGGATGTTTGGAAAACATCTGGATAACAATGGTGAAAACCAGTAGATGAATTATATAAACATTATTAACTAACTTAGGAACACTGAGAATATGTTCCTTATATATGAAGGATATGAGGAGATAGTCCTAAAGGTATATATAGATTCTATTATTCATAAAAATAAAAATGATTTGAAATCATAGTGGGGATATATATTCACCTTGAATGGATTTTCTCTGAACAAAAAGAGTTCATAGAAATTTATAGTTACTTAATCTATATATTAATCTGAGTATATAGTGTGTAATGCACTAGAAAATATAATGTAGGAACATTGTATTCCTTAACATGTATGACACATGAGAAAAAGTTCCTAACGTAATATAATATACCAATTAATTATTATATATTTAACAGTTAAAATAAATTCAATAGATTATATATAATGAAATTAACGTGTTATTGTGTTACCACATGATATTTGGAACAACATGTTTCTGGCGTGCCTTGAATTATATACAAGGGTGAGTTTTACCAAACAATATATTAACAATTTTTATTAAACATAATAATTTATATTCTCATCATTATAAATAGAATAAAATATATTATGGTGATACATGTATTACACAAATATATGAATAACTAAATAGTTAATAATTAATTCGAAATATATATAAGATCATTTTAAAAATAAGGTGAATATTTTTTGGAAAACTGTATTTATACTAACAAAAAAATTACACTAATCAATTAAATTAATTAAAATTATTGAGTGACGTTAATTTATTATATATATATATATATATAATATTAAATATAATTATTTTTTGTTCATCAAAAATATTTGATAAGAATAAGATAAGAACAACCCCAATTATACACATAAAAACCTATATTTTTATTATGAATTTTTCCCACCTTTTAATGGAGAACCAATTTTAAATAAAAATTTTGGAATATTTTAGATTATATATGTAAAAATAAACTTTCTATTAAAATTTGAAACATAAAAATATTTTTCAGGAGATTTTGAGGTATTTTTCGATGATGTTTCATTTTTAATAAGTAATGAAAAATAATGAATTTTTATTCAAAATTGTTTTATCAAATCATTTATTTATAAGGATAAATAATCATTATTATTGGTTTCAAAATTTTAACACATCATATTTTTATCAAATAATCCAATTTAGGTTATTATAATAAATTTTACATTGAAATTAAATATATTTTTTTAGAAAATTAATGACATGAATTGGTTTCCCAATTCATATCGCCTGTGGAATTTATTAAAGTCGAAAAAGGACAATGCAACCTCGAGGTGTAAAGAACATACACTAGCAAGGAATTAAAAGGTTTACAAATAATATTCAATCCAAAAAAGAAAACCGGTTTGTGAAGACAGCCTAGACAAATGACCATTCAGTTGCTTCAAAGCTTGACCTTCAGAAATGAAGTTCATCCATAAAAGTAGCAATCTGCCCTATTGGAAAGACCGAACCATCCTCTCCAATAAAGCATGAACTACAACCATGCGGAGTAGAGGGAAATAGAAGGAGGAAGCCATCTTGCTGCCAAAGAATCCTTTCCACAGTCGTCAAATAGACAGAATTCATTCAGATCGAACCATGTAATCAGAGTAAAAAAGTCCAGCACTTGAAGAAGATAGATAAAATCTTCAAAAACAACCAGTTTCTAGGCAAGAACAAGCTGATGGTTCAAAGAATCTAGAACATGTGGCTTCTTATCATCATGATAGGAAGAGTAATTCATGACCTCACTTATCAACCATTCAACCTCAGTCATAAGGAACACCAATATCAGGATAGTACCAAGGAAATCCTTTCCTCCAATCCAAGACATCAACATCATCCTCTATAAGAGTACAGAAAACATCCAGATACAACCATCCCTGATTTCCAGAGTGCCAGAAAAATGAAGATGAATCTCATATTAAACAGAGAGACAGGTTGAATGAAACAGGATATATAAGTTCCCTCAAAGAAAAAACCATTAAGAAATCCACTGAATAGATCTGATCCAGATCCAAGAGAGAGCAAAAAAAAATTAGTCTTCAAAAGTATAAAGAGATCATTTCCATGGAATCCCTTTGAAGTTGAAATTTGGATTCTTCTTGAATTCCTCAACAACAAATATGGGAATTCTTTTCCGGAGTTCCAGATAAGTGTTATCGCTCATGTCACTATCTTTGTGTTTTCTAAAAGAAATTCTATCATTCTCATCATTCCATGAGTCTAGATCTTTTGGGAAGTCCAAATTTTCGTCTATTACATATGAATCACTAATAGTAGGGTCATTATCATCATCCTCACTAGAGGAGGATTCTGAATCTGTTGCTTCAGACTCAGACACCATTTCGGTTGGCACAGGCTGTGGAGGGATGAAGTTTTCATCCTTCACCTGGGGAGCCAGGGATATTGTGTTAATTTTTCTTTCAGTTTTGGAGTGGTCCTTACATTTTTTTTCTTGTCTATAGTTCGGAGTGACAAAACCATCTGTGTCAACAATCGGTTTCTTTCCTTTTTTAGAACTTGATTTCAAAAACTCTTCCTCTAGAAAATACGATTTATCATGTTCATCTTGAAAGGACTCATCTGAATCAGATTGAACCGCTTCATCTCCTCCTTGTTCATTGATATTGGTCACTACAGTAGAAATTTCAACACAGGTTTTGACCTCATCCTTCTGCATAACCGTTAGGGAGATGGAGGCATCAAAAGGATTATGGGTGCCTTTGTTACCAACAATAGTTAATGGTTGGGTGGTTTTGGGTTTATAATTCTCTACCCAAACTGATTTTCATTTTGGGAGGGGAGGTGGTATCCACTTTTCTCCTCACACTCAGCATGATGATGTCCAATCCTATAGCACTTTTTACAAAAAATAGGAACATTTTCAAAAACAACTTCCTGTATAAAACCATTTGAGCCATTTTGCAACCAAAATCAAGATGGCAAGAATTGAGAGATGTCAAATTCAGTACACACTCGAGCCACTGATGGTCGAGACATGTTATGCGTGGAAAAATCAAGTTTAAATGTCTGACCAAATAAACTAGAAATAGATAAGAGAGCTTTCTTCTTGAAAAGATGAAGTGTGAGTCCTAGAAAGCCCAACCAAATGGGGACAGTAGGTGGTTCGAAGTCAACACAGATGTTAGGTGTCCATTTCATGACCTTCATATAACAGCCTCTGAAGCACCAAGAAACCCTCACCCAAAGTCGGTAATTTTCGTTTTCGGAGGAAACTCTCAAAAGAACATGTAATGAGTTCCGGAGACCAACATGAAAGTTTTCGAAACCTATGTTCTCAAGGGTTTTCCATAGAATAAATAAGGAGGTCTATGGTTATACAACATTCCAACCAAGACAAAGCACAAATCCGAAGAAAGGATCCATACCTCCTCATCCGAGAAAGAAATTGATGATATCCCACGATGACGGAAGAAGAATAATTGATAATTTATATTATGGTAAAAAAGTATTTGGGGGAAAATATTAGACAATTTAATTAACATTAATTATAATTTCCAACACAATATTATGCTTAATAAAGTATTAAACCCTTAACTAATGTGCCAAAATGACTTAAAAACTTGTAAAAACAAATTTTATGGCCATAATTATGTCATGAAACATCCATTATTGAGATTTTTTGTTTATTTTGATATCTTTTTGGTAAAAAGTTCTATAGACCTAACTTGTTCTAAAAAATAAAAAGTTAGTCATTTTCCACCCTTATAAAAGTCATCCACTCCCCCCACTTCCCCACACCAATAAAGACAATTTTTAAAGAAAAATCTCTTCTAAAAAAGCTCATAAACATCCTGAATATCATCCTATAAGCATACCCTTGGGAAAAAACCAATCTAAGGAAACATTTTTATATAATCCAAATTGAGTTACCGAATTACGAGGTAACATCTTTCATTAAGAAAATTAGTTTTATTTCAAATTTAATGTCCCTAAAATCATATTATTAAATGATTTCCACAGTATTATATCATGTTCTTATTTTAGGATTTCTAATTATTCTTACACACACACCCATTTAATGGGTAACAGACATACTATATATGTGAATGGTGTACTATCACCTCATGAAATGATGATTTTCTATTGTTCCTATATATCCTCTCATTGTGGAAATTATGTTGTAAAATCTATTTATATATTTCATATATGATATTTATTATGTATCTATGTTTTTCTACTTATTTTATAATTCATACACCAATACTTTCCATTTTTTATAAATACAGTAACATCAATTGTGGAAGTGTGGACAACATCCCCCTCAAGGCAGTGGGATTCATTCACACTATATATGGAACATATGAATTATGATTTTAATTAAAAATAGGTTACATAAATCTATATATTATATTCCTAAAATTATTAAATACCTCGAAATATAATATATATCATTTAATTATTATCATTTCAGAGGGTTAAAATGTTATTACATCATTTTTGGACGTGTGGGCCACAACCTCCACGACATAATGTGAATCCTTTTACATAAAAATATTGATATATATAAGTACATATTATTACATGACATGTTGTTTATTATATATTGATAATTATTTATAGATATAGTCTTAATTACCTTCATTTCATAATGATCACTATTAAATGGGAACATTACTAATACGTATGTTCGACCTACTGTCTTCATGATTGTAGTGTTGGTTAATTTTTCATAACCACAATTAATGACCAATTATAGAATAAGAATATATCTCTAAATATGATAATTATTTCTAGATTATTATTATTTAAATGTCATATAATGACCCCTTTTACAATTATTAACCTACCAAAGTTGTTTTTTACACATAAATTAAATTTTGTGAAAAAACTCGACACAAAAATAATTGATTATGTCAGTTTATACAACATGAAAATTAGTGATATAATTATATTGTAAACATGTAAAATTTTATCATGAATGTATATAATTAACATAAATTTTTTATTATGGAATATAAATACATACAATACATAACAGATACAAGTTAAGAGATTTTCATATCACTTTTTTCATTAATGAAATATATGTGATATTCAACATTTAGTTCTTGTGTATGTTGTATATACTACCAATTTTGATATATTATATCATTAATTATTTAATATTCTTTATATATAAAATATTATTTTAATATTATTCCATCATGGGGCTTATCATTTAAAATTGGTCATAGTCTTATGGGACACATTGGGATGTTTAATGACTATTTTCCACAATAATAATAATAATAATATTTCAATAGATTTCAAATTCAATGAAATTTTATGACCTTTGTCAAATAAAATAGTTATGTTTCCCCTAATATTGTTAAAAATTACAATTTTCATTTATTATTACCATTTTCCCACTCATTGGTACTCATGGTGTTTATAAAATATTTTTTAGAAAACCCAAAATCGTTTCTCTCTTCACTTGGAGAACCTGTTTTCCTTTCAAAAACCTATTTATAAAATGTTTTAAAAAATTAGTTTAACTATTTCAAAATGATTTAAAAATGTAATTTTTACCCTTTAAAATATGATTTAGTTTTTTGAATTTTATTTTTAAGGAAATGGATTTTCATATAGTTTTTGAAAATAAAGTATATTTTCTATAAAAATATTTTCTAATTTCTTATATTAAATCATCAATTAAACCAATGCATTATTTTAATCAACATGGGTTATGTTTTATTGATACCATCCAAAAATATTCCTCTTTATGGTTTTCATCATTATTTCTCAATAAAGTATTGATATCAAAGACCTTGATTAAATTTAATCCCATTGATATATTTAATTTCTTATGATCACTTGATAGTAAATTCCCCATCAATATCCATATCATTTTTCATGGATATGACAGTTATCTGAACTATATAAAATTTTAATACATTGTATACTATGAATTTTATTTAAATAATTAATGAAATATTGATAATTATTTAACCTTTATTCATTATTGGAATTTGATAAGGCACATATTTTATTTGATTTTAGGAATGATTTAGAATGTTAAAAAGATATGTTCATGAATGTTTATGGTAAGTCATATCGGTTTTGGACAGGTTAATGAAATCACCCCGATGAATTAGTAGCCTCATGGGATTAGTTACTTGCATATAAACCGTAGATATATTTCTACATGAAATGTTAAATTGACTTGTGAAATGTATTGAATGTAATAGTGTAATTTACCTTTGAAAAATTATGTATGATAATTTTTTATTTTCATTATTTAGTATATTTTATTATTCACACATAAATTCTTATGTAGAAAAGTACATAGATACATTTGATTTTATGATATTTGATTAAGTGGAATGTGCTATGATTTCTTACACTGCGGTTTTAATTTTTCCTTTTCTATTTATTTGGATGGATTGTGTTTCCATTTATTAACATGCTGAATTATTTATGAACTTATATATTAAATAATTGATTATATGTCATGTGGGATCAATGTATTATCTTTTCACAATTATTATTTAACATGATTCATTATTATATCAATTATGTTTTTCCCTTAATGATCATTTCATATAACACTTATTTGGTTTATTTTCCCCCATAATACAAGAAAACTGAAAGATGTTTAAGGATATTCTAAATGGTATAATTTTTTTCATCACATATTTAATATATAAATAATAAAAAATTGTGTTGTAATTAGTGTAATCTATTTTAATGAAATACATATGTATCTATCTGGTTCACCTTCATTACTAAACTCTCCATCCATCGGGATTACATTCCATGTAGTCATGAATTATAATTGATACTAGCCACCTTTTCCAAGCTATATGGGATGTGGTTGTGACAGTTGGTATCGGAGAATGTTTAGTTGATACCTTGGGAAAAAAAGTCAGGGGAAAATTTAGATCACATAATCCAATGGTAAAATGTTCTGAAACATATAGAAGATCACCATATAAATTGTTAAAGTATATATTATATGGGTATTACATGAAATAAATCTCTCTCTATATAGTATAGTTGAACATGGTTCTGCAAAAAAAATTCTATGAGTACAAACTACAAAAAGGTGTGTTTAGCCTAATTCTGCAAAACCATTTACAAAATAATGAGCCTTATTGTGAAACTGGTTTCACAGTATCAGAGGATATGATTATGATAATTCAGAGTTTTTTAAAACCATTATAAATTTTTTTTTGTGAGAAGAAATATACTAGGAACCTAAGGTTCTTAGTATTAAATATGAGGTGTCATGGTTAGAAATAATTACAATGATATTATGGACAAACATAGAGAAATAAAGGACCTATGTAGAAATAAAATGGATGAATTATTTATGAATTGGTCTTGTAATAAAAACCTTTAACAAATGGAAATTTAGTGTTTATAATTATTTCAATGATATCTATCATATTTTATTGGTAAATTATATTAATTTGGATATAGAAATGGGTAACCTATATTTCGGGTGAAAACCAATCAAGTTCAAAAAGGACAGAGGTCTTGAACCAAAGATAAAATGATGATAAGGGTTTCACACCAATAACTGAACTATGCAACGACCTGTTTAATATGTCATTATTTATTGTTATGAAAATTGATGAAATTTTTTTTATTATGAAGAAGTTGTATTTTTATTATTGAAATATGTCATTAACATATTAGTTTTTGAAAATAGTTAGACATAAATATATCACCCCAAACATTTTATGGTATGTTTCTTTTAAATACATTATATTCATTGTAAATTTTTAATAACACACTTAGTTTCATTGATACAACACTTGTTTATTTGGGATATACTCATAACTTATACATTAAACTTAAACTTTCCACTTATGTGTTTTGAATTTTGAAAAACAGACATACACGTTTGTGATCCTTGTAATATTTGGATTCTGATAGAATCACGTTCATTTTTGGTGAATAGTATGTTAACCAAATGAAAAGAAACATTCCCTTTTGAATAGTAACCTACCCTTATGAATAGATACATTACAATCATTAATGGTAACCTTAAAAATGATAGTATAAATAAAAATTAGGCACCTTTAAAATGAAGATGAATATTTTAAGTGTCTTTTTTTCAATTAAATACTATTTTTAATTAAAATTTTAATTTATAATATATGGAAAATTATTTTTAAAATATGAAGTATATATTTGGATTCTACTTGTAGAAAAATGATTAGGGTGAATTTTTGGGATATTTGGGTTTTTTTATTTTTTAATAAATAGTAAAATACAATAAATTACAGTAAATGATAATTACTTTTTTAATGAATCATAGGTGTTGATATGATTATGGAAGCCCAATTGGCTCAATATGACATGAAATTATTACATTTGGAATAACATGAATCAATATTATTTATAGTTTTGAGAATAATACTATGATATTGATTAAAATAATGTAAAATCACTCCTCCCATACACTATATAAACCACCCATCATCATTCTTCCCCCAACACCTATCAAGCTTTAAGACATGACTAAATTGTACTCAAATATATTCCTAATATCCTAATCCATGTTCATGACATTCTGGTCACACCAACAAGCCAAAAACAAATATCTTATGAATATTCTAAAGGATGAGTACTGAACAGGTGACCCTCTCTTCCCTTATCATTCAAATTATATTACAAGTTCCATTAATATTTTTCTCTCTACTCACCTCCCCAGGTCAAAATGCTAATATAAATACATAACATTAAATGGAATTGAATTTTATTAGGCTAATTTAATATTTCATCATCATCTCTCTTTCCCGTTCCTCTTACTCTAAAAATTAAAATATCATCTCATATGTATTAATTTATCATATTCAAGGATGACGGGTTTTCAATTTCATCTATTATATTCAATAATAGTCTTGAAACATTTTTAATGGTTTAACATGATCATAATATATTTATTCTAAATTATTATGTATTCAGTAATCCTTACACACTCATAATATAAAATAATAATATAGAACAAGATCGTTATGACCAAAACTGCTATGTTAATCCAAGCATTTGTAATTAACTTTTATCTAATGATACATCCTTATGGTATATAACAAAAATTCTTTAAAAGATCATTTATATCTTTCTAATTTTACTAATAATATATATTAACCATTGAGGATGTTTTACCACATTTTAAACGAACTTCCATTCATGAGAATAAGTAAACTGATCATGAAAACCAAGGAAGAAAATGATTCCCAAAAAGAATGATCCTATTAAACCCGTCAAAAGTTCATTAATGGACTTTATAATGTTATACCTAAATAAATCAAATTTTAATTACAATCTATAATTATTAAATAATGAATCTAATTATTTTTATTCAGGTCATTAAGATCAATCACAAAAATATTTGTGCATAATGTAAGGGATCCTCTCTCTCACTTTTATTCAAGAATCCCCACTATATTGGGTCCTTTTCTTTTTAATTTTTAATTATGGGGTATGTTTTATAACCTTCCCCATAAATTCCTTATGATATATAAATGATGTTATACCCATTTATCTCTCTTTAATCCCTTACAATAACTCACATTACTGTGTTGAAATATTTTCAAAGTGATCCTCATGTAACTTTTATTTTAGTGAGTTTTACGTTGTTCAGCATAAATATCTTTTATGTGTTGTATATTTATAGAAATATGATATATAATATTTATATTATATTTATATTAATGATATTCAGTGATTCATTTTATTATTATTTACTTTATTGATTGTAATGTTGTAAGGGACTTTGTTTTGGATTCCATTTTATTATGATTTATGTGTTATTTTACACCTAATCATTCTTATGTGGTGTACCTAATAAAAACTTGGGATGATATTTAATTTCAAATTCTTTCTAAATTATATATCCATATACTAGTTTCATGGATATGATTTTTTCCTTAATCTGTATACCCATTCATATACGGTGTTTATTTGGAATGTTGTTCTAACTATGGAAATATTGGTGAATATGTATCCTCAACTCTATATGGATATTGAAAATTTATATTTTAAATTTGTTAAATCTATTTTCAATTAATGATTTGGACTTTCAGGGATAGGTGGGCGCCTCTATAGGCCCCTGATGCATCAATAGGTCTAATGAGACAACTCATTTGGCGAATAACCATTCGAGTATATTTCCAAAAATCAGATGTGTTTCTACACACTGATATAATCTCTTTTGGAAGTATAGTGGTATCACGTACCATATACAAGAATTAATATTAATAATAATTCTCTTTAATCATTTTCAGTTATTATTGTCCTTGATGTTTTCACTATGACATAACCATTGGATGTCGTTTTATTATCAGTATACTAATGGTGTGTGTTTTTCAATTATTCAACTTTCCATATTGACTATTCCATTTTGATTGATATTCAATTATTGTTAATTCACTTTTCTTCTATGTTTAACCCTTACTTTTCATTTGAGCTCACCCCATTATTTTTACCTTAAAATGGTTTTGAAGAGGATACCATTTATTGAATTCTCGTGGATGTGGTTTATTTGTTTTTATGAAATATTGTATTTTGTTACCTTCCCATTGTAATGTTATTTTCATGCATGTATCTAGTTCTTCCAGATAATGAAACTGAATGTTCCTTCAGGATTCCAGTTGTTTTTATTATGCCAATGTAATAAGTAATGCACTGGATCCATGCTTCTGGGGTTGGGGTGTTCAGTTTGTATCAGAGGATGTTTTGTAGAAAACATGGAAACTATATTAGAAAATGTAGATTAGGGAACATAGACCTAATGTACTATTTTAGTAAAACAAACATGAACATCATGTTTTTTGTAAGTAATGGATTATGATGATCTTTCTTGAAAATACATTCATGTGTGTTTTAAAACAAATAGAAGTGGCTTTGGAACATATGTAACTAGGAGTGAAAACTACGTGAAGGGGTTTTGATATTGACTTGGGGTCTCTTGTTGCACGAAAAAAGGCCCTTCTATGATCTTGGTTGGATACTGTTGGAAGATATGCTTATAATAATTCACATTTTCCTTATAATCCCTTATGAAGTATTTGAATGTAATTTTTTCGCAAATAAAACTTGTTTATGATATTATCTATGAATGTAATTTTAATTTATGCCATGTAATTTTCTAGTTGAAATTTTACATTAAGATTCATAATCAAACATTTTGTAAGACATTATTTAAAAATTGCGCCTAAGGAAAAAAGGAGAAGAAATTCAAAAGGAAATTTAAGGATTTCCCCACTGAGAAAGTCAAAAATTTCAATATTAGAGAAGATCAGATCATGTCCATATTGGGAAAACATACTCAGGATGTAACAAATATCCATGATACCCCAATATTGGGTTGTTTCATATTGAAAAAGCCCCCATATTTTAGTAGGACTAGTATTCCAGTAGTATCAGATTAGTGGATCAAGTCCCTTGAAAAGATATTATTGGCATTGATATGAAATGAAAATGAAAGGTGAGTGTTGTAAGTATATTATCTCAAGGGTGATGCTGGTAAATGGTTCTCCATGATCCAAAATACCATGGGAGAAGAATAAATAGGAGATATGGAATGGAGTAATTTAATGAAATAATTTTTAAAAATATTTCCCTCGTGATAATGAACAGAAATGAAGAGGAAATTACTTACCCTAATGAAAAGGGAAGATGATAATGTTATGTAGTATGAGAATATCTGCACAATAATAGCTAGGTATACTATATTTTACATATGTAATTCTGAATAAAATATTGGTAACTTCATTGATGGTCCAATGCCATGTATTCTAAGGGCACTATCTTATCAAACATTTTCATCATATGATAAAATTGAATAAAGTTCCATTAAAAAGAGAAGTTATTTTCTAGATCAAATTTCATCATGGGAATCTAAGATAATAACTGGTACTCAGATAACCATAGAAAATGTGAAGCACCAAATATGAACATGTGAATAAAGCAATTCCCATTTTGTGATAATTTTGGAATGAATCACCATGGGAATTGCATGAAAGGCATGGGAATCTTCTATAAGTGTATAGAATAGGGTTATCGGTATAATGAATTCAAGTGGTAGAAAAAAGTCAATTATTTTCAATGCTATAATTGTAATGATATGGGACACTATGAAAATGAGTTTCCTGAGAAAAAAAGAATCATTCCTCAGAAAAGGCCACAAGACCAAGGGAAAAATTATGCGATTACAACCGCAGAGGTTGATGTTCCTAATGTTGTGGTGGAAGATACATTAATTATTTCCCAAGGTAGCCAATGATTTATTTAATTCTAGATCATTTCCTTCATTTATATTTTCATAGTTGTCCAAGATAACCAGACATGTCCAATTTTATTTAATATAGGACTTTTTAGACAAAACTCCAAGGGGATATATAATTTCAACAATGGTGTGTCAATTAGTCCCCCTTATGACACATAATCCTAATTTAGTTGATAAATTTATCATCATATCAATGATTGAATTTAATATAATTATCTAATTAAATTGGCTGTCAAATTATGATGCGAAAATATATTGGAAGAATATAGAAGTTACAATTTTTGAAAATGGTGTAGAATCCCTTATACTTAGATTAGAAACATCACAATAAGATTCTTATTTAGATCCACCCCCAGTAGCTCTACTAAATGAAATTCATGTAGAGTAAGAGAACCCAATATCGATGGGTAATGAAAGAAATTGTCAAACTGAAGATGTATGTATAGTGAAACAATATATTTATGTGTTTATAGAGGATTTAATTTGACATCCTTTAGATCAGGAAATGAGTTCTGTAATGATTTAATTTATGGTGAAATTCATTTATCAATGACTATATATAGAATGGTGACTGTGTAATTAGTGTATCTAAAGAAACAAATAGAGTATTTGAGTGATAATGAATTTATTCTACCTAGTGTTTCTATATGGGGATCCCTTTTCCTCTTTGTCATGATGAAAGATAGATCCATGAGGTTAAATATTGATTATAAGGAAATAATGAAATTAAAATAAAGAATAAGTATCTTATGCATGTAACTGATGATTTTATTGATCAACATAACAGAGAAAAATATTTTTCAAAGCTTTAACTTCGATCTGGATATCACGATGTTTGTTTAAGGTTGGATGATATTCAAAATACGTCATTTCGAACTAGGTATGTGCATTATGTGTTTACATAAAATCATTTTGGACTGACTAATGTGCACTCTGTATTCATGGATCTAATGAATTGGGTTTTTAAGGAATATAATGATGAATTTTGAGGAATTTATTGAGGATATCGCACTATACTCCAAAATCAATGAAGACTATGATAATCAAATGATGGTTGTTCTAAAAACTCTAAGAAGAAATTAATTATATGGGAAGTTTAGAAAGTTTCAATTTTGGCTTCAATCTGTTTCTTTTCTTGTTCATGTTGTCTCTAAGGATGGAATCTTAGTTGATCTTATGAAGACAAAGGCAATCCAACAATTTACCATGCCAACCAACATAATTGTGGTATGAATTTTTAATTACTTATCAGGTTACTATCGGCATTTTGTTCCGAATTTCACTTGAGGGGCTAACCTGTTAACCAAGACCACACATAAAGGTGTTAAGTTTGTATGGTCCAATGAATGTAAAAAAATCCTTCATGAATTGAAAATAATATTGGTTAATTCTCAATTTTATACCCTTTCATCTAGAAATTATGGAATTGTGATATATAGTGATGCATTAATGAAAATACTAGGTTGCATCTTTATGTAAAACGATAATGTTATTTATTATGGATCATGGCAGTTTAAGGATCATGAGAATAATTACCCAACTCACGACCTTGAGTAAGAATCCACAATCTTTGTTCTAAAAATAAGGAGGAATTTTCTCTATAGTGAATGATGTAACATATATACACATCATAAGAGTTTGAAATACATTTTTATATATAAATAACACCATATGAGGCCAATGAGATTTCCTGAGTGACTCAAATATTGTCATTTTTCAATACACTACCACCCAAGAAATGAATATAATGTGGTGGGTGAATTAAGTAGGATGGAACATGTACTTATTTCCCAATGTGGATTTGGGGGGATCATATATTCATGTATCTACAAAATATGGATATGTTCATTGTAAAGGATGGAGAAACATACTTCCTACATCAAATGATTACAAAACTATCTTTACTAAGAAAGATAAAAATCTCAAAATCTGATGATGAGAATATGTACAAGAAAATTAATTCTTTTAAGGATGGTAGAATAGTAGAATAAATTGATGAGGAAGGAGTTCTGAATTTTGGGAAGAGGTAATGTGTTCCATCAATACGTGAGATAAAAAAGGAACTATTAGATGATGCACATTGCTAACAATTTTCTATACACCCTAGTTTCACTAAGATGTATAGATATCTGATGCGACATTTTTGTTAGATAATATGAATCGAGAAATTGAAAACTACATGTCAAGGTGTCTAGTTTTTCAAATAGTGAAGGAAGAGAGACAACATCTTATAAATGTGTGGAAACCTCTACCTATTCATATGTGGATGTGGGATGACATTATGATGGATTTTTTCACTAGAATACCATGAACACCTATAAAGAATGATGCAATATGGGTATCTATTTATTGTCACAAAAAGTCCAAACATTTCATTTCTATAATACATAATTTGCCACTTGAGCATTGAGAATGATTTTATATTAATGATGTTGTAAGAATTCATAGTGAACATCTATTAATTGTGTGAAATCGAGATCCCTTGTTTAAATAAAGTTTTTGTAAAAGTGTCCAAAAGGCATTGCATATTGAGATTCATATGAGTACTACTTGTCACCCTCAATCCGATAGAAAGTATGGAAGGACTATTCAAACAATGGATGACATTTTTAGATTGTTATCTCTTGATATTCAAGGTATTTGCGATCAACACATTCCTTTTGTGGAATTTTAATACAATAATAGTTTCCATTATTTCAATAAATTGGTTCTATATGCAGAATAAAATGTTAAGAGGTTTCAAACTCTATATTTTTGGGATGAACCTGGTGGGATGAAACTTTTAGGCCCAGAACATATCAAAGAGATAACTGAAAAGGTAATGAAAATTCCGACCTATATTAATGTATACCAATGTATGGGAAAGAGTTATTCTTCCAACCAAAGAAAATATTTTGTATTTAATGTTGTATATCATGTCTTTCTAAAATTATATCTATTGAATGGTGTCTTATAGTTTGAAAAGAAATGGAAACTAATCCCCATGTACATTTGATCATTTGAAATTCTAGAAATGATCAAAGCTGTAGCTTACTGTTAAGAAATACCACAATGTATCTTCATGTTCATGATGTGTTCCATGTGTAATTAATAAAAAATACAATCTATACCCAATGAATGTACTCACTTATAATGAAATAGAATTAGAACATGAATTTTCATACTATTAAGAGCCTATCAATTTTCTTGAAACAAGGGAGCATGTATTGATAAATCGGACAACTCATCCCGACAAGGTTCTTTGGAGAAACCATAAAATAGAGGAAGCAACATGGGAACATAAGAATGTTATAAAGAAGAACCACCCACTTATTACATAATGAATTTATACATGAAACATTTTGATGATAAAATATCTAATGGTGGGATAATATAACACCCCATACATTTTAAGTTATGCTAATCAAAAATACTTTCAATTGATAGACTATATCTAATAAAGAACTTAGTTTCTTTGAAACAAAAAATGGTTATTTAATAGATTGTCATAACATATCCATTAATCTAAAATTTTCTACTTCTGTGATTTAAGTTTTCAAAAATGGGCATACACAATTGCAATCAAGGTGATATTAGGAGTCTGATAGAATGAAGTTAATTTTAATTGAATAGTAATATATCCTTATGAATAGTGACATACCCTTATTAGTAGTAATCTACCTTATAAATACTAATATGAACTTCATGAATGGAAACCTTACTCATTAATGTATAAAAAAATTATTAACATTAAAAATGATGATGAATATTCTAAGTGTTGGTATTTTTAGATTAAAAAAATATTTTTAATTACAAATTAAATTCATCATATTGAGAAAATTATTTTTGAAAAATGGAGTTCATTTTTGGATTCTACATGTTGAAAATTATTTAGGGTGAGTTCTTTTTTTATTTTTATGAAATTATTGATTTTTTATGAATAGTAAAATATGATAACGTATGATAATGAATAAATATGTGGTTTACTGCATCATATGTGATTATAGGGTGATTTAAGAACACTTTGATCGAAATCACCTGAAATTATTACTTTCTGGGATGACATGAATCTAGAATATTCATATTAATGAGAAAACATTTTAAAATAATTATTAAAATAATGTAAAATTAATCCACTCATCCACTTTATAAACCACCCCTCATCCCCTCTTCCAGCCACTCCTCTGAAGCTTCATGATTTGGATAGCTTATGCTCAAATGTCTTCCTAATCTCCTCCACAAGTCCAAGACCTGCTGGTCAAACCAAAATAAAAATAACAAATGCCTTAAGTATATTCTCAAGGAGGAGTACTGAAGAGGTTACCATCTCTTCCCTTTTCATTCAAAATATAGTACACGTTCTAATATTTTGTTTCCCTCCCCACACCTCCCCACAACCAATGTAACATCCCAGGTAAATGAAGAATATGACATTTCCATATTTTTTAATATTTCTGAATTAAATAATTATTTAAATTTAAATAGGATTCTATGTTTGATGGAGTACCTGACACCCAACTATGGGTTTCTCAGAAAATCTCATGTTTCACATAAGGCTTATTCATAATAAAAAAATCATATAATTTTATTTTAAGTGGTAGTTAATGGTTAGTCGATGTATTGGTGGGAATGAACAGAAAAAAGTAAAATATGATTATTAAAGTTTGTTAAAAAAATTACATTATGCAATAATTATTAGCGGCATAAAATTAAAATGAATTCAATTTAAACCATAAATACTGTAATTTTCATTAAAAGGTCAATGTACCGCCTTTTAGTGGAAAACCATTTTTAAATATAGTTTTTGTAACTTTTAAATGTTCTGTCTGACAAAATAAAATTCTTGTTTAAAATTTTGACATCAATGTTTACTATGGGTAATTTTTTTATTTTTATGATAAAGTTGATATTTTTTAATGAATAGTGAAAATACAGCATTTTTAAATCAAAACTACCTTTCCATATAATGTATTTATATAGATAGATTGTTATTTTAATTGGTTTTAAAATTTAATTGGATTATATTTTTACCATTTAATCAAATTATGGACATTAGATGTAATTTCACTCTTAAATTGGGAATAAACAAGTATCAATCTTATGCTAGTTATTATTTCTTAAAAACTCGCTTTTCTGTTTTGACAAAGAGAATTAACTTTAAATTAATTTCTACCACTTCTGTATTTATAATTTCGAAAAATGGATTCCATTTTGGTATCAGGTGGTTCATATTTTGTAAATATATATATTTTAATTTTGATATTATTAATATTTATATTAGTAAATATTTTATTTACCATGGTTAAAGTGTAAATCTAGTAAATAAGGGGAAAATATAATATTATAATGATATTAAATTACCTGCAAACATGTCCTAAACCAATTGGAAACGATATTTCTGACCAAGGGATTACTTGGGTCGTTTTTGGCACCCCATGGAGGCACATGGGAGTGCTAATGACAATTTATATTAATTAATTTAATGTAAGGAAAAAATTTACAAAAACATATATCTTATAGTAAATCACTTTTTTCATGGGGTTATATATGTTATCACTGAGACTATAAATATTTATTTGAAATCTAAAACTATATCCTACATCAAAGTATTTTATTTTTAATTTTTACAGATCAAAAAATAAAATTATTTTTGACACAAGGATGAAATATTGAATAACTAATTAATGAATGATTTAAATTAATGAGATTATAAAAATTTAAAAAATATCCAGATCATATCCTATTTTTATTGAATGGTTTTATTTCAAAAAAAATACATTATTGTTGAATTCAATGACTATTGGATCTTTTTAAATTTAAAATAAATTTAAAATAAAATAATGCGTCCATACTTTCCTAAAGAGCACCTCCTCCCTCTAATAGAAGGACACCACCTCTATCTATTACACACACCTATCATGTCGATTGAATTGTCCATAAGCATCCCAAATAATCTCCCAACATCCCACTATTCCACCTAGAAGTATTACTTTAGGCATAAGGAATTTCAAAGAAACTTTTTGGTTCAATCCAAAGGGAGTTAACAAATTTAAAGGTATTGTCTTCTCTCAAGTTCGTCTCTTTTATTTTCCTTATCTAAAAAACTAAACACTATTTATAACATTATTTTATAACAAAAATAGTATTATCTGTATACAATATTGTTTTTATGAGAATATATCTAACTAAACATACACACACCTTCATCTAATGGATATGAATGTACTGTTTCTGTGGACTGAAAACGGTTGCCTCACAAAACGATGATTGTTCAATATTCTACTAACCCCTCTCATGGTGGACATTATGATGGGAAATTTACTATATATGAAATATATTCTATTTTATTTTATCAATATTCTTATGTAATTCTCATTTATAACATTCCATTATGATTTTCTGTTTTTTTAAATACAATATTACCATTTGAGGAAGTGCATACTTCCGCAACCTCAAAGTGATATTACACGTTCATAACAATAATGAAACGCATAAAAGAATTTTTTAATGAAATCATATAACATATATATAATATTAAATTAAACTATAATTTTAATATACCTATGTATCATTATGTTTTCATTTTTTTAATATGAAAAAAAGAAATGAAAGTAGTGTTCATGCGTACGTACGACTAACAATCTCCATGAACGGTCCATTTCATTTCCTATGTCAAAATTTTATGGAATATTAAATATATATATATATATATACTTGATATATATATGATATATATGATATATAAATAATGAATATCATTCAAGATATAATGTACTTTTGACCACATGGAGAAATTATAATTATAACAAGTTCATTTCTAACTCAAATTCTGAACATCGACAAAATGTCAGATATGAACTCAAATAATTAACTAATTCTTATTGTAAAGTAAAAAAGTGATATAAATGGAATAACAAACATTAAAGTATTCTAAGTAATTTATAAATTAATTTATGTTTATTATTCTGGAAGAACACGGAACAAATGAGTAAAGTCGGACAAGAGGTAAGGTGTTTTCATCTCACTTTTTATTCCTGTGTGATTCATGCTATATTTTCCAGTATTTAATTTAATGTTTTGAATGTACAGCCCATGATTGTATTATATGTGTAATTTACTATAATTAATGGGTATTTACATCTTCATTGTATGATATTTCTTTCATGGGGTTTGTGTTTTGAAGGTTACCAAATCGGTAAGTGGACTTCTTAACCCAATTTCCATTCCTTGGGTTAAACTTATACTTATTAATTAATTTATTATATGAATATGTGTGAATGAAATATGATTATTTTACACTTGATAACCACTTATATTGGTATTATTTATGTTTTTTACACATAGTTATGTCATTGATTTATCCTTAATGTAATGATATGTTCTTTCTATGGGAAACTTTCACCCTCCTCTTTTAGTCAAATACTTATTTTATATTATGTATTTTAATTTCCATTATATTATGTTGATATATGTTCATATATATATTTATTGATGTCCCTTTTATGTAAAAGTGATGATATACCCTTTTCTCTCTAATCATCTCATTTTCTAAATTTTAATGTGAGGTCGTTAGGCAAGAAAATATTCATAATGGACTATGTCTCAATATCCTTCTGTTTGAGGCATATCTTGATCTTTTGAACCTTTATTATATTATTGGGTGTATATACTGACTTTTGAAATATTCTATCATGAATATCTTTACTCTCAAGATATTATAATCTATTTTAATGTTATAATGTAATTATTTTAATTGAAGTATTTTATCCAGTGGTAAGGGACACATTAACTAACATAATGTTTTAAATGTTTTAAATAATTATGTTTATAAATATTTGTCATTGTTGTATATGTTTTCAAAATGGTTTTTATGATATATATAAATGGATATTAATGTTTTAAAATGATAATTTCGTTAAAATTTTCTAAGTGGTATTGGACACTTTGATTCAAAAATATCTTTATTAAATGTTTTAAATGGTTTCAAAAATGGTTTTGACAACACATTAATAATGTCAATATCATGAAATGATATATTGTGATGTGGAAATTTTATCTTTTCAGTATTCTTGTGTTATGTGATTGATTGTTTTGTTGTTCTTTGGAATTGTTTATGCATATGGTTGGTTTCGTAATAAAACTAGAGCGTGTCAAGAACCGTACCCTGGGGCCCATGTCGTGACTACCCCAAGCCTGCCTCCCATAGACTATGGGCTGGAAACCAGCAATGAATAGGAATATTCCTATAATGGGAAGGCATTTCCTTTAAACCTATATAAACACACAAACATAGAACACAACAAGTAGAAACCGAAACTACTGTACTAAAAGGGTACTAAATGTAAGGGGGATGAAATAAAATACAAACTGAAGAGTACAAGTACAATAGAAAAGGGGAAACCTTGCTCCTGGATCATCCATTGAGGATCCGACCTAAAGGGTAGGTACAGCTCATGATCAGTAGTCACTACAGCACTTCATGTTAAAGATCCACCTACGAGCACCATCCATCCCTGCAACCCTCAGCCTCAATCAGCATTTTCCATCGCCTACACAATACACAACGAGGTGCGGTCATATCCTATGCAAGGGTGAGTATAACGACACACAGTAGGGTCCACCAGACCCTCGAAGGTATCCCAGAGTTCCACAAAGGAAAAAACAACAAAGAAAGGCTCCAACCACAAAGGATAGAGCAGTCAAATCTCTACATAGTTATATGTCCATATATATACCTATGTTATCAATATATACATGTATCCTACATGAGGGATGAATACAATTATGGTAACACCACGAAGGTAATAGTACCAAAAAGGTAACACCACGAAGGTAAAATTACCAAAGAGGTTACACCATGATGATAACACCATGAAGGTAAGAGGCTGAGCTCACACCGAGTATATAATTAATGAACATAAGTAGAAATGATTAATAGAGAAGCTAGATCAAATTATTCTATCGAGAGGAACTATTACTGATTACATAGATTCTGACACACATAGGATCAATAGGTAGTTATCCCCACAATTATCCACACAAGATCAGACCCACCGAGAGTCGATAGTTACTAACCCCTGTAATGACCCACAATGGATCTGACCCACATAGGATCTGTATGCGCTGACCCAAATAGGAACTATGAGAGCTCACCCACTAATGATCTGACCCACATAGGATATGTGTTGTCCCACATTGAATCGCTCGGAAGAATCCTCCATAGGATATGTCTCCAATCTCCGCCTCACATCTAGCCACTGGATTCCATCTCATTGTACGCTTGATTCAGGAAGGATCTGCTGATCAAACAATTAGTCATACCTCAACCACCACAGAGTTTGAATAAATAGTATCCCAAAGGACCACCATGTTATAAGGGTTACAACACGATAGAAGGTGCACCATTCGGATGACCAATCTGTGATTTATAATGGATTTAGTTTCTTGGGACTTGTTGGATTAGAGTTCGATCCAACCCGGTTGCACTCCAAATTTCTCAAAAACTCAATTGGAGTATACAAAAAGGACCTCACCATCCTAAGGGTTCTAGTACAGTAGATGGTTCATCAAACAGACACCTGGATTTCATATTATAGCTCTTTTAGAAAAACTAGGCCTTGGATGGTCCGGGTCTGGTTCGACCCAATCGGGTCAAGCCTTACCAGGTTTAGGGCTGCCCGGCACAGTTTGGGATGACCCGACTCAGTTCTGGATGACTCGGCCTAGTTCAGTTCATCCCGGATGGGCTGGGTCACGGCAGGCCCGGACCACCGGGCCGCGAACCGGCCCGACTCTCCTAGGCGGTATGGCCAACTGCGCCAGTGTGGCATGACCCATGGATGGGCACGACCCTCTGGTCTCATAGGGATCTGTCAGAGGATTGGAATGACCCTATAGAGGTGTGACCCACTAGGGATTGCGCGACCCGAACCATAGAGGCGCAACCTGCTGGAGGTGTGGCCCCCTGGTTCGGTTCCCCCCTAGATGGCATGGGGGAGTTCCCCCCCGTATTTCCCAAACATCCTTAGTCATTTATTTTGTGAAGAGACACCACGTGGCACCAACATGTCACCCACAGGACCTGTAGAGAGTGGGACCCTACTGCTATGGTGTCAGATCAGTGACCTTCTCTTTCGATGGCGCGTCGTTGCACATAGAACCACCTTTCGCATCTAGCCCGTGTCAGCCACTGCCCACACCCACTATGGATACGACCACGACCTTCTTTGTTGTAAGTGTGTCGTTGCGTACTGCATTGTCTTCTACAGCCGTCCAATGTTGGGCACCACTGTCCCCCGCCGGCGTCAATCACTGGTGTTACCCTACCAATGTCACATCGACGATCTTCCATGGGCCACCAAGTGAGCTCTGGTGGCCTATATTTTTGTCTGAAGATACCAACTGCCACCCTTGGACACCCTCTTCACTAGTTGAAACACCATTCCAGTTTCTGTTCATCTCAATTAAATGTCTGTGATGAACTCATATATCAAGAAAGTAGCAGAGGGTCTGAGCCTATTTCGTTGGGCCCACACCCTTCGTGTTAGCTTGATAACTTGAGGGGAGGTAAAATGATTCCACAACCTCTTTTAAATAAACATGATAAATCCCTACCTCAAAATTGTTGGAGTACATCCACGATTGAGAAAGATTCAGCTTTTTACTTCCCCACCACAAGCCTCCAACGACACTTCACAATCATCATTCTTCGGTAGCCCATGTCACTGTTCCTTGGAACCAGTCATGTCCTCCAACTAATTGTATTCACTGTACTATTTTAGAGCTTTATATCATGATGAGGTTGGGACAAAACTTCTCCCCATGCTCTGTATATTTAAAAGAATGGAAGGGTGAGTTACACACATGAAATTAATGGGGTTTCATTTAATAGGAACCTCCCTAATTCAAACGTCACTATGAGAATGGATTTGAGGAGACGAGCCATTTAAGGGATTAACATGTTGTTTGTCCAGCCACTTCCACTTGTCCAATAGAGAAAAATAAATAAATAAATAAAATAAAAATTTTATTTTATTATTCTTTTAAAATGTCCAAAATCTAGCTTTTTCTTTAGACTTAATGCAGTTGAAATGAAGCCTCCCTTAAGTGAATCCTGGCACAATGGATTCACTGGTGCCCTCATATTTCTAATATGATAACTAGTTCAAAAGATAGAAAATGGGGTATGTTCATTTACTGAACGTACCTCAAAAAAGCTAAAAAATTCATTTTGGGATCTTCGGGCCTCAGAATCATGTGCCATGAATTTTCGCAGACTCCGAATAATTATATATAATTATGAATATGGAAAATCCGGAACTTTAAATTCACCCCACCTTAGGGTTTTTCGTCCCTGAAAGCCAAAACATAGAATAATGAAACAAATGAGGGTATTAAGCATGAATATGAGCCTCCTTCTCCCATGTGCTCTCCCAGAGCTTCCTATGCTACCTAAGAAAGTGCTCTAGAGGTATCAATCGTCCATTTAGTATCCACTCACATCATTCCTCAATCTCTACTAGAACCTCCGTAAATGTCTCCCCATCATCAAATTCTAGCTCTCCATGGTCGATGATGTGAGATGGGTCATTCACATATCTCCTCATCATGGATACATGGAAGACGTCATGAACCCTCTCTGACTGCGGTTGTAGTGCCAAGCATTATGCTACCTCTCCAATAATCCAAAGTATCAGAAAAGGTCTGATAAACCTCAATTAGAGTTTTCTGTTTGATTCAAATCTCTACAAACCTCATCAAGGTGAGTCCCATAAGAAGACTTGGTATCCCTCCTTGTACTCCATGGGGCTCTGTCTCCTATCAACATAAGACTTATATCTACTATGTGCTCTCTTCATCTGATCCTAGATGATTTGGAACTTCTCAGTTGTAGCCCGTACCAACTCTGAACCCATAAGTGCTGACTCCCCTAGGTCTGTCCATCATAGAGGTGATCTGTAAGATTGCCCATATAAATCATCGAATGGTTCCATACCGATGGTGGAATGATAGAGGTTGTTGTATGTGAACTCCACCAAGGGCATGTGATCTTCCCAACTACTGTTGAAATTTAGGACGGAAGAAAGTAGCATGTACTCCAATATATGAATGGTCTACTCCATCTGACCATCCATCTGTGGATGAAAGGCGGTGCTAAAATTTTGTTGAGTCCCGAATTCCTTCTATAATCCCTTCCTCAACCGGGATGTAAAAAGTTTGTCATGGTCAGAGGTGATCGTTGATGGATCCCCAAGAAGTCGTATTATCTTCTATACATATAGGTTTTTTAGGCCATCTATTAATCCCTACTTTAATATGTGTAGTATGTGGGATGACTTTTTGAGTCAGTCAACGATCAACCAGATGGAATGATGTCCCCTTGACATAGATGGAATCCCTATCAGGATGTCCATGGATATACCTTCCCACTTCCAGTCTGGCACCTCTAGTGGTTGTGATAAGCCTGCTAGAACGTGATGTTTGGCCTTCACTTGCTGACAAGTGATGCATCATGAATCAAACTATGCCACTACATTCTTCATCCCTGGCTAACAGTGCTGACGCCAAAGGTCCTGGTACATTTTCCCCACACCAGGATGTACTGCTAGAGGGGACATATAAAACTCCCTCAACACCACCTCCCGTAGTGTCACTACTACCGTGGTTCATCCTTAGAAGAGGATTAAGTGCTCTCCACATTCAGAAAATCCATCAGGTTCCTGTCTTGAGGTTATCTATACATGTCAAGCCTCATAGTCAATGTCCCCAAGTTGTGCCACCCGAACTTTCTAAATAAGTGGGGGAGTGATAGTTATATACTGAAGGTAAGCTACTCTATATCTTTCAACAATGTATATCTACATCGTGGCTAGCTTCTCTATCCCATCACTTAACAACTGTGGACAAGAACTCCTACTGACTGTGTCTGCCACTACGTTACCCATCCCAGGAGTATATACTATCTCAATGTAATTGTAATTGAAGAACTATATCCATCATCACTATCACAGGTTCAGGTCCTTCTATGATATGATATACCTTAGACTCGTGTGATCAGAGTAGACTGTAAAACATTTCCCATCATGCAATGTATCAACATCTTCAAGGAGAAGACCATTGTTTCTAACTCTAGGTCATGGGTGGCATAGTTCTTCTCATGTTGTCTCAGTTGTTGGTAACCATACACAATCACTGCTCTCTCCAACATCAGGAAACATCCAATTCTAGTCCCTGATGTGTAACATTATACTACATAACCAACACCCCCTTCTGGTATCCTCAAGGTGAGGGCACTCGTCAGTCTCTGCCTCAGCTCTTGAAAACAATGTTGACATCTCTCTACCCACAACAAGAGATTTCCATTCTTCATCAATGATGAAAAGGGTTCCACAACTCTGTAAATGTAAGGTACGAATCACTGGTAGTACCCAAGCAACACCAGGAAACTATGATCCCCTGTCACACTTCTGGGTGCCTCCCAAGCATGCACAACCTCTCCCTTTACTAGATCTACTACAACTCCAGCCTCTATGGTAACATGTCCCAGAAAGTGGACCTCTCATATCTAGAACTAGTAGTTCGAGATCATACCATAGCTTTGGTGTTCACATAGTGTAACCAAAACTATATGTAGATGATAGGAAATTTCTTCCAATGTCACGAAGTACACTATGATTTCCTCGACGAATACCACCATAAAGAGATCGAGGTATGGCAGGAATAACCTTTTCATGAGTACCATGAACACTATAGGGGCGTTGATTATGCCCAAAGGCATAACCAATAACACATAATGGCCATACCGATATCTAAAGGTCATGCTCTTAACATACTCATCTCATACCCTGAGCTGATGGTATCCTGATCTGAGGTCAATTTTTTAAAAACATCGAGCTCTGATTGACTGATAAAATAGATCATCAATCCTCAGGAGTGGATACTTGTTCCTCACAGTCACCTGGTTCCAGCACCGATAATCTACACAGAGTCTCAAACTCCAATTTTCCTTATTTGTGAACAAAATTGGGGTTGATCATGGAGAAACATTGGGCCTTATGAACCCCTTTCATTTAATGTCCTCCAAATGTACTCATAACTCACAAAGCATAGTGGGATCCATATGATATACTGGTGTAGATATCGACGTCATCCCCGGGTATATGTCGATGTTAAATTCTACCTCTCTGGATGGATGTAGTCCTGAAATATAATCACCAATGACATCGTAAAACTAGTCCACCACTATAGGATAGCTCGGACACTCAACATAAACAGCTCCAAGGGTAATGCGGTCCAACAGATGTTTGATTGGTTTCACTGTACTCTAGGTAATTCCATCATATCCGGCAAAGGTTCACTTCTAGTCGGTAAAGTAAAACCAGGTCCCATCTTCACAGACCCACTATACTTTGCCCCTAATACAGTCAATCTGAACATGGAATGTGTATAACCAATTCATATCCATGATGGCAATGTAAGGCCCCGACGTCACAACTGGAAGATCCTAACAAAATCTCTCAGCTCCTAGAGTAATCTCACACTGTTGGCACCAATTTGTAATCGTCGAATCTCCTCTCATAAAACTCTCTAGATATAAGGATTGAGTCAACGACTCCATCAGAATCTACGATCTCCAAACGAGGTCTAAGGAAATAAAAGAGTGACTGGAATCTATGATTAAAAGTACTACACCTAGGGTGGAATAGACATAGATCATACATTAAATACTCCCTGGAGCACTGTGGTCTTTGGCCATTACTTCCTGTAGCTATGATCATCCCTTTCCACCTGCTCCCGATGGTTGGGGTGGATCACTAGTGGGTGGTGGTGGTAGAACCTAGAACCTTCATCCACCACCTACTGCATGGACAACTCCTCTGTCATATCTGAAGCCATGAAGACCTCTTCGCTCAATACTCTGCCACTTCCTTAGTAGTATTTCAACCATCAACTGGTGGTCTGTATGGAAGGTCGAGTAGTGGTAGGCCATGTGACCCTACTCGCCGCACGAGTAGCACTGTCTGATCCTCAATTGACCTCCTATGTCAATGAGCTCTTAACCACTGATCATGTATCCTGAGGTCATCCACTAGAAGGTCACGCCCGCTTGGGCCCATGCTTCATCCATCTACTACCAACTACAAATGAATCTGCTACCTGACATTCAATGGTGGCTCTCACTACCAGTGCCTTCATATCTTGTAAGAACTCCACAATAAGCGCACGCTCTAGCACCACATCATTCGTCAAAATGATGAGAGATATCATTGATTCTCGGATCTCCCGTCGAAGACCCTACTTAATAGTCCAGGCCCCGATGAAAATCTCTTGTACCATGTTGGTGGAGTTGCGAGAGAGATCAATGAACCTCGCTGAGTGTTGGTCCATTATCATGCTGCCCCTATTGTAAGTGCAGTTTCTCCTTCATATGCACATTGCATAGAGTCACTGGGATGAACTCTGCCCTGAAAAGGCCCACAAAGTCCACCCAGGTAAGGATTGCCTCTTCGTGTAACTAGAGTGTCTGACTCCACCATCTCCTAGAAAATCCCTGGAAGAGACTGGAAGCTCGAATCACCATCTGATCAGCTAGTGTCCCAACTAAGCGAAAAACACCGCCCACGACCTCCTACCAGTCCTCAGCCGCCTTCAGATCAATCTCACATCATATCCTTGGATCAATCTACTACTGAAACTCATTCAACATGATCATTCAACATGTCCCCTCTACTGGTGGTGCTGGTGGAATTTGTTTCCCAATGGGTAGTGGAGAAAATGGTGCACCACCCGATGGTACTATCAACATAAGAGGGTCCTACCCAAATGCTTCATCGCTCGTTGGTCCATTATTGTGAACTCTCTCAGGAATCCTAGTTGGCTGTCTAAGAGGCAGCATCAATAAATAAAACAGGTGTTCCACAAACAATAAGTTATACCTTGTGAGTTGACTCAATGTAAACATAAGAAAACTTTTTAAAACACATGCAATGAGATTTTTCGTGCACTGAGCCAGAAATCATAATTTAGGGCCCTAGTGTATGGATATATCGGCCACCACACCTAAAATGGATTCCACAAATCGAAAAACACACTCGTAAAACTTAACACTATCACCAAATTGAAATGATTCGAGTCCTAGTTCTTCGGTTGAACTGACTCCTCTGATACATCTTTGTCACGGCCCGTCCCCCAGGGCCCTTGCTCTGACCACCCCAAGCCCACCTTCCATAGGCCATGGTATGGAGAGTAACATCGAAAAGGGGTATCCCTACAATGGGACGTCATTGACTTTAAACCTGTAAAAACACCAAAACTAAGAACACAACAAGATAAAACCGCAATGTAAACTATTGTAGTAAAAATTTCCTGAAAGTAAAGGAACTGGAATACAAGCCCAACTAAAAAGTATAAGTACAGATGAAAAGGGAAAAGACAACGCATGTATCTTCCACTGAGGATCATACATAAAGGGTAGGTATAGCTCATGATCATTAGAAACTACAACACATCACGTCAAAGGTCAACCACCATGCATTGTCTACCCCTGGCTCCCCCAGCCTCGATCAATATTGTTAATCATCTGCTCAAGAACCAACAACGTGCGGGCATAGCCCATGAATGGGTGAGTATAAAGATAATCTGTAGGGATCCTGAGACCCCCAAAGGCATCCTATAGTTCCACAAAGAAAAAACCCCAAAGCAAGACCCCAAACACACAACACAGATCTATCAACAACTCTAATTAGGTATATGCCCATAAATATACTTAATTTATCATGATATAATCTTCTCAAACATAAGGGATTAATTCCAAAAAGGTAACTCCATGAAGGTAACAATACTAAATTGTTAACACCATGAAGGTGAATGTAGAGACCCGAAGATTGACGTACATAGACACTACATTACTTTTGCGGAATACATAGTACATAAAAAAAACAGACACACAAGGACTATAATAGTTTAGTGTCTTTGGAAACATGGAACGTAATCTTCTAAATGTGGTGAAAGATCTTCCACATCTCCCATAAAGATCTTCCCATTTTTGTTTCCTTACCTAAAATCTTTCTTTTAATCCTGGGGGAAAAGAAAACATAAAAACGGTTAGCTCAAAGGCTCAGTAAGGGTAAGCATGGATAAAATAAAACTTACCATATACATATGAACATAAAAAAAATATGATCATTAAAAATCTTGAGCAATGACATAAAACATGGAAGTACATAAGGAATAGATCATAATGGAACATAAATCATGATAAAATAGAATGGGAATAAAACATGTAATTGTGGCATCCATTAAGAATATGTAATGATTTCCATAGTAACCAAGGCATTGCTATGAATACCATCTTAGTGGACAAAGTCCCATTCTGAATCGAGTTCACTCCTCGTTTCAGTCCTATAACACTGAACCGGATTAACTTACCGTTCCAGCCATGTCTATCTCATGAGATATAAAATCTTTACCCAATGCATTGGAGGGGGATATAGGTCCCAACCATCTCATAATGAAATCATTCTAACTTGTGCCACAAAATAAACATACATCATTCATAAAAACCCAATAAATAAAATGGGTTTCATAAACATCATACCATCATCACATAATCAATATAAAATAAATGTATATCATTTCATAATAAGACAATTGAAACCATGTAAATAATAGAGACATTATACTTGAAACATACACATACGAAATAATGTCATCTTAGATGAAAAAAGGTTTTGATAAAACACTTGAAATGAATTCTTGAGGAAAATATACTTTTTTCTTCAAAATCATTTTCTTTTCACAAAATGTCATGAAATTTTAAAAGAAAAGTATTTTGTTGAAAATAGTCATGAAATATTTTTTAGGAATCTTCATGAAATCAAGGTTTTATAAAAATGTAAAAACCCTTTCATACTGTATAAGTTAAAAAAACATTATTCTCGTACTTTTGTCGGAAAAGTCAAAAAGTACCTTGTAGGGTAAATAAAATAAAGATTCCTTCCATACCATGGCGTAAAATTAAAAAATGGTAAAAATGACATTTAAAATACAAGAATAAACATTTATAAAACATGGACATGGATGATATCAATATCCCCAGTAAATACTAACGAATAAGAAATCTCGGATAAAAATGAGATTTGCACAATTATCCCTTACCTTAGGTCCGATTTTCATTGTAAGTGTCTGAACCTCCTGTATAATGATTTAAGAAATGTTATTGACTTATTACAGAATCATATTAATTGTTATCATATCATATATGGTTCACTTATTACTTTTTATTACCCTTTCTTTTGTTAATTCCATGTTAAAGAGCGTTTTGGGTAAATTCGTTTCATTTGTCGTCCGTGTTTTGACTTGTAATTATTCATATGATTACTTAGATCATGATTAATTATATCCAGAATGTAAAAAATTATTTATATATAATATATATTCAGTATATACATATATATAATAGATCGATAAATGGAAATAAATACACCGTTCATGGAGACGGTAGGTCGTATGTACGCATGAACGTTGTTTTCGTTTCCTCATTGAATTGGATGGAATTAATTGGATGACATACATATATATATATATATATATAAACAAATCCAGTATTATTATTTCATATATTTCATGATTACTTATTATATATACTTTATAATCATTTATGAATGGTTAATCATTGAGAATGAATCTTATCGAGTCGTGGAGACAGTATTCCGTACGTACACACGAGCGATGATATCATTCCCATGATCGTCGAAATTTATTGGAGTGTATGTATACTTTTAAATAGTAAATATCACTTTATAATAATCATATATAGTTATTATTTACACCATTATACCAATCCATGTAAGGTGGTGGTGGAAAATCGATTACACCACGACATGGAGATGGTATTCCGTATGTACGCACGCGCGGTGATTTCGTTTTCCGTAGGATGGATAGATAGTGAAATAGAGTTGTTTCATACTTATAATAACATATCAGTATATGAGTGATACTGATGTTATTACTTCATAATGAGGAAACCTAATAATAATAAGTGGAAGAAGAAATACAGGTGAAAGATTCGGTAACAGAAATTACATCTTCTTTGAAGCGCCTCTTTGAGACCTTCTCTTAGGGCACTAAACATGGTCTTTGAAGAAGACCAGGATCTCTAGGATATTTCTAGGGAAGTGTAGAAGAGAATTGGTTAGGGATCGGCCGAGCTTGAAGGCTCAATGTGGTGTGTGGAAGAGAGGGAGGAGGTGCCCTTTTATAAGGGAGGAGAGGGGAACCTTTGGAATTCTTAAAAATATTAGTTTGTAATAAATCTAACCGCACTTAAAAACCTACAAAAATTACTCATATTCTAAGATTAGATGATATAGGGTTGTAATATTATCAACCAATCAAATTTAGACATGTTTCGATCTTATTTTAAACCTTATCATTTTTATTTATCCTTATTTAATCTATTTAAGTTTATTTGTGGTAATAAAATTCTAAATTTAAAATAATTTAAAATAATTACTTATTTGTTCTGAATTTTACATAATAGTTTACTTTATAACATTATAGACTATATAAATTTAATTTTATAATTTTTAAATATTTTTGTGATTTTTAAACAATTTTATAATATGTTATTTTTATAAAATAAAAATAGTGTAAATTTTGACACTATTCATTAATTTGAATTTAAATAAAATATAGACAGAAGATATGTTCTAAATAAAAGCTTTAATATATTTATAATAGGTCATATGTAACTATAAAATTATTGGATCACATTAAATAGTTCATATATTAATTATTTTATTATTTTTAAAACCATTTATTTGGTTTATCTCTTAATAAAATAATTAATACAACATTTTTGAATAATTATTTAATATATTTATTTGTTGCATAAAAATTAGAAATAAAATCCTATGATAAATATAAATCTATTACCTTTCACAATAATACATTTACTAAATTTTATCATCTTAAAATTACAATATTCTAATTGATATATTTATTAAATTATGAAGGTGACAACTTTGGCATCATTTAAAATAAAATAATATAAGTGTCCTAATCACTTTTATAAGGATCCAAACGTTTATATATTAGGTCATTTGATGATTAAGGTGTATATATACACAACCAATAGGTTTTGGGCTGGTTTTTGGGCCTTTTAACGGGTATTATTATTTCAATAACAACTATATTACTTATTTTACACTTAATAAATAATTTTTGTATCCTTAATGTATCACCATTAATGACAATTATTTAATCCCTAAAAATTAAAAATAAATTATCATGATGTAGATAATTGTATTATCTTTCTGGAGACTATTCATGTTCTAATTTTTATGATGTTTATCACTAAATTAAAATTATTATACTTATAATATTTAAGATAGTGACATGTTGTCACTTTCTTTGGTTTTAATAATAATTAAATTATTTTAATGGTCAAAAGTCCATAAAATGAACATAATCAAACCATTAGGTCATATGGGTCTACTTTTATCCATCTAATATAATTTTGGCATGTGTTAGGGTAATTTTATAATATTATATTTACCCTTAATTACCCGATTTATCTTTAACTACGGTAAATAAAATTTACCGTACTTACTATTCATAATTCCCAAAAATGAAAAGTAGCTTATTAACATAATTTGAACCCACTTATTCCAATTATGGAATCCATTTTTCCAAATTCAATACACAATGGTTACAGAAATTAAATTAATATTAATCACGTTGTCGAAAGAAAAATGGGTTTTTCTTTAAAACATTTCAAATGATTGGATTGATTTAACCTACGAATTTAATGTAAAATCAATGCTAATGACATACATTATATTTAATGGTAAAAATATATTTTATTTATTCTTTAAAACCATTCAATATTATTATTTAACCATATAAATTATTGGGATGAAAAAAAGTTGTTTTTAATTAAAATATAGCGTGTTTTTACTATTCATCAAAATATGAAAGTTACCAGAATAATATGAAAAATTTATCCAAAGTAAATTTTTATTTACTGATTCCAAAGAAGAATTTTATTTTGTCAAATTAAACTTATAAATATTTCAAAAACTAGATTTAAAGTGGGTGTGCCATCAAAAGGCGGAAATAATGCATTTTTTAAAAAATACTTATTTTACACGAAAAATTTATTTTGTTCTTATACCATGTTTTAGAAAATGTGTAAGATGAATAATAATGTTATAAAATTAAAAATTTAGTAAATACTATTCATAACGGCTAGTTCATAATAATATTATAATAATATATCGTTGTATAGTAAAACCCGGTATTGCGTACAACACACGCTATCAAGGAAGGTCGCGATTGCATGTAATGCAAGACAAGTCAGGGTTGTGTGTTGTGAAAGAATACTTCGTTGTTTTTTATAATAGAATCCAACCATATTTCATTTATACATTGAATATATATATATATATATACTCAAAGTTGCATAGAATAACTTTTATCAAAATTGTGTGTAACACGATCCAAGAATAGTGTTGCGTATACTGCAAGCTAATACGGTGTTACGTATAGCGCAAGGAAATCTTGGTGTAGCATACAACACAAGAAATTAATGAAATTAAAAGAATATTTTTTCATAAAATCTCGTGGTGTTACATTCTACCCCCCTTAAAAAGAATTTCACCCTCGAAATTCGTTGGGGTTATAAATGGTTTACTACTCGAAAGATTGTTTAATAGAAACCCACATCGTAAAAAGGAATACCAAAACATGGCTTTAACAACTAAAGTATGAAATGTAACGGTTACCCAAATTAACTCATCACTCGGTTTCCACGTAGGAGAATATAGGTGAAAATATGGATATGGAAGAAAAATCTAACCATCATGTTCTGATGGAGAGTGGTAGAGAACATGGCTATGAAAAAACCAACAATCACAATGCTATAGATTTGTGATTATCTAATGTACCATATGATTCATCGGATATAAGGGAACTAGGAAATCATTTTTGGTTTTCAAGATCATTTCACTAAAGTTGATGAATTAAAAGAAATACTTACATGATTTTGGTACAATCTCACTGTTGTTCGTGAATTGAACAATTTACACTTCATCCCTTAAAGAAATGAAGTTGAATTTGCTATTTGTGATGTGTTAGCAGATCATGTGATAGAATGTTGGGTCATTCCATCTCTTTCAAACAAAAGGTTAGAAAAAGTCATAAGTACATATTATGGTTAGATTAAATGTATATGGTTCCAAAAATGAACTTATACTTCATATATCATACTGATTAATAAAATAATACTAGTTTCTACTAACTAGGGACTTCCTGTAGCCCAGTGGTAGGTGATAAAGGCCAGTCGCACATCGGTTGTGGGTTCGATTCCCACAGCCTTGTCCTACGCGATGGGCTGTCACTCGTCCTGCAGGTTGTCCTTTTTCTAAAACTACATTACTATAACATCCGATCAATAATATCGAAAAAAATTCTATCCTTAAACAATATTAACTTATGCCCAACATAATCCATTCCAATATTTAGTATTATCTACAATAATTCGGTCTATGCTCATAGTATAAAGAAAATTATTACTTAAAATATCATCAACCAAGCATGTGAATACCATCATTTATCCCCCATATATCTTGTTGGTGACATTCCAATCATGAGAATACCTTAATCATGTATTCTCTTGAAAAATGAATACCCATTAAACCGTAGTGAAAACATAAATGCTGTCAAAAGTTAACTCTTTCCACATACCAAAATCCAAAAATTCTATAGACTCAAACCATGATATAACCTTCTCCTTATATCAGTCATGAGCTCATGAATACTATCAAAAATTTAATTTTTTCCTTGTCCCTTCATTATGTGCATATCATATACTTTCCAAAAATATATGAATAACCTTTCATGGTTACTGGTACCATTAATCATACACTTTCAAAACTTAAGTAAAGACAACAGTGTAACAATCCTTAGATGTCTCTTTATTCCATAGTACCATGAGATTAATTATACAACATTACACTTGATAAACATGTAATCATTCTACAACCTTATTAAACCATTGACTAAACTTCAACAATTATTTCATCTTACATATCATTTTTAGTCTCTTCAACATCATTAACATAAATACTACCCATACGACCATACTGATTCTCTTCATGAGAATTTCCCTTAGGGAATTCGTTTGCATAATGCCCATACATTCCACATTTAAAACATTTAACCATTGTTGATGTCATTGCAATACCATTATCCTCATCCATGGTGTTAACTGAACCTTTTCCTTTACACTTATTGGCTTTGTGTCCTTCTTTTCCATACCCAAAGCATCTTCCAGTTCCCTTGAAAAATTCTCCTCGATGCCTCTTCCCACATTAATTACATATGGGAAATTGAACTTTCTTTCCACTATGATCATCATAAAACTCCATCTTTTTCTTATTAGCCGAGTCAGGAAACATTCCAAATTTGAGTTTATTGATCATATTATGAGATTGCTGATTCGGCATAATAATGATGGTTGGACTTCCAAATCCCATTACATTTGGTTTCTCATGAAGAATATCATTCCATTTTCCATAATATCCTCCATTATCGTGAATCATCTTGTTTCCAGCCATTTTCTAAAACCAAAAAAGAATAGTGTGAGAGGAAAAAATCATGCTAGGGATCTTACTAACGTTTTTGCATCCTAGTATCCAAAGGTTAACTAAACCTTTCCTCTGATACCAACTGTAGAGACCCGAAGATTGACGTATATAGACACTACATTACTTTTGCGGAATACTTAGTATATAACATAAACAGACACACAAGGACCGTAATAGTTTAGAGTCTTTAGAAACATGGAACATAATATTTTAAATGTGCTGAAAGATCTTCAACATCTCCGATAAAGATCTTCCCATTTTTGTTTCCTTACCTAAAATATTTCTTTTAATCCTAGGGGAAAAGAAAACATAAAAACTGTGAGCTCAAATGCTCAGTAAGGGTAAGCATGGATAAAATAAAACATACCATATACATTTGAACTTAAAATAACATGAACATTAAAAATCATGAGCAACTACATAAAACATGGAAGTACATAAGGCATAGATCATAATGGAACATAAATCATGATAAAATAGAATGGGAATAAAACATGTAATTGTGGAATCCATTAGGAACATGTAATGATTTCCATAGTAGCCAAGGCATTGCTGACAAGACCATCTTAGTGGACAAAGTCCCATTCTGAATTGAGTTCACTCCTCGTTTCAGTCCTGTAACACAGAACCAGATTAACTTACCGTTCTAGCAATGTCTATCTCATGAGATATAAAATTTTTACCCAATGCATTGGAGGGATATATAGGTCCCACCCATCTCATAATGAAATCATTTTTACTTGTGACAAAAAATTAAATACATCATTCATAAAAACACAATAAATAAAATGGGTTTCATAAACATCATACAATCATCACATAATCCATACAAAAGAAATGGATATCATTTCATAATAAGAAAATTGAAACAATTTAAATCATAGAGACATTATACTTGAAACATACACATATGAAATAATGTCATCTTAGATGAAAAATGGTTTTGATAAAACACTTGAAATGAATTCTTGAGGAAAATATCCTTTTTTCTTCAAAATCATTTTATTTTCACAAAATGTCATGCAATTTTAAAAGAAAAGGATTTTGTTTAAAATAATCATGAAATCTTTTTGAGGAAGAATCATGAAAACAAGGCTTTATAAAACTTTAAAAATCATTTTATGCCGTATAAGTTAAAAAACATTATTCTCGTACTTTTGTCGGAAAAGTCAAAAAGTACCTTGTAGGATAAATAAAAGAACGATTCCTTCCATACCATGGGGTAAAATTCAAAAACGGTAAAAAGTACATTTAAAATACATTAATACACTTTAATAAAACATGGACATGGATGATAGCAATATCCCCAGTAAATACTTACGAATAAACAATCTCGGATAAAAATGAGAGTTGCACAATTATCCCTTACCTTAGGTCCGATTTTCATCGTAAGTGTCTGAACCTGGTGTATAATGATTTAAATAATGTTATTGACTTATTAAAAAATCATATTAATTGTTATGATATCATATATGGTTCACTTGTGACTTTATATTACCCGTTCTTTTGTAAATTCCATGTTAAAGAGCGTTTTGGGTAAAATCGTTTCATTTGTCGTCCGTGTTTTGGCTTGTAATTATTCATATGATTAATTAGATCATGATTACTTCCATACATAATTTAAAACATGATTTATATATAATATATATTCATAATATACATATATATAATATATCGATAGATGGAAATAAATACACCGTTCATGGAGACGGTAGGCCGTACGTACACATGAACGTTGTTTTCGTTTCCTCATTGAATTGAATGGAATTAATTGGATGACATACATATATATATACATAAAAATAGTATTATTATGTCATATATTTCATGATTACTTATTATATATACTTTATAATCATATATGAATGGTTAATCACTGAGAATGAATCTCATCGCGTTGTGGAGATGGTATTCCATACGTACGCACGAGCGATGATATCGTTCCCATGATCGTCGAATTTTATTGGAGTGTATGTATACAATAATATAATAAATATAAATTTATAATAATAATATATAGTTATTATTTACACCATTATACCCAAACAAGTAAGGTGGTGGTGGAAAATAGATTACACCACAGCGTGGAGACGGTATTCCGTACGTACGCATGCGCGGTGATTTCATTTTCCGTAGGATGGATAGATGGTGAAATATGGTTGTTTCATACTTATAATAACATATCATTATATAAGTGATACTTATGTTATTACTTAATAATGAAACAACCTAAGAAGAATAATTGGAAGAAGAAATTAAAGTGAAATATTCGGTAATGGAAATTACCTCTTCTTTGAAGCGCCTCTTTGAGACCTCCTCTTAGGGCACTAAACATGGTCTTTGAAGAAGACCATGATCTCTAGGATGTTTCTAGGGAAGTGGAGATGATAATTAGTAAGGGTTTGGCCGATCTTGAAGGCTCAAAGTGGTGTGTGGAAGAGAGGGAGGATGTCCCCTTTTATAAGGGAGGAGAGGGGCACCTTTGGAATTCTTAAAAATATTAATTTATAATAAATCTAACCCCACTTAAAACCCTCCAAAACGACTCATATTAGAATATTTGATGATATGGGGTTGTAATATTATCAACCAATCAAATTTAGACATGTTTGGATATTATTTTAAATGTAAAAATTTTGATTTATCCTTATTTAATCTATTTAAGTTTATTTGTGGTAATAAAATTCTAAATTTAAAATTATAACAAATAATTGCTTATTTGTTGTGGATTTTCCATAATTGTTTACTTTAAAATCTTATAGACCATATAAAGTTAAATTTATAATTTTTAAATATATTTTTGATTTTTAAACAATTTTTTAATATGTTATTTTTATAAAATAACAATAGTGTCAACTTTGACACTATTGATTTATTTGAACTTAAAGAAAATATATACAGAAGATATGTTAGAACTAAAAGATTTAATAGTTTAATAATAGGTCATATTTATCTATAAAATTAGTGGATCACATTAAATAGTTCATATAATATTTATTTTATTATTTTTAAAATCATTTATTTGGTTTACCTCTTAAAAAAATAATTAGTACAACATTTTTGAATAATTATTTAATATACTGATTTGTCGCATAAAAATAAAAAATAAAATCATATGATGAAGATAAATCTATTACCTTTCACAATAATACTTTTACTAGAATTTATCATCTTAAAATCACAATATTCAAACTGTTATATTTATTAAATTATGAAGGTGACAACTTTGGAATCATTTAAAATAAAATAATATTATTGTCTTAATCACTTTTATAAGGCTCAAAACGTTTATATATTAGGTCATTGGATGATTAAGGTGTATATATAAACTACAAATAAGTTTTGGTCTGGATTGTGGGCCTTTTAATGGGTATTATTTTTTCAATAAAAACTATATTACTTATTTTCCACTTAATAAATAATTTCTGTATCATTAATGTATCACCATTAATGAAAATTATTTAATCCAAAAAAAATCTAAATAAATTATCATGATGTAGATAATTTTATTATATTTCTGGAGACTATTCGTGTTCGATGTATTATTATTTTTATCCCTTAATTAAAATTATTATATGTATAAGATTTTAGAGAGTGACATGTTGTCACATTCTTTGGTTATAATAATAATTAAATTATTTTCATGGTCAAAAGTCCATAAAACGAGTCTAATACAACCATTAGGTTTTATGGGTCAACATTTATCTATCCAATAGAATTTTTCATTGTGTTAAGGATATTTTATAATATTATATTTACCCTTAATTACCTGATTTACCTTTAACTATGGTAAATAAAATTTACCATAATTACTATTCATAATTCCCAAAAATGAAAAGTAGCTTATTACCATAATTTGGACCCAATGATTCCAAATATAGAATCCATTTTTCCAAATTCAATACACAAAGGTTGCAGAAATTAAATTAAAATTAATCCCGTTGTCGAAAGAAAACGGGTTTTTCTTTAAAACATTGCAAAAGATTGAATTGATTTAACCTATGAATTTAATGTAAAATCAATGCTAATGACATAAATTATTTTAAATGGTAAAAATATATTATATTTATACTTTAAAACCATTAAATATTATAATTTAACCATATAAATTATTGGGATGAAAAAAAGTTGTTTTTAATTAAAATATATCATGTTTTTACTATTGATCAAAATATGAAAGTTACCAGAATAGTATGAAAAATTTATCCAAAGTAAATTTTTCTTTCATGATTCCAAATAAAAAAGTTATTTTGTCAAATTGAACTTATAAATATGTCAAAAACTAGATTTAATGTGGGTGCGCCATCAAAAGGCGGCCAAACTGCATTTTTTTAAAAATACTTATTCTACCTGAAAAAATTATTTTGTTCTTATACCATGTTCTAGAAAATGTGTAAGATGAATAATAATTTTATAAAATTCAATATTTAGTTAATACTATTAATAACGGCTAGTTAATAAAAATATAATAATAATATATCGTTGTTTAGTAAAACCCGGTATTGCGTACAACACACGCTATCGAGGAAGGTCGTGATTGCGTGTAATGCAAGCCAAGTCAGGGTTGCATGTTGTGAAAGAATCCTTCGTTTTTCATATAACAGAATCCAACCATATTTTATTTATACATTGAATATATATATATATATACTCAATGTTTCGTAGAATAACTATTATTAAAATTGTGTGTAACACGATCCAAGAATAGTGTTGTGTATCCTGCAAGCTAATATGGTGTTGCGCATAGCGCACGATAATCTTGGTGTAGCATAAAACACAAGACATTAATGAAATTAAAATAATATCTCTCATAAAATCTTGGTGTGTTACATTCTACCCCCTTTAAAAATAATTTCTCCCTCGAAATTCGTCGGGGTTATAAATGGTTTACTACTAGAAAGATTGTTTAATAGAAACCCACATCGTAAAAAGGAATACCAAAACATGGATTTAAAAACTAAAGTATGAAATGTAATGGTTACCAAAATTAATTCATCACTAGGTTTCCACGTACAAGAACATAGGTGAAAATGTGGATTTGGAAGAAAAATCTAACCATCATGTTCTGATGAAGAGTGGTAGAGAACATGGCTATGAAAAAGCCAATAATCACAAAGCTATATATTTGTGATGATCTAAGGTACCATATGATTCATCGTATATAAGGGAACTAGGACAAAATTTTTGGTTTTCAAGATCATTTCACTAAAGTTGATGAATTAAATGAAATAATTACATTATTTTGGTACAATATCACTGTTGTTCGTGAATTGAACAATTTCCACTTCATCCCTTAAAGAAATAAAGTTGAATTTGTTATTTGTGATGTGTTAGTAGATCATGTCATAGAATGATGGGTCATTCCATCTCTTTCAAAAAAAGGTTAGAAAAAGTTATAAGTCCATATTATGGTTAGATTAATCGTATATGGTTCCAAAAATGATCTTATACTTCATATATCACACTGCTTAATAAAATTAAACTAGTTTCTACTAACCAGGGAATTCCTATAGGCCAATGGTAGGCGATAAAGGTCAGTTGCACTTCGGTTGTGGGTTCGATTCCCGCATCCTTGTACTACGCGATGGGCTGTCACCCGTTCTGTAGGTTTTCCTTTTTCGAAAACTACATTACTATAACATCGGATCAATAATATCGAAAACATTTCTATTCTTATACAATACTAACTTATTTCCAACATAATCCATTCCAATCTTTAGGATTATCTACAATACTTCGGTCCAACCTCATTATATAAAGAAAACGATTACTTAAAATATCATCAACCAAGCATGTGAATACCATCATTTATCCCCCATATATCTTGTTGGTCACATTCCAATCATGCGAATACCTTAATCATGTATTCTCTTGAAAAATGAATACCCATCAAACCTTAGTGAAAACATAAATGCTGTCAAAAGTAAACTATTTCCACATACCAAAATCCAAAAATTATATATACTCAAACCATGATATAACCTTCTCCTTATATCAGTCATGAGCTCATGAATACTATCAAACATTTAATTTTCTCCTTGTCCCTTCATTATGCTCATATCATCTACTTTACAAAAATATCTGAATAACCTTTCATGGTTACTGGTACCATTAATCATACACTTTTAAAACTTAAGTAAAGACAACAGTGTAACAATCCTTAGATGTCTCTTTATTCCATAGTACCATGAGATTACATATACAACATTACACTTGATAAACATGTAATCATTCTACTAATTTCTTAAACCATTCACTAAACTTCAACAATTATTTCATCTTACAAATCATTTGTAGTCTCTTCATCATCATCAACATAAATACTACCCATACGACCATACTGATTCTCTTCATGAGAATTTCCCTTAGGGCAATGGTTTGCATAATTCCCATACATTCCACATTTAAAACATTTAACCATCGTTGATATCGTAGCAATACCATTATCCTCATCCATGGTGTTAACTGAACCTTTTCCTTTGCACTTACTGGCTTTGTGTCCTTATTTTCTACACCCAAAGCATCTTCCAGTTCCCTTGAAACATTATCCTCGATGCCTCTTCCTACATGATTTACATATGGGAAATTGATCTTTCTTTCCTCTATGATCATCATGAAACTCCATCTTTCTCTTATTATCCGAGTCAGGAAACTTACCAAATTTGAGTTTATTGATCATATTATGAGATTGCTGAATCGTCAAAATAATGATGGTTGGACTTCCAAATCCCATTTCATTTGGTTTATCATGAATAATATCATTCCATTGTCCATAATGTCCTCAATTATTGTGAATCTTCTTTTTTCCAGCAATTTTCTAAAACCCAAAAAGAATAGTGTGAGATGCAAAAATCATTCTATGGAAAACAACATAGTAAAGGGGGAGTACCCTCAATATCTAACATCTTAGGTTAAATTCTAAGATTGTTACCGTAGTTCTAGGACTATATCCTATACGTATACTTTTCCTTAGCGACATCCCTAGACACACCTTATAAATATCTCTAGGGATCTTACTAACGTTTTCGCATCATAGATTCCAAAGGTTAACTAAACCTTTCCTCTGATACCAACTGTAGAGACCCAAAGATTGACGTACATAGACACTACATTTTTTTTGTGGAATACATAGTACATAACAAAAACAGTCACACAAGGAACGTAATAGTTTATTGTCTTTGGAAACATTGAACGTAATCTTCTTAACGTGGTGAAAGATCTTCAGCATCTCCCATAAAGATCTTCCCATTTTTTTCCTTACCTAAAATATTTATTTTAATCCTGGGGGAAAAGAAAACATAAAAAAGGGTGAGCTCAAATTCTCAGTAAGGGTAATCATGGATAAAATAAAACATACCATATACATTTGAACTTCAAAAAACATGAACATTAAAAATCTTGAGCAACGACATAAAACATGGAAGTACATAAGGCATAGATCATAATGGAACATAAATCATGATAAAATATCATGCGAATAAAACATGTCATTGTGGAATCCAGTAATCACCTGTAATGATTTCCATAGTAGCCAAGGCATTGCTGCCAAGACCATCTTAGTGGACAAAGTCCCATTCTGAATCGAGTTCACTCCTCGTTTCAGTCCTGTAACACGGAATCAGATTAACTTACCATTCCAGCCATGTCTATATCATGTGATATAAAATCTTTACCCAATGCATTAGAGGGATATATATGTCCCACCCATCTCATAATTAAATCATTCTTACTTGTGCCATAAAATAAACATACATCATTCATAAAAACCCAATAAATAAAATGGGTTTCATAAACATCATACCATCATCACATAATCCATATAAAGGAAATGAATATCATTTCATTATAAGGAAATTGAAACCATGTTAATCATAGAGACATTATACTTGAAACATTCACATATGAAATAATTTCATCTTAGATGAAAAATGGTTTCGATAAAACACTTGAAATTAATTCTTGAGAAAAATATCCTTTTTTCTTCAAAATCATTTTATTTTCACAAAATGTCATGCAATTTTAAAAGAAAAGGATTTTGTTGAAAATAGTCATTAAATATTTTTGAGGAAGCGTAATGAAAACAAGGCTTTATAAAACTGTAAAAATCCTTTCATGGTGTATAAGTTAAAAAAACATTATTCTTGTAATTTTGTCAGAAAAGTCAAAAAATACCTTGTAGGGTAAATAAATGAAAGATTCCTTCCATACCATGGGGTAAAATTAAAAAGTGGTAAAAATGAAATTTAAAATACATGAATACACTTTTATAAAACATGGACATGGATGATAGAAATATCCCCAGTAAATACTTATGAATAAGCAATCTCGGATAAAAATTAGATTTGCACAATTATCCCTTACCTCAGGTCTGATTTTCTTCATAAGTGTCCGAACCTCGTGTATAATGATTTAAATATTTTTATTTACTTATTAAAGAATCATATTAATTTCTATGATATCATATATGGTTCACTTATGACTTTATATTACCCGTTCTTTTGTAAATTCCATGTTAAAGAGCATTTTGGGTAAAATCTTTTTATTTGACGTCCGTGTTTTGACTTGTAGTTATTCATATGATTACTTAGATAATTATTAAATACATCCATAATTTGAAACATGATTTATATATAATATATATTCAGAATATACATATATATAATATATCAATAAATGGAAAGAAATACACCGTTCATGGAGACGGTAGGCCGTACGTACGCATGAACGTTGTTTTCATTTCCTCATTGAATTGAATGGAATTAATTGGATGACATACATATATATATACATAAATCCAGTATTATTATGTCATATATTTCATGATTACTTATTATATATACTTTATATTTATTTATGAATGGTTAATCATTGAGAATGAATCTCATCGCGTCGTGGAGACGGTATTCTGTACGAACGCACGAGCGATGATATCGTTCCCATGATCCTCGAATTTTATTGGAGTGTATGTATACTATTAAAGAATAAATATCACTTTATAATAATCATATATAGTTATTATTTACACCATTATACCCATCCAAGTAAGGTGGTGGTGGAAAAAAGATTACACCATGCCGTGGAGACGGTATTCCGTACGTACGCACGTGCGGTGATTTCATTTTCCGTAGGATGGATTGATGGTGAAATAGGGTTGTTTCATACATATAATAACATATCAGTATATTATTGATACTGATGATATTACTTCATAATTAAACAACCTAAGAAGAAGAAGTGGAAGAAGAAATAAATGTGAAAGATTCGGTAACAGAAATTACCTCTTCTTTGTAGCGCCACTTTGAGACCTCCTCTTAGGGCACTGAACATGGTCTTTGAAGAACACCAGGATCTCTAGGATGTTTCTAGGGAAGTGGAGAAGATAATTGGTCAGTGTTTGGCCGATATTGAGGGCTCAATTTGGTGTTTGGAAGAGAGGGTGGACGTGCCCTTTTATAAGGGAGGAGAGGGGCACCTTTGGAATTCTTAAAAATATTAATTTATAATAAATCTAACCCCACTTATAACCCTCCAAAAACAACTCATATTCGAAGATTAAATGAGATAGGTTTGTAATCTTATCATCCAATCAAATTTAGACCTGTTTGGATCTTATTTTAAACCTTATCATTTTGATTTATCCTTATTTAATCTATTTAAGTTTATTTGTGATAATAAAATTCTAAATTTAAAATTATAACAAATAATTACTTATTTGTTGTGAATTTTCCATAATTTTTTACTTTATAACATTATATACCATATAAATTTATATTTATATTTTTAAATATTTTTGTGATTTTTAAAAAATTTTATAATATGTTATTTTTATAAAATAACAATAGTGTCAATTTTGACACTATTCATTTATTTGAATTTAAATAAAATATATACAGAAGATATGTTCAAACTAAAAGATTTAATAGATTCATAATAGGTTATATGTATCTATAAAATTAGTGGATCACATTAAATATTTCATATAATATTTATTTTATTATTTTTAAAACCATTTATTTGGTTTATCTCTTAATAAAATAATTACTACAACATTTTTGAATAATTATTTAATATACTTATTTGTTGCATAAAAATTAAAAATAATATCCTATGGAAAATATAAATCTATTACCTTTCACAATAATACTTTTACTAGAATTTATAATCTTAAAATCAAAATATACAAATTGTTATATTTATTAAATTATGAAGGTGACAACTTTGGCATCATTTAAAATAAAATAATATAAGTGTCATAATCACTTTTATAAGGCTCCAAACGTTTATATATTATGTAATTGGATTATTAATGTGTATATATACACTACCAAAATGTTTTGTGCAGGTTTGTGGGCCTTTTAATGGGTATTATTATTTCAATAAAAACTATATTACTTATTTTCCAATTAATAAATAATTTATGTATCATTAATGTATCACCATTAATGACAATTATTTAAACCCTAAAAATTCTAAATAAATTATCATGATGTAGATAATTTTATTAGATTCCTGGAGACTATTCATGTTCGAAGTATTATGATGTTTATCAATAAATTAAAATTATTATACTTATAATATTTTATAGAGTGACATGTTGTCACTTTCTTTGGTTTTAATAATAATTAAATTATTTTCATGGTCAAAAGTATATTAAATGAATCTAATACTACCGTTAGGTTATATGGGTCTACCTTTAGCCATCCAATAGAATTTTTTCATGTGTTAGGGTAATTTTATAATATTATATTTACCCTTAATTACCTGATTTATCTTTAACTATGGTAAATAAAATTTACCGTAGTTACTATTCATAATTCCCAAAAAGGAAAAGTATCTTATTAACATAATTTGGACCCACTGATTCCAAATATGGAATCCATTTTTCTAAATTCAATACACAAAGGATGCATAAATTAAATTAAAATTAATCCCGTGGTCGAAAGAAAACGGGTTTTTCTTTAAAACATTGCAAAAGATTGAATTGATTTAACCTACAAATTTAATGTAAAATCAATGCTAATGACATACATTATATTAAATGGTAAAAATATATTCTATTTATACTTTAAAACAATTCAATATTATTATTTAACAATATAAATTGTTGCGATGAAAAAAAAGTTGTTTTTATTTAAAATATAGCGTGTTTTTACTATTCATGAAAATATGAAAGTAACCAGAAAAATATGAAAAATTTATCCAAAGTAAACTTTTATTTCTTGATTCCAATGAAGAATTTTATTTTGTCATATTGAACTTATAAATATGTCAAAAACTAGATTTAAAGTGGGTGCTCCATCAAAAGGCGGCCAAACTGCATTTTTTGAAAAATACTTATTTTACCTGAAAATTTTATTTTGTTCCGATACCATGTTCTATAAAATGTGTAAGATGAATAATAATGTTATAAAATTCAAAATTTAGTTAATACTATTAATAATGGCTAGTTCATAATAATATTATAATAATATACCGTTGTTTAGAAAAACCCGATATTGCGTACAATACACGCTATCGAGAAAGGTCACGATTGTGTGTAATGCAAGCCAAGTCAGGGTTGCGTGTTGTGAAAGAATCCTTCGTTTTTTCATATAATATAATCCAACCATATTTCATTTATATATTGAATATATATATATATGTACTCAATGTTGTGTAGAATAACTATTATCAAAAGTTTGTGTAACAGGATCCAAGAATAGTGTTGCGTATACTACAAGCTAATACGGTGTAGCGTATAGCACAAGGTATTCTTGGTGTAGCATACAACATTAGACATTAATGAAATTAAAAGAATATTTTTCATAAAATCTCATGGTCTTACAGTGAAAGTATCACATAGGTAACATAACAAATATAACCCCACAAAGGTAAAAGACTCCTCTCACACCAGGTATATAAGTAATTCACAGAAGTACAGATGATTAGTTTGGAAGCTAGATCATTTTTTTCTATCAAGAGGCACTTCTACTGACTATTCAAAGTCTAACACACACATGATCAATAGGTACTAACACCAGTAAGGAAACACACAATATCTGACCTGCCCAGAGTCGATAAGTATTAACCCCCGCAATGACCAACACAAGATATGAACTACATAGCATCGGTGTGCGCATACCCACATAGGATCTGACCCACACAGGATCGCTATGCGCAGACCCACATTTGATCATTGAGTTATAACCCACAAAATATCTAACCCTCATAGCATTGGTGGTGACCCACATAGGATCGCTCGGTACTATCCTCGGTATTATCTGTCTCTAACCTCTACATCACTGCTAGCCACTAGATTCCTGCTCATTATATGCATGATTCCAGTAGGATATGAACCTGAAGCTATTGTTCATACCTCAACCTCCAAGAACATCCATGAAGAATTTTACCAAAGTACCCCCATGTCCTAAGGGTTCCAACGCGAGAGACGAATCATCATTCAGACGCTTGGCCTGTGACTTATAATTGTTTTAGATCCAATGGCCCGATTGGATTCAAGTTCTATCCAACCCAGTTGCAGTCCCAAATTCCTGAAAAATCAAGTGGATTATACCAAAATAACCGCCTCATTATAAGGTTTATGGCTCTATAGATGGTTAATCAAACAGACACTCGTATTTCAAGAAATATCTCTTTTAGTAGAAATAGTCCTCAGATAGATCAGGTCTGGTCATACCCGGTCCGAGTCACACCGACCCAGTCCGGGTCCCACTCGGATGTGATGTGTAATGGAGGGCTCGGATCTCAGGGCTGCAAAACGGCCCGATACACCTGGACGGCGTGTCCCACTGGGCTTGCACAGTTTGGCCCACAAAGGGGCGCATCCAGCTGGGCTCATGCATCCCAACCCGTGAAGGGCGATGCCGGCTAGACTCGCGCAGCATGGCCCGTGGAGGGGCGTGGCCCACTGAAGGTGCGACTCCCTAGTGTGGGGCCCACCCTAGCTGGCACGGGGCAAAATCCCCCCAAAAGTTCCCGATGGCCTTAGCCATTCAGTTTGGACACCGACGCCACATGGCATCTCTTTATCACCCATGGGATCTGTAGGGAGGGGGTCCCGGATACTATAACGTCTGAGCCGCAACCTTCTCCATAAGGGGCACGTCGTTGCACACCACTGCACCTTTTATGGAAGGCCTGAGACGGCCGCCACCTTCCCCCACCACGGCTACGACCGCGTCATTCATCTCCCATAGTCCGCCGCTCCAGTTTCCATGGCTGGCCATTTTCAGCAGCCACCGTCACCTGCCGACATCAGTCGCCAGTGCTATCATGCCAGTGTCATGCCAGCGGTCTTCCGTGGGTCACCAGGTGAGGACTGGTGGCCTGTCATTCAATTCAAAGTTACCAACGGCCTAAAAAAGACACCCTATTTGCTACTTGACCCCCTCTTCCTGGTTCCATTCATCCAGATTAAATTTCAATGAAGAATTCATAGATCAAAAAAGTAGTGAAGGGTCTGGGCCTTGTTTTTTCAGCTCACAGACTCTTCATTATCTTGATAACATGAGGGGAGGAAAAAGTATTCAATAATATCTTGGAAATAAACAAGATAAATCCATATCTCGAGATCATTGGATAACGTTCATGATTGAGGAAGATTTAATGTTTTTCGTACATGCAACAAGCCCCAATGATACCTCCCAATCATCGTTCATAGGTATCTCTCATCACCGTTCGCTAGAACCAGTCCTTTCCTCCATGTGATTAGTGTAACTATACTTTTTCATAGATTCATCACATGATGAATTCATGCCAACACTCCTTCCCAAGCACCATATAAATAGAATAGGGGGAGGGTGCGTAGCCGATGTGGAATTAAGGGTAGTTCATTTAATAGAAACTTTCTTAATTCCAACACCACTATTACAAAGGATTTGAGTATTCAAGCCATTTAATTGCTTGACACGTCATTGGTCCTGTCGTTTCTTCTTTTTCATTGGAGGAATATAAATAAATAAATAAAATAAAAAAAGTTATTTTATTATTCTTATAAAAAGTCCAAAATCGAAATTTTTCTCCAGAATTACTACTGTGAATGTAAAGAATCCATTAAGAAAATCTCAGCACAACGGATTCAACAGTGCCCTCAAATTTTTAATCCAATCACCAGTTCAAAAGGTAGAACATTCTTCCCAAGCATTTACTGAATGAGAATAAAATAATTCAGATATTTAGTCCGGGCACAACGGGCCTCAGAATGACGGGCCATCAATTTTTGCAAAGTCGTAATAATTACATATAATTAAAAAATTACATGGAAAATTTGGGTCTTTACCAGGCTGGTGTGCCTGAGATAGCTCTTTAATGCATTGGGTTATGTTACAGAGGCAAACATTAATGTTTCTTTTATGAAATTTATGGAATATACTATGATGGGTATTCCAAATGTAACTCCCTATGTAGTGGTGAAAGCTACAATGTAAGTATGTTATGTATTCCATAATTTTCCTTTATGATTTATTATTTTGGTGTTTTATTCATAAATATGATGATTTCATGAGGTATGTTATGATTGAAAATTATGGTTTCATTGATTTGTCTTTATTGATGTGTTAATGTTTCCTTTGTTATCTTACCCTTACTGAGTTTTTTATGCTCATCCAATGTATTGAAATGTTTTTCACATGACATAATTATGAATAGGGACGAGGATGGGATCAATAAATAGTCCTGCTATATAAAACAAGGAACTACTCATGTTTATTTTTTTAAGAGTTTTTATTTTATGAAAAAATAGAAATTGAGTAGAAGTTTCTACTTTGAAATTTTTGAGATGTAATTTAATTATTATGGCCTATTTCTAAAAATATCTAAACCTGAATAGATCCTAAATTTGAAATATTTATTTAACTCAAGAAAAAGTAATGTTTAAGGATGTGTCCTTGCAGTTGGTATAAAAAGGAGGTTTAGATAGCATTAGAGGTTAGGGTGTTATTTTATAATAAGTGACACAAACATAATGGTTAGCATATCAATAACAATAATCATTATTTAAGATACATTTAATGGTTTTAAGATAACATGAATAAGTATATATTAGTGTTCACTATCCTCAAATGATATAATATTATGATTTTATATATATATTCACACTTAACTTTTTTGTTTTAGTAAATGGATGGATCATGTAGACACCAAAGTAATAATGCATTTGAAGAAAACCATGTTGGTCTTCTGAATAATAAACCAAAAGAAATAAGAGCTTCAATAAGAACTATTATGGTTATTCCCAACCAATTATCTAATGTTAGTATTGACCACCTAAACCATGGTGAATTTTATAAGGAATTGTATATGTGAGAAACAAATCCTGAAAGAAGTTAAGGTAATAATCATAATGGTAAGTATATTCAAAAACATATGTGACAAGGATGTGGAAATAAACACCTCAAAGAATTCATCAAAGAGACAAGAAGATTCTATAGATGGGGTAATGGAGTTCATAAATCAATAACCTTCCCTAAAAAAGGAAGCATCTCATTGAATCTATGAAAAGGAAATAAGTTCATTCAGAGGGATCAATTAAATTTTTTAAAAGTGGTTTGCATGATCATTATACAAATAGATGTCCTATGAAGATGGTTCGAAAATGGGACTAGCAAGAATGTACAAATATATTTTTACCAATACCAAATAAAATTCTAATTGAAGATGGGGAAACTTACAATGACTAATGAAATGTATAGATTATTTCATAACTAATGTTTTCACATTATTGAATCATAGTTTGTGATTCAGGATTTTGTTTTTAGAAATGATGTATTAAGTAATAAGTTGAGAAAGAATAGTTAATTGATCACGAAGAACATTTAATGAGCAAGAAGTCAATATATAATAGATTCAAGAGTTATGCTAGATTTTAGGACTATGAAATTCATAAAAGTATTAAGACTCTTTTGACGATTGGTTTACATTCGAAGACTTTTCATTGTATGTGTTATCCTGAATTTTGATATGCAAAAATGTTATTCAAGGAAGAATTATATATTTTTTACATATTTATAAAGAAACATTTGGGATTATATTATCATTGAATTTGAGGTTATTATAGGATATTGGTTTTTTTGATGAAAATGTGAGGTAAGCGATAACATCTATGGTTAAAATATGTTATGGTTATTTTAAGAGGAATTTATCTCATTTTTTGATTGTTATGAAATTATATAGTTTCTGAAAAAGGAAAACACGCAGACCGCATGAAAACCCATCACGTCGGACAAATCTATGGGAATCAAACCTACTATTAAAGTGGTATTGGGATTTATCACCTACCACGGGACTACATGAAGTCCCTGATATGAATGACTAGCTCTTTTTAGTAAGATGTTTTTATGGATCAAGAATAAGTTTATTTTTGAATCTTATGTTATATCAAATTGTTATCCTTATTATAGTAAAATGATTTTGTGATTAGGTGATATAGATTTTTTGGAATACATTAACTCTTTTTCTAAACACAATATTATTATGAAAAATAGAATACTATGGGATTTAATTTGGGGAGTAATGGTGGAATTTCATTTTTGTAGAATCTGTAATTTTATTGTGGAAATATAGTGATTTGGATTATTAATTGAAATTATAAACATCTAATAGAGAATATGTGATTAGGTTAATTACATTTCAGTATGTGAATTTAAGATTAGTGGATGTTAATTGGACAATATTTTATATATTTTCGTGGAAGACTATATGATCAAATCCTTATGAATTTTGGGTTTCAATCTTAGTTTATATTATTTTGAAGGATTTTATGGATAATTTTTTATTTAATAGTTCTTTTTTGAACTATGGGTATTGTTTGTTCAATTTTTGATATTAATAGTATTATTTATTTTTTATAAAAGATTAGCTTTTTGTGGATTATTTGATCTTGTACTAACCTTTTCGGTTTTCGTTAATGTCTAAAGATTGGGAAAATATATAGCTATTATTTTTTGGATTATGTTATTATCTTAAAGTTGATTCTAACACTTCAGGTTTGACCATGTCATCATGAATACACATCATTTGGAGAAAAGATGAGTTTGTGGTAAGAATTTAGTAAAGGATTAATGTCTACCTGACAAGTAAGTATGTTTTATTATGTTTTTTGTTAATCTCATAAATAAATTCCTCAAATTTATGAAAAGTAACATAAAACAAAAACATTGTCTATTAACGTTTACTACTGGGGAATCAAGGACAGTTTCACCCATCACAAGTTTGTGATTTTCTAGAGGTTAACATTCTCTTCATCATGTTTTTTTTATCACTCTCTATCAGAACATGATAGTTTGTTTCTCTTCCATATCCATGTTTTCATGAAATGACAGTATGGGTTATCCTGGGTGACCATTGTACTTATATTTATTTCATTTAATGTGATACTTTTGTTCTCTCTTTTTCTGATGTGGGACGTTCAATGAAGTTTCTAAGCCCATTTTTTAGAATTGTGGGGACACAATTTCCAAAAGGGGGGAAGGTTGTAACATCCAAGGTAAATAAAGAATATGAAAATTTAAAATTTATTAATAGTTGTGAATTAAATATTAATTTAACTTTAAAGGGGATTCTATGTTTGATGGCGTACTTAACATACAATAATGGGTTTCTCTGAAAATCTCATGTTTCACGTAAGGCTACATCATAATAGAAAATAATAATATAATATTATTTTATGTAGTAGTTAATTCCTAACTATTGTATTTATGAGAACGAATATAACAAGCTAAAATATTATTATACATGTTTTTTAAATTTATTTACATTATCAAAAAAAAAATAGAGGTTAAAATGGGAATAACTCCAATTTTATGTATAAACACTGTTATATTCTTTAAAAGGTCGATTTACTGCATTTTGATGGTGAACAATTTTGAAATATATTTTTTGTAACTTTTATAAAATAAGTTAAACAAAAAAAATTCTAATTTAGAATTGGGGCATCAAAATTTACTATGGGTAAATTTTTGGTATTTTTCTGATACAATCAATTTTTTAATGAATAGTGAAAAATACAACATTTTTAATTCAAAACTACATTTTCATATAATTTATTTATATAGTTAGATTTTATTTTAATTGGGTGTAATTGGATAATATTTTTACCAATTATTCCAATTATATACATTGGTTTTAATTCAACTCTTAAATTTGAAACAAACAAGTTTTAATCTTTTGATAGTTAATATTTCTTAAAATCACGCTATTTGTTTTGACAACGAGAAATAATTTTAAATTAATTTTTGAAAAATATGTATTTGGAATTTGAAAAAATTGATTACATATTAAGAATAATTAGTTCCAAATTGTGTAAATAGGTATCTTTTATTTTTAGGCATTATGAATATTTACTTCAGTAAATATTTTATTTACCATGATTAAAGGGAAAATCTAGTAAATAAGGGTAAAAATAATATTATAATATTATTAAATTAGCCTTAAACATGTCCTAACCCTATTTAATGAGATACTACCGACTAAGGGCATACTTGAGTCGATTTTGGGACACTATAGAGCCACTTGTGAGTAATAATGACACTTTATATTAATTAATTTAAAGTTAAAAGACAAAAATGACATAAACATATATCTTTTAGTAAATATATTTTTACACGAGATTATATAAGTTCTCTATTCAGCTATAAATATTCATTTGAAAGATAAAAATATTTCCTACAACATTTTATTTTATTTATAATTTTTAGTCATCAAATATATAAAATTATTTAAGACACAATGATGATGTCATGATTACCTTATAAATGAAAGAATTAAATAAATGAGATTATAAAAATTAGAAAATAATCCAAAACCACTCAAATTATTATTGGATGATTTAATTTCAGAAAATTTCATCATATATTATAATTTAATGAGATTTTGACCATTTGAAAACGAAAATCATTTTATAATAAAATTATACTTTCCAAATTTCCTAAAGATCCCCTCCTCCCACTTATAAAAGAACACCACATGTAAACCCTTACACACACCTCTAAAGCCCATTTGGATAATCAAAATCCTGTAAAAATAATTTCCAAACATCCCACTATTCATCCTAGAATAATTACATTAGGCAAAATGCACTTCAAGAAAACCTTTGGATTTTAACCATAGGTGAGTTACCCAATTTCAAGCTAACGTATTCTGTCAAGTTCTTCTCTTTTATTTTTCTTCTCCAAACCACTAAACTCTCTTTATAAGATTCTTTTATAACAAAAACTGTATCGTTGATATATTAGTTTGTTTTTATGAGAATATTTCAAACTACACTAACACACACCTCCATATTATAGATACAAACATACTGTTTCTGTAGACATTGAAGTACTGCCTCACAAAACAATGATTATTCAATATTATTCTACCACAAATCATGGTGACCATTATGATGAAACTTTTATTATATATGATATATATTGTAACACCCCAAGCTTCCACAGTACGATTCTCTTTGAATAATACAGTAGTTTTTGTTGTACGCAACTTCGAGATTCTAACACGCCGCGACCAATCAAAGTAGAATTTATGAATAGTATTACCAAATTTTTGAAATTTTATACATTTTTTAATTAAAAATGGACTTCATTTTTGGATTTGTAATATCTAAATTATCATAGGATAAAATTTGGTACTTTTCGGATAACTTTTACATTTTGATGAATAGTGAACATAAATAAATTTTTATTAAAAACAACTTTTTTATTGAAATAATTAATAGTAATAAAATATAAATTTGAGTGGTTTTAAAGATTATTTATAATATATTTTTACCATTCGATACAATTTTGATCATCGGACATAATTTCACATTTAAACCGGACATAAACGAGTGTCAATCTTTTGATAGTTATTACCTCTTAAAAACAAACTTTTTGTTTTGACAACGGGAATTAATTTTAAATTAATATCATCCACTTATGTGTTTTGAAATTGGAAAAATGGACTCCATATATGGTATCATTATTTCCAAATAGTTTTAATAAGTAACTTTTATTTTTAGACATTTTGAATAATTACTTCGGTAAATATTTTATTTACCTAGGTTAAAGGGTAAATCCAGCAAATAAGGGTAAACAAAATAATATTATAATAATAATAAATTATCCTAAAACGTGTCTTATCCCTATTTTTTGATACATGTCCGACCATAGGAATCTTTGGGTCGATTTTGGGACCCCATGGATCTACTTGTAGGTGATAGGGACACATTATATTAATTAAGTTAAAGTAAATACAAAAATGACACAAACATATATCTTTTAGAAAAACAATTTTTACATATGGTTATATATGTTATATTTTCAACTATAAATATTAATTAGAATGATAAAACTATTTCCTTCATAATTGTATTTTATTTATAATTTTTAGACATTAAATAATTTATTTTATTTCTGACACAATGATGATGCAGTAATTACCGTATTAATGAATGATAAAGATAATTGATATTATAAATACCCAAATAAATGTAATTTGAGACTTTTTATAAATTAAAATATTTTTAAGATTAATATGAATTATTAGGATTGTTTATATAAATTGTTTTCTATGTAATATTTCTGTTATAAATTTATCAAGAACAAAATACCAAATAGTTTCAAAATTGACATAAAAGAGTTTGTAAAACTAATATTATATTATTAATTTATATTCAATTCCTAAAAATCTATGGTTCGGCCAAGAGACTTATACCATGATATTTTTACAATTAATGGACCACTTGGCGATCTCTTAGAGGTATATAGTATGTTTATTAACTATATAATATAAAAATACAAAGTGACATGGTATGTGTCAAACTAATTAACTATGACTTAAAACTAAAATATAAGGTTAATATAATGACCCATACCGGTCTAAATTCTTTTGGTTGAGTGGTTTCCATCCCATACCCACATTAACCTTTAAATAATACACTTTAGATCCATTAGAAATAGAATATGAATTTATTATAAAATAATTTTTCTAGATTTTAATTAGGTGCCCCTCCTCCCCCTTATAAAAGGACACCACTTCTATCCAATTCATCACACTTTCAAATCCCTTTCTATCAGAACACCCCTGCCCAAAAACTCTCTAAACATACCTCACTTCATCCATGAGTCCTTAGTTTGATCCTAAATCCAACCTAAGGAGCCCTTTTGATCAAATCAAAAAAAGAACCCAAAGAAGAGGTAATGTTTTCACCACCCTCTTTCATGTTCCTTTCTTTTCAACGTGTCTTTCTTTGTTATTCCCATTCTAAAATAATAACTCCAGTATATCATATATAATTTGATATTATTATATATATGGTACCACCATATTCAGTATTCTATCCATCTTTTGAATGACATGTCACCATACGTGCGTACGTACGGATTACCGTCTCCACGTCGTGGTGTAATTGTTATTCAATATATTATTATATGTATGGGTATAATAATGATGTTTAATTCATTTAAATAATAAATAAAAAATGTTAATTATTCTATATATATGATATACCATCTAATTCTATAATATTTTAATATCAAATGATTGATATTATCGCTCGTACATACGTACGGACTACCGTCTCCACGAACGCGATGAGATTCATTCCCCATCGTATCCATTCAAGGATAATTTTTTTGATGATTAAAAGAAACTTTTGAAAACATTATATCATTCTAGATATGAAGAAAATAAAACCTATCCAAAAAAAACATGACATATCTAACAAAACATATAAAAGAAAACGAGTAAGTTAACACTCGAAACGACGATAATACTAAAGAATTATTAACAAAGAATTATTAGAAAATCATATATGATATCATAATTATGTATATGGTTCTTGTATAATTTATTAACAATGTTTTATCTATTATACAGGAGGTTAACATACCATCAACTAATTAAAATTACAAGGTAAGGGTTAATTCTACAACCTCTTCATTATTAATGGTTGTTCATATGTAATTATCTTTTGGGACTTCTTTATCATCCACATCCATGTTTCTTAAAAATGTATTTCAAAATATTTTTAATATTTACTAGAATATGGTTCAAGGTCATTTATACCGTTATTTGACTTTTTATAAGTGGTTTATAAAGTAATATTTCTGTCGTTTTCCAAAGAAGGTTCTTTTTTATCCTTTTCGACAGAATTATGGTAAGAATGTTTTTTTAACATATATGGTGGGTGCAATTATTTTGCTCCATTATAAAATATTTGAAGCTTCCCATAAAAGCTTATAAGGATATTCTCAAAGTAAATGTTTTATTTTATAATTATGTAGCTTTTAAATGATTTCAAAAAAGAGATATTTCTCTCAAATAGTTTTGATTTCATCTATGTAAACATCCTTTGGTGGTGTTTAAACATATTTGATGTTTATTTATTATAATACAAAACTTCCATATTGTATTGATGGTTTCATGATATTTTTGACTGTGGATGTGTTATTTTTATACCTTTAATGGTTTATGAAGAAAGTATTGACATTTCATATGCTAGTTTTAATATGAATGTTTATGTTACGTTTAAACCTTTTCATATGAGGAATGCATTGTAATTAATATGTGACGGGTGGAGACCACTATAGATCCTTGATGCATTGGTAGGTCTCATGAGACAAACTAGTGTCTTGGCATGAGGCCTTGAAAAAATCTTATTTGTAGTCTTGGCACAAGTCCTTGTCTACGTGGTTATGATAGTCTGGCATTATGCATTCTGTCATTATGAAAGTGGTTATTGATATTTCATGTGATTATTCGAATAGAAGAATATCCATGTGAATAAGTGAATATAATTATTTAATTTTTTCTTTGCGATATTATGCTGAAGTTCATGTTTAAAAGGCTTTAGTTTTAGTTATACATTTCCTTAAATGATTATACTTATTTATGAATGTTTCTGGTATATTGATATCCTTACTGAGAATCTGAGCTCACCCATTTAAATGTTTTATTTTTCCCAAGATGTGAAGAAGTAATTTATGAATGACCTACAGGGATAATATGAGGGGATATGAATACAAGATGTTTTTGTTGTAGTTTTCACTTTATGATGTAATGTAATGTTTATGAATGTATCTAGTTATTCCATGGCTACTAAACTAATCGGCCTTTCGAGACTTGATCTTTTGTGATCATGCCAATGCTATGTAATAATGCACCGACTCTGTGTAACTGTGGACGGGGCATTACAGTTTGAATCCGAGGAAGTTTAGTACAAACCATGGAAGCAATATTTAGGTAAAGTCAATTTAGAGCACATAGACCTAAGATAAACATTGAATATTCATATAGAATAACATCCTAGAATTTTGGTATTGTAGATATTTTGTGAGTTTTCCAAGAAATACATCTCTATCTGGATATGAGCAGGTAGAGGCGGCTCTGCCACAGATGTGCATAGGGGTAAAACCCGAAAACACAACTTTGAGCTATACTCGAACGAGAACTGGTGCACGACAACGTACCTTGCTTCAATCTTGGTTACGACACTCCAGGGGAATATTATTAGGATAACTATCATTTTCATTAAAAACCATTGTGAGGAGTTTATGAGTATATACATCCTCAATGAAAACATTTTCATGGTTATGGATTATATTAATAAATAATTCAACTTTTGTTAAGTGTTTTATAAGTATGTAATTATGTATTTTGATTCATAAATTAATCTAGTTTATGCCACTGATTAGAAATGGAGCCTTGTATATGAAATGGAAATCGTATCAATGCACGCACTCCATGTAGGGATTGGTCGCTTACTCAAGAGAATTATAGTGGATCTGGTGATGTAACTGGCGCTGATCAGCTTATCACCATACTGGGACAACTCACTCAGGTTATGAATCATAACCTTACCCGTATAGAGGACCCTGATCCACAAGGTGGAGTATCAATGTAAGATCACTTCATGAGGAAACAACCACCAACATTAAATGGTAGTACAAATCTATTGGTAGATGAGCAATGGATAACTTCCCTAGAGAAAATATTTCATGCTTTGGTGATTAGTGAAAGGGAAAAAGTTATCATGGCAGTGTACTGCCTCACTGGAGATACTGATCAATGGTGTACATTGATTCAAAACATGAAGAAGATGATGAAGTATAAAATATGGAATGGAGGGAGTTCAATGATCTGTTTTTAGAAAAATACATTACTCGTGACCATCGAGCAGATATTAAAGGGAAATTTCTGAGTCTGAGACAAAAGGAGGAGGAGAATGTCACAAAGTATGAGGCTAACTTTACAAGGTTAGCATGGTATGCTGGAAATTATATAAGTAACACAAGAAGTAATATTGATCATTTCTTTGATGGGTTAAAACCATTTCTTCATCGAGCATTAGTGTAAAAATACTTCTCGTCTTACGAAGATATTGTCTCATGTGCTATCAAGACAGAAATAGAATTCTCTAAGTCATATGACTTTAAAGCAAAGCAAGAGAAGAAGGGATCTGCTGATCAATCTGGAAATGGAAATAATGGTAAGGGAAAATTTGTAAATCCATCCTGCAGTAAATGTGGTAAGAAACACCTCGGTACTTGCATAAATGGAATGGGAGTCTGTTACAAGTGTAGGGAAAAAGGCCACCAAGCTCATGATTGCAAGGGGAAGAGAGTTTTTGTCAACATGGAATGTTATAATTTTAGAGAGATGGGATATTATGCAATTGATTGTCCTAAGCGTCAGGGGAACATACCTCAGAAAAGGCCAAGGGGTCAAGGCCAATCTAATGCTATCACTACTACTGAGGTAGAAGATCCGAAAGATGTGGTGGAAGGTAATTTAATGGTTTCCTCAAGTTTAGAAAATGCTTAATTTGATTTTGGATCATCGAATTGTTTCATATCTTCCCAGTTCGCTATGAAAATTAAAATTTCCAAATTGATTTAACAAAGGAGTTTTCAGTTAAAACTCATAATGGAAGTATCATTGCAACAATGTTTTGTGAATCGGTCCCCATTAGAGCACATAAATGTTCATTATCCGATGATCTCATCGTCCTACCTATGGTTGAGTTTGATATAATAATCGGTATGGATTGGCTTTCAAACCATGATGCAAAAATCAATTGTAAGAAGAAGAAGGTTACAATTTTTTATGATGACGATAAGGAACACCTTATCTTTAGAGCGGAATCATAACCAACTAATTATTATCTATATCCACCCCTAGTATCTCAACTAAATACAATTATTGGTGATGAAAAGAATGAAATTACTGTGGGTGAGGAAAGGAATGTTCAAATGGAGGATGTACCTATTGTGAATGAATATGTAGATGTGTTTCCGGAAGATTTACATGTATATCCTCCAGAACGAGAAGTTTAGTTTTCCATTGATTTAATTTTATTGATCACGGCCTATATCGAAGACCCCTTATAGAATGGACACTGTAGAATTAATGGAACTAAATAAATAACTAGAGGAATTTAGTAATAAGGGATTTATTTGCCTTAGTGTTTCTACATGGGGAGTCCCTGTTCTTTTTGTTAAATAGAAATATGGATCTATGAGGTTATGTATCGACAACAGGGAGATCAATGCAATAACAATAAAGAAAAAGTATCCCCTACCTCGTGTTGATGATTTATTTGACCAAATACATGGAGCTCAATACATTTAAAATATTGAACTTCAATCTAGATACCATCAGTTGTGTGAGAAGAAGGATGACATTCTGAAGACAGCATTTCAAACAAGGAACGGACATTAGAAGTTTACAGTAATGCCTTTTGGGCTGACTAATGGACCCTCTATATTCATGGATCTAATGAATAGTGTTTTCAAGGAATATCTCGATGATTTTGTGGTGGTATTTATTAATGATATCATAGTATACTCCAAATGCTACGATGATCATGAAAATCACTTGCGCGTTATCGTAATGATTTTGAGAAGACATGAATTATATGGGATGTTTAGCAAGTGTGAATTCTGGATTCAGTTGATTTCATTTTTGGCCATATTTTCTCTAAAGATAGAATATTTTTTGATCTTTCTAAGACCAAGTCAATCCAAGAATGGCCAACACCTATGAGTATAACAAAGGTACACAGTTTTATTGGTTTAGCATGTTATTATCGACATCTCATCCAGAATTATTCCCGATTGGCTAAACCATTAACAAATCTCACACATAAAGGGGTTAAATTTGTTTGGACAAAAGAGTGTGAATAATGTTTTGAAGAACTAAAGAGATGATTAGTCAATTCTCTTATACTGACTCTACCATCAGGGAATGATGGGTTCGTTATTTACAGTGATGCATCGAAGAAATGACTTGGTTGTGTCCATATGAAGAATGATAGTGTTATTTCCTATGCATCACAACAGTTGATAATTCATGAGAAAAACAATCCTACTCATGATCTCGAGTTAGCACCTCTGATATTTTCATTGATGATATGGTGAAACTACCTCTATGGTGAAAAATGTGAGATTTATACAGATCACAAGAGTTTGAAGTATATTTTCTCACAAAAAGAACTCACCAGGAGGAAAATGAGATGGCTTGAATTACTCAAATATTATGATTGTATGATACACAACCACCCGGGGAAGGCAAATAAAGTGGAAGATGCTTTGAGCAGAAAAGATCACGGAGTTTTGAACAATATGATAATTGAAAAGGATCCAATTATCATGGATCTAGTGATGACGGACATGGGAATAACAATGGAAGGTGAAACATCAGTGCTTTTTCAAATGGATTCCAAACCATCTTTACAAGAAAAGATTAAGATTTCTCAGACAGACGATGAAGAATTTCAAAAGAATATTAAAACTGTGAATGATGGGAGATTGAGAGACTTTTTGTATGAAGAAGGAATTTTGAAATTCGGGAAGAGACTTTATGTTCCCGATATACCTGATTTAAAAAGGGAATTTTTAGATGATGCTCATAGTTCCAATTTCACTATACACCCTAGGAGCATCAAAATCTATAGAGATTTAATGCAAAATTTTCGGTGGGACAACATGAAAAAGGAGATTGCGTATTTTGTGTCAAGATGTATGGTTTTTGAACAAGTGAAAGCTGGAAGGAAAAAGCGTGGAGGAGTCCTAAAACCTCTTCCCATACCTGAGTGGAAATGGGATAATATCACTAGGGACTTTTTCATGGGACTGCAAAAGACTCCTAGAAGGAACAATGCAATATGGGACATTGTTGATCATCTTACCAAGTCAGAACATTTTCTTCTTAAAAGGGAGGATTTAACACTTTAACGTCTAGTAAGGATATATATTAATGAAATTGTGAGACTTCATGGAGTACCCCTATCGAGTGTTTTAGATAGTGATCCTTGTTTTACGTCAAGATTATGGAAGAGTCTTCAGAAGGCCTTGGATACTGAACTTCATTTGAGTAATGCTTACCACCCTCGAACATATGGACAATCAGAATGGACTGTTCAAACCTTAGAAGACATGTTTAGATATTGATAACTTGACTTTCAGGGTATGTGGGGTTAATATTTACCTCTGGTAGAATTTTTCTACAACAATAGCTTCCATTCCAATATTCAAATGGCACCATTTGAAGAGTTATATAGAAAGAGATGTCACACACCAACCTGTTAGGATAACATTAGTGAAAGATAACTTTTAGGCCCAGAACTGATTGAGGAAAAAATGTAAAAGGTAAAGGTAATCCCAAACCACAGCAAAACAGCTCAAAGTAGGCAGAAGTGCTATGCTGACAACTGAAGAAAGGATTTGGAATTCAAGTTGGAAGATCATATTTTATTGAATGTATCTCCATGGAAGGGAGTTATATGTTTTGTAAAGAAAGGAAATTGAGTCCTAGGTACATAGGAACTTTATAAACTCTAGAAAAAATTGGGGTTGTAGCATACGTTTGGCAATGCCACCAAATCTCTCCAATGTTCATGATGTGTTCCACGTATCACTGTTGAGAAAATACATGCCTGACTCAATGCATGTACTCACCTATGAAGAATTAGATGTAGAACCTGGTCTATCTTATTGCGCAGAGCCTGTCATGATTCTTGATACAAGAGAACAAGTGGTAAGAAACCGGATGACTCGTCTGGTAAAAGTTTTATGGATAAACCATAAAATGGAAGAGGAAACGTGGGAACCCGAGGAACTTATGATGAAGAACCACCCAAGTCTTTTTATGAAGTAATATTCTAAAATTTTGAGGATGAAATTATTTTTAGGGGATAATGTAACACCCCAAGCTTCCACGGTATGATTCTCTTGGAATAATACAATAGCGTGTGTTGTATGAACTTCGAGATTCAAACACGCCGCGACCAATCAATGTTGCTGTTATGAATAGTAACACCCACTTTTCAAAATTTTATACATTTTATCTTTAAAAATAGACTTCATTTATGGAATCATAATTTCGAAATTATCCTAGGATGAAATTTTGGTACTTTTCGGATAACATTTATATTTTGATGAATAGTGAAAATTACTAAATTTTTATTAAAAACAACATTTTTGATCAAAATAATTAATAGTGATAAATTATGAATTTGATTTGATTTAAAGTATATTTAGAATATATTTTTACCATTAAATAAAATTTTGATCATTGGTCATAATTTCACATTTAAACCGGACATAAACAAGTGTCAATATTTTGATAGTTACTATCTCTTAAAAACACGCTTTTTGTTTTGACAACGGGAATTAATTTTAAATTAATTTCTACCACTTACGTGTTTTGAATTTGGAAAAATGGACTCCATATTTGGAATTAGGATTTCCAAATTGTGTAAATAGTTAAATTTTATTTTTAGACATTTTGAATAATTACTTTAGTAAATATTTTATTTACCATGGCTAAAGGGTAAATCTTGTAAATAAGATTAAATATAATAATATTATAATACTAATAAATTACCCTAAAACTTGTCTTAACCTTATTTGATGATACATGTATGACCATGGGTATATTTGGGTTGATTTTGGGACCCCATGGATCCACTTGTAGGTGATCGGGACACCATATATTAATAAAGATAAAGTAAATACAAAAATAACATAAGCATATATCTTTTTGAAAAATAATTTTTACATAGGGTCATATATGTAATATTTTCTACTATAAATATTCATTATAAATTTAAAATTATTTCCAACGTAATGGTATTTTCTTTCTAATTTTTAGATATTAACTAATTTAATTTATTTCTGACGCAATGATGAAGCAGTAATTACCGTATTAATGAATGATTATGATAATTGATATTATAAAAACACAAATAAATGTAATTAGAGACTTTTTATAGATTCCAATAATTTTCTAGGATACTATGACATATTATTATTGTTTATATAAATTTTTTTCGAAGTAATAATGATGTTATAAATTTATCAAGAACAAAATACCCAATACTGTCAAAATTGACGTAAAAGAATTTTAAAACCAATATTATATTATTAATTTATATTCAATTCAAAAAAATATAAGGTTCAGTCAAAGATTTATATCATGATAGGTGTATCATTAATGGACCACTTTGGGGTTTAATAGAGTTATATAGTAAGTTCATTAACTATATAATATAATAATACAAATTGACAAGGTAAGTGTCATAGTAATTAACTAAGTGTTAAAAATAAAGGATATGGTTAGTATAATGACCCAAACCTGTATCAATTCTATTTTTTGAGAGGTTTTAGACCCATACCAACATTAAATTTTTAATAATCCACTTCTAAGCCATTAGAAACTGAATATTAATTTATTATAAAATAATATTTCTTGATTTTCCTAAGGTGCCCCTCCCCCTTATAAAAGGACACCACTTCTAACCAATTATTCACACAATCAATGCCTTTTGGATCGGTGAAACCTTGCCCAAATACTATCACAAACTTCCATTACATCAACCTAGAGGACTTAGTTTGATCATAAATCCAACCTATAGAGCCCTTATGATCAAATCAAAAGGAAGAACCCGAAGAAGATGTAATTTTTTCACCACCCTCTTTCTAGTTCCTTTCTTCTTCAACTTATTCATTCATTGTTATTACCATTATAAAATAATAACTCCAGTATCTCATATATACAATGATATTATTATAAATATGGTACAGTCATATTCAGTATTCTATCCATCCTTTGAATGACATGTCACCATACGTGTGTACGAATGGCTTACCGTCTCCACGTCATGGTGTAATTGTTATTCAATATATTATTATTTGGATGGGTATAATAATGATCTATAATTCAAGTAAATAATAAATATAACATAATAATGATTATTTATATATGAAATACCATATAATTATATATTATTTTAATATCAAAAGGATGATATTGTCACTCGTGCGTACGTCCAGACTACTGTCTCCACGAATGCGATGAGATTCATTCCCCATCGTATCCATTAAAGATTATTTCTAATATGATTATTAAAAGTAATTTTTAAGAACATTATATCATTCTGTGTATGAATAAGATACAAACTACCTATAACAAACACAACTTATGTATAAAAACATATAAAAGAAAATTATTATGTTAACACCCAAAACGACGAAAATACTAAATTATTATTAACAAAGAATTATTAGAAGATCATATGTTATATCATAATTATGTATATGGTTCTTGTATAATTCTATAACAATTTTTTAACTATTTTAAAAGAGGTTAACATATCATATACTTAGCAACAGTACATGGTAAGTGTTAATTCTACAACCTCTTCATTATTCAAGGTTGTTCATATGTAATTCTCTACTGGGACCTCTTTATAATACACATCCATGTTTCTTAAAAATTTATTTCAAAACATTTTTACTATTTACTAAAATATGGGTCAAATTCATTTATACCCTTATTTGACTTTTTATTAGAGGATTATAAAGCAATCTTCCCATCATTTTCCAAACAAGGTCCTTTTTAACCTTTTCGACAGAATTACGGTAAGAATGTTTTCTTAACATATATGGTGGGTGCGGCTATATTCCACCATTATAAAATCTTTGAATCACACCATACAATATTATAAGGATATTTTCAATGTAAATGTTTTATTTTATAATTATTTGACTTAAATGATTTCAAAAAATAGATATATCTTTCAAATAGTTTTGAATTCATCTATGTCAACATCCATTGATAGATTTTAATCTTATTTGATGTTTATTTATTATGATACAAACATCTATATTCTATTGATGGTTTTGTGATATGTTTTTCTGTGGATGTTTTATTTTTATACCATTCATGGTTTATGAAGAAAGTATTTACATTTTGTATGCTAGTTTTAATACGAATGTTTATGTTATGTTTAAACTTGTTCATATGAGGAATGCATTGGACCTAATATGTGATTGGTGGAGCCCGCTATAGCTCCTCAATGCATCGATAGGTATCATCAGACAAACTAGTGTCTTGGCACGTGGCCTTAACAAAATCGTATTTTAGTCTTGGAAAGAGGCCTTCGCTACGTGGTTATGATAGTCTGGTATTATGCATTCCGTCATTTTGAAAGTGGTTATTGATATTGAATGTGATTATTAGACTAGTAGAATATCTATGTGAATAGGTAAATGGAATTATTTTATTTTATCTTTTCGATATTATGTTGAAGATTAATTTTAAAAGGATTTTGTTTTAGTAATACATTTCCTTAAATGTTTATGCTTATTTATGACTGTTTCCGCTATATTGTTATCCTTACTGAGCATCTGAGGTCACCCCTTTCAATGTTTTATTTTTCTCAGGATGTGAAGAAATAATTTATGAATGAACTGTAGGGATAATATGAGGGGATATGATGACAAGATGTTGTTGTAGTAGTTTTCACTTTATGATCTAATGTAAACTTTATGAATGTATATAGTTATTCTAAGTCTATTAAACTAATCGGTCTTTCAAGAATTGATCTTTTTTTATCATGCCAATGTTATGGAATAATGCACCGACTCTAGGTAAATGTGGTCGGGGTGTTACATATATAATATTTTATCTTATCAATATTGTTATGTAATTCTCATTTAGACTATACCTTTATTCTTTTCATGTTGTATAAATATGATAATTTCATTTGAGGAAGTGCATACTACCGCCCACTCAAAGTTATATGACTCGTTCATACCATACATAGAACATATAAATGATGGTGTTAATGAAATTATGTAATGTATATAAAATATTATATTATATTATAATTATAATATACCTATGTATCATTATGTTTTCATTTCATTAAAAATGGAAAAAAAGAATTGAATATAGCATCCATGTGTACGTACGGCTTAGCTTCACCATGAATGGTGCATTTCATTTCTTATGTATGAATATTATGGACTATTATAAATACATATAAGCTGGATATATAAGATATATATTATATATGAATCATGAATATAATTATCAATATAAAGAACGTATGACAACATGGACAAATTTAATTTATAACTAGATCATTTTGAACTCATATTCGGATCATCAACAAAATGACTAATATTGGCTCAATTAAGTAACTAATTGTTATTGAAGGGTAATAAGTAATATAAATGAATAATAAAATTGAAAAGGGTTATAAATAAATTATAAATTAACTTATGTTTATTATTTAGGATGAACAAGGAACACATGAGTCAATTCAGACATTTGGTAAGGGGTTTTCATCTCACTTTTTATTACTATCGGATTCATGGTATATTTGAAAATATTTCATTTTGTGTTTTGTATTTACATTCCATGATTGTATTCATTTTGTAATATAAATTTATTTATGGGTATTTTCATCTTTATTGAATGATCCAACTTTCATGAGGATTATGTTTCGTAAGTTACCATATTGATAAGGGGACTTCTTAACCCAATTTCCATTCTTTGGGTTAAACTTTTACGTATAAATTATGTCATTCATTGAATATGTGTGAATTTCCTCTGAGTATTTTACCTCTATATCCCCATATATTTGGAGTATTTTTGTTTGTCACATGTTTCTTTGTCATTGATTTATCCTTAATGTAATGATATGTTCTTTGTATTGTAACATTTCACCCTCCTCTTTAATCAATGTCTTCCTTTATTTTTATTATGGTTTGAGTCGAAGCCTCATTTATTATTAAATCAAATAAAATACCCATTTAATTGGGTATAGGGATACCCATTACATAGCCTGAAGGCCCAGTGGGCATTTATCCCATTACATGGCCCGTAGGCCCCTATTTTTGGCCCAAATCCCATTATATGAATATCACTACTACATTACCATACGATGTTACAGTACTTCAGAGTACCCACCACCGCTATAGTACTTTTCTTCCGATATAGTGACCTTCCGCCACTATAGAGCATGACGTTGCTACAGTTCCACCCCTGCTACAGTGAACTACAGTACAACTACACTACATGTGCCCAATTTCTTTTAAACCCCCATTTTTTATGAATATTAATTTACATTATATTATGATGGGATTTGTTATTATATATCTTTATTGATGTCCATTTTATATAGAAGTGGTGAGAGACCATTTTCGCTATCATTATATCAGTTTCTAAATTTTTAAGTGATGTTCTTAGGCTCTCGAATTTCCGAAATGGACAAAGTCTAAATCTATTTTCACTTGAGGATTATCAGGATCTTGTGCACCATTATTATTCTATTGGGTTTATATACATCCATTTGACATAATATACTTGAATATCATTACTCTCATCATATTATAATATTTTTTTTAATGTTTTTATGTAATTAATGTTGTTCAAGTATTTTATCAAGTGGTAAGAGACTCTTTAACTAAAAAAATATTTTAAATGTTTTAAATAATTATTTATATAAATCGTTCTCATTAATGTCCATGTTTTGAAAATGTTTTTAACGATTTATTTATATGGAAATTAATTTTTTAAAATGTTAATTCTTTTTAAATTTCCAATGTTGTATGGCACACAATGATTCAAAAATATCTTTATTAAATGTTTTAAATGATTTTGAAAATGGTTTTGACAAATAATCGATTATATTAAAATCATGAAATGATATATTGTGTTGTATAAATGTTATCATTCCATTATTCTTGGGTTTTTATTATGTTATGGTACTTGGTCATTTTTTACCCATACAGGTGGTTCAGTTATAAACCAACAGCAGGTGTGCCCGAGATAGCTCTCCAATGGATTGGGTAATGTGAAAGAGGAAAATGTTAATGTTTATCCTAAGATATTTAGGTAATATACTATGAATGGAATTACTAATGTAACTCCATACGTAGCTAGGAAATCTACAACGTATGTATGTTTTGTATCCTATAAGTTACATTTATTATTCTTTATTTCTGTGTTTTATTCATAAATCTTATAGTTTAATAAGGTATGTTATGATGGAAAATAATGGTTTCATTGATTTTTTTTATTGATGGGTTAATGTTTCCTTTCATTATTTTGTAACCATTATTGATCTTTTTATTCTCATCCCATGTTTTGAAATGTTTTTCATTGTACATAAAGATTATTAGGGTCAAGGATGGGATCACAAAAAATCAATGTTTTCTACAACATAGAACTAGACATGTTTATTTTTTTAATGTTTTTAATTTTTTTTAATAGAAATTGAGTATAAGTGTCTAATTTTTAATTTTTGAGATGTAATGTAATTGTAATGGAATATTTCTCTAAAGCTCTAAACTTGGAAAGATAGTCATTTTGAATTCTTAATTTAACTCATGATTATGTAATGTTTAATTATTGGTCCTTACATAAAAATTCTATGATAATTCTTCTACCTCAAATGGAATGGAATATTATTTTGAAACAAGAATATGTTATCATCATCTATCTTTTTCCCCCATGCTCCTACCAAAAAAATTAAAATACTCTCTGAGATGTGTTAATTTATTCATTTAAGGATAACATGTTTTGAATTTCTATTAATTTCTTCATTACTAGTCATGATACATTTTTAGTGGTTGAACCAGATCATAATATATTTATTCTTACCTGTGATGTTTTCTATAATCCTTGAACAATCATAATATAAAATAACAACACAATAAAAGTTCATTATACACAAAACTGCTAAGTCAATCCAACCATTTGTAATTAACTATTATCCAAAGAGTAATAATCCTGATATATAACCAAAAATCATTATATGAACATTTATATTTCATTCATTTCTATAATTATATATTTTAAAAATTCTTTATGTTTGACCACATTTCAAAGAAACATCCATTCATGAATATAAGTAAACCAGTAATTAAAAACCAAGAAAACAAATTCTTCTAAAACAATTAAATTGAACCTCTTAAACCTATAAAAATGCACGAGTGAACATAATAAGGTTAAAATAAATTCATTACATGTACATGAGGTTCATTACATATTAATTAATGAAGCTATAATTTATTATTCGGGTTATTAATATCCATCGAGAACACCATCATCCATAATGTAAGGGATTATCTCTCTCACTTTTATTCAAGAATCCCACGTAGGTTTTGTCCTTTTCTTTTTAATTCCAAATTATTGGGTATGTTTTATAACCATAAACATACTACCCTAATGATATATTAATGATTGGATACCCATTTTCCTCTCATTAATCCCACACAAGAAAACCTGTTACCATGCTGAAATGTTTTTAAGGGATTACTTCTCTAACTTTTATTTTCATGAGATTTCTATTATTCACAACTTATATCTTATATGTGGTTTATTTTTAAAACCATTTAATATATATTATCATGATTCTATTTATATTCATGATATAAAATTATTAATTTTATGATTATTAATTTCACTGATTAGAAATTTGTAAGGGACATTGTTTCAGTTTTCATTTTATTTTGATTTACTTGGTATTGTCCACAAAATCATTCTTATGTGGTGTACCTACTTCTACTTTTGGATAAATTTTAATTTTAAATTTTAAATATATCATATATCCATATACTATATTCATGGATATGATTTTTTCATTAATTCGTAAAACCATTTACATATAGTGTTTATTAGAAATTTTGTTTTAACTATGTAAATATTGATGAATATTTATACTTTACTCTATACGACTGTTGAGAATGAATATTGTAATTGCATTGAATATATTTATAAAAAATTATTAGGACATGGAGTTATGTGGGCTCTACAACCCCTCGATGAATCGACATGTCTCATGATACAAATCTGTTGGAGAAAAACCCTTCGAGTTTGATTCCAAAAACAAGACGGGTTTTAACAATAGACAAACACTGTTTCTATGGTATAGTGTTATCATGTTAAAGACATATGAAATCCAATTAATAATCATTGTATTTATTCATTTTCAGTTATTAAAATATGTGAGGTTTTCACTATGAAAATATATATGGATTTTTTATTATTATTATTTTTCTTGTGGAAAGAGTTTTTCATTTATTCACCGTGTCATATAGACTATGAAATTTTTATTATGATTCAATTATTATTGATTCATGCTTCTGATATTAGTATCCCTTACTATTAATTTGATCTAACCCCTCTCATTTGATTTCCTTTAATAGGTTATATAGATGAGATAGTTTATTGAGTTTTCAACGATTCCTTTTAGTAATTTTTGTTATATATTATAATTTTTACCTTCCAAATGAAATGTGAGTTTCAAGTATGTAGTTTCATCAAAAGTATTTAACTAATATTCCTTCAATATTTCATTCCTTATTATCATTAAATTGTAAAATGTAATTCATTTGATCTGGGATTCTAGGGTTGGGGTGTAAAAGTAAATATTAAGACATTCCACATATTTATGTCCCTAATATCTTTTAGAGAATTAATTTAGTGCAGTAGCAATCAATTTCATTTTTTCATATTAATTTCATAGAATAAAGAGATAAATTAGAATTTTATCAAAGAAACACCAAAACATAGAAATATTTATATGATATAAAAACAAATAACTACAGTAAATTTGTTTATATTCCAAGACCTTAAAGTAATTAATCAACATTATAAAGATTATCAAAATTTTTTTTCCTAGTACCAAATTTTTTGTAGAACCGATGGTCTTGTAAATTAACATGGATTATTGGATTTGAGTCCCTTAATTTCTTATCAAACAGTCTCTTGTATGTGATTTATGACCTCAATCAGTCCCTATAAATATTTACTCCTTTCCACGAAATAAATATTTCTATATTCCACTAATTCACTCATGCATAGACATATAGTAATATATTAGTGCACATGACCTTAAAACATCCCATTCTCACATTAATGGAGGATGTTTTTTTGATCCCTTATCATGTTGGGGGATTTCATACATTGGATATACCAAAAAAATTATTACAAAAATATATTTTAAATGGAGAGGATTTAAACTAAATAATGTATGGATAATGTAACACCCTCTAAAATCTAATATAGGAAGATTTTATTAGATAGTATGTATGACAAAAGGAACCAAGTACCAAGGGAGTATAATTTCCCATGTATTTATAATATATTTACTAGTTTTAATAAATTCATTATAATGTAAAGCATGATATGAATGTGATACTGAGTTATAATGTGACATAAAGAACAATGAGTTTCTTAGACATAATGTATTACATGAAAAATTGAGTTTTACCAAACACCAATATATTATTAAAATATTTTTATTTAATAAAATAAGATAGAAAATAAATTTTATATATAGTGTTGACTAAATTATGATACAATACGGATTATATAGTTATAAAAATAATTAATTAGTTACAAATTAATTACACATAAATATAATATACAATTTAAAATGAAGGTAATATATTATAGGAAAATATTTTTTATGCTCACAGAGAAGTTTTACAATAATAAATTAAACAATTAAAATTACAAAGTAATATTAACTTTATATATATATATATATTCATTATAAATTTTTTGATATTCATCTAATATGTTTTCTATGAAAAAAATAAGAACAAATCCAATTTTACAAATAAAAATATATATTTTAATTAAATAATTTTTACTTCCTTTTAAATGAAAATCAATTTTAAATCAATTATTTCTCAACATTCATAAATTATATATGTAAAAATAAATTTCATATATTATTGTAAATCATAATAATTATGTTAAGGTAATTTTATTTGTAAATATTATTTGTTAAATGGATAATGAAAAATATTGAATTTTTATTTAAAACTCCATTTTAAATTAAATTATTTATATGGTTATATCTTATTTGAAGTTGATATTAATATATTTTTAGATATTAGTTGTTTAAATTAATACAATTTAGTAAATGGATAAAATATTAATTTGAATTTTACTATAACCACATAAAAAAATTTAAATATTTTTAAAGTAAAAAAACTTCTTTGTCGCCCCCTTTTGGTGATTAATTTTATTAAATTTCAGCAAGTAATGTGATAGGAATTTTGATAAATGAATTAAATATTTTTAATAACAATAATTTATAACATATAATAATGTAACCTCAGTTTTTTCTAATTTTATTACTAAATTACATTAAATTTAATATTAATTATTAATGAAAAAAATAAGTATAATAAAGTAATAAACGTTTATCCTAAGTGAAAAAATTTACGATAAACATATAAAAACCTTAATTTCTGAGCATTAAAAGGTCATTAAAAATCCATTATTTGGTATGGTTATTTTTTAGGAAACTTATGGTAAAAATGTGGGTTTACCTAATTTTTTTTCCAAAAATGGGCTGTGATTCCTCTTCCTCCCCAATAATAGGCCCCCTATCATCCCATATCCCCATCCCATTCATGACACATTCACTCAGAAAATATTTTAAAAAATATCTCAAGAAAATCCATACATGCATTATAATAATATATCCTTGGGAAGAAAGAAATAAAGAAGACCCTTTCGGTAGGAACTAAAAGGTTTTACCTGATTACGAGTGTACTGACCTAGCCCAAGGGATCCAGGAGGCAGAGTCTCTTCTAAATATAGTGGCATGGTTATATGGAATAAAATCATAAAGAACATAATAGTATTTTAGTATTGGTAAACAAGATATAGAAACCATTCAGATGTTAAAAATTAAAAAACTAAATACAACATAATTTTTTCGTCTTTCTTAATGAATAACATTAAGGAGAACATTATTCCATCTAGTAAATCCAAGAATATATTTTATAATATTCCTCTTGGATTCAAGTGGAATGAAACATAATAAGGGTGATCTCAAATGATTTGTATGGTAATAATATTATTTGATGAATAATGCCTTAATAATAATAGTCAGTATAAATAAGTAAATTACTATACACACATTCTATTCAAATAAAAAGATAAGGAAAATTAAATATAGACATAGAAGAATCTAAAACATATTCCAATTAATAAAAGAACTAAAAATGAAATGTATCCATATATATGTTGACACAAAATCTCAAGGATGAAAAATAACTAAAACTAAATGAGGGAAGTTCATTACTATTGTATGTCATGTTTCTGAGGTATATGGACGTTGTACCGTCATGAAATTTCTCATAAATGTTTAACTATCAGGTAGAGACAAATATGTGGTGGCTATCAGACTATTTCATCTCATGGTATTAATAATTCATAAAGGGTATTTCAGTAACTGATCCCCAACCCATAGAGATTACGTTAAATGGTACACAACATGTTTCTCCCTATTCCAAAAAATTCCTCATATTTAATAAATAATATGCCATATAAAATATCCAAATTGAATAATGTAAAAACATATAACAATATTTCCCAAAATAATCAAAAATAATAAATTTTAAACATTTTTTGAAAAATTTTATACATTTTATCCAATGAACATATCTATGATAAATTATTTGGATATTTTGGGGAAATTCAATGCTCACTAGTTTTTGGAAATTTAATATTTTTAGGGGACTAAATAGAATAAATGGATCTAATTTTAATTCCATACAAGTATAAATTAGTCATAAGTCATCCATATGAATATTTTTTATGGTATCAATACAACAAAACCTATGTGGAGTAAAATAAAGGCTTGATGTCATTGAAGGATATAAACATTCAAAAAATATCTTTTAACAATATTCTTCAAGAAAATATCCTTTTATTTTTCAAAAACATTTGGAAAACATGTTTACTTGAAAATTAAAATTAAAAACATTTTATTTGTAAATTAACATTTTAAACATGAAAAGAAAGCATCAAGGGACTGATTATGGGTAAATCAATACATGTCATATAATGTAAAAAGAAAATTTCTTTTTCATGGAAAAGGGTAAAAGAATAACTTGTTCTGATTGTGAAAATAATATTACATTGAAAACATTAGTCTAAGAAAAAAGGATAAAATTTTACTTACCATATAAATTAAAAAATATAAAAAACATTTTAATCAAACATGCATCGTATAAGAAAATAGATTCTCTGACTTAAAGTGGAATAAAGCATGGTATTCTGGATAAACCAGTTCTAAAATATGTTTACTTCCTAATAATGGAAAATGGTACTAATAATTGAAATAGGTCATTAATAATAAGTTAAGATGAAAATGAATGTTTTTAATAAACAATGGTAATAAAATTCCTCATGTGGAAATACCAATGAAAAATTATTGAAATTGATATTGAGGAAAATAATCATTAAATATTTAAAAGTCTCCCATAGTAGTTTGAACCATTTAGAATCATAATACTCATAAAGGAATAATATTAAAATAATTTTTATGATACGATGAATATAAAATTATAAAAAATATAATTGTATCAATTTTATTTTAGATAAAACACAAAAAATATTTATGTGGTGAAAATTACATTTATCTCACAGATTTAAAATTTGAGATAGGAATCCCTTACCATGAGTTTACCTTTGGGTGACCATCCTTTAGAATCATGTATAATAAACATATGTTTATTTTGTACCTTTATTGTAACACCCTGAGATTTTGTGACAAATATTATTTTAAATTTCTTTGATGTCTTGTTTTGTATACTACACAAAAATTAGCTTCTGCTATACGAAACACCATATTAGCTTGTAGTATATGCAACACTATTCTTGGCTCGTGTTCCACACAATTTCAAGTTCATGTTGTAGAAATTATTCTATGCAACATTATATATAGATTTTAATTAATCTAAAAATGAAATATGTTTTTATTATGTTATACGCAACAACCAAGTGACATTGCACTACATGCGGCCTTGACATGGATTGCATTACAAGAAATGGCGACCTTCCTCGATAGCGTGTGTAGTACACAATTCCGGGTTTCACTAAACAACGAAATATTGTTATAATATTATTATAAACTAGCAGTTATGAATAGTAATACCCACCTTTTGAAATTTTATTAATTTTATCATTCAAAATGGAATTCATTTATGGATTTGAAATATCAAAATTTGCCTTGGGTGAATGTTTGGTATTTTTCTGATAACATTCAATTGTTGATGAATAGTGAAAACAGTGGGTTACTATTTAATAACATACTTTTTTTTAAATAATTATTTATTTTATTTAAATTTAATTATGTCAAAATTGATATATAATACATATATATGTTCAATGTAATTCATTGGAGTCATTTTATAATAATTTTTGATATTAGAAAATTTTATTGAACTTTTTACGGTCTTTTACACACCTCCAAGAAGAATTTAAAATTTACATAAAACATAATTTTACCGCTTATGTGAGTGGAATTTCAAAAATCCAAGATACATGGTTAATATCAAAGAGTAATATGTGGTTCAATAAGATAAAAAAAAATTCTTGGTGAATAGTAACTTTTTAAATTTTATTTACAACGGTTAAAAGTAAATAGGGTAAGTAAGGGTAAAAATGATATTATTATTACCCTAACACATCTCATAATTCTATTGGATAAGTGTAATTAGACCAAAAACAACCTTAGGAATAAAATATTACCCTTTTGGTCCACTTGGATTAGATTAGAACATTTATTGTTATTATATTTGAAGAAGAGTTAAAATAGTTAAAATCAATCTTTAATAACTAAATTATTTTTAATATAAGGATATACATAAGATAAATAAGACTATAAATATTCATTACAAATATAAAACTATTTCTTACAAAGTGGTAAATTATTTATAATTTTTATACATTAGATAATATAATTTATTTTTGACACAATGATGATACAATAATTACCTTATTAAAGAAATTTTAACATAATTGATGTTATAAATACCCAAATAAATGTAATTTTATACTATTTATAAATTCCAATAATTTTTTAGAATAATATAACATGTTATTATGGATTCAATTAACTTTCTTAGAACAAATCATGTTGTTATGATTTTCACAAAAATCAATTACAAAATAGTGTCAAAATTGACATAACATAGTATTTAAAACAAATATTATATTATTACTTTTTATTCTTTTCAAAAAAATCAAATGGTAGGACAAATGACATAGATAAGGTTATATACATTAATAATGAACCACATGGGGTTATATTTGCTTTTTATAGTATGTTTATTAACCATATAGTGTAAGAAAACAAAAAGACACGGTAAAAGTTAATTATTTAACTTAGAGTAAAATGTTAATGATAAGGTTAAAATAGTAACCTAAACCTGTCTGAAACCTATTGGTTTAATGTCTTTCGACCCATACCCACATTATATTCTAAATAAATCAATTTTGTACCATTATAAACTGAATATTACTATTTTATAAAATAATATTTTATGTTTTTTCTAAAGTGCCCCTCTCCTCCCTTATAAAAGGGCACCTCCTCCCTCTTCTATTAACACGATTTTAAGGCTTCAATCTTGGCCAAACCCTGACCATTTCCCTTAGAAACATCTTTATAAACATTATATAGGTTCTGGTGTCCTCAAAATACCAACTCTAGTGCCTTTAAAGAAAGCATAAAAGTGGTGTGTCGAATAAGAGGTAATCTCTTCTACCGGTTCGTTCATGTTTATTTCTTCTTTAACTTATTCTTGTTTCGTTGTTTCATTGTAATGTAATTAAAAAAGTATCAATACTATTATTAAATGTTATCATAAATATGAAACAACCTCATTTCACCTTTTATCCATCCTTTGTAAAACAAAATCACCACGCGTGAGTATGTACGGAATATCGTCTCCACTTTGTGGTGTAATCTATTTTCCCCCACCACCTTACATGGATGGGTATAATGGTGTAAAGAATAACTATATATTGTTATTATATCAACATAATTATTCTGATATATTATATCATCCACTCCAATTACATTCAATAATTATGGGAATGATATCATCGCTCGTGCGTACGTACGGATTACCTTCTCCACGACGCGATGAGATTAATTCTCCATGTTAACAAGTAAAGAATGATTATAAAATATATATAATGAATAATAATGAAATATAAGACATTATTAAGTTGTTGGATTTATATATATATATATATATCATCTACTTACTTCCATTCAAGTCAATAAGGAAAGGAAAACAGCGTTCATGCGTACGTACGGCCTACTGTCTCCATGAACGGTGTATTTCATTTCATTTAACTATCTATTATGAATATTTATATACTGATTATATATGATATATAAATCATGATTTACATTTTGGATGTTAGTAAATAATGATATATGTAATAGTAATATCATGAACATCAAGTCCAAACATGTACGATAAACAAAAATATTTCACCCAAAACGCTGCTCTAAAATGGAATTTACAAAAGAACTGGTATTATAAAGTCATAAGTGAACCATATATGATATAATAACAATGAAAAAGATTCTATAATAAGTAAATGACAATACTCAACCCATTATATATGAGGTTCAGATACTTTTGAAGCACAACAGTCCTAAGGTAAGGGATAATTTAGCAATCTCATTTATATCTGAGATTTCTTATACGTAAGTATTTACTGGGGTTATATTTTTCATCCATGTCCATAAAATGTTTTCCATAAACTGTTTAATATTATTCCATGTATGATTAAAGTCATTTTTACCCCTCTTTGACTTTTAATTTGGGTTATGGGAGGAATCTTTCTTTTGTTTATCAGATGTGGTACTTTTTTACCTTTCCATTAAAAGTAAAAGGAAAATGTTTTTTATCTTATACGGAGTGAACAAATTTTTACGGTTTCATAATGCCTCAATTTCATGAATTTTACTCTCCATGATTTCATGGTTATTTTCAATAAAATATTTTTCTTTTATGAATGTGTGGCATTTTGTGAAAAGAAAATTATTTTTAAGAAGAAAGGATATTTTCCTCATGAAATTTTTTCATGTGTTTTATCAAAACCATTTTCCATCTAAGATTAAATTATTTCATATGTCTATGTTTCGAGTTTAATATCTTTATGATTTACAAGGTTTTACTTATCATATGATGAATTTTTATAAAAACAATTTATATGGATTATGTTATGATGGGATGATGTTTATGAACCCCATATTATTCTTTGGGTTATGATGAATGATTTATGTTTATGTTGTGGCACACGTAAGAGTGAATTAATTATGAGATGGGTGGAAACTATATCTCCCTCCAATTCATTAGGTAATGATTTATATCTCATGAGCTAGACATGGCTGGAATGGTAAGCTAATCTGGTTCAATGATACCAGAATGGAATGAGGAGTGAACTCGATTCAGAAAGGGACTTTGTCCACTATGATGGTCTTGGTAGTAATGCCTTGGATACTATGGAAATCATATAATGTGATTAACTGTTTTCAAGAATTAAATGATTTATTCCCATTCTATTTTATCATGACTGATTTTCTTTTATGATATATGCCTTATGTAATTCAATGATTTATGTCTTTCATCAATATTATGATGTTTAGATTTTATGTTCAAGTTTTTTGTGCATTCAATTATTTATGGATTGTTTTGTGTTTTATATGTTTACCCTTACTGGGAATTTGAGCTCACCCTTTTTATGTTTTCTTTTCCCAAGTATATAAAGATTGGTTTTAGGTAAGAAAAAAAAGGGGAAGATCTTAATGGGAGATGTAGAAGATCATTCACCATGATTAGAAGATTATTTTTACAGGTTTCCAAAGACACTAAACTATTATGGTCCTTGTGTGTTTGTTTTTGTTATGTATTAAGTATTCTACAAAATTAAGGTAATTTCCATGTACATGAAGTATGGGTCTCTACAGTAGTTATCAGTGGAAAAGGAGGTAGGAATGAATCTGATCCTCGGGAACTCTCACATGTGAGCATTGGATGAGGTATGGATCTCTGCCCAAGGGCTTCAGGAGGAAATGGATACCACTAGGGATAGTGGTGTGTCCTACCTAGGGGGTGTAGCCACCCATGGAGTTCTATGTTAGGTATCAATTATAGTCAATTGGAAGTAATTCTAGACCACTACAGTTGGTATCAGAGGAAAGGTTTATTTAACATTTGGAAACTAGGATGCAAAAGCTTTAGTAAAATCCCTAGATATATTTCTACGGTATGTATAGGGATTTCCATAAGGTTATGTATATGTATATGTTAGAGTCCTATAATTATGTTGATGGTCATGAATAACCTAGTTTCAACCTATGGTTCATGGATTAATGAATTTTTGATAAGTTAGACATCCCATTAGTGACGTTTTATGATTATGTGCTTCATCATTATTTTAACTATTTCTTAAACTGTGGTTTCTGGTCTTAGTCAATGGAGGTAACAAGAATCAATTAAGTTAACATTGTTTCCAATGGAAAAATTGGTTAATATGATCAAAAAAATTATTTAACTCCTAGAGAGAAAGATATTATGATTCCTATGAATCAGTCTTCTCGATATAGGATTAACACGGTGAACATTTGTTGTATTCCTAAGTCATCAAATAAGAGGAAGATAGATTTTTATACATGTTCACATGGTGAGGTGCATAGAGAAAGGAAGATTAATATATCTAAAGAAGGGAGGAAAACCCTTGAGAAATACCTCAAATGGAGGGGAAGATGTTATCTATGTGGAGAAAATGGTCATAGAGTGACAGACTGTTATTGAGTCCAATGTCTTATCTGCGGAGAACATGGTAATTACCCAACTCAATGCCCTGACCTAGGAATTTACTTCCAAATTGAGGGTGGATCTATTCCATGCCAATAATTGAAGAGGAAGGACTACATGGATTATGTATTGGAATACAATAATAATTTTGTTGAGGTACTTTTATAATATATTGAAATAATTGTGTATTGGTCCAATTTGGTTATATATAAGAATATGGTACCATTATCCATGAAAAGTGATTCAAATATTTTTGAAATCATATGATATTCTCATAATGAATAGATAAGGAGAAAATAAATTGTTTGATATTATTCATGAGTTCGTTATTGATATAAGAACTATATGATAACATGGTTTGAGAATATAGAATTTTTGGGATTTTGGTATGTGGAAATAGTTAACTTTTGATAGAACTCATGTTTTCACTATGTTTCCCTTGTAATTCATGTTTCAAAAGAATACATGATTAAGGTATTCACATGTTGAGAATGTTACCAACAAGATATATCTTATGATATATGCGTGATAAATTATGGCATTCAAATTCTTTTTATGTGACTTTTCAAGAAATTGATTTCTTTATACTATGAGATTGGACATATGTATTTTGGATAAACCTAAATATTGGAATAGATTATGTTAGAAATCAGATAGTGTTGTTTAAGGATATAATTGTTTACGATATTATTTTTGGAATGTTATAATAGTGTAGTTCTAGAAAAAGGGACCACCTGCAGGATGAGCAAAAACCCATTGGGTTAGACAAGGTTGCGGGAATCGAACCCACAACTAAAGGGCGACATGACTTTATATCCAACCACTGGCCTATAGGAAGTATCTGGTTAGTAGAAACTAGTTTTATTTTGTTAAGTGTTATAGTAGATGATGTATATGTCCATTGTTGGAATCATATACGATCTATATCACCATATATGGGATTATGTATATTAAATAACTTATTCTATCTTTTTTATGATAGAAACAATTGGGATGACTTATCATTCTATCGCATGATCTGCTAACAGTTCAAGAATACAAATTCAACTTCATTTCTTTAAATAGAGATGAAGTGGAAATTTTTCCTGGAATGACCAGAGATGATATTACACTGAAATCAAGTATATATTTCTCCTCATGTAAAAGTACATAAACATTAGGGAAATGATCTTGAAAACCATAGATGTACTTATTTACTTTTTGACTTTTACGTTAAATGTACGGGGATAATGTTTTTTTAACTTATACAACATGAACAATTTTTTATGGATTCTTAACGCCATACTGTTATGAAGTTTGCACTATAAGTTTTCATGGTTATTTTCAATAAAATCCCTTTGTTTTAAAATTTTGTGGAATTTTGTGAAAAGAAAATAATTTTTAAGATGAAAGGATATTTTCCTCAAGAATTATTTTCAAGTGTTTTTTCAAAACCATTTTCCATCTAAGATGAAATTATTTCATATGTGTATGCTTCAAGTATAATATCTCTATGATTTACATGGTTTCACTTTTCTTATGACGAAATGATATCCGTTTGTTTTATATGGATTATGTTATGATGGGGTGATGTTTATGAAACACATTTTATTCATTGGGTTAAGATGAATGATTTATGTTTATGTTGTGCCACATGTAAAAATGATTTTATTATGAGATGGGTGGGACCAATATCTCCCTACAATGCATTGGGTAATGATTTATATCTCATGATATATACATGTTTGGAATGGTAATTTAACATGGTTCAGTGATATAGGATTGGAACGAGGAGTGAAATCGATTCAAATGGGACTTTATCCACTAAGATGGTCTTAGCATAAATGCCTTGGCTAATATGGAAATCATATCATGTGATTAATGGCTTTCCACAATTAAATTTTTTATTCCCATTCTATTTTATCATTACTGATGTTACTTTATGATGTATTCCTTACAAACTTCCACGATTTATGTCTTTGCTGAAGATTATGATGTTTATATTTTATGTTCATGTTTTTTTGTATTCAAATGTTTATGGATTATTTTATATTCTCTATGTTTACCCTTTCTGAGAATTTGAGCTCACCCTTTTTATTTTTTCTTTTCCCAATGATATAAAGAATGATTTTTGGTAAGTAAACAAAAGGGCACGATCTTTAAGGGAGATGTCAAAGATCTTTCACCATGATTAGAAGATTATTTTTTCGAGTATCCAAAGACACTAAACTATTACCGTCCTTGTGTGTTTGTTTTTTTATGTATTATCTATTCCTAAAAAAGTAATGTAATGTCTATTTACGTCAAGTATGGGTCTCTACAGTTGGTATCAGAGGAAAAGGAGGTAGGAATAAATTTGATATTTGGGAACTCTCACATGTGAGCGTTGGATGAATCATTTCTCTCCGCCCAAGGGCTTTATGAAGAAATGGCTACCACTGGGGATGGTGGTGTGCCCCGCCCAGGGGGTGTAGCCGCCCATGGAGTGCCCTGATAGTTAACAATAATATTCCACTGGAAGTAATTCATGACCACTACATTCATAATAAAATTTCAAATGATTATCATTACATTTGTTTCAATTTTAATTATGTTATATACAACTAGTTAAACAATTAATTTTACATAGGGAGTTTTCACCAAATTTCATTTATGTGTCAAAATAAACTTTTGTAGGTCAGCTATGATCAAAGGGGTCATTATATAACATCTCTAGAATTGTAATCATGAAATTATTATCATATTTATAAATGAATTAAAATTATAATATCAATTGTTAAATATAGTAATGAAAAATTAATCAAAGATACAATTGTAGAGATGGTAGGTTGTACATACACATGTGTAACGTTATCATTTTTCAATAATCATTAAATAAATAAGGTATGTAAAGACACTTAATTCCATAATGATAATTAAATCATAAATACCAAATTATTTAATCATATACACACACACATATATATATATAACTCATGTGATGTAAAAGTAATAACATCGTTTTCAGGAGGCAACAATCCACATGTCCATGAAAGATGTTATCAATTGTTAAGTGTGTGAACAGGTAATAATGAAAAATATATATATCTACATAAATCAATTTAATTATGGTTTAAAAGATTTATATATTATTTTTATGTATCATGTTTTAATTATAATCATATTATATGCATTCCAAATATCCTGTGAACAAATCACATTGCTTTGAGGGGGTGATAATCCACACTTCCTAAAACAATATTATCATTTTAATAAGAAATTAAATATATTAAAGTCAACTATTATAGAAGGATTATAGAATACTAATGAAATAAAAAATATAAAAAATATCAAATATTAATATATTTTCTCTCATAATGAAACCATGACTGGTGGAAATGAAAAAATGAACAATCATCATTTTGTAAGGGAGTAGTTCACCATACACAGTAATCGTACGTTCCTTACCAATTTTGTTGGAATTGTATGTAGGTGTAGGTAGAACCTATAACATTAAAAAATTCTAGTTTATTTGTTATTCTAATATTATTATATTATCTTGGATTAATTAGGTATTAGGTGGTGTTGATGTAATTAAATGAAATGTGGTTATTGGAAAGAATTACCTTACAAATTGTGTATCTGCTTTTGGCGTATACCAAAGGGATTCCATGAATGGATTTATGACCAAATGGATGATTTGATATACACAGTACATATTTTAGGAATTTATTATTTAATATATTGTCGGATCATATGATGTTTTAGTTGTGAGAGTGATGGGGAGACATTGTGACCTTTTAAAATGCATGAAAATGTCTCACTTGGTATTCATGGAAATAAGTTAAGTGAACCCCTGATTTTACATTAAAATTAATAAAAGAGCCAATAATGAAAGTCTAATGATATAATTATAGACATAAATTTTTTTTGGACATTTGTCTAGGTCATGTGGGCTCTTATGTTAATGTTTTAGACCGCTATTAAGCTAAATTTTTCCTTAATAGTTGGGATTAATCTTAATTACTATCACCAATATTTCTGTTAGAAAATGGACTAATTAGAAATTAGAAATTATGATAAATAAAAATATATAATACTTTTTTCCAAATTGTAATCACAGAAGTGGAATAAATTAATTTAAAATTGATCCGAATGGTGGGACAAAAATGCGGGGTTTTAAAGTAGAAAAAACAATAAATTTGACAAATTTTTTAATCAATTTAAAAATTAAATTGATTCCAATGAAATAAAATGTATTAATTGATAAAAATATTATCTAATTTAACTTTAAAACAAATTAAAATTAAAATTTATCCTTACAATAAAATTTGATAAAAAAGATGTTTTCACCATAAATTCATTATTTTTAACTATTCATTGAAAAATTATATTTTTTCCAATACTATATAAAATTAACTCTATCTTGTTTTTTATGTTTCTAATTCTTTGATGAATTTTATTTTCATATATTAAATCAATAAAATTTTCTATGCTCAAATTTTATATGGGATCACAATTCAATGGTGATAGAATTACTTTTATAAAAAACATGGGTTATTATTTGTAAAATTGTGTTTGTTCTTATCTTATGCCTATTAAACCTAATGTTTGATTAAAAAAGTAATTATTATGAATAAATAACATATATATCATTAAAATAAATAAATAATTATAATTAATCTTTTTTATGAAGTCATATTATATTTATAATCTTATATTAATATTTTTTTATATCAAATTGGTTCTTTTCTTCATTTCAAATTTTTTGGAAAACAGCTAATTATGTATATATTTATATAAACCCTGATATTTTAAAGTTTTTTATTACTATTATTAATAAAATAAATCTATTTTTTATATGATATAATATTATATAATAATATATTAAATATATATTATTATTTGTTGATACTCAGTCTTGCGTGAAACACAAGATATCATGGAAGGTCGCCAATGTATTTAATGAAAAATGAGTCGATACTATGTTTATTACAAGAGATATAATATGTTCAGTTTATTTATGAGAGAGAATATATTATAATTAATTGGGTAAATATATTCCCATTTTCATTTGTTGCTAAGTTTCATTCACGGTATTTAATACAAAATTGGACTTTATATTTTCGGGGATTACATTCCCTCTACCTAAATGAAATTGATTCCCTACAGTTTAAACAATATATTTGTTATATATTTTTTGAAATTTCCTAAATGGAAATCCCTCATCGTGATAAGGGTTTATAAAACATCATCTAGAAAATAGTTAATTGTAAATATGAGGGTGAGATAAAAATCATATAAATATGTCCCTATGTATAATGACATTAGTGAAAAGTAAAAATAAATACAAGGATGAAAAGTGAAATTATTTATATTGAGTGAATGATTTAACTATCATAAAAAATTCAATGATCATTTGAATTTTGAGGTCCTCAAAACCATAAATAACATATGATTTAAGAGAAAATCAGTTCAAATTAAATTATGGTATTATTTTATTATTTTATTTATAAGTCATTTCCTGGGTGTTGCATAATAATTTTTTTGACCAAGAATATAAAGAAATATTCTTACTTTATAGTTTTCAATTTCATATGAAAAATCCTAAATTTTGGTTTTTCATTGATCATAATATAATTTATTCATTTAATCATTGAAATTTATTACCAGTAACTATTTTATTATTGTAAAATAAAAAAAAGAAAATTCTAAAATGTCATAAGTCATTTAAAAGGGTGGAAGGTGTAATTATTTTTCCTAAACTATCGCCCAAAACAAATATAGTTCATATTATAATTTTTATTCATCAAATGTTAAACTACTGGTTCATAATTAATATTTTTTTCATCAAATTTTTAATCAAATGTCAATAAAACATTAAAAAATACAATTTTTATGTCACTGGTTGGTGTGAAACCCTTATAATTTTTCATCCATTGGTTCTTGACATGCGGCCTTGAAAAATTTGATTGGGGGTCACCCTTCACACAAGTTTTCCTTTTCAAAAACTATATTAACATTTTTCCAAAATAAATATGATGTAAATACTTAAAATAAGTTTAATAAATATATAGGTTATTAACTATGGTTTTGAAAACAATATCAATACATAAATACTTCATCCATTTATTTCTACATATGTCCTTCCTTAGTTAATATTTTATCTAAAATATCATTTAAAAAATTTATAATTCATTACAGCTTATCTTTAATCTAAAACAAATTAGGTTTATTCTATGATATATATTACATATAAAAATCTATTATAAAAGTTTGTAAAAAATGTGACTTATTATTAGCATATCCACATGAAGTGTCAAACTAGCTACACATTAATACCCCTCATAATGTACCAAGCTACCCCAAGTTAGGCCCAGAACACCTTGTCAGAGTTATTACTCTTAGGTACATCTCTGAAAAACCCTTGCCAACTTGTAGTATCAAGACATGAATGCATTTTCTAGGAAGACCAACATAATATATACATTACCAATATTCTATAATGTTATTATATAATTATCCACAAATAATACATTAGGATTGTTTTCTTAAATATTATTCCTAATGATTCTACTAAACCTCCCTTTGATACTGACTATAGTGTCTAGACTGTAGGGAGCCTAGAGATGGGGTCTAATAGTAAAAACACAAGAATTATTACAAGTAATAAAATCCTAAATAACCATTGAGTTTATTAGTCTTTGTAAAAAATATAAAATAAATGAGTATTGTAATACATATGAACACAATAATTACATAACAAAATTTTTTATCTTTAGAAATAAATAAATTTCATTATAGAATAATTAAAACTAGTAAATTCTATCATATCATTCATTGTATGCGTCATGGATTCTAGTGGATGGAAACATAATTAGGGTGAGCATAAATTCCATTTAAGGTAAAAATATATGTGATGAAATATTGAATCAATGAAAATAGTCAATATATAATGGTAAATTACTGAACACATATTCCATTAGAATAACTAGACAAGGTTAAAATATATATGGATAGGTAGAAACTACAACATATACCATTAAATCAATGAAATGAAAATTAAATGTATCGATAGATATGTCAACACAAAATCTCAGGGATGAATAATTATTATAACTAAATGAGGCAAGTTCATTATTATGGGGATCCATATTCTAAAGGTACATGGATTTAGTACTATCAATGCCTTTCTCCAAAAAAGAATATATGGGTAAAAACCAATCTATGGAGGCTGGAAAACTATTTTATCTCATTAGACTCTTGATTAATAGAGGGGATTTCCTTAACAATACAATAACATTTAGGGATTACATTAAATTGTCCCAACCTTGTGTCTTACCTTTCAAAAGCATTCATTATATAAAATAAATAATATGTGTTCTAAAATATCCAAATTGAGTATTGTATATGGATCAATAAATATTTACCCAAATAATAAAATAAATTTAAAATTATACACCATATAAATAATGGTATATGTTTTAGAAAATGAACTTATCCATGGTAAAAGATATAGATAATATGGGGAAATTCAATGATAAATGATAAAACAAAGTTAAATATTTCAAGGGGACTAAAATGAATCAATAAAGTGAATTTCAATAATATTATAGGCTACATCAATCAGAAATTATTCATATAAATATTAACGATGGTATCATTAGAACATAAACTATATGGAGTAAAATAAATGGATTTTGTCTTTGATAAATAGAAACATTATAAAAATATATTTTAAAAATAATGATAAAATTATCATTTTGGTTACAAAGTCCTTTATAAATATCATTTATTTAGAAATAAATTTTGAAATCATTTTAGTTAAAAATTATCCTTTTAAACATGAAATGGAACCTTTTAATAAATGATGGTGAGTGAATCTATTCATGTTGTACAAGTTAAAATTTATATTTCTTTTTAACGTTAAAAATATAAAAAGGATGCCTTTTTTATAAAAAGACAAGAATATTCCATTTGAAAAGAATTAGTAGAAAAAGGGAAAATGTTTATTTACCAAATAATTTTTATTTTTTTTATTTTTCTTTACAAAAAACAATGGTTTTTATTAGAAAACTTGTTCTCCGACATAGATAGGAATATATTATGGGTTTCTAAAAATATTCTAAAACATGTTGAGTATCACTGAGTAGAAAGATGATACCGATAGTTGAAAAAAATCATGAAAACCCAATTTTTAATTAAATTTATGATTATATTAAATTATGTAAATATATTTTATTTATTGGAAATACAATGGAAAGATCACTAAATTTATTATTAAAGAAAATAATATTTAAACATTCCAATGCATCCCACAGAACTTTGAAACATTTTAGATCTTATACTTCATGAAAAAATAATATTTAATGAATGATTAAGATACCATGGAAAAAAATTATTAATTATATAAAAATATAAAGGGGGAAGTATACACACCACAAAAAACATGTATGTTTTGAACATGGCATTTATATAAGAAATGTAAAAAAGTGAGATGTCAAGACCTTACCTTGAGATTCAATTTAGGTGAGATTCCTTCAATAGACTATATAATAAATTTATGTTAATTTTATATGTTATTTAGAAACTTTTTAATGTTTAAAATTATTTTCATTCACTTTTTATTTTGTTTTATACGCTTACTTAATCAATTATATATTTTTTGGTGTTTTGACACAATTTAGTTTATGTGTCAAAAAAAATTGGTTGGTCAAATGATTTTAAAGGTTTTATTAAATACCAAATAAATAATAATAAAACCAAAATAATTATCATATTTATACATTATTTGTAATTTTAAAATCTATAATTACATATGTTTATTAAAAATGATTCAATATTACAATACTTGAGACGGTAGGTCATACATACGCATGAGTATCCTTTTCATTTTTCAGTGATTATTATGGAATAAAGTAATGTAACAAAGTATAATCTATAATGATAATTATATCATTAATAAAAAAAATTAATAATATGTCATTATATATATATATATATATATAATTATCATTATGTATAATTAATCACACCATGTTGAAGAGGTGGTAGACCACACGTCCACGAATGATATAATAACTTTTAAAGTTTATGAAAGGGTAATAATGATATATATATATATATATATATTTACAAAAGGGAAATTATGTATAGAATATCATATTTATGTTTTTATGTATTATATGTTTAATTATAATCAAATTTTATTGATTCCATGTATGGTGTGAATGAATCACATTTCTTTGTGGAGGTGGTAGTCCACACTTACTCAAATGATGTTATCATATTAATGAAAAGTGTTAATTATTAAATGTATGTGTTATAAAAGGATTAAATAAGTATACATAAATAATTAATATAATATAAATCATATTTAAACTGAGTTATCATCATAATTTTCCCCATGAGTGGTGGTAATAGAAATTGAATAATCCTTGTTTTCTGTGGCAGTAGTTCACTGTAAATATACATATTATATTCATTACCCATTATATGAAAGTGTGTGTAATTATACGTCGAACACATATGATAAAAATATAATAGTATATTTAGGATACTATTGTTGTTATATTAATATGATGTAAGGTTACATGAGGTTTTGTCGAAGTAATTGAATGAGACGTTATCGTTGGAATGAATTGTCTTATAAATTGGGATACTACTTTTAGTGAATATGAAAGGGATTTAAAACAGCTATTAATGACCACAGGGAGGTTTCCATATATATTATAGGTATTTTGGGAAGATATTTGGTTAAATCATGGTGTAATCTATTCTATTTGAGTGGTTTCATGAATGGGGAGATGTGGTGACCATTTATAAGGGAGGAAAATGTCTAACTCGGTAATTTTTCAAAGAAGTTAGGTGTAACAACTTTTTTACCGAAAAAATTTCCTAAAAACCAACAAAACTAATGAATTTTAGATTAAAATCTTATATTTGATGCTATAATAGTTTTTTTACATGTGGATAGGTCATTTGGGACCTTATAATAAATGTTTATTCATTTTTAATGATTAATTTTAACTTCATAATTGTAATTCATTTTATTTTCTTTCACTATTTTTTTAGAGAAAATTTTTGGTAATGGTAGAAATTATATATTATAATTATTACAAATATTGATTCAATTTATCTATATTATTATTATTGAAGTGGAATAAATTAATTTTAATTTAATACTAGAGACGAGACTATAATTCGTCTATTTAATTTAAAAACACTTGAAGGATTGATATATTTTTTAATATATATAAATGTAAAATTTATTAATATTTAATAAATTTTATTATATTATAAATATATTTTGTTATTAAAATTTAAAACCAATTAATGTTATAACTTATCCATATAAATAAATAAGATGAAAAATAAGTTTCGAAATAAAATTCATTATTTTTAATTTTTCAAAAAAATGTGATGTTTTAGAAAACTATCAAAAATTCAACCTCACCTATTTTTTTAATAAAATATAATCTTAATTTTGTCCTATTAAATCAATATACATGTGAATATTCTCTTTTTAAATGGGTTCAGTGTTAAATGTTTGTAAATATGTCTTTATAAAAATATATTTTTTATGTTTAAAATAGATTTTTTTCATATCATATGCATATAAAACCAAATTCATGAATATAAAAAATAATAGTTTGAATATATAAAATATATATTTCATGTAATTCATGTATTCATGGATGGTCTCTCTAGCATGTAACACAAACTAACACATAGTTGCATGAATTACAGGATATGGAATATATTGAAATTATTTAAGATATTAAAAACATTATATTTTATCAGTTTAATATATTCAATTTTTACACCTGGTGATTCATGTCATACATGATATTGAATATAATATAATACATTAGAATATATGGTTGTTACATTCTCCCCACCTTAATAACATTTCATTCTACCGATTTAAACATAATATTTTTAATACACTGAATGATATTTTGTACTTTTTAATCCAAAATCATTGTAAGTGCTCCTAAAAAATTCTACACAAAATAAGTAATGGGATGTACAAGGGTCATATGGAATTTTATATAGATAGGAATCTATGCAGAAGAACATTAGTGGAATGTAGATATACGTACTTAGAATAAAAGTGTAAATATTTATAGGGGTCAATGTGTAAATGAATAAATACAAATTTAATGGAAAATAATAATTTTATGGCCTCAAATACATAAATATTTGAGGATTTATGAGACCATAGATTGAACAAAAACTTAGGTAATATGATGATATTTTATTTCTATTTCATTTATCTAGTGTTGCGTAATTCCTTTCCTAACGATAAATGTAATGAAATATTCTTACTTGATATGTTTCAATTTCATATGAGAAGTTGTAAATTTTTTTCATTGATCTAATTAAAATTCATCCTTTTAATCATAGAAATTAATAACCAATGATGAATTTATTTATTTATAAATCACAGAAATAAATAGTTAGAGGATTATAAAGCCTATAAAATAGTGACATGTATATCTATTATCATTTAACTATCTTCAAAAAAATTATGGTTCATATATTAATCTCTAATATTGAAAAGTATAACTTTTGGTTCATCATTAATATTTATTCATCAAATTTATTCACTAAAAACATTGAAAATTTACCCAGGACATTCCATTGGTCAATGGTTGGTGTGAATCCCTTATCATATGTCAATTATGTGTCCAAATCCCACAATCATTTTTGAATATTATTTGTTTTCACTCGGATTAAACATTATACTTTTCTAAAAGAAAATTTATTAAATTTAAAAAATAAATAGGATGTAAATACTTCAAATAAGGTTGATCACTAAATGACATTTTAAATATGGTTTTCAATAAAACATCAATACATAAATACTTCATACCATTATTTCATAATAGTCCCTACCATGGTAAAGGGTTTGTACATAATATCATTTATATAATTTCTACATATTTACACCTAATAGTTAATCTAAAACACTTTAGGTTTAACCTAGGTTACATATTATATGTCCAAATACATTATAATTATTTACAATGAAAATGTTAATTATCCTAAGCATCTACCAAATGTGTGCCCACCCAGGTAAACTATATGGCTCATTTTTATATACCATGTCACCCCGAGTCAGTCCTAGAACATCTTGTCTAAGTTATCTCTCCTAGGTACATATGTTCCACAACCACATCTAATTTTAGTATATAAATATGGTCTAACATTATAGGAATACCCAATTAATCTATATTTTACCAAAATTCTTCGATGTTCGTATATACTTAATTTCAAATTCTACCATTGGGTTCTGTTCTATAATATATGTTTTCTTAAATATAGTTCCCAAGGTTTCTACTAAACTTATCTTTAATATCATCTATAGTGACCCAACCCCAGACTGCCTGAAGCTGAGGACTACAATTAAATACATTGTCCTGATTAAAGGAATCAAAACCCAGTGGACTGAAGAATTTATTAGATTAGGTAACCTAGATACATAAATGAGTATTTTATATCAAATTAATTAATTAATTGCAACATGATTTTTTATTCTCTCTAAATAAATAACTTCTAGGATAATATTATTCCATCAAATAAATCCATATAGATCCTTTATATTATGCTTCTTGGATTCCTAGGGAAATAAATATAATAAGTGTGATCTGAAATGCTCAGTAAGGAAAAATATAGTAAAATAGTAAATTAATCAATGATAATAGTAAATGTAGTATGATATATGACTATAATAAAATTCCATTTAAATAATTGGACAAGGAAAAATAAATATGGTAAGGTAAGAAACTAAAATTCAATTTATATAATCAATTAACTGGAAATGAAATGTATCACATGATATGTCAACACAAAATCCCATGGATTAATAATAATTAAAACAATATGTGGGAATTTCTTTATTATTATATTCCATTTTTTTGGGGTACATGGAATCCATACCGTCAATACCATTCAAAATGAGGTATATATTTTGGATAAAAACCAATATAAGTAACCTAGCAAACTATTTATTCTCATGAGACTACAGATATATTAAGGAGATTTCATTAACCAACCCCCAACTCATAAATATTTCTATAAAAAGTATCCAAGCTATCTCTAACCTATTTATATCGTTCATCATATTGAATAAATAATTCTCCATATCAAATATCCATATTGAATACATTATAAAAATTTACCGATATAACCCTTAGTAATCAAAAAATATTCAATGTAACCATTGTATGTAAAATGGTATACACCTTAGGAAATGAACATATCCATGATAAATGTTATGGGTAATTAGGGTAAATATAATTTTCAATAATCATTAGAAATTGATTATTTCAAGTGGACTAAATGAAATCAAGGAAGTGATTGTGAATAATATCCTTGGCTAAATCAATGATCACCCATTTAGAAGAAGATTGTGGATGTTATCAATACAATATACCCCATGTGGAGTAAAATAACGGGTTGATTTAATTTATGAGTGGAAACATTATAAAAATATGTATTTAAAAACAATCTTGATGAAAATATCCTTTTTGTTGAAAAAACAAATGAAAAAAATATTCATTGAAAATAAATATTAAATAAATTATTTAAAAATTTTCATTTGAACATGCAATGGAATCATTGATGAAATTGCAACAGGTAAATATGTACATGGTATACAAGGTTAAAAGAACATTACATTTGCATGAAAAAATTGATAGAAAGATGCATTATATGTAATGAGAAAAGAATGTTCCAGTGAAAACAATTTTTAAAAAAATTACGGTAAAAAATTATACATGAAATAATTTTAGAATTTTTTTTTCAAACAATTTTGTAAAACATATTAGTTTGAAGAAAATATTTTCTCATACTAGGAGAGGAATAAATTCAGGCTTTCTGAAAAACATAATGTATATCATGTTGAGTCCCAAAGTGTGGAAAAAGAAACTAATACAAGAAAATGTCATGAAAACCCATAAGAAAAAAAATGTTTCTATTGAATAATGGTCATATAATTTCTTTTGTTGGATATACCATTGAAGGATAATTAATGTTATTGATTAGGAAAATAATATTTAAACATTCAAAAGAGTCTCATACCACTTTAAATTTTTTAAAATATGAAACCTCGTAATGTAATAATTTTATACATAATTTTATGATTTAAAAACTAGAAAATGATTAATTATATTATATAATACAGTATTATGGAGATATACCACACAAAATATATATTTATTAAAAAAGTCAATTATCTCACATATGTAAAATGTGATATGTGAATCTCTTACCTTGAGTTTCCTTTTAGGCCAATTTCATTAAGAATCCACAATAATAAACATATTTTAATTTTATAAATTCTCTAGAACATTTTTCATATTTATAATTCCTTTTAATTCACTGTTTAAATTTTTTAAACAATTATCGAAAGAGTTATGTTTATGTCAGAAGTTTTGACTAAATCTCGTTTATGTGTCAAAAAAACATTAGTAGTTCAACTATGGTCGATGAGGATAACATATAATATCTAAATAATAATTATAATAACATAATTATCATATTAATAAAATAGTTATACTTTTAAAATCAGTAATTAAATTTTTTTCATGTAAAATGAATCAACATTTCAATCATGGAGATGGTATGTCGTAAATTCACACGAGTAATGTTTTACTTATTCAATGATTGTTATGGAAAGATGGTATGTAAAAAAATATCATTTAAGAATGATAATTATATCATAAATTATATTTTATTTTATCATACATAATTATGTATATAATTCTAAAGATTAAAAATGAATCACATTGTATCGAGATGGTGGTACTCAACATGTCCACAAATGACCTTGTCACTTTTTAAATGTGTGAATGAGTAATAATGAAAATTATATATATAGTTTTATATATTTCTATGAATTTATTTATTTAAAAATTCCATATATATTTTTCTTCTTCATCATATTTTTTATTATAATCATTTTAAAAATATTTTAGGTATTGTATGAACGAATCTTTTCGCATTAATGGGGAGGTATACCACACTTTCTAAAACAATGTTATCATATTATAAAAAGATGTAATGTCTTAATGTATGTGTTATAAAAGGAATAAAAAGGTTCAAATACATTATAAATATCATATATATCATATAAAAACAGAGTTTCCATTATAATTTAAACCATTATATGTTGTAATGTTAAAACAAATAATCATTTTTATGTGTCGTAGTTGTTCTCCGTACACGAAAATAGTATGTTCATTACCCATTATATGGATGTGTGGGTAAGTGTAGATAGAAATCATAACATAAAAAAATAATTGTATATTTAGGATACTGGTGTTATTATGTGAACATGTAAGAAGGATATTTGATGTGGTTGAGAATTAATTGAAATAAATTTGATCATTGGGAAACATTACCTTATAAATAGGGTAAATCAATTTTGTGTATACCGAAGGTATTACTTGGAAGGAATTATCACCAATGGGAGGCTTCATGATTAAGGGGATGTATGTTGGGATGCTATTTAGGAATAATTTTTCTGATCCATTATGGTTTGATAGGTGTGACGAATGGAGAGAGGTGGTGAAATTTTTTAAGGGAGGAAAAAGGACTCATTATGTCTTTTTAAAGGATGTTTGGTGTACACACGTTTTTATCAAAAAAAAGTCATCAATAAGATAAAAAACATAATTGTCAAATATTAATTTTTGATTTATGTCCATAAAATTGGTTTTAGAACATTATCTACCACATTTGGTCTTATATGTTAATGGTTAAGTCCTTTATCAAAAATAATTTAACCTTAATAATTGTAGTTAAAATTAACAATGTTCCCTAATATTTATCGTCAAAAAAATTTATATTATAAAAAATTATAAATTTTACATATTCCAAATATTGAATCAATTTATCAAATTTCCAACCATTGTAGTTGTATAAATTATATTAAATTTAATCCAGAAGATGACACGACAAAGCTGCTTCTTAAAGTAAAAACATCTGAAAGTTTAGAATGTTTTTATAATAAATTTCAAAGTGAGATTAATTCAAATTAAAAAAAATATTCTTAATAGATAATTATATAATATAATTAAAATTTAAAAAAATTATATATTTAATTTAAACATATTAAAACATTATATAAAAAATTAGTTATGAACTAAAATTCATCATTTTAACTATTTGTTAAAAATCGATATGTTTCTAAAAATTTAAATAATTCACCCAAACCAAGATTTAATGTTTATCTTTTTTCTATGAATTCTAATTTGATATATTCAATCAATAAATGTGTATAAATTTGGATTTAAAATGGTAGATCCATTAAAAGGTTGAAAAAATTCATTTATAAGAAAAAATATATTTATATGTAAAATAGAATGTGTTCTTATTTTTTCTTGTAAAACAGAATAGAATAATATCAAAAATATTTTATTGATTACATAACATATGTATTCTATTCAAATTATAAACTAATTTTAATTTAATATTTTTATTAATTTAAAACTCCTTTAGAAGAAAAATATAATAATATTTCATTTTATATCAAATTGGTTCTTATTTTCATTTATAATTAATAGTTAAACAATTAATTCATTATATATCTTTATAAAAAAAATATATTAAAAATATAGTTATTACTATCTATAACTATTAATTAAATGTATTTTTACATTAGACTATATTAAATAATAATATTTTTATTAGACATTATTATTTGACGATACTCGGTCATGCATGTAACAAAAGATATCGTGGAAGGAAGTTATTATGTGTAATACATAATAAATAAATGTTTTAATCATTAGAATTTTTGGAATATATTATATTTTAATTAATATATTAAATATATTATAAAATATTAGATTATTATATTCCATTGTTTCACATGGTGTTGTGTGTCAAACATGCTATTGAACACAAAGTTGTTCTTTATAATTTTGAGGTTTTAAATTCTCCAAACATTAATTAAATTGTGTTCTCATAATTTAAACATGATATTTTCAATTTATTGTTTGATATTTCCTATATTGAAATCCCACATTAGGATAAGTTTTCATAAAACGCCCTCTAGAAAAGAAATAATGGGAATTACAAGGGTCACATTGAATAACATATAATTAAGTTTCTATATAGAAGATCATTAGTGAAATGTAGAGATACGTACCTAGGGGAAAAGGATAAATATTAATAAGGAGTTAATGAGGTCATAAATTAAAAATAGTTTATGATCAATATAAATCTGAGGGATTCACATCTATAAATATTTGATTACTAAAATATTATTGGTTAAACATAAATTTATACATTAGGAAAATATTTTATTTCATAGTCATATTAATATTGTTGTATATCTATATTTCTAGTCAATAATATAAAGATGTATTCTTACATTATAGGTTTCAATTTTATATAAATAATTCTAAATATTGTATTTTCTTCGATCTAAATATAATTCTTCACTTTAATCCCAATTAATAATTACCCATAATTAATATTTTTATTCTTGAAAAACTGAAAGAAATTATAATGGAACGTAATGTATATAAATGAGTGACAAGTCTAACTATATTCCTTTAACTATCGTCCAAAACGAATATTGTTCATAGATTAATCTCTAATCCTCTAAAGTTATTGTACTGGTTAAACATTAATATTTATTCATCATATTGTTTAACTAAAATCTTTAAAAATCTAACCATGCCATTATGTAGGTTAGTTTTTTGTGTGAAACCCTTATTGTCCCTTAGTAATGGTATTAAGACTCACGTACAAGATGAATTTTATTCGTTGTTACCCAACATATACATTATCCGTTTTTAAATCAAAATTAATATAATTTCAAAAATAAAGTTAACGGACTTCCATAAATAATGTTAATGAATAAATATAAATTTTACTAAGGTTTTCAATAAAAACTCATTACATAAATTCTGCATCCATTTATTCATTCACAGGTTCTTCTATGTTATAGGATTTATCCATAATATCACTTAGATAATTTCTCAATCATGAACCTTATCTTCAGTCTAAAACAAATTAGCTTTAACCAAGGTTACAAATTATGTATCCAAATACTTAATAATGGTTTATAAATATATTTTTACAATCATAAACTTATACCCCAGGAGTGTCAAACTAGGTGTTCATGAATGTCATGTTGTCCTATACCAGGTTACCTCGAGTAAGAACACAAAAACCTTGTCATTGTTCTTACTCCTAGGTACATATGTCCCAAAACCATGTCCTCTTGTAGCATCCAAGCATTGATGTATTTTATAGTAATACCCACATAATACATACTTCAATGAAATTATTGAGTGTTATTCTATATTTATACTCATATTATACCATAGGTTTATGATCTCTAAACTGTGATTTTTGAAATCTATTTCCCAAAGATTCTACTATATTTACATCTGATAGCAATTCTTGTGACCTAGAACTAGTAATCCTATAGCTGTGTCTTATTATAAATACTTAAGGATGATTAAAAGTAATAAAATCTAGATGGAATAAAGAGTGTAGTATTATATTTAAATAAGATACATAAATTATCATTTTATTACAAATGAATACACAACTTACAACATAAATGTTTTTATTTATATATATAAATACCTTCAAGGAAATAAATTATTCCATCTTGTAAATCCATGCATACCATTCATATTATGCTTCATGTATTCTTGGTGAAATAAAATTGATAAGGTTGATATCAGATTATAAAAAAGGGAAAAATATAGAGGAAACCATATTAAACCAATGCGAATAGTCATTATTGAAAGTTAAATGACTGATCAAACATTCCATTCCAATAACTGGATAAGAAAAAATGTGTATGAAAAGGTATGAAACTAAATCATATTCTCTTTAATCAATGAAATGGAAATGAAATGTGTCTATATATATTTTATGCCAAATCCTATGGATGAATTATTACTGAAACTAAATTAATGAATTGAATTATTATTAGACTCCTTGTTTCCAAGGTACATGAAATTAGTACTATCGAGACTATTCAAAATTTTTTCTATCTATCTGGTAATACCCATATAATGTGGCTATACAAAAATTTCATATCATGGGACTACTAATGCATCACCAAAAATTTATTAAATGGTCCCCAACCCATATGGATTATCTTAAATGGTCCTGAAAAAGGGTGTTATATGTCCCAAAAATCCCTCAAATCGAATGAATAATATGAATTGTCAAGTATTAATATTTAATAATGTATATACATCTATAAATACATCCCTAAATAATACAATAACATTCAATGTATAAATCGAATGAAAAATGGAATATAGTTTAGGAAATGAACAAATCTATGATAAATGATATGGACAATTAGGGAAAATTATTTTTTTAAAGATAACAAGAAATTGATTATTTCAAGGGGTCTAAATGTAATCAAGGAAGTGAATGTGAAAATTATCCTTAGATAAGTCAATCCTAAAAAATACATAAGATTATAAAAGTTGGTATAAATACAACCTACCAAATAATGAGTATAATAAAAGTTTATTTCCATTGATGAATGAATTTTTTATATAAATATTCTATAAATACAATCTTGAGGAAAATATCATTTTATTAGATTTTTTTAAAGTTTGTTTCAAAATAAATTTAAATAAATTTTAATTAATAATTAACATTTTAAACATGTAATAAATCTCTAAATTCATGAAAGTGTGTGAATTTATACTTGTTGTACAATGTTAATGAAAATACCTTTTGTATGATAAAAAGGATAAATGATGTTGTTTTTAGAATTTGACATGAAAAATTACTTGAAAACATTTTTAAAACACCAAAAGGATACAAATATCATTAACATAACATTTTATGATCATTTTTTAATATTTTTTATAAAAATATGATTATTTGATGAAAATTAGTTCTCTGACTATGAGAGGAATAATTTAATGTTTTTAGAAAAAACATTTTCAAAAATAGTTTCAGTAACAAAGAGGGTTAAAATATTACTAATTATTGAAAAATTTCATAAATAACAAATGGATAATAAAATTAAAGGGTTTATTAAATAAATTTCATACACCATATAGAATATGTTTGTGGTGGACATGATATTTATCTTACGGATGTAAAAGGAGATATGAAAATCCATTACCTTTTGTTTCCTTTATGTTGATCATCATTAAAATGTCAATATGATAATATTATGTAAATTTTATACATGATTGATAACATTTTTCATGTTTTCCATTACATTTATATCACTTTTTTCTATACTGTATTCAACTATTTAAACAATTATGTTTATGTCATGTGTTTTGATCAAATTCGATTTATGTGTCAAAAAACATTGGTAAGGATAATATGGTTAAAGGGGACATTATATACCTTCTAAAGAACAATAATCATTGGATAATTATAATATTAATATATTAATTATACTTTTAAATTAAATTATTAAATATGGTTATGAAAAATTAATCAATGTTGCAATCATTGAGACTGTTGGTCATATGTACTCATGAGTAACATTATTAATTTTCAATGATCATTATGGAAATAAGGTATGTAACACCATATCATTCCATAATGATAATTATATGATAAATACAATGTTATTTAATCATATAAAATTATATATAATTATAATGATGTAAAAGAAATCACATCTTGTCTAGGAGAAGGTAGTTCACACGTATAGGAACTACGTTATACCTTTTTATGTTTGTGAAAGGGTAAAAATGAAAATATAAGATAAATTCATAGAAATATTATTATTTTAGTAATTTAATTTATATGTTTTTAATTCTGATAAATTTTATTAAAATTATATTTTATACATTCTAGGAATTGTTCGAACAAATCACATCTCTTTGAGGGGGTGGTAGTCCACATTTCTTCAAAAAGTGTTATCTATTAATAATGAATGGAAATAATAAAATGTGTGTATTACCAATACATTATGTCAGTAAAAATACATAATAAATATCATATATATCATATATAAATATAGTTTTTATCGTAATAGCAACCATGAGAGGTCATAAAGGAAAATTGTACAATCATTGTTTCTTGTGGCATTATTGTTCCTAACACTAAGGCAATATGTTTATTACCCATCTGACAGAGGTATGTGTAAGTGTTTGTAGAAACCATAATATAACTAAATAATATTATATTTTGGATACATATGTTATTACAGAAAAATTGAAGAATTATATTTGTGGTGGGGATAAGTAACTCAAATTAGAGTTATTGTTGGATATAATTTCCTTTTAAATTAGGTGACTCCCTTTTGTCTTTATAAAATGGATTTATTAGATGAATTTATGACTAATGGGATGATTCTAGATAGAGGGGTGGATTTTTTGTATTCTATTTGTTCAAATATTTTTATAACATAAGTGTTTTTAGAGGAGTGATGAATGGAGATAGGTAGTAACATTTTATTATGGAGGAAAATGACTCACATAGAATTTCTGAAAAGAAGTTTTCTGTACCAGTTTTTTTACCAAAAACAATATATTAAAAAACCAAACATACTCAATAATTTTTTTAATGGATAATTTAAAGGAAAAATGGGTTTTTCTTAAGTGTAAATGTAAATTGTCCCCTTAAGATAATTTTTTATCCCTTTATTAAGCTCTATTTTACCTTCATTATTGTAACTTATTTTATTTATATTCACTAATATTTTTGGTCAAAAACATAGTTTTTATTATTATTCAAAATAAAATTTTCTGATTCCAAATATAGATTCCAGTTTTATTCAATTCCATTCACAGATGTTTCAGAGAGTGATATAAATTTAATCCTGAAGATGGGACGACAATGCTGGATTATAAAGTAAAAACTTCTAAAATATTTTAATTTTTTTCTAATAAATTTCAAGGTGATATTAATTAAAAAGACATAAATTGTATTAATTATAAATTGTTTTATCTAATAATAATTTATAACTAATTATATATATAATTCAACCTTCTTAATAAATTATATGAAAAATTGTTTTTTAAATAAAAATTAATACTATTAGCTTTTCATTAAAAAATGTTCTGTTTCCGAAAAATGTAAAAAAATATCCATAAATTTTCTTTATTTAAATATAAAGTATATTTTTACATATTAAATCAATTTAAGTGTAATAATAATGTTTCAAAATAGGTTTTACATCAAACAGATTTAAAATTTTCCTTATAAGAATATTTGTTTTTATGGGTAAAATAGAGTTTGTTCTTATTTTTTATTTTATACCATAATGAATAAATATAAAAATAGTTTATTTAATATATAGAATATATAATTATATATTCCATTAAAATCATTAACTAATTTTAAAGATTTATTTTTTTATTTTATACTCTATTGGAAGCATAATTATAATGAGAATTCTTTTCATATCAAATTGGTTGTTATTTTTATTTATAATTATTTTTTCCCAATTAATTTATTATATATATTTTTAAAACATTATTTTCATCATTTAGTTATTAGTATTCATATATACTAATTTATTAGTTTATATTATATTATACTAAATAATAATATTTTAATTATAGATTGTTATTTAGAAAAAATCTGTCACAAGTGTAATGAATGATTCCATAGTAGTTTACTCTTGCATATATCAAAAAAAATCTTGAAGTTTTTTGCATTAAAATTATGAAATAAATTATATTTATTTAAGATAGTAAAGATATTATAACATATCATGTTAATATATTCTATGTTTACACATGGTGTTGTGTTTCATACATGCTATTGATTACAAAGATGTAAATTTGAATTTAATAGTGTTACATCATCACCACATTAATTAAATTCCATCCTCACAATTTTAACTCAATAACTATGAAATTTTTTCATATATCTTACTATGAAATCCCACATTTTGAAAAGGGTTCGTAAAACATCCCCATGAAAAGAATGTCTAGGAAGTACACAGGTCCCATGGAATAAAATATAACAAGGTATCTACATGGGAGAACATTATTCATATGTAGATATAAATATATATATGAAAAGGATAAATATTTATAGGGAGTGAATTAGGTCATCAATCAAAAACAGGTTAGTGATCAATATAAACTTTAGAACCTCAAATCCATAAATCATGGATGACATAAGAGATAGTTGGTCCAATATAAAATAAGAAATTAGTATACATTTTTTCATATGTCAAAATTCATGTGTTTCATAATTATTTTGATGACCTAAAATATAGAAAATATTATTACATTATAGGTTTCATTTTCATATATACAACCCTAAAAAAGTTCTTCGATCATATTATAATTCATCACATTATTCCCAGAAATTAACTCCACATAATGAAATATATACAACCTAAAGAACTGAAATAAAATTTTTAATTATTTTAAGGCCTATAATAGAGTGATAGCTCTATCTATTTATATTTAAATATCTTCAAAAAACATTAAGTGTCATACATTATTCTCCAATAAATAAAAGTGACACTAATTTTTCATCATTCATATTTATTCATCAATTTGATTAATTACTGTCAATGAATAATTAACCATGACATTTTATAGTTCAATGGTTCTTGTAAAACCCTTATTGTCTTCAGGTCACAAGATCAAGTCTCATGGTCTTGAAAATTTTGATTGGCTATCACCCAATATATAGGTTTTACTTTTATAAAACCAAAATAATATAATTTTCAAAATAAATATAATAGACTTTCGTAAAATAGTGATAATCACAAAATATAGTTTTAGCTTAGGTTTTCAATATAACTTCAATACATAAATACTTCAACCATTTATTGATATATTTTACCTTCCATGGTAAATGGTTTATCTATTGTATCAATTATATAATTCATAAATAAAAAATTGTATCTTAAATTTAAAAAACTATAGGTTTAACATAGGATAAATATTATGTATCAAATTTATTGAAAATGGTCGGTAATGAATATGTGAATTATCCTAAGAATATCAACATGGACATTAAAACATGGTGTGCAGTAAGGCTCTTTGTATGTACTGTGTAACCCCGAGTTTGGCCTAGAAGACATTGTCAGAGTTATTACTTCTTGGTAGATGTTTGTTAGAACCATATCCACTTGTAACATCCAGACATGAATTTGTTCACTAGGAAGATATAACATCCCAGGTACATAAAAATCAGGAAATATTTCATATTTATTAATATTTTTGAATTAAATATTAATTATATTTTAAAGGTAATTAAATGTTCAATGGTGTACCCGATATGCAACAATTGGTTTCATTGAAATCTTACATTGAACATTAATAATATAATATATTTATTTTAAACTGTAGTTAATTCATAGATAATATATTGGTGGGAATGAACATAACTATCTAAAATATGATTATACATTTTTGTTAAATGTTTTATAATTTATCCATGAAAATTTAGAGTCTTAAAATAATATAATGATTTTATTTTAAGCATAAAAACTCTAATTTTCACTAAAAGGTTGATTTACTACCATTTGATGGAGAAACCTAATTAAATATAGTTTTAGAAACATTTATAAGTTCTATTTGAACAAATAAAATTCCTCTTTATAATCAGGACACCAAAATTTTCTTTGGGTAATGTTATTGTATTTTTCTGCTAAAATTCTTTTTTATTAAATAGTGAAAAAATAGTGTATTTTAATTCTAATATGCTTTTTAATGTATTTTATTTATATGTTTATATTATCTTATTAATTTGTATTATTGTGTAATTAGATTATTTTTTACCATTTAATATAATTGCTGTCATTAGAATAAAATTTACTTTGAAATTCGACATAAACGAATGTCAATCTTTTGAAAGAAATTGTTTCATAGAAACAAGTTATTTATTTCGACAACGGGAATTAATTTTAAATTAATTAATTCAACATCTATTATTTTAATTTTTTAAAATAGATATAATTTTTGAATTTGGAATATAAAATATATCTTAAGCGAAATTTTTTGTATTTTTCATAAAAACATCAATTTTTTTTGAATACTAAAACCACTAAATAGTAATTAAAACTGACTTTTCAATTTAAATGAAATTTTACCATTTTTATGAATTAAATTTAGAAAATTTGACATATATATTTGTTATTAGTATGTAAAATGTGGTTCAATAAGATGAATATAATTTATGGTGAATAGTAACTTTTGACTTTTATTTACTGCAGTTAAAGATAAATAGGGTAATTCAATGTAAAAAAGAATATTATAATAATACAAAATTACCATTAAATGTGTCATAAACTTATTTAATGATTCATGGCCGACCATTTTCATCCTTGGGAACATTTTTGGACCCCATGGATCCACGTAAGAGTGATAATGACAATTTAGATTTATTAATTTAAGGAAAGACAAAAATGAAAAAAAACAAATATCTTTTAGTAAATTTTTTGTTACATATGGGTTATGTAAATTATATTTTCGAATATAAATATTCATTGGAAATATAAAATTATTTCCCACATTATTGGTTTTTTAATAATTTTTGGACCTCAATTACAAAAATTATTTATGACAAAAAAATGATGTAGTATTTAACTTATTAATAAATGATTTAAATAAATAAGATTATAAATATTACAACATTAAACAAACATTTTCCAATTATTATTGAATGATTTTATTTCAAACATGAGTCATCTTATCTTAGACAATAATTAGTTTTGGTCCTTTTGAAACCGATGATCAGTTTAAAATAAAGTAATTGTTTCAAAAATTCTTAAAGAGCCCCTCCTCTCCCTTAAAAAAGTACACCACTTCTAACCCATTCCTCACACCTCTCATGCTCTTTGTATCATCCAAAAATTGCCCAAATAAGATTTAAGAATCCCCATATTACTCATATATGTCTTACCTTTGGCATATGGCACTTCAAGAAGTCCTTTTGGTTCAATCCAAAGGGTGTTACGTGAATTAAAGGTAACGATTTCTCTTAAATTCTTTTCTTTTATTTTACTTTTCCAAACACAAAACTCTTTTTATTCCATTATTTTATAATAAAACCATTATCCTAAATATAATATATTATATTTATGAGAATTATTTTAACTACACTTACACGCACCTTCATCTAATGTGTGAAAAACATACTGTTTCTGTGGATGACAAACTAACGCCTCACGAAGTGATGATTGTTCGATTATCTACTACCGCCTCTCATGGTGGCCATTAAGATGGAACTATATTTATATATGATATAAATTATTTTTATATTTCTTTATTCTTCTTTATTATTCATTTATATCATACCTTTATGGATTCTTTTATGGGTAAACACGATAATTTCATTTGGGGAAATGTGGACTACCGCACCCTCAAAGTGACATGACTCATTAATTGCATATTTGGGGTGTATAAAGGAATGAATTAATGATATTATATATGATATTGTACAATAATTTTAATATAACCATGTTTCATACTATTTTAATTCCATTAATATATTAAATAGAAATGAATGTAGTGTCCATGCGTACGTACGACTTACTGACTACATAAACGATGCATCTCATTTATTACCTGTAAATGTTATGTAATATTATAAATACATATATAGATATAATATATATATATATATTTATGATATATATGATATATAAATCATGAATATAATTTTATAGATAATGGACTATTGATCCCAAGGACAACATGTAATTAAAAGACGCCCATTTTTGACTCAAGTACCAAATACCTACCAAACAAACATTATTAACATAAATCATTGAATAATGTTTATAACAAGGTAATAAGTGATATAAAAAGAATAATAAACATGAAAATGGTTACTAAGCCTGTATAAATTAAATTTAGTTTATTATTCAGGAATAATAATGAACAAGCAAGTCATGTCGGACACGAGGTAAGGGGTTTCTTATCTCACTATTAATTCCATGAGATTTCCATTATACAACATAAATTTACTTCATGAAATGTATTTTTTAATTCCATTTGATATATATTGTAAGAACCCAGACCATCTTTTTCAGGTGTGTTTTCCTTTTCACTCCATTTTTTAGAAAAAGAGGAGAATCTGGATATTTTGTAAGAACACGCCATGTATTTTTCTTTCGCTCGAGGCCGTGTGCTAGCCATGTCTGGGCCAGTCACACGAGGTGTTTCAACGAGGTGGAGTCCAATTAATATGGCGTATGGAAAAGGTGAAGTACACGTCGTGTACTCAAGAAGTACACACCATGTAATTTCCTTTTTTCTATCATTAATCGGACCGGGGTCACACCCAATCCCCATTTTCATCTTCTTCTCTGCCTAATTACGTCCATAGCATCCTAGAGGGCCGATTCTTCTCCATGCCACCAATAATTCATAGGTTGTCCGAATTGAACGTCGTCGGGTACAATAGAATCATAGCGGTGAGTTCTCGGTTCTTCTTTGACCAAGTTTCCTAATTCATCATCTTCTGAGATTTATCTGAGGTTGAACGTTTTAGATGTTTTTGCAGATTTACTCTGTTCTAGGATGTTTCACTGGATGAGGTTCAAGAATATCAATCTCCTAGGATTGAGATAGGTGGTTTGTAGCCCTACGTTGATTTTCTATGAGTTTTTGGTGCAAAAGTTTTTGATACCCATGTGTCAGGTATCTCGGGTTTGGGTTTTGATCTTAAATCGTTATCTTCCTTGTATATCTTGTATGTTTGATGTTAATAGATGATTAAAAAATTCTTGTTAGAATGTTTGAGGATAACCCCATGGGGGTTCCCCTTGTTTTGGTTGTTGATTGTCGTTTGGCATGGTTTGCCTATGAGGAAACCCAATTGCACATTTCTAGTTAGCCTGTTGACTTGATTGAATTTATTTCATACTTTTTATAGGATTTTGGATGCATTGTAGCTATTAGCCAAGTAGTTTCTGAACATAATTAGGCTACTAACAGTCGATTACGCATGACTAATCTGCTCAGGGCTAAGTGAACTTTGTGTGGTATACTAATGGGATAATTGACAATTAGGGCTTCCCTAGAGAGTCTGTTATAGTTAGTATCAATCATAGGACCTAAGGGAATGAGACTTTGTGCTTCCTCAGAGTGTCCTTCGTTACGTGGAGAGACTATAGGGGGAATTAGACATAAGTGCTTCGTCAAAGATTCTATATCTTTCGTTGCAAGACCACATGGGAATTGACGGTGAGAGCTTCCCAGAGTGTTTGTGCCTTTCTACGTCTACTTGACTAGAGGGGTTTTCTAGTAGGATCCACCCAGAGAATTAGTGCTTTATTTGTTGGTTGGTTGTGATGAGTCCACCAAGACAAAGAACAAGCTTGGGTTTGTACTGCTGGCTATTTATGTAGACTGCTGAGTTACCTGTTGTGATTATTTTCTTGCCATGGGGGTATAGAGCTATTTCAAGGTTCCATGGTTGATAGTTAAATGATTGAAATGAACTAATAAATAACTGTGAATGTAGTTTGGTAGGATTCCTTACATTAGTGTACATCTTCTTCTCTACTGCAATTATTTGCTTTACATTTTCTATATTACTCAATGATAGTAGGGAACAGATCTCATGTTAATTATTTACTCGGATTAGTCTCACACCGTGTTTGGGTCATGCTTTTCGGCCCAAACATGTTATATGGTTGCAGGTGTGGACATGGATTGATTCCCTTTTACTTCGGGTACATGATTGTTGGTTGGTGTTGGAGAGCATAGGACCGTGCTTTAGCTTGCGATGCTAATGGAGTTACTGCTTACATTTGTACCTTATTTTTAGTTGTATTTCAGCACGTTGTTGTGTTTGTTACTTTCCTTATATACTTGTACCTGCTGCATCATTATCATTATCATTATATGTTCATTGCTTCCACTATTTAGTTTCAGTGTCTGTATGTTGATTACACTTCCGCTATTGACTTTTTTTCCTTGTATACCTTACCAAATGAGGGCATAGTTTCCCCAATAACTTACCAGGGCTCTCGCTGCTAGTCAGCAGCCTCTGGCATTTGGGGAAGTGTGCTTGAGGTCATGTGGCTAACCGGGAATGAGGCACCAGTGGAAGGGATCCAAATTCGGGTCATTACAAAGTTGTATCAGAGGTTGTTCTTTCCTTTTTCTATTCACTTACTATTTAGCGACATTAGACAGGGATAGGACGGCATAGGTAAATGTTAAATAGCTTTTTCCGGGCATTCTAGAACAAGTGTACATGGAAAAAGCCAAATTACCTTTAATATTGCAAATTTTGAGTTTCGCAAATTTTATAGTTTAATTGATTTCCCTGTTGGGTGATGCACATGTTTTGTGATGTTACTATTTATATGATTGCAACTATATTTTGTTGCAACCCGATGAGATGAAGGTATTCCATCTCATTCATCATATAGTGACATATTAGACGATCACACGCCATGCATTCTTTCATGCCATCTAAGTTTTATTAGATATTTCATGCTGTTGTGATAGGATTTGTGATAAAAAATGCCTTCTGTTGTGATAGCTGCTGTGATAGAATACCTACTATGTTGATAGAGTTTCGTTTTTTTGGAGATTTCTTATCATGGATGCCAAACATTAATTTTAGAGGTGTTATGGGACCTCAAGGATTGGAATTTGGTGGGTCGTGAGTTCTTATACTATGTCTTGTTCTATGCATCGTTATGATGCCATGCTTTGATTCGTAGGGAGTATGGGGCCCCATGAATCAGAATTTGGCACCATAACCATAGTTTTCTGTGTTTTCTGGGATCCGGTGCAGTTCTGAGGCTACTGTCTGGAAAAACCCAGAATACACTATTTGTACTTTATAGATACACACCGTGTAGTTTTTGGTCGTGTCCCTGACCGTGTAGACAGGGACACGGAGTTGTAAATGGTTTTCAGGAACACGCCATGTACAGTAGGTACACGCCGTGTCGAGGTTAAGTAGGAGACCGAATGTGTAACTAAAAACACGGGCCAGTTAATGCATGTTTAGTACACACCATGTTCGGAATGCACACACTGTTAATCCTTTCCCAAGTACCCGGCCGTGTCTTGAAAAAACACAGGTCGGTGTTATCTTCTCTTATACCCACTGTGATTTTTCAGAACATGCCGTGTAAGGATCAACTGAGTACCTAGCCGTGTCACGAACAACACGGGCTGTGGTTTCCCTTCATGTGCATGTTGTGTCTCTTAGGAACACACCGTGTACTGTTGACCGTGTGTCAGGCCATATCGCTAACAACACGGGCCAGGTAAGGCATGTCCAGTACATGCCGTGTCTGCCTCAAAAATGCCGTATTGTCTTCGGCAGGTACAGTCTTTGTGACTTAGTCGTGTAGGAGTAACTGGTCAGGGATAGAAAGGGTCAGTACACACCGTGTACTTAATAAACACGCCGTGTAGACGGGTAGTTTACACATCCAGGTATGGCCAATATACACTCCCTAGGTAAACTTTTAAGAAACATGCCGTGTAGTGGTTCTACACGCTGTGTAGTCATGTTTTTCCAGATTTAACGGTTTTTCTCTCCAGTTCCATTTTACACTCTTTTGTTGCAACTGTTTTCTTCTTTAATGAAGGTGTGTTTTGGTATTTCAGAGCTATGGCACCGAGACATCCACCTGTTGCACACCAGGAACCAGACAACGATTGTACACCTGATACGACCGATCTGGGACTGCCAGTAATTCCGCCCATCATTCTGGACACGACACCTACAGAGATTCCAGAAAATGGTGCCAATTCTCAGTTCAGAGAGGGTTTCATGAGATTCATGCGGACCTTCTAGGGAGTTCAGCATCCTGCCCTGACTATGGCCGAGCTGACGCGGGTATTCCAACAGCAGCATCCTCCCACTTTAACAGGGGATGGAGGACCTCAGGCATTTGAGTCATGGATGGAAGCCATGATGTTGATATTCTAGAATCTAGATATGCCTCCATAGAGTATGGAGAAGATCGCGACATATATGCTGTGAGATTCCACAAAGAGATGGTGGGACATAGTCTTTCAGACAAGGTGCCAACATGCTACGACTTGGGATGAGTATCAGCGTAAGTTTTACGACTACTTCTACCCAGCGACACTGAGGGCTGAATGATCCAGGGAGTTCATGAGCCTGCATCAGGGTACTCTCTCAGTTATCGAGTATTCCTCCTGCTTCCATGAGTTATAGATATTCACTTTCGTTCTGGGGAATGACGAGCTATTTCCAGAGAGGAAGTATGAGGAAGGCCTCAGACAGGAGATCAGATTACAGGTGAATGTCTTTCAGTTGAATTATATTACTCTGATAGTCAACCAAGAACTCATCATGAAGATGAACCTGATGGAGACTCGAGTTGTGGACGATGGCGGTACAACATCCAAGGCTGATTCCCTCCAGACAGACAGCAGGAAGCGCCACGGAGAGTCTACCCAAGGCGACCTAATGAAGCGAGGTATTCCTTCTGGTAGATGAGATGCCCCTTCTGGCACCCAAATGATGTGTTATCAGGGTGGTAGGAGTAGGAATAAGAAGCCCCAGTGCCCGAGGTACCCAGTGGAGTGCCGATCATGCGGCAAGATGGGTCACCTAGAGCGTTTCTGCAAGGTTCCCCTTCCTACAGCTAGTGAAGGAGGACCAGTTTCGACACCGCGTACAAGAGAATGATTACTAGATCCGTAGCAGACTGGGGGATGGATTTATGTAGGACGTTCAGGTCATGTTAGATGTCGTGGATGGAGTGGTCAGGCTCAGGGAGGAGCTGCTCATGGTTTTCTGGCTATTATACAGGGCCACGATACGTGCCAAAATTTTGGTGTAGAGCAGATTCATCAAGAGTAGGATCCCGGACCCTCTACAGATTGGGGTATAGTCATAGTATCCACAGTTTTATCTTCATCCCTATTTGATACTGGTGCTTCACATAGCTTTATCTCTGTTTCTTTCGTGGAAATCTTTGAGCTCTGTGTCTTTTCGTCTGCTGACATGTTGACTCTAGACATGCCCTTGGGAATGAGGACATGTAGCGTACGTCACTGCAAGGAGTGACCTCTCGAGGATGAAGGGTATCGTTTCATATGGGACCTCCATGACCTAGAGATGATAGGCTATGATTTCAATCTCGTTATGGACTGGTTGGTTCCATTCTAGTAATTCGTCGATTGCTATCGTCGGGTGAGTTTTGTATCAGTAGAGGGTGAATCTTTCCTTTATAAAGGCGAGTGGTATGTTCAGGCGAGTCGAGCCGGACTCGAGCATTACGGGTAAGGAGGAGTTACGGCCCAGATTTCTAGTCTTTATCTAGATGACCAGGGGACTTCATAGTTAGATTTTTCTCCATTGGTTGATCTCTTTCTAGATGTCTTTCGAGAAGGATTTTCAGGGTTGCCTCTAGAGCATGAGGTAGACTTCTCGTTTGAGCTCTATAAAGGAGTAGCACTAGTGTCCATTCCTCCTTATAGGATGGCTACACCTGAGTTGCAGGAGATCAAGAAGTAGTGGGAGGAGTTACAAGAAAAGGGTTTCATCTGACCCATTACTTCTCCTTGGGGTTCACCTATCCTGTTCACGAAGAAGGTAGATGGTACCCTTAGGCTTTTCATGGATTATCGGAAGTTGAACCACTTGAAGGTCAAGAACCGATATCCCATTAATAAGATTGAGGATATCTTCGATTAGCTTAGAAAGGATCGGGTGTTCTTGAAGATAGATTTGTGGTCCAGTTATCATCAACTGTGTGTTAGACTTTCAGATATACCTCTAACAGCCTTCAGAAGTAGGTATGGCCTCTATGACTATACGGTTATGTTGTTCGGTCTTACGAACGCGCCAGCAGTTTTCATGGAACTGGTGAACCGAGTGTTCCATCCTTACAACGATTCCTTCAATGTAGTATTCTTGGATGATATCTTGGGGTACTCTCACACTCGACACGACCATTCAACCCATCTTGAGATCATTTTGAGTACACTGAGGGAGCATCGACTTTATACCAAACTCTCAAAGTTCCACTTTTGGAGGGATGAGATTCACTTCCTGGGTAATGTCATCTTAGAGACAAAAGTATCAGTAGACCAAGAGAAGGTGAGAGCAGTAGTTACCTAGGAGCAGCCGAAGAACCTCTTTGAGGTACGGAGCTTCTTGGGGCTGGCTGGTTACTACAGGTAGTTTATGCAGGACTTCTCCCGCCAAGAAGCACCGCTGATACGATTGACTAAGAAGGGGGTCAAGTTTGTATGGTCAGAAGCTAGTGACTCAGCCTTCCAGGAGCTGAAGGAGAGATTGAATTCAACAATGATACTAGTTTTTCCGGAGTTGGGAAAGAGCTATATAGTTTTCTGTAATGCATCTAGCATCGGCCATGGAGCAGTTCTTATGCAGGAGGATCGAGTGGTTGCATATGGATCTTGATAGTTGAGGCCTCATGAGAGGAATTATCCTACGCACGACCTGGATTTGACCGCGGTCGTTTATGCTTTACGTTGTTGGAGACATTACCTTCTGGGAGAACATTTTGTGGTATACACTGACCACAAGAGTCTCAAGTACATCTTCACGCAGTGTGACCTGAATCTGAGACAACAGAGGTGGGTTGATATCTCCATTCCATTGATTTTGAGTTTGCCTATACGCATGGGAAAGGCAACATATTGGCTGATGCACTGGGCATGAGAACTCAGATACAGGCAGTTCTGGAGGCCAACTGTGAGTGGAAACTGAAGGCTCTGTTCTCCGAGATGCATTTAGAGGTGCACAAAAGGCTGGGGAAGACATTCCTATCTTCTATGGAAGTTACCTCTTCACTTCTCGACCGAGTTCAAATGAGGCATCTTGCAAATTTAGAAGGTATCATCTTACGGGGAAGCGTATCAGGAGAGGACCCTCTTCCCGGGTGGACCATTGGTGATGATGAGATCTTGTGTTTCCAAGGACGTGTATGGGTGCCAGATGATATACGTGAGGAGTTGATGTTAGACTTCCATTCCTTAGTTTAGGCAATTCATCTGGGCATCACCAAGATGTTCTATGATTTACACCGCCAGTACTAGTGGCCAGGTATGAAGAGAGATGTGGCTGGTTTTGTCATGATATGTTCCACCTGTCAGCATGTGAAGGTGGAGCCCCAGCGACTAGTAGGGATTTTACAGTAGCTACCCATTCCAGAGTGGAAGTGGTACGATGTCGCGATGGACTTCGTGACAGGGTTATCGAGATCGTCGATATGATGAAATGTGGGGTGGGTTTTTGTTAACATGGTTATGAAGGTTGCTCACTTCATACTGATAAAGGAGACCTTTGGTGTCGATGAGATTGGACGGTTGTAGGTCTGTGAGATTTTGAACATTCATGGGGTTCTGAGTACTATCATTTCAAATAGGGATGCCCTCTTTTCTTCACATTTCTAGAAGGGGATACAGAAAGCATTGGGTACAAAGGTGCTCTTGAGTAAACCATATCTTCCTCAGACAGATGTTCAGCCAGGGCACACGATCGACGTGCTTGAGGATTTTCTCCGAGCATGCATTCTAGAAATTGGTTGTTCTGGGGAAAAGAATATACCTCTCATGGATTTTTACAATAAAAACAGTTTCCAGACAACTATTCAGATGGAACCTTATGAGACTTTGTACGGTAGGCCATGCTGATCACCTTTGTGTTAGATGGAGGCAGGAGAGGCAGCTTTGTTGGGACCTCGTCTCGTCCAGGAGACCTCAGAGTAGATAAACTTGATTCGGAAGAGGATGGCTACTACACAGTCTTGTCAGAAATTTTATGCTGACCAGTGGAGGCAACTTCTGCAGTTTGGGGTCGGAGACCAGGTTTTCCTACATGTTACCCCATGGTTGGGACACAAGAGGATCAGAAGACAGGGTAAGCTTTCACCGAGATACATCGGGTCATTTGAGGTTCTGAATAAAGTCGGGCTGGTTTCTTATAAGTTGTAGTTACCTCAGAGATATCAGGCTATGCACCAGGTCTTCCATTTTTCGCAGCTTCGACACTATTTATCAGATCTGTCTCATGTTTTTTGACCTGAGGAGGTTGAGATGGAGCATGATTCATCGTTCTAGGAGCATCCTATCAGGATTTTTGATCGTAGCCGAAAAGTACTCAGTGACCGGTCTGTTCCTCTGGTACGAGTGCTAGGGCAGCACGGCCGTGTGCAGGATGAGACTTGGCAGAGGGAGGCTGATATGTGATCCCAGTGGCCATAGTTGTTCAAGGATTCTACTTCACCACCTTGCTGGGGAAATTCAAGGATGAATTTCTTTAAGGAGGGATGTTTGTAAGAACCCGTACCTTCTTTTTCAGGTATGTTATCCTTTTATGTCTTTTTTTAGAAAACGAGGAGAATCTAGAAATTTTGTAAGTACACACCATGTACTTTGCAAGTACACACCCAATATTTTTCTTCTACTCAAGGCTATGTGATGGTCATGTCTGGGCCATTCACATGGGTTTTAGCAATGAGGTGGAGTCTGATTAATACGGCGAATGGAAAATGTGACGTACACGTTGTGTACTCAAGAAGTACATCTCGTGTTCCTTTGTTTTTATTTCATTAATCAGACCGGGGTCATGCATAATCCCCGTTTTCATCTTCTTCTCCGCCTAATTACACACAGAGCGGCCTACATAACAGATTCTTCTTCGAGCCACCCACCCATCACTGGTTGTACGAATCGAATACTGTCGGGTGCAATAGAATCGCAGCGGTGAGTTTTCAGTTCTTCTTTGACCACGTTTCCTGATTCCTCCTCTTGTGAGAGTTATCTGAGGTTGAAAGTTTTAGACTTTTTTGCAGATTTACTCCGTTCGAGGCTGATTCACAGGCAGAGTTTCAAGAATATAAATCTCCTAGGATTGAGGTAGGTGGTTTGTTGCCCTATGTTGAATGGCTTTGAGTTTTTTGTGCAAAAGTGCAGGATACCCATGTGTTGGGTATCTTGGGATAGGGTTTTGAACATGTATCATTATATACCATAGATTTCATTTATGATTGAGGTTATTATATGATTAATAATTGCTTGTTATCATGTTTGAGGATCACCCCATGGGTGTTCCCCTTGTTTTGGCAGTTGATTTCCATTTGGCACGGTTTGCCTACGAAGTAGCCCTATTGCTCATTGCTAGTTTTCTTGTTGACTAGATTGCATTTATTGCCTGCTGTTTATAGTCTTGTGGATTCATTGTAGCAATTAGAAAAGTAGTTTCTGAACTTACAAAGGCTGCTAATAGTCGATTATGCACGACTAAACTGCTCAGTGCTGAGTGAACCTGGTCTGGTAGACTAAAGCGAGAATTGACGAATAGGGCTTCCCTAGAGAGTCGGTTATAGTTAGTATCGATCGCATGACCTAAGGGAATGGGACTTTGTGCTTCCTCAGACTGTACTTAGTTACGTGGAGAGACTATAGGGGGAATTAGACGTAAGTTCTTTCTCAGAGATTCTATATCATTCATTGTAAGACCACATGGGAATTGACGGTGAGAGCTTCCCAGAGTGTCTATGAAATTGTACGTCTACATGAATAGATGGGTTTACTAGTAGGATCCACCCAGAGAGTTAGTGATTTATTTCTTAGTTGGTTATGGCGAGTCCAAAAAGCCAAAGAACAATCTTGGGTTTGTACTTCTTGCTGTTTAGGTAGACTACTGAGTTACCAGTTGTGATTACTTTCTTTCCTTGGGAGTATATAGTTGTTTCTAGGTTCCATGGTTGATAGTTAAATGAATGTACAGAACTAATAAATAATTGTGAATGGAGTTTGGTAGGATTTATTACTTTAGTGTACATCTTCTTCTCTACTGCAATTATTTTCTTTACATTTGATATATTACTCACTGACAGTAGGGTACGGATCTTGTGGTGATTTCCTACTGTGATTAGTCTCATACCCTATTTGGGTCCTTCTTTTTGGCCCAAACAGGTTATATGGTTACAGGTGTGGATAGGGATTGTGGCCCTTCTACTTCGGGTACATGATTGCTGGTTGAAGCTGGAGAGCATAGGACAGAGCTTAGACTTGCGTTGCTGCTGGAGTTGTTTTTTACTTTCATACCTTGTTTTCAGTTGTATTTAAGCATGTTGTTATGTTTGCTGCTTTCCTTAGATACTTGTACCTGCTGCATTATTATTATCATCATTATATGTTCATTGATTCCGCTGTTTAGTTTCAGTGTTTGTATTCTAATTACTGATTCCACTATTGATTGTTGTTTTTTTCCTTGTATACCTTACCAAATGAGGGCATAGTTTCCCCAATAACGTACCAAGGCCCTCACTACTAATCGACATCCCCTGTCATTTGGGGAAATGCACTTGAGTTCATGTGGAGAACCATGTACGTGGTACAAGTGGAAGGGCTTCAGATTTGGGTATTACAAATATTATCATGATTATCTTTATATTCATGTTATTCTATGAATAATTTGGTGGTCAGTAACTTTTGGTTATACGAATCAATTAATTACAACATGGTAAGGGATTTTTATCTCACTTTTTATTCTTGTGAGATTCATGATATATTTTCCACTATTTTCTTTGTTTTTGTGGTGTATGTACGGCCAAAGATTGAATTAATTGTGTAATATACTTAAATTTATTGTTATTTACATCTCCATTTTGTGATCCTTCTTTCATGGGTTTAATGTTTCATAATTTACCAACTCAGTAAGGGAACCTTTTAACCCAATTTCCATTCCTTGGGTTAATCTTCTAATTCTTAATTATTTCATGCTATGATTATCTGTGGAATCACTATTTATTTATTTATTTTGTAATTTCCACTCAACATTATTTGGATTTACTTTTTATATATATAATCACACCATTAATAAATTCTCAAGTTGTTGTTATGAACATGATAAGAGTCATTTTAACTCAATTTACATTCAATGAGTTAAACATCCAAGTCATTGGTTTGATCTTAAAAATAATATCTGTGAATGTTCTCTAATTTATTTAAATGGAATTTCCAATAATATTTATTTTATTTCTATTTTTCATACATTATTATGTAATTTATTTTTCCATAATATGGGGATATAGTTTTTATAAGGGATTTCGTCTCAATTTACATTCCATTGAGACTACGTTGTTTTTATGCACCAATTCACTTTTATATTGTGTATCTATTATCCTTCGAGTCCCATTATTCTCATGATATTATAATGTTCTGAATCAATGTTATTCCTCAATTATTTTTAATGAAGAGCCTCTCTTTTTTAAAAAAATCATTAACTAAAATATTGCTTTAAATGTTTTAATGGTTTATTCTTCTAAATATTTCTCATTGAATTCTATGTTATCAAAATCGTTTTTAATAATTATTTACATGGACATTAATTCTTTCAAATGATAATTCATTTAAAATCTTAAAAGTGGTATGTGACACTTGGTTTCAAAAATCACTTTACTAAATTTTTTAATTGGTTTTGAAAATGCTTTGATAAAGTATTGTTTATTTCAATATCTTGATTTCATATATTGTTATTCAAATATAGAACTGTATCTTTCATTTGTTCTTGAGTTATGTGTTATGATTATGTTACTATTATTGGTCATTGTTTACCTATATGGTTGGTTCTGTGATAAATCAAGGGTGGGTGAGCCCGAGATAGCTCTCCAATGCATTGGGTAACTTGACAGAGGTAAACATGAATGTTTCTCATAAGAGATTTAAGGAATATAATATGATGGGTATTACAAAAATGACCCCCTATATATCTATGAAAACTATCATGTAAGTATGTTATGGATGCATAAATTTAACTTTATGATTTATGATTACTATGTTTTATTCATAAATATTATGATTTCAGAAGGTATGTTATGATTGAAAATTATGGTTTCATTGATTTGTATTTACTGATGGGTTAATTTTTCCTTTCCTTATTTTATAACCCTTACTGATATTTTTGTGCTTATCTTAAGGTTTTGAAATTTTTTCACATGTTATATGGTATTTTAACGGAAAATAAGTATTTAAGATAGTTTATATCTAGAAAATAACTCTTGTTTTATTTAGGGAGTTTTATTATACTGAAAAATTGGTTATTTTAGAAGTGTCTAATTTGTAATATTCGTGTTGATATGTAATAGTTATGGCATAATTCTCTAAAACACGATACCTAAAAATATCCTCAATTTTATTTCTTGATTTAACTCTATATTATGTAATGTTTATGGTTGAGTCCTTATAGTTGCTATCGGAGGTCAATTTAGACATCTTTAGGGACGAGGAGTTTTCATTAGACACGTGGTTAGCCCTATCTCTATTATTTCTATTAATTAATATTTTTAGAACTCTTTATGATCCTAGAAATTCGATTACAAATGGAAGGAGGAGGATCTCAAACAACATTCCTATCTCTTCCTGATGAATTTCATGCATTAATTATTGGAATGTCATGTTCAGATGATTATGAAACATTTTTTAGCATACAACTCACTTGAAAGAAGTTGTTTGAGATATCAAACACCTCTACAATACCTCATTATCATCGTGGATCATGGGTTGTATTTAATCAAATCCTATTTTCACAATATTTTCACATTTTCATGAAACATAAATACTATCAAGGAATTTTCAAATATTTTACCTTATCACCATATTTTGAAGCATATTATGATTTTAAAGAACGTGCTAAAGAAGGGGACCTTTGCACAAACTATTTATAATTGAGTTTACAATATAGTCTCTAAACGTATACCTATGGTATTTTAAATGGAAAATTAATTGAAACTTTCAACTCAAATTTTCTCCGACTGTTTAATAGAAATTATGTTTTATCAGATGTTTTGAAATTATATGCCATACATGATTATTTTCCTAAACTTTTTTCTATGAACACCCATATAACCCATGTTCTATAAGCTATATTTGGATCTAGGATGTAAAATATTTTAAAGGATCTCTAAATCATTTTAGAAATGCATGGACCTTTTATCTATGTGAACAAGATTATGATGAAACCAAGTGGACACCATAACCATGGTATGATGTTCTTTATTTTGGTGATAATTTTATTTTATCATATAGTGGTGAAATAAAAAAATGACAATATATATAACACTTCACGAATTAAGATGATGATATCAAAATGAATTGGGATGAAAATGAGGTGTATAAAGAAACCATTGAGGTTAAAACATGTTAGTGTTATTTTTGAGTTTTATAAAAAGGAAGACACACATAATGTGTGACAACTTGTCACACCAGACAAAGCTATGGGAATCAAACCCACGAACAAAGTGTGATGGGGATTTATCACCTACCCCTAGACTAGTGAAATCCATTGTTTGTATGACTTATTCATTTTAGTTAAATGATTTTTTGGTTCAATAATAAGTTTCATTGGAATATTATATTTTATCAAAAGGATATCCTTAGTATAAGAAAATGATTTGGTGATAATGTGATAAAAGTGATTTTTGCAGACATTCTCTCTTTTGGGAACATAGTATGCTTAATAAAAATAAAATACCATCGGAATAAATTTTTGGATTTATGGATGAAATTTTTATTTTTTATGAATATATATTTTATTTTGGACTTATTGTTTTTTGGGTTATTTATAGAAATGATTAACCTATCATAAAGAAAATGTGATTTGATTAATTATACATCAGTATTAGACATTAATAGTAGTCAATGTTTTTTGGTTTCAATCTTAGTATAGATTATTTTGAAGAATATTAAGAACAATTGGGTATTGAATGGTCTTTCTTAAACATTGTGTACTTTTTGATGAATTTTTGAGAGTAATAGTAGTATTTTATTTTTGTAAAGGATTATCCATTGGGAGATTATATGATCTATTACTAACCATTTTGGTTTTAGTTGATATCTAAAGACAATGGAAATATATTGTTCTTCATTTGTAGATTATGAGATTCACTAGAAGAAGATTCTTGTGTTTTTGATGTGACCAAGTCTTTTTGAATGCTCATTGTTTCGAGAAAAGATTAGTTTTTGGTATTGACTTTTTAAAGGAAGAAAGTCTACTTGAAGGTAAGTATATTTACTTATAATCTTATTCTATGTAGTAAATGAATTCATCAAAATTATTAAAAGGAACGTAAAACAAAAAAAAATTGGTTTATGTTTACTACTAGGAAATCAAAGACTGTTTAACACATCATAAGTTTGTGATTTTCTGGTGGATAATTTTCTCTTAATTGTGTTTTCTATCAATCTCCATTAGAACATGGCAGTTTGTTTTCTCTTCCAAATCCACATTTTCCTACATGGAATCATGGTATGGGTTATCTCGGTAGACCTTTTTACTTCTCTTTCTTTCTTTTATTGTGATATTTTTACTGACACTTTTCCAATGTGGGACTTTTAATGATGTTTCCAAGCCCTTTTTTAAAATTGCGAGGACGAAATTCCCAAAACGGGGGAATTATGTAACATCCTAGGTAAATAAAAAACATGACATTTTTCATATCTAATAATATTAGTGAATTAAATAATAATTCTACCTTAAATGGGACACTATGATTGATGGAATACATGATAGGAAACAATGGGTTTCTTTGAAATCTTATATTGCACACTAATAATTTAATATTAATATTTTAAATGGTAGTTAACGCATAGATGTTGTATTGGTGGGAATTAACATAACTAACTAAAATATGATTATACATGTTTGTTAAAGGTTTTTTTCTTTATCTAAAAAAATAGAAGCTTAAATTAAGAAAGGAATTCGATTTTAAACATAAATACTCTAATATCCACTAAATGGTCAATTTACTGCCTTTTAATGGTGATCCCAAATTAAATATAGTTTTGGTCACTTGTATACTATCTATTTGACCAAATAAAATTTTTCATTAGAATTGGGACACCAAAATTTACTTTGGGTAATTATTTAGAATTTTTCTGATAAAATTACTTTTTTAATGAATAGTGAAAAATACTATATTTTAATTGAAATATACATTCTAATCTAATATATTTAAATGGGTAGAATATATTTTAAATTTGTTTTAAAGTGTATTTAGATTATTTTTTTACCAATTAATTTAAGGTTGGTTATTGTAATAAATTTCATATTGAAATTGGATATAAACAACTGTCAATCTTTTGATAGATATTGTTTCTTAAAAACATGCTCTTTTTCTTATAATGGGAATTAATTTTAAATTCATTAATGCAAAATCCATGTTTTGAATTTTTTAAAATAGGCATCATATTTTAATTCATAATATCAAATATATCATAGTCTGAATTTTGGGAATTTTTCATGAAAACATCAATTTTTTATGAATAGTGAAACCATAAAGTAGTAGTTAAAAACAGGCTTTTTCATTTAATTTATATTTTACCGCTTCTATGAATTTAATTTAAAAAATCTGACATACATGGTTGTTATTAATAAGTAATATTTTGTTCAGTAAGATGAAAATAATTTTTGGTGAATAGTAACTTGCGACATTTATTTAAAGCGGTTAAAGGTAAATACGGTAATTCAAGGAAAAAAGAATATTATAATAATAAAAAATTACATTTACACATCTCTTAACCTTATTGGATTAGTCATGGACGACCATGGTCATCCTTGGGTTGATTTTGGAACCCCATGAAACCACTTATGAGTGATAATGACACTAGATTAATTAATTTAAAGTAAAGACAAAAATGACATAAATAGATATCTTTTAGTAAATTGATTGTTACATATGGTTATATAATTTATATTTTAGACTATAAATATTCAATAAAAATCTAATAATCATTCATACATCATGTATGTTTTTTATAATTTTGAGACATCGAATAAGAAATATTATGCAAAAAATGATGCAGAATTTACATCACTAATAAATGATTTAAATAAATAAGATTATAAATATTAAAACATTATCCAAAACCAGTCCAATTATTATTTGATGATTTTATTTTGAACATGATTCATCCTATCTTAGTCTTTATGGAGTTAGGGACATTTTGAAACTGAAGATAAGTTTATAATAAAATTATTGCTTCAATCATTCCTAAAGAGCCCCTCCTCTACCTTATAAAAGGTCATCACATATAACCCATTCCTCACACCTCTCAAGCCCCTTATCGCATCAAACCCCTGCCTAAATAATCTCTCAATATCCCTTAATTCCTCTTAGAAGCCTTACCTTCGGCTGAAGACACTTCAAGAAGTCATATTGGTTCAAACCAAAGAGAGTTACCCAAATTAACGGTAACAATTTATCTTAAATTCATTTATATTATTTTACAACTCCAACTAATAAATAATTTTTTTCCTTTATTTTATAACAAAACTAGTATCCTCAATATAATATTATGTTTTTATGAGAAGTATTCAAACTACACTTACACACACCTCCATCTAATGGGTGAAGAACATACTGTTTCTGTGGATGGAAAACTAATGCCTCACGAAGCGATGATTGTCCAATTATCTCCTACCGCCTCTCATGGAGGATATTAAGATGGAATAATATTTATATATGATATATATTATGTTTATTTTTTCTTTATTATTCTATATTTTCCTCTTACAACATACCGTTATGGTTTCCATTATGGTTAAACATGATAATTTCATTTGAGGAAGTGCAGAATACCGCCCCCTCAAAGAGATATGACTCATTAATTCCCTAAGTGGGATGTATAAATGAAAAAGTTACGTATATTATATATGATATTATACTATAATTATAATATACCTATTTATCATTATGTTTTAATTCCATTAAAATAAAAATAAAAATGAATGTAGCGTTCATGTGTACATACGGATTACTGTCTCTATGAACGGTAAATTTAATTTCTAACCTCTAAATTATATGTAATATTATAAATAAATATATATACTGGATATATATGGTATATATTGTATCCTAATTATGAATATAATTCAGGAGATAATTGACTATTGACCACAAGGACAACTTTTAATTATAAGAAGTCCATTTTTCATACAAGTAACAAATAACGACCAAACGACCGTTACTGACATAAATGATTGAAAATATTTATAACATGGTAATAAGTGATGTAAAAAGAATAATAAACATGAAATATTTTCTTAATAAAGTACAAAATTTAATTTAGTTTATTATTCTATAAGAACAAGGAACAAACAAGTCATGTTGGACACGAGGTAAGGGGTTTCTTATCTCAGTTTTATTTCCTTGGGATTTCCATTATTCACTAATAATTTTTTGTATGTGGTGTATTGTGTACTGCCTTTTGATATATATTATCATCAATCTCTTTATATTCTTGTTATTCTATGAATCATTTAGTGGTTATTAACTTTTGTTCATACGACTCGACTGATTTCAACGTCGTATTGGATTTTCATCGAACTTTTTATTCCCATGAAATTCATGGTATATTTTCCACTATATCCTTTGGTGTGATGTATGTAAATACCAGGATTTTATTTATTTTGTAAGATAATTCAATTTATGGGTATTTAAATCATAATTTAATGATCCTTCTTTCATGGGTTTTAGGTTTTGTAAGTTACCAAATCGGTAAGGGAATCTTTTATCCCAATTTTCATTCATGTGGTTAATCTTCAAATTCTTAATTATGTCATTCTATGATTATGTATTCAATCACAATTTATTTATTTATTTTGTAATTTCCAGTCCCCTTTGTCTGGATATACTTTTTATAGACACAATCACTCCATTGATAAATTCTCAACTCATCGATATAAACTTGATTGGAGAAATTTTAACTCAATTTCCATTCATGGAGTTAAACATCCAAGTCATTGGTTTTGTATTAAAAGAATATGTGTGAATGTTATATAATTGATTTACACTAAATATCTATTTATATTGAGTGTATTTATATTTTTCACACATTATTATGTATTTGATTTATCCTTAATCTAAGGATATAGTTTTTATAAGGTATTTTGTCTCAATTTACATTCCATTGAGACTTCATTGTTTTTATACACCAATTCACTCTTATATGGTGTATATACAGTCCTTTGGTATATTATATCATGAATCTATTTATTATCATGATATTATAATGGTCTGATTAAATGTTATTATTCAATTATTTTTATTAAATAGTCTCTCATTTTGTTAAAAACTATTTAACTAAAATATCATTTTTAATGTTTTGAAGATTTATTCTTGTAAATATTTCTCATTAATGTCCTTGATTTAAAAATGGTTTTTAGTATTTATTTATATGGAAGTTAATGTTTTCAAATGATAATTAATTTAAAAGAGTCAATGTTTTATGAGACACTTTGATTCAAAAATCTCTTTATTAAATGTTTTAAATTGTTTTGAAAATGGTTTGATAAAGTATTGTTTATTTCAATATCTTGATTTGATATATTTTGATTGGAATAGGGAAATGTATCTTTCCTTTATACTTGTTTTATGTGTTAAGATTTGGTTATTTTTATTGGTAATTGTTTATGTATATGGGTTATTCCTTGATAAGCGTAGGGTGAGTGAGCATGAGATAGCTCTTCAATGAATTGGGTAACATGATAGAGGAAAACATGAATGTTTCTCCTCAGAGATTTAGGGAATATACTGTGATGGGTATTCCAAATGTGACTTCTTCTATACCAGTGATATTTACAATGTATGTATGATATGGATTCCTCATGTTACCTTTATGATTTATGATTACTAGGTGTTATTCATAAATATTATGATTTCAGATGATATGTTATGATTGAAAATTATGGGTTCATTGATTTGTATTTACTGATGGGTTAATGTTTCCTTTTCTTATTTTATAACCCTTACTGATCATCCTATGCTCATCCCTTGCTTCTGAAATGTTTTCATAGGTTATAAGGAAGTGTAAGAGAAAGAAATCATTGCAAACGATTTATATCAATAAAATAACTCTTGTTTTCTTTTAGGAGTTCTGTTGTTGTGAAAAATAAGTTATAGTATAAGTCTCCACTTTGTAATATTAAAGTTGATATTTATTTTTTATGGCCTAATTATTTAAAACTCTAAACCTGAAAAGATCCTCAATGTGAATTCAGGATTTAACTTAATATTAATTAATGTTTAAGGTTGAGCCCTTATAGAAGAACCACATAATCTATAATTTACCAAACTTATAGTGGGTTATTGTATATATATCATTAAATTACACCATATGGTCATGTTCTACAACAAATATTTTCCCAAATCATGTTTCCAGTGTTTCTACTATACCACCCTCTATTACAAACTCTAGAGACATAACACTAGGGACCCTCAAGTGGGGGCCTTCTTCTAAAAAAATTTCATGATTACTAAGAATAAATCCAGAAGGACCTAATTGTTTAATCGTGTTGGTAATCCAGATACAAAAATTATTATTGAATTACAAATGAATAAACTAATTATAACATAACTTTTATATTCTTTCTAAATATATAACATCAAGGATAATATTATTCCACTTACTAAGTCCCTACATATCATTCATTATACACTTTTGGGATTCTGTGGTAAATAAACATAATAATAGGAGATTAAATTCTCAATAAGTGAAAAATTGGGGAAGCAATAATGAATCAATGATAATATTAAATATAAAAATTTAAATAACTGAACACACATTCCATTCAAATAACTAGACAAGGAAACTAAATATTACAATTTATAAAACTAAAACACAATAAATTTAATCAATGAATTAAAAAGGTAATATCTCTATTGTTATTTTGACACAAAATATCATGGATAAATAATAACTAAAACTAAATGACAGATATTTATTTTTATTGGACTCCTTGTTATATAGTTGTATAGAATTAGTACCATCATGATCTTTCGAAGGACTATGTAGATATCGGATAAAAACCCATCTATGGGGGTTGGAATGTTATTTACACACATGACCTCACCAATACGATGAGAGTCATTAATCAAATAGTCCCCAACCTATATGTATTAACATTAATTGTCTCAAATACCTGTCTCACCAATCTAAATCATTCTGCATATCTAATAAATAAGAATCATTATCAAATATCCCTACAGAATAATGTATGGAAATATATCAATATTTCCCCAAATAATAAAATATATTTAAATGAAACCCATATTAAAAATAGTATATTATTATGGTAATGAATGTATCCATGACAATTGTTACAAATAATGAGGTAAAATTAAATGTTTAATGATAATAGGAAAATGTATATTTTATGGGGGATAAAAAGAATCCTGGTAGTGAATGTTAATATTATCCTTGAATAAATAAATAATAAGACATCCAATGTTTGATTTAGGACAGAATCAATACAAAATAACCCAATTAGAGTAAAATAACAGTTTTCTATCATTGATGATAGAAATATTATAAAAATAAATTTTAAAAAATAGTATTGATGAAAATATACTTGATTTTTTGAAAACCATATGATGAACATTATCTTAGAAATATATTTAATAAGCATATTTTTTAAAAAATAACATTTTTAACATGTAAATGAAGCTTCTAAGAAATGAAATGGTGAAATCCCAACATTTTATACAAGGTAAAAATGAAATTCTATTACAAGATAAAATGGATATAAATATGAATTTTTAGGAACCCGAAAACAGCGTTACATTGAAAATTTTTTTAAAAATAAATTGTTAAAAATTTCATTAACAGATATTTTAAAAAATAATTTTTAAATTATTTTAACAAAACATGGTTTTATAAGAAAGCAGGTTCTCCAGCTAGGAGTATAATAAAATCATGTTTTCTAAAAATATTTTCTAAAATATGTGGAGTAAAATTTACTATAAAAATTTTACTGATATGATAATCATGTCATGAATAACTATATGTGATTAAAATTAACTATTTTATTGAAAAATGATGATATAATTTCATCTAGTGGAAATAAAATTGCAAGATCATTAAAGTTGTTATCATGGAAAGTAATATTCATACATTCCATAGTGTCCCATGACACTTTGAAGAAATTTAAGTCATAATACACATAAAGGAATAATATTAAATTAATATTTAATATACCATGAAGATATAATTATTAATGATATAATATAAAAAATTGGATGTGTATACACCACCCAAAAGATGTTAGTGGTGAACATGAAATTTATGTAATAGATGTAAAATATGTTATATGAATCTCTTACAATGAGTTTCCTTTTAGGTGAATGACCTTAAAATTCATGTATAACAAACTAATTTTTATTTTATAGATTCTTGATAACATTTTTATTATTTATGATTAATTTTATTTCACTTTTTACTATGTTTTATACAACTACATAATCAATTATGTTTACATCTAGTGTTTTGACAAAATTTGGTTTAAGTGAGAAAAAAACATTGGAATGTCCAATATGGCCAAAGAGTTCATTATGTGACATCATTAGAATAATATTAATGGAATAATTATCATATTTTAAAATTATGTATTCTTTTAAAATCAATTATTAATTATTTTTAGGAAAAATGAGACAATGTCAAAATCAGAGAGATAGTACATCTTATAGACACAAGAGTAATGTTATCATTTTTTCAAGGATCGATATATAAAAAAGGTAAGTAATAATATATATTTCCAAAATTATCATTATATAATAAATACCATTTTTTAATCATATATACCTATATATATAAATATTTTTATGTAAAATGAATCACCTCGTGACGAGGAGGAGGTAGTCCCTAGCTCCACGAATGATGCTATCACTTCTCATGTGTATGAAAGGGTAGTAATGAAAAAGATATATATATATATATATTTATTTATTTAATGAAACATAATTATGATATGAATACAATTTATAATATTTTTATGACTCATATGTTTAGTTATAATCATCTTTTTACATTCCATGTACAATGTGAATGAATCACATCGCTTTGAAGGGGTTGTAATCCACACTCCTCAAATGATGTTATCATATTAATGATATATGGGAAGTATTGAAGGATTGATTTAAAAAAGGAGTAAATAATTATAAATAAATAATAAATATCATATATATCATATACAAACATTGTTTCCATCGTAATGGGAACCATGAGATGTTTTAAAGGTGAAATGAACAATCATTGTTTAATGAGGCAGTAGCTCACTATACCCAAATGAAATATGTTTGTTACCCATTATATGAAAGTGTGTGTATTTGTAGGTCGAAAGAATAATTTAAAAAAATCGTGGTATATTTTCCACACTTTTGATATTATATGATGACATATGATGTTTATTTTATATCGAGGAAATGTAATTGAATAAAAACATATCGTTGGATGGAATTACCTTATAAATTGTGTGACTCCTTTTGTGGTACAGCAATGGGTTTCCATGGAAGTATACTTGAAAATAGGGAGTAATCAATATATAGGTGATGTATTTGGGTTTAAATATAAGTTGAAAACATATTATAAAAATATTAAAGTATATTTAGTATATTTTCCTCCTTATATGAATACATAAGAAGTGTATTTCTTGTGGTGTAGAAGTAATTGGTATAAAAATTATCATTGGAAAGCATTAAAATATAATTTGGGTAACTAATTTTGGTGTATACCAATGGAATTCCTTGGAAGAATTCATGACCAAAATGTGGCTTCCAAATATAGGGTAGGTATGATGGTAATATATTTTGGTATATATTTGTCAAAACTAAGTGATATTATAGGTGTTACAAATGGGGCGAGGTGGTTCCATTTTATATGGGAGGAAAATAACCCACCTGCTATTTTCAAAAGAAATTTTGTGTACCCATATTTTTTGATAATTATTGCTTGAGTTAAACAGTTAATAATTTTTTCATGACCCGACACAACGGGGCTCATGTCATGACTCCCCAAGCCCGCATCCAATAGGCCCGGGGCTGGCGACTAGCGCCGAGTAGGCTATCACACACATGGGAGGAATTAGCCTAAGGTACTGTTAAAAACACACACTAATACACCTCCAACAAATAGTCCATAAATATATATATAAAAACGGCAAATAAATCTGTGCATAAATCTAACCGACAACTAGTGTACAACCAAAGTACAAAAGGGAAAACCAGGGACCATCAAAAGAAAACTACAAAAGATTCCAACCGACTCAGAAGGAAGAAAACACTTCCAAAAGCACTTGTTGGTATGCTCCTCGGCACAGCTCCAGTAAACACATTGGTCAGTCCCTTTCACTATGCTCCAGCGGCTCTGGGTCCTCCTGGAACATCATCGAATTGATTGTGGTCCGCAAAATACACAAACATGTGCGGGCAAATCCCGTGTAGGGGTGAGTATATAAAATACGCAGTAGGAACCTGAAAAACACCAAAATAAAAGGGTGAAACTGAAAGGCATTAGTCAGTTCATCCCAGCTAGAGGGAACCCAAATGAGAGAGAAACTCCACCTTGAGACCATCCTCGGGTAAACACGTCTAGTCAGCACAGCTCAGGTGTATTCCCATACATAGACCATGAAAATTAACTCAAGTATATGCCCAAACATGTACTATGAGAAATACATATATTCTCTAACATGCACCAAACCTCATAAGGTTTCGACCTTGTAACCTGCGACATGTACACAACTAGGATAACACACTCCATGATCTCGGTCATCCTAGATGAAACTCTTCTGAGAGATATATCTTCATCGAATATCATCACTGAGGCCCTAATGGTGAAAAAACATAAACACCAACCTCGTTAGATAGGGGATTGCTCCTAGGGTCCACTAGGAGATACCAGACCCCACACCCGTATACAAAGATCTCACAGATATGAGATCACTCCCAGGGTCTGCTGGGGGATACCACAACCTGATTTGGAATTCGTAGATCTCAGAAAAAGGGGATCACTCTTAGGAACCACTGCGGATACCAAGACATGATATGGCGCTTTTCAGAAACACGTCACTCAGATAGAGGATCGCTGCCTGTTTAAAGCTAGACACAACGATACCAGAATCCTATCGGGTATAACTCTTGATTTTGGAGATCAAACCGATGATGCACCAACCCTACCGAAAGCACTTGCTGATTAGGGGATCATATAACCAACGATATCCCAACCCCTCAATAATCCTCTTGGTGAGTAGGGGATCATATACCCGATGATGCAACAACCCTACTGAGCAAGGCCCTCTACATAGGGGATCATATTCCTGATGATGCCACAAACCCAATAGGGTTAACCCGCTAGATAGGGGATTATCTCCCGTGGATAAGTGGTCATAGTGATTCCAAAACCCGATCTATGGAAACAATTATAAAGGATCTAGCTACGGGCCCACCGAATGGGATGCCACAACTCTAACAGTTTAAACATCCAATCGAGAGGATCAAAACCCTTTACTAAGGGATTGATTCCATGTGAACCCTTGTCTGAACGAACCAAGGGAATACCCTCAGCTATAGCTGGTCCAATCATCGCTAACCCAAGAATCCCACCATAATGCCACACCACGCACCTCCAAGGTCGATACCGAGGCCACCATTGCGATCCACATGAAAAAACATGCAGGAAAGGATGTTTACTCTCCCGAAACAAATAGTTGGTAAAAAAGGAACTATTCACCATAGCTAGCCCATGTGGGGCCCACACTACGATCCCCTAACTCATCAAGAAGATCATACCACTGTGATCCCCTCTAAAAAACAAACGGGATAGACTACTCGATCGTCCAAAATGGACACCGGGTGAAAAGGTACTATTCATCGAAGCTAGCATGGGTGGCGCCCACACCACACTCCCAAAACTCATCATGAAGTTTTCACCATTGCAATCCCCTCAAAAAAACAAACATTACCAAGTACTCAAACACTTCAACTAGATGCTAGGTGAAAAGCGACATTTCATCGTAAAACGTGCAAACTGGTCCCTGTGGGCCCTGCACCCTATATTTAGCCAAAACACTAAAAGTAGCATGCCAAAAAGTCTGCACGAGAACTAGGATCACGCTGCCAATGATGGAGTGTCAATCGGATGTGCAGTTTGCGAGTTACGTCTATTACACGCTTTAATAATAATTTAATATTAATAAAATTAAGTGTTTTGGGTCACCCTCCTTTGAGAACAAAACACAAAAACCTCGAAACCCATTTTAAAAAGTCCTTCTTGAAGATATGAACCCATGTCCATTTACGGCTTGTTAATTGGACGCGCCGTCTAAAAGTTACTCCCTCCCCCCTTGAACAGAAGGCGTCCAAAATTGGGCCGATCCACCCCGGTCAGCCAAGTCCAGACCACCGGCCCGCGGCCCAACCACGGGTCCGGCCCAGCTCACCGCAGCCCACTGGCCATGACCCATCCCAACACCACTGGACCCTAGGGTCTGGTTCTTCAACACAGACCAGTTGTGCGGCTGGTCTCTTTGTCCGCGCACCGAACCAGCATGACCCGCCGAATGTGGGTCCTTCTCTGTAGCACCCCCAAGGCACTGACCTTGGGGCTCCCCCCTGACTGCTACTTGTTGAGGCCATCGCTCTCACCGTCCGAGCACACAAACATGACATCGGCTGCTCGCGCCGCATCTGCCTTCACCCTGCCGCACCGGCCCCCACCTCACCTTCCACATCTGACAATGTCGTCCTCACTGGCCTCACCCGACACAAACTTTCTCACCGGCCACACACGATGCCACCTCTCTACCAGATGTCGAATCCCGCAAGACTCCTTTCAATCTCTATCCACCACATGAAGGCCTTCCAAGATCCTCCTTGGCCTAACACGCCACCAGAAATGCCTCTGGCCAGCTTTACCGCTACGCCACCCCGATCTTTAGCCACTGCCCTTGCTGGATACAGGGCATCCGTCGGCCGTCATAACCACTCTGGTGGCCCGATTTCAAAACAGAAGATGGATTTTGAATCCTCAGGACAAGGCCTTTGCAGTGCGTAGACCCAATCAAAGATCCTAAGGAGTTTTGGCACATCCAAAAATTCAGTCGAAGAATGACTAAAAACACATCGAACATGGGATTTAGAACGGGATTCAGATGGTTGTCGTGTTCATTCGGCCATCATCTCAATTCTAAAATTAAAGAATTAAAATGTTGGATTTGACAAATTCTCAATAAAAAATTACAAATGTGTAGAAAATCAATCGAAAGAAAACATCGATTCGGTCATTCATTGTTGGCGAGACACCTGCTGCGATCCCACTTTGATCCGCTGGAGTTCGTTCCATAATCCGATGAAGAATGGTGAAGAACGCTGAAGAACCATCAAGAGAGAGAGAGAGATATATAGAAGGGGAAATGGGATCTCCCCTTAATTCCAACAGTTATGTGGAATTTATAATCTCTATGAAACTCTACCGATGTTCGTGGATTTTGAAACCTCCGCGACCACCTATTTTATATCAGTCCTAGGCAGAACACACAATTTCAAACTGAAAGGAAGTTTCGGATTTGCATTCTGAGACTTCGTTCGAATGTTTGTTTTTTTGAAAATAACGCAAGTGATAAAAATCACTAAGTCATTATTTCAAAATGATGATTTTTCCACTGGGTGACATCTCTCAGAGCAGGCCCACGCCAGTAACTTTTACAACCCCCATAAGGTAAACAGAACTCTCCAGACGCAATTGTAACCTTGGATTTCTGATCCGAGCTACCGTTTAAGAGATAACTTGGTCTCGCCTTGCGCATAGTATAAAAATACATAATATTTTTTTAAAATTAATTCTGGGAACACTGAGCCACAGAATCGCACGCCATCTTCACACTAGCTCTAGATTAATTGATAGGAATATTCCCATCTCTGACATGGCCAAAACCCAAGTTTCTACACCTTTATTAAACTTAATTTTACACTATGAATTGTAATTAATTTTAATAATTTTTACTAATATATTTGGTAAAAAGAATGTTAGTCATATTAGAAATCATAAATTATTATGATTCCAAATATTGAATCCATTTTTTCTAAATTCCAATAAAATAAATGAATGAAATTAATTTATATTTATTGCCAAATAAGGGATGACAATGCTGAATTTTAATGTAAAAACAACTAAAATTTTCATTGTTTTTTAAATAAATTTTAATGGGAAATATATTCTAATTACAAAAATTGAATTAATTTATAAAAATATTATCTTATTACACATTAAAACATGTGTAACTTATAATTTATAATTTTTAATAAATTAAAAGAAATTTATTTTTTAAATAAATTTTACAAATTTTAACTATTCATTAAAAAAATATGTTTATGAAGAATATCAAAAATTTACCCTAAACATATTTATATTTTTTTTTTAAAATATAATGATAATATAAACATAATAAGTATAATAATGTTTCAGAATCTATATTTAAATGCACTCTCCATTAAAATTTGATGAAATAGCCTTTATAAAAATATAGATTTTTCTGTGTAAAATGTTGGTTATTCTTTTCTCATCCCTATAAACCTAATCAATGAATATAAAAAATATTTTATTGAATATATAAAAAATATATTTAATTAATATAATCTAATATTTTTAATTAATTTCATTAATTATATCAATAATCTTTTAGAAACATAAATATAATAATATTTCTGTTTACATCCAAATAGATCATATTTTCTCTTATATGTAATTTGTTACTAATTAAATCATTCTACATTTGTTTAAATGTTAATTTTAATATTTTAGTTATTAATATCGACAACTACTAATATAACAACATTTTTATATCACATTATATTCAATAATAATATTTTAATTACACATTTTTATTTCACGAAACTCGGTCTTTCATGTAACACAACCTACCGTGGATGGTCGATCTTACGTGTAATGAAAACTAAATAGATGTTTTGTTCATTAATTTTTTTATATATAATATTTATTTGGGAGAGTATATATATTATAATTAATCAATTTATTGTAATTTGTTTTCACACAAGTTGTTTGGTGTGATACACACTATTGAATATAAATTTATAATTTAGAAATTTGGGGGATTAAATTCTCCCCAGCATAATTAAAATGTGTTACCACATTTTAAATTCCATATTTTTAATATTATGTATGATATATTTAAAATTATAATCCTACATCATGAGAATGGTTCATTAAAAATCCTCTAGAAAAAGGTGATTGGTAATGTAAAAGGGTCACATGAAAAAACATCTAACTTTGAATATATATAGGAGAACATCATAGTAATATTGAAATATGTACTGGGAGGAAAAGTGTAAATATTTATATGGATATATTTATTTTATCAATCAAAACTATGTGAATTTTTAATACAAATTTTAAGTTCAAAATTCCAAAAATATTTGAGGATTTACGATACCATCTGTTCAATAAAATGTTAGGTATTAGGATAACATTTTAATTGAAATTCATTTTACTAGTGTTTCATACTTCATTTATTTACATAGATTATAATGAAATTTTTGAACATGATAGGTTTAATTTCATATAAAAAATCCTCATGTTTGTTTGTTCTTTTACCAAATTATATTCATCCAATTACTCCAAAAAATTAATTATGAATACTGTTTTTTAATCACTGAAAACATTTAAAACATTATAAATCATAAAAAAGAGTGAAAAATAAAACCATTTTATTTTAAGTATCTTCCAAATTAATATGGTTCACAGATTATTCTCAGAACCTAAAAATTTATACTAATAATTTATCATTAATATATTTTTGTAAAAAAATTTAAATAAAATTAATGAAAAATTAACCTAGTCATTGTCTAGGTTAGTGGTTGACATTAAACCCTTATTATCTTTCCATCATGTGTACATGTCTAATGGCCTTGCTGAACTGGATTGGTAGTCACCTAGATAACATGTTATGCATTTGTAAATCCAAATTAATATAATTATTAAATTGAAAATTATAAACATACTTAAAAATAATTAATTACTAAATAAAATTATTAAAAATGATGTCAATACAACAACTATAAAATTACTTCAGCCTTTTATTTCCACATAGTTCTTTATTTGTTCTAGTATCTGTCCATAATATCATTAATATAACTTTTAAATAATGATATCATTTCTTCAATCTAAAAATCATTTTGTTTAAACTATGTTTCATATTATGTATAGAAATCCAGAATAATGGTTTGTAAATAAAACATAAATTTTTCTAATAAAATCCCACAGAATTGTCAAACCAGGTCTATAGTAAGGCATGTGGTTGTGTAATAGGATTCCCTATATCATGTCTCAAACTCCTTTTTGGTGTTTTTTCACCAAGGTACTACAATTCCAGAACCACATTCACTTGTATTATATAGACAAGTATGTATTTTCTAGAAAGACCCAATTAATATATACATTACAAATATTATATGGTATTATTCTATAATTATCCTTCTATTTTACGTTAGGATTCTTTTCTCAAATCTATGATTTTTTATATCTAGTTTCCAATATTTCTACTACATTTCTCTATGATACCAACTTTATTGATCTGAACCCAGAGAGTCATGAGCTTCTGTTTTCTAACAAATGTAGTGGAATGATTACATGGAATTTAATCTCTATGGACCGAAAAGATTAGTAATATTGGTGTACAAGGTATATATTTGTGTATTGTATTAAAAATTAATACATTCATTAGAATATAATTTTTCCTAATTAATAACATGAAGAATTACATAATTCCACCTAGTAAATACCGAAATATAATTCAAATTATGCTTTATGGATTCTTGGTTAAAGAAAGACAATAAGGGTGATCTAAAATTATTAGTAAGGGAAAAATGTAGTTGAAGAAATAATGAATAAATCAGAATGGTCAATATGGTAAGGTAAATTGTTGAACATGCAGGCAATTAAAATAACTAGATATGGAAAAATAAATATGGCATGGTATAAAATTAAAACACATTCCATTTAAAAAAAGAACTAAAAATTAAAATCTATCCATTGATATGTCAACACAAAATAACATTAAGAAATAGTTACTAACATTAAATTTTGGAAGTTCTTTATTATTGGAAGACATGATTATTAGGTACATGGAATCAGTACCATCAAGACCATTCACAAGACAGATTAGCTATCGAGTAAAAATCCATATAAGGCAGTTCTCTGACTATTTTTTTGCATGAATATACTTATGAATCGAGGGTCTTTCATTAAGACGTCCCCAACCCATTCATATTACCATAAATATTCCCTAACCCTTGTATAACCTTTCCAAATATTACTCATATCAAATAAATAATATTACTTATAAAATATCAATATTTAATAACATATACATGTATATAAATATTAATCCAAATAATCAAATAAAATTATGCCTAAATATTGTATAAAAAATCATATATTATGTAGGAAATGAAATTATCCACAATAAATACTATAGATAATTAGGTGAAATTCAATGTTCAATTATCATTAAGAATTGAATATTACAAGGGGACTAAAAAGAATCAATGAAGTGAATTTCGGTTCAATATCTTGCTAAATAAATCATAAACCACGTAATGTAATATTACGGATGGTATTAATACAACATTCCTGAACTGATGTTGAATAAAGGGTTATTATTATTGATAAATAGAATCATTATAAAAAACATTAAAAATTTTCTTGTGGAAAATAAATGTTTCTTTTGAAAAACCTTTTCATCGAAAATACATTTTAAGACAAAATATTTAAAAATTAACCTTTTAAATAAGAAAATGATGATTAAAATAAATTATGGAAGGAAAATCCATACATGTTATACATGGTAAAAATAATATTCCTCTTCCATGATAAAATAGTTATAAATATTCTTTCTTCGGAAAGTGACAAGAATACTACATAGGAAACATTAGTAAAAGAAAAAAATTGTAATAAATTATTTAAAAAATAATTCTCAAATAATATTCGAAAACATATTAATAAAACATTGTTTCTAGATGGAAACATGTTCTCCTACTAGAATAGGAATAAATTCTGGTATTATGAAGAACATTTTTAAAATCATGTTGAATAACATGTGTGAAAAAATTGTACTAGTTCTTGAAACCTTTCCTAAATTACCTAAGTATAATAAAATTATTGGTTTTATTGAAGAATTTTCAAATAATTTTCTATAGTGTAAATACCATTGCAAGAACATTAATGTTTTTATTGATTAAAATAATTATAAATCATTCAAATGTGTCTCATATCACTTTGAAAAATGTTAAATTTTAAAAATAATTTTGGAATAACATTAAATGAATTTTTAAGATACTATGAATTAAAAATTATTAATGGTATAATATAAAAAAATTAATTAGACAAAACAAAAAAATTGTAAGTAGTGAAAATATAATTAATATAATAGATGTTAAAAGAGAGATGTGAATCCTATATATTGAGTTTCATTTTGGGTGACCAGAGTTTAAATTTATTTTTAATAAGATAATGTCAATTTTATTCATTCTTATGAACCATTTTCTTGATTATTGTTAATTTTTTCACTTTTTCATGTTGTATAAATATAGTTAAAATATTATGTTTATGTATATTATTTTGACAAAATTTGGTTTATGTATCAGAAAAACATTGGGGGTCATCTATTGTCAAAGGGTTCATCATATAACATCTCCAGAATAATAATAATTTAATTAGTATAACATTTATATTTTAAATATAATTTATAAACTATACTATTGTGAAAAATCAATCAATGTTACAATTATTGATATTGTAGGTCATACGTACGTATGAGTAACATTCTCAATTTTCAATTATCGTTATGGAAAAAAGGTTAGTAATACCATATCATTTTAGAATGAAAATTATTTAACAAATAATATGATATTTAATTAAAAAAACATATATAAATATATAATTCATTTGGTGTAAAAGGAATCCCATTGTGATGAGGAGGGGTTAGGTGGTACTCTAAACATCCACAAATGAATTAATCAGTTTTCTATGTGTGAGAATGGGAAATAATCAAAATTATATATATATATATATTTGTGTATGTATGTGTGTATATGTGTTTAATGAAAGGTAATTATGTCAAGAATATCATATTTTTGTTTTTTATGTCTCATATTTTTAATTTAAATCACATTTTTATATATTCCATGTTTTGTGTGAGAAAATCACTTTGCTTTTAGGTGCGATAATCCACACCTCCTCAAACTATGTAATCATATTAGTGAAAAATGAAAAATATTAAAATTATGTGTTATAAAAGGATTTAAGAAGTTTAAATACATATTAAATATCTTATATATCATATGTAACATATATAAATATATTTTATATTATAATTTCTACCACGAGAGGTGGTAAACGAAAAATGAACAATCATAATTTTGCAAGGGAGTTGTTCACCATACACAGAAACAATATGTTCATTAACCATTATATAGAAGTTTGTGTAAGTGTAAGTTGAACCCATAATATAAAAATATCCTACTATATTTATTATAATATTTTTTTAATAATACAAAAAGTTGTATATTGTATGTGGGGGATATGTAACTGAATGAAAAGTGATCATTGGAAATCATTCTCGTATACCTTAGGTATCTATTTTTGGTGTATACCAAAGGGCTTCCTTGGAAGGAAATTTGACCAATGGAATGATGCATCATCATAGGGATGTATGATGTAAATTTATTTGGGTAGATATTGGTAGATCATATTTCTTTTTATAGGATTTAGGAATGGTTAGTGGTGGTGGCCTTTTATATGGGAGAAAATTGATTCACTTTGTATTTTTGAAAAGCAATTAGGTTTACACTTGTTTATACCAAAAAATATCTTAAAGACAAAAAATACTCATTGATGGAAGGATAATGGACACTTTATTTTCTGAAAATGTATTTTCTAAATGTGGCTAGGTCATTTCGGCCCTTATGTTAAAGGTTTATTCTTTTAATAAACTTAATTTTACCATAGTAATTGTAATTAATTATTAATATTTTGACTAATATATATTTTTTAAAACGTAGTCTGTATTAATATAAAATCGAAATTATTTTTATGCCAAATAATGAATCAATTTTATCAAATTCCAATAATAATAGGGAAATAAAATATTTTAAATTTAACTTATTATACGAGACAATAAAGAAGGGTTTAAAATTAAAAAAAAATTCGAATGTTTTACATGTTTTTATAATAAATTTCAAACTAAAATATATTCAAATAAAATAAATGGTATTAATTGATTAAAATATTATATCTTTAAACCTTAAATCCAATTATATTTAAAATTTATCCTTTCTAATAAATTTTTTGACAAATCAGTTTTGAACTAAAATTCAGTATTTCTATTTATTCCTTAAATATGGTATGTTTTTGAAAAATATGAAAAACTAACACTAACATAATTTTTTGGTTTCAAATTTAAATATGAATTTTATTTTTTCATATTAAATCAATAAAAATATCAAAATTTAGATTTAAAAATGGTTCTTCATTACAAGGAGATAAAATTTCATATATAAAAATAGAGGTTCTAATATGTAAAATAAAATTTGTTCTTTCATATTCCCATAAAACATAATGGGTAAATATGAGAAATATTTTTTAGAATAATTATCATATTTATTTAATTAAAATAATCAATTAAATTAATTATCTATTTTTATTATGTAAAAACTTCATTGGAAGAATAAATATAACAATATATCACATTAAATCCTATTGGTTCTTATTTTGTTATAAAATTAGTTGTCAACCAATTAATTGATTATAAATTGGTATAAACCATAATTTTTTTAAGTTACATATTAATTTTAATAAATAATAATTTAAGAACTATTTAATATCATATCATATTATATTATATTATTTTTATTATAAGTTATTGTTTTTTGAAACTTGGTCTAGCATATCACACAAGCTATTGTGGAAGGTATCTCTAGCGTATAACAGAAACAAAATAAGTGTTTTGTGAATAAAAATATATGTAACATATTATATATATTTAATATAGTAAAAACGTTAATGTATCATTTAAATATATTTGTTTTTTACAGATGGTGTTTTACGTATACCTATTATTGAATACAAAGATATAACTAAGAATTTCATTGTGTTATGAAGAGGTAACATCATTCCTTAAGCTCTTTAGTATTATTTGCATTCTCAACTCCCAAAAATCATAAAATTCCGTGATTATAAAAAAACAATATCCTTAAAATATTTTAATATTTTAATTTTCTCCGTTCTACCTATAGTTATAGATAATCCCATATAATGGGTAAGTAACACAATGTTTATAAGAACAGTTATCTTTCACCTCATGAAACAATGATTGGTCGTTCTTCCTTTACCACCTACCTTAGTGTTCATTATGATTAAAACTATATTTATATTTATTATATATTATATTTAATATTTATTTATGAATATTATATTATTTTATAACACAAAACCCTATAATTTCTATTTTTTAATTACAATAACATAATTTTTGAAAATGTGGACAACTTCCCCCTCAACGTGACATAATCGAATCACACCGTACAAGAAAAATATTAAGGATTATTTTAATGAAACATAAGTGAAATAAAATATATATTATATTCATGAAATCATTAAATATATTTAAATATAATATATATCATCTTCTTTTTTACCCATTCACACACTTAAAATGTGATAATGTCATTCGTGGATGTGTGGACAACTACCTCCTGAACGTGATGTGATTCCAGTAAAATAAAAATAATTATATATATAAGTATATTTGATTTTATATAATTTTATTTATGATATAATTATCATCATGTAATGATATTGTGTTACTTACCTTCTTTCCAGAATGATCAATGAAAAATTGGAATTAATTATCATTAGTACGTATGGCCTATTATCTCCAGAATTTTTACATTTGTTCATTTTTTATAAATATATTTAATATTTGGTTTTAAAATTATAATTTATGAATTAATATGATAATTATATCAATATTATTATTTATATGTGTTATATAATTAATCCTTTTACCATAGATGACCAACAACAGTTGTTTTTGACACAAAAAATATATTTCATTAAAACAACATATGTAAATAAAATTGGTTATGTAGTGGTATACCACAAGGTTATATGTGAAATAAAAGTTATCATAAACATGAATAAGGGTATAATGAATCCAAATAATTAACATATGAACTTTTATTTATGAATACAATGATACACTAGACATGTTAGACACAAGGTAATGGATTTTAATCTCACTTTTTACAAACATGTGATAAATGTAAAGTTCACCATTAAATTATATTATGTGTTTTATATACTATCCACTAATATATATTACTTCATGAATTGTTTTATAATCATTGTAATTGTAATTTTCATTTAATATTATTACATGAGGAGGATTATGATTTAAATTATTCCAATGTGTTGTTTGGCACATTGTGATGTTTAAAGATTATTTTCCTTAAAAAATAATACGATTGGTCATTCAATTCTATTTCCATTTGAGAAAATTATTTTAAAATTCCTCTATAAACCCTTCCATTTTACTCTCATTTGGTTACTGATGACTACTTTCAATTATTAGTATCATTTTCCCACTCTTTGGTAATAATGATAACAAGAAATTATTTGAATAAAAAAATTCATCAATTATCTATTTAGTAAGGAAGGCTGTTTTCTTCTTAAAATCATATTTAAAAAAAATAAAAAATGTTTTTAATCTTTAAAAAATTAGTTTCCAAATTAAATTTCACCCTTTATAATATGTTCTATGTATTTAAAATTTTATTTTAAAATAAAATGGTTTTTTAAATGTTTACTAAATATATTTTCTGTATAATTGTTTTCCAATTTCTTATTATATTCTATCCATGAATATAATACTATATTTTACCCCAAATATGATATATTGTGTTGATACCATCCTATGAATTACTCTGGATGTTTTATGGTTTATTTTTGAAAGCTTGTATTCACATTCACTTCCCTGATTCCTTTTAGTCCCCTTGATATATTCAATTTATTATGATCATTGGAAATTTAATTTCCCATAAATATCCCTATCAATAATCATGGTTGTGAATATATCATGAATTGTGTAAAATTTTTCATGAACTGTTTAATTTTAAATTTATTTGATTATTTGGGTAAATATTGATAAATCTATATATTGTATTAATTATAGATATTTTATAGGGAATATTGTTTATTCGATATGACGAATGATTTGGATAAGAAGGGCATGGTTCGGGGACCATTTAAGGTATTCTTTATAGGTTGGGGACTGGTTAATGAAATCCCCTTGATGAGTTTGTAGTATAATGGTATGAATTGTTTTGATATGTGTGTCTGATGGGGTTTTACATGAGATTCAAAATAATCATGTGAATAGTCTTGAATGTAATAGTTACATACACATATGAAACATGGAGTCAATAACTAAAAATTTACCTCATTTAAATTGGGTTTTTATTAATCCATGATCTCTTGTGTAAACATATATATATATATATATATATATATATTATTTTCATTTTCATTTAATTTTATTTATTAAATGGAATGAGTATCAATTTATTACAATGATTCCTTTATTTATCCTTATATAGTTATTTGGATGAAACATGTTTCTATATATTAATATTCCTAATTCTTTAAGACCTTCCTTCATAGTTTTTTTTATTATATGTCATGTGAGTTGAGTAATTTACCATATAATAATTAATATTTAATTTTATTAAGAATTTATTATACAATACTTTTCCCTTGCTGACCATTTCATCCCACACTTATTATGTTTCTTTTCATCAAGAATCAATTAAGTAATATATATATTCATGGATGTGTTATATGGAAGAAATTTATTATACATGATGTTATTTAGAAAGAAGAAAAACTATATTTTAATCATTTTATTCAATTGTAATATAATAGATATGTATGTGTCTGGTTTACCAAGACAGATATACACTTGGTCTTTTTAAATTTGATTCCTTCTAATAATTGCAATGTAATTGATAGCATACATCGGCTTAGGAAATATGTTGTTGGGTCACTACATTGTGGTTAGGAGGTAGATAATGAAGTGGTATGTTTATGAAATATCTTCTTCATGATTGAATTTTATACTATATTTAAAAACCCTATCAGAATATGTAATGATAATACTACTAATGTGGCTCTTGAAATAGAGATATGGTTTCATCAACATATGGTGAATATACCACTAAAATATCTTTTTTGAAGGTTTTTTCTTTTATAGATTACTATACATTGACCAAATTTATCATGAAATAATATATATTATAATCCTTAAATTAATCCATAACCCAATAGAAACATGATCATCATGCGAGTTTGGGAGGGAAAAAAGATTATGAAATTTAGTTATAGTTCATATTGTAGTCTGTTGGAGTAGGCATCCTAAAAACAACTCCATTTTTAATAGATTTAATTTATAATAAAATAGTTTAATAATAATTAAATTTTTTATTACAAGGTTTATATTTTTCTATGTTAATTTATATAAAATTTACTAGAATATATGCCGCATTGAAATGGGTTTAGAAATCCCCCATTATAATTAGACCATTGAGATTACATGACGAAATTCTTAAACCATGTTCTATGATTATATATCATTCTATAATTCAAAATGTAGTATGTGTACGATTACGTGATAGTAATCATAAATGGATGGTACATCTTCTCATGATTTTCAATCATTGAAATCTCTATGAAATAATATTATGCAAAAAAATCACCCATTGGAAATACACATGTTTATGTGTCATAATGCATTGTTATCTACAACTACTTGTAATGAATCTTTTGTAAATGAGATTATTATTAATAATTTTTATTACAAACATTATTTGAATTATTATTATAATCCATGATGGTAAATGATTTTAGTGAATTTTGGATTGTTGGATACAAGAGGAATTATAGTTTCTAAAAGAATAATTCATTAAAATATTTTTACCCTTGATATTTTTGGAAGATGATATCATATCCGTATGATTAATATAGATCCATAACATTAAATACCACATACATTCTACTTAGATGTACTAATTTCAGATAGTAATAGAATGTCATATAAAGCATATCTGAATATTAAAATAGTGTAAAATATAAAATAAATTATATTATGATAGAGGGATTATATTATAAAATAATATATTGGATGTGGAAGTGTTTTTTGTGAATTATGTTATTCCATTTTGGGTTTATCGACCAATTAATAGAAGGTAATAGCATAACATTTCATGTATAATCTAATTAAATTATGATATATTCCTAGATAGTCGCACGTAATGTGTTTCCATTGATCCATGTTAAATATTATTTATATTTTATAGTTGGAATATACATTATTTTATAGATCAAGAATTCATATTTTTGAAATTTTTATTAATTGATCACATATTTAAAATAAATATTTACATAGAAGTTATTTATTCGATTAGATAGTTATCAAATATTTATTTATCCCTTTTCATTATAATGGTTATAATTAATTATTTGTATGTTAAATAAGAAATTTATGTAGATATGTAAATTTAAAAAAACATACTCAACTGATTGTGAATATGATATTAATTAATTTATTGAATTAATAATATTTATTTAAATATTTATTCCAGATTTTAGCAAATATGGAGGATACTGAGACAATCAGATTTTTTTCTGAGATGAATATTTATTTATTTCATAGTAAAAAATATATATTTATAATTGTATAGGTTTTCACATGACCTGTGTAAAATAATAGTTATGTTATTTTTTACAAAGAATGAGGATTAATAGTTATTAATTCATAATTTAGGTCCATGTGGTAATTAATTTGTCTTAAATCATATACAAAGTGTAAAAACACAATATTTTTAAGAAATTTTCTCAGTATATAGTTGTATTTCATCAATAGGTTTTTTCAAGCACTGTTCTGCTTAAATGAAAAGTGTAACATTATTACATATAATTGTATTTCATCAAAAGGTTTTTTCAAGCACTGTTCTTCTTAAATGAAAAGTGTAATATTATTACGCAAATATTATCACATATATGTTTAAATTATGGGTATGAATAATAATAACTAAATTATGAATAATATATGGTCTATATAATATAATACAAAGTCATTATATTTTAAAATATTATAATTTAAAACAAAAATTGTTTTAAATAAATTGGATCTTTTCTAATATAGAAGGGTTATGGATGATTAGAATATTATATTAATAAAATAAATTAATCATGTTACATGATTATAATGAAATATATATAGTATATAGTTGATCAAATTAATTTAACATTAAAATTATTTTTTCTAATATTTGGATAAATATAAATCTACTGTTATGCTTAAAAATAAATTTTTCAAAAAATATAGTTTTTTTAAACTGTTGGAACATATAATTTTAAATTAATTTAATCCATTTATATATATTTATTTAATTATAATGAATTAAAATTTTAGAATCCATATTAATAAATTCTGTAATTAGACCCTTTTTTATTTTTAATAAATATGAATAGTAACTGTAGAAAACATTGTTACCTAAGAAAAGGGTTACATGGGTTAATAACAATTAAACTTAAGTGATAAAGACATATTTTTCACAATATTTCTTATTATATTAATATTTAGATCCTTAACACATGTGTTTATAAATTTATTTGATTAATGGAAATTGTTGCATGATAATTAAATATAATTTTTTTAATTCAATGAGTGTCCAATCATATCACTTTATTTGAATTAAATATCTCTTATATGTCCACATAAAAAAAATTAGGTAATTAATGAATATAATATTAATTTTTTATATTCATAAATTTATTTTAATGATATAAAATAGATTAAGACTTTGGGGTCTAATTTTAGATAATGACCTTTGTAATATTTTATTTAAATTTTTTTAAAGATGTCACGTTCATGCTTTTGAAAACTATAACATTTTTAATATTAAATTATTTATAGGATATATTCAACATTAAAATTAAATTTAAATCTATAATGTTTATGTTCAAAATGCTATATTATTTAGAATTTTTTGAAATTTAATTATTTCCCTGAATTCTTACACAACGCTAATGCAAAAATTATTAAAATAGTAGACAAATAAAATAAATTATATTAAAAATATGATAAGTAGAAAAAATTATATATTATGATGATACACTAATTTTATATTTTTAATTTTCATGTTTTGATATCATAAAACCTATTTCTATAATTTTCAATGGTATATTTATATTCTCTATAGTCAAAAAAGTTAATAGTATTGAAATTAACAATATTGATATATTGAGGGATTAATATTTTATTAAATTATTTAAAAATCATCAAAATATTTCAAAATAAAATGTGATTTTTTTATTTTATATAATATCATCAAATTTCCATTTATCATCCAATATACCCCATATATAAAGAAACTAAAACTTTTTAAAATTTGTTACCATATTTATAATTTTAATAGGTTAAATATATAATAATAAAATCGATATGGTTTAAAATGAAACAACAAAATTCCTAAAATCTATTGGATGATGATATTAAAACATTATATTATCATACATTCAAATAAATTTCAATTTATTTTTTTATTTTTTTATAAAATAAATTTATTATAATTTATGATTTTATATTATTCCAAAAGTTACCCTCATCTAAATTATAAAAGGTAACATTCTCCCTCAATTAATTACACAACTTTGACTATTATATTTGTACCATACCATTTCAATTTTTTTATAAAATTACCTATCCAAATTTAAAAGGTTATTTTATTCTGAAATTTCCTAAAATTGGGGAATATAGTTGTGATCAAAAGGAGAAGTTTTGAGGAAGAGGCAATCTCTCTAATTGATCAATTTTTCCTACTCTTCAATAAATCATAAAATAAATGATTATTATCATAAAATAATATAAAACTTGTACTCGCCCGTGCATTCGCACGGTGATATAATAAAATTTATTGGTTATGCGTTCGCACAGTGACATGGTTCAATTCTTTTTTTTAAGAAAAATACTACATTTCAATGTTACTAATGAACATGAATATTGAATTTTTTGAAATCACAATATTATGATTCTTAATAATAGAAAACAATTGAACAAAATGTGATAAATTCGTTATGAATGTAGAATAACATTTGGATACATTTTAAAAGGTGAAGAAGAATCTATAAGAAATTAGAAATTATATTCTGCATGGATATTTTATTTAAATGAATGAAAAGAATATTGAAATTGACATTTGTAATTATGTTAATTATGATAAACAAATGTTGTAATTGAGTTCATTGTAATGTAAAAAACAAAACATGGAATAATTAATTAGATTGAAAGACATATTATGTTATAGTAAAATAGAATACATATAACTGGATGAAAATATTGAAAACAGTAATCCAAATAATGAACAAAATTGCACGATAACTCACATGGAAGTAAAGATGAGTATATAGATAAGCAATACTTTATACAAATTAGACCTACTGGTGAAAATATAGCCTTGACAAATGACTGTAAAAAATTCCAACATGTTCAATTACATGAGAGTACACCGTCACCATCATATAGATGTTGGTCAGGGTATCAATACGGTCATTGTATCCTCCTTTGGGGTACGAAATAAGTAACAAGACCTTAACAATTGCGGATGTGAAAAAGAAAGAGTTCCTTCTTTCGACCAAAAACAGTATAGAGGTGTTCTCGATTATCTTGAAGTATCATGTAGATCTGAACAGAATCAACGATAAACCAGGGGAATTGTTAATTATTTCATTTTTATGTGTTTATGTGCCGTATAACCATGCGTGACATATGGAGATATTAATATTCAAGATAAAATTATTGACAGTTCAAGAAAATATAGCTACTGTTTAACCAAGATACAACACAATTCTCTTGTTATCTATCCAAAAAAAATGGTTCAATGCATAATTTTAAAAAGAAAATACAATATTTAAATATTAATAATAAACATGAATTCTAAATACATAGAAATCAGATCTGTCAGCTCCCTGTACTCATACCACTCTCCCCCGCTCTTCCCTATCGGCATCGCTGGCCTTACAAAAACCTCCACCGACCTCGGCAGCTGTGAAGTCAAATATATAGAAATCACAAAATTGTGGCAGTTGCTTGCAATTTCCCACTCCCGACAATCCAGAAACCATGACCCGCCACCCATCTTCATGCACACCTATAGTAGAAAAACATTTAAATAAATGATAAAAACAGAAATCTACATCAGAGAATATAGATTTTAGTGAAGTAACATTATCAAGGAATCTATTTATTCAAAAAATATGATTTATAAGTTGAATCTACCAAAAAAAGGCATGAACCAATTGAATGAAATCAGTTTTCAGATATATCCAACACACATGTCAAAACAACAATGAGAAATTCATTTAAAAAGAAGACGGATGGTACTTCATTTGATAAATCACACAAGCTGAATGGGATAAATACATTTCATAGCAATAGAATAAGAAATTGATATAGTGGAAGAGTAAATTTATAAAAAATCTGTAAAAAATAATTTCTCTCTACCCATATTCATCAATAGGATGAACATATTCCATGTTTATCAAAAAAAATAAACAACAAAACAAATGTCACAGTCCATCAAATGTGTACATTTTTTTCACTATACTTACCATGGGAGATTCAAAAAGTATAACTGCCTAAATTTTGTTGTCAAAAGAATAAACCTTTCCCTGAACACTCCAATAGAAAATGCTTTCAATGAGTAGAACCAACCCAAAAAAATGTGTTGAAGGATTGAGGGTGCTAGAATACATTTTATGTAAAGAAACTGTATCAAATAACATTCTGTTTTAATTAGGATATTGATAAAAGTTAAAAGAGGTATATTTTCAAAGATGACTATAATATGCATGTGCAAGATATGAAATATTCATGTGAAAATATATAGTATACAGAATAGAAATAACCAAAACATACTATATAGATTAGAAATTTTCATATACTAATGGATTTTTAAAATGAATAACCAAATGAATATAAATGAGAAGAGAATACATCGCACATTCTGTGGAGATTTGTGGAAGAAGGTAGATTGAAAATTCCACAATGGTTAATTAAACACTAAAAACAACACAAGAATGTCTTCTCCATGAATGCTAGAAAGGTTAATTAACCACCCTTGAAAATCAGGCACTGGATGCCTATTCGAGTGCCTCATAATCCTTCCAATGAACCTAAAAAAACAAAACATTGTTATATAATATTAACGGATCATATTAATAATATAAACGAACTATCTATGAAGAATTAAGATATTTCAGTATATGTTCTTTGGATATTATACAAAAAAATAATCACCGGATCTGAGTAATTTGATTTATCTAAAAATTCATGTCTTGGGTTAAAGAAATCCCAGGATCTGGTGTCTTATATTTCAAAACCCATTAATGATATGATCATTTCTCTGATGAGACATCATTATTCAAGTATAGTATATTGTGTTAAGTATTTTTCTCAGATAATTTATACTGTACAGGGAACCAATTCTACTATGTCTAATGTGGATTTAGGAACTAAAACCTGGTCAAATATTCCATTAGTCGCTCATAAATCATGAGGATGGAGCCTATTTGTATACAGTCTGTTTGTCATTTTTGTTATTAGGACATGGATGGGGTGACAGATTTTTTGTCACTATCCACTGTAGATGTATTCAATTCAGGAAAAGGGGAAAATGTTATATTTCAGGTTCCCAAGCAGTACCATGTTTTTCTCTTGCTAATGTTTTTTATTATGGGTGTTTTGATTTTGGCTTATTTATTCCTGCAGTAATGACTGTTCCTAGTTATGTTGACCTGTGAAACCCTACTACTGCTTCCCCAGGTTCGACAGCATTGGTAGTTCCATGTTATTATGAATTGGAAAAATATATTACTCATTTCATAGTTCCTGCATCTGACATTCTAATTAGACCTCTTTCATATTCCATAGATGGGTAATGGTTGTTATTGAAAAAAAATAGACAATCAAAGAGAAAGTAATACATGCTTTAGAAGTTGTTCAAGGAGTTATTTATTAGAAAAAATGATATATTTCAAGAATTCCATACAAAAATAGTTGGAATAGGTGACGCTATTTGGGATGTAAAAAGACTGCATAAATTCAGAAAAATCAACAACATTTAAAATAGTATACTAAAAAAGGGCATATTTTGTTGTCATGCAAGCATGTATAAGGAGTAAACATACATGTATCTTTCACTCGATGTCTTCTTCATTGTACATATAACATATCTTCTCAAAAAATTTCCATGTTTTGTTCAACACAACCTGTGCAATGAATGATGGAAAATATATGAGAAATCAACATGTTCAATGTATCTCATTTTTCGATTGATTTGATCAACATGTGAAAATATAGGTAATACACTACCTGTGATGGCTGGTAAGATCAAATGCTGGTTGATTTTACATATCCCATTTATTCCACCAATAGGATCAACATCATTTGTCAATGAAAAAAAAGTAATGCATCATGAGAAGTAATCAACCTAGAGAACATAAAAAAACAGTAGTGCATCATGTGAATTAAATGAAAGGGAGATAATCTGGCCATAAAAAAGTGGAAAACATAATAAACATTGAAAATAGTGGAAAATGTTATTAAAAACATGCTGCAATACATTTCAAAACATTCGATTCTGCATGTTGTACTTTGTTTTTGATGAGATGGTATTGCATGTTTGAAAAAGTAGTGCATGTTTTCCCACTTGAGTAAGTAGTGCATGTTTTCCTAATTAAGAAAGCAGTGAATGTTTCAATGAGAATTTAGTGCATGGTTTTTTACTTAAATTCAATGTAGTGTAGGGAGAGTGTCATATATATCACCCACTCAAGGAATCCAATATTTGCATCCTCTCCCCATATAGTATTTTAAAATAAAGGTGGACATTCGACAATACAGTAATAGTTCCCAGCATCCCTTATTCTATGAAAAATATTGAGACCCCCCTTGGTTTCACCTGCTTCCAGATAGAATGGGACCTTAAGAAATAGACTTCTAAAAAATTATAAGATTGAAGTATTTGAAAAAAAATAAAATGAAAACCCAAATATTCAAGCTCTGCTCTTTTTTCCCAACAATCTCATGAGTACGCACCTGACATAGGAAATAGGAATCCCATGTTACACCATATGGGGTTTCAAAGGCATAGAGATCCATAAATGTTCCACTATGGGCCTTGCTAACATTCTCAAGAGATAAAATGTAGTTTTATGTCAATAACAGTTAAAACATATATATAGTTAAAACACATATACATTGTATTCCCACATAATTGGGTTGATATATAATTCACAAAGCCACCATTAACTGGTTCAATGTAATGAAAGTGAATACAAACACATAGTAGTCAATAGAAGATTATGTTAATAATGTTTCTATAATTGTGATTTCAAATCACCAAGACTGGAAAATGGATCATAAATAAAAAATGAAAATGGTTTCGAACACATATACAAAAGGAATACAATATAAAATGCACACAGTCTAATTGGACCTCATTCATGTGCCATGGATGGGTAATGGATGGAATTGAAAAAATAGATAATCAAACAGAAAGTAATACATGCTTTAGAAGTTTTTCAAGGAGTTATTTATTAAAAAAATGATATATTTTAAGAATTCCATACAACATAAGTTGGAGTAGGTGATGTTAATAGGTATGTAAATAGACTGCATATATTCGGAAAAATCAACAACATTAAAAAAAGTATACTAAAAAGGGCATATTTTGTTGTCATAAATGCATGTATAAGGGGTAAACATACATGTACCTTCTATTTGTAACCATCTTCATTATACATATGACATATATTCTCAAAATATTTGACATGTTTCATTCAACACAAACTGTGCAATGAATGATGGAAACAAATGAGAAATCAACATGTTCAATGTATCTCATTTTTCGACTAATATGTTCAGCATGTGAAAATATAGGTAATCCACTACCTGTGATGGCTGGTAAGATTGAAGGCTGGTTGATTTTACATATCCCATTTATCCCACCAATATGGTCATCATCATTTGTCAATGAAAAAAAACAGTATTGAATCATGAGAAGTAATCGACCTGGAGAACATACAAAAATAGTAGTGCATCATGTGAATTAAATGACAGGGAGAGAATTTGGCCATAAAAAAGTGGAAAACATAAAAAACATTGACAATAGTGAAAAATGTTATTTAAAACATGCTGCAATACATTTCAAAACATACGATCCTGGATGTTGTACTTTTTTTTGAATGAGATAATATTGCATGTTTGAAAAAGTAGGTCATGTTTTCCCACTTGAGTAAGTAGTGCATGTTTTCATATTTGAGAAAGTAGTGAATATTTCAATGAGAAAGTAGTGCATGGTTTTTTACTTTAAAACAACGTAGTGCATCATGTGATTTTGAAAACGGTAGTGCATCATGGGAACTTAATTTGAAAACATACTAACCAAGATGTTTGTTTATGCTTCCAAGAATAGTAGGAATTGAATATCAATAGGTTTTTGGGTTGCTGTCCATATTTTTTCCTACCCAAAAAACTGAAGAAAAATATAGGGAATTACATGCGAAGCCTACCCATTCTTCAACAGGTGCATGGGGTGTTGTACAGGAGCTGGTCGACCATGCCCAGCTTATGCTTTGTTCAAAACTGAAACATCAAGAAGACATCGATGGACTGCCAGAAAGCTGTCAAATTGGTAATCAGAAAATAGAGGGAATTCCAGTGGTGAAAGCAGCCCAGGAAAGAGGAAAAAAATACCTACATTCAAACAAACAGCGCTGCAAGTCTAGGATAGCATCAAGTTCTCAAAGCAGATCAGTGAGTAGGGTGAAAAAGCCATTATCCAGTGCAAGAAATCTAAGATATCTAGCAAACCATAAAAAATAATGAATTCATGTAACACATCATCATGGAGGTAATACTCCAGAAGTCTTGAAAGACAGGAATAAATCGAGTTCATAGAAAAACCTGTAAAGCCCTCAAGGACCTGCTAGCACAAGGAGACATTTCATTTCCATTGACTCACAACTCATAAGCTTGATAATCCATTGTGATTTATTCCACATGAGAGAAAAACAACACTCTTTTCCAGTAATGAAATCTTACATACAGAAGAGACCTTTGTTGTAAAAAAAAACAGTCCCTAAAAGTACACCTACAACTTCAGTGATTTTTGGGAGGGAGGGTTGACATCCTAGAAGTTGCAAAGACATTAAAAAACATGCTGTAATACGTCAAAACAATAGCTGACACTTATGAATTTGATTAATTTCAATAAACTTTACCTCTATATGAAGCAGTCACATATCTGCAGATAAGAAATTCTGCCATGCTATGAAAGATTGAAATGAGAAAAAATGAAGTAGAACTGGATAAAAACATTAAATTACAAGGATAAAATGATATAACTGAATATAAAGATAAGTAAACAGACCAACATGTCCATTATAATATAATGATAAAATATAAACAGGTAAAGATGGAAAGAATCATCCAATAGAGCATAGAGCATTATTGAAATGATATTCAAGAACACATTAAAAATGACTATAATATCTCAAAAAACCATCTGAGTTGAGCAGTGTGATGCATTAATTCAATTATACAGTCACCTTAAATAAAGGATAACCACAAAGTTGTTGAGTAGAGTGATACATTATATATGATTATTATATAATTTATACACAAAAGATAGAACCAAACAAATCGTGGTCCTCTAGCAGCCAAGAACATAATGAATTCTTACCAATCACAAGTCTTAGAAGGATTCAACCATACATTTGAGAAGACATCAAATCCTTTAGCCATAATAGTTAGTCATTATTGATGTTGCACCAAAAGGAATCCAAATTCAACATTGTAAAATTCCATATTCACCTACTATGAGCTCAAATAATTTCCATGACCACGGAGTTATATTTCTAGGAAGAACCCCAAAAGGAAAATGAAATAAATGTTGTATAATTTCATATTCACCTTCTGTGAAAGGCAGGATTTCTGTTATGAAGAATTTCATATATTTATTCAACCAAAGTTTAAATCAGTAAATGATAAAAACACAAAATGATAATAGGGATAATGGTATTTCAGTTTAGTAAAATTAAAAACCTGATTCGTACAAATTTTTTCAACCAGGGTACATTGAACACATTGAGATCGTCCAAGTTTACATCCAATCCCACAAATTTGTAAAGAAGAGCCATATTAATTTATCAAAATTATAAGAAGCACCCAAAACACCCTATAGAACATGTATGTGAAAGTGGGGAAACAAATACAGAGTTAGAAAAACATACCTTTAGGGAAGAAAAGATCTCTAGAATCCCAAACCTACAACCCAACTGCAAATAACACCATTAAGTCGTGAAACCAATCACATTCAAGTCTCCATTCAGAAATGAGCTAAAAACATTTCCATGAACACGGAGTTATATACCCAAGAAAAACACCAAAAGTAAAACAAATTAAACGTTGTATAATTCAATATTCACCTATTGGAAAGGAAGGATTGGTGTTATGATCCATTTTATAAGTTGATTAAACCAAAGTTGAAATAAACAAATGATAAAAACAAAAAATGATAATTGGGTGAAAGGTATTTGTGTTTGGTAAAATTAAAAGCCTGATTCATAAAAATATGTTCAACCAGGGTACCTTGAACAAATTGAGACCCTCAAAGTTTACATACACTCCTAAATATTTGTAAAGGAGAGCCATCATTATTTAAATATTTATAAGTATTCAAAGCCAACAACATTGAAATGTTATAATGGAACAAAATATTACAGAAAAATGATTTGTTTTTGCTATTTTATGTTCAAAATAATTACTACTGGAGAAAAGCTTTCTAATGAAACTAAATTGAAGAAAACCTGTGAAAAACAATTGGTAGTAAAAAAGGGTTTTCAAATTAGTTTAAATGAATTAATAGACATATTGGCCGCACAGTAGAAGTATAATCATTAATTGGTGAATCATAATAGGGGAGAAGTAAAATATATTCATATGAAACTGGAAGTACTGATTATTAGAGATAACTGAAAATAAGTTCCAAAATTTATGAGAAAAAACCTATTGAGAGTCACTATATTGCATTATAGCCTGCAAATTTCATTTGAATTGACTGAAATTAGAATCCTAAAATATGTGTAATATGATACAGATAGGCTACAGATGAGAAAATACCAACCCGCTGACGAGATCTGCGTAAAAAAAATAGGATGATAGATGAAAAAATAATCAAATCCATTGTGGGTGGTAGAGCTCGGAGAGGAGGAATATTACAGGGAACCATTGGATGCACTGGTTGGGGATCTGAAGGCGGACCAGGCAGAGCCAGAGCAGCTGGAGATGGATGATCCTGATAAGGAGCATCCTGTGGTGTAGGAGTCGGATAGGGATCAGGCGGAGGGGGAGGATCCAAAGGTAGAGCAGGTATTCAAGGAGGAGGGAGGAGATGGAAAACTTAATTGGGGGAGCCGCGGGAGGAAGAAGCTCATAGATGGAAACCTTAATCAGGGAGCCGCGGTAGGAAGAAGCTGGGAGAACGGTCGTAGGCGCGCTGCGGGACGAAGAACCTCGGAGATGGAAACCGTAATCGGGGAGCTACTGGAGGAAGAAATAGGGAGGTCGAAACCCTAATGGAGGACCCGCGTGAGCAACCAGTTCAGTGGAGGAAACCTAATCGGGGGGCGTCGGGCACCGCGATATCGTATAGGATACGAGAGGATTTCTACCGGAAGATGGATGGTATAATGGTAATTCGATATTGGGATTAGGTGACGTGGAAGTTTGGATGAGTGACACCTAAGCTTGGTTGTACCCAGGTTTAGAAAATATAGTGGATTTATCAAAAAATTTCAGAATTTTTATTATTATTATAACACAATTATACACCCCCTTCATTCATTATACATGAAGTAAATGTGTCACTCATGAGTACATTCAACTTACTATCAATAACTAGGGATATAATAAAGTTTCAATCACCATCATTTCTGGACAGCATTTATGATGGTTTTATTGAATATATATCATATATATCATATATTAATTATTCTAAAAATATTAATTATTATAAAAATTACTTTATTTTCATAAATAAAAAAAATAAAAATAGTTTTCAAACATACATACAACCTACCATGTCCATTAACAGTGTAATTCATTTTTTATCTCTATTTTTTCTGAATTATTAAAAATATGTAAATAATTATTATATATTATGTAAATATCATTATTATAATTCATTACAGTTTGATTAAAATTTCAAATTATAAGGACACAAACTCTTGAATTGAAACATTATTAGAAAATTAAGTTGTTACCACTCAGAACAGTGATTAAAATAAAAAATTATTAATAAATTGGTGATAAGATATCATAAATAAATAATATATTTTATGATAGCTTTTATGTTATAAAATAAATTTATAAAAATATAAAATTTATTATAATGTACTTTTGAATATAATATAAGTTAGGAAATACATGACGTAATGTTTTATCGAAAAATCTCACCATTAGATAAGATTGTTTACATTTATGTATCCCTTGTAGAATACTTTTCTTCCATGTCGATGATTAATAAATATTGTCTCAAAAAGGTTGTTAATGTTGATTAAAATAGTTTTTATAGTTGTATTAAATTTAAAAAATGTTTTGAAAGGAATATTTTTTTTTTTGAAAGATAGTTTTTTGTAATTTTATTACAAAACTACAGAGGGAATTATTTTGATAATGTATATGACATACATGGATTTTCCAGCCCTCATAAAGCCCAATTTTTTTGAAACATACATTAAAATATTATAAGATCATATTAAATTAGTTTCTTTCCATTTGTAATTTCTAAGCATTAAAAATATTTATCCAAATGAAAAAGTTATTTTACTAAATAATTATTTCATGCAACCTTTCAAAATAAATTTTCAATATAAGGTAAAATTATTTAAGGTTACTTATGCCTTACTGAAATTTTTATCGAATGATATAATCCTTATTCCTCTATATATGGTTTATTTTTATTATTGGGTGATTTAAATGAATCATTTTACATTTACATGACATATGCTATGCTAAAACATTTTGGAAGCCCAGTTATTTTACACGGTTAATTTAATGATGAAATATTTATAAAACCCATTTCATTTCATTGGTATTAATATGATGTTTGATTTATGATCATATCAAATGCATAAATATAGTTTTTATTCGGATATTAGGGAGAACTATATCTTTCTCTAATGAACTGTGTAAATCATTGTATATTAAAAGATAATAATGGGAAAAGTGGTGATGGGTGCTATCCACTATGGGATACATGTGTGTCCTAGTCCATTATGTGAAACATGTGTTCTCTCATGCACCATGATGACATTCTTGGTATTTAACCATTACATATGAAAAGGTTTTCAATAATAATAATTATTTCACTATTTTATGACAAGATATTATGGTTCATGATTTATTTATGATGATTTGTCACTCTAATGGTCCTTCATTTTATAAATGATATTGGTTTGTCCATGAAGCATAATTATGATCTATGAAAGGTTGTTTATGTACATTTTATTTTATATTCATGGCATAATAACCATATTTTTATTTTATACTATCATATAGTCATGAATTTATTTCTCATATGTTTTCACTTACAGAGTATCTAATTTCATATTTTTTATGCTTCCTTCCACATATGATGAAGAACGTTTTAGGAAGGGTATGACTAAGAGGATTACCCATTGATATGATCATTATATTAGATATTTAAGATATTTAATAAAATAATAAGATTGCATAAATTATATTATGTGACACTAAAAAAATATATTTATGGATTGTATGAATTTTATATGTTTTTAATATTCATCTAAATTGATATAATGTTTCTGTTTTCAAATATTGGAGAGTTATAGTGAGTATTAGATTGGGGTTTTTATAATCATTGGATATTATGGTTAGAAACATTTCTGAAAACCCTCTATATAAGAATATGTATAAGATAAAATCCTAATGTTTTATTATATTTATGAATAAACTAATTTTAACATAAGGTATCAAAGAAAGAGGTGATACAATTTAGACATTCAGAAAATAAATATTCAGAATTATGTTGTTATACAGTATGGGTAATGTTTCACACACTATACTTTCTAGTAATTTTCAATGGATAGAATCTGAAGGTACCATGTCATTGAGGAGGGTTCTAGCCAATGTGATAATATTTCTACCACAAAACCAAACGTTGTAGTATATTGAATCTATAATCTTCCATGTATGATCATTAAAAGTTCTGAGTGTATGAATCATGTAGAGTTTCTAAATGATCAATTTATGGAACAATGTAACGGTGAATCATTTTTTTGGAAACATCCTCCTTATTTTATTGTTTCATCAAATCAATTAAATTTTTAGAAATGGATGAATACCATTTAGAAAATATTATAATTTCTTTAATTCATAAGTCATTATAATGTTTTTATATTTTTTTATCATATATAAGGTGTAGAGGATAAAGGATTTAATCTCATGAATAATACAAGTGATGTTGAAGATATTGGATACATTGATGGTTTTTGAGATTAATGAAATATTATTCAATATGTATATTCCATGTATTCCACATTCATTGATGTAGATGGAGTTTTTTATGTTGAAGTAAAAGGATTTTTAATCCATTTGTAACTATGTGAATAAATTAAGAAGGATGGAAACAAATGTATATGGTTTAATTATGATACTAGACTGTAAAATATTTTGATTAATTGGGGGCCTGAAACCAATTATTTGAATTTCATTATCAATAGGGGATTTAGTAGTTATAAAGAAGATGTTTTTACACATTAAACATAAATGGAAAATTAATATTCCCACTATTCCCATGGTTTTGATAAGAAATGAAAGAGAAAACCACATGAAATGTTAAAGAAATCATATCGTGTAAGACATTCCAGTAATCTATAGGTACAAAATGTTTGAAGAATCATCAAGGGATTATTTAAATTAAAATAGGATGTTTTTTAATCTTGAATAGTGGGTCATAGAGCACATGAATGAGGAAATGAAATTAATGGTCCAATTATTAAAATGGAAGATAAAATTCCATTTAATAAGACACTCACACACTAGTGTTTGAAGATGAATATATTTGGTAATTATATGAATAAATGACCTAATTCATCATCTAATGTGGTTGATAAGCCACACCAACCTCTAAAGTCAAAGTACAGATAGAAATATTATGAAATCATAGTGGATGTTTTGAATTGTAATAATTAGGAAACCTAATTATCCCTTCATTAGTGACTACATTCATGTTTAATTTTCATTGAACATTCCCTATGAAAATATTGTGGTTCATACTATATTGAAACGACCTGTAATTAGCTTCTTTTACATGGATTCTGGAATAATTATATCACATTTCATATTCAATTGGTAAAAGGATGAAGCTAAGGTTCTATTGAAATAGTTTTTATGTAACATAAGATACTGTATAAGAAACAAATGTTGAATTGAAATTTATATGTGCATATATTCACAAATAATATTGACATAAGTTTTATAGAAATCATAATGGGTTAATGTGTTGACAACCCGTTTGAATTTTTTATGTGATGTGAGTTTAAGAATAATTCGGATATTTTAAGAGACATTTATGAAAATAAAACTATTATTTTTTTATGTGACAAACATACTTAATGAGGAATTCCTTTACAATTTTTGCACTTATAAATAATGGTATTTGTAAAATTTATGGTGAATAATATTTTCAATATTGTTGACATTATGTGTTATAGTTGATCACAATATGAAGTAAATACACATAATTCAGAGGTGATTCCTCATTGTGTCAACTCTCCAAAATATACAATAAAGAAGTGGTAAATTTTTATGGATGTCCATATTCAATTTTATTTTATTGTGATCATATGTGTGACCTTGTGTTTTGGGTAAGTCCCCAACAAGACCATAAAATATAGTTGAGTTTTCATACTATGTATCATTCTTATGAAGATGGTCATTATAATATAATAGTAGAAACAAAAGATGGTGTAATATAATATTATTCTACATATTTAAAATTAAGATGGTATCAACAACTTCCATTTTTAAAATTTTCTTAAAATAATAGCTTTCATTCTAAAATTTATATGGCTAATTATTAATCTCTATAAGGTATTATGTGGTGAACACATAAATGATGGATTGGTGTTGGAGAAGAATAAAACTAGCACCATATCTAGATACGAATATGGAAGAAATTATTATATCTATTTGACATCAAATCGAGTAGCTTAGAGTTGAAAAAAACATTTTACTAAAAATTCATAGAATAAATTAGAGTTTAATGTTTGTGATATTTTATTTAAATGAATATTTCCATAGAATATAATTATGGTACTTCAAAACAAGGGAATGCTAAGACATAGTTATAATGTCCATTTGAAAATTATTAATCATATAATGACGTTAGATTATAGATTGTGCTTCCATTAAATATCTCTCACATTAATGATGTGTTTCATATATCTATAATGACAATGTACATATCTGATCATTCAAAAATACAAAATCATTTATCAAACTGATGGATAAATTTATTTAATACAAATTAAAAGTAATAGAGATTATGGATTGAAGTAAAAATGTTCGATGAACCACTCAACTGGTTATTGTTTTTTCATAAAAAATACCAATTGGAGGAAGCTTCATGGGAACATGATGATGTGATGATGATGATTTAACTTCATATATTTGTTTATTATTAATTAATTTAATGAGATGAATTCTTTTTAATGGTTTTATAAAATGTCATCATAAATTTTTTATGAAATAATTGATTCAAAAAATTATATTACTCTAGTTGTATGCGTTTAATAAAATTTTGTGTTTAAGAAAAATATATAATAGTATAATATTCTCTTTATAATCAATAAATTAACATGGAATTTACGAATATCAATAACTAAATTATTAAAAATTACTGTCTTTAAATTATAAATTAAAGTGATTAATCACAACATGGTTATAATTTAAAACAAGAATCATTTTAAATATAATTTGTTTAAAAAAATAATGTTTTGCGTACAATGATTTTTATATTTATATATTAAATTATTATTGGTGAATAATTTAATAACTTATATATTATTTACTTGATAAATTTTTTAGACATTCAAAAAATATTATATTATATTAGGGTAATAATTAATGATGTTTTATGCTTACAGATGTATTCTCCCAATGAAGATGTTGTTGACAAATTTATCACATTAAAATTAAATTTAAATTATGATATGTATAGGTGTTGACCTATATAAAATTAATTATATTTTTTGAATTATTAGTCTAATATTTTGTTGTTAGGAAACTTTTATTTTTAGTGAATATTTATAGAAACAATGGTAAAAAATTTTAACTCGGTGAATGGAGATATGAGTTAATATCGAACAAAAATTATTAATAGGATAAAAATTTTCATCTTATTTATTATTGGGTGATTTAAATTTGACCCATAACCCCATTGGTTTTAATTTGAGTTGTGTAATTAATAATTTTCCATGAAAAATACTTATATAGTATTTGAATTTTTGAAAGAAATAAAATGTAAATTTATTTGCCTAAAATGTCTCTAATTATTCTACATGGTAAAAAAATAAGGATATGAATGAATATAAAAATAAATTTAGATCATAATAAAAATTATAATATTTTATTTATTGAATAGTCCAAGATTCTAAGTTCGTGTTTTCAATAAGTATAATATTTCTATTTGGGGGTTCTTCAAATTATATATTAGACTATAAATTGTTTTTTAAATTATAAAAGATTTTTATTCAAAATGGTAAATTATTTAAAATATTTAGTACTTAAACATTTAACCTAAATTTGTAAAAAAAGTCATATTTTTTATTGAATAGTCCATGATTTATCTTCGTGTTTACTTGTATTATTGAATTTTTTCAAACTCAATATTCTGAACAATATCATAATATATATTAATGATATTTTATAGGGTTAGTAATTTATTAAATTAAATAAAAATTATAAACATAAATAGAAAATTTAAATTTTTTTTATATGGTCAAAAATATCTTGGATTGTCCATTTGTGTCCAAAATTACACCATATCCCTAATAATTACAATCTTTTAATATTAAAAAACTCGTTAATGTTGTCAAAATTAAAATAGGATTACAAAGGGTTAATCAAAATGGGATGGTTTTAAATAATACCAAAACATCTATAATATATTTTGAAATTTCATATTGTTAAATTTTATTATCTTATATTCTAATACAACTCCGTTTAGTGGTATTTGGTAAAAAAATTCATTTTTTACAATTTAATCTTGGTTGAAATTCTTAATGTGACAGTCTTCTAAATTATAAAAGGTCACCTCCCCCTTCACTTAATAACGCAATATTGAGCATTCTATATAAATAATCTAATTAAAATTTATCTTCCTAGATTCACTATATAATTTTTATATTTGATATTATTATTTATTGATAAACCCTAATCCCAATTAGGGGAGACCGAAGGAAAATATTTTTAAGTGGAGGCAATCGCTCCAACTAATTACATTATTTTTTTAATTTTCCGAACATCATCTAAATCATTGATGTTTATGTTAAAAAACTAAATTCACTATAAAAAATATATATAAATTATAATATTATTATGAAAACACTATTTTATATAACCATTTTTCATTCAAACAATAATTGAATGTATCACGCTTCTATATGTATGACTTACACTCTCCATGTTGATATACAATTCATTTTTCATAACAATATTATATGGGTAGGTATTATGATGGTTTTAATGAATATATAATATATATATATATATGATATATTAGATACATTAATGATTTTTTTATTTACAAAATTTCATTTACCATTCATTCATTACATCAATAAAAAATAAAAATATATTTCATTTGTATGTACAACATACCATTTCATTGAATGATGTAATTAATTTTTCTATATCCGAATTGAATAAAGTATTAAAAAATATATATGATTATTAGATCTTGTTTTTGTACCATTATGAAAATTATTCAAATTATTATACCAATATAATGGTCTATGGACCAAAACTATCAAATTGAAACTTGCTAAGAATGAAATGTAGTTACCACCCCAAATACTGATTTTAATAACAAGGTATTAATAAACAGAAGATATTATTTTTTTAAATAAAAAATAAATCATATTATATAAATTTTTTAGTTGAAGAAATTAATAATAATTTCTAATTTATTATATATGATTTTTGAATGAGAACAAATAAAGGAAAAGAATTGTGTAATACTTTATTTCACAAATTCATCATTATTTGGGATAGTTTATGTTTAAACATATTTAATGGAATATTTCTCCTTCAATTCTATATTATAAAAAAAAATTGCAAATAGAGTTCTTATGTTATTATTTTTATAAAATAACCATATTTTAGTATTTCCAAAATAGTTCTAATGGAATTTGTTTTTGTTTTCTTAATGGGGTTCATTGAGAATTATTAGAACAAAATATATATGAAATGTTTTCTATATCATATATAGAACAAGTATATTTTCGTCTAATGATGATACTATAATTCGATGAATCATCCTTTCAAATCATCTGTGGTTATTTTGATCGATATTTTCCACTTTCTAGTTGAATGGATTAAAAATAACAATTTCAAAATGGAATGAATATTTTACTCCAAAAAGTTTTCAGGTTATCTTTCAAAATAATCTTTTATATATATGATTAACATTTTTTATACTATTTATGAAATAATGGTTATATGATCCAAGGGTACCATCCAAATTGTTTATATGTATTTCTTATATTTATGATTTAATGGTGTTTATGAATACTTTTACATTCCATGATTTATGTTATGGTAAAATGTTTTTTGAAACCCATTTATATTACATGGTTCATGAAATAAAGAAATGATTTTGAAACACATTTAATTTAATAATTTTTACAGGATGAATGATTGAAGATATTTTGGAACACATATGAATTTTTCTTATGTGATTGGTGGGAGTTACATCTCCCTCCAATGCTTAGTATAAAGAATTATATTAAATGGGATAAAAATGGGAAACATGTCGATGATCTTTATCAACTATGGGAGATAAGTGTTTCCTCATCCACTATGAGAAAATGTGTTTCCCAATCCACTATGATTTTTTTCTTGGTAGTTAACCTGTAAATATGAAATTATTTTCTATATTTATAATTATTCTACAATATTTGTAAAAATGTTTATAGTTTATTATTTATATATGATTATTTCTCACTCTATATTTTTCGAGCACATGTCTTTATCTCAAAACCCATACGAACCAGATAATACCTTTCTGACCTACATAAACATTAAATGGTCATGAAGATCAATAAAATACAATTAATTAGTTTATCATGAACAAATACATTCATTTTTTTTTTAAATTTCAATGGTGAATATTTGGATAATTGTTATAGGAGATTTCCTATAGGACCTTGTGATGTAAAGATGATACACAGACAAAGTTCGAATGATTAGTACCATCAATATTGAATGATCTCTATATGATGGTAATTTAACATTGTTAATTAGCATAGAATTAATGTCATGTACATTGTTGTTGATCTATTGAAAAATAAAATAGTTGAGCTTCCCATAGTTCAAATAAAGAATTTTCTACATCAAAAAATGTCATAGAATCTATATTTATAATATATTTGGGTATTATTTAATCATATATATTTATTAATTATATATTAATATATATTTTATGATTCGATAACATCATAATCTAAAATAATCATGGATCATTTTATTTCCTTGGAATTCACCCACACTTTTTCCTGATTCATAATTATAAAAAACCATTCATGATTAAGCGTACAAATATAATTCACCCCTAATGAAATTATTTTGAAAATATGAATGATATGGATGTAAAAATAAAAAACCATCAATATGATATCATGATGTTAATCCTATAATAATTAAGTGATTTTCGAATTTCATCAGTGAATTTCTTTTCTTCAAAACGAATGAGTTTAGTGAAGTCAGTTCAAAACCAGTGACTAACTAATTTACTGATTACTAAAAATTAACACTATTAAAATAAAAAATTTAGGGGTCATGGGATATGAATATAGATTAAATTAGATTTTAAAATTCAATTTTTAATGATAACTATTCACTTTTTCAAGTAAACTTTCCCTCCACTTTTATCAACAATGTTTAAGAATCATCGTGGTTGATTTAAAATTATATATATTTATTGTTGTATAATAATTAATCGGTTCATATCTTATGAAACTTTTTTTAAATATTTTTCGGGTCCCTATCACCACTTATTGAAGCTTGTTTAGACCAATGGAATTCAAGTACTAACCAACAATTCTATATTCTTCCAATAAACATCCAGTTCCATAGAAGGTATAATTTAAATTTCCATTTATTTTTTTTCAAAATAAAAAAGTCGATTTATATATTTGAAAAATTAAATTTCTTTACATCCTATGATTTTTTAATGAATATTCGAGGAGGAATTTCTTTATAAATCATGATAAAATGGATTATAATATGGAAAAAATATTATAAATTGTATAAAATTATGTATATTTTACTAAAACGCCATAAATACACAATTAAATATTTTAAAATCATCTGAAATGTATAAGAATTAATAAATATTAAAATAAATTTTTTAATATGAGTAATATATTTTTAATATAATAATTCAAAATATTTAGGGTTAATATTTCCTAGTTTTAGGATTATAAAAAGTTAATGTAATCCATACTAGACTCTTTATAATGGGGTGGATGGTCAAAAACATTTTTATGATTACTATGGAACTATTTAACTCTCCCATAGTTCACTAGAGACAAGAATATATTCTAAAAACATATTATAACTGTATATTAATTAATATCACACATTTTAATTATAAATTAAAGAACAAATGATAAAACAATGTTAAAATAAAAATCATACATGGAAAATATCCCATAATAACTCAAGTATTTTTTATGGAATGTAATGGATATACAATTATTCAAAACCTACCCATTATGTATTAATAAATGTACCAAATTTATACAATAAATTCATAATTAAAAATTAAACTTGGCCTTTGATTCATTTCTATAATGGAAAATGTCTTGCTGACTTAAAAAGACAAATGAACCATCCCATATAATATACTAAATCACATTACGAGCCTTAATTGGCTAGTGATGTGATGAATGATTCAAACTAATCCATGGGAAATTATTATTCAGAATAGAAAAATTGAATAATAGATTACAATAATGAATTTAGAATGGCTAATCCATATGTTTTGTAATTTACACCTAATAATGTATTACATTATAAATATAATACATTGAAATAGTTTATAATAACGAAATTGTATAACATGTAAATAACAAATCAAAATGCACATCAACATTATATATAATTAATACCAACCATTAAATAATATTTATTGGGTAAGTTGAGTTTTGATATTCCCCTCAAGACAATAATTTTTAATCATGGACATGTGAGTTTTCTCTAATGTAACATGTTCATTATTATAACAGTTTAGACCTCAAGAGTTGTTGAATTATCAAATAATCCACTCAGTCCTATAGTGACTGGTTTAGATTTTCTAAATAAAAGTAATGTTATGACTAGATTCAGGAGACATGTCTTTTGTATGATATCAAAACAATTTTAGGTTGAATGTTTTGAAAATGAGGAAACATATGGATTAAATTGTGATAGGAGTTCCTTCCTATGACGAAAATGGGAAATTTCATTAAAAGGACTACATATACCATGATTACCCATTTGAATTTTTTTTCAAATATTTACAAACGTTTCACATATTTGTGTACATTATCATGTCATTGATAACAGTGGAACCAACCTGTTATATGGTTTTCATATTTCATTGATTTTATTTTGAAGAATCCTAGACTGATATCAGAACTGAAAATGATAAGAATTTTCTTTAATGTGTGTTTCAAAACTATTTTTTTGATTTAAAAAACAAGAGTATATTGGGATAAAGAATAATATATTCATAAAATAACAATTATAAACTAAAATGGTGAACATATATTTAATAACTAAAGTGAGAAAATGAAATATTGAGTTTTTCAATATTTAGGTAAAATTAATCATATAATGATCATAACAATTTATAGGTAATGGAGGGGTGACTAATATCATGGGATGTGAATAAATGGTTATGATTTATGCCTGAGGAATAACTATATTGGATGCGAATTTGGACTATGACCTAGTGTCATAAATGATGATTTAACATTCATGTGAATCAAATAATGGGACATAATGAGATAGACAGATATATCAGTTTGTGAATATGATATTGATGACATCATTACCATGACACAATTTTTTCTGTGACAGTTCTGACCTCCCATACCCGGATTCCACTCAATGGGTGCCCTGAGCCCGGTGGACCACATCTCTTCAAGTACATCTCCCCAAATTCCAGAGGTTTCTTAATAGTAGTGAGGGCCTATGGTGTGTCCATGGGTAGACTATTCCTTCATTAAAAAAGTGTAGAATAATGGATGAGAGTAAACATATGTAAATATCAAATGAAATATATGTAAATATTATGTAGGGTGGAAATAGCGAAATCAATAACAATAACAGAAAAAATCAAATAACATCCAAGCATACAACAACAGATTGTGATATGCCATGTCACTAGAAAACTGGAAAGCATGGATACAAGAAAACATGCATAATATGTTAATAGATTATAAAGGAATCAAAAAGCTATCTCAATATTCTTAAGTTCCAACTCAGTCATATGATATCAATCTCCATACTAAATAGAATGGAATCAATTGTGTGAGGTCGTATGATTCCCTTTGTCAACACTTGAAACCATATAATTTTACCCAGATAACAAACTATTTCCGAATATGGTGTGAGATAAATCTCAGTTGGCCACCACCAACGTTGTCCAAAACATATGGCCAGAGTAATGGAAATGTAACCATGTTTATGCATATAGACATAATGTAAATTATTACAATGTATCAAAATACCCTGGTACCTACTTCGGCCCTATGTTGGTGTTTTAATAGGTAAAAATTTCATTAAATTATATAATTACCAATTTTATATTGGTATGTCTCTTGGAGAATTATAACACTGACATCACCTCATGACTGTAAAAATAGTGATGGTTCCAAAAAGTGACAAGGAAACCATGACTTATAATATTTAATAATGAATTCCCAAGGTAATAACCAAGGGGACATAAACCTTAAGGTTCACCATCTTAGTTATAACTGTAGCCTAGAATGGGGTTAGAGTGTAACCCAAGGATCATAGTCCAAGGAATTCCATAATGAGTCATCTATTGAGACCAATGTGATTGACCAAGGTAGAACAGGGTTATGTAATGATTGGGCATGATGGGTTTTAACCATGAAACCTACTTGTCAGTGCTGGATCTAAGGAGTGTATTCAAGGAATCCTATTGTAATTTGAAGGGATCCTATGATGTCATACATGGAATCCAATAATAGGCAAGGTTTAGGATCTTAGTGTTTATCGACCTATGTAAGATGTATCATGGAATAGAAATGGGGTTCCCAAGTTCCCCTGGAATTATTCAATCTGAATTCAAGGAAATCTTGAGTTAGGACATTTCTGGTTAATTATTGAGTCATGTAATATCTCCTTTATTTCAATCCATTATATTCATTAGTCTAATAAGTTAAATTAGAATGAAACCTTCTTATCAAGTTATTTGGATTATGCCTTGGCATTCACTTGTGTGACATAGACTATTAGCATGAAACCATTTAATCAATTAATTTGTTATAATCCTTTCCTTTCATTAGTGTGACAACCAATGTAGAGGAAAACATTTAATCATGTCATTTGGTTCATGCCATAACTTTCATTAGTGTGATAAGGACATGTATTGTGAAACCATTTAATCCATTTAAGGCATATTCTATATTCAAGTTTCATTCAACTACCTTCTATTAATGTGGTAAGGGGTGATATAGATATGAAACTAATTGATCATTTACTTATATGGAAAATCCATATAGTTATTATACATTCTAATTCACATTTATCATTTAATTGTCTATTTTAAGCACTTACCGTAGGTGGTAAAAGGTGTATGTATACATGGTATTTTCCATTATCCATTTCATAATATAAATCAAAGCCAATTAGTATAGAAAAAGACACTCTTAAAGTGATCTATCTATAGCACACCTGAACGATGGCTCAAACATGTCCAGACACTGAAAACCCAAATATGGCATAATCTTCAACATGGGGAGGATTGATTTGTGGGTGTAACTTCTAATAAATAATCAAATATTTTGAAAGGGCATAACCATACTGTTCAAACAAATATAATCATGGAATATAAATGCAATAAACAACACCGGATAAAATTTGTGGGGCCCACATGGAAAATCCAAAATCAATGAACATTAGGGAGGAGTTATAGACCACCCACCATATTCATGTATGAATCTCTTCCTTTAGTATCTTCCCTTGATTTGGCTCTAATCCAAGTAGATCTATGAAAATGAGAAAAATTATCAAACCCTGATATCCCGACCGATTGAATAAGAGATGGAGAATGGCTCAATAGGTCTCAAGTACATACCATTTCACATCCAACAAGATGAAAATAAACACGATAATATCTTGGATTAAGAAGATATTTGAATCCCTAGAATTCATCTTCAAAAATCAATAAATTGAGAGGAAAAGGGCTTAATAACACTGGTTTTGGTATTTTGATGATGATGGAGGATTAATAGATCATTAATTTAAAAATTGAAAATTTACCCCAAAAAGTTTCTTATGCATGGGTAGATAGGAAAAAGGAGAAATTTCATGGTTTGGATGCATTACCACGCAAAAACCATGCTAGGTAGCTCTATCTGAAAAAAAATATACAATGTTCGCCAAACTATGCAAAATTCTTGCACAATCTACTCGAAACCATGTGACAAGACTTTTTTTCCAAAAAAGATGGGTTCTGTTCTCGATACATTCTCCAGAATCCCTAATGACCTTTTCTAACCCGTTAGGAATCCATATTAAGTTCAATTTTTAGAATATAAAGAATATTAATGGATTGATACATGAGGTAAACACTATGTTCCTACAATCTTCCCACCTTAAAACAACTCATCCCCGATTTCACATTCCATTGTTGGAGAAACATTTTTTGAGAGTAACTATACCTATTGGAAATGTATGTCGGCTTCCCATTCCTATGTCTCATCATGTACCCGACCGTGCTATGACAACAACCATAATAGTGTGACATACTGGACTAAGAGAAAATTTGTGCCCTGGTCAATGATGCATACTGGATATTCCTAAAATGTAGAATCATCATCTAACTCAACTTCCTCATGATCAAAAGTATGATATTAGTCGACATGATATTTCGAAATCTCTGAAACATTAAATGTGTCATTCATGGTACAGAAAATATTAGTTAAAACTAACTGATAAGATAATTGGTCGACTACCAATATAATATCAAAAAGTCCTTACAAAACTAGGATATTTCATTCCCTACTTTTGTAGACATTTATGGACCTTCCTGGGTGATATATGAAGAAAGAATGAACTACGGCCTCAAAATCATTTGTTTATCATTGAAGATTGACATAAGATTTTTGTATAGACAGACTAGTCTTAATATTCATTAATATTAGATGAACCTTTTAAGTAGTTTCTTGAACAAGATGAGGACCAAGTAGGGCAGCCTCACCTACCTCTTTCCAATATAGGGGTGAACGAAATTTCCTAACATACAAAGACTCATAGAGATCTATCTGAAGTGTCTCCTATAAGCTTATATTATAGTGGAACTAAAGGAGTGGGATATGATTATCCCAAGAACCACAAAAATCATAGACATGTTATAGAAGAATATTCACTAGAACATGTCTAATCTATTCTGAATTTCCATCATTCTAAGGGTTAAAACATTCCTTTGAATGACCAAAAGCCTTCTATAATCACTTCTAGAACCGTGACATGAAGCGAGCATCCCTATCTGAAATGATAGTATGTTGAACCCCGTGTAGTCATAGGATATAACAAACATAAAGTAATCCCAACTCATTGACTGAGAAATTCTCATGTATAATAATGAAGTGGAATGTTTTTGGTTAGTGGGTCAATAACTACCCATATAGATACACTACCCCAAAGAGTCCTTGGTAAGACAACTATGAAATCCATACATACATCCTAACATTTCCATTTAGGGACTAAAAGCGGCATTACAAATCCTACTTGTCTCTATTTCTCTACCTTTACCTGCTGACAGGTCGAACAACTAGTGATAAAGCCTGCAATTTGACATTTCAACATAGGCCACCAATACTAGCGTCACATATCTCAATACATCTTCATGATGCCTTGATGATCTTCCCACGTAGAGGTGTGGGACTCTTTAATCAATTTCTATGTCATATCTTTAGGGAACCAGATATGTCAATGTAGATGTAGGATGTAATCACTATCCATAGACCAATCTGGCGTCAGGTTATCTCTCGATATACTTTCACAAATAAAAAATCCTTCAGGATCAAAAAACCATATACTTTTTGGATTCTCATGGGGTGAAGAAGTAACTATCAATGATGATAGGTAAGACTGCTCGTGACTATCATAAAACTCTAGTTGAATCATATAAAATTGTATCATTAAAATCCATTCATCACTGACTTCCCATATGGCATGTGCTTGAGTTTTTTGACTCAGAGTATCTGCAACCACATTTCCTTTCCCAATCGTATATACAAACCCAAAAGCAATGGATTTTAGTTATTCAATCCATCATAATTACCTGATGTTCATGTAATGTTGTAAAATGGTATATTTAAGTCTCTAGTGATCCTTGTATAGCCCAATGTTTTCGCCCAATATATAATGTCTCAAGAAATGCATGACATGGACAACTACTTATAGGTCAAGGTCATTCATTGGGTAGTTTCTCTAATATGGTCTCAACTACCAAGATCCATACACAAAAACATTTTCCTCATGAATTATCACTACTCCAAGGTCGATTTGTAATGAATCACAAAAGATGATATAACTTATACCCAAATTGGGATAAATCATAATGGGTACAGAGACAACCCTCCATTTTACCACCTGAATGTTATTCTCGCACGCTTCTAACCACACAGACTTGACACACATCCTTTTAAGTCAAATAAGGGTTTAAGGAAGTAATGATATGACTTGTATAAAACACCTGTAATATCTAGATAACCCTATGAAACTTCTTATATCAAACACTTTATTGGGATACTCTCAGGATACTACGACACTATCCTTTTCTGGGTCAATAGATACACTTAATTCATATATTATATAACCAAAGATGTGGACTTTGGTGATCCAAAAGATTCACTAATCAATCTTCACATAATTATTATACTCTCTCAACATTATCAGAATGATATTAGGATGTATGGAATGGTCTCTACAGGTTTGAGAATACACCAAGATGTCTTCCACAATGACCGTGACAAAAGAATCTAAATAGGGGCAGAAACCCCTATTCATTATAGCTATGAAAATGAAGGGTGTGTATGTTAGACTGAAAAACAAAACAACGTACTCAAACAAACCATACATGCAACTGAAATCTGTATGTGGTACCTCTGATAATCCAACTCAGACATAATGATAAACAGGTCTCAGTTAGAACATAAAATATATGTTTAATCCGCAAAGATGGTCTGGGAGATCATGTATTCAATGAATTTGATATCCATTTTTTTGTAATCTGGTTCAATCTTATATAATCTATGCATTAAAATTATGGTTTCATCCGCCTTCTAGGCGAAAAGAATGGGTGAATGCCAGGAGATTGTATTGGTCCATATAAATCCATTGGCATAAATTCCTCTATCATTCACTTAATCTTCAGAGGATTTTTATGTTCTATCTTGTATATAGGAATGGACACACGAGATACTCCTTGATAAATATTGATCTTAAACTCTACCTATATCTTAAGAGGTAAACCAGAAAACGTTTTGGGAAATACATCTCTAAAATGATCCATGACTTGGGGAAATCTTATTTTAGTCAACATTGTTCCTCCATGAATAGATTTTCATTCTGGGCGATCACTCTTCCTAGCCCATGATTCTCTGGTATATCTCTAATAGCCTCAAGATCCAAGTCACCTTTATGAAGATAAATGATTCCATCTGGTGATGTAAATGATACTCTACAGTGATAGTAGTCGAGAAAATCATGATAGTGATCCAACACATCCATTCTGAGAATGTCATTTAATCTTATCATCTCTAGAATGAAGAGGTTCGATACGAAAGTGTAACTACCTACCTCCATGGGGTAGTCACTACACTATAATATGCCCTTTTTTAATACCCATAACAGTGTATCTAGGGTCATTACACCATAAGGATATTATATATCGAGTCTGAGTCATTCAAAAATGGATACATAAATAAAAGAGCTAAATGAACCTATATCAAATAAAGCAGATACTATGGTAGAGGTGCCTAGAATAGTACATTGTACTATAGAATGTACCATATCCTGATCCTTTGGAATCAGTTGTAGTTAATTCAAATGTAATGATCCATGGACATGTGCAATAGATGAAATACCATGATCATAACTCTTCTATTGGTGTTTCTCGTGATCAACGGTATGGCTACCTCGCCCAAGACCTCCTCCTTGACCACACCTACCAGTGAAATTACAACACCTTACTTGACACGACGTAAAATAATTCTCCACTGGAGGTAGATCAGGTTATGATTAATTTCTACTAAATGTCAGTGTAAACGTTCATAAAAAAAACTAAATATTACCAATACGACCTCAACACCAGCACTCAGTTAGATCTCTATCATATTGTGGCTTTGAATTCCCATGTCATCCATAATGAGGACATGCTTTAGAGATATCAAAATGGATACTATGGTTGTCACTACACTGACGAGAAACTTCTAGTGAATGCTTCCATCCATTAAAAAAACTACCGGCATGATGTCGTAATGGTCCCCTATGCCTGGTACTAGTGTCAGCTCTCATGTTTCACTTGGCGATAATAGCCCGATCAACTGTCGTATAAATGATAGGAATGATAAATATATTCACATGTATATCGATGGAATACTGGATCCCATCCCTGAAATGTATAGCAGTTTAATGCTCATCAATGACTAAAAGTAGTGCAGAGAACTGTAACACTATTAAATTCCCTAAATATTCCACAGTTAACATTGATCCTTTCTCAAAAATAATGATCTCACTAGATGTGTCATCTTTCACCATCGAATGAAAGAACTCATCATATGAGGTTGTCTAGAAATAAAACCCATGACATGCCTTGATGATGACCTACCTGGGTAATCACATTCCACCAACACTTGGTCGAATCCTGAATCTTTTATATGGAATGACTGACCCTCTAACCTAGAGGCTTCTATAAATTATCAAATATAGATAGGGTGCCTTTTATCCAAGGCTTATCATCCTATAGACTTCCATACCCTTAAAAGGAAAGAGGATACTCATGATGAAACTCATCAGTCAGATTTTCCATCGTAGGTACAAGTTTTGAAGAAATATGCATGGACTGCATCAGATTTCAGATACTATCATGAACTTGGAAATCAGTGCCCAAATTAGGTATATCAGGCGGTACCTTGAGTGTCACTCCTAGAGGTAATAATGAAATATCTGGGCCTACCTTGTCTAGATCATGGTTTTCACCACCCTCCTAACATTTGATATGTGGTCATCCTGGTGGAATTGGTCTACAAATTCTATGAAAATGCCTCAGAAAACGATTAATAATAATTATATCATCACTATAAGATGCTGAACATAAGATAACTCACTACCCATAGAATAATACCCTAACAAAACTCTTATATGGACAGGTATTGGTATGTTTTCATGTACAATATTCCTTTCATTTGACACTAAATTTCCAATTCAATTTCATTAACTTTAAAAAACATGAAAATGAAAGATAAGGATGTGGAACCATTTCATTTTATATGTCATGATTCACTATATAATTAATATTCATTTCTGATGAATCAGTTCCCAAATACCTCTCACTAGAAATGAGGCCAATTTATTTATATCATAATGGATCATCTTGGTAAATTATTCATCCCAGTCTATGAGGCGCCAAAGCACCTAATGAATTATGACATGAAATCACTCAATTGAAACCACTAGTCTTACAATCATAAGATAACTATCACAATATCACTCATCAATAACATGCCTATCATGTAATGGAAAATAGTTAATTGCAACTATATGTCCTGACAATATGCATGACATGTGAATTATTGGTGCCTATATTGATTCATGTAACAATGTTCCTTACCCACATTTTATCGGGAAGTGGATGAGTGAAAATTCTAAAATAAAGAATTAATAAACATCACCACACTACATATGTGTCAACAAATAGTGAAATAATATCAATTATAACAGGAATATGCAGAACAACAATTACAATATAGGAAACTGTATTTTTAACCAGAACATAGGTTCACAACAACCAAGAATGGCTTATGAGCAAGTCCCAAGTGTTCTTAATCTCCTGACTAATGTCCCAAAATAGTAAGGAAAGAAAATAAAATGACCACCACTAATACCACTTTTTGACATTCTGGACCGGTATTCCACTCAATGGGTTCCCCAAGCTTGGTAGGCCACATGGCCTCAAGGGAATCTCCCCAAACAGCAGAGATAGTTAACTAACAATGAGAGACTATGGTGTGTCTGTGGGGAGACTATTCCATCATTACCAAAGTGTAGCATAGAGGATGAGAGTAAACAAAGGTAAATAGTAAAATAAATATATATAACCAGAATGAAAAATGAAAAATAGGGAAAACAATATTAATAACTAAAATAACTCGAATAACATCCTAGCATACAATAACTGATGATGATATGTCATGTCAATAGAAAACTAGAAAGCATGGATACATAAAATCATGTATAATATGTCAATAGTGTATAAAGGAATAAAAAGACTATCCCAAGCATCCTGAGTTCCATCTCAGTCATCTACAATCAAGGACAATACTAAATAGAAATCAATATAGTGTTAGAAGCTATATGCTTCCTATTATCAACACCTGCAACCATGTAATCTACCTCGAGTACCAAACGATTCCCAGAGAGGGTGGGAGATAAATCTTATTGGACCACCACCAACTATGTCTATATCATCCGACATGTGTAATAGAAATGTATCATTGTGATTCCATGAATACATAATGTAATTCAGTACCATGTAACTAATTACACATATACCTAATTCAGTCCTCAATAGGTGTATGTACATGTAACAAGTTTATATAAGTATGTAATTAAAAAATTTATAATTTTATTTATCATTAAGAATAGACAACACAAACATCACCTAGAGATTGTATAAATAGTGATGGCTTCAAGATTTAACCACATAATAATGATTTATGATATTTAAAAATAATGTTTCTAGGTAATAACAAAGGTGACGTAGACCACAAGGTTTCCAACAAATTAAATAATGTAGTGGGCCATGGCGTAAGAGTGTAATCCAAGGAGTACAGTCTGAGGAATTCCACAAAGAGGCACCAACCAAGTCCATGTTGATCGAACAAGGTAAAAATGAACTACGAAATTCCAGGGCCTAATGGGAATCAACCATGGAACCTACATGTAAATACTAGATCCAATTATTGTTTCCAAGGATTCCGGTAATAAAATTAATTGATCATACTGTGTCAGACTAGGAATCCAATAACAGTTAAGGTTCAAGATCTAAGTGGGTATCCACCTATGCTAGCTATATCCCTAAATCAAAATGGGGTTTTCGAGTTCCCATGGCTTTACCAATAAAAATCCAAGGAGAGCTCAAGTCAATCCATTTCTATTTAATTATCAATTCTTGTAATATATCCTTCGGTTATGGAATTTCCATTCATTAGTGTGATAAGGTAATGTAGCATGCAACCTTTTTATAAAGTCATTTGGTGCATTCATTTCTTTCATTAGTGTGACCAGGACATATAGACTTCTACCATTTAATCAATTCACTTGGTTCAAACATTCTCTTTAATTAGCGTGACAATGACAAAAATCAAGCTACCATTTAATCATGTCATTTTTCTAATGATTTTCCATTCATTACTATGAGAAAGAAAAATATCATGCAACAGTTTAATATATTTAAGGAATATTACAGATTCAAGGTCCATTCATCCGACCTCCATTAATTTGGTAGGGGGTTCATTGGATATGAAACTAATTAATCATTTACATTTAAGGCCAATTCATATACCTAGTTTACAATCCAATTCACATTTCACATTTAATTATCAATTTGACGAACTTACCTTTGGTGGGTCAAGTGGTATGAATACAAGGTATTATCCATTATTCAATTCATAATATAAATCAATCCAATTAGTATTGAAAATATTACCCATAATGTGTAAAATACAACACACACCCGAATAGTGGCTCAAACGTGTCAAAACACTAAAACCAAAATATGGATTAACCTTCGACATTGGGTGGATTGAGTGATGGGTGTAACCACTAGAAAATTATCAAATATATGTAAAAAACCTAACCAATTTGTTTTAACAAGTATAATAATGATATATAAATTCAATAAAGGACACTCGATGAAATCAGTTGGCTCTAAACAACAAATCCAATATCAATGAACATTTTGAATCAATTATAGACCACCCAATATATGCTGGTACGAATCTCCTAATTTGATTTGGGGACTTGATTTTGATCATATCATATTAGATATCAGGAAAATAGGAAAATGCTCATACCCTAATATATCGGTCAAGAGAAAAGGAGAAGGAGAATGGAGAATGAGAATTTGAGTACTTACCATTACACATCCAACATTACGAACAAAAGTTCAATCAGATACTGATAAAAGAAGATCATTGAATCCCTAGATTTTGAGTGTAAAATTATCCAAATTGAATTGTAAATGTCTTAATCCCTCTATTTCTCATATTACGAAGAATACAGAGTATTAATAGTTCATTAAGGGAAAAATTAGATATTTACCCAAAAATATATCCTTCGCACGGTTTGTTGACACAGTTTGACAAACCTTCCTCAAACCATTTACGGGTTCCTAGGAAAAATGGGATCTCACACGGTTAGGCCACATGACCAAGTATAAACTATGTGAGGTGTCTCTATCAGAAAAAACACAATCAGTATGACTTTCAAAACCCTGCAGAATTCTGACACAGTTTACTCTAAATAGTGTACGAAGCCTATTTTCCCAACAATATTGTTTCCGAGCTCTGAATGTTTTCCATACACCCCTAAGACTATTTCGAACCCCTTAGGCAGCCATATTAGGTCCCAAGTAAATATTATAATGAAAACAAAAGGATCCTTACTTGATAGAAAACCCAGGTTCTTGCAACAATGATGTAGTGGGTATATGAATTAAAATTTATAACATTTATAATTTTATAAAATGAAGAATAATTGACATAATATATTATTAATTAATAGTATTATACCAAGGTGGTAATGATATATATTATAGTGAATTAAAAGAGTACACATTTGATCTAACTTTTAGAGTAACTTATGTCTTGTATGTGAATATTGGATTACTTTTTGAGGTATATTATTATTTTTTGTCTGTAGATTTTAAGAAAACATTATATCTTTATTCATATTTCCTTTGGAATATACAATTAGAAATTATTTTTTTTAATAAAACTATTATACAATATAGATTATTAACATGAATAATATATTGAATAATCCTATTCAAAAACCATTTACTCATGTATTAAAAATCACACTCTATCTCTTAACATTTGACTATTTTTTCATGATATGATAATTATTATAAGTCATGGTCATATTAGTTTATGGTTATTATAATTTAATCCACTAATTCATCCCCCATTATTGTAATTCACTCACACATTGTCCTTTAACATGATATATGCTACAAATTATGTATTTCATATATGATATAACTTTTTTAGTTTGTTAACGTGAATGATTATTAATATATATATATTACTTAATAACTTGTATATTTTTATAAATTTCTTCAAATTTATTATTGTCAATTGGATACAAATTATACTTTTAAAATTATTATGATTACCATTATATAGATTAAGTATATTATTTAAATAATAATAGCATTCTCATTAAAATATTTCATATTATATATTTTTTCAATAGATATTAATATTGATAATTTAGAAAAATATTGATATATTTCATGATACTTACTAATAAAAAGAGTCCAAAAAATATTTTTTGAAAAATTAAACTTATTACTATTAGAGTCTCGCAAAAGGTATGTTACAAAAATCTCTTTCATACATATTAATAAAATCATAATGGTTATATTCCAACCAAGTGAGATTATTGATATTTTCAAAACTGGTGAGAAAATATTTCACATAGTTATATTCATGATATGATATTGAAATTAAGCAAATTAAGATAGATAACTTTTCTATAGAATCGTTCCAATGAACTATAAGACATCATGAGAGATGGATCGTTTGATTTCATATGGCATGGTAAATGGTAGTGCAATCATAACGAAGCCTAATGATAGAAAATCCTTTGGATTTAACAAAATAGTGTGTATTAATAATTATTTAAATGTTATATATGAGATGATATTTCAATCTAACGAATCCATATAATTATCAAATTAAATTATTATTATAAACAATAATGATAGGTCCACATCACAGGGGTCCTGAATTTCTATTGGAAGCTCCATCTTAATCGATTTTAATCTACTTGAGAGGTGGTGGTATCCAAAAAATTTCAATTGTTCCCAAAGGTGATCTTCAATTTTAAATAATACCAAAAATTCTCTTCATAATCATCTCATAGTTATATTTTTTATAATAACAACTTTGGATTTCATTATCCCTGGTGTCCAATAAAAAAATTGTAGAAGAACCGACTAATTATTTAATTTTGTGCCATGATGTAGTGAATTATTTTTGAAATATAAAACTAAGTGAAACATTCTTCTCACTCAATATGAAATATATTTAAAAACCATGTGGATTAATATATTCTAATACCATAGTAAATCAATGGATCTAGTGAGTTCACATCTATCTTTTACATAGTGATGAGGTCAATGATTTCCTACAATGGGGTGTAATGAAGGAAATGATGATTCAAAATCAACCCTATGTATTATTTTCCTAATTTTTATAATCATATAAATAATTAAATAATTTTATAAGGTATGAATATGATTTTGTTAATTGAAATGTAAATAATTTCGATCTTGAATATTTCTTCTTTGTATTGTTTCAATTTATTACCTATTTATATTTATATATTTTATAGTTTTATTTTTATTACATTAAATGCATTTTTTCTATTCAAAATATTAATATTTATAATAGATTAAGGAATAAATATATTTTTGATAAGGATAATTAATTGTAGAAAAATAAAACATATAGTTTTTAAATAAAACCATAAATTTTATGACATCATCCCTATATATGAATGATATAATAATTAATGAATAGTTTTCCTCAAGAAAACCGATAATAAATTATTAATATATATAATTTTAAGATTTTTAATATAATTTATTATGCATGATAATTAAAGTATATATACTATGTCAATTTTAAATAAAAAAATTTTCTTTTACATAAGTTAATTATTAAAACAGTACCTTTCAGTTTTTGTTTCATTGAAAGTCACATCGAGAATATTTATTTAATGATAATAAAATAAATTTTATTAATTTAGTAGATGACATAATTTTTCTCTAAATTCAAATTAGTTTTAAAAAACGATATTTTAGACAAACTATTGATTGCATTGTGCATAATTATATTAAAATTAAAATATCTAGCATAATAAAATTTACTTATTCAAAATTGTTTTCATATCCATAATTGGAATATTAAAATTTAAAAATAAATTTTAATATTCCAATTACGGTTATAAAAACATTACCAGGGATTCATTTTGACACTATAGTAATGTTAAAAAAGAATTTAATGGGGAGAAATTAAGGAATAATGACTAAAGTATCACAAAATTCAATCTATTTTTTATTGGATTATAATAAATTTGGATCATCTCATTATAATATGGATATATTGATATTTTATTCCACATTCATTAAATATTAACTTTTTTAATTATTATGAAATAAACTATTTACAATAGTGTTACTGCTCTAACTTATAAAATGTTATTATAACCATTTTACTCATCCTCAATCCATGAAAACCATATATGAATAATAATCTACCAAAACCACTCCCCTATAATATTTATAAGGACATAGAAGTTGTGGGATAAAAAAATACTAATCTATAAAGGCTTCATAATATGTTCCAATGAGGATATCCAGGGAAGTGGTAATTATTTTAATTGAGTTATTTTATTTTTATTTAATAATAATTATTGTGAAAATAATCTATATAAATTATAATATAATAAAATATGTATCATTTTTATAATTAATGTTTTATTTTTTCTGAAACAATCATTTTTTTCTTTCCTTCTATCTATTGGAATGAAATAACATTTTTCTTGTTACATGTTGACTATTGCCACAATGAATAAAATATTTCACATTTCATACTTTCATTACAAAGATTCTTCTATAATAACTTTTGATGATAAATTTTATTTTAATAAAAGTTTTAATCTTCTATAATGATCATTTTCCAATTATATAATTATATTAACAGTAAATATTTATAGACACGTTTAAGCGTGTAAAGAATACATATTGAGATATAATGATAGTAATAGGATATTTATAATCATTTTTTCCTTCTTGTTATTCCAATTTTTTTATAATATTTATCAAATTATGTAAATTTTAAATAATTATTATTTCTTAAAATATATATTATCAATGAATAAAACATGTTTTACAATTTGAAGCACTAAAAAATGAAATTTTTTTTATAGTTTCATCAAAAAATTGAAAATTATTATAATGTTGATATTAAAAAGAAATAATGAAGAACAAAAACATGTAATATTATAAAATATTGATTATTTTTTTAAAAAAAACATTGTTTTAATTTATAAAATATATTTAATAATTAATTAAACTTTTTTTAATTAATCAATATCTAACATATAGTTTTTATGAATTCCAGGAATAACATTAATATATGTTCTATGAAATAAATATAGGACTCCAAAGTGATATGAAAAAAAATATTTTTCTTACTATGAACAGAATGAAATCATTGAACTCTTGAGAAAGACTTCTGTTATTGATCCCTGAAACATATTCTTGTACGAGAAAAAGAATAGTTACATCTATAATATTAATTTAATAAATAAAAATAACAATATGTTGTGAATAAGGAATTATTAGTGGATATTCTAAGGTAAATTAACTATGAATAAGATTCATATTTATTTATATTATAATAATAAATTTTTTAATTCTGTAATATTGTGTGCATTCAACCAAGTGTAAGTGTATGTTATGGGTATTATTATCCCAATTTACTCTCATTGGGATATATAACTCATCAATTTACAATTTTATTTAAAGATTATGTTTCTTATGACATTAGAATATTTTATGTTTTATTTCAACATTTTATGATTAATTTTATTGGTTTGTCATAATCAGTTTATTAAATGATTCTTACCGCCAATGTTATATTATTTGCAATGGTTACTTGGTCTCAATTTCATTTTCTTAAGGCCAGTTTCATGTTGTTCAATATGCTTTTTATTGTGTTTAGAATTCCCAATGAATGAATATTTAAATATACAATCTTAAAATTTTCTATATTTATATATCCATTTCATGTTGATTAGTTTAATTACTTTTAATTTAGGAATTATTTCATTTATAAATGAACCACATATTTGAATTGGATTCTTTGAGGGAATATTTTTTCTGAACCTACTTTATATTATATATTTCACTTAATACCTCTATGAAATATTATATCATAATTATATATTTAGATAAAATACTTTATGATCCATTTTTGTTACTATATTCCAGGGTGTTTCAATTCTTATTTTATAGAAGTAAAAGGGTACATCATATATATTTTTTGATACATTATTCATGTTATGCACTAATATTCAATTATATAGTAAATGAAATTAGATTATAATTACAATATCATTAATAAATTTATGCAAATTTTATTTTATTCTCCTTATCAAGTTTATTTGTTCAAGGAGTTTTTGATTTTTAAATGTCAAAATTGGTTTTAATTATATAACTAATAAAATTATTATGATGAATTATACCTATCTTTTTATCTTCAATGAAATATTACATAGTTTTATTCTGTAATATTTTTCCGTATATTATAATAATTTAAAATTTTATATTCAAAATATATTGACTTTCATTGAAAAATATTCTGAAAATATATTTTCAATTTTCTTCATATGAGTCATTTTTTACATTACATACAAATATTTTAATCAAATGTGTTTTAATTTGAATAATATTTTAAGGATATTATCTGATGATAGCATACACCATCATTTTATTTATGGATCAAGATTAATTTTTAGAGAAACCTTTATTGAACAGGTTTTTATGCTATGGTTTTAGTCAAATATAAATGAGTGGTTGTTTTTTAATGATTAATGATCAAATTCTGAGCCTATATGTTTTTTATGTTATAATGATTAGAAATTATAAATTATGATCAAATGGCATGATATATGTATCTCTCATATTAATTTAATAATCATTTATACAATAGATAAACATTAATTAGAATTAAATGATTATAGTTTTTTCATTATAGATGGAATAAGATATAATGTAGTTATTGAGTATATTATCCCAAGAAAAATTTATTGATTTTATATCATAGATATCATTATTGATGGGTTTACTTCAAAAAAAATAGATTTCAAATATACCATGACTGTTAAATCATAAGAACTGTATCTTATGCCAAATATTTATTTTATTACAAATGATTTATAAATCATGTCTTATTGTGTATGAAACATTTATGTTATGTAAATTTACATAGGCTATGTCCTCAATCCAATATTCTAATATTTCACTCTCTTATATGATTCTAGTGTTAACATCAATATTTACCCATTCAAATCATTTGGGATTGTACTTCATAAATTGAAATTTTATTCAACTTATTAAGAGAATTATTATATATTATATGCTTAGAAGGGAATAATTTTTTGGTATATTTGTGGGATTTGTTTGAAATATTGGTTAACAAGTGTTTGTCATAATAGTGTAAATAATTGCCATTTGATTAGATTGATAAGTTTTATTATTATTTTTTCATAAATCTCTAAAAAACTAAACCTAAAATCTCATGGTTATATAATTGAATTTATATTAGTTATTGAGTATTTAATTAATTGGTCGAAAAAATTGGGTGTCAACTATTGTTATAAAACCCTATAAATATGCAATATTTTTTATCTCCAGATCTAGGAATACAGGTATAAAACAATATATTTAATAATAATAAATTATTTAGATGACATTATAAGATATGAAGTTGTCAAATTATGATAATTTATGAATTTTGGAAATCAATATGGGTTGATATAGTAAAGGTTGATCAAAAGTTCAATTTCTAACATATAAATTTATACTTATTATTTTGATGTGATTAATTATATTTTTCTTGCTGTTGATTGGGTCCTAACAAGAATATAAGGCTATAGATTAGTTAAAACTTTTGGTTATAAATTTATTTCAAATTAAGCTAAATTTGGTTAAATAATATAATGGGTAAATTTAATTTAGATTTTTTTCTATATTTTGGTATAACAAATTGTTAGGGTATATATGTGTTTATAAAATGTCATTATAAGTAACTTAATAATACTTTGGTATAATTTTCATATTAATGTTTGATGAAAATATGATTTGTTTTTCACTTATTATTCGATTTAAAATTTGGTCAACCCAAGGTTAAATGATTTTATTATTGGGTAATTTATAATATTATAATACAATGAATGATATATTATTATTACATTTAGGTTTTATAAATATAAATATTTCATCATTATATTATTTTCAATTCAAATTTCGTTTTTTATTGTCTTTAATAATGATATTTTTTATAATTGTTTAGATATAGGTGGAATTATTTTTGATAGTAAAATAATTAATAAAGTGAGAAACATAATCCTTTAGTAAAATTTTTTATCCATTAAGTGAAGAATTTTATACTAAAGGGTTGAAATAATTATCTTAGATATAAATAATATCTAAATTTTAGAGACAAATTGCAATGTTAGCTTTTTGAATCAACCATATGATTTATTATTATTTTCTTAAGAAAGTGAAATAAAATAATGTAATTATAATTTCTAATAGTATCTACCATTATTGTGGGACAAATCATAATCATATTGAAAATATATGATAAATATATCATTTATTATATGTAAAAATACACTTATCTATTAAGATATTATATTGAAACTCATTAAAAAATATGAGTATTATAAAATTAATAACATTGTTTTACAAAAAAAAATATATGATATGAATAATAGTCTTGAAATCTAAATAAAGTTACTCAAATTATGCTTCTATTTTAATGATACCTATTCTCTATCTCAAATAAATTATCTTTAATGTAATACATTATTTTAATTTTTGAGTAATTTTTTCACGTTGGCTCTTTGGAGGATTATAATTTACACACATCATTGTTTAAATTGAATTTTAATGACCATGCCTCTTTTTCATTTGTAATAATATTTCTTATTTTACTATATTCTCCAATAACTGAGATTTTATACCATTTAATTTTTCCAAATTATATTTATTTATATATAAGAAAATTTCTTTTTAATGTTCTTCTAGTGTGATGAAATTTTATAATGTTGTTAAGGATAATTATCATCCTATATATTGACTATTTTTATACATTATATTTATTTTTAATATTACCATATATTATTTTTTTAATGATACATATGTGTTCTCATTTGATTAATAAATATTTCAAATTTTCATTATTTAGAAAAAATGCAATATTTTATTTTTGATGAGTGTTTCCTAAACTACAGTAGACAATTATATGGTAGAATTTTATTCCACTTCGTTATTCTTATTTCAACTGCTACTCCACATTTAGATTATTTCATGGATTAATTATTTTTTCTTGAATTGAAATGAATAGTTTTTACTATACTATTTTACCAAATGAAGTTAATTAATATATTTTATTTACATATCAACATCATAAAATCATTCCCCTTAGACACCAATTAAAATTAAAAGGAAGAAATTTCATTATGAAGGATATATGAAACCAAATTTATTTTTAATAACATAATTATAAAATCCTTATTAATAATCATGATGAATAATTTTTTTAATATTCTTATAAAACTATTATATTTCAATACCATGTATTAGAACTTAATATAATCAATTACATACCAATATTCCAAATTTATATTAATATGTTTGTGTTGGGTTACAAAGTTAATTTTATTGGAATAATTAATAACTTTCTATAAAATGATTTCTTCCTATATTTTTTTGTAAATACACAATTAAAGATAGAATATTTTATTTAAATGTTTTTTAGTATTCAAAAATATGTTATTTATATCGAATATAAATATATTCATACATTTTTAAATTAATAATTTATATTTTATTATTAAATTCGTTACATATAACAATTTATGTAAACTTTTATCTTATAAATTATTGAATTTTTATTTGAATGAATTCATTTATTTTTTAAATTCATTAGGTACCAATTATCATAGGGTGAATTTTTTGTTTTTTATAATAATATAGTTTTTCAAATATATATTGAATATAATTTTTTCTTATTAAAAATATATTTTTGATTAAAGTATATAAAATTTAATATTCTATTCTAGATTAGTTTTAAATATTAATTTGATCCATTTATTTAATATTAATATATATATATACCTTGAAATAAATTTTATACATGAAAATGGTATACAGAATTATTCACAAAAGTGATTTTTTAGAACTATAATTTCATCATATTTTGCAACATATATTAGTTTTATTTTTTTCAATATGAATTATAATGATGTTCATGAAAATGATTGGACTACCATATCGATGAAGTGATGTGATTCAATTTTTTATTACATCATCACATGGATGATATAAATAATTATATTTGAATAATTAATATTAAATTTATGTTATTATTATCATTATATAAATATAAAATAATATGTACCTTCAATAAATGATGATCATTGAAAAATAGAAATGTTACTTTGATGTATGAATGCACTGCATACCCAATGAATGTAACACAATACATTTTTCATAAAAATATTTTAGGACTAGTGCTAAATGTATAATTTATGTAAAAAAGGGTAATTATTTCATTATTATTATTCTATATATGAATGCATATAGAAACCACTTACCATAGTTACCTCATGAGTGTCAGTTTGGATATACGAGAAAAATAACAACAAATGTCCAAGACCGTCATGTTTTATTAATTAATTTTAAGAAACAAAGGAAATTAATATAATTAAAATGAATAATTGTCACATCAGTGTACTCATTTTTTGATATTTTTTCATTTTATCTTTTTTCTATATCATTCACTTGGTTTCACATTTAATTTTTAATAAAATGGATAATTTTTTTTGGATATTCACAGGTGCACGGTTTCCACTTCGTTTGTAGTAACAATGTGCCCATCCTGGTTAACCACATATTAAGATATTGAACCTAACGCACTGACACTGCACAACTATGCGACATGGACTAGGTACTCATGAATTATTACTTTCCTCAGACAGAATGCTTCAAACAATTACATCACAATTTACCACACTATTCAGACTAATCGTTCCCAACATACAGACCTTTAAAAATTTGATTGTTTTTCTCTCCACTACATTTTAACCCCTAACCCACCTCATTTCTCCCAAACATAAGTATTTATATCCTTATTCATGCCTCTATGACTATCCACCTCTCCCAGATCTTCATTTTTGTGGCCGATGAAGGGTGGTTCTTCCTCGGTTTTTCATGTATATCAACTAATCTCTTGATTTCTCCCACCAAACGTGTATTCTCTTCCATTTATCTTTGGGTTCCTCTTCTCCATCCAAGGATTCCAAATTTAGCGGACTATATTGACATTTTGGGTTCAATCTATAGGATTAGGAATCGTTTTGTAATCATTGTGGTGTAGTCAAGGTGTGGTTGGAGTATCAAACCAATTTCTGGATCATTGTCCACCCAAGTTAGGGAATTCCATGGATAAAAATTGTTTGATAAATATCATAGGCTTTAATTTGTTCTTTATAATGTTTTATGAGTTATAACTTTGTTGTGAAAGTAGATTTCAAAGACAATTGATATGAAAATTATTTTAAAATGGAATTCACAAGAGAAAATGTTGTGTCCTTGATGTAATCCCTTGTTGTGTTCTTTTGAAATGTTTTAATAGTTGATTAAACAACTTACTAAAATGTTTTTATGACCCGAATCATGGCTAAAAAGAGTTTTGGGTATGGAAACGATTAAATTTGTGTGTCTATGTATTTCGTTGTTCTGCATGTGAAATTTGTAAGTAATATCATATGGGAAATGTGAAACCTGTTGATCACTAAGGTATTCTTGGGTAGCTAGGAGGGTTGACTAGGACTAGTGTGCTATTTATAAGAAGAGGGATTCAAAAAAAATTCACATAGCATGATTGCCATTGATAACACTAACTAAATATTTATAATGATCATAGACCACTATAATTTTTTATGTTTATTCTATCTAGTGTATCATGCATGAGAATATAGAAGGATGTCGTACCAATCCATCATTACACCGAGTAGTGAGGTTATAGGGTCCCATTACTATCTAGTACCCATAATGTTTCTCCAATGGTCAGTGATATTTTAATATATCATGCTCATCATGAGCATAAATATTGGGATTTAGGTTAATTCATAGGTAATGTATTTTTATTTAATGTTTTTTTCCATTAAATTTGTTTTTATATTTAGATTATTTCATTTAAATTGTTCTTGAATTTACATTAATTGATTATTCTTATATGTCTATTTTTCATTTAATGTTAAGATAATTAAATCCTTTTTGTATGTAATCCTACTAGGAAATAGCTCACACCCTTCTTACACCGTTAGGTGTAAGCAGATTTGGTCATATTTGATACTACTATGGGTAATGCATTTAGTGATTATGTTTTCGGATGCAAGTGATCGTCATGGGTGGTGTTATAGTGATGGATTGAAGAAGATGTTCCCCTTGCCTTGTAGTGGTTTTTGGAGATGGTTTTGGTTCTCTTTTTATATTATCAATTTTTGGTTTTGTATAAACTCGTATACTTGTTTTAATTATAATTTATTATTTCTAAATATTTTATATTAATATAGATCATTTAGGATTGATAGTATTGATTCCTAGAAACTTGTGCCAGCTCGTGGGGATTGGGAATGCCCTTTGGGCCTTTAAATTACCAGATCAGGCATCGTTTCAGATGAAGACCCATATTGGTTCGTGAGAAAATGTATACAGAGTAGGTTTATCTCTTTAAGTCATGTTATTTGGGATTAGTCTAGATAAACTAGATGTCAGACATTCGAGGCTCGAACTTCTAGTCTTGAACAGGGTTCTTAGGCAGAACACCTCATGATAGACCTTGAACATCCATGGGATGAAGTGATGTTGGTTTGGGATCTACATTAGTTGTTACGTGCAAGCTGAATATTGTATGTGGACACTAGGTGGTGGTGAAGTGGTTTGTTAATTGTGTTTATTTAGAATATTTGGTTTATTTATGTTTTATATTCTTGCTGAAATTTTTAATATCATTTGTGTTAATTAATTTCTCATGTGATAGTTTATTTTTTTCAACATTCATCTCCATAGAGTTCCCCTGCAACCACGAGAAGAATAATGAGATAGTTCCCCCACACTGTATGACCATAGATTAATAGATGATTTTGTTAGAGCTATTCAGCCTCTAGGACATGGATCGATTCTTGTCCATTTTCTAGTCAAATAATCTAATCATATATCTCATAAAGAAAAACAACATGATTTACTCAAGAATAATCCATATTATTTCAGAGTTATCTCAGATCCTTAGTAAGAATAAGAGTTTCTTGAAATGATTTAGTGTATATTTGAGTCCCTCAACACTCTTAAAGAGATCATGGTGATTTTTTCTTCTTTTTTTCTAGATGTTCCCAATGGGAGGTGGTTAGACACTGTGATTCAAGCGATGAAAAATGAGGAGATTATCCGGAAAGACATAAAAGTATTCATTAATGAGTACTATTCCCCAATGTCTTGGTATATACTTGATCCTGGTAGTTCATGGATCATGTCCATGGGGACAAGTCAGTGATGGAATATGCTAATTTTTTTTGCTTAGATGTTTTTGAATGCCCCCAAAATAGACTTTAATGATATGATGAAAAATCAAATGTTTGATAATGGTTTGCGATGATAGATATATTCTCAGGTATTTTTTTCAAGTTGAAGACGTTGGTTGAAGTGGATGACAGAGCTTGTTTGGTGGAGACTGACTGTATGGGCTGGCTAAGTTTTTATGGGGTTGTGTCAATTATGTGAAGTGTCAATTTGTCAAAAAAGAAGAGGATGTGTGAAGAAAAGTGTAATGAGGGTGGTGGTAGTTTGGGACATCCTTCCATGAATACTTTTTATGTGGATTCTGATGTAGGGTCCTCCATATTCCACTAATAATAGAATGATTGAAAAACTCAGCCTATATGTATGTATCCTCCAATAACCAATAATCGATGTGGATAATTGGGGAATTAGAAGTGATTTAGAAGAGATACACATTCTTATCATGGAGGTGTAGGATCAATAGCTTCTAGAGGAATGAAAAATCAGTCAATATTCTCTAGAATGGTGGGATATCAGTTTGATGATTGGGGTGGTCGGACCATATCTTGTTTTTGTCAGACTCATCTCAGAGAACAGTCGTAGGTCGGTGGTCAAGTTCTGATTCATGTAGTTACCTAGATTTTTCATGTTGTGGATTGGGCACTAGTAGGATCTTTTGTAGGCCCCTTGACTATTAGAGGTAGTATTCTGATTGCAACTTCTATAGATTCCATTTTTTGGAAACAGGTGATTTAGCATCTTTTATATATACCCATCCTATGAACCTTTTGAATTTTCAAAATAGTGTTGTTTTATTTTGCAATGGATCTAGTGACTCCATTGGGTAAGAAGATGTATAAGGGCCTCATATGCCCATCGTGTGCAGTTTCTATGTCAGGGGTTGATATATAATTATATTTATTGGGCATGGATATAGACCTGTTTTATGTGATCCTCAGAATAAAATGGATGATACATTTATTATTAAATGTTGATTATTATCTGTGGATAGTTAGTTTCATGGAACCTTACGAAAGTGCTCAGGTTTTCCTCAGAGTATAGGCTCCTAGATCTATTCATGTCACACATCCACTCTTGGAGTTTGGTAATCATTTATTTCAATTATTGTTTCTCACATAGGATAATAATGGTGGTGCTCATATGGTTGGACTATATCATATGTTGGGTAAGTTCACAGAGGTTTTCCAAATAATTTCTCAGGTTTTCTCCTAGGAGACAATTTGGAGTTCTTAATCGATTCGGCAAGGGGAACATATCCAGTATCTCTTCCCTCATATCACATATATCCATCCTAATATAGGGAATTAAAGTAACAGTTGGACGATCTGGAATCCAAAGAGTTCATTCACCCGAGCATCCCTCCTTGGGTTTCTCCTTTTTGGTTCGCAATGAAGGCTAAATGATCTTTTCGGTTGTGTATTGACTACAAAATGTGTAATAAGGTGACCATAAAGAAAATGTACCCTTTCACTAGAATTTATTTTTTGTTCAACCAATTTAAAAGGGAAAAGTGGTTCTCCAAGATCAATTTCCATTCGGGATACCACTATGTTTGGGTGAAGTGGGTGAATATTTCGAAAATTGATTTCTAAAGTAGGTATGGATACTTTTAGTGTCTGTTTGTGCATTTTGGATTGAATAATGCTCCAGTGGTATTTATGATTCTAATGAATAGGGTTTTCCACGCATACCTTTACACCACCATTGTTGTGTTTTTCGATGACATTCTAAAATAATCTAGATCTGAAGAATAGCATGAGCATCAATTTCTGGTTGTCCATGGTACCTTCTAGTATCACTACATTTATGAGAAGATCTCAAAATTAACTTTAGGGATTAGGGAAGATATTGTTTTGGGTTATGTCATCTTGGAGAAAGGTGTTTCATTGGTACCTAAGAAGATCAATGCTGTTATGTAAATAGAGCAGTCAAAGAACGTGTTTCAAATCCAAATTTTCTTTGTCATAGAGGGATATTATAGGCGGTTCATTTGATATATATCACAAATAGTTTTATCCATATCCACACTTACCTTAAATGGGGCTATGTTTTAATAGAGACCACAATGTCAAACATATTTTGAGGATCTTAAGCAATGATTGACTACCGCACCCATGTTTATATTTCTAGAATCAAGAAAGGGGTTTTTGGTTTATTGTGATTCTTATGGTATGGGTATAGGGTGTGTTCATATATAGGATGATCATGTGGTGGTGTATGGTTCTTCCCAACATCGACAACATGAGAAGAATTAACCAGACCAAAACATGGATCTAATTGTGGTGATGCATTATTTGATGACATGGAGTCACCACCTATTTTGGGAGCCATTTAAGGTAAACTCTAATCCTATGATCATAGCCTACATCTTCTCATAGAATAATCTCCATCTCAGGCAGCATTGTTGGATGGAATATATGCAGGGGTTATACAAGGATATTTTATATACCCTCAGAAAGGGTAATGTGGTAGATGATTTTTTGAGAAGAAATTTTCCAGTGTACAAATTGAGGAAGACCATTTATGAGTGGGATTTTATGGGGATCATTTCCTAGATTCACTTCAAGACTGAGGAGTATAGTGTTGGTGAATTCATAATGAGTGTGCAGTAGGATCCATATATTTTGGAGATTGTTTAGCAATATCATCATGGTGATTAGATTTTCTTGTGTTGTATGAAGTATCATTATATTGGGGAGACATCCTCAGATTTGTCATTACCTCTAGAGGTAATTAGTTTTTTCTAGGGACATTTCATATTACTATTATATCTAACGAAGGTGGTGAGAAAAGTTATCCACCAGTCTCAATGGGTCATTCATCTTAATGCTTCCATGATGTATTGTGATTCTTGTTTTTAGTTTTGGTGGCCATGTAAAAGATGGGAAATTACTGACATCGTATCATGATGTTATACTTGTCAGTAGGTGAAAGAGTTGAATCAGATGCCCTCTAGTTTTCTGCACTTATTACCCATTGATACCTATAAATGGGACGTGGTTATTGTGGACATCATTATTGTCTTACCTCTTACACTATGAGGAATGATCCATATTTGGGTAGTGATTGTCCACATAACCAAATCATCCCACATCATTTTGATCAATGATTCAATGAAACTGGATGAGATTGGATGATTGCATGTCTAGGAGGTGGTAAAGCTTTAGGGTGTACTATCTGCTATTATTTCCAACTGAGACCCCCCATGTTACCTCTTGGTTCTGGGAGATACTTCAAATAGAATTAGGGTTTCTGATCAAAATGAGCACAACATTCCAACCCCAAACAGATGTTAAGATGGAATGGGAATATATTATTCTGTAAGGCATGCTCCATGCATGTGTTTTGGATTTCAGAGGATTGGGGGATATCCATTTAGTATTGGTTGAATTTTCATACAAAAATACTTACAAACCTTTCATTCAAATGGTAAATTTTAAGGAGATCGATGGTGGACCATGTCATACACCTTTTTGTTGGACTGAGGTAGTGGACACCTCAAGTTTGGGATAGATCCTTGTACAAGAGATGTCTGACATTGTCATGATAATCCGGAAGCAGTTATTGACATCTCAGAGTCACTAATAATCTAATTCCAATCAGAGGTTTCAGTATCTATATTTCTCTATTGATGATCATGTATTCTTGAATGTGGAATCTCATTTGGGAAATTTTCATTTGTGGAAGCATGTAAATATAATTTTAAGGTATTTAAAACCATTTTAAATCACCCAACATATTTGAAAAGTGGCATAGAAGTTAGCTTTTTCTTCCCATTTGACATCAATTCATGATGGCTTCCACATCTCCCAACTAATGAAGTATAATACAAAATCATCTCTTGTGTTTAATTGGGAAGAGTTGGAGTTTGATATTGATTTATCATTATTTGAATAACTAATATGGAATGTGTATTTCCAAGAGATGGTACATCATAGGATTTCTATTCGCATTGTCTGTGCCATTTGGTAGCATAGAAATGATATGAATGAGAATTGGTTGCAGATGTCCTTGGTTGATAAAATGTAACCTTTTTTGTTTTTTGATCACGTTTCAGGTTCAATTTCCAAGGAAATAATGTTATCATAGTGGGGATAATTGTAAATTACATTATATTATTTTCTAGTATTTTCCATTTCAGAATTGGCTCATCTAATTCCAATAGTTTCCCTTTAAATTTTGATGAAAAATATGATATTATGTGTGGACATTCCCATGCACACAATTTCTGAAAAATTACAACTAATTGTCCACCCAACCTAGATAACAGTTTGGTAAGTGATAGAAAATATGACACAGCCACCAATCTATCATGTGTGTTGGACCAAGTAAACTTGTGGTAGGTCATAACATTAATAGGAGGCTTCTCAAGGTTACTTCATGATTTGGTAAACTGTGCTGGATAATAGTGGCTGGCATTCATGCCATTATATTTTTTGGTTTTTTCTATATCCTCATCATTTTAACCCCTAAAACACCTCATTTCACCCCTTCATTAGGAATTTTTACCCTAGTGTCACCACTCCTTCCTTCCACCACTCTTAGATCTTCATTTTTCTAGAATATTTTGTGTAGTTCTTCCTTTATTTGTCATGTATGTCACCTTCTCCCATGATTTCACCCTCCAACCAAGGATTCTCTTCCCTTTCTCTTGGGTTTCATTTTCTCCAACACTATGGTTATAATTTTAGGGTTCTATACTACCATTTTTATTAATTATCATGGTTTAGGGTTCTATTTTGAATCCTTGTAGTGTGTTTGAGGTGTGTTTGGAGTTTTCCGTGATTTTTGGAACATTCTCCTCCCATGGTAAGTGATTCCATGCATAAAAATTATTTGATAATTTTATTAGGCTTTCTTGTGATTTTAATCTTGTTTTATGTGTTATTATAGTGGTTCCAAAGTATTTTTAGTTGGGACATAACCAAAAATTAACATTAAAATGGACTTTACATGAGAAATTTGCATATCCTTGAGTAATCCCTTTTTTCTTTTGAAATGTTTTATTAATTGACTAAATGATTTATTAAATTGTTTTTTAGATGAAAATATTGTATAAAAATAGTTAAGGGTATGATAATGATGACATTGGTGTGCGTTGAGTAGGTTGTTTGTCTTTTACAATGTGTAATTGATATAATACATGAAATGTGAAACTTGTTGAGCACTACAGGAAGCCCATGTACCTAGGAGGGAGGACTAGGACTAGTTTTATAGTGATATGTAGGTGGATTTGGAAGAGTTTAACAGAGTGGTGTTGAGGATGAAAATACTAACTAAATATTAATGATGATCAAAGAGAACTAGAATTTTGGATGTTTCTCCACCCTAGTGTCTCGTGTAGAATAATATAGATAGATGTGGTTCCAATACCATATTACATTAATACATGGGGTTATAAGGTCCCATTACTAGTTATTACCCATTAGGCATCTCCCTTTTTCGTTCTCTTTAACTATGTTTCACTCAACTTCATCATACGGTGTGTCATTTGGGTTGAATTAAAGTTAAAGGTGAATTTTTTATTTATTTAATGTTTCATTTATTTAAATTTCTTTTTCATAAAGGAATATTTCATTTAAATTGTTCAGGGATTTCAATTCATTTATTAAAAATTCTTGTTTGTTTTTCATTTAATGTTTAGAAAATGGAATCCTTTTTGTGTGGAATCATGTCGTAAATAGATCACACAAAACATACACCATGGGATGTAAGCAGATATGGTCATGTTTGAAATAGGTATGAGTAATTCATTTAGTGATGGGGGTTCAAGATGTCAATGATCCTATTGTGTGGTGTTGAGGTGATGGATTGATGGATATGTTCCCCTTTACATGTGGTGGTTTTTAGAGATGGGTTTTGGTTAACTTTTTATATTTTTTGTCATTTGGTTTTGTATAAACTTGTGGACATAAATCTAAAACCTCATAAAGGTTATTTTAGTTTGGTTTTATAGATTTAGATTATTTTATGTAATTGGTTTTTTTATAGTTGTCTGTTTTGGTAAATCATTCACTTATGCTAGTATTGATAACTGGGAACTTGTGTGAGCCCATTAGGATTGGGAACACCCTTTCAGGCCTTGCCAAAGACCGGGTCTAGATATGGTTCAGATGATGACCCAAATTGGTTCAAGACAACAATAAAAATGAATAATGTTCTCAATCATGTAAATATTTCACATATGATTATTATTTAGGATGATAAATAATTTATGTGATGATCCCTGGAAAATGTAAGGGGATTTCTTTTTAAAATTTCCATTTATATTATCCCTCAAAAAATATTTTTCTTATAATTACATGATATTCTATAAGATTCATGAAAAATATTTTTAACAAAAATATAGTTTCCAAAGGTCATATTTTAAAATATATTTTTTTTAGATTTCTCTAATGTAATATTTTTATGGTTTTACATAACAGATATGTCACTTTAAAATCATCATTTTATAATATTTCATTATAATTTTAAAATACATTCTCTCTAGTGTATATACTATTGATATTATATTATGGATGTCATTATATTTAAAAGAATTAACTATAATAAAATTTTTATGTATATTTATACTTTGTTTAGATAATATTCAATTTGAATACTTTTATGTCTTTAATAAGTAATGTTTTTATATTCCATATAAAATAGAAAATAAATGTTCTATTTTAAAATATAAAAAATTAATAATTTTCCCAGCACAATAACCAACATTGTATGTTCTTATTCCTTTATTATAATTCATGTTTTCTAATAATAAAAACCCATAATACATATTTTTTTAATTTAGTTTTGATAATGGTGTTTTAAATGAATGTGTATTTTAGTATAAAAATGTCTTTTCTATATATTTTCATAAGAGTTTCCAAATGTTTTATAGTGAAAATGTGAATGAATAAAATATTTTATTCATAATATGATACTTTATACTTATGTACTAAAAACCCATTATCCCGATAAAAATTATATGATATGTTTAACCCCATTTTTTCTCATGATGGTTGGAGATCTTAGTTTATATTATATTAGGGGAGAACACCATTTTAACAATCCAATGCATTGGATAATATTCCTTATCATTTTATAAAAGAAGGAGGTATTTAACTAGTGTTACATATCTTATAGATTTAACTAGGATCCCTAAATTTTTAGTATTGGAAAAAATGGGTGACATATGTGATTCTCTAAATCAATGAAAACATATTTTAGTTTTTTATATAATTTTATGAGATTTCATTCCAAAATTATTAGTGTTAGTGTTTCATTAGGAAATGATTTATTTCATTCTCTCAAATATTAATATTAAAAGGTAATTATTTTATGTGTTTTCATGATTTCCACAGAACTAAGGAATTATTAATTTTTGTATCCCTTACTATGATTTATTAATCATCATATAATTTAATCAAAAAATTCAATGGTTTTTTGGTGGGTAATAACAAAGAATATTTACTATTTACTTTCATAATGATTTTTCATCAAATGAAAACCCATTTCATTTTAAAAGTTTTATAAAGTAGGAAATATGGATACTAATTAAAATATACCCCATGTAATGTTCGGTATTATTATGAATTATATATGTCCAAATTCTCTAAATCTATAAATAGTTTTGATCCTAAAAAATGTGGGAAAATTAATTCAAAAATTAAATCATTGGATTTTGTAATATTTTAGGTTAGGTAAAAAATTAATATCATTTAAAAGGTTTGAATAAATTTATATTTCAATAACATGTTAATATAGTTCAATTGAATTACTCTTTATTCTGGATAATTTGAAATGATTTAAAATTTTAATATTACCATGTTTCATTATCTGATTTTTTCTTTTTATAATGGATCTCCTTTCTAGAAATTAGGAAAATGATCTTAGAAGGAATCTGTATTAAAATATCTATGCCAATAAAATTCATTGAATGGTTGGAATTAGAAATGTGAAATTTTTTATAGTGATCATTCATTTGAAAAATTCTATAAATGGTGTTGGAATCCATGTTAGAGAGACACCATGTTTGTCATAGGGGAACATGCCTATATTTGAACATTTCAATATAAAAACCATTAGTATTTTGTTTGATATTTGATAAAGTTGTAGACTATATTTATATTAATGATATGGAAAATATATTTAATTATATTGGGGTTTTTCATCATTAATAGTTTACCATTTAAATTTAACGTTTTGTAGGATAATATGATCTATGGTGGCCATTTATTAAAAATAGTAGAGAGTAATATTATCATTAATTAATGTAATGGATCAAATTTAAGATTATTTTCAATGGAAAATATTCCACTATGTTTGGTAATATAATTATGGAGGAAAAAATCATGGAACTGGTAAAAACATAATTAATGTTCAGTAGCCACATATGAAAAAAACATCACAAGGATAGACATGTTTGTAGTAGATTTAATACATGACCATGATATTTAAAACAATATATTTTTCATAGTATTTTCAAAATTATTAATATATATTTTTCTACCATGAAATATAAAATATATGATAATGTTATAAATTATTCTAAAAAATGTGAGATGGATATTACTTATACATATGTCCCTCTAGATGAAAAATGTTAGAAAGATCTAGTTGGTAGGAAAATGAGAAGCTAATAACTAAGAAATCTAGTTGTAGAACACCAATATATTACATGTTTTGTAGAAGTAATTTAAAATAATGATTGGTAGTTTAATATCCCAGGTTTTAAAAATATAAGAACAATGTTTTGTAGCATACTTGATACCCCACATCGAGTTTTAGAAAAGAACACAATATTATTATTTTAACAATACCCTTATAATATAGTTTTTAGAATGGAGAGAAGGAACAAGATTAAATTAGTTATTAAAAATATATTGTTTTGGTATATATAAATCATTAATTGGTATCTAATTAACTATAAATGAAATTAAAAACTTTTTAAAAATAAAATTAATATTTTCATTAAAACGATAAAAATGTGCACAAGTTTTTTTTATAAAAAAAATTATAGTAACACATTTTTTGAATTATATTATTGAAATATATATATATATATATATAATATTCAATATAATATTTATCATTTATCTTCTGGGTTTTGTATAGATGGTATGGGAATAATTTATATTTTATAGATAAAAAATTATTTTTTTCTAAAAATAATTATTTTCAACATTTTGATAGAGAACATATTATAAATCTAGTTTTTAAAATTTGTTATATTTTATTTGATAATATAAGAATATTATTTGAATTAATAGTATCTTATTTTAATTTGATTGATTTTTTTGGTATTTTTATAATAAGGTTCATTTATTATGAATAGTGAAAAAGTATTTTAATATAATTGAAAACTACTTTTTCCTAATTTGTTTAAATTTTTAGATCATATTATAGGCTAGTTTTAAATTAAAACTTCATAAATATAGATTTTGATCCAATTAAGTACATTGTAATCAATTTTACCTTGAATTTTTATATAAAAACATTTCCTTAATTTGATGGGGTATACATTAAATACTCATTTTCTCATTAAATCAATTGTATTAATTATTAATTAATGTCTATATTTTCTATTTTATGAATTTTGAAAAACAGTTTCTCTATTTTTACTTATATAGTTAAATTTATTAAATATGTCCCTTTAATTTTTGGTAAACTATGAATAGTAACATTAGAAATTTTTGTTACCACAATTAAGGGTAAATCAAGTAAAAAATATTTAAAAAATAGAAATATTATTAAATTACCCTAACACTTGAGAAAAACTTATTTTACGATTAATTTTTTTTAATATGAAATAAATTATTTGTTATGATATAATTTATGGACATACAGATGAGAATACAACCTTTATATTGTTATATTTAAGAGAAATTCAATTTTCTCATACTTATGTTTTTAACAAGAAAAAAATAGTTTTAATTATTTTTCATATGATAGATATCTAAGACGTTATATATAATTTTTAAATATAATATATCCATTTTATTAATTTTAATTTACTTATTATTTTTAGTGGTAATATAATTACAACAAATGTTGACACTATGATTATGCAATATATGTCTAATTAAAAGAAATATAAAATAAATGATATTAAAAATACTAAAAAATTATATGTGGTGATAAATGTCATCCATAATTTTTTTTAATAAAACATAGATAGAATTATGAGTTTTATATGTATTGGTTCTAATTTATCTTTTTATGAAATTTCTCAACAAACATGTCAAGTGTAGTGCCAAAATTGATGTTATTAATATTTTAAAATAAATAATATTTTATTAACTAAAATAAAATTAAAATAAATATATATTTATTTTTCCAAATTTCTGGTATACATATGAAAATATCATTAATGTCTCCTTTATTGGTCTTTTTTAATTTATTATAATTATATCAGCCCTGAATGTTTAAATTACGTGATATCATGGTAAGATAAAAAAGGATTAAATAAGTTGTAATACGAAATATAAGTAATAATAAATTCTAATTTTAACTGGATGAATTTATATTAACAAAAAATCATCCTATATATGAAATAAATTAGTTTTGATCCATTTTGAATAGAAAATTTTTATATTAATTTATTATTTTTAAAAAATCATTGAGTGCCCCTTCCCTCCCCTATAAGTCCTACTCTTCTATTTCCATCACACTAAAATATATATTTTTATCATCCAATGTCATCTCTAATACCTTCATCTACTCCATTCTATCATTGTATATGCAATGTTTTATGCAGGACACCCTTCATTGAGGTGTTATGGTGTTATTAAAAGGGGGTCATCCGATGAAAATGTATCCTTTTTTGGTAAGTATTAATATTTTATTTCATATTCCTCTTACATAAAATATTATACAACCATTATGAAATATTAAATAAAATACTTCAACATACTAAGATGTTATTATGTCATTATCATCAACTAAATCCATTCAAAACTTCCATTAGTTGGGAAATGAATTATCATTCCTGTGTACGACAAACTACCTCCTTGTGAATTAACATAATTCAATTCCCATCACAATCCATCAAAACTAGTAATAATTATCAAATTAATGTTTCTATATGATATCAACATCATATTTTTTATTAATAAATAATTAAATGATATTTACATAGTTATCATTCCATTAACATTGAAATTAAAATGTTATTCGTGTGTATGTGTGAGCAATCTCCTCGATGAAGTTATGTGATTAATTTTAATCATCACATCATAGAGATGATATATATAATTACATTTAAATTATTATTTTCTTATTTATTATATTATTATCATTATGTAACGATAAAATAATAATTACCTTCTTCAAATAATGATCCTTGAAAAATTGAAATGTTACTCATGTGTACGTGCAACATATGATCTCTTTTATAATAATGTTGTTAATTTATCATAACCATACATTAAAGCTGTGATTTAAAAGTATAATTGAGGAATAAAATATATTATTATTCAATTATTGTTATTTTGGATATAACGTACTAATACCAGTTTACAATAGACATCAAACCAAATTCATTTTGGGGCTCATGTATCGAATATTATCAAAATATCATACCTAAACATATATAATGAAGTAATTATGATAACATGATATTAAGTGATATAAATTGAATAATAAACAAGAAATGTGATTCAAATAATGTAAAACATTTACATAATTTTATTAATCGTGAAGATAAAAAACATATGTGATTAAAAAGTCTCAATGTAAAGGACTTCATCTCAATTTCCTTTCATGGAGTCATATTTTGATGTCATAAACCAACTTTCATTCTATGTTTTATATATGTTCCCATTTAAATATCAAATAGTTAGTTATTTTATTCTCATGTAATTTTTCTAGATGTTAATGTTTCATGGAGAAATATGATTTAATTGTTCAAAGTGGTATGTGGCACATTGATTCATTAAATATTAAATTATAAAATATTTTTCTCCATGTAAATATTCAAGATATTAATTTGAAAATTTACTTGTATTGATATCAAATGATTATAAAGGATAATTTATGTTAATTATAGTTTTATGTCAATGGTTTATAAAATATATTGTTTTTATGTTTTCAGTATAGAATTTTATACTTATTTAACTAATGATAAATGGATTTTCATTTTAATGTATACAATGACAACATATCAGTTCTTATAGCCATTAATACATATTTGGGTCCCAATAAAAGCCTTCTTAACGTTGAAATAAAATGAAAGCCCTGTTTTTTATTTCATGGAATTTTTTAATTAAAAATGGGTTATGAAAATTAATTAATTATTTCTAGGGAATTAAATTTTTTATTCTATGTAAAAATGAAATTTTTTTAGTGGAATGTTGAAGATTTTTTTAATTTATGTGTTATGACTGTATTATGGTACATTGACATTTCATATGTTGTTATATCATCAAAAAGGATCAGGGGATAAGTTATAAACCATGGATGGTTAGTTCCATGATAAACTATGGATGGATGGTTATTTATAACCTCAAATGAATTGGTTATGTTACTCGACCATATGGATATTATATTTATAATATTTTAATATATCGCAGTCAACTGCAAGGTTATTCAATTTATAAGAGAGAAAAGTATAAATTTTTTCCAATGTAAATCTATTTATTTTATATTCTTTCTATGGGTTATATAGTAATATCATGTTTTAAATAATTTTTTACATGAAAATATTTTTTTGGAATGTATTAACTACTTTTAAGGGTAAAAAGTATGACATTTTGATAAAGTTATCTTGTATTTTAATATTTATAAAAGAAAAATGTTTCCTTATTTTTATAACAATTATATAAATTTTCATCCTCATCCCATGTTTTTTAATGTTCTTCACATGACTTATGGTGATTATAGATTTTTAGATTTCATGTTGAATGTTAGGAAGTGTTTTATTAAAATCACTAATGCTTTATTTTAAGTGTTTTATATTTTTTGAAAAATGGATTCTATAAATAAGTGATAACTTTTTACTATTACATTTTTCTTATATATGAGTTATGGAATAATTATTTAATGACGATACCATAAAATATATTAAATGTTAAATAATGTAAAATTATTGTCTTAACTCCAGATTTTGTAATGTTTTTAGGATGGGTCCGATTATTTGGTATTGGAGGATAGTTTCGAAATTTATTGTTAATTAAATGTTTTCAAAAGAGTTATTTATTTTACCGGGGGGTTATATTTTTCTGGTAAATTATATATTTAGTGTAATAGAAACCCCTTTAAGGATTTATGTTATCAAATTTTTAGTTGAGTAATAATTTTTTGAGACATTTTTAAAGGTAATTATGGGTTATCAATTTCTGGGATGCAAAATTACTGGCATGAGATAAACGTTGAGGATAAAACATGATACAGTTATTTATAAGTATCTCAACATATTTTTAGAATGATAAAAGATTATATGTTTCTAAAAAAATACAAACTCTAGGTTGGGTGAAAAAATATGAAGTCATGAAAGTCCACGAGAATAAAACCCATTGAAGAAGGGATACAAGGTTACATTTTCAACCACTAACCAATGATAATTACTAGTTAGTAGAATATTTTTATTTAAAATAATTTCTTATTGAGGAATAATATGATTTTGGGAATATAGGATTTATAGAATTGTTAACCTTGTGATTAGGATTTCATTTGGTGATTATATGATTAATCTTATTTAGGAAAACATTCACTATTTTGGAACATTCTATGATTAGGGTAAATATAATATTGTTTGATTTTATTGGATAAATATATATATGATTAAATTTTATAGGTAAGGAAAATTTTATTATTATTCCGGTTATTTATAGAAATGGATAACATACATAGAGATTATATGATTTACGGAGATACATTTGCTGTATGAGGCATTATGATTTATTGATGTTATTTGAAGATAATACTTATAATTTATCTTGATAGACTTTGTTATCAAATACTTATGGGTTTTTTAGTATAAATTTTAACTAGGGTTATTTTTATTAATTTTTATGACAATTATTTATCAAATTCTCTATCATGAACATTTGGTATGATTTTTGAATTTTGGAGATGGATGTAGTTTTTGATTTTTTTACGGTTGATTCTTTTAGGGGTATTATCAAATATTATACAAACCGTTTTTTGTAATTTATAAATACCATAAAAATATATTGTTCATCAGTTTTATAAAATGTAATTCTATAAATGATGTTTATAGTTTACCAGTCATGAAAAAAATTCCAACATTACTAATCATCAATGATGGTAATGATGTTTTTTTGTTCAGATTGATGAATGGAACAAATTATACATTTAATGTTTTTTTGTTTCCATATATTATTAGTATATTTATTTAAAAAATTCATTGACACTACAAAAATTGTTTGGAAATAAATTTTTATCTGTTTACTTCTCTTAATATGAAATCAATTAACTTTTTAACACATATCATATTTATAGTTTTGATATTTTTAAAATTATCTTGTCTATGTTCCCTATAATTTTACAATTAGAAATTAATATTATGATTCCCAGTAATATACATGTTTCTCGACAAGGTACCCAACAATATGTTATCTCATGTCACCTTCATAATTTCATATCCTTATATTGAAGTGGATGTTTAAAAATACTTTTTTAGATATGGGTTTTACATAAAGGTATTTTGAAAATTCAGAAAAATAATTTTTAATTATAATTTCAAATTTCTAGGAAAAAATTATCAAAATGGTGTTGGGGTAATGTGACATCATGAGTTTAAAAAATTATTATGTTTGATAGGGTACATGATACACAAGATCAAGTGAAACAAAACAACTCAACATTTTTATTTAAATGTTACCATTATAACCTGTATGTTAGAATGTAAATAATGAAATTGATTATCTTGATTATTAAAATATTGTTTACATATGTATATATACTTAATTATTTTGTGACCAATTAATAAAAAATGATGAAAAAATATTTTAAAATAAAATTAAATGACTTTCCGAAGAACTATAAATATGAACAAATGTGTTTTATACTAATATGATATAAAATTAAAATTATTGGATTTTAATAATTATAAATATATATAATATATTCCACAAAATACGTAATAAACATCTTATAGTTTTTTTACAGATGATATAAGAACTAATTAAATTTTAAAGATAAATGTGGTATTTTGATAAAAATTTATATGTGCTTCCTTTTGATGATGCACCTATTTTTTAAATAATTTTTTACACAATTATAAATTATAAATGGAAACAAAAAATTTTATATTGAATTTTAGGAATTTTATTTTTTCATTTTTTTTAATCTTTTTAATTTTTTTGATAACATTTTTTTATTTAAATAGTGTAAAAAATAAAATATTTTAATTGAATTTTTTTCCTAATTTGTTTATAATGATAGGATATATTTTAAACAGTAATAAAGGTATAATTAGATAAATATTTTCAAATTTAGTCCAATTAAGGAAATTTTATTCAATTTCACATTGAATTTAGATATCCAAAAATTTCAATATTTTGCAGGTTTTAACATTAAAATCACATTTTCTCATTCTATTCAAAATTATTAGTTTATAATTAATTTATCAAATTTATATTATTTTAATTTTGAAATCATTATTCCATATTTTGTATCTTATTATCAAAATTAATTTAACATGACACATTTATTTTTAGTCAGAATATGAATAGTGACATTAGTATTAATTATTACCACGGTTAATGGTAAATAAGTTATTTAAGGGGAAAAATAAAATTATAAGTATTAAATAATTAAATTTAAACTTGTAATAATTTTTTTGGAAATTTATTTTTTGTATCTATGTATTCAATTATCGGTTATGAAAACAATTTAGGCCTTTTGAATGACAATATAACCATTATTGAATTATATTTTACAGAAGGTCAATCTTTTCATGATATTGTTGTTAACAAGTGTAATATTTTTAGTTTTTTGTAATATGAGGAATATTTAATTTTATAAATATGAAATGGTTTGGACCTCTCCTTTCTATTCATTTGTCAAAATATAGTGATTGGGGTGTTCTGGGGACTATTTGTGTCTCATTCCGAAGAGCTTACCCAAAAAGTCCAGTATTTTGTTGGCATGTCATTTTGAAAAGTTGGTGTTGGCATCTAATTTTAAAATATTGGTGTTACCATTTAATTTTTAACTCTCAGTTTTAGCATGTCATTTTGAAATAAAGGTGTTAATGTGCCATTTTGAACTATCAGTGTCGTCGAATACTTTTTAACTATTTTTGTCAGCGTGACATTTGGAACTGTCAGTATAAGTGATTCCTTTTGATCTGTCAGTGCAGCATGTCCTTTTGAACACTCAGTGTGGGAATTTCATTTTTAAAAATAATTTTCAATTTTTCATTTCGAACTATCGGTGTCGGTGTTTTATTTTGAATTTCCGGTGTGGGAGTTCCATTTTGAAATATCAGAGTCATTGTGTTGTATTGAACTATATGTGTTAGTGAGTCATTTTGAACTATCAGTATGGGCATGTCATTTTGAACTATGTTTTTTGGCATGTCATTTTGAACTCTGAGTGTCGGCATGTCATTTTGAACAGTCGATGTCATCAGGTCAATTGGTATTTCGGTGTCTTTGTGACATTTTGAATTGTCAATGTTGGTGTGTCACATTTTACTATAGGTATCAGCATTAGCATCAGCGTTTGTGGCAACATCAACATCATATTTACATTAGTGTTACTGTCATTATTAGCATCATCGTCAACATCAATGTCATTTTCTAGTATATACAAATTATTCAACTTTACCACCACTTACATTTTTTTCAAACATTCGCGTTTAATCTATTTTTTGAGTGTTTCTAAATGAATTTAAATGTATACTAATAATATATTTAATATTCAAATTCTACATGTAATTTGAAATATTAGGGCCACGTATTTTAACCACAATTCTAAAATAATGGACCTAAAAATCATTTCTCATTCAATTGATATACTATTTGGATTATCTAAAGATGAGTTCTAATCTTTTATTTTCTATTGGTGCATGGAGAACATTGTTCCTCAGTTGAGCCATGCACCTCTGATAGATCCCTTTCCTATCAAATTTTTCATATATTTTCCATCTTTTCATTGGTCCTCCTATTTCGAATAAGGAGCTGTTCCAGTCTATTATTCATCCAGGTTTGGATTTTCCTTCATCACTTATTATTTGTGTATAATGCAATGTGGGTGTAGTAATACTTCTTAAGAGAGAACGGGTGTATTATTTTTTAAAAATTAGTAATAAATGAAGGGGGAGATGATGATAAAAATAAAACGGGTCTTGTACTACTAATAGGTTGGTTATTGAAGATGGATAAATGATGATCATTGTTTGATTTTTAATATCCTTGTATTCATGTTATAAATTTTCTTTTCTATAAGTCCTTCTGAAAATCATGTCCATTGGTGTCCTTTTCATGTGCAATGGGGATGTTTTTGTTCTTATTGTTGATAGTGTAATAATAATTGAAAAAAGCATTTCATTTAATCACATACCCATGGTTCAATAAATGGATTCCCTCAGATCAAACCTATTATATGATCACCCTTATTATTCTATGATAAATTAATGTATCTCAGGTGCCGCCCAATGGTGACCCAAACCCGATTGGTCATAGAACCTCAATAGCATTTCTCCAAATTCCGGAGGATGATAACTATTAGTGAGGGTTATGGTTAGATATTGGGTAAACTATTCCCTCATGAGTATAGTATACACATCGAAATAAACAATAATAATCAATAGTGAAAATATTAATACCATATTGTAATGTTAAAACTGGAAGACTGACAGCATAAACAACATAAGAATATATAATTAAATGATTCAAGTCACATGTATCTATTAATGTATCCAAACAAGTCATAGTATTGTAAATACAAAACATACACCAATGTATAGAAAATAGTAATCTCTAACAGCATCTCAAGCCTCTACATGGTCTCATGCTTTCCACCTCTAACAGCAATCAAGCATCTGATGAAGATGGGTGATTTCACTTATCTATACCTACAACAATATAATGTATTTTTCTCAAAAATCATTACCCCAACAGGTTGTGAGATGAATCATAGTATGTAGCCACCAAATGATCTGTTCCTAACTGTCAGTGAATATATATATATATATAAGTCAATATGAAAAATAAATCAATAAACTAAGAAGTACTCAAAATTAAACAATCCTGCCGTTTTCCAATTACATTCATTTACATTTATTAATTATTCAATTCATTTAATAATTTATCCTCATGATATATCCAAAGCTTGGTATTCTTTTGTATAATAATATCAAACATATGTCTCAAAATTCCATCTAAGTAACCAAGTAAGGTTGAGTCCAATATTCTTCATCGTCTTGGAAAACTCATCACAACCATTCAAACATTTATAAGAATTCCTCTGAGAATGATCTCATATTCTGACCCCTATCATTTAACATACCATCAATTTATTAAATGATGACCCTATGTGGAATCTCACACAGTCTAACCCCATTGTTCCAACATAGCACTAGTAATTTACAAACAACCTACTGGGTAGTGCTCAAAGTAAATACCCCCTTGGTCCACATAGCAACAATAAAATATAATGACCCCATGGCATCTCCCACAGTAAATTCCCTATGGTCCAACATTAATTAACTAATGACCCTCAGGGTAGATTTCACAGTAAATACCCTTCGGGTCTATGACCAGCAGATAGATCTCACAGTTAATATCATCGGGTCAACATAACAAATATTAGACATAAATGGCCCTGCCTTAGTGATCTTTCATTGTATCGTCCGGACCCCAAAATCCTAGAGTCGGTGCATTAATTTGTATCATTGTGATTATAACAAAAGATCATGTCTCGAATGACCAATTAGTTTAGTAGACTTGGAAGTATTAGATACATTCATAAGGTTTGCATTACATCATTAAATGGACAACTACAAAAACATTGTTTTTATAGAAAACATTGAGATCTCATAGACTACCCCTAAAAGTCACTCATAATATACTTCTTTGCATCCTGGGAAAAATAAAACATAGAAAGGGGTGCTCTCATATGCTCAGTAAGTATAACAATATAGTGGAAGCTTTCATAAATAAGCATAGGCATTTAAGGAAATGTATAAAACTAAAACAAAATCCATTTAAACATTAACATTAGTGTAATATGTCAATGATAAAATCAAAATAATTCCATTTACTTACTCACATGGAAATTTTCCCCATTGAATAATCACATGAAATATCAACAACGAATTTCATAATGATGGAATGCATAATTCAATAGTTTCATAACTACATAGTCATGGCCTTGTGCCAAGACTACAAAAAAGATTTTGTCAAGGCCTTGTTTTTAGACACTAGTTTGTCTCATGGGACCTACCAAGGCATCGAGGAGCTATAGTGGGCTCCACCCATCACTTACTAAGTCCAATGCATACCACATATGAAATGTTTTTAATCGAAACATAAATATTAGTATTAAAACTATCATAAGAAATATCAATAATTTATCCATAAACGATGAATGATATAAAAATAACTTATCCACAGTAAAAAAATATCCCAAAACCTTCAATATAATATGGAATATTTGTATCATAATAAATCATCCTCAATAAATAATAATGCCCCGTAAAGGATGTTGACATAGTTAAAAATGATCAATAAAAATCCATGAGAGAAACATGCATTTTTTAAGAAATAATTTAAAAGTCACGTAACATATAAAATAAGTAATCTAAAATATAGTTTTGAATAAAATTTTCCCATACAACATTGAATCTTTTGAATGAAATTAACATATTAAAACAATCATGTCCATATAAATAAATCCATAAAACCATTTTGAAAACATGAACATTAATGAGGAAGGTTTAAGAGAATAAATATTTAAAAAATTTAAAATTTTGTTTTAGTAAAAAGTCCCTTAAAAATAATCCCTTTGAAAACTATTTTAAGAAACATGGACATGGATAATAAATATGTCCCAGTTGATACTTGTGTAAAAACAAGCTTGGATAATAAAGAGATTGTGAAATTAACCCTTACCTTGAACATTTCCTATATCGAAGCTAGGATAACCTCCAGTATAATGGTGAAATAATTGTTTATAAATTATAAAAGAATCATATATTTTTATATGATATCATATATGATCTTTTAACATTGCTTTGTTAATAATAACTTTGTATTTTCTTTGTTTCGGGTGTTAACAGATTTGTTTTCCATTATAGTCATTGTTATGTGAGTCATATTAGTTATGGATGGGATGTATATTTTTCATATCCAGAATGATATCAATTATTTAAAAATTATTTTTAATCATCTAATGAAAATTAGTCTTGAATGGATATGATGGGGATTGAATATCATCGTGTTCGTGGAGACAGTAATCCGTAGGAACGGACAAGCGACAATATCATTCTTTTGATATTAAAATAATATATAATTGGAAGGTATATAATATATAGAGAATAATTATCAAGTTATATTTATTATTTAAATAAATTACAAATAATTATTATACCCATCCAAATAATAATTTATTGAATAACAATTACACCATGACATGGAGACGGAAAGTTGTACATACGCATGTATGGTGAGATATCATTCAAAGGATGGATATAATAATGAATTTGGTTGAATAAAATTTATAAAAAATTCACATTATATAGAAGATACTAGAGTTATTATATTAGAATGGAAAGAAAAAATAAAATGGAAGTGAAAGTAGAAAGGAACTTGAAAGAGGTGATGAAATATTTACCTCTTCTTCGGGTTCTTCCTTTTGATTTGATCAAAATGGACCCTTAGGTTGAATTTATTACTAAATGAAGGCCTCTAAAATGAAGGTAGGAGATTTTAGAGGGCATTTGGGTAGGTTTTGTCCTAGAAAAATGGTTTTGAAGGTGTGAATTAGAGGGAAGGGGTATTTCCCACTTATAAGAGGGGTGAGGGGCACCTTAGGAAAAAATAGAAATATTATTTTATAATGGAATAATATTCGTTTTCTAATGGGTAGAAAATATATTATTTAATGTATAAGGTGTGTATGGGTTGAAAACCACAAAAATAATTGGTTTTAGATAGGTTGGGGTCCCTATATTAACTTTATCTTTTAGAATTAACTCTTAGTTAAATAGTTTGACATTTACCATGTCTCATTGTATTTTTATATTATATGGTTGATAAATTTACTATATACTTCCAAGCGAACCCCAAGTGGTTATTTAATGATAAAACTATCATTATAAATGTCTTTTGGCCTAAACTTAGATTTTTATGATTTGAATATCATTTAACAATATAATATTTGTTTTAAAGACTCTTTTTTGTCAATTTTTATACTATTTGGTATTTTGTTTTTTCTAAATTCATTAAAGTATTATTACTTATAAAAAAATACATCTAAACAACCCTAATATGTAATATTAACATATATAATTAGTGTAATTTAAAAAAATTCTAAAATTACATTTTTATGGATATTTATAATATCAATTATTTTAATATTTCGTTAATTAGGTAATTACTGCAACATCATTGTGTCATAAATAAATAAAATTAATAAATGTCTAAAAAATATAAATAAAATACCACTACGTAGGAAATATTTTTATATTTCTAATTAATATTTATAGTTTAATTTATCTTATGTGTAACCCTGTATTAAAATCGTTCAGTTATTAAACTTTGAATTTAACATTTGTAACACTTCTTTAATTAAATAATAATAAATGTCCTAATCTAATCCATGTGGACCTAAAGGATCATATTTTATTCCTTGTATTTTTTTTGGTAGAATTATACTTATCCAATAGAAATAGGACATGTGTTAGAGTAATAATAATAACATTTTTACCCGTAAATAACCTATTAACTTTTAATTGTGGTAAATAAAAGTTAAAAGTTACTACTCACCAAAAATTATTTTCATCTTTTGAACCAAAGTTTTTTTACTGATATCAACTGTTTATATAAGATTTTTGAAATTCCACACACAAATGTGGTAAAATTAAGTTTTATGTTAATTTTCAAACGCTCCATGGAGGTCGGTAAAAGATGGTAAAAAGTTCAATAATACTTTTATATATATATAATTATTATAAACTGACTCTAATGAATTAAATTGAACTTATATAGGTATTATGTATCTATTTTGACCTAAAATAAATTTAAATAAAATAAATAATTATTTAAATAAATATTTGGTTTTAAACTATAACTCAGTGTTATTCACTATTCATCAAAAATTGAAAGTTTTCAGAAAAATACCAAAAGTTCACCCTAGGCTAATTTCGATATTCCTAATCCAAAAATGATGTCCATTTAGAATTATAAGATTTATAATATTTCAAAATGTGGGTATTACTATTAATAATGTCTAGTTTGATTAGTTGTGGTGTGTTAGAACTCAATGTTGTGTACAACACACACTATTGTATTATTCAAAGAGAAGCATACCATGGAAGCTTGAGGTGTTACATTCTCCGCTCATTCAAAAAAAATTATCCTTGAAAATTCTAGAATATTACTTCTTAAAAATACTAGGGTTGTTCTTCATCATATGTTTTTCAGGTTCCCAGGTTGCCAATTCCATCTTATGGTTTCTCCCTATAACTTTTACCAGATGAGTCGTTCGGTTTCTCAACACTTGTTATCTTGTATCAAGAACCTTGATAGAATCATCACAATAAGACAGATCGGGTTCCTGTTCTATTTCCTCAAAGGTAAGTACATGCGTTGCGTCCGGAATCAATTTTGTCAACAGTGATACGTGGAACATATCATGAACTTTAGAGAGACATGGCGGAATTTCCAAACAGTAAGCTACAACCCCAAAGAAGTCTAGAATTTTGGAAGGTCTAATGTACCTGAGACTCAATTTTCCATTCTTACTGAAACTTATAACACCCTTCCATGGAGATAATTTCAAGAAAACATGATCTCCTACTTGAAATTATAAATCCTTCCTTCATTTATCGGCATAGATCTTCTGCATACTATGAGATTCTTTGATGTGGTTTTCGATTACATTCACCTTTTCCATCGTTTCCTCCACCAGTTCTAGTCCTACAAGTTTTATTTCACCAACATCATCCAAACTTGTTGGTGTGCGACATCTCTTTCCATATAACGCTTCATATGGTGCCATCTGAATACTTGATTGGAAGCTATTATTAGAGGAAAATTCTAACAAAGGTAAATATTGATCCCACATACCTTGAATGTCAAGTGAGCATGATATCAACATCTCTTATAAGGATTTAATAGTACTTTTGGGTTGTCCATCAGTTTGAGGGTGGTAGGCGGTGCTCAAAAGAAGATCAGTATCCAAGGAATTCTAAAGACTTTGATAGAATCTTTATGTCAAATAGGGATCACGATAAGAAAAAATTGATAGTGGTAATCCATGAAGCCTTATAACATAATTAGTATATTTTCTTGCTAATCATTCAAGTGGTAAATATTATCTTATAGATAGAAAATTTGATGAATTTGTAAGACGACCAACAATGACCCATATTGCATCGTTCATTCTATGAGTCTTGGGTAGTCCCATGACAAAGTCTATCATAATATTATCCCACTTCCACTCAGGTATGGGAAGAGGATTCAATACTCCTCCAGGCTATTTCCTCCCAGCTTTTACTTATTGAAAAACCGTACATCTTGACATAAAATCAGAATTCTCCCTCTTCATGATGTCCCACCAAAAATGTTCCAAAAAATCTCTATACATTTTGGTTCTCCTAGGTTGTATAGAAAAATTGGAGCTTTGAGCATCATCAAATTTCTCCTTTCAGATCAGGTATATCGGTAACACAATGTCTCTTCCCATATTTCAAAATTCCATCTTCATATACGAAGTCACTCAATCTCCCTTTATTCATAACTTTAATCTTTTTTTGAAACTCCACATAATCAGTGTGAGAACTTTTTATCCTTTCTAGTAAAGATGGTTTGGCAACCATTTGAAAAAGTATTGATGTTTCACCTTCTATTGTGATTCACATATCAATATTTACTAGATCCATTTATATAGGATCCTTTTCAACTCACAGCTTGTTCAAAACTCCATTATCCTTTATACTCAAACCATATACCACCTTATTTTCCTTCCCAAGGTTGTATTGTATCATGCAATAATAATCCTTGAGTAGTTCAAGCCATCTCCTTTGACTTATTTTGATTTATTTATGTGAGAAAATATACTTCAAACTATTTTGATCGGTATATATCTCCCATTGTTCACCATAGAGATAGTGTCTCCAAATATTCAAAGAAAATATTACAGCTGCTAACCCAAGATCGTGAGTTGGAAAATTTTTCCCATGAATTTTTAGCTGTCATGATGCATATGAAATAATCATATCAATATGCATAAGGACACAACCAAGTACTTTATTTAAAGCATCACTATAAATATCAAACCCATCATTCCCCGATGGTAGAGTCATGATAAGATAATTGACTTATATTATCTTCATTTCTTCAAAACATTCTTCACACTATTTTGTCCAATCAACTTTAACCCCTTTACTTGTGAGCTTGGTTAATGGGTTAGCCAATCGGGCAAAATTCTGGAGAAACGGTGATAATAACATTATAAACCAATAAAACTATGTACCTCAGTTATACTTGTTGGTGCTGGACATTCATGGATTGCCTTGGTCTTAGAAGGATCAAAATAGATTCCATCATTGGAGACAATATGGCCATGAAAAGAAATCCCCTGAAGCATGAATTCACCCTTGCTAAACTTCCAATATAATTCATGACTTCTAAGAGTCTTCAAGAAAATGCGCAAGTTATTTTCATGATCTTTGTAGATTTTGGAGTATACCAAAATATCATCAATAACTACCACTACAAAGTCATAATGATATTCTTTGAGATCTCTATTTAATAGATCCATAAAGTCATATGGTGCATTAGTCAATCCAAAAGTCATTATTGTAAACTTGTAATGCCCATACCTAGTTCGGAATACTGTTTTCAAAATGTCTTCCTTCTTCACACACAATTGATGATATCAAAATTGAAGGTAAATCTTTGAAAAGTATTGAGCTCCATGAATTTGGTCGAATAATTCATTAATGTGTGGTAGGGGATACTTGTTCTTTATTGTTATAGCATTGATCTCTTTGTATTCAATGTATAACCTCATAGATCCATCTTTCTTTTTAACAAAAATGACATGGGATCCCCATGATGAAAAACTATGGTGAATAAATCCTTTATTACTGAATTCCTCTAGTTGTTTCTTTAGTTACACTAATTCCACAATGGCCATTCTATAAGGGGTTTTCGATATGGGCTTTTACCAATAATTAAATCAATGGAAAACTCAATTTCTCATTCTGGAGGTTGTCCAGGTAAATCTTCTAGGAACACATCAACATAATATTACACAATAGGTACATCCTATTTTTGAACATTCCATTCCTCACCCATAGTTATTTCATTATCTTTATCCAAAATAATTGAATTTTGTTGAGCTACAAGGGGTGGGTCTAGATAAGAATTAGGTGGTGAAGATTCTGCTCAAAAGATAAGGTGTTCTTTATCATCATCATTAGAAATAGTAACCTCCTTCTTACAATAAATTTTTTCATCATGGTCCAAAATCGAATTCATACCGAGGATTATATCAAATTAAGTCATGGGTATAATGATGTGATCATCAGATAAAGAACATTTATATGGCCTAATGGGGGCTGATTCACAAAACATTGTTGCAATGATAGTTCCCTTAAGGTTTTTGATAGACAACTCCCTTGTTAAATAAAATTGGAAATATCTAATTTTCTTATCAAACTGGGAAGATATGAAATAATGAGATGATCCAGAATAAAAAAATCATTTTCTAAACTTGTAAAAAACCAGTAAATTACTAGCCACTGCCTCTTTTGGACCTTAAACCTTAGCAGTAGTGATAGCATAAGCTTGTCCTTGATCCCTCAGCCTTTTCTGAGGTAATTTACCCTAACACATAGGACATTAATTCGATAATGCCCCTTCCTCTACAATTGTATCATTCAACGTTGACAACCTCGTTCTTCCCCCTGCAATCACGAGCTTGGTGGCCTTTTTCACCACACTTGTAACATACTCCCATTCTCTTCATGAAAGTACCAGGGTGTTTATTCCAGCATTTTTTGTGGGTTGGTTATTCAACTTTTCCCTTCTTCCCATTATTTCCATTACAAGAGGGTTGGGTAGATCTCTTCTTCTCTTTCTTACCTTCAAAGTCGTACGACTTAGAGAATTCTTTTTTTGTCTTGGTAGCACATGAGATAATATCTTCATAAGATGATAAGGATTGTGAGATCAATTTTTGATCGATAAATAGTTTTAACCCATAAACGAAATGTCAATTTACCTCTTCGGTTACGTATTTAATCGGCAGCATGCCTCGCTATCCTTGTCAAGTTAGATTCATACATTGTGACAGTCTCATCCTCCTATTGGATCAGATTCAGAAATTTTCTTTCCATATCCCCTTGATGGTCATGAAGAATGTATTTTTCTAAGAAAATCTCTTTAAACTCCTTCCATTCCATATTTGATACTTTATCATCTTCATTTGTTCTTTGAATCAATTACCAACATTGATCAGCATCTCCATTGAGGTGGTAAACTACCATGAGAACTTTTTCCCTTTCGCTACTCCCCAAGGCATGGAATATTTTATGTAAGGAATTTATCCATTGATCATATACTAATAGATTTGTACTCCCATTTAATTTTTGTGTTTATTTCCTCATTAAGCGATATAACATTGATCCTCCATAGTGTGGATCAGGGTTCTCCATACGAGTAAGGTTATTATTCAAAACCTGAGTGAGTTGTCCCAGTATGGTGATAAGCTGATCAGCACCAGTTGAATCACTATCACCACTATAATTATCATTGGCAGGAGGGAAATCCCTACATGGAGTGAATGCATTGATACATTTTCCATTCCTTCCACTAGGAACCATTTCTAAACAATGTCATAAACTAGATTAGTTTATGAATCGAAATACATAATTCCAAACTTGTAAAACACTTAATATAAACTAATCATTTTATGGATATAATCCATAATCATAAAAATATTTTCTTTGAGGATGTATATAATCATTAACCTTTCTTTATGGTGGGTAAAAAATGAGAATTATACTAAGAATATCCCCTGGGAGTGTCATGACCAAGACTGCAGAAAGGCCTGTTGTCGTGAACCAGTTCCCATTCGAGTCTAGCTCAAAGTGGTGTTTTTGGGTTTTACCCATTGGTACATCTGCGTCAGATCTGCCTCTACCTGCTCATATCCAGACCTGGATGTATTTCTTAGAAAACTCAAAAAATCTCTACAATAAAAAAATTCTAGGAATCTCTTCTATAATAATCATCAAAGTCTATCTTAGGGTAATGTGATCTAATCAGAGTTTATCATAATCTAGTTTACAAGGTTTTTACTAGACATCCTCTGATACCAACTGTAACGCCCCGACCCCAGAAGCCTAGAGTCAATTCATTATTATGTATCATTGGCATGATCACAACAGATCAAGTCTCGAGAGACCGATTAGTTTAGTAGCCATGGAATTACTAGATGCATTCATAAGTTTCACATTACATCATAAAATGGAAAACTACAAAAACATTATTTCCATAGACAACACTGAGATCTTATAGACTACCCCTGCAGGTCAGTCATAATATTATTCTTCACATCCTAGGAAAAATAAAACATGGAAAGGGGTGATCTCATATGCTCAGAAAGGATAACAATATAGCAGAAGCATTCATAAATAAGCATAAACATTTAAGGGAATTAATAAAACTAAAACAAAAGTCTTTTAAACCTTATCTTCAGCATATTATGTCAATAATAAAATCAAAATAATTCCATTTACTTACTCATATGGATATTTTACTAGTTGAATAATCACATACAATATCAATAGAGACTTTCATAATGATGGAATGAATAATTCCAAACTTTCATAACCACATAGTCAAGGCCTTGTGCCAAGACCCTAGTTTGTCTCATAAGACCAACCAATGCACTGAGGAGCAATAGCGGGCTCCACCCGTCACTTACTATGTTCAATACATTCCTCATATGAAATGGTTTTAAACATAACATAAAAATTCATATTAAAACTAGCATATGAAATGTAAATAATTTATCCATATACGATGAATGGTATAAAAATAACACATCCATAATAAAACATATCACAAAACCTTCAATATTACACAGAATATTTGTATCATAATAAATCAACCTGGATCAAGAATAATGCCCTGTAATGGATATTGACATAGTTGAAACTGATTAGTAAAAATCCTTTAGATAAATATCCATTTTTTCATGAATTAATTTAAAAGTCACATAATTTATAAAGGAAGTAATTTAAAAAAATATTTTTGAATAAAATGTCTCATACCACTTTGAATCTTTTGCATGAAATTAACATTTTAAAACATTCATGTCCATATAAATAAATCTATAAAACCATTTTGAAAACATGGACATTAATTAGAAAGGTTTAGGAGAATAAATATTTAAAACATTTAAAGTGTTGTTTTATTAAAAAGTCCCTTAAAATTATCCCTTTGAAAACTATTTTATGAAACATGTACATGGATAATAAATATTCCCCAGTTTATAATTACATCAAAACAACCTTTGATAATAAAGATATTGTGAAATTAACCCTTACCATAAAATTTTATATGGTTGAGGGTAGGTTAACCTCCTGTATAATGGTGAAATAATTTTTTTTAATTATACATGAATCATATATATTAATATTATATCATATATGATCTTTTAACATTGCTTGGTTAATAATATATTAGTATTATCATTGTTCTGGGTGTTAACTGGTTTGTTTTCCCTTATATTCCTTGTTATGTGAGTCATATTTGTTATGTATGGGATGTATCTTATTCATTTCTAGAATGATATCCAGTCTTTAAATATTATTTCTAATCATCTAATGAAAATTATTCTAGAATGGATGTGATGTGGAATGAATCTCATTGCGTTCATGGAGACGGTAATCCTTACATACGCACAAGCGAAAATATCATTCTTTTGATATTAAAATAATAAATAATTGGATTTTAAATAATATATAAATAATAATTATCATGTTATATTTATTATTTATATAAATTTATAATCATTTTTATACCCATCCAAATAAACTGTATTGAATAACAATTACACCATGGCATGGAGACGGTAAGCCGTACGTAAGCATGTATGGTGAGATGTCATTAAAAGGATAGATAAAATAATTAATTTGGTAGTACCATATTTATAAAAACATCACAGTATATAAAAGATACTAGAGTTATTATTTAATAATGGAAAAAACAAATAAAAAAGAAGTTCAAGAAGAAAGGTACTTTAAAAAGTTGATGAAATATTTACCTCTTCATTGGGTTGTTTCTTTTGATTTGATCAAAATTGCCCCTAAGGGTAGATTTATGACTAAATTAAGGCCTCTACGATGAAGGGAAGACATTTTATATGGTATTTAGGTGGAGGATGGGCGATCCAAATGGCTTTGAAGGTGTGAATTAGAGAGAATGTGGAGTGCGCTTTTATAAGAGGGGTGAGGGGCACTATAGGAAAAGCTAGAAATATTATTTTATAATAAAATAATTCATGGTTTATAATGGATAAAAAACATATTATTTAGATGATAAGGTAAGGATGGGTTAAAAACCACTAAAATAATATGTTTTAGACAGGTTTGGGTCACTATATTAACTTTATCTTTTAGATTTAACTCTTAGTTAAATAGTTTTACATTTACCATGTCTCTTTGTGTTTTTATATTATATGGTTAATAAAAATACTATATACTTCCAAGAGAACACAATGTGGTTATTTAATGATAAAACTATTTGTATATAAGACTGTTGGCCAATACATAGATTTTTAAAAATAGAATATCAATTAATAATATAATATTTTTTTAAAACCCATTTTATGTCAATTTTTACACTATTTGGTATTTTGTTTTTGCTAAATTCACAACCACATTATTACTTATAAAAAACATATCTAAACAACCCTAATATATCATTTTAACCTATAAAATTAGTGTAATTCAAAGAAAGTCTCAAATTTTATTTATTTGGATATTTATAATATCAATTATTTTAATATTTCATTAATTAGGTAATTACTGCATCATCACTGTGTCATAAATAAATAACATTATTTAATGGATAAAAATAATAAATAAAATACCATTATGTAGGAAATATTTTCAAATTTATAATGAATATTTATAGTCTAATTTATCTTATCTGTAACCCTATATTAAAAATAGCTTATTTATTAAACACTGAATTTAACACTTTTAACTCTTCTTTGAATTAAAAAATAATAAATGTCCAAATCGAATCCATATGGACCTAAAGGATCATATTTTATTCCAAGGTTTGTTTTTGGTCGAATTATACTTATCCAGTAGAATTAGAATAAGTGTTCAGGTCATAATAATATCATTTTTACCCTTAAAACCCTATTTACTTTTAACTGTGGGAAATAAAAGTTAAAAGTTACTACTCAACAAAAAGTATATTCATCTAATTGAACCATAGTTTTCTTACTAATATAAACCGTGTATCTTTGAGTTTTTATATTCCACTAACTAAAGTGGTAAAATTATGTTTTATGTTGATTTTCAAATGCTCCTAGTGTGTGGGTAAAAGACAGTAAAAAGTTCAATAAAATTTTTATATATCTAAAATTATTATAAACTGACTCCAATGATTTACATTAAACATATATAGGTATTATGTATCTATTTTTTACTAAAATAAATTTCAATAAAATAAATAATTATTTAAATAAAAATTTGGTTTTAAACTATAACTCAGTGTTTTCACTATTCATCAAAAAATTGAATGTTTTCATAAAAATACCAAAAATTCAACCTAGGATAATATCGATATTCCGAATCAATAAATGAAGTCCATTTTTAATGATAAAATTTCTAAAATTTCAAATAATGGGTATTTCTTTCACAATGTCTAGTTTGATTGGTTGTGGTGTGTTACAACTCGATGTTGCATACAACACACGCTATTGTATTATTCAAAGAGAAGTGTTCCGTGGAAGCTTGGGGTGTCACATTCTCCCCTCCTTAAAATAAATTCGTTTTTTATGTTTATAGAATATTACTGCATAAAAAGACAAGGGTTGTTCTTCATCATACCTTTTTTGGGTTCCCACGTTGCCTATAACATCTTTAGGTTTCTCCACAGATCTTTTACCAAACTGGTCATCCTGTTTCTCAACACTTGAACACTTCTATCAAGAACCTTGATAGGATCTTGGCAATAAGAAATATTCAGATCCAGTTCTAATTCAACATAGTTTAGTACATGCATTGGGTCTATCATGTATTTTGTCAATAGTGATACATGGAACACGTCCTAAAAATTGGAGAGACTTGGAGGCATTGCCAAAAGGTAAGTTATAGCCCCAATTCATTCTAGAATTTCGAAAGGTCTGATGTACCTGGGACTCAATTTTCCCTTATTACCAAAACTTATAACACCCTTCCATTGAGATACCTACAAGAAAACAAGATCTCTTACATGAAATTCCAAATTCTTCCTTCAGTTATCGGAATAGCTCTTCTACCTATATAGAGTATATTTGATGTGGTTTTGGATAACCTTCACCTTTTCCATCGTTTCCTCCACCAGTTCTGGTCCTACGATTTTCATTCACTAACATCATCCCCACAGGTTGGTGTGCAACATCACATCCCATATAACACTTCATATGCTTCCATATGAATACTTGATTGGAACCTATTGTTATAGGGAAATTATAAAAGGGGTAAATATTGATCCCACATACATTGAAAGAAAAGTGAGAATGATCTTCACATGTATTATAAGGATTGAATAGTTCGTTCTAATTGTCCATCAGTTTGAGGGTGGTAGGCAGTGCTCAAATGAAGTTCAGTATCTAGGGATTTCGGAAGACTTCTAAAGAATCTAGATCTGAAACGATGATCACGATCAGAAACAATAGATAATGGTACTCTAAAAAGTCCTATAAATTCATTAATATATATTCTTTCTAGTCGTTCAAGTGGTAAATTATCTCTTATAGAAAGAAAATGTGCTGACTTTGTAAGATAATCAATAATGACCCATATTTCATCATTCATTATAGGTGTCTTTGGTAGTCCCATGAAAAATTCTATCTTAATATTATCCCACATCCACTTAGGTATGGGACGATGTTTCAAGACTCTTATAGGATGTTGCCTTATAGCTTTTACTTGTTGACAAACTATACATCTTAACAAAAAATCAGAAATCTCCCTCATCATGTTTTCCAACAATAAATGTATCTTCGAATCTTTATACGTTTTGGTGCTCCTAGGGTGTACAGAGAAATTGGTGCTATGAGCATCATCAAAAAATTCCCTTTTCTAATCAGGTATATCGGGAACACAAACATTCATCCCAAATTTCACAATTCAATCTTCATATATGATGTCACTCAATCTCCTGTTATTCACAACATTAATCTTTTTTTTAAAATCCTCATCATCAGCCTGATAACTTCTTATCCTTTCTAGTAAAGATGGTTTGGAAACCATTTGAAAATGTATTGATTATTCACCTTCTAGGGTGATTCCCATATCCATATTTACTAGATCCATATATATAGGATCCTATTTCACTCACATCTTTATCAAAACTTGATGATCCTTTCTACTCAAAGCATCTGCCACATTAATTTCCTTCCCAAGTTGGTAGTGTATCGTGCAATCATAATCCATTAGTATTTCAAGACATCTACTTTGCCTCATGTTTATTTATTTCTGTGAGAAAATATACTTCAAACTATTTTGATTAGTATATATCTCACATTTTTCACCGTAGAGATATTGTCTCCAAATATTCAAAGAAAAGATTATAGAAGCTAACTCAAGATCATGAGTAGGAAAATTTTTCTCATGAATGTTTAGTTGTCATGATGCATAGGCAATAACCATGTCATTCATTACAAGGACACAACCAATTCCTTTCTTTGAAGCATCACTATAAATAACAAACCCATCATTCCCTGATGGTAGAGTCATGATAATAGAATTGACTAATCTTCTCTTCAGTTCTTCAAAAAATTCTTCACACTCTTTTTCCCAAACAAATTTAACACCTTTACGTGTGACTTTTGTTAATGGCTTAGCCAATCGAGAAAAATTCTAGATGAAATTCCAATAATAAGCTTCTAATCCAATAAAACTATGTACCTCAGTTATACTCGTTGGTGCTGGCCATTATTAGATTGCCTTGGTCTTAGAAGGATCAATAGAGATTCCATCATTGGAGTAAATATGGCCAAGAAAATAAATCTCCTAAAGGTAGAATTCACACTTTCTAAACATCCCATATAATTAAAGTCTTTTTACGAGTATTCAGGATAACGTGAAAGTGATTTTCATGATCTTTGTATATTTTTTATTATACCAAGATATCATCAATAAATACAACTAAAAATTCATCATGATATTCCTTGAAAACATTATTCATTAGATCCATGAAGACAGAGGGAGAATTAGTCAATCCAAAAGGCATTACTGTAAACTCATAATGCTCGTACCTAGTTCGAAATGCTATTTTCAGAATGTATTCCTTCTTCACACACAATTGATTATATCCATATTTAAGGTTAATCTTTTAAATTTATTGAGCCCCATGAATTTGGTAGAATAAATCATCAATTCAAGGTAGAGGATACTTGTTATTTATTATTATATCATTGATCTCCTTATAGTCAATGCACAAACTCATAGATCCATCATTCATTTTAATAAAAAGGACAGTGTCTCCCCAAGGAGAAACCCTAGGGAGAATAAATCCGTTATTACTCAATTCCTCTATTTGTTTCTTTAGTTCCACTAATTCCATAGTGGCCATTCTATAAGGGGTCTTCAATATGGGCCTCTAACTATTAATTAAATCAATGGAAAACTCAATTTCTTATTTTGGAGGACATCCAGGTAAATCATCTAGAAACACATCAACATATTATTTCACAATAGGTACATCCTCAATTTGAACATTCCATTCCTCGACCACAGTTATTTCATTCTCTTCCTCAAAAATAATTAAATTTAGTTGAGCTACTAGGGGTGAATCTGGATAAGAATTAGGTTGTGAATATTCTTCTCTAAAGATAAGGTGTTCTTTTTCATCATCATAAAAAATAGTAACCTCCTTCTTCTTATAATAAATTTTTTCATCATGGTCCAAAATCCAATTCAAACCAACGATTATATCAAATTCAATCATGGGTATGATGATGAGATTAGCAGATAAAGAACATTTATATGTCCTAATGGGGGCTCATTCACAAAACATTATTACAATGATATTTTCCTTAAGTGTTTTGACTAACAACTCCCTTGTTAAATCAAATTTGAAATATCTAATTTTCATAGAAAACGAGGGAGGTATGAAACAATACGATGATACAAAATCAAATAAAGCATTTTCTAAACATCAGGAAACCATTAAATTACATCCCACCGCGTCATTAAGTGCTTCAACCTCAGCAGTAGTGATAGTATATGATTGGCCTTGATCCCTTGGCCTTTTATGATGTAATGTTCCCTGATGTTTAGGAAATTCATTCGCATAATTCCCCCTTTCTCTAAAATTGTAGCATTCAACATCAACAATCTCTTTCTTCCCCTTACAATCTAGAGCTTGGTGGCCTTTTTCACCACACTTGTTATAGACTCCAATTCCCTTCTGGAAAGTACAAGGGTGTTTCTTCTCACATTTTTTGTGAGATGGATATTCAAAATGTCCCTTCATCCCCTTATTTCCATTTCCAGAGTATTCGGAAGATCTCTTCTTCTCTTTCTTAGCATTAATGTTGTAATACTTGGAGAATTATTTTTTTGTCTTGATAGCACATGAGACAATATCTTCATACGACGAGAAGGATTGTGAGACTAATTCTCGACAAAGAAATGGTTTTATCCCATCAAAAAAATGATGAATATTTCTTCTTGGGTTACGTATATAATCGGTATCTTGCCTCGCTAAACTTGTAAAGTTAGCTTCATAAATTATGACATTCTCATCATCCTTTTTCCTCAGACTCAAAAATTATCATTCCCTATCTACTCGATGGTCATGAAGAAATTATTTTTATAAGAAAATATATTTAAACTCCCTCTATTCCATATTTTATACATCATCGTCTTCTTTTTAGTTTTGAATCAAGGACCACCAGTGACCAGCATCTCCAGTGAGGTGGTAAACTACCATGACAAATTTTTCTCTTTTGCTACTTCCCAAGGCATGGAATCATTTCTCTAAGTAATTTATCCATTTATCAGCGACTAATGGATTTTTACTATCATTTAATGTTGGTGGTTGTTTCCTCATGAAGCGATATAACATTGATACTCCACACTTTGGATCAGGGTGCTCCATACAGGTAAGGTTATTATTCATAACCTGAGGGAGTTGTCCCAATATAGTGATAAGCTGATTCGCACCAGTTTTATCACCAGCTCTACTATAATTATCTTGAGTAGGAGGGAAATCCCTACATAGAGTGTGTGCATTGATACGGTTTCCATTTCTTCCACTAGGCACGATTTCTTTACAATGGCATAAATTAGATTAGTTTATGAATCAAAATACATAATTCCAAACTTGTAAAACACTTATCATAAAAATAACATTTTATAATATAATTCATAATCATAAATATGTTTCTATTGAGGAAGTATATAATCATTAACCATTCATAATGGTTTTTAAATAAAATGATTATTATCCTTTGCATATCCCCCAGGAGTGTCGTGACCCAGAGTGCAGCAAGGTTTGTTATTGTGCCTCAGTTCCCATTCGAGTCTAGATCAAAGCGGTGTTTTCATATTTTACCCGTTGGTACATCTATGCCTGAGCCGTCTCTACCTAATCATATCTAGACAGGGATGTATTTCTTAGAAATATCACAAAATATCTAAAATACTAAAATTATAGGATGTTATTATATAGTAATCATCAACGTCTATCTTATGTTAATGTTCCCTAATTAGAGTTTAACTAAATATAGTTTCCAAATTTTGTACAAACCATCCTATAATACCAACTATAATTCTCCGACCATAGAAGCCCAGAGTCAGTGCATTATTACATATCATTGTCATCATCACAAATGATAAATTCTTCAAAGACCGATTAGTTTAGTAGCCTTGGAAGTACGAGATACATTCATAAGGTTTACATTATATCATAAAATGAAAAAATACCACAACATTGTTTCCATAGAAAACACTGAGGTCCCATAGACTATCACTTCTGGTCAGTCATAATATACTTCTTCACATCCTGGGAAAAATAAAACATTTAAATGGGTGAGCTCGTATGCCCAGTAAGGATAACAATATAGCAGAAGCTTTCATAAATAAGCATAAATACTTAAAGAAATGCATAAAAATAAAACAAAATCTTTTTAAACATAAACATCAGCATAATATGGAAAAGATAAAATCAAAATAATTCCATTTACTTACTCACTAGGATATTCTACCTGTTGAATAATCACATGCAATATCAAAATAGAATTTCATAATGATGGAATGCATTTTTCCAGACTTTCATAACCACATAGTCAAGGCCTTGTGCCAATACTACAAAAAAGATTTTGTCAAGGCCTTGTTTTTGGACTGTAGTTTGTCTCATGAGACCTAACGATGCATCGAGGAGCAATAGTGGGCTCCACCCATCACTTACTAAGTCTAATTCATTCCTCATATGAAAAGGTTTTAATCAAAAAATAAACATTTGGATTAAAACTAGAATAACAGATGTCAATAATTTATCCATAAACCATTAATGATTTAAAAATAACACATCCACAGTCAAAAATATCACAAAACATTCAATATAATATAGAATATTTGTATCATAATAAATCAACCTCAATCACGAATAATGCATCCTAAAGGATGTGGAAATAGTTGAAAATGATCAGTAAAAATCCTTGAGAGAGATATCCATTTTTCAGTAAATCATTTAAAAGTCACATAATTTATAAAGGAAGTAATTAAAAATATAGTTTTAAATAAAAGTTTCCCATACCACATTGAATCCTTTGAAAGGAATTAACATTTTAAAACATTCATGTCCATATAAATAAATCCATATAACCATTTTGAAAACATGAACATTAATGAGAAATATTTAGGAGAATAAATCATTAAAACATTTAAAATGTTGTTTTAGTAAAAAGAACCTTAAAAATAATCCATTTGAAAATTGTTTTATGAACCATGGACAATGATAATAAATATTTCCCAGTTGATACTTACATAAAAACAGACTCGGATAAAAAAGAGATTGTGAAATTAACCCTTACGTCGATATTTTCCTTGGTCGAGGGTAGGTTAAACTCCAATATAATGGTGAAATAATTGTTTTTAAATTATAAAAGAATCATATATTTTAATATGATATCATATATGATATTTTAACATTGCGTTGTTAATAATATCTTAGTATTATCGTTCTTTCGAGTGTTAACAGATTTGTTTTCCTTTATATTCTTTGTTATGTGAGTCATATTTGTTATGGATGGGATGTATCTTATTCATATCTTGAATGATATCAAGTATTTAAACAATATTGTTAATCATCTAATGAAAATTATTCTTGAATGGATATAATGAAGAATGAATCTCATCGCGTTCGTGGAGACAGTAATCTATACGTACGCACGAGAGACAATATCAATCTTTTGATTTTAAATTAATATATAATTGGATAATATATCTTATATACAGAATAATTATCATGTTATATTTTTTATTTGCATCAATTTCAAAAAATTATTATACCCATCCAAATAATAATGTATTGAATAACAATTGCAGCACGACGTGGAGACGACAATGTGTATGTATGCATGTATGTTGAGATGTCATTAAAAGGATGGATAGAAGAATGAATTTTGTTCTACCCTATTTATAAAAACATCACAATATATAGTTGATACTGGAGTTATTATTTAGAATGAAAACAACAATGAAAAAGTAAGTGAAAGTAGAAAAAAACATGAAAGAGGTGATGAAATATTTACCTCTTCTTCGGGTTCTTCCTTTTGATTTGATAAAAATGGAAACATAGGATGGATTTATGACTAAAGTAAAACCTCTAGGATGATGGGAGGACATTTTATAGGGTATTTTGGATGGTTTTCGCCAATCCAAATTGCTTTGAATTTGTGAATTAGGGAGAAGGGTGAGTTCCCTTTTATAAGAGGTGTGAAGGGCACCTTAGGAAAATCTAGAAATATTATTATATAATAAAATCATTTTTGGTTCTTAATGGATCCAAAATGTATAATTTAATGTATATGGTGGGGATGGGTTGAACACCACTCAAATAATAGGATTTAGATAGGTTTGGGTCACAATATAAACTTTATCTTTTAGATTTAACTCTCAGTGAAATTGTTTGACATTTACCATGTCTCTTTGTATTTTTATATTATCTGGTTTGTAAACATACTATATACTTAAAATTGAACCCCAAGTGGTTCTTTATGGATAGTCCAATCATTATATATGACATTTTTCCAAACCATATATTTTTAGGAATAGAATATCAAATAATAATATAATATTTGTTTTAAAAGTTCTTTTTTGACAATTTTGACACGATTTGGTTTTTTTTTGCTAAATTAATAACAGCATTATAACTTCTAAAAAAATTAATCTAACCAATTATAATATGTTATATTATCCTAGAAAATTAGTGTAATTCATAAGAACTCTCAAATTACATTTATTTGGATATTTATAATATAAATTATTTTAATTTTCATTAATTTGGTAATTACTGCATCATCATTGTGTCATAAATAAATTAAATTATTTAACTTCTAAAAAAATAAATAAGATAAATTTATGTGGGAAATATTTTTATAATTATAATGAATATTTATAGTTGTATTTTTCTTAGGTGTAACCATATATTAAAAATGGTTTAGTTATTAAACATTGAATTTAACACTTTTAACACTTCTTTGAATTAAATAATAATAAGTGTCCTAATCTAATCCATGTGGAGCTAAAGAATCATATTTTATTCCCTAGGTTTTTTTGGTCGAATTATACTTATCTAATAGAAATAGTACAATTGATAGGGTAATAATAATATCATTTTTACACTTAAATACCCTTTTTACTTTTAATCCTCGTAAATAAAGGTTAAAAGTTACTATTCACCAATGTTTATTTTCATCGTATCGAACCACATTATTCTTACTGAAATCAACCATCTCTCACAAATTTTTGAAATTCCACTCACATAAGCGGTAAAATTATGTTTTATGTTAATTTGAAAATGCTCCTAGGAGGTGGGTAAAAGATGGTAATAAATTCAATAAAATTTATATATATATAAATTTATTATAAACTGACTCCAATTAATTACATTGAACTTATATAGGTAATATGTATCTATTTTGACCTAAAATAAATTTATATAAAGTAAATAATTATTTAAATAAAAATTTAGTTTTAATCTATAACTCAGTGTTCTTCACTATTCATCAAAAATTTAATGTTTTCAGAAAAATACCAAAACAATAACCTAAGGCTAATTTCTATATTAAAAATCCAGAAGTGAAGTCCATTTCGAACGATAAAATTTATAAAATTTAAAAAAGTGTGTATTACTATTCATAACGACTAGTTTAATTGGATGTGGTGTGTTAGAACTCAAAGTTGCATACAACACAGACTATTCTATTATTCAAAGAGAAGTGTATCGTAGAAGTTTGCAGTGTTACACTCATAGAAAATCCCTTTTGCCCAATCTATCACAATTTTAAACACATTCATCCCAAATAAATAATAACTCTATCCAAACAACACTAGTCATGGAAATTAATGCAATCAGAACATGTTTTCTAGACCCAACGATCATAACAAATCAAACATGGGTAGCACACCCATAATCAAAGAAATAAAACATATGCCTAATAAATAACCATTTCTTAAAAAAACACACCATAAGAGGTCTTAGATTGGGTTAAATTCCATAACACGGAATACACCTAAACATTTGTATTCAGCACATTAAGCATATATAATACAAGGATGGCCAAAGAAAGGAACAAACCACCTAACTCAATGTTGTACGATGAACCCTATAGAACATCGGCCATTGAATTTTCCAAGAAAGACATAGATCTATAAAAAGGATAAAATCATTCAACATCAGATAAATCAAGAGCGGGGAGAAATTTGGAAGAGATTATATATGGAAAGAAAGAACTACCCGGTGGGAATCCAATGCTCCAAGTGGCATCTCAGTCGGTGATTAGACGGAGGAACAAGAAGAGCTAGAAGTTATTCAATCGTACATTGATCTCCTATATAAAACATTGTTAGAATATGTCTATTATGGAGATGATATGTGACCCTGATCAAATTAATCAATTAGAAAGAAAAGTAGACAGCATTTTCATTTAATGTACACTTTGTATACTAGCCTCATCCAACCACTGCTTTTGGAGGTCTTCCAGGTCACCCACATGACCATGTACCTGGCCATCGCAATGCTAGTACACAGCTACATGTGGATACTGGATTCTTGTTTTGTACTCAAAAGTACACTATATTTACTCTAAATTACATGGTGTGTACATAGAAATTTTTCCCTTCATATATTTTCATAAGAAACAACCATAAATAATGATATATACTTGAAATGAATATCCATGTTCTTATAAACATCCCCCCATAAATCATTTCATCCATGAATTTCCTTTCCAATTGTGGAGAAGAAGAAACATCAAACCACTCTTTCCACTATGATCGTACATCGCCTCCATCTCCCGTGTCAGGTCATGTACTCACCAGTGCGTCTATAGAATAGGTACCAGAGGAATAGTCCAGCCACACACAACCTTTATGTAGTGATCCACATTCCAAATAGGGTGCTCTTCAATGGATTAATGCACCTCCAACTCAATCTCCTCGAGATAAAAAACATGAGACAATTCCGAAAAGTAACATCGTAGCTGGAAAAAATGAATGATTTCGTGGATATCCTAGTTACTATGAGATAACTACAACAGATAGGAAACTGTCCTGAATCATTCAAATACCAAAAATGGAATAATGTATCTTGGGGGAAGATTTACATGTCTCCCAATCCTTTTATGTCCCATCCTTGGTGGGACACATTAGATAATCTGATCTCCAACCTTGAGCTCTATAGGTAATCTCTATTGATCAGCATATGATTTCTCGTCAGACTACACAGTGTCCATCCTCTTTCGAATAAACTCCACCTGATCAGTGGTCTCCTAGAAAATACATGGTCGTAGCATAGCTTCTTATTTTTCCTCCATCCAAGAAAGGGGTGAACGGTATGTCCTACCGTAAAATCCACATAATGTGCCATTTGAATCATCACCTGAAAACTATTATTGTAGGAAAAATACAATATGAGGATGTGTCTCTCCCAACATCCCCTAAAATCCAGGATGCATGCTCACAGTAAGGACTTGAAAACTTAAATCGGGTGATCGGATTATCCATTTGTCTTTGGATGGTAAGTTGTACTCAGAAGTACTTCTGTACCCAAATCCATCTTTAGTCCCTACTATATTTTAGAAGTAAAATTGGTGTCCTTATCTAAAACAATATAGTGTTAAACCCCATGAAAATATACAATCTCCTAGGTGTAAAACCTTTTATGATCATCAAAACATATGTTCTCTTTGATTGGTAAGAAAGGTACAACCCTCATGAGTCTATCAAAATTAACCCAAACCACATCATATCCTAAATATGACCTCAATAAACCTATCACTAAATCTATCCTAAAATCATTCCATTTCCACTCAGGAATAGGTAACTACTGTAAAATCCCTACAAATTGATGATGTTCCTCTTTCCCCTGCTAATAGGTGGAATAACTCATAAAAAAACTAGCATCATCCCTCTTTATAGCTAGACACCAATAATAATGGTGTATATCACGAGACATCTTGGTGATGCTATAATGAATGTGTAATGCCACAACCATAGTTAACCAGAGTCGGTTCATTATTACATAACATTGGCATGATCACAAAATGTAATGTCTTGAAATAATGATTAGTTTGGTAGCCTTGGAAACACTAGATACATTCATATGTCTTACATTACATCACAACGTGAAAAACTAAAACAACACAGTCTCCATAGTCCACACTCATATCCACTAAAACTATCCCCGCAGTTCATTCATAAAATACATCTTCACATCCATGGAAAATTAAAACATAGAAAGGGGTGAGTTTAGATGCTCAGTAAGGATAACAATATAGAGGAAACTTACATAAATAAGCATAAACATTTAAGGCAATGTATAACTAAAAAATCATTTTAAACCTGAACTTCAACATAATATGGAAAAAATAAAATGAAATAATTCCATTTACTTATTCACACGGATATTCTACTAGTCGAATATCCACATGAAATATCAATAACCACTTTTATAATGATGGAATTCATAATTCCAGACTATCATAACCACATAGTCAAGGCCTTGTGCCACGACTAAAAATAATATTTTTTCAAGGCCTTGTGCCAAGACACTAGTTTGTCTCCTGAGAGCTACAGATGCATCGAGGAGCTATAGCGAGCTCCACCCGTCACATAATAAGTCCAATGCATTCCTCATATAAATAGGTTTAAACGTAACATAAACATTCGTATTAAAACTAGCATACAAAATGTCACTACGTTCTTCATAAACAATGAATGGAATAAAAATAACACATCCAAGTCAGAAATATCAAAAAACCTTCAATTCAATATGGAAGTTTTTTATCATAATAAATCAACTTCAAATAAGATTAAAATCCATTAAAAGATGTTGACATAGATGAAATCAAAAACTATTACGGATAAATATTTCTTCATTTAAATCATTTAAAAGTCACATAATTATAAAAGAAAACATTTACTTTGAAAATATTCTTATAATCTTGTAATGTAATCATCAACAATTTTATAATGGTGGAAAATAGCCTCACCCATTGTATAAGTTAAAAAAATACATTCTTACCTACATTCTGTCGAAAAGGTGAAAAAGGACCTTGTTTAGAAAATGACAGAATGATTCTTTTATAAACATCTAATAAAAAGTCAAAAAAGGGTATAAATGACTTTAACCAATAGTCTATAAAATATTAAGAATGATTTCAAAAACATTTCTAAGAAACATGGATGTGGATGATAAAGATTCCCTAGTAGATACCTACATAAAAACAACTGCGGATAATAATGAGATTCTGAAATTAACCCTTACCATGTACTTTTACCTAGTAAGGGGTTGGTTAACCTCATGTATAATGGTGAAATAATTGTTATTAAATTATAAAATAATCATATAAATTAATATGATACCATATATGATCTTTTAAAATTGTTTTTTAATATTATCTTAGTATTATCGTCGTTTCGGGTGTTAACGGATTCGTTTTCCTTTATATTATTTGTTATGTGAGTCATATTTGTAATGGATGGGATGTATATTATTAATATCCAGAATGATATCAAGTCTATAAACATTATTTTTAATCATCTAATTAAAATTATTCTTGAATGGATACGATGGGGAATGAATCTAATCGCGTTCATAGAGATGGTAATCCGTACAGTACGCACGAGTGACAATATAATTATTTGGATATTAAAATAATATATAATTGGATGTTATATTATATATAATGAATAATTATCATGTTATATTTATTATTTACATTAATTACACATCATTATTATAACCATCCAAATAATAATGCATTGAATAACAATTACACCACGACGTGGAGACGGTAATTTGTACGTACGCACGTATAGTGAAATGTCATTCAAAGGATGGATAGAATAATGAATATGGTTGTACCGTATTTATAATAATATCACAGTATATTTAAGATAATGGATTTATTATTATAAAATGGAAATAATAAAGAATAAAAATGGGAAGAAGAAAAGAACTTGGAAGAGGGTGGTGAAATTATTACCACCTCTTCGGGTTCTTCCTATTGATTTTATCAAAAGGGATTCTTATGTTCACTTTCTGACTAAAGGAAGGCCTCTAGTATAAATTTAGGAAATCTTAGAGGATATTTGGGTAGGGTTTGGTCAATAAAAAAGGCATAAAGGTGTGAATTATAGAGAAGGAGAAGTTCCCTTTTCTAAGAGGGGTGAGAGGAACCTTAAGAAAAGAAAGAAATATAATTTTATAATAAAATCATTTTCAGGTTTTAATGGCTCAAAAATGGATTATTTATAGGATAAGGTGTATATTGGTTGGAAAAAACTCATTCAATAGGTTTTAGACAGGTCTGGGTCACTATATTATCCTTATCATTTAGATTTAACTCTTAGTCAAATAGTATGACATTTTCAATGTCTCTTTGTATTTTTATATTATATAGTTAATAAAAATACTATATACATCTAATATAACTAAAAGGGGTTAATTAATGATACACCTATCATTATATAAGTCATTTGGATGAATATTATATTTTTAATAATAGTATATCAATTAATAATATAATATTTGTTTTAAAAACTCTTTTATGTCAATTTTGACACTATTGGGTATTTTGTTTTTTTTAAATTCATAACAGCATTATTTCATATAAAAAAATTCATCTAACCAACCCTATTATGTCATATTAACATATAAAATTATTTGAATTCATACAAATTCACAAATTACATTTATTTTTATATTTAGAACTTCAATTATTTTAATATTTCATTAATTAGGTAATTACTGCATCACCAGAGTGTCATAATTAAATTTAATTATTTAATGTCTAAAAATAATAAATAAAATACCATTATGTAGGAAATATTTTTATATTTTATAATTAATATTTATAATCTAATTTGTCATATGTATAACCCTATATTAAAAATATTTTAGTTATTTACCTTTGATTTTCACTCTTATAACTCTTCTCTGAATTAAATAATAAAAAATGTCGGAATCTAATACCAGTGGACTAAAGATGTTCATATTTTATTTATAAGGTTTTTTTGGTTGAATTATAATTATCCAATAGAATTTGGACACGTGTTATGGTAATAATAATATCATTTTTACCCTTAATTACCCTATTTACTTTTAACCATGGTAAATAAAAGTAAAAAGTTACTATTCCCCAAAATTTATTTTTATCTTATTTAACCACAGTTTACTCCTTGATATTAATTGTGTCTATCGGATTTTCGAAATTCCACACATAGAACCGGTAAAATTAATATTTATGTGAATTTTCAAATTCTCCTAGGAGATGGGTAAAAGACGGTGAAAAGTTCAATAAAATTTTTATATATCTAAAATTATTATAAACAATCTCCAATGATTTAAATTTAACATATATAGGTATTATGTATTTATTTTTATCTAAAATAAATTTAAATAACATAAATAATTAGTTAAATTAAAATTCGAGTTTAAACTATAACTCCGTTTTTTCACTATTTATCAAATATTGAACGTTTTCAGAAAAATACCAAAAATTCACCATAGGCTAATTTTGATATTCTGAATCCAAAAATGATGTCTATTTTACCAAATTAAAAACATAGAAGTTGAATTTATTAATTTAAAATTAATTCCGATTGTCCAGACCAAAAGGCATATTTTTAAGAAATAATAACTATCAAAAGATTGACACTTGTTTATATCCAATTTCAAAGTAAAATTACAGAAAATGACCAGTATTGTATTAAATGGTAAAAATATAATCTATTTATACTTATAAACCATTAAAATATATAATTATGCACTATAAATTATTTTGATTAAAAAATTTGTTGTATGTTAAAATATAGTGTTTTCACTATTCACCAAAATGAGAAAGTTATCAGAAAAACACCAAAAATTTATTGAAAATAAACTCTTATGTCCTGATTCTAAAGAAGATGTTTATTTTTTCAAATTGAATATATAAAAGTTTCAAATATTGGATTTTAAAGGGTTCACCATTAAAAGGCGGTAAAAGGGAATTTGTTTTGAAAAATACTAATTTTATCTGAAAAATTAATTTGTTCTTAAATTATGTATAAAAAATCATAATATGGATCCCAAAATTATATGGATTATATACAGTTAAAAATTCAATTAATATTATTCATAACCGCTAAAGAACGACTAGTTTGGTAAGTCGTGGTACGCTTGAACTCGGTGTTGCGTGTTGTGGTTGTTATTGAATTACTTTGTAGAAATAACGTACTATGAAATCTGGCGGTGTTACATTCTTCCCTCATCCAATAAAATTCATCCTTGAAATTTGAAATTGTTCTCTTAAAATAAAAGGTTGAATATAGAAAATACCTTTTTGGGAAAACCCACATCGGAAATTGGGTTAATAAAATTTAGTCTTAATAAGAGGAAAAGGGAATGAAAAAGTCACCACCAAATTATGATCTCGATTAGGAGAACATTGGTGGAAATTAAAGACAAATAATTGGAGGAAAAATGTAAATATTTATATGGAGTGATTGAGCTCATCAATCCCAAACAAGTGTAAAATTTGGGGTCTCAAGTCCATCAATCTATGATGATTAGAAATACTATCGGTTCAACAATACATAAGGTTTTAGGATAACACATTTTTGGTTTTATGATCCCATAACTAATTTTTAAGAATTAATTTAACTATATAATAATTGGGAAAAATATTATATATATATATATAATTTACAAGTAGAGTTTCATCCTTCAACTAATTCGTACGACAAACTCACCTTTCACTCAATTTCAAAAAAATATTCTATTTATCTTAATCATATAGGGATCCAAAAATAATGAATTTATAATTCACATATGAGACCCTTTAATAAAAGAAACTACATTATACAATCCAGGGATTTCACATAGTCCAGTGGTAGGCGATAAATCCCAATCACATTGTGGTTGTGGGTTCGATTCCCACATCTTTTTCCGATGTGACGGGTTTTCACACGGTCTACGTGTTATCCTATTACAAAAATCCAAATATAACCTTTCAAACCTAACCCGTTCCAACCTTTAGACTTATCCAAAAAAATTTATCCAAACTCACATTCAAAAATCTATAAGGAAGTTAAAAACAAAGAGGATCCTTTTTCCATGTAATAGCATGTGAACACCTTCATCATGTATTATTTTAAAACATGGTAACACCCTGAATTACCATAAAACCTTATTGATTACATTCATGCTCCCTTATTTCTTATAGAATACTGGACATACATCTTCCATCCAAAAATGTTTTAAACACCAACAATGAAGGAATGTACAAATCATTAATCAGTTTTAAGGTAGTCAAGAATATCCAATATAAATTATCCCAATCAAACATATATGGTTCCAAAATCACTACCTCGGTATTAGAACCATATTATATTTTATCTTTTTCTCAACCATATATTTTCCAAATATTTAACCTACTATTGAGTCACTTTTCATTGTTCCACACAATCTCAAGTCCTTAATGAAATAGTACTGTATTACAATCCTTATATACCACATAATTATTATAACCAGTGCATCATCGATACAACAATAAAATGAAATCACTCTTTAATAACAACATAATAACTCTAATCATTACTCCTCATCTATGGTAGTATGATAACGAAATTGTTATCCAATATCATCATTTCGAGAATACTCTGATTATTTGTACATTGGTACGCGTAGTGTCCAAACTCCTTGAAAATGAATCATTGTACATTTGAAACCATTTTCTTACCCTTGCATTCACGTACTTGGTGTCCTTTTTCTCCATCCTTATAAAAAACTCCCATTCCTATCAGGAAATTTTTAGGGGGTTTCTTCCCATATTTATCATATATGAGAAAATTCTTTTTTTCCCTCTTCCCTTTATCCAACATTCTCTCTCCCGTAATATTCTTCTATTTCTTCCCTTCAAAGCCATAAGACTCATAAAATTATTTACTTATCTTATTAACACATGATAATATTTCTTCATATGTTAGGAATACATGGGATACTATTTCCCTTTTAAATGTTGGCTTAATACTGTAAAAGATATTATCCTTCTTACTCTTTGGATCATACGTATTGTCGGATTCCACATTCCTTCTACTGGGCACCATTTCTATACAATGGAATACACTAGATTAGTTTATAAATCGCAATACATAAATCCATACTTGTAAATCACATAACATAAATTGAACCGTTTATGGATATAATCCATAATCATAAAAAAATCTTTGAGGAAGTATTTACTTATAATCCCTTCAGAATGGCTTGTAAGGAAAATGAGAATTATCCAAATCATATCCCCTGGCCGTTTCATAACCAAGAGTGCAGTGAGGCACATTGTCATTAAATAGTTCTCATTCGAGTCTAGCTGAAAGTTGTGTTTTCAGGATTTACCCCTTGGTAAATCTGTGCAAGATCCACCTCTACAAGCTCATATCCAGACTGAGATTTATTTCATGGAAAACTCACAAAATATCTACAACACCAAAATTTTAAGAAGTTATTCTATACTAATCCTCAAAGTCCATCACCAGTCTATATACTATAATAATAGATTATCTAAATCTAGCTTTTAAGTTTTGTACTAAACTTCTTCTGATACCAACTATAATGACCTGACCCCAGTTACCCAGAGTCGGTGCATTATTACATAACATTGGCATGATCACAAAAGATCAAATCTCAAAAGGCTGATTAGTTTAGTAGCCTTGGAAACACTAGATACAGTCATAAGTCCTACATTACATCATAATGTTAAAAAATAAAACAACATAGTCTCTATAGTTCACACTCATATACCCTTAGACTATCCCTCTAGGTCATTCATAAAAAACATTTTCACATCCTGGGAAAAAATAATACATATAAAGGGGTGAGATCAGATTCTCAGTAAGGATAACAATATTGCGGAAACTTTCATAAATAAGAATAAAAATTTTAGGCAATGTATAACTAAAACAGAATCCTTTTAAACGTGAACATTATCATAATATGACAAAAATAAAATGAAATAATTCCATTTACTTATTCACATGGATATTCTACTAGTCTAATAATCACATGCAATATCAATAACCATATTCATAATGATGGAATGCATAATGTCTGACTATCATAACCACATAGTGAAGGCCTTGTGCCAAGACAACAAATAATATTTCGTCAATGCCTTATGACAAGACACTAGTTTTCCTCATGAGACCTACCTATGAATCGAGAAGCTATAACAGGCTCCACCCGTCACATACTAAGTCCATTGCATTCCTCATATGAACAGGTTTAAACATTACATAATCATTTCTATTAAAACTAGCATACGAAATGTCAATACATTCCCCAGAAACCATGAATGTTATAAAAATTACAAATAAAAATTCAAACAAATCACAAAACCATCAATACAACATGGATGTTTTGTATCATAATAAATCAACTTCAAATAATCTTAAAATCCATCAAAGGATGTTGACATAGAAGAAATCAAAACTATTAGAGAGAAATATCTTTTTTTAACTCATTTAAAAGTGACATAATTATAAAAGAAAACATTTAATTTGAAAATATTCATATAATATTGTAAGGGAAACGTCGATGATTTTATAACTGCAGAAAATATAAGTTATAAAAAGACATTCATATCTTAATTCTTTCGAAAAGGTCAAAAAGAACTTTGTTTAGAAAACAACGGAATTTTTCCTTTATAAACATATTATAAAAAGTCAAATATTACTATAAATGACATAAATCCATAGTATATAAAATAGTAAGACTGTTTTGAAATACATTTTAAAGATATGTGGATGTGGATGATAAAGAGGTCCCAGTAGATACCTATGTAAAAACAACCTCGGATAATAAAAGGATTGTGAAATTAACCCTTACCATGAAATTTTCCATGCTAGATGGTTGGTTAACATCTTTTATAATGGTGAAATAATTGTTATTAAATTATAAAATAATCATATAAAATATTATGATATCATATATGATCTTTTAACATTGTTTTGTTAATAACATCTTAGTATTATCGTTATTTTGGGTGTTAACGAATTCACTTTCCTTTATATTCATTGTTATTTGAGTCATATTTGTTATAGATGGGATGTATCTTATTAATATCCAGAATGATATAAAGTCTTTAAAAATCATTATTAATCATCAAATGAAAATTAGTCATGAATGGATACGATGGTGAATGAATCTCATCACGTTCATGGAGACAGTAATCCGTACGTACGCATGAGCGAAAATATCATTCATTGGATAATAAAATAATATATAATTGGATGGTATATCATATATAAAAAATAATTATAATGTTATATTTATTATTTACATCAATTAGACATCATTATTATACCCATCACAAAAATAATGTATTGAATAACAATTACACCACGACGTGGAGATGGTAAGCCGTACGTACGCACGTATGGTGAGATATCATTCAAATGATGGATAGAATAATGAATATGGTTGAACCATATTTATAAAAACATCGCAGTATATAGAATATACTGGATTTATTATTTTATAATGGAATCAACAAAGAAAACGGTTGTGGAAGAAGAAAGCAACTTGAAAGAGGTGATGAAATATTTACTTCTTCTTCAGGATCTTCCATTTGATATGATCCAAATGACTCCGTAGGTTGGCTTTATGACTAAAGTAAGGCCTCTAGGATTAATGGAGGACATTTTATAGGGTATTTTGCTAGGTTTTTTCCGATCCAAATAGCTTTGAAGGTGTGAATTAGAGAGAAGGGGGGGGCATTTTATAAGAGGGGTGAGAGGCACATTAGGAAAAGCTAGAAATATTATTTTATAATAAAATCATTTTCGGTTTCTAATGGGTCCAAAAATTATTATGTAATGTATAAGGTGGTTATGGGTTAAAAACCCCTCAACCAGTAGGTTTTATATAGGTTTGGGTCACTATATTAACCTTATCTTTTAGATTTAACTCTTAGTTATATAGTTTGACATTTAACATGTCTCTTTGTATTTTTATATTATATAGTTAATAAACATACTATATACTTTTAAGATAATACCAAGTGATTAATTAATGATACACCTATGATTATATATGTTCTTCAGGAGAACATTAGTTTTTTAGGAATATAATATCAATTAATAATATAATATTTATTTTAAAAACTCTTTTATGTCAATTTTGACACTATTTGGTATTTTGTTTTCGCTAAATTCAAAGCAGCATTATTACATCAAAAAAATTCATATAACTAACCATAATATGTCCTTTTAATGTAGAAAATTTGTTTAATTCATAAAAATTCTCAAATTAGATTTATTTAGATATTTATAATATCAATTATTTAAATATTTCATTAACCATGTAATTACTACATCACCATTGTGTTACAAATAAATTAAATTTTTTAATGTATATAAATTATAAATAAAATACCATAATGTAGGAAATGTTTTTATATTTCTAATTAATATTAATAATAGAATTTATCATATGTATTAACCTATATTAAAAATATTTTAGTTATTAAACTTTGATTTTAACTCTTTTAACTCTTCTTTGAATTAAATAATAATAAATGTCCTAATCTAATCCAAGTTGACCAAATAGGTTAATATTATATATATATGGTTGTTTTGGTCGAATTATACTTATAAAATAGAATTATAACATGTTTTAGTTTAATAATCATATTAGTTTTACTTTTAATTACCCTATTCACTTTTAACTGTGGTAAATTAAAATATAATGTTTCTGATCACCAAAAATTATTTTTATCTTATTGAACCAAATTTTACTACTTGATATTAACCATGTCTCTCAGATTTTAAAAATTTCCACTCACAGAAGCGGTAAAATTATGTTTTGTAGGAATTTGTAAATTCTCCTATGAGATGGGTAAAAGACGGTAAAAAGTTCAATAAAGTTTTTATATATCCAAAATTATTATAAACCGACTCCAATGAATTAAATTGAACAAATATAATTATTATGTTACTATATTGATCTAAAATAAATTTACTTAAAAAAGATAATCATTTAAATAAAAATCCAGTTTTAAACTATAACTTAGTGTTTTTCACTATTCATCAAAAATTGAATGTATTCAGAAAAATACATAAAATTTACCCTAGGCTAATTTAGATATTCAAAATCAAAAAATGATGCCTATTTTACCAAATTCAAAACATAGTAGTTTCATTTATTAATATAAAATTAATTCTCCTTGTCAAAACCAAAAAGGCGTATTGTTTTGAAATAATAACTATCAAAATATTGACATTTTTATATATCCAATTTCAATGTAATATTACTAAAAATGACCTTAATTGGATTAAATGGTAAAAATATAATCTATTAATACTTCCAAACCATTAAAATGTATAATTTGACACTATAAATTATATTTATTAAAAAAGTTATTTTCAGTTAAAATATAGTATTTCACTATTCACCCAAATGTGATTGTTATTAGAAAAACACCAAAAATTTATTGAAACTAAATTATTATGTCCTAATTCTAAATAAGATGTTTATTTTTTCAAATTGAATAAATAAAAATTTCTAATATTGGATTTGAAAAGGTTCCCCATTAAAAGGCGGTAAAATTGCATTTTTTTTGAAAAATACTTCTTTTATCAGAAAAATTAATTTGTTCTTACATTATGTATAAAAGAATAATAATATGGATTCCAAAATTATAAGGATTATATATTGTTCAAAATTTAGTTAATATTATTCATAACCGCTTTTGAACGGCTAATTTGGTAAGTCGTGGTGCGCTTGAACTCGGTGTTACATGTAGTGTAAGTTATTGAATTACTTTGAAGAAATAATGTACTATGAAATCTTGGGGTATTATAGAATGGATCAATTAGAGGAATCAAAATCTCTCTTTAACTCCCCATGAATGTCTGCTAACACCAAATGAATCTTTGAAAACTCAATATCTCATCATCACCTATGGTCCACCCATGAGTAGTCTCATCACCTGACAGACTCTCTCATAGGACCAGGCCATCAAAATTCAATAGCCTCATCATTCGCACAAGATCTAGTAGATTATATGTAACAACTATATAAGATAGTAATATTTTCCCCTTCCTATCATGAACCTTCAAATGAATATCTGAGAATAGATCCATAAGATTCCACTCACTACAGGCCTCCATAACTTCCTATATCTGAGTCCTCCTGCTCAATGCATCATCCACAACATTTCCATTCCCAAGTGTGTAGGCATGCTCAATGTGAATAGACTTAACGTACACAACCAACCATTTCTGTATCAAATTCAGATCTCACTGTGAAATGATATATTCGAGACTTTTTTGGTTAGTGAATACCACAAAATTCTTTCCCAAAGGATAATATCTTCAATAGCGTATTGTATGTACAACTACAGCTATATGGAGATCATCTGTTGGGTAAATCTTCTCATGTGGTCTCAAATTCTTAATCCCTTAAACAATGAATCCTTCCCATGGAATAATAACATATTTCTCCTCGATACCTGACGCATCACAGTAAAAAGTGTAACACTTTCCCGACTCCAGAAAAATTAGTATCGGTGCTGAAGTCAATCTCCCTTTCAGCTCCTAAAATACTGAATCTTAAGAATCTATCCACAGGTATTTTTCACCCTTCCTAGTCAGGCCATTTAGTGGAACTGTTAAGTGAGAAAATTCTTAAATAAATTTCACGTACTAACCATCTATCAGTAGAAAAATACATACCTCAAAGAAATTCTTCACCTACTCCTAGGAAACTATTTCTCTTGCTTTTAATGGGTCTTCTGATATTCCTGTCTTTGAGATATAATGACCTTATAGTGGATATGGTCTATCTAAAAGTGTAATTTTGAGATCTTATCATATAATAGATGATCACTCAGTGTAATAAAAATGATATCGTGATAAATATAATATTCATTTAGAGTGTGCGAGTAGACCAAGATATCATCCACAATGACTACCACAAAAGAATACATGTAATTATGTAACACTCGATTCATCATTTCCATGAAAATTGAAGGTGAATTTGTGAGACAGAACAAAATAATAAAATACTCGTATAGACCATTCTTAATCAGAAAGGTTGTAATAGGTATATCTATTATTCTAAAGTGTAACTGATGATAACCATACCTCAATTAAATCTTCAAAAAACACTCGAGCTCCTCGAAGATGATCAAATAGATCATCAATCCTTGGCATGGGATATCGTTTCTTGTTAGTCAACTGGTTCACATTCTCATAATCCATGCAATGTCTATGTGTACTATCTGACTCCATTTCGAAAAGAAGTGGATATACCCAAGGATAAGAACTGGGTAAGATGAAACCATTTACTTACAACACATCCAAATGATTCTTGAGATCCTATAACTTAGGTGTAGCCATCCTATATGGAGTAATAGACACCAGTGCCACTCCTAGGACAAGATAAATATAGAAATATAACTTTATATATTCAGGTAAACCTAGAAATTCATCTCTAAATCATCCTTAATGAGATCTACCACTATAGTAATGTTAGTCTATGAAGTTACAATGTCATATTGATATAAACTAGCAAGCAGAGCCGTAATTCCTCCCAACCAAATATGCTCAGGTATAACTCTTCACTCATAGACATCACATTCACCCTTGTGTAGAAGTGAACATCCCTATAGTGATGTGAAACACACCTGATGATGATATAAGTAAACAAATGCCTGAAATTATAATAAAAAGTCTATTCTGATAATGAAAACGAATCATGTCATCTCTATGTCATAGAGGTCACATAAAAAGAGGCATCCTCCAACCTTAAGAGGGAACTGCTTTAACGGAAGTACACTACCCGTCCTAATCCCCAATAGAATTCCATGGGACATAACATCCCCAAAATTAATGATACTGAAATTAAGGCTCTCCATAATGGAAATAGATATAAAACTATAGGATGCCTCAGTATTCAAAAGAGGAGAAGCCAACACTGAGGAAACTAGAATCGTAACTCTAATCGTAGAGGGTCATGGATCCTACATCGGTTGGGTTTGTTCTACTGGAAAGGTATGACCTATAAAGTTTCCCTACAACAATTGCTAACTACCCTAACCTGATCCACCATGAGGTCACTGAAAATATACCATCTAGATACCACGTTCATGGCGTCCTCCTAGGTCTAAATAGTTTGAAGAACATTATTCCCATAACTGATGAGAAACTGGTGGTCCTACTCCTAAACATGGAGTCATAGAAGAAACCCTCTCAATAGTTGAAAATGAGAAAAATAAACAAAAAACACTACATATTGCCTATCATGCTGCAAGATTGGCTCTCAACTGGGTGCTTTGGGCAATGTGGTATCATATGCTGACACTTTCTACACTGGTATCATACCACCTGGATACCTGAAGAAACATCATGTGAATGCGCCCTATAGTGTTTCCAACTATATATATAAGGTGTGCCAACCCTGAATGCTGATCCTCCCTCACTCGCAGCTCGAAAATTCCTCAGATTGCGCTTAGTAATTAGCATCTAGGTCATTATAGCATTCACTAAAGTCAACCATACTACGTTCACCTATGATCAAATGACATAACTGAGACCATCCTCAAAACTCCTATCCAAAGATAGCTCATCACATCATAGAACTGGTGTGAAGAGTTGATTCTCTGTAAATATAGAAGAGTAGTCCATCACTGAAAAGGCATCATTCTCAAAATTCATGAACTCTCGGGCTCGATCGTCCCACAACAAATCAGGATAGAAGTAACCATCAAAGGTCCTCTGAAAATCTTCCCAAGCCACATTCTGATGATGTTCTGCATGTGTGATAACATCCCACTATCTCATTATGGAATCATGTAACATGTACATCACTATAATTACCCTACTCTCAAGAGGAATATCCAGATGGTCCAAGATAGATAGAATAGCCTCTATCCACAACTATGTAGCATGTAGTCCCCCATCCTAATAAAAAAAGCGAGGATGCTACTGCATGAACACCCACACCAGCTCTCCCTTAGATGGGGCAGGATGCAATGCTCCGTGAAATGTTTTCATCAACCATATAATGCATTCACAAAACTGTGCATCAGCTCCTGTGTCTAGTATAACAGCTAGATCCAAGACGGGAAAAACCGAAAGATCTACTATTAGAACATGATCTAACATTTTTTGTTTCTAATCATTTCCATGTATCTAGTGTAATACCTAAGGGCGTCTTGGTGGCATGAAACTGCATGGTCAAGAACAAAACTTAGTTGAATATTATCAACAATCAAAACATTGAATTGGAATAATGGAAAATGATAAAATAAATATTCATGGTTTAAAAAACAGGGATACATGACATGTATCACCTCCACATGAAATATTCTATTAATACTTAACATGGGATTGTACCTCTTCCAAAACTGGTTCTGTAACACCCCTACAAATGGTGTGTTCCTCATATGACACAGTGAGTACTTGAATTTTCCTTCCTCCCCAAGTAATTCTAAATGGCTCGAACCACACAGTTCTCTCTTAGGTAACACTACATGGCGTGTTCACCCTTAACACAACATATACAACATATGTTCTAACTACTAATGTCATTAGTCATATAGTCAGATGCATGATTAAATCTCCATAGCATGCATAAACGAGACACAAAATGTACAGTCTATATTTTTTCCACCCATGTCATTAGTCAAATAGTTGGATACACAGTTCATTACAACATGGTGTGTAAAATATAGGAACGTTGTGTTCGAAAAAAATTTCACAACCAAGTGTCTTTGGTCACACATCCAGTCACACTGTGAAAGTCTACACGGTGTGTACATTTGTTACACAACCAAAACTTAAGAAAAGTTGTTTCTTCTAAAACAGAGGAACACGTGACATGTGTTCATCACAGCACACGTCGTGTTGTCTAGGTTTCCAGACAGTAATCCTCTGATTCTAATATGAAACCATTAAAACAGAATTTTTTTTCAGTGAAATGAAAAATTCCGACCCATGAAAGCCCATACTCTCATGAGTAAATGTTTGGAATTTTTATTCAGATCATAATTTGACAAAATTAAATTAATGTTCAAACATAACCAACACAATTATGATCCAAGAGGGCCCATAACACCTCAGGGACCAATGTTTGGTGACTATCAAAATTAAACATTACATATTCCCATACCCTATCAAAATAGTAGGTATTATATCTTGATATCTCTCACAACAACACTCATATCTAGCACAACAACTATCACAATATCATAAATTCTGTATTCATCCTAAATTACATTACACGAATCCCTGGCATACGATCTATAACACGTTATCATATGATTAATGATATGTAATACCCTCATCTAATAAGTTTGTAGTAGAAATAGAACCAAAATAATATCAATGATAACAGCACAAAACAAGTGAATCTCCCAATGGTAAAATCAAATCAACTACTATAAATGCAGTACTAGAAGAATTGAAATATTTGATGTACATTGGTTTTTTTCTGTACACAGGTTAGCTACTGCCGGGTATAGATAATTACAAACTACTCATTCCCTCCTATCCATGTCTATAGGCTTCAACAAGTATGAAAAATAACAAAAAAAAACTACCATTGATACAAATTTGTAATGTCCCAGTTCTGGGAGCCCCCAAAGGTGCCTCGAACTGGGTTGGTCATATAACCTAAAGAAACTTTCCCCAAATACCAAAGGCTACCAAATAGAAGTAAGATCCAAGGTCTTATATTAGGTAATAAATTCCCTCATTTATAGAGTATACAACACATAATAAATAATAAAAATCAATAGCGGAAGCAGTAATACCATAAAACAAAATAAACCCCAGATGACTGATAGTATAAACGAACGAAACTTATATAAATAAATGATGCATGTCACGAGTATCTTGGAAATCATCCAAACAAGTCATAATGATTGAAATAAAATACTAAAACCAATATATAGAAATTTTTAAACTACAAAAAAAAACACAAGACTCAGCATGGTCCCATGCTCTCCAACTCCAAAAGAAATCAAATACTTGATGAAGAATGGGTGTTTTCCCTTATATGTACCTGCAACCATATAATCTATTTGGGTATAAAAGCATGACCCAAAACGTTTGTGAGAATAATCCTAGTAGGAAACCACCAAATAACATGTTCCTAATAATTTATGAATATATATATAGCCAAAAATATTGAAAATGAAGAAATAATCATAAAAGTAATCAAAAGTAAACAATCTTGTAGTTCATCAATTACATTTATTAATTACTCAATCCATTGATTAATGTAAACTTGGGATATATACTATGATATGTATCCCCTTGAATAGTATCAAAAAATACAAGTCTTGAAAGACCATCAAAATAACCATGTATGACCAATTCTAAGCTTGTGCTTTGGTTGTCAGACTCATCACAACCATTCAATCGTTAATAAGCAACCCTATTGGAATGTTCTCAATGTATAACCCATATAGTTTACATATCAACAATTTAATAAATAATGAACCTTTGGTAAAGATCATAAACTCTAACCCCTTTGGACCTATATAGAACAAGTCATTTAAAAACTACCTCTTCGGTAGCTCTCATAGTCCATACCCCCTTGTTCTGCATATCAACTATAAAATAAAATGACCCCTAAGTAGTGATCTTAATCAAATCCCTATGGTCCAATATTAATTTAATAATTACCCTCTGGTTAGTTCTCATGATATAACCCCTCTAGACTATGATCACCTGACAGCTCTCACAGCCAATACCTCACAGTTCAACATAACAACAATTATATATAAATGATCCTACCTCAAGAAACTCTCACTGTCAATTCCCCTTGTCCATACATTCGCAATGTGAAACAAATGCATCCTAAATAGACAATAACTCTATCATAACAACACTAGGAATGGAAAACAAAACACTCCTAACATTCTTTACAGACCCAACACCCAAAATCAATCCAACAAGGGTAAAACGACATAAATAATGGAAATAAACCTTATCCATAATCAATATCCCATTCTCAAACAAACACAACATAACTTGTCTTAAATAATTTCAAATTTAAAGACACACAATACCCCAAAACAGGGGTATTCTTAACTTTTATTATATATAATCCATTGAAAACTAATGAAAGAAACAAAGAACCTACCACAATGTTGTATAATGAACACTCTAGAACATCGGCCCTTGATTCGGCCTAGAATGACATAAATATACAAAAATTTTAACATCTTTCAACCTTGGATAACATGATAGAGAGGAGAAACGAAGAATATAAGCTCTAGGGAATGAGAGAACTCACTGGTGGGAATCCAACGCACCCGACGAAATCTCAATCGGAGCACGGATGAAGCAACAAAAGGATCTCAATTTTATTCACTCGTGCATCACTCTCCAGTAAAAACCATAAGGAGTATAAGATCATTCTTGAGATGAGATGTGACCCTTATCTTATTAGTCAATTAAAATGAAAAGTACCTGGGGTTTTCATTTAAAGTACCCGCCATGTACTAGCCTCAACCGGCCCCCGCTTTAAGCGGTCTTCCAGGTTACCCACATGGCCATGTACTCGGCCATTACATGGTCAGTACACAACTACATGAAGAAACTAGGTACATATAATGTACTCAAAATTGCACAATGTGTACTTAGAAAATTTCTTGTTTCTTCCTTTTCCAAAAATAAATCCCAAAATTAAGATCTATATCTGAAATACAGATTTGGGTTCAAAAAAATAGGATTAATATAAAATGGAATATGGTTGTTTCATAATCATAATAACATATCATTATATAATTGATACAAAATTTATTACTTTACAAAAAAATAACTGAAAAATAGTACGTGGAAGAAGAAATAAGTTTGAATTAATCGGTAGAGAAGATTACCACTTCTTCAATGTGCTTCCTCTAAATAATTTCTTAAAGCACTAGAGTTCTTATTTTAAGAATACTAGAAACCCTGGAATGATACTAGGGATATTTATAAAGGATATAGTTAGGTTATGGTCGAGATTAACTACTCAATGTGATATGAAGAGGTTAGGGGGGAGGTTTCCTTTTATAATTTAGGTGAGGGGCACTTTTGGGATCTTCAAAAATATTAATTTATAATAAAATAAAAATAAAACCAAAATCCTCAAAAATGTAATATTTTGGAATATCAGATGAGATATGTTTTTAATCACATAAAAAAATTTACACACATTTTTTTAGTCCATATAAACCTTCCCATTTTGAATGATACATCGTTATTCTGTTTAATTTTTAACTAGGGTAACCAATATTTCAATATTAAAAGGGAGAAATATTTAAATATATGATGTCAATTAGATAATAAATATGTAACATAAGACATCTTATACCATATATGAATTGTTATATATTTTTTTAAAAATATTTTATTGTTATTAATTAATTTAATAAAACGTTATTTTGAGAAACAATCAATAGTGTGAATTTTGACACTGTTCAATTCATTGACTTTTTAAAATATAAGATGAAAAGTGAAATTCAAACCAATTATTCAAATTATATTAGTAAGATTCCAAGGTCATCATGAATATTAATTGGACATATTAATTATCCAAAATTATTGTTATTTTAATATTTTTATAATATTCATTTTATATTCCCCTTAATGAAATAAATAGTACACTTATTTTGTGTAATTATTTAATGTGATTAATTTTTGAATAAAAAATGAAAAGAGAATATGATGGTCAGGATAAAAATACTATATTTAAAAAGAATACCTATAATAGAATATATCTTATATAGAATCCATCGTAAAAATGGTGTACTTATTAGAACATGAATCTATCAAGTTTATCATCACACTAAATAAAATAATATTAGTGGCATAATATATTCTATAACACTCATAATGGTCAATAACCCAACCCTTGGATGGTTATAGTCATGGTATACCTGAAAAGAAAGTATTTTTTCATATGTTTGGGTCTCATAATGGTTATTGTCAATTTACTCATTATTATTTTATGGATTTCTCATCAATTAAATAATGACTACATCGTTAAAGTAAAATACATTATGGTAATTATTTATTACCTAAAAAATAAATGTGAATTCTAGTAATAAGAAAATAAATATTATCATTCAAATTATTTTTAATAAACAATTTTATTTTTCGTATAATATTACATTAATAATGATATAGTTATTAAAATTTGATTAAGACGTATTTTACTTTTCTTTTAAAAAAAATAAATTATCCTAATATCATCCAAGTTTCTTCCAAAGGATACTATTTCAAAATATGGATAATTTAGGTTGAAAACACTCATTAAATGATATTATTACAAGTATTAGGGTAATATCATAATATTTTTTATATGCTAAATTTCCCAATTTACCGTTTTTCTATATTAATATAAATTTATGAACTTAATATTCATAATGCCAAAATTATATATATTATATTAAAATAATTTTGAATTCTTGATTCCAAATAAGAAATTCATTTTTAAAAATTAAATCATTAAAATTTTAGTAATTAATTTAAAATTAATCCTTCAATTAGAAATAGAGACTGAGTTTTAAATGTTAAAACATTGAAAAATATTGAAATGTTTTTACATCTGAATTTAAGGTAAAATTATATAAAAAAACACATTATATTGAATTATTGAAATATATTATATTTATACGATAAATAAATTCAATATCATAATTTATCAATATAAATTATTTTGATCAAAAAATTAGTTTTCAATTAAAATTTATTGTACTTGTACTATTCATCAAAAAATTAATATTATCTAGAAAATATGAAAAATTTATCCAAGGTAAATTTTTATATCCTTCTTCAAAAGAAAGTTTTTATGTTGTGGTATAAATATTATTAATCTATCAAAATCATAATTCAAAACATGTTCTCTGTTAAATAGTTGAAAATTTTACATTTTAAAAATATTTGTTTTTTACATCAATTATGCTTTATTCATTCCATATCACAAAAATATCTATCTGATGAATAGAAAAAATATTTTACTATGTTTATAACATATATATTTCAATAATTTTATTTACTAATAGTAAATAACTCAATTTATTTTAATAAAAAAAATATAATTGATTTATTTTTTTCATAAATAATTAGTTTCCATTTAATTCACCATATATATTCATAAGATAGTCATATTTATTTTTGTTAACTTAATAGATAGTTTAAATGTTTCATTCTATACTAAGGGTCTATTTTCGTTCATTTAAAAACATTATTTCATCCAATGCATTAAAATGAAGAATTATAATTATTTAATATAAATATTTCAAAAAACATCTGAGTGTTATATTCTACCCCCCTTAAACTAAATTTATCCATAAAATTTTTCTTTAGTATTCAAAGAGATAAGGGTAATTGAGCCTTGTCACTTCCTCCAGATCCCACAATGCTTCCTCAATTTGGTGGTTCCTTCATAAAAATTCAACTGACTGAGTTGTCTTGTTTTATTGAAGTTTTTCAATAAGATCTGGAATCTCTATCAATTTTTATTAATATGAAATATCATTTTCTATTGGTATAACATCATGGTTTAGTAATTTGAAATGATTAAGAATGTACATCCTTAGGATAGATATATGGAACACAACATCTTCCTCATAGAGAATCAGTTGAAGCACTAATGGGTAAACTTACTTCCCAACACAATCCCGAATTTCAAAAGTATTGATATACCTGGGATCAATTTTACCTTCTTTACAAATCCCATTACCCTCTTCCAAGGATATATTCGTAGTAACACGTTATCATGCACTTCAAACAATAGGTATTTTCTTTGAATTCCAGTATAATGATTTTGACTCTATGATGATCTTATATGTTGTTTAATAGATCTAAACTTTTCCAAAATTTCATCAACAAGATCCGGTTATAAGAGTGTTCTATCGCCAACTTCATCCCAACATTATAGTGTTAGACACTTATTTCTATAGTGGGCTTCATAAGGAGCCATCAAAATACTGGAATGAATGTTATTATTGCATTAAAATTCCCCCAAAGGAAGATGCTTATCGCAACCACCTTTGAAATCCATAGAGATATCTCTAAAGAAGTCCTCTTGAGTTTTAATTTTCATCAAAAATTCACCATCTATCTGAGGATGATAATAAGTGATGAAACATAACACTGAATAAAGATCCTACGAAATAATTTTCCTAAACTTTGATGTAAACCTCAGATCCAAAATAGATATAATGTACTGCGGTACCCCATGCTATATTACCACTTCCAATACATATATCCTGTAAATATGATCAATAGGAAAACCATCTCTAACACGAATGATGTTTTCTGAATTCATAAGGAAAAAACATATAACCCATACATCATTATGTCATTTAGAGGTTTCGGGAATTATGTTGAAAAAACCCATTGTCATGTTTTCACATTTCCATTCAGGTATGGGTAATGGATGTAACATCCCCTTAGACTTAAATCTTTTGGACTTAATATCTTCACTAACCAAGCACCAGGATACTTATTTGGAATCAAATCATTTTATAAAATCCCATTAGAAATACGTTTTCTAGTCCATGTATATAGTTTTAATTCCTATATGAATTGGGAAATAGGAACTATGAGCCTCATCTAATATAACATTATTTAATTAAGGTATGGGAGGAATAAAAACCTGGTTCATGAACCTTATTATTACATCATAATGAATGATGAATTTCAGAACATTTCTGACTATCTTTAACAGCTCTACATATCCCTTCTATTCCTCCATATTATTCACAAGTATACCTGGTTGAACATTAATTTGATAAAGGTAAGATTACTCCAATTCAATTAAAATTTTAAGATTCATCCATTGAAAATCCATAAATATTGGCTCTTTTTTTATCCTCGTCATGGAGTGGATATCGTGGACCTTCCAACTCAAAATATCTTTTCCCATGTCTTCCTTTCCAATATGGTATGTTATTGAGCAGTAATAATCCTTAATAAACTCCAATCATATTCATTGATGAATATTTGGATCCTTTTATGTGAAAATATACCTTAACCTTCTATGATTACTATAAATATCAAAACATTCATAATAAAGATAATGCCTCAATATCAGTAGAGAAAAGATTGCCACAACTGTCCCCAAATCATGAGTTGGGTAATTTTTCTCTTGGATTTTCAATTTTCATAAGGTAGATGTTATCACCATATCATTTTTCTTGAGAACCCAACCTACCCCTTGTTGGATGAATAAATGTAGATTACAAACCATCATACACTATAAGGTAGTGTGTGTACATGTGCACTAGATATCATTCTTTTTAGCTATTTGAAATTCTATTTACATTTCTCAATTCAGACGAACATAACTCATTTACGATTAAACATTGTGATTGGATTAGAAAATCATGGGACTTCATTCACAAAAAATTTATAATATCTATCCAAACGAAGAAAATATTTGATCTTAGTTACTATTTTTAGCCTCTACTAAATTTCAATAACTACTGTTTTTGTTGGATCTACAGATATCATATCACTTGATATTATGTGACCCAAAAATGAAAATTTCCGAATCCTAAATTAACACATAGTGAATTTTTCATAAAGATTATCCTTTATTATGGTATTTTGTACAATTCCCAATTAGTCTTCATGTTCTTCCATTATTTTGAATGGATAATAATATTTTCATTAAATACTACAAAAAACATATTAAAATAGTCTCTAAAGACCCTATTCATTAAATCCATTATGATAGTTGGCGAATTAGTAAGACCCAAAGGCATCAATATAAATTCATACTTTCCATACCTCATATGGAATATCGTCATTGGTATATCATCATTCAGAATCATTAGTTTGTGATATCCTGACTGAAGGAAAATCATGTAATAGTATTTTTTTTCATAGTTAGTCTAATAAGTCATCAGAGTGGGGAATAGGTTGTTTGTTCTTGATAGTGATCTTGCTATGTTCTTGATATTCTGTACAATGTATCTTTGATTGATCTTTCTTCATAACAAATAGAATAGGTGCACCCCAAGCTGACGGACTAGGTGATATGAATTCCTTTTCAAGATTGACATGGATTTTTCTCTTCAATTCCTACAAATCAATTGAGGAAATTATATATGGTGACTTTGAAATATGAATATCACCAGGTATGACTTCAATTAAAAAATGAACCTAACAATTTGGTGGAAGACATTGCAATTCCTCTAGAAATACATCATCAAACTCGTGTACAATGGGTGTATTCTTAAATGTGAATTTATCCTCGACAAATTGAGATAGATGAAATTCATTTACATGAATAAAGACACACAATATTGATTAAATTTACACATTATGGTAATATTCATCATTGCATTAATAGATGACCATAGATTGATCTGGAATATTAAATGTGAATTCCATTTCCTAGAAATTATTGAAATCTCAATAATGGTAAGCCAATACATTCCATGAATCATATCAAAATACACTATATGAAATACCACATGATTGGAATGAATCAATTTCCCACAAAATTCAATGAGAGAATAATTATAAACATTTTATGTGACCGTTGTGCCATTAATAGTTATCACTACTATCCCAAAATATAATTAGTGATGTAATATGGAGATACCCTTGGAATATTATTTAGAAATAAAAGAGTGGGTTCATCCAAAATCAAATAAAACATTTTATAAATTATAGTTTACTTTATGTGTACAATTCACCACATCATCATCGTACTCTACATTGCCGATAATCATCGCTTGTGACATGGATTTTCCATTGGCCTTAATAATTTTCTAACAACAATAATCATAAAAAATCCTTGGATTATGGAAATGATTGGAATAATTCCCCATTTCATTTCACATGTAACATTAATGTCTATGTGGTGCATTTTTTTATCCTTTTGTCTATTCGAATAATTACACATCATTTTTCTATCACATTGGCATTCAACTTACTGATTACCCTCTCTCAAACATTTAAAAAAATTTGTAGTCTATTTAATAAAATTACCTTCATGATTCTTTCCACACTTTTAGTAGAAATGAAAAAATCATATTCTTTTCATTTTGGTCATTATAATGTCCCTTGAATTCAATTTTTATCTTCTTATCAAACCCATATGACTAATGGGTTAATAAAATCTCCCACTCAACATTTAGAGCACATCAAACTATTTCTTAATATCTATTTTTGTACCTTATGGATAATACCCTTTAGAGACATCGTTTTATTCCACAAAATAATTGATCAATTTTATTCTCAATTTGGATAATAATTCAAGATTCATACCTTGTGATTCTTGTAAAAGTTTCTTCTTATGTACCAACTGAACCAAAATCCATTTTCTTAAGTTAAATGAACTCATTCTACATCATTTTTCATGGAATATGAGGAATGTTCTTATTAAAAAATAAGTCCATGAAATAATACCATTCCATGGATTAAATTTATTATCATAGTCACGTATTCTAGATATGGTTCCACCAATGATCAGCTTCACCTTCCAAATGAGAGACTCCTAAAATAACAATATCATGTTTGGAACATTAAAGATCTAAAAATATCTTTTCAGTGGTACAGATCTATTATTCATACAATAATAGATCAGAAGACCCACTGAAAGAATGTGGATGCTACATAATGAAGGGATTAATAGAGTTTTTTATCTCTATTTCTTGTTTGGAAGTCCTACATGATTCATAGTTAGAAAATGTTTTGTGAGCATAGCTACCTGATTTTTCATTCCATATCCCATAACATTTTGTTTCTCGTGAGAAAAATCATTACATTTCCCATCACAGTTAATAGTAACACAGTTCTTCTGGGTTCAATCCATTTACTAAAACTGTGATTAATAGTGTGACAAACACTAATCATAATGGTAGAACCACATAATAAAGAAGAAAATTTCTAATTTGGATACTTTAGTTTTTATCCTACGTTATTCATAATAATTTTTGTATAGTATGATTTTAACCAATACATTAATACATCCTTTGGGTTCTCAATATGGTATTAACACAATAAATTCCAAAGGTTATGTATACCACTCCTCTAATAAAAAATATAATGAATCATAATTTACCAACATAGATATTACATTGAAATTGATGAATATTAATTAAAAAATATAACAAGATTCAACCAGACTATATAGGTATAATGTCTTTAAAAATCCGGAAACATAAACAATTGGTTCATGTGAAATCTTCATAATTTATCACATTTTTCTTCATAACTAGATAACTTTTTGAAAAGTCATAAATAATACCCTTAATTTTGTCAAGGGGAAAAGAAAAATAAGAATGGTTGATCTCATATTCTTAGTAAGGTAAAACAAGGAATATATCAATCATATCATAATCATAATACTTAAGAATATATCATTTGAAAATATTTTCATACATATGACTGATTGTGATATTATTCCATGGGATAAATCATAAAAGATCATAAAAATCAATGAACATAATACAAAAATTCATAACATATGACATGAAATTTTGCGGCATAGATATTTGATTAGAAAATAATTTCATATTAGTCAAGGCTCATTTCCTAGACCATCATAGTAGAAACTTTTATTACTGTTATGAATTCACTCCTTATTCCAGCCATATATTATTGAACCGAGATCATTTCATGTTCATTCCATATCTATATAATGATATATAAATATTTACAAAAATCACTGGAGGTATATATAAGTCATTCCCATCTCAAATTGAATTAAATCTTATGAGTTCCACAATAACATAAATCATCCATCATAACCTAAAGAATAAAAATGGGTTTCACTAAGAATCATTCCACCATAGCATATTCATTGTAAAATAGATGGATTTGGTAAATAATATTCGATCATAGACATATTAAAACCAAAAGAAAAATAATATTTCTTATTTAAAACCTAATATGATTAGATAATTCCATCATAGATGGAAAATATTTGTGATTTAACAATTGAAAATATTTCTTCCGTAAAATATCCTTTCTTCTTCAAAAAAATTTTTTTCTCAAAATACCACGAAATTGAAAAAGATTAGAATTTATTTTAAAATAAACATGAAATAATGTAAATTAAGATTCATGAAAATAAGGCATTATGAAATATTTTAATTCCATTCCTGCTGTATATGAAAAATAGTTCTCCTTATACATTTTTCGTAAATGTAATAAAGAACTGCATATTAAAAATGACAAAAGATTCCTTTCATAATGTTTAATAAAAATTAACCAATGGGTAAAATACACTTAAATTACTGTAGAATAATAGAATCAATATTTTATAAATACATATTTAGTACATGGATGATATATACACACACTGGTAAATACATATGTATAAACAATTTTGGATAATAATTAGATTGTGAAATTAGCCCTTATCTTTGGCCAGATTTACATTGTATATATCCAAACCTCCAGTATATTGATTTAAAAAATAAAATTGAAGTATTTAAGAATCATATTTTTTTTGATACAATTTATGATGATATTATCATCTGTTTTTCAATAACACTATTACTCATTCATCATGTGTTTTATTTTCTTGTACATGTTTTGGTAGATAAGTTTTTGTTCCTATTTTTATGTTATAATTATATCATTTATAGAATGGTATTATATTAATATATATCATATTAATTAATTAAATTCATTTATATAATCATTATTTAATGAAGACAGTGTATAATGAATCGCATCACATCGTGGACATGGTTGGACAAACATACACACAAGTGACAATATCATTCCAAAAATTGGGGAATGGTATTAAAGTTGATGGTGTGTAATATTTTAGAATAAATATCATGTTATAATAATAATATATAATTTTTATTTCATAATTATACCCATACATGTAAGGGGGTGCAGAAAACATATTACCCCACAACGTGGAGATGGTAAGTCATACGTACAGATGCATAATGACATCATTTTTCATAGGACCTATAGAAGGTACAATATGGTTATTGAAAAATAATAATATAATATAATAATATAACTTATAATATAGTTATTACCTTCTAATGAAACAACTAATTTATAAAAATTAGAAGAAAAAATATTTATGAATGCGTCAATAGAGGATATTACCTCTTCTTTAATGTTCACCATCTAAATCTATTCATTAAGAACTGTAGTTGGTGTTTTAAGAAAACAAGACCCTATTGAACATATCGATGGATGTTTAGAATGTAAATTTGTATGGTGTGGACTATTTTTAAGACTCAATTTGATGTTAATAGATGAGGGAGTATGTTGTATTTTTTATTTGAGCGGAGGGTAACTTTTGGGATCTTAAGAATTATTAATTTAAAATAAAATCAAACCACATTCGAGAACCTTCAAAATGTCCCAATTTAGAATATGTGATGACATAAATATTTAATATCAGCAACCAATAAATTTTAGAAACCATTTTCTAAAAAATTTTACCTTAACGTTTTAACTAACACTTAGTTATTTTATTAATATTCAACTAGAGTAACATATATTTCAACATTAAAAGGGTTAAATTTTACTTATTTGATGTATACTTGAAAATAAATAAATACCTTATAAGATATTTGACAATATAATAATTTTTATTTTTATTTGAAAAATGTTTTATGATTTTTAATAATATAATAAAACATTATTTTGGTAAATAATCAATAGTTTATATTTTAAAATTATTCCATTCATTGAATTTTAAATAATATGATGAAAAAAAAAGTTAACTTCTAACTAATTATTTTCTTATATTCCAAAGACGTAAAATTCATTTATAATGCTTATCAAAATAATAATTATGCCATATTATAGTTATTTTAATAATTTTAATAATATTTATTTGATATTTACCTTATTAAAATAATTACTACAATAGTTCCGTGTAATTATTTAATATGCATATTTTTTAGTAAAAATATTAAAATTCTATGATAAAGATAAATCTACAATATTTTTCATGAATATATTTAATTGAATATATCTTCTTTAAAATCCATAATAAAAATGTGAGACTTATTAAATCACAAATTTTAAGAGTTTATTATCATTTTAAATAAAATAATATAAGTGTCATAATTTCTTCTATATGGATCCATATGGTCAATAACTCTGCATACTAGTGTTTATGATATACATATAAATTAAAACTATTATTTGGTCCTGTTTTGGGTATTTTAATTATCATTATCAAATTAATAATAAATATTTTATTTATTTCTCATCAATTAAATAATTTTTGTATCATTAAAAAATAAGTCTCTAAGGTAGTTATATTTTTCTAAATATTATAAATATATTATCATGAAAAATAAAAACTTTTTTTTTTGAAATTAATATTTATAATCGAATTTATTTTATGTCAAAAATTTTATAAAGAATTATATAATTATAAACATTTGAGTGAGTCATATTTAACATTTTTTTTAAATCAATTAAATTAAATTTCATAATGTGTTCCAAATATATTAAAAAAGAACACCATTTTGACCCAAGGATTATTTATGTTTACAAAAAATAATCCAATAATATTAGGAAATGTGTTAGGGTAATTTGGTAATATTATTATTAACTTTAATTTCCTTATTTACCTTTGAACTGTAATAATAAAAAGTTCAAAAGTTATTATTCTTAATGTCCAAAAATAATGGTAATCTATTTAAATAATTTTTAATTATTGATTTTAAATATTAAATTATTTATTAAAAATTAAAATCTATGATTCATTATTAATTCATTTAAAATTAATCACATTGTCAGAAAAAGAGAATGAGTTTTAAAGGTTAAAATATTGCAAAAGATTGAAATTTTTTTAAATTTGAACTCAATGTAAATTTAATGATAATGACAAAGATTATATTTAATGATAAATACATAATTTATTTATACTTTAAAGCCATTAAATATTATAATTTAACCAAATTAATCATTTTAATGAATTTTTTTATTTCAAATAAGACTTTATGTATAGTTATTATTCATCAAAACATGATAGTTGTCTGAAAAATTTGAAAAATTGATTCCAAATAAATATTTATATCAGTTTTCTAAATAACATTTTTATGTTCTCATATAAAAATTATTAATTCATGAAAATATTAATTTAAATGTATTTCTCCATTAAAAGGAAGAAAAAATTACCCTTTTTAAAAACAAAATATAGGTTTTCATACATCAAATCGAGTTTATTCATATGCTATGAAAAAAAATATTGGATGAATATAAAAAATATTTTATTTTTTAGATAACACATATATTTCATTAATATCATTTACAAATAGTAATTCAATCAATTAATTAATTCAAAAAATAATAATATATAATTGATTTTTATTTCGTTCCAAAATAATTATTAGCCAATTAATTCACCATACATTTTCCTAAGATAGTTATATTTATTCACGCATACCTAAAACCAAAGATAAATTGGTTATTTTCTAAAAGGAGAATATTATGGTTTGTTTAAACTCATGATTTCATTCAATTCATTCTATTAAAGAATTATATTATTTTAAGAAAATACTTCCTAAAAATATCCAGGTGTTATATTTCTCGTCTCACCATATAGAACCACCCCAATGATAGGCCCTCCACTTTCTTTCCTCCCCACACCATGGTACCAAAATTCTCCCTTGTCCCTTGGGGGTACACTCTTCATCCCTTAATACCACCTTCTGGCTTTTCCATGATAGTCTACCTTAGACATGGTTAACCCTCAGAGGTCCCAAATAAGGCTCTTATCTTGTTGGTTATACCTTACTGGTTTGATGGTAATTTTTTTTATAAACAACCATATTTATTACAATGAAATTTTCCATGTAAAATAGTGAAATGTAAATCCGTATTCAAATGAAATCCCAAAACACTATAATCAATCCTTAATCCATAATTAATTTCATTTTTCTAATACAATCATAAATCCCAAATATTTTAATATTAAAAGTGTTGTAAACAATGTATTAATTCCACTCACCATTGGCACATCTTATATGAAATAAAATTCCTCACTAGAATAATCAAATTTATAATTCATCTTCATATGAATAATATAATTCCATTAATGAATTATTAAAAAAATAGGAGATAACTCTCAATAGCAATCCAATGGTATAAAAAAAACTTCAAATAATTTCATATTGACTTATAGATAACAAATGTACTGAAAAAATCACAACTCAAATAATACCTTCATTCAATTTAGTTTCTCCAATCACCCACTATGGATTTCTTTTTCAATACTGATGTCAATTTCAAATTACAATAATCTTTAACTCTACAACATACATATAAAAAATATATGTATGAGAATTAATTGTTGTTATAAAAAACTCTAACAATTAATGTTTTCTTCTTCTCTCCTTGAGTCCCCTCCTCTCACAAGATATGCTACTAATGAGAAATTAAAAGAGATCTATTTTAGAGAAGAAATATATCAAATTTCATATATAAATGATTCATTAATTAAACATATCAATTCCTATAGGGGATAACCATGTGTATAAAATAGGGGTGGTCAATCTATACACCAATGTTTTAAATTAATTTTTTAGAATATGATACCAACACTCAAAAATTATATCAGGGGATGCTAAATATATATTAAAATAAACTTTATAAATTTTCAAAATAGATATATTAAAAATATTCTTATAAACTAATTCACTTTACCTGTATCAATACATTTTATTTTTGTCATAAAATTATTATATTCTTTTATTCTGATTAAAAATTGTTATTTATATATGTGGAGTCAAATATTTATTTTTGACTTTTACATTCCATTATGTTTTGAAAATAAAAAACACATACTCTTAAAGATATATTTTCTTTCATTAAAATGATTATATTTTGGATCATGTTATAGCTTACCCACGATCATTAATGTTTTACTAAATTCTTTATTAATCATGTATAACAATATTCTAAAATAATATTTTGATTTCCTCTAAAATCAGATTGTGATTTTATCTCAAATCAGATTCCTATTTCCTCAAAAATCAGACTCTGATTTTTTTAGAATTTAGAATCCAATATTAGATATTTTCAAAATCTGTTTATTTTATTTATTAAAATTACTAAATTTCAATAAAGTTACATTCTATTTTATCATATCAAAATTTTAATAATATTTCCCATATTTTTTTTTACAGAACGATGTCGTTACATAGTTTATATTATCGTGTAATATAAAATGATGTTTTCCAATTTGTTAAAATTTGACCATTTCTTGTGTGCCACCAAAATAGGTCCCTCCAAAATGTCAGGGAAGTATGACTGTTGGAGGAGAATGTGACCATTGGATATTGTCTTATAAATACAAAATATTTTTCAGGTGATGAGTTATATGAAATTTTGTGAGAATTGAAAATCTATAAGGGCTCTTCTGGATTTACATCCTACTGAATCCTTGAAGAGTTTATGGTGTAAACAACTTTTTCTACTTAATTAAATCTTCAAGAAGCTTTGTTTTGTCTAATATGATTCTGATTTTTTCTATATACAATTTAGGGATTCCAAGCTAAAAGAAGTTAGAGGTTCTGATAACATTACAGATCGAGGGCATGTAGGGATAGCAAGAATGATTCTAATCATCGTATCGAGGGATTAGCCTGGTGTGGGTAATAAATAATTTTTTGAATGTATAAATCAAGGGATATTTATACATTATTTCTTGATACCAATATATTTAGGTTAAAATATTTATTTTTTACTTGTTTTACGTTTTTAACTACATGTTCTTGTAATCCATTTTATTTAGTTATAGAGATAATGTGTAACATTTTTAAACATTATTATTCATTTAAAAACTATGATATATTATATTATATATACATAAAGGAAGAATACATCCTTACGTAATCTCATTTATGTATCTTGGATCCACATTATCGGATCCTAAGAATGTTGAAGTGTTTTTTAAGAACTAAATACGGTATTTAAATTCATATTATTTATCTTTGTTAAACATAGATTTAAATATTGTTAAATAAAAATGGCTTCAAATCCTACAATTCAACAACCTCTTATAGTTGAGAAATCCAAATCTACATTTCAATTATATAATAAGTAATATAGTAGGTCTCTAAAATACTTATACATTCATATATGTTTTATTACTAATCTGATCTTTCTTTACTTTACATGTTCGCGATTTTCATCAAAATTTCATTTTAAACCATTTGATCATAATAATTTTTTACTATTCAAATTTTTTATAATAATTCATTAAGAATGATAGGAATAAATCTTGGATAAATATACAAATTAAATCCTACCATACCTCCAACCATTAATGGGAATGACTACTAATATTTGAGAGATAGAATGAAGACTTTTGTTATCAATACCAGTGTTGAGAACATCATCAAGAATGTTGGAGACTATAAGATTCCATACAAGGAAGTCAGAACCATCACCAAACAAGAAAAATAAGACTATCAACTTATCATTAGGTATACAAAATTTTATTATGTTCTATGACGAGGAACATCTATATCAATATTTTGTCATGTGGAGCTACCAATATCATTTGGAAGAAACTAAAATTTACACATTTTGGTACATCCAAGGATATTGAAATAATATGATTTATTTTAAGAGATGACTACAATGTATTTTTATTTACATAACAAAACCCAATATGTAAAGTAAAACAAAGGATTATGACAATTGTTAATGGACAATAGTCAGTGGGTGAGAATTTTCTAAATTATGAGATCCTCGATAACAAAATAATTGATATTATTCCTAACAAGTGGGAATATAAAAGAACATCAGTTAATGAATACAGGAATGTTATAGTAGTTACTCTTGATGAGTTTTTGGGGACACTTATTAACATGAGAATATAATTAAGAGTGATGATGAATATATTAAGAAGAAGAATTGGATTGTTTCTTTTACCTCTATATCGTATCAGATAAAAGCCATGATTCTTGAGAAAGTTTAGAAGAAAAAAATGTCTAAGAATGTTTTTAGTCAGGCTTATGTGAACATAAAAATCATAGAATGAGCTAGACAATATTTCATGAATTATGAACAAGATTATTGGTAAGAAGTAAATTTATTACAGATATAAGAATAAATATAAAAAGGATGGGAATGATTCTGAAGTCACGCGTTATTAATGAATGAAATATGTAAATAATTGAGTTGATTGTATAAGGATTAAGAGAAAGGATAGTAAGGAAAGTCATTCTGAAAATAATCAAAAAACATATTATAAGCATAATGGGAACAGAGTATAATTATAAAATGATTCTGGAAGTGCATGTGGTGGAAACACAACTGATGAGTCTTAAAATATTTAATATTTTGGACAAATGGATATTGGTCTAATTGTCATAGTACCTATAGAAAAGCAACATTTCATGGATAAGCTACACAGAACAGAATCTTTAACTAGTATCTCATGTAATGTTAATTTCTCTAATGAACAGCATTATGATTCTTTGGATGAATAATTTTCATTTAAAGAAGATAATTCTTTACCTTATATTGAATAATTATCTTCATTTTATATAACTTTAGAAAATAGAAATAGTAATATAAAAAAGAAACTTGATAAAAAATACAAAATCAGTATTTTAATTAATGAATTATTAGATATTTATAAATATATTGATGAAAAATATTTTGAAAATGTTTCTATTTAAAAAATGATGAATTTAATTATAAGAAGTATAAACATTCTAAGGAACTTGAAAATGTTACTTCTATGAAAAATGTTTTAGAGACTAACTCAAATACTATGACTAATGTCTACAAGGAGAAGAATTTATTCATTAGACTAAAATATGAAATATTTCCCTTAAAGAAGCATTTGTTAAACATTACATCTAGAAGGAATATGTTTGATAAGTTTTATTCACAATATTATCTTGTAATGAATAGTTTTGGATTTGTTTTTTCTTACTCTAAACAATTTTTTAGTCACACTTATTTTTTTACTCAATGTTCCCCCTTTAGTAATAAGTGTCAAAGTGGTGTAAATTGTCAGAAATATGTTCTTAAAAAAAATAATCCTTAGGTTTTCAAAACACTTACTATTTTAAAATAATGTGTATATATATGATTTTACTCTTTAATAATTTCGTATTCAATAATTTTTAGATTACGAAAGCCTAATTATTTCATTTTCAGAAAATTAATGGAAGTACCTACCATAATACTTGGTACATGGATAGTGGAAATTCCCAGCACATGACTAGTAACATAAACACCATTGATACTATTTTGAATATGAAAGGAGGAAAATTCACCTTTAGAGACAATTCTCAAGGTGAAATTGTCGGTATAAGTAACATTTTTCTTCTGGGAAAATCAATAATTTCAAATGTTTTACTTGATAAATGTCTTAAGAACAAACTTATAAGAATATGTTAATAATTTGATGAAGGTTACATTGTGAATTTTAGGAATTATAAATTATTAGTACATTATTCCAAGGATTACTTAATTCTTTCGACCCAATGTCATGAGAATGTTTATACACATAACATGGAAGAGCTTAGGTAAAAACAGTTGACTTTCCTTAGTGAAATGAAACATCACTCTTGGTTATAGAATATAAGATTAAGAAACTATATCCTTTGGAACATATTCAAAAATTCTATGAAAATACTTTTTATTTATCTACTAGATCTGAAATTTTATTCTTCAAAAGTTTGTGATCCATGTCAATATGTAAAGCATCATAAGAGTAGCATTAAATCAATAATTGAAGTATCAACATATGAAGACTTACAACTATTGCACAATAATATTTTCAATCCAACACAAACAGTAACTATTATAGGAAAATACTATATATATTTTCTTGTCAATGATTACACTAGATTTACATGGGACTATTTTCTATCAAAAAAATATAATGACTTTTCTAATTTTATATATCTTTTATCCATCTTTAAAAATGTGAAAAACCTTCAATTGATAACTATTTGTAGTGATCATGGTAGAGAATTTGAACATTCTAATTTTTAATAATTTTTTAGTAATATTGGAATTACTCATTATTTATTATCCCACTGAACTTCTTTGAAAATAGTGTTATTTAAAGAAGAATCCAAATTATTCATGAAATTACAATTACCATTATGAGTAAATCCCCAATTGATAAAAAAATTGGGCTAAATCTTTATGTACTAATTTTTATACAATAAATCATGTTTTAATTTGGAAATTTCATAATAAAACACCTTAAGAGATATGGATAAGTCTAAAACCTATATTTTTATACTTTAGACTATTTGGATGGATAATATTCTCCCTGAATACAAAAGATACAAAAAAAAAATTCTCAGCCAAATAATTTTAAGGAATTTTATTATTCTATTCCATATCATCTATGGATTATAATGTTTTTTAAAAACATTCTTGTACTTTTGGGGAAACATTACATGTTATATTTGATGAAACATATCATTTCAAAAAAAAACTCCAACCATATTATTCATATTTTTTTCAAGAACCGATTATCAAAAATTGACGAATGAATCTTCTAATCTAGATAATACTCCAGAAAATGTTTATTAAATATTCACTCTAGAATATTTTGTACCTTATGTTGATGAACAGGTTTTATCAAACCCATGATAATTGTTTCTTAAGAATAATCCAATTAATATTATCATTGGTGATGTAAGTCATCCTATAAGGAATATATTTTCTTTATAATAATAAGTAGATAGTCTATAATTTCTTTCCCAATTACAACCTAAAACTACTGATTAAGAATTTGGTGATGAATATTGGTTTAAATCTTCTCAATATAGACTAAATTAATTCAAAAGGAATATAGTCTTGACATTGGTAGAAATAAATAAAGAATCTTCAATAATTGGATTAAAGCGGGTCATTAGAAATAAGCATGATGAAAATGGAATCATAATCATAATTAAAGAAAGATTACTTTTTAAAGGCTATAATAAACATTATGGGGTAGACTATAATAAACCCAACACATAAGTGGATATAACTGAATCTATTCAAATTATCTTAGCCTTTGAAGGAGTATTTAATTTCTAAATTTTTCAAATGGATGTGAAGTGTGGTTTCCTTAATGGAGATGTTATATAGAAATTATATATTGAAAAAACTCCTGATTTTGTTGCCACAAATCATATGAAAAATGTTTTTAACTTACCAAATAATTATATGGTATTAAAAAATCCCCTATAACATGTTATGATAGACATACATGATTTGTTTTACAAAACATTTAGGTTTACGGAACTGCTAATCCAGACCTCTTTATAAATAACAAAACTTGTTGTTCGAATATATGTTATTGAAATTATATTTGAATCAACTCAGCAATCATTAACTGATTCTTTGGAATATCTTAAAAAATCTAAGACTGAAATTACTATGATGGGTGAGATTTCATTCTTTCGTGGTTTTATAATATCTTAAAACCAAAAAGGAACTTATATATCTAAACTTAAGTATATTAAATATATTCTTAAAAAGTATCGATATGTGAACTCTAAATATATAAGTACTTCAATAAGAACCTCGAATAATCTTGATCTTGAGGAAGCTGGGAAACTAGTAGATCAAAAATCCTTTAGAGGTATGATAAGATGTTTGTTATACATAATAGCTAGTCATCTAGACTTATTTTTTTCAGTATTATTATGTGAATGATATCAATATAATTCAAAATAATACCATTTATAAGTTGTGAAAAGAATTTGTTTCTTTTTAAAGGGAACTTTGGACATAGGAATTTTCTATTATTCTAGAAATGATTTTATTATAAAAAGTTTTTCAAATGATGACTTTGGTGGTTGTGGAATGGATAAGAAAATTATATCCAGAACATGTCATTTCATATAAGATTATTTAGTTTCTTGGCTGTGTGAGAAACAATATTTTGATGAACATTCTACTACTAAAGCTAAATAAATGGAAGCTGTAAGTTTTTCTGCTGAATTATTGTGGATGCATCACAGACTCACAGATTATGGAAATATTTTTTTCCAAAACTCATATACTTTATGATAATAGTAGGTCCATATCCTTAATAAAAAAACTAGAAAAAAAATCTCATGAAAATCACATATATATTAGGCATAAGTTTCTTAGGGATGGCACACTTTAAGGAGATATTATTTTAAAATTTATCATAATGCAAGAACAACATGCTGATATATTTACAATATCATTACCTTCCAATATATTTTAATACACAAAATAAATGTTTTGAATGATAATTCTAAGATATTCATTCATATCTACATTTTTTATCAAATCTCCCAACATTACGATAATCCATTTCATTGGGGGGGGGGGGTACATCTATTCATTCATCAAAATTTCATTCCCTACAGATTTTGAGACATAATTTTTTCAAACCTAATGTTATTTTACAACAAAATGTTTTTCAGAACCTCATATTTTTTGGAAACTAATTTATTTCAGGAAATAATGTTTTCTAAGATGAACATTATCAATACTAAATAATCAATCTTGGAACACCTGAAGGTACATATTATTAATTACATTGTATTAATTATATTTCTTTTAGTAGGTATTTCAAAAAAATTATGAAAATTCTATTAGATCCATCTTTCCTTAAATACAATTATTTTTTTAAAACATAAAAATATAAGAATCTAAATCCATTTTAGGCATCAATATCAATAGTTTTTTAGACAAAGATGATCTCCATAGTTTGATTGAATCAAGAAGTTGATTCATCACTGTGAATCGTACATAAAGGGGCTCTCTTCATGTCACGCATCAGTTTCCGCATATTTTTCACCCAAGACATATCTCTCTTCAATGTCATTGATCTGATTCTCACATCAATTTTTATGTTCCTATTATCACTATAAATAACTTCACAAATATGATGTTTTTGAAAAATGAAACCAAAGCGTGTCTAATCCCCAATGAAAGGTTTGTTCATCATAATTTATTTTCCATATAAGATTCACTCAAAATAAAATTATCATACTCAATAGATAAAAATGTTTTCTTATTGCAATGAAAAATAATCATGATATGATTTATCTATATATTATAATAGAAATTATGAAACAGTTCATTTTTATGAAATAGTTCATTTTTATGAAAACGGAGGAAAATTAATGTTTGAATTCATGACTTATGGATGTACATAATCTTTATCCAATAAGAAAGCCTGAATTATTTTTTAGATACCTTATAATAGAGAGGGATTCTTCTATTCTCATTGGTTTCAAGAAAATGATGTATCTTTTTATATGATTAAGGTAATAGAATACATTGGACATCTCAGAGTGAAGAAACCTATGATCAAAAATCTCTTAGAAAACCATAGGATAACATATCTTTGGATGTAAGGACTTATAATTTCGAGAAATGGTGATAAGGACAACATAAATACATCATATATCATAATGTTGGATTTTCTAGTTTATCATTGAATGATTAACATGATGGAGTATATCTTATTTATAATCAGCATCATAAATAATGGAGCGATCATGTAATAGCTTTTAATATATCTATATATCTTGTCCAAGATTATCATTATCTTCATATAAAATTGAAAATATACTTTAAATTAGAAGCCTATGACATTCATAATCATGTTGTTGAGTGATGAAACTTTCGGTAGAATGATGTTTGGATTATCTATTAAGATATCTTAGTTTTTTATCCAGATTGAAAAGAAAACCAATTAAGTGAATGTTCAAATCCAAATCCTAATAAAAATGTGAATCAGAACAATGTGAATTAGAACCGTAGAAACCACCCAAGTATCTGAACATAAATATTCTCCTCATAAATAGAAGAAATAAGAGACCCAATATGAATAAGTAGTTGTTAAGTTTAGAGATAAAAAATGAAATATAAGATATCCTATTTTTTGGATTAGATATTAATGAGTCCAAGGCCTTAAAAATATGAACTTCTAAATAGAATTAGAAATGTGGAAAATAGAAGAAGTTGAAGAAGAAAATTTTTGAAGTTAAATTATCCAAGAATTCAAGAGAGGAAATAATACATCAACAGAACAACTTAATATACCTGAAACATTTTTACTAGGTACCGAGGTCCCTCAGGCAACTATAACAATTGTAACTCTGATACCAGATAAAGGAAATAATATTTTTCTGTACCAAATATGATAGTCTAAGAAAATACAATCAATATGTATAGACCATTGAATAATAGAAAAGTGAATATGAGATCCAAATATTGATGAAGCTACCAAAGGATGTCATTCGGACATGTTTTCATTATGAACATATCATGATTCCTCCACCAAGATAATTTTAGAAGGAAAATATTTTTAGAATTATGATGTAACATATTGTTAAGTCAATTGAATTTCCTTAGATGATGAAAGTGATAATGATAATATCGTATAACATGATGAAGGAAACTTTTTTGATGTTGTTGAAAAATATGATAATAAAGAAGTTGTTGTAGATAATGATAGAACAAAACAAGTTTTGGATGAAAGAAAGAAACTCGTAGAATTCAGATGTCAATATCTAAGAAAGAGAAATTTACGAAATTGGATTTTTCTTAAACCTCAAAAAGTTGTTTAAAATAAAGAAAGATATCACTGGTACATCCAAGAAGAAATTTTATGTGAATATTGAAGTTACCTAACCATAAAAGTTTATATATCAGAATAATTCTCTTCAATAGATGAAGATTTTTTTGTTTTCCCCTTGAAGATTCTTGAATAATCCATTCTATTATTTCCAAGTATATACTCAAGTTTATAATTTATTCAAGAATCAGTTAATCAAAATATAGAATCAACAAACCATATTATGGAGAAAATCCTCAATCTTTATATTGATTTCAATACCATCCTCAAAAACTATGATGCTCATATAAATTCATTAAAAGTTTTACCCAAACTATGTAAATATATCATTGATGATCTCAGTATATTATATTACTTCAGTGACTCAGTAAAAGAATCTTTTGATATATCCAATGGAAAACTCTAGAATCTTTTCGTAAAATTTTCAGGGAAACTAAAAGAATAACGAACTCTCTACCAATAAGAAGATAAATATCTGAATAGATATTTAACTATATTACTATTTACCCCATATGGGAAAAGGAAATCATATAAGAATTGGATGAGAAACATAAAACTCATGCTGATTTTATTAAGTATCAATAAGAAATAGTTAAGTCATAGTAAGAGAGGATCAAAAACCATTAGAAGAAAAAGTAGGACCAAGAAGGGTTTCTTATGAAATTTCAAGAATATCAAAAAGATTAGAAGAAGTTGAATTATTTCATGAAAAAAATGATACCAGAAAAGGATATAATAATGTTCAAAAAGAATGTTAAACTAATGGTGATATTGCATAAAAAATAAATCCATATGAAAAGGGTGAATCCTCACTTTAATAATGACAGGAAAACTCAACAATATAAATATGATCCTCATGGGGATTTCATAACCTAAGAGGCAGTTAGTTGTATTTTTTTATGTTATAAACAATAATGGAGTTAAATATTTCTTTTAAAATCAAATATGAAAACCTTATATCTTTATAATTTTTTATGAAAAGTTGTTTGTGCTCTCAAACAAGGGGGATATTGATAATTCAAAAGTTTCATTTGGGCTTTTCGATTGCTATTTTTTTATAATAACAAACCCATAATCTTAATGATATTTTTGTTTCCCAATGAATGATTATATTATAGACGATTTTATACCTTACATGTGGTCTTCAATATCTTAATAAATGTTTTCTGAAATAATTATAACCATTTTCCTTAAGTCAAATGTTTTTATGTTAAATAAAATCCATATTATTTATTTCGATTTCCCAAGAATTCGGAATATGATTTCTTCTGAAATAAGATTCCAATGCTTTATCAAATCTTATTCTGATATACTCTGAAATTAGATTTTGATTTCTTCTGAAATGAGATCCCGATTTCTTATAAAATCAAATTCCAATTTCTTGTGAAATTTGATTTTCATTTCTTCTAATGTTAGATTCTAATATCTTCTAAAATTAGATTGAGATTTTATCTAAAATCGGATTCTGATTACCTCTGAAATAAGTTTTTGATTTCCTCTGAAATCAAATTCTTATTTACTTAGAAATATCAGTCCAATTTTTTCAGAAATATTATTCTAAATATTAATATATTCAGAATATGATTATTTTATTATAATAGTAACCTAATTTTCATAATGTAATGATACATTTTATTGGATCCAATGTTTGGTAAAATTTATCATACTGTGTTATACAAAGTGATTATTTCACATTGTTTCTATTATATTGTTATATAAAATGATGTATTCCAATTTTTTATAGTATGACCATTGTATGAGTGAAAGCAGTACATGTCCCTATATAAATTCAATGATATATGACCATTGGAGGAGAATGTGACCATTGGAGATCTCTCCTATAAATACCGAATCATTTGAATGTTATGAGTGTTGTGAACTTTTGGGGCAACTGAAACTCAACAATACCTCTTCCATATTTTCTTCGTGTGAAATACTTGAAGAGTTTGTGTAGTGAACAACTTCTTCTACTTCCCAAAATATTCAACAATATTTGTTCTTCCTAGTGTTATTCTGATTGTTTTGTGTACAATCTAGGGATTCAAAGATGATTGAAGATATAGGTGATGATCACCTTACAGATCGAGGGATTGAGGGGATAGAAAGACATATTCTGATCTTCAAATCGGGGGTTTACCTTGGGGTTTGTAAGATAGAATTTTTTGAATGAATAAATAAAGGGACCTCTATCCAATGTTGTTGGGTACCATTTTATTTGGGTTAAAAGATTTATTTTATACATTTATTACATTTTTAACTACAAGTTATTGTATTCTGCTGTATTTAGTTACATATTGAAAGTGTATGTTTCTTACTCATTCTTATTATTGTAGAAACTATGACATATTATATTCTATATTCTTTATGGGAGAATATTTCTATAAGTTTACTTGTTTATATTTCTTGGATACACATTATTTGATCCTATGGATGTTAATTTCATTGTTATAAACTAATGTTTTTAATGAATTCATAATGTTTTTCATTGTTAAAAAAATATTTTCCATAGGTTGAAAATAATTTTTTTGAAACCTACAATTCACCCCCTCTTGAAATTGAGCAATCAATATATATATTTCTATCCTATAATATAGAGAGAGAAGAACATACCACTTTAATGACATGATTTAATTACCATAATTGGAAATCGTCAAATATATTTTTTACCCAAATTTAAAATATTAATTTCATTCTAGTTGTGAAAATAATGTTGGTGGTTGTTTGGATTTTCTCCCCTACAGGGATGATCTTTATCAATATTCTGCATCATGATTATATTTATTAAAAAATGATCCTAAAGAACAATTTTAAAAGTAATTGAAATAAATTAATCCAGTATTGGTAATATCTTGGATGCTATATAATATTTTCACAGCTCTCATGTAATGAGAACACCCACTGAATATATACCTCACCTTCAATTACTACTATAATGAACAATTATGAAACATACATGTTATAATGGTGGTTCTTCAATGACTTTGAGTTAGGAAAATATGGATGGTATTTATCCCTCTACCCATATAGTCCTTTCAATTTTTATCCAAATTCATGAAAACTTATCCTGGTTTCTAGTTTGTTATACTATATATTTTATTATTCATTATCATCAAAGACTTATTTATTTCTTCATCTAACATATTATATGGAATATTCTTCTTGATATTAGAAATAAGGTGATTTATTTATTTATTTTACTCTCCACTGTTCTCCACTAGTTATATTTTTTTAGGAAACCATTTCATTCATTTCTTAGATGTATATTCATAGATATTTCAACTTCCACAAAAATCTTCAGAAATCATTGAGTAATCCTTCTCTAACAATATATACTGAAATTTGAATTTTTAATCATCATTATTATACACCAAATCAATCATATTATTTGATCCTGTGATTAATTTCTTCATCTTCATCAGCATGCTTCCACTAGTGTTTTTATTTATAAAGTGTATGAAATAATCTATGATATAAATTTTTCTTTCATAGTAGAAGCATCTTTGCATTTCTAAGACATTCATATCATCATTATTTTTTTGTGTTTATTCAATTATTATATTACTAACCGTTTTATCTTACTCACACTATAAGAAATATATTTCAAAAAAAAATTCTTTGCCTCCACATTTGATGTGGTATTTTTTCATATCATCATATGCATAGTGGAAAGTTGTTATATAGTATCACTCATTATAAAAATGATTAGTTCTGTTTAAATAATCACAAATGTATTGTAGACCTTAAAATATGTATTACTGATAAAAATATTCCAATATTTTTGTGAATTATTCTTAAATTATATATTATTTTTCATCAAATAAAATATACTAACCCTTAATATCAATCTTCGATAATTATCATGCGATGTCATATTCTTCCAAAAGTAAATTATCTGATTATTAAATATCAAACAACACCAAAAATTGGAGACAAATAAGGAGTTCATATCATGTTCCATAAGTTGACTAGTTTTTACATTGTGTTAATTTGGGGTAATGTTATTATTCACCCAATATCTTTGTGGGGAATAAGAATTCATACTTTTCATCATGTCCACCTCATTAAATAATCATATGTCAGATTTAACTTTTGATAATCTCGTGACCTTTTTTTCAACATAAATGATTATTTTTAGAAGTATGACTCTTCCCATAATTACTCTTAGTGGCTTTTCTAATCAAAACATTTTATGAATATTTATCTTTAAAATTTTAAATAATTCAAAAAATTACCTCAATATAAAATTATTTTAGTCATAGAGAGTTCTTATTATATTCAAGCATTGTCACCATATCATAACTTATTTGTAGAATTATTTTAATTTTTTTCCTTTAAATTTTTTTAATTAACATTCATTTCAAGACAATTAATGTTGAGGAATATTTTTATCATCTTCAAAATCTCCCAATTTTTCATTACATTGACTATTAATTTTCAAAACATTATTATCTTGCAGTTGACTTACTTCTATTAGTGAAATATACATATCATTAGTTTTCTTCATCATAAATAATATATGTGTTTCTTTAACATTCATAGTAGTTTATTTGTTTATAAAATGTATGTATAACTTTTTTATAAACATTCTCAATCACATCCCTTTCACAAAGAGTATACTATAATTCATTTTTAATCAAGTATAATATTTCATTTAAATGAAATGAAGACTATTATTCTTCTTCTAAATGAGTGTATATAATATTCATGTTTGAATTATGATATTCTTCCTGTGTATGTATCACCTATGTAGGGATGTTCTTAGTAACATCTTTCTCTTATACATTTATTTTCATTTTTTATTAAACATATGAGACATGTCCTTTATAATTTGATATATTTCTTTCTTTTTTATCAATAATTTTTTTAGAGAAGTTTACATCAATGAAACTTATTTCCCAATCTCTCTCTATATCCTCAAATTCATTTTGATGTTGTGAAATTTCATAATATATTCTTTTAATACAATAAAATAAGTAAGATACAACATCTGTAGGAACATTATTCAAATAATTAATGGTTTCTGATTAAAAGTAAATGAGTGATCCATTAAACTCTTCTTCACCACCACATCAATAGTACAAACGAAAATTAACCTAATCACATTATTTAACAGATACATGTGATAGAATTCTATTATGACTATATTCAGTTTTTTATGTATCATCTTTATTACTAATATAATTATACTATTTTTTAATTTTGAATGTTCTTCATTGTTTTTTAGAAGTCTCCTTTCTAGAACTAATAATGATAAGAACCACATTATTCAATTTAGATAACTTTGTTACATTTTCAAATTCAAATAATTACTTCATATATGTTTTATACAAACAAAGAGTACAATAAGATATATCCAATTAGGGGTGTTACCTATGATCTGTTACCAATTGAAGATCCTAGTGGATCATGAAGGAAAACTAAGAGGTGTGGGTGAATCAATGTATAAAAGATTTTTCATTTTTATTTATTTTATATTACATCCATTTAATGAAAACTTATTAACATGTGAGAGTGAACAAATACTATTTGTTTATAAACATAAATATATCACAAAAAAAGAAAGTAAATTAAGAAAATCACATTTTATTTTTAAAAGGTTCACCCTCAATGTGGGTGACTATATCCTTGATTTGTTTGTGATGATCGAAGGCATAGATTAATCTAAAAGAAATCAATGAAAAAATACATGTTTTTTTGTTATCTATTTGAAACAAAGGTGGGTAGGTGTAATCAATTTCCCAAATTATACTCGTATCCAACCAATATTTTTTATATTAGTATCCCAATAGTTTTTCAAAAACACAACACTAACACAATGATAAAGATAAAAAGGTCATAATGATGCCACTATAACAAAAAACTGATCCTCCTATTCGAGCCACTGATATAAACTAATTATTCACATTCTAAAATCAACTAAAACTCTATGACTACCACTAAATATTGTCAATAACAACATATTCTATATTGTTCATTATTCCTCCTGATTTATATGATGTAATTCCTTACACATAAATTCTCTATAGTACTAGAATAAACAACAAATGATTCCACAATGCATTATATGTTTTCTTATACTATGATTCACAAAAAAATATTTATTTATCTAAAATTAAATATTACATAAATTAAATTCATGATTATTCATGAATGTAATTCTTATAATCAAATTAAAATATTTAACGCAATTAATTATCCATAATAGTTATATATAATCATAGAGAAATAAAAAAAATAAAACTATCTACTTTTTTTATATTCATTTAGAAAGAACAAAATTCCCATAATTTTATGAAACTCCAATATATTATGTCACCTTCATTGTAGATCTAGTTTATTTTCAATTCACAAAACTGAATGTTTTTAAGTGCAATATTTTTTAACAAATCTCAGAAATTCCCCCCCCCCCCCCACAAACTGTTTCAATTTCCATCAGACATTACCATGTACATGTATTCATATCAATAATGTGTATCATCTATGATTTACAAAGCATGTATGTATCACTCATTAAGAATTTTTGTACAATGTATGGTCTATAGAAATATTTCAATATAACATCACACAAAAATCCTTCAAATTTATTTTCTCAATTCCTTTATACAAGTGCATGGGATTGTGTTTGTGAGAAAAAAAATGTATAGAAACATTTTTTAAAACCATATTTGTATTATAATTTTTTCTTTTAAATATTTATACTTACTTGCACAAGTAAAGTGAAATATCAAAGTATTCAAAAACATATTTTCACACTTTCCATTTCTTTCACATTGTGTTTTTTCTTCATAAACAAACCACCTACACAATAAAATTGTAAAAAAGATAAGTACATGGTCATCTTAAAACAAGACATAGAAATCATGCATATTTTTTAAATTACATTCCACAACAGTGTGATTTTTGCTATTCATACAAGAATGAGGATAAAGGATTTCTAAATTATCATCAAACAAAATACAGAGACATTTAACTTGATATACAAAAATTATTAATAGAAACAAGATTCATTGAGATGTAGAAATAATGTGCCCAAAAACGTTCATTTACTAGTGCCTTTTTTTGCAACCACAAGAGCATTATGGAATATTCTCCTCGTAAAATAGTTGTTTCACCGAACAGTGCTTCTCCATCATTATCCCACATAATCTCTCAGATAAGCGATAAACTAGAATGGAAAATTTATGTTTCCTTATGTCTTTATACAATCCTTCAATAGAGGGTCTTATAACCTTCTTTATATACATAGATTCATTTTATTTTCATCTAATGATATATTTTTCTTTTAGTTATGTATCGAAAAACATAACTGTCATAGAAATTATTTTTCCATCAATGTTAATCCACTGTATGATCATAATTATTTTATACAAACAGAGTTCAATTATATTTTAATCAGATTTAGATATTATAAATAAAATGATGAAGTTAGGATCCTGTAACTCAAGCTACGACCATTCCATTGCAACATAAGAAAATATATTCATAAAAAATAATTTTTTACACAACATAATGCATCGGTTTTTAAATCAATAAAATCATTAAAACAAATTATAATTTTTATTTACAACATACTTAGATTATCTTAATGTTTAAATGTTAATCATAGCACATGGAACGAGATTTTAATGATTTGGCCCTATAGATCCATCTATACAGTATTATTAGATGATGTTTTTTGGAGAAAATGAGGTAGATCATTGAACTAATGGCTCAAATAATTAACATACCTGATCACTTGGTCAAAAATCTCACTAAGATAACTGGAAAACTAGATGAAATCAGATTAGTGATCTAATGGTCCTAGATTATTTAGTGCTAGAGTAATGTAATCCCACTTTAAACCCTTGTGGTTTATTTCTCACTTATAAGACATGGTAAAACATCTATTCAACAACAATGGTTACTGATTACTAATCCCACCACATCGAACCACCCCATTATAGGTCCTCCACCAATGTGCCAACCAAATGTTGGAACCACACTACTCTCTTGTTCCCATATGGGAAAACACTTCATCCCTTGATGTCACCTACAAGCATAGAAAAAATAGGATTCCTCTTCCCCAGTACACCCATCATGGTCCCACATAACACTATGGTCAAGCATTATGATCATTGTTGAATGGTTGGATAATTTTTTTTTATAAAAACCCTTATTTAATACTTTAAAAAAATCATTGTAAAATAGTGAAATATAAATACTTCATGAAATGAAATCCCAAAGAAGAAAACTCAAACCTTAATCCAAAATTCATGTAATTTTTTAAATTCAATCGTAAATTCTAAATCATTTAATCTATCAAATGTTGTAAAAAGTGTGTCAATGCCACTCACCAATGAAAAAGTTTTTATGAAAAAAAAAATCAAATCTACAATCCTCATATATAAAATGTTTCTTCATCGGAAGTAACTCTTCCAATAAAATCATATTTACCAAATAGTATATAATTTATATCTACAATCAAATGGTAGAACACAAAACATCAAATAATATACCATTGACTTTAACCAAAAAAATTATTCATAATAATAACATAAAAAACATTCATTCAATTTGAGTTCATCAATATATAACAATCGTAAAATATTGAAATATATACCCACACATAATGTTTTGAATATGAGGCAGAGAAGATTAATGAAAATAATTAAGGATTATTACTGCATGATTCATTACCATCCTCAAAAATATAACTAAGAAGTTTATGTTTTTAATAATGAAAATAAGTTTACAATCACCCATAAGCATTTGTAACATGACACTTTGGATAATGATTTGTTAAATTTTATCCATTTGTTTTTTGATGTTAGAATTATCATATTTTTTGTTTCAGGTGTCATGAAAATCAAATATCTAATGAAATAATTGATAAATATAATAGGGAAGAATAATTTTTATAGTAAAAGGTAGAATCTATTTCGAACAATAATAATTTAGATAATACTATTGATGAAAAATGATCTATAATATTAGGATAGAGATTAAATTTCTAATATGATTCAATATTTAGTGGAAAAATATTTAGTAATGTTAATACTTCCCTTTATTCCATTCATATTTGAATAATTTTTAATTATATAAACCTTTTTAGTGTTATTTGTGGGAAAAATAAAAATAAAAATTCATAATTTTACCTACAAAAGTTTGAATTTTTTGACATGTTAATTAAAATGGAAATTATTTAATTGTATACATCAAACTATTATTATAGAAGAGTGGAAATGGGAAAATTTACACATTGAATTCATTGCGTTATTGATAAATTCATCTCAAGGTAATAATGAAACTGAGGATATTTTTCACTGACTAATAAAATTTTGGAAACTATTATCCCTTTGAGATTTTATTCCTTTATATAATAATTCTAATATATACCTCAAGGAAAATGTCTTATTATGTGGAGTTCCTCTTTTAATTGTATCTAGCCCTATTCTAATGCTTATTTATAATACTTGGAAAATATATTAGAAATCATTAGTTAACTAATTTTGTTTTAGTACAAATTTCCATCCTCAATCTATTTGATAGACTGAGGGAATAATTAAAAACTTCATAGTAGTGTACATGATTTTTAATTCGACAAAGATGGATGTTATTATCAATATCATTAGTTGGTTGACTTTTATTAAAAAAAATATGTCATTCAATTATATAGATGGATCTTTTTGAGTAATTGTATGATCAATAGTGTATAATTCAATATTCATGTGATGAAGTGTGAGAAAGGAATAATAATATATCATAATTTCTAAATGTGGTGTTTGAGATGGTGAAGATGATTTAGCAAAATTTGATGATGTCTCTGTGTAGGTAGAAAATCAATGTATATTATAATAGAAATGGTCATTTTTTAGGGAAGGTAATCATATTTTTATGTGTATAAATTGAAATGTGTTTTGTGTATTGGAAAATTAGTGAAGATATATATGTTGTTCATTGTCCTATATAATATCAAAGATAATTTTTCATATTTTCCCTTTTATATGACTGTTCTTATGAGTTTATCCCCCACAAAAAAAATTTACATGTGTCAATTTCATTATAATATGTTCCAAACACATCCCATTTTTTGATAAATAATGCAATTTAGATAGAAGATAATCATTATTATGAGGAATAATAATTATAGTGTCTTGAGCATAGTTATAATGTGTTTTGGAATATGTTTTTCCACCCACTTTACTTTTTATTTTATAAACCATATGTATAAAGAAAGAAGATAGGGATTAAAAAATAATATGAGGTAATAATATCTTGGCCTATTTATCAGGATAATAAAATTATGAGGAAAAAATTAAAAATAGGAAGAATAATGAAATAACCCTTGAAATGATAATATAAATTGTTTCAATTATTTGTACAGTTAATAAATTATATAGTTATATTGATTATAAATATATTACAAAATGTTCAATATCCTAGTGGAAATAATTTTATAAATCAATTTTCTTATATGTTTCATTTTTATTTTTAATTATAAATTAATATAATTTGAATAATAAATAATAAATTTCTTTTTTTAATTCATCTTTTCCAAATTATATTATAATTTATTTATTTTTGTACATTTTGAAATGATTGAATTTCCAATGAACAAAAAAAATAAAATTATTGTTGAAAACAATATTTTTTGATATATATAAAAATAAAGATTATTTTTGGTTTAAATTAAAATTAGATTAAATATTTTAGAATTAAAATAATCAATTTATAATTATTGGAATAAATTTTATAAATTAATTTGTAATTTGTACATTTTTATTAAAAAAAGCATGTTTCTAAAATTGTATTTGTCTTCCTATTTTTCCTGATTAATTTAAAATTAAACTCAACAGCTAATGTGAATTTAATCCATGAAAATAGATTCCAAATTTTGAATTTGAGGATATATATCCATTAAATATTCCCCTTTTAGTGTTTTATATTTTGAATAGTAATTTTATTGAATATTTGATACTACGGAAAAGAAAAAAGCCTTAAATATGGGTAAAGTTATTTTTTTTAAGGACTAATAGCAAACCCTAATACTCCCATTAATATTATTATAAGAGTATATATTATTTATAATAATTAAAAAAATGAATATATTCCTTCATATTCAATATGGACATTATTGTTTCCTTTATACTAATTAATGTAATGAATTTTAAAAAATTTCATTTTCCATGATTTATTATCATTATATTATTTAAATAGTGATAAATACAAGGTGTGATTAGTTATAGATGGGTATTTTATGGATAAATATATTTTTAACATTTTAATTTATTGTAAATTATTATTTCTGAAATAATTAATATAAATTCATTAGTAACAGCAAAACCCAAATTATTCAATTAATATAAAAAATAAATAAATAAGTTTATTAATTTTCATAGTAAAATTTTTATGAGTAATAGTGTCCCAATTTCTTTATATATTGATAACATATTTTGGGTGTGCTGAAGTTATAAATACAATTTTAATCATTTTGTTGAAAATTTTAATTATATATTAAAATGATTTTTTAAATTGATATTAATGATATATTAAATAAAATAATATTTTATTAAATGTTTGAAATTAATAAAATTATTTTATTCCAATGTGTAAATTTTTATATGGATGATAATATAATACATATTCCATTTATAGGATGTTTTTCTATTTCTAGTAACTTTTATTACCCTTAAACAATAAAATAATTAATAATAGTGTAATAAACAATTGTTTTTATATTGGTTAAAACAAAAAGATAAGGATTCAAAAATCACATAAAATTATAATAATTGGATTGTGTGAGATTATTTCAACTAATTATTATCCTATCATTGAATATTATAATTTTTGGGTTGTTTTAATATTGAAATTAATTTAAATTAATTTAACACATTAAGAAAATCCAATAGTTCCCGCCCACCTCTTATAAAAAGAAAAGTCTCATACTGTTTTCCTCACAAATGGAAAACATTATGGATTATAAAATCCCATAAAAATTCAATTCCTTACATCAATACACATTACCTAGAGGTATTTGTTTTAGCGAAAAACCATCATAGGAATTCTTTTGTTGTAAGTCTCCATAGTTTTTCCAACGAAAATGAATTATTATTAACAAATAGAAATCATTTTTATATTCTATATGTCATTGAAATAATCCTCAACCAAGATACAAAATAAACACTAGATTTTACTATATATCAATATTTTAGAATTTCTATTGAATAATATCTATCTATATAATCATCCCTCAAATGGTAAAAAAACCATCATTCTTGTATATGGTGGACTACAACATCACGAACCAATTTAATTCATTTTCAATCACCTAATCTTATATATGTTAATTGAATTGTTGGTTTAATTTATATTTATTACATTCATTACATTTTTATCATTTTCAAAGTATAATATATATGTTAATATTTAAAGACCCGTAATTTCCATGTAATTATTTTAAATATATGAGAATTTTACGAGTCCATGAAATCTAACAGCGTGAAATTTTGAGGACCAGGGTGCCCGGAATGATCCGTCAACGTTTTTTTAAGCTTAAGTTAATGCATGTAAGTTTTTTTCCGAAAAAATGTGGAATAACTCTTAAATGGTTACTCTGATCCGAAATCTGAAGGCACCATTGCGCTCAAGATGGCGGGTTTACCCTAGGCACGACTTAAGATTAGTTGGCGCGGACCTCCTGTGCAAATCCCCAAAAAAGGCATAATCGTAAATAAAATAGTTAAATAAATTATTTTATTTTTCAAATGCTTATAACTCAAAAACGATAACTCGGATTAAAAATCAGATTCCACCACTGAACTCATGAGGGTATTATTTCTTTATGAAGATAATATCATTGGCCGGCATGGGTCACCAGAGAAAGTTAGTTTTTGGCTACAAATAAAATAATTAAGTGTCAATTATTTTATTGTAAAACTCATAACTTTTAAACGGTAACTCATATTGAACATATGAGATTATTGTTGGGTTCTATGGAGTGTGTTTCACTTAGGCGGAGTCTAACCTCGACCGGTGCGGTTGAGGGTGACTGATAATAATTTTTTGAACTTTTTTTCTGGTATATTCAGTAAACATGTGAGCGACACTTTATAACTTTTTAACTAGTACTCGAAATTGAAATATGAGGTCATCATTGAACCCACAACACTGGTATTCTTTAATGGATACTTTCACCTTGATGGATGATGAATGAGAGAGAAAGTTAGTTTTTGGGTTTTTCTTGGAAATAATAATGTAAAATAAGCTTTATTTTATTTTATTTTGAGCTTCCATGTGGATATTTCAGATGGGGTCCACCGGAACTATAACCACCAGGTGGAAGCTGGATGTGGGGACCACCAGACATTAACCTCCCATGAGAGGTTAAGGTTGTGGGGACAACCTGAACCATATCCTCCCATGAGAGGTTATGGTGGTCGGGACCACCCGGGATGAAACCCCCCTTTAATTTGGAGAAACCCTAAACTCCCACAATTAATGAGGGAGAGTCTCTTGACCTCCTCCACATTAATTTTGCCAACACACATACCATTAATATTTCCAATGCACTGCATCATTGCACCAGCAAAAATTAATTGGATTTACCCATTTTAAATTAAGTAACAACAACATTGGAATTTTGGAAGGTTCCTAATAAATGAACCGTCACAAATTCCAATGATCGTTACCTACCTCCCCCCTCTCTTATATAAATAGAGATTGGGAAGAGTATTTGGGAAGGCTTTACCAAGCGAAGAAGTGTAGGTAAAGTGATGTGAATCCCATAACATGGAGGATTACGCTCTCCAACGAAGAACATGTTCTTACACGATGAATGCTCCACCCACGAAGAACGCCAACAAGGAATGCCTTATACTATGAAGAATGACCTTGACTTCAACATCCATTCTCTGAAATTCCTTCGATGTAGGACGTCTTCGTCTACAACAAATCTATGTCCACCTTCTAATGCCAACATCGACAAACAATGATCAATGTAGGGATTTTATTTATGTATGAAATTATTCCCTTGTTTCTTTCCTTCCAAAATAAAGAAAGCGGACCAACTCGTTATCAAGTTGATCCGTGAATGTCTTTCCTTGCGTGTAGGGAATATACTGTTTATGAGGGACTATTGGAATTGATATTTTTAAGATATCTTCCATGCTCGATATTCGATTATTTTCATGATGAATAGGCTGCTACCACCCTAAACGTAGAGGGTGCGGGCCAAACTAACATTGCCCGACCCCCTTCAGTCGTTCATCATTATGATGTTCTTCGGCATGGAAATGAGGTGAACAAGCAAACCTGTGCTTCCATCGCGATGCTCTGTCGCGCCAGCCGAACTGGCTCCGCCGCACCGGGCCGAACCGTGCTACCTACCAGCCGCGCCGCCCGCCAACCTAACTGGGCCATGATGGGCTGCACCCCGGTCAGGCCGTTCCCTAGAAGCTGTGCCTCCCAGCTGATCCATCCTCTCAGCGCCCTCCTGAGGAGGCCCGACTACTGGCCGTCACGCCTCCCGGATGAGCAGACCTCGCGGCGCCTTCCTGAGCTTCCCCAACCGTGCATTCCACTGGCCTCTTGAGCCCCGGCCACGTGGTTCCTCGTCTGAGCTTGCCTCCAGATGCCCCTCGTGACGCCTCGGCCGAACTGGCCCATTACCTCACGATGCCATCTAGGCCGATCCTCACCTCTACGGAACCCACAAGGCCAAACTACACTAGTGCTGAAAAGCAGCCGGTTCGTGCCCTCGTGACCATTCTCCGCCTTCGCGGCCCTCCGCGGACCCTTGCGGCCAGCTAGGCTGGGCCCTGCAGGCTGGGCCTAACATAACAGGTTGGCCCACCCAATGGGTCGGGCTAGACCAAATGGGTCCAGCCAGGTTGACCCAGTCTGGGTTGGCCCAGACTGGGTCGGACCGAACCCTGCACCACTATGACCCGTTACTTTCTTTTATCCATATCTTTGGCACCAGATGTTCGTTTGACAAACCGTCTATGGCGCTAGTAATCATAGATTATTATTTTTCATTTGAGTATAACCCACTAGAGAATGAGATATATTTGAGATATGGTCTGGTTAGATCGTGCACGAATCCAACCGGGCCCCCAGGACTAAAAGGCTAATAAATCAGAGACAGGGCGTCTGATTGATGTGCCGTCAGTTTCTATGAGACCCATATGATGTGGAAGACCATTGAGATTCTTATTCATGGGACTTAGTGATAGTTGGATCATCTATCAGTAGCTCGGGGAGCACAACCTTCCATTGACGAGTGAGCAAAGTGAGGAGACCTAGTAGCTTGCTGAGACCTGACGACTACTGACTGATTGACTCAGAGTGACTCGACTAGCCCATGGGTAGATCACCTGGTTCTAGCGGCAAACCCATGGTAGTGGATCGCCTGTTTGTAGCGAGAGACCCACGGTGGGGAGCTCCTTAGTTATGCAGTAGACCCACAGTACTTGATAGGAGGAGTACCTCAATAGTCCAAGATCAATGGGAAATTTCTTGATGTCGCGACATGCCAACTATACACGACAGAGGAGGAGTTCTTCAGAAGTCATGGTTTTGACAATGTGAATAAAATCCTAGTTGATTGGAGTCATTAACATTTGTGTTTACCTCATGATTGAGATGGATTACTTGATAACTAAGGTACATGTATGGTAAAATGCCTCTGTGGGGTTATTTGTTGATTTCATAATTTTTGGTTTATCCTTGTTGGAATTTTTGAGACCTTGAGTGTCTCGAGGTCTCTACTGAGTATCGTTATACTCACCCCTTCACGGGATATGCCCACACCACACTGTGTTGGGTGCAGACGACAGACAGCGCTGATTGATCTGAGAGTACTAGGACTGGACGGTACCCGGAGGTGGACCATACGGCATGCCGATACCCAGATGAGATGGATGGACGTGGAGTTCTGAGGAGGCGATATTTACATACCCTTCAGGTAATAATTCAAGAGGACAACCGAGCAGATTTTTTTTCTTTTCTTCAGTTGTACATGTACTTTCCATTCCATGTACTTTACAGTTGGGCTTGTATTTCTGACCCCTTTTACTTTTCAGCACTCTTTAGTTATATAGTTTAGTTAGTATTTTATATCAAGTTGTGTGATCTATTGTGTGTGTTTATAGGTTATAAAGGCAATGTCATCCCAATTTTAGGGAATTACGCCTTTGGTGCTAGTCTCCAGCACCTAGCCTTTGGATGGCGTGATTCGGGTAGTCACGGCATGGGCCCTGGGGGACAGGCTGTGACATAATATTTTACAATTCCACTAATTAAAAATCAATAACATCGGTCATGTGTACTTTTGATCAACCACCTCCATGAATTGATGTGACTCATTTTTCATCAAAAATTCATTTTAATAGTATATATAAGTATATATAAAACAAATTAATGGTAAATTATGATATTAAAATCATTTTTTAAAAATATAATATATATACCTTAATTTTGTAATAATCATTGAAATATTGAAAAAACACTCATGTGTATGTACGGTATATCATCACCATAATTTTAATGCATTTAATTTATCATAAAAACATTCATTCTATGTTTCCAATATATAATTTATTTATTAAAATTATTAGTATTTCATGATTTTTATTTTTTATATAATGTAATAATTTGATCGTTAATTATAGTTAAACTTCCAATATCAGTTTGGAAAATGTGCAGAATAACATCAATTTTATAATGTGAACATAATTGATTAAGTAAATTGAACATAATATAATAATAAAAAAATAAATAGAATAATAAAATTGACAATGATTTTTAATCTTATAAATAATTAACATTATTTTATTATTTATACTAATAAAGAACATATGTGATGATTCAGACATGTGGTATGGGACTATATTTTTACAATCCACTTATATTCTTTCCTTATAACTATTTTTTCTTCTATCCCTATTTTATTTTTATATATTTCAATAAATTCATTACTTATGGCTCAATTAATGAAATACTCCATTTTTTATATTTTACTTTAATTACAATAGTTTAAAAAGATTTTTTTTTATGTTTTTGTATAAGGGACACATTACTTTAAAACCGTCATTTTAAATGATTTCTTAATTTATTTTATAACTACCTCTATATGAAGTATATATTATTGAATTTTTTTTTGTTTTTATATGGGAATAAGTTAATTAAAAAAATAATTTTCTATTTCATATTTTTAAAAAAATTTAAAATCATTTGAATGGAATAATTATATGTATTTTATTTGAAATATCATTACATTCATTACACAATATAATATGTTTCTTTCATTGCAAATAAGAAGAAATAATTAATTTTACTTACAATATATCATTTAATTTTTATTATAATTCAATACAAGATTCCATTTTTATCGTTAAATATAACACTTATTTATTTTTTTAGTTTAGAAATGAAAATCTATTTCGAAAAAAATGTTATTCTATATTTGAATGTATTTTCCACAGGGGATCAATAGTGTTTTGAAAATGTTTTATGATGAAATACTTCATGCATAAAGTAATTTATTCATGAAATTCTAGATGAGAATGAAAAATTTTTAAACCGATATATCTATAAAGTATATATGATTGGTCGATCCCCAATATAGATCATATAGTAAGGTGAGCCTGATATAGCATGTATGAATAGTGAGACCATTTATAGTTCATCAATTCTCTGGTAAAGTTCTCTTAAATTAAATGAAAAACGTAGGGAGTTGACTGGTTTTTTTATAATATGAATTGAAATTGGGTCCATTTCGTTATTACGTAATTTTGAAATTATTTTTTACTATGATTCTCTAAGTCACCTATAAGAGATTTCAATTTTCATTCTATGAGTTTAAATGTTTTCATTGAGAATATATTTTCTTTTTTTATGTGGAACTAATTTATATTAAACACATAATGGATAACAAGATAAAGGAATAACTTTTTATGAGTATTGAATTTTTTTAACCCACCTAATTTATTTATTATTTTTTGTTCATTAGTGATCATTTTGTGATCATCCCGTGTTTGAAATTTTTGTGTATATTTGATGGATGGGTAAGAATAATGAAAATGTAATATTTAATGTCATGAATATTTTTCATGACAAGAAAACATGTTACATTTTAAAATATTAATAATTTGGGAAAAATTGATTGTTAGTAGATGTATCCCCTTGTATTGTGTGGGTTTATTATGTATTCATTTTTTTCAAAATTCTCTAAAACTATTAACTATAAAGGCCATATGAAATGTAAGCATTTTAATTCTTGAGTAAAGGACTCGTGATTATGTAATGTTTATGGATGGGTTGTTATATTTAATATATATATATTTACGAAAATTCTATCCATATATATTGACACTTATTATTAATATAATCATATAAATAATTCTATCATGGTATGAGGGACGAATATTATTTTCATTTTAAAATGAAATAAATTTCATTTAAAATAAATGTTATCCCAATGAAATATTATATTTAATTTAAAATTAATATTTAGAATTTTTATAATAATAATTTGATAAATTTAAATTTTATTTTTAACTCAGAATTTCTGTATTTGTTTTAGGTGAATTTAAAATATTTATCTAAAAAGATTAATTTTTTTGGTCAATATTAAAATATATAGTTTTTACACAAAACCATAACTTTTATGTCTTCGTCATTATATAATAATGAAATAATAAAAAATTAAACACTTTATCAACCAGACATGTATATTAATAGAATCATAATTAATTTTGATATGATTGTTTTAATTTGGAAGGTCGTGCTTGACATTTAATTATTAGTGTAATATTTATTTAAAATAAAAAATATTTTGCGATATTGTTCGTTAATTATGCATTAAAAATTTATGATTTTTTATTTATTACATTAGATGTATTATAAATTATTTGACTAATAATTTACGAATAATTTTTAAGGGATCCAATAATAGATATGATTTTGTTTTAAATTTATTTTATACATAAAATTTAATTTTTAAAAAATATATCTATTTAATTAAGTGTATGTTTATTGTAATAATATGAAAAACAATAAAAATTAAATAAACTAAACTTAATTTATCCTATTTAATTATCATATTTATATTTTTAATTGAAGAAATATAAATTCTATTTATAAATATATGTTACATGGGAAAAATATTGTCACCAAAATAATTGATAAAATGGGTTAAAAGGGGGGATAAAACTATTAGATATGTCATACAATACCACAAAATGTTATTTTTAATTTCAATGAATTGTTTTATTTTAGTTCCAATTCATCTTATATTCATAATTTGGGAAAATATTTCCACTTTCATTGAGTTTGAATTTTATTTTATATTATGAATTGATATATTTATAAACGTTTTATTCGTCTCACTTATAAATGGATCCCTGTACTACATGACTAATCTATATAATATTATCACTATTTCTAAAAAAACACACACAAAAAGTATCCCAAAACATCATTAACATATGTTTTTTAACCCAAAATATCAATCTGTGAGTCCCTGAGGTGTGAACAAAATGAGGTTATCTAGGTGTGGGGTAAATATTTTTACTGAGTTATTTCTAGTTTACTACATCCTGGACCTCCAAAAAATATTCTATAAATATTAAATTAAAATATGATTTGTTCCGTTCTTTTAATTAAATATTATTATATTTATGTGACATCCATTATTCACCTTCCTTCTAAATATTGGAAAATTAAAATATTGTTTTTGTTACATGAAAACTACTACCTCCATGATAGATATAAATAAGTTTTCATGTTATCCTTATGAGGATGGTTGTAATATTATATTAAATAAATAACTATGATATTTATCAAATTAATAGGGTTCTACAAATATAATATTTAAATTATATTAATTTCATTATCATGAAATGGTCATCATTAAATTTTATCACCTAAAATGAATATACCGATAACATAAGAAAATAATAAACTCTTATCATTATCATTAATATATATTATCAATATATCACATCCAAATTCTTATATAACACTTTAATAAAAAAGTGAAATAATTACGCTAATATAAACAAAAATAGTGTAGTTATAAAATAAAACATTCAAATGACATAACATGTTTTTATTTTGGTTAGGTTTACCACGTAAATGGACACTATTATAATTTTTATCGCACTAATGAGTAATAAAACATATATATTTTCAACGAAATACGATAATAATTATCATAGGTTATTTTCATTATTTAGAATTGGAAATACTCAAATGTATATTTATCAATAAACTCATTTATTTAATTTAATTCAAAAATAAAAAAAGAATTTTTTTTGTGATTCAGGAATAACATTAAAATAAGATCCATGTAATAGATACATAAATATATATATATTTATAAAATATTTAATACATAGTAATTAATATAGTTTTTATTTTTTACTCTTAAAATTTACTTATGTTCTAATCCCACCAAAACCAAGCATGTATGAGAAATAAAATGGTTAGCAAAAAAATAATAATTTCCAGAAAAAATAATAAATAATTTTGTATTAAATAAATATGAATGGATGGTATAATGATATATAAAAATAAATAAGTTACATTTTGATATGAAAAATAAATATAAATTTATTAAAAAATTGTATCTGAGTTCATTCGACTATGTGGAATTATGAAGTATGTGGATTCCTAAGTAAATTTCCATTCATGGGTAATACAACTTCTTCATTTTATATTTCAGGAAATGATATTGTTTTTAATAATTATTTAATTTTTTGTGTTATTCGAAAAAATAAATTATTTTCATTTTATTTTTACAAAAATACCATTGATTGATTATGACAACAATTTTTTTTATGGGTTTCATGGAATTGATTTAAACATTTTATGACACATTTCACATTATGTACGTTGTAAACATTTTTATATATTACATAATACCAAATGAATTTATTTTCATGTATTCATTCATAATATTAATTTTAGTTAGAGAAAATATCATGATCTTTATTTTAATGAATTTTCATTTAATCTAATTTAATTTCATAAGGGTTCCCCGTCTAATTTTTTTCTTTGAGATATGTTTGTATTATGCACAAATTTTCTATTTTATAGAATAAATAATTAATCATTGAGATAAAATATAGATATTAAATAATTAGTCATGTTATTTAGATTATTATTCTTTGTATCATCTTTCAATTGGTTTCAATTCACATGTTATAAAAATAATAAGGTTTTTTCATCTCAAATTTACCTCTTGAGGTATAAATCATATCAAAAACCTATATTAATTTATATTGTATATATACTAACTCTTTGAAAAAATATATCATGAATATAATTAAAATAATTTAATTTTATATTCTGTAACTTGTTCATTCAAATAAATAATTTTGATTTTAATAGTCGTGAGGGGTACTTTTAAAAATCATTATAATAAAAAAAATTATGTATTTTACACAAATTTATTTATTCAAATTTAATATAATATTTTATTATTATAAAATCATTATAGATTAATATAATGATTTACCTTTTTAAATTTTAATAATATTTTACTTTATTTTCAATGTTTTTAAAATTAAGCATATAAATTTATTTCGCATAGTTCAATTTTAACTTTAAGAACAAAAGATCAAATTAAATGATTTCTTTTTCATTTACCACTTAATTAACTTTTTCCTATATCATGGAAATTATTTTAAATATCAATTTCAAGTTTTCAATGGGTTTTCAAGGAAAATGATTTTTAAATTATTATAATAATTTTTAGTTGTTAAAATATACAATATTCTTATTATTTTTATTATTGTATTTTAATGTATAATATAAAATATTTTATTAAATAATCATCCATTGATACATACATTATTTATTATTTTACTTTATGGTGGATATTCCATTTCTGTATCAAAAAAATTCGTCATATAGATAGATTATAATGAATTTTGAAGATAATTATCTGGAATCATGTTTTCCTTCCATATGTTAATCATGATTTAAAAACAATAGGGGTTTCTATGAGTATTATGATTCAATTAGAGTCCTAATAGTTTTTTAATTCTATGGTTCATTGATAATAAATACCATTAAATGAGATATCTATATATGTATACCCTTTAAATTGGATAATTATTTATTAAATATATATATATGATGACTGGAATGAAAATATTATATTTCTCTCCATCATGGAAAAAAATGGATGATGAATATGATTTCCAAGGATTGGTTTATAGTAAATTAATTAATCCAATATGTTTTATATGTAATGTTAACAAATTTTTATTTCAAATGGAACATTATTATTTGAAACATTTGATTAATGAATTTTTCAATTGATTCATGCCTTCAAAGATGATTCACAAATAATAGTGTTTTTATGAATATATTAGGTTATATTCATTGTCATTGATTTTGTTTTAACACACTTTTTTCTCTTCTTCTTTTTATCTTATGATCCCCATTCGTTAATTAATATCTAAATTTTTACTAGTAATTATATTAGACCATTATTATTATTCTTATTCATTAAATTATAAAAATGGGTTTTATGAAGAGTTTCCATTTTCAAACATTTTTGGGGGATGATGGTTACTAATAAAAAATTAGTTTTTTGTATATTGGTAAACAAATTAATAGTATGTGAATGTTATTTGATTAATTTAGATTAATATATTTTAAAATTTATCTAAAACAATAGTCCTAAATGATTTTAGGTGTATTATTGAATAGATTTAAGTTACTAAATTATTAATATAATGATATTATCATTTGAGGTTCCTTAGTTTGAATAAATGAAAGTATATAATGGAAATGATTTTGGAATTGAATTATTGTTATGGGTTTCAGGTATTATAGTATCAAAGTAGTCTTAATATTCTTAAAATTAAATATATTTTAACTCTATTAAATTTCTTATTCAATAAAATGGTTCTCTAAATTACTATGGATATATTCATTAAATTATTGATAACATATATTTATTTCAAAACTAATTTGAAAAATGTAAAAGACTATATAAACAAATGATTCCACATAATTGATGGAAAATTATTATATTTATGGGTTTAGTGGATTTATCAATATTTTATTTCTCTTATAATAGATGTTTTTTATATCACTTATAATAATTTAAATATTTTCATATTTTATATGACATATAAATTACATGAAAAGATAAGTTAAAATTTTAATGATAGACTATGTATCATGTTACACTCATCACACATAGATATTGAGCTGAAATTTTTCATTTTATTAATGATGGTAATTTAATCATAAAAAACTACATGATATCCATTTGGGAGAAAAAAAAATCAAACAGTTCCTCAAAGTAAACATGATTGGCTAAATTTTGGGATGCTTGTATGCGTGATGCTGAGTAAGTGGGGGGAAATATTCATTTTAATGAAATAAATTGTGATCGTTGTTAAAATATGTGGTACTATTACTATTGATTACATTATGGTGAATTATATTTGGGTAATACATTTTTATTAGATTAATGATAAAATATATACCATTTTTGGATCAAGACTTGGAGTATATGATTATTGATAATATCAAATATTCCAACACAGACCATGATATGTAGAGATGGAAAAATTAAAATTTAAATGCAAAATAATTAAATTGGAATACATTTATAACATTAAAAGGTTGTAAATATGTTTTATCAAAGATTTTTTTAGATTAAGAAACTTATGTCCAAGATAGTGGAATTCATTTCGATGAATAAATTTATTTAGTCACTATTCATTGAAATCAAATGGGATTACGTAACAACATAACTCTAACTATTAGATGAGAAATATCCAAGTATCCACTATCCTTTGGTGAAATGACACAGACACGAGGACCAATTTCTTATCATTTTTCACATACACACAGTAACACAAAAATACAACCAAATAAATAAAAAACAAGATATAATTATATAAATGATGAATGAGTGATAATATGAACACAATGAAAAAGACATAAAATTACCATATAAATAGTATAAAAAATAAACAATAATAACCAATACACTAAAACAAAACAAAACATCGGCACAAAGGTTCTACCATTGTAGAATTATAAAACACATCATAATACCTAGCTCTATATCTAAAATCCATGACAGTTACGTCAGGGATCATTTATTGAGTAATATAAAACCTTCATACAATATTATATCATGTTTAAAATGCATTTATTCACTCCAAATACAATATAATCGTGGTTTTGAATAATGACCAAGTACACAAATACGAGAGGATTTTGTCAAATTATAATAAAATATGAATTAGGAATTCACATTGTTTTAATATAATAGTTTTTAAAAAATAGTTATAACAGTTTCATAATTAATATATAAAACAAGATATGATAATGTAAAGTATACATCACCAAAAATAATATTATCATCAGATGTAGAAATAGTGAATTCTATATCACTTGGAAAATCATTTATGTGTCCCTTGAAACACACACCCTTTCATGTTTAATATCACCTCCATTTCTCAATATAATAGATTTGTCCTCCACCAAGTCATCACATAGTGATAATCATTGGGCCAAATAGGCCACATGACCTAGTCTCTACCTTCTTGTCCTCATTCAATGGAACACATACCAATGATTTTATTCAAGGTTCACACATCAAAAAAATTATTTGATTTATGATTAATATTTAACAGATTCATTAACGAAAATATGTTTGTCATAAAAAACCCATGTGCAATGAAACAAACATAGATTGTAAAATATAAAATTGTTTCTAAATGATCAATTAATTTCAATTTAACAAGAAATTATTATAGAAACCCATGGTCCATAATATTTTTATAAATGTACAAAAGTAAAATATACAACAAATTTGCATATGTTTTCCCAGATTAATCTACTCATGATCTTAATGATATGGAATCAATTTATATATCATTAAATAATTATTATTTTTATTGATAAAAACATGAATGATATACTAAATCCAATACCAAAAAACATGGTTTGGGGTTCTATTCAAGAGAAAAAACATGATCTAGATGGATATTGAAGAATAGAGAAAATACCATTTGTTTCTAATATCCAAATATTAAATAGTGAAATTAAATATAGTCTATCAGTTAATGATTATAAAAAATAATAATGATTTTTTTCAATGATTTGAATCCTTTTCTATGGAATAGAGAGTGGGGTTTTTTGGTGTTTTAGTTTTTTTAGTACAAATTTACAAAATTAAAAAATGAAAAAACATGGTTAGGTCATATGATTAAGACAAATTTTCCCCAAATATATAAATTACATTATTGTAATAATATTTATGTATCATTGTTAATATTTTTGTTTGGTAAAACCATAGACCAGTCATGTGAATCATTACCATAAAATAAAATCCATGTTTCATTTTCTCACTAAACTGTTGGAAGAATATTTTCCATACATTATTATTACTAGAAACACCCATATCAACTACACTCATTTTCCTTGGAAATCTGTATTTTCTAATACCAATTATATATCAATTTAACCATTAAAAAGTTTTTAAAACATAAATCCCATCCAGAAAAATCTTAATACATATCCAAGCAATTAAAAACATTAAATTTTAAATAAATCATAGAATTTACCTACATGAGGGGTTTTAATTTATCCTCTCCATTGGGTATTCCAACCTCATAAATCTATATATTGGGGTTGGTTTTAATGAGTTATGTCCATTTCTCTAGTGTTATTTTGTCTCATTATGAATCATCATCTTGAATCTGAACAAGATTCCATTAAACATATAATAATGTTATATTTATCTCTCTCACATCATTCCATGTCAATCCAAAATCCAAATAAGTTCCAGGGATAAAATTATATTCAGGTAAAGTGTAACATAGTCTCAACTAATCAGATATATAGTTTATGGATGGTTATTTTTTAATTTATAGACATGTAATATATTATGTAAACCACAAAATCTACATGGAAAAACAAATTAATATAAAACATCATCGTTATGTCCCATAATATCAAATAGGCCTATGCATTGTGGATTTGTTATTCCATCATTTTCCAAACAACAATCAATAAAATGAGGTGAACCATTAGGGAATATACAGTAAAATTCATCAAAATATAATAATTTATGAAGATGATCTACATAATATTTATATAATCTATGGGGTGCATATATCTACATTTTAATCATTTGATTATTTCATATATTTTTCTGGAAATGAAAAACTTCAATAAGTGAATTTTCCCCCATTTTCACCTCACAATGTACAGAGAGATGATGTTGAACATAGAAACCATAAAATGGAGACATATATATTTTGACATAGTATCTCATATTATATGAGAACTCAAAAAATATTATACAATATTCCCTTTATTCAAAAGAGATGATGAAATAATATCTATAAATTTCTTCCAATATATGAGTCATAAATTTTGACTACCCATATTTCTAATGATGATATGTCATACTCATAGTCAATCGTGTTCCATGATTCTCTTGTAATTATAACCAAAATTGAGATTGAAATCAAGGGAATATATCTAGGAAAATATATATCAATACTATATTAAACATAAAAACTTCTTATGTATATATATTTTCTATATCCTCTACAATATATTACCCTAATATTTTTTATAATGTGTTCGAAATCTATGATTTGATCCATAATTACCCAAATAGAATCATGCTTTTGTGGAATCCATCGAAGACCACTAACAGTGTGAGTTGAATAATTCTCTAATTTATAAGTAGGTATATAAAAATATTACAACATAATTTGTAGTTATTAATTCTCATCCATCACTAGTTGACTAGAGATTCATTTCATTATGTAATCTAAAATAATTATTTTTCATACATTCCCAATAAAAATGATATTTAACTACCTTGTACATATTTTCTTTACATGGTTCAAAAATACATTTTGAATAGAGGTAGGCCAAAGGAATGCATTCTAGTCATGAAGGGGGGACCACAAAATTATTCTAAAAATGATGCATCTTGTTTTTATCCTTATTCTCATAAAATATAATTTATAACAATAAAGTTTGATATAATAGTGATGACGTATGTATATGATCATTGGACTTATTTAATTAATACCATAAATATGAAACAAGAATGACTATATGAAATATTTTATTTTCATTATATTTTATATAGTATTGAATCATGTCATAAATAATGATATTTTTCTAACAATGGTCAAGAATGTATGTAATGATTTCCTTATAATACGTATTAATCAATGCAACATACATTTATTTCTCTCAAATGGATTCATAAACTAATTTTAAATTAGAAATATAGATAATATATATCGAGTGTCAAGCCACATGTTTGGTTCAATCTATGAGAAGTTGTATTTCAAACTTTTCTGATATGTGATGTCTAAAATCATTTCACCAAATACATAGTGGATAATTTTTTAATCCATCACCAAAAAAACTTATTATCCATTCATTAGTTAATTCATTTCTTGTGTTCAAAATATTTATGATCTATAATCCTTGATATTACATCAGTATATAAAAAACAAACACATTCTTGGGCAAGATGCATCCCAATAAAACACATATCGCTAACCATCCAACTAGGAATACAAGGATATGTGGTGAAGTGAGAAGATCACCATTCCTATCAATGGATTTTTAACAATATTATATATAATAAAATGTAATTCCATTTTCTAGTAATGTTTTCGTGGGAGAGGAAATAATATAGAAATAATTAATGGATCATAGAAATTATAATGTTAATTCATGTATCTTAATGAAATTAAATTTTGGACACTATTAAATGACTACATAAATATTACTATGGGAAACTGCTAGGAACTATTCAAAAATAAAAATTAAATGGAAATAAACAAATAAAGTACATAAGTCTAACATTGATATATTTTTCTAACATTAGTTATTATGAAATTTTATTAGTATAATCTTCATGTGATCCACATATTAATTCATAATTCTCAAGTAAATCAATATATGGTAATAAAATTTGATGTTAATGGGATACAAAGACTTAGGTAAGATACTGATCATTAATTCCATGAAAATTATAGTTGAATTCATCTCACCAAAGAGTATGAAAATATATTATTAATGGTCATATTGATTCAAAAAAAATTCTATTGAATATCCTCTAACCATAAACTTCGTTAGTGCTATAACGATCAGACCTTAATCTTATAAAACTCCATGGATTCCGTCAATTGATAAAACTAGTCATGAATTCATAGATGATGATTCATATTATTAACTGTTTTTTTATTCAGTTTATTATAGTTAACACTAAATGGAATAAAACCTTCTCCACTCATTATGAAGTGAAGTACATTGACCCAATATGATCTAATTGGACCATTTAACCCCTTTACCTATAATTACTAACGTTTTTTTATCCCATTATCACTATTGGAGATCAAATATATGACGGAAGTAAAACTAGGATTGTCCCTACATATATATTGATGAAAAATTAAATTTATAATTTAGGGGAATCCCAAAAAAAATTAATAATAAATTTCTTATATTAGTCAACTATTTTAGGATGCATGTTATTGAAAATTTCATCAGATGCACCGACATTCAATACTAATATATCACTTTAATTTATTTCATGCACTACCAATAACATCCACTCCATTCTAGTATTCATATAACAATCCTCTTTGAATAAATTATTCAATCAATATATGAATATGATTGTTCGTGGTGATAGTAAAAAACAATATATAATTTCAATTTCCCTAACCAGTCCATTCCAATGACTAAATAAAAATATCTGCCACTATGATAGTAAACTCCCATAAAAAATATACTAAATAGATGGTTATTTTATATGTGTGGAACTATATTCATATGAATTGATATTTGTATATAGGGTTCTTTAATATCACGGTGGAATGTATTACAGTTACATACAAGAACAATATTTTAAACACAAAAAATGCAAAAAACATTATAATGAACCATTATCAAACAAGATATTAATAATTGTAAATTTTAGAGTAATGTTACCGTAGACAAACAAGGAACTAGGATTACCCATTGAAATATCATACTTATCTTCATATATCTATCTTTATTCTCTCATATAACAGTCCTCGATAGATTAATGTAGTATCATATAGAAATTTTAAGTGTTACAAGATTCACAGTTGTTTATCCAATTCTAATTGTGGAAACTATTCAAATGAGATATTCACAAATGAATATGGGATGTATAAATTTGGTTTTATTCATTTAATAATATTATACTCAAAGATCTTAATTCCTATTTCTATAGAGTTTCTATTTTTTCATAGTTTTGAAAATATCATGGATGTTTTTCGCACAATTCTAGTTGTAATATGGAGAGAAACAATGAAATAAATATAGTAAATTTCAATGTTGTATTGTATTAGATAATAAACTATATGGTTCTCAACTAAATGAGGACTATCACAAACTTCTTCACTTATTCTATGACCATTTATATCTAGATGATGGTGTCCCAACTAATAGGGTTCCATGAAAGATCTCTCTCTTCTACAAATTTTTTATTCATAATATCTATATCATCTACAACATAAAACATGACTGTGTTAGAGTGGATATAATGTCCTAAATGGGCCAAAAATATTTCTGGCTTCATCCCTTCTCAATTTTTGGTATCTAGCATGATATAAACCAGGGGTTTGAATCATGTATTTTGTTAAGTAACTGACATATTTATGTGTTTAATCATGAAGAATAAAATAATGTTTTATGGATGATAGGTGTGTTGATACTATTTTTATTTAAAATATTCTAAAACCCTTCTATGTAAGACCACGATACATCTTCACATATGAATTTATGTTACAATGTTGTAAAAATAGGGAATCAAGAATGTACCTCTCTATCTTGTCCATCGTCACTGCTATTAATTAATTGAGCTCAAATATTATGTTCATCCTCCCCAGCCATATTTATTATTTTTTGAGTCCAGACACAACCCAAAATGTTAGTGAAATCTATTTATGTAATTCTGATGATTATTTAACATCAATATGTTCCACATCCAAAGGTATCTTTTTGAGAGTATTGAATTCATTAATAATACACGTGAATTTTTTTTCCACCTATGGTTGAGGTGGAACAAAAGACATTATTTCACCCTCTTTTTCATGTCAATATTCACATAATTGGTGGTATTTTCATCCTATAACTATATCAAAAATATAAATTTAATTTTTTAATGCCTTTATTAATGGATATATCATATTTCATATCAAAAAAATCAATATAATAATATCACAATACAAAAATCAAATAATTCAGTGCTAGTGAAGTTATAGTAGGAAGTTTATATATTAATTCATGATTTTAAACTATAATCTATTAATCATTAGATAATGATATGTTTATTGTAATGTAATATTTTTGGGAGGTATTATGGACCAATGATATCCTAATATAAAACATTCATACTGAAATTGAATAGCTACATAGTTTTATGAAATACATTTTAAGTCATATCATGACATATATAAATAGTTGTATCATGATTGGTAGACAAACTAAATTGGTACCATTTGTAATAACATAACCCCATCCATTGGATTGGAATGATTTAAGGCTCCTCTAATCCTAGTTGAAATCCCTTCGGTTCCAATGTTTTTTTATAATTTTATATGTTTTAATAGGATATATAAGAAACATTTTATATTTTTTCACACACATTATATCCTATGTAGAAAAATAAAATTTATAAATGTATATATGACTATTTACGTTATGAAAGAATAAATGTAACTTCAAAAATTATATTTTGACAAATAATTAGATTTATAATTGAAATAATGAACCTGAAATACATAAATCCAAACTAGAGTATTAAATTAAATAAATTGTGAAATCACTCTAGACTCCTAAAACATTAATAACCCCTAAGATCCATCTCTAACATCCATTGAAGAAACATCCATAATATCCACTACTAAACTGAGAATATTTTCCCTATTTTGTGTCATATGAAAAAATTTCTGCATACACATCAATATAAGAATACACGGGTGAGTAAAACAACAAATAAAGAAAATACCAACAATAGTTTTAACATGATGCTAAAATAAGAGAAGGTAAGAAAAATATTTTTCAATAAATGTTTTGTAAAAACATACAACCAATGTAGTACAGTTTCATTGTTTATATATAAACAATGTTGAAATAAATTTAATATCATTTCATCAGAAAAAAAAATAAAATTGGTAGTAGAAACTACTTTTTCTAAATAAAATTTAAAATAAATTACATGATATCAACCACATATAGACACTTAATGATACCACCAATTCCCAAGAGTAGAGATTAATCCTCCACAGACTCATCACATTAAAATAATCAATGGCCCTAAATTTACCACAAAACAAGTATCTTCATAAAATTTATAATACACATAAACACACAGGAACCATATTATTCATCATTCACAATAAATAAATGGATCATTATTTGTATAAATTTAATATTATTATAATCATTGACCACTGTATGGGATTTACCCATAACCAATGTTTCAATAACCAGCCAGTGAGTTCTTAACCACGAAGGTTTTTATCTTGATAATTTTATATTCTATGTAATAAGAAATTATTTTATAAACATAAGAAACATAAAATTTTAGTGAACACGGCATGAGGAAAAACCTATTTCCTAAAATTATTTTGACATTAGGAATCAATACATAACCTCATAAAAATGAAACATTCTTCAACTTATATATTAAATCCTAATAATGTTCAATAAAATATTATGCGATCAAACAAATCCATCTTTAACAAACATTGTATAGGGATCCCTTACATAGGGAACAATAAGATATCAAATAAAATAGAATTTCATATTCCATTAATTTTGTTTCTAATATCCAATACTAAAATAATTATAATGAACTTATTCTAAAATAAGAACATCATTATTAATTTACTAGTGGGAGCTTGATCATTATATTCCTTAGTTATGGAATGAATAATGATGGATTTTTAGAGGTTTTTGTGTTTTAATTTTTTTCCCATAATTAATTGATGATGACACATGGTCAGGTGACACATTTTTGTGAACAATGTGCCAACCATATTTATCACCACTACCCAAAAACATATATGTCTCATGGTTATGGCACATGGTTAGGAAAAATAAACAACAACCATAAAGATAACCAATATTAAATAAATGATATGTTTTACAATTGGAAATTTTTTATCCAAAACATGTACATGACCAAAAACTCCAATATTTATTAAACATGATTTCTGAGAGATACACTCTGATTTCCCATACCCATGATAAAACATGTAATCCTTTAAAATAAATCTAAAATAATCTAGAACAATATATAATCATTCCAAAATAAAACATAACCATTATATAAAAGTATATAAATTATAAAATACATAATTTTTAAAAAAATGAGGTATTATAATGGAAAAGGTAAAGAATTGGTCATGCATCCATTCATATGTTTTCATAATGGGAATATTCTAAATATGTTTGTCCATTTCATAGATAAGGATAACAGAGATGAGGATAATGTTATAAAAAATATATATACTTGAAGAAATATTATTTTAGTGGTCATAGAGGGTAATTTCATTTTAATATAATTATAATTCCCCTAATAGAAATAAATTATAACTTTACCACAATAATTGATGTCATATCATGTAAATTAGAAATTTAAATGGATGTTGTTAATTTAAAGAATGATAATCTTACAATTTTTATGGTCAAATCAAAAAATGACAAATTATTCTTCTAGGGAAGAATAAAATAGTAATTTAGATGAATGATGTGATGAGTAGACACTAATTATGTTTCAAAATAATGTTAAAATCATGTTATATATAATGAAAATTAGGATTCATGATATAAAAAATATTTGTTAAAATTTTATATTAATTAATTGTTCAAATCATTTGAAAAATTCAAATAAAAATACATTGATGAGATGCTATTTGAGTTTGAATAAATTATGTAACAACCTAATGAAAACCATGAAACTGTTGATAAAACTCTTGAAATTACAAAAACAATGTTCATTTCTAATAATGCTAATGTAAAAAATGGGAGTATATGCTAGAGGAAGATGAATATTTAATGAGTAAAGTCCTTGTTCTGGGTTTCAAAAATTCAATCAAATTAATTAATGATCCCAAATAGTGATTAATTTTTATAATGAAATCAGAAAAAATAATATTATCTAATAGTGCATTGAACTATTTTATTATAAATCATTGTTTATAATATAAGTGTTATTTCTAATGATAAAAGTAAAATATTGATCACATAACATATTAAAGAAAATTTACCCATTGTAACATATAGTGTTGGTAGCGAAATTCACCAAACTAATGATGTGTTTTTTTAAAGAAACTTATTTCAATAAAAAGAGAGACTATATCATCATATAATAGTATTATAATAATGGTATGTCTGAAAAATGAAACAATGATCATATTAGATTTCATATTTACTACCTGTTTTTCAAGAATCATGTCCTAAACAAAAAAATATTATACTTATAATTATTTTATTTTTGTTTTAGTGTCAATATAAATAATTTCTCTGTGTTCGCTTATAACTTATAACTCCTTAAATATGGTAGAATCTATGAACGAATGTGTGTTTAACCCAATTTTGTAGGTACTATAATAGAAATCATCTAAAAAGTCTATAAAATATAATAATAAATTAGATACATTATATAAATTTATTGATGTAAGATTACCATGGAATAATTTCAATCTATTAACAAATTATACGAAATATTAAATTAATTTATAATGTAAAATAAAAATCTAACCATTTGAAGGCTAATCAAGAGAATAAATTCCTGGTTGAGGTTATAGAAAATGAATTGAATTGTTTAAATACATGGATATAATATTATTATTTTATTTATAACAGATGATTAAAATTGATTAACTCTTGAATGATATCAAAAGGATTGATATTATTATATGTAATTTAAAAATATCCACCCTATTCACAATAGTGAATTTTGATTCACTAATATATTTGAGACGAGCATTCATGCCAATATAATTCTATGTATAGATGTTCTAACCAATAATATCCAATGTTTCTAATACATTTTTTACAATGGGATGTGTTGGTATGTTGAATGGTCATATATAGAATTAGAAGATTCAATTATAGAAAATCCATAGAAAGTGTAGGTCAGAAATTTCAGAAAAATTATATATTTCCTATTCTATAAATATTTTCATCATGAGTGTGAAAGAGGTTAATGAAAATTGAAATATTATAAAATTTTATTTGTCCAATAATAACATGGAAAATATAGTAAATATTATATTATGAGGAATTAGCTAAAGAGGAATCATTAATGACTCAACACATGTCCCACATTTCTAAAATATAATATTGGGAACAAGGGTTAAAAGAATGTGGGTATTACAACATTGAACTCTATTCAGATAATACAATATGATGAGTGCCAAATGATGATATTAATAACAAAAAATATAGATAATTATTTAATTAATTAAAATTAGTCTTTATTCACTAGAATAATAATTATTTCATTCACCATAAATTACATTTTATTGATTTATTTAATCACTTTTTAAGAGGTGTTCATAATGATGTGTGGTATTCTATCTAAGGGATTTGGTTTGAAAAATATATAAAAAAATTATTATTTTGGGAAATATATGAAAGATAATGTTAGATAAAATAAATATAGTTATCGATAAAAAACACGTAAATGTAATTATGTGAGTGGAATAAATGATGTTTATTGAACATGGGAAAGATTATGTTGTCATATAATAATGCATTAAAAGTATTTTCAGGATAAAATACCATAGTGATATTCTAATATGATAATCAAGGATTCACCCAAACTTATTTAATTTATATTGATTATGGTATATAGTTTGTAATTAAACCATATTTAATGTGATATGTTTTATTCATTTGTCCACTATATATTATGATCAATGGAATAAATTTTGGAATGTTTTATAAATGATCAAATAAGGTTATATCGTCATATCACAATAGAAACAAGGTTTCAATGATATAAATATAATAATATAAAAATTAATGATATATTTTATATAAATCTGATTAGTAATAATAATTATTAAGTATTATAATTTTACATAAACAACAATATTAATGAATCCCATTGAAATATTGTTGGAATATATATATAAGTTAATTTTAATATTAAATAAGTTTCATTACATTCCCATGATTAATTTTAAATTTTTGGAAATGATGAAGGTCCATAAAATGAGGATTTATATTTTAAGGCCACAGCTAAATCATTTATCCATAAACCCATATAGGAAAGGAAAAGGTTCTAAAAAGTTGTTGATAAATGTGAACATTAATCATATAATAATTCTCTCTTACATTACAAAATATTATTTCGAATATGTATTTTAATGGTGGATTTTAGAAAAAATAATTAGAATTAAGATGAATCATATTAAGAATAATAAAATTTGGGAATTTGTTTCACTTCACAAATATAATAATATGAATATAAATAACTTTTTTTTAATTTGACTAATAATAATGGTGGAAATGTATGTATATAATCATTCATTTAACAAGGAAAATGCAAAATTTCATTTATAGAATACAAGGTGTCATTAAGTCAAGTATAATATTGTATCTGTATATGGATATTTTTTTAATATATTCTCAAAAGAATTAATATTTTCCTAAATTAATGAGATATCTGTATTCATGATCATGGAACTAAAGATGTTGGTTAATATTAACTGAAAAAAATGATTTCTTATTAACAATGAATGTTCATAAGAGTAATATATATATATATATATATAATCAAGAGGCTTGAGCATAGTATTCAATATTTTATAGTAGCTTTATTAGAATAAGGTTCATGAATGAAAAATATGGATTCTAATATATATAAAGGGAGACTAAACAAATTCACATAATGTGATTGTGTATATATTTATAATATTTTTTTTGAAAAATGAGAACACCGATGACATAATTTTTTTAAAAATGAGGATCCATTTTTTCATAAAAATAATAAATGTGAGGATATTATCGGTGAATATGAATGTTACAAATTAAAAAATGTCTATTTTTCCCTTATGAAAAATATATTCATCAATAGTTTATGGAGTTTGAATTGAAACAATTAATGGAGGGTAATTGTTCTACAAAATTTGGTACTAAGATGTCCTTAGATAAAAAGATAAGAGTGATTTTCTTGGAATTTCTACCCATCCCTAGACCAATTGTAATAATAATAATGTTAATAATAAAAATCTTATAGTTTTGGAATTTTTTTTGTAAATATTATTATAATTATTCCATTATTTTATATTTTGAGATAAAAGGTTATCCCCAATGTAGGATATGTTCATAATGGTAATATTTATTTCAATTGGCTTTGGGGGACTTAATAAAGTTGACTATCTCATTACCATTATGAAGGGATATGTGTATCTTAAAAATAACTATTTTCTTTAAAAACATAAGTATTGATAAGATCCGTATTATTATTACATCAGTACCCCCTCACCCACCATTTTGTTTAAGGGTCGTGTGAATGAGTATATGTTTATTTGAAAGAAATTAAAAAATTATTATATTTATTATATTTTAAAATATAATATTTTAAGAGTAAAAGGGGTTTATGGATGATTACATTATAATAATAAAATATTAATTTATAATATAAATAATTATTAAATGAATATAGAGATTATACCTATATTTTTTATAATTAATTAATGTATTATAAATTCATTTTGGTATTCATATTCACATATGATTGACATTTATACTTAGAGGAGATTTAATGATTATGGTCATGATTATTATAATGGGAATAAATTTTTAATGTAGGTAGGTATTCACTTAAGTATAAAACTGTACTAAATGAAATTTTATATATATACATTCCATACATTATATATCTTTTAATAGAGAACTATCGTTGTATCTTTGTCAATTGTAAATATATCAACATGGAATGACCAATTTTCTATGGGTCGTGATGGAATCTTTTTCAATGGACTGAAGCCACCACTGATAGCCAAATGATTAATTATAAATTACTTCCAATATATGAGTAGACCCTATATGGTTATGTATTAATGAACTATATTAATGTAGTGGCCTAATTATATCTACACATAGACACCTACATATATATGGGTGTGTTAGATAGAGATTGTTGGCCCTATGAAGGCCTTAATTGAACATTAATACACATTATTCCATTTTGGTTAGATGACTAAAGAGAGTGAGAGAGATGGAATATTTTCATTATGTACGATAATTAATGTAATAGATGGTAATTTCCCATGTTAATTTTGATTGGGTTTTTATGTAGGTTTAGAAGTGAGAATTACCTCTTTTTATTATAGAACTGAGATGGAAGTGATTTCATCTACAAATTTGGTTAATTTGGTGAATATCATATTATTTTACTGATATTATAATGTGATTAACTATATTTCAAGGTATGGGACACACTTTATGTTACGAGCTTAGCCATAGTGATTAAAATGTGAAAATTTCAACCACATAGGGAATCTAGATTTTTATGTATTCTTATAGACCGTGGTTAGTGCCCATGATATATGGTGTCCCCAAATATGGTTTGTGTAGGGAGGCCTATATTTATTACTTTTTGTGTCACAATAAAACATGAAGGCTTGTAGAATATGACTAGGATGAAAATAATGATCATGGTGATTTAGATACTTGATTTTCCAAGAAAGGAGATGTACGAAGGATTAGCAAGTGGCTGCCCCATATGATAGTTTTTACAATAGAAATACGATGTGGATGTTATCCCATTTATTATTACTGTTATTTTTATTATGATATACTAATTATTGTATGTTTTCCTTTATATGAATATATATATATGTTTAAATGTGATATTATTGGAAATGAAAAAATGACATCCAATTTATGAATTGTATACTAGGGATTATGGGGATATTTGTGACTGATCATGGGTACATGTGTTGAGAAACAGAAGATGCATATAATAGAAATTTGATTTTTTGATTTTTCATAATATCCTGTTAAGGATGATTTGTAACAATTACATGATAATATAAAAATTATCCCCCCATTATGATGTGGGTCCCATGCATGTATGACACCATAAATGCAATGGATAGGGAAACACTCTTATATAAGATGATGTGATTTTTCTCATACACACCCTTGAATTAATGTGTTTTTTGTGGACAACCAAAATATAGATTCCCTAAAATGCATCTCCATTGTGAATTACATGACCCCATGAATGTGTGAGGGAAAGATCCTATCACAATTTAAGGAATATGTGAATGATACCTTGAATTACTATGTAAAGTAATGTGTGTCATGGTCATTGGTTTCCCAGATCCTGTTAAGTGCCTTATGTTGGCACTTCCAACATCTCGCCACTAGTACATAATAATACCCAAAGACATATGACCACCCAACCACCATAAAATCCAAGAAAAATCCAACACCATAGACATCAGCATCATTATCAAATCATCATTTCATTTAGAGAGAAAAACTAATGAATAAATAATCAAGCACCATATGATGGAAACATTCATGTTAGAAGGAATTGTAAAAAAATCTAAAATTGAATACTTCATGACCCTATAGACTATCTAATGTTCTAATTCATCATAATTAGAATATATTGTTCCATATATAATATTGATGACTCAAGCTGTGTGAAATAGGTTTTAATGATGTTGAATATGTCCTTCTAGACATATGACATTAAAGTCTGAAAATAAATATTTATTATGGACCATTAATGTACTTCATTTCCATGAAATTGTATATTATATGACCAAACCCAATATAATTGAATAATCCATGATTCCATCAATTTAGAATAATATTAGTGATGTGGGAAATAAGGAAATTAATCCATAAAATGACTGGTATTCATCAATAGATTCAAATATCAAGTCAAAGAAGGAAAAACTTTTTGGGAGTGTCCATGTCCATGATGGATAAAAATGTAGAGAAGAATTGATACATAGTGAATGGATGAAGATAATTTTGGTGGTAGAAGAAGAATGTGTGAACCCTATATTAGAGATGTCACACCAGAAGAGGAAACCCAGGTTCTGTACTCACAAAAGAGAAATCCACCAACACTAAGGTAATATATTTAAAATTACACTACATAAGTTTCCTTGGATTTAGAAGGATTACTGAGATATACTCATTAGAACTAGTTATCAGGGTGACATGTATGAATCCTAGTATGTAGATAGATTCTTTGGGATACATATTGAGATTCAATTGCAAACTAATATATTGGGATATGTATGGTGATATTTTTTAGATTCATAGGATGCCAAGAATGTGATAGGATTAGTAGTGGTAATATTGAGATTCTTGGTATTTCTAGAATCTAGTATTATTCATTATTATACATGAAATTTATTAGATCTGTTACCGAACCAAATGATACATGGGATTCTGATATTATATCTTATTATATAATGATAATATTTATTACAATATGATAATATTATAGAGGATATGGGAGGGAAATTAAACCCTATGAGTGAACACATGTACATATATTGATAAAATAGTGTTCTTGTTTCCAAAAAATGTAATGGGATTCTATATGATCAGACTCACCCCATCAATGGATGATGTATATGTATTCAAACATAGTTTTCATGTTAGAATTAGAGGATTTATGGTGGTTATATTATTATCCTTATTTACTATATTATTTATTCCGGACATATCATCTATAAATACATGGTAATTAAACATATTCCTAGGACACTATTGGTGTTTCCTTAAAGATAAGTGCTAAAACCTTTCCTAAGAATCTATGGATCATGTATACCAGATTGGTCATCACGGATCATAGGTTCTTTTGGGGTTGTGGCCTAATGCTTCATAATTGAGTATTATAGTTTTAAAGAGATTCATATTTGTCATGTGATAAGGATTAATGATTTTTATATAAAATAATTTTTATTTTAGATACTATTTTTTATTTACTTCATATTGGCTCAGTGGCTAATAATTAGATGTGTAGTAGCATGACTATTCATTTGTATGGAAATTTTCTTCCACATTTACATTTGAAATATCATGTTGTGTTTATTTTTTTCTTACTATAATTACATATGATGGCTTTTTCCCTATTTTTATTATATTTTTTAGTCTAATATTATGTTATATACTCCCCTTGATAACATCATTTCCCATCACTGATAATTGGAAGCCATTGTTATAAGTAGAAGAACACCTCTAGTCAAGTGGTGTTTGTATAGAGTTTCATATAAATTAATATATCAATATAACATCACACAAAAATCCTTTAAATTTATTTCCTCAATTCCTTTATATAAGTGCATGGGATTGTGTTTATGAGAAAAAAAATTATAAACACATTTTTCAAAACCATATTTGTATGAGCATTTGTTCATTTAAATATTTATACTTACTCGCACAAGTAAAGTGCAATATTAAAGTATTCAAAAACATAATCTCTCACGTTCCATTATATCCCCATTTTGTTTTTTCAACATAAACAAACCACCTACACAATCACATTGTAACAAAGATAAGTACATGTTCATCTTAAAACAAGACATAGAAACCATGCATATTTTTTAAATTACATTCCAAAATAGTGTGATATGCACTCTTCATACAAAAATGAGGATCTAGGATTTCTAAATTATCATCAAAAAAGATACAGAGACACTTAACATGACATCCAAAAATGATTAATAGGAACAAGCTTCATTGCGATGTAGAAAGAATGTGTCCAAAACAGTCATCTGCTAGTGCCTTGTTTGCAACAACAAGAGCATTATGGAATATTCTCCTCATAAAATAGTTTTTTTCTGAACAGTGCTTCTCTATCATTATCCCAAATAATAACTCAGATAAGAGATAAACTATAATGTAAAATTCAGGATTGCTTATGTATTTATACAATCCTTCAACAGACGGTCTTAGAACCTTCTTAATATACATAGATTCATTTAATTTTCATCTAATGAAATTTTTTTCTTTTAGTTATGTATCGTAAAACATAATTGACATAAAAATTATTTTTCCATCAATGTAAATCCACTATTTAATAAGAATTATTTTATACAAACATAGTTCAATAATATTTTAATCAGATTTAGATATTATAAATACAATGATGAAGTTAGGATACTGCAACTCAAGCTACGACCTTTCCATTGCAACATAAGAAAATATATTAATCAAAAAAACAATCTTTTACATAACATAATGAATCGGTTTTTAAATTAATAAAAGCATGAAAATAGATTATCATATTTATTTACAATACACTAATATTATCTTAATGTTTAAATGTTAATCATAATACCTGGAACAAGATTTAAATGATAATTATTTAATTGTATAGTTAAACAATTATTATAGAAGAGTGGAAATGGGAAAATGTACACATGGAATTCATTGAGTTATTTCTAAATTCATCTCAAGGTAATAATGAAACTATGGATATTTTTCACCGATTAAAAAAATATAGGAAACTATTATCCATTTGAGATTTTATGCATTCATATAATAATTATAGTCTATACCTCAAGGAAAATGTCTTGTTATGTAGAGTTCCTCTCTTAATTGTCTCTAGCCCTAATCCCATGCTTATTTATAATATTTATAAAATATATTAGAACCCATTAGTTAAATAATTTATTTTTATTACAAATTTTCATCCTCAATCTATTTGATAGACTAAGGGAACAACTAAAAACATCATAGTAGTGTACATGATTTTTAATTTGACTATGATAGATATTATTATCAATATCCATAGTTGGTTGACTTTTATTAAAAAAATATTTCATTCAATTATATAGATGTGTGCTTTTGAGTAATTTTATGCTCAATAGTGTCTAATTCAATATTTATGCAATGATGTGTGAGAAAGGAATAATAATATATCATATTTTCTAAATGTGGTGTTTGAGATGGTGAAGATGATTAAGAAGAATTTGATGACGTCTCTATGTAGTTAGAAAATCAATGTATATTATAATAGAAATTGCTGATTTTTTAGTGTTGGTAAACATATTTTTATATGTATAAATTGAAATGTGTTTTGTGTATAGTAAAATTAGTGAAGCTATATATGTGGTTCATTGGCCTATATTGTAACTCCCCGAGATTTTATGGAAAATATTCTTTTTAATTTCATTAATGTCTTGGGTTGTACGCTACACCGAGCTTGCACAACATGCATCCTTGACTTGCCTTTCATTACACACAATCACGACCTTCCTCGATAGCGTGTGTAGTACGCAATATCGACTTTCACTAAACAACGATATGCTATTAAAATATTATTAAAAATAGACATTATGAATAGTAATAAACACTTTTTAAAATTTTTTAAATTTTATTTTTCAAAATGGACTTCATTTTTGGATTCGGAAAATTGAAATTAGCTTAGGGTGAAATTTTGGTACTTTTCGGATAACATTCATATTCTGATGAATAGTGAAAATTACTAAATTTTAATTAAAAACAACCTTTTTAATCGAAATAATTAATAGTGATAAATTATTAATTTGAGTGTTTTTAAATTATATTTAGAATATATTTTTTTCAATTTAAAACAATGTTGTTCATTGGATGTAATTTCACATTTAAAGCAGACATAAACAAGTGTCAATCTTTTGATAGTTATTATCTTTTAAAATCACGCTATTTGTTTTGACAACGAGAATTAATTTTTAAATTAGTTAATGTAACTGATATGTTTTGAATTTTTTAAAATAAACATCATTTTTGAATTCATAATATCAAATATATCTTAGGCCTAATTTTTTGTATTTTTCTGGAAACTTTCATTTTTTGATGAATAGTGAAACCACTAAGTGGTAGTTAAAAAACTGAATTTTTTCATAAAACTTAATTTTACCACTTCTGTGAATGGAATTTAAAAAATCCATGGGACACGGTTGATATCAGTAAGTAAAATGTGGTTCAATGAGATGAAAATAATTTTTTGGTGAATAGTAACTTTTTACTTTTTTTCCCACGGTTAAAAGTAAATAGGGTAATTAAGGGTAAAAATTTTATTATGATTACCCTAACACATGTCCTAATTATATTGGATAAGTTTAATTCGACCAAAAACAACCTTAGGAATAAAATATGACCATTTAGGCTTACATGGATTAGATTAGGACATTTATTATTAATTTATTTAAAGAAGGGTTAAAATAGTTAAAATCAATGTTTAATAAGTAAATCATTTTTAATATGGGGTTATACATAAGATAAATTCGACTATAAATATTCATTTGAAAGCTAAAAATATTTCCTACATCATTTAATTTTATTTGTAATTTTTAGACATTATATAATTTAATTTACAATGATGATGCAATAATTATCTTATTAATGAAATATTGACATAATTGATGTTATAAATACCCAAATAAATGTAATTTGAGACTTTTTTTGAATTAAACTAATTTTATAGGTTAATATGACATGTTATTATTGATTTAATTAACATGGTTTGAGCTAAGCATTCTGTTATGATTTTCGCAAAATTCAATTAGTAAATACTGTCAAAATTGACATAAAATAGTTTTTAAAACAAATGTTATATTATTAATTGTTATTTTATTCCTAAAATTCTAAGTATCGGACACATGACTTAGATAAGGTTATATATATTAATTATAAACAACATGGGGTTCTTTTGGCTTGATATAGTATGTTTATTAACCATATTGTTTAAGAAAACAAGAAGACACGGTGAAAGTTAAAGTATCTAACGTAAAGTTAAATCTAAATGATAAGGTTAAAATTGATACCTAAACTTCTCTAAATTCTACTTGATGAGAGTATTTAGACCCCTGCCCACCTTATCTTTGAGATATATCAATTTGGAGCTATTAAAAACCGAATTTGACTTTATAATAAAATAATATTTTTAGTTATTCCAAATGTGCCCCTCTCCTCCCTTATAAAAGGGCACCTCCTCCCCCTCTTCCTCACACCACATTGAGCCTTCAAGATCGGCCAACCCATGAAAATTTCTCTTATACACTTCTCTAGAAATATCCTAGAGGTTTTGGTCTTCTTCAAAGACCTATTTTAGTGCCCTAAAAGGAGGTCTCAAAGAAGCACTTCAAAGAAGAGGTAATGTCTATTACCGATTCTTTCATCTTTATTTCTTCTTCCAAATCTTCTTCTTTAGTTTTTTCATTGTAAAGTAATAAAATCAGTATCACTCATATACTGATATGTTATTATAAGTATGAAACAACCCTATTTCAAAATCTATCCATCCTACGGAAAAAGAAATCACTGCGCGTGCGTACGTACGGAATACCGTCTCCACACCATGGTGTAATCTATTTTCCACCACAACCTTACTTGGATGGGTATAATGGTGTAAATAATTACTATATTTTACTATTATAAAGTGATATTGATTCTGAAATAGTATAAATACACTCTAATACAATTCCATGATCATAGGAACGATATCATCACTCGCGCGTACGTACGGAATACAGTCTCCACGATGTGATGCGACTCGTTCTACATGATCTTCATTGCATGATGATTATATAAATGAATTTAATGAATTAATATGATATATATTACACTAATAACATTCTAGAAATGAGTTATTTATAACCTAAAGTGAAGAATAAGAATTTATTCGACAAAACATGCATAAGAACAAAAAGTAATAAACACCCGAATAACAAGTAGCAATGAAATATTACTAATAAGAAGCTAAGAATATGACCATATATGATTTCAAAAAAATAAGTATGATTCTGTAATAAGTCAATAACATTATTTAAATCATTATACAGGAGGTTTGGACACGTACAAAGCATATCAGACCTAAGGTAAGGGAAATATCACAATCTCATTTTTATCTGAAATTGTTTATACTTTGGCATTTATTGGGGTGTATTTTATCATCCACATCCTTGTTTCCTCAATATGTAATATTATTTAAATCCACCTACAATTTTGTAAATCCAATTTTACCCTTCTATGAGTTTTTAGTAAAGGATATGAAAGGAATCTTTTGTCGTTTTCCGTACGAGATACTTTTTGACTTTTCTGACAAAAGTACGAGAAGAATGTTGTTTTTAACTTATACGGAATGAATGAATTTTTAAAACAAAATTACCAAGAATATTCCTTTACAAGTTTTCACATTTATTTTTAATCAACTTCTCTTATTTTAAAATTGTATGACATGTTAAGAAAGGAAAAAATGTTTTTGATGTAGAAAGGATATTTCCGAAAGAATGGAGTTCAAGTGTTTTATCAAAATTATTTTCTATCTATGATAATAAAGGGTTTTATTTCTATCCCTATTATTACATTAATTTGATTATGTTGTGATGAAGTATATTTATAAATTCTTTTATCTTATATGAATTGTTTTATGATGTTACAATGTTTAAAGATTCCCATTTTTATTACATGGGTTATGCTATGATGTATGATTTATGATTTTGTGGCACACATAAGAGTGGTATCATTATGAGATTGGTGGGACCTATATCTCCCTCCAATGCATTGGGTAAAGATTTTACATCTCATGAGATAGACATGGCTGGAATGGTATGTTATACCGGTTCAGTGAAACAGGACTGAAACGATGAGAGAACTCGGTTTAGAAAGGGACTTTATCCACTAAGATAGTATTGGAAATGAGTCTTGACTAATAAGAAATGATTCTCTATGATTATGTGTGTATGCCACAAAGTTTCATGTTTTATGTTATGATTATTGGGATTACATTTCACTACTATGATTTATCACATGTTATGATATTATGATCTGTTTTGCAAGTTAAGATTTCCAAAATGTTATGTTCTTATGAATATGATGTGATTGATATTTATTTTGTTTACCCTTACTGAGCCTTTGATCTCACCCTTTTATGTTTTCTTTTCCCCATGATATAAATAAAGTTTTTAGGTAAGAAAAAAAATGAAGATCTTTATTGGAGAGGTTGAAGATCTTTCACCACGATTAGAAGATTATATTCTGAGTTTCCAAAGACACTAAACTATTACGGTCCTTGTGTGTTTGTTTTTGTTATGTACTAAGTATTCCGTAAAAGTAATTTAATGTCCATGTAAGTCAAGCTTTGGGTCTCTACAGTTGGTATCAGAGGAAAGGTTTAGTCAACCTTTGGAAACTAGGATGCGAGAACTTTAGTGAGATCCCTATAGATATTTCTAAGCTATGTCTAGGGATGTCTCTAAGGATAAGTATATGTATAGGTTATAGTCCTAGAATTGTGATAATGATATTAAAAGTTAACCTAAGATGTTATATTTTTAGGGTACTCCCCCTTTAATTATGTTGTTTTCCCCAGCATGATTTTTGCCTCTCACACTATTATGTTTGAGTTTTAGATGATGGATAGAACCCGAAGGAACCGTGTTGATCAATGCAATGGACAATGCAATGATTGTCCTCTTGAACAAACAAATGTTATGAGAGATGGAGTGAAAAATATTATTTCTATACTTACACAAGCTATGAATCATTCTGGACTTCCAAATGAGAAGAGAAGGGAACAATATTCTATTGAGTCCTTCATGAGGCAACATCCACCTTCTTTCAGTGGGTCTTCTGATCCACTTGTTGCTGAACAATAGATCAGTACCACTGAAAATATATTTTCAGTTATTCAATGTTCTGAACCTGATAAATTCATCTTAACAGTATATCGTTTTGAAGGTGAAGCTAATCAATGGTGGAATCTTATCACGAATACAAGGCAAAGTGATGAAATTGAGTCCATGGAATGGGACGAGTTCAAAAACATATTTTTCAATAAGTACTTCCCTCATATTCTTCGAAAAAATATGGAGAAGGAGTTTCTTTAACTAAAGAAAAAGGAGGATGAATCTTTTGGTATATACGAAGCGGATTTTACAAGGCTTGCAAGGTATTCATCTGGCTTTATCATCCAACCTAAAAGTAAATTTGATCGATTCTTCAGTGGCTTAAAACCAAGTCTTTGAAGGGCATTAGCTATAAGATACTTCAGTTTCTATGAAGAAATTGTGAGTTTTGCTATCAAGGTAGAAATGGATGTTGGTGTTACTTATCCATCTCATAGTTTTGACAAGAAACGAAAGATGGAGTTCAAGGAGAAATCTCATAATAATGGTGAAAAGAAGATGAATGTTTCCTTATTCTCAAGGTGTGGAAAGAAGCATGGTGGAGATTGTCTTAAAGGGACATGTAAATGTTTCAAATGTGGAAAGGAAGGTCATCGGGAATTTGAATACCGCAATGATGGGAAGAAGATGCCTAATGATGCAAAGAAAGGAAGGGATACACAGAATGAACCTACTACACTTCAATGCTTCAAGTGCAAGGAAATGGGGCAATATGCTAATAAATGCCCTAATCCAAGACTTAGTGATGATCAACATGAGGAACCACTTAAGGCAAAGGACAAAGGAAAGTCACATGCGATCACCATTGGCGATGTTGAATATGAAAATGATGTGGTGGAATGATTAAGTTTTTATGTAATGGGATTCCAAAATAATGTTGTATATAGTATCATGGAATATTGGACTAATTATGTAGTGGTCTATTGTGGTTTTCAATAATTTTATGGTACCGCTAACCATGGAAAGTGAATGAGATATTTTTGGAAAAAAATATGATATGTGCATAATGAAGGGAAAATGAGAAAAAGAAATATTTGACAGTATTCATGAGCTCATGATTGATATAAGGAATAAGTGATATCATGGTTTGAGTATATAGAATTTTGAGGATTTTGGTATGTGGAAAAGCGTTAACTTTATTCCATTCATGTTTTCACTATGGTTCAACTAATGTGTATTCATTCTTCAAGAGAATACATGATTAAGGTATTCACATGTTTTTAATTTGACCAACAAGATATATCTTATGATATATGGGGGATAAATGGTCGCATTCACGTGATAATTTTATTTATACTATGACCTTGGACCGAAGTATTTTAGATAAGACAAAAGATTTGAATGGATTATGATAACCATAAGTCAGTATTGTTTAAGGACAGAACATTTTTTTGATATTATTTATGTGATGTTATAGTAATGTAGTTTTAGAAAAGGAAAACCTGCAGGACGAGCGACATCCCATCGCGTCGGACAAGGATTTGGGAATCGAACCCACAACCGAAGTGCGACTGGACTTTATTACCTACTGCTGGCCTACAGGAAGTCCCTGTTTAGTAGAAACTAGTTTTATTATATTAAGCAGTATGATATATGAAGTATAACTCCATTTTAGGAACCATATATAATTAATCTCACTATATATGGACTTATGTATTTTTTGATAACTTTTCTAACCTTTTGTTTGAGACAGATGGAATAACCCATCATTCTATCACATGATCTGCTAACACATCACGAATGACAAATTCAACTTAATTTATTTAAGATATGAAGTGGAAATTTTCCAAATAATGACAAACGGTGATACTATACCAAAATCACGAAAGTATTTCTTCTAATTCCAATTTCAACAACTTTAGGGAAATGATCTTGAAAACCAAAAATGTTGTCCTAGTGCTCTTATATCTCATGAATCAATTGGTACCTTAGATCATCACAAATTTAGGGATTTGTGATTTCTGGATTTTCCATAGCCATGTTCTCTAGCACTCTCCATCAGAACATGATGGTTAGATTTCTCTTCCATATCCATATTTCCACCTATGTTGAAACCCAGTGATTAGTTTATTTGGGTAACCGTTATGTTTCATACTTTTGTTTTTAAAGATTGGTTTTGGTATTCCTTTTTACGATGTGGGTTTCTATTAAAGAAACTTTCGAATAGTAAACCATTTATAACCCCGACGAATTTCGAGGGCGAAATTCATTTTAAGGGGGGTAGAATGTAACACCCCGAGATTTTATGAAAAATATTCTTTTTAATTTCATTAATGTCTTGTGTTGTATGCTACACCAAAAGGAGCTTGAAAAACACTCATCCTTGACTTGCCTTTCATTACACACAATCGCGACCTTCCTCAATAGCGTGTTTAGTACGCAATATCAAGTTTCACTAAACAACAATATGCTATTAAAATATTATTAAAACTAGTCGTTATGAATAGTAATAACCACTTTTTGAAATTATGTAAATGTTATTTTTAAAAATGGACTTCATTTTTGGATTTGGAATGTTGAAATTATCTTAGGGTGAAATTTTGTGACTTTTCGGATAACTTTCATATTCTGATGAATAGTTAAAATTACGAAATTTTAATTAAAAACAAATTTTTTAATCGAATTAATTAATAGGGATAAATTATTAATTTGAGTGGTTTTAAATTATATTTATAATATATTTTTACAATTTAAAACAATGTTGTTCATTGGATTTAATTTCACATTTAAACCAGACATAAACAAGTGTCAATCTTTTGATAGTTATTATCTCTTAAAAACACACTATTTGGTTTGATGACGGGAATTAATTTTTAAATTAGTTAATTTAATTGATATGTTTTGAATTTGGTAATATAAACATATTTTTTGAATTCATAATATCAAATATATCTTAGGCCTAATTTTTGGTATTTTTCGGAAAACATTCATTTTTTAATGAATAGTGAAACCACTAAGTGGTAGTTAAAATACTAAATTTTATCATAAAACTTAATTTCCCACTTCTGTGAGTGGAATTCCAAAAATCCGGGAGACACGGTTGATGTTAGTAAGTAAAATGTGGTTCAATGTGGTGAAAATAATTTTTGGTGAATAGTAACTTTTTACTTTTTTTACCACGGTTAAAAGTAAATAGGGTAATTAAGGGTAAAAATGTTATTATGATTACCCTAACACATGTCCTAATTCTATTGGATAAGTATAATTCGACCAAAAACAACCATAGGAATAAAATATGACCATTTAGGCCCACTTGGATTAGATTAGGACATTTATTATTAATTTATTTAAAGAAGGGTTAAAATAGTTAAAATCAAAGTTTAAAAAGTAAATCATTTTTAATATGAGGTTATACATAAGATAAATTAGAATATAATTATTCATTAGAAAGATAAAAATATTTCCACATAATGGTATTTTATATGTTATTTTTAGACATTAAATAATTCAATTTACAACAATGATGCAGTAATTATCTTATTAATGAAATATTGACATAATTGATGTTATAAATATCCAAATAAATGTAATTTGAGACTTTTTATGAATTAAACTAATTTTATAGGTTAATATGACATGTCATTATTGATTTAATTAACTTGTTTCGATCTAATCAATCTGTTATGATTTTCACAAAAATCAATTACTAAATAGTGTAAAAATTAACATTAAATAGTTTTTAAAACAAATATTATATTATTAATTGTGATTTTATTCCTAAAAATCTAAGGTTCGCCAAAATGACATAGATAAGGTTATATATATTAATAATAAACAACTTTTGGTTCGTTTGGCTTGATATAGTATGTTTATTAACCTTATAGTGTAAGAAAACAAGAAGACTCGGTAAAAGTTAAAGTATCTAACTTAAAGTTAAATCTAAATGATAAGGTTTAAATTGATACCTAAACTTGTCTGAATTCTATTGGATGAGAGGATTTCGACTCCTACCCACCTTATCTTCTAGATATATCAATTTGGAGCTATTAAAACCGAATTTGACTTTATAATAAAATAATATTCTTAGTTATTCCAAAGGTGCCCCTCTCCTCCCTTATTAAAGGGCACCTCCTCCCCCTCTTCCTCACACCACATTGAGCCTTCAAGATCGGAAAAACCCTGCCAATTTCTCCTCTCCACTTCCCTAGAAACATCCTAGAGGTTCTGGTCTTTTCAAAGACCTATTTTAGTTACCTAAAAGGAGTTCTCAAACAAGCACTTCAAAGAATAGGTAATGTCCGTTAAGGATTATTTCATCTTTATTTCATCTTCCACTTCCTCTTAATTAGTTTTATCATTATGAAGTAATAACATCAGTATCACTAATATACTTATATGTTATTATAAGTATGAAACAACCCTATTTCACCATCTATCCATCCTACGGAAAAAGAAATCACCGCGTGTGCGTACGTACGGCATACCGTCTCCACGCCGTGGTGTAATCTATTTTCCACCACCACCATACTTGGATGGGTATAATGGTGTAAATAATTACTATATTTTACTATTATAAAGTTATATTAATTCTTAAATAGTATACATACACTCCAATACAATTCCACGATCATAGGAACGATATCATCACTCGTGCGTACGTACGGAATACCATCTCCATGATGTGATGCGACTCATTCTACATGATCTTCATTGCATGATGATTATATAAATGAATTTAATGAATGAATATGATATATATTACACTAATACCATTCTGGAAATTAGGTATCAATAACCTAAATAGAAGAATAAGAATTTATTCAACAAACCACGCATAAGAACAAAAAGTAATAAACACCCGAATAACAAGTAGCAATGAAATATTACTAATAAGAAGCTAAGAATATGACCATATATGATATCATAAAAATAAGTACGATTATGTAATAAGTCAATAACATTATTTAAATCATTATACAGGAGGTTCGGACACGTACAAAGCATATCGGACCTAAGGTAAGGGAAATATCACAATCTCATTTTTATCCGAAATTGTTTATACTTTGGCATTTACTATGGTGTATTTTATCATCCACATCCATGTTTCCTCAATATGTAATATTATTTCCATCCACCTAAAATTTTTTAAATCCAATTCTACCCTTCGTTGAGTTTTTAGTAAAGGATATGAAATGAATCTTTTGTCATTTTTCGTACGAGGTACTTTTTGACTTTTCTGACGAAAGTATGAGAAGAATGTTTTTTTAACTTATACAGAATGAATGGATTTTTAAAACAAAATTTACAAGATTATTCCTTTACAAGTTTTCAAGTTTATTTTTAATCAACATCTTTTAGTTTAAAATTGTATGACATGTTAAGAAAGGAAAAAAAATTGAAGTAGAAAGGATATTTTCCTCAACAATGGAGTACAAGTGTTTTATCAAAATTATTTTCCATATAAGATAATAAAGGTTCTGTTTATATCCCTATTATTACATGAATTTTTTAATTTTGTGATGGAAATATTTTAATGAATTATTTTATCTTATATGAAATGTTTTATGATGTCACGATGTTTAAAGATTCCCATCTTTGTTAAATGGGTTATGCTATGATGTATGATTTATGATTTTGTGGCACACATAAGAATGGTATCATTATGAGATGGGTGGGACCTATATCTCCCTCCAATTAATTGGGTAAAGATTTTATATCTCATTAGGTAGACATGGCTGGAACGGTAGGTAATACCGGTTCCGTGAAACAGGAATGAAACGAGGAGTGAACTCGGTTAAGAAAGGGAATTTGTTCACTAAGATAGTCTTGGAAATGAGTCTTGACTAATAAGAAATGATTCTCTATGATTATGTGTGTTTTCCACAAAGTTTTATGTTTTATGTTATGATTATTTGGATAACATTTCACTACTATGATTTATCCCATGTTATGATATTATGATCTGTTTTGCAGGTTAAGATTTCCAAAATGTTATGTTCTTATGAATATAATATGATTGATATTTATTTTGTTTACCCTTACTGAGCATTTGAGCTCACCCTTATATGTTTTCATTTCCCCAGGATATAAAGAGAGGTTTTAGGTAAGAAAAAAAAGGGAAGATCCTTATGGGAGAGGTTGAAGATCTTTCACCGCGATTAGAAGATTATAATTCGAGTTTCCAAAGACACTAAACTATTACAGTCCTTGTGTGTGTGTTTTTGTTATGTACTATGTATTCCACAAAAGTAATGTAATGTCCATGTACGTCAAGATTCGGGTCTCTACATATATAATATCAAAGATAATTTTTCATATTTTCCCTATTATATTACTGTTCTAATGATTTTATCCCACACAAACATATTTTACATGTATCAATGTCATTATAATATGTTCTAGACACATCCCATGTTTTGATCAATAATATCATTTAGTATGAACATAACCATTCATACGAGGAATAAAAATTAGAGTGTCTTGGCCATAGTTATAATGTGTTTTGGAATAAGTTTGTCCACCCACATAACTTTTTATTGTACAAACCATTTGTATGAAGAAAAAAGATAGGGATTAAAAAATTAAATGAGGGAATAATATCCTAACTTATTTATCAGGATAATAAAATTATGAGGAACAAATTAATAATAAAGAGAATAATGAAATAACCCTTGAAATGATAATATAAATCGTTTCAATTATTATTAGAGTTAATAAATAATATAGTTATATTCATTATAAATATATTACAAAATGTTCAATATCCTAATGGAAATAATTTTATAAATCAATTTTCTTATTTGTTTTATTTTTATTTTTAATTATAAATCAATATAATATGAATAATAAAAAATTTATTTATTTATTTAATTCTTATTTTTCAAATTATATGATAATTTATTTATTTGTACATTTTGATGTGATTGAATTTCCATTGAATAAAAAAAATTATTATTAAAAACAATATTTTTTTAAGTATATAAAAATAAATATTAATTTTTGGTTGAAATTGAAATTAGATAAAATATTTTAGATATAAAATAATCAATTTATAATTATTAGAATACATTTTATAAATTCTATTGGAATTGATAAATTTTTTTTAAAAAAAGGCATGTTTCTAAAATCGTATTTTTCTTTTTATTTTTCATGATTATTTTAAAATTAAACTCAACAACTAATGTGAATTGAATCCATGAAAATAGATCCAGAATTTTTAATTTGAGTATATAATTCCATTAAATATTTCCTTTTTATTGTTTTACATTTTGAATAGCAATCCTATTAAATATTTGATGCTACGGTAAAGAAAATAGACTTAAATATGGGTAAAGGTATTTTGGTAAGGACTAATAACAAACCCTAATTCTCCCATTATTACTATTATAAAAGTATATTTTATTTATACTAATTAAAACAATGAATATATGTCTTCATATTCCATATAGACATTATTGTTTCCTTTACACTAATTAATGTAATGAATTTTCAAAAATTACATTTTCCATGATTTATTATCATTATATTATTTAAATAGAAATAAATACAAGGTGTGATTAGTTATATATGTGTATTTTATGGATAAATATATTTTTAATATTTTAATTTATTGTAAATTAATATTGCAGAAATAATTAATATAAATTCATTTGTAATATCAACACCCAAATTATTCAATTAATATAAAAAATAAATAAACATGTTTATTAATTTTCAAAGTAGTACAATTTTTATGAGTAATATTGTCCCAATTTTATTATATATTGATAACATATTTTGGGTGTGCTGAAGTTATAAATACACATTTAATCATTTTGAAGAAAATTTTAATTAGAAAATAAAATGATTTTTTTTAAATTGATATTAATGATATATTGAATAAAATAATATTTTTTTAAATGTTTTAAATTTATAAAATTATTTTATTCCACTGTGTAAATTTTTATATGGATGATAATATAATACATGTTCCATTTATATGATTTCTTTATATTTATATTCACTTTTATAACCCTTAAACAATATAATAATTAATAATTGTGTAATAAAAAATTGTGTTTAAATTGTTTAAAACAAAAATATAAGGATTGAAAAATCACATAAAATTGTAAAAATTGGATTGTGTGAGATTATTTTAACTCATTATTAGATTATCGTTGATTATTATAATTTTTGGGTCATTTTAATATTGAAATTAATTTAAATTAATTTGACACTTTAAGAAAATCCAATAGTTTCCACCCATCTCTTATAAAAAGTAAAGTCCCATACTATTTTCATCAAAAATGGAAACCATTTTGGTTTATAAAATACCATAAAAATTCAATTCCTTATATCAATACACATTACCTAGAGGCATTGGTTTTAGCAAAAAACCATCATAGGAATTCTTTTTGTGTAAGTCTCCACACTCTGTCCAAATAAAATGCATTGTTATTAACAAATAGAAATCATTTTTATTTTCTATATGTCATTGAAATCATCTTCAACCAAGATACAAAATTAGCACGGGTTTCTCTTATATATCAATATTTTAGAATTTCTATTGAATAATATCTATCTATATCATCTTCCCTCAAATGGTAAAAAAACCATCATTCTTGAATATGGTGGACTACCACTTCACGAACCAATTTAATTCATTTTCAATCACCTAATCTTATATATATTAATAGAATTTTTGGTTTAATTTATATTTATTAAATTAATGACATTTTTATCATTTTCAAAGTATAATATATAATGTAATATTTAAAGACCCTGAATTTTCATGTAATTTATTTTTAAATATATGAGAATTTGACGAGCCCATGAAATCTAATAGTGCGCAATTTTGAGGCCCAGGGTGCCCGGAATGATCCGTCAATGTTTTGTTAAGCTTAAGTTAATGTGCTTAAGTAGTTTTCCTGAAAAAAGTGGAATAACTCTTAAATGGTTAGTCTGATCAGAAATTTGAAGGCAGCGTTGTGCTCAGGATGGCGGGGTTACTCTAGGCACGACTAAAGATTAGTTGGTGCGGACCTCTTGTGTGGAAACCAAAAAATAGCATAATCATAAATAAAATAATAAAATAATTATTTTATTTTTCAAATTCTTATAACTCAAAAACGGTAACTCGAATTAAAAATCAGATACCACCACTACACTCATGATGGTATTCATTCATTAAAAAGATAATAACATTGGTCGGTGTGGGACACTAGAGAAAGTTAGTTTTTGGTTGCAAATAAAATAATTAAGTGTCAATTATTTTATTGTAAAATTCATAACTTTTAAATGGTAACTCAGATTGAAAATTTGAGGGTACCTTTGGGTTTTCTGGGGTGTGTTTCACCTAGGAAGAGTCTAAACTCGACCTGTGCGGTTGAGGGTGACGGATAATAATTTTTCAAACTTTTTTTCAGGTATGTTCAGTAAACGTGCGAGCGACGCTTTAGAAATTTTTAATCGGTACTCAGATTTGAAATATGAGGGCATCATTGAACTCACAGCGCTGGTATTCGTTAAAGGATACTATCACATTGATGGATGATGGATGAGGGAGAAAGTTAGTTTTTGGGTTTTTCTTGGAAATAATAAAGTAAAATAAACATCATTTTATTTTATTTTGAGCTTCCATGTGGATATTTCAGATGGGGTCGACAGGGACTATAACCACGAGGTTGAAGTAGGAAGTGGCGACCACCAGACCTTAACCTCACATGAGAGGATAATGTGGTGGGGACCACCCAAACCATAACCTCCCATGAGAGGTTATGGTGGTGGGGACCGCCCGGGATGAAACCCCCCATTAATTGGGAGAAACCCTCAACTCCCACAATTAATGAGGGAGAGTCTCTTGACCTCCTCCACCTTAATTTTGACAACACACATACCATTAATCTTTAATATGCACCGCATCATTGCACCAGAAAAAATTAATTGGCTTTCCCCTTTTAAAATTAACTAAAAACGTAATTGGAATTTTGGAATGTTCCAAATAATTGAAACGTCACAAATTCCAACGATCGTTACCTACCTCCCCCCTCTCCTATATCCCTGGAGCTTAGGAAGAGGATTTGGGATGGCTTTACCAAGTGACGAAGTGTAGGTAAAGTGATGTGATGCCCAACACATGGAGGATTACGCTCTCCAATGAGGAACGTGTTCTTCCATGAAGAATGCTCCACCCACAAAGAACGCCAACGAGGAACGCCTTCTACTAGGAAGAATGAAATTGACTTCGACATCCATTCTCTGAACTCCCTTCGACGTAGGAAGTCTTCGTCTACAACGAATCGATGTCCTCTTTCTCATTCCAACATCGATGAACAATGAATAATGTAGGGATTTTATTTATGTATGAAATTAGACCCTTGTTTCTTTCCTACCAAAACAAAGAAAGCGGACCAACTCCTTATCAAGTTGATCCGTGAATGTTTTTCCTTGCGTGTAGGGAATATACTGTTAATGAGGGATTATGGGAATTAATGTTTTTAAGATATCTTCCATGCTCGTTCTTTGATTATGTTCATGATGAACAAAATGGTACCACCCTAAACGTGGAGGGTGTGGGCCAAACTAACATTGACCAACCCCCTTCCGTCGTTATTCTTTATGATGTTCTTCGGTAAGGAAATGAGGCGACGAAGGAAACCTGTGCTGCCCCCGCGATGCTTTCTCGGCATGGCCGAACTAGCTCAGCCGCCCCGTGTCGAATCGTGCTACCTGTCGGCCGTGTCACCCACCAACCTAACTGGGCCAAGCCGGGATGCACCCTGGTCGGGCCATTCCCCACCCGCTACACCTCCCAGCCGATCCAGCCTTGCAGTACCCTCTTGAGGAGCCCTGAATCCCAGGCGTCGTGCCTCCCGGGCGAGCGGACCTCGCAGCTCCTTCTGGTGCCACCCCGACCGCGCGGTCCACCGGCCTCCCGAGCCCCGGCCAACCTAGACTCCCACGCCCCTCGGGCGCCCTGGCTGAGCCGTCCTCCCGCACCCCACGCGGAACCCCAACCAATCTTTCCTCCACATGCCCCTCACGACACCTCGGAAAAATCGGCATGTGCCCTCACGACGCCCTTCGGGCCGATCCGCGCCTCCGCGGCACCCACAAGGACAAACTACCCTAGCACTGACCAGAAGCCGGTTCGTGCCCTCACAACATGTCTCTGCCTTCGCGGCCCCCCGCGGCCCCTTGCAGCCAGCTGGGCTGGGCTCTACGGGCCGGGCCTAACCTAACAGGTTGGCCCACCCAATAGGATGGGGTAGACCAAACAGGTCAGGCCGGGTTGACCCGGTCTGGGCTGAACCAGACTGGGTCAGACAGGACCCAGCCCCACTATGACCCTTTACTTTATTTTATCCGTATCATTGTCACTAGATGTCTATTAGACAAACTGTCTACGGTGCTAGTAATCTTAGAGTACGATGTTCCATTTGAGTATAACCCACTGGAGCGTGGGGAATATTTGAGATATGGTCTGGTCGGATCATGCACGAATCTGACCAGGCCCCCAGGACTAAAAGGCTAATAACTCACAGACATGGTTTCTGATTGATGTGTCGTCAGTTGCTTTGAGACCGCTATGACATGGCAGACCATTGAGATACTTATTCATGGGACTTCGTGATAGTTTGATAATCTACTTGTAGCTCGGGGAGAAGATTTTTCCATTGACGAGTGAGGAAAGTGAGGAGACCTAGTAGCTGGCTGAGACTTGATAAATACTGACCTATTGAATCGGAGTGACTCGACTACCCCATGGGGGGAGCACCTGGTTGTAGAGGAAGACCCACGATGGAGGAGCACCTAGTTTTGGCGGCAGATCCATGGTGGGGAGCACCTTGGTGATGCAGCAGACCCACAGTACATGACAGGAGGATTACCTCAGCAGTCCATGATCATTGGGAAGCTTTTTAGTGTCGCGACAGGCCAACTACACTCGACAGAGGAGTTCTTCAGCAGTCATGGTTTTGATAATGTGAATTAAATCCTAGTTTAGTGGATTCATTGACTTTTCTGAGTACCTCATGATTGAGATGGATTACTTGATAACGTAGATACATGTATGGGAATATGCCTAAGTGGGGTTATCTACCGATTTCATACTTTGTGGTTTATCCTTGTTGGATTTTTTGAGACCTTGAGTGTCTCTTGGTCCCTACTGAGTATCATTATACTCACCCCGGCACAGGCTATGCCCACACCTCATTATGTTGGATGTAGACGACAGAAATCGATGACTGATCTGAGAGTACTAGGATTGGACGGTACCTGGAGGTGGATCTTATAGCGTGCCGATACACAGCGGAGATGGACAGACGTGGAGTTCTGAGGAGAAAATCTGTATATACCCTTCACATAGGAATTCCAGAGGACAACCCAGCAGCTTTTTTTCTTTTTTTCAGTTGTACTAGTACTTGTAATTCCTTGTACTTTACAATTGGGCTTGTATATCTGGCCCCTTTTACATTTCATCAATCTTTAGTTATACAGTTTACTTAATGTTTTATATCAAGTTGTGTGCTCTATTTTGTGTGTTTATAGGTTATAAAGGCAGTTTCATTCCAATTTTAGGGAATTACGCCTTTGTGGCTAGTCTCCTGCCCCTGGCCTTTGGATGGCGTGCTTGGGGAAGTCACGACACTGGCCTTGGGGGATAGGTTGTGACATTTTATTTTACAATTCCACTAATTAAAAATCAATAACATCATTCATGTGTTCCTTTGGTCAACCACCTACATGAATTGATGTCACTCATTTTTCATCAAAACATCATTTTTATTGTATATATAAGTATACATAAAACAAATTAATAGTAAAATATGATATTAAAATCATTATATAAACATATAATATACATACCTTAATTTTGTATTAATCATTGAAATATTGAAAAAACACTGATGTGTATGTACGGACTATCATCACCATAATTCTAATGCATTTAATTTATCATAAAAACATTCATTCTAGGTTTCCAATATATAATTGATTTATTAAAATTATTACTATTTCATGATTTTTATTTTCTATATAATGTAATAATTTGATCATTAATTATTGTTAAACATCCAATATCAGTTTGGAAAATGTGCGGAATATCATCATATTTATAATGTGAACATAATTGATTAAGTAAATTGAACATAATATAGTAATTAAAAAGACATAGAATAATAAAATTGACAATGGTTTTTAATCCTTTAAATAATTAACAATATTTTTTATTTAACTTGATAAAGAACATATGTGATGATTCAGACATGTGGTAAGGGACTATATTATTACAATCTACATATATTGTTTCCTAAAACCTAATGTTTCTTCTATCTCTATATTATTTTAAATATTTCAATAAATTTATTAATTATGGTTCAATTGATGAAAAATTCCATTTTTTATATTTTACTGTAATTACAATATTTTAATATGAAATTTTTTTATGAATTTGTATAAGGGACACATTACTTTAAAACCCTTATTTTAAATGATTTCTTGATTTATTTTATAACTATCTCTATACAAAGTACATATTATTGAAATTATTTTTAATGTGTTTTTATATGGGAATAAGTTAATTAAAAATTAATTTTTTATTTCAAATTTTTACAAAATTTAAAATTCATTTGAATGGAATAATTATATGTATTTTATTTGAAATGTCATGACATTAAGTAGACAATATAATATGTTTCTTTTGTTATAAATAAGAAGAAATAATTAATTTTACTAACAATATATCATTTAATTTTTATTATAATTCAATACAGGTTTCCATTTTTTCCGTTAAATATAAAACTTATTTATTTTTTTAGTTTAGTTATGAAATTTTGTTTTGAAAAAAATGTTTTTCTATATTTGAATGTATTTTCCACAGGGGATCAATAATGTTTTGAAAATGTTTGTTAATGAAATATTTCATGCTTAAAGTATTTTATTCATGAAATTGTACATTAGAATGAAATATTAATAAACCGATATATCTATATAGTTTATATGATTGGATGATCCCCAATATAGCTCATATAGTCAGGTGAGCCTGATATAGCTTATATGAATAGTGAGACCAATTATAGTTCTTCAATTCTTTGGTAATTTTCTCTTACATAAAATGAAAAATGTAGGGAGTTGACTGGTTTTTTAATAATATGGATGGAAATTGGGTCCATTTATTTATTACATAATTTTGAAATTAATTTTGAACATGATTATCTATGTCACCTATAAGAGATTTCAATTTTAATTCTATGAGTTTAAATGTTTTCATTGAGAATAGATTTTCGGTTTTTATGTGGAACTAATTTATATTAAACACATAATGTATAACATGATAAATTTACAACATGTTATGAGTATTGAATTTTCTTAACCGGCCTAATTTATTTCTTATTTTTATGTTCATTAGTGATCATTTTTTGATCATCCCATGTATGATATTTTTGTGTAGCTTTGATGGATGGGTAATAATAATGAAAATGATAGATCAAATGTCATGATGATTTTTCATGGAAAGAAAACATTTTTAAAATATTAATAATTTGGGAAAAATTGATTGTTAGTAGATGTATCCCCTGGTATTGTCTGGATGTATTCATTTTTACCTAATTTTCTAAAACTCTTAACCATAAAGGCGGTATGAAATGTAAGCATGTTAATTCTTGAGAAAATGACTCCTGATTATGTAATGTTTATGGATGGGTTGTTATATTTAATATATATATTTATGACAATTATATCAATATATATTGACACTTATTATTAATATAATCATATAAATAATTATATCATGGTATGAGGGACTAATATTATTTTCATTTGAAAATGAAATAAATTTCATTTAAAATAAATGTTCTCCCAACGAAAATATGGCAGCCTAACGGCGCCAATCAAAACTTCCAAAATGGATTGATGAGAGAAAATAGGGTCTCTCATCATATGAACATAAAAATTACAATAAGAGTAATATAAAATAACATCCCAATAATAATAAAGATGAGCTTAAAAGTAATTACATAAAATAGTGTACTTAAAAAGAAAGAGAGGTGTAGGTTCCCTTATGAAAATTCGATAGCCTAACGGCACCACTTAAAAATTCCAAAAAAAAGAATTGATGAGAGTAAGAGGGGTATCTCATCATATAAAAATAAAAATTATAGTATGGTTATTATAAAATAACATCCTCTAACATAAGAACATGGATCATAAATGAAATGACATAAAAGAGGGTACTTGAAAAGAAAGCGAGAGGTCTGATCCCTTACCTCAAGTCCGACTTGTCTTCTTTGTTTCTTTATATTCCTGAATAATAAACTTTGGTAAATTTATAATTGCTTAATGTCATCCTTGAAATAATATTATTCAGTTCATATCACATACTATAATTTTATAATAATTGGTTAATAATGTGAGTTCATATCGGACGTTTTTGTCGATGTTTGGTACATGAGTCAAAAATGAAATTGTTTGAAAATGATTTTCTATGTAGTTATAAGTAAATAATCTCTATAATAGTATTAATGATTTAAATATCTTATATATCCAGTACATATTCATTTTATACTATTCTATAACATTTATAGATAAATGGAAATGAAATGCACCGTTCATGGAGACGGTAGGCCGTAGGTACGCATGAACACTACTTTCATTTCTTTGACATATTAATGGAATTAAAAAAAATTGAGATATATATATATATATATATTATAATTCCAGTATAATATATATGTTATATATGTCACATAATTTCTTTAATTTCATTTTTTATACATTCCATGTATTGCATGAACGAGTCACATCACTTGAGGGGGCGGTAGTGCACATTTCCTCGTATGAAATTATCGCATTTGCACAACAAGAAAAGCATAATGGTATGTTTTGAATATAAAATAAAGAAGCATATGGAAAAAATAAATACCATATATATCATATATAAAATATAGTGACATCATAATGGCCACCTTTAAAGGAGTTAAAAGAATATTGAACAATCATCGTTTCGTGAGGCAGTAATTCACCATCTACAGAAACTATATGTTATTTAACCATTAGACGGATGTGTGTGTAAGTGTATCTCGAATACCTATTATAAAAACATCCTAGTATATTTAAGATACTGTTTTTCTGACAAAATAAAGGAATAAAAAGTGTTTAGGGGGTTGGAGAGGCAAAATAAAACATAAGAACACAAGAGAAGACACTACCTTTAAATCGGATAACTCTTTTTGATTTGAGATCAAAGTCTTCTTTGGAAAGAATTCTGCCCAATGTGAGGCTTCTAATAGTATGATAGGGATTTGGAGAGACAGAATGGTCAGGGGTTGGCAGAGCCAAAGGCTTGAGAGGTGTGGGTAAGGTGGTAGAGGTGGAGGCCTTTTATAAGAGGAGAGGATGGACACACTTGGAAAGTCTTGAAAAGTAATATTATTATAAAATGTTTTTCGGATTTTAAAGGTCCCAAAATTATATATTTCTAGAATAAGGTGATTATAGTTCTAAATCCACACATCCAGTAGATTTTTGACAAGTTTTAGGTCTTATATTTTACATTATCTTTTCATTTTATTTATATCGTTAAATAACGAGGTAATCCCTGCATCATCATGATGTCATAAATAATTTAATTTATGTAATGTATAAAAATTTAAAAAAAACATCATGATGTAGGAAATAATTTTATCTTTCTAATTAATATTTATAGTCAAAATTATGACTTGTATAACCCCATGTAAACTTTTTTTAATAAAACAACACATGTTTGTGACATTTTTATTTTAACATTAAATAAAAAGTTTTCAATGTCATTTTCCTACCAAAGTTTCTCCATGGGGTCCCCAAGTTGACCCATGGATTTTCATTGTCGACCATGACATATAAAATAAGGGTAGGACATGTGTCAATGTCATTTTATATTATTAATACTTTATTTTTACCTTAAATTACACTAATTACCTCTAATCATGATTAAAAACTTAAATGTTACTATTCACCAAAAAATTATTTTAATCCCATTGAACAAAACTTTAATTCCTAATGAAAACCATGTATGTAGTATTTTTGAAATTCAAAACACAGAGGTGTTAAATTTTCATTTAAACAAAAAATCATTTTTTTAAGTACCACTAAGTTGTTTCACTATTCATCAAAAATTGAAGTTTTTCAGAAAAATACCAAAAATTCACCCTGAGCTATATTTGATATTAAAAATTCAAAAATTATGTCTATTTTACAAAATTAAAAACATAAAATTTACATTAATTAATTTATTAATCAATTCCCGTTGTCAGAACAAGTAGTGTGTTTTTACGAAATAATATATATCTAAAGATTGACACTAGTTTAAGTCCAATTTTAAAGTGAAATTAATTCCAATGACCACTATTGGATTAAATGGTAAAAATATATTCTAATATCACTTTAAAACCAATCCATCAGATAATCTAATCATATAAATAAATTAGATTAAAAAGAGGTTTTGAATTAAAATACAACATTTTTCACTATTCATTAAACATTAACTTTATCGGAAAAATACCAAAATTTTACACAAAGTAAATTTTGATGTCCAGATTCTAAGGAAGAATTTTATTTTATCAAATATAACACATAAAATTTTCAAATAGTTGATTTATAAGTGGGTCGCCACCAAAAGGCGGTTAATCAACCTTTTAATGAATATTAGAATTTTTACGCTTAAAATTTGATTCATTCGCATTTTTAACCCTCTAAAATTTATTGTAAAAAGTAAAAATATTTCACAAACATATATAATCATTTTTTAGTTAGTTCTGTTCATTCCCATCATTACAACGGCTAGGTGTTAACTACCATTTAAAATAAAATTATTTTATTATTAGAGTTCAACGTAAGATTTCAAAGGAACTCATTGTTGCATAATGGGTAAGCCATCGAGCATAGCGTTACCTTTAAATTAATATTAACATTTTATTCGAAAACAGGGATAAATATAAAAATGTCATATTCATTATTTACCTGGGGTGTTACATCCTTCCCCCCTTTTGGGAATTTCGTCCTCACAATTTTAAAATTGGGCTCAAATACATCATTTAAAGTCCCACATCGGAACAAGAGTTGGTAAAAAAATCACATTAAAAGAAAGAAAGAGAAGTACATAGGTCACCCGAGTTAAACAATACTTGGATTTCATGTAGGAAAACATGGATATTAAATAAAAAGAAAAGGTTCATGTTCTGAGGGAGAGTGATATAAAACATGTTTAGGAGAATGTTAACCCCAATAAAATCACAAACTTGTGGTGGGTTAAACGGTATTAGATTCCCAAGTAGAAAATGTTAATAGACAAATTTTTTGGTTTAAGTTACTTTTCATTGAGGAATTTATTTTTGATCTTAAGGAAACATACTTACTTTTCATGTTGACTTTCAACTTTTACTAGATATCTTACACAAACTCATACTTTCCCAAATGATGATTATTTAGGAAGACTTGTTCCTATTAAGAGTACTATAATCAATTTCTTGAGAATCACGTAATCCACAAAAGAGAACTATATATTTCCCATGTCTTTATACCCTTACTGAAACCAATATTGTTAGAACAAGATCAGATAATCCAGAAAAGGATAACCCTTTATAAAAAGAAAATCTATTCTTAATCTCCAGAATTTTTCCAACAAAACCCATTGTTCAACGAGGACCATTTGATAAACAATTTGTCTATAAAATTCTTCAATGTAAACCAAACTAAGATTGAAACCCAAATATTTGAAGTATTTGGTCACTAGTCTTCCAAGATACAAATTAACACTTATCTCCAAATAACATCAGTTTCTCTAAAAGTCTCATATAGAAAAGTAATTAACCTAATCACATATCCTCCAGGATAGTTTAATATTATTTATAGATAACCCAAAATAAATTTACTATTAATTAATAAAATCATCTATATAAAAAGAATAAGTCATACTAACCAGGGACTTCACGTATTCCAGTGGTAGGCGATAAATACCAGTCGTACTTTGGTTGTGGGTTCCATTCCCGCAGCTTTGTCTGAAGCGACGGGTATTCACACGGTCTGCGTGTTGTCCTTTTTACAAAACTCAAAAAATAACCCTAACATGTTTTAACCTAAATAGTTTCCTTATACCTCTCATTTTCATCAAAATTCATTACGATATCAGCTTCTTAATTCTTGAAGTCTTATTTCCCCACCATAAAATAAAACGATTCCAAAAATGAATTACAACATACCTTGATCATGGAGTCCAGTTAGTTTCATCGTCATCTTGTTCACATAGGTATAAGTCCCATGCATTACAACAATGATTTAGAGATACTTCAAAATCATTTTCTCCCTCCATCCAAATACACCTTGTACAACATGGGTCATATGGGTGTTCACAGAAAAATAGTTTTGGAAAATAATCATGAATGACATATAATTCCAAAACATCATATAAAACAAGATTTCTATAAAATAGTCAGATAGAATTTGAGTTGAAACATTCTATTATTGGTCCTTTTAAAATACCATAATTATGTGCTGAGAGACTATATTTTAAAAGAAAATATAAATACGTTGTGCATGGGTCTCCTTCCTCAGCACCATTTTTAAAATAATAATATGCTTCAAATTCTTGTGATAAGGTAAAATATTTGAAAATACCTTGATAATATTTACCTTTCTCGAAAATATGATAATGTTGTGAAAATTTTATTTACCTAAATACAACCCCTGGTCCATGATGATAACGAGTTATAGTGGAGGTGTTTGATATCTCAAACAACTGCTTTCAAGTGAGTTGTATGCTAGAAAATGTTTCCCAATCATCCGAACAAGACTTTGCCATAATTATTGAAAGAATGTCATTAAGAAGAGATAGGAATGTCGTTTGAGATCCTCCTCCTTCTATTCATAACTGACTTTACTTGACCTGAAAAAAAGTTATAAAATAAGGATTTAACTGAAATAATAGATATAGGGACTAACCATGTGTCTAACAAAAACTCCTAATCCCTATAGTTCTTTAAACTGACCTCTGATACCAACTATAAGGACATGGCCTTAAACATTACTTATTATTGAATTAAATAAATTATTCACATTGAGGATATTTTCAGGTTTAGAGTTTTAGAGAATTAGATCATAAATCATGCATTACATTCCACATTTAAACAAAGTAGTAACATAAAAGATAGTATTCATTTTTTTCCCATCGACGGAAACATATTTAAAACAAAACATGGATTCTTTCTTTACACTTCCTTGACCCTATCATCACATCATGTACCTTTCCCTTGACCTATGAAAAACATTTCAAAAACTTGGGATGAGCATAAATAGCTCAGTAAGGGATATATAATTACTAAATGAAGACATTAGTCCATGTATGAAATCATACTTTACTCATAAAACATAATCACTTTAACATACCTCATCAAATCATGAATAAATCATAGAAGTCATAATACATAATGGTAACAAGAAGCATTCATAAAATTCTTACGTAGGGAGTAACCCTCTTGGTTACGTTTGGAATACACATCACAGTATATTCCCTAAATCTCTTCAGAGAAACCATAATGTTTAACCCCTTCACGTTACCCAATGCATTAGAGAGAAATATCAGGCTCACCCGCCCTTAGTTTATCACAGAACCACCCATCTTCATAACAATTCCCAAGAACCATAACATAATCGTATCACATAAAAAATGCATAAAGGCAACATAACATTTCCACATTTCAATCATAAGATATCAATAACACATTGATATAATAAAAACATTTTCAATACCATTTTCAATACCAAAATAAATGAAAAGTAAAACATGATATTTATTTTTTTTCATTTTTAAAAAAATGTTATGGCTTGTTGAGGATGCCGAAATTAGAATAATGGTCATGGCGGCGGAGAAGTCGTTGTCTCCGCATACGTACGACAAAATAAACATTCTCTTTTTTCATTTAGTAAACGCTTATTATAAAAAAGATTCCTTTTGAATAAATGTAAATTTCAAGGGGGTTTATACACTGTATAAAAGAATTTTGTGTATAAAACATAATATCCCTCAATGAATGGAGATTGAGATGAAGTCCCTTATAAAGGCGGTATCCTTGGATTAAGGATAAATCAATTACATAATTATGTGTGACGAACAAATACACCAAATATAAGTGGATATTAAGTGTAAAAAAATAATAGTTCATTCACAAATATTCATATAAAGTCATATTCAAGGAGTACAGGTTTATCCCAAAGAATCAAAATCGTGTTAAGAAGTTCCCTTGAAAAAATTCGACAGCTTAACGGTGTCACTTCAAACTTCAGAAAATGATTTGATGAGAGATAAAAAGGGTATTTCATCACGTGGAAATAAAATTTACATCAATAAGGATATATAATAACGTATCCCCACATTAAAATATGTAAATTAAAAGACCCAACAAAATATGTCTTTTAAAAATAGTAGGGTGAAAAGTTCCCTTACAGACATGGGTATCTTTCGAAACATACACCCCATGGATGAAGAAAAATACAACATTGATGTAAATACTCATAAAATAATGTATCTTACACAAAGAGTAGAATAATGGGAAGTAAATATACCACTCAAGGGAAATGGTGGCAAATGTAGAATAAATCTCATGGGAATAAAAGTGAAATGAAAAATCCCTTACGAAAACTCGGCAGCCTAATGATGCAACTTAAAACATCCATAATGGATTGATTAGAGAAAATAGGGACTCTCACCATATTAACATAAAATTTACAGCAAGAGGAATATAAAATAACATCCCCCAACATAAAAAAGAGGATACTAAAAGAAGTGATATAAACGAGAGTACTTCAAAAGAAAGATAGAGGTTGGATCTCTTAAGAAAATTCGGCAGCCTAACGGCGCCAATCAAAACATCCATAATTGATTGTTGAGATAAAATAGGGTGTCTCATCATATGATCATAAAAATTATAGTAAGAATAATATAAAAGAAAATCCCAATCATAATAAATACGAGTTTAAAAGGAATTACATAAAAGAGTGTACTTAAAAAGAAAGAAAGGGGTAGGTTCCCTTACGAAAATTCGGCAGCCTAACGACGCCACTTAAAAAATCAAAAAAAAAAGAATATATGAGAGTAAGAGGGGGTATCTCATCATATAAAAATGAAAATTATAGTATGGTTAACATAAAATAACATCCTACAACATAAGAACATGGATAATAAAGGAAATGACATAAAAGAGGGTACTTAAAAAGAAAGCCACAGGTCGGATCCCTTACCTCAAGTCTAACTTGTCTTGTTAGTTTCATTATATTTATGACTAATAAACTTTGGTCAATTTATAATTTCTTATGGTCCTCTTTTAAAGATTATTATTCAGTTCATATCACATATTATAATGTTACAATAATTGGTTAATAATGTGAGTTCATATCAGGCATTTTTGTCGATGTTTGGTACATGAGTCAAAAATGACCATGTTTGAAAATGATTGTCCATGTAGTTATAAGTAAATCATCTACAGAATATTATTAATGATTTAAATATCTTATATATCCAGTACATATTCATTTTATACTATTCCATAACATTTTGAGATAAAAAGAAATGAAATGCACCGTTCAAGGAGACGGTAGGCCCTACGTACGCATGAACACTACATTCACATCTTTGACATTTTAATGGAATTAAAAATGATTGAGATATATATATATATATATTATAATTAAAGTATAATATATATGTTTTATAGGTCACAAATGTTCATTAATTTCATTATTTATACATTCCATGTATTTCATGAACGAGTCACATCACTTGAGGGGGCGGTAGTCAACACTTACTCATATGAAATTATCGTATATGCACAACATGCAAAGCATAAAGGTATGTTTTAAATATAAAATACAGAAGAATATAGAAAACATAAATACCATATATATCATATATAAAAAATAGTGACATCATAATGGCCACCTTTAGAGGTGTTAAAAGAATATTGAACAATCGTCGTTTCGTGAGGCAATAATTTGCCATCCATAGAAACAGTATGTTCTTAAGCCATTAGACGGATGTGTGTGTAATTTTAGCACTAATAATTCTTATAAAAACATCCTAGTATATTGAAGATACTATTTTTGTTACAAAATAAAGGAATAAAAAGATTTTAGGGGGTTGGAGAAGAAAAATAAATAATAAGAACACAAGAGAAGACACTACCTTTAAATTGGGTAACTCTTTTTGATTTGAGCACAAAGGATTCCTTGGAAAGACTTCATCCCAAAGTGAGGCTTCTAGGAGTAAGAGAGGGATGTGGAGAGAGAAAATGGGTAGGTTTTGTCCGATCCAAAGTCTTGATGGGTGTGGGTAAGGTGGTATAGGTGGGGGCTTTTTATAAGAGGAGAGGAGGGGCACTCATGGAAAGTCGTGAAAAGTAACATTATTATAAAATGTTTTTCGTATTATAAAGGTCCCAAAATTATATATTTATAGGATAAGGTGATAATAGTCTGATGTACACACATCCAATAGGGTTTTGACAAGTTTAGGTCTTATATTTTACTCTATAATTCCACTTTATTTAAATCGTTAAATAACGAGTTAATCACTGCATCATCATGGTGTCATAAATAATTTATTTTATTTTAAGTCTAAAAATTATAAAAAAAATATCATGATGTAGGAAATAGTTTTAGATTTCTAATTAATATTCATAGTAAAATAAATGACTTTTATAACCCCATGTTAAAAGTTTTTTAGTAAAACAACACATGTTTGTGACATTTTTATTTTAACATTAAATAAAATGTTTTTAATGTTATTTTCCTACCAAAGTGGCTCCAAGGGGTCCCCAAGATGACCCATGGATTTTCTTGGTCGGACATGACACAACCAATAAGGGTAGGAATTGTGTCAAGGACATTTCATATTATTAAAACATTATTTTTACGTTAAATTACACTAATTACCTCTAATCGCGATTAAAAACTTAATAGTTACTATTCACCAAAAAAAATTTAATCCCATTGAACCAAATTTTACCTTCCAATGAAAACCATGTATGTTGGATTTTTGAAATTCAAAACACAGAGGTGGTAAAAAAAAATTAAACAAAAAATCATTTTTTTAAGTGCCACTTAGTGGTTTCACTATTCATCGAAAATTGAAGTTTTTCAGAAAAATAACAAAAATTCACCCTAAGCGATATTTGATATTCCGAATTAAAAAATGATGTCTATTTTAAAAATTTAAAAACATATAAGTTACATTAAATAATTTAATAATTAATTCCCACTTTCAGAACAAATAGTGTGTTTTTATGAAAGAATATATATCAAAAGATTGACACTAGTTTAAGTACAATTTCAAAGTGAAATTAATTCAAATGACCATTATTGGATTAAATGGTAAAAATATATTCTAATTTCACTTTAAAACCATTTCAAAAGATAATGTAATCATATAAATAAATTATATTAAAAAAGGTTTTGAATTAAAATACATCATTTTTTACTATTCATTAAAAAATAAACTTTATCGGAAAAATACCAAAAATTTACACAAAGAAAATTTTGATGTATCGATTCTAAAGAAGAATTTTATGTTTTCAAATATGAAACATAAAATTTTCAAAAAGTGGATTTAAAAGAGGTTCTCCCTCAAAAGGCGGTTAATCAACCTTTTAATGAATATTAGAATGTTTACGCTTAAAATTGGATTCATTCGAATTTTTAATCCTATAACATTTATTGTAAAAAGTAAAGATATTTGACAAACATATATAATCATTTTGTAGTTAGTTTTGTTCATTCCTGTCATTACAATGGCTAGGTGTTAACTACCATTTAAAATAAAATTAATTTATTATTAGAGTGCAATGTATGATTTCAAAGGAACTCCTTATTGCGTGTTGGGTAAGCCATCGAGCATAACGTTCCCTTTAAATTAATATTAACATTTTATTCACAAATTGGGATAAATATAAAAATGTCATATTCTATATTTACCTGGGGTGTTACATTTAATGTATTATAAATTATTTGTATAATAATTTACGAATAATGTTTAAGGAATTCAATAATAGATATGATTTTGTTTAAATTTATTTTATACATAAAATTTAATTTTTTTAAAAACTATATCTATTTAATTAAGGGTATTTTTATTGTGATAATATTAAAAAAATATAAATTGAATAAACTAAATTTAATTTATCCTATTGAATTATCATATTTATATTTTTAATTGAAGAAATATCATTTCTATTCAGAAATATATATTAAATGGGTAAAAGATTGTCACCATAATAATTGTTAAAATGTGTTAAAAGGGGGGGGGGGTAAACTATTAGATATGTCATCAAATACCGAATTTTTTTTCAATTTCAATGAATTGTTTTATTTTAGTTCCAAATCATCTTATATTCATAATTTGGGAAACTATTTCCACATTCATTGAGTTTGAATTTTATTTTATATTATGAATTGTTGTATTTATAAGATTTTTAATCCTCTCACTTATAAATGGATCCCTATACTACATCACTAATCTATATAATATTATCACTATTTCTAAAGAACACACACAAAAAAGTATCCCCAAACATCAATAAAATATTTTTTTTAACCCAAAATATCAATATATGAATCCCTGAGGTGTGATCAAAATGAGGTTATCTATGTATGGGGTAATGTTTTTTACTGAGTTATTTCTAGTTTACTACTTCCTGAACCACCAATAAACATTCTATAAAAATTCAATTAAAATATTATTTGTTCCATTCTTTTAATTAAATTTTATTATATTTATGTGACATCCATTATCCACCTTCCTTCTATATATTGGAAAATTAAAATATTGTTTTTGTTACATGAAAACTACCACCTCTATGATAGATATAAATAATTTTTCATGTTATCCTTATAAGGATGGTTGTAAAATTATATTAAATGAATAACTATGATATGTATAAAATTAATAGGGTTCTACCAATATAATATTTCAATTATATTAATTTCATTATCATTAAATGGTCGTCATTAAATTTAATCACCTAAAATAAATATTCCAATAATATAAGAAAATAATAAACTAGTATCATAATCATTAATATATATTATCAATATATCACATCCAAAATCTTATATAACAATTTAATATAAAAAAATAAAATTATTACGCTAATATAAATAAAAATAGTATAGTTATAAAATAAAACATTCAAATGTTATAACAAGTCTTTATTTTGGTCAGGTTTACCACGTAAATGGACACTATTATAATTGTTATCTCAGTAATGAGTAATAAATCATATTTATTTTCAACGAAATATGATAATAATTAGCATAGGTTATTTTCATTATTTACTATTGGAAATATTAAAATGTATATATATCAATAAAATAATTTACTAAATTTAATTAAAAAATAAATAAATAAATTTTTCTCTGTTCCAGGAATAACATAAAAATAAGATCTATGTAATATATACATAAATATATAGATATTTATAATATATTTATTACATAGAAAATAATATTTTTTTATTTTTAACTCTTGAAATTTACTTATGTTCTGGACCCACCAAAGCAAAGAATGTATGGGCAAAAAATGGTAAGAAAAAAAAATTTCCTGAAAAATTAATAAATAATTGGGTATTAAAAAATATGAATGGACGGTATAATTATAAATATAAATAAATAAGATACATTTTTATATAAAAAATAAATCTATATTTATCAAAAAATTGTATTTGAGTTCATTCGACTAAGTGGAATTATGAAGTATGTGGATTCTTAAGTCAATTTCCATTCATGGGTAATACAACTTCTTCATTTTATATGTCATGAAATGATAATGTTTTTAATAATGAGTTACTTTTTTGTGTTATTTAAAAAAATTACTCTTATTTTCATTTTATTTTAACAAAAAAAACCATTGCTTGATGATGACATCAATTTTTATGATTTTTAATGGGTTTCGTTGAATTGATTTAAAATTTTTATGACACATTTCACGTTATATACATTGTTTAAATTTTTATATATTACATAATACCAAATGAATTTATTTTCATGTATTCATTCATAATATTAATTTTATTTAGGAAAAATATCATGATATTTATTTTAATGAATTGTCATTTAATATTATTTAATTTCATAAGGGTTACCTGTATAATTTTTTTCTTTGATATATGTTTGCATTATGCACAAATTTTAAATTTAATAGAATAAATAATTAATCATTGAGATAAAATATAGATATTAAATAACTAGTCATGTTATTTATATAACTCTACTTTGTATCATATTTAAAGTGGTTTCAATTCATATGTTATAAAAATAATAATGTTTTTTCATTTTAAATTTACCTCTTGAGGCATTAATCATATCAAAAACCTACTCTAATTTATATTGTATATATACTAACTTTGTGACAAAATATATCATGAATATAATTAAAATAATTTAATTTTATATTCTGTAACTTTTTCATTCAAATAAATAAGTTTTGATTTTAATAGTCATGTGGGGTACTATTTCAAATCATTATAATAAACAATTTGATGTATTTTACGCAAATTTATTTATTCAAATTTAATATTCCATTTTATTTTTATAAAATATTTATATCTTAATTTAAATGATTTACCATTGTAAATTTTAATAATATTTTACTTTATTTTCAAGGTTTTTAAAATTAAGCATATATTTTTATTTCGCAGAGATCAATTTTAACTTTATGAACAAAAGATCAAATTAAACGATTTCTTTTTCATTTACAACTTAACTGAATTTTTCCTCTAGAATGGAAATTATTTTAAATGACCATTTCAATTTTTCAATGGGTTTTAAGTGAAAATAATTTTTAAATTGTTATAAGAATTTTTAGTTTTCAAAATATACAATATTATTAATATTTTTATTATTGTATTTTAATGTATAATTTAAAATATTTTATTAAATAATCATCCATTGATACATACATTTTTGATTATTTTACATTATGGTGGATCTTCCATTTCAGAATCAAACAAATTCATTATCTATAAATATTATGATGACGTTTTAAGAGAATTATCTGGAAACGTGTTTTCCTTCTATTAGTTAATCATGATTTAAAAAAATTAGGGGTTTCTATGAGTTTTATGATTGAATTAGAGTCCTAAGAGTTTTTTAATTCTATGGTTCATAGATAATAAACACCATTAAATGTGATATCTATATATTTATACCCAATAAATTGGATAATTATTTATTAAATATATATATGATGTTTGGAATAAAAATATTATATTTTTCTCCATCATGGAAAAAAATTGATAATGAATATGATTTCCATGGATAAGTTTTTCGTTTATTAATTAAATATATAAGTTTTAGATTTAATGTTAACAAAATTTTATTTCAAATGGAACATTATTACTAGAAACATTTGATTAATGAATTATTAAAGTGATTTATGCCTTCAAACATGATTCACAAATAATAGTGTTTTTTATAAATATATTATGTAATATTCATTATCATTTATTGTGTTTTAACACACTTTTTCTCTTATTTTTTTTATCTTATGATCCTCAATCGTTAATTAATATTTCAATTTATACTAGTAATTATATTACAACATTATTATTATTCAGATTCACTATGTTATAAAAATGGGTTTTATAAAGAGTTTCCTTTTTCGAACATTTTTGGGGGATGATGGTTACTTATTGAAAAATTAGTTGTTGGTATATTGGTAAAAAAATTAATAGGGTAAGAATTTTATTTGATTATTTTAGTTTAATATATTTTAAAATTTATCTAGAACAATAATACTAAATGATTGTAGTTGTATTATTTAATAGATTTTAGTTACTAAATTATTAATTTAATGATATTATCATTTGGGGTTCCTTAGATTGAATCAATGATATTATATAATGGAAATGATTTTGGAATTGAATTATTATTATGGGTTTTGGGTATTATAGTATCAATGTAGTCTTAATATTCTCAAAATTAAATATATTTTAACTCTATTCATTTTTATATTCCATAAAATGGTTCTCTAAATTACGATGGATATATTCTTTAAATTATTGATAACATATATTTATTTCAAAACTAATTTGAAAAATGTAAAAGACTACATAAACAAATGATTCCACATAATTAATGGAAAATTATTATATTTATAGGTTTAGTGGATTTATCAATATTTTATTTCTCTCATAATAGATGTTTTTATATCACTTATACTAATTTAAATATATTCATATATTATATGACTTATAAATTACCTGAAAATAAAATCTAAAATTTTAATGATATAATATGTATTGTGTTGCACTCGTCACACATAGATATTGAGATGAAATTTTTCATTTTATTAATGATGGTAATATAATCATAGAAAACAATATGATATCCTTTTAGGAGAAAAAAAATCAAACAGTTCCTCATAATAGACATGATTGGATCAATTTTGGGATGCGTGTATGCGTGATTTTGAGTAAGTGGGGGTAAATATTCATTTTAGTGAAATAAATTGTGATCGTTGTTAAAATATGCAGTACTATTCCTATTGATTACATTATGGTGAATTATATTAGGGTAACACATTTTTATTAGATTAATGATAAAATATATACCATTTTGGATCAAGACATGGAGTATATGATTATTGATAATATCAAATATTACACCATAGACCATGATATGTAGAGATGGAAAATATTAAATTGAAATGGAAAATAATTAAAGTGGAATAAATTTATAACATTAAAAGGTTTTAAATAAGTTTTATCAAAGATTGTTTTAGATTAAGAAATGGATGTCTAAGATAGTGGAATTTATTTTGATGAATTAATTTATTTAGTAACTATTCATTTAAATCAAATGTGATTATGTAACAACTTAACTCTAACTATTGGATGAGAAATATCCAATTATCCAATAGCCTTTGGGGAAATTACCCAGACACGTGGACCAATTTCTTATCATTTTTAATATACACACAGTAACTCAAAAATACAACCAAAAAATAAAAAAATAGATAAAAATATATAAATGATGAATGAGTGATAATATGAACATAATGAAAAAGACATAAATTTATCATATAAATAGTATAAAAAATAAACCATAATAACCAATAAACTTAAACAAAACAAAACATCGGCACAAAGGTTGTAACATTGTAGAATTATAAAACACATCATAATACATAGATCTGTATCTAAAATCCATGAATGTTACATTAGGGATAATTTATTGAGTAATATAAAACCTTCATATATTATTACATCATGTATAAAAATGCATTTATCCACTCCAAATACTATATAATCATGGTTTTGTACAACGACCTTGTAGAAAAAAATGAAAGGATTTTGTCAAATTCTAATAAAAATGAATTAGGGATTCACATTGTTTTAATATAATAGTTTTTTAAAAAAATAGTTATAATAGTTTCATAAATAATATATAAAACAAGATATGATTGTGTCAAGTATACTTCACCAAAAATAATATTAACATCACAAGTATAAATATTGAATTATATATCACTTGGAAACTCAATTATGTGTCCTTAGAAACACACACCCTTTCATGTCTAATTCCACCTCCATTTCACAATATAATAGATTTATCCTACACCAAGTCATCACATAGTGATAATCATCAGGCCAAATAGGCCAAATGACCTAGTCTCTACCTTCTTGGCCTCATTCATTTTAACACATACCAAAGAATTTATTCAAGGTTCACACATCAAATAAATTATTTTATTTATGAATAATGTTCAACTATTTCATTAGCAAACATATGTTTTAAATAAAAAAACCCATGTGTAATGAAACAAATAGAGATTTTAAAATATATAAGAGTTTCTAAATGATAATTTAATTTCAATTTAAGAAGAAATTATTATAGAAACCCAAGGCCCGTAATATTTATAATATATGTATAATAGTAATAAATACACCAAATTTTCATATGTTTTCCCAGATTAATCTACTCATGATCTTAATGATATGGAATCAATTTATAAATCATTAAATAATAATTATTTTTATTGAAAAAAACATGGTTGATACACTAAATCCAACACCAAAAAACATGGTTTAGGGTTCTATTCAAGGGGAAAAACATGATCTAGATGGATATTGAAGAATAGAAGAAATAAATTTTTTTTCTAATATCAAAATATTGAATAATAAAATTAAATATAGTCCATGATTTAATGATTTTAAAAAATAATAATGATTGTGTTCAATGATTTGAATCCTTTTCTATGGAATAGAGCGTGGGGTTTTTTGTTGTTTTAATGTTTTTAGTACAAATTTAAAAAATTAGAATATGATACAACATGGTTAGGTCATATGATTAAGGAAAATTTTCCTCAAATATATAAATCACCATATTGTAATAATATTTAAGTATCATTGTTATTATTATTTTTAGTAAAACCTCACGCCAGTCATGTAAATCATTAAAATAAAATAACATCCACGTTTCATTTTCTCACTAAACTGTTGGAAGAATATTTTCCATCTATTATTCTTACTAGAAACACCCATATCTACCACACTCATTTTCCATGAGATGTTGCATAGTTTATAATCCAAATTCTCTATCAATTTAACCATTAAAATGTTTTTAAAACATTAATCCCAACTCGAAAAATCATAATACAAATCCAAGGAATTAAAGACATTAAATTTAAATAAAATATAGATTATCCCTAAATTAGGGGTTTTAATTTATCCTCTCCATTGGGTATTCCAATATCATAAATATATATATTGGGGTTGGGTTTAATGAGTTTTATTCATTTATCTATTCTTATTTTGTCTCATTCTAAATCCTTATCTGGAATCTGAACAAGATTATATTAAACATATAATAATGGTATATTTATCTCTCTCACATCATTCAATGTCAATCCAAAATCCAAATCAGTTAATGGGATAAAATTATATTCATGTAAAGAGTAACATAGTCTCAACTAATCACATATATAGGATATGGATGGTTCTTTTTGAATTTATAGACATGTAATATATTATGTAAAACACTAAATCTGCATGGTAAAAAAAATTACTATAAAACATCATCGCTATGGTCCATAATCTCAAATAGACCCATGCATTGAGGATTTGTTAATCCATCATTTTCCAAACAAAAATCAAAAAAATGAGGTGAACCATTAGGGAATATATAGTAACTTTCATCAAAATATAATAATTTATGAAGATGATCTACATAATATTTATATAATCTATGGGGTGTATATACCTAAATTTTAATCATCAGATTATTTCACATATTCTTCTAGAAAGTTAAAAGTTCAATAAGTGAATTTTCCCCCACTTTCACCTCACAATGTATAGAGAGATGACATTGAACATAGAAACCATAAAATGGAGAAATTTTTTTTTGACATGGTAGCTCTTATAATACGAGAACTCAAAAATATTATACAATATTCCATTGATCCACAAAAGATGATGAAATAATATCTATATATTTCCTCCAATATATGAATCATATATTTTTACTACCATATTTCTAAGGATGGTATGTCATACTCATAGTCAATCGTGTTCATGATTCTTTTGTAATTATAACCAAAACTGAGATTTAAATCAGGGGAATATATCTGGTAAAATAGATATCAATACTATATTAAACTTAAAAACTTCTTATGTATATATATTTTTTATATCCTCTACATTATAAGACCCTAAAATTATTGAGAATGTGTTCAAAATATATGATTTGATCCATAATTACCCAAATAGAATCATGCTTCTATGGAATCCCTCGAAGAACACTAACAATATGAGTTGAAATATTCTCTAATTTATAAGTAGGTATATAAAAATACTACCACATAATTTGTAGATGTTAATTATCATGCATCACTAGTTGACTATAGATTCATTTCATTATATAATCTAAAATCATTATTTTTTATACATTCCCATTAAAAATGATATCTATCTACCTTGTACATATTTTCCTTACATGGTTCAAAAATACATTTTGAATAGAGGTACGCCAAAGGAATATATTCTAGTCGTGAATGGGGGACCACAATATTATTCTAAAAATGATACATCTTGTATTTATCCTTATTCTCATAAAAGATAATTTATACCATTAATGATTGATATATTACTGATAACGTATGGATATGATCATTGGAGTTATTTAATTAATCCCATAAATATGAAACAAGAATGACTATAAGAAATATTTCATTTTCATTCTATTAAACATAGAATTGAATCATGTTATCAATAATGATATTCATCTAACAATGGTCAAGAACTTATGTAATGATTTCCATATAATACATATTAATCAATGCAATATACATTTATTTCTCTCTAATGGATTCATAAACTAATTTTAAATTAGAGATATAGATATTATTTATCGAGTGTCAAGCCACATGATCGGTTCACTCTATGAGAATATGTATTTCAAACTTTTAGTATATGTGATTTCTAAAATCATTTCACCAAATACACAGTGGATCATTTTTTAATCCATCACCGGAAAAAAATTATTGTCTATTCATCAGTTAATTCATTTATTGTGTTCAAAATATTGATGATCTATAGTCCATGATATTACATCAGTATATAAAAAACAAACACATTCTTGGTCTAGATGCATCCCAATATACCACATATCGCTAACCCTTCAACTATGAATATAGGGATATGTGGTGAAGTGAGAAGATCACCATTCCCATCAATGGATTTTTAACAATATTATATATAATATAATGTAATTATATTTTCTAGTAATGTTTTCATTGTAGAGGAAATAATATATAAATATTTAATGAATCATATAAATTAGAATGTTAATGCATATATCTTAATGAAATTAAATCTTGGACACTTTTAAATGACTCCATAAATATTACTATGGGAAACTGATAGGAACTATTCAAAAATAATAATTTAATGGAAATAAACATATGTAGTACATAAGTATAATATTGATATATTATTATAACATTAGTGATTTTGAAATGTTATTATTAGAATCTTCATGTAATCCACATAGTAATTTATAATTCTCAAGTAAATCAATATATGGTAATACAATTTGATGTTAATGGGATAATGATACCTATATAAGATACTGATCATTAATTCCATGAAAATTGTAGTTGAATTCATCTTACCAAAGAGTATGAAAACATATTATTAATGGTCATATTGATTCAAAAATATTTTCTATTGAATATCCTTTAAAAATAAACTTAGTTTATTGCTATAATGATCACAAAATAATCTTATAGAACTCCATGGATTCCTTAAATTGATAAAACTATTCTTCAATTCAAAGACGATGATTAATATTATTAATATTTTGTTTATTCAGTTTATTATAGTCAACACTAAATGGAATAAAACCTTCTACACTCATTATGAAGTGAAGTAAAGTGTCCCAATATGATCTAACTGGACCATTGAACCCCTTTACCTCTAATTACTAACGTTGTTTTTCATCCCAGTATCTCTATTGGAGAACATATATATAATGGAAGTAAAATAGGGCTTGTCCCCACATATATATTGATAAAAAATTAAATTTATAATTTAGGGGAATCCCAAAAAAAATTAATAATAAAATTTGTATTTTAGTCAATTATTGTAGGATGTCTGTTATTGACAATTTCATCAGATGCACCGAAATTCAATACTAATATGTCACTTGAATTTATTTCATGCTCTACCAATAATAGTCACTCAATTCTAGTATTCATATGACAATCCTATTTGAATAAATTATCCAACCAATATATGAATATGATTGTTCTTGGTGATTGTAAAAAACAATATATAATTTCAATTCCCCTTACCAGTGCATTCCAATGACTAAATAAAAATATCCACCACTATGATAGTAAACATCCATAAAAACTATACTACATCGATGGTGATTATATTTTTTAGGAACTAGATTCATATGAATTGATATTTTTATAGAGGCTTATTTAATATCACGGTGGTATGCATTACAGTTACATACAAGAACAATATTTTAAACACAAAAAAGGCATAAAACATTATAATGAACCATTATCAGACAAGATATTAATAATTGAGAATTTTAGAATAATGTTACATTGGACAAACAAGGGACAAGGATTACACAATTGAAATATCCTACTTATCTTCATATATCTATCTTTATGCTCTCATATAATAGTCCTCTCTACATTAATGTAGTATCATATAGAAATTTTATGTGTTACTAGATTTACACATGATCATCCAATTCTAATGGTGGAAACTATTCAAATGATATATTTGCAACTGAACATGGGATGTATAAATGTGGTTTTATTTATTTAATAATTTTTAACTCATAGATCTAAATTCAAATTTCTTTAGAATTTCTCTTTTTATATAGTTGTGAAAATCTCATGGAAGTTTTTTGCACAACTTCTAGTTGTACTATGGAGAGAAACAATGAAATAAATATAGTAAGTTTAAATGTTGTAGTGTATTATATAACAAACTATATGGTTATCAACTAAATTAGGAGTATCTCACACTTCTTCACTTATTCTATGACCATTTATTCCTAGATGATGGTGTCCCCTCTAACAGGGTTCCATGAAAGATCTCTCTCTTCTTCCAATATTTTATTCATCATATCTATATCATCTACAACATAAAACATGACTGTGTTATAGTGGATATAATGTCATAGACCGGCCATAAATATTTCTGGCTTCATCCCTTCTCAATTTTCTATATCTAGAATGATATAAACCAGGGGTGTGAATCAAGTATTTTATTAAGTAACTAACATATTTATGTGTTTAATCATGAAGAATAAAATCATGTTTTATGGATGGAAGGTGTGTGGATACTATTTTTATATAAAATATTCTAAAACCCGTCTATGTAAGACCAAAATACATCTTCACATATGAATATATGTTACAATGTTGTGAAAATAGGGAATCAAGAATGTACCGCTCTATATTGTCCATCGTCACCACTATTGATTCATTGAACTCAAATATTATGTGCATCCTCCCCAGCCATATTTATGCTTTCTTGAGTCCAGACACACCCCAAAATGTTAGTGAACTCTCTTTATGTAATTTTGATGATTAGTTAACATGAATAAGTTCCACGTCCAAAGGTATCTTTTTGGTAGTATAGAATTCACAAATAATACACGTGAATTTTTGGTTGTCCACCTATGGTTGATGTTGAACAAAATTCATTATTTCACCCTCTTTTTCATTTTATATTCACATAATTGGTGGTATTTTCATCCTATAACTATATCAAAAATTTATAATTAATTTTTTAATGTCTTTATTAATGGATATATCATATTTCATATCAAAAAAATCAATATAATAATATCACAACACAAAAATCAAATAATATAGTGCTAATGAACTTGTAGTAGGAAGTTTATGTCATAATTCATGATTTTAAACAATAATCTATTAATCCTTAGATAATGACATGTTTATTGGAATGTAATATTTTTGAGAGGAATTATGGACCCAGGTTATCCTAATAGAAATCATTTATACCGAAATGAAATAACTACATAGTTTTCTGAAATACATTTCAAGTCATATCATGACATATATCATTGGTTGTATCCTGATTGATAGACAAAATAAATTGATAACCTTTTTAATAACATAACCCCATCCATTGGATTGCAATGATTTAAGGTTCCGCTAATCCTAGTTGAAATCCCTTGGGTACCAATGTTTTTTTATAAATTTATTGGTCTTAATAGGATATAAGAGAAACAATTTATAATTTTTCACACACATTATATCCTACATAGAAAAATAAAATGTATAAATGTATATAGGACTATTTACGTTATGAAAGAATAAATGTGACTCCCAAAATTATATTTTGACAAATAATTATATTTATAATGGAAATAATGAACATGAAATACATAAATCCAAACTACAGGATTAAATTAAATAAATTGTGAAATCACTCTAGACACCTAAAACATTAATAACATCTAAGATCCATCTCCAACATCCATTGATGCAACCTCCAGAATAACCACTACTAAAATGAGAATCTTTTCCCTATTTTGTATCATATGAAAAAATTACTGCATACACAACAATATAAGAATACACGGGTGAGTAAAACAACAAATAAAAAAATACAAACAATAATTTTAACATGATGCTAAAATAAGAAAAGGTAAGCTAAATATTTATCAAAAAAATTATTTATAAAAACATACTAACAAGGTAGTATAGTTTCATTGTTTATATATAAACAATTTTGAAAGAAATTTAATATCATTTTAATGGAAAAATTAAATTGGTATTAGAAACTATTTTTTCTAAATAAAATGTAAAATAAATTGCATGATATCAACCACATATAGACACTGAATGATACCAAAAATTCTCAAGAGTAGAGATTAGTCCTCCACAGACTCATCACATTAAAATAATCAATGGCCCTAAATTTACCACAAAACAAGTATCTTCATAAATTTTCTAATACACATAAACACAGAAGAACCATATTATTCCACATTCACAACAAATAAATGGTTCATTATATGTATAAAAATAATATTATTATATTCACTGACCAGTGTATGGGATTTACACATAACCAATGTTTCAATAACAATATAGTGAGTTCTTAACCCTGATGGTTTTTATCATGATAATTTTATATTCTATGTAATAAGAAATTATTTTATAAACCTAAGACACATTAAACTTTAGTGAACATGGCATGAGGAAAAACCTCCTACCTGAAATTATTTTTACATTAAGAATCAATAAATAACCTCATAAATATTAAACATTCTTCTATTTATATAATAGACCTAATAATGTTGAATAAAATATTATTCAATCAAACAAATCCATCTTTAACAAACATTGTATAGGGATCCCTTAAATATGGAACAATAAGATATCAAATAAAATAGAATTTTAGATCCCATTAATTTTGTTTCTAATATCTAAAGGTAAAATAATTATCATCAACTTATTCTGAAATAAGAACATAATTCTTAATTGACTAATGGGAGCTTGATCATTATATTCCTTAGTTAGGGAAATAATAATGAGGTATTTTTAGAGATTTGTGAGTTTTAAATTTGTTTCCATAGTAAATTGATGATGACACATGGTCAGGTGACACATTTTTGTGAACAATGTGCCAACCATATTTATCACCACTACCCAAAAACTTATATGTCTCGTGGTTATGGTGCATGGTTAGGAAAAATAAACACCAACCATAAAGATCATTAATATTAAAAAAATGATATGTTTTAAAATTGGAAAATTCTTATCCAAAACATGTACATGGCCAAAAACTCCAATATTTATTACACATGATTTCTGAGAGATACATTCTGACTTCCCATACCCTTGATAAAACATTGAAGCCTTTAAAACAAATCCATAATATTCTAGAACAATTTATAATCATTCCAAAATAAAACATAACCATTATATAAAAAAAATAAATTATAAAATACAAAATTTCATCAAAAATGTGGTATTATAATGGAAAAGGTAAATAAATGGTTATGCATCCATTCATATGTTTTCATAATGGGAATATTTGAAACATGTTAGGCCATTTCATAGATAAGGATAACAGAGAAAAGGATAATGTTATACAAAAAATATATATACTTGAAGAAAGATTATTGTAGTGGTCATAGATGGTAATTTCATTTTAATATAATTATAATTCCCCTAACAATAATAAATTCTAACTTTATCACAAAATTGATGACATATCTTGTATAGTGGAAATTTAAATGGAGGTTTTTGATTTAAAGAATGATAATATTAAAAATTTTATGTTCAAATAAAAAAATGAAAATTATTCTTCTAGGGAAGAATAAAATTGTAATTTAGATGAATGATTTGATGAGTAGACACTAATTATGTTTCAATGAAAAAGTTAAAATCATGGTATATATAATGAAAATTAGGAATCGAGAGATGGAAAATATTTGTTAAAATTTTATATTAATTCATTGTTCATATAATTTGATAAATTGAAATAAAAATAAATTGATGAGATGTTATTTGAGTTTTAATAAATGAAGTTATAACCAAATGAAAACTATTAAACTTTGGATAAAACTCTTGAAATTACAAAAACAATGTTCATTGCTAATAATGTTAATGTAAAAAATAAAAGTATATAGTAGAGGAAAATGAATATTTAATGAGTAAAGTTTTTGTTTTGGGTTTCAAAAATTCAATCAAATTAATTAATGATCCAAAATAGTGATGAATTTTTATAATGATATCAGAAAAAAATAATATTATCTAATAGTGCATTGAACTATTTTATTATAAGTCAGTTTTTATAATATAAGTGGTATTTCTGATGATAAAAGGAAAATATTGGTCACTTAAGATATTAAAAAAATTCACCATTTGTAACATATATAGTTGGTAGTGAAATTCACCAAACCAATTATGTGTGTTTTTTTAAAGAAACATAGTTCAATAAAAAGAGAGAATATATCATCATATAGTAGTATTCTAATCATGGTACGTCTGAAAATTGAAACAATGATCATATTAGGTTTCATATTCCCTACTTGTTTTTGAAGAATCATGTCCTAAACGTAAAATATTATACTTATAATTATTTTTTTTGTTTTAGTGTCAATATAAGTAATTTATATGTGTTCTATTACAACTTATATCTCCTTAAATCTGGTAGAATCTATGAATGAATGTGTATTCAACCAAATTTTGTAGGTACTATAATAGAAATCATCTAAAATGTATATAAAATATAATAATGAATTAGATACATTATATAAAATTTTTGATGTAAGATTAACATGGAATAATTTCAATCTTTTTATCAAACTATACTGAAAATTAAATTAATTTATAATGTAAAATAAAAATCTAACCATTTAAAGGCTAATTAAGAGAATACATTCATGGTTGAGGTTACAGAAAATGAATTGAATTATTTAAATACATGGATATAATATTATTATATTATTTATATAGATGATGAAAAATGATTAACTCATGAGTGATATCAAAAGGATTTATATTATTATGTGTAATTCAAAAATATGCAATCTATTCACAATAGTAAATTTTGAATCACTAATATATTTGAGATGAATGCTCACTCCAAAATAATTCTATGTATAGTTGTTCTAACACATAATATCCAATGTTTCTAATAAATGTTTCACAATGGGATGTGGTGGTATATTGAATGGTCATATATAGAATTAGAAGATACAATTATAGAAAATCCATAGAAAGAGTAGGTCATAAATTTCAGACAAATTATATTTTTCTTATTCTATAATTTATTTTCATCATGAGTGAGAAAGAGGTTAATGAACATTGTAATATTATAAAATTATATTTGGCCAAAAATAACATGGGCATTATAAGAAATATTATATTATGTTGAATTAACTAAAGAGGAATCATTAATTACTCAACACATGTCCCACATGTCTAAAATATAATATTGGGAACAAGAGTTAAAAGAAGGTGCATATTTCGACTTTGAACTCTATTGAGATAATACACTATGATGAGTGTCAAATGAAGATATTAATGTCAAAAAATATACATAATTATTTAATTAATTCAAATTAGTCCTTTATTCACTTGAATTAAATTTATTTCATTCACCATAAATCAAATTTTATTGATTTATTTAATCACTTTTTAAGAGATATTCATAATCAAGTGTGGTATTCTATCGAAGGGATTTGGTTTGAAAAATATATAAAAATAAAAAAAACTATTTTTCAAAATATATATAAGATAATGTTAGTTAAAATTAATATATTTCTCTATAAAAACATTTAAATGTAATTATTTGAGTGGATTAAATGATGTTTATTGAACATGGGAAAGAATATGTTGTCATATAATAATGCCGTAAAAGTATTTTCACGATAAAATACTATAGTGATATTATAATATCCTAATCAATGATTCACCCAAACTTATTTAATTTATATTCATTATGGTATATAGTTTGTAATTAAACCATATTTAATGTGATTAGTGTTTTTCCTTTGTCCATTATATATTATGATCAATGGAATCAATTTTGGAACGTTTTATAAATGATCAAATAAGGTTATATATTTATATCACAAGAGTAACAAGGTTTCTATGATATAAATATAATAATATAAAAATTATTGATATATTTTATACAAATATTTTTAGAAAAAATAATTATGAACTAATATATTTTTACATAAATTATAATATTAATGAATCCCATTGAAATATTGTTGGAATATATATATATGTGTGTGTGTTAATTTTAATATTAAATAAGTTTTATTACATTCCCATGATGAATTTTAAATTTTTTGGAAATGATGAAGGTCCATAAAATGAGGATTTATATTTTAAGGCCACAACTAAATCATTAATCCATTAACCCATATAGGTAAGAAGAAGGTTCAGAAATGTAGATGATAAATGCAAAATTCAATCATATAATAATTCTCTCTTACATTGAAAAATATTAGGTCGAATATGTATTTTAACAGGTGGATTTTAGAAAAAATAATTAGAAATGAGACGAATAATATTAAGAATAATAAAATATGGAAATTTGTGTCACTTCCCAATTATAATAATATAAATATTAATAAATTATTTTATTAATTTGACTAATAACAATAGTCAAAATGTATGGAAAGAATCATTAATTTAACAAAAAAAATAGAAAATTTTATATATTTAATTTGGTGTCATTTATTCAATTGTAATATTGTAGAAGTATAAGGATATTTTTTTAATATATTCTCCAAATAATTGAAATTTTCTTAAATAAATGAGATATCTGTATTCATGATCAAATAACTAAAGATTTTGGTTCATATTGATTGTAAAAAATGATTTCTTATTAACAATGAATGTTTATAAGTGTACAATATATAAATATATATATGTAATCAAGAGGATTGAGCATAGTATTCAATATTTTACAATAGCTTCATTAGAATATGTTTAAGGAATGAAAAATATGGATTATAATATATATATAAAGGGAGACTAAACAAATTCACATAATGTGATTGTGTCTATATATATAGTATTTTTTTGAAAAATGATAACACCGATGATAGAATTTTTATAAAAATGAGGATCCATTTTTTCTTAAAAATAATCAATGTGAGGATATTATTGGTTAATATAAATGATACAAATTAAAAAATATCTATATTTTCCCTTATGAAAGATATATTCACCAATATTTTATGGATTTTGAATTAAAACAATTAATGGAGGGTAATTGTTCTATATGATTTGGAACTAATATGTCCTTATATAAAAAGAAAATAGTGATTTTCTTGGAATTTATACCCTTCCCTAGACCAATTGTAACAATAATAATGTTAATAATAAAAATACTCTTGTTTTTTAAATGTTTTTATTGTAAATATTATTATTATTATTCCATTATTTTATATTTTGAGATAAAAGGTTATCCCCAACGTAGGATATGTGCATAATGGTAATCTTGATTTCAATTAGCTTTTGGGGACATCATAAAGTTGACAATCTCATTACCATTATGAAAGGATATGTGTATCTTAAAGATAACTAATATCTTTATAAACATAAGTATTGCTAACATCCCTATTATAATTACATCAGTACCCCCTCACCCACCCCTTTGTGTAAGGGTCATGTGAATGAGTATATGTGTCTTTTAAAAAAATTAAAATAGTTTTATTTTAATTATATTTTAAAATGGAATATTTCAGGTGTAAAAGGGGGTTATGGATGATTACATTATAATAAAAAAATATTAATTTATAATATAACTAATTATTTAATAAATATAGATATTATTCCTATATTTTTTATAATTAATTAATATATTATAAATTCATTTTTGCCATCATATTAACGTATGATGGACATTTATACTTAGAGGAGATTTAAAGATTATGGTCATGATTATTATAATGGAAATGAATTTTTAATATAGGTAGGTTTTCCCTTAAGTATAAAACTATACTAAATGAAATTATATATATATACATTCCATACATTATATATCTTTTAATAGAGAACTATCATTGTAATTTTTTCAATTGCAAATATATCAACATGGAATGACCAAATTTCCATGGGATGTGGTGGAATCTTTTGCAATGGACTGAAGCCACCACTGATACCCAAATGATTAATTATAACTTAGTTCCTATATATGAGTAGACTATATATGGATATGTATTAATTAACTATATTAATGTAGTGGCCTAATTATTGATACACATAGACACCTACATATATAGGGGTGTGTTAGATAGAGATTGATGGCCCTATGAAGGCCTTAATTGATCATTAATACACATTATTTCATTTGGGTTAGATGACGAAAGAGAGTGAGAGAGATGGAAAATTTTCATTATGTACTAGAATTAATGTAATAGATGGTTATTTCCCATGTTAATTTTGATTGGGTTTTTATATAGGTTTAGAAGGCGAAATTACCTCTTTTTTTTATAGAAGTGAGAGGGATGTGATTTCAAATACAAATTTGGTTAATTTGATGAATATCATATTATTTTAATGATATTTTAACGTGATTAACTTTATTTCAAGGTATGGTACACCCTTTATGTTACGAGCTTATCCATAGTGATTAAAATGTGAAAATTACCACCACGTAGGGAATCCAGATTATGATGTATTACTATAGACTGTGGTTAGTGCCCATGATATATGATGTCCCCAAATAGGGTTTGTATAAGGAGGCATGTATTTATTACTTTCTATGTCACAATAAAACATGAAGGATTCTAGAATAGGACCAGGATGAAAATAATTATCATGGTGATTAAGATACATGAATTTCCAAGAAAGGAGATATATGAAGGATAAGAAAGTGGCTGCCGCTTATGATAGTTTTTACAGTATATAAACTATGTGGAAGTTATCCCATTTATTATGACTATTATTTTTATTATGATATACTAATTATTTTATGTTTTACTTCATATAAATATATATATGTTTAAATGTTATATTATTGGAAATGAAAAAATAACCTCCAATTTATGAATTTTATACTAGGGATTATGGGGATATTTGTGACTAATCAAGGGGACATGTGTGGAGAAACAGAAGATGCTTATAATAGAAATTTGATTTTTTTATTTTTCATAATATCCCTTTAAGGATGATTTTTAACAATAACATGATTATATAAAAATTATCCCCCCATTATGATGCGGGTCCCATGCATATATGACACCATCCATGCAATGGATAGGGAAACACATCAATATAAGATTATGTGATTTTTCTCATACACACCATTGAAAGAATGTGTTTTTTGTGGACAACCAACAAGTAGATTCCCTCAAATGCATCACCAGTGTGAATTACATGACCCCATGCATGTGCGAGGGAAAGATACTATCATAATTTAAGGAATATGTGATTGATACCATGAATTACTATGTAAAGAAAAGTGTGTCATGGTCATTGGTTTCCCAGAGCCTATTAAGTGCCTTATTTTGACACTTCCAACATCTCTCCACCAATATAAACTAATACCCAAAGACATATGACCCCCCAACAACCATAAAAGACAATACAAATCCATCACAATAGAGATTGACATCATTATGAAATCATGATTTCATTTAGAGGGAAAACCCAATGTATAAATAATCAACCACCATCTGATGGAAACATTCACGGATGAAATAATTGTTAAAAAAATCTAAAATTGAATACATGATGAGCCTAGAGACTATCTAATGTTCTAGTCCATCATAATTAGAAAATATTTTTCTAGATATTATATCTATGACTCAAGCTGTGTGAAATAGGTTTTAATGATGGTGAATATGTCCTTCTAGACATATGACATTAAATACCGAAAATAAATATTTTTTATGGGCCATTAATGTACTTCATTTCCCTGAAATTGTATATTCTATGACCAAACCCAATAAAATAGAATAATACATGATTCCATAGATTTAGAACAATATTAGTGATGTGGGAAATGAGGAAATCAATCCATAAAATGACTCTTAATCATCAATAGATTCAAATATCAAGTCAAAGAAGGAAAAACATTTTTGAAGTGTTCATGACCATGATGGAGAAAAATGTAGAGAGGAATTGATACATAGTGAATGATTGAAGATAATTTTGGAGGTAGAAGAAGAATGTGTGATTCCTAGATTAGAGATGTCACACCAAAAGAGGAAACCCAGGTTCCGTACTCACAAAAGAGAAACCCACCAACACTAAGGTAATATATTTAAAATTAAACTACATAAGATGCCTTGGATTTGGAAGGATTCCTAAGATCTACTCATTAGAACTAGTTATTAGGGAGACATGTATGAATCCTAGTATGTAGATAGATTCTGCAGGATACATATTGAGATTCATATGAAAATGAATATATTGGGATATGTATGGTGATATTTTCGAGATTCATAGGATGCCAAGATTGTGATAGGATTCTGAGTGGTAATATTGAGATTCATGGTATTTCTAGAATCCTGTATTATCCATTATTATACATGAAATTTATTAGATCTGTTACTGAACCAAATGATACATGGGATTCTGATGTTATATCTTATGATATAATGATAATATCTATTACATTATGATAATATTAGAGAGGATATGGGAGGAAAATTATACCCTATGAGTGAACATATGTACATATATTGATAGAATAGTGTTATTGTTTCTATAAAATGTAATGGGATTATATACGATCAGACTCACCCCATCACTGGATGATGTATATGTATTCAAACATAGTTTTCATGTTAGAATGTGAGGATTGATGGTGTTTATATTATTATCCTTATTTACTGTATTATTTATTCCAGACATAACATTTAAAATACATGGTAATTAAACATATTCTATGGACACTATTAGTGGTTCCATAAAGTTATGTACTCACACCTTTCCCAAGAATCTATGGAACATGTGTACCAGAGTGGTCATCACGAATCTTATGTTATTGTGGGGTTGTAGCCTAATGCTTTATAATTGTGTATTATAGTTATAAAGATATTCATATTAGTCATGTGATAAGGATTAATGATTTTGATATAAAATAATTTTCATTTTAGTTACTATTTTTAATTTACTTCAAATTGGCTTGGTGGCTAATAATTATGTGTGTAGTAGTATAACTATTAATTTGTATGGAAATTTTTTTCCACATTTACATTTGATAAATCAAGTTGTGTTTATTTCATTCTTACTATAATTATATGTTATAGATTTTTTTCCTATTTTAATTATATTTTTTAGTCTAATATTAGGTTATATACTCCCCTTGATAACATCATTTCCCATCACGGACAATTTAAAGCCATTGTTATAAGTAGAGGAACACCTCAAGTCATGTGTTTTTTATCAATCCTATAACTAGTTTCGTGATACAGGGAAGAAATTCCAACTCGGTATCAATGATTTTTTAGCATAATAGTTTAGTATATAGATGATAAGTGAGAAAAAAAATGGATGGGATATGATGATATAAATCTATTTGGTGTTTTTATAACACCTTTCATGAGGTGAAGACAAATTTACTTGGGTATAAAATATTCATTTTTGGTTTACTAAATTATAATTGTGTTTATTTTTTCAAAAATAATGGTTCTATTAATTACTAAATATGTCTTTTTTATTCAGTTTTTCTACTAACCAATTTTCTAATGGACATGTTCACAAACCTCATTTTTATTCTACATTATTTTATTGACTTCCATATCCCAATTTGTGACTGATATCCCTGATAATCGGGTTCAAAAGTTTCATTATTCAAAAACATAAAACATTGATTCTTCATTTGAAATAATATTTGGAAGTATTATTAAGTATAATATGTTATATAATTCATGGAATGATAGATCACATATATTCTATGGAGTTATTCTACCTTATGATTACTATGTAATCCATATTATAATGATTTATTATGACATGTAGTAGATCATTTTTGGCATTGAATTCCTTTATAGTAAACACCTTGTTATAAATTTATATGATATTTTCGTTACATAATGTTTCTAATATATAATATATTGTGTTTCATAATATACATTCACGGTTTCATTCTACATAACTAAGAAAAAAACTCATGTATAGTCATAAAAGAACAAATTGAGGAAAATAATTATATAAATCAATATGAAATCATAAGATTTGAGTTGGTAGTACCATATGGTTATTCCTAATGGGTAATAGTTTCATAAAATATTCCATTTATTGTAATTTTTTCCATATATATAAATCTAAGATACAATGATGATTTTAATGGCATGTAAACCACATTTTGAAAATGATATAGGAATACTGATATTTCTCATTAAGCATAAATAATCTGATATATTCGTTTTGGGGTTAGTAGGATATGAAGGATCATTTGGATATTAATTAGGGCATTAGTAAGATGACTTATTTCATGGAGTGTTTTCCCAAAAAGATTTGGGTTATCATAAAATTTTCATTTCACTCAAATATTGAAATCATTATTGTATTTTTAAGTTAGATATTGATAGATATGATATAATATCAAGTATAGGGTGTAGATATGGTGATGACTTGTATATCATGGATAAAAAATAAAATTTTTACTTGTTATTTTTGAATCATGGTAATGTCTTTAGTGAAGTATAATTGGAATTCATATACCTGTGTATGTTGGATGTGCATTTCATGAACCATGGGTATGACTGGTAGATTATTATAATTTATAGAATGATACACATATGGTGGGTGGTCATTCAATCATCCTAAATATGAGTGAGATTTTATACATGTGTTAAATAAATAATTGGGGTACTATTGAATATGTGATGTTTACATGAAATAATATCATTTTCTATGAAAAAGGAATTATGTACGAGATTGATAGTATTTGACACATTACAACATTTGTAATGTTATTTGGTATAGAGGTACAAGCACATAAACCCATTGAGTATTAATTTAAATGAGTCATCATGATCTATATATACAAAATTCTAACTTTTTAAGGATCAAGGAGTGGTCATATACAAGTTATGGAGTGATGGTTTCAATGAAATTCTATTAGGTATGGTAGGCCAAATAGATTGATGAAATTGGAAATATTCAACAATAGTGATAGGTGAAATAAATTATTTATTTTATGTGAATTCAATGATAAATTTGAGTATGTTCCCTGAAAATTTTTCATATTAGGTCAAGTTATTCTAGAATTTATTATGGTCTCACATGTGGATAGGTTTAAGGGAAACCATATGGAATTAATTTCATCATTTCTCATAGTGTTTGTAACCCTTTTGTAGATAGAGAATAAAAATGTGTTTATGATGATGTTCATCAGAGTCCATAATGGATATGAATTGATTATTCAGGGTGATAATCATTTACAATAAGGACAACCATATTCAATAATTATGTTAGGTAATGGATGCAATGTTGGATGTGGTAGAACTAAAGTAATTTTTGTACATTCATAGTTGTAGTGATAGAATTCAATAGATAATCGAGATGAAAAATTGATGAATCTATAAAAGTGGAACCATAGTAATTCATGAATAATACATGTCTTTTTATTATTCTATTATTTTAGATAGAGTATCAGTGGTTTGATTATATTCAGGATATAGTTATAAGGCATAGATGGTGAGTTGGATTGGTGCATTGTTGATAATCAGGAAAGAGAGTGGTGAATGTCTTAGAGGGTCGGTGATCAAGTCATTGAATTAAAATTGGTGTTGTTCCTAGAATTTTATGTGTTCTTTAGAAAATATTATGATCCACTCGTAGTTAGAGAATCATTATCAGGTGTGGTGAAATTGTGTTGGTGGTTGAAGATGATTATTTACAATAATGGTAAATGAGAGAGATTCTTATTGGTGTCATTTCATGTAAATAGAGTAAGGGAATCTTAAAATATAGCATCCTTTATTAGGTATTTTTTTACTTGGAATGTGTTTCAGAGAGTGAATATAATGGGGGTGAGCACTATAGATCATAATTGGCCCCTATGAATAAAGGGTCATTGTTGGGTAATCGTTTTTTATGGGATAAATATGTTAATGGAAATATGGTGTATTGTGATATGTGGGAATTGAAAAAAAACATCACATAGATTTAGTAACATTGCTGAGTAGTACCATAATTTTTATTAATAATTTAAATATTTTTTTGATATATATAGAATAAACCTATATGGTGTTATGTAATAGTAGAAGTTGAATTGAGTCTTAATTAGATACCATAATAAGACTTCTCAATAGTTTAATGAAGACAAATGCATCATGTGGATGACAAGTTAAATATCTTGGTAGTTTCAAATTCCATTTTCATTCTATGTTGTATGAATTAAGGTAAATTTGAATTTTTTTCCCATTGTATTTTGAGTGATAAAATATAAATTTATTATAGTAAATTATCTTAAAATGTTTATCTAATGGTTCCATTAATTTGATAATGGGGAGATTACCATGGGCTTTGAATATGGTGAAATCCATTATTGGAGAATTTTTTGAAATATACTAATATTTATTAAGGAAATATTAATTATTACTTTAGAATAAACAATTACATCCCTAATTGTTGTCTTTTATTGCAATTATTTCTTGTTGGTTGAGTTTCATATTAGAAAATTAATCTAGGTGGGGTACAAACATATCTTGGGATACGGGCCTCAGGATGGGCCCTTAAATGTGTATTATATATATATATAGCTTAAATGGTATTTGTTAAATTACCCATTTTGTATCTAACTAATTTTAATGTGAGTGGAAAACTGTTTCCTCTCATGGTTGTTTCTGTTGAGGTGGTGTAGGGGGAATAGGGGGATATTTTTTATCCGGGTCCTATATAGGTGATGGATAATGATTCAGGGGCTATTATGCGAGGTTCTAACATAGAGGATTCAATTTTTTTTCAAGGTATTCAACTTATTGTTTTTTAAAATGTTATCATTTTACCAGAAATGTAAAATTTTGTTATGTTATTTTGGTTGTTTTTATTAGTTTTCATCTATTGTTGGATGATATGTGAATGAAATGGGGGTTGGAAATTTATACATTTTAGTTCATAATTTGTTGATGGATTTGTAAATATTGATGGTTTTTGTAATGAATTTTTGAATAATTTTTATTATAACAGTTTGTTATGTTGTCCTCATTGTTAGTTGTAGTATTATTTTTATTAATTTATTAAAAATTATAAGTAAAAGGCTTGTCCCAAAGTTGGAGACCTATGTAATGGTAAACCTAATTAATGATTTGTATGGATGTATGAATAAATTTTACTACTCATTAAACCTTATGAATGGGTGGATTAATTATGTGAATTCATTCGGTTACAATTATGTACCTATGTAGAAGTAATCCTTTATATACACATATGCACCTGGGTAATGGGTTTCACCATGTCATCCTTATAAGTGAGACTTTATTAAGGGTAACGATAAGATACCCTTGCACAACAACCATTACATCACATTAAGATCATTCATAAGTGTAATTTTTTTAAATAATATTTGAAATTGATATTTTCATGTCATCATAATGTATTATTTGTGATATAAAATGTGGGGTCTTGAGATGTTAAATTTATTACTTATTTTATATTAATTAATTATAATATTTTTATGGAATGAGTTGGGTAATTAATACAAAATTGCATTGTTATTAATTAAAGTATTATAAATAAAATAAGATAATTATATTAATAGATGATGGTTTTTTAGAAAAGGATTATAATAGGAAAAATTATTTGGGATTTATTATAAATGTATTGACTATATAAATGAGGTAGGTGTTCCCTTGATCATACTCATATGTTATATTCATGTTATTTATTAATTAATGGGTTATGAAATCATTCTACCAGGGGAGATAAAAATTTTATGTAATATTTTATTTTAACAATTTTAAATACAAAATAATGGAATAAAAAAATATGTCATGTGCTAGGATGGACACTTTTACAATGTCTTGATGCATCTGTCACCAATTAATGAGGTCTTATTTACAAATACATGACTATATTTTCATGGAAACAACATGGGTAAGAGTTAAATAAATTGTAAAAAAATATTATCCCTAGTATGAGAACTTTTATAAATATCCTATTAGATGATAGTATGTGATCAATATCAATATCCTAGGTAGGAATTGATAAAACCTTGAGACACATTATAAATTATAGGATAGATGAATATAGTGCATTACATGTTTCCATCCTTTCTAGATTATGGGTATTATATTATTATTCAACGAGTTGAATTATTGAATGTTTTATATATGGGGTTTGTTAGAGGAAAATACAAGGTTGATTATTGAAATGGGTGAGTGTCATGTCACATTTATGTTTTATGATTATTTTTAATATATTATGAGACCGTTGAGACCATATTCTGATCATAATGATGCTGAATGGAATTAAACCATTTATGTTTTAAGAATTCCCCTATAGATGAGATGGTGTTTCAAGACACCATATAATATATATTCATATAATGTGACCATTGGGTCCTAAGTTGGATCCCCATTTTATGAAACCACATTATATTATAAGTGTATAATGTTTTATATCTTGTAATTTTAGAGTCAACAAAGATCCCGAAGGTTGATGGTTCTTTCCTAACATGACTATAATGATATGGATAGGTTGTGTTCTAAAATATCCAACCAAGGATATATGAAATGAGGTTGACATGTGTCAGTCCATTGTAGTGAATACAATATGATATTATATTATAGATGTTCCATCCCTAGTTAATAAATATAATATTATTGTTATTATTATAAGTATTTGATACAACTAGGTAGATATTTGAGACAACTTATATATTTTTACATGAGATTTTAATTGTTGGATGTTGTTTCATTATGATTAAGAGTGTGAGGGATATGATTACTTACATCATTTTATTTTACATATGCATTTTTATTTAGAATCATGGATTCCTATGAACATTCAAGATGAAATGGGATATTATACGAGGTACCATGTGATTCCAAGGATATACACATTATACCAATTGATATGGAAAATTCATATGACACCAAGGACTTGGCATATATCATGAAATACAGATATATATATATATATATGGGAAAGCTAATATCTAAAGGGATATCTGATAGTATTAATGATTTATAAGAAACCTAGGATTTTAATGGGTTATAGGTGATATTATTGACATTCCTAGGACACCTAGGATCTTCCATTATTCTTGATGATATGTGAGATTCCCTGGATTCATATGATCTAGAATCACATGTAATGAGTGATTGGAATCCTAGATTATGTCATAGAATCCAATTATTATACATATATTATTTCAATAATTTTATAAGATGATTTAAAATGGATTATATACCATTCATGTGATAATTTATACATATATTGATATAAGTGTTTTCAAGTGACAAAACCATGACATGGTGTTCCATGAGATTTGGTACCCTAAACACCAGCTAATGCATGTATGGTCATCCCTGAGTTTCAGATTAGAGCCTGAGGATAACTGGTTGTTTGTCTACTCTTCTTCAAAATTGTATTATTTATTATGATCATATCGCATATGCATGCATTTTTAATATCATAAAATTATGTAATTTCGGAAATATGAGGATGGATTGTATTTAAAAAATTCCATCTTATATAAAATCAATTTTTTATCATACTAACATATCGTCAGATTTAAAAGGTTTTTATCAATCATACCTTATTCCAAAACATTTTTTATAATAAATTTTATATAGAAATTTACAACATATTTATTCATTCAAAAAATATGCACAATAAAAATATTCACATGTAAAAATAAGAAAAATAAAATTTAAGAATTTATAATGTAATGCTTGTAAAATGATTATAAAATATTAAAAACACATTTACCATTAGAGGAATGGAAGTCAATCCCATTAAAATAATTTATATATTTATTGAAACCTAAAATTTAGTTCTATTTTTCAATAACTAGAGTTTTCCATTCATTATGATGACAAAACTTATGCCATCATAGACCTAGAATCCCTTACTCAAAAAATCAGAACAATTAGTCATCCAATCCCTATAAGACATTGAACAAACCAGAATAAAAAAACAATTACAAATGAAAAATGATCTATGAAATTTATAATCATCACATATATGTGATAAAAAAATACCCTCAAATGATTTCCAATTTATGAGTAACGATATTTTAAAATTGTAAAATAATCAGACAAGTTGACAATGAAAAATAATTATCCACCTCCTCCTCGAATAAACATTTATTTATATGAAAAATTACAATGAATGTATACCATGATTATTAGAATTTATTGAAATATGTTCTGATCAACACAATCTTCACATAAAAAAATAATTTGATGGTTGATCATGTAGCTTGATCATAATGATATAACATATTCTCTCATATGTTATTTTATTTTTTTATGTTGAGATATATTTTATTCATACACTGAAATAACAAAAACATCGTTAAATAGTTTTAAAAATATATAATGAGTTATTGTGTAAACCACTTTATAATGAATGGCTTCCAATTTTACAAAGTGTAACATCAATCAGGGGGAATTAGTTTTATATGTTATGTTAGAAATTCTAATAAAATTATATCATGAAATATGAAATCGTATTTCATATATACCAAGTATATTTTTTTATGATTATAATTTTTTGTCTAAATATATTGTATCATACAATTATAAAATATTGTATTATTATAAACTGTCATATAACTCTAAAATTGTCTTCCCATTAAAAAGTTTCTTCCAATTTGAAATCATCTTCTGATTAAATTTTTTTTCATATATTAAAAATTCAACATTTTTTAAAAAACATTCAAGAAGAATGGAAGTTATAGAGTTAGTAAAACATGTTAATTTAAGGATGGTTTTTTTTCTAGAAAATTCTTTTATAGTCTTGAATTTTTTAATATTGAAAAAATAACATCCCCCTTTTTTAGAATTACCATAAATAACCCTTAAAAAGGAAATATTAGACATAATACCTTCTCTTTTACATAATAATTTATTAATTTTAATATTAATTATATATTATTATTTTCTCCATTAAATAATTATACAAATTTTTTAATAATAATTTCCTTAAATAATTATAAATATTTTTTTCTTAACATTTTTTTTAGGTTTTTTCCATATTATCCCCCTATGTGATTTTAAAAAAATAGATTTTGAATGTGTAACTGGAAATAATGGTATGATAAAATGTATAAAATCAAATCAAATGTTAATGAATCTCAATAAAAAATTATATAAATAACATTCTTCCAATAGATTTTTTATAAATAATAAAATCAAAAAATATTTAGAATCAATCAATGAATTTTTTTTAATTTATTGTTTTGTTAAAAAATAGTAAGAATACGAATAAAATTAATACCTTCTATGATTATTTGGTGGAGATTAATTTCATCCATTTAAAATCATCCATTATTTTTTCTAACTCAACATCAGAAAACTTCTTCTTTGAAATCTTATCTTTTAGAACATGAATATTATTTTTCTCCTTATTTAATCATATAACTTCTTCTTAAAATAATATAACTTCTTAAATTATCATGAGTTTTCATAAAAATATTAATTGATAGAATGTATTATTTTTCTTATTATTGAATTATCATCTACTTCAAGTAAATAATATTTTGTAAGATTATCTAGATCCTTTTTACCTAAAAAAATTTAAGAAAAAAAATTAAGTAATTTGTTACCACAAAAGGTAATATATTAAGGCCTCCAATTTCTTCATCAAGAAATTTTATATGTGTTTCTATTTTTTCAATCCACCATAAAATTTGATTGAACCTTCTTCTTTTATAATTATAAATATCTAAAAATGATTTGAAATCTAGTGATTTTTTAACAACATTCAAGGTGAGTAGTTTGAATTCAATATAAATTTATAATGTATTCATCCTACCTAGAATACATTGTCATCAGCTTTTAATAGTTGGAATTTAATGAAAAATTTTATCAACTATCATCATCAATTCTTTGAAATTGGTCAATCACATATCCATAATTTCACTAGAATAACTTAACGTTGAATTATGTGAATCTGATTAATCATTTGAATATTTATATTTAGATATCCCATCACATTATTTGTCCTTAAAATTAACTACATCATAAATATCTGAAAAGTTAAGATATTTTTCAGAATATTGTCTTTTTGAGGCATTGAATGAGAATTGTATTTATGTTTTTTTTATAAATTTATTCTATTTTTGATGAATCTAAATTACCAAACCTATTATACAAAGATTAAAATGGGTATAAATTATAATAATATATTATTTTACTATTATTATTATTATAACACTTTTTATAAATCATTAATAATAATTTTATCATATCTGAGTAATCAAATTCATGAAAAAATTATAAATTTTTAAAACAATAAAAGATATGTATGATGATATATTGAATTTAATTCAACATATTTTTATTTTATTTTATCAACTAATTTAGAGACAAAAGATATTATATAATTATATCCACCTAGAGGAATGAATTTTGGAGAAATGGATACAGGTAAAACTAATTGAAAAATGTCCATGTATTTGGAAATTATTGAATATGATGAAAAAGAACAATGGGAAAATTAAATGAAGTTTATCATATCTAAAAACCTGATAATATCCATGTGTGTTTTCAAAAATAATGATAGTACATTCTAAAATATTTTCATTTTAAAATCTATACTTCTTATAATTCATATATTCCTATTTCCTATTATTCTTATTATAAACCATATCTTTTTGTGCTAAGGTATTTTAATTTTTATTATACAAAATTAGATTTAAGGGTTTTTGGGACTCTGTATTCAAATTTAATTCATTAAATTCCATTTCTAACATTGTTTTATGTTTATCTTACTAAATCAAAGATATTGAATTATTATTTTCATGAAATTTCTCTATCAAATATTATGTGTCAATTTCAAATGTTGACTTTGTTAAATTTTGCATATGTTTATCATCATCACAACATAAACCGAATATATTATATTAATGGTTTATTCTCCAATAATTGAAAATTTCTCCCTTATATCTATTTATTTATTTATGATCATTTGGAAATTAAAAAAATTCACCAACATTATATTTTTAAAACATGGAAAAATATTAATCTTTGACATGATGGTTCCATAATTTATACACTAAAGAGTTAAACACATCCCCAAATTTAACATATAAATATTGTTTATAAAATATAAATAATATACATCTTGAACCATCAAATTGATTTAGTTTAATTTTCATTGGATAAGAAAACATTTTCTCCATAATAAAACCATAATTCCATTCAGTGATTGATGAAAATGATTCATCAATTTATAACAATAATGAAATAAATATGTCTATAACATTGATTTATTAAAAATTTCAAACTTATCTATTAATTTTTGGGTAACATGATTTTCCTTCTCTTTTAAAGAATCCCCAAAATAATTTACAACTTTTTGATAGTTTACTTATGTGGATCTTACAGTAAGTTAAATGTAATAAGATTAATTCAGTATTCATCACAAAATATATTATAAATAAAAATTTAGTATCTAAAGAAGGATAACTGAGATCAAAGACTTAGTTATCTACACAAGTCTCTTCCCATATTTTGATATTAATCGTGTTTTTAATAAACAAATGAATATTACTATACCATTAAATTTATATCAATAAACCTTTGAATTATTCTATATTTCAAACAAATTTTTAAGATTTCATCATTATTCATTTTATACAACATTATTGATAAAAAAATTTAAATAATGGGACTGACTGTAAATCTGGAAGCAAGAGCTATTGTATGAAGTATAATAAAATCACAATAGTGGTGAGCTATAATCTTATATATAGTGCTCTATAGGTGACACTATGAATTCCACATATCCATAGACCCATTAAAAACCCTTTTAATTGATCTGATATATGATATTTAACATTTAAATATTTAAAATATTTTATAAACCAAAAAGGATATCTTTATAAAATATGTATCCAAAAAATTTGAGATTTAAACAATGTTAGAAATAGAAAGTCATAGTTTTTAAAACATTTATAAAATTTTTATTATAAATTCTTATTAAAAAATAATATAGGATTAAACAGTTGGTATTAAAAACTAATAATTAAAAATTACCTCTTTGAAGAAAATTATAAATTTATATGGGATAGATTTTTTTAAAAATTATTTCATCTTTTTATAAATATAATTTTATCTGAAAAAACATTTATTCAAGGTTTATATAATAATAATTTCAAAAAAAAATTCATTAACTAAACATATTAATAATATTTTTAATAAAGAACTAATTTGATTAATTTTATGGATAATCATATTTTAAAAAAAAATTACATTATATTAGAATATTCTAAATTTGAAAATTTAAAATCAATTTTTTTTTAAAAAAATTATTATTTTTTGAAAAACTAAACATTTATTTGAACCAATTTTTCAAATCTATTTATTAATGTAGAGAGATTTGTAAAAATGAATTATATATGAATGCTCATTTTTCATTGATCATTATTTTATTCTATTAAATATATTTAAATAAAATTTAAAGATGATATATTGTATATATATCATCAAGTTATTCATGCATTCTAGTGAATAATAAAATGATATCACTTTTTTGTGCTCAATACCAAATGAAAATGGTTTACTATATATATTTTCATATATCTTGGTTGATTTTCTAGGATTTTACTTAAATATATTGCAGTTGTGTTATCAAATCAAATTAGTTTTACTAAAACCCAATACAAAATTAGTGATTGTGGATTCCATCCACAACACTTAAAAACATCATCTTCCAGCTAAAATATATTCATATTGATTAGTTTATGTTCTATAGAATATAATTCCATACAGTTCCATGATACATAATATTTACTTATGAAATTCCATGTTCCATACATTATTTATTAATCCATCATACATCCACCAAATTTAGTATTTGAAAAAAATTATATTGAAAATAATTTCTAGAAAAAAATAATCCACGATCCGTAGTTATATTATGATTATAAAGAATTCATCTTATAACATTACGATGATATTCGTATTTTTATAATATCATGAACATAGAAATATGAAAATCATTATGTCTGGATGAATACAATCATGTATAGTAAACTACAAATCCTTAATCCAATGATAGTTTGATAGTCTAGTTCCAATGATTCATTAATATCTATAGAATTTTACATTATGATATGAGTTCTAATTCATTTTTCTTATTATATAAAAACATTTAATGAAGGTATTTTATGTAATTATTTTGAAATATAAATGTTCCTTCTAGTTTTTTTAAATATGAATACTATGAAAATTGAATGTTCATCAATCATGATAATATGAAACTAATATTTTATAATATCTATAATGTATTCTGTAATATATTTTTGAGTTTAGAAAAATTTAATTTTATCAATATAAATTTTGACAAAGAAGTTGTCCTTAAAAACTTTTACTATAAATTTTTTTTCCATCCACAGCTCCATTATCAATTTTTTATGGAAAAAAATAATGTTATTCTTTCATAATAGGATTTAGGGGATTTTTTATGTCCATAAAGTTCCTCTTTACGTCGGAATTTATCTTCTAGAGAATATTAATTTTCAAAGCTAGGCTTCTATTTGACATAAAATTATCCTTTGTATATCCATTATGAATAGAACACATCACATCTAATTTAAAATTGTTAGATATAAAAATGTTCTATATGTTAGAAGTATATGTGTATCTCAAAGTCTAGATGATATACAACAATTATCTTCATAGACTATGAATTACTATTTATTATAACCCTTCTCATCTAGTAAATCCTTAGTTCTAACTATATGCTGTCTTCACAATTTTTTCAAATTACCCATTTTCACCAATTATAGGAGAATAATTAGGTAGCTCAAATAAATTTCATAACTGATTGTAAAAAAATTAATTTATTTTATCTTATATATGTTTCATATAATTATTATCAACTAAAAACTCATCAAGAGACTTATGATTGAATTTTGAATGAAATAATTAATATTCTATATCATTTCATAAATAATTTATAGTTCTAAATGGTTTCTCTGCATCACTATTAATATGATCTCTATTACTAATCTTGAGGATTAACTCATATATTGTCCTTGTAAACATATTTTACTATGTAATAGGTTAAATGTCCCAATTAGTTATAGCCTAAGAAAGATATTAGTTTATTGTTATCTCGAAATAAGAACCTTCCAACATGATTTTAAATTCAATTTCTGATATTACATCAATAGATGTGGATTCATGTTTTTTGAAAATAAAATCATTTTTCCATAAAATTTGAACACTTTTTTCGATAGAAAATGTGATTAAAATTATATAGTCCTTGATTTTTATATAATTTTATATCAATATTATTTCATCATATCATAGATAAACATTATGTAGATTCTCTTTGGTATTAAGGATTAATACATTAAATACAAAAACATTAAAGTAATAATTTAATATATTTCATCCATTCCATTATTTATGTGGTGATTTATTAATAGAAGGTATTCATAAAAATCACATTATAGTGTATCAAGAAGTAATAACTACTTCACCCCTTTTTTTCAATTGAGTATTCAATCAAAAGGGTTCTACTAATTTCATGCACAATTATATTTCTTATACCAATTACTAAAATTTTCAATAGAGTTTCATGTACTGATAGTTTATATACCAAAAGTTTTTTACTAAAAAAGTTTCAAACTAAAAAATTATATATTATTAACCATGATCACAATAAATTGTTAATAAAAGTGAATGTAATCATTTTTAACCTGGGTTATAAACATTTAAAATTATAAAAAGCCTTTAAAATGTTATGTTGGAAAATAATTAGATTTATATGATGTGTAGACATTAGCATACAAATAGATGTACTATTTTATACTAATGATTAAAATTTATATAGGAACAAATAAATCATCCAGTACTATATTTAACACATATAAAGTTGATACTTATTTAATAGATTTTAAAATCGAATTATTTTCCTTTACAATTCGAGACAGTTTATAAACATTAAAGGAATTATACTACAACTCTGGTAAATTTATAACTAGTATATTCATAGAGTGTTTAGATAATGTTTTAACATTATAATTTAATAACCTTATAGATCAAACCCAATATTGAATTCTTATTTCATTATGTCAAGGATTATCATAAATTTTAATATCTTATAAATTCAATTTTTATACATTCTCATGCCTATTGGAAAAAATAATTAATTTTTCATCTAAAAAATAAACTACACATTTATCATTCTTGATGTTAAAATATAGCAATCATAAAAGAATTTGTGTATGTTAATAATTTTTTCTCTCTCACCTATAATAACTAAATAAATTAAATTATTTTTTTCTTATGAACGACAATATTTGATATTAATTTCCTTTTTCCACTATCATTGACACAAAAGGGAATTTTTCACCAATCAAATACAAAATATTCTTGAATAAATCCTTCTCTCACATATTATTTTTGGAATATGCATGATCCATGTACCAATATTTTTGCACGCATATTATTTTCCAAAAATTCGGAGGATAAGTATTTCATAACCCATGTCTATTTGTTACCACCATTATTAGGAAAAAAATTCAATCAAAATCTATCTTAGTTTTTTCGGTGACATGTTATAAAATATTTAGAAATATATTCTTTTTTAAATCCAAAATATCAAACATTATCTACAGAAAATTTGTTTTTCAATATACCTCTACATTGAATCTTTTTGGAAAAAATGGGGAACCCTATAGAAAATAATAGATTATTTGAAAATTGTTTTAGTTTAAATAATAAAAATTATAGATGAGTTCTTATAGTGTTTTAATTTTCAGTACATTTTATCAAAATGTTCATTACGAATAAAAAATATTAATAGTAACTTTTCGAGAGATGATATTTCAGAATTATTTTTTCAAAACTAGATTTTTATGCTCGGTAAATTTTGTACATGAATTAAATTATTATATATCTTTTGAATTGTTATTTTTTTCAAGATTACATTTCACTATTTCAAATGAAAGATTACAAATATATGAAGTATGTTTAAAAATTAATAAAATATATTTTGTATTTTTTCCATAGTAGAAAAAATTCATAGAGAAAATTTATTATTTTTTCAAAATAGTTAAAAATATTGAAAATTTCTCAATTCATGGTATTGTATTATTATATACTAATGAAGTAGATTCATCATCTATTGATATAGAACTATAACAACTCTGATCACCATGATTATGAGTATTTAATGTATGGTTGGTCAAGGATTAATTGGATAATATAGACATTATGAAATTTATACTAATCAAAATTGAAAAACAAATCCAAAATTCATTTGACTGTTATATTAATTATATAAAGAATATTTTGAAGATTTGGGAACACTACTATCACTCCATGTATCTAAGGCTTTCAGACTTCTCGTAATATTATTTATCTAATAAAATTTTTAATTCCTCTATGATTTTATATCTTTATTATATATTTTTTATTATGAAAGGTACAATATGGTCCTAAATGTCAACACATGTTACACTAATAACATGTCATCTCAAAATAATACATTTTCCATAACTATCATGAATATTTATTTATACTTGTATCAAAAATCATTCTTTCCAAAAATATATTTAATTAATTTATAAATATTATCACACTCACTCAATATGTTTATAAAATTACTCTCATTTTTCATATAAACATTATTTTTTTGAATAAATAATTAGGTATTTTTCTATATATTTCTATATTATAGAAACCATTTATGTGTATATATAAGATACACTATTTTATTTTTATTTTTTAGAATATCCCTACAATTTACACACATACTATAGTATTTTTCACATTAAATAATCTATTATGAACTTAATAATATTATTTATATCATTAAGAGATATTCTGGTTGATTCCCACTATCCTAGGACAATCCAAGTTTCCATTTCCACCAAATTATCATAAGTATGATATTTATCTCCATGATACTAAAGGATATTTATAATATCCCCGAATCTCTGGTGTATAGTATCAAAAAATTATTTTTGTATAAAATAAAATGGATGATAGTATTATATAAAAATTTATATTCTAGTTTCAATAAAATTATATTCAAAATTGAGTAATTTATAACATCTCTTAAATATGGATTGAAACTTCCCATTAGAATAATTTAATATAGTTATATATATATATATATACCTAGAACAAAAAAACATAAACCATTCATGATAATTTAGTTTATATTTATGATTATCATGATTTTTAAAATTATAAAAACATTTTAGGTATACAATACCTTCTATTAATAATGATATTGATGTCAACTTATATGTTAATAATAATGGATTTTATATGGTTCTTCATTATTCATAATCATCACCATAAAAATTATTGTCTTATGAGGATTATGATTCTCAAGAGTTTTAACATTAAAAAGATCCATATTATTAAAATATTAGTATATTCTTTCTACAAATACATATTACTTTAAAAGAAATTATAAAAAATTAAAACATTAGAATATTTCTAAATATAAAATTAAGATAAAAATAGAATGTTAGTCATTAGAAACATTCATTGACACCAAACATAGGATTGAAAGAGTATACAATTTCTACAAGAGAGGGGTAAATTATAGTATAAAAATATTACCTTCAATTATGATAATCTCCCCATTTTTTAAACAACCAGTCATATATCATGTGCAAGGAATTTTCTTTTCATTACACTAAACTTATTAAAATAAAACATATATAATCATATGAATATAATAATTTATAAAAATTATAAACATTGATTATTTGTGTATGGTGGATATAATAACTTTTAAAAAACAAGAAAAAAAATATTTATAAATTTCTAATGTAACACAAAAAAACATTAAAAAATAATAACTCCACATTAACGTTAAGCAAAAAATATTTAGGTCGACTTTATATATGTTATCCAAGTTTTGAAACCTAATAGTAAGGTCTATCATTCTACAATAATAGTTTCCTAAATAACAAATATTATATAAAATATAACTTCCATACCTTGTAAGAACTCAATCAAAAGATCTGTCACAATAGACATCACATAAAAGGAAAACTCTGATTGAATCACATTTGAAAAAGAGATTAGGTAATAAAAAATTTCAAATAAAATTATGATACTAAAATGTATGACTTTGAATGAAAAAAATCTAAATATTACAATGTATAGTTAATATGATGTTATATCTAGGTAAACATAAAACATATTGCATTGAAAAAAATAGCGTTGTCATCCTAAAATGAAACTCTAATTAAAATAAATGATCTAGTGGTCATATTCCATGATTTAGGGTGTTGGTTGAAATATATTAATATGAACACTTTATTCACATTCTTATCCATTTTTGTTCATTTATGTATCATCATCACAATGTTATAAAAAATATGATTGATTAATAGTTGTTTATCTATTATTATATATTTTATTTTTATAGAGGAATAGAGATCACAATTCAATTGTTTTATAAAAAAATCATATACATAGTATTTATACCTCTATCTGATGAATGTTTGTTAATTTAGAGAACTGAAACATCACTAGGATACCTAGATATAAATTATAAGTTATAAAATTTTAATACTCTTTTTAATTAATATAAAAGAATATTTAATCTCTAAAAATTACATATTTTTTATTATAATAATATATATGACTTTGAAAATCATTCAAATATAAAATTTCTCCTTATTATAAAATGTAAAAAAATATTAAATATCATCCGATTATAAAATTCTATCTTATTAGAAGAGAAAATATGACTATCAATTTAATCATTATTTATTAAGAACAATTTTTTTTCTAAAACTACATTATCAAACATTGGATTTCACACAGTAACTAAAAAATGAGTTATGTAAAAATTTTGGTGGTTTAAAAAAACCTTATGATGTGTTGATATTATAACTTTCAACTCAATAACATTATATTTCCTTGTTATGTATAAAACCTCAATCATGGTTCCCTACTAAATTTTTATAACACCTTATTAGGTTGGACATGAAAAATGGGTTTCAATATTGACTTCATTGATCTCATGATCACATATGGATGATGATTACTATTTAATAATTGATCACAATAGTTAAAATTGGTTTTAGATACATGGAATGATGAGGCTCTATGATAATTATTGAGAATATATGGTATTTTATTTCTCTTTTTTAATGCTTGTATGATAAAATATTGGGTGATCAAAAATAGTTTTAATGAATGACCATGAAATTATGTAACTGTATTCTTCCTCATTTATATATTCCATATCACGATATGTTATATTTATTTTTTGTAGTATAATTAAATATGATGAGTTTTATTTAGTAAATTTTATACCAATACGTTACTTTTATAGAATTTTAGATTTTACTTCTACAATAGAATTAAATCACAATAATAGATGGAATGATAGAATATGCAGAAACACACAAGAGGTCACATGGCTACAATAGATCTGTGTTGTAGTAGTATACATTTCGGTAGTGGTGCATTAAAAAATATTAATTCCAAATATATGTATGATTTCTACAATTTAACATCCTTTATTCATTACCTTTAATTTTATAATATGGGGAGTTATAAAAGATATAGCCTTCATCAATGATAGAGAGCCTCTATTTTTTTTTGTGAAAACCAAGTTCGAGAAGAGAAGTATTTTTTTCATTTCATTGAATTTAGCATGGTTTGTGTAGTCATATAATAGTGAAAAACTCATAAAATTAATTTTTTTAATAAATTTTCACATCCATGACTTTTTAATGGTATTTTACATATAATTTACTTTCATTCTTTTTTGAGGGGTTTCCCAACCATTTTTGGTGGAAATGGGGGGTTTTCAAAATTTGGGCCACACCGTGAGCTCATTTCATGATTAAATACAAAATTTTGATTCTTTAATGAATGCTTCATTTTTCAACATTTTACTCTCATTTCACATAGAAATTGGCATCCCATGAAATATGAAAACCACCATATCAATTTGGACTCCATAGGAATCCATAATAATGATGGATTTGGGTTTTTTATTAAGGTAATAGGCCAGCCCGTAAGCCCATTTCCAACATTAAATTTTTTTTTTCATTTTTCAATATCTCATTCTTTTTTTAGTTATTCCACCACCCACTTGAAGAAAAAAACCTAACGCTCTCCCCCATTAGTGATTGTGAATATTCTGAGCTCATCTCCCCTGCATATTAAGGGAATCGTTCTTAGTCTTTCTCAAATCACCCAGATATTAAGAGGTAATTTTCTTCAAAACTCCTTCAATTTTGAATCTTTTTAACCATTTCAATCCCCACTAGATCAGAAAGACTTAATAGAGCCTGCCAAAAAAATTTGGCTGGTTCAAGATTCAACTATTGGTGGATTGGGGCCAATTTCTTCAAGATCCCGCAAGTATGTTGGTTTCCTTCCGTCCCCCTTCCATTTGAATAGGGTTTCTTCCTTTTTATTATGGTTTAATACATGTTTTCTTGATGTTCATAATTTCCAAAATATAGGGTTCATACCTAGGGTTTATCCTTGTTCCTTTTTAGTGAAATCCTTGGGATTAGTGCTCAAAATCACAACTTTTTTATGCGGAAGTGGTGTGGTTGATGTTTCGCACAACATTTTGGGGTTTTTGGAACAAATGGTATGTTATTAAATGAGTAATAATTATTATATGTGTTATTTTTGTTTTTTTATATTTTTATCATGATTATATTCCATTTTATTTTGGTAAAAAAATTATATTTATTAGCATTTGTTAAGCGGTTGGTTTTTAAGTGGCATTTTTGTGTAAAAATGAATATTTTTTGTCTGTATTCTATGTTGTGTTCATTGGGGTTGTTTAAAAATTCATGGAATTGTTTAAATAAATGATGTTGTGGCTGCAAATTTTGGTTTTATATGATATTGGTATGATTTTCATCATCATATATGGTTTTCTCAAATATGTTATGTGAAAAACATGGTTACACTCTATGGAATTGTATTGTGAAGGTTTTAAATGGTTTTTTGATTTATCTGAGAGGTGAAACTAGTTTTCCATACTATTTTGGTAGGAATGTACATTTTAAATGGTATATTTTAATTTTAAATGGATAATACGTAATATGTACAGTCATTGAAAGTGTTTATAAAATTGATTAAAGGATTTGTTGATGTGTGAAAGAGAGGCGAAACGTATTGTGGACTGTTTTGGTGTGGGTATGTTTTCCAGAATGAATTTGAATTAAAAAGGAGATCATGTGACTTGTGTGTGGTATTTTTGGTGTGTGTGACTTGGAAGTGGTATTTTCATGTGAAAATTTTATTTCATGTCTTTTGGAACTATTTTGAGAAAAAAAGGAAACACCCGGGTATCTAGGTGGGTGGATGTGTACTAGTTTGCTACTGATCTCATGGAGTTTGGACCCTATTTCATGTAGCATGTTTGATGATTAAAACACTAACTAAAATATGATGATTATTATGATGATTTTGGGGAACCACTTGTTTATGGGTATGAACCCTACTAGTGGCTCATGTTTATAAGAATAGATATTTTTATTGTTACTTTATCTTAGTACGAGGTACCTAGGACCCACAACGATTTAATGTTTATAGTAGATTCCCATTTCTAGTTATCATTAGATATTTTATGAATAAAATCAACATAAAATATGTTAAGATAGAGAAATTTAGTAGATTTCTCATTCTAATTGAGGGTGTTGATTTATTTTAATGTATCTCACTTGAAAGTTGTTTTTATTTAAAGTTGCATATTTTAGAAACTATTACTATAATTTCATGTATAGAAAAAATTCAAGATTTATTATCTTATACATATAATCACATGAAATATTTTTATTGGATTCATACTAGGATTTTGATCACACTATCCTTTACACATTTGGTGTATGTAGAATTGGTTATTTTGTCACAGGTTTTGGTAATGCTTTTAGTGCCAATGGTATGGGTTTATAGCATTCCTTCCTGGTGTGGTTTCATGGAGATGGATTAATGGTGGTGAATATTTCTGTGAGGAGGTTATTGGGCTTTCCTATTTGGTTTTTCAATAGTAATAGTCTTTAAACATTGTCTTAAATTGTTTTATTCAATTCATACATCAATTTAATGATGTTTTTGTCTAAATATATAAATTTGTTGTTTTATGTTTATAAACTCGGGTAAATAATTCCCAAATTTGATTTTATGATACCCAGGAACTATTTCTAACCCATGGGGATTGGTAGCACTGTTCGGGCCTTTCGATGTTCTAGGTCATGTTGCGTTTTGATGGAGACAAGATTCAGTTTGGGACAAAATGGTATCAGAGGTGTCAGGTTCACTCTTTTAGTCATTTCATTTGGGGAAGAGTCGCTATAGTCCAGAGTTAGGATTATCATGATTTTACATTCTAATTATGATTAGGATTCATGGACATCACACCTCATGATTTTATTCAAGTCTCTAGGCAAATTTAGGTTTTATCTGAGTCCTTTGGTTTTCTTGGTTTGATTATGATTAGAGAAAATTAAAAAAAGATTTTGGTTATTGGTCTTAGAGAGCTTGTAGGGCATGGAAAGAAATAATGATCCATGGATATTTCCCTAGAACACTCTCTGGGATGGTGAAGTTATTTTCATATAGCTGCCAACCATATGTCCAAATCATTCACCAAATCAAATTTCTTCTCACAGTGTCTTGTGTGCTCCAGTTTTTTATTCTTTGATGTTTGGTTTTAAAGAAAAAATGATAGTGTTTTAACAAGTGTAATGTTATTGTGCAATGATATTCTAATAAAGTTGGAATGGTTTGATTTTTTGAATGGTGGAACTAAATCTTCAGAATTGTTTTGAAATAGTTAATGTTGTATTTAAACTCTATTTAAAATATATATTACATCAAAGTGGAGTTTTTAAGTCGGTTTCAAATGGAACATTCTGAAATATTGAAAAAAAAATTGAATTTAATAAAGTGTTATTGAATTTGTGTGTGGATTTTAGAAATGTATTTTTAATTTGGTAATTACTAAAAATTTGAAACAATTTGATGAATCATTGTAACCTAGTTTTAAATAAGAATAGATGAGTTTTATAATTAATTGGTGTTGATAAAATGATGTTTTTCATAAAAATTGAAAGTGTATTGAAAGGGGTTGAGATGTTTTGAAATTGATGTGAATAGCTTGGATGTGAGTTCTCATTTTAATGATTATTTCTTTCTGAAAAATTTTATTAGCTATAAATTAGTTTTTAGTTTGTGGTTTGTGGGTTTAAGAAAAATGATGTGTTGGTTAAATTTTTTTGGTTCTGAAAAGTGGAAAGAATTTTTGTTTTAACCATTGGTATTTCTAATAGAAACCACATGATATGGGTTATTTGACATGATGGATGGTTAATGGAATGGGTGGATGATTTTCGGGATGGATGTGAGGAGGGTACATAGTGTGGCACTGAAACAAGCATGTATGTGGCCCATTGGGTACCATTGGTTAAAATTCTTATTGTCAAACCATTTATTTTCAAAGAGATGATATTAAAATAAAACATTATGTATTAAAAAATATTTTGGGGTGGTGTGTCTAATTTGTTTGGAAATTTTATTTTTTGTGGGATGTTTCATGTCCAAGAACCCCTCTTGTTTGAATGTTGTTTTGGGTTTCTGTTTCATTGGTAAGATGGGTTAAAGACCTGGTTAGTGGTCGCTTCTGAGAAATGATTAGGAAGACTTTACAGAGGTTCCCATCATGTGTTTTTTTCAGGTTTTTGGATCTTTTTGACCAATGGAATAGGTTGGATGGGTCCTTGGGTTATATCATTGGATAAGTTACGCCCCCATTAAGAGTTAATGCACGACTGAAGTACAAACCAGAATGTTTTTCCATTTGAAGATCCTCTAGTTGATCAATATAAGGAATCTATATCTAGATCTTCGGTGATTCAGTCTACACCATTTCCTTTTTTGTTTTTTGGATCCTCTTTTTGCAGAAGATTGATCATGGAAGGTTGAAAGTGACCTTAGTTTCTAATGTTACCTAATTCATCAAAGGTTAATGTAGTCTGGTGTTGTTTGTGTGAATGGTGTCTAAGAGCGCCTTTGGGTCTTTCATATTCTCTTTAAAGCAGGGGTTCATGTTCAACCACCAGTATGAGAAATCTTTTCATTAGAGGCTGTTATGGACAATTTCTATAATTTTTTGTTGTTTGGGGACTTAGCTAAGGTCCCTTTCCATGTAATGTTTTTTCAGTGACAATGGTCATGTTTGGTGATTCTTTGTGATGTCATGTGATTGATTGACTATAAAGGTGATGTTGTAAAATCTTATGTGAGTATTTTTTTTGCATACATGTGTCTCCTTTTGGCAAATCTAGACATCCTTTGTTTAAGGGAAGTTATATCCATATATCATTTCCTATTTCTGGTTCTCATTCTAAGAAATAATGGGTGTTGTGAGTGTTTCTTCTACGCACTAGTTTCAGTGAAATGTCGAGTTAGGGTAATGTGAGTTTGGAATGTGTTATGTCTTGGTGAACACATATGGGATCAGGGTATAGTTTTTACGGCACCTAAATGAAAATCTATATTAGGGGGATTTCCAGAGACTAACTACGAGGATGAAGATACTTCAATCAATTTAGCTCCATCCATAGGTCTCGTAGTGAAGATGGTGTATAGTCGGGGGAAATCCTAAAGTCATTTATATAATTGTACAATGTCCTATTCTTAGTATGAATGATGTGAATGTTTTAACTCTTTAGTTTTTTTATCTTACTTATTTTGATCACGGTCCATGGAAAGAGATGGGAGGACCTCGTGTTCATGTTATCACCTAATTTCATTTCCCCCCTTTGATTTCCATTGAGTTTTTTATATAAAAGACTGAGATTTTGTTAGACAGGTTGAAAACACGGTTTTCACAAGGTTAGATGTAAACATGCCCTGAAAACCCATTCAGATAGAAGGATTCTCATGTTAACCACACTATTTCCAAAATTGTGCGTATTAACCATGCGGTTGTATCGACTCTTCAAATTTTGGGGTCTTTTTGTGTCAGCATGTATTGGTCAGTTAAAATCGTTGGTTCTTATCATGGGTATGCCCACTAGGAGTATCATTTTTTTTATTTTGGAAAATTATAATGGAATTATACCCCTTGTATCAACGAGTCCATTTGGTCATCCCCTGTTTCTGTCCTGATTCTGTCTTGGGAAAATTTATGTTGTCTCTTATGGGGGAGCCCATTTGTGAATCCACGTACTAATAACTCATATTTTTTCATGGTCTTGTCTTGTTGATATGTTAAATCGTGCAGATCTCTCTAACTACCAAAATATCCCTTGGATAAATGTTTGGATCAGAGATAACTAAACGTTTTAATTAAAGTAAGGTAGTGGAAACCATGTTCAATGTTCTTGCTTATTCGGTATGTTACTTCAGTCTTATTTTTTTAATATTTTATGTATTTTTATTGATGTAGATTGAATATTATTGAACATTTTAGAATGTTTTGTATGTTTTTTTTTGTGAGTGTCTTCCTTTATTGATCAATAGGTGGTGTTTTGGGCCTTTTGGGGGTGCATGAAACCTGGCGAAGGAGTCCATTTTGGCATTTTGGTTGGGTTTGGCTTTTGCTATTGGGCTTCCTGTGGCATTCCGAGGACGAAATATTTTATTGTGGGGAGAATTGTTACATACATGACTTATTCTAATTTTTTTCATTTAATTCCCAATCATGTTTTTTTGGGGATTCATATGCATTTTTGAGGAAATGGTGGGTTTTTCAAATATTGTCCAAACCGTGAGCACATTTCCTGATTGAAAAATAATTTTTTTTCATTTTAAATCCATAACTGTTCCACATTTTACACACATTATACTAAACAATTAGAATTACCTGTAATATTTAAACCACCATATCAATTTGTAACCAATAAGAATCCATAATAATGATGTATTTAGATTTTTATTAAGGTATAGGGTCGGTCCATAATCTCATTACTTAATTTAATTTTTTTTTCCTTTTTCAATATATCATTCTTGTTTTAATGTTATTAGATTATTACACCTCCCACTAAAAACCAAAACCTAAGGCTCAATCCATTAGTGAGTGTTACTCTTTGGAGCTCATCTCACTCGTGGATTAGGGAAATCATTCTTAGTATTTCTCAAATCACACTAATTTGAAGAGGTAAAATTTTTTTCATAACGACTTCAATATTCACTCTATTTCTCCCATTTAAGTTCCCACATTTCCAACTAAGACTTATTAGAGCCTCGATACCAGTTTTTTCTACATTAAGATTCAATCATTGGTGGATTTGGATGATTTCATCACAATCTCTCAAGTAATTCGGTTTCCTTCTTTCATCATCCCATTTTCATAGGGTTTCTTCCATTTTGTAGGGGTTCATCCATTCTATATTGATGTTCCTAATTTCATTAATATAGGGTTAGTACATAGAGTTTAAACATGTGTCCTTTTGGTTAAATATTGTGTGTTAGGGCTCGGTTTCACTCCCTTGTGGTGTGGCGGTGGTGCAGTTGATGTTTCATACACCGGTTTGTGGTTTTTGGCAAAAATAGTTGGTAATTACATATGTAAGAATTATATATATGATTTAATTTTTCATGATTTATATTTCTAGAATAATTCTCTTCCATTACGTTTTGTGTGAAAACTATTTCTGGTAGCATTTTTTAAGAGGTTGGTTATTAAGTGTAATTTTTTGGAAAAAATGAATATTGTCGGTGTGTATTCCATGTTGTGTTCATTGGGGTTGTTTTATGATTCATAGAGTAGTTTTATTAAAAGATGTTATGGATGAAAATTATGGTTTCATGTGATATCGGTATTATTTTGGTAATCAAAGCCGGTTTTTAGGAGGATTTTCTATGCCAAACATGGTTACACTCCTTGGATTTTTTTTTTGTGATGGTTTTAAATGGTTTCTCGATTTATGTAGGAGGTGAAATTATGTTTCCAAACTATTTTGGTAGGAGTTTACATTCTAAATGGTCTATTTTAATATGAAATTTATGTTATGTAATTTTTACTATCTTGGAATGGTTTTATAAAATAGTCTAAAGTATTTTTTGATGTGTGAAAGAGAGGTGACATGTGTTGTGGGATGTTTTGTTGTGAGTATGTTTTTCAAATTTAATTTAAATGTAAAAGGTTATCATGTGTCATTTGTGGGGGAATTTTGATTTGTGTCACTTGGAATTGTTATTTTCATGTGCAAATCTTATTTTGTGTCTTGTGGAACTTGTTTAATCATAAGAGGGAACATCCGGGTATCCAGGTGGGTGGACGAGTACTATTATGCTAGTGATCCCATGGGGTTTGGCCTCGGTTTCACGTAAGATTTTTGAAAATGAAAACAGTAACTAAATTATAATGATGTTGATGATGATGATGATGATGTGGATACACATGGTTATTGGTTTGATTACTATTACTGTCTCATGTTCATGACAATTGATATTTGTATGGTTACTTTCACCAAGTACGATGTACCTGGGATCCACAGGGAGCTAGTGTATATAGTTGTTTCCTATTAGTGGTGCTCATTACATATTTTATGCTTACCGTCATCTTATGGTACTTTTTTCTAGGTAAATTTAGTAGATTTTTTATTATATTTAATAGTGTCTATTTCGTCTAAAGAACCCCATTTGTAAGATTTATTTATTTAAAGTTTTATCTTTTATAAATTGTTCCTAGCATTGCATGTTTACAAATCTTGGAAGTTTTTTTCCTTATAATAATTATCAAAAGAAATATTTTGTGGTAGAATCGTACTGGGATTTTTCTCAAACCCTATTTACATCTTTCTTGTATTTTATACTTGGTTATTTTTTCATAGGTTTGGATAAAGCTTTTTGTTTCAATGGTACATGTTTCTAGTGGTCTTTCTTAGTGCGGTGTCATTGAGATGGATTGAGGGTGGTTCCTTTTTCCGTGATAAGGTTCTCAGGCTGTACTTTATGTTTTTTTCATTTGTAATAGTCTTTAAAAATTATCCTGAACTAGGTAATTCAATTATTATATTTAGGTAAAGATGTTTTTCTTCGTAGAAGGCATATTTTTTTTATCAGATTCACATGTTGTTTTATGTATATAAACTCGGGTAAATCCATAAAAAAATTCATTTAATGATATAAGGGCACTTTTTCCAGATTGTGGGGATTGGTAATTCCCTTTGGTCCTTTCTAGGCGTTGGGTTGAGTGTCGTTTTGACAGTGACTAGATTCGGTTCAGGACATAACATCAATAGTGGACTTTGAAGATCACTTTTGGGATATATTCAGTTTTGGGATTGTCACGACCCGTCCTCAGGGCCGATGTTGTGACTACCCCAAGCCCTTCTTTCATAGGCGAGGGGCTGGCGTCTAGCACCAAAGGAGTTAATGTTGATAACTGGGAAGGCATTACCTTTATAAAACAAAAACACATCCAACCAGAGTAGAAGCGTAAGTAATACACTATGTAGAAAGTGCTGAAAGGTAAATGGCCCAGAATACAAACCCAACTAAAAAGTACAGATACAACTTAATGGAAGTACAACAGAAAAGACAAATAGCTGGAAGATAAAGGCAGCTCCTGGGTCGTCCACTTTGGATCCTACCCGAAGGGTAGGTACGAATAGCTTCTTCAACACTCTCGCTCGCCAACCTCCTCCGAGTACTATCTCGTCGTGAAGTCCACCTCCGGATACTAACCCGTTCTGAGGTCCACCTCTGAGTACCGTCCATCTCTCGTATACTCGGTCCCTGTCAGTGATGTTCGTCATCTGCATCCAATACAACGAGGTGCGGGCATAGCCCGTACAGGGGTGAGTATAACGATACTCAGTAGGGACCCCGAGACCCTCATGGTCTCACTAAATCAAACAAGGATAACCACAAAGAAAGATCTCAACAGATATCCCTTACTTAAGTATACTCCCATACTTATATAGATGTTATCGAGTACCCCATCTCAATCATGATAAAACACAAAGGATAAGAAAACAACAGATAACCACTACCTAGTTATATGCCCATACATATACCTAAGTTATCATGTGACATCATCTCAATCATGAGGTAAACACAATGGCCATTGACTCATATAAAACCAGGATTTTAATTAATGATATCAAAATCACAACTTCTGAAGAGATCCTCCTCTGACGAGTACAGTGATCCGGTCACAACTCTGAGGTGCTGATCACTAACCTTAGACCGTTGAGGTACTCCTCCTATCGAGTACCGTGGGTCTGCCACCTCACAAAGTAGTGCTCCTCTGCCATGGGTCTACCACCACACAAAGTAGTGCTCCACCTCATAGCCTACAGAGGTTCTCTTTCTGTTGAGTACCGTGGGTCTGCCACCCAAACAGAGTAGTGCTCCCCACAATGGATCTGCCACCCAAACACAGAAGTGCTCCCCACTGGGCTAGTCCAGTCACTCCGAATCGAATCAGACACGAAGTCATCAGGTTTCAGCTAGCTACAATATCTCTGTACTCTGTATGCTCGTCACCATGAGGATATGCTCCACGGGCTACTGGTCAATACTCCAAGTATCACAATGTCCCATGAAGAAGTATCTAAAATATCCACCTCATCAAAGGGGTCTCAACGCATCAGACGGCGCGTCTACCAGATGCACGGTCTAAGAGTTATTATCCTTTTAGTCCCGGGGGCCCGGTTGGTTTCATGTAAGAACTAACCTGACCGTATCTCAAATGTACCCGGAACTCTCATGGGGTATACTCAAATGAACTGTTTCTGAACGTGTTTACCAATTCCGCTGAAGGTTCGTCAAACGGATGTCTGGTCTGAGAGTTATTAGCTTTTCCTTTCCAGGGGCCCGGTTGGATTTCGGATACAATCCAACCCGGCCATACTCCAAATATGTCCAAACATTAGGTGATGTGTACCAAAAGAACCGTCTCACCAAGGGAAATCCATATAAGTCAACGACATGTCAATCGGATGTCTGAAGCTCATTTTATAAGTGTTTCTGATCTGAGGGCCTCGTTGGTTTCGTGTCCGGGTCGGGCCTGGTTGAGCGCGGGCCGGCCCGGCAGCCGGCTGCGGCTCGGCCAGCGCGGCCGAGCATTGCGCGGATAGGGGGGGTTACACCCCCCCCCCCCCCTAGTTGATTAAAACCGGGAAGGCTTAATGTTGAACCTCTCCAATCGAGAACGATAAAGCCGTTCTGGTTCGAATTTCGCGGCCATAGCTCAGCCATGGCGGTCTACTCCGGCAGCGCACCGCCACCTTCTGTGGACCACCGGATGTGCTCTGGTGGTCTGTTTCACACTCTCTCGACACATACGGTCACCTCGGGACCCAAACTTTACTGCAGAGGCTTCAAATCGCAATTTCAGCCCCGTTTGCCGTCACCCGTCAATCTGCGCACACCGATCAACCAGGAGAGGGTCCAAGATTGATCGTTAGCCCATTCCCTCTGCGTTAGAGGCTCAAACCATTGTTCAACAAAAAAGAATGCCCAACTTTGAGGGTATAATTCCCATAATTAGAATTATACAAAAACAACCCCTACCTCAAGAATGATCTGCGGTAGCCGAGCATCATGGATGACGATGTCACGAAAGGGTGGACGTCGGCTCATTGACATCATCGCAGGGTTAGAGATGAAGGTGATGATGGTCACTGGTGTACGTCGCTTCCGTAAAGTTCCTTCGATCCCAGATCAAGTTTCATTCGTTGGATCCAACGCACGGAAGACGTCGAAGTCAACGTAGTTCGTTGCATCCACAACATGCTACTGCTCCATACTCATTCATCGGTGGCTCGTCAGAGAATATGGAACCTTGGTGGTGGTGAAACAATGGAGGAAGGAGAGGAAGATCTCCAACAGATCCCCATCCCATCAAAAAGGGCTCCTCCTTTAATAAAATATCAGGCTTAGATAATATTTTTATTAACAAATCCATTTCAAAATTCAAACACCTCATTAATTAAATTCAAGGATTTAATTTATTAATTATGGTGTTGTCATGAATTAATGGGAGAGGATAAAGTGAATAGGTCTCATAAAATGGTGATATGTTAACATTAACAAGTTAATTAAAAAGGGGTTTAAGGGATATATTTGGGGAGTTTAAAGAGGGGTTTGAAAAGTGTTATGGAAGGTGGAATGTTGGGACTCCTGTGGGCCCCACCTCCCAAATATCCACACAAGGGTAGTTAGGTGGTTTTGGGTCCCACACTTAACACTTCTTGGTAGGATTTAACCACTGTAGATATAAATAAAATTGTACACACCAATTTTATTTATTTTTAAACTAATTCCCCATAAATTAATTCTCAACCCGCTTAAAACGCAACTAGACTAAAGGTCCCCTAAAGAAATTACTGGCACAGCGAGTTCATCGGTGCCCTCAGATTTCAATTCTGAACACCGGTTCAAAAGATAGAAAAACCCGCTCATTCGTTCACTGAAGGTACCCAAGATACACTTCGGAAATAGATTCCAAGCACACTGGGTCTTGGAATCAAGTGTCGTCAGAAGCCACAGACTCGTAAAATTCCAAAGAAATTAAGAAAAAAATTCTTTGAAATTTCTAGTCTTTACATTACTATAACCTCAGGGAATTACATCCCCATAAATTAATAACACAAACGAGGGAAACTAAAGGAGGTATTGAGCATGCATATGAGCCTCCCGCTCCCATGTGCTCTCCTGGTGGTTTCAGTGCTGCCAATGAAAGCACACAAGAGGAATCGATCATCCTCGCAGGACCCGCTACTGTCGATCCTCATCCTATACTGGAAACCTGTGAAGGTCTCCCTTGTCATAAATATCCATCTCTCTGTGGTTAATGATGATGGATAGGTCGTGCACACAGCTCCTCAGCTGAGATACATGGATGACATCGTGCACCCGGTGCATCTGAGGTGGAAAGGCCAGGCGGTAAACAATCTCTCCTACCTTGTTAAGGACCTAGAAGGGTCTGCTAAACCTCAGTGATAACTTGCTGCTTCATCCAAATATCTATAGACCTCATCGAGGTGAGACTCGTATAAAGATGTGGTCGCCTTACTCAAACTCTAGAGGCCTCTGTTCCCTGTTTGGAACTGAAAATTCAAAACTCCTACTGCCACGAGGGTATGGTTGGCAGACTCAAAAGTGATCGGTCGCACCCTCCTATGCATGATTTTATCCTGTGTTGCCTGGGGTTTCCTTTTTTCGAACCAAGGAAAAACTCACCCTAATTTTGTAGGTAAAGGACAACCTTTTTTTCCTCATACTATAAATTTTTGTATGAACAATGGTTGCCCAGTCTATATCCAAAATAACTTCGTAAGGCCTCGACACTGCCACTAAGAGGTTCCAACCGAAACTCTCGCCACAATGTTAAGATCACACCTTCATTGTATGTGTGATTATCGAGTATCCTCTCACGGTATCTCCAAAAATGATGGTCAAGTCAATGGCTTAACCGAAAACTCTAGGTCTAGGACAAGATTCGTGGAAGGAAGGGATGATTCGTATCACTGTATGTTGTTACGGCAGCTAGTAGTTGACACTGATCGTACCTTGAATAATTCCTAAAGACCTTGGGTCACACTCCTTGACTTCGTGTAGCTACTCTCTTCCCCTTCACTCCTGCTCCCAGAGCCTGGCAGGGACTACAAAGGTGGGTGGTTGTAACATGTCGAAAAGTACACCACCTCATGCTACTCTCCTAACTCTACTTCCACATCTGCTGCTCTCCAGATTCATCTGTCCTTGACACATTCTCTAATTAAAACATATTACATGCCCATGTATCCGAGACTGGCACCAGTTTCCCGCATTCCCACTGCTAACCTTTACTGGCTGTATCCACTCAGCCGAAGAATTCTCAACCACAAAGGTTCTCTATAGCACCCTAACATAAGTAGGAATGCACAGAGGAAAAGTAATGGATCAGATACCCTTTAAACTCGCATCTCTCATAGGTTAGAGATCTAAAGCACAGATTGAATCATAGTAATAATGTACCAAGAACGATCAGTACACCTCGATGATTACTCAACTAACGACATGTCATCCTGTCGAAGATGTATAGCTCTAGAAAACTCACAGCCACCTTCTAAAGCAAGTCCTCAACCTCCTATGAGTCGGGCTAGTCTCAGAACATGAGGGTATCTGATGCTCAAACACATGTAATTCACTGAACCTACATATTTTATCTACCGGTACCGCCGATTGTAACTATTGTCCAATAGGTAGTGATATAGCTGGCTCACTACCCGAAGAAACTATCTTAGGCATCGGTCCACATACCGAAGCCTCTTCACTATGAGGACCAACCTTATGGTCACTCACTAGGAAACACTATTATCTAGGATCTCTATCAGCTCTACTGGTGTCTAAACTAGGTCGAAAACTCTAGAAATCACCTTCATCCAGTCCTCAGCTGCCTGGGAATTTGTCTCACCTTGTAACCTTGTAGGCCTCTGCTACTAGAACTAGTGCAATGAGCTCTGTCAGCGTGCATCGTTCTCTAGTATGTTTGGTGCCATCTGCTGCACAAAGGGTGGTGGTGCTGCTATTACACCACCCGAAGGTTCCAACATAGAAAAAGGGGTCCTGCAACAGATCCTTGTTGCTCGGTGGGCCGTCATCGTGTACTATCTCGAAACTCCAACTGACAGTCTGCGTGGAGGCATCTTGAATAGATGTGACACATTCAAACGATTTATACCTAGTGAGAAGACCTGGTTTTACCTTAATTTAAAACTTTTGGAAACACACATGCAATCAGTGTTTTTGGGAACTATGTCGGAAATCAGTAGTCAAGGTCCTGGTGTATAGATACGTGGGTCGCCGCACCAACACGGGACTCGCTGAACTGAAAACCATACTCTGTATTCTTAACAATATTGCTTCACAGAAAGAAAATATAAGAGTCATATGTTCTGTGGTAGAACGGACTCCTTTGATTCTAATTTTTCATGACCCATCCTCAGGGCCCATGTTGTGACTACCCCAAGCCCACCATTCATAGGCAAGGGGCTGGCGTCTAGCACCAAATGCATAAATTCCGATAACTAAGAAGGCATTTCCTTTATAAAACATAAACACATCCAATCAGAGTATAAGATGAAGTAATACAGTAAGTACAAAATAATGTGTTGAAAGGTAAATGGGCCATAATACAAACTCAACTTAAAAGTATAGCTACAGCTAAATAAATGTACAATAGAAAAGTCAAACAGCTTGAAGATAGAAGCAGCACATGGGTCGTCCACCTTAGATCCTACCTAAAGGGTAGGTACAGATAGCCTCCTCAATGCTCTCGCCCTCCAACTTCATCCAAGTACCGTCTCGTCATGAAGTCCACCTCCGAGTACTGACTCGTTCTGAGGTCCACCTCTGGGTAACGTTCTATCCTCATACACTTGGTTTCTATCAGCGCAGTCAGTCGTCTGCATCCAACACAATGAGGTGCGGGCATAGACCGTGCAGGGGTGAATATAACGATACTCATAAGGGACCTCGATACCCTCATGGTCTCACTAAATCCAACAAGGATAACCACAATGACGGATCTCAATAGATTACCCTTACATATGTATAATCCCATACTTATACCTAAGTTATCAAGTAACCCATCTCAATCATGAGGAAACAAAAAGTCTACGAAAACAACGGATCACCACTACATAGGAATATGACCATACATATACCTAATTAATCAAGTGACCCATCTCAATCATGAGGTAAACACAATGGTCATTGGCTCAGTTCAAACCAGGATTCTCATTAACGATATCGAAACCACAACTATTGAAGACCTCCTCCTCTGACGAGTACAGTGATCCTATCACAACTCCTAGGAGGTTCTCACTAACCTTAGACTATTAAGGTACTCCTCCTGTTGATTACCATGGGTCTACCACCTCACAAAGTAGTGCTCCTCCGCCATGGGTCTGCCACCTCACAACATGGTGATCCCCCTCATAGGCTACATATATACTCCTTCTATCAAGTACCGCGTGTCTACCACCCAATCACAGTAGTGCTCCATTCTGTGGGTCTACCACCAAAAAATAGTAGTTCTCCCCACTGTGCTAGTCAATCAATCCAACTCAAATTAGACAAGTAGTAATCCGGTTTCAGCCACCTACAATGTCTTTGTACTTCGTATGCTCGTCTCTGGGAGGATCTACTCCACGAGCTACTGGTTGATACTCCATGTATCACAATTTGCCACTAAAAAGTATCTCAATGGACTTCCTCGTCAAAGGGATCTCAACGCATCAGACGACACGTCTATCAGACGCACGGTCTGTGAGTTATTAGCCTTTTAGTCTAGGGGGCCCTATTGGTTTCGTGTATGAACCAACCCGACCGTATCTCAACTATACCCCGAACTCTTATAGGATATACTATAATGAACTATTTCTCAACATGTTTACCAATGCCGCTGACGGTTCATCAAACAGACGTCCGGTCTGAGAGTAACTAGCTCTTCCGATCAAGGGGCCCAGTTGGATTTCGGATACAATCCAACCCGTCCATACACCAACTACGAACAAACCTCAGGTAAAGTATACCAAATGAAACTTCTTACAAAGAGGAATCCAACAAAGTTGACGACACGTCAATCGGACGTCCGGAGCTCAAGTTATAAGAGTTTCCGCTCCGAGGGGCCGGTTGGTTTCGGGATCGAACCAACCCGGTCATACCCATACTTCTCCAAAACCTTGAGTTTAATATACCAAAACGGCCGTCTCAATCCACAAAATCCTACACAACTGATTGTGCATCGATCAGAAGTTTGTAGCTCACTATATGTCTATTTAACCGAAAACGGTCCAAAAATAGGGGGTCTGGGCCCGGTCCGACCCGGGGCAACATCCTCTGGGTCAGCCCATACCGGTTTGACCTAACCCGAGTCCAGGTCCAGCCTGGTTGGGCGTGACTCGGCTTAGCTGGTGTGGCCCGGACCGGACGACGCGTCCCGGCCCGGTGGCCGGTTGCGGCTCGGCCAGCGTGGTCGAGTGTTGCGCGGAGCGGGGGGGGGGGGGTTACACCCCCTGCCCCCCCCCCCCCCCCTCATTGATTGAAACCAGCTTGGATTAATGCCGCACCCCTCCAATCGAGAATAGCAAAGCTGTTCTGGTTCGAATTCTATGGTTGCGGCTGTCTGCTCCGGCAGTGCGCCGCCACCGCCTTCTGCGGACCACAGGACGCGCTCTGGTGGTCCGTTTCGCCCGCCGTCTGCGCCGAAGGTCACCTCAGGACCTAAACCTCACTACGGAGGCTTCAAATCACCATTGTGGCCCCGTTTGTCATCACCCGTCAATCCACACACAATGATCAACCGGCGAAGGGTCTGGGATTGTTCGTTAGCCTAGGCCCTCTATGTTAGAGGATCAAACCATTGTTAAACAAATAAAAATTCCCAACATTGAGGTTATAATTCGCATAAATATAATTATACAAAAACAACCCCTACCTCGAGAAAGATCTGCAGTGGTCAAGCCTCGTGAATTCTGGTGTCGTGAATGTGTAGACGTCGGCTCGTTGATGTCGTTGCATGGTATGAGATGAAGGTGACGACGGTCGTTGGCGTTCGTTGCTTCTGTAAAGTGACTTTGATCCCAGATCGAGTGTCGTTTGTTGGATCCAACGCAGGGAAGACGTCGAAGTCAATGTAGCTTGTTGTGCCCGCACCGCGCAACCAATCCTTGCTCGTTCGTCGGTGTCTCGTCAGAGAAGATGGAACCTCGGTGGTGGTGTAATAATGGAGGAAGGAGAGGATGTTCTCCAGCAGATCCCCCTCCCATCAAAAAGGGCTCATCCCTTAACAAAATAATAGGCTTGGCTAATATTTTTATTAACACGTCCATTTCAAAATTTAAACGCCTCATTAATTAAATTTATGGAATCAATTTATTAATTAAGGTGTTGTCATGAATTAATGCGAGAGGATAAAGTGAAGAGGTATCATAAATGGGTGAGTTTTCAACATTAACAAGATAATTAAAAAGGGGTTTATGGGAGATATTTGGGGAGTTTAAAGAGGGGTTTGAGAAGTGTTATGGAAGGTGGAAGGTTGGGGATCGTGTGGGCCCCACCTCCCAAATATCCACACAAGGGTAATTAGGTGGTTTTGGGTCCCACCCTCAACTCCCCTTTGTTGTATTTAACCACCATAGATATAAATAAAATTGTACACACCAATTTTATTTAGTTTTAAACTAATTCTCCAAAAATTAATTCTCAACCTGCTTAAAATGCAACTGCACTAAAGGTCCCCTTAAGAAATTACCGGTGATGTGAGTTCATCAGTGCCCTCAGATTCCAATTCCGAGCACCGATTCAAAAGATAGAAAAACCTACTCGTTCGTTCACTGAGCGTACACGAGCTAAACATCAGAAATTGATTCCGAGAACAACGGGCCTCGGAATCAAATGCCTTCAGAAGCCACAGACTCATAAAATTCAACATAAATTAAGAAAAAATTTCCTTGAAATTTCTAAGTCTTTATAGTGATTCGCATAGGGAATTGAATTTAAAAAATTGGATTTATGAGGTATATAAATTATGAAAAAATTACTATAGATATGGAATTTAAATAGAGAGTTAAAGAATAAGCAAAAAAAATCATGTGATACTATTTATACATTGTTATTGTTGGATGAACCTAATAAAATATATCGAGTGGGAATTAATTTTTGTATTTTGTAATTTTTTTCCACTTGTTGAAAAAATAATAAATGATGGATATGTTGTTTACAGTTGATTGGAATATAATTTAATAGAAATATTGATTATAAAGAAATATTATTCCATGATGACAAACTGGAAACCAAAATTAAGAAATTGAAAATATAAATTATTATAGTTTTCATGTAAAACATCAATTTTTATATGTCCTTATTTAATGGTAAATTGTGGAAATTATAATTGATAGTATTTCAATGATGCTGAAATTTTATGAGGATGATCAATATTAGTAGTTAATTGTTGACCATGATAAAAATGTTTTGAAATGATCATTGAAAAACTAAAATTGTAATATTTAATCTATGTGTATAATGGGTATATATAAAGAAGTTATAGAAAATTTACATTGAAAAATAGGTACTAGGAAATCTATTAATAAATTAATATGATTTAACAGCATAGTATGTATATAATTATAAGTTTGGTCACTAGAGATTCACCATGAGTAGTATAAGGAAAAATGTACACTATTTATCATATAGTGTAGCAATGAAGTCCATGCAAACCACTACTAATGAAGAAATAATATTTTTTGTGTTTTACTAGTTATATAGTAAGACACCAATAGTGAATATATACTTAATATACAATTGTTTTCTAATTTAAGATAAAATTTTACTATTAAATTACATGAATTAAATTGGGAGATTGTGAGCATACATTTGAGGGGGATTAGAATCTCGCTAACATCATTACTGCTACACCAATTTTGGAGGTCTTGTAATAGTCATGTGAACTCTATTTAAATGTAGTATACATTGTTAAATTTTCATATAGATGAATATTTAATAAAAATATACATTAGTTCAAGCATGAACACAAAATTTTATTTATCCTCACATTAGAGAATAAAAAATTTACATACTTGGAAAAAAGTTTTTAGGAACAAAATGATGGACATAGAAGATTGATCAATGTGTCAGGTCTTATCGTTAATTCAGATATATAGTATTCTAGTCCCTATTAATAATCCATTCAATGGACTTATGGATAATATGATAAGAATGAGTATAGTGGAATCAAAACAAGTACACAGAAAGGATAAACCACTCAATAAAAAATGGTAGTAAAAATTATAAATTTTTTTATATCATTTTATTATGACATTATCAAGGATTATTTTTTTATTTCATTATATATTGGCATTCACCCACTGATAATATGAAAGTAATCAAGGGTTTGAAATTTGGAACCACAATTCACCCAAATCATGGAGGATCTCTACTATCTACTAGTATTTTAAACCTATATATAATTATATAAGTACATATATTTTACATATAATAGAAAAATTATTTAAAACGGTTCAAAATTATTTTAACGATTGATATAGAAAAATGTAACATCCTAGGTAAATAAATAATATGAAATTTTCATACTTATTAATATTTTTCAATTAAATATTAATTTTAATTTAAATTGGATTCTATTTTCAATGGAGTACCTGATACTCAACAACGTGTTTCTTTGAAATATTATGTTGCACACAACATAGAGTTATACTGAAAAATAATAATATAATATTATTATTTAAAATGGTAGTTAACACATAGTCGTTGTATTAGTGGGAATGAATAGAAATAACTACAATATGATTAAACATTCTTATTAAATGTTTTTACATTTATCAAATAAAAGTTAGAAGCTTAAAATTTGAATGAATCCAATTTTATGTGTAAATACATTAATATTCCTTAAAAGGTCGATTTACCCCTTTGAATGGTGAACCATTTTTAAATATAGTTTTTGTTACTTTTATATGTTCAATTTGAAAAAATATAATTGTTCACTAGAATTGGGACATCAATCTTTATTTTGGATGAAATTTTGGTATTTTTCTGATATTGTTCAATTTTAAAATGAATAGTGAAAAATGCAAGAAAAATTATTTAAAACTATCTTTTATTCTAATTTATTTATATAGTTAAAATATTATAAAAAATTGTTTTAAAGTGTTATTGGAATATGTTGTTAATATTTAATCAAATTTTGGTCATTGGATGTAATTTCACTCTTAAATTGGACTTAAACAAAGGTAAATATTTTTATAGTTATTATTTCTTAAAAAAACACTTTTGGTTTTGACAATGGGAATTAATTTAAAAATTATTTTCTGACAATTTTTTGTTTTGAATTTGGAACAATTTATTCAATATTTATAATCAGGACGTCCAAATTGTGCTAATAGGTAACTTTTATTTTTAGACATTATGAATATTTACTTTAGTAAATATTTTATTAAGTGTGGTTAAAAGGTAAATCCTTTAAATAAGGGTTAAAAAATAATATTATAATAATATTGAATTATCCTGACACATTTTATAATCCTTTTAGATGATACATGTACTACCATGGGAATTATTGGGTGGATTTTTGGATCCCATGGAACCACATAGCTGTGATAATGTCACTTTATATTAATTGATTTAATGTAAAGACAAATATTTCATAAACATATATATTTAAGTAAATAAATTATTACATGGGGTTATTTAAGTTATCATTTAGACTATAAATATTTCCTTTAAATCATAAAATATTTCCTACATCATGGTATTTTATTTATTAATTTTAGACATCAAATAAATAAAATTAATTATGACACAATGATGATGTAGTGATTGCCTTATTAATAAATGATTTAAATAAATGAGATTATAAAATTTTAAAAACTATCTATAACCAGTAAAATTATTATTGGATGATTGTATTTCAAGCAATAGTCATAATATATTCTAATTTAATGAGTTTTTCACATTTTGATACCAAAATTTTGTTTATAAAAAATAATTGTTTCAAACATTCCTAATGAGCCCCTCTTCCCCTTATAAAAACCCACCACCACAAACCTAATTACTAACACCTCTCAAACCTCTTATCTCATCAAACCCTTACCTAAATAAGATCTCAATATACCTATATTTCACCTAGAAGCCTTACATTAGGGATAAATCTCTTCTATAAAGCTTTTTGGTTCAAACCAAGGGGAGTTGCCCGATTTAAAGATAACGTCTTCCCTCATGTTCTCTACATTTATTTTAATTCTCCACTCCCAATAATCTTCTAATTATTTGTTTAATTAACAAAAATATTATCCTCAATATAATAGGTTATTTTTTTTAGATGTATTCAAACTAAACATACACACACCCTTATCTAATGGGTATAGAACAAAATGTTTTTGTGCATAGTGATCTACTTCCTCACAAAAATGATGATTGTTAAATATTCTCCTACCACGTCTCATGGTGGCCATTACGATGGAAATATATTTATATGTGAGATATATTATCTTTATATTGTCTCTATTCTTCTTTATTTTTCATATATATCATACCTTTATGTTTTTTATAATTGGAAAATGCGATAATTTCATTTGAGGATGTTTGGTTTACCGCCCCCACAAAGTGATATGACTCATTCATGACATACATGGAACATATAAAGGATTGAATAAATGAAATTATATATGATATTTTTCTAGAATTATAATATAACTATGTATAATTATGTTATCATTCCCTTAAATATGAAATAAAAATGAAAGTAGCGTTCATGCGTACGTACAGCTTTGCATCTCCAAGAACGGTGCATTCCATTTATTATCTACAAAATTTTTGTACTATTATAAATATATATATAGGATATATATGAAATATATGATATCTAAATCATGAATATAATTCTAGATATAATTTAATTTTTACCCCAGGGACAACTTGTAATTATAGATGTTCATTTTTTGACTCTTGTACCAAATATTGACAAAATGACCATTATTAACATAAATGATTTTTAATGTTTATAAAATGGTAATAAGTGATATAAAATGAATAATAAACATTAAAAAGTTTATTAAGATAGTGAAAATTAATATTAGTTTATTATTCAAGGGATTAAATAATGAACGAGTCAAGTCAGACACGAGGTATGGGAACTCCTTAACCCAATTTAAATTCTTTGGGTTAAACATATACTTATTAATTATGTCATTATATGAATATTTGTGAATTAACTATCATTTTTTTACACTTAATATCAACATATATTAGGTTTATTTATTTTTTTCACACATAGTAATGTCATTGATTTATCCTTGGTTTAATAATATGTTCTTTGTATGGGAACATTTCACCCTCCACTTTTAGTACAAGACTTATTTTATGTTGTGTATTTTAATTTAAATTTCCTATGTTGGGATATGTTATTCTATATCCTTATTGATGTAAAAAAAAATTCCAAGAGATGAGATACCATTTTCTTTCTCATCAACTTATTTTCTTCGTTTTATTGTGACGACGTTAGGCTGCCTAATTTTTGTAAGGAAATACGTCTCAATCTCATTTTATTGAGGCATATCTTTATATTATGAACCCTTATTATCCTATAATGTGTATATACTTACCTTTGACATATTATATCATATGTTTCATTATTCTAATGATATTTTAAGTTTTGTTTAATTCTATTCTATAATTAATTTTATTCAAGTATTTTCTCAAGTGTTAAAAGACACTTTAACTAATATATCATTATAAATGTTTTAAAGATTTATTCTTCTAAATATATCTCATTGATGCCCGTGTATTAAAAATGGTCTTAAGGATTTATTTATAGGGAAATTAAATTTTTTAAATATTAATTTCTTTTAAATGTTTCAAAGTGGTATGGGACACTTTGAATCAAAAATCACTTAATAGAATGTTTTTAATGGTTTTTGACAAAGAATTGATTATGAAAATATCTTGATATGACATATTGTGATTGGAATGTGGAAATTGTATCTTTCATTTATTATTGTGTTATGTTTTATGATTATGTCATGGTTCTTGGAAATTTCTTACTTACATGGGTGGTTCTGTGATAAACGTAGGGCGGGTGAGCTTCAGATAGCACTCCAATGAATTGGGTAATGTGACGGAAGAAAATGTTATTGTCTTTCCTTATAGATATAGAGAATATACTTCGATGGGTATTACAAATGTAACTCCCTACGTAGATATAAAACCTATAATGTATGTATGTTATATATTACACAAGTTACATTTATGTTTTATAATTTCTATGTGTTATTCATAAATCTTATGATTTAATGAGGTAAGTTAAAAAGATTGTGTTTTGATGGACTAATGTTTTCTTTCTTAATTTTATTACCCTTACTAAGCTTTTTATTCTCATCCCAAGTTTTTTAAAAAAAATCACAGGACTTAAAGATGAATAGGGTCAACAATGGGATCATTGAAAAGTCTCGTTGTCTAAAACATGGAACTTGACATGGATCTTTTTTTCAAGTGTTTTGATTTTGTGGAAAAAATGGAAAATCTGAAGAAGTGTCTAATTTATAATTTTGTAAATGTAATGTAATAGTTATGGCCTAATTATCTAAAACTTTAAACCTGAAATGATCCTAAATGTGAATTATTGATTTAACCTATATTAAGTAATGTTTAAGGCTGTGGCCTTATAGTTGGCATCAGAGGTTGGTTTAGACAACTTTTGGGATTAAGAGTTTTTGTTAGACACATGGTCAGTCTATATGTCTATTATTTAAGTTAAATATTTATTTTGTTACTTTTTCAAATCGTGGAATGTTTGTTACAAATGGAAGGAGGAGGATCTGAAATGACATTTTTATCTCTTCCTGATGAATTGTTTTCAATAATTATTCCAATGTCATGTCCATACAACTCTGAAACATTTTCTAAAATATAGCTCACTGGAAAGAAATTGATTTAGATATAAAACACATCCACTATACCTTGATACCATGGGGACCATTGGTTTTATTTAATCAAATCATATTTTTTATATATTCTATTATTTTCAGGAAAGGTAAATATTATCATGGTATTTTAAAATATTTTACATTATCACAAGATGTTGAAGAACACTATGATTTTGAAAAATATATAGAAGAATGAGACCCTTGAACAATATATTTATATTTTCATTTAAATTACATTATTTCAGCACATACATATGGTATTTTAAAAGGACCATTGATAAAAAATTTCAATTCCAACTCAGTCAGACTATTTTAAAGAAATAATCTTTTATCATATTTTTTTAATTTATATGTCAAACATATTTATTTTCCAAAACATTTTTTCTATGATCACCCATATGAAACAAGTTGTAAAAGGTGTATTTGGATAAAGGAAGCAGATGATTTTGAAGGATCTCTAAATAATTGTTGTAATTCGAGGACCAACTATCTACATGAATAAGATGACAATAAGATTAGGTGGACACCATGATCAAGGTACGATGTTCATTCTTTTTTAATAGTTTTATTTTCTAGAGGTAAATTTTTTTTCAATATATATAAGACTTCAGGAAATAAGATATAGAGGTCATTATGAGATGGGATTAAAATGGTAGGCATAAGACAACCATTGAGGTTAAATCATTTTATGGTTATTTATGAAGAGTTTTCCTCAGTTTTGAGAATTTTATAAAATTATATAGTGTAAGAAAAAGGACTACACACAGACCGTGTGATAACCCATCGAGTCGGACCAAGCTACGGAAATCGAACCCACAACCAAAGTGCGATTGGGATTTATCACCTACATGTAGACTACGTGAATTATTTTGTTATTATGACTTATAGTTTTTAGTTAAATGATTTTATTGTTCAAGAATAAGTTGATTTGGGATCTTATGTTTTATAAAATGTATATCCTTAGTATAGGAAAATGATTTTGGTATTAAGTGATAAAGTTATTTTGGAAGATTTTTTCAATTTTAGGGAAACTATATGCCTGTGGAAAAGAGAATACATTGGGATTTCAATAAAAAAGTAATAGTGGAATTTTATTTTGGAAGAATTTATGTTTTTAATATGGACATGTGGAGATTTGGGATACTTATGGAAATGATTAACCTATCATAGAAAATATGTGATTTATTTAGTTACACATCAGTATAAGACTTTAAGAGTAGTCGATGTTATTTGGAGATAAAGGTTAATATTTATTATGGAAGACTATGTGATCAACTAATTCTCAATTTTGGGTTTCAAACTTAGTTTGGATTATTTAAATGAAATTTAAGGACATTTTTGTATTAAAGGGTTCTTGTTGATATTTGGGTATTTTTTATTCAATTTTGGAGATTAAGAGTTGTATTCCTTTTTTATAATAGATTATCCTTGTGGGGATTATCTGATCTTGTACTAACCATTTGGGTTTTGGTTAATGTCTAAAGATAGGGGAAATATATGGTACTTATTTTGTAGATTATTTTATTCTCTAGAAGTTCATTCTAGCACATTAGGTGTGACCAAGACATATTGACTACTCATCATTTAGATAAAATGTAGAGACCTGTATCTTGACATTACATTACATTTGAAGAATACATAGTACATAACAAAAAACACACACACAAGGATCGTAATAGTTCAGTGTCTTTGGAAACTCGGAATATAATCTTCTAATCCTGGTGAAAGATCTTCAACATCTCCCATAAAGATCTTCCTTTTTTTATACCTAAAACCTTTCTTTATATCCTGGGGAAAATAAAACATAAAAGGGTGAGCTCAAATGCTCAGTAGGGGTAAACAAAAGAAATATGAATCACATCGTATACACAAGCACATAACTTTTGGAAATCTTAACCTGCAAAAGAGATCATAATTTAATAACATGGGATAAATGATGGCAGTGAAATGTAATCATAATAATAATAACATAAAACATTAAACTTCGTGCCATACACACATAATCATAGATAATCATTTCTTATTAGTCAAGACTCATTGCCAAGACTATCTTAATGGACAAAGTCCCTTTCTGAACTGAGTCACCCTCGTTTCAGTCCTATTTCACTGAACCGGTATAACCTACCATTCCAGTCATGTCTATCTCATGAGATATAAAATATTTACCCAATGCATTGGAGGGAGATATAGGTCCCACCCATCTCATAATGATACCATTCTTATGTGTGCCACAAAATCATAAACCATACATCATAGCATAACCAATGTAATAAAAATGGGATTCTTAAACATCGTGACATCATAAAACAATTCATATAAGATAAAGGAATTCATAAAAATAATTCCATCACAACATAATCAAATAAATGTAACAATAGTGATAAAAACAAAACCCTTTATTATCTTATATGGAAAATAATTTTGATAAAACACTTGAACTCCATTCTTGAGGAAAATATCCTTTCTACTTCAAAAACATTTTTCCTTTATTAAAATGTCATTGAATTTTAAACTAAAATAAGTTGATTAAAAGTAAACATGAAAAAATGTAAAGGAATCTTCTTGTAAATAATGTTTTAAAAATCCATTCATTCCGTATAAGTTAAAAGAAAACATTCTTCTCGTACTTTTGTTGGAAAAGTCAAAAAGTACCTCGTACGAAAAACGACAAAAGATTCCTTTCATATCTTTTACTAAAAACTCACCGAAGGGTAAAATTGGATATAAACTATAGTAGTAGGATATAAATATTAAATTTTGGGGAAACATGGATGTGGATGATAAAATACACCCCAGTAAATACTAAAGTATAAACAATCTCGGATAAAAATGAGATTGTGATATTTCCCTTACCTTAGGTTCGATTTGCTTCGAAAGTGTATGAACCTCCTGTATAATGATTTAAATAATGTCATTGACTTATTACTGAATTATATTCATTGTTATGATATCATATATGGTTCACTTATGACTTTATATTACCTATTCTTTTGTAAACTCCATGTTAAAGAGCATTTTGGGTAAAATTGTTTCATTTGTCGTCCGTGTTTTGACTTGTAATTATTCATATGATTACTTAGATCATGATTACTTAATTCCAGAATATAAAACATGATTTATATATATATATATATATATATTCAGAATATACATATATATAATAAATCAGTAAATGGAAGGAAATACACCGTTCATGGAGACGGTAGGCCGTACGTACGCATGAACGGTGTTTTCGTTTCCTTATCGAGTTGAACGGAATTAAGTAGATGACATACATATATATATACATAAATCCAGTATCTTTATTATGTCATATATTTCATGATTAATTATTATATATTCCTTACAATCATTCATTAATGGTTAAAGTGGAGAATGACTCTCATCGCGTCGTGGAGACGGTAGTCCGTACGTACGCACGAGCGATGATATCATTCTCATGATTGTGGGACTGAATTGGAGAGTATGTATACTATTTTAGAATCAATATAACGTTAATATAATAATATATAGTTATTATTTACACCATTATACCCATCCAAGTAAGGTGGAGGTGGAAAATAGATTTCACCACGGCGTGGAGACGGTATTCCGTACGTATGCACGCGCGGTGATTTCGTTTTCCGTAGGATGGATAGATGGTGAAATAGGTTTGTTTCATATTTATAATAACAAATCAGTATATTAGATATACTGATGTTATTACATTATAATGAAACAACTAAAGAAGTATAAGTTGAAGAAGAAAGAAGCTTGAAAGAATCGGGAGATGAAATTACCTCTTCTTCGATACGCCTCTTTGAATCCTCCTCTTAGGGCACTAAGATTGGTCTTTAAAGAATACCAGAACCTCTAGGATGTTTCTAGGGAGGTGGATAAGGTAATTTGGAAGGGTTTGGCTGAGCTTGAAGGCTCAAATTGGTGTGAGGAGGAGAGGGAGGAGGTGCCCTTTTATAAGGGAGGAGAGGGGCACCTTTGGAATTCTGAAAAATATTAATTTATAATAAATCTAAACCCACTTAAAAACCTCCAAAAATGACTCATATTAGAATATTAGATGAGATAGGGTTGTAATCTCATAAACCAATCAAATTTAGATATGTTTGGATCCTATTTTAAACCATATCATTTTGATTTAATCTATTTAAGTTTATTTGTGGTAATAAAATTCTAAATTTTAAATTATAACAAATAATTACTTATTTGTTGTGAATTTTCCATAATTGTTTATTTTATAACATTATAGACCATATAAAGTTAAATTTATAATTTTTAAATATTTTTGTGATTTTTAAACAATTTTATAATATGTTATTTTTATAAAATAACAATAGTGTCAATTTTGACACTATTCATTTATTTGAATTTAAAGAAAATATATACAGAAGATATGTTCGAAATAAAAGCTTTAATATATTAATAAAAGGTCATATGTATCTATAAAATTAGTGGATCACATTAAATAGTTCATATAATATTTATTTTATTATTTATAAAACCATTTATTTGGTTTACCTCTTAATAAAATAATTACTACATCATTTTTGTATAATTATTTAATATATTTATTTGTTGAATAAAAATTTAAAATAAAATCCTATGGTGAAGATAAATATATTACCTTTACCAATAACACTTTTACTAGAATTTATCATCTTAAAATAACAATATTTAAATTGTAATATTTATTAAAGTATGAAGGTGAAAACTTTGGCATCATTTAATATAAAATAATATAAGTGTCATAATTGCTTGTATAAGACTCCAAATGGTCAAATATTAAACCATTGGATGATTATAGTTTATATTTACATGAAGAATAATTTTTGGGCAGGGTTTTGTGCCTTTTATGGTCACTATTAGTTTAATAAATACTATATTCTTAATTTTTCACTAGATAAATAATTTATGCATCACTATTGTGTCACAATTAATGATAATTATTTAATCCCAAAAAAATCTAGATAAATTCTTATGATGTAGAAAATTTTGTTAGCTTTCTGGGTACTATTCATGTTCTATGTTTTATGATGTTTATCACTAAGTTAAAATTATTATACTTATAAGATTTAAGAAAGTGACATGTTGTCACGTTTTTTGGTTTTAATAATAATTAAATTATTTTCATGGTCAAAAGACCATAAAATGAATCTAATCCGACCCTTAGTTGATATGGGTTTACTTTTAGCCATAAAATAGAATTTTGGCATGTGTTAGGTTAATTTTATAATATTATATTTACCCTTAATTACACGATTTACCATTAACTATGGTAAATAAAATTTACCGTAGTTACTATTCATAATTCCCAAAAATAAAAAGTAGCCTATTAACATAATTTGGACCCACTGAATCCAAATATGGAATCCATATTTTAAAATTTAATACATAGAAGTTTCAGGAATTAAATTAAAATTAATTCTGTTGTCGAATAAAAACGGGTTTTTTGTTTAAAACATTGCAAAAGATTGAATTGATTGAACCTACGAATTCAAGGTAAAATCAATGCTAATGAAATAAATTATATTAAATGGTAAGAATATATTATATTTATACTTTAGAACCATTCAATATTATAATTTAACCACATAAGTTATTATGATGAAAAAAGTTGTTTTTAATTAAAATATAGCGTGTTTTTACTATTCATTAAAGTGTGAAAGTTACCAGAATAATATGAAAATTTTATCCAAAGAAAATTTTTATTTCTTGATTCCCAAGAAGAATTTTATTTTGTCAAATTGAACCTATAAACATGTAAAAAACTATATTTAATGTGGGTGCGCCATTAAAAGGCGGCAAAACTGCATTTTTTTAAAAATACTTATTTTACCCGAAAAATTTATTTTGTTCTTATACCATGTTCTAGAAAATGTGTAAGATGAATAATAATGTTATAAAATTCAAAATTTAGTTATTACTATTCATAACGGCTAGTTCATGACAAATATTATAATAATATATCATTGTTTTTTAAAACCCGGTATTGTGTACAACACACGCTATCGAGGAAGGTCGTGATTGCGTGTAATGCAAGCCAAGTCAGGGTTGCGTGTTGTGAAAGAATCCTTCGTTGTTTCGTATAACAGAATCCAACCATATTTCATTTATACATTGAATATATATATATATATATACTCAATGTTGTGTAGAATAAATATTATCAAAATTGTGTGTAACACGGTGCAATAATAGTGTTGCGTATACTGCAAGCTAATACGGTGTTGCATATAGCGCAAGGTAATCATGGTGTAGAATACAACACAAGACATTAATGAAATTAAAATAATATTTTTCATAAAATCTCGGGGTGTTACATTCTACCCCCCTTAAAATGAATTTTTCCCTCGAAATTCGTCGGGGTTATAAATAGTTTACTACTCAAAAGTTTCTTTAATAGAAACCCACATCGTAAAAAGGAATACCAAAACCAATCATTAAAAACAAAAGTATGAAACGTAACAATTACCCAAATAAACTAATCACTGGGTTTCCACATAGGTGAAAATATGGATATGGAAGAGAAATCTAACTGTCATGTTCTGATGGAGAGTGGTAGAGAACATGGCTATGAAAAAGCTAACAATCACAAAGCTATTGTTTTGTGATGATCTAAGGTACCATCTGATTCATCGGATATAAGGGAACTAGGACAACATTTTTTGTTTTCAAGATCATTTCCCTAAAGTTAATGAATTAAAAGAAATAATTGCATGATTTTGGTACAATCTCACTGTTGTTCATGAATTGAACAATTTCCACTCCATCCCATAAAGAAATGAAGTTGAATTTGTTATTCATGATGTGTTAGCAGATCATGTGATAGAATGATGGGTAATTCCATATCTTTCAAACAAAAGGTTAGCAAAAGTTATAAGTCTATCTTATGGTTAAATTAATCGTATATGGTTCCAAAAATGAACTTATACTTCATATATCATACTGCTTAATAAAATAAAACTGGTTTCTACTAAACAGGGACTTCATGTAGGCCAGTGGTAGGCGATAAAGGCCAGTCGCACTTCGATTGTGGGTTCGATTCCTATAGCCTTGTCCGACGTGATGGGCTGTCGCCTTTCCTGAAGGTTGTCCTTTTTCTAAAGCTATATTACTATAACATCCCATCAATAATATCAAACAAATGTTTTATCCTAACTTATGTCCAACATAATCCATTCTAATCTTTAGGCGTATCTAAAATACTTCGGTCCAAGCTCATAGTATAAAGAAAACGATAACTTGAAATGTCGTCAACCAAGCATGTGAATACCATCATTTATCCCCCATATATCTTGTTGGTCACATTCCAATCATGTGAATACCTTAATGATGTATTCTCTTGAAAAATGAATACCCATTAAACCTTAGTGAAAACATGAATGTTGTCAAAAGTTAACTATTTCCACATACCAAAATCTAAAAATTCTATATACTCAAACCATGATATAACCTTCTCCTTATATTAGTCATGAGCTCATGAATACTATCAACCATTTAATTTTCTCCTTATCCCTTCATTATGCGCATATCATCTACATTCCAAAAATATCTGAATAACCTTTCATGGATACTTGTAACATTAATCATACACTTTCAAAACTCAAGGAAAGGCAACAGTGTAACAATCCTTAGATGTCTCTTTATTCCATAGTACCATGATATTACTTATACAACATTACACATGATAAACATGTAATAATTCCACTACATTCTTAAACCATTGACCGAGCTTCAACAATTCTTTCATCTCACATACCATTTGTAGTCTCTTCATCATCATCCACATAAATAATACCCATACGACCATACTGATTCTCTTCATGATACTTTTCCTTAGGGGATTGGTTTGCATAATGCCCGTACATTCCACATTTAAAACATTTAACCATTGTTGATGTCATAGCAATACCATTATCCTCATCCCTGGTGTTAACTGAACATTTTCCTTTGCACTTACTGGCTTTGTGTCCTTCTTTTCCACACCCAAAGCATCCTCCATTTCCTTTGAAACATTCTCCTTGATGCCTCTTCCCACATGATTTACATAGGGGAAATTGAACTTTCTTTCCTCTATGATCATCATGAAACTCCATCTTTCTCTTATTAGCCGAGTCAGGAAACTTACCAAATTTTACTTTATTGATCATATTATGAGATTGCTGATTCAGTATAATAATGATGTTTGGACTTCTAAATCCCATTTCATTTGGTTGCTTATGAAGAATATCATTCCATTGTCCATCATATCCTCCATTATCGTGAATCATCTTGTTTCCAGCCATTTTATAAAACCCAAAAAGAATAGTGTGAGAGGCAAAAATCATAATAAAGGGGGAGTCACTTCAGTATCTAACATCTTTGGTTTAATCTAATATTGTTACCATAGTTCTAGGACTATATCCTATACGTATACTTATCCTTAGGGACATCCCTAGACATACCTTAGAAATATCTCTAGGGATCTCACTAATGTTTTTGCATCCTAGTTTCCAAAGGTTGACTAAACCTTTTCTCTGATACCAACTGGAGAGACCTGTATCTTGACATTACATTACATTTGTGGAACACTTAGTACGTAACAAAAACACACACACAAGGATCGTAATAGTTTAGTGTCTTTGGAAACTCGGAATATAATCTTCTAATCCTGGTGAAAGATTTTCAACATCTCCCATAAAGATCTTCCTTTTTTATACCTAAAACCTTTCTTTATATCCGGGGGAAAATAAAACATAAAAGGGTGAGCTCAAATGCTCAGTACGGGTAAACAAAAGAAATATCAATCACATCGTATACACAAGCACATAACTTTTGGAAATCTTAACCTACAAAATAGATCATAATTTCATAACATGGGTTAAATCATGGAAGTGAAATGTAATCACAATAATCATAACATAATACATTAAACTTTGTGGCATACACACATTATCATAGAGAATCATTTCTTATTAGTCAAGACTCATTGCCAAGACTATCTTAGTGGACAAAGTCCCTTTCTGAACCGAGTCACCCTCGCTTTAGTCCTGTTTCACTGAACCGGTATAACCTACCATTCCAGCCATGTCTATATCATTAGATATAAAATCATTACGCAATTCATTGGAGGGAGATATAGTTCCCACCCATCTCATAATGATACAATTCTTATGTGTGCCACAAAATCATAAACCATACATCATAGCATAACCAATGTAATAAAATGGGATTCTTAAACATCGTGATATCATAAAACAATTCATATAAGATAAAGGAATTCATAAAAATAATTCCATCACAACATAATAAAATTAATGTAATCATAGGTATAAAAACAAAACCCTTTATTATCTTAGATGGAAAATAATTTTGATAAAACACTTGAACTCCATTCATGAGGAAAATATCCTTTCTACTTCAAAAACATTTTTCCTTTCTTAAAATGTCATAGAATTTTAAACTAAAATAAGTTTATTAAAAATAAACTTGAAAACTTTTGAAGGATGATTCTTGGAAATAATGTTATAAAAATCCATTCATTCCGTATAAGTTAAAAGAAAACATTTTTCTCGTACTTTTGTCGGAAAAGACAAAAAGTAACTCGTATGAAAAATGACAAAAGATTTCTTTCATATCTTTTACTAAAAACTCACCGAAGGGTAAAATTGGATATAAACTATTGTAGAAGGATATAAATATTACATGTTGGGGAAACATGGATGTGGATGATAAAATACACCCCAGTAAATACTAAAGTATAAACAATCTCGGATAAAAATGATATTGTGATATTTCCCTTACCTTAGGTCCGATTTGCTTCGTAAGTGTCCGAACCTCCTGTATAATGATTTAAATAATGTCATTGAATTATTACAGAATCATATTCCTTGTTTTGATATCATATATGGTTCACTTATGTCTTTATATTACCTGTTCTTTTGTAAATTCCATGTTAAAGAGCATTTTGGGTAAAATTGTTTCATTTGTCGTCCGTGTTTTGACTTGTAATTATTCATATGATTACATAGATCATGATTACTTAATTCCAGAATATAAAACATGATTTATATATATATATATATATTCAGAATATACATATATATATAAATCAGTAAATGGAATGAAATACACCGTTCATGGAGATGGTAGGCCGTACGTACGCATGAACGATGTTTCCGTTTCCTTATTGAGTTGAACGGAATTAAGTAGATGACATACATATATATACACATAAATACAGTATCATTATTATGTCATATATTTCAGATTTACTTATTATATAAACCTTACAATCATTCATTAATGGTTAAAGTGGAGAATGAATCTCATCGCGTCGTGGAGACGGTAGTCCGTACGTACGCACGAGCGATGATATCGTTCTCATGATCGTGGGACTGAATTGGAGTGTATGTATACAATTTCAGAATCAATATCACATTAAAATAATAATATATAGTTATTATTTACACCATTATACCCATCCAAGTAAGGTGGTGGTGGAAAATAGATTTCACCATGGCATGGAGACGGTATTCCGTACGTACGCACGCGCGGTGATTTCGTTTTCCGTAGGATGGATAAATGGTGAAATAGGGTTGTTTAATATTTATAATAACAAATCAGTTTATTAGTGATACTTATGTTATTACTTTATAATGAAACAACTAATGAAGAATAAGTTGAAGAAGAAAGAAGCTTGAAGAATCGGGAGAAGAAATTACCTCTTCTTCGATACGCCTCTTTGAAACCTCCTCTTAGGGCACTAAGATTGGTCTTTAAAGAAGACCAGAACCTCTAGGATGTTTCTAGGGAAGTGGAGAAGATAATTTGGCAGGGTTTGGCCGAGCTTGAAGGCTCAAATTTGTGTGAGGAGGAGAGGGAGGAGGTTCCCTTTTATAAGGGAGGAGAGGGGCACCTTTGGAATTCTTAAAAATATTAATTTATAATAAATCTAACCCCACATAAAAACCTCCAAAAATGAATCATATTCGAATATTAGATGATATAGGGTTGTAATCCCCTCAACCAATCAAATTTAGACATGTTTGGTTCTTGTTTTAAACCTTATCATTTTGATTTAATCTATTTATGTTTATTTGTGATAATAAAATTCTAAATTTTAAATTATAACAAATAATTACTTATTTGTTTTTAATTTTCCATAATTGTTTAAGTTATAACATTATAGACCATATAAATTTAAATTTATAATTTTTAAATATTTTTGTGATTTTTAAACAATTTTATAATATGTTATTTTTTTAAAATAAGAATAGTGTCAATTTTGACACTATTCATTTATTTGAATTTAAATAAAATATATACAGAAGATATGTTAGAAATAAAAGCTTTAATATATTAATAAAAGGACATATGTGTCTATAAAATTAGTGGATCACATTAAATAGTTCATATAATATTTATTTTATTATTTTTAAAACCATTTATTTGGTTTATCTCTTAATAAAATATTTACTACATCATTTTTGTATAATTATTTAATATACATATTTGTTGCATAAAAATTTAAAATAAAATCCTATGATGAAGATAAATATATTACCTTTCACAATAATAGCTGTACTAGAATTTATCATCTTAAAATAACAATATTTAAATTGTAATATTTATTAAAGTATGAAGGTGACAACTTTGTCATCATTTAAACGAAAATAATATAAGTGTCATAATTGCTTGTATAAGACTCCAAATGGTCAAATATTAGACCATTGGATGATTATAGCTTAACTTTACATGACCAATAAGTTTTCGTTACGGTTTTGTTCCTTTTATGGTCACTATTATTTTAATAAAAACTATATTCTTAATGTTTCACTAGATAAATAGTTTATGCATCACTATTGTGTCACAATTAATGATAATTATTTAATCCCCAAAAATTCTAGATAAATTCTTATGATGTGGATAATTTTGTTAGCTTTCTTGAGACTATTCATGTTCGAAGTTTTATGATTTTTATCACTAAGTTAAAATTATTATACTTATAAGATTTAAGAAAGTGACATGTTGTAACTTTCTTTGGTTTTAATAATAATTAAATTATTTTCATGGTAATAAGTCCATAAAATGAATCTAATCCGACCATTAGTTGATATGGGTTTAAATTTATCCATCAAATAGAATTTTGGAATGTGTTAGGGTAATTTTATAATATTATATTTACCCTTAATTACCCGATTTACCTTTAACTATGGTAAATAAAATTTACCGTAGTTACTATTTATAATTCCCAAAAATAAAAAGTAGCCTATTAACATAATTTGGACCCACGGATTCCAAATATGGAATCCATTTTTAAAAATTCAATACACAGAATTTGCAGAAATTAAATTAAAATTAATCCCGTTGTCGAATAAAAACGGGTTTTTTGTTTAAAACATTGCAAAATATTGAATTGATTTAACCTACGAATTCATGGTAAAATCAATTCCAATGACATACATTATATTAAATGGTAATAATATATTCTATTTATACTTTAAAACCAATAAATATTATAATTTAGCCACATAAGATATTACGATGAAAAAAGTTTTATTTAATTAAAATATAGCGTGTTTTTACTATTCATTAAAATGTGAAAGTTACCAGAATAATATGAAAATTTTATCCAAAGTAAATTATTATTTCTCGATTCCAGAGAAGAATATTATTTTGTAAAATTTAACTTATAAACATGTCAAAAACTATATTTAATGTGGGTGCACCATCAAAAGCCGGCAAAACTGCATTTTTTGAAAAATACTTATTTTACCCGAAATTTTTATTTTTGTTCTTATACCATGTTCTAGAAAATGTGTAAGATGGATAATAATGTTATAAAATTAAAAATTTATTTAATACTATTCATAACGGCTAGTTCATGACAATATTATAATAATATATCATTGTTTATTAAATCCTGGTATTGCGTACAACACACGCTATCGAGGAAGGTCGTGATTGCGTGTAATGCAAACCATGTCAGGGTTGCGTGTTGTGAAAGAATCCTTCGTTGTTTCGTATAACAGAATCCAACCATATTTCATTTATACATTGAATATATATATATATAGTCTATGTTGCGTAGAATAACTATTATCAAAATTGTGTGTAACACGGTCCAAGAATAGTGTTGCATATACTGCAAGCTAATACGGTGTTGCGTATAGCGCAAGGTTATCTTGGTGTAGAATACAACACAAGACATTAATGAAATTAAAATAATATTTTTCATAAAATCTCAGGGTGTTACATAAAAGATTAATTTTTGGTAAAAACTTAATAAAGGATAAAAATCTGCTTAAAAAGTACGCATATTTCCTTATGTCCTTGGTCAATATCATAAATAAATTCTCCAACATTATTAAATGGAACATAAAAAAAAATTCAATAAATTTTCATAATGGGGAACCAAATCCCATTTATCCCATCATAAGTTTATGATTTTATGGTGGTCAAATTTCTTCTAATCGTGTTTTATATCACTCTCTATCAGAACATGACACTTATTTTCTCCTTCATATACATATTTTCAAGGAATCTTTGTATGGGTTATCTCGGGTGACCCTTTTACTTTTTACTATTTCTTTTAAAGTGATTGTTTTATTGACTCTTTTTGTGATTTGGGAATTTTAATGAAATTTCCAAGCCCAATTTTGAAATTGAAAGGACATAATTTCCAAAAAGGGTGAAGGATGTAAAATCCTAGGAAAATAATAAATATGACATTATCATATTTATTAATATTTCTGAATTAAATATTAACTTTTCATTAAAGTGGATTCTATGTTCGATGGAGTACCCGATATGCAACAATGTGTTTCTTTGAAATCTTAGGTTGCACAGAACATTGGGTTATACTAAGAAAATATAATATAATTTTATTATTTTAAATGGTAGTTAACACAAATCCATTTTATTGGAGGGAATGAATAGAAATAAATATAATATTTTTACAAATGTTTATTAAATGTTTTTTCATTTTTACAACAAAATTTAGATGTTTAAAATTTGAATGAATCCAATATTAAGCATAAACACTCTAATAGTCATTAAAAGGCCGATTTACAACCTTTTGGTGATAACTCCTTTTCAAATATAGTTTTTGTCACATTTATAGAGTCAATTTGACAAATATAATTTTATTCATTAGAATTGGGTCATAAAACCTTACATTGGATGAAATGTGGTATTTTTATGGTAATGTTCATTTTTTAATGAATAGTGAAAAATACGACATTTTAATTCAAAATTGCCTTTTAATATAATTTATTTATATTGTTATAATATTATTTTAATTGGTTGTAATGTTTACTTGGATTATAGTTTTAAAATTTAATCCAATTTTGGACTTTGTAAGTAATTTTACTCTTAAATTGGACATAAACAAAGGTAAATCTTTTGATAGTTATTATTTCTTAAATACACGTGTTTTGTTTTAACAACTGGAATTAATATTAAATTAATTTCTTCCACATATATGTTTTGTATTTGCAAAAATGAATTCTATATTTTGAATCAGGAGGTCCAAATTGTTTGAATATGAATCCTTTATTATTAGACATTATTAATATATAATTTTGTAATATTTAATTTATCGTGGTTAAAAGTTAAATTTGGTAAATATGTTTAAAAAAATAATATTATAATAATATTAAATTACCATAACATGTATTATAATCTTATTATACGATACATTTCCGTCCATGGGAGACCTTGTGTCCCTTTTGGGATCCCATGGAGCCACTTAGGAGTGATAATGACACATTATAATAATTAATTTAAGGTGAAGACAAAAATTACATTAACATATATCTTTTCGAAAATTAATGTTTACATGGGATTATAAAAATTATCTCATTGACTATAAATATTAATTTTAATGCTAAAAATATTTCATACATAAGGTTACTTTATTTATAATTTTTAGATATCAAATAAATAAAAAAAATGACATAATGATGATGAATGATTACCATATTAATAAATGATCTAAATAAACAAGATTATAAATTTTAAAAAACTATCCAAAACCTGTCCAATTTGTATTATATGATTTTATTTCTAACAATAGGAATCTTATCTTATAATTTAATGAGTCTGGATCTTTTGGAACCAAAAATTAGTTAATAAAAAAATTTCAATCCTTCTTAAAGAGCCCCTCCTCCCCTTACAAAAAACCATCACAACTAAACCATCAATCATACCTCTCAAGCCCCTTATCTCAACCAAACTCTACCAAAATAATCTACCAACATCCCTATATTCCACCTTGAAGCCTTACCTTATGTGATAAGCGCTTCAAAAAATTCTTTTTGGTTCAGTCTATTGGGAGTTACCTGATTTAAAGCCAATGTCATCCCTCAAGTTCTCTTCTTTTATTTCACATATTCACTTACAATGATATTATTATTCTTTTTTTACATAACAACAATAGTATCATCAGTATACTATGTTTTTGTTTTGAGAAGGATTCTAACTACACATACAAACACCTTTATCTAATGGGTATATAACATAATGTTTTTATGGAAGGTGATCTACTACCTCATGAAATGATGATTGTTCAATCTTCACCTACCACCATTAATGGTGGCCATTATGATAGAACTATATTTATATGAGATATATATTATATTTATATTGTCTCTATAATTCTGTACTTTTAATGTATTTTATATCTCTTTGGTTTCCATAATAGGTAAATGTGATATTTTCATTTGAGGAAGTTTGGACAACCGCCCCCTCAAAGTGATATGAATCATTCATGTCATACGTGGAAAATAAAAATGATGTAATTAATGAAATTATATATAATATTATACTATAATTATAATATACCTATGTATAATTAATTTTTCATTCCATTAAATATGAAATAGAAATGAATGTAAAATTCATATGTACGTACGACTTACCGTCTCCATAAACGGTGCATTTGATTTCTTTTCTCCAAATGTTGTGTACTATTATAAATACATATATATATATTGGATATATATGATATATAAGATATCTAAATAATTAATATCTTTCTAAATATAATGTTTCTTTGACCACAGTGACAACTTGTAATTATAAGAAGTTTATTAATTGACTCAAGTACCAAATATCGACAAAATGATCGTTATTAACATAAATGATTTTTTAATGTTTATATCCAAGTAAGAAGTGATATAAAGTGAATAATAAACTTGAAAAATGTCATTAAGAAAGTATAAATAAAATCTATTTTATTATTCAGGAGATTAAAGAACGAAAGAGTCAAGTCGGGCATGAGGTAAGGAAACTATTTAACCCAATTTCCATTCATTGGGTTAAACTTATATATATTAATTATGTCATTATATGAATAATTTTGAATGACCTATGATTTTTTAAAAATTAATAGCCATGTATATTATCTGTATTTATATTTTTTACACATATTTATGTCATTGATTTATCCTTAATGTAATGATATGTTTTTCGTATAAGAACCATTCACCCATCTCTTTTAGTAAAAGAATTATTTTTTTATGTTTTTTAATTTCAATTTTCTATGTTGGGATATGTTATTATATATTCTTATTTATTTACATTTTATGTCCATGTGATGAGAGACCCTTTTCTCTCTTACCAACAGATTTTTCTGAATTTAATTGTGACGCGGTTAGGCTGCTAAATTTGCGTAATAGAATACCTCTCAATATCCTTTTATTGAGGAATATCTTGATATTGTGAACCTTTTTTATCCAATAAGGTGTATATAATACCCATTGACATATTATATCATGAATCTCCTTATTCTCGGGATATTATAAGTTTTGTTTAATTATATTATTTATTTATTTTTATTCAAGTATTTTCTGAAGTGGTAACAAACTATTTAACTAAAATGTGATTTTAAATGATTTAATGATTTATTATTCTAAATATTTACCATTGATGTCCTTCTTTTAAAAATATTTTTTATGATTTATTTATATGGATATTTCTTTTAATGTTAGTTTCTTTTTAATGTTTTAAAGTGGTTTGGGACACTTTGATTCAAAAATCCCTTTATAAAATGTTTTTAATGGTTTTTTACAAACAATTGATTATGTTAATATATTAAAGTGATATATTGTTATTGGAATGTGGAAATGGTATCTTTACTTTATGCTTATTTCATGTGTTATGATTATGTAATGGTTTTTGGTCATTTTTTAGGTATAAGGGTGGTTCCATGATAAACCACGGGCGGGTGTGCCCGAGATATCTCTCCAATGCATTGGGTAACGTGATGGAGGTAAACTTTAATGTTTCTCCTACAAGATTTAGGAAATATATTATGATGGGTATTCCAAACATACCTCCCAAAATAGCTGTGAAAGCTACAACGTAAGTATGTTATGGATGGCATAAGGTACATTTATGTTTTATGATCTCTACGTGTCATTCATAAATCATATGATTTCATGAGTTAAATTAAACAGCTTATGTGTTGATGTAATAGTGTTTACTTTCTTTATTTTATAACCCTTTCTTAGCTTTTTATTCTCATGCCATGTTTTTTAAATGATTTTGAAAGGGATTAAATATGAATAGGGTCAAGGATCTGATTAAAGAAAAGACATTCTATCTAAAACATGGCACTAGACATGGCTCTTTTTTCAACAGTTTTTATTTTATGGAAAAATAGAAACTGGGTAGAAGTGACTAATTTTTAATTTTTGAGATGTAATATAATAGTTATGACCTAATTCTATAAAACTATAAACCTGAAAAATCCTAAATGTGAATTCTTTATTTAACTCAAGATTAAGTAATGTTTAAGGTTGGGGCCTTATAGTTTGTATCAGAGGTCAGTTTTGACAACTTTAGGGATTATGAGTTTCTCTTAGACACATGGTTTGTCTCTATGTCTATTGATTAAGTTAAATCCTTATTTTTTAACATTTTTAGATCAAGTAATTTTTATTATAAATGGAAGGGGGAGGATCTCAAACGACATTCCTATCTCTTTTTAATGACTTTCTGGAAATAATTATTTCAAAGTCTTGTTCATACGACTCTGAAATAGTTTCTAACATACCTCTCACTTACAAGAAATTGACTGAGATATGAAACACCTCCACTATACCTCGATACCATTGCAGATAATAGGTTTTATTTAATCAAATATTATTTTCTCAGTATTATTATATTTTTAAGAAAGGTAAATATAATCATGGTATTTACAAATATTTTACCTTATCACAATATTTTAAAGAATATTATGATTTTGAAAAGGGTAATGAAGAAGAATACCCTTGTGCAACCTATTTATATTTTCTTTTAAATTATATTCTTCTATCACATAATTATGGTATTTTAAAAGGGCCATTGATTGAATGTTTTAACTAAAACTCGGTCAGACTGTTTTATAGAAGGAATGTTTTATCAGATTCTTTGAAATTATATTCCATACATGATTAGTTTCTAATAATATTTTTAAGTGATTACCCATATAACTTATGTTGTAAGTGGTGTATTTGGATAAAGGAAGTATATGATTTTGGAGTATCTCTAAATAAATGTTGCAATGCATGGAACGCCTATCTATGTGAACAAGATGACGATGAAACCAGGTGGACACCATGATCAAGGTATGATGTTATTTATTTGAGAATAGTCGTATTTTATAGAGGAAAAAAAATTCAATATATATAAGACTTCATGACATAAGATATTGAGGTAATAATGGGTTGGGATGAAATTTAGAGGCATAAGACCACCATTGAGGTTCAACCTTATTATGGTTATTTTTGAAGAGTTTATAAATTTTTTTGGAAGGCTATAAAAATATAAAGTTTTTGAAAAAGGAAAATAGAAAAACCATGTGACAACCCATTTCATCGGACAAATCAGCGGTAATCAAACCCACAACCAAATAATGATTGGGATTTATCACCTACCACTGGACTACGTGAATTCTCTAGTTAGTATGGATTATTATATTTTTTTAAATGATTTTATAGATAAAGAATATATTGATTTAGGATATTATGTTTTATCCAATGGATATCCTTAGTATAGGAAAATGATTTAGGGATTATGTGATAATGTTTATTTTGGAAGACATTTGCTCTTTTTGGGAATCTATATGCATAAGGAAAATAGAATACATTGGGATTTAAATTGAGGAGTAATGGTAGAATTTAATTTTGGAAGAATCTATGTTTTTATTATGGACATATGGATATTTGGATTTTTTATGGACATGATTATCCTTTTATAGAGAATATGTGATTTGGTTAATTACACTTCAGTATGAGACTTTAAGAGTAGCCGATGTTATTTGGTGATAAATGTTAATATTTATTACTGAAGACTATGTTATGAAATCCTTCTAAATTTTGGGTTTCAAACATAGTTTGTATTATTTTAATAAATTTTAAGGTCATTTGTCTGTTCAATGGTCCTTGTTGAGATTTGGGTATGGTTAATTCAATTTTGGGGATTAAGAGTATTATTTCATTTTTATAGAAGATTATACTTTTGGATTTATCTAATCTTATACTAACCATTTTGGTTTTGGTTAATGTCTAAAGTCATGGGAATTATGTGGTTCATCTTTTATGGAATTTCAGATTCTCTATAATTTTATTCCAGAACTTCACATGTGACCAAGTCATCTTTAATACTCTTCGTTTGGAGAAAAGATGGTTTTTTGTAGAAACTAACTAATGTATTAATGACTACTTGAAATGTAAGTAATTTTCCTTATGTCAAAAGTCAATATCATAAATAAATTACCCAAATATACTAAATGGAATTTAAAACAAAAACATTGTCTGTTGGCTTTTCCTACTGGGGAATCAAAGGGTGTTTAACCAATCATAATTTTTGTGATTTTCGGGTGGTTAACATTCTCCTAATCATGTTTTATATCACTCTCTATCAGAAAATGACACTTATTTTATCCTTAATAACCATGTTTTTATGGAATCCTAGTATGGGTTATATTAGGTGACCTATTTACTTCTCATTCTTCCATTTAATGTGATATTTTTATTGACTTTTTTTGGATGTGGGTCTTTTAATGAAATTTCCATGCCCAATTTTAAAATTGTGAGGACACAATTTTCAAAAGGGGGGATGGATATAACATCCCAGGTAAATAAAGAATATGAAATTATCATATTTATTAATATTTGGGAATTAAATATAAATTTTACTTTAAAGAGGTTTCTATGTTCGATGGAGGACACAATACACAACAATTAGTTTCATTGAAATCTTATGTTGCACAGAATGTTGAGTTATACTAAATAATAATAATATAATATTATAGTTTTAAATTGTAGATTACACTTAGTCATTGTATTGGAGGGAATGAACAGAAATAACTACAATAGGATTAGAAATTCTTATTAAATTTTTTTTACATTTATCCAATAAAATATAGAAGCATAAAATGTGAATGAATCCAATTTTAAGCATAAAATCTCTAATATTCTTTAATAGATCGATTTACATCATTTCAATTGAGAACCCTTTTAAAATATAGTTTTGTCCACTTTTATATGATCAATGTTAAAAATTAATATTATTCATTAGAATCAAGGCATGAAGCATTACTTTGGATGAAATTTTTGTATTTTTTGATAAAGTTCATTTTTTAATGAATAGTGAAAAATGCAACATTTTAATTCAAAACTGCCTTTTAGTATAATTTATTTATATAGTTAGAATATTTTTATAATTGGTTTTAAAGTTTAATTGGATTATATATTTACCATTTAATCCAATTTTCTCATTTGAATTAATTTCACTTTTAAATTCGACAAAAACCATATTAAATCATTTGATTGTTATTATTTTTTAAAAACATGATTTTTGTTTGGACAACAGGAATTAATTTTAAATTAATTTCTATCACATCTATGTTTTTAATTTGGACAAATGGATTCCATATTTTTAATTAAGAGGTCTAAATTGTTTTAATAGGTAACTTTTATTTTTAGACATTATGAATATTTACTTCAGTAAATATTTTATTTACCATTGTTAAAATGTAAATCTTGTAAATAGGGGTAGAAAAATAATATTATAACAATATTAAATTACCCTAAAATGTATCCTGATTTGATTGGATGATACATTTCCAAACATTGGAATCCTTGGGTCGATTTTAGGACCCCATGGAGCCACTTAGGAGTGATAATGACACTTTATATTAAATAATTTAAAGTAAAGACAAAAATTGCATAAACATATATCTTTTAGTAAATTAATTCTTTCATTAAGTTATATATGTTATCTATTAATATATAAATATTAATTTGAATTAAATAAATATTTCTTACATCATGGTATTTTATTTATAACTTTTATACATCAAATAAATAAACTTATTTATGACACAATGATGATGTAGTGATTACTTTATTAATAAATGATTTAAATTAATGATATTATAAAATTTAAAAAACATTTCAAATCCAGTCCAATTATTTTTTGAAGATTTTATTTCAAACAATAGTAATATTATATTATAATTTAATGAGTTTTTTTCCTTTTTATACCAAAAATTATCTTATAATAAAATAATTTTTTCAAACTTTCCTGAAGAGCCCATCCACCATCTTATAAAAATCCATCTCTACTAACACATTAATCACAACAATCAAGCCCCTTGGATCATCCAACATCTACCTAAATAAGCTCCCAACATACCTATATTCCACCTTGAAGCCTTACCTTAATCAAAAATAACTTCAAGAATGTCTTTTGGTTCAAACCAAAGGGAGTTACCTGATTTAAAGGCAACGTCTTCCCTCAAGTTCTCTTCTTTTTTTACATATTAACTCCCTATGATCTTATTATTCTTTTTTAACTTAACAACACTAGTAAAATAAATATAATAGGTTGTTGTTGTGAGAGGTATTCAAACTACACTTACATACACCTCCATCTAATAGGTATAGAACATAATGTTATTTTGGACGGTGAACTACAGCATCATGAAACAATGATTGTTCAATCTTCTCCTACCACCTCTCATGGTGACCATTATGATGGTACTATATTTATATGTGAAATATATATAATATTTATATTGTCTCTATGATTCTTTATTTTTCATTTAAATCATTGATTTATTTTTTTCATAATGGGTGAATGCGATAATTTCATTTGAGGAAATGTGAACTACCACCCCCTCAATGTGATATGACTCATTCATTCCATACGTCGAACGTATAAAATAAGTAATTACTGAAATTATATGTTATATTTTACTGGAATTATAATATACCTTGGTATAATTATGTTTTCATTCCAATAAATTTGAAATTGAAATGAAAGCAGCGTTCATGCGTACGTACAACTTACCATCTCCATGAATGGTGTATTTAATATCTTATCTCTAAATGTTATGTACTATTATAAATAAATATATGTACTGGATATATATGATATATATGATAAATAAATCATTAATATAATTCTGGAGAAAATTTAATTTTGACCATATGGACAACTTGTAATTATTAGAAGTTCATTTGTTTGAGTCAAGTACCAAATATCGACCAAATGATCGTTATTAACATAAATAATTTTGTACTATTTATAACATGGTAATAATTGATATTAAAGTAATAATAATATTGAAAAAGTTTACTATGAAAGTGTAAATTAACTTTAGTTTATTATTCAGGATATTAAACCACGAACGAGTCAAAATGGACATGAGGTAAATGAACTCCTTAACCCAATTACTATTGTTTGGGAAAAATATCCACTTATTAGTTATGTAATTCTATAAATATGTGAGAATGAACTATGATTGTGTTACACTTAATATCGAATTACATTGGGTGTATTTATATTTTTCGTACATATTTATTTCATTGATTTACCCATAATTTAATGATATGTTCTTTGTGTGGGAACCTTTCACCCTCCTCTTTTAGTAAAAGTCTTATTTTATGGTATGTATTTTAATTTCAATTTACAATGTTTGGATATGTTATTATATATAATTATTGCTGTAAATTTTATGTCCAGGTTATTAGATACCGTTTACTCTCTCATCAACTGATTTTCTGAATTTTAATGTGACGTCGTTTGGATGCCAAAATTTCTTAAGCGAATACATCTCAATCTCCTTTCATTGAGGCATATCTTCATATTGTGAATCTTTATTATCTTATAAGGTGTATATACTTCGCTTTGACATATTGTATAATTAATATCCTTATTCTCGTGATATTATAATTTTTTTTATTATATTATCTAATTTTTTTATTCATGTATTTTCTCAAGTGGTAATAGACTCTTTAACTAAAATATCATTTTAAATGTTTTAAAGATTTATTCTTCTAAATATTTATCATTGATGTCTATGTTTAAAAAAATAAGGATTTATTAATATGGACATTAGTGTTGTTTTTTGTTAATTTATTTTAAAAGTATCAAATTTGTATGGGACACTTTGATTCCAAAATCACTTAATAAAATTGTTTTAATGGTTTTTGACAAAGCATTGATTATGAAAATATCTTGATATGATATATTTTGATTTGATTGTGGAAATTTTATCATTACTTTATGCTTATGTTATGTGTTATGATTATGTTATGGTTCTTGGATATTTTTTATGTATATAGGTGGTTTCATGATAAACCTATGGTGGGTGAGCCCAAGATAGCTCTCCAATGAATTGGGTAATGTGGCGAAGGTAAACATTAATGTTTCTCCTAAGAGATTTGGGGAATATATAATTATGGGTATTCCAAATGTAACTCCCTATGTAGCTGTGAAAGCTAAAACGTATATTTTTTATGTATGCTATAAGTTACATTTATGTTTTAGGACTTTTATTGGTTATTCATAAATCTTATGATTTTATGAGGTTGGTTAAAAAACTTATGTTTTGATGAAATAATGTTTTCTTTTTTTATTTTATAACCCTTACTGAGCTTTTTATACTCACCAAAAAAATTTGAAATGTTTTTCATAGGAATAAAAGATGGATTGGTTCAACTATGGGATCAAGGAAAAGTCGTGTTGTCTGAAACATGGAACAAGACATGGTTCTTTTTTTCAATATTTTTTATTTTATAGAAAAAATGGAAACTGAGAAAAAGTGTCAACATTATAATTTTTGAGTTTTAATGTAATATTTATGGCCTAATTCTCTAAATAATAAAACCTTAAATGATCCTAAAAGTGAATTCTTGATTTAAATCAAGATTAAGTAATGTTTAAGGCTGTGGCCTTATAAATAATAAGTCAGTTTCCCATTTTAAATTACAAAAAAAACAATCTCATCTATATGAGATAATTATGAAACATTCTCTTTTGAACTCATACATGACCCAAAACATACTTAATGATCATCAACTAAATCTATGTGTAGAATTTCCATTATTAGGATCATAGCGAAAATAATTTATATACATACAAAAGTTATTATATACGGTGTTATTAAGAATGTATATTGGTAATTAGTATTAAATCACTGAATTTTCATTAAAAACAAGACAATACCAAATTTCAATCACAAACCAACCCAACTATAAGAGAAATTGATGAATGAATTTAAATAGTACTATTAATTAATATAGTATTATTATAAAATCATATAGTAGATTAAGAGGGTCATTTTGGATCCTTGTCTCATGAAACTGTCATGCTAGATTATTTATTCCATCCTAAAATGAAAACCTCAAAATATATTATCCTCATCAAATTAAAACATCCAATTTTTAGTTCTGAATATAAAAATTGTGATATTAAAATTCATTATATAACATGAATATAACTTCTCACTAAATTCCAAATTATCATCAAAATATATCTTATGACATTTTCTATTAAAATAACTATGTAAAAAAGTTTATTATATTTCATAAATCACAATATTATGAATCCTCTATTGAAATATTCATATGCAAATTCATATTTTATAATTAATTATAAAATAATTTATATTAATATATAAAATAACATAGGAAAATCCTAGAGGGGTTATAAAAATTATAATTTTTTATATAAATTAATTATTATATAGTCACACTAATTTATGAATGTTTGTTTATTTTTTTATGTTGATAAACACGTTTAAAATATAATTCGAATAAATTTATAGAAAACCTAATTTATTATTTATAAAATAAAAATAATTTCCTAAATTATTGAATGTTATTTCCAAAAATAAAGGGTTATAGACCTCCAAACCATACATAAATAAACATATGTTAATTAGACAAAACACCCAAAATAATTATGATAATGGATTCTATATGTGTTTATAAAGATCATAAAAAATAATAAAAACTCATCATTAATCAATATAATTGAAAAGTTTAGGCTTCCAGAGAAAAACTCCAGAATAAAAAAGACGAATAATGATGAAGAATAATGTAGGATAATAAATTATAGATCATAACAAGAATAATAATCAATACATGATTGATAACTATTTATAACGGAATAAATATAGAATATAGGCAGCGTATTGTATTGTGTATACATCACAAAACCAAAAATAATAATCATCGGTTGATGTTTCTTGAAATAGGAGCCCAAAATGACAAAAAATGCCAATTTTTTAGCAATTTGAATGGCATTCCTACACAATCAAATAGACTCAACTTATTATATTGGATTAAATTTTATTTATTATTGATATTTATCTTGTGTATTAATATAAATTATATAGGTCATATTTATTTTATAAAATATTTTATATATTTTTGAACAATTACATTCATGATAATTTTAAAATAACAATTAATATTAATAATATATTAATTACCACCAAGGGAAATGCAATTATTTACACTAATTTTTGGATATAAGTTATGATTTTGAATATTAGTGGAATTTATGAATATAGAATGTCTTGTGATTATTTTGGAATAAAATATTTAATCAATAGTTCCTAATGATATATTATTTTTTTATTAAATATTTTGATGTTTATATAATGGATTATGAATATTGGAGATGACAAGGGATCTTTAACCCCACCACAAATGTTTTGCAATAGATTATTTCATGTAGTATTTAAAAAATATATCTTTAATGAGTTTATTTAATTATAATGATCATGGTGTGGTGTTTAAATTTCATTTAAAATTTAATTTAATTGTCACATTAAGAAATATTTCATTTTATAAGTCCCTAGGAAGATAATGAATGATGAAATTATAATATTTTTTGATAAATAGGCTTTTTATGTACTATGAGTTTGGATCAAAAAATGGGATCTAGAAGGAGTGTTATTGATTCAGTGTTAGTTTGGTTAAATATTTGTGATGGAAGGGTTTTAAATATAGAAAAATATTTTTATGTGAAGCATGTATTGTTTTTTGAAAAAAATTCAAAAAAATGTCATTTGATACATGAGACAACATAAAACATGTAGTTTTTATTGGAACTAATTTAAATAAAACGTGGGTATACACTTGGATTTTTTTTAAATAATGGTTATTTTAAAATAAAATAAATTGAATGAATATTGATTGGTGGGGTTGAGTTAAAGAAAATGAAAGTGATTTATAAGGATATACATCATCATAACCTTTTGAGTGTGATCTAATTATTTAATATGAGACTTGAAGTAACATTCAATGTAATAACAATGATTTTATTATAGTTACTGGAAATTTTATTTTCAGGACACTGTATTAAAATTAAAATTCTGATATTTAATTATAGAGAAATCTTATTTTGATAAAATTAATTTATATTTTTTTCAAAGTATTTGAAAATAGGAAAATAATAATTTTGTGAGATTTTCCCCAAAAAAAGTTATTATGAATAATTTACACTGTGATATATATATATATTACTCAAATTATTTGATAAAAATATTTTATAATATGTAGAATTAAACATTTAATTAAGGTCAATTTGATATATATATATATATATATAATGAAAACAACTTTTGGAGGTAAAAAACTGATATGTAATTGAAATATCGAGTTATGTGAATAAGGATATTACATTTGAAATAACCAAAAAACAAATAATGACTTTTTAAAATGATATTTATAATATATATACATATAAATATATGAATTTAAATTCATAAAATAATGATTTATATTCATGAGTCAATAAATTATCACATTAGTCATGAATAATGAATTATCTGGAAAAGGAATTATTCATAACATTTTGTGGGGTTATTTTTAAATTGATTTATTATACTTATAAGAATTTTATTTGATAAAATTTATTTAATATTTGGATTCATTAGGTTATAATTTTGAATTTATTCATCGTTTATATTTTAAATATGAAATAAAAATATGAAAAATTGGATTCCCCAGTTAAGGATAATAAGTGTTTTGCAAGGGGTTAAACAAAAGTAGGAATAGTTATAATTTTCATAAATAAATTTTAAATCTTATTTAATGTAGTTCTTTAGACCATATATTATATAAAATTTGATATTGTCTCAACACAGTTCCACTTTTCTACAAAATTAATAAAATATTTTTTTTGAACATTTAAAATTTTAGGTATGCAACCAACATAGTTATAAATTTAAATGTCCTTCCATAATTTATTAATCAACTTGAGATATTTATTTTGAAAACCATGAAAATGACTCTAGAAAATTTTTATTCTTGTTATATAGGTGATAATATTTTTCCAAATACATACCCTAGGGTCCTCAAAAAGATATCGTAATGTGCTCTTTCCAGGATGAGGTAATCATCATAATCAAACTCTTTAATTGTTATTCTTATTTTAAAACATTTATTTTTTATTAGAAATTATATTATATTAATATAACTATCTTAACTGCACATATATATGTTATTTTAGTCATTATATATTATTAAGCCACGTCCTACCCCATCATATGGGATAATAAACCATCCCTCTTGTGTGTGGAAGACTACATCCTTGCGAACCGATGTAATTTTTTCGTACCACCACCTCATAAAGAGGGTCAGAATAATACATCTAATGAATATATACATGATAATTAAGAAAAAATATTTTCTCTATAAATTTAATATATCCCCAACCTTTTTACACGTCCACCCATTTGAAATTGATAACGTTCCTCATTGGTATATATTAACTACTATCTTCATGAAGTGATGTCATTCATTTTCATATCGTATTTTAAAATATGAAAATAAATATTTCTCTTTAGAAAATATTGGATTTTTAAATAATTATTATAATTATGGGTATTGTATAACTAGGTTCATTATATGTGGACTGAAACATCTGAATTAAAACATACATGAAAATTGAATCAAGTAACAACTGAAATAATGAAAATAATGAATCATTTTTAAAAAATAAGGGATGTGATATTTTTGTTAGATCATATATACATAAATATATGGATCATTTATTGATGAATAATAAATAAATATTTAATATAATTATGTTAAACCATGTTCAACTATGTTAAAGCAAGGGGCATGAGATTTCATATCAAATTCCACTCCATTAAAAAAATTTCTATTATTATCATATTATATTTTATCTAATATATATACTAACCCAATTATTTTTTTTAAAAGAATATATATTTATTCATGGTGATTATGGTCTCAATTCCTATTAAATCGTTTAATGAGCTAAAATTTACATTTAATGAATGAGGCAATAATTTATTTTACAATGTCAATTTTTTAGGATTGTTAATATCTTTCATAAATGGAATATTATAATATACCATCCATAAAATCCATACTTTTAATATCCTATTTTTATTTAGTAATTATCCATATTTTATTCTAACATAATGTTAATTTGAAACATGAATCATGAAGAAAATTATTTAAATTTAAATGCTCTTTTATTTATCTTTTTGAATGATTATATTTTTCTTCTACATCCATAGATTATAAATAAAATTTAAAAATTAATTTTTATTTATTAAAATTATCTAATAATTTATTATTATGTTATCATTTTTTGGTAGGTTTTAATATAACCTTTGAATTCATTATGAAAGGAACATTTTCATTATTTAAAAAATAAAAATAAATGTTTATTATTATCATATAAATATTTAAAATATTTCCACACATATATAAATGTTCTATGATATTAGGATTCTTTTAAATGTTTTCAATGGTTTCAAAATGATGATTATTTAATGAAACTTATATTAATATTTTCACTTAAATTTTATTTTATATATCATAAGTCTTAATTTTACTACAATTTCACATTTACAGATGAATTGATGATCACCTATTACTTATTTATTAATTTTTATTTCATTTACATTCTATTGAAACATTCACATTATTGTGATATTATTTCATTAGACATATACATTATTTTTATCATAGATATTATTATTTTCTAAACCATATAACATTAATATATATTTTGTTTAATAGTAATTGTATTTGAAGGGATATCAAAGTATATATATTTTAAATTTTTTTCTCAATATGGGTATCCGAAGATAAGGCATATTTTTTATGAATTTATTTGAAAATTAAATATATATTGGATTGAATAACATCATGTTACATTTTTTATTTACTCCTAAACTGTACTACCCAAGGTTTCTGGTAATTAATAATTGTTTTATGATTTTTAAGTACACGAAGAAAATGGGAAATGGTTGGGGAAAGGTTGGAGACTTTTAAAGGGTAAAAGGAAAAAGTGTTGGCGCACATGGGTTGCACACGGTTTTCCCAAACTGTGCAGAATAAATGAAGGTGGTGTCACTTTGGACATAGGAGACCGCACGATTAGCGCATGGTTTGCCTAACCGTGTGGACTAACAGTAAGCATAGCCAAATTAGATTGTATTTTTAAGGATCTAATTCATTTTATTCCTAAACCCACTCGTTTTTTATCCTAGTTGGCCCTAACATGGGATTTATCTATGGTGAAGGTGGGAGAACACTTACCATGCATTTTGGTAGCGATCTGGAGGCTTGCCTTTGCGTTTAAAGGCCGTTTGATCGAGGTAAGTCTCATTTCCTCTATTTTTCTTAGATCTACTTTTCCCTCTTGATGGATCCTTACATATATGCCCAATGCTGGTATATCTAAGGTAGTGGATGAATTTTATGTCAGGATATGATTTTGTTAGTGATAGGGGAAGGAATCTAAGGAGGTTTTGTGGTGTTTCGACCCGGTTCTTAGTTAGTTTCGACTATTTTGTTTAGGTAGGTGGCTTCACTCTTGATTACTAATTATTAGAAATTGAAGGCTTAGTTTCAAATAATTTTCCTTGATTGTAATGGTTTGTTTATCTATTATGAAAGAATGGTTGAAACCCCTTTTTAGTAATGGGTGATGGAAATTGTGTGTTTTTGGAAAGTTGTTGTTGAAGTAAATTTAAAATGGTGATTTTAAATTGCATGTGGTTTTTCTCCATGAAAGAAATAGTTTTCAATTAAAGGGTGATGTGTTATTGAAAGGTTTTGAACACACATGATTTTGGGCATAGATTTTCATGGGTTGTGGTGTGTACTCATGTGCATTAGTATGGATAAGGGCGAGAAGTACCCCCATCAAAATGTTAGGATGGATAAGGGCGAGAATTCTTCCCATCACTAGTTTGGGATGGATAAGGTCGTGAAGTAACCCCATCGAGGTAGTCCACTAAGTGACAACTTAGTGGAAGGATAACTCACCACTCACGAGTATAGGGGGGTCCAAGCTACATGCATGGTTGGTTGTGTGGATTAGTGAAATGGTATGATTGTGCCAAATGGGAATGTGAATTTGATTGGAAACTTTTCATGGTTTCATTTCTTGAGAAATATGGTTTATATTTGGAAATGGTTTTGGTATGGAACTTGTTATATTGTTAACTATTTAGGAATTGTTTTATAAAAATTGTTTTATATAAATGTGCTAACATGTTTTATCCTAGAAGCATGGGTTTGGAAGTCATCAGGGAAAGCTTAATGAGTTTTGTTACTCACCCCCTGCTTTGTCACATTGGTCCTTTTGCAGATTTCATGTACCGAGATGTTGGAAAAGGTAAATGTTTCATAATGATTCGTGATGCTTGGGATGGTTCATGATGTTGGAGCTTGGAGCTTGTAGATCATGGAGTTGGTTTGTTGTCTTGTAGTCTTTGAGTTGTCGTTCTACTATTTACTCATTTTTTTTTAGTGTTGGCTTCCATTGTGGTACTCTTGTTCAGTTTATGATAATATAAATGGTTGAGTTTCCTTAGCTGTTATCATGTGTCATTTAGTGGATTAGTTTGGTTATTTTTGTTGGTTTTGCGATATGTTCAAAATGGGTAAATCATCCACCACAAGTTTTCAAACCCTTCGGAATTTATTTCCAGCCTTTGGTGCCTTGGGGGTCTCTCTTAAGGCCTAGTAATGACTCATTGAGCTCTCAAGCCAATGGGAATTGGAGGGTCATCACAAATAGTATCTGCTTGTTCGGTCCTTTCCTAACAAGTGGTCATCGATCTTCACAATCATGGAGTTGAAATTTCTTGTTCGTCTATTCCTTATTTTGGAATCTTAGAAAGGAGTAGGATTGTTGAAACATGAAATGTATAGCATAAAAAGACATAGCTAAACCGTTTATGATGAACATCATTTTACCAGGGTGTTCGGTACAAATTTTTTTTGGATACACTTCTAGAATGTTGGAAATCTCATTATCATGGCTTTAGCTAATGAGGTGCACATGACAGGCATTAGTGAAAAATGACTTCCCATTAGTATTTCATATCTCAATGTGAGGAATGAGTAAGGACTTTGGGTAAGGTTCCAATTTATGAAAAATGCAGAAATTGTTTTCAACTAAAAAGGATTTTGAAAACTGGATATTTGGTGTATTTTTAAAATGGTCTGATTTTCAAAAAATAGCATATTGGATGTTTTCAAAAATGTTTGAACATGGGAAAAGGGAGTTTTGAAAAACAAAGTGGTGATAGTTGATGTGATATAATTTTAAATGCTAATCCTTTAGTTTCTAGGAAGTGATACTAACGGCGTGCGTTGTTGGTATAGAAAATGGCACCCGCTAGGCATCGTAGAAACCAACCTAAATAAGCTGTAGAGAATGTGGTTGCACCTGAACCACGTGTGAACCAAGAGATGGTTCAGAGTATCGTTCAAGAATTCCGGGCTATGGAAACGATGAATCTGAGAGATTAGTCAAGGCATGTAGACCATTCCGTCTAGTTCCAGAAGCAGAATCCACCAATCCTTCACGGGGATTCTGAACGAGAAAGGGAGGAGGTGTGGCTGAGTAGGATGAATCGTATCGTCAATTTCATCAGCACACTAGAAGAACTGAAAGTAAATATAGTGACATATATTCTAGAGGATCTGGCACGACAGTGGTGGGAGCTACTAGTTTAGGCTAAGGTGGATCAAGGCTTGGGCTGGGACGAATTTAAGGAATTGTTCAATAAGCAATTATATCCTCACGCGTTCAAGATCCAAAGGACGATGGACTTTTTCATCCTGAAGTATTAAAATCTATCTATCATAGAGTATGTAGATAAATTCATTAAACTAGTGCACTTTTCACCAGAAGTTGTTGCATGTGTGTCACTGAAGGCATACATCTTTGAATTAGGGTTGTGACAGGATATTCACTCAAAGATAGATATGCTCTGTGTTACAGATTCTACAGAAATGGTAAACATAGAAAAAGTAGCTGAAAGAGACATATTGAGAGTTATGGGAGGAGGAATTATGATGATACCCACGGGAACGGGTGTGAACTATAATACTGGGAACAAGCGGAAGAGGGACACCTACTTCCAAGGTGGGGGTGTGAATAAGAATCAGACGGATGGATCGGTGAATCTCCCTCCATGACCCATGATAAAATCCTGGTGTTTTCTATGTGGTTAGAATGACCACTTAAAGAGAGAGTGTACGGCGCAACCTAGAAAATTCCACAATTGCAAGCAGATGTGGAATCTACAGCGCTATTGTAGGAATACTCCAAGGTCGGGAGCACGTGACACTTCCCAGGCATCGCAAGCATCGTATGCTTCGACGGGATGAGGAAATCAGATTCAGTCACATCAGCATAACATAGCTAGCCCTGGTGATTCTCAAAATACGATGACTCCTCAACTAGGTCAATCTCAGTAAGGCAATAAGGAGAACAGTGTAGTGAAGAAGCAATTATATAGAGTTGAGAAGATAATTGTTAATGATCAGGATGGACCATAAACAGTAAGAGGTATGGTTATTTTGAATTCTAACATTATTCAAGTTTTGTTGGATAATGGTGCATAGAATTCCTTCATTTCTTCCCGTGTGGTTGACTTGCTATGTGTAAAACTAGAAATGATGCCTTCTATCTTGAAACTGCAAACTCTTATTGGTGAAATATAATGGCAAGCCTTCATGTTTCAAGCATGTGTTAAAACTATTAATGAAGCCGATCTGGAATGGGACATATCCATATTGGATATGGATGTCTATAATGTAATCCTGGGTATGGATTGGTTGGAAAGGTTTAAGGCTCACATCGACTGTTATGGGAGAATAGTTAGTTTCACGACTGAGGACGACTTTGAGCATCTCTTCAGTGGGTAGAGGATGGTAAAGAAATGTGAAAAGAGCTTGATGGATCCAATGGTGGGAATGATTTCTTGCCAATTGTTAGTGTTTACTTTGGAATCATTGGAAGAGATCGCGAAAAATAGTTTTCTAGCTGGGGTGGATCAATTTCCTGATATTTTCTCTGAAAACTTCTCAGGGTTACCACCTGTAAGAGAAGTGTAGATTATGATTGATATCCTTTCGGGGACTAGCCCTATCTCACTCCCATATTATAGGATGGTACCAATAGAGTGACTTGAATTTAATGTGTAGTTATAAGAGCTATAAATAAAGGGTTTCATTCGGGCAAGTGTGTCTCTGTGGGTAGCACAAGTATTTTTGTAAACAAAGAAGATGAAACATTGAAGCTATGTGTGGATTATCGTAAACATAACCAAGTTAAGATAAATAATATATATCCACATCCATGCATTGATGGCATGTTTGATCAATTGAGGGGAGGTTAGTTGTTCTCCAAGATTGACTTGTGGTTAGGATATCACCAGTTGCGAGTTCGGGAGGATATCCCAAAGATAGCCTTCAGATGCAGATATGGCCACTACGAATATGTAGTCATGCCTTTTCGTCTAACAAATATAGTAGCAGTCTTTATGGGATTGATAAATCATATATTTCATCGATATCTGGATTCTTTTCTTGTGGTTTTTGTGTAAGACGTATTGGTGTATTCAAGAGAACGGGATGAGCATGAGAAACACATGACGATAGTGTTGGAAATCATGAGAGACCATCAGTTGTGTACCAAATTATAAAAGTGTGATTTTTGGATATAAGAGGTAGGCTTTCTGAGCCATGTTGTTTCTGAGAAAGGTGTTTCAGTGGATCTATAAAAGATAGAGGTTGTTCTTCCTTGGTAACCACCGAAGAATGTCTTTGAAATACGATGTTTTCTTGGTCTAGCTGTTTATTACCGGCGCATTGTCCCTGAATTATCATGACTATATTTTCCTATGACAGAATTTACAATGAAGAACTATGTATTTCAATGGACTGAATAATGTTAGATTTCATTTCAAGAGTTGAAATTTCACCTTACATCGACACCTATCTTGAACTTTCCAGAATCAGGATAGGGGTATGTGGTGTATTGTGATGCTTCAGGATCAGGGTTGGGTTGTGTTCTCATGAAAGGAGACCATGTGGTTGCTTATGGATCATGGCAGTTGAGGGTTCATGAGAAAAAATACCCAACACATGAATTGGAGTTAGCTGTAGTCATCCATTCTCTAAAAACATGGAGACACTGTCTCTTTGGTAAGAAGTTTAACGTGTTTACGGATCACAAAAGCTTGAAACACATTTTCTCACAGTGAGATTTTAATCTAGGGAAAAGTATATGGATTGAGTATCTTAAAATATTGGACTTTGACTTGATGTATACACCGGTTAAGGGAAATTCGGTGGCCAATGCATTAAGCAACAAGTCGAATACTCAGTTGGAGAAAGAAGCTTCAGATGAGTGGCGGTTGTTGACGGTCCTAGCCAACATCCGTATGGAAGTTGAAGATCGTGCTGATGTTGCTGTTTTCTTTCCTGTTGCGCTTGTTCCTAATTTGGTGGGGATAGTAAAGGAGGCATAAGCATACGATGTAGACTATGTTGCAATGAGTTCAAAACTCAATGGTGGGGATACCATTGATGGATGGGAGTTTAGTTTGGTGATTTCGAGATTGGATAGTTGTACCTTTTACTGCTCTGGAAAAAATCCTTCATTTTTACCACCATTCTAGATGGGATGTTCATCCACAAATATAGAAGATGTATAAGGTGTTGAAGGCACAGTTTTTGTGGAGCGGCATAAAATGAAAGGTAGCTGAATTTGTTTCAAGGTGTTTAACTTGTTAGAAAGTTTAAGCAGAACATCAGTGGGCAGCAGGTATGTTACAATCTTTGCCTATCCCAGTGTTGAAATGGGATTAGATAGAAATGGATTTTGTTACAGGTCTTCCAAGAATAGTCCGGAAACATGATGGCATTTGGGTGATAGTGGATCGTCTAACCAAGTCGGCCAAGTTCATCCCGATTCATGAAACTCATATGGTGGAATATCTTTCAAAAATATATATCTGAGAAGTGGTAAAGAGGCATAGTGTACCAGTATCCATAGTCTCAGATAGATATCTGAGGTTCACATCTCGTTTCTGGAAATCATTACAGCAAGCCATTGGGACTCGGTTGACGATGAGCATGACGTATCATCCTCAGACGGATGGGCAATCCGAGTGGACAATACAAACATTGGAAGACATGTTGCAGGCTTGTGTAATGTATTTTGGGGGCTCATGGGAGAATATATACCCTTAGTGGAGTTCTCATTCAATAACAACTATCAATCCATGATACGCATGGCTCCATTTGAAGCATTGTATGGGCGTCCTTAACGTTATCCACTATGTTGGGTTGAAACAGGTGAGACTTCACTAGTTGGGATGAGGCTTGTCCATGAAACAATAGAGAAGATCCAGTTGATTAGAAAGAGGATGGATACGGCTCAGAGTTGTCAGAAATCTTATGTGGATCATCACTGAAGACCATTGTCATTTTTGGTGAGTGATCATGCCTTTTTTGGAATCTCTCCAATGCTTGGACAACGTCGTTTTTGCAAGCAGGGAAAATTATCTCCTCAGTATATAGGCCCTTTTGAGAGATTGTAATGCGTTGGTGAGGTGGAATATCGGTTGGAATTACCACCACGGTTCAGTGCAGTGCATAATGTGTTCCTTGTATCTTAGTTGAAGAAGTATCAACACGATCCTGACCACGTGATCAGATGGGATCATGTTGACCTAGAGCCAGATGCTTTGTTGGTACATATTACAGTGTAGATTATGGTTAGTCAAGAAAATGTATTTCATGGAAAAAAGAATCGGTCCAGTGTGGGTTTTATGGCAACATGGTCAGATTAAGGAAGAGACTTTGAAATGCGAGAAAGAGATGAAAGAGCAGTGGCTAGAACTATTTCAGTCAAGCAATGGTGTTCTACATTTTGAGGACGGAACGACCAATGGTGGGGAGAATCTATTACCCCCAGTTTCTGGTAAGTAACCCTTGTTTTATGATTTTTATGTAAATCAAGTATATGGGAGATGGTTGGGGAAATGTTGGAGACTTTTAAGGTGCACAATGGAAAATTTTGGGCACGCACGGGCTGCGGATGGTTTTCCCAAACCGTGCAGAAGCCATGCAGGTGGTGTCACTTTGGATAGAGGAGACCGCACGGTGTGCACACGGTTTGGGATAACCGTGCGAGGAGGTCTTGTGGAGCACCCCTTCCATGTAGTGACTACCGCACAGATAGGGCACGGTTTGCCTAACCGTGTGGACTAACCTTGCGTGAAGTCAACTTAGATCCTATTTTTAACGATCTAATCCGTTTTATCCTTAAACCCACTCATTTATTCTCTTAGATGGCCCTAACTCGAAATTACTCTCTGTTGAAGATTGGAGAACACTTTCCAAGAATTTTTGAAGTGATCTGGAGGCTTGCCTTGGCGTTTTGAGGCTGGTTGATCGAGGTAAGTCTCGTTCCCTCTATTTTTCTTTGATCTCCTTCTTCCCTATTGATGTATCCTTAGATCTACACCCAAGGTGGGTAGATCTAAAGTAGTGGATGACTTTTAAGTTAGTTTTTGTTATTGTTGGTGATAGGGGAAGGAATCTAAGGAGGTTTCGTGGTGTTTTGACGCGGTTCGTGGTTAGTTTCCCCTGTTTTGTTGATGTAGGTGGCTTCACTCTGGATTCCTATTTATTATAACGTGAATTCTTAGTTTCAAATTTTTTTCCATGATTGAAATGGTTTTTTTATCTGTTATGAATGAATGTTTGAAACCCCTTTTTAGTAACAGGTGAAGGAAATTGTGTGTTTTTGGAAATTTTTTGTTGAAGTAAATTCAAAATGGTGATTTTAAATTGGATATGGTTTTGCTGCTTGAAAGAAATGGTTTTAAATAAATGGGTGAGGATTTATTGATATATTTTGAACACATGTGGTTTTGGGCAAAGATTTGCATGGGTTGTGGTGTGTATTCATGTGCATTGGGGTGGATAAGGTCGAGAAGTACACCCATCAAAAGGTTGGGATGGATAAGGGAGAGAAGTCCCCCCATCACTAGGTTGGGATGGATAAGGTCATGAAGTACCCCCGTCAAGGTAGTCCACTAAGTGATGTCTTAGTGGAAGTATAACTCACCACTCGTGAGTATAGGGAGGTCTAGGTTGCATGCATGGTTGGTTGTGTGGATTAGTGAAATGGAATGATTTTGCCAAATGTAAATGCGATTTTTTTGGATACTTTGCATGGTTTCTTTTCTTGAGAATGATGGTTTATATTTGGAAATTTTTTTTATATAGAACTTGATATATTGTGAAATGTTTTGGAATTGTTTTATATAAATTGTTTTATATAAATGTGCTAACATGTTTTATCCTAGTGGCACGAGTTGGGAATTCATAGGGGAAAAGCTACCGAGTTTCATTAATCACCCACTGATTTGGAACATTGGTGATTTTGCAGATGTCATGTACTGGGATGTTGGAAAAGGTAAAGTGTTTCATACTGCTTTGTGATGCTTGGGCTGGTTTGTAATGTTGGAGCTTGGAGCTTGTGGAGCATGGAGTTGGGTTGTTGTCTTGTAGTCTTTGAGTTATCTTTCCGCTATTTACTATGATGTTTTAGTGTTGGTTTCTACTATGGTACTCTTTTTAGGTTTATGATATTATAAATGGATGAGTTTCCTTAGCTGTTATAATGCATCATTTAGTTGATTAGTTTGGTTATGGTTGTTGGTTCTGTGGTATGTTCAAAATGGGTAAATCATCCCCCACTTGTTTTGAAACCCTTCAGAATTTATTGTCAGCCTTTGGCACCTCGGGGATGTTGCTTAAGGCCTAGTAATGAATCATTGAGCTCTCAAGACAATGGGAATTGGTGGGTCATCACCTAAACCCTTATATTTGTCATAGTTTTGATGGGTATTGTTTAGGGGATCTTCATGAAATATTTTGACAATTTTGGATAGCTCTTCGTATATGCATGATTGTCTCATGTTTTTTCAAATTAATACTTGTTATTATTAAAAAATATGAAATACTAGTTAGTGAGGGTTTTCATGGTTAGAACGCGGTTTGAAAAACTGGTCACCCACATAGTATAAATTTTCCACCCATTTAGGAGGACACGTAATTAAGGCATAGAGTTTTAGAAACTATTCATCCCCCACTAAAAAATCATGATTATGAGGATTTTATAGTTTAAAAAATTCATTAAAATTTACCAATACCCGCATATGAAACACCAATCAACCTATCTCATCACTGTAAATCCTCATAGGTCATCAGAGATCTCAATAACACATTTTGGTCCATTAAAACCCTTCCATAGTGGATCATTTCAAATCAAATTTCCTTTGATCTCTTCAAAGTAAGAGTTATTATCCAATTCTCCTTCATCCACTATTTTATTCTCTATTCCTTATGATTTATATAATCTTCTTGTTTTTTAGATATCTAATATAATTATTTCTATATTTCATCTAGATTGGATTTTATGATATCTATTGTTTTCATTATTCATTAGTGTTTCCAATATTAGGTATTGTGATATGTGAGCATTTTGTTTGTGTGTGTGGTTTTTTAGATGATTAAACAGTGAAATTATACATGAATTTCATGAATTTTTTAGATTGATTTTGGTGAAATTTTAAAAACCCTATTAGATTTTTATCGGGATTTGAAAAAAAGGCCATGTGAAATTGGGGACCCCCACCCCCAATTTTAGTGAATTAGATTATTATTTTTATTTTATTGAAATGTAAAATTGATTTGGATAATTTTATTTGAATGTTGTATTTCAGAAAAATTTCTTAAACTATATTAATAATTACCCTTGGTTGGTTTTAATATATATAAAGAATGAATTTATTAAAAAACATATTTAGTTTTTACAATGGAAATTGGTATATTTAAATTTATTTGGGGAAATATTATTTACATATTTTTGATATATTCTACCAATTATTGATAACTATTTGATCATTATAAATACTTTATCGTTAGTGGTTTATTAGGTATAAACACGCTATGATAGTATTTCCCAAGAAATGGATTGACTATTTACAAATCTAACATAATCATACTTCATAAGGCTTTATCCTTAGAAGGGTGTTGATGAGTCCTCTATGACCAATTTCTGAGGGATGTGTATTCCAATTTTCATTATCACTATATGATTGTGTAAGGATGCCATAACCTATAACTATGATATCTATTGGAAGATGACCATGTTGTTCGTTCGTGATTATTTTCATAAATATGCCATTAGTTATCAAACATATTTATATATTTCTTATTAATTTATATTGTTATTTATATACAATTTTTAATAATACATGTTTAAATTATTCACTCAATTAAGATTAAAAAATGGGTTGATTTGATGTTTCATTAGTAATTATATGCATGTTTAATTTAAAATTGAAATATTTATCTATTTATTAATGTTCTATATTATTACACATGGTGGGAACCTAATGTGATTTTATATCACACCCAATATTTACCTTTGATCATTTTAAAACTTCCTTCTAGCATGTTTGAGAATGGGGAAGCACAATATTGAGTTGGCAGTTGTTTTTGACTCCTTTAAGATTATAGTGATTTTTCTATTGGGATGTGGTTTGTTTATCTATTATTTAATATTACCTTGTGGATTTACATTAGGCTTCTATAAATGTATTACATATGGTACTATTACCCATTCCATGTTTTCTTTTCATCTTTCTAACTTGTATTTTTTCCCCTACTATTTATAAGGAAAACCCCTTTGTAATTTTAGGTTGTATGATGTTAGGTTATGGTCAGCAGCCAATGGGAATCAGGAACACATTTAGTACTGTGGAAAGATCATATTGATTATCAAGGTACCCAAATATTTATTTTACTTCATGATAAATTTGTATCAGTTGTCGAAATTAATCATCTTACATTGATGTCAATATATTGTTCGATTAATATTTTATGAAAATGAGAGGTTGTTCTGATTGGGTTTCCAGATATATTTAACCATAATTTGCATTAATTAACCATGAGTGGTTTTATAAATATGTTATTATGATCATTCTTATCATTACACATCTCTTAATTTTGATATTTTGATATCCAAATCATTTCGATCTATCTACCAAGATTAATATCCCAATTTCCCTTTTTTTATTGTTGTTGTGTGTCATGTTTTAACATATTCAATATTTCCTATTAGTGTTGTATAGAATTATTCCTCTATTATTTCATTATAATCAAGTCCATGAGGAGTCTTCTGATAAACCATAGTGAAAAAATATTTATATATACCATAATCTAATTGAGGTTTTAGTGTGTGTTGTGCATTAATTTTGATTAGAAGATTAACATATTCCCTTTTATACTCTAGATATGGAACCATATATTAGAGAATTATATATTCATTATTTAGAATCTAGTCACAACAATGAAATGAATTTCCATGGAATAAATGATATTTAATAGGATGAAAATTGGATAAGGAGTGTTGATATTTTATTTGGGTTGATATAATCTCTAGATTCTGTCAAGCTGAAATGTTCCATATTCAAGATGAAGGGACATTGAATGATATGTTGGGACACAATGGTGATGATAAAAATGAATAAGGGGTTATAGTGGATGGAAATTAAAGCTTTTTTCACCAACTATATCAATCTTTAGTCATTGGTGTTGTCTAATGATATAATATTTTTTATACTCAGGATGCTTGAAAGAAAGATGATAAAATAAAAAAAATCTTGGATGGGATTATATAGATTTAATTGGAGATTGTACTGAATTATAAGTTGAATAATCAACATTTTGATATGGTACATAGATATAATATTCATTTATAGGTTTTCTTACTTATTATCTATTCAAATTTTTATGATATGGATATATTATTGATGGTTGATACTGACCTTTCTAGTAAGTTAGTGTTTACGAGAGTTTTCATTTCTCCCAGTAGAAGCATTGGGAGTTTGTTTAATGGAATGATATATCCTGATGATTCTCATATTGGATATTAAAAGTAGGCTTCTTCTATATCCATTAATGTTAATGGAATTGTCTCTTTGATTTTATACATGTCTGGAAATCCTTTGATCTTTAAATTGGTTTCCATTGTGGAACCCATGTTATGTGGTTACTAAGGACAATTAGGTCACTTGAAAAGGTTATATCAAGTATATTATTCATGACATTGTTGAACGTGATCATCAACATATAGAAGTATTTTTGTGAAATCATATTCTTAATAAATGATTGGTTTTCAGCCACATGCATCGAGAATTAATCTTCTTAAAAAATTGTAAGAGTATCCATAGGAAGTTGATTTGGGTCCAGCAATAATGAGTGGTACCATCACTATAGAATCAACATTACTGACTACTTTTTTTAAAACTGGTGCATTTCATTCATTCATTTTAACTCATATTATGAATGTGTTGTATCTTCCAATAGATCTATTATATTATGTAATAGAATTTATTACACCCCTCGTTGTGAAGAATTAATAAGGCCATCATACCCTTCTTGTGTGTGATCAATATCATAGATTTATATTTCATAGGATTTTATAGTATTCAACATGAAAATTATTGAAATATTATTTTTGATGGATTAGACTATTTATAACAAAGTGAAAATTGATTAAAATCATCGGTGGTTCTCCATTGCTTCAATCAATGGAGTTTCTTATATTTCATAGAGCATGTGACTTGAGGTTGGGTAGATTTGGTCATTATTTTCCAACGTTGGGAAATTTAATATATATATTTTTTTTCATCTGACGAAATATTTATACGGGTGATCTACCACCATTTGTTTTTTAGTTTTCCAATGTTTTACTTTTTACTTATCGGGTTTTTCAGTAATAATGGATATATAGTTTTCCATTTATTTTGTACATGGTACTTAGTAAGTATTCATTACTTCTAACCTCATGGAACAAGTAGTATTAAAAATTTTAAATCTCCTTTGGATGATATTTTAGAGAAGGGATATATACACCCAAGTACATCACCTTAGGAATAACTTATTCTCATAGATATTAAATTTGATAGATCACATCCCATTAGTGTGGAGTATTGAAAACATAGTTGAGTTAAAGTAAATAACTAGTATCCATGTCCATAGATTAATTATCTTTTTGACTAGTTAAAGGGAGAAAATACTATTTCAATTATTGATCATCGGTATGTTTATCACCAGTTAACAATAATAGAATATTACATTCAAAACAAGTATTATAGAGTAGTATTTTTCATTAAGATAACATTTCCATATAATTTTTTTATAACTAATCCTCATGAAAGGATTGTGGACTTAATGGGTAAGATTTTTCATTTTAATCGTCATTATTTTGTGTTGGTATTTTTGGATTAATCATTGTTTACTATATTTATTGAGAGGATCAAGTTTATAATCTAAGAGTAGTTATGAAATTTTTGGGAAATCATTATCATTATTCTAGTCTTTAAAATTGTGATTTAAATATTCGGGAAGTTTATTCATGGAAAACATGCTATAAGAACATGGATTTTCAGTTCATAATGAAAATGTGAATAATATTATGACTTGTGTGGAACATCAAAAGGATATAGTGATTTGGAGAATCTTGGGGTTAATTGGATATTTTCATCAATTTATAACGTAAATATCAAGGTAGGATTCTTTGATGACAGCCCAACCTCGAAGGTAGATAATGATTCATTGTGATGAAAATGATAGAGCTATTTTGTTATGATGAATCTTCATTTGAATACATCATCATTAACGAATCTGCTAGAAGATGACATGGTCTATGTGTCCCTCATTGATGAATTGGGATTGGGTTGGGTTGTGCTCTTATACAGGGGGATAATGTCATTGTATATGACTCTCAGCAAGTTATGAAAAATGAGAATAATTATCTAACCCATGACCCTATACATGAAGATGTGATTCATGATCTTAAGAGATGGAATAATTACCGTTTAAAATAATGGTTTTCTAAGTATTATGTTCATAAATAAATGACTTATGTCATCCCTCAAAAATATTTGAATCTCTTCTAGTAGTCTTTGGTAGATTTTTTCAAATCAGTTAACATTAACATCACTATACCCATGGGAAGGAGAATTTTATCATTGATTCCTTGAGTAGGGAACATACCACCTAGATAATAAACAAATCATCATAAGAATGTATCTTGGTTGAAATTTTTTCAAATACACATATTGGTGTTCCAGAAATAGAGGATGAGGTTGTTTTGTATACTGTTCAATTGATCACCACTCTTATCTAGATGATTCATCAGTAAAATCACCATAATGAGTATTTTTGTCTCATTAGAGACTATATTTATGGTGTGGATATTTTTGTTCTGTGGTCAATGTCCATTTAGGGTATTCTAGGTTTTTAGAATCATTTTAAGTAATGTTAATGGTGGGGAAAGATGTAATTGGAGTTTTTTAAAATTCACAATGTGTAGGTCACCCATGAACCAAAATGATGTTCTATGATATATGATGATGATTCCAGTGGTTACGTATGTGAGGGAAAATTATGATTTTGTCTTCCATTGATATACATGCCAGTATGTCAAAGATAAACACCAAAGGAGATTTGGTTGTCTTTATCTACTTACCATGCTGTCATGGAATTGGTATGAAATATATATTTACTTTTTGGTGGGGATTTTTATTAACCTAGAGAAAGAATAATTTTATATGGGTTTTGATCAATAGGAAGACTAAATCAGTTGAAATTATACCTATTCAAGATAAAACCAAATTTTACTAGTTGTAAAAATTCTATGTTGATGAGATTAATATATTTCTTAGAGTTCCATCTACTATAGCCTCTAATAGGGAACCACTTATCACTTATATCTTTGGAGATACATTATGGGGGAACTGGGATATCATGTTTATTTGAGTGTGATATTTCATTCATTATTAGATGGACATATATAAAGATCTATAATAATTTATGAGGATATGATCTATCAATGCGTCATTGACATTTATGGGGCTTCATATGACTATTTTGGGATAGTTTTGTAACACACCATGTGTTTAATTTATGTGTCATCTAAATTTAACATCTTCGATATCATTTTTATCATGTTAAATCACGATTAAAAAATTAATGTAAAATTAAATATTAACATGGTTGTTAGAATAGTAATGTGACCATTAGGAATAGTTCTCTAGACATATAAATAATAACCTCACTAGTAACATATATATGACTCTTTTATCCCATTATTGTGAATATGTTATATTTATATCATTGAATAATAAAATAAATTTTAAAAACTGATTAATTAGATATAAGAATTTTTGTTAAATGTAAAAGTTTATTTTCAGTTTAATAATTAATATATTTGTTTAAATGAAAATTTAATATCATAAAATATTTTAAAAAATTAATTTTTTTTATTTATAATTATAATATAATTTTATGGGACTATAATTAAATTTTCATTTTTTCGCAAACTTAGTTATATTATTAAAATCAATATTTTTATAAAAAAATTTGGATTTTGTATCAATACTAAATTTCTCATATTTATAAGATTATGTTTTTAAATGGATTACATTTTTTATATCTAAAAACCAGAATATTTTTAGGGTGATTTTTTGGTATTGTCTCATAAAATCAAATTTTGGGGAATAGTGAAATATGGTTATTTATTGTATTTAACATTATATGTGATGAAATAAATTAATGAGTCATTATTGTTGTAGAAATGAGATAAGCACTGATTTGTTCAAACAATAATTTTATCATTAAATTATTTAGAAACAATAATCAATACTATTTAGAGTATTGAGAAAAAATAATAAACTTATGAATAAAATAATAAAATATCACCCATCGAATCCGCTATAAATACCATACCTCAACACCTCAAATCCACACACCTTATAAGAATTATATATTTGCTATATTTTTTCCAATTACTATAAAAATGATCTTAATCATGTTATAGTATTTCTTGTATTAACAAATGACAATTTTCATGTTCCTTATAGAGGTTCTCAAAGAGATGACATTAAAGTTGTAATTCCAACCACATTTTTATTTTACTTTATTTTATATATAAATCTATCCATCACATCACATATTATAACTGACAAGAAAAAATAATAATCATATATATTCTAGAATATTATTATGTTAATGGAATATTCATCATCAAATCTCTTCTGAATTCCTTTCATTCTTAAATTTAGAATATCATATTTGAGGTTTCAAGTAACAACCTTCATGGACAATGTGATTTCGTTTTTCACTACATCCATCATATATGGTTATAAAAAAATTCTTAAAGTTTATTTTTATATATTTATTTAAACATATCTAATGTTTCATAACTTCTATATAAACATACTATTAAATAAAATGTTACTAATTCTTGATGGTCATAAAATATGCCAAAATAAATTGAATCATTTTCATTAATGTTTTATCAACTAAATAATCCCTTTACCATATAACCAATAAGCATATATAATGATCTAAAAATTTTTAAGATCAATAATACTAAATAATTTACCATCTACCTATTATATTCCTTTTTCACAAAATCTATCAAGATTATGAATAACTTTAACATCCATAATACCCAAAAACAAATGATTCCAGAACAATGAAATTAAGCATTATAATTCAATGGAATTACCTTTAATTTACATAATAAAATGGTTGTAAATCAAATATATGATGAATAGAATCTGAATTGTGTAAATAAGAATGAAATTTTTTTATATCGAACATTATTTACAATTGAAAAATCCCATTCAGTCCAAATGTTTGGGATTTCACATCTCAGTTTAATTTCGGTGATATATTCCATATTCAACATGTATTTATTGAGTGAGGTGTATATATACAACCCTTTTATATATCATCATATGAATAAAATAATATTTATGTTATTAAATTACTCATTTGTTGATAATAAATTTTATGAGGTATATGGTTCTATTGTTTACAATGTTTTAAGGGAATGATAAACAAAATATATATTGTATGGGTTAATCATAAACTAAATTTATTAGGAAATGTTGTGATTAATTTACAAATGAATTGTTATTATCATAAGTTGTGTAAAAAAATTATATTTATTTAATGAAAATTTAGATGAACAATTAATTTAGTTAACACTCAAAGTTCCATTAAAAATAATATTTTAATTGTTTCATTTTTTAAAATAATAAAGAAATGATTTTTAAAATATATGAAATGATAATAATTTATGGATTTAATTATCCCTTTATGTTTTAAATAATCCTATACATATTTACAATGTTATTTACATGGAAATTTTTTCATTTTATAATTGAATTTACTTTTAAATAAGGGAATCTAAAGTAAAAAATTTTTATTTATCTCAAGAAATTTTCAATGATTTCATTATATTATTTTCATATCTATCAACACCTAAATATTAATTATATTGTTAATTTACGTTGATCACTTCTGATACCAACTTCCATATTTTATTTAATTTTTATATGATTATTTTTAATGGGGAAGTTATATCATTATAACATTCTCTATATTACTCTAGATCATTTATGATCATTTTATCTATTGGTGAAATTATTTACAATTCACATTCTAGTTTCAATATTAATGACTCTGTTGATTATGATTCACCACATTCATATAATGAATTCATTAGACATAGTTTCTGTTTGGAGGTGACCTCTATAACCCCTTGATAAATTAATAGGTCTCATGAGATAATCTAAACTAGGTTTTAGCTGAGGCCTTACCAATTTGTGTAGACTTCCTGGATAAGGACATGATGGTATGTTTTTTATTCCAGGAATTATGAATTACCTCGTAAAGAGATAAATTATTGATATTAAATTTCATTACTAAACTTGAAGAATATTAATATTTATGTTTTGTACTCATGTAATTATTTATATGGAATTATTTGATCATATTTTATTCCAGCCAGATAATTCCCAAGATTATGTTTTAATGGGATGTTTTTTGATAAAACCTTGAATTATTAACTATGTTTATTTGTGATAACCTACCATTGTATTCTTATCATTACTAAGCATATCATATCACCAATTTCATATTTTATATTTATCCCCTTGATGAAAATATGTATATTATGACTCACATGCAAGGATAATATATGAATAAGGATGTTTCCAATGGGTTTTCAATGTTTTTTTCCATTTCATGTTTTAATGTAAAACATCTATTTGTATCTAGTTATCCAGAGACACAAAATAATTCAGTCCTTAATGATGTGATTTCCTTGTTTATTATAAAAATATAGTAATTTAATTCATTGACTCCATCATATTGGAACTGATTCCTATACAGTTCATATAAGAGGAAATTAATAAGATAGGTTCAAAACTAGATTTATGAAAACATTAATTGTGGGTCAATAACCCTATAACTGATATTATGAATATTACCAAGGTAACTAAAATTTTTATGTTTAGGTGTTTTATACTTTCAGTGTTTCACTAGATTTATAATTTCTTAATCTAATGTATTGTATTCTATTTTTTATAAATGGAACCTATTGGAAGGAATGTTAATTTTATCAATCCACATATTTTATATAAGGATTTTTATTGTGACATCCCAGGTAAATAAAGAATGTCAAATTTTAATATTAATTAATATTTGTAAATTAATTATTAATTTTACTTTAAAGGTGATGCTATGTTTTTTTGCATACCCAATACACAACAATGTGTTTCTTTGGAATCTTACATTGCACACAGTGTTAAGTTGTACAGAAAATTAATATATTATTATTATTATTTTTAATGGTAGTTAATATATAGCCATTAAATTTTTATAATAAATATAAATAACTAAAATATTATTATACATGTTTGTTAAATATTTTTACATTTATCCAAAAAAAGTTAGTGCCTTAAAATGTGAATGAATCTAATTTACTTTAAAAGGTTGATTTACAACTTTTTAATGGAGAACCCTCTTTAAATCTAGTTTTAGTCACTTTAATATGTTCTTTTTGACAAAATAAAATTATTCTTTATAATTGGGGCATCAAAATTTACATTGTGTAAAATTTTGGTATTTTTCTGATGAAATTCATTTTTGATGAATAGTGAAAATACTGTATTTTAATTCAAAACTAACTTTTAATATAATTTATTTATATGGATGGATTATCTTTTTAATCTGTTTTAAAGTTTAATTTGATAAAATTTTTACCATTTAATCCAATGTTGGTCATTTGAGTTAATTTAACTGTTAAATTTTACATAAACAAGTGTTAATCTTTTGATAGTTAATATTTCTAAAAACACACTTTCTCTTCTGATAGTGGGAATTAATTTTAAATTAATTTCGACCACTTATGTGATTTGAATTTGGAAAAATTTATTTCATTTTTATAATCATGAGGTCCAAACTTTTTAAATAGGTAACTTTTATTTTTACACATTTTAAATATTTACTTCAGTTAAAATTTTATTTACCATGGCTAAAGGGTAAATATGGTACTAAGTGTAAATAAATATTATTATAATAATATAACATTACCCTAAAATGTTTTCTAATCCTATTGGTTCACAAATAGCCGACCATGTCCATATTTTGGTAGATTTTGGGACCCCATGGAGCCCCATGGGAGTGATAATGAAACTTTATATTAATTAACTTAAAGAAAAGACAAAAATGACATCAACAAATATCTTTTAGTAAATTAATTTTTACATAGTATTATATAAGCTATCATTTCGACTAAAAATATTATTTGGAAGCTAAAAATATTTTATACATCATTTTAATTTTTTTATAATCTTTAAACATCAAATAAATTAAATTATTTATGACACGATAATGATGCAGTGTTTACCTCATTAATAAAAGATTTAAATAAATAAGATTATAAAGATTAAAATAATGTACAAAAACTGTAAAATTATTATTGGATGATTTTACTTAGACCATTATTAATCTTATCATAGAATTTAATAAGTTTTGGACCTTATAAAACGACAGTAATTATATAATAAAATAATAGTTTCACACTTTCCTAAAGATCCCCTCCTCCCACGTATAAAAAGGCCTCACCTCTATCTCATTACCCAAACCTATCACGCCCCTTAGATCATCAAAAACCTTCCCAAATAAGATAGCAAGATCCCTATATTTCACCTAGAATCCTTAACCTAGGTATAAGTCACCTCAATAAACCCTTTTGGTTCAAACCAAAGAGAGTTACACGATTTAAAGGTAACATCTTCTCTTAAGTTCTTTTGTTTTATTTTACTCCTCCAACACCTAAAAGCTTTTTATTATTTTAATTTATTAAAAAACAGTATCCTAAATATACTAGGATGTTTTTTTAATAATTATTCTAAATTAACTTTATCACACCTCTATATAATGGGTAAAGAACGTACTGTTTCTATAGATGGCAAACTAACGCCTCACAAAATGATGATCATTCAATTCTCTTCTATCACCTCTCATGGTGGCCATTATGATTGCACTATATTTATATATGATATATATTATGTTTATTTTTTCTTTATTATTCTATATATTTCATTTATATAATACCTCTATGGTTTCCATTATGGGTAAACACGATAATTTCATTTTACTAAGTGCAGACTACAGCCCCCTCAATGTGATATGACTCGTTAATACCATATGTGGGACTTATAAAGGATGTAGTTAATGATATTATATATAATATTCTACTTTAATTATAATATACCTATGTATAATTATATTTTAACTCTATGAAATATGAAATATAAATGAATGTAGCGTTCGTGCGTACGTACGGCTTACCATCTTCATGAACGGTGCATTTCATTTCAAAACTACAAATGTTATGTATTGTTATAAATTCATATATATATTCTGGATATATAAGATATATAGGATATCTAAATCATTAATATCATTCTGGAGACAATGGATGTTTGACCACTTAGACATCTAGTAAAATATAAGAAGTTCATTTTTGACTCAAGTACCAAATATCGACAAAATAACCATTATTAACTAAAATGATTACATAATGTTTATAACATGGTTATATTAAAGGAAAAATAAACTTGAAAAAGGTTCTTAATAATTTATATATTAACTTAATTTTATTATTCAGGAAGAACAAGGAATAAACGAGTCAACTCGGACACGAGGTAAGGGGTTTCTTATCTCACTTCTAATTCCGTGATATTTCCATTCTTTGCCACTAATTTATTGCATGTGGTGTATTGTGTACTGAAATTTGATTTATATTATCATGATTATATTTATATTCTTGTTATACTACGAATCATTTGGTGGTTATTAACTTTTGTTCATATGACTCAATTGATTAAAACATGGTAAGGGATTTTCATCTCACTTTTTATTCCCATGAGATTCAGGATATATTTGCCACTATTTCCTTTTTTGTGGTGCATGTAATGACCAAGATTGAATTCATAATTTAATATAATTTAATTTATGGGTATTTTAATATTCATTTTATGGTCCTTCTTTCATGGGTTTTATGTTTTGTAAGTTACCAAATCAGTAAGGGAGCCTTTTAACCCCGTTTCCATTCCTTGTGTAAATCGTCTAACTCTTAATTATGTCATGATATGATTATTTTTAGAATCACTATTTATTAATTTATGTGGTAATTTCCACTCCCCTTTGTGTGTATATACTTTTGATACACATAATCACTCCATTGATAAATTCTCAAGTCATCGATATGAACTTGATAAGATTAATTTTAATTCGATTTCCATTTATTGAGTTAAACATCCAATTCATTGGTTTTGTATTAAAAAGAATATTTGCGAATGTTCACTGATGGATTTAAACTGAATATCAGATCATATTTAGTTTATTTATATATGTCACACATTATTATGTAATTGATTTATTAATAATCTACGGATACAATTTTTATAAAGGATTTCATCTAAATTTACATTCCATTGAGACTTCAATGTTTTTATTCACCAATTCAATCTTATGTGGTGTATATACTATCCTTTGCCATATTATATCATGAATCCCTTTATTCTCCAGATATTATAAAGTTATTAATAAATGACATTCCTCAACTATTTTTATTCAAGCGTCTCTCATTTTATAAAAAACTCTTTAACAAAAATATCATTTTGAATGTTTTAAAGATTTATTATTCTAAATCCTTATCATTAATGTCCATGTTTTAAAAAAAATGGTTTTAAAGATTTATTTATATGGACATTAACGTTTTTAAATGATAATTTATTTAAAATTTTCAATGTCTTATGGGACACTTTGATTCAAAAATCGCTTTATCAAATGTGTTAAATTGTTTTTAAAATGATTTTAAAAGGCATTGTTTATTTCAATATATTGGTTTGATATATTTTTATTGGAATGTGGAAATTGTATATTTCTATCATGCATATGCTATTTGTTATGAATATGATATGGTTATTGGGAATTCTTTACGAATACGGTTGGATCTATGATAAACCTAGGGCGGGTGAGCCCAATATATCTCCCCAATGCATTGGGTAACATGATGGAGGTAAACGTTAATGTTTCTCCTAAGAGATTTAGGGAATATACTATGATGGAAATTCCGAACGTAAATCCATACATAGGTATGAATGCTACAATGTAATTATTTTATGGATTCCACAAGTTACCTTAATGATTTATGACTTTTTTGTGTTATTCATAAATATTATGATTTCATGTTGTATATTATGATTAAAAAGAATGGTTTTCTTATTTGTATTTATTGATGGGATAATGTTTTCGTTCCTTATTTTATAACCCTTACTGAGCTTTTTATGCTCATCCCATGTTTTTAAAATGTTTTCCATAGGACTTAAAGATGAATAAGGGTCCAGAATGGGATCAAGGAAAAGTCATGATGTCTAAAACATGGAACTAGACATGTTTCTTTTTAAGAGTTTTTATGTTATTAAAAAATGGATACTGAGTATTAGTGTCTACATGTACTATTAATGTTGATATGAAACAGTTATGACCTAATTCTATTAAAATCTAAACCTAAAAAGTTCCTCAATTTTAATTATTCATTTAATTCAGGATTATGTAATGTTTAAGGTTGGGTCCTTATGTTTATTATATTAATGATAATGATATTGGAGCAACATGTTCAAGTGGATCTGAAAAACATATAACTATACTAGGAAAACTAAATTAGTTTATGAACAATATTGAAACATTCATGGAGCAACCTCATCCACAATGATTTGAAATAATGATATAATGATTTTTGTAACAATAATATCAATTGTTAAATTGGTCGAAATTCCCATTTGTAGTTGAAAAATGGATAACATCCACAGAGAAGGTATATATCTCTTTTGGATGTAACAAATGCGAGATGGATTTCATGGTTGTTTATCTTCTCTCAAGAGATGAAGATCAATAGTTGTAATTAATTCAAAACAATAAGCAGGATTATAAAATTAACAATGTGGAATTTGAGGATATTAAGTAAATTTTATTAGAAAAATATTTCCCCCATTAATAAAAGTGTACATATAGATTAAATTATTCAGTCTAAGAGAGAAATATGGTGAAAATAATTCTATATATAATGCCTAATTTACATTGATAACAAGGAATGCTGTTATCAATATTAGTAATCCAAGGATAATGATTGTACATTTATTTTATGTTATTAAGACAATTATATGAAGGGAACTAGTCTACCAATAATTATACTCATATGAGGATATAGTATCATCTAAAATGTAGATAGAGAAATAATCTTCCTATACATATATATTCAAAGAGATACATTATAAGAAGAGGGATACGAGGTAATCTAAGATATTAAATATGAATAAATTAAAAAATAATGAATAAAAATTCCATTATAAAGTAAATGGGGAATTAAAAATAATGGAGCATTATTATTTAGAATTGTATTTTGTTACATTTTTATCCCAAAACTTCACCATTACCATAACTACTAGATAATTAATGAAGTCAAAAATGTAAAATGATTCAACTGCAATGTGTCGGGACTCTATGAACATGATTTTCCTAGATAATAAGGAATAATTCCCAAGAAAAGACCAATGAAACATGGCCATCCACAACTCTATTAAAATAGTTGAGGATAATGTTCGTAATGATATGGTAGAAGATTAATTACACACCTCTTCTAATTTATCTAATTCATTATTTGATTCTATATCATTGAATTCATTTATATCACAATAGTTTCATCTATGAAAATAATATTTCCAATTCACCTTAACATAAGAGTTTAATGAAAAAACACCTCATAAAAACCTTACTGAAATAATTATTTATCCAAAACTTACAATTAAGACAGATAAACCATCTCTAATTACATAATTTTTTATCATAGATTTCATTTATTTTGATATAATCCTTGCTATGGAATGTACATTAATATATAATGAAAAATATTATTTCAAAGAGAAAGAAATTATGACTCATGATGATGACATAGTATTTTATATCTTTAAAGTGGAGAAATAACCAACTTGGTCATATTTAGATCCACTTCATGTAACACTTCTAACTGATATTTTTGGAGAGGAAGATAAGATATAAACCAATGTTTAAAATGTGATCTTCAAATTGAGGATATAACTATTGTATCATTATACAATGATGTATTTACAAAGGAACTACCTATAAATTCTATTGGGTGGGAAGTGGGGTTTTCTATTGATTTAATCCCTGATGAAAGCCCTATATCAAAGTCTCTTTATAAATTATAAATTCTGGGGTTGATATAGATAAATATAAAACTATAGGAATTTATTGATAAGAGATTTACAGCCCTTGTAATTACACCTTGGGGATCCCCTATTATTTTTTTTTCAAAAACAAAGAAGGATTTATGAGGTTGTACATTGACTATAGAGAGGTCAATGTTATTAAAATAAATAACAAATATTATTTCCCTCATATTTATGATTAATTTGAATGGGTTCATGTAACTAAATATTTTTCAAACATTCACCATGATTCTGGGTATCATTAGTAGTTTTTAAAGAGAGAATATATTCCAAATACATCATTTCAAACAGGGTATGGACATTATCGTATTACAATTATTCTTTTTGGATTGAATAATATACACTCTAAATTTATGGATCTACTGAAAATATTGTTCAAAGATTATCAAGAAATCTTTTTATGGTATTTATTGTTGATATATTGGTATACTCCAAAATCTATGAGGACAATTATAATAACGTTCATATTGTTTTATAGATTCTTAGAAGAAAATAAGTTTAGGGGAATCTGATAAATTGTGAATTATTTCATCAACAAGTTTCCTTTATAGGCTATATTCTCTCCATTGATGGAATCATGGATAATCCTATGAAGATAAAGGATGTCCAAAAAAGTTGATCCCAATCAATATAATAGAAATACATAGAATCATTGCTTTAGCATGTTACTATCCTAAAAAATTTCAAAAACAATCATGACAATCTTATCCATTAAACAAGATTATTATAAAGGGGATATGTTTATTTGGACAAATAAACATAAAGAAATCATTGATTTCATTAAGAAAAGATTAGTGAATGCTTCGTTCTAGACTCTTAAATCAAGTAATGGTGGATTTTAGATTTAGAGTGATGCATCGAAGAAAGGGAATGGTTATGTACTGATTTAGAATGATAGAGTTATTTCAATTTCATCTTGGAAGTTATGAACTAATAAAAAGAACTATACAACCCATGATCTTGAGTTAGTGGATATAATCACTGATCGGATGATATGGAGACATTATCTCTATTGGGAATTATGTGAGATATATTCACATCCAAGAGTTTTAAATGTATATTCTCATAAAAGGAACTCATCATGGAGGAAAGATGATGTCTTGAGATTGTCAAAAATTGTGAATTTATAATAACCTACCATCAAGGGAAGTTATATAAGGTACCATATAAATATAGTTGGAAGTATCATGGAGTTGTTATTTTTTAGGATTTACAGGGATCCTGTGTATGTGGATCTAGTGATGATGTATATGGTAATTATCAAGGAATGTTAAATATTGCTATTTTTTCAAATATATGAGAACTGATTTTTTGAAAAAAAATAATAAAATATCATTTAGATGATGATAATTTTCAATATAGAATTAATATTATGAATGATGGAAAATTGTCAAACATCATATATGATGATGGTAGTTTAAAATTTTGTAAGCGTCTCTATGTTCCCTCTATAACTGGTCTAAAATGGGAATTTGTAGATGATGCTCAAAACACAAATTTATCTATATAACATGGTACAACTACGAAGTATAAATATTTTATGGAACGTTTATGTGTGGATAATACAAATCCATATATTGTTGATTATATATCATGTTTTTTTTTGTTTTTCAATATGTAAATGATTAAAGACAACATTCTATAGGGGCCACGCAACCTCTATCTATTCCTAAATATAAATGGTATGCCATCACTATGGATTTTTTTCACCGTATTACCAAAGAATCCACAAAATAATGATCCCAAATTTTTAATTTTTGATCTACTTCGAATATATACACATTTTATCACTAGAATTGTAAATTTTCCATTAGTGAGCCTTGAAAAAGTCCATATTAGTGTTGTTTTAAGAAATCATAGTGCACCTCTATCCATTATTTATGATCAAGATCCCTATTTCATAAAAATATATAGAAAATTATTTTGAATAATTTGGATACTAAGCATCATTTTTATAATTCTTATCACACTCAAACTGATTGAATGATAAAAAGTATTATTCAAACATTATTAGACAAGTTGAGATCATGCAAAACTGACTTCAACAGAAGGTCGGATTATTATTTACCATTAGTATAATTTAACTCTAATAATATTTTTCATTCAAGATTTCAAATGAAACATTATTAAGTGTTATATGGTAAGAGATGTTGTACACCAACATTTACCGATGATGTTGCTGAAACGATTCTAATAGTATAAGGATATATTGAAGATACAATGATATAGGTAAAGAAAATATTCACACATGTCAAAGAAACAAAGATTTGGAAAAAATACCCATGTTGTTAACTGGAGAATTGATTTAGTGTTTCATGTGGGAAATCACTTATTCGTTAGTGTATCTTCAGGGAAGGTCGTTATAGGATTTCATATGAAAGGGAAACTAATACCTATGTGAATTAGAACTTTTTATATTCCGAAGAGAATTGGAGTTGTTCTATTTTGTTTGGAAATGCCACATTGACTTTATAACATACTTGACGTGTTCCACATTCCTTTTTAAATGATATTGTTCTCGAACCCATCTCTTGTTTTGACATCTGAAGAACTAGAAAAAAAATAATTTATCCTACTATCGAGAGTGTATCGAGATTCAAGATACTAGAGGACATGTGTTGAGTAATTTAATGATTCGTCTAGTAAATGAAATTTGGAAACCCCATAATATTAATTAGGCAACATGGTATCCAAAGGAAATTACAATGAAAAAATACCCAACTATTATTAAAAGGTTCCATTCAAGAAATGTGGAGGAAGAAATTTTTTGTGCAGGGGAAAACATAAAACGCAGTGAATTTTTTTTATCTCTCTCATAAATTTAACATATTTGACAACATATGTTTCATGAAAAACCATGTTTATAACAAACATATACTATTAAATATTAACATGATCATTGGAATAGTAATATTGTTTTTATGAATAGTAATATGTCCATTAGAATAATAACCTCATCTATGAATGTATATATATAATATTTTGGTATCATATAAATGAAAGTACGGTATATTTATATGATGGAATAATTAAAATTTTTCTAATGTCAATTTTAGTGTTGGTATTATTATGAAACCTAAATTTTAATTGTAATTTCATAATTAATATAAATATATAAAAAAAAATTTATTTTCATAATATATATTCATCAAAAAATATTTTTTTCATTATAGTTATATGATTATTATAAGATACCATTATTAATTTTTCAATGTGTCACAAATTTCTTATAATAGTAAAATCATTTTTTCGAATAAATGAATATTTTGTATGAAAACTAATTTTCTCATATTTTGAAAATTATTTTAAAAATATTTTGTCTTGTTTTGAAATATAAAAATCAAAAAATGGTTAGGGAGATTTTTGAGAGTTTTCTAAAATAATTGAATATTTGTGAATAGTTAAAATTGGTATTTTACTATATTTCACATTAGAAGTAAATAAATGAATAATTGAGTCAAAGATAATATAGGGACGAGTTAATAACTAATTTTTTTGGAAATCAAATTCTATTGTTACTGTATTTATTCAAAACAATCAAAAAATTGATTTTATTGATCCAACCAAATAAATTGATGAATAAAATAATAAAAAACGCCACTCCCCTACACAATAAAATCCACCCCTCACCTTATCTTCTCCACACACATTATATGATATGTAACATTCTTATATTCTACCCATTTTTTCTCTTAAATCTATTTGCTGAATTCTGGTCTTTCTGGTCACCCCAAAACACCATTTCCAATTTCATTAACGTGGTTTACAAGGAGAGGATACTCAAAAGGTATGATCCTCCATCTTATTTTATTTTATTTTATTATAATTACCTAAAATACCCTATAAAAAGTGAAATTATAACTATATTAACATATATATATATATATATACTTAACTTTTATTTGGTAAATTTATAACCATCATCAAATATCATATCCCTTTCTTTTTTTCGAAAAAATGATAGCATTTCCCTTGAGGTGTCGAATCACAGACTTCGAGGATGATGAGTTTTCATTTTGTTTACTTACATAATGGGTGGTAAAAAAACCATTTATAAAGATAAAATAGATCCTAATAATTTTATTAATACTTATTCAATATTATAGTACCATTTTGTTAATATAATATTTAGTATAAGTATTCCAATTCATGACGGTATTACAAATTGACAAAATAAATTGAATCATTTTCATTGACTTTTTATCTAATGGATTATAATCATACCATATAAAAAATTACATATGATATCATATTATCATATTTAACTTCATTATTATTAAATAATATCACATCTAAAAATTTAACTCCCTTTTCAAAAGAATCCCCATAATTATACAAAGGCAATTGTCTATAAAATAAAAATAATAAACACTCATGGAACTATGAAATTAAACATTATAATCCATAAAAATAGCCATAAATAAACATAATAAAATATTAATAAATCAAATATCGGTTTATTTGGATATTTTTTGTTTGATTAATGGATCTAATTTTAATATACAGGACATTATCTACATGTGCAGAACACTTTCGGATATATGGTAACTATTTTCTCATCTCACTATTATTTTTGTTAGATATTCCATATTCACCAATTATTTCTTGTGTGATGCGTATATATAATTACATTTGAAATATCATATCATGAATCACTTTTTATGCTTGTTATTCATTGTATCATGTTGTGATCATTAATTTTATGAGGCACATGGTTTGACAGTTTACAGAGTGGTAAGGGAATTATTATCCCAATTTACAAACTTTTGGTTAAACATCTACTCTATTTTTTATGTTTGGATGTGATCTGGTGTCAAATTAATTCTAATTGTCATATTTTTAATTTAAAAATTTTATTTTTAATTACATATAACACACATAATAAATTCATTTGGATAATAGCCCCACTTTTATTTAAAAATATTCAACTAAATGAATCTTTTTTAAATATAGAAGAATTTTTTTAAAAAAAATTATAGGGAATGAGAATATTTTAACAGTTTAATGACTCTATAATGTTTCCAAAAATCCTCTACATTGTTTCCATGTCACTTAAAATGTAAATATTATAATTTATAATTATAGTAGTTTTTGAGTAATGGAATCTAATGTAAAAAAATTTATTTCTCTCAATAGATTTTAAATGATATGTTGGAGTATTTTCATATATGTCATCAAACATTGGTGAAACATTTTATTAATTTAGGATGATATCTTAGGATGCCCTACACCAAATTTTATTAAATTTTTTATGATAATTTTTACTAGGGATGAATTATCCTTATACCATTATCCGAATTACTCTGGATAGATTATGATTATTTTACCAATCAAAGAAATTATTTACATTTAATATTATAATTTCAATATGAATATATAATTGAGAAATTCTGTAGAATTAGTATGTGTTTTTTGGAGCCTGTTATATCCCCTCAATTCACCAGTAGGATCCATCACACAATCTAGACCTAGTTTTGTCAAAGTCCTTACCCATTTATGTCAACATCATGGTCGAGACCTTGATGGTATGTTAATGATGTACTTGATTATGAATTCCTACATTATGAGGATAGATATTGATATTACTTATGATTATTAACCTATTTGAAATTGCATGGTTTTGTTTCACAATCATGTGATTATTTATATTTCTCTATTTGATCAACATTTATTCCTTCTATATTGTGCTCATGATTTTTTTAAAGGGAACATTTTTTTTAGTTATTCACCTTTTATTATTGTGTTTTTTCATTTTTGATAAAAATTTTTGTTATTATTACCCTTACTGAGCATCTGATCTCACCCCATTCATATATAATATATTTACATTGGATTACATGATATATATTATGACTAACATATGGAATAATATTATATAATAGGGATCTTTCCAAAGGATTGTCTATATTGTTTTCCATTTCATGTTGAGATGTAAAACAAATCTTTGTATCTACAATTAAAAATCTACTAAATTATTCTATCATTTGGGATGAGATATTTTTTTTATTATTCCAATTTAAAAATGTATGGGACTATATCCCAACTAATGGGTTCAAGATATTTATTGGTTGAGTTTTGTATTAAAAATAGATTCCAATATGCAATAAAAATGAAACCATTTGAGAACTTGTATAATTTCCCTTGTAAATCTAATTTGGGTTGATCAGATATTGGTGAAAGTTAGTTGGTTTAAAATATATATGTTCAAGACACCACACTAGTGATTTATTTCATTCATCATAGAATTTTTATGAAAAAGAGTTGGTAGAAATCTCATATTGATCTTCATCACTTTCAATTTGACTTTTCAATTGGTTATCAAGTATATATTAATAATTCATCTCATATGGATTATTTATTGAGATGAAGGAAAGGTAAAGTTACACCTTGTTTTTTGGATCCTTTTGAGCTTATTGAGTTAGTGGGTAAAGTGTGTTAACATTTATAACATACTCAATGGGACATGTTGATATTATAACATGTGTCGCATCTATGAATGTGTCTTTCTAATCCATATCACTTTTTGATATGGAGTGATCTTAAAGTCAAGCATGATGTATTTTTGATTAATATTCCAATTTGGATAGCTTCTAATAAAACTAAGGATCTTGTTGGTAGTATTATACATTTGTGTTGAGTTATATGGTAGACTATTTTTGATACACATGTGATGTGAGAGGGAGATGTATGAATGAGAGAGGAGTCACCTCATATTTTTGAAAATTATATTGTCTAACTGAATTTTAGGGGACATAATGTTTTGATATTGGCCATTTGTAGAATACTATTACATTTTCAGGTATTCATTAACTCCTCTTTTCACCCAATATTGGTTTGGGATCATTTAGGTTTTCTTCAATATGATATTTAAAAATTATGTAAGCCTATTTGGTTGTGCATGGTTGTCGAATTGTTTTTCCAAACCATGCATCATGTTTGACCATATCATTAAAACCATGGTAGTGAGGGTTTTTATGGTTGGAATAATGTTTGAAAAACCATTTCCCCACCTAGTATAAAATGTGAATCCCTTTAGAGGGGAGCATGGTTAGGGTGCACAGTTTGGGAAATCATGTGGCCCCCATTAGGAAATCCTTCTTACAAAATCTTTTAATTATGAAACCATTTTATATTTTCCTAATCAAACCATAGGAACCCCCTATTAGACTATCATGGTATTAGACGTCCTTCTAGGTCATTGGTTCACTTAATGGTCCATTTTGGCTCTTCTAAACCCCATATATGGTGAATCTATTATTAGTGAACATCATTCGATATCTACCCGATAATAGTTACTCTCTAGTTCTCTATCTCATTATCTAATATTCTCTCAACATTAGTATTTTTTAGACATTATTTTTGTTGAATATATAAAATCCTTCATTTTAGATATTAAATCACAGTTTGAATCTCGAATCCCATTTTCTAATGTTAGTAATTGGAGCTTCTCATTTTGAATGTTGAGATACATGATCACTTTGTTAACGTAAGTGGTTCCTTCTGATTTTTTCTAGTTAATATATCCTTAAATGGATTGATTGATTTATATTTCATTCAATTTAATTTTGAAAATATTATTTTGTGTGGATCGTTATTTGAAATATATTTGGAGTGAGAAATTGTGGAAATACAAAATTATAGTGATTTGGGATGTGATTTATATTTGATGGAATTGTGAAATTGTTCTAGAAACATTTAATTTAAAATTCTATTTCTGAAAAAATGATTCAACTATTTTGATAATAAGTGTGGGATGGTTTTACCAAAAAATGTGAATGAATTTATTAAAAACATATTTTTCTTATTAAATGAAAACTAAAATCCTGAATTGGTTAATGAGAAAATTTTATTTTAAATGGTATTGAAATCAATTTTCCATTATTCATATTTGTTAGATATCATGTAATAATATTTAGTTAGTGGTTTTTGGAAAAAATATTCTTTGAATATAATTCCCTAAAAATGGATTGATTCTTTAAAAATTAACAAAAACATAACTCGGTAGATATTATCCTCAATAAAATATTGATGGCTCTTCTCAAAATAGAGTTTAGAGGATGTGTGGTCACATTTACATTATCATTATTTGTGTGTTTGTGTATTTGATAACATGAACTAATCAATCTATTAGAATATGACTGTGTTTCTTGACTATGATTATTTTGATATATATTTCATTATTTTTTAAACTTCTGTATATATACCGTGTGAATTTAGATAAAATATTTTATATAAAATGTCTATTAAACTATTATTTAAATGAATCAATAATTTGAAATGAATAGAATGATTCCATTTATATATGATCTTGTACATACATGGAAATTTAATTTAATTTTAAAATATTAATATGTTTAATTAATGTGTATTATTATTATGGGACACATAGTGAGACACAACACAACCTTTATCTTACATCGTACATCATCCTTTTAGAAATTGTAGATTTCTATATTCTAGGATTGATACAAGATAAATAAACACATAGATGTGGAAATTTTTATTTCTTCCATTGTAATTAGATTTTTGTTTCTTATATGACTTATTTTGTTTATCATTCATTTTATGGTATCTTCTGTTTGTACATTGGGTTTATATTCTAGTTTTTATTATATTTTTATTCCACATGCACATTTCTCTTTTAAGAATAATGAATTGTATCTATTTCATTGAATATTTAAAAAAATATATCCTTCCCATATTTATATTGTATGATCCCAAGTGCTAGTCTCCAACCTATGGGGATTAGAAAATCCCTTTAGGCTGTGTCGGGATCAGCTCTATTATCAGTGTTCAAGGGAATATATGTCAATTCGTGATAAATTCATTGCCCAAGATGTCATTGGTGGGCCCAGAATTAGAATCACCCTTCATGTTTCTATACGATTCATGAGACAAACATGTTGGATAACTATATTAATTTTTTTAGTGTATACTTAAGCATATTAGGAAAATAGATGACATAATTAATTGATCATGTTTTATGGAATTCTGAATTACCTTTATTTATAATTTTATTATTATTATCCATGTTATTATTACTTAGATATTATCCAAGATTTTATTTCCTGATAATATTAATAATTAAATGATATTTTTTTCATTTATTTACCTTTCCGTATTAATTATGACTTGTTTACTTGTGAATGATATCATTTTATGTAAACCTCACAGAGTTTTGGTGATAACCATTATTTTATTTACCTTTACCAATGATATTATTGAAGAATCTATGAATTAATTTCAAAAATGGATAATATTTACATTGACTATGTTTTATATTTTATTTCAATTGTAAAATATAAATCATGTATATGTTAGGATTTTAAATACTAATATACATATCAAAACATAGTGATGAAATATGTTATATTTTTTGTTAATATAATTTTTCAAAAATATACTAATGGTTTCTATATTTTGTTTTAAAACAATTAGTATCAAAAAATTTAATATAAACATTGGGAGTGAGATTTTAGAAAAAAATAGATTTTGGATACTAACATGATAACATATGTCGAAATTATTCTAGAGTATGATTAATGGAATCTTATCACACAAATATTATGAAACTACTTATGGATATTATTGTGTTAATTAATATTTTACTGATAATGAATTATGAAATATTTGAAAATATGATTATGATCAAAATAAATAAGGATTATGATTCTGAGATTAACAATACGTAAATTTTAAATGTATGATTAGAATTAGAAAAAATATAGTATAATATTTATAATTCATAATGTGATGTTCTAATTCAATTTATTTCTTTGTTTTGAAATGGAACATGGTGTAATGAATGGTATCAATAATTATTTCTAATTGATAGAATTCTATTGTAACAATTTTAACATATATATTATTTGTGATGAGTATATCATCCCCATGTTAGGGTAGATAACTTAGGTAAATACTAATTACATTTAAAATATGGATCAACATGTTGTTCCGTGAAATGATTCACCATTAATTTATTTTTTCAGACATAAAAATACCTCATTATTAGTGTATATACAATGTATTTTTACCTATGTATGTGATCGAAGGGTATTTAATATGGAATCAACATTTTATGCGGATCATTAATTGTTGTTTTGAACAAAATTAAGAAAAAATAATTTGATTCTTAACACAACATATCACATTTTGTTATGATTTCATGTATTTTAAATAAAAAATAAGTTACACTTTAAACATGATTTGTAAATAATGGTTATTTTAAAATCAAAGGAAATCATAACATCCTGAGTTTGATACTATTTTAATACATGGGACATAAATTGATATTAAATATAACAACCATGCATTTATTATAGTAAGTGGAAATTTAATATTCATGAAACTATTTTACAATTCCTACTAAAAAATTAATTATAAAAAAAATGATAATTTTATAAAAGGAATTTTGATTTTGATCATAGTATTTTAAAATATAAAATTAATAATATTATATGATTTCCATAAAAAATAAGTTATTATGAATAAATGACAATGTCGAATTTATCTATTCCTCATTTTATTCAATAATATTACTTTATAGTATGTTTAATTATCAATTAAATTTTTGTCAATCTGATATATATAATTAAGAAAACTTGTGGCGGTAGAAAAGTGATATATCATTGAACACAATAGTCAAGTGCATAATTATTTTCCATTTTAAATCTAATATAGAAAATTAATAATGAATTTTATAAATGAAATTTTTTATAATATATATAAATATATGAATATAAATTCTTAAAATTATTATTACTGGTCATATAGTTAATGTATAATGATTTTCATCTTGAAAAATTCCTTATCATGAAAAACCAATTATTCATTACATTTTTGGGATTATTTTTAAATTTATTACTACTAATTATAGGAATGTTATTTTGTAAAATGTAAAAAATATTTGGATTCAGTTTGTTAGTTTTGTTGATATAATATCATTTTCATTGATTCATTATGAAATAAAAATTGTAAACTCCGGTTACCACATTTTTTCTTAAAATGCGATTATTAGGGGGTTAAAAAGAAGTTTTAGTTGCTAAAATTTTCAGAAAACATTTTTGAATGCTATTTTATGAAGGTATATGGACCCTATATTATCTAAATATTGATATTGAATCAAAAAATGTTCTACTTTTATAATTATGTGAATAAATAATGTTTTATAAGAATTTAAAAATTACTTGTTTTCCCCCCACCCTTACACATACAATTGAATGTTCAAGACTATTTTATTCAAAACCATGTAGTTATTTATTAAAAAAAGAAACATTAAAATCAATACATAAAATTATTATTCTTGTTCTAGAGGTGAATTTTTTTAAAATTCCTACCCTAGGGTTCTTAATTAGAGATTTTAAGGTGCTCTTTAAATGAAGAGATATGAATATAAAATGAACATGTTAAATATTCTTCTTCTTTTACAACTATTAGTTATATATTAAAGCTTACAATAAATTAATATCTTTATCTTAAATATATATATATATATATTATTTTGGTAATTAAAAAGTATTTAACCATCTACTTCCCTATCAAATTGAATAAAAAATCACCCCCATGTGTATGGCTAACTACTTCACAAATTAATGGAATATTTTCCCACCACCACCACACAAGGATTCTCATAATAATGGAACTAATGAATATATACATGATACATGTAACATCCCAGGTAAATAAAGAATAATATATATTTAATATATATTAATATTTTTGAATGGAATATTAATTATTCTTTAAATTCGTTTCTATGTTCGATATCGTACCAGATACGCAACAACAGGTTTCATTGGAATCTTACATTGCACACTAATAATATAATATTGTTATTTTAAATGGTAGTTAACTCCTACCCGTTGTATTGCCAAGAACGAATGAAACTAACTACAATATGATTATACATGATTGTTAAATGCATTTTCATTATCCAATAAAAAGTTAGAGTCTTAAAATGTGAATGAATCTAATTTTAAGCATAATTTACATAAAAAGGCCAATTTATCGCCTTTTAATGGAGAACCCTTTTTAAATCTACTTTTGGTCACTTTAATACATTCTATATGACAAGATAAAATCCTTATTTATAATTGGGGCATCAAAATTTACTTTGTGTAAATTTTTGTTATTTTCCCGATAAAGTTCATTTTTTAATGAATAGCGAAAAATATTGTATTTTAATTCAAAAGTGCATTATAATCTAATTTATTTTTATGGTTAGATTATCTTTTTATTTTGTTTTAAAGTGAAATTAAAATATATTTTCTCCATTTATTCTAATTTTGGTCATTGTAATTAATTTCACATTGAAATTGGACATAAACAAGTATCAATCATTTGATAGTTATTGTTTCATAAAAACACGCTATTTGTTTTGATAACGTGAATTAATTTTAAAATTAATTAATTCCACATCTATGTTTTGAATTTGGATAAATATAAATCATTTTTGAATTCGGGATATTAAATATAGCTTAGGCTGAATTTTTGGTATTTTTCTGAAAAACTTCAATTTTTGATGAATAGTGAAACCACTTAGTGGTAGTTAAAAAACCGAATTTTCCATTTAAATGAAATTTTACCACTTCTGTGAATTTAATTTCGGAAATCTGACATACATGGATGTTATCAATAAGTAAAATGTGGTTCAATAAGATGAAAATAATGTTTGGTGAATAGTAACTATTGACTTTTATTTACCGCGGTTAAAGGTAAATAAGGTAATTCAAGGTTAAAAGAATGTTATAATAATTCCAAATTACTTTAACACTTGTCCAAGCCTTATTGGTTGAGTTATTTACGACCATGGTCATTTTTGGGGCGATTTTGGGACCTCATTGAGCCACTTGGGAGTGATAATGACAATTTAGATTAATTAACTTAAAGTAAAGGAAAAAGAGACATAAGAAAATATTTTTAGTAAAATAATTTTTAGAAGGAATTATATAAATTATCTTTTTGTATATAAATATTCATTGGAAATATAAAAATATTTCTTACATGGTACTATTTTTTATAATTATTAAACATCAATAAAATTATATTATTTATGAAAAAATAATGATGCAGTATTTACCTCATTAATAAATGATTTAAATAAATATGATTATTATGATTAAATTATTATCCAAAATATGTACAATTCTGATTGGGTGATTTTATTTCGAAAATGAGTCATCTTATCTTCTACATTAATGATTATTTTACCTTTAGAAACTGAATATCATTTTATTATAAAATAATATTTTCACACTTTATTAAAGATCTCCTCCTCTCACTTATAAAAGGAGACCACTTCTATTCAATTCCTCACACCTATCAAGCCATTTGGGTCATCCAAACTCTTCTCAATTAATCTCCCTACATCCCTCTTCTCCTTTTATAATCCTTACCTTAGGCAGAAGGAACTTCAAGAAGTCCATTGGCTCAAACCAAAGGGAGGTACCCAAATTAAAGGTAACAATTTCTCTTAAATTGTTTTCATTATTTTACTTCTCCAACCCCTAAAAACTTTTTATTCCCTTCTTTTTTATCAACACCAATATCCTCAATATACTAATTTTTTTTTCTGAGAAGGATTAAACTACACTTACACACACCTCCATTTAATGGATGATGAACAAAATGTTTCTGTGGATGGCAAACTAACGCATCGCGATATGATGATTGTTCGATTTTATCCTACCCCATATCATTGTGGCCATTATGAGGGAACTATAATTATATATTATATATATTATATTTATTATTTCCTTATGCTTCTGTACTTCCAAAATATATCAAGCCTTTATGGTTTCCATATTGGGTAAATATGATAATCTCATTTGAGGAAGTGCGGACTACCGCCCCCTCAAAGTGATGTGATTCGTTAATGTCTTATGTGGGATGTATAAAGGATGGAGTTAAATTTATTATATATGATATTATACTATAATTATAATATAACTATATGTCATTATGATTTATTTCCATTAAAATAAGAAATAGGAAGGAAAGTAGCATTCAGGCGTACGTACGACTTACTGTCTCCATGAATGGTGTATTTAATTTCTTACTTCTAAATGGTATGTACTATTATAAATACATTTATATACTAGATATATATGATATATATGATATCTAAATAATAAATATCATTCTGGATATAATGTACTATTGACCACATGGACAACTTGTAATATAAGGTGTTCATTTTTGACTCAAGTACCAAATAATGTCAAAACGCATATTATTAACTTAAATGATTACATAATGTTTATAACATGGTAATATGTGATATAAAATAAAAAATAAACAAAAAAAAAAGTTTCTTAAACAAGTGGAAATTAACTTTAGTTTGTTATTTAGGAGATTAAAGAATGGTCGATTCAAGTCGAACACGAGGTAAGGGACTTCGTCTCAATCTCCTTTCATTAAGGAATATTTTCATTTAATACATGGGTTTCTTTTATATGCTGTATAAAAACCCTTGACATTTAAAAGGGAATATTTTTCTACAAAGTTCTTTACTAAATGAAAAAAATGTTCCTTTTAACGTAAGTGGTGACAACGAAATTTTCCTCCGCCGCAAGTATTATTTGATCTTTGGCTTCCCCAAAAAGACGTAATGTTTTTAAAAGAAAATAAATACCATATACTCTTTTATGTATTTTGGTATTGAAAATGGTTTTTATATTGGATTTTTTATGTAGATATATTTATGTGATATATTGTGATTGAAATGTGGAATTTTTTTCTTTCCTTTATATTTGTTTTATGTCTTAGGATTATATAATGGTACATGGAAATTCAACGGGTGGTTACGTGATAAACCAAATGATGGGTGGTGCCGTGAATACCAGCACAGGGGGTTACGTTATAACCTCCAATTCATTGGGTATGTAAGTCAGTCATATGGCTATTCCATTTAGTGATATGTCTGGAAGTCGACCGTATGGTTATTCCATTTATGTATGTTTATGTCCCATGTTACCTTTATAAGTTATGTGTTCTTTATATGGGTTTTTTGGAAATCTGTTGGTTAAAAAGGGTATGTAATGATCTTTTATTCAGTGAAGAGTATTTACAACTTCATAAAGGTGAAATGTATTACTTATGTAAAAGTATTCAGGGTTTAACTGTGGTTTTGAAAAACTAACAGTTTTCTTTCTTTGTGTATCCCTTACTGAGCTTTTTATGCTTATCCCAAGTTTTTGAAATGTTTTTTATGGGGCATAATGTGGAATAGGGTCAAGGATTGGGTCAAGTAAAAGTCATGTTATCTTAAACATATAACTAGAGATGACTCTTCTTTCATGAGTTTTTATTTTATGAAAAAAATTGAAACTGTGTAGAAGTGTCTACTTTGTAATATTTTGAAATGTAATAGTTATGGCCTAACTATCTAAAACTCTAAACCTAAAAAATTCTTCAATGTGAATTATTCATTTTATTCAATATTATGTAATGTTCAAAGGCTAGGTCCTTATAGTTGGTATCAGAGGTCGGTTTTGATAACATTAGAAGTTAGGGTACTGTTAAATTAATATCCATAAAGTAATTTATGTTAATATTGAAATCATATAGAATTTACATATTACCATGTTGCTTCACCTAATATATTTCTATTTTCAGAATGGTTTTCCATAGAGAAAACTGGGCAGCTATGTTGGGACGACATCAGGAGGAATACAACCTTCCAAATCAGCAACCTGAGATGGTCTGAATCAGAACAGAATAGTTTTTTGCACTAATGGCACAGTTTACTCAGGCTATAAATGGTGGTGGTATTCATTCATGAGATTATCCAGATCAACCACTGAGGAATATGTCATTCGTGGGGAATTTCATGTGGCAACATCCCCCATCATTCAGAGGATCATCTGATCTGGTTCTAGTAGAAGGGTGGATTAAAGCACAAGAAAATATTTGTGATGTCATGGGTTGTTCAGAACATCAAAAGGTTAGTCTCACAATTTATCATTTTGAGGGTGAAGCTGATCAGTGGTGGTCAATGGTGGAAAATATCATGGATAGTGAGGAGATTGATGCTCTTGGTTGGGATGAATTCAAAGAATGGTTCTTGAGAAATATTTTCCTAAGGTGGTACGTCTTAGGATGGAAAAAAATTCATAGAATTGTGGCAGGAGGATGACTTAGTGGCTGCTTATAAAGAAAAGTTCACTCGACTGGCAAGGTATGCACCAAATTTCATCCGAGATCTTGATAGTAAGATAAATTGATTTTACTCTTGACTGAAGCCATGATATCAAATAGTGTTAGCCTTTCATGAGTTGAAAAGTTATGAAAAACGTGTTCGATGTGTGGAGAATGTGGAAATGAAGTTTACCGATGATCAACTGTTCTTGGAAAAACAACAGAATAAGAGGTCCAGTAGGCAGGCAATGTGAACGAATTCATAAAAGAAGCCTAGAGGTAATAAAACTAAATATCAATCTTGTGAGAAGTGTGGTAAAAAGCATCCCAGAGAATGTTTATCAATGTCTGGAATGTGCATCCGGTGTGGTAAGCCTGGTCATATTGCTCGTAATTTTAAGAAAGATGATCAAGCATGCAATGAAAAACCATCAATAAGATGTTTTAAGTGTAACTAAATGTGTCATTATTCAAATTAGTGTTTAGTGAAGAACTCAAATGAGGGAAATCAGTCGGACTACAAGCATAAAGGGGTGGAAAAATCATTTTCAACTACTTCAGTAGATGTTGGGCCATCAAATGAAGTAGTATCATGTACACTTTTTGTTTGTTCATTTTAATACAATGTGTTGTTTGATTCATGGTCTACACACTCTTTCATTTATGAGAATTTTTCTAGTTAATTGGGAATTCTATCACATGATATGAATACATAACTTACGGTAAAAACACCTGGAGGAAATGTTGAGACAAAAAAACATATGAACATTACTATCATTGTTCTACCTACAAACCTTATTGTTTTGACTCTAGTAGAGTTTGATGTTATTTTGGGAATTGATTGGCTTTATTTTTATCATGCTAAGATTTAATGCAGAGATAAAGAGGTTTCCTTTCAGATATATTTACAGTTTGTATACATGAATGAACCTATGTTTTTATAACATATCAGGAAGCTGAGAAACTAGAAAAAAATGGAAATGAATGTTACCTTTCCCATATTGTTGAAAATAAAGGAACTGTTCATATTAATGATGTTCCAGTGGTAAATAAGTACCTTAATGTTTTTCCTGATGATTTTCTAGAAATTATACCTGATCGAGAAGTTTAATTTATTGTTTACTTAGTTCCTGATGCTAAGACAATTTCAAAACGCCCTTATCGAATGGCTCAAATTGAAATTTTAGAGATAAAGAATCATTTATAGGAGTTGATAGATAAAGGTTTCATTCGACCTAGAACATCACCATGGGGTTCTCCTATATTTTTTTTAAAAAAAATGTGTTTCAATGAGACTATGCATTGATTATAGTGCATTGAATAACATCACTGTTAATAATAAGTATCATTTTCCTCATAATGATGATTTTTTTGATCGGCTCTAGCGAGCTCAGTATTTTTCAATGTTTGACTTCAGGTCGGGGAACCATCAGTTGAATGTAAAGGAAGTAGATGTTCCGAAGACCATGTTTCACACTATATATGACCATTATGAATTTGGAGTTATGTATTTTGGTTTAACCAATGCACCTGATGTATTCATGGATCTTATGAATAGAATTTTTCATGAGTTCTTGAATAAGTTTGTGGTTGTGTTCATTGATGATGCTTTGGTTTCTTCCAAAAGTAAGGAGGAACATTAAAGTCAGTTAAGGGTTGTCTTGAAAACCATAAATGAAAAGAAACTATTTGGGAAATTCAGAAATTTTGAGTTTTGGTTACAACAAATTTATTTCCTTGGTCATATTGTTTCAAAAAATAACATAACTATTGATCCTTCTAAAATGAATGTTTTTTAAGAATGGCCATGACCCACAAATATAACCAAGATCTATATTTTTCTTGGTTTGGCAGGTTATTACTAGACTTTTGTTAAAAAAATTTCACATTTATCTAGTCCAATGACTAAGTTAACTCGAAAAGGTATTAAGTTCATCTGGAAAAAAATGTGTTGATTGTTTTTAGGAATTGAAAATAATATTGTTGAATGCTCCAGTTTTGGAATTTCCTTCCAAAAATGTTGATTTTCTTATCTACAATGATTCTTTGTTAAAAGGACTAGGTTGTGTCCTAATGCAGAATGATCAGGTAATTTCTTATGCTTCACATCAGTTCAAACCTCGTGAGTTAAATTACCCTACACATGATTCAGAATTAGCTATCGTTGTTTTTTATTTAAAAATTTGGAGGAATAATTTGTATGGAGTGAAGTGTGAAATATATACTAATCACAAATTTTTTAAGTATATATTCACTCCGAAACAATTGAACATGAGGCAGAAAAGATGGTTAGAATTAAACAAAGATTGTGATTTCAGTATCCTTTATCATCCGGGAAAAGCAAATAAATTGGTTGATTTTTTAATTCAAAAAATTAATACTTCATTAACCATGTTAAGTTTGGAATGAGACCCTTTAGTTTTTGATTTGATGAATTATGGCATAGAAGTTGTTGTTGTAGGAAATTATTCTATTTTGTATCAGGTGTTAGTGAGATCATCTCTATCAGATAGAATAAAGATAGCACAGAAAGAAGATAGTGAGTTATAGAAAATGGTATAATTGGTTCATAAGGGTAAGTTTCACAAATTTAACAATGATAATGAATGTGTTTTGATGTTTGGAAAGATATTATGTGTTCTTTATGATTCAAAGTTGAAGAATGAGTTGTTATGAGAGGCTTATAGTTACCAGTTTTCAGTTCATCATGGTATTTCTAAGATGTATAGAGATCTTTAGGAGTATTGTTAGTGGGATGGAATGAAAATAGATATTTATGATTTTATTGTGATGTGATTGACTTATCAGCAGGATAAATCAGAGCGGCAGTTACCGAAAGTGATGTTCAACATTTATCGGTGCCAGAGTAGAAATGGGAAAATATATCCATGGACTTTCTTGTGGTAATACCAAAGACATCTTGAGGTAAAAATGGATTCTGGGTTATAGTGGGTCGATTGACTTAATCTTCTCATTTCCTTCCTATTATAGATACTTTGTCTCTACATCAAATCGCTCAGTTGTATATTAAAGAGATAGTCAAGTTTCATAAAGTTCCCCTCTCTATTGTATCTGATCGTGATCCCAAATTCACTTCTAACTTTTGGAAAGGCCTTTATAAGTCATTGGGTGCTGAATTAAATTTTAGTACAGCTTTTTATATACAATATGATGGGCAGCCAGAATGAACAATTCAGACCTTGGAAGATATGTTACGTTCTTGTTTGATTGATTACCAGGGAATCTGTGACCAACATCTTTCTTTTATTGAATTTTCATATAATAATAGTTTTCATTCCAGTATACAGATGACTCCATTTGAGGCATTATATGTAATGCATTATCAAACTCCATCTTTTTGGGATGAAGTATGTGAAAGGAAGCTGATGGGACTAGAATTGGTAGAAGAGATGTCAGAGAAAGTTCAGTTGATTTAGAAGCACATGAGAAAAGCTCAAATCAGACAGAAAAGTTATGCAGATAATCGGAGGAAAGATCATTCCTTTGTGGTAGGTGATCATGTCCTTCTCAAAGTTTCTCCATGTAAAAGTGTGATGTGTTTTTGTAAGAAGGGAATATTGATTCCGAGGTTCATCGGGCCATATGAAATTCTGGAGAAGTATAGATCAGTTGCGTAAAGAGTGGAATAAACTCCAAGTTTATCCCAGGTACACAATGTTTTTCATGTTTCCATGTTGAGAATGTATATACTAGATCCATCTCATGTTTTGAGCCTAGTGGTAGTTTATTTGGAAAAAAATCTATCTTATGAAGAACAAACAGTCAAGATTCTAGACCATATAGAGTATGTGTTGTGGAAGAAGGTAATTCACCAGGTAAATGTCTTGTGGAAAAATCATATGGTTGAATAGGCAACGTGGGAATCTTAAAATGCTATGAGGGATAAATACCCCGACTTATATTGATAAGTGAATAAAAATTGCAAGGACGTAATTCCAAAAAGGGGGGAAGGATGTAACATCCTAGGTAAATGAATAATATAACATATTTCATATTTATTAATACTTTTTAATTAAATATAAATTATAATTTAAAGGGGTTGTTATGTTCGATAGCATACCCGAGATGCAACAACGTGTTTCATTGGAATCTTACATTGCACACTAATAATATAATATTATTATTTTAAATGGTAGTTAACTCCTTGCCATTTTATTAGCAGGAATGAATGAAACGAACTACAATATTATTATACATGATTATTAAATGTATTTTTATTATCCAATAAAAATTTAGAGACTTAAAATGTGAATGAATCGAATTTTAAGCATAATTAACATTAAAATGCCGATTTATCTCCTTTTAATAGATAACCCTTTTTTAATATAGTTTTGGTCACATTAATACATTCAATATGACCAAATAATATCCTTCTTTAAAATGGGGACATCAAAATTTACTTTGTGTAAATTTTTGGAATATTTACGAAAAAATTCATTTTTTAATGAATAGTGAAAAATATTGTATTTTAATTCAAATGTGCCTTTTAATCTAATTCATTTATATGATTATATTATCTTTTTAATTGGTTTTAAAGTGAAATTAAAATATATTTTTACCATTTAATCATATTTTGGTCATTGAAATTAATTTCACTTTCAAATTGGACATAAACAAGTATCAATCTTTTGATAGTTGTTTTTTTTAAAACACGCTATTTGTTTTGATAATGGGAATTAATTTTAAAATTAATTAATTCCACTTCTATTTTTTGAATTTGGAAAAATAGACATCATATTGTAATTCAGAATATCAAATATAGCTTAGGCTGAATTTTTTATATTTTTCTGAAAAACCTCAATTTTTGATGAATAGTGAAACCACTTAACGGTAGTCAGAAAACTGACTTTTTCATTAAAATGAAATTTTACCACTTCTGTTAATTGAATTTCAAAAATCTGACATACATGTTATTTATAAAGAAGTAAATTTTTTTCAATAAGATGAAAATATTTTGTGGTGTATAGTAACTTTTGATGTTTATTTACAGCGGTTAAAGGTAAATAAGCTAATTCAAGGTTAAAAGAATATTATAATAATTAAAAATTACCTTAACACTCATCCAAACCTTATTGGTTGAGTCATTTTCTACCATGGGCATCTTTGGGTCGATTTTGGGACCCCATTGAGCAACTTGGGACTGATAATGACAATTTTGATTAATTAACTTAATGTAAAGGAAAAAATGACAAAAGAAAATATCTTTTAGTAAATTAATTTTTAGAAGGGGTTATATAAATTATATTTTTCTCTATAAATATTAATTGGAATGATAAAAATATTTCCAACATGATAGTATTTTTCTATTATTTTTATACATCAAATAAATTAAAGTATTTATGACACAATAATGATGCACTATTTACCTCATTAATTAATGATTTGAATAAATAAGATTATAATGTTTAAACTATTTTATAAAACAGGTCCAATTATAATTGGATGATTTTATTTCTAATATTAGTCATCTTATATTTTACCATAATAATTTTTGGACCTTTATAAACCTAATATAATTATATTATAAAATAACATTTTCACACTTTCTTAAAGAGCCCCTCCTCTCCCTTATAAAAGAAGACCACTTATAACAAATTCCACACACCTCTCAGGCCATTTTTATCATCCAAAATCTACCCAATTAATCTCCCTACTTCCCTATACTACTCCTAGAAGCCTTACTTTATGCATAAGGCACTTCAAAAAGTCCTTTCGTTCAAACCAAAGGGAGTTACCCAAATTAAAGGTAACATTTTTCTTAAACTGTTTTCTTTTATTTTACTTATCCAAGCCGTAAACTCTTTTGATTCCTTTCTTTTTTCACAAAACATGTATCATCGTTATAATAGTATGTTTATATGAGAATTATTTTATCTACACTAACACACACCTCTATCTAATGGATGAAGAACATAATTTTTCTGTGGATGGCAAACTAACGCCTCACGAAACGATGATTGTTCGATTTTATACTACCGCCTATCATGGTGGACATTATGATGGACCTGTATTTATATATGATATATATTATGTTTATTATTTCCTTATTCTTCTTTACATCCCAATTATATCAAGCATTCATGGTTTCCATAGTGGGTAAATACGATAATATCATTTGAGAAAGTGCGGACTACCGCCCCCTCTAAGTGATGTGATTCGTTAATGCCTTATGTGGGGTGTATAAAGGATGTAGTTAGTGATAATATATATATAATATTATACTGGAATTATAATATACCTATGTTTCATTATATTTTATTTCCATTTAAATAAGAAATAGAATTGAAAGTAGTGTTCATGTGTACGTACATGTTAACATCTCCATGAACGGTGCATTTTATTTCTTACCTCTAAATGTTATGTACTATAATAAATACATGTATATAATTGATATATATGAGATATATGCTATCTAAATAATGAATATCATTCTGCATATAATGCACTATTGACCACATTGACAACTTTTAATATAAGGTGTTCATTTTTGACTCAAGTACCAAATATCGAAAAAATGAACATTATTAACATAAATGATTAAATAATGATTATAACATGGTAATAAGTGATATAAAAGGAATAATACACTATAAAAAGTTCTTAAGCAAGTAGAAATTAACTTCAGTTTAATATTCAGGAGATTAAAGAACGATCGAGACAATTCAGACACGAGGTAAGGGACTTTGTCTCAATCTCCTTTCATTGAGGCATATTTTGTTTTAATACAGGACTTTATTTCATACTGTGTATAAACAACCTTGACTTTTAAAAGGGAATATATTTCTTCAAATCATTTTACTAAATGACAAAAATAATTTTCCTTTTAATTGAAGTAGTGACAATGACCTTTTCTACCGCCGTGAGTATTATTTGATATTTGGCTTCCTCAACAAGCCATAATATTTTTAAAAGAAAATAAATACCATATACTGTTTTATGTATTTTGGTAATGAAAATGGTTTTTATAATGTATTTTTTATGTCAATATATTTATGTGATATATTGTTATTGAAATGTGGAAATGTTTTCCTTCCTTTATATTTGTTTTATATCTTATGATTTTATAGTTGTACTTGGACATTTGACGGGGGGTTACGTGATATAACAAATGAAGGGTGGTGCCGGGAATACCAGGATGGGTGGTTACATTATAACATCCAATGCATTGGGTATGTAAGTAGGTCGTATGGATATTCCATTTAGTGATATGTGTGGAAGTTGACCGTATGGTTATTATATTTGTGTATTTTTATGTCCCATGTTACCTTTATAAGTTATGTGTTCTTTATATGGGTTTTATGGTAATATTTAGGTTAAAAAAGGGTAAGTAATGATCTTTTATTTAGTGAACAGTGTTTACTACTTCATAAAGGCGAAAAGTATTACTTATAGTAAAGTATTCATGGTTTACCTATTATTTTGAAAAACTAATAGTTTTCCTTCTTTGTATATCCCTTATTGAGCTGTTTTTGCTCATCACAAGTTTTTGAAATGTTTTTTGACAGGACATAATGTGGAATATGGTTGAATTTGTGATCAAGTAAAATTTCTGATATCTTAAACATGGAACTATACATGACACTTTTTTCAAGTGTTTTTATTTTATGAAATAAAGGAAACTGTGTAAGAGTGTCTACTTTGTAATAATTTGAAATGTAATAGTTATGGCATAACTCTCTAAAACTCTAAACCTAAAAATATCCTCAATTTGAATTATTCATTTAAATCATGATTATTTTTTTTAAGGCTGGGTCCTTACAATACATAAGAAAAAAAATATTCTGTAAATTTTATATATCTCTTACCTTCTTAGACTTCCTCCCATTAGAAAATGATAGGATTGCTCATGTGTATATATGGACTACCATCTCCATGAAGTGATGTGATTAATTTTTATATCTTCTTTAAAAAGATGTATTTCAATATTAATATTTAGAATATAATTCATTTTTATATAATTATAATCATTGTAGATACTATATAACCATGATACAGAAAAAGTTGACCAAAACATTAGAATTAAAACAAACATGACAAATGAACCAGTTATCCCATGATGTAATGATAATAATGAGTGATTATAAACATAGGATGAGATGTTATTATTGGATTATATAAGATGATATACATATGGTTCTTTTATTGATTAATAATAAATAAAAATAAATTATATTTGATTTTAAACTGTGGTCAACTACATAGAAGAATGAGTTATGGGATTTCATCTCACATTCCACTTCATTGTGATATAATTTGTATTATTATTTTATTTTATTTCATCTAATATATATATATTATAACCCATTTATTTATTTTAAAGTAATATATATTTGTTCATGGGGATTAATTTTTCTATTTATTTTTATCATTTCAATGATTTTTAATTTAAATTTATTGAATGGGGTTCTTATTTATTTTACAATGTCATTTTTTAGGATTTTTTTATGGAATAATAAAAATATATCATTCATAAAATACTTATTTTTTTATATCCTATTTGCATTAATAATGTATCCATGTTTTCTTCTAAATTTTCAACAATTTTGAACTTGTCTCGTGAAGAGAAATATTTAAATATAAATCTGTTATTATTTATATTTTTGAATGATTATATTTCTCTTCTATGTTCATAGTTTTTATTATTTAAAAATTAAATTTCTATTTATTCAAATTATCTAATAAGTTAATTTTTTGATCATTTATTTTTTTTATGCTTTTAATTGAGTCTTTATTATTCTTTAAGAAATGTACATTTGTAAATATTTTAAAAATAAAAAATAATGTATCATTTTATCATATATAGTGTTAAAAAAATTTCCCACATCCAAAATAGTTCTATGATATTTATACTCTATTACATGTTTTAAATGGTTTAAAAATGATGATTATTTAATGAAAATGATTTTAAAATATTCCCTTTAATTTTATTCTTTTCTTAAAAAGTGTTAATTTTAATAAAATATCTACATTCTAGATGAATTAATTATCATATCATATTTATTGATTTTTTTTCATTACCATCTTATTGGAAACTACACTTTATTTTGATAATATTTTATTCGACATATATATATATATTATTTTAATCATTGATATTCATATTCACTAAACCATATACTATTTATTAATATAGTTTTTTCTATTAATTATGTTTGAAGGACTAGAGAAATCTATATATTTTATATTATTTACTCAACTAGATTATATTATAATAAGGATTATTTATTATCATTTTAATATTAAATTGTATATATATATATATATGGAATTTTATGAAAAAATTTTACATTTTTCATCTATTTATTGACCCCTGTATTTTTCATACTTTTGATAGGAATTATTTATAGGAGCATAAAGAAAATTATTAACAGTTTAGGAAGGATTTTGGTCAGTGAAAGGTTTTCTAATGGTTTTCCAAAACCATGGGCCCTGGTAGCTAAAACCTAGAAATCCTATGAAGTGAGGTTTTCAACAGTTGGGATATGGTATGTGAAAATGTATAGACACCTCATAGAATTTTTGAACCCATTTAGGGGGAAAAATATTTATGTCATACGGTTAGGGAAACTATATGTCTCCCTCTAGAAAATCATGCTCAGTGACTTTTTTTTAAAAAAAATGGTTTAAAAATTTCAATCCCCCCATATGAACCACCACTAAACCTAACTCAACATTGTATGTACTCCTAGATCATTAGTGCTCTCAATTAACTATTTTTTATCCCTTAAACATACTCCATGTTGGATCAAAGAAAAAATGTTATCTGATCTCTCCCAAGTAATATTTATCATATTCTATATCTCCCAACCTATTCTTATCTTTTCCTTAGGATTTTTCTAATCATATAATTCCTCGATATAAAATATTATTTATTGAGATATTTAATATAGTATTGATTCATGGATATCTATTTTTGACATTCCCTATTTGGGTTTTTTATTGTAGGCGTTGTGATATGTGAACTTTTTTTTGAGGTAGGTGGTTCTATATGAGATTTCCCAATTAATTTAGAGATGAATTTAATGATTGTATGTGATTTTTTTCAGTTAAATTGTGAAAATAAAATTTAGTATGTATTTGGATTTGAAATTGATTTTTCATGAGAAACTAGGGAAACTCCACAATTATAGTGAATTGATATGATATTCTTATTTGATGGAAATGTAAAATTTATTTGAAAATTTTTATTTTAATGTTATTTTTGAAAAAAAATGAATTTAAATATTTTAATAATAATCTTTGGTTGTTCATATCATAAATAGAATATGAATTTATTGAAACATATTTTTTTAAAATGGAAGCTGTTATATTGAAATTGTAAATAGGGAAATAAAATTTTTAAAAATTTTTGAAATATTTTCCCCAATATTAATTCTTGTTTGAGAATATAAAATCCTTGGTAATTAATTGGTTATTGGGGAGAAACATGATAGGATGGTAAATCACTTAAATAGATTGAAAATTTTCAACTCTAACATAATTGTACCTCATAGGATCTTTTCTTTAGTTAGATGTTGATGAGTCCTCTCAGACTGGTGTCTAGGGGTATGTGTATGAAAATTGAAATTATCACTATGTGAGTGTATAAGGATACCATAATCTAGAACTATCGTAACTCTTGAAATATGGCCATGTTGCTGTTTATGATTATTTGGATATATATATTTCACTATTTATCATACTCATTTACAAATTAGTTATTAATTTATATATCGTTTCTTATATAAAATGATTATTAGGAAAATCATTAAATATTTCAATAAATTAAAATGTAAGACATGAATTGTTTAAAAATGATTTTATAATAAAATTCTTGTTTTATTTAAAATTGACATATTCATCAATTTAATTAATTTTATATATTATTACTCTTAGTGAGAATCTAATGAGATTTGGTATCAAACCATAAATTTTCCTTTTAAAATTCTAATATTTCCATCTGATAGGTTTGAACAAGGGGAAATCACTACTTGGAGGATCTAGTTATTATATCCTTATTTTAGCTTAGACTGATGTGTCTGTTGGGATTTGGTTTATTAATCTCTTAGTTTATTGTACTGTGTAGTTTTAATGTGTTTTTATTTAACCGTATTACTTATAAAACTATTATCCATGTCATGTTTTCAATTCATCATTAATAATTGTATTTTTTCCCACATTTTTTATGTGGAAAACCATTCCTAGGTTTTTCTATTATGATGTTATGTGTCGGTCAACACCCCCTTGGGATTAGGACTAAATTTGGGACTATCTCAGGATCAATTCAATTATCTGGGCACTAGTATATCTATTTTCATTCATGATAAATTTTTCATAGTGGTGATTATTAAGAACATTTCAGTGATGTCATTATATTTTTGTATTAATATTTTCATGAAGTAAGAGGTAGTTGTGATTGATTGTAGGAATAGTTATCATCACAATGAGACTTAATTAACCAATGAGAGTTTGGGAAATATTTCATTTGAACTATTTCGTGTCCTTACCGAGATTTATATTTTTATGGATGGAAAACCATATTGTTTTTATCTATCTAATGATATTAATATTCCAGTTTCTCTTTTTTGGTGTCGTTATATTTAAAATCATGACATATTCAATATTTTCTGCTAATATTGTGTAGAATAATTCCTCTGGGAACTCATGTGAATTAATTCTTGGATGATTATTCTGATGAACTATACTGAGAAAATAATCTTTTGTATGATAATATACTATAGGTTGTTGTGCATGTAATCTATTCTATGGGATAATAAGCTGAACCAATTCCCATTCATGATTGAGATATGAACAGTTAGAGGGATAAATTCATTATTCATATATATGAATTAATTCACGATAATTAATTGATATTATATGGAATAAATGATCTTACAAGGATTTTGATTTGTTTAGGTGATTTGATATTTTTTGAGTTGTTGGAAATGCCTGAGTCTATCAAGGTGAAATGTGAGACATTCAAGCAGGAGGGATCCTATATGATATGTTGGGAAAAGAGGATGATAAAAAAGAAGTATGAGGGATTATATTGGAAGGATATTAAATCTATTTTCACTAACTAGATAAATCTATAGTCATTGTTTTTGTCCAATTATATATAGTTTTTCATACTCAAGCTACATGAAAGGGCCATGTCAGAATATACAAATTGCTTTTCTGGGATAATGCAGTTTTCATATCATATATTTTTGAATGAGAAGGTGAAGAGTCAATATATTAATATGGTACTTTTATCTAGTATTCACTCTTATGTTTTCATGCTTAATATTTACTCAAATGTTTATGTGATGAATAGGTCATGGATGCTAGAGATGCACATAGATAGTAAGTTAGTGTTTATATGAGTATTATTTTATCATAGTAACATCATTGGAAGTTCGGTTAAGGGAAATATATATCCTTATATTTATCACGGTGGTTCAAATAACTAGATTTCATCTATACCTCTATCATTTCATGGAAGGTTCCCATTTATATTAGTATATTATTGAAATCCTGGGATCTCTAAATTGGTTTTCACTAAGGTACCCATGGTTTATAATTCTTATAGACACTTTTTCCACTTTCCAATGTTCTATCATATATTTTCTAACTGAAAGAGTGGATGTGATAATAATAACCTATAAGTATGGTTTTAAAATCATATTCTAAAAAAATGAATCGTTTTCAGCCACATGCATCAAAAATAAAGCTTTTTAAACATATAGTATATAGAGTAAGGATATATGGGTGTAGTAACTATGTGTGGTACTATCACTATAGGTTCGTGATTAGTGACTAATGTATTTGATATTGGTTCATTTCAATTATCCAATTCATCTAATATTATCAATCTATTAAATCTTTTTATATATATTTTATATTATTTGATGGATTTTATTACACCCCTTAGAACGAAGAATGAGTAGGATAATCTTTGTCCTTCTTGTGTGTTATCTTTTTAGAGAATGTAATTTCTTAGGAAATTATGGTTCTCAACATTAAAATTATTTATGTATTATTTTTTATGGATTATACTATTGATAATATTGGATGAATTGGATTTCATATTTGACAGTTATCCTTTACTACATTCGATGTCATTTGTTGTTTCCTTCATGGAAAATGGAACTTGATGCCTAGTAGAGTTGGACATTATTATCCATAGATGTGAAATGTAATATATGTATCCAATTTGGATATGGATATATAATTCATGATTGATGATATACCTCAAGTTTTGTTTCAAGTTTCATTGATGGTTTACTTTTGAATTCAATGGTTTTCCACCAATAATTGAGCTATTGTATTTTATTGATTTACTACCTTGCACATAGACGATATTTATTTCTTCTTACCTCATTGAACATGTAGAATTAAAATATTTGAAAATTATATATTTTATTTCAGATTGAGTATTCATACACCCAAGTGTGTCACCTTAGGAACAACCTATTATAAATATTAACAAATATCCTGGGTTAATTCCCCTATGTGTGGAATACAGAAAAAAAAATCGAGTTAAAATAAATAACTTGTATTAATTTCCACTGATTGATGATCTGTTTTTCCAGTTGAAGAATAAAACTATTTTCTCAAATATTTATCATGTTATCACCATTTGAGATTAATATAATATGACATTATAAAAAATAATTTTGGAGCCAGTATGTCCATTAAGAGTACAATGTCCTGCAAGTTTTTATAGTTGATTCTCAGTCAATATTTATGGCCTTGATGTGTAGTGTTTTACATTGAAATCATGAAAATTTTGTGGTTGTATTCTTGTTTTCCATATTTCATATGAGGATCGTGTGAGTCATCTGAGAAAGGTTAATAACTTTTTTAGAAATCATAAACATTATGCCATGATATAGAAATTCTATTTCAATGTTCATGAAGTATGTTCTTGGGAAACGTGGTGTCATAAAATGTATTTTTAGTAGGTCATGAGATGGTGAATGATATTATGACATGGTTAAAACCCCAAAATTATTTTTAGTGTCATAGCCTCTTAGGTCTAGATGGATATTTTCATTGATTTATAAAGGAAATATCAAGGATGTATTATTTTATAACTCCTCTTACTCGAAACGGGGGTAAATTTTCATTGGGATGAAAAATTATAGAGTAAATTTTTTGAGATGAAAAATATTTTCACTAATACAACTATTTTGATGCATCTAGAGGCTGGGAAGGTCTATGTGGACTTCTTTGATGCATCGGTTTTGGGTTTGGGTTATGTTTTCATAAAGAGTTATCCTTTCATTGCATAAGAATATCAGTAGATTATGACATGTGAGAAGGATTATAAGACCCATGACCATGAAAATGAAGATATTATTCATTATTGTATGTTTTGATGACATTATGTTTTCATATAATGTGTTTCCATGTATTCTAATCAGAAATACATGAAGAAAATCAGCCCTAGAAAAGATTGGAATATCCTCCATAAGATTTGTGTGGGGTACAACTGTTATTTTTAGATTAACATCACATATACCCTTGTCAAAGGGAATTTCATAGTTGATTCCATGAGCAAGAAACTACCTATAGAGTCCATGATACAACCATTATAAGAGTGGAGATTGATGGATCTTTTTTTATATTACCATACTGGAGGTTAGGTAATAGAGGCTAAGGTTTTTTTTTATGGTGATCAATTGACCACCAATCTTCGGGAAGTGATTTATTAAAAAAATCAACCTGATGATGAGTTTCATAGAATTAGAGACTCTATTTATTGTGGGAAGACTCTTTCTAAGTGGTAATTCTCCACTAAGGGTATTATATGTTCTCATATTTTTTTATACTGTCAGCACTGAGGAATAATGTAATAGGGGTTTTTATAAATCTCTAATTACAGTGATCCTGAAATCCTTAATGATTTCAAATGAAATTTGGTTGTGTTTTTGATGGTCAGGCATATGAGGGACATTTATAATTTTGTCTCCCATTGTAATACATTTCAACATGTCAAGGATAAACACTAGAGGCATTTTTGTTTTCGTTATACACATATAGTACTGAAATGGTTGTGGGATGAGATATCTATTTTAATTTTGGTGGGGTTTCCATGTACTTAGAGAAAGAATTATTTGATATGGATTTCGAATGATAGGATGAATAAATTAGTTCACATTGTACCCATTCATGATAAAAAAAATTTTACAAGTTGGGATATTTTTAGGTGAAAGTGATTAATCAGTTTCATGGAGTTCAATATTCTATATTCTCTAATACATAACCACTTTTCACTTCTCTCTTTTAGAGATACATTCAGGGGTAAATAGGATCTCGAGTTCATTTAAGTATGACATTATATACATTATTAGTTGCACAGATAGAGAGATATATAAAGATTCATGAGGATATTCTCTATAAATGCATCCATTATTTTGATGGGGAATGCGATGAACATTTCGGTTTAGTTGAGTAACACCCCATGAATTTATTGTTTATATCTTATAAATTCTAAATCTTTGACAACTTATGTTTCCTGAAACATCGGGATTTAAACCATGATGTACTATTAAATACTAAAATGACCAATGGAATTGTATTGTGACCATTAATAATAGTTCACTAGCCATTATAACAACAACATAACTATAAATGTATATATAAAATTTTGGTATCAAAAAATCGAAAATATTTTATATTTATATAATTGAATATTTAAATATATTTTTAGATAATGATAGATTAAGTGTTGGTATTTTTGTTAAATGAAAATGATTTTCTAAAAAAAATTTATTAATAATATTATTTAAATAAAAATTAAATTTCATAAAATAGATAAAATATTTTATATTTTATTGAATTATAATTATAGTATAATTTTTTGAGACTATAGTAAATTTTTTAGTGTCGTAAAACTGGTTATAATATTAAAATCGTAAATTTTCTAAACCTTGAAGAATATATTTCAAAAATAAATTTCCTATATTTATAAAATTATTTTCAAAAAATGTAGTACATTTTTTTAAATAAACAAAAAGTAATATGGATAGTGTAATTTTTTAGTATTTTATAATGAATTTCAATTTTTTTAATAGCGAAATATAATAATTTATGGTATTTAACATTTCAAGTAATGAAATGAATTATTAAGTCATTGATGTTGTATCTATGAGATAATCACTCATTTTTTCAAACACACATTATCTAGTTTCTTTATTTTTTTCATAATAATCAATATTATTGATAGTATTGATCCAAAATAATAAACTAATGAGTAAAATAATCAAAAAACACAACTCTCCTCCATTATAAATACCACTATCAATACCTCATCTCATTACACCTTCTAAGCCTTATATGATTCATAAATTTTCCCAATTTATATTTAAATACATAGAATCATTTTTTGTCTTTAGTCTCAGAAAATTGAAATTTTCTTGTTCCTTATAGAGGTTCTCAAGGTCATGAAACTCGAGAGGGAAAACCAAAATATTTTTTATTTTACTTTATTTACTTTTCTTATCCTTACTTCACCTTCCATATTAAAAGTCACATGAAAAATCCATTATCATATATATATATTATAAATATTATTATTTTAATGGAATATAAATCATCAAATATTTTCTCCTTTCCTTTCATTCTATAATTTAAAACATCGTCTTTGAGGTCTTGATTCACCACCATCATGGATTATGTGTTTTCATTTTTTATTACTACCATTATTTATGGGTATAATACAATATTTATGGTTAAAACAGATTATTATTTTCCGATTTCAACTTATTCAACATTCTGGAACAAATATATAAATATTCTATTAACTAAAATGTTACTAATTGATTATGTTCATAAAAACAGCCAAAATAATTGAATAATTGTCATCAACAATTTAACTAATGAATCATCATCATATCATATAACTAATAAATATATATGATGATATAAAAAACATTAATATCATTAATACTAAATAATTAATCATCTAGATAATTAATTCCCATTTCAGAAGAACTCTTTTGATTATGCAGAAGGGAACCATCCATAAACCATGAAATGAGCGGTTCTAGAATAATAAATTTAATCACAATAACTCAAAGTAAATACGATAATTTATCATAAAAATTTATAAATCAAATATATGTTGAATAAGTTCTGAATTAATTAATTAATTAATATTATTTTTTTATCCCATATATTTTTACAAGTGTAGAACACATTCAGATATAAGGTATATGTTTTCCCATGTCACTTTTATTTCTCTAATATATACCTTCTTCACCACTTAGTCCCTTTGAGTAGTTTATTTATACTAACTTTTTATATATCGTATCATGAATCCTATAATCTTCATGGTATTAAATTCTTCATTTCGGTATCATTAATTTTGTGAGGCATACAGTTCGATTGTTTTAAATTTGGTAGGGTAATTATTATCACAATTTACAATTTATGGGTTAAACATATACTCCATTAACTATCATAAATTGGGTTCAATTTTTAAAATAATTGTTATTATATTAATTATATTTTTAAAAATTATTTTTTTATAGATAATAAACATAAATGATTCATTCGGTTAACAATCAATCTTTCATTAAACTAATACTCATTTAATTATTATTTTTCAAAATTTTAAATAAATATTTTTTAAAATATAATACATGAGAATAATTTCTCTCATTAAATACACCTTAATGTTTTTATGAATCCTTTACATGTTTATAAATTTATTTCCATTGAAAAATATTTCTTTTATAGTTGCATAGATTCATAAATAAGTGATTCCAATGTAATAAAGTGAATTTATTATAGAAAAAATTCAATGATTTTGTTAGAGTATTTTCATCAATGTAAATACCCTCAAATAAATCTTATGGGTAGTTTTACATTGATCCCTTATAATACCAACTACTTTTTTATCAAATATTTTATCATTATTTTTACTAAGGATATATTACCTTGATATAATTGTCTATATTACTCTGGATAGTTTATGATTATTTTTATCGATTTGGGAAATTAATTACATTACATACACTAGTTCCAATATGAATGTATATACTGATTATGTTTCTCCACATTAAATTAAATAATTCATTGGACATGGAATGTGTTAGGTGGGGCCCAGTACAACCCCTTGATAAATAAGTAGGTGTCATGAGACAATCTAGAATAGGTTTTAGCTATGACCTTAGACGTGTTTTTAGAATTCGTGGAATTGGACTTGATGGTATTTTTATGATTCCACACATTATGCATTAACTCATTTCAATATTACTTATTTATATTATCTTTGATTATTAGAATAGTATAATATAAATCACTAAGTTTCATAATCAGGTTTCTATGTAAATGGAATTATTTTATCAGCATTAATTCCTACCATTTTTTGTTCACTATTATGTTTTAATGATATATTTTTTTTAATAAACTAGGCTTTTTGAAAATTTTTATTTGTGATAAGATCACTTTGTATTATTACCCTTATTGGAGATCTGAGTGCACCCCTTTCACATTTTATTTTTATCCCCAGGATGCCAATATGTATATTATAACTAACATGTAGGGATAATCTAATGGAATAAGGATTTTTCAATGGATTTTTTATGTTATTTTCAATTTTTATATGTAATGTAAAACTTTTCTTTTTTCTATTTTTTAAAGTCTCCTAAATAATTATGTGCTCTGGGATTATATTTCAAGGCTTATTATGCAAATATAATAAATAAATGAAGTGACTCAAGGATATTGGGGTCAGGGCATGTATACTTAGTATTAGTAGAAATTTAAAACAAACATCGAAAACTAGATTTAAAAAATATTGACTATTTTAAAATAAACCTATAACGGACATTGAAAATATTGAAATGGTTACCAATATTTTTATTTTTATATTAGTTATACTTTATGTGTTTCTCTATATTTCAAATTTGATAATATAATCTATTTTATTCCGTTTTTTTATAAATTGATCCTAGTAAAGGTAATGTGAACCATATCAATGCACATATTCCATATAAGGAATTAAGTTCTATGAAATATAATGATGATGGAGCTAGAGATGCGTCTGGATATGAATAACATTTAACTATAATGGGAAAATAGAATTAGTTTATTAAAAATAACCACACCTTCTGGTAGAATCCTCATCCACAATGTGGTATAACAATGTTAGAAATATTCATGAAACAAAAACAATAATCATTAAATGGGAATAAAACCCCATTTTTATTTTATAAATAGATATGTTACTTGTAGAAGATATTTATAACTTTTTGAAGTAACAAATGTGACATTTTTTTCATGTTACTTAGTCATATATCAATATATTCAGATGAATATTGGTCATTAATTAAAAATAATAAGGAGAATGATGAAATTGATAATATATAATGAAAGGATATTAATGAAATTTTGTTCGAAAAATGTTTCCCTGATGAATAATGAGAGTATATAGAGAGAAAAGTCTTTATTCTGAGAGAGAAAGACGGTGAAAATTATGTCAATTATGAACCGAGCTTTACAATGATAACAAGGCATATCTTGAACAATATATGTAATCTAAAGAAAATGATATACCATTTCTTTTATTTTATTTAAAAAAATTATATGAAGTTAACCTGTCTCCCAATAAACCTCCTCATACAAGGATATAATATCATTTGGAATAATTATGGAGAATAAATCTTCCAAGACATTTGGTTTCAAAGAGAATAAATATAAGAAGAGGTAAGTTGAGTACTCTAGAAAATTAATGAATGAAAAATTGAAAAATTTATGATTGAAAATTAAATCATGAAATAAATTTTCAATGAAAAGTCATGAAGTATGCCTATTGGGAATGGGAGTTTGTTAAAAGTTTGGATAAAAAGGCCTCCAATACTATGATTACTATGGAATGTATGATGTTAGTAATGTGAAATAATTTAGATATAAGGGTATGGTACACTATGAACATTATTTCCTTAGGCGTTAAGGAAATATTTTCTTGACAATCCATAGGGAACCAGGCCTTGCTTATGAAATCATAACAGCTAATGTTCAAGTTCTTAATGAAGTTATAGTAGGTTCTTTACACATATCCTCAATTTTATATAATGAAATATTTGATTCTAGATTATCAGATTCATTTATATCATTATTATTTCTTCTAATAAATAAATATTTCTAATTCATCTTAATATGGTACTTGTAAGTAAAAAAATCATTTTAGAATCCTTATTGCGTTAAATATGTGTTAACTCATTCCTATTAAGACACATAAACATGATCTGATTGCTAATTTTATTTTCATGATAAGGGTTGATTTTGAAATAATCCTTGCAATATTATGGGTTTAAAAATATAATGATAGATTATATTTTAATGAGAAGGAAATTATAATTCTTGATGAAGATAAATAATTTCATATCTTTAAGTAGACAAATCATAATCTAAGTAATTTGTAGATCAACATCTTGTAACTCCTCTAAATTATATTATTATAGAATAATATAAGATTAAACCTTCTGATAAAATAGTGATCTTAAAATCAATGATTCAAATATTGAACAAGAAAACATTGATGTATTTCTAGAGGAATGACCTAGACACCCTCTTGGGAGTGAAGTCATGTTTTTTTATTGATTAAATCCATGATGTAAGAGTCATATCAAAGAATACTTATAAAATGGACAATATGGGGATGATAAAGTTAAATAAACAATGAGGTTAATTGACTAATAAGGGATTTATATTCCCTAGATTTTAACATTGGGGATCCCTTATGCTTCTTGTTAAGAAGAAATGGAGATCGATGAGGCTGTGTATTGACTATAGAGAGATCAATGTTATTGTGATAAATAAAAATTAACATTTTCCTCAAATTGTCGATTTATTTGATTAAATTCATGGAGATAAATATATTTCAAATACTGAAAATATTTATTTGAATCATCTATTTACTGAATGGAGTTAATATATTCCAAATACAACATTTCAAACATGGTATAGACATTTTTACTTTTCTATAATTCTATTTAGGCTGAATAATTCACCCTATGATTTTATAGATATATTTAATGGATTAGTCAAGAATTACCATGATATTTTTTGTGGTATCAATTTATGATTTCAGGGTCTAATAAAAAAGCTACACGGACCATGATAATAAATTTCATATTGTTATGGAGAATCTTATAAGAAAAGAATTTTTTGGAAATATTAGTAAGTGTGAATTTGGTCTTCAAACAGATTTTTTTCTAGGGAATATTCACTTCATAAATGGAATATTAATTTATCCTATAAATTAATTGAACGTCGAGGAATTTCCTACCCCAATGAACATAGCAGAGCACATATCTTCATTAGTTTATCTTGTTACTTTTGATGTTTGTTTCAAAATTTAGCCTGACTATCTAGACCGTAAAAAATGTGTACTAATAATGGGATTAAGAATATTTGGACAAAGTAATGTGATGAAATATTTCAATAATTGAATAGGAGATTAATAAATTCTTTCATCCAGACATTACAATTGAGAAATATAGTATTTTTTATTTAGATTGATTCATCGATGAAAGGACATGGTTATGTCCTTATGAGTAATGAATGAGTTATTTCCTATGAATCTAGGAAGTTAAGAATTGGTGTAGATAATAATGAAACTAATGATATTTTGTTTTCATATATATATTTGTTTCAATGATGATATAGATACACTATCTATATACTGATATATTTTGGATATATATATATATATCACTAGAATTTGAAATATATATTCTCCCATAAGGAACTCATCATTAGGTAAAGGTTATGGCTAGAGCAAAACAATTATTATGAATGATCAGTAATCTACCACACAGGGAAGGAAAAAAGAGGTAGAAGATGCATTAAGAATGAATTATAATAGATTTATATAGAAAATGTGAATTTAAAGGGATATTTTGTAAATCTATCTAGTGAAGATGGATATTTAAATTTTAAAGGAAGGTGAAACATCATTATTTTTTTTTAAATTAGATGCCAAAATATATTATATAGAAAATATAAAAAAAATCATTCAGATGATGAGAATATTCAAAATTTAATTAATACATTGAATGATTGATAATTTCTAGACATCATATATGAAAATGGAATTTTGAAAATTTTTAAGAGTATTTGGGTTCTCTCTATACCTGATAGAAAAAATGGAGTTATCAGATGATTCTCAAAAGTCAAATTTATATATACAACCTAGTAACACTAATATATATATATATATAGTTTTTTTAAGGAATAGTTTTTTGGAGAAATAAAAATTTACATATTTCTGAAATTGCATTAAATTTTTTTTATTTTCAATATTTAAAGGCTAATAGACAACATCTTATAATATTCACTCAACTTCTATATATTCGTAAATAGAAAAGGGATGACATTACTGTGTATTTATACCTGTATCACCATTGATTCCATGAATGAATTTTTAAATATGTGTAATTGTTGATCTACATATAATATATGAACATTTCCTCACTATAAGATATACTTTTTCATCAGTGATTCATGCGCAAATAAATATTACTGATGTTTTACTACTTCATGGTGTACCTCTATCCATTTTTTGTTTGATCGAGGTTCCCATTTTAAATCAAAATTATAGAAATTTATTGATAAATATTTGGATATTGAGCTTCATTTGTGTACTTATTATCACCCTCTAACCGATGGAATGCCTGAAAAGACTATTCAAAAAATAGAAGACAGGTTGACATCATGTTCATATGATGTTAATGTTTTGTGGGATAAATATTTACATTCATTATAATTTTCCAATAACCAATTTTTACATTCAATCATTCAAATGGCACCATATGAAGTGTTATATGGTAAGAGATTTTATACACCAACATTGTGGCCTGATGTTAGTGAACGGAAGATTTTATGTCAAATACATATTGAAATTATAATGACAAAGGTAATGATTATTGGCTCATATCAATGCAACTCAATGTTAGAAAAAGACCTATACTGATATCTATGGGATCGATTCAGAGTTTCATGTAAGAGATATTGTATTGTTGAATTTATATCTATGTAAAGTTTTTAAATTATGTTTTATGAAAGGGAAATAGAGACTTAGGTACATTGACGATTTTTATATTTCATAGGGAATTTGAGTTGTGTATTCTCATTGTTAATCTCACTGAGCCTTTATAAAGTATATGACGTGTTCCACATCACTTTGTTAAGTAAGTACATCCCAAACACATCTCATATTCTCAAATATAAAGATATAGAATAAAAAACTGATCTATCTAACTATGAAGTGTCAATACATATTTTGGATATTGTAGAATAAGTGTTTAGAAATAAAATCACTCGACTATAAAAGGTCCACTAGAAAACCATAAAATTAAATTAGCAACATGGTATCTAGAGGAAATTTTGATGAAGAACTACCCAAATCATATTATGAGGTTCCATTTAAGAAATTTTGAGGAATAAAATTTTAATAGAGGGAAGAATGTAACACCCAATTAATTTACAGTATCTCTTTTGAAGATAACATCTTCAACAACTTATGTTTCATGAAAACCCGAGTTTAAATCCATGATATACAATTAAAAATTAACATGATCGTTGAAATAGTAATGTAATATTTAGGAATTATTATCCATCAATTATAATAATAAACTCATCTATGAATATATATATATATATATATAATTTTTTGGTATCTCATAAATGAAAATATGATATATTTATATCCTGACATAATTATATTAATGTTTGAAAAATGTTAAATTAATTTTTAGTATTAATTTGGAATATAAATTTTAATTATAATTTCATAGTTAATAAAATTATTTAAATTAAAATTTACTTTATTAATATAATACTTCATTTCATTAGAGTTATAATGTTATTTTATAATAAATTTATTAATATTTCAATGTGTCGTAAATCAGTTATAATATTAAAATTGATATTTTTCGAATAAATGATGATTTTATATAAACATTAAATTTCTCATATTTTAAATATTATTTTATTAAAATGGTGTCCATTTTTAAAATATAAATGTCTAAAAATGATTGGGGTGTATTTTTTGAATTTTTCAAAAATAGTTGAATTTTCGTTGAATAGTGAAATATGGTAATTTACCATTTTTAACATTTGATGTAAATAAATGAATTATTGTGTCATGGATGATGCATGGACGAGGTAACCACTAACTGGTTTTAACTCAAAATCTATAGTTACTATATTTAGTCACAATAAGGAAATTGATATACTTGAACCAAAATAATAAAATAATGAGTAATGTAACCAAAAACACCACTATCCTCCACTATAAATATCAACCCTTGCAACCTATTCTACTCACACCATATAAGCCATGGATCATACTTATGTCCTACCAAATTTCACTCTTAATACTATACTATGAATTCCGGTAGTACTGATCTTACCAAATGACCACATCAATATTCCTTAAGCAGGTTCTCAAAGAGAGGACACTCAAGTGGTAAACCCCACCATTTTTTCTTTTATTTTCATTTATTTTCATATCATTACATCACCTAAAATATAAAAAGTAACATTTTAGCTCTATTTAAATATATATAATTTTATTTTGAAATGTAAATGGAATATCCATCACCAATAACTTTTCATTTCTTTTTGTACTAAAAATGATAGCATCGCCCTTGAGGTGTCATTTCACTGCCATCATTGATGATGATTTTTCATTTTTTTACACCATTTATGGATGGTCATAAAAAAAATTATTAGGGATAAAATAGATTATTATATGTGTATTAAAACATATTTTATGTTATATAACCATTATATAAACATGTTATTTAATAAAATTATACCAATACTAAATGGTTATAAAAATAAAAAAAATTAAATAATTTCCATTAACACATATCTAATGGATTATCATCATAACATATAAAAAATGATATATGATATCATATAAATATATTTAATTTAATTAATAATAAATAATTTCACTTCAAGAGAATTTGCTCCCATTTTACAAGAACTCTCTTAATTTTACCCTGGGGAACCACCAATAAAACACTGAACAAATTCTCCTAGAACAATGAAATTAAACTATATAACCCAATATAATAGCCATAAAAGAACCTAATAAAATTATTATAACTCTAATATAGGTGTAATAGGTACCTTATAAATTAATTAATTAATTTTATTTGATTATGCATGACATTATGTAAATGTGCATGACACTTTCTGATATAGGTAACTATTTTCTAATCTCACGTCAATTTTTTTGAGATTTTCTTTATTCACCAACTATTTCTTGAGTGTGGTTTATGTATACATTTCATTAATATATAATATCGTGAATATATTTTTATTCATGTTATTCAATGATTCATGTTGTGATCAATATTTTTATAGGGCATACCGTTTGATTATTTATAGAGTGGTAAGGGAATTATTAACCCAATTTCCATTAATTATATTAAACATCTACTATATTTTTATTATGTTTTGTTTCATTAACATGTTAAAATTTGTTTAAATATATTATGTTTTGTTTATTAAAATTTTTTCTTATTTAGATATAACACACATAATATATTAATTTGAGTTACACTTTAAATATATTTCAAAAATACTATTTTAAATGTTTTTTTCATCATTTAAAAGAAATCTTTTTTTATCATATATGGAATGAGATTATTTTCACGTTTTAATGAAAATTTTATGTTTTAACATATAATTTACAATGTTTAAATGTTATTTATTATGTTAAAATTTTATTTTATAATTTCCCATCATTTTAAAATAAGTCATTCCAAAGTAAAAAATTGTATTTCTCATAATAGATTTTCAATTTTTGTTTGAGTATTTTCATCTATGTCACAATCATTGTTTGAATCATTTTTATAATTGAGGTTGATCTCATATGATACCATATAGAAAATTATATTGAATTTTTTATGATCATTTTGACTGGGGATGAACTATCGTTATACTATTCTCCAAATTACTCTTAATAGTTTATGATTATATCGACTAATCGGGGGAAGTATTTACATTTAATATGATCATTTCAATATGAATGTATATGTCGATTATATTTAAAACCATTCAATTGTGAAATTAATTTGTCTTCGTATGTGTTGGTGGGTCCTGTTATAGCAAATAGACGCATCAGTATGTCTTAGGAAACAAGCGAGAATGGGTTTTGTCCATGGCCTTACCCATTTATGTAGACATCCTGGTCAAGGCCTCGATGGTATGTCAATGATGTACCACATTATTAATTCCCTCATTATGAGACTATTTAATGATATTCTATGTGCATATTCTTCTATTAGCATATTCATGGTTTTCTTCATGTAATGTGATTATTTATGTTTCTTTATTTGTTAAAATTTTATTCCATCTATATTATGTTAATGATTTTGTTTTAATGGCACATGTTTTTAGTTATTCACCTTGGCTTATTTTTTCTATTTATTTATGATTTTATGTTGTATTATTCTTTCTATTAATGATCATTTTAGCTCACACATTTATAAAGAAATGTTTTCAACAGTATTTGAAGATATATTTTATGACTAACATGTTGAGATAATGTAAGAGAATTTGGGTGTTTTGAATTTACATTCTATATTGTATTCTATTTATAGTAAAAAAATTAAATTTTAATTTCAATGTGGTCTTCCAAATATAAAAAACTATTCTATATTTTGGAAATAAATTTCTATTTTTATTATTGATATTTTAAAAAGTTATACACTTGATCTTGTCTGATGGGATCTAGGTCATTACATGTTGATTTTTATTATAAAAATATTTACCAATACATAATAAGAATGGATAAATTTTAGGATTTATATGATTAGACTTATTAATATTATTTTTTTATTTGATATTGGTGAATGTTATGTGGTTGGTTAGAGATCTATTCAAGACACTAAAACAAATATTTAGTTTGTTCATCATATAATTATTGATGTCACCTAGCTAGTATAAGGCTTATGTTGAACGTCATCACAAATTATTGGAATTTACAATTGATGATTAGGTATTCTTTAATATTTCACATCATTTGGATTATTGATGGAGATGGATGAAAGGTAATATTACTCTACATTTGGTGGAAAATAATGACGATTTTATGTATTTGCGGAAAGTGTACTTCCATTAAGACAATCCTCCATAGTTTATTTGGATACATAATTTATACAATGTCTCGTATCTGTGAATGTGTCTTTCTAATCCATCTCTCATTTTGAGTTAGAGTGATAATGACATCAAGCATGATTATATATAGATAATAATCCATTAATTAGAGGTGATTCAAAATCCATGCTACTTTAAGGGAGGATGATACCTTTGGTTTGAGTTCTATGGATGAATTTTTTTTGATACATATGAGATGTGGGGGATAGATGTACTGATAATAGATGAGTGGCGTCATCATTTTGACATTGATATTTTTTGATAGTATTTTAGGGGACATAATGTATCTATAATTAGCTTGTTATATAATGATGTTACAATTTTACGGTATTAATGAATTCGTATATTTATTATTATTTGGTTGGGGATCGTTTACGTGTGCCTTAAGAAAATGTTTAAAATTAATGGGAAACCTCTAGGTTTGAGATTGGTTTGAAAAACAGTTTCCCAAACCATTCTTCCTTCTAGTAAAAAACATGAAAACTCAATCAATTAGAGATCACAAGGTTTCTATACCTTTTTAAAAATAATTCCCCCACATAGAATAATCTTTGAATCCCTTTAGAGTGGTGAACAGTCAGGGCACATGGTTTGAGAATCTGTGTGGCCCTATAAAGAAATCATTGTCAAAATCTATTTAAATTGTGAAAACTATTTTAAATCTTATCTAACACCTCATTTAAAGCCACAAAATAACTATACCAATATTATATTTTCTCTTAGGAAATTTTTTCTCTCACGGATGCATCTTATATCCCATGAACCGCTTCCACAAATAATCAACTCTTGGTAAACGTCATTAGATCTCTCCTCGACAAGATTTCTTCTCCTGTTATTTATCTCATTCTCTCTTATTATATCCTAATTAGTATTTCATAAATATTTTTAATGTTGATAAATAAAAAATTTATCATTTTAGATATTTAATATAGGTTTAATTCACCGATCTCCATTCTCATTATTATTAATTAGAGCTTACATTATTGGAGTTTCCAAACATGATCATTGTGTTATGTTAAGTGGTTCTATTAAAGATTGGAAAATTAATAGAACCTTAAATTGGTTGATGGTTTTATATTTAATTATAATAAATTTTGAAAACATTATTCAATTTGGATCACGACATAAAATATATTTGTCTTTCAAATATGGGAAAATGAAAAATTCTTGTGAATTGAGGTTTTATTTAGATTTGATGGAAATGTGAAAATGATCTAGAAAAATTTATTTGAAAACGGTATTTGAGAAAAATTGATTAAAATATTTTGATACGAACGCTTGAATGATTTTATCATTAAATGGGAACAAGTTTATTAATTACATGTTTTTGATTTTTAAATGGAAATTGGAATATTGAAATTGTTAATGGCATAAATGTATTTTAAATAGTTTTGAAATCATTTTCCCATTATTGATTATTTTTAAATCAAATGCAGGACTATACAGTTAGTGGGATATTATGGAAAAATAATCAATGATGTTAATTCCCTATAAATTGATTTATTATTGAAAAAATTAACAAAAAAATACCTCAAAGATATTATCCTCGATAGGATGTTGATGGATTCTCTCTAACCATTGCCTGATGGATGTTTGTACACATTACCATTATCGTTATATGTGGGTATAAGGATCCCACAACATAGAACTATTATATATCATTGAATATGACCATGTCTCATGACTATGATTAATATGATATATATTTTTTATTTATTAATCATTATTACATATTCTGTGTGAATTTAGAAAAACTGTTTTATGGAAAATGTATATTACTCTATTTATTAGATGATTCAATAAATATATATGAATACAGTCGTACTTTTTTAATATTATCTTGTACTTTTATTCCTATTTTCTTTAAAATAAAAATATTTATCTATTTAATTAATGTGGAGACTTATTTTTAGAAAACTTAATGTGACCCTAAAGAGCATTTATCTCACACCGTAAATTTTCCACTTGGAGATTATAAATTTAGTTATGCAAGTATCGGGAAAGGGTAAATCACCAACTAGATATGTACAGTTTTTATTTAATCCATTGTGATTTGTGTGATGTGTCTAGTAGGACTTGGATTGTTTTTAGTTTAGTATTTATTGCCTGGTGTTTATAGTTTAGGTTCATATTGCAGTTTCTCTTATTGTGGTAATCCCCCTTTGATGTTTTCTTTTGAGAATACTAAATTGAATTAGTTTATTTAACTATTTATTGGAAAAACACATTCTTATATTTATATTTTATGAATCTAACTGTTGGTCTCCAACCCATGGGGATCAATAATTTCCTTTCAATTATTTCAGGATTGGATATATTATAGGTATACTAGGGTATTCGAGTTAGTTCCGGTCCAATTCATTTCACATGATGTGATTGGTGGGTCCTAAAATAAATAACCCCCTGAATTTTTTATTTTTCACATGATGAAAACCTATTGGATATCGTTATTTAATGGGGATTTGTCATCCACCTACACATATTAGAAAAATCATGACATAATTACTCGATTATGATTTACATTTTTATGAATTACATTCATTGATAATTTTATTATTACAATCCATGGTATTTTAAAATGATAATATCAAAAGTCTTTTATTGATAATATTAATAATTAAATGGATTTTTTTTTCTTTTTTTTTCTTACCTTATGATTATAACTTATTTACTTGTGTATGATTTCATTTTATATGACCCTGGTAGAGTATTGAAGATCACCATTATTTTATTTACCATTCCGAAATTATATTAACAAGTAATATACTATGTAATTTAATTAATGCATAATATTTACATTTAATATGTTTTATATTATATTTCTATTGTAAAATTGAATTCGTGTATATATCTAGGTTTGAAATACTAATAAATGTATCAAAACATAGTGATGTGGTGTCTTATGTTGTTTATTAATGTAATAATGTTGAAATATACTCAGGGTTAATAGATTTGGGGTTTCTACAGTTGTAATTAGAAACATTTTAATATAAAAATGGGCGATTTATTTTGGAAAACATACATTATGGATCATAACCTACTGATAGATTTTAATAGAATTATAGAGTTTGTTGACTGAAATATTATGACACACATAGTTTGAAACTACCAATGAATATTAGTGTGTTAATGAAATTTTTACTCATAACCATGAAATAAATATTTGAACATATTTTTATGATCATATGAATCCGGGTTTATGATTGTAAGACTAACATTTCATAAATTTTCAATTTTTATTAATCATTACAAAAATATATATTCTATGATTTAAAGTAAATAATATTTTTAACTAATGAAGATTATTTCATTTTTTTATAAATGGAACATGGTGTACTGAATTTTATCAATAATAATTTTTTATTTAAAAACATATTTTCTAATAAATCCAATATAACTACTATAGGAGTTGAGCCGATCCTGGCCATATTATAGTCGCTAACTCATGTTATTACTAATAACCTTTCACAAATGTATCAATAAGATATTATGAGAAATTATGCACAAATATTTAATTATTTCACATGAAAAAAATTACATGTTTATAGTGTATCTAAATATGTAGTGGTAACTATGTGAAGTAATAAGTAACATGAAATTATATTTTAGGCATGGTGATAAAATAAAGGGAAAAATGCATCACCAAAACAATATATTTTAAGTCATTTTTGATCAATGGTATTAATTTATCTTTAATACTATGTGGAATAAGAAAAAAACATATGGAATGTAGATTTTTAATGTAAGATTCTAAAATAAATATTTCTCTCCTTACAAAAAAAAACTAAAATGATATTAAATTTTCCCATTTTAAAAGAAATTTAATTAGATATTGTTGGAAGGTGTTATTATAATGTTACAAGACCATCCATGTATGATACTGATTATATACATAATTCAAAAAGTAATATTTACCATTTAATTAAATGGATTAATCCTATTATTATAAGGGAACTAGGGTCTTGAAAATTCTCTTCATATCATGAAATATAATTATGTCCCATAAAAAAGAGGGGTAATATTATAGATCCAATATATATAATAGACATAAAAAAGAATATGTGTTCATTTAAGTATAATGAAAAATGAACACGTTGAAAAATAAAAATAAAGTAATGAATATATATTCATTATTTGATAATTAAGTAATGAAACACTATGGAAAATACATTAAGGGAATTTGAGCTTGTTATAAGTGTAGATATAAGGGTAATATAGATATTAAATTCAAGTTAATTAATAAAACCACTACTATATGTTACTTTAATAGTATGGAAATAAGTAATTATTCACATTAATATCCTACTTGTCAAGGGAAACTACCATATAAGAGTTTGATGGCAGAAGTCTAAGCTAATCTGTTAACTAAAAAATGTTGACTTTCCTAAAGATGTTATTATTTTTACATTAATTATAGAATCAAATATATCCACTTAATTAACTTTTATTGATCTTAAAGAAGTTTTACATCATTAATATTTTTCAAGAAAATCAGATAATTTTCAAGAACCTTATGAATTTAATTTCCATTCTAAACTCATACTGGAAGTCTCAATACAACAATGATGTTCCAGTCAGTTCCCATTATGACAAAAATACATACCATATTTATAGACATGATTATTATACAAATGATTGACCTTAGTAAAATCCTTGTTATACAATGTATCTAAATATATCAAGAGGTTTAATAAATAACGTAATAAAATGTAATTTTTATGTATGTTGGTGGCACACCTAAATTTATAAATAATCATAAAACATTATTTAATAAATTTCATAGAAATGTGGAACTTTTTTGAGGCAATATCAAATTCCAGATAATATATCTCTCTAGTTGAATTTGATGATTTTTTGGGCTTCAATTTAATTTATTTAAAAAATGTGCCTAATAATTTTATAAGAAGGGATGAAACATTTGATATTATAATCCAACCTATGATTTTATATTCTTTGTGATGATAAATATAAAATTCCAATAAAAATTACATCCATTATATGGGTAATTATTATTATTCAAAATGGGTGTATATCTAGGTTGGTTGTTGAGGAACTCAATATTCATGATATCCCTATTATTTAGGTGTTTTGATGTATTAATAAAAGAGTTTCCAAGTCTTCCAAATAATCAATAAGATGAATTCTCAATATAACTCATGCATGATGATAATTTTTTTAAGAACCCATATATTATCGACTCTATACATTTTAAATAATAAAATAATAAACTCTAGGATAAAAATGTAAAGGGGTTTATTTAAAAATTGTATCACGTTGAGATGCACATATTCATTTTCTAAGAATAATTATTTGTCGAAGTGATTCTATATTTCTTATCATGAACATTATATGGTCAAAATAATTAATAATAATCATCTTCCTAGCATAGATGACACATTTGATCAACTATGAAATGGTAAATAAATTTTAAATATTTATCATCATTTGTTATATCATAAATTTAATTTAATTAAGTTAGGTTTACCCAAGGAATAATTCGATTCATGTTATGGAATCTATGAATCTCAAGTGATGCCAATTGGTTATACTTTTTCCCTAAATATCTTCATGTGTTTAATGATTTCAATGATTTGATATTTCTTTGATCCATTTTTCTAGTATCTATATAAAATATTTCTATATATTCAAAGATTAATTAATATCATAATGACTATATGAGGGTTTTGATAGATATCCAATGGAAGGATAATATTTTTAAAAGTTATAAATGTTATTAATTTTGGCATTACAAATATTCATATTTGGGTCATATAATCTCAAGATATTGTAAAACATTATATCCATAAATGCAGAAATGTTCTTAAATGATGGTAAAATAAACCAATATAATGGATATCAGTAGATTTATTTTTTTGGTGGATATTATCAGCACATTGTGTTGAATTTTACTGGATTGTCTAATCAACGTACTGTGTTAACTCATACGGGAGACAAGATCCTTTAGATTGATAAATGTGGGGGAAATATAAAATATTTAAAGAGAATTTATCTTAGTGAACTTTTTTTAAAGATAACCTAATGTGGAGAAGCATTTGTACTCTATTTTGCTGGATAAAAAAACATTATGAAATATTATCATTAAAATAATACAATTACATATCATGACTCATTCCAATTGAAGATTCATGATATAAATTACCCAACTTTTTATTTCGAGATAGATATTGTAATTTTTCATTAAATACATGAAGAAATTATTTTAAAATAATATATTGTGATATATATATATATCATAAAAGTTTAAATTATTGAATCATTGAGAAAGAGATGAAAATGTGAAAGAGAATATTTTTTGAGCTAATTAATGTTTAGGATTTATCAATATGTTATGTAACTGGGAATGTGAATAAGGTGTTAAATACCTTCAGTTAAAATTATTTTGTAAGCCAATCCTTGTTGGAGATCACAATAGATCAAATGGTTCTAGACTTTCAAATGATGGATCATGAAATATTTTACAGAATTGGTGAAACTTATCAAGTGTATAATAACCCATCTCTATAATACACAATAATACATGATTTATAAAAATTAATAAAACCCAACATACTAATAGGTCTAGTGTCTTAGTGAAATTTGGAACATTACATAACAACTTAAAACATGAAATTAAACATCTTTGTTGAATACTTCTTTTTTCAAGACACCCTCCCCATATATTATACCCCTCCTGGACCGGAAATGTGAGAAGGGAGATAATGACCCCCGAGTCCCACCTCCAGTAGGCCCCAGGTTAGAGACTAGCACCGAGGGTATAGTGAACTCACAAATGGGAGGAATTACCCTCTAAGAGAACACATGCGAAAGGAAGAGATAAGATAGACACCAACCAACTCCAACTCAACAAGTAAGATGAATGAAATCCCAAGTACACATATGAAATGTCATGAAAAACTACTACAACTGAAAGGGGAAAAACTGCATGTACCCAAAAGAAAGTAAAATATCAGCAACCACAAGCCTAAACAGCTCCTGCAACAACAAGCTAGCAGTAACCAGGATAATCTCTAACCTTCTCCAAGTGACCTGAATAACAGTTTATATATACATAGGATGAGTATAATAGTATAATCAGTAGGATAGTCCCTAAATCCACTCGAGAAAAAGTAAAGAAAGCATGCTAAAGTACAGTGAACAACAAGTGAAACTAACTCTTCATATAAACATGTATACTATGCTCTTAGCCTCACCATGGCTACTCTCACCATGTAACGCATACAAGAGTATATAATATAATAAAGAATATCAGGGGTACCCTTCTACTAATTCCCCATTGGTTTTCCACTTCGCCCCAACGTTGCACGTCCTAAGCATCTCTCTCCAAAAGGCATGTCCACAGACACTTGGGCGAAGCACCACAACATGCACCTCATGCAAAAAAACCACCACATCCACGTAAGTGATGTAACTATGTATTTTCTAGGATCCACCACAACCCACAAAACATGTATCACACGTCGGGTATTATACCTCAATCCATTACAGCCCATACACCAAGTAAGGATCCTCAACCCATCATAAGCTATACACGTTACACCTATAGTAGTACATTAGAAACTATATCCATAATATATCTATGTGAATAACCAAAAGCCAATACAGCCCTCTACATACATATATGGGGAAAACTAACCATTGTTCCTACCAACACAAGTATCTACCAAGAGAAGAGAGTAGGACCAATGTGGGTAGTCAGCCATTCCTCCTCCCACTAGAATGTTGGAGAAAACATCCCACCCCCCCAAGGCTCATAATCCCCGGGGTGTCAGTTTCCCTTAATTACTAGGTGGAGTAGCATATAGAAACAAAAAAAAGTACAGAATATAATATTTCTCACAACCACACTATGGGAATAACCAAGTCTTAGACTCAACTGCAACTAACATCTCTCGGATTCTGGGCTGCCACTTCTAAGACTAGGTATCCTATAAGCACACGACCATTTAAAGAGCTTTATTAGATTACTTCATTCCATTTTTATCATTTAATCTATACATTAATTAATTCTTGAATCCTTAATTAAAGAAGAGTAATTCCACCTTAATGTTCGTTAGCATCACACCCAAAATACACAGTTCCCTCAATATTACAACCTCATCATTATGTTCCAACATACTCCAACCCCATGGGTTAACACCATTTATTCAATTTTTCATTACAGGACTACTTCCCCATATTCATAGGCATTTTAGAAAAACATTCTATGCCACTAAACACAAGGGGCTCAACACTGTGAGTAGATGTACTACCTGTCGAGTCTTTTCTACCTATATCAAGAGCGTAGACCGATCCAACCTTGAGAAGATGAACATGGAAAGCACGTGGCATACCCCATGTGTCTTCACCTTTTTTGGAAGAAGGGTAAGAAAGACCAGAAACCTTGAGCAGTGGGGAAATTAAAGCAGATAATCAACCAATAAGAAACATCAAGCATCCAAAAATCACATCCATCTCCTTACATCATCCTTGGTGTCCTCCCCGACACCCACATGAATAAACCAATGCATCTCTCCACTCTAGGCATCATCTACTGCTACAAACAAAAGGCCTCCATTCCTCTACATATCACAACAGTCATCCAGGATCACATCACAATACAAGCAGCAGGAAAACAAACATTTTAACAGTTGGGATTTTGGTTCATTAACAAACAATAGGGTAACTCATAACCCCACAAGGAGTTATCTTTTATCGATCAACTGGTTATTTAATACATCTTATATTAACTAATTATTATTAATAGGTTCCAAATTCAGGAAACCTAATTAGTAAGCTATCAAAAATAATTAAACATGCTTACTGCACCATTTTGATTAACATCAAATTGCAATAAGAAGAACCTGGTTCATTTATATGCCTCTTTATCTTTATCCAAACCATTATCAATTAATTTAGGCTTTATTTGCTCTACCAATTTATATCAAGAATGAAATGATAAAAACTGAAAGCATTAATATCACACTATCTAGAAAAGAAAGAGGCAATAACATACGACCGACATCAATTTGTTTATCTGATTTAAATTTTCATTAGGTCAATTCCATTGTGATCCAGTGAGATAAATCATTCTAACAATACAGTTTCACGTAAAATAATAGAGAAGCAATGAAGACCCTACCTCAAACGGTTCTTGACATTCTTTATCCCACAATGTTTGATGATCACCTCCTCTCGCAACAACTACATCGACCCGAGGATGCCATAGTACGACCACACCAATTGAAACCCAAGAAAACTCCATTAGAAGCATGGAGATCACATTCTATAATATGGAAGGAGAAATAGGAGATGATGAACCATTAATGAATGATGATATAACATACCTTCTATCGAATATTGATCGATATAGCTTGGGTTCATCAAAACAGAGCGGAACAAATCCGAGGAGGAATGTTTCATTGTGCATCTCCTTTGAGAAGGAATGGGATGTTCAAGCAGCTCACTCCCGATAACAAGGAGAAATAATTAGGGAGAAAGATATCTCATCCCATTAGAGGATTTAACGGAGCTAAGGTTTAAGATATTCTTAACTTTTCATTAAAATTGGATCGCATTAAACCACGTGGATTGAACATGTAAAAACATCTTGATCCTTAGGGATAATTAATATTGGTGTTAAGGCCTTTGAATAAACCTTAGAGTCCTTAAAATTAGGCTTTAAATGCATTTTACGTCAAAGGAAATGTCAATGGGGTGAAATATTAGGATGATGGAAACATTGTTCACCGTTGGAACCTCAATGTTCTAGAAACCCTATTCATGAACCTCAGCATTGGAACCTCACCGTTATGGAAACACTATTCATGAACCTCACCATTCGAACCTCACTGTTCTGGAAACACTATTCATGAACCTCACCATCAGAACCTCACCGTTTTGGAAACACTATTCATGAACCTCAGCATTGGAACCCCACCATTCTGGAAACACTGTTCATGAACCTCACCATTGGAACCTCACTGTTCTGGAAACACTGTTCATGAACCTCACCATTGGAGACTCACCGTTCAAGAAACACTGTTCATCTAAGGTTACTATTGCATTGTTCACAGAAGATTAATGTTGACACTATTCACCTAAGGTTACCATTGCACTGTTCACAACGGTCTACCGTTGGAACTGTTCATAGAAGGATAATGTTGACACTTTTAACCTAAGCATACCATTACATTGTTCATAGAAGGTTAATGTTGACACTATTCACCTAAGGTTACCATTGCACTGTTCACAATGGTCTACCATTGGAACTGTTCACCTAAGGTTACTATTTCACTGTTCATTGAAGGTTAATGATGACACTGTCCACCTATGGTTACCGTTGCACTGTTTACAACGGTCTACCGTTGGAACTGTTCACCTAAGGTTACCATTTCACTATTCACAAGGGTCTACCATTGGAACTGTTCACCTAGGGTCACTGATTCTATTGTTCACAGAAAAGTAAAAATATGAAAAGTGTTGGGAAAAAGTCACTTTGACCTCCTAGGACACCTCAAACACCATATTTTCACAAAGGAGTGGACTAGAGATGTCTGGGCCATTACATCAGATACCTTTCAAAACATTCTTGTCCTTGAGAATTAAAAAATCCACCTAAAGCGAAAACAAAATGGGGTCTAAACAACCACCCATTGTGAAACCTCTCAAAATTGTGAAAGACAGAAAAGCAACTAAGGGATCCATCTCATAAACATGAATGATTTATAACAACAAAGGATACATCATTACATGAAAAGAGTTATACATCAAATAGCTCTAGGTAAAGAGCACATATCTATGACTCACGTTCCCAAGTAAACTTCTCTTTGCCACCATGTTTCCACAAGACATGATCCAAGGGGATAGAACGCCTGCGCAACACCTTATCCTTGCGGCCATGGATCTCCACAGGCCGCTCCTCAAAGGTTGCATCACCATCAACATTGATCTCTCCCCAATCGATGACATGAGAATCATAAAAAAGATAACCATGGAGTTATGATACCTAGAAAACATCATGTATCCGACTCATTTGTGGGGGATGTGCTACTCGATACACCACAGCTCCAATATGATCTATCACCTCGAAAGGCCCAATAAAGCGGGGGTAAATCTTACTCCCATGACAAAAACTTCACCGCCCATGACGGGGAGTCACCTTTAAAAACACATGATCCTAAAAATTAAACTCTAAGGGTATCCTCCATTGATCAGGATATGATTCCAGACGATCTTGTGCAGTCTACATCCTCTCACGAATCACCTGAACCATTTATATTATATTCTGCACTAGTTATGGTCTGAGAATTTCTGACTCTCTGACCCTAGTCTAGCACAATGGATAATGGCATGGTCGGCCATACAAGGATTCAAATGGAACCATACTTATGGTGGAGTGAAAACTATTATTGTATGTGAACTCCACCAAGGGTAAGTGCCTCATCCCTGAACCTCCAAAATAAAGAACACAAGAGAATTACATGTCTTCAAGAGTCTTGATTGTTTGCACTGTCTGACCATCCGTTTGAGGATGAAAACCTGTGCTAAGGCCTAGTTGAGAACTGAATGCGGGATGGAGACCTCTCCATACCCTGGAGGTAAAATGAGGATCTCGATTAGAAATGATCATCCTTGTGACTCCATGAGGACTCACCACCTTCTCCTGATATTTCCTTGACAAAACATCCACTAAGCTCGACTCCTTGATCACTATGAAGTGGGTCGATTTTGTTAAACGATCCACTACCACAAAAATAGCATCATGTCCTCCCAAAGATCGAGGTAAACTAATAAAAAATTACATTGATATGTCCTCCAACTTCAATTGAGGAATATCTAATGGCTGGACAAGACCACCAGGAACACACTGTTTGGCCTTCACCTTCTGGAAGACCAAACATTGAGACACAAACTCCACAACCGCACGCATCAGCCCTAGCAACCAAAACTGGCTCCTCAAGGCTTGGTATACCTTTATAACTCCAGAATGAACCACTATAGGAGAACTATGAAACTCTCTGAGAACCATCTCTCACGTCATCAAAGGATCAAAAATCCTTCCATGATACAACACTCAGTGTTATTCGTCCTCCGACCAACCATCATGGCCCCCGACACAAATAACTCGGTCTCTCCAGACCTCCACCTCTAGATCCAAAAACTAGGACTGTTCCAACTTCTTCATTAGGGATGATTGTACCATCATCTGAAAAAGACAACCTCCACCCCCAACATCTCCCATATCAAGATGTAATGTTGGCATCTCTTCCATTACTCTCCAAGAATCACAGGATTCACACACAGTATCACTTCATGACTTTCAACTCAGCTCATCAGCTACAAAATTCTTCTTTCTAGGTTTATACGATATTTCAAAGTCATATTCCTATAAGAACTCCATCCGCCGACGTTTTCATAAGTTCAAGTCACACTGGGAGAAAACATACCTCAAAATTTTATGATCGATGAAAACCACAAAATGCTCACCAATGAGGTAGTGTCTCCACAACTTCAAAGAAAACACCATGCCTTCCAACTAAAGATAATGGGTGGAATAGATTCATTAATGGGGATGAATCTACCATGACCCATAATAAAAAACTGACCTCTTCTGCATTAGAACACAGCCTAACCCCGGATGCAAAGCATCATAGAAAACATCAAACTGAACTCCCTCACCTGGAAGAAAAAGAACTGGAGCACTTACTAACTTCTTCTTTAAATACTGAAAAGATGCCTGACACTGATCATTCCATATGAATTTCTGGTCTTTCCTGGTCAAAGTTATCATAGGAGTCGCAACTCATGAAAAATTGTCTACGAACATCCTGTACTAGCCTACAAGACCAAGGAATCTTTTCACCTCTGAAACTGTCTTGGGAGATGCCCAAGACACAACTTCTTATATATTCAATGGATCCACACCTACTCCCAAGTGGGACAAAACATGCCCCATGAAACAGACTTCTCGAGCCCAAAACTCACACTTCGACAACCTCCGGAACAATTGATGTTGATGAAGAAATCCCAAAATAGCATGTCGATGATCCAAATGCTCCTCTTCATAGATGGATTATATAAGGATGTCTTCAATCAAAACCACCAAAAAATTGTATAGGAACTCATGGAACACAACATTCATCAATCACATGAACATAACTAGAGAATTTGTCACGCCTAATATCATTACAAATAACTCATAATGTCCGTGACGATAAGGGGAAGTAGTATTCAGGATATCCTCATCCATTACACTCATCTTATGATATCCAAACCACAAGTGGATCTTTGAGAACCAACATGCACCCTTCAGTTGATCGAAAAAGTCATCAATCCATGAAAGAGGATATAAATTATTTATTTTGACTTTGTTTAAGAGACAATAGTCGACACACAACCACAAACTGCTGTCAGCCTTCTTCACGAACAAAACCGCTGCACCCCACAGTGACATACATGGCTAAACAAAACCACACTATAGTATACCATGAAGCTGTATACGTAGCTCTCATAACTCATAAGGGGATCTCTTATATGGAGACATAGAGATAGGAGATGCTCCTAGTTGTAGCTCAATCCCAAACCCGATCTCTTGTTGAGGGGGTAATGCTCAACCTCTTCTAGAAATACATCAGGGTACTCTTCTATGACCCTAGGAAATGAAAAATGTTGAACCACTGAATAACTCAACATCATCAATGTGATGGTTGTGAAATTTTCATCATTAATGGGGAGGGTGATGGGCATGATTTACCACACCATGGAAGAGATGGGTTGGTTTTGAAGGTACCACCAAAACACCAAGATCGTGTGGATTACATGCTCAAATATTATTGTGTGTTATAATTGTTTTTATTGTTGATATTTTCACACAAAAATAAATGAAGAAATAGATTATACAATTGTAGAATGTGAAAAAAAGGAATAATGGATTCTTTGATTTCCTTCCATGAAAATGTTTTTATTTACTAGTATGAATTTTTTGAAATTAAAAATAAATTCATTACATGGTGTTTTGTATAAAATATTTTGTTTAAATGTGATAATGGATATATACTAGTGCGTGTTTCGGGATTTCATTTGTGAATATCCTACTGAGTACTTTTAATTTCCACCAGCTTTGGAACATTACTTTTTTTCAAATGTTGTATTCCATTACAATGGAAAGTTAACACATTTCATTATTTTAGTGGTTTATCAGGATTATTAGGATATATTGTGGTTCTTAGTGCTGGGATATTGGTGTGGAGCTTTAGATTTTAGTCTTGGATTCTTTGGGATTGGATTACTCTAGTATTCATCTTAGTACTCTGATTGGTATTTTTATTGTTTTACATCTTTTCTCTTGGAATGTTGTTGATTTTTAATACATTTTAACATGCATCATGTAGTTAGTATTGATAAAGACATGTTTTGTTAGCTATTTTCATTTCATGGGAAAATCCATCCCCAAATAATCTTGAATACCTTTGAATTTATTACAATATTTATTCACTTTGGGAATGTCAATTAAGTCCTTGTAGCACTTTCACCTTTACTCGAGCCAATGAGAAGGGGTTAGATTTTACAATATCCCCAATATTGTAAAAATATGGAAGTATTATTGAACAAATCAGTCTCTACCAATATGATTGTCAAGTTATACTCACCCAACACATATCTAATTTGTTACTAATATATTAATCTACCCCAAAACAACATTAAATTTTAGTTCCCAGATAGGGATGTATAGATATGAGAATTAAAAAAATCAATACCATAACAAAAAATCATGATATCATCCAATACAATGAGATATCCTTCAATGTTTTCCTTAGGGTTTCCCATTATGTTTTCTAAACAAATCACTATGAAATAAATAAACCATCCTATAAGAGAAAATATAGAGGCTCCTAATAAAAATTTCATAAATTTTAGATTAGTGACATGATATATATATTAACCCATTTAATAGAAAGAAAATGAAATGATCAAAAAGTTTGGTGTCTTGAGAAGTTTTTACAAAAAAATATATTTTATGACACATGTTATTAGTTTGGGTCCTTGAAACCATTTCCCCTATATATCAAGTAATTAAATAATATTTATAACCATGTTAATGTTAACATAGTGATATTTTGATCTAATGATCCATGTAAGGTGAAAACATGTAAATGGATCATTAAAATTGAGGAAAACACGAGGAAGAGTTAAACATCACAATTAAATATCATAAGACCATACATGAAAGAATTAAAATATTTAATAAAATACAATATAAAAATGTATCATTTAAGAACCATAAAATGTAAAAAAGAATATTTGTACATGAAATAAAACTTTTCAATAGTTGAAAATAAATATTTCAGAAAACATATTATTTCACCAGAAGAAATGAACTTTGAAATTTGGGATAACTTGATAATCAAAATTAAAATGTTTCATAACCTTATAAACATTAAAATAATTCACAGCAAAAACAATTGGTAAATATGTGTGAGCAAACTCATTATTCCCACACTTGTGTAAAGAAAATCATTTTATACAAACATGAAAATGTGATAAATACCATCATTCCCATACCTTTGTAAACAAATACAATTTTTCCAAACGTGAATATATAACTTTATATAATATTATACCAATTAATTGATGTGATATATAGGAACCCACTATTCTCCATCCATACATATGTTTCTCATTTAAAATAATACAACAACATAACATGATTAACTATAGGATAAAGATTGGATTTTAATATAACATGAAATTATTATTCATGGGTATAAAAATATCATTTAAAATGGAATCATAGTATAAAAATATAAAAAATCACTTCATGGGTGTTAGATCATTTTATGGAAGTTTTTTAAAAAATCTTTCAATGTTCATTCTATAATAATTTTAAAATCATTAAAAGGACTTATAGTTCAATAATAAGTTATATTACACATTAAATGGACTTATAGTTACCAATTGACAAAACGTTTGCCCAAATTTTCCATGAATTTTCATTAACATCATATATATTAATGATAAAAATATTAATTTCATATTTCATAAAATTACTCATATTAATTTCTATTCATATTACTCATTAATAAAAATTATCATCATCTATTTAAATTATTCTAATCTCTTTTCACCATTGGGTGCTAATATCATTAACAATTAAATCATACTTAATAGTATTTTTTACCCATAATTTGATAATTTGTTAATAATTACATATATATTAATAATATATAATAACAATATTATATTTATATAAAATGTTCAAACTTCCTTCCCTGTTTTCTTTTATTACCTTAGGTGAAAAAAAATTGATGAAGGATTATTTTGGTAATTTAATAGAATGAAAATTTACCATTAATAATAAGTTAAATAATTAATATAATATTTAAAAAACATTAAATTACTCATAATTTTATTAAAAAAAATAAAAAAATTTCTTTTTTTCATTTTCACATATTTATCAAAATAGTATTTCAAGGTATGGTTCACATGGGTAGTTAAACCAATATAAAATCGATCATGCTTTTACTCGATTTGAGATCATAGTAATAGAGGTATTTATTTTGAAATAATATCATTATAATGGTGGTTTAATGACTTATTTCTTATGATATTGATATTTTGAACCACATTCAATTTTTTTATATAATTTGTGAGAGTTTAGATGTAAATGGAAAATCATTTCATCATGAATTCGGTAATCAGCACGTACGAACAATGACAGTTCCTATTTATCAATTTCTGATAAGTGGTGTAGGTCGATATGAAATTAAAATTTAATAATTACAATTATGTGAAATATATAATATTTATCCATCATTACCACCATTATGAAAATTAATGAATGACGAAAATAAAAAATAGATTACCTTACATCATATATCTAGTAGTATACATAATGCAATAATAATGTTATATTGTTTTCTATTTGTGAATAGAAATTAAAATCTATGTAATTGAAAATTATTATAAAGAAATATTAATGTCAAATTTATAATTAATTAAACATTTAATTTGGTTATAATATTTATATAAGAGTAATATTAAGGATAAAATCATTAGAAGTTGATACCACTTATTTTGGAGAAATAATTTTCCCTTATAATTTATAATAAAATTAAAGGGTAAAGACTGCATGTCATTGAAAAATATTATTATTTTCATGGTATGAGGTTCTTGGGAGAGATACATGACAGGTTTTTAGGAGGAAATATAACATCATGTTTATCCATTGAACGGTGGAAGTAGTATACTTTTATATGGGGAGAGAATGGTAGTTTTAAAAACCCCATTTATTTTTCAACTATATCCTTTCACTATTAATACTTAAAATGTTCCAATGTTGATAATATATGATTTGTAAATATTTTTTTATGAAATAAACTCCCCAAAATTCATTAGATAACCAAATCTATTGGTTTAATGTCTTTATCTAATGTTTCATATCCTTTTCATTTTACTATTTACCATAATAACAATCTTTTACATTACTAATTAAATTGTCAATAAAAATATAATATAACCTTTATATAACTAATTATGTGTTATTTAACGAAATTTCATATTTTTCTAATCTAAATCAATTTAAATTTTTAAAATGAAAAAAATGTTTAGAAAAAATCTTATGGTGGAATTTTTTTTTACCATTATAGATTCTTAATTTTATTTTGTATTGATAAACACATAAGTGGATGTTAATATATTTATTTATGGGTTTATTTATAATATTATATGCATTATTTAGTTTAATTCAAATTAATTTATTGAATATAAATTCCTTGATATTAATATGAAAATAAATTGAGATCCATACTTTTAAGCATAATAGTTGTAATTGTCTTTAATTTTATGAATATAAATTCTATGAAAAAATGAATTTTGAATATTAATATATATGAAAATATTATTCTAAAAAATAATAATATTTTATCAAATTAAATATATTTTTTAGTTGTAATTGATCTTAATGATAGTGCATATAACATGTAAAAACTATTTCTAATAAAAGTATATTTTATGAAAAACATTTATGAATGAGTTATAATATTTCTTTATATTACTTAAAATTAATTTAAATTTTTTATTATAATTAAATTTATACTAATTTAAAAATAAAAAAAATTCTTGATGTAATAAATAATTTATAAACACACTAAAAAATAGTCTTCAATGAAATGACATATAAATTTTCTAAATGTTGTGAATAGGTTTATAAATTTAAATGAGTTTTATAAAACTTATTATCCTAGTTCATAATATATCATCATATAGTAAAATGGTTAATATAATTATAGAAATTAAATAATCTCATCAAAGTGAATAAATTATTAAAATTAATATTTTAACTCATCACCAAAAAAATTAAATGTTTATGATAAATACCAAAAATTCAATTTAAGAAATTATTACTATAAAAAAATATTGTAAATTTACCAAATTATCCTCCTAATTTATATAAACTATTCATTAATATAAAACAATAAATTATTCACAAAATAAATTTTTTATAAGAAATACTTTTTTATGTATTTTGAATATTTGAATAAAATTAGTTATAATGTTAATTAGATCAAACAAGAAAATTTTATTTATTATAAAATACATTTTGGCATAAATAAATATTTTATTAATTTCATTTCTAAACTTATTATTTCAATTATTAATGGTTAATTTTACATTCTTTTATTTGATTCCTAAACATTTGAATATTTTTATATATTTCATATCTCTATTATTACTATTTTTGAATTAAATTTTCATTTCAACATAATAATATTATATATTCAACTGTATTAAGATTTGTATGTGGAGGATGACATCAACAAATATATTTAATTATGGAGGAAAAAATTGGTTCATTAGAAATATGATTTCTATTTAGTTATTATTTTATGAATTATTATTTGACCATGAAATTAATTGCTAAATTAATTTTCCCTCATTCCAGAGATATTTATTCAAAAGGTATAACATATTTATTCATGTAAATTGTGTGTTTTATATAATTATTTGATGTTCCTTCATGAAATGACATTCATTTATCAATTAACAAAGGTAAAAAGGGTTTCTTATCTGAAACATCCTTTATAGAGTCATTATTTTGAAAGACTCGTGTTAATTTATATTGGTACTACAAAACCTATTTTTTTATATTATCATGACTCATTTCATAATCAAAATATTTTATATCCATCCTTCTGTTCTTTCTTTAAAATTGTATTTTTTTTTTAAATTCTATAATGAATAATTTCTTTAAGAGAATTGATTTAATATTTTTAAATAATGGTAACAAAACACTCCCTCTATGTTCATTAACTTATTTATGTAATATTATTTTCTATGAAAAAATTATTTTATCATGTTATTATATATGATATTTAAACTTATTCTAATAGTATTAAAAGGAAATAACATACCATTTTCCACATGGGTTCATTTTTAATCTCCTAACAAAATATTGAAAAGAATGTTTATTTTTAAAACATATGATAGTAAAAGTTATTCAAACTATAATTACCATTATATGGATTTAATATTTCATTTTAGTTTTTTATGATAATTTTTTTAAAAAAATTACCCAATATTCAAAACATATTTATAGAAATATTAACAAAAAAGGTTTATTTTACTTATTTTAATATATAAAATTTAAAATTTTCTCTAAGAGTTATTTTTTATATATAATAATATTTTAATGATTATTTTTCTTCAGTTGAAATATAATTTAATGATACCATAAATTTTTTTCATTAGATATCTTATAATGATTGTTTTGAATATATTTTCATGAAACATGATTCATTTCCAACATTAATTCATGTTATAATGTAATGAATGTTTTTTTTATAATGATGATGATAAAAGTTTATATTCTTTTTGTAATATACATGTATCATACATGGAAATTATTTATGATGTTGGTTGAGCTCGATCTAGCTCCTGATAATGGGTGATCCTGATATAGTTTATACGATGAGTAAGTTACATATAGATATAAAATAAACTTATTAGTAATTTATTACATAAATGAAAGAATAAAAAAGATAACTACTCGTGTTTGTCCGTGATATTTAACTGGGATATAGTTTTTTCTAACATGGGAGATCATTAATGATGAATATTATATTCCATGATACCAACACATTTTTTATATACTTTAAAGGAGATATAATTGTTCCCTAGAACAATATTAACATCACATGGTTTATGATTTTTTATTACTAATATCATTTCCTTTTTAAACCTTTATACATTGTTATATATAAATTTAGCCTTGTTTTATGGGTATTAACTAACTTATCTAGTCAACATGAACCTTGAATGGGTTCTCAAAACCTTATCATCATCTTTTTCACGTCACATATTTTCATTTTTTACTTAATGTGATTACCATAATGTAAATTTATTCTCACCATTTGAAATTTAAATTAATAATTTTATAAAAAAATAATTTTAAGGAAAATATGTATTTAAGTGTTTATTAGGGGTTTTATGAATAATATTTGTTGAAAAATGAAATGATATGTGTATTTGAAAAAAATACAACTTAAATACATAATAATTTTTTTTGCAATTGTTTTCCCTGATTCTGTAAAAAAAAGAAAAACTATTCCATGGGTATGAAAGTGATGTAATATTTTTTAGGTTATATGATTAAAATGGATTACATTTGGTCATGTTTATATGTGTCAAATCAAATAATGTAATTATTTTGTTTCTAGATGAATATTTGAGAGTTCTAGTTTGATACTGTTATAGTTGTAGTCATGGGATGGGTTTAGATAATTATAAAGATTATGATGTTTTAATTTTGTCATTGGTTTAAAATTTAAATGTTAATTATCACATAAAAGTAATAGACACCCCTTTTGAGGTTTTAATTGATAGTAATTTCTATTGATTAATGATATTTTGGAAGTCCTTTTATTTGTTTAGCTTCATGTAACTATTTGTTTTAACAAAAAATATTACCTCATAAGAATAATATTACAATTTTTGTGATGTGGTCTTAATGGTATGTGATAAATATTGAGGATAAAATATATATAGGGTGATTTATTAAGTGACAAATAAATGTTGATATTTTGGTGTTATTATTTATTTATTATGGTTTTATGATTCACATCCTAATATTATGGTTTACTTGTGAATTATCTTATCATGATCTAACCATTTTGATTTTACTAATTATAGGAAGAATATATTTTCATTCTTTCAAATACCACATGGTCAATCAGATTTTCATTGTAATGTTTTAGGAATTAAATATTCATATTTAACATTTGGGAAGTATATGATATAAGGTGGAAACTGATGGGAAAAAGAAACCAAAAAAATGAGATATCCTATATGAATTTAAATAAAATAATGTATGTATATTCAATTATTCTATTAGTCAATATTTTAATGATATTACTCAACAATAGAAAAATGTTTCTTGAAACATGATATTTTCCTATTGCCATAATTTATGATGAATATAGGTTCTTTTTCACACCTCAATGTTTTATGCTTGTTTGGTCATTGAATTTATAATTTTAATTTACTTTATTATGGTTAATTTTCTATATAAATAGTTATAAATATTTTGAAGTTTAATTTTCCACTCATTTCCATATTTTTTCTTCCAGATAATGTTCTACAATTTGGAATCTATGTTATGTGTAACCTAAGATGACATTCATGTTTCTCATTATCCCTTTTGAAATAGAATATTTATTAACCATATATATAATGAAGGTTTTGAAATAAGGAAATTTACATTGTTAAACCACTAATTAAAAAAATCTGGGTAAAATTAAAAAAAATTATTAATATTTTTTAATAATTCAATGGACCAATAGTTTAGAATTACACTATGTTCGATAGTTTACATGAAATACAGCACAAATATCTAATAAAAGTGAAATAATATCATTAAAATATTACCTTTATAATCATTAAAACGAATTGGATGTTATGAATAAAAGTAACGTCATTGTGATATATATATATACACATTAATATCCTAATAAAATTAATGTTTTCTGATAAAAACTTAGTGTAAAATCTCCCATTTCTATAGTTTTTTAAGGGATACAGAAAAAGAATAATTTATTAGAATTATAAAATAAAAACAATATAACTAAAGAGGGAACATGACAACAATTCAATCCACCCAATGAATAAAATGTGGAAACTTATCGTTTTTCATATTATTTCACTAATTTTTTTTATTCTAATCAAATTTCCTTCCAGTCATATCTTCTGCATCCACACCCCCGACCTTTGGATCTCCCCTACTTGTGGTAATAGATTTAAGCCTTTCATATAGGGTCTCAACATCTGTGATTTCATAGTCGGAGCTATCTGAATGAATTATTTTTATTTTTTCTAGTTTGGAGTCCCTTGAGGGTATAGGACAACAAAGAAATCCTCACTACACATAATGGCTAGATAGCTATCTTTTACCTCAATATTTAACTTAGTATTTTTTCTTCGTTAAAAATATTTTTTTTCCAAAATTAATATTTAATAATTTTTCTGATAGAATAATAATTATTTATGATTTTTAGTGTTTATCTTATTAAAATAATATTATATTATAATAAATAATATCAAAATTATATTAAGGTTATAGATTTATTATTTTTCTGAAATCCCTAATTATTTGGTGAATATTGACAAATAACAATTTTATATAAAATTGTAATTTGCATTCATGTAATAAACATTTAATATAATATTGAATAGGTTATATAATTTTTTTAGTTAATTTTTATTAAAGATAATAAAATTAATATATTTTTTATCAAAAATATTCATTATTTTGGAATTAAAACCATATTTATACATAAAATATCTTTCTCATGAAAACGTTTGTTCATCATTTTTTTAGGTTTATATCAAAAGTCAATAATTTCTATTAATGGAATTGAATTCATTAAAATATAATCCAAATTTGGAATGATCAGTTCCAAATTTTTTAAAAATTTAACATTATTTTTTGTCATTATAAATCGTAACCATGGTAAATATTTGTCACCCTAGTAACGGTAAATTGAGTAATAATGTTTAATAATAATTTTACAATGATTTAAGAATCTATATAACATGTAACATATTAATATTTGAGGGGTTTAGTTCAACCATCCTCATCCCATATTACATTATATGGATTCAATATTCCTTTTTTTCATTAATATTGATTGTAATATTATTTTTAAAAAAGAGGAAATCCAAAATTTCACTCATTTTCATACGATAAATGAAATATTTTTCATAGTGATAAATGATGTTTATGTTAATTTATGAATTTTTATTTGAAATATTAAAGAATATTTTTTTTCATTATAGTTCATTTTTAATTTTCTTATTTAATATTTATCATATGTGTTTATGAAACACGTACATAGTTATTATTCATGTAATTAAAAAAAGAAATTAATTATTAAAAAATTAAAAGTAATATAATATTGATTAATTTATATGTTCGATGATTTTTTATATAAATTTAACATACTAGTGATGTGTTAATGTTAATATTCAATTAATATCATTATCTTTAATATCATTAAGGTAAAATTATTTGAATACTATTGAAAATGAAATTAATGGAATATTATATTAAATGATATTTTATTTAATTAGTTAATATTAATAATTATTATTTCTAGATATGTGAAAAAAATTGATATAAAATATAAAAAATTTCCCACTTCTTTGACACAAATCATTTTTAGGTACCTTTCCTGACATATATAACTTAAAAAACAAAAATATCGTGGTAATCCACAAAAGAGTTAGCAATGGGTAAAATCAAAGATATAATGTTGAACAAATAACCTATAATTTTTTTAAAAAATAGATTATTGGGTATATATTAAAAATTATACTATATTCTAAATTTATCACTTTTGTTCAACCTAATCATGAAATTTTTTTTATATTAATTTGATACTTTATTAAATTTTAATGATAATCTATTCATATCTTATAAAGTGACACCTCCACTGCTCTATTCCCCAAAATAATTAATACACCTATCTCAACCAAACCCTAAAAAAAATTTCCAAATTCCATATATACATTCTATATGAAGAATTCATTAAATTTTATCCCTAGGGTACTTATGTAGAGATCTAGTGCAAGTTCATTAATGAGGAAGCAATAATCATGACATAAATTTTTCATATCACTTCTTCTTATAACTTTTACAATTATATCTTGGACATTACAATAGAATTTATTTTTATCCTACCATATACTTATAATTTATTGTGATAAAAAATATTTATATTCATTTCATTTTCATTCCTATGTGTAATGAAAACAATGCGCATGTGTACGTATCAACTACAACCTCCAGAAACAAATGTGTTTCAGTTATAATCACCACAACAAAATGATTTGTATTATAAATTATTTAAATATTTATATTATATTACTTAAATAATTATTATTCTAAAATATTAATATACACATCACATTATTACACTTCAACCCATTGAAAAATGATACTATCCCCCACATGTATGTATATAATATGACCTCTATGATGCTAGGTGAATATTGTTTCATGTCCATTATTAATTGGTAATCATAAAATTTTATTTTAAGTATAAAGATGACTATTTTTCATGATTATCATTATGGGGATGATGGAACCATGAAATCATTTACCATAGTCAAACACTGATTTATGTTTTAATTTATGAACTGTACATAAAACACTCAAAAAGAAAATTACAGAATAATAAACTAAATGAATCATTGAAAAAATGAAATAAAACATTTAAATACATTGGAAAAAAATGAAAAATATCTTAAAATTTTAATTAATGTATATTATTTTGTTAAAAATGAGTTAATGGACATACATAAAAAGTTAGGACTTAAGGTTCATGGTTTTGTAAATAAATATACATTCATTAGATTATATTATTTTCATGATTTACAATTTTATGACAAAATTATATGTTTAACAACATATTATTATTTTATTTTGAATTTAATTTTTTTTTTAATTTTTATATTTTTTCACAACATCACATTAATAATAAATATTATTATCAATATTATGATCTTTTTATGGGGTTTCTTAAATAAAATTTCATTCATCAGTTCATACTACTACTTAATTCACATTGTTTTACTGATATTATATGATAAATAATAATGTATTATTTTATGTCACTTATCCACATGTTTTTAGTTTTTTTTACACTTAATCACTTTTTTTGAATGATTTTATCATCAATGATTCTATATTTATAATGTTTATTTTTCTCAATAATGATTCTTTGATATATGTATTCTAATTTTCACCTACATAATTCCATAAATATTATATTCACCCTATTGAGATGTCATAAAAAGAAAAATTCCTTGTTCATGACATTGAATTTTCCTTTGAATATCGTTTATCCATGAGATATTTAATCATATATTATAATATCTGCATGGGTTTTCATGGTCTCAATATAAATTATTTGAGTCATAATTAATTTATACATAATTATTATTATATTTATATCTCTAGAAATATTATTTATCATATTAATAATTCATTATATGTTTCAAAATTCAAGGTATTTTCATATTCATGCATTACTCAAGAAGTGATGGATTCTCATCTCAAACATCGAAAATTGATAAATGTTTTTATTGATGCACTGATATTATTTTATATGGGGAAATCAGAGAACCCTAATGTTAAATATCATTATATATTTTTATTAACATGGAATATTATATTAATTTTTTATTTCTTTTCAAGAAATATTTTTTAGTTTTAAATGTCAATAACATTAAATTTCCTTAAAAATGACATTTTAATGTTTTTAAAGAATATTAAGTAAAATATTCCTCCATGTTTTTTATCTTAAATAAGTAATCATATTTTCTAAAAATGAATGATTTCTTGAAGTCATTTTTAGTGATAATATTACTTTTTGTTAAAAATTTTAAAAAGAAATTTCATATTATGATCCTTACGATTCTCTTTTGACTCCGTTTGTAAAATATAGAAAAGAATATTTACATTTATCATTTACAAAATGAATAGATTTTATTCCATAATATCCATTATTTAGTCTTCATATTCCCTTATATGTTTCAATTCCAATTTTAATGGTAATCATATTTTCAAAAATTCATCCAAATATAAAAATACATTAGAAAAATGAGAGAGTATTTTAAATTATATTTATTATAAAAATATTTTGAATGTAGTTTCATCTATTTAATGATCCTTTAATGGTTTTTCTTCTTCACTGAGGATGTGATGTTCTTATTCAGTCCATATCCTTTAACTGGATGGATTTATATGATTTTTTTCATGATATTCTAATGAAACCTATTTAATTTCAATGGGTAATTCGTGTTATTAAATATTTCAAGCATTTAGTTAATTATTGATAATGAAAATGAAATCCATCATGTTTTATACTATGTAGAGTAAATGGAAATTGTTGGTATTGATGGGTTGGACTGATATAAATCATGATGATAGGTGAGCCTGAGTATAAATTATATAGTAGACAAGTATTATATATATATCTAAAGCCATTAGTAATGTTAGATGTCATTAATATCTAGATTTAAGGATTCATCCAAGGAGGCTTCTCTTATAGATTTAACCGGGCCCATATTATTTATCACATGAGTGAAATGGGTAATGAAAATAATTTTACAAGATGCCAACAATATTTATCTATCATTTATATGAGATTTAACACTTCCTTTTAACATCTAATTGATCAATACTATTTATTATTTTGACTCTACTTTTTTAATGATTAATTACATGTCACATATTTAGTTATACATGTTTTTATGGTTGTGAATTATTTTATGTAATTCTCATGTACCTTGAATAAGTTCTCATGCCATTATGTTCATCTTGTTCTCATAGAATATGTTAAATTACTAATTCTTTTATTTAACCTTATATATCATTTTATGTCACAAATTATATGTTTCAATTGCATTGGTTATAAATAAAATTGTTAATTAATAAATTTAATGAAGGGTTTCTAATAGGTGATGATGATGACATAATTTTGAATAATAAAATATGGGTATATTTGGAAAAACTCTCATATAAATATATAACTACTATAATGTAGGATTTTTTACATAATTATATAATAATATAGTCCTTAAACATTCATATGTTTTATGTTATATAATATTTCAATATGTTGTTTTATGTTTTGGATGATTATAATTGGGTCACTTTTATTGGTATAAAATATAAAAATGTAAATATTTTGGTTTTACCACCAGATCTAGGTGTGTCATTTTTTATAAATTATTTGAAGAAAAAATTGTTCATCAAATGAGGATTAATATATTTAAAAAATATGGGATATAAAGAAAATATTTTCATGTGGTCGAAAAATGAATCATTATAATAAATTATATATTGAATAATTTAAAAATATGAATCTTTAAAAGGATGTATAATAACATTAAAATTCATTTCATGATGGTTATTGAAATGAACGATGGAATCAAATTTACAAATGTTGTATTGTAAGATCATTTTTAATGGAAATTATAATCTTCAATAACATTATCAGGATCATAAATGTCTAATCTAATAATATGATTCATATATTTAGTTAGACTATGAATATAATGATATAATATAGAGTTTATCATAAACACAAACAAGGAATAGATAATTTTATATTGATGAATAAAATATAATTATGGGAAATATACTCTAAAAAACTAGAGAAATATAACAAAGATAAGAATACCCCACTATCTAATGTGGAGACAAATTATTTTATGAATTGATAAAGTATTAATCAAGGGTTTATTACATTAATGTGGAAATGAAGATTATATTAAATAAATAATCATTGGTTTGTATGAAGGGATAATATTATCTTATTAACATTAGAATAAATTTATTATTAATTAGAATATACTCTAAGAATGAATATGTTATCCGAAAAATATTTATTTTTTGTAATAACGGATATTCAAAAATTGAAGGGATTAATGTTTGGTATGACATAACACTGGTTGAAAAATAATAATGGGAAAGTGTATTTATAGTTATCGATATAAAAATGGGATAAAATTTTACCCCACACACTTGGGATTCCATTTAATATTATATTTTCATAGAAATGGATATTATTTTGGGATTCCTATTCATGTTCCCATTTGATTTTCTATTTTTGGAGTTTTTTGTTTTTTGGTCTATTCCATATTTTGAGGGAAACCATAAGACCATCTGATCAACTGGTAGTTTCTATTTCATTTTTTACTTGAATAGTTTGTGCATGTGTTAGGGAAACTGTGCATGAAAAAGGATTAACCATGTGACCATAATTAGGTGTCTGAGACCAGGGTCTTGGATTCTTCATGGATAAGAGAATATATATAGTAGGATTGTGTGGGTGTTTGTAATAGTTTCTATTTTCCCAAGATTTTTTATAATTTTTTTTCAAATCCTAAGACCATGCACTTAGATTGATTTTGATTTTGGCGCCTTATGTGCTTGACAAAATTCATTGAAAAATGATATGTTCTTAATATCATGTGTGTGGCGATTTTGTGAAAAACAGAAATATCATTTAAATGGTTTCCCAACTCATAAATCTGAGGGAACTGTTGATCTCGAAATTGTGGTTTTAACATCGACGCGAACTAAATTTGGTCGGTATAGGTTATCTGAAAAAAAAAATCACCTAGGAAGTAATCATAAATAAAATAATTTAAGAAAATTGTGTTTATTTTAAAATACTAATAACTCATGAATGATGACTTGGTTTGGAAATCTGATACCACTATTAAGTTTATAAGGGTTTTTTTCCCTAGGCATGACATAACTTTTGTTACTGTGGGTATTCTACTGAATAACCAAAAAAGGAAGTAATTACCATTAATTAATTTAATGACAAATTATTTTACTAGCACATAAAATTTATTTTTATTATTACTTTTTCATGAATTCAAGGATATCACAATAACCCTAGAATTTCATAGATAGGTGGAGAAGAACTCTCCTAAAAATGGGTATGGATCATGAACCACCAGTCAACGTACAACCGAATTGATGGAATCATCTCGATGCTGACAATGATGCAATGATCCGTCATTAGTGACAAATCTGAATCAAGTTAGGTCATGTTATTTTCAGGTTTTCTTCCCCATTCATAGATTCTATGACTTACACGGGCCAATAAACAAAAAAATGACATATGGATCGATTTCTAATGTGTTATGGGATATTATATGTTCGTTTTATTAATGGAAGTATTTTTTACATTCCCCTTCGTTTAACATACTAATGGAAATGAATTGGTGTAAACAAGATAAAGGCTAGGGTTTATTCCTTCAATTTTTCTTCATGATTTTCTCTCAATCATTATTTTAGTTCTTCTCTGTTGGACTGGTGTTGAAATGGTTTGACGTTCGTGGTGGGTTTGAATGAAATTGAACCTTCGTATTGGAAGAAAACCTAGAAAAAGAAAAAGGAAAGATATGTGAATATTGGGACCTGAGGATCCTAGATCTACAAATTTTATAAATTTTGGGCCTCATAGGTGGAATGTTGGTCTATAGAAGGGACCACTAGTGCATTATTTTAGTTAGGTGGTGCAGTAGTACTATGAGACAACATGAGGTGGTTCAAAAACAACATGTGGTAGCCACACTGATGGTAGTGAAAGGAGATGGTGGTGATACATTGGTTATTGGATTAGGCTATCAGCCATATAATGTGGATGCGAAATGACATATGGTAGTGGTGATGACTGTGTGGTAATTGGGCCATGGACCATGAAGGTTCATTCAATGAGGAACTCATGGGAGTAAGACAATCCAAGCATGGTGGGACACACCTAGGTAGATCAGGTCAGGCCATGTGTGTTCAGAATAGCCAGTTGGACCCAGGCCGACCGGGCTGGAAGTGGGCCAGGGTCGACCGTGGTGGCCAACCATGATCCCAGATAGATCTAGCTTCCATAAAAAATGAAATCTAGGGGTAAGGTCAATGGTTGACCATGGTAGTCGTGGGGTGGTAGGTTCGAGAGGTCGACTGGAGTGGTCAATCGCCACAGTCGATGGACTGACCCATGTGTTCATCCACAGTCCCAATAACCCCCTATCCATTAATGATTTAAACACCCATAACTTTCAAATGATGTATTTTTTTTATGAGACATATGTGAATTTGGGACCATTATTAGACTTATGGTGACTCTATGTCTTATAGATACAACATTATTTATGGGGAATATGCATTTTGTTAATAATTTATTGATATATTTTTTATAGACACAAATCTGTGTCGAGCTATATATGAATTCATTTTTTTAATTTCTTTATGGTATTCCTTGGTTGTATTCCATCATGATATTTACTTGGAGGTATTTCATCATGGTATTTCCTTTGTTGTATTCCATTTTTTTATTTCTTTATGGAATTTCCATTATGGTATTCCTTTGTTGTTTTTTGGTGTCCTACTAAGCATTGTTTTTGTCACACCATTATGAGCTTTTCCCACACATGCTGTGTCAATTGTTGATGATCAAATATTTCAGAAAGATTCAGGAAGACCATGTAATTTTGGTTCCTTATGAGACTGAATAGATAAGGTGTGTTCTAATGGATTTTATGACAATAGTCATAGTACCTATTACATTACATGTTTGAATTTTGTTTGTAGACTGTTTTATTATGTTGGGCTTGTTTTGTCCATGTTTAAATTCTAGTACATTAAATATTTTACTATTATTGTGTTATATAATGATTTTCATTAATTTTATACTTAGTGTTTTTATATTTTAATATTTCTGGCTTGGAGACGTGTGTGTACATAGTGGTGCTAAGAAAAATGCCTCCCATTTGGGGGAAATGACTACTTAGATCTAGTCACAATACGCTAGTCGCTTAGAGGTGGGAATGGAGTAGTCACTTAACAAGACCCTATAGGATGGGTTATGATAGAGTTTTATTAGAGGAGGTCGATTGTACTTTTGTATTGGTAGTCTGTGAGGATGGTTTTGGGAAATAGTGTTATGTTTTTCGACTGAGGAATTAACTCTATGGAATATATTATTGGTTTCGTGATTAATGTAACCATACACCAAGACTTTAGAAACCTTATTTTAAACATTGTACATGAAAAAAATGGTTATAGGGAAAATAATGGTACATGAAACATATAGGAATGGGTTGTGTAGTCCATGACTTAATTGAATCATATCTTCAGATAAACTATATTGACCATGTTACATCTTGTTTTATTACATCATTCCTCTACACAAAAATCCAAAAAAGATTAAATCATGTGATCACAAGGTTGACCGACCTAGAAAAGAGGCATCGATACACGGGCATGTAATGAAGATAGAACCATTGGTTGGTTTACCAGCTCTACCACCATCTGTCAAGAGGCAGCTACTACTAGTACTTCCAAAAAAGGATGCATTTTGACTAATCATGGTTCACAAGTTATGGAGGAAACAAACTATTAGGTATTGGGGTGAGATAGACCCCAAAAAATTTGAGGATTGGATGGAGGTAGTTACCCATGACTTCCTACTTATGAGGATGTATTCTGACCAGATAACTGTCCTTACTGAGAGTATTTTTCATGGACTTGCGAGGTGATTATGGATCATAGTGATCAATAAACATGAAGATATTACTCCCACTTAGGAATAAGTCAAGTGTATCTTTAGATAGGAGTTGTTTCTATCCACTTCTTGGTCATTTAAAATATTGGAGCTTCTACATCTGTAGTTTGGCAGTCAGACTGAAGAACAATATTCAATGATATTTATGGATCTTTCATGCTACACCACAAATATAGTACAAGACCCATTCATCAGGGCTCAGACATCTAAGAAGGGATTGCACTGGGAGATCTTAGAATAAATGATATCCCTTAGCATCATACTTATGTTGCGGTACATTAGAAAGCCCTACTACTCGAGATGTTTCTAGGAGAGTATTCACTGCAAGTGGGAGCGATAGGGAGACACCAAGTATCTGAGTCCTTGGAAGAAGGTATCCAAAAACAAACCCAAGGAACCAATTAGGTCAAGCTCCTTAAATTATGATCCTAGCTCACATGTTATATAGTGTAGGGAACCTAGTGCATCTCATGTCATCTAAGTGATAGGCTTTGTTACTTGGGAAGCAGTTGGGCACATCTGGCATGAGATTTCTTGACACAATATATGGCCCATCAAGAGATGGTCTAGGGGACAATAAGAAATATGTATACATAGGAGAACATTGGTCCATATTGTGGTGGATGTGTAATGGGAGTAGGTAGGGTGGTATGAGGTGGTTAGAGTCAAGCTATTACCACCACCACACCAAGGTGGTCAACTATAGGCTTAGAGAGTTGGTTGATTGGGATAAGCCCAGCTACCGGTGACATTGTATTATTATCTTGAGGCACTAAGTATTATTAGGGGTATAATATATGTCATGTCCACTATAGATATAGTCTTTTAGACACACGTTCCATTCATTCTATCCTTTCCATGGACCTTGTTCATGACTCATAGATTCATGTTGAACCATTGACTCAACCCTAAGTCATAGAGACACCTACTAGAGGATATTTGATGATCACACATTAGATCTGGAATTGTGACCTAACTCATGAAGGAGAGAGTTTCGGATAGGTTATCCTGGTATTGGGGTCAATTAATTACAAATAAATTATCGATACGGACTGGTTACCCATAGTTCATGATCAGATTGACTATTTTTGGTGCATATTGTGTTTTTTTCATAGTAATGGGACCATGTTTTATTTTTTGGTGAAATGGAAAAGATGGAATCATATTATGTACTCACACAAAAGAGGGTGTGGCCGATCACTCATCAGTTGGCTATCCTGACCCTTAGTGCAGTGGATGATTTGTGTCCATGGTTTCTTTCTGTGGTCATAGAGTATAAAGAAATATTTCCTACGGATGTTAGAGGATTAATTCCCATTGGGAGGTATAATTATGTATTTACCTACACCTCACGATGGTTCGGATATCTACAATTTCATATTGGATTCACCTAGAGAATTTTGTGAGTTGAAGGTGTTGTTGGGAGATATGTAGAGGATTAGCTTTGTGAGAACTAGTGTTTCTCCCTAGGAAGCCCCAGTTTTGTTCGAAGAGAAGGAAGATTGGAGCTTGTGGATATGTGTGGACAACCATCTCCTGAACTAGGTGATTGTGAAGAATATGTATCATCTACCAATGATCAATGACATCATAGATTATTTGAAAGGGAAGTGGTGGTTCTTGATGATTGAATTTCGATTAGGCTATAACCAAATACGAGTATAGAATGTGGTTATTAAAAATATGGACTTCTTATGTAGTTATAAATAATATGAGTACTTGGGTATGTAGTTTGGAATGATGTACTCCCCTAAATTGTTCATGGGAGTCATGAACTAGATCATTCATCCTTTTGTAGACCGGTTCTTCATAGTCTTAATTTATCACATCCTAGTGTAATCAACATCTTACTAGGAGTACCTGAGACACATGAGGATGGTCCTAGACACACTATAATTACATAATAATTATGGAATGCTCTTAACATGTTAGTTCTTGATTCATGTGGTCTATTTTCTAGGACATGGAATTTCAGAGGATGGAGTTACCGTGGATCCAGCAGATATTTATGTGGTTCTTTCTTGGGAGTTACCCAATAGTGTTATTGAGGTTCAGAGATTCATTGGTTTGTATGGTACTATCAAAGGTTTGTACCCATCGTCTTCAGAGTGGTAGTATACTTGAAATCATTGATATTAAAAGGGAAACATTTCATGTTGACATATAAGTACAAAGATATTTTTCAGTAGTTGAGTTAGATATTAAAAATCCCTCCCATATTTAGATTTCTAGAGGAGGTTAATGAGTATATAATATTCTATGATGCATCCTGAATCGATCTTGGATGTGTCCTAATGTAGGGAAAATCATTTATTTCCTATGGTTCAAGCTAGATGAGGCCACACAAGAATGACAATGTGACCCCTGATCTTGAGTTAGCAGCGGTATTTTTCATTTGAATATGTCACAACACTACCTAATTGGTGATAATTGTATCATCTGATCTGACCACAACAGTCTCAAGTATATCTTCTCTCAAAATGATATGGAATAGGGATATAGTCGATGGCTAAATATCCTATATGAATCTAACATCGATATTTTATATACTCCTGGAATGTGGATTGTGGTGAAAGATTCTCTAAGAAATATATCTAATTTTTAGTTTCTGAATCAGTAATCAGAGACATTGGCTCATTATTGATATCCATTATGGGCAGTGATGGAGAAACATACCTCTATTGGATGGTTATTTCCCCTCAACTCTTATAACAAGTAGGTGAGGCATAATGATGTGATACCGACTGCATGAAACTATGTTCTTATATGTTTTCATGGATTTCACTAGATTTATTTTCAAATTATGGGGAGACCATCATTTATTTCAGATGGTGCACAATATTAACAATGGCGTTGTAGGGGGAGGTTTTTAGGGAGTTTCATACATCTACATTGGTGTTAAATCAAGGTGTGGAAAAGATGTATAAGGACCTATGATGCCATTTTAGGTTTCTAAGGACAAAGAAACAAGTAGCAGAGTATGTCTCTTGATTCCTCACATGTCAGAAATTGAAGGATCGGCACTAGGTTCATGCATGTATCACTCAACACATTCAGGTTCCAAAAGGGAAGTCAAATCGGATATCATTGTACTTTTTCATGGGTTTAAGTCGCATGTCCTAGGGACATGATTCCATCAGGGTGTTTATTGACCAACTACCCATGTTGGACCACATCCAGGATATCTTATAGAAGAGATCATTAGAGAGCATGGGATACCCCTATATTCCTGATATAGTTAGACTCCACTAAGTTCCATTGACTATTGCTCCAGATAGCGTTTCACGCTATACATCCTAGTTGTAGAAGGGATTAAGGGATTCCTTTGGGACTAAATTATGCTTGAAAAATTTGTTTCACCCCCGAAAAGATGACCAGAATGAGCAAACCATTCCGGTTCTGGAGAACATGATGCAGGTGTTCATGCTAGATTTTGGCTACAGTTTGTAGTATCACTTACCACTGGTGGAGTTTTCCTACAAAAAATAACTATCACTCCACCATTGGTATGGCATTGTTTGAGGCCCTCTATAGGTGACCCCACCAGTCACTACATTGCTGGACTAACCTAGGATAGTTTAAACTTATGGGATCATATTTAGTGCGAGATAATACTGAGAAGTTTCATACTATAAAATAGAAAATGAAGACTACCTAGAGCTGGAAAAAGCCTAATGATGATAGGCGATGAGGACATCAGAGTTTAAGTAAGGAGACCACGTGTTTTGTAGGGTCTCACCTCGATGAGGATTATAGATATTTTTCCAGGGATCCAATCTCCCTCTATGTTTCATTAGACCATTATTGATACTGCGTAGTGTTTTCAAGGTGATGTAATCCTTGTCTCTACCTCTGTAGTTAAATTGGGTACACTATTTCATCTAGTGTCAAAGCTATAGAGGTACATGCATGACCCAGGGCACGTCATTGACTAGGGTGAGCTAGACATTGAAGATGGGGTGAATTTTCATCAGTACCTAGTGTAAGTTAAGGATTAATAGGGGAAGATCCTTCAATTTTGTTTGATTAATTTGGTACATGTTTGGTGCCACATGGGATTGGGTAGCTCAAAGTAGTTCTTAGATATATTATTTGATTGTTTAACCCTTATTTTGTGTTTTGGGTGATTTAAATTCCAAAGGATGGGATAATGTAATGACCTAGAATTTTCAGATTTAATTTTAAGATATTATTTGGGGAAATCATGAGACTATGCAATTAGACGACGTGCGATTACGAGGCCCAGTGTGACCAAAACAATTCATTTAAAAATGTTGTGTTTTTAATAGAAATCACACATAAATTTCGTTAAAAATTGAAATATATTTTATATGATTTCCCCATTTAGAAATATAAGGGCACAGTTGCGATAATAATTTCATATTTTCTCTAGAAGGACCTTAATTTGTTGGGCATGGGTCATCTGAAAAAAAAAATCACCATGGACAGAACAGTAAATAAAATAATAAAATTACATTATATTATATTTAAATCCTAATAATTCATGAATTGTGACATGGATTGGAAATATGAGACCACCATTGAGTTTGTAAGGTGGTGTTTTTCACGGCATAACATATATTTAGTATTTTCATGAATTTTTATAAAACCACAAAAAGGATGTAATTGTCATTAACTAATTAAACGATAAAATATTTTATTGATATAGTGAATTTATTTTTTTATTATGACTTTTTCCGGAATTAAGGGTTATCACCATAATACTACAATTACAAAGAGATGTGGATAATAACTCTCTCAAAAACGGTGATACATTGTGGACAGATAATCGACACACAGACAATTAGAAGTAAACTCACCAATGAAGGCCAGGACATGTCAATCCTTTGTCGGTGACTAATCTAATTCGAGGTAGGGCATGCGGTTTTGTGTTGTAATCCCATGTTCATAGTTTCTACAATGACTAAAATCCAATCTAAAAATAGATTAGTCCACAGATCAATCATTCTTGTGAGATGGGATATTATTTATACATTTTATTAACATGAGGTTATTTTAAATCCCACTTATTTTATCCTTGTAATAGAAATGTTTTGAGGCCAACACATACATATGATGAGATTAATTCTCAAGTTTTTATTAATTATTTTCTCTCCCCCACTCTATGTTTTTTCGCCATTTTAACCCCATGACCATGCATCGACTTACTAGGTGGCTCTGATAGAAATAATACCTGAGATTAGAGGGAAACCAAGAAAATATGCTAGATTTATAAAGCTAAGGACCCAAGGGGACCAGATATATGAACCTTTCTAATTTTGGGAACTGTGTGTCTTATTAGATTGAGTATATCTAGATGTTCTAGATATATTTTATGTAGAATTATATCTGTGTAAAGTTGACTATTAATTCCTCGATGGAATTACAATGAGGTATTCCATCGTTTTATTCCTTTTTGGTATTTCCTTTATGGAATTATTTTTAGGTATTTCCATTTTCCTATTCCTTTGAGGAATTCCTTCAGGGTATTTCTATTGTGGTATTTCCATTGTGGTAATTACATTTTGGTATTACTTTATGCTTCCAGTGTTTCCAAATAAGTATTGTTTTAATCAACCTAAAATGGGGTTTTCCCACCCATGTCATCTATAGTGGAGATGATCGACTCTTTGATGGAGTTCCAAGAAGAATAAGACCATACGGTGCATTGTGAGATCAGATTGGTCGATGTGTGTTTTGTTGTCTTTTCTGATGAAAGTCCTAGTGCCTCTTACATTAGAGGTTGTGTAACACCCTGAGATTTTATGAGAAATATTATTTTTAATTTCATTGATGTCTTGTGTAGCACGCTACACCATGATTAGCTTGCACTATACGTAACACCATATTATCTTGTAGTATACGCAAATAATATTCTTGGCTTGTGTTGCAATCCAGAGCCAGCTTCCTCGATAGCGTGTGTTGTACGCAATAACAAATTTCACTAAACGAGATATTATTATAATATTATTATGAACTAGCCGTTATGAATAGTAACACCCACTTTTTGAAATTTTATAAATTTTATCTTTCAAAATGGACTTAATTTTTGGATTCAGAATATCAAAATTAGATAAGGGTGAAATTTTTGTGTTTTTCTAAAAACATTCAATTTTTGATGAATAGTGAAAAACACTGAGTTATAGTTTAATACCGAATTTTTATTTAAATAATTATTTATTTAATTTAAATTTATTTTAGGTCAAAATAGATTCATAATACCTATATATGTTCAATTTAATTCATTGGAGTCATTTTTAAATAATTTTAGACATATAAAAATGTTATTGATCTTTTTACCGTCTTTTACCCACCTCCTAGGAGAATTTGAAAATTTACATAAAACTTAATTTTACCACTCCTGTGAGTGGAATTTCAAAAATCTAAGAGACACTCTTCATATCAGTAAGTAAAATGTGGTTCAATAAGATAAAAATAATTTTTGTTGAATAATAACTTTTTACTTTTATTTACCACAGTTAAAAGTAAATAAGTTAATTAAGGATAAAAATTATATTGTTATTACCCTAACATGTGTCTTAATTATATTGGATAAGTGTAATTTGATTAAATCTAGCCTTAGGAATAAAATGACCATTTAGGTCCACTTGGATTAGATTAGGACTTTTATTATTATTTAATTCAAAGAAGAGTTAAAAGAGTTAAAATCAATGTTTAATAAGTAAAATATTTTTAATATAGGGTTATACATAACATAAATTCAACTATAAATATTCATTAGAAATATAAAAATATTTCCTATATAATTTTATTTTATTTATATTTTTTAGACATTAAATAATTTAATTTATTTATGACTCAATGATGATTTAGTAGTTACCTTATTAATGAAATATTAACATATTTGATATTATAAATACCCAAATAAAATTAATTTGAGACTTTTTATGAAGTAAAATAATTTTATAGGTTAATATTGCATAATATGGTTGTTTAGATGAATTTTTGTCGAAGTAATAATTCTGTTATGTATTTTGAAAAAAGAAAATACCAAATAGTGTCAAAATTGACATAAAAGAGTTTTTTAAAAACAAATTTTATTATTAATTGATGTAATGGTCCTAAAAATAAAACCATCTTCCAAAAGACTTATATAATAAAATATATAATATTAATAAACTAATTGGGGTTATATTTGAAGTTTATTGTAAGTTTATTAACCATATAGTGTAATAATACAAGAAGACGCGGTAAAAGTTAAAATATTTAACATAGAGTTAAATCTAAATGATAAGGTTAAAATGGTAACCTAAACTTGTATAAAACATATTGGATGAGATTATTTTGACCCTTCCCCACCCTATCCCCGAAATAAGTCAGTTTGGATCCATTATAAACCGAATATGAATTTATTATCAAATAATATTTTTTGTTTTTCCTAAGGTGTCCCTCACCCCTCTTATAAAAGATCACTCCCCCTTCTCTATAATTCACACCTCCAAAGCCATTTAGCTCGACCAACCCCTACCCAAAGGACCTATAAACTATCCTCCCTTTGTTTCAGAGGCCTTCATTTAGTCAGAAAGTCATCCTATGGAGCCCTTTTGATCAAATCAAAAGGAAAAACCAGAAGAAGAGGTAAATATCTCACCACCTATTTCAGGATCCTTTATTCTTCCACTTCCTTGTTCTTTGTTGTTTACATTCTAAAATTATAACTCTAGTATATTCTATATACTGTGATGTTATTATAAAAATTTTACAACCATATTAGATATTTTCTCCATCCTATGAATGAGAAAGTCACCACACGTGCGTACGTACGGCTTACCGTCTCAATGTCGTGGTGTAGTTTGTTATTCAAAAATATAATCATTTGGATGGGTATAATAATGAGTATAAAAGATATAAATTATAAATTTAACATTAATATGATTCTTTATATATAATATACCATTGAATTATATATGATTTTAATATCAAAATAATTATATTGTCGCTCGTGCGTACGTATGGACTACAGTCTCCACGAACGCGATGAGATTCATTCTACATGTTAACCATTCCAGAGTAATTATAAAGTATATATAATAAATATTAATGAATTATGTGACATAATATTTATACTAGATTTATGTACATATATTATTCATTTACTTAATTTTATTCAATTCAATACGGAAACAAAAATAGCGTTCCTGCGTATGTACGGCCTACTGTCTCCATGAACGGTGTACTTCATTTCCATTTATCGACCTATCATGTATTTTTATATGCTGAATATATATTATATATAAATATTTTTTTACATTATGTAATTAAGTATGTCAGGATAGAATTAATAATATCAAGAACAACAACTCCAAAAAAGTACGATAAATGAAATGATTTTACCCAAAACGCTGCTTTAACATGGAATTTACAAAAGAACGGGTAATATAAAGTTATAATTGAATCATATATGATATAATAAATATTATTATTATTATTTTACAAGTTAATAATATGTTTAAACCCACTATAAATGAGTTTCAGACACGTACGGAAGAAATTGGACCTAATGTAAGGGATAATTTTGCATATCTCATTTTTATCCGAGATTGCTTATACGTAAGTATTTACTAGGGTTATATATTTCATCGATGTCCATAAAAATGTTTGTCATAAAGTTTTTAGTATTCTTTCATGTATTTTTAATGTCATGATTACCCCTATTTTACTTTTTCATTATGTTGTGGAAGAAATATTTCTTTTGTTTACCATACGAGGCACTTTTTGACTTTTCTGGAAAAAGTACAAGGAGAATGTTTTTTAACATATACGGTATGAACGGATTTTTATGATTTCATAATGCATAATTTTCATGAATCATCCTCTAAAATATTTCATGATTATTTTGAACAAAATCCATTTTATTTTAAAATTGAATGGTATTTTGTGAAAAGAAAATGATTTTGAAGAAGAAAGGGTATTTTCCTCAAGAATTCATTTCAAGTGTTTTGTCAAAACTATATTCCATCTAAGATGACCTTATTTAGTATTATTATTTGTCAATTATAATGTCTCTATTATTTAAATTGTTTGATTATTCTTATTATGAAATGATATCCATTTGTTTTATATATATTACGTTATGATGGGATGATGATTATGAAACTCATTTTATTCTTTGGGTTATGATGAATAATTATGTTGTGGAACATGTATGAATAATATCATTACGAGAGGGGTGGGACCTATTTCTCCCTCCAATGCATTGGGTAAATATTTATATCTCATGAGTTAGATATGGATGAAATGGAAAGTTAATCTATTTCAGTAATATAGGGCTGGAACGGCAAGTAAACCCGGTTTAGTAATGGACTTTTTCCACTATGATGGTCTTGGCAGCAATGCCTAGGCTACTGTGGAAATCATAACATGTGATTAATGGTTTTCCACAATTACTTTTTTTATCCCCATGCTATTTTATCATGTTTAATGTTTCTTTATGATCTATGCCTTACATACTGCCAATATTTATTTCACTACTCAATATTTTGATGTTTAGACATTATGTTAATGTTTTTAAGTCCAAATGTATATGGTTTGTTTTATTTTCTACATTCGTACCCTTACTGAGCATTTGATCTCACCCTTTATATGTTTTATTTTTCCTATGATATAAATAAAGGTTTTATGTATGAAAATAAAACGATAATATCTTTATGGGAGATGTTGATGATCTTTCACCATGATTTAGAAAATTATGTTCTGAGTTTCCAAAGACACTAAATTATTACGGTCCTTGTGAGTCTGTTTTTGTTATGTATTAAGAAATATTCAAAAGTAATGTAATTTCCATGTATGTCAAGCTTGGGTCTCTACAATCGGTATTAGAGTAAAGGATTAGTTAACCTTTGGAAACTAGGATGCAAAAACATTTTTGAGATCCCTAGAGATATTTCTAAGGTATTTCGAGGGATGTCCTTAAGGTCAAGTATAAGTATAGGTTACCATATTAGAATTATTATAAAAATCATGAATAACCTAGTATTAAACCTAATATATTATAGATTGAAAATACTCCCCCTGATAATGTTGTTTTCCATGTGTTATTTTTGTCTCTCACACTATTTCTTTTTTGGTTTTAGAAAATGGATGGAAACAGGAAGATTCATGTTAATGGAGAATATGATGGACAATAGAGTGATATTATTCATGATCAAGAAAATGAAATGGGATTAGGAAGGCGAAACATCGTTATATTCCTAATCTGAAATCTCATAATATGATCAATAATATCAACTTTGGCATGTTTACTAACTCAATTAATAAGATAAAGAAGGGGATTCATGATGATCATAGAGGAAAGAAAGGTCAATTTTCCTCATGTAAATCATGTGGGACGAGACATAAAGGAGAATGTTTCAAAGGAACTGGAAGATGCTTTGGTTGTGGAATATAAGGACACAATGTTGGTAATTGCAAAGGAAAAGGTTCTGTTAACACTGTGGACAAGGATAATGGTATTTCTAAGACATCAACAACAGTTAAATGTTTTAAATGTGGAATGTACATGAATTATGCAAACCAATTCTCTAAGGTAAAGTCTCAAAATGGTCGTATGGGTAGTATTTATGTTTATGATGATGAGGAGACTACAAATGATATATGATATGAAAGAAGTGTTGAGGAATAAAATGATGAAGCTCAGTCGATGGTTTAAGAAGGTAGTGGAATGATTTTATGTTTATCAAGAGTAATGTTATATAGGTAATTTAATGGTCCTCTAGAATAAAGAAACGAAAAATTATTTTTAAACTATTGTTTTTCATAGAGTATTTGAAAGTATACATTGAACAGTACTGGTAACCATGAAATGTTATTCAGATATTTTCGGAAAGCAGATGATATGCGCATAATGAAGGGATAAGGAGAAAATAATATATTGGATATTATTAATGAGCTCATGATTTATATAAGGACAATGTGATATCATGGTTTGAGTATATAATATTTTTGGGATTTTGGTATGTGGAAAGAGTAAACTTTTGACAGCATTCATGTTTTCACTCAGGTTCTATGGTAGCTCGTGTTTCAAGAGAATACATGATTAAGGGATTAAAATGTTTGGAATGTGACCAACAAGAGATATCTTATGATATATGGGGGATTAATGATGGTATTCAAATGATTGGTAGTGACCATTCTAGTTTTCATTTTTTTTATACTGTGAGATTGGACAGATTTTTTACTGATAATCCTAACGGTTGGAAAGCATTAAGTTGGACATCAGATAGTTTTGTTTAAGGCTAGAAAATTTTTAAATTATTTATTGAATGTTGTAACACTATAGTTTTAGAAAAAGGAAAACCTTTAAGATGGGAGACAACCCGCCGCATCAGACAAGTGTGTAGGAATCAAACCCACAACCCAAGTGTGATAGGCCTTTCTCACCTACCACTGACCTATAGGAAGTCCATGGTTAGTAGAAAGTATTTTTTTTATAAAGAGGTATGATAGTTGGAGTCTAATTCCATTTTTGGAAGCATATACAATTAACCTCACCATAGATAGACTTATATATATTTGATAACTTTTGCTAACCATTTGTTTGAGACATATGGAATGACCTATCATTCTATCGCATGATCTTCTAACACATCTCGATTGACAAATTCAACTTCATTTATTAAAGAGATGAAATGGAAATTTTTCAAGGAATGACCAACAGTGAGATTGTAAAAAATCAATTAAGTATTTCTTCTAATTCCAATTTTTTTTCAACTTTAGAGAAATGATCTTGAAAACCAAAAATGTTGTCCTAGATGTTAACTTAGATCATCACAAATTTATGGATTTGTGATTGTTGGATTTTTCATATCCATGTTCTCTACCACTCTCCATCAGAACATGATGGTTATATTTCTCTTCCATATCCATATTTTCACCTATGTTCTCATATGTGGAAAGAGAGTGATGAGTTAATTTGGGTAACCATTACGTTCTATACCATAGTTTTTAAAATTAAGTTTTCGTATTCCATATTACGATGTGGGTTTCTATGAAAGAAACATACAAGTAGTAAATGATTTATATCCTCGACGAATTTCGAGGGAGAAATTCAATTTATGGGGGGTATAATGTAACACATTGAGATTTTATGAGAAATATTATTTTTCATTTCTTTGATGTCTTGTGTTGTACGCTACAACAAGATTATCATGAACTATACGCAACACCATATAAAATTACAGTATAGGAAAATACTATTCTAGGCTTGTGTTACACGCCATAGTAACTATCCTCGATAGCGCGTGTTGTACACAATACCGAGTTTAACTAAACGAGATATTATTATAATATTATTATGAACTAGTCCTTATTAATAGTAATACACACTTTTTGAAATTTTATAAATTTTATCATTCAAAATGGACTTCATTTTTGGATTTACAATATTGAAATTAGCAAAGGGTACGTTTTTTGGTGTTTTTCTTAAATCTTTCAATTTTTGATGAATAGTAAAAAACACCGAGTTACAGTTTAAAACCGAATTTATATTTAAATAATTATTTTTATTATTTAAATTTATTTTAGGTCAAAATAGATACATAATATCTTTATATGTTCAATTTAGTTCATTGGAGTAATTTTATAATAATTTTATATATATAAAAATTTTATTGAAATTTTTTCCATCTTTTACCCACCTCCTAGATGAATTTTCAAATTTACATAAAACATAATTTTATCACTTCTGTGAGTGGAATTTCAAAAAACTAAGAGACATTATTGATATCTATAACACCCTAACCCCAGTTATCCAGAGTCAGTGCAATATTACATAACATTGGCATGATCACAAGGAATCAAGACTCGAAGGACTGATCAGTTTAGTAACCTTGGAATAACTAGATACATTTATAACATTTACATTACATCATAAAGTGAAAACTACAACAACAACATCTTTTCTTCATATCCCCTCATATTATCCATGTAGGTCATTAATAAAATACTTCTTCATATCCTGGAAAAAATAGAACATTGAAAGAGGTGAGCTCAGATGCTCAATAAGGATTGCAATATAGCGGAAACATTCATAAATAAACATAAACATTTAAGGGAATGTATATCTAAAACAAAAGCCTTTTAAACATGAACATTAGAATAATATGGAAAAGATAAAATTAAATTATTCCATTTACTAATTCACATGGATATTCTACTAGTCGAATAATAACATTCAATATCGATAACCACTTTCATAATGATGGAATGCATAATGCCAGACCATCATAACCATGTATCCAAGGCCTCGTGCCAAGACTGCAAATAAGATTTTGTCAAGGCCTTGTGGCAAGATATTATTTTTTCTCGTGAGACTTACCGATGCATCGAGGATCTATAGAAGGGTCCACCCATCACTTATTAAGTCCAATGCATTCCTCGTATGAACAGGTTTAAACATAACATAAACATTCATATTAAAAATAGCATAAGAAATTTCAATACTTTCTCCATTAACCATGAATGGTATAAAAATAACACATCCACAGTCAAACATATCACAAAAACATCAATAAAGTATTGATGTTTTGTATCATAATAAATAAACTTCAAATAAGCTTAAAATCCATCAAAGGATGTTGACATAGATGAAATCCAAACTATTTGATAGAAATATCTCTTTTTTGAAATCATTTAAAAGTCCCATAATTATTAAATAAAACATTTACTTTGAAAATATTCTTATAATCTTGTAAGGGATGTTTCAAATATTTTATAATGGTGTAAAATAGCCACACCCTCCGTATAAGTTAAAAAAACATTCTTACATTAATTCTGTCGAAAAGGTTAATAAATGACCTTGTTTGGAAAACGACAGAATGATTCCTTTATAAACCTCTTATAAATAGTCAAACAAGGATATAAATTACTTTAAACCATATTCTAGTCAATAGTAAAAAAAATTTGGAAATACATTTTTGAGAAACATGGATGTGGATGATAAAGAGGTCCCAGTAGATAATTACGTATAAACAACCTCGGATAATGAAGAGATTGTGATATAACCCTTACCAATTTGGTAACATACTAAACACACACCCCATGAAAGAGGTATCAAACAATTAATATGTAAATAAACATAAATTAAATTGTATTACACAAACAATACAATTATAGGCAGTACATACACCACACAAAAGGTAATAGTGGCAATATGGCAAGAATCTCAAGGGAATAAGGAGTGATATGAAAACCCCTTACCTTGTACTTTTCCTTGATAGTGTGTATGTTAACCTCCATTATAATTTTTAAATAATTGTTATTAAATTATACAATATTTATATTCATAAATATGATGTTATATATGATCTTTTAACATTGATTTGTTAATAATATCTTAGTATTATCATTGTTTCAGGTGTTAACTTACTCGTTTTCTTTTATATGATTTGTTACATAAGTTGTGTTTTTTATTAATAGTTTGTAACATATTCATATCCAGAATGATATAAGTTCCATAAAAAATAAATTTTAATCATCAAACAATAATTATCCTTTAATTGATATGTTGGGGAAATGAAACCCATCGCGTTCCTGGAGATGGTAATCTGTACGTACGCACGAATGCTACTTCCATTTGATTTTTCATTTTAAAAGGAATGAAAACCAAATGATACATAGGTATATTATTATTCTAGTATAATATAATATCTTATATGTGTAACTTCAGTTCATTAACAATGTCCTTTATATATTCCATGTATGGTATGAACGAGTCATATCACTTTGAGGGGGCGGTAGTCTGCACTTCCTAAAATGAAATTATCATATATATATATATATACAACATAAAATGAATAATGGAATGATTTAAAATGGAATTAAAGAAGCTTATATATAAAATAAATATCATTAATATCATATTTAATTATATTTCCATAATAATGGCCACCATGAGAGGTGATAGGAGATAATTGAACAATCATCGCTTTGTGAGGCGTTTGGTTTCCATCTGCAGAAACATTATGTTATTCACCCATTAGATGGTTGTGTGTGTAAGTGTAGTTAAAATACATATAATAGAAATATCCTACTATATTTAGGATAATTTTTTTGTTACAAAATAATATAATAAGAACAGTTTAGTGATTGGAGAAGTAAAATAAATGAAAACAAGCTAAGAGAAATCGATAACTTTAATTTGGGTAACTCCCTTTGGTTTGAACCAAATGGACATTTGAAGTGCCTTCTGTCTAATTGAAGGCTTCTAGGAGGAGGATAGAGATATAGGGAGAATAATGTTTCATAGGTTGGACGAGCCAAAAGACCTGAGAGGTGTGAGGAATTGGTTAGAAGTGGTGTACTTTTATAAGGGGGAGGAGGGGTTCTTTAGGAAAAAAACATAAAGTATTATTTTATAATAAATTCATATTCGATTTATAATGGCTCAAACATGGATTATTAAAAGAGTAATGTGGGGTTGGGTCGAAATCCTTTCAACCAATATATTTTAGATAGGTTTGGGTCATCATATTGACCATATCTTTTAGTTTTAACTCTTGGTTAATTAGTTTGACACTTACCATGTCACTTTGTAATTTTATATTATATAGTTAATAAACTTACTATAAACCACCAAGAGACCCTAAAGTGTTCCATTAATGATACACCAATAATTATATTATACTTTTGTCCGAACATTAGATTTTTAAGAATAAAATATAAATTTATAATATAATATTTATTTTAAAAACTCATTTATGTCAATTTTGATACTACTCAATAATTGATTTTTGTTAAAGTCTTAACAAATTTTATTATTTAGAACCCAATTACTTTAAGCAATAATAACATGAAATATTAACCAATAAAATTATTTTATGTCATCAAAACTTTTAAATTATATTTATTTTAACATTTGTAATACCAATTATTTGTTTCATTCATTAATAAGGAAAATACTTCATCATTATTGTGGCATATATATTTTTACTTTTTCAATGTATAAAAATTATAAATAAAATACCATTACGTAGGAAATTTTTTTATAATTCTAATGTATATTTATAATTGAAAATATAACATATATAACCCTATGTTAAAATTGTTTTGTTAATGATATAAGCTTATGTAATTTTTGTATTTACTTTAACATAATTAATATAAAGTGTCCCTATCACCTACATGTGGCTCCATGGGGTCCCAAAATCGACCCGAATATTCCCATAGATAGACATGTATCTACCAATAATGTTAGGACACATTTTAGGGTAATTTATTATTATTATTATAATACTATTTTTTACCCTTATTTAACGGATTTACCCTTTCACCATTGTAAATGAAATACTTTCCGAAATAATTATTCAAAATTTCTAAAAATAAAAGTTACCTTTTTACACAATATGGAAATCCTGATTCCAAATATAGAATCCTTTTTTTAAATTCAAATCACAGAAGTGGCAGAAATTAATTTAATATTAATTCCAGCTGTCAAAAAAAAAGCGTGTTTTTAAGAAATAATACCAATCAAAAGATTAACACTTGTTAATGTCCAGTTTATTTGTGAAATTATGTCCAATGAACAAGATTGTATTAAATGGTAAAATTAAATTCTAGGTATACTTTAAAACCACTCAAATTCATAATTTATCACTATTAATTATTTTGATTAAAAAGTTGTCTTTAATTAAAAATTAGTAGTTTTCACTATTCATTAAAATATAAAAGTTATCCAAAAAGTACCAAACTTTTACCCTAGGCTAAATTCGATATTATGAATCCAAAAATGAATTCCATTTTGAGAAATAAAATTTATTAAATTTCAAAAAGTAGGTATTACTATTCATAATTTCTAGTTTGATTGGTTGTAGTTTGTGTTAGAACTCGATGTTTCGTACAACACATGCTACTGTATTATTCAAAGAGAAGCGTACCGTGGAAGCTTGGGGTGTTACATTATCTCTTCAAAATAATTTCTTCCTCGAAATTTCTAGAATACAACCGCATGAAAAGACTCGGGTGGTTCTTCATCATAAGTACCTCGGGTTCCCATGTTTCCTCTTCCATCTTATGGTTTCTCCATAGAAATTTTACCAGATGAGTCGTTTGGTTTCATAGAACATGTTCTCTTGTATTAAGAAACCTAAGGGGCTATTCGCAATAAGATAGATTGGGTTCTAGTTCTAATTTCTCATAGGTGAACATACGTTGGGCCAGGCATGTATTTTCTCAGTAGTGAAACATGGAAGACATCGTGAACTTTGGAGAGATTTGGCGGCATTGCCAAATGGTAAGATACAACCACAATTTATTCTAGAATTTCGAAAGGACTGATGTACCTGAGACTCAATTTAACTTTCTTTCCAAAATGTATTACTCCCTTCCATGGAGATACTGTCAAGAAAACATGATCTCCCACCTGAAATTCAAAATCCTTTCTCCGGTTGTCAGCATACCTCTTCTGCCTACTTTAAGCAGCTTTGATGTGGTCTTGGATTACCTTCCCCTTTTCCATCGTTTCTTCCACCAGTTATGGGCCTACATGTTTTCTATCACCAACGTCATCCCAACAGGTTGGTGTGCGACATCTCTTTCCTTATAATGCTTCATATAGTGCCATCTGAATACTTGAATGGAAGATATTATTATAGGAAAATTCCACCAGAGGTAAATATTGATCCCACATACCCTGAAAGTCATGTGAGCTTGTTCTCAACATGTCTTCTAAGATTTTAATAGTCTGTTCTAATTTTCCATCTGTTTGAGGGCGGTAAGTAGTGCTCAAACAAAGTTCAGTATCCAGGGATTTCTAAAGAATCTTCCAGAATCTTGAAGTTAATCGGGGATCATGATCAGAAATAATCGATAGGGGTACTCCATTAAGTCTCACCACTTTAGTAATATATAGCCTTACTAGATGTTCAAGTGGTAAATCTTCACTTTTAGTAAGATAATGTGCTGACTTGGAAAGACAATCAATAATTACCCATATTACATCATTCCTTCTAGTGATAAATTATAAATTTGAGTGGTTTTAAATTATACATAGAACATATTTTTACCATTTAATACAATGTTGGTCATTGGAAATAATTTCACAATTAAACAGGACATAAACAAGTGTCAATCTTTTGATAGGTATTATATCTTAAAAACACGATTTTTGTTTTGACAGCAGTAATTAATATTAAATTAATTTCTTCCACTTCTGTGTTTTGAATTTGAAAAAATGGATTCCATATTTGTAATTATGATGTCTAAATTGCTTAAATAGAAAGTTTTATTTTTAGACATTTTGAATAATAACTTCGGTAAATATTTTATTTACCATGGTTGAAGGGTAAATCCGATAAATAAGGGTAAAATATAATATTATAATAATAATTATTTACCCTAAAACGTGTCATAAACTTATTGGTGGATACATGTCTGACCATGGGAATATTTGGTCGATTTTGGGACCCCATGGAGCCACTTGTAGGTGATAAGGACACATTATAATAATTAAGTTAATGTAAATAAAAAATCGCATAAGCTTATATCTTTAAGAAAAACAATTTTTACATAGGGTTATATATGTTATATTTTCAATTATAAATATTCATTAGAAATATAAAAATATTTCCAACATAATGGTATTTTATTTAAAAAATTTAGACATTGAAAAAGTAAAAATATATACGACACAATAATGATGAAGTATTTCCTTTATTAATGAAAGAAACAAATAATCGGTATCATAAATATTAAAATAAATATAATTTCAATGTCTTGTTGACATACAAAACTTTTATTGGTTAATTTACCATGTTAGGATTGATTAAATTAATTTGGTTAGAATTAATAAAGTTGTTAAGACTTTAAAAAAAAATCAATTATTGATTAGTATCAAAATTGACAAAAATGAGTTTTTAAAACAAATATTATATTATTAATTTATATTCTATTCCTAAAAATCTAAGTTTATTCAAAAGGACTTATATAATTATTTTTTTATCATTAATGGACCACTTTAGGGTCGATTGGAGGTTTATAATAAGTTTATTAACTATATAATATAAAAATACAAAGTGACATGGTAAGTGTCAAACTAATTATCCAAGAGTTAAAACTAAAAGTTAAGGTCAATATAATGACCCAACCTGTCTAATATATATTTGTTGAAAGTATTTCGACCCATCCCCAACTTATTCATTGATTAATACACTTTTGATCAATTAGAAACCGAATATGAATTTATTATAAAATAATACTTTAAGTTTTTCCTAAAGATCCCCTCCTCCCCCTTATAAAAGGATGCTACTTATAACCAATTCCTCACACCTCTCAAGCCTTTTAGCTCATCCAAAATCTAACCAATTAAGCTCCCTACATCCCTATATTCCTCTTAGAGGCCTTAAATTATGTAGAAGTCACGTCAATAGTCTTTATGGTTCAAACCAAAGGGAGTTACCCAAATTAAAGGTAACGATTTCTCTTAGCTTCTTTTCTTTTATTTTACATCTTCATCCATTAAACTTTTCTTATTATTTTATTTTGTAACAAAACCATTATCCTAAATATACTAGGATATTTCTATTAGAATTATTCAAACTACACTTACACACACGTCCATATAATGGGTGAAGAACATAATGTTTCTGTGGATGGAAACCAAACGCCTCACATAGTGATGATTGTTCAATTATCTCCTATCACATATCATGGTGGCCATTATGATGGAAATATATTTAAATATGGTATTAATGATATTTATTTTATATATAATCTTCTGTAATTCCATTTTATATCATACCATTATTCGTTTCATGTTGTATATATATGCGATAATTTCATTTGAGGAAGTGCAGACCACCGCCCCCTCAATGTGATATGACTCGTTCATACCATACATGGAATGTATAAAGGATGGTGTTAATTAACTCAATTAACACATATAAGATATTATATTATACTGTAATAATAATATACATATGTATCATTTAGTTTTTATTCTTTTTAAAATGAAAAATGAAATGGAAGTAGTGTTCGTGCGTACGTACGGATTACCATCTCCACGAACACGATGAGATTCATTTCCCCATCATATCCATTAAAGGATAATTATCATTTGATGATTAAAATTAATGGTTAATGACTTTATATCATTATGGATATGAATAAGGTACAACATATCCATAACAAACACGACTTATGTAACAAAACATATAAAAGAAAACGAGTAAGTTAACACCCGAAACAATGATAATATTAAAATATTATTAACAAATCAATGTTAAAAGATCATATATGATATCATATTTATTAATATGATTCTTGTAAAATTCAATAACAATTATTGAACTATTATACAGGAGGTTAACATACACAATATCAAGGAAAAGAAAAAGGTAATGGGTTTTCATCTCACTCCTTATTCTCATGATATTCATGTCATATTGCCACTATTACCTGTTGTGTGGTGTATGTACTACCTATAATTGTATTATTTGTGTAATAAAATTTAATTTATGTGTATTTACATATTAATTGTATGATACCTCTTTCATGGGGTGTATTTTTTGTAAGATACCAAATTGGTAAGGGTTATCTCACAATCTCTTCATTATCCGAGTTTGTTTATACGTAATTATCTACTGGGACCTCTTTATCATCCACATCCTTGTTTCTTAAAAATGTATTTCAAAACATGTTTTACTATTTGATATAATATGGGTTAGAGTCATTTATATCCTTGTTTTACTTTTTATAAGAGGTTTGTAAAGGAATTTTTCCATCATTTTCCAAACAAGGTCCTTTTTTAACCTTTTCGACAGAATTAAGGTAAGAATGTTTTTTTTAACTTACATAGCGGGTGCAGCTATTTTTCGCCATTATAAAATTTTCAAAGATTCCCTTACAATATTATAAGAATATTTTCAAAGTAAATTTTTTATTTAATAATTATGGGACGTTTAAATGATTTCAAAAAATGAGATATTTCCCTCAAATAGTTTCGATTTCATCTATGTCAACATCCTTTGATGGATTTTAAGCTTATTTGAAGTTTATTTGTTATGATAAAAAACATCCATATTGTATTTATGGTTTTGTCATATGTTTGACCGTGGATGTGTTATTTTTATACCATTCATGGTTTATGAAGAAAGTATTGACATGTCGTATGCTAGTTTTAATATGAATGTTTATGTTATGTTTAAACTTGTTCATAGGAGGAATACATTAGACTTAATAAGTGATTGGTGGAGCCTGATATAGCTCCTCAATTCATCGGTAGGTCTCATGAGAAAAACTAGTGTCCTTCCATGAGGCATTGACAAAATATTATTTGTAGTCTTGGCACGAGACCTTCTCTATGTGGTTATGATAGTCTGGCATTATGCATTCCATTGTTATGAAAGTGTTTATTGATATTGAATGTGATTATTCGACTAGTAGAATATCCATGTGAATAAGTAAATGGAATTATTTAATTTTATCTTTTCCATATTATGCTGAAGTTCAAGTTTAAAATGCTTTTGTTTTATCTATATATTTCCTTAAATTTTTATATTTATTTATGAATATTTCCATTATATTGTTATCTTTACTTAGCATCTGAGCTCACCCCTTTAAATGTTTTATTTTTCCCATGATGTGAGTAAGTAATTTATGAATGAAATGCAGGTATAATATGAGGGTATATGAAGACAAGATGTTGTTTTTGTAGATTTCACTTTATCATGTAATGTAAACTTTATAAATGTATCTAGTTATTCCAAGGCTACTAAACTGATCTGTCCTTCGGGACTTGATTCCTTGTGATCATGCCAATGTTATATAATAATGCATCGGCTCTGGGTAAATAGGGTCAGGGAATTACAATATTAGTATGTAAAATGCGGTTCAATAGGATAAAAATAATTATTGGTGAATATTAGCATTTTACTTTTATTTACCAGTGTTAAAAGTAAATAGGGCAATTAAGGATAAAAATTATATTATTATTACCCTAAAAATATTCCTAATTCTATTGGATAAGTTTAATTCGACAAAAACCAACTTTAGTAATAAAATGACCACTTACTTTAACATGGATTAGATAAGGACTTTTATTATTATTTAATTCAAAGAAGAGTTAAAAGAGATAAAGTCAAAGTTTAATAAGTAATAAATTTTTAATATAGGGTTATACATAAGATAAATTCGACTATAAATATTTATTAGAAAGATAAAAGTATTTACTACATAATTTTATTTTATTTATATTTTTTAGAAATTAAATAATTTAATTTATTTATGACTCAATGATAATTCATTAATTACCTTATTAATGAAATATTAACATAAATGATATTATAAATACCCAAATAAATGTAATTTGAAATTTTTATGAATTAAAGTAATTTTATAGGTTATTATAACATATTATGGTTGGTTAGATGAATTTTTTTCGATGTAATATTTCTGTTATTAATTTAGGAAAAAAAAATACCAAATAGTGTCAAAATTGACATAAAAGAGTTTTTAAAACAAATATTATATTATTAATTTAAATAATAGTCCTCAAAAAATAAGGTTCGGCCAAAAGACATGTACAATAATACATATGATATTAATGAACTAATTGGGGTTATATTGACAGTTTATAGTATATTTATTAACTATATATTGTAAGAATACAAGAAGACACGAGAAATGTTAAATTATTTAACATAGAGTTAAATCTAAATGATAAGGTTAAAATAGTAACCTAAACTTGTATAAACCATATTTAATGAGAGGCTTTAGACCAATAATCACCATAACATCAAAATAAGTCACGTTTGAGCCATTATAAACTGAATATGAATTTATTATTAAATAATATTTTATTTGTTTCTAAGGTGCCCTTCACCCATCTTATAAAAGGGCACTCCCCCTTCTCTCTAATTCACACCTCCAATGCCATTTGTCTTGGGAAATACCTACCAAAATACCCTCTAAACTATCTTCCCTTCATTATAGAGGCCTTAATTTAGTCAGAAAGTCACCCTAAAGATCCATTTGGATCGAATCAAAAGGAAGAACCCGAAGAAGAGGTAAATATCTCACCACCTTTTTCAAGTTCCTTTATTCTTCCACTTCCTCATTCTTTGTTGTCTCCATTATAAAATAATAAATCCGGTATATTATATATAATGTGATGTTATTATAAAAATTTTACAACCATATTAGTTATTTTATCCATCCTATGAATGAAAAAGTCACCACACGTGCATACATACGGCTTACCGTCTCCACGTCATGGTGTAGTTTGTTATTCAAACATTTAATCATTTGGATGGGTATAGTAATGAATATAAATGATATAAATAATAAATGTAACATTATTATGATTTTTTATATATAATATACCTTCAAATTATATACTATTTTAATACCAAAAGAATTATTTGTAGCTGGTGCGTACGTACAGACTACCGTCTCCACAAAAGCGATGAGATTCATTCTCCATGTTAACCATTCAAGAGTGATTATAAAGTATATATAATAAATAATAATGAAATATATTACATAATAATTATTCTGGAATTATGTACATATATGTTTCATTTATATAATTCCATTCAATTCAACAAAGGAAATTAAAACAGCATTCATGCTTACGTACGGCCTATCGTCTCCATTAATAGTGTATTTCATTTCCATTTATCGGTCTATCATATATATTTATATACTGAATATATATTATATCTAAATCATTTATTACTTTATTGAATTAAGTAATTTAGTATATAAGTAATAATATCAAGAACAAAAAGTCCAAACACGTATGATAAATGAAATGATTTTACCCAAAATACTACTTTAACATGAAATTTACAAATGAACGGGTAATATAAAGTCACAAGTGAATCATATATGATATAATAAATATTATTATGGTTATTTCACAAGTTAATAATATGTTAAAACCCACTATACATGATTTTCGGACACGTTTGGAAGAAATTGGGCCTAAGGTAAGGGATAATTTAGCAAATCTCATTTTTATCCGATATTGCTTATACGTAAGTATTTAATGGGGTTATATTTTTCATCGATTTCAATTAAAATGCTTTTCATAAAGTATTTAATATTATTACATGTATTTTTAAATTCATTTTTACCACTCTTTGACTTTTACATTGTGTTATGGAATGAATATTTATTTTGTTTACCATATGAGGAACTTTTTGACTTTTCCGGAAAAAATACAAGGAGAATGTTTTTCTTAACCCATACGGCATGAACAGATTTTTACAATTTCATAACGCCTAATTTTGATGAATATTAATCTTTAATATTTCATTATTATTTTCAAAAAAAATCTATTTTATTTTAAATTTTAATCGTATTTTGTGAAATGAAAATGATTTTGAAGAAGAAAGCATATTTTCCTCAAGAATTCATTTCAAGGGTTTTGTCAAAACTATTTTCCATCTAAGATGACATTATATAATATGATTATGTTTCTTGTATAATGTATCAAATATTTACATGGTTTTATTCTTCTTATTATGAAATTATATCCATTTGTTTTATATGGATTATGTTATTATGGGATGGTGATTATGAAAACCATTCTAATCTTTGGGTTATGATGAATAATTTATATTGTGGAGTAAGTAAGAATGATTTCGTTACGAGATGGGTGGGACCTATATCTCCCTTAAATGCATTGGATAATGATTTATATATCATTAGATAGACATGATTGGAATGGAAAGGGGATATGGTTCAGTAATACAGGGCTGGAACGACAAGTAAACTCATTTCAGTAACGGACTTTGTCCATGATGATGGTCTTGGAAGCAATGCCTTGGCTTCTATGGAAATCATAACATGTGATTAATGGTTTTCCAAAATTACATGTTTTATCTCCATGATATTTTTTCATGATAAATGTTTTTTATGATTAATGCCTTATGTACTGCCAAGATTTATTTCACAATTCAAGATTTTGATGTTTAATCTTTACGTTTATGTTTTTAAAGTCCAAATGTATATGGTTTATTTTATTTTCTCCATGATTACCCTTACTGAGCATTTGATCTCACTCTTTATATGTTTTATTTTCCCTAGGATATAAAAAAAGGTTTTAGGTATGAAAAAAAAGGGGAATATCTTTATGGGAGATTTTTAAGATCCTTCACCATGATTTAGATTATTATGATATGAGTTTCCAAAGACACTAAACTATTACGGTCCTTAGGTGTATGTTTTTGTTATGTATTAAGTATTCCACAAAAGTAATGTAATGCCCATGTAATTCAATCTTGTTTCACTACAGTTTGGACTTGGGGTTGTAGAATCTTTTCATTTGGTTGAATTGTTTGGACCTATTTACTTTCTAGTACTTTCACAGTTGTACTCTGGTTGCAGGATATAATAGTTTTCATGTATTGTTTATATAGTGTTTTTACATTTCATAATTTTAGTCTTGGATATGTGTGTGTGAGTACAAGTATATAGGAAAATTCCTCTTGTTTTTTGGATATGCCTAATTGGTGCTAGTCACCAATACCTGGTTAATTAGAGGCGAGCATGGGATAGTCATGGAACAAACCCCTACGGGACATTTTTTGGAAGTGTTTAGTATAATTTTTTGAGGATTTTTTTTTGGTCGGAACATTGTTTCATGATTTTTCATCCAAACCCTTCCAGGAACATATTTTTTTATAGTACAGTGTTCATGGTGGATGTACAGTTTGATAAACTATGAAAACTAACAATATGTCTTAAATACATTCTCAAAAAAGATGATTTTCCTTGTTTTCCTCTCATAATATTAAGCCCCAATTTAACTTTCTAATATCCCATTCATTTTTGATGCACGATGGGTATCCCAAACCCCTCCTCAAATAGATCCTCCTCCCCCATTAAAGAAACTTCTTTGTTCTTTAGAACGTTTCTTTAGTTCTTCATGTATTTCATTCTCTTTTATTCTTCCCATATTGTCTTCATTTCTACCTATAGCCTAGCTCTCTTTTTGGAAAACACTACGGTGGTTTTTGGGTAATGTGGGTAGTTTCTTCTGATGTTATGATATGTGGTTTGTTTATTAGGACTTTTTAATCCATATTTTAGAGTTTAGTCTTGTTTTTAAATAATTACGGAGGGGTTTTCTATCCATTTATTTTCTATAACATAAAATGTGATCCTTGAGATTTGGTAAATTAATAATGAATGTATTATTTATTATTATTAATTATTAATGTGAATTGATATGGATTTTTATGTTTTTTATTTTTTAAAAGGGGGTTTGAAATTTTTTTATGGTTATACCTATATATATCAATTATATATATGAAATGATTTTTATAAAATATTTATTGCCATTTAAATCTACATATATAGTTCTAAGATGATTCATATCATTGTTTTAGTTTGATAAAAATGAATTGTCAGTGTAATATTGGTTTGAATTGGTATTTGGCCTATTTTTGTATATGGTGATTATATTATGCCTCATGTGTTTCTTTTACATGATTAATTATGTTCCATTGATTGAAAATTTTATATTTATATGGATTTATATATATATATATATTATTGTGATACATGCTTATCCATATGACCATTGGGTGTTCATATACATGTGTGCATGCATATAAATTAAAATTTTCATAGAAGTTTTGTTATCTAAATTATTTTTATCTTCACATGATTTCTCAGATACCATTTTTTCATAGATTCTTCTGGATTTTAAAATTATTACAAACTAGTTTTTGAAACTTTTATTACTAAATTTTACATTAATTAAATTTTTAGTATTATGGTAACTAGTGTTTCCAAATAATTTTTGAGGGAGATATTTGGAACCATAGAAGTGTACATGCATGATTACCTAAATTTTTATAATGGATTTGGAATGAAATGTGTTTTCCTCAGAAATGATTAGGAATTTCAAATACAAAGGTCATATTGGATCCTCTGAGAATATTTTGGAATGTTAATGTGAAATTTTATATAGCTTGGCATAATTGGTTCTTTTATATTTTCTTTTTAAAGAGTTTTTAGATTCATATTATTGTATTCCTAATTAAACATGTGAAATTTTTTATATGCGATGAGAAGCCAATGCAATTATTCTATATTTAGAGGGTATTTTCATGGATGGTTTGGGGAAGTGGGAATTGAATTAATATTGGAATATATAGTGGTTATTTTGATGCATGTGATAACTTCCCCACTATCACCTTATCACATTTTTATGGGATCCAAAACATCATTTAGAGGGTTAAGAAAAAAAATAATCATAATTAGATGAACAATACTCCATCTTTATATGAATTGAAAAATAATTATATTCCACCAGTGAGATTACTTTAGAAAGGATACATTAGTTATTAAATAAATATCACATTATACGTTAGTAAATACCTATATCCAAGAATTTATATGATAACATAGTGATGGTTATGAAATTCACATTATTATGTACATTGAATGTTATATTTTTTATAGGAACTCATTTTTCTTATTTTTCATACATATACCATTGTTTTGTTTATATTTTATTTTTCAATTTCTCCTTGATATAAAATAATTGTTATTTTCATTTTTTATTCATCTTATTTATGTACTTAAATGATTTTTGAATTTCATATTTGAATTGGTTTTAAAGATTTTTTTAATTGGGAATAATTTTTAAATTTAATGGTTTTCTCACGTGGATTTTTAAAAATATGAGTTAGGTAATCTAAATTATAAAGAATTATATTATTAATATATTTTCAAAATATTTTTACAGGAATTTTATATAAATGTACAAGTATGTATTATGAGGTTCTTACCTTTTTAAATGTCGTATTCTCACACACTAATTGTACCACTAGGCATTGGTAGAGGAAAGTTATATTTAGTGTTTTTTTCTTATTTTGGTTCTCCTTTAGAGTAGATTACATTTATAGATGGTGATTACCTAGATGTAAAATTGATATAATAACTAGTTATGGTTTTGTTTTAGTGTTATATTTTGTTATCCTTCATCAGTATCTAGTTTATGTTTTATTTATGATCAATTATTTATGTATACTACTGATAATATATGATCTTCTTATTTATTTATTTTCTTTTTTAATATTGAGAAAAATTGTCTCCAATGATTTATATTTGATCTTGGGATTATTGTATCACTCCTATCAGTATATTGGATTCCCTATAGTCCTTACTAGAGACTAGTTCATGTGTTTTTTTATGGAAATACCATATCTAGTTCAGGAAAATATAGTTTTACTGTATGAATTTTATTAATATGGTTTCATTTATAATGTGTATAGGATCCTTAAGGGTTAATAGGTAGTTCATTATTTAATTTCGTATTACTAAAAATCATGATTAAACCATTGTTTATAGTGAAAAACAAGACACGAGTATATTATTTTGATTTAGTTTTTATGATAATATATATTGTTTTGTTGTTACTAGTTTTTTATTATTTTGGGTTATGATAATTGAATTCAGTCAATATCACATTGTGATCATGAATGATGTAGTGAACCATGTGTAACCTTAGAACACTATTAATTACTCTTAAAGTGGGTAGAAAATGATTAACACATGGTCTTTAAAAACATGTTTCCATGTCATGAATGGAAAGTAGTTTGAAATTTCAAAATTTTCTATTTTTTTCATGTAATTGGTTCAATCATGTTTATAATGATTGGATTTTTAACTAAAAATGATTTATAGAAATGGTTTCCAGTATAAATGGGTCTTAAAATCAAATGAGATTCATGGTTATAAACAAAAAATAGATGAGGTGAATTGGTGTCAAATTGGATAATCTAGAATGTTTAAATTATATTGATGTAAAATTAAAAATTCATCTTTGGAATGATATTTTAGAAATTGATTTCAGTGATTAAAATGGTTTTATAGGTGAATTTCTATTGAAATTTAAATTAGATATGGTTTTATTAAAAGTGAATTTTTTTTTATTGTATTGTGAATTTATATTTATGATCTCATTATCATGGATTGAGGTGTTATTTAGACATGGATTATGTGGAGGTTTGGTATGATGATGATTAGGTTTTTTGTTTTTATGTTATTTAGTGTATGCCAGAGAGAATGGTCTTGAAGCCATTGATTGAGTCTACTTGGATTTTTGTTGATAAAATGTGTCCTACTATATTGGTGTATAAAATTTCATCTTAGTATCCTATAGTATTCCATGTAGATTGAGGTCCACTAATGTCAATGTAGTTTCTTGATGAAATTGAATAAGTTTTAATTTCCTCTATAACCGAAAAATACTTGAGGGTCATAATTATATTTTTTATTTTCATGGGACTTAGATAGATTATTTTTAATTAAATCATTTATTAAATTTTACTTAAAAGGTATAATTTTATGATATCTCACACCAGTTTTATTAAATAAATTTTCCCTTTGAATGTGAATATGAAAAATGTGGTAGAGTATATGAGAATTTAGAAAGGTAAACTTACTATAAAGGCGTATTTTTTCACCATCATGAATATGGTTACCTTTTCATGAGAGATTAAATTATGATTAATTTTTAATTACTACCTCATTTTGTGGGACCTTCACCTTGATATTAGATATTGATTTCACTCATTCTATTGTCTCTTGTTTATGAATATGGTTGAAAGTCATTTTTGGGAAAAAATTTCCTTAAAAGTGATATTAGGATAGTTCAAAACCAAATATATATTAATTATATTAATGGTTTCCCATATTATATGTGGTGTGAAATAAAAGATCATTTTTTAATTTATTCATCATTGTCAATTCTGACTTCCAATCAAAGGGACCAATGTCTTGTGTGCTTCTAATATTGTCGGTTTTGGTATTTTAACTAGACTTTTAAAAACTCTTTGAACCCAATATGCCTAGGTGTACCACTATGAAATAATTATAAATTCTATGTGTTATGACCAATAAAAATTGTAAGGAATACTATGAATGTTATCGATCTTATAAACCCCTCCTTTTTAAGCTTCTTAAGAAATCCCATTTATTAGTTTCATATTTTATTCATCTCCCCTTGTTTTGGATTTTATATTACCTATTTTGTTTTTGTTATTGACATTGATATTTTCATTGTTTGGGAGTTTGGTAATATAAATACAATTTAGATATGGATGTGTCCCTCAAAAATTATAAATCATTATTGATATAGTTTTTTTAGTTTCAATATTGGGCCTTTCTCGTGTTGTAAGTTTGTGCCATGTACATAGTTTCAATGTGTTGGATATACCCACTCAAGGACTCGTTATTTTTATCCATTAAGATATATAGTTGTAAATTTTGGAGATATATGTAACACAAGTATTGGAATTTATGTTTTATGTTGAGATTAGTTAGAGGATTCATTTCAAAAGGATTTAAATTTTAATATTAATATTCTAGTTCTATTCTGATTTCAATATAGATGAGTTTTTTGAGGTATAAATTTAGTATTGAGGAATGAAGTTTCAAAAGTAGTACATGATTTCCACATTAATTTAATTTATTTGTTAGTTACAGATAGTTCAATTGTTTTTCATGTTGGGTATCAAATTGAATTTATTACTTTTGGTGTTTTTGTTATGTGATTGGCATTATTCTAATTTAGTGTGAATTATTTAGAGGGAAACCAGGTCAAAATATAATCAATGGGGGATTACCATATTAATTTTTTTCTTGCACAACCATTATTTAATGGTATAAACTTAGGTTATCCCCAACTGTGTGATCAAATGGAGTAAAAATGGGGCCTTATAAGGGTGTCTGAATCTTGTATTGTGTATTTAATGCAAGTAGAAAAAACCATGTTATATGTGTGATTGGTTGTACGTAGATTTTTCATATGTGTTTTTATATTCGGAACATTTATTAATGGAAATGCACCCAAACCATGTAATAGTGGATTTCTATTATGGAGTGCATAGTTATGGAATAGTTTGGAAACAGTGTGGACTAAGTGTGAGGTACAACCAAATTATCAAAAACATTATTTTCAATGTTTTCCATTTTTAATTTAAAACCACAATTTGACCGTATTATACACAATTTGTTTTTTAGTATGATGGGTCTCCAAAACCAATCCTCACTTGTATCAACCTTCTCCCATGGGGCTCCTCCTTGAATGTTTATAATGTTTCTTCGATTTTGGGAATGAAAACCTCATGTTCCCCCATCCCTACTTGTATAATTTTTATCGCTTGTTTTAGGTAATTTGTTGATAAACCTAGTGTCTTTTTTGAATTATGTGTGTTGTTTACTTTGATGTTATGGTGTATAGATTGTTCTAGGGGAACTGTTCTTCTCACTTTCATAGTTTCATCATGCTCACATGTTGTTGTGGTAGGTGTTTTCATATATGTTCCTTTTTAAAACATTCTATATTATACTAGAGTTCTAATAATAAATTTCAAATGATATATTCATTCATATTATTTTTTCGTGTTACTTTTTATTGATTTATATGCTTGTAGTTTGTTTGAAAAGTTTTTTTATTGATTTTTATTGTTATGACTATATGTATCTATTATATATGTAAGTTATATATATTAATAATGTAAAAATATGACTTTAAAATGGATTTGGGTGTTCTTATATGCAATTTTTCCTTGATGGAGTTTTATTAAATTATATAGAAATTAAATTTTTGTATTGAATGTGTTTTTAGACTCTTTGTGAATATGATATTTATAAGTTACTAATTGTGATTATTCATCATGCTCCCTTGTGTTACATTGATTGAAACATTGAAATTAATATGGATAAACATATATATTCTATATTGATATGCGCATATCCATATATGCACAATATGGAATGTCGCCTTATTATAACATTAATGTTAAATTACATGAATGAAAACACATTATAAGGTAAATTTTATTATCTTGTAAGTTATAAGAATAAAAATAATCACATTAAATATTCATGTAAATCCACCTCAAGATCATATTCATGGGTTCAACCTAGATAAAATTTATTGCATCCCATATCCTAGGAACATACAACAAAGTTAAGGAATGATCATGAGGTCTATTAATGGAATAAACAATAGATATATATATCATGTGATCATGATCCATATAAAAAATAACATGAGGAATAAAAATATGGAATGAAATAGAGGCATATAAAATATTATTTACACAAATAATAACATGGAAATGTGGCTGTAACATTAAAATTACACATTCATAAGAATATCATAATTTTTTATCACCAAGGTGTTATTAATAAAATTTACTAAGGTTATTCACCATGTTATTCTAAAACATTTTATTTATATATATTATTAAATACCCAATTCCTTGGAATACTATTAAAGAAAAATCTTTGTAAAAATTAATTAATTCGATAAACATAAGTAATAATAATTCATTTCATTACCAAAACGTAGGGAATAAAGAAAAATTGTAAAAACTGAGAAATTTCAAGGAATATTTTTTCTTAATTTATTTTTAATTTTACAAGAATGAAGTTTATGACGGCACCTGATTCTGAGGCCCTGTTTTCTCGGAATCATTTTCCAAAGTTTAGCTCGGGTACATTCAGTGAACGAACGAGCAGGTATTTCTAACTTTTGAACTGGTGCTCGGAATTGAAATCTGAGGGCACCAATGAACTCGCAGCGTCAGTAATTTCTCAGGAACACCTTTTCCGGAGTTGCATTTTCTCGGGTGTGGTTACTAAATTTTCGAGTTAAGTAAATGAATAAAATAAAATGGTGCGACCAATTTATTTTATTTAAAGTTGTTTAACCTATTTTAAGAGGTTAAAGTGGGACCCACAATATCTTACACCTCTAGGTAGGATATTTGTGAGGTGGGGCCCACATGAGCCCAACCTTTTCAACTTCCACGAAACCCCCACCTTTGATTAAGGTAACGCTCCCACACCCCCCTTTTAAATGTAAGTCATCTCTTGCATTTAAACTTTAAAATAAACGCCTCTTTTAATTGGGTGGTTTAAAAAGATGTAATTAATTGAGTTAATTGTTTGATTAGTTTTCTAATTTTAAAACATTTGGTGTGAGTAATAAAATAAGGTAACCCTTATTTTTATGATGTCGCTTTGGTTGTGCGGGAATATTTTTGGAGAGAACGACTCAAGGTCTTGAATTTCTTCATTCTTCGTCAAAGAACATGAAGAATGCCAACCTCCGACGAAGGTAAAAAAGAACACCAGATCCTCGGAGATCAACGACGCGACGCTGAAAAAACTTTTCTCCACGACGCGGCGATCCTCCATCCGCGACGTCTTCTTCTGTGACATTCAATTCCACGACGTTCCTTTCTGCGACAAACCTCGTTCGACGACTACACTCGAGGTAGGGATTTTATTTGTGATTGTTAGTGAACCCTTGTTTACTTCCTTCTAAATCTATGAATGCGGATCTACTAAATATTAAGTTGATCCGTGAAGATTATGTTGCGGGTTGGGAATTATTTATTTGCGGGGAAAACTGTTTGGGTTATTTTCTTTTGTTCGTGAAAAAACCTTGTTGTTCTTCGTCTTTTGGGCCCCTTGTTACCAACTTAACGGGAGGAGTTCGGACCACACGAACACGGCCAACTCTCCTCCCCCTTTTGATGTTTTGATTCGTTGCGACATGAACAAAGGCAGCGCGGTGCAATTGCACTGCACGGAAACAAGATAGAATGCGACGAAGAAGCATGGCGACGTCGTGCCGCGCCGTTGAGGCCGAACGAAACCGCATCCGGAGTCGGGGCCATGGAGGTGATTGAAGACTCCGATGGTTTATTGTTGTGTGCGGATTGACGGGCGATGACAAACGGGGCCTCAAGGTAAATTTGAAGCCTCTGCAGTGAAGGTCGGGTACCGGGAGGACCGTTGGCAAAGGCGGCGAGCAAAACGGTCCTTCGGAGCGCGTCCGGTGGTCCGCGGAAGACTCTACCGGCGCGCCTCGACGGCACAGCAACGTCGGCGGCCAGAGGCGGCGGCCGGCACGGGCCAGCCGCCAAGAGCCGCGGCGGCAGGCCGCTAGTCCCGCGACTGCACGGGACTGAGGGAGGTGGAAGGCGGCGCTCATCCGCGTCCGTTGATAAGGGGTGGCCCCACGCGGGGCTACAGTTTATTCAAGGGGGGTGGCGTCCCCCCTCTGCTCATCCGCTCGGCCGTTTTGGCAGAGCCACCAGGCCGGGCCAGTGCGCCAGTGCGCCGGGTCGGGCCCCACCGTGCCGGTCGTGCGAAGCTGCGCCCAAGCGGGCCGGACCCGGACCCGGGTCGGGTCGACCCGGTTTGGGCTGCCCAGGAGGGTTGGGCCGGGTCGGACTGGGCCCAGACCCCCCATTTTTGAGAAGTTTCCGTTCAAATGCTCATATCATGGGCTACGGGCCTCCGATCGACACACCTTCAGTTGCGTAGTAATCCTTATATCATGACGGTCGTTTAATTATATTACACTCAAGGTTTAGGAGAACTTTGAGTATGGCCGGGTTGGTTCGAATACGAAACCAACCGGACCCTCGGAGAGGAAACGCTTATATCTTGAGCTCCGGACGTCCAATTGATGTGCCATCGACTTTTTTAGATTCCTCATGAGGCAATGGAACATTTGGAATTCTTCTCCTGAGGTTTGGATGAAATTGAATAGTGTCCGGGTAGGATAGTACACGAATCCAACAGGGCCACTATAACGGAAATGACGATAACTTTCAGGCCAGACGTCTGTTTGACGAACCGTCAGCGGCATTGGTGATCATGTTGAAAAACGGTCCCTATGAGTATACCCTATGAGTGTTCGGGGTACAGTTGAGATACGTCTAGGTTGGTTCGCACACGAAACCAACCGGGCCCCTGGGAAAAAAGGCTAATCACTCACAGACCGGGCGTTCGATTGACGCACCGTCTGTTGCGTTGAGACACCTATGACGAGGCGGTATTTTGAGATAATTTTCCATGGGACATTGAGATACATGGAGTATCGACCTATAGATCATGGAGAGGACTGTCCCAGAGACGATTGTACAGAGTATGAAGACCGTGTAACCGACTGAGACATGACGACTGCTTGACCGACTCGACTTGGAGGGAGTCGACTAGCCAAGTGGATGGAGCACTAATTAGTTTGGGTTCAGACCCATGGCAGACGGAGCACTACTTTGTGACAGTGCAGACCCGCGGTACTCGACCGGAGAGTAACTCTGCAGGATATTAGGGGGTGTGCACTACTGTGTTTGGGTGGCATTCCCAGGCAGGAAGCACTACTGTGTTTGGGTGGCTGACCCGCGGTACTCGACAGGAGGAGTACCTCAGTAGTCTTAGGTTAGTGAGAAATACCTCGGAGTCATGACAGGACCACTGTACACCTTAGAGACGGGGCTCTTCAGCAGTTACAGTTTCTATAATGAAAATCCTGGTTTGAGCTGAGTCTTTGACCTTTGTGTTTACCTCATGATTGAGATGGGTCACTTGATAACTTAGGTATATGTATCGGCTTATACCTGGGTTGTGGTTATCAATTGATTTCATAATCTTTGTGTTTCCTCATGATTGAGATGGGTTACTTGATAACGTAGGTATATGTATGGACATATACCTAAGTAGTGGTTATCTGTTCAGATCTTTGTTGTGGTTATCCTTATAGTTTTTAGTGAGACATCGAGGGTCTCGGGGTACCTACTGAGTATCGTTATACTCACCCCTGCATGGGCTATGCCCGCACCTCGTTATGTTGGTTGCATACGATGGGCAGTGCTGACGGAGGCCGAGTGTTCAAGGACTGGACGGTACCTGGAGGTGGACCACACGACGAGTCAGTATTCGGAGGTGGACCACACGACGAGTCAATATCTGGAGGTGGACTTCACGATGATAAGACACACGAAGGAGGTTGACGGGTGAGAGCATTGTGGAGACTATCTATACCTACGTTTCAGTTAGGATCCATGGTGGACGATCCAGGAGCTGCGCCATCTGTACCTACCCTTCAGGTAGGATTTGAGGAGGACGACCCAGGATCCGCTTCCATTCTTCCTGCTGTTGTCTTTTTCTGTTGTACTTTCGTTTAGTTGTAGCTGTAATTCTGTTGGGTTTGTATTCTAGCCCATTTACTTTTCAGCACATCCTTTTGTACTTAGTTTTTACATCTGCTTGTACTATGTAGTTTTTTGTTTAATTTTATAAAGACAATGCCCTCCCAGTTATTGGGATTTACGCCTTTGGTGCTAGTCGCCAGCCCCTGGCCTATGGAAGGCGGGCTTGGGGTAGTCACTACACGGGCCCCGAGGACAGGTCGTGAAAAATTGGTCTCATAGGGGTCGGTTCTACCACAGAACTTATTACTCTAATATTTTATTTTTGTGAAGTAATAGTGTTAAGGGTACCGAGTGTGGTTTTCCGTTCAGGGAGTCCAGTGTTAGTGCGGGCGGCCGACGTATCCATACACCAGGACCCTGACAACAGATTTCCGACTTTGTGCATAAAAACACTGATTGCGTGTGTTTTTCGAGAAGGTTTTAAAATTCAGCTCAAACTAGGTCAAGTCACCATGTATAATCATTTGACCATTTCACGTTGTTTCTTTCTGGATTCCTTTTCACAGATGACCAACTAGATCCCAGAGGGATGTGCATACTGACAGCCTGCCGAGCGACGAGGCTTCGGTATAGGGCCCTATTGTAGTTGAGGCACCAGGGGAGGCACCAGCGGTACTACCATACGTTGGGACACCGATGCCACAAGCCCTAGCAGTAGGCGATGGACGCCAATTGAGCGCACTGCACGAGTTCCAGCGCTAGAGGCCACCCAGGTTCCGGGAGGAGATGGACCCGCATACGGCTGAGGATTCGCTGGAGGTTGTAGTGAGAGTTTTCTGGTTAGTGGGGATGCCTGTAGACTTCATGGTGATCTTTGCTACCAGCCTCCTTCAGGCAGTAGAAGGCAGATGGTGGATCCGCTATTTCTAGTTTTGCGACGGGATGACCTTCACATGGGAAAACTTCGAGACCTTCATCAGGGTGGCGTTTGTACCAGTAGCTCTGCACCCCGAGCGTGTTCAGGAGTTGATTCCTTTTCCGCATGTCTTTCCATCAGTATCTGAGTTATCTGTGGGAAGTAGACAGATGATGTAGAGGTCCAAGTGGACTAGGGCCAACTATACGAGGAGCAGGAAGTGTTATGAATGTGGCAGGAAGGGTCCCCTGGCACGTGACTGTCTGACCCCCCACATAGTCGATCCACAGGCATTGGAGGAGCCACCAAGGCAGAAGCAGCGGCGGGTGCTTGAGCAACAGCCGGGTAGTGGACAAGGCAGTAGAGCTCCAAGAGCAGGTGGATAGGAGTGGAACTAGTGGATACCTCCCTTATACTTCTAGTTCCATATTTCTGTTGTATTCGTGTCTTTGTACTATGCGCTGCAATAATAAAAGGAAACTTATCTTTGTGATGTTTGCTTTCTTGTTCTTTTGATTGGTTGATACTGAGTGGTCCCGGTTAAAACTGTTGAGTTGAACCTCACCTTCGAGATTTCTACTCGAGGAGACCCAGTGACCTCACACTGATGCCGACAGTGTGACTCGACCCTTGGAGTCGAGAGTGACGGTTGGATCTCTTGGTAGTTACGTTGGGGCATTACGACGTCATCCATGGCATGAATGCATCATTCATGTTAGAATTGACTATATTAGTCAATGGGCGTGGTTCATCTAGGGTATGAGACTGAGTTTCTCTTTTCGGCAAAGGAGAATTCTAAGAAGATCTTTCAGATCGTAGGCAAAGAAGGTGAAGATCATCCAGGAGCGGATGAAGACTGCACAGTGTAGTAAGAAACAGGAAACCAGTGCCAGTCTTAGAGACTCGAGCATGTTAAATGTTTCAATAAGAGGAATATTAAAGGATAGATGAGTCTTCAAAGCAGCAGATGTGGAGGCAGAGCTAGGAGAGCAGCATGAGGTGGTGTATGTTATAACATGCTACAACCAACGCCTTAGTTGTCCCTACCAGGCTCAGGGAGCTGGAGGGTGGGGAAGAGAGTAGCTGCATGCGGTCAGGGAGAGTGACCCAATGGCTCTAAGAATGATTTGAGGGATATTATGTGTCCACTACTAGCTATCGTAGTAACAAACGTTGATATGAATCATTCCTTCCTTCCACAAATCTTGTCCCTAACCTAGAGATTCTGGTAAGACGTAGACTTGATCCTCACATCTGGAGATACCTTGGGAGAAGACTCAATATTCACACTTACACCGACGGTGTGGTCAGACCCTCGAGGTGAGAGTTTCAGTTGGAATCTCTTGGTGGTAGCGTCGAGGCCTTATGACGATGGTTTGAGTTTGGACTGGGCAATCACATTTCATACACAAATTGACAGAATTTTGCAAAAAGGATGTGGTTTAACTACAACGTTGGGATGGGTTTTCCTTGGTCGGAAAAAAGGAAACCCCAGGCAGCACAGGATAAACTCATGCACCGGAGGGTACGACCGATCACTCTTGAGTCGGTCAACCTTACCCTCGTAGCAATAGTCATATTGAGTTTCATTTCTAACATGAATTGGAGACCTCTAGAGTTCGAGGATGGTGATCACGTCCTTATACGAGTCTCATCTCGACGAGGTTTACGGAGATATGGTGAAGGCTTCAAGTTATCTCTGAGGTTCAGTGGAACTTTTAAGGTCCTAAACAGGGTAGGCGAGGTGGTTTACCGGTTGATCCATCCACCTCAGTTACACCAGGTGGAGGACAACTTCCACGTATCTCAACTGGGGAGATACGTGCATGATCCTTCACACATCATTGACCTTAGGGAGTTGGACGTCGATGATAGGGCGACATACGTGGAGTTTCCAGTGGGGATCGAGGATCTACAGGAGCGAATCCTATGAGGGCGGTCGATTCCTCAGGTGCGCTTTCACTGGCAGTACGAGAACCTCTAGGTGAGCACATGAGAGCTGGAGGCTCAGATGCGTGCTCAATACCGCTTTTGTAACCCTAGTTTGTGAAAAAGATTTACGAGGACGTAAAGCCCTGTGGTGGGAGTAACGTAAAGACCTGGAAATTTCAAGGAATTTTTTTTCTTAGTTTTCTTTGGAATATTACAAGAACGCAGTTTCTGACGGCCCCTGATTCCGAGGCCTGGTGTGCCTGAAATCATTTTCCGAAGTTTAGCTCGGGTACGTTCAGTGAACGAGTGAGTAGATTTTTCTAAATTTTGAACCGGTGCATGGAATTGAAATTTGAGGGCACCTATGAACTCGTAGTGCCGATAATTGCTTAGAAACACTTTTTCTAGAGTTGTGTTTGCTTGGGTGTGGTTACTAAATTTTTTGACTACGTAAATGAATAAAATAAAATGGTGAGACCAATTTATTTTATTTAAAGTTGTTTAACCTAAGATAATAGGTTAATGTGGGACCCACAATATCGTACACCTCTAGGTAGGATATTTATGAGGTGGGGCCCATATGAGCCCCACCTTTTCAACTTCCATGAAACCCCCACTTTTGATTAAGGTAACACACCCACACCCCCCTTTTAAATGTAAGTCAACTCTTGTGTTTATACTTTATAATAAAAGCCTCTTTTAATTTGCAGTTTAAAACGTTGCAATTAATTGTGTTAATTTTTTGATTCGTTTTTGAATTTTAAAATGTTTGGCGTGAGTAATAAAATAAGGTAACCCTTATTTTTTTGTTTTTTCTTTGGTTGTGCAGGAGGATTTTTGGAGAGAACGACTCAAGGTCTCGAAGTTCTTCATTTTTCGTCAAAGAACGCGAATAACGCGAAGAACGCGACGAACACCGACCTCTGACGAAGGTCCACAAGAACACTTGATCCTCGGAGATCGACGACGCGACGCCGACAAATCTTTTCTCCGCAATGCGACGATCCTCCTTCCGTGTCGTCTTCTTCTGCGACGTTCAATTCTGCAACGTTTTATTCAGCGGCAAACCTCGTTCGACGACTACTCTTGAGTTAGGGATTTTATTTGTGATTGTTAGTGAACCCTTGTTTACTTCCTTCTAAATCTAAGAACATGGGTCAACTAAATATTAATTTGATATGCGAAGATTATGTTGCGGGTTGGGAATTCTTTATTTGCAGGGAAAATTGTTTGGGTTATTTTCTTTTGTTCGTGAAAAATCCTTGTTGTTCTTCGTCTTTTTGGCAGCATGTTACAAACTTAACGGGAGGAGGTAAGACCACATGAACACGGCAGACTCTCCTCCCCCTTTTGTTGTTATGATTTGTTGCGGCACGAACAAAGGTGGCGCGGTGCAACGACACCGTACGGAAACAAGAAAGAACGCGATGAAGAAGCGTGGTGCCGTCGTGCCGCGCTGTTGAGTCCGAACGAAACCGCAGCCAGAGTCAGGGCCACAAAGGCGATTGACACCCCCGCTAGTTGATTGTTGTGTGCGGATTGACGGGCGACGAAAAACGGGGCCGCAAGGTAAATTTGAAGCCTCTGCATTGAAGGTCAGGTCCCAGGAGGACCGTTGGCGAAGGCGGCGAGCAAAACGTACCACCGGAGCACGTCTGGTGGTCCGCAGAAAACTCGGACGGCGTCGGTGCTAGCACCGGCCGGCCGCCAAGAGGCGGTGGCAGGCCGCTGGTCCCCCGACCATGCTAGACTGACGGAGGCAGGACACGGTGCTCAGTCGCATCCGTTGGCAAAGGGTGGCCCCACGCGGGGCCACGGTTCATTCATGCCCCCCCCCCCCTCTACGCATCCGCTCAGCCATTTTGGCCGAGCCACCAGGCCTGGTCAGCCCACCGGGGCGGACCCAGACCCAGGTCGGGCCGACCCAGGGGGGGTTGGGTCGGGTCGAACCGGGCCCAGACCCCCCCATTTTCGGGAAGTTTCTGTTCAAAAGCTCATATCTTGTTCTACAGAACTATGATCGACATACTGTCAGTTTATTAGTGATCCTTGGATCAAGACGGTCGTTTCGGTATATTACAGTCAAGGTTTCGGAGAACTTTGAATACGGCCGGGTTGGTTCGAATACGAAACCAATCGGGCCCTCGGAGCGGAAGCACTTATATCTTGTGCTCCAGACGTCCGATTGGTGTGACGTCGATTTTGTTAGATTCCTTTTGATGAGACGTAACTTCTTCATACTTTGCCTAAGGTTTGGATGCAATTGGATAGTGGCTGGGTTGGATTGCACACGAATCCAAGCGGGCCCCTGGAACAGAAAAGCTGATAACGTTCAGGTCGGACGTCCGTTTGACGAACCGTCAGCGGCATTGGTGATCACATTGATAAACGGTCCCTATGAGTATACCCTATGATATTTCTAGGTACTGTTGAGATACAGTCGGGTTGGTTTGAACACGAAACCAACCGGGCCCCTGGGACAAAAAGGCTAATAACTCACAGACCGGGAGTCCGATTGACGCGCCGTCTGTTGCGTTGAGACCCCTATGACAAGGATGGAATTTGAGATACTTCTTAATGGGTCATTGAGATACTTGGAGTATCGATCTATAGCTCGTGGAGCAAACCCTTTCGGAGATGAGCATACGGAGTACTGAGACTGTGTAGCCGGCTGAGACCTGACGACTGCTTGACCGACTCGACTTGGAGTGAGTAGACTAGCCTAGTGGACGAAGCACTACATAGTTTGGGTGCAAACCCATGGAGGATGGAGCACTACTTTGTGATAGTGCAGACCTATGGTACTCATGTGGAGAATACCTCTATAGGATATTAGGGGGTGTGCACTACTGTGTTTGGGTGGTATACCCCGGCGAGAAGCACTACTGTGTTTGGGTGGCTGACCTGCGGTACTCGATAGGAGGAGTACCTCATCAGACTTAGGTTAGTGAGAAGTACCTCGGAGTCATGGTCGAACCACTGTACGCTCGAAAGACGGGGCTCTTCAGCAGTTACAGTTTCGATAATGAAAATCCTGGATTGAGGTGTGTCTATGACCTTTGTGTTTACCTCATGATTGTGATGGGTCACTTGATAACTTAGGTATATTGATGGGCATATACCTGGGTAGTGGTTATCCGTTGATTTCATAATCTTTGTGTTTCCTCATGATTGAGATGGGTTACTTGATAACATAGGTATATGTATGGGCATATTCCTAAGTAGAGGTTATCGGTTGATATATTCTTTGTGGTTATCCTTGTTGGTTTTAGTGATACCTTAAGGGTCTTGGGGTTTCTAAGGAGTATATTTATACTCACCCATGCCTGGATTATTGCTGCACCTCGTTGTGTTGTTTGTAGACGACGGGAAGTGCTAACGGAGGCCGAGTGTTCGAGGATTGGGCGGTACCCGGAGGTGGACCACATGATGAGTCAGTACCCGGAGGAGGACCACAGGACGAGTCAGTATCCGGAGGTGGACTTCACGACGAGACGACACACGGAGGCGGTTGACGGGCGAGAGCGTTTTAGAGTCTATCTGTACCTACCCTTCAGGTAGGATCCTTGGTGGACAATCCAGGAGGTGTGCCATCTGTACCTACCCTTCATGTAGGATCTGAGGAGGACGACCCAGGAGCCGCTTCCATTCTTCCAGTTGTTGTCTGTCTGTTGTACTTTCGTTTAGTTGTAGTTGTACTTCAGTTGGGTTTGTATTCTGGCTCATTAATGGTTTTTAGATTTCAAATTGTCTCCCAAATTAATACTCAAACAATTATTCCCAAATCATACTTCAAAATCCATTTTGTTATTTTCCAAAAAAAACATGACATATTCTTATAGGTCCATTTCACACCACGGAAGTGTATTTGTATGATTATATTGGTTATGAAAATGGTTTTTTTGATGAATAGTGTTTTACTTGTAAATGGTGTTGTATTTAAAATTCAAGGTCCAGTTTGGTTTATTTGGATTTCATTTTGAAAATGAATGATAATTCTCATGTACATTGTCCTGACTGTTACTTTTCTATGTTTCACAATAAAATTAATTCAAATTCTCATGTTTTTTTGGCCCATTTTGAATTTCGGAAACTTTTTCTATGTAATGGTAAGCTATATGAAATTACTTTATATTGAGAGGGTATTCTAATGGATGGTTTTGGGAAGTGGAAAAGTTATTCATTCAGTCATTATTTCGGGTTAGTAACAAAATTTAATGACATCCTCACCCTACCCTTATAATATGATCGTTGGATCATAGACATAATCTATATGGTCAAGATATGGTTTATTTTTATTACTGATTAGATAAACTTGAAGTCTGTTTTCGATGAATAGAAATAGCTAGTTATTCCACTAGTGAGAATCCTTGAGTGTAGAAATGTTAGTGATAAAATATGGATCACATCATATCCAAGTATATATTTTCGAACCAAGTTAATATTGGTTCACCTATATGGATGTCCATATAATCCAAAACCTATGTAAATTATATGTTATTGTATTGTTTTTTATCACCTTGTTTCATTATTATTCTTATATATACCATTATACTATATCTCTTTACATTTGGAATTTCAATTTGGATATACCATGCTAGTTATATTGATTTTTTAGTTTCCTTTATTTATGAAAAAAACTATTATGTATTTTTTTTAAATGGAATTTATTTTCATATATATTCATTTTAATCAGAATCTATTTTAAATTGAAATTGTTTGTTTTGTTTTTGAAGGTGGAATTTTCGAATTTTTTTGGGCTTTTTAGATTATAAAAATACTAATTTATCACACTATTTTAAAACTTATACTAATGGAATGATTTGTTAAATTATGTTTATTGATATTATGGGTCTTTCCAAATAACATTTTTCATGAGAACACTATTATTATTCTACTTGGTATCAACACAGACAAGCTATTTAAATGATTTTTGTTCTTCTTCAGGTTCTCTGTTGCAATGGGGTTGTAATGTGGATGGTGGTGACCAAGTGGTCTCATGGATGTTATATCTATGAACATTTAAGATTTTTTTGTTTTTAGTTTCATGATAGTAAATTTAATATATGTTTTATTTTTGATCATTTATTTTTGTATATTGATTATTTTTCATGATTTGGTTCTTTCTTTAATGTTTTTGAATATTTAGAGAAATATTCCTCAATGATTTATCCATGATTCCGAGATGATTATCATACACACATGGGAATCGAGGATCCACATGTATCCTTGATAAAAAAAAGTTTGGGTGTCTTTTTTAAGAATAAACTTGGATGGTTCATTAAATAAAAGTTATCTCAAATGGATCTGAAGTCATAATTGATGAAATAAGTGGTTGATAATTCCATTTATTTCATTATTTTTTAATATAATTTCTAATGTATTTAATCATAATACATATACATGTTTTTATGTAATGTTATTATTTTTATTATGAATAATATATGAGAAAATTTCTATAATTCATATATTTTCATCACTATTATATATTTCAAAAAAATGTTTCATATTCAATGTAATGAACTGGCCCGTGTTACCCTCAAACCTGCCACCTAATATGATCCAACACAGAATCAAAGGATGTTCTAGATCCCCAAATGTTGGAGACAAACATCTGGGCATTGAACATCAAACAAAAGGGAATGATTTCAACCAACCAGAATAAAACAAGGAATATATATACTCGATGTAAGATGATACAAAAAAATCTAATAGTTTTATTCCATAACTCTAAGAAATATAGTGGAAACAAACGAATCTAAAAGTATCCAAAACTCCAAGAGACGAGCCTAACTCAAAAGGACCAAAACCAAAAAGCTACTCCATGTGATGGCATGGAAACACTCCAATAATCTCACCAATAGTTAATTATCTCTGCTAAAATGAAACGTCACCATATAACTATATATCCTTTCCTTTTGCAACATTGGATGGCATGAAAATGTGTACACACCAATAATGAGGTGCGTATGGTGTGAACTAATAGGATCAATAGGATTCCACCCTGGTGTTGAATAAAATTTCTTTGAATAACCACTCATTCATGCTTAATTTAAATAAAATAGGGCATGATACCTAGTAAATAAGTTTGATAGAAAATATGGTAAATATTTTCCTATTATCATAGTTCTATAACAAATTTAGATAAATCATAACATTTTTCCAAATAATATTTTACAAGAATTAGAATTAGTATTAAGGTTATGATAGTAAAAAAAAGTTAAACATAAAAACAGTAGTATCAGTACATGTATTACAATACCGAGGAATACAATAGGTCAGGTAGTAGACTACTCATAGCCATAAATCTGTGAACAATCCATAGCGGTACATGAATCCAATGGTCTGCACTCCAAGACCAACGAGAAATCCTAGAATGTTTTAACCCATCATCATACACATACCTAGAGAAAATAATCAACATTCTATCAAAATAGGAACATTATTTAAATTTAATACCCCACAATGGATGATGGCCTCAAGATAAAATTCCACCTAGTACCTAAGTTAACCCATTTACTCGTTTTCACAAACATCACAATGTTTCAAAAATAATTTCAAAACTATTTGAAAAATATATTTATGTTCTATGAAAATAAACTATTTCATCCCATTTATCAAAAATCTAGGAAAAATTAATTTTCTGCAAAAACACTATTCAACACATAGAAATCAATAATGCCAATTCATTGAATAAGTCATTTTAGATTGAAAGAACTATAAGGTTCATCGACATAGGCTAAATACGGAACAACGAACATCGAAACCTGGATTTCACAAGCCCATAATGGGATCTAAATACATTTAAATCCCAACAAAAAACTATTATGGACCTACAATTAAACACACATCACTTGATTGATGCAATTTAGAAAACAAGGGGTCATCAGAAAGGAGGTCACCCATATACATCAAGAACGAATGCCTTCCACTCTATGACCAAAAAAGTCATGAACTTAGATATGATATCACAATATGGATCTAGAAAAATATGAGAGAAAACACCAATTTAGACAACCTATTTAGATAAATCATCCCAAGGGAGATATTTCGGTCAAAGACAGTGAAAAGAAAAAAAGATAACCCACCTGGAGAGACACACTGTAACCGCAATGGTGATCGAACAGTGATGGGATCATTCAATAATGAGTGGTGTCTCCCAAAATCACCTAATAATTTTCCTAGGTTGAGTGATAGAGAGTATAGATAAAAAACAAAACAAAATAGTTTCACTACTATTTTAAAAATGGTATGTGGGCTATTACATGGCTTATAACCTAATTACAAAACGTGTAACCATAAATTTCACACAAACTCCGAAAAACCTATTGCATCTAATTAAAATAAATTATTTAATACATTCACAATGTGAAACATATCCTATGATCATGTAACCTTTAAATGCGTTAAGCCTTTCATGACTTCCATCTTGAAACACTTACATGACGTGTAACCTATGTGCATAGAGTGAAAGCCTCATGCAGCCTATAGAAAACATTGTTCAAGATACGAGTACAAAGAGTCTATGAATTCACCATTATAAGTATCGTACCAAATCCTTCTTGGCCATATAAAAAATATGAGATATGGAAAAGAAATATGTGGTTATTGATGTACCAAAGAATACAAAAATTGTATTTTATAAACTCCCAACCATAAATAATTTCCATCCCAAGGAAGTCATGTGGAAGTTTCATCCCTATAAAAAGATGAGTCTACATCTCCCTCATTATAAAATTGAGTTCCCAACTATCATGATAATATGATTAGTGTTTTGATAGTACTCCAAACAACATAATCATCATTCTATATGAGACATTCAAATGAGTTTCAATATCTAAACTAGTTTCCCCAAAATATAATCATCTTGCTCTAACTCAATTTCATCCAAACTCAAAACATGAGAAGAATTAGGATGATACATCCTAAGATGAGATATGTGGAAAATATCATTAATACATATCATTTGATCTAGATATTTTAATCTATAAGCAAAATGCATTAGCTGTATGATGACCGTAAATGGTCAAATATATAGCATTGCCATTTTCCCTATTTTTGAAGCCGACGGTGACCCAACTAAGTAGAAACATTCATGAAAACACAATCAAAAATAGAAAACACTAGTGGAATAAACCACATATCCACATATTCTTTATTTTAAATCTAGGATTTAACCATATGGAGATATACTTATTGAATATTTGTTGATATATTTTTGACCAAACGTGGTCCAACTAATGATAATTCACCCTCCTCCGCCAAAAAAAAGGGGATCTTCGTGAGAGAACATACATCACCTTGAACAGAGACATACATATCAACAACTAATAATTGCTATTGTAAACAACTCAACCATTATCAGATGGTTATCATGTGATCAAAATAATCCATGACACATACATGAAGAATATCCTCTAGGATCTGAATCACATTCTCTATCTAACCATCTGTCTGTGGATGGTATGTTGTGCTCAAATTGAATTGAGATTCCATTTCATATAGGGTACTCCTCCAAAACCTTGAGGGAAACATAAGATCTATATCTAAAACAATAGAAAAAGTAATCTTGTGTTACTCCAAAATATCTTATATATACAATGAGATCATTAACCGTAGTGGTATCCTTTATTGGAATAAAATTAGCAGACTTTGTCAAATGATGAAAACCCAACCAAATAAAATTCCTCTATTGGTGAGTCCATGGTATTCAAACAAAAAAATCTATGGATACTTCATCTAATTTATAGATTAAAAAAGGAAGAGGATGAAGGAAACAAGATGGTTTCAAGTGATCTTCCTTTATCTGTTGACTTGTGTTACAACAGGTCACAAAATCAATAATGTCATGCTTTATAACCGACCTTAAGAATTTTTGTATAATGTCATAATACATCATTTTAGAACTTGGATGGATGAACCAAAAAGAGTTATTATAATTAAACAATACCAATCTTCTCACAGATACAGAGATGAAAAACCCTCTTCCCATGGTGGGGGCATACCATCTGTAGAGATATACTAACCAAAATGGACTCCCTTCGATAATGGTTTTATCAAAATTTAATATACTCAAATTCATGATACATACTCTACATAGTTGACTATAATATGGTAGATGAAAACTGAACAATGGTCATAACCATACCTGAAACATCCTCCAAATAATTTAGGTGTAACTAAGTGAAAATCCCCATCATTTTCAAACCCACCAACGATTCTAGAACATTTTTATATAGTTCATTCATGATAATATTTGTAGAGACCCGTATCTTAACGTACATGGACATTACATTACTTTTTCGGAATACTTAGTACATAACAAAAACACACACACAAGGATTGTAATAGTTTAGTGTCTTTGGAAACTCGGAATATAATCTTCTAATCATGATGAAAGATCTTCAACATATCCCATAAAGATCTTCCCTTTTTTACCTAAAACATTTCTTTATATCCTGGGGAAAAGAAAACATAGAAGGGTGGTCTAAAATGCTCAGTAAGGGTAAACAAAAGAAATATCAATCACATCATATTCAAAAGAACATAACATTTTGGAAATCATAACCTGCAAAAGAGAGCATAATTTCATAACATGGGATAAATCATGGCAGTGAAATGTAATCACAATAATCATAACATAAAACCTGAAACTTTGTGGTATACAGACATAATCAAAGAGAATCATATCTTATTAGTGAAGACTCATTGCCAAGACTAACTTAGTGGACAAAGTCCATTTCTGAATCGATTAACCCTAGTTTCAGTCCTATTTCACTAAACTGGTATAACGTACCATTCCAGCCATGTCTATCTCATGACATATAAAATCGTTACCCAATGCATTGGAGGGAGATATAGGTCCCACCCATCTCTTAATTATACTATTCTTATGTGTGCCAGAAAATCATAAACCATACACCATAGCATAACCCATGTAATAAAAATGGGATTCTTAAACAACATGACATCATAAAACAATTCATATAAGATAAAGGAATTCATAAAAATAATTCCATCAAAACATAATCAAATCAATTTAATAATAGGGATAGAAACAGAACCCTTTATTATCTTAGATGGAAAATAATTTTGATAAAACACTTGAACTTCATTCTTGAGGAAAATATCCTTTCTACTTCAAAAACACTTTTCCTTTCTTAACATGTCATACAATTTTAAACTAAAAAAAGTTGATTAAAAACAAACTTGAAAACTTGTAAAGGAATCTTCTTGGAAATAATATTTTAAAAATCCATTCATGCCGTATAAGTTAAAAAAAACATTCATCGTACTTTTGTCAGAAAAGTCAAAAAGTACCTCATACGAAAAACGACAAAAGATTCCTTTCATATCTTTTACTAAAAACTCACCGAAGGGTAAAATTGGATTTAAACAATTGTACGTGGATGGAAGTAACATTACATATTGAGGAAACATGGATGTGGATGATAAAATACACCCCAGTAAATACCAAAGTATAAACAATCTGGGATAAAATGAGATTGTGATATATTCCCTTACATTAGGTCCAATTTGCTTCGTAAGTGTCTGAACCTCCTGTATAATGATTTAAATAATGTCATTGACTTATTACAGAATCATATTCATTGTTATGATATCATATATGGTTCACTTGTGACTTTATATTACCGGTTCGTTTGTAAATTCCATGTTAAAGAGCGTTTTGGGTAAAATTGTTTCATTTGTCGTCCATGTTTTGACTTATAATTATTCATATGGTTACTTAGATCATGATTACTTAATTACAGAATATAAAACATGATTTATATATATATATATATTCATAATATACATATATATAATAAATCAGTAAATGGAATGAAATACACGGTTCATGGAGACGGTAGACTGTACGTACGCATGAATGCTGTTTTCGTTTCATTATTGAGTTGAATGGAATTAAGTAGATGAAATTCATATATATACACATAAATCCAGTATCATTATTATGTCATATATTTCATGATTACTTATTATTTATACTTTATAATCATTCATGAATGGTTTAAAGGGGAGAATGAATCTCATCGCGTCGTGAAGATGGTAGTCCGTACGTACGCACGAGCGATGATATCGTTCTCATGATCGTGGGACTGTATTGGAGTGTATGTATACTATTTCAGAATCAATATCACTTTAAAATAATAATATATAGTTATTATTTACACAATTATACCCATCCAAGTAAGGTGGTGGTGGAAAATAGATTTCACCACGGCGTGGAGACGGTATTCCATACGTACGCACGCGCGGTGATTTTGTTTTCTGTAGGATGGATAGATGGTGAGATAGGATTATTTCATACTTATAATGACATATCAGTATATGATTGATACTGATGTTATTACTTAATAATGAAACAACCTAAGAAGAAGAAGTAGAAGAAGAAATAAAGGTGAAAGAATCGGTAACGGAAATTACCTCTTCTTTGAAGCGCCTCTTTGAGACCTCCTCTTAGAGCACTAAAATTGGTCTTTGAGGAAGCCCAGAACCTCTAGGATGTTTCTAGGGAAGTGGAGAATGTAATTTGGCAGGGGTTGGCCGAGCTTGAAGGCTCCAAGTTGTGTGAGGAAGAGAGGGAGGAGGTGCCCTTTTATAAGGTAGGAGAGGGGCTCCTTTGGAAAAACTAAAAATATTATTTTATTATAAAGTCACGTTCGGTTTTAAATAGCTCCAAATTGATTTATTTCTAGGCTAAGGTTGGTATGGGTCGAAATACTATAATACAATAGAATTTAGGAATGTTTATGTTCCTATTTTAACCTTATCATTTAGATTTAACATTAAGTTAAATAATTTTACTTTTACTGTGTCTTCTTGTGTTCTTACACTATAAGGTTAATAAATTTACTATAAGAAGCCAAACGAACAACAATTTGTTTATTATTAATATATATAACCTTATCTAAGTCATTTGGCCTAACCTTATATTTTTAGGAATAAAATAACAATTAATAATATAATATTTGTTTTAAAAACTATTTTATTTCAATTTTGACACTATTTAGTAATTGATTTTTGTGAAAATCATAACAGAATTATAAGTTCGAAAAACGTTAATTAAATCAATACTAACATGTCATATTAACCTTTAAAATTAGTTTAATTCATAAAAAGTCTCAAATTATATTTATTTGGGTATTTATAACATCAATTATGTCAATATTTCATTTATAAGATAATTACTGCATCATCTTTGTGTCATAAATAAATTAAATTATTTGATGTCTAAAAATTACAAATAAAATACCATTATGTAGGAAATATTTTTAGATTTCTAATGAATATTTAAAATCGAATTTATCTTATGTATAACCCAATGTTAAAAAAATTTAGTAAATAAATGTTGATTTTAACTCTTTTAACCCTTCTTTAAATAAATTAATAATGAATGTCCTAATCTAATCCAAGTGGGCCTAAATGGTCATATATTATTCCTAAGATTTTTTTTGGTCGAATTAAACTTGTCCAATAGAATTAGGACATGTGTTAGGGTAATAATAATATCATTTCAACCCTTAATTACCCTATTTAATTTTAACCGTGGTAAAAAAAGTAAAACGTTACTATTCACCAAAAAATTATTTTCATCTCATTGAACCACATTTTACTTACTGACATCAACCGTGTCTCTGTGATTTTTGAAATTCCACTCATAGAAGCGGTAAAATTTTGTTTTATGAAAAATTCCGTTTTTTAACTACCACTTAGTGGTTTCACTATTCATCAAAAATTGAAAGTTTTCAGAAAATTTCCAAAAATTAGGCCTAAGCTATATTTGATATTATAAACTCAAAAATGATTTCTATTTTACCAAATTCAAAACATATCAGTTGCATTAATTAATTTAAAAATCAATTCCCGTTGTCAAAAAAAGGCGTGTTTTTAAGAGATAATAACTATCAAAAGATTGACACTTGTTTATAACTCGTTTAAATGTGAAATTACATCCAATAACCAAAATTGTATTAAATTGTAAAATTATATTATAAATATACTTTAAAACCACTCAAATTAATAATTTATCACTGTTAATTATTTCGATTGAAAAAGTTGTTTTTAATTAAAATTTAGTAATTTTCACTATTCATCAAAATATGAAAGTTATCCGAAAAGTACCAAAATTTCACCTTAGGCTAAATACGATACTCCGGATCCAAAAATGAATTCGATTTTGAGAGATAAAATTTCTAAAATTTTAAAAGGTGGTTATTACTATTCATAATGGCTAGTTTTAATAATATTTTAATAGAATATCGTTGTTTAGTGAAACTCAGTATTGCGTACTACACACGCTATCGAGGAAGGTCGTGATTGCGTGTAATACAAGGAAAGTCAATGATGCGTGTTGAGCAAGCTCATTTTGGTGTAGCGTACAACACAATACATTAATGAAATTAAAAGGAATATTTTTCATAAAATCTTGGGGTGTTACATTCTACCCCCCTTAAAATGAATTTCTCCCTCGAAATTCATCGAGGTTATAAATGGTTTACTATTATAAAGTTTATTTAATAGAAACCCACATCGTAAAAAGGAATACCAAAACCAATCTTTAAAAACAAAAGTATGAAACGTAACGGTTACCCAAATAGACTAATCACTGGGTTTCCACATAAGTGAAAATATGGATATAGATGAAAAATCTAACCATCCTGTTCTGATGGAGAGTGGTAGAGAACATGGCTATGGAAAAGCCAACAATCACAAATCCATAAATTTGTGACGATCTAAGGTACCATATGATTAATCAGATATAAGAGCACTAGGACAACATTTTTGGCTTTCAAGATCATTTCCCTAAAGTTGAAGAATTTGAATTAGAATAAATACTTAATTTATTTTGGTACAATCTCACTGTTGTTCGTGCCTTGAACAATTTCCACTTCATCTCTTAAATAATTGAAGTTGAATTTGTTATTCGTGAAGTGTTAGCAGATCATGTGATAGAATGACGGGTCATTCCATCTGTCTCAAACAAAAGGTTAGCAAAAGTTATTAAATATACATAAGTCATTCTATAGTGAGATTAATCATATATGGTACCTAAAATGGACTTATACTTCATATATCATACTGCTTAATATAATAAAACTAGTTTCTACTAAACAGGGACTTCATGTAGGCCAGTGGTAGGCGATAAAGGCCAGTCGCACTTCGGTTGTGGGTTCGATTCCCACAGCCTTGTCCGACACGATGGGTCGTCGCCCGTCCTACAGGTTGTCCTTTTTCTAAAGATATATTACTATAACATCCCATCGATAATATCAAAAAAACGTTTTATCCTAACTTATGTCCAACATAATCCATTCTAATATTTAGGCTTATCTAAAATACTTCGGTCCAAGCTCATAGTATAAAGAAAATGATTACTTGAAATGTCACAGAACAATCATGTGAATGCCATCATTTATCCCCCATATTTCATAAGATATATCTTGTTGGTCAAATTACAAACATGTGAATACCTTAATTATGTATTCTCTTGAAGAATGAATACCCATTGAACCTTAGTGAAAACATGAATGCAGTTAAAGGTTAACACTTTCCACATACCAAAATCCTCAAAATTCTATATACACAAACCATGATATCACTTAGCCCTTATATCAATCATGAGCTCATGAATACTGTCAAATATTTCATTTTCTCGTTTCCCTTAATTATGCGCATATCATCTTATTAAAAATATCTCAATCACTTTGAATACCACATTAGACCAATATATAAATATTCCAATACTCCATGATACAACATTATATTGGAATCCCATTACATAAACACTTAATCATTCCACCACATCGTTGTCATATTCAACATCACCAATGGTGATCGCATGTGACATCCCTTTGTCCTTTGCCTTAAGTGGTTTCTCATATCGATCATCACTAACCCTTGGATTAGGGCATTTATTAGCATAATGCCCAATTTCCTTGCACTTGAAGCATTGAAGTGTTGGTGGTGCGTTCTCGGCAGTGTTTGCTTTATTCACATCATTAGAAACCCTTTTTCCATTACTTCGACACTCAGATGCTCGATGACCTTCTTTTCCACAAATAAAACATTTTATAGTCCCTTTAAGACAATCTCCACCATGCTTCTTTCCACACTTTGTGCATAAGGAAACATTCATCTTCTTTTCACCATTATTCTGAGATTTCTCCTTGAACTCCATCTTTCGTTTATTGTCAAACCATGAGATGGATATGTAACACAAACTTCCATTTCTACCTTGATAGCACAACGCACAATTTCTTCATAGCTACTGAAGTCTCTTATAGCTAATTCCATTCGAAGATTTGGTTTTAAGCCACTGAAAAATCGATCAACTTTACTTTTAGGTTGGATGATAATGCCAGATGCATACCTTGCAAGTCTTATAAAATTCGCTTTGTATATACCAACAGATTCATCATCCTTCTTCTTCATCTCAAGAAACTCCTTTTCTATCTTTGTTCAAAGAATACGAGGGAAGTGCTTACTGAAAAACAAGTTCTTGAACTCATCCCATTCCATGGACTCAATATCATCTCTTGGCCTCATATTCTTGATAAGATTCCACCATTGATCAGCTTCACCTTCCAAACGATATACTGCTAAGATGACTTTATCATGCTCAGAACATTGAAGAACTAAAAATATCTTTTCAGTGGTACTGATCCATTGTTCAGCAACAAGTGGATCGGAAGTCCCATTGAAAGAAGGTGGACGTTGCCTCATGAAGGACTCAATAGAATATTGTTCCCTTCTCTGCTCATTTGGAAGTCCAGAATGATTCATAGCTTGTGTAAGTATAGCAACAAGATTTTTCACTCCATCTCCCATAACATTTGTTTGTTCAGGAAGACAATCATTGCATTTTCCATTGCATTGATCAACACGGTTCCTTCGGGTTCCATCCATCGTCTAAAACCCAAAAAGAATAGTGTGAGAGGCAAAAATCATGCTAGGGAAAACAACATTATAAAGTGGGAGTATCCTCAATATCTAACTTCTTTGGTTAAATTCTATGATCGTTACCATAGTTCTAAGACTGTATCTTATACGTATACTTATCCTTAGGGACATCCTTAGACATACCTCAGAAATATCTCTAGGGATCTCACTAACGCATTCGCATCCTGGTTTCCAAAGGTTGACTAAACCTTTCCTCTAATACCAACTGTAGAGACCCGTATCTTGTCGTACATGGACATTACATTACTTTTGCGGAATACATAGTACATAACAAAAACACACACACAACGATCGTAATAGATTAGTGTCTTTGGAAACTCTGAATATAATCTTCTAATCATGATGAAAGATCTTCAACATCTCCCATAAAGATCTTCCATTTTTTTACCTAAAACCTTTCTTTAGATCCTGGGGAAAAGAAAACATAAAATGGTGAGTTCAAATTCTCATTAAGGTTAAACAAAAGATATATCAATCACATCATATTCAAAAGAATAGAACATTTTGGAAATATTAACCTGCAAAAGAGAGCATAATTTCATAACATGGGATAAATCATGGCAGTGAAATGTAATCACAATAATCAAAACTTAAAACCTGAAACTTTGTGGCATACACACATAATCATAGAGAATCATATCTTATTAGTCAAGACTCATTTCCAAGACTATCTTAGTGGACAAAGTCCATTTCTGAATCGAGTAACCCTCGTTTCAGTCCTGTTTCACTGAACCGGTATAACCTACCATTCCAGCCATGTCTATCTCATGAGATATAAAATCTTTACTCAATGCATTGGAGGGAGATATAGGTCCCACCCATCTCTTAATGATACCATTCTTATGTGTGCCAGAAAATCATAAACCATACATCATAGCATAACCCATGTAAAAAAAATGGGATTCTTAAACAACATGACATCATAAAACAATTCATATAAGATAAAGTAATTCATAAAAATAATTCCATCACAACATAATCAAATCAATTTAATAATAGGGATAGAAACATAACCCTTTGTTATGTTAGATGGAAAAAAATTTTGATAAAACACTTGAACTTCATTCTTGGGGAAAATATCCTTTCTACTTCAAAAACACTTTTCCTTTCTTAACAAGTCATTCAATTTTAAACTAAAAGAAGTTGATTAAAAACAAACATGAAAACTTGTAAAGGAATATTCTTGGAAATAATATTTTAAAAATCCATTAATGCTGTATAAGTTAAAAAAACATTCTTCGTACTTTTGTCGGAAAAGTCAAAAAGTACCTCGTACGAAAAATGACAAAAGATTCCTTTCATATCTTTTACTAAAAAATCACCTAAGGGTAAAATTGTATTTAAAAAATTGTACGTGGATGGAAATAACATTACATATTGAGGAAACATGGATGTGGATGATAAAATACACCCCAGTAAATACCAAGTATAAACCATCTCGGATAAAATGAGATTGTGATATATTCCCTTACCTTAGGTCCGATTTTCTTCGTAAGTGTCTGAACCTCCTGTATACTGATTTAAATAATGTCATTGACAATTTACAGAATCATATTCATTGTTATGATATCATATATGGTTCACTTATGACTTTATATTACCCGTTCTTTTGTAAATTCCATGTTAAAGAGCGTTTTGGGTAAAATTGTTTCATTTGTCGTCCGTGTTTTGACTTGTAATTATTCATATGGTTACTTAGATCATGATTACTTAATTCCAGAATATAAAACATGATTTATATATATATATATATTCAGAATATACATATATATAATAAATCATTAAATGGAAAGAAATACACCGTTCATGGAGACGGTAGGCCCTACGTACGCATGAACGCTGTTTTCGTTTCCTTATTGAGTTGAACGGAATTAAGTAGATGAAATTCAAATACATACACATAAATCCAGTATCATTATTATGTCATATATTTCATGATTACTTATTATTTATACTTTATAATCATTCATGAATGGTTTAAAGTGGAGAATGAATCTCATCGCGTCGTGGAGACGGTAGTCCGTACGTACGCACGAGCGATGATATCGTTCTCATGATTGTGGGAATGTATTTGAGTGTATGTAAACTATTTCAGAATCAATATCACTTTAAAATAATAATATATAGTTATTATTTACACCATTATACCCATCCAAGTAAGGTGGTGGTGGAAAATAGATTTCACCACGGCGTGGAGATGGTATTCCGTACGTACGCACGCGTGGTGATTTCGTTTTTCGTATGATGGATAGATGGTGAGATAGGATTGTTTCATACTTATAATAACATATCAGTATATGAGTGATACTGATGTTATTACTTCATAATGAAACAACCTAAGAAGAAGAAGTGGAAAAAGAAATAAAGGTGAAAGAATCGGTAACGGAAATTACCTCTTCTTTGAAGCGCCTCTTTGAGACCTCCTCTTAGGGCACTAAAATTGGTCTTTGAGGAACACCAGAAACTCTAGAATGTTTCTAGGGAAGTGGAGAAGAGAATTTGGCAGGGGTTGGCCGAGCTTGAAGGCTCCAAGTCTTGTGAGTAAGAGAGGGATGAGGTGCCCTTTTATAAGGGAGGAGAGGGGCTCCTTTGGAAAAACAAAAAATATTATTTTATTATAAACTCAAGTCCGGTTTTAAATATCTCCAAATTGATTTATTTCGAGGCTAAGATGGGGATGGGTCGAAATCCTCTAATCCAATATAATTTAGACAAGTTTAGGTTCCTATTTTAACCTTATCATTTAGATTTAACATTAAGTTAAATAATTTTACTTTTACCGTGTCTTCTTCTGTTCTTACACTATAAGGTTAATAAACTTACTATAAGAAGCCAAACGAACCCCAATTTGTTTATTATTAATATATATAACCTTATCTAAGTCATTTGGCCGAACCTTAGATTCTTAGGAATAAAATAACAATTAATAATATAATATTCGTTATAAAAACTATTTTATGTCAATTTTGAGACTATTTTGTAATTGATTTTTGTGAAAATCATAACAGAATGATAAGTTCGAACAAAGTTAATTAAATCAATACTAACATGTCCTATTAACCTATAAAATTAGTGTAATTCATAAAATGTCTCAAATTATATTTATTTGGGTATTTATAACATCAATTATGTCAATATTTCATTAATAAGATAATTACTGCATCATCTTTGTGTCATAAATAAATTAAATTATTTGATGTCTGAAAATTACAAATAAAATACCATTATGTAGGAAACCTTTTTGGATTTCCAATAATTAATTAAAATCGAATTTATCTTATGTATAAACCTATATTAAAAATGTTTTAGTAAATAAACATTGATTTTAACTCTTTTAACCCTTCTTTAAATAAATTAATAATAAATGTCCTAATCTAATCCAAGTGGGCCTAAATGGTCATATTTTATTCCTAAGTTTGTTTTTGGTCGAATTAAACTTTTCCAATATAATTAGGACATGTGTTAGGGTAATAATAATATCATTTCTACCCTTAATTACCCTATTTACTTTTAACCGTTGTAAAAAAAAAGTAAAAAGTTACTATTCACCAAAAAATTATTTTCATCTCATTGAACCACATTTTACTTACTGACATCAACCATGTCTCTCGGATTTTTGAAATTCCACTCACAGAAGCGGTAAAATTATGTTTTATGAAAAATTCAGTTTTTTAACTACCACTTAGTGGTTTCACTATTCATCAAAAATTGAAAGTTTTCAGAATAATGCCATAAATTAGGCCTAAGCTATATTTGATATTATGAACTCAAAAATGATTTATATTTTACCAAATTCAAAACATATCAGTTGAATTAATTAATTTAAAAATTAATTCATGTCGTCAAAACAAAAGGCATGTTTTTAAGAGATAATAACTATCAAAAGATTGACACTTGTTTATAACTGGTTTAAATGTGAAATTACATCCAATAACCAACATTGTATTAAATTGTAAAAATATATTCTAAATATACTTTAAAACCACTCAAATTAATAATTTATCACTATAAATTATTTCGATTGAAAAAGTTATTTTTAATTAAAATTTAGTAATTTTCACTATTCATCAAAATATGAAAGTTATCCGAAAAGTACCAAAATTTCACCTTAGGCTAAATTCGATATTCCGAATCCAAAAATGAAGTCCATTTTGAGAGATAAAATTTCTAAAATTTTAAAAGGTGGTTATTACTATTCATAACGGCTAGTTTTAATAATATTTTAATAGCATATCGTTGTTTAGTGAAACTCGGTATTGCGTACTACACACGCTATCGAGGAAGGTCGTGATTGCGTGTAATACAAGGAAAGTCAAGTATGTGTGTTGATCAAGCTCCTTTTGGTGTAGCGTACAACACAAGACATTAATGAAATTAAAAAAAATATTTTTCATAAAATCTCGGGGTGTTACAAAGATCATCTATAACGACATTCACCCTCCATAGGGTGTAACTGATATCAAATTATAACATCCAAAGCTATTCTACCAATTATGTCAGTCTAAGATACAAGTAATTTTGAAAATTTAATGAAATATTCTCATTTAGTCAGATAATACTATGAACGTATCCCCAAAAATATAGTGCTTCTAACATTTAAGTATATTCATAACACTAACATGCTCTAAATTGTGAGTGGGTAATTATTATATTGTGGTTAGAGATGATGAGATCTATAACTTCCACATGATTATACTACATAACCATGTATCCCAAACCATAACTTGAAGAATCAAAAAATACCACATACCCCTTATTAGGCATGGGTAAGATCAAAATATGAGCTGATTTCAGAAGTCATTTCAGTTCTATGAAAGAAGACTAGAATATTTCATCCTAAGTGAATTTCACTTCCATCTTGGTAAGAGAATTCAATGGTGATTATATATTATGTAAATCTATAACAAAACATTTGTTGTGTTTATAAATACTATAGAAGACCATTATCGTATATATATTATGTGGTTCCTTCTATGACAAAACAGCTATCACCATCCCTAGGTAACATGACAATCCATGTTTGTAAATTTTTTCCCCTATTAACTTCACTTATTGAATCTAAAAACTATATTCTGATAGTTATTTATACAAATGGTTAATTCAAAAAATTTCTATAAAAACCCCTTGATTGTGCTCATGCTCACCCACAAATTTCAAATAAATTTGAATATCATCCATGAACACTACAAAAAAAGTTTCATGTGATTGATGGAATATATGATTCATCAATGCCATAAAAACATCAAGAGTTTTAGTTAGACCAAAATTCATAACAAGATATTCATAATGGACATACATTGTCCTAAAATATATCTTTATTACATTATACTCCCAAAAAATGAGTTTGTGATAACCCTACTAAAAGTCAAAATTTGAGAAGCACTTTTCCCACTTTATCCAAACAAACAAATCATCCAAACATTTTAAAGGATATTTGTTCTTAACTATTACCTGGTTCAACTTATGATAGTATACAAACAACCAATGTAAACCAAATACTTTCTTGGCCATGATCATAGGTTATTCCCAAGGCAAAACACTATAGAGAACAAAACCATTTTTTAATAGGTCATCCAATTGAATCCTAAGATCTTTTAGATATATTGGTTCCATGCGAAGAGAAGATGTCAATATCATCATAGTACCTGGAATCATGTCAATCATAAACAATACCACTCACTCTAGAGTAACACTAGAGAATTCATCTGGTAAAATTTTAGGAATGTCTCAAACAACAACATGAAGGTCAAAAATAGGTGAATCATTATCGGGATCAGATGCAATAGAATATAATAATCTTCTGAGCTCTGGGTGGGAATACCTGCAAATCCTAATCACGAGTCCCACTCCCCTTGAAACATGTGTGGGCTCTCATTAGCTAAAAGAAACACCATGTGCTAATGATACCAATCAAACAAAACTCGATGACTAATACTGGATCCAAATAGATGATGATGCCAAACAAATCAAGATAAAGAATGAGAAAATCCTATACTAACTCTGCATAAGAAACCCTTAATAAACAAGGACACTAAATCCCCATGCTCCCTCCTTTATCCAAGAGGTTTCATAAACTAATTTATAAAGAATATAAGATGTATAAGAATGTTAATCATATAAAACAATTGATATATAAATCCTATGGATGACAAAAAAACAAAATATTTAAATTGATACTGAAGATTCAAAAACAATTGTACCCCTCGTGGTTGTTGGACCCACCTTGATTTCTATGGGACACTCATCTACTATGTGAAACTAAATCACTCTTAAGGACTGTGACTATATACCTATTATCCATGAAGCATTTGAATACACCCAAGTATCCCTAGGATCTGAAAAACCATGACCATAACGAGGCATTGTTAAATTCTAAAAGATGAATTGTATATAACTAACATGTTAATTTCAATTTCACATCGTCATGGGAATATGAAATACTTATGGTGTATCCAACCATTCCACACTGATATAAAGTTAGAGGAACAATGATATTTGTAGAATATGTTGCGAGGAGGTTTGATATTGAGACCCACCGCCACCAATTCTGTGATGATCCTATAAGTTCATCTTCTTCCCATTAATGTTAGTGAAGCTGCCACTAGATATAAGAAAAACGTTAGGAAAAACAATCATTGTATTCTCTATACTTATCTGGCATTATAGATCTATCTACTCTATCTGCATATTTATAAATTTTCATCATACATATCCATGATTTGATATCTACTGTTAAAAACTATAGGTATTTATGAGCATTTAGATGCACATTATTCACCATGTTGGGAGAAAAATGGAGAAGATCAGAAAACTGAATGTTTTACATTGACTCTGAATGATATCTATAATTAAATGACATGAACTGACAAGCTGTTTCCAATATCATTGAATTTTGAAAAATACTATGTAAGAACTAGGTCTTAAAACCATTAAAATATGAGTCTACGTGTCTGTCTTCAGGGTCAACTGAGTTCCACCATCACTTGTCAGAACCCTTGAGCGTAAACACTGCACACATTACCATGATATTTTCATGTTTTCTCCATGAGGTCAATTATTTGATCAATCTTTGCCAGAATTTTCTTTTCCTCTTAGTGTTAATTCATTTCTTTAATGGATGGTGTCTTATTATGTAATAATTCATATGATTGTTCTGCCTCTTTCTCTTCTCCAGCTCCTGGATATACCTCATCAAATGAGTTCTGACCCTATTGTTCATATTGAACAACAACACAAATTCCCTTATGATATTCTAAATTATATTCTGATCCACTCGAGGATTTCCCTTATGGGGTATTCGTAATGCCTTCCTGAATAACTTGTTGAAGAAGTTTTAGAGGAATAATTATGCACACTGAAATAGAAGGAACAATCAGATAAAAGAGTGAATATAAATATAAACTAAAAACCCATTAGTAGAAACTATGGTTTAAATAAAAAACCAACACTATAAGAACATATTCAAACATCACATGGTAACTTGAGTCTCATCATGATTACAGCTGGTGAGATGCTAATTGTAAAATACCTCTCAAGTCCCAACAATCCTATCTTTAGTATAATTGATGTCCCATGATAAGGACTATTGAGGAGAGACCTCATAGGATACCAAATTGTAATGAACCAACCCATGTTTTCCTCAGACATAGCACCCGATCTGATCCATCACATACCCAATTAGAATTCCTCATCCCCAAGGGCTAGAGACGTACACCTAGGAATCGAATGATAAAACCTAAGGAACAATTTATCCCATCATGAACAAAACACATGAATTATATATACATGAAATAAGAAGAAAAAATAGAATTTCAATAGATATATTCAACAACTATAATAAATAGTGCATATACAAATGACTATAAAAGTATCCAATACTATACAAGACAAGACCTACTTCAAAGGATAAAAACCATAGATATACTCCATGTGATGGAGTGGATAAATTCCCACTATATCACCACCAACTACCTAACTCAGCTAACATGAATCCTATCCACCTCACTATGGATCCTTACATTTCTAGGCATTGGAAGACATACAATGTTATGCACACCACTAAAGAGGTGCACATGGTGTGAGCTAACAGACTCAATAGGATCCCACCAAAGTGGTCCATAAAATGCATCTATATAAAAAGTAATGTATGCTTGTTTTAAATAAAACATTGCATGATAAAAAGTAAATATGTTTTATATAAAACATGTAATTTTTTTGTTTTATGATAGTTATAAAAAAGAATATATATCAATTTCAATGAACATTTTTCTATATCATATTTCACAAGAATCAAAATTAATGTCAAGGAAAACATAAAACATATTCATTCAAAAAAAACAATACTACCAACAAAAACAGAACCATATAAAGGAATATAGTAGGTTGGGAAGAAGACTACTTGGACCCCTAAATCAATTAATAGTGAAATATGGTACTTGAGCACAATGATGGAAAATCTCTGACCATAGTTACACCCCAGAAAGAGAAACTCCAACATCATATACATATCTAGAGACAATAATAGACACTTAAGGACATGAATAACAACCTAGAATGTGAACCCCTACAATGGATGATGGCCTTAAGATAAACCTTCAATATAGTACCAAGGTAACTCATGTTCTCATTTTTATAGAAATATCAATGATTGAAAAGTAATTCCAAAAAATCATTCCACAAATCCATTAAAATTATTTGAAAATACACTTTTTTTAAATTATCTATAATCATGGAAACCCATTTTTCTTTGTAAAATATTTTCAATACACATAAATCAATTATTCCAATTCAATGAATAAATCAGTTTATAATGTTTAAACAATATGGTTCATCATTATTGGATAGATATAGAACCACTTACCTCGGAACATTGTTCACACGGCCCCAAAATGGGATCCACCAATAACGGAAACCTAAGAATGTCTAAGAAGGCCCAAGAATCAAATCCGCATCACAAGAGTAATCCAATTTATAAAATAAGGGGTCGAAAGAAAAGTGGAAACCCACATACCTCCAGAATGAAGAACCGTTGAACCACAACCATTAGAGGAATGGTCTCCAAAATAATATCACACATTAGATCATGAATATGACAAGTGGAAACAAAAATTGGTACAAAATTATATGATAACACAACCCAAGGGCACAACCATGATAAAAGAAAATGAAGAATATGAAATATCACCCATCAGAAGAGACACACCATAACCTCAATGAAGATAAAACACTGATAAGATAGTTCTAGAATGATAGATGACTTCCAAAATCACCTTGTAATTTACCTATGTTGAGAACAAGAGTCTTGAGATAGAATCGAAAAAAACAAAAAGATTCATGTTTTAGAAACTATTCACGTATCGTTATACGACATGTAACCTAGTTATATGATGTCTAACTATAAAAGTCCCACATATTTCAAAAACCCCAACCCATTAGATTAAAATATTATATTTAAATAATTCAAAACATGAATTGATCTTCACATCATGTAACCTTTAATAGCTTTAATTCTTTCATAAAATTCACCCAAAACACATACATGATGTGTAACCTAGTTCCCCATAGTGAAATACTCATACAAACTATTGAAATATCTGGTTAAAGAAACGATTCCAACAAATATCTAACTTCACCATTATAGTTATCCTTCCAATATCTTATTGGCCTTATACAAATAATGAGAAAAGGAAAATTATAATCAGGTTAATGACATACTTGATAGAGTGGTAACATGATGTTACATTCAAATCCAATTCATGTGACTCTTATTGTTTGATTTTTTGTAATATTTCTCTATATATAATCCAAATAGTTTTGTATGAGTATTATTAACATATATTTTCCTTACCATTAAATATGAATCCCAAATATTATTTCCAATCACCCTGTATTATATTTAATGTTGTTGATACCTATAAACCTAAAGAGTTGAAAATACCATGAAAATTTAATAACGAAAATACAATAGGTGGGAAAAATCATTTTTAAAAAAAATCAAGGATTAAATAATTTAATAATTCCCCAAAAATAATTCAATATTTTTTAATAATAAAATTTATGGGACCATATCAGTCACTAAATCATAAAAATTGAGCTAAACATTTGACTGGGGATATATAATTGTATGAGGAATAATTTTTTACACTAATCTACACATATTAAATTTATTGTAGATAATATATTCATGAGAAATAAGATCATTTGAATATAATTATGTTATAAGGATAAGAAAATGGAATTTATTATTTCTCCAATAACATTATTTGAATATTTTTTATAGATGTAATATTATTTTGTTAAATTACTATGTGATATGATACATACTGTTTATGTGAAATTATTTCATGATTTGGTAGTATTATGGGTTAAGTAGATGTCAACATTAAATGAATGATATGGTGGAATCCATCCACCACTTTTTCCCTTAAATATGTGTTCAAAATTTCATAAAATATGTAATAATTTTTCATAATACTTGTAAAGATATTTATTATATGCACATCTTGGTCATGGTATTAAGAATATACCACATGATAGTTCAAACTTGATAGACCACTTCTCTTATCTAATTTCTCTATTGTTTCTTCATTTATATATCCTAATAAGTTTAAATATATTTTTTATGTTGATTTTTAATTCCTATTTCTTCATATTTACCTAACAAATATTTCTTGACCGAGATAATTTTTTATATTAAAAAGGTACCTTAGGTTTAGTTTTAATCCTACCCCTCAATTGAATATCAACTCTATAATAAGTGGATATAGTTTTTATTCCATTCATGTGTGTTTGTTCTGATGGTGTAGATATTTTATTATATATTTCCTATTTATTTTAGTTTTTCTTTAATAAATAATATCTATATGGACAATGTTACCTCATAGATGATAGAGTAAACATCCATTTTAAATTATTACTAGTTTGATAGTGATGGATTTATAGAGAATAGTTGTGTGTGAAGATAATAAAACTGATCATATTTATCTTATATCAAGTGTTTAATGGGTTATTAAAATACATAGACCCAAATGTTTTCAAAGAAATATGACTCATTAGTTAATTAATTGTGGGATTATAGAATAAGAAGGAACCAAATTAATTACAATAATTATCTTATTCTTTCATTGATTATTTAAGTACTTGAATTCATATGTTTTCATGGACTAATGATCCATGAGATAAGGAATAGTGGGATTATGGATACACAATTATCAACATCAATTGTAATATATACATTTTAGATCATAAATCATACCAATATTTTGTGATGTTTTTTTGGATTAAAATTATCTTTTTTATTCATGATGAAATAATTCCATTAATCACCAATCTTTTATACTATCTCTAAATTACTATAAATAGTTTTATTCAATGTAAAATTACACATTTATATTAAATATAAACATAATATTACATAAACATATCTCCCCACCATATTTCATTTAATAAAAACCAAATGATTAAAAAAATAATATTACATCACTGAGGATTTAATTTGAGTTCTACTACCTAAATTATAGTGGACCACTATATAAATGAAAATCAATTGCTTTACATATTTAAAAAATTACCAGAAATATTTGTAAAATTTTAATTGTTTTACTTTCTCATTAAAAACATCAATAAAAAATAAAATAAAAATATAAAACATATTTTTTTACTCACCTATATATTTGAATAAATACATGTGTGTTTTTCTTGGAACAATGAAACATTCATAAATCAAATTATTAGGTCATGTCTTCAAGGAACTCATTGACAACCTAAAATGGAATATTGAAATTTTGTTCCAAATTGAAATTTTTATGGAACTCAGTGATTTACCTAAATAAATACCCATAAATATTCAAAATATTTTAAAATAACTAACTAACCCCTTATATTTCTATACATTTACCAAAGATGATGTGTTGAAGATATGGAAATATCTAAAATTATGAAATAAATTTCCAAATCCTTCATGTGGTTTTATAGAAGTATTCAACTATTATACTTAGTTAAATAAAAACACATTGAAGGAAAAAAAATATAATTCATGTATCAACATTAGGGATAAAGGGGACCACACACATGGTATCATGAGTTATGAAAGATTTATTGACTATTATATATTTCAGAAAATTAATTCACATGTATATTTCATCAAAAAGATTAATATTCTAGAAGGAATCATTTTAGATGATATAATATAATTAATTCCCCTCATAGCATTAAAAATTAATACTCAGTAGACTATAACTCTCCTAGAGAAGTGGAGAAAAAATTACCTCTAAATTCTATTCACCCAACAACTATATTAAAAGTAAAACAAAAAAATATAAAAATAAATTAATATGAATATTTGGATCTACCAATGAATCCATTCTGAAATCACCCCCGAGTTTTAAAAAAAATTATTATTTTAACCAAGAGTACCACATCAAACATTGGAATATTCATATTATAATATAACTATTTGGTGATATATAGAATAAATATTTTACTTCTGGAGGGGGGTAACCTATTTTTTTATCATGTCATTAATTTTCTCAAAATTTTCCTTAAATGAATAGTATATATTTTTTACTTCATTGAATGAAATATTTAAAATCTAAAGCTTCAAAATGAATGTTTAACATTATTGGGAACCTTATCAAATGCATCCAAGTCCACATCAATTATAAAGGATCCATTTTTGGATGTTTAAGGACATGCACCCAAACTGAACATGGAAACATATATTTGACTCAAAATCATTCTCCATCTACCCCTATCTCCCTTTAAATCTACTTATAACTTTAACATGTTCCATTTTTATTTTTCCCTTTACCTTATATTTTGTGATTATAAAAAAATCAGACAATTATTTATTTATACACATAATTTGTATTGATATTTTGATAAACAATTATTCGAGATTTAATGTTTTGATTTCATCTTAATAATTTTTCAATTACATCACAATTTTTCCCATAAAATTTTATGGAAAAAATAATAAATTTGAAGATCCCAATTTTTGATTAGGAAATGATTTTTATCATTCCAATGAAGTAAAAATATGATTATTCATCCGAATTTCATTTTTTAATATCACTTCTCAATGTGTGATTTTACTATAGTTTCTAATAATGGATATTGTTTACCTTTGAACTGAATTTAAAACATTTTGTATACCTGATTATTATAGAGTAAACATTTTTTTCCAAATAATAATTTCATTATCTAAATATCCTCCCATAATATTAGTGGATTTAATTTTTTTTATCAATTTTAGTAATTTAATGATGATAAATAATGATAATGAAAATGATTCTGAAAAATAATACACTATTAAATCAAAACAAATAAGAAGTGGTAATGTCCAAAAATAAAATTAATCTATTTTGATCAAAAAGAAAAAATATTATTTAAACTCCACAACATGAAATATTAATTATCTCCTCTTTAACATACAATAAATCACATTTCATTTCGTTATGGTCAAAAAAATTAAATTTTCTTATCAAAAAACATTAATGATGAACATACCAACATTCAATTATTCTTATTCACTTTGAAAAATTGTATCTAGAATAATAATTTTTTATATCATGTGATTTCTAGTTATTAGTAAAATTAATAATCTATTAAATATTTTACTTATATTTTCATCATTTGACATTAATAAGAACTATATTTTACATATTTTTTCCTTTTTAGTATATCTCTAATTTGAAATGTTGACATAAGATAAACAATATATAATTAATATTCCACATTAATTTATTTATTTTTATTATATAATTATCAATATTTATAAGTATATTCAACTTGGAAATTTTGATTTTATTATAATTTTAAAGTCAATATAACCAATTTATTCAAAGGATACTAAATCTCTATTCGACTAATCATATAAATAAACTAAATTATAGGTAACACATCACTAACCATTGAATAATACTTATGATTCTGTTACCAATGAAAAATAAATTAAAAATTTGAAGGAAAATATATCTTGTTTTATATTTAGTAGATATTATTCTATCAGGTTTCCAAAATGTAGGTAAAACATTAATTTCTAAAAAAAATTATTTATCTTTTCTATTTTATACACAAGGAACATACCATTAAAATTCCCGATAAATAAGGTATTCAATGTGATAAATATGAATATTCTCTATGGAATTGAATGGATTTATTTGACCTTCTAGATCAATAATTACATTAAAAAATGTTTTATATCATTTTAGAAAAAATGTGAAAATCAAAATTTTTAGAACTAAGTGGATAAACCATCATAAGGATCAGACCTGTGGAGTGAAAATTTTGATTAATGAAATGATTTAGGAAATCTACCACACATTAAACCAACCAATTGGATTAACTAGATGATTGATAATGAAATGTGACTGAGGGATAGTTTGACCACACAAGGATAAATGGTCAACCATTTAATAATAAAATGACCACTAGAACATCTCATGTGACCACATAATCTAATGGATCAAAAGAAATAACTACCCACATGTCCATGAGTATTTACCACATGAAGGAAGGGTCCACTAGATAAACAAAAGTAAACTACATGGTTAGTGAAGTGATTCCAGGACTAAACATTTGATGTATTAAGGGAAAAAGTTTCTATGAACCCTTTTTATATCATTAATACTTGAAAAAAATGATCAATATATTCATTTCCTTATACACAGCTAATATAATTATCATTATTTGGAATTCAAAACAAACCCATACGATGATATTGTTTTATGGAGAAAATCCAAATGGGATACCTCTTAAAGACTTCATTATTACCATATCACATCTACCCCACTATAAGAATAAGGAAAAAACCACAAAATATTAAAAAAACATAACATAATCTCTTTGGGTATATACCACTCATGTAAGGGCAGAAACATAATGAATTACCAGATCATAGAAGTGAACAAATCTCATAATGAAAAATATGGTCTTCCAAATCATCCAATAATGTTGATTTAAATCATTAAAAAACTTAGGATATTGGGTTGGCATGTGTTTCTAACATTCATAATATCTCACTTAAATATCCCCATTCCTCCCTAGTAATAACATACCCTCACAAAACACAGTTATAGTCATAAAAACATCAATATTTCATTAATAAAAAGATTCATCATATTTTCCCTCTTTCGCACCCAAATTGATAATGTGATAATTTTGATGAAGATATTGATAAATAAGATATAAAAGGAATAAATCCTTAATCTATATCATCTATAGGGTTAGCTCTAATTGATTCCCCACATCACCAATAGGATCTAAAACCTTTATTGGTCTGATGAAGTAGGGAGAAGCGTATAGTCACTATTGATCCTCTAGTACACATGATATGAACTCGCCAATAAGAAAAGTGATCTTTTTAATTGAACTCTAGATGACACATAATATGATCAGAAAAATAACTTTAATCATCCCACCCCTCCTTCATTCTCTCTTCATTCACAGATAGCTTCTTTGTCACACATTTCACAAATTCCAATATTTGGATATATAAATTAATAACCATAATCTAACATAATTTACAATGGAAATACTAACTATAAAATAGATCAAATGAAAATAAATGTAAAATAAATATTAAAAATTTATAGTAAAACCCTATCATATAGGAAACTTATCCATGAACCTTTATAATTAGTAATTCATACATGTATCTTTTTTCTTATGTAAGATCTAAAAACACACTATAGACCTATCCAAACCATTGAGGTTAATTAAGGATCATCATCATAGAATATTATCTCTAAGACCCCATTAATATTCATAATATCTATAACATCCCTTGATCTGGCACTCTTTAAAGATTCTAAATTATGTTAGTTACTAGTCCTCAAAATGTCTCTTCCTATACTCTAGGTGCTGAAAACTAGAAGTGGGGCATAAATGATATAATGAGGAGTCAATACACCAATGTATAGGGTTTTAATACATTTTAAATAAAAAATAATAATAAATATCAGAGTAATAGATATAATAGAAATAAAAAACATAATACTAGAAGGTAAAAGAAGAACCAATACAACAAATAATAGTGTGTTATGTACTGTTAGGATAAAATGTAACAAAATAACCTGATGGAAGAAAAAATTATAAAAGAATGTACTGATAATAATAATTATAATATCACCATCCTAAATCCAATGTTGATTATGTGGATATGGTCAAGTAAATCCTTCAATAAAAATTCAATAGAAAGTTCCCTTTCTATTCTCTAAACCTGCATCCATATAATCATCTATGGTACAAAATAACGGCCTAAATAGGGTGTGAGTAAAACAATGATGGTCGATGACATCATATCTGAAGAAAACAAATCTGATAAATATGTTTTTTCAATAATGTGAAAAATAGGTGTATTAATTATGTAATTAATATAATACAAAAATTAACCTCCTTTAGAACCCTAACATAATATCTAGAGTCTTTTTACGCAGTGATAACAATGATAAAAAAAATACCTATTATAATCACACATATGAGAAAATACCTCTATAGATAAATTTCATCATCCAGGCAGTCCCTCTTTATAATAATTTTAGCTTTTGGCCCAATCCCTCTTTATATTCATTTAAGCACAAGGCGAATAATACCTAGAATAATTACATCATAAATGGCACATTTCTTGTAAGAATTAATGCATAACTACACCATGCACTATTTGAATTACCCCATAATAGTGTTGATCCCTTGATATAATATGTTCATCATTAATAAAAATAATTCAAGGTGTAAAGAAAAAAATATCATAAAATCACTAACCATAATGGTTATTTCGATAAATTACCTTTTATCATTCAATTACAAATTCATTAAATTTATCATATTATAATTTACTGTCTTTTCAATTTTTACACCAACATTATACCAATTAAATAATAGTCATTCAATAATTCATTAATCTATCATCCCAGTTTAATATATCATAAGAAATCAATTAGTATTTCATGTCATAATAATACATTCTTTAATCCATTTTCCAATTCATTATTATTCTAAGGAACCTGCAAGCTAGGACGTTATATCATAAAATTAAAATTGATCAATCAAATAATATGAAATATGATTTATCATAAACCATTCTTCAATTAATTATTTTGAAAAATTTTTTGGTGAAATTAAATAATAATTCAAATTCATGAATAATAGAAAAAAATATAGGGTATAGTTTTATACCAAATACCTTAATCTAAAAATCAATCAATGATTTTCATCATGTAACTCCAATATAGAGTAATGATGATGATGATTTCAAGACGAATCCAAGATCAATAAATGCTTATATGAATAAAAAAATAACCTCATTCAAGGGATTAAATTACATCAATAGAGACAAATAAATGTGTAGGGAATAAAAATGAAACGAAACTCATCATTGATTAGATTGTTGGTCGAGATTGATAGAAAGGAAGACAAAACTCCTAAATCTAACATAATACACATAAGACTCAAGGGATGAGGTATAAACTCGAATGAATAATGAAATTTATTTTCATTTTGGATTTAAAATCATTAATATTAATAAATACATGGAATTTAATCTTTTAACATAGGGTATTTCCAAAATTAAGGGTTACACATAAAATTTCATATGCTCATGTTTAAATAATACATCATGAACATTATATGATGTTTAAAAAATTTACGATGTGTATTCATTTAACATAATGAACCTATTTCAAGGAATTTTCTTAATTATATGTTCACATCATGTAACAAATAAAATTACATTAAATTTCTTATATATTGATTTTATTACATATTTTTTTATAATCTCATTAACTATCTCTAAATTACTACAAACTCATGGGGAACCCTTGTAAGACAATTTAACATGATTATACATAGACTCTACTAATTAAAACATAGATGTATCATTGGAAATTCGGTCATTTTCCCCATAAAAATTTTATTCATCCTCTAAATAACTCAACCACCAATTCTTAAAGAATAAGTAATCCAAAAATAAGAGATATTCAACCAAAAATAGAATGAGGGGTGTGATTGGATAATAAATTTATCTTACAACCACTTCATCATATAACATATCATCCCTGATCTACTCCAATAATTGTATTTGGATCTCAAAAAAACATTTTGTACCATTGTGTTTGAATATCAGATTCTCTCTCCCAATTTCCTAATTTGACATGCCTATTATAACACTAAACTCAAGAATGAGGTATGGGTTTTACCAAAAAACACATCTCACTATGTTCCATAATCCACCTCAGATTCTACTCAAGGAAATCATCTATATAAACGTTTATTTCCTCCTAATTTATCACTTGATAAGGGTCTGGATGATATATCTGAATCTATGATATGTGAAGCACGTTTTGAATTTAACTTTAGTGTTTTGGAAGGGAAAACCAAAGCACCATAGAACCAAACCTTCCCATTGTCTCAATTTTCCTAAGAACCCTAGGTGCTAACCTTTTCTATTTACTGATATGATATACACAACCATGGAGAAACTCGAAGGAAAACATGATGATCATCCTTGAAATACATAGGTCATCATCATTGGTCAGTGTATGATTTCTTCACAAACATCATAGACACCAAACCACTCCTAATCAACTAAACCTACTCAGACATATATTGTACGAGAGTAGGTTAATCAAGAAAAATTTGCCTTTTCCAACCGATATAGAGGGAAAAAATTACTATAACATAAAATTACTTGAATGTTTCAATTTGGGATGATGCATATAATACTTTATTATATAAAAAATATGTGAGTTCTATATGCTTCTTCCATGATTCGATGAAATAAAAAATATATGATCCTATAATATCCTCTAATATATGAATAGTTTTTAAATATTACCTTTTTGTATGTGGGTGATATTACATTCATAGAAGAACCTATAATCCATAATTTGTCTAAATACCCTTCCAAAATAGATACGTGAATGATTTATATCCATCAAAAAATATACTCCCTAGAGAAAAATACAATCAAATTATCTCCCATATGTAGTGACTGCCATGATCATTAACAATGATGGTCTCCTTGATAGTAAATAAGTTGTATATATTCATCAATCGATCTAATATCATTGTTACTATATTATTCTTCTAGGGTTTAAAAATCTATTGTGTAATCACAACAAGACTCTGATGATGAGATTTTACCTTCTAATTAGTGAATATCCTTTCAAAAATACCACAAACACCATCATCATTCTTGGTCACTAATAAAATCTATTAAGATCACAGTACATATTTATAAAATCTAGTTTTATGACCGATCTAGAGACCTAAATATCTCACATCAGCTCCTTTAAAAATCCTATAGAAATTTACACTCATACATTAGAATGAATAGATTTTAAACTACCAAGAGACTATACTTATATTGGATCTATATAATCTAGTATTTAACAGAGCTAATAAATTTATATTATATATCTAATATAACATTATCACATCATGAAGAATATGTATCATATATTTCTAATTCATATCCTCTCATCCCTAAGATACTTGATCTTCTAGAAATATGTCTAAAAATATATCGATCATCTTCCACTCATCGCAGGACTAGAACATTTCCTCTTTATGTGTATTCTAGATCATAGTGCCATCCACAACATTTCCCTTACATGGTGTATAATCCAATTCAAATTCGAGAGACTATGAAAACTAGACTCACCTCCTCCGTAAAGTAATTATGTCTCATTGAGAAAAGGTGTACTTGAGGCCTTTGTGTCCCATATACACATTAATACACTAACATATAATACAATGTATTTAGACCCATTGGTCATGTACCACTGTATATAACTCTAGATCAGGAGTAGGGTGTTTCTGGTCATTCAGTATTATCTATCTAAAGCCATAAGGATCCACTCGATAATCTTGTGAAAAAAAATCTATATGCTATTATCTCAATGAATCATAGTGAAATATATATGATTTACCTAGAACTAGTCATTTGAGGATAGATGATCAGGTCATTCAAGTCATAAAATCCTCAAAATATCTCTCGGAATAATCTAAAAAATATATATACATTCATGGTCATCCCAAACATCAGATTTTTCAGATGAGAGAATTCAGTGGTAAGGTGTCTATAACAACCTTCTAAAACATTAATGTTATAAATCATGAATTCATTCTTGGGACGCACCAAATATAACCTGGATAGAACATTCTCTATGCCCACTGACACCCCATCCATTGAGATGACATGTACCAGGAAGTGTACTTTATCAATCCAGAAAATGAATTTGGATAGCAGGGAATAAAGATGATGGTCTCTCAATGTACTCAAGAAGATTTCAATATTATGGGAATCCATGCCTACTAACTTAGTGTACAAAAATATTTCATTGATGAAAACAATAAAATTATGATCCATAATGTGATGAATGGTGAAATTCATCAGGGCCAGGAATACCGACGTTGTGTCTTTTAATCAAAACGATGTCACTACAAACTCATTCAATCCATACATTCTCATAATATAAATCCTATTTATGTATGATTTTCTAACCATAATATGGTGATACCATATTGTCAAAATAATCATAGAGAAGATATTAGCATCTCTTACCTAATCGTAGAGATTATCAATGTGTGGAAGTGGATATTCATTCTTGAACATCAACTGTTTTAATATATGACAATACACACGAAAGAACAATGTATCATAACCCTCCATAGATTAAAGTACTATATAATCCCATTGTGATGTACTAGGAAATATGAAAACATTATATTCTAGATCTTACAAATGATCCTTTTACTATGAATGCTCTACTAGTTCTATCATGTAATGTGGAATATAAATTTGGACTACTAACTACACCAAATTGATAATCAAAAAGATCTCCCACCCAAGTTCTGTGTTATAAAAAAATCATAATTACATTATTAAAATGTTATATCTCTTTTGGAAAGGTAACCTACTAATTGAAACCATCACCTAGATCACGTTTTTCAATCTGAACCTTGAGAAAATCCAATCTAAACTGAATTGGTAGAGAATGACCATCCATATGATCTCCTGGACCATAGTGAAAATAGATTCATTCTTCTGGGGTTATAAAGGGTACTATAATATAATAACAATAATTATTATCCTAGTATATAACAATCCAATCCATTCAATAAGTAAAATGGAATCCTTTCTCCCCTATAACAAACATGTCTCAAAATATATTGTAACCACCAATTTATGGAGAACATTCCTAGATTTGTTTTATATTATTTAAATTCACTCACAATGTTTTGTTGATATTAAATATTCCATCCATGATTTCGACATCATTGTCTAGAATATATATAAAAATACGAGATAAAAAAGGATATTGATTGTCTTGTATTAAAAAAATAATTGATAGATGATATGAGAATAATACCTCATACAGTAGAATGACATGAATCTTCACTAGTTAGAGTACACTATATAAAATAAATATGACCTTTCCCTCTTCTATGTGATATATTCTAAACCCCCCTATATTACTCTCTCTATTTGGTACTACCACTCTTAGCTGTTGGTACCATGTTCATAGCCTCAATCAGAACATAAAGTGAAACTCCATGTACCATTATGTTGCGAGGTAGGTGGTTTATCCTATATAATGATACCTATCTTGATCAATTTCCAATACAATTCTACATCATATTCCTATAAAACATCTATAGATGAATCAGTCTACAAAAAAAAATGGAATTATAATAATGTGTATAGACATTAAGGCCACTTATGGTCCTACATTCCACACTAAAAAATATATGATGGAATGTGGTCATGAAAATGATACTGACTACCTTGAATTATTTTCTTCATATTTCCTTAGAGAAATATGTCATAGGAGTGCTTCAGCCACCAAAATATGTGATACTAGTTCTCCCAGCTAAAACGTCAAGGACACTTCTTTGGACCTCTCCCAGATTCTCTTCCATGATGAGTGTCCAATTCAATCCATTTTAAAAAATACTCAAGTGAAATATGTTCACCTATGTCCTAATGTAATAGAAAATACCATCCTATGAATGTATTTTCCTGGAGATTTTATGAGCTATGAAGTATATATATATATTTATATAACTGATCTAAGTCATTGAATCGTCCAGTGGTTTCAATCCCTAAAATTTAATACCATGTCAAGTCCATGAACTTGTGAGCCCTATCATACTTCAATTAATAAATATAGATTTGAATCAGAATCATCACCTTGAATATGTTACACAATATATAACAATTCTCCAAATATGTCTTGATAATTTTAAGTCATTTCATAGTAGGTCCATATTGTATTTACGTATCCAAATTCAACCACGTGTTAGTAGGTTCCCCTTGGTGATTTATTTTTTATAGAATGAATCAATCCATAACATATCTTCCTAGGGGAAACCCTCTAATGTGAAGGTATGTGGATGTTGTATCCATAAATATCTAGTTATGTCAAACTGAAAAGGGAAATTTTGAATATTATTTCATTACATGGATTACATGACCCCAAAAAACTATCAAATAACTAAACATCCCTATGATCCATAAGAGATATAGAAAGATAATATTGAAATTTATTAGGGGATTCAATATTAAAACTCTCCTGATACATAATTCAATGACAAATAGAAGTCATTTTCTCGACATGGAAAACACACTTCTTAGAACACTGGATAAAAATAAGGTCTACCTAAAAACCTAACTTAAAAAGAGAACCACTATACCATGGTCTCTCTAAAAATGGATTACGTGTTTTTTATCATGAAATTATAGTTATTTATTTTCATTTATAACATATAACTATAATATTATATCATAGTTTATAACGGAATTTATATCATATGGAAAAATTGTTTCCCTATAAGGAAAAATTCATTTCAATATATATCTATATTTTCTTATCATGATTAATGTATAATCATCATATTCCATATATATCCATGAGTATAAATCTCATTAAATATTATATTCACACGATATGTGAATCTCCCATGATGAAATGAAATCATTCTATAACAAGGACACATCATGAATATCAATCCCATCCATTGGAAATTTTATTTTTCACAATACATATTATAGATAATCTAATTCAAAATATCATTACTATACCCCTAGAAATCATTAGTCTTATTTATAAAATTATGAAGTAGTAATAAAATAGAATATAAAAAAATATCCCACTAATACCACTTTGTAATGTCACTTGATCTTGAACACTTTCATGTCGATTAATTAGGTTGGTTACTAGACCTCAAGTAAGGCACCCCATGGATAATAGGATTTTGACCAGAAATGAAGGGGTAAAAGATATAGTGGGAAATTTATTCCCCTAGGTAGAGGATTATAATAATGTGGAAATAAACATTAAAAAAATATAATATAAATGAAAATATAGAAAATATAACAACACACTACTGATAGGTAAAAGAAGAAGAAAAAATAATTATTATCCATGTAATGTCAGGATAAAAGGTAAATAAATTAAATTATGAAATAAAAAATTATTAAATTAAAATTCGTACATGAGTAACTCAATGAACTTAGCCCAAAACCACATTTTGTTCATGAACCTATGTTCCAAACCATCCATTGAGAAAAATTAAACAACATGGTAATTTTCCATTGACTAAACTATATCAATTTAATCTGTATGGATATAATTTGGTAGACTGAATAGGGAGTGAGTAAAACTCAGTGATTCGATAGAATAATGTCTATAAAAACAATTCAAATAAAAATATTCACGTAGTAAATTGATATATATATATATATATATATATATATATCTGTGTGTGTGTATTAGTTAATCAATAAATATAATAAAACAATGGAACTACTTAAAAACCCTACTATAATATCACTAAGAATGTATAACAACCATTCAAAAAATAACAAAAAATCCCTGGTATAAACACATAACTAGGTAAATCCCTCTGTATAATCATTTCAACATCTTGTTTGATCCCTCTATATAAGCATTTCATAATCATTTACAAGACCATTGTATAAGAATCTCATCACAACCATGATGAGGCCCTTATGAATTACAACATAATTGGTTCAACCCTTATTATAATTATAGCATAACCGGTACAAACCCTATAACAATTATTAAAAAAATAGTCAAGCTATCTATATATTAATTAAAACACCATTAAAACACAATTCAAAATGAATTCTTCAATTGTTAATTTTTTCAATTATCATTTTCCTTTGAATACCATTACATTTAATAATAATATCATAAACCATCTCCCATATAATTTTTAGACATTATTTATACCAATATTTTAAAAGTAATTCAATATTCCAATAATCAATTTTAAAAGGGGAGTTTATGATAAGAAATCACCTGATATTTCTTTTCAGGGTAAAACATACTAGAATCCCTTATCAAATTCCTTATTATTCTAGGGTATTCTCAATATAGGTATCAATATAATGTCATCAAAAGGGATCCCAAAAATATTTTGACACTTTATTTATTATTATATGTTGTTTAATTAATTAACAATAATGATTTTTCAATCAAATCACATAATATTTCACATAATAGAATATTATAAATAAACCATAGGTTATTATATTAGACCGCATACATTTATATGTTGATCAAATAACACATTAAAATAGGTAACACTGAAAATAAAAATAGATATGAATACCACATGAAGAAACCAAGATCACACATAACCGAGATAAAAAAATATGATTAAGGGATTCCACCAAAATAATGGAGAGGAATAAATGACTGGGTAAAATCTAAGAAAAATAAGTGAATAAGGTTATAATAAATGATTAATACATATAAAATAGAATAGGGTGATCCAAAATCACCTAGAAGATGATAATGGATTAATAAAGTGGGTATTCACATAAATGAAGAATAAAAATTAAATTAATAATTTCATTAAAATATATTATCCTAAAAAATTGATGGTTTGTAATCCTTTCATGTCATTTATTTTTGAAATTATGAGTCATTCCAAAAATAATTACTCTAGTAAAAATAACCCTACTCAAACATTACATAATTTGAACTAATATAATGGTTTAAATTCATTTCACATCATGAAAATATTTCAATGACTAATAATGGAGACAGTTTCATGTCATGTATTATAATCATGGTATGTAAATGTAATGATGACAACATTTATCCCAAATTCAATAGAAGAACGAGAACCACCACATAATTATTATAAACACACCTAAAATCCTTGTATGATAGTTTTACATGATTATTACAATACTCCTATATTTTCAAAAAATCATAGATCCATGAATAATAGGTAATTTTACTTTAAACATATATCTATACCCAAATAAACATGACCAGTAGGGGTTAATGAAAAATGGAAAACAAAATAGAGTAGATTAAAAAAAGATGGATGTTCCTATAAAATGATAGGATATAAAATCATCCTCTAGGTAATACCTTTTTAAATCCACTATTGAAATCAAATTCATAATCAATCATAAGTGAGTAGACTTCATTAATTCATGAATATGAACCCACATAGAATCATTACAACCCAATGATCTAGATAAACTAATGGAAAATTCCATCAATATGTACTCCCACATATAATAGGGAATGAAAAAATGTTAAAAAAACTACATGGTATGTGATGTTGATAATTTATATTCTAAATGACTAAGAACCATTAGAAAAACTCTACAATTGACTGATTCATGCTAGGACACTATTAATAGATCCTTCTAAAATAATAAATATATTTGAAAATATGATTTAATTCCTATTTATAACAATGTAATTATTTGAGAACCACATCACAATTCAACATATAAATAAAAATATTTTCCTAAAACAAATCTCGATGACACCAATATTTAAACAAACCCAAAAGAGAATTTACATAAACAAAATAATGGCACAAATTTTTTTCCTCAAAATCTCCCAATTGAGAATCCTTTTTATACTATAGTGATCATGGAATCCACCACATCATTCCCATTTCCATGTGTAATGGAAATCATAAAACTATAGTCCTAGAGGAAATTCATCCTTCATAACTAATGTGAATTTAAATAATGATAGGATAATACATACAATAGACTATTGTTATCTGTGAAGACTAGAAAAATTGCTAATAAGTTTTTGTCACCAAAAATTTATAGATAAATCCACTGGTACAAGTTTAAGATGATATATAGAGTTGTTACACTCCTGATCTCATATCTATTAAGACTCGTAAGAGATAACTACACTCATATATATCAACAAAAATCTAAATATTGATTGAAATTTATTGAAGTAAACATTATATTCAATTCCCTACATTAGAATATGATGATCCTATGCACCAACTTAGTTCTCCATTAATCACTTAAACTAAGAATTTAATTTTCTAGTCCACTACAACTTCAAGTCCTTTAAAGTCATCATTTATATGGGATTCTAATTATATGAGAACATGGAAAGTAACCTCCAATAATAAATAGAGAGACCAAGAAATCATTATACCTCTACAACATTCTTAGGTTATACCATATAAGTAATTACCTCAACCACTAGAAACTATTGGGATAATCTATGTTAAGATACAAAATTACCCCTCAAAATGGCATCATGAGACCTGAACTTAGAGTTTGATCAATTTTTAAGTATCTAATGAAACATAAAAACCATAAACCTAGATAAATAATTCACTATATAATCCTTTTGTCGTACTTAATTAAAATTTAATTGATAATGTATACCATGAAACATTATAGTAAATCATGGAATACCATATTACATAACCCCATTAACACAACTAAATCATTTTATAAATTAAAAAATGATAATTAAACTCACCATTCCGATAAATATATCTCATGGAAGTCATCCAGAACCAAATAAATCATCAGTTGATATGATATATTATATTTTCTTCACCATAACATGATACATGTTATGGTAATAGATAGTCAATTATAGACTACCATATTCATTATTTGTTTAATTGGAAGAATCCCTGCAAAGAAACAATATCATGCTAAATAAATCTTCTCAGCAAGATATCAAAAATCTATTGCATAGCCTCTCCAAATCGGAAGGTTTTATCAAATAAAAATACATTAATATAATAGAAACACCATGATATAGATCTATCTCAAACTCAATCTCTTACTCGGGGGAGTAGTTTCACTGTCTCTTTAGGGATGAAATCATTATACTATTTTACAACCCTAGTAAACACTACCAAATGATCCTCTATAAAACATAACATAAACTCAGCAATCAATAAATATAGAGACTATACATGACTCCCACACATATTAGGGCCTCATACACTAATAAAAATTATCAGGTATCTTGAAACACAACTAGATATGATTCTCAAACAAATTAAAGGAAAAAATAGTATACTGAATATGACTAATAAAAACTAAGGATGATGTCATGTGGATATATCCACTACATGGAAAGTCTCCAAAAAATAAATTTTTACACAGTAAAAAATAAAATTTGTTGTGCATGTCAAATAATCTTCCTTGACATCTAACTGGAATAGTTAATTCCCAGGACAATATAATCCTCTTCACATCATGTCCCAACATATGGGCTAAAGGGAGTTAAACAAATGAGTGTCTAACTATATAATGAATTAAGGAAGATACCAAACGAGAAAATGGGTATATATTAGTTCATATGATGTAGAGACCACATACTATGGGAATTAATAAGCCATGAATATGGCCACTAACTGCTCTATTTTCTTACAAAACATAATGGAGACCACATAAAGGGTTGTATAATTCGTATTTTCTATGAGGATTAGGGATATCTTGAGGCTACCATCTACTAATTACTTAAAAAAAGAGACTTATGGATTATTTAAAAATGTACCACCATCCAAACTCTAACCAATGAAGAATTCTAAGAACTCTCACATAGATTCATTAGGAATTGATTGAAATGAAATTTATTCCTAACCTATCGGAAGGTCAGCAATAATTTAAACATATGTTGGAATGTGTTGATGAAGGGTAAAAAATTATCTCTACTGACTGAAACATATTATTATAACACGTCAACTGAGATCATTCCATATGTCTTCTCCTTGTAAAATCATGTTGAATCCCATTTCTTGACCACCATGTTCTACCCAACATACTCTTAATGATATCCTCCTTCTTCAGAACCAATATATAGGACTTTAATATAAAAAGTGTTAATTTTCATATAATATCTATATAAAAGCCCTCCTCAAAATGACTCATGCTAGACTTCTCATTTGGATGAGGGTATAAAGTATAATATAAGAGGATACTATAGTTGATAATGATATCATAGAAAATTGAATACACCTTTATAATTATAAAGATGTAACATGGTGACCTTTTATTTCAGGAGTGTTCTTTGGTAGTTGGATACTTTCTTTTGGTTCAATAAGTGTTAGAGGTTATTTATAAAATTCAAAATTTATATATATTCCTTATAACCCCTTTTAGTTTTATTTTATAATACATTAATTTGTAAAATAGATAATTTTAATTTTTTTAATGATTATATAGAGTGGGGGTCAATATTGTGGTAAAATACCATATACCTAAAAACAGGGTTATTTTTTAGTGTTTTGTGGGGGTAATCATAAATTTATAAGGGTTATATTACCTTAAATCGATCACTGAATAATGGTAGGATGATTTTTCTAGCCACTATGTAAAGCTATATTTGACTTTCTTAAGTATTACTCCTGATTTTAAATGATATGTTATAATAATATAGATCTTTGTAAGGTAATTTCTAGGTTAATGACCTATGTAAGTGTAATTTTCCTTAAGAACATGTGACTTAAAGGATCTTATTAGTGGTAACATATGAAACCATTACAAAATTATCTTTAAAAAAATTAAAAAAATCATTCTTTTTCTTCTTTTGGAATGAGCATGTAAAAAATTTAGATTATTTTAAATTATTAATGTAATGAGGATATAATTCTTATATCCAATTAAATGGTGTTACTCTTATTTTAAAATATTTCTGACATTTCACAATCAATATTCAATTAAATTATGTAAATCAATATGTTAATTTAATTTTTTGTTTTGTAATTTATAATCTTGAATTCATTTGGTATTTTAAAAAAGAAACCAACTAAAACCGCAATCAATTTTGGATATCCTCATCAGGGGATTTTTGAGTGTCTATATACTATGTGATCAATTGATTGGGTGTCACATTTTTTCCCCTACTCATTATGCATTAAACCTGTCTTTCTATTTTTTGTTCTTCTTCTTCTCTCCAAGTTTTTTGATCCCTAATTTGGAATCTAGTGAAATCTGTTATTAAGGTTAGTGGTTTTATAAGGAATTATATTTAAAATTAATCTATTAATTCATATAAATTTTAAATTTGTTTTACAATTTATTTAGAAATATTTAGCATATTCTTTTTTTATAAATAATTATAAATTGAATACCATGTGAGTGTAGTAAATTTCTTTTAAAATATATTTCTAGATAATTGAATCATTTCATGTAAATTATCTTGAATATAAATTATTAATTTAATGCATGAATTTGAAAATAAAATTTTATAATTAATGGTATAATGTTTCCTTATATTAAATAAAGATATGTGATTTTAAATTTGTGATTTTTATGAATTCATTTTGAAATTTTATTTTTAAATGATATCATCTATTTTAAAACATGAAAATGGTTAGGAATGAAATTATTGATTTAATTGAATGGAATCTCCAAGTATGATTTATTACCTTTAAACACATGGGATCATATGATGTTAGGTGGGAGTATCTGAATGTTGGGTAAACTGTTATCCATAAACAAATTGATGATTGCAATAATGAATAAAAATATTGAGGCAATTTAGTCTATTCATTGGCATTATCTCTAATTACCCCGTGAATTCTAATATAATTATTTTCTGAACAAAATCATATTTATTTCATTGTTATCTTAAGATGACTTGATTTTATGAAATATTAATAAATTTTATTTCATTGATAGCATGGGATACATGCCTCTCCAAATATAAATGATCTATAATATATTATATCATTATAATAGAGTAATTAAATTAATTGAATGAATATTAATGACAAAATATAAAATTTTCAAATCATTTTTTAATTTATAAATTTATATTTTAGTTATGTAATTTTATGCATTAAAACTACATTTTTCCTCAATGACAGTTCTTATTTATTTCTATGTGTGAATATTATAATTAATTTATGAATGTTTTAGAAAAAGTATGAATTAATAAGGATACCATTTTTTTAATTCATCATATAAAAATTATCATATGGTAATTTTTTAATATATTTCTAAAAATATCTTTTTATTAAATAGTGAAAAATTCTATTTTTTATCAAAAATAGTACTCTTTATCAAGAATATAAAATATCAATTCTATTTACAATGGTTTAAAGTATGATTTATAAATATTATATTATTATTAATAAAATTATACTAGTTGGAATTTTTTATAATTTTATTCTATATAAATATTCTTCATAATGATAAATAAAATTTTTAGAGAAACTATTTTTCATTACATTTTGTGGTGTTATCTGAAATAAATTTGTTCCACACATATGAACTGAATCCAAAAAAATGGAATCACTTTTTGGAGCTATGGTGTTAAAATTTAGAAACATTTTTTATTTTTAATTTTTGGTCAACACAAGTGCTAACCATAGTGAAAAAATTCACCTCGATATGGGTTAAATGGGTAAAAGAAGTTTAAACCATTAGGATAAGCCATTAAAAATTTGCTACACATTTCATTATAAAATTATTTGGGTATATATAATATATATCCATCCAATTATATTACATATTTACACATGTTCACTTTTTTATTTTATTATTACCTTTATATTAATTTAATAAACTAATAAACACAAAATTAACTATCACGACATTAATAATTCTAATATTTTATCATAATTCGAAAAATAGATTATGTTTAGTTAAAAATGATTATTTATTATAGTAATTTATTTTTATTTTATTTTTTTAAAAAATACCCCACAATTTTATGCAATACCAAAACAATATTGTTTTAAATCAATTAATAAATAAAATTAATGATTTTCAAAATTTTAAAATAATTACAATTTGGATGAATTATTTTGTTCTCATACATTTCTATAAAACGTGACTTATTAAAAAAAATTAATGTATTCTATATTAATTCCAATAGTTCATTTTTTTCATTAAAATTTTAGATTAATGAACAGTATAAATAATGAAAATAATGATATTTTATGAAAGTTATATTTTTTTCAATTAATTAAAAATCATAAAAAATTTCAAAGATAAAATGATGGAAAATATAGTCTAAACATTTTCCCCTTTACCACATAGTTTAAAATATTCACCTTACAATTATAATTATAGACCATTAATATTGAATATTTTGTTACCGAACTGAATATTAGAGTTTCGTAACTAATGTGTTATTCAATATGATAATGTATAAAATGACACCAAAACCTATGTAACTATTTTTTATGGTAATAATTCCTTATATTATTATTTTTTAATCTCTAGGTATTATTATTAAATTTTATGTGGAATGTATCAATTATATTTCAATCATTTTTGTAATTTGAATAGCACCCATCGACTCAGTTATAAAGGGGTAGATATTCTCCTCAATTAAATAAAAAATATTAGAAGTATAGGTAATCAAATACCTGATATAATTACACAATATATTCTTTAATGAAATCATAGGATTTCTTGTGTTCCAAAATATCATCCCTTCAAGGATTAATGTATAATCCAAAATTGGGTTCTCGAAGATGAATTATAACACTAAACCAAGGGTTTTCAATGTTGTTTTTTTAATCGTATTCAAAATACATGGTATCATTTATGAAATAAATAAATTCCTATATTTTATATATTAATTTTTTATTACGATTATATTTTATGAATTATACACCTTATTTCAACCCTATAGAAAGAGAAAACATCACTCGTGAAAATATATGGATTACCATCTCTACATAGAAGTGTAAATAATTTATCATCCCTACTTTAATTTGATTGTTATAATGATGGATTGAATAAATTTATCTTTTATTTAATGTATAATAATTATTTTTTAATGTGAAATTATATTTTACATTTCTTTTATTCCATTCATAAAAAAAAGTTAAACAATATTCATGTGGTTTCACGACAAATCGTCTCCATAATCTTTGGAATTAATTTTCTATTTATTCCCATTATGGATGAATCTAATTATATAAATGCTAAATATAGATGATATTAATTTAAAAATTAATTTTATGTTAATGATTATACAATGATATAATTACATGGTCCATAATTATCAAACAAAAAGTCTCCAAAAAATAGAACAACTAACACCTAAAAATGATGATTATAATAATTAATTTTTAATATATACATGGTTAATTATAATAATTGAATCATATATGATATGAAAAGTATGAAATTTTTATATAATATATTCATATTAAATATAAATTTATTATACATTATTTTAGTTTAAAATATAATAAAATATTACTCAAGTTAATGGATAATAATCTCACATTTATTTCTATGAGATGAATGACATATTCACCATGTTTTTCTCTTATGTGGGGTACATACTAACCATTAATATAATTTATGATACTTATCATGAATATTTTTGGATATATATATATATATCATTCTACTTTTTATCTTTCATTTCTCTTAAGATTAAAAATTTATAAAATTTGTATGTGTTTTATTTTATAATATAAACATTTTAAAGATTTTTTATTGATTATGTTTTGATGATATATTATTTTTTAAATCCATAAATAAACTCATTAATTTTATTCAAATATATCTTCTTTTGGATATTACATATTTTCATTTAATTTTAATGTCTTTATGTACTCATGAACGTCGAATAATAATTTTATAGAAAAAATGACTATCTTTTACTATTCAATTAATATACTATTTAATCATTGAAAAAGTTTTCTAATTATGTTATCAAGAATATTTATACTATTTTACAATTCATTTTGTTATACTTTTTGAACAAGGACTAGATTTCAAAAAAAATGTTCAAAAGGAATTTTCATACCATTTTCTTATGGAAGTACATTGCACTTTTTACCAAAATTGTGAATCGAATCATTAAATTAACAGACACATCATGAATATAATTTTCTAATGTCATTACTTCTCAATTTTTTTACTAATACATTAAAATATACAAAATGATATTTTCATTGAAAATACTATTTTAAATGTTTTAGAATTTTGTGTATTTTTTATTATTTATTTCAATAAAGAAAGATTTTATATTTAAATAAATGTTTTATGTTTTATGTTAAATGAAATTTTCATATATGATACCATCATTAGTGTAACATTATTATTACTAGGTATATTTTGAAATGATACCATTCTTATTATTTCCCTATATGGGTTGTTATTGTAATGAATTTTTTTATAAACCTAAATCAATTTAAAGAGTTTATAAAATGATGAGTTAATTAAATGTTTGTTAAACCAGTTTACTTTCCATGAGTTATTATAGAATGATGTGATTATGAAACCCATCTATATTCTATGGGTTATGATATGATAAATTTTTATGATAGTATAAAATACATATTTATTTTTAACATAATGTTATTAGTGGGACCAATATTATATATCCCTCTAATGAATATGGTAAATTTGGATATCTCATGATATAAATTCCAATGTAATTGGAATTGAACCAAATTTGGTATGAAACTCTACCCACAATTATATTTTAGTTAGTGAATCATAACTAACACAATGGAATCATTAGTGAGACCAATCCTCTATGAGAGTCTCATTGTAAATCCAAAACTACTATGAAATAATTTATATACATATTTTTTTCCCTAAATCAGTGTCTTGTGAAAATGATATACTACAATGGATAATGTTAATTGATTAACTTATGATTCATGTCTTATGGAATGTCAATCCTTTTCTATTGATTATTATTATGGCCTATTATATATAAGGTGTAGTTATAAAAAAACATTTCCTATTTTCATACCATTATTCTCATGTTATTCTTATGTAATCACATATATCGACCATTTTTATCATTATTGAGCTTCTGAGAACACACTTTCTTATTATTCCTTCGTATGGATATGAAAGACTATTTAATATAATATGTATATAATAATGGTGAAATTTTTTATTATTTAACTAGAAGATGACATATAATATATATGAAATGGTTTTTTAATAATCCATGTTTCCAATGGAAAAAACAAATATGATTCCTTCATATAAATGTTTGATATTTAGTTAATATTCATGTAATAAAAATTTATATCTATGTATGAAATTTATTGGTATCTATATTATGTATTATATAAACGTTTAGTTTCCATTTGAATATAGGATTATAAAAAATTAGTGGGAAACCTTATGATAATCCTATTTATAAGAGAATATAAGAAGTTATGGTAGTGAAATGATTGTGGTTCTGATAGAAAAACCCAAATTTCTAGATAATAAAACCTGAAACAGTTTTATAATAGATTCATACAATTATATTAACCCTATAAAGTGTTACCTAATTATATCTCAATCATCATTCTAGTGAGGGTTCTTTTACTGTGCACCAAATTTGACACTCTCAGTGGTTATGATTGGGATAAATCACATTTTATATGAATAATAATGAACAATTTTAATAGATTATGAACAAGTATGCCCTAGTATATATATAAGTTTTAATAGATTGGAAATAATTTTTTAGGTTTTAAACATCATATGAATTATTTTTCATGACTGATCACTCTGATATAAGATTATTTATGTGTATGATGACAGTTTTTTTAGAATGATATTGGAGATATAAAGATGAATATGTGGTGTTGAAAAGAATGATTAAATATTTATGTACAGTAATTTAGTATAATTATATGAATTTCATTATATCAGGAGTTACCTCATGTAATTTTAATTCCTTTTCTAAATTATTATATATTTAATTTTCAATGAATAACCATAGTGATACAAATATTGAATCTCTTATCTGTAATTATTATATAATTTACGATTTTTGTAAATATCTTACAAAATATTGAGTTATTCTTCATATAGTTTATTTAAACTTAATTTTGGTCATTTATTTCCATTATTAAAATAAATACAACATCACGTACCATGGAAGTAATGTCGTGTTTGATATTATAAACCAATCTATTATAGTCAATTAATGTGATAATTAATATGAACTTCTTATAGAAATTATATCCATTATATATGTATTAATTCCTATTTGAAAGGCGTGTTCGTCCAATATAGTTGGATTAAAACACAACATCGAAGGTGTTCTTATTTTGAGAGAGTTTTTTGATATATTTATTAGAATATTTTCATAGTATTCCAATTAAAATTGATATTTATTTTTTAATAGAACACATACACAGTGCTATAACTATTTCAAATACACCACATAAAATGACACCATATCAGTTAGAATAACTAATGAAGAGACTTGTTGGGAAAAAATCCCTCAAGGTATCATTGAAATTTTTTTGAGCTGATTGTGTTTGTTGACAAAGTGGACAGCTGCATGGTGATTGTTGACAAAGCAAAACAATGGCATAAAATTTTTTTGAAAAAGGGGATTTCATGGTGGAATGTCGAGTTCAAGATTTGTGGTCAACGATCAATATTTGATTCAATAATTTTGACAAAGGAATAGATGATCTGGATGCGGTACAAAATGAACAGATACAAGGTGTCACCGTTTTCTAGTTTTTGCCAAATTTTTGGGCCTGAAAATCGACAAATGAAGAAAAGTGGTTTTTGGAAAAGGGACTTGAATGCCATGTACTTTAAGGAGAGGAAACTTGCGCACCTAATGTTTTTCAAGATCAGAAGGTCAAAATTTGGCAAAGGAAAGAGAGTCACGCAGGTATTGGTGTGGTCGCACAGGTGACTTGCGCACTGAGAAAGGACTTATACGCTGGTGCCTAGGAGGGTTATAAAGTTACATGCCATATATTTTTAAAAATCAGATCATTGAAAAATGGAAAAGTAAATAGGGTCGCACGGGTGTCTTTTAAGGGAGACTTGCGCGCCGCCGCATAGGTTGACTAAATTTCTATAAATACAGAACCACCCCTCCTCATTTTTAACGGAGTTCAACACTTAGAAAAATCATAGCTCCCATCGTGTAGGTGTAGTGGTTGCACAGGTTGTCTTTGGTCATGCAGGTGGACTTGCATTCTAGTGTTTGAAGTTTTTCATCGGTTGGTAGTTGTGCACCACTATTGGCTTGGGTGTAAAAGGGATTGAGTCATGCCGGTTTCGAGTTGCAGAAGATTGTGCCACACAGGTTGTAGAGGCAGACCTGCGCGCTAGTTGTGACTTGCACGACGATACTTGCACACCGGGTTAGACCTACGCGCCAAGTATGGTTGATTCCCCGGTTGTGTTTTTGGGCTACGTGGAAGATGTAAGTTTTCTCTATACCTTCGGTGCAAAAAGAGATTCATCTACGGGTGAATGTTGGACATCAACAGAGCATCCACATACAACAGATGATGTATTCATTAGATATAATGAAGAGACATATAGGTCTATAAACTATGAGTGGGTCCTTTCCAGAGTAGTGAGCGAAGGAAGAGGAAGAAGGTGATCCTCTCCACCGGCAGTGAGCCAGAGTGAGTGAAACAGGGAGTGTCCCATGATAAAGTAGTGATCTGACCCTAATCCTTGTAAATGCAGTGAGCCTGGGACATAGTGATTGTGCTCGAACCTTTTAATCCAAAACTATGAAGTTTAGTGGAATTTGGTATGACCGACAACCTATCGTCATATGCTCCATGGACGTAGCCCTTAATGGTGAACCAAGTAAAATATTTTGTGTCATGTGCTTTGTTTACATTCTGTTTATATTGTGCAATAGGAAAGAGAGAGAACAGTGTTTTCCTTAATAGCGAAACAAGATCAGAACAGGATTTCATTTTAAATTACTCATACCCTGATTCCCCCCCCCCCTCAGGGTATTCAACCTTGTGGACCTAACAATTGGTATCAGAGGGTGGTTGATATTAGTTATTCTCTCAATGGAGGTCACTAATCATAAATGGATTCTGGTCTTAGACGGATGTAATTTTCAGATATGGAATAATCGAATGAAACATTATTTCTGATCTTTGGGAATGGATGTGTTTTCAACAGCTATGCATGGTATCACAGCTGATATTACTAGTGGTGCATTATCAAAAGATAAGCATAGAGAGTTGGATTCTGATGCCAAATCAATCAATTCCTTAAGGAGAGCCCCTTCCAATTTCATTTATACAAATTAGATGTCATGAAAAACACCACATGACATGTGGGAAAAATATTTGAATATATATGAAGGGGATACAAAGGTCAGAGGTGCCAAGATGCAAGTGTTGTGGAACAAGCATGAAGATATGAGAATGAACCCGAGTGAGTCTGTTGATGCATTATTTGATAGGGTAAATGTTTTGGTAGAATACATGCGAGGTCTTGCTGAAATTATTGAAAAAATACAAATTGTGAAGGGCATCTTGAGAAAAATTCCACCTCAGTTCAATTCGAAGGGTTATGTTTTGGATGATAATGACTCGAAAGAACTGACATTGGATAACCTACACATCACCATTATTGCATATGAAATGAGAAATGATGATAACGATGTTCTGGAAATGGGGAAATGCAAAGAGGTGGAATTTAAGGCTATAAAGAATCTCATCATTGAAGATTCTTAGGAGGATGAAGAGATTGATGAGGTAATTTCATTCTGCTCTTCAAATCATCAAAGAGGAAAAGTAATGTTCAAAGGGAAACTTTTTCTTGCATGCTTTAGATGTGAAAATGTTGGGCATCTCGTAACAAGATGCCTCAAAAAGTTTCATGAAGAAAATGATAAAGATGATGTTGAAATTATTAAGAAGAAATATTCAACCTTTGTGAAAGGGAAGAAGCAGTTCAAGAGAAATTACTTCAAGAAGAAGAATCTTATTTTACAAGAAATAGATAGTTCAGATAGGTCTGAGGTTAAAGAGGCTGAGGAAATAGAGAACTGTAAAGATCGAGGAGAAATTGTTATGGTGGTAGTTGTCTGTAGTTCTTAGTAAAAGGAAGAAACTGGTGCTGGAGAAGAATAAGAAGAATTCGAAGGAAGAGTTGATATATAAGCCGAATTGGAAGCAGCTCTTGGGGAGATAGATGTTTGGAGAGACAAAACGAAGAAACCCAATAATTTTTTTTATGCCAAACTCTATATGAAGAAGAAAGAAGAAGAGATGTCTGAGTTGATGGAAGAAATTGAAAAACTCAAGTTATTAACACCAGAGAACTCAGAATCAGTTAGTGAGTAAAATATCAAGATTGAAGAATAGAAAAGGGAGATCTATGGCATGAATAGAAAAGTGAAAGATCATGTCAAGTGTATCGAAGATCTTGAAGAAGAAGTTTTCAGTCTGTGGAGAAAAGTTAAAGACCAGGAAAAACCCTTGATTTTCAATACATTCTTGGGAAAGCAGTTCATTCTGATGACTAAAAATATAAAAGAGTAGCCTAGTAGTTCAGCAGGAAAGAAGCATGAATTGAGCTCAAATTTTAACGCTTATTCCGGTCTTGATTAGAAGAAAAAATCTGTTTCAATTGAAGTCAGACCGCAAGAAACTGTCCCGATATTGAAGGTTGATTTGTGCATAATGGAGAATCAAAATATTCAGAGATCCTAAGGGGAAACTCATTGTGAAGAAGTAACACGAAGAAATTCTCCTTATATTAGGTGTTATTGTTGTGGAAAGATGGGACATTCACAGTATGGTTGTTCTATAGCCAAGAGATATCAAAGTGAACGAGAACAGAGGTGGCAGCCAAACAGAGAAAGGTTTTCCAAAATATATTTCGAAGGACACTATTTTTTTGCGGAGGATTTAGGCACATGGGTAGGTACTGCACTTCGAACATACAGAGAAATGTGCCAAAGTATAATCAACATTTTTTCAAGTAGAATATCAATAAACCAACAGTTGAGTTAAAAATGCAGAAGATATTTTTGGCTTTGCAAAATGAAGTTGGTCCATCATAATCTCAGAAAGAACATAAGTCTTAATCCATGAAGAGTGTGAAGGAAAAGTATGGAACAAGAAGAAGAAAATTGAGAAGGCTGTGGTGGTAGAAATTTCCCTTCAGTCATCAGATCACTCTGGTGTACGGATCCTTAATAGTGGTTTCACATCACACATGATAGGCAATAATGATCTTGTTACAGGAATAAAATAGGATAAAGAAGGAGTTGTCAATTTTGGAAACGATGAAGGCCTGAAGATTGATGGCTTTGTAAAAGCCATATTTGGGGGAAAATAAATGAGATGTGCTGATGTCTTGGTCGTAAAAGGTCTTAGTCATAACTTTTTCAGTGTTAGTCAAATATGTGACTTTGGGCATTCTATCCGCTTTACCAAGAAGATTTGTGTTGTGAAAGGAAAATATGGAGCTGTTGTTCTAGAGGGAAAAAGGACAAAGGGAAATACTTACCTTGCAGGTGGGGAAGACGATATGTGCCTTTTATCTAGAGAGGAAGAAAACCAGTTGTGATAAAAGCAAATTGGTCATCAATGCCACCCATCCATGGAAGATCTGGTAAAGTGTGATGCTACTAGACACCATCCAAAATTATCATGTGATCGCACTCATACGTTTGATTCTTTCCAACAAGGGAATATCATCATAAAGATATCGGTCTAAAGGAACATAAGTCAACTAGAGTGCTCGAATTGGTGCATGTTGATGTGTGTGGACCTATCTCACCACAAGCTATAAATGGGAAAAGGTACTATGTTCTTTTCATTGATGATTATAGGAAAATGGCATGGGTATTTTTCATTACCCATAAGACAGAGGTGTTCAGTTGCATAAAGCAGTATAGGAGGGCATCAGAAAAGATGCTTCGGCAAAAAATTATGAAGTTTCGTACCGATAAAAGTACAAAATTCACAAATAGTCAAGTCAAATACTATCTCGAGAAATCTGAGATAAGGCATCAAGTTTCATCAGTGATAACTCCCCAACGGAATGGAGTGGTTGAGAGAAGAAATCGGATCGTAAACAACATGGCAAGAACGATTCTTATTGAAAAGGACCTACCTGAGAAATTTTGGAAGGAATCAGTTTTGACATCGGTCAATATCTCGAATAGGGCTTTGTTGTGTCATAAGGAATGGAAGAATTCATATGAAATGTGGTATAGAATGAAGCCAATGTTGAAATACATTTGATCCTTTGGAAGTAAGAGTATCTTTCTAAACAAATAAAATCACCAGAAGTTTGAGTCAAGAGGAGATGATGGGATATCTCTTGGCTACTCAGGGAAAAGTAAAGCATATAAATGCTTCAACAAAAGGCTAGGAAAAATTGTTGAGAGCAATGATGTCACTATAGTTGAAAATGAACTCAATACTCAAAAACTCAGTGAACAGTTTATGGATGAAAGTGATGATGAGGTAAGAAACACAGGGGGAGCAGAAGTGGAAGAGGCTGACTCAGAAGAAGATACTGATGATGAACAAGAAAGTGTTATGTCTGTGTCTGCAAGAAAGCCAAAGAGTCGAGATGAAATTGATAGGCAGAACATCATTGGTGATCAGACAGCTCCAGTTCAGACTCGAAGAATAAAATCATTACAGAAAACATCTTTTTTATCTCAGGTGGAGCTGAAATATTTTTCTGATGTATCTGATGATGAAAGCTAGGTTCTGGACATGAATGAAGAGCTTGATTTGATTGAGAAGAACCAGACATGGGAGATTGTTTTCAGGCCAACAGATAATAATTTATCAGGACTAAATAGGTCTATCGCAACAAGATGAATGATGATGTCATAGTGATTCAGAACGAATCACGATTAGTGTGCAAGGGATACTCCTAGATAGAGGGAATAGATGTTGATGAGACATTTGCACCAACTGATAGGTTGGAGACAATCAGATTATTTTTGGAAATAGCAGTGCAAAGAAAGTTCAAATTATTCTAGATGGATTTAAAATCTACATTATTCAATGGAGTTATGGAAGTGGAGGTGTATATTGAGCAGCCAGATGTTTTTCTCGTTCATGAGGATAAGAACAATGTTTGCAGGCTGAAGAAGGTGTTGTATGGGCTGAAACAAGCGCCAAGAGCATGGTACTAAAGGCTTTATCAGTACTTGAAGAAGCATGGTTTCCAGTGTGGGGGAGTTGATTACAATATATATTTGAGAAATGATAGTAATCAAAGGACGATGGTGTTGGTTTATGTCGATGACATAATATTTGGTGGATCAGATGAAGCTCAATGCAGCCTGTTTTCTAAATTCATGAAAAATGAGCTTGAAATGTCAATGAATTGAGAGCTAACATTTTTCCTTGGTCTAAAGGTGACCCAAGGATGGAATGGAACATTAATTTCTCAATACAAATATGCCAGAGAAGTTTTTTAAAAGGTTTGGAATGGAAAATTACAATGAGATGAAGAATCTAGTTGCTACCCGGATGAAATTATCAAAAGATGGGGATGGAAAGGCAGTTAATATCACAGAATATAGGAAAATTATTGGAAGCATGTTGTACTTAACTGCAATAAGGCCTGATATTGTTTTTTCCACATTCCAAGCAGCATGATATCAGAGTAATACCAATGAAATCCACATGCTTGCAGTGAAAAGAATACTTTGGCATATCAAAGGCACCATGGAATTAGGTCTGATTCATAATGACAAATCTCAGTTAGTGTAATTTGGTTATAGAGATGCATATTGGTTTGGATCAGCAGATGATAGAAAATCAACATCAGGAGGTGCATTCTATCTTGGTGGATTGTGTATTTTTTTTTTAAGTAAGAAGAAAGATTGAATTTCATTGAGCACTGTGGAGGAAGAGTATATTGTGGACACTCAAGCATGCACACAGTTATTCTGGATGAAGCAGAAGCTTGAAAATATGGGAGTTGAAGTGAAGTCTCCGATTGGAATCCAGTGTGATAACTCAAGTTCTATAAATCTCTACAAAAATCTCTTCCACCACTCAAGGACAAAGCACATAGACATAAAGTATCATTTTATCAAGGAGAAGGTTGAGCAGGGAATCGTGAATTTGGAGTATGTTCCTACAGATCTATAGGTTGTAGACATTGTGACAAATGCCTTACCCACGGAATCTTTTGAGAGGCATCAACTGGCTCTAGGATTTCATTCAACTCCCCCCACTAAAAATATTGTGGATTTGGGACACCCTCCCCCTCTCCCCGAGGTATGATGTTTTTTCCCTAATTTTATGATATGTGTTCTCTACTCTATTACAGACTGCAAAGCAGTATCCTTTGGGTTCGTTAAAAAAGGGGGAGAAATAGTTATTGTTTAAGGGAGAGACAATGTGTCTATTTGAAAAATAATGAATGATATGGGGAGAAGCTGACAGGTGGAGCAGCGTGATAGGGGGAGCAATGAGAAAGGGGGAGCATATTAAATCTGCTGATGCTAGAAGTAATCAATCAATGAATATATATCATGATAGTTGAGGATCCGGATAAAAGGAAATGAGTGGTGTTAGAATGTGGTAAGAATATTTCCAACAAATTGGTATCAGTTTGGGGTCAACAGTGGGTGTCAGAGATGGAGTGATTCATTGATGAACTTTTCATTTAATTTTGTTTCTCATGCTGAGCATTTCTCATGTGGGCTTATAGTATGTGTTGAGTGAATCTTTTATTGCTATCAGAATCACAATAGGCAAATGGTGGCTGGCGAATTAATGATGTAAATTTTTATGGAAGAGTTTTCAACAAACCCAAAGGGGGAGATTGTTGGGAAAAAATATCTCAAGGAATCATTGAAGCATTTTTGAGGGGATTGTGTTTGTTTACAAAGTGGACATTTGTGTGGTGATTGTTGAAAAAGCAATACAATGACTTAAAAATTTGTTGACAAAGGGGATTTCATGGTGGAATGTTAATTTCAAGAACTATGGTCAATAATCAATGTTTGATACAAGAATGTCGACAACGGAATGTCTGATCTGGAGGTGGTACAAAAAAACAGATACAAGTTGGCACTGTTTTCTACTGTTTAGAAAATTTTTGGGCATGAAAATTGACAAATGAAGAAAAGTGGTTTTTGGAAAAGGGACTTGTGTGCCATGTACTTGAAGGAGAGGAAGCTTGCGTGCCTAATGTTTTTTAAGATCAGAAGGTCAAAGTATGGAAAAGGAAAGAGAGTCGTGCAGGTATTGGTGTGGTCGCAGAGGTGAATTGCGTGCCGAGAAAGGACCTATGCGCTGGTGCCTAGGAGGGTTGGAAAGTTGCACGCCATGTTTTTTTCAAGATCTGATCATCAAAATATGGAAAAGAAAATAGGGTCGCACATGTGTCTTACATGGGAAGAATCCTGCATGCTAGGACTTGTGCACCAAGGGGAGACTGGAGCGCCACCGCGTAGGTTGACCAAATGCCTATAAATACAGGACCACCCCTCCTCATTTTTAACGGAGTTCAACAATTAGAAAAATCATAGCATCCGTCATGCTGGTGTGGTGGTCACACAGGTGGTGTGTGGTCACGTAGGTGGACTTGCGCGCTAGTGTTTGAAGTTGCACACCGGTTGGTAGTTGCGCGCCAATATTGTCTTGGTCATAAAAGTGATTGAGTCACGCAAGTTTGGAGTTGTAGAAGATTGTGTCACATAGGTGGTAGAGGCAGACCTGCGCACCAGTTGTGACTTGCGTGCCAATACTTGCACATCGGGTTAGACCTATATGCCATGTAAGGTTGGTTCCCCGGCAGTGTTTTCGGGCTGCGTGGAAGCTGGAAGTTTGCCTGATACCTTCGGTGCAAAGAGAGACTCATCTGCGGGAGAAAGTTGGATTTCAATAGAGCATCCACATACAACAGAGGATGTATTCATTAGAGATAATGAAGAGACCTACAGGTCTATAAACTTTGAGTGGATATTTTCCAGAGCAGTGAGAGATGGAAGATGAAGAAGGTGATCCTCTCCACTGGCAGTGATCTAGATAGAGAAATAGGGAGTGGCCCTTGGGAAAGCAGTAAGATAACCCAAAACCTTGTTAAGGCATGAGTATGGGATATAGTGACTATGCCCAAACCTTATAATCCACTGCCAGTGAAGTTTAGTGGAATTTGGTATGACCGACAACCTGTCGGCGTATTCTCCATGGACGTACCCTTAGTTGTGAACTAAGTAAAAAAATTTGTGTCATGTTCTAGCTTTACATTCTGTTTATATTGTGCAATAAAAAAGAGTCAGAATAGTGTTTTTCTTAACAGCTAAACAAGATCAAAACGGGAATTAATTTTGAATTAGTCATACCCTAATTCACCCCCCCCCTCTCTCAGGGTATTCAACCTTGTGGACCTAACAAAACTATATGAGAATCAGGATAGGTGATTCATTTGTCCATATTTTTCACCTTCGTGTGTAGATATTCATTTTGTTATGAATAAATATGGATCAAGGAGAATTAAAATTTATTATCATAAAATTAAGTAGATCACTGTCATGAATTATTACTCTCTACCTCATATTAACAACTTTTTTGATCATCTATATAGATATAAATGATTTTCCCTGATTAAAAATCATTCAATATATCATCATTTGAGGGTCAAGAAGGATGAAAAGCCTAAGACAATATTCTCTATTAGGTGTTCATACTAGTAATCTACGATTAATCTATTTCTTCTTACTAGTTCTCAGACTACCTTCCTTGAGTTATTGAAAATAGTCTTTATAGATTACCTTGATCTGTTTTATATAGTCATTATAGAATATATATATATATAAAGATAATGTATGTGAATGAAGATCACTATTGGTTTGTATTAAAGGCCCTATAAATTGTTTGGTTGTATGAAAAATACACAATGATTTATTTTTAGCAATAACAAAATACATTTTTGGGTCACATTTTCTCATTAGAGGGTATATCGGTGGATTCGTCAAAGGATAAATTTATTGGATGTTTGGAATGACTGAACACTCTAACTATGATCCAGAGATTTCATGGTGTTTATAGATATCATAGAAACATTTTGGATAATTTCCCTAGGATATCTTATCCACTCACAATGTTAACTAAAAAGGGGTCAATGGTCCTTTGGATGGATGACTGTGATTAGAATTTCAAGGAACTAAATAGAAGGATATAGATTGCACATGTTCTCACACTACCCCATAGTAGAAAAGGATTTTTGATATATATTAATACATATAATATGATATTTGAATGCCTCATCAAGTAGAATTATATTTTTATGGACAATAGATCGTTATAATTAATGGTTTGTGAGAAACAATCCCCTAAATATTACTTGTAGTAAACAATGGTAATTTCGAAATTAAAGATATGAATTAATTAACTTTATGAAAAAATGTGTGATATATATATATATATAGATCATAAAAGATTAATATATATTTTTTCAATCCAAAATATATTAATATGCACTAGTTTATATTTTTGGAGTTGATTACTGATTATTACTACTCAATACATTATTACACCAGTAATGAAAATAAGGTGGAAGGTGATCTATATCGAAAGGATCATGATAGCATATCAATGTTGTGGATAAAAAATGATACATTATTTATATATTTTAAATGGATAGATCTATAAATATTGACGTATGGGTGGAAATCTATCTATCTCAATTGAGTGTTCTCCATATATCATTGTAATGATTAAATAGGTAAATAATGAATATGTCAGGTTATAGATGATGGAAATAAATTTTTCTATGTTAAACCTTGATTGATAGGGAATGATACATTTTAAAAACCATGTATGTGTCTTGTTCATTCCATCATTGAAGAGGGATATATTGGATAAAGATATAATTTCACCATTCTCTATTCATCTAGGATGTATGAATAAGTACAGAGATATAAGAGAATATTTTTTGTGGGAAAAGATAAATATATATATTAATGAGTATGTATTTTGATTCTTGGGATGATAGTTAGTTAAGGTTGAGGGATATAATCACAAGGGGATTCTATATCCACTACATATTCACAAATCAAAATGAGAAATTATCACCATGCTTTTTATTCATCAGAACCCACTAAAAGTATAAAGTACATAATTATCATCTAGTCATTGGTTGTCACCATACAATGTCATCACATTTAATAATTTTTATATAAAAATTATCTCTTGATCATTTTACCTAACATACATTAATGAAGTAGAAAGGTTTCATGTTTTACAACATTCTAATATATCTAATCGGGATCTGAGGATTATCGAAAACTAATGCAGATGTCCTCAGAATTATTTGGAAATAGATTTAAAGTTCAGTAAATATTTTCATAAAAGATATATGGTAAGTCTAAGAAAACCATGGGCACCCATGAATATATAGTGTTATATTATTCCATGGATTTCAGAGGTAGTTATGATCAATGTGTTCTTTAGTTATTTTTTACAAAATTACATTTCACTAAATCATTTAGATGGATCTATCCCAAAAAACTAAAGAAATCACTGTAGAACTAAAAAAAAGATGGATGAAGTTGGAGAATGAATTTTATAATAGAATTTCATATCTATGAAAATTATAGAAATTGATAAATCTCTACAATATCACATCATGGTAGTTCATAGTTGCCAAAAAATATCATGGTAAGAATTGTTATTATTTCTAATTTTATGTTTTCGGAATGGTATTTATTTTAGTTTTTCCATGGAATAATGAAATTATGTTTAGAAGGAAGGTAAAATTGATCACTAGTTGTATCATCCTCCTTGATATTTTTGTCCAAGTAATGTTTGTAGTAGTACACATAGAGCTTATAACAGACAACTCTTAGGATCACTACATGATCCACATATATCTAATGAAGATGTATATAAATTTTCTTTTACATGTATTTAACTCAAGGGAAGTAAAACAAAACCATGATGATTATTTTGAATGGATAATATTAGAAATCATGTATTATACATATAAAGTACTTTATACCAAGACTCCCCACCTTATTGAATATCATTATAGGAATCCGAAATTTTATGAAGGTACTTCGGAACCCAAGGATGACATGAAACAGATATATCATCATTGTTTGTGTGGGAGTGATATAATTTTGAGGTTCAAATAATTTTAAGGCATAGAATTTAAAACCCCTATATTTTTTGATATATTACTAATTTTTACTTCTTCATTAACTTCTGACAACCACAACCATAGTCTTAATGTACTATAATATAGTATGATGTTAGAAAAAATCCCCAAAATTTTTATAATGAAAATTTATAACCGCCTTTTCAAATATAATTATATAGTTTTCAGATTAAGAAAATAAATTTTTAGTGAAATCATTATATTCTTTAAAAATACATTTTTATTCAAAAATGTATTTTATTTATTTTTGGTAGTGAATATTATAATAAATCTCTACAAATTTTTCAAATATTATTAAAAAACTAATAATTTTTTTAAATATTAATTTCCAAATATTATTTGAGTAATTTGTTTTATGTTTCTAAAATGGTTGATTTTATAATGAATAGTTAAAATTTGATTTTTTACTAAAATATGTACATTTTTTCAAGAATTTACAATGTTCAATTTCTTAAATTTTTTGAATGTAATATTATTTTTCACAAATTATGAATAATACAATTTTATTCATTGGAATAAAATTTATAATATAATTTAACATAAAATTAATTTCATATTTAAAAATGTATTTTCAAAATAATGGTTCTTAAATTTTTACTTGTATTATTTCTTCCCACTTTTGAGAAATCAATATTTAAAAATATAATCTATATTAGTAATCAGTAGGCATAAATTTATTAAATTAATCCTTTTTATTATGTCTAAAAATTAGTACCAACAATATTAAAACAATTTCACCTTATAAGGGAAAAGTGTGTAAAATAGTTTTAAATCATTGGTATAAAAATTTGAAATTTCTCTAACACTTATATTTATCATATTTTATGGGTTGATTTATTTCATTTAAATAAATTTATAAAATATATGGCTACATGTGCCATAGTTATTTGATTATGAATTTTATATTAGTTTAATAAATGTATCAGCATAAAATGCCTCTATCTTGACATTGATATAAATAATATTTTTATCATAAACACAAAAATCGTTTATGTTGGTTAATGTTTTTTTAATGATCCATCAATTTTAAGTTTCATAGTCATTTAATTTTAAATTTTTGTGATAAAATAATTACCCAAAATAATTATCAACAACCAAAATAATATTAATTTAGTTAATAGTAATTTCAAATGAATGATATCAAAAAAATAAAAATTAATAAAATATGGAATAATTATTAAGTTCCAGTAATTATTTAGGAAAATATATCATAATGAGGATGTGATGAGGTGGTAGATTTGATTTCAATCTTTATTTTGATTTTATTAGAGTAAACTAAAATGAATAATTTCAAAAATAAAAATAAATATATTTTATTAAATTATTTATTTATAAAATATATTAATATCATGTAAAGAAGAATATAGTAAAAGGAGGGTATTATATGGTCCAAAATTTAATCCCTTTACAATTTTGAAACAATTTTATACATGTATGTAAGATTATATCCCTTTTATATTTAAATATTTGTTAATGTGTTTGTGGTTATGAATGGTTAACAAATAGGTTATTTAATTATATATGATTTAATTTTATAGAAACCCCAATCTGAATATGAATTTTTGATGGTATATCTTACATATCCCTATTTTCATTGAATCATGAACCATTTGGAAGCATTTTTACTCACAACGATATACTTATATTATTTATCTTCTTGTAATTCCAAGAGGTAACTTCCCATCTCACATAAAGGGAACTTATTCTCACATATTCTCTACATATTTTAAAACAAATCTTAACAAAGACATGAAATAATTCCTTCTAATCTTCATTCACGACATCTAAGAGTTTTAGTATAATTTATTGTACTTATTAATAATGGACTATAATTGATATCATTCATTTATCTCCACAAGAAGTTTCACCTTCTAGGCATCACTATTCCCTCCATCCCTTCAGAAATCCATTATATGTTAAATTGATAAAAAGAGAGATATGGTTTACTCAAAATGCATATGTGAGAGTTCCCAAGGATCATATTCCTTCATATTTTTTTGATACCAACTATAAGGAATCATCTTTAACAATACATATTCATGATTCGTTGGAATTGAATTCACATTCATGAATAGCCAAATTTCTTTTATGATTAAATTTTTCTGCAATTATTCCATTACACAAAAATATAAAAACACCTAATGTAAAATGTAGGCTATTCTAAATAGAATCCAATTTTCCACACATTATAACTTTTAAAATAAAACCTATTAACTTTTCAGGACTAATTTTTAGGAATACAGAATTGGAATTTTCATTTTTCATACCCATCCGTAAATCCATTCCAAAAAATTATAAAATCATGGGATGTTAACGGTAAAATTTGTGAGGGATACAAAAAAAATTTTGAAACCCATTAGTGTAATTTTAAACAATTATCATATAAAGGGAGTTTATTTTTAATATAATAAATTGTGAGATAAATTATCATTTACTGACCCGTGATATTATCCTTTCTTCCCAAATTCATTCCCAAAAATCTATATAATAAATAACAATTTAAAAATCATAATTATGATTATTTATTATAAGAAATGAGAACCCCTAAAAACATTTACCTAAAAAATCAGTTTTACACTGAAAAGGAATGATTATTACATTAAACCAATTAATATTATCTTGACTTTTGAAATTTAATGATTTTTAAAATATATAATCAAGAATATAAAATCCATATTGGTTCCTTATAACATCATATAAGTAAAACCATTATATAAAAAAATGCTATTATAATAACCATACTCTGGACTTAGAACATAATCCACCATGGAAGATAATCATTACCTAATTCATTGAATATCTATCTAGGGTAACTCATAATATAAGTTATACTAGGATCATAAATCATCATGAGCTATATTAGGATAATGTGATATCATAAATAATTTACAACGACTATATCATGAATAATTACATCTAGACACTCTTTTAAAATTTTCTGAAAAATTCATCCACACATCAAAATATGGATTCCTTTTTACAGAACAATTTCAAAAAATATAGAATAAGGGAAATAGGGTATTCATTTAATGAAACATGATATATTATAATGTAATAAAAATAAAAAAATATAGTATTGGTTTAGGGAATATAATTTTCCACCATATAAGTCATAATCAATCATTTATTTTGTGTTTTGTAAAGAAAGTCCATAAATTACATAAAAATATACATGCCCAAAAAATTTAGGAAAAAATAAATGTTAATGAATGTTTACATTATATTTCATTCACTTCCATATAAATATTTCCCTAAAACAATAGTATGAGTATGGGCATGGAATATAAAGAGATAGAAGGGTGACATTAAATGATGTTTTTTAGAAGAATGTTTCATACCATGAATCTCACACTTCACGGATGTCATTTATCATCTGAAATAATAAACTTATATTACATATTTTTATCTTAATAATTTTTTCATATTTTTTATTCCTCTTTATCTACTTTATTATCATGTAATATTAAATTAATTAATCATTTGTGTTTATGTCAGATGTTATGATGATATTTTACCATATATAGAAACTAACTTATTTAGGTTCACTATGTTAAATGATTTATTTACTTAATTATCTACATAATAAAAATGATAAAACTATTATAATTTTAATTAATTAATTATTATTTTAAAACCAATTTGGAATGATTTTTATAAGAAATTTACTACATTTAAATCATGGAGAGAGTAGGTCATAAGTACGCTTGAGTAATGTTTCCACTATTCAATGATCATTATTAGAAAAATGTAATTAGTATTTTAGAATTTAATAAGTGTAATAATATCATATATACCATATTATTACTTTATATGTACTTGTATAAATTATCCAAGTTATGTGGTGATAAACAACATATCATATCGCATTCTTGAGATGGTTATCCACTTGTACGCATGAATGTTGATATCATTTACATTAAATTGAATGGTAAGTATGTAAAAGATTTATTACCTTAAATTAATGATAAAAATTTCATAAATATATTATTTATATACACAATCCAACATTAACACCAATAGTAAGTGGTGGTGATGGAAAATGAATTATATTTGTTCACGAGGAAGTAGTCCTCCGAAGACACGAATAATTTTTTCCCATTAGAGAGAAGGGTATATTGATATAGGTAATGATATTAACATAATTAAATTTATATATATGGATTATACTGGTTTCTTCATCACGGTTGGAATATATTTGATAGAGTTAGAAAAAACTATAAATTCTTAATTATGAACTCTATGTCTTCTTTGAAAAAACTTTTATGATTTACTTCAAAAAGATTGATAGATTAGTTTTACAATCATACAGAGGCCTATATTAAATTTGGAGTAATTAAAAGAATTTTTTTTGGTATTTCATGAACGTAAATGTTTCGGTAGTTCGAAGAAATTATAAGTGCATGTTCCCTTTTACACGAGAGGGGAGGAGCACTCTTTTAATTTCATAATGTCTTAAATTAACATAAAGTAATTTTCATATTAAAGTGGATCCAATGTGATATAATTATAACTTGATATGAGTGTGGGTCTAAATTATATCAATAACAAAGATTGGATAAGTTTATTTAAAAAATTTAACCATATATTCTTGTTCTAATAGGTTTCAAACCTTTTTGAAAATTACCAATGTATTGAAGATTGTACTATTATTGGGACAAGAAGGTTACAATAAAAGGAAAATTGAAATACAATAAGAATACGGGTTATTGTTTTAATTAAAACAAAATATTCTTGACCAAAAATTGATATTTTTTATATTATATATCATTGAAAAAATATTATTATCATAAAATAACATTCATGTTAATTATATAAATATTCATTTAATATATTTTTTAATACTACAAGAAAATAAAGTAATTTTAATATAATAAACTAAAAAAACTATAATATTTCATTTTTACCTATGAAATTTTGTATGACTATAATTTATTCATATTATAATACATTTAGTATTAGTAAAATTATTTATTATATTTTTCAATTAATTGCATCGATATAGTGTGAGTGTTTCGTAGGAATTTAATATAATTAATTCATAACAAAAAATTTGAAATAAATTACCTTGACTAAGGTAAATCATTTATATTTAAACTGGATATTTATAATTGATCATTAATTATTTTTATTTTCATGTCATAATTTTAATGAAAATAAATAAAATCGAGTGACATTTTTTACTTTTCATTACTTAAAATATTATAATGGCCAAAATAATGTCCATATAGAAAAATTTTCATCAATATACAATTAGATGATTATGGATAAAATATACTCATCATTTAGTATTTAGTATAGTTTTAGGGTTTATTTTTTTCATTATCACTTTATTTTAAATTTTAATTTACACATTTTTCCTTTAACGTGGTAACTAAATTTACTATGAATATTATTCATAATGAAAAAAATAGAGGGGGGATATTTTAAAAAATTGAAATATTTATTTCAAATATTTAATCTATTTTTCATGATTGAAAACACATAAATTTAACATTATATTTTAAAAGTAAACCTATAAAATGTGATAATTATGTTTTGAAAACTGCCTTTTAATGTACAACATTAATTTCAAAATATCATTAAGTATAAAATTCATTAAAAATATAAAAATAGGATTATATAAAAAACTAATTAATTATTTCATATAAATATTATAAAATATTATATTATTATATAAATAATTTACAATAAAAAAATTTCAAAAAAAATGGTATTTTTCTATATTCAAAAAAAAATATTTTCCTAAATATATATAAAGTTCACAGGAAGGTAATTTAGATATACTGATTTATAAATTCATGTTCCTTTTTAAAATATTATTTCATGAATTTAAATAAATTAATTATAATATTCTCAGCCAAAATGCAATTTAACCCCTTTTGAGGAAAAAATAATATTTAAACACAAAATGACATTAATAAAAATTGAGTGATTATTCCTTAAGAATTAGTATATAAATTTATATTTATTAAGAAATTTATAAATATTTATATATATTTTCTTATGTTGTTAATTATATTAATACCCATCAGTCCATATGTTATGTTAGAACATTAACTTTTAAATAAAAATAATTTTTTATTAATTTTATGTTGATGTTGTGTGTAGTACATGTTATCAAATATATTTCACTTATATTAAAATATAATGGTATTAAATTCAACCCCTTACCCCCCTCCCCCGTATGAAAAATACATCCTATTAATTTGTATTTCATCTAGGAAATCAATGGAATTTCATCTGAAAATACATTTTTTAGAAATCCACATCATAAAAAATTGTTAATAAAACATCATCCAGAAACTAGGGTATGGGAAATAGGAAGTTCTTCTAAAATAACTATGTTCCCAAATTGGAAACCAATATTGATACATAAAAATATGGACATGTAAAGAAAATAATATTTAAAGAACATTAATTTCTGTGTAAATTTTTTTTAAAATTATATGGGAATTTTACGAGTCCTTAAAAATTGACGACGTGTGATTCTGAGGCCTGGTGTGTAGAGTCTGAGTTATCCTGTTGTGGTGGATCATTATATAGATGTTTTTTCTGATGAGGTGCCAGGACTACCTCCTCAAATAGAGATACACTTTTACATCGACTTGTATCCCAGGAAGACACTGATATCTATGCCAAAGAATGGAATGGCTCACGTGGAGCTTTGGGATCTGTGAGTACAACTAGAGGACCTGCAGGGAAATGGATTCGTCAGACCCAGTGTTTCACCATGGGTAGCCCCAATTTTGTTCGCCAAGAAGGCATACGTATATTTGAGGTTCTATGTGGATTACCAGCACCTGAACCATGTGACCGTGAAAAACAAGTATCCATTTTTTGGGATTGATGACCTCTTGTATCGGGTTAAGGGAGAACGATGGTTCTCAATGATAGACCTCATATTAGGCTATCACCGGCTTAGAGTTTGAGACGAGGATGTACCAAAGATGGCCTTCAGATGTCATTATGGCCACTAAGAGTTCTTGGTTATTCCATTTGGCATAACCGACACTCCAGCAGTGTTTATGGGACTCATGAACAGGATCTTTCAGCCATACCTTGATCGCTTTGTCGTAGTCTTCATCGATGAAATTCTGATCTACTTGACTACTAAGGAGGAGCATTCCTATCACTTGCGCGTAGTACTGAACACACTCTGAGGGAACCAGGTTTATGGTAAGCTCTCGAAGATCCAGTTCTCAATCTGAGAGGTTCACATTCTGGGACAAGTCATCTTGGAGGCTAGATTTGAAGTAGATTCAGCAAATATTGAGGCGGTACTTGTTTGGGATCCACCCAGAAGTGTGACAGAGGAACAGAGTTTCCTGGGTTTGGAAGGCTATTATCGGAGGTTTGTTCCAGACTTATCCAGAGTTGCAGCACCACTATCATCCTTGACATAGAAGGGGAAACCTTTTGTGTGGTCGGAGAGATGCCAGTAGAGATTTCAATAGCTGAGGCAGAGGCTGACTAGTGCCCCCATATTGAGGCTTCTATAGGAAGTCATAGGGTACATAGTCTACAATGAAACATCAGGGATTAGACTCAGATGTGTCCTAATGCCGAAGTGAGTAGTAATCGCATATGGATCTCTTCAGCTGAGACAAATGAGTATAACTACACAACCCATGACCTAGAGTTAGCAGTAGTGGTCTTCACCTTGAAGATGTGGCATCACTATCAGATGGGAGAGAGTTTCACAGTCTACTCTTACCACAAAAGTCTTAGTATTATCTTCCCGTAGAAGGACCTGAACCTGAGACAGCAGCGTTGGATTGAGTTTTTCCAGGACTATGATTTCGAGATATTCTATACTTTTAGTAAGGGGAACGCTATATCAGATGATTTCAATATGAGATCTGGTATACAGCTACTAGGTGAGGCGACCGAGTAGCTGGCCGCTATGCAAATAACCTTTTTGGATAGAGATGGATCATATTTCCTTCAGTCTCTTACTGTCACTCCCCCACTCCTTCAGCGAGTCAAGGAGGCACAGTGTGAGGACGCTGACTGCGAGACACGACGTGCTCAGATATCCACAAACCAGGCACCAGATGGATTTTTTGAAGGTGGGGAGCACTCCATCCTCTTCAGAGGACGTACCATGGTACTAGTGTCACATCCGGAGGAATAGTTGAAGTATTTCCACACATCACCTCTAACTTTACATCCATGTGTGGAGAATATGTACTAGGACCTTTGAAGACAGCATTAGTGGCCAGCTATGAAGAAGTCCACAGTGGATTTTGTCTCTCGATGCCTCACTTGTCAACAAGTGAAGGGAGAGCACTAGGTACCAGCAAGATTAGTTCAGCCTTTAGAGGTCCCAGAGTGGAAGTGGGATAGGAAATCCATGGACTTCGTGACAATACATCAACGTACATCCACGAGACACGACTCGATTTGGGTGATTGTCGACCGACTCACCAAGTCGGCTCACTTCCTACCGATCAGAGAGCAGGGTTCAGTAGAGAGCATGGGATGCCTCTATGTGTAGGATATTGTGTGGCTACATGGGGTAACTTATATGATTGTCTATGATCATTATGCATGTTTCACTTCTCGTCTATGGAAGAGATTGTAGGAGGCTTTTGGGGCGCAGCTTCATTTGAGCACCGCCTTCCATCCTCAGACGGATGGCCAGACTGAGAGGACCATTCAGACTCTCTATGAAATCCTCTATATATGCGTCCTCGACTTTGGTCATAGTTGGGGGGACCACTTGCCTTTGGTGGAGTTTGAATACAACAAAAGCTATCTCTCCACCATCTGGATGGCACCTTTTGAGGCATTGTATGGTCGACCTTGCAGATTGCCACTGTGCTGGACAGACCCAGGGGATTCAGCACTCATTGTACCAGAGATGATAGGGGCTACCACAGAGAAGATGCAGATCATCCAAGGCCAGATGAAGACTGAACAGAGTGGGCATATGTCCTATGCCGATAGGAGATGGAGACCTCTAAAGTTTGAGGATAGTGACCACGTCTTCCGATGGGTCTGACCTCAACGGGTTTTGTGGAGATTCGGACGAGGCGGTAAGTTATCTTCAAGATCCATTGGACCTTTCTAGGTCCTCAGCAGAGTAGGCAAGGTGTCTTACCACCTGGAACTTCCCCCTTAGTTGCACCAGGTGCACGACGTTTTTCACGTATCCCATTTGAGAAGTTACGTGCATGATCCTACTCAAAACATAGACTGGGGTGAGCTTGACATCGACGATGGGGTGACATTTTCAGAGGTTCCAGTTGAGATTGGGGATTTATAGGAGGGAGTCCTTCATGGGCGATTGATACCTCTGGTGTGTGTGTGATGGCATCATGGGAACCTCCATGAGATCACATGGGAGTGGGAGGCTCAGATGCATGCTCAGTACCCCCACTTGTTCTCTTATTTATGAGTTATAGCATACAGGGACGTAAATCCATGAGGTGGTGAGAATTTAATGACCCAAAATTTCCATGTAATTTTTTTTAAATTATATGGGAATTTTACAAATCCTCGAAAATTAGCGGCGCATGATTCTGAGGTCCGATGTGCCCAGAATCAATTTCTGAAGTTTTGTTCGGGTACATTATGTAAACGTACGAGCAAGTTTTTATAACTTTTCAACCGGTGCTCGGAACTGAAATTTTAGGGTACTGTTGAACTCACAGCGCTGGTATTCTCTTAAGGATACATTCACCTTGACAGTAGTGGGTCAAGAATGAAAGATAGTCTTTGGGTTTTTCATGGAAAATAATATAATAAAATGAAATTCACTTTATTTCATTTTTGAGCCACCATGTTGAAGTTGGAGGTGGGGTCCACCAAAAATAAACCTCCTTGTGCGAGTTGAAGTGTGAGGACCACCCGACCATATGCTCCCATGAAAGGTTATGGTGCCGGGGCCCACCTGAACCTAACCTCCCACGAGTGGTTATGGTGGTGGGGACCATCCAGGACTAAAACCCCATTTATTTTGTTGAAAACCTCTCAAATCCCCTCATTAATGAGGGGGAGCATCTTGACCTCCTCTACCTAATTATTTTTTCCAATTCACTTGCCATTAATGTGACAAATCCCCCCCCCCATTAATTAATTGAGAATGTCAATTAATTATTTTTAATCCTTTTTGAATTTTTGTGCCGACAATTAAATAATAAATAAAGTTAATCTATTATTTTGGATTGGCATATTCATCTTGGTGGAACTTGGGAGAAGAGTACATAGGGAGAAATCTCTACAAAGAAGAACTTCCTCCATGATGAACGCCAAAAAGGAGTGTCTTTGACTTATTCCTCAGAAGCACCTTACGGAAGCAACCGACGTGGGACGTCTTCGACGACCGACCTTCCCTCCTCATTGTCATCAATGAACCGACACACAATCTTGGATTGGAAGAGTGTGGTGGATGCGATGAATGAAGACAACTCTGTCTTCTTCCCCATGACTCCATCGACGAGCAATGATCAAGTTAGGGGTTAGAGCTTTGATAATTGTTTCTTGTTCATCATTTCCCTTTGTGGATTAAGATTCGAAGCCGCATGTTATCACTCTAACATGGAGGGTGTGGGATGAACGAAAACAACCCAACTCCTCTGACTTGAATTATGGATTTTGACGCTAATTGTAGCATGAGTTTGTCTTGAGAGAATTTCGTCAACGATGTTCGTAGATCGAATATGACATCTTGAGTAGTGCACGGCTACTTTCGGAATGAGAATCAAGCCACCAAAACTCGTTTGGTGACCTGCAGAAGATTCACCAGTGGTCAGAACCGGCGAACATCACTGGTGACGAAGGGAAGGGTAGCTGACACTCTGGCCGGCCGCGTGGACGATGGAGGCTCAACCGCACTGCCGGAGGAGTGGGATGTAGTGGTGCAGTGGCAGCTGGCGCAAGGCTAACCACAAATAAAACTGACGGCTCAGGGCACCGGGGTGCCGGGGAAGGCGCAACATGCACCGCGTGGAGGAGTGAGGGTCGTGGACAAGGTCGCGGCGATGGAGGACGGGCGACCAGCCGAGCCAGCAGCTGGAGGAGGCACGATGCAACTATTCGATGCAGGAGGCGGCTGGCCGGTCGGCCTTCTGGGAATAGTGGGACCCACCACGTGGGTCCTGCGTGACATGGACGGGCGCCATGAGGCATCAGATCTGTACTTCCCGAACAGCATAGTCGTACGGGAATTCAGGGGGCTCGACCTCCCCCCAGTATGCATCTTGGGAGGACCCCACAGGGATAGCCTTCCATGGGCCTCGCGCGGGCCGAGCCCAGCGCGGGCTAGACCCAACGCGTGCCGGACCCAGTATGGGACGGACCCAGCACGGGTCGGGCCGTTAACCGCGGGCCTCGTATGATCCAAACCCATCAGGGACTGGGATGCCCCTGTGGTTTGGACCACACTCACAAACTGAGTCGAACCCCAGTCTAGACCTGGGTAGGGCCAACTGGACCGGACCCGGACCCGCTTTGACCTATTTCTACTCTTTTACATTTAACATGAGCTACGGGCGTCCGATTGAAAACCCGTCTATGGTGAGGAAAACCATGGAGGGAGACAGTTCTTTTGGTATATCCCACTTATGTTTGGGGTAAGGCCACATGGATCGAACCTAAATCCAACTGGTCCCTCGGAACGAAAATTCAAATAACTCTAAAATCGGGCATCTGATTGACACGCCGTCTAACGCGTTGGGTTTCTTATGACATGACAGATCTTCTGGATAAATCAACATGTGACTTCACGTAATTTGATGTATCGCCACTTGGCTTGATGAGTGGACCCCCCTAGAATCAAGAATGCTTTGTGCGGGAACCCTGTTGCAGGCTACTTTGTGATAAAGGGATCCTACGTGGGTTCGACAGCTCTAACTACTATTCCGGGATCCTAAGTGGGTTCGAAAACTCTGACAACTATTCCAGGATCCTACATGGGTTCGATAGCTCTGATTACTGTTCCAGGATCCTACATTGGTTCGACGGCTCTGACTACTATTCCAGGATCCTACGTGGGTTCGACAGCTCTGATTACTATACCAGGATCCTACGTTGGTTCGACAAAGTAGATGATTTAGTGGCTACATATAATCATCTATATCTCTCTACATAAGTTGAATACCTATGTGATCTGATCCTTTACTCTATGATGTTATCAATGAGTTATCATTCTTCTATCGTGGAATGGTTTATGCTTGGGATCAAGAGTTGGAGCCGGATTGTATTTGATTACTTAGGTATATGTATGTGCATATACCTAATTAGGTATGGATGATACATTGTGATTGTATCCTTACTTTTTGGTTGATCCTTATTGGATTTTGTGATACATTGATGGTCTCAGGTTCCCTTGTGAGTAACATTATACTCACCCCTGCACGGCCTATGCCCACACCTCGTTGTGTTGGATGAAGACGATGGACAGCACCGACTGAGGCTGAGAGTACCGGGACTAGAAGGTACCCAGAGGTGAACCTTACGAAAAGTTGGTACATAGAGGAGAATGAAAAACATTGAGTGATGAGGAGGATATCTGTACCTACCCTTTAGGTAGGAATCCCGGAGGATGAACTATCAGCTATTTTACCTTTCTTTACTTATACTTTTACTTCCTGTTCCTTGTACTTTACAGTTGGGCTTGTATTTTCGACCTCTTTTACTTTTCAGCACCCTTTTGTTATATAGTTTACCTAGTGTTTTGTATCAAGTTGTGTGCTCTATTTTGTGTGTTTTCATGTTATAAAGGCAATGTCTTCCCAGTTATAGGGAATTATTTCTTTGGTGACAGTCTCCATCCCCTAGCCTATGGAAGGCGGGCTTGGGGTAGTCACAGCACAGGCCCCGGGGGACGGGTCGTGACATAATGTCTGAATAATGATTGAGAGTGATAGAGATCATTGATTATAATAAATTTAATGAACCTTAAAATGTTAATTATCGCAAACCCATAAACCAATGTGTTATGAAAATGACTATAAATTCATAATAAATTATATTAATAGGATAATAATTTTGTTTTAAGATCCTCTTCATAATGTTTTGGAATTACCTTACCATCTTGACAATAAAAATATGGTAATATAATTACATGATACTTATTATTTCATCCTTAAATAAATTTCTACCATAATATTATCCTTTTCTCAAAATGGTCATCATTTAAAATGAGTTTTTGTTATCTAAAAGCACAAAAATTCGATTCCTTCAGAGAATATAATTCTCCATAAGCATAGAATATATATCTCATATCTTTAGGATTTTATGAAATAATGAAATGATTAAACCATTATATGATCAAATAATAAATTAATATATAAAATATAATATTAATAACAAAAGTTAAAACAAAATCATTATCTTTATAATTATCCTCTAAATTCATTAATATATTCATTACTCTGATTAAAACCCAAATATTAGAATGATTTGATCACATATTCTTCCTATATTTATCGTGTAATAACATCGGTTACTCAAAAAGTCATATAAAAAAATTTATATGATAGAATCATATAATCTACAATATATAATAACCATTTTGATATATATAATTCATCATCATAAAGAAACATTAAAATCCTATATACAATGAATATATAATTCAACCACTAATCATCAAAAAAATCATAAAATATTATATTTACCTTAAACTTATAATGTTCCAAAAATAGTGATCTTCTTATGAAATAAAATTAATCACTTAAAAACTACATCCATTTTTAGTCCCAAAGTTATCAATATGATAAAACATATGTTCCCAATATCTAATTAATTTTTATTTCTGATTTAATAGAAAATAAAAAATTTATAGAATAGTGTTAAACATTTATTCCTAATCTCCCTTCAGTTTTGTGTTAAATAATCATAGACACATGTGATGTAAATGGGTTTCTCCATGTTTGTGGGGTTTTATTTTTCTAAAATTATACAAATAAAATAATTATAAAATTTCTTGAGATATGATGAACATTCTCAAAAATATTTTTAATCATCGAATACCATTTTAAGCTCAATGTTTTTCTCTATATCATATTTGTATACAAAAACTATTAATCTCAAATGATGATTATTTTAACAATTACATAGTATCCTAATGGGGTTTTAGTCCCACTTTCATATTTCCTTGAATTAATATCTCAAAAAATGAACTCCTTCAAAGTACAGCACTTTTCAAAGTTACTGATTAAATAAATCAATTTTTTCTAACATTTGGAAACAAATGTACTACAGATCAATCCAATGGAGTTTCATGATTCTCATAATATTTATTATATATCAAAATATCCTTGAAACAATAAAAATACATCATAATTCTAAAAACATGATACATATAATAGTATTTTATAAAACTTCCTCTACAATCATTTAATCATGATTTTCTTCCCTATTCATTAATACATTGGCACTATATATAAAAGGCATGGATTATGTCCATATTATTATTATATATCAACCCAATCATGTTTCATAGTTATAGAATAAAAAATAATTTATACCATAAATTCTTACATCATGGTCTTCTTTTATGCTGTTGATAATCCTTGTATCATTCAACATGATGATTATATGTCTATAAATGAAAAAGACGTTTATGTGAGGTGATTTCTCTTACTAAATGAGATATATGAGTTGATATTATGAAATAAACTATCTTTTAATCCATGATCCTTATGAATTTCTTAGAAATGAAAATGTATTATATAGAATAATATTTTGTTTTTGATGATTTGGATTTTAAAAAAAAATTCAAAATCATTTGAACCATATTTTTTTCATTTTATTAATGATTAAGTAATTTGGAATTGATAATAAATATTTGTGAGATAATTTTACTTTAATCATTATAAAATATCATTATTCTAAATAAAATAAAATTATTAAAACATAAAATGAATTTTTGCATGTTGATGTGAAAAGTTTCCTTATAAAGACATTACAAGAAAAAATTGTATAATAGTTTAACCTAAAAATTCTAAAAATAAAAAAAATAACTAGAACATTAAATAATGTTTTATCATGGAAGGTTATCTCATTTATTTGATATTATATCCCTAATACAATTTAGTGGTATTCTTCTAAAATACTCTTCAATGTCAGACCTATGAGTTAAAAATAACTAAACCTAATAAATTCGTTTAAAAAATTCTATTAATAACAAAACAAAATCAGTTAAAACTTATATGGGATTTATAAACCATTTATATTCGGAGAAACATAAAACTTATATACCCATTATGGTGTCTTTAATGCTAATAAAAACAAAAGAAAACAGCCAAATCTTTAATGTTGTCTAAATAATTATTCTAATACCAAAAAAACAATATGGACTTATTACAATTGGGATTTAATTGATACATAGAAATGAAATCCATGTGTGGTAATAGATACTTGTTGATGATCTTATCACCATCTCTAGTGGAATATGTTTTTTCACTAATACCTTAGGAAGAGATCCATGCTTCACCCCATGCTCACACATGAGAGTTCCCATGGACCATATTCGTTCCCCTACTATGATACCAACTATAATGACCTAACATTCAACCCTATATATATACTAGTTTCTTTATAAAATAATTCTTATCCATTAATTCTAAAATAAATATGTTGGATTATATTCTCAGATAACTAGCTCATAGATATTACATAAAAATTCCATTTGTTAATATGTGGACACTAATACTTATTATATATTCAGAGAAATTATAAAATTATTAAGATGATACATGATTTCTATTTATGGATAATATCATAAATTTCAAAATTACTTCTTATTTTTGTTATACCCATTCCTAAACACCATTACAAAATTTTTAAAAACATGGGATTATCATTAAATTCTCAACAAGGGTCATGAATAGAAGAAAAATACCTATTATTCCATTATAAAACCACAGTATAAATAGGGTTTTTTGTTTAATAAAATAAAACATTGAAACAAATAATAATTTAGTTAAAATTAAAAATATATTTACTTACCATTGATTATCATGAAACACTTTAATAAATCACAATAGTAAAATAAAAATCATGGCAGTTTCATTGAAAATATGAGAACCATTGTAAAACAGTTACATAAAAAATAATTTTTCACTCTATAATTTAATTATAAATAATTTATACATATTATTATTTACCAATTAAAAATGATATCCAAAAAAACTAATTATCAATTGTATAAAATCTATATAGGTTCCTTGGGACATCATATTCATTAAACCCTTATATAACTCTTAGAATTGGAATAAACTTATGGTTCAAATACAACATAATTCACAAGAGTACTAGGACCAATTTAGTTTTAGATTTTACTTGATTTCAATAGATGATATATGGTTGAATTTTGGAAATAATGGAGTTTTGGTTTCCAGTCACACCCCATCTTAGGGACCAGGATGATGCACTGAAGACAGTAACTCAGATACAAAATACAAAACAAAAAAAAGAACTTTGGGACCAAGTGATTAGTATATGGAATCCTAAATAACCCATATGGAGGATTAAATGGATAAATTCCATCAGAATGAGGATTCATTGGAAATAAAAAATATGGTATAAGGATGGGAAGTTATATAATATAACATGGTAAATAAAATGATTCTTTTCTATTTGATTCGTTCTCACATTATAATTAATCAATCATACGTGTGACACTAGAAATTTTTTTGGATGAATAATGGAGAAAATATATTTATGGAGTATTGATTTACATATCCATAATATGGATATATTTGTAGCACCATCTGATCCGCTGAATAAAACAGTCCATAGAAACAATCATGAGTTACAAATATTTATATATGGGATGAGTACTGATAGTGATACCACAGAATCTATTTTCAAAAAAAATTATAAATTCTATATGGATTAAGAATGAGAATTTTTGAATACAACTCATATGTACTAAAAAATAATGAACAAAGCCACATGGGATACCAATTCATCAAACATATTCTAACACTGATCCATCGTAGGGGATTCTAACACTAAATAATTTTAAGATGATGTTATTGTTTTTTAATTATATATATATTTATTGGAATCATTCAATGATTTTTCAAAAAGATGATGATTAAAAATCTAGTTAAAAAACATCATCAGGTTGAATCTTATTAGAATTGGACCAAGAACATTAGTGTTGATTTTTTTTATGGGGGTCAAGAGTCATATAACAATACAAGACTCTGAACCATTGATGTAATGAATAGATCAATCCATTCATGATGACGCCAATAATGTCAATAGATGATTAAAATAATTTAAAAATGGAATATTAGTCTGAGGAAAGGAAGGAAAAAGTATTTATTGTAAGAGTTTTTGTCCAAGATGATAAATGTATATTTTTAATTATAAACTATGTTTTAGAAAAATTAAAATCATAAAATTATTGAAAGAATTTTTTGTTTGTTTTACAATGTTCTTTTCAACTTGTATAAATCATCAGTATGAGATAAAATTTAGTTTATATAAGTGATCTTCATAATGTCCAGTATTTAGTTTATCATATACTTTCATTGTGTTTAAGAATTAGTCTAAATAATTATAATGGAAGAAGTAGTCATCAAAATTTTTTGTAAACATATAGAAGTATGATGTTTTGAGAAGATTAGAGAATATTTGATAAGATCATAGATGTATTGAGAATAGTTGAAGAAGTAAAATATGAACACATAATTGAATTTCAAAATTTGGAATTGTGAACTTATTAATCAAGAAGATGGATCGGTTTTACCAGTATTTCCATTTTGGAATGCCTATTAATATAGAGGAATGTACATCAGTACTTTGTTAAATAGAACTATTAGTGGGTTATGAGGGATGACACCCTGATACTTTTTCCATTTACTAATTTTCCAATGAGAATTTTGTTTCCTATTTAAGATATTTAAGATCAATCAGAAATAGATCCATTAGAGAATATAGATTGTAGTAAATTCCATCAGAACCACTTTCATCAGAGGGAAACCCATCCACGGAAGTTTCATTAGATATATTAAATCTGAATTAAAGATTCAGTTTCTAATCAAGTAAAGAATGTGAAAAAGTAGAATCAGATAGACTCTAGTTGTATAAATACCACCAGACAGAGGCTTCCAGATTGAGTATGATCAGATTATATTTTCCTAAGAATTTTTTCCAAATATTAATCTGAAATATTGATCACATTAATGTTATTCAATGGTATGAAGGAAGCTTCATGGACAATATGTTCCTTAGAGAATGTTTGAATTTCATGATAATTGTACACATGTAAAGTTTGTTTCATATTACATGTTGAATAAGTGAAAACAATTGTGAAGTGGAATAGAATAGAAAAATAAAAGTGAATATTTTAACTTTGTACACTTACCAGTTAATAAATATGAATGATTTTTTGGATGTAGTGTATAAAAAGATGTCATAAGTGGTTATAAAGATGATATTTGGGATATATAACCAATTATAGTAGAAAATTTTCTACAATGATTATATAATTTTTTTTCTTACTCCATTCTATTTCAGAATGATGATACTGAAATATTCCATTTTATTGGGACTATACTTTGTGGTAATGAGTAGGTATTCTACCAAACCATATAAAAATTATTTTATTTCTTATCATTATAGTTTTTTGAAATTAAAGGTAAGTTTGAGAAGTTATATTTTAGTGGAACATGTGTTTAACATGTTTCAGTGGATTAGAATATTTATTAATGATGTTAATAATTTTTGTTATAAAATAAAAAGGAACCATAGATTCACCCCTCTCAATGGTCAATATTTAATTTGGGAACAACAATTGGTATCCAATGATATTTTATCCTTGAAATATCAATATATGGGAATATAGAATTTAAATTCAGTGAATAATAATCACGTTCAAGTTTTATAATCAAATAAGTATCATTTGTGGAAGAATATTAGGTTTTATAATATTCTATCATGTGACCATGAAGATCGAGATAGAGAAGTCGTGGGTATTACTCCCATAAATGAAGATTCTTTGATAGTTTATCAAAAGAGATTAATAGAATATGATGTAAAAGAGTAGAATTCCTTGTTGTTGGATTTTATTGATAATTCTTATGAATTGATTAAAAGGTTTCGAATATATTTGAAAAAAAGGAAAATATGGGAATTATCAATAGTGTGATTTAATTATTGATGAATATAATCTACAAATCTGGAGAAAATTGATTTAATGTATGAAAATGAATAATGATTAATATAATTATAGTTATTTTATAAGAGTAAATGTGAGTGTAAGAGACATAATAATTTTTTGGGGAGAATGTGGAAGATTATACAATTTTCAAGAAAAATATGAGAGACATTAAAGATATATTTTATGCAAAAATATCACTTTAATAAGATCATGAGTATTTATCTTTGGATAAACATGAGAATACTCTTATGGAATATTAAATGTGTAATAAATAAATGTAATGATCTCCTTGTGATAATAAAATGTAATGTAATCTGGGAATATGAGTGAAGTATGACCCCTTATCTAATGATGAATATGATAATCCACAAAACATTATTTCTGTATTTTGAAATGGAAGAAGTTAATCACATAGATATGATGACAGTGATGAGATTATAGAAATTTAGTTGATTCTTAAAAAAATATTATGAAGATAAATTTTTCCAAATACTAAAATAAAAAAAAGAATAAAATTTTAAAATTTCGTCTAAGATAGGTCTTTTTATAATATTGACCATTTAAAGAAAAATATCAATTAAAATTGATGTCAAAATATGAATATTTGTGAGAATGAAATTGGAAATGAATAGGTATTAAGAAATACCAACATGAATATATATCATCATCATTAATAAATCAAAAAATGTATAAAAAAATAAATAGAACTAGTTGAAGATAGATAAATTAGAAATGATGACATATTTTCTAAAATTTTATCTTGATGAGAAAAATAAGACTTTTTAGAAACACAATCAATGCTTAGTACAACATAATATTGGTTAGAAATATTGAGATAAAAATTTACAAGGTATTTTATGTTAAATGTAAAACATCTAAATAGTTTGGAAGGAAACATTTCAAAATATAGGTATGTGATAAAAAATATTTCATCAAGAATGAAAATAATTGTTCAGTAAAGAATCTCACAATGAAAATTTGTCCATGTTTTGAAAAGAAATAGCAATAAATTAAGAACAAGGTCACTTTTAGTATGGAAAATCAATATTCAGAGGCCATTGTTGGTGTTGTGGAATTTTCATACCCAGATCATACACATATTGGTATAACATGTCTCTACCAGAGAACATGTCTGATTTAAGGGTAGCTATGTTGAGAAAAGGTGATAAATTTTTTATGAAATAATTTTTGAAGGAGATACGAGAACTCAGATGGTGTAGAATTTTTATGGTTCAATAATGAAAATTATAATATGGTAAATGTTTATTATGTTATAAAAGGGTAAAAATAATCCAAAAAAGAATTTTTTTCATAGTTATTAGTACAGAAAATATTAAAATGTAGAGAAATTTATAAGTATCGCAAAATTAAACTAAAGAAAAGGTGAATAAAAATGACTCGGATGACTAGGATCAGGTTGATAAAAATTTATCAGTATATTATAATTTTAAAATAAAGACAATAGAAAAGAGATTTGCAAATGATGGGAATTTTACTAAATGTTTTTTGGACTATCCTACTATAATAATTGGAATGCATGAAATATTGTTTACAAACTCACCGTAAAAAGGTTACAAAATGGGGACACAAATTGACATCCTTTTCCGATGATTCTATAGATCCAAAGAGACTTGTTAAAAAATATGATAAGGTTGAACATAAGGTTGAAAATGAATCCAATGGAAAATCTAAGAAGAATAACAAAAAAGTCAATATGTACAGAGTACTATCATTCCTAAAGAAGATTCTATAAAAATATATATGTTCCTCTCTATACCAAAAATTATTGTATTTATACTATCATTCATTAAATTAACGGATTTGTAATAAGAAATATGATATTGATGTCTTTTTATTCTTGAAATATAAATTAATAATTTTTAATAATATGATTTATTGGAATGTTGTGTTTATAAAAATTAACTTTAAGATATGTTATTTGATATGGGTTTAGATTAATTTTATTTTTAAAAAATCACCTAAAAATTTTCCATCGATATGAGAATCCTAAAAGAATAATTTTAAGGTATAATATGATAGTTTTCTTATAGAAAAAATTCATAACCTCGTTTATTCACTATTATATTCTAAATTGGGATTTCCCACATTGAAATAGAGTTGTTTAGTTAATGGACCATTGTTATTAAAATCATGTGGTTCATTTTTTCACTAAATAATAATTCCACAATTTTCATATGAAGTTTTCCAAACTTTAGAAAAGAAACAACAAAACAATAGGTTCAGTAACCTTTCATGATGGATCCATTGAATTTTATTGGAAAAACAGGGGAGAAAAAAGGAATCTATGGGAGATAAGGAATATGGGGATCTTGAAAATAATGGGGGTGGTATTGAAGGATAACTATGAGATTAGGTGAAGAATATATAGAGAACACAAGTATCTATTTAGAGAAACACTGTGAGATGAGTATAATGATGAAATGGAGAGGAAATATATGTAAAAGGAGAAGAAAAATTGAGGAATATAATATCAATTTAGTATTATTTTGAATTGGTTATTGAATAAAAACAAAATAGTGGTAATTGAATTGGAATAGTTTTTTATTGTGTGTATTTTTAATCCATAGAAGATATATGGTTGATGTTGAGAAAATGTGGTGTGTTGGTTTCTAGAGCACCCAATTATAATTAATAAAAATATTTAATGAACATAATAAAATAGATGCATAATAAAAAATTTAACACATAAATTTGGACCAAGAACATTTGTATAATGAATTAAACTTAGCGTATCAACACATGTCAGCAGATCTAGGCCTTAGATTGAAGATTTTTTGGGAAGACGGATGATTTTGGAAGGATGAGAAGTAAATATATATATATAATGTAAATAATTTGATTATTTTCTATTAGATTAGTTGTAATCATAATATGTAATAAAAATAAACGTGACACTAGTATGAATTATTAGAATAAGATAATATTTGATGGTTTGTTTATAGTTTTTACCGACTGATCTATTGTACAACCCAATACATAGGATTATCTAATCAACTGAATGATACAATCCGAAGGAGTAGTCATGAGATGAATATATTTTAATATTTTATTTTTTAAAATACTGATATGTTGGAATCAGTTTTTGTGAGAATGATTTTTATGATCTAAGAACAAATAATGTAGATTATTTATAACAACTGATTTGTATAAGGAATTTGAAAGAAGGAAGCCACTAGATATACCGGTTCATGGGGCATAGAATTACACTGATCAATCAATGAGTTTTGTCACAATAATTCATTTTATATTATCGGTACCATTTTTTATTACATGCATATTTTTATCATAAGGATTAACAGATCGATCAAACATATAAAGATCAACAATATCATCAACCATATTAATAATGTTGGATCATATTACAATTAGTTAAAAAAGAAAATATTATATTTCATGTGGTTCATTACTCATAAAAAAATATGTTAAATAAATCCATTGATGTAATGTATAGAAAAATCCAATAAAATCATTTTAAAGTGTATAAAGTCATTGGATGATGAACTACATCTGATGTCAGTTCACCAGTCAATGAAATATAAGAAAATATTATTTTTAAATGATTATTTTTCAGTGAAGACAATTGTATCTTTATAATTGGAATCTACTATTATGATAAAAGAAACTAAATTTTTATTTGATAGAATATTCTCAATGATTTAGCATTCGTTTTTTAGATATTATAGGGAATCTTTATTAGAATAATTTCATATTTTACATGTGGTCATCATAATTAGAAGAATTCATTTTTCATACATTTTCATCATAATGGATACTTAGACAGAATAATATAATAGAATTAATAATTGAATTATTTATAAGTGTGACATTTTGATAAGATTTGAGAAGATTCAAGATTATCTATGATGTATTTATATATGTTTTTGTGGCTAAATATGTTTACCTAAAAGAAATTGAAATTTGGTAATTGTGAATTTCAATGAGATATATAATGAATTGATTTTCCCTCCTTTTCTATTCCATAATTAATATAAAATTTTATCATAATAAATTCATAAATTGTGTATGTGAACTATTTAAGGGCATAGAGAGATGACTCCCTAATACTTATGTCATCTATTTAGATAAAAACCAAAATTTTTATTCAACATGAAGCTGAGTAGGATCCATAAAATCTGAATCCATTGGATTGATTCCATTGGGGAATTTTTCATTAGAACCACATCCATTAAAGAGTTCCCCATTAGACTGAATTTCATCGAATAAATTAATTATGATTTTTTGATTTAGTTTCAACTCACATAAATTAAGGAGACTAATTAGAATCAAATTTCAGCCAATTAAGTGGAGACCATTAGACAGAGGGTACCAGATAGAGGCTGATTAAATAGGCTATTTCTTACGATGTTTTTCATACATAATTCTAAATGATTGAGAACATTCATATTTTCTAAATATCATGAGGATGTTTCAAAACCAAAAAATTCTTCATATAATTGTTTATTTTCATTATTATATTTTCCATGAAATTTTTTTTCACCTTAGTAGTGGAGGATTTGAATAAATTTATGAAATTCATAAAAAAATATAATGGAATGTGAATCTTGTAACTATGGATACACACTAGTTAATGAAAGGATTGATTGTTTTCATAGGGTGTATAAATAGTTGTGGTATGTTGATACAAAAATAATAGTTTGTGGTATAACAAACTATAGACGTAAATTTTCCATTGGGTTTGTATAATTTGTTTCTATGTGATTTTTTATTGGAAAGAATATAGTGTGATAATCTTTTTTTGTGAGAATATAAACTTGGAAAGGTGTGGTTCTTTTTACTAATCCATGAAAATTCCATTTTCTATCATTATTTTATATTTGTGGCACATAAAAGGTAGGATTTAAAAGTTATTATTTATTGTATAGTAAATTAAAAATGTTTCACAGGTTATGAAAGATTACTAAATAAGATAAGAAACATTCTGATAACAGAAAAAAGAACCATTGACTCACCCCACCTCTCAGTGGTCTCGATCCTATTTGGGAACAACATAGAGAACAAAATTTTTAATCAATGTATTAGAGTTCGATAAAGGTGCGCCAAACGTATAAGATATATTTGGAACACCCATCACCATTTTTTATATTAGTATCACTCATCATAATTAATAATTTTAATGGACCATCTTTTGAATAAAATATTTAAAAACTCTTCTAAACCCATATAAAAAATAGTTTTTAATATCAAAATACCATTTCCATTAAAAATCCATTTTAAAACATAAATTCCATAGAACATAAAAGGTAAGGTTTTGGTTTTTCAAAAATGTGGATTTAGATTATTGAATCAAAATATTGAAAAATACTTATTGATGATTAAAATGTATGTTTCATCCTATATGTTAAAATAGAAAAAAAAAATTCAATTATAAAGAAATACAAAAAAAATTCATTAAAAAAGATTCCAAAAAACATTAAAAGGTAAAAAAAATAAATGACCATTATTTTTCAGTTATGTCTTAATAAATAAATCTATAATACAATTTTAATCATATTTTCTTTGAGGATATGGAGTTGTAATGAAGAATTTAAAAATGGGTTATTTAAAATAATGTTCCTTTCCTTGAGTCTAACATTTATCGTACAGTATTTATCACCCTGAATTATGAACATATGATATTGTTTTAAATTTATAAGAGTTTCTTGATTTTATTATAAAATTTTACATTTTTTACACAATTTTATATTAATTTAATTAGTAATTTATGTTTATGTCAGGTATTTTGAGGATTTTTGGATCATATATCCCAGAAAATGTTGGTAGGGTGAATATGGTCAAAGTTTTCATTATTAAATCAATGGAAAAATAATAATAATGAAATTATTATTATTTTTAAAAATAAATTATACATTTAAAACCAATCAGGAAAAATGATCTATGTTATGATCAGGGAGACGGTAGGTCAAACATACAGATGAGTAATGTTTCTAGTTTTCAATCATCATCATGTAAAGAAGATATTTATTAATTTTATATTTCCATAATTATCATAATATCATTAATATGAATTTATTTATTCTTATTTTCTTAAATATATCATTCATGTGATGTGGTGATGAAAAAATGAGTCACATCATTTTATGGAGGTGGCAGTCTACATGTATACATCAACAACTTTATCAATTTCCAATGAATGGAAAGGTATTTAATTTAATGTTATTTTATCTATTATTAATTATAAATAGATCATAATCATATTATATATACAATAAACCAAACATTAAAAGCATCCAATGGTGGAGGTGATGGAGAATGAAATACATTGGTTCTCGAGAAGATCATTTATTGTACAAAGGAATGATGGTTTCATTTTCCATTTGATGGAAGAGGAGATGGATATATTTTATGATGTATAGATAATAACATATAATATTAATTAATATATTGTTGTCATTATTTAATTTTTTTTAAATAATTTAGGTTGGTAGAAAAAGAACCAAAATTAAAACCCCTGATTAAGAACTATACCACTTATTTAGAAAAAATCATATTGTTTACACCATAAGAAATCATAGATTATTTTTATAATTTAAAAAAGGCATGTAAAAAATCTATTTGGATGTAAGTAATGAAATTTGGTAGGTATTCTCTGATCCATATTTTTTAATGTGTTATAATATCATAGAGGATGTACACTTCTATAAGAGAGAGGAGGGGTAATCATGGATTTTTATAACCTAAAAATGTAATGTAATAAAATTTTGACTATAAAATAGATGATAAGTGATGTTAATAAAATTTAATATGATATTTATTTTTAATAATGTTAAAAATTTATAATTTGATAATATTATTTTATGTTCAAACCCTTATATTTTAGTTTCAAATTGATTGAACCCCTTTTGACATTTACTAAGGTATTAGACATTTCACAATTTATAGGAACACATGGTCAATATAAAAGTATTTTGGAATATATATAGTCCACGATTATCATTTTCAATAATAAAAAAATTCCTTGTCCCAATATAATATTTTTATAAATATTTATGTCATTTTATGAATTTTGATTTATTATAAAATAATAATAATGTCAATTTTAAAAAAATCGTTAATTTGACATATAAAATAACATTAAAACCATCGAATTAAAATATATGAAATTTTAACCTATATAATATATCATTTATACCAAAAAAAATAGTTATATGAAGTAATTCATTCAAAACAAATTACTTTAATAATTTCAAAATTTTTATATTTAATTTTTCTATTAATTTAATATATATTGTATCGGAATTGAGTAGAAATTTAAATTAAATATTTCATTAAAACAATTATAAATTAGTTTCTATGATAGATATATATAATATTTATTTCTCATTAATATTTATTTCCTAAAATAAATTTTTTATCATTATGTAATAAAATTAATGTTATTAAATCAAAGATATTTACATTTTTACTTTTCATAGAAAAAATATATAATAAAGGAAACTTTTTTGATAAATGTAATAAACAAGCCAGATATTCTTATACTTAGTTATTATGAATTAAATACAATCATACTATAAAATTCAGTCAACTATAAAGGTTATTATTTCATCTTTATAACATTAATTTTACCCTTAATTAACTTGTTTTACCTTTTCCATGGTAACGACCTTAAATATGATTATAATTCACAATGAAAAAATATAATAGTTAAATATTTTATGAGTTTGGTCATAATTAAATATATGTATCCAATCATTCAAAAATTAAAATAATTCATTTTAAAATTATTCCAAAAAATGTGATGAAAATATCATCTTTTTTAAAATAACTTCTTTAATACAAAAAAAATTCATATTACATTAAATTATAAAATTCATTTGGAATAATAAAATAATATTAAACATCATAAAAATGAATTTAATAAACTTTTAAACTAATATAATAAAATTATAATTTAAAAAAATCAATATGAAAATATAATTTTCAATAAAATTCAGCATTTCTAACAGTTCATTGAAAAAAAAAATTCAGAATAATATAATTATTTAATCATAATATAGAATATATATATTTAGTTAAAAAATATATTATTTTTATCAAATAAAATTTATTAATTAAACTTAAATTAATTATAATATTTTCAAATAAAAATAAATCCATAATTTTTTTGAAGAAATATTAATTTTGAAGTATAAAATTTCATTACAAAAAAATTAATTATTATTAAATATAAAATAATCAATAAATATTATTTATTATAAACTTTATTTATATATTCCATAATGTTTTTATACTATTTTTACCTACCAATTTAATGATTCGTTTATAATTAACATGTTAAAAAAATTATATTTCACAATTTTTTTATGTTTAGTATTACATTCCATTCATGATATAAAACATAATTGAGTTAATTTATAATACCAATAAGTCTCATTTCAACTTGAAGAAATACTATTTCTTAAGGATTAATGTTTCTTCCCAATAATGGTTCTCAATAATGATGTATAACAATTAGCCGAGTTTTTTTAAAATTATTTATTCTTCAATATATTGTTCATCCATAGTATCCAATACAAAGTAATAAATTATGTATCTTAAATATTTTAAATTGTTATTATAATGATTTAAAATCTATATCTACATTCTCTATATCATGTGGAGTGTGAAAAAAATCAATTTTTCATATTTATGACTTACCTTTACCACGTAGCTGTGAAATTCGTATTTCTTCACCACAATACATGAATGGTTATAATATTGTATTTAAGAAATATATATGTTATTTATGATAGAATTATTATTATAAAAAATGTGAATTATTATTTACATTTCATTCGTTCCATCTATATAAAAATAGAATCCTTTTTCATGCGTACATATATCTTAGCTTCTCCTCAAACGGTGTATTTCATTTTTTTTTAAATATATATACCTTTATGGATGACTATAATGATACATATGATGGGTATATATGATATTTATATTATGATTGAAATTTTTCAGATGATAAAATCATGATCATTTTATAATTTCTAGAACTACCAAACCGATATTCATTTGAAAAAATAGCTAACACTTGAGAAAATGATTTTAAGATGTAATTATTAATAATCAAGTATTGAAATATTATAAAATGATCAAAAATGATACAATAACTGTATGAACGAATAGATTATATAATTAACTTAATTATACATTCATTATATTATAGGATTGTGAAAATTCCATGAATTTAAAACTCCATGTTAAATTTTTTTTCCCTCACAGTTATTTTGGTGAGATACATTCTATATTCATTGCTTGATTCTATTATATAGTATATATACATCCCATTAAAATATGTGATTATTTTTATCATGAATGTTATTAAATTTAAATATCCATATAATGATATTTATTTTAAGGGGCTTATGATACAAAGGTCACAAAATTAGTGAAATTTTTATGTTACAATTTTGTTATTTATTAGGATTAATTATTATTAAGTTGTGACGATGAAATATTATATCCAAATTATTAATTAAAATAATAATTTTGTTCTCCTATGGATCGTTTTTTAGATCAAATTATATCTTCTTATTTTAATTTCTTCGCGTAGTCCTCAAAAAGGAAAGAAAGTTTTTAGGAAAATGATTATTTTTTTACTATTCAGTCTAGAATAATTTTCTTATAGGACAATATCCTATAAAATTTATTTTGGATAATTATTTTGTTATTGTCCAATGAATTTTTAATTTAATTTTCACTGAATGTTTTAAAATTTTAAAAATAATTTAAATGGAATCTTTACGATGTTTTTATAATGGGGCACTTTTAAATTTTTACAAAAAAATAATGGAATCATTGTTTTGACATAAACGAATTGAATAAAATTTCCATAAATATGACCACTCAATACCTTAATAATTATATTATATGTTTGTCAGGTTAACGTAAATGTAAAAAAATTTCAATAAAATTTTAGAAATTTTATGATTTTAACTAATTTATTTAGTTATGAAAAGGATTTTATAATGATCCATACTTCTCACACACACACATATATATATAATTATTCTATTAAGATTAATATTAATTATCTAACATAGGTATCCATTCCCAAATCATATAGGTCTACTTCCTTTTTAAACATTGACACATAAACTACTATTACATTAGATTCTCCTTTTATGTTATTTTTATCTATAACTATTCTTATACGTGTCATTCTTAAAAACATTATTGATAACCTCGGGATAAGGAAACATAATAAGGGTCAACATAGATGCATATTAGGGGTAAACAAGGGAGATAAAAGATCCTAGGATTTTTATGGGGTGAGTAAGCTTTTAGTTTCATTTTATTTCTTTGGTATTGATATAATGGGAATTCATAATGATATTTTGGAGGTTTCAATGGTTTTTATTGATATTTAAATCTGATATTACAAATGTTTAGGGGCGGATAGGTGGGATTCATAGTAAGTATAACTCATGCTTCTTAGTAAAAATAGTTTTTTAAACTATATGGGGTTTAAATTTCACGATAGGGTGGAACATGATTTGACCTAACACCTAACCCATAGGGTTGTGTGATTTATGTAGGTCTTATTGTAGAGGTGTATCACATTGGCTGATGAGGGTTAGTCTATCTATGCACGTAGACTCTATGTGGAGTGCCTTGGGATAGTGCTTTTCACATGGATAGTGCACTATTTCTCTAACCATACTCAATAACCAGGAGAAAATTTAATTATGGTTGATAATAAAATTTCCCCGTTTTTATTAGATCTAATTTTGTCCTCTATTTTTCCTCACATATCATGCATAATAGCTTTTCACTCATTAAGAGATCATCTTCCACCTCATTATATGATTTCATGTATCTCTTCTATTCTATATTACAATCAAACACAAGTTTTATATTTAGTTTAATATCATTAATATATTTTATCTTTTTATCTTTTTTCATTTTAACTCTCTATCTTCCATGTTATTTTTCTGTAATCTAATATTACCTATTTTGGATGAATTATAAATTAAAAAAATTTTACACATTCATGTATGAATTGAAAGCTGATAATATATGGTTTATATACTACTTGCATAATGATTATGGTCTATACATTTCCTATAAGGTATTTTTATTTGTTAAATTATCTTCATTGTTCCACAGAACATACCATGTGACCGTAGCTTCTAAAAATTAAAGAAAATCTAAAATTAATTGGTTGAGATTTAATTTGATTCATATTTGTCACCATGATATGTTTGTATGATTTTATCCTCAACCCAAACCACCTTTTATGTAAGTTTATACATATCTCTATGATATGAAAAACCCTTTTGGGTGTGTGATCTTTCCTCCTGGTTGTGGAAGAGTCAACTAAATTTAATAATATAATAAATAGATTAATTAATTTTATTTTAATTGAAGGGATTAATATATATGGGAATGTACACTAACATATAAATTTATTTTTATTTTTATTTTTTATTCTTATTATTTTGGTTTGGAATTGATGTTTATTAATGGTATAACACATATGATTATTATGATATTGAACAGATCATTATTACAGTACGATTCCAATGATGGGGATTGAGGTATGGTTCCTAAAAACTATGTATAAACATATATATTTAGCTCTTATTTTGTCTACACCAATGAAACTAGGTTTCTAGAACATTCAAGTCTGATACTATTCTAATTTCCTTGTGATCAAGGTGGTTTCCTTAGTCTACCACCCTATGACTTAACCCATTTGGTCTAATTTTTTGTTCATATATAGAATATACCAGATATGATAGATACTTTAACAAATTATACTAATGATTTAATTCTAATCAATTGGCACATTCTCATCATTCTGTCCTTTTTAAGGTTTTATTTTTATATCTCATTCACATCACATCTTTACCCCTTATTCCAAAACATGGTTATAGTTTTCATACTTATTTTTTATTTGTTATCGAAACCATTGGTGGTGGTCTACTATGTATATATCAATCCCTATTCATGTCATTATTTAGTTCCTATATAGAATTTATTGATGTATCTATGGAAAAGGAAAAGTTCACAATCATGGATTCTTGAATGATTTGTAGCATGAGATCTTAGCCTCACCAAATCAAGGCTAGGATCATGATGCTATTAGAGATATCCTTTTTTGTCCTCTATTTATTTTATATATTTGTTACACCCTTGATTTTATATTACTTGTATATCTATTTATATAGTTATATTTAGAAATAATCATTATTTTTTTGTAAATGAAACCACATGGGATTGATTTTTATTAATATCTATATGATTTAATTTTGATTCTATTTTTTAAATATAATGATTCCTATATTTATTTATTTAATTTTCCAATTTTTCTAATTTAATTATGAGGTTATAGTATCCCAATTTTACAACCATAGACCCCTTGCTTCTAGTCAGCAACCTCTTATATAGTGATGTGATTTTGAGGCCCTATGACCAACTGGGTTTCAATATTATGAGTGAACCCATTCAAGGACACTACAAAGATATATTAGAGGATTTATTTTAATATTTCAAACTTGTTAGTGTTCGTATAAAGGATAGTAGGATGTTTCAATGTTTGTTAATGATCTTATTCATGAGATTATCTTACCTAAGTATAGGGGGAAAATAAATTTTTCCAAGATGGAAAATGATATTCTAGATTAATAATACTATAGTTTCATTGATTTCAATATTTGGTGACATAGATGGATTATGAATTTTGTTATTGTTTATTTCTATTCCAACCATTTCTTATTACATAAAAAGATTATTGATCATCCATCAGTATTGTGACCTTAGAGATTAGTTTCCAATGAATTATTCCATTACTTGTACGATGCATTGCATGCGTGCATGATACATAGTTCCTTGAAAATATATTTTTTTTTTTAAATTAACATTTCTTCTGGAAAATTAATTTAAATAATTAGTTATTAATGATTATCTATGAAACTAAATATTGTTTTATATTATAGTATTATGATTCCATCTTAATTTACTAAGTATCATAAATTTTTTTCATGTAATTATATCTTTATATACTATATCATTAGTTGATTTTAAGTAAATTGTTGTAATTTAAAATTTAAAGGGTTAATGTAGCTCTGTAAAATTAGGAATGAGTATTAAGCTAGTAAAATCCTAAAATATTACCTATTATATTTTATTATTGAATTTTAAAACCACGATGTAATTACATGATCCACCAATGACAATTTATAAATCATTAAATCTAATAAATTGGAAATGTAACTTCATTTATATCATCAATAATATGAATAAAAGAATTGATAAATTTCCAATTTTCATATAGTTTCCATTAAACTAGTATTCTAATCAATACACAAAAAGTAAAATCATCTATAAAATTTAATTGAAACTCAATACTTCAACATACCTTGATAATTCATAGAGATTTACCAAGAACATACCATATTGGTATATAGTAATAAATTCATCATGTGATTCTTTGTGATTCATATTTCAACTATACCTAAATCATGGAGTAGAAATAAGGATGTGGATTACTTATAAGAAGTCTTGTACTAGTCCATCATTTATATCTACAGACTTTAGTTTTCATATGTTTTCTAAGGTGAGTTATTGGAGTTTTTATAGCTATTCCATGATGACATCCTGATATTGGGTTCTTGAACATTAGTGACTATCATGACCCATAGGTTGTGGGACTATATAAACTAGTTTTTACCTCCCCTAGTTCCACCGATGGAACCTCAAGAAATCTACAATGTTTGAGATGATTTACTATCCTGAGAGGGGTTTTGGTGTCCAATGAATACTCTGTATATAGTTCCATAAACATAAGATTTTATGGAAGAGTTGACTTGACTATATCAGATTAAATATCCAACAAATATTTCAGGTGATATTAGCCCCTAGGATACTCAGTAATGACTTGGGACATCTTTTATATCATCATGAATCTTGATAGTCCTCTTAAGTAGAGTGTAAATCTCAAAATTAATATTATTCTTATATCCAGAATGTATTGGTAGTATGTTCATAATAAAGAAGATCATCACTAGGAAAATATTTAGAGGGATTTACAATATTGCTTTTATGAAAACATTTACCTTGATAGTTGGAGGGTTAGTTGAGATAGCTAGTTCATGCACCTGTAGAGGGTTTCTATGTATGTTATGGATTATATATCTCACTTCAAATATATTCATCTCATTGTTCCTATCTGTACAAATTATGTGTTTGATAGAGACATTATCATTAAGGATTGACCTCAAAATTCTATTTGAACATAGGTGAATTATTTTTAGTTAAATACCATGTTTGAGATAGTAAACCAGACACTTAATACTAAACAAAACATGTTTGAAAGAAGTGGTAGAATTATAGGAGTAAAAAAAATCATTGTGGTATAATATCTAGTTGAAGGATTATTTACTTCAATAATTATTGTGAGGGAATTACCCACCATGGTACATGTGATGGAGGATTTTTGGACTGTCACTAGAGTATAATTAAATTTCATGTGAAGCCTTTGTGTAATATATCTTCAGTGGAGTGAAAATCCTAATTTAGGATGGAAAATTTTCAATGGGGTTTCAAATTCATTCCTATAGTGGCTAGTGAGAGTGGATCTACACAAACTCATTCTATTAGAGTTTTATCATAAGCTCTTCATTATGATGGAATCTGGGGTATTACCTATTGATCATGCTTAGTGGGTAGTCATGGTCATTCTAGAGAGACGCCAGTGATATATGACCAACATATCTACATTTCTTAGGGTATTCATGTTTTATCATATTTCTAATTTTATGGCCATATTCACATTGAGTAAGATGTATTAGGGGTCAAAAATTTAACCTTGTATAGTTTGAAGTATGATTTTTGTTGTATCTACTTTTGTATCAATTTTATTTATTATGTGCACTTACCACTCTTTTATTTATGTCCCTAACATGGAAAAATGTTGGAATTACATTCATTATTTATTTGGCGTGGTGTCACTAGATACTATTTTGGGTATTCAATTGGAATGTGTACACTAGTGTAAAGAGTTCACCCATTAGATATGTGGGTATCTGTTTATATGGAATTTATTTTTATTTGAGTTGAAATTTTTCAATTTCATTATCAAAATGGATTGGTTGTTTCTTTATCATTGTTATAATGAAAAGTATTTCTAAAGGATTCATTTTTATCATTGTATGGTGACACTTATATTCATAATTGTGAATTTGATGTCCTGGTGTGTCGATCTGGACATAGAACCATGGGTTATGTATTGTGATTCCCTATATTTATAACATTTAAATTTTTTATCACGGAATGTGTCAGGTTATATTTTCCCTAATTATAGATTGTTTCATTGATTTATTCACGGATGATTTTATTGATTACCTCATGACATAGAGGTTTTTGTTTTAAATTAATCTATTTTGAGATACTAAACTAATGTTCATTCTTCCTTACTGGATGTTTGACATTGAGGTTAAAGAGATACAGTGATGGCTAGATGAATTATATGTAAAGGGTTATATTTGAACCAGTATTTCAGCTAGGGGTTCACCAATTATGTTTTGTAAGAACTTGGATGCAACCATAGGGTTCTGTATGGTTCATTGGAAATGAAACTACATTACTGTTAAGAATCGGTATCCATTAAATTGCATAGAAGACCAATTTGATTGAAATAATAAAAAAAATGGTTTTTTCATGGTTACATCTGATTTCAAGATATCACCAGGTCTATGTGATACCATCAAACATACTACATACACCATTATATAGTAGGTATGTTCATTAAGAGTATCAGATAAAATTTTTAGTCATGTAATGATTCCAACCATTTTCATTACCTTGATTATTCTTATTTTACATATATATATGGATTCATTCTTATCAGTGTGATGTGATAAAATATTGGAGAACTCATGGACTCATCACTATCCTGTTATGTAACATGATATCATATTGTGTAGATTGATAGATCATAGGTTCTATTCCAAATTCAATAAATGAAATATCTAAAATATCATGGTTCTCTTACTAGACATATTAAATTATAAGTATGATTATTAGTTGAACTAGAGAATGTGAGGCTAGTATTTTATTAGGAGAAACCGAATACAATTTCACACATATAGTGTTTTATGGGGCATGATGGATATTAAAGGCATTTTATAAAGTATTTATTAGGACGTCTGTCATGTTTATCTTATATAATTAGTGTGAGGATTATTTTTAAAAGATGAAGGGAATGCATGAATCATCCCTGGTCCTGATCCTACCTGAGACTAGAAGAGGTAATTACATTTTTAGTGATGCCTCAAGCATTACCCATGGTGTATTTCTATTGAAGGGAATTCATGACATTGCAGACATGTTTCAGTTTTTGTGACCTCATTAACATAATTACCCAGCACATGACATTATGAGAAAATTAGTTTCCCATGCCATACATTTTTTGAGAAAATATTTTCTAGGAGTGAATGGTTTGGTGTGTAAAAACCACTAAATCATCATGTATATCTTCACACAACACGACATGAACATCATATGGAGGAGATGGTTTGAATACCTTTTTCTCGTAGACATTAATATTTCATATATACTTAGAATGGGAAATCATGTTGCGGATTCTCTGAGATGGAAGAATCACACATAAGGTATTTGAGAATCCAATGACGATTAGATGCTGATAGATCATATTTATGAGATGGTTATGGTGGAAAAGATATTTATGATAATCCTATTCTTATGAACATGGATGTAGCATCCACACCTCTAGAATGTTTGAAGAGGATGAAATTTTGTGATCCCAAAGGATTAGTCCTGAGGGAGAGTATTTTAGGTAGAGTCCAACCACATGATTCATTTATCTATGAATATAATAACCTTCATATACATGGGAACATATGAGAGTCTACATACATGAGAAGTGAATTAATATTATAAAACCATGCTTCCAATTGTGTAGTGCACCCATGTATTTCCAATATGTACCCTGACATGTACCGCCAAAATAGGTGGCCTGTGAAGAATCATCCAAATGTATGTTTAATCACTTGGTGTTCAACATTTTAGTAGGTGAAGGTGGGTGACCCATGGCCTTTTCCTTGAATATCCATCCATGATCCTAGAATGGATTTAAGACATTATCACAATGGATTTCTTGCCTAATTTACTAATGTCACCTCAAGGAAGCGAATAATTTTACTAATCATTAACATGATGATGAAGGTATCCCACATTTTTCATATCTAGGAGACCCAACTAATAGACCATCTATAAAAACTATATGTTAGTGTTATTTTATTCATACATGGGGTCCCTAATTATAAAAAAGTTTATAGGGAAACTTGATTCTTGCTAAGGATCAAGAATGGGTTTCAAAAACCAATTGGTACACCTGTAATTCTGATTACATCTTACCACCCACACACTGATTACTATTTAGTGTAGACAATACATGATGTAGAAAACATTATTCGAAATGATTCATTTATATCATTTTTTCATTGCAGAAATATATACCACTTCTAAAATATTTCAATAATAATAGTTGTCAGGATACCATAAAGAATGATCCTTATGAGGAATTATATTTTATATCATGTTGATTACCTTTTTAATTTCTAGATGTAGGATATAATATGATACTAGGAAATTGTATCATAAAATATATTTTGGATTAGGTACAAATTATCAAGATTTATCTAATTACATATAAGTCTAGAATTAAATTTTATATCAATTTTCATTAGCGAACTCTTGATTTTGAGGTATGAGATCATCTTTTAATGTTTGTTTTATATAGACTGGGACATAGGAAGATGCCATTTCAAGGAAAAATAAATCCTATTATCATTGGATATTTCAGTATTTTCTAGAGATTCAGGTCGATATCCAATCATATGGTAAATAACTATAATTTTGGAATGATAATTTTTTTCAAAAAATGTGTGTTATATTTATTTTTCCCCAACACTAAAATAATTTTTTAATGAATTGAGTATTACAGGAAATGTTACTATATGAATAAAACCATTATATGAAAGTTTTCCAATTTTTTCCCTTTATCATTATGAACATTTATAACTATACTCTTGATAATTATTTTTACAATATCATTAGTATTTATATGTAAATTTTGAAATATGAGAATTGATATAGAAAGAATATATGATGGCATCAACCATTAGTGACATTCCATTTGAAGCCCATTTTTTTGAACAAGGGAGTGTGGTATCATCAATAGTGTACACCCTTGACCAAACCCAATATGAGAATTAACAAATTAATGTTGAACAAAATCACCAACATGAGAAGTTAAAGTTAGTGGATATTAACACTTGGTCGATGTTAGTTGAGGCACCCCACAAAACTACAATAATCGAACACTTTAATATTGGGATGTACAAAACTTTAATAATATGTTATATTTCCATTAAATAGTGTTTAATTACTTTGTAGAAACAAAATTATTATTCAATAATTTATATTTTATGAATTTTTTTCTTAAAAACATTGAGTTGGAATTTGATAAAAAAAATTCAGAGAGAGATTTCAATTTTCAGAAGAAAAATTAATAATTATTACAATAAACTAATGTATTATGAATAATGTTTATTTAAATTAAATATTATCATTAAAAATGGTATTTTGTAAAAATAAATGATAAAATAATTTAATTTTTTCATGTGCCCGAAATTTTACTATTTTTTTCAATGTGCTGTTATTTTTAATAAATAAGGATTTTTAGATCGAATAGATAAAAATCATATATTTATATAATTATTAAGATAAAATAAATATAAAATTTTAAATCACATTATCAAAATTATTTGAGGGTTAATTTAAGAAAATTTTCTAAAAAATCTGTTTTTCTTGAATGGAAAAAATAAAGTTTCAGTTATTTTGGTATGTTAATGTAATCACAATTATTTCATAATAATTTAATAATTAATTTACAAAAAACTAAAATTAAAATATTTTATTTTACTAATATTATTTAATTTAATACATTTGAATCATTTTTCTAAATTTATAATTTACATTCCAAACTCAAATAGAAATGTTAACATTGAAAATCTAATTTTGTGAAAGCAATAATTTTCCTTGGAAAAATAAGTAACATAAAATAATGTTCACCGCATGTATATTAAAATAAAATAAATTGTGTCCCGTTTTTTCAATAACATGGTATTATACCATGGTAAATCCCATGGTTTTACATTTACCACCACCTTTGTGTCCAAGGCCGTTATTTAAAAATGAATAAAAAATCATACAATTTTGGTAAAAATATTCAACATTTTCTACATTTAATTTCACTCAAAATTTATACTCAATGAAAATATAATAGTATTACCTCTCATGGAGTCATACCAAGGTGACCTCAAGCCCCCAAGGCCCGAATCCTCAAGTTTTAGGTGATACTCTTCATGGTACAAATAATATCAACTGCTCTTCCTTTCAGGTTCCCAGTTTTATGTTTTACGTAATTACAATTTTCAAACTATGTTCTTCCTTCCATATTTTTTTTAAATTTCATTTTCACAAGTAATTTATTAATGGGATATCTATGTCCCATTAAATTTGTAATATTTTCTAAAATTATGTTTCATACCATTAATGTTGTTGTTTTTTCTCTAAAAATTCTCTATTTTCTTATGAAAAATAAAATTGTTATTTCTTTGTTTAAATACCCAACCCACATTTCCTTCAAGAATTATTAACCATCATTTAAAAAATATTTATTTTATTCTTTTATGAACATACATAAAACTTTAATTCCATTTCTATTGGTCAAAAATGAAAAATTGATTGATTCATTAAAGAACATTAGAAACACAATGATTCGGATATATAAACAATTTTATTTTATTCTCCATGGATAATTTTTGAAATTATTTATTATTATATTAGTTAATAAAATGAAAATATTACATATTAAGGTTTAACCCTCAAATTTGTCAAATTATTTGGGTAAATAATTTAATCTCTATATATGACATGTTATATGAAACCTCAATAAATAAACTTAGTAGTTTTGACGACACCTAAGTGATTAACCTTGGTGATATTATTATGAATGTATAAATTAAATATTATTTTAAAATTTACATGTACGATACAATATTATTTTTATGATATTATTATTTTTCTCTTTTTCAATCCATAATGACATTCCTCATATTCTTGTTGATTTTTTTCAAGATCACGTGTAAATTGTTTCTCTTGTTTTTCCTTTATAGGTCATTTCATATCCCTTTCTTTTATGTATGTCCCAAAGTTATAATAGAAAGTAAAATTAGTTAGGATAAACCATTGAATAATCATATCTCAACTTTTAGTTGACAATTTTATACTTTCATGTATTATGTTCTTTGTTTCCAAGAAACTAATCTTTAAAATATCCTCTATTTTGTACAATTTAATAAAATGATTATGTAATAAAAAGGTGGAATTCCATAGATATATATCTTCATTACAATTATTGTTCCATGAATAATTTCTACCATATATAATTTATAAATCAATATCGTGTTGATATATCTCATAATTTTGATCCTTGGGATGTTTAAATAGAGGTCAATGATTTTTTGAGGAGTATCTTACTCATATTATCAAACAAAGCATGGATGATCTTCAAGGTAAGACTACATATAAATTATGAGTGATATAGATGTATGTCCATATATTGGAATATACAAGGGAAATATATTGGAGCTGATTTATTTTGACAATGGCTTGAGATATTCTAATATTATGATTTACCCCCCTTGAATACAAATGTAGGGATTAGTTTCTTTAATATAGAATAATGAAATATATATATTTTTCTATGAGGTTTGTAACCCTCTAGTTTAATTTTAATTCGATTCTTTTGATATAATGTTAATTAATAATGATTTTTTTATTGTTTCCCATGTATCTAGGGCTTGATCAGAGCCCATATTCGTGATTTTTGGAGGAAATGTGTGAGATGTATGCTTAGTATAAATTGTGTTATCTAGTCGTAAATGGTTTTTAAAATAATATATGGTGTTACAATGCATAGTAAAATGCCGAAAAATTTTACCTACACATAAAACCTATGAAAAAATTTAGTGTAAATTTTGTAGGTCTCATTGTGTTTGTAGATCACATGGGGTGCACATAGTTAGTCTACCCTTGTGCCTAGCCCATGAAAGGGGTGCCTTGGGAGAGTTCTCACATGGTTAGTGTGCAGTTTTTCCAATCATGTGGCCAAATAATGAAACATCATAATGATGGATTAAAATAATATCTTCTTTAACTTCATTAAATATTATTTTCTCCTCTCTTTCCCCTCACTTCTCACACACAACATCACCTCACTCATGAATAACTCATTCTCCACATCATTCTTATAAATGAGGGTTCTCCTACACTAGAGATCAGAATCAGACACATTTCATGTTGATATACTTCTCTCGGAATGATTCTATATACATTAAATAACTTTAGGTGTTTTTCTATCCATATTTTGTATTTGTTTTTTCAAATTAAGTGTTTTATTTTAATGTAATTATACTATTACTCCATTTTCATATCATTCTATTCTGAAGATGAATTTTATATTGAAAGATTGATCTAATATATGAATATAGTACTGGGTCTGTATGTTTTGAGTAAGGTATTATAATTTATTAAATTATCATTATTATGCTACACACTTGATCTTTTTGGAAGTTCTCCTAAAAATTATTTAGTTTTTCCAATAAAATGTTTGAGATTTAATGTGATTCCAATATAAAACATCTGCATAGTTTGAAGTTTCCATCCTCTACTCGAATAACCTTCAAGGTTTATTCATTCAAATTCCTATGATAAGAACCCCTCCTATGGGTTTTCAAGTATGAAACCTCGTTTTAGAAGTTATAGATAATTTTTTTGTGTTAATGAATTGACTAATAAAGGTTATTTTCATTAAATTGATTATAATTTTATGGAATAGTCACTAAAATAGAGCTTTATAGTTTTAATACTTTTTGATAATGTTTATTTTAGTGTGGAGTTTATTTTTATTAATGGAATAGTACTTATCATTATTATGGTATCAAACCAATCATTATTAGTATACATCACCAATTAGGGGTATTAAGGAATTGATTTTAAAACATACATATAGAGAATATCATTGTATATCATAATGCCTCATACATTGGTTCTGGGTTAATGGATCATGTGGGTCACATATTATTAAATGTTCCATGAACTAAATTATTTCACCCTATTTATATCCCTTAGACATGGCCGATTTAGTCATATACATTTTAAAGATGTGAAGTCTCCATAGCTAGTTGATACTTTCACACCATAATTTAATGTATCTTATTCATTAATTTCACCTACTCACAATTCAAGACTTCTTCATGATTTTATTTATAAATTCCATTAAAATTTAAGATTTAGAATTTATTCTATCATGTGGTTATAGTTTTAATACACATGATGTAAGTTTTATAGATACTATTTATTGTATCCAAAATAATTTATTGAATTACACTTGTTATTGGTTATTCATAATGTAAGTATGATTTACTACCACTGCCCCTATTTTATTATCATGGTTTCAATATTTATTAATTTATTATCACTATTCCACTATTTTATCTGGGAAGGTATAGTCTATCAACTGTACCACTGAACACCCTCACCACTAGTCAATAGCCTTTCCTATACTTAGTGACAATATAGAGGCCATGTGACCTACCATATTTAGAAACTATATGAGTAAATTGAGTCTATGACATTACAAGATACATTTATGATCATTTTAGTATAACATTGGAAAATATATATGAGAACATGATCATGAAATTCGAAATACATACCATTTATATCATAGATCATAATCATGATACATTGAATAATTCTAGGATAATCATAATAAATAAATCATAATGTAATCAAATAACATGATCCATGAAATTAAACCATTGGAAGAAGTCATGAGATTATGTTATACACATAAGATTATAACATTGTAAAGACTTATAAAGGGAAAAAAGTTCTATCATCAAGCTATGTAAATGATATCAGGTCCACACATAAATATCTAAACATAGAACGTGGTACCTGGATAATCTTATGGACATGAATTCCATGTCCATTAATCACTATATATAAATGATTACTAATTCCATGCATAATAATATCGACATTAAATTTAGATGTATACTAAATCTTATAAACATGAAAACTAGGTCCACAGATGAAATTGTGAACATAAAATCATTTTGAATCATATCATAATTACCTCATATATTATACAACATTACCCAATTCATTTTAGGGATATATAGGTACCACCCATTATATAGTTAAAATCGCACATATGTATGTCACTTGATAATAAAACACCCATCATGTATGAACCATGAATTGAAATGAGTTTAATATAAATTTCATTATATTATAACCCATTGAAATGAAATAGGTTACATTAAAAATGTATCATTTCATTATATTATTACCATTGAGAATGAATTAGATTATAAACATTTCATCTTTTCATATTTTATCATCCCATGGAAATAAAATGGGTTTCAGAAACATGTAGTACTCATAAACATACGTCATCTAATAAAATAACAATGATGGTATCATTGGATCATACCCTCAGTAAATAATATGTTATATCAAGGGTTGTAAATTTTTATGAATATAAATATGATTAAAAATATATCAAAAAGCACTTGAGGAAAACAATTTTTTTGAAATTAATACTTCAAAACCTAAACAATTGCACAATATGATATAAAGGATTTTATCATATAATATCCATATAAAATTTTAAATTAATATTCAAATTATTCATCTTTAATGGAAACAGATATTTCATTTCAATCTTTATAGGTAATAAAACTTTCCATTAGTATTTTGTAAATAGTAATGAAGTACCCCATTTAAAATATGAATAGAATATTCTTTTTAATTTTTTTATTATAAAAGTAAATCATGTGTAAAAATGAAATTAAAAATTCTAGTATAATAGTAATAATATTATTTAAACATTTTTTGTAAATTAAGGATATGAATGATTTTTTTTTTGACATATGTGTGGAATGATGTCACTTTCCTTAATAACACATTTTCAGTTTCTTTATTACATAAGGTGAGGAAATCAAATGGATAAAATATATTTTCATTAAATAACCATATGAGAATAAAATTATGGTTTTCTTAGTGTTATATCATAACACATCCTCATTAAAAACATAATTAAAAACAGTCCTGATAAATAATTAGATTGTAACGTAAAAACCTTACTATAACTGTCACTTTTTAATCATGAGTACCATTAAAGAAATATATTGACATATATATTTGAATACCCCTAATATTCATAATTATAAATTAAAAATAAATTCTTGTGCACTATATACACCACAAATAATTAATAAGTTGTGAATATGGTATTTTCCTCAAAGAGTTAATAAAGAGATGAAAATCCCTTACCTTGTGATCCACTTGTTTCAAGAGTTTATACACCTCTTGCATAAAAAAATTAAATTTGTTAAACATGATGAAAAAAATCATAAAAATACTTATTATATAATATATTTTCATTATATATATATTTTTTGAACCAAATATAATGGTATAGATAGGAAAATGTATTATCACATTCATAGGGATGTTAGGATATACGTATACATGGACATTATTTTTATTTTTACATGTATGTGATGAAAGAATGGTATAGATTAATTAAATTATAAATAATTATTATATCAAATACATTATATATAGTCATATATTAAATACTTATTACTATCAATGTAAATTAGAGAAGAAAATATAATCGCATCGCTTCATGGAGGTTGTAGTCCACATGTACACTTCAGAGACATTGTTGTTTTAAAACAATATGGAAGTTAAGAAGTTAGATATGATATTATCAGTTTATATTTATAATTACTTAATATGTTTCATATATAAACATTACATCCAAAAATAAATACTCATCGATAAAATATGATGAGGTGAAATTAATTTTATCGGTATGTGGAGACAATAAGCCATATATATGCAAATGTGATACATTGACATTGCATGTTAATGTAAAGAGGATTAATAATGGTTAGTTCATATTAATAAAACTATTAAATTATATTTAGGATGATAATTTAAAAAAAATTAAAAAAATTAACAAGTTTAATATAGGTAAAAATTAATTAAAGGGAAAGTGATCGATTTAGGTGATTACCTATCCATTGAAATAACTCACTTAAAAATCTACTTTTGTATCATAGGGTGGGTTTTTTGGGAATTAGAAAACCAATATAATATGAATAAGGATTTTTAAAATTTATTTTTCTCGGGATGGTCGATCTATAAGGATGATGGGGATGTGAATTGGAAGGGGTGTCATTTTATAAGGGAGAAAAAGAGACAAATGTGAAATTAAAAAATAAATTAAAATATAATTAAGTATTTTCAATATAAACTCACAAAAATGGTATGTCATAAAATCTAGGGAATTATTTTGTTTAAAACATATCTATAAATAATATTTAAATTGGTTTATATGGTGATTTAAACATTATATTTTGGTTTGATCGCATCGTTAATCAATTTATCCTTTAATGTGCTAACATATTTTTCACTGTTATGAGGTTATATTTTCACATATAAAAAAGTATTAACTCATAAATTAAAAAGGGATGAAATTTTGGACCATATACTTTCTTATTTTTTATATTTATTGATTTTAGTGATCTATAAATAATTTAATAGAATTTATTTTCATAAAATATCATTAATATATATTTTGAGTCAATTTAATTAATTTAATATAAAAACAAAAGTAAAAATATTGCATTCAATTATTCTCCATTTATATATTTATTTAATTTTTGATTTGTCTGTATAATTCATGTAACACAACACATCAGTCATCATTTTTTAATTTTACTACTCTAAAATAAATATGTTTCCATTTTCTTTTTATTAACAAAATAATGCATCAACATTTTATAATGATTGAAGATAAATACATAATATATATATATATAATATAAATAAATTTATATAATGAAAATATTTTTGTTAATATTTATATAGATATTGATATTCATTCATAAATTTCCTTTTCAGTATTTGGATATATAAGGGATCTTTAAAACAACGTGGGTGATACTTTGTAACTTTCTATGATTTAATTATTGCAGAGGTAATTTTCAATAAAATGTGTCCATTAAAAAATAAATTTATAGAATATGTTAATAATGGAATAATTAAATTCGTACAATAGGAATTAGTATGAAAAAATATTGCCTTATGACATATTTTTAACCTTGATTTATATGATTTACCCTTTACATAGATGAAAATGTTTTCCATGGTACTATTTATTTTGGAAAAATTAAAACGGTAATATTTTAAAAAAAATTAACCCCCTAATTCCAAAGATATAATCCATTAGATAACATTCAGTGTCTTTGAGTTTGATAAATTAATTATCAAATATGTTTTCAAACTATGACGAATAAATAATTTATTAAAAAATAAATTTAAACATAAAAGTTATTTTTTTATCTCATACATAAAATAAATTAAAATAAATGATAATTTTTATATAAACATATATTTTATTCATTAGATAAAACTTATCATCCAATATTGATCAATTTAATTTATTTACAAGAAAATAAATTTCTCGAATAAAAATAATATTTTAAGAAAATGTATTTTTACATAGAAATTTTATTTATACAATATTAAAACAGAAAATTGTTTCTAATGAACAAAATTTAAATATTAAAAATATAAAATAATTACTTTCAGTATGAAAATATCTTAATAAATTGATCTTTTTAAAATCGTGGAACAAATATACAGTTTCCAATAGAAATCGTGACTTTTATCTATTTATTGGAAAATAAATATTTTTATAAAAATCCATGAAATTCATTCTAAAATAATTATTATATTATGATTTAAGAATTTTAGTTAGTTTATGTTATATATTTTTTAATGTTTCCTAATATAAATATAATATTTTCTCACAAAAAAAATAAAATCATATTTAATAGAATAATTTTTTGTATGATATCACATTACTGAAAATATGAACACTTATATCTTAAAAATTAATAAGTAAATTTATATTAAGTGGGATATAATTCTATATATTTCATATGTTTTTTAATATTATTTATAACATCCAATTTAATTTCATGGTTATAAGGATCATATATAAATAATAAAATTTTAATAGAATATCACAATTCATTTAATCTCAGTGTTGCGTTTAACATTAGCGATTGATGAAACTAAAATTCATTTGACAAAATATTTCACAAAATATTAAGGTCGTACATTCTTCCCTTTTTAATAAATATTATCCAACTAATTTGATCTTGAACTCGGTAATCACATGTTTTATATTTGAAATTTTTTTGGAGATCCCAAATCAGAAAAGGGTTATTTTGAAAACCTCTCAAAATGAAAAAAAGAAAATTTGATGGTCATATTGAAGAACAAATAATTGATTATAATAAAATAAAAAGTCATAGGAATGTATAAATATGTACATATAAGAGAATAACAACATCCAATAATTAATAGGGGAGATGGTTTGGAGAATTTTAACCATAAAAAACCTTATATTTTTTATGAATGAAGCGACCATCGAGTAATATGATATAATGGTAAAATATTAATATTTAATTTCAGGATAATTTCTCTACTACTGAAGTATTATTTGAAAATCATGGAAAATTATACTAACATGATTTCTTTCCACATAATAAGTATAACATCATCATTTTATTATTTTTTGAATAATTTAATATCTATTTCTTACTCATATAAATAAATATACAAGATGAATCACTCATTATTTAAGAAATAAAATTATATTTTAGTATATCATAAAATAAAATAACTAATGACAATTCACAAATATTGTCTCAAACTATTATCCAAATACATAATGATTACCATATGTTAAATAATAAATTAATTTCTAAGACCTCATAAATAACCCCCAATGCTCAACATAATCCATTCCAAAAATATCTACCCTTATGAATCCACAAAAATATTTTGTTATAAAATTGAAATCTAAAAAAATAGAATGAATAAATCAAAAAATTTATCCACAGGTAATATAATGTTTCTTAAGATTTCATATACCAAACATGTGAATACCTCAATCATAATATTCTATTAAAAATATTGCTAACCATAATCACAAAGAAAACATATTGAAAAAATATATACTCAAAAAAATTAACATAATCCTTATTCCTCGTATAAAATCACAATCTATTAAATAAACTTCAGAAATCTAAAAATGAAATAAATTTCATCAAAGATGATCTAAATCAAATTTTCATAAAATACACAACCAATTTCAAGGCCATAAATACTATCAATTTCAATAATAATTTTATACCAACTAAAAAATATTAACTCAACATAAATGTTATATTATGTTTTATCTTTCACTTAATCATGTGTCCACTTAAAAATACCACCTCACATCTAAATCCATTTTTTATTATTAATACCATTAAAAAAATATTTTCAAATAATTAAATTAAAAACATTTTTAATAATTCATTGATGTAAATTATTTTTATGACAAAAATATCATTAGTTTTACACTTATAAATCATAATTATTGAATCCGCCAATAGTTAAATCATTCCACGTCATTTTTAAACAATTAACCATGATTCAACACCTTATTAACAAATAATTAATTCCATAATATTAAATAAGAATCATGTATTACGATTCATAAGCCACAATTTACTCAAGTGTAATGATTTTATAATATGTATTACTTTTAACATACTACATACCTTTCATATGTCATTCTTAATATCGTGATCGTCATCAGTGAAAGGATTACATGTAAAACCTTTCATTTTTTCATTCCATATAAGACATAAATTTTCATAATTACCATAAATTCACCATTTAAAAAACCATTAAGGATTCCTTATGGATAACATTATTATATCTAACATCACCTTTTATAGAAAATGAAAACATAAATACATGAAAAAATTACATGAAGTACAACGAAAAGGATAAGGGGGTTACAGGGGTTATAGATTTGAATCCCTTAATCATCCCCACAAATGGTGCTCTTACAGCCTTAGATGATGGAAACAATTTTTTTTAAAATATTTACACTTTGATCACTACTAAAATGTCTGGATAGAAATTAAACAATATTACATTCTCTAATAGTGTTCCAAAACTCGAGCCCCTAGTTGAGGAGTATACTAGGGTCCCTAGTCGCATATGTGATACCCCAAGGGGTAGGCTTTCTAGTGAAAATAAAACTTACCCAGGTAGAATAATCAAACTTTTACACATTAATAAATAAATCTAATAGATACCAAAAAATAATAGTATAATTCATGGGCACAGCCTTTTAACTCAAAGGGGTTTGTAATGCAATGAAGTCCATTAATCCTAAAAGAAAAAATTCATAACAATACCCAACTAGACCTTCATTTTTCATGATTCCATGCTCACATGTTCCATCCACATTCACCTTCAAACCCTGACTAGGAGGCTCCCATTACACCCAAGGACCACAATGATTTTTATTCTTGATTATAGGGAACCTACAAGACACATAAAGGAGAACTCTAATCAAGGACACAATATACCACCCTCGTAACAAACCTGAAATTATCCACCAGAGATTTGAATCAAAAAATCAAGACAATAGGGTATTCCCACTTGATATTCCATGAAGCATTCATAGACTCCCAAATAATCCTACTCACCACTAATATCTCCACTTCCCTACTTTTCAAGGCAGTTCTAATTCATCCATTACCATTAATCCAATAAAATAACAAATATCCCATTTAATTCCCACATAGATCAACTCCCTTAAATTTTCCAAAAATACTTCATATAATCCATGCCTAGTTACATATGAAGAACATGAGCCATAAATTATCTACGGATAGGTTGACAAAACACAAAAACATAGAACACAAATGAAACCCTTTCTATTTAATGTTATTATATGTTTGAATATCATGCTTCCAATAAAAAAATAAGGAAATTAAATTTCACCTATACCACTTTACACCAAGTCTTGGAAGAAAAACCATCTGATAAACTATTCTCATTCAACCATTCATTGAAATCTTTCTATAGAAAATCCATGATACAGGTTCTAGGAAGAACCACCTATCAGGATCTGAACCTATGGAGATACTCCCATGAAATAAAATCCTAACAGTATCATGCATAGTTTTAATAAACATTGGGTATAGGCACACCTCCTTGAAAGAGATATCCAAAAATAGACACCTATGACAGAGGAGAGGCTTATCTGCAAACCAATCATCCTTCTGGAACCAAATATCACCACTACCTAACACCCAACATGAGTTCTCGCTTAGGGAATCCATGAGGTCTTCCATTCTTTTATCCATCGTTGATAGTCACCTAGTATTCTCCCCCACAATATATCTATTTACCACCATACTTCCCACGCATGAACCTCGCCCAAAATAACATTTATTCAATAATTTAATAGGCTATCTAAGATATCATAGACAACATAGACCCATGAAAACATCTAATATTTATCTAACCATCCTCAATGGTATTATCCCGTCTATCCTATATATATCCCAATGACATATCATAGATTGATTATAATCACAAATAAAAATACCCATAAACTTCTGTATGAGGTTGAAACTCCCATTATGTGGCTTAATTACTGTAGGGAAATGCATAATAATTGATGTAATGATGACATTAATCAATGAAATCCTTCATAAAAAAGATAGAGATATATTTTTACAATTAAGGATACTCCCCAAAATGATATAAATAATTTCATTAAACAAATTCATTTTGACCCTACCATATGAGATGGGAGTACCATGATAGTCCGTTGAAAGTATTTCCTTCGCATCCAAAGAAATTCTCGGATAATCCTTCACTACTTATCCAAGTACTTTCTGGGTAGGAATAAATGAGTGTTAGATTTTTTGATCTATTTTCCACTCTGATAAATATAAACCACCATTAGTTTAATGATGTTTTCCAACAATCTTTTATTTCCATTCTTGAAGAAAAGATAGTCATCAGCAACTATCAAGTGTGTAATGATAGGGGTTCTTCCCTGTTACTAACAATAATTATCAACCCATCCTTCATAAAATTCTAAACATTCCTGATATTAATATCTTGTGAAATAGAAATATAATTTTTCCATGCATAATATTAAGGACATAAAATATTGGTACATGCATAAATAAATATAAATTAAATCTAGTTCCAAAAAAATATATTGGACATAAATAAAGGTCTATTATTAATCTTATGGATATAAAAACCTAATCCACAAATGTATTTTAGAATAGAAATATGGTCGAATAAATAAGTATTTACCTCATGTTTTATCAACATTTAAAAATTTCATATTATAATGATATAGGTAACACCTTTCACTAAGTGAAAACCATACATTTGTGTGGCACCAGATCTCAAATAATTAATAATATCACCTTAAATTAATTGGATTCCATAAATTATTTATAATAGAATAACCCATGGAAAAAAAATACTTTTAATTAAAATTTTATCATTTCATCATAGTTTAGGACATATAAAAGGAATGGGTTTCATAGAAATTATTATATTTTATTAAACAATTACCCATGGAAAAGTAACATGCTTTATAAATAACTTTTCATTATAATCATAAGCAATGTAGAGAATGAATATAGATGGAATCATTGAATATTATCCCTAGTGACTCATAAGTGATATAAATGGTTTTTTCTAGGATTAATAGAAATACCATTTAAATTTCATTAATCATTCATGAAGAAAATATACTTTCCATTTTGAAATCACTTATTTAAAAAATAAAAATTTCATAAATATTATGGAAAACATTTATGCTGAAAAAAACTATAAAAACTAGAAATGTTGGACTGAAATAATTATGTGGTCATTAAATTTTGAAATCCAATTAATTCCATATATATAAAAACCATTTCTTTCATACTTTTGTATAAATTCATAAAATACACCATTCAGGAATCAATAAGATGATTCATTTTGACATATATATATATATAAAGTAAAATCTGGGTCAAAATAACTTTAATCCGTCATAGGATAATAGTAAACACCTTCTTTAAATTTTTTTATAAAACATGGGTTTGTAATGAAACTGTTTTTCGATCGAAACGAGAAAAAATAATTATATTACATAAAACACATTTATAGTATACTGATTACAAAATGTGATGAAATCAAATGATAAACATTTATATTCAAGAAGAATCCAAAATATAAGAGAATTAAATAGTTTCTTCATAGTTAGATCATAATATTACCTCATCCAAATAATTATCATAAACAATCCTCGAAAGTAATTAGATTTTAACAAAACCACTCCTTACCTCTTTGGTATCTTTTGAATCATAAGCCCTATGAAATAAAAAGCCTAATTTGGATATGTAATTCCCAATAATTATCATAATAATAATCATAAAATACATTAATATATAGTATATACACCACATATAAGAAAATTTTTGTCAATATTGTATATGTCTCATAGAGATAAAAATGAGATGAAAATCCCTAACCCAAAAATAGACTTTCATTGAGAGTTATTTATCCTCATTTGTATAAAATAAAAATGTATAATTTGTATATACAATATTCATATTAATTATTATTATATCATATATATTTTTCATATATATATATATTATCATCTTTTATTATATATATATATAAATAAATTACAACGCTCATGGAGATAGTAGCTCCTACCCATACCTAAAAATTGTATTAATTTTTCAATGAATAGACTAGAAGAAATATTAAAATTAGTTCACCATTTTAGAATAATTATTATATAAAATAAATAATATATATTCCTAAAATCAGTACTTATTCAATCCCTATAATGTATAGATTAAAAAATATTTATATCAATTTATGGTTATGGTAGTCCACACATACATGTCGAGGAAATTATCATTTCTACTGGGATTGAATTTGAGAATTTATTTATGAAATTATAATTTTAGAAGTATAATTATTTCATAAGTAAAAAATATAATCCAAAAACCCATTAGATAAAAATCCATTAAATATATCAATTTTTAATGAGTTGTATCTATATTCGGAGAGGGTATGTCGTACATACGTACAAGTGATACATTCACTTATGATTTTATAAAAGGATGGCTTATAATGGTTTTATCATGATCATAATAAAATTTCATTATATTTATGACACATAATTTATTATTTTATGAAAATATAACATATTCTTAGTAGTAATAATAATTATTATAAATAAAATGAATATATAACGTGATTACTTCTCCTTTGAATGAAATCCTATAGATTTTTTCTTATGGATCGTAAGGTTGGTCTATTAAGAATAACAACACCTCCAGAATTTGAATAATGAAGTATTTAATGAATTATTTTAGGGTATGGTTGATCTAGAATGTATACTATGGATCCGATAAGTGAATGAATGGTTTCCATAGTATATGGGTTGGAATGAACACACTTTGAATTAAAAAAACTTTAAAATCTAATTAAGTAATTACAAGGAAAATCCCAATGGTGTCAAATTAGATCCTAGGGTAGTATATGATTGAAATACTAACATCAACAAAATTTTTTACCTATTTATAAGGTATTTCAATCCTTTTATTTCATTAACTCTTAGTTAAATAATTTTATCCTTTACTGCATTAACATACATTTCACTTTTAAGATGTTATAATTTTAGTTGATGTTAGCATTTCAATCATATACTACCCTAGGATCTAATATGACACCATTTGTATGTAATTTAATAAAATATTATTGACATAATATATAATTATTTTCAATTTTGACATTATTGATTTCATTATATTTAATAGAAATAAATAAAAAGATTAAATTATATTATTATTTTTTATTCATCATTATATTGATTTATTTATTTAAACAATTCATTTAACGTTGTAACTCACTCAACTTATTTTCCTTTTAGTATTTTTAAAATCATTTATTTTATTTTTATTTTTATTAAATAAATATTGTATCCATTTTGTTTATGAATTTAAAGAAATTATATAATTTATAAAAATTATAAATAAATTTATATAATAAAAATAATATCATTAATATAAAAATAGAAATTAATATTCTCTATTAACTTTCTTTTGTCCCTCTTTTGTCATATAGGACGTATTTAAATTTTGAGAGTAAAATTTTGTATCTTTCATAGCCTTAAATTTTATATGGGCTATTTTTATGGAAATATATCGATTAAAAATTAAATATTTATCGAATTATAATTAGGGTTCTAATTCATGTCATCATATATGGGTTATATGGAATTAATATGTCCTTAAATGATATTTTTGACCTATATAAACCTGATTACCCAATACTAAGATGATACATTTTTCCACGATTATCATTCACATGAACTCGAAAAAAAAGGGGGATATTTTCAAAATTTAAACCTCATGAATAAAAATATGGAATAATTTTTGAAAAATCCAATAAATATAACTGAAATAAATTATTTTATAATATGTGTGAAAAATGTGATGAAAAATGATTTTATGAAATGTAAATGTTTATGAATAAAAAATGGTCTATTCTTATCTCGTTCATAGAAAAATGAAAAAAATTGATAAAATTTTATATAATATATAATATATAAAATTCATTACAATTATAAAACATTAGTGATCAATTTAATTTCTTATGATAAAAAAACATTATGCACATGATTAATGTTTTTTCAGGAAAATGTCAATTTTCATATTAAAATATTTTAAAACTAAATTCAAAGAAAATATTGATTCCAATAAACATAATTATACTATAAAAAAATATAACTAGAGTAATTTTATATTAAAAATATTTAGAAAAATATATATCTTTATACTCCCAGGGAAAAAATATATTTTAAATAAAAATAATTAATTTTCACTATTTAGTGGAAAATCAGTAATTTCATATAATTAAATAAACCACACACAAGGGTTATATTGATAGGATAATTTCAGAAAAAATTCCTAATTTTATGAAATGAAAATTTTAAAATATTAAAAAAATATTATTTACTCATAAAAATAAGTAAAAAATATTTGTTTTGGATTTTTTTTGAAGTATAATATAACAATGATAAAAAGTTAAATGTTATTTCAATATAATTAATGAATACTTCTATATTATGTGGGATATGTTTTAAATATTTCATAACTCAATTAATATTATTCATTAACTCTAATTTAATTACTTTTTTCTAATTGTTATAAAAAATATAATTATTTAAATAGTACATCAAAGTTCATTTAAACATGGTGATTCATATAACACAAGCTATTAATGATGTTAAATTTAATTGATTTTTTTTTTCAAATTATGTCTGGTGGTTATAGGTGTTTTCCTAAATTATTATTTTATGTGATATTTTAAATAAAATTTTCAAATAGTATGACAATCATTGATGTAATCTAATAATTACTCAGGATATAATGAAATGATACATTTTTTTCTCTCCATTAATGGTTTATTTTAATATTAAGAAATTTGTTTATGTAACTCATCACTTTTAAACAGATTATTGTACGATGAATTGACAAAATGATTATAAAATTCATATTTTCCCATTGACTATTATATAATGAAATGTTAATGAAACCCATTTTTCTTTCATGGGTAATGATATGATGAATGTTTTTTGAAAAATTAAACAAAGATGTATGATTTTTATTTTTCTTATGTGTGGGGCTGAAATTAAATATCCCTCCAATGGATAAGGAAAATATGGATATCTCTCGAGATAAATATTATAGGAGTGGGGAGTCAACAAGACTATGTAATGTAATATATCAACTATGATAGACATTGGTGTGAACTTTGACTAATATGATGGAATGAGTATTGAACCCAATATACTATAGTAGCATAGAAACTGATCATATAATACATTGGAAACAACTTTATATAATTATGTGTATGCACTAAATCTATGTATTATGCTAATAATAAGATCTCATGGTTCATGCTCATTGATTCCTTTATATTTCATCCCTTTTGAACAAACATAATATATTCAATGGTTCAATATTATTATATTTAATATTATTGTCATGGTTTCCGAATGGAAATGTGTAGTTTCCCAAACCATATTCTCATGTTATGCTTATATGATAACTAATATCTCCATTTTTTTATTTTATTTTTCTTCTGAGAACATGCATTATTATGATTCACTTTATGAGGATATGAAGAATGTTTTTAATTATTATATGTATAAGAAGAGATAATGCTTGGGAAAATTAGAAGGGAGAAAACCTAAAACACATATGAACAAGTTATTATTGTGTAAAATGTAACGACCCGACCCTAGTTACCCAGAGTTGGTGCATTATTTTAATACATTAGCATGATTACAAAGAATCAAGTCTCGAAAGACTATTCGGTTTAGTATTCTTGGAAAATAGATTACATACACAAATGTTACATTATACTTTATAACATACAACAGAACATAAGTAATCCTTTATGAACTCCATTATTCACTTAGCTTAACCCTACATATCAATCAAAATGCACTTCTTGGAATCCTGGGAAAAATAAAAAATAGAAAGGGGTGAGCTCAAATGCTCAGTAAGGTTAAGCAATACAGCAGAAGATAACAAAAATATTAAGCATGGTGAATAATTGAAACCAATGCCTTTACCAATAATAAACATGAATACATTTATGGCAGGAATATGAGATGAGTAAATAATTCCATAATAAAACATAATCATGGGTATTCTACTAGTTGAATGACCACATGAACCATTAATATTATTTTCATAATGAGGTAATGTATAATGCCATAAATTCTAAAAACTTCTGTCAAAGCCTGAGCCAAGATGTCTAAAAATTATTAAGGCCTCAGCCAAAACCATGTATGAAATAGGGAAAGGGCCTCATCTAATTTCATTTCTAGTTGTCTCTTGAGACCTACAGATGCATCGAGGAGCTATAGCGGGCTCCAGCCTTCACTTACGAAGTCCAATGCATTCCTCATATGAAAAGGTCTAAACATAACATAAACATTCTTATTAAAACTAGCATACGAAATGTCAATACATTACATATAAACCAAGAATGGTATAAAAATATCACATACACAGTCAAACATATCACAAAACCTTCAACACAATATGGAAGATTTGTATCATGATAAATCAACTTCAAAACAAGTTTAAATTCTATTAAAGGATTTTGACGTCGATGAAAATGATTTGTAAAACTCTTTGAGAGAAATACCCATTTCTCATGAAAACATTTAAAATTCACACTATTTGGAAAAGAATTCATTTGAAGACATTTTTTAATCAAAGTGTCCCATACCACTTTGAAACATTTGAAAGGAATTAAAATTTTAATAACATTCATTTGCATAAGAATAAATCCTTAAAAACGATTTTGAATACATGGACATTAATGAGAAAGATTTAGAAGAATAAATATTAAAAACATTTAAAATGATGTTTTAGTAAAAAGTCCCTTAAAATAATTCCTTTGAAAACTCTTTCATAAAACATGAACATGGATAATTAATATGTCCCAGTAAATACTTATGCAAAACAACATCGGATAATAATGAGATTGTGAAATTATCCGTTACCAATTTGGTAACTTATGAAACTTACACCCCATCAAAGAAGTATCATAAAATTAATATGTAAATACACATATATTAATTTTTATTACAAAAGTAATACAATTATGGGAAGTACATACACCACACAAAAGGTAATAGTGGCAATATGGCATGAATCTCAAAGTAATAAGAAGTGGGATGAAAACCCCTTACCTTGCACTTTCTTTTAGTCGAGGGTACGTTTAACCTCCTGTATGAGGACCGTAGTATGTTATAAAATTATAACAAAACCATATTATTATTTATGATATCATACATTATTCATTTATTACATTATAATACCATCTAATAATAATTTCTATGTTATATTAATATTTGGTGTAACAATCGCTTTCTTTATCGTACGTGTTTTAAGTTGTTACTCTTGATTGTATCACTTAGATAATGATATAAATACTTCTATAATATAAAACATGATTTATATATGAATTATATTTATAATATAAATTTGTATAATTTACCTATATATATGAAATGTAAAACACCGTTTATGGAGACGGTAGTCCGTACATACGCATAAACGCAGTTTCTGTTTTCATATCGTATTGAACGGAACTAAGTGAATAAGATATATGTATGTACATAAATATATATATATATATATATATATAGTAGAATTATTATGTCATATATTATATACTTAATAGTAATATATTTTTATAATCGTCGATGAATGGTGGACTTGGAAATGAATCTCATCGCGTTGTCGAGACGGTAATCTGTATGTATGCACGAGCGACAATATCATACTTTTGATATTAAAATAATATATAATTGTATTTTGTATCATATATACGGAATAATTATCATGTTATATTTATTATTTACATGAAGTACACTCCATTATCATACTCATCTAAATAATAATGTTTTTAATAACAATTACACCACGATGTGGAGACAGTAAGCCGTACGTACGCACGTATGGTGACATGTCATTCAAATGATGGATAGAATACTGAATATTATTATAACATATTTATAATAACAACACAGTATATATAAGATACTAGATTTGATATTCTATAATGTAAATAACATAGAATTAAGAAGTTGAAGATGAAAGGAACTTGAAAGAGGGTGGTGAAAACATTACCTCTTCTCCGGGTTCATCCTGTTGATTTGATCAAAAGGGCTCCATATGTTGGATTTATGATCAAAATAATGCCTCTATGATGAACTGATGATATTCGAGAGAATATTTCATTAGGGGTTGGCCGAACCAAAAGGATATTAAGGTATGAATAATTGGTTATAAGTGGTGTCCTTTTATAAGGGGGGGAGGGTCTCTTTAGGAAAAAATTAAAGTATTAATTTATAATAAATTCATATTCGGTTTCTAATGGCTCCAATGTAGATTATTCAAAGTCAAAGGTGGTGATGGGTCGAAATCCACTCAACTAATAGCTTTTAGACAGGTTTTTGTCACATTATTAACCTTATATTTTAGTTTTAACCCTTAGTTAATTAGTGTGACATTTTCCATGTCTCTTTGTATTTTAATATTATATGGTTAATACACTTACTATAAACTTTCAAGAGACCACAAAGTAGTCCATTAATGATTCAAATATCATGATATAAGTCCCTTTTCCGATCCTTAGATTTTTATGAACAGAATATCAATTAATTATATAATATTTGTTTTAAATATTAATTTATGTCAATTTTGACACTATTTGATATTTTGTTTTTTTGAAAGTCATAAAAACTTGATTACTTATAAAAAGATACATTTAATAATCCCTAACATTTCATAGTCACCTATAAAATTTTTGGATGTCATAAAAACTTTAAAATTGTATTTATTTTAAAATTTATAATACCATTAATTTGATTCTTTCATTAATAAGGTAATTACTACATCATCATTGTGTCATGAATAAATTTAATTATTTAATGTCTAAAAATTCTAAATAAAATACCATGATGTAGGAAATATATTTATATTTCTAATGAATATTTAGAGTCGAATTTATCTTATGTATAAACCTATATTAAAAATGGCTTAGTTAATAAAATTTGAATTTAACACTTTTAACTCTTCTTTAAATTAAATAATAATAAATGTCCTAATCTATTCCAAATGGACCTAAATGGTCATATTTTACTCCTAAGGTTTTTTTGGTCGAATCACACTTATCCAATAGAATTAGGACATGTGTTAGGGTAATAATAATATCATTTTACCCTTAATTACCCTATCTACTTTTAACCATGGTAAATAAAAGTAAAAAGTTACTATTCACCAAAAATTATTTCCATCTTATTGAACCAAATTTACTCCTTGATATTAACCATGTCTCTCGGATTATCGAAATTCCACCCACAGAAGCCGTAAAATAATGTTTTATGTGAATTTGCAAATTCTCCTAGGTGGTTGGTAAACGACGGTGAAAAGTTCAATATATATTTTATATAACTAAAATTTTTATAACCTGAATCCAATGAATTATATTGAACTTATATAGGTATTATGTATATATTTTTACATAAAATAAATTTATATAAAATAAATAGTTATTTATTTAAAAATTCGGTTTTAAACTATAACTCAGTGTTTTTCATTATTCATCAAAAATTAAAAGTTTTCAGAAAAATAGCAAAAATTTACCCTAGGATAATTTTGATATTAAAAATCCAAAAGTTATGTCTATTTTACCAAATTCAAAACATATAAGTTGCATTTATTAATTTAAAATTAATTCTCATTGTCAAAAACAAAAAGCGTGTTTTTAAGAAACAATAACTATCAAAAGATTGACACTTGTTTATGTCCAATTTCAAAGTGAATTTACTTACAATGACCAACATTGGATTAAATGTTAAAAATATAATCTAATTATACTTCCAAACCATTAAAATTTATAATTTAACACTATAAATTATTTTGATTAAATAATTTGTTTTCAGTTAAAATATACTATTTTTAACTATTCACCCAAATATGAAAGTTATCATAAAAACACCAAAACATTATTGAAACTAAATTATTAGTTATCAATTTTAAATAAGAAGTTTATTTTGTAAAATTGAATATATAAAGGTTTCAAATATTAGATTTTGAAAGGCTTATCCATTAAAAGGTGGTAAAATTGCATTTTTGAAAAATACTTCTTTTATCTGAAAAAATGTATTGGTTCTTACATTATATCTAACAAACTCATAATATGGATTCTAAAATTACAAGGATTATATAAAGTTCAATATTAATATAATACTATTCAAAACCGCTTTTGAACGACTAGTTTGGTAAGTCATGATACGCTTGAACTCGGTGTTGCGTGTAGTAAAAGACATTGAATTACATTGAAGAAATAATGTACTATGAAATCTCTGGGTTTTAAATTCTTCCCTCCTAAAATAAATTGAATCCTAGAAATTTGAAATTATTTTTCAAAAATAAAAGGTTGAAAATAGAAAATACCTTTGGGAAAACTTGCATCTGAAATTAGGTTAAAAAAATTTAGTCTTAATAAGAGGAAAAGGGAAATGAAAGGGTCACCACTAAATTATGATCTTGATTGGGAGAACATTGGTGGAAATTAGAGACATATAATTGGAGAAAAATGTAAATATTTATAGGTATTGATTGGTGTCATCAATCACAAACAAGTGTAAAATTTAGGGCCTTAAATTCATAAATCTATGATGATTTAAAATACCATTCGTTCAACAAAACATATGGTATTAGGATAACACATTTTTTGTTTTAGGATCCTTTCACTAATGTATAAGAATTAATTTCTTCATAGAATAAGTGAAGAATAAAACTATATACTTGACAAGTAGAGTTACATCTATTAACTAATTCCTACCACAAAGTCATCTTTCACTCTAAAATATTTCAAAAAAAATTATTTATCCTAATCATATAGGGTTCCAAAAATAATGAATTTATAATTCACCTATCAGACTAAATTATACAATCCAGGACATCAGGTGGATCAGTGATAGGTGATACACCCTTGCCTCCCTTCAGTTGCAGGTTTAAGTCTCGCGGCTTCGTCGGACGTGACGGGTTGCCGCCCAACCTCCAGGTTGTCCTTTTTATGGCAATCCAAAAATAACTTTAACCATAGTATCCAATTTCAATCGTAACCCATTAAAACATTTAGAATTATCCAAAATATATATATCCAAACTCTCAGTCCAATATTTATAAGGAAGTTAAACATAATGAGGATCCTTTTTACCAGGTAATACCATGTGAACGCCTTGATTGTGTTTTCTTTTACAACACCACAACATCCTGAATTGCCGAAATCAACCATCTCTTATTCCAAAATTATTGTCTTAGTATCAGGACCATATAACCTCAAATTCCAAATGAAATAGTACTGCAGTACAGACTTTATTTATCTCAATAATCCATGTAACTAGTATAATGTTGGTACAATACTCAAATGAAATAATTCTATAATAACAACATAAGAACTCTAGTCATTCTTCTTCATCTGAGGTAGTATAATACTTTGATTATTATCTAATAACATCATTTGTGGTATACTCTTATGAATGGTACATTGATTCGCGTAGTGTCTCAATGCCTTGGAGATAAAGCTTTTCACATTTGAAATCTTTTTCTTACTCTTGCCATCACGTACTTGGTGTCCTTTTTCTCTACACTTATGACAAACTCTCATTCCCTTCAATCATTTACCAAGGTTATTCATTCCACATTTATCACATATTAGGAAATCTTTCTTTACCTTATTCTCTTTATCCATATTTCTTTCTACCATCCATTTCTTCTCTGGCTTCCCTTCAAAGCCATAGGATTTAGAGAATTCTTTCCTGGTCTTATTAACACATGATACTATTTATTCATATGATGATAATACGTGGGAGAATATTTCCTTTCTAAATGTTGGCTTAATACCATGAATGATATGACCCTTCTTACACATGGGATCATATGTATTACTGGAGTTCTCATTCCTTCTACTAGGTGTCATTTCAAAACAATGGCATGCACTAGGTTAGTTTATGAATCACAATTCATAATTCCAAAAATTTAAAATACCTAATGTAAATTGAACAGTTTATGGATATAATCGATAATTACAAAAATGTTTTCTTTGATGAGGTATATACTCATAAACCCTGTATAGTGGTTTGTAAAGAAAACGAGAATTATCCAAAGCATATCTCTCAGGAGTGTCATATCTAAGAGTGCAGTAAGGCCCGTTTTCATGCACCAGTTCTCATTCGACTCTATCTCAAATAGGTGTTTTTGGATTTTACCCCTAGGTACATCTATGCCAGAGCTGCCTCTACCTGCTCATATCCAGACAGGGACGTATTTGCTTGGAAAACTCACAAAATCTTTACATTACCAAAATTCTAGGAAGTTCATCTATACTAATCTTCAATGTATATCTTATAGTAATGTTCTCTAATCAGAGTTTATAAAAATCTAGTTTCCAAGGTTATTTCAAAACATTTTCTGATACCAACTATAATGCCCTGACCCTAGTTACCCAGAGTCAGTGCATTATTTTAATAAATTGTCATTATTACAAGGAATCAAGTCCTGAAGGACTGATCAGTTTAGCAGTCTTGGAAAATAGATTACATACACAAATGTTACATTATACTTTATAACATACAACACAACATAAGTAATCCTTTATTAACTTCATTATTCCCTTAGATTAACCCTGCATATCAATCAAAATGCACTTCTTGGAATCCTGGGAAAAATAAAAAATAGAAAGGGGTGAGCTCAAATGCTCAGTAAGGGTAAGCAATACAGCTGATGATACCATAAATATTAATCATGGTGAATAATTGAAACCAATGCCTTTACAAATTATAAACATGAATACTTTTATGGAAGGAATATGATCTGAGTAAATAATGCCATAATAAAACATAATCATGGTTATTCTACTAGTCAAATGACCACATGAACCATCAATATTATTTTCATAATGATGGAATGTATAATTCTATACATTCTAAAACATTTAGTCAAGGCCTCGGCCAAGATGTCTAAAAATGATTAAGTCCTCGGACAAAACCATATATCAAATTGGGAAAGGGCCTCGGCCATTTCCACATCTAGTTATCTCATGATACCTACCGATGCATCAAGGAGCAATAACGGGCTCCACCTGTCACTTAATAAGTCCAATTCATTCCTCATATGAAAAGTTCTAAACATAACATAATCATTTGTATTAAAACTAGCATGCGAAATGTCAATACTTTACCCATAAACCATGAATGGTATAAAAATAATACATCCACAGTTAAAAATATCAAAAAACCATCAACACAATATGGATGATTTGTAACATGATAAATCAACTTCAAAACATGTTTAAAAACCATTAAAGGATTTTGATGTTGATGAAAATGATTTGTAAAACTCTTTGAGATAAATACCCCTTTTTCATGAAAACATTTAAAAGTCACACAATTTGGAAACGAAGTCATTTAAAGAAATTTTTGAATCAATGTGTCCCATACCACTTTAAATCTTTTGAAAGGAATTAACATTTTAAAAACATTCATATCCATGTAAATAAATCCTTAAAAACCATTTTGAAGACATGGACATTATTGAGAAATATTTAGAAGATCAAATATTTAAAACATTTGAAATGATGTTTTAGTAAAAATTATCTTAAAATAATCCCTTTGAAAACTCTTTCATAAGACATGAACATGGATAATAAATATGTCTTAGTATATACTTAAGAAAAACAACCTCAGATAATAATGAGATTGTGAAATTAACCCTTACCAATTTGGTAACTTACGATACATACACCCCGTCATAGAAGTTTCATACAATGAATATGTAAATACACATATTTTAATGTGTATTACACAAGGAATACAATTATGCGTAGTACATACACCACACAAAAGGTAATAGTGGAAATATGGCATGAATCTAATGGGAATAAGGAGTGAGATGAAAATCCCTAAACTTGCACTTTCTTTTAGTCGAGGGTACGTTTAACCTCGATTATAAAGACCGTAGTATGTTATCAATTATAAAAGAACCATATTAATATTTATGATATCATAAATTATTCATTTATGACATTATACTACACATTTAATGATAATTTCCATGTTATATTAATATTTTTGGGTAATAATAGCTTTCTTTATCATGTGTGTTTTAAATTGTTACTCTTGAATGTATCACATAGATAATGATTTAAATACTTCCAGAATATAAAACATGATTTATATATCTTGTATATTTTGAATATAAATATGTATAATATACATATATATGAAATGGAAAACACTGTTTATGGTGACGGTAGTCCGTACGTACGCATAAACTTTGTTTCCATTTTCATATCGTATTGAACAGAACTAAGTGAATAAGATATATATATGTACATAAATACATATATATATATATAAATATATATATCTCCATTAGAATTATTATTTCATATATTACATTCTTATTAGAAATATATTTTTATAATCGTCGATGAATGGTGGACTTGGAAATGAATCTCATCGCATCGTGGAGACGGTAATCCGTACGTACGCACGAGCGACAATATCATTATTTTGATATTAAAATAATATATAATTGGATGGTGTATCATATTTACAGAATAATTATCATGTTATATTTATTATTTAAATTAATTAAGCTTCATTATCATACCCATCCAAATAATAATGTTTTGAATAACAATTACACCATGGCGTGGAGACGGTAGCCGTACGTACGCATGTATGGTGACATGTCATTCAAAGGATGGATAGAATACTGAATATGGTTGTACCATATTTACAATAACATCACAGTATATTGTAGATATTGGATTTATTATTTTATAATGTAAATAACAAAGAAAGGATAAGTTGAATAAGAAAGGAACTTGAAAGAGGGTGGTGAAAACATTACCTATTTTTCGGGTTCTTCCTTTTGATTTGATCAAAAGGGCTCCATAGGTTGGATTTCTGATGAAACTAAGGAATATAAGTTGAATTGATGATAGTTGAGAGAATATTTGAGCATGGTTTGGCCAAACAAAAATGCTTTGAATGTATGAAGAATTGGTTAGAAGTGGTGTCCTTTTATAAGGGGGGAGGGGATCTTTAGGAAAAACATAAAGTATTAATTTATCATAAATTCATATTCGGTTTCTAATCGATCAAAAGTGGATTATTCAAAGTATAAGGTAGGTATGGGTCTCAATCCACTCAACCAATAGGTTTTATACAGGTTTGGGTCACATTATTAACCTTATCTTTTAGTTTTAACCCTTAGTTAGTTTGACATTTACCATATCTCGTTGTATTTTTATATTATATGGTTAATAAAATTACTATAAACTTCCAAGAGACCCCCAACTGGTCCAGTATGTATTCTACTATCATGATATAAGTCCCTTGTATGAACCTTAGATTTTTAGGAATATAATATCAATTAATCATATACTATTTGTTTTAAATATTAATTTATGTCAATTTTGACACTATTTGAAATTTTGTTTTTTTGAAAGTCATCACAACATGATTTCTTAGAACAAGATACATTTAATAAGACCTAACTTTTTGTTATCACCTAGAAAATTCTTTAATTTCATAAAAAGTTTCAAATTATATTTATTTTAATATTTATAATACCATTTATTTGATTCATTCATTAATAAGGTAATTACTGCATCATCGTTGTGTCATAAATAAATTTAATTATTTAATGTCTAAAAATTATAAATAAAATACCATGATGTAGTAAATATTTTTATATTTCAAATTAATATTTATAGTATTATTTATCATATGTATAACCCTATATTAAAAATGGTTTAGTAAATTAACTTTGAATTTATCACTTTTAACTCTTTTTAAATTAAATAATAATAAATGTCCTAATTTAATCCATGTGGACATAAATGGTCATATTTTATTCCTAAGGTTGTTTTTGGTCGAATTTAACTTATCCAATAGAATTATTACATGTGTTAGGGTAATAATAATATAATTTTTACCCTTAATTACCATATCTACTTTTAACCGTAGTAAATAAAAGTAAAAAGTTACTATTCACCAAAAAATATTTTCATCTTATTGAACCACATTTTACTCCTTGATATTAACTGTGTCTCTCGAATTTTAAAAATTTCACTCACATAAGCGGTAAAATTATGTTTTATGTGAATTTGAAAATTCTCCTTGGAGGTGGGTAAAAGACGGTGAAAAGATCAATAAAATTTTTATATATCTAAAATTATTATAAACTGACTCCAATGAATTAAATTGAACTTATATAGTTATTATGTATATATTTTGAACAAAAATAAATATAAATAAAATAAATAATTATTTAAATAAAAATTCTGTATTAAAATATAACTTAGTGTTTTCACTATTATCAAAAATTAAATTTTTTCAGAAAAATACAAAAAATTTACCCTAGGATAATTTTGATATTCCAAATCCAAAAATTATGTCTATTTTACCAAATTCAAAACATATAAGTTGCATTTATTAAATTTAAATTAATTTCCGTTGTCAAAACAAAAAAGCATGTTTTTAAGAAACAATAACTATCAAAAGATTGACACTTGTTTATGTCCAATTTCAAAGTGAATTTACTTCCAATGACCAACATTGAATTAAATGGTAAAAATATAATCTAATTATACTTACAAACCATTAAAATTTATAATTTAACACTATAAATTATTTTGATTAAAAAAGTTGTTTTCAGTTAAAATATAATATTTTTCAATATTCACCCAAATATGAAAGTTATCAGAAAAAACACCAAAAGTATATTGAAACTAAATTCATATGTACCGATTTTAAAGAATAAGTTTATTTTGAAAAATTTAATATATTAAAGTTTCAAATATTGGATTTAAAAAGGATTCTCTATTAAAAGGCGGTAGAATTGCATTTTTGAAAAATACTTCTTTTATCAGATAAAATGTATTTGTTCTTACATTATGTCTAACAAACTCATAATATGGATTCTAAAATTTCAAGGATTATATAAAGTTCAAAATTCAATTAATACTATTTATAACTCTTTTTGAATGTCTAGTTTGGTAAGTCATGATACGCTTGAACTCGGTGTTGCGTGTAGTTCAAGTCATTGAATTACTTTGAATAAATAATGTACTATAAAATCTTGGGGTGTTACATAAAATGTTCCAAATGAACTATACATATACAATTCTATTGTGGGTTGTTATGTTATGTAATATATATTCATTTCAGAATACTTATTATCCATATATTATTGATATGAGTCTATATTAAAATTGTATATTATCTAAATTACTAAAAATAACCAAGGGTATTATCACCATGCTGAAATTAAGGAAAAATATTTAAATATTCCAATATTTATAGAATTTCATACTCATTGTTGTTTTGATAAAAATATATAATCATTTCTATTATTACAATGATTCTTATATAAACCTGATTTTATTTAAATAGTATTCGAAACCTATTTTATATTATTCGTTAAAATGGTTTATCAATCATGTTTTTATATAAACTAAGAAATTATTCTCATTCAAGTATTTATTTAAAATTGATCAAGGTTGGTTTATTTTTTTTATGGATTTTTTAATTTGATTGGTGAGATCTGGTTTGGAATTGATCATCATGAACAACCTTTTCCTTTGGTTGAATTTAGAATTTCATATTAGAGATAGAATGAATGGAAAGGACCCTCTTAGATACTATGGATGTTCTTGATATAGTGGGGATGTGGGTGTGGGCTATGACAGGTTAAACATGTGAACCACTATTTACATGGATATTCTAGTTTGATAAATTATTTCTTTACGTGATGAATTTGGTTAAAAACCCATCTCTAAATATTAATTATGTATATTTTTTGAACTTTTTATCCCAAGGAATCATTGGTATAATTACTGTTCATTGTATTATATCATTTTATTTTCCTTGATGAGTTAACCTTATAGTTATTTTTCCATATTATTTGTATTTGACTCCCTAGTACTAGTTTTCATCCCATGGAGATCAAAGTCACCCTTCGGGCATGTCAGAAGTAATTATGGTACTGTTTTGGATTTTTATCAATATTGAATCATGAAAATTGGCATCAAAAGTATTTTTTCCTCTACTTTGTTGTTGTTATAAAATTTTACATGTATTTGATGAATGAATAAATATTATTGGTTATGTGGGGAAGGTTATTAGATTTTTCATTGAAACTCATATCATAACCAACATTTTTATTTCTTAAGATGTTTGGAAAATGTGTTATTTTGGATATTTTTTAAATAAGCATTGACTTTCTAAAATTATTTAATTCGAAACATTAAATTTTAATATAAATAATTATTGATCTCGTGTCTCTTGAATGTTGTTTCTATTATTATCTATTGATTTTGTTTTGTAACATTAACCCAAGAATATATTTCAATAGAACTCAATAGGGATTTGTCAATGAACTATTGTAAGATGAAATTACCATTGATCAGAACCTTATAGAGGTTATTTTTTACATGGTCCATTCTCTGGGATAGGTAGGCAAACATTTTCCCCTACAAAATTCATCTAATTTACCCTATCGGGTTAATTAGATGCATAATACCATACAAAATGTCCTTGTCAAGGAACCATCATTCTATGTGACAAACTAACCTTAGAAAGAAGATGATTTGTTGTATAATTTTGATCATACCTCTATGTTTTCAAATATTGAAGATTCATTTATGGTGAAATTTGTTTCCTTCAAACAATAATGGTTTTAAATTAGGTGGTGATATTTATTCCTTTATACATGAATGATTTTGAGTAAGTATTTGAATGAAATAATCTTACTTTTCATCAAAAAACTTATCCCAGAATTGATTTTGTTTGCTTTGTCAATATAGATATTTAGTCACAAGTAATGTGATTAAATAATGACCTATTTTGATGACGTTTTTTTCAATCATATATATTTTTCACCTCAAATGGTATTGAATGAGAAACTTAAATACGGATGGTTTGACTTGGGTATTTTATACGATATCAGATTTCAGGTTTTCTTACTTATAGATGTTCTTGATTGATCCTTGATGAAATAACATGACATGGAGGGTTTGTTAGGATTGATGTGAGTTCCTCATACATCCAATGTTAGATTTTTTTATCTATTTAAAGTGAAGTGGAAGGGGTATGAGTCCCACAGACGAAACCATTGTGGTGAATATCAGGATATGACTTAATATTAATATTATATATTATATGGTAAATAATAAGATACTTAGTTTCAATATGGAGATCTCATACACTCAATGTGAGCATTAATGGGAGAACCTATGATATTTTTCTCATTTATATTCTCAAGTCAACTTAGATATTATTCTATTTCATTACCCTCATTATATTGGTATAGTTTTGAAGTTATTAGGAAGATTTAAATTGTGTCTTGATTATTCAAGAACGATTGGGTTATAACGACATGAATCAGTAATAAAGATTATTCCCATTATGGATGTGACTCGTGGGAATGATGATGTGGGTCATTTGATTGTGATATTTACCATTACTATTACAACATCATTAGTGAAATTGTTATATATTATCGGTGAATGAAAATATTTCATACATAAAATTATTGTGTAAATATTAAATCTTTTTAAAATGTTTACTCCTTATGTTATTGATATAATTATACATCTAAATATGAATATTTTTCATTCAATATAATTACCTACATGAAAATTCTATTTATCAATCAAAATATTTTTGTTGAATTATTTGTTTATGATATGAAATCTTTATGTATCATTATCAAAATGGATTAGATTACTGGTTATTGAGATAATATCAATTTTATTAATAAATGGGTCTTATTTACTACCCTTTATGGGGTGTTTTATATCATTCAAGGATATTGGGACCCATGGTAGAGTCAAGATATACCTCCACACTAGAAAATATGTAGGTTTTTTTCCATGATTTATTTTTCATTGGATCATGAATATTAAAGTGGTGATCTTTTATCAATAGATGGGGAGTTTCCCAACATATTTCCATCTAATTTTCCTAACATTCAATTCGTGAGGGAGTAGAAAGTTTCTGTCATCTAAATTCTAGGTTGATAGGTATTTTATATTCCTTTCTACCATATTTCACTTTATAGATTGAATTAGCTAAAAATACATTTGGATGTATAGATATTCAAATGATTTATTCAACCATGTGTGTATTGATATATAGTGTTTGTTATTTGTTATATGAAGGCATATATAACAATTCACCTTTTTTCTATTTATCATAATATCAATCGGGTCATGGAGAGTAAAATGAAATTATTTAAAATAATTATTGATTTTTTAGCTAGTTTAATGTGGTGAAGTGGTTATCAAAATTTTATCTTCAGTTTAGTTATCACCAACATAGATCCAATGTTTCAATTATCTCTAATATGGATTTTAGGATTATGTGTGACCACTATTAGTACCTTTTAATTCATTTGGGTCTAAAAATTACAGCTATTATTCTTATAGTGATGATAAATAGTTTTTTTATTTAATACCATGGCTCTTTAATAGTTTCCTCTTTTAATGGAATCATAGAGATCGAGGAGGATCATGTATGGCACTTGAGGTAAGTGTTAGAAATCATTAAAAATAATAAACTCTAGAACATGAATTTTAAATGTAGTTATTGGTTTGTTTATTTAATATTATCAAAAAATATTTATTAAAACATGTTATTTCAGTTTATCTTAAGAATTTGAAAGCTTTTATAACCTGGGGACCCACGAAATGTCTTTGACATTTGAAGTATCTTGGGTTTGGTATGCCATTACAATATTTTTTTTAGTTATTTCTCCAATATTTCTTCTCATCTAAAATATATTACTTAGAATGGAGTAACATTCATATGGGATTTTAAATATTTTTATTTCATTTATAATTTTAAAGTTTGGTTAAATTCAAATCATGTGTAGACACTTCTAGATAATGGTAAATCCTATGTGGTCTTCTATATTGAATCAACTTTGGGATTGGGATGTGTTATTATGTATATTGATCACTTATTGGATCATGGTTATCATAATCTCTGAAATCATAAGGATAATTATCACATTAACTATTTCAAGACCATCTTTATGATGTACACTCTGAATATTTTGTTGTATTACCTTTTTAGTGGATGGTTTTCGATATAATCTAATCATAAAATCAAGAGTTAAAAATTAATTCAAAAAAAGTTAAAAATCTATGAATAGGTTCTGGTGTGAGTAATTATGTTCCATTTATTTTAACATTTCATACACTTCTTCTATAGAATATGTGGTTACTAAACCATTAAGTAATAATGTTTCATCCCAATACAAGATTAAATTATCAGATGAATAGAATTAGAGGAACTATTTTCTTGTATGCACTTAGGATTTTGGGATGATTGTAAAAAAAATTAATCCATTTATAAATAGAATTCATTGCTTCTAAATTTGATTCTACAAGAAAATCATATTTATGTTGTTTTTTAATGAATTAAGGATTTTATTATTGTGTTTTGATGATTAGTTAATGGTTTCTATATTAGGAGGGTATACTTTACATATAGAGATTATATTTTATTCCTTTTCTTATGAGGGTGTTTTTGGTGGGAGGTGGATTCCATGTTTCCCAGTGCGATGTACACCCATACATCATAAAAACGTTTTATGTTATTCTGTAGTAATTTTATTGAATAGGTGGGAAATTAAAAAAATTTATATTTTATTCTCATTATTATACCTATCAATATTTCAAGCTTAAGGAACATAAAAAATCAATATTATTTCATCCCCTTATTGTTCTAATGATTGAATGATGATGATAAATTGGGGTAGTTTTCATTAGGTTTCCACATAATTCTTTAAGAAAGAACACTTTTTGTAGTGATTAAAAAACTCGCCAATTTTTAATAATTTATTACCATTTATGATTTGACCAATGATGAGGACATTGTAAATAATTATGTATATAAGATCATATGATTTCATAGAGTTACATAATCTATAGTTTCAGATAGGTTTCCCTGGATCCCTTACTATTATTTGAATTGCCTCTAGGAGGTTATGGTATCCAATGAATTATGGATCATAGTGTACAATACTCAATCATATGGTCATATGGAATGTGCTATTGTGATTCGGGGGGATATTCCTTTGTTTAATGAACGTTAAATGAGCTTAGTATTTCCACTTATTGATAGTTAAGTGTTCCAAAAATAATAACATCCATTCATCAACCATGATGGATCCTTTTGATGAACTGTATGGTTGATATTATAGATCTACACATTTTGTTAGAAACTAGTGATTCGTCCCTGATTACACCTAGTTTCTTCAAAGAGACTAATACACTAATTTAGTTGATTAATTAGTGAATAGTAATATAATACCCATAATAAATCCTATTTTTATCTTAATCAACAAAAATTGGTGTTCTTATTTGGTAACTATGGTTTTCTGATATGTTCACCTTGGTTTAGTGATTATAAGCATTAAAAATTGGGAAAGTTATCATTGAGATATAAGGGCCTATTTGAGGTTTTTTATGAGACTATAATGGTGGCTTGATATTTTGATTTAAAACTATATATGAAATAAATCCATAGTATTATTCATGTTTCACAACTCACGAACTATCTCTGAAATTTATACCACTTCTTTAGTAGAGAGCACATTGGTATGGAACAAGATTTATACATCAAATAAGAACATATAAAGATTATTTAATCTCAAATAATGATTTATCTTGGAAAATTCTCCCCCACAGATTATGTTCATTGTAAACATGGTTCTAATTCTTGTTAGTCATTTAATCATAAGACATTGATGATAGAATAATTACCTCACCTATTTATGGACAATTAATCTTAACATAATTTATTAAGGGATAATGAATTATGATGGGGATAATTATAACATCCCATACTTTTCACTTGGGTTTGTTATTTTCTTTGTCAATACATCATTTGGTTTTAGATGGGTTATTGTGGTTTTATATATTTATTATTTTTTAAATATTCATTATAAACCATTTTGGTATTACTTTGTATGTCATTTAATTTAAAAAAGTAAATAATCTTTAATGTTATTATTAACCGTATAATGAACACGGGGTCTACATACATATAAGATTTTTTATACCTATATGCAGGATTTTTTTGGGTGTTTAATGAGGGAAAACATGAATTTTAAAAGGTTATTTATTGGTAAGTCTACTAATCCATAATGGGATAATTAAATTTCTAGCCACTGTATGTGTATAATGATTTTCTATCCAATGATTAAGGGTGTGTTTGAGTTCCATAAGGGTAATTTCTTATTTATGAAGTATTTTTAAGGGTAGTCGGGGTTTTTATAATGGTATTCTAGGTTCAATGGTTTATATAATGGTAAATATCCTAACTAAAAAACAAAATCTATGAGATATATAAGGTTAATACAATTTTACCCACATACAACACTCTTTTTGGGGAGAAAATATTTTAGTACCCTTTCTTCGTTTATCTTTTTCAAAAATGAAATTATAATATTTTATTATATTAAATTTATAAAATATTTTTGATTTCACTTACATCAATAATTAATGGTTGAAAATTTTATATTAAATTACTTCAATCCTTCTGAATTAATTATTTAACTAAAAATCATAATTAAATTGTATTTTTTTCTTATATTTATTTGAACCTGATTTTTTTATTACTAAAAATTGATAAAAAAATACCCATAATTTTCAATATCATATTCAAAATATTTTTATTTTTTTTATCTATTGGGTGATCAATGAAATGGTATTTCAGGTTTTTATTCCATGATGATTTTCTTTATACCATCTCCTGCTTTTGCAGGTTCCTCGTATCTCTCAATAGTGGTGGATTCCCCCTTAAGTATTTCATGATATATGATATTGAGTTTCTAGGTATATTAAAGAAATATATATAATTTCAAACCTATATTTTTTTATATTATTATTTTTTTCAATTTATTTCTAAAGATGAATTATGTTTTTTAATTAATGATTTGAAATGTTATGGTCTTTGTGTGTGTATGTTGAAATTAATTTTAAAATGGAATTTGAAAATATTTTTATATTATTTTAAAATTTATCATGAACATAAATGAGTAATTTGAATTATTAATTAAATGATAAATTTGATAAAATAATGAATTATATGTTTTATGATATTCAATGATTTGAATTGATTTGAAAGATGTGATTTTTTGTTAAAAATGATTAATGTTACTTTTTTGAAAATATATGTCATGTTTGGAAACATGAACATGGGGATGAATAAATAGATTTAGTTAATTTAAGGATATTCCCATGTATTATCAATTAGATTTGAGAAGATATGATTCTAGGAAGTGATGTAAATGGGAATTCATGATATGTAAACTACTCTATATAAATATATTGATGATTAGAACTATAAAAAACTATATTGATGGTTGTATGACTATTAATTGTGATTATATCCTATTAATCAATTTATTTATTATGCATTGAGTGTCTGAACACCTGTATCAATATTTTACTGAGTTTTTGTAGATCATTATGACCAGTCTTAATCCTATTTTTTAACAATTGGGCTATGAATGAAAATTGATTAAAATTATTTATACATGATAGTGATGAGTAATTGATTCAATCAGATCTATTTCAATATAAATTAAAATTAATTATAACATTGAACAATACACTTATACAATTTGTATTTAAATAAATATCATGTCGATATGTTAATTATAGTATCCATTTAAATGTATTTTTTAAAACATTCCTTTATTTGAACTGATAATATACTTCCATTCAATTCATTATTTTTGGTTTTATAAAATATTGATTATTTGTTACTAATTTTTCATGAATTGATTATTGAGATCATTAAGGAATTATTTCCCACACTCAACCCTTTCAATCAGCAATTTTTATATTATCTTATGTCAGGTCTAGGGAATAGAAATGTACTTCTTGGAGGTGGTTTATTTTGTTGACATAGTGGGAAGTTGGAAATGTTAAGTATCTAGTGGAATGTTTGATCCATTTTTTACATGGTTATTATAGGTTAATGTATTGATGGATTTAATTAATGAAACTGGTTGATGTTCTATTTTGGAGACATATTTATAAATACAAGTATTACATTCTCTCCAAAGGACTATTTGAGCTACTAACTATTTATTGTCTTATATACCTTTCCTTATCTTTATGTCTTATTATTTTGATGAAATAATTCTATGTTATATTTATTTGATACGTATGAACATATCGATAACCTCATTGGATTAGGAACTCCCATTGGGAAATGAAAACAATTATTTACGTACTATTTATCTCGGTTATTTGGGTATAATCATGATTCATTATCTCCTATCATAAAGTATCCCTTCTATTAAATGATAAGAAAGCTACACCAAAAATAATCCCATCATATATCTTACATAATATCCAACCCAACGTGATCCATGATGAGTACAATTCATCACAATTTATATACCCCATTATGTATCATTGTAGCTAAATAATTACAAATTAAATTTTTCCATCAAATCAAACTCGTGGTTATCACTAACTATTTTATTAAATCCTGTATATCATAATCTAGATCAAGTCCATCATACTTTTATAGAACCTTTCATTATAACATTTTGTGATTCATACTTCATGTTTCATCATAATTAACCTCATTTATTCACTAAAACACTAATAAATACTATTAATCATATTTGGTGAGAATTTCGTGAAGACATTTACCTGTATCGACATCTTCTGATGAAATTTTGTTAGGAACTCTAAAACACAATAAATTAAAAATTTATGGTTATTTTTTTAATTCATTTTGAGTTTATTTCCTATTTTAAGTCATATTTAAACTAATTCATAAACAACCATGATGTGTTATCCTTACCTTTACCTAAAATATAAATCAATATCACATCACCAAGGAAAATAAATAAACATGATGTTATATGAATTGAGAAATAGGGGAACTAAACATCTCATTTCCAAGATGGTATCCCTTTTTTAAATCTCATTTTAAGCCTAGCCAAATAATTTTTATTACCTACCTATGAATCCATAAAAGTTCTTTACTCTAATGTAAATCATATTCCTCAACTAAATGATTTGATATAACCTTATAGTGAACTAATCACAATAAGAGTACCTCTATAAGGATGAAGATGAAATAAGAGAGATAAATACACCTCAAGACAACATCCAATAGGATAATGTTTGGTAACCATTATAGAGGGAATATAATCATATATACTAGTGTTATTACACTCTTTTAGATTAATTTAATTATATATAATATGATAAATACACCAACAAAAACCATGAATAAATAAAATAAGAAAACGAAATATTGCAATTAATGTCATAAAACTAGAAATACTGATTTAAAAAAATATAAATATAAATATCTGTTAGTGACCCAAAAAATTCATCAAACATCTTCCCCACTCCCATATGCTAGAAAAATCCACCCCATTAACAAATAGGGTCCTGTAGGCATAAAATTTATCTTATATATACATAGTGTGAGAATATTATTAATTTTTAGCATGATCCACCACAAAAACATTCATGTATAATGTGAAAGAAACAAACTAAATCATATTGAATAAATAAAATAAAATATCTCGTAACCTTTATATATATTTTTATTTTCCCATCCTCACTATGGATCATTCCCTGTATGAAAAAATTGATGTGGAAATTTTTATGTAAAAATAATATATATAAATGAAGAAACCCCACATCCACTTCCACTCTAGTTTTTTTCAATAATTCACTAATGATAATCATCCTATTATAATCAAATCTATATGTGATCCTTCATACCATGAAAAAGTTTCATAGCCATTAAAACATCTTATAAATCCCAAAACCACTTCAAATTCATCATCCCTAGTTGTAAAATGGTTTAAGTGGATAATGCACTATAGAAAATGTAAATTAATTAATCCTCTTTCCATCATTTCTAATGACCATATATTACTATAAATTTGTAGCCACCACAACTGAATAAAATGTTTGTTAAATACCTCATGTTGTTATATCCTATACATATATTTTTTGTAAAGCCAATATCCATAGAAACCTCATTAGTAATAGACCATATAACATAATATATACTGCATCTAAATTGAGATTGGGTACAAGTGAGTACTCATCCATCTCTTTGGTATCCATCTTGGATGTTGGAAAAAAACTCATAAAAAATTTTGGTGTTAGTTTCCTTGCTAACATTAGTGTAGGATAATATGAAATAAGGAAATACGAATAATATCACAAATAACCAAGATATGAGATACTATGTATCCACAGACTCATATGTAGATACCATCGTATAGACCCCTGATGTAACTTCTCTGGCATAAATCATCACAAAAATTCAAGTTTCAATGTTCATTATTAATTAATTCAATTTTAATAAAATAATATTATTCCATTTTTTCACTTTTTTAGATTACTAATTTAATGATCTATCAAAAATTTCAAGGCATCATATTTTATTACATATATTCACTAGTATGTCATTATCATTAAAAAAATACCATGAAATAATAATTTTTATTTTAATAATTCCATTATTCATTAATTATCATTTTTTTACTCATGGAAGCATCATAATCCCCCACATAAAGATGCACATTCATAGCATAGTTTCTAACTATATCAAATAGTTGAAATATGATAATTTAAAAAAAACATCTACATGGGCATCAAACAAGAATTAAACAAGATTAAATATCAATGAGAAAGCTGTGATTTTAATTTTTACAAACAAACCTTGTGTAATTTTCTCATGATTGTGTATAAGTACAACCTATCTATCCATCATCAGATTAAAAAATCACTGGATATTTACGATCCCTCTGCATTTTAAATCAATTTTTACAACCATATAATGGAATAAAGAATAATATCATTTCAAAAAAATCTTTAATACTCATAGAGGAAACATACTTCTTAATTACATGATTTATGCACGTGGGTAATGTAACCAAGCCCATGGAAATAAATATATCAAGCCACATATAACAAAAAATAAGCTCTCAGATCCCCAATCAAGGTTATTTTGCAAACATCCATTTTTATTCCATCATTAATTATCATGTATTTATGAATATAATTTTTATATGAAGGAAATCTATAATTAGCAGATAATATAAGTAGGAAGACACACTAAATAGGCTCGAAGAGTTTGGATCAAGAAAAAAATATTCACAATGAACATTATTTAAATATAATCCTCTTCCAAATCATATTTAAAATTACAATATTAATTTTATTTTAACTATTTTAATAATATAACCATCATACAAAATATCAATGAAAACATTGAAAAATATTTCACACAATATAATAAAAGCAATAGGTTTCATCCAACATAACATAATGTCATATAAACAAAAACCCAATGGTTTTAGTTGGGATGTCAATAGAGTGGTTGACCCTATAATCCTATAAACAAAATACTAGGTTATGAATCCTAATAAGGCCATTGGACTACTTATATCACTTTTGGTTACGCAAAAATGTTGTGGGCTTATAATAATTTACGCAAGATGAAAGAAATCAGTGACATAGTCATAATGTAGTCTTGGTAAAGCATGACAGATGTTTCATGCATTAAGATACATTAGGATTTTACACCATGTTCTTAGGACACATAGATATTGAAATATGATCCCTAAAATGGGACTCCATCTACCCAAATAAAATGAGATAATTTCTGACATGTTAAAAATAGGATCTGACCATAATTATTTTTTAAAATACACATCCTTTTATTTAAATTCAATAACATGAAATATAAATTATCTATAATATAAAATATCCCCCATTTCAATTTTTTAGTTCAAAAATTATAAAATATTTCTTATTATAAAACATGAAATTTTATAGTCATGAAATTTTATTTTTCCATTTGACATGATAATATATTTCTATAATAATATTCTTTTATTTCATCTGATTTCTAGTTATGAGTAAATTTAATAATTATTTACACATTCACATTTTATTTTCACAATTTGAAATTATAATAAAACTATTTAACATATTCTATTTTATGATATATAACATTTATTTAAACTCATCAAATATAAAAAATATATATTATTAATAATATAAATTATGCATTTATATCATTTTATTGATCCATTATTTTTATTTATGTAATATCTATATTAATTCCACTATAAAGTTATAATTAATTTAAGGTTCATTGGCATCCATTTATAAAAGGGTACCTTTATCCTGATGAGATCATAATTGAACATAAAATAATGGAGGGGTAATATATACCCTAACACTTGGGAATACTTCTAATTGTACAGACCTCTTGGGTCCATCCTTTTGTGATCATATGGTGTTTGGGGTGTTCTGGGAGGTCAAGAAAACTTATTTCTAACACTTTTCCAAATATCCAGCACTGTGAATTGGGTTTCCAGTTTTTTGGATAGTGTTTTCGGTGATTCATTTCTAAACAGTATTGTATATGAGTCATTTTTTAACAGTGTTATCGGTGAATCATTTATGAACATTTTTGTCATTGAGAAATCTGTGAAGAGTGTTATCAGTGATTTATTTGTGAGAAGTGATGTTGGTGAGTCATTTTTGAACATTAATGTCAGTGAGTCATTTGTGAACAGTGCTTTCATTGAGTGATTTGTTAATAGTGTTGTTAGTGAGTGATTTGTGAATAGTGTAGTCCATGAGTCATTTGTGAATATTTTTTTCAGGGATTCATTTTTGAATAGTTTTTTCGGTGATTTGTTTGTAAACAGTGCTATCGGTGAGTCATTTTTGAATTATGTTGTCAGTGAGTCATTTCTCAAAAGTGTTTTCAGTGTGCCATTTGTGAGAAGTGTTTCCATATTCCTAAATTTTCTCTCCTTTAGCATTTTCTTTTTCCAAAAACTCATTAAAAGATTTTTTAAGGGATTTATGGCTGATTCAAATCTCATTACTCCTATATTAATTTTACTAATGATCAATATACCATTACTTGGTCAAACAATGTGGCTTAATGTGATTTGATTTTAATGGAAAATTCATCATATCTTAAACTAATAATCCATTAAATCATCTAAATGGATGAGATATATTCTTCTTTTATTCTACCTTCTTGTTCCCTAGTGTGATTCATTAGAACCTTTCCCTCGTCCCATTTGAGTGGTGTGATCTAACCTTAATCCAGGAATCATTTCCCCTTGATGTTTCTTCATACTGCATGTGCACCCCCTATTTTGGTGCAAGAAGAAAGTGTTGTTCTGTCATTGATGTAAAGCACGATGTACCTCTATTATTGTGTTTTCTTTGATCCTTCTTCTCCCATTTATCTTTTCTATTTTATGGAATATGATATCCATGATTCTAATAGAATTTTCTTTGGTCTTGTTTTGTGTAGTCGTTTCATGAAATCCTTGGGTAGATGCAGTTGTTGTGGGGGGAGGGGTTCATAATATGTTGTGTTGATCATTCTCATGTAAAGAACATTAAGAACCTTTTGAGGTAGGGGATTCTTGGCATCACTATTATTTTATGTGCAATTATAGAGTTAGCATGTTTTAGATGATTTGATCACAATGTAATTATAATAATAAATTTTTGAACCGAATAAAAAAATTGGTATCAATAACATGTTATTTCCTCTTATTTTGATAGATAGTGTGATATCTATGAATTATCTGTTTAGCATGTTGTTCATGAAGGAAATTGTTAAATAATGTAAACTCATAATAATTTAAATTATGTATTGATGATAAAAGAGGTATGTAAATGAATTTAGTTTTTTTGTTGTAATTTTATTTTAATAAAATTGTTGCAGTTAGAATCTTTAATTATATGTGATAGCTATGATAGAATTCTGTTTAGGTTAGACATAGTTATAACCTACTATTAATGAACCAGTTGTATCAACATGGATTAAATAACTGGTTGTTTGATAAAAGATTATTTTTCATAGGTTTCTGATTTACCCTCTTTCTCGTAAATTCCAAGAGCCTTATGCTACGAGTTGTGGTACCTCATTGCATTTGAATGAAAAAATGTCGTGTTTAAGGGAAAATATCCCAGTTGATAAGATGATTGATTCATACTGATTGTGTTGGGATGTGAGACAGGATGGCTATTGTGATATGTGGGGGTAGGCAAGATCATTGTTTATGGCAGCAGTTGACACCAAGAGTGTTGAGATTCATTAGTGAATACATGTGCGTATTGAGGAGGACACCGGAGGTGATGAAACATGATAGATATGAATGTTGGATTAATGTTGAATATTTTTTGTTTTTTATCTTCTATAGTTTCCCCACTTCTCAAGGTAGCTGGTCTTGCTTACCATCCTTCCAAAATGGTTGAAGGTGCATGGGGTATGACATGTGATTTCCATGTTATCTTTTGGAGGGAGGATTGGTCTACACTCTTTCTATAAGTACAAAATACTTGACAAGTAGTTCAACTAATCCCCATGTCGAACTCCCTTATGTTTAGTAGCATAAATATTTTTTCTATAATGCCTGGGAATATGGGAATGTAATAATTCTGAAAATAAATTATTGATTAAATAATGTTATCCCATGGGGTATTAGCTTGCAGGGATGCAATACTGTGGTAATATTTAAAAAAGGTGTGGAATTGGTTTGGTTATGACTACATGGCATAAAACATTGGTAGAATTCTAATAAAATGTAATTTTGAATTAATAATGGTAAATTAATGATTAAATAATTAAGTAACGTAATGTGAAACTGATAAAAAGAGATAAAGTAATGTAATGTTTCTCTTTAAATGGTTGTCCCTATATAAGAATCCTAGTCTAAGTAGTGGCAGCTGAGAGTCGAGAGACATTAGCTGCAATTTTTTATAAGACTCATCTATGTCCATAGTGTAGTTATAAGTTATAATGTATATTGTACATTTTTTGTTTCTATATGTTACCCCACCATATCAGTTAGGGAGACGGACACCCCATGGATTCTTATCTATAGGGAGGGTGTTTTCCCTAACATTCTGATGGGAGAATGGATGGATGACTAACCCATTTTTCTATTCTCTCTTATATTGGTAGTAATTTGTGCCGGTAGGCACAACAGTTTATTTTATCCTTATATGTGTGTAGAGGGATATAATGGCTTGTGGTTATTCACACACCTATATTCTAGATATAATTTCTTATGGACTTCTATCTGTGTCATGTGTATAGGTTTTGATGTCTTGAGGTTCCTTACTCAGTGTATTGGATATAATGTCATGAGGTTTAATACATGACGTATGATACATGTTATGAAAGAAATGGTGGCTCCCTAATACTACCTAGTTACTTTGGTTAAATGGATGTGGGGGATTGTTTGTATATGAGTTAAATGTTGTATTGATATACCCAGGTTTCTATGGGAAAACCTTTTTATAGAGATATGGCTTAGGACATGCGACATTGGTGAAATTTGGAAAACCAGTGGGGAAGTGGTAGTGGGGTACCCTTGATATTCATTATTATATTATATACTCTTTTATGTGATATTTTGTGATAGTAGAAATGGTAAGGCTGGGAACATAGTATACCTATTTTGTTGATGAGTTAGTTTCACTTGTTGTTCACTGTATTATAGCTTGATTTCATTACTTTTTCATGACAGGTTGTAAGGAGGATCCTACCGAGTATTTAGTTATACTCATCCTATGAATATATAAACTATTTTTAATGTCACTTGAAATAGGTTGGAGATAAGTCTGGTTACTACTATATTTGGGTGGAATGAGTTGTTTGGGATTTGTGGTCTCTGTTGTTTTTACCTTATTTTGGTACTTGTGGTTTTCGCTTTCAGTTTTAGTAGTTTTTTCATGACATTACATAAGTGTACATGGGATTTATTTTATATTGCAGTCTGAGTTGGAGTTTCATGGTTTCTCTCTTATATATCTATTCTTTGTCTGTTCTTATATAGGGTAATACCTCCCATTTGTGTGCGTATTATACCCTCAATGCTAGTCTCTAACCTTGGGCCTACTGGAGGAGTGACTTAGGGGTTACTATCTTCCTTCTTACATTTCCAAACTAGGAAGGGTACACCTTGGGGGGGAGAGGGTCTTGAAAGTGTGGTATCAGAGGCTTTGGTTGAGGGATAGGATGGATTTTATTGTTAGGTGCAGAAAAGGTTTCATGGGTTAGTAGGTAAACGATGTAAGTCAAGTTTAGTAAGTGATGCAAATAGTGGATACAGGTTGAGTCATAGGCATTTAGGGCCCCTTATAATCTAATGTATGAACTATTAAGTTTGTAGTGGATACTAAACAAGGTGATACTCATTTCAGGGTAGATACCTAGGAAACGATCATGCATCATTCTTCTTTGTACTTGTTTTTTTAATGGGTAGACCGTGGGATATGTTAAACTAAAAAGAATAAATGAAAACAACTATTTTATTAAGGTTGGGTCTTCCATATTTCAGGTTTAGGAGCTCTAACTATATTTTATTTTGTAGGTATGGATCTAGGTCGATGTCCTCATTAGTTTCACATAGAATATGTCTAGTAGGCTATGCTATCATATCGTTGTGGGGTAAAGGTTGATGACAATGACAATGGGAGGAGGACACTCCTCTTGTTTCAGTGCCAGAGTCTATATAAGTACAAGGGTTTGATTTAGATACAATCATAGAAGATTGGTTGGAGGAGGTTGAAAAAACAATCATTTCAATTCATTCTCGGAAGGATCACTGGGTGTTTTTGGATGTGACGATGTTGTGCGGGGCAGTGATGAAGTGGTGGTTCATGTTTTCTGGGGATCACGAGGATTTTTCAATCTTATTGGAAGAGTTCTAAGACATGTTATGAGTCATGTTTCATTCATAAATCATAAAGGATTTAAATTTCTAGGAGCTACATACCCTTCTACAGGGGATCTTTAGTATGCGAGATTCTAGAATCTATTTTAGGAACCTTTTATGATATGTTGTGGACCTTTTTCCAAATTAGGAGTCCAAGGTGAGGCATTTTTAGGAGGCTTTTTATCCAGAGATCTAGTACTAGGTCACCCCATTTATGCTGAATAAATATCATGAGCTTCAAGTGATGGAAGTGGTCATTGAGAGGATGTTAGCGAGAATTGGATCATCACGAGAGGGGAGTCGTCAGGATTTCTCACGAAGCAGAGCTGTGGTGGAGGTTTCCTAGTTTTTGGGGCAGATGAGTTTCTGTTCAACTAGGGGTAATTACCAACCGTCAGAATCCCCTTTCTCTGGGGTTGGAGGCTCTCATGCTTATTCTAAGGGATAGGGTGTTAGTTTTTCTCATAGTGGTCGAGGTCATCAGCAGCGAGATGACCGACCCTTCAGAGCGTTCATTATGCCCCATGTGTTCCAATATAGGTTCCTCCATTGAGGTATCTCAATCCAAGGCTGTAGAAATGGGTTACAATAGTATTGGAATAGTAAAGAGAAATGAGGAGGGCAGAGGACAAACCCATGATGCTCCCCATCCTCAACGATAAGAGAATTACTGTGCCGGTGGTCATCATCACGGTCAGAGAGGCCTTAGAGCGGGTTGGGGTTAGCATCATGATTTATAATTTCTAGCTCTAGGTGATCCAGACGTCATTCGAGGTACAATTTTCTTGTTTACTACTTGGGTATATTCCTTGTTTGAATTAGGAGTGACAGACTCCTTCATATCACCTTCCCTTTTCCATTCATTGGGACATGAGGTATATATGCTTCTAGTGCCCTTGGTGTTGACATTGCAAGTTGGAGGTCAAGATGAATTGTTTGAAGAAGTTAGATACTATGATCTAGTTCTGGGGAAGCACCACACTTGTGGAAATTTCCTATGTTTACAGATACAACCATATGATGTAATCCTCATCATGGATTGTTTGTATTCGGTTTAGGTTATCATATATTTCTTCTGAATGAAGTTGGTTTTATTCGATGCTGATTGAGAGCCATCAATGTTTGTTGGTGACGGAGACCCTTGGATGGGTCAGAGGTGTTTTTAATTCTTGTCTTCCTTGATGGTAGAGAAAAATATGAGTTCATTGGAGGTTCACCATTTGGTGTTTCATATGGTCATAAAGGAGTGCACTGATGTCTTTCTAGAAGAGGTTGTAGCATTACCCCAGGGATGAGAGATTGAGTTTGGGATCATGCTATAACTAGAAGATTCTTCAATCTCTATTTCTCCATATAGGATGGACCCTTATGAGTTACAGGATCTACATATACATCTTGACAGAGTGTTATAGTGCGGTTTTGTTCGGTTGGGTGTGCCACCATGGGGTGCACCAGTTTTTTTATGAATAAGGATGGCGATAGTTTTCGGTTGTGTGTCGATTATCATTGCTAAAGAAAAGTGATAGTGATGAATAATTTCCCTCTTCCATTGATTGATGATTTATTCAATCAACTGAAGGGTGAAAGTTGGTTATCGAATATCGATTTGTGGTCGGGATATAATCAAATGCATTTTAAGGATGGGGACATCCCGAATTTTATTTCGGTTGCCGTCATGGGCATTACGAGTTCATTCTAATGTAGTTTGGTTTGACAAATTATCCAGTTGTGTTCATGAGGTTGATGAACGCTGTGTTATGTGAGTTCCGGGATATGATCATGGTGGTTTTCATCGACGACATCCTTGTGTATTACACATCTATGGAGGATCATGTAGAGAATCTACATGTTGTTTATTCATTTCATCATGAACAACATCTGTGATGTTGTCGAAGTGTCAATTTTGGGCATATGAAGTTCATTTCAAAGGGAATTTTTTATCCCAATAGGGAGTAGATTTGGATTCGTCGAATATAGAAGTAGTTGTTTCTGTGGTATCCCCCAAGATAGTGGCAAAGGTGTGATGTTTCCTTGGTCTCACGGGCTACTACATGAGATTCATAACCTATTTCTATTGGGTTGAGACTCCTCTGACAACATTTACTAGGAAGGATCAATAGATCGTGTGGAATGATCAGTGTATGGTAGTTTTTGAGTATCTGAAAGAGATTTTGGTAAGTGATCGAGTTCATTGTCTGCCAGCAGAGGGTGTCTAGTTTGATTTTTTCTATGATGATTCTCATCTGGGGTTAGTCTATGTTCTGATTCATCTGAGATCAGTTGATTCTTATGGGTCTCAGTCGTTGCATCCCCATGAACATAACTGTGCCACCCATGATTTGTAGTCAGTACCTGTGGTGATTTCTCTGATGTTTTCATGACATTTTCTCATTGGAAAGCACTTTGTGGTGTTCACTAATCATATTATCTTTAGTCATGTTTTCTCCCAGCATGGATTGAACTTTTGTAAGGGTCATTGGTTGGAGTTCTTACAGGAATACGACCTTGAAAACTCATATACACATGGAAAGGGGATTTTGGTAAATGATGCACTGAGAAAGTAGTTTCATAGTGTAGTAGTGCGCGAATATGGTAATTCCTAGAGAGTAATGTAAGAACATTTAGCATTGCATCTGGATATGGGATAATTTGGAGGTTGAGTTCATCCTTTTTAGATGACGGTGCAGTCATCTCTACTACAGTAGGTGGAAGAGTCCTAGTTGGGGGATCTAGAGGTGGAGCTCTGGAGAGATTAATTTTTTTATGTTGAAGCCCCTGATGTTTGGTCTGAAGATGAACAACACTATTTATTGTATTATGGAAGTATTTTTGTTTGTTTAGTGATGTGTGAGATGGTTCTTAGAGTGTTCCATAGTTCACCGTTAATGGTACATCTTGGCGTGACAAAGAAGTACTGAGCCTTGAGGATTCAGTTTTGGTGTCTTGGGATGAAGCATGCAATTTTGGAGCTTGTGTCTCAATGTTTGGTTTTCTATAAGGTGAAGACCAAGCACTGTTTCCATGGTTGTTTTTTCCATCATTTAGATGTTCCTACGTGGAAGTGTGAGGACATATCAATGGACATTGTTACTAGTTTACCTTGAGATCTGGGATTCAATGATTCCATTTGGGTGGAAGTGTATTTTTTAAAGAAATAACCCCACTTCATAGCGATCTAGGAGTTGTGTTAAGTGTATGTTTTTTCAATGATGTATCTAGAGAAGGTGGTGAGCCTCTACGGAGTCCCAAGAATGATCATTTATGATCAAGATCCTTGTTTTACCTCCAGGGTGGAGATAAGTCTCTAGCATGATTTTGGTTATTAGTTATACCATTTCACTACTTTTCATCCACAAATGGATGGTCAGATAGGTCAAAACATTCATACTTTTGAAGACATGTCACACTCTTGTGTTCGGTATTTTAGAGGTTCATGGATGTGGAACATACCCATGGTGAAGATCGCTTAAAACAATAGTTTTCACTCCACCATCAGTATAGTACCATTTTAATACTTGTATGGATGACCTTTCCATTCTCTTTTGTGCTGGACCTGGGTTGGGGAGTCATCAAATCTCAGAAGGTAACTACTAAAGAATACGATAGAGATTTTTCGGGTCATTTGCGAGAGGATGAAGGCATCTCATGATCATCAGAAATCATTAGACAATAAATTTATGATACCATTAGAGTTTTATGTTGGGGATCACATGATTATGAAGGTGACTCCCCATTGTGGGCAACGACGGTTTTGTCATGGGAGTAAGCTTTCTCCCTTGTTTGTTAGGAATTTCTATGTGTTGGCATGTGTTGGAGCCATGGTTTATCAGGTTGAAAATTACCTACAGATGAGCTAGATACAAAATGGTTTTCATGTGTCATAGCTTTGTCATTATCTTCATGATGAATCTCATGTCATATATTAGAGTGAGATAAACATTGATGATGATGTGACCTTCGAGGAGCTTCTTGTAGAGATCTATAACAACAAGGAAAAGGTGTTGTGTGGTAGTGAAATCCCCTAGGTTCGTGTTTTGTGGTGACATGGTGGTGTGGAGATGAGTAAAAACGAATGTGAGCCGTAGATATGTGATCAGTGCCCTAATCTATTTTATGTTTGTCTATTTTCTTGTAATGATATTCTTTTTTCCTTGTAAAAATTTTATGTTTATGTGATGTATTTGTTTTTTTTTCTTTTTTAGAATTCTCTATTTGAGAGGTATCTCCCCCGAGAGTGTTTTTAGGTGTTGGTTATGGTTTTCATGTGGTCCCACATGTCCCCTATTTAAGCAGTTGAACTCCCTTGGTGGTAGGATCCTTGGTAGGTATCTCAAAGGTTGGTTGTTTGAAACCCTTTTTCTATTTACTATATGGGTTGAATTTGAATTCTCTAGGATGAGAATATTTTGAGAGGTATATGATGTAATGTATGGGACCTCTCTGGTTGACCCTTTTCTGAAAACATGGAGTTCGGTGTGTTCTGGGAGATCAAGGCAACTTATTTCCAGCACATTTCCAAATTTCCATCTTTGTCAATAGTGTTTCAAATTTTGTGAATCATGCTTTTGGTGAGTCATTTGTGAACTATGCTATTGGTGAGTCATTTTTGAAAAATGTTGTCAGTGAGTTGTTTTTTAATTGTTCTTTCAGTGATTCACTTGTGAACAGCTCTGTCGGTGAGTCATTTTTGAACAGTGTTGTCATAGATTCATTTGTGAACAATGTTTTTGGGGATTTATTTGTGAATATTTCCTTTGGTGAGTAATTTGGTAATAGTACCTTTGGTGAGTCATTTGTGAACAGTGCTATCAGTGATTTATTTGTGAACAGTCTTTCCAACTCCCTACAGTTTCACCCCTTTAGCATTTAATTCAATGAATAATGAATTAAACACTTTGATTTAAGGTATTTAATGCTGATTCAAATCCCATAACTCCTATATTAATTTTCTAATGTCTTGAGATTCCTTCACTTAGTCAATTCGTATGGTTTAATGAGATCCTATTTTAATGGAAGATCTAGTGTATCTGAAACTGCTTCTTTTTTTAATCTTTTAAAGGGACAAGATATCTCCCTCCCTAGTTTTACCTTAATGTTTCCTTGTGAAAAATGTTGGAACATTTCCTTCCTCCCATATAAGTGGTGTGATTAAACCTTAATCCTTGGATCATTTCCCCTTGATGTTTCTCTATACTGTATGCACACCCCCCTATTTTGGTGCAAGCAGCACTTGTTGATCCATCTTCGATAAAAGGGTATGATCAACCTCCATTATTATATTTTCTTTTGTCCTTCTTCTCATTTTTCTACATGAAATGTTGTGGAATGTGATATCTATGTTTAAAATGTATTTTACTTGGTTTCTGGTAGGTGTGATCATGTCACGACATCCTATGGTGGATGAATTTTTCACAGGGGGAGGATATCGTAATCCCTTGTATGGATCGTTATCGTATAAAGAACTTCAAGAACTTTTTGAGGCGGTGGATTCATGGATTATCTATTCATTTACGTGAAACTATGGAGTTATCATGTTTTAACCCACTAGATCAAAATGGAGTTTAAATAATAAATATTTGAACTGGAAAAATAAATTTTTATAGATCTTACGTTTTTTCCATCTTGTTTTGCTAGATTGTTTGATATCTATGCCTGTGTTTTTTAGAATGTCGTTCATGCTGGAAATTGGTAATAAAAATAGAATTAGATTAATTCTAATTATTTTTTAAAATAAAATAAGCATGTAAATGAATCGGGTTGTTGTTTTTGTAATTTTATGTTAATCAAATTAGTGCAATAAGAATGTTTAATTATTTTTGATAGTTATGATAGCTTTATGTTTAGGTTTCCCATAGAAGGAACCTACTAATAATAAACCGATTAATTAAATATAGATTAATAAATTGGTTGTTTATTAATAGATAATTCCCCATAGAGTTCTTAGTTACCCTCTTTCATATAAAGGCCAAGAGCTTTATACTTGGTGCTATGATATCTCATTGTGTGTGAAGGAAGAATTCTTTGATTAAGAGCCAAGAGCCTAGTTGATATGATGGTTGTTCCCAGCTACGTTTTTTGTGACGTAAGTCAGGATGGATCTTGTGATATGTAGAGGAAAGGAGGCCTATTGGTTGGGGTAGAAGTTGTTTCCTAGAGTGGAAACATGCATCGATTTATGCATGTGGGTGCTGATGAGTACACCAGATATTATGAAATAGATTGGATATGAATTTTGGATGGGTTTTGAATCTTGTAGGTTTCTTATCTTCTTTACATTCCTCACTGCTCAAGGTAGATGTTTTTTTACCCTCCTTCTAAATTGAGAGAAGATGAACGAGGTATTCCACGTTATTTCCATCTTTTTATTCTCCAGGGAGGATGGTTATACACTATTTATATACTTGGAAAAGACTTAACAGGTAGTTCAACTACTCACTAGTTGATCCCCCTCGTGTTTAGTAGATTATTTTTTTTAAGAATTACTAGGAGTATTGGAAAGTAATAATGTTGTTAATAAATGACTGAATAAATTATTTTAACCCGTGGGGTTTGAGCTTGGTGGGATGCAATGCTAAGGTGATATTTTTGAGAAGCTGTAGACAAGGTTTGGTTATGCCTAGAGAGACTGAATCTTTGGTGGTATTTTAATGAAATGTAATGTTGAAATAACAATGGTTTATTAATGATTAATGAAATAATTAATGTAAAGTGAAACTGATGAAAAGGGGTAATGTAATCTAATGTAGCTCTTTAGATGGTTATGTGATTATAAGAAACATAGTCTTAGAAGTGGAAACCAGAAGTCAATAGATGTTATTTGCAGTTGAGTAAAGGACTAGGTTATGCCCATAGTTTGGTTGTGAGTTATAGTGTATCATGAACGTTTTTTGTTTCTATACGCTACCCTTCCCCTGACAGTTTGGTTGACCGACACCCCAGGGATTCTGAGCCCTAGGGGGTGTTTTCCCTAATATTTTGGTAATATGATGGATGGATGACTACCCCTTTTTTCCCACTCTCTTTTATTTATAGTTATTCATGTTGGTAGGAACATCGATTAGTCTTCCCCATATATGTGTTTTGATGGATTTAATGTCTTGTGGTTATTCACACACCTATATTCTGGATATAGTTTCCTATGGACTATTATAGGTGTAATGTGTATAGGCTTTGATTGATTGAGGATCTCTACTTGGTTAATGGGCTATAATTTCTTGAGGTTTAATAAAAAATGTATGATATGTGTTATGTGATTTGTGGTGGATCCCAGAAACAACCAGGTTACATTGGTTATGTGGATGTGGTGGCTTTGTTGCATGAGGTTTATGGTGTGGTGTTATTCCAAGGTATCTACGGGAAAACCTTTTGGAGAGAGATGTATAATGATGTAAGATGTTGGGGAAAGCGAAAAACCTATGAGGAAGTGGTAGAAATGTACCCTTTATATTCTTTATTATATTATATACACTTGTATGTGATATTTGGTGAGAGTATCCATGGTAATTATAGGAACATAGTATATCTATTTAGGTGTTATGTTGTTTTCACTGGTTATTCACTATGATTTAGCATGATTTATTTAATGTTTCATGAAAGACTCTGTCGAACATCCAACTCAGTATATTTTTATGCTTATCCTACATATATATAAACTATTTTTCAGGTAACCTATAATAGGTTGGATATCATGCATGTTACTACTATCTTGGGGTTACAGGTGCTATTCGAGTTTCTTGGATGCTAATGTTTTTACTTTTTTTGGTACTTGTCGTTTTCCCTTTATGTTGTAGTAGTTTTTGCAGGAAATTACATATGTGTACTTGGGATTTATTTTATATTGTAGTATGAGTAAGATTTGGTTGGTGTATATCTTATCTCACTCTTTTTCATGTTTTGTATTAGAGGGAAATGACTCCCATTTCTGTGTTTACTGTGCCCTAGGTGATAATCGCCAACCTGGGGCCTACTGCAGGTTAGACTCAGGGGGTCACTATCTCAATTATCACATTGTTGGCCCTGGAGGGGTACACCATGTGGGTAGGGTTCATGATAATCCTTATGATTCTACTACAGCATAAAAAATGAACAAATAGTCATTCTCATGTTTAGAAACTCATATGACCATGCATGATCTATTTTATAAGGGTTTCATGACTCCTTGAGTGAAAATTTTGGTTCTACTTTATATTTTATGAATAACATAAATGAATTGATGAGATTATTAGTCAATTTATATCTAACAGACACAGTTCTCATCGTATTCCAAACCATGGGTGAATCACATTTTTTAGAGAAAAATAATTTGGGTTTCAATATAATCCATTTAGAATAAAAAATTTAAAACCCCACGGAATTAATGGATTCAAATAAATAGTTTCTTTTTTTTATTTATTCCTCAAAAATAATTATTTAATTAATTTTCTCAATATTTACATTAAAAACATGTATATAAAATATTATATAAAACCTTGAAAATTGTGAATTTTCTACCTAAAGGCATAACATAGAACGATGATCATCCATGTAGGGTGATTGTGTTGATCAATCCCATGAAGAGGGAAATTGATCATATTCAAAAATTACATAATACATGATAAAAATGATTATTCATGCTAATGAACCATGGATCATGTACCAACCTCACAAAAAATAGTGGGATTAGCCTTATAATGTGAATAAGTTCACCACGTGACCACTAATGGACTCTATTAAAAACCCATGTTACTATGGAACTTAATATTTGAAGGATAGATCAGCCTGGGGAACATCCCCTGTGATCATGAAAATAGACTACAAAAATTTAGGATCATCCAAAATAATAAGCTTTAACTGCATGGTCCATCAAGTAACTATATGAGCAAACTAGTAAATTATCAAGGTAAAAAGGCTGGACATCCCTATCAGCAATTATATGCCTCTAAATAATATAAGAGAATAATTTTACACATCCAGGACCATACAGTTCCTTCATCCAAATATATTATCCAAATATATATTTCATTTCTAAGAAGCAATACATTAACTACATAAGTAAAATTTTATTATGTTTTGATATTTTAGACATATCCATAGTGTTTTTTAAAAATTCTAAAATCCTCATTATCAAAAATTAACATAAATAATCCCAAAAAACAAAAAAAACAAAATCTAAAACCAACTGTGTTAAATAATTCCAAATATGAATATATTTTATAATATTACATAATTTGAACGTCAAATAAAAAAAAATCACATCTCCCAAATGATTAGTACAATAATAGATTAACTACATAATTTTTTCACATTATTACATCAACACCTCAATGTAATTAATATTTCTATATATACTCAAACATATAATTTTCTTTAGGGATATTATATTTAATAAAGGGTGATAACAAATACCATGTTAGGTAAAAATAGGTCAATGATTCATAAAGGGTTAGATAATAAGAATGTGATAAAACCTGACCATGGGATAAATATAGAATTAGAAGAACATGAATAAATAATTTTTTTATATAAGTATTGATAATATAATGTGTAATATCAAATGATCAAACATATATCATAGAATTATATTACATGAAAGTGATAAAACGAATATGATATATGGAGAACAATATAGACATAAAAAGGTGACTTTTCAAGGAAAAATAGTGTGATAAGAAATTAAGGCATAACCATAATAATTTAAATCATATAATTGTGATAAAAAAATTGATTCCTATATATTATGTTGTAAAAAAATATGATGGTTGGACATTAGTGTTTTAAAAATTTTCAGCATCTTAATGTATTAAATTCTAGATGAATCCCAATCATATACCCACATTCTTATCTCTTGAAATATAAAACATTAACCAAAGAATTAGAGGGTGATATATTATCCAAAATATCACATAATAATAATCCATTCATATATTTCCAACATGAAATATATCGTTCATAAAACAATACAGAAAATATGGAATGAAATGTGTTTTTGTAACATTTCTATATACTATCACAGAAATTGAATTAATGAATTATATTGTTTCATTACAAAAAAAATATTCACCAAAAAGAAATATTCCATAAGGGAAATTAGATAGTGATTCCTAAAATATCACATCATATAATATATATCAGTTAGAGGTAAGAGAATTATAATCCAATAGAGACATCAAAGAGTATTTCAAAAAATTGCCTTATCATTTTCATACAGATATAGAGTCACTGTAATAATTGATGAATTTATTTTTCAAACAAAATCATGAATAAATTTTTAATAATATTTAAATAATAAATCCCAATAATATTGATCTTATGGGAATTCACTTTTTCAAACTTATTAAATATTTTAAAAACCCTATCTTCTTCCATGATGAACTTATAATGATTTTTGATTATTTCAAAAGACAAAAATAATGAGAATTTAATTCTAATGAATAGATATTGTTTGTAACTCCTAATTTAAAATATTTTAGTCCTTATTCACTAAAGATTAAATTATAATGGAAAATATAATGGAACATTTTATTCCCTAAAATAAAATCAATGAAAATAAACACCTTTGAAACATTTTGAAATACCCAATCCACTATTTCCATAAAATTTTTATATCATCTTGAGGGGTTTCTTTTTCGTCATGCTTTTTTTATCAATGAAATGGTATTAGATGTTGTTTTTCATTTCTCATGGTGTGTTTTCTTTTTCTTATTACTATACCTTCCTATTCTATTTCACTTGTTACAGATCCTTCATTGGGTTCCTGGTGATATCAATTCATGTTGTGGGTTATTTCCCAGTATAATCCCAGACAATTTAATCCTTGAATTATTTTTAATTTCAATCCTAATTGATTTCTGAAAATTTATGTTTTTATTTGGATTTTTTTTAAGGAATGGTGTGGATGTGTTTGAAAAAATTCATTCGAAAAGTTAATTTAAATAACATTTAGTGTTATGAAAAAATGATATGGTATTGAAATGAATAATTTAAAGGTTGAATTTAAATATTTATATTAATTATAAATGTTATAAGTTGTTTTGTGATTTGAAATTATATGAATTTATAAGAGATGAACGAATTTTTTATGAGAATATTTTGATATTGGTTCTTGAAAACATATGTTGTGTTTAGATACATGTACTTGTTTCCAAATGAATTTATTGATTGAAATTAATGAAATACCCATGTATTATTGATTACCATGGAACACATGGGAGTCCAGAAAGACAGTTGGAAGGATAGTTAAACTAAATAAACTACTATATTGAAATTGATTCATAGTTATAATTAAATTAAACTATCATGAGGGTTGGGATTTTATTCATTGGTATTTTATCCTACACCCCATGGGATTTCTAATATAGGGATGTGTGTACTCGAGAAACTATATTTTACATAGGTTGTTCATAATATTATGAATGGAAGAAATAATTGGTGTTATTCAAAATGTTCTATGAATAAAGGTTATTTATATATAATATTGTTCATGTAAATATATATTCATCACTATTTTGATATAAATATTAATTCATGCATGTTGTTAAAATGATACATATATTTTTATGATTTATCTGAAATTTACATTGATAACTTTTTTATATTATACTTTGAAATATATTGTAGTATATTTTTTAATATGAACAGAGAAAATATTTACATGGAATTCATTATTTTAAATTGGAAAAAGTTGTATTATTTTTTGTAGAATTCTTAATAATTATTTTTGATATCCAACTATTATGTTTTTTTTAAACCCTAAATTTGGTTTTACAAGTTTGTAGGATTTTAGGGAATTTCTAGGGAAAGGAATGTTACCTCATGGATTGGGGTATTTACATGAACCTTTGGGAAATTGAATGTTATGGATGGACATTGAAGACATTATCCACATGTTACACATATATTCATGGTTGATTTATTGATGGTTTTATCAAATTATTTTAGTTGAACTAATATTTTATAGACAAATTTCAATTTCATTATAGTTAATTTTCTCCTGATGTGTTTTTGGAATACTTAATCTTTATTATATTACAGCTAATTCCTTATTTAAATGAGTTACTCTTATAGAGAAATAATACCCTCTTGTTTTTAATTGATACGAGGTACATTTCTTTAGTCTATGGGGATCAATAATTCCCTTTGATTGATTTAAAAAATTATATGGTTATCATTAAGGATGTTTGAATGAGGTAGTTCATGATAAAATATATCATATCATAAAACCTCATTGGCCATAAAATATTATGATATTTCCATCAAAAACTTATCCTTAAAAATTTCCCAATCAATATTCAAATCTTCATGAATACCACAGAATATAATCAATTATTTTTTAGCTAAACCATGTTATTTAAACATAGTTAATAAAAAAATGTGTCATTTTCGATCTCAAATGAAACAAATATATATATCTACAATATTTAGAAAACTTTTTACCTCCGGATTTGAAGTAAATCCCCAATATATTTGTATAACCTAGTATTGAATCTCATTGAGTTTCCTCTACGATGAGTTACCACCATCAGCCACCACACTATGATGGTTGAATGAATCATCTTATTAAAAATCACAATCATGAACTAAATGATTCTATTTATATAGATGCATATATACTAAATAAAAAGGCTTTAATAATACATAATAACATGAAATTAAAATTAATTTTTTTATTTTAGACATTATTTACCATTTTATACCAAATTCAAACAAACAAATAGAAATTCACGATGCATGATCTTCAAATATGACTTGACAAAAAAAACGATATCACTTCACCTAACACATTATATAATGTATAATATTTTTTTGTCGAATCACAAGGGAACATAATGTATTATTTTCTAGTTAGTATTCCTTTATTACATAACATATAAATCCATGTTAATTTTTTCCCTACTAACCCATGAATACTAACTACTACCTAACTCCAATAACAATCTTATCAACCAATAATCAACTTTGTTGCAACTCTGTCATGACACCCTTAGGAAAAATGTACCCATATGACAAAAAAATGAAGAAAATGATAAAATTACACATCAATCCCACTTCCAATATTCCATGTGTTGGAATGTAGTAGTGGGGGTATATAATAACACATATTATATTTATAAACATCATATAAATTTGATGTTTAAGATATAATATGAAAAATACCCTAGCCAACACCATGTATAAATAAAATAAGTAAACCCAATACATGATATAATTTCATAATACATTAAAAACTAAAATAAATACAAAAATAAATACAAAAATAAATACAAAAATAAATACTTAAGAGTGACCTCAATGATCCAAATGCTTTTATACAACACCCATTTCTAGAAATATCTTTCCCAATTATCAACAAAAAATTTGGACTTTAAAAGTTTTTATATATTCATATAGTTAGCATAATGTATATACTCAGTAGGATCCAACCTAAAATATGACATCATAAAACCCACAATCCCAGATCCTATAACCTTATCCATAACATTAAATTTCTGGCACTGAATCTATTAATTATGACCCAAATTATTAATATAAATCATAAAACATAAAAATGAAAACACATATCATCTACATCCTCTAGTACATTTTAGGTTTAAGCTTTTAGGGAATTAGGACAAAATCTATCATAAGAAACATATATCAACTTGGATCATGTGTCATTAGAAGAACATTTATCCCATTTAATCTATCATTACTTATTTCAAAATAGGTCATTGACATCATCGTTGTGAAATGTTTTATAGATATAAATCATTCAAAATCATGCCTTAAAATAAGTGTAAGTGTAAACATAATAAGAATGAGATAAAAAAATCATTAAGGATAATCATGTTCATTAACCATTAAATTTCATCCATGAGCATAAGAGTTTATATGGGTATTGTGATATTAAATATAAAATCATTTATTAACTCATACAAATTATTACATGAGTTATAAAATTTGTAAAAATCAAAGAGTCAAAAAATGAAAATAAATTATAATCATGAGCTATGTGATATTAATATAGATTTTGAGAAACATAATAAACTCAAAACAAGGAATTAAATATCTTATTTTTAACAAGGAGAATAAAATTCATAAATTCCTTTCAAAAAAATATATAAACCATTTAATTGAAATAATCATATAGATAACTTCAACATTATAATTACCCAATGTTTTTAGTAACTATAATAGGGATCACTATTTTTATATTCTATATCGGCCTCACCGATTTTCTGCAAGGTGTAATGGGGATCAACCCATCATATAAGCTATATCAAGCTCACCTATGTGCAATAATGAGGCTCAACCATTTTTATAAGTTGTATCAGGATCATCAGTTACATATAATAATCAAGTAATATGAATAAAACGCATTAATCCTAATCCTCCTAAAAATTGATAAATCTATATAAAATAAATCGGTTCCATAACAATCTGTTTGAAATAATAAAAACCTAATAAATGAAATTAATTAAATAAAAAATCTATTAATATATTAAACCCATAGAAAAGAAACAGGTTTGACAATAAATTATATTAACGATGATTAACCCATGGAAAAGAAATGGGTTCAGCAATAATATGCTCAAATCATGGATAAGCTGTGGAATAGAAAATGATTCCATCATAATCTCTTTGAAAAAATCACAATCCGTCTATAGTAAAAAGTGTATGGTATCAATACAAAATATACCCCTTAGAGGATAAATAATATAAATGGTTTTTGGTGTTGGTGAATGTAAATAAAATTAACATATTATTATAACATTTTGGAAGAAAATATTCTTTAAACATTATAATGTGACACATACCACTTTGAAAAATTTGAAAAATTAAACACATTAAATAAATAAACCTTGTGATTTAACAAGACTTATAAAAACTATAAAAATGACAAAAATTATATTTTTATTGTTTTCTATTAATTTTCATTATAACTGTTTTTTAGAAAAATGTAGTTTTTATGCATAAATATGGATTATATTCTATTCTTATGCCTCTAAAATCAATTAGATGAATGTTAAAATATTTTATATTCTTTATTGAACATAATTTTTTACGTATTTTTTGGACCCACCAATATAAGTTTTATCCAAATACTTCTATGTTATCTTATAATATAAATAATATACTATTTTTCAATATGAATTGGCCTTGTGTGAAACACAAGTTACCAAATAAACTCATTGTTATGTGAAACAAAAGATAAACATGGTGGTTAAGATTATGAAATATAAACCATTCATTGTATATAAATCATGATATCAAATAATTTAAATAAATTTGAAACAATATATATTTCATAAAATCAGAATTTTTTTTATACTACACACCTTAAAATGAATTTCTCCCTCCAAATTACTCTTGGTTAGAAAATTATTAAAATTTTATGAATTATTTTATTGATTCCTACATCAAACTATGGATAAATAAACCATAATCTATATATGGAATGTGGGAAACCAAAAGAACCCTATAATTTTCACATAATGTATTATTCAATAAAAGGATAACAATGATGGGAAAATAAAAATTGTATTTTGATATGAAAACTAATTATAATTTACTATTATATATTTATAGAGACCATGGTCATGTGGTTTTCAATTAATACAAACCCCCAAGGAGAATAATTTTAGAAATATATTATTTATATCAACATAAAATATCGTAATATGGTAAAATATGATTTCCAGATACTTATACTAAAGTAAATTAATTCTCTTACCCTCTAATATAAGTGAAAATAAAAAAGGAAATGAACATACATGATTAGTATAACCTTATCCTTTAATAAATTTCCAAAAAAATATCATCTTCTTCTCCAAACGTTGATTATTCAATATGAATTTTTAGTTCTTAAATCACTAAAATCAACTTCTAAATAACACATAACCAAAAATTGATTTTCATATTATTCTACATGGAATTATACACTTATAAAACTTATAACATGTTATGTTATTTCCCAAATTGATTAAACATTCATATGATATATTAATATTTAAAATTAAATATAAATACCCAATGTTCATACTGAATTATTCCATGAATAACTATCCTTAAAATCCATCAACATTTTCCTACTATGTTCAAAACCCAAATATTATTTAAATTTGTTAATATATTCTTAAAATCTAAATAAACCATTATTTTTTAATTAAAACACCATATTTTTTCCAAATATTCATAATAATTTACTAAAATAAATGGTTATACTAACTCGGACATCATGTATACTAGTGGTAGTGCATGAAACTCTTTTCATCCTTCAATCATGGGTTTAAGCCCAACCACCTAGCAGGATGTGACATTTTATCATTGATCATATGTGTTGTACCCATTTTCTTCATTAATCATGAAAATTAATTCCTCCCTAAAAACACATAATTTTGAACATAGGATTAAAAATACCACATCCCAAAAAAAATCCAAAAAATAGTTTTAGATCACATCGTGTGAAACCTAAACGAGGAATTTAATACATTAAACATATAATCATCCTTTAGCATATAGAAATATGATGGTACCCATAAATATTAAAATATTCTCACATGAAAACATTATAATATCTAATAATATCTATCCATACCATTAATAAAATGTATAACAACACAGATCCCACACGCTAGGATCATATTCTAAAACCTATAACATTACATTTCTAGCTTTTATGGTGATGATTGTAACAAAAAAAATCATCTAAATCATACAACATAATATTTATAACTTGTTTCATGAACAACCTCAATAAATTTTAAGGTTTATAGTTTTTCAGAATTACGACTAACTCTTACATAAACAACTCATATCAACACGGACTCATAAGTCTTAAAAAGAAAATTTATATAATTTAACCCATTATTTATTATTTAAAAATAATTCAGATACATTATCCTTATAAAAACATTTATATACATACATCATTTAACCTCGTTCTTTAAAACATATGGAAGAGGAATCATAAAAAGGGTGAAATAAACTATTATATAAGGGAAAATATAAAAATTAAACATTAAATGTCATCATTGATCATAAGATTCCATAAGGTTATGACTAAAAAATCAAAGTGCATGAGAAAATCATAGAGGTATTCATACACATATATACCTAAATAATCAAATATGAAGAAATGAATGAGTCAAATGTTAATAGAAACAATAATCATAATCCATGTGATATCAATATAGATTTTTAGAAGAATGATAAACTCATATCAAGAAGCTAATCCTCATTATGGAAATAAGGAGATTCAAATTATTAATTACCATTCAAAACCCATTAAATACCCATTACATGTTCATTAAAACTTTCTTGAGGAACATAAACTTATAACATTTCAATGTTGTTCATACCACATTGAAACATTTGAATAATTAAAGACATTAATGGAATAAAATTAAATGAAACATTGAATATAATGAGAATAAAGATATTATTTATACATAATTTTAAAGGTGTTGTATACAAACAAAACAAATAAGTATAGGTGTATAACATAACAAATGCCTCTAAGAAGGAAAATTGTGACAGAATCCCATTACTATTTTGGAATATTTGAATTTGTGAACCCCATAAAAGTGAGATAACCAAAAGAATATGTAAAACACCATAAATTTAAGGATATGAACCATCAAATTCGTTCATGTGATGTATATAAACCACAAAATAAAAATAAAATTGTATTATTGAATAAATCTCACCAAAATAAAAGTGATACTAGAAATCCCTTTACAATTACGGTAACATCTGAGTAGGTAACCCCAAATGTAATAATTATAAAATGAAAATATTTTATACAGTGATAATAGAATAATTAATGATATAATATATCCAATGGGGATATATATTAAAAAAATTAATTAAGCAATGATTATGGTGTATGCCACATGAAATTAAAAGTGAGACATTAATTCCATTCTAATTGAGTAACTTTAGAATAATGATATCTATGAAATAAAAACATTAATTGAAACATTTAATATCATGAAATAAAATAAAATCATGACATAAATAGTCTTATAAATATTATTATTTTTTAAAAAATTATATTTGATATAGGTTTACAATTAAATGGCGGAAAATGGGTTTTTAGAAAACAAAATCTTAAACATAAAATTGGATTTTATTCATTAAATACGCCTATGAAATCAGCTATATTAATTTAAAGACATTCTAGAAACATTTGTAAACATTATATATTTAGTCTTGTTGACACCCTCCAATAGAATTTATTGGTGATAACTTCTATAGTAAAAATAATATCAATAGTATATTATGGATTAGTATGACTCATACATGTAAAAAAAAGTTGCTAAAGTGACTCAATGTTACATGCCAAAAAATAAAATTTTTGTTGTGTATAAGAACATATAAACTATTCATTGAGTGTAACTCAATATATATATTAATTTAACTAAATATGATATAATATATATTTCATCAAATCTCTAGACGTTACAAAAAAACCATTATTGAATAATGTGAAATAAACATACTAATACCCATTGAAAAAATTAATGAAAATAAATGATCACATAAACATGTATTAATATATTAATATCCACACAATGGATTAATACCTAATGAGAAAATTTTTGTAAACAATTTTTAAATATAAATCATGTATATGAATTAATTTACAAATCTATCTCATCAACTCTAGTTTTTTTCGGCCATACCCCAATTGACACACAAATCTTATATTTTTCCCTTATATATGTAATCCTACATACCATGAAGAAGTAATATATACATTATAATGTATTATGTATCCCGGAACATTATCATCATTGTTATCATCATCATACATATTAGTAACAAAGTGTATCTTATGAATCAACTACAACCCATTTAAAATAATTACACCTTCATCAATCATAGACCATGCGATAATACATTTGGAGGTAAAATGATTAAGAGGTAGAATTCAATCATATATACCATTAACCTCAAGGATGTTGTAAAAACACCCCCCATCTATTTTTTTGGTTTCGGTACTAAAATTGGTGGGGTAGAAAAAGACATTAGAGAATATAATAAATGTGATGGAAAAAAAACTAAGCAAGACAAACTTACATTAAATCATATTTTGTTATCATTGTATAGGACCAAATATATCAAAAACTATGTTCTATGTCTAAAAAAATATTTAAGAATCAAATAAAATATTTATAAATACATGATAATTTAATATATATAATTCCATATTAAAATTCTATAATTAATATTTTAATATTATTTCCCATTTTTCATATAATGATATTTCATTTCACATATTCATGAGTTTATTATAATATTTAATATAATATCATTAAAAACCCATTTTGATTATATTGATTAAATTTATTGTTTGTTAATTTTTTAGTTACGCTTGTAAACAGCCAATCCTACAACACCAGGATTCACATGAACTAACTCAAGTCATACTACACCAAAGTGTTAGTAAGTAATCATATAAAAAATAATCAACCATGTATCAATCAAACAAGAATTATACGTGAATAAATTTTAATGAGAAAACCACAATTTTTACTCATCCTAATCACCATAGTTCAATTTCACACCATTGAGCATATATATATTCTACCCCACCATTACCGTGATCAACCACCACTACAGTTATAGGCTTCCATAACATTTCACATCCAATTTAAAAAATATATCAAGGCATCAATTGTCACATAATTTCACAATAAGTCTATAATTATCCTAAAGTACACATATATTTTATATATATGGTTTCTACACAATAGTAGATTCACTAAGGACATATATGTAAGGCTTTAAAGACACTTGAGTGTATTAATGGGCTCACTCATCCACAAACATGGTTCATTAGAAAACAATCATCTATATTTTATTTAATATTAACAAATTTGTTATTAATAATTTTTCCATATGATGTAATCATATAGGCTGTATCTAATATAATCTATACAACATCTTAAACAAGATCTATAAATTTTGAAACTTTTAATAAAGAACATTATTTGATTATTAATCATCTAAGGTACAACTTTTATATTACAAGATGTATGTTTTTTAACTCATTGAAATCATTATAACATGAATAAACATAAATGAATAAACTATCAAAAAAAGAATAATATTAAGTAAAATTGAGTTACCATAGGTTAAATCCTGAAATAACATTAACCTCATATAATCAAAAAATAAAAAATATTTTTAAACTCCATAAAAGGGAAAATTAATTATCTTTAAAGAAAACTACGTCCCATTTTAATTTTTTAGTGTAATAAATTATAAAAGAATTCTTAACAAAAACAAGAATAAATTTTCATGACCCGTCCCATGGGGCCCATGTCGTTACTACCCCAATAATTCCTTCCATAGGTAAGGGGATAGTGACTAGCACCAAAAGGAGTATTCCCTAAAATCAGGATGGAATTGCCTTTATTACCTGTAAACACACACAACCAGGAACACGGAAAGAAACGAACACAAGTAACTGTATAGAAAAAAGAGTGTTGAAACTAAGAGCGACAAGAACACAAGCTCTATAGTAAAGGTACAAGTACAAATGGAAATACAATACAACTAAAGAAAGAGAAATACAACTACTAGGTCATCCTCTGAGGTTCCTACCTAAAAGGTGGGTACAAATAACCTCCTCAGCACTCCATGTCTGCTTGTCTCCTCTGCATATCGACACACCGTATAGACCTCCATCGGGAACCGTCCATTCCAGGTACCCTCAGCCTCGATCTGTGTTGTATGTTGTCTGCACCAAACACAACAAGGTGTGGGCAAAGCCCGTGTAGGGGTGAGTATAACGATACTCAATAGGGACCCTGAGACCCTCAAGGTATCTCAAAATCCGCAAAGGATAAACCACAAAGCATGTAAGCAGATATAACCCTATATAGGTATATTCCCATACATATACCTATGTTATCAAATATTACATGTCTCATTCATGAGGAAACACAAGGCCCAACTCACCTCCAAAGTAAAACTGTTCCACAAAGGAAAGATTACCACGAAGGTAAGTACCACATAGGTATACCACAAAAAAGAATATGACAAAGTATCACCACAACGGTAAGTACCACATAGGTACGCCACAGAAGAACACCACAAAGGTATCACCACAAAGGTAAGGACTCATCTCACACCTGATATAACATTGGTACTGTATTAGAGATGATTTGATGTGACTATTTAATCATCTTACTGTGTTAAGAGGTATACCCACATAAGATCCTAAATCATCAGAACCAAACAAGATCGTAGGACATCATCAGACCCACATAGGATCCTAGTACATCATCAGACCCGCACATGATCATAGTACATCATCAAACCCACAAAGGATCCTAGTACATCATCAGACCCACACAGGATCGTAGTACATCGTCATACCCACACAGGATCCTAGTACATATTCGGAACCACACAGGATCATAGTACATCGGCATACCGATAGAGAATCATATAATGGCATCACACCCACACAAGATCATAGTACATCGTCATACCCACACAGAATCTTAGAATGGCATCAAACCCACACAAGATCGTAGTATATCATCTGACCCACACAGGATCCTAGTACATCATCAAACCCACATATGATCATAGTACATCGTCAGACCCACACAGGATCCCAGTATGGCATCAGACCCACATAGGATCGTAGTACATCATCAGACCCACACAGGATCCTAGTAAGTCATCAGACCCACACAGGATCCTAGTACATCTTTAGACCCACACAGGATCCTAGTACATCTTCAAACCCACACAGGAATATTGTACATCGTCAGACCCACACAGAATCCTAGTACATCATCAGACCCACACAGGATTGTAGTACATCGCCAGACCCACATAGGATTGTAGTACATCAATAAAATAATTCCATATATAAAAAAATATACGGAATTTCTGGGACATTATGTTCTCCCCACCTTAGGGTTTACATCCCCGAAATCCATAACATAGACTAAGGAAAACAAATGGGGGTACTAAGATCCAATATGAGCCTCCCACTCCCATCTACTCTTCTGGAGGTTCTCGTACTGCCAGCCAACGTGCAACATAGGTATCGACTGCCCACAAATGACCCACTCCAGTCGATCATCAATCTCTACTAGAACCTCTGTAAACATCGCCCCATCATCTAAGTCCATCTCTCCATGTTCGATAATGTGTGATGGATCATGCACGTATCTCCTTAGCTTTGACACATAGAAAACATTATGCACCTAGTATATCATTGGGGAAAGAGATTGATGGTATACTACCTCACCCACTCTGCTGAGAATATAGAGAGTTCTGATTAACCTCAGAGATAACATATCACCCTGACCAAATCTCTAAAAACTTTATCGAGGTGATACTTGTAGGAAGACATGATCTCCCTCCTCCTGCCGGTATAATACTTCTATCGGCTCTGAGCAATTTTCATTTTCTAACAAGTGATGTATCATGATACAAACTATTTCACTGCTTTTTTCATCTCTAGCCACCATTACTAATGTTGTAGGTCATGGTATATCTTCACTACACCAGGATGTACCACCAGAGGGGACGTATGGAAGTCCCATAATACCTCCTCCCAAAGTGCCACTCGTACCATGGTACATCCTCTGAAGAGGACGACGTGCTCCCTGCATTCGGAAAATCAATCAGGTTCTTTCCCTCAAGATATATAAGCACGTTGGGCCTTGTAGTCAGCGTCGCTTTGCTGCACCTCCCTGACTCGCTGAAGAAGTGGGGGAATGACTATAATAGATTGAATAAAACCTTCTCCATATCAATCCACAAAGGATATCTTCAAAACGGATAGCTTCGCTACCGCCTCACTCAGCAACTGCATACCAGACCTCCTATTGAGTACATATGCTACTACGTTCTCCTTCACTGATGTATAGAATATCTAGAATTCATAGTCCTGGAGGAACTCAGGCCAACACCGCTATCTCAGGTTTAGGTCCTTCTGAGAAAATATATTCTTGAGACTCTTGTGATCAGAGTAGAGTATAAAACATTCTCCCATCAAATAGTGACGCCACATCTTTAGTGAAAAGACCACTACTGCTAACTCCAGGTCATGGGTAGCATAGTTATACATGTCAGTCTCTATATCATATTCTTAATGCTTTGCTGACACTTCTCTGTCCACAATAAAGGCTCCCCCTTTTTCATCAAAACGGAAAAAGGTGTTGCTACATTGGAGAAGTCGGGTACAAATCTATGGTAGTACCTATCCAAAGCGGACGTCCCTCTCTCTTCAGGGAGATATTCCTGGAAAAATCTTTTGAAAAGATATCTCCGTGCTCTACCACTCCTGTTTGGAACTGAAAACACAAAACTCCTACTACCACGAGGGTAATTCGGGCCAACTCAAGAGTGATCGACTGCACCCTCCTATTCATGAGTTTATCCTGTGATGCCCAAGTTTCCTTTTTTGCTGACCAAGGAAAACCCCCTTCCAATGTTGTAGGTAAACTACAACCTTTTTTCCAAATATAGTCAAACTATGTATGAATTGTGGATGCCCAGTCCATACCAAAACTAACGTTGTAAGACCTCAATTCTTCCACTAAGAGGTTCCAACCAAAACTCTCGCCTCAAGGGTCAGATCACACCATTGGCGTCAGTATTATTATCGAGTCTCCTCCAAAAGGTGTCTCCAGAAATGATGGTCAAGTCAACGGCTTAACCAGAAATGCTAGGTCATGAACATGATTCGTGGAAATAAGGAATGATTGGTACCTGTGTCTATATATACGGCAGCTAGTAGTAGACACAGACCGTACCACAAATCATTCTTAGAGGCCTTGGGTCACACTTCGCGACCACATGCAGCTACTCCCTTCCCCTATCCTCCAACTCCTTAAGCCTTTTGGGGTCCATAAAAAGGGGGTGGTTGTGACATGTTGAAATGTACACCACCTCATGATGCTCTCATAGCTCTACTTCCACATCTGTTTCCCTATAGATTCATCTGTCCCTGTCACATACTCTTCCCGAAACATTTTACACGCCCAAGTATCTAAGACTGGTGCCAATTTCCTGCTTTCCCACTCCTAACATTCACTGGTTTTATCCACTCAGCTAAATAAAATTCAACCACAAAGGTTCTCTCTATAACACTAACATAAGTAGGAATGGATAGAATAATAGTGCTATCTCGGATGTCCTTAACCACGCCATGCTCGGAAGTACGATCCCTGAAGCACTAATCGTATTGTATTAATCGAGTACCAGGAATGGTCAGCACACCTCATTGAATACTCAGCTACAAAGATTTTGTCCTACCAAAGCTGTAGAAGCTCTAGAGAACTCTCAGCCACCTCCTCAAGTCTGTCCTCAATCGCCTATGGGTTGGGCTTACCTCAGAATCTGATGGGTATCTGATGCTGAAACACGTGTAAGGCACTAAGCATACATGTGTCATCTACTAGTACCGTCGGTTATAACTACTGACCAACGGGCATTGATATATTTGACACACTACATAAAGGTACAATCTCCGGTAATGGTCCATGTACTAGAGCCTCATCACTATGTGAACTATCCTCATGGTAACTCACTAAAAAATACTAGTAGTTATGATCATCATCTTCTCTACTGGTGTCTCAACTAGGCGGAAAACTCTAACAACTGCCTCCAGTCAGCCCTCAGCTGCATAGGAATCTATATCACCTCAAAACATGAGATGCCTCTGCTGGTGGAACTCATGAAACGTGATCAATTGGTGTGCACCATCCGCCAGTGCGGCTGGTGGTATCTACTGCCCAATGGGAGGTGGTGCTGCTGGTACACCACCTGAAGGTGCCAACATAGTAAGAAGGCCCTACACCGGAGCCCCGTCACTTGGTGGGACATCATCATGTACTCTTTTGGGAATCCTAGATGGCTTTATATGTTGTGGAATCCTAATAAGAAACAGGTACACCAAATTATACGAGGTGATCTAACTCAAAGAATTTATAAAGAAAACTTTTCAAAAGACACGCAATCAGTTTTTTCATGCGTTGAGTCGGAAAATAGAATTTAGGGTCCTGGTGTATGGATATGTCAGCCACCACACCAACACTGGATTTCCTAAACTGATAACCACACTCACTACACATAACACTATTACCATTAAAAATTTCAGAGTCCAATGTTCTACGGTATAACCGACTCCTCTAATACCAATTTATCACGACCCGTCCCCCGGGACCCATGCCGTGACTACCCCAATCCCAACTTACATAGGTTAGGGGCAGGTGACTAGCACTGAAAGGCGTATTCCCTAAAACTGGGAAGGTTTTTCCTTTATAACCTCTAAACACACAAAACCAAGCATAGATCAAGAAACAAACACAATTAACTGTATAGAAAAAAGAGTACTGAAAGTAAGAGGGGCCATAATACAAGCCCAATAGTAAAGGTATAAGTGAAACTGGAAATACAATACAACTAAATAAAGAGAAAGACATCTATTGGGTCGTCCTCTAAGGTTCCTACCTAAAGGGTAGGTAAAAATTGCCTCCTCAGCACTCCACGTCTGCTCGTCTCCTTTGCGTACTGACACGCCATATAGTCCACCTCAGGAACCATCTAGTCCAGGTACCCTCAGCCTAGATCAGCATTGTCCGTCGTCTACACCAAACATAACAAGGTGCGGGCGAAGCCCATGTAGGGGTGAGTATAACGATACTCAGTAGGGACCCTAAGACCCTCAAGGTCCCACAAAATCCACAAATTATAAATCACAAAGAATGTAAACCAGTGATAACCCTACTTAGGTATATGCCCATACATATGCCTATGTTATCAAATATTACCCATATCATTCATGAGGAAACACAAGGCCCAACTCCGTAGCTAAAGTACAACTATTTCCCGAAGGAAATATTACCACGAAGGTAAGAACCACACAGGTATGCCACACAGAAGCATACCACAAGGTATCACCACGAAGGTAAGTACCACACAGGTAAGCCACAAAGTAACACCACAAAGGTATCACCACGAAGCAAAGGACTCAATTCACACCAGGTATAACTTAGGTACTGTTGTAGAGATGATTATATGTAACTACTAAATCATCTTACTATGTTAAGAGGTAGAACCACATAGGATCATAAATCATTATGCCCACACAGGATCATAGTACATCGTCAGACCCACACAGGATCCTAGTATATCATCAGACCCACACAGGATCCTAGTACATCATCACACCCACACAGGATCATAGTACATCATCAGACCCACACAAGATCGTAGTACATCATCAGACCCACCCATGATCCTAGTACATCTTCAGACCAACACTGGATCGTAGTACATCGTCATACCCACATAGGATCCAAGTATGGCATCAGACCCACACAGGATCGTAGTACATCTTCAGGCCCACACAGGATCCTAGTACATTATCAGGCCCACACAGAATCTTGGTACATTGTCAGACCCACATAGGATCCTAGTATGGCATCAGAACCACAGATGATCATAGTACATCATCAGACCCACAGAGGATCTTAGTAAGACATCAAACCCATAAAAAATCCTAGTACATCCTCAGACCCACATAGGATCCTAGTACATCATCAGACACACACAGGATCATAGTACATCGTCAAACCCACACAAAATCCTAGTACATCTTCTGACCCACAAGGAATTTTAGTACATCATCAAACCCACACAGGATACTAGTACGACATCAGACCCACAAAGGATCCCTTTCTCAAGTTACAGCCAGCTACAGGGTTCCCGCACTAATCTTGATTGTCTCTGGGAGGGTCTGCTCCTCATGTTATTGGTCAATACTCCAATTGCCATGAAGTCCCATGAAGAATTATCCAAAATTACTGCCATGTAGTAGGGGTCTCAACACAATAGACGGAGCGTCAATCGGACGCCCAGTCTGTAAGTTATTAGCCTTTTAGTCTTGAGGGCCCAGTTGGATTTGAGTTCGATCCAACTTGGTAGCACCCCAACTTTATCCAAAACTCAATTTGGGTATACCAAAAGGTTCATATCGCTACAAGTATTCCATCACCACTGATGGTTCGTTAAAAGGACGTCTATAGCTCACAATATGGCTAAAAGAGAGAAAATGGGTCGAAGTCGGTCCGGGTCCGGTTCAACCCGGTCGGACCAACTCAGCCCGTTAGGTCCGGACCGGCCCACGATGGGTGGCCCACGATGTGCCGCCAGCCCTATTCTGCAGTACGGTGGTGTGCCGCGCCCCTACCGGCTCAGTCATCCACCCTCCTTCACCGCCGCGACCTCATGTCGAGGCTCCTACATGCCGATAGCGTGGACGCACGCCACCGCCTCCCCTTCGTGTGGTCAGCCATGAGTCAGTCGCCGCCTCTGCTCCGCCGCGGCCGATAGGCTGCGGACTTCTCATCATCCGACGGCACGAACGTGTGCCGCAATTCCTACCTCACGGTCGGTTGAGTTTTGGTCTCCACCTCCTTCCGTGAGTCATTGTGGATTCATTCTATGCCTGAAAAATTAAACGATTTCATATTTTGGATCCTTTCGTTGAGGGCTTCACATCCATATATCACACCCAGCGAATCTCTGTGTTTTCAGCGCCAATAAATATTTGGGCGCCTCATTCTGTGAGCTATTTCGGCTTCATTCCAAGCCAAAAATAATTAAATGATCGCATATTTGAGATCCTTGCGTCGAGGGATTCACATCCATATATCGCCTTCAGAAAAACTCCATATTTCCAGTGCCAATAAATATTAGTTGTTGAAGAACGCACGAAGAACGTGCGAAGAAAAAAAAGATGAGCATGGTTTATTTGCAGGATGATGGCCATGTTCATTTGGCCATAATTGTTGTGAATTTAGGATAAGGAGAAACAATAGAATAAAATTAAACATGCTTAAAACCACTATCTTAAATATCAGAGAATCGCATATGCTTGTCGGTGGACCGCGTTCTTAGTTTCCGTGACCGGATCCCAAAGACGCCACTCGCACACCGCCCATTGGCAGTTTGATGTCATCCATCACCTCCAGCTGGGTTGACTTCATCTTCTAAGGGTCTCGCGTCGCGGAATTCCATCAGCAATTCATTGCTTGGTGAAGCTTTGCCAACACCTCTCCCCAAGCTCCATATAAATCGAAGAGGGGAAGGGTGTGCAACGCTCATGGGATTAATGGTGTCCCATTAATTAGGAACCTTCCTAATTACTGAATGGGGAAGTTACTTAGAATTGAATGGTCAAGCCATTTATTGGATTGACCCGTCGCTAGTCCCACCTTACCGCTCAGACGTTGGTGGAATAGAATAAAAATAAAATAATAAAGTTATTTTATTTATTCTATTTAAAAGTTACAAAAGCTAAAATTTTCTCTGGACCTACTACAGTCAAGGTGAATGTCTATTTAAGCAAATATTGACGCAGAGAGTTCAACAGTGTCCTCAGATTTCAATTTTGAGCACCGGTTCAAAAGTTATAAAATGTTGTTTTCACGTTTACTAAACGTACCCGAAAAAACGTTTTTAAAATTATTAACAGTCACCCTCGACCCATGCCGGTCATGGTTAGGCGCTGCCCAAGTGAAAAACTCCCCAATGAAGCCAATGGTACTCTCGGATTTCCAATCCGAGTTACCGTTTAAAATTTATGGATTTTAAAATAAAATAATTGTCACTTAATTATTTTATTTACGGCCTAAAACTAACTTTCACTTGTGGCCCGCACCGGCCAATGTTAGTATCTGATTAAATAATGCATTCCCTCACGAGTTTAGCGGTGGTCTTGTATTTTCAATCTGAGATACCATTTGTGAGTTATAAGCATTTGATAAATAAAATAATTTATTTAATTATTTTATTCATGATTATGCCATTTTAGGGTTTTCGCACAGGAGGCCCACGCCAACTAAACTTAAGTCGCGCCTAGGGTAAACACATCATCCTGAACACAAAGGTGCCCTCATATTTCTGATTTGAGTCACAGTTTAAGATTTATTCCACTTTTTCAGGAAAACTACTTACGTGCATTATTTAATGTTTAACAAAACTACGACGGTTCATTCCAGGAACTCTGGGCCTTGGAATCGTGTGCCATCATATTTCGTGGTCTTGAAATAATTCTATATATAAAAAATTATATACGAAATTTCTAGGACATTAAATAAATAATATAACAAAATTTCATTCTTCTTTTTTTCATTTTTAGATATATTCTAGAATAATATTTCTTTATTTCATTTGATTTATAGTAAAAAGTAAAATAGATATTATGTAACATTTTTGAAATCTATTTTCCTCATTTGAGATTAATAGAAACAATATTTATCAAATTCCAATAAATTTGACATAAAATTTATTTCATCTCATGAAATATAAAAATTTATATACTATGAATATTAAATTACATGAGATTTTATCTTTTTCTTCTTCATCAAGGATTTTTCATATTTTTAAGTATTATCATTTAATCCATTATAATGTGAATATCATTTCTGGATTAATAAAAACTATCTAAAAATTGGATGATAAATTCAAATATGATCACTTTTGCATATAAAATAAAGGAAATTTAATAGAACACTTATCTTATGTGAAACACTATGATTCTATTTAACCAGAATAGTGGAAGAAATTGGATTTTGGAGTTCTCAATTATCATAGGCACACACTTCAAAAAATTTATAAGTGTGTTAGGACTATAATAGATAAGTTTTTATTTCATTTGGAATCTATATAATGAATTAAAAAACAAAGTAAAATATATTTCATTTTACAATTAATAGAAAAAATTCTATAACTATTCCAAATCATAGGTCAAGAATTCCATTTTAAAAATTACTGAGGTTTTATATATAATCCCCATGGGATGAACCATTTAAATTACCTGTCATTATGTAATTCATGTTTATAATTAACTTTATTGATTATATCATCAAAACACATTATTTAATCCTTTATTTTTAATATTTATTTTAAAATAAATTTAATATATTTCTAAAAATTTTGGAAAAAATAATATTTTATTCAAGAGGATATTACCCAACCTGACGATCAACCAGGATAAGATATTATGTTGATTGACCCCATGAATTAGAAAAATTAATACACACCCAAATAAAAAAAATCATGAATAAAATGATCAATCATTCTAGTCAACCATGTCATGTGTACCGTCTATATAACCAAGGGGAGATAGATCGCATGCACAGACATAGATAACCACATAACCAAAGATCGACTGTAATAACAACCCACTTTTATATAATAATAATCATTGTGAATAATTTATCTACAATAAGAGTAACTGAATTAACCATGCCAACCAACTGTTTAAAAGGAAGCATCAACATCAAGAACAAATCTCGATAGCATGGTTATTATAGTGACTGTATGGAAAAACTATAAAATAATAAGGGGGAAATATTTTAAGACCCCTCTATATGTATATATGAATTAGAATAACGTAGAGAAATATTTTTAAAAATCTAAGGCCATACAGAGCTCTCACCTACATATTTGTATCCAAAAATATATTTTATTCCTATAATACCATAGACTATCTACATTACTAAAAATTTTGGATTTTATTCTATATTTAGACTTATCTATAGGATTTTAACTAATATATTCTAGTCCTAATAGAAAAATAAAAAAATTAATTAATCCCAAAAAATTAGAAAACTCTACTCTGATACTGAAAATTATAATCCAAGTTAACTGTGAATATATTTAATAATAATTCCATAATTTTTACATTACATCTAAATAATACATGTATTTCCCTAGAACCCTGATTTTTAGTACCATTAGTTATTAATTATAATGAAAAACTATTTCACATTATTACTTTAACATCTATGAGATCATCTCTATATAATAATTCATTCTACCAATAATCCATCATATAATTTTCTTTTTGAAATTGTAAATACAAGAAAGGGTGAGCTCAATATAAAAGGATAAAACTTATCAATGAGTCATAAAGGGTATGGTCATAATCATATGGTCAAACATGATCATGGATATTAATATAGAAAATATTGTCTCATGTCATGGAAATATTTAATGAAATAGAACTGATTGATAAATATAAGCATATGAAATAATAATTGTGTGGTAAAAACCAATGATTCTCATAAAATATGTTGTAAATGAACCATTTTAATAAAAATTGATTGCATTTCATTTCAATATAGTATCAAAATAATGAAAAAAATAATTACATTTTTTATTCCAAATTACTCATTACCGAAAAGTAATTTGTTGTAAATTCATTTATATCGTTATTAATAAAATACTAATATATATAAAATATGTCTATTGGAGTTATGTAATGTATAATTAAAATGAATAATAAATTTTTTTTATGAAAAAAAGATATATACGTTTTATTGAAGACATAAATCCTCTTCTAACATTCAAGAATACAATTTATGAAAATACTTCATGAAGATTTGTTTGGACATTATTTTAAATTAAATACCATTAATATATCATTCAAAATTTATATTATTTATATAAAATACTACAGATGGGTTGATTCAATATATGATCATGCACTAAAACAACATTGTAACATAAAAATACATTATTGTAAACAGCAATATAACAAGGGATAACAAAAAAACATTTTAAATAGTTATATGTGGAACTAATATAGTCTCATGAAATAATAAATACACTATTTTCAGAAAAATAATTTGTAATATTTTACAAAATGAATTAATATGGTCATGGATGAAAAACAATCATCAATGATGATTACAATTATTCTAAACATTGGTATACCTTTCTGACAAAAAACATCCATCGAGAAGGTTGTTTGATTTTAAAATTTCAATTTTTATAATAAAAATCGAGTTTATATTAAATGATATGGGAAAATGTTATGGGTAATATAGAAATACATTGTTTAAGCTGAAGCCACACAACTAAAAGAAATGAAATTATGTTAGTAAATTCTCTTATATTTACTCTTTAATTAAAAAATAGTCATTTAGTGTACTATATAATTAAACTAATCATATTAATATCCTCATTAATAATTATATTTATATATATTTTATTTTATACTAATAAATTATAATTATTTGTTATATATATATATATTATTCAGTTAATTATTATTTGTGTCACTAAACATTCATGATTTTTGTTTATTTCATGCATGTATTGTAATATTGTTGTCTACCATATTTGGTTAGTATCGAGTTTATAATTCAATAATTATTTAAGGAATTTTAATTAATGTCATATAATAATTTATAAATATTAAATATCATTTCATGTTAGTTTATATTAAGATTCAAGAAGACGAACTCGACGAAGAGCATGTTTCTTTAATATTAAATGAACAAAATGTGGTTTATTAATAATGGAATAAATATTAATAGATTTAATAAATTATTAATATAGAAAATAAGTAATTTTCAAAATAAGAAATTTGGTCATTAAATACATTAATAGGAAAATCTATGTCTGTAGGTGATTTAAAATGAAATATGTTGTTCACTGAGGTTGTAGTACAAATAAAACACCTTTTACAACTTCCATTTTTTCAATAGATTTGGGTGGGAGAGATATAATGGTTGTTTAATAAATATAATAAAACATAAATATAGTAATGATACATATATCATTATGATATTATAGTTATGACAAAAAAATCGATTTTGTATCTTAGAACCAACTTCTATAAACTTTATGACAAACTATAATCATTATTTTGAATATTAATAAATTTATTATCCAATGATGATTATTCTTATATGTAACAATATATGTGATAATTCCCCAAGAGTTTTTGTCATAGTGAATCATAATTCTAGTTCCTCGATATGAAGATAACACATAAAGTAGATGACATTATTCTTAAATGTATTTTCAATTGTAGGATAAAATCATTTTAGGGACACAAATGATATTGGGTATTATGGGTGGGTATATATAAGAATTTAAGAAACCTTCTCATGGTTTACTCTATGGGTAATATGTAGTGTATTATATTGTTACAACAAGTCCGTCTAGTAGGAAATCCAAATTTATATGTGTTATCAGATGTTCCAATATGTTGATAAGTATATTTATTATTTTTCTATAATGTGTATTATTAAATTTTATAATAATTCATTTACATTTATTTATTTATGAGAACCCTAATGATGTGTTCTCAAGGTTTGGTATGATAGGTTGTGTGCATCACGAAAAATATTCCATTATTAATAATATAAGAAATGATATTTTTTTATAATATTTATTAATGAAAGTTGATATCTTGTGACCTTTGATTGAAATGATATATCCTAAATGAGTTCATGGTCATCATGTTCTAATGGAATTTTGGACTTCTAGAAATTAATTCAAAAAGAAATCAACAAATTTGTTAATGAAGAAAACATTAAAAAAATTATTAGAGATATCATGTTAAAAGGATTATGTTACATTGTAATCATTTTTATGATGTATTATATCTTTGAATCATTATATTATTTCTCTATGGTTTCCTTGGAATGTTAATAGATTTGAACCCTATAGATTGGACATCTTCACATATTTCCACTAAGAATGAGGCATGGAGGTTGACACAATAAGTGTATATATAATATCAGTTAAAAAATACATTACTATTGATTATTTGATAAGTTGTATAAATAATATTCACATATAAGGTTTAATAATTATACATGTTGTCTTGGTCATATAAATTCCTTTATAAGTAATTTGATAGAATATTAAGTGATAATAATATTTCATAAAAAGTTATTTCTTATTTAGTGAAGAAAATATTTATTTATTTATTAATGAACAATGATATTATATTTATTGCTTAATTAAGTAGTCATTATTCATGATCTGATAAATATTGGTGAGAATTGGAAGACCATGTGTAATGATCATGTGATAAATAATGTATATTAAATATTATTTTAATAATTAATATTTAATTTAATTCACAAGTTTAGTGCAAGAGATAAAATGATATTAATAATGATATTAATATTATCATGTGGATTAAAGGGATTATAGAAATAATAAGGGGGATTGTGTGGTTAATATTTTATAACCCTTTTGATATAAAAACCAATTTATATTATTTTTCTAGATATCCAATTCATTTATTATGAATAATTTCATGTAGATAAAATCCACTCAAAGTAATTGAGATCCCCCACTCCGATAACTCTATCAATTATTGGGTGAAATCATGTTGCACCACCAATATCATGATTATAGGGGTCAACGATAATCATTCCATGATGTGATTCCTATAGTGACTAAAAGAGAAAACAATAATAATTAGGATCAATAATACTATCACTCAGACATTATAATGGTGAAATTTTGAGGTTCATGGAACATGTGTAGATCAAATCTGTAGTAAATATATTCTATATTTTGTCAACATAACAATGGTACGATGTAGATATGTTTTTAGTTCCATAAATTTAAAAAAAATAAGGAATTTAATTAATTAATTAAAAAAGTTATAAATAATATCTTATTATCATGTGGTTTAGTTCTGATATTTTTTTATTTTCAATATTTTTTGAATCAATTTCTTTTATCACAACATTTAGCATCATGTACATAATATATTGATCATCTATCATGAAACAATTTTGATCTAGGCATGCACCGTATTCCATTTCTCTTACATATAGAACCAACAAGTTATACTAAAGTGTTCTAAAAATTATTTATATCTATTAAAAGATCATTGATTTATTGATGCATTTTCATTGGTTTTAAAATACAGTTTAATAATTATTTAATCAAAACTCTACGATATTTTTTATCCCTCATTTTTTCTAAAAAAAATTAATCAAATTGATTAATTTAATTAAAAATTAAACATTATTATCTCATTTGTATGTGTTGAGGAGTCTGGTTGTAAAGCACAATACCACATTCTATGTAACTCAAAGGTACATGCCATGTACCATTGATTAATGCACCCGGAATTAATTCAAAATCAATATAAGTCATGTGAATTTAAAACATGTTGTGACATTAATATACACTTTGTGTTTTCTATGATTTTATGGCACACTATCATCCAATTTACCCACCATGTAACTTCTGAACATTAAATAAAGTCCATTATTCAATTATAGGCCATATATTTTCTTACACCACCAAAATGACTTCTGATCATGTCACTCATATATCACACTATTTATCCCATGTAAAAATAATTTACTCTAATATTTTTAATTTTATGGTTACATGCTAACTACCTAGGAATGTTCCATAGATAGATGGTCAAAATAATATATGACATGAAGTCGAAATGTAAAACTATTTATTTTTACCATATTACACTAAATTAAAAAATAATTTATTATACAAGTTAAACATAAGAAAAATTTGTTCTATGTGGTCAATAATATAATTTTACATGTATTTTTATATTTTTATATATATGAAATTAATAAATTAATTTTTTATTTAATTTTTATAACATAATATCATGTATACGTTGTAATACATTTATTACTATATGCACATCTAAATATTACATGTTACATAAATACCATGTGTTCTATATAGTCCTTAAGTTAATAGTACACACCATGATACTATGTGATAGGTTTTGCATATTATATTTCATGTGAGTAAAAATTATTTCAAAAAATTACATGTTGGGTAGTTTATATGGGAACTCGCTGTATTTCCTCTAATGAATAATTTTTTAATATAATTGTATTTAAATAAATTATTGAATATTTATAAAATTTGATGGTTAGTAATCTCAAGAAAACTCGTATGAAAAAAATTATAACATGATTAGTAAATTAAATAATACTATTAATTAATTCATTAATTATTTATCATAAAGAAGAAAAAATTGAATTGAATGATAATTTTATAAAATAAATTATTTGTTACATGATTGTGGATGATCGTGAGCATAATCCAAAACATTGAATCATATTGTTTTTGTTTAAATTATTATAAAATTAAATTTTTTCATATTTTTCATACCTACTCTCATTATGTATGCTTCTACATTACAATAGTTTCTTTTAGCTAAACCCATTAATTAATAATTTGGTTCCCCTCACCTGTGTGAGACTAAACTCTTATGTAATAAATGGAGCTTGCAAGCTAGTGGAGGTGATTCAAGATTTTATCTAAATTAAAACACATCCAATAGAGATACAATGACATACATGTAGAAATAATAATAATAAATCATGAATGGCTGAAGACGTGTTTTCTTGTAGGTCAATATTGATTTTATCCTTAATTAGGTTAAATGAACATTAGTAAAATCTCATGATCACAACAGTTTATTGTAATTTATTAATTCACTTTAATGTTTATTTAATTGTGGTTTTTTTCACAATCTTATTTATTAACTAATTATGATGAATACAAGATATAACTAAAATGAATTGTAATATGGGTAAACATTAACTAATACATAGTTAAATTATTGATTATATTCAGTTAATGTATAAATTAATGTAACAAAGATGATAATTAAAAATTTACAAATAAATATATATTATATAAATTATATATAATATGTCAGTATATCCTTCTAATATATAAGTTATAAATGAACCATATTTTAATGTGTTTACCCAACCAACATTAGGGAGCTTTCATTTATCATGGAGATATTACTTGAAGTTAATAGTTGACATAACATAGTTTACATTAATGTTATAATGTTAATGAAGTAAATTTTGTAACTATTTGGGAAAGGATGAGGAAATATAATTTAAAGATTTCCGGATTTGGTAGTACACACAAAAGAATAAGTAACTACGATTTAATTCATCTGAAATTTTTAAATCATTCTTTAAACACCTCAAATTCATTTTTTATCCAATGTTTGTTTTATGAGAAGGGGAATATGGATTCTTTCACTATAATTTCTATGAAATAGTATACTATGAATCTAATGGTTTGGGGGTTATTAAATTTTAATAAAATATTAGGATATTAAAAAATATAATATTTATTTCTTTGTTGATATTTTATCAGATAAGGTATAATAATTCTTCTCTTTTTATTTATTTAAATTTCAAGGAAAATGAAATTAGACATATCCTTGTAATCCATACATGATAAGTATAACATTATATTAACCTAACTAGGTTAACTACCCATATAGGGGGTGAATCACGGTATGATATATTAAAACTATTGTCACTTTAGATCTTGTTTATTCATTAAAAACACGCTTCTCTCTCATTCCAATAGAAATTTATGAAGATAATTGAAATGATACATGAGTCACATAATTTTATACTTGATTTATCCTCACTTGGATACATCCAGGGGTAATAAAATGGAAATCTAAAGATTATACCAAATCCCCTGAGGCTCATTGGAAATAATGGTGGTTCATAATAGATCTCATATACACCTAGGATCACTACATTTAAAGTGTTTAGGGTCATATCACTACTTTCCCAATGGACACTCCCAATTTCACTTTCTCTAGATCACTTCTAGTGGATTGGATCACCATATTCTTTTTCCTCTTCTCATTGTTCTTAGAAGATATCAAATTATAGTTTATAGAACTGTAGGTATCTACATTTGGATGAATGAATTCATCCTAAATATTAGATATATTCTCTATTAAATTTCAAATTTTATCCAATTGATGAATATTACTTTACCACATGTGTATTGGGAAACAAGAAACATTCCCACAATTATTAGGTGTCTTGCGCACTTCATTTATTCCATTCACACAAAATATACCTTTTTCATAGGAAATAATCTTGTGATAATCTTTCTACTTTCTTGAAACTCACTATTTTCACACAACACCCTTTAGGTGAACAACTCAACTTATTACGTGCAAATCGCTTATGTCATGTAACTCTTATGGATAACTCACTACTTTCACTCAAATCACCCCTTTATTGAAAATCACTACTTTTTTATCTAGAGATCAAATTTTCTATTATTGATACAATTTCCTTAAATGAAGGGTATATCCCCTATTTATAATAAATTTTTTGACCATGTGTGTAAGTCACACAACATTCCTCGAGCACACAACTTTTATTCATGTCAGTCTCCTTTGAGAAATTTTATGCAAAAACACCATTGGAATAACTCTATAACATGCGCACACTTCTTTAAATTTCCATATTTTTATGTATTGATATTAAAATATGACTTTCATGCAACATATATAACCTTTTTAACACTATTGAACAACTTCCTTTTCCAAAAACACTTTTCTCCATTCTCCAATTTTTTGAACAAAAAATATGGATAACATTGGGAAATATAACCACCATATATATGAAATTTTTGGACAAACCCAATCATCCATACCTTTTTCATGGATATTAATCATCATTGTTTTCCAATAATATTATTAGAACCCCAAAATTAACCACAGAACCCATTTATTCAACAAACACAACAATCCCAAAAACCAATCAATGCTACATTGAGGGGTTTTCCCAACAATCTCCCCCTTTGGTATTATTGAAAAAACTTCGCACTTTAATACCTAATGAAATATTATTACATCTTCTACATCTATTATCTATTTTTGATTCATGTAGTTATTTATGTATTACTTAACATGAACTCTAATCCCACATGATCCATGTTCGACATAAAAAATAAGATTATCATGAAAACTTTAAAAATGAATCACTATATTCCATTGCAACACCAATCCTCTGATTTCATCATGATCCTCATCTTTCATAATATATAATATTTTATCAATCACATCTAGAATCATCATATTCAGAACTCCCCATGTATTAATACCCCACAAGTCATCTTCTCTCCATCTAGTGACTTAGAAATTTTCACCCAGCTATAGGCATGATGTCTTCTACTTTGTTAACAAACCCAAAGGTCACAAAATCAATGGACATGATGGTCACTTCATTGAAGACAGAAATAGGGTAAAGAACACATATCAATAAAATACGGAAAAACACTCCATACCTCATGGTGAAGGGGTCCTACATCCAACCTTTTTTAAATTGTTTAGAGTCAACAAAAATCCAAGATCAAGTCATGCCACTCAAACACATATTTATGTCTGTCCTTTTTCATAATTTCTGTAACTTGTAGTTATGTGGGAACATTATCCAACTTGATAATAGAATGCTATAACATCTCCTTGATAAAATGATATCTAATTTCAATGTTATTTTTCCTTGAGTGATGAACAATATTTTATTTATTATTTATAGTACTTGAATTATCATGATAAATTACAATCAGAGACTGCACTTTAATTCCCATGACATCAATATTATACTTCATCCACAATATCTATGTGCACGCTTGAGTAGTTTCAATATATTTAGCTTATATGGTTCTCAATGAATTCAATATTTTGTCCTATTTACCCCCAAAAATACATAATCCGTCATGATATAATGGACCTATGGACATTGATTTCATGAAATATATTGAATTGGTCTAATCTGCATATGTATATCCCAATAACCCCTAATGAGATATGTCAATGTAAATCAAATCAAAATACACCATTCCTGTAAAATACTGAAGTATTATTTTCACTACATGAAAATGGATTTCCATGGGATTTCATTGATACCACACTGCATGAATTGTGGAAAAATAGATGTTTGTGTCACTATGAAGTACAACAGGATTCCAATGATCTACCAATACTTAGTGAAATTAACTATTATTCCCTCATCATCCCATGATAGTTTCATCTGGGTAGCCACCAGAGTCGTCATCTCCTTTGAATTTTTCTTTAGAAATATTTTCAAAACCTTGTCGGAATATTTATATTGAGAAATTAATGTTCCATTCATTCCTTATGTTACCTATAAACAAAAGAAAAAATTTCAATTCAATAATCATTTAAATTTTGGTCTCACATTTCATTAATTGAGAAAACTGACTCATTTTACTTCATCTGATCCTCCCAAGATTATGTCATCATCATATACCAACACATTCATCCATTGATTAATATAATGGTTCACATATAGATTATAATCAACTATATCATGATGAAAACTATTCCTTTTCAGAAACTAATCTGTCATTTAATACCATTCTCTTGGTGATTTCTTCAAACCATATAAAGCCTTCATCAGCCAAAAAACTCTATTCTCATATTCATGAATGAGAAAACCATCTAGATACTCAATATAAACTTATTCTTCTATAACCCCATTCAGAAATAATGATTTGACGTTTATATAAAAATCATGAACATTCATTACACTACTATATCCCATAACAATCATATTGTCTCTATCCTTTAAAAAGTTGAAAATGTTTCATCAACATCAATACCCTCTATTTGGGAGTAACCTTTTCACAATAGTTGGGTTTTTTTCAAATTATCACACTATCTTCGTTAATTTTGTTACAAAAGTCCCACTTAGTCCCAATGACATTATTATTTGTTTTATAGAAACAATCTCTCATGTATGATTATTCTCAATTTGGTCAAACTCATTAATCATAGACTGAACCTAATTCTCATTTCCACCTTCAACATCAAAACCATTTGGATCTACCTATGAAGAGTTAGATTCTTTCTATAGATTCATCATCATTTTTTTCTACATTGGTGTGGTATAATCAACCATTACGTTTTGACTATCAATTTCTTATATTATCTTTTATCTTTGTGAAAATGATGAATTTTTCTCATCATTATCATTATCTAAATATTATTCTATATCGGCCTTTAGAACATAAACAACCACTAATATTCTTATATATTCATCACAATACTCATGAGAATGACCATGTATATTATGAATATCATGCTAATTTTCTACTATTGATACATCATGTCTTTCAACTGCATTTCATAACAACTTTTTGATGCATTTATATGATTTTTGTTTCTTTGAGTATCCAAGAAATATCATTTAATCTCCACAAGATTCAAAATTCCCATGTTTCTCCCTATTGAGATTGAATCATATACTTCCCAAGACACAAATGTACCTCAATCATGGATTATTTCCATATTTTATCTCATATGTATTCTTTTATTCTATTGAATATAGTAATGATCTATTCGATGTGTAGGATGATTTCATCACTATTTCTTTCCAAAATTTATCTGGATAATATTTCTCAATGAGAATTATAATAGACATGTTTTTTATAATTATATTTCTTATCTCAACTACTCTTATCTAGTATATACTTCTTTTTACTGAAACTTTTTACCTTACCCCATGTTTCTCAAGATAATCCTCCACTTAAAAATTTGTGAATTCTGTTCCATTATCTAGTCTAATCTTCTAGATTTTCTGACCTTACATCTTTTAAACTTCTTGTCTATATCTTGTAATGGAACTAAACACCTCAAATTTGTGAATTATGATTAATAATAATTAAATTCTTATAAAATCATCAATAATGAGAATGTAGTATGTCCTCTCATCAATAGGTATTGGTGAAATTTCTCTTTGCACATTAATATGCACCAACTAAATCAATTTTTATGAGCTTTTATTTTTCCCCTTACATTAATTTTGAATGATCTTCCATTGTTGAAAAGAATAGAATATATGAGTATGATCGTATAATAAAATAGGGAGGTATCGAGAATCACCATATTTAATCAGATCTTCCGATTATTTTTGGCTCAAATGGACAAAAAGTATATTCCATAGCTTGTTTTCTTCTTCCTTGGAATAAACATAACTCCTCTTTTCCATTATCAATATAGAGATTATCTTTTATATGCATTCCCTGTAAATCAACTTAACTGTATTTTTCATTGATTACACATAATTTCATTTATAATATTATGGAATTTCTTGAGTCACGTGGTTGATTGACACTAATCTAGTTACGACTGAGACATTTAACAACAAATAAATTTTCACATCTCATGTATTTTCCCCCAAACATTTCTTCTTAAGAGCCAATAATTTTCAATCCTTTATCATTTCCATATCATATTATACCTTATTTATCATTCTATATTTTGATAACCTGATCAATATTTCCTACCATATGTGATGTGCATCCACTATCAATGATCCATATTATAGTGTGATCGAATACTTTAAAATAATTATATGCAACCACTACCTGATCATATATTTTCTTCTTGATACATGCTTTAAAATTCAAACCTAGTATTGATTTATGGTCTTTATCTTACTCAATCTATGATGAACTAGCTTTGCATTTCAATATAAAAAATTTATATCTCATTTTCATCCGAGTTGATGTTTCAATGAATTACTATTTTCTTCTAGTTCGATTATGCTTTTCCACATTCCTCTGCATGGTTGATATAGAGTATCTAGTCATGTAACCAATTACTTCAAACCCATAACAATGACCCTAAAATGATGTTATAGAGTATTGATTTCTTTTTTGGAAACTATTTATATTCTTATCCCCTGTAATATCTCTTTGATAGGGGACACATATTTTTGTGAGTGTCCCATCCTTCCTCAGTAATAACACCTGATGGGATGTGAATTATTTCTTTTCACTTTTATACAACAAGTGTTCCCAAAGGTTCTCTTAATATTATGACTCTCATTGAAATAAATAATCAATTTCTAATCAGCTACTTGTGGTTTTGCATTAAACATCACACCTCTTTGTTTTTTTATCTACCCTCTTACTAGCCATATCAATTGGATTTTACTGTCTCTTTTTTTCTAGACCTCTATTCTCTATTGGAATCATCTATTTTTCCTTAATGATATTCTTTCCCAATGTGATACCCAGAGTTAAGACTTTTTCTTGATCCTTACCAATTTTTCATAGGATGGATACTTTCTATTCATGTGCATAAAAATGATTGATTTTATATTTTACAGTGTTAATCATACTATTGATTTACCTTTTCTTTTATTAAATCAAGAGAATATAATCAATAGCTTTTTATGAGATCTCTCGAATTGAAGAATTTATATTTTTAATGTCTTCATTTAAATCAGACATCTCATCTTCTCACTACTGCAAAAACAACTTGTCATCATGATGTACATTATTGTTATTTTTCGTTTTGGATATCTAAAAATCTATAACTTCAAAATGAACTTCTAATTCAACTTGACGTTCAAATATACCTTTGACTTCTTCTTCTTTATTTTCACTCTCTTCCCTTGATTAATAATTTATGAAAACATCCCCCATATCATTTGCATTATGATCTGTGTAGTCCTCTAGATCTTCTGCCACTTAAACCCAAGGGAGACTCTAGGAGATTTTGAAGTGATTACTTCCATTCAAAATGTCTTAGTATTTCATTTAATCTTAATTGTGGTCCTTTGCATTAGTTTTACACTTTATTATGATATTTTATATTATCATGGTGGGATATCTTCATTTACATTGAATTTTGTTTGATCTTGATGTTTATGTGATCTAGGATTTCCTTGTGATATACATAACCTTCATTATTCACTGTAATTCCTAGTTTTTAGTGTTTATCTCACCACATAATAAAGGTAGGTGGTATGGAATAAATATGTATGTTAATTTTCTATTTGTTTATATCTGTGGGATTTTTTGTGATTGTGATGATAAAACATGATCGTTGAATAATGTAATATTGGTAAAAATATTCAATTGATTCAATCACTATTTAGATCCCATTTTATACTTTAATGTTGATACATGGCTTGTGGATAACAATATAGTGATCCAACCCTTGAATTATAATGAACTTTATATTGGATTAAAAAATTTATTAGCATGACATGAGACCTTTGGTGTTAGTTTGTGACATGATGACATTGTGAAATGGCTTACTTTTTTATTAAAATTACTAGGGATTTTGGGTATGATATGGTTATTTACACTAGATTGTTAACTATTTAAGACACAACATGGTAAATGAAAGTTAATTGAAAGATAAAAGGTATTGGATGAATTGACAATTATTTATATTTATGATTGTTTTATCATTATTTTCATTATTCATATATGTTAACATTTATGTTGTAATTCTTATAGGGGTTATTCTGTTTATGATATAATTCTTGTAATTATATTCTCGGTTAGGTTGAAATTCATTTAAAGATGACATGGTCTGGTATGATAACATTATTATAGGGTTTTTTGCAATGTTATTCTAAAATACTTACATAGAGGACTTGGTCTCATTATGTTGTAATGATTATATGTCATGGACTAGTAATGATGAAATTCATTAATATAGTACATTGGATGGTATACTAAAATGGTTATAGTCCTTGGTGGGGTTCTTCTAAAATTTAAATATAAAGGAATAGATACGATATGATGAAATTAATATAATCTTGGCCCGATTATGATAAAATTGTTATATATAAGACATTGTATTGTATTTTAAAATGCGTACATAATGTGTGTGGATTGTTAGGATGAAATTCCTATATAATGGGATTTTCATGGTTATGCTGAAATGATTATATCGAATGATGGGCCCAATTGTCCAAAAACTATTACATAGTGGGACATATCATATTATGTGATTATGCTATGGACATGTGGTTCTGATTGGCATGGTGATTCTATATGATCATATTTATTATGGCACGATGTCTTACAAGCATAATTACTATATTGTATTATTTGTATAATTACTACTATTTTTTATCACATTATTCAATTCACTTACTGACAAATTAGTTTTGAGTATACATTATGTTTTTGAACTACTATGTTTTAATGACAACGTATTCAAATAACCATTTTATAACCAAGAATATTACATGGATGTAAGTATATAGAAGGTAATATTTCATTATTGTGTTTTTTTCTTGATAGTAGTGTTGGATCTTGGATATGTTACTCACCAATGGTTCGGTACCCGTGACATTTGAGGTTATTTTTATCAGCATTTTCTTTTATATATATGACATTCAACATGTCATTTAGTATCAATTTTTTGTGAAATTGCATGGTTTATGATTATTTGTGCTACTTATTATAACAATTATCTTCATGTTATATAATGTATTGTTTCCTCGATTTTTTAGTCTTACATTTTATTATTTCTAATGTATTGAAACTTTTTTACTTGGGGGTATATTCATCCTAAAATGATCTTTACACCCACTCTTCTAGTCAACGTCCTCTACCATATGGGGCAACACACTTGAGGTCTAGTAACCAACCTAATTTGATAATGTGAGAAAATTCATGAATGAGGGATTCTAAATTATGGATGGCTTCACAAGTAGTTATTATATTTAGAAAAAAATATCTATGAATTTATAAACCAAATTCGAAGTTTTTTAGATGTGAACTAAAATTTAAATTCCTTTAATTCATGTAAATGAAACAAATATATTCTACAAAAGTAGTGTGTGTGTGTGTGTGTGTGAATCATGCTATTTTTTAGCTATCTTGAATCAATGATATTTTTTTATCTATCTAAAATCCATTTTCACAGGATAAATATCAATGTAAAATTACCACTGAACATGATAAATTGATTTATCAATGAGGTGTAAATCATTGGAATCACTTGATGAAACCCAATTATTAAAGATTCATTATTTATTTATAATGGATTGTTGGGATTCACCAATAGAAATAGAATATTATTCTCTTCATTATTGATGTGTCTTCATAGTTTTCATTTTATGTTATTGGACATCGATGGTTTTATAGAGATGTTTTAAATGATTTTATCTTATTATAGCTCATTCAGAACCCACTATAATGTTCTAGAACCCCTATCAACCTACAATAGTCCTCTAATTGAGATCATGATATAGCAATTGGTTTCCCCCCTAATAGGAAATATACAATTGCCTACTACTCGTCTAGATCATCCAAATTCATTCACTCAAAACAAAGAAAGGTTATGTTTACTACGCATGAGATATAGTTATACTCTATTTTTAAAAAATATTTTAAAACATTTCGTTCATGAAGAAATATCAGTCTAATTTATGGGTTTCTTCTTCTACCAAGGATTAATCAATGAATCATTTAAACTCATCATACGAAATTATAAAACAAAATTAGTTTTAACCCCTTATTGTTAGTGTTGGATGTATCCACTGGGAATCTTCATATAAAAAATATCTTTTTATGATTTTGGACAATATTTTGAAATATATTTTGTGTACAATCATGTGGTGGGAATACTAAAAAATAAATAAATTTTTTATTTTTGGAATTAGAAAAACTATGAATGAAAAGATCGGTAAGGGATGATGGACCCATATATGATTTTTTTTAACTTATGAGATTGTAACATGCATTAAAATTTCCAATTTAAGGAGGAATAAAAATATTCAGAGACCATATTCCCTATGTTTAATTATTATACCAATGACATTAATTTTTTTGAATATACTCTTAAAAAAGGTACATTGTAATTGATATATTTTATAATGGTGATACAAGAAGAGAAATTATGTTAAAAATCCAATTTTTTTATGGATTGAGATAGATAATCACAAGAATATGATAAATCAACACCTACAGTTTGTATGTAAGAACCAAAGCTCCAACATATGTTTCCTAATGAGATATACATATAAATGTTAAATATAAGGTCATTCACTTATGATATTCTTTCACATAACAATGTATAAAACATATGTTATTTTACCTTTTTTAATTAATTTTATGATGTCTTTATAAATTTAATATTACATTTTTCATTTAAGTATAATTACTACAAGATATAATTTATAAATGTAATTCTATAGCATATAAATATTTTATATTTATTATTGTGTGATATATTTGAGTATTACTAATTTTCTTTTTCAACATTAATTATTTTAAAAATATGAAATCTCAAATGTATCGTTATAATCAATTAATGATATAGAATAATATACATCAATAAATATTTATATGTTACATTTTTTGGTTTTGTTAATTATTAATCTCACATTTTTGTAATTATATTGAAAATTTTATTTTTTAAAATTTTATAAAAAACCAATGAATCATGTATTGTTTTTTATAAAAATAATTAATAATTAATTCAAAAAATTCATGTCCTTGTATTATCATTTTTCATATTTAAATATGAATAAAATTTTGTTTTTAAGTCATAATTTTATACTTAATTTAGTATTGAAAGTTATTATATTTCCAAATTTTTATTTAATTTTACAATTATTTGTACCATAATTAATGGTTTCATTTTATATTAAATGTATACTTCTAAATTGACATAAATTTTTTTATATTCAATTCTTTGCACTAATTTATTTTCATAATTTATTTTTTATATTTATATTGATTTTTAGGAATCTGCATGCAAGAACATTAATCCATAAATTATACCCCTGATCATTATTCAAATAGTTACATTCAGATGATTATAAATTAATAATGTTGAAATACTCATATTAAATAATATTAATCTTTTTCATTAATTATGTAATTAATACATAATGAAAACAATATATAACATATATATTTCATAAACTATATATAATATGTGTGATTATACAGGAGATATCAATATGGGAATGTATTATATTTTTTCAATTTTACATCTAAAATAAATATCCAAAAAATTTCTAAGGTGCTAGGTTTCCGATATAAAAGAATGTAAAAATATGTTAGAAAAAAATATTTCAAAATGGTATAATATTTATACTTAATTTAATTACATATTTATTATTTCTAATTTGTATGTGATTAGTGTTATCACAAAACTATTCACCTGATATTTATTTAAATAATTAGAAATAGTTTTTTAAAATTACTGATGTTTGGTATGTCAGAGTAAATTATATAAAGCATATAAATTTTCACTATGATATAAAAAATTCATTATGAGTTCTATATATAGAAAACAAATATCATTAACTATATTAAATTTATCAATACACCTTTTATCTAAATATATCTTAGTACCATAACAGTTATCAAATGAGAAGGATTATATCTAAATCATTAGTTTGGTAATATTGTGTTGATGTAAATTATAACAATTAAATTATTTATGTAAACACATAATGAATTTATAAATATATTTATACTGTAATATCTTATAATGAAAAAACATAACACTGTATTAAACTACATTGAATTTAATATTTGATAGTATATTATTCAAAGAATTTAAACCAGTATTTTATAAATTTTTAAATATTGATATTTTATATAAAATTATATCATGTGTGTATAATTTCAGTAAATGATAATTAATTCATAATGAAAAATATATATAACATACATATAGAATTAAATTCATAAAATATATGTATAAAAAATAATTACATGATTATATAGGTGTGAATAAATAAAAATGAATATATCATTGAAGTGTATATGTTAATGTAGCGCACATTTTAAATTTTAGAACTAAAACATTTTTATAAACACATAAAGATGGAAGAATTCAAATCTTACACATTGTATAACTTTAAGAGATCTTTAATTTTACTTGATGATTTTAAATAGTGTTTTCATACCTCATTTATATAATATATATGCAGTCATCACAATCACTAAACTGTCCAATTTAAAATATTTTCAACTAGATAAATATATAGTGATATTCTGATATCTGTTTAGTATAAGATAATAATAGAAACTATTTCATGGATTCATAATGAACCATGTATTTTTTATAGAAATCATAAATGTGAAATGAATATGTATAAATTATACAAAAGAATATATAAGTAAGAAGAAAAAATACCACTGGTATTCATAGACTATTTCCTATTACTATTTGATATTAACTAGTTTCTATATTTTTTTCATTTATGTTGTAAGGAGAACCATTCAAAATTATCTTATATTAATGTTTATATTTCACAGGGGCTCGACAGCAGAAGGATATGGGAGAAAAACTAGAAAGTATCAATGATTTTGGAGGGGGTGTGTAGCTGAGTTTTATTTCATTCGCCTGGATGGATTAGGCATCAGTGATCGATTGTGGTTTTCATGGGGAGAGAGGGAATTGGGGGAATGATTCTAGTGGGGCTGATGATGTTGGGGAGGTAAGATTTATTGGTGGGTCTTGATGACAGTGAGATAGGGGGGATCCATTGTTGTGGGATCTATCATCCTATTTAAATTTATGTATCTTTTATTTTATAAGAGGGTATTTTTAGGTCTTGGAGTTCATCAATGTTTTTTTGATAGCCTTCTACAAAACCTAGGATACACACTACCTACAGGGGACATTCATAATGAAAGGTTCATTAATGATGTGAATATGTCACTTATCAAATGTAAAAATCATGTTTGAAGGATAAAAAATATTTAGTCTTTGAATTGAGAACACAATAGGAATGTATTTCTTTATAGTCATTTAACCGAGCATTGTTCCTTTGAAAAAACATGGAACTCATGTGATTCACTCCATGAATATATAATTTACACTGGAAATATTTTTTCATACGTTATTGTTGCAAGGAAAAATTCTATTTCAATTGGTTTTTTTCCTCCTTTCCTTGATATTTAGGCTCTTCAAAATTATTTTGGTAACATACTCCCCTTATAGATCACAATGTTCGACAATCCATCTATGTGGTAGTTTCACTATTACACTTTATAAATGCATTTATGATTCATTGTTTCCATTGGTCATAGTAGAATCACTGGGTTTCATTCATGTATTATTTTATAACATGATAATGATTAATTTTTTAACAATACATATCTATTGAGAATTCTTCTTCTGGGGATAGTCCATTATATTTTCATGGTGTTTCATGTGATGTTTTATAGGTGCGTGTGAATTAACATATCTGATGACGCTAATTGTTATGGAATATGATTCTAATATGCTGGTATCATTGATAGGGACTTTGTTAATTATTCTTAATTAAGTATGGTGGTTATGGATCCCATCAGTTTTTTATTGAAAAGTCTATTTTTTGTGGTTCCACCTCTATCATATGTTATGTGAACCATTAATTACTCCTTTTTTACCAAATTTCATTCAAAATAAATTAGAATAACTTTTTGATTTTCATGTATGTAAATATGTACATGTAAAATGATTATTCTGAGCGTGTTTTGGTAAAATAAAACTTATTTTCAAATAATTATGAAATATATTTATGAAATGGGTTTCAAATTATGGTTTTGATGAAATGATTTTGGGAATATATTACATGAGAATCCATGGTTACCTATGTGGATGGAATATCATTTTTCCATCAACCATTTTATTATCATGGGGATAAATCATTCAGTACTTATCTGCTTTATATTAAAATAATTATAGGGTATTGGTTTTTAAGTTGTTGGTAGGTTCACACATGGGGTGTCCCTCTACTCACTATATTGTCTTTTTTGGACTTGTTGGCACATAAGTCATTGATTTTGGTACAATTATTCCTCATTTATGACATATAGTTATCCTAGTTATGATTTAACTATGTATTGCTTTCTATACATTCATATTTTATTACATTCAATTGTAAACATTGTATTCCTTGAACTATTTTACGTTAATTTTTTTAAAATTAAACAATATGGGTATTCACACAAAATGATTTTTATGAAAAAAAAATTTAACTAATTATCATGATACGTTTTTATATAATTTGATCATATTGGGATTGTTGTAAATATTCAAGATATAGAAAACCTGGTTGGGATCCCACTAATCCTATTTAGATTAGAACATACACACACATTCATTTTTGTAAATTCAATATCATATCATTGCATGCATGAAATATCAGGGAACTATATTGAGTCATTAAGGTTCATGTCATCTAGGTATGGGTAGCAGGTTGTGAGATGGTAGAACTTTTCACATGTATCACATGGAGTAGATATTATATTTTTAAATATTCCTTTTTATGGTCATATACTTTGTGTTTTATCTGTGTTTTTATAGTTATATAACTATGGCTATTTCACATTGGTTATGTTATGTATTTCTCTTAGTTTTCTTTTAATGTTTTTTATATTGTATGTGTAATCTAGGTATCATGTTTAATATTTGGTGAAATAATTACCTATGATTTTTTTAATGATAGGGTGCTAGTCCTTAGTCTTTGGGGATCAGGAACACCCTTCACGTTGTTCCTCATTTCAGTTCTGATTATACATTAGTGGATTAAGGGTGGTGGTATGAGATAATTTGTTATTAAATCATGGTTATTCTTAGTCAATAAAATTTATTATATGGGAAATTTGATTTTAGAAACATTGGAGGTAGATTGAATTGAGTTTCTAGAAGAGTCCTTCTTTAACGAGCCGAAAATTACCATGGATTATTGGGATGTGTGTCTCTTATTAACTAAAATGTTCTTGATCTCAATTTCATATAATTATATATATGGTTAAACTGATATTATTCTATCATATAATAATTTTAAAGTAATATTATTTTTCATAAGTATGCCTCAAAGACATCTTTCATGGGTTCTACGTGAGGGTGTATATGAATCTCCTCTAGGGAATCCTCCGTTGGATCAAAATCTAATAGAGTCTATTTTCCAAGGATTTAATTTTTTTGAAAAAAAAATACTAAAAGTTTTGAATTTTGTTTTTTAGGAACAACGAGAATTGGAGGAGAAATGGATCGATCTTGGGGGTTCGTACACGTGAACCCCCCTTCCATTAATGGTAACAATAATCCCCAAGAGGTAATGTAAGGGAATTAAATGACATATAAGGTCATAAAATTATATAATATACCTATTCCTATCATGGTGAAGTCAAAAGCATTATTGATCGAGGGTCCCACAATGCGATGGATGGAATCAATGCTACACATAGATTTGAACATGGGTTATTATTGTAAGGGTTTTATGGTACTCTTCATTAACAAATTTTCCTGGAGTATATTATTATAGAAATTTATCTAGACTTATTCTCTTTGTAGCAATAATAGAGTTTGATGTTAGACTACACCAATGAGTTTCTAGAGCTCATTAGTTTACCAAAAATGGTGATGAATAATGATTATATGATAGATTAGTTATATTTACATGTCTTTTGAAAAGACTAAAGAGAATGTTGTGTAATCATTGCAAAGGTAAGTGGTATGATCCTCAAAATAGTATTGATGGTGGTTCTTTTCATCAGGTCTCCTCTAAACCATAATTTTTCATATTCAATTTTCCCCTAACATGCCACAAGTGCGTAAATTTTATGAAAAAATGGATTTTCTGTCCCTCACTCATGAACATGTGCAATTTTTGTTGTATCTATGATAAAATATATAAATTATGTCATGCCATGTCTACGCCTCTTTATGGGAAAGTATGTATAGTTTCAAAGGTTATAGCAGTGGATTTATAAGCTTTCAAATCAACAAGGATACGGCCACATGACTTAATTTGGAAGTACTATCACATAGAAAAAGAGTTTATTATTGATATTTACACTTTATTAATGATATTGATAGGTAAAATTTATTATACATCTTCTATAGAAACTATTCTTTATAATATTAGATTCTCACATTTGTTTAGATTACACGTTTTCTAGATTTTATAAATGTTCTAATAAATCATATATTAGTTTTTATGGTGTTGGATATGCCTATTATATAGATGATAAACCATGGGACCCAATGTATTTATTGCTCTTTATTTGTAACCATCACATATTTTGTTCGGGATTTTGGGTTTCTCAATCTTGATTTTTTTTGGAATCAACATCGATATAGTTTTGAAATATTGTAAAAATAGTTGACTAATTATTATCATTGGAAGGTATATTTTCTTACTGCCAATGGGAGATCATTGAATTTCACATAGATTGGGATTTGATGTATGTTTTTGAAGGAACACCATGCCCAGATCATATGAGTTCATTCTCTACTATTAGAGTCAAGATGAATGATGTTAACTCTTCCAATTAACTTCCAATAGTTTTTAGAAATTCCATTTATGTCTTAACTGATGACATATCAAGTATTCTTGTAGGTAATATCCATGTAATTCTGAGAAAACATATAGCTCAGAATCATATTTTTAGTTTGGAATTTGAATATCTCACTAAAAATATAATACTTGCAACAATTATGAAAATTCACAACTACGATAGAAACTGAATAATTCATGGAATAATTAGTTTCATGTTATCAATGTTAATGAGAGCCGTATGCCACAATGTGATGATCCTACATCAGAACACAATGTATATCCCAAACTAGCACCATAAGCATCATAATACACCACATTCGGCTTACCGATATCAGGTATGATAAAAAATGTACTGATTTTATATTTAATTTCAAATCCTTGAAATAAGTTGACCGTTTAGGACCCTAAAGAATCATAATCCATTTCTTAGTAATATAAGTAAATACTGATTCCATCATTTAGAAATACTTGATGAACATAAAATAGTATCCAATTGCAATAAGTAAAATCCAAATCTCAAATTTTTTCTTATAGATATTTTTATAAACATATTTTCATCACCTGATAAGGATTGAATGATAATCCATTTTTTATATCATGTGTCCTAAGAAAATAAATTCATGGATATAAAAATTTCATTTAAAAATATTTTCATATAAATTAATTTTGTTTTGGATTTCTAAAATAGAACTTGTATGGTTCTCATACTCATTCTTAGAATTCAATTAAACTAGAATATCATCAGTAAATACCATGATAAAAATATGAAGATAATGATAGAATATAATTTTTATCAATTCCATAAAAACTGTAATAGAATTAAACATACCACAATTTATAACAATATATTCATAATTCTAATATCTACTCTTGATATCCATCATTAATATATTATACTCCCAAACCCTATGCTGATGATAATCTGGTGTAATATTGATCCTCATAAACCTCTTCATCCACATTAACTGATCAAAAAGTCCATCCATAAGTGAAAAAGTGTAAATATTTTTAACCATAACATTGTACAAATTCTGATATTTCACAAAAAAAATAAATGAACTATCATTTATCATGTCAAAGAGAAAGGGGGATTTATAGGATAAAACACTTGGGTAAACAATATCTTCTTTATCATATTGTGAAACAATATTATGAGATGATTTAGCTTAAAAGGTTCCATATTATAAGATTTAATTGGTAGAATTTTCATACCAAAAACCAAATCATCTTTAATATCTAGATGTGATGTATATAGTACCTTAATACATTTGATATTAACATCACCTACATGCCAACGAAATGAAATGGGGTTACTGATTCTCTTAGAATAAATGTTCTACAATATGTTCTTCTCAAATAAAATTATGAGTTGAACCTAATGGGAATCTTCACTCAGTTGAATCTATAAGAATAAAAATATGATTTAGGTATGGTTATGAAAAATGTTTAATTATTTACATCTATCCTTAATTAAGTTTTTTATATTTGGTAATAAGATAATAGTTTCTGAGGAATTATAGAATCCCTTGATATTGTGGATATTATTTCTATTTTGTCTCTCACTTATAATGATATTCTCATCTTTGAATATTAGTTTGTCATCCTAGCATTTGTATAGAGTTTATTTTTTATTATTTTAATAGTTCTTCATGGATCATTCATTAGAGAACTATGAATATGTATTATCAAACAAAATAATGATTCCAATGACCAGGTTTTAAGCATGACGTTGTTGGTTATGTGTCTCACTATTACACCAATCAACAGATAAAAGAAAATCATCTAAACAGCTCTAGGTCACTCCATACTATTTCAGTTCTATATTGGAAATGGTATGATGTTTCCATGAATATATTTTTTGGTTTAGCATGGATTCCCCAAGAAATATACTTATTTGAATAGTGTTTGGTAAACTGACAAAATTCTTCCATATTATTATGATCAGGGAGACCACTAAATATAACGAGTTGGGTATGTTTTTTGTCAAAGGAATCGTGTGGTTGCATGTGGTTCCCTTTGATATTGTATAATACAATTATACCATGATTACATTTATATTTTGGAGGAGTCTCTAGGTGATGATGTGGACTTTGGTTTTGTTGAGTAAAGTTTATCAACCTAAGATAGATGTTCAATCAGAGTGTGTTATTCAAATTACTGATGATATTCTACAATATTTAATCATTCATTTTAGTGGATCATCGTAAAGTTATCAGGGACTATATTAGTTTCATTAAAATAATATTTTCTATCCATTTATCAAAATGGAACACTATGAAGATTTTATGGTCTTCTGTGCAGGCCAAATTTTTATTGGGATGATGTGGGAATAGACTCCCTCATGGGATAAAGTATCATCCATAAGTAGTCAGTGAGGATTCTAGATATAAATTGGATTCTGTATATAGCACATATTTATCAAAAATATAATGTGAACCATTGAAACCACCCATTGGATATTTATTTTATATAGTTTTCTTGTATTTTTATCATTAGTTGGGCCACCATCATCCTAGAATACAAGGAATGTGGAGTGCAATATACAATATAATGTTAGAGGTTAGTGAGAAACTTGTTAAGGTTTCATATCAGCTTTAGTTTATAGATAATTTTTCTGGTATCCATGATTTTTTCAACATATCTCATCTTAGAAAATATCATCATTAATCTTCTCATGTTATGAGTTCGGAAGAGATTATGTTTTAGACTATTGTTTCTATAGTGAAGAAACCATGGGATAACATTGATTCTATGGTGATATTCTTGTGTGGGAAGCATTTTTATTTCAACAAGGACTTGTGTAGTCAAAAATCAGATTATCTTGAGACATTTGAGCAGGAATCATTAATGGGGGAGTAGTGGTCTCACCTTTTTCCCTACCACACCACTTCCTCATGAATTCTTTGGGATAGAATGTCATATGTTGGAGAGATTGTAACATCATGGTTAAAGGTACATATCTTTTATTTTTAATGTGAATAATTTTTGAGTTTTGAGGGATTTAAGGATTTCATGGATCATTATATAGATCATGGTTGAAACACATCCAACATATAATAATCATGTCATGGGGTTCATTTAAAAAGTGAAAATGTCACTATTTTGATGCATTGAATCTTATTCAAAATGTGAAAATGATTCATGTTATAAACTGATTTCATAATATGAAATCATCATTTTATTTTTTTAACCATATCAGATGTATTTTTTGTCTTACATGATAATCATTAAATTCAAGTCATGAGTTTTTAATTTGTATCATGAGTTGTTCAGGATATATAGGTCTTATACCCTGAAATCTACAATCCTCATCAATTCATTTTTGTACACCCATGACTCAAATATTAGGATATTATAGGATTTTTTTTTATACTCATTATAATTACATTATTTATTGATCAATCTCCATTTTAGTTGTTTTTCATATCACTCACTAAGTGGTATTTCGTCTTCCTCGTTTTCATTTTTTATAGTTTTGGCATTGGAATGTTTTCATGGATCAGTTCATAATTTGATCATTATTCATTTTTCATACTTCTATATCCATTGTATAATTTTTTTCCTTCTATCTAATCCATAAATTAGTCATTGTGCATCATTCATTGTTTTTAAGGTAATGGTGACCTAATATCTCATCTGATACTTTTTGTATTGAAATATGATTCTAAGATTTGTTAATCATTGATTGGCCTATAGATTTTCATCATATATTCCTTCCAGTGGTTGTGGATCCCATTAATTATTGTGTGCAACATGAGTTTGAGGAGGATGGTTTCACTTAGTTCCTATGTTATATGATGTGTTGATTTATTAAGTATTCTTAAAATTGGTTCTAAATAATTTGGTTTGGTTAATTAATTTTAACATGTTTAATGGGGTTTTTGAGAATATTTTTTTTCCAAATAGTTTGGTAAGATAAAATTTGTTTACAATAAATTTTTATGTGGATATATGAATTGTTTTTTAAATAAGTATTTTTGAAATGATATGAAAACAAAACACATGGGAACCTATGAGTACTTATGTGGAAGGTGTGTATTAGAGAAATCATCTATTTTAATTTCATTGGGCTAACTCATGGTGTGTGCCTCTTCTAATTAGGACTATTTCTCTAGGGCCTTATTGTTGTCATTAGAAGGATTTACTTAATAGATGTTTCTCATATCCCTAGATATGTGTTTTTGGGACTTGATTGAGCATTAGTAATTTATTTTGGAATGAGCAGACTGCTAGCCAAAAAAGTAGTCATCACAAACATTATGTAATCATGATATGGTTTTTATAGTTTTTTATTTTATTGTATCATTAAAAAATTATTCATTGAACTCTTTCTCGTGAATGGTTTTAGGATTGTGGAAAAGGTAGTTTTAGAAAACATGATTTTGAGATATAATTTTTTAACTACTTATCATTCCATTTTTTTCTCTAATTTGAGAATATTTGAGTTATTTTATATAGACTTGATATTAAACACCAATAAGAGATCCCATGTAGCAATATTATCTTCAATAATACACCCCACCATCGACAGTGTGTAAACCATGTTATGTCTATCGATTTAAGAAAAGAAAATTTTCCATAATGAGGCATAGTGGTTTAGGTATGTTTGGAATGGTTAGAAAGTGGTGAGATAGTATGTCTTTTCCCATGAATCAAAAGTACTGTTTATTATTGGTTTCAGTAGTCATTTTTGTTTTGTTTTACATATAACTTCAATTTTATATGCATTTTTATTTTTTAATTGTTACCTCTATTTAACATTGTTTAATGAGATATATATTACTTATATTTCTCCCACAATAACTTTAAACTGAGTATATATTACATGTGTGTTATATCAATTTAGTAGAAATCATCCCCTTTGGTTGTTTTTTGATACCAAAGATATAGTCACTATCCTTTGGGGATGGAGAACACCATTATTGTCTTCCCACATTTATGTTTAGAGCATAAATGGTAGGATTATCATTGTATATTTGTTACATGGTATTGATGGTGGTGGCAGTTTGACAATATGAGAGAGGGGATGTGATTTGTGGGGAATGACGTCTAAGGAATAGGGGAGAGCAAGTGGAGGAGGGTCAGTGGTAGTGGGGGTGGTGTGGCTTGACGATGGACTAAGAGGGGGGAGGGTGGTGTTGGATCAATGTCATGAGATAAGTGAAGATATAGATTTAAAGACCCAAAAAATTCAAGGAAAATTTTTCTTTCTTAAATTCTTTGTAATTTTACGAGTCCGCAGTTTCTGACGGAACCTGATTCTGAGGCTCGGTGTGCCCAGAATCAATTTCTGAAGTTTTTTCTAGGTACGTTGAGAAAATATACATGCGGATTTTTCTATCTTTTAAACCGTTGCTCGGAATTGAAATATGAGGACACCGATGAACTCACAGCACCGGTATTTGCTTAAGTGGACCTTTATCGCAGTTGCGTTCTATGCAGGTTGAGAGTTAAAATTTGGGGATTCATTAAGACTTAAATAAATGGTTGTGTTACAATTTATTTTTAAGTGTAAGTTAATTCCTCCAAATGAAAGTTGGATGTGGGGACCACACCCCACCTAACTTCCAATGGGAGGATATGACTAAGGGTGGTGGGGGCTGCACGAACCCCCTAACCCTTCAACTCCTCCTTTAACACCCTTAAACCCCCATGAATCCCCCTTTTTAATCCTTATAACTCTTCACCTTCCACCCATTGAATATGCCACCCCAACCAATTAATTACATCATTAATTAATTGGAAAATCTCATTTTGAATTAATTTGAGTTCATGGAAATGTTATTATGGGTGAATAAAATAATAGCTTCGGCAATTATTTTAGTTGGGAATTCATTGTGTTGGGAGAGTTTAGAGAAAGCTCTGGAGAAATAAGGAATAGTGTTCTTCTCTCAATGAAGAACACTCCACGTCTTGAAGAACATGAAGATGCCAGTGGCGATGCTTCTTCCTTGTTTTCTTCCTCAAAACCCCCATCTGACGCAAGACTTCATCGATGACTCTTCTACCTTCCTCTTCATCGTCAACGGACCGACGCACGAGCTCAGAAGTGGAAGCGTATGGTGAACGACGACAACATCGTCTTCCCCCGCGATGAACAAATGTCCGACCACCGCGATGTTCGACTTCCGCGGTTCGACAATGTGCCATGTATTTTTGAGTAAGGGGGGTTTTTTATATTTTTATTTATGTGATTTATACCCACGAACATAGGCGATTATTTGTTGAATAATTGTTTGAACCTCTAATGAGGTGGGTACGGGCTAACGAACAAGTTCGGACCCACTGACATATCGTTCTTGATGCAAGGATTGCTTGGCGATGTGTGAACGGAAGGGAAACAACGTTTTGAGGTCGTCGTAGTGAAGAGAGGGACTCAAGAAGGTCGTAGGTGTAGAAGGGAGCTAAAACGGACCACCGAAATGACTCTGGTGGCTAGCGGAAAGTCACACTGGTGCGGGTCACCGGCGCGGCAGCGCTTAGCGCGCCGCCGGCGAGAGTTTGCCATGGCACATTCCACGGCGGCGCCAGCCTAGCACCACACAAAACCGGGAGCCCATGTCCCCCCCCCCCCCCGACCAGCTAGCCGATCCAACGCTACCTAGGTGGGCCATGTGAGCTGGGCCAGGCCAGCCGGGCCGAGTTGGATCAGGCCCAGACCCCATTTTGGGACCTTTTTCGGTTAATCACTCATAACATGACCTACGGACCTCTGATCGATGCACTTTCAGTTGAGTAGGAATCCTTGGGTCAAGACGGTCGTTTCGTTTTATTACACTCAAGGTTTTGGCGAAGTTTGTGTACGACCGGGTTGGTTCGAACCCGAAACTAACTGGGCCCACAGAGCGGAAAGCCAATAACTCTCCGACCAGAAGTCTGTTTGATGAACCGTCAGCTAAATTGGTAATCTAATTGAGAAATGGTTCCTTTGAGTATAACCCATGGGGGTTTGAGGTACAGTTGAGATACGGTCGGGTTGGTTCGTACACGAAACCAACCGGGCCCCTAGAACAGAAAAGCCAATGACACTCAGACCGGATGTCTGTTTGACGAACCGTCAGTGGAGTTGGTAATCACGTTGAGAAATAGTTACTTTGAGTATACCCCATGGGAGTTCGGGGTACAGTTGAGATACCGTCGGGTTGGTTCATACACAAAACAAACCGGGCCCCCAGGACAAAAAGGCTAATAACTCACAGTCCTGGTGTCCGATTGACGTGTCGTCTATTGCGTTGAGACCCCTATGACAAGGTGGTCCTTTGTGATACATCTATGTGAGACTTAGTGACACTTGGAGTATCGACCAGTAGCTCATGGAGCGGATCCTCCCAGAGATGAGCAGACTGAGTACGGAGACCTAGTAGCTTTAGACCTAACGACTGCTTGACCGATTAGACTCGGAGTGATTTTACTAGCCTAGTGGATGGAGTGCCCCATTTGAAAGCAGACCCAGGGAAGACAGAGCACCTGGTTTGGCAGCAGACCTGTGGTACTCAACAAGAGGAGTACCTTTGATGACTATTAAGGGGAGCACCCGGTTTTGCAGCAAACCCACAGTGTGGAGCGCCCGGTTTGGCATCAGACTCGCGGTAATCAACAGGAGGAGTACCTCAGCAGTCTAAGGTTAGTGAGTATCACCTCGGAGTCGTGGTAGGGCCACATTAATCGATAGAGGTGGTCTTCTCCAGCAGATGTGGTTTCGATAATGAAAATCCTGGCTTGAGCTGAGTCAATGACCTTTGTGTATTCCTCATGATTGAGATGGATTACATGATAACATAGGTATATGTATGGTCATATGCCTAAGTAAAGGTTATCTATTGAGATATTTCTTTGTGGTTTATCCTTGTTGGATTTAGTGAGACCTTGAGGGTATCTAGGTCCCTACTGAGTATCGTTATACTCACCCCTGCACGGGCTATGCCCGCACCTCGTTGTGTTGGATACAGATGATGGACAGCGCTGACCGAGGTAGATCGTACGAGGACTGGACGGTACCCGGAGGGTGACCTCATGACGAGTCGGTACCCAGAGGAGACGGACATATGTGGAGTGCTGAGGAGGACATCTATACCTACCCTTCAGGTAGGAACTCGGAGGAAGATCGAGAAGCTGCTTCCATCTTCCAGCTGTTTGTCTTTTTAGTTGTACTTTATTTCAGTTGTAGTTGTACCTTTCTATTGGGATTGTATTTCTGGCCCCTTGTACTTTCTGCACACTTGTTATACTTATTTACTTAGTGTTTTTTTCAGAATTTACTCTGGTTTTGTGTGTTTACATTTTATAAAGGCAATTCCTTCCCAGTTTTTAGAAAGTTACGCCTTTGGTACTAGTCTCCAGCCCCTGGCCTACGGAGGGCGGGATTGGGGTAGCCACGATATGGGCCCCAGGGATGGGTGATGAAAAATTGGTATCAGATGAGTTAGTTTTACCGTAGAAATTAGGACTCTGGTCTCTTTTTCGATGAATCAATAGTGTTAAGGGTACTATGTGTGGTTCTCAGTTCATGGAGTCCAGTTTTGGTGTGGCGGCCGACGTATCCATACACCAGGACCTTGACTTCTGATTTCCGACATAGTTCATGAGAACACTTATTGCGTGTCTATTTTCAAATGTTTTCTTTAAGTCATCTCAACCAGGTAAGCTCACCAGGTTTAAATCATTTGATCGTGTCACATCTATTCAGGATGCCTCCACGCAGACAGTCAGTTGGAGTTCCGAGAGAGTACCCGATGACGGCCAACCGAGCGATGAGGCTCCGGTGCAGGTACCTCTTGCTATGATGGCACATTTGGGTGGTGTAACAGCAGAACCACCACCCATTGGGAAGCAGATTCCACCAACCGTACTAGCAGATGGTGCACGCTGACAGAGCGCATTGCACAAGTACCAGCAGCAGAGGCCTCCGAGGTTACGAGGCGAGGCAGATTCCCAGGCAGGAGTGGACTGACTGGAGGCGATTGATAGAGTTCTACACCTAGTTTAGACACTAGTAGAGTATATGGTGATCTTAGCTACTAGTGTTTCCCAGTGAGTGACCATGAGGAGGGTCCTTATAGTGATGAGTGTAACACCCCAAGATTTTATAGTGTGTTATTTCTGCAAAATAATTCAATAACATTCACTACACGCAACACCAAGTTCAATCGCACCATGACTTACCAAACAAGCTGTTCAAAAGAGGTTATGAATAGTGTTAACTAAATTTTAAACTTTATATAATCCTTATAATTTTAGAATCCATATTATGAGTTTCTTAGACATAATGTAAGAGCAATTTCATTTTCAGTATTGCACTTTTACCAAATTATAATAGTGAACCCTTTTTAGATACTATATTTTAAACTTTTTGACTAAATGGGGACATCAAAAATTTAAAATGAAACATCCCAAGCTTCCACGGTACGCTAGCGTGTGTTGTACGCAACACCGAGTTCTAACACACCGTAACCAATCAAACTAGCCGTTATGAATAGTAATACCTAATTTTTGAAATTATATATATTTTATATTTGAAAATGGACTTCATTTTTGGATTCGGAATATCAAATTTAGCCTAAGGTGAAATTTTGGTACATTTCGGATAGCTTTCATATTTTGATGAATAGTGAAAATTACCAAGTTTTAATTAAAAACAACTTTTTTAATCAAAATAATTAATTGTGATAAATTATGAATTTTAGTGGTTTTAAAGTATATTTAGAATATAGTTTTACCATTTAATATAATGTTGGTCATTGGACATAATTTTACAATTAAACCGAACATAAACAAGTGTCAATCTTTTGATAGTTATTATCTCTTAAAAACACGCATTTTGTTTTGACAGCGAGAATTAATTTAAAATTAATTTCTGCCAATTCTGTGTTTTGAATTTAGGAAAATGGATTCCATATTTGGAATCAGTATGTTCAAATTTTGTAAATAGGTAACTTTTATTTTTAGACATTTTGAATAATTACTGCGGTAAATATTTTATTTACCATGGTTAAGGGTAAATCCGGTAAATAAGGGTTAAAATATAATATTATAATAATTCTAAATTACCCTAAAACGTGTCTTAACCCTATTTGTTGATACATGGTCGACCATGGGCATCTTTGGGTCTATTTGGGGACCCCATGGATCCACTTGTAAGTGATAATGACACTTTATTTTAATTAAGTTAAAATGAATACAAAAATGACACAAGCATATATCTTTTAGTCAAACAATTGTTACATAGGGTTATATATGTTGGATTTTAGATTATAAATATTCATTAGAAAGATAAAAAGATTTCATACATAAGGATAATTTATTTATAATTTTTAGACATTAAATAATTTATTTTATTTATGACACAATGATGATGCAGTAATTACTATAATAGTGAAAAATTAAAATAATTGATATTATAAATACCCAAATAAATATAATATGAAACTTTTAATGAATTAAACTAATTTTCTAGGAGAATATGATATATTAGGATTGATTTAATTGACTTTGTTCGAAGTAATAAATCTGTTTTGAGTTTCACAAAAATCAACTATTGAATAGTGTCAAAATTGACATAAAAGAGTTCTTAAAACAAATATTACATTATTAATTGATATTAAATTCCTAAAAATCTAAGGTTCGGCCAAGAGACTTATATCATGATATTTTCATCATTAATGTACCACTTGGGGGTCGCTTGGATGTATATAGTAAGTTTATTAACCATATTATATAAAAATACAAAGAGACATTGTAAAAGTGAAACTAATTAACTTAGAGTTAATACTTAAAGATAAGGTTAATATAAGTACCCAAACCTGTCTAAATTCTATTGGTTGAGTGGTTTTCGACCTATCCCCACATTAACCTTTGAATAATAAGCTTTTTAGCCATTAGAAACCGAATATGAATTTATTATAAATTAATATTTCTAGCTTTTCCAAAGGTGCCCCTTACCCCTCTTATAAAAGGGCACTCCTCCTTCTCATTTCTTCACACCTTCAAAGCCTTTTGGTTTGGCCAAACTCTGCCCAAATACTCTCCCAACATCCCTCACTACAACCTAGAGGCCTTAGTTGGATCAGAAAGCCAACCTAAGGAGCCCTTTTGATCAAATCAAAAGGAAGAACCCGAAGAAGAGGTAATGATTTCACCACCCTTCTCCAAGTTCATTTCTTCTTCCACTTCTTCTTCCTTTGTTCTTACCATTCTAAAATAATAACTCCAGTATCTCACATATACTGTGATGTTATTATAAATATGGTACAACCATATTCAGTATTTTATCCACCCTTTGAATAACATGTCACCATACGTGCGTACGTACGGACTACCGTCTTCACGTCGTGGTGTAATTGTTATTCAATATAATATTATTTGGATGGGTATAATAATGATGTGTAACTCATGTAAATAATAAATATAACATGTTAATGATTCTTTATATATGATATACCATCCATTTATATATTATTTTAATATCAAAAGAATGATATTGTCGCTCGTGCGTACGTACGGACTACCGTCTCCACGAACGCGATAAGATTCATTCTCCATCGTATCCATTCAAGTATAATTATCATTTGATGATTTAAAAATGATGTTTAAGGACTAGATATCATTCTGGAAATGAATAAGATACAACAACCATGGCTTATGTAACAAAACATATAAAATAAAATGAGTAAGTTAACTCCCGAAACGACGATAATTCTAAGATATTATTAACAAATCAATGTTAAAAGATCATATATGATATCATATTATTGTATATGATTCTTGTATAATTTAATAACAACTATTTCACCATTATACAGGAGGTTAACCTACCCCAACCAAGGAAAAGTACAAGGTAAGGGTTATTTCACAATCTCTTCATTATCCGAGGTTGTTTATATGTAATAATCTACTGGGATCTCTTTATCATCCACATCCATGTTTCTTCAAAATGTATTTCAAAACATTTTTATTATTTACAAGAATATGGGTTAAAGTCATTTATACCCTTGTTTGACTTTTTATAAGAGGAACCTTTCCGTCATTTTCAAAACAAGGTCCTTTTTAACCTTTTCGACAGAATTAAGGTAAGAATGTTTTTTTAACTTATACGGCGAGTGCGGTTATTTTATGCCGTTATAAATTCTTCAAAGTTTTCCGTACAAGCTTATAAGAATATTTTCAAAGAAAATGTTTAATTTTATATGGATCTTAAATTATTTCAAAATAAAAGGAGATATTTCTTTAAAAAGAATTTTGATTTCATCTATGTCAACATACTTTGATGGATTTTAAGATTATTTGAAGTTGATTTATTATGATACAAAACTTCTATATTGTATTGAAGGTTTTGTGATATGTTTGACTGTGGATGTGCTATTTTTATACCATTCATAGTTTATGGTGAAAGTATTGACATTTCATATGCTAGTTTTAATATGAATGTTTATGTTATGTTTAAACCTTTTTCATATGGGAATGCATTGGACTTAATATGTGACGGGTGGAGCCCGCTATAGCTCCTCGATGCATCGGTAGGTCTCATGAGACAAACTAGTGCCTTGGCACAAGGCCTTGAAAAAATCTTATTTGTAGTCTTGGCACGAGGCCTTGGCTATGTGGTTATGATAGTCTGGCATTATGCATTCCAACATTATGAAAGTGGTTATTGATTTTTGCATGTGATTATTCGATTAGTAGAATATCCATGTGAATAAGTAAATGGCATTATTTCATTTTATTTATGTCATACCATGTTGAAAGTTAATATTTAAAAGGCTTTTCTTTTAGTTATACATTGCCTTAAATGTTTATTCTTATTTATAAAAGTTTCCGCTATATTGTTATCCTTACTGGGCATTTGAGCTCACCCCTTTTCTATGTTTTAGTTTTCCCAGGATGTGAAGAAGTTAGTTATGAATGACCTGCAGGGATTTTATGAGGGGTTAATAGTGTGGATTGTGGAAACATTATGTTGTTGTTGTAGTTTTTCATTTTATGATGTAATGTTAAACTTATGAATATATCTAGTGTTTCCAAGGCTACTAAACCAATCGGTCTTTCGAGATTTGATCTTTCTTGTGATCACGCCAATGTTATGTAATAATGCACCGACTCTGGGTAACCGGGGTCGGGGCGTTACAGTTGGTATCAGAGGAAGTTTAGTACAAACCTTGGAAGCTAGATTTAGATAAACTCTGATTAGAGCACGTAGACCTAAGATGAACTTTGAGGATTAGTATAGAAGAACTTCCTAGAATTTTGGTATTGTAGAGATTTTGTGAGTTTTCCGAGCAATACATCCCTGTCTGGATACGAGCAGTTAGAGGCGGCTCTGGCACAGATGTACCTAGGGGTAAAACCCGAAAACACCGCTTTGAGCTAGACTCGAACGGGAACTAGTGCACGACAACGGGCCTTGCTGCACTCTTGGTTACGACACTCTCGGGGGATATGCTTAGGATCACTCTCATTTTCTTTACAAATCATTATGAAGGGTTTATGAGTATATACATCCTCAAAGGAGAAATTTTTATGATTATGGATTATATCCATAAATAGTTCAATTTATGTTAAGTGTTTTATAAGTATGGGATTATGTATTTTGATTCATAAACTGATCTAGTGTATGCCATTGTTTAGAAATGGTGCCCAGTAGAAGGAATAAGAACTCCAGAAATGCACATGATCCAAAGAGAAGGAAGGATCATATCTTTCATGGTCTTAAGCTATAATTTATAAGAGAAATAGTCTCCCATGTATTATCATCATATTAAGAAATAATCTCATGTGTTGATAATATAAGTAAAGAGTTTACTGAGTCCTATGGCTTTGAAGGGAAGCACGAGAAGAAAAGGATGGAAGAGAGAAAGATAGATAAAGGGAAGAGGGAAAAGAAGAATTTTCCCATATGTGGTAACTGTGGAAAGAAACACCCTGGAAGTTGCCTGAAAGGAATGGGAGTTTGTTATAAGTGTGGAGGAAAAGGGCACAAAGTACGTGACTGCAAGGGTAAGAAAATGGTTTCAAATGTACAATGCTTCATTTGGAAGGAGTTTGGACAATACGCGAACCTATGTCCCAGTCATCAGACTATGCCGCAAATGATGCTATTGGATAATAATCAAGTTATGATACTACCACAGATGAAGAGGAATGATTAGAGTTCTTATGTTGATTATGTCAATTGAGTGTTGTATCAACAATGTACTTGTTATAATAATTATGGAGTATATAAGGATTGTACTGCAGTACTATTTCATTAAGGACTTGAGATTGTGTGGAACAAAGAAATGTGACTCAATAGCAGGATAAATTTTTAGAAAATATATGCTTGAGAGAAAGATAAACCATAATATGGTTCTGATACCGAGGTAGTGATTTTAGAATAATACATGATTGATTTGGATAAATTATATTGGATATTCTTGACTACCTTGAAGCTGATTAATGATTTTTATATTCCATCATTATTGGGGTTTAAAACATTTTTGGATTGATGAAGTATATCGTGCATTCTATATGGAATAAGGGAGCATGAATGTAACCAATAAGTATTATGGTAATTTAGGATGTTTCAGTGTTTTAAAAGAATACATGATGAAGGTATTCATATGCTTTTACGGGGTAAAAAGTATCTATATTATGTTTACCTTCCTTATAAATGTTGGACTGTGAGTTTGGACAGAAGTATTTTGGATAGTTCTAGTTTGGATTATTTTGGATTACCATAAAAGGACAACCCGGAGGTCGGGCGGCAACCCGTCGCGTCCGGCAAGGCTGTGAGACTTCAACCCGCAACCGAAGGGCGACAAGGGTGTATCACCTACCACTGGCCCACGAGATGTCCTGGATTAAATAATGTAGTTTTTATTAAAAGATCTTTTAGATGAATTATAAATTCGTTTATTTTGGAACCCTATACGAATAGTGTAAATAGAATTTTTTTTACATTATATTATCTTTTAGAGTGAAAGATGAGTTTGTGGTAGAAATTTATTAATGGATAAAACTCTAATTATAAAGTAAGTATATCTCCATATGATCTTATCCAATCTCATAAAAAAATTCCTCAATATTAAGAAAAGCAAATTAGAACAAAAATGTTTTCCTAGATGGTACCTTAAATCATCACTAATTTATGGCTTTGGGATTGTTGGCCTTTTCATAGCCATGTTCTCTACCACTCTCCATCAGATAATTGATGGTTGGATTTTTCTTCCATATCCATATTTTCCTACATGGAACCCTAGTATGTGTTATTTTCGGTAATCTTCATACTTTCGACTCTTTATTTTAAATAGAGGCCTCATTAATTCATTTTTCGATGTGGGATTTCAACTAAGATATTTTGAAACGTCAAAAATGTGTTATCCTAATACCCTATGTTTTGTTGAACCGATGGTATTTCAAATCATCATAGATTGATGAATTTAAGGACCTCAATTTTATACTTGTTTGTGATTGATGACCTCAATCACTACCTATAAATATTTACGTTTTTCCTCCAATTATATGTCTCTAATTGCCACCAATATTCTCCTAATAGAGATCATAATTTGGTGGTGATCCTTTCATTTCACTTTTCCTCATATTAAGATTAAATTTTAGTAACCCAATTTTCGATGTGGGTTTTCCCACAAAGATATTTTCTATTTTCAACCTTTAATTTTCGAAGAACAATTTCAAATTGCGAGGTCGCAATTTATTGAAGGAGGAGAGAATGTAACACCCCAAGATTTTATAGTGTGTTATTTCTTCAAAATAATTCAATAACTTTCACTACACGCAACACCAAGTTCAATCGCACCATGACTTACTAAACAAGCTGTTCAAAAGAGGTTATGAATAGTGTTAACTAAATTTTAAACTTTATATAATCCTTATAATTTTAGAATCCATATTATGAGTTTCTTAGACATAATGTAAGAGAAATTTCATTTTCAGTATTGCACTTTTACCAAATTTTAATAGTGAACCCTTTTTAGATACTATATTTTACACTTTTTGACTAAATGGGGACATCAAAAATTTAAAATGAAACATCCCAAGCTTCCACGGTACGCTAGCGTGTGTTGTACGCAACACCGAGTTCTAACACACTGTAACCAATCAAACTAGCCGTTATGAATAGTAATACCTAATTTTTGAAATTATATATATTTTATATTTGAAAATGGACTTCATTTTTGGATTCGGAATATCAAATTTAGCCTAAGGTGAAATTTTGGTACATTTCGGATAACTTTCATATTTTGATGAATAGTGAAAATTACCAAGTTTTAATTAAAAACAACTTTTTTAATCAAAATAATTAATAGTGATAAATTATGAATTTTAGTGGTTTTAAAGTATATTTAGAATATATTTTTACCATTTAATATAATGTTGGTCATTGGACATAATTTTACAATTAAACCGAACATAAACAAGTGTCAATCTTTTGATAGTTATTATCTCTTAAAAACACGCATTTTGTTTTGACAGCGGGAATTAATTTTAAATTAATTTATGACACTTCTGTGTTTTGAATTTAGGAAAATGGATTCCATATTTGGAATCAGGATGTTCAAATTGTGTAAATAGGTAACTTTTATTTTTAGACATTTTGAATAATTACTGCGGTAAATATTTTATTTACCATGGTTAAGGGTAAATCCGGTAAATAAGGGTTAAAATATAATATTATAATAATTCTAAATTACCCTAAAACGTGTCTTAACCCTATTGGTTGATACATGGTCGACCATGGGCATCTTTGGGTCTATTTTGGGACCCCATGGATCCACTTGTAAGTGATAATGACACTTTATTTTAATTAAGTTAAAATGAATACAAAAATGACATAAGCATATATCTTTTAGCCAAACAATTGTTACATAGGGTTATATATGTTGGATTTTAGATTATAAATATTCATTAGAAATCTAAAAATATTTCCTACATAATGATAATTTATTTATAATTTTTATACATTAAATAATTTATTTTATTTATGACACAATGATGATGCAGTAATTACTATAATAGTGCAAAATTAAAAAAATTGATATTATAAATACCCAAATAAATATAATATGAAACTTTTAATGAATTAAACTAATTTTCTAGGAGAATATGATATATTAGGATTGATTTAATTGACTTTGTTCGAAGTAATCAATCTGTTTTGAGTTTCACAAAAATCAACTATTGAATAGTGTCAAAATTGACATAAAAGAGTTCTTAAAACAAATATTATATAATTAATTGATATTAAATTCCTAAAAATCTACGGTTCGGCCAAGAGACTTATATCATGATAGGTTCATCATTCATGTACCACTTGGGGGTCGCTTGGATGTATATAGTAATTTATTAACCATATTATATAAAAATACAAAGAGACATTGTAAAAGTGAAACTAATTAACTTAGAGTTAATACTTAAAGATAAGGTTAATATAAGTACCCAAACCTGTATAACTTCTATTGGTTGAGTGGTTTTCGACCTATCCCCACCTTAACCTTTGAATAATAAGCTTTGGATCCATTAGAAACCGAATATGAATTTATTATAAATTAATATTTCTAGATTTTCCAAAGGTGCCCCTCACCCCTCTTATAAAAGGGCACTCCTCCTTCTCATTTCTTCACACCTTCAAAGCCTTTTGGTTCGGCCAACCTCTGCCCAAATACTCTCCCAACATCCCTCACTACAACCTAGAGGCCTTAGTTTGATCAGAAAGCCAACCTAAGGAGCCCTTTTGATCAAATCAAAAGGAAGAACCCGAAGAAGAGGTAATGATTTCACCACCCTTCTCCAAGTTCATTTCTTCTTCCACTTCTTCTTCCTTTGTTCTTACCATTCTAAAATAATAACTCCAGTATCTCACATATACTGTGATGTTATTATAAATATGGTACAACCATATTCAGTATTTTATCCACCCTTTGAATAACATGTCACCATACGTGCGTACGTACGGACTACCGTCTTCACGTCGTGGTGTAATTGTTATTCAATATAATATTATTTGGATGGGTATAATAATGATGTGTAACTCATGTAAATAATAAATATAACATGTTAATGATTCTTTATATATGATATACCATCCATTTATATATTATTTTAATATCAAAAGAATGATATTGTCGCTCGTGCGTACGTACGGACTACCGTCTCCACGAACGCGATAAGATTCATTCTCCATCATATCCATTCAAGTATAATTATCATTTGATGATTTAAAAATGATGTTTAAGGACTAGATATCATTCTGGAAATGAATAAGATACAACAACCATGGCTTATGTAACAAAACATATAAAATAAAATGAGTAAGTTAACTCCCGAAACGACGATAATTCTAAGATATTATTAACAAATCAATGTTAAAAGATCATATATGATATCATATTATTGTATATGATTCTTGTATAATTTAATAACAACTATTTCACCATTATACAGGAGGTTAACCTACCCCAACCAAGGAAAAGTACAAGGTAAGGGTTATTTCACAATCTCTTCATTATCCGAGGTTGTTTATATGTAATAATCTACTGGGATCTCTTTATCATCCACATCCATGTTTCTTCAAAATGTATTTCAAAACATTTTTAGTATTTACAAGAATATGGGTTAAAGTCATTTATACCATTGTTTGACTTTTTATAAGAGGAACCTTTCTGTCGTTTTAAAACAAGTTCCTTTTTAACCTTTTCGACAGAATTAAGGTAAGAATGTTTTTTTAACTTATACGGAAAGTGCGGTTATTTTCTGCCATTATAAAATCTTCAAAGTTTTCCTTACAAGCTTATAAGAATACTTTCAAAGAAAATGTTTTATTTTATATGGATCTTAAATTATTTCAAAATAAAAGGAGATATTTCTTTAAAAAGAATTTTGATTTCATCTATGTCAACATACTTTGATGGATTTTAAGATTATTTGAAGTTGATTTATTATGATACAAAACTTCTATATTGTATTGAAGGTTTTGTGATAAGTTTGACTGTGGATGTGCTATTTTTATACCATTCATAGTTTATGGTGAAAGTATTGACATTTCATATGCTAGTTTTAATATGAATGTTTATGTTATGTTTAAACCTTTTTCATATGGGAATGCATTGGACTTAATATGTGACGGGTGGAGCCCGCTATAGCTCCTCGATGCATCGGTAGGTCTCATGAGACAAACTAGTGTCTTGGCACAAGGCCTTGACAAAATCTTATTTGTAGTCTTGGCACGAGGCCTTGGCTATGTGGTTATGATAGTCTGGAATTATGCATTCCAACATTATGAAAGTGGTTATTGATTTTTGCATGTGATTATTTGATTAGTAGAATATCCATGTGAATAAGTAAATGGCATTATTTCATTTTATTTATGCCATACCATGTTGAAAGTTAATATTTAAAAGGCTTTTGTTTTAGTTATACATTGCCTTAAATGTTTATTCTTATTTATAAAAGTTTCCGCTATATTGTTATCCTTACTGGGCATTTGAGCTCACCCCTTTTCTATGTTTTATTTTTCCCAGGATGTGAAGAAGTTAGTTATGAATGACCTTCAGGGATTTTATGAGGGGTTAATAGTGTGGATTGTGGAAACATTATGTTGTTGTAGTAGTTTTTCATTTTATGATGTAATGTAAAACTTATGAATATATCTAGTGTTTCCAAGGCTACTAAACCAATCGGTCTTTCGAGATTTGATCTTTCTTGTGATCACGCCAATGTTATGAAATAATGCACCGACTCTGGGTAACCGGGGTCGGGGCGTTACAATGAGGCTTGGGTACGTGGACCGATGCCTGAGATAGTACCTTCGGGTAGTGTTCCAGCTATATCACTAGTTTTAGGTCAGTAGTTACAACTGGAGGTACCGATAGATGACACATGTAGGCTTAGTGCCTTACATGTGTTTCAGCATCAGATACCCCTCAGGTTCCAAGGAGAGCCCGACTCACAGGCGGCTGAGGATTGGATTGAGGAGGTGGCTGAGAGTTTTCTAAAGCTTATACAGCTTCGGTAGAATGACATATCGGTAGCTGAGTATTCATCGAGGCATACCGATCTTTCCTGGTACTTGATGACTACGATAAAATCAGTGCTTTAGGGCTCAAACCTCAGATTGAGGTGTGTTTAAAGGATATATGAGCCAACACTTTTCCTCTATGCATTCCTACTTATGCTAGGGTGCTAGAGAGAACCTTGGTGGTTGAATGTTCTTTGGCTTAATGGATACAGATATAGAATGTTAGCAGTGGTAAAGGAGGGAACTAGTACTAGTCTCATAGACTTGGCCATGTGAAATGTTTCAAGAAGAGGAAGTGTTAAGGATAGACAAATCTGCAGAGTAGCAGACATGGAAGCAGAGCTAAGAGAGCAGCATGAGGAGGTGTACTTTTTGACATGTTACAACCACCCACCTCTGTTTTCCCCGCCAGGCTTATGGAGCTGGAGGTCAGGAGAAGATAATAGTTGCATTCGGTTAAGAAGTGTGACCTAGGGGCTCTAGGAATGATTTGAGGTACGGTCTGTGTCTACTACGAGCTTCCGTATCAATAGACATAGGTACCAATCATTCCTTCCTTCCACGAATCGTGTCCCAGACCTAGAGTTTTTGGTTAAAACCATTGACTTGAACCTCGCGTCTAGAGATACCTATGGGAGAAGACTCGATAATCACACTTACGCCGATGGTGTGATCTGGCCCTTGAGGTGAGATTTTCAGTTTGAACCTCTTGGTGGCAGCATCGAGGCCTTACGACGTTAGTCTGGGTATGGATTGGGAAACCACAGTTCATACACGGATTGACTGTACTAGGACAAAAGGTTGGGGTTTATCTACAATGTTGGGATGGGTTCTTTCCTTGGTCAGCGAAAAAGGGAAACCCAGGTAGTATAGGATAATCTCATGCATAGGAGGGTGCGGCCAATCACTCTTGAGTCGGCCATCCTTAACCTCGTGGTAGCAAGATTTTTTAGTTTTTAGTTCCTCTAGGACTATGACTTTGAGATAGTCTATACACCTGGGAAGGGAAACGTTGTTGTGGATGCGCTCAGTAGGAAGACTAGTATTCATCTGCTAGGAGTGGCAACAGAGTAGATGGCTGCCTTACTTATATCCATTGTGGATAGAGATGGTGCAGCCCATCTACAGTCACTCCTCCTTTTTCTTTAGCAGAGTAGGAAAGGTGGTTTACCACCTAGCCCTTCCACCTCAGTTGCACCGGGTGCACGACGTCATCCATTATCTCAGCTGAATAGATGCATGCATGACCTATCACACATCATCGACCATGGGGAGTTAGACATCGATGATGGTGCGACATTCACCGAGATCCCAGTAGAGATTGAGGATCGACCGTAGCGGGTCCTGTATGGATGGTCGATTCCTCTTGTGTGTGTTCGATGGCATCACGAGAACCTCCAGGAGAGCACATGGGAGTAGGAGTCTCAGATACGTGATCAGTACCCCCATTTATTTCCCTAGTGTGTGTTGTAGCTTTATGGGGACGTAAAGCCCAGAGGTGGGAGTAATGTAAAGACCCGAAAATTTGAAGGAATTTTTTTTTCATAAATTCTATGGAATTTTACGAGTCCACAGTTTCCGACGGTGCCTTATTCTGAGGCCCGGTGTGCCCAGAATCAATTTTTGAAGTTTTGTTCGGGTACATTCAGTAAACATACGTGCGGGTTTTTCTATATTTTTAACCGATACTCAGAATTGAAATCTGAGGACACCAATGAACTTGTAGTGTAGGTATTTTCATAAGGGTACCTTTACTGCAGTTGTATTTTATGCGGGTTGAGAGTTAAAATTTGGGGATTCATTAAGACTTAAATAAATTGTTGTGTTACAATTTATTTTTAAGTGGAAGTTAATACCTCTAATGGAAAGTTGGAGGTGGGGCCCACACCCCACATAACTTTCCATGGGAGGATATGAATAAGGGTGGTGGGGCCCACATTAACCCCCTATCCCTTCAACTCCTCCTTTAACTCCCTTAAACCCCATGAAACCCCCTTTTTAATCCTTATCACTCTTCACCTTCCACCCATTGAATATGTCACCGCAACCAATTAATTACGTCATTAATTAATTGGAACATCTCATTTTGAATTAATTTGAGTACATGGCAATGTTATAATGGGAGAATAAAATAATAACTTAGGCTATTATTTTTTTTGGGCATTCGTTGTGTTGGGAGAGTTTGGATAACATTCTAGAGACATAGAGAATAGTGTTCTTTTCTCAAGAAATAACACTCCACGTCATAAAGAATGTGAAGACGCCGACGACGATGCTTCTTCATCAGTTTCATCCTCAGAACACCCTTCTGATGTGGTACTTCATCGATGACTCTTCTACCTTCTTCTTCGTCATTAACGGACCGGCTCACGAGCTCGGAAGTGGAAGTGTATGGCGAACAACGAAAACATCATCTTTCCCCGTGACGAACGAACGCCCGACCGCCGTGATGTCCATCTTCCGCGGTTCGATGATGTGCGGAATCTTCTTGAGGTAGGGGTATTTTGTATATTTTCATTTATTTGATTTATACACACATACATAGGCGATTATTTGTTGAATAATTTTTTAAGCCTCTAACGCGGTGGGTACGGGCTAAAGAACAAGTTCGGACCCACCGCAATATAGTTCTTAATGCGCAGAATGCTTGGCGATGGGTGAACGGAAGGGAAACGACGTTTTGAGGCCGTCGCAGTGAATTGCGGGACCCGAGAAGGCCGTAAGCGCAAACGGGAGCTAAAATAGACAACTGAAATGACTTCGGTGGCCTGCGAAAAGTCGCACCAGCACGGCGGCGCCAGCGACCGGAGGCGGCGGCCGGCCCTGGCCGGCCACCTGGAGATAGCGTCGCTTAGCGCGCCACCGGTAGGAGTCTATCACAGCACCGGGCGTGAAAGTGGAGGTTAGGAACCCGCGTCGCCCGAGTTCCACGGAGGCCAGGCGGCGCCAGCCTGGCACTGTCGTTACGCCGAACAGGGGGGCCGCGTCCCCCCCCCCCCCCACTCGTGCAGCTGGCCGAGCCAGCGCCCCCCCCCCCCCCCCCCCCTCGGCCGGGCCGAGGCTGGCCAAGGGAGCCGGGCTGGGCTGTGCCCAGTCAGTCCGCACCGCACCCAGCCGGTCTGGACCCGGGTCAGGTCTCCCAGTTCAGGCCGACCCAGGGTGGGTTGGGCCGGGTCGAACCGAGCCCAGACCCCCCCTTTTGGGACCTTTTTTATTTAATCACCCATAACATGTGCTACAGACCTCTGATCGACGCACCTTCAGTTGTGTAGGAATCCATGGATCGAGACGGTCGTTTAGGTATATTATACTCAAGGTTTCAGTGAATTTTGGGTATGGCCGGATTGGTTCGAACCAGAAACAAACTGGTCCCACAGAGCAGAAAAGCCAATAACTCTCAGACCGGACGTCTGTTTGACGAACCATCAGCGGCGTTGGTGATATCGTTGAGAAACGGTTACTTTGAGAATACCCCATGGGAGTTCGGGGAATATTTGAGATAAAGTCGGGTTGTTTTGTACACGAAACCAACCAGGCCCCTGGAATGGAAAAACTAATAACTCTCAGATCAGACGTCCGTTTGATGAACCGTCAGCGGCATTGGTAATCTCGTTGGGAAACGGTTCCTTTGAGTATACGCCATGGGAGTTTGGGGTATAGTTGAGATACGGTCGAGTTGATTCATACACAAAACCAACTGGGCCCCCGGGACAAAAAGGCTATTAACTCACAGACCATGCCTCCAATTGACGCGACGTCTATTTCATTTAGACTCCTATGACATGGCGGTCCTTTGTGATACTTCAACGTGTGACTTAATGAAACTTATAGTATTGACCCGTATCTCTTGGAACAGATCCTCTCGGAGATTAGTAGACGGAGTACGGAGACCTAGTAGCTATAGACCTGACGACTGCTTGACCGATTTGACTAGGAGTGATTCGAGTAGCCCAGTGGACGGAGAGCCTAGTTTGGTGGCAGACCAACGGCAGACAGAGCGCATGGCTTTGCAGCAGACCCATGGTACTCGATGGGAGGAGTAACTCTGATAGCTATTAGGGGGAGCGCCCAGTTTGGTGGCAGACCCACAGCGGAGAAGCGCCCGGTTTGGCAAAGACTCGCGGTACACGATAGGAAGAGTACCTCAGCAGTCTAAGGTTAGTGAGTAGCGCCTCGGAGTCATGATAGGGACACTGTACTCGACAGAGGATGAGTTCTCCAGCAGTTTTGGTTTCGATAATGAAAATCCTAGTTTGAGCTGAGTTAATGACCTTTGTGTATTCCTCATGATTGATATGGGTTACTTGATAACTTAGGTATATGTATGGGTATATGCCTAAGTAAAGGTTATATGTTGTGATATTTATTTGTGGTTTATCCTTGTTGTATTTAGTGATATCATAGGGTCTCAGGTTCCCTAATGAGTATCGTTATACTCACCCCCACACGGGCTATGCCTGCACCACATTGTGTTGGATGCAGACGATGGACAGCGTTGACCGAGGCAGATCGTACAAGGACTGGATGGTACTCGGAGGTGGACCTCATAACGAATCAGTACCCAATGGAGACAGATGTACATGGAGTTCTGAGGAGGACATCTATACCTACCCTTCACGTAGTAACCCGGAGGACGATCCAGGAGCTGCTTCCATCTTCAAGCTGTTTGTCTTTTCAGTTGTACTTTCTTTCAGTTGTAGTTATACCTTTCTATTGGGCTTGTATTTCTATCCCCTTGTACTTTCCTCACACTTGTTATACTGCTTTACTTAGTGTTTTCTTCTGCTTGTACTCTGGTTGTGTGTGTTTACATTTTATAAATGAAATGCCTTCCATGTTTTTAGGGAGTTACGCCTTTGGTGTTGGTCGCCAGCCCCAGTCTTATGGAAGGCGGGCTTAGGATAGTCACGATACGGGCCCCGGGGGACGGTTCATGACAATATAGTTATATGAAAGGGAGTGGTGCTCAATGCAGGACTAGTGCTTCTACTATTAATAGGTCACCTGAACCTCATATATTTTATATGTTAAAATTATAGTGTTTTCAAAACCATTATATTTTAAAAAAATATTTTATATTATTATTATTATTTTATTTCATGTTTTGATTTTAATTTACTATATCCTTTGAAATTTAATTTCTTTATATGTTGTTATATTCTATCAATATCAGTGATTTATTTTAATAATTTATATTTAAAACAATACATCTTCCACTGAAAAACAATGTTAGGATTTATTTAACGTAATTTTACAATAATAATTTCCACTGAAATATAGTTGCATTTTAACTAAATATTATTATTATAAATATTAATTATAATTCCTATGAATATTGAGGATGGGTTTTATTATGACATGTTTCAAAACAATCTTAAAAAATTATTCAACTTCAATGTTCTATTTTTTATTTTTTTGAAATTTGAATTCAACACATATTTTTTTTTGTGAATATTCCCCATAAAATTTCTTCATTTGTAAATTAATATGTTATTTCAAAGAAAATATTAGACTATAATTTATAGAACTAGGTTGTTATTGGTAAAGAACAACATGATTTCCCTATATAAATTTTCAATACAATTTTCATCTAATATTTGAAACATTTATCTTCCACTTTAATTTTATGGTAGTTTATCATAGATTTTTCTATAAGTTTACAGTGTCATGACTTCAGGTTAATATAGAAATTTTCAATTTGAAATAAATATATATTGATTTATTAGATTCAATATCTATTGTGTAATTTTAAAATATAATTTTCTAGGGATAACTATAATTATGTATTCAAATATAATTCTCTAGTACTAATGTGATCTCCCCTAATTATTTTTTATAATGTAATAAAATAATAAATTATTATGTGAATGTGTTGGAATATTAAATTTTCATTTCATAACATTGATTCTGTTATTTATAAGACTATGTATTTGTAATATACCAAGTAATAAAATAATAATACATTTCAATAGATATTAATATTTATGAATATTATTTAAATTCGATTTTTATGGGGACACTATGTGTGATTGAATACCTGACACAAAATAATGGGTTTCTTTGAAATATTACGTTGCACACAAAATTGAGTTAGACCAAAAATAATACATTATAAATATTACTATTTTAAATGGTAGTTATTGCCTAGAAGTTGTATTCTAGGGAATAAATAGAACTACCTATATTATGTTAACACATTTTTATTAAAGGTTTTTACATTCATAAAAAAAACATTAGGGGCTTAAAATGAGATTAAATCCAAATTTAAGAAAAAAATGCTCTAATATTTTTTAAAAGGACGGTTTACCATATTTTAATTTTGAAACCTTTATAAATAAACGTGTTTGACAATTTTATATGATATATTTGAAAAAATAAACTTATTCATTGGAAGAGGAACATAAAAATTTACATTAGATGAAATTTTTTTATTTTCTGGATAAAATTCATATTTTACTAAATAGTGAAAAATACATGATTTTAATTCAAAACAACCTTATATTATTATTTATTAATATTTATAGAATATAATTTGAATTTTTTTTTCATTATTTTTATATTATTTTTTTATATTTTAGTCTAAATTTGGTCATTAGATGTAATTTAACATTGAAATTTGATATAAACACATGTTAATTGATTGATGGTTTGGACTTTTAAAAAACTCATTTTTTACATTTTGACATTGGGAAATAATTTTAAATTAATTACTGAAACTTATGTATTTTGAATTTGGAAAAACAGATTCCGTATTTTTAATCAAAATTTCAAGATTATGTAAATATTCTCCTTTTTTTGACATGATGAATAGTAACTTTAGTAATTATTTTTATTTACAACGGTTAAAGGGTAAATCAGGTAAATGGGGGTAAATATGTTATATTAATATAAATAATCCCTAAAAAATGTCATAATCCTATTATATGAGTTTTTTCTGATCAAGAAACCCCATGGTATTAAAATTTGTCCTTTGGAAGCCACATGGTTGTGATTATGACACTTATATCTTTTAATTTAAAGTAATGGAAAATATGTTATAAACATATATCTTAATACTAAAACAAATTAAATGTGGGTTTACATAAGTGGTGTCTTCAACTATAAATAGTATTAAGAAATATAAAAAAATTCTACATCATGGTATTTTATTTATAATTTTTAGACATTAAATAATTAAATTTAATTATGATCCAATAATGATACAATTATTTCTTTATTAATGATGGAATCAAATAAATGATATTGTAAATATTAAAATAAATATTATTTGACATAATTTATGTCATCCAATATTTGTATAAGTTAATATAACATTTTAAAAGATTGTTAAGTTTTTTTATCTAAGTTATATCTCTGTTTATATTTTATTTAAATTAAATAAATTTAATAGTGTAAAAATTTACATATATGATGTTTTATAAAAAATATTTATTAATTTATTTAAAAATACTAAATTTATATGAAATTAGAAAATTAACTTTGATAAGGTCTAGAAGTTCACTAATTGTCCAATTATGTGAAATTTAACAAATATAAGTAAAATTAATATCCTATTAATAATTAAAATGTTCTTTCAACAATTAAAATTATAAGATATTAATTAAGGGTAAACCAAAAATATAAGGTTTCAAATAAAATTAATACATGTATAAAAATTATTGGATGAGATGATTTTAAACTATTATCATTTTATATTCAATATATCTTTGGTTGGATCCTTTTTAATTATAAAATTAATTTATATTAATTTAATAATTTTAGTTTCAAAGGCTTCCCCTTCCATATCCTATAAAAAGGTACCCTCTCTTCTAAAATACTCACACTCAAGTAACCATTATTTTTTTGGAAATTCCCTGTCCAAAAATCTTCATATAATATCTTCTCTCATTCTATAATCCTTTGTTAGGCAAAATCCCCCAATGGAATTCATTTGTTATAAACCAAAAGAAGTTACCAGATTATGTGGTAACGCCTTCTGTCATTCTTTTCAGTTTCATTTCCATTATCCACACCCAAAACATTTATTATTATATTATTACATAAAAACCAATATCCAAAATAAACTAGGTTGTTTTTATGATTTTTTTTTATCTACACTTACACACACCTCCATTTAATAGTACTAATCATACTATTTCTGTGTATGGTGAACTATTGCCTCCCAAAATGAGGATTGTTCTATTTTTTCTTACCACCTCTCATAGAGGCCATTATGAAAGACACTATTTTTATATATAATATTATATTTATATATATATATTACCTATCATTTTGTAATTTTTATTTATAGCAGACCTTTATTCTTTCCATGTTGTGTAAATTTGTTAATTTTGTTTGCAGAAGTGTAGACGACCATCCCCTGAAACCGATATGACTCATTCCTTCTATATATAGGATGAATAAAGGATGGTTTTATTAAACCTATGAGAAATATATGAAATTAATATAATATTGTGATTATATTATATATTTATATCAATTAATATGAACAAAATTAAAAGTAACACTCATGCTTACGTATGTCCTATCGACTCCCTGAACAGTACATTTAATTTCATATCTCAAAATATTATGTATTATCATAAATAAATATTTAATTGATATATATTATATTTAAATCATGGATTTTATTCTATAAATGAATGAATTTTTAACCACTTTGACCATTTACATCAAAACAAGTTCATTTTTGACCCAAGTACTGAATATGGAAAAAAATGTTCGATATGAACATAAATAATTATGTAATTTTTATTACCTTGTAAGAATTTATATAAATTAAATAATAAGAACTAATAAGGATATCAATAAATTATAGATTAACCTCTATTTATTATTCAAGAATATAAATAATGTTTGAGACATGTCGGAATCATAGAAATGGACTTCGTCTCAATCTCCTTTCATTGAAGAATATTTTTATAATATAAACCTCCTTCTTCTATAATGTGTATAATAAACCCATTGAATTTTAATTTAATTTAATGGTTTTAAAAATGGAATCCTTTTTTATGAATAATTTCACTAGACGATAAATGTAATTTTTTTAACATATGCAATGAATACAAATTATCCTCTGCCATACCAGTTATTTGATATTTTCATTCATCTATAAGCCATAAAATTTATAAATAGAAAAAGAAATAAATTATTCACTTTTTGGGTGATTTGGTATTGAAAATGGTTTTGAAGGTGAATTGAATATTTCAATATATTGAAATAATTTCGTTTGATTGAAAATAAAATTTTATAGTTGAAATGTTGATAATTGCAATCTTTTGTGTGTAATGATTATGTAATAGAACATGGAAATTTGATGGGTAGTTACGTGACAAACCAAATATGGGTGGTTATGTGATAGACAAAATAAGGGTGGTTATGTGACTAGCCATTAATGGGTAGTTATGTTATAACCTCCAATTCATTGGGTATGGAAGTCGATCGTATGGATATTCCATTTAGTGATATGTGTGGAAGTCGACTGTATGGTTATTCCATTTAAGTATTATTTTGTCCCAAGTTACCTTTATATGTTATATGTTTTTTCCATAGGTTTTCTAGTAACATTTTGATTAAAAAATGACATGAAATGAGATTATATTCATTGAAGTGTAATAAATACTTATTAATTATATAAAGAATTACATTATGATAATGTATTCATGGTTTACATGTTTTTACAATAATAACATTTTCCTTATTTTTATATCCCATACTACCCTTTTTATGCTCATCCCAATTTTTGAAATGTTCTTTACATGTTTTAAAGGATTATATATTCATTGATTAGATCAAAAAAATATTTTTTTTATACATGAAATGAAAACATGTTTCTTTTTAAAAGTTTTGTTTTATAAAAAAATAGATAGTGAGTAGAAGTGTCTTCTATGTAATATTTAAATTGTTATATATGGGTTATAAACAAATTCTCTAAAGCACTAAACCTGATAAGATCCTTGATGTGCATTAAATTCAAATTATTGACTTATATCAAGTTATGTAATGTTTAAGGCTTGGGCCATATAGTTGGTATCAGAGGTTGGCTTATATAACATTAGATGTTAGCTTGTTGTTTATGAATAAGTGACCAGTTGTACATAATTACAATTTTTATCATATTAGAAAGAGTAATAGTTATAGTGTTTTTGATAACATTAATATGTATATCTTAGTGGTTATATTCCTCATAATATAGTATATGATGATTTTATTGATATTAACACACTAAATTTTTTGGTTTTAGTAATTGTATGGATATGACAGGCATCAAAGTAACAATGCATGTGAAAGAAAATTTGGTGGTTTTCTGAATAAAAAACAGAATTAAATAGGAACTACAATGAGAAATCTCATGGTTATTCTAACACAATTATCATGAGTAATGATTGACCACTGAAACCTTGTTGAGTTTTAAAATGCATCATATATGAGGGAAATGAAACCCTATGGAAGATCATGTAATTATCGTAAAGGTGTGTATAATTAACAACGAATATGTCAAGTATGTGAAAATAACCACCTAGGGAATTTTTTTAAAGTTATAGGAAGATGTTATATATGTGGTAATTATTTTCATAATGTAATAACATTACAAGGAAAACAGTAAGTGTTTAGTGGACTCTAGTAAAGGGAATGAAGTTCTTTCTGATTTATCAATTGACTGTTTCAGAAGTGGGGAGTATAGTCATTATGGAAATAGGTTTCCTACAAAGAAGTTTTAGTAATGGGATCAGAAGGACCATAAAAATATTTTTATAAATACCTAATTCCATTCCAATTGTTGATGAGGAAACTAAAAATGACATACCAAATTTATGGATTATTATTTGTCTCATGTTTTGACATTATTTAATCTTAGTACATGATTCGAGTTTTTGTTTTTAGGAAAGAAGAATTATGGAATAATATGGGAAATCATGGTTAGGGTATCATGATGAATTCATAATTATAATGAATGATCCATATATAGGATTCATGAGTAATAGTAGATTGTAGGATGCTGAAATGTTGGAATGTATTAATTCTCTTTTGATGGTGGGATTACATTGGATAACATTTTATAGTATGTGTTGCTCTGATTTTTTATCTGAAAATTCTATTCATGGAACAATTATTTTTTACTATGTGGACATAATAATAAAAATAATAGATGAACTTTACGGTTCATATGATTTTTTGGTTTTGAGATGATTATGGGTTATTACTTTTGGGGATGAAAAATGAAATGTATGCGATCACCTTTGTGGTTAAAACAGATTATGGTCATTTTTTAGGATATTTTATTATTTATGAGATCGTAATATGAATTTTATAATTTTAAAAAAAGAACAACCCACGTTATGGGTGGAAACCTGTTACCATAGACAGGATCGTGGGGTGCGAACCCAAAACTGAAGTGTGACAAGGGTTTATTTCATACCACTAGACTATGTGAACTCCCTTGTTAGTAAGGCTTGTTCATTTTAATTAAATGATTTTATGGATTTAGAATAAGTTGTTTTTTATACAGATATTTTATGGAATAGATAACCATGAGATTGTAGAATGATTTTGAGATAACTGATTTATGTTATTTCAGAAGACGTTCTCCATTTTTTCAACTCTATATGATCATGTTAAAAAGAATACACGGGAATTTCAAAGGAGGAGTAAAGAATGATTTATATTTTGGAATAATCTATGATTTAATTATATACTTATATATATTTTATTTTTTTATGTAAATTATTAACCTTTCAATTAGAATATGTTATTAGGAAATTACATTTTGGTATGAGATATTAGAAGTGATTTATGGAGATAAATGATAAAAATTAACCTAGATGGATATCTAATAAAATAATTCAGAAATTTGGGTTCTAATATTAGTTTGGATTATTTTTAGGAATATTAAGGTCATTTTTTTATTGAATAGACTATGTAAAATTGGGTATTACTGTTGAATTTTGTAAATTTAAAGTTAGTCTATCTTGTTATATTGGATTATTCTTTTGGGGTAATTTTATGATATTTTACTAACCATTTTGGTTTTGGTTAATGTCTAATGATAGTAGAAAAATATAGATAATATTTTATGGTTAAGGTGATTCTCTAGAAGTTGATTCTGGTGCTTCAGGTGTGAAAATTTCAACTGAGATAATCATTGTTTGGGGAAAAAGAAGAGTCGGCAGATGAAATTTATTAAGGTATGAAACTCTACATGTTATGTAAGTATGTTAACTTATTTCATTAGTCATGGTCATAAATAAATTACTCAACTTTATGAAATGGAGCATATAACAAAAATATTTTTTTTAATTTCCAAATGAAAAATCAATGACCATTGAACCCATCACAAGTTTGTGGGTTTCTAAATATTGAATTTCACATGATCATTTTTCCTATCACTATCTATCAGAACTTCACTCTTCATTTTTCTTCCATATCCATGTTTTCCTAAATTGAAACCTAATATGTGTTATCTCAGGTAACCATTATACTTATTTTTATTTCGTTTAAAGTGGATTTTTTATTAACCCTATTTCAAAAATGGGATTATAATAAATGTAATTTGAAAATTCATACCCTAGTTACTAATCCCAAATTAAAATTGCGAGTATGAAATTTCTTAAATGAGGGGAGAAATAAGATAAAAAGTAATTATAGAATATTTTATTTTAATATTTATTAATAATTATAAATAAGATATTAATTTTATTTTTAAGGGGACACTTTGTGAGATAGCATACTGACATGCAACAATGGGTTTATCCAAAATCTTATGTTGCGCAAAAAACTATGTTATATCGAAAAATAATACATTATTAATATTATTATTTTAAATTTTTGTTAATGTCAAGACTTCATATTGGTGAAAATTAATATAACTTACTATTTTATGTTCACACGTGATTGTTAATTTTTTTACAATAATAAAATAAAATTTACAGTCGTAAAATGAGAATAAATACAATTTTTAGCATAAAATACCTTAATATTTTTTAATAGGTAGTTTTACCACATTATGATGAAATAAAATTTTAAAATATAATTTTTTAAAATATTATAAATTTTATTTGAAAAAAGTACTCCTTTTAAGTTTGACATCATAATTTACATTTGTTAAAATTTGGTAATTTTTATGATAGCATTCATATTTTAATGAATAGTGAAAAATACTGCATTTTAATTCAAAACTGTCTTTTAGTCTAATTTATTTGAATTGTTAGAATAAAATTAAAATTGTTTGTAAAGTATGTTTAGATTAAGTTTTCATCATTTAACACAGTTTTGGTCATTTTATGTAATCGCGTATTGAAATTTTATATAAACACATGAGAATCATTTGATGGTTTTTACTATTTAAATACTCTTTTCTCATTTGGAAAACAAGAATTAACTTTAAATTAATTAATAAAACATATGAGTTTTGAATTTTGAAAAATTGATTCCATATTTGAAATCATAAGTTCTAGTTTATTTAAATAGGTCACTTTTATTTTTGGACATGATGAATAGTGACATTAGATAAAAAAATTACCATGGTTAATGGGTAAATAAGGTAAATAAATGTAAAAATATTATAATAATAATATAAAATTATCGTAACACTTGTCTTATACTTATTCGATAAGATATAAATAACCAATACATCCCATGGGATGAAATGTTTTCCTTTGGATGCCACATGGGTGTGATTATGACACTTATATAACTTTTAATTTAAAGGGATATATCTTTTAGCCATATATATCCATGATAATGAAATTTTAATATATATTTATATATTTGATCTCTTCAACTATAAATATTATTAAGGAAGGTAAAAATATTTCTTATATCATCGTATTTTATTTAATATTTTTATACATTAAATAATCAATTATATATTATTCCATAATAATGATGTAGTGATTGCTTTGTTAATAAAATAATCAAATAAATGATATTGTAAATTTTAAAATAAATATTATTTGACATAATTTATGTCATACATGGTATTTCTAAGTGAATATTACATGTTATAAGACTTTTAAATGGGATTTTTCTAAGTTACCTCTCTATTTATATTTTATTTAAATTTGATAAAAAGAATAGTGTAAAAATTGACATAATTGATGTTTTATAAAAATAGTAATTTCGTAAATAACTTAAAAATATAAAAAACATTTAAATCACAATGTTACTTTGATAAGGTATAAAAGTTCATTACGTGTGCAATTATGGGATATTTAACTGATATAAATGTAAAGTCCCATGTTTTTGAACCGGGTAAAAATAAAAAGGTTTTTTATTTTTCGGTTTATCGACTAGTCTGTTTTTAAACCGACCTCCGAAATTTTATATGGGGTGTTAGAACAACTAAAGGTTTTGTTTTTTTAAATTTCATAATTACCCTTTAATTTTACTGGGTGTCTTGATGAGTCTTGGGAGCACCGGATACAGAAAAGTCAACTTTAATAGATCTGCATGGGTAGTGCATGGTTATTGTCCAACCCATGTAGCTTACCCAATTTAATATATTATTTATTTTAATTAAATAATATTTTATGGGTTTTTTATGTTTAAATAGAGTAATTTGATAATAATAATAATGTTATTATTATAATTATGGTGTCATAAATTATTTTTATTCTTTGATATTTTAATAGCATGTTAAAAGAGTGTAACATTTATGAGAATTTAATGTGGATTTTGAGCTTCTCAAACAAATGTTTTATTAAATGAGGGATTTCAGATTTAATTAACCATTGATATTAAATATAGGTGTTTGGTTTATCAAATATTTGAAAAATAATAATAATTAGATTATTATTATTTAAGTTTTATAAAGGTAATATTTATTATTCTTATAGAAATCAAATTAGGTGTTATGATTTGGAGTTATAATCATATTAATGACATTATAAAAAATTTGGGGTTTAAAAGAATGTTGGAATAATAATAATAATAATAATTTTATTATCATTATTTTGGTTATTTTATTTAATAAATTTTAAAATAATTTAATTAAATGATCAATCGGGAGTTTCATAATTAATTATGAAATGTTTATTAAAAGAATAGTAAATAAAGAAGAATTTCTAATTAAATTGGGAGTTATTCAGTTATTAGATAAGTTTTTTATGTGTTCAATAATAATAATAATAAAATGAGTATTATTATTTTAATTTTTATGTAAAATTAATTAGATTAATTTTAGGGGAAAAAGAAATTAAAAAGAAAATAAAAAGGGGAGGCGTGACCTGTAGGTGAGGCCCACGACCCCCATGTCTTCATCATCCTTCGATGATGCACCAGTTGCGCAATGACCTCAAGATCCAGCTGCTCTAGCTCCTTCCCTGCGGTGAAACCTCTAGCAGTGCATGGCCCCTTCTCCCTAGCATTCAGCCCTCGACCGGAGCCCATCGCAGCAGCGCATGACATTCCCGGGTAGAACCTGTCGCATGCCACCCCTTCTCCCAGACTCCACTTTGTGCATGAAAATTCTTCTCAGACTCTGTATGAATTTTGTCTGCCTCATCAAGGTGAGTCTATCTGCGTATAACTCATGATTCCCATCGGCCATTTGACTCTTCTCTCTCTCCTTGATTTCTCGGCTGAAACCCGAAGGTTTAGGTTTAATCTTCTCATTATGTTCCTCTATTTTTAGGATATGTGAATGTTGACTCGGGACCCATTGGCCCATAATCTAGTATCCCCTTCCAAAGGTTAGTAATATAGACTCATTTTTCTATGTCGACATTGCTTCGGGTAAGGATATGCATTTCCATTGTTTTTTTCAGCATCTAATTTAGTGTCTGACAAATTATATGAGTACCTAGTACTTTATTTGATGTGCATTGAGTCTTGTCGTTTCTTTATTTGTGATTCTAAGTTATTTTTCAGTGTGTTTTTATCAATGTATATGGTGGTCACATGTATATATATATATATAAGAATATATTTATATACATAATGGTGTGTGCGTTCGGTTGCAGACCATTTGTGGATTGGTTGTCGTCGTATGTCTAGACACTAAATATTGTTTTGGTTCAACCCCGAGGTTGAGTCCCAAATCACAATCACTTTATTTAAAAATTATTTTCTTATTTAAATAATTTGAATGCATGAGTTTCCTTTATTTTGGAACTGCTCAATTTTCATTAAATGACGATTTTTGAAAAATTGTTGGTTGGTGGTAATTTCATATCATGTTTTCTTAAGGTTGGGTTATTGTATGTATCCATTATAAATGAGGATATAACCATGTGTTGGTGTTAAAAATTTATTACTGGTTCTGAAAATATGTTGAGCTTATGGCCTAAATATTAAATGGTTAAACAAGAAGCACCCATGGGTCTTCCTTGGAAATAAGACTTAAATGGCATTGGACATAGACACCCTTTAGTTTGTGTTTTTTAACCCACGTCATCGAATGTTAATTATGAAAATGATGATTTATCAATTGGAGAATAAAAAGGACGAATGGGGAAGTATAGGTAATAGGGTAATTAATTGAATAATTAATTATCTAGTCATGAGTTGGAAAAATTGTGGAATTTACTGAATATTAAAAATAATGAATATTTTGACATGTTCAGAATATAAATTGGAAACTAATAATAATTAATGTATGGATTAATTATTACATGATAAATGGTAAATGGTTAATTAATTGATGAACTGGTTAAAGTGTTATGATTTAATTAATTAATTTTTGAATTAATTAATTTTCATGCATTAATTTAAGATTGTGAATTTATTGATTGTTATAAATGTTGGCCAATAATATTTTTGTGTGCGTGTTTAATTTCCATGACTTAAGTTGTTTAGGATGAAGTTTTCTAGAAATAAGATATTCTATGTGATATGGTTGATAAATATCTGGGCCTTGTTTAAAATTTTTACTTGTGATGTTTACGACGTGCTTGTAAATTGTTAATGTTATGGACAAAACACTATTTCAGTGGACGGGTTCTGTGAGAACCCGTGTTTTCGAGACTGTCATTTTGAGAAGAAATTTTAATTTTTGTTTTTTGATGCTCGTGAGAAGTAAAGTGGTAATTTTCCTCAACCATCTGATCTCGGATAATTTTTTTGACAACTTTTTTTTCTTGGAATAGGAAGTTTACCCTAGGATAGAAGTTTGGTGGAAATCTAAGCTGTTCGAATTTTGGCGGAATATTTAATCATTAATATTATTAAATTAAATATTAATTTATTCATACAAGTTCATTTGGAAATAACTTTTAAACGGAGTGTCAGATTTATATTTTGTTTATTCCATTGAGTCTGTAATGGGGATTTTAGCCTAGCGAATGTATAAACTCATGTCAAGCATCGGGGCCGGCCCGAGCCCCTTTTTCTTCTTTTCCTTTTCTTTTATTTTCTTACTTCTCTTCTTTCCTACTCCTCCATGTGCATGTCTCCTAGGCCTCATACTTTTTCACAAACTATGGTATAAATAGTTTTTTCAGAAAGAGAGAGAGTTGGGAGGCAAGAGGGGTACAGATTTGAAGCACTCGACGCGCTGAGTCGGCGTGCGGTAACCGTGAGCCGTGAAATCTACCGAAGCTTCAGCGGTTTCCACCCAAAGTGAGTAAATTTATGTTTTCACCATATATCCCCTTTAAAAATTTATTTTTATGTCTTTAATTCCTTATATTTCTTGATTGTGTCCTCTTAAGTCTGGATCTATTGTTTCGGGGGTGAAAACGGGCGTTTCGGGCATTTTGAGGGTTTTCCAATCGGAAAACCCAAAATACACAGTGTGTGTTCCAGGGGAACATGCAGTGTGTTCTTACCATTTAGGGAAGAAGAATTTTTCCAAAGTATATATCGTTTACTTTGAGTACACTCCATGTAGTGGATGTCTATGTGACTGACCGTGTGAAATAAGACACAGAATAGTGGTTTTTAAGAAGTACCCATCGTGTACTATAAGTACATGACATGTAGTGGCACATGGGCATGTGTTCAGGTGAAAACACACATAGAGTGAAATTTTGTGAATATTACACATCGTGTATAGTAAATTACACTCCGTGTACTATTACAAAGGCAGAACCCATGGGTCTGGCCATATGTTCTGGCCATGTACTACTTCAGTTTAGTAGTTTTGGGATAACTTATGCCATGGAAGTCAAAATTGGGTGTGTGAGTAGTCCATTCTAAGAATTGTTTTGTGTAGATCTCAATGGTAGAATCATTTTTACATTTAGAGGTCATAAAAATTGTGTTTTTGGGGTTTCTATCTAAATATAGAGGTTTCTCCTCCAGTTATCCAGTTCAGTTGACACCTGAGAGTGAGACTTGGCGTGGATGATTGGATGGGTGTTCGGACCAACTAATTTGATACCATTAATATGAGATGAGTTGTGAGCTATCTCTTGTAACCTATTCTATAGAAGATGTTCCCCTTGTGATACATTCCCTTCTGGCCTATGAGTTCATGAGACCAGGCACTTCTACGGATCCCCTGAGGAATGCCTTTACCTGTGTGCTGACCTAGGGATTCCCTTGTAGGATCTCTCTCTTGTTCTTCCTTTGAGAGGACCCATGTTATGGAATTCCTATGGTGTCCTTCATTTTAGGATCTCGTATAGTATTCCTCCATTACTATTCACTAACTATCCTATGTAGGATTTCATTTCTCGTGTTTACCTAGAGGATCCCGAGTATGATGCCTCCTCGGTGTTTGACTTAAGGGACCTAGTGGGTGCCCATTTTTTGACTGACCCTGAGTTGTTACATCCTGTTTGGGTAGAGATAGTTTTCTTTTTTCACCTAGTAGCCATACCAAATTGGTAATCCCTTGGTGATTTGGTTGTATTATTGGTTTGGGTGTTCTGGCCACCCTCACATATTTGTTTATATCTGACTTGGTTTACTGATGTTTTAGTGGTTACTAGAGGTGCTTCCTGGTTGGTGGCTGTTGAGCCTGATGCAAGTCATCTTTATCATTTTTTGGGATTCCTATTATGAATTTGTTCCTTATTATATGTGGTTTTATTGTGAATTGGGTTATTTACTTTGTTGTGGATGTGTTTTCCCATGTTGCTTGATATTGACTATTGGGTCTAGCATTTCCTATTAAGCTACTTTGTTCTCCACACCTGGTATTGTTAGGATGGAGTGTTTTTATCTGACATGTTTTGATATGTTGTATATTGTTAGCCAAGTAGTTCTTGTGGTTTACTTTGGTTTCTATATATCGTTGTGCATGATTGACTTACACATGGCCGTGAGAACCTGGTCTAGTAGACCACAGGGTGAATGGATGTTGAGGGCTTCTCAAAAGTGTGTGTTTAATTTTACATTGTGATACCATAGGGGGGATGGATATTGAGTGCTCCCTCAGAGTGTCTGTAGTTCCTTGATGCGGGCCACAGGTTGAATTGGACGTTGAGTGCTTTCCCAGAGCGCCTTTTAGTTACCGATACGAGACTATAGGGGGATTTAACGGTGAGTGCTTCCTCAGTGAGTATTTTCTAAAGCTGAACCATAGGGATAGACTATGAGTACTTCACAGAGGTTTGATTATGTTTTATTGGTTGAAATATAGGGGTTAGGCTATGAGTACATCCTAGAGGGTTTCTTGTGGTCGATTGGATGAACCATAGGGGACAGGCTGTGAGTACTTCCCATAGGGTTACTTGTTTTTTTAGCTTGTTTGGAGATATAATTCTGGCATTGACCGAAGCTGGTACAAGTCGATGGGATTACAGACCCATAGATTGACATAGTGATACATTTCTTGAGTGGCATGATGTCCAGCTTAATTCCCTTAGACAGGATGTCCAGGAGATCGGGCTTATGGTCCCAAGGATTGACTAATGATGTGGTTTCTTATTATTTGAATCACCTAATCATGAATATTCATATTTATGTATATGTGTATAGGTATGGGACTATACATGTGTTCGTATATAGATATAGACATCCATGATGGAACTTTCCCATTTTAAATGGATTACATGCCCTAGGTTTGACTGTGGATGCACATTTGGTTTACTTCCTTTGTTGTGTTCTAGCTAGGCTGAGCACATTGTTGTTGCATACAATTAGCAGCACAGTTATAGGTTGTTTGTTGGGGTACCATAATGAGATTATTTCACACCCCTACACAAGAACCTCAGTGTACGTGTAGACCATATGTATGCTTTTCAGGTTGAGAATTAGTTTCATAGTGGATAGGGCTGAGGCCCAATGTTCCATGATTGAGCAGAGCTGCTCGAGGGGTTCTACTGATCGGGCTGCTGCAGTTCGACAGTGTCTGGAGATCAGGTACGTGGATTGGCTTAGAGTTAGTAGTTCATCTCTTTAATTTACTTTCAGTTTCTTTTGTACTTGTATCTATATGTTTGTCCTTGTGGGTGACCAGTGTTGTATTGTATTGCATAGTTGTTTGGGCTTTTACAGCATTTCACTATTTCAGCTTGTTCTATTTCAGCTGTTTATTACTTTTGGTACTTTGTTTACTTTCCGATATGTATGATACATAGTCATTTCCATTGTTTCTTACTCTGGAATGCAAGAATAGTCTCCCCACTATCACACCCGAGGTCCTCACTGCTAGTCGGCAGCATCTGGCACACAGGGAGGCGCGCTTGAGGCCTTGTGCCAAACTGGCTCGGAGCACTGGTTAGTGGATTCCAGGTCAGGTCATTACAAAGTGTTATCAGGTGAGTTTATTTTCCTAATATTTACTATTTAGTGTACGGTAGATAAGAGTATTAGGAATGTTTCAGAACCTATGATGGATATTGGACTGGTGCATCGAGAACACTTTTTCTGGTAAGAATTCCCGGTTTCCAGGGTTTGGGATTACTGTTCCTATTTTACGATATTTTAGTTGTATATGATTTTCACCTTGAGCGACGCACATGTTGTGTGGTGTTTTGATTTATGGTGGATCACTGGATCTTGGATATTTGTGAGATTTCAGGGATGGATATTGACTCTTTCCCAGAAAAGGCAAGAGGTGTCTCTTGTATTATACTAGGCACGTAGGATTCATAGCATATAGACCTGCTAGTGTGTGTTTTTACTGACGACTGAGACTTTTGGGTCTTCTTACACATAACTTTTACTCTGATTTAAGTTTATGTCACGACCCGCCTTCACCAAAATGAGGGAAGGGTCAGCATATTTCCAGACACTTCCTTCTTTAAGTTGAAGGAGAGATAATGACCCCTGAAACCCTCCTTCAATAGGTCCTTGAGTGGTGACCAACACCAAGGGTATAGAATCACTCACTAAATGGAAGGCATTACACTTTTTCTTTTAAAGGATTAGGAGATAAGATAGTAAATCCCATAACACCAAAACTAAAAATGAAAGTACAGCTGAATGTAAACCATTTTCATATACATGTTCAAAGGTAACAAATATAAGTCACAAAACTCCAAAGGTAAAAGATACCAAGAAAAGGAAAACAACAACAGCAACTGCCCTAAAGGTCCAAGCTAGTACGGTCCCACATGATCCCTAAAGTTCTCTTGGAAACCTGAAAAAAAATTTATATACGTAGGGTGAGCATACAAGTATACTTAGTAGGGAAAACCAAAGACTCTCGTGCACAAGTGAGGAGACATTCTAATGACCTGTGGAAAAAAAGATAACCAAACACCCAACAAGGAAAAGCTATCCAACCAAATCTCTCCAAGAAACACTCCCCAAATGATGCAAGGAAATTAAATTATAGTAATATCACATCGATATTTGGGTACCCCGCGCCACTTTACCACTGGTTATTGAAGACATTCTACGCATTGAACCAATTCCGCCATTCTCACCGCAGTCCCACTGCCAAACCCCACCCGCACACACCTGGGCCATATCCTCATATAGTCCCACTTCCAAACCCCGCCCGCACACACATGGGCCACAACCGCACATTCCTCCCACAGACACCTGGTCCACAACCACCACGCATAACCATAACCACAAACACCTGGTTCAGAACAACCACTTCCACGCCCGAAGACACATGGGCCTCATCCCGAAGATACTTGGGAAACAACCTGCCTGCAAACACCTGGGCCAACCATCACAACTATCCCACCCGATGATTCTTGGGATAATAATGGACCTTAGGCCATCACAGCCTACCCTAAGATTATTGGGCAATTCAGGAAAGGGAGCATAAAAGGATCTAATAACCAACCACTCATAGGAGTGTTGGGAAAAACACCCTCTCCCATGAAATTTGAGTGTTTGGCACTGAAGTTCTCAACTTGGGTGGGGCGCGAATAAGAAACATAAAAACTACAGATATATACATAAGTAAACAATCACTCAACCAAACCTAGGGTTCCAAAAACAGCCTAAGTGCAATCACTGCATCACTATTCATTGATGAAAGGTATACCACCCACAGCCAGGTCACAATCCATCCCAGAACCAATTTCCCCATTTAACCCATTATTGTTTTCATGTTCAGGTGAACCCATTAGGGTGAATTATTCACTACTGGGCAACTAACAGGCACAACCACAAGCAAAAAGGAAAGAAACATCCAAAAAGAAATTTCAGAATTCACACCCGGTTCTCTTGTAAGGTCACCATAACAAAGGGATAAGTGAGATCCCTCGAATTACTGGAACCAAAGAGAAACCCCGAGATACAACCCCAGGTCGCCAAAATATAGGAGCCAACGGTTTCTCAACAACAGAGGATTCCACCCCAATTCCTGATATAAAAAAGAATAACCACTCAGCCTCAAATTCACAAGCAGTAAATGTATAGTAACAGATGATCTCATCCCCACCCATATCACCCCAGAAATCAGCCCGTAAAGGAAACAACCAAACCACTACCACCAACACAAGGCCGGACCAAGAAGGTATTTTCAGATTTAAAAGATTTAACACACTCCATGGTTTCAATTCCACTGTACTTTAACCGGGGGTATCATAGAACAGGGTTGATCCTGGTGCTTTCAGTTTATTCAACCGAGTATACATAATTAACCAATTCCATGTCACGGTTATTTAAACATCCAGGAGCACCGAAATTAATTAGTGCGTAGAGAAATACCACCAACATCTATGATTTTTAGTGGGCATAGGCACATACAATTCACAACACACAACAACATAAGAGAGTAGAATAACATTGATCACACCCCCATATCATTCTTTAAGGGTCTGTTCATTATCTTCATTAAGTTTGGTTTCATCAATTTCCACAGAGGAAAAAGCATGCCCACCCCACATGTTACACAGAAAGGAGAGATGAAGGAGAAAATCCCTACTTGATTGATCAATGATCGAAGTTCCAACTCCACGTCAGGAATAGGGGATGCGCGACTTGTAGGGCTCCGGCATAGGTGCACCACTTGCCTTGGGAACAAAGGACTTAAAATGCACAAGGAATAAAAGTCTATCCAAGAGGAAGGAGAAGAAAAAAACCAACTGTATAAAAAGGTGAGATCCCAATGTTACAGGATAAGAAATTTGAACGCCTTGGAAGTTGGATCGTGGTTCTTCCATGCGGTTGGGTGGTTACACACGACTAGATTAATTGTTATTTAGTAGGGAGGTTTCTATTGATTTTTATATATTAATTATGGTTTAAAAATGGCCTTAAATCACCTTAAAAGGCCAAAAAGACCTAAAAGAGGGGTTATGGGAGAGGCTACAGAAGAAAAGTCTGCCAAGGCTGGGTGACACAGATCGGTCATACCGATTGGTCTCGCCGATCGGTCGTGCCGATCGGTCGCGCTGATGGGTCTCACCAATCGGTCACGCCGATCGGTCTCGTCGAAAAATGGCAAAGGAAAGGGGGTCATGAGGGTCTGGGCCATTACATCAGATACCTCTCAAACTATTCCCTCCCTCGAGAATCAAAACCAGACCTGGAGGGAAGAGAGGGGGTCCGAACAACCACCCCCGAAGATACCTATCAAGAGTGAACCTCTACCACATAGAAACACCTTATCTCCCGAACAAAAAATGCCATACAGCTCCTTTCCCCATGCCACCATGCAAAACAAAAAGACTAAACCGTCCGGTCATGTTGGAGAGGGGTTTCCCTTCCCCCATTTTAAGATATTATCCGCTTTGGCCGGCACTGACTCACCTGCACGGGTTTAGGCACATCTGCTTTAATGCATCTTAACCAGGGATTAGGTCCTCCCCTCCCCATTCTTTAGGACACTTCACACACACATCCACATAAAAGGAAACTGCACATCCATATTCAACAAGGTAAAACATTATACAGCAACCAAGTACCGACAAAATGAAATAATACTCAAAAAAACTCTGGGTACTGGGAACGCATCTGCACTTCCCTCTCCCAGGTACTCTCCTCAAGCCCACCACGCCTCCACAACACCTGAACCAATAGGATGGTTCGTCTATGAAGCGGCTTCTCCTCACAACCCTCAATCATCACTCATTATTCCGAGAAGGTTTCATCGCCTTCGATATCTAGCCCTCCCCAGTCGAGGACGTGTGAATCATCGTGTAGATATCGACGGAGCTGTGACACATGGAATATATCATGTATCCTTAGTAGCGGTGGTGGTAGCGCATGATGATAGGACACTTCACCGACCTGTCACAACACTTTGAAGGGTTCGATGAACCAAGGAGAAAGATTACTACCCTTGCCGAACCTCCACTGTCCACGCCGAGGGGAGACCTTCAAGAACATGTGGTCCCCGACCTCGAACTCCAAGGGTCCCCTCCTATCATCGGCATATGACTTCTGTTGGTCCTGAGCAGCCTTCATCCTCTCTCATATAAGCTGAATCCTCTCTATTGTGCTCTGCACCACCTCTGGGCCAAGAAACCCAACTTCCCCAACATCATTCCAGCACATGGGTGAGTAACCCGGCCTTCCATATAGGGCTTTGAGTGGAGCCATTCCAATGGTAGAGTGATAGCTATTGGAGTAGGCGAACTCTACCAGATGCAAGTGTCACACCCATGATCCCCCGAACTCTATAACGCATGCTCGGAGCATATCATCCAAGGTTTGAATGGTGTGTTTTGTATATCCATCTATCTAGGGGTGGGTGGAAGTGTTAAGGAAAAGCTGGGTGCCAAAAGCATGCTGAAAACCCCACCAGAATCATGAGGTAAATCGTGCATCCCTATCTGATACTATGGAACTCGGAACTCCATGCAACCAAACTACCTCGTCCATATACTTTCGTGCTAGAGCGTCCACTGCACTCAACTCCTTAATTTCTAGGAAGTGAGCTGAATTCGTCACTACTACCCAGATGGCGTCATAGCCTACTTGCACCTTGGGTAGTCCCGTGATGAAATCAATCGAGATGTCATCCCACTTCCACTCGGGGAAATCTAAAGGTTGCAACAACCCGCCTAGAAAACGGTGTTTAACCTTCACCTGCTGACACACTAGGCACATGGCCACAAACTCTGCCACTGTTCACTTCACTCCGGGCCACCAAAACTGTCTCCTCAAGCCCTGGTACATCTTGGAAACTCCTGGGTGTACCGCTAGGGGTGAGCTGTGGAATTTACCAAGAACTCTATCGTGCATTGCCTTCGGAATAAACAACTTCCCACAGAAAAGCATCTGATTCTGACTGTAACACCCCAGGTAAATAAAGAATATGACATTTTTATATTCATCCCTATTTGTGAATAAAATTTTAATATTAATTTAAAGGGAATGCTATTCTTGATGGCTTACCCAATACGCAACAACGAGTTCCCTTGATATATTACGTTGCACTATAATAATAAAATAATATTATTTTAAATGGTAGTTAACGCCTAGCCATTGTAATGGAGGGAATGAACAGAACTAACTACAAAATTATTATATATTTTTTTCAAATATTTTTACTTTTTATAATAAATTTTAGAGGATTAAAAATGTGAATGAATTCAATTTTAAGTGTAAACATTCTAATATTCTTTTGAAGGTCGATTAACCACCTTTTAATGGAGAACCTCTTTTAAATCCACTTTTTGTCAATTTTATGTGTTATATTTGACAAAATAAAATTCTTTTTTAGAATAGAGACATCAAAATTTACTTTGTGTAAATATTTGGTATCTTTCGATAAAGTTCATTTTTTATGAATAGTGAAAAATGTTGTATTTTAATTCAAAACCTCTTTTTAATCTAATTTATTTATATGATTAGATTATCTTCTGAATTGTTTTTAAAGTAAATTTAGAATATATTTTTACCATTTAATCCAATAGTGGTCATTGGAATTAATTTCACTTTGAAATTTGACTTAAACTAGTGTCAATCTTTTAATAGATATTGTTTCTTAAAAACACGCTATTTGTTTTGAAAGCGGAAATTATTTATTAAATTAATTAATTCAACTTAAATGTTTTGAATTTTGTAAAATAGACATCATTTTAGATTTCAGAATATCAAATATAGCTTAGGGTGAATTTTTGGTATTTTTCTAAAAAACTTCAATTTTTGATGAATAGTGAAACCACTAAGTGGTAGATAAAGAAACTGATTTTTCGTTTAAATGAAAGTTTTCCACCTCTGTGTTTTGAATTTCAAAAATCCGACATACATGGTTTTAATTAAGAAGTAATATGTGGTTAAATGGGATTAAAATAATTTTTTGGTGAATAGTAATTTTTACGTTTTTAATCGCGATTAGAGGTAATTAGTGTAGTTTAAGGTAAAAATAATGTTTTAATAATATGAGTTGATCTTGAAACATGTCCTACCCTTATTGGATGTGTCATGACCGACCAAGACAATCCATGGGTCAACTTGGGGACCCCATGGATCCACTTTTGAAGGAAAATGACATTAATATCTTTTTATTTAATGTAAAAGTAAAAATGACACAAACATGAGTTGTTTTACTAAAACAATTTTTAAATGGGGTTATACAAGTCATATTTTTGACTATAAATAGTCATTGTAAAGCTAAAAGGCTTTCCTACTTCATAGTAAATGTTTTATAATTTTTAGACATTATATAAACAAAATTATTTATGACATCATGATGATGCAGCAATTACCTCATTATTTAAAAATTTAAATAAAATGAAAAGATAATGTAAAATCTAAGACCTAAACTTGTAAAAAACCTATTGGATGGATATATTTAGAACCCTTATCACCTAATCCTCGAATTATATCAATGTGGGACCTTTTAAATCCGAATCTAATTTTAAAATAAAGTAACATTTCTGTACTTTCCAAGAGTGCCCCTCCTCACCTCTTATAAAAGGCCCCCACCACTATCACCTTACCCACACCTCTCAAGCATTTGGTTCGGCCAATATCTGCCCATTTTGTCTCTCCACATACCTCTATTACTCCTAGAAGCCTCAATTTTGGAATAAGTCTTCTCAAGAAATCCTTTGAGCTCAAATCAAAAAGAGTTACCCAATTTTAAGGTAATGTCTCCACTTTTGTTCTTTTGTTTTATTTTGCTTCTCCAACCCCCTAAACTCTTTTTATTCATTTCTTTTGTAACAAATCAAGTATCTCCAATATACTAGGATGTTTTTATAATAATAATTAGAGCTAAAATTACAAAAACCTACATCTAATGCTTAAAGAACACATTGTTTCTGTGGTTGGAGAATTTCTGCCTCACGAAACGATGATTGTTCGAAACTCATATAACACCATCAAAGGTGGCCATTAAGATGTAACTATATTTATATATGATATATAATATTTTTATGTTTTAATTAATATTCTGTATTTTTCTTTTGTGGCATACCTTTATGGTTTCCATTGTGGGTAAACACGATAATTTCATTTTAGGAAGTGCGGACTACCGCCCCCTGAAAGTGATTTGATTCGTTAATGCCATATGTGGGATGTATAAAGGATGGATTTAAAGTTATTATATATTATGTATGTTACATATAAATGATTAATATAATTCTGGAATTAAAATATACATACCTCTCATTTGGTTTTAATTCCATTAACATGACAGAGAAATGAAAGTAGCGTTCATGCGTACGTACGGCTTACCATCTCCATGAACGGTGAATTTCATTTCTTACCTCTAAATGATTATATAATATTATAAATACATTTATATTATGGATATTTATGATATATATGATATCCAAATCATGAATATCATTCTGGATATAATGAACCTTTGACCACACGAACAACATGTAATTGTAAGAAGTCCACTTTCGACTTAAGAACCAAATATCGACAAAAAAAACATTATTAACTTAAATGATTACATAATGGTTATAACATGGAAATAAGTGATATAAAATGAATAATGAAGTTCAAAAAGTTTCTTATGAAAGTGTAAGTTAACTCATTTTTATTATTCAGGACGTTAAAGAATGATCGAGTCAAGTCGGACCCTAGGTAAGGGATCCAACTTCTCTCTTTCTATTTAAGTACTCTCTTTTAGGTCATATCTTTTAAGCCCATATTTATTATGTTTGGGGGTGTTATTTTATATTCCTCATACATTTCTTTTTATTTTCATATTATTGGAGACCCTATTTGATCTCATAAATCCATTTTTGGATGTTTTAATTGGCGTCGTTAGGCTGCCGAGTTTTCATAAGGGATTTTTCATCTCACTTTTATTCCTTTCACATTTATGCTATGTTTTCCACTATTTCATTTTAGTGGTGTATGTACTACCCATTATTATACACTTTGTGTAGTATAATTTCATTTATGGGTATTTACATCTTCATTGTATGACCCTTCTTCTATGGGGTGTACTTTTCGAAAGTTACCCAACTCGGTAGGGGGACCTTTCACCCTCTTTTTTTTAAAAGACTTATTTTGTTATGTCTTTTAATTCACATACTATTATATTGGGATATGTTCTTCAATATCCTTATTTATGTAAATTTTATTTCCAAGTGATGATATCCTCTTTATCTCTCTCATCAACCCTTTTTTTTAATTTTATGTGACATCGTTAGGCTGTCAAATTTTACCAAGGGAACATCTTAACCCAATTTCTATTTCTTTGGGTTCAACATGTAGTTATTGAATATGTCATCCTTTGAATATGTGTGAATGACCTTTTATTATTTTACACTTAATTTCCACTTATATTGGGTGTATTTATATTTTTCACACATAATTATGAGATTGATTTATCCTTAATTTAAGGATACCTTCTTTATAATGGATTTCATATCATTTTATATTTCTTTTGAGACTTCATTGTTGTTATGCACCAATTCACTCTTATATGGTGTGTATACTGTCCTTTGACATATTATATCATGAATCCCTTTATTCTCATGATATTATAAAGTTCGGATTAAATTTTATTCCATAATTATTTGTATTCAAGAGTCTCTCATTTTGTTAAAAGCTATTTAACAAAATTATCGTTTTAAATGATTTAAATATTTATTATTCAAAATATTTATCTTTAATGTCCATGTTTTCAAAATGGTTTTCAGTATTTATTTATATGGAAATTAATGTTTTAAAATTATAATTCCAATAAAATCTTCAAAGTGGTATGGGACACTTTGATTCAAAAATCTCTTTTAAATGATTTTTGAAAATGGATTGATTAATTCAATATCTTGGAATCACTTATTTTTATTGAAAATGAAATGTTGTTATTGAAATGTTTATATTTTCAATATTTTATGTGTAATGATGATACTTGGACATTTTGCGGGTGGTTACGTGATAAACCATATGACGGGTGGTGTCGTGAATACCCGGGCGGGTGGTTATGTTATAACCTCCAATGCATTGGGTATGGAAGTCATCCGTATGGCTATTCCATTAAGTATCTGTGGAAGTCGACCATATGGTTATTCCATTTAAGTATGTTTATGTCCCATGTTACCTTTATATGTTATGTCTTCTTTATATGGGTTTTATGGTAATCTTTTGGTTAAAAAAGGGTAAGTAATGATATTTTATTCAGTGAAGAGTTTTTACTACTTCATAAAGGTGAAGGGTATTACTTTGATAACGTATACATGGTTTACTTGTTGCTTTGAAAAACTAACAGTTTTCATTATTTGTGTATCCCTTGGTGAGATTTTTATGCTCACCCCATGTATTTTTTGAAATTTTTTTCACAGGACTTAATGTGGAATATGGTCAAGGATGGGATCAAGGGAAAGTCATGCTATCTAAAACATGGAACTAGACATGTTTATTTTTAAGAGTTTTTATTTTATGGAAATTTAGTAGAAGTGACTACTTTGTAATCTTTTGAGATGTAATAGTTATGTCTTAATTCTATAAAACTCTAATCCTGAAAAGATCCTCAATGTGAATTATTCATTTAATTCAATATTAAGCAAGGTTTAATTCTGGGGCCTTATAGTTGGTATCAGAGGTGAGTTTAGATAACTTTAGAGGTTAGGGTATTCTCTAAGCATAAGTGTCATTACCATAATGGTTGGGATTTCAGAAAGAGTCTTAGTTTTAGATAAAGTGAATGAGTACGTATATATTAGTGTTTATCTTCTTCATTAGTACATGATGATTTTGTTGATATATGCACACTGACATATCTATTTTTAGTAAATGGATGGATCAAGTAGGCACCAAAGTGACAATGGGTTTGATGGAAACTGTGGTGGTTCTCTGATTAAGAGACTGGATGAAATGAGGGATTCAATTAGGAATCTAATGGTTGTGCTAAACCAACTATCAAGGATTCATGATCAACCAATTGAACCTTGTTGAGTTCTCTAATTCATCTTGTACGAGATGACCAACTCGATGTGGAAGGTCTGGTAATAATTATAAAGGTAACCATTAGGGTTTATATGATCCTTACTTTTTAGGTAATTATGAGTTACTCTATGATATGATGGAAAATGAAAGGCATGAGATAAAATTGAGGTTAAAATATGTAATGATCATTTTTGAAGATTTTATCTCGTTTTGGGGAATGTTTTATGAATTATGTAGTTTTGGAAAAAGGACAACATGTAGACCGCGTGACAACCCGTCGCGTCGGACAAAGCTGTAGGAATCAAACCCACAACCAAAGTTCAACTGTTATTTATCGCTTACCACTGGACTACGTGAATTCCCTAGTTAGTTTGAGTGATACTTTTTAGTTAGATGATTTTATGAATTAAGATTAAGGTGATTTTGGGTTATCTATGTAAATTTATTAACCTATCATGGAGGATATGTGATTAGGTTAATTACTTTTTAATACGGGACTTTAAGAGCAACTGATGTTGTTTGGAGATAAATGTTACGATTTAACTTGGAAGACTATGTGACTAAATCCTTCTAATATTTGAGTTTCAATATTAGTTTTCTTTACATTGAAGAATTTTATGGACAAATTGTTTATCGAATGGTCCTCGTTGAACTTTGGGTTTTGTTGGAAAAATTATGGAGATTAAGAATAGATTTTATTTTTATAAAGGGTTATCCTTTTCTGGATTATCTGATCTTGTACTAACCTTTTTGGTTTTGGTTTTGGTTAAAGTCTAAAAACATGGGGAGTATATAGTTCTCTTTTGTGGATTAGGTGATTCTCTAGAAGTTGATTATAGTACTCTTAATGTGAACAAGTCTTCCTAAATACTCGTCTTTTAGATAAAATATGAGTTTGTGTAATAAATCTAGTAAAAGATGAAAGTCAACATTACAAGTAAGTATGTTTCCTTATGTTTTATTTAAGCTCAAAAATAAATTCCTCAATGAAGAGTAACTTAAAATGATAATGTCTTCTGTAAACTTTTACTACTGGTGAATCCAATACCGGTTAACCCATCACAAGTTTGTGATTTTCTTATGGTTAACTTTTTCCTAAACATGTTTTCTATCACTCTCCATAAGAACATGACCCTATGTTTTCTCTTCCATGTCCATGTTTTCCTATATGGAATCCTAGTATGGGTTAACTCGGGTGACCTCTGTACTTCTCTTTCTTTATTTTAAAGTGATTGTTTTACCGACTGTTGCTTCTATGTGGGACTTTCAAGGATGTTTCCGAGCCCAATTTTAAAATTGCGAGGACGCAATTCCCAAAAGGGGGAAGGATGTAACACCCTAGGTAAATAAAGAATATGACATTTTTATATTTATCCCTATTTTTGAATAAAATGTTAATATTAATTTAAATGGAACGCTATGCCTGATGGCTTACCCAATACGCAACAACGAGTTCCTTTGAAATCTTACGTTGCACTATAATAATAAAATAATATTATTTTAAATGGTAGTTAACGCCTAGCCGTTGTAATGCAGGGAATGAAGAGAACTAACTAAAAAATGATTATATATGTTTGTAAAATATTTTTACTTTTTATAATAAATGTTAGAGGATTAAAAATGTGAATGAATTCAATTTTAAGTGTAAACATTCTAATATTCTTTAAAAGGTCAATTAACCGCCTTTTGATGGTGAACCTCTTTTAAATCCACTTTTTGACAATTTTATGTGTTATATTTGACAAAATTAAATTTTTATTTAGAATTGAGACATCAAAATTTACTTTGTGTAAATATTTGGTATCTTTCGATAAAGTTCATTTTTTTATGAATAGTGAAAAATGTTGTATTTTAATTCAAAACCTCTTTTTAATCTAATTTATTTATATTATTAGATTATCATTTGAATTGTTTTTAAAGTAAAATTAGAATATATTTTTACCATTTAATCCAGTACGGGTCATTGGAATTAATTTCACTTTGAAATTGGACTTAAACTAGTGTCAATCTTTTAATAGATATTGTTTCTTAAAAACACGCTATTTGTTTTGACAGCGGAAAATAATTATTAAATTAATTAATTCAACTTATATGTTTTGAATTTTTTAAAATAGAAACCATTTTTGAGTTTGGAATATCAAATATAGCTTAGGGTGAATTTTTTGTATTTTTCTGAAAAACATCAATTTTTGATGAATAGTGAAACCACTAAGTGGTAGTAAAAGAAACTGATTTTTCGTTTAAATGAAACTTTTCCAACTCTGTGTTTTGAATTTCAAAAATCCGACATACATGGTTGTCATTAAAAAGTAAAATGTGGTTCAATGGGATTAAAATAATTTTTTGGTGAATAGTAACTTTTAAGTTTTTTATCGCGATTTGAGGTAATTAGTGTAGTTTAAGGTAAAAATAATTTTTTATTATTATGAGATGAGCTTTAAACATGTCCTACCCTTATTTTATGTGTCATGGCCGACCAACACAATCCATGGGTCAACTTGGGGACCCCATGGAGCCACTTTGGAAGGAAAATGACATTAATATCTTTTTATTTAATGTAAAAGTAAAAATGACACAAACATGAGTTGTTTTACTAAAACATTTTTTAAATGGGGTTATACAAGTCAGATTTTTTACTATAAAAATTAATTGGAAATCTAAAAATATTTCCTACATCATAGTATTTTTTCTATAATTTATAGACCTTAAATAAATTAAATTATTTATGACATCATGATGATGCTGCGATTTCCTCATTATTTAACGATTTAAATAAAATGAAAAGATAATGTAAAATCTAAGACCTACACTTTTCAAAAACCTATTGTATGGGTATATGTCTAACCCTTATCACCTTATCCTCGAATTATATCAATGTGGGACCTTTCAAATCAGAAACTAAATTTAAAATAAAGTAACATTTCTTTACTTTCCATGAGTGCCCCTCCTCTCCTCTTATAAAAGTCCCCCAGCACTATCACCTTACCCACACCTCTCAAGCCTTTGGTTCGTCCAATATCTGCCCATTTTGTTTCTCCACATCCCTCTCTTACTCCTAGAAGCCTCACATTGGGCAGAAGTTTTCCCAAGAAAGCCTTTGAGCTCAAATCAAAAAGAGTTACCCGATTTTAAGGTAATGTTTTCACTTGTGTTCTTTTGTTTTATTTTGCTTCTCCAACCCCCTAAACTCTTTTTATTCGTTTCTTTTGTAACAACTCAAGTATATTAAATATAATAGGTTGTTTTTATAACAATAATTCGAGCTACAATTTCACACACCTACATCTAATGGTTAAAGAACATACTGTTTCTGTGGATGGTGAATTTCTGCCTCATGAAACGATGATTGTTCAACACTCATATAACACCTTCAATGGTGGACATTAAGATGTCACTATATTTATATATGATATATAATATGTTTATGTTTTACTTAAGCTTCTTTATATTTCTTTTTTGGCGTACCTTTATGGTTTCCATTGTGGGTAAACATGATAATTTCATTTTAGGAAGTGTGGACTACCGCCCCCTCAAAGTGATTTGATTCGTTAATGCCATATGTGGTATGTATAAAGGATGGATTTAAAGTTATTATATATGATTTATGTTACATATAAATGATTAATATAATTCTGTGATTAAAATATACATACCTTTTATTTGGTTTTAATTCCATTAACATCACATAGAAATGAAAGTAGCGTTCATGCGTACGTACGGCTTACCGTCTCCATGAATGGTGCATTTCATTTATTACCTCTAAATGATTATGTAATATTATAAATACATGTATATTCTGGATGTATATGATATATATGATATATATGATATCCAAATCATGAATATCATTCTTTATATAATGAACCTTTGACCACACCAACAACATGTAATTGTAAGAAGTCCACTTTCGACTTAAGAACCAAATATCGACAAAACAAACATTATTAACTTAAATGATTACATAATGTTTATAACATGGAAATAAGTGATATAAAAGGAATAATGAACTTTAAAAAGGATCTTATGAAAGTGTAATTTAACTCCAGTTTATTATTCAGGACGTTAAATGTAACGCCCCGACCCCAGCTACCCGAAGTCGGTGCATTACTTCGTAACATTGGCATGATCACAAAAGATCAAGTCTCGAAAGACCGATTAGTCTAGTAGCCTTGAAAACACTAGATATATTCATAAATGTTACATTTCAACATAAGGTGAAAAACTAAAATAACAAAGTCTTCATAGTCCACACTCATATCCTCTTATGACTATCCCTGCAGGTTATTCCTAAAATACTTCTTCACATCCTGGAAAATATTAAAACATTGAAAGGGGTGAGCTCAGATGCTCAGTAAGGATAACAATATTGCGGAAGCTTTCATAAATAAACATTAACATTTAAGGCAATGTATAACTAAAACAAAAGCCTTTTAAACATGAACTTCAACATAATATGGAAAAAGTAAAATGAGATAATGCCATTCACTTCTTCACATGGATATTCTACTCGTCGAATAATCACATGCAATATCAATAACCACTTTCATAATGAGGGAATGTATAATGCCAGACATTTTGAAACATTTTGTCAAGGCCTCGGCCAAGACGTCTAAAATGATTAAGGCCTCGGCCAACACCATAAATCAAATTGGGAAAGGGCCTCGGCCAATTCCACATCTAGTTGTCTCATGAGACCTACCAATGCATCGAGGAGCTATAGCGGGCTCCACCCGTCACTTATTAAGTCCAATACATTCCTCATATGAATAGGTTTAAACATATCATAAACCATAACATAATCGTATCACATAAAACATGCATAAAGGAAACATAACATTTCCACATTTCAATCACAAGATATCAATACAATACATTGATATAATAAAAACGCTTTCAAAACCATTTTCAATACCAAAATAAAAGAAAGTTAAAACTTTGTATTTATTTTTCATTAAAAAAAAGTGATGGCTTGTAGAGGAAGCCGAAACTCAAATAATGGTCACGGCGGCAGAGAAGTCATTGTCGCCGCATATGTACGGAAAGAAAAACATTCCCTTTTTGTCGTTTAGTAAAACGCTTCGTATAAAAAAGATTCCTTTTGAATAAATGTAAAAGTCAAAGGGGTTTATACACCGTATAAATGAATATTGTGTATAAAACCAAATATGCCTCAATGAAAGGAGATTGAGAGGAAGTCCTTAAAAAGATCATTTATAAAATAAAATAGATCTATTATGTGTATTCACTATAGGTACACATAAAGAATACAAAATAAGACATAATAATATCATGACATAATTTGAAAGTAGGAGATTAACCCAAAGAATGGAAGTTGGGTTAAGAAATTCCCTTACCTTGCGTATTGTCCTGACTCGACCGTTCTTTAACCTCCTGAATAATAAACTAGAGTTAATTTCTATTTACTTAAGAACCTTTTTTATGTTCATTATTCCTTTTATATCACGTATTACCATGTTATGAACATTATGTAATTATTTAAGTTAATAACGGTCGTTTTGTCGATCTTTGGTACTTGAGTCAACAATAAACTTCTTATAATTACAAGTTGTTTATGTGGTAGAATATCCATTATCTCCAGAATTATATTCATGATTTAGATGTCATATATATCATATATATCCAGTATATACATTCATTTATAATATTACGTAACATTTAGAGGTAAGAAATGAAATGCACCGTTCATGGAGACGGTAAGCCGTACGTACGCATGAACGCTACTTTTATTTCAATTTCATATTTAATGGAACGAAATCATAATGATATAAATTTAATATATAATTACAGTATAATATATTGTATAATACCATTTACTCCATCCTTTATGCATCCCACATATGATATTAACGATTCAAATCACTTTGAGGGGGCGGTAGTCCGCACTTCCTAAAATGAAATTATCGCGTTTTACCCATAATGGAAATCATAATGTATGCCATAAATGAGAAATACAGAAGCATAAGTAAAACATAAACATATTATATATCATATATAAATATAGTGACATCTTAATGGCCACCTTTTAAGGTGTTATATGAGTGTTGAACAATCATCATTTCGTGAGGCAGAAATTCGCCATCCACAGAAACCGTATGTTCTTTAACCATTAGATGTAGGTTTGTGTAAGTGTAGAACTAATACTTCTTATAAAAACATCCTAGTATATTGAGGATACTTTTTTTGTTACAAAATAAATGAATAAAAAGAGTTTAGGGGGCTGGAGAAGAAAAATAAAACAAAACAACATTAGAGAAGACATTACCTCAAAATCGGGTAACTCTTTTTGATTTGAGCCAAAGGCTTCCTTGGGAAGATTTATGCCCAAAGTGAGGCTTCTAGGAGTAATAGGGGGAAGGTGGGAGAGTATTTGGGCAGATTTTGGCCGAGCCAAATGGCTTGAAGGTGTGAATAAGGTGGGAGAGGTGGGGGCCTTTTATAAGTGGAGAGGAGGGGCTCTTTTGGAAAGATTGAAATGTTACATTATTATACAAAGTTTTTCGGATTCTAAAGGTCCCACATTTATATATTTCGTGGATAAGGTGATAAGGGTTCGAAATATCATCATCCAATAGGCTTTGGACAAGTTAAAGCCTTGCATTTTTCATTATCTTCTCATTTTATTTAAATCGTTAAATAATGAGGTCATCGCTGCATCATCATGATGTAATATTTAATTTAATTAATTTAATGTCTAAAAATTATAAAAAAAATACTATGATGTATTAAATCTTTTTAGCTTTCTAATTAATATTTATAATCAAAATTTGGACTTGTGTAACCCCACTTAAAAACTGTTTTAGTAGAACAACTCATGTTTGTGTCAATTTAATTTTAACATTAAATAAATATATATTAATGTCATTTTCCAACCAAAGTGGCTCCATGGGGTCCCCAAGTTGACCCATGGGTTGTCTTGGTCGGTCATGACTCATCCAATAGGAGTAGGACAAGTGTAAAGCTCATCTCATATTATTAAAACATTATTTTTACCTTAAACTACACTAATTACCTCTAATCGCGATTAAGAACTTAAAAGTTACTATTCACCAAAAAATTATTTTAATCTCATTGAACCACATTTTACTTCTTAATGAAAACCATGTATGTCGGATTTTTGAAAATCAAATCACAGAAGTGGTAATATTTCATTTAAACGAAAAATCAGTTATTTAACTACCACTTAGTGGTTTCACTATTCATCAAAAATTGAAGTTTTTCAGAACAATGCCAAAATTTCACCCTAAGCTATAATTGATATTCCGAATTCAAAAATGATGCCTATTTTACGAAATTCCAAACATATAAGTTGCATTAATTAATTTTATAATTAATTCCCGCTGTTACAAAAAATAGCGTGTTTCTAAGAAACAATTTATATCAAAAGTTTGGCAATTGTTTATGTCCGATTTCAATGTTAAATTAATTCTAATGACCACCATTGGATAAAATGGTAAAAATATATTCTAATTATACTTTAAAACCACTCAATAGTATAACTTATCACTATAAATTATTTTGATTAAAAAAGTTGTTTTATGTATTTTTCACTATTCATAAAAATTTGGAAGTTCCCAGAAAATTACAAAAAATTCAACATAGGCTAATTTCAATATTAGGAATACAAAAATGAAGTCCATTTTGAAATATAAAATTTCTATAAATTTAAAAAGTGGTTATTACTATTCATAACGGCTACTTTGATTAGTTGCGGTGTGTTAGAACTCAAAGTTGCGTACAATGCAAGCTATTGCATTATTGAATGAGATGCGTATTGTGGAAGCTCAGGGTGTTAAATTCTCCCCTCCTTCAATAAATTGCGTCCTCACAATTTGAAATTTTTCTTTGAAAATAAAAGGTTGAAAAGAGAAATTACCTTTGAGGAAAACCCACATCGAAAATAAGATTAATAAAATTTAGCCTTAATAAGAGGGAAAGGGAAATGAAAAAGTCACCACCCAATTATGATCTTGATTAGGAGAACATTGGTGGCAATTAGAGACATATAATTGGAGGGAAAACGTAAATATTTGTAGGGAGTGATTGAGGTCATCAATCACAATCAACTGTCAAATTGAGGGCCTCAAAGCCTTCAATCTATGTTGATTTAAAATATCATCAGTTCAACAAGACATAAGGTATTAGGATAACACATTTTTTGTTTTAATATCCTTTTACTAAAGTTTAAGAATTAATTTATTCATTGAATAATAGATAGGTATATATATATTTATCCTTGACAATTAGAGTTTCAACCTTCAACTCATCTTTCACTCAAAAAGATAATAGAACTCAAAAATATTATACTTATCCTAATTGTATAAGGTTCCAAGTGATAACACATACCATTTAGATTAGTAAAATTATTTTTTAATAACCAGGGACATCCTGTAGGCTAGTGGTAGGAAATAAAGGCATGTCGCACTATGATTGTGGGTTCGATTCATGCAGCTTTGTCCGACGCGACGGGTTATGCCCCACCCTGCAGGTTGTCCTTTTCCTAAAACTATAGTATCATAATATTCCAAAAATAATCTTCATAAAATTTTTAACCTTAAATAATACTATCCAAAGATCAACTTAATCCACTCCAACCTTTATAGTTATCTAAAATACCTATGTCCAGACTTTCTCTAAAAGGTCTCTTAATTCCAAAATCAATTTATCAGATTCCCAAAACAAAGTAAAGTTTCTCTTATTGTCACATACTAAAAATATAATTACCTTCATCATATTAAGACCTTACTGAAATCAACAAGTACTGCAGTACAATCCTTATATATATCACATTATTCTTATAACCAGAATATAATCCTTGAGTCCAAAAGCACCAATACATTAATTATTCTGCTTCAACTGTAGTCACAGCTTAAGATTGGCCTTGATCCCTTGGCCTTTTCTGAGGTAAGATTCCTTGACGCTTAGGACATTCATTTGCATAATTCCCCATTTCCCTACAATTTTAGCATTCAACATTGATAGCCTCTTTCTTTCCCTTGCAATCATGAGCCTGGTGACCCATTTCTCCACATTTATAACAAACTCCCATTCCTTTTAGTCACGTACCAGGGTGATTCTTCCCACAATTATCACATAATGGAAAATCCTTCTTTCCCTTTTTCCCTTTATCTGTCTCTTGTTCCACCGTTCTCTTCTTCTCTTGCTTTCCTTTGTTGTCAGAAGACTTAGAGAATTCCTTTTCTGTCTTGATAGCACACGAGACAATATCTTCGTATGATGAGAAGGATTGTAGTACTAAAGCTCGATGGAGAAATGGTTTTAACCCATCAAAGAAACGATCAATCTTACTCCCTGGGTTACGTATATAATCTCCATCATACCTTTCTAACCTTGTAAAGTTAGCCTCATACTTTGTGACATTCTTATCCTCCTTTTGTCTCAGACTCAGAAATTGCCTTTCCATATCTGCTCGATGGTTGCGAGGAATGTGTTTTTCTAAAAACAGATCTTTGAACTCCCTCCATCCCATATTTGATACTTCATCATCTTCCTTCATGTTTTGAATCAATGAACACCATTGATCAGCATCTCCAGTGAGGCGGTAAACTGCCATGATAACTTTTTCCCTTTCACTGCTCCCCAAAGCCTGAAATATTTTCTCTAGGGAATTTATCCATTGCTCGGCTACTAAGGGATTTGTACTCCCATTTAACTTTTTTGGTTGTTGCCTCATGAATCGATCTAACATTGATCCTCCACGATGTGGATCAGGGTGCTCCATACGGGTAAGGTTATTATTCATAACCTGAGTAAGTTGTCCCAGTATGGTGATTAGCTGATCGGAACCAGTTGCATAATCATCCCCACTATAATTATCTTGAACAGGAGGGAAATCCCTACATGGAGTGCGTGCATTGATACGGTTTCCATTTCTTCCACTAGGCACCATTTCTAAACAATGGCATAAACTAGATCAGTTTATGAATCAAAATACATAATCCCATACTTATAAAACCCTTAACATAAATTGAACTATTTATGGATATAATCCATAATCATAAAAATGTTTTCTTTGAGGAAATATATACTCATAAACCCTTCATAATGATTTGTAATGAAAATGAGAGTTATCCTAAGCATATCCCCCGGGAGTGTCGTAACCAAGAGTGCAGCAAGGCCCGTTGTCGTGCACCAGTTCCTGTTCGAGTCTAGCTCAAAGCGGTGTTTTCAGGTTTTACCCCTAGGTACATCTGTGCCAGAGCCGCCTCTACCTGCTCGTATCCAGACAGGGATGTATTGCTCGGAAAACTCACAAAATCTCTAAAATAACAAAATTCTAGGAAGTTCTTCTATACTAATCCTCAAATTTCATCTTAGGTCTACGTGCTCTAATCAGAGTTTATCTAAATCTAGCTTCCAAGGTTTGTACTAAACTTCCTCTGATACCAACTGTAACGCCCTAACCCCAGCTACCCGAAGTCGGTGCATTACTTCGTAACATTGGCATGATCACAAAAGATCAAGTCTCGAAAGACCAATTAGTTTAGTAGCCTTGGAAACACTAGATACATTCATAAATGTTACATTACAACATAAGGTGAAAAACTACAATAACAAAGTCTTCATAGTCCACACTCATATCCTCTTATGACTATCCCTGCCGGTCATTCCTAAAATACTTCTTCACATCCTAGAAAATATTAAAACATTGAAAGGGGTGAGATCAGATGCTCAGTAAGGATAACAATATTGCGGAAGCTTTCATAAATAAACATTAACATTTAAGGCAATGTATAACTAAAACAAAAAGCCTTTTAAACATGATCTTCACCATAATATGGAAAAAGTAAAATGAGATAATGCCATTCAGTTCTTCACATGGATATTCTACTGGTCGAATAATCACATGCAATATCAATAACCACTTTCATAATGAGGGAATGTATAATGCCAGACATTCTGAAACATTTTGTCAAGGCCTCGGCCAAGACGTCTAAAATGATTAAGGCCTCGGCCAAAACCATAAATCAAATTGGGAAAGGGCCTCGGCCAATTCCACGTCTAGTTGTCTCATTAGACCTACCGATGCATCGAGGAGCTATATCGGGCTCCACCCGTCACTTATTAAGTCCAATACATTCCTCATATGAATAGGTTTAAACATATCATAAACCATAACATAATCGTATCACATAAAACATGCATAAAGGAAACATAACATTTCCACATTTCAATCACAAGATATCAATACAATACATTGATATAATAAAAACGCTTTCAAAACCATTTTCAATACCAAAATAAAAGAAAGTTAAAACTTTGTATTTATTTTTCATTAAAAAAAAGTGATGGCTTGTAGAGGAAGCCGAAACTCAAATAATGGTCACGGCGGCGGAGAAGTCATTGTCGCCGCATATGTACGGAAAGAAAAACATTCCCTTTTTGTCATTTAGTAAAACACTTTGTATAAAAAAGATTCCTTTTGAATAAATGTAAAAGTCAAAGGGGTTTATACACCGTATAAATGAATGTTGTGTATAAAACCAAATATGCCTCAATGAAAGGAGATTGAGACGAAGTCCTTAAAAAGATCATTTATAAAATAAAATAGATCTATTATGTGTATTCACTATAGGTACACATAAAGAATACAAAATAAGACATAATAATATCATGACATAATTTTAAAGTAGGAGATTAACCCAAAGAATGGAAGTTGGGTTAAGAAATTCCCTTACCTTGCGTCTTGTCCTGACTCGACCGTTCTTTAACCTCCTGAATAATAAACTAGAGTTAATTTCTATTTACTTAAGAACCCTTTTTATGTTCATTATTCCTTTTATATAACTTATTACCATGTTATGAACATTATGTAATTATTTAAGTTAATAACGGTCATTTTGTCAATCTTTGGTACTTGAGTCAACAATAAACTTCTTATAATTACAAGTTGTTTATGTGGTAGAATATCAATTATATCCAGAATTATATTCATGATTTATATGTCATATATATCTTATATATCCAGTATATACAGTCATTTATAATATTACGTAACATTTAGAGGTAAGAAATGAAATGCACCGTTCATGGAGACGGTAAGTCGTACGTGCGCATGAACGCTACTTTTATTTCAATTTAATATTTAATGGAATGAAATCATAATGATATAAATGTAATATATAATTCCGGTATAATATAGTGTATAATACCATTTACTCCATCCTTTATACATCCCACATATGGCATTAACGATTCAAATCACTTTGAGGGGGCGGTAGTCCGCACTTCCTAAAATGAAATTATCACGTTTTACCCATAATGGAAATCATAAAGTATGCCATAAATGAGAAATACAGAAGAATAAGTAAAACATAAACATATTATATATCATATATAAATATAGTGACATCTTAATGGCCACCTTTTAAGGTGTTATATGAGTGTTGAACAATCATCGTTTCGTGAGGCATAAATTCGCCATCCACAGAAACCGTATGTTCTTTAACCATTAGATGTAGGTGTGTGTAAGTGTAGCACTAATACTTCTTATAACAACATCCTAGTATATTTTGGATACTGTTGTTGTTACAAAAGAAATGAATAAAAAGAGTTTAGGGGGTTGGAGAAGAAAAATAAAACAAAACAACATTAGAGAAGACATCACCTCAAAATCGTGTAACTCTTTTTGATTTGAGCCAAAAGATTCCTTGGGAAAAGTTCTGCCCAAAGTGAGGCTTCTAGGAGTAATAGGGGGATGTTGGGAGAGTATTTGGGCAGAGGTTGGCCGAGCCAAATGGCTTGAAGGTGTGAATAAGGTGGGAGAGGTGGGGTCCTTTTATAAGTGGAGAGGAGGGGCTCTTTTGGAAAGATTGAAATGTTACATTATTATACAATGCTTTTAGGATTCTAAAGGTCCCACATTTATATAATTCGTGGATAAGGTGATAAGGGTTCTAAATATCCTCATCCAATAGGCTTTGGACAAGTGCAAGCCTTGGATTTTGCATTATCTTCTCATTTTATTTAAATCATTAAATAATGAGGTCATCGCTGCATCATCATGATGTCATATTTAATTTAATTAATTTAATGTCTAAAAATTATAAAAAAAAATACTATGATGTAGGAAATCTTTTTAGATTTATAATAAATATTTATAATCAAAATTTGGACTTGTGTAACCCCACTTAAAAACTATTTTAGTAGAACAACTCATGTTTGTGTCAATTTAATTTTAACATTAAATAAATATATATTAATGTCATTTTCCGACCAAAGTGGCTCCATGGGGTCCCCAAGTTGACCCATGGGTTGCCTTGGTCGGCCATGACTCATCCAATAGGAGTAGTACAAGTGTCAAGCTCATCTCATATTATTAAAACATTATTTTTACCTTAAACTACACTAATTACCTCTAATCGTGATTAAGAACTTAAAAGTTACTATTCACCAAAAAAATTATTTTAATCTCATTGAACCACATTTTATTTGTTAATGACAACCATGTTTGTCGGATTTTTGAAAATCAAATCACAGAAGTGGTAATATTTCATTTAAACGAAAAAACAGTTATTTAACTACCACTTAGTGGTTTCACTATTCATCAAAAATTGAAGTTTTTCAGAACAATGCCAAAATTTCACCCTAAGCTATAATTGATATTCCGAATTCACAAATGATGTCTATTTTAAAAAATTAAAAACATATAAGTTGCATTAATTAATTTTATAATTAATTCCCGCTGTTACAAAAAATAGCGTGTTTCTAAGAAACAATTTATATCAAAAGATTGGCAATTGTTTATGTCCGATTTCAATGTTAAATTAATTCTAATGACCACCATTGGATAAAATGGTAAAAATATATTCTAATAATACTTTAAAACCACTCAATAGTATAACTTATCACTATAAATTATTTTGATTAAAAAAGTTGTTTTATGTATTTTTCACTATTCATAAAAATTTGGAAGTTCCCAAAAAATTACAAAAAATTCAACATAGGCTAATTTCAATATTAGGAATACAAAAATGAAGTCCATTTTGAAATATAAAATTTCTATTAATTTAAAAAGTGGTTATTACTATTCATAACGGCTACTTTGATTAGTTGCGGTGTGTTAGAACTCAAAGTTGCGTACAATGCAAGCTATTGCATTATTGAATGAGATGCGTATTGTGGAAGCTCGGGGTGTTACATTAAAGAACGATCGAGTCAAGTCGGACCCTAGTTAAGGGATCCAACCTCTCTCTTTCTTTTTAAGTATTCTATTTTATGTCATTTCTTTTAAGCCCATATTTATTATGTTTGGGGATGTTATTTTATATTCCTCATACTATAATTTTATGTTAATCTTATGGGAGACCCTATTTGATCTCATAAATCCATTTTTGGAAGTTTTAAGTGGCACTATTAGGCTGCCGAGTTTTTGTAAGGGATTTTTCATCTCACTTTTATTCCCGTGACATTTTTGCTACGTTTGCCACTAATTCCTTTGAGTGGTGTATGTACTTCCCATTATTATACACTTTGTGTAGTATAATTGCATTTATGGGTATTTACATCTTCATTGTATGACCCTTCTTCCATGGGTTGTACTTTTTTAAAGTTACCCAACTCGGTAAGGTGACCTTTCACCCTCCTTTTTTTAAAAAATATTTTTTTTTTATGTCTTTTAATTCCCATACTATTATGTTGGGATATGTTCTTATATATCCTTATTTATGTAAATTTTATTTCCAAGTGATGATATCTACTTTATCTCTCTCATCAACCCTTTTTGTAAATTTTTTTGTGATGCCGTTAGGCTGTCGAATTTTACTAAGGGAACTTCTTATCCCAATTTTGATTTCTTTGGGTTCAACATGTAGTTATTGAATATGTCATCCTTTGAATATTTGTGAATGACCTTTGATTGTTTTACACTTAATATCCACTTATATTGGGTGTATTTATATTTGTCACACATAATTATGAGATTGATTTATCCTTAATTTAAGGATACCTTCTTTATAATGGATTTCATCTCATTTTACATTTGTTTTCAGACTTCATTGTTGTTATGCACCAATTCACTCTTATATGGTGTGTATATTGTCCTTTGACATATTATATCATGAATCCCTTTATTCTCATGATATTATAAAGTTCGGATTAAATGTTATTCGGTAATAATTTGTATTCAAGAGTCTCTCATTTTGTTAAAAACTCTTTAACATAAATATTGTTTTAAATGTTTTAAAGATTTATTATTCTAAATATTTATCTTTAATGTCCATGTTTTCAAAATGGTTTTCCATATTTATTTATATGTACATTAATGTTTTAAAATTATAATTCCAATAAAAGCTTCAAAGTGGTATGAGACACTTTGATTCAAAAATCTCTTAAAATGATTTTTGAAAATGGATTGATTAATTAAATATCGTGGAATTACCTATTTTGATTGAAAATGAAATTTTGTAATTGAAATGTTTATATTTTCAATATTTTATGTGTAATGATGGTACTTGGACATTTTAGGGGTGGTTACGCGATAAACCATATGACGGGTGGTGTCGTGAATATCAGGACGGGTGGTTACATTATAACCTCCAATGCATTGGGTATGGAAGTCGTCCGTATGGATATTCCATTATGTATGTGTGGAAGTCGACCATATGGTTATTCTATTTAAGTATGTTTATGTCCCAAGTTACCTTTATATGTTATGTGTTCTTTATATGGGTTTTATGGTAATATTTTGGTTACAAAAGTGTAAGTAATGATATTTTATTCAGTGAAGAGTTTTTACTACTTCCTAAAGGTGAAAGGTATCACTTTGATAAAGTATACATGGTTTACTTGTTTCTTTAAAAAACTAACATTTTTCATTCTTTATGTATCCCTTGCTGAGCTTTTTATGCTCACCCCAATTTTTTTTTTGAAATTTTTTTCACAGGACTTAATGTGGAATATGGTCAAGGATGGGATCAAGGGAAAGTCATTCTATCTAATACATGGAACTAGACATGTTTCTTTTTAAGAGTTTTTATTATATATAAATTTAGTAGAACTGACTACTTTGTAATCTTTTTAGATGTAATAGTTATGTCCTAATTCTCTAAAACACTAATCCTGAAAAGATCCTCAATGTGAATTTTTCATTTAATTCAATATTAAGTAAGGTTTAAGGTCGGGGCCTTATACTGACCATCCTCTGTCCACACTTCCGGAGCATCATCTTGGATAACCCGGTCTTGCACCACATCACTCTCCGAGTCTCCCCACTGAGACTCCTCCACCTGAAGTAACAGAGAAAACTGTACTGTCATCTAATACATGCATCCTCTACCACTATCCATCCTCACATCCAGGTGCAGGGTAGCCAACTCCTCCATCACCTTCCAAGCATCCGCCGACTCCCGAACCGCATCCTTTTGCGACCTGTTTCTCAAAGCATTGGCCACTATAATCCCTTTTCCTGAAGTGTAGGAAATCTCGATGTCATAATCCTGGAGGAACTCTATCCACCTTTGATGCCATAAGTTTAGGTCCCACTGGGAGAAGATATAACTGAAGATTTTGTGATCTGTGATGACCACAAAGAGTTCTCCGATGCGGTAATGCTGCCACAACTTTAGTGTGAAAACGACCGCTACATGCTCCAGATTGTGGGTGGCATAATTACGCTCATGAGGGCGTAACTGCCTAGACCCATAAGAGATCACCCCTTTTTGCTACATCAACACACATTTGAGGCCTTTCCCTAAAGAATCACATAACACCTCATATCTGCACCTTCTTCTGGTAGTCTCAGCACTGGGGCACTAACCAACTTCTCCTTCAAATAGCTGAAGACTGCCTCGCACTAGTCACTCCATGAAAACCTGGTCCTTCTTGGTCAAGACTATAAAAGGGGCTGCAACTCAGGAGAAGTTGGGTACGAACCTCCGATAGTAACCTGCCAGCCCGAGGAAACTATGAACCTCTGCCACGTTCTTGGGTTCTGCCCAAAAAACAACTGTCTCAACCTTTGATGGGTCCATCGCTACCCCCTTCTCAGACACTACGTTCCCAAGGATGTTTACTTCCCGCGTCCAGAACTTTCACTTTGACAACTTCCCATAGATCTTGTGCTATCGGAGGACCTCTAAAACCTTCCTCTGGTGCTCCGTGTGGTCCTCCTCTGATCTTCAATGGATCAGGATGTCGTCAATGAACATGACTACGAACTGATCCAGATACTCCCGAAAGATGGAGTTCATAAGCCCCATGAACACATCTGGAGTGTTCGTAATGCCGAAAGGAAAGAATACAAACTCAAAGTGCCCATATCTACACGTGAAGGCCATCTTCGAGATGTCTCCCACCTTCACCCTCAACTAGTGATACCCATACCATAGGTTGATCTTCGAGAACCATCCTTCCCCTTTCAGCTGGTTGAAAAGATCGTCTATCCTCGGAAGAGGGTAACGATTCTTGATCGTTACCTGATTCAGCCTCCCGTAGTCTATGTACAACCTGAGACCAATATATGCCTTCTTTGCGAACAAGATTGGAGCACCCCACAGTGACACACTGGGTCGAATATAACCCATATTTATCATATCATCAATCTGAATCTGCAACTCCCATAGCTCCGAAGGTTCCATCTGGTACAGAGCCATCGAAATCAGATTAGCACCAGGCTGCAAGTCTATTCCAAACTCGATATCACGTCGAGGGGTAGAGTCGTCCCCTACATAGGGAAGACGTCCACAAACTCACTGACGATCCCTGGTACCTCCACCATCTTAGCATCTACTGACTCTACTGATAGCTCAACTAACCAGGAGAGGAGGGGTTCCTCTTGCTTGCTGCCCTTCTGGCCACTGCGCTTGCTAGTGAAAGTAACACGTCGGCTGCCCAAGTCTAAGAACACACCCCTTCCTCGGAAGCAGTCGATGATGGCACACATAGAGAAAATCCAGTTGATGCCTATGATGACATCGTTTGGTTATATTTGTAGTAGCAGTAGATCCCTGACCGACTAATGTGGCCCTATCATCAGCCTGCATCCTCGACAAACATATAACAAGTCGGCCTGACCTCCGACTGGTGTGCTTCACACCAGGGGAACTAGAATTATCTTGGCATCTAGACCCAGAGAACGGCCCAGACCGGGTGCAACAAAAGAGTGAGAAGCTCTGGTATCAAACAAGGCGTATACAAGGGTACTAAGCGAACTGATCATACCTCGAACGACCTATGGTCCTGCTGAAACTGCTGCCTCCACGGCGTGTAACTGCCCACGCCAGGCTCTTCTTCCCCTCGGCTGTTGGCCACCTCCCCGACCATGCCCTAGTCGAGGTCCCTGAGGAGCGCACTGAGGTCGGCCTCCTCCCGCAATGTCTTCCCTCGGAGGGGCTGGAGCTCGCTGCCCCTACTGCTGCTGCTGAAAGGGCTTAGCTGGAAGATGATGTTGAAGTGGGTGTTAGGTCTTCCCACTGCCTCCATACTATACTCTATCTGGTTACTGGTTCCGAAGGTTCCCAGGGCTGCCACAGACGAAGAACCTCTGTCCTGGGCCTAAAAGAAATGGGTGAGGAACGGGGGACCGGAACTGGAACTGCTGCGGCCTGCTCCCTGCTGGTCAGAACCTAGAGGGTCCCGATGCTGGAGGTATGGTGCTGACAGCCTTCCCTTCAATGAGCCCAACAAGATCCCCTCTTGTGATACACCCCCTAGCATGTGCATCCTCTCCACCAATTCGGCTTTCTTCTGTACCTGCAAGTATGTCGGCCAGGTGAAGGGGGTAACAGCATACTGGAGGGAGGGTTGAAGTGCCTCCTCTAATCATCTCACCCAAGACTCCTCATCTAGAAAGTGGTCTGGAGCAAAGTGGAGAAGGTCCTTGAACTTGATCCCCAGCTCCCTTACTGACATACTCCCCTGCTGGAGGGAGAGTAGCTCCTGTCTCTTCTCCGTCTTCATTGTAGAAGAGAGGAATTCCACCCGGAACTCCCTCTCTAAATCAGCCCATGCCACCTCAGCCTCTCTCCTCTCCCCCAGGTAGAGCGTCCACCACTAACACGCTGCTCCCCACATCTGGCTCATATCCAGAGAAATCCAGTACTCTGCCAGAGCCCAGATCAAGTTGAGATCTATCACCAGATCCTCTAGCCAACTCTCCGTCTTCATGTCGGATGTGTTTCCCTCATACTTCTCGAGGCTCTGTCGCTAGAAGGCTCAAAGCATCTTCTGTGACTGATCATCCTCCTCCTCTCGGTCGATCCTCTTCTATTCATACAAGTTGACTTCTTGGGCCTTGATTTCCCATATAACTCATGGTCGTCTCCCAGGTGCCATAGCTGCATGGTAAACAAGAAATGCCTATGCCCAAGTAGTGTAGAATATTTTTCTTAAAATTTCTTAAACTTATTATTTATTTCGATCCCCAAAACACCCATGAAACACGAGAAAACAATTCACTATGATGCATGTACCTTTCTTAGAGTCTCTACCCTATAATCAGTGTAGTCTAACTTGGTCGTTCGGTAGGTCCAGAGTCCTTGCAACGGATCACGGGGGGGGGGGGCCTAAAATCCTATGGTTTAGTCGGTCTTCCCTGGCCAAATTCACGCACCAAGGTCACCCAACACTGTTGCCCTACCATCCCATGCAATCCTTACAGTGCCTAACTCCAGATTCCATCCAATATATCAACCTTCCTCTGATACCATTCTGTCATGACCCTCAACCTGCCTCTGATACCATTCTATCACGACCCGCCTTCACCAAAAGGAGGGAAGGTTCAGCAGATTTCCAGGCCATTCCTTCTTTAAGTTGAAGGAGAGATAATGACCCCTGAAACCTGCCTTCAATAGGTCCCGGAGTGGTGACCAGCACCAAGGGTATATAATCACTCACTAAATGGATAGCATTACCCTTTTTCTTTTAATAGGATTGAGAGATAAGACAGTAAATCCCACAACACCAAAACTGAAAATACTAGTAGAGATGAAAGTAAACCATTTCCATATGCATGTTCAAAGGTAACAAATATAAGTCACAAAACTCCAAAGGTAAAAGATATCAATAAAAGGAAAATAACAACAGAAACTGCCCCAAAGGTCCAAGCTAGTACGATCCTACACGATCCATGAAGTCCTCCTGGAAACCTGAAAATAGTTTTATATACGTAGAGTGAGTATACAAGTATACTCATTAAGGAAAACCAAAGACTCTCGTGCACAAGTGAGGAGACATTCTAATGCCCCATGGAAAAAGAGATAACCAAACACCCAACAAGGAAAATATATCCACCCAAATCTCACAAAGGCACACTCCCCAAATAACGCAAGGAAAGTAAGTTACAGCAATAAAACATCGATATTTGGGTACCCTGCGCCAATTTTCCACTGGTTATTGAAGACATCCTACGCATAAAACCAATCCCTCCATTCTCACCGTAGTCCCACTGCCAAACCCCACCCGCACACACCTGGGACATATCCTCACGCAGTCTCACTGCCAAACCCCGCCCACACACACTTGGACCACAACTGCACATTCCGCCCAAAGAAACCTAGGCCACAACCACCACGCATAACCATAGCTGCAAACACCTCGGCCAGAACAACCACTGCCATGCCCGAAGACACATGTGCCTCATCCCGAAGATACTTGAGAAACAACCTGCCCGCAAACACCTGGTCCAACCACCACAACGATACCACCCGAAGATTCTTGAGCTAATAATGGACTTCAGGCCATCAGAGCCTGCCCGAAGTGTCTTGGGCTATTCTGGAAAGGGAGCAGATTAGGAGCTAATAACCAGCCACTCAAAGGAGTGTTGGGAAAAACACCCTCCCCCATGAAATGGGAGTGTTCGGCAGTTAAGATCTCAACTTGAGTGGGGCGAGAATAAGAAACACAAAAACTACAGATATATACATAAGTAAAAAATAACTCAACCCAACCTAGGGTTCCGAAAATAGCCTAAGCACAAACACTACATCACTATTCATTTATGAAAGGTATACCACCCACATCCAGGTCCCAATCCATCCCAGAACCAGTTTCCCCATTTAGCCCATTCTAGTTTTCATGTTCAATTGATCCCATTAGGTTGAATTCTTCACTACTGGGAAACTAACAGGCATAAACACAAGCAAAAAAGGAAAGAAACATCCAAACAACAATTTAAGCATTCACACACAGTTCTCTTGTAAATTCACAAGAGATAAGTGAGATACCTCGATGTACTGGAACCAAAGAGAAGCCCCGAGATAAAACCACATGTCCCCAAATTTCAGGAGCCAACGTTTTCTCAACAACAGAGGATTCCACCCCAATTCATGATAAAAACAGAATAACCACCCAGCCTCAAATTCACAACCAGCAAAAGTATAGCAACATGGGATCTGATCCCCACCCATATCACCCCAGCAATCATCCCGTGGAGGAAACAACCAAACCACTACCATCAAAATAAGGTCGGCCCAAGAAGGTATTTTCATATTTAAAATATTTAACACACTCCATGGTTTCAATTCCACTGTACTTTAACTGGGGTTATCACAGAAGAGGGTTGATCCTGGTGATTTCAGTTTATTCAACCGTGTATACGTAATTAGCCAATTCCATGTCATGGTTCTTTAAACATCTAGGAGCACCATGATTCATTAGAGTGTAAAGAAAGACCACCAACGGCCATGATTTTCAGTGGGTATAGGCTCGTACAATTCACAACACACAACAACATAAGAGAGTAGAAGAACATCGATCACACCCCCCCTTTCATTATTTAAGGGTCTATTCATTATCTTCATTATGTTTTGTTTCATCAATTTCCATAGAGGAAAAATCATTCCCACCTCGCATGTTACACAGAAAGGAGAGACGAAGGAGAAAATCCCTACTTGATTGATCAACGATCGAAGTTCCAACTCCACGTCAGGAACAGGGGATGCGTGACTTTCAGGGCTCCAGAACAGGTGCACCACTTTCCTGGGGATCAAAGTACTTAAAAAGCACAAGGAATAGGAGACTATCCAAGAGGAAGAAGAAGAAAAAATCGAGCGTGATAAAAAAGTGAGATCCCAATGTTATGGGATAAGAAATTTGAACGCCTTGGAATTCGGATCGTGGTTCTTCCACACGGTTGGGTGGTTACACACGACTGGATTAATTGTTATTTAGTAGGGAGGTTTTTCTACATTTTTAGATAATAATTATGGTTTAAAAATTTCCTTGAAACGCCTTAAAAGGTAAAAAATGCCTAAAATAGGGGTTACTGGAGAGGCTGTAGAAGAAAAGTCCACCAAGGATGGGTGACACCGATCGGTCGCGCCGATCGGTCTCACCGAAAAATGGAAAAGGAAGGGGGTAATCAGGGTCTGGCCCATTAAAGTTTATGTGTATCTATTTTGAGGATTTGGTGTGAGGATGATGACTTAGTCCTCATGCATAGGTGGCGTAGTGACCAAGTTGGTCGATATGGCACGTGATGTCATTCTGTTTAACCCCTTATTAGGAGTTTTTTTTTCAGGTCTATGTTTATCTAGTAAGATAGTTGAGAATAATGTCGATAGATACCAAGGATTTTAATGTGAACTCGACCTCCTTGTGGTATTGCTATATACAGATACCTGATGAGTGTCAGTTTGTTTTCTCTTCTGCTTGGGTTGTGAACTCCAGGGAGTAGTTCCTTCGGAGGATGATCGGAGAGGATCAGGGCCCTTGTAGGATGTGTTTTGGATTTGACTTTCTTTCTTCATTGTGATATTTACCATCTCTTGATAGGTTTTTGATATTTTCGGATATGTGGTTAGGACTTGTGACCCAGTCGTGAGGTTTCTTCTGTAGGGCTAGGTGGGAGACCTAGTGACCCTTGGTTTTGATTCAAACCCTTATAGATTGATGTTTGTTCTATTCTAGGGAAACCTGTGTGGGAATGGTTGGCCTGTGTTTTCTAATTCCTTTTGGTGGTGCTTGTTTTTTGTGACTGGCTTCTATGGGTGGGACTATTTGGGTGCTTGGCCTGATCAACTAGTGTTTCTGATGTTGTTGTTGCAGGTATCATCATTTGAATCTAAATCGATGAGTGGCTGGGAACGATCCAATGACCGTTGTTTTAATACTTTTCATGGTTTGGGACCTTGTAATTTGTATTCGAATTTCCCTATGTTATATAGGTGACTTTGTGAAATGTCGGGCTACCGTGAAATGGTTGATCCGTGCTTGAATCCTGGTCAGGTTTTGGCAGGATGTTAGTGTGGCTCGGAGGGAGCTGGATATGCCTTCAGTGAAATCTTAGTGTACTCCAATAAGATTCGATCATGTGCTATATTGATTTTCTTGAGTATGCTGAGAGAGCTTCAAACCAACATCGAGCTTATTTTTTCTTTCTTAATGTGCATCCCTGTTGAAGATGGAACAAGTTCTGTTTGTGATCTCAGAGCGGTGTAAGGAAATACATTTAGTGGGGAGTGAACCATTGGCCCTTTGAGGGTGTTTTTCCTTGTTTAGGTTAAACTTCAGTGTTTTTTAGGATCTTTTGAGCTCAAATTTTTATTTTAATATGATGACAAGGGTATTCCTATGGTAGGGAGTACCATTTTGGTCTTAGTTGAATATCTTCTATGTAGAAGATGGTTGTTAACGCCATAAGGATAGTCGTTGGACGGTCTAGATATCTTGGTTGTGCAGATGCTCAGGTTAGGATCATGGCTATTGTTCCTTTCACTAGGCTTCTTGGGGACGAGAAGGTTTATGGTGGAGAGTTTGTAAGAACCCATGTTTTTCAGAGTTTCATTTTGAGTAGAAATTTGAATTTTTACTGTTGGATGCTTGTGAGGTGTAAAATTGTCATTTTCCCCTACCATCTAATCTCGAATAATTTTTCTGACAACTCTGTTTGTCCCAGAATAGAGATTTTACCCTAGGACAAGAGTTTGGTGGAAATCTGAGCAGATTGAATATTGGCAGAATATTTAATATTTAATATTATTAAATTAAATATTAATTTATTCGTGCAATTTAGTTTGGAAATAACATTTCAATAGAGCATCGGATTGAGATTCCATCTGCGTCTTTGAGTCCAAAATGTAGAGTTTATCCTAGGGAAGGCATAAACTCATGTCGGGCGTCGGGGACGGCCCATGCCCCTTTTTCTTATTTTCCTTTTCTTTTCTTCTCTTCCTTCTCTTCATTCCTCTTCCTTATTGTTCACATCTTCTATTCCTCTTCCTTTTTCGTGACCTATGGGAGAAATCAGAGTTTGATAAAGAGAGATATTTGGGAGGTAATAGTGGTATCGATTTGATGCTCTCAACGCACTGAGTCGGCGTGTGGCAACCGTGAGCCGTGAAATCAACCGAAGCATCAGCGATTTTTATCAAAAGGTAGGGCCATTTATGTTTTCACCGTAGATCCCCTTTAAACACGTTGTTTTAAGTCTTTAAAGACTTATATTTCTTTCTTGTGGCCTCTTAAGGTCGGATCTATTGTTTTGGGGGTGAAAACGGGTGTTTCGGGCGTTTTGAGGGTTTTCCCGTCGAAAAACACACAATACACGGCATGTGTTCCAGGGAAACACACTGTGTGTTCTTCCCATTCTGGGAAAATGATTTTGTCCATACTATACACTGTTCCATTGATTACATGTCATTTAGTGGATGTCCTTGTGACTGACTGTGTTAAATAAGACATGGAATAATGGTTTTTAAGGAGTACATGTTGTGTACTATAAGTACATGTCGTGTAGGGGCACATGGGAATGTGTTTGGGTGAAAAAGCACACGGAGTGAATTTTTTTAAACATTACATGCCATGTACAATAATTTACATGTTTTGTACTATTACATAGGCAGACCCCATGGGTCTGGCCCTGTACTACTTCAGTTTAGTAGTTTTGGGATAACTTATGCCCTAGAAGTCAGAATTGGGCTTGTGAGTTGTCCATTATCAGATTTTTTCCATGTAGATATCAATGTTGTAATCCTTTTGACATGTTTAGGTCATATAAATAGTTTTTGGGGGGTTTATACCTAAATGGAGAGGTTCTTCCTTCAGTGATCAAGTTCAGTTTAGACCTGAGAGTGAGACTTGGCGTGGATGATAGGTTGGGTGTTCGGAACAACTTAGTTGAGACTTTTAATATTAGATGAGTTGTGAGTAATCTAATGTTACCTATTCTATATAGGAATTTCCCCTTGTGAGACATTCTCTTTTGGCCTATGAGTCCATGAGACCGGGCACTCCTAAGGATCCCCTGAGGGATGCCTTTACTTGTGTGCTGACCTAGGGAGTCCGTTGTAGAATCTCTATCTTGTTTTTCCTTTGAGAGGACCCATGTTATGGAATGCCTATGTTTTCCTTCATTTTAGGATCCCATGTAATATTCCTCCCTTAATATTCTCTAGGGATTTCATGTAGGATTCTTTTTCTCATGTTTACCTAGAGGATCCCGAGTTTGATGCCTCCTCAGTGTTTGACTTGAGGGACCCAGTGAGTGCCCGTTGTTTGATAGACCCTAATTTGTTACATTCGTTTTGGGTATAGATGGTGTTCAGGGGTCACCTAGAACTCGTTCCAAACTGTTAATCCATTGGGGCTTTGGGTGTATTATTGGGTTCAGTGTTCGGGCCACCCTCACTCATTTGTTTAGATTTGACTTGTTTTACTGATGCAGTAGTGCTCACCAGAGGTGATTCATGGTTGGAGGATATTGAGTCTAACATGAGGCATATTTCTTGTTTGTTGGGATGCCTACTATGCATGTATTCTTGATTAGAGGTGTTTTGATTGTGAATAGTGTTTTTTACCTTGATGTGGATGTGTTTTCCCATGTTTCTTGATATTCACGGGTCGTTATAGCTTTTCCTGTTAGGATACTTTTTTTCATGACTAGTATTGTTAGGATGGAGTGATATCTTAAATGTTGTGATATGATGTATAATATTAGCCAAATATTTCTTGAGGTTTACTCTGGCTACCATATATCTTTGTGCATGATTAACATACACAGGGTCGTGAGAACCTGGTGTAGTAGACCACAGGAAGAATGGACGTTCAGGGCTTCTCTAGAGTGTTTGTTTACTTTTATGTTGCAAGATCATAAGGGGGATGGATGTTGAGTGCTCTCTCATAGTGTTTTCAGTTCCTCGATTCAGGCCATAGGGGGAATTGGACGTTGATTGCTTCCCCAGAGTTCCTTTTAGTTACCAATATGAGACTATAGGGGGAATTGAGGGTGAGTTCTTCCTCAGAGAGTCTTTTCTAAAGCTAAACCGGAGGGGATAGACTGTGAGTTTTTTCCAGAGGGTTGATTTTGTTTGATTGGTTGAACCAGAGGGGTTAGGTTGCAGGTACTTCCCATATGGATTCTTGTGTTCGATTGGTTGAACCAAAAGGGACAGGTTGTGAGTACTTCTCAGAGGGTTACTTTTTTTGTTTAGCTTGTTCAGAGATATAATTCTGGCATTGGCCAAAGTATGTACAAGTTGATGGGATTAAAGACCCATATATTGACTTAATGATACATGATTTGAGTGGCACGACATCCAACTTAATGCCCTTGCACAATATGTCCAAGAGATCAGGTATATAGTCCTAAGAATCGACTGATGATGTGGTTTCTTGTTATTTGAATCACCTAATCATGAATATTCATATTTATGTATATGTGTATAGGTATGGGAATATACATGTGTACGTATATAGATATGGACATACATGATGGAACATTCCTATTTGATAGGTATTACATACCCTAGGATTGACTATGGTTGAATGTTTGTTTTACTTCCTTTGTTGTGTGTCAGCTAGGTTGAGCACGTTTTTGTTGCTTACAATTAGCATCATAGTTATAGGTTGTTATCCTGGGTACCATACGAAGTTTATTTCTCACCCCTACACGTTCACCTCAGTGTACATGTAGAACTTATGTCTGCTTTTCAGGTTGAGAACGAATTGCATGGCGGATAGGGTTGAGGCCTTGTGTTGCATGATTGAGCAGAGCTACTCAAGTTGTTCTACTGATCGGACAGCTGCAGTTCGACGATGTCTGGAGGCTGGGTTCGTGGATTGGTTTGGAGTTATTAGTTGATCCCTTTAATTTTTATTTCAGTTTCATTTATACTTGTATCTCTATGGTCATCCCGGTGGGTGACCAATGTTTTATTGTATTGCATATTTGTTTGGTATCTTACAACATTTCACTATTTCAGCTTGTTCTATTTCAGTTTTTTATTGAATCTGTACTCTGTTTACTTTTTTCTATGTATGATACTTAGTTATTTCTATTGTTTCTTACTCTGGTATTATTGCATAGTCTTCCCATTATCACAACCTGGGCCCTTACTGCTAGTCGGAAGCCTCTAGTGTATGGGAAGGCACACTTGAGGCCTTGTGGGGAACTAGCTTAGAGCACTGGTTAGTGGCTTTTGGGTCAGGGTGTTATAGGTCCAGACTTGTTAATGATATGGGATAATTTATTGAGAATAATCAATTGAAAATTAATTATTAACTATTAAGATGTTTAATGGTTAATTGATTGTAGAATTATTTGATGAGATATTTATGTTGATAATTAATTGTTGAATTAATTAACGGATTGGATTAATTAATTTAAGAATTAATTAATTGATGGTTTTGGGGTGTTAGAAATGGAGTTCTACACCAATTATAAATATGTATATATGACTGGTAAATGGGTTGTCAGATAGGGACTGATGCTCTAAATAATCTCAGCGTGCTAGATATAGTGTTCTACAGCCATCTTGCATGAAAATATTCTTTTATGGGATAGGGATTGATGCTCCAAATACCCATGGGTTGTGAGATAATGAATGATACTCTAAATACTCACAAGGGTTCTAGAAATGATGTTTTACACCCATTAATATACATTGGACTATGATCCCAATTGGTTTTACATTAAATGAGTTAAATGGTTAATGAAAAATGTTTTGACATGATGATTTGTGAATTGAATATGAGAATGGGTTCAGACTTATCAATGAATTTGGTGAATCACTATTAGTGGATAGACCCAAGAGTGAATCACTATTTCTAGTGGATGGGCTCAGACTTTGTATATGAATGATTAAATAGAATGTATTATGATGTGTTATCCAAGCCATAGCACAAGCATGGATTCTGTCTTTACATTGATTTCTTAGATTTTATATAGAGACATCTGTGGTGAGTGACTTATTTGGGGGATGTCGGACTTAGGTCAGATCTTGAGAATTATGTAATTTATAGAGTTTGAATAAATGATAAATGAAAAAGAATCTTTTATGACTGTTGGGTATACATGGAAAATGTATAATCTAGTTTAAGACACTATATGAGATCTGAAGTAGGTACTTGCATATACAGTAACATAGTATTGATTACTTTAAGTATGCATGATTTCACTGTTTAAATTAATTATTAAATGTCTGGATTTGGGTTAGACACCAGCGGTCTTGGCCTACTGAGATTTATATCTCACACCCTACTCAGACCACCATTGCACTGGGGTACCCGAGTAGATTCTATTTGGTTATAGGATTGTTTTTTTTGTAAATAAATGGGAGATTGGAGGAGTGGACCCAACGGGTGCTCAGGATGCATGAGTTGAAATCCTGTCAGGATTTTTTGTCTTTTATTTGTATTGTACATGATGTATAAAGCATGTTGTATTGCTTATTTATTTTATTTGTGTATCCATAAAATTCCATGCATTCATATATTGTATAACTGGAATTTTCCACTTTTATAAACTGGGTACTATTTGTCTTCTATTTTTTGTCAATTATGTACTACCGATTCCGCTATTGTTTGTTATTTACTCTGATATACTACTCTGCAACTCTAATAAGATGGTATAGTCTCTCCACTAACTATACTTAGACCCTAACTACTAGTTGGTAGCCTCTGTCATATGGGGAGATGCGCTTGAGGTCATGTGGTGACCAGTCCAGCCACCAGTTCAGGGGTGAGCCGGGTTGGGATGTTACAAAGTGGTATCAGATGGTTCTTTTCCATTTGTATTTCTATTTTGGGTTGGTAAATAGGAGACTAGGAAAGTATTGATGCTTGGGTTAATAGTCGTGATTGGAACTGATCACCCTATGTATAGGAAAAGACCAAGTGGCTAGGGATGGGAATTGATGTTTATAGTATTTGAGGTTACAGTTGATATGATTTCACCTTGAGTGACTGTTGTATTTCCGGCTGCTTATTTATTTTGAGAATTTTGAAGAAGAAAAAATTATCTTGGCATGATAGGGAAAGTAAGTTTCATGCATGCATCATCTTAGGCATGTAGAGATAATCATGCCATGAATATAACATGTCATGTAGTTGCATTAGTATAATGCCCGCTAATTTGGATTGTGTGCCTTGGGTGAAATAGTAGATTTTGATCTACCATATGATTCCTCTATAGATAGCATGTTTTGGTGATAGATTTAACATTATTGAGTGATTATATGCCATAATGACTCAGTTATTTATATGTTTTGTTATGGTGCCATGCTTCTGTGTTATAGCATGTTGTTGTGTTACTGATTATGCTAACATGCTAGAGATGTTTGATATATGAAATTTCTGCTAAAGTTAAAATGTTAAATCAATGTTTATTGTGATAAATAGGATACAAATGTCAGCGGTGTGGTGTATGGGTCCCTTATCGATTTTTATATGTACACCCATCTGTTTGACCCTTATATAACCATAGTATGTTTGAAAATGGTTACAAACGTAAAACTGCTGAGTTTTGATTGATACAAACTATAGTTGGGTTTCTTTTCAAAGAACCTGGATTGAATAAATGGGTCCCTTAGAGGGTTCATTTTCAGTAAAAGGAATTTAGATTCCAAATTTCTGGTTTATATTTTGATAACACTATATGTGATATTTTTAAAGAAAATGTTTGTGATAGCATGCCTATTTTTCCATAGGGAATTGTTTTGAAAACCAAGTGACTTGTTGTGAAAAAGAACTTGTGTTTTTGTAGAAATTTATTATAATGTTAAAAGGTTGGAATGAATTAATTAAAATGGATAAAAGAATAATGGGATTTTTTATTGGTGATTTTCGTTTTGTGGGACCAAGAGAGAGGGTCGACATTTATGTTTTGTAAGGGGCTAACCCGTGGTAGGTAGTACCCTTAAAATGTTCTATGATGTTAATGTAAGTTCATCCCACTGCTCGGGATGGTATTTTATTTCTACATCATGGACAATACAAAATGGTTTGTGTCACATCGATTTTAGTAAATGTGTCAGCATGTGAGGTCGAGCTTTTCTTGAACAGAGTCATTCGTAAGTAGCTCGTTTGATATTTTTAATGACATTGGTTTTCTATTAGTGCGCTCTTATGAATACGACGAGCATGGCCCATATCTTGACCTCATCATGGAGACACTAAGATAGCGTTGGTCTTACATTTTACTACAGTTTAAATGTTGTTTTTCTTGATGCGTAGTTGGTATCTAGGTAGTATGTGGGATGTGTGGTCTCTTTGGGATACTCCTTTATTCATGTTGGGGCATGATTGTTTTTTTAAATAGCCTTGTGATAGCATGACTTGGAAATATCACCTAAGGTCAGATAAAGACTTCCTTATACATGCAGATGGTTTTGGAATAGTTTTAAAGTCATATCAATGTAGGTTTTGTGTCTATGACTCTTTTGAGGGAAGCATGCGCGACCTCTTATGTTGGTTGATCGAGATTCAACCATTTTTATTGACAACGTCCCTATAATGGCCTCAGATATAAGTTCTTTTTCGATGTTTTAAGCAATAAAGTGATATTTTTCTCTTGATTTAATGGCTTAGATATTAGGCTTGTGAAGGGTTAAAGGTGCATTTGGTGTTGGGAACACAACACGTCAGTTCTAACGAGATTAAATGACATTGGTAGGTCAGTTGTTTTAGTAGTGGTTCCCGATGACATTTCGAGGATGCAAATTTTTTCAGGTTCGTAGATTTTAAAGTCATGTGTTTTTTAATCGGGTTAAAATATGAAGGTTTTTGATTTTTTTTTGATTTATCGATGGGTTGGTTTTAAAACTGAGCTCCAAAATTTTATTCGTAGTGTTAGAACACCTAAAGGTGTCATTTTTTGGAATTGTGTAATTAACCTATAATTCTAGCGGGTTTATTGATGAGTCATGGGAGCACCAAATCCGAAAAAGTCCACTTTATTAGATCTGCACGGGCAACGCACAGTTACGGTCCAACCCATGCAGCTTACCCAGTTAAATATTTTATTTATTTTAATTAAATAATATCAAATGGGTTATTTTGTGTTTAAATAGAGGAATGTGATGATAATAATAATGTTAATATAATTATTATGGTGTCGTAAATTATTTTTATTCTTTGAGATTTTAATTTCATGTTAAAGGAGTGTCTCAATTTTGAGAATTTAATGTGGATTTTGATCTTCTCAAAGAAAAGTTTAATTAAATGAGGGGTTTCAGATTTAATTCAGCATTATTATTAAATAGAGTTGTTGGGTTTATCAAAGGTTTGAAAAATAATAACAATGAGATTATTATTATTTTAGTTTTATGAAGGTAATAATTATTATTACTATGTCAATTAAATTAGGGGTTATGGGTTAGAGTTTTTATCATATTAATGATATTGTAATAAATTGGGGTTTGGGTTTTAAATAAAATAATTTTGGGATAATAATAATTATTTTTTTATTATTGTGGTTATTTGGTAAAATAAATGTTAATTTAATTTAATTAAATTATCAATTGGGAGTTTCATAATTATTTATGAAATGTTTATTAAGAAAATAGTAAATGAAGAAGCATTTTTAATTAAATTGAGAGTTTTTTACTTATGAGACAATATTTTTAATGTTTATGATAATAATAATAAAATGAGTATTATTATTATATTTATTACATACAATTAATTTGATTAATATTAGGGGAAAAAATAAAAAGGGGAGGGGCGACCTACAGGTGAGGCGCATGACCCCCCTGTTATCTTCCTCCTTAGGAGATACACCAGGTGTGCAGTTCCCTCACACTCTAGCTACTCCAGATCCTTCCCTGTGGTGAATCCTTCAGCAGTGCATGACCCCTTCTCCCCAGTGTGCAGCCCTTGGTCGGACCCCCTCGCCCTAGCACACGACATTCCCGGGCAGAACCTATAGCGGACTACCCCCTCACCCGAACTACATTTTTCGAGTGATGGTTACTCTCGAACTCTTCATTAATATTGTTCCCATTGTCAAGGTGAGTCTATCTGTATATAACTCATGATTCACATCGATCATTAGACTCCTATCTCTCACCTTGTTTTCTAGGCCGAAACCTTATGGTTTGTGTTTAATCTAATCGTTATGTACCTCTATTTTTATGATATACGAATGATGAATCAGGACCCATTGGTTCATAATCCAATATCCACCACCAATGATGAAGCGGATGGACTCATTTTTCCATTTCTCCATTGATTCGGGTAAGGATATTCATTTCCACTAATTTTTTGGCACAATCTAATTTAGAGTCTGACAAATTATATGAGTCTCTAGTTCTTTATTTGATGTGTGTTGAGTCTTGTTGTTTCATTTTTGTGATTCTAAGTTATGTGGAAATGGGTTTTGATCAATGTAGAGGGCGTGAAAATGTATATATATATATAGAAGTATATATTTCTATACATAAGGGTGTGTGCGTGCGGTTTGAGACCAGCTGCGGATTAGATGTCGTTGTATGTCCAGTCGCTGAATATTGTTTTGGTTCCACCCTGAGGTAGGGTCCCAAATCTCTATCACATTATTTTAAAATTATTTTCTTCTATAAATAATTTGAGATTATGAGTTTCCTTGATTTTGGAACTTTTAAATTTTCTTTAAATGAAATTTAAATATAAACTGTTGGTTTGTGGTAATGCCATAACTTGCTTTCTTAAGGTTGGGATTTTATATGTATCCCTTATAAATGAGGATATAAACATTTTTTGGTGTTAAGTATTTATTGCTATATATTGAAACTATTTTGAGATTATGGGCTGAATATTAAATGGTTAAACAAGAAGCACTCATGTGTCTTCCTTGGAAATGAGACTTAAATGGCATTGGACTTGGACACCCTTTAGTGTGTGTTTTTTTAACCCATGTCATAGAATGTTAATTACACAAATGATGATTTATCATTTGGTGAATAAAATAATTTAATTTGAAAGTATGGGTAATATGGTAATTAATTGAAGAATTAATTATCTAGTCATGAGTTTTAAAAATTGTGGAATATACTGAATATTGAGAATATTGAATATTTTTTCATGTTCGAAATATAAATTGAAAACTGGTAATAATTAATGGATGGATTAATTATTACATGATAAATAGTAAATGGTAATTAATTTATAAATTGGTTAAAGAGTTTTTATTTAATTAATTAATTGTTGAATTAATTAATTTTTTTGTGTTAAGTTAAGATTGTGAATTGATTGATTATTATGATTTTTGGCCAATAGTATTTTTGGCTGCATGTTTATTTTACATGACTTAAGATGTTTAAGATGTAGTTGTTTAAAAAAGAGATATACTATGTTATATGGTTGCTAAATATGTGGGCCTTGTTTAGCTTGTTTGACTTGTGATGTTTACGACATGCTTGTTAATTGTTAAAGTCCTAGACGAAACACGGTTTCAATGGACGAGTTCAGACTTGTTAAAGATTTGTGATAATTAAATGAGAATAATTAATTGATAATTAATTGTTAACTATTGATATGTTGAATGGTTAATTTATTGCAGAATTATTTCACAAGAGATTTATGTTGATAATTAGTTGTTGAATTAATTAAGGGATTGGATTAATTAATTTATAAATTAATTAATGGATGGTTTTTGGGTGATAGACATGGAGTTCTACACCAATGATAAATATATATGTATGATTTAAAAATAGATTGTGAGATAGGGATTGATTCTCCAAATACTCACGGGTTTCTAGACATACCATTCTATATCCAGCTTGCATGAAAATATTATTTTATGGGATGGGGATTGATGCTCCAAATACTCATGGGTTGTGAGACAAGGATTGACTCTCCAAATACTCATGAGGGTGCTAGTCATGATGTTCTAAACCCATTAATTTACATTGGACTGTGAGTCCAATTGGTTTTACATGAAATGAGATAAATGGTTGATAAAAAATGTTGTGACATAATTATTTTTGAATTGAATATGAGAAAGGGTTCAGACTTATCAATGAATTGGGTGAATCACTATAAGTGGATTGACCTAGGAGAGAATCACTATTTTTAGTGGACGGGCTCAGACTTTATATATGAAATATTAAATAGAATTTATTATGATGCGTTATCTATGCCAAAGCACAAGCATGGATTTAGTATTTACTTTTATTACTTAGATAGTCTTTAGAGACATCTATGGTGAGTGACTTCTACGGGGGATGTGGGGCTTAGGTCGAATCTCAAGAATTATGTAATTTATAGAGGTTTGAATAAATGAAAAATGAAAATTAATGTGTGATGACTAATTAGAATACGTGACAAATGTATAATGCAGGTTTAGACACCAATTGAGACCTAAAGCAAGTACTTGGGTATATAGATAAATTTTACTGCATACATTAATTATTCATGCTTTCACTCTTTAAATTATTTATTGAATGTCTGGATTTGGGGTAGAGACCAGTGGTCCCAGCCTACTGATATTTTTATCTCACACCTTACTTGGGCTTCCATTATACTTTGGTACTCAGGTAGAATCTATTTGGTTTTAGGATTATGCTATTAGAAAATACTTGGGAGATTGCAGTAGAGGACCGAGTGGGAGCTCGAGATGCTCGTGTTGAAAGCCCGTAGGGCTTGGTTGTTCTTTATTTGAATTGTACATGAAGTGTAAAGCATGATATATTGTTTATTTTTTTCAATAATGCATCCATAACATGTCATGCATTCATCTTCTGTATAATTGGCATTGTCCACTTTTATAAAATGAGTACTATTTCTCTTCTGTTTTTTTGTCAATTATGTATTAATACTTCCATTATTATTTTTTTATTTACTTTTATATACCGCTATGAAAATCTGATAAGAAGGTATAGTCTCCCCACTAACTATCCATAGACCCTCTCTACTAGTCGGAAACCTCTGGAGTACTGGGAGATGCTCTTGAGGTCATGTGGTGACCGGTCTAGCCACCTGTTCAAGGGTGAGTCGGGTCGAGACATTACAATAAATAAAATTAATTGCCTCTTAATAATAAAAATTTATTCATCACAATTAAAAATAAAAGAAAATAATTAATGTTAAATTGAAAAGATAAGGTTTAAAATTTAATCAATAAGAATCTTCAAATTATTGGATGACATGATTCCGAACTATACTCATATTATATTCTGCATATCTTATTTTGGAGCCTTTTTACAAAAAATAATAATATTATATTAACTTAATTGTTTAAGGGTTTCTAAGGGTTCCCCTTCCCTCTCCAATAAAAATGTACCCACTCTTCTCTAATATGAAAACATAAATAACCCTTTGTTTCATCCAAAACTTAACAAAACAAATTCCTAGAATCTATCCTCTCATCTTAGATGCCTCCATTAGGGAAGAAGGACTCCCAAGGAAGGTTATGCTTATAAACCAAAATAAGTTACCCGATTAAGATGTAAAATATTATCTCATGATTTTACAGTTTCATTTACATTCTCCACATCCTAAAAATTTATTAATTTATGATTACATAACAAATATAGTATCCTATATATAATAGGTATTTTATGATATGGTTTCAGTAAATACTTACACACACATCCATTTAATAGTTAATGAACATTATGTTTCTATGTATGGTGAACTACTGCCTCACGAAATGATGATTGTTCAATTTTCCCCATGACAACTCATGGTATACATTATGATGAAAACTATTTCTACATATTATATATATATTATATTTATATATTCTCTATTCTAATTTAATTTTTATTGATAACAAAAATTTATTCTTTGCATGTTGTGTAAATATGATAATTTCATTTGAGGGAGTGTAGACTACTGCCCCGCTAATGCAATATGAATCATTCCAACTATATATAGTACATATAAAGGATGTTTTTATTAAAACTATGATACATATATTACATTAATATATTATAAGAATTATATTATACATTTATATTAATTAATACGGAAAAGAAATTAATGTAGCATTCATGTGTATGTTCGGCCAACCATCTCCATAAACTGTGAATTTCATTTCTTTTATCCAAATATAATGGATTATATTAAATACATATATAATAGATATATAATAAATTTAATTCATGAATACTATTCTGTAGAAGATGGAATTTTTGACCACATGGACAATTTACCACAAAACAAGTTCATTTTTGACTCATGTATCGAATATCGACAAAATATCCGCTAAGAACATAAATATCAATGACAATTTTATAAAATGATAATAATTGATATAACATGAATAATAAACTTGAAAAAGGTTCTCATGTAAGTATAAATTATCCTAATTATATTTTTATAGAAAATAATAAACGTATGAGACAAGTCAGACTCAAGGTATGGGACTTCATCTCAATATCCTTTCATTGATGCATATTTTGATTATATACACCTCCTTCCTTTATACGGTGTATAATCAACTAGTTGAAATTAAATTAAATTCAAAGGTTTTCAAAAAAGAAAATTTTTTTATGAAAATTTCAATAAATTAAAAAAGTAATGTATTTTAATGTATCCAATGACAAAGAAATTTCTACCACCATCACCATTATTTGATAGTTGGATTCCCCTATTATATTAATGTTTGAAAAAGGAAAAATAAATCCCTTATTCATTTTTTGGTTGTTTTGCTATTGAATTTTTTTTAATTTGCATTGACTATTTTAATATAATTAAATTATTTTTTGTGATTTCAATTGAAATTTTTTGAGTGAAATGTTGATAATTGAAATATTTTGGGTGTATGAGTATATAATGGTACATGTACATTTTATGGGTGGTTACTTGTTTAACCAAAAATGGGTGGTTAAATGATAAATAAAATATAGGTGGTTCTATGATAAACCAAGGATGGGTTGTTACATTATAACATCAAATGCATTGGGTATGGAAGTTAGCCATATAGATTTTCCAATTAGTGATATGTGTGGATTTTGACCGTATGGTTATTCCATTTACTTATGATTATGTCCCAAGTTTCCATTATATGTTATATGTTTCTTACATTGGTTTTATGGTAATAATTCGATTATAAAAATGTTAACCAATGATCTTATATTCAGTTAAGTGTAATTACTAATTCTTAATGGTGAAAGTATTATTTTTGATAATGTATTCATGGTTTGTATGTTTTCACAGGGCTAACATTTTTCCTTCTTTTTAATTTATATACTAGGGATTTTTTTACTCATCCCAAATATTGAAATGGTTTTCACAGGTTTTAATGAAGAATAACATCAATGGAGAGATAAAGGAAAAGTTATGTTATTTAATGATTAAATGAAAAAAAGTTTCTCTTTAAAAAAATTTGTTTTATAAAAAAATTGATAGTTAGTAGAAGTGTCTACTTTGTAAAATTTATGTTTTTATGTATGACTTATAACCTAATTCTCTGATGTTCTAAACCTAAAAAAATCCTTAATATGAATTAAATTCAATTTAATGACTTATTTCAAGATAATATAATCATTAAGGCTAGTGGGTTATATTATTGTTGGTGTGTAATAATTAATTACAATACATTTTTTTTGAATTTTTTTATAAGGTATAATAGAAAGTTATTCTAATATTTTATAGACAATTTCTCAATTGAGTTCCATTGTATCTATTAGGTAAAATATTATATCAATACTATGAAGTGAAAATTGTAAGAATATGATGTTATAAATTATTTTAATTTATTGGTATAGTTGAAATTAGTATATTAATTATTCTTTTAGTGATATTGATTTTTTTTTTCATGTGTTGTTAAAAATATAACAAAATTTTTTTAAAAAAATATATAAGATTTATTGAAAAATTATCATAATGTTGGATGAATAAAAAAATATACTAATAATATAAATCAAAAGAAAAAAATTCAATTGTATTTATTATTGAAGAACATTATTCGATTTCTAGAAATAATCAAAAGAATATTATTTAATCAGATTCTATTTTCCATTAAAATATTTTTTCATTTACATTATTTCATATATTCTAAAATACCATGATTAATGATATTTTTGTCACATTTCTATACAAAAAAAATCCTAATAAACAAATATTGACAACTATTATCAAGGGATTAAACAAATGATACTATGGAAACCTTTTTACATAAATAATAAAACTAAAAATTTCATTATTAAATTATACATTATACACATTTATAACATTTTCCACAACCACATAGTTAAATATGTATATAATTGAATAAATGTGTTAATGTTATAGAAAATAATCCACATAGGGTAAAATTAACAAATGAATGATCACTAATGTCTATGACAAAAAAATCATTTAGATACAGTTTGTTTTTATTTTTTTGGAATTTAAATCATGCACTGATGATCATTAATCGATTCCTAAAACTACCATAGATAACAATATCTATGATTATTTCATAATTACATTTAAAAACAAAGATTATTTTTGTTATTATTTTTAGTGGCTGAATATTTATTAAAAATTTATAATTTATTTTAAAAAAATCATACTAATTATTTTTGGATCCAACACTAATAATTGAGATGTAGGATCCTTAAAAATCCATTACTAAATTGTGTAAATTTTTTTACTGTTGATTGTAAAAACCATCTCTAAATAATTAGTAGTGGTTTATAGGTTTTTTATAAAATAAATTAATATGAAAAGGTGACCCAATGAAACAAATCCCACCATGCTCATAGCTTGGTTGGCTCAACCCGCCACAAAACCCATACTATGACATGTTCCATTAAACTAATTCCCACAACCCAACACAACTAAACATGTGTCCCAAATATTTGCATCATATAACTATGGATATTGATATTTGAATGATAAACATCTTCCTCTTATTTTTGTGAATTTTCCTATAATCGATGTTGATAGTAACTTGATTATGTTGATATAATAGTGAATATAGTTACACATATATGTGTGTGTGTAAATATATATATATATATATATATATATTATAAAATGAAAAAACAAATAAAGATAAATATCTATAAATTGATTTGTATAAATAATATTACATAATTATATATAAATATATAAATATATATATATAACAATAATTAATATATATATAAATGTGTATGAATATAAATAAATTTACATAATTGTATGTAAATCCATGTATATATAAATATTATGAAAATATAATAAAAATACCCATACATATTAATATATAAATATATAAATATATGTAAATATAAAAAAAGAACAACATAATATATATAAATATATGTAATTGTAAATACATATAAATTTAAATGATTAAATATAAAGTTATATATATGTTTTTAAATTTATATATACGTATATGAATAAATATACATATCTATATTTATATACTTGTATTGACTTATATATATATATATATATGGGTATATGAATAAATTTATTAATAAATAAATTTTTGCATATATATATGTACTTAAAAAAATTTACATTTACATATATATGTATTTAAATATATATATGAATGTATATATGTATATACATTTAAATATACATATAAATGTATATAAATATTAATAAATGTACGTAAATGTATCTAAGTAAATATTTATATATATAAACTATAAATATATACATATACACACACATATAAATATATTAATATATGTAAATATATATACACCCACATAAAATATATAAATATTTTTAAATATCAATACATATAAATATATTTCTGTTTATATATATATACCTATACGTTTCTGGTGGAAAATTCCCATGCATTTTTGCGATTGTGACATTTAAATGTGAGAATAATTTTCAGACATACTTTATAAAGGTTGGTTTTCATTGGATTTTCCAACCAATGATGGTTCATAATGAATGTTGGTTGTGCTAACAGATAGTCATGATCATCTCTCTAAATTATTAGGAATTATTATATTTTTTGAGAATATATTATAGATTTTTGACATTCTCATGAATCTTTCCCAGATCATAAATTTGGGAGAGATTATCTCCACGATATGATACATAAAATTCAAGTATCAATTCTAGAATATGTATGTAATAAGGATCATATATCTATATTTCCCTAAAGAATTATTCTTAGAAAATGATATTATAGTCTCAGTCCCCATGGCTCCAAAATATAGATTTTTTCACTATCCATAGATGTAGTGGTTCTTTTGGAATTCAGATCAGGACCATGGATGGGCCTCTTTTGTATTATTGTGATGTTACTTTAAAATAATGTGGTTTAGTTCCAATTAATGGTACATATCATATCTTTTAATTTGATGTGATAATAAACAATAATAAAATTTTTAAAGTCATAAGTAATTGTATTTCTATAATAAATTTTCCTAGAAATGGTTTTGGTGGTACTTATGTAGGATAAACCCCTTCTCATATACATCAAATATAATATTCCCCAATAATGTTAGGTTTATCACGTAAATAATATGTCTCTTTGAGGTTTGGGTTGTTTTGGTAAGGAAAACTAACACATATGGATTGGTGAGATATAATTGGGAATATGGACCAGATGATGAGAATACTGTGATTACTTTGATGAAATTCAAACATATTGTTTGGGGCATGATTTTATCAGGAATATATCCAAAAAATATTAATTCTAAGGTAATATATCCTTTATGAATGTTATGTGTATGATCAAGTATAATATATAACACTATTAGAGGAAATAACATGAGTCATGAGTACTATATGCAGATGATGATGGATATAGAAGGCTGATGATGTCAGGTTGTAACCTCTTGGAGTCATATTAAATATATTTATTAACAAAAATAAAATCCCACATAGTTTTAGTTATGCTATTTTATTCAATATAGTAGGACCACAATAAAAATTATTACATCCTAATGTATGGATGGTATAATGTAATTTTACATTATTTGACTAGTTCTTTGAACATGATGTTTAATATCATGTTACAGTTTGGTCTATTTTATAAATGATTTGAGAAAATAAGACTATGAATCACATGTTCATATGATGTTAATCATGACGATGTATTGTAATTTTCATGTACATTGTTCGTTATCAGGGTTAATTGTACATGTCTTTTAATGCATTTTCTAGGGTTGGTCTGAGACATTATTATTATTAAAATAATAGCTTGTTCAGTTCAAATACACATAATTCATTCATGTAATTCATCAATATTGAATGTCAATATCGATTTCCCATAACAATATTGACCTCGACAACTTGTTCTAGTAAACATATAGATTCGTTATTAAAATAATTTTTTTATATAATGGTTGAAATAATTCTAGACCATATAGAATCTAATTGAAGATATGGACTTATCATGGTCCTGCTATACCTATTAAGATGACCTTCCATATCAATACAACAAGCCTTGAAAACTACCACTAATAAAATTATAGTGAATATATTTGTCATACAAAAATATATAGTGAATGTAAAAAAGGATTTATATCCCATTGGATTCCCACAATATAAAATATTTAATATAAATTTTTAAGGATACTCATTCATGTTGGATTCCAACGTATGTGGCATTCGTACACATTTTTTTCATTCTCTTAATCCCCAAAAGGCATGATGATACCTCAAACAATATTGAACTAATGTTTTGGTGAACATATCCACTGGATGTTTTCTACTAGTGACCATAGGAATGTATAACACCTTCTCCTCCTGTATGTTTCTAATAAAGCGATGCATTTGGATGATATTAATTATCCATGAATGTGAATCTATATTTTCATCCATGTAAATCACATGTTGGGTTTCATATCAAAGAATTAATCCTTCATTAATTATTCAAAAATCCATCAGTAATTTCCTCAAACAAACTATATCTACCATCCTATGTTCATAAAAGTACAAAATGTTTTCCATAAAAAACATGATATACCACATCATTTTTAAATAAACAATTAAATATTACTATTTTTTAGTTAAAACCTAGCTGTTAGAATGGTGGGAATTTATAGTGTTAAATAAATTATAAAACATTTGTTTGCACATTTATTTATAATTAATTATTTGGTGAAAAATAAGTTATATATAGTTTTTGTCACATTTATAAGTCATGTTTGGTCATATAATATTATTATTTTAAAGTGGAAAATTATATTTTATTTTTTAACAATTTTTAGTATTTTTATGATAAATATAATATTATAATAAATAGGGAAAAATACTACATTTTAATTCAAAATTTATTTTTCGTCTAATTTTTTAATATTGTTAAACTATCCCTTCAATTGGTTTTAAAGTGTAATTAGATAATGTTTTTATAATTTAATCATATTTATGTAATTGGTATCAATTTCATATTGAAAATGGATATAAAAACACTGTGATATTTTGAATTTTTTTCACTTTAAAAACAAATTTCTTTGATCCTTCAATGAGATTAATTTTAAATTATTTTTAGCCACATTTGTTAATTGAATTTTGAAAAACACAAATTCAAGGTTGGTATATTTATGAAGTGTTTCTTCAAATAGGATAAATATTTTTTTCAATAGTAACTTTTTTATTTTATTAACCACAATTAAGGGTAAATTGGGTAATTAATGGTAAAAAATATATTATAATATTATAAAATTTCCCCAAAATTTTTCCAAATTTCATTATTTTAGTGGGTTTTAACCAAAATTATCCTTAGGACAAAATTATAACCTTATTATGCCACTTGGGTAAGAATATTAAATTTATTATATTTTATTAAAAGACAGGTTAAAAATTTCAAACTCGTATTTTTATTAATTAAATAATTTTTAATACAGTGTCATATAGAAGATAAATTCAACTATAAATATTAATTTGAAATTGAAAATATTTATCTTGATGATCATAATTTATTAATAAATTATTTCGAACATATAATTTAATTTTATTATGATACAATGATGATGTAATAATTGAATTATTAAAAAAAGAATCAAATATATTGTATTAATAATATTAATATAAATATATTTTAAACATTTGATGCCATCCAAAAAAAATATATGAATATGACTTGTTTCGTTTTCCTTATATTATTTTATTTTAAGAAATCAAGTTTTTATGGTTTTTTGTAAAATTTCATGTTATGAATATTGTCAAAATTTCTAAAATTCATATCTTAAAATGTAAATTATTTAATTAAATGTTAAAAAATTTCAAAAAATATTGTATTTTTAAATATAGTTCAGATAAATCCATAAATGTATTTTATAACAAATTAATTGGTTGGTTTTCATGTAATTTAAATATATTAAACCTCAATGTGTAAATTATTTGATAAAATAGTTAGAGTTAAAAGGGTTAAAACAAAATGATAATTATTAAAAAATAATTAAAAATTGCATAATTTTAACTAGGAAAATGTATTCATCTCTAAAAACATAATATGTTCAAAATAGTTTATTTTTTATAAATTCGTAATAGAAAATGAATTTTTATTTATTTATTCTTTTTCATAATTCCAAATGTACCCCTCCCCTCTTATATAAAAGGGATCCCATTCATCTCTAATCCTTAAACATAAAAAACCCATTTGGTTAAGATATAACTTCCCAAAACCCTTCCAATAATTCCTCCCCACATTCTATATGCATTTTATTATGAAGAACACTACCCTTAGAGTTGTAAATGGGTTAATGAACAGTTATCATTTAAAGTAAAGGTAATGTTTTTAAAGTGTTTCTAATTAATTTCTTGTTCATATTCTATAAAATATCCATAAATTAGAATAAAATAATAAATATAGTATTCTAAATATACTTAGATGTTTTTATTTTAATATAATCACCTAAAACGAACTCTGATCAATCAATTGGGAAAATAATTAATCATTTGTGCGTATGCGTGAATTATCACCTCCACAAACTGATATAATTTTTTCCATAACAGTCCCTAAATTATTGTTAAAATTATTGAAATAATTATCATTTGAAATATTAATGACATTTTTATCAATATAATATAATTAAATTTTAATTAAAGTTTTCTTTCCAAGAACATAAAAATGATAACTTCATTTGAAAGTACGTATGTACTATCACATCCATGAAGCGATGTGATTCTCTTTTAATCACCACATCACATGGATGATATATTTATATGTATATTTGAATTATTAATGTGATATTAATGATATTATGATCATTATAGAATGTTAAAATAATAATTATCTTCATTCCATAAATGATCAATGAAAAACAGAAATGTTACTCATGCATACGTAAGACTTGCAATATCCATGATTATAACATTATTAATTTTTCATAGATATACATAATGTTTCAATTAAAAAGTAAAATTTATGTATAAAAATCATTATAATTTCATGAATATTATTCTAGAGATTATGTACATATTACCACAATGACTATTAACATTATACCATGTTCATTTTCGACTCAGGTACTGAATATCGACAAGACATCTGACATGAAAATAAATAATTATGTAATTTTTATGACATGGTAATAAAGGATATAAAATGAATAATAAATCTAAAAAATATTCTTAATAAACTAAATAATTATCCTAGGAATATTTTTCAGGAAGATAAAAATAGATATGAGGAATCAGACTCAAGGTCAGGGATTTCAGATCAATATCCTTTCATTGAGGCATTGTTTAGTGATATGGACCTTTATTTTTTGATAAAGTGTATATATTTCCCCTTTTAGAATTCATATACATATTATATATATCCTCATTTTACTTCATGTTTAATAAAATTATCATCTGGCTTATGATTTAAATATTCAAAGTATTATGGGATGCTTTTAATGATTATAGATTTCATTGTCATATCTTTTTCTCCATGTCAATATTCTTGATATTATTTTACATATTTTTTATATAGATATAAAATGATTTTTTAAGACAATTTATCTTTATATTTATTTTCATTTAAAAAATTCAAATGGAATATTTTTATATTTTTTATAATTTGTTTTTGAAAAATAAAAAAATGAATGATCTTTTTAATGTATAAGAGACAACGCCTTTTCCACTTTCGTGGCTATTATTTGATATTAGGATTTCTATAAAAGCCTTAATGATTTTTTTTTAAAATAAATTCATCTATTTTTGGGTCCTTTTATATTTAGAATGGTTTTGATCATTGATTGACTTTTTCAATATATTGAAAAAAATAGTGTCATTACAAATGAAATTTTATGAGTGAAATTTTGACAATTATAATATTTTATGTGTTTCAATTATATTATGGTACATGTAAATTTCTTAGCTATTTATGTGATAAAGAAATGATGGGTGGTTTCATAATAAACCAAGGATGTGTGGTAACTTTATAACCTCTAATTAAATGGGTATGGAAGTTGGTCATATGGATATTTCATTTGTAATAGTTTTATGAATGGAAGTCGAATGTAGAGTTATTCCATTTAGGTATTATGATGTCCCAAGATACCTTTATATGTTATATGAACATTATATGTGTTTTATGTTAATATTTTAATTATAATAAAGGTGTAAAAATGAGAATATATTCAAAGGAAATAATTTGCTACTTCTTATGGGTGAAATGTATTACATTGTGATTAAGTATCCATAGGTTTTCATGATTTCATAATACTAACAGTTTCCTTTATTTTTTTACCCCTTAATGATATTTTTATTTTAATTCCTTTTTTTATAATGTTTAAGGTTGGTTCCTTACAGTTGATAGTAGATGATGGTGTAGGAAAATTTATATATTAGGATGTTTTCTTAAGATTTATGGATATCATCATGATTTTAAAATGTTTAGGTTGATCAAATGTTCAATGTCATAGAAACTCCTTCTGAAACATTATGTTATGAAATGTGAAATTGATTAATGTAATTTATAAAGACATTTATATTTTAGGTAATAATAGGTTATTACTTCTAGGATGAAAAATGAAAGTCATGAGATAAACTTTAAGGTCAAAACGTGTTATGGTTATTTTTTATTACTATATCATATTTTGATAATGTTATAGAAATATAATGATTTTGAAAAAAAGAAAACCCATATACAGTGTGACAACCTGTTGCATCCATAAAGGTTGTATGAATTGAACCTACAAGTAAAGTTGGTCTATGGTGAATTTATTACCACTAGCCTATGTGAAGTCCCTTGAGATTGGGAATTTTCATTTTATTTTAATCAGTTTATGGATTAATAATAAGTTGATTTTGATAAACCTTGTTTTATTGAATAAATAACCTAGGGATTAGGAAATGATTTGGTGATTAGGTGCTTACTATTATTCTTGATGACATTCACTATTTTGGTATATTAATTTGATTATGGTAAATAAAATACTATGGGATTTTATTTGAGGAATAATTATTGAATTATATATTGGATGATTCTATGCTTTTTTCTGAACTTATTTCATTATTATTTTTTAATTGGAAAATTAATTATTTTCTGATATGAGTTATTTAGAGTGATTGATGTTATTTGGATACAAATGTTAATATTAATATTGGGAGATTATGTGATCAATTAATTCTTGGATATCGATCTTTTTCGATAATTTTTTTGTAATTTTAATGATAGTTATTTTTTGAATGGTTAATGTCGATCTTTGGGTATTACTGTTTCATTTTAGAGATTTAAATTTTCCTTTTTCATTTACAGGTTTATTATTTTTGTGTAATTATCTTATCTTATCTGAACCATTTTTTTTGTTAATGTTTCAAGATAGTATTAATATATAGTTAATCTCTTATGTATTATTTTATTCTATATTATTTGATTCTACTTCTTCATACGTGAAAAAAACGTTCTTAAATATGCATCATTTAGAAAAAAATATGTGTTTGTGATTTTATTTGAATAATGTATGAATCTCTACTTTTTATATAAGTTTATTTATTCATGTTCTCATTATAATAAAAAAATTAATTCTTCAACTCAATGAAAATAATTTAATAAAAGGTCACTACTTTACTTTTCATACATTTAAATCAATGTACATTTAACCAATAAATTATTTATGGTTTTATGATTGTTAAATTTCTCAAGACCATGTTTTATATCACTATACATTTGAGAATGATGGTTATTTTTATCATCCATCTCTATGTTTTCCTACATTGAATCCTTGTTTTTGTAATATTAGGTAACCTTCAGAATTCCTTTCCTTTCTTTTAATGCGGATGTCTTATTAATCCTTTTTCAAATATAGGATTTCAGTAAAGGTATTTTGAAAATTCAAACCCCTACTTTTTCATTCTATGTTTAAATTGAAAGGATGATATTTATGAATGTTTAGTAGAATGTAACATCATAAGTTCATTAAAATAAACACCATATTTGATAGAGTGCGTGATACGCCACATCATGTTTAAATAAACAATTAAATATTGTTATGTTACCATTAAAAATTAGTCTTTAGATGAGATGGAATGAAAAATATTAAATGAATAGTGAAAATTTGGTTCTCATATGTATTTGTAGTTTAAAATTTAGTGAACAATTAATTATAAATTAATGTAAAACACTTTTTAAAATTAAAGTAAATGTTTCTTTGAAAAAACTATTTAATGTTCACAAGTTTGTTTCATATTAATAAAATTAATACATCAGTATTGTAGGATTATATTAATTTATTAATATATATATATATATAATACATTCAAACTAATGTTTAAAATTCTTCTTATGTGTTGTCTAAAAATTATATAAGAACAAATTCATTTTTATGGGTTAAATGAGTATTTCTCTAAAAATGAAGTTTTATCACCATTTAATAAAGGAACCATTTTAATTCTAGTTTTTGCCTCATTAAAAAGTCATATCTAGTAATATAAAATATAATTTTAAGTGAGGACATCAAAAAAATTGGTGAATTTTTAGTATTTTTCTAATAAGTATCATAATATAATAAATAAAGAAAAATACTACATTTTAATTCAAACCTTCTTCTTCATATGATTTATTATTATTTTAAATTATCATTTTAATTGTTTTTAAAGTATAATTAAATAAACAATTTATCATTTATTACTATATAGGTCATTGGCATTAATTTTAAATTGAACCATTAAACGTTTTAATTTAAAAAATATGTTTCTTGAACTTTCAAATGGGTTAATTTTAAAATAATTTTAGCCACTTTTTTGAAATAGATTTGGAAAAATAGACATAAATGGTTTTAATCAATGTGAAATTATTTATCTAATGTGATAGACAAAATTTTAGTTTAATAGTAACATTAATATTTAATTTACCATGGTTAAGTGTATACTAGAAAATTAAAGGTAAAACTAAAATTTTAATATTCTAAAAATACCATATAAATTGAGCTAATTTCATGGTATGAGTGGGGTTTTACCATAATCAACCATATGAATAAATTCTAACCTTTTTATGCCTCTTGGGTAAGAATATTACATTTACTATATTTTCTTTAGAGATGTGTTTAATATCGAAAAAAAAATATTTTTATTAAGTATGTCATTTTTAATTTAGGGATATATAGAAGATATATTGAACTATAAATAGTAATTTTAAAGAAATAATTCTTATTTACGTAATTATAATTTATGTGTAAATTTTAGACAACAAAAAATTAAATATAATTGTGACATAATGATGATGTAGTAATTGATTTATTAAAGTAAGAATCAAATAAATGATATTATTAATATTAATATATATATAATTTGATATATTTTATGGAATAAAATAATTTTAAGGATTAATAAGATATTTTAGGGATTGGTTAATGTATTTTTTAGAATTAATCATGTTGTGATGAATTTTTTTAAAAGTCATGTAAGGAATTGTGTCAAAATCACATGATTCATATCATAAAATTTAAAATATTTAATTAAATGTTGTAAAATTTATAAAAAAATAAAATTCGACCATAAATTTTTTATATGTATATAAATTTCATTAATGATTCATTATTTGATCGTTTGGAATGTTATGGAAAATATACTAACCCCTAAATTGTAAATTACTTGATAAAACAGTGATAATTAAAAGGGTTAAAGAAAAATGATATAGAATAAAATATAATAAAAACTTATATAATTTTATATTATTGAATTTATTTTTTTCTAAGATCTTTATATATTTAAAATAATTTACATTTTATCCATTTTTAAAATAAAATGTTTTTATATTAATTTAATATTTTTTATAATTCCTAGAGTGTGCCACCCCTATACAATAAAAGGAAACACATTCATCTCTATTACTTACTCATAAAAAATCATTTTTTAGGAAAAGTAAAACCTATAATAATTATTATAATAACTTCCCATATTATGGAGGAATTAGTTTTGGAAAAATACGTTCATTAGAGGTTTTAAGTAGTTAATCAAAGGTGATCATCTTAATGAATGGTATCATTTTTTATTTATGTGTTTCTATATTATTTACTGATCATCATCCTTTAAATAAAATTAACCATGATGAAGTAATAAATATAATATTATAAATATAATGAAATAATATTTCATTAATATCATCAACTAAATCCATCTCTGGTTCCATTAAATGGTAAATGTATTAATCGTGTATTCATATGTGTGAATTATCACATCCATGAAAAGATATAATTCTTTTTCCATCACCATATCTCAATAATAGTTATAATGAATTAATTAATTTTCATTTGTGATATTCATGAAATATTTATAATCATAATAGAATAATATATCAATTACATTCATACTTCCCATTCGCATAAAAATTATAACGTCATTTGTGTGTATGTCTGAACTATCACCTCTATGAAGTGATGTGATTCGTTTTTAATAACCACATCATGAGGAAGATATATATTAATATAATTTAGTGAATAATGTTATATTAATTATATTATTATCATTATAAAATGATAAAATAATTATACCTTCATTCCAAAAATAATTAATGAAAAATTGAAACGTTACTCATGCGTACGTATAACCAACCATCTCCATGATTATAACATTGTTAATTTTTTCATTAAAATTCATAATTAATTGATTTTAAAGTATAATTATTGAATAAAAATGATAAAAATGTCATTAATACTATTCTATAGATGATGGTATTATGACCACATGAACTATTGACATCATACCAAGTTCATTTGTGACTCAAGTACCCAATATCGAAAAACATCTGAAATGAACATAAATAATTATGAAATTGTTATAACATGGTAATAAGGGATATAAAATTAATAATAAACATGAAAAATTTTATCAATAATGTAAATAATTAACCCATGTTTATTATTCATGATGATAAAGACCATATGTGATGAATCAGACTTGATGTAAAGAATTTCTTCTCAATATCCTTTATTTGTGGCATTTCTTAATGATATACACTATTATTATTTTATAAAGTTTATAAAAAAACCCTTGGAAAATTCATATCCATATTTTATATATCCTCATTTAATTTTATGTTTTATTAAAAAAAAATTTCTTATGATTTAAATGTTCAATGTGGTATGGGAAACATTGAATCATTAATGATTGATTTTCCAAATTTTTATCTACATGTCAATATTATTCATATTATTTTACATTTTTATTATATTGATATAAAATTATTGTAGAATATTTTTTTCTATATTTTGAATTTAATTTAAAAGAGTTCAAAAGGAATTTCTCTACATGTTTTATAATATTGGTTTTTAAAATTTACAAAAGGAATATTCTTTTTAATATATATAGCGACAAAGACTTCACTTCCGTCATGGAAATTATTTTATATTTTTCTTCCTATAGAAAAAATAAGTTTTTTAATTGAAAATTAAATCATTAATTTAAATTTTTGGGATATTTGATATTGAATATGGTTTTGAAAATGTATTGACTATTTCAATATGTTGAAAGTATTTCTCGTGATTGAAAATGCAATTTTTTGAGTGAAAGGAATATAATTAGAATATTTTTTGTGTTGTGATTATGTAATGGAAAATGGAAATTTGACTAGAAGTTGTGAGTCAATCCAAATATGGCTGAATCTATTATTAAACAAGGATGGGTGGTCACTTTATAACCTCCAATGGATTGGGTATGGAAGTCGACCGTATGGAATTTTCATCTGTAAGAGTGATATGAATGGATGTAAACCAAATGGTTTCTCCATTTAATTATGATGATGTCTGAAGTTCCCTTTCTAGGTTATATGTTCATTCTATGGGTTTTATAATAGTTATTATATTTTTAAAAAGGGTAAGTAATGAGATTATATCCAATAGAAATTATTTATTACTTAATATGCGTGAATGGTGTTACTTTATGATTTAGTATCCATGGGTATTCATTCTTGTAGAGGACTAAAAAGTTTCCTTCATTCAGGACCCCATACTAATATTTTTATGATCATCTAATGTTTTTTAGTGTCTATGGTCGGGTCCTTATACTATCTCTTTGAAAAAATATATCATTTCTAAAAACTCATCTTATATTATAAAAAATGTTATGATCAAATAATGTCATTACGTCAAAATAAATAAAATTACTAAATAAAAAAATATATACTTTTTTTAACATCCAGTCATTTGAGTCTCTTGAAAATCATTCTTAATAATCCCTATAACAGAGCTTCCACCCCAAACTAGAGACCAAATTATTCTAATCCATTCCAATAGTAAAAAATCAATTTTAAAAATTACTAATATTCCATTCCAGGGGGTGACATATTACAACATACAAATCCAACTTGAAATAAAATAACATAACTTGTATAAATATTATGATATATTAATCATCCATCAATTTCATAATAATAGACATTTGCAATGTATCAGTGCTCTTCTTCCATTATAATTGAATGGTTTTTTAATAGTTTAATTTTTTATTGAAACATGGGTTTTGACTTGATTTCATCCATTAATCCTAAATCATTAAATGATCTTCATGACGACATAACTCTATTATTAAACAAAATTAACTTCATTCATATATCTCTTCATTATAATTCGCAATGTTTATTTCTCTTTCTTCAGAACCTACAACTCAATATAGTAGTCTATCTTATTTTTTAATTTTTTAATCATTAATTTTTTTGGTCATCAAGTAATATTTCATCAAAATTATACAAAAATAATAATTAACGTCTCATTATACAATTTATTCAATGTTAAATCTCATTAATTCCTCTTCTAACACATATATTTCAAGATAATTATTCATGTAACATGGGTATTACTTAATAGTGTAGAATATTTTCATTAATTTTTATATAAAACTTTGTTTCACAACATCTGATACACCTATAAGTTTCATAATTAAAATTACTTTCCCCAAATCACCAGACAAAATGTTTTCTTCAAATCCACCTATTCAACAAACTAATATCCTAATTTCCATATAAATAAATAGTTTTTATTTTAGAATGGTTAAATATCTGTGAGATGATTTTTGAGAAATAAAATCCACCCATTATTGAAAACCCTTCACATCAATCCATTCTTTATTTCACATCATTATTTTATCTACATTTTCAATATGGTAATCCCACTTATTTTAATGTAACTTTATACCTTCTAGATGTTCAGCCATTTCCCAAGGTCTATTGAAGTTCTATGATTCCATCTCTTAATTCATATATGAACCCCAACATTTTGAGTCACTGAGTCAAGATACTTTATATTGATATGTAGGTTCCCCATCATCAATTTGTATTATTAAATTATAATCATCAACACACCAATAAACAATAATTTTTGTATTATTTTATATTATTAATGGTGTTGGATAAACTGAGCTTTTTGGATATCCTTTATTATATGGTACTAGATAATTTTATACTATAACTTATTGTGAACATGCATTCAGTTCTCCCATTTGAAATGCTTCTATTATATAAAATTATAGTTGATCAGCCTATACTCATAATAGAGAACATCTGGTTCTTTTTTCACCCTCTTCTATATTATTCATAAGATATAAACCTATGGTATAGTTAATCTAAACACCATGAACATTAATAATTAATATGTAACTATCGCCTTTCAAATTGTTTTTTTGGTTTTTCCATTGATCCTTTTAATTGAAGACAACATCTCAACTCCTGATTATCTATATTCATAAATCGCCTAACAAATTATATCCAAAATTTTAATCTCCATAGACATGGAATACATAAATATTGTATTTCAATTAAGAAATTTACCATCCGATTGAGCAAACATGTTTATATGACAATTTTCTTAAAAAATTATGATGTCAATTTCCATTTATTTTCTAGACTATAAGTCCTCTAGAAGATGCATCCCAAACTATCATTTTAAAACATATATTGATAATATATTATACTTTATAGATGTACTCATCCCATATTTCATTAGGAATTCTAGAGTAGAACCTCGTTTATTGAGCTATCCCTACCAATGTCATGTTCATTCATTCATTCACATTATTATGTTTCATAGTACTATGACTAGTCGTCTCATTACATATTCCTTCATTTTGGTAGATGTTCATGATGTTTCATATGATGTATGACCCAATTGTATTTTTGAGTACACTTAATATTATGAATTATTTCTAATTCAATTGAATCTATTATCTTGGTAAACAAATAAAATAAAATTATGCTTCACAAGGTAAATATTTTTTTTCTCATAGAATAATGAATGTAAGTAAAATTGTATAGGTAATAAACATATGAAAATAAATGGTAAGGTCCCGTATCATATAGGTATACAAAGCTCCAAAATATAAAAATTATACTCCCAACCATATAGTATAAAGGACAGTTGATTTCTATTTTATAATTTTACAACATTCAAATATTTAAATTTTCATTTTATTACGCTTCAATATTCCCTTATTCAGTAAATCTATCCTGTTTCTCTCACTATGGTGATGAATAATATAGTGTCATTCATTCATATCATATTATGTAATACATTTGAAAATAATATCCCCATATGTGTTTTTATAATATACAAAGATCTATCCATTACACCACATACAACCATCATGTCAAATGATGTAACATTCAATACCCAATTCATAGAGGTAGTCCCATAGCCTTGATCAATAATTTTCGGAATGTAAATAATGATTTTTGAATAACCATAAATGTAGATAATTTGAATTATCTTTAAGCACCCCCACACCAATTCATCATTTATATTTTCTATTATCCATTCCTAGTAAAATAGAGGGTATCTCCATCATCTAGTAGAACATTCCAAAACATCGTAGATATATATTTAATCATACATAATTGATCTCTAGTTGAATGATAAGAAACTACAGAGTCAATAATGAAGGATTCTACTTGAGTATTAACACTAAACCTGTATCATTTTCTATCATTCACTATGATAATGAAATTTTTACTACTAAATATTTATACCTTTATGTATTCACATTGTGACTCTACCAATCCTTCTTGATTTTTTCTTTCATGCCACATGTCACGCGTGTGGGACAACTACTATGTATTTTGATTTGAATCCATTAACTCCACTGGTTAATTGTTCTATTTAATATGTGGTTTCATTCACCTTCTATCAGTACAAAAGAAACTATCATATCGTAATTGATCATCTGTCCTCTTAAACTATTCATTCAATATTGAATTATAGATATAGTGAAACACTAAATAAATTTCAATTCTAGAGTAACTCACTGTAGTAAACACGGAATCCAAAATGTTTGGTAGCAACATTAGTAGAAGAACCACCCATAAAACAACAATGAAAGTTACCTTTATTAATTATAGGAACTCATATATGACATTAAATTTATTCTCAAAATCATATTATTGCTTTTATTTCTTACATGATTAATGAAAATGACTATTGAAAAATGGAATTTCTTCCATGATCTATTGCATTTCTATACATGTATTCCAATTTCATGATGATATCTATTGTAGTTTTATTATTTGAAATATTTTATATAGCATTTCATGCCACATACATTCATACCAACAATAATAAATTCTATCTTTTCAAAATCTCCCTTCTCCATTATATTAGGTATAAAACAATTTAATAGAACTTTTAAATATTATAAAATTAATTAATAATCAATGTGGATCCTGAATAAAAAGAAGTTCATTCCATTAAATTTATCTACACAAATATTATATTAATTTAAAGCCATACTAGGGTTGATTGCAATGTACTGAACCTCTAGAACTAATAATCCTTCTTATGGTACCACTTATTGTGAGAGGATTACATGAAACATTAATCACCAAATATACCAAAAAAGACATAAGAGCCTCTTCTTTTCATCCAATCATAAATTTCTATGAAATGTAAGTAATGTGAAAAAATGTACATTTGTAATTTCACTTCCCCCGTGACTAAGTTCACGACATTATGAAGTAAATGAACCATACCACAACACTAATTCAATATTATACACAGATCAACACCAACATATATATATTCCAAAAAAATATTCAAATAGATGGAAAACGTGCAATAGAAGAACACAAATAATTGAATAAACATAAGAGATTAATATTATTTGTACATTTTGTTCTTCATATATAGTAAGAACCACCAATCCTAAATTATATTTCCAAAATAAAAATTATTTCATTAAATTGACAAAAAAATAGTGTTTTAAATCATTAGGCAATTATTCCCACAATGTAACCCCTAATTCATCTTTCATGTTTCACAGACATTGTTCATGATCATGGAACACTGTTCATTATTTTTGATTCATTGTTTAGGGTCTATTTCTAGACCATTTTATATGAAAATAGTCCAGATTTATAGTCAAACATCCACTCCACATTCACGGTTATCCTCATTATTGAATGGAAAAGTTGATTTCTCATAACACTACTAACCTCAACCAATAAACTTATAGATACTTTATAAGAAACATTTCCTTTGATAAATCTAAACAAAACTCTAAATCGTTTTCATTACATTAGATGATCTAAAATTATAAAAAAAATAATCTGAAAAAATAAACTACCACTTTTAGAACACCGATCCTTAGCATATATGGAATACCAATATTCTTGTGATTTTTTTCCAAATCATGAACTTTAGATACACTAAAAATAGTATTCATATCCCAATATAATCATCAAGTGTAAAGACCTGGAATTTTCAAGGATATTTTTTTCATAATTCTTTGGAATTTTACGAGTATGTGGCTTCTGACAGCACTTGATTCTGAGGCTCGGTGTGCCCAGAATCAATTTCCGAAGTTTTGTTCGGGTACGTTAAGTAAACATACGTGCAGATTTTTCTATCTTTTGAACTGGTGCTCGGAATTGAAATCCTAGGACACCGATGAGCTCGCAATACCGGTTTTCACTAAAGGGGACCTTTACTGCAGTTGCGTTTTATGCGGGTTGAAAGTTAAAAATTGGGGTTTAATTAAAATGTTAAATAAAATTGTTTAGAACAATTTTATTCACCTTGGTGGTTAAATCCTACATGGGGAGGATAATGGTGGGGCCCACCCCCACATAACTTCCCATGTGTGGATATTTGTGAGGTGGGGACCACACAAACCCCAACCTTTAATCTCCCTTAAACCTCCCTTAAACTCCCCAATTTAACTCCCCTTGTTTAATTCTTGCCAAATCCCCAATTTAATTGGGTGGAGCCTCTCCACATTACACCTTCCTCTCTCCATTTAATTCTTTTCCAACCCATCTCAATTAATTAAACAAATCTTCAATTAATTAATTAAATAGTTTTATTTAATTTGAAAATACATGGCATGTTATTTTATGGGAGGGCCATTTTATTATTTTGGATGGCAATATTGGTGGGAGAGCTCTTGAGAGGATTTATAAGGAAGTGTTCTTCTCTGAAGAAGAATACCAACCTTCAATGAAGAATGACTTTCTCCCTCAACGAAGAATTCTCTATGATTCGTGGAATGTGAAGTCGCCAATGACGCTTCTTCTTTAGGTGCACTCCGACGACAACGGAATCGATACTGATCTTCCGTGATGCCCGACCACCGCGACGTTCGTCTTCCAGAGTTCGACGATGTGCGGTGTCTTTTCAAGGTAGGGGGATTATGTTCTATTTTAATGGATCAAAATTGTTCTTGTTCTACATTGTAAAAATGGGATTGTCTTTGGCCAACTGCTACCGCCTAACGCAGAGGGCGCGGGCCGAACGCACACGGCCCGATGACCCTCCGACGTTTCTTGTTCTTTTAATTCGTGAATGGAAGAGGCGGCGATGGGAGAAGTGGTGGTCATGCGCTGGCCGCATGCGGAAGAACCGCGGGCCACTCAACTGGGAAAGAACCGGCTGGCTATTGTTGATTGGGCCGAAGGGAGGAACCGCGGTGCCCCACGGCACCGCGCTGCGAAGAACCGCAACCCGCACAGTGCGGGCTGCTTCGGCAGAAGAACCGGCCGGCTCATCGGCCAGCTAGGAGGAGGAAGGCCGCGACACCAGGGTTCTGCACTGGACGAGCCGTGGTCCGGACTAGTGGGCCACTTGCACCAAGAAGACCGGCCCGCTTCGGCCGGCCGGTTTGGGAGGGCGGCGCAGCTTGGTGCCGCCAGTTCAGGCAGTCCCCCCCCCCCCCCTCAGACCGCTCGGTCAGCCGTTCGGGCCACGCACTTCCGGGCCAGGTCGCACCCCGCCAGGACGGACCGTGTGTTTCATCGGGCCGGTCTGACCCGCCAACTCTGGGTTGACCCAACCCGCCAGCCCACTGGGCTTAACGGGTCGGGCCCCTTTTCACTTAAACGTGAATAACATGAAGACCGCGCGTCCGATCGATACACCGTCTATGGCACTGGGACCCTTGCGATGAGGCGGTCCTTTTTAAATACTCTAACTGAGTTTTTGGATGACTTTGTAAAATGGTCGGGTTTGGAATGAATGAAATTCCAACAGGGCCCTCGGAGCGGAAACACTTATAACTTAAGGATCGGACGTCTGATTGAAGTTTCGTAGACTATGTTGGATTCCAATTGATGAGCCAATTCCTTTGGAATACTCTACATAGGATTTGGATGTGGTTTGAGTATGGTCGGGTTGGATTGTACCCGAAATCCAACCGGACCCCTAGAACGGAAATGCTAATAACTCACAGACCGGGCATCTGATTGACGCACTGTCTATTGCGTTGAGACCCCTATGACGAGTTGGTCATTTGAGATACTTCCACGTGAGATTATGTGACACATGGAAGTATCGACCAGTAGATCGTGGAGCAAACCCTCCGAGAGACGAGCGTACAGAGTGCGGAGACCTAGTAGTTGTAGACCTGATGACAGCTGGACCGATTCGACTCGGAGTGATTCAATTAGCCCAGTGGATGGAGCGCTTCGTTTGGAGGTAGACCCACGGAGAACGGAGCACCTGGTTTGGTAGCATACCCGTGATACTCAATAAGAGGTGTACCTCTGTAGGCTATTAGGGGGAGTTCTACTGTGTTGGGGTGATAGACCCACAGTGGAGGACCACCTGTTTTGGCAGGAAACCCACGGTACTCGACAAGAGAAGTACCTCAGCAGTCTCAGGTTAGTGATTAGCACCTCAGAGTCGTGACAGGGCCACTTTACTTGACAGAGGAGGAGTTCTCCAGCAGTTGTGGTTTCGTCAATGAAAATCCTGGTTTGAGCTTAGTAAATGACCTTTGTGTTTTCCACATGATTGAGATGAGTTACTTGATAACTTAGGTATATGTATGGGCATATACCTAAGTAAATGTTATCAGTTGGTATCTTTCTTTGTGGTTTATTCATGTTGGATTTAGTGAGACCTTGAGGGTCTCGGTGTCCCTACGGAGTATCGTTACACTCACCCTTGCACTGGTTATTCCCACACCTCGTTGTGTTGGATGTAGATGACAGACAAAGCTGACCGAGGCAGAGTGTACGAGGACTGGACAATACCCAGAGGTGGACACTTGGTGTGACGACACACGGAGTCGACCGATAGATGCGATGTTCTTCGGATGACATTTGTACCTACCCTTCAGGTTGGAACCTGGAGGATGATCCAAGAACTGCTTCACCATTCAACTGTTTTTCTTTTCAGTTGTACCTTCTTCCAATTGTAGATGTACCTTTCTGTTGGGCCTGTATTTTCAGCCCCTTTGTACTTTAATCACACTTGTTATACTTCTTTACTTATTTTTTTCTTTCTCTTTTACTCTGGTTGTGTGTGTTACATTTTATAAATGCAATGACTTCACAGTTTTTACGGAAATACGACTTTGGTGCTAGTCGCCAGCCCCTGGCCTATAGAAGGTGGGCTTGGGGTGGTCACGACACGGGCCTCGGGGGACAAGTCGTGAAAATTTGTTATCAGAGGAGTCGGTTCTACTATAGAACATAGGACTCTGATATTTCCTTTCTGTGAAGCAATAGTGTTAAGGGAACTGAGTGTGGTTCTTAGTTCAGGGAGTCTAGTTTTGGTACGGCGGCCGAAGTATCCATACATTAGGACCCTGACTTCTGATTTTAGACTCAGTGCATGAAAACACTTATTGTGTTTCTGTTTCCGAAATTTTTCTTTTTAATTCAGCTCAACCAGTTCATCTCACTAGGTTTAAATCGTTTCACCGTGTCTCATCTGTTCAGGATGCCTCCACGCAGACAGTCAGTTGGAGTTCCGAGAGAGTACATGATGACGGCCCACAGAGCGACGAGGCTCCAGTACAGGGCCCTCTTACTATGTTGCCACCTTCATGTGGTGTAGCAGAAGCACCACCACCCATTAGGCAGAAGATGCCACCAGCCGTACTAGAATACGGTGCACGCTGACAGAGCACATTGGATGAGTTCCAGCAGTAGAGGCCTTCGATGTTATAAGGCGAGGCAGATTCCCAGGAAGCAGTGGACTGGCCGGAGGCGATTTATAGAGTTCTACCCCTAGTTTAGACACTAGTAGAGAAAATGGTGATCTTATCTATTGGTGTTTCCCAGTGAGTTACCATGAGGTTGGTCCGCAAAGTGATGAGGCTTCAGTACATGGAACTATGCCTAAGATAGTACCTTCGGGTAGTGTGCTAGCTATATCACTACATATTGGTCATCAATTTCAACTGGCAGTATCGGTAGATGACACATGTAGTCTTAGTGTCTTACACATGTTTCAGCATCAGATACCCCTCTGGTTCTAAGGTGAGCCTGACTCAAAGGCAGCTAAGGACTAGATTGAGGAGGTGGATGAGTGTTTTCTAGAGCTTATACAGCTTCCTCAAGATGACATATCGGTAGCTGAGTATTCATCGAGGCATACCGATCGTTCCGGGTACTCGATGAATGTGATACGATCAGCGCTTTAGGGCTCGGACTACCAAATGAGGTGAGTTTATAAGATATCTGAGCCAGCACTATTTCAACTATGCATTCCTACTTATGCTAGGGTTTTAGAGAGAACCTTTGTGGTTGAATGTTCTTTGGAAAAACGAATACAGCTAGTGAATGTTAGCATTGGGAAAGTAGGGAACTGATGCCAGTCTCAGAGACTTAGGTGTGTAAAATGTTTTAAGAAGAGGAAGTGTTTAGGATAGATGAATCTGCAGAGCAGCGTACAAGGAATCAGAGCTAGGAGGGCAGCATGTGGTGATGTACATTTATACATGTTACAACCATCCGCCTCTGTAGTCCCCTCTAGGCTCCGGTAGTAGGACAGAAGGGGAAGAGAGAAGCTACATGCAGTCAAGAAGTATGACCCAAGGGCTCTAGGAATGATTCGAGGTACGGTCTGTGTCTACTACTAGCTACCATAACAAAAGACATTGGTACGAATCATTCCTTCCTTCCACAAATCTTGTCCCGGACCTAGAGTTTCTGGTTAAGCAGTTGACTTGACCCTCACATCTAGAGATACCTTTGAGAGGAGACTTGATAATCACGCTTACGTCGATAGTGTGATCTGACCCTTTAGTTTATATTTTCGGTTGAACCCCTTGGTGGCAGCGTCGAGGCCTTACGACGTTAGTTTGGGTATGGACTGGGCAACCACAGTTCATACACTAATTGACTGTATTAGGAAAAGAGGTTGTGGTTTACCTACAACATTGGGATGGGTTTTCCTTGGTCGGTGAAAAGGAAACCCTAGGAAGCACAGGATGGAATCACGCATAAGTGGGTGCAGTTGATCACTCATGAGTTGGACAGACATATATTTTTTCCAGACTTCTCTAGAGTTTTTACACCGCTTTTAGCATTAACGAATAAGGGGAAACCCTTCATGTGGTCAGAGAGATTCCATCAGAGCTTTTCATGAGCTGAGGTAGAGGTTGACTAGTGTGCCCATCTTGAGGCTACCGGAGAAGGTGCAGATCATCCATGAGTGGATGAAGACAGCACAGAGTAGACATAAGTCCTATACTGATAGGAGACGTAGACCACAGGTGTTCGAGGATGGCGACCACGTCTTCTTACGGGTCTCACCTCGACCAGGTCTACGACGATTTGGCCGGGGAGGCAAGTTATCTCTCTGTTTCATCATACCATTCCCGGTCCTCAACAGAGTAGGTGAGGTGGCTTACCGCCTGGCCCTTCCACCTCAGTTTCACCGGGTTCATGACGTCTTTCACGTATCTCATCGGAGGAGATACGTGCACGACTCGACCAACATCATCGATCATGGGGAGTTGGATATCAATGACGGGGCGACGTTTGCTGAGGTCTCGGTGGAGATTGAGGATTGATAGGAGTGGGTCCTATATGGACAGTTGATTCCTTTGGTGCGCATTCGCTGGCAGCACGGGAACCTCTAGGATAGCACTTGGGAGCGGGAGGCACAAATGCTATCTCAGTATCCCAATTTGTTTTCCTAGTGTGTGTTATAGCTTTATGGGGATGTAAATCCCTGAGGTGGTAGTAATGTAAAGACCCTTAATTTTGAAGGAAATTGTTTCTTTATTATTTGGAATTTTACGAGTCTGTGGCTTCTGACGGAACTTGATTATGAGGCCCGGTGTGCCCGGAATCAATTTTTGAAGTTTTTTTAGGTAAGTTCAGTAAATGTACGTGCAGGTTTTTATATCTTTTGAACTGGTGCTCGAAATTGAAATCTGAGGACACCGATGAGCTCACAACGCCGGTTTTCTATTAAGGGGACCTCTACCGTAGTTGCGTTTTATGCGGGATGAATGTTAAAAATTGGGGTTTGATTAAAAAGTTAAATAAAATTGTTTAGGACAATTTTATTCACCTTAGTGGTTAAATACTACATGGGGAAGTTAATGGTGGGGCCCACACCCACATATCTTCCCATGTGTGGATATTTGTTAGGTGGGGCCCACATGATCCCCAACCATTCATCTCCCTTATATCTCCCTTAAACTCCCTAATTTAAATCCCCTTGTTTAATTATTTTCAACTCCCCCATTTAATTGGGTGGAGCCACTCCACATTCCACCTCCCTCTCTCCATTTAATTCTTTGCCAACTCATCTCAATTGATTAAACAAATCTTCAATTAATTAATTGAACATTTTTATTTAATTTGAAAATACATGGCATGTTATTTTATGGGAGGAACATTTTATTATTTTGGTTGGCAATATTGGTGGGAGAGCTCTTGAGAGGATTTAGAAGGAAGTGTTCTTCTCCGATGAAGAACACCAACCTTAAAAAAGAATGAATTTCTCCCTCGACGAAGAACGCTCAACGGTTTGAGGAACGCGAAGTCACCAATGACGCTTCTTCTTCGGGTGCAATGTGATGAAAACAAAATCGACACTGATCTTCCGCGACGCCCGACCACCGCGACGTTCATCTTCCGCAGTTCGATGACGTGCGACGTCTTTTCGAGGTAGGGTGATTATGATCAATTTTAATGGATTAAAATTGTTCTTGTTCTACGTTGTAAAAATTGGATTGTCTTTGGCCAACTGATACCGCCTAACGTGGAGGGAGCGTCCCGAACGTACACGACACGAAAACCCTCCGACTTTTCGTGTTATTTTAATTCGCGAATGGAAGAGGTGGCAACGGGAGAAGCAGTGGTCGTACGCCGCCCGCATGCAGATGAATCGTGGCCTGAAACTGCGGACCACTCGACCGAGAAAGAACCGGTCAGCTATAGTCGGTCGGGCCGAAGGGAGGAACCGTGGCGCCCCACGGTGTCGCGCTGTGGAGAACCACGGCCCGCACAGGGCGGTCTGCTATGGCGGAAGAACTGGCCGGCTCATTGGCCGGCCGGACAGAAGAAGGCCGCGGCACCAAGGTGTCGCGCTGGCTGATCTGCGGCCCGCCCGAGCAGGCCGCTTGCACCAAAAAGGCCGGCCGGCTTCAGACGGCCGGTTTGGGAGGGCGGCGCCGCCGGTTCGGGCAACCAGGGGGCCTCCCCCCCCCCTTGGACCGCTCGGCCCCTTCGAGCTGAGCCGTGCCCCGTCGGGCCGGACCATGCCCATTGGGTCGGGCCGCGCGTTTCATCGGGTAGGGTCGGACCCGCCAACTCTGGGTTGACCCGGCCCGCCATCCCACTAGGCTTAACGGGCCGGACCCGTTTTCACTTAAATGTGAATAACATGAATACCGTGCGTCCGATCGACGCGCCGTCTATAGAATCGGGACCCTTGCGACGATGCGGTTCATTTTAGATACTGTATGTTAGTTTTGGATGACTTTGGAGAATGACTGGGTTTGGAATGAACGAAATTCCAACCGGGCCCTTGGTGCGGAAACACTTATAACTTAAGGACCGGACGTCCGATTGACGTGTCGTCGACTATGTTGGATTCCACTTGATGAGACAATTATTTTGGAATACTCTACATAGGATTCTGATGTGGTTTGAGCATGGACGGGTTGGATTGTACCCGAAATCTAACAGGGCCCCTGGAACGGAAATGCTAATAACTCATAGACCGGGTGTCCGATTGACGTGTCGTCTATTGCGTTGAGACCCCTATGATGAGGCAGTCCTTTGAGATACTTCCACGTGAGATTACGTGACACTTGGAGGTATCGAACAGTTGCTCGTGGAGTGGACCCTCCCAGAGACGAGTGTACGGAGTGCAAAGACCTAGTAGCTGTAGACCTGATGAATGCTTGACCGATTTGACTCGGAGTGATTAGATTAGCTCAGTGGACAGAGCGCCCGGTTTGGAGGCAGACCCATGGAGAACAGAGTGCCTAGTTTGGCAGCATACCCAAGGTACTCGATAGGAGGATAACCATTGTAGGCTATTAGGGGGAGCGCTACTGTGTTGGGGTGGCAGACCCACAGCGGTGGAGCACCCGATTTGGCATCAGACTTGCGGTACTCGACAGGAGGATCACCTCAGTAGTCTCAGGTTATTGAGTAGCACCTTGGAGTCGTGACATGTCCATTGTACTCGACAGAGGAGGAGTTCTCTAGTAGTTGTGGTTTCGTCAATGAAAATTATGGTTTGAGCTGAGTCAATGACCTTTGTGTTTTCCTCATGATTGAGATGGGTTACTTGATAACTTAGGTATATGTATGGGCATATACCTAAGTAAAGGTTATCTATTGATATATTTCTTTGTCGTTTATTCTTGTTGGATTTAGTGATCCCTTGAGGGAATCGGGGTCCCTACTGAGTATCATTATTCTCACCCATGCACGGGCTATGGCTGCACCTCATTATGTTGGATGTAGACGACGGACAGCGCTAGCCGAGGCAGAGTGTACGAGGAAAGAATGATACCCGGAGGTGGACACTTGGTGTGACGGCACACAGAGCGGACCGATAGATGTGAAGTGCTGAGGAGGAAATTTGTACCTACCCTTCAGGTAGGAACCTGGAGGACGATCCAGGAGCTGCTTCACCATTTAGTTGTTTATCTTTTTAGTTGTACCTTCTTCCATTTGTAGTTGTACCTTTCTATTGGGATTGTATTTCCGGTACCATTGTACTTTTATCACACTTTTTATACTTATTTACTTAGTGTTTGCTTCCGCTTGTACTCTGGTTGTGTGTGTTACGTTTTATAAAGGCAATGCCTTCCCAGTTTTTATGGAAATATGCATTTGGTGCTAGTCTCCAGCCTCTGGCCTATGGAAGGCGGGCTTGGGGTAGTCATGATACGGGTCCCGGGGGACGAGTCATGACATCAAAGATCTTATGTCTGAAGAAGAAATATTCCATCCCATATTCTCACATGTTGATAGTTAAGGTGAGATATATGTCTGATATGAGTATTCATTTTACAGGTAAGTCTAGCGTTTTACTCTAAAATGTATGCCCTATATATTGGCTCATTGATTAAGGGGGTGTGGCTCTCTTGGATGACTAAATATAGAGACATGTTAAGAGAGAATGTGTAATATTATCTATGTTAGATTACACCAATATCTTTAAAATAGGGGTTGTTATTATAAAGGGAATTCATGTTTGTGTTTCCTTATATAGTTTTACATATCATTCTTGCCTATTCTCAACACCCCATTTTTTCATGGGAACCTATGATTGAAGAAGGGTTCATTGTTTTATGAATTCTATACTTATCTATATCCATAGGATTTGGAGGAGGACTTGATAATTATATTTGAATCATTCCAAATAATAAAATGTTAATTCTTGTATAATTTAAAATAATTTTATCATTATACGTTATAATAAAAAATATTAAAAATTATATGATACTATATATAAATTATATTTTCAAAGAATAATATTTTTTAACTGAATAATGTATTAGGTGATATATAAACACTTTGATAAATTAATAAATTATCACGCCATGCAATTATTGTTTTCTTTTTTAAAATTAATTTATTATTTTACATATATATATTTATGTTTTTGAAAAATTAAAATATATATGATAGAATCATTATATATATATATATATATATATTATTAATTAATAATTTTATTATGTTTTCATTAAAAATATTAATCGTTTTTTGAAATCAATATATTTATTTTTTAAATATAAATGCATTATTTCAAATAGTAGATATAGTTTTTATATTTATGATTTCAAATCTAAATTGTTTTATAAAAAAATATATTAATTATTTTATATATATATATATATTACATGTTTTATAAAATTAAATAATGGTTAAGAAAATAAACATATGGAAATAGGAGTTGGGGTAAAGTGGTGCCTCACAGCCTGGGTTGAGGGACCCGAGGGTTTATTTGGGATTGATTTTGCTGAAATGGGTCCGTGTTCAGCTAAGCGATACAAAAATGTTTATTTTGGGTTTATTTGTGTTTGATTTTTTACGACCGTCATTTTACTCTTTCTCACTGCCAAAATATTTTTCAAAACTGTTTAACATATTTTTCTTATCTAAATTGCATTTGGATTATTAATAGTGGGTAAAACATTTTTGTATGTTGGTATGAATCAAACATACTAGTTTCTTTCTTTAGATGAATATAATTCATCAAATTATATGAATATATATTTGATATATTTTATTTATTGTACATTTTAATCATCATCTTGCATGGTAATATTATTTTTGTCTCTATATTAACAGTTCTATTTATTGCTATAAAATCCTTCCAGTAGTGCGAAAAAGTAAATTACAAATAGTTTGAGAGTGAGTGTGTGTGCAAAATTGTTATAGTAGAATAAGTTCTTCTGTATGTGGTTGCAAATAATGTAAGGGGAATTTATATATTTTCAAATATTTAATTATATGAAATATTATTCCTATAAGGTATTTCATTTTTTTATATTTGGTTTTAATTTTATGATGATCAATAAAAAATCATTTTCTTATAATTTTTTTCTTTTTTGAAAGAAACCATAGTAAAAGAAATAATTTTGATATTTTTCAAATTTTTATTTTTTTGTAAACTTCATTTAAAATATTTCATTTTCAATGTTAATAAGGGTGATTTAATGATTATGTTCAAATTATAATTATCCAATATCAAATTAGTATTGGGATCATTTCATTTAATTTGATATTGTTGACACCAAAATTTGGGAAGAGGAAGAACAAACGAAGTTCCTTTGGGGCTGCCTCACAAAGCTTGTTCTCAGAGCCCCGTAGCACTGCAGCCAGCGCCAAGATTTACCCTTTGTGAATCCATCATGGAGCAAGGATGCGGGAGGCTCTGCGATCCGATTTGATGTTTGTGAAGCCACCATCGTGCAAGGAGGCGGGAGGCTCCATGATCTGATTTGACATTTGTGAAGCCGCTCTCGAGCAAGGAGGTGGGGGGCTCTACAGTTAGGACAAAGTGCCACGTAGCTCTATGCCAAGAGAGATCTGCTTCGCAGTTCCTCGTGCCTATAAATATCGGACTCCCCTCAAGCCCCAAGGATGGATCCTATGACCTTTTTCTTTATTAGTTCTCAAATCAAGAAGTAGTTTCAACTCTGCGAACCATAAACTCTTCAAGATACTTTAGCATCATGATGTGCCTTTCCATTTTCTTAAATTCAACCACCCTTCAAAGAGGGATGCCCTTTATGGATCCCACGGGCCTCCGTGAAGATAGCGGATCTCCAAGGGGACTTGGGTATTTTAGGATCACTTATGATTTGCGAAGTACCCTCCATGAACATATAACCCACATGACAAGGCAGGGTCATTATGCTTCGCGAAGCACACCGCTTCGCAGTGGTACGCTTCACATGACACCCTTTCTTCATGAAGCTCTGCTCCGCGAAAGCCTTTTCACTTCGTGAAGAACCTTCCATATACACCTATGCACTATGCCCTATGCATAGGATATGACACTTAACTCTGTGAATCATACCCCTCTGTGAATCCCCTCCACTATATAAAGCATCAAAGCTTCATGAGGCTTCTTCTTGTGGACCCCTTTGTTCCACATCCCCTTTTCCCATGTGACCCTCTAGGTTTTCATGAAGTGATCTGAAAGTCCCTTTGGTGGTGCTTAATGTTCCGTTTCTTCGCTTAATGATTCTTCGTACAGATACGCTAACGCCTATTGCTTCTTCACATAGACACGCTAGCGTGAGTCTCTTAGTGGATCACTGCACGGCACCCCCTCACCACGACATTGCTGGTGCCTTCCCTTCACCAATGGTTAAAGAATGCTGGTTATGTATGTCATAGGGGTGCGGTGTAAACCCACCTCATCCGAGCTACAGGATGTTAAAATTCCAAGCGCCACCATCTTCATCACAAGATGTTAAACTATAAACCTACCCCGTGAATCATACACAGGGTTCCCTATCTCGGAAATTCTCTACGCCAGCTCGTCTCCTCGGGAGTGATCTCTTCCTCACATGTAATGAGATCTTCTTTGCCAGAGCGGGGCATGTCTGCGGGGAAGGGAAAACATCTTAGTGTAAGCCCCTATACTTTATTGTGGGAGGCAGTATCCTTGCTTCCTCTACTCTCTACTTTGGTTCCAAAGACCAGAGGGGGGATGGGCACTGGAACCCTCCTCTTTTCCGTGCCAAATCTCTCTCCTGTTGGGCTTTGTCACCACCTCATCCTCCATCCTGGAGTAAGTCCCAATCTCCATATCCATGTGTTGCTAACCATGCATAAGCCCATGTTTCATTTTTGGGTTGCTAACCATGCATAAGCTCTTGTTTCCCTTTTAGGCCACTAACCACGTGTAGGCCCCACTTCACCTCGCACGGATGCATCTTTTGCGACGTGATCGTTAGGTCTTTGTTGTCTCTTGTTTCTCACACTGAGAATGACTCACGTGGGCTTAAAGTAATCATTGACCATAACATCTTCTATGGGTCTCCCTAGAGTGTATGTCCCAAACCATCCGAACTACACGGACTTTGATCATTTTCAAGGCAAGGTACATAGAAAGCCTCCCTAAGGTTCAAGCCCAACAACCATTGGTTCCCGACCATTTCACATTGGTTCCCCAACACCATCATGAACTACGTGGACTTTGACCTTTTCCAAGGCAAGGTACGTAGGAAGTCGCCCTGAGGATCAAGCCCAACACATATTGGTCCTGACCCCCTTCACGTCGGCTCACCAACACAATCCAGAACTACGTGGACTTTGATCTTTTCCAATTCAAGATACGTAGGAAGCCTCCCTGAGGTTAATTCCCAACACCTATTGGTCCTAACCCCATTTACGTCGGCTCACCAACACCATCCCAAACTATGTGGACTTAGATCTTTTCCAAGGTAAGGTACGTTGGAAGCCTCCCTGAGGTTTAATCCCAACTCCTATCGGTCCAAACCCCCATCATGTCGGCTCACTAACACCATCCCAAACTACGTGGACTTTGATCCTTACCAAGACAAGGTACATAGGAAGCCTCCCTGAGGTTCAAGCCAAAATCATATCAGTCCCGACCCCCTTCACGTCAACTCACAAACACCATCCCTAACTACATGGACTTCGATCCTTGTTAAGACAAGGTACATAGGAAGCCTTCCTGAGGTTCAATCCCAAATCATATCGGTCTCGACCCCTTTCATGTCGGCTCACCAACACCATCCCGAACTACATGTACTTTGATCCTTTCCAAGACAAGGAACCCAGGAAGTCTCCCTGAGGTTCAAGCCCAACACCTATTAGTCCCGACCCCCTTCACATCGGCTCACCAACACCATCCCAAACTCAAGGGATTTTGATCATTCCCAAGGCAAGGCGCATAGGAAGCCTCCCTAAGGTTCAAACCCAACTCCTATCAGTCCCGATCCCCTTCATGTTGGCTCACCAACACCATCCTGAACTACATAGAAATTGATCTATGCCTCCTCGGTAGGGTACGTAGGACACCTCCCTGAGGTTCAAGACCAACTCCCATTGGTCCAGACCACTTCACGTCGGTCAACCCTCATCCTGTATGACGTTAAACTGTATTTCTCTTTTCATCCCGTAATAAGTTAAACTGTACCATTCGAACTACGTGGGATTTTATCCTTGTCCCCTAGGCAAGGTACGTAGAAAGCCTCCCTGTGGTCCAACCCCGACTAGCAGTAAGCCGTTGTGTTCCCCGACCAGTGGTAATCCATTGGAACCCCAACCAGCAGTAAGCCTTTGTGATACTCTAATTGAAGGTAAGACGTTTCATTCCCCAATTGATGGTATGATGTTGTGTTCCCCACTAAACGGTAAGCCGTTGTGTTTCCAAATTGACGGTAAACCATTGTGTTCCCCAATCGACGGTAAGCAGTTGTGTTCCCCAATCGATGGTAATCCATTGTGTTCCCTAACCAACGATAATCCATTGTGACCCCATCCAGTGGTAAGTCATTGGAACCCCAGTCAGTGGTAAGCCGTTGCACCCAACCAGCGGTTATTCTTTGTGGTCAACAATCGACGGTAAGACATTGTAGTCCCATTATCTGGTACACACGTCCATGGTCTGCCCCTCGAGCATCAGATCAATCTGAGCTGCTAAACATGCGTAATCCCTAGCATGTCATCGGGTCGTTGTCCTCTGCGCACACCTCAATTCCATTCCCCATCCTGAACTACATGGGCTCTGATCCTTGCCAATACAAGTTACGTAGGAAGACTTCTTCAGGTTCAAGACCATCCTTCATGTCTCATCCTGGTCTTTCCCTCAATCCTATGTGTTTCAGGAAGGTCATGCCCCAACCCAGAGGTTCCACTTCCTCCAGGTCCCATCCATACGGGTCACCTCCTTAGGTGTCCCATCACCTCACCGAACTACACGGACATTGATTCCCTTCCACGAGGATACCTAAGAAGTCTCTTCAAGACTCAATCCCAACATACATGTCGCTCTTATGGTGGTTCCACGTCATTCTCCATCCACATCATTCAACTCTCCATCATCAATCACGACTCTTACATGGGCCGCCACATCTCGGTGAGATCATGTCACCCACTTTCTCACTTCTCCTAGAAGAAACCGGGTGACTAACCACGTTTTAGTCCCAGCATCAGTGTTCCCTCCAGGGGTTGTACCCATATGATTCACTCCCGTCAATGTTCTATTCAGTCCGATCTGTCTCTGCTAAATGTTAAACTCACGACATACCATGTGTTGAACAATGGAAGCTGAGGAAAATCTAAGAGACATTCCTATGTAATATAATTCCCCACATATGGAATGGTATGACTTGGGATTTCATGCCCTCGAGAAGCCCTATAATAAGGGGAAGAAACCCAGATGCTCCAGTGTTCCAGTGTCCAGACACTCCAGTGATGTCCAAATTGACTACTCCCCCGACCGAAGGTGGCTACCCTGTCCGGACCCCATGGAATGTTCTGAAAGAAGCAGTATAATTAACCGACGTCCATGAAGACATGACACTGGGAAGAGTTTCATGAACAATGTATTAATCTATTAGGGAGACCCGGACTAGGTAACGAGTTATGAGGAGGAATCCATGGAAGGAGGAACCGACATCCCATCATCCTATTTTGATCAAGGAGCAAACTTCCTTGAATAATAAATGAAGGTCACCCGCCATTGGAAAGTGGGAATGCGGGGTAACAGTCAATGCACCCTCCTCAGCAGATGAATGCACGTGCCCTAACGAAGGCATTAGAAAATAAATGGTTAACCTTACATGAAGTTCTTCTCCTAAACAAGGAGATTAGTATCATTTGAGGCATCAATAGACTAGTGTGTCACCGGATCAAGTTATCCGGTGTCAGGTATTGCCAATCAAATAACGGGCCTGGCGTGAAACTCACCATATGTTGGGGCAGTTGAACATTGGACATACGGGTCTATGACATTTTCAGTGTGGATCCTTCTTACCAGCCATGGAAGACATAATGGTGATGGGGAATTGGATGATGATTTCCTTGTTTTTTCACTAAGTGTTTTATCTCCCTTCCATCCAGGACCCATGTTGCTGTAACAAAAAACCGATCACCAACCATCCACTGGCACAGGGGAAGGGGGAATGTCAATGTGTAAGTCCCATGTGGATCCATATCTTATGTGACAGTTTCCATGTCCAAAACTGTTGGGCGCCCGTGCCCAATCTCCCCATTAGAATTTGTTCAACGAAGGGTGATAAACGACATCGTCCGTCGATATGTGGAGGAGGGGATTATCCTGACTCGGGATATGGCCCACCAGGATTTAAAGGCATCTGCACCTCATTGTCACCACCGCCACCAAGGGACACACAGGGAGCCATAACCCCCCACTCCGACGCACAACCATTTCCGGAGCCATTCCCCAGAATGCATCGATGACTCCCTCCCCTACGCTGATGAGGTGGGGGATGTTTGGCCAACCTGGCCGAGATCCCGTTCTAGGGGCTCCCAAGGAGGGCCCCCACTAGGTCGCGACTGTGCCTCCACCCGGACCCACGAGCTGAGGAGCAGGTAAGATATGTTCCTACACCATTGACCCATGTCCTGCTGACCCGACTCTAGCATCTGGCGCAGGCCGAGGACACCCGCTAAGGGGCATAAATGTCGGCAACTACTATGGATCATGCCACCACTGACGTATAACATTAGTCCCCTATCTATTCTTAGTAGGGAAACTCATACACTCAACATGGATCGAGGCCCGAACCACCCCAAGGGTAGGCTGGGTCGACTTTCTTGGTCGCCGGCACAGGTAGCGCCTGCCTCGGGCCGACCCGCATCAATGACCCCCCCCCCCCACTACGGAGGTCCTCCCCGTACCACCCCCATTGAGATTACAAGTCATCCTTGCTTCCAAGATCGACATGAAGGTTCACCCAATTCCACCTTTAATCCGTATGAGGGTCCTCCCCATGGTAGTGACACTCAGTATGGAAACCTCTTCTGTGATCATGACATCAGGTATGAAGTTTTTCCTCCTGCCACAGGCCTCCGACGTAGAGATGTTACACATCCAGTCAATCTCCATCGTGGGGCCTCCCCCATGTCCTTACAGTTCCCAGAGAAGGTCCTCCTCACCCCAGCAATCATAAGGGTGAGGGTCAGCCTCGCTTCATTAGAACCCAGCACAGAGGTCCTACCCATATTTGGATTGACCAATATGAGGACCCTCCTCGCACTAATGCTACCAGGGGAAATAAGAATGGAGGTCCAACCCATGCTCCTACCAGCTCCGCCGGAGGTCCAACCCACTCCAACACTTCCCTTGGATATTCTATTATCACATTAGGTAGTGGACACGGAGGTCATACATGTGTTACCTTTGACATCGTTCCAGGTGCTCCTCGCACCCCAACACACTCAGGCGGAATTGATGTCCACCCCAGCACCAGCTCGGCTGAAGGAACTACTCAAGCCAGAAATCTACCCTATCTCGAAGAACCATCCCGGGGCAGGAAGGAAGTTCATGGCCACAATAAGAATAATGATGGGAAGATTTATACTGAGATTAAACATGTTTTCTTCTCATATTCTGAGGCGGAATATGACTCCGTAATGAAACCCTCAGCTCGATCCACTGTGTTAGGGGTCGGGGTAGGAGCGAGGCACATGAGCCTCATACGTTCGGAATGCAAGGCCCACCAAATCCATGCCACCCTCCGCAGATACATACAGGTGGATAGAGTTTTGGCATCTCCCTAGGTTATGGCCGTGCAATCTCCACCATCATCACCAGGATCATTCTCTACCTCTACTAGAGATCACGGAGAGTTATTTTGGGGGATGATGGAGAACAAGCAACGACATGGTCCACCACCAGCAGCTGTAGTCCCTCCAACAGAAACTACAGTTACCAGCCCATCTTATCAATATGTGGTGGCCAAGTCACTGCACTCTTAGGAGTATAGATCGAGATACAGTGTCTTTTCATACCGCTCTCCGTATTCTCCACCAGCTATCCTACCGTCTTAGTGGTATCCTTGAGTACCACTATCATTTCCCCAGCCGCCTCCAGTTGACTAGTGGGGAAATGAATGGTCAGACCCTGATTTTGGGCCGAGGAGCTTATGGGACATTCTTGTAGCAGACCATTTCTTGAAGATGTTTTGTCCAATCGCAACACCAAACTTCAGTGCACCAAAATCTCTCACCCATGAGGAATTTGGATGTTTTCGGTAGACCCTATGGGAAATGAATTTCCATATTCTTCATCGACGAGTGGCCTATCCCAAGATCCATGTACACTTGGAATACATTGGCCAACAATGTCATCTGGTTGATTTAGCCACAATCCCCATGGCCCAGCGCCTTTAGTCACCAAGCTGCCATAGGACCCTCCAACAAAGCTGTGTCCAGAGAATTAATGTGCTCTGTAGGATAATCAAGGAGGCCTCCCCCATGTACAGATCCATAGATGGGGGTAGTACACGGCCCTCCACTTCAGTTCCATCTGGTACCAGCCTGATTTCCTAGGTGATATTGAGGATATGCCTCTAGGAAGTGTCCCGATTATCATGACTGATCTATCGGAGGAAGAGACGGAAGCAGAACTCCTTGGGGAAAACATACCCCCAGGGGGTGTTCCACAACTTTTAGACCCATCAGGAAGGGTTACTCTCTAGTAGAGAAATCTACTAGCTCTTCCCATATGCACCGAGGCATTGTTCCACAGCCGAAATCTCAACAAGGATAAAGAGCACCTCGGAGCCGTCAAACCCTCCGAATCATCTGGTTGGGTACAAAATTTGGAGGATGATCTTGAAAAATCCACATTGCGTCAACATATCACTAAGCACAAGAAGATGGTTGATGACCTCCTTATTGAGCATGCCGTGGAGCAACGAACATACTATGGTAATCCTCGGCCAGGGCAACTGAGGTGGACACAACTTCCCCCCAGCGAATTGCCTTCAGGTGATCCTTACTATCCTGACAACGTAGATAGGGTTGAGTCAGAAACTTATGGCAAGAGGGCACGATATGTGTCGCCAAATCTACCTGAGCAATGCAAAAACCCCCAGTACCCTGCTCAGGTCCCCCCAGACACTCTGTAGGTCATCCCACCAGTCGCTCCACGAGTCACTGGGCCAACCTATCATGTTGAATAACCCTCCAACTCGCTGTTGGTCAGGGATCCCCATCAAAACAAGAACACCACACAGATGATCCCATGGTTGTGCTCATTTCTCACCTTGAGGCATTGGAAACACGACAAGTGAAATTCACGCCTAATGGAAAGCCGTATCCAGCATGAGTGGAAGATATTTCAGCATCCAAAAGTTTCAGAAATCCCACCATTTCCCCCTTCAATGGGATGGGTGACCCGTTTAAGCATCTGACCCATTTCATTTCAAGGTGTGGACCCATGTTTGGAACATCAGCACAGCAGGAGGCTGCCAAACTCTAATGCTTCATACCGACATTGGAAGGGCCTGCATTTGTCTATTACAGCTAGCTACCAATCGGATCAGTAGAAGATTGGGAAGATCTTCGTAGAAAATTTCTTTACCAGTTCAGTTCCACCACTCAGAAGATGAGTATCATAGAACTCTTCAAGTGAAAAAAAGGAATGATGAGTGTGTTGCGAACATTTTTCCCAGTGGAAAGGGCTCATATACTCCCTTGACATGCCACTGAATTAGGAGCAACTGCTGACGATGTATGGGGGGATTTCAATATGGAACTGGTCCCCTCTCTACTCACCCAGAACTAGCCTGGGTGATTCTGAGACTTCTCTGATAAGGCCCAGCACCTAGAGGAAGCCTTATAGCAGGCCAAGTGGGCACAACCGTTGCCTCATGTGATTCCCGCAAAAAGGGACGCTAAGGTTGAGCCTATCGTGGTGGCAGAGATAGAGGCCCCCAGGTAACTGGAGTTGTTACAAGTGGAGCCACCTCCACAGCCTCAAAGAGGCCCTCCACCTCAGGCACAGCCTCTATAAGGGTTGGTGTCCTCAGATGCAATTGTTTTGTACATTGATTACATGAATGTTCACTTATTATATATTGTTCATTGTTCTCCATGACTATAATATAATAATGTCTTGGAATATTTGTTGCATTAATAAGGTCATAGCATATCCCCTCTATGATGATAACCTTGAAATTCTATAACAATATTCATAAATAAAGTTTTGCATTTGGATGACATACTATGATAGGACACATAGTATACAGACTGCCATGTGCGAGTACCCGTAAGAAGACAAGACTCTTTCTCATGGAGTTCACACTTGGTAATCTCCAAGATGGGAGATTATGAGAACAGACCCACCAATATCAATTCTACATGTCTTGGTGTCATTGGACATTTTTATCTACGAGTGTGTGTAATGGTCCTCATACTGGAATATTATCATTAACTCATGTCATGACTCATGTACTTAGATTTACTAACGAAAACCGTCATGCAGACAGTTGGCGGGAAGTAGGGTACGTTGGGTGCGTCACGAGTGTCATGTTGTTAATGGATTAATCGAGGAAGGATTTGTCCCTTCCATTTGTGGAAGTTGATATCTCGGCCCTTTGATTGAAATAGAACTGTCACATTAAATTCCATGGCCATGGTGTGAATGACGAGTTTATTTTAGGTAGTAAAAGAACGACAGATCAAGAATATAGGTTTATGAGACTTCCATGAAACCTGCTTGATGAGATATCGAGACAAAGGGATTAAATTACACAGTAAGAATTTGTATGAGGTGATACGTCAATGCGGCGTCAACTTCTTTCTCTTGGGTGCCTTGACCCATTGCTAGACAGTAATCTTGGACTTTAGGCAAGCCCGCCTAATGCCAACGAGAAAGAGGACTAGAGGGTCACACACAAAGTGTATCCAAGTATCTCAAGTTGAATAATGATTATTCCCGTACGTGGTTTAATAATTATTCAAGGAATCCTAAGTTGTTTTAAATGATGGAGGAAAAATAAAATAAAACAAGTACACGTTGTGTATTATTAAATGTACATGTCGTGTAGTTTTATTTTGGAAATGAAATGAATAAATGAAAAAAAGATATACATGCCTTGTACATTTAATGTACACGCTGTGTACTTTTCAATGAAAAACAAGTACACGCCGTGTATTTATTATTACATGCTATGTAGATTTCCCAGTCGGGATTTTGAGGATATAATATCATTTTATTAAATGATATTTATTATAATCAGCGTGAGCGCATGTCAAGGAATTAATTATTTGACATGGGGGTTTTCAATAAGAGTTAATGAAATAAATGAAACACGTAACACGTCTATTTATTGTCATAACTCTACAACCTCAAACTCGATTATAAATATCCTCACAACCCCAACTCTTTTTCCTGCACAAGAGAATCATTGTGCACAACATCTCTGGAGAATTCTTTCAAGGCCGAAAGAAGCTCTTCCTCCAAGAACGCTCTCAAGACTGAGAGAGATCCTCTCCCATCAGATCAAGATGATCTAAGGCAGACAATGCAAGCAAAGGCTTCTCCACGCTAGCACTTGGAGAATCCTTTGGCGACATCTAGAGAGACGAGTTACACGTGTGGATCACCACTACAGGGAGTCTACACTTGGTTTCTGCGACGCAACGACGGATCACATCGAAAATTTGATCAAGAACATCATCAAAGAAAGAACACCCAAAAGGAATTTCATTATAATTAATTCAATTAATTATAATCAACCTGTAACGATCCTTATTTGTGGTTCCGAGACAAACCATATTATTTGTCTTTTTCTGTGATTCGATCCGTGGAGACTGGCGTTTATCATCATATTGATCCCGGATTGATCATTGCTAATGAAAAAAAGCCAAGTGGGCACATCCACCCACGTGCTTCCGCTGCGCCCGGAACCTTCAAATGGTATCAGAGGGAGGTTACAATGTTGATTATAGTTATTTAATTTTCATTGATAATTTACGCATTTATATTTGATTCAATTCGAAATATATCATTCTATTAATATGAATAAACTAGATCTATTCTTCCTCCTTCGTTTCTTGATTCATATCACAGAAACGACCTTTTAATTTTAATTTTGATTAAAATAAAAATGAGGAATTCATCCGGAGGAGTCGCTCTTTCTGTCTGTACAACATGGGATTACACGGCGTGTAATTAAAACTATACGTCGTGTACTTAGGCTTAACGAACCAGCACTGGTCCACCAAACCATGTCGTGTGAATTGATTATACCTATGTTTTAATCACACTATGTTGACCATAATTTAACGGCATGTGGAAACCAGAATACACGGTGTGTATGTTGGAGCAACACGTCGTGTAGTCTGTTCCGGCCCAGGTGAAATTGTGTACAAAGATAAGTCGTGTACCACGTACACGGGATTGCCAAGCCGATTACCGTGTAACATGGAAGTACACGCTGTATATGATTCATCTACATGCTTTGTACTCCAAAATTTCCAAAGTACAGAAAACACACCAAAGCCCTGGTGTGTACTTTGGATAAAGGGTGAAAAGAAAAATACACGCCGTGTAATTATAACTACACGCCGTGTACTTTCCAGAAATGGAATTTCACCAGGTTTCCTCCAATGTTCAAAGGCCCATACAAGGAATATGGATGAGAATAATCTCAAGGAAATTCAGAGAGGAATTTAAGATAAAGTATTGATTAATTATAAGATCATAATTAATTGAATTCGAGCGCGTCTTATCTTAAATAAAAGAACGATTAAAAGAATTTGAATTCTAAATATGTGTAAATGTCATTGCATACTATGGATGATCATGATCTAGACCAAAGACCCTTTGTATGTGTATGGTTTCATTTAAGTTTATTTAATTTAAATTTTTTGGCCTACGATCCTTCTTCCAATAAAATGTAGGGTCTGTGTGTCCATCGTTTCTTTAATGTAAACCCATGTAATGGAGGATCTCCCAAGCTATAGGAGATGGTTCAAATCCCAAAGCCGAGGCGAAACCGACGCAAGAAGATACAAAGGTGGACAGGTGGGAGCTGCAAAACATGAACCAACAGGTTCAAGGTGTTTTCCCTAGGTCAGAGTTAGCTTATCAAAACTGCTAGATAAGCTAACCAATAGAAGCTCAGGATCATGCCATCTTATTTTATTTATGCTTGATTTCATGGTTTATTTATTATGTATGTGTTGTCATGATCACATAATTAATAAAATGAACAAGCATGCAATGATGGAATAAAATAAAAAACAGACTATGCGTAAACATTATCAGAACATGGTTAATCACTTAAGTAATAATCACTTAATATTAACAAACATGTGATAATACGAAACTATGCATAAAGGAATAAAATCCCTCAATACCATATTAAGTCAGACCAAGCCTTCCGTTACCTGATTAAGGGCAAGACTCAATAAAACTATGTGTTTGACCAACCCTTGTTGGGACACTTACTTTTATAAAGGAAACCCTTATAAAAGGTTTCGGGTTGACTTAACCATATTACATCAAGAGAAGTATCCCTTTTTAGACTTGGTGTAATATTGGAGGCAAGAGTTGAGGAAATCCATGTCAGGATTTCAGGATTGTGGAGTCCACTCAACAGATCAAGGAACTGTAATCTCACGGTTGGAAAAGACCTTCCAACCTAAATACCTTCAAATAGCTTGACCAACCCTTATTGGGGTAATTCGAAGGGAAATATGGATCCTTGACACTAGAATGTCAAAGCAACTTGACATTCCGAGTTCAATGGTGAGGGCCATTGGGACTTGATAAAATAGTGGGAGAATTAATTAATTTATTATTTCTCATAAAATGTAATAAAAAAAGTACTAGTAAATCTTCTCTTTTAATTTGTAGAATCGAAATGAAAAACTCATCAACCACATTTTCTCTGCGATCAATACTGGATAAAGACAATATCCTCACTGGCAGTAACTTCCAGGAATGGTTTAGGTGCCATCGGGTTATCCTACGCCATGAACGAAAGTTTTACGTGCTGGAGTCCTCACTTCCGGATTCTCCTACCCCAGGGGAAAGTGATGAAGATTTCCTGGTATATGATCAACATTTGAACGATGCTCTCGACGTTCAATGTTTGATGCTATCACTGATGTCTAGTGAGCTCATGAAGTCTCATTAAGACATGGATTCCTATAGAATGCTCGAGCACCTCTGTGGTCTATACCAGGAGAGAGAAATACTGGAAAGGTTTGAGATCTCCAAGGCTCTATTTCAGAGCATGATTGGAGAGGGTGCCCCAGCCAGGCCCCATATAGTCAAGCTCATTGGCTACATTGAGCGCTTGGAGGTTCTAGGGTTTAGACTCCCTGAAGAACTGGGTACCAATCTCATTCTTTCATCACTCCCCCAAAGCTTCTCAAACATTATTGTGAACTTCAATATGAACAACATTGAGAAGTCTCTATCTAATCTTCTCATCCTCATTCGCCAAGTGGACACTGACATGAAGCATGAAAAGCCATCTGTCCTCATGGTGAATAAAAGGAAAGGGAAGGCGAAGAAATTTAATCCCAAAGCTTCTTCAAGGCCTTCAAAGAAAAGGAAGATCGAAGGGGAGGCAAAGGAACATGATGCTGTTTGTTTTGCATGTGGCAAGAAAGGCCACTGGAAGAAAAATTGCACCCAGCCAAGGAAGCAAGGGGAAGCTTCAGGTGTGTTTGTTATCGAATCCAATCTATCTATTTCTACTAATTGGGTATTAGATACTGCTTGTGGTTCTCACATCTATATCCAAATACAGGAACCAAGTAGATTCAAGAATATTAATCGAGGGGAGGTAGATCTACAAGCAGCCAACGGAGCCCGACTTGCTGCTGTAGCTGTCGGGGACTACCACCTCACATTGCCTACGGGGATGGTCTTGGTTTTGAAAGGATGTTATTATGTACCCTCTATAACCAAAATCATTATCTCAGTATCCATAGTAGATACTGATGGATTCATCTTCATGTTTGTAAGTGGATGTTGCTATTTTTATAAAGATATCATTTGTTTTGGTAGGGAACATTTATATAACGGCCTTTATGTGTTAAAATACACAAATCAAGTAATGGAAATCGATAACAAAGTTAATTTACATGAATCTTACCACACCCAACTTTGGCATCACCGGCTAGGTCATGTCAATGAGAAACATTTGACAAAATTACATCAAGATGGGTATTTAGAGTCTTTCAATCTAAAACCACTTGGTGTATGTCATGCATGTCTACAAGGCAAAATGACCAAAGCCCCATTTAGTGGGAAAGGTGAAAGAGCTGAAGAGCTTCTATAATTAGTTCACACAGATGTGTGTGGACCATTTCCAGTTGAAGCAAGGGGTGGGTTCACATACTTTATAACTTTTACTGATGATTTTAGTAGATATGGATATATCTATTTAATTAGGTATAAGTCTGATTCTTTTGATCGGTTCAAAGAATACAAGAATGAAGTTGAGAACCAGCTTGGTAAGAAGATTACAAAACTCCGCTCAGAAAGAGGAGGAGAATATCATAATCAGGATTTCATTGATTTCTTACGGGAGTTTGGGATTCTATCTCAACTCACTCCTCCTTACACACTGCAGTGGAATGGTGTAAGTGAAAGGAGGAACTGCACTATGTTGGACATGGTGAGATAAATGATGAGTCATGCGAGTCTTCTATTATCCTTTCAGGGATATGCATTACAAACAGCAGCGCACATACTAAACCAAGTACCAACTAAATCGATAAATGGTATTCCATATGAGTTATGGAGTGGATGCAAAGCCATGTTATCGAATTTACATGTGTGGGGTAGCGAAACATTTGTTAGGGCCTCTTCAGGTAACAAACTCACGCCCCGAGGCACAAAGTGTATCTTTATAGGATATTCCAAGGAAACAAGGGGATATTACATATACAACCCCTCAGACAAAAAGGATATAGTGGAAATACACGCTATATTCCTTGAGAGGGAGAACATCTCCAAAATAGATAGTAGGAGCGAGATATACTTCGATGAAGTCGAGGCTCAAGATACACATAAGTTGGTACAAGAACAGATTCCACAAAGCCCCGTGGAAGAACAATCTGTTCCAGAAACACAAGAACTGTGTAGAAGCACGAGAGAGGTGAGAGAACCAGAACGATATGGTTTTCTTGTCACCGAGGATGGTGACTCATTATTGATTTAAAATGATGATCCTCTTACCTACAAGGAAGTAGTTGAAGGCACAGACGTTGCCAAGTGGCAAGAAGCCATGAATTCTGAAATGGATTCCATGTACCAAAACCAAGTCTGGATTTTGGTAGATCCTCCAGTTGATGTAAAGCCTATTGGTTATAAATGGGTATTCAAGAAGAAACTGTACATGGAGGGGCAAGTCAGCACCTACAAGGCACGACCGGTTGCAAAAGGTTTTAGATAGAGTCAAGGAATTGACTATGATGAAACCTTTTCACCGATTGTGATGCTGAAATCCATCAGAATCCTATTGGCCATTGCAGCTTACCATGACTATGAAATTTGGAAAATGGATGTCCAAACAGCTTTCCTTAATGGGAACCTCCAGGAAGATGTCTACATGACACAACCTGAAGGTTTTGTGACTTCAAAGGATTCCAACAAGGTATGCAAGTTGCATAAATCTATTTACGGATTAAAGAAATCATCAAGATCTTGGAACATTCATTTTGATGAAGATATAATAGAATTTGGATTTGTTAATAATGACTGTGAGCCTTGTGTCTACAAGAGGTTTAGTGGGAGTGCAGTCGTTTTCCTAATAGTATATGTTGATGACATATTACTAATTGGAAACGAAGTACTTGTCTTACAGTCAGTTAAGGCATGGTTCATAAATGCTTCTCCATGAAAGACTTGGGTGAGGCATCATATATTCATGGGATCAAGATCCATCGTGATAGATCCAAGAGAATGCTGGGCCTGAGTCAAAGTACATACATTGACAAGATACAGAAAAGATTCAATATGGAACAGTCCAAGAGGGGATTATTGCCAGTGTCACATGGAATTCATCTTTCCAAGAAATTGTGTCCTCAGACACATGAGGAAAGAAAGAGAATGGAAAGGATCCCTTATGGATCCGCGATTGGGTCAGTCATGTATACTATGCTATGTACGAGGCTAGATGTTTCTTATGCATTAAGTGCGGTAGGCAGATATCAAGATGATCCAGGATACCGCCATTGGATGGCAGTCAAGACTATCCTTAAGTATATGAGTCGTACTAAGGATATGTTCCTGGTTTATGGAGGAGATGAGGAACTAGTCATCAGAGGACATGTAGATGCTAGTTTCCAGACTGATCAAGATGACATGAAGTCGCAGACTGGATACATCTTCAGTTCGAATGGAGGTGCAGTTAGCTGGAAGAGATCAAAACAAAGTGTGGTGGCAGATTCTATAGTGGAGTCCAAGAATATCGCAGCTTCTGAGGCAGCTAAAGAAACAGTATGGATGCGAAGCTTCGTCCAAGAGCTGGATGTAGTACCGACCAGTAAATATCCTATCACACTCTATTGTGATAATACTGCAGCGGTGGAACTTGAAAAAGAGCCAAGGTCACATCAGCGAACAAAGCACATACATTGGATGTATTATCTCTTGAGGGATTTTTCTCAAAGAGGTGAAGTTGCAGTGAGAAGTATTTCCACGGAAGACAACGTGGTGGATCCATTGACTAAAGCCTTGACTCAGCAGAAACATGATCATCATGTGAGGTCTAGTGGACTAAAAGTTGTAGGCAGTTGGCTCTAGTCTAAGTGGGAGTTTGTAAGGGTTGGTGTCCTCAGAACTAGCTCTTTTGTACTTTGATTACATGAATGTTCACTTATTATATATTGTTCATTGTTCTGCATGACTATAATATAATAATGTCCTGGAATATTTGTTGCATTAATAAGGTCATAGCAGATCCCCACTATAATGAGAACCTCGAAATGCTATAATAATATTCTTAAATAAAGTCCTGTGGTTGGATGACATACTATGATAGGACACATAGTATACAGACCCTCATGTGCGAGTACTCGTAAGAAGACGAGACTCTCTCTCATGGAGTTCGCACTTGGTAATCTCCAAGATGGGAGATTATGAGAACAGACCCACCAATAGAAATTCTTCATGTCTTGGTGTCATCGGACATTGCAATCTACGAGTGTGTGTAATGGTCCTTAGACTGGAAGATTATCATTAACTCATGTCATGACTCATGCACTTAGATTTACTGACGAAAACCATCATGCAGACAGTTGGCGGGAAGTAGGGTACGTTGGGTGCGTCACAAGTGACATTTTGTTAATGGATAAGTCGAAGAAGGATTTGTCCCTTCCATTTATGGATGTTGATATCTCTGCCCTTTGATTGAAATAGAACTGTCACATTAAATTCCATGGCCATGGTGTGAACGACGAGTTTATTTCAGGTATTCAAAGAATGAAGGATCAAGAATGTAGGTTTATGACACTAACATGAAACCTGATTGATGAGATATAGAGACAAAGGGATTAAATTACACAGTAAGCATTCGTATGAGGTGATACATCAATGCGGCGTCAAATTATTTCTCTTGGGTGCCTTGACACATTTCTATACAGTATTCTTGGACTTTAGGCAAGTCCGTCTAATGCCAACAAAAAAGATGCCTAGATGGTCACACACTAAGTGTATCCGAGTATCTCAAGTTGAATAAATATTATTCTCGTACGTGGTTTAATAATTATTCAAGGAAGCCTAAGTTGTTTTAAATGATGGAGGAAAAATAAAATAAAATAAGAACAAGCCGTGTATTATTAAATGTACACGCCGTGTAGTTTTATTTTGGAAAGTAAATGAATAAATGAAAACAAGATATACACGCCGTGTACATTTAATGTACACGCCGTGTAGTTTTCAATGAAAAACAACTACACGTAGTGTATTTATTATTACATGCCGTGTAGTTTTTCCAGTCTGGATTTTGAGGATATAATATCGTTTTATTAAATGATATTTATTATAATCAGCATGAGCGCATGTCAAGGAATTAATTATTCGACATGGGGTTTTTCGATAAGAGTTAATGAAATAAATGAAACTTTTAACCCGTTTATTTATTCTCATAACTCTACAACCTCAAAATCGATTATAAATATCCTCACAACCCCAACTCTTTTCCTACACAAGAGAATCATTGTGCCCAACATCTCTGGAAAATTATTTCAAGGCCGAAAGAACCTCTTCCTCCAAGAACGCTCTCAATACTGAGAGAGATCCTCTTCCATCGGATCAAGATGATCTAAGGTGGAAAATGAAAGCAAATGCTTCTCCACCCTAGCACCCAGTGAATCCTTTGGCGACGTCTAAAGATACGAGGTACACGTGTGGATCACCGCTAGAGGGAGTCTACACTTGGATTATACGACGCAACGATGGATCACATAGACAATGTGATCAAGAACATCAACGAAGATAGAACACCCAAAAGGTATTTCTTTATAATTAATTAAATTAATTATAATCAACCTGTAACAATCTTTGTTTGTGCTTCCGGGAAAAACCATCTTCTTTGTCTTTTTCTGTGATTAAATCCATGGAGACTGGCGTTTATCATCGTATTGATCCCGGATTGATCATTTCTAATGACAAAAAGCCAAGTGGGCACATCCACCCATGCGCTTTCACTGCGCCTAGAACCTTCAGCCTCCACCCCAACAGCGCCCACCTCAGAACTGGAAGGCGCCCCCACGCAATGCACTGCCACTGCCGAGGCGACGTAACCAGGCACTGCCTCCTCGACAGGCTCCTCCAGTCCCTCGTTAGTGTCAGGCTCCAAGATCCCCCTTCCCAGACAGGAAAAACTGGACCTACTCATTTAATGAGGCTCAGGTCCCCGGTTATTTCTGAAGTTCTTTGGAATAGGGGATTGTATGTTTTCTTGAATGTAGTAGGCCAGAAGAGGCGGGTCTCACTGATCGCCCCAACTACTTCCCCTATCACCGGATCCTAGGGAACACCCTTAAATAGTTCTACGATTTTAAGTACTAGCTTCAAGACCAAGTCAATAACAACATAGTTAGGTTAGGCACAACTCCGATACATGTGGAATATGTATTCATAAATCTCGATAACAGTAGTGATAGTGAAGGCGAGTGTCATCAGGTTTCTAACTGCGAATCCTAGAAGTATGATGAATGGATTTCTCATACGATAGTCACACGTGCCAATGTAATTATCCATGCACGTCTGAATAAACATGAACCATTAAAAGACACTGCGTCACCGACAGCTACTACTTCTGCATCGTCGTCTCAGTCTTCCCCTTCTCAGAAGAGCATGAATCTGTAGCATAGGGGAAAACAAATCCCCTCAACGATGTCGTTTCCATCCCATACTCTCAGAGACTTCATGCCCCCAGAGATGGATATTACCCTCAGAATCCACTCAATAGTGGAAGATTCTTCATGTGATAGCCAAGGGTACTCCTTGGTTAACACTGTAGAGCTAGTAAACCCCTACATGATTTATGACAGCGAGGAGTGCCAGGCGTATCCTCCCAATATTCCCAGTCGTCATCAGCATTGATGGATCCATGGAAATATGGGTCATCAGAGTGCCTCGGTTAGTATTTCAATCCAGGACGTGCATGATACTGAAACTAGGTAGTAGGTCCAGTGTAGAGCTCATAACAGACATACTTCTCTTCTAGTGTCATCGGGTCCACATTCACCACCGATTATGTTGCTTCATCAGGCAGAGCCACCTTGACCACGTCATGATCAGCCACACTCTGATGTGAACTGGTCTCAGTAATCCAGCCCTCATCCGGTAGTCACTCTACAGGCTTCAACTAGTGAGCATTGGAATATTCCCAGCACCAATCAGCCGTCGGTCTAGCAGGTAGGGCCCGCCAGACCTCTTGTTACAGAGCGACCTCCTGTAAGCAGAAGATCATTCCTTGAGAAGATGTATGATGTGGATGTTATTAATGTTTTCATGACTTATTATATACTCCCTTTACTTATTTTATATGAAATGTGCATAATTTGTTTGAAATATTATTGTTTTAACAATAAGTATAATTTTTGAGAATTTTTTAAAGTAGTCTAATTGAGTTAGTTTAACTATTTTATTTATAACTACCACCCTACTGATTCATATTGTGTGTTTATTGTTTATTAGGATTACTTATTCAATTTACCACATATCAGTAGAATTAATCATTGGCCTATTATTCCATTTTAAGGGTCACATGGACCACACAAGAAGGCCTACAGAATCTATGAAGAAACTGGACTATCCATGAAGATTTAATTGTTGGGCTCAATAAGGAAGTCCAAATTCCGTTATTCTCATCCAAAGTTCTGGGAACAATTTAAGGAGTCTTGGATGAAAATTGCAAGGCCCAAATCTAAATAAAAGAGGCCCAACTGATTCATTTAAACTCATCCCACCATTCTGACTGAGAAATAAAATCAGTACAGTATTCATGACATATCTCATGATGTAATAATCCAATGAAGCTTATATTTATGAATTGTCAAAGAAGAGATATAGATGATTGACTTTTTTGAAGAAATCATTCGGATTTTAAGGCATATTACTATTAAAAAATCCATTCACATTTTGGCCATCGAAAAATCATGGATTGAAATGGACAGTTTAACTTTATTTAATCAATCCGCCATAAATTTGGATCCATAAGTCCAAATGACTCCAAATATTTAGTTAAGTCTTCTAAAATAATTGTATACAACTTTTAAGAAGAGGATATCTCGAGATTCAGCTGTCTGAATAACCAAATTAGCGATGCAAGTGGAGGGACATATTGTGAATGCAAACAGTCCACTTCATTGGGCTATAAATACATCCCCCTCCTATACTTCAAAGGATTTGGCATTTCAGAAGATAGGAGCACATATTGGCACAACCAAATACTTTCCATGGTCTTGGGAGGACCTTCTATACTCAAGTTCTCACTTGTTAGATCTTTACTCCTCTCTTTGTTTCCTTTTACTTTTTTGTTGTTCTTCAATTGTAATTTTGTAAGTGTTTGTATTTGTAATTATGTTTTAATGAATTTTTATTCTTCAATATATCTTATTCTCATACACCTTTTGTATTTTAATATTAATGTTATTAAAATATTTTAAATACAGTTGAATCCCCTTCCCTTATTTTTCATTCTCATTCAATCTAAAGTTCGTTTTTAATTATCATCATCATTTGTGTGTGTGTTCATCGCAACAATTTTTTCCTGTACCTTTATTTTTATTATCTTCTTAATTTATCATCACAATAATTATAACCATATTACTAATCATTTAAATGGATGAGTAAATCCTTCATTGGGATGAGTCTTTATTTAGATATGTTAAGCGATTGAGAGATTTTTCTCGATGAGTATTCTTTAATTTAACATTGTGTATGTTGGACTTAACATGTCATGGATTAATGACTTATATTGTTTAACGTGTCACTTCCATGGTTTATTGGAACCATAAATACACTACCATCAGTAATATTTGATTGATATTAGAACTATAAGTTATGTTAAGGCTTGGATTAAAGCCTTAACACTTGGGAATTCCAATCAATGTCAACTTTTGACATGGGTGTTAATTTAATGCAATATAAAGCCAAGCTCAAGGATATCACAAGCTTAACTACCTAATGATGAACTCACCCCAATCATAATTAAATTTTTAAATTGATCAATCATTTTAATTAAGCTCTGCAAACAAACCCCCTAATCAAAATACAATCAACTAAAAACAAGACTATTAAAAAGTATCATCACTGATGATTCGACTCGAGTGCTATTATACACATTAGCAGAGCATCAAAACTTTGAACGGTCGATATGTGACAATTTTCAATGCTATAAAATGGTTCCATTGATAGGGATGGTTCTTTATATAGTCATTAGTTTCTGGTTATTGTAAAAAAAACCAAAAAAACCAAAATTAAAAATATTTGAAAAAAACAAAAACAAAAACCCGTCTTCTCATAAAAATCATAAACTGAGAAAAACACAAAGAAAACCCCATCTTAATTTTTCTTCAAAAATCTCTCTAAATTCCCCATATCCTCCCAAAAAATCCCTCATATTTGTTTGACCCTAAAATTGAGTGAACAATTCTCCAACTTAGGAGGAACATAATAGATAATCAACTCTTTCAAGAACCTGTTCTTGTCCTACCATTTGAATTAGAAATGACCAATATTAGGGAAACAACAATTAAAGAACTTGTTTCCCCTAATATGAATTACCAATATCTTGGTACTCAATATTCAAACATAGAGTTTGACCTCAAACCCAAATCGGGTTTGATTCATCTTCTTCCTCATTTCCATGGGCTAGCCGGTGAGGATCCGCATCTCCACCTTAAATAGTTCCAAGTGGTGTGATCTACCATGAAGCCTCAAGGGGTTTTAAAGAACAAATAAAACTTCGAGCATTCTATTTCTCCCTAACTGACTCCACCAATTCATGGATCTATTACCTTTCTCCTAGTTCCATAACTACATGGAATGACATTAAGAAACTCTTATTAGATAAATTCTTTCCTAATTCTCGTACTGCTTCTATCCGAAAGGAAATAAGTGGTATTCATCAATTCCAATGTGAATTAATCCATGAGTACTGGGAGAGGTTCAAAAATCTTGTTGCAACCTGCCCACATCACCAAACCCCTGACCAACTCTTGATCCAATACTTTTATGAGGGGTTATTGGCTATGGAGAGAACTCTAATTGATGCTACAAGTGGTGGTGCTCTTGTTGATAAAACTCCTACAGCTGCAAGAGATCTCATAAGAAACATGGATGCGAACAAAAAAAAATACCATACTTGAGCACATTCTCAAGTCAAAGAAGCCGAAGATAGTCAATATATAGAGCCAAACAAGATGACAGAGTGGATGAGTGAACTTACAGGTCTTGTGTGACAACTAGATCTGGCTACCAAATCACCAACCTAGTCTTCTCCACAATCAATGTTTCCTGGACCTATCATAAAATATGGAATCTGAAACTCACCAGCTCATCCAATAGACACATTTCCACAACTTCAATATGAACCAATTGATTCATCTAGACCAATGGATATCAACACAGCATATGCTCAGCAAAACCCCAACCCTCAACAATCAGGCTAGTTTGTTAGAAACTTAAACCAAACACATTATAAGCCCTTCTCTTCTACATATAACCCTTACTTGAGATATTGGAATACTAATTCTCATCCCCCTCAATACCCTCATCAAAACACAAACAAGTTCAAATATGTTCAAGGTGTTGGTATCTTCAAACAACCATACCCTTTTGTTCCTCAACCACAAAGGATTAATCCTCCTCTTCCTCCTTCAGGATTCTACTATCCTAGTGAGCCTTCCCAATTCCCAAACCAATACAATCGCATTCCCTAGAACCAAAAACAAGGCAATCCCAACTGAGAGAAGCCTCTTCTTCCAAGCAACCATGGGAAAGAGCAGTTGAAGATATTGCCTCATTAACCCATTCAAGCCTCAAAAAGATTGAAACCCAAATTGGCTAACATGCATCCCACCTAAGCTAGAAAAAACAATCAAATTCTTCCCAAATCCCAGCTCAAACTTTACCCAACCCCAAGGGTAATGTAATTGAAATTGAACTTAGATTGGGGAAGCAGATTGATATGACTCAAGATAAGTCCTCTAACCCACCCCCCCCCCCCCTTTGAGTTTTGACCTAGAAAATAAAAAGAAAAAGAAACTTGAAAAGGAATCTAAAGTCATTCCCTCACCTCCTTCTATTCCACTTAAGAACCTAATTCCTTTTCCTTAAGACATTTTAAGCCAAAGAAGTCATTTGAAACTGATCCTAAAATGCTTGAAATGTTTCGACATGTCGAAGTGAACATTCCCCTCTTAGATTCCATAAAACAAATCTGTAAGTATGCCAAGTTTCTTAATGAATTGTGCACCCACAATAGGCAACATAGGACCTTCGAAAATGTTTCCACCCAGCAGTCTATTCCCATAAAGTGCAAAGATCCTTGGACCTTTACGGTTCTATGCCAAATTGGAAGTTCAAACATTGATGATTCACTCATAGACCTAGGAGCCTCAATTAATGCCATGCCCAAATCCATACTCTCAAACCTTGGTCTAAGTCCGTTGCACCCAACGAGTGTTGTCATTCAATTGGACAATCGAAGCACTGCTAGTCCTGAGGGTATAATTGAGGATTCCCATGTCCAATTCAATGATCTTATCTTCCCAGATGACTTCTATGTCCTTGACATGGAAGGTGAGAAAACTTATTTCCAATATCCTCTGATTCTAGGAAGACCTTTCCTCATGACAACTAAAACCAAAATTTATGTCCATGCTGGCATCTTATCCATGGAATTTTGGGACCAACATGTCAAGTTCAATATTTTTCAATCCATGTGATACCGATTAGAGAATGAATCTGCATTCTCTATCCATTCTTATGAAAATATCTACGAGAGTTTCTTGAATCCCAATCCATCATGTTCTTCTTGTTCAACTAATAGAGGCGTTTTTGAATATTGCATCCTCATTAAACAAGTCGTAAATGGAGAAGTCGAGGCTGACATTACAAATGTAAAATCCATTGATCTAAAGAATATTGAAAACTCTTTGGAATCCCATCTAACCTCTGACATCAATTTCTCCAGCTTGGATGATAATGAGGAAAATGAACTATAATTCTTATTTAATGATTGAGATTAGTTTATCCAACATTCATCATTTCTTATCCTTGATTCTGAGTATTCTGTTATATGTGAGGTTAACCCTAAAAAATGTGTTTATCTTGTCCCAATGAGAGTTAAGGTTGTGTGATTCGTTCCCTAATTAATAAAGTGATCACTTGTGAGGTTGAAATTGACCATTCTTTTGTGAACAACATTGAAATAAAGGATATTGAAATTTTTATTCAGTCGTATGACTCCAATGATCCTCATTACTCTACATTGGTAAGTGATGAAATAAATGAGTCAAAAACAATTGGGTTATCGTAATCTAGTTTTATGTTATCTATACCTTACATAAATGAACAATAAGAAATGAGACATCTTCTTGAATTTCCAAGCATAGAAAACCATCACTTTGTGGATAAAATCATTTCTAAAGTTGAAGACCAAATGGAGGATATCCATATTCTCTTTCCACCCCCATTTAATTTCAAGCAAAAAATCAGTGAAGTGGGGAGATTATCCAATGAACAATAATTGATCCCAAATGGGGATTTTTTCTTGAAGCACACTAGAGTTGAGAAAATACGGTGGCCACCATCAGACTACGGGTAGTCCAATGCAACTGTCTAGCTGTAGACAAATAAATGCAGTGCTTCTTGGGAGAAAAGCCATGTTTTCTTTTACTTTTATGAAATTTTAATATCTTTTTAGTTTTTCATTAGATAAATAATGATTTTTATTTTTCAGGTAACATCCCATAATCCTAGAACCACATCGACATCCATCAGATCCCCAACTTCCACAGCAGACCCACCACTGGATGGAGATGACAACCCATCAAATCCAAACTAGGGGGAACCTATACCCCTTTAACTCCTCTTCTATCTCTCTCTCACTCCTTCTTCTTCTTCTTCCCTCATTCTCATTTTTTACCACTTTCCTCGCCACATTTTTATTTACTCTTTCTCTTTTGTGTGGGTGTGTAATTTAAAAACACAAAAAAACCTGAAGAATTAAAAAAAATGAGCAAACAAGAGTCATACATACTCACCATCCAATTTTCAAATTTTGTCCAACCATTTTTTGGAGTCAAAAGACATGGTGTCATCTCAAAAATTTTGTGGTTTCTTCATAAATTTGGATAATGAATATTGTGTCAAAATCAACCAATTTTGAATACTCAATTATTGATTTGTAAAATGATTTTCCCAAACCATGACGAACAAAATTAGATTTCATGCCAAGGACACCTATGATCTTCTTTTCAAAATGAGTGTTTTTTTTCACCCCCATTTGTGAATCTTGAGTTTTTTGACCTTTGTGCTGAATTTCTTTCTTTAGTGTGCAATAATATGATAGTCATTTTCTGAACAACATGAGAATTATAATATCCAAATACCATCCCATTAACCATAACATTAATTCTCCTTTTGAAAGCCCATTCGAGCATATGAAAACCTTTTCTTTGATAGCCACATTACAATCCCAATACATTATCCCACCCAATATCAATATGGATTTCCATTACATAATTTTTTTAAATTTACTTGTGGGGGGAATGGATTTCGTTGTTTGGATAACCTTTTAATGATTTTCAATGAGTTATAATATGCTTGAGGGAAAACATCCATTTAATGTGGGTGAGAGGTTGTCCTTCAGTGGGGTTTGTGAATGTATATATGCATATGACATATTGTTCAAATTTTAATGACAAGTGTTTAAAAAAAATAAAAAAATAAAATAAAAAGGGATATGTCTTGGGTAGGTAAAAAATCACCACTTCTCAGCCTTTTATATTGTTATAAATATTACAATTAGTGTCTTGAGGAGATCAATCATGAGTTGTGATATTAGTGTGAGATCTGTTTCAAGTTCATCTTTCGAAAAAAAGAGAAAAAAAAACAAAAAAAGAACACTTGCATTATATTCTTATGTCATTAGAAGAAGTTTTGTGTTTTGTAAATATTCCATATTCTCATTCCCTTCATATTTAATTCCAATTTTTTGTCTTATTTCAAATTTTCATTCCCTCGTAAATATGTGTTTCCCTTTCCTTTCATGTCTCATTTCAAAAAAAAGTGCATTTCTTTTTTCATGTCGGTGTTTTACCCCTCTTCCTCTCTCTCTTGGACATTATATTCCTACTATCACATGGACACATAAATACCCCTTCAAAAGAACTCTTGATTATTGTTCACTTTGTATAGAGATTGGAAGTTGAGAGATCTTTCAAACTCTAAGATTTTCACTTTTGGTTGGTGAATGACTTAAGATCCACAAATTAATTTAATAATCTTGAGAGGAGTAAGTTTTGTGTGCCACCATTTTACATTAATAAATTTGAGCATGAAAAAAATGAATTGTTTTTTTGAACATTGTTTCTATAAAAAATTGTCGTGGAATTCAATATGGATGAGTGATATTGTCTAAACCTCCCTAACTGGGGAAAAAAAATTTTAATATTTGATGGTGAGTGAAAATTATTTTTGTCATGTTTTTATATTTGTTGCAAATGAGGACATGAACAAGAATAAGTGTGAGGGATTTGATGTTATTAATATTTTCATGAATTATTATATTATCCCTTTACTAATTTTATATGAAATGTGCATAATTTGTGTGGAATATTAATGTTTTAATATTAAGTATAATTTTTGAGCATTTTTAGAAGTAGTCTAACTGAGTCAGTTTAACTATTTTATTTATAACTGTCACTATACTGATCTAAATTGTGTGGTTATTGTTTTTGAGGATTCCTTATTCAATTTAATACATATCATTGGAAGGAATCATTGTCCAATTCTTCTATTTGAAGGGTCATATGGACCACACAAGAAGACCTACAGAATCTGTAAAGAAAGTGGACCAACCATGAATATTTAATTTCTGGGCTCAATCAGGAAGTCCAAATTCGTCTATTATCCTAAAACCTTCGTGGGATAATGTAAGGAGTCTTGGATAAAACTTTAAAGCCCCAAATCCAAAGGAAAGGGGCCCTACTGATTCATTTAAACTCAGACCAATATTCTAACGTGGAAATAAAATCAGTACAGTATTCATGACATATATCATGATGTAAAAATAAAATCAATATGATATTTTTTAGTGTGAAAGAAGAGATATATCCTACCTACTTTGTTGAAGAAATAATTCGTATTTGAAGGCATATTACTATTAAAAAATCCATTCACATTTTTTCCATAAAAATGCATGGATTGAAATGGACAATTAAACTTTATTTTACCAATCCATCATAACTTTGGCTCCATAAGTCCAAATGACTCCAAATTTTGAGAGAAATTGGAAAACATTATTGTCTACAAATTTTAAGAATAGGATATCTCTATATTGGGATGTCTGAATATCCAAATTGGTGATGAAAGTGGAGGGACATATTGTGAATTCAAACAATTCACTTCATTGGTCTATAAATACATCCCCCTCCTTTCCTTCAAAGGAGTTGACATTTCAGAAGAGAGAAGAAAGTATTGGAATGAAAAAAGCCTTGAAAAGGTCTTGGTATGACCTTACATAATAAAGTTTTCACTTGAGATATCATTCCTCCTCTCTTTGTTTCCTTTTACTTTTGTGTTGTTCTTCAATTGTAATTTCGTAAGTGTTTGTATTTGTAATTCTGTTTTAATGCAAGTTTCTTCTTCAATATCTCTTATTCTCACCCAAATTATTTAGTTTAACATTAATGATCTTAAAATAGTTTAAATACAGTTCAATCCCCTTCCCTTATTTTCATTCTCATTCAATCTAAATTTTGTTTTTAATTATCATCATCGTTTGTGTGTGTGTTCGTCGCACCAATTTTTTCTTATCCCTTTATTCTTCTTATATTCTTAATTTATCATCACAATAATTATAACTAGATTACTAATAATTTCAATGTATGAGTAAATCTCCCTTTTGGGTGAGTCATTATTTAGATATGTTAAGCGATTGAGAGCTTCTGCTCGATGAGTATTCTTTAATTTAACACTGTGTATGTTGGACGTAACATGTCATGGATTAATGACTGGTTTTGTTTAATTTGTGTGTTCTATGTATTATTGGAACCATAAATACACTACCATCAACAAGCTCTGATTGATATTAGAACCCTAAGTTAAGTTAAGGCTTGGATTAAAGCCTTAACACTTGGGAATTCCAATCAATGTCAACTTGGGACATGATTGTTAATTTAATGCAATATAAAACAAAGCTCAAGGATAACACAAGATTAACTACCTAATGATGAATCCACCTCAATATTTATTAAATTGTTAAATCAATCAATCATTTCAATTAAGATCTGCAAACACACACCCCTAATCAAAATAAAATCAACAAAAAACAAAAGACTATTAAAAAGTATCATCATCAAGGATTCGACCCGAGTGTTGCTATACAGATGTCCTAAAACATCTTGCCATCATTCCAGAAAGTCTCTCCATCCATGAGGCCCTTTTCATGTCAGTAGATATGCGGGAATCCCTCGCTAAGTCTTTAAGAATCCCCCTCCAGTTTGATACTGAGGTTGCAGCTATAGAAGCCTTCCATGCTGAGGTGGTCAATCATGCTAAATGCCATGCCATCACCTCATTTTCTAGAGAAGATGAAGGCTCCCCCATACAGGGGAACATTCACCCACTGTACATCACCGTCCAGTTTAATGGCATGGAGGTTCATCGTTGTCTTGTCGACACAGGCTTTAGGATCAACCTAATCCCGACTCGGACACTACAAAAACTAGGGTTGTTTGAGGATGATCTAAGTCCCTCTAACCTGAAATTTTTTTGTTATGATAGGACGGAACAGTCACCAATTGGCAAGATCCGCCTGAAGACCCAGTTTGGTGGCCTAGTTTCCAGCACTGAGTTCGTGATTTTTCAAAGGATACTTCCTACAATGAGTTGATGGGAAGACCATGGCCCCACCTACATGAGGTGGTTCCTTCATCGTATCATCAGTGCCTCAAGTATTCCCTTAATGATCAAGTTGGTGTACTTCAAGGTGACACGTCTCCCTTTTCATCCTGTAAAGCCCGCTATCTGGATACCGGCTATTATAAGAGTAAGGACAAGTAGATTCAGGCTAAAGAGGTTGAGCATGCTATGGCTGCGACTGACCTGTGGATAGATATGGATGATGCCTACATCTTTCAAATCCCCTAATTGGAGGATTAAACCCCAGACATGGGACAATGCTTCATTGTTTCTAGAACGAAGAGGGAGCACATTCCCAAGTCTAAGAGACACCATAAGATCACTTAATACTCCCATATGAATCAGGCTCGGGTAATACTGGAACTCCCTACTCCCATAATGTATCAGGATATCCTCCTCATGGCGATGACAATACGTCATACTTTCTTACTTCTCTAGGCTGGGATAAACCATCTCAAGCCGACGCACCAATATTGCTTCAATATCATCAAGTGTGGTCCCTTGGGCCTAAGACTAGATGTGATCATATCGACAAACTTCATCACTATGGATTCAGTAGCACAGGAGTCCCATGTTGTAGTGTCCACCACCGCTCAGGCTGGTACAAATCTCCCATCGGGATCTATTGACTAAGAGGAACCTCCTCCCCTGAGGATCCCTCCTCTATAAGTGAATAAGACTATTTAGAGGATTTTCCACCCACCTTTGAAGAGGGAATCTCCACCATGGTCGATGAATTGGTATAAGTGAACCTCAGTAGCAAGGTGGATCTAAAGACCACATTGATCAGTGCTTCTATTCCTCTCGAGTAGCAACAAAAATATGTGGACTTACTCAAACAACACCATGATTTATTTTCCTAGAGCTATAATGAAATTCTTGGAATAGATCCTCAGGTAGCCTTTCACCACCTCGGCCCCCCAGCAAATCACAATGAGTTTAAGTAGCCTCCTAGAAAGATGCACCCGCCTCATAGTTCCATGGTCAAGGATGATGTCGATAAGATCATCAGATCCAATTTTGTTAAGGAGGTCCAGTACCCCAGATGACTATCCAACATTTATCTAGTTAGGAAGAAGAATTGAAAAATCATAGTCTTCATCGACTTCCAGGATATTATCCATCATTGCCCAAAGGATTATTTTCCCCTTCCTGTGATGGAATTTTTGATCGATGCTACAACTGGGTTCCAATCCCTCTCCATCATGGATGGGTACTCTAGGTATATCCGGATCTGAATGGATCCTGAGGATGAGGAGTCTACAGCCTTTAGGGCCCCACAAGGTACTTTTTGTTACCAATTCATCCCCTTTGGTCTAAAGAATGCAGGTGCCACCTATCATTGGTCTATGCATTGCATATTTAAGCTGATCCATGGGACACAAGTGGAATAATACATGGACAATATGGTGGTCAAGTCCTTCCAGCATCAAGACCATCTCAAAGATGTTGAAAAAGTGTACGATTTTCTCTTTTCTTGCCACCTGATGATGATTACATTGAAATGTGCCTTTGTGGTCACCTATGGAATGTTTTTCGGATTCATTTTTAGAAACAGGGGCAACAAGATCGACCTGGGAAGATCAAGTCCATTAGTTAGATGTCTCCCCTGAGAAACATTTGAGAGCTTCGAGGCTTCCAAGTCGACTTGTCCTAAATATTTCGATTCATTGTGAATTTGGCCAGAAAGTGTAATCCCTTCTCTCAGCTCATGATAAAAGTCATTGTCTATGACTGGGATGAATAATGTCAGACTACTTTTGAGGAAATGATGCAGTATATGCTCGAGCCTTTGGTTTTAATGCCACATGTCTCCAAAAAGTCTATGGTCCTTTATGTGACCGCCCTGGAATGATCTCTCGGTGCCCTTATTTCCATGAAAAAAAATGAGGGAATAGATAATAGACTCTACTATCTTAGCTTCATGCTCCTAGATATAGATACCAGATACTCCCCTATCAAGAAGAGATGCCTTGTGCTGATATTCACAGTACAGAAATTGCAACATTACTTATAGCACCACGAGGTATAGCCGGTGTCCCGAGTAGATCCTTTGAAGTACATCCTGAACTGCCCCATATTGATAGGCCATCTAGCATGGGGTACAATCATTCTCCAGTAGCTCGACATTAGGTTCGTTCCACAGAAGGCTATCAAGGGGCAAGCATTGACAGATTTCCACACCGCTCATCCAGCTCTTGCGGACCCATCTCTGGACCTTGACTTTCCTAATGAGAAAATTCTCTCAGTAGACCAAGACATTCCATGTTGGAAAATTCAATTTGATGGTGCTTCCCATAGTCCCACCGAATGAAGGATCAATGACCCTAGACTCAACAGAGTAGGCTTGGGTGTCGTCTTCATCACTCCATCACAAGTCGTCCTGTTGTATTCATTCCTTTTGTCATAAGGCTAGACCAAAAATGATGCAGAGTATCAGGCTCTCATCACTGGCATCGAGCTGGACCTTGAGGTCGACGTTCCCCACTTTCATGTGAAAGGGGACTCCGAACTAGTCATCAACAAGATAAATGGTGACTATGTTATCAGGAATCCAGAGCTCCTACCATTATTGGAACACACCCTCCAGTTGATGTCCCAATTCCCATCTCACCCAGATGTTACTCATGTAACTCGATCCCAAAATGGTCGATCTGACACCTTGGCCAGCCTAGCTGCATTACTTACAGTGCCTGAACATGATGATTTGATTATCCATGTGGCACATCGGAGAGTCATCACTCTCGTCAATCCAAATGACAATGACATCCCACATTTAATCTACCTTACCACCGAAGCCTCCATGCTATGACCTTCAGGTACCCCAGATGCAATGATTGAGGTGACTCATGAATGGAGAACATCCTATGTTGATTATGTTCAAAACGGTAATCTCCCATTGGATCGGGCCAAGCGTGAGCAAATCTGATGCCGCATGTTATGTTTACACTTCAGGGCGGTCCCGATCTTGTGCAGATCCTCTATAAGTGTGGGTTTGATGGGATTCTACTCTATTTCATTCAAGAAGATGAGATTTCTCAAGTCATGCAGGAGGTTCATGTCAGTTCCTGTGGGGCTCATCAAACCGGGCCGAAGTTATCTCATCAGATCTGATGATTGGGGTATTTTTTCCCTCTATGAACCATGACTACATTGAGTTTTCCAAGAGGTTCCATCCATGCCAAATTCATTCCATCTTTGTGCATCATCCTCTAGAGCCTCTCCACACTACCAATTACTCTTGTCTCTTTGCGGTTTGGGGACTTGATGTCATAGGACCACATCGCATATTCACAGATCTCTAATTCAGGTTCATCCTAACCACTACAGATTTCTTTTCCAAGTGGGCAGAAGCGGCCCAGCTCAAGGAGGTCAAGACCTATTCTATCGTTGAATTTGTGAGCTCCAATATAATCTACTGGTTCAGAGTCAAGCACATTGTCCTCACAGATAATGACACCAACTTCCAGGTGGTCGAGTTGAAGAAATTGTACGCAATGTACAATATTAGTTCTAACCATACCTCCCATTACCGCATGCAAGAAAATGGGCAGATTGAGGCATTCAACAAAATCATCTCTAATATTCTGCAAAAAATGGTTGTTCAGAACAGTAATAGTTGGCCGGAAAAACTCCCCAATGTCCTCTGGTCTTATCGGACGACAACTCTTAATTCCACACAGATGACCCCATACTCCCTAGTGTACGGAAGTGAGTCTGTCCTGTCCATCGATATTTAGTTTCCTTCATTACACATGACTATCTATGATCAGCAAGAACCAGATAAAGTAGTTGAAATCTATCTAGCTGAATTGGAAGCACTTGACGAGAACAGGCTTTGTGCCCCCACAATCTGGAAAGGCATCATGACAAGATAGCTAGAGCTTTCAACAAGAAATTTTGCCTCCACTCTTTCTTGAAAGGTGACTTGGTGTTGGCCTTGAGAACACCAATGATAGGTGGAAAAAACCACCCAAGTTGGAGCCCAAATGGGAAGGAAATTACATTATTCACAATGTTTATCCCAATGGCGCATACTTCCTAGTTACCATGGATGGTGAGAATATAACTCCTCCCAACAATGCCAAGTTCCTTAAGAAATTCTTTGCCTGAGAAAATGCGGTCCTACATAAACTTAAATTGTTCGGTCCTATATGACCTTAAACTGTCTGGTCTTACATGACCTTAAACTGTCCGGTCCTACATGAACTTAAACTGTTCGGTCCTACATGACCATAAACTGTCTTGTCCTACATGACCTTAAATTGTCTGGTCCTACAAGACTGTAAACTGTAGGGTCCTACAAGACCTTAAACTTTCGGTTCCTACATGACCTTAAACTATTGGGTCCTACATGACCTTAAACTGTTATATCCCGTATGAAATTAATCATTATGTTGTCTCGTAGGACGTTAAATTGTATCTGGTCCAACATGACCTTAAACTAATATGTCCTGCATGACATTAAACTGCATTTCATCTTGCAAGATGTTAAACTGCATGTACTACGTATTACTTGATTACCATCCTCATGGGATACATAGGAACTCTCTAACGCTTCGTCTTGAGTCAATCCCCCAGTTTCCTCTTTGACTACCCCCTTGGTTATAGTTCTCTTGGAGGATCCTGCATAGTGTCGTACATGATTCTTTGGCCCCACTCATGTTAGGATTACGATGATCACACCAGGTGCTCTCCTTCACGTTCTTCTACTCTCCCATGTCCTCACCACACGACGCTATACTGCGCGACCTTCAAGAAATACATATGGCTTGATTCCCATTGTTGTGGGATACATAAGAAAGCCCAAACAATTGGTCTGTCAGCCCAGCACCAACTTCAAAATCACCCCTCAGGTCAAAAAACATGGTGTGGTGCCATCTTCTCCCTCCTTTATGTAGGATTCATCATGACCGCACCATATATCCCCTTTCCTAGAGATCTCCACCTCTTTCACCGTCCTTCTTGTCATTAAATCGAACGGGCACATTTATCCTCCACAAACTCCCTGTACCAGGGACTCCATCATCTTTCACATCAAAAAGGGCCCCCGAATGGTACGGATAATTATCCTAAGGACTATCCTATCATTTCATGCCAACACCCTTGAGGAACTTGAACAAAAAATTGATACAAGTCTCTCTTTTCAAATATGGTCAGCGGTCGATGCTCATTTGTTGTTCCCATTTCATGTCACACGATATGGATACTATGTTTTGAACCCAGTCAATAGTTATCCTTTTTCATTTTCACCACCCCCATATGTCCCAAATATTGAGTGTAGTGGTTCATTCTGCCCTGCTGTCTCTTCAATCTTCATTTTGACTCAGGTAGGAGTGTGAGTCTAGCTGTCATACCCTTATATTCTAGGGAGAGTCTAGTTCTACACCTTGTTTCCCACATCTGGCATTGCTCATGTGTGATTAGGAGCTGTGGTAAGGCAATACCCGCGTGAGGGGTCATGTGGCTATAGTTGGACAAGACTCCCAGCCTCACATCCCTCAAACCTTTTGGCCCCCTGGCCTGAGTCCTCAACTAGGATTGTGTGGTGTGACATGGACCTCATCCTCATTCACGTCGAGTTATTTTTCCACACCACACATATCCCCTTAAGACATCCCTTCTTCATCTATCATCTTTTTTGCGAGCATAGGCCCCACCATGATTCGTGCGCCCCATCATTTGGGTTTCCATCATCTCTGATGACCAAAAGGACCCCCGAACAATCTATATGCTTGGCCCTAGTGATCTCCTACCATTTGGGGCCAACGTCCTAGAGGATTTCGAGTGACAAGTTGATACAAGTCCCGTGTTTTGAATACGGTCAATAGTCGATGCTCAACTATTTTCCCCCAAACCCAGTCACATAGATACTAATACTGTGTTGCGAACGTGGTCAACAATTATCCTCTATTGTTGTTGTCATTTCGTGGTTCTACACAAGCATGATGATTCACCCCCTCTACAAGTGTGTCCCATGTATATGACATTAAACTTGGCATCTACTTTCCAAGCCCTATAACCTTAAACTAAGAGTGCCATCATCCTCACCGCAAGACGTTAAACTGCAAACTGGTTGGGACTTCCCATTTCAGGTCCCTCAACCTTTTCGGCCCCTTGTCCCAAGTGTTCATTTAGGATTGTATGATGTGGTATGAGCTTATTCCCTAATTCAACTTAGGCTACTCATCATCCCTCATTGGGGTACCTTTCCCCTATTTGTATCCTTGCTGCATGATGTTAAACTGCATAGCATCCTTCCTCATAACTATATGTGGCTTGATTCCCATCCATATGGGATACGTAAGACCACTAGAACTTAGTCTTTGGGTCCAGCCTCATCTCTTAGAAACCTCCTTATCATTCTGGCCTCTTGGCATGAGTCATTCCTGGGGAGGGGTACGAGGTGTGGTATGGGCTGAGCGCCTTTCACTCCCTTTCACTACAATCATCTTTTCAAGTCGGCTGCTCTTGTGTTGGGTACCGCAACCCTCTTTAGTGATGCACCAATGTGCCCTGGAGTACTATGGTTCAAATCCTAGAGTGTCGGATTCTACCTAGAAATGCATTCACCCATTTTTGAGGCCTTGTATTCCCCGTAATTTTGGATTTCATTATATTTCACATCAAAAGGGACCCCCAAATGGAATGGATTTTCAACCCAAGGTCTCTCCTACCATTGCGGGACAACATCCTTGAGGGTTTCGAACAATAAATTTATACAAGTCCCACATTGTGAATATGGTCAGCGGTTGATGCTCATTTTTTGTTCCCATTTCAGGTCACAAGATATGGATGCTGTGTTTCAAACATGGTCAATAGTTAACCTCTATCATCACTCCAACCCCATCAATCCTTAAATGTTAGTTGCATGATTCACATCATTCTCCACCCCATCATGTCCAAGTGGAATTTTGACACTCTTGGTACTATCCCTCAGGGTGCATTTTCACGTTAGGAGGACAAAGCCATAGTAAGGTGTCATTCGGGGCTCTGCACTGACTTCCCATTTACGTATATCCCACACATTGCGAAGACCTCTTCCGCCATTGTTTCCCACACCGAGTTCGACTCACGTGGGCTTAGGGATTGGATCGAGGTGGGCGATCGCTTGGAAGTGTTTTTATTCTTCATGGTACGAGCTCTATGAACTTAAACTAAGATATCCTTATATTCCATATCATTATAACAACATCTAGCTTGATTCCAATCCTCATGGGATATGTAGTAACTCCCATACATCTCGTCTTTTGGGTCCAGCTCAGGTTCCACTAATTATCTATTATGTTTATCCTTTTAGGCCCTGAATCGTATATGATTGTGTGTTTTGGAGTGTGTAGTCTTATGGCCTTGTTCACATCGGGTTTTTAATATCCCTACCACGTACTCCCCTTATAATAGATAGTCCCTCCTACCTCCTGTCCCGCATGACATTAAACTATATGTCCTCCTGCATAACATTAAACTGTATATGGTCCTACAGGACCTTAAACTGTTACATCCTACATGACATTAAACTACACCCTTAGAACTATGTATGTCTTAATTATCATCCTCATGGGATATGTAGGAAAACCTAGACACTTCGTCCATAGGTCCAGGCCCATATTTTCTATCCTTTGATGGCCCCTCAGCCCGAGGTTTCTTCCTCGGAATCACACGTGGTGTGATGTGGACCTCTTCCTCATTCAGTTCAGGTATTCTTTATCACGTCATGAGTGTTCCTCCTATGGTCCCACATGACTTTAAACTATTGTGTATTTATTTCACAATGTTAAAATGAACTTGTTGGTCCTATCACATGAGCCTAAACGGTGACATTATCATCCTGGCCACACAACAAAAAATGGAACTTCACAGTGGTGTCCTTGCTCAAGGGGACATCACACTAGTACAGAAAACGTTTTTTACGTCGGTTATTTTTAATTTTTTACGTCGGTTTCTAGCCGATGTTAATACGTGCGACATTATAAATAAGGTTTTTGACGTCGGTTATTTAAAAACCGACGTCAAAAACATAAAATCGCGATGTTTATCACGTCGGTTATCTTAGAACCGACGTGATAAAGGGCCTGGAGAATGGTTTATCACGTCGGTTATTAAAGAACCGACGTGATAAACGGCGTGGACAATGGTTTATCACGTCTGTTCTTAAACAACCGACGTGATAAACAGGGGCGAGGGGGTATATCACGTCGGTTCATATAGAACCGACGTGATAAAGTGGGGTGAGGGTGGTTTATCACGTCCGTTCTATAAGAACCGACGTGATAAACCGGGCTGAGCGTGGTTTATCATGTCGGTTATTGAATAACCGACGTGATAAACCATTGTCCAGGCCGTTTAGCACGTCGGTTATTTAATAACCTACGTGCTAAACCATTCTCCAGGCACTTTATCACGTCGGTTATTAAATAACCGACGTGATAAACCATTTTCCAGGCCTTTTATCACGTCGGTTATTAAATAACCGACGTGATAAACCATTCTGCAGACATTTATCACGTCGGTTATTAAATAACCGACGTGATAAACTATTTTATAGGCATTTTATCACGTCGGTTATTAAATAACCGACGTGATAAACCCAATTTTTTTAACCAGAAAACAAATCAAGAAATCGTACCACAAAAACAGAAGTACATCGAAATTAAGAATGTACATAGATAACATATAAAACTTACCCACTAGACAGCATCTACCCTCATTTATACCCCATGGACAGCCCTCCCCCACCCCGTTGGAGCCCTCACCCTCATGTATACCCCCTGGACAGCCCTCCCCCACCCCATTGGAGCTCCCAACCTCATGTATACCCCTTGGACAACCCTCCCCCACCCCATTGGAGCCCCCACCACACTCCTGGACTGCCCCCGACCCCCGGATACCCCCAAACACCCCTCGACAACCCCCCACCCACCAGAACAACACCTCCTCATCCCCTCACCCCACTTGACAGCCCCCACCACACCCATGGACAACCCCCCCACCCCTGGACAGCACTCCCACAGCCCTGGACCGGCTTCCCACACCCCTGGACATCCCTGCAACCCCCCAGGACTGTCCCCCCACCCCACCGGATAGCCCTCCCAGATCGCTGGACACCCCCAACCCCACTGAACACACCCCCACACCCTTGGAACCCCTCCCCCACAGACCCAAATCCATACCAGAAGAACCATCAAAAGTAGACCAAAACAAGAAGTAGAGAACAATTAAACATTCACTTATATAACATTCAAAACTTACACTGTCAACTTCAAAAAAAACTAAATCAAACCTAAACAACTACCAAATACACAATTAAAACGACAATATTCAAAATTACATTTTACATTACAAACAACTAAAATTCAATCAAACCTGTAAAATAATTTGACCACTCCACTTGTACGTGTTTGATGTCTTCAGCAGTATAGGGTTGAGGGTCATCAAAAAGCTACAAATGAAAAAGAAGATAGTTAACATGTATAATCAATAAATCAAATTGAAATATTATGGCAAAGTTTAAGAGGAAATCGTACCAGGTCAAAATTCACAACTGTCCCAGTTGTTATTATTTCATACATAAATCTTAACATATAATATCCGCATTCGATGAGGCCTTGTTTTTCATGAAAATTCTGTTTTGAATGAGTGTAAATTCAATATATTATTTTTATGTAATAAATCAAAAAGTACAAATTATAAATGGAAATTTACCTTCGCATTTACATATTTTATCTTTGCATTTCTTTTCTTTGTGTTTTTTCGAAAGTAGACCCATGCACTGTTAGAAAATAATACGAATGAGGTAAATTTAAAATTCATTATAATATATAAAACTATTGAGAAATTGAAACTTACTTTTCCAATATATTCTTAAAACTTGCCCGCACATCACCATGAACAGAGCATATCCAATAAAGAGCTTTCTCCCTTGGGAAAAAAATCCCTAACATCCAATGATTACTGATAAAAGGAAATTTAATGTTAATGGTTTTTTATGTTAAAATATAATCAACTCTTTGAGAGAAATGTGTTTCATACCTATCACAAAAAGGCATCATCCAACATTGTTGGATTATATTCTTTTCAAATCTTTCAGCAATATAAACCATTCTTTGTTCCTCAGTCAATGCACATGCTTCAGGGGAAATCAATTGCCGGTCCATGAATCCATATACTTATGTCAGTTCATTCCTCTCACAAATTTTATAATGATACCTAATACAAAACATATATAAGTATACATTTTTAATAAATATAATGCAGGGAAAAGGTGTTAAGACTTACATGGAAAAAATTTGCACCACGTTGATGCCCAACTTATCTCCAGTAACAAGCTCCATGATATCATATTTTGTAATCCCCACACTTATTTCACGTCCACAAACATGAGATTCCATTGGAAACTCATAAAAACCCAACAACAAATGTGAATATCTTGACAATCTACCAAGACCACTGGAATCTGTATCTGATGTCATAGCATGTTGTCTTTGTTGTTGTCTATACAGTATTTCTTTACCTTTGAAGTATTCCTGTGAAAAAAAATTGAGAATTATAGTAGTTTTCAAATGATAAAACAACTTTAATAAAAAAATAAAATAAAAGATATAAGATTCATACCTCTATGGTAATGAGTCGAAGAAGTCTGGATGGCCAAACTAAAAAATGGCCGATACTCTGTCCAACTGTCGCCACCTAATCTGTAGGTATTGGTACCCTAGCTGATCTATCTATAATATCCTGTACAGTGACCCTCTGATTCTCTACCTCTAGTTGTTGATGATGAACTGTATCTTCTATACAATATACCAACCCGTATGCTACTATATGATGTTGAGAATCATCAACATACAACTCGCAATATGTGGGAAGCTGCGGCGGAGGCGTAGGATAAAGAATGGGGTCTGCAGGCTGAGGTGGGGGAGTGGGAGCTACTGGCGGAGGTGGAGGAGAAATAATGGGGTCTGCAGGGGGAGGTGGAGGAGTGGGAGCTTCAGTCTGAAATTGTCTTTGCATTTCTGCAAACATAGACTGCACCGAATCTCTAATCTTGTCTTCCATTGTCGCATTAATATTTTGAACTTCAGCCTCCAAGGATTCTATTTTTTTTTATAAACCCCCTCAATGTTAGAAGTTGAAGAACGTGGAAACACTTTTCTTACCGATACACCTGCCAGATATCCTCTTACACGACCAGGATGTTATGGCCTTCCCAATGCTGCAAATAAAATATCTTCCCTCCCAGTAGCTGTAAATGTCCCCTCTGAACTTTGCTCCTCAAGAGAGTCCTGTATTAATTAATTGAACATTTCTGTAATGATTGAAACTTATATGAAGAAAAAAGTTAACTTAAATAAATTAAATAGATATCTTACAATCCTCTCAGCTACGATTCTCTATTCTTCCGAAAGATATTGCCCTTTTTTTCCCTTCCGAGCTCTCTTCCATTTTTCATGTCTAGATGGAGGGGGTGGAGGGGCCACCTCTCCAGAGCTTGAAGACTCGGCTCTTAGTTGTTGAAATTTTTCCTCTATCATTTTTTCTTCCAATAATGTATACCCTCCCCGAGATAAACTATGAGGGTATACATTTTTAGATTAGATCTCCTGATGAGCTTTCCTTGTTTGCTGTAATTTAAGAATAAGAAATCATTAACAAAACATTAATAAAATCATTTATATAAGAAAGTATATAAAAGTTTACATTGCCCTTACCAGAAATGACTCTTTTTTATACTTTTAAAAAACTATCTCCATGTGTCTTCATCTATAAAAGGATATATACGACATGGATTGTCATGACTCCTATGACCATAAATGAAATCAGATGTGAGGGTTGATTTGAAATCCCTCCATCTCCTGGCAGCCAACGATAAGCATTTCTTCCTGACTCCTCCAGTGTCAGGAATATCAAATGTCATCTGATAAAGAGGTTAAACATATTATATATACCAGAAACATTAAAAGAATGCTCAAACAATGACAAAAGATCTTACCAAAATCATCTCCCACAACTGAGAGATAATCGCTTTATCCACACCTCTCCAATCATCATACAGAATGCTTACTTTGGTCTTAGCCTGAGTTGCAACAAAACTCTTAAAATCTTTGGCATTCGGACCTCTAGGAATATCATCATCATCAAACTCAACTACTATCCTCTGATCCTGCATACGGGCAAGTGATAATTTTGGTAAACGTGTGCAACCACGTTTACCAACCTTTGAACTCTTTGTCGTAATAGGAGCATGTGAATGTTCATCCCCAGAGGTATGAACAGCAAAATGCTCTTCCCCAGAATCATGTGGTTGATCATCTGAATGATCTGTCATTATCCTTCAAATCAAAAAAACAAACGTCAGTTCACAAATATACAAATTCAAATATTTTAATACTACTGTAATCAGAAAATAGAAAAGTGTACTAGGTTACATAATAGTAAACATTGGTAATATGGCAAGCATGTTAAACAATGGTAAAGATGGAAAAGATGGTCAAGATGGTCAAGATGGTCAAGATGGTAAAAAATGGAAAAAATGGTAAACCTGGGTCCTCTGGCTGGCCGGTGGGAAAGAACCGGTTGGCCGGTTCCCATACCGGCTGGCCGGTGCGCTACCACCGGCTGGCCGGTGGGCAAGAACCGGTTGGCCGGTGCCCAGACCGGTTGGCCGGTGCACTAACACCGGCTGACCGGTGGCTCTGGCAGAAAGCAATGCTTCTGCCAGAGACCGCCGGCTGGCCGGTGGGAATCCACAGGTTGGCCGGTAGACTCAGAAATATACTTATTTTTTAAAAAACATGTTTTAATAAATAAAAAACTTAAAATATCTAACATTTATGGAAAAAATAAATGTAAACAAGAAATAAACATATGTTACCTGTAATTTTAGGAATGTACAGATGGATTGTTTTCCCAAATTCCTTCGTCGTGATCGTTCCTTATGGCACAAACTATGTCTTCAACATGATCGTCATTATGTTCTGTTAATATTTCCATTGAAGTAGGGATCTCACATAAATCAGCATATTCATCAAGTTCATCCTCACCAACATATTGTTTTTTCCCTTGTAAAACAATAGCCCACTGCATATCTGATTGATCTACTACATAAAAAATTTGTTTTGCATGTGTTTCCATTATAAAAGAATCAGATGTGTCTTCCAATCTATTCAGATTAACAAGTGTCATTCCAAATTCATCGTGTCTGATACTGTTGTTACTGTTAAACCATTTACAATTAAAAACGGGAACTTTAATTTTAAAGTAATCAACCTCCCATATGTCTTCAATCACTCCATAATATGCATTTGATGTAGAAATTGGGTTTTTGTCCTTAGCACTTGAAAAATGCATTGCTTCTGCAAACACCAATACACCACTATTCTGAACTGCACTTCTGTTGTCCTGAGCTTTTGTATGAAATGTATAACCATTAATGTCATAACCAGACCATGTTATCACATTTAAACATGGACCACCCACTATCCATTTTAATGTCTCTGATACATCTGATCTACCAAGCAAAGTCTTTTTAATCCATGACAAAAAAGTTTTGTTGTGCTCATTCAAAATCCACATTTCTTTCTTCTTTGGATGACATTGTTTCAACTCATTAATGTGCAATGTGATATATGGTTGAGCATCAGCTATGTTCTTCAAGATGTATGATTCTAATTTCTTCATCTGTTCAGCTGACAATGATTTGACTTTCACGCCGCGAATCCCCTTCCCTCATTATTAACTCGTTCATGGCGAGATGGAGGCAAACCTATGTGTTGCACCGCAGCCAAGTAGCTCGTACAAAACTCTGCTACCTCCTCAGAAATATACTTTTCAATAATGGAGGCTTCAGGTCGATATAGATTTTTAACATACCCCTCTAATATTTTCATATACCTTTCAAAAGGATACATCCAACGAAGATATACAGGTCCACAAAGCTTTATTTCTCGAACCAGATGAATCATTAAATGCACCATTATATCAAAAAAAGTTGGAGGAAAATACATTTCCAATTGACAAAGTATTAAAATTGCATCCTTTTCCAAAATGTTCAAATCATTCACATCAATCCCCTTGTTACAAATTGAATTGAAAAAATAACACAACTTCATTATAGTCTTTCTGACACGAATGGGCAATCTTCCACGCAATGCAACTGGTAGAATTTGTTGCATCATGACGTGACAATCATGTTATTTCATACCTATCAACTTCAAGTCCTTCATTGCGACAAAATTTTTTACATTAGAAGAATAACCTTGAGGCACATTGGTATCATGAAGACACTGACAGAAGCTAATTTTCTCCCTCTTTGATAATGTATGACAAGCCGGGGGAAGAAATGTTCGTCTTCCTTTAGGAGTGGGAGCTAACTCCAAACGTATTCCCATTGATATTAAGTCTAATCTTGCATTCAACCCATCTTTAGTCTTTCCTTTAATGTCTAACAATGTTCCAATCAAAGAATCACAGATATTCTTCTCCACGTGCATGACATCAATATTATGTTTAACTTCATGATACCTCCAATATGGTAGCTCAAAAAATATTGACCTTTTCTTCCAAATATGTCTATCATTACCATATTTCTGTGTCTTTCCCAATGTCACGTCAAGGTTTTTCACCCTCTCAAAATACATATCATGGGATAAAGGTTTTGGAGCAGTATCAAATTCTTGTGAGCCATTAAATGCCTTTTTTTAGTCTTCTATAAGGGTGTTCCATAGGCAAAAACTTTTGATGACCCATGTACACTGTTTTCCTCCCATGATGCAATTGACAATAGGACGTCTGTTGTTCGCAAATTGGACATGCCTTATGCCCTTTAACATTGTATCCAGACAAATTTCCATACGCTGGGAAGTCATTTATAGTGAACAGAAGCATTGCATGCAGTTGAAAATATTCCATTTTATAAGAATCATACACCCTAATACCATCAGCCCATAATAGTTTCAAATCATCAATCAACGGTGACAAGTAAACATCAATATCATTACCGGGTTGCTTTGGACCAGAGATCATTGTACTCAACATGACATATTTGCGCTTCATACAAACTTCAGGAGAGAGGTTGTAAATTACCAATAAAACAGGCCATGAACTATGTGTGCTACTGAGTGTTCGGTATGGATTCATTCCATCTGTGCATAACCCTAGTCTGAGATTTCTTATTTCATTTCCAAATGTAGAATACTGCGCATCAATTTTCTTCCATTGTGGACAATCAGCTGGATGACGTATTTTTCCATCACATACCCGCTCTTCAGCATTCCATCTTAACCTTTTTGCATCATGTGAAATAGCAAATAAACATTTGAAACGATTAATTATAGGAAGATACCAAAATACCTTTGAAGGGAGCTTTGTAATCTCTACATCACCCTGTGATTTTTCTTTCACCTTATACCTTGATGTCCCACATTTTGGACACTCTGACAGAAATTCATATTCCTTCCTATATATAATGCAGTCATTCGGACAGGCATGTATTTTCTTGTACCCCAATCCCATCGGGCATAATATTTTCTTGGCTTTGTAATGTGAATCTGGAAGATCGTTATCTTTTGGAAGAATGTCTTTCATCAATTATAGCAGCTCTGTAAAACTTATGTCACTCCATCCATGCTTCGCCTTTAGGTTAATCAATCTTAACACCGCCGACAGAACCGTAAAATCTGTACAACCGGGATATAATGGTTTTTCAGCATCACCATATAGACGTGCAACTGTCGGTTCTATCTCAATTTGTTCTGCTACAATATCGCGAATCATTTCTTCAATTCCATCAGAGTTACCATCTTGCGAATCATCATCATCAATGACATTCCGTCCAGTTTCACCATGCCAAATCCAAGGGCTGTAACTCGGATTAAAACCATGACATATCAGATGATCTTTTATCTCTCTACTTTTAAACTTCTTCATATTCAAACATTTCAGGCATGGACAGAAAAAAATGTCACTACTTGGAACATTTCGTTTTGCAAATTCCAAAAAGGAATCAACACCTTCCTCAAATTCATTGCTCATTCGATGTGCCGTAATCCAACTTCGACTCATTATTACCTATAACAAATATCAACAAAAAATATATATTTTTAAGATAAGACAAAACATGTTTATATGAAAAAAATCATAATTTGAATGTAAAACAATTTAAAATATAAAACAAATCTTGAAAGTAGTAGTAGTTTTCATAAGTACCCAACACCAAATAGCTATACATCGTAACTGTCATGTTAAAAATATGAATATAGACCATTTGTTTTATGTTTAATAATATTGTCATATTATCTGATCATTCTGATTATATATTAGAATTACTATATCCTTTTGATCCGATATATAATCTAAGGACATTAATATTTCTTTAGAAAAAGTAATGTTAATATCATGGTAATGTAAAAAAAAGTATATGTCGAACTATATATATGTAATACCAATAAAAAAATACATATGTGTTTGGCCTGGGTTTCACACATAAATCAACTCATCTCACAGATTAAATTTTTGAATCATCCTACATAATACTTATTTTTATAACTTAGGGAATGAAAATAATAAAAGTTTTGATTTATGATACTCATTATGGGTAAACAAGATATATATAAATATAATATCTAATCTCATAAAAAGATATCCATGGGGGTATAAGAGCATGTATACACAAAGCACATGATCAAAAAGATAAGTGAAATAGTTCTATATAATCATAGATCATAAAACCTGAGTCCAAGTATAACAATTTTAGCATAACATAAGACATGATTTATATGATAGTGGGAACATGATTTAAAAAACCTTATTCACAAGATCACAACATTGGTATGTGGAATAACATAAGAGTGTGGCACAAACATAATCATATAAGTCATAACTTATGTCAAGGGAAAACGAACGAAAAGCACATCAAGAATCGAAACAAAAACGAACCAAATAAATTCGTGGAAGGCTTACTTGAATGTCGCGAGTTGAGATGATAGATCCGAGAGCAGTGAAGAAGATAAACAATGCAGCCAAAATGAGTGTAATGCAGGCGATTGACGAGCCGATTACGGTTTACCGCACGAGAGAGAGACGAGTCGGCGACTGTCAATCGAAAAAATCGTAAATGACAGAACACGGGCTTTAATTTTTTTAAATGCTTTATAATGTTGTTTATATAATAACCTACGTTATAAACTATTTTTTAGCTTTTTTACGTCGGTTATTTGGAAACCGACGTAAAAAACCCCCCGGGGCTTTGGTTTTTTACGTCGGTTTCAAAATAACTGACATAAAAAAACCCGATATTGACGCGTTATTTACGTCGGTTATCAAATAACCGACGTAAAACACACCGCGCTTTGGTTTTTTACTTAGGTTATTTGATAACCGACGTAAAAAACCCGATATTGACGCGTTTTTTATGTCGGTTATCAAATAACCGACGTAAAAAACCCCCCGCGCATTGGTTTTTTACGTCGGTTATCAAATAACCGACGTAAAAACCCAATAGGCGCGATTTGTAACGTCGGTTATTAAAATAACCGACGTAAAAAATCTACTCGCCGCATTGTTACGTCGGTTATATATAACCGACGTAAAAAATGGTGTCGTAAAAAATGATTTCTGCACTAGTGTCATGTTGGGTATTGGTCATCCACCATACCATTTTTCATTTCCTACATGTGTCTTGATTCCTTTAGAGATGCCAAGATTCTCTATCCTATGTTTATCACATCACAAAAAAAACACACATCTATCTTAAAGGACAAACACGATCTATCAAATGCCGCTTCTTTTGGTGCATGGTCCAGACCTGCACAACCTTATCATTCTTGGCAGTGGTACCGTAACATGCCACTCCTAGAAATATGTATGGATTGATTCCCATTTTCATGGGGTATGTAGGAATGCCCATTCACTTTGCCTTGGGCCCATCATAACATTCATTTTCGATCCCTCCACCTAATACCTCCTCAAGAAACACATGGTGATATGGACTCCAGGTTCTCATTCACATTGGGTTTTCAACAGCTACACCATGTTCCTCCCATGTCTTTTCCCAACCTGTTCTGTGTTCTATGACCCTAAAATAATATCTACCCATGGGAACTACGCGTCAGGTTTGGATACTTTTCCGCCCTACACAGAGTCCATCAAAATAGGTCCCCTCTTAATGGTCCACTCTACGAGCTTAAGCTAGGGGCCTGCGACCCAAGGACCCTTGTCCTCGGGAAGGGATTTGATTTTCTATATCTGACATGTCTGATTGGAATAATCAAATGCGGCATGGGAAAGAGCCCAAGGTATGGTGTTTTCACATAAACATCCCCTCAGTTTGTGTCCATGCTTCATGGGCCCTTTATATGGATCCCCATCCACTTCCATGATTGAAAGGGACCCCCATTATGGCATGGTATCACGCCACATTGGCTTACCTACCATCTTGGGCCAACACCCCTAAAGACCTTAAATGACATTTGCGACATGTCCTGTGTTTCAAACATGGTTAGTGGTCAACCCTCATTTGTCTTCCCCCATTCCGGGATAATGTGAAATAGATACTGTGTTTCGAACATGGTCAATAGTTACCCTCTATATTCACGCCTCTATCATTGTGGCCCATATCTTGAGCATCATGATTCACATCTTTCCACTCCTATATGTTCAGCGTGAATTCCAACACACTCTGCATTACCCCTTCATGCATCTAGGTGCATTAAGTAGGGAGGTCGGTATTATTGGGACGTCATTCACCTATCGTCCCATAACCCATATTGTGTGCCTCCCAATACTAGGATAGTCCCATTAATACTCCTTATTTCTCACATCAAGCATGGATTGCATTGGATTATTAGTTTTTGTAGGATGTGTACTAGCACAGCCCTGCCACATATGCCTTTCATCTCGCATGACGTTAAACTACACTCTCAGAACTCTGTGTCAATTGATTCCCATTCTCATGGGGTATGTAGGAATGCCCAAAAAACCTGTCTTGGGCCTACCCTGGTTTTCACATTTTATACCTCGACCTAAGGATTATTCTGAGAGCGTGTGTTGTGGCATGGACTCTTATGGTCCTCATTCATGTCATGGTATGTAACATACCAAAAATTTAGTTTTTGGGTAACCATTTCCTCAACGCATGACTTTAAACTGTGGCCCCTACCCAGAAAAAATTTAGGATGCCTCATGATAATTATCGGATGCGTCAGCTTTCTCGCTAGAGAGGATTCCCCATACCAGAATTGGTCTCTGACCCTGCTATTCTCAAGAACTACATTTGGATTTATTCTCATCTTTATGAGATATGTAGCGATTCCTAGACATTTCACCTCGGGCCCAGCCTCAGGGTCATTAACCCTTTTGGACCCTCGGCCCAGATCATGGTCTAGGAAGTATGACCTTTAAAACTATGTGCACTGTCCTTACCATACAAAATTAAACTACGTGTTTATCGTCTTCCTTGGCATGATGTAAAACCACAAGGCACCCTTTTCCCTCATGAGAGAAGTCCTATTCAAAAGTAACCTTGATCCCTGATCAGACCGATACACATGCCTAATGTGTTTCCACCAATGTGGCATAATTTCAAGAGTGTTGGAATCCATTTGAAAAACCCATCACTCCACCCTACACACTTTGCGTTTCCTTTATCCAGACTCTCGTCCTCTTTCATGTCTAAATGAACCCCCTAATAGTATGGATTCTCAACCTATGGCTCGCCTAATGTCCTGGGCTAACGTTATGGAAGAAATAGGGATGACATTTTGAGTCAGGCCCCGTGTTTCACAAACATGGTCTACGGTCAGCCCTCATTTGTTATCTCCATTTCAAGATAATGCAATGAGGATACTATGTTTTAAACATGGTTAACAGTTATCCTTAATTATCATGCCATCTCTATAGTGTTCTAAATCTCAGGTATTGTGATTCACACATTCCACTCCCCTATGTTCGGATTAATCCCAATGCCCCTAGCATTACACCACTCATGCACTAGATCACATTGGGAAAATGGCCATTCAACTAATCTGAGACCTTATTTCTCCAGTCATGCCTCTTTATTTATTTTAGAAAATATAGAATGATTGTTCAAACCCTGGATTCCCGAAGCATGGTCGATGCTCTCATATTCAGGTGGGATAACAAGGTGGTCATTACTTGTTTCTCATATCGGGCCTGACCCACGTTAGCTTAGGTATTGGTCTCCAGATGTTTCATGAATGTGACGTACGTGTTGAAAACCAAAGAAAATAAAAGGACTCATTCATGCATCCGACATAAATAATCAAATCATGAAAGTGCGTTCAAAAGATACATGCATCACAGAACCCGAGGTTCGACCCCTCCAATGGATAGGTTGACCCCGTCAAAAGAGCTTTATAGCTCCACCACCCTCTGTCTTGTGACATACAAGATTCACTGATGCCTATTCAGTTCATGATATTCCTTGGAAGAAATGGCATGAAGTTTATCAACCGCGATCCGGGCCCGCTCCTCATTGGTTCAGATGACGGTCATCTCATTGGAGGCATGTTTCATGCATTCTTTGACCTCTTCCATCTAGGCCTTCAAACGTGATATGGCCTCTAATTGCATGGTAAGGAAAGAAGAATTTTCATCTGCCTGGACCGACAGTCGTTGAATATCATTTTCAACTTCTTGGGGCCTCTTGATGTTCACTTATTTTCTCTACTGCCAACCCATGCCAAGGACACAGCTGTATTCCTAAATTTTCTCCACCACGAGATCTCGAATGAGTATGTGAGGACGCTATGAATCTACTCACCCAGTGCATAGTTCACACATTTGGGACTAAAGCCTCCCCATCTGGACAATCCATTGTGTTTGAGGGGTGTCATCGATGAAGAGCTTAATAAACTTCCATGACCGGCGATGGACAATCTTTATATCCTCCTCATCAGATGTTGTCTCGTCTTGATCAGCAGGGTCGGCAGGTTTGTATACGGGAAACTCCCCCAAGAAATCATCAGTAGGGTATACATCAGGTGTTTGATTGGGCATGGTAGGACTCGTGCTATCCGATTGATCATCATCGTCGGATCCCACCTCAATGTTCTCAGGTTCTGTCCTACTAGCAATCCCACCAGTGATCGGGAGCACCATAACTTGGTCAGTTTGGGCATCTGCTTCAATGAACACTAACATTCCCATGAGAAAGGCACCTCCAGAAGTACCAACCAAACTTTCCAAGGCATCCCACACCATTTGAAGAACTGTGCATACCAAAAAGTGAACGGACGTCAGTTAACCTGATCAATGGGTGGTAGTCATGAATTTCGTAAAGGAGACTTACAGAGATCAAATTTTTGGTCTCTCTCTTAGGTTTTTTCCATGGGGTCCCCGAGGCATGGCCCTCCATATATTATTGGGAAGTCTAAAAACACTGGAAAACAACCCTGGGTGTCATAGTCCCACTGGACGCGGTAATCTCCATAGCTGCGGGTGTAGATCCAGAAGGCCCCATAGCTTCATCTGTAGGGAGGGAATGAGTTTTGCGTATGAGGTCCTCCACCATAGTTCAAATATTAGTGAGGAGTCCAATGTAACCTGGAATTGGACCCCGAGTAATGGGCTTAGGGTTTTACCTCGAGAGCCTCTACAAACGCTTCATGTTCTGGGTCAGAATTGACAACTTCACCCTCCTCTAGGGGACTCCCTCTACCATCCCCCTCCCCCTAGGAGGATTCGTCCGATTCTTTCAGCAGAGGTAAGCGCTCCCTCAATTATGTGGTCGATAACTATGGAGGGGACATTTAATCCCGCAATACCTTTACCCAATCCTTAATTGGACACAGGGCACCCCTGGGAGTGCACGAATTCCTCCAACTCGGCCAACTATTTCTCAGCCTCCTCTGGAGATACTGCAAAGCCAGCCTTGATAGGGATGGTCCCTGGAAAACCCAACCTGAGATGGTTCAAGTGTTTCCACATATCGGATGGGTAGGGGAACTGCCTGTTGATATCCCATATGTCCTAGGCCTTTGGGAAGAAAACTTTCTCTGGCATGTCTATATGGCGCAACCGCTTCCCCAGATCCAAGGTGGATATCCTGTGGAAGCCCTTAGGCGGCCTCCCCTCTGGATGACTCTTCTCCTCTATGACTGTCGGGTCCACTAACACCACCTTCCTTTCAACCAGGGAATGACTCGCCACCAATGTAGCCCCACCACCATGATATTTCCTCGCTGCCTTTCAGCCCCAAACTCGAGGTTGGGGAGGCACCCTGTCGTTGGCCCGAATGGTTGGCTGCTTCAGCATCTCCCCAGGGTTGGGCGCCTCCCTGCTCTTGGCATAATCTGTCACCAGCCCAATGATGGACATGGGCGGAGAAATATTATTCTGAATCTTCCCATCCTACTTTTTGAACTTGAGACACATCTTCCTCATCACACATGGGTGATCCTCAGGGCACACCCCCAAATAGACCCATGGGGTCAGTCACTGCATGCACTGAAACTGCCTTGAAAGTCAGTGGGGGTTGTATGGATCACAGAGGGACTCTTGGTTAACCCATGCCACCAAGACTCCACCCGAAAGGATAGGAGGTAGGAATGATGCAATTCTATTCCCCTACCATCATTAGTAAATACACCAGTTGGAAATAGGAACAGGTGGAAATTGAACTCGTCTTCTTTCTAGACCCAGTTCAGCACTACTTGTAGGGTTAGCATGGCTGAAAATATCCCCCACAACATTTAGAATGGACGGGTGGAAATTCAATACTAGAGGGGAAATGGGGTTCAGATATTCCTAAATACCCATGACATGCGCCATTATCTACCCATACAGGAGGTGGAATGATCAACATATTCTATGTGGATTATTCCCCTCGCTGATATGCCACAACATCTTGTACAACTTGGCGAGCATTAGGATCCCGAGGTTGACCCATCCCCATGTCACAAACATGGATTCCATGATAAATGTGCTTGGTCTCATGCTCATGTTCGTGTCTCTCTCTAGCAGGATCGAACCGCAGATGAGCACCACAATGAATGCATCCAACCGGACTACTGGTTGTTGCTCGGTACTGACGCTGAATCTCTAGGTTTTCCACTGTTTGTCCTCCAAAATCCACCAGTTTGAGTGCTCCTTACCTCATTGATCCCCCTTCAAGAAAGTATGAGGCCTCATAGGGAACTAACTATATTCCATGAAGTTCAGGAATTGATTAAACTACAATTTTAATTGGACGTCCTTCAACAACTGCTTGTCCTCTCCCAACACCAGATCCATCAATGCCCTCGCTAATGGCGGCATCTTATTTGGATCCTCCCACGCACCCACAATAGGGGGAACCCATTGTACATTTCCCCCCGTATTTGGACCCCTGTAATCTGGTGTAGATACTATAGGCTGATGCCGACCTCTCCATGGTGAAAATGAAAGGTATTGGTCATCAACGACCACCTACTCAACAACTCAGAAATCAGCTGGTTCAACTGATAGATATAGAATTGGGAGCCCCAAGCCACCTCATACAGGCCCACTAACCTCATCTCTACTCTAAATTCTTTGCACAAGGCACCTACCCAGTATGACCAAGCCCAGTCATATGTGATGTTGCTGCCCTAGGGGAAATACCACACATCAAACCACCCCTTCTCTGGGTTCCCCAAGGTTGCCTTCAAGATAGTATAGTACAGCAGGGGAGATGCCTCTGGAATTAGTTTCATCCCATGAACGTTATTCAAATGATTGTATAGATTTTAATCATTGATAGGTGTGAAGACCTCATGGGAATGGCCGTCAGCCATCCTGAACCATTGGCACTGGCATGGCGTGCTCCTGAACCAGTAAGATGGCTCGTCCCTGATTGCTTCAAGGATGAAGACGTCGTCTCTTAGGCCAAAGCCATACAGAAGCAGCCTCCTACACAGTGGACAGTCCTTCTGACTCTCTGAAAATATCTCTACCTATCAAATATGGTCATAATGGATTTGTATGACCTCCCCTATACCTGAGCTATCCACCATTTTCTCCCTCTAGGAAACATCCACAAGGACCCCCATGGAGGACTCCTAGTGAGCCACTCAGTGTTTCAAAATTCAGACATTTTTTGTTCTGGTTCGTGAAGCACCTTCGCGAAGCCTATTTTCGAAGCCCGTTAATAGAGCTCGGTCCTAGAAAAGAAATCGCAAAGCCTGGCCTGACCTTTAGGTGCAAGCCGCAGAGCACACCGTCATGGAGTCGAAGACTCACTATGCGCCACGAAGCAAAAAGCCTAATTCACAGAGAGCAATCGCAGTGTACGTGGAGCGTCACGAATCATGAGCGCTAAATTCCAAAAAATCGGATGTGAGAAAGTACAAAAGAGAGTTCAACCTCCCCTATTTATAGGCGATGACACCTTCTGCTTCACGGCACGTCCGACCACGGTGAGCTTTGCAACGCACTCAGCCCCCGCATCACCTCTCCACCTTGCAATCCTTCTTCGCGATTGACCATAGTGTTTTGGCGATTTACCCACGGACTTTGACCCTTGTTTTCTCCTCGGCTCGAATTCTGAGGGGGGGGGGGATTTTTGGCTCCAAAATTTGGGAAGAGGAATAAAAAACGCAGAGCCTTTGGGGTTGCCTTGTGAAGCATGTTTGCAGAGCCCCGCAGCACTGCGACCAGCTCAAAGACACCCCCTCTATGAAGCCACCAAAGAGCAAGGACGTAGGAGACTCCATGATCTGATTTGAAATTTGTAATGACTTCGCAGATCAAGGAGGTAGGAGGCTCTGTGATCTGATTTGACATTTGCGAATTCACCATGAAACAAGGAGGCGGGGGCTCCGCGATTACGACAATGTTCCACATAGCTCTGCACTGAGCGATCTTTTCTTTGCGGTGTCATGTCCCTATAAATACAAGGCTCCTCTCGATCCCAAAGGATAGATCCTCCAACCTTTGGCCTTCTTAGTTTTCAAATCATGAAGAAATGTATGCTCTGCGAACCAAGAGCCCTTCAAGGTACTTTAGCACCATGAATTGCCTTTCCCTTTTCTTACATTCAAACCCTCTTCAAAGAGGGATTCCCTTCATGGAGCCCATGGGCCTCCGTGAAGGAAGGGGATCCCCAAGGGGACACGGGTCTTTTTAGTGCACTTATTCTTCATGAAGTACCTTCTATGCACATGTAACCCACATGCCAAGGCAGGGTCACTATGCTTCGTGAAGCACACCACTTCACAGTGCTACGCTTCACAAGGAACCCTTGTTTCGCAAAGACATACTCCAAAAAAGTCTTTACACTTTATGAAACACCTTCAATATGCACATATTCCCTATTCCTAGGATAGAACACTTAAATCCGCGAATCATACCCCTTAATGAAGCCCCTCCACTATATAGAACACTAGATATTCACAAGACTTCTATCGCTAAACCCCTTTTCTCCACAACCCCATTTCCCGTGAAACCCTCCATGTTTTCACGAAGTGATTTCGAAGTCCCTTGGGTGGTTCTTCAGGTTACATTTATTCACCTTATGATTCTTCTCATAGGCACGCTAACGACTATTGCTTCTTCGCATAGCCATGCTAACCTGGGCCCGCAATGGATCACTCAACGACACCCCCTCACCACAGCATTGTCAGTGCATTCCCTTCAACAAGGGTTAAAGAATGTCGGTTATGTATGTCCTGATGGTGCAGTGTGAACCCACATCATCCGAGATTCATGAAATTAAACTACCAAGCGCCATCTTCCTCAGCACACGACGTTAAACTATGACCCCTCCCCATGCATCATATGTGGGGTTCCCTATCTCATTCATTCTCTAAGCCTTCTCATCTCCATGGGAGTGAGCTCTTCATCAAATCGAATGAGATCCTCTTTTCTAGAGAGGTTCCTATATGTGGGGAAGGAAAACCATCTTGGTGTAATCCCTTATCCTTTCTTGTGAGAGGCAGTATCCCTACTTCCCCTCCTCTCTTCTTCAGTGCCAAAGACCAGAGGGCGGCATGGGCACCAAAACCCTTCTCTTTTCCATGCCAAATCCCTCTCCCATTGGGATTTGTCACCACCCATGCCACCATCCTGTAGTATGTACCAACATCCCATCTCCCTGGGCTACTAACAACATGCAGTCCCCACTTCACCTCCCACATATGCATCTTTTGCGACATGATAATTAGCTATTTTCTACCTCTTGTTTCTCACACTGAGCATGACTCACATGGGATTAGAGTAAACATTGACCATGACATCATCTCTGGGCCTCCCTACAGTGTAATCCCCAAACCATTCTAACTACATGGACTTTGATCTTTTCCAAGGGAAGGTATGTAGGAAGCCTCCCTGAGGATCAATCCCAACAACCATTGGTTCCAGACCACTTCACGTTGGATCACCAACACCATCCAAAACTATGTGGAATTTGATATTTTCCAAGGCAAGGTATGTAGGAAGACTCTCAGAGCTTCAATCCCAACAGATATTGGTCCCATCCCCCTTCACGTCGTCTCACCAAAACCATTCTGAACATGTGGACTTTGATCTTTTCCAATGCAAGGTACGTAGGAAGCCTCCCTAAGGTTTAATCCCAACACCTATTGGTCCAAAACACCTTTACATCAGCTCACCAACACCATTCTGATCTACATGGACTTTGATCCTTGCCAAGAAAAGGTATGAAGAAATCATCCCTGAGGTTCAATCCCCACTCCTATCGGTCCTGACCCCATTTAGGTCAGCTCACCAACACCATCTTGAACTATGTGGACTTTGATCCTTGCAAGGCAAAGTACGTTTGAAGACTCCCTGAGGATCAAGACAAAATCCTATCGGTCACAACCCCCTTCACGTCATCTCACCAACACCACCCCGAACTACATGGACTTTTATCCTTTCCAAGGCAAGGTGTGTAGGAAGCCTCCCTGAGGTTCAAGCCCAGCTCTTATCTATCCCGACCCCATTCATGTCTGCTCCCCAACAACATCCCGATCTATGTGGAATTTGATCCTTGCCAAGGTAAGGTACGTAGGAAGCCTCCCTAAGGTTCAAGCCCAACTCATATCTGTACCGACCCCCTACATGTTGGCTCACCAACACCATCCTAAACTATGTGGACTTTGATCCATGCCATGGAAAGGTACGTAGGAAGCCTCCCCGAGGTTCAAGCCCCACTCTTACCGATCTCGACCTCCTTCACGTAGACTCAGTAAAATCATCCCAAAATCCTTGGACTTTGATCCTTGCCTCCTAGGAAGGGTATGTAGGACACCTCCTCAAGGTTCAAGCCCAACTCACATTGGTCTGAACCACTTCACAACGGTCCACACTCATCCAGCATGACCTTAACCTGTACACTTTTTTTGTCCCACAAGATGTTAAACTGTATCCATTAGAACTATGTGGGCATTAATTATTGTCTCCTAGGAAAGGTCCATAGGAATCCTCCCTAAGGTCCAACCCCTACCAGCGGTAATCCATTTTGTTCCCCGACTATTGGTAACCCATTAGAACCCCAACCAGTGGTAATCCATTGTGATACTCCAATCGAAGGTAAGCTGTTGCATTCCCTAATTGATGGTAATCCATTTTGTTTCCCCAATCGATGTTAAGTCATTAAGTTTCCCAATAGATGGTAATATGTTGTGTTTTACAATCGATGGTAAGCCATTGTGTTCCCCAATTGACGGTATGTTGTTGTGTTCCCTAACCAACAATAAGCCATTGTGACCCCATCTAGCGGTAAGCCGTTGGAACCCCCGTCAGCGGTATGTCATTGCACCCAACCAGTGGTAAGCCGTTGTGGTTATCAATCGATGGAAAGCCATTGTAGTCCTGTTATCTGGGACCCACATCCCTGGCCTTCCCCTCAAGTGTCAGGCCAACATGGGATGTTAACCACGCATAAGCCCCAGCATGTCATCGGGTCACTGTCTTCTGTGCACACACCGATTACATTCCCCATCCTAAACTACATAGACTTTGATCATCACCAAGTCAAGGTACATAAGAAGCCTCCCTGAGGTTCAAGCCCATCACCCATGTCTCATCCTGGTCTTTCCCTCGAGCCTATCTATTTCGGGAAGGACATGCCCCAACCCGGAGGTTCCACTTCCTCTAGGTCCCATCCATATGGGTCACCTCCTTAGGTGTCCCATTGCCTCACCAAACTACGCATACATTTATTCCCTGCCACAGAGATACATAGGAAGTCTCTTCGAGACTCAATCCGAACATCACCATCACTCTTACGGTGGTTCGACGTCATTATCCATCCACTTAATTCAACTCTCCATCATCTATCGTGACTCTTACCCGGGAAGCCACATCTTGGTGAGATCATGTCACCCACTTTCTTTTTACTCCTAGCAGTAACTGGGTAACTAACCACGGGTTAGTTCCAGAATTAGCATTCCCTCCCGGGGTTTCACCCATCTAATCCACTCTCATCAATGTTCCAATCAGTTTGATCCATCTACTATAGATGTTAAACTCGTGACATACCTTGTGTTAAACATCATAAGCTGAGGAAAACCTAAGAGACATGCCTATGACATAAAATTCCCCGCATTCGATGTGGGATGACTTGGGCTTCCATGCCCTCAAGAAGCCCTAACGTAAGGGGAAGAAACCCATACATTCCAGTGTTCCATCGTCCAGACATGCCAGTGATGTCTAATGTGACCACTCCCCTGACTGAAGGTTGCTGCCCTGACTGGACCCTATGGAATGTCCTGAAAAAAGTAGTGTAATTAACTGACATCCATGAAGACATGACACTGGGAAGATTTTCATGAACAATGTATTATTCTATGAGGGAGACCCTGACTAATTAATGTGTTCTAAGGAAGAATCCACTGAATGAGGAACCAACACCGCATCATCCCATTTAGATCAAGGAGCAAACATCCCTAAATAAGTGATGGATTCCAGCCACCTTTGGAAACCGGGAATGTGGGGAAACAATCAGCATGTCCTCCTCAGCAAACAGATGCACACACCCCGAAGAAAGCATCATAAACATATATATATATATATATATATATATATCTATATATATATAAGTACATGAGTATTCAAGTTTATACATATATATATGTATGATTATTTTCATGTTCTTTCATTTTATTTCAAGCTAATATTTTTGTAAGTGATATTTAATTGTCATATTTGAGACCAAATTTTAATTCATGATTCTACTGCATGGGATATATATGTATATCAATGTTTTGTTTAAACATAAATTTACTATTCTGTTATGTGCATTAAAAATACCATGTATATTTTCTAGTGTGATTTTTGGTTTGAATTTTCAAGAGAAATATGTTTGAATATTGGTTAAATTTTATATAACTGATCTTGTACAATATTATAATTACTGCATAATCAAGGACGAAATGTTTGATATAAAATGTATCTTCATCAATTTTATGTGCATTTTATTTTTACTTATCTATTAGTCTTTGTGATTTAATTTTTTTTATTGATATGATGATTTTAAAGAATCTTTTATTAAGAATGTAAGCCTTAGATACTTTCATTTATGAATTAAAAATAATGCCAATTATTTTAAACATGTAATTCTCTTAAAAATGATTTTATAGAAACTCTCAATAAATTTTTTATTACATGTTATAAGATATTTTATTTTGTTTTAACCAAAATAGTTTTTCATGTGTTTTTTTGAATTTATTTGGAACATTTTATCAAATTTTTTGTGTAATTATTCGGTATTTTAATGTTAAAAAAATTAAATATCATGTTTTCCACCCAATCTGGAAGTGCGGGCTCGGTGCGTTAAAATTGGTATCAGAGGAATGATCTAGATAACTTTGGAGATTAGATGTTGTCATCTAAGAATTAGAGTTTATGATTTTTACTGTCTGAGTTTTTCATAATTCTGAAGATGAAAATTCATAATTTTTTAACGTCCGATGAATGAATTGTGAGTGCACAATTTTTTTTATAGGGGGATGTAACATCCATGATACTAAAAAAATTATTGTTTTATAATTTGAAATAGGATATTGATTATAATTTTAGATTAAAAAATAAAAATAAATTTATAATATATATATATATATATATATATTATTTTCAAATAATAATATTTTTTTATAGAATAATGTAACTACTAATAAATAGAAATTTTAATAAATCTATAAATTATCAAGATATGCTTTTATTATTTTCAATATATTTAATTAAAAAATTTATATTTCATATATATATTTATGTTTATGAAAAAAAATATTATATATATCAAATAATTATTATATATATATATTATTAATTAAAAAAATAATTATGTTTTCATTAAATGTAATAATCATTTTTGTAAACCAATTAAACAATTTCATTATATATAAAACAATATTTTTTGAATAGTGGATAAAACTATTATATTTATGATTTAAAATATGAAGTTTTTTACAAAAAATATATTAATTTGTTTATATATATATATATATATATAAATCAAAATTACAAGTTTTATAAAATTGGATAATGATTAAAAATAAAGATATGAAAACGTGACTTTGGGTAATGTGGTGTGTCGTAGCCTAAAATGATGAACTTGAGGGTTTTATTGGGTTAGATTTGAGAGAAAGGGGTTCGTGTTTAGTCGAGGGATTCAAAAACAAGTGAATCAAAGAATATAAGAGTGGTGGGGTTGGGTAGTAACTGATGGTTTCATGTTAATCGAGTATGAGTGGAGTTCTCGATGTAGAGAGAGGATTCGACACTTGGTTGAGGGGGAATGACTGCTGGAATGAGCGTCAGCAAAGGGGATCAGAGTCGCGTCGTCACTCTCAGTTAGGGTTATGTTTCCGGTATAGAAGTTGACATGTTCATAGTCTTTAAATCTATGTGAGGTGGAAGTTTTTTGTTCGAATATATTCAATCTATGTTACACATGTTGTTTTCTTCCCTATCAAATTATACAACCATCGTTTTTCATTGTTTTTTCTATCGAAATATTTTTCACTACTGTTTACCTAATTTTTCTATCATATGATTTTTTTTCTGAACTACTTTTTGATTATGAACATTGGGTAAACCATTTTGGTCTATTCAAAATAAATTTTTCAAATCAGAAATACTATTTTGGACATTTATGATTTTTGTTTTTGTAATTATTTATACTCGTTCGAATTGGATTTATCCATATTTCATGTAGTATAGTTTGAAAAAATATATATGTGTTTCATTTGGTTCATAGATGTCCATTTCGGTTATCCCTGTTAACTACATTGTATTTTTAACCCAAACAACGTTTCATGTAGCTTTTATGGGAGTAATATTCTACATCATATTATATGAATACGTAATTGATATATTGTTTTTTGTCTATTTTAATAGATAGATTTCTTCACAAGATTCTTTTTTTCTCTTTATAAAAAAGAAAAGTTTATGGCTATAAAATCCTTCGAGTGTAAAAATGTAAATTAAAAACCATATAAGAGTGAGTGTGTGTGAAAAAATGATACAACAAAATATGTTCTTTCACATGTGTTTGCAAATTCAAGTACGGGGATATTATTTATTTTCAAATATTTAATTATAGGAAATATTATTTTTTATTCAGTTTTCATTTATTTAAATTATTTTTAATTTTATGGTTCTCTTAAAAAATGTGTTTTCTTATAATTGTGTTCTATTTTAAGATAAAACGTATTAAGGGACATTATTTTGGCTTTATTTTCAAATTTTTATTTTTTTCTATCTCTATTTAAATTTTTTCATTTTAAATGTTTGTAAGGGTGATTTAATTATTATGTTCAAATTATAATTCTCCATTATCAAATTAGTATGGGGATCCTTTCAATTTATCTAATATATATATATATGTATGTATGTTATTCCATTTTTCACATTCATCAAAAGTATAAGTACAAGAGTATTCGTGTTTATACATATATATGTAATATAATTTTCATGTTATTTAATTTTTTATTTCATTCTAATATTCTTTTAAGGGATATGTACTTTTCATATTTATGACCAAATTTTAGTTCATGAATCTTCTATAACAAATATCTATATTTACCAATGTTTTTGTTTAACAATGAATTTATTATGCTATTATGTGGATTACAAATTCTATGTATATATTCATTTTATATTTTATGTATATTTTACTAAACAATATACATATATATATATCAATATATTAAAAAACTATTACATTTTTTGAATGCTTAAGAAAAACATGTATCAATATGGGTTAAACATCATATCACTGATCATGTACAATATTATAATTAGTGTATAATCATGGATGAAATGTTTGATGTAAAATTTGTCTTTATTAATTTTATGTGCATGTTTATTTAAAAATATACATTAATCATTTTGATTTACAATTTTTTTATACGATGATTTCAAACATTAATTTATTAAGTAAGTAAGCCTTCAATATTAATATTTATGAATTTCAAATAAGGTATGTTATTTCAACCATTATATTCTCCTAAAAATGATTTTTTAGAACCTCTCACTGTAATTTTTATGACGTGTTCAATGAAATGTTATTTTATTTTAAGGAATATAATTTTACATATGTATTTATGAATTTTTTTTGGGGCATTATTGGGTAATATGGGTCCATTAAAATCATTTGCTAAAAATTGGAACTAGTTTAATGATTTCTATGTTATGGGTAGTGAACCCGAATATGTTAAGGGAACATTGTTTCATATGATTTATGGATAGTAACCATATATTTTTAACTATGTTCTCCAAGAATCATATGTAACCCAGCAAAAATATTACTATCTTCAATGGAGAAATCCAAATGATCTTTTAAAATATAATTATTTTATGATATTTAGGATTTCTAAATTATATGGAATTTAATGTTTTTGAATGTCTACATTTATTAATACACACACACACACACGTATATATATATATATATACTGAGAAAATGTTTATAAATTATTTATTAATGTTTTAAAACCCCTTAATGGGCATATTTAATGATCACCCTATGTTTAAAAACAATTCACAGGTCACCTTGATGATCTATGTTGGGTGGGTTTGATAAAACGTTAATGCACGAAAGTATATTAGATGTGTTTTTTATCCTTTATTTTTGTAATGATTTGATAAAAATGTAATTTTTTTCTATTCTCCATAACCTAGACTAGTAAAGGTACTTGTTTGTGTAATTTTATGGGTAATTATTCAGTTTTTTTTATATAAAAAAGATACACATCATGTTCGAGAACTTAATCTGAAAGCATGGGCTCGAGGTGTTATAATATGTCCACAAAAAATAGAAGATAAAAGGGATTATCTACAACAAGGATGAAGGTATAGATGTACCAATGGAATATGGGAAGAAGAGGATATATTATATTAGTAGAATTCATGAATGAGGCTTCAAAAAAATGATAAAAGGTTTATAAGGGGTATTTTCTGAATTTATATGGATCAAGATGCTTCTCCCTTATGAGGGTGAGAAATAGGTTTCACCATAGTGATAATCGAGTGAATTGGAAAAATAATTGTACTAAGGTGAGATGATATTCTAGGTGACATTACATTAGTGTGCAATTTCCTAAATAACATGGGATCATTGAGGATGCCTTTGGTTGGTGGGGAATGAATGTTTATTAAATGATAAAGGTACTTGACCTAGTGTTGATGGAATAAGGTTGAAGTAGATTCTAACATTGGTTCTTTATATTTAAATCCATTAGAGGAACTAAATTAATATATATTGTGTTTAATATAACTTATTTATAAGTATAAATAAAGTACAAAATTGTATTTTATGACTTGGTAATGATATATAGTTGATAAAATGATTTATTCATCACATTGTCTTCTACAATTGAATGAAATGGGGTGTCAAAGGGTACTATTTATAGGGAAATTCAAATCCATGGGTAATATTGGTTTGGAATATATCCTATATGAGCAAGTTTAACATGCGCACATAGGGGGTCCATTCAGTTTGTCTTAGGAACACTTTTTTGATGAATTCCATTGGGTTTGTGTGATATAAGGTTCCTTTATTTGGACACTGCCTTCAAATTATCATGTTGTAATTAGTTTTTAAAAGTTTTTTCCTTTTCTAAATGGAATATACCAATAAATTCCCCCCTTTTGATTTATTTGGACTGAATTTATGAGGATTTATTCGTGATTTCTTCAAGATATTATCAAGAGAACAACTCATAGAAAGGGATACGTTTTTTCTTAAGGTTTTTTTTCATGTGTTGGTTGCATGTGAAATTGTTCCATTAATGTGTGAAACACATATAATATATAATATTCTCTCTTATAGGATCTATAAAAAATGTTTTAATCAACCATCATCACATTTTCTTAACATGAGGGATTTGTGATCAATTTCATTGTGACCAAGTGTTTTGATATAACATAATGTATGTGAATGTCTTGGTCATCACCATTTTTGTTAACACATTGATGTTAAGTCTGTGGGGTGTGTTATTTTTATGGGTAAACACTCTAGGTGATGACCGTGTGATTTACATTGGTTATATAATTAAGAATAATAATTTTTCAAAATAAATCATAAAATTACTTTGTTGAACTCAATTATACATTTCTTAATTTTCTTTTTGTGGTTTAAGAATTTTACATCCTTTTCCTTAGTTTTTTTTATTTTCATCAATTTCTATTTACAATGAAATATTGTTTAATTTTTGGAGAAAACTAATAGCTAGTGATATTATTTACTACATTGGGGGTACAAATATGTCATTTTCATTAATGATATGTTTGAGATTGTTGGACCATTATATTAGTTTGAATGTAATGTTTTCTAACTATGTCATAAGCATATTAAATAAACATCATTGATAATTTTCAAGGTTAGATCATATTAAATTATATTGTTATGGGATTGAAATGGATGTTATTATGTCAAGGATTTACATTTATGTGTAAACCCATGGTTCCTTGAGTACCACAATATAAGGAATGAAAATATTTATATGAAATGATATTATATCAATGGGGTACGAACTCTATTATTGGTCCTAATAAATCACACCACAAACACCCCAAATACATAGCCTCATAATTTTTTTTCCTTAAACACATGATTGATAAAATATTTTTCATTGTTATATTGATGATCTCTCAAAATTATGGATTGTAGATTGGTATCGTTACACTGTAGGTGCTGTAAATCCTTAATTGATGTGGGAATATTAGATGTGTATTATGTGTTATAAATTTGTTGACATGTAATCTATCTTATCATTTTACACATATGATATAATCTATTAGTGATATGCATACATAAAATCTAATATTGGAATAATTTTTCATAGTTGATGGAGCTTGTTGAATAAATCCTTCCACCCACCACATAGATATGTTTAAATTGGGCTATTGAATTTCTATAAATTTCAATACACAACCATTCTTTGGGAAATGTATGATTAATTCATTACCTAAATAGGTATGTGGAAGGATAGTAAGAAAACAACCCTTGAAAACCCTTGAATTACTTATTCTAACTTTATCTTCTATGGGAATATACACTCTTTCATGGGATTACATTCATTTTAAATTATGGATGATGGAATTCATGAAGGGAAATAGAGAGGTTTTGGGTTTTATGATTCCAATAGGATTCACCTAAAAGAAATAGTAGAGAATATCATGTAGGGATTAATGTATTATAAAATATGTCTGATATGATGTGTCAAGTTTCGAGGTTATTCCTAACATCCATGTACGAACCGATTTGGTTGGATTTTTAGTGATGTGTTTGTGAACTTTTCTACATCTTGTTCATGATTCTTACACAGGTGTTAGATTGGGATCTATTTTAATTGTGGAAAATTTTCCCTAGGTGTTCTCTTTTGGAAAGGGACCCACATGTTTGAGAAGATTCATCAATTCATTATATATTATCTTGTGTGAAAGTACCCCTTTCATATTTTTAGACCATTTTAGGTTTTATGGGTATGGGTGGTAGTAACTTTTAATGCATGTTCACTCCACAATGAAGTCAATATCACTTAATAATGATTTTAAAGCATCATACGAATTGAATTTTTCATTTTTAATTTTTCAATAATGTGTGGAGAAACTACAATGGTTCTGATATTATCATTATAATTTGACATCTTCCCATATGTTGATCCAACACTGACATAATTGTTGATAATGGACCCACATTGTATGAAGCCCATTCATATTTGATTGAATTCTGATCCTATGTTTTGTAGATATGAGTGTATGGTAAGATCCTTCATTAGGACAATGATTCATATAATTTCATTTTATTGTTCAAGGGATTTCAATTAATGGTCCTATCATTGATAATAAATGTTTGGGTAGAGAGGAATCTAATGGTGGGATTGTAATGAATTGGTTTTCAATTATTATTTTTTGATAATATATGAAAGTTCCAAAAAAAAAAATTCACAGCGCCCCCCCCCCCCCCTTTATCAACACTAATGAAAAAGCGCTGATAAAGGGTAACTTTATCAGCGCTAAAAAAATCACTGATAAAAGCACTCCTTTATCAGCGCTTTTTTTACCACTGATAAAGGGACCCCTTTTAGGAGCGCTTGTTTAGTAGTGCTGATAAAGGGGGGGGGCTTTATCAGCACTTCTTTTAAAAGCGCTGACAAAGGGTCGACTTCAAAATAAATTTAAAAAAATATATAAATATAGTTATATAGTTATATATTTATATTGATATAAATATAATATATAATTTTTAAATATATTTTAGATAAGTATAAATGTAAATTTACACTTATAATATACTTAATATATAAGATATTTAGTGAAAATGGCTTATAAAATAATTATAAAAATATTTTTAATTAATAATTTGATAATTATAATGGAGTAATAGTCATTTAATAATAATTTGAAGACTAAAAAAATTAAAAAATATTAAAAAAGATCCAAAATATGTTGAAAATGTAACTCAAACTTCAAACGGCGATAACTTTTGATCCGGGTGTCCATTTGAGCTCTACCACCTATCAAATCGAAGACTGCGACGAGCTCGACGTCGCCTTGACCCAGGGAGACCCCAGTCAAGGGATTTTCGAGGCCAAAAGAGGCCCAGAAGTCCTCCAAAACTATGTTTTGTTTTTCGGGGTACCCAGATTTTTTAACATTTTGTGGATTTTCAGCCTCGTCTAAGGGGGTATTATTGAATTTTTTTTGTGGGGACTGAATTTATTCCAAGGTATTACATTGATATTGATATTATGTCTTTGAAATTTCATCCTTTTTTATAATGAACTGCTATTTATAATCAAATATATAACAATATATACATATTTTTTATATATTCACACCTATATATTTAATTATAAATATAAATAATAAAATATATTTACATATAAAATATATTATATTTATCTAAATAATAAATAACATCCATTTTATTTAAAATACAAATATATGAATATTTATATACCTATATATTAATCTAACTATATATATATATTAATCTTGCTATATATATATATTAATCTAATAACTATATATATATATTAATATAACTACATATATATATATATATTAGTATTACTATAAATATATATGTTAATATAACTATATATATATATATATTAATATAACTATATATATGTTAATATAACTATATATATATATTAATATAAATAGATATTACTATACGAATAAATATAACTAAATATATATTTATATATATTAATTTATTAATATAACTATATATATATATATATTAATATAACTGTAAATATATATTAATATAAATATATATTACTATATGAATAAATATAACTAAATATATAAATATATATATATAGAGAGATATCATGAATTGGAAGACAAATCAAAATAGAGTAGTGGTAAAGGCTTAGGCACGCAGGGGGGAGGTCTTGAGTTCAAATCCCGGTGGAGGTAGAGGCACGCGCGCATGGGGGAATATGGGAGAAAGCATTGTTAAAGGGTGAAGGGGGGTGCGTGGGGCACTGTACAGGGGCAGAAAAGCGTTGTAAAAGGGGGGGCCCAAGCTCTATAAAAGCCCCCCTGATTGGCAATATATTAAAAAAAATAATTTTTTTAATTTTTTTTAATTTTTTTAATTTTTTTAATTTGTTTTAACTTTTATCATCACTTTTAAAAAATCTCTGATAAAAGGGGTCCTTTATCAGTGCTAAAATTAATGCACTGATAAAGGAAGTGCTAATATAGGGGTCTTTTATCAGTGCTAAAACAAAGCGCTGATAAAGGACCCTTTTATCAGCGCTGATAAAAGACCCCTCTTATCAACAATTTTTTTAGCACTGATAAAAGGGGTCTTTATCCGCGCTTTTCAGAGCCCTGATAAAGGGGACCCCCCCCCCCCCTTATCTTCACCGGCTTTATCAATGCTTTTCTAGCGCTGATAAAGGCCATTTTTAGCGCTGATAAAAGCCGTATTTGTAGTAGTGTGGATTAGTTTCATGAAAAGGAACTAAGACGACATATGGTTATAAGGCAAGATGTGACCATAATAAATTTTTGAAATTTTTGAAATATATTAAATATCATGTGCATGTTCTTTTCCATAAAATTTTGAATAAATACCAACCATGGGACCATATTAGGAATTTATGTTATCTGATCTGTTGAAAATGCAGGTTTTACCATAGCAGTGACATAAGTATTATCAGCAAGGGTAATTTTTGAAAACATTTATGTGGGTAGGAAATAAATAATATTCATTAATAGATTTTATTTTTGAAATTCAGGGAAAATATTCCACATTAAATATATAGTTAAATATTTTATCTCAATGTTTAATATTAAACCCTATAGACCTAGAAGAAATTGAAGGAGGTTGTTCTTGGAAAATGATGATGGATTGGGATTATATAATGGATCATTGTTCCAATTGATTTGTGGACCTCATCAACAAAGGTAATGCATCTGTTCATAATAAAATATCAATACAAACTATTTGTGGGATGTTTTACATTGTATTTTCTATCCTATTTCATAATCTCGGATGAACGCGGCTCATTTCCATTAATAGAAATAATAATTTCACTATTGATAGAATTAAAATGATATAATTTTATAATTATTTTTTGTAATTTATTACACTTCATTTGTATCTCTCTACAAAAATTAATCTAGGTCAATCAAAAAATGGACAAAGTTTGTACCACACATTTTATTGTTTATTGTTTTCTCCCCAACATTCTTGGATCATTAATCATTAGTATTTACTATTTCTAATTTTTTTACCAATAACAAGTTCTAGATCAATGTGTGTGTAATTTTTGCACAACAGATCACAACCATAGGTATGACACATATTGGATTTTTTAGTTGATGAATAGATGATGAAAAAATAGGATTCAATGGTTAAAGAGACAAAATATTTTTGTTTATCATTATTCTGTATCGATGCACCGTGCTACAATAGATGGTGATATCGATCCACTACAGAGAATATTTGTATCCTTGAATCTTGAGAATTAATTATAGAGGCTTGGAGGACCCCCGATCTACATAATTAGGTGAAGAAGGAATCATTAAATAAAAAATGGATATTTTGGTGGGGAAACTAACAGATCAAGAAAATACCACATTAAACGGTGTGTAATGTGGTGTTATACTATGTGTGGGCCCCTGGATACAATTCTAGGAATCTGTCCAAAGATTAATATCACACACCGTGTGACCCCTTACAAGAGACATGGAATGTATTTTGGGATGTACATGGACTTGTGAAAAAGTATAATTACAATGGGCACAATGTGTACATGGAAACATGCACGTCCTTGTATAAATGGGCCAGTATACAGGCATGACCAACGTACACAGACACAACCATGTGACATAGTTTGGCTACCATGTGATTATATAAGACATATATAAATGGAGACATGCATACTACGTGATTCTTTGATGCATGAGATTACTTTGGGATAGATGGACACACTGGGTACCCTCTTGTAAATGAATTGTACCCACATAAAGATTGTTTCTATCAATTAGTTTTAATTTTTTCTAGTAGTATTTATTTTGGTTGAGTTCACATGGTTTATTCCCTTGAGGGTACAATGCATAATTACATCCACATTAGAGGATTGTGGTCTTCTATAGAGGTTGTGTCTTGAATCGAGTTTTTTTGTCCTCGTATGAGACTAGAGTTCGATCATCTATCATTCTTTATTCCCCATGATATGTTGGTGAAATCAGCATGATCTTTCTGAGAAAGGTTTTGATCCTCCTCCTAGAAGGCCCTATCTGTGGGGTTGGTGGTATCGTTGATATATAATCCCCCATGTAGTGGGATGATCCAGATTGGGTTTATGGTTTACCCCATTAGTTCTAGGCGTGAGCCTCTATATGTGTATCAGGGCCTTAATAGACAATTGATATTCACTCTAAGGGGTCCAATGATATATAAATATTCATCATGTTCATCCAACTCTCTAGAATGAGCATTTTTTGAGCATAATCATGTGGGTGAATATTGTTTATGGCCGCCTTCTAGCGTAGTGTATTTTGTGAATATATCTTGGTGTTTCTATTATACATTAATTATCATATATTATGTCTAGTTGAATATTTGTGCTTCTTTCTAATTATTATTTTCAGAGTACCCTACTATATATAGTTGTACTCACCCCTGGATGGACATTTCCCACAAATGTTGTGTCTCCTGCATATAATGACCCTTTTGACATATTTATAGGAGGATAGGGAGAGGGAGAATCATAGCTAGTGCTTCTTGGATTCACTACTTGAATATGGACCTATCCCCATGGTTTTTTCAAAAAACCATGAGTATAGGGTACCCTATCCCCACGATTTTATAAAACCATGGGCATAGGGATCATATAGGACATCTATACCCACAGTTTTTCCCAAAACCGCGGGCATAGATTTTTTTAAAGACCAATACCCATGGTTTTGAAAAACTATGGGTATAGGTGTTTTTTTTCAAGATGTATACCCATGGTTTGACGGTTTTGAAAAACCATGGGTATTCGGGTTTTTTTGAAGTCCAATACCCACGGTTTGGCCAAACCATGGGTATAGATTTCCTGCATTATGGTGGGAAACGAATTACATGGGGAAACAAAAATATTTGGCGAGAATATGGTTTGGATTAATACAATTACAAACATACACATATAAATACAAGTAATATCTGTAGGTTGGTGGGTTAGGTAGTTCATATTTTGAAGGTAGTCCACTGTTCGAATCTTGCCAAGTTTTTTTTCTAATAAATGACTTATAATTAATATAAGTAAATAGATGTCTGAACATATTAACAATATTTCTATAGCTCAGTTGTTCCGGCGATTTATATCCTCCAACTGGTCATGTGTTCTATTCTTGTCGTCCTCTTTTTAGATATGCGGCTATATTAATATATTAATATAAATATATATTCATATATTGAAAGTGTTGTTTGCTTGGTTGGTCAGAGAGGGCGGCATGCATGTGTGGCGTCCCATGGTTGAATCCCACCATTTATGTTTTTGGAATACAAATCCCCATGGTTTGAAAACCATGGGAGCAGTGTTGTGCCACACTATACCACGGTGTTCTGTGCAGTGACATCTCTATACCCACGGTTTTCCAAATCGTGGGTATAGGCTCAGACCCCTATTGTGATGCCTCTCACCCCCATGGTTCCCAAAACCGTGGGTATAGGATATACCCATGGTTTTGGGGGCTATACCCATGGTTTTGAACCGTGGGTATAGGTCGTCTTTCCAGTAGTGATTAGGTTTTTAGCAGGTTCCTTCATTTGACTATAATAATCCCCTTTAAAGAAGTTTTTACTCTTAAAATTCATTATTTAGTAATGTATTTTATCCATTTTTCTACTTTCATAATGTTACTATTATAATCTATTGTGTGATCATAGATTTATGATTTCATTTTTTTAGTTGATTGATATTTCACCATTGTGTAAGCATGGAGATGTGTACATCTATATAGGTACTTTAGTCTAATTATCACCATTTATGAAATATTCGTATTATAGACTACACACAAACCCATATACTATTACTAGTTATCTTGTTTTTTTTATGGGTCAGACCTCAGTGGGATGTGTCATGATAGAGAGTTATTAGAGTTTTCTGTTATATTATAGGACAAGGATCTATGAAGTTAGTTTGTAGAAATAATGTTATGTGTTTAGATTTTGGATTTCAATGTAATGACTCATGTGTTTCTGTAGTGACTAAAATATACATACACCATGACTCTGATCACTTTCCCTTCAACTTAGTACGTACAATTATTTTTTTCAGGTGCAATTTTTTATTCAAGAATAATATTTTAATGGATGTGTTTTTCATGTAAATCATTATTAATATCTATAGATATACCATTTTGGTAGTGGTACATGTTGTTGTATTTTCGTATTCCTCCACGCAGATAGCTAGAAGGGATTACACTATGTGATCATGAGGATGATCTACCTTGTGATGAAGAAATGGTACAGGGGATGTATTGAAGATTGCACTAATGTGTGGTTTACCAAATATACTGCCACCCATGGGCACCTTCTAGTGATGAAAATAACAACTGAGGATGCATGTTGGATGGGTGCATTTCATAAGTTTCCAAGGAATAGATCTACAATGATTTAGGGTGATCTAGACCCCATGGTGGCCAAGTACTTGATATAGGTACTCATTAACAATTACATATTTATAAGGATGCACATAGATAAGATGGTGGTCCCTGTGGATAGTCTTCTTTTAGGGATCCTCTCGGTGATGGTGGAACGTTGGGACTCATTCAAATGATGTGAAAAATCACTCATGTGAATAATTCTATCACATCATCCATAAGATGTTCTATCTAGCCATGTTTCGATCAATATGCATACAAGATATTCTAAAACACTATCATTGCAGTATGAACCTTGAAGAGTATTCCACGAGGTTTGTTGTCCAATCACATTACCCTTCCATATGGTGAAAGATCATTTCTTCAGATCACTGACCTTTTAACATGGATTTTGTAGGTACATCACAAATTTAGTATTACCCCTTTCCATTCCCACCTATTATGGGGTGGTTGTGTGAGCATTGGTATTAGGTAGCTTTCTGGTAGAGTAAGGAGACATATAGGGAGCTACTAGTGGGCACGAGTTAGCTGATACTTCAGTATCAGGAAACCAAAAGCAATCATAGGGACTCAAGCATGAAAGACACTTCTAGAGGCCATCTAAGAACACCAGGTATATACTGAAGGTATTTTCCGATGGATCAATACTACCATGGGAGAGGTGTTGTTTCTTCTATGATGGTAATTGACATCTAGTCTGGGATTGTTTGAACCATCACTCATTTAATCATGACATGGTGGATGGAACACCAATATAGATATAGAGTTAATATATGGGTGGTTCTTAGGTATATTAAAATGGTAGATGGGTTGGTAGGGAAACATGAGGTGGTTTGAGGTTTGATGATAATGACCACCACCCCCAGGTGATCTGCCCTTGGTTCCGTGATCTGGTAAAAAGGATGAGGCCAGCTATAGGATATAAAAGGTTATGAACTCAAGGATCTATTAATGATATATGGTATGATATTTTTTATTTATAATTTAGATTTATTACTTATAGTGATGGTAATGATTCATTCCTTCATTCCAACATCCCTTGTTATATACATCAAGCTTCAGTTTGAGCCATTGGCTCGACCCTTGTTATTGGATACTCTGATTGATGGTGACTCGGAGATTGTTCAATTGTGATGAGAGTTTAATTTGATTCTTTGAGGGAATTTTTTTAATGCAATCTCTTCATATTAACAACGAGGACTTATGAAGCCATCATAGGTATTGATTTGAATTTCACAGTTCTTTCCCATATTTCTTGTTTTAGGTGGTGGATATTTTATTTACACAACAGAATGAGGTTTTCCTTTATTGGTGAAAAAGAGAACTCGGTATAGAATAATGTGTTGAGACATAGGATGGTTTAACTAATTAATCACTAGTTGTCTAGAATGAATCTTGGAGAAGTGGATTATTTGGGCTATCATTTTTCAGAATTGGTGGGGGAGTATGAGGACATCTTCCTTGACAAGGTACTAGGTTTACCTCCCCTCCAAGAGTAAGATTTCTGAATCAACTTTCATCCTAGTATGACACTAAAATCTTCACCATAATATGGGATGGTTCCCAAAGAGCTTCAATATATGAAGGTGCAGTTTTATGAATTCTATGATAAGGTCCTTATAATACAAAGAGTTCTCCCTAATAATCCCCTATGTTGATCACCAAGAAGGAGGATGAGATCTTGATGTTATGTGTAGAATAACAGTGCTTGGATGAAGTGATTGTCAAGAATAAGTATCCACCACTGAGTATTGAATACATATTTTATTATTTCATAGCTTTATAATGGTTCTCTATGATTGACCTCGAATAATGATACCATCTTCTATGAGTATGAGATGAATTTATATTAAAGATGACATTGATATGTTTCTACGATTACTATGAGTAGATGGAGATGCCATTCGGTGTGACAGACACCCTAGTAGTGATAATGTGATATATGGACTGGATCTTCCATCCACTATTAGACTATGCTATGGTTGTATTGATAGACCACATCATTATATTTTTAGCATCTGAGTAAGAGCATGAAAGACACCTGAGGATGGTTCTTTGTAGACTCTGAGAGCACCAGATTTACCGAAAACTCATGAAGTGTTAGGTTTCGATTTTATGGGTCCATATTCGAGGGCATTCCATCATCGATGTTGTAGTAGAAGTTTACTCGATAATTGTTTTGAGGAAGTTCGTTCATGGGAGACACCCAAAAAACATTACAGAGGTGAATAGTTACTATGGATTGGAATTTTACTATTAGTGGTTCATACCCAAATTCAATGGAGTGAAAGCATGATTGAAATATTTTATATGGAAGGGGATACTTTTTTTGTTTTTTATGGAAGTGTTCAAATATTTCTTTTAGTAGTTGATATTGAGGTTGATGAGTGATCCGATTGTGAGATTTCTTGAAGAGGGTGATGAGTATGTTGTGTTTTGAGATGCATCCGGGACAAGATATCATTGTGTGTTAAAATAGTGGCAGGTGATTATTACCTATGGTCAATTCCAGTTGTGACCTTATTTTCTGAACTAAACAACCCATGATATTTTATTAGTAGTTTTAGTCTTCTCATTGAGGGTTTGAGACACCACCTACTGGGAAATAAATTTATATATTACTCTAAACACAATAGTATCAAGAATATATTCTCTTAGAAGGTTCTTAACATGAGAAAGTGGTGATGGATAGAGTTTCTCCAGGACTATGCATTTGATATTTTCAAAAATCTTATGAAATGGAATTTGGTGGAAGAAAGTCTCAAGAAGGGATATTTTCTTTGTTGTTGGACGAGGAGTTAGAGTATTTAGCCTTTTTAGAGTTGTCCTTCATAGAAACATATCTTTTTTCATATCTTCATTCAATGATTATTACTCCACCACTTCTACAATGTTTTTTTATTCCTAGTGAGGAGATACATACTTTGAATCCCCAAACACTCATATTTCCACTAGACAATATTTTGAATAATTTTATCAAGCTTGGGATCATACTACCCTTTTTTTTAGAGGATTGATGATAATACCTTTGATGTTGAGGCATGTGGTGTTGTAGTAGTTTAATACATCCCCTTTAACAGTACATCCAGTTTTGGAGAATATGTAACAAGTCCTCAAAAGTTAGTTTGGATGGCCATGAATAAAGAAGGGAGTTGCAAAAATTTTCCCATGATTCCTCATAGGTCAGTATGTGAATGCTAAGAACTAAGATCTAAAAATTTTAGATCAAAAACATGAGGTTATAGAGAGAAAGGGGGATATGATATCCATGGACATCATGATGGGATTACCAAGTCCATCTTAGGGACATGATTCCATTTGTTTGATCTTACACTGAATCACTAACTCATCCCATTTGTTATCCCTTAGATAGATGAGTTAGGTAGAGATCATGGGATGCCAAAACATGTTGGATATAGTCCTACTCCAGTGGGATATATCAATGGTTGTCTCAAATTGTGAAGGTAACATCACACCGCGGTTATATAGGGGCTTACAAGAGGTTTTTTGGACCCATTAATGATTGGGCTCAATTTTTCACCGAAAAAATGAAGACCAGATATAGTAGACAATCCATGCCATGGATTACATGTTGTAGGATTGCTTTTTGTACTTTGTATTTTTTTTGGAGGATCATATATCATTGTAGGAGTGTTTATACAAAAATATCTACCATTATCCCATTAATTTTGAACCATTTCGGATTTTTTATGGTAAAAACTCCAGGTAACCAATTTTTTGGACTCATCCAGATGAGTTGTCACTCATGTGCATGAATTTGGTGAAAGCTATTATAGAAAGTTTATAGGTAATCTAGGAGTAGATGTGGACTGCACGGAGATGTTATAAGTATTATGGAGATATGCAATAATATAATTTGGAGTTTGAGGAGGGAGACCATATGTTCATATGAGTTTCCCCTATATGTGGATTACATATATATTTTCATGGTGAAAATCTATATATAATATTAATTAGACATTTATAGATATTATGTAGAGTAGGATTTGTCTCATAACTATTAGCTCTACCTATGATGTCACGCTGAGTATAAGACATCTTCTACTATTCATATCTGAGGATGTATGTGCATGAAACATCAGGTGTTATTGGCTGGGGCGAGCTGGTCATCGAGGAGGTATAAACCTTTGTTGAGTACCTAATAATGATTAAGGGTTTGTATGAGAGTATCATTCTTGGGAGATCAATTCCATTAGTGTTCATCCATTGAAATCACGAGAATATTCATTAGAGAACACTGGAGTGTGAGTCTCAAATTCATGATCTGTACCCATATCTATACTTATATCCATTTTTGACTTTTCATGACGTAATTCTACAAGGTGTAGATAATTTAACGAATCATGGTTCTTATATATACTTTTTTAAGATAATATATGGATTATATTTGAGGCTAGGTGATGAGATGCCGTGTGATTCTAGAGACCGTTGTTCCCAAAAAATGTTTGAAATATATTGTATATATCAAATGGAATTATAAATATTTTTTCTAAAATATTGTAATAAATCTTAAATGGGGTACCAGATTAGAAATCAGAGGGAACTTTTGTGTTCAGAATGTGGGTTTTACCCAAGGTGCAACATAACCATTTTCGGTACGGTTCGTTTGTGAAATATTTTCCACTGGCATGAAATTAATAAAATAAATAAATTAAATAATTTTTTCGATGAAATGAATTTATTCCTCATTAAAATATTAAACTATGGATTTGATCTAAGGGTAGGATGATAATATTTAAAGATCAAAAATCTGTTGGAAGAGTTCATTCATAGGGAATAACAATATATCAGGATCAAATAATTGATCATTGCACCAACAAAGTTTGTGGATCTCATAAAATATAGAAACAGAACTGTTCTCCATCAATAATCAATGAAAAACATCGGTGTATGTTTTTATATGTTATTTTTATCCAATTTATTAATCCTATATGAACTTGGATAAATTCCGTGAATATAATTTAAATATGCATCATCAGAAGAATTAAATATATTGAATTTTAGAATATTTCATTATAATTTATTCATCTTCATTTGTGTCTCTCTAAAAAAATAGAGGCCAAATGAAAAATGTCCATATTTACTTCCTCATAGTTTATGTTTTATCATTTTCAATGTAATTTTATTCAATCGATCATTGTTGGAATTTATGTTGGCCAACGGTTTGACCAATACCCATTTCCTTATTTCTATGTGACTATTCATTATTGAAACCGTTGGTACATAACATGATGGTAGTTTTGGTCTGATAATCGATGATTAAAATGAAGGAATCGAGGGATAACAAGACAAAAAAGTGCATTCTTTATTCTTCCCAGGTGATTCATGGTGAAGTTATAAACATTATGAGGGGAGGACTGCTGAGTTGATTTAGAGAAAAGAATCTAGGGATATGGTGGTTAGAGGATTGTTCAACCCATGCTCAATAGAATTTGGTTAGTACTATGGTTTCAGATAAGTAGTGGATGATGTGGTGTATGAACCATTAGATTTGAAAAATCGTGCATTACATGGTGTTTAATGTGGTGTTGCATGCTGTGTGGGACCCTTAGTTGTGGCACTAGGGTTACTGGAGATGTTAAAACCACACTCTATGTAACTCAGTCACATTCCATTTGAACCCTTTTATGATGCTTGGTGTGTACTTAGAGAAGTATACGCACATGAAAAAATGTAAACATCTAAGGGGTACATTGTGTACTTGGACATAGACCTGTCCTTGTATACACAGGTCAATAAACAGACATGGATAATGTACATAGACATGTCCAGGTGACATAGGTAGGGTACTATGTGTATCTACATGATTCTTACTTATTCTAAACACTATTTATATGTAACATACATGTCATGTGAGTAATTTCCATATTGGTAGACCTACACATATCTTGAAATGAAAAGTACTCTCTAGTACATGTAGTGTACCTTCTTCAAGAGTGTTTATGGCTCTTTGTTTCATTAGTTTTTAATTTTATAGGTTTATTGAGTTCAAATATTATATTACCTCCATGTTTTATTGAACCATTACATACAAATCATTTGATTTTATTCCCTATGTTGGCTGATTCTTAGAGAGAGTTATGGTGCCCTCCATGAGAATGGATTACGATCCTCTATCATCATTTGTTCCCTAGTTGAGTATTCTATAATCATTATGACCTCCACATGTAGGGTATTTATCCTCCATCTAGTAGTTCGTATAGGTATTGTTTCTTGTATCATTGACATACAACCCCCTATATAGCGGTTTCATCAATATTTGTTTCATGGTGTCCCCCTGCAGTTATGGGCATGAACCCTTATCTGTGTATTAGGGTCTTCTTATTCCACTAAGATTTATAATGTGGGGCTCAATGATCTAGACCTCATCTTATAGAATCTACAAAGAAAGCATGTCTCGTGTTGTGGACTCTCTTTGAACAATATTTCTTCGAGCATAATAATGTTGTTGGTAGCTTTTTATAATTACCTGGTGGTGTGGTGTCAATCCTAAGAATATATAGGTTATTTTATTATACATTTATTATTATATATTGTATTGATCTAACTATACATGTTTTTTAATGTTTAGTCTTTTCATGGTTTTATTATCGATTATTGTTATTATCTCCCTAGCATGGTCTTTGCCCCCATGTGTCATTTCTTATGACGAAGACGTCCCTTTTGACGGTGTCCTTGGAGGAAAAGGAGCAGTTGGAGCATAGCTGGATGATACAAGAAAAGGGTTGTTTATGGAGATATTGTTTTTGTCTATAGTTCATTCCCATGTATATGGTTGGAATATTTAAATTTTTTGGTTGGGGTTGTATTTTCCCAATTTATCCTCTTTATGTACTTTATTATAATACTCTGTTGTTGGATAATTGATTTATTGATGGATTTTTTTTCAAAATTTTATCATTGTGTGGGCTTGGATATTTGTGTGTGTACATTTATTTTACCTTAATTTCTCCAATTTGTGGTATATATCTATTTTTTGTTGTTATCCATCCCTATGCCTATTGGAGGAGGGCATGGGGTAGTCACAGGTTAGACCTCAGTAGGTCGGGTCACAAAAGGGATAAAAAATATGGGTGATGATGGAACAAGAAGCTACCTATTTTGAAATAAAATGGTTTCCTATGAATTTATATTATGATTGACCCTTATATATGAAATCTCTCATATTTCTTCAAACCCTCAGAGAATTATGGAAAATAAAAAACTTTAGGATATATCTATTATAACCCTTTGTCAGAGGAATTTAAATACATAAATAGATCACCTAATTAAACATGGATATGAAGCACTAGAATAATAGATTTCTATGGTGAATTGGAGAGGAATAGCCAATGAGACTTGTGGCTGTGCTCAGATAGTTTGGCCACCACCATCTTGAAGTGACCCAATCCCCAAACACCAAGACAATATTATGGGGAGATTCCTATGATGCAATTGAATTAAAAGGAACATCAATATATTTTATCATAAAACATGCAATATATAGCATATGTTTATACTAATTATACCATTTTTTCAGAATATTTACTCCCATGATGTAAGGAATTTATTGGTGACCCTCCTAGGTTGTGTTTATATACCAAAAAATAGCGATATGTAGAAATACTAAGACTTAATTTATATTTCCACCTCATTATAGGCTGTAAAATTCATTCTACAACTAGATATTCTCATCTATAATACTAGGATCCATATCCCCTTGGTAAGGAATTTGTGGGAGATGAATGGGTTAGGTGCTTCCAGACAAGTATCCACCCAATCTGTTGATGTGTGAGATGAATATATAAATATAAATGATATATGTCTCAAGAATGATTTTTTTTATAATTAGAATCTATTTCTAACATAGATCATTTCGTCTATTCATAGGTGGTGGAAATGATGCAACAAAAATTGATTTTTCCATGATACAAAATAAATATAAATCACATTACTATTGTGAAATTTCCACCTCTAGAGGTATCTAGATTATCCATGGTGTAAGAACATAAATAGTGTGAAATTGAGGGTGGAAATTTTCACATTACCCATATTATTCATGTTTTTTAGGAGGAATGATCTATCCTTCCACCATCTAAAATCAAACATCGCCAGTTAGAAAAGTCAATGGATGAACATATCACTCATCATTGTATGTTTTTTTTAAAGTAATATAGTAATAATGGGGAAATATATTTTTATATTCAAATACTGTGATCTAGGATTTTTCAACATTATAATCTGCCTCTATATCTCTCACCCTCCGTACTGTATATGGGGAAAGGTCCAAATATCTACAAATATAACCTCAATTGAAACTCAAATATATACCGATAAGACTATAATAAATATCATAATCATAAAATTTAGGATAAACCCTCGAACTCTTTTCTATTAGGTATATACATAATCTTAAGTTATAAAAACAAATCATAGTTTCAGTTTCATATAATAAACCTAAACTCTATTACTTCTAGTAGAGCATAGTAATATTTAATAGTCTATAAACAAATTTGAAAACATCATATAATCCATATAGTTATTTTAATCATAAACCATCCATTAAGGTGATGACTATGAATTAGTATTTCCTAAACAATTATCTGATATTACACCTAGTTGGATTCCACATCTAAATACACCTACATTATACAATGGATGAAGACACCATGTGAGTTGGTAGAGGTTATGTGTATGGTCGTGATATGACATGATTTGATAATAATACTATGATATACATTACCAAGATCATGAAATGTTTTGAAGTCCTATAATCACCAATAATGAGAAAATGATTGGGGGTAATGATTCCATGACTTTCCTAATTTATGTGAAATTGACCGTATAGACTAGAACATCAATATGGTAGGGTGATCATTCTTATCACCTTATGGTATCCTAAATATTTTTTAACTAAAATATCTCATTATATATCAATTATATTACCATTTACAAAAGAACTAACTTCACCCTCAAATGATCCTAATCTCACATCACAGTTACTAGATCATATACATGGAGTTAATATGGAATTTTTCCTTAGTGGACATTCCCACCATGATTTCATTAATGAATTGGTCTCAACTGATGATAGTGATAATATATTACAAAAATAGTTACAAAAAATTTATCACAATTATCATAATAATTACATAAGATAATATATAGATGATTACTTCCATAACCCCCAATTACTATCTATTTGGGAGTCTAAAATGATTTCACATGAAATTTTTCAACCTCAAGAGCATGGGATTAAATAATTATCCTATTAATGATTATATATATATATATGTTACTATAAGTACTATACTATGTGTATGAATATCAAGAATCACTTATTTGTGAAGAATTCAATTATTTATCTATAAAACTATGATTTTTGACATTTTAATGTGATTCCCATTATGCAAGGATATCCCCAGAGAAACAATTTTAGGGTAATTAAATGCATTATTTGATAAATTTCTTCTATTAGGAACTGTATTCAATGAAGTAGTGGTAGTTGTAATATCAAAATTACTCATCAAATACTATTATGATGATATCAACATTTCTATCGAGATATAAATAATTCACCATACCGAAAATGTTGAAAATGCATGGCTGGCCAATCATCACAACTACATAGTGATATCCCAGTAGTATTTTGGTGAACTTTAAGGATCCATAAATGGTATGTTTTAGTTCATCATTTACATGGGGAGATACTATAATACATTGATGATACTTTCATTCTTTTATTAATGAACAACAACACATTTTCTTCAAAATTTCCTATTTATTGTCTTCGGTGTCACCATATTGATAAAAAATGAATTCTTGGAAGGATTTATCGATATAACATAAATCCATTGAACAATAAATTTTATTTAAGTAATTCAATCATGATTGATAAATTGTTGAGTCAGGAGAGTTTCATCTTCTGAACGCATCATGGATGGATATGGGCGTAGGTTCTATTACAATAACACTAAATTTGTTTTATTTTGATGTATGATATAACATAACATTATGTGGACCATGAAGTATGAATTTTTAAAGAGGATTATAATGCTTATATATTTTTTAAATATACTAAATTTCATTTTGTAAAAATTTTAAATGATTTCATTGAATAGATATTTCATGGATGATGAGATTAATAATTGATCTAAATGTTCCCATGATCAAAGGGCCTAGTGGAAATTTCTTTAGTTCATTTAGTTTTATATTGTCGATCAAATTTTTTTTGGAAGTTTTTAGTAATATTTTTATGTGTGAAACATATAGATAATGAAGTCGAGGTTTTTGTAACCTTCCCCTTGTGGGGTTTCACCCTAACATGTTTTGACCCTTTTCAATTGAAAATTCTCAATCCTTCCCAAATAAAAAAAGGTTTATGAATAGTAGGTGGAGACTCAAATTTGTTCCCAAGCAATCCTTTACTTATTTTTAACCTAGAGAGTATAAAATATATTTCCATTAGACATTTATTGTCTTTCATGTATGTATAATTATGATAATATGAAAGGTTGGTAGATTTGATCAAGAGTTTCTAAAGGTTAATGTTATCAATCATTGAATATTTGGTGATTTAGTCTTTATAAAATTTTTGGAATAGTAAAAACATTATTATTGATATACTGATGTATGAAATAAATAAATCCAAATGTAATGTCTTATGTAGTTTTGGATCACATTTATTGTATAATTGGGTTATAATGTATAAGGCCAAATAGTTTTTACCAAATGTGTGGGATAATCAATCTTGAAAGGGAAATGTAAAATATGGTGTAATTTAAAGAACTACTAATAATAATAATTATCAATAAAATTTGGAATTTGGTTTATGTTATTAAATCATGGTTTATTGTGTCATACATTTTTGGTTTATGGGAAACGGTCCATCATAGTTTGACGAATGAAATTTTGAATCCTTTCAGTGAAAAATTAGTTTGATGCATTATGTTTTAAAATAATTGATAACAAAAACACATAAATAGTTGGATAATTAGTTTGGAAGATCATATATCTATGATATTTAATTATGGGTGATGAATGGGAAAACATATTCTAGGGATGACCACTGGCCATATTTGAATGATGTTTCAATCATTAATAGTTCAATGTGGTAGAATGATTATATGAACATCTATATAGGTTAAGATATTTTTTTACAAAGGGTATATTGGGTGTCTATATAAAGGATCCATATAGGGGTATGTATTAATTTTAATATTGATAATTCCCATATAGTAAAATATAATCATTAATAGAGCCATATGAGATAATATAATAACTGAAACACTCGTGATGGTGATTTTGGTCATGGTAGAGGAGATATCATTGATAAAAATAGAACCATAATGGTTACATAATTATTTATTGGAAACATAATGAAGTAAATTATTTTATAAATAAATTCTAGGAATTTTTCCTCAACCAATTGGTCTATTAATCATATATCATTTTTTTCTAGGGAAATATAGTGGTCCCTACTAGATTTATACACTTTTCCTTTTATGTTGAACCTTATCAATAATACCAAAAGTTAATATTTATAGAATGTAAAGACAATAAAATTTATCAAAGTACACTATACATGTTTTCATTTAGATATTTTTTCTAAAAAAAATCTATTATTTATTTAATTATGATTTAGACTATCAGGTGATGACGTTTTTCTTACAAAACATTGACCAATGTGAACACAATATATGATCATGATCCAAGGAAAAAATTTTGAAGGTGGAATTAAATCCAAAATTATGAATGGGGATCATGAATGAGAATCCATACAATATATTTGGTATATTGGGAGGTGAAAAGTAAAATCATAACAAAGAGTTTTGGTTATAGAGACATGATATGGGAAAAGAATGTGAAATATAACCATTGAATAAGATCGAATGGTGGGTTCTATTATGATATTTTGAATTTGTATGGAGGGTAAATGAACAAAATTCTTAAAATTAAGATTCATATGGTTGGTAGACTATATTATGGGTGTATATTATTTATTTATAGGAGGATAATGTATATATTGGAAAAAATAATAGTCCTTTGTTGTTGGATTCATTTGTTATTAATTTCCCTAAACTTTTTGTGGTAATAATAAAAAATCAAGAAGATAAAAATTTCTTATTGATGTATCAATGTTCTGATATATTTTTAAAGCAATTCATGTCCTCACATAACTATTTTTGCGACGATGATGTCCATTTGAATGGTGTGAGATGGGATGATAGTTGTTGGAGGCCCAATAAATGTTATTTTAAAGCATAAATAATTGATTTTCTCAAACATGGTATCCCGTGGTCAATGTGATCCCACATTGATTTATATTTCATGTGTTATAGTTGGGTTATCTATAATATTTCACCATGATCATTTTATTTTTGTATTAGATGGAAAACACATATTATAGTTTATTTTTATGAAACATGGATATACATGTTATATGGTTTCAAATAATGTGACAGGGACTTATATATCATGTTGTTTCATTTTTTTCAAAGGACTCGTATGTTGTGAAATTTAAAATCATGAAATAAGAAAACCAATATAATTTTGTTTATTCAAATGAGACTATGATGCAAATGTCCTCTTGTGTAATGTAATGCGACATAGAATCTTTCGATCTTGTAGTTGTCCTAGGATGTGAGATCTAAGAATCACTCTATTTACTAGGATAGAAAGAATTATGAAATATGTAATTTTTGAAGAGAAATTTTATATATATATATATATATATATATATATATATATATTTCTATGTCATATTCCAAAAATGATTTTTTATTCATGGTGTATGTTCGAAGAAGTGTATATACTAGAGGCTCATACCGAGATATATATATCACATTTATGAGAAATTTATTTTTTATAATGGAACATTTAAATGAAAATTCAATTGAAAATATCATAGTTACTATAAAAAAGGTGAAAACAAGATTCAAGACACACATTTTTCTTAAGGTCTCAGTATTAGAGGCCATTTAGAATGAAATAATTCAGATAAAGGGAACCCAAAAACTAGAATATGTTACATTTTTTGAGTCATAGTTTTGAATATGATATATGATCTTAAAAATAATTGTGTAACTTGTTATAATTATAATCAAGATACATGAATTTCTTAATGTTTTAATTTTCCATGAATTAAGATTAATTCTTTAATACCTCTTAAATAGATTTAGATCTCATATAAGCAAAGGATTTTATAGATATGCCAAACATGATGGTTTGATATGTTCTGTATCGTATAATTTATTATTTGAAGTTTAACATCATGTTAAAAACACATAATTAATCCCCATTGAATATGGTGCACTTCATTCATGCTATCTAGAGGGATTTATGATGACCTTATTGGTTATTTGATCAGTATATATTGTGATAATCAAAAAAAACTTAGACCGATGATTTGTTTGTCTGAGTAAACACAAAAGGGTTGGAATGGAAATTAATGATATTTTCCTTTCACTATTGATATTAGTTTTTTCTAAAAAAAGTTAATTTCATGTTAGTGTAGTTTAATGAAAAATAGATTCCATTCACCTAGGTTTATTACTTTCATTTGGAACTCATATAGGGGGTTCAAGCCACAAGAGGTTCTAAAGAACACCCATATTCACATATGGGTGACAGGATATCTTAGTCTGATTAATGAGGATAAATAAATTCTACAAAAGACCATATTGACACATAATAACATAAATCAATACAATAATGAGTCCCATATAAATATGTAATTTTAATTTATGTTTCATTACACTAAAAGGAACTGTGATATTCCTTATCACATGACTATGCCATAATAATATTATAAATAAAATATTGATATCCAACAAACCCTCCATTTTACTTACCCTTCATGAAGTAAAAAATTTGATAAGCCTCAAAACCTCTGAGCATAAGGAATCTATAATTAGACCTCAAATTAATACCACATGGTTCAGCCTCATGATCTTTAATTAGTGAATTTTTTTTCCCAAATGTCCTTTTTGACAAACATTAGCCTAAATTAACCTATTATTGTGTCATTCCTAAAGGCTCCCTGATTATCATGGAAGTAAAATATTACCTAGAACCATGATATTCACATTCAAACTAACATAGTATAAAAATTTAATAATGGAAATATTGAGAACCTCATGCCCCACAATTTATGGAACCATGTATGAAGAGTATAGAAGATATCTATAAGAAAATATAATCATGAAAAATCCAGGTCCAAGCCTCCTAGGAATTCCATTTGGGCCCCACCATCACTCAAGTAATTTATTTGGGAAAATTAAATTACCCAAAATATAGTTCATAAATACTTTAAATGAAATCAACATAAATCAAAGTCTTTTATAAAGCTAATATAATTATATTTGTTAAAATCCATTGTATATCCCTTTGATATTATTAATTTGGGGAACCCCTTAAAAGCAAATTCTGGGGAACACGTATGATGTGTTGAGTTGATTACCATAAAAATAACTAATTTCAATGAATATGTACCTAGGACTCCTATGATTACCACCTAGGAACTATGTTCACCATTTCCCATTATGATGGGTAATTTTTTCATAAATGGTCTTGTTGAAACTCTTATCCAAAATAAACCTTCTTATGAGTCATGTATAAAGTCGCAATGATGTTCCTTGACTTATGACCCTAAAAGGAACAATAATTTTTCTTATCACATCACTATTGTGTAACTAATTTGAATGGAAATGTGAATAACCCATCCCCCCCCCATTTTAGAATGATGTGTGATTTGAATATCAGATATCCCCAAAATAATATAATAAGAATGAATTTATTCCCACAATTAAAATGATTCTTTATTTGTAATAATATTCGCACATGCCCCTTAACTAGAATAATGAAATTACTCAAAAATCCTTTCACACATTGTATCACAAATTTACTCACTACTAAGTAACATCAATCTGGGGATGTTGTTAGTTGTAGGCCTAAATAATATATAAAATTAACAATTGAGACACAGTAAATACCATGGGTATCTCAATATGTGTAATCCCCAACAATATCATTAATGATGATATCATTCATGTGGATAATAAATGAGTAATAATAAACATAGGTCTCTAATTAAGACAAGAATATACTATTAAATGAATGATAAATACCATCAAAATATATAATATTGAATAACATAAAGCATGGTTTTGGGGACATCCATGTCCATTTTAACTAAGACTAATTATTACACGAGGCACGTTGTACTGATTTATAGTGAATAGTTATTATATATTAACTATTAAAAAATGTGTATTTAATTCTAATAAGTAATAAATAATAATTATAAAAAATTAATGTTTTTTCATATTTTTAATAATAATGATTAATTATAAATATTTAATATTAAATTTCAATTAATTCATTCATTAATGTAAAATTTAGAGGTGTTTTTTAAAAAATCACTTGCAATTAATATAAAACAAAAAAATAATTTTTATTGCAGATTTTAAATATAGACCCACAAAATTTCAATTGTTTCTTATAACCCCGCCAAAATATAACATTCTATTTAATAATAGATATGAAGTTTTTTTCAATAAATCACTATTAAATAACATATTTATTATATTAAATTTTATTATAGAATCATGTATTTATTACTTTTGAAAATACATATCAATAGTTTTTTGGAGATTTTTTATCAAATATTAAAATATATACCTCACCTTTTTGTTGTAAAAAATTATCTTTCTTTTACATTTTTGTAATTCATTTTTTAGTGTTCTTTTATTATTTTTCATATGTTTTATGAAGTTTTTTTATAATTTTCAAAAAAATTAAATTGAAATATTGATTTTAAGAATTCATAAATTTATATTATTTTGATGTTATTATTTGAAGCCTGAATATATTTATTTGAATCATTGATTTTTAAATTAGTTCAGATGTATGGAAAAGGGTTGTTAAAGAAGATGAAAATGAAGAATAAATCTTTTCAATTATAGTGGTAATTTTATTATTCATTTCAATTCATGAAAATAAAACCTCAAACCAATGTATTAATAGACACTATTTGAAAAGGAATCAATGCAACAATGTAACACTGTTGAAATGATAGATCATCAATATAAGTTATTGTTATGTCATGGAGATAAACTCAATAATGAATTTATTCTAAATCAACCCCCATTAGTTCTTGATAGTATGTTGGATCTTCAATACCATCCCACATTAAAAATTATAAGGATATGAATATAAATCAGTTGATGTTACCCTTACATCATGAGTATATGAAAACCACATTGTACTGTAGAGGAAACAATTGAGAATTCATAACAACTAACATAGCCTTGTAAAATCCAATTTTAGAGGAGTTTATAATATAATATATTTTTAATTGAAAATTTTTGATATCAAATCAAGGATATACTATATTTTCTATGATACATAACATTTTTTAATCCAATATAATGAGTGGATGAGGTTTCATTATCATTCCAAAGTCACTCATGTGACGTCCCATTATGATTCCCACCCCAACGCGACCCACATCTTACCAGAATGATTATTCACATTATAACACATTATCGGGAACCAATTGATTATATTACAAAACTATAACATATACATATAAACATAAAAAATGATATATTTCCAATATAATTAATTTCATATGTTTAACACACAATACACTAATGAAAACATATTCTTATTGAATAACCTGTTGAATTAGAAAAACATTTACTAGATATGTATCATAAGTTTAACAAAATGTTCATGTATCATCGAATCACTAGAAAAATATATAGAAATCACACATAAAATTTAAATGATGTATTTAAATAATTTTATGTCATTGATAAAAGGAGAATCAATGTTGATAAATGTATCACTCATGGTGGATAATTAATGTCTATAAAATATTTTCAACCAAATTAGGGAATGTAACGATGATACATATAAATGAAATTTGATCATAAGATGATAGAAAAACCTCTAAATGTGAAATTTAGTGTAACATAACTAAATAAAATATATATTTTTATACCAAATTGAATAACTTCATAATTAATTATACATGTGTCCTGAGAATTAGAAGTTGAACGAAAAAATGAATATACAATGCATGTGGGAGGTTTTCCTTGTAATCATATATATATTTAATAATAAAAACTTTTGAGGAGAATATCACAGATGATGAAGAGACTAAGTTCATTTATTGAATACACCTCAACACTCATCATTAGTTTATCCTCTATTTTACATTTTATAGAAATTTTAATTAATTAAAATACAAAACTATTTTGACGCACTCTTCCACTTCCCACTGTTGCATCAGTACACATACCAGTCCTAGATGGAAAGAATCCCAAAACACCTCAAACAACACACCCTCGTTTGGAAGCTGATGAATTGGGGAATTAACTAACTTCCTCTTTAGGTAATATTATGATTTTTGTAAATGACTAATACAAAAAAAGCTTGTTTTTTCCATGCGAATACTCTCAAAGAGGCTCAAATTAGGATAAATCAGGTAAATACCTCTGATAAAAGCCTACAAAAACATGGAAACTATGAACATCTTTCATGTTCTTATGTGAGTACAAAGAAACAAACACATGGACCTTAAAAAAGTATAACAACACACCCTTATAAGACACCACATTCCTGAGGAAATTCACCTCTCATGTTTAGAACATACACTTTGACAATGCTCAGTAGAGATCATGGTGTTGAAGAACATGGAATGAAGTTCTGAGATTCTTGGAATGCTCCTCTTATGAATTCAAGTAGATTAAGATATCATAGATGAATACAATGATGAAATAATCAAGGAAATCATTGAACATGGAGTTAGTAATATTCATTAACATGGCGGGTGAGTTGGTTACACTAGATTGAAAGACTATAAAATCAATGTTCCCATACCTACACATGAATGTAGTCTCTGGGATATCTCCATTCTTCACCCTCAACAGGCGATATCCAAGCCATAAATCAATATTAGAAAAAAAAACTCACCCCTATTAGATGGTTAAAAATATCTTCTATCATTAGAAGATGGTAATTGTTTTTTACCATCACCAGAGTCAACCGATGGTAGTCTATGATTATCTTCAGACATCGATATTCCCTCCTTGTGAACAAAACTAGAGAAACCCATAGTGACACACTGGGTTGGATATAACCCTTATAAATTAGATAATATATTTGAATACTTTAATCCTATAACTCATAAGGTTCCATATGATAAGGAGACATTGAAATCAGAGAAGCATAAGGATGCAAGTCTATCTCAAACACAATTTCGTCATGAGGAGTTAGTGTAACAACCTCCTTAGGAAAGAGATCCCCAAAATTAATGATAATCTATGGATACTTCTATACCCATCACCCTAGGATCCAAATATATCCAATCCATCATGGAATGAAAGGGTTTCATATGTATTTTTACCACATGAAATCTTCATTTTCCATTGAGAACTGCCTTCCGAACATCTATGTTATAAGAGATAATTATACTTTGATAAAAGTCAATAATGGAACCTACAACATACAACCAGTCGATAAGAAGGATAAAATTTTACAACAACATCTGTAGGAAAAAAATATTCACATAGTACTGATGTGGCCACATCATTATCATACACCCTTGGCACACATCAAATAGGATAGTCTAGGCTCTGACTTCCATACTCAACAACAGGGGTATGAGAAGCCTCTCTAAATCTAGTCACATGGCATGGTCCATAGAGGGTGAAACAAATGAGTGTGAAGATCGTGAATCAAATAAGTAACAAACAAGAGTATTAAATAAACAAATCATAACACTAGAAATCTCTTGCCTCACTATAATAGCTTCCTCCACTGCATGAAACTGACCATGAAAAAATCCTCCACCACTCTGCTAATGACCATATCCACTGACATGACCAGGTCATATACCTTAAACATTTTGAGCACTCTGAGACCAGCCTCAACCCACTCTCTCTTCTTTAAATGAAACATAATCCTGTTACCCCTACTACTAAAATGGAATCCCTGGAAATTGATGTTGAGGCTAGCACTGAACCCATACACCTCCATGAAAGCGTGCTTGAGTATCCACTGAGGATTGACCCCTATAATGGATGTGAACCCCATTGAAGAATCACATCAACTCCAACCCATTAGAAATGGCACAAAAACCATATTGTCGAAAGGGGAGATGCTGAGGTCGACTCGTGATTGGTTGAAACCACAAATGTCTTGGAACCTAAGATGTACCATAGTCAATTATTCCCCCCTTAATGAATAATTATGGTTCCCTTTCCATAGATAAATTCTTAATTAGTGAATTCTCTAAATCACTTATACCTTCTTTTGATCCCCCAATTACATTGGTGAAATAAAAGGAGTAACTTCATATTTTATAGAAGGATGGAGTGCCTCATTAAGATTCCTTGTATGAAGCTCCTCGTTTTGAAAAAGATATGGCGTAAAATGCAGAATGTACTTGAACATGATTACAACTCCTACACTGAAATTATCCCTTTTTTATGAGAAATAAGCTTCTTCCTCTTCACTGACTTCATGGTAAACAAAAGTAACTCTTCCCTAAACCCCTTACGGAAGTAGACCATGAAACATCTACCTCCCTCTTATCACAGAGGCATAATTTCCATCAATAACCTGAAACTCATCACATATAAATAATCTCCAAAGGGACCTTGTACTTAGTATGGGCTCGGATCAAAGATTAGTTGATCACCAAATCCATTATACAACTCCCTATATCCATATCATTAATTCTTACCCTTGTAGTATACAAAATCCTACCACTAAAAATTGTGTGAGATCCTCTACCACTTATCATCACCCTCAACCATATCAAACCTCTGTTAATCAACCAGGTCTTCCTACTAAACCTCCACCACCTGATCTAGATGTGCATGTGAACTGGGAGCGACACCTATAAAAAAAACCAAGATTATCTAATCTCAGTATTATGTATTTTATTATGATATATTTTAGCTAACTTTAATCTATTTAATAACTTCTATCCATTCTAACATCCCCTAAACAACACAATTCAAATGAGATAAGAATTCATGATGATGCGTGTACATATCCTAGGTCTCTACCATAAAATCCTTCCCATATAACATGATCATTCAATAAGACCAAAGTCTATGCACTGGATCATGGGTGCCCTAAAATCCGATGACCTAGCTAGTCTTCCTGGCCTATGTCATGAACCAAGATCAACTAAAACTATTTCCATACCAACCCATGCATTCCTCACTATGCCTAACTCTGAACTATACCCTATGTCTCAATCAAAACGTTTGGAAACACTATTTCATGACCCCCTCCCTCAAAATATAACCATCGTGGTATGGAATTGATTAAAGGAGGGATAATTATGCCTTGAGTCTCACATACATTATTCCATGTGTCAGTGACTAGCAATGAGGGTATAAGGATCTCACAATAAGGGAGGTAGTACCATCTATTTGTAATAAACATTCAGAGATATAATTAATTGACAACAAGAAAATCTAGTACATTATATAAATATTTCAAAATAATCTAATGATGCATGTGTAAATAGAACAAATACACTAAGAAATTCCAAGGTATGTACCCAAAATAAGTCCAAGAAGTGAAAAAAAAAACAATCCCATGGTCTGAGCTCTAAATTTTGACCATAGTACCCAAATTAATCATGGAAACCTAAAAATAGTTTTATAGAAGATGATGAGTATAAAAATATACTCAGTTAAAAAAGTAAAGTCCCACATGCACATTTTCAAGAAGCATCTGAGTACACATGTGAGAACATAGAAAAACCAACCAGTATCTATAATGTTATACTAACAATGTCAACCTCACCAAGGTACATTCACCAAATAACACAAGACTTGCAATATATCATAAAGTAAATCACATCGATAATAGGGTAACATTAATAACATTCTCACTAATTAGATTCTCTCACACCCCCATAATAGATGATATTGTTCTCCCAAATCTTCCTAATATACCACATCACATCCGATCCACACACACCTAAGCCTCAAACCACAATACATCCCACCCACACACACCTGCCCCACACACTACAACACATTCCATGAAAATACACCTCGGCCACACACCACACAACATCACATTACATTACATCACATGTCATCTCATCTTGAAGACACATGTGAAACCACATCACAACTCATCCTAAAGACACATGGGACACTACAAAACAACCCATACTAAAGAAACCTATGAAACTAAAAGAAAAATAACATAAATAATCATTGACCATAATCACCTAGAAGAGGAACATGTAAGGAAAGCCAACCATTCTCCCACTGGGGTGTTAGGAAAGACAACCCCTACATTAATATGTAGGCGTCTCGAACATTGTGCTCAATGTTGGAATTGTGTGTATAAAAATCATGAGGAATATAAAATTATTTATATATATAGTATCAAGAACTCAATCCCAACCTATGGGTTCTCAAAAAATCAACCAACTCACACCACCGTCACCTTTTCTTCCACCTCTAAATTCATTTATTGGTATCTACAACAGTCATTTCAGAAGGCAAGTAGCCTTTATTATCTAATGAAACATCACATTTTATCTATGTTTAACAACCAATACTTATATTATTTAGGATCAAACATATTTAATCACAAAACCCATCATTGAATATTTTATTGATAATTTTCTATCCAATTAACCGATCCAACAAATCGAATTTCAAACATTTTTAAATAGTCATAAATTCCATCACTACTCAGGAATATAGGAAAATGAACCATATATGTCAAGAAGCCAGTCATACCAAAAAATATCACATCGCCTCCCCAAAATAATAGATGAACAACCACATTTCACACCACACCCTATTACAATCACATGTCACTATACCACATGCATAGCCAAACAACCAAATTTCATCCCACAAACCATTACAAGAACACACCACTGTCCCAAAACCACGATCATACATAAAATCACATCAAAATTTTATTAAATATTTTCAAAGGGGATTATATCACAATACACTATATTTCTGGGTTTTTATCAACACAAATCACAGTAATTGGGAAACAAACTTATTATCCAAATATAATTAATTTACCAATTTCCATTTTATGGTGATATAAAAACAAGTACACCAAATCCATTAATCAGAAAACATAAATCTAGTGAAAACAATATCCCATTAAACACTATTTTTAGGGGGCCACCATGCCCATATAATTGAAATATCAAAAAATATCAAAGATGTAAAAGAATGAGAAAGAATCCACTTTAACAATAAATTTCAATTCAATCAATTATTTATATTTAATTATTACAACACAACAATAACTGATATGTAAACTAAATAATACCCCTCCCACATGATACAAAGTAAAGGGAAATTAGGGAACCATACTTCAATGAATATGTTCTGAGTCATTTTTCACTACATGGCGATGAAGAATGCCTGCAACTCACAAAATCACCATATGAAAACACAGATCAACCTATAATGTAACAAAATAATGTCAAATAGAATCCCAAACTCACAACCCAAACAAATATGCACTAGCAAAGAAAAACTTTGAAGATGAATGGAAGAAAATATGAGAGGAAGGGTGGATAACTCGCCATGGATTCAAGATGGCATCCCAATGATTGACCCCCGTTGAAAGGAAACTACAAAGGATGAAAGATAAGGTCACCATATACGTAGAAAGAGAGAATAGCCACCAGATGTAGGTTTTGGAGAGAACCATATTGCTATAACCTTTAAAATTGTACAACATTATGGAATTACAAGAACTGCAATTCCTTTTCGTGTCACATAACTTTTCGATTTCATGTTCCACCAGAAAACACGACACCTTTTAATTATTTTACCCCAATAGAATACACATTATGAACCCTCCATGGATGAGACACAAAACCAACCTTCACATCATGTAATACACATACATGAAATGTATTTCTTACAGTAGTTCTTCTGAACATCCACCTACCAATTAATAATCTTATAACCACCCCCAAAAAACCGCCAACACTCAATACCAAATGAGTAATATATTTAGAATGCATGAACCATTAAAATTCCATTATTACAAATATTTGGTATTATCTTCATATTTCATAATGATTTATACATTTTGGTTTTTTATTTTCATAACATTAACTTATATGAGACAATTTTTGGATTTAATAATGTTTTTAATGGTTTAGTTTACCTTAAAAATAAATTTCATTTTCATTTTAAGGGGTTTTTATCTTTCTATTATGATATATTTGGTTATTTAAATGATTTTTTATTGGCATAATCACTGTTTAATTCCTAATCGATATTTTATCAAAAAGTCAAAGGAATTTTGGATTATAATTAACAACTAGGTACCAAGTCACATAATGCAACATTATAAAAAGTGTTTATCTGTATCCCCCCAATTTTCATAATGTTATACATTGAAATTAATGGTTATGGATATTATAAATTTAAAATTTGATGATATATTTAAATTAGGAGATATTTTAGAAATTTTTCTCTTGGAGAGGAGGTGAGGGATGTTTTAAAATTTATCGTTGTAATTATATGTGTTTGGTATTATGATAAGATTATTCACCACCAAATCACTAAACATGGGAACCTTGGATATAGGTTGAGAAGTCTAGAACAAGTACTACTAATAATTTTCATTATCTACATGTCTTTAGGTTGTGCCAAAATTTCTATCATTACTATAACCTGGAATGAAGTATAATAATAGGGTTAATGAGGCTTATTTTATACATTGTGTTCCTATTATAAATATACTAATAGAATTAAAATACCTTCAAGAGTTACTATTGGGCATTTGTACATGGGTTTTCATGACTATAAGAATACATGAGAGACATATGGTCACTTGAAAATAGTTACATAAGGTTTGTCCCTTGATTTGGGAAACCATTTCATTATTTTGTGATGATAATACAATATTAAATGGTTTATATTCTATTTTATGTGGTAGTTATTTCCTATAATGAGGTATTTATATTTCATGACCATTCCATTTTGATATATGTAAAATTTATAAATTATATATATACCTTATGTTATAATTTTAAAAATCCATTTATTAATTGTATTTGGAACACAATGTGACATTATGGTATTAACGTTTTTTAATAAACTATTAATGTTTTGAATATGTTTTCATGTTTTTCTTATAGTGGATTTATATATGAATTTTTTGAAACCCAATATTCTTCTCTTAATAATATGATGTTTTTACAAAAGGAAACCTAGAATTTTTATATGTTTTGTTAAATCAATATATTATAAAATGAAAATATCTACATGAAATATATTTACAACTAGAAAACAGTTAATGAATTCTGAGTGGAACTAAAATGAATCTTTTATTGGTGGTATCCATCTAGGATGTTTATTTCCAAACCTATTTAAAAAAATATTTTTTTATAGATGAAGAATATTTTACCAACTTAGGTTTTATATAGTTTTTTACAACGATAATAATTCTCTTCATTCACCTATGAATTTAGTTTGATGATAAGATTTTATGGTAACCTCAACTAATACATATATATTTGACGAAATTTTTAGACTTTATTATAATATTTTTGTTGTGTGTATATACTAATTAATTCACCCATTATGTCTCATATGATTTTTATGTATTAGTGTGTTTTATATTTTATATGAATTTTAGTAGGATTTTTAATATATATATTTTTCATTTTTATGGTTTTTAATATTTAAAAATAATTATTTAATTTATCATCATAATCTATCGCAAGGATTTTTCATGCCATATTAATACTAGGGATCGTGTGGCATGTTTATAAGTTATTTTTTTAGAAACTGTTCATAAGAGTGTTTCCTTGATTCTCATGCACTAGTTTCCATCCCATAGTAATGGGGAATGCCCATTAGACTATTCCATAGACCCACTCAGGTGCAAGTCAGGATGTCTATGGTTTGTTCAGGATAGAAGAGGTGTATGTGTTTATTGTTTCACTAAGTTCAAGTTAATAAATTTATATTTATATTGATATTATATACAGAATTATTTATAATAATTTTAAAAATTTATTATAAGGATATAGTGATGAAACAAAATTTGAAATCATGTCATGTACTCTATTTATAGATAGATAAAACTCTAAAGCATGAGAGTTTCATAATAGACATTGATATTTACTAATCATCATCATAATTATTTTAATCAACAAATTATTGTTAGAACATACTAAGTTAGGGTTACCTACAATTTCTCAATGAAGCATAAGATATACTTGGGAGAGAACATGGAATGAAAGGGTGAGTGTTCTAAAAAATTTATGAATTATTGAAAATGTAATATGAATCAATAAAGGAAATCACAACAATCAATTATTACATAAATCATTTTATAATAACATTAAATTTTTGATCCTATTCTCATCATTTTATAAAAATTATATTTTCCTATTTCCTAATTTAATTCTACTTGAAACATAATGATGCTTATTTTATAAAAAGACACCAACACGTCATTTTCATTCCCTCACCTGGAGGATAAAATAGTTAATTTAACATTCCATATCTATAAACATTAATTAAGGTATCTTCCAATTTATGTGTTTCATATCCCAATACACATACATGAAAGCTATATAGCTACTAGTACATTGTTAATCATCATTCACCTATATCACTAAAAAAATTAGAAAATTATAAACTTGAATTATTTTTTTATGGATTGGTTATAAAGATTTTATGTATTTCTCTATTAATTGCTATGTATTTCTATGAATAAATATATATTAAAATAAATTTTATTTATATTTGAATTATTTAAATTTACTTATTATATAAAATGATACCAATAATAATTTTATATGTGATTTTTTAAAATATAATACTAATAAATACTTTTTCTAAAAAAATTTAAATCCAAAATAAAACCCATGATTTATATCTACCTAATAAAAATTAATTTTTTAAAATTTCACTATTTATTATTAAATTTTCTCAATGTAATTAATAATTAGAAACATTATGTTTAAATAATTAGATGAGTTCAACTAAAATATCACACATTTCTATGAATATTTCGATCAAAACCCCTAATGGAATCAACTTTGGAATTATTGAAACAATGATAGAATGGGTCTCCACTCATTTGGATTGATGTACATAAACATCCATTACTCAACCGTACATTCACTCACCGAGACAAAATTATAAATTAATTATCACTATGAAAAAGGAGTTAATATTACATCATTTATTAATTTAACCATTGTCCAATACATTTCACTAAATCTAAAATAACCAAATATAATGACTCTATGGGTTAGGATTTACTATTTTATAAATTATTCATTCCCCAATTAAATTATTCAATCAGAAACAAAAAAATATTGATGAACCATTTACATAAAAAATCATTATATTCCAAATGTATTGATTTTGGATAAAATCAGTTGAACTAACAAGTTTTCATTTTTTAAAAATTTAAATAAAAATAAAAATAAAAAAGTCAGATATTTTAAAATGTGATTTATTATAATATAAATAATTATCAATTATAATATAATTTTCTTAGTACAATTTCAAAAAAAACCAATAATCATGATTCATCCAAAATAAATTAAGATAATGAAATAATTTATATTCATAGTTTTTAACATCTTAATTGAATGTTATCTAAATAATAGAAATAATTCAAGGAGTTTTAACTCTATTAGATCACAAGAACATGTGAAAACATGATTAAGGGTTAAATATTTTGTTAAAAGGAATGTGTGACAATTTGAATTTCCATAGGTCTTGATAATGGAATATAAAACCTCAGAATAATCAAACATATACAATGGAGTGAGAGTTTAGAATCATGGAACAATAATCATAATCTCTATATCAAAACATAGGCATATGAACTTATATTTAAATGTGGTATAAGTATATGTTTAGTAAATAATAACATTTTTAAGAAACATATTGATGCTCACACACCATGCCTTAAAAAAAATACATGTCTACACATTATGTTGTGATCCAATAAAAAATCATATTAATTAGGTTTTGAATAAACTAAAGTTACAAACAATTCATTTTTGAATAATGAAATGTTCCCAGGACATGGTTTCTGAAGAAATAAAAATTATTATTCATTATATTATGAACAATGAAACATGTTCACAAATCGCATCCTAAAATATTAAGACATAACATAAACCCATGTAATAGAGGTAAATATATGACACCACCCATTATATAATATTGGTAAATAAATGTTTTTACGACATGAAATAAATCATTCATTTTATCATAAGGAACACATGGAATGAAAATGGATTTCATAAAATTTCAAATTTTCATCACATTAAGTGATTTCATGAATTATATAGGTAGATACAAAAAACAAAATCTCCCAGAAAGAGTATTTAATTAATGAAATTGTTGGGTGAATATTTCTACATTACTAAACATGAGATATATTAGTTATAAATATATTTTAAATATAAACTAAATCCACTAATGATTTTTTTCTTAAATAATTCTTATCATTTTCAAAAAATAAAATGTTACTATTTCACATTAAAAATATAAATTCACAAATATATCATGAAAAACCTATGAAAAAATTATTTAAAAAGTTATTATATCAATAAATACCTTAAATTAAATTAATATACTATCAAAAAATTTGGAGTGGAAGATAAAATATATAATCATGAAAGGAATTTTATTTCTAATATTTTAAAATATCATTATAGAAACAGACATCATTTGGAGAGTAATAAAGGTGAACTATGAAAATATGTGAATATAACTTTTATGATAATAATAAATAAGAAATATTTCTATTTCAAAATAATAAAGGATAATTTTTTAAGTAATAAAGAATATAGAAATGGAATTGAAATGGAATATTATATATTATTCAAATTATTCTGAAGAGCACTAAATTTTTATAAGAATCAAATTCTTTACGGAATATGTGTGGAAGTAGAAATATCAATTTCCCAAAAATGAAATAGAATTTATCATATTAAATAATATTAAGTTGTATGATAAAATTCAAAGAAAAAAAATATGTTCAAGAGGAACAATTATAAATAAAAGGAAGTAGATTTGATTTATAAGAATCCCATATGGATTTGGATAGTTTTGAATTTAAAATGAATTATTGTAGAATACATGAAATGGATTTGTATAACACCATAATTATATAAATAATAAAATGAAATTCATAGTAATGGTATGAAATATAACCCATTAAATTAAAAAAGTAGTTATAATTCAATGTATCCCAAATAAAGGATGTTGATTTGAAGAATCTATTTCCATAATACTCTAATTTCACTAAATCAATTTAACCTCACAAACAATCAATAAAAATTTGTTATTAACTTATTTAATAATTTATCTATTAAAATTAAATTTTATATTCTTCAATTATACACATTTACCACACATTATTGAGTTATTTATTACTTAATTTCATAAAGCGATGCCAGTAATTTAAAATGTCCATATATGCTTCACTACAGCGATGCCAGATCCAGTTATTTGATATGAACAACATAATTACTATATTTTTAAGTTAATACAATGTATCATTACTAATGGTTAAAAATATCTTATTTAATTTCATTATTGTTTATGTTAGTGTTCTTGAAGATGGAATTTGTGACATGATTGTTTTGATTATTTTTAACAAATTAATATCGGTATGTTAATAATGAGTTTAGATATTAATATAAACATTATTGAATATTAATAATATATTAATTATCAATTTAGTTCATTAAAAACACAGATATATCCATCCATGTTAGTTCTTATGATAAATTAAATACTAATATCATGGAGGTTGTTTTCCACACATAACACAATAGATGTTTTCATTTCCCATTGGATGTGTGGTAGATAATTAATGGTTGTAAATTTAATGAAATAGTAATTAAATATAATCATTATACTTATGAAATAATATTACAATTTTTAGAATATTTTTAGAATATGGTGGATGATAAATATAGGTTTGAGATAGTTTGATATTGGTTAATACTCATGTATAGAGTATAATGTCTCTAATTTTCCATGTATTATTTTTAAATATTATATGGAATTATTACGAGACCAGTCGCAGAGAAGAAACATAATTCTGAGGCCCAATGATTCCCGAATGGTTGTCCAAACTTTTTTTAGTCAAATGAGTCGGAACTTGTGCACAGGTGTGGCAGTTTTCAAACGGATGCCCGGATTAAAAATCTAAGGGCACCGTTGCATCCGAGATGATGACTTTACCTAAGAATGAGTCTAACCTCGACCGGCACATGTCAAGGGAAAAATTTAATTTTCAGAGGTTTTTAGTAAAATAAAATAAAATAAAATCGAAATGTTTATTTTTTTTTATATGGAGACATCCACTGTAGTGTGGAGACAGGGCACCTATTTCATTAATTAATGTCATGTCATAATGACTTAGAAATAGAAACACTGGCTCAATAATTCCACGACATGAAAGAATCCAAAAAATGTTCCCTCCTTTTAATGGGTTAATCGAACGTTTCTCATTGGCAAAAGATTGAGAGAAACTATAGAGAATCCTTGGAGCTTTGTAGAGAACCCTCAGCGACGAAGGATGACGAATCGAAGCTGTGAATCACTGCACCAACGAAGTTGAAGGATCTCAGTGATGACGACAGTGCAACCCTTTAGTCAACATTCGATCCTTTCTTAAAGTTAGGGGTTTTTATTTCAAATATCATTTCCCCATTTTTAATTTTAAACGACGAAAGTGGAACAACCGCGAATATGTTGATGCGCGGATTCGTACATTTTTGCGGGAGGGTTTTTTATGGGATGATTTCGGGGAATTAATCCATGTTTAATTTTTGTTTGATTATGCTTTATTTAATCATACTAATGGGAGTGGATCAATGCTGTGATGAACAACATATGAGGTTCGTTCCTTGATTTTCTAATTGGATTCCCCCCCCTTTCTTTTCCTCATTCATTGTTCGCGTTCTTCGCGTTCTTTGCGGGGTGAAGAACAATGGATCGTTGCACACCCTTATTATAACGTAACAATCCCAAACTGAAGATACAACATCAAAATGACCCTAAGGAGGTGCGATGACCATGAAGGAAGACGAATCAGCTCAGATCAGAAAAGACCGTTCTTCGAGCGGTCTTCACACGGGAGGATCAAAACGCATTTTCGGAGCTGATCGGAGGCCCGAAAACAATGGAGACAACCTTGAGACATCAGGGTGACCTGGATTCTAGAGTTTTGTGGCGATCAGACGGCCAGATCGACGATCAGAGGAGCACAGAGGTGCGGTAGTGCAAGTCCGCGATTCTGGAAATTTCCAGAATACACGGCGTGTACTTCTGAAGAACACGCCGTGTAGTACTGATGAAGATGGATAGGGTTTTGGGGGATAGAGATAAATCACAGAGCATGTGACCCTGGTCACATGGCATGTTGGACTTTACCTGAATCTCGGTGTGTATTTTTGAAAGTATATAGACACGGGATAGACTACATGGCTTTAGACAGCAAGGTGTGTACTCTCTACACAACATGGCAGAGGTGGCTACGCGGGACTCGGTGTGTATCCAGAGGGTACACGGACACGGGATAGAGTACATGACTATGTACTCTATCACAAGGTCAGGTGAGGCCAGTAACGTGGGTCACCCCATGTATCGATTACACGGTTTGGAGTACACGGGTTGATAACCATGTACGGGCACATGGACAGCATACACAGAGCCAACCCCAGTCACTCGGACACGGTGTGTTCACCATACTACACACTGTGTACTCACTTTTTTACACGACCAGCCTTACGACACGGTCCGTTGTACACAGTTAGTACCCAAGGTCATACAACACGATGTGTAACTTTTCTACACGTTATATACTTTTTGGAAAACGACATGGTTCTCTTGTTCACCGTATCATGGACATATTTCATTTGGGTTGGTGCCCCTTCTTCTCATTACCCTAAAGTTCATACATTGTTTCCTTCTATAGGAGTATGATCCCTTTAGCAGAAATTTAGATGATAGAGTCAGGAATCCATCCAAGAGGCCCGAATCGAGATCCTCTATCCATTCGTGACCCTAGGTAGAGTCAGTAATCGATGTGCCCAACTCCACCGAGCATCGATCCTCTACCTAGAAGGTGAAATATGGATTAGTTACAGTATCCTCCATGTCCCTGGTAGTGATCATCATCTATGTATCATGATCTTTCCCACTCAGGAGTGTGTCTCCCATAATGAGTGCATCTATCTATCGTAATCTTCCCACTCAAGAGTGTTTCTCTCGTAATGAGTGTAACTACCTCTTGTGATTTTTCCCGATAGACAATACTTCTTAGATGGACATCATCGGAGATATAAGACTCGTGGAGTGTGTTCTCCTGGAATGAGTGCTTCGTGGAATCTTAGAATTGAATCCCTAACGGGGGTATGTAGTTGTGAGACTTGTCTCTAGACCACAGGTCTGGGTTTTGAGTATATCTAGTTTGTGTTTCTCTTGATATATGTTCTGTAGACATATATTGTGCATAGATTATTGTACCTTTAATTTTTTTTCTTCTTTTTGGTTTTCGGTGTCCTCTACTGAGTATTGTTATACTCACCCCCACACGGGCTTTGCCTGCACGTGTTGTGTCTTGTGCATACAAGTAGCCTTTTCATAGAGTCCAGGGCTGACCAGGACAAGACCGAGCTTTCTAAGTTCCGTACAGGATGAGGTGTTCATACGACTATGAGCGGCAGTCCCAGTACCTTTTTGTGATTACAGGTTGGACTTTGTAGTTTTCAGACTCTTGTTTTGGTGGGCTTGTATTCTGGCCCAGTTTACTTTTAGTATATTACCTTCCATCGTACTCTGTTGGTTGGGTTTAGTCGTATGCATGCATTTTGTTCCTTAGTGAATTTACATTTCATCATTTGTGGGCTTGGAGATGTGTGCGTGTGTACAGGTGCTTAGTCAATGCCTCCCTTGTTAGTAATATGCATACTCGGTGCTAGTCACCAGTTCCTGGACTATTGGAGGTGGGCTTGGGGAGTCACGGCATGGGACCCACTAGGACGGGTCGTGACATAGTGGTATCAGAGGTGGTCAGATCTACCTTAGGACCAAGAGTCAATGAGATGGGTTTGGGGAAACAATGTTAAGTGTTTCGAGCTCGAATTTCAGGCCAGAGACTCCAGTGTTGGTGCAGCAGTTGATGTATCCATACACCAGGACTCTGATAACCTGATTTTCGACTCAATACATGAAAAAATTGGTTGCGGGGAAATAAAAGAAAAGTACACGCATCATATAGGAATGGGTTGTGTTTTCCATGTCCTTTGAGTCCGCTATCCAGATATACTCATGCTATATCTTGTTTCTTTATAGGATGCCTCTATGATGCATACCCACTTGGATTCAGCAGTATGATCATGATGATGACCCCCCTCAGCGACGAGGCTTCAATACAGGGACCAGTTCCCTAGACGTTTCCACGAGGTGGTGCAGCTATTGTGCCACCACCAGTGGAGCAGCCCATGGTACTTGTAGTACCGACCGACAAGGGGCATAGGCTTAGTGCGCTCCATGAGTTCTAGAGATAGAGACCCCTCAGGTTTTGAGGTGAGCCTGACCCTCAGGATGCTAAGGACTGGATTGAGGTAGTGACCAGAATTTTCCATCTAGTGAAGACACTAGCAGACTGGATGGTGATCCTAGGAGTGCACCTTCTTATGGTTTTAGTGGGACTATGGTGGATTCTGACCTCATAGACTCACGATGAGGAGACCCTTTCATGGACAATGTTTGAGTGACTCTTCATGGAGGATTTCTCTCTGGTTATGCTTAGAGCAATACGCATCCAGGAGCTTCTTTAGCTCCAGCAGGGCAGTATTATAGTAGCTGTCTATTCTTTGAGGTTCACTAACCTTACCCGGTACTCGATGAATATGGTCATGGATTAGTACTTCAGAGCTCGGACCTTCGAGCAAGGTCTACGATGAGACATTTGAGCTAGTGTCGTGACTCAATGAATTTCGACTTATGTTGGAGTGCTCAAGCGGGCCTTGGTGATCAAGAGATTCTTGGCAGAGTAGAGACAGCTGATGGAAGTCAGCAGCAGGAAGATTGGTGTAGTGACCCCGACAGTAGGGAGCCGACATCATAGATAGGGATCTGGACATGGGAAATGTTGTAGGAGGACCCAGGATAGGGGATCGATAGTCCAAGGCTCTCAGGCTGGATCCAGTCATCCTAGGGAGAAGTAATGTTACGCGTGCGACGGTAGGGGACATCTCACTAGAGATTGTCCAACCCATCGAGCTGCTGATAGGGAAGCGGTGGATGGACCACCGAGGTAGAGGTAGAGAGTGGAGAAGATAGACCGTCCAGGTGGTGAAAGTGGAAGAGGATTAGAGAGATATGTGGGTGGTGGCAGGTAGTTTTACTTACTTCCACCACCACCCCCAATAGGTCTGCACCAGGCTCAGGGAGCGTGGGGGCAAGGATGCGGACAACTACATGTGGTCGAGGCATATGACCCAAGGACTCCAGGGATGATTCAAGGTATGATCTGTGTTTTTTCTACCTTATCTGCCATACTTATAGACACAGGTTCCAGTTATTCCATCATATCCCCAAGTCTTGTGTAGAACCTTGAGATTCCGGTAGAACCATTGACTCGATCCTTACGCTTGGATACACCTACAGGAGGAGACTCAATGATCACACACCTTTGTCGAAAATGTGATATTACCCTTGGAGGTGAGTGTTTCAGTTGTAAACTCTTGGTGGCATCATCGAGACCTTACTATTTCATTCTCGGTATGGATTGGTTTTCTTCAGTCCATGCCCATATTGACTGTTTTAGGCGAAGAGTGAAGTGTGTCCGCAGTGATGGGATGAGGTTTTCCTTTGTTAGATAAAGGGAAACCTAGGTAGCATAGAATGGGATTATTCTTAGAAGGGTGTATCCAATTTCTCATAAGTTGGCTAGCCTTTCCCTCAGATCAGTGGATGTTGTGGGTCCCCAATTCCTAGAAGTAGTGGTGGAGTATGAGGATGTCTTTCCCGAAGATGTTCCAGGATTATCTCCCCACTGGGAAATCGACTTCTCCATCGACTTACACCCTGGGACGACACCTATTTCTTCACCAGAATTTTGGATGGCTCCTGTAGAGCTTCGCGAGTTGTGGGTGCAATTAGAGGATTTCCAGAGTAAGGGTTTCATGAGACCCAACGTTTCAGCCTAGGCAACCCCAGTGTTGTTTTCCAAGAAGGCAGACGAGAGTCTAAGGTTGTTCGTGGATTACCGGAGCCTGAAATAGGTGAATGTGAAGAATAAGTATCCACTTCCGAGAATCGATGACCTCTTTGATCAGCTAAGAGGGGCACAGTGGTTCTCGAATGTTGAACTTCGATCAGGCTATCACCAGTTACGAGTATGGGATGAGGATATACCGAAGAAGGCTTTCATATTCCGCTATGATCACTATGAGTACATGGTGATTCTTTTAGGCATGACGAATTCCCCTACAGTGTTCATGGGGCTGATGAACCGGGTCTTCAAGACGTACTTTGACCGGTTCGTAGTGGTCTTCATCGATGACATCCTAGTGTACTCAGCATTAGAGGAGGAGCACACGAGACACCTACAGATAGTTCTAGGCGTACTTCGGGAGCACCAGCTTTATGGGAAGCTCTAAAAGTGCTAGTTCTGGATTTAGGAGGTCCACTTTATGGGACATGTCATCTCAGCATATGAAGTAGTTGTAGACCCATCCAAGGTGGAGGCTGTGTTAGCATGGGAGACACCTCATAGAATGACAGAGGTGTGTATCTTCTTTAGGTTGGTAGGATATTTCCAGAGATTCATTCCTGATTTCTTCGGGTTATCCGAACTGATGAAATCCTTGAACAAGAATGTGCAACCCTTCGTGTGGACGGAGAAGTTCCAGCAGGATTTTGAGTAGTTGAGTCAGAGTTTGACAAGTGTCCAAGTCTTGAAATTTCCGGAGGAGGGTGTCAAGTACATAGTTTTTTTTGACGCATCAGGGACCAGGCTTGGCTGTGTCCTAATGCAGAGGCAGGCAGTGATTGCTTATGACTCACGCCAGATTAGTCCACATGAGTAGAACTATGCGACCCATGATCTCGTGTTGGCAGCAGTAGTCTTCGCATTGAATAAGTGTCGACACTACCTTATGGGGAGCGGTTTATCATCTAATATGACCACAAGATCCACAAGTACATCTTATCATAGAAGGATATGAATCCGAGGTAGAGGAATTGGCTAGATTTCCTCTAGGACTATGATTATGAGATCATCTATACTCCTGGGATGGGGAACAAGGTGGCAGATGCTCTTAGCAGAAGGTCGAGCTCACAACTATTGAGTGAGGCGATAGAGTATTTAGATGTGTTGTAGTTATCCTTCGTGGATGGGGAGGATGCAGCTTACCTGCAGTTGATGGCTATCAACCCTACACTCTTACGAAGAGTTAGGGAATCACATCTTGGGGATGTCAACAGTAAGGCTTTATGTGCTCAGTTATCCACATGACATGCCCCTGATGTATATTCGCAAGGTGGGGAACACATATTTCTTTTCAAAGGAAGCACTATTGTATTGATGGTGTTGCAGGAGGAGGTCCTGAGGGAGTTTATTACATCCCCCTTAGCGGTGCATCCTGGAGTGGAAATGATGTACCAGGATCACCGACCAGAGTTCTGGTGTCAGGCATGAAGAAGGAAATAGCAGAATTTGTTTCTCGATGCCTTACATGCCAACAGATTAAGGCTGAGCACCAAGTTCCAGTGGGATTAGATCGCCCATGGAAGTTCCAAAGTGGAAGTGGGATTGAATATCGATGGACTTCATGACAGGTTTACAACAGACGTCCAAGGGGTATGATTCCATCTGGGTGATTGTTGACCGACTTACCAAATTGGCCAACTTATTAGATATTAGGGAGCAGAGTTCCGTAGAGAGCTTGGGAAGCCTCTACGTGCAAGAGATAGTTCGGCTTCATGGCATCCCCTTGACAATAGTCTCGGACCGAGATGCATGTTTCACATCCCAGTTGTGGAAGGGATTGTAAGAGGCTTTTGGGACTCAGCTACACTTGAGCACAACGATTCATCCCCAGGAAGATGGTTAGACGGAGAGGACCATTCAGGTTTAGGAGGATATGTTGCGAGCCTGTATCTTGGACTTTGGTCGCAGTTGGGCGGACCACCTACCACTGGTGGAGTTTACTTACAACAATAACTACCACTCGACTATTGGTGTGGCCTCGTTTTAGGCCTTTTATGGGAGACCATGCTGGTCACCGCTTTGTTGGACCCACCCCAGAGAGTCAGCACTCATGGGTCTAGAGTTGGTGAGAGCTACCACCGAGAATGTTCAGATCATCTAGGAAGGGATAAAGACTACATAGAGCTGGTAGAAGTCTTATGCTGAAAGATGATGGAGACATCTGGAGTTCGATGGAGGAGACCATGTTTTTCTTCAGGTCTCACCTCGACGAGGGTTACAGATATTTGGTCGGGGCGGAAAGCTATCTCCAAGGTTCATCGGACCTTTCCATATACTGTGTAGAGTTGAAGAGGTGTCATACTGCCTAGATCTACTGCCGCAGTTTCATCAGGTATATGACGTCTTCCACATGTCACAGCTGAGGAGGTACGTGCATGATCCATCGCACGTCATCGACTGGGGAGATCTGGACATCAAGGGTGGAGTAACCTTTTCTGATTACTCAGTGGAGATCAAGGATCAGTAGGAGAGGATCCTTCATTGGTGATTTATTCCCCTAGTGTGTGTCTGATGGTATCACGGGAATCTTCAGGAGAGCACGTGGGAGCGGGAGGCCCAAATCCATGCCCAGTACCCACATCATTTTGAGTAGTCTTTGTTTTGGATTTTTGGGGACGTAAAGACAGAAGGTGGGGATAATTTAATGTCTCAAATTTTTCAAGTATTATTTTTAAATATTATATGGAATTATTACGAAACAAGGTGCAGAGACGGCACATCATTCCAAGGCCCGATGATTCTGGAATGGTGGTACAAACTTTTTTTAGTTAAATGAGTCGGAACTTGTGCGTGGTTATGGAAGTTTCCCAATGGATTCCCAGATTAAAAATATGAGGGAACTGTTGCGTCCAGGATGATGTATTTACCTACGAACGAGTCTAACCTCGACCAACGCGGGTTGAGGGAAAAAGTTGATTTTCAGACATTTTTAGTAAAATAAAATAAAATAAATTCGAAATGTTTATTTTATTTTTATATGGAGACATCCATTGCAGTATGACACTGAGGCAGTTGTTTCTTTAGTTAATTTCATGTCATATTGACTTAGAAATAGCAATTTTTACTCATTAATTCCATAGCATGAGGAAATCCCAAGCATGTTATCTCTTTTTAATGGGTTAATCGAACGTTGCTCATTGGAAAAAGATGGAGAGAAACTCTAGAGAATCCTTGGCTATTTGGAGAGATTTCTCGGTGACGAACAATGACGAATCGAATCTATGAATCGTTGTACCAATGAAGTTGAAGGATCTTGGCGATGATGGCAACACGACCCTTTTATCAATGATCGATCCTTGCTTAAAGGTAGGGTTTGTTATTTCAAATCTCCTTTCCCCATTTTTAATTTTAAACGATGAATGCAGATCAACCATAAACATGTTGATCCGTGAATTCGTATGTTTTTGCGTGATGGTTTTTGATGGGATGATTTCATGGAATTAATCCATGTTTAATTGTTGTTTGATTCTGCTTTGTTTAGGCCTAATAACAGGAGTGGATCAACGTCGTGACAAATGATGGCAAACGATAGTTCCTCGATTTTCTGATTGGATTTCTCCCCCCTTTCTTTTCCTCATGCGTTCTTCAAGTTCATCACGTTATTCTCAGGGCGACGAACAACGGATAGTTGCGCACCCTTATTTTAACGCAATGATCCCAAACTAGAGACCTGACATTACAACGACCCTATGGAGGTGCGACATCCATGATGGATGACAAATCGGCTTAGATCGGAAAAGAACTTTCTTCAAGCATTCTTCACGCGGGAGGACCGGAACGCATTTTCAGAGCCGATCGAAGGCCCGAAAACAACAGAGATGTCCTCGGGACGTTGGGGCGACCTAGATTCTAGAGTTCCGTGGCGATCGGATGGCTGGATCTATGATCGGGGGAGCACGGAGGCACAGTGGCGAAAGTCCGTGATTCTGCAAATTTCCACGATACACAGCGTGTACTTTTGAAGAACACACTGTATAGTACGGGCAGCGGTGGCTAGGGTTTTAGGGGATATAGAGGAATCAAACGATGTGTGACCCTAGTCACATGGCATGTTGGACTTTCCCCGAAGCTCACCGTGTATTTTGGAAAGTACATGGACATGAGAAGGACTACACGACTTCAGACAGCACGATGTGTACTCTCTACGCAGCATGCAGATATGCATGACTCGACGTGTATCCAGGAGGTAAAAGGACATGGGATGGAGTACACAACCATGAACTCTTTCACACAGCTAGGCGAGGCCAGTAATGTGGGTCACCCCATGTACCGATTACACAGGTTGGAGCACACGGGTTGATAACCATGTACGAGCACATGGCCAACGTACAAGGAGCCAACCCCAATCACTCAGACATAACGTGTTCAACGTATTACAAGTTGTGTACTCAATTTTATACACAACCAGCCTTATGACACGAGCCGTTGTACATGGGCAGTACCTGGGGTCAGACAACATGGCGTGTAACTTTTCAACACGCTGTGTACTTTTTGGAAAATGACATGGTCCTCTTATTCACCATATATTGGACATCATTTGTTTGGGTTAGTGACCCTTATTATAGTTCTTGTGAAAGTCAGGCATTGTTTCCAACCTACAAGAGTATGATCTCTTCAACATGAATTTCTGTGATAGAGTGAGACATCTATCCGAGAGGCCCGAATCGAGATCCTCTATACATTCTTGACCCTAGTTAGATTCTGGGATCGACGTTACCAACTCCATCGGGCATCGATCCTCTACCGTGTAGGTGAAATCCGAATGAGTCGTGGTATTCTCCATGGAGCTGGAAGTGATCCTCATCTATGTATCGTGATATTTCCCACTTAGGAGTGTGTATCCCGTAATGACTTCATCTATCTATCGTAATATTCCCACCCAAGAGTGTGTCTCCCGTAATGAGTGTAACTAACTCTTGTGATGTTTCCCGATGAACAATACTTCTCAGACGGACGTCATCAGAGCTATAAGACTCATGGAGTGTGTTCTCCCGGAATGAGTGCTTCATGGAATCTTAGAGATGAACCCCTAACGGGGGTATGCGGTTGTGTGACTTGTCTTTAGACCACAGGCCAGTGTTTTGAGTATATCTGGTTTGTGTTTATATTTTTATATGTTCTAAATACATATATTGTGCCTAAATTACTATACCTTTACTTTTTGTACAATTTTGTGGTTTTTGGGGTCCTCTAATGAGTATTATTATACTCACCCCTACACAGGCTTTACCCGCACGTGTCGTGTCTTGTGCAGATGAGAAGCCTTTTGAAAGAGTCCAGGGTGGACCAGGACACGACCGAGATTTCTGAGTTCCCTATAGGCCGACGCATTCCTAAAGCTATGAGCAGCAGTCCCAGTACCTTTTTGTGATTACCGGCTGGACTTTGCAGTTTTCAGTCTCTTGTTTTACTGGGCTTGTATTCTGGCCCAGTTTACATTCAGTATTTTACATTACATTGTATTATGTTGGTTGGGTTTAGTTGTATGCATGCATTTTGTTCCTTATTGGTTTTTAAATTTCAGTATTTGTGGGATTGGATATGTGTGCATGTGTACAGGTTCTTAGGCAATGCCTCCCATGTTAGTAATATGCCTACTCGGTGCTAGTCACCAGGCCCTTGCCTATTGAAGGCGGGCATGGGGAGTCACGGTGTGGGCCCCACTGGGATGGGTCGTGACATAGAGTTTGAATCTTCTCTTGAAAGATCCATTAGTAATTTAGGACATAGGTCACTGAATTATAGTAAAGGTGTTAAAAATGATGAATAAGGATGTAGTTGGATGTAAAATGGGTATTTTTTCATGGTAATTTCTAATTATGTGTGTATACCTATGTGGGTGGATGTGTGAAGCTTTTATATATGAAAATCAAATAAATCCTTGTAAAAAATCTTAAGATAGGTAGAAAAGAAAAAATAGCATTGGAAAATTTTTATTTAGGTGAGGAGTAGTTGGAGACATATTTTGTTTTAAGTTAAAAACCAACAAAATATTCTATAATTTATTAAATTTATGTATTCATAAAAACATTTGGTCAACTTTATGTTACCCATTTTTTACATCCATTAATAATGGTTAAATATTTACCATGTTATTTGTTATTTTACTAAAAATAGAAGAAACTACTTATTATAAAATTGGAATCATGGAATAAAAATTTAAATACCACAGAATTTAATTAAATTTCAGCATATAATAAAATTAACATATCAATTAAAATATAAGCTATATAGGAAAATCTATTTTATTTTTGAAAAATGATATTTAAAATATTAACTATTTTAGTACATATTTATTATCACTTAATAATTAAACATTTGATGATATAATATTCATATAATATATATATTTTATGAAATTAATTTTTAACCATAAAATAAAATCTATGTCTCCATAATATATATTTTTAGTAAATATATTGAAGAATATAATGATTTTATTAGTTATAGAGAAAAATCAATTGAGTAAATATTTTATAAAAATCAACCCTTTTCATTTAATGTATAAATGTGAATATTATTAACATACACAATATATATATATATAATCCATTGATAATAAAATTTTTATATAATTTTAACATCTAATTAGATGTTGCCTGATATTTTTTTTAATAATACACAAGGATATGAAAGTAAGAAATCATATTCAGTAGTTGTTATTTTAGATAAAATAGTTCAAATTGTGATTTTCATGATTATAAATTTATATTTCATATAATTATATATCAAGACACACTTATCAGATCTCATCATTTGATTGGTCTGTATAACACCCTAAATAACCAACTAATATTCTAAATATAGAAAAATGGTCTCCATGGAGAAGGATTCTACCACTCAATTTCATTTCTTCTACTCTCTGTATTGATTTCATAATATGGTTAATTTTATTTATATTGATCAATTTTATATTAATGTTACAATGATAATATTACAACATTGTTCATTTTCCTCATTTCATTATGTAAAACAAGTGCTGATAAATATTAACAAACTATAATATTCTAGGTGATGACTATATTACCTAAATGGAATATATCTTTATAAATATTATTAAAAAAATGAAAAAATGAGATTAATTTAATTGAATCATGTTTTTATTTTCCCATATAGATTCCTAAAATATAAGGACTCACCCCAAATCATTGAATAGGTTGGTGGTCATTTTTTTAATAACATTATATCCATGATTCAATATCTATGTAGGTTATTCATGATATGAGATATCATATTTTATCTTAACAATTATGAGTTCATTACATGTGTGGGGTTCTAGTATGTACATCCATAAAAGTGAAACATATAAAATTTCATGTATTGGTACTAGTTTGAATATACTATAAGATTATAAGAAAAAATTGACACATTATCTTGGAATTGAAAAGGAAAAACTGATACAAGTATTAACCAACCAGTTTTCATAATCTCATAATATTATTCAATAGTGGTTTTCTTAAAAATACAATATATCTGACATCACTCTATAAATCACATTTATGTTTATAATTATTGATATTTCTATTGACTTTTCTCTAATGTAATCTGTTTTTGAATATAGTGGATCATCTCCATTTCCAACTTAGAAAGGACTAATTGCATCAATGACTTCTCCCATTATTCTACAAAAAATATTGGAGTCCTATATATTTAATCATATCAAGCCTTTTATTTTTCTATTTTTATTTTTAAATAGAGACTATAATTTTTTAGAAAATATTCCATGAACAGGTGTTGATTCCAACAACCTTTTGAAATACACTGAACAAGATCTCAACAAATCCTCAAGAGTTTGAATGGTTTATTAATAATGAACATATATCTGAGGACGACTAGTGGTATTAATGAGTGATTATTATCAGACCAACTACTTTATGATATAAATTTTCAAAAATAAAATTTATTTCATTGATTTCATTTCTTATAAGAAAATTAGAAGATCTCATAAAACCCAATTTGATATTAATATTAGTGTTTAAACAATACCACTATATCCAATAAATTTATAATTAAGGTATTAATTAGAATACTATAATTAATGAATTTATGTTGTTTTTTATAAATAAATCATATTGATAAAAATAAATTATATTTTATTAAATCATTTATATGCTTTGAAAATATTTTGTTTCACAATCAAATGTTTTTATTTCCTTTTTTGAGAAAATTATAAGATTAATTTTTTAATATATTATATATTATATATGAAAAAAAATAATTAATGAAATAAAAAATTATAAAATTATATTATAGATAATTTGTATTAATTTTCTAAAAAAAATTATTTCTCCAATTAATTGTATTTTTTGGAATTCTTTTTTGTTTGAAGAATATATAATTTACATTTTGTTTTATGAAGTTTTTAAAATAAAAATATGTTATACTATATTTTTATTATTCTGAAATTTATTATTTTAATCAATTTCATTATTATCTTTTTTATAATAACTATTTATACAGTTGCATATTTTCATTGGAAATTTTTTGTCACGTATCCAAGTTTAATTTTAAATTATACTCATCCAAATATATGAATTGAAATTTGAAAAATGTATTCCATATTTGGAATAAAAAAAAATTAATTTTTAATATGGTCAAATTAATTTTTCATCACAATTAATTGAAGAAACAATAAAACTGAATTACTGTGGTTAAGGTTAAAATTCATTCATTAAGAGTTTAAACTATTAGTTAAAGAGTTAAAATGAACTAAAAACTTTTAAAATTATTTTTTAATAGACAAATTGTTTCATTATATATTCTACGGTTTGATAATAAGATATTTTGGATCATTTTTTCAAGTGCAATACTTGGTCATATTTTTTCATTTCATAATATCCTCATATATCCTCTCCCTGACTTATAAAATATCACCTACTCTCATCTCCTGTCAACACATCCAATGATCATTAGTTCATCCAATTAATAACAAATTATATTCCTTAATTCCCCAATAACTTCTAATGTGCCTTTTATTGATTATTAAACCCTCATAATATGATATTAGGTATAATCCTAAAGAGTATTTGCAAATAGAGGTACCATTATTAATTGATCATTTTAATTTTATTTAATTTTCCACAACCATTAAATATTATTCCAATATAATGATACAATAACATAAATATAAAAAATATAACAATATGTTATTAAATGAATATAATATTAAATATAAATTTACTATTTTTATCAAATTGGAAAAAAATAGTTAATCATGTTTACGGTAGACTACCACCGCCCGAATCAATATAGATGGTTTTCCATCACCACTTATCAATGATTTATGTAATGATTAATTTGATATACATATATATATATATATATATATATTTATATATATACTGTATTCATGACCTAAATGTTCTTCTATAATTTATCATCACATCTATATTCTCACCACCCACTCTATTAGAAAATAATAAACTCACTCTTCTATGTAGCTAACAAATGCCTCATAGACCGATATGAGGTTTTTTTATTTATATTAATTGTAATAAGGATATATTTATAGAATACATAACATATAAGTGATATAAAAATTATTTTGGAAGGATTACTTATTATTTTCCTTTATTCATTTCCTTGAGTTAAAAAAATGAAAATATTATCCTTTCCAACATACGACTTACCATCTCTATGAAATGTGTAATCCATTTTTCATTCCTATCAATTATTGGAGAATCCATATATATATATAATGAAAATATTTGATATTTTTAAAATGATTGAAATTTTTGTATTTATTGAAGAAATAAAAATGTAAATGGGAAAAATCTACCCAACCTAAACATACATGAAAAATGAAGATGTTATCACCCAAAATAGTAATTTTAACCATGAAATTATAACAAATGTGTGATTAAAATTTATTTTTAAATCATATATTGTAATATATATTTTATTATGGTTTTATAATAGATATATAATAAATATATATTTATTTAATATATGTTTCATATGTTTATTATGATGTTTGAGACTTATGGTAATGGATTTTCATCCCAGTTTTATTTTTGTGAGAAACATGCCATATTCACCACTTTTTTATTTTATTTGGTTAATATAATTCCCATTAATTTCAATAATTGTGATTACAATGAATGATATTGGCATTTACATATTTATCTGAGGTTATTTATTTATAGAGGATTAGGATTTAAAATGTAATAATGTAGTAATTATTTTATATTAAAATATTATAATTATTTAGGATTGTTAATTATTAAGGTTATAATTATGAGATAATATATTCTATATCGAGAGAATATAACCAATTATGAATTCTTATTTTTATTTATTGATTATTTTTTTCATCTTATTTCCTTATACTTATGATCGAAATCTATTATAATAACTTTATTAAAGAAAAATCAACATTACATGTCTCATCAATTAAAAATAACCCATCTTCCAAGTCCTTTTCTCTAAAATTTTTTAATATAATAATATTAATATTTTATAAAGATTATATTGATGTAATTTTAACCCATTTGTTAATTTTATTTTTAAACAATAAATTGAATATTGAAGTCATTTTTTTGAAATGCAGTACTTTTACCATTTATTAAAAATGAGAGAGGAATAATTATTTTTTTATTCACATGATTAATGGTATTACGCACAATACTGACTTATCAATGATTTATTTCATTCAAAAAATATTACCATTTTATTTTTGTGGAAAGTGTCTTTTTATTATTTAAGATGTTTTTATATATTAGAGATGTTATTTCAAAAATGGAAAGGATGTCTTCCTCATGAATGGTTTAATGATATTTATATCGAGTTTATATTTATTAGTGACAAAAACCTTCGGTGTTTCTTATGTTTTGATAGAGATATGTTCCAATGGTACCATAATTATTCTTTTTATGGAGTGTATATTACTATGGTGATGAAATATTTTTAAACCCATTTTTTTCTGATCGGTTGTGCTATAGTGAATTGATTAAATGTTTAAGAAACAAGCTTCCCATGAACGAGATTTGATATGATAACATTATCCATGTTTTATGATAATGTGGCACACATATGAATAGTTTTAATAATATTATATGTAGTTACATTTAAAAAAGTATTTTGTTTAAATTATAACTAAGGATATTTGGTTTCATTATAATCCATGAAGGGTGGTTATGTTTTAAACCATGGAAATGTGGTTATATTATAAACCATGTATATGTGAGAAAATTATTACTCTCTTATACTTTGGTTAAATAAGAATAACTCTTGAGGTAAATATGGGTCGCATGAATCATACTTCATATTTATAATTAAATACATGGTCCTGGTTTTCATATCCATATTATTAAGCATGAAAATAGTTTTAATGTCCTTATGTTTATAATAGGGACTAATTTCATTTCTATAAAATAACGAGTGGAACTTTTCTAATTTATGTGTGTTCAAATATTATATGATTTCATTATTCACATTGTTGTTTCTTTTTTATTCTAACATATCTTATTTTCATTTATTTTCATTATGATTCATGACTTATATACTACCAAGGGTTATTCCATGACATATGGATATGATATTTGTTATGCAGTGTATAATTTTAAAATTTCAAGATCAAAATATAATTCTGTTAAGTACCTGTTATGTTTATGTGTTTAATGATGTCACCCTTTCATACCCATACTATGTTTCTAATATCACTATTTCATATGATTCCTTTCCCAAGGTCATGAATAATTGTATTAAATAATATTTTTCTAATAAGGGTTCAGGATATTTGATCTTATTTGGAAAATATGTTGTTTACTTATATAGAATCTAAAGAAACTATACTTTTATGGAACCCATTTATGAATTTGTGAAATCTATTTAATATTAATATATAATGAATTAATATTTTTTGTATGAAAATATTAGGTCACTATATTTGGTATCGGATCACGGTTTGTTAAGAATTAGGAAACTAGGATTAGAATACATTAGTGATAACCCTCGAGATAATTCCAAGGATAAGTGAATGAATATAATATTATCATGGAATTTTGGTGATAGATTGAGGGAGTGGTTTTTGATAAATTAAATACATATATGGATACTATAAGTATATGTTAATCATGAACTGTTTTACCTAGGTTAAATAACTCTAAAATTGATATTGAAATTTGACTCAATCATCCCATGGTGTATGAGAATGTGGAATGATACAAAACTATCATGAATCTCCCAGTTGATATGATTCAGATGTTCAAAAAATCTTCACAAAACATCTTAATGGTTTTGAATACATGATGACCATGAATGACCTGGGTTAAATCTATGGTTTCATTGATTCTATATAATTTTTCATGATTTAGACAATCTATGAGTAATTTTTCAGGATTGGACATTTTAATTAATGATTATTTATGGTTATGTTAACCATCTTGGATTTAGAAAGGAATTTGTGATATAACAATAATTTTAGAATGGCGATAGGTATGCTAAAAATATTTAAGTATATAATTTTATTGTAGATCTATAAATTCTATTTAAATAATTAAATGTATTGTGTAATTTTAATTCATATCCACATGATCATGGGTTGAGTTAGTAGTAGAAAATCCTAATTGTACCCTGATCACTTTTGTTGTCTATAGTTCTTCTCTAATTAATTTTTATAGAAAAGGGATTCCTGTAAATATTTTCATTCTCCATTTATATTAATTTTATTCTATGTAACACATATATTAGATTCATCTACATAAATCCAGTTTAAATTAACGAGTAAGGGATGTCACATTTGATATTCAAAAAAAATTATGATCATTTATCGGAGTGATGAAAAATTTGAACATCTAATGAAAAGATAATTAATTATATAGGTCATGATTTTGATGAAAAAGAATTCTTATCACAATATTGTTGGGTAGAAATTCAATATGGATGACATATTTATTGTGTGGAACTTTGTTACTGTATTTTTAGAATAGTTTCATAGTATTACACAAAATTTTGATGTTGAGTTCTCAATAAAACTCTTATCTAGAGCTACATCAATATTGAAGTCACCAAATAAAATTAACCTGATTCAGTAACAATAATTGAAAAACAATATACTGGAGAATTTAAATAAGATATTTATTCATCCAAGTGTGTTACCCTGGGGTGGACCTATTTTTTATGAATAACACATATTAATGTGATTGTTGATTGACTATAATGGGCTGAATAAATTCAAAATCAAGACCAAGTATCCACTACCCAATATTGGTGACATGTTTGATAAAATCTATATATTTCAATACATTTCTATGATTGAACCTGATTAGAGATATAATCAATTTAGTGTTAAGAATATGTATTTAATCAAGACATCATTATGTAGAAGGCATGGAAGATTTTAATATATTATGATTCAATTTGGTCAAAATATTTCCCCAATATCTTCATGGATTTAATGAATAGTTACATTAGATATTTCATTGATCAGTTATTTTAGTATTTATAGGTGATACGATTATATATTCAGAAATAAATGATGATAATGAATATAAATCAATAATTTAACTATATACCCTAATGATTTATAAGTTGTATAAAAATTAACCACGTGGTAATTTTGGCTACAAAATGATTCATTTTTTAGTCATATAATATATTGAGAGGTTATATATAGGGATCCTTCAAAGAAAATACTATTTGAATGATAGATTAAGCCCACCTAGGTGACTGATATCTATATTTTTCATTATTTGTTTGGATATTATCGACACATTATGTAAATTTTATCATAGATTTCTAATCCACTCATAATGTTAACTCTTATGGGAGCCAATTTTCATTGGAGAGATGGTTGTGAGTTAGATTTCATGGAACTGAAGACAATGTTAGCTTGTACAGTTATGACTACAGTACCATGTAGGGGGGTTATTAATCTTTAGTGATACATCAAATATGGTATTAGGATATTTTCTCATACATAATGAAATTATTATATCATATGCCTCATTATAGTTCACGATCCATGAGATAAATTATCCAACTACTAACATGGACATAGGTTTTGTAATTTTTCAATAATGGTATAGTAGAATTATTATTATAGATATATGCGTGAAACATATACTGACCAAAAATGATTATATTATATATTCATATATAAAGTGTTGAGCATGGTCTATGGAATATGGTTGGACTGATTATAAATTATGATTGATAAATATAATAAAACCCTACAAATGAGAAATGAGCGGAAAATTTCTAGAATAAATAGGATCATTCTTCTTAATATATGATGATGATAAAAAATGATCGAATATTTCAATTTTTTCTAAGGATGGAAGATGAAATTGTGAAGTATGGTGGGAAATATTATCTTTCTCAATTGAGTGTAAAAATATTTTTCATAGGGATTATTAAAGAAGTGTATAATTATGATGTTGACATGAAGAGGAAGGTTATAAATGTTATTGTGTTTATCCTTGATTATGATAGAATGAAATGGTTCATGAACCTTGTATGTGTTCAATACATAATAGTTTTGTAGAAGGAGTTGTTAAAAATTGATTATATTTCGTCATTATATTTTCATCCAGGACATACAAGGATTTATAGATACATAAAAGTGTATTTATAATGGGATAACATGAAGAGATATATTTTAGGATTTTTAATATTCTACATTGTTTGTAAACATATTATGGTTGGGAGAAAATGTATAATGGTTTCCTTACCACCATTACTCAAATAATAATGAAATTGGGAAAAAATCACCATGGACTTCTTCACCAGACTCCCCAAAACATCTAAAAGGAATAGTGCTAGCTGGGGTGTAGTAAATTGTTATATAAAGTAAAAATTAATTCCATTTATATTACAAAATATATATATCTAGCTCAAATTTCAAGTATATACAATTATAATGTGGTAATATTTCATATATTATCACATTTTATTTTATAAAATAGGGATAAGTTGTTTACTTTAGTGTTCTAGTGAAGACAAAAATATTATATGGATATAGATTTATGTTTTGCAATAATATATCATTTCAAAATAGTTGATTTTTATATGGGAATAATTTAAACCCTAGAGGATATTATTGGATCATATTCTATGGATTCTAAATGTATGTGGTGTCTACACCTCCAATAGTTAAATTTCATTACAAAATTATCTTTTAATCGATCAATCTAGTGAATCATTATAAATACCTATATCCATATAAGTGTACAAAATACATTCATTGGGATGAAGTTGTTGATGGAATAATAATGAGACAAGAATAGGTTGAATAATTAATAAATAAGTATAGATCCATTTAATAAAACATAGGTGCACCACTAAGTCAATAAAGACATTTTCGTGATAATCATAGAAATAATCATGAATTTAATGTTAGTGAGAAAGGGTTTCATATAATCTGACCATGGAATAATTTTATGTGATTAAGAATAAGATGAAAGAAAATACCTAGGTATAATGGACCTTTCTAGATTGTTGATTGTTTATGGATGGATTATTGTAACTTATAGATTCCATAAAACCTCTCTCAAACCCATTAAGTGCAGATGCAAACCAGACAACCAACATGGAACAAGCTTTAGAAGGAGGAGGAGAAAAGAGATTTCACCATAGCAGAAGATAAACGGAATGCAAGAATGAGAGGGTATGACACCTGCCATCGGTACAAGCTTGTGCATGCATGGGAAAGCCTAGCCGAAGAGCCCTGCTGAGGTGGAGAGTTGATTTCACGATGAAGATGCTGGGGAGGAGCAGTTGTTAGTAGTTAGTTTGGGTTGTATGTAATGTTTGAAGCCTATAGGCAATGAATTACTCTAAGGCCTATGATCCATGTAATACTTTCACCTACAGGACTTGTAAGGGTTCCAACTCACCCCTTGAAAGGTGGATTATCAAAAATCAATAAAAAATGAAGGCCTTCGGGCCATTGGAGGATGAAGAGGAAGAAGTATCCCCAATTTTTTGTAGCAGAATGATGATATTTCAATATCAAAATAAATTTTATAGATGGGTGGTAGAATTTACCAACCTAATATTTGTTGAAATATTTTATAAATATTAATTTAACATCCTCGATAGCATGTGTTTCATGCAGAACTGATCATTAACAAAACACAAAATACTATTAATATTATTATTAAGACATGTATATTATAAATCATCCATTAAAAACAGTTATATGAATATTAGTAACCATATTTTTATAATTATGTATTTTGGTTTTATATGAATAAAATATATTCATAGAAAAGTATAAAATATATATTAATGTCCTTATATGATTCAAAAATACTTTTTTCTCAAAAAATGATTATTATAACTTTTTTCTAAAAAACATTTAAATTAATTTTTATACTTCTAAAAATGTATTTATAAATAAATTTTTAATTTTACATTTAAAAATTACATATTTTGAAATTTGGAAAATTTAATGGAAGTATCGATTTATTTATAAATAGTGAAAAAAAAGATTCTTATTAAAAACTTGATATTTTCTTAATGTAATTTAATGTTCCATTTTTCCATATTTCATTATAATTAAATTTATAATAATATTATTATTTATTATAAAATTTTGGTAATTGGAATCCATATCATGTTTAATTTTTAAATTATTTTTTTTTTTACTTCTGAATTTTTTTTGGAACCCAGTTTATTCATCATGTTTGTGGGATTAATTATGAATTAAATTTGGTAGCTTTAATAAATATAATTTGAGAAAATGAATTTAATATATTGAATCATAATAACTGATATTAGATTGTTTGTTCACCATGTACTTTATTGTAAATAATAATGAAAACATTAAAATAAATTACAAACATCTAAAATATATTTTAATAAGCGATAATTTTAATTATAATGAAAACATCTAAAATAAATTAAAAGGGGATTACATAGTGGATAGACTAGAAAATAAGAGATAAAATAAATTAAAAACATCTAAAATATATTTTAATAAACATATTTCTAACTTATATCATATAATGTTTGATAATAAAACATTTTAGATGCTTTTTTCATGAACCTCCCTAATATTTTCCTTAATTCCATTACACCAACATATAAAAAATATTATTATTATTAAATAATTATAAAAATATTTAGGTACAAACCTAATGTGGTTCTCGAAATAAGATATATTATTCTAAACTGTTTTCGTATTTATTCATAAATCTATATAAAAAATCCTAAACAATTATTATATAATTACATCAGAATCATACATATAATAATATTTTATTATTTTAAATTTTTTAGTCCCATCTATAAAGCTTTACATAATCTTTAGATAAGTCAATAATTGACTTTAATTCACTTCGAAGATCTTTTAAGGTTTAGAGTTTTAGAGAATCATGCCATAACTATTTCATAACATATAATATATTGAAATGTATACACTTATATTCAATCTAATTTATTTCACAATAATAAAACTCATTAAATAAAATATGAATTAATTTCTTGACAAAAATATTATTGAATTATTCACTTATCTTACCCTTCCATATTCCTTTTAAAAAACATTTCAAAAACATGGGATGAGCATAAAAAGATCAGTAAGGAATATAAAATAATGAATAAAACCATTAGTCCATGAATATTTAAGACCCATGAAAACATTTTTCAAAAAATATTTATTTTCATCTATTAGACCTAAACTATATTGATGACATCATTTAATCATAAGATTCATACGAAACATCATAGAAATCATATAACATAAAGGTAACTTGTGACATCCATATCATAATTACATTGGAGCTTTCAAAGCCACGTAGGGGGGTAACCTTTATGGTTACATTTGGAATACCCATCACAATATTCCCTAAATATCATAGGATAAACCTTAAGGTTTGCATTTATCATGTTACCCAATTCATTGGAGAGCTATCACAGACTCACACACTATAGTTTTTTCACAGATCCACCCATATTTTTATTATCACATAACCACCCGTCAAATGTCCAAGTACCATGACATAATCATAACATATAAAATATTGAAATTATCATCATTTCACTCATCAATCACAAGAAATCCGTTCAAGAAATTGAAATATTCAATCCATTTCAAAACCCATTTAAACCATTTAATAAATTTATTTCGGAATAAATGTTTCCAATACCTCTTTGAAACTTTTAATTGAATAAAAATTTTAAAACATTAATCTGCATATAAATAAATCATTAAAACCCTTTTGAAAATATGGACTTTGAAGATAATGATTTTAAAGAATAAATATTTAAAACATTTAAAATTATGTTTTAGTTAAATATTACCATACCAATTTACAAAATACAATAAGAAAAATAATTAAAAAATAATATTAATCAAAACATATAATATCATGAGAATTAGGAGATTCGTGATATAATTTGTCAAAGGGGAGTATATACACCAAGTGAATTGGGTTGTAATGAAAAATGTGTCTCAATGTAATGTAAATTGAGATAAAATACATTAAAAATCATAAAATAGATTAAGGATAAATCAATGACATAATTATGTGTGAAAAAAATAAATAAACCCAATATAAGTGAATATTTTGTGTAAAAAATTCAGATGCAATTCAAACATATTCTTGGAAAAACAAAACAAATGACATGGATATTTAATTAAATTCAATGAAATTGAGTTAATATTTCACATAAAATGTTCATATAAATGAAGTTCAAATTTAACAGTTGGGAGTTTATGTGTAGAATTAGTATATCCACAAAAATATAAGTGGAAATTACAACATGAATACATAAACAGTCATTCCATACATAGTAATCACATAATATAATCATTGAAGTATTCGTAAAACACAATGAGTGGAAATTGAGTTTATAAGTTTCCTTAGAATGATCATTTTGTTAATAAAATAGATCAGTAATGTGTATTAAAGTATAATTAAATGATAGGATATCAGAATTTATTTCTCACATAATCATATCATGACATATTCATGAAGTAGAAGATTAATCCAAATAATGGAAATTAGGTTAAGAAGTTCCCTTACCTTCAGTCTGACTCATCACATACAATCATTATGTTCCCAAATAATTAAATTTTGTTAGTTTTTACTTGTTTGAGAACCTTTTTATGGTTTATTATTCCTTTTATATCACTAATCAACATGTTATAAAAATTAAAAAACTATTTAAGTTCATATTGGTTGTTTTGTCGATATTCAGTAATTGAGTCGAAAATGAACTTGTTTGATGAAAATTGTTCATTTGGTAAAAATTAAATTATCTATAAAATATTATTAATGATTTATATATCATATATTTGTAATATTTATGTATTTAGAATATTCCATAACATTTAGAGATAAGAAATGAAATTCATCCTTCATGGAGATGGTAGGTCGTACGTACGCATTAACGATACATTCATTTCGTTGTAATATTAATGAAATTAGAACTAAATGATACATAGGTCTGTTTTAATTAAATTATAATATATATTTTATATATGTTACAAATTTTCATTAAGTAAATCATGTATACGTTCCATGCATTGTATAAATGATTCATATCACAATGAGGGGGCGGTACCCCGCACTTCCTCAAATGAAATAATCGTATTTACACGTTATTGAAGGAATAAAGGTGATCTATCAATAAAAAAATACATAAGAATAGAGAAAATATAAATATAATATTATCACATATAAATATATTTCCATCATAATTTCCACCATGAGAGGTGGTAGGAGAAAATTGAACAATCATTGTTTCGTGATGTAGTAGTTCTCTGTATAGAGAAATAATATGTTCAATATCTATTAGTTGTAGGTTTGTGTAAGTGTAGTTATAACCCTTATAATAAAAACATACTAGTTTAATTTATTATACTGGTTTTGTTATAAAATAATGGAATAATTATAGTTTTGGGGGTTGGATGAGAAAAATAAATGAAAGGATCTTTACAGAAGACATTACCTTTAAATCAGGTAACCCCTTTTGATTTTAGCCAAAAGGCTTTCATGAAATTTCTTATGTTAATAGTAAGTATTATACGAAGAAGGGAGGTATTTTTTGAGATTATTAAATTATAATTTGGTCAATCCTAGGGGATTTATAGTTGTGAGTAATTGGGTAGAGGTTGTGGCCTTTTAAAGAGGGAGGAGGGATACTTTAGGAATGTCTGGAAATATTATTTTATTAAAAACTAATATTAGGTTTCTAATGGTTCCAAATTCATATGATTAAAATATAAGATTATTTTAGGCCATATCCCAATTATCCAATAATAATTATTCATGTTTTGAATATTTTATAACCATTATATAACTAGTTTAACCTTTATTTTACCATTTTTAAACATAGCATGATATTTTATTATTTACAATTTGTGGGTTAATATAATTACCATAACATATCAAACAACCCCAAAAAGTTATATTTATGACATATATGGACTTATCATAACCCTTTTGGAGAATATTATATTTTTATGAATTTTAAAACATTTACTAAACTATTTTATATTTTAAGTTATTAATTATGTCAATTTTGTCACTATTCATACATCACTTTTTAAAAAATTCATAACTTGATCACTTAGATCCAAAGGCATTAACTAATATCAAAAATGTTAATGTTCTAAAAAAATTCATTATGGCATAAAAATGTTCATATTAAATTTAATATTTATAAAATCATTTTATTGATTCATTCATTAATAAGGTAATAACTGCATCACCATTATGTCATAAATAAATTTATTTATTTAATGTCTAAAAATTATAATTAAAATCCCAAGATGTATGAAATATTTTTATCTCTATAGTGTATATTTGTAATAACATAGATCATATATATAATCCCATATTATTTTTTTAGTAAAAAGGTACATGTTAATATTATATTTCTCTTTACAGTAAATAAAATATTATAAAATATCATTTTCCCACCCATATTGCTCCATGGGGCCTAAAATTGACTCATAGAAGTTCATAGCCAGAAATAACTCATACAATAAGATTAAGATATGTTTTAGGGTAGTTTTATATTATTATAATATTATTTATTAGCCTTATTTATTCCATTTATCCTTTAACCATGGTAAAATAAAATAATTACTAAAGTTATTATTCATAATGTCCAAAAATAAAAGGCACCTATTTATAAAAATTGAAAAATATTATTCCAAATATAGGATCCATTTTTATAAATTTCGAACACAAAATTTTTATAAATTAATTTTATATTAATTTCTATTATCAAAACCAAAAGAAGGTATTTAAGTAGTAAAAACTATCAAAATATTGACATGTTTTTATGTCAAAATTAAAAGTGAAATTACTTCCAATTTCTAACATTGGATTTAATGCTAAAAAAACTAATCCAATTACACTTTAAAAACAATTAAAAGGAAAAGAAAACTGTATAAATAATTTAGATGAAAATGACATTTTGAATTAAAATGCAGTATTTTTTACTATTCATTATAGCAAGGATTTTAACATAAAAATACCAAAATTTGAACCTTAGTAAATTTTTATAGACCTATACTAAAGAAGAATTTTATTTTATCAAATAAAACATATTAAAGTAAAAAACTATTTTTAAAAAGGGTTCGTTATTAAAAGGCAGTAAAACTGTATTTTTATAAAAATACTTCTTTTATCTAGAAAATGGAATTTGTTCTTATATCATATATAAAAACATATAAGATGAAATTGAAATATTACATTAAATATATAAAATATATATTTTATTAAATAAAAATCCATAAGGTGTGATATTATAAGGCCCCACCCTTAAAACTTACATATTCTTGAGTTTTGATCATGAATTTAATTTATTACACATTTAGGATCTTTTCAGGATTATATTTTTGGAGAATTAGGACATAAATATTACATTACTTCTCAAAATTTATAAAGTATACACTTATACTCTATCCAAAATGTTCACAATAATAAAACTCCATAATTAAAACAAGAATTATTTTATTGATAAAAATCTTATTGAATTCTTCCTTTCTCTTATCCTTCCTTATACCCTATGAAAAACATATCAAGAACATTGGATGAGCATAAAAAGATCAGTAAGGAATATAAAATGATTAATAAAACCATTAGTCCATGATTATTTAAAAATCATGAAAACATTTTAACAAAATCATATTTTTCACCTGTAAAACATAATCTACTAAGCTTATATCCTATAATCATAAGATTCATACTAAATATCGTAGAAATCATAAAACATAAAGGTATCTTAAAAAATATATACCATAAAAACATTATAGATTTCAAAGATACAAAGGGTGTAACCATCATGGTTACATTTGAAATACCCATCATAGTATATTCCCTAAATATCTTAGGAGAAACTTTATTGTTTACCTCTATCACATTACCCAATGCATTGGAGAGATGTCACAGGCTCACCCGCCCTAGGTTTTTCAGGGAACCACCCATATTGGGTTTATCATGCAACCACCCGTCAAATGACCAAGTACCATTACATTATAATAACACATAAATGATTGAAATTATAAACATTTCACTCATCAACCAAAATAAATCAATTCAAGATACTGAAATATTCAATCCATTTCCCAAACCATTGAAAATTTTTAATGAAAATATTTTTGAATCAATGTGTCCCATACCACATTAAAATTTTTAAAATAAATTTGTGAATTAAAATTTTAAAATATATATGTCCATATAAATAAATCCTTAAAACCATTTTGAAAACATGTAAATTAATGAGAAATATTTAGAAGAATGAATATTTAAAACATTTAAAATTTGTTTTAGTTAAAGAGTCTTATAAAAATTGAGAAACACTTGAACAAAAATATTTAAATAATAACACCAAACTAAACATTAAATTCATCAGAATGTATAACTTCATGATATAAGATGACAACAAGGCTTTATATACACCATATAAGTCTGAATTTTTTCATAACAACAAATAAGTCTCAATTGAATGTAAATTGAGATGAAATCCCTTATAAAGACCATTTCCACATATTAGTGATAAATCAATGAGAAAATAATGTGTGAAAAATATAAATATACCCAATATAAGTCGATATTAACTGTAAAACAATCAGTGTCCATTAAAACGTATTCCTAGAAAAACAAAACCAATAACATGGATATTTAACTCAATAAAATGAGATTGAGTTAATATTTCCCTTATAATGTTTGTATAATTCATGTATGAATTTATCAATGTAGTGATTATGTGTAGAAATAGTATATCCACACAAATGGAATTTGAAATTATAACAAAAATAAATAAAAAGTCATTCCACATAGAATCTTGTCATAATATAATCAACGATGTATACATAAAACCCAATGAGTGAACATCGAGTTTAAAAATTCCCATAAAAAGATAATTTTGTTAATTAAATAGATTTATTATTTGTATTAACTATTAATTAACATAAATAACGATTAATAATATAAAAGATATTAAATTTAATTTCTCACATAATCATAGAACTAAGTAGTCATGATGTATAAGATCAACCCAAAGAATGGAAATTGGTTTAAGAAGATCCCTAACAATTTTTGTATAAATGACATAAGAATTTATCAACTGGGTGATTACTTGTAGAAAAAGTATATAAAAACAATTGGAAGTGTAAATTAAAACATAAATAAATAAATTGTTATTCCACACATAATCTTGGCACAATATAATCAACGAAGTATGTGTAAAACACAATGAGTGGAAATTGGGTTTAGAAATTCCATTACCTTGAATCCAACTTGTCATGTTCATTATTTAATTTCCTGAATATTAATATTAAGATAAATTATATATTATTTACAATATTTTTAATGGTTATTATTAATTTTATATCACTTATTAACATTTTATATAATTTTGTTAATTATTTGAGTTCATATCAGACGTTTTGTTGATGTTCAGTACTTGAGTGAAAAAATGATCTTTAAATATAAATTACTTACAATAACCATCATTGGATTAAATAGTAATAATATAATCTAATTATACTTCTAAATACTTAAAATTTATAATTCAAAACTATAATTTATTTTGATTAAAAAAGTTGTTTTTAGTTAAAATATAGTATTTTCACTGTTCACCCAAATATGAATGTTATCAGAAAAACAAAAAAAAAATTATTGAAACTAAATTCTTATGTCCCAATTCTAAAGAAGAAGTTTATTTAGTCAAATTGAATATATAAAAGTTTCAAATACTAGATTTAAAAAAAGTTTCGCCATTAAAAGGTGGTAAAATTGCATTTATGAAAAATAATTCTTTTATCTGAAAAAAATGAATTTGTTCTTACATTATGTCTAAGAAACTCATAATATGGATTCTAAAATTATCAGGATTATATAAAGTTCAAAATTCGGATAATAGTTTTCATAACCATTTTGGACGGCTAGTTTGGTAAGTCGTTGTGCGCTTGAACTCATTGTTGTGTGTAGTGAAAGTTATTGCATTACTTTGAAGAAATAATGTACTATGAAATCTTGGGGTGTTACATTCTTCCCTCCTTCAATTAATTGCATCCTCACAATTTGAAATTGTTCTTTGAAAATAAAAGGTTGAAAATAGATAATACCTTTGTGGGAAAACCCACATCAAAAATTGGGTTAATAAAATTTTGTCTTAATAAGAGGAAAAGGGGAATGAAAAGGTCACCCCTAAATTATGATCTCGATTAGGAGAACATTGTTAGAAATTAGAGACACATAATTGGAGGAAAAAAATTATATATTTATAGGGAGTGATTGAGGTCATAATTCAAAAACAATTGTATAATTGATTGCCTCAAATCCATCAATCTATGATGATTTGAAATATCATTTATTCAATGAAGCATAAGGTATTAGGATAACACATTTTTAGTTTTAAGATCCCTTACCTAAAGTTTAGGAATTAATTTCTTCATAGAATAAGAGAATAAAAAATATATACTTGACAAGTAGAGTTCCATCCTTTATCTAATTTCCACCACAGACTCATCTTTCACTCTAAAACATAATAGAACTAAAAAAAATATTATATTTATCCTATTTGTATAGGGTTCGATAAAAATGAATTTATAATTCATCTACCAGAAATTTAAAAAAACTACATTATTCAATCCAGGACATCACATGGGCCAGTGGTATGTGATACACCCTTTTCTCCCTTCGATTGCGGGTTAATGTCTCGCGGCCTTGCTGGACGCAACGGGTTTCCACCTGACCTCCGGGTTATCCTTTCTCAAACTAGAATAATCCAAAATACTTCTGTTCAAACTCATAGTCCAAAATTTATAAGGAAGGAAAATGCAATGGAGATCCTTTTTCTATATAATAACATGTGAACACATTCATCATGTTTTCTTTTAAAACACTACAACATCCTAAATTACCATTAAACCTTTTTGATTACATTCATACTCCCTTATTCTATATAGAATACTGGATATACTCCTTCTATCCAAAAATGTTGTAAAATCCAACAATGATGGAATATACAAATCATTAATCAGTTTCAAGGTAGTCAATAATATCCAATATTATTTATCCAAATCATCCATCTCTTATTCCAAAATCACTACCTTATTTTCAGGACCATATTAATTATTACCTTTCCATCAACCATATATTTTCCAAAAAAAGTGAATCTTACTATTAAGTCACTTTTCATAGAACCATATAATCTCAAATCGTCAATAAAATAGTACAGCAGTACAATCCTTATTTATCTACATAATTCATATAACCAGTATATTTCTGATACAACACTCAAATGAAATAATTATATAATAACAACATAAGAACGCTAGTCATTCCTCCTCATCCGAGGTAGTATCATTACTTTATTATTATCCAATAGCATCAGTTGCGATATACTCTGATGACTGGTACATTGATTCGCATAGTGTACCAATTCCTTGCAGATGAAACATTTTACATCTGAAACCTTTTTCTCACCCTTGAAATCATGTACATGGTGTCCTTTTTCTCCACACTTATAACAAACTCTCATTCCCTTTAAGAATTTAACAAGGTGATTATTTCCACAGTTATCAAATATGGAAAAATCCTTATTTTCCCTCTTCCCTTTATACATCTTTCTCTCCTTCCATCCTTTTCTTCTCTTGTTTCCCTTCAAATCCATAAGATTCAAGGAATTCATTACTTATCTTATTAACAAATGATATTATATATTCATATGTTGAGAATACTTGGGAGACTATTTCCCTTATAAATGTTGTCTTAATACCATGAAAGGTATGATCCTTATTACTCTTTGGATCATACGTATTGGTAGAGTTCACATTCCCTCTACTGGGAACCATTTCTATAGAATGGAAAACACTAGGCCATTTTATGAATTGCAATGAATAATTCCAAACTTGTAAAATAGTTAACGTAAATTGAACATTTTATTATTATAATTCATAATCATAAAAATATTTTCTTTTAGGAGGTATATACTCATAAATAATTCATAATGATTTGTAAAGAAGATGAGAATTATCCTAATCATATCCCTCGGGAGTGTCGTAACCAAGAGTGAAGAAAGGCTCATTGTCATGCACCAGTTTTGGTTCGAGTCTAGCTCAAAGCGGTGTTTTCGGGTTTATCCCCTGGGTAAATCTATGCTAGATCCATCTCTACCTACTCATATCCAAATAGTGATGTATTTCATGGAAAACTGACAAAAATCTCTATAATACAAATATTCTAGGAAATTATTCTATACTAATTCTCAAAGTCTATATTTGGGATATGTGCTCTAATTAGATTTTATCTAAATCAAGTTACCATAGTTTGTACTAAACTTCCTCTGATACCAACTATATTGCCCCGACCACAGTTACCTATTGTAAGTGCATTATTACATAACATTGGCATGATAACAAAAGATCAAGTCTCAAAAGACCGATTAGTTTAGTAGCCTTGGAAAGACTAGATACTTTATTAAGGTTTACATTACATCATAAAATGGAAAACTACAACAACATTGTTTCCATAGAAAACACTGAAATCCCATAGAATATCCCTACAGGTCAGTCAAAATATACTTCTTTGCATCCTGGGAAAAATAAAACATTGGAAGGGGTGAGCTCAGATGCTCAATAAGGATAACAATACAGTGGAAACATTCATAAATAAGTACAATAATTTAAGGAAATGTGTAAGACTAAAACTAAATACTTTTAAACTTGAAATTCAGCATAATATGGCAAAGATAAAATCAAATAATTCCATTTACTTACTCACATGGATATTCTACTAGTCAAATAATCTCAAACAGTATCAATATCCACCTTCATAATGATGGAATGCATAATGTCAGACTTTCATAACCACGTAGTCATGGCCTTGTGCCAAGACTACATTATAAGATTTTGTCAAGGCCTTGTGACAAGACACTAGTATATCTCATGAGACCTACCGATGCATTGGGGAGCTATAGTGGGCTCCGACCGTCACTTTTTCAGTCCAATGAATTCCTCATATGAAAAGGTTTAAACATAACATAAACATTTACATAAGAACTAGCATAGAAAATGTGAATACTTTATCCACAAACCATGAATGGTATAAAAATAACACATCCACATTAAAACATATCACAAATCATTCAATATAATAAGGATCATAATAAATAAACTTCAAATAAGTTTACAATCCATCAAAGGATGTTGATATAGATGAAAATGATTTGTAAAAATCGTTGAAGAAATATCCATTTTTTATAAAAACATTTAAAAGTCACACAATTTATAAAGGAATATATTTAAAGACATTTTTTAATCAAAGTTTCCCATACCACTTTGAAACTTTTGAAAGCAATTATCATTTTAATAACATTCATGTCTATATAAATTAATCCTTAAAACTCATTTTAAAAACATGGACATTAATGAGAATGATTTAGAAGAATAAATATTTAAACCATTTAAAATGATGATCTAGTTAAAGAGACCCTTAAAATATTCCTTTTGAAAATTATTTTTATGAAACACGGATGTGGATGATAAAGAGGTCCCAGTAGATACTCACGTAAAAACAACCTCAGATAATGAAGAGATTGTATAATTAACCCTTACCTTGTAATTTTCCTTGGTAAAGGGTAGGTTAACCTCCTATATAATGGTAAAATAATTGTTATTAAATTATAAAATAATCATATACATTATTATTATATCATATATGATCTTTTAACATTGCTTTGTTAATAATATCTTAGTATTATCGTCATTTCAGATGTTAACAAATTCATTTTATTTTATGTTCTTTTTTATGTGAGTCATATTTGTTATGGATGGGATGTATCTTATTCATATCCAGAATGATATCAAGTATTTAAACATTATTTTTAATAATAAAATGAAAATTAGTCTTGAATGGATATGATGGGGAATGAATCTCATCGCGTTTGTGGAGACGTAATCCGTATGTACACACGTGCGACAATATCATTCTTTTGATATTAAAATAATATATAATTGGATGTTATACCATATAAAAATAATAATTATCATGTTATATTTATTATTTACATCAATTACACATCATTATTATATCCATCCAAATAATAATTTATTGAATAACAATTACACCACGAAGTGGAGATAGTAAACCGTACGTACGCACGTAAGGTGACATGTTATTCAAAGGATGCATAGAATAATGAATTTGGTTGTACCATATTTATAATAACATCACATTATATAGAAGATACTGGATTTATTATTTTATAATGGAAACAACAAAGAAAAAGGAAGTGGAAAGAGAAAGGAACTTGAAAGAGGTGGTGTGATATTTACCTCTTCTTTGGGTTCTTCTTTTTTATTTGATCAAAACGGATCCTTAGGTTGGATGTTTTACAAAATTAAGGCCCCTATAATTAAGGGAGGATATTTTAGAGGGTATTTGGGAATGGTTTGGCCAAGAAAAATGGCTTTGAAGGTTTGAATTAGAGAGAAGGGGGAGTGCCCTTTTATAAGAGGGGTGAAGGGAACCTTTGGAAAAGCTAGAAATATTATTTTATAATAAAATCATTTTCGGTTTCTAATGGATAAAAAATGAATTATTTAAAGTATAAGGTTGGTATTAGTCAAAAACTACTCAACCAATAGGTTTTAGATAGGTTTGGGTCACTATATTAACCTTATCATTTAGATTTAACTCTTAGTTAAATAGTTTGACATTTACCATGTCTCTTTGTATTTTTATATTATATGGTTAAAAAACTTACAATAAACTACCAAGAGAATCCCAAGTGGTTAATTAATTATACAACTGTCATTATATAAGTATTTTATCCAAACCTTAGATTTTTGGGAATAGAATATCAATTAATAAAATAATATTTGTTTTAAAAATTCTTTTAGGTCAATTTTGAAACTATTTGGTCTTTTGTTTTTTCAAAATTCATACCAGAATTATTTATTAAAATTAAATTCATATAACCAACACTAACATGTAATATTAACCTATAAAATTATTATAATTCATAAAAAGTCTCAAATTTCATTTATTTTGATATTTATAATATCAATTATTTTAATATTTCATTAATTAGGTAATTATTGCTTCCTCATTGTGTCATAAATAAATTAAATTATTTAATATATAAAAAATATAAATAAAATACCATTATGTAGGAAATATTTTTAGATTTCTATTGAATATTTTTAGTCGAATTTATCTTATGTGTAACACTATATTAAAAATGGTTTAGTTATTAAACATTGAATTTAACACTTTTAACTCTTCTTTGAATTAAATAATACTAAATGTTCTAATCTAATCCATTTGGACCAAAAAGGTTAATATTATATTCCTAAGGTTGTTTTTTGTATAATATCACTTATCCAATACAATTAGGACATGTGTTAGGGTAATAATAATATAATTTTTACCCATAATTACCCTATTTACTTTTAACCGTGGTAAATAAAAGTAAAAAATTAATGTTCACCGAAAATTATTTTCATATTATTGAACCACATTTTTCTTACTAATATCAATCGTGTTTCTCAGATTTTTGAAATTCCACTCACAAAAGCTGTAAAATTAAGTTCTATGTGAATTTCCAAATTCTCCTAGGAGGTGGGTAAAAGACAGTGAAAAGTTCAATAAAATTTTTATATATCTAAAATTATAATCAACTGACTCCAATGAATTAAATTTAAATTATATAGGTATTATGTATCTATTTTTAACTAAAATATATTTAAATAAAATAAATAATTATTTAAATAAAAATTCGGTTTTAAACTATAACTCAGTGTTTTTCACAATTCATCAAAAAATGAAAGTTTTTAGAAAAATACCAAAAATTCACCCTAACCTAATTTTGATATTCCGAATTCAAAAATTAATTTTATTTTACCAATTTCAAAACATATAATTTTAATTAATTAATTTAAATTTAATTCATGTTGTTAAAACTAAAAATCGCATTTTTAAGAAATAATAACTATCAAAAGATTGACACTTGTTTATGTCCAATTTTAAAGTGAAATTACTTACAATGACCATCATTGGATTAAATGGTAATAATATAATATAATTATACATCCAAATCATTATAATTTATAATTAAACTCTATAAATTAATTTGATTAAAAAAGTTGTTTTAAGTTAAAATATAGTATTTTTCACTGTTCACCCAAATGTAAAAGTTATCATAAAAACACCAAAAATTTATTAAAACTAAATTATTATGTCCTAATTATAATGAAGAATTTTATTTTGTCAAATTGAATATATAAAAGATTCAAATATTGGATTTAAAAATTGATTCTCCATTAAAAGGTGGTAAAATTGTATTTTTAAAATATAATTTTTTTATCTAAAAAAATGAATTTGTTCTTACATTATGTCTAGGAAACTCATAATATGGATTCTAAAATTATTAGGTTTATATAAAGTTAAAAATTAATTTAATACTATTCATAACCATTTTTTAACGGCTAGTTTGATAAGTCTTGGTGCACTTGAACTCTGTGTTGCATCTATTGCAAGTTATTGCATTACTTTGAAGAAATAATGTACTATGAAATCTTGGGTTGTTACATGTTTATGTTTAATTTCAATTTGAAATTACTTAAAATTACCATAAATAGATTAAATTATAAAAACATAATCCAATTACACTTTAAAACCATTTTAAATTAAAATCTAACTACATTAATAAATGAGACGAAAAGGCAGTTTGAAATTAGAATCCAGTATTTTTCACTAGTCATTAAAATATGAATTTTATGACAAAAATAACAAAATTTTATTCAAATTAAATTTTGGTTTCCCATTTCTAAATTAGAAGTTTATTTTTTTCAAATTGAATATATAAACGTGTCAAAACTAACATTATAAAGGTTTATCCATCAAAAGTCATTAAAACTACATTTTTAGAAAAATAATTATTTTATCCAAAATATTGAATTTTTTGTTTTATCATTTATAGAAAATATACAATATAACTTTAAAGCATTAAATTGAATATATAAAATATATTTTTAAATATTTAAAAATCCATAAATAGTGATATTATGTTATAAAAATAATTATTATCCTTTCAAATATGTTTAAAAAATCACAACCTTTATATTGAATATGATTTTTCCATTTATAATAAATTGTTTAACCAATGAATAATTATTGAAACATTTTTAAACTATATTTTCAAAATATAGTTAATACTATTCATTCCCACCATTCCAACATATAGGTTATAACGATAACATTTAAAAAATAATATTTAGCTAATCATTTTAGCTTTCTGTATTTTATCATGTATACTATTAAACATAGTATATCTTTATTAAAACTCGTGATGTTACATAATTCCTCCAATTTGGAAATTACATCCTTATAATTTTAAAATTTGGATCAGAAATTTCATTGAAAATCTCACATCAGAAAATGAGTCAATAAAAATATCACTTTATAAGAAGGAAATAGATGTCCAAAGGTCACATGAGATAACTCATAATAAGATTAAATGTAGGAAAACATGGATATAGAAGAGAAAACTAAAAATATTATTTTGATAGAGTGTGATAGAAAACATGATAAGGAGAAAGTTAACCACCAAAAATCATAAACTTCTGATGGGTTAAAAGGTATTTGATTTCCCAGTAGGAATGGTAAAAGGAAAAAAATTTTGTTTTAATATCATTTTCAGAAAGTTTAGGAATTATTTTACTACTTAGAATAGTAACATAAGAAAACATACTTAATTTTCAAGTAGAGTTCCATCCTTTAATAAATATTTACCACAAACTTATCTTTTCTCCAAACTATGAGTATTCAAGATGACTTAGACACAACTAAATGGCTAGAATCAACTTCTAAAGAATCACAGAATCCAAAAAAAGATGAAATATATATTTCTCCCATATTTATACATTAACCAAAAAAATGGTTAGTACAAGATCAGATAATCACCCAAAAAAATTCCTTTATAAAAGATATACTACTCTTAATCTTTAAAATTCAATAAACAATACCCAATGTTCAAGAAAGACCATTAAATAAAAAATTGTCCATAAAATTATTAAAAATAATACAAACTAAAATTGAAATACATAATTCCTAAGGATTTGATCACATAGTCTTCCATGATAAATCATAACATTTATCTCCAAATAACATAAACTACTCTTAAAGTCTAATACTTAAAAGTAATAAACCTAATAAAAAATTCTCTATGATAGGTACTTCATTTCCATAAATAACATAGATCTCTATATGTACACCATAATAACATAGATTCTTCCAAAATAAAATTCAACTGTTACTCCTCAAATCAAATCCCGTAGAATTCTATTTTCTTTAGTCATATAGTGTTACCAAAAGAGAGAATGTCTTCCAAAATAAAATTGGTCACCTAATCACCAAATAATTTTCTTATACTAAGGATATCTATTTGAAAAAATATAAGTTCCCAAAATCAACTTATTATTGATCTATAAAATCATCTAACTAAAAATAATAAGTCATACTAACCAGGGAATTCACAGATGCCAATAGTAGGTGATGCACCCTTGTCTCCCTTCGGTTGTGGGATCGATTCCTGCAGCCTTGCCAGATGCGATGGGTTGTCACCCATCTTACGAGTTGTCCATTTTTATAAAACTCAAAAATAGACCTAACATGTTTTCACCACAATAGATGTCTTATACCTCTCATTTTCATCCCAACTCAAAATTATCTCAACATCTTCATTCATGAAGTCTTATATATATTGATTTTTTTATTTCACCTCCATATGATAAAATAAAACTATTAATAATAGAAATAACATAATACTTAGATCATGGTGTCCACCTGTTTTCATCATTACCTTATTCACATAGATATAAGGTTAATCCACAACAAAAATGACTTAGAGATTCTTCAAAATCATTGTTTCCTTTTTCCAAATACACCTTTTACAACATGGTTCATATGGGTGTTCATAGAAAATTTTTTTAGGAATATAATCATGTATGACATATAATTTAAAAACCTATGATAAAACTAGATTTTTATGAAACTGTTGGACCATGTTTGAGTTGAAACATTAAATCAATGGTACTTTTAAAATACCATACGTGTGTTCTGAAAGACTATATTTTAAAAGCAAATATAAATAGTTTGTGTAGGGGTCTCCTTCATCAACACCTTCTTTAGAATCCTAATATGTTTTGGAATCTTGTGATAAGGTAAAATATTAAAAATCCCATGATAATATATACCTTTTTTTGAAAATATTAGAATATTGATAAAATAGGATTTGATTAAATACAACCCATAATTCATGATGGTATCGAGGTATAGTGGTGGTGTTTGATATCTCAAATAACTTCCGAAAAGTGATTTTTATGCTAGAATGTGTCACAATCATCCGAACATAACATTGCAATAATTATTACAATCAAGCCATCAGGAATAGAAAGTAATTTTGTTTGAGAACATCTTCCTTCAATTTGTAACTGACATACATTTATCTAAAAGAGTTCTAAAACAAGGATTCAACTGAATGAATAGATATAGAGACACACCATTTGGTTATCCAAAACTCATAATCCCTAAAAAAATATAAACCTCTCATCTCATACCAACTATATGGCCTCATCCGTAAACCTTACATAATCTTGAGTTTTTATCAAGAATTTAATCTCTTTAAAATCGAAGATATTTTCAGGTTCAACATTTTAGATAATTAGTACACCACTACAATATTATATCTAAAAAATTACAAAGAATATACTTCTACTCTATCCATTTTTTTCACAATAATAAAAATCCATAAATAAGATAATAATTATTTTCTTGATAAAAAACATGTTGAATTATTCATTTCCTTTATCCTTTCTTATACCCTGTGAAAAACATTTCAAGAACTTAGGATGAGCATAAAAATATTCGTAAGAAATATAAAATGAGGAATAAAACCATTAGTCCAATAATATTTAAATCCTATGAAAATATTTTCACAAAATCATAATTTTCACCCATAAAACAAAAACTACTTAGCTTTAATCATGTAATCATAAGATTTATACAGAACTTCATATAAATCATAAAACATAAAGGTAACTTGTGGCATTTATACCAGAATTAAATTGTAACTTTTACAACTACATAGGGAGTAACCTTCATGGTTACATTTGAAATTCCTATCATAGTATATTCCCTAAATCTCTTAGTAGAAACATTATCATTTACCCCAGTCACGTTAACCAATGCATTGGAAAGCTATTATGGTCTCACCTGCAATAGGTTTATCATGAAACCACTAGTATTTGGTTTATCACATAACCTCCCGTCAAAAATAAAATTTCCATTACATAATCATAACACATAAAAGACTAAAATTATCAATATTTCACTCATCAACCAAAAAAAATCAATTCAAGATATCAAAATATTCAATCCATTTCCACAACCATTTAAAACATATAATAACATGATTTTTTGATCAAAGTGACCCAAACTACTTTGAATCATTTAAATGAAATTCAAGAATTAATATTTAAAAACATTAATTTACATATAAATAAATCTTTAAATCCATTTTGAAGGCATGGACATTAATGAGAAAAATTTAGAATAGTGAATCTTTAAAACTAATAAAATAATGTTTTAGTTAAAGAGTCTCATTACACTTGAGAAAAAATTGAAAATACAATTAAAGTATAACATCATATTAACCATTAAATATCATTATAATATATAAATTCATGATATAATATGACAATAGGGCTATATATACACCATATATAAGTTAATTTTTGTATAAAAACAAATAAGTATAAATCGAAATTAAATTGAGAAAAAATATCTTATAAAGATCATATCCTTATATTAAGGATAAATAAATGACATAATTATGTTTAAAAAATATAAACACACAAAATATAATTGGATATTCAGTGTAAAACTATCAGAATCCATTCACACATATTGTTGGAAAAAACAAAACCCTTGACATGGATATTTAACTCAGTGAAATGAGATTGAGTTAAGATATCCAATACAATGTTCATATAAATAATGACAGAATTTATCAATGGGGTGATTATGTGTACAAAATTATATTCTCATAAAGGGAAGTGGAAATTATAACATAAATAAATAAAAAGGGATTCCACACATAATCATGGAATAATATAATAAACAAAGTATGCGTAAAACCAAATGAGTGGAAATTGAGTTTACAAATTCCCTTAAAATTCCATTTTGTTAATTATATAGCTTGATTATGTGTATTCACCATAAAATATATCCTTCATGAAGAGTGATATGAATTTGTAAACACAATTATTTTCTTTTCAAATATGTTTTTATAAAAACACATCCTTTATATTCAATTAGTTTTTTTGCCTTTATAATAAATTTGGTAACAAATGAATCATTATTTAATAATGTATAGACCATATTTTCATAATTCAATTGATACTATTCATTCATACCATTCCAACAACTAGGTTATAACAATAACATTTGAATAATAATAGTTAGTTTTCTGTTTATGCTCAATGTAGCGTATCACACATGCAATTGAACATAATGTTTCTTTATTAAAACTCAGGTTGTTATAGATATGATTTGATAAACCCAATTATTCTCTTCTTAAATAGGTTTTCATAAAAACTCATCTTTTATATTTAATTGATTTTATTTCCATTTCTAACAAATTTGGTAACCAATGAATCATTACTTAGACATGCGTAAACCATATTTTCATAATTCAGTTGATACTTTGCATTCCCGTCATTCCGATGGCTAGGTTATAACATTAGCGGTTAAATTATAATATTTAGTTGTTCATTTCTGCTCGATATAGAGTATCATTTATGATATTGAACATAGTGTTTCCTTCTTATAACATGTGATGTTACATCACTCAAAACTTTTGGATACTATTTCATTGCAATTTTAAAATTTGGATTGGTATATTCACTGAAAATCCCATATAAGAAAATGATCCAAGAAAACTATCACTTTAAAAGAAATAAATATATTTACAAAGGTCACCCAAGATAACACATTCTATGATTCAATTTAGGAAATCATGGACATGGAAGAGAACCTAAACATATTTTTCTGATGGAGAGTTATAGAAAATAGGATTAGGAGAATGTTAACAACCAAAAAACCAAAAAATTGTGATTGGTTAAACAGTATTTGATTCCTCATTAGGAAATGTGAATGGAAAACGATTTTGTTTTAATATAATTTTCATAAACTTGAATAATTTATTTATAAGTTTTAATAAGAACAGAAGGAAACATACAAACTTGTTAAGTGTAGTTTCATCCTTTAATAAATATCTAGCCCAATCCCATCCTTTCTCTAAACTATTATTATTCAAGAGTCCTTGGTCACACCTAAAGGGATAGAATCAAATTTTAGAGAATCACATAATCCACAAAAGATTATCCATATATTCATCCTATCTTGAAACATTATAAAAAACAAAAATGGTTACTATAAGATCAAATAATCCCAAAAAAAATCATTTTTAAGGAGATGGAATAATTTTAATATCCAAAATTTAACAGTAAGATCAATGTTCTACATAGACCATTCAACAAAAAAATGTCCTTATAATTCCTCAAAATATTCAAAAATACGATTGAAACCCAAAATTTAGGAGGCTTTGATCACATAGTCTCCCATTATAAATCTTAACATTAATCTCTAAATAACATTAACTACACTTTAAGTCCCATACATTATGTAATTAACCTTATCACATATTCTTCATGATAGGTTAATCATTTTAATAAATTACCCAAATTTCAATATGTACTCAATAAAAATATAGATTCATCCAAAGAAAATTCAACCATTACTAAAATTAAATACCATAGTATTCTATTTTCCTTAGGAATATAGTGTTCCCAAAAGAGTGAATATCTTCCAAAATAACATTTATCACTTAATCACCAAATAATTTTCCTACAATAAGGATATACTATTAATAAAACAAAAATTCATAAAACCAACTTATTCCTGATCCATAAAACCAATTAACTAAAAATAATAAGTCATACTTAGATTCTTGAGGCCTTACTGGATGTGACGGTTTTTCACCCATCTTGTTGGTTGTCCCTTTTATAAAAGTCAAAAAAATAACCCTAACCTATTTTAACCTCAATGGTTGTATTATGACTCTTATTTTCATCCAAACACATAATGAACTCAACATCTTAATTCATGAAGTATTATATATATTTAAATTTATTTATTTCACCTACATATGATAATATAAAACTATTTAAAAAGATAACATCATAACTTTATAATGCTATCCCCATAGTTTCATCATCATATTGTTCACATATATAGAAGGTCCATGCATTACAAAAATGTTTTATAGATCTTTCAAAATCATTTTCTTCCTTTATAAAAATATACCTTGTACAACATTGTTTATATGGTTTTTCACAAGAAAATAATTATAGAAAATAATCATGTATGACATATAATTTTAAAACATCTGATAAAACATGTTTTTTTTATAAAAAAAATTGGATTGAGTTTGAGTTGAAACATTCAATCAATTTTACTTCTAAAATACCATAATTATGTCTTGTAGGTATATATTTTAAAAACAAATATAAATAGGATGTGCAAGGGTATCCTTCTTCAGCACTTTTTTCATTATCATATTATGCTTCAAAATACTATGATAAAGTAAAATCTTTGGAAATTCCATGATAATATTTAACTATCTTTAAAATATAAGATTATTGAGAAACTAGGATTTGATTAAATATTAACCATGATCAATGATGGTATCGAGGTATAGTGGAGCCGTGTGATATCTCAAACAACTGCTTAAAAGTGATTTGTATGTTAATAAAAAGTATTCAAATACTTTGAACATGTCTTTGTAATAATTATAGTAATAATATCATCAAGAATAGATAGAAATTCTGTTTGAGATCCTACTTCTTCCCTTTGTAACCGACATTCCTTGATCTGAAAAAATTATTAAATAAGGATTTAACTGAAAGAATATACATAGAAATTTACAATGATGTTATCTAAAACTCTTAATCACTGAAGTTGTCTAAACATTTCCTCTGATACCAAATATATGGAACTATTCATAAAACATTATATAATATTTAGATAAGTCAAAAATTTACATTAAATCACTTTGATGATCTTTTTAGGTTTAGAGTTTTAGAGAATTAGGCTATAACTATTGCATAACATGTCAAATGTTACAATGTATACGCTTCTACTCTATCCAATTTTTCTCATAATAATAAAACTCCCTAATTAAAACAATAATTCATTTCACGATAAAAATATTCATCAATTATTTTATTCACTTACACTTACGTATACCCTGTGAATAACATTTCAAAAACATTTGATGAGCATAAGAACCTCAGTAAGGAATATAAAATAAGGAATAAACATGTTAATCATGAATATTTAAATCCCATGGAATCATTTTCACAAAATCTTACTTTTCACCCATAAAATATAAACTATTAAATTACATCATGTAATCATAAGATTCATAAAAAATTTCATATAAATCATAAAACATAATGGTAACATGTTGAATTAATATCATACATACACTGTAGCTTTCAGGGATATATATGGAGTAACATTCATGGTTATGTTTGGAATACCCATCATAGTATATTCCCTAAACCACTTAGGATAAACCTTAACCTTTACCTTCATCATGTTACCCAATGCATTAGAAAGTTATCACAGGATCACCCACCCTATGTTTATCATGGAACAACCCATATTTGGTTTATCACTTAACCACCCATAAAATTTCCATGTTCAATTACAGAATCATAACATATAAAAGATTGAAATTATCAACATTTCACTCATCTATCACAAGAAATAAATTTAAGATATTTAAATATTCAATCCATTTCAAAAAGTATTTAAAAAATTTAATAAATATATTTTTCAAATTGTCACGTACCACACTAAAACATTTAAATGAATTAACATTTTAAAACATTAATGTCAATATAAATAAATCCTTAAAACCATTTTTAAAACATGGAAATTTATGAGATATATTTAGAAGAATAAATCATTAAAACATTTAAAATGATGTTTAGTTAAAGAGTCCATTACCACATGAAAAAATACTTGAATAAAAATAACTAAAAAAGAACATAAAAAATATAATATAATGAGAATAATGGGATTCATGATATAATTTTTCAAATGCCAGTATATACACCATATGAAAGTGAATTGGTGCATAACAAAAAATAAGTCTCTATGGAATGTAAATTGACATGAAATCCCATACAACGATCGTATCTTTAGATTAAAGAAAAATAAATGAAATAATTATGTGTGAAAAATATATATAATTAAAATATAAGTGGATATTTACTGTAAAACATTCAATGGTCATTCTTGTATATTCTTGGAAAAATAAAACCGTTGACATGGATGTTTAAATCAATGAAATCAGATTGAGTTAAGATTTCCCCTACCATGTTTGTATAAATGAAATAAGAATTTTTAAATGGGATTATTATGTGTAGAAGAAGTATATCCACACAAAGGGAAGTTGAAATAAAAACATAAATAAATAAATAGTTATTCCACACATAATATTGGCATAATATAATCAATGATGTATGCATAAAACTGAATGGGTGGAAATTGAGTTTAGAAATTCCCATAAAAAGATCATTTTTTAAATAAAATAGATTGATAATGTGTATTAAAGTATAAATAAAAGATAAGATATCAAAATTTATGTATCACATAATCCTAGCGCATCATAATCAAGAAGTATAAGATTAACCCAAATAATTGAAATTGGGTTAAGAAGTTCCCTTACAATGAGTTCGAATCGTCACATAAAATGGTTATGTTATTAAACAATGAACCTAGGTTAATTTATAATTTCTTGATGATATTTTTGAGGTTTATTATTTCTTTTTTATCACTTATTACCTTGTTATAAAAAATTCATAATTATTTATGATTATATTGGTCGTTTTGTCGATATTCGGTACTTGAGTCGAAAATGAACTTGTATGATGTAAATTTTTAATGTGGTTAAAATTAAATCATCTAAAAAATACTATTAATGATTTAAATATCATATATATAGATTATATATTTATTATATTCCATAAAATTTGGATATAAGAATGATATGCGCCGTTCATGGAGACGGTAGACCGTACATACGCATGAATGTTAAATTCATTTCTTTGTCATATTAAGAGAATGAATACTAAATGATACATAGGTATGTTATAATTATAGTATAATATCTATGTTATATATGTTACATGGGTTCAATATTTTCGTCATTTATACATTCCATGTATACATGAACGAGAAAAAACACATTAAGGGGGTGGTATTTTGCACATCCTCAAATGAAGTTTAGGTATTTACACATTATGGAAAGCATAAAGGTATGATGTAAATAAAAAATACTGATTCATATATACAATATAAATATAATACATATCATAAATAAGTATAGTTTCATCATAATGTATACCATGAGATGTGGTAGGAGGAAATTTAACAATCATTGTTTTGTGAGGTAGTAGTTCATCGTACAAAAAAACCATATGTTATCTATCCATTAGATGGAGGTGTTTGTGATTGTAGGTCTAAAACGTATCATAATAAATCCTATTATATTTTAGGACACTTATATTGTTATAAAATAATGGAATAAATATATTTTTGTGGGTTGTATGAGGAAAATAAATGAAAGGATCTTGATAGAAGATGTTACCTATAAATTGGGTAACTCCTTTTGATTTTAGCCAAAAAAATTCTTGAATTGTATTCTTCACAAATTAAGGCTTCTAGGAGGAAGAGAGGTAAGTTGGGAGATTATTTGAGAAGAATTAGGATTATCCAAGGGGATTGAGAGGTGTGAGTAAATAGGTAGATGTGGCGGCCTTTTATATGTGAGAGGAGGGGAACTTTAGGAATGTCATAAAATTATATTTTATTTTAAATTGATTTTTCAGTCTCTAATGGTCAAAAACACATGTATTTAAAATATAAGATGATTTTGGGGCATATCCCAATCATCCAATTATAATTAAACAAGTTCTGAATATATTATAACCCTTATATATTTGGTTTAACCTTTATTTTACCCTTTATGATATTACCATTATATTTTATTATTTACACTTATTAGGTTATTTTAATTACCATAACGTGTCAAATGACCCACAAAAAGGCCATTTATGACACATATGGACTTATCATAACAATTTGGATGAATCTTAGATTTTTTGGAATTTTAAAACATTTAATAAACTATTTTATATTTTAACTTATGAATTATGTCAATTTTGACACTATTCATACTTGACTTTTTCAAAAAATCATTACAACTTGATTACCTAGAAAAAAAATAACTCATCCCTCAAATATAAATGTCCTAAAAAAATTCATTTATGAAATAAAAAATTTCAAATTAAATTTATTGTAATATTTATAATATCATTTATTTGAAATGTTTATTAATAAGGTAATCATTGCATCATCATTATGTCATAAATAATTTTTTTATATAATGTGTAAAATTATAATTGGAATACCAAGAAGTAGGAAATATTTTTATCTTTTTAATGACTATTTATATTAGTATATATCAGTTATATAACCCCATATTAAAATGGTTAAAAACAAATACATTTTAATGTTATATTTATCGTTACTTTAAATTAAATATTATAAAATGTAATTTTCACTCCCAAGTGGATCCATTGTAACACCCCGAGATTTAATTAGAAATATTCTTTTTAATTTATTTTATGTCGCGTGTTGTACATTTCACCAATATTATCTTGCGCTATACGGAACACCGTATTAGCTTGTAGTATACGCAACACTATTCTTGGCTTATGTTGCACACAATTTCAAGTTATTTCGAATAAAATTCATTTTTACACAACACCAAGTATAGATTTTGATCAATTTATAAATGAAATATATTTTTATTATTTTATACGCAACACCAAAGGAAACTTTCACTACACGCAACCCTGACTTGCCTTGCATTACACGCAATAGTGACCTTCCTCGATAGTTTGTGTTGTACGCAATACTGTGTTTCACTAAACAATGATATATTATAATATTATTATGAACCTTCCATTATGAATAGTATTAACTTCATTTTGAATTTTATAACATTATAATTCATCTTACACATTTTCTAGATCATGGTATGAGAATAAAATAAATTTTTTGGGTAAAATATGTATTTTTCAAAAAAAAAATGCAGTTTTGCCGCCTTTTGATGGCGCACCCATTTTAATTACAGTTTTTGACATGTTTAAAAGTTAAATTTGAAAAAATAAAATTCTTATTTGGAATCATGATATAAATTGTTTTGATATTTTTCTAATAAGTTTCTTATTTTTATGAATAGTAAAATTACTCTAAATTTTAATTAAAAACAACTTTTTTCATCAAGATAATTTATATGGTTAAATTATAATATTTAATGGTTTTAAAGCATAAATAGAATATATTTTTACCATTTAATATAATTTATGTCATTATCATTAATTTTACATTGAATTCATAGGTAAAATCATTTTAATCTTTTGCAATTATTAAACAAGAACCCGTTTTTTTCGACAATGGAATTAATTTTAAATTTATTTTTTCTACTTATGTGTCTTTAATTTGAAAAAATGGATTCCATATTTGTAATCAGTATGTCCAAATTATGTTAATAGGATACTTTTATTTTTGGGCATTATGAATAGTAACAACGGTAAATTTTATTTACCATAGTTAAAGGTAAATTGGGAATTAAGGGTAAATATAATATTATAAAATTACCCTAAAACTTGTATTAATATAATTAGATGATTATATTTACTCCTAAAATATGCTTGGATTGAAATTGTATCTATTGGAACCCACTTATATGTGATTAAGACCTTTTATTTATTTTATTTGAAGGAAAGTGAAATATGGCTCACTCAAATTTTAATAATTAGATAATTTTTAATATAAGGTTATATAGAATATAAATTCGATTATAAATAATCATTTGAAATATAAAATGTTTTTCTTTATCATGGTAATTTATTTATTATTTTTAAGAAATATTTAATTACCTTAATAGCTTATACATTAATGATGTAGAAATTATTTATTTAGTGAAAAATCAATAATATAGTTTTTATTAAAATAATAATACACCTAAAAAGGCCCAAAAACCTGCAAAAAACTTATTTTTCGTGTATATATAAACCATAGTCATCCAATGGTATAATTTTGCGACCATTTGGAGCCTTATAAAAGTGATTATGACATTTATATTATTTTATTTTAAATGATGTCAAAGTTGTCACATTCATAATTTAATAAATATAACAATTTAAATGTTGTGATTTTAAGATGATAAATTCAATTAAAATTATTATTATGAAATCTATTATATTTATCATAATCATAGGATTTTAGTTTTAATTTTTATGCAACATATAAGTATATTAAATTATTATACAAAAATGTTGTAGTAATCAAATAAATGGTTTTAAAAATATTAAAATAAATATTATATTAACTAATTAATGTTCTCCATGAATTTCCAATATGAATATGACATGTTCTAAATCTATTAAATATTTTGGTTCGAATATATCTTCGGTGTGTATTTTATCTAAATTCAAATAAATGAATAGTATCAAAATTGACACAATTGATATTTTATATAAAGAACATATTATTAAATTGTTTAAAAATCCCAAAAATATTTAAAAATTATAAATTGAAATTTATAAGGTCTAAAATGTCATAAAATATCAAATTCTGTATAATTAACAACACATAATTAAGTATTTATAACGATTTAAAATTTAAAATATTATTACCACAAATAAAATTAAATAGATTAAATAAGGATAAATCAAATTGATAAGTTTTAAAATAAATTTCCAAAATGTCTAAATTTTATTGTATGATGATATTACAACCCTAAGTCATCTAATATTAGAATTTGAGTCATTTTGGAGGTTTTTAGGTGGGGTTTTAATTTATTATAAATTAATATTTTTGAGGTTTTTAAAAGTGCCCCTCTCCTCCATTATAAAAGGACACCTCCTCCCTCTCCTCTTCATAACATTTTGAGCCTTCAATATCGACCAAACTCTGTCCATTTCTCATCTATACTTCTATAGTAACATAATTGAGGTCTTTTTCTTCTTAAAAGACCAACATTAGTACCCTAAGAGGAGGTTTAGAAGAGGAGCGTCGAAGAAGAGGTAATATCCTTTACCGATTCTTTAAAATTTATTTATTCTTATACTTCCTCTTATTTATTTGTTTCATTATAAAGTAATAACATAAGTATCACTAATATACTTATATGTTATTATAAATATTAAACAACCCTATTTCATTATCAATCCATCCTACATAAAACGAAATCAATGCGCGTGCGTACGTACGGAATACCATCTCTATGTTGTAGTGTAATCTGTTTTCCACAACCACCTCACTTGGATGGGTATAATGGTGTAAAGAATAACTATATATGACTATTATAACATCATAATAATTCTGAAATATTATATCTTCCACTCCAATTCCATTCAACAATTATGGGAACAATATCATCGCTCGTGTGCACGTACGGATTACAGTCTCCATGACGCGATGAGATTCATTCTCCATGTTAACCATTCACGAATTATTATAAAGTATATATAATAAATAATCATTAAATATATGAAATAATAATCATACTGGATTTATTTATATGTTATTACTTCCATTCAATTTAATAAGCAAACAAAAACAGCGTTCATGCGTACGTACGGCCTACCGTCTCTATGAACATTGTATTTTATTCCATTAATCGATCTATTATATATATAATAAATTCTGAGTAGATATTATATATAAATCATGTTTTACATTCTGTAAGTAAGTAATAATTATCTATGTAATCATATGAATAAATACATGTTAAAAAACGTACGATAAATGAAACGATTTTACCCAAAACGTTGCTTTAACATGGGATTGACAAATGAACGAATAATATAAAGACCTAAGTGAATCATATATAATATCATAAATATTGTTATGGTTATGTTAAAAGTTAATAATAAGTTTAAACCAACTATATAGGAGCTTCAGATACATACGAAGCATATCAAACCTAAGGTAAGGGATTATTTCGACTCACTTTTATTTCTGTGAGACATATGCCTTAATCACTAACTATTTATTTTGTATGGTGTTTATGATTACCATGCATGTTTTAAGATTTTTATTATGAAGGATATTATATTTAAATATTTATGTAATTTTCTTTATTTTATGGCATGTATGATTCCACTGATTATAATTGGTAAGGGATAATTATTCCAATCTCGTTCTTATTCGAGATTGTTTATTCGTAAGTATTTACGGGGGTTATAATTATCAACCATATCCATGTTTTCTCAAAAAAAATTATAAAATGTTTACTATTATTCCATGTATGTTTGATTTAATCTTCACACCTTTTTTACTTTTACCACATGGTATGGAAGGAATCTTTCTTTTGTTTACCATATGAGGTACTTTTTGACTTTTTCGACAAAAGTACGAGAATAATGTTTTTTTAACTTATACGGCATGAACCGATTTTTACGATTTCATAACACCATATTTTCATGAAGCATACTCTACAATATTTCATAATTATTTTCAATAAAATACTTTTATTTTAAAATTCCGTGGCATTTTGTGAAAATAAAATTATTTCAAATAAGAAAGGATATTTTCCTCAAAAATTCATTTCAAGTGTTTTATCAAAGTTATTTTCCATCTAAGTTGATATAGGGTTATGTTTCTATCCCTATTATTACATTGATTTGATTATGTTATGATGGAATTATTTTTATGCAGTCCTTTTTTCTTATATGGATTATGTTATGATGGCATGATGTTTAAGAATCCCATTCTATTATATGGGTTATTCTATGATGTATGATTTATGATTTTGTGGAACACAAAAGAATGATTTAAATATGATATGGGTGGGACCTATATCTCCCTCCAATGCATTGGGTAAAGATTTATATCTTATGAGATAGACATGGATTTAATGACAAGTGAATCCGGTTCAATAATACAGGGCTGGAATGTCAAGTAAACCTGGTTCAGTAATGGACATTGTCCACTATGATGGTCTTGGAAGAAATTCCTTGGCTACTATGGAAATCATATCATGTGATTAATGGTTTTCCACAATTTCATGTTTTATTCCCATTCTATTTTATCATGATTAATGTTCCTTTGTGATCTATTTCTTACATACTACCAATATTTATGTCATTACTCATGTTTTATGTTCATGTTTTTACGTTAAAATGTTCATGGATTTTTTTATGTTCTACATGTTTACCCTTACTGAGCATTTGAGCTCACCCTTTTTTATGTTTTCTTTTCCCCAGGATATAAAGAATGGGTTTAGGTAAGAAAACAAAAGGGGAAGATCTTTATGGGAGATTTTGAAGATCTTTCACCATGATTAGAAGATTATGTTCTGAGTTTCCAAAGACACTAAACTAATACGGTATTTAGGTGTCTGTTTTTGTTATGTATTAAGTATTCCAGAAAAGTAATGTAATGTCTATCTATGTCAAGCATGGGTATCTACATTTATGAGGTCCTAAAATAGACCCAAGGATGCTCATGGTCAGAAATAACTAATATAATAGTATTAGGAAACATGTTAAGGTAGTTTTATATTGTTATAATATTATTTCTCACTCTTATTTACCTGATTTACCATTTAACCATGGTAAATAAAAATAATTGTTGAAGTTACTATTCATAATTTCCAAAAATTAAAGGTAAATATTTAATAAATTTGTAAATTATAATTAAATATATGGAATCCATTTTTCCAAATTTGAAACATAGATTTTCCAAATTAATTTAAAATTAATTCTTGTTGTCAGAACCAAAAAATCTGGTTTTTAAGAAGTAAAAAATTATAATAATATTGAAATGTGTTTATGTAAAATTTAAAAGTGTAATTATTTACAAATATGAAAATTGTATTAAATTAAAAAATCATAATCCAATTACACTTTAAAACCAATTATAATGAAAATCTAACTATATATATAAATCAGATGAAAAAATAGTTTTAAATTAAAATGCAATATTTCTCACTATTCATTAAAATATGGATTTTATTAGAAAAATAACAAAATTTAAACCGAAGTAAATTTTCATTTTCCCCAACTAAATAAGAATTTTATTTTATCAAATATAATATTAAAAATTTATAAAAATATTTTTTAAAAGAATTCTCTAGCAAAAGGCGGTAAAACATTATTTTAAAAAAATAATTATATTATCTGAAAAATTGATGTTGTTCTTATATAATATCTAGAAAAAATATAAGATGAATTTAAATACATAAATTTAATATATTAAATATATTTTTCATATAATAAAAAATCATAAATAGTGATATGATTTTATAAACACAATTATTCTGTTTTTAAATATTTATTCCTAAAAACATATCCTTTATATTTAATTGGATTTTATTTACATTCACAATAAATTTATTAACCAAGGAATCATTATTTAATCCTTTTAAAACAATATTTTCATAATTCAGTTGTTACTATTAATTCCCACCATTACAATAACTAGGTTATAATGATAACATTTAAATTATAATATTTTGGTGTTCGTTTAAGCTCTATGTAACATATCATATATGCTATTGAGCATAGTTTTTTTTTATAAAACTCAGGATTTTAAAAATATCATAACCTATATATTTCTTTACATACATCAATTGAGAAATTAAATTTTCAATCATGTGTATGATAGACAACCACATCGTGAACCAATGATGATTTTTTCCCTTCCACGCGTCTCATAGATTGAGTAATTATTGATTTACATAGTATTTGTGATATTTATTAACTAATAATAATTTTGAAATTATAATATCAATTTAATATTATTACCTTCCAACCCATTTGAAGATAATGATTTTATACATATATACAATAGAATACCGCATAACAAACTGATGTGAGGTGTTTTCATTTCCATTTTACATGATCGATAAAAAGGATCAATTTATAAAATTAATATACATAACAAATATAATAATTAATATATAAGTATGAATTATTAATTACCTTTATATCATTCAAGACATTAATTAAATATAATCTTTGTTTAGGAATACTTACAATCTACCATCTTTGTTAACGATGTAATCCAATTTTCCATCTCTATCATTTATTAGTCACTATAAATATGATTGTAATTAATATATATATATATACATAATTATATAAAATTTTAAGATTATTTACTATCAATAAAATTACAAGGAACAAATACACCAATAAAAAAGATACTTGAAAAAAATAATTATCACATAGAAGAGCGAATTTAATATAGAAATGCTAATGAATAGGTGATAAAATGATATAAGTAAATAATATTTGGTATTATAAATATTGTACTTGATATTTTATATATTTATAATAAAAATATATTTATTATAAATGATATTTATATTTTTATGAATAAATTGAAGATTTATGGTAAGGGTTTTTAATGTAACATTTATTTATTTGAGGCACATGTCGTATTCAAAATTTTTTTCTTTTATATGGTGTATATAATTCTCAAGAATGTATGTTATGATAATTTTTATGAATGTTATGGGGATTAAAAAAATTATTTATGGTCCTTTCATTCATGGTTATTGTGATGAAAATCTTAGTAAAGTGGTAAGGGTTTTATGTTACATTGTCATCAATATTCATGATTGTTTAATATTACATTTCAAATAATAATATAATATAATTTGTATCCCCTGAAGATCATAAATTTTATTATAATATGGTTATTTTTATTTAATAATTTTTTTCCTTTAATTTAAACAACATTATGAACTACATATTCCAAAATAAATTTTTAGTGAAAATCAACAATACGTCTCCCTTTAATCCAACACAATTATCCTCATTAAACATGATTCTAAAATTTTTTTAATTAAAGTCCCTAATATTTTCAAAATAAAATTTAAATTAGTTTTTACCAATGTTTATTTTTTTTTAAAAAAATGGTATATAGTTAATCTAATACTATTTTTCTGAAACTAGGTTCATTTAGTTTTTAACAAAAATGTAAAGGTGATCTTTTTTAAAAGTGCCAAAAGTGATTCGTATTTCCCACTATCATGACTGCATAATGATTTACAGATACACTTACATATTCCAAAGTTAATATAATATAAAATGACTCTCATTAATATTTGTTAATTTTTTAAATATTATGGAATTTATTTAAAAATGGAATGACTGTTTTTCTTATGAATGTTTGAATGATATTTTTATGTAATTTTTATTTATAAATGAAAAGAAAATTGGGTTTTGATTATATTTGAATATGTATATGATATAATGGTTGAATCATTACTATTTATCTAAATGATATATAATTATTATGATAATGAATTTGTGAAACCCATTTATTCTCAGGGGTTATGATATTAAGAATTTATTAACTGTTTATGAAACCCATTTCACATTCACATTATATGATGAGTTAATATGATGAATGTTTTATGATCATGTGGATCACATAAACATAGTTTTCATTATATTATAGGTGGTCACATCGTAAACCTTGAATGGTGGTTATTTTATAACCATGTATGGGTGGTTAAATAACAACCTAATGATGGGTGGTAACATTATGCACCATGGACCGATGCTTACTTTTTAAAGTGAGGATGGTTGATCAAGTTGTAGATCGTGAATAAAATGGGTAAATACAGATAAATCATTAGATAAATATGTTATGTGTGAACCTGATTTCATGTTCAAAATCTCTTTCATGGAAAATGTTTTTATGTCTATAAGATTATGTGTGGATATATTTTTCATGTCCATGGTTTTTTTGAGGGAATTATTTCATATTAATTTTATATTGTGTTAAATTTTTATGTTTATACATGTTCAGAACATCATTAAATTAAATTTTTTTAAACATTTATATGTCTATATTATGCTCTAAAGGATTATGATTATTTATTTCCTTTGTGATCCATGTCTTATGAAAAATTAATTATTTGTGAAATTACTCGTTGTAATGATATGTGTTATGTATAGTATGGTTCTCAATAGATAATATTATGTTATAATACAATTATGTTCATGTTACATTTATGTGATTAATGATATCTCCCTCTATTTCTATCATTGAGTGTATGCACTCTCCCTTTCCTTGGTTTCCTTTCCCTAGGTATGGAATAAATGTTTTTATTATTATATATCTAAGAAGGGTTCTAGTAATGAATAACTAAGTGGGATATGATTTAGTTTACAAATCTAGTTTCTAAAAAAAGAAAAAAAAATCTTCATGCATGTATTTGTGAAATGTATTTAATATTAAATTAAAATATTTAATTTTTATATATGAATATTTTGGGACTCTAAAATAGTTTACTACCCTAACATTTAGATATATTTCTTGATCTCTATTTAGGTATTCTTTTTCATTGTTTTGAGTATATATTTCGTTGGATTTTATCTTGTGTGGATATTGATGAAATTTATATTACTTTTGAGGGGTTTTGGGTACTGCATGATAGGAGAATGATTTTCCAAAAACATGTTACCTACCCCAACAAACAATAAAACACTAGATTGAGATTGAAAGGATGGAGCCTTTTTTTCAAAATGTGAACCCTTTTGGGAGTAACTGTGCACCCCCAACCCCAGATGACCAACACTATTTATGTAAACAATATGAAAAAACTATGAGACTATTCCTAGGAATACATGTTGTTGGATTATTTATTTATTAAATTAGATGAAATACTTCCAGAACTAATGGAATTCAACCAATGTTGACCCATCTGATAGCTAACCCATTCCACTCATTTTTTGGAGGATTCCGGATGAATTCATAGGGTCGTTGAACAAAATTAATTACAAATTAAAGGACTTATTGAATTATTTCCACCTATTTGGGTATGTGGTTTCCTAATAATTATGTTTATGTATCTCTCATACCTATTTATAGATAAAAATAGGATGGTTTTCCTCCATTTTTTATGGATATAGATCTAGTATTGGTGTATCTTTATTATTTTGATCATGGATCTAGGTTTTGGATTAAGATCTCATTCTTCATTGAGATATTAATTGTTCCACATTAATTGGGGATTTATATTATTAAGAGTTCATCACCAATCATGATCTTGGTTTCTTAAATTCAATTCACATCATCTTGAATTCCAATTTTGTGTTTGTATTTTAGAATATCAATTGTGAAATTTAAAAATTATATCCTGAATTAAATTAATTAATTTATTAATAAATATATGGAATTACAGAACTAAATAGTTGAGATTCCATATGAATATGAAATGAGTTAAATTTTTTTAAATTCAATTTTTTTATTTTGATTATGTAATTTGTGGAATTCAATTAATTAGTTTCTTAATTAATTAATTTAAATTTGTGATTGTGGTGATCGTGGGAAATTAGGATTATGTAATTGTTCAATTGATAGGATAATAAATTAATTGTTAATTTTCATTATGAGATTGTTTATAAGAAAATAATGGTTTAGTGGGATATTTTTTTCATCATTGAATGTTTTATTAATGATGAGTTTCTCATAATGCTCTATGTGATTAATGTATTGAACCATGTCTTTTTTTGATAGTTTATGTGGTATATCATAACGTGAAGTATTATATGTGTATTAATGTTTATTAATATTTATTGATGTGATATATGTGATATATGTTTAATAGATTGAGATACATGCGTAGGGTAGATAATAAAGGTCGAAATACCAATACGTGGTATATTAAGTTGGGATTAGGACTGAGGATCCAAATACCCATATGTGAATCAAGAGTGTGAGACAGAGTCTGGAGTTCCAAATACCCATATGTGGTATTGAGGTGGGGATAGGGAAAAAGGCTTGAAATACACATGATGTGTTATAAATGACAGTCTAATCCCTTGATATTTTCATTTAAACATGGTTCTAAAGGACCACGATGTGAAATTGAATGAAATTGATAATTAAAGACTAAGTATTATTAGGAATTTTTTATCCACAATGTAATACGGTTCAGACATCAACATGAGACAAAGAAGATATGGAGGGTTCATATTTCCTAGTGAACTTAGGGTTGTATTTGGTTAAATAATGATTAATTGAATATGTAAAAATTTTACCTAATTTCTTGTAAATCATTCTTTATACAACTACATAAACTATTAATGAATGGGTGTTGTTTTATAAATCATTTTTGGTGTCAAACTAAATTATTTATCACACCATACTCAAGATTCTTGCTATGTACTAGAATAGATATTATGTTTGTAGGAATGAATAAGAGAAAGATCCATATAGTAGATGGATGGGTTGGGATGGAGAACGGATGAGGTATCCATAAATCATTTTGGGACCCACTCAAAGTTTTCATTTAGATTTTTTTTCTTCTAAATTTTGAAACATTATACATATTATGGAATAAAATATCTTCTATTTTATTTTTGGATATTTTATTAATTTTTTGGTTCCACAAGGTTTATTATAATATTTTTCATACGACATTTAGTTTGGTTTTTAAGTTATACATTATTTATAAATTAACAATGTTGTGATACTTGATAATAATGATATACTAAACTTGTTATTTATATTAAACACATGCATCTAGTTGGAAGCCTCTAGAATATGCAGATGTTATCTTCAGATCTTATAACCAACTAACTCAGGGCAATAGTGAGCGAAAATCATGTTTGGACGTTACGAAGTTGTAGTTGAAGGGTTTTTTTATTAATATTTGATAATGGTTGAATTGAGAGTAGGATGAGTTGGTTCATGGTTATGATATCATGAATGAGAGTATATAACACCTGTATAAGTGTATGTTCCTAATAACAATGGGGGGATTATTGTTATTGATGTATGTTGTTATAGTTTGATGTTATTTCAATAAAAAAAACCCCTGATATTTATGTCATATTAATAAATGATTTATTAAATTATATTACACATAATACAACATGTAAGATTGATATGTATGGTCTATTTTTTAATTAGGTACATTTAAAAACAATGTAAAATAATAAATACATCGCATTTATTTAAAACTTCCTTAACATGATCATAATAATCCATATATTTTAAACCAAAATTGGTTTTCTTGGGGAAATACATAATAAAGTGGTGAAATATATATACAACTAAGAGGAAAAACATGGAATAAGGTAAACATTTTCATAAAAAATAATATCAATGAGTTATTTAATGAACATTAAAAATAAGGCATGACATATTAGGATAATCATATCATCGAAAATGTGAAATAACATAAAACAAATGATCATAAATAGTGGCCAAGGATAAATACAATGAAATCATGATTGAAAAAGTACAATCAAATAACCAGGTTCACTCTATCTCCCTAAATTATGTCTCATGTGACTAAATATTAACTTATGTATTAGAGTGCTATTTATTTCTAGGAAAACCTGTCACAATAATTTCATTCTCATGCTTATGTGTACCACATATATTATAGAAAATGGGTTCATTCAACATCAAATTTTATTCCAAGATCTAAGAGTATTAAATGAATACATGTAATTATCATTTCAAATAGGTATATGTGTATATTGGTGAACACCTTTGATTGGAAAGGGGTTACGTATTATTGACACCATTATCTAGGCATTGAAAACATGGTGAAATTTAGGAATCATAACGATGCCACTCAAAGATTCATAAAATGGGTTAATGAGGTAAAATAGGGTCTCTTATCATTATGAAGAAAATAGGTAGAATTAGGGACATGTAAATACATATCCAAACATATTTAATTGGAAATATATGTAATAATAATATAATAAAAAATAAAAAATATAGAGAATGTGATGATAACGTACTTGAGATTGTGACTCCAAATTCATGGGAGGAGATTCTTAAGAGCATGAGGAACCATTGTAGGAGTCTCGATTGGTAATTTTATGTTAAGGAAGTTATCTATGTATTTTTAGTGAAGATGAATGTGGTCTTTGTTTGGTTATTATACAAAATGTGTGGGAATTTCATTATTACTTCTCTAACTTATTTTTGGACTATATATAATAAAATAACAAAAAACAAAAAAACATTAACAAGGTTATTTACTATAATTTATTTAAAATTGGTGTGTTTTTAATTATTTTTAAAGTACATATAATAATTTTAAGAAAATATATTCCGTTAATTTGTGTAGGTAAGGCATCCTCTTAATGACTTGATTTTGAAACCATAAAATATATTATAAATTAAAGAGGAATCAAAGTGGATTTATAAAATAAAAAACCAATAAAAAAACAACATTATTTTTATTTTAAAAAATATATTTGTACATGAAGACATTTTTTATTTATTATATCACTTTTGGTTCATTATGATGCCATAATATATAAAGTATGATTATACAGTGTTTATTTTTTTACCCAAAAAATAAATTACCTCATAAAATTATAAAATATCCACCATTTATAAATTAGATGTAGATACTAATAAAATATTCATATTATATGAAATATTTTATAAATATTTGAATTTTCAAATTTAAAATATATTATATATTTGTTATGAAATGCTATACTTTTTTACTATAAGAGTTTTCGAACCCTTATAAAAAATTGAATTTTACTTCATAAAAACTGTATGATCATTTAAATTTGATAAAAATAATATTTTAGTAAAATAATATTTATTTAAAAAATTCATTAATTCATCATAATAAATTCTATAATGGAATTTGAATATTAACAAAAAATAATATATTGGTTTTATTCTATCAAAATAAAAATTATTTATATAGTAACAATAATTGGATGAGAATACATCAATTATTCAATACAAAATAATATACATACTCATATTTCTAGGTTATTCATAAATTTCCATTTTATATACCTGATAATTATCTATGATTAAGGTGTGTGATTGCGAGATATTCATTTGGTGGTTTGACGAACATGGTTTTGGCTATGATCTCGAGGATATTGAAGTTCTCCCCTAAATGGTTCCCTCATGATTAATTTAATGGATCTCAACCTAGACATGGTAAAGGTAAAAGCTTAGTGATAATATATCCCTCATATTCTCTAATATATGGGATTCTATAGGGTATGATCCAACTGGATGAGGCCAATACATACTCTGTATGTGTCAATTAGAGTCGTTAAAACCCGATATCTATACTAACTGTGTGATCCATGTTAAATGTGTATATAATAAATGGTAATGTTTCATAATATTCATTTATATCAAATAATATATAATAAAACCAATTAATTCAATTTATTGTCAATTATCATATTAAATAATAATACATTTAAATAAATTACAAGAGGAATTTTATTTATAATAGTTTGTGTCATTACAATATTCCCCCATTATGAATTTTGTCCCTCGAAAATTTATTTTCCCATTATAAAATAATGAGGGCAATCCAGTTTAATCAATTCCTCTAGCTTCCAAATTATTTATTTAAACATTATCTTTCTCCATCACACTTTTACTAGGGACATTTAATTACTTCAAAAAACCCTGTCTCCACGATATAAGATATTCAGCTCCTGCTCTACATAGGAATCGACATTCTCTAATGGTACCACCTCTAGATTTGAAACATTTGAGGGGTATGCTAGGTAGTTTATCATGAGGGATACATGTAATATATCATGTAAATAATACATGTTCGGTGGGAGTTATAGTCGATAGGACACAACTTTTATAGGATTAAAATATCTCTAAAGGGTTGATGTACCTTGGACTAAACAATACCTACATTCCAAAACTCATCACATTATTGCATGGATATATAGGGTGGAATACCATGTCTCTAAAATCAATCTATCGGTTAATTTTAATATTTCCATCATATTTCCCTTATCGACTCTATGAATCCTCAATGTGCTTCAGAATGGTCTCAACATATTCCAACATATCTTTGACTATTTTATGTCCTAGTAATTTTCCTTCCCCAACTTCATCCCATCAAGGAGGTGTTTTTCACCTCTCCCCATAGAGGGTGTCACATTTATCCATGTGGATTATATATTTGAAACTAATTTTTTATGAAAACTTGACAATAGGTTTATGTTGATCCCATCCTCCATAGAAGTCAATTGGGAAAGATCTTATCATATCCTCATGTGTAAGGATAGTTCACTCTGATTGACTATCAGTTTAAGGGTAATGGGACTTGATGAAGTTCATATCAATATTCGAAGTGTGATGGAGACTCTTTGAGAACTTATAGGTTATTGTTGGACCTCAATTTTAAACCACCGACAATGGTAGGACATTCACCCTTACAACATATCTAATGTATATCCGTGCAAGTTGATTGATCCAGAATCCTAATTGAATAACAAGGAAATGTGACATCGTTGCAATACAATCCACGAAAACCCATATAGAATTATTCTCTCTTGATTCCCTTGGAATACTAGTGAAAAATTCCAAGGTGATGTTTCCCATTTCTATGTAGTTATGGGTAATGTTTTCATCATCCCATTGAATTTTCACATTTCCTCTTTCAAATACTAACATACAAGACATCTTGATGTATATTCCGCAATCTTCTTATTTATATTTTTCCACCATTAAGGTTTTTAGAGATCTATATACATTATTATGATACCTAAGTGGATAAATAATGGTGATCTGTGTGAATTATCCAACAAATACTTATTTATGTCATGATTTTATGGTACAAAATATCTTGTTCCAAATCTCAAACCCCTTCTATCATTAACATTGAACATTAGGGATTTTACTTTTATTATGGTTTCCAAATTCTTCTGATTTACCACGTAATTTCATTGATAATTCATTAACATCTGTAAATATGTTTTTGAGAAATAATTTTTAGAGGATTTATGATTTACTTTCATTTATTCTTCTCATGTACATCCTTTTAGAATATAATGATATCAAAACTCTCTTAATTATCTACAATGAAAGAATTTCTATATCCTATATACATAGAGAATCAATCACATTATTATCATATTGATGATTGTAGTGGATTGAGTAGTCATAGTCTTTTATCGTCTATAATCATCTTCATTTACTCATATTCAACTCTTTTTGAATGAATACGTTTTTAGGGTTTTTTGATCTGTATATTTTTCAAAATTCCATCCAAAGAGACAATTCCACCATGTTTTCAAAGAGAAGATCTTTATAACTAACTCTAGATAATGTGTTTGGTAGTTTTATTCATGAACATTAAACTAATATGAAGCATAGGATATTATATTATCATTTTGAATTAACAAACAACCTAATCCTTTTTTGGAAGCATCACTTAATACTACATATTGTTCACTACTTGTGGGAAGGATAACCACAAGTTTAATGATAAGACTTTTTTTGAGCTCGATGAAGAAATATACACAATCATAAATCCATGAAAACTTAAATCCCTTTTGAATTTTCAAAGTTAGATGGTTTGAAAATAATGATAAATTTCAAAAAAAAATCAATGATAATATTCTGATATCCCAAGGGAACTACAAATTTCTATCACAGATTTAGGACATAACCATTCATAAATTACGTATTTTTAAAGGGTATATAGACAACCTATTTCATGTGATGATATTCTTCAAGTATTAAACTTACATTATCCAAAAAAACATTTTCTATACAATTAATAAATCTTTTTTTATCAATGTCATTAGTATATTCATGAGATACTCCTCATGGACCTCCTTGGTTTTGAGGAATATTATAATATAATCTATAAATACTACCATAAATTTTTTAGGTAATATATAAAGAATATATTCATCATCTCTATTATTATTTATAGAGCAATAGTGAGTCTAAATTACATTACTATGAACTCGTATAGCTCATAATTTGTACGGAATGTTGTCTTCGTATATCCGTCTTAGTCACCCTAACTTTGTAATATCCCAACTATTGATACAAATTGGAAAAGTATTGCGCACCACATAGTAGATATAACAATTCATAATTTTGTGAAAGATGATACATGTTCATTATATTGATCTTTTTGAGATTACTTTAATCAATACAAAGGTTCAATGATCCATCCTTCTTCTTGGCGTAGAGAACTAGTTCACTATGTGGTGAAGAATATGGGAATACAAATGCTTTGTACATATTATTATCTAGTGGTTTCACCAAATTATTTCATTCCACAACATCCATTCTATAATGATTCTAGGATAATGTAAATTACCCACGTATAAGATTTGTTGAAAATTAAACCTGTTTCATAGAAGTAAGACCATTAAATTCATTAGGAAACCCATCAGCATATTCCTACACAATATGAATTTATTTAAAGATGCTTCATTCTATAGATTCAATAATTTGTGAAGGATACTCCTTCTAGTAGGTAAATAATATCCATGCTTGAGATGTTGGTTCTAAAGAAGATTAATACTCCTCCTTTATATTTTATATAATATGGTGTTTATTATAATTATAGAGATTTATTTCCTTATCAGGGAAATTTATGTTTTCTCTATACAAGGAAAGATGATCCATGCCCAGAATTAATTCAAATTCAAATAGAGGGAGTATGAAATGGATTGTTGGGATTTTCATCCCCCAAACATTGAAAGCGGAGGAGTTATATTCATGTGATTAAAAAATTTTCCCATTGTGTGTTTTCACATACAACTCTAGTTCATTTATTTACGGTAGTGTTTTAATAGTCATACTAAAAAGTTCTAATATGAAGGAATGTGTAGAAAAAAATTATTTCTCTATTCATGAATGAATATCCAGTGTACCTATCAATATTTAATTTTTGGGATCAACATCAATGGTTGTGAAGGTAAAATCTATCCTTTTCTTCCATGGATGTTTTTAGTTTTCCATGAAAACCCTTATCGTAATGTATTGGTTTTCAATGTTCTTTGGTTCCTTGTAGTTGAAGCAATATGCAATGCATTGAGGGTTGACCAGAGAATTCCAGTCTTGTATCATATTTTCATATTTCTATTATCTACATTCATTGAATAGGTGTCCTTCATTACCTCACCTAAATCATTTCCCCATCCCCTTAGTCTTTTTTCAGGGTTATTATTTCCACACCCTTAAAAGGTGGGATGTTGAATTTTTTTGGCACTATTACATTTCTCTATCGAAGCACCAAAATTAAACTCCACTTTTCACATCTTATCCCCATGATAACCTTCATATTCAGTAATATACATTTAAACTTTCAAGGCATATCATATAATATCCTCATAGCTATCAAAGTCACAGATCACATGGGCTTTTCATGCACAGGTTTTTTCCCACCAAATAAGCGTTCAACCATTCATTCATTGGTAACAATAATTTCAGATGTAAATCATGGAATTATTGTTTTTTATTCCCCATATGCCCTAATATATTTTACATCATTTTTATGGAGGTAAATTTTATCCCCTACCATTTTAAATTGGAGAGTGCAACAAAATATTTATCGAAAAACATTTTCTAAAACTCCTTCCACGCAATCATATAGATCTCTTCGTTAGGTTCCATATTCATGATCAATGTCCGCTGCTTATCATATTATCACTCCATATAATAAAATGATGAATAAGATTACCTTTTTCATAATATTGAAGTATGAAGAAGAGAATATCAGTGGAGTTGACCCATTGTTCCACAATTTTGGGATTAAATGATACATTGAAATTTTGAGGAATTTATTAAATAATGGAATCAACTGCAACTTTTTATTTCTTAGGAAGTTTTGGGAACTCCACTTAATATAGGTTTCTATTAAAAACCTGAGATAGTTGACAGAGTATTGTCACAAATTGTGAAAATCCCACTCCCATCGAGGAGGCCACCTCATTGAGGAATTCATCAGATTTCATGTCGCATTGATTTTTTACCTTATTCTTCTTATTTATAACCATTTTATATAATAAATTAAAATTTAGGGGTGATTATTTTTAAACCATTAATCATATTAAAAGGGAATCAAATGAAATTAATGATATAACTTATAAACTACATGTATTTCCTTATCATATGAATTTATAGTATTCAATCTATGTTCTCGGTGATCTATTTCCTAAATTAAATTCTTATGGTAATATTTCTATTAATAATGATTTGTAATTATCATATACATTTTACACAGAATATCCCCTAGGAGTGTAAAACTAGGGGCATAATAAGGCCCATTTTCATGTACAATGTTACACTGAGTCAGGCCCGACACACGTTGTCAATGTTTTTATCCCTAGATACAACTATACCGAAACAATGTCCACTTATAGTACCCAAATAGGGATTTATTTTCATTATGAACCACATACTGTATACTAACCCAAATTTAGGGATTTTTTATTATACATAGTCTTTTCCTTGAGGGTTTATATAGAGTTTTCTTTTACTAATCTAAAAAATAACCAAACCTTTCATCTAATACCAACTATAACAACCCTCCTCATTTTTTAACATTAATCAAATATTTATTAAATAATATTACCCTTAATAAAACATTAAATAATGAGTTGTATTGTGACTTTGGGAATTTTTTAAATTACATATAACATAAAACCTTAAATACATCTGTTTTATTGAAAACATTTGTAACATGATCATAATATTCCATGGATTTTAAAAATTCATGGGATAACCCATGGACATACATAAGAAAGGGGTGATAGTAAGAGAATAAGAATAAAATAAGGTAAAATGTGTTATTAAATAGGAAAATCAATGTGAAATTAATGGAACATTAAAAATGATTCATGATATAGAATAATGATCATAATATGGTAAATGTGGAAACAACTTAAAAAATATCATCATAAACACAAGACCTGGGTAACTAAAAAGTTATAATTATAGAAAAACTCTTATAAAAGAATATTGTTCAATCCATTTACCAACATTAGTCTTATGATTTAAACATTACACATTTCATTGGAGCGCTTTATAATCTTGGGTGCTTCCATGACATTTATTTCATATGTGTGCTTAAATGATCCACATTGATCATACAACATATATTCATTAATAGCCATACATTATTCCATGATGAAGGAGTATGGAAAACATACATTCTTTTCCCAATTAAATGACATATATGTTTATAATTTTGAACTCCCTTGATATTAAAATAGTGAGGTATTCACTACATAACTGGAAAATCACAATGATGTTTGGTAGTATAATGACGTAACATACAAATTCATAAAATGGATTTTTATAAGGGAACGGAATCTCTAATATTTCATAATTAAAATAAGAATTAATATAGTCATGGAAGGACATATCAAAATTTAAGTAATTGGAAATAAAGGGCATAATATAATTTCAAAACCTCAAAAATATAGACTATGTAATGATCCATTACTTGTGTGTGTGAATCCAAACGCATGGGAGAATATTGTTGAGTTATTGAGGGATCCATATTATCAATATTGATAGGTGAGGATAGATTGAGAAAATTTTCCAAAAAATTTATAGTGATAGGAGTGAGATATTTCGTGGTATTATATAGAAATGAGTGGGGGATTTATTTATTATGTCTCAAACTTAGGTTTTGGATGCGATATAATAAAATAACCAAAAAAAACCTCCCCCTAGTTAATTCATGGGGTTTTAAACTAATGGTATTGGTTTTAATTATTTTATAAATATAATGTATGAAATTAATAAACTAGTTCCCATTCTTATGTGGAGGTGATTTATACACATACTGAAATGATTTTACAACCCATAAATATATCATTATTTTTGGAGGATTCACAAGGGGTTATAAAATAAATAAAATAAACATAATAATGGATTATTTTAAATGAAAAGGTTTAATTTCATCATGGATACCTTTATAGTATTCATTAAATCACTTTTTGTTATTATGATGTCATAATATACAATGTATATTTATACAATATTCAATGATTACCCAAAAAACTCGACAGTCTCTGAGAATTATTATAATTCACCATTGGATAATTTTAACTTTATGATAAAAAAAATTAATATTATTTATTTAAAAATAATTTTTTAAAAATGTGTCTTCTCACTTTGAAAATAAAATTTTCATTTGTTGAGAAACGCTCGGTATTTTACAATCATAATTTTGAAACCCTGATAATAAATTAAATTTGACTTGATAAAAATAATATGATTATTTATATTTAATAAACATTATTTAATAATAATATTTTTTAAATTATGGTTTTATTCAAAAATTCAAAAATTCATCAAAATAAATTCCCTAATTGCATTTTATTATTATCCAAAAATAGTATTTTTGTTTATAGTATCAAAATAAAAAACATTTATAAATTAACAGTAATATGATGAATATATATCCATTTTTATAAAAAAAAATAATGTACATACTCATATTTCTATGGTCGGGAAATATATATATATATATATGTATGTATGTATATATCTTTAATACACCCACAATATCCATAAGAGGAAGGATCTTGATTGGCCGACTTTCATGGGGTTGTTCGACATAAATGGGTTGGGTCTTGATATAAATGAACATGAAATTCTCCCATAAACAGTTTTGATTATGGTTAAATTGATGGATCTCAGATTTCTCTTGATCAAGAAAAAATATCATTGATTCTATATCCATTGGATGCTTCAATTAATGGGAATCATATGGTATAATCGTACTGGTTGAGGCCATCACTTCCTTTGCCTATGTCAATTGGAATTGTTATAACCTATTATATATTTTCAAGTGATCACTATTAAATGGATATATTATCAATATTAATGATTCAAATGTTCATTTAAATTTTATTGGATACAATAAAACCAATTAATTAAATGTTCATTATATACCCATATTAAAAAATAAGACACTTATATAAATTGAAAGGGGAATTATATACATAACATTTTAGGCCATTATAATTTCACTCCTAGTAATAAACTTTTTCTATAATGTGGTTACTGTTTCAATTATTTTTTGAAATTGTACTCCTACATGTAAAAGAGAATTTAAGTAGGTTGTGGAAATTGAAATGTTTTTCCATGATTCTATAATTGAATAGGATATGGTTCCTATTGTGGACTCAATAATTTAAATTTTTTCTAAATCTGAAAAATATGACTCTAATCATAAAAAATTAATAATTATAACTATTTTATGCTTTTTTAAGCATGAACTATATGTAGGATGGTTATGGGTAGTGAAATCTCCTCAGTTTTGACTGGGTGATGATGTCTGTGGGAATGAATTATTTTGATTTATTATGTTTCCCTATTATGTGAATGTGTTATGTTTTTGTTCTTTTTCTTAGGAATTGTGTTTGGAATTGTGTAATTATGACTCATAGATAAAGTTTTTTAATATAATGATGAAAGGATATGGCTAGAAATGATCCCCGATGGTTGAATTAGAGGCACAGATCGTTCCAAGTGATGGAGTAAAAGATAATTTTAGGGTTAATTTTACCCTCTTCATGCATGTTATGGAGAAAGATATAGGGTAGATTGTGAATACTATGTGTGACATAACACAATAGCCTTTTCAATAATACCCTACGACCTTAATTGGGGAGGTTGGACCTAAGGTATCTATGTTCTAGATTGAGTCTATCAAAACAGTAATAGAACATTTGGAGACTCCTAATGAGAGGACCTCATTATGAATTATTATATGTTACAATGATCAAAAATAATTGGTGGGATGTCAAGGATCGAACTGGGAAAGTAAATGGTATGAACTAGAAGGACTATTTAGGGATGTTTCTATAGAACATTTTTCAATGACACTGATACATGAGAGGGTAGCTGAGTTCATGGAATTTCCTCAAGGGAGTATATATTTGATAGACCATACAGGTATTTTTATTTACTTGTATTGCTTTTCTCCAACACTAGAAGGGGATGGGAAAACTATGGCACTATGTTTCGAGGACGAGCATTAATTGGAGATTAATCCTTTTGCAGAAATAGTTTTTAGAATAGGTGGATCATGATCTCATATATAAGGGGAACCATAAGGATGACTCAAGTGGTTGACATTTTATTTCTGTTGGATGATTAAAAGGTATGTATTCCTAATATAAGAATAATTATTAAGAGAATATTGATTAGATACTTGGAATTAACAGTGGTCTTCTGTAATGATCAGTTATATAGAATCTTACTCGAGTTATATTCCTCTAGTGGGGTATGTTGGGTACCTTTTTTTAGGAATTTTCCCCGAACAAAATTATATTACCAATATTATGTTCAGATATGATATCTACTTCATATATTTAGGAACCCGTGATAGACTATTAATGATATAGAATCTAGGAAGAACCAATGTTTAGAAAGGGATTATTCTACAATCTATTAGTCTGTATCTTGAGTTATACTGTAAGTGGTGGTTGAGGCAGTAGACATGGTGCTTCTATGAAATATTTACCTTTCCAGATTAGTGGTGAAACTCAAGGAACTAAGATCACATCACATGGAAGAGAGAGAGGATAGTTTCATGAAGTTCATCCAACAATATAGGTAGTGAGGCTAAACCTCCAATAGTTATGGGTAGTAGTCATGAATAATTAATGATTATTAGTTCCAAATTTAATAATAAGGCATATATTTCTTGTATATCTTCCCAAAAAGTGAATTTTTTCAGTATGTAAGTGGATATTTTTAGTGGTGTGATGATGATAAATACACCATTGGGAGTATGATAAATATATATTAGTTTGTGCAAGTGATGGTCTCTCATGGTTGGGGGTATCATTTTAATTGTGATATTCACATTCTAGATATGTCGGGACGTGTCCAAATTATGTATTAGAAACTATTATAATAATATCAATACCTCATAAATTGTAACCATTAGGGAGTGATGTTTTCATATCCTGTGGGTAACAAATATATTCACTATGGATGTTGGGATATCTAGGAATATTGTTTAGGAAAAATTCATCAGTCGTCGGGGGATCTCACTATCCATGTTTCAAGTATTTTTCTTGATGACATGGGTGAAAATAAAGATTTATTTCCACCCATGGTGGAAAATTCCAATTCATAATTCCTTAGGTCATCTCAGGGTTTCCACCTAAGTGAGATGTAGAGTTTATAATTGATCTTATACTGGGAGTTGAGCCAGTTTATTTTCCACCGCAAATAATGACACCAATAGATCATCAAGTTGTTAGGAATCAATATGATGATTTGATGAATAATGTGATTATCTACACAATAATTTCTCCTTAGGTTTCTCTAGATTTGTTTTGAAATAAGGTTTAGGGGTTGTTTCCCTTTTGTTTTGATTATTGAAAGATGAACTAGATGATTGGGAGGAACTAATATCATATTCCATGTATTGATGATCTATTAGGCCAATTGAGATGTGCTAGTGTATTTTATAATACCATGTTAATATCATGGTATTATCAGTTATTATTCTAACCTTATAACATATCAGGAACTTTATTTAGAAGAATTTATGGGCTATATTTATTTTTAATGATGCATTTGGTTTTATAAAGAACCATCAATTTTTATGGAACTGATGAAAACAATCTTCCACATGTAGCTAGATCTATTTGTGGTAGTTCTTGTGGATGAAATCATAGTGTACTCCAAGACAAATTACCATCATTCCAAAAATCTTGAAATCATCTTAAATATAATGAGATTACATGGGATATATGGAGCGATTTGATTAGTTACATGTCTTGGTTCACATTATCTTAAGGTAAGGTGTGTCAGTGTACCCATAGAATGTTTAGAAAAGGGTTTGATTTGAGAAAACATTTTTTTTAATATTTATAGCTCTATAGGGGTAGAAGGTTATTATTATATTTTCATCTTGGAATTTTCTCGATTATATGAAACTCTTTTAGGAAGGTAAAATAAGTGTAAAATGTTTGAATATTCTAGATTCATAGGATAATGGTTTCCATGAGTTGAAGAATCACTTGATAATGGCACCAATCATGATCTTGACTGGTCAAGGTGATTAGTATACAATGTTTTAAGAGAAATAAAGGTTCATTATTAGAGAATTATTGATTCATAGAATCTAGTTTTGTATTATGGATCACAGAATATGGGGCCACATGAACCTACCTACCCTACACTTGACCTCAAATTAACTACTGTTGTTTATGCGTTGGAGCATTGGAGGAATTATCTGTTGGGAGATAAGTTTATTGTGTATACTGATCATAAGACCTGATGGTATATCTTATCGCATCAATATTTGAATATCCAATAGTGGATGATGGTACAGTATATGTAGCCATTTGATATTGAGACAGAATATATTCCTAGAAAGGGAAACAATGTGGATTACTCTTTAAATATAAAAAATAAAACTTAGAAAGTTCACGAGTATAGTTCTAAATTTGAAATGATGACTTTTCATTCTTATATTTACATTATGGTATTGAATATTCTGAATAATATGACCATTTTATCAGTTTCTATGTCATCTATACTTTTGAGTGTGATCAGCAAAAGGTAGTATTAGGATCCTGAGTTTTTTTCCTTGAGGGAAATTGCTGACGGTTGGGAATCACCATTATATTAGAACATAGATGAGGATGAAATCATCTATATCTTGTTTCATGTGTTTTTACTTTCTTTTATATGATAGCATACGATGAATGAATTTCATGCCTTTTTTGTTTTTTATATTTAGTTTTGAAAAAAATGTATTGTGACCTACAAAAGTAGTATTGGGGGCTAGGAAAGAAAAATGAGATTGCAATGATCATGTCTTGATGCCAAACATATCAAAAGATTAGAGATATAATCAATGAAATGGTGTCTTAATACAATAATTTGCCATTACATAATGGAATTATAATGAATTTACCATCGAATTTTATGTGGACCTCCCAATGAAAACTTAGCAGAATGATGCTATTTGGGTGGTTGTGGACCAAATGAAGAAAGTATTGCATTTGTTTCCAAAACAATATTCTTTTTCCAATGATTACTTGGTAAAATTATACATTAGAGATATATTCATTATAAATGTGGTGATAGAGATTATTAGAATAGATAGTGAATCAGGTTTCAATTCGTTCTTCTAGGAAGATATGTAGAAGAATCTGGGTTCATAGAAATTATTCAGAACATTATTCCACCCACAGACATATGGGTTGTCAGAATGTATTATACTAGTGGTTGAGGATATTCCAAAATAATGTGTTCTATAATTTGGTGGGTTTTGGGATAAGAACCTAGAATCAATGGAGTTCTCCTATTACTATATTTATTAGGAAAATATTTATATTACACCATATGAAGCTCATTATGGTGGGATATTCATATCACCTCTACGTTGTATGGTGGTAGGTAAGTCATTACTATTTTAAACTAGACTAATTAAGGAGATGTCAGATTATGTTCATTTTATTTAGAAATTAATGGATAAGAATTAGTGTAGAATGACTTTGTATGTGGATATACGAATAATACACCTAGAGTTTATAGAGGGTGATCATGTGTTCCTCAGGGTGTCACCTAGAATGGGTTACAGTAGGATTCACACAAAGGGAAAGCAATCAACTATATTTCTTAGACCATTTGGGGTTGTAGATATAATCAAGCTAGTTGAATACTATTTGGTAATTATATATAAGTAAATTTATATGCATGATGTTTTTCACATGTCACAACTTCATCCATACCACCCCAAACTTTCTCATGTTATAGATGCAGGTGATTTTGAGTTTAAGACCAATGTGCTCTTTTAGAAGAATTTGATACATGTCATGGATCACATAGACAATGCGTTTTTGGGATATATAATTCCAATATTTCGAGTATAGTGGAAATATGGACGTGTTGAGTAGAAAACATTGGAATAGGATGAATATAACAAGACCTAGTGGCCCAATATTTTTCTCTTATAATATTAGAGAGACTCCCGAGTAATACTATAGAATGAGTTATAATAAGGTGAGACATATTTTTTATATTGACCATTTAAGATATTTCTGGGGATTTTTTTGTTATTTTTTCCATTTTTAGGTATATTCTGAATGTGTTTTTTTCTTGGGTGTGTTTGGGTGAAATTTGGATATATTTTGAGGGGGATTGGGAAGTGCATGAATGGCGTAAGGTTTCCCCAAAACATTGTCCCCTTTCCCAAAAACCATAAAACCCACACATTGAGGGATATCAAGGATGGTGTATATTTTTTCAAATCTTTATCCCTATTATGAATAACCATGCACCCCCACTAGAATATTCCCACAGTTTGGAATACCGTGCACCCTATGGCTAGAAAACTGTGCATGTGGGTTTATTTATATAGAAAAATATATTAAAAATCCTCAGACCTCCTATAAATCACCAATTGAAAACCCAACTCTACCCTAACTCATTCCTCTTATTCTTTTGGCTTCCCTATGAACTCCAAGAGCACTAGACCACTGTTCGTGATAAATCAATGTCTGGATTGATAGATCTGCACATCTATGGATATGTGGTTTCTTCTCTATTAGGTTTCACTATCTCGTCTCCCTTTCTAGATAAAAATGGAATGGTTTTTATTTTTTGGGAATGGATCATAATCTTGGTTTTATGTATAGTTATTCCTTTAATATTGGGACTAGGTTTTGGATGTAGATCTTGTTCTTTTTTGTGATATTGTTTCTTCTACATCAATTGAGAATTTCTGTTGGAAAGAATTCATAAAAAATCATGAGGTAGATTTTTTAAGTTCACTTACCATACTATTAGATTCATATTTTTGTGTATTTATATTGGAATACCATGCTTTATATTTTACAATCTGGTCCTTAATCAAATAGATTAATTTTTTAATTAATTTATGTAATTTTGGAACCATGCTGATATGATATGAGTTGAACATTGGTAAATATAATTTAGTGAATATGATTTTTTTATTTAGTGGGATATGATTAATTAATTGGTTAACTAATTAATTGAATGTCGTGATTGAGTAATTAGTGGGAAATTTAGATTTTTTAATTGATTAATTGATGTGATTCTGAATAAATTGAAAATGGGAATGATGAGATGGTTGAATTAACCATAATGATTCCATGAGATATATGAGTTGAATATTGAAAAATGGACCAATGGTGAATTTCTAATATTTTTAATTATGATTGAATTATTTAACCATTAGTATATCATAATGTGAAATGTGATATGATGTTTAATGTTGAATTTCCTTGATTGATGTGATATATGTGGTGTATGTGTGATTCATTGAGATAAGAGTATGTGACAGGGATTGAGGCTCCAAATACCCCTATGTGATAAATGAGTGTGATCCATTGATAGAGTCTCCAAATACCCATTTGTGAATAATGACTGTGGGATAGGGAATGAGGATTCAAATACACATATGTGACATCACAGTGTGCAATACGGGAAGAGGTTCCAAATACCAATGGGGTATTTGATACTATGTTCTAAACCCATGATATTGTCGTTGGACTATAGTTCTAAATGAATGTTATGTGAAATTGAAAGTAATGGATAATGAAATACCATGTGTTGTAATGAATTATGAATTCCCATTATGATATCTTCAAGACTTCAGCATGGGATGAACAAGGTATTGGGGGTTCATTTGTCCTTGTGAACTGAGGTTTTTATGTGTTTAATATTGATTTATTGTATATATAAATGGTTTAACTTTCTTCTTGTACATTTTAATTTATATAACTACATAAAATGTTATCAAATATATATTATTTTATAAATGTTTTGTCATTTAATACTTATTTGTACTCACACCCTACTCAAGCTACATAATCGGTACAAAAAATATACTTTTTTTACAGAACAAGATGTGGGAGAGAGACCTATGTCAGATGATTGAGTTAGGATGTAGCCCAAATGAGGGATTCCAAAATGGAATCAAGATTCGTTGAGAGTTTTCAATGTCTTTATTTTTGGGTTTTCATTTTTACTATAGAAAAATATCTATGGCTTGACATATTTACTCTTTCTATTTGGATATTGTATTCACGTTTTAGTTGAGCATATATTATTAGTCTGTTTTAGTTATGGAATTTTGTTTTCTATCTTAGTTGAATATTATTTATTTATTTCCATGGTTGTGATACAAAAAGATGGGGGTATAGTATCCCACAAGATTGATATTACAACATCATTTCTAGATATAAAACTCTAGCATCTATAGAGGCATGAATGAGGTGATGTAACAGAACATCTCAGGGAACTAGTGTAAGGAACCTAGGTAGGGACATTACAAAGTGTGTATCCAAATCCTATTGAAAAATTCTCCAATTTATTTCATTGAAAATAATATCCCAATATGATATAATATATTTTGGTAGACCATATCCCTTGATTTATTCTCTTATATATTTCAAGGACTATTGGTTTAGTGAGAAATCTTCATTAATAAAAATAAAATTCACAAATTTGATATGTTGTTCTACTATAAACCTAATTGAATTATAGATCATCAAAAAAAAATTGGAGTAATTTGATTAAATACAACCAAATTTTATCCTAAACTAATACCTTATGGTTAATTTTTTTAACAAAAACGTAAACATGCGTGGTTAATACTTATCTTGCAATAATACAATGTATTGGGATGAAAATTATGTAGTAATTATCATCATGTTATCTGATAAAAATGCATGTCATTACTTGTCCCCTAGGGCCCATTCCCTGACTACCCCAATTCTACCTCCCAATGGCTAGGGGCTTGCCACTAGTGCTGAAGACATTATCCTACAAATGGGATGCATTTTACAAGTATGTGTACACGTGCACACAACTCCCAGCAAAAGGTATTATAAAGTAAAATACAAGGAAATCATGCATTAAATCTACTAAGTAAAACACAACCAGAGTACAAAAATAAGTAAAATATAAGGGTGTAAAAGTAGGCCAGTAAACAAGCCCAACAAAATAAAAACAGAGCATAGGTACAACACAATGTCTCCAAAAATCATCCACTGAGAACCATACTTGAAGGTTAGGTGGAGGGTAGCTTCCTGAAGTCATGGAAGTACACCTCTTCTGTCCTCTCTCACTAAAAACTACCGGGTGCTGGTCCTACTTGGACTCCATCAAAGCATCATTTGTCTACACAAGACATGACACTTGCGAAAAAACCTGTGAATGTAAGAACCTGAATCTTCGTTTCAGGTATGTCTTTCTTTTTCTGGAGTTTTTGAGAATTTTTGGAGTTTTTGGAAATGTTTGAAGTACACGCTGTGTACTTTCTGAGTACACACTTTTTACTCCTTTTACACTCGAAACCGTGTGATGGCCATGTCCAGACCACACACATGGTGTGTAGGGGTGACGTGGAGGCCGATTTTGGCAGAGTACGGAAAAACCCACTACACGCCGTGTACTTTTCTTTTTTTTTCACAAAACTCACCAGGGTCACGCCTGACGGACAGAACACACCCCTTCTCAAGGTTCTTCATCCGAGAGTGACCCGTATAGACGGATATTCTCCGATCCCACGCCTCTCCTTTCGTCCTCCGATTAGAGCATGGTCGATTGAGTTGGAAGCGTAGCGGTGAGTTCTTCCTTCTTCTTGAGCCTTGTTTTCCAATTGTTCCTCCTTCTCAAGTTATCTAAGGTTGAATGTTTTTTGAGTTTTATCAGATCTATGACGTTATAGGGAGAATCATTCATCTTGGATCAAGTATATCGATCTCCTAGGATCGAGGTAGTTGGTTTGTTCCTTACTGTTCAAAGTCTCAAAGTTTTATGTGCAAATTTCTACTGATACCCGTGAACGGGGTATTGTGTGTTTATCTTTTTGCCCTCATTGTTTTCCTGCTTTTCCTGTATGCTTGTGTGGAGGTAATTTGACCATGTTAGAGGATAATTTGTTGTGCTTGGATGTATTTTCCATTTCTTTGTTCTATTCATGACCTTTGGGTCTCGTCTACCTTTGACTGTTACACCTGTTTCCATGCCTTGCGGTTATAGGTTGAAGTGAAACTTAGGACATGCTTGTTTCCTTGTAGACTATTTAGATAAGTAGCTCTATAGGTGTACATTGGTTAGACAAGTATCTCTATAGGTTTAATTTAGCATTATATCATTATTATGCACTGACTGGCATGGGGATGAGAGAACCTGGTGCTATAGACTATAAGGGATAGACCAAGTGAGCTTCCCAAAGAGTCTTAGATATTATGGACTACATAGGGGATGGACCGAGTGAGTTCCCAGAGAGTCTTGGATTTTATAGACTACAGGAGGGTAGACCGAGTGAGCTTCCTCAGAGAGTCTTACTATGTTTTAATCTCTTTAAGAACCTTCCCAGGCTAGAGTAGTAATTGACCGAGTGAGCTTCCTCAATGAGTCTGTGGTATACCTGAGGCTATAGGAGGAATTGACTGAGATATCTTCCTCAAAGAGTCTATAGACATTGGGGATGAGAGGGTTAGACCGTGCGATCTTCCTCAAGAGATTACCTGACTACCCTAGACTATAAGGGGAATTGACAGAGTGAGATTCCCCAGAGAGTCTCATAAATTCGTATGACCAAGCCAGAAGGGTTAGGCTTAGTTCACTTCCCAGAGGGTTGTGGTACTTCTTCGATAGGACCAGAGGGGATGGCTGCGAGTACTTCCCAGAGGATTTCTAGCTTATTAGCTGTTTGTTTCACTGCTATTGATTGGTTGTGGATTGATTACTGCCACGTATCATCCTATTTTTATGCTTAGTGTTTACTGCATACTGCTTGTTGTTGTTGTTTACTGCTTATTGTACTTTACCTTCGATATACTCACTGACTATTAGGCACAGATCTTCGGGTGAATATCTACTAAGATTTTATCTCACACGCCGTTTGGGCCATGCTTTTGGGCCCAAGAAGACTATGTTGTTGTAGGTATAGACAAGGGTAAGCGCCCTTCAACCTCTGGAACTCGATTTCTTGGAGGAGAATAGCATGGGACCAAGCTTTGTCTTTCGATGCTGAGGAGCTGTTTAATTTTCTTTTGTACTTGTTTTGGTACTGTAGTGATTTCCAGCATTGTGACTTGTTTGGCTTCTTTCCTAGCTATGTATTATGCATCATTTCATATATACATATGTTCTCCAGTTGTTGATTTAGTCTTCCGTTGTTATATTTTTGGTTATTACTGTTTCTTCTATTGTATTTTTATCTTTCTTCCACTATGTACTCTACTAATGAGGGCATAGTTTCCCCACTATCACACCCAAGGCCCTCGCTGCTAGTCGGCAGCCTCTAGCATTTGGGGAAATACGCTTAAGGCCATGTGACCAACTGGGTATGGGGAACCTCTGGGTGGCTTCCGGAACCTGGACATTACAATGTGGTATTAGAGGATTTTCTTTTCTCTTGCTTTACTATTTGGAGACTTTAGTCAGGGATAGGACAGATTCAGTACTTGGTAATAAGATGTGCCCGGGAGTAGCTAACCCGTGTATAGGGAAAATTAGTACTACCTTGTTTATTGTAGTTTTCAGGTTTTTGAGATTCTACGGTTGATATAGTTTCACCTAGAGTGATTCATATGCTTTGTAATGTTATTGTTTTGATATTACGGTTCTATTTCTATCGCAACCCGATGAGATGAGGGTCTTCCATCTCATGCATCATATAGGCACATGTAGAATTCACATCCCATGCCTTCTTTTCATGTCATTTAGGGTGCATTAGCGATTTCATGCTATTGTGATAGACGTTGTGTAGATTACGCATGTTGTTGTGATAGATGCTTGATAGAATCTCTGCTGCTTGTTAGATAATTTTTTGTATTGTACTTGTTTAAATGAATGCCAAATTTTGATTCTTGAGGTGTTATGGGCCCTCTTGTATCCGAAATTTGTGGATCATGATCATGTTTTCTCTTGTACATGACTGTAGGGGATTCCAAGCTCTAATTTGAGGGGAGTATGGGCCCTCACGGATCGGAATTTTGCACCTCTTTGCCTTGTTTTCCATGTTTTTGGGCTTCTGTGTAGTTTCTGAGCTACTTCCCAGAAAAACCCAGAATACATGGCATATACTTTATGGTTACACACCATGTAGTTCTTAGTCTGTGTTACTGACTGTGTGTGCGGGAACACTGTGTTGTGAAAATAATGTCTGGATCATGCCGTGTACGGTATGTACACACCGTGTAGTGTAGAGCCTTGTACCCGGTTGTGTCACTAACAACACGGGTCAGGGGATCTCGAGTGGAACACGCCATGTTGTGAAGGAACATGTCGTGTAGTTTTGTCTAGGTACCCGGCCGTGTCACGAACAACACGGGCCGGCGTGACCTTCTCTAGACACGCCGTGTTGCTTTTGGAACATGATGTGTAGTCTTGGCCAGGTACCTGACTTTGTCACGAACAACACGGGATGGTGTCGACTTCTTCTTATACATGCCATGTTTGTTCGGAACACGTCGTGTAAAGGTCATCCATGTAGACGATCGTGTAACTAACAACACGGGCCGCTGAGTCAGTGTCTAGTACATGCAGTGTCCCAAGGGAACAGGTCGTGTAGTCTGAGGATAGTTTGAACCGTGTGAGTTAGTCATGTAAAGAGACTCAGGAAGGGGAATAGTCTTCAAGTACATTCTGTGTGTTGGGTTAACACGCCATGTAGTTTGAGGTGTTACACGACCTGTAGGGAAGGGGTACATGCCCATGTCAGTGGCTTAAGAAGACAGGTCGTGTAGTTTTTTTACACGTCGTGTAGTCGTGTTTTGTAAACTGTGTGTTTCTCTTCCCCTATTCCCATTTTGTACTCTTGTGTTCTCTATCATTGTTTTTCTTATCTAAGGTGTACCTTTGATCTTTCAGTTATATGCCTCTGAGACGTCCTCCGGTTGTACGTCTGTCGTCAGGCAGTGATCAGAGGCCAGATATGGCTGATCAGGGACTTCCTGCCAATCCTCCAGTCGATCCAGCCTTGGTACCGGCTGCCATATCTGTTGCAGGCACCGACGCGCAGTTCGGGGAGGACTTCCTGAGGATGATTCGGAACTTCCAGGGAGCACCGCCTCCTGCCCCGTCGATGGCTGAGTTGACACGGTTTTTCCAGTAGCAGCATCCTCCAACTTTTTCAGGGGATGGAGGACCCCAAGCTGTAGAGTCGTGGATAGAGGCCACATTGACCATCTTTGAGCACCTAGATATCCCTCTGTAGAAAAGGGTAATGTTGGATACTTATATGTTCTGGGACACCACCAAGAGGTGGTGGGAGGTGATCTCATAGTCAGGGCATCCGTAGAATATGCCTTCGGATGAGTTTCAATGCATCTTCTATGACTACTTCTATCCAGAGACCCTCAGGGCTGATCGAGCCTGGGAGTTTATGAGTCTGCACCAGGGTACTCTCTCTGTTATGGAGTACTCATCTCGCTTCACTAAGCTGCAGCGTTTCACACCGATCCAAGCTGGTGATGAGTTGTTCCTTGCTAAGAAGTTCAAGGACAGTCTCAGGAAGGAGATCAGTTCCTAGGTGAATATCTTCCAGTTGACTTTGATATCCTCCATCGTCAACTAGGCGCTGATCACTGAGCACAATCTAAGAGATTCTGGAGCAGTGAGCCAGGGCAGTTCGATATCTAGAGCTGGTGTTCCTCTTACGGACAGTAGGAAGAGTAGCATGGAGTCTTCTCGAGGAGATCGAGGTTCGTGGGATGCGTCTTATGGCATCCAGGTTGTATGCTACCAGTGCGGTAGGAGGGGTCATACTAGGCCTCAGTGCCAGAGGGATCTGATGGAGTGTCAGTCTTGCGGCAAGATGGGCCATCTTCATCATTTCTATCACATCTTCTCACCTTCAACTAGGGGTAGGGGTTCTTCTATGACCCCACGTTCTAGAGATGCTTCACCAGTTTCCAACCAGTCAGGGAACTAGAGTTCTTCCCTCTATTCAGGCTGAGGTGGAGGTCACGGCCATGGTGGTCAGTCACCTGCTCATCAACGACAGAAGAGTGTATTATCTCAGAGCGTTCATCCAGGGGAATAGGGCCACGGTGCAGGCCAGTCTTTCATCGTGGTGTAGACCTATCAAAAGCAGGATCCCAGCACTTCTACAGTTCGAGGTACGATCCGAGTAGCCTCAGTTTTATCTTCATCTATTTTCGATACTCGTGCTTCCAATGGCTTTATCTCTGTTGCGGCTGTGGAGAGCCTTGGGCTCATTATCTTTTCATCTGCCGACTTTTTAACTCTTGACATGCCATTGGGAATGAGGACATCTAGCGTACGACAATGCATATAGTGCCCTATAGAGGTTGCAGGGTGTCATTTCTTATGGGACCTCTATGTCCTAGAAATTACAGGCTATGACGTCATTCTCGGTACGGACTGGTCGGTTCCCTTCTATGTAGTCGTTGATTGCTATCACCGCAGGGTGAGTTTCATATTATCAGAGGGCAGATCCTTCCTGCATAGAGGAGTGTTGGATTTCCAGGAAGGTAGAGCAGGACCAAAGCATCATGGGCTAGGGGAAGTTACAGCCCAGATTGCCAATCTTTATCTGGATGACCAGGGGACTTCATAGTTAGACTTTCCTCCAGTGGTGGATCATTTCAGGGATGTCTTTCCAGAAGACTTTTCAGGTTTACCACTGGAGCGTGAGGTAGAATTCTCGATTGAGCTCATTCTAGGAGTGTCACCGGTGTCCATTCCTCATTATAGGATGGCTGCACCTGAGTTACAAGAGCTCAAGAAGTAGTTGGAGGAGTTGCAGAAAAAGGGTTTCATCCGACCTAGTACTTCTCCTTGGGGTTCGCCTGTCCTGTTTGCAAAGAAGGCAGATGGTACCCTACGGTTTTGTGTGGATTATCAGAAGCTGAAGAAGTTGGCGGTCAAGAAACGATATTCCTTTCCGAGGATTTATGACCTATTTGATCATCTTCGAGGTGCTCGGGTATTCTCAAAGATTGACTTGAGGTCCGGTTATCATCAGTTGTGTGTTAGACTATCAGATATACCTCTGACAGTTTTCAAGAGTAGGTATGGTCTTTACGAGTATACAGTCATGCCGTTCGGTCTTACGATAGCGACTGCAGTCTTCATGGCACTGATGAACCAAGTGTTCCATTCGTACGTGGACTCCTTTGTCGTGGTCTTCATGGATGACATCTTGGTGCACTCTCACACTCGACACGATAATGACACACACCTTGATATAGTTCTGAGTACACTGAGAGAGAATCAGATGTGTGATAAACTCTCTAAGTGCAACTTTTGGATGGATCAGATTCACTTCTTAGGTCATGTCATCTCAGAGGCTGGAGTATCTGTGGACCCAGAGAAAGTGATATCTGTAGATTCTTGGGAGTAGCCGAAGAACATCTTTGAGGTGTGGAGTTTTCTAGTGCTGGCTGGATACTACGGACGCATAATTTATGACTTCTCGCGCCTATCAGCACCGTTGACAGGTTTGACCAAGAAGGGGGATATGTTTTTATGGTCAGATTCTTGTGAGTCAGCCTTTCAGGAACTGAAAGGGAGGTTAATTTCAGCACCGATACTAGTCTTGCCAGAGCCGAGTAAGGGCTACACGGTTTACTGTGATGCTTTGGGTATTTGGATAGGAGTCATGCTTATGAAGGGATATAGGGTCGTTGCTTATGGTTCTCGGAATTTGAGGCCACACGAGAGGAATGATCCTATGCACGATCTGGAGTTGGCAGCCGTTGTTCATGCCTTACGCTGTTGGAGACACTATCTGCGGGAGAGAACATTGTGGTTTTCACCGACCACAAGTGTCTCAAGTATATCTTCACTCAGTGTGATCTGAATCTGAGACAGTACAGGTGGGTGGAGTATCTTCAATCCTTTTACTTCGAGCTCTCCTATACGCAGGGAAAGGGAAATGCAGTGGCAGATGCGTTGAGCAGACAAACTCAGATTCAGGAAGTTCAGGAGGCCATCAGTGAGTGGCAGATTATGGCGTTGTTCTATGAGATGCACTTAGAAGTGCATGACATGCAGGGAAAGACTATCCTATCTTCTGTAGTTGTTACCTCTACACTTCTTGATCGGGTACGAATGAGGCAGCTATCAGACTCAGAGGCCTTGGTCCTGTGGGAGAGTGTGTCAGGACGGGACCCTCTTCCTGGATGGATAGTGGGAGAGGATGAGATCTTGCATTTCCAGGAATGCGTATGGGTGCCAGTAAACATACGCGAGGAGATGATGCGGGATTTTTATTCCTCAGTTTGGGCAGTTCATCCTGGAATCACCAAGATGTACCGGAATCTTCATCACCAGTATTGGTGGCCAGGTATGAAGAGAGATGTTGTTGGTTTTTTCATGAGATGTTCTGCTTGTCAGCAGGTGAAAGCAGAGCATCAGTGACCAGTAGGGATTTTACAACATTTACCCATTCCAGATTGGAAGTGGAATGATGTTGCGATGGACTTCATGACCGGGTTACTGAGGTCACCTCATGGAAGTGATGTTGTTTGGGTTATCTTCGACAGGCTTACGAAGGTAGAACACTTCTTTCCAATCAAGGAAAGCTTCAGTATTGATGATCTAGGACGACTCTACATCCGAGAGATTTTATGTCTACATGGAGTTCCACACTCCATTATTTCAGATAGGTATGTGCGCTTTACCTCTCAGTTTTGGCATGGACTTTAGAAGGATTTGGGTACATAGGTACTTTTGAGTACAGCATACCATCCCCAAACTGATGGGCAGTCTGAATGCATGATCTAGGTGCCTGAGGATATGCTCTGAGCTTGTATTATAGACTTCAGAGGTTCTTGGGAGAAGCTTATACCTCTTGTGGAGTTCTCCTACAACAACAGTTTTCAGGCGACCATTCAGATGGAACCATACAAGGCTCTATACGATAGGCCATGTCGATCACCCTTATGCTAGCTAGAGGCAGGCGATGCAGCTTTGCTAGGCCCTCGTCTTGTTCAGGAGACCTTAGAGCAGATAAAGTTGATTCGGAATAGGATGGCTACAGCATAGTCTCCACAGAAGTCTTATGCTGATCAGCAGAGAGGACCAATGGAGTTCAAAGTCAGAGATTAGGTTTTCCTACATGTCACACCGAGGTTGCGACACAAGAGGATTCAGAGACAGGGTAAGATTTCACCACGGTACGTCAGGCCGTTTGAGGTATTGGAGAGAGTTGGGTCGGTTGCCTATCAGTTGCAACTACCTCATAGGTACTGGTCGATGCACGACGTCTTCCACGTCTTTCATCCCCGACGTTACTTTTCAGACCTGTCTCATGTCTTTCAGCTCGAGGAGGTTGAGCTCGAAGTGGATGTGTTGTTTGAGGAGCATCCCATCCGGATTGTCGATCGCAGTACAAAGGTTCTCCGAGGCTGGTCTGTTCCTCTGGTACGAGTGCTATGGCAGCATGGGTGAGTACAGGACGAGACTTGGGAGAGGGAGGTTTAGGTTTGATCGTAGTGGTCGGAGCTATTTGAGGATCCTTCTTCTACGCCCATATAGGGAAATTCGGGGACAAATTTCTTTAAGGGGAGAAGTTTGTTAGAACCCGAATCTTCATTTCAGGTATTTCTTTCCTTTTCTGGAGTTTTTGATAATTTTTTGAGTTTCTATAAATTTTTTAAGTACATGCTGTGTACTTTCTGAGCACACGCCGTGTACTCCTTTTTTGTTCAAAACCGTGTGATGGCCGTGTCCGGACCACACACATGGTGTGTAGGGGTGACGTGGAGGCTGATTTTGGCAGAGTATGGAAAAACCCACTACACGCCGTGTACTTTAAAAATAAATGTCGTGTACTTTTATTTTCTTTTTTCACAAAAAACACTCGGGTCGCGGCTGACGGACAAAACACACCCCTTCTCCAGGTTCTTCATCCGAGAGCGACCCGTATAGCCGGATCTTCCCCGAGCCCCCTCCTCTCCGTCCATCCTCTGATTCGAGCATGATCGCTTGCTTTGGAAGCGCAGTGGTGAGTTCTTCCTTCTTCTTGAGCCTTGTTTTCCAATTCTTCCTCCTTCTCAAGTTATCTAAGGTTGAAATTTTTGTGCGTTTTCTCAGATCTACGACGTTGTAGAAAGAATTAGTCATCGTGGTTCAATTATATTGATCTCCTAGGATCGAGGTAGGTGCTTTGTGCCTTACTTTTCAGAGTCTCTGGATTTTTTGTGCGAATTTTCACTGATACCCATGAACGGGGTATTGCGTGTTTACCTTTTTTTCTCTCGTTGTTTTCCTGATTTTCCTGTATGCTTGTGTGGAGGTAATTTGACCATGTTAGAGGATAATTTTTTGTCTTGGATTTATTTTCCCTTGCTTTGTTTTGTTCACGACCTTTGGTTCTCATCTGCCTTTGGCTGTTACACCTGTTTCCATGCCTTGCGGTTATAGGTTGAAGTGAAACTCATGACATTCTTGTTGCATTGTAGACGGTTTAGCTAAGTAGCTCTATAGGTGTACTTTGGTTATCCAGGTAGTTCTATAAGTTTGATTTATCCTTATAGCATTATTATGCACTGACTGGCACGAGGCTGAGAGAACCTGGTGATATAGACTATAAAGGATAGAACGAGTGAGCTTCCTAGAGAGTCTTAGATAATACAGACTACAGAGGGAATAGACTGAGTGAGATCCCATAGAGTCTTGGATTTTATAGACAACAGGAGGGTAGACTGAGTGAGCTTCCTCAGAGAGTCTTACATTGTTTTAATCTCTTTATGAACCATCCCAGGCTAGAGGAGGAATTGACCAAGTGAGCTTCCTTAGAGTGTCTATGGTATACCTGAAGCTGTAGGTGGAATTGACCGAGATATCTTCCTTAGAGAGTCTCTAGAACATGGGGCTGAGAGGGTCAGACTGTGAGATCTTCCTCAAGAGAGTCCCTGACTACCCTAGACTATAAGGGGAATTGACCGAGTGAACTTCCTTATAGAGTCTCATAAATTCGTATGACCAATCCAGAGGGGTTAGTCTGAGTGCACTTCCCAGAGGGTTGTGGTACTTCTTAGATAGGACCACAGGGGATAGATGTGAGTACTTCCCAGAGGGTATCCATCTTATTATCTATTTGTTTCACTGCTATTGATTTTTTGTGGATTGATTTCTGCCATGTATCATCCTATTTTACTGATTAATGTTTACTGCATATTGCTTGATGCTGCTGTTTACTGCTTATTGTACTTTTACCTGATATATACTCACTGACTGTTAGGCACAGATCTTCGGGTGAATTCCTACTAGAATTTTATCTCACACCCTTTTTGGGCCATGATTTTGGGCCCAATAAGACTGTGTTGTCGCAGGTACAGACAAGGGTAAGTTCACTTCGACCTCTAAAACTTGTTTTCTTGGAGCAAGAGAGCATGGGACCAAACTTTGTCTTGTGATGCTAAGGAGCTGTTTACTATTCTTTTGTATTTGTTTTGGTACTGTAGTGTTTTCTAGCATTGTGACTTCTTTGGATGCTTTCCTAGTTATTTATTATGCATCATTTCATATATACATATGTGCTCCAGTTGTTGATTTAGTCTTTTGCTGTTATATTGTTGGTTATTACTATTTCCTCTATTGCATGTTTATCATTCTTTCGCTGTGTACTCTGCCAATGAGGGTATAGTTTCCCCACTATCACACCCAAGGCCCTATCTGCTAGTCGGCAGGCTCTAGTGTTTGGGAATATGCGCTAGAGGCCATGTGACCAATTGGGTGTGGGGCACCTCTGGGTGGCTTACTAAACCGGGACGTTATAGTGAAGGGGTGAGTAAAACAATACTCAATGGGGTACCCTAAAACCAGAATGGTAAAGCAAAAGATAAAAACCTCAATGGAATGCATAGTTGTCTCTACTCAGGTATATTCCCATACATATACCATGAACATCTAGATATACCCATTTCAGCTACTAAGAAAACATGTGGCCCCAACCACACAACTGGATTCAATATTTTCATCAAAGGCTAAAGTCATAACACACAAACCAAGTGTAATGTCCCGGTTCTGGAAGTCGCCCAGAGGTGTTATGTACCGGGTTGGTCACATGGCCTAAAGCGCATTTCTCCGACTGTCAGAGGAAGCCGACTAGCAGCAAGGGCCTTGGGTGTGATAGTGGGGAAACTATTCCCTCATTGTAATAGTACACAATGGAAGTAAACCGCATACAATAGTGGAAGTAGTAATATCCAACAATAGTAAACAGTGGAAAACTAAACAATAAACAACTAGAGCACACACATATTTATGAAATGATGCATGATACATATGTCTAGGAAAGAAGCCAAACAAGTCACAATGCTGATACAATACTAATCCAAAGTAAAGAAAGAAAGGTAAACAGATAAGAAACTCCTCATCATCGCAAGCCTCAGCTTGGTCTCGTGCTCTCCTGCTCCAATGCAAGTCAAGTACCTGAAGTCGAAGGGTTATTTCCCTTGTCTATACTTGCAATAATATAATATGTTTAGGACCAAAAGAATGACCCAAACAGGGCGTGAGACTAAATTCCGGTAGGCAACGACCTAAAGATATGTGCCTAACATTCAGTGAGAAAATGGAAGGTAATAGTACAATAAGAAGTAAACAATAAGCAGTAAACAAGATGATACGTAATAGTAAAAAATCCACAAATCAACAAGCAGCAGTGAAGCAAACAGCTAACCACAAACATGAATCCCTCTGGAAAGTACTCAAAACCATCCCCTCTAGTCCTATCCAAGAAGTACCAACAACCCTCTGGGAAGTACACTCAGCCTAACCCCTCTGGTTTGCTAATACGAAATAATAAGTCTCTATGAGGAAGCACGCTCAGTCAATTCCCCTTATAGTTTAAGGTAGTCAGAGACTCTCTGAGGAAGATCACGCGGTCTAGTCCCATTATAGCCCCAAGGTCTAGATTCTCTATTAGTAAGCTCACTCGGTCAATTCCTCCTAGAGCCTCAGTTCTATCATAGACTCTCTGAGGAAGCTCACTCAGTCAATTCCTCCTATAGCATGGAGTGGTTTAAGAAAATTCTAACAAAACAAAGACTCCCTGAGGAAGCTCACTTAATCCATCCTCATGTAGTCTATAAATCTCAAGACTCTCTGAGGAATCTCACTCGGTCCATCCTCTTATAGTCTATAATATCCAAGACTCTCTGGGAACCTCACTCGGTCTGTCCCCTATAGTCTATAATGTCCATGACTCTCTGAGGAATATCACGTGGTCTATCCCCTTATAGTCTATTGCACCAGGTTCTCACATCCCTGTGTCGGTTAGTGCATAATAATGCTACAAGTCCAAATTAAAGCTACAGAGATACTTGGCTAACTAGTCTATGACATAATAAGAATGTCAGGAAACAACACTCCATCCTACGGTCACAAGGCAAGGAACACAGGTATAATGACCAAAGGATGAACAAGACCAAAAGGTCGTAACAGAGAAAGGCATGAGCAAAACATCCAAGCATAGCAATTATCGTCATACGTAACCAAATGACCTTTACACAAGAATACAAGAAAGTCAAGAAAACAACAGGGGAAAACAGTAAACACGCAATACCCCGTTCAAGGGTATTGGTGGAAATTGCACACAAAACACAAGGAATTTGAACGGAAAGGCACAAACCACCTACCTTGATGCTAGGAGATCTATATAGTTGAACCACGAGGCTTCAATCTCCGAGAACATCGTAGATCTATGAAAACGCACAAAACGTTCAAACCACGATAACTTGAAAAAGAGGAGGAATTAGAAAATGATTCCATATAAGAAGGAAGAACTTACCACTACAGTTCCAATGTAATTGACGACAGTCGATTTGGAGAATCGACGGAGGATCGGGGGCTCATAGGAGTTTTGCGACCGTACGAGATGCTCTCAGTCAAAGATTCTAGAGAAGAAGACAGTTTTGGGGTTAAGACGCGACCCCGGTCCATTTAATGAAAAAAACAATGTACACGGCATGTACTTTTGGAGTACACGACGCGTACTAGGATTTTACGTACTACACTTTAAGCGGCCTCCACAACACCCCTACATAGCTATGTGTGTGGCCTGGACACAGCCAGCACACGGCCTTGATCGGTAAGGGAGTACATGGCGTGTACTCATAAAGTACATGGTGTGTACTTAAAAAATATCCAGAAACTCCTCTTTTCTCAAAAACTCTAGAAAAAAAAAAGAAAAACATACCTGAAAAGAAGGTCTGGGTTCTTACTAACTCCCCCCCCCTTAAAAAAATTCATCCCCGAATTTCCCTAGTGAGGTGTGGAATAAGAAACCATGAACAGCTCTAGCCACTGCGATCGTACATCAGCCTCCCTCTCCCAAGTCTCGTCATGTACTCGCCCATGCTGCCATAGCGCCCGTACCAGAGGAATAGACTGACCACAGATAACATTCATACTACGATCGAAAATCTGGATAGGATGCTCCTCAAATGATGCATCCACTTCATGCTCAACCTCCTCAGGTTGAAAGACATGAGACAATTTTGAAAAGTAACATTAGAGATGAGAAATGTGGACGACGTTTTGCATATCCCAGTACCTATGAGGTAATTGCAATCGATAGAAAACTAGACTAACTCTCTCCAACACCTCAAATGGCCTGACATACCATGGTGAAAGCTTACCCTGTCTCTGAATCCTCTTGTGTCCCAACCTCGGTGCGACATGCAAGAAAACCAGATCCCCGACCTCGAACTCCAGAGGTCGTCTCCACTGATCAGCATACAACTTCTGTCGAGACTGTTCCATAGCCTTCCTCTTCTAAATAAACTCTATCTGCTCTGAGGTCTCCTGAAGAAGATGAGGTCCCATCAAAGCTACCTCTCCTGCCTCCAACCAGCATAAAGGTGATCATCATGGCCTACCATACAAATCCTCGTAAGGTTCCTTCTGAATAGTTTCTTGAAAACTATTATTGTAGGAAAACTCCAGAATAGGTATTTTCTTCTCCCAAGAACATCCAAAGTCTAGAATTCAAGCTCGGAGCATATCCTCAATCACCGGAATTGTACACTCAGGCGGGCCATCTGTCTAAGGATGTTATGTTGTACTCAAAAGTACCTCTATACCCAAAGCCTTCTGAATCCCCTGATAGAACCGAGAAGTAAAACGCGCATCATTTTCGGAAACAATTGAGTGTGAAACTCCATGTAGAAGTACAATCTCTCGGATGTACAACCGTCCTAGCTCATCAACACTGAAGGTCTCCTTCATCGACAAGAAGTGACCAACCATCGTAAGCATGTCGATGACAACCCAAACAACATCATTACCTCATGGAAACCTCGTCAAAACGGTCACAAAGTCCATTGTGACATCGTTCCACTTTTACTTCGGAATGGGTAACTACTGCAAAAGACCCGCTGGTCACTGATGCTCTACTTTCACCTGCTGACAAGTGGAACACCTCATGAAAAACCAAGCAACACCTCTCTTCATACCTAGCCACCAATACTGGAGGTGTAGATCATGATACATCTTGGTGATGCCAGGATGAACTACACAAACTGAGGAATGAAAATCCCGCATTAGCTCCTCACGTATGTCTGCTGGCACCCAAACGCATCCCTAAAAATGCAGGATATTATCCTCGCCCACTTTCCATCCAGGAATAGGGTCCTCTCCTGACACACTCTCCTATAGGACAAGGCATTCTGAGTCTGATAGCTTCCTTATTCGAACTCAGTCAAGAAGAGTAGAGGTTTCAGGTACAGAAGATATGAAGGTATTCCCATTTCTGTCATGCACCTCCAAATGCATCTCGGAGAACAGATCCATAAGCTGCCACTCATTGATGGCCTCCTGAACTGCTTGTATCTGAGTTCTCCTGCTCAACACATTAGCCATTGCGTTGCCTTTCCCAAGTGTATAGGTAAGCTCAATGTAAAAAAGACTGAAGATACTCGAACCACCTGCGGTGTCTCATATTCATATCACACTGAGCAAAGATGTGCTTGAGATTCTTGTGGTCGGTAAACACCACATGGTGCTCTCCCATAAGATAATTTCTCCAACAGCGTAAGGCATGAACAACTGCTACCAACTCCAGATCGTGCATCGGGTAGTTTCTCTCATGTGACCTCAACTGCCGAGACCTTTACGCAATGACTCAATCTCCTTACATCAGAAAGGCTCCCAGCCCGATACCTGAAGCATCGCAGTAGACCATATAGCTCTTTCCCAGATCTGGCAAGACTAGTATTAGTGCTGATGTCAACCTTCCTTCCAGCTCCTGACAGGCTGACTCACAGGAATATGACCATAATAACTTTTCCACATTCTTGGTCAGACCTGTTAGTGTTGCTATTAGGCATGAAAAGTCTTGTATGAAGCATATGTAGTATCCATCCAGCCTTAATAATATTCGTACCTCAATGACGTTCTTCGGATGCTCCCAGAAATCTACTGCCCTCACTTTCTCTGGGTCTACTGATACTACTGTCTCTGAGATAACATAACCCAAGAAGTGAATCTGGTCCATCCAAAAGTGGCATTTGGAGAGCTTAGCATATAACTGATGCTCTCTCAGTGTAATCAAAATGATCTCAAGATGGGGTAGCATGGTCGTGTTGAGTGTGAGAGTACACTAATATATCATCCACGAAAACCACCACGAAGGAATCCAAGTATGGATGGAACACTCGGTTCCTTAGTTCCTTGAAAACTGTAGGCGCGTTCGTGAGACCGAATGGCATAACCATATACTTGTATAGACAATACCTACTCCAGAAATTTGTAAGAGGTATATCATATGGTCTAATGCACAACTGATGATAACCAGATCTCAAGTAAATCTTCAAAAACACTCGGGATCCTTGAAGCTGATCGAAGATATCATCGATCCTCAGTATGGGATATCGGTTCTTGACCGTCAACTGGTTTAGCATATAATAATCCACACAAAGCCTGAGGGTTACATCTGCCTTCTTCGCAAATAATACAGGCGGACCCCAAGGATAAGTACTGGGTCAGATGAAACCCTTTGCCTGCAACTAATCCAACTATTTCTTGAGCTCTTACAACTCAGGTGTAGCCATCCTATAAGGAGGAATGGACACCGGTGCCTCTCCTAGAACAAGATAAATCGATGAGCCTACCTCAAGCTCTAGAGGCAAACCTAAAAAGTCCTTTGGAAATGCATCTCTAAAATGATCCACCACTGGAGGAAAGTCTAACTGTGAAGTCCCCAGGTCATCCAGAGAAATACTAGCAATCTAGGCCATAACCCCTCCGAGCCCATGATGTTTGGGTCCTGTTCGAATCTCCTAGACATCCCACTCGCCTCTTTGAAGAAAGGATCCACCCTCTGGTGATACGAAAATCACCCTGCGGTGATATCAATCGACGACTGTCTAGAAGGGTACTAACAAGTCCATTCTGATAATGACATCATAGCTCGTCATCTCTAGGACATAGAGGTCCCATACTAAGTGACACCCCATAAACTCAAGAGGTAACTCTCTGCACTAATGTACGCTAACCTCTATATCCCCCAACAGTGTGTCTCGATTGAATGTATCGGAAGAAAAAAAGATGTAGAGACCAAGGCTCTCCATAATAAAAATAGATATAAAACTATGTGTACCACCAGTATCGAAAAGAGATGAAGATAAAACATAGGCTACTAAGATCATACCTCAAACTGTAGAAGGGTCTGGATCCTGCTCCTGATAGGTCTGCTCCACTGCAAAGGTCTGGCCTGTACCGCGGCCCTATGACCCTGGCTAACCACTCTGAGCTGATCCACTCTGTTTCATTGGTAACCTGGTGACTGACCACCACAGCCGCGACCTCCACCTTGGACTGAATGGCTGAAATAACTCCAGTTCCCAAACTAGTGAGAAACTGGTGATGCATCCCCTGTACGTAGGGTCATAGAAGAATCCCTACCACCATATGTAGGTGATAAGATTTGAAAAAAACGCTGAAGATGGCCCATCTTGCCACAAGATCGGCACTCCATCGGGTCTCTCTGGCACTGAGGCCTAGTATACCCGCTCCTCCTGCATTGATAGCATACTACATACCTGCCCGAAGAAACATTCCACCTACTCTGATCTCCTCAAGTAGACTCCCTACGACGCTTCCTGCTATTCGTAGGAGGAACACTGACTCTAGATGTCAAACCACCCTGGATCTCTACTCCATAATCCCATAGATTGCACTCTGTGATCAGCACCTAGTTAACGATATAGGATATCGAATTCAACATGAATATGTTCACCTGCGAGCGGATGTCGTGCCTCATACCATCCTCTAACTTCCACGCAAGGAATAACTCATTGCCTGCTGGAATCAGCATGAAATGCAGCATCTTGGTAAAGCGAGATGAGTACTCCATAATAGAAAGAGTACCCTGCTTCAGACTCATAAACACCCGGGCTCGATCATCCCTCAAGGTCTTCGGGTAGAATTAATCGTAGAAGATGTGTTGAAACTCATCCAAAGTCATACTTTGTTGGCGTCCTGACTACGATATCACCTCCCACCACCTCTTGAAGGAGTCTCGGAGCATATAGGTCGCGAGATTCACCCTCTTCTCTGGAGGTATCTCTAGATGCTTGAAAATTGTCAGCGTGGCCTCTAGCCATGACTCTGCAGCCTGAGGTCCTCCATTACTTGAGAAAGTAGGAGGGTGATTCTGCAGGAAAACCCGCATCAACTCTATCATCGATGGGGCAGGAGGCGACGCTCCCTGGACGTTCTGCATCATCCTCAGAAAGTCTTCCCTAAACTACGCATCAATGCCTACAACTAGTATAACTGCTGGTGCCAAGGCTGGCACAACAGGAGGATCTGCAGGAGTTCCCTAATTGGCCATATCCGATGTCTAATCACCATCTGGCAGCTGACGTACAACTGGAGGACGTCTCAGTGGCATAACTCTGAAAGGTCAAATTCACACCTTATATCAGGATTATGAATGACTAAGAACACAAGAGTACAATATGGGAACAGTATAAAAAAATATTCAAGTTTTACAAAACACGACTATAGAGCCTGTATAAAAACTACACGGTGTGTTCTTTTAAGCCATTCACATGGGCGTGTAATTATGCCACAACTGGTCGGGTAACTCTCCAAAAACACAGTGTGTTTTCCCCACACACAATGTGTATTTAAACTCTATTACCCTACCCGAGTCTCATTAGATGGATAACCCACATGCCCCTCTTAATCCTAGACTACGCAGCGTTTTCACAAAGGGCACGACATGTGTTAGATAAGGTTTCAATGACCCGTGTTATTAGTTACATGGCCGGCTACATGGATCACTCTACATGGCGTGTTTCCTGAGAACACGGAATATACTTGATGGTTTTCCCCGACTCGTGTTGTTCGTGACATGGCCGGTTACTTAGGTTACACAACACGACGTGTAAAAATAGGACACGGTGTGTAAATTTAAAGTTTCAACCATCTGTGTCATTATTCACAAGGGTAGACACACGGTCACTACAACACGGCGTGTACGTACCATACACGGCGTGTTCCTGAAGATTTTTCACAACCTTGTGTATCTGCCCCCATAGTCAGTGACACGGTTTAATAACTACACGGCCTGTATTAATAAAGTACACATTGTGTATTCTAGGTTTTTCCGGGAAGTATCTCAGAAACTGCTCTGATGCTCATAAAAAATAGAAAACAAGAGTTAAGGTGCCAAATTCCGATCCATGAGGGGCCATACTCCCTGCGAATCAAAGCTTGGCATCTTATAAATGATATAACAGGGAAACCAGGCAATGATCCACCAAATTCCGGTCCATGAGGGCCCATAACACCTCAAGAACCGAAGTTTGGTGTCCATCTAAGCAAAGTAATATACAAACAAATTCTCTATCAAACAACAGAGATTCTATTAAAGCATCTATCACAATAGCATGCACAATATACACAACGTCTATCACAACAACATGAAATCGCTAATGCATCCTATATGGCATGGAAATAATGCATGGCATGTGATTTCTAGCAAGTGCCTATATGATGCATGAGATGGCATACCCTCATCTCATCAGTTTGCGACAAAAATAGAACCGCAATAACAACAACGGTAACAGCACAAAGCATGTGAATCACCCAACGGTGAAATCAAATCAACTGTAAAAGTGTAAACCAATAAAACTGCATTAAATGAGGTATTATGGATTTTCCATATACACAGGTTAGCTACTCCTGAGCACAACTTATTACCAAGTACCTATTCCATCCTATCCCTGGCTATAGACTCCAAACAGTAAGTCAAGAGAAAATAATTCCTTTGATACCACTTTGTAATGTCCCGATTCCGGAAGCCGCCCAGAGGCGCTCCGTACCTGGTTGGTCACATGGCCTCAAGCGCATTTCCCCGAATGCCAGAAGCTGCCAACTAGCAGCAAGGGCCTTGGGTGTGATAGTGGGGAAACTATGCCCTCATTGGCAGAGTACACAATAGAAGTAAACCACATATAATAGCAAAAGCAGTCATATCCAACAACAGTAAACATCAGAAAACTAAACAATAAACAATTGGATCACACACATATATATGAAATGATGCATGATACATATGTCTAGAAAAGCATCCAAACAAGTCACAATGATGAATAAAATACTAATACAAAGTAAAAAAAGAAAGTTAAACATATAAACAACTCATCAGCATCGCAAGCCTTGGCTTGGCCCCATGCTCTCCTACTCCAATGCAAGTCAAGTACCTAAAGTCGAAGGGTACTTTCCCTTGTCCATACCTGCAACAATATAATTTGTTTGGGCCCAAAAGCATGACCCAAATAGGGTGTGAGACTAAATACCATCAAGTAACCACCCAAAGATCTATGCCTAACAATCAGTGAGCATATGGAAGGTAATAGTACAATAAGTAGTTAACACTAAGAAGTAAACCGGATGATACACAACAGTAAACAATCTACAAATCAACAAGAATCAGTGAAGCAAACAGCTAACCACAAACAAGAATCGCTCTGGAAAGTACTCACAGCCATCCCCTATGGTCCTATCCAAGAAGTACCAACAACCCTCTGGGAAGTACACTCAGCCTAACCCCTCTAGTTTGGTCATACGAAATTATAAGACTCTTTGAGGAAGCACGCTCAGTCAATTCCCCTTATAGTCTAATTTAGTCAGGGACTCTCTAAGGAAGATCACGCGGTCTAGTCCCCTTATAGCCCCTCAGTCTAGATACTCTCAGAGAAAGCTCACTCGATCAATTCCTCTTATAGCCTCAGGTCTATCACAGACTCTCTGAGGAATCTCACTCGGTCAGTTTCTCATATAGCCTGGAGTGGTTTAAGGAAATTCAAAAAAAATAAAGACTCTCCGAGGAAGCTCACTCGGTCCATCCTTCTATAGTCTATAAATCTCAATACTCTCTGAGTAATCTCACATAGTCCATCCTCCTGTAGTCTATAATATCCAAGACCCTCCGGGAAGCTCACTCGGTCTATCCCCTATAGTCTATAATTTCAAAGACTCTCTGAGGAAGATCACGTGGTCTATCCTTTTATTGTCTATAGCACGAGGTTCTCACGGCCATGTGTCGGTCAGTGCATAATAACTCTATAAGGCCAAAGTAACCCTACATAGTTACTTGAATAACTAGTCTACAACATAATAAGCATGTCAAGAAAGAACACTCCATCCTACAGTCATAAGGCATGGAAAACAAGTACGACGGCCAAAGGCTGAACAAGGACAAAAGGACATAACAGAGAAAGGCATGGAGAAAACATCAAAGCATAGAAATTATCCTCATACATAACCACATTACCTCTATACAAGCATAAAAGAAAGGCAGGAAAAAAACATGGGAAAATAGTAAACACGCAATACCCCATTCAAGGTTATTGGTGGAAATTGCACATAAAACTCAAGAACGTCGAATAGAAATGCACAAACCACCTACCTTGATTCTAGGAGATGGATATACTTCAACCAAGATGCTTGAATCTTCTTAGAAATTCATAGATATAAGAAAACACACAAAAAGTTCAACCCATGATAACTTACAAAAGGAGAGGAATTGGAAAATGATTCTCTAGAAGAAGGAAGAGCTTATCGTTGCGGTTCCAACACAATCCACGGCGGCCGATTCAGAGAACCGATGGAGGCTCGGGGGCTCGGAGGAGTTTCACGTCCATACGGGATGCTCTTGGTCGATGAAGCTATAGAAGAATACAGTTTTGGGGTTAGGACATGACCCCGGTCCATTTAATGAAAAAAAAGTACACGACATGTACTTTTGAAGTACACAGTGTGTACTAGGATTTTCCATACTCCACTTTAAGCAGCCTCCACATCACCCCTACATGGTCGTGTGTGTGGCCCGGACATGGCCAGCACATGACCTCGCCCGGTAAGGGATTACATGGCATGTAATCATAAAGTACATGGCGTGTACTTCAAAAATTTCCAAAAACTCCTATTTTCTCAAAAACTCTAGAAAAAAAGAAAAACATACCTGAAAAGAAGGTCCGGTTTCTTACACCAAGAGATCACACTCCACAAGCTCAACCATCCCTAATAGAACCCATATGAGAGGTTCAATTCATCAAGTACTATCCTAGAATTCCGAATGGTACGTATGAGAGGACATACTCTATCAGGAACATTCAACTAGGTCTGACTCTAGTTCCCGACACTGGAGGTCAAGTCATTACATCCTTGCAACCCATGCAAGACTAAAGTAACCCAAGTGAAGAGTCCCTCCCCTCACCATTGTGAAACATTGAGGGATTATTGCTCCAGTCTATCATGAGATACCTCAGTCGCTATTGAAATCAGTTCCCCTGCCTCAGTCCAATGAGGGAGAACTAGTTCCTATATAGTTATTGATCTCTTCAAGTGGAGGGGCCTACTCCTCATAACTGTGTATTGAATTCGACGAAGCTCCAACTCTATGGGGGACCTGCTCCCCATCGCTACTCGAAGATGGGGATTATGACTCTGTAAGTGAGGAAAAGTGTTCTGGTTATAATAGGGGGGTACTAATAATTAAGGAACCTAAACCATAATCGACAGAGGAGTACAATTTAATATATTGAGGACCCACACCGTACTTGGTAGGGGAGTACCACTGAGTGCCTAGAGGACCTGCACCCTGGTAATATAGTGGAGTACCAATACTATCAGTATGTTTTCTATAGGGTACCCACACCATATTATGTTAGGGGATTACTGACCCAAAGATAGAGGACCCGCTCCCTGGCATGCCAGGGGAGTACCGACTCTTCCATAGCACTGCGTAATGAGGACCCACATCCTAGGACAACATGGGAGTACTGACTCCTACAATAGAGAACTCGATCCCTACCTGATAGGGGATTAAAGACTCAATAATCATTAGGTATATTGGTCCTATGCCCTAGTCCAATTGGGGAGTACCGATTCCATGGATAGAGGACCTTCTCCCTAGCACAACAGGGGTGTGCTGGATCTTCCTTTATGAACTTCTATGTGAACCCTCTCCATAATCCTACAGGGGAGAAACACTCTCAGAAGAAACCAACCAATGGAAAAAGAACCCATACCCAAAACATGGAGAGTCCTATCTCTGGAAAAGCTGAGTGATATGGGGTACCCATATCTTGATTCATCAAGGGAGTAATTGTCCTAACATATCATCATAAGAATCACCCCGATTCTGCCCAAAGTCACCTCGTACCGGGTAAGATTACTATTCAAATCAAATAGGTCATACTGAAACTTTATAAAAAACTCTCTTAGAGTATCTCAAAAGTACCGTCTCATCCCAAGTGTCTGAACTCCACAGACACCACATCAAACAAATGATCCGTTTAGAAGTTATAGGTGTTTTAGCGAAACGTGGGCAGGTTGGGTCTGGGTCTAGTTTGACCCAGCCCGGGTCCATCGAACTGACATAGGTCCAACCCGATCCAATGGGCCCAACCTAAACTTCCTAGGCCTGGCCCAACCTACTAGGCCATAGGTTCGGCTCGACCTGCTTCTATGGGAACAATCCACCAGCAGCAACCAGACCCACCTTTGAGCGGGTCGGTTCCTCTAGATCGGACGCAGCTATGCCGCTTCCTTTGTTCACCCATCACCAAAAAATGGCAAAGATAGTCCATACAACTGGTCCGTGTAGTGGACCAAGTCTTCTGGAAGGACCCATGATAGAGTCACTAGTCCAGAACACACATCAGATTCTTCCACACATCGGTCGAGCATCTTCCGCCACAAGCTCCACTATAGCATGCCGCCCCACTATCCTACGCGTGGCCAGTGCCGCCGTGTGCCGCCAGTGACCCACAAGAACTTTTCGTGGACCCCTGGATGCATTCCAAGGGTCTTTTTTTGACCCATAGGGTGTTCTGGAACCCTCGGTTCATGTTCTTCACTGCCTAGGGATCAAATCTCCATTGAAATCCATTCTGATGAAAATCATCCAATATACAGTGTCTCATACACCACTTTGGCCCAACCACAACCATCTTAGTTTCACCAACATCATTTTGTGTCCACTAGTGGGTGGTAAGGATAGAAAAACCATAACGGAAACAAATCAGGAAACAATATTCAACCGTTGTTTGCTATGGCTTTGATTTTTTCCCATTAGAAGGATCAGAACACAAAATAAACTCCCAGAGTCAAACCAAATAAATACCCTCATTCAAGAATGACAATCCCCAGGTCAACATGTTTGGGATTTGATCTATAGTTTTTATTTAAAACCAAGAAAAAAATGAAAAATACTAAATGACAACCTCTACCTGGGTCATATCTGTAAATGGTGATGAACAGTGTCGCTTCGTTCATCATTCTGTGATCCTCGGTTTACGGTCGTTGTTCAATCATTGTTGGTGAAAATCCATTCGACAAGGGGGGTGGTGTTTGTTATCATCACGCACCAGAGCATCAGAGTAGAACCAAGATTGTGCCAATAATCATTCACCATCTACTTGGCCTTAAAAGTACAAAACAAGAATTATTGCTTCATTTATGTTACTTTTATAATGGAATTACACTGTTTCATTTAATTAAACAATGTATTCTGTTTTTCTTGGTTGGAAAACCATTTGGATAAAAAGATTTGAATTTCAAAAAATAAAAATAAATCATGATTATTTTATTTAATTTTTCATTAAAAAGTCAGCAAAATAATTTTTCAAGTTTACCTATGCCGGTTGATGTTAAGTACTTTCGAGGTGAATCTTCTTGTTCTGAGATCAAAAGTTCCCTCAGATTTTTTATCCAAGAAATGGTTTAAAAGATTGAAAATAACTATCACATGTTTAATTCATAAACCTAAAAAAGTTCAAATATCCATTCCGGCCAATCTGGTTCTTGGAATTACGTTATGTCTCGGAACCTACTCTCGTAAAAATCCCATTTAAATTTGAAAAAAAATCCATGTAATTCTTGGGAATTATAATGCTCCTTGGGATCCCAACACATTTTTTCATCAATTATGGATAGATAAATATGATAATTGTGAATGATCTAACATCACCTTCTTAACTTGTATTATTGTTGAAACACATATTCATTTCCTAAATTTTATAATTCCATTATTTTTATAGTTTATCTATGGAATATTTAAAAGTTATAATAGTATCTCTATAACCATTGTTTTCCATCTTTAATCATCATATTGATGTAATCTTGATCCATTATTTGGTAGTAGTAATATTTATACTCTTTACTTAGGATTTTAAAGACCATATTATTCAAATCCATGAGCAATGTGTTACTTTATATGCTCATCAAAGACAAAGTTTAATTATCCTTAAAATTAATAGGATAAAAACCATATTTTACATCCCAATGTTGTAATATATTGAGTATTAATAGTCCTTGAAACTGTCCAGCAATATTATTTGGTGTAATTTTAACTCCTTTTTTAAAAATAAATACACTAATTTCTATGGTTAATATAAATTCACCATTTTAATCATAGTGATGAGGTCGCAAAATGATCAATGAAAATTCTACTGTAATAATCTATAAATAATGAATACTATAATTTATCTCATTATAATTTAATTTTTGTAAATTATATGAATTTAAATTTAAAATATTAATAAGGACACCTACTAAACACTATAATGACGTATCACTAAATATTATAAACCCTTCTACAATATAGAGAATTTTATGATTTTATATTGTTTCAAATAGCATCATAATACCTTTAAATAATTTCAAAACTTTTTATATATAGATGAAATTTCTTCCCTTATATGTTAGCATGGTAATAATATTCGGAAATATTGAGAAATTTGTGACCAATAGTCAGTAATATTTCACAAATCTAAAAAAATTATTTTTATCATAGTGGTTTATTTTTAAAATTATTCAATCACTTCTATATTTTATGGGTCTATAGTTATACAATTGAATATGATTACATATCACAATATTGATTCTTTTTAAATAAAAACTATCAATTTTAAAAAATTATTTATAATATATCTTTTAGTAAAACTTTATCATAATCCTCTGTGTTTCTTTATGTTCTTTCTTTCTATTAGAGTATATGAGACTATCATTAATAAATAAATACAAATTTTTTTAGGTGATCTCTAATGGCTATATTAATTAGATAAATGAACATAATAGGGTAATTGTAATGTCCCAAATGAATTACAATGAATTTATAGATCCCATATCTTGTTTGGAAGGATATCTTTGATATATCTTCTCTATTAGCCCATAATTTATGGTATCAATATCAACAATTCACCTTTAAGACGTATTTATATCCTCTTATTTGATTAACGAAATGATAAATACATAGAATATGATATTTTTCATGATCATGATTTTGTTAAGATTATGATAAAAAATAAAATGATCCATCAAACTATCCTTAATCTACAAAAAAGAAAAATTTACCTCCCTATGATGAATCACTAGGCTGTAGAAAAAAATTATATAGATTTTCATAATGTTTCATTAATAAATTTTCTAACACAATGGGTTCCATTATATGAATTCTCATGCACATTATAATATCACATTATATGGGTTAAATTGAAAACTCCAACACATGATTTGGGAGACGAATATATAGTTACTCAATAATTGTGCCAATATACTTTTTTATGATTTGAATTCTCTAATATCGAGATCATTCTCAACCATTTAATTTTTTAATCTATCATTTTTAGGTATCAAAACCCATATTATTAATTTATCCCGCAATGTGGGAAACTAATTTTTCTTGTGCTGATATTCAATCATGGGATTATTTTTTATGTCAGATGAGATTTAAATTTCTTAATAATTTAAATCATCTATATACAGAGAGATCTAGTCGATGACCAGTATTAGAATTATCTACATAATAGGATAAATAATTATATTTGTATGAAGTAACATAAAAAAACTTGTTGGAGAGGATTTATGTATATTGGTTGAAATCATCATTCCACGATGTGTTTTCAAAAAACATAAAAATAGGGGGGTTGATTGGGGGTTTATGAAATCATAGAAAAAATGTTATACATTTTATAATATGAATAACTAAAATAAAATTATTCATTTTAAATCATGATTGTAGAATAAGTGTACCTTTATACAATTCATATTAATGATCCACCATAGTGATTGTGATTTTATTTTTCCTTATGGATTTACTTTGTGTTATATATTTTTATGTTTATTTTAATCATCATAAATTTGATTATGGAATTTATTTTCATAGGTAATATATTATTTGAATTTAAATAATTTATGTGTAGGTCAACAATTAGAATGTATTTTATTCTCACCCATTACATTGGAATTCAGATGAATCTATTTGTTATAATTAAGAACATTGTTTCATGTCCTTCCACTCATGAAACATTTTCTTACACCATATATGAAATTTCCTGTGTGATTCCCCTAAAATTTGGGGAACAAAGGAGACTATAATTTCATTTCTCTATGATATTTTTAATTTTATTTTCCAAGAAACACCATATTTCTTTTCTGTTATCTAGAATAATGTTATTCTATAGATTCTATTTCTAGCTTATGTGAACAACATACAATTTAATCATGTAAACAAAAGTCCCATATTGACCATTCCTTTAGAATATATTTTTTACACTATACAAGAATTCAACCATTATACTGGTGTTAGTAAAAAAATTTGAGGCATACCTCAAGAGTAACATATGTATTTATTCATAACTACCAACTCAGTTATCATATATTTAATTAAAATCATGAAAAGCTTCTAATTTTTATGATAAGAGTTATTCAGAAATATTCTGGGAAAATAATTTTCAGAAAAATATCCAATTATATAGAGTATAATTTTTCTTCATCATCATATTCATATTGTGTTTTTGAAATTTTTCAGACTCTTCGTTAAAATGAAAAATAATTAAAATATCCTCTTAATAGTTTGACCATTATAAAACTGAAAATATCTTCTCTATTGTATTGAACTATTTCTCAAGGAATATTTGGCTAGATGACATATTGTATGAGGGTTGAAAATTACACATGGAAAACTCACTAGAATGTTATTCCTTTCTAAGTGAGTTTAGGGTCTCAATATGATATCCATTATTATTGAGATATTTCAAACATTAATTGATCATTTCCATAATATTTTTTACATAATACTTTGTATCATTAGATTTATATTTTGGTAAAACATTGAACATTCCATCAAGAAAATTATTTAATATTTTCCTTTTGTTTCTTGATAGTATATTAAACAAAATTATGTAAGAGTCCTTATATATTAATAATTATTTAAAAGGAATCTATAAACATTGAAAATTTTACTCATAAATGATGTTCAAAACATTGAATATAAGTCTTAATATTTCAATATAGGACTTCCATGGTCATATTCATATTAGTTTTTCAATAATATCATTTTTGTTATTGCATCATAAAACTGAATTTCAATACTTTATAATGGTTCATAATGTTAATTTTAATCAAAATAATTTATACATCTACTATAAAAAAACTATTAATACTGTTATGTCCATTTTAATTCCCCATGTTATGAATGAGTTTATACATAGAATACATATTTTTGGGTCCTTACTCATTGGTGAATCTATACTATATCCTACATCAACTAGTTATTTAAATAAAAATGGTTTCATTACTAGGAAACAAAAAACACCATACATTACCAAAATGATATGATGTTTTATTGTGTTTATCTATATCCATGGGGTTTTTATTATTTCTCTCTACTACTAATGCTCCCAAAAATATAAGATAATGTCAAAAAATAACTCAACTCATCTTAGATACCAACTATGAAGAACCAACCAAGAAAACATATATTTCATTATAATTCGATAATTTTAACATTATATATTGCATTATTATCAAAATCCATGAACCCAAATGATTAGTTTCTTTGTATATTAGCTATATTAAAATATTACTTCACATTATTGTGAAAATTTAATTATAATTACACCAATATAGATCCCTTTCAAAAAATATCATTTTTTATACCCATAATTATAATATATGGAATATATTCTTCAAGAAGGGGTGATCTAAATAACTAAATAATTAAAAATGTATCAAAGATACCATTAGGGTTTTGATCATAATAACATGTAATAATAAGACAAATGGTGGAATATGTCATTAAAAATAACATGAAACAACAATAGATTTATAAAAGTCATGAAAAACCAACATATAACCTCAAAATGATCCAAAATATAACATGTAATAAATTTTTAGAAACAATGGTCAACAATCACGATCCATAGAGCATAATATAGGTATGTTGTGTAAAATTGAAATACACTATAAATATAATCATTGGAAACCACTACATTGTTATAAATATAAATGATTAAAATCAATAATTTTGTAAAAAATAATAATTATTCATGCATTAGGTGGTAAGGAAAAAAATTACCATGTCACTGATTATGATAAAATAAAAATTCACACACATAAGGTTGTGAAAAAATGAATAACGGTCCTGACTTTTGTTGTGAAGAAATAAAAATAACCACAAATCGTATCATTATCACGTGAGATATAAAGCATAAACATGTTAATTGGGGGGTGTTATAGGACCAAACCAATCAATTATAATCATGCATACATATGGGTTCCACATGAAATCAATAATTCTTAACATCTTGAAGAACCCATGGAATTAAAATGGGATTCATAACATTTCAAAATTTTATCACATAAAGTGACATCAAGAATATTTTTGGTTAAAAAAAATCATTCACCAAAAATGTGTATTTAATAATTTGATTTATAGGATAAGTAAAAATGAATTAATCCACAGAATATTATTCATTTTGAGATATAGAAGAAAATTTATGTCCAACCATAAAAGGTGTTTTTGTAAAATATTTCTTAACTTTATTAAAAACTAAAATTTTATGAGTTATATTTAAAAGTTACATTAGATAATTTTATATAAAGTACATTTTCAAATAGTAGTCAGAATGAAATAAATATATTTTATTAACAAAAATTATTAATTTTTAAATCCAAAACGTGTGTATTGAAAGATAAAATATTTTATTGTGAGAGAAATATACAGACTAACATTTAAATATTCCATTTTTGAAACACACATCATTCAAAGAGTATCAATTCTTCATTATAATAATTGATGAAGATATGGAATCATATAATAACAAATTAGTATGTACGAAATAAAAAAATAGATGTTTATAAAGAAGCATTATAAATCAAAGGACTTATTATTTATAAAAATTTATTTTGTCTTCAAAAATATCATAATACAAAAGAAATAAATTGAGTGAGATTGATATATATTACAAAACCACTTTAATTTTATGAAAATTATAATAAAATATATTTATATAGTTATACAAGAACCATATAAAAGAAAAAGTGCAATGAAAATTGAATATTCCTAAAATAAATATCATGGGGATTAGTAATCCCTCACAATTACTCTTTTAATCCATAATATAGGTCTATGATCTGATATAAAAAACATCACAATCATAATATCTTTTTAAAATCTCACAGGCATCTATATTACATGTTTTAATTTTTTATTATAATTATCATATACCGATAAATTAGTTATTTAATGTTTATTTTCATCACTGAATGTATTTAATTTTGATTTTTTGTATATGTTTCATAATGGCAATTACAGACTGTAATCAATAATAACATGATTTTATTTCTATGATTGTTTAATGTACTATAATAAATAATTCTTAATGAGGATTTAAGTTTTAATGTAATTACCATTTACCAATATTCATTATTTTTACATATGGAATTAGTGATTATGATGTTTCTAAATTTTTTATTGAACAAAGGTTTGTATAATAATAAGAAATTAAATATTAATATTAACTTTGATAAGTATTAATAATATATTTTTTATATTTTTTATTCATTAAAAAAATTCATAAACCATCCATGTACTATGGTGAATAAAAAATAAATATGCTTCACATAGAGGTGGTAGTCTGCATATAACTCAAGTAGAATTTTAATTTCCATTTGGATGGGAGGGTGATAAATAATTTTTGAACAATAAATTTTAAAACTATTTAGTATAGAAATGATACTGAATAATTATATTGTAATTTTTAGAATATGTATGGGTGAGGGAGGATGACAATGATAAAGAATATATAGTTAATGAGTTTGTAATACTTATGATTATTCATTGAATCTTTTCGTGAAGGATACTTTTGAAATAAAGGGAATTAGAAACTTTTATAAGAAAGGGATACAAAAGGATTATTCAAGTTCTAGGTAATTTAATTTTTCTATGGTTTGATGTAATTATGAAGAAAATGATGGGTAAGATGTCGGTGGAATTTTTCCTATTTTTTATGTGAATAGAGTTACATATCATTGGAAACATAAGTTGTATATGTGGTAAATGTAGAACCATATGGGTGTCAATTATGTTAGATGATGAATGCTTTTTGAGACTAGTGGGAATTTCATTAAAAACTAAAAAAATTAACTGCTTTATGTTTCATGAAAACAAAATAAAATTCAATTCAATTTACATTACCCATTTTTACACACATATTCATTCGGTAAATATTTAGCAAAGAGAAATTATTGTTTTGAAAATTATAATATGGACATTCATAACATGTTTTAGTTTTCATAATCAGAATGAGGAATCTATTTAAGTAATTTAATAATCAAAATAGTATGTAATTTTCATTAATTTTAAAATATACGATATATAAATATAATTGTTTATATAGAAAAATGACTTTGTAAATATTAATTTTTCATATTGTAATTTCATATCTATTATTAATTATAATAGTTTTAATATATTTTTAATTCAAAAAATATATATTTTGGATTTCATTATTTTGTTAGAAAATCAAATTTATGCTGAAATTTATTTTATTTTGTAGTAATATAGATTTTTATGCACAAATTATTCCTATTAGTAATTTAGCTACATTATTTGATTAAATTTATATTATACAATAAATTTAATTTTCCATGAATGAAAAAAATTAAATGTACACAAATAAATGTTATATATATAAATAATTAGTTACAATTATAATTAAAATAATCTGTTATCTAATATTCTACTTAGATATCCCCTTATGATTACTATTAAATTTATAATGATTATATATGAAATGATCATCATCATGGGTGGAGTTTATAAAATAATGGATCTCAAGGTGTGGGTGATTGTTACACTATAATGGATGTCATGGTGATTTCCACGATCATGGACATCTCTTACAAAAAATTTCACACAAGATAAACTTATTGCAGTTCATCTTGGACATGGCCTTTGGAAAATATTAAATATGCTACCTCATTTCAACAAATAGAAAAATTGGAGTCATACATATGTATTCATTTACCAAATTTCATTTCTTAGAATTTATCTATTGATTATATAATAATATTACTTATATTTATATGAACCAATTTAATGGAAATTTTACAAAAAACATATTATATTGTGGATTATTTTCCATTCAATGATTTTTGAAAAACAATATATCATATCTTATAAGGAATTATGATTTATAGGGTGTTTCAATTATCAGTGCACAATCAATATCATATATCTTCTCCCATTTATTTATGAATAATGAATAATCCAACTCTAAAATGTTCAAATTTGATTCCCCTATGTAATCCACTACTTTTCCCCATAAAAGAAAGATAGTTACAACCCCTTTGTTAGTGAATCCAAATATATCTTCTATGAATGGAAAAAATTATGGTCATAAGTCTATGAATTGAATTTAAAAGAGAAAAAATATGTTTCTATAAATAGAAATTCCCATTGTGGGGTGGGGGTCCTCTGTCCATATCATATAAATGGGGAGTGTTAATTGGAATCAATGAACAAATAAATGTCTTTTAAACTATTTTTTGGGTAGTTCCTTGGGAATGATTTTCATAATCTGATCATTAGTCAACATATACTCAAATTTCTCTAACCATTTATCATCCTTCCCCATGATAAAGTTATACATGATATTGGTGAGATATTTCCTGGAATGGTGGATTGGATTTTTGATAAGTTTGATTGTTCTTGAGTTATCACACAAGATTTCAAGATGAATTTTTTACAATAGTGAAAACTTATTCAAGAATTCGTTTTATCTATATTAGAAAATTTCATTCTTGCATATCCATATTACATCATCCTCTTTAGTTACCAAAGTGATAAAAATTTTATTCTTATTTAGATATGAAATGAAATATCACGCAAAATTAAAAATACTTCTAGAGGTTGACATGACTTAAAAAATTAAACGTAACCAATCTATATAATTTAACCCAAATAATCACATTCTATAATGTTATATGATAAAATAGACCAATGTACACAATTTATTTGATGTATCATGGTATCAATATCATCACTAAAATGTGAATAACATTATGGGATAACTTGTACCATGAAACCTAACCTGTGGAAAAAGAAATGCTTAGTATTGTTGTTGGAATGTATAAAAGACATCCATTAAATTGTCTGTATTATGTGATATTATCCTTCCTTCTACCATCATAATTTGAAATATAAATATGGGTAGTTGGTTGGGTTTTCATTAGTCAATAATAATATTTAAAATAAATCTTGAGACCCTCTTTAGTGTATTTGGATATGAAAATAGTGGCACAAAACAATCCATGAGTCACATGTCAGTCTAAAAAATCATTAACTCCCCCACCTCAAATGTCTCCAACTCTAAGCTCATACATTCCAAAATTATCTAGTAGCATTATTTTTATGATCCTATAAGGATTATGTAAATGAATTATATGGGAACCAATATTCATGAAAAAAATATATTCATTATGTAGACATTATTATTAACATTGCCTTAGTAAATACCAATAATTTCTATATTCTGATCCATCATTAAATACTAAAACGTTTGTACCAAAATTATACCATAAAAAATCTTTCAAAACTATAAAATCATGTATTTTAATTTCAATAATTTTAATATTATTTTATTTTGTATCATGGACTTCATGTTTAAGAGCATTATTGATGAATATATATTTTATATCTGTTTATTAGAAAATAAACAACATTTTTACTCAAATGTAAAAGAAAATTCCAATTGATTTTAATCATTTAATGGGGGATAATATATCATTTTAATTATTGAAATTATATTTGGAATATCCATTTCAAAAATTTCATTCTTTTTTGGTGTCACCAATTAATATTAAATGAGTTTATTTTCGAACACCAACTTGGTTCTTATAAAATTTTTATTCACTATCCTTAGAATACCATATCATGTTTCATTATTCAAAATATGTTAAAGTTCCTCACTTGTTTATTTGAACAATTTAACTTATATTAAAGCCTATTCAAAATACATTGGATTTACAAAAGTTAAAATAGAGTTTTTTTTGTAGAGTCATCAACACACATGTTTTCACTAGAGCTATTAAGTCACCAATGACGTTTCACTGAGTGATTAAAACCCTTAATAATTCTATTTTTTCCTGGTATAATTTTTTCATATTCCTTATCATATGGGTATTCTTTTTGGTCCACATTTGAACCATGTGCTCCACCTATACTATTCACTTAAGCATCACTTTCCTATGAATCTTTATCACTATAATGAAAAAAAATTATTGGCTTGTGATGTTTGATTAGTCTCTAAAATATTTATATCTTTAATGTTTATAATTTATCCATGTATTTTATTATAGGATATTTATACTAAAATAAGAAGAACACCCAGGGAGTCTTCCTTTAACCCAATGATAATAAAAATGGCAGATATTGTCTTTGTTGTGATTGAAACATTTACCCCTAATGAATTTAATGTTGTTCAATAAATAAATCTCTTAGTATAATTAATTTTAATGTGTAATTTATCCATCAAGTCATTATAATTTCTTTTTAGAGATATATACATATGTATGAAATAATCCCATGTAATATTTCATAGGTAGGGTTTTTATCAAATAACATTTTTGGTGCTATGTTATTGATATCTTAGTTCCTCATCCCGATGACATGATTTTTTTAATGAGTCCACAATAATACAACTTTGGGCCATGACTATTTTTCAATATATTCTTCAAACCTAATTGTTTATGAATTAAATTTCATTATTAATCTAGTTTATCTAAATTTTAAGCCTATGAATCTTCACAAAAAATCTGCAGTACCACTGAATATACATGAACAATTTGAATTTATGATATATTATCACCATCCATGACACCCTAATGAATTTGTCGATTAATTAATTTTATTTCATTTTTCTATCAATAGATTTATGTAAAATGTTTCTATAAATTGATAGGCACCGACATCAATAATGTTTTTGAGTTATTTTATTTCATCTTTATTTATTCATAATGATATTATACTTTTGTAAATTATCGCATATATAAATTTGATTACATTGTAGGTAATGTTTTTAGTTAAACATTATTTATCACCAAGCCTTCAAATTAATTATGGATGAAATTTATAAAACATTTAATCCATAATTAAAATTAATCACCATTGGAAAAAATAATATTCCCTATTCCTTATAAATGAGATATATATTCCCCTTGTTGAACATCTTTTAGATTTGAATTTCTCCATAACATCCATCAAATATATTATTTTTCTAGTTGATGTTGGCCACATGTATCGAGTTTCGTAATTGAATTACACATAATATTTTGTGACTAAGACCCTCAACAAATAATACATTTATGTTCCATTAATCATTTCCCCTAATTTTGGATTTCCCAATTCCAATAATCTTTCTCACTATAACATTAACAAAATGAATAACAACGTATTTTTCAAATCTTATGTCTATGATAAGATCATTTATTCCCTCCATGTGAGAATTACAACCTTATTCAAAAATTCATAGTCATTCATATTCCATTCATATCGTTTAAATTTCTAAAAAATTTGAATTATCAAATTTCACTCTCTTGAAAAATATTTGTACAATAACTTCCATTAATGGAGAATCATATTTTTCTATATTCATCAATATAGTTTATTTTTTATTGTTCAAGGTTTCATATATGATTCTTTTTTTTAAGAAAAATATATTAATGGTTCTAATCGATGTGATATCATTCTATAGTAGTGTTTGGAATAATAAATTGTAATACTAATAGAAAATCCTTGAATTTATCAATATAAATCATCAATAATAACAACAACCATTGAAAATATAATGAGTATAATAGGTTATTCTTGTCTATATTTTTCTACTAAGACTTGACATTCCATTTAGATTTGGCACACACATATTGTTTATTGCTAATAAAGAAAAAATAATATCACTATATTCATGGTTCAATATCAGAATTTTATTGTATTTTACATATGTACTTTCAGGTATTTTTAGTGTTACATAAATTAATATTATTTTGGTGTGTGAGAGCTTATAGTCCAACATCAACCACATTTGTTTTCTTATTTTAGGTCATCCCTTCAATATATTGAACTCTATCATTTTAATATATATAAGATTTATGGTATCTAAATTCTACATTAATTAATTACTCACATATTTACCTTCATTTAAAACCCATGATAATGAATACTCTGATTTCATGATAGGAGTCAGTCTTCCCTCTGGAAAAACAACCTTTCTTTACAAGTCCATGATATAATTTTCAATTTACTCAGTTATTTTTACATTACCATTAAATAAATTGGAAAATAAATATTTGATATGGGAATACTATACATCATTGAGCTTACATTGAACTACCTTTTTTATTTTTCATTGTTTTTTGCTTTATGTAATTATTTCTTAGAATACAAAAAATATATATCCTTCTTCTTGATATTGCTTATGTTGTTTAATAACATGTAACACACAATCAAATTTCAATTTTTATTCCCTCCAAACATATATTTCATTAAGTTATGATTCAAATTCTCATAAATGTTAAAAATAAAATGAATATATTTTCTTCATCATTATATTTCATCATTTCGGATTTGAACATGGATTACAAAAGAACTTATTCACATAGAAATTAAAAATACTTAAATTTACCCACATACATTTATTCTGAATTTTCATCCTATTTTGAGGAAAACAATTCTTATAGAAATAGTAAAACCATGATCTTAATTTTCCCCTCATTTTTATAAATGGTTTATCCAAAATCTCTATATCGTTCTCATTATCTCATAATTTCATTTGGGACATTATAATGACATTCATAACAATTCCAGAATAAAATAAAAAAACATGAATCGTTTCATTGAATTATAATATCCCAATTTCATGATTTGAGGATAGGATATACATCAATTAACAAGAATAAATTTCTTAAATAACCTCTACTAAATTGATTTTATATGTCACCAGGAACAATAAATACTTAGAACACTCCATCATTTTGTATTTAATGAAATTTTTTCTCAAATCAGATGAAATTAGAGTAAAATAGGGGTTTTCACATGTCACCTCCATATAATCAATTTTTTAATACATTGTGTTTGAAAAAATACATAAATTATTAATTAACATAGATTTTAAGTTTATTGTATGTTTTATTTTCAATACCAAAGCATGGAATGAGATTATGAGCATTTTGGGAGTTTTTGGTTTCACACCAAGAAGGGCCAGAACATATTGTATATGGGTCTATGCCTATAGTATGCATGTAGTATGCTTTTGTGAAATAAAGAGATCATAATTACTATGATGGGTGTGTTCAAGGGTGTGGAGTATGGGGATTATACCCATAAACTTTAACTAATATTTCCTCACCACACCACAGTGTAAGGGGTGGTTGGGAAAAAATTAACATATTTTTTCCCAATGATGTAGTAAATCCCTATGATCAGTCTCTACTGTGAGGTGAGATAAATGACACAATGAAGTTGGTGTATAACACTACATCTTCATGGTAATTGACAATGTTTATGAAATGGATTATTTGAACACTATATTATTAGTGGGAGTTTCAGTTTTCTTATGTTATTATATTTTGAGAACTTTTATACAATATGACTTGATTTCTACTCGATTTAAACTCTCAAATTTTTCCCATAGAAGGTATTATGATATAGAATATTTCATAGTGGGTTGTGATGATCTCTCATTACCTAAAATAATTACATATATGATTTATTATTTCCTTAATAGAATTGTGTTATGTTTATATGGTGTGGTTAGTCTAGAGGATACCTCATTCACATATATTATATACTCTATTTTATTATTACAAATTCAATTTGATTGATTTATATAGTCCTTAACATTTTCTCCATTGTTTATGTATTTTATTTATGATTTTGAAATGAAATTTGATATATGGTATCTCCATTGTGGTATAATCACCCATAAATTAATAAATTGTTTTACTATGAATAAATTCTAATTAAGATAAATAGAAAGCACAAATATGAAATAATGAATGTTTCAATTGAATTGGTAGACTCCTGTACAGTTTATTGAAATATTATCCATTAATTAATGAGAGAATAATTGAAACTATATACCTTTTGATAGTTGAACCCAAGATATTTATTAAGTAAAAAATTATGTGAACAATGTTGACATGGTAAATTCCCATTAAATGGTTAGATAGGTATCAGTATTAAATTGGGATAATTGTCCAATTTATATTTTAGAAATATTTTATGTGACATTTTATTTCTAATATAAATTAAATAATCCTGAAATGAATGGTCATAAAACACCTAAATAGGTTCCATGGTTTTTTTTTCCCTTGGGGTAATATTGGTGACCCGAGAAGTGCCTTAGTCTTGGTAAATGACTAATTAAATTTTATTGATTCTTATGAAATACCCTATGATATGATTCATGAGATAAATTAGGAACTCTTCATTAATTATTTTTATCAAATTGTTAAATAATGTGTAAAATGAATAAATGGTTTATTAATTGAATATAAATTTATTAAATGGTTTATTAATGTAATATATTGACTAAATTGTTTATTGATGTGACATATTATTTAAATATTTTTAATATTATATATTCTATTTAGGGTAATTTTTGTGATTTTATGGTTATGGTGTACCAATTATAGTTATATATACCATTGGGATGCATTGATTTTATCCCAAGGATTTGGTGTGCTTGCTATTATTATATAAACTATTGGGGGACCATGTTTTTATTTGAAGGATATATTGTAACTATTGTCATTATATATACCATTGGTAGAAATTTATATGATTCCAAGGATTTAGTGTGCCCATTATTATATAGTATTCGAGGAAATTGTGGTCTTTTAATGATATAGTTTTCCCATAATTATATATTTATGGAAACATGGAAATTTCACCATGGATTTGTTTTTTCCATTATAATTATTATGTTGTTGGAGACCTTGTAATTATTCTTATGTTTTGGTGTGAACATATATTTTCATATATAAATGAATATAGTTATGTGGAAGAATACATCTATCACTATACGAAGTACGTATGGCTAACTTCCATTGTGGTGTTAAAATATATGGATTGATGTTTGTATTTATTAATCAAAATATTGTTGAATATTTTTTATACTATGCATATCACCTACACATACCAAAAAATTTACTAGAACTTTATGGGACCATGTTGGTGTTGACGTTCTAAGTTGTGTATTCACACCATTCCCAAGTCGTATTTTCACTTGGGTACTTGAATAGATTTCAATATATTCAAGTTATCATTTGGTAGATTATTGGTGTTGATATTAACGGTAGGAAATCATAGATGGGATTAGTGACATGGATGTGGTGAGGATGAAGGATGTAGTAGAACCTCATAATATTATCATTTTTTCAGTTATTTTTTATATTTTACTATGATAGTGAGTGGTAGAGTTGTTGAATGATTGTATGTTTTATTTTGTTATTTTATATTAATGAATTATATTACTTATTTAATCCATGTAATTCTAATGTTAATTCATTATTATGATTGTATTTGGACATTTTTACAATTATTTCTACTCTCATATTAGGTTATATCCATCCCACTATCACATCGTACACCCAACCTGCTATTTCTCAGCAGGTGGAATGTGGGGAGTTGAATCTATGATCACGTAATGACATAAGAATGATACTTCTTTCAATGAACAGTGGTAGAGACATTGAATAGTAACATCAGAAAAATTATTTTCATAACCTAACATTTTGGGTTTCATTAGAAATGATATATAGGAATGTATTGGTGCTTATGTTGGATATTATTCAAGATCACTATATTCTCATTTCTCAATAATAATTCCATATTATAAGGGCCCTAGTATTGATGATATTGAATGTTGGTGCAACATTTTCCTTATTTTACATCTTATTACACTCATAAAGTATGTATTTATGATTTATTTTGGATTATTTTTCTTTGAAACAACATGAAAGAGGAAATTTACAATAAATTTGAGTCTAAGTATATTAAAAAGAACAATCTCAAGTAACATGATGGAATATAGGAATCCCATGACAAAATAATTCTAATGATTGATAAAACTTATATTTCTTCCAATGACATGTCATTTTAAATATTTATTGAGGTGATCGATGATGATGACCATACATTTCTCAATGTATTTGTCCATATAGTCCCTAGTAGGATTTTACAATATTTCTATTCCTATGTGATAGACCACTTTGAGGATGTTAGTAAATTGATTCCATTAGTGAATGTTTTTGGGACATCATATATTAGAAAATCCATATGTTAGTGTTGACACAAATCCTACAATGTGATATTGTTATTTATATTAAAGTTCAGATAGATGATATATTAATTCTCATATGGGTAATATTGTATGTGGATTCAATGTTTGAACAAATGATATGAATTGAAAAATGACATAAAATATGAATCCTAATGTGTTTATGATTCAAGAGGCCCTAAAGTGTGTATTTTGACTGTGAAATTTCATGTGATGTCAAAGATGAGAAAAAAAATATTCACATGTGATATAAAACCTACATGAGATGTAACACATGGGCTAGGTGATATAACTAGTTCTTTGAGATAGATTCAGGGAAATTTAAATTTGGTAGTTATAATTATGATGTATTATGTTCACCCTTGAAAATAATGATATGATACGTAGAATGAAAACCCAATAGATGTGTTGGAAAGGGAATGTGACTGACTTATATGTGGGGTGCATGAAAAGGTGATTTTGGTTACATGAATTTTACACATGGGTTTTTTTATTACATAGCACAATCAAGTAACTTCTTGTAGTTTTTGAAATAATGATCACTTTAATTACTGAAAATTATGGTATTAGTGTAGGGATTAAATGGAATAATAATTAGGATATATGAAATTTTTTACTTCAGATATTTTTTAGGTGAATGGTTGTAGCATATGTAAACATGTGTGATTTATTAAATAATCCATACATTGATGGGTGGTCAAGTGATATGCATGAAATATGTAAAATTCCACATTTTTAAGAGTATATCCATATATTCTTAGAACATGGTGAGATTAACATTCCATGGGTAATGGTTTGTTAGATATATGCATCAGAAAATGTATGATAATATGAAACCCATGGTAGTTCTAGATGGTTAATATGATTGGGTGGCATTAGAATATATATACTCATTGGGTTTAGATAATATTGTGATAGGGATTATGTTTACGTAACGTATCGATTGACATTTTAATTGGTGGGTAGATATGTATTGGTTTAGTATAGGTGGAATTAGTGATTTGATTGGGGGATTGATTTCTTTATTGATCATAACTAAAAAATGAATAGTGTTGTATTTATAAATGTATAATGGACATGATGAGAGAGATTGTATCATCATTTGTGGGGATAAAACCTTAGATGACTTGATTTTAGGAGTTGACTATAAATAAATGTGTCTTAGGAGGATCAAGACATTAGAATCGATTGAACCTATTATGGTTATATTCAGGAAATAGTGTTTTTAATACACTATGGTGTGGAATATACTATTAGATTCTTCAGGGGATGACCCTTGTAGTAGAAAAATTGTTAGCTAATTTCATTGTTGATGTGTTGTGAGCTGGAAAGAAACTGTGATTGTTTTTCTTATAACTCGATAATTGGTGGGATGACCTTGTCTTGTCCACTGTTTATGGAAATTAATAGATCATGGGACATTTTCATTTTGAATTTAGTTTTATGGAGTTTTAATGTGTATAATACAATAGTGGGATTTGTATATACAAGTCTAAGGAGCCTGAAACACATTATGAAAAGTTAATTGAAGTAATGTTATTAGTTGTTTAGTGATTGATTCATTAATTGTATACTTTTTGGTATATCAATCCAACTAATCATGTCCTGTATAAATACACTATTTGTGTTTTATGTGCATTAACAGATGGAGATTGAGCATTGGTGTCATCCTCATGAAGAATTAGGGTGATTCAATCCCACATTAGAACATTATTTTTTCAGGTCTTAAAATGGTGAGTGGACTCTACTAGGGATGGTGAAAAATACACTTGTTAAATTTATTAGTTTTTAGTTTTAGTATATGGAATGAGAATTATATAACATCATGATTCTTGATGATCAATATGTCATGATCATGCAGGATGATTTTATGTCTACAATGGAAGCTGATCCTATTAAGATAAGTCATTAGTTTGGGTTTATACCAATGATTTTGAATGTAGTTAGACTACGTGATTAGGAAATCATTCATGGTGCGTCAAATGAGATAGGAAAAATATTTTTAGTTATTGATGATGATTTTTTTGGGAATTCAATTAGTTGATACCTTTGTATTGAAAATTGAGGTGTTTATGATCTGGTTGGAATTAGGAGGAATAATAGTGTCTCATTTGACTTGTCCTTTAATGTGAGGTTGACTGTCATGTTATAGAGATGACATTGAGTTTCTGTAGGATTAGAAAAGTGTGTTTGATGGGTAATTAGGATGGTGAGGAACGTCATGGCTTAGAATACGCCATATGGGAATAGACTTATGGAATGGATATGTAACACAATAATAAAAATGTAATGGATTACATTGTGATGTCCCATATTTAATAGGGGCAACTGAATTTTTTATTAATTAATTAGTGATCATATTGGTATGTGGCTCTGGTATTACTGATTTAATGCCATAATATTGAGATATAATGATGTAATTTAATTATGAGTTTAAAGATGGAACATAACCTACTGGTTCTATATTAATGACTTCGATGAGTTGGGACTAATGGTTGAATGTACATTGAGGATTCATGGGGATGAGAAGTGTTATGGTTGATATATTATAACAATATATTTTTGGATAATATGAGAAAATTAATTTAGAATTTAAATTTTAAAATCATTAGAATGTCTATATTAGGAAATATAGTTAAGAAATATATTCTGATTTATTTGAATATTTTTAGGTGCAACATTGGTAGGGTAATGTCATTGTGGGTGGTTTGTTTTGTCTGGATTTGGCATGTGGGATTTATGGAGGTCAACATGCCTAGGTTTTATGTGGTCATGGATATGGAGAACATGGAGTCTACCAATGAACCAAAAAAACTATAGCCTCACCGAAATATGGTGTATGGAATGGTGGGTCAAGAATGAATAGTATTTTTTCCATATTCTATTGACCATCACCATGGCTATCCTCTTTGGTGAGATGTGATTAATGAAACATGATTATGTGGGAAACACTAAACTGTGGGGAAAATCGATTCAATTTTTGAATAAGGTAATTTTGGTAATAATATCCTTAGAATGATTTGTGGTTTTCATATTTTATTATTTTGGGAGGGATTTTAATATGATGTTGACATGCTTTCATCTATATTCAACCCTATCACCTTCCTCCCATTTTACAGTTATGTATGTTTACTACTCAGAAGTTGGTTTTGGTGAACACTATTTATTTAGATGACTACCATAGATGATTTACTCATTCCTTGATTGAATCATGTTGAGTTTAAACTGTATGATCGGTCTATAGAAGGCCTACTTTTCATGTCTTATGATTACATTTTTTCACTATAAATTAATTTTTTTGAGGTAGTGGTTCCCTAATCATTTCACCATTTTTTTTATAGTTATTCATTTATTTTTATGACATGTGATACATTTTCTTTCAACTACATGTGACTGAATTGTGGATATATAAATAGTTTTAATAATAATGAATATATATTTTACTAAATATAAATCCCATACATTGAATACACTAATTTTAAATGGACAATATTGACCCTTGTACACTAGAAAATCGTATACTTCACTAATGGTCGAGATGATAATTAAATCCATTTTTTATGTGATATGGGAATCCATTAGAATAACAATGTAAGAACTGGGTTTTTTCACTCTGGTATAGATCATTTATTTTTTGGTCTAAATAGTTACTTTGGAAATAATATGGATAACTAATGAGTTAGTAATGGTTTTGAGGTTTTAATGGGCTTGTTCGGAGCCCGAAAACCATTTTTTAGAGAAAATAGACTCTGCACATGGTTTAGAGTAAACCATGTCGTATTTCCACATGGTTTTCCAAACTGTGAAGATGGTGTTTTTTTCACATATCTACCTCACACTGTTAGTGCATGGCCATGAAGCTTAACCATGCGAGTGCCCAATTTTCCCAAGTATCTATGCATGAGTTGCACACGGTTTGAAAAAATATGTGGACCAAACCATTCGGGAAGCACCGTCCTGCATGGTTTGCACAGGGTTTTACAAACCGTGCGAACAAACCTTGTGTGGGCTAATTTTCTGGATAAATTTCATGTTTTCCCGTAATGATATTATTATGTCACCCCTACTTACCCAATGCGAGTTTATGTGGTATTGACCTATTTGTCTTTAAATTTGTAATTTTTGAAGATCTAAACTCAGAATCAAGAGATCACTGTTGTCCGACATCTGCTTGAATTTTAGTTCATCATTTTAGATGCGCAATGGTAAGTACTCGATCCCTATTTAGCCATTATTCTTCTATTTCACACTTCAGATAGGTATCACTATGTGAGCCTTTTTCACCTTTTCTTATATCTACTTCGATATGAGGAAAATCAGGGTCCGATATTGGAGGATATGGATCATAAAAATTGAGGGTAAGTGGTCTATAAGTTATCCTTAAAGATCATTGTTTATGGAATGTCTGTGTGGGGGACACTGATTTCATTAGAGGCCTTTTATTAAAAAAAATTTCCATGATTATACTTGTTATAATTTTAAGGTTATTCTCTTTCCAAATATGTGATTAGTTGTTAGTGGTTACACCTACAACAAAATATTCCTCATGTTAAAGGATATTCCATTTTGTGTTTTTAGTGTTTGGGAACATTAATGCCACCGTTCAGGTGTCCCTTCACTTGAACTTCATAATGGTAATCCATTATATAATAAATGGTTATTAGATAATGGTAATATAATAGTGCCATGTACCATGAAAGATCACCACTTGACCTACCTAAGGTAAATGCTTCCAAATGTTTATCAAATGTGAAATGTGAAATGGAATGTATACCAAGTATATATCTTGGCCTTACCAAATGAGTTTGAATTAAGTTTACATATCCATAGAACCCCTTTATATGTTCATGGAAGGTAGAAGAGTGAACCTCTCTAATTGATATGCATTAATGGTTAATTATGACTTGATAAATGGTTGTAATGAAACTTGGCTTATCCACACAAATGGAAGACAAGTCATGTACGATATAAATAAATGGATTCAAATATACTTGACCTGTCCACACTAATGGAAGGAAATACTTGAACCAAATGAATTATTATATGATTACAATATCAAATAGGAATGGACTTACTCGAGCTCGCCATGGGTTCTAAGAGGAGAATATCATGGGTCTTAGTAACCCCATTTTGATTCAAGGAAACCGTTTTCTTAGGTTAATACCCACATTGACTATGGTTCTTATCTATTCCCTAGATGCCTGATATACTACCGTATGCTCTTTTATATTATTAGAGGATACCTCATATACAATCCTTGGATATAACATTGACTATTTGGTTCTATTGTGAAATCCCATGGGTCCTTATCATTGCATGGCCACTTTTTACCTTGGTCGATCACCCTATACTTGGTAGGCACCTTATTGTGGAATGACATGGATTATGCTCAATGAATTATATTCTTACCCCTTAGAAACACTCATATACTACTGAGTTAGTGTTCCATTAGACTTATGTTAACATGGTTATTACCCTAGAACTCCCTCAATGGATATCATTTTCAGGTTTCCATGTTACGTCCTGCGACTTTCACTACTAATACGATGATGTGGTGATGTCAGTGCTGGATATGCCTCATGTGACCTAATAAAATTAAATGGTAATTTCTTAATAAAATGAGATTGTTACATTTTCAGACACCAACTGAGAGTTGAATCATGCAATTGGTTGTTTAGTAATATTTTACTACTTGATTTAAATTATATATGCATGACTGCACACCTCTATATTCCATTAAACGGGCTGCATGTTATATACACCATTGATAGTGGCCCATTAAAATTTTTCTCACACCATCTCTGAGTAATGTTTGGTACCTGAAGTAGATTACATGGTTGCAGATGTTGAAAAAGGAAATCATACGACTTCAAAAACTTGATTGCTTATTGGTTAGGATGTAGCTTGATAGCAGATGCTTGAGTAGGAAATCGGGATTCTTGGAGTTATTATTAAATTCCTTTTCCTTGGGGAACATGTTTTGTATATTGTTTTGCATCAATGTTTTCCAGCTTCCTAGTGACATGACATGACATCATAATTGTTCCAGTTAATACAATTATTATTATTATTCTCTATCTATTTCATCGGTTTTCTTCCACTGTTCATTTATGTTATATATATTCATTATGTTTTTTACTATTCCATTATTTTCCTTCTGTTGTCATACACTCTACTAATGAGGGAATATTCTTCCCATAAACACACCCTAATCCCTCGCTGCTAGTCAAAAGCCTCTGGAGTTCAGGAATATATGCTTGAGGATATGTGGATCAATGGGATCGAGGCACTCGTTAAATGGAATTCAGGTCCTAGTCATCACAATGTGGCTTTATAGGTAGTTTTTTATCTTAATTTACTATTTGGAGATAATATAATAGAGAATAGGAACTCTTGGGATGTGGTCATAAGTTATTCCTAGGAATCGAGAACCCTTGTTCAGGGTAAAATCCAAGTTACCCGAAATAAAATTGTTGTTCTATTTTTCCTATTACAGTTGATATTATATCACCATTGGGTGACACACATGCTATGTGGTGTTTTTGATTATTACACTTTTGATAATTTATTCATCCTTATCCCAATGATATAAGGGTAAGGAGAATTTATACAAGCATCATTATGAGCACCTAGAATTCACATGTCATGAATATTTCCATGCCATATCGGCACATTTCACTGTTTTGTCTTGCTTGATATGCTTGTGATTATTTAGTGATCTTGTGATAGTTTCTTGTAATTGTATTAATTTAGATTCAATTCAGTGATTTCTTGTCTCAATTCATGTTGTGTATGGGCCCCCATGGTTTAGTATGAGTAATTTATAATGTCGAACCATTATGATTAAAATAAATGTGTGTTGTTTCTGGTGATAGGTGTATGGAAAATGATTCATCATAAAGGTCTATCCATTATAATGTGAATCCTAAAAACTAAAATTAATTATATGCATATCCTTATTCTGCCATGAATTTTTTATGAAAGGTAAAGGGGTGAACCTAGAAAGTAACTACAAAATTACATGAAAAATATACTTGAGCCCTTACCGATACCTGGCCATCTAAGTGGGTAGTTTGTGTTGTATGCCTTAGGTTGTGAGTTTTCCTATGTTTAGTTTACACTAGTGGTGAAATATTATGATCTTATTCTTGTTATAAGTTATGTTATTGGCATTTGTAGACCAATTCTGTCACAACAACCTCGTTTCGTCTTCTAGGAAGGTGGTGACGACCATGCTGTAGACACAGTGGGCCTGAGCCACCAGTCTTACTTCCAAGAGTGACACATGAGGCACCACTTGCAATACCTAATTTGTACACTGATTCTATAGTGCATGATAGTTTATTACATCTGATGTAGTCCATGAAAGGTTCTCCACGTGTTTCACCAATGATGGAAGATCTGACCCGTGAGTTCCAAAAGCAACACCTTCCAACTTTTTTAGAGGATGGTGGTTCTCAGCCAGCTGTGCCTTGGATAGAGGTCATGCTGTATATCATTGAGAATTTGGAAAATCCTCAAAAGTGGAGAGTAAATATTTATACATACATTCTTTGGGATTTGGTGAATCATTTTTTGGGATGTGGTTACGCAGGCCAGTCGTCATTAGGGCATGTTATAGGTTGATTTCCAAATTGCCTTCTATGGTCGGTTCTTTCACAAGACACAGAGAACTGATAAAGATAGAGAGTTCATGCATCTCAAGCATGGTTCTATGTCAGTTATGGAGTATTCAGCACATTTCACTGATTTATAGTGCTTTCCACTACTTCTAGATAATGATGTGCTTTGACATTATATACATTTTGAGGCTGGTCTTTAGTATGCCATCCGAACTCAGGTGAATGTCTTTCACCATCATACCTTTTTTTAGTAGTTGATCATGCCCTTATCACTGAGCGTAACATGAGGGGTGTCTCCAATACCAGATTTAAACTATCAGTGCCACGTCATTCTAGTAGTTCTTCCGAAGGTAGGAAACATTCCCTTTAGGTTTCTTGTTAGTGCAATGGCAGCCATATTATACATTTTGATAGCTATGTGGTGTGTCATCCATATGAAAAACAAGGGCATAATAAGCCTCAATGAGACATAGACCCTATAGAGTTTTGGGATTATGGTTTTATGGTTCATCTTAAATGTTTTTATAGGTCCTTTACCCTAGCTTCTAGTGGAAAATGATCAGCATCCGCTCCACCTTCAGGAGTGAGTTCTTTTGTGCCGCATTAGACGGGGGCATAGAATTGCACTGGATGGTTTTTCCAAGGAGGTGGTCATAATTGTTTTAGTTCAACACCTAATAAAAAGAAACACTAGAAGGGAAGTCTTGATCATGGTAATCCATTTGTTGCACATGGCCATGGACCAGGTCAGTTGCTTTCTATACAGTCGATACCCAAGGATCAGGTTGTAGGATCATCAACAGTACGAGGTACTATTCTAGTAGACTCCACTATCATCTCTTCTTTTTTTGATAGTAGTGATTCAAATTATTTTATTTTTGTATCTATCTTTTAGTGTATCAAACTAGAGATACAACATCACTTTGGTGCAATGACCCTTGATAAACTATTGGGAATATGGACAGAGGTCATATGCCAGTGAAAGGAGTATCCCAATGAGGTTGGTAGTTACCATTTCTTGTGGAATATCATTGTTATCGAGATGATGGGATTTAATTTCATTCTCAGAATTTACTGGTTAGTCCAATTTTAGGAATTTTTAGACTGCTATCACCATAGGGTAACTTTTACATCACTACAAGGCAACCATTATCTTTTCATAGTTGAGTGGGATACCCATGCTTGGAGAGCTTGGCCGAAGCATCATGGGCTAGGTGAAGTGACCGCCCAGATTGAAAATTGGTTCATGGAGGATCACAGTTTGCTTCAAACTGATTTCCCTCCAGTAGTCTATCATTTCAAGGAAGTATTACCTAATGAATTTTCTGGCTTACCTCCTAAGAGAGAGGTAGAGTTTAAAATCAATCTAGTTCTAGAAGCAAATATAGTGCCCATTCCCCCATACAGGATGTCACCTCCCAAGATTCAGGAGCTCAAGATTTAGATAGAGTACTTAGAGGACAAAGGCTATATATGGACTAGTACATCCACTTGGGTTTCACATATTCTTTTTGCTAATAAGGAAGATGGAACTCTTTATCTATGTGTGGACTATAGAATGTTGAACCAGCTCATGATCAAGAACTGGTATCCAATTCCTTGAATATATGATATCTTTGACCAACTCTGAGGAGAAAAGGTTTTCTCTAAGATCGAAATAAGGTTGGGTTATCATCAGGTGAAAGTAAGACCATCAGACGTACCTCGTACAACATTTCGTAGAAGGTATGGTATGTATGAGTATCTTGTTATGTCGTCTGGTCTTAGGAACGTCCCTTCTGTTTTCATGGCACCGATGAATAGGGTTTCCCACCCCTCTTTGGACTCATTTTTCATGGTATTTGTGGATGAAATATTTGTGTATTCTCACACACGTAACAACCATGCCAAATATCTTGAGATCATTCTAATTTCACTGAGAGAGAAAAAAAATTGTGCCTAGCTTGCTAAGTGCGACTTCTAGATTGACAAGGTCAACTTATTGGTCAATATAATTTCAGAATCAAGAGTATCTGTTGAACCTAAAAATGTTAGTGTTGTTTTTTCCTAGAATCATCCCAAAAACTTGTTTGATATCACAAGTTTCTTAGGGATTGTTGGATATTATAGGTTTTTCATACATGACTTCTCAATCCATGCTTCACCTCTTACTAGACATAGAAATAAGGTTTTTATGTTCCTATGGTCAGAATAATGACAGAAATAATATAAGGAGTTGAAAGGGATGCTTGTATCAGCACTTATTATGATTCTTACAGAACTTGGTAAAGATTATGTCATCTCTGTGATGCATCAGTAGTTGGACTAGAAGTAGTGTTGATGCATTAAGACAAAGTATTTCCTTATATATCTCAGTATTTGAGGCTTCACGAGAAAAATTACTTAACACATGACCTCGAGCTATAACCAATTGTCAATTCCTTACGTTGCTGGAAACATTTTCTATTCGGTGAGTGCTTTGAGGTGTATACAAAATAGAAGATCCTCAAGTATATCTTTTCTCAGCATGACATGAACCTCAAACAGTAGATATGGGATGAAAACCTTCAATATTTTTATTTTGAGCATGCCAATACACCTAGAAAGGGAATTTTGATCACTGATGCATTGAGTTGGAAAACTCAAACACAAGAAATACATGAAGGCAGTGAAGAATGTAATTTAATGGAACTCTTTTATGAACTTCATCTAGAGTTTCATGACATTTTCAAGAAGTCTTACCTCCCAGCTTTAATAGATACTAATTCCCTCCTTGAGAAGGTGAAGAGTAAGTAGTTTTCCAATATTTCTGGTTTGTTTCTCCATGAGAGTATATCATAAAATAACCCACAACTGAATTTGTCTATGAACAGAGGCGACGTTCGGCGTCTACGTGGACGTATCTGTGTTAATACAGATATGAGAGAGGAGTTGATAAAAAAGTTCCATGCTTCTTAGTAGACAGTTCATCTCGGAATTTTGATGATGTATCGAGATATGTGATTCAAGTATTGGTGGCCTAGAATGAAACATCAGATTAAAGGATTCATCACTTGTTGTTCCAACTATCAGCAGATGAAGACAGAGCACCAGATACCTACAGGATTGTTATAGCCACTTCCAGTCACGAATTGGAAAAGGGAAGATGTTTCTATAGACTTTGAAGTTGGATTAACAAGGTACCTAAGGGGTAGATATTCTATCTGGGTAGATATTGACCGACTAACAAAATCATCCCACTTCATTACAATTTTGGAGACTTTCTCAGTTGATGAACTGAGAAGATTGTATGTCTATGAGATCATATGACTATACAAGGTTCCGTGTTCTATTGTTTCATACATGGATGCTCGTTTTACTTCACAGTTATGTAATGGGTTGCAGAAATCTATTTGATATCAGGTGATTCTAATCAAATATTTTCACCCTCATACTGATGGACAATCAAAACTGTCGATAAAGGTTCTATAGGATTTTCCCCGAACTTGTTTCATTGATTTAAGAAGTTCTTAAGATAATCATATCCCTCTCATCGAGTTCTCTTATAATAAAAATTCTTAGGTGATGATTCAAATGGATCGTTTTGAGACCTTATATGTCAGGCCATGACATTCAACCTTGTGATGGATAGAGGCAGGTGAAGCAGCCCTACTAGGTCCTTATCTCATTCAGGAGACTTCATAATAGGTTTAGAGGATCATAAAGCATATAAATACTGCTCAGTCTAGATAGAAATATTGTGTTGACTATTGTCGACGACTTCTTGAGTTCAATTATGGGTATATTGTTTTTCCTTCGGGTATCACCTAGGTTAGGTAATAGATAGTTAATGAAGTAGGGAAAGTTGTCTCCTCATTATATCTGGTCTTTTCAAATTCTATATATTGTCAGACTGGTAGCCTATCGATTGCTACTACCTTAGAAGTATCCTGCCTTGCATGAAATCTTTCATGTCTCATAGATTATCCAATATCATGATGATTTTTCTCATAACTTTTATCCCAATTAAGTTGAGTAATATGTCGATGCTACCTTTGAGGAGTATCTATTACGCATCGTTGACTGAAGCATGAAGGCTCTCCGAGGAAATTTTGTCCCTCTCATATATGTGATATGGCATCACGACTGAGTATAGGATTAGACTTCAGAGAGGGAATATTATGTATTTTCTCAGTGGATAGAGTTTTTCTGATATAGTGTTTCTTTACCCTTGTAAGGAGAACTTAGGGGGGTGGAGTTCATTTAAGGGGGGAAGACTGTAAGAACCCGGTTTTTTCAATCAGGTACGGATCCTTTAAATTTTTGTCTAAATCTTTACATTGGACCTAATATGGATACCTAATGAGTTAGTAAAGGATTTTAGGGTATATGGGGCTTGTTTAGAGCCCGAAACCCATCATTTTGGAGAAAATAGACTTTACACATGGTTTAGAGTAAATCTTGTGGAATTTCCACATGGTTTTCAAAATAATGTGGATAATGTTTTTTCATACAATGCCACCTCAAATGGTTGGTGCATAATCATGCTTCTTAACTGTGCGAGTGCCAATTTTTCCCAAGTATTCGTGCATGATTTTCATAGGGTTTTGAAAAACTATGCAGACCAAATTGTTTAGGTTGAGTCATCCCTCACGGTTTGCGCGTGGTTTTAGAAGTAGTGTGGACAAACCGTGTAGGGGATAATTTTCTAGATAAATTTCTAGTTTTTCACTTAATGATCTAATTAAGTTACCCCTTCTTCCCTAATATATGTTCATGTGGTATTTTCATATTTACCACTCAATTTGGGGATTTTTGAAGATATAAAAATGGAATAGTTTGATATCCTTTGTTTATAATCCGATCAAGCTTTCATTCTCCATGTTGGATGCACAGTGGTAAGTACTCTAGTCCTCATTATCCATTCTTATTCTCTTTCACTCTCGACCTAGGTATCACCATATGAGCATTTTTCACCTTTTCTTATATATAATCTGATCTGAGGTAAATCAAGGGACGATACCGGAGGAGAATGATCAAACAACCATAAGGTGGGCGATCTATAACTTATCCCTAAAGTTTATTATTTTTGGAATGTTCCTGTAGGTCCCACTTCTTACTTAGGAAGCCATTTCTTAAATTTAAATGGCAATATTATACATTTTAGAATTTTATGGTTATACTATTTCCTAATATTTGATTATTTTTTAGTGGTTACACCCACAACTCAATCCTCCTCATGTCAAAGATTATGCCATATTTGGATTTTTACTTTTTTGGAACGTTTAATCCATCGTTCGGGTGTGACTTCTCTTGAAATTCCAAAAATTGATCCCTTCAATAATAAATGGTTTATTTTTAATGATAATTTCATAGTGAAATGTACCATGTATCCTCACCACTTGACCCACATAAGGTATGCGCTTCAGAATGTTTATTAAATGTGAAATGGAAAGTATACTAAGTATATATCTTGTCCTACACAAATGAGTTTGAATTATGTTAACATGTCCATAACACCCCCCTTTAATGTTAATAAATGGTAGTTAAGTGAACCTCTCTAATTGATTTTCCTTAATGGTTAATTAAGACTTTATTTAATGGTTACAATGATACTTGTCCTATCTATACTAATGGAAGACAAGGTATGGACCAAATAAATAAATGGTTTCAAATTTACATGACCTATCCACACTAATGGAAGCATATATGTGAACTAACTAACTTATTACATGATTAAAGAATCAAATATGAATGGACTAACTCGATCTTGCATTGGATTCTAAGAGGAGAATACCTTGGGTCTTGGGAACCCCATTACAGTTAAAGGATACGTTTTTCCTAGGTTGATACCCACCTAAATTCATATTCTTGTCTATTGCTTAGATACCCAATATATAAACATAGGGTCTTTTACATTAATACAAGATACCTCAGATACACACCTTGGATCTAGCATTTACTAGAATGTTTTATGGAAAAAGTCCATAGGGAATTGTCTTTTCTTAGCACTGTTTTACCATGGTTGATCACCTTTGACTTGTTAGGTTCATTATTGTGGAATGCATTGGATTAAGATCCTTGGATTACACTCTTATCCCAAAGCTAGACTCATATACAACTGAGTTATAATTCTATGAGATTTACATTACCTTGGTTATTACCATGGAACTCCCCCACTGGATATCATTTTCAGGTTTCCTTGTTACATCATGGGACATTCACTACTTATAAAATCATGAGATGATATCAGTGATATTTATGCCTTATGTGACCTATTAAAATTTAATGGTAATTTATTAATAAAATGAACTGGTTATATGTTCAGACACCAGCTGAGGGATAATGTAGGTTCTTGGGTGTTTAGTAAGACTATACTTTTTTCTTTACTTTACATATGGATGCATGCACACTACTATATTCCATCACACAGTCTAGATGTTATAGACATTATTGGTGGTGGCCCACTGATATTTTTATCACACCCTCTCCGAGCTTCATTTGGTACCCATAGTAGATTACAAGGTTGTAGTTGTTGAAAAATAAAGTGTATGACTTAAAAAAATTGATTGCTTGGTGTATAGGACAAAGCTTGATAGCAGATGACTGAGCAGGAACTCGAGATGCTTAGAGTATTTTTTTAATTTCCTTTACCTTATGGAACATGTTATTTCTATTGTTCTGTATCCATGTTTTCTAGTAAACAAGTGACATAACAATGCATCAACGTTTTCCCTATTGATACAGATATTATTATTATTATCATTTATCTACTGCATCAGTTTTCTTCTAATGTTCATTTATGTTATCTTTATTTTTATGCTATTTATTATTCCTTTATATTCCTTATATTATGATACACTCTTCTAATGAGGGCGTAATTTATCCATGACACACCATTGGCTCTCGCTTCTAGTCGATAGCCTCTAGCATTAGGGATGATGCAATTGAGTCCATGAGGACCACTGGGCTCAGGGCATCTATTATGTGGCTTCTAATTCCATGTCATCACAAAAACAATTAAACAATTTTATTTATTTGGTGGATTTGATAGGTTTCTGTGAACCCCATTGAGTAATTATAAGATATAAATTGGGATAATTGGCCATAGTTGGACTTTTGTAATTTTGAGGTTCATTAGACCACACAATAAACATTAAATTTTTTAGAAATTAATGATCATATTGTACCTGAATAGTTTTATTAATATTTTATTTCTTCCCTTGAGATAATATTATTGACGGTAAGAGCACCTTAGCATTGGATATTGATGAATATAAAATTATAGATTCTTTGGATTTAACCTAATATATACAGTAATAAATAATTAAGTAATAATTTATTAACAAATCTAATCAAATAGTTAAATTGTATTGTAAATTGAGAAAATGGTTTTCTTATGAAATATATATTAGGTAATTTTTTTATTGATATAATATAATTCTTGAATGTATTTTTGATAAGAAATTTTCATTGAATGATATAATAATATTATTTACTACTGGGGCCTTGATATGATTTAATGGATATGATATTCCCATTATTATTAAATATTCTATTGGTGTTCATCGATTTGATTCGAAGTCTTTTACATTCCCACTAATATTATATATAATATTGGGGTGTTCTGATGTGATTGAAAATATTTTATATTCCCATTATTAGTATCTATATTATTATTAACCTTAATGTTATTCAAAGGGTATATCCTACTATTATTATATACTATTTGGGGAATATAAGGTGATTCTATGAATCTGGTATGCCAATCATTATATTTTTTATGGATCATGGGCATTATTCCATTGAACTACTGTTCCCATTATTATTATTATTTTAGGGGACATTTTTTATTGTCTATAGATCTGGATTCTTATATATTTTTGTATATACAGGTCAATCCTACTATGTATAATGACATATTACACTATATGAAGAAGGTATGGTCGAGATTGGGTGTCACATTAGTCTCATAGGATCGATTATTTTTTTATATAATGTGACAACTATTGATTGTTTTTTTATTATGTATGTCACCTATTCATATTACTGCAATTTGTCGTTGTGTCCAAGACCATATTTGTTGTTCCCTTCTATACTTTTTACTCACGCCAAACATAGGATGATATTTCACTTAGGTACCTCTGTAACATTAAATGTTCATATATTATAATGTTGATTTTCAAGTGATGATAGCGTGGATGATCTAACGACTAGGACGATGTGAGGGTATATGATGTAGTAGATCCTGAAGTTATTTTGTTTATTTATTTTCATTTTAAAATGGTACTGCTCTGGTGGGTATATTGTTTTTTGTATGAATTTATGATTCATTCCCTTATTTGTAACTAGTGACTTCTATTAGTTATCTATTCTATGTACTTTAATGTTTATTCATTATTTTGATCGTATTTTATTTTTTAGAAATATAAATCACTGATTTATTGGGACAATCACCCCACTATCACATCTTACAACCCAAATGCTAGTTGGGAGCCTATTGTGTATATGGAGGTTCCCTTGAGGTCTTTTAATGAATGATTTAATAACTAAATATAGAGAATAAGGGTGAGGATGATACACATTTCCTCTTACTTTGATAACATTATATTCAAACACATGGGTAATATTTTAAAAATTATCTTTAAACTTTAAATTTTATAAAGAATTTCAATATGTATAAGAATATCCTTAATAATAATTTTTACCATATCATAGAATACATAAATAGCATTTTTTAGGTTCATTTCCAAATACTCATACTTGTTTTATAAATACTATATTTTAACTTCATGTACCACTGATTCACCTTTATAAATATTGAGGTGTTTTCCCTTATGATATATTTGGAGTCACATGATATCACATTCATATATATAGAAATTGATTATTCTTATCAGATGACATTGATTTCTTTATCATTGATTTTTTTTTATTTTTATAGTTTTATAATAAATATTTACACAGCCTTTTGGATTAAAAACCATGAATAGAATATCTGAAAGTGAACATCCCCAATTATTAAAAATATTATTACAACTGTATCTTTCATAATTGAATTTTATTTCATTTAAATATTGGAATGTTATTATGATTGATAAATGATAACAAAGTTCTTATTAGATAGGAAATAATTTAAAGAATTATTATCATTGATACTGCTTGTTGTCCCTAAGAATGGTAAATGGCCTGGGGGTATGGGGTTGAATCATGGTTTGTAATTATTTCCCTTAAAAAACACTAGAAATATAATTCAACTCATTATGAGGTACAATATCTCCCTTACACTAATTTTAATGTGATAAAGGATAAAAAATGACATTATATAATTTTCTTTATTCACCCAAACAAAGATAATCCATGGTGTAAACACTAATATTGTATCAATGTGCCAAAAAAATAATTTCAATTATTTTATAACAAATTGTGGCTATATTGATCCTTTTGGATTAAAAAATTCTTATGAAAATAATAAATAATGATCACATCATTCAATTTCATAAACATTATACAAGTTATAGAGTTTTTAAATCCTAAAATATCATATTTCCTTCACAAAAACATGGTGCACAACATCAGTTCAATTTAATACTCTTGAATAATGATAAAATAATTTACTTGAGATAATATTCTAGAATTCCTTCCTCTCTCTTAATTTATTTCTAGATCATGTACTAGAAAACTCTATATCCATTTTGTGTTGAATTATGAAACATAATATACAATTTAAAATGAATATATTGTACATGGTTTTGGAACATTTAATCAAATATTTTTATCCATAAAACCACATCAAATTTTAGTATAATCTATTTTTATTAGGGGTATATAAATTCATTTATTTTCTAGAAAAATAAATATGTTAAATCAATAAAAAATCCATTCAACGTAGGAAAACCTAGTTCATTGAGTGATGTTCAATAAAAATCACGATCCATGAAATATTCAACATATCAAATTTTTTAAATCCAATTTTTTCATATGATGGATAGATAAATCCAAATAGGTTCAAAAACCTATCATAATAATAGTATTTCCATTATAGAATGTGGATATTTTGAAAAAAGAAATTGAAATATGACTAAAAACCATCACAGTGTGGCCCCTTTATCATTGTGTAAGGCTATCATGGGAAAAATCACTAAATTTCACACAATCCATATTTTGGGAGTTCATATATCTTCACAATGTATGCCTCAACTAAATAGACTAATTGAAATATGTTTTTGTACCTAGGAAACATAACAAAGTCTTTTATATAATTAACACTCTTTCTTAAAATGAAAAAGTATTACTCCTTAAAAATTATTAAGTAATATTATGATGTTACATTCATGGTGTGACCATTATCTTTGTTGACTGAGAGAAAAATTTGAATTTGTACATTATTATTTTTTAGCACATACATTTTTCATTAAATGATAATAATTCATGTTATGTGAAAACTATTTCTATAAATGGAAAAGTGTAGAAATTTTATGAAGTATGAAATGAATCTTACTATGTATCATATATTGAAGGACATTATATTTCATGGGTTGACTATTTCAAAGAAATATAAATATAATATCTTATGAATTATCCATTAAAATGATACTTTAGGTCATGATGTGACCATATATTATGATGTTCCTTTAATAATCAGACACACAAGAGACATCACCAATGTGAAATCCAAAAACATAATTCATGGCATCAAAAAAGGTTTCATTATGCATATATTTTCATGAAGTTTATATTTTCCAAATAATTATACGTAATAACTCCAATATAGGAATGAAAATATTGGTCATGTAATGATATCAATTATACCAATAAACCATCATCTCATAGGTAAAAAACTCTTGAGGCCTTATTCATCTCTTTTGTAGGAATTTATAGAAGATTATCATATATTCTTGTGATAAAAATAACCCCATAATCCATGTAATAGTTTTTTACTAGTACTAATATAGATAATAATTTTAGAGGTGGAATGTGATTCACTGAAACTAAATGTTAGGATCACATTTGGATATTATCAACAAGAAGAGGGTGGTGAATCTTTATTGGTGACACTTGATATGTTGAAACTGTTTTCCATTTTTTACATTGAAGATTCTATAGTGAATGGTTCTTTCTTACTAAATCATTGACCATAGTACTCATATACATAAAAGAAAAATTAAATCTATAAGGATAAAATTATTTTTAAAAGGTTCACCTTAAACGTTCATGATTATATCTCTAGTGTTTGGTTGTTTTTATTCTAACAACTAAATTTATTATTTTATTATCAATACATAGTTTGGTGAAAATAATATACTTGGACCATCATTACAAGTACCAAGAAATTATTCTTTCAATAACCAATATTATATTTTAGGTTAAAAAACCGATAATAAATTACATTCCCACATAAAGGATATCATTTGGGAGTACTTGAATAATGGTCCATATTGAAGTAAACACATCCTGTACAGACTTTTCTAGATTTGATATTCTACCTCAAACTATAGTAATCTTGATGGTTCCCTTGATGTTATAAAAATATTATAATATATGATTATTGTAATCTTGGATCACCAAATACTTTAGACTATGTAACAATCTTAACATATAATATTCGCATCAATGTTTCAATGACCATCCATTTCATTAACTCATATTCTCAATCATCATATTAGTGAACTATCATTCAACTAATAAGATAAAAATATAATATCCACATCTATTTATCTTTTTAGTTGATTTTCATGTCTTATTCATATAGATAATATATCAAGAAGACTCTAAACCCCATGGAACACCACTTATTCATAATATTTAAATATTTTTTTACCCATTCTCTATATAAAATATTAAACAATAGTATACTTAATCAAATATATAATGCCAAGATAATGGTTCTTCGATTTCATTCTATGGATTATTATTCCATTCTAATATCATATGTCAAATGACATGTAATCACTTCATTTTCATTATTCAAGGAAGATCATTAATCGTCCAATAATATTCTTAACATAATACATAGTAAAAAAATTTCATGGAGAAATAATCACCATTTATCTTGTTAATAAAATTAGGAGCTACAAACATCTTTTATGTTATTATAGTCCAATGTGTATTGATATTATTCACAAACCCTAAAATTTTAATAATATTTTGGAATCATGTAAAACATAACAAACACTGGTTTCAATGCAAGGGAATAAAATAAAATAAAAATTATTAATTATTATATTCATTCTTGAGATTGGATATATAATTTAGGGATCTATTATATACATTTTATAGTAAAATAAATATAAAAACTTTTTAATTTTTTCCAATATAAATATGTTCACATTATCTTTTATATGTAACATTATATATAAATTTATTATCTTAAATATAAAAATTTTATATATGAGTACTTTTGATAAATCATAAAAACATTCAGAATATCTTGGGTAATATTATTTAATACATTATAATATCAATTCTAAGTACTCTTTTTGGAATGGTTTGAATAATTTCTCAAATAAATTATTTTATTTCTAAAATTCAAATTAAATAGTTTCAATAATTCATAATTTTAAATATATATACTTTTTATTCATTCTTAATATTTATATATTACTCATGTAACATCAATATAAAATTTTATATCAAAATTAAAATTCATGCCATTAAAAGAAAATATTTTTCTAATATTAACCATTATTAGTAATAACATTTATTTAAAATTGTATCCAAAATATCTAATAATTTATTAAAAAAAATTTATAATAAAATAATTATAATAATTTTTTAAATTGAATAGATTTTTCCAAATAAAATTTTCATTATTTATGGAATATTTATTAATTATATAATCTAATAATAATTGAATATTTAAAAAATTGAAGTTTTAATAATATCATATTTAACACCATCCAATATGTAATAGTTTGTTGTAACTCATATTATATATCATATTTTATGATAATTAATACTAAAACTTGATATATATTTTAGTGTCTTGGAATAAATATTTTATCCAGATCTGATATCATCTATAGTATTTAATTCCTTGCATTACAAGAGGGGTTCAAAATCATCATCCCATATGACAGCCTGTACCGTATTTTAAAATATTTGTACAACCAAAGGAATTGTAAAATATAATTAGATATGATATCCTATACCATATTGGGTGACCATATCGCAACATACTATATCAAAAATCATAAAACCAAACATAGTAAAAGAAATTTATTTCACAGACTATGATATCCAATATCAAAAAGATAACTAGAAAGTATGGTTGAAAATTATTTTTTATTTGCTTATCAAATCACTTTGTAAGGAAAGTGAGAAACCGTAAAGTTCAGCAAAACAACCAAAAACATAAAATTCCCAGCACAAAAGAGTCTACCTCTGCCCAGCATATTCTCCGTGAATGGGTCCGCCACCAAGACATGAGCACTCGGACGGTCCCTTGCAAAGATGCGTAGGCACAATCCCGATGGCCAGGCCATACCCTCTCAGAGTCCAAGTGTCATGTCGTAGTGGTGAACTCTTGCTCTAAACCTCATCCGAAGTAGAACCAGAAAATGCTGGGAATAAAACCTCAAAATCACCTTCAGCCCACTGCCTGAAGATAGGTCCTCATAAACAAATACTCAATCAAAATGAAAGACCGGGCTTTAGTCAGAAAAAGAAAGCATAGAGTCATTGAAATAAAATTTCAACCTGCTAGAGTTCATATCCCTAAAGAGCTTCCATGAGATATCTATTACCTGAATATGTGGCACTTCCGACAGCAGGACTTCTAAAGCCGAAGATAGTTTATCCCATACCTTTATGTATTACTCAAGCTTTAACAACCCTTGGTTGAATCCCCAAACAAGAATAGAGTCTTGTTTGTCAACCCAAGAGTATTCCTCCTCCTTAAGATTGATTTCAATATTCCGGCCCATCATCTTGGATGCATCCTCTTCCGACGCATTGAGATACAACACCTGCTCTTTAACCTCATCAACCGAACTCAGAATTAAACCCCATGATCCGGGTTGATCAGGGAGCTCTGGCTTACCTGCCGCCTCCCAGGCCACCCTCTCATCCACTCTCTTTTTTGCAGACCGAGTCCTTGCGGGAGGTGGCAAGGAAGAGTAGTTCTTCTTGCATTTCCTCCTTCTGTTGCTCCTGCCCCTCGGGCTTGTTTCACCAGCCGAGGTACACTTACTACCTCCCATGGAAGGCTCCACTCGGTCCCCATTTGCACAATCTGATTCCTCATGATTTTTGTTAAGCCCTTCCATATTGAGGCCGTCAAATTGGTTTCCCACAGGTATGGAGTACTGGACCCCCCTTACATAAATAATTATTTTATCATTTAGTGGTAATTTTTATTCTAAATTATTTTTTAATAAATATTATTGTTATGAGTAACATAATTTTTTAATTTCAAATAATTTTATTTATTTAGAATATATGTTTTATTTATTTATTAATTTTTTATATTATAATTATTTTAATAACTTTTATACCTAGTATAATAACTTTAGGAAAGGTCACCCATATTTACATGACTATTATTAATTCTCATATGAAACTATATGTATTAATCACTAAACCAAATGAATTTTCATATAGTAATATATGAATAAAATTTCTATTAAACAAATTAAGACCATTTATTCAAAAAAATTGAAACGTAAAAGAATCCATGAAAAAACATATAAACCAAGAATAATTTCTCATTCCACCAAAACTATAAATAAAACAACAAGGAAATCCCCCACCCCCACTTGGGGAACAAGAATGACCAATAATATTGGTATCCCTGACATTAAGAACAATGCAAGCAATAAAACATAATTCATAATAAATATCACATTCCATGTACTATGATGGAGGGAAACTCAAAACAAATACCACACACAGAGTAAAAAAATTCTTTTTCACATCACCTCATGTATCCTTCTTCATCAGATAAAATATACTTTTTCTAAGGAGTTGACATATAATGGGAATTTATCATCCACTATAATCACTATTGATGAATATCAGCTAATATATTTCATATATGAAATCATTTATAATTTATATTCACTAATGTTACCATATATAACATCGTTCATGGACCCGATCACACAATATGAGATGTTATTTTTTTGATAAATCAGATTCGTAACAATAACTAATGTATCTTCACGTACATTAAATTCCACCTCTATTATAGATGAATGTAGAGGAGTAATCACATATCAAATATATTGTACAAAGAGTTAATGGTCGGCTACTTTAAACCCATCCTCACTCTTATCAAACATGGTCATCTATATTAATTAGGTAACCATTTATCTTTGAGTATTTCATTAATCCTTCATATGACCCAATATCTTGTACAATTTATCCACAATAAGATCCTCAATTTCTCCACCATCTGTAGTGTTAATCAACTCAATAGTTAGATAATCTAGTTGGGAAACCTCTAGTCGTCTAGTTTTCATCTCATTTACAGAGGAACTCCTCCCCTGTTTACATCCAAATAAAAATATTTCACCCATGGTGATGCTTCAACCAACATAAATTCTACCTAAAACTCTTGTAAAATAAACCCTACATCAAATGACCAGTTCAATATAGAGATTGGTATCTGGCATGATAAAATTTATAATCAAAAACTCAAATCACATTAGCTGAATCTGTAAGTTCATGGAGGTTAATCATGAAATAAAAAATTAATAGTGAAATAATAATTAATAAAGGTTATTAATGATTAATATATACTAATATAAATTCAAATTATTTTATTAAATAATGAGTAATTATTTAATAATAATTATTAATTAACAAATAATTATTAAGAAATTAAAATAATAATTAACATGTTATTATAATTTCAAATTCATTATAATTAATAAATATAAGTAATTGATAATTATTAATTAAAAATAAATTAATTCAAATCGGTAATTTATATAAAATAATAAATAATTAGTAATTAATTTTTAATAATTATTTACTACAAATTTAAAATTACTAATTTACAATTTCATATTAATAATTAATAAGTAGAAATTAGTACATAAGTAATAATAAGTAATATATAAAAATAACTAATTAGTCATTATTATTTAATAAATAGTAAATATTAATTAATAATTAACTTAGATTTTCATTTATTAATAAAAAATAAATTTAAATAACGAATAATTAAAAATTTCAAATATATAAATAACAAATAAATAAATAATAAATATTATTTATTAAATAATTAATTTTATTTAGTTACTAACATTTAAAGAAAATTTTAAGTTATTATTAATAATATTTATTAACTATTAAAATAACCTAATTATTATTTATTAGTAAAATAATTAGTAAATATAATTTATTAATTTAAAATTAATATATAATAACTATTATTTAATAAATAAATTATAATTAAAAAGTAATTAATATTTTAAATGACATATAATTTAAAAAATAAATATTTTAAATTTAATAAATAATAAATAGAAGTTCATATATAATAAATAAAAATAAAAAATTAGCTATTAGAAATTATAATTAAGAAGAAAAAAAAATAATTATAAATATTTAGTTAATAATAAAAAATTAATATTATTTTTAATAATTTATAATTAATAAATAAATATTAATAAAAATTATTTATCAATACAAAAAATTATAAAATTATAATCAAAATTTAAATATCAATTTTATTTTAAAATAATTTATAACCAATAATTATAAATATATTTTAATTATTAATTAACATTTAACATTTAATTATATTATAATTAGTAGAGGCTAGGACCTAATTTTATTGCCAATGAAAGCCCAAAATTTAACTACTTTTAGAGGTAGAATTTACAAGACTAAAGGCCTAACGACACATAACCTAATTAAATATTTTCTGAAGGCCTAGTATCCCTTTAATGACTTATACATTATAGTAACAGGTATTACATATTGATAAATTAATATTAATTCCAAAAAATTATGATCCATATGATATTCATATAACCTTAGTGTCTTTGGAAACAATGATACATAAACAACTAGTTCAGAAGACAACTAAATCATCTCCCACTATGGTCTTAAAAACTAGACAAATTCTTACAAAATTTCATACATAAATCCATTATTTACAACAAGGGGAATGGAAACAGAAGAAAGGGTGATCTAAAATGTATATGAAGTTTTAATAAGGGATATATCAATGATCAATTAAATATAATATGAGTTTTAGGGAATGATAACATGAGATTAAAATTTAGAAACTATACCTTGCATATTAATTATCATAATCATGATTCATTACAAAAATATTGTATGTTCATAAGAAATAAATCAAAATAAAATCAAATAAAACGAGCTATAAGAGTTTACATAGGATAAAAACATATGTTTGTGGCTAAAATGAATCATATAAAATAATTTCATTTATTAAAGATCACAAAAAATATGATCATAATAGATTGGTTTCACACCCTATTTTATCATATCACAAGTCATGGTTTACTCCAATGACTATCATAGTGGTAAATGTGCCTTAGTGAACTATGGTTTCTACTCATTTCATTCATGACTATATCATGATATATCCTTTATTACCTAACTAATTTAGGGGATATATAATTCTATAATGACCCATCACATAATAAAAAAACCATTCATTTTTGTTCTATAAGATTTTAAAATTTTGCCGCATATCATATCCAATGGACAAGTAATTAGATTAATTTACATTTAAACAATTCATCACACCATAAATCATTGAAAACAAGTGGTTTTAAAAAATATTTTAATATCATAAAAATTATCCATCTAGAGTAGTAATATATATTGTTTCCTTGGATCATGTACCACAGAAATCATATGTAAAATCAAAATATTTTATCATATTTTAAAATTTATTTAAAATACAACATGGAATATTTTGTGAATAAAATATAATTTTCATTTTGGAAACATTTCTTTAAAATATAAAAATTCAAGAAATATGTTTATAAATGTTTCATTTAAAATAATATTGTAATCATTTAATGAAGACTTCAAAGTATTAGGTTTTCAAAATGAAGTGAAACAATGTTCAATATGTTCATGTTAAGATAAATAATATTTTCAAATTTTTGGTAAATATTCCAAATTACATCATTTATAAAATGAGAGGAATATTCCTTTTACTTTTTTAGAAATTCAAACATTTATTCAAATGAATTTAAAAAATAATAGGATAATAGAAAAGAAATTTTTGAAAATATTTTTAGAAAAACATGACAGTGGGGAAAATGATTTTTAATGATGGGGGAAATATTGTTGAATTTTGATTAATAAGAATATTACTAATTATTGAGATCATAAATAATATAAAATGAATTAAAAAAATACATTTTAAAAATATAATTGCAATATATGAAATTAAAATTGGTTCATTAAAGATATAAAATAAAATTTCATCATCGGGAACTTGTTCCAAAACATTCACCACAAACATTGAGATTGCAACATAAATCCCTTTCTTAATTGGTAAATTTTGAATCATAATGTCCATAAGAGATTAAATTAAAATATTAAATTAAAAGTCAAGAAAAAAGGTGTTTCATGTTTAATAAAATTAAAATGAAATTTAAATACACCTCATAAAATAATATTGGCATTTAACATAACTTATGTCCCAAAGAAGACAATTTAAGATTATAAACCCTTAACACAAGTTTGAATTGCATAAAAATAACATTTAACTCAGGTATAATAAATTTAAATTTATTATAATTCTATATCAGAGTAATTTTACATAACAATAATTTTACATATAATCCAATTATACGATTTTATCACCTTTTTGTTAATAATTACTCATTAAAATAATTATTATATGGTGTTAACTATATCATTTATATCAGAATTTATATATGCTAGTTTTAGTAAATTTTTATTGATCATGGTTAAGTAATATATAGAGTATTAATCATGATAAAAACATGATATATATTCATTATATAAATATATATATTCATAAATAAATTATAATGATACAAAAATAAATTACATTGTTCATGGAGATGGTAAGTCATACATATGCTTGAACGTTACAATCACTATTTGAAGGATGTATTAAAGGAATATTTAATAATAAATCACAATTAGAGAATAATTATTATATCATATATATAATATATATTCTTAAAATATATACACATTACCATCTATGTAATGTGGAATTGAAAAATTAATAATATCACTTCTTAGTGGTCGTAGTCCACACTTATTCACAAGCGACATTAAATTTTTCTAAAGGATTGGAAAGTAAGAAGGTTGGTATGTTAATATAATTATATAAGAATAATTATTCCATAAATATCTTATATTAAAATTAATCATTCCATACTAAATATCTATTAATTATGGAATCATAAAATGAAATGTATTGCTATGTGGATGCAGTAGTCCATACGTATACACTGGTGATACTTTCACTTCCCATTTAATGGAAAATAAGGTTTCTATTAGTGGCTACACAATCATTTTAAAATTTAAATATATTTAGGATTATAAATATATTATTATATTTTTGTTACCAATGATTTATTTTATGTGTAAGATTAAATAAATTAGAATATATTCAGAAAGAATATTACGTATTCTCTAGTTAAACTTCTTTAGATTTTTTCTTAAAAACAATTGGAATGTTCTATTTAGAAAAAAGAACATCTAGTTCATAGATATATAATTTTAAAATTGATTTGAGTAGGTATTTTTTTGATATACAAGTCTCAAATATATTTATAAATGAAAATGGTGGGCTTACCTTCAATAAGTGGGGAGAGGGGAATTCACAGAATTTTTAAAAATTTTAAAAGTATAAGAAAATAATTATATTGAATAATGATTTATAATGGTCATATATACATAATAAATTTTTAATTAGGTTTGAATTACATCATCCAAAAATATTTTAGCTTGTTTATGTGGTGTTTTATACCTTACCAACTTCTTTAACGCATTTGATAATCAAGATTTAACCTTAATTGCTGAAATAAATATATCAATATTAAAGGATTAAAATTTCACACATAAGTTTAAAACTAATTAAAAATGGATCAGGGATGAACTTTTAGACTATTTTTCATACATCATGTCCACATTCAATAATTTTTTACATTAAAATAGTTTAGTAAGATATTATTTGGCATAAAATACCATTAATGTCATTTTTTACAATATAAATCCATATGACATTGAGGGCACCAATAAAATGTTGAAATTAAAATTTAAACCTTTAAAAATGATAAATTTTAATACTCCAAAAAATTATTAAAACTCAAAAATTAATCTATTTTTTATTACATTTTTATATTTTTGAAATTACTCATAATATATTTTTTTAATATTTGAAAAATACTATATCAGTGTTGTGTAATCTTATAAGTTGACTATTTGGTCATAATAAAATAAAAATAAATTACCGTTATAAAAAAACATAATATATATTTCATAAACTAATTTATAATCTGACTTATAATCCTTATATACTTATTAAAAAAAGTAATAGATATTAATATTAAGTGAGTGATTTTTTTGTATTTTATTTAATTTAAATTATATAAATGTCTTAATTTGTGGAAAAAAGAAAACAAAACACCATATAATTGATTTCTTTTTCGACTGTAGTCAAATTTATACCAACCAATAAAATAAATACAACTTATTGGTATATTTTGAGACCATATCTCATGGTTTTCATCCCAATTAAACCATCTTATCTTTACTGTGGACTGAAAATTTACATTGGATACTATTTATATTGATAAAAATAAATATAAAGTGGAAATATTTAGAATATTTTTACATAGATATGCTAATTATGTGATCCTTTTTTATTCATTAAATATCTATAAGTGTCCGAAAAAATGTTTATTGAAATTCAAAAAACATAATGAAAAACATTTTTCAAAAAAAATGAACTTTTATAAATAATAATTATAATAGATTAAAGTCATAAATATATACAATTAAAATGGAATAAAATAGCTTTATGTAATTCAAAAATTTTAAATGTAAAATTAATTCCAAATAAAAATTATAATAGGTCATTTTAATCTACATGCTTTAATGAAAATAAATGATAATATTTAAAGAAATATGCTTTTATCATTATTTTCTAAAAAATCATTCATTTTAAAAAAAAATTACAAAATTTATCTTTTAGAAAATATTGATATAGTTATTTAATATATTAATCAAATTTTATAAAATAAAATTTCTAAATGAGCAGGAAATTAGTTATAACATTTATAAATAAATTGTAATGGACACTATTTTTTAAGAAAACTCATTTTGAAACATAAAATGGATAAAATAAAAATTATTCTCTAATTTTATAAGTATTAATAAATATTTTTTTATATTTTATAATTATAATAAATAAATTTTATAATGTTTTTACTCAAATCTATAAACAAAAATTCGACAATTAGTTTATAATAGTGATAATAATATTTTTTTTATTCATTTAATATAAGTGTTGTGTGTTTAATATATAACAACCATAATTTTTGTGACATTAAAATCACATGTTATTAATGACGAACAATATAATAACAATAAATTTAAGGATATATATATATATATATAATGGTATGAAAAGTAGGATCCTTCACCACTTATACATAATAAAATAAAAACATTATTAAAATCCTTCTATTTTTTCCTCTTAAAGATATTATGTTCTTCTTAGTACATGTAATCACCTGAGTATATGTTGAGTGAAATGTTTCCTTTTGACTTTTCCATTCCATTTATTTTTCAAATCACAACCTTTTTATTATATAATTAATTAATAACTATTTTATTTATAAAGTATTTTAAAAATGTTTTTATTGAAAACATATATGTTTTTCTATAATTTGAATTTATTTTTATGTATCCAAGAATATAAACATACATTATTCATTATAATTATTATTTTGAGGGTAGAACCAAAAATGAACAGATTCACCTTTATCAAACAAAATTAAAAAATATGTTATCTCTTAAAATTTTAATGACATTTAGTTTTATAATTGGATATGACATTGGAGTTGATAGTATAAGAGCCTTACTCTTACCTAAAAATGAAATGAAATACTACAACATAATATATCATAATTACCTATGTAAAATTTAAAAATACGGAAAAATATATTCTATTATAATAAAATATCTTTGATACTATAAATTTGTAAAACAAAATGATGGTATTCATTCAGTTTCAATATGATCATTGATATCCCAGGTTTCCACATAAAATTTGATCATTGGTGGATCAATATGATCTTTGGAAGCTTTCCAACAAATACCGAGTAATTTGGTGATTTTTTAAGTAAATGTATACTCACATAGACACAATCCTCTAAAATATTTTGTGCAAGAGATCTAAAGAATAAAAAAGTGAAATTCTTGTTCCTTGTATTTATAATAGGATTGAGTTCATTTTGAAAAATGCTTTGTGTGTGTGATTCTATGATTATGATCGAGAGAATACAAGGCTAAGAACAAAGGGCTATCGATCAAATTCTTCATTGATAGATTGTAGGTATAAAAAAGACATAATTTGATCATCGTATCAAGGTTTGATAGGGATAGGCTGATAATGAAAAATCGATCATCATATTGAGGGCTCAGGTGGATAGAGAGACTGCCTGATCTTTGTAACGAAGACATCCCATGGTAAGGGAATGAAAAAAATTCTTTTATATATAAAACAAGGGAATTTTATCCTATTTCAATGGAAACCATTATTATTATGATAAAAGAGTTGTATTCATTTTTTTTCATTTTTTTTATTAAAAATACCATTTTAATAGAAACTGAGTTATTTTTTGTTCATATTTCTATTTGTATCTTTTTTATCATAATAAATTTAATTATGATAGAACTGTTTTACTCCAAACTACACTATAAATATGTTATAACTCAATGTGATTCTGTATGATATTAATATTGAATTCTATTATGATCTATGGAATTTATATCAGAATCTACATTATTATGATATTCTCATATCAAACCCTTTGTCCAAGTCTAATCATTGTTAATATACATAATAGGTATTGTGTATATGATTATTTTAATATTGTTCAACTATGTTTCTTTTTTGTTTAAATACGGTTGTTTTTAATCTTACAATTCACCCCCTCATGTATTTATCTATATTCATATACATTTTTATCCAAAATATTTTAACATAGCCAAGTCACTATAATACTGATACATAAATATTTTATTAGAGGATATTTCCAATGGTCATACTTGCTGCCATTATATTCTTGAATTCTCTGTGTTAGTTAATATTTTTATATTATTTTCATTTATAAATTAATACTACACTAACATGTATTGTATAATATATTTTGTTTTTTATTTGTTTTATATATGGAAGGAATCAATATTGGTTCAATAGATAACCTCATTACAATAGACCGCCTATTTTTAATGGATCTTATTATGAATATTGGAGAGATAGAATGAATACATTATTCATAAATAATGGAGCTAAAAAATTTTCCATTATAGTTGGAGATTACAAGATTCCTGACAAATAAGTTACTTCTATTACAAATTAGGAAAATAATGCATGGCATCCTTCCTTTTTATTACATAAATTTTCATTACATTTTACAAACAGATGATCTTTAAAGTCTAGTGTCGTTGAAATCATGAACATAAAAAATAAAAAATTAATACTATATTCTAATCCAAATGTAGGGATTTATCATTAGTTATTTCTATGTAAAATTATTTCATCTCATAACCTGGAGACATACATCAACGGAAAGGGTGAGAAAACTGCTATGTATGGAAAGAAAGGGAATCAGTTTACTTGTGAAATCAATAAGAACTTGCTAAAAAACATAAAGACATGAGAAATGGAATTAAAGGAATATCATAATGAAAATAACATGAATAATAACTTGAATATGTGGCTACAAAATTTAATTTATACATTCATGAACATCTCACCAAGGTTTATCCCCAAGGTGTCATAAATATTTCCAAGGTTATTCACCAAGATATCGTGAAACTTGTCATCTCTACAGATTAAATTATTTACTCAATGAATTGGAGTGCAATCAAGGAGAACCCTTAATATGTATTTATATTAATGTGACCCACATAGATCATAATCATACATTTCATAAATAACCCATAAAGTAAAATAAATGGGTTTCACTTCAAAATCGTGAGGTTTTAAATGTGGTTAAAAAGTATGATCATTATGTCCTTTATAACCCATGGAAAGGGATTGAGGGTTATATGTAGGTCAATTCTAGAATAAAATAGATAAATTTTATGTCACGATGAATACCTCTAGAAATGAAAATAGATATGGGTATTCACATAAATAAAAAAAGATAATTTCTTGAGAAAGAGAGATATTTTGAGAAGAAAATTTTGCAGCATAACGACTATACAACATGGTTTTAGAAAATATTTAAAGGGGAGGGGGAAAGGAAAAACCATTTATAAATAACTCATAATATACTATATGGACAGAATAAAATAGAAATAAGATCATGGAATGAATATTTGAATGACATACCACATGAGAAGGAAACATGAATGAAAAGAGAAGATGCGATTTCTTTTACAAAAAATTATGCAGCCTAACGACATCGCTTAAAATTCAGAAAAAAAAATTTGATGATATCGGAAGGGGTCTATAATAAATTGAACATGAAATGGATAGTATTAGGTATATATAATAACAACCCCCACATAATAAAATGGAAACTATAAGACATAACATAAAGGAATTCATGACTTGAAAGAGGAGGGTGAAAGGTTCCCCTACCTTGAAGTGTAACTTCGAAATTTTGAAGGTTAGGACCTTGGGGGGCTTGAGGGAAACTTTTGATGACTCCTTGGGAGGTAAAAAGATTGGATATTCATTGAGGAGTATTTTGGAATGAATGGAATGAGGGAATATTTAATTAATTTTCCAGAGACACATCATCGGTGGTATTTGCAAAACCATGGGCTAGGCCATGGTATTTTCCCATGGTATTGGACACTTGGGACACCTCATAGAATATCATACTATTCACAATTCAACTAGAATGATTACATAATTATTACATCATTAATGATGTCCTTAAACACCAGAATCTCAAATCTGTATTTTCACTATTCACCGAAAAACAAAACATTTTATAAAAATCTCATAAATTCACTCTAACCTAATATCAATGCTCTAAATTCAAAAATCAACTCCATTTTATGGAATAAAATTTCTAAATATTTTTAATGTAATTTCCAAAAAATCATTATTTATTTAAGAAAACAACTCTAAAACTATAACTTGTTTTGTAACACCTTTACAAAGTAATCAAGGTCTTGTAAAATTATCATAGAACCTAGAGACAATAAAGTAACAATTTATAATTACATTTTATGAGAATAAATATTCATTTTGAATTATTAAATTAAATATAAAATTTAAATAAAATATTTATGACATACAAAAATACCAAAACATATACTATGGTCGTTTTTTCACTTTTAGGATTTCTAAATTGTATTTATACATTCATGGGTGAAGTTTCAATTTTTTTGGATGACTTACTATTCATTACTATTCAGTACTATTCATAAGGGTATGTTATTATTCCCTCGAATATTATTTTGATCTTATTTAACCACATTTTTCACCCTGATTACAACCATGTATGACGAATTTTTGAAAATCGTTTCAGAGAAAAAGTTATTTAATAATAAAATAATTTTATACTATTCATAAAAAAACACTATTCATCAAATACTATTCATCAAATTGAATCTTCTTAAAAAATTTCTAAAAACTAATCCTAGGTTAATTTTGATATTTGAAATTCAAAAATGATGTTTATTTTACCATAATAATTCCTTATGTATGAGAAATCTTTGAAAAGTACAATTTTACTTATAAAATAAATTTATCAGATTTATCTTAATTAAACATATACTTTATTAAGAAAATATATTCCAAAAACAGGAATGATGAAATAAAAATTTTATTTATTCAAAAGGATTGCACAATGTAATTAAGGTCTCGTTACATATCCCCTTATAACACATGCATAAGACCTAAGTGTAAGGTGTGCTATGGTGATAGAATCTTGGGGCGGCTCAGACAACATTGCCTGAGTGGTGATTTCTATCAGCTTTAACTTATCCTGTAGGCGATTCTGTTCAAGATTCACATGTTTGAGTCTAGCTTGGGATTGGTTTAGATAAAAGCCCAGTGATAATAACTCCTTCACAAGCTCTAATAGATGGGATTTGTACTACACGAGTCTACTAGATGAGGCCATCTACTCTTATTTCTGTACTAATTAAACATTATCACTTATATTTATAAACAATAATCATAATGTTAAGAGATTAGTTTCCAATAGTCAAATTTACCAACGGGCATATAGAATTCTAAACCCAACGATATCATTTTAATTATAATCAGTTAATTTTTTAAAGGACACACAAATTTAGGAAACAAATTATATTCAAAAGTTTGGGTCGTTACATTCTTCCCCCCTTAAGAAATTTCATCCCCGAAATTTTAACTCATACCCTCAGAAGAGAAAATGTATCGGTACTTCTGCCTCATAGACTCCTCTGGTTCCCATATTGCTTCTTCACATTTTTGGTTCCTCCATAACACCATAACAAGGTGGGTAGTCTTGTTGTGTATAACCTCATCCCCACGATCCAAGATCTCCACCGGCTTATCCTCATAAGAGAAGCCATGTTTCACTTGTACCACCTCTGGGATTAGTCCATGTGAAGGGTTAGGTTTATAATTCCTCAAGAGGGATACGTGGAAGACATACTGAACTTGTGCTAGATTTAGAGGAAGTGCAAGCTGATAGACCACTAATCCCACGCGATCAAGGATTTCATAGGGTCCAATGTACTTAGTGATGGGCTTCCCATTCTTCCCAAACATCATGACTCACTTCCAATGTAAAATTTTAAGAAAGACCTTGTCACCAACATCAAACACCAAGTCCCTTCGATGGTTGCCATCATAGCTCTTTTTTCGACTCTGAGCAGCCTTAATGTGTTGCTGGATGGAATGAACATTTTCTATCATCTCTTGCAGAATATCGGGCCCAAGAAGATTTCTCTCACTAGGTTTATCCCAGCAAGTAAGAGTTCTACATATCCTCCAATATAGAGAATCATTGGGTTCCATTTGAGTTCTCGAGTAGAAGCTATTGTTGTAAGAGAACTCAACTAAAGGGAGATGTTGATCCCATCCACCATTATATTCCATTGATCATGTTCTCAGTGTATCCTCTTGATTTTTAATAGTCTTTTCTAATTGGCCATCAGATTGGGGGTGATAAGCAGTACTGAAATTCAATTTTTTACTTAGAGCATGTTGAAGACTTCTCCATAATTTTGATGTGTACCATAGATCATGATCAGATACGGTAGAAATTTGAACTCCATTCACCCTTACCACTTCCTTCACATAAATCCTGGCAAGTTGATCAATAGAGAAATATTCCTGAATGGAGATAAAATGGGCAGTCTTGGTGAGACAGTGCACAATAACCCATATCACCTTGTTTCTTTTGGATGTTTTCGGGAGACCAGTGATGAATTCCATAGTGATATTATCCCACTTCCATGCTGGTATGGGTAGTGGTTGCAATACCACTTTATGAAGTTGTCTCTCTGACTTCACTTGATGACATATTAGGCACCTTGAAGTGTAGTCAGCAATCTACCTTTTCATATTATCCCCCTAATAATGATCACAAAGGTCCATATACACTTCTGTGCTTCTAGGATGTATAGAAAAAGTAGATCTATGAGATTCATCCATCAGCTCCTTCTTTATTTCTGGAATAGATAGAACACATAGTCTTGTACAAAAATTCAATACAACTTCTTCATCAATATTGAACTCAGGAAACTTCCCATCATTCAAAGCCGCAATCTTCTCTTGTAACAAAGGATCTTCTTTATAATATTTCATGATATTCTATAGTAATGATAGTTGAGAAATCATTTGGGTTAGGATTGATGATGTCCCTTCCATTATAATTCCCATGTCCAGCTTTACCAGGTCATTGATCAAAGGATCTACTTAAATCCTTATCATAGAAAGAACAACTGCGACTTTCCTACTTAATTCATCAGTGAATTTGTTTTATCTTTTGGGATGATAATGAATTGAACAATCATAGTCTTTGAGATGTTCCAACCATATCCTCTATCTCATGTTCAATTACATTTGTGAGAAAATATACGTCAATCTTTGATGGTCTGTGTATATGTGACATTTCTCCCCATAAAGATAGTGCCTCCTTATCTTCAGAGCAAAAACGACCGCAACCATCTCTAGATCATGCGTAGGATAGTTCTTCTCACAAGTCTTCAATTGTTGTGATGCATACGCAATGAATTTTTCATTTTTCATGAGGATCAACCAAAGCACTTTCAGATACGTATCACTAAAAATAATGAATACTTCTCAAAATGAGGGTAGATTTAGAACGGGTGTGGTGACCAATCTCTTCTTCAGATCTTAGAAACTTTCCTGACACTTCTTTGTCTAGATGAACTTGACCCCTTTTCAAGTTAACTTTGTTAATGTATTAGAAAGTTGCTATTTTTTCACAAACCTCCTATAATATCCCGCTAATCAAAGGAAACTACGAATCTTAGTTATTTTTGTAGGCTGAGGCCACTCCACTACAACATTTGTCTTTTCAGGGTCAACTATGATTCCTTCATTGGAAACAATGTTCCCCAAGAAAGAAACTTGTTGTAACCAGAAGTCACATTTTTTGAACTTTACAAAAATCCTGTCCTTCTATAATGTTTGTAAAATAACACTTAGATGACCCTCATGCTCCTCGCGACTTCGGGAATATATTAGAATATCATTAATAAAATCTACCACAATGTATTCAAGGTAGTCCTTAAAGACTCTGTTAATCAAATCCATAAAAATAAAAGGTCCATTATTCAGTCTAAAATTCATAAAAACAAACTCATAATTTCCATATCTTTATCGGAATGCAGTTTTTGGAATATCTTCTTTCTTCACCCTCAATTGATGATAACCATATCGAAGATCAATCTTAGAGAAGAATTGAGCCCCACATCGTTGGTCAAATAAGTCATCAATTCATTAGAGAGGGTATTTGTTCTTCACTGTGATCCCATTCAGTTCTCCATAATCAATGCATAGCCGCATTTATCCATCCTTCTTCTTCACAAAGAGAATAGGTGCTCCCTAAGGAGGCACACTCGGTCGGATAGAAACCTTATACAAAAGATCTTGGAGTTGTTTCTTTAACTTCTCCATCTCCACATTTTCTATCTTATATGGGGTCTTTGATATCAGATGAGATTCGGGTAAGAGTTCAATGGAGAACTCTACCTCTCTTTTCAGGGGAGGTCTGGGTAACTCCTCAGGAAATATGTCAATGTATTCATGGACTATGGGGACATTTTCTATCCTTATACTATCATTTTGTTCTTCTTCTTCACTTATAAACTCCATAAAGAAGGATATAGGATGTTCTTCTAAACAAATATCATGTAGGTATGTCTCTCCATGGAAGATAACTATATATTTTTTATTCAAGACTACTGAGATTTCATTGCTTCTGTATTTGATCTTAGCATTATACTTTGAGAGCCAGTCCATACCAAGTATAATTTCAAATTACAACATGGTAATGACTACTACTAAAGTAAATACAATAGTTTCTAAACACTAACGATGCTTTTATAATCCCACCAGGAGTCTTAACTGGTAACTCTACTTTTAAAAATTTAGGAGGTGATTCTAAATTCGTTGCAAACTTGTAGGAAATAAAGGAATGTGTAAAACAAAGATCAAACAAAGTACTTAATAACTTTGAAGGAAAAAAATAGTACCTGTTACCTCATAATTTTTCACTTTAACTTTAGTCATACTGATTGAAAAAGTACGATCATGTTCCCTTGGCCGTTGTTGAGGCTGATGGTGATTCCCCTTCACTGCCCTTGGATTTGGACAATGATTGGAAAAGATCCCAAGATGTACAAACTTATAGAATTGGAAATTAGTTAGGGCCTTCACCATCATCCCCTTTTCTTTATTGTTGGGATGTTGAGTCTTCACATAACTAATACAATTCTGCACAATATGGCCATCTCTTCCACACTTGTAGCACTTCCCGCTCCCGATCAGGTAGTTCCCTAAAGGCTTCATCCCACATTTATTACATGTGGGACGATGCACTTTCTTTCCTCCTTTTCCATGAACGACGTTCCTCTCTAAGCTTGGATCCATTGATATTTTCTTGTCATTGGATTTATGAGACCCTTACATCTCACCAAACTCCAGTTCTACTTTCATCACACTTCGCACGATCTTATCATAGCTATCATAGTATCAGTTGGCTAGATTCTTCCAAAGATGAGGTCTCAATCCACCAAAAAATATATCAAACTTACTATTTGGATCCATGACAAAGCTATAGGTGTATCATGAAATCCTTGTGAAGTTCATATCGTATCTTCCCACATATTCGTTCTCCTTCTACTTTAGCTCAAGAAACTCCTTCTCCATTCTTGTTCTCATTGATCGAGGGAAATAATTATTGAAAAAGATCCATCTGAACTATTTCCACTCCATAGATTCAACCTCCACTCTTGTCCTCAGGTTTTTTATCAACTCTCACCACTGATCTTCTACTCCCTCTATGCTATAAACATCCAGGGTGACCTTCTCTTGCTCTGAACAGAGGAGCAGAGAAAAGATCTTCTCGATAGAGCTGATCCACTATTAATCAATCAATGGTTTAGTATATCCACTAAATGTTGGTGGTCGTTGACACATAACGGACTCAACAAAATGTTGTTCCCTTCATAGTGAGATCAGTCTCTTAGCACGATTCATGTTATTTCCCATAACTCGAGTCAGTTGGTTCATCATTCTCGTGAAGGTTTCCATTCCGGCTTCCATCGGAGGGCCGTCAGTGCATGATCCATTTCAGTCACCATTTTCATGGTTCATACTATTTCTTGACATTCTAAATGAATAAAACCATAGTTAGAATCTTATTTCATTTATGAATAATTTAACTATAAATTATTTTATGTCTTAAAATATTATGCTTAAACAATTAGGTTTCTCTATAAATCCTTCATAATGATTCATAAAAAGTTTGTGATTAACCAAACATATCCCCCAGGAGTGTCAAACCAAGAGTGCGGCAAGGACCGTTATCGTGTTTCCGGATACCCAGGGTCAAGCTCAAAACTCCTTGTTGGAGTTTTACTCCAAGGTACATTTATGCCAGAGCCACATCCACTTGTTCATATCCTAACATGGATTTATTTGTTTAGAAACCACTTACTTAATATTTCCTAAAAATACCAAGAATTTTTCTTATATTTAAACATTTATATTGGTTTATTCCTAAAGTATTCATATCCTAATTTCCTAAAATAACCAAACAATCATTTGATACCAACTATGGCATCCCTCCTTTTTATTACATAACTTCTCATTACATTTTACAAACATAGGATCTTTAAAGTATAGTGTCTTGAAAATCAGGAACATAAAACATGAAATCATAAAACATTATTCTAATCCACTTTTAGGGATTCATAATAAGTTCATCCTAAGGAAAATTATTTAATCTCATAACATGGAGACATATATCAAAGGAAAGGGTGAGAAGAAGGCCTGGTAAGGAAATCTAGGGAATTAGTTTACTTGTGAAATCAATAAGATTTTGATAAAAAACATAAATACATGTGGAATGGAAGTATAGGAATATAATAATGAAAATAACTTGAATCATAACTTGAATATATGGCTAAAACATTTAATTTAGACATTCATGAACATCTCACCATGGTTCATCCCCATGGTGTCATAAAAATTACCAAGGTTATTCACCAAGGTATAATGAAACTTGTCATCTCCAGAGATTAAATTCTTTACCCAATGCATTGGAGTGATATCATGGCACACCCTCAATATGTATTTATTTTAATGTGATCCAAATAGATTATAATCATAAATTTCATAAATAACCCATAGAAAGTAAAATTAATGGGTTTCACTTCAAAATCATGGCGTTCTAAAAGTGCTTAAAAAATATGATCATTATGTCATTTATAACCCATGGAAAGGGAGTGAGGATTATATGTATGTAAATTAAAGAATAAAATAGATCAATTTTATGTTGTGATGAATAACTCTAGAAATGAAAATAGATTTGTGTATTCACATAAATAAAAAAAAGATAATTTCTTAAGAAAGAGAAAGATTTTGAGATGAAAATTTTGCAGCATAACGACTATACTACATGGTTTTAGAAAATATTGAAAAGAGAGGGGACAAGGAAAACCCATTTTTAAATAACTAATAATATATTATAGGGACATAATAACATAGAAATAAGATCATGCTATGGATATTTTAATGACATAACACATGCGAAGGAAACATGAAAGAAAAGAGAAGATGCAATTTCTTTTACGAGAAATTCGACAGCCTAACGACGTCGCTTAAAATTAAGAAAATTAAGTTGATGAGAGAGTAAAGGATATATAATCAATTGAAAATGAAATGGATAGTATTAGTTATATAGAAGAACAAACCAACACAAAATAAAATGGAAACTATAAGACATAACATAAAGGAAGTCATGACTTAAAAGAGTAGGGTGGAAGGTTCCCTTACTTTGAAGAGTAACTTCGAAAGCGTGAAGGTTGTGACCTTGGGGGTCTCGAGGGAACCTTTGTATGACTCCTTGGGATGTAAAAAAGACCAGATCATTATTGAGTAGTATTTTTGAATTAAAGGAATGAGTTAAGGTTATGGTATTTATAACATAAGTGAGGGGATATTTAATTAATTTCCAAAGGACACCTCATCGGTGGTATTTGAAAAACCATGGTGTTTCCCATGGTATTGGAAACTAGGGACACCTCATATAATATCTTATTATTCACAAGTCAACCAGAATTATTACATCATTATTACATCATTAATGATGTCATTAAACACCTGAAACTCAAAACTTTATTTTCACTATTCACTGAAAAACAAAACATTTTATAAAAATATCATAAATTCACCCTAACCTAATATCGATTCTCTGAATTCAAAAATGATCTCTGTTTTATGAAAGTAATTTTTTAAATAATTTTAATTTAATTTTTAAATAAAATCATTATTTATTCAAAAAAACAACTCTAAAACTATAACTAGTTTTGTAACACCTTGAAAAAGTAATAAAGGTACCATAAAATTATCATATAACCATAAGACAATAATGTAAAAATTTATGATTACATTTTATAAAAATAAATTTCCATTTTAAATTATAAAATTAATTATAAAATTGCAAATAAAATATTTATAAAAAAGAAAAAAATACCAAAACTTATACTGTGATAATTTTTTCACTTTTAATATGTCTAAATTGTATTTATACATTCATGGGTGATGTTTCTATTTTTTTGGCCTATTTACTACTAATTACTATTCATAAGGGTATGTTACTATTCACAAAAAAATTATTTTGATATTATTTAACCACATTTTTCACCTAGATTAAAACCATGTATGACTGATTTTTGAAAATCATTTCAGAGAGAGTTATTTAATAATAAAATATTTTTATAATATTCATCAAAAGACACTATTCATAAAATACTATTCACCAAATAGAAACTTCTTAAAAAATTTCTTAAAATTCATCCTAGCTTAATTTTGACATTTGAAATTCAAAAATGATGTTTATTTTAGCATAGTAATTCTATATGTATGAGAAATATTTGAAAAGTAAAATTTTACTTCTAAAATAAATTTATAAAATTTATCTTAATTAAACATATACTTTATTAATAAAGGCTATTCCAAAAATAGGAACGATGAAATAACAATTTTATTTATACAAAAGGGTTAAAAAAGTAACTAAGGTATCATTACATAGCCCCTTATAACACCTGCATAAGACCTAAGTGTATGGTGAGCTATGGTGATAGAATCTTGGGGCAACTCAGACAACATTGCCCGAGTGGTGATTTTTATCAGCTTTAACTTATCCCGTAGGCAATTCCATTCAATCTTCACATGTTGGATTTTGGCTTGGGCTTGGTCCAAATCAAAGCCCAGTGATGCTACCTCCTTCCCAAGATTCGATAGATGGTCTTCGTATGGCCCGTTTTTACAAGATGAGGCCATTTACTCTTCTTTCTGTATTAATTAACCATGATCACTTGTATTTATAAACAATAATTTTAATGTTAAGAGTTTAGTTTCCAATGGTCATATTAACCGACGATCATATAAAAGCTAAAACCCAACAATATCATTTTAATTATAATCACTTCATTTATTAAAGGACACAGAAATTTAGGAAACAAATATTATTCAAAAGTTCATTTCATTACAGAATGAGTATTGATTAAATTAAAATTTTAGAGACACAATATTATGTTATAGGAACATGCACATTTATATTCATATTTTTTCTTTTGAAGCTATTAATTATATGTTGAGAATGCAATATATTACTCATTAGGGTACATAAAATGTTATTGAATCTTGAATATCAATGGTTAGAGAAGATTATCAAGAATATCAATTTTCTTTGGGTGAATCTATTATAATGGTAAAATAATGGTTTATGAAAATAGTCAATGATTTAAATTATATGGGAGATAAAGGATTAGAAGATGAATTCCTTGTTCAAAAGGTTATTGATGTCATTCCCAATAAATGTGAATCTTGGATAAAAGCATTTATTAAATCAAGGAAGGTAAAAGATATCACTCTTGATGATTTATTCGAAAGAATTTAGAATATAAAGGTAGGAGGAAAACAGATGTAGATAATTTTTGGAAAAATAATGGTGGATTTGGTTTTACTAATACTTTAAATATGATAAAATATCATAGTCCTCCTAAAGCTATTAGGTCGAAAAATAAAAAGAAAATCTTTATTCAGTCTGATTCAAATTATTTTTAACATTCCATGAAATATTTATCCGATATTTCTTGATGATTGAAAAATATTTTAGGTAAAAAATATTTTTAGTAACAGTATAAGAAAATGATTAAGGACATGAATGAAAGAAGGATTCTAAATATACATTTTTTAAATGTGATAATAATGGACATATTCATCCTAATTATCCAATATTAAGAAATAAAAGACATAAATGATGGTCATTATAATAGAGATCATAGTAATTATAATTCAAAAATCATTATTGTTATTAAAGATTCTGAAACTTTGAGATCTAGTGGAGGTGATTCTTCACATGATTCCTTAGATAATGAAAGTCAATATTAGAGGGATATTGGTTATAATGATAATGTGACTATAGAAAATCAATGTTTTAATGAAAAGGTATAAACATCTCAATCATTAAACAATATGAATTTAAATTCAAATTATCATGTTGATAATAATTCTTTATCTTCATATGATTAATCCTCCATAGTAAGTGATGATAATACTTTACCTTCTTATGAATATGATCCTCACGTTGTAAAACTTTTGGAAAATGAAAATTGTAAAATTTGTAAAAAACATGATAAGGCTAATAAAGAACATTCCATGATATTAAAGAATTTATATTTTAGAAAATTAAATAATATATTTATCAAAATATATTGATAAATAAAATTATTAAATAGATATTATTTATAATTATTTATAAAATTTTATTCTTGAAAATAATTATGTGAAAACTAGTTTAGAGAAATTAATTTCTAAAACTAATACAGATCTGAATAAAAATTTAGTTGTAAAACTAATGTTTGAAATTTCATGACTGAAGAAAAATTTACTTAAAATTGCATCTAGAAAGAATGGTTTTGATAAAATGTATTATAAAATTCATCCACATGGTACTATATCAAGAATAAGATATACTAATAAGAATCTCATTCTCAGAAACCTCTTTGTTGTTTATAAAAATGTACCATTTTTACTAAATGTCAAAGTGAAGGAAATTGGGAAAAGGGTTGTTCATTAAATAATATTCAATCCTTAGGGTTCCGAATATTTTATTTTTCAAAACAATTGTGGATACCAAAATATTTTTTCCTAACATTTCCCGACCCAATAAGGTTTTGGTTTCAAAAGTATAATTTTTTTATTATCTGGAAAACAACGGTATTACCAACATAAGAATATATGGTCCTAGACAAAATAGAGGTATTGGAGGAAATTACTAGGTATTTTTTAGTTAATTATTAGACAATATATACATGGGATTATTTTCTAGAAAATAAATAAAATAAATTTTTTTATTTTAAACCATTCATAGCCAAATTTAAAAATTAGAAAAAAAATTCCCATGATAACTATTCACAATGATAATGATGGAGAATTTTTAAATTCACATTTAAAAAAAATTAGAAAAAAAAGAATTATAGATACCTTCTCAACTCCAACAAGTCCTCAGTAAAATGGTGTTATTGAAAGAATAAATTGTATTCTTCATGAAATTACAAGAATCATGATGAGTTAATTTGCAATTGATAAACATTTTATGGATTAAGTGGTTAGTACACGTTTTTATACAATAAATCAAATTTTAATTTTACCATATATTAAAAAAAATCCTTATGAATTGTGGGTAGGTCGAATACCAAAAGTTTTATATTTTAGAATATTAGGATGTAGATTATTCAAATTGAAGATAAAAGATAAGTCACACGAATTTGTACCCAAATATGATTAAGGTATATTCATAGGTTATTCAACTACATATAATTAATATAGAGATTTCAATATAAATTCTGGAACTATTGAGGAAATAATAAAGGATTAATTAAAATAAACTTATCATTTTTCTTCAAACAAACACAAGAAACATCCTCTTATGTGTTTTCCAAAACTAATTCTCAACATTAGATAGAAGATTATTCTTATATGGAAAATACTAATGAAATTGTTTCTGAATTATTTACTTATGATGATTTTCTACATTAAGATGATGAAAATACATTAAAATAACCAAGTCATTTGTTTCTTATGAATCATCATAGTGATAGTATCATTGGTGATGTTAATCAACTAGTTATGACTAGATGCTATTTCAGGAATCAAGGAGAACATTTTTTTTCCTCAATTTGAACCTAAAAATAATATTGAGGATTTTGGTAAATGGGATTTGAAAAATTAAAATCAAGATGAGTTAAATTAATTCGAATGGAATAATGTCTTAACCTCGGTAGCTGGAATCGAATATATTCTTATTCTTTTAGCCTTTACTACATTCATTAATTTTAGACATTTTTAAATGGATTTGAAGTGTTCCTTCTGTACTGGATATGTATATAAATAATATTTATGATAAACAAACCCCATTTTTAAAGATAAAACACATCAGTAATATGTCTATAAATATACAAATGATTTATATAGACATAAACAATCCCCTAGGGCATGATATGATAGATGAACATGATTTTTGTTATAGAACAATTATTTTAAGGGAACATCTGATCCAAATTATTTTAAAAATAAAGTAAAAAAACATTATGATTATTCAGATATATATTGATGAAGTTATATTCATATAAAATTAACAAATTTTAACATATTATTTTTCAAATATTATGAAATACGAGTTGTAAAAGAGTATGATGTGTGAGTTAACATTTTTTTAATGGTTGTTAAATTTTTCAATATCCATATGTTACATATATATACCAATGAAAATATGTCAAATATCTTTTAAAAAGTATTGATAATAAAATACCAAAAGTATTATTACTCTAATTAGTATACAAAAAAACAGATGATATTTGATGAAGTTGGATAACCAATAGATTAAAAAATATTCATAAGTATGATATGATGTTTACTATACTTAATAGGTTGTCCCCTAGAATTAATATTTTATATTTTCTATTGTGTATGATATTACAAGAATATAACATAATCCCATTTAAACATTGTAAAATGAATATTTCATTATCTAAAGGGAACTATGGATTTAGGAATTTTTTTCTAATAAAAATCATTTTTAATTACATAGTTTTTTGAATGATATCATTAGTGGTTTTATATTGGATATAAAAAGTATATGTTAGAGTATTTATATCTTAAGGGATTAATTAGTTTATTTTTCTTTTAAAAAAACACTTAGTAGAACTTCCCACTACTGAGGCAGAGTATGTGGAAGATGGAAGTTGTTGTGCTCATGTGTTGTGGATGAAACACAAAATCATTGATTATGTCATCATTTTTACAAAAACAAAAATAAAATGTGATAACACTAATTCCATTTCTTTAATTAGAAACACTTTTCATCACCCTCATTAAAAACACTTAGATTTCATGCATCACGTTCTTAGAGATCAAACACAAAAGGAAGATATCATTTTATAATTCATTAGAATTCAAAGAAAACTTATTGATATTTTTAACAATCCATTACCCTTTTATAGACTTGAATGAATTAAGAAGAATCTAGGAATGATTTATATAAATTATTTATTCATATACACAAAACCATCTTCTTACATAATGTTACTCCTTTTCATAGGGAGAGTACAATTAATTTTTTTACAAATTTTTTTATTAAAAATTTATCTGTCATATTTTTTTGCCAAACATGCAATAATTATTTTGGAAACTAAAAATTTTGAAATATGGAATTAAATTTTTCATATTCATGTTTAATCAGACTCAGATTATAAAATTAAATGTAATCAAAATATTATTCATAATCATTTTTTTATTTAGGTTTCTCTTTCAAATTTTTTAGTCACTTTTTTCTAAAACTATCGTATTCAATTCTGTTTCATTGAAAATTATGAAATTTTTTTCATTATCTATTACCAAAATAATAAAAAAGTAACATATCAATGAGTCTACTATGAAATGTATTATTTTTATTCTTTATTTTTTTATTATTTTCAATTATGATTAGTGACGTTCATTCTTGTTTTTATTTTTAATGTTTTCATATTTTCATTTTTAATCTCATTATCCCAATACGATAACTTAAAAATCATTATTTTTTAAAAAAAATATTTAATTGGGAAATATAACAACAATCAGATGATAGAGACTAAATATTGACTATTAGATCTGTTTAGATGTTTAAATTTAACTTGAAATCACTTATATAATAGGGACACCCCTAGTGGCCCACATCAGATATTTAATATTTTTAATGCAATGTTCTACCACCCTTAAATCTCTAACTCCTATTTCTTTCATCATGTATGAATCTTCCATATATTTCTCAAATACGATGGTTCCAAAAAGTATTACAAAAAACTGTTCATCATCCATCAAATTATAGTTCCCTAATCCTTTTATGAAAAATAATATTCTTCATTGAGAATGATGATAGAGTTCTAAGGATTGGAATCCTTATGTGATAAAAAATTATACATTAATGGCCATTTGATTTATTTAGATTTAGAAAGAGATTTTTTTGAATTTGTAATATTCTATAAAAAAGATGGAAATGAAATTTTTTCCTTTCATATCTATGATAAATATTATATTATCATCCCTAGAGCTTTTACTAGTTTTCAATGTACTTCATATGAAGAAGATGCTTTTTTCCAGTCTCACAAGATACTAGATTCAAAAGTAACTTTGGTAATATATATATATGAGAGGTTATTGTTTATGAATGTACTAGATGAAGATCCAAGAAACGTTTCTAATTTAATTCCAGATCATAAAGTTTTATCTATTTGAATTCATGGATTTCCCATTCCAAGATTGGGTGATAGAGATACTCACAATGTATATGATGTATTCATTTTCGATTTCCTCATTAAATAAAAAAGATCAATATTTTTGTATTTATTCTTATTTCTATCAAAAACATAAAGTCTATGATGATTAATTCTAATATCATAATGTTTTCTGATTGATTAGTAATATGATTTAAAAGAGGATGAGGAAATTTAATATTTCAATACAGTTTAAATGAGTAAGTTAAAAGATAATGTTTATTAGTGATCATACGATCAAAAAAATGAGGAATTTTTTTTATTCAGAATCAAAACTTTTTGTTAAGAGTTATCAAGTTTCTACATTGGATGTCGATCTTCTCTCAAAAAATAAAGTATAAAAGTACTTAAGAAATGAAAAGATGACTCCCTTCCCTCGAAATAATATAAGAAACAAAAGAAATACTCCAAATAAGTTGTTGAAGAATTGATAAGGAAGATGGATAAAAGAAAAGAAGGATAGCCTCAGTTTAGACTCACCAATGTTGAATATCTAGACTTAATAATTCTTGATGTTGCAACATAAGAAAAGGATAAAAAAGAAATTAAATTTAAAAAAAACACCAAAGTGAATATTTAGTTGACATATTGGAAAATGGTGTTGACGATGCCTATGTGAACGTTGTTTTAACCCATAACACTAATTTATCATTTTAATAATGGTAAATTTAACATTTTGATATTACCTTTACTATTGATATGGTACAATATGTTATGGTTGATAATTAATTAAATCTTATTGGGGATGGTGATCTTAGATTGGAATCAGATCATCATGATTTGTTTTACAAATAAATAGAAGAATGTATAATAATATCTTATGTCATTATAAATCCAGTGAAGGAATTAAAACATAATATAATGTATTCAAAAAAATAGAATAATATCATGATTTTTATGAAGGATAAGAGGAAATGAATGACAATGTGATGAAGAATAAGAAGAAGTTTATTATGAGTAATAATGTAAACAGAGTATAGAGAAATAAAATTCATATGATAAATAAGAGGATGAGAAAAAAACAATAATCTATCTATAAGGACTTATAAATAATCTTCAAAATGTTTATATTTTATGGGAAATGTAGATACCCTAGCATTTTCAACAAAAAACTACTTGATTTAATGAATAATTATAAATCAGAGTATAAGCCAAGGATCATTAAGCCTAGTGTCTTGGAAAACTAGGTACATAAAAAATAAAACATGGGGCTAAAAAACCATTATTATTTAATCTCCATAAAGATATCCTAACTTCCATTGATCCCTTACATCTGCATGGGGTACATGATGGAACCCATGAATAAAGGGATGATCTAAAAATCCTTGTAAGGGAATGAACATAAGGATATAGCTTAAGAAAATGAGATAGAAGTCATGCCATAATGATATCAAAAGCATGGAACAAATGAAAGCATGTCACATAAAAATGGGATAATATGAACATGGAATCATATAAATGTGGAGGAAGCATATAGAATTTATTTCATATGAGTCATGGACAACCGCCAACCTCGTTTCCCAAAGTAGTGAGGATCAAGGATCACTGCCAATCTTGTTTCCCATAGTAGTACTGGTCTAGGCTAACTGTCAATCCCATTTCACTTCGCATATCATTAGATGTAACTTTACCCAATGCATTGGAGTGCTATTTGGGCACACCTATCTCAACATTTTCATGTATATTATTTCCACATAAATAATCATACATAATCAACCATATATAAACATATGGGTACCCATGGAAAGAATTGAGTACCAAAATCATGACATAAAGAATAACCAATGGGCGTATCAAGAAAGTGTCCATGAAAGAAATGGACCAGAACATTAATTAATGTTCATAATTTAAAATATGCATATAACATGGTAATTTATTTCAAACATAAGTGAAAACATATATGAAATGTATTTTATAAACATTAGCATTAAAACAATTTTCTGTGATTTTAAGGGAAATACTATAGAGATTTTAAAATAGAAAAGAGTATAATCATATATATAAAACCATAATTTATCCAATAATGTTTTAATAATAATTTATTTATTTCATAAATAAAATTTTGTCTTAAAAAATAGAAGAGAGTGAAAATGAAATTGGGTAAAAATAAGGGAAGTTCCCTTAAAATAGGTTTTCTTATCAGAAAGTTCTAAGGAGGGAATCTTTTAAAGACATGTATATCCCCAAAATAGAGTTAAGAAGGATATTTATAAATCAATTTTTTAAAAATAAAAATCATATATAATATGTACCTAAACATATAATATAACTATATTTTTATATAAATAAAGATATGGCAACCTAAATGAACAAAGAAGATTCGGGTAGAATTTGTTATGGTTTATCGACATGGTGTTGGGTGTACCTAAGAGAGATTGATGAGAGATAAAATGTATTTCTCATCACATATAAATAATTAGGTAATTATGGATGAGATTCCTAATCATACCCCATAATTTGGTATTACACATAAAAAGGATTACCATAGAGGAAAATCATGATTAAGAGTGAAATGGAGAGGGTCCCTTACCTTAAGTTTAATGGTGATCTTTTATTCAACATAATAACCTGAAAAATAAAATTAGGTTAATTAATTAATAATTAAAGAACCTATTATATATGTAAATTATTTATTATAACCATTTTAAAGATAATTCATGACCATTTTTATTCGTTATGAGATTCAATTTCATTATTTTGGTCCATTTGCTTTCTTGGTTTTAATGATCAGTTCACTTATATTCATGTTTTGATAAACAATTAAGATTAAAGTGGTCATCCAGAATTGGATTTGTGTGATATTAATAAAAATCTAAATGATTAAATGGTTATAGAAATCCATTCTGTTATTAATAGTGAATAAAAATTATTATATAAAACCTTAGTGATAACCGTTTTGGTTAATTAGTGGGTTTGATTACAATGAACATGTTTCTCTTTATAACATAATTCTATTTATACAAATGCATTAAAAAACCTTAACTAGGATATATAAAAATATGGTTCAACCATAAAACAAATGGTTTCATGGCCATAATAAAAGATGATAATAGAAACTTATAAAATGTTTTCCTTGAATGTGCTAAATTAACACATCTCAAAGAGTGGTTTCATTTCATTAAAATAAATGGTGGGGAAAGGAGAGAAGATAAAGAATTATCCCATTAGACTAATAGAATCCCAGTACATGTATTCTAATGAAGTTATCATACCATTTAGATTAAGGGAGGTGAGGAAAAAAACATGAAAAGAAAAGAACAAAAAATAAATGAATGAATTGGAAAGAGGAATTTACTACTTGGGTCTACCTCCATTTAGAACCTCTTAAGGGGAGTGGTTTGGGTATTCTCAAGATACTAGGGAATTTGGATGAGGGAGAGGAGCTTGGGGAGATATTTGGGTAGAATATTGGTATGTCACAAGGCATGAGAGGAGTGAAAAAAAGAGGGAGTTAGGGGGGGTATAGTGGAGGAGAGGAGGGTTTTCGTAATTTTTTAATCATTATTTTAGAAATTTACCTCAACATGAGAAATAGTGATGATTCCATGACCAAGAATAGTAATAAATGCATTTGATTTCAAACCAATGTCCATTTACATCATCCATGACTCAATCATGATGCATAAAGTTTGGTTTTAGCATTTGTTGTGAATTATCGTATTTTACTATTCATAAAAAATCAAATATTTCAGAAAAATCTCAAAAATTCACTCTAACCATTTTTCGACATATATAATAAAAAAATGAATTCCTTTTTTTAAAAATAATTTTCTAAATATTATTAATTTAATATTTAATTTATGTTATAATTTACTATTAAAAAACTATTTTTAAAACATTCATTTACTTATTCTAAAATATAGGTACATCATACATTCACTTGAATCTTATTTAAATACTGTCACAGGTAAGGTTACTATTCATTTGGGTATATCAATATTCAGAATGTTTTGTTTCTATTCAGAAGGTTTGGTTACTATAAACCAAAAATTGTGTTTTTCTAATTAGACTCTAAATAAATTAATGATCACAACAGTGTATCTCAGATTTTCGAAATTCCAAACCTAGAAGTGACAAACTTATTTTTAAAGGTAACAAAACACTTAGTAGTTCATTATTTTGTAATTTCATGTTGTTATATGACACGTTTATAAGAAATTAATTTCCAATGATAAAACATTGGGTTGTTACATTCTTCCCCCCTTATGTATTTTCACCCTTGAAATTTCATTTTACATTCTAATCCATAAATAGGTGCGGGTACTTTTCCTTCATTGCTTACTCCAGTTCCCATGTTGCCTCATCTTAATTATGGTTTTTCCATAGTACCTTAACCAGGTGATTAGTATTTTTATGTAGAAATTTATATCTATTATCCAAGATCTTTATTGGTTTCTCCTCATCCAAAAGACCATCCTCTAACTATACCACCTTTGAAGAGAGTACATGTGAAGGGTCTGGTATGTACTTCCTTAATTGGGATACATGAAAGAAATCCATGTATGTTGGACATGGTAGGTGTATGTTCTAGTTGATAGGCCATTGATATAACACGATCAATGTTCTATAAGGGGATGATATACCTAGGACTTCACTTCACTTTCATCCCAAACCTCATGACCTTCTTCCATAGAGATATGTGTAGAAATACCATATCTCCAACTTTGAACTCAAGGTCTCATTGACGATTGTCTGCATAACTCTTCTCTCTAATTTAGGCTACCTTGATATGCTAATGAATGGATTTCACATTCTCCACCATTACTTCAACCATTTCAGGTCCTAGAAGCTTACGCTCCCCAACTTCATCCCAACACACCGGTGTTCGGCACCTTTTCCCATAAAGGGATTCATATGGTTATACTTGGATACTTGACTGGAAACTATTGTTATATGAGAATTCAACCAAGGGAAGATGTTGGTCCAATCCTCTTTTAGATTCCATAGAACATTATCTCAACATGTATTACTTTTTCTAAATAGTTTGCTCAGTTTGGCCATTAGTTTGAGGATGATAAGCAATACTGAAGTTTAGTCAGTTCTAAGAGAATGTTGTAAACTCTTCCAGAATATCAAGTTGAATCTCTGATCAAGATCAGATACAATAGAATTTGGCCTTGCATGCAGCCTTACCACCTCTTTGATATATATTCATGCATGTTTATTCAAGGATAAGTCCTCTAAAATCTCTATAATGTGATATATCTTTGTAAGATGATCCACAATAACCCATAAGCATTTTTTACTCTAGATAACCTTAGAAGTCTAGGACAAAGTCCTTTGTAATGTTCAACCACATCCATGTTGGTATGGATAGTGGTTGCATCACCCCCATATAATTTTGCCACGCAAACTTGACTTGATGACATAACAGACACTTCGATGTATATTCTGCAATCTCTATTTTCATATTTTGCCACTAAAAGTTTTCTCGGAGATCTCAATACATCTTTGTGCTCTGTGGGTGGATAGAGAAGGTCTAACTATATGCATCATTAAAAATATCCTTTATTATCTCTTGATTGGAGGGTACACATAATCATGACCCATATCCTATAACTCCTTCCTCATCAATTTTGAAATTTGATGATTTTCTATTTCTGATAGCTTCCACCCTTTTCTGAATTTCTACATCTTTTCATTGAGCATCCTTAATTCTCTCCATGAGGGATGGTTGAGCAATAATTTCAGAAAGTATTGATGGTGTTCCTACCTTAATGATTTCCATGTATATCTAATATAAATCTAACAAGATTGTATCTTTTTAAATTCTCATCATTGATAAATATGCATGATCCTTTCTACTTAGAGCATCCCCTACCTTGTTTGCATTACTGGGATGGTATTGAATTGAGAATTCATAATCCTTGATGAGATCTATCCATATTCACTGGTCCATATTAATCTCTTTTTGTGAAAATATATATTTGAGACTCTTGTGGTTAGTATATATCTCAAACTTCTCCACTAGAGATAATGCCTTCAGATTTTTAACGCAATGATCACAACCACCAACTCCAGATCATGCATATGATAGTTTTTCTCATGTATTTTTAGCTACCTTGAGGTGTATAATATCACTTTGTCATTTTTCCTCATATTAAACCAAATGGAGTCTTAATATATTCAATAAAAACATTCCCATAAACATCAAAATTCAATACAATACTCGTATAATTCTTCCATAATGATATAATATGATTTCAGGTGGGGACTAAATGTTCTTAAAAAACATGAAAGATATACTAATAGGACATGAATTAAAATAAATTATGACATACACAGATTTTAAGTACTGGTTACATGTAATATATTCATCATTATCCACCATAGAATAGGACCTTCAGTGGTCCCTTGACCAGGAATATTGTTAATGCTCATCATGCTTATCCTCCCTTTCAATAGAGAATTGTGTTGAATAATGTCCAACTTCTACACATTTATGACATAAAACTATGTATGATGCCTTATATGGAACTTTTTTCCCATTAATCTCATTATTAATTTTGTCATGGAAATTGGCTACTTTGTGTCCAATATTTCCACACTTAAAACATCTCTAAGTCACTTTGTGCCATTCCCCTTGGTGCCTCTTTCCACACTTGTTGCACAAAGGAAATTGGGTATTCTTAACCTTATCACCTTTATCAGATAAACCATAATGAGATTTTATCTTCTTCTTCCTTGAATCCATTGGGAATTCAACCATGTACCAATCGTTGATTGTGGTTTTTGATAGTAGGGTTGGAATAATCATGATATGTCCATATTGAGCTCCCATCTGATCGGGGATCCCATTTGGGAAGTCATCACATTTCCCTTCACATCGGTTTTTATCTTGATTCATCCCATTACCAGCCATTGGATAGAATAGAATAAAATCTGGGGATGTGTATAACATAAGGGGGAAACCAACTACATTAAAGGGTTAACATACAATTTAAACTTATCTCCTTAACTTATGTGTTTCTAGGCCTCAATCAATGTTAATAATGATCTATCTTCTAAATTATATTCTTATGGTTTCATTTTTTGTTCCCTTAATAATGGTTTATACTATGAATATGAATTTAACAAAGCATATCCCCAGGGTGTTTCAAATTAAGAGTGCAGGAAAGCCCATTTTCATATACCAGGATACCCCGGGTTAAGCCTGAAACTCCTTATCTGAGTTTTCACTCCTAGGTACATATGTTCTAGAGCCACCTCTCCCTATTTGTTTCTTGAAAAAGATTAATTTTCTTGATAAACCACTTACTCTATACTTTCATAAACATAGGGGTGTTTCTTTATACTTATTCTCATCCTTATGGTTATCACTAAGGTCCTCTATTACTAATCTCTAAAAATAACTATACAATCCCCTGATACCAATTGTAGTGACCCTAGACTTTTTCACATAACATTGCATTATTTTAAGAGTAATTATAAATCATAATACAATTCAAGGAATTTATGTCTAGTTTCTTGGAAAACTAGGTAAAACAAAAAACATGGGGATAAAAAACTTCTTTATTTAATCTCCATAAAGAGATCCTAACATCCTTTGATCCCTTACATATGTATAAGGTACCCTAGAGAACACATAAAAAAAGTGATGAGCTAAAAATCCCAGTATGGTAAGGAACATAAGTATAGATCTTAAGCACATGAGTTAGGAGGAATGTCATAATGATATCAAAAGCATGGAACATATGAAATCATATCACATGAACATGGAATAATATAAAAATAGAATCATATGAATGTGGAAGAAACATATAAAATTTATTTAGTATGAGTCAAGTATAACCGCCAATCATGTTTCCCATAGTATTACGGGACAAGGCTAACTACCAATATTGTTTATGATAGTAGTATGGGTCAAGGCTAACCTCTAATATTGTTTCACGTCTAATCTCATGAGACTTAACTTTACCCATTACATTGTAGCGCTATCTCGACGCACCCATCTTAACATTTTCATTAATATTCTTTCCATATAAGTAATCATACATAATCAACCATACATTAACATAAGGTTACCCATTGGAAGAATTGGGTACCACATGACATAATGAATAACCAATGGGTGTATCATGAAAGTGTCCATGAAATAAAGAGATTAGAACATACATGGACATTAATAAGGTAAAATAAGAATATAACATTTGATGTCAAACCTAAGTGACAACATATAATAAATGTATTTGAGAAGAATTTGCATTAAATCATTTTTTTGTGGTTTTAAGGAATACACTATAAGGATTTTAAATAGAAAAGAGAAAATATTTTATATAAAACAAGAATTGGACAAAGAATGTTTTCATAATAAAATAATGATTTTATAAAGAAAATTATGGCTTAAAACTGAGTATATATTGAATATGACACTGGGTAAAAATTTGGGAAGTTCCCTTAAAACAGGTTTGCTTATTAGAAAGTTATAAGGATGAAATCTTTTAAAAACATGTATATCTCCAAAAAAGAGTGATGAAAGGTATTTATAAATGAATTTTTTAAAACTACACATCATTTATAATATTTTAATAAATATATAAGATAACTCCATTTTGATATAATGAAAGATAATGCAACCCAAAATAATAATAAAACGTTTTGGGTAGAATTTGTTATGGTTTATCGGCATGGTGTCGGGTGTAACTAAGAAGGATTGATGAGAGGGAAAAACAGTTTCTCAACACTTATAAATCATGAGGTAAGTATGGTGGAGGTGTGTAATCATACCTTATCACTTGGTATTACACATAAAAAGTCATAACATAGAGGAAAATCATGATTAAAAGTGAAATGGAGAGGATCCCTTACATTAAGTCTGATGGTGATCTTTTCCTGAACTTAATGTCCTGAAAAATAAAACTATATTAATTAATTAATAATTATAGAACCAATTATATATTTAAATTATTTATTATAACCCTTTTTAATATAATTCATGGACATTTATATTGGTTATGAGATTCAATTTCATTATTCGGGTATGTTTTCTTACTTAGTTTTAATGACCTGTTCACTTATATTCATGTTTGGATAAACAAGTAAGATAAAAATGGCCATACAGAATTGAATTTTTATGATATTAGTGATAATACATGAGATTAGATGGTTATAAAAATGTATTATATTATTATGAGTGAAGAATAATTATTATATAAAACCTTAGTGATAACTGTTTTGGTTAATCGGTGGGTTTGATTACAATGAACATGTTTTTCTTTATAACGTAATAATATTTGTAAAAAAGTATTACAGAACCTTAACTAGGATATATAAAATTATGGTTCAACCATAAAAAAATTGTTTAATTCCCAAAAATAATGATGTTAATAGAATATTATAAACTGTTGTCCTTGAATGTGCTAAATTAACACATCTCAAACAGTTCGTTCATTTCTTTCAAATAAAAGGCGGTGAAAGAATAGAAGATAAAGAATTATCCCATTAGCATAATATAATCCCAATAAATTTATGATACTAGAGTTTTCATACATTTTGGGTGATAGTAGGTGAGGAAAGAAAACAGAAAAGAAAATAACATAAAAGAAATGAAAGAATTGGAATGAGGAATTTACCTCTTGAGTCTACCTCCTATCAGAACCTCTTAAGAGGAGATGTTAGGGTATTTTGAAGAGAATAGGATCATTTTTAAGTGGTGTAGAATCATGGGGGATATTTGGGAATAATATTGGAAAGGCTCAAGGATTTAGAGGAGTTAAGAGAAGAGTGAGTGACTGGGGGGGTATAGTGGAGGAGAGGAGGGTTTTGATAATTATTTAATCATTAGTTTGTTAATTTACCACAAGACCTGAAATAGTGATGATTACATGAACATTAATAGTAATAAATATATGTGAGTTCGATATAATATCCATTTACATCATCTAGGACTCAAGCATGATGTAGAAATTTAGGTTTTAGCTTTTATTTTGAATTATCGTATAATATTATTCATCAAAAAATAAAGTATTTCAGAAAAATCTCAAAATTTAACCCTTACCATTTTTTAACATTTATAATAAAATAATGAAGTAATTTTTTAAAAATAATTTTCTAAATAAGATTAATTTAATATTTAATTTAAATCATAATTTATTATTAAAAACCCATTTTTAAAAAAATCATTTACTTATTCTAAAATATAGGTACATCATACTTTCACTTTAATCATATTTATATACTATCACAGGTAAGTTTACTATTCATTAGGGTATATAACTATTCATAAGGGTATGTTACTATTCATATGGTTAGGTTATTATTCACCAGAATTTATGTTTTTCTTATCAGACTCCAAACAACTTACTGATTGCAACTGTGTCTGTTAGAGTTTTGAAATTCAAAACAGAGAAGTGAAAAACTTGTCTTTAAAGGTCACAAAGAACCTATTAGTTCATTATATAGTGATTTTATGTGGTTATATGAAAAATTTATAAGAAAGGTATTTCAATTGATAAAACATTGGGTTGTAATAGGAAATCAAAAATAAATTTTAATAATCCCATAAAATTAGAATTCTCTATTGTTTCATGAAATTGTTTCTTCATCTATGAGGGGTGACGAGAGTAAAAAGCATGAAGAATATAAAATGGTTATTGAGGAAGTAACTAAAATTTTATATGAGAAGTATAATATGGATTTAAAGAAAGGGATAATGAAATAAGATAAAAAGAGATCAAAACCAGTAAAATAAACATTCAATCAGAATCAAAATATTTGAATATGATAACAGGTCACAATCTTTATTACTTATAAAATATGTTAAGAAGATTGGAGAAACATATTCCCTATTTTCCATGGATGTAAACAAAAGTTTATATAGCTATTGAGAACCCATATAATGATTTTTATTTAGTAAATGTTATAATAGATAGGTTGATAATGTTTGAATAATATTTCATGTTTTTAAAATAAAATTTTGAATCTCACTAAAAGAGTTGAAATAATGTTGTGAAATGGTCACTAGTTATTAATAAAAACATTAGGATTCATGATGACAATTTTTAGGAGTTAAAAAATTTGATGAATGTAATTGATGTTTCTTTCAGTGATCTTGAAATATATATCACCACCATGGTTAAGAATCTTGAAAAATTCAGAATCACATCAATTAAGAAGACTCGAGATATATTAGATTTATAAGGAATCATGAATTTTCCTCATAAATAGATTTATATATTGATATTATACAGAGATTAAATTATTTTTTAAAATAATCATATTGATTTTTTATCAGAAAGAAAAATTCCCTAAGAATATCATATGAAACATTTAGAAGAAATGTATCAATCACGTCAAGAAAATGTAAAGGGGCATGTTGAAATGATATGGATTTGTGAGGAAATGATTCTACATTTAAAAAATAATGAAAAATTGTCTTGAGAGGAATTGTTTGAAAATCATCAAGAATATAGAATTGAGTTTCAGAAAGTGTAGAAAATATTCAGATCATTAATTCCCTATAAATAATTATTTCTTAAAAATATTGTTGTATTTTTTGTTTTAAATTTCAATGAAATACTTTTTTATCAAAATTTTTATTGAATGTTTTCTCATTCATATCTGGTTTAATGTTCTTTCAATTATAGTTATATGATCAAGTACTTTATCGTTTCATATATATTATCCCTTTTTAGGTAATCCATGACATTTTCCTATTCCTTTTACCAATCAAAAAGGGGAACAAATTTATACAATGAGCGATAATTATACAATGAGGAGAAAAAATTTTAAAAAAGAGAATATAATCCTTAGGGAATTAATTTCCTAAGGCGGTGTGCGTTGTATTCACTATTTAATTCTAATGAGTTTTAAACTCATGGGGAGATAAGTTTAAATGTCTAATTATGAATATGTATGTTCTTAAAAATAATTTTGGACTTATTATTTTCAAAGTTATATTTCTCTTTATGACTAATGATTTCTGATTTACAAAATAGGGTAGATTATTGAGTCAATAGTTTCTTTTTGACTTTTCCATTCCATTTATTTTTGGAAATCAGAAACTCTTTATTAAATCCATAATAACAAACTATTTTATGTCCAATTTATTTTATGAATATGTTTACATGATAGATATATGTCTTAATATACTTTTAATTAGATTTGAAGTATCTGTGAATATAAACATGAATTATTCTTACAATTATCATATTGAGCACATATCCTATAATTATTTGACTCACTATAAAATAAAACTTAAAAATTTATTATATCTTAAAATATTAATAAAAAATGTTTTTATATTCAGATATGACATTAGAGTTGATGGTATCATAATCATACTTATATAGTAAATCGTAACAAAATCCTATGATAAAATCAATTTTATTTACCAAAGTTTAATTTCTGAATATGAAAAAATATATTATAATTAATTAGAATACATTTTCCACTATAATCATGTACAAGAAAACAATTTTGTGCATTCAGTTATTATATTACTGTTCAAGTGCAATGTGTCCAAATCCATGTCAAAATATTAGAGAAAATCTGATCGCTAGAGGATTTAGATAACTGTAAAATTATTTCTTATAAGTACCTAGTAATTTTATGTGTTTTTATGTATATGTAGACTCACATAGATCCACTATTTTGATTGTTCTATGTGATATCTCTAAATAATACAATAGTGATCTTCTTTTTACTTGTACATGTAATCATTTTGTGTTCATTTTTTAAATTTCATTGTATTTTTTATTGTATGATTATGATCTAGGGCTTCCAAATCTAGGATGATTAGAGATTTGATGAATTTATTGATAAAGGGATTCCATGGAAAACAATTGAGAATATGATCATATTATCGATAGATGTCAAGGATAGGCATATATAGAAAACTCAAACATCGTATTGAGGGATCAATATGGTAGTGACATAGAGCAATCTTTGTATCATGGGCATTCCCTGGTATGGGAAATACGAACATTCTTGTAAGAATAAAAAATATTATTTTATCATATGTCATTGGATACCCCTATTTTTGGGTAAAAATAATTTTATTCATTTTTATTACTAGTTTTGATTCAAGTGGTTTATTTCTGCTACAATTGTAATAGAAAGTGATGTATTTTTTATTCATCATTCTATTAGTATCTGGTTTATCATAATAACATTAATTATGATAAAACAATTTTACTCTAAACTATATTGAAAAGATGTTGCTGTTGAATATAATTCTATAAAATATTAATATAAAAACCCATTACAATCCATGGAAATTATATTAGAATATAAATAATTATGATATTCTCATTATTAGACCCTTAGTTTATTTCTGATCATTATTTAAATACATAAGATGTACTTTTATTATTATTAGACTAACCTTGTTATACAAAGATTATTTTGAGGTTATAGATGACGGTTTTTAAACATACGATACACCCCATCTTGTATTCAGACATATTCATATACATTTCAAACCTAAAATTGGCATGATATCCATGTCTATATAATATTGATAGTTATTGGACATACATCAAAGAGTGGAATGAGCTAAAATCATAGTAAGTGGAAGTATAATTTAGTAGAAATAATTTAAATGAGTCAAAAAGACAAGGGTGATCATGATAATCCTAACCATTTCATAATAATGGTATCATCATCATAAGAACGATTGAGAAATTTAGAAAAAATTCATATAATGTAGTGAAGAATAAATATAAAACATCATGTCATAATGGTCAAATGCCACAAATAGTTGTGAGTAAGGCTAACATCATGTCCACAGATAACATATGTTCATAAATCACAATGTAATTAGTATGGATAAGGATAGTGTCATGTTCATGCATAATACACATAATCTCATGAGACACGTCAAATTTCCTAATGCATTGGAGGGATATATAATTTCAGTCTTCCCATCACATCATAATATTTACAAAATAATGCTTTACACATGAATGTATAATAATAACAATAATGTAATAACCTATGGGAAGGAATGGTTTTCATAAGTATTTCATCAATAATAATTTCAGTAATAGACATGGGGTTACAAAATGAATATGGTAAAACATATATTGAATAAAAATAATCATTATTGATTAAAAAATAAACAAATCTAGAAGACTAATATATGTGTTTGGAATGAAGTCTCTTTTTGAAAAATATTTGTATTTCAATTATATATAAGGATGATAAAATATATATCCCTGAATAAAATAAAATAATATCTTAAGGATATTATTAAACATTTGGGGAATATACATTCTGAAATTGATGTGAAAGGGGGATAACCCAAACAAAAGGAGTTGTGTTCTAAAATCCCCATACCATAATTCCCTATGTTTTTCATTAATTTTCATTCTCCTAAATAATAATATTAGGCTTATGAAATCATTATTCCAAAAGATAATTATTTACATTTTTAGTATATTTTTTAAATTATATTCATTTGATTATATTTATTAATTTCCTTGACTAAGGGGAATATATTTTGATATCATGTTTTCCTTAATAATATCCCATTTTTCTTCTATTTTATTATTTTGTTTAACACAATTTATATGTTATTATAATTAATTTCTAAAGTATAATATATATATATATATATAATTTTACATTTATAGATCATTAATAATTTATAATAGCCATCAATATTAATGTAAATGGGAATATAATTGGTGACGTTCTTATTGGCGGCTAAGAGATTGTTACTGGTAATGTTGTCCAAATAATAAGAAAAGAGGTATTACATTTAAATACATAAAAAATAATTTTTATAAAATAAGGATAAACAAATATTATATGTTTTATTTTATACCCAATTAAATTAATGAATATTCTATTTTTTATGATGTTGGTAAAAGATGAAGAAGGTGAAGAAAATACGAGAACTGTTTGAAAGAAACATATTCATTCTTTGAAGTGGATTCTTTTATACATCACTAGAATTTATGATAAATGGATTTGGTTTACAATAGAAAATCTCCAAGGTTGAAAATTGATTAATATATATTATATTAGAATATTTGATTTGGAATGATTGAGTGCAATGGTTCAATAAGGGGGAGAGGTGTTATTTTTACTTGAGTGGAAGGGTTTTTTAGAATAAAATGTAATATAAATCTTAAATCTATTAATAGTGAGTTTTTTAAAATATAAATCATAAATAAATATAATAAAATTATATTAATGCTTAAACCCCCTTTATAATTTTATTTCACTTAGTTTATTATGAATGTAATGTGGAGAAAAAGGGAAACTGTTACTTTAAGGGAAAACTTTTGGTTTTAGATTTTGGAACATGGTTATTATATATTAGATTAATATTATTCTATATTAATGAAACATTTATGAAATTAATTATAAATAGTGTGAACCACAAGTTCTAGAAATTTTTATGTCATTATTAAATCATGAATGATTTAATTTAAGATACACTTGTTAGGTGAAAAACTATATTTTTACTATTAACCATAAAATTGATGTATTTTAGATATTTTTTAAAAAATAACCATTAAAAAGATGGTTTTTTATTTCAAAAATGATATTCAATTTAACAATATAAATTTCTATCATAGGTAATTAAAATTTTTAATATAAAATTTTTGCTTTCTACGAAATACATTAAAACATAGTTGATTAAAATTTTGCCTATATTTTCATTGATATCATTAGTTATGATATTTATTGTAATAATTATATTTAAATATATTACTCATGATAAATAATATTTATATCATAATTTATTATTTTGGGATTAAATTAAAATTCTAACTATGAGATTATTGTTCCTAATAGTCAGGTTACTATTCCCACCCTTTAGGTTCATATTATAACTATCACAATAAAATGAAATGAACACATTAACACATATAAACAGTACTTATTTTATTAAATAAATATTCAATAAAATTACATTCAATGTTATATAGATTCCTTTACATGGATGTTGATTGGTTTTATATTATTTTTTTAGTTTCAATGGCGTTACCATTGGTGGGGATAATTTAAACACATTTGGGAGATCCTTTATTTACAATTTTTGATTTTCTATTTTCTATATTTCATCAATTTGTAATTATTTTAATTTTTATTATCTCCCTAGATGACTAAAATAATTATTTTTATTAATGAGATAATTATTCATTGTTTTCTACATTTTTTTACATGTATATTATTATATAATATAATGAAAATAAATTTTATTTATAAAACAAATATTAAAAATAAACACTAGTTAAATGCATTCATTTCACTTTTAGATATTTTTTTATTTGAAAAAATCCTCTAATATTCTCATTTGATAATAGATGAGGGGACAAAATGGGTCTTTTTTCAGTCTGGTTCTCAAGTCGCCTCATCATACTTATGGTTCTGAAAAAGAATTTTGATAAGGTGAGTTGTTTTTTCATGTATTAATTTGTTTCTATGGTACCTGATACTCATAGGCTTGTACTCATAAGATAATTTATTCTCTAGTTATACCACCTCAAAATTTAGTACATGATTGTGTTATGGAATGTAATTCTTCTTGATGGATATGTGGAACATGACACAAACATGATCCATATTTAATGGATATGAATGCCAATATGCCACTTACCCTATTAAAATTATAATAATAATGGGGATAATATACCTAGACATAAACATCCCCTTATTACCAAAACACATGCCTCTCTTCTATGGAGATATAAAATGGAAAAATATTTATCCAACATGAAACTCTATGTCACTTCGATGGTTGTTAGAATAAATGATTTTTTTACTCTAAGAATATTTTATATTACTAGATAGATTGAACCCTCTCTTACATCTATTTCTAAAGATTATTTACAAGTATATTTTTCCCCATCTTCATCCTAACACATTGGATTCGTACATAAATTCCCATACTAAGAGACCCATGGAGAGATTTGAATAGTATAGTGGAAGATTTTGTTTTATGATATCTCAAATAATGGGAGATGTAGATACCATCAAGAATTTAATTATATTAATAATGATGTCATATTTTCCTAGAGAATATTAATATTCTTTACATGGTTTCAATTATTTTTGGGGTGAGAGTTTGTCTCTCACAAATTTTCCCATGTTTTTAGGGTTTATGCGGTCACATGTAGCGTAGCTTGGGTTGTCCAATCCTCAGATACCTAATATTAAATATAATGACACAATGATACTAAGTGGATGATATTCATATGAAGTGTCCATATCTTATTTTTTAAGTGGTTTACACATATAATCTGATACCTAAGTGAATTCAATTTATTAGAATGGTATGATTATAGGAAATTGAAAGGGGATGATTAGATGAATTTCTTTTTAAATTATTTCATTTTTATTATCTTGAAAATGATTCCTTCAATGAATTCAAACTACCTTCATTAGTTACTGGCTAAAGAAATTCACAAACCAATTTTAAAAACCTATAATCTTGGTGGACAATGTTAATGAGAAGTCCATTTTAATATATCTTATAATTAAATAAATCTGTGAGAAAAAATTAAATAAGGAATTGGAATAAGAAAACCTTGGAATGGGAACACTCAAATAAAACAAATGATTAAAATATTATTGAGTGTGAAATAGAATCCAACAAAACCCATTGATAATCTTTTTAATAAACACATATTATATTGATTACATTATTAGCGATATTCTCTCAATGGAAGTTGTAAGTGGACTCAGGAATGAAAAATTGAAGAAGTGAACAATAATGAAATTTCAAACACACTATTGTTTATTGAAGGATTTCACTGATTGCTGTGTGAATAAAATAATATATTATTCAATTAATATCAACACATTAACAAAAATATATTTAAATTTAAAAAATAATATGTTTCATTAATAAGATAAGGTTCAACTTTTATGTGAATGAAATGCAAATACAATGCAAAATGTGGAAGTATAACATTAAAATGACATAACCAAAAATAATCCACCAAATCCATAAAAAATGATTTAAATGGGAATTTTGGAAGCCTTGGATCTATTATCAATCATTTAATGTATTTACACGTGATTATGGTATTATTATGGTGATGAAATGTTTGTGGAATGTGAAATTTTCCACCCTTTACATGAAATGGATGCAAAATTGCTTGTATCCAACATGTATTTAAAAAATAAGTATTGATTAAAATATGTGGATGGGATATAGATGATTAAATTTAATCCTAGGATATTCCCTCAAAAACTATAATATGTTATCAAAATTAATTTTTTAGATATTAGCAAAATGGTGGGATGTATTTCTAGGACAAAGAATATGGATCCAAATTTATTCTTCAAATTAGGCCACATTGAAGTATATCTAAAAATATATATTAGCTCTTTCTTATTTACAATAAAATGATCCTTGTTAAATTCTTTTTCACTAGTTGAAATAAGAGAAAAAATTTCTATTGATATTGGCTTCTATTTTGATTTTATTGTGATTTTGTATAATCCACTTTTCCCATAATGTTCTTAGTTCAACGATCACATTGGCCATCTTAAAAATTGAATCATTGATTTATCCATAAGGATAGAATTTTACTCATATCATGGGAGACTTGAAAATATAATATTAATATAATTTCATTACCATTTGGTGTTTTAGGAGGTATTTCAAAAGTTTACCATGTAATAGTTAATTTTAAGTGTAATTAGAAACATGTTAAGAAACAAATTTAATTTTTTAAAATACACTAATAAAATATTTTATTAACATAAAATAACATGAATATTATAATATAAAAACTGAATAATATCATTTAATGTGGAAAATCTCAACCCCAAATTTATTTTGACATAATATATTTTTAAACAATATATGTTCATAAGAATATCTCAATACAAATACCATTCATTTGTTTTAATTTATCACCGCATTCCATAAAATATAAATTTTAAATGATTAGGTGTTATATTTCATAATAGTGATGGGGTATAATTTTTATTGAATAGAGAAACAAATTAATATCTTGGTGGAATAAAATTTTAATACTAAGATGTGTTTTCAGTTTTTTTTCAATTCTTTAATTTTACTAAAAAATGCACTCAATCAAGTAAATCGATGTAGTTAGACTTTTCTAATGTATCTGAAGCTCAATGAACCAATGGAACCAAGTGAATATCACATAGTCGAGTATCATATTCAGTTTACTCAATCAATGAAAAATTTAAATTACAAAAAAATAGTGAAAAAATTACCAAATATAGTATAAAAAAATGGAATCAAGATCACAAAGTGTCAAAAGCTACAGATTAGGTTAATACATTCCCTTATGTGCAATATTTATTTTTTTGGTTATTTAAGTAAAAATTTAAAAATAAACAAAGTCAATATACTTATTACATTTATTATGGGATAGTAATAACTGAAAAAAATACCTCATGATCCAAATGACCTTTATTGTTATTTTTTTGATTAAAAAAATTGTGAAAAAACACATTAGACAGAAAAACATTCCGAAATCTATGCTGATGAGCATAAACATGGATTAAAATAAAATAAATGAATGATAAATTATGTAATAGTAAGATTCAAATTTTATAATGTGTATTATCATGATCAAGGTTAACAAAATCTTTCCTTCCATTAATATGAAGAATTTTTATTTGAAATATTTATTTTTCTTAATTTTTTATGCAAAAAATACATAAATTTTTATATCATCCACACAAAATACGATAAACATATCACCAGTTTTTAATGAAAATAAAATTCAGAATGGGTTAAATCCAAGTAAGAGGAGTTTAAAAAAGAAATTTAAAATGGGAATCGTGGAATGAGGACACCCATTGATTGTTGTTGAAGTTAATTCTTCTCCAAATTATTACCTTAATCACCATGTCACTCAATGTAACCTCATCAATGATGGTAGTTTTTTTGTACAACTATGATTTTCCAAAAAATAATAATTAATCTCCAAAGACCCTAAATCATACACCCCAACACTATTATAACACAATTAAAATACAATGAGGCTCACTTAACAAAAAATTTAAAAAACAAATGGAAAAGAGTAAATAGACCTGTTTGTTTTGAAACTCATATCATTTACTAAATTATTATTTAATGGCCACTTTTCCTTCCATAAAGTGATATTTTTAATGATTTTATCCTATAATGGGAACTAAATCTATCATATTTTTTTCATAGGATGAACCATTTAACTATTACTTGGTTTCTAGTTTTTTGTAAGATACAATGAATTATATTAACGAAAGACCCCTGACAATAAAGTCATGACCACTTTTGGGATTCTAAATCTCTTCTATCCAATGAGGGCACAAGATTTTCACTATATTGGGACTGTCCCATTTAGAAATGAACTTCCCCTTTAGTAAATTATGTATAAAGATATACATGATCAGAAATTTTCTTAAATAAATGTATGTTACATTTCAATTCCTTGATTGGTATAATTTTACTCTATATTTATTGATCATTTATTTTTTATAATCCTCCAAATTTAGTTCCTCAAGTTCATTGAAATCAAATTTCATCTAATTAGCTTAAAAAATATCAATGTACAATATTTTTGACTTTCTAGAAGGCCTTATTTTCAATTTAAATATGTAATTTGTAATTTTATCTATAAACAACCTATATGGTGAAATTAATATTATAGTTTTGAATGAAGTATGATATTCTAAATGTAAATCCAAGATTGTCTCAAACCATTCATTCTAGAGGGATTGAGTTTTTTTGAGTAATTTGCCTAATTTTTTTTCAAACTCATCTTGACCATTGGTTTGAGGATGAAAGGTAGTGTTAACATTTTGAGAAATACCATTCTTATTCTTGAGTTTTGAGAATATATGGTCATAAAAAATGGGTTCCACAATCACAGATGATAGTCCTAGAAATTAAAATTCTAGAAATTATATGCTCTTTCAAGAATTAGATAACAACTTGATGGTTATTGGAATATGTGGGAATGGATTCAATCCATTTTGATATATAATAAATAGCTATGAGGATGTAGATATTTTCCTTATTGAATTTTATGTGTCCCATGTAATCAATTCCCCAATAATAAAATATTTTTTTGACCATAATGAGAGTATGTAGAATTTTTTTACATTTGGATATAGATCCTAAATTTTTTATAGAATGAAATATTGTCATAATGTGAGTGAATAATTAGTGAGGTTAGAACAGAAGAAATATCATTTGAGGGACACTGATGTGGTTTTATTATCCTCCACATTCTACATTGTGGTATAATTTAAGAATTTTATCTTTCTATTGTAAGAACCCAGTTTTTCACTCAGGTAAAAATATTTTAATTTTCGGTCTAAATATTTACTTTGGACCTAATATAGATGTCGAATGGGTTAGAAAAGGTTTTGAGGGTTTACAAGGCTTGTTTGGAGCTTGGAACACATCTTTTTAATAAACTATGCCAAGTTGCATGGTTTGTACATGGTTTGTGCATGGTTTCCTAACCATGTGATTTGTGGTATTTTTGGGTAGTGGAATATCACATGGTTTAAGCATGGCCATGCGGCCTAACCATGCGAACCCCCTATTCCCTAGCCAAGCTGCATGGTTGGAACATGGTTTGTGTATGGTTTTCCTAACCATGGGATTTGTGTAATTTTGGACAGTGGCGTCATGCATGGTTTGCGCACAGCCATGCAGTCTAACCTTGAAAACCACCCTTTTTCTTGATTTGGGTAGAACCATATTGCATGGTTTGCGCACGGTTTGAAAAACTGTGTGGACAAACCATACATGGGATAAAAACATGTGTAAAATATCTAAAATTCCCTTAATGATCTATTAATCCTCCCCCTTCCTCCCTAATCAGAGTTTGTGCAGGATTGACTTATTTCTCTCTCAATTTTGGGGTTTTTGAAGATACAAACTTGAAATCAAGAGATATTATTAATATGGCTTTTGATCGAGCTTCTGTTTTTCCTATTGGATGCACAATAGTATATACTCGATTTCCATTTTTCAGTTCTTTTTCTCATTCACTCTCAATCTAGATATCACTATGTGAGCATTTTTCACCTTTTCTTAGATCTACTCTGATCCAAGGAAAATCAAGGGACGATATCGGAGGAGGAGAGTCGTGCAACCCTAAGGTGGGTGGTCTATAACTCATCCCTAAAGTTCGTTGATTTTGGGATATTTGGGTGGGGTCCACCAATTTCATTAGAAACTATTTCTTGAATTAACATGTCATGATTATACTCATTAGAATCATATGGTTATACTATTTCCAAATATTTGACTAGTTTTTATTGGTTACACCCACAACCCAATCTGTTGTTTGTCGAAGGTTATTCCATAATTGGGTTTTTAGTGTTTTGACACATTTGATCCACTGTTCGGGTGTACCTTTTCTTGACCTTTATAAAGGTGATAATATTATAATAAATGGCTTGTTGTTAATGATAATTTCATAATGGAATGTACCATGTATGATCACCACTTGACCCACCTAAGGTAAGTGCTTACAAATGTTTATTAAACAAGAAATATGAAATGTAAAATGGAAAGTGTACTATGTATATATCTTGGCCTTATTAAATGAGATTTAGTAAAGGTTTCATGTCTGTATCAGCACTTTCTATGTTGATGAAATGTAGCAGAGTAAACATCAATAATTGAATAAGCCTTAATGACTAACTAAGACTTGATTTAATGTTTGCAATGATACTTTGCCTATCCACACTAATGGAATACAAGGCTTATACCAATGGTTTCAACTCTACTTGACCTATCCACACTAAGGGAAGGCAAGACTTGAACCAAATGAATTATTACATGTATTCTTTATCAAATAGGAATGGACTGACATGTGCTCACCTTGGATTCTGAGATGAGAATGCCTTGGGTCTCAGGAACCCCATTCTGATTCAAGGATATGGTTTTCTTAGGTTGATACCCACCTAGATTTCAGTTTTTTTATTCCTTGGATGCTCGGTATACTACTGGTGGGTCCCTTATTGTTTTAGGATACCTTGGATATACTCCTTGGGTCTAGAATTGACAAGAATGTGACTTGGATACACTCCTTGGACCCACTACTTGCTTAGCCCTATTTTACCTTGGATGCACTCTTTGGACTCAGTAAGAACCTTATTGTAGAATTCCTTGGATTACTATCCTTATATTACACTCTTACCCCTATTCTAGACTCAGATACTACCGAGTTAGCTTTCTGTGAGTCTATGTTACCTTGGTTTTTAACCTAGAACTCCCCCACTGGATATCATTGACTGGTTTCCTCGTTATGTCTTGGGACCTTCACTACTTATACTATCACTAGATTATGTCAGTGTTGGCTATGCCTCACATGACCTATTAACATTAAATGGTAATTGATTAATTAATGAACTAGTTACATGTTTAGACACCAGCCGAGGGATGAAGCAGGTGCTTGGTTATTTAGTTATTTTGTAGTGATTTATTTACTTTATATATATATATATGCAAGCCTACACACTATTATATTCCATTAAACGGGATGAATGATATAGAAATTGTTGGTGTTGGCCCACTGAGATTTATCTCACTCCCTCTCCAAGCGTCGTTTGGTACCTGGAGTAGATTACTTGGTTATGTGTATTGACAAAGGGAAACATGAAGCTTCTAATACTTGGCTATGTGTTGATAGGATGGATCTTGATAGCAGATGAACGAGTAGGATCTCAAGATGCTTGGATTAGTCTTTGTTTTATTTTAAATTGTGGAACATGTTATTCCTACTGTCTTGTATCCATTATTTCCAGCTTTCTAGTGACATTACATTACATCATCATTGTTCCAGTCGAGGCAGTTATTGTTATTTTTTCTTATCTATTACATCAGTTTGCTTCCTCTATTTATTCGCATTGCTTCCTTTTTTACTATTCATTTATATCCCTTCCTATATGCTACACTCTCTTAATGAGGGAATAGTATTCCCATCGACACACCCTAGGCCCTCTCTACTAGTCGGTAGCCTCTAACATTCGGGAATATGCACTTGAGGCTATGTGGCCCACTGGGCTCAGGGAACCCATTAGGTGGCATTCGGGTCTGGGTCGTCATAACTTGGTATCGAAGGAGGATTATTTTCTTTCTTGACTATTTGGAGACAATATATTGGAGAATATGAATTCTTGGGACTTATTCATAATCCATGATTGGGCGTCGTGAACCCATGTTCGGGCTAAAATCCAAGTTACCCATAATGCAATTTATGTTCTATTTTCCTATTACAGATTATAATATTTCACCATTGGGTGACTCATATGTTTCTTTGGTGTTGTTTATTATTACTCTTTGGGAATTTATTTCATCTATGGACCAATGATATTAGGGTAAGTATTATTTCTACATGCATCATTATAGATACCTAGAATTCAAATGTCATGCATATTGCCATGCCATATAGGTGTATTTCACTACATTGCATTGCATGATATGCTTGTGGTTGCTGAGTGTTGTTGTGATAGTTTCATGTAATTGAATTACTTTTCCTTCGGTTGATAGATTTCATGTCTCAATTAATGAGGTGTATGGGCCCTCATGGGTTGGAATGCGTAATTTATCGAGTCAATCCATTATGCTAACTGGATGGGTGTCATTTTTTGTGATAGGTGTATGGGCACTGATTCATTAGAAATGACTATCCATTATAAATTGAATCCTAAAATAGAAAATTAATTGGTTGTACATCATTATCCCACATTTTCATGTTTATGAAAGGTAAAGGAGTGAACCTAATAATTAAATGAAAAATGACATCAAACTTATACTTGAGCACTTACCGATACCTGACCGTCTAAGCAGATAGTTTGAATATTATGCCCTGGGTAGTGTGGTTTTTTATGATCATCTTCCATTATTGATGCTATCTTCTTGATTATAGGCTTGTTCTAAGGTGTGTTCTTGCAATTTATAGACCAATTCTTCCACGACGTCCTTGTGTTGTTTGCTAGGAAGGTGGTGACGACCTTAATACATACTTGGTGGGCCCTGAGCAACCAGTCTTACTTCCAGTAGTGCCAATTGAGGAACAAACTACTATACCTAATTTGGGAACTAAATCCCAAGTTCCTGGTATTTTCTTACGTCTGATGTAGTCCATGCAAGGTGCTCTACGGGTTGCACCTACAATGGCGGATCTGACCTGCGATTTACAACAGTAGCATCCTCTTACTTTTTCAGGGGATAGCGGATCTCAGGCTGATGAGTCTTTCCTAGAGGACATTTTTTCTATCTTTGAGTGTCTGGAAATGAATTCATATTGGAGAGTCAAGATTACTACATACATGCTTTTTGATTCATCCAAGCATTGGTGGGGTGTCCTTACCTAGGACGGACATCATGAGGACATGTTATGGGTTGAATTCCAGAATGTCTTCCATGATCATTTATTTCCTCAGTCACTGAGATATGACAAAGCCAAAGAGTTAATGCATCTCGAGTAGGGTTCTATGTTAGTTATGAAATATTCAGCATGTTTCACTGATATGCAATTCTTTGCACCGCTTCTATCCGGTTATGAGCTTTCACGTGCTAGATGTTTTGAGGATGGGATTCAGTATGCCATCCGAACTCAGGTGAATTTCATTCCCCTTACTACCTTATCTGCTATAGTTGATTAGGACCTTATCACTAAGAATAACCTGAGTGGTGGAAAGTGTAATGGGTTTAAAGGATCAGTGTTGTGTCAGGCCAGTAGTTCTTCTGGTGGAAGGAAATATTCCCTTGAGGTTTATCGTCGGGGCAGTGGTAGCCAGAGTATCTATTTTGATAGCTCTGTAGTGTGTAATAAGTGTGGAAAACCAGGGAATAAAAATCCCCAATGTGATAGAGACCCTATGGAGTGTCAATCTTGTGGATGTATGGGTCATCTTCAGCGCTTTTGAAGGACCTTTCCTCCAGTTTCGAGAGGAAATGGATAAGATTCAGCTCCACCTACAAGAGTGAGTTATCTTGCGCCACGTTATGCAGGAAGTTGGGGTAGCACCAGCAGGTCTAGCCAAGGAGGAGGTCGTGGCTGGGGAAGTCCGATCCTTGATCACCAGCAGTTCCAGTAGAGAAGTCATTATTGTGGTAGTCAATCTATTGCACTGGGTCATGGATTAGGTTAGTTGCAATCTTTATAGTCGATACCTGAGGATCAGGCTACAGGACCATCTATAGTACGAGGTACTGTTCTTTTATCCTCAACTATTGTCTCTTTTTTTTATACAGGTGCTTCAAAAATATTTTTTGTCTGTATCTATTGTGTAATTTTTTGGACTAGAGATACAGTATTACTATCATTTAATGACCCTCAATACACTGTAGGGAATATGGACAGAGGGAATATTCCATTGTAGGTATAGTTCCCTTGAGGTTAGAAGTTACCCTTTCTTGTGGAATCTTTTTGTTCGTGAAATGATGGTCTTTAATGTCATTATAATGATGGACTGGTTAGTCTAATATCATTCTTTTTTAGACTATTATCACCAAAGGGTTTCTTTTACATTACCAGATAGTCATAGTTATCTTTTCAAAGGTGAGTGGGATGTCCACACTGGGAGAGCTAGACCGAATCATCATGGGCTAGGTGGAGTGATTGTCCAAATTGAAAATCCTTTCATGTAGGATCTGGGTTTTCTCCAAACTAATTTTCCTCAAGTAGTTGACCATTTCAGGGAAGTCTTTCATAATGAATTTTCTTGATTACCTCCTAAGATAGAGGTAGATTTTACAATTGATCTTGTTCCGGGAGCAACTCCAGTGTCCATTCATTCATAAAGGATGGAACCTACTGAACATCTGGAGCTCAAGCAGAAGATAGAGTACTTATAGGTCAAAGTATTTTTACAGACCAATACATCCTCTTGGGGTTCACCCATGCTTTTTTCTAAGAAGGCGGATGTAACTCTTCATTTATGTGTGTATTACAAAATGTTGAACTAGCTTATTATCAAGAATCAGTATTCAATTCCTTGAATAGATGATCTATTTGACCAACTCCGAGGAGAAAAGGTGTACTATATGACTGACCTGAGATCAGGTTATCATCAGGTGTGAGTCAAACCATCAGATATACCTCGTACAACTTTCCATAGAAGTTATGGTCTATATGAGTATCTTGTTATGCCATTTGTTCTCACTAACGCGCCTTCCATTTTCATGGATTTGATGAATAGGGTTTTCCATCCCTATTTGGACTCTTTTGTTGTGGTCTTTGAGGAAGACATCTTGGTGTATTCTCACACTCGTAACACCATGCCAAACATCTTAAGATCATTCTGAGTACACTAATAGAGCATCATCTTTATGCCAAGCTTGCTTAATGTGACTTCTGAATCAACAAAGACCACTTCTCAGGTCATATTATTTCAAAATCAAAAGTATTTGTTGACCCTAAAATGGTTAGTTCTGTAGTTTCCTGGGAGCATCCCAAGAATGTGTTTGATATCATGAGTTTCTTGGGCATGGCTAGATATTACAAGAATTTTATACAAGACTTTTCATGTCTTTTTTCACCTCTTACGGGGCATACAATGAAATGTGTTATATTCCAATGGTATGAAGAATCTGAGAAATCCTTTCAAGAGCCTAATGGGAGGCTTGTCCGACCACCTATTCTGATTCTTCCAAAACCTGGTAAAGGTTATATATTCTTCTACAATGCATCAGGTATTGTCCTTAGAGTAGTGTTGACATAGGAAGACAAAGTAGTTGAATACGGATCTCGGCAGTTGAGGCCTCATGAGAGAAATTACCCAATGCATGACCTCGAGAAAGCATCAATTTTCTATGCCTTATGTTGCTGGAGACATTATCTCTTGGGTGGACACTTTTTAGTGCATACAGATCACGAGATCCTCAAGTATATCTTATCTCAGCGTGATTTGAACATCCTACTATGAAGATGGGTCAAATATCTACAATCCTTTTATTTTGAGCTTGACTATACACTTTGTAAAGGCAATGTGGTTGGAGATGCACTAAGTTGTAAAAAACAAACACAAGCCATACAAGAATTCTGCGTTGAATGGAAGTTAATAACCCTATTTTATGAACATAATCTATAGTTTCATGACATTCATGATCTGTCTTACCTCTCAGCCTTAACATTTACCTCTTCCCTTTTTAAGAAGGTGATGAGTAGGAAATTTTTAGATCTTGAAGGTCTGTTTCTCTGTGATAGTATATCAGGAGATAACCCACCTCCACATTAGTCTGTGGACAAAGATGGCGTCCTACATCTAGGTGGACATATCTGAGTTTTTCAAGATGTGAGAGGGGATTTGATGAAAGTGTCCCACACTTCCCAGTGGGCAGTTAATCTAGGCATCTCATAGATGTATCGAGATATGTGACGCCGGTATTGGTGGCCAGGAATGAAATTTTATATTGCAGTCTTTATCACAAGGTGTTCCACATATCACTAGGTGAACGAAGAACTCCAGAGACATGTAGGCTGGTTACAACCACTTCCAGTCCTAGGATGGAAATGGGAATATGTTGCTATAGATTTTGTAGTTGGCTTAGCTAGGTCACCAAGGTATAGCGATTCTATCTGGTTAGTAATTGACCGAATAAAAAAATTGTCCCACTTAATTCCTATTTAGGAGAATTTCTTAGTTGATGAGCTGGGAAGACTGTATGTTTGTTAGATCATACGAATACATCGGGTTCCATGTAGTATCGTTTCGGATAGGGATGATCGTTTCACTTCACGGTTCTGGTAGGGTTAACAGAAAGATATGGGGTCTTATGTTCTTCTAATAACAGCATTTCACCCTCATATCGATGGAAAATCGGAACGAACAATATATGTTTTAGAGGATATTCTCAGAGCATGAGTCCTTGATTTTTTTGATTATTGGGAGAAGCATATTCCTCTCATCAAGTTCGCTTATAATAATTGTTTTTAGTGAACTATTCAAATGGATCCTTTTGAGGCCATATATGGTAGGCTAATCTATTCAACCTTGTTCTGGATAGAGGTAGGTGAGGCAGCCATACTGGGTCCTCATCTCGTTCAGGAGACTTTAGAATAGGTCTAGCTGATCAGGAAGGGTATGACTATAGCTCAGTCTCGAAAAAAAACCTTATGTCGATCATTGTCAATGACTTCTTGTGTTTGAGTTTGTGGATCATGTTTTTCTTTGGGTATCACCCAGGCTAGGTCATAGACAGTTAAGGAAGCATGAAAAGCATCCGCCTCATTACGTCAGGCCCTTTGAAATTCTCGAGAGAGTCATTCTAGTATCCTATCAGTTGCTACTACCTCAGAGGTACCACTCCATGCATGAAATCTTCTATATCTCACAACTTTTCCAATATCATGTTGACCCATATCATACCTTTGATCACAAGGAAGTTGAGTTAGATGTTGATTCTACCATTGTGCAATATTCAGTACGCATCGTTGACCGAAGCTCGAAGAATCTCCAAGGAAATTTTGTCCCTCTTATACAAGTGATATGGAATCACAGCCAAGTACAAGATGAGACATGGGAGATGGAATCCGATGTACATTCTCAATGGCCAGATTTGTTCTCACATAGTGTTTCCATACCCTTGGAAGGAGAACTCTAGGGGTAGTTCGTTTAAGGGGGGAAGACTGTAAGAACATGTTTTTTCACTCAGGTATGGATCTGTCAATTTTCTATCTAAATCTTTACATTGGACCTAATATAGATGCCTAATGGGATAGAAAAGGTTCTGAGGTTGTCTGGGGCTTGTTTGGATCTTGGAACACCTCTTTTTAGAAAAACATTCCATGTCTCATGGTTTACGCATGGTTGGCACACAATTTTTCTTACAATCCGATTGGTGTTATTTTAGAAAGAGGAATCTCACATGGTTGAAACATGGACATACCTTCTAACCATGTGAACCCCCCTTTTCTCTGGCCAAGTCGCATGGTTTGTGCATGTTTTGTGCAAGGTTTTCCTAAACATGCGGTTTGTGTTATTTTGGATAGTGGAATCATGCATGGTTTGCAAACAGCCATGCAGCCTAACCATGTGAACAACCCTTTTTCCCAGATTTGGGCAGAAGCATCTCTCATGGTTTGTGCACGGTTTGATAAACCGTGCGAAAAAATCATGCGTTGGTTAAAAATAGGTTTAAAATGTCTAAAATTCACTTAATGATCTATTAATCCTCCCTCGTACTACCTAATTCGAGTTTTTGAAGGATTTACCTATTTCTCTCTCAATTTTGGGGTTTTTGAATATCCCAACTTGCAATCTAGAGATATTCTTCATCCATCTTCTGATCGAGATTCCGTCCATCACGTTGGATGCGCAATGGTATGTACTCGAGTTCCCTTAATCTTTTCTTCTTTTCTTTCACTCTCAACCTAGATATCTCCATTTGAGTATTTCTTACATTTTATTAGATCTACTCCGATTTCAGGAAAATCCAGAGCCGATACTGGAGGAGGAGAGTCGTAAAACCCTAAGGGGGGTAGTCTAAAACTCATCCCTAATGTTCATTAATTTTGGGATATTTATATGGGGTCCACCGGTTTCTTTGGAAACTATTTTTTGGATTAAAATGTCATGACTATACTCATTAGAATTTTATGGTTATGATCTTTCCAAATATGTGATTAGTTGTTAGTGGTTACACCCACAATTCAATCCACCTAATGTTGAAGGTTGTACCATAATTGGGTTATTAGTTTTTTGACACATTTGAGCCACCATTCGGGTGTGTCTTTTCTTGACCTTTATAAAGGTGAGACTCTTATAATAAATGGATTTTTTTAATGATAATTGCATAATGTCATGTACGATGTATGCTCACCACATGACCTGCCTAATGTAAGTGTTTAAAAATGTTTATTAAATGTGAAATATGAAATATAAAATGGAAAGTGTACTAAGTATATAACATGGCCTTATTAAATAAGATTTAATTATGGTTTCATGTCCTTAGAACCCCTATCCATATTGATGGAAGGTAGCGGAGTGAACCTCAATAATTGAATAAGCCTTAATGAGTAACTAAGACTTGATTAAATGGTTGAAATGCTACATGGCTTATCCATACTAATGGAATACAAGTCTTTGACCAATGGTTTCAACTCTACATGACTTATCCACAGTAATGGAAGGCAAGACTTGAACCAAAATAATTATTAAATGAATTTTTTATTAAATAGAATGGACTGACACATGCTCACCTTGGATTCTGAGAGGAGAAAACCGTGGGTCTCAGGAACCCCATTTCGATTCAAGGATACGGTTTTCTTAGGTTGATACCCACCTAGTTCCAGTACTTGTCTATTCGTTGGATACCTGGTTTAATACCTTTGGGTCCCTTTGTATTCCAGGATACCTCAGATACACACCTTAGATCCAACATTGAAACATAGGTGCCTTGGATACAATCCTATGACCCAGTCCTTACATAGCCCTATTTTTCCTTAGATGAACTCCTTGGAATTAGTAGGTTCCTTATTGTGGAATGCTTTGGATTACACTCCTTGTATTACACTCTTACCCCTAATATAGACTCAGATACAAGTGAGTTATCTTTTTGTGAGTCTAATTTACCTTGGTTTTTACCCTAGAACTCCCTCACTAGATATCATTGACTGGTTGCCTTGTTACATCTTGGGACCTTCACTAATTATACTATCACGAGATGATGTCAGTGTTGGTTATGCCTCACATGAACTATTAACATTAAATGATAATTGATTTATTAATGAACTGGTCACATGTTTAGACACCAGCTGAGGGCTGAAGCAGGTACTTGGTTATTTAGTTATTTTGTAATACTTTCTTTACTTTATATATATACGCATGCCTGCACACCATTATATTCCATTACACAGAACGAATGTTATAGACACCATTGGTGGTTTCCCACTAAGATTTGTTGAACACCCTCTCTAGGCGTCGTTTGGCACCCAGAGTAGATTACTTGGTTGCATGTATTGACAAAGGGAAGCATACAACTTCCAATAATTGATTGTGTGCTGATAAGATGGAGCTTCATAGCATATAACTGATTAATATCTCAAGATTCTTGGAGTAGTCTTTGTTTTCTTTTACCTTGTGTAACATATTATGACTATTTTTTTATATCCATGATTTCCAGCTTTCTAGTGACATTACATTACATCATCACGGTTCCAGTTGAGACCGTTATTGTTATTTTTTCTTATCTATTACATTAGTTTGAATCCGCTATTTATTCATATCTCTTCTTCTATTGACTATTAATTTATATATCTTCCACTGTGCTACACTTTGATGATGAGGGAATATTATTCCCATGTACACACCCTAAGACCCAACTGCTAGTTGGTAGGCTCTGGCGTTCGGGAAGATGCTCTTGAGGCCATGTGGCCCACCGTGCTTAGGGCACCTGTTAAGTGGCATCTGTGATTGGGTCACCACTTCTCTGACTTAGGAAATAATTTCCTCATAGATTGGGTCCTGTGGAATTTTGTAATGACACTTATCAAAAATTGGTTTTCTATGTCATCATAACATGTGAAGTACTCATAGAATATATGAGATCATCAGAATTTTAATTGACTCAGAAAGATTATGTGAGTATTCTTTGACTTCTATCATTAGGATGTTAATAGCTACATGATATTCAATACCTATTTTATCATTAATGGATATATTAACCTCTTGATTAATAACGCCCCACTGAATCTCTCTAGCCTTAGTAACTTGTTTTTGGAAAATGAATTTTAGATATTAATGAGTATTGATGTCAATTATGGTGGATCCTAAGAGATAGTAATTGAATCTTTCTATGGAAAAGAAAATAGAATAAATATATTTATGAGTTGAGGTGTAGTTTATTTTTAAATAATTTAAATATATACATGCATAATAATTGAAGAATGGAGTTTTATCAAAAACATTACTAAGAAAACTCATACATCAATGTCACACGCATCAAACATGAGTTTGAATGGATGTTTCTAATTAGGATCTTGCATGATAGGGTGAGATAAATGAGATTACATGACTATTGAGAATGATTACTCAAAGCATTTTTTCCCTAAAAAATAGAGCATCTTTCACTAAAAGAGCACAAAGTGATTGTGAAATAGAGTTTAAATTCGTAATAAACATTCTATATAAACTATAATGTCATAAGAAGTACATCACATCATTGGTTTTTTCTAGAATGGTAATGATATGAATGATAATAGCCTTATCTTTATCAATATCAGTCCCACTAACAGAGACCAGATGGACAATAAAAATTCTTACCATTACCATGAAATATAATTCTTCCCAGTTTTGGATGATATTTCTATCCTCACATATAGACCAAAACCACTAAAACATTACACGAAATACCTCAAATATATACAAAAATATGGGTAATTTATCCATTATTTCCTCTAAACATTCCCCCACCATGTCTAAGAAGATTCCCATCATGCACAATAAGAAGGTACCAGTTTAATTACATATCCCAATGAAATGATCATGAATAAAGATATTCTAAATGGAAAGGTGAATGTTTTTCTCCCTTAATCCTCAAAATAGACCTCAATTTGATGGTACCCTGAGAATCAATTTAGGTAACATTAGAACTGATGAATCCCTACTCAGTTAAGGACATGATCAATTAAGGGTAAGTAGAAATTTTCATTCATGGTGCATTAGTTTAACTTCCTATGGTCAATTCACACTCTCCATACACTAATAAAAATTTTGGTGTGAAGATCCTGATCCTCATTAGAGATCATAGGGATTACCACATTATTTGGAATATATTTAAATAGATTTACCCACTCACTTCAGCATTAGAGAATATGATACTCACATTTAGTAATGTAAGAATTTCATTCCTTACAACTTCCCATAATATTTATATTAAGTATCTGCTATGTTTTACTCTAAGGTTTGGAGTCATATTATATAACGATCCTATGATTTCATGTGATTTATGTAGTAAATAGAATATCATAATTCATCTATCGAACTGATATCATATACTTTCCTAGGAAATATATAGGCATCCTCTTTTTTATGGGTTCAATAGAAGAATAAATGATAATATTACTAGTTCGATCATCCCATAAAAATTCATAATTGAGTGATTAGTGTAATATATAAAATTATTTAAATGATTGGTGAATTATTTCAATATAAGGAAAAGACTTTGCATTACCCTCGGTTTATTTTTTCAAATTTTGTGATAGAAGTGGTTCCTTGGGAACAAATATTTCAGCGACCAAATCATATGGATCATTTTCATTAATGTGTATGGACTCAATTTTCTTTTGATTTAGTTAATGGTATCATTAATTAGTTATCAATAAAAATATTAAATGGATTCTTATAAAATATATTCAATCCATGGACACATATTTCCATCATATGAACAAAGGAAATTATTCTCATCTTGAAATAAATGTCCTTAAATGATTCCTTAATGTTATAATGGTTCATAATAAAAAATACATTACCAATTTACCTCATGTATCTCTTCATTGTCCCCAATTTGATAGTTTTAATTATAAATCTTTATATTGATGCTCATGTTTCCAAATTTTGTGTTCATGTTTTCATTCCTAACACTAATTACTTGGTTTATTGTTAATAATAAGGAATAAAAAATGATGATGGGGGTTTGATCCCAAAGGATTAATATTGGGTTATTTTCAAGGAAAATGATTTTATCATGGAAAATAAAATTCTCAAATTTCACCAAAACAACCTTTTAGATCCCATTTCTAACCCAAAAACTATGATCAACAAACTGAATTGTGACACATTTGGGTTATATTTGATCAAAATCTAACTAAAAAAACATGGCCTTGGGAATAAAGGAAAAATTATATACTAAAAAAGGAAATTAAAAATATTGATCTCTCCATGTTTGAATTGATGTATAGAAAACTATGGTATTTCAAATTAGAAGGAATGTTTCCATGAATGGTGGTCACCAAGTTGGAATCAAAATTTACTTGATTTTTGTGTGGGAACTTCCATTTGAATTTACAAAAGTCCTTAAGTTACATAGAGTATGAAGTATTTTCTTGGATTTCATATAGTAGAGGAATGTTAGACATAACATGATAGATGTTTTCCCTCAATGTTACATCCAGTCATGGTTTTTATTTTAATCTTATTCATTATGTGGAGGGACCAAGATTTCTGAATGATTGTCGTGGTTGTGGTTTTTTTTTCTAAACTTTCATTAGATTTTCCAAAACATGATATTGTTTCATACTCATTTTCATATGATTTTTATTCTTTAAATGGATATAAAATTTCTTGTTTAGTATTTTTAATGGATTCTAATCTTCTTAAGATACTCACAACTTTTATTTGTTCTTGAGATATGTGTATGAAACTGGATTCTCCTCATATGATTGATGATGTTACTACATAATTATGCATTATTTCCTTTTCTGTATTAAGTGATTTTAGTTAATTTTTAGTGGATGATACTTATTAGTTCATTTTCTCCATTTGGTTAAATAAATGTGAAGATTTGGGAGAGGGCTAGATTAGGTAGGTGAGTGTGCTAGTTTTTTATCCCTTGTGGATATTTATGTTGTTTGGTTGCATTTTTAATGGGATGTAGGATGAATTTTTTGTATATTATAGGAGGATTTTGGTATTATACTGGTTTTTTGGAACTATTTATGGGTTTGAAAATTTTTTGGTGGATCAGGATTTAGCCATTGTGGCGGTCTAGGATGTAGGTCGGGTTTGTAGTTATGTTTCCAGTAGAATCTGGTATTGTTATTATTACTTGTATTGAATGTTTTTTTGGTACTATGGATTTGGAAAGGTCAAAGTGCTTACCTCAACTATCGGTCCTCCAAAAATAGAAACATTAATAGAAGGTATGGATGGTAAGTTTTCCATGTTATGGCCCTATTTTTCAAAAATTGTGAAAACAAGGTCAATATTTTGGATTTCATGGACCATCCAAAGATTGATATCCTCAAATATCCTACTGAGTGAAATCCATTTTTCGCATAAACTTTATTCATACTTAGGAGTGTACATTAAACAATATTTGGTTGTATTATTGTACTTTTTTATTGTTTCTCATTTTTTTTTCTTCATCTAGACCTTATAGATATTTTTAAGGATCATTTTGGGATTTTTTTTGATGTTTCCATTACACATCCTGCTAATGAATTGTTTTATTATTGTTCCCAACCCTTAACATATGACTATAAATATTTAAGGGATTGTAAATTCAAGGATAGGTACCTTTTATAGCATGTATTTGAATTTTTAATATTGTTCATAAAATTTCTCCCCTTATTTATTGATTTTTTATTCTTATTTTCTATCTATTTTTTCGATGGGGATGTATTTTTTATATAATTATCTTCTTAATTGTTCCAAGGAGTGTATTGATATATGTACTATATTTTTATCCCATAATTTGATTAATCCTTTAGTGAGAAAGAAAAGTTTCTAATATTATTTGATACAAGTTGATTTTGTGTGAACATGGTTTCCACAATGTTATTGAACTCCATGACATGAAGGTATTGTATTTCTAACTTCATCACATGGATGTATGAATGGTGGTTTAGTATGTCATGATTGAAGAAATAGTGGGATTATCTTAATCCAATATTCCTAATTAAAGAGAGTGAATTATTCCAGGTATGTGTGATGTAGTTATTCATGGTTTGATCGACAACATTCTCCATGATTGGGGCTACACATTTATGTTTTTGTTTTGGTTCCCACCCAGGTTTTTGAGTTTGTATCATTGAAGACCCTCTATTAGAATGGGATTTATTTTTAAATATAGAGTATTATAAATATTATGATCTAATGGAAAGATAACTCTATTTTAAATTAATATCCCAACCCAAGGACTATCCACCCTAACTAGACAATTAGACTGTCCATGTGTATAGGTGGACATGCACCATGAAACATGAAAATAGAAAGGGGAAAATATAAGAGAAACTAGGATGATAAATGATAAATCAAAGAGGGTATAATAAATTTTATGATAAATTAATTGCTTCCCTGGTAATGGTTCTATAATATGGCTTTCCACAGTATACACATATTTTTATCTTTGAAACCATATTTTGGAGTGTATCTTGGGTTTGTTTAATCCTTATAGACCTAAGAAGTAACCTAAACACACATAAATTACAAGTGGAAGATTTTTTATTGATGTGTACAAATTTAGTTTATAATTTCATATGGTACAATGATAGTAAGAGACTAATGTGAGTTCCATTTATTATAATAGTTTATTCCAAGGATATTTAAAAGTGTTGATTTGATGAATTTCTTTTTAAATTATATTGATTTTATTAACTCCAAAATAATTCATTTAATGAATTCACACTAAACTCATCTCAAATTGGATAAACTCCTTGAAAACACATTATAATCACGTATACACATGGAATATCATTTTTCTGAGCACTCTATGGTAAATTATCTTGTTAGAAAAAAAAGGGGTGATAATATCCAATAAGGAAAATAAAGATGAAAATAATTGAATAAAAACATCAAATAAAACAAATTATTAAAAATTTATAGAGTGAGAAATAAAATCCATTCAATCCCATTAATAATACCTTTGACCAACCAATAATAGTGTTACCCCTCCATTGATTTTATTCTCCCAATACAATATTGATATATATTGATGAGGGTAGAATTTAAAAAGTAAAAAACATCAAAAAAACAAACACACCACAGTTGTTTGATGGATTATCTATTTTTTAAGTGAAAAAATTCACACCATAATGAATAAGTATCAACTTTTTATCAAAAAAATGAAAAATATGAATAATAATAAGTTTAATAAATAAGTTTCAGTAATTCTATAAACATACATGAGAAAGAAATTTGAATACAAATAAAAAGTGACAACATAACATTACAAAGAAACATACATGAAGAATTATATAAATATTTCACCACCTCTACATTAAAATAATATTTAGTTTTCCTTGTTTGATCCCCCATTAGTTAATTTATTTCCACATTATTATGGTAAGCCTATGGTGGTGGAAAATTTCAAAAAATGATTACATTTTAAACATTGATACGAAATGGTAGTTGTCATTCATTCCTCCAATAGATGATTCCAAAACGACCTTCCTAATTTCCTTCTTTCGGTGTTTCATAGAAGAATAAATTCAATCCCAAGATGTCCCCTAAAATATCTAAACTTTTATCCAAATTTTATTATTTTTGTGATATGGGAAATATTGTTAACTATTTTTCTGGCCCACATAATTTATCCCAAAATGACATCTTCAAATGTGTATTCTAGGAACACAACAAAAAATTTATAATTACATTTGTTCATTATTCTGTGAAATTTTTGACAGGATTTTATATATCTCAAGTTCATATTTTAGAAACATAATTATTGGACCATCCCACTATAATAATTTTATTGGGCTACTGTATAGTTCACCTTATAGAGAATTTTCTTTGTTCAAGACCCAATTTGGTCATCTTTCCAATTGAATCATTAATAGATCTAGAATGATATAATGTTTTTCATTTAACGGGAGACCTTAAAATTAAATATAAAAATAAAATCAAGGTCATTTGGTGTTTTCTAAGGTATTTCAAAAATATACAATTTAATAGTGTATTTAAAGATGTAATTACAAACTTGAAAGAAAATAAATTAAAATTTTAAAATACACTAGTATAAATGTATATTAACATTTAATCACATTAATATTATAATATAGGTAATAAATATTATCCTTTTCAGTTGTTAATAAATATTTCAAAGTGAATTTATATGTCAGAAAAAAATTGAAGACATATTTAGAATCTATAATGTATTCTTGGATTATGATTCAAGATGGTTGAATGTTAAACCCTATGCATACTCACCAATTAATTGATATATGTCTATGAATCTTCTTCCAATTTTAAATATTATTTAATGGGGTTTTTGTTGGATGTATTGGTTAGATGACTCACTATAACACATATATATTTTTTTCAATCAGATACCTTTGAGAGACCCGTGAAAATTTCCATGGTGATATTCTCCCATTTTCATGTTGATATAAGTGATGTCTACATCATCCATTTGGAAATATTTCATCCTACATTAACAAAATGGAATATTAAGAACATTAATTTTCACAACACAATCTGCATCATCATGTTGTCATAGTTGAAGTTCTGTAAAATGTCCCATAAGATCTTGGTACTTCCAGGGTTGATAGAAAAAGATGAGTTATGATCATTATCCAATATCTCTTTATTTATAAAATTTGATATAGGACCCCATTTTCTAGTTCAAAATATAATGAAATTGTCCTTATAGTTTCAGAACTCATGTAGAATCCTTTCCTTTTCTTCGTTTACATTCATTTGAATCACCTGGAAACCCTTTGCCCTCCTTAATCTTCTCATTGATTGATAGATAAAAATAATTAAGGAATTGTATCATGTATTCCATTCAATTTTTATTTCTGATCTATCCATTTTACCTCTATGATGATATGTCATTCCTCAATACACACCATGAATAGTTTACTTGTTTCATTTATTCTAAAAGAATCATCCACATTGTTAGTATTTCATGGATAGTATTTAGTAGAGAAATCATAGTCCTTGATTATATCTAACCATATTTTTTTATTCATAATGAGATCCTTTTGTGTGAATATATACTTTAGACTCTTATGATTAGTACATATTTCACACTTCTAACCATATAGATAGTTCTTCTATATAATCATGGAAAAGATCCTAGTTTTTAACACCAGATCATGCATTATGTGGTTTTTCTTATTGGTCATCCACAATGTTGAGGGATAGGCTATAACATTATAATTATATGTGATTAACTAAACCTAATACGTTAATCAATGAATCAATACATTTAAAAAACCTTATCCATATATTAGTAGTGTGAATACAACCATAGTTATTAGCCTCTTCTTGATCTCCACAATTCATTACTCATCCTCTCATATAGACATATTTACCCATCTTGTATTAAATTAGTTACTAACCTAGAGAACAATGATATATTTTTTCCAAAAATTTATCAGATCTAAACTATGATGATAAAACTACATAATTTTGCGGCATTAGTCTGTTAGGGTCATTCATCAATATCATTTATCTTTGAAGGGTGGAAATAATTTCTCTAACATTTGATAACATTCTCCAAGAAATTGATGTGTGTCATCCAGATGTAATACTTTATGAACATAGAATACATTTTCTCATTCAGTAATTTAAATAGTACAATACTTTTATTCCATTCATGATCCTATTTTCTATCTGAGTAATGATAATTTTATATATAAATAATAAAACAAATTTGATGAGGAAGTCGCTAATGTCTATTGATAAAATATATGATAATTGTAATGGAATTATTTTGTCTGAATAGAATCACTATTAATTCATAGTGTCCATAACAATAATGGAATGATGTATTCTAAATAAATTCCTTTATATGGGGTACATGTTCTTTGAAGTGATCTTAATAATTTCTTTATAGTCGATACATAGCCTAATTGATCCATAATTTTTATTTAAAAATATAATTAGTGAAATAAAAGGTGATAAACTAGGTTGTATGAACACTTTGTCTAAATTATCTGGAAAAAGATTCCCTAATAACTTCAATTCCATCAGGGCCATCATGTAGAAAATTTTTTGAAAAATGAGTGGGTCTAGGAAATATGTCTATTGATAACACTACCTCATTATCTAGGGTAATTATAGGTAACAATGTGGAAAAAACTTTTTGATTCATTCACAATGGTCATTTACTATTGGTTGAAAACTTATATTAGTAAACCATTTGGAAAAGGTACTATTCTACACAAGGTAACACCACCCACCAATTGATGAATTTTACAAAGGAGATTTATGACCATACCTTCATTTATATATAATAATTTTATGGTTTGTAAGGTAGAAATATATTTTACTTTCTTGATATTTTATTTATTCTCTATATAATGAGTGATAATCCATAGTATTTATAGTTTCATCATCCACTATGGTAATGATGATGATATTCATAGGAAGAAACATCAATATATATTTACAAGAGAATATTCTAACACATTATCTTTAATGATAAAACCACTATGTGTCTTTATAGATATCACTTATTTTATGTATTGGGGGGTCAATTAAATATTTTTATCAATCTACTATGATAATATTAATCTGTAGAACTATAATAAAATTAAACTATGTTCAATATTTAGAGATTTGCATGTGTACCTTGTATGAAATTATTTGTACACTCCACTTTAGCAGTATTGATGGAATAATATTTCCATATATCCATTTTATTTTTTCGTTGTTGATAAATATTATATTAAAGGACTCGTGGTTTTGGTAATAAGCTTTCATTAGTTCCATTAACTGTACATTTGAAGAATTGAACCATGGGTGTTGCCTTAGGAGGTTCCTTTTATTCTTGAAATATTTTATCAGGATTCTTAATATATATTTGACATTCATGATATTCATAGCCTTTAAACCAAAATATGAATAATTTCCCCATAATTCTAAGTAAATAACCATTATGTGTCTTCCCAAAATTTGTACATGATATGGTTGGATCCTTTTTCCTCTTTTATAATTTGACTGACATGATTGAAACTGTGGTATTATTTTCTTATCCCAATTTATAAAGGACTAATATCCAAATTCTATCAAACAATTTATAGATCATAGAAAAACTTATTAACAACTCCTTATGTCTCAGATATCTAGATAAATTTGATGGTGTGGTTTTAATATGATAAATAATATAACTATTTTTCTATATTTATTAATAAAAAATACATGGAGTATCATGAAATCCTTTTTATTTTTTCTATATAATCTATGATAGACTCACCTTCCATTTTTATTTTTTATATTAATTCCCTCTCCGTATTTAATCAAATATTTCAAGGGAAATACTCGATACGAATTTTTTATTAAATTCATCCTAATCTATATAATTCATTTCATCCTTTTATATGGTTCTATTTATAAATTCAAAACATTGATATACTTATCCATTTAAAATATACATAGACATATTGACCTTCCCCATATGAGAATAGAGCATCATAAAAATTATAATTTACATTGATTTAAAAAAATTCATTTCCATGTGGATCAGAATATCCAATAAATGTTAGTGGTTGTTGCTGAAAAAGAGACTCAATATCTGGTTGATCGTTATTGGGTGAATAAATAAATTTTAATGTGTTTTTATTTATTTTTCATATAAGGAAAAAATGGGTATGAATCCCAATAATTTATTGATCTCCACCTCCTTACAAATAAGGCATGTTGTTCAGATAATTGTTACATTGTCCCTCACATGGGTTATTGGATTGGTTTCTCCATGTTCCAGCAAATTTATAAATGAAAATGGAATGAACACAAAAACAAGTTAACAAAAAATTAATAATTTATTTCATTGTGAAAATAATTTATAAAATCATATATTATTGGATCCCATTATTTAGACATATTTTAAAAAATGCTTCTTGGATGTATACCAATAAATAGACTTATCTGAAGGGTTTTCACTAACATTATATAATCCTTATTCCAAAATTAACTAAATCACACCAATGAGACAATCTATTTAAACCCTATTTTTTATTACCTAGATACTATATCATTTTATAGATAGAAGACATACTAGTGATTTATTAAAGGATTTAAAAGTCTACTATATTGGGAAAATATGGATCATATTTCACTTATACATAATAAAACATAAACACTATTAAAATACATATTAATTGTCCAAATAAATTATCTCACATTATCTATAATAAATGTAGTTATATGAGGATATGAAATAATGAAAGTAGTCAAGTAATAGGTTAGGAAGGATAAGTATAACATAAAATAAATAATATATATGAATAAATAATATATGGGCATTCATAATCATATTAATTTTTTCATAATAATAGTATCGAAATTATAATACTATATAATACATTTGGATAAAAACTAGAATATGGTGATGCATAAAAATTTAATATCATGGCATAGTGTCTGAATCCACAAATATTTGTGAATAAGTCATACATCATGGCCATGTATAACATATGTGCATAAATAATACCATCAATTTTACGAACAAAGGTATCATATTTTTAATGAAGAATACACATAATCACATGAGACACATTACATTACCTAATTCTTTGTAGGAATTTATAATTATAGGACATCCCTTCAAATCAAAATTTTAAACTAATAATCCACTCCACATAGAATGTATACTAACCATAGTCATGAAATAATGGGATTCCTATCGATTTCATAATGAATAATCATTTGGTTCTAAAACAAATAATGGAAAACATATTTTTAATAAACATCATCATTTTTGAGTGATAAATAAACTATATTGGAGGAGAAGAAGATGTTTATTATGGAGAATTTTGTTGGGATTATCATTGTATTTGGATTATAATTCATGGTGGTAACATGTATATATTCAAATGAAAATTTAGAAATATATATATGGTATATAAAAAACATTATAGGGATATAAAAAATTTATTTGACACAAAATAGGTATAAACAATCAAAATGTGTTGTGTTTGAGAATAACCTTACCTTACTTCCCAAATTATTTCAAATCTTTTTTTATCTATTTAATAAACATAATAAGTTTATTTAAACATTGTTAAGAAAATAATTATTCTAATTTTTTCAAAAAAATTTGAATTATGTACATATTATTAAATTTCTTATTTTCCATGGATAATGGGAATACATTTTTTATAATTTATTTTAAAAAAATTCATCATTTTTCATAGATTTAACTATTTTGTTAAATACAATTTTTACATGTGTAGAATTAATTATAATAGAAAATTATATATATATATATATATATATATATATAAATTTAAATATAAAAAATAATTTATCATAACCACTCATATGGTTAGTGGTAATGAAATAATTGGAAACATCCTCATGGGAGGTTAACTGACTGTTAATGGGAAAATTTTCCAAATATGAATAAAATGATGTATAAAATATAAATAATTCAAAAATATAATTATAATGTAGGATAATGTTATCAATAAAATTTTATTATTATGAATAATTAAATGTTATTATTATTTTACTTGGTATAAAATTTTTAAATGATAAGGAATAAGAAGAACACGAGATAAGTGTTTGAAAATGACATAATCTTTCCTTAGTATGGGTACTCATGTATGACACTAGATTTCCATAATGAATAAATTTTATTTTCTAACAAATGTTCATATAGTTTCAAAGGGGTTAAGAGAGTGTATGTGTGTAGAAATTTGTCTTTGGAAAGAATTAAGTTATAGACATTCTAATGGGATGGAAAGGTGTTATATATACCTTGGGATAGGGGTATTTTAAGAATATATTATTAAAATAATTATATCAAAGGTAAAAATTTCAATATTTAATTTTTTACAATATAAATCGTATATAAATACAATTTAATGGTTTTAAAAGTGTAATAAACTTTTTAATTCTAATTAAAATAGATTATATAAATTGTAGGTGGGAGAAATGAAATTTTTCTAAGGGAACACCTTTCAAATTAGTTTTTGAAAAAAAAATTAAAATTAATATTTTTATTTATTAATCAATAATATATGAACTGAAATCTTTTTTAGCTGAATATAATGTTATAAAAATTATTTCATAATTTTAATATCATGAAAAGAAAAATTTATGATAATGTAGTTGTATGAAAAATATTATGTTTATTACTCAATATAAAATTCATGTATTTCAAAAAATTACCATAAAAACGCCCTTGGAAGATTTTGTTGTGAATATTTAAAAAAGGATAATAATTTTATCAAAATAAATTTCAATCGTATATAATTTTAATTATTGATATATAAAATATTATTTTTATGTAACACTTTAAAATAAATTATACAAAAAATGTGGAAATATTTTATTTGAGTTTTTAATCATTATATTTATTATATTCTATATATTTACCTATATTAATCATGATAAATATTATTTATATATAATTTTATTAATTTCAGGAGAAATAACTATTTTAATTGTTAGGTAATAATTCCCAATGGTTATATTATTATTCCCAACATCTTGGTTACAATTCTGACGATCACTTTACTATTCCAATGCTAACATTCACTCATATAAATGATACTTAATTATTTCACTAAATCATCTCTAATGTTCAATCAAATTATATATATTTTAATTTTATATGATTTTTTTTGTATTAATAATATTTTATTTCATTTCAATAATGTCAGCAATGGGGGTGATGATTGTAGTGGAATGGGGGATCCATATTTTCTTATTTTAGCCTTTTCTATTTTTTTTATTTGTCTAGTTGTAATTTTTGGAATATTAATTGGTTGTAGATAACTAATTTAATTATCTTTATTAATGAGATTCATTTTTTTATTTCCCTATATTTTTTACATTTATAATATTATATAATATAATAAAACCTACGTTTATTTAGGAAACAAACGTAACTAATAAACATTAGGCCATTACAATATACACAATCAGAGATTGGGTTCTATTAATATTTTTATGTGTTACAATATCCGCATTTAATAAATTTAATCATCATAATAAGAACATGTCATCGGTAATCAAGGGTTTCATATTTAAAAATTCATTTCTTGAAAACTGAAATCATAAAAAGATTTAATAATACCTCACCCAAAATATATGGGAAGATAAGTGTGATGGTTATCGAGAATATAATATAAATATGCTTCCAAATCGGTGAACATTAATTAAGTGATAATATATTCATATAGAGGACCGAATTATTGATCGAATAGTGTTGTTGTATGATAGTTAACATTAATCAAAATAAAATGAATGATCTTCATATTGTTAATGACCACAAAACCATATACCAATTCATGTTAAAAGGTCCATCAATTAATCAGAAATTACAACAATAGGATATATTTTTCAATTTCCTTTTTATAGATTTGAATAATTATTTGACAATAAAAATATGAACATAATTAAATTTATTAAATTTATAATTTTAATTTCATTATTTGATTAATTTCTAGAAGATAAAAAATCTATTCTTAAAAAGATGATTATTCAATATGAATTTTTCTTACATAATGCAATAAAATCAAAATCTAACAAATCAGAAAATCAAGAATATGAAAAACTATACCTTGTATCCTCAAATAATAGAAAAAAAATGTTTCTAATAAGGTAATATGATATAAAAAATAAATAATCGTTTATTTGAAAATGTAAAAAATTATACTCTAAAATTATAACAATAACACCAAAGGATCAATATATATCATTCAACAAATAAATAACCCTTATTCCCAAAATACCTCAATAATCCCAATATTTATGACTATTATAACATCAAGGGAGATTTCATACCACAGAACATTCATCCTATAAAAACAAATATTATTATTGAAAAATAATATTTCTAGTGAATTTTTTTTAACATTAGGGTCACATATACCTCAAATGAGTGAAAGCAATACCCTGATATCATTAATCACCTTATTAAGTCACATTTTAATATAATTATTTATTAAACATCACCAAAATACTAAGAATGTTTTTTAAATTTTGTCCTAAAATTTAATAAATAACATGAACATGAATATCATTGAAAATAAATCCTTATTAATTAATAAATTTTCATCAATCAATATTATTAATACCCCCTATCCAATAGCCATAAGTAATAGAAAATGAAACCGTATACTACAGAAAACTTTTATTTAAACCTCATTAGAGTATTCTTCCCACAACCCAATATATGTTCCAAATCTCTTCATTATTATATCAGTTAAAATATCAAAATGGGTATTTAAAAATATGAAATTACTATCACCCTTAAACATTTAAATCCATGATGAAATCCATATCTCATAAGTAAATATCACATGAAAAAATATTTTCCCAAAATTTTACACAATAATTATTCCTTAAATAAAATAATTAATGATTAAATATATTACATAAATCCATAAATCCAATTAACATCATCAATTATAACTTAGTTATGATTTTAAGAAAATAATTAACTAATATTAAGGTCACAAATACTATCTTATTTTTATCATAATTCCAAATAATCATTTTATCCAACTAAAAAGTATCACTTTACCACAATATCCCATTTATTTGTGATAAGTAAAATTTAAAATAAGTTATTAAATACATAAAAAAAATATTATAGTACAACCATTGAATGTTTTGGAATTTTTATATCAATAATTTCATTCATAAATAATACTTATTCAAAATAATAATTTAATTCTAATATATAAACACATCAGTCCACACAATTCAACTATTAACATATCATAGGTATTTCATTGATCTAGAAGATAAGTTCCTATGATAGGGAATCAACATAGATAATTCCAATGTTCCTCAAACATAAACATTAAAATATAAATGGTTCATTTGGATTAAAATCATATTCCTCTATCAAACACATTGTATTTTTATCATCAATTTAATACTCAATGCCCATATTTGGACATAGAAAACATATTATCATTTCTATGAGAAATTTATTTGAGTGATTCTTGAAAAATACTTTATATATATAATAATGAATCATCTTCCCTCCATGGTATTCAAAAAACACCATTGTTCTCTTATTATGAGTTTTTGGAAACTCATCCATACTGATATTTGTAATTATATACAATGATTTCATATTAGGAATCATAAAAATGTTCCTAATTCCAACTATTATTTCACATCACTTCTAAAATGGATAATAATTCAATTTAACTTCAAATATAGAGATAAAACAATTCCTACAAGTTAATGCCACCGAATAAAATTATTTACCATAGTGAAAAAATAATAATAAAAGTACGAAACTACATATTCATGAAGAAAAATCATTTATATCATATATAAATAATGACATCCCTTTCAATATATGACACATCAGGTTAAAATTGGTAATCCATGATCATCATATATTTAAATATTTCATAATTGATCATTTTTAAAATATAAAATAATACAAGAATATCTTCTAAGAGTGTCAAATCTGGTGTGTAGTATGGTCAAACTAACTGAGAACCAGAATAATGGATGAGACACACTCCACCAACTCTTTTCATGGTTATTACCAATTAATTCAACTGTTCTAAAACCATTTCCACTTGTAATATCTATATAGGTATGTTTTCATGGAATCCCACCTTTATTTCAATACTATGACAGAGTATGGTCTATTCTGTGTTGTATTATCATAATATGTATCACTAAAGTTTTCTCATTATATTTTTAAAATGTAACTAAACCTTTATTTTATAAACTCTATAACAACCCATACTATTCACATAGAGATATTACGTCATCATAAATTAATATCCATAAAAATATTATGATCTATGCCATAATAATATTATTTTTATCAATTTGGAATCTTGTATACATATACATGTGGTTCATAAAAAATCTAAATCATATCCCATGATGTTCTTTATAACTAAAACCATTCATAAATATATCATTATTAAAATTCTCCATAAACTGTACAAATCAATTATATTAATGTGTGAGATGATATGTTTATTAAATGAAAAATGGGAGATATAAATGATCACTTATATGAAACATGACAATAAGAGTATGAGAAAATGAGAAGAACAATTGATAACCTTACTATATATATCAAAGATCATAATATTGTCACATTGAGTAATGTTTGAAACTTCATAAGATATGAATCAGAAATAAGTCAAAGAAAATGACACATAAAATTTTAACATTGGTATGTGATTTAAGTTTCATGAATGAAAAGAATCATATAAAATAAAAATTTTAGTAAATTACAACAAAATAATAACATATTGGACTATTTTCACATCCAATACATTATATCAGTAGTCAATTTTCACTTTTATGATAATCATTGTAGTTAGAGTCTCTTACTAAACTAAGTTCACTCCCCATTTAAGTCCTAATTTTCTTATAAGATATCTATAATTATTCCATTATTTAGAGGGATATATAACTCCAATCGCACATATAAATTAATATTAATCCCTAAATATGTGTGATAACTAAACCTAAAACATTTATAATATATCATAATACATAGAAATGAAATAGGATTCAAAAATAGTTCAACAAATCATAACAGTAGATCATGTTGAAGATAAAAAAGTTTCAGAAATATCCCACCAGAATAATCTTAAATTATCTATATAATGAGTAAGGTTGGTATCCTTGGATTATATTTATAGTAAATCATATTTGACTTCAATAGATGTTATCAAAAATGAAATTAAATTTTAAATATAAATTGAAATATTTTCTGATGAAAATGAACTATTCAATTTGGAATACATTATTAGGAATAATAAAATTTCAATTTTATTATTGAATACATTTTCCTCAAAAATAAATTTCGATGATTTTAATTGGACCTTCAATACATTGGGAAGTCATGACAGAAGGATATGTCATTCATGTTAAGTATATTAAAATAAAGACTCCAATCATATTTTTGTTAAAAAATAATAAATACATCATTTAAAAAATTATAATATGATTCATTTTAAATAAATTTTTAAAAAATTTAGAAATGAGTAAAAGTGAATTTAATAAATAGAACTATAATTTTAATAACATCCTGGAAGAAATTTCTAGAAAAAATAGACATGGTAGAGAATAAATTTTTAACCAAAGAGATAAATAATTTTCATTATTGTGAAAAATATTATTTTGGTTTCATGGGTAATTAAATTGGGAAAAATAAAAGGAAAAAGTATATTTTCATGAAATAATAAGATGATAATAAAATAAAATTGGTTCACTAGAGATATATCATAATATTTTATCATAAGAAACTTGGTCATATAAAATCTTATTAAATAATGGGTTTGTATCATAATCCCATTACTAATTTGGGAAAAATTTAATTATAAGATCCATAAATCACTGAAATCAAATGACAAATTAAATATCACTTATGTATTGACAGTCATGATTAATCATAAAAAATTATATAGGTTCATAGCATAACAAATTTATAATACAAGACAATTTCATAAGATAAACCCTAACATGAAGTGTTAATTTCATAAAATGTGCTTTAAAATCATGAATAATAAATTGGATTTTATTTTATTTTTCTAGAAAAGTAATTTAAATAATTATTGTATCATATGTATTCCACTTATATAATTTTAACACCAATTTATTAACAATTCTTTACTAAATTAATTATTTATTAATGCTAACTATTCCTTTTTTTTCAGAGAATTTTGTTGTTGTAGTTCAGGTACATGTACTTTGACAATGGTCCCATATCCTCTTTAATTATAAACATGATAAAAATATATTATATATTCATTATATAAATATATATATTTATATAGAAATTATATATATTGAAAATTGAATTACATCGTTCATGGAGATGGTATTCATATGTATATAGAAATGATGTTTCCAGTATTGGATGAATGGAAAAAGATAGTAAATAATAATTTAACCTTTATAGAATATTTATATATCTTATATATCATATAAATCATATAAATTCATTAAATATATCCTTTTTACCATCCATTTAACATAGAATACAAAAAAATCACATCACTTCATGGAGGTTATAGTCCACATGTACGCACGAGGGATGTTATAATTCTCTAGTGGATTGGAAGGTATGATGGTAGACATAATATTATAATTCTAGAATAATAATTATGTAAAAAATTTCATATATATGCATTATAAAAATTATTATAACCATCCAAAAAATACGGTGATGAAAAATGAAGTTGATCACTGCGTAGATATGGAAGTCTACATGTATGCATGAGGGGTAAATTCATTTCCCATTTTATGGAAATAATGATGGATATTGTTGTTTTCATAATCATAATAATTTAAAAAAAAATCAATATTGAATCTATTGTTTTATGATTAATACGGCAATTATAGATGATGTATAATAAGAAACTAATTGAAAGAGGTCAGGTATTATTATTACATTGTCTTCTACAGGGCTCCTTAAAATCCCACTTTAAGGACCCATGGAATGTAATTTTAATAAAAATGGAATAATTATATCCTATATATTGAAATTTGAAATACATTTTGTTTTGTTTTGGTAGATCTATAAGGATCATAGTGGTATTAATAAGATAATGGTGGGTTCGCCTTTTAGAAGTGTGGGGACTGGCACATTGATAATTTTTTTAACAAATTAAAATCTAATTAAGATATTCTATAGAAAAAGTATTCTATATTTCATATATGTTATGGTAATTTTGTTTTCGGTTAAAATTACATAAACCTATATATTTAGGATAGGTTTATTTTGTTTTATAAACATTATCTTTTGGATAAAGTCCTTAGTTAACAAATTTAATCCCAAATTGTGGAAATGACTTTATCACTCATACAGGGTAACAATTATAAATAGAAGATAAAAAATTTCTAATAAATGGAAAATTAATAAATTTTTAAATATTTTATATTCATAATTTTACTATTTCAATACTTATATCATTTTTATATAATTTAATGTAATGTAATTTAAAATTAAATTTCATTATTGTCATGTTTGATAATATTCATTTAATTTGATATTATAGACACAAAAGATAATATGAAATTTGAATAAAATCTTTTTACACATCAAAAATATGTAATATTAATCTAAATAATTCATACATCTCAAAAATTAATCAAAATCATTTTATATTTTATATTTTGAAATTCAATTATTTCATTTTACTATTTATTGAAAAAATATTATATCAGTGTTTCATAATAATGTATGTTAATTATCTAGTCAATAAAAATAAAAAAATTAACATGTTAAAAATAATTAATTAAAATTATAAATAAGAACATAGAATAGGTTTTGTAAAATTTATATCCCAATTTATATATTTTATAGATATTAATGTCAAGAGAGTGGAATTTTGTAATTTTTTACATAAGATAATTTTAATGTAATTATCATAGGAAATGGAACTTAAAATAAATATATTTTAAATTTGGAGGTATATTGTCAAATTAATAACTTCAAAATAAATATATTCAGGTTATGGGTTAATTTTGAGACCTTATCATAAGGTTTTAACCCTAATTAATACATTTTATATTTACCGTAGTATCAATAAAACTATAGTTACTTTTCAAATTGAAAAAATTAAGGGGACTATTTACAAAATTATGGCCACTAGATTCCAAATAGGGAATTATTTTCTCAATATTTAGTCCACATTAGTGTTGGAAATAAACATTAAAATAATTGCATAAAATGAAAACAAATGATTTCTATTCATGAAAATGAATCACATTCCTAGAACGATGGTATTCCCAAAAATAAAGACAAAACTGTAAAGACCCCGAAATTCCGTGGAATTGTTTTTTAAATACATGAGAATTTTAAGAGCCCGTGAAAGTTTACAGTGCAATATTCCGTGGCCCAGTGTACCCAGAATCAATTTCTGAAGTTTTTTTCAGGTGCGTTCAGTAAATGTACAAGCGGGTTTTTATAACTTTTGAACCGGTGCTCAGAACTGAAATCTGAGGGCACCGTTGAACTCACATCACCGGTATTTGATTAAGAAGACTTTCATCTCGATGGTAGTTGGTCGAGAATAAAAGATAGTTTTGGGTTTTCATAAAAAAATAAAAAAATAAATTGAGCTACACTTTATTTAATTTGAGCCACCATTTGGGTGACTGGTAGTTGAAACCTCCTCTTGGAAGTTTGAGGTGGGACTGCCACACCTTAACCTCCCATGAGAGGCTATGATGGTGGGTCCCACCTGAACATAACCTCTCGTGAGAGGTTACGTCATGGGGACCACATGGTGCTAAACCCCCTATTGATAGAGGAGAGTAAAAAATCGCAACTCTCCCTCATTAATAAGGGAGAGCCTCTCCACCATTCCTTTAATTAAATAGAGTCAACTCCCTTTTTATTAATTCGTGCCAACGCGCGTGAATAAATTAAGGGGAGAAATGTAATTAATTCTCCTTTTTTTGAATTTTGTGCCAACACCTAAAATAATAAAACTATAATTATTTCTGGGTTGGCATTATTCATTACGGTGGAAACCTTGGGTGCTTTGAGAATAAGATTATTGGGAGAAGGCCTCAATGAAGAACTCTCACCAACGGAGAATGTCAACGACGATCCTTCTTCGACTTCTTTCCCAAACGCCTACCAACATGGAGCATCTTCCACGAGCCGACACAGCTCAAATTTTGAAGCATGCGGTGGACGCGACGAATGACGATTCTCTTCGTCTAATTTCTGCAACTCCATCAACGAACGATGCCCGACAATCAAAAGTAGGGAATTTACTTTTGTGTTATATCCCTTTTCTCTTTCTCTTATTTGGATAGAAATAATTCCTTGTAGAGTTTGTAAATGAATTGTTGTTCATCGTACTACTAGATGAACCAATTGATACCACCCTAAACGTGGAGGGTGCGGGCCAAACCAACATGTCCCAACCCCTCCACCGATCATGTTTATGTTGAACTTTCGGAAACAAAGTGGCAATGAGGTGATGAAGGCGGCAACGAAAAAGTTCGCGCTACCCATGGCCTCTATGAATGACGTCGACCCGAGGTGCTCTGGTGCTGCCGGTCGAACACCACCGGCCCGCGCCGGCCCGAGCCACACCGAACCGGCCTTCTCGGCGGCCACCCGGCTGCCGGCCCGCCTACCCGCGGCCTCCCTGTGCCCCACGCAGCCTGCCCGAGGCCTGCCCGGTGCCCTGCTGGCCTGCCCGCGCGGCCTACCCGCAGCCTTCTCGTGCCCCGCGCGCCTTGACCGCTGCCTGCACGGGGCCCCGCCGGCCTGCCCAGGCCGCCACCCAGCCTACCCGGCCACCTATCGGCCAGGATGGCGCCCTCCCGACCTGCCTGGTGCCCTCTCGGCCGACCTTCTGGCCTACCCGGAGCCCTACCCGGCCGAGCCACACTGGCCTCCCGAGCCGGCACACGGCGTCCCTCATGGCGTCACTGGCCAAACTGGCCCTGGTCTCTGGATCGAGCCACCTACGAGGCGACCACTGGGCCGAACCGCCCTAGCAGTCCGTTAGGTCGGGCCCAGCAGACCCGACCGAACCTAACAGGCTGGCCCACCCAATGGGTCGGGCCAGACCCAACAGGTCTGACTAGTTTGACCCAAACTATGTCTGACCGGGTCTACACAAACTAGGTCGGCCCAGTCTAAGACGGGCGAAGTCAGTCCGACAGGGTCGGATTAGACATGGGCTCACTACCGACCTTTGCTTTCTTTTGGCCATATCACTAGCACCGGTCGACCATTGGACGAACCATCAGTAGCACTGGTTTTCTAGGAGCACGACGGTCCCATTGAGTATACCCCATGGGAGTTCGGGGTAATTATGAGATACAGTCAGTTTGGATCATACACGAATCCAGCCGGGCCCCCGAGACTAAAAAGCATATAACTCACAGACCGGGCATCTGATTGGTGCGTCGTCTATTATGTTGAGACCCCTATGATGAGGCGGACCTTTGAGAAACTTCTACGAGGAATTTCATGACATTTGGAGTATTGATCAGTAGCTTGTGGAGCATATATTCCAGAGACAAGTAGGTATTTTTGCGGGAACCTAGTAGCTGGATGAGACTTGACAACTTCTGATTGAGTGACTCGGAGTGACTCGTATGGCCTAGTGGAGAGCGCCTAGTTGTGGCGGTAGACCCATGGTGGATAGCGCCTGGTTTTGGTGGCAGACCTGCGGTACTTAACAGGAGAAGTACCTCTGTAGGCTATGAGGTGGAGCGCCTGGTTGTGGCGGAAAACCTGTGGTGGGGAGTGCCTCTTTGTGACGTAGTAGACTCACGGTACTCGATAGGAGGAGTACCTCAGCAGTCCAAGGTTATTGGGAAGTGCCAGGTTGAGGCGACAGGCCCACTATACTTGATAGAGGAGGAGTTCTCCAGCAGCCGAGGGTTTGAAAGTTTATTACCCCTATAATAAAAATCATGGTTGAGCTGAGTTAGTAACTTTTGTGTTTACCTCATGATTGAGATGGATTACTTGATAACTTAGCTATATGTACGGGATTATACCTAAGTGGGGTTATCTGTTAATTTCATTCATTGTGATTTATCCTTGTTGTATTTGTGAGACCTTGAGGGTCTCGGGGTTCCTACTGAGTATTGTTACACTCACCCTTGCACGGGCTTTGCCCGCACCTCCTTGTGTTGGTTGCAGACGACGGACAACGCTAACTGAGGCTGAGTGGACAGGACTGAACGGTACCCAGAGGTGGACCATACGGAGTGACTGTACACGGAGGAGAAAGACAGACGTGGAGTTCTGTGGAGGCTTTATGTACCTACCCTTCAGGTAGGACTTTGCAGTGGATGATCCGATAATTGTTTACCTTTCTTCAATTGTACTTGTTTTTAGTTTCCATGTACTTTATAGTTGGGCATGAATTTCCGGGACCCTTTACTTTTCATCCCTCATTTTTGTATATAGTTTTTACATAGTTTTTTCTTCCAGTTTGTAATCTGTTTGTATGTGTTTACAATTTATAAAGGAAATTCCTTCCCAGCATATGGATTTATGCCTTTGGTGCAATTTTCCAGCCCCTGGACTATCGAAGGCGGGCTTGGGGTAGTCACGACACAAGCCCCAGGGGATGGGTCATGACAAATTGGTATCAGAGGAGTCAGTTCTACCGCAGAACATAAGAATCTGGTCTTTCTTTTTTGTGGAGCAATAGTGTTAAGGGTACTAAGTGTGGTTTTCTGTTCGGGGAGTCCAGTGTTGGTGCAACAGCTGACGTATCCATACACCATGACCCTGGCTTCTGATTTCTAACTCAATGCACGAAAATACTGATTGCATGTGTATTTTCAAGAGTTTCTTTTAAGTCAACACAACCAGGTAAGCTCACCAAGTATAATATTCTGACCATGTCGCATCTGTTTCTTTTAGGATGCCTCCCCGCGGACGACCAGTTAGAGCCCCGAGAGTCGTAAGCACAGATAGACCACTGAGTGAATAGGCATTGGTGCAGGGCCCTTTTCATGCAGATGCACTAGCGGTACCAATTCACGTTGAGCCACTGATGCCACCATCCCCAGCAGCAGACGATGCACACCGCTTGAGCATGTTTCACAAGTTCCAGCGCCAAAGGCCACCCAGGTTCATGGGAGAGACGGACCCACAGGCAGCTACGGGTTGGATGGAGGCTATGGTGAAAGTCTTCAGACTGGTAGGGACACCAGCTGAATTCATGGTGATTATTTCTGGTAGCATTCTACAGGAAGCAGCAGGCAAATGGTGGTTCCTGATTCTCTTGGTGCATGACGAGATGACGCTACTATGGGCAAACATCGAGATCCTGTTTCGGGCGGAGTTTGTCCCAGCCACCCTATGTGATGTGTGGATACCAGATCTACATAATATCTAAGAGGGAAGCATGGCGGTGGCACAATACTCAGCGAGGTTCACCAACCTCTCACGTTACTCCACAGATATGATACGAGACCCATTCTTCCGGGACCGGAACTTCAATTAGGGGCTCAGGCAAGAGATCAGAGCTTTGGTGATCTCACTCAGCATCCCGATGCAGGAGAGGGTGTTGTAGAGAGCCCTATTAGTGGAGAGTTTCCTTATTGAGCAGCCTCAAGTAGCGAGACCCACCACAAGTAGACATATAGCGGAGTATTCTACATTTGGCAGTAGACAGATGACACAGAGGTCCAAGAGGACAACATCTATAGGTGGACGACTGTACTACTCAGGATCGGTTGTATGGGGAACCCAAAGTAGAGACAGACCTTCCAGGAGCGGGTAGTGTTACTCATGCAGTGGGCATGGTCACATGGCTCGTGACTCTCCGAACCGCTGTTCGGATGATCCGAAGACAATTGAGGGACCTCCCAGGCAGAGACAGAGGTTTGATCGAGGCGGTCTACAGGGAGGAGGTGGACGTGGAAAAGCAGCTGGTCGTATAGCTAGCATTTGACGACGTTACGAGGTGTTACCACCACCACCACTAGGATGTCCACCCCGACCATAGGGACCAGGTGGAAAGGTAAGAGATCAGCTCCAGGCAGCTGATTCTTATGATAATGGCACTCTAGAGATGATTCGAGGTATGATCTATGTCTACTCCATCATAGTTGCAGTTCTTATAGACACAGGTGTCAGTCACTCTTTCATTTCCATTTCCCTCATTCAAAGCTCATAGATTCTGATGGAGTTGTTGGCTCGATCCTTACAGCTAGATACTTCTACAGGAGAAGACTCAACGATTACGCACTCGTTCCGGTAGTGTGAGATTACTCTAGGAGGTGAGAGCTTCGATTGGGATCTTCTCATAGCAGTGTTGAGTCCTTACGACGTCATCTTGGGTATGGACTGGTTATCTATAGTCCATGTTCAGATTTAATGTATTAGGCGCAAAGTGCGGTGTGTTCGCACGGATGGGACCAGTTTTACCTTCACCGGTGAGAAAAGAGCCTTTGCAGCATATGACGGACTTACTCAGAGGAGGTTACAGTCGATTACTCATCAGTTGGAATGTCGTACCCTCGAAGCAGTAGATATGGAGAGTCTGATCTATCCTGTAGTGGTGGACCAGTATGCGTATGTTTTCTCTGATGATGTTTCAGTACTACCTCCTCACTGAGAGGTGGACTTCTATATTGACCTGTACGCCGGGACGACATCGATATCAACACCATCATATCAGATGGCTCATGCTGAGCTTCGTGAGCTATGGGTATAGCTAGAGGAATTTCAAGGGAAGGGATTCATCTGGCCCAGTGTTTCTCCCTAGGTAGCCTCGATTCTGTTTTCCAAGAAGGCGAATGTGATCTTGAGGCTTTCTATCAACTACAGTCACCTGAACTAGAAAACTGTGATGAACAAGTACCCACTTCTGAGGATTGAAGACCTCTTTGATTAGCTGAAGGGAACATGATGGTTCTCTAAGATAGACCTCAAATCAGGCTATCACCAGCTCCGAGTTCAAGATGAGGATGTGTAGAAGATGACATATAGGTGTTGGTATGACCATTACGAGTTATTGGTTATGAATTTCGGTGTAAACAATGCTCCAAAAGTATTCATGGAACTCATGAACAAGATCTTCTAGCCATACCTCGATCTCTTTTTCATAGTCTTCATCGACGACATTATGATCTACTCGACTACTAGGAAGGAGCATACGTACAATTTGTGGGTAGTACTGGACACACTTTGAGAGCACCAGCTTTACGGTATGCTCTCAATGTTCCTGTTTTGGATTCGAGAGGTTCACTTTCCAGGTCATGTCATCTCAGATGCTGGAGTTGCAGTGGATCCAGGAAATATTGAGGCGGTACTTGCTTGGGAGCCACCAAGGAGTGTGACAGAGGTACGAAGTTTCTTGGGTTTGGTTGGTTATTAACGGAGGTTCGTACCTGACTTCTCCAGAGTTGCAGCACCACTATCATCCTTGACGAAGGGGAAACCCTTCATGTGGTTGGAGAGATGATATCAGAGCTTTCAAGAGCTGAGGTATAGGCTAACTAGTTTCCCCATCTTGAGGCTTCCTGAGGAAGGTGTAGGGTATGCAGTCTACTGCGATGCATTAGGGACCATACTTGGGTGTGTCCTGATGCAGGAGAGAGTAGTGATCACGTATGGTTCTCAGTAGCTGATACAGCATGAGAAGAACTATGCTACCCATGACCTGGAGTTAGCAGCAGTGGTCTTTGCCTTGAAGATGTGGCGACACTATCTAATGGAAAAATGTTTTACCATGTACTCTGATCACAAGAGTCTCAGGTATATATTCTCTCAGAAGGCCCTGAACTTGAGACAGCGACGTTGTCTTGAGTTCCTCCCGGACTATGACATCGAAATAGTCTATACTCCTGGGAAGGGGAAAAAATTTTCAAATGTACTCAGCAGGAGAACTGGTATACATCTTCTAGGTGCAACAATAGAGAAGCTACCTACCATACAAATATCCTTTGTGGATAGAGATGGAGCTTCCTTTCTATAGTTTCTTACAGTCACTCCCCCTCTTCTTCAGCGAGTTAGAGAGGCACAACATGGGGACACTGACTGCGAGACATGACGTGCTCAGATATCTACAGGGAAAGAACCTGATGGATTTTCTGAAGGTGGGGAGCCCGTCATCCTCTTCATTGAACATACTATGGCACCAGTGTCACTTCAGGAGGATGTGTTGAGGGAGTTACACACATCTCCTTTAGCAGTACATCTAGGAGTGGAAAAGATGTATCAAGACCTCAAACGACAGAAGTAGTGATCTGGTATGAAGAAGGCGGTAGTAGAGTTTGTCTCTCGATGCCTCACTTGTCAACAAGTGAAGGCAAAGCACCAGGTACCAGCAGGCTCGGTACAACCTTAAGAGGTCCCAGAATGGAAGTGGGATGGGATATCCATGGACTTTGTGACGGGTCTTCCACATACATCCAGGGGACACATCTCGATTTGGGTGATTGTTGACCGACTCACCAAGTCAGACCACTTCCTATAGATCAGAGAGAAGGGATTAGTTGAGAGCATGGGATGCCTCTATGTGCAAAAGATTGTGTGGCTATATGGAGTACCTTATTCTATTGTCTCCGATCATGACGAACGATTTAATTCCTGTCAATGGAATGGGTTGTAGGAGGCTTTCAGGACACAACTTCGTCTGAACACCACCTTCCATCCTTAGACAGATGGTCAGACTGAACGGACCATTCAGACTCTTGAGGACATTCTCCGTGCATGTGTCCTCAACTTTGGTCGCAGCCGGGAGGATCACTTACCTTTGGTGGAGTTTTCTTAGAACAACAGTTATCACTCCACCATAGGGATGGTACCTTTCGAGGCGTTGTACGGGAAACCTTTCAAATCAACCTTGTGTTGGACAGACCCAGGTGAGTCAGCACTAGTGGGAAAAGAGATGGTACGAGCTACCACATAGATGGTTCTGATAATCCAGGAGTGGATGAAGACTGCACAGAGTAGGCAGAAGTCGTATGCTGATAGGAGACGATGACCTCTAGAGTTCGAGGATAGCGACCACATCTTTCTATGGATCTCACATCGACGAGGTCTACGGAGATTTGGCTGAGGCATCAAGTTATCTCCGAGATTTATCGGACCATTCCAGGTCCTCAGTAGATTAGGCAAGGTGGCTTACTGCATGTCTCTTCCACCTCAGTTGCACCGAGTTCACAAAATCGTCCACGTATCTCAGCTGAGGAGATGCGTGCATGACCCTTCTCACATCATAGAACATGGATAGATGGATGTCGATGATGGGGCGACATTCACAGAGGTTATAGTGGAGATCAAGGATCGATTGGAGAGGGTCTTACGTGGATGGTTGATACCTCTAGTGCATGTACACTGGCAGCATGGGAATCTCCAGGAGATCACTTGGGAGTGGGAGGCTCTGATGCATGCTTAGTGTTCCCACTTGTTCCCATAGTTCGAGTTGTAGCTTATGGGGACGTAAAGCCCTGGGGTGGGTAAGATGTAAAGACCCAGAAATTCTATGGAATTTTTTATTAAATACGTGGGAATTTTCCGAGTCTGTGAAATTTTACGGCACATGATTCTAAGGCCTGGTGTGCCCATAATCAATTTCTAATGTTTTGTTCGAGTACGTTTAGTAAACGTTCAAGCATATTTTTATAACTTTTGAATCAGTGCTTGGAATTGAAATCTGATGGTACCTTTGAACTCGAAGCGCTGATATTTGCTTAAGAATACTTTCACCTCAATAGTAGTTGGTCAAGAATCAAAGTAATTTTTTGGGTTTTCTTAAAAAAAATAATAAAATAAAGTGAGTTACACTTTATTTTATTTGATCCACCATTTGGGTGACTGGTAGTTGAAACCTCCTCTTGGAAGTTGGACGTGGGACCGCCAAACCTTAACCTCCCATGAGAGGTTATGGTGGTGGGGCCCACCTGAACATAACCTCCTGTGAGAGGTTACGTCATGGAGACCACATGGGGCTAAACCCCTTATTGATGGAGGAGAGTAAATCCTATCAACTCTCCCTCATTAATGAGGGAGAGCCTCTCCACCATTCCTTTAATTAAATGGAACCAACTCCCTTTTTATTAATTTGTGCCAACGCATGTGAATTTATTAAGTGGGGCCATGTAATTAATTCCCCTTTTTCTTGAATTTTGTTCCAACACCTAAAATAATAGAACTATTATTATTTTTGGGTTGACATTGTTCATTACAGTGGAAAACTTGGGTGCTTTGAGGAGAAGATTATTAGGAGAAGGCCTCAAAGAAGAACTATTGCCAACGAAGAACGCCGACGACGATCCTTCTTCGACTTCTTTCCCGGATGCCTACTAATGTGGAGCGTCTTCCATGAGCCGACGTAGCTCGGATTTGGAAACGTGTGGCGGACGTGACGAATGACGATTATCTTTATCTAATTTTTGCAACTTCATCAACGAACGACGTCCAACAATCAAAAGTAAGGAATTTACTTTTGTATTATATCACGTTTTTCTTTCTCTTCTTCAGATAGAAATAATTCCTTGCAGAGTTTGTAAAAGAATTATTGTCCATTGTACTACTTGATGAACCAATTGATACCACCCTAAACGCGGAGGGTGCAGGCCAAACCAACATGGCCTGACCCCTCCATCGATCTTGTTTATGTTGAACTTTCTGTGACGAAGAGGCAACGAGGTGATGAAGGCGGCAACGAAAAAGGCCATGTTACATGCGGCCTCCGCGAATCAAGCCTACCCCGAGGTGCTTTGGTGCTCACGGCCGAACACTACCGGCCCGAGCAGCACCGAACCGGCCTGCCCGGCCGCCACCCCGGCCACCAGCCCGCCTGCTCGCGACCTCCCGCGTGCCCTGCCCGCAGCCTGCCTGTGGCCTACCTGCTCCCTGCGCGCCCTGCCTGCGGCATGCCTGGTGCCCTGTTGGCCTACCCGCGGCCTGCCCGGCCGCCTGCCAGTTTTCCCAGCACCCTCCCGACCGACCTGCCGGTCTACCCGGCACCCTATCCAGCCGAGCCACACCGGCCTCCCGAGTCGGCCAACGGAATCCATTGCGGTGTCTCTAGCCAAACCGGCTCGGCCTCCCGGGCTGAGCCACCCGATCCGCGCCCCTCGTGGTGTTGGAAAAACCGGCCCCGGCCTCTAGACCGAGCTGCCTATGCGGCGACCTCCATGTCGGGCCTAGCGGACCAGGCCGAACCTAACTTGCTGGCCCGCATAATGGACCGAGCCAGACCCAATAGGTCTGACCGGGTCAACCCAAAGACTAGGTCAGCCCAGACTAAGATGGGCCAAGTTGGTCCGACCGGGTCCGACCAGACCTGGGCCCACTACCAGCATTTACTTTCTTTTGGCCATATCTTTGGCACCAGTCGACCACTTGACGAACCGTCAACGGTGCTATTTTTCTAGGAGCATGACTGTCTCTTTGAGTATACCCCACTAGAGTTAATTGTAATGTTGAGATACAGTCAGTTTGGATTGTACTCGAATCCAATCAGGCCCCTGTGACTAAAAGGATTATAACTCACAGACCGGGAGTCCGGTTGGCACACCGTCTATTGCGTTGAAACCCCTATGATGAAGCGGAACATTGAGATACTTCTAAGAGGGACTACAAGATAGTTGGACTATAGACAAATAGATTATGGAGCAGATCTTCCAGAGACGAGTCGGAATTTGTGCGGGAACCTAGTAGCTGGTTGAGACTTGACGAATGATAATCGAGCGACTCAAAGTGACCCAGTGGGGAGAATCTGGTTGTGGTGGCTGACCCACATCGGAGGAGCATCTGGTTGTGGCGGCAGACCCACGGTACTCGACAGGAGGAGTACCTCTACAAGATATGAGGGGGAGTGCCTGGTTGTGGCGGAAGACCTATGGTGGGGAGTGCCTCTGTGTGACACAGCAGACCCATAGTACTCGACAAGAGGAGTACCTAAGCAGTCCAACATTAGTGGGAAGCACCTGGTTGTGGCGGAAGGCCCACTGTACTCGATAGAGGAGGAGTTCTCCAGCAGTCAAGGGTTCGAAAGTTTACTACTCCTATAATAAAAATCTTGGTTGATCCGAGTCAGTAAATTTTTTGTTTAAATCATGATTGAGATGGATTACTTGATAACTTAGGTATATGTATGGACATATACCTAAGTGGGGTTATCTTTTTATTTCATTATCTGTGATTTATCCTTGTTGGATTTTTGAGACCTTAAGGGTCTCGGGGTCCCTAATGAGTATTTTTATACCACCCCTATGCGGGCATTTCCCGCAACTCGTTGTGTTGGTTGCAGACGACGGACATCGCTGACCGAGGCTGAGTGGAAAGGACTGGACGGTACCTGGAGTTGGACCACACAGAGTGACAGTACACAGAGGATACAGACGGACGTGGAGTGTTGTGGAGGCTATATGTACCAACCCTTCAGGTAGGACTTCCCGGTGGACGATCCAGCAGTTGTTTACCTTTCTTCAGCTGTACTTGTTTTCAGTTTCCTTGTACTTTACAGTTGGGATTGTATTTCCAGCCCCCTTTACTTTTCAGCACTCCTTTTTTATACAGTTTTTACTTAGTGTTTTCTTTCTGTTTGTACTTTGTTTGTATTTTTTTTACAATTTATAAAGGCAATTCCTTCCTAGCTTAGGAATTTACGCCTTTGTTGATAGTCTCTAGCCCCTGTTCTTTGGAAGGCGGGCTTGGGGTAGTCACGGCATGGGCCCCAGGGGATGGTTCGTGACAAAAAAGTAGAATAAGGGACTAAATCTGAGCTGAGGGGGTGAGCAATCCAAATTTAGTTATTTATGTGCATCCCCTTATTCTAGAATGAAACTAACATGTACATGGAATTCGGTGCTAAAAAATTAGGTTTTTTGTGACCTTGAAGAATCCCCAAAGCATAGGACAAAATTTTAGCACACAAAAATGGAATAATGAACACAACCTTGATATTAGAGAATAATCAATTTCGATGAAAATTGATGATAAAATAATACTATAGGAAACCCTCAACCAGTAGTTGTGTCCTAAATGTTGTATAACCACATTATGGGATATACTGTTGGTTTGGTGACAAAATCCACCGATTTCATCTATAAATATGGAAACACTTCCCATTTGGGGATGGAATCTTTGATGTAGATGTGTTGTATCATTGTCATAAAACACTTTATTTATCGACATCATATAACTCAGATTCTTCTATATAGAGAAAATTGCTTGACTAACCTCACATGGTCCCCAAATTATATTGGATCATGTTTGAGATGTCCCCATGAATCATACCATAAAGTCCAAGAGGTTGTATGCTAAATGAATTCCCATTATTAAAATCTGATATTTATATGACCCAAGATTTTTCATTCCCATATCCCCCCAGTATCAATATAATTTCTTTTTTTTTGGATCAAATTTTTGTGTAACACCACTTGCATGTGGAACTATAGATATTAATAAAACAACCTCTAGGTCCCTGACCTAATACCTCCATTATCCATACACACATATCCACTTATTATGTTCTTAGGTTCACCACACCTACTTTTACTGGGTTCACCGATTCCTTGATCACCTATTTGACATGAATCATCAACCCTCATGTCTAAATAATTTCCTTCATGCATTGACTAGATAGTTTTATTGCATATTTCTCTCAAGCATGTGCACCATAATTTTGAGACCACATCCCCTTGTGCCACCTCACTAAGGAAGTGTCTCATTCTTGTTCTATCCTAAGGAACTTGTGTAGTAGATAGTAAAAACAATGGAGGAATCATTGCGGTAAATCACCCACCATTCCATATAGATAGGTTTACTACCATAAACTCCTATCATATTTGTAAATGGAATTCCTTAGGGTAGGTACACCACATCCCAGATGAATGAAATAATATTTCATAGCCCATTTCCATATTCATATGAGGTTAAAATTTATTATATCATCCTTAGAACATGACATTAATCTATATCCTTACTGTTTGTTACAAACATAGTGTGAAACCTATATTAATGGAATGGTATTAATCCCCTCTTACCCCATCATGGGATGATTTCCCTACCCTATGTTATTGAAATAGGAATTTCTATGTATGATTCGTATGGTATTTTACCTACACTATCAGAACTCATATATGTTTAATTCCCACACTATCCATTATTTTGAATCCTTACAAGGAAAATGATTCTTTTATGCATCAAGATAAACTGTATGGTCGGTCTAACCACATGACCATAAATTATGCACTACCACTACATGGATATTGATCCCTATCTCCTAATACGGTATGAAGGACATCTAATTGACTTCCAATATCAACACACCCAATAAGCCTCCCTAATGTCCAATCAAATCCCTTAACAACCCCATTAAATCATCACATCATCCCCATAGAAGGTGGATGCACAAATGTATGATCATAACCCCCTTAGACACATTTATACACCAATATTTCCTCATATTACATTAAATCTTTAACCAACATATCACTAAAAGTTGTTAATCCAATTTCCAACATGTCCCTAGAAGACACTAAAATTATGAGAAACTCTTCCCCACAATACATTAAACATGTGACCATCCTATCCCCATATGATGTTAAACATTTTTCCATCCAATCCCCATTATATTTTAATATTTGGACTAACCTATCCCTAAAATAATTCAAACCTATGACCAACCATCCCCCATAGAAATTTAAACTATTGACCAATTTTTTCCAATAAAAATCAAACATGTAACCAAATTTCCCCCTCATGATATTAAACATGTGACCGAAGTTCCCCCACAAGACCTACAACCTATTACCCCACTATATTAATCAAAACCTCAACCTACTATAATGAAAATTGTATTTCGAAGGCAATTAAACATATAATTATTACACCCATGATAAAATTACCATGTGATTATAATTATATGCATTGGTTTACACAAAAAAGGTTCCTAATATATATAATAACATCTAATTTTAAATAATAAGGAATTATATGTGTCTAACACAATTATTATTCATATATTTCTATATGTTTCTATATCCATACATTCTGATTGCAGGTAGAATCACTATCATAATAGAATCAATGTAATTAACTAGTTTGCACCTAGAGATATCAAAAGGACTGAGCTTCATGAACATGTTTGAAATCGATGTGAGAGACCACAATGTGTTAATGACATCCAATTATTAATAAATTTATATGGAAACTATATCCAATAACTCCATTCTGATCAAGGAGACAAAATTACTATCCATTTTGTTGAAAGATACCCACCTTTGGAAAGTGGGATTGTGGGTTAAACATCAAGTCATCCTATATAAGGTGTGAATAGTCCATGGAATAATCCCAAATTAGAAGAGGACATGATGGAAATGAGAACACCTAAACCTGATGTAAATCCTTGAAAGAAATATTCAGAAACCAAAATGAAGAACCCAAATTGAATTTCAACTCCTTGAAACATTAATATATCAGTAATGTTGGAGGCCATCAAATTTGGATGTCACTAAATCTATATATTCATAGTTACACATCACTAAACCAACATGGTGGGAGAAAAATAAAGTTTTTCTCCTGAAACTAGGGGAAGATAAATAAAATTAGGCTTCTCTGCTAAGATAAATCATCAAAGTTGACCCATCCCCCTTATTAAGGATAGTGGAAAACCTAGGGCTCATTGGTAATCACCATAATTAGACCTCTAATGTCATGTAACTTCATATTTTATATAATATATTGGATACCGAAAATATTATAATTCAGAATGACAACAAGTGTGCGGGATGGAGAACATGTTCTGGGAAAATCCAATACAACTATCATCTTAACATTAAAGGTAAAATATCCAAAACTATTGGGTGCCCTATCACTCTCTACTCTTATAACCATATCATAAATTGTTTCATAAATTCCATATTTTATCAACTCAAATAAGAATGGATAGTCCCAATAATGGATATGTCCTAATAGTTTATAGAAGCTTAAATGGCCCACACATATTTCTTCTTGGAAGGGCCACAAATGAGGAATAACACAATGTTCACTATGAAATTTTATTTGAGGAGCCTTAACCTATAGTTTTAAAATGGAACTATCCCAAAAAATAAGGAGTTATGAGACATGTGGGTCACACTCATCCCTTCCAACACCTAGTAAAAATAGTGGTTTTCTCCCACAATCAAATTATGACAATGCTAACTAGATCCAATTGATGAGGAGTAGTTCAACCCCATCCCATTTCCAATATCTCTTGTCTAGAACTCCCAAGACAAATTTCAGGGGTAGTTCACAAACCCCAAATTTAGTTGTTAGGTCCACTAGGATATATACCCTTAGAGAAGGGGTGTGAATAAGGGTGTGAAGGATTAAGAAAGATACACCATTGATCTTGTTTCGTTGTTATAAAACAATATCTTCTCTCTCCTTTCCATTGCAGACTATAAACAAATATTAATGCATGAACATGGAATAGCAATTTTACTTGGTTCACCCTCACTGGGATACATCCCAGGAGTATACACCATCAATTAGCTGATGTACCAAATCCACTAAAGGTGCACTGATATTTACAAGTTTTAAGTAGACTCATTGTCCCTCTTGGTTTACAACCATACAAAATTTGAGAACTCACTGCTCTTTTAACTAATGTAATCTCACTACTTCTTCAGAAGATACACTCATAGTTTATAGATATGTAGGTATCATCATTATTACTAATGAATACATCCACAATTATAGGCAGATGCTCAATTGAACTTCAACCTTCAGTAACTGATGAAAAACACATTTCCTACAACACTAAGTAGTCCATTTTGAAACTCTTTTTCTAATCACACTTATATTACAATGGTCCCACATTTTCCAAGCTCAAACAAGACTTTCCCATGATCCAACCTTTTCTAAAAGCTCACAATTTCATAGAGATCATAGGTTTAAAAATCACACTTGATCACAAAGCTCTCTAGATCGTAGAGCTCACACTGGTCATAGTGATTTTTCAATGCTAAACTATCCTTTACAAAGTGCATGTCCTCCTCAAAGGAAAATTGTCCTTCATGGAACACCTTCTTTTCAAAGATCTCAATTATGTCTTTAAATTATCTTATCTTTCGCGAAGCTCCCTACTCCTTGAATCTCCTTTGAAATTGGAGATCTTAAGGTTTTTTGTTTTATCTCTCTACACTTCTTAAGGGGGTCATGGTCTATTTATGGGAGATTACACAGACTCAAGAACCTTCTGAGCGAAGTCATCTCCAAGTTAGCTCAAATCACAATGATCTAAAATTTCTTCCAAAATTATCTCTATTTTGTAAAGTAGAATGGTAATTTTTAGATCACATAGATCTAAGTAATCACAGAGTGTTCTGCCAATTCCTTTACGCCTCCACCTCAATAAACCCTCACAATGCTCTTCACAACTGCTATTCATGAAGCTCTTTGTAATCTTATAGCTCCATATAAATATTATTCATGTCTTTGAGAAATATAATTCATGAGTCCCATCTTTTAGAAACTCATCTGTTTTACATATTTTGATACGATCTTCAAGGAAATCCACGTTTCGAGATGCTCACCAAACTCCAAATTTTGGACACCAAAAATTTGGAAAACATTATAAAATGGTTTCACCTGATATCTATTTTTTGTATCACCTAAGGATCGACCATTCCTTTTTCATGGTAATTTTTTATCATGTATTGTCAAAAACTTCTCTGGAACTTGACAAGTCACCATGAAAATGTTCTTTGTCAACAAACATAACCAACCCAAACATGATCCAATTTTACCTTGAGGGATTTTTCCCAACAATCTCCCACATTGGGTTTGTTGAAAACCCTTCTCATAATGATTCTATACACTTTGATACCTATTTGAATCTACATCCATCATCTGACATCATTCACCTCTTATGATTCAGATAACGACCAAATATTCACTCACCGCATACTCTAATCCCACATGAGAAATGTTAGTCTTGAGAAACAAGAGTAGAATGAAAATTATAACAAAAAATCATTTCATTTCCAACACCAATAATTGAGACCATACTGATACCAATATACTACTCTCATCATGCACCTCATCTATCGTGATATGTAATATTTTATCGATCACTTCAAGCATCATCAAAATTAAAACTTTCCCTTATCTCATTACTCTCCAACTATCTCTATGCTCCATATTTCAGCTTCTCCCCATTTCATTGACTAAGATGTTATCTCCCATAAAAATTCACACTTTCTCCCCCTTGAAAAATAAAATTCTCTCCTCCTTTTTCAATGAACCCAAAGGTAACTCTTTTGAGGTCTTCAACAAGGTGAAAACACATATCAATACATTAGGGAAAAACACATCATTCCTCAAGGATAGGGGGTGCCACTTCCAAAATCATTCATGTATGGGGAGTTGAATGAACTCCCAGAGCCAGTCGATGCCTCCTAAAATCTTCCTTGGGTAAGGCATTTGTTAGAATGTCAAAAACTAATAGGTTTTTTAGGAACATACTCCAACTTCACAATCCCTTACTCCACCTTCACCTTGATAATATTATATTTTATCTCAATGTTCTTTTTTTACTTGAGTGATGGACTGGATTTTTTCTATGATTGATAGAAATAAAATTATCTCACTATATTTTGATCAAAGACTTCACTTCAACATCCATTTCATGATGCTATTACTTCATCCACAATAATTGTGTGCATTCTTGAGTGATCAGAATATATTCATTTTCTACGTTCCTCAATGAAATGAAATCATGCTTCTTGTTTAGACAAGAAATACACAAACCACCAAGGTAGAAAGCACCTCTAGATCTGATCTGACCCATCCGCATCTGTATATCCCAAAATATCTAGTTGAGATTTTTCATTATAGTTAAACTGAAATCCATAGTTTCTTTGATATACCTAAGTATTCTTTTTCACTGCAATAATCAGTATTTCCTTGAGATTTATTTCGAACCACGATGCTTAGAATGTGGAAAAAAATCAAGTCTTATCTTTTCCAGGTGCAGTAAAATCCCAATAATCTACTAGTATTCTGTTATATTAACCTCTATTCAATCATCTTATTTAGATAATTTCATCAAGCTAGAAACCAAAGTCTTTTTCTCCTTATAATATTCCATTCCAAATCTTCTCAGAAACTCCTTAGAATCTTCATATTGTGAAATGAAAGTTCTATTCCTTCCATATTTCACAAGTAAACCAAGAAAAAATATCAGCTCTCCAATCATTGACATTTCAAAATAACTTTTCTTTAATTCGAAAAGTTGTCTTCATTGAGCATCATATGACCCGCCAAATATTATGTCATCGATATAAACCCACACCATCATCCTCTGATTACTATCATTGTTGAAATAGAGATTGTAATAAACTCTACCATGTTGAAACCCAAGATTCTTCAAATATTGATCAATCCTCAAGTACCATGCTCATGGGTATTTTTTCAACCCATAAAGCACATTCTTCCACTAAAAAATATTTTTCTTATATTCATGAATGATAAAACCATTTTAATACTAAATATAAACATTCACTTCGAGAACCCCATTAAAAAATTCATATTTGACATCCATATGGAATAATTTGAACTAACGTTCCACTACACTAAGTAAGAATAATCTGATTGTCTCCATCCATGAAACCAGTTCAAATGTTTCATCAATATCTATACCCTATATCTAGGAGTATTCTTTTCACAATAGTTGGGATTTGTTTTGAATCATTGTGACATCTTCATTCATCTTGTTGAGAAGGAACCATTTATTCTCGATGAAATTCTTATCCGATGGCCTTGAAAAAATATTCCACTTCTAATTATTCTCAATCTAATCTTTCTCTACATTTATAGATTGAACCTAGTTTTCATCTTCAACTACATCAAAAAATCATTTTGACTCTACTTGAGATTGGAAAAGTGACTACTATAGTGATTTCATTATTCATTTCTGAACTAGAGTTTAATGATCACCAATAATATTATTCTTGTCAATTTTAGCTAAACTCCATGGATTCTTTGAAGATATATACTTGACTTCCTCTTGTTCATCATCTATATCTTCTTCTGAATTAGCATCTTCAACATCTGTCTCCCCTGCGTTGCTTTCCTCCTCATCACATTCATCAAGAAATTGATTACGATGTTGTTGAAAATTCTCTTTATTTTCCACAAAAGTGACATCATTTCTCTCAAATAATTTTCCCATAATTTTATTAAATCATTTATATGCTTTACTTTTTCTTGAGTATCTAAGGAATATCCCCTAATCTCTATGTGATTCAAATTTCCTGTGTCTTTATTTTTTGAGTATAAATAACTTACATCCAAAGATTTCAAATTACTTCACTATTGGATTTTTTTGGTACCACATCTCATATAGAGTCATTCATTTCTTTGGACATAACAGAGCTCTGTAATAAATGTAGACTGATGATAATACTACTTCCTTAAAATGTTTCTTTGGTATGTATTTTTAAATAATAATTGTTCTATCCATGTTGTTGATGAGGTGATTTCTCCTTTAAACTACTCTATTCTGTTGGGGAGTTCTCACTAAAAACATGATGCCATATCCCGTGTTTCTCGAGTTAGTCTTTAACCTCACAGTTTGTAAATTTTGTACCATTATCAGTAAGAAACTTCGTAATTTTCTATCCAATAATCCTTTCAGATTCCCTCTGATTTTATTTTAGGAAACTAAACACATCTGACTTATGGGAAATGATGAATACCCATGCCATTAATCTATAAGAATCAATTAAACGAACATAATACCTTTTTCCACCAATAGATATTGGTGAGATGGGTCCACAGACATTAGCATTTACAAATTCAAGAACTCTTGTTGACTTCTTTTCCTTTTCTTTGTACGTATTTCTAACTATCTTCTCTTGTTGACAGGCATCACACATATGTGTATGATCATGTGATTTCTTAGAGAGGTCTCTAGGTACATCACACTTCACGAGATATTCTATGAATTTTTTTCACAGATGACCGATTCGTTTATTCCATAGCTTGTTTTATTCATCTCTAGACTAAAAGAACAGATCTTCTTCTCTAGTTACAAGGTTGATATTTCCCTTTTTTTATATAACCACTGAACCATCTATTCTGTTGAAGACACACATATTATTAATAAACCTTATAGAATTATCTGAGTCACATTGTTTACTGATGCTAATCAAATTATGACTGAGACCTTATACTACAAAGACATAAACACGTCTGATTTCTTTTCCCCCAAACTTGGCCATTCCTGGGCCAATAATATTCAAGAATTTATCATTTCCAAACATGAAATCCTATTATTTGTCATATTTTATTCCTTTAACAAGATCATTATTACCTGTCATATGGGATGAGCAGCCATTTTCAAGGATCCATACACCAGAACAGTCTAATGATTTAAGGGAAATTTTGACAACCACATCCTTCTGAACATTTTTTTTCTTGATCCATATTTTTGTCTTCACATATGAAATATATTGAGAATCTTTATATTTCTCAGAGTATGACGGAACAGCTTCATCTTTAAAGACTAAAAACTAATTTTTCATTTTTGACTCACCTAGTTTATTGATATACAACATTAAAGTAGATTAGTTCTTCTTTTGAACATTACTCTACATGGTCAATGTATAGTATCTTGGAAAATGTTCAAATCCTCCCCACCCAAATCAATGTCCCTCAAAATATATTCTAGAGTATCAAGATCATATTTGTTGTTATTGTTGTTCTTGTGCTCTTACGTACCTCTTACCTATGGAACACACATTTTTTAAGTTTGCCATCTTTCCACAACAATAGCACTAGATATAGGGTGAATTCATGTGCATCACTTATGCACCACTGGGTCTCCAATGGTTTATCTAAACCACTATATTATCCTTCATATCCAAATCCACATTCAATATCATAACTGCTTTTTATGGTCTGACTTCAATTTTCATAGCTTTTTTTTCTGTAAAGACCTACATCAGCCTTATAATTTGAACATAATTGATGCTTCCTTTTAGGAGAACCACTATGCTCCACTTTTATCTTATTGATCTTTTGAGGGATCTTCTTTCCTAATGTCGTAGTAGGAGTAAATATGTTTTCCGTATCATTAACCTTATTCAGTGAATTGTCAACTTCTCCATAAAGTTCTTCGATATGCTTGATTTGATCTTCCATTATGTTAATAAATCCATAGATATCCATTTTATGTTCTTAAACATTTATTTTATACTCACTAATTGATTCTGAGTCCTCTAGTGTTGATGACTTCAGTTTCTCAATTTGTTCCATCAACTCTGACGTCCCTTCTTCTTGCTACTACATATAGAGTTTAGAGTCATGAACTACCTTATTGGATTTCTTTGTTATCTATTTACAAACATTATTACTTCAAGAGATGCCTCTAACTCAACTTTCATATAATCTCTTTCTTCAACTTATTATTCTTTATCAATTTTGGTTTTATATTTTTTCTATGTACTTATGACAACTGCCACTTTTTCACTTTCTCCACAATCATTGAGGTTCTCTATCTTTTCAACCTCCTCAACCTGAGACTAATCTAAACTGTCACATTATTTTGAAGGAAGATTCTTATTCTTAAATAAATTTCTCTTGAGATATTTTTTCCATTCACATAGGATGAATACTTATTCTTGGGAATTTTGGCTTCATCGACATCATCATCTTCATGGAACTGTTTGGGTCACCTTGCCACAAGATGACCAACCTTTCTACATTTAAAGCATGGAAATGGTATTTTCCATTTAAAATTTCCTTTTCCTCTTTGTTGACCCAAGGAAATGAATGAAATCCCCTCATCTGTCTCTTATTCTTATTGAGAATATTCAATAGTGAGATTCTTCATGGCTTTTAATGCTAACTCTTTGGATTTCTCCTTTTCAACAACATCATTATTATCATTTTTCATTTTATATGCTACAAGTGTGCTATGAAAGTTATCATGTGTCAACTCTTTTGTATCTATTTCTTCCAATACTTAAACCTTTGGATTAAAGTGAAGTGGATGTTTCATATGGATGCATTTAAAAATATTTATGTCTTCAATGACTTCGCCATGACCTCTCAAGTATTCCACTAAAACATTTACCTTATAGAAGAATGCATCAATAGACTCATTTGGGCTTATTCTAAGATTATAACACTTGATCCCAACACTTGAATCTTTTCTTACCTTAACTTTAAATCTCATTAATATATTTTACAATGTTTTTCCCACATGGCCTGTGATGTTTATCATGAAATCACCTCCGTATAGATATCATTGGATAGGGCTTCACCTAAATCATTCATTCCTTAGGTGTTAGTATCTAATTCTCTTTGATCGACTACTAATAATGCACCACTATTAATATCAGCTGTTATATCATGCATTGATGCTGTATAAAAAACCATTCCCAATTATCAAAAGTAGTGTTGCATCTGATTCATCCATAGCTGAAAAATGTTCCCGTCGAAGATCAAAATCCCTTTAATGATTGGTGACCTCAATTTGAGAGAGACACACTAATATAAACCTTTCCCACTGACACCAATTGTTTGTCCCACTAGGATAGATACCCTAAGGGGGGTTGAATAAGTGAATTATAGATTAAAACAACTTCCACATTGATCTTGTTTTTTTGTTAGAAATAACTATCTACCATCTCCTTCCCATTGCAGAGTTTGAACAAATTTTAAAGCATGAACATGACACAACAATTTTACTTGGTTTACCCTCACTGGGATACATCCAAGGATCATAAAAAAGCAATGACTGGATTTAACAAATCCACTAAAAGTGGACTAAAATTTATAAGTTTGGAAGGGGCTCACTACACCTTCTAGTTTACAACCATTCACAATTTGAGAACTCAATGCTCTCTCTCAACAGAAGTGAGAAAACCTCTTTTTTAGAAGATCCACTCACATTTTATAGACCTATAGGTATCTTAATTATTACTAATGATTATATCATCATTTATAGATAGATGCTCTGTTGATGTTCCACCTTTATCCACTGATTAATAACACTTTTCTTTTCAACACTAGGAAGTCCCTTTTGAAACTCTATTGCTAAGAACCATGCCTTTGTAAATCTCCCACTTTTATAAATCTCAAACAAGACTTTACAATAATAAAACCTCTTCATGAAGCTCATAGGTTTCCAAATCTCACAATATTGCAAATATCACTAGATCAAAGAGCTCTCTATATTGTAGAGCTCACTATTTCGTAGAGCTCACATTGGTCTTTGTGATGTCGAAAAGAAAAACAATCCTTCATGAATCGCACATCCTCTACAAAGCCAAACTGGACTTTACGATGCACCTTCCTTTCATAGATCTCAACTGCCTCTATGAGTTCCTTTCTCCATCACGAATCTACTACTCCTGAAATCTCATACACAATTCAAGAGCATATGGTTTTTTGTTTAATCACTCTACACTTCTCGAGGGGGTCAGGGTCAATTTATAGTCGATTCCACCGTCTCAAGAACCTTCCATGCGAAGTCAGTGACGCATTAACTAAAATTTAAAATCTATGAAATTTTCGATGAAATTATATCTATATTGTGAAGCACCATGGTAATTTTCAGACCACAGAGCTCATTGTAAATCGTAGAGCATTCTATCAATTCATTATCACCACCACCACAATGGTATTTTGCAATTCTCTTCACCTCTGTTATTCGCAATTCTTGTTATAATCGTATAGATAACCATCAACATTCTTCATGAATTTGATATATAAAATTCACGAATTCTATATTTATGAAACTAATTTATTTTCCATATTTTGATGTGATCTTTAAGGATATTCACTTTTCACGATTCTCACCAAACTCCAAATTCTGGACCTAAAAAATTTGGAAAACCCTCGAAAATGACGTCACCTGATAAATATTATTTTGTACCACCTCTAGGTCCTCAAATCAATTTTCATGGTTTCATGTAAACATGGATTGTAAACAACATCTCTAGAACTCTAAAATTCACCATGAAACCCTACTTTTTCAATAAACACAACCAACCGAAAAAAATACTAAAATGTTACCTTGAGGTATTTTTTTCAACATTAGTAAGCCTTGTGATGAACTCTAATGACCCCTAACATCATAATAAAACCATATACATCCCATATAAACCATTATATGGTGGGTCATCTTGGGCTTTTAATGATTGATACCTAAGATACAAACCCAATAGGTTGGGATGAATCTCCCTATCATGCATACAACAATCAATTGCCTTGGGCTACCCCATAAATGATAATTTGACCCCAGAAAACCTCCACATAACAACAAAAACCAATGATATGGTTCTATATATGTTGAAAAATTTCCTAACACTAAATATTCATCCTAGTTGAAGAGATTAAATAATCAATATGGGGGTTATTCCCATAGCCCATGCCATGGGACACGCAGAAGGAATCCCTATGTCCCTTCTTGTGTAAGTTATAGTGTTATCTTATGAGAAACTATTTTTTTATATATAAATTCTTAATAACATTTTAATGCGAAGACCCTTTGATTCCAACGGGGTATTTTGGGTCTTTAGGGATTTTTTGGAGCCCGAAACCGAGATTTATGGAAAATTATACAACTCTTGTAATTTGTTGAAACCATGTAGGGAAGGTCTCATAGTTACTAAAAACCATGTGAGGATGGAAATTAGGAAGCTATTGGGAACACAATATGTGGAGAATGCTTGGTTTGGAGGTGCACACTAAATTGAGGAATATTAAAAACATACCAGAGCCTAATAATAATTTTTTTCATGGTTCAAAAAACCGTGGGTAAGGACCATGCATGTTCCCCCTTAGCACAGTAGATGGGGAATGGTTATTACACTATTTGGCCAATAATGCAACCTAACTGTATTCTCTAGCATATTGAGTAAGAAATATTTTATCCCCTTACATTTTTTTATCCTTATATCTAATATTATTTTTCTTTTATTGGATAGTTTTCAATCATGGGAAACTCCATGAACTTAATGCTTTATCATTGGAATTATTTCTCCATTTGATCTCATAATTGATAACCATAGGCCTCATTGTATTTAAATCATTTATTAGTCTAGAAATTTTTTCCTTTCATTATTTTTCTAGGTATCAATGAAGTTTTTTTGGGAAAGTTAATCTTCCATATTATCATGTTCTTCAAGTACTCATAAGTCCTCTCTCAAACTGAGTCTAACTAAAAGATGATAATGGGAGAGTACTCTACAATGAACCTATAGTTGGTGGTTTATATTTTTCTCACATGGTTTGGTTCATTATAATTCTATTTTTCATTGATCCTATTGATGGTATTTATTGTGTGGCCCAAAAAATGAAGTGATTAATTTATTTGAATGTAATGTAAACTGTTAGTGATGACCACAAATTTTTTGGGACTCATTATATGTTTTTACCCCATCCAATGTCACCATGGGGTGTGACATTGAAAATTTTTTATACCACCCAGGTTTTGTGTGTATGATTTTATATCTACATGATGCCTATTTATTTTTTAAATGAAATGATTTTAATTGATTTGATTAATAAGTTATTGGGGATGAATCATTTTCAATGTGTTGACATCCTAAACATTCTTTAATTTCTATAATGGTTTATATGGATTTTTATATGAGTGGGTATACTCATGCGACATGAATTCATGTGAATTCATTAACAGAATGATATGCCAAGAAGATGGAGGTGGATTCCTTGGTTTTCATACCTTGGGTCATGATTCCATTTAGACGCCATGAAAATTTTTCCCATGGGACATGATTTATGGTAGAAGATTCCATGGGATTATATCATCCTTGGATATTGATTCTATAGGATGAAAAAATTATTTTTACCACTTGGATCTGTCCTTCTTGATTCACAATTGACATTCTCTACTAACATCATCCATTAACTCCTCCAGTGTCATTACCATGATTTCATTGAGGTTATCCTCATAATTGATGAGTTTTATTTAGTACTCTATACATTGGATCTTTCCTTGTGGGGTTTAACATTGATTTTTATATTGAACATCTATGATAAATGGTACTTTTGATTATTTTACTCAACCGTGGTAAATTTTACTTCTAATTATATGCATTGACTATAACAACCATTGTCTTTTTAACACATTATTTCATGATATTTTACATTATAATACCCTTAATAAAAATGGGATGATCAAGAAAACTATTGTCTTTTAAAATTAGGTACACTACATACCTATTGAAAATATGAAAAATATTATATTTATTGAAAATTCATTAATAGGATATGACTGAAAACTACATAGGATAACCTAGGGAATGTCTTAAGAATGGGGTGATCAATAATGTCTGGTAAGGGAATAAACATGGAAAATAATGAAAAATATAATTCATGTTCTACAATATCCATATTAATGGAGAATAAATGGTGTGAGAATCATAAACATAAATAATAAGGTATTATATATCATGTTAATCATAATAAAGGAAATGTAGAAACAATATAACACACTACATCATAAAGATAGGAAAAGGATAATCCACCAAGACATCATGGTGGAAAAATACTCATAATTAAATCATGTTCACTCCATATCCCAACATGTAATCTCATGCAAATAAATATTTACCAATTCATTAAAGTGATATATAAATTCTGGCACACATGTTACATTCATTTCATTATTATGCTTAGGTGTGACATATATATCATAAAACATGGACTCATTAACAATCATATATTATTCCATGATAAAATTTTATGGAATTAATACATATATGTCCAAAATAAAATAAGTTTAATTGTAAAAAAGTTAACTCTCTTGATTAGAAATGGGCATGGTATTCACTACACATTTTTATTACCATGGAAAAGCTTGATGAAATTTCACTAGAATAACAACATCAAATAAAAATTCATAAAATGGGTAGATGAGAGTGAATGGGGTATCTAATAATTTTTACCTAAAATTTATAGTAATGGGGTCATGGAAAAAAATTCCCAACATTTTGAATTTGTAATATAATGCATAAGATAATAAATAATCTTGAATAAATAAGTAAAGGTTTGGATCCCTTAATAAATTTCAGCATTATAACAGGTGTACATGAGAATGTTCAATGAGTGTTAAATGGGTATATCATCATATAGAAATCAAATGGATGGTATGTGGAATATGTAAAAACATATCACTTGATGAAAAAAAGGAAAATAAGAAGTATAAAATAAAAGAAGAGCTTCAATAAAATTGAAGTGGAAGATCCCTTACTTAACTTTGTGACCCAAAATTAATATGAGGAGCTTCTTGAAAGTTTGTGGGAACTATGTGAAGAATTTAGAGAGGGTATGTATGAAAAAAAAAGTGATATAAGGATTTTGAGTGAAGAGAAATGGGATCTTGGTTAGTTTTATATAGGAAATGAGAGGGGTTTCACTATTATTTTCAATGTTAGGTTTTGGATATAATACAATAAAATAACTAAAACTACATTCCATTATTTTTTGAAAAATGTGAGTTTTTCCATTATTTTATATGGCCAAGGTATGAAAATAATAAAATGATATACTTTCTTATGTGTAAGTGAGTCATATACTTAAATAAATTATTTAAAAACATAAAACATATAAATTATTTTGAAGGATTTATAACGCATTATAAATTTTTCCAAATAAACATAATATAATATTATATTAAATGGATAATATATATAGTTTACATTATCACACATATAATATTAATTACCTCATTTTTTGGATAATTATGATCTCATAATACATTGAGTATATTTATATGTTATTTAATTTGTTCCCAAAAATTCAACTGTCATAAAAAATTAGGAAAAACTCACCATTGGAAAATTTTGAAATTCTATTTCCAAAAACAATGTTCATTTTGTCTAATTTTTCTATAAATATGTTTAATTTCATTTTTAACATAAAAAAGGTCATTTTTTTAGAAATGCTGGGTTTTCTTACAATAACAGTTTCTGAATCCCTAAAAAAATACATTTGACTTCATTAACATTATATGATCATTTATATTTAATAAAAATATTTAATAATATTAATTTATTGAAAAAAAAATTTCAAAATTTAATTAATTCAATAAAAAAATTAATTAATTGAATTTTAATATTACATAAAATAATATTTATGTTTAATTGAAACGATATAAAAAAAATTTATAACGTGACTATAATAGGATGAAAATATATCCATTACACTATAATAAATAATTTACATACTCATATTCCTAGGTTTTAAATACATATCCCTTACATACATCATCAAATTCCATAAGTGTAATATCTTCAATGGTGAGACTTTCATGGGGTGGTCTAGTGTACATGGTTTGGGTCATGATCATGATGAGCTTGAACTGATCCCATAAATAGATTTCCCATGGTTGAGTTATTAGATCTCAGCTTGGTATTGTTCAAGGAAAAAAGCCAATGATTCTATATCCCATGGAACCATCGATTAATGGTCCTTATTAGATGTGATCCTACTAGTTGTGTCTATCAAATCCTTTGTCTGTTTGAATTGGATGATTATAACCATATAATTATACAAATCATGTGATCACTTTTCAATGACTAATTTTTCAATTGTAATGATGTATAATGACCATTTAATTTAGATAGGATAAAATAAAACCAAATAAGTTCATGCGTTTTCTATAACTATATTGCATAATATCAAATTTTATTAAATCATAATGGAAATTATATTTATAAAATTTCGGGTCATTACAATATTCCACCCTTAAAAATTTTGACACTATAAATTTTTATATCCATTAATAAAATAGCTACAGGTAACTCTATTTCACCACTTCCACTGGTTACCGTGTTTCTTCTTCAAACATTTGGTTTCTATATTTCATTTTGACATGGTGTATTGTATTATTCTGTAGAACATTGTCTTTATGATCTAAGATCTTCATTGGATTCTCCTTATATGAATGATCATTTTCTATTGGTACAACCTCAAAATTGAGTACCTTGGAGGGGTGATGTATGTACTTTCCCAGTAAGGATACATGGAATACATCATATACTTCAGTTAGGTTATGTTGGAGACCATGTCAGTAGGAAACAACTCTAATGAGATCAAGGATGTAAAAGAGGCTGATGTATAATGGAATAAGCATTCCCTTCTTCCAAAATATCATCAATTTTTTTAATAGAGACATGGATAGGAATATTGTGTCACCCTTATCACACTCTAGTTCTTGTCGATTACTATCATCATAGAACTTCAATCAACTCTCAGTAACCTTGATGTGTTGTTGAATGTTATTAAGTATTTACATTATTTTCATGACCATTTAAGACCAAATAGATTTTTTTCCCTAACATCACCCCAACAACAATTGTTCTACACCGCTTCCCACAATGGGATTCATAGGGATCCATTTGGATGCATGAGTGAAAACTATTACTCTATAAAAAATCAAAAAGAGGAAGATGTTGATCCAATCCTCCATTGAAGTCCATATAATAAGATATCAACATGTCTTCACATGTCTAAATATTCTTATCATATTGGACATCAATTTGAGGATGATTGGTCATACTAATGATCATCTTAGTGTTTATATCATCTTGGTGACATCTCTAGAACATGGAGGTGAATATCAGATCATGATCAGATATAATTGATAATGGTTCTCCATAAAGCCTCACTTCTTTAATAATGTATATCCATGAATGTCCACCAATTGATAAATCAACTCTAATCACAATGAATTTCACAGTAATTGTAAGGAAATATAGCAATCCCACAGAGCATTATTTCCTTAAGATGTCTTCAGAATTCTGGTGATAATGTTCATGTTGATATTTTCCAATTTCCGTATAGGTATGTGTAATGGTTGTATCATCCCATTAGATTTTTTCCTTTATTATTTCACTTTCTAACATACAAGACATATTTTTCTATATTATGTGATCTTTTTCATCATATTATCCCACCAATTATATTCTCAGAGATCTCAAAATATCTTTCTGTTTATAGGTGGATATAGAATGTTGAGCTATGTGCATCATCTATCAAATAATTCTTAAACTCGTGATTTTATGGTAGTCATAGTATTGAACAAAATATCACAACTCCTTATTTAACATTAAAATACAAGGATTTAACTTTCCTTATAGCTTCATATTTCTTTTGAATTTCTATATTATCACTTTGATAATCATTTAAACACTCCAAAAGATATGTTTGAGAAACATTTTTGGAATGTAATGATTATTTTCCTTGAATTATTATTCTTATATATATTATTTCTAAATCTAGAGAGATTATATCCCTATAAATTATAAAAAATGATAGATATGTAGGATCCTTTCTACTTGGAGTGTCTTCCAATTTATTATCTATCTATGTATAGCAATGAATTGAGTATTCATCATACATGATCATCTCTAACAATATTCTTTGGTGCATATTCATCACATACTATGTGAATATATATATGAGGATTTAGTGATCCATATATATTTCACACTTCTCCCTAATGAGAAAATGCCGCAATATTTTCAATGTGAATATCACTATAGAAAAATATAGATCAGGTACTGGGTAGTTCTATTCTTTAAAATCCAACTTCCTTACATCACAAGCTAGGAATTTGAAAATTTTCATTAACACACAACCCAATCCCTTTTTGAAGTGTCACTATATACCATGAAAATATATCCACTTGTGGGTTGTTTTTTATTAAGTACAGCAATAAGAATTTATTTTCAACTCCATGAATCTCTCATTGAATTCATAATTCCAATAAAAATTAACTCCATTACTTGTTATCTTAGTTATAGAGCTTGAAAATAGTGATAAATTTCTAAAAAATCGACGATTGTACCAAGATAACCAAAATAAACTATGGATATTTATCACATATGTTTTCCTCGCCAATCCTTCAATTTATTCTATTTTTTATGGGTCCATAGATATAATATAATTTTTGGTAATATTTCCCATGAATGGTACGTCCTACAACCAGAAATCAAATTTTTTTCATTTCCTAATAATTCTCATTTTTCATTGTTTTTAGCACAATTTTCATATTCTCTTCATGATCCTCCATTGTTTTTGATTATATTAAAATATAATCTATGAATATGACCAAAAATGTTTTTGGGTACTATATAAATACTCAATCCATCATGTTAATGATGATTCCTAGATCATTAGTGAGTTCCAATGTAATTACTATGAATTAATAGTGAAAATAACTTGTATGAAATATAGTCTTCACGATATCCTCTTATTTCACCCTAACATGGTAATATCCCAACCACATATCCACCTTCGATAAGTATTTCTATCTACATATCTAATTAAAAAGTAAAAAATCAATGACATAGGACACTATTTTTTTTACGCTCATGATAATCAATGAAAAAGGTGCATTGACCCATCATTTTTCTTGATGAAGAGGATAGGTGCACCCCATGGTGAAGCACTTGTTCATGTAAACCCTTTATCCAAATTCTATAATATTTGTTTCTTCAGCTCCTCATGTTCCAAAACTACCATTATATATGGTGAATTGGATAATTTATATGACCCATTTATAATAATGATTGAAAATTCATCCTCTGGACTAGGATGAAGACCAAACAATTATGGAGAAAAACATCAGTGTATTCCCTCACCATCGGCATGCCCTTAAGGATGGTTCATTCCATAGTCTCAATCATTTGATCAAGATATTATTATCTATATGGAAATAATATCCATGCTTAAGATATTGGTGCTAAAGAAGATTAATTATAGTCCTTATACTTGTACAGAATCAATGGTTAATTAGTAATATTGAGAGTGGTTTACTTTTTTTTGGAAATACATATTTTCTCTATATACAAACATATAATCCATAGATAAAAATGATTAAATTCCATGAATGGGAGTAAGAAAAGGTTTTCTAGGATTTTTATCTGAAAAGTTTTGTTAGGGGAGGAGTTATATACTTGGGATGTAATAATTTCCCCATTTTCATGTCACCCATAACTATAATCTCATTATTTATGGTGGTGTTTGAGTAGTTATAATAAAATTTCATGATATGAAGGAATGAATAGATTAGGAATCAGAAAGTAAATTCAATATCCTTGAATAAATAACTGATGTTACTATCACCACATCATTGTGGGCATTCACCTCAATTGTTTTGATTGAATAATCTCACCCTTACCTCCATATTGGTTGTTGGTTGTATCCAAAAAATTGTGTTCTTGGTGCATTGGTTTACAAAGTTCCCTTATTACTTAGAGTTGTAGAAATGAGTAATGCACTAAGGGTTGATTATATCATGCATTTACTCTATCACATTAGTGTAGGGGATGTTAAAATATTATTTCACTATTTTATTTATTCATAATACCTCTATAATGAAGCCCCAATTTATTCACATTATCCCATTAATATCGTTTATATTCTCTAATAACCATTTTGACTTTGATGGAAACTCAGACAATTTCTTCATAGTTATCATATTCAATGATCTCCAGGGCATTTAGTAGGCTAGGTTTTATCCCACCAAAGATGCAGTCAACCTTTCATTCCAAGGTAATGATAAACCCGGATACATATCACTCAATTATTGTGAAATTTGTCTCATATTCCATGATATATTCTGTCACGACCCGTCCTCGGGGCCCGTGCCGTGACTACCCCAAGCCCGCCTTCCATAGGCCAGGGGCTGGCGACTAGCACCAAGGCGTAAAATCCCAGTAAACAGGGAAGGCATTGCCTTTATAAGTAACAACCACACAGAGTCAGCAAGCGGAAAGTAAAGTGCAGAAAAGTAAAGGGGGCCGGAATACAAGCCCAACTGAAAGTGTAACAGGAAAAGTAAAGAACAGCAACTGAACAAAAGACGGCGGCCTCGTGTCGTCCACTGGCAATCCCACCTGAAGGGTGGGTACAGATAGCCTCCAGGCTCCTCGGGTCCCACGTCCGCTCCGAGCACGTCCCGCCCAGTGGTCCACCTCCAGGTACCGTCCTGCTCCTCGCCCCAACCGTGATCAGCGCTGTCCGTCGTCTGCAACCAACACAACAAGGTGCGGGCATAGCCCGTGCAGGGGTGAGTATAAGCTACTCAGTAAGGACCCCGAGACCCCCGAAGGTCTCCCGAAATCCACAAAGGATATAGCACAAAAGAAAGATGCAATCACGAAGTAACATCTGACTCGACTTAGGTATATGCCCATACATATACCTAAGTCCCCAATTCTAGCTCTGCTCACGAGCTCAAGAACAACTCAATCCACAAAGGAAAGAAAGACTCAAATCCACAAGGAGAGTAAATAGTAAATCCACATAGGATAGTTCAACACAATCCACAAAGGAGAGTAACATAAGATTCAGCTCAACCAGGTATAATTTTTCAGATGACGTCAAAGATGATCACTGATCCATCTAAGTCGTCGGACCCACGAAGGATCGATAGGTACTAACCCCCGCAAAAGACCCACACAGGATCGGGCTCACACAGAACCTGTAGGCAGTGGCTCACACAGAACCGGTAGTAAGGACCCACATAGGATCGGTCTCACACAGAACCTGTGGCACTGATCCACGTGGGATCGCTGAGTGCAGTAGTCGACGCAGTCCACTGAGGATCTCTGCACAGTCGTCGCCGCAGTCCACGAAGGATCTCTGCTCTGCCGTCGTTGCAGTCCACTGAGGATCTCTGCTCTGCCGTCGTCGCAGTCCACGAAGGATCTCTGCTCTTCCGTCGTTGCAGTCCACTGAGGATCTCTGCTCTGCCGTCGTCGCAGTCCACGGAGGATCTCTGCTCTGTCGTCGAAGTCACAGCCAGCGCTAGGGTTCCCGCACATAGCGAGCTCGTTTAGGAGGGTCCGCTCCACGAGCCGAGAGGCTGATACATCAACTGACACGTAGTCCGAAGTTGATGTATCCAAAAGTTCCGTATCGACAACAGGATCTCAACGCAACAGACGGCGCGTCAATCGGACGCCCGGTCTGAGAGTTATTGGCATTTTCGTCCCAGGGGCCCGGTTGGTTTTTAGGGCAAAACCAACCCGACCGTACTCCGCCTGTGTCCGATCCTCAGGCGGAGTATTCCAAAAGTTCCGTCTCACTTAGAGGAGACTACCACAGCTGACGGTACGTCGTTCGGACATCCGTAGCTCAAGTTATGAGCGTTTCCGCTCCGAGGGCCCGGTTGGTTTCGTGTACGAACCAACCCGGCCGAACCCAAAGTCTTCCGAAACCTTGAGTATAATATACCTAAACGACCGTCTCGATCCAAGGATCGCGTAGCCGCTGACGGTTCGTCAATCGGAGGTCTCAGGCCCAAGATATGGGCGAAAGACCGAAGAGGGCCCGAAACGGGGGTTCTGGGCCCGGGGCGACCCGGCCCGAACCCCCCCCCCCCCCCCCCCCCTTGCGTCGGCCGAACCGGGTGGGCCCGAACCGGGTCGGACCGACCCGGCCCGACCCGGCTAGGCCGGGTCCGGTCCGGCCTGGGCGCGGCCCACCCGGTTGTCATGAAATTTAAAAAAAAGGGAGAATTTAAACGATCCGATTCTCACCTTAGTTGCCGAACGAGGATCGGCCGCGGAAGAAGAGGCGTCGCCGAAAAACGTCGCGGGTAAATCTCGTCGACGTCGCAGATCTCGGTGTGCGTCGTCGAATTCCGGTCGCCGGCGTTCTTCGCGTTCTTCGCGTTCTTCGCGTTCTTCGCGTTCTTCGCGGGGAAGGTGGAGGCCCAGAAAATCTCGCACAACGAGTAATCCTCCAAAAGAAAGAGTTGGTCTTATTTTATTATTTTGCCAACGAACGCAAACGCGTAAGTAACGACCCATTAAATTCGTTGAATTAATTCAACGAATGAAACAGCCCATTTAATTCACGAAATAAACCGCCCAATTAAATGGTCTGTTTAAGAATTAACGAAAACGCATCGGTTGACTTTTCAGTTACTTTGACGGGTTTTCGCGGGTGCGTTACTTAGCGAAAGAAACGGCGGGGCTCGTGCGGGCCCCACCGCACAAATATCCTACCAAGGGGTAGGATATTTCTGGATAGCATCCTATCCAGTTCAACTCAGCTCAAGCCGCCTTTAAGTGACTTCCAAGCAGCTTAAGTGAAATAAAATAAAGTTGTCGCACAAACTTTATTTTATTTCTGACTTAAAGCCCCAAAAATTAAAAGCCACATCTGAGCAAACGCAACTCCGGAAGAGGCGTTTCTAAGCAAATACCGGCGCTGCGATTTCATCGGTGCCCTCAGAATTCGATTCCGGGCACCGGTTCAAAAGATAGAAAAACCCGCTCATCCGTTCACTGAACGTACCCGAGCCAAACTTCGGAAATTGATTCCGGGCACACCGGGCCTCGGAATCAGGTGCCGTCTGAAGCTGCGCTCTTGTAAAATTCCAAAGAAAATTAAGAAAAAAATTTCCTTGAAATTTGCGGGTCTTTACATTACTCCCACCTCAGGGCTTTACGTCCCCGTAAAGATACATCAAAAACTAGGGGAACAAATGGGGGTACTGAGCACGCATCTGAGCCTCCCGCTCCCAAGTGCTCTCCTGGAGGTTCCCGTGCTGCCATCTGACGCGCACAAGAGGAATCGACCGCCCACGTAGGACCCGCTCCTGTCGATCCTCGATCTCCACTGGGACCTCCGCAAAAGTCGCCCCATCGTCCACGTCCAGCTCCCCAAAGTCGATGATGTGCGTCGGGTCGTGCACGTATCTCCTCAGCTGAGACACGTGAAAGACGTCGTGCACCCGGTGCAACTGAGGTGGTAGAGCCAGGCGATAAGCCACCTCTCCTATCCTGCTGAGGACCTGGAAAGGCCCGATGAAGCGTGGAGACAACTTGCCGCCTCGACCAAATCTCCGTAAACCACGTCGAGGTGAGACACGCAAAAAGACGTGGTCGCCATCCTCGAACCCCAGTGGCCTCCGCCTCCTGTCAGCATATGACTTCTGCCGGCTCTGAGCTGTCCTCATCCTCTCCTGGATGATCTGGACCTTCTCTGTCGTGGCTCGGACCATCTCTGGTCCCACGAGTGCTGACTCCCCAGGGTCTGTCCAGCACAACGGTGATCTGCAGGGTCTGCCGTACAACGCCTCGTATGGTGCCATCCCGATGGTGGAGTGGTAGCTGTTGTTGTGCGCGAACTCCACCAAGGGTAGGTGGTCCTCCTAGCTGCGACCAAAGTCGAGAACACATGCACGGAGCATGTCCTCGAGTGTCTGTATGGTCCTCTCAGTCTGACCATCCGTCTGAGGGTGGAAGGATGTGCTCAGATGGAGCCGCGTCCCGAACGCCTCCTGCAACCCCTTCCAAAGCCGGGAAGTGAAACGAGCATCTCGATCGGAGACGATAGACGATGGCACACCGTGAAGCCGTACGATCTCCTGGACATAAAGACGTCCCAAGCTCTCCACTGAGCCCTGCTCTCTGATGGGTAAGAAGTGTGCCGACTTGGTGAGTCGGTCGACAATCACCCAAATGGAGTCGTGACCTCTGGAAGTGTGTGGAAGTCCAGTCACGAAGTCCATAGATATGCCGTCCCACTTCCACTCCGGGATCTCCAAGGGCTGTACCAAGCCTGCTGGTACCTGATGCTCTGCCTTCACCTGTTGGCAGGTGAGGCATCGTGAAACGAACTCTGCCACAGCTTTCTTCATGCCTGGCCACCAGTGTTGTCGCCTGAGATCCTGGTACATCTTCGCCACTCCGGGATGTACCGCCAAGGGAGAAGTGTGAAACTCTCTCAGCACCTCCTCTCGTAAAGCGACTGGTACGAAGGTACGTCCTCTGAAAAGGATGTCGTGCTCTGCTCCAAGGGAGAAACCATCAGGCGCCTGACCTAAGGATATCAGTGCACGCCGGGTCTCACAGTCAGCATCCCCACGCTGAGCCTCTCTGACCCGCTGTAGAAGTGGAGGAGAGACCGTGAGAGACTGAAGAAAGGATGCTCCGTCTCTATCCACAAAGGATATCTGTAAGGAGGCTAGCTGCTCCATCGCCTCCTCAAGTAGCTGAATGCCCGTCCTCCTGCTGAGGGCATCGGCTACCACGTTCCCCTTCCCAGGAGTATAGACTATCTCAAAGTCATAGTCCTGGAGGAACTCAAGCCATCTCCGCTGTCTCAGGTTCAGGTCCTTCTGAGAGAAGATATACCTGAGACTCTGGTGGTCAGAAAAGACTGTGAAGCGCTCGCCCATCAGATAGTGCCGCCAAGTCTTCAGAGCGAAGACCACTGCTGCTAACTCCAGGTCATGAGTGGCGTAGTTCTGCTCATGCGGCCTCAACTGACGTGATCCGTAGGCGATCACGGCCCGCTCCTGCATCAGGACGCACCCGAGCCCAGTCCCTGATGCATCGCAGTAAACTACGTATCCAACTCCCTCCTCAGGCAACCTCAAGATAGGTGCGCTGGTCAATCTCTGTCTCAGCTCCTGGAAGCTCTGCTGACATCTGTTTGACCACACAAAGGGTTTCCCCTTCTTCGTCAAGGCTGAGAGTGGTGCCGCAACTCTGGAGAAGTCTGGCACAAATCTCCGATAGTATCCGGCTAGGCCCAAGAAGCTCCGCACCTCCGTCACGCTCCTGGGTGGCTCCCAAGCTAGTACTGCCTCGATCTTCGCGGGATCCACTGCAACTCCCGCCTCAGAGATGACGTGCCCCAAGAAGTGGACCTCACGTAACCAGAACTGGCATTTTGAGAGCTTGCCATAAAGCTGGTGCTCTCGGAGTGTGTCTAGCACAACTCGCAGGTGGTAGGCATGCTCCTCCTCAGTCGTCGAGTATACCAAAATGTCGTCAATGAAGACCACGACAAATCGGTCGAGGTATGGCTGGAAGATCCTGTTCATGAGGCTCATGAACACTGCTGGAGCATTGGTTACGCCGAACGGCATAACCAAGAACTCATAATGGCCATACCGACACCTGAAGGCCGTCTTCTGCACGTCCTCGTCTCGAACTCTGAGCTGATGATAGCCTGACCGGAGGTCTATCTTCGAGAACCACCGCGCTCCCTTGAGCTGATCGAAGAGGTCATCAATCCGTGGCAGCGGATACTTGTTCCTCACTGTCACCTGGTTCAGGCGACGATAGTCGACACACAGTCGCAAGCTCCCGTCTGCCTTCTTGGCGAACAAAATCGGGGAAGCCCAGGGTGAAACACTGGGTCGGATAAACCCCTTGCTCTTCAAGTCCTCCAACTGTACCCGCAGCTCCCGAAGCTCGGCGGGGGCCATCCGATATGCTGGAGTAGATATCGGGGCTGTCCCGGGGTACAAGTCGATGTAAAAGTCTACCTCTCTACGAGGAGGTAGCCCTGGAACGTCGTCGGGAAAGACATCCACGTACTGGTCCACCACTGCAGGAAAAGCTGGACTCCGCACGTCCACTGCTCCTAGGATGAGGCTAGCCAACTGATGAGAGAGGGGCTGCACTCTCCTCCGCGGAAGTCCATCCTGTGCTGCAAAGGTTCCCTTCTCGCCGGTGAAGGTAAACCTGCTCCCGTCGGTGCGAACACATCGCACCTTGCGCCTAAAATAGTCGATCTGGGCATGAACCGTGGATAGCCAATCCATGCCCAAGATGACGTCGTAAGGCCTCGACGCTGCTACAAGGAGATCCCAGCCGAAGCTCTCGCCTCCTAGAGTAAGCTCACACTGCCGGCACCAGTGCGTAATCGTCGAGTCTGCTCCCGTAGGAGTCTCTAGCCGTAAGGATCGAGCCAACGGCTCAGTCGGAATCTCCGAGCTCCGAACAAGGGCAGAGGCTATGAAAGAGTGACTCGCTCCTGTGTCTATAAGTACTGCAGCAAGGGTGGAATAGACACAGATCGTACCTCGAATCATCTCTGGCATGTCGGGGTCGTAGGCCTCCACTGCCTGGAGCTGGGCCTGCCCCTGCCCACCAGCTCCCTGTGGTCGAGGTGGCCCTCCTGGTGGTGGTGGGGGTAGAGCCTGGAAGCGTCGCCCACCACCCGCTGCTCGGCCAGCTCCTCTGCCTCGTCCGCCTCCTCCCTGCGGACCGCCACGGTCGACCCTCTGCCTCTGCCTGGGTGGCCCCTACACCGTCTGCTGCTCCTCTGATCGGCGAGTCGGGCAGTCACGGGCCATGTGACCCTGCCCGCCGCAGGAGTAGCACAGCCTGCCTCTCGGAAGGCTGGCACTCCGCTGTGTGCCCCGTACTGCTGAGCCGGTGTCCTGAGGCCGTCTGCGTGAGGGTCTGGTCTGCCTGGACCCGAGAGTCATCCGTCGGCTACCTGCTGCCGAAGACTCAGCTACCTGCCACCCTGCGCTAGGTCTCGCCGCTGAAGAAGGCTCTGCCAGGAAGCTCTCGATCAGGAGGGCTCGCTCCAGCACTCCCGCCTGGGTCGGAATGCTGAGGGAGATCAGCGACGCCCGAATCTCCTGTCGCAAGCCCAGCTCGAAGGTCCGGGCCCAGAAGAAGGGGTCTCGTACCATGTCGGTCGAGTAGCGAGATAGGTCAGTGAACCTCGCCGCGTACTGAGCGACTGTCATGCTGCCCTGGCGCAGCTGGAGAAGCTCCTGGATGCGCACCGCTCGGAGGGTGGCCGGGACGAACTCAGAGCGGAAGAGGCTCTCGAAGTCCGCCCAGAGCAAGGATGCCTCATCGTGAACCTGGAGCATCAGGCTCCACCATCGTCCTGCCGCCGCCTGCAGGAGGCTCGCCGCGAGGATCACCATGAGATCTGCTGGTGTCCTCACTAGCCTAAAGATCCATACCACCGCCTCTAGCCAGTCCTCGGCGGCCTGGGGGTCCGCCTCACCGCGAAACATGGGCGGTCGCTGGCTCTGAAACTCATGCAGTGCCCTGAGGCGACGTGCATCGTCAGCGTCTGGTACTGGTAGCATCGGTGGCTCGGCGGGTAAAGCTACCGCCGGTGCCACTGCTGGCAAAGGGCCCTGCACCGAGGCCTCGTCGCTCGGTGGGCTGCCGTCGCGCCCTACACTCGGAACCCTAGCTGGCTGTCGTCGCGGGGCCATCCTGAAAAGGAGAACAAGAGCACCACAGTTAGAACAGTATACCTGGTGAGCTGACATAAGTAATCACAAAGAAGACTTGAAACACACACGCAATCAATGTTTTCATGCATTAAGTCGGAAATCAGGAGTCAGGGTCCTGGTGTACGGATACGTCGGCCGCCGCACCAACACTGGGCTCCCTGAACTGATAACCACACTCAATACACTAAACACTATTGCTTCATATAGAAAGAAAAGACGATCAGAGTCTACGGTAGAATCAACCACCTCTGATACCAATTTTTCACGACCCGTCCTCGGGGCCCGTGCCGTGACTACCCCAAGCCCGCCTTCCATAGGCCAGGGGCTGGCGACTAGCACCAAGGCGTAAAATCCCAGTAAACAGGGAAGGCATTGCCTTTATAAGTAACAACCACACAGAGTCAGCAAGCGGAAAGTAAAGTGCAGAAAAGTAAAGGGGGCCGGAATACAATCCCAACTGAAAGTGCAACAGGAAAAGTAAAGAACAGCAACTGAAGAAAAGACGGCGGCCTCGTGTCGTCCACTGGCAATCCCACCTGAAGGGTGGGTACAGATAGCCTCCAGGCTCCTCGGGTCCCACGTCCGCTCCGAGCACGTCCCGCCCAGTGGTCCACCTCCAGGTACCGTCCTGCTCCTCGCCCCAACCGTGATCAGCGTTGTCCGTCGTCTGCAACCAACACAACAAGGTGCGGGCATAGCCCGTGCAGGGGTGAGTATAAGCTACTCAGTAAGGACCCCGAGACCCCCGAAGGTCTCCCGAAATCCACAAAGGATATAGCACAAAAGAAAGATGCAATCACGAAGTAACATCTGACTCGACTTAGGTATATGCCCATACATATACCTAAGTCCCCAATTCTAGCTCTGCTCACGAGCTCAAGAACAACTCAATCCACAAAGGAAAGCAAGAATCAAATCCACAAGGAGAGTAAATAGTAAATCCACATAGGATAGTTCAACACAATCCACAAAGGAGAGTAACATAAGATTCAGCTCAACCAGGTATACTTTTTCAGATGACGTCAAAGATGATCACTGATCCATCTAAGTCGTCGGACCCACGAAGGATCGATAGGTACTAACCCCCGCAAAAGACCCACACAGGATCGGGCTCACACAGAACCTGTAGGTAGTGGCTCACACAGAACCGGTAGTAAGGACCCACATAGGATCGGGCTCACACAGAACCTGTGGCACTGATCCACGTGGGATCGCTGAGTGCAGTAGTCGACGCAGTCCACTGAGGATCTCTGCACAGTCGTCGCCGCAGTCCACGAAGGATCTCTGCTCTGCCGTCGTTGCAGTCCACTGAGGATCTCTGATCTGCCGTCGTCGCAGTCCACGAAGGATCTCTGCTCTGCCGTCGTTGCAGTCCACTGAGGATCTCTGCTCTGCCGTCGTCGCAGTCCACGGAGGATCTCTGCTCTGTCGTCGAAGTCACAGCCAGCGCTAGGGTTCCCGCACATAGCGAGCTCGTTTAGGAGGGTCCGCTCCACGAGCCGAGAGGCTGATACATCAACTGACATGTAGTCCGAAGTTGATGTATCCAAAAGTTCCGTATCGATAACAGGATCTCAACGCAACAGACGGCGCGTCAATCGGACGCCCGGTCTGAGAGTTATTGGCATTTTCGTCCCAGGGGCCCGGTTGGTTTTTAGGGAAAAACCAACCCGACCGTACTCCGCCTGTGTCCGATCCTCGGGCGGAGTATGCCAAAAGTTCTGTCTCACTTAGAGGAGACTACCACAGCTGACGGTACGTCGTTCGGACGTCTGTAGCTCAAGTTATGAGCGTTTCCGCTCCGAGGGCCCGGTTGGTTTCGTGTACGAACCAACCCGGCCGAACCCAAAGTCTTCCGAAACCTTGAGTATAATATACCGAAACGACCGTCTCGATCCAAGGATCGCGTAGCCGCTGACGGTTCGTCAATTGGAGGTCCCAGGCCCAAGATATGGGCGAAAGACCGAAGAGGTCCCGAAACGGGGGTTCTGGGCCCGAGGCGACCCGGCCCGAACCCCCCCCCCCCCCCCCCCTTGGGTCGGCCCGAACCGGGTCGGCCCGACCCGGCCGACCGGACCGGCCGGCTCGGCTTCGGCCGAGCGGCCGATTGAGCCGCCGCGGGTCAAACCCGCGGCTTTGGAGAAACGTGGGCCGCGTGCTGGGTGGCCGGACCGCGGACGCGGTCCGGCGGTTCGCCGCCGCCGCGGCTCGGCCGCGGCGGACTCCTCCGGCGACCCGCGCCGCCGCCACCTTCCGCGGGCCGCCGGAGTTGCTCCGGTGGCCCGTTTTGCCTCCCGTCTGCGCCATTGTTCCTCCCGGGACGCGTCCTTCACTGCGGAATCAACAAATGGCCCTTACGTCGTGCTTTTTCCATCGCCCGCCAAATCCGCACAAAAAGGAAGATCGGCGGAGGGTTGCCGGGTCTTGTTCGTTAGACCCGCACCCTCCGTGTTAGTCATAAACAACGGGAGAAACAAGAAACGACCAATCAACAATTTTAAATAAATTTAAAATTGTTCCGTGATCGGTTCTTTATTTTAAAAGAAATAAAATCACGGGAAAGGAAAATATTTCAAATCAACCCTTACCTCGCAGCTGTCGTTGCCGAACGGGGGATCATCGCGGGATTACTCGTCGCGGAAGAAGGAGATCGTCGCGTCGTCGCGGTATCCGGCGTCGCGTCGCCAATCTTTGGATCAAGAACAAACGGATTTAATTAATTAAATCCGTTGTCATGAAATTTAAAAAAAGGGAGAATTTAAACGATCCGATTCTCACCTTAGTTTCCGAACGAGGATCGGCCGCGGAAGAAGAGGCGTCGCCGAAGAACGTCGCGGGTAAATCTCGTCGACGTCGCAGATCTCGGTGTGCGTCGTCGAATTCCGGTCGCCGGCGTTCTTCGCGTTCTTTGCGTTCTTCGCGTTCTTTGCGTTCTTCGCGTTCTTCGCGTTCTTCGCGTTCTTCGCGGGGAAGGTGGAGGCCCAGAGAATCTCGCACAACGAGTAATCCTCCAAAAGAAAGAGTTGGTCTTATTTTATTATTTTGCCAACGAACGCAAACGCGTAAGTAACGACCCATTAAATTCGTTGAATTAATTCAACGAATGAAACAGCCCATTTAATTCACGAAATAAACCGCCCAATTAAATGGTCTGTTTAAGAATTAACGAAAATGCGTCGGTTGACTTTTCAGTTACTTTGACGGGTTTTCGCGGGTGCGTTACTTAGCGAAAGAAACGGCGGGGCTCGTGCGGGCCCCACCGCACAAATATCCTACCAAGGGGTAGGATATTTCTGGATATCATCCTATCCAGTTCAACTCAGCTCAAGCCGCCTTTAAGTGACTTCCAAGCAGCTTAAGTGAAATAAAATAAAGTTGTCGCACAAACTTTATTTTATTTCTGACTTAAAGCCCCAAAAATTAAAAGCCACATCTGAGTAAACGCAACTCCGGAAGAGGCGTTTCTAAGCAAATACCGGCGCTGCGATTTCATCGGTGCCCTCAGAATTCGATTCCGGGCACCGGTTCAAAAGATAGAAAAACCCGCTCGTCCGTTCACTGAACGTACCCGAGCCAAACTTCGGAAATTGATTCCGGGCACACCGGGCCTCGGAATCAGGTGCCGTCTGAAGCTGCGCTCTTGTAAAATTCCAAAGAAAATTAAGAAAAAAATTTCCTTGAAATTTGCGGGTCTTTACATATTCATCATCATTATTAATGAGGGAAATGAAATAAATTTATATATTAATTTTGATAATATGAGGAAAATATTTATCAAAAATAAATTTCCATAATTCCTTCCACCCAGTCACATTGATGTATTCCACATTCTTCTTATTATTGAACAATTTCCACCACTAAAAAAATCTCCCTCCATACGAGTTATGGCTATCAAAACCATTTATTACTCAAAACATTGAAGGATAGAGAAGATATTCCTGGTGGAGTTGATCTATTATTCTGTAGTTAAGGGATTATTCTATCCATGAAAATTTTGATGAATTTATCTCATAAAGGAATCAATTGAAGCTTGTTCTTACTTAGGGGGATTTGGGCAGTCCTCCTGATTTATGTTTCTATTCAAAACTTTAGATAGAAGAGAGAGTATCATCACAACATTTTAAATTCTTGATCCCATTATTCTTGGTATCTCATTATAGGTAGTCATCCCTTTTCCAATAAAATTGATTATTTAGATGATACCTCGTATTTCCATCCATTGGGAAAAATAAAGAGAAAATTAGATATCAATGTTTATAAAATATTAAAAACATATATAAAAATTTCATGATTTTAAAGGGATTACTTATAACATAAATTTATTTACATGACTTATGAATTTCAATTCATCAATAAATGTGATCCATGATATGTTTCCTAAAATATACTCTTATATGAATTTTTTGTTCAGATAAAAGTGGCTTGTAATGAAAATGTGATTTTACCAAAGAATACCCATTAGAAGTGTAAAATAGAGTGTGCAATATGGCATGCTGTCTTGTACCAAATTATGCCGAATTAGATGTGAGGAACCTTTTTAGAGATGTTACACCTCATTATATCTCATCCAAAATCACATCCAACTATATTATCTGGATAAGGATGTATTTTATTGATAAACCACTTACCATACACGAACCAAAATTTAGGGATTTTTTCAAACGATTAGTTTTATCCTTATGGATTTTTCTAAAAGTTTCTAATCCTAATCCCACAAAATAACTAAACTTATCCTCTAATACCAAATATAACATTTCTTCTCTTTATTTGGAAATATTAAATGATTTATTATACAAAAGTATACATAATAAAACCTCGATAATTGATAAATCTAGTGTATTTTTTAATTAGGTAAATTTGATAAACATTTAAAAAAATAAAAACATCATATATTTTGAACACATCATTAGTATGCTCAAACTTAATAATGCACAGGAATACTTAGGAAAAATCATAGAAAAATGGTGAGATAAAAATCCCATTAAGTGAATAAATATGGAATAATATTATATGGATAATACATTTTAGACAAAAATATAACAATGGTTCAAAAACATGTGAGAATAATAAATATGAATAATAAGGTAATATATAACATGAAAAACATAGTATGATAAATTTGGGAACAAATAAAACACTACAATATAAACATATGTCAATGATAAACCACCAATAATTCCTGGTGGAAAATCTACCAAAAAGTTAATTAGGTTCACTACCTATCCCAAAATGACATTCCATGAGACAAAAAAATTATCAAATGCATTGTGTTTCTATATAATTATGGGTGAACCCAACTCTTTCATTTAATTCTCATGCTTATGTATTCCACATAGACTATACAAAATGAATTCATTCATCATCTTATTTTATTTTATGATCATATAGTGTGGAATAAATACATGTGTTTCCATATTCAATGAATTAAATGTGTATAAAATTTAAAACCATTGATAGTAAATGGGTGTGGTATTCACTAAACAATTGATTATAATTGAAAACTATGGTGTTTTGGAAGCCTAATGGTATAACATAAAAAGAAATAAAATAGTTTAAGGGAAGGAATACTGAGGGTGAAATGGGTATCACATCATATAGACAAAAAATATATGGTAAGGTGGATATGGAAGATTGTATGAGAACATGAACAAAATAAAAATAAGAAGATTAAAATAAAATATGTGCTTGAATAAAAAGAGGATTCGAAGATCCCTTACTTGAGTGTGTGACTCAAAATTCTTGGGAGAATCATTTAGAGAGATTGGGTCATGTTGGGAGGACTCTATATAGGGCATTGAAGTGTAATGATGTGATATCAAAAGTTAGATCGAAGAGATATGGGATCTTGTCTGGGTTTTTATAGGAAATGGGTGAGGATTTATTTTTTATTTCTCAAACATATGTTTTGGACTCTATATAATAAAACTAAAAAATCCAAAAACCATCCCATGGTTTCTCCAAAATGATATTATTTTCCCATATTTTCTAATTCCATCGGCTGATCTTAAAAAAATAATACCCTTGATTATGTGGAAGTGACTCATAGTCTTAATGGAATTACTTAAACCCATAAAATATATTAATGATTTTGGAGGATTCATAATGTATTTATAAATTAAACTAAATAAACATAAAATCACATCATTTTTATGGTAAAATAAATATTTGGTCTTGGATCCCATTTATAGTATTTATTACCTCACTTTTTGGGTCCTTATGATGTTATGATACACAATGTATATTTATATGATATTTATTTTTAATACCAAAAATTTGCTCACTTAGAAAATTAGGAAGAATTTACCATTGGATAATGTCATAATTTTGATTCAAAAAATAATACTCATTTTATATAAATAATTTTCTAAAAAAATTATTTTCACTTTTAAAATAAAAAGGTACATTTATTGTGAAATGGTGGGTAATTTGAAAAATAATGTTTTTGAATCCTTATTAAAAGTTTATTTGACTTAAAAATTTATATTATAATTTATAATTAATAAAATTTATTTAATAATTATTTTTTTCAAAAATATTATTTATTTAAAATATAAATCAATTCCTCAAAATAAATTCCTTAATTATATTTGAATATTTCACAATATTAATATTTATATTTTATTGTATCAAAATAAAAAACATTTATAAATAAATAATATTATGAGGAAAATAAACCCATTATTATATAAAAACAATATGCTCTATGAGTAAGGTTTGTAATGGTGAGAAATTCATGGGGTGCTTCGGTGTACGTGATTTGGGTCATGATATCAATGAGTGTGAACATCACCCATAAATGGTTTTTTCATGCTTAAGTTATTAGATATCAGCTAGGGAATGGTCAACAGTAAAGCTCAAATATTCTATCTCTTTCATGATCTCAAATAAATGACCATGATTTGGTATGATCATTCTTGTTGAGGCCATCACTTCTATTGTATGTGTCCACTGGATTTGTTAAAACCCTATATTTATAATAATCAAGTGATAACTATTCAATGGAAAATTTATCAACATTAAATATTATTAGTGAAAATTTATATCTTATAAGATATACTAAAATCAAATAAGTTCATGTTCCTTATATGACCATATTACATAAAAAATAAATTTAATTAAATTAAACAGGAAATTTTATTTATAATAGTTTGGGTCACTACAAGAGCCGTAGTAAATTTAAAACTTCTTTATATAAGACATGGCCATGATGGATATGTTATACAGGTTATATGGGATGGTAGTGGTGTTTTTATATATACTGTATATGGACAGTCCATGGGGTTTAATTAATTTTTCACATTATATTCTTTGTGATAGGAGAATCACTCTTTTATTTGTAATCCATGTATGGGTGTAAATGATCACTTCTTTGTTTACATTTTCCATGGGAAATTTAGAATTATTACTACAATACCTATTATACTATGTAATCTTATTTATCTTATATTTCACATCCTAGTCATCTTATAGTCAATTTGGGTGTTGAAATTCTTGAATAGTATCAAACAAACTCATCATAAAATCATTAGGTACTAGAACAAATTATATGGATGCAAGTTGAGATTGGGGAAAGCGCCCACAGTTTGATGCTTGACATTGAGCCATGATAAGAAGCAGGGTATCACATGACTATGAGTATAGTCGATGTGCTTGTCATGATTGTTTATTTTTGTTCTTTTTTTAATTTTAAACATGTAATCATCTAATTTCTGTATACCTATTGTTTTATGTTTGTAAAAACATGACACGGTCATCATTTTATATGATATTACTTATAAAATTAATATTATGTATAACTTCATTGGTTACTGCATTCTATCTAGATTATTTGATTCCTATTCCACATAAATATTATTTTTATTCCTATATGTTATATTGTAATAGGAGGAAATTCACTCCACATAGAAAAACCATAGAGCATCGCTACTAGTCAGAAGCCTCTAGCATTTGGATAGATGCCCTTGAGGCCATTTGGCCATCTGGGCTCATAGAACCGTTAATTGGAATCTAGGTCTCGGACAATACAATATGTTATTAGAGGAGGTAATATTTATGGATTTAATGTTTTAGGACAATATAAATTTATAATAATGAATTTTAATTTGTTAATAAGTTGTTCATGGGTGTATCTAATCCACTTACACAAACAATTTAATTTCCTTGAATAGAAATTGTTGTTATTGTCATATTCACTATTATGGTTCATTTGATTCCACCATTGGTTGATGAACTTGAACAGTGATGTTATATTTGATATTATTTTTTGTTATATTCTTGTTATTCTATATTAGATAAGGGTATTCCATCTCATGAATCATTTTTGGATTTTAACAGTAATCACATGCCATGGAATTTTCCATGCCAAATAGAATGCATTTCTTGTTTACATGATGATTTCAAATGTTCCATGATAGACATACCATTTGATTTGATAGTTGATTTGAGATGTAAATTGTTAAAAAATATGGTTCATGGAGTTCATTATATAATATATGATGTTTTTCCTCATAATTCTACAACATACATCTTAAGAAACAAATTATGGCACATTGAGTCATATACCATGATTCAAATTTACTGGAATATGTAATTTTGTGGCTTACCTAGATGTAATATTTTGATTCATGAAGATTATTGGCCCTTATGGAATAGAAGTGGTGAAACATTTGATTAAACCATTCAATTTAGATATTAAATAAATACAAAACTTAAATAGAAATTGGAAATTTTGGAATAAAGAACAGGACCATGTAACAAATTTATATTCGGATGTATGTAGTGTCTCTAGTGAATTGAAGATAGTTTTTTATCCTATACTTACTTCAGGATGATTCTATTGGGTATTCTTATTTATATAAAAGATGTGACCTATCATATGGTTTTATCTCTGAATATTGATATATGTATTTTATAATGCCTATGTTTTTAATTATAGAATCTTTTCAACATGAAAACATCCATTCATACACTATTAGAGTAGTGATGACCATGTTGTCTAGGTTGTGGTCCATATGATACAAGTGAATCCTCCCCTTGTCCCAATTGAAGAACCCTCAATATTACTAGACATAGGTGCTGAGGAACACTTCTAGAATTATTTTATGTATTTCATGATGAATTATCAAGGAGCACCACAACATGTTTCATCTATGGGTAACCTAGCATGTGTGTTCTAGTAAAAACGTACTCCCATGATTCTAAGGGAAGCTAATCCATATGATGATGAATTATGTCTTCATGAAACACTTTTTATCTTATATAATTTGGAGGAACATTCTGTGATGTTAGTTAATCTTGATACTTATATAATATAATGAGTAATAAAGAACTCATTAGATGTTTTATATTAAAATACAAATGAGTATTTAGAGATTAATGTATTTACCCTTCATAGGGGAATTTAAGAACACTGGATATCTTATGATAACCTCTTTTATAATTATTGATGGAACGATCGATATTTCTATTTATGAATTTCATTATCTTCTAATGCTTATAGAATGTAAAATTCATCTTATTTTCATTGAAAATTTGATGATTTTGTTCATTATAAGGAAATATAAATGGGCGAGGTTGCACTAGAATAAAGTAATTATATATTATCATGAAAATTATTCAAAAGGGTCTTGAAATAAAATGTTTCCCTATTATCTTGATTTTTTATTATATTAATGTACTTTTTAAATCCTTTTTGGGTTATGGATTTGACTATGTTCGCCTTCACACCTCAATTTTCTCTATCACCCTCCATCAGAACATGATAGTTATATTTCTCTTCCATTTAAATGTTTTCACTTAACACCTATGTTTTAATATGTTGAAACCTAGTTATTTGTTAATTTGGGTAAACATTATATTTCTAACATTACTTTTTAAAAGAAATTTTTAGTATTCATTTTTACCATTTTGGGTTTCTATTAAAGGAATATTCATATATTAAACCATTAATAACCCAATAAAAATTAGAGTTTGGAATTCATTTTTATGGGGGTAAAATGTAACACAACATGTATTTATGAACCTTTTTTTGAAAAAAAAAATAAACTTCCATATTTTATTGTGTTATAAGAAATATTATGTTAGTATTGGGCTAAAAGAAACACATAGATTATATTAAGGTACAAGAAACACTTTTTTTCTCTTGTTCTAAAAATAATGAAGAGTTTGTTTGATTTATTGCATTACAAGAAATATCAAGTCTTTCCAAACAATGGTATATTATTAAAATATTATTTTATAACATAATAAGATATAAAATAGTCATTAAATTAGTGGTTATGAATATTATTAATTAGATTATAAAAATATATGTTCTATAATATTATTTCATTTATTACTATTAATTTTTAAATGAAAATATATTCCAATTGAATACAAAAGATTTATTTATTCTCACAAAGTGATTTTTTATTAATAAAATAAATTAATTATAATCAGTGAATGGTATTAATAAAATATATATGTTATATATTAAATCAATTTTTTAAATTATTTCCCAATATATTTTATTGTCATATTGTAAGAACAAACCCTAATTTATTAATAAAACCCTATATTTTCCAAAAGGGTAATTTTACCACATTTTTTTGGTGAACCCTTTTTAAGTAAATTTTCTAACACTTTTATAATTTTTATGTTAAATAATAACATTTTTCATTGAAAGGAATATATAAATATATATTTTCGATGAAATGATTTTATTTTTTTCATAAGTTTCATGTTTTGATGAATAATAAAAAATACTAAATTTTTTATTTGAAACAACATTTCCATATAAATAAATTATAGTGATAAATTATATTTATAATTAGTTTAAAAGTATAATTATATGATTTATTATAATTTAACTCAAATTGTTTCTTTGGAATCAATTTTTAATTGTATTTTTATAAAAATATATTAATTTTTCGAACATGTTAACTTTCAAAACCTGTTTTTGTTTTTTGTAAACTAGATTATATATAAATTTTTTTAGATTTTTTTTTCAATTTTAAAAAATTTACACAATATTTTTAATCATAATATAAAATATTATCTAATAGATCCCATTTATTTTTTAACTATTATGGTAACTACATTTCTTAATTTTAACTACTATGGTTGAGGATAAATTGGGTAATTAATGTCACGACCCGTCCTCGAGGATCGTGCCATGACTACCCCAAGCCTGCCTTCCATAGGATAGGGGCTGGAGACTAGCACCAAAGGTGTAAATCACAGAAAAAGGTAAGTCATTGCCTTTATAAAAGTAAAAAAAACACAACAGAGTACGAAATTTAAGTAAGCACTAAGTAAAACTGGGTATAAAGTAAGTGATGAAAAGTAAATGGGCCAGAATACAAACCCAACTGAAAGTACAGTACAACAGTAAAGAAATAACAGATGTAGTAAAGTAAACCAGCAACCACTGAGTCATCCTCTGGATATCCCACCTAAAGGGTGGGTACATATGGTCTCTTCTGCTCTTTAGCTCTGGCCGTCCACTCCGTGTACGTCCACCAAGTGGTCCACCTCCAGGTACCGTTCCACTCTACAAGACTCCATATCGATCAGTGTTGTCTGTCGTCTGCATCCAACACAACGTATTGTGGGCATAGCCCATGAAGGGGTGAGTATACGATACTCAGTAGGGACTCCGAGACCCCTGAAGGTATCCCAAAATCCACAAAGGATAAACCACAAATGAAATATACAAACACTAAGTATCAACCAACTCTAATTAGGTATACGCCAATACATATACCTAAGTCATCAATTCCAGTTCAGCTCCAACTCACGAGCCCAAGTACAACCTAGTCTACACAATAAAGCACAACCCAGTCCACACAGGAAAGAAAATCAATCACATCGATGATAATGATTGAAAGTCAAGAATCATCTCACACAGGTATACTACTCACAAAGAGGGGTGTAGATGATAGATGTAGCCTCTGAATCATGTTCCATGCCGAACCCACGTAGGATCCAAGTACAGAAGTTGTCGCTACTGAACCCACATAGGATCCAAGTACAGTAACCATCGCTGCTGAACCCACATAGGATCTAAGTACAGTCCTCATCGCTTCCAAACTCATAAGGGATCCAAGTACAGTCTTCCTCGATGCCGAACCCATGTATAATCCAAGTACAGTCGTCATCGTCGTCGCAGTCACAACCAGCTCTAGGGTTCTCGCACACAGGACCCTAAATTCCGGGAGGTTCTGCTCCTCGAGCCAGGGGATTTGATACATCAACTATCACGAAGTATAGATTTGATGTATCCCGAAGTTCTGTCTCATCAAAAGGAACTTAATTCAACTGATGGTGCCTCAATAGGATGCCCGGTCTGAGAGATAAAGGCTTTTCTGTCCCAGGGGCCTGGTTAGAAATATGCTCGTTTCTAACCCGTATTGTAACACCCCGAGATTTTATGAAAAATATTCTTTTTAATTTCATTAATTTTATTGTGTTGTATGCTACACCAAAAGAATCTTTCACAACATGCATCCTTGACTTGCCTTGCATTACACGCAATCACGACCTTCCTCGATAGCGTGTGTAGTACGCAATACCGAGTTTCACTAAACAACAATATGCTATTAAAATATTATTAAAACTAGCCGTTATGAATAGTAATAACCAATTTTTGAAATTTTGTAAATTTTATTTTCAAAATGGACTTCATTTTTGGATTCGGAATATCGAAATTAGCTTAGGGTGAAATTTTGGTACTTTTCAGATAACTTTCATTTTCTGATGAATAGTGAAAATTACTAAATTTTAATTAAAAACAACCTTTTTAATCGAAATAATCAATAGTGATAAATTATTAATTTGAGTGGTTTTAAAGTATATTTAGAATATATATTTACAATTTAATATAATGTTGGTCATTGGATGTAATTTCACATTTAAACCAGACATAAACAAGTGTCAATCTTTTGATAGTTATTATCTCTTAAGAACACGCTATTTGTTTTGACGACAGGAATTAATTTTTAAATTAAGTAATGCAACTGATATGTTTTGAATTTGGTAAAATATACATCATTTTTGAGTTCATAAAATCAAATATATCCTAGGCCTAATTTTTGATATTTTTCTGGAAACTTTCATTTTTTTTATGAATAGTGAAACCACTAAGTGGTAGTTAAAAAAATGAATTTTTCATAAAACATAATTTTACCGCTTCTGTGAGTGGAATTTCAAAAATCCGAGAGACACGGTTGATGTCAGTAAGTAAAATTTGGTTCAATGAGATGAAAATAATTTTTGGTGAATAGTAACTTTTTACTTTTTTTACCACGGTTAAAAGTAAATAGGGTAATTAAGGGTAAAAATGATATTATTATTACCCTAACACATGTCTTAATTCTATTCGATAAGTTTAATTCGAACAAAAACAACCTTAGGAATAAAATATGACCATTTAGGCCCACATGGATTAGATTAGGACATTTATTATTAATTTATTTAAAGAAGGGTTAAAATAGTTAAAATCAAAGTTTAATAAGTAAATAATTTTTAATATAAGGTTATACATAAGATAAATTCGACTATAAATATTCATTATAAAGCTAAAAATATTTCATACATAATTGTATTTTATTTGTAATTTTTAGACTTTAAATATTTTAATTTATTTATGACACAATGATGATGCAGTAATTATCTTATTAATGAAATATTGACATAATTGATGTTATAAATACCAAAATAAATGTACTTTGAGACTTTTAATGAATTCCACTAATTTTCTAGGTTAATATGACATGTTAGTATTGATGTAATTAACTTTTTTCGAACTAATAATTCTGTTATGATTTTTACAAAAATCAATTACTAAATAGTGTCAAAATTGACATAAAATAGTTTTTAAAACAAATATTATATTATTAATTGTTATTTTATTCCTAAAAATATAAGGTTCGGACAAATTACTTAGATAAGGTTATATATATTAATAATAAACAACTTGGGGTTCGTTTTATATGGCCCTAGCCTTAAACCTTACATAATCTTGAGTTATCACAAGATTACACGTTGAGGATCTTTTCAGGTTTAGAGTTTTAGAGAATTAGATCTTAAAATATGCATTACAACCCACATTTAAACAAAGTGGTTACAATAAAAGGTAGTATTCTTTTTCCCATCAACGGAAACATATTGAAAATAAAACATGGATTCTTTCTTGACACTTCCTTGACACTATCATCTTATCATGTACCTTTCCCGTGACCTGTGAAAAACATTTCAAAAACTTGGGATGAGCATAAAAACTCAGTATGGGTTATAAAAAAAACATGGAAAGGAAACATGAGTTCATATATACATAAGAATGAAATCATACTTTACCCATAAAACATAGGCACTTTAACATACCTCATAAAATCATGAATAAATCATAGAAATCATAAGACATAAAGGTAACTTGAGGCATTCATAACATTCTTACGTAGGGAGTAACCCTCTTGGTTACGTTTGAAATACCCATCACAGTATATTCCCTAAATCTCTTTGGAGAAACCTTAACGGTTCACTCCTTCACGTTACCCAATGCATTGGAGAGCTATATCGGGCTCACCCGCCCTTATTTTATCACGGAACCACCCGTCTTCATAATAATGCCCAAGAACCATAACATAATCTTATCACATAAAACATGCATACAGGAAACATAACATTTCCACCTTTCAATCACAAGATATCAATACAACACATTGATATAAAAACATTATGAAAACCATTTTCAATACCAAAGTAAAACATGGTATTTATTTTTCATTTAAAAAAAATGGTATGGCTTGTAGAGGAAGCCGAAACTCAAATAATGGTCACGGCGGCAGATAAGTCGTTGTCGTCGCATACGTACGACAAGAAAAACATTCCCTTTTGTCGTTTAGTAAAATGCTTCGTATAAAAAATATTCCTTTTGAATAAGCGTAAAAGTAAAAGGGGTTTATACACCATATAAAATAAGGTTGTGTATAAAATAAAATATGCCTCAATGAAAGGAGATTGAGACAAAGCCCCATACCTCGTATCCGACTTGACCCGACCGTTCTTTAATCTCCTTTAAAAGTGTAACTCCTTTTCATTTGAGCCTAAAGGATTCCTTTGAAAGGATTATGCCCAAAGGGAATCCTCTAGGATGAGGAGAGGGATGTGGAGAGAGTAAATGGGAAGGGGATGGCCGAGCCAAAGGCTTGAGGAGTGTGTGAAATGAGGTAGAGGTGGGGGCCTTTTATAAGAGGAGAGGAGGGGCACTTTTGGAAATCATGAAACTATTATTTTATTTTCAAAAGTGTTTCGAATTTCTAAGGTCCCACATTGATATATTTCTAAGATAAGATGATAAGGCCTCGAAATATTTCCATCCAATAGTTTTTGGACAAGGGTAGGTCTTAGATATTACATTATCTTTCCATTTTATTTAAATCGTTAAATAATGAGGTCATCGCTGCATCATCATGATGTCATAAATAATTTAATTTATTTAATGTCTAAAAATTATAAAAAAACTAATATGATGTAGGAAATATTTCTAGCTTTCTAATTACTATTTATAGACACAAATATGATTAGTATAACCCCTTATAAAAATTGTTTTAGTAAAACAATTTATGTTAGTGTCATTTTCACCTTTATTTAAAAAAAAGGCATTAAAGTCATTATCTCACCAAAGTGGCTCCATGGGGTCCCCTAAATCGACCCATGGGTTGTCTTGGTCGGCCATGACTCACCCAATAGGTTTAGGACAAGTTTCATGGTGTTTTCACATTTTTATAATATCATTTTTACCTTAAATTACACTAATTACCTCTAATCGCGATTAATGAAAAAAAGTTACTATTCACCAAAAAATTATTTTCATCCCATTGAACCACATTTTACATACTAATGACAACCATGTATGTCGGATTTTTGAAATTCAGAACACAAAAGTGGCAAAGTTTCATTTAAACGAAAAATCAGTTTCTTTAACTACCACTTAGTGGTTTCACTATTCATCAAAAATTGAAGTTTTTCAGAAAATTGCCAAAAATTCACCCTAAGCTATATTTGATATTCCGAATTCAAAAATGAAGTCTATTTTACAAAATTAAAAACATATAAGTCACATTAATTGATTTAATAATTAATTCCCGCTGTTATGACAAATAGCGTGTTTTTATGAAACAATAAGTATCAAAAGATTGACACCAGTTTAAGTCCAATTTCAAATTGAAATTGATTCCAATGACCACCATTGGATTAAATGGTAAAAATATATTCTAATTTCACTTCAAAACCAATTCAAAAGATAATCTAATCATATAAATAAATTAGATTAAAAAGCAGTTTTGATGTAAAATGCAGTATTTTCCACTATTCATTAAAAAAATGAACATTGTCAGAAATATACCAAAAATTCAAACAAAGTAAATTTTGATGTCCCAATCATAAAGAATATGTTTATTTTGACAAAAAATAGTTTATAAAATTGTCAAAAGATAGATTCAAAATTGTTTTGCCATCAAAGGCAGTAAAACAATCTTTTAAAAATATTAGTGTATTCCATGCTTAAGATTGGATTTATTTTCATTTTAAGCCTCTAAAACACTATCTAATTCATTAATATACATAGATAAAATATCTATTATTCATTACTTACTTGTGATGTTACATCCTTCCCCCCTTTAGAAAATTGTGTCCACGTAATTTATTTACTTATCGAATAAATGGGGGTACTTATCCCTCATTGCATTTTAAGATTCCCATGTTGCCTCTTCAATCATGTGGTTTTTCCACAAAACCTTTACCTGGTGAATCACCTTATTTCGTAACACTTGCTCCATGTGGTCAAGAATCTGGACCGGTTGTTCCTCATAAGATAGGTTCTCTTCCAACTGAACTACCTCTGGACTCAAAACATGAGATGGATCTGGCATGTACTTTCTCAACATCGAAACATGAAAAACATTGTGTACCTGAGATAAACTCGGAGGTAAAGCCACTCAGTAAGCAACTGATCCAACTCTCTCCAGAATTTCATATGGTCCAATGAACCTTGGACTCAGCTTTCCTTTCTTACCAAATCGCATCACCCTTTTCCATGGTGATACTTTGAGAAAAACATGATCACCTACCTCAAAGAATAGATCCTTCCTCCTGTTGTCTGCATAACTTTTCTGCCTACTCTGAGCTGTTCTCATGTGCTTCTGAATCAGCTGAACTTTTTCTGCCAACTCTTCTACCAATTCTGGTCCCATCAACTTCCTTTCACCCACTTCATCCCAGAAAGCTGGAGTTCGACACCGCTTCCCATATAATGCCTGAAATGGTGTCATCTGTATACTGGAATGAAAACTGTTATTATATGAAAATTCAACCAAAGAAATATGTTAGTCCCAACTTCCCTGATAATCCATCGAACAAGCTCGTAGCATATCCTCTAAGGTCTGAATTGTTCGTTCTGACTTCCCATCTAATTGAGGATGAAAAGCTGTACTAAAATTTAATTCAGTACCCATAGACTTCTGAAGGCCTTTCCAAAAGTTAGAAGTAAACCTGGGATCACGATACGATACAATGGAGAGAGGAACTCCATGTAACCTGACTATCTCTTTAAGATACAAACGGGAAAGTTGATCAAGAGAGAAAGTATCTCGTATATCAAGGAAATGAGGAGATTTGGTCAAGCGATCAACAATGACCCAGATTGCATTATTACCTCGAGATGTCTTCGGTAATCCCACAACAAATTCCATGGATATATTCTCCCATTTCCACTCTGGCACTGAGGCTGAAGCATCCCTTTCGGTAACTGTCGCTCTGCTTTAACCTGTTGACATGTCAAACACTTCATAGTAAAATCAGCAATATCCCTTTTCATTCCATCCCACCAGTAATACTCCCGCAGATCTCTATACATCTTAGTACTGCCCGGATGAACTGAAAACGGAGAACTATGAGCTTCACATAACAAATCTCTCTTCAAATGTGAATCACAAGGCACACACAATCTCTTCCCAAATCTCAAAACACAATCATTATCAATGTTGAATTCAGGCAACTTACCTTCCTGAACCAGCTCTACCTTTTTCTGCAACTCACTGTATTGCTTCTGTGCTTGCTTGATTCTGCCTGATAGAGAAGATCTCACTGATACCTGAAACAAAACTGAAGAACATCCTGCACTAACAACTTCTATGCCAAAGTTCATCAAATCCTTAACCAAAGGATCACGTTCCAAATGCAACATTGCTAACGAAGCATTACTTTTTTGACTCAAAGCATCAGCCACTTTATTTGCTTTTTCCAGATGGTAATGAATTGTACAATCATAATCCTTGATTAATTCCAACCATCTCCTCTGTCTCATGTTTAACTCTTTCTGAGTGAATATATACTTTAAACTTTTGTGATTAGTATATATTTCACACTTTACTCTATACAAATGATGCCTCCAAATTTTTAAAGCGAAAACAACAGAAGCTAATTCCAAATCATGTGTAGGGTAATTTACCTCATGAGTTTTCAACTGTCGTGAAGCATAAGAAATTACCTGATCATTCTGCATTTGGACGCAACCAAGTCCTTTCAATGAAGCATCACTGTATATAAAAAACTCACTATTCCTGGAAGGTAGTGCGAAAACTGGAGCATTCACCAATCTTCTTTTCAATTCCTGAAAACAATCATTACATTGTTTTGTCCAGATAAACTTAACACCCTTCCGAGTTAGCTTAGTCATTGGACTAGATAATCGTGAAAAATTTCTAACAAACCTTCGGTAATAGCCTACCAAACCAAGGAAGCTACGAATCTCAGTTACATTTGTGGGTCTTGGCCATTCTTCCACAACTTTTGTTTTTGCAGGATCAACAGTTATTCCGTCTTTAGAAACAATATGACCAAGGAAAGAAATTTGTTGCAACCAAAACTTACACTTTCTGAATTTTCCATACAGTTTCTTTTCTTTTAAGGTTTGAAAGATAACCCTTAAATGTCTTTCATGCTCCTCTTTACTTTTAGAAAACACCAAAATATCATCAATGAAAACCACCACAAACTTATCCAAGAACTCATGGAAAATTCTATTCATTAAGTCCATGAATACAGCAGGTGCATTGGTTAGCCCAAAAGGCATTACTACAAATTCATAATGGCCATATCTCGTACGGAACGCGGTCTTTAGAATATCTGCCTCCTTTACCTTCAGCTGATGGTACCCTGATCTCAAGTCAATCTTTGAAAAAAACTGAGCTCCCTGGAGCTGATCAAACAAATCATCGATATGAGGCAAAGGATATTTGTTCTTAACAATGATATTATTCAAGGCTCTATAATCAATGCAAAGTCTCATAGAACCATCTTTCTTTTTAACAAATAAAACAGGAGCACCCCATTGTGATGTGCTAGGTCGAATTAAACCTTTCTCTAATAAATCTTGCAATTGCTCCTTCAACTCTAAAAGTTCAATTTGAGCCATTCGATAAGGAGGTTTTGAAATTGGCTTAGCATCAGGAACTAAGTCAACAGTAAACTCAACTTATAGATCTGGTATTATTCTAGGAAACTCATCAAGAAAAACATCAGGATACTCATTTACCACTGGCACATCATTAATCTGAACAGTTCCTTTATTTTCAACGATGTGTGCAAGGTAACATTCATTTCCATATTTTACAAGTTTCTCGGCCTCTTGATAAGTTATCAACAGTAAGGGTTCAGTCTTGTACACAAACTGAAAGTCTTTCTGAAAAGAAACTTCTTTATCTCTACAGTCAATCTTAGCATGGTAAATAGAGAGTCAATCCATACCCAGGATAACATCAAACTCTACTAGAGGTAGAACAATAAAGTTTGCAAGTAGGTTCCTTCCACAGATAAGGATAGGAAGATTCTTATAAATTCTTTTTTCCTCAACATTTCCCCCAGGTGTTTTTACCACAAGTTCAAGAGTCATTTCTTGAGATGGTATTCCCATTTTACTAGAAAAGGTTTCAGAGATGAATGAATGTGTAGACCCCGAATCAAACAACACACTGGCATAATCTGAAAAAATAAACAAAGTACCTGATACAACTTCATTTGATCGCCCGACATCTGCCGAAGTAGTTGCAAAAGATTTCACCACCCCTTTCTGCTTGTAGTCCAACTGCTTCCCATCACTCAAGCTCTTTGTCGGACACTCATTTGCATAGTGACCCATCTCATTGCACTTATAACATTTCACTAACTGTAAAACAAATTTGGTCTTACCTTCACCTTGATCCTTTTCAGTGCAATCACGAGCCTTATGTCCCATCTTACCACATCGGTAGCACTTTCCAGAATTCAGAAGACATTCCCCAGCATGCCTTTTTCCACATTTATCACAAACTGGAAACTTAGTTTTCTTACCATTAGACTTTTTTGAAGAATTCTTACCTTTCTCCTGCCACCTCGGTCTCTTCTTCTGCTGGTTGTTATAGAACACTTGGTCATCGGAAAACTCCATTTCCACCTTCTCATCACATCGAACAAGCTTTTCATAACTTTTAAACTCACGAGAAGCTAATTCCCTTCGATATTTTGGCTTTAATCCTGAGTAAAAACGATTGATTTTACTATCAAGGTCTCGGATAAAATTTGGAGCATACCTTGCCAATCGAGTGAACCTTTATTCATAGGTAGCCACTGAGTCTTCCTCTTGCCTCAATTCCAAGAATTTCTTTTCCATCCTAAGTCGAACAGCCTTAGGAAAATACTTCTCAAGAAACATACCTTTGAATTTATCCCAGTCGAGAGTATCAATCTCATCAGCGTCCCTGATATTTTTAACCATCGACCACCACTGATCTGCTTCACCCTCCAAACGGTAAATAGCAAGACTAACCTTTTGATTGTCTGAACACCCCATGACATCGAAAATCTTCTCCAGTGATTTAATCCACCCTTCAGCTAACACAGGGTCAGATGATCCTCTGAATGATGGGGGATGTTGCCTCATGAAATGTTCCACCACTGACATGTTCCTCTGTGGTTGATCTGGCTGATCTTGTGCATGGATACCACCACCATTTATAGCCTGAGTCAACTGTGTCATCACTGCAACAAACTGTTCAGTTCCAATTCTGACCATCTCAGGATGCTGATTCGGAAGGTTATTTCCTTATATATGCCTTCCTAGCACTGCTTCCCTGTTTCCTCTGCGGAAAATCATTCTGAACAAACATGTCTTAGATGAAGCAACATGGTAATCTTCAAATTCTATATCATCTCAATTTGACCATAAAAAAATATTTTTGGATAATCATTTAATAGAATTCTAACTCCTAAAGCTCTCTAAACCGACCTCTAATACCAACTATAAGGCCCCAGCCTTAAACCTTACATAATCTTGAGTTATCACAAGATTACACATTGAGGATCTTTTCAGGTTTAGAGTTTTAGAGAATTAGATCTTAAAACAGGCATTACAACCCACATTTAAACAAAGTGGTTACAATAAAAGGTAGTATTGTTTTTCCCATCAACGAAAACATATTGAAAATAAAACATGGATTCTTTCTTGACACTTCCTTGACACTATCATCTTATCATGTACCTTTCCCGTGACCTATGAAAAACATTTCAAAAACTTGGGATGAGCATAAAAACTCAGTATGGGTTATAAAAAAACATGGAAAGGAAACATGAGTTCATATATACATAAGAATGAAATCATACTTTACCCATAAAACATAGGCACTTTAACATACCTCATAAAATCATGAATAAATCATAGAAATCATAAGACATAAAGGTAACTTGATGCATTCATAACATTCTTACGTAGGGAGTAACCCTCTTGGTTACGTTTGGAATACCCATCACAGTATATTCCCTAAATCTCTTCGGAGAAACCTTAACGTTTCACTCCTTCGCGTTACCCAATGCATTGGAGAGCTATATCGGGCTCACCCACCCTTAGTTTATCACGGAACCACCTGCCTTCATAATAATGCCCAAGAACCATAACATAATCTTATCACATAAAACATGTATACAGGAAACATAACATTTCCACCTTTCAATCACAAGATATCAATACAACACATTGATATAAAAACATTATGAAAACCATTTTCAATACCAAAGTAAAACATGGTATTTATTTTTCATTTAAAAAAAAGGGTATGGCTTGTAGAGAAATCCGAAACTCAAATAATGGTCACGGCGGCGGATAAGTCGTTGTCGCCGCATACGTACGACAAGAAAAACATTCCCTTTTGTCGTTTAGTAAAACGCTTCGTATAAAAAAGATTCCTTTTGAATAAGCATAAAAGTAAAAGGGGTTTATACACCGTATAAAATAAGTTTGTGTATAAAATAAAATATGCCTCAATGAAAGGAGATTGAGACAAAGTCCCATACCTCGTATCCGACTTGACCCGACCGTTCTTTAATCTCCTTTAAAAGTGTAACTCCTTTTTATTTGAGCCTAAAGGCTTCCTTTAAAAGGATTCTGCCCAAAGGGAATCCTCTAGGATGAGGAGAGGGATGTGGAGAGAGTAAATGGTCCGGGGATGGCCGATCCAAAGGCTTGAGGAGTGTGTGAAATGAGGTAGAGTTGGGGGCCTTTTATAAGAGGAGAGGAGGGGAACTTTTGGAAATCATGAAACTATTATTTTATTTTCAAAAGTGTTTCGAATTTATAAGGTCCCACATTGATATATTTCGAATATAAGATGATAAGGCTTCGAAATATTCCCATCCAATAGTTTTTGGACAAGTGTAGGTCTTAGATATTACATTATCTTTCCATTTTATTTAAATCGTTAAATAATGAGGTCATCGCTGCATCATCATGATGTCATCAATAATTTAATTTATTTAATGTCTAAAAATTATAAAAAAAATAATATAATGTATTAAATCTTTTTAGATTTTTAATGAATATTTATAAAAAAAAATATGATTAGTATAACCCCTTCTAAAAATTGTTTTAGTAAAACAATTTATGTTAGTGTCATTTTCACCTTTATTTAAAAAAAGGCATTAAAGTCATTATCTCACCCAAGTGGCTCCATGGGGTCCTCTAAATCTACCCATGGGTTGTCTTGGTCGGCCATGACTCACCCAATAGGTGTAGGACAAGTTTCATGGTGTTTTCACATTTTTATAATATCATTTTTACCTTAAATTACACTAATTACCTCTAATCGCGATTAATGAAAAAAAGTTACTATTCACCAAAAAATTATTTTCATCCCATTGAACCACATTTTACATACTAATGACAACCATGTATGTCGGATTTTTGAAATTCAGAACACAAAAGTGCCAAAGTTTCATTTAAACGAAAAATCAGTTTCTTTAACTACCACTTAGTGGTTTCACTATTCATCAAAAATTGAAGTTTTTCAGAAAATTACCAAAAATTCACCCTAAGATATATTTGATATTCTGAATTCAAAAATTAAGTCTATTTTACAAAATTCAAAACATATAAGTCACATTAATTAATTTAATAATTAATTCCCTCTGTTATGACAAATAGCGTGTTTTTATGAAACAATAAGTATCAAAAGATTGGCACCAGTTTAAGTCCAATTTCAAATTGAAATTGATTCCAATGACCACCATTAGATTAAATGGTAAAAATATATTCTAATTTCACTTCAAAACCAATTCAAAAGATAATATAATCATATAAATAAATTAGATTAAAAAGTAGTTTTGATGTAAAATGCAGTATTTTCCACTATTTATTAAAAAATGAACATTGTCAGAAAAATACCAAAAATTCACACAAAGTAAATTTTGATGTCCCAATCATAAATAATAAGTTTATTTTGACAAAAATAGTTTATAAAATTGTCAAAAGATAGATTCAAAATTGTTTTTCCATCAAAGGCAGTAAAACAATCTTTTAAAAATATTAGTGTATTCCATGCTTAAGATTGGATTTATTTTCATTTTAAGCCTCTAAAACACTATCTAATTCATTAATAGACATAGATAAAATATCTATTATTCATTACTTACTTTTTATGTTACACGTTTGGCTTCTTATAGTAAGTTTATTAACCTTATAGTGTAAGAACACAAAAAGACACAGTAAAAGTAAAATTTTCTAACTTAAAGTTAAATATAAATGATAAGGTTAAAATAGGAACCTAAACTTCTCTAAATTATATTTGATGAGAGGATTTCGACCCGTCCCCACCTTATCTTTGAAATAACTCAATTTGGAGCTATTTAAAACCGAATTTGGCTTTCTAATAAAATAATATTTTTAGTTTTTCCAAAGGAGCCCCTCTCCTCCCTTATAAAAGGGCACCTCCTCCCTCTCTTCCTCACACCACATTGAGCCTTCATGCTCGGCCAACCCCTGCCAAATTCTCTTCTAAACTTCCCTAGAATCAACCTAGAGGTTCTGGTCTGCTTCAAAGACCAATTCTAGTGCCCTAAAAGGAGATCTCAAAGAGGTGCTTCAAAGAAGAGGTATTGTCCGTTACCGATTCTTTCAACTTTATTTCTTCTTCCAATTATTCTTCTTAGGTTGTTTCATTATGAAGTAATAACATCAGTATCACTCATATACTGATATTTTATTATAAGTATTAAACAACCCTATTTCACCATCTATCCATCCTACGGAAAACGAAATCACCGCGCGTGCGTACGTACGGAATACCGTCTCCACGCCGTGGTGTAATCTATTTTCCACCACCACCATACTTGGATGGGTATAATGGTGTAAATAATAACTATATATGATTATTGTAAAGTGATATTGATTCTGAAATAGTATACATACACTCAAATACAATTCCATGATCATGAGAATGATATCATCGCTTGTGCGTATGTACGGACTACTGTCTCCACGACGTGATGAGATTCATTATCCACGTTAACCATTCATGAATGATTATAAAGTATATATAATAAGTAATCATGAAATATATGACATAATAATGATACTGGATTTATGTGTATATATATGTATGTCATCTACTTAATTCCATTCAACTCAATAAGGAAACGAAAACAGCGTTCATGCGTACGTACGGCCTACCGTCTCCATGAACAGTGTATTTCTTTCCATTTACTGATCTATTATATATATGTATATTCTGAATATATATTATATATAAATCAAGTTTTATATTCTGGAATTAAGTAATCATGATCTAAGTAATCATATGAATAATTACAAGTCAAAACACGGATGACAAATGAAATGATTTTACCCAAAACGCTCTTTAACATTGAATTTACAAAAGAATGAGTAATATAAAGTCATAAGTGAACCATATATGATATCATAACAATTATTATGATTCTGGAATAATTAAATGACATTATTTAAATCATTATACAGGAGGTTCGGGCAATTACGAAGCAAATCAGACCTAAGGTAAGGGAAATATCACAATCTCATTTTTATCCGAGATTGTTTATACTTTGAAATTTACTGGGGTGTATTTTATCATCCACATCCATGTTTCCACAAAATTTAATATTCCATCCACCTAAAATTGTATAAATACAATTTTACCCTTTGGTGAGTTTTTTGTAAAAGATATGAAAGGAATCTTTTGTCATTTTTCATACGAGGTACTTTTTGACTTTTCCGACAAAAGTACCAGAAGAATGTTTTTTTTAACTTTTATGGCATGAATGGATTTTTAAAACATTATTTCCAAGAAGCTTCCTTTACAAGTTTTCAAGTCTATTTTTAATCAACTTCTCTTAGTTTAGAATTGAATGACATGTTAAGAAAGGAAAAGTGTTTTTGAAGTAGAAAGGATATTTTCCTCAAGAATGGAGTTCAAGTGTTTTATCAAAATTATTTTCCATCTAAGATAATAAAGGGTTCTGTTTTTATCCCTATTATTACATTGATTTGATTATGTTGTGATGGAATTATTTTTATGAATTCCTTTATCTTATATTAATTGTTTTATGATGCCATGATGTTTAAGAATCCCATTTTTATTACATGGGTTATGCTATGATGTATGGTTTATGATTTTGTGGCACACATAAGAATGGTATCATTATGAGATGGGTGGGACCTATATCTCCCTTCAATGCATTGGGTAAAGATTTTATATCTCATGAGATAGATATTGCTGGAACGGTAGGCTAAATCGGTTCAGTGAAACACAACTGAAACGAGGAGTGAACTCGGTTCAGAAATGTACTTTGTACACTAAGATAGTCTTGGCAATGAGTCTTGACTAATAAGAAATGATTCTCTATGATTATATGTGTCTGCCAAAAAGTTTCATGTTTTAAGTTATGATTATTGGGATTACATTTCACTACTATGATTTATCTCATGTTATGATATTATGATCTCTTTTGCAGGTTAAGATTTCCAAAATGTTATGTTCTTATGAATATGATGTGACATATATTTATTTTGTTTACCCTTACTGAGAATTTGAGCTAACCCTTTTATGTTTTCTTTTCCCCAGTATATAAAGAAAGGTTTTAGGTAAAAAAAGGAATATCTTTATGGGAGATATTGAAGATCTTTCACCACGATTAGAAGTTTATATTTCAAGTTTCCAAAGACACTAAACTATTACGGTCCTTGTGTGTGTTTTTGTTATGTACTAAGTATTCTGCAAAAGTAATGTAATGTCCATGTACGTTAAGCTTAGGGTCTCTACAGTTGGTATCAGAGGAAAGGTTTAGTCAACCTTTGGAAACTAGGATGCGAGAACTTTAGTGATATCCCTAGAGATATTTCTAAGGTATGTCTAGGGATGTCCCTAAGGTTAAGTATAAGTTTAGGTTATAGTACTAGAATTACAGTAACCTAAGATGTTAGATATTGAAGGTACTCCCCCTTTATTATGTTGTTTTCCCTAGTGTGATTTTTTCCTCTCACACTATTCTTTTTGGGTTTTAGACGATGGCTGGAACCTGAAGGAACCGTGTTGATCAATGAAATGAACAATGCAATGATTTTCCTCCTGAACAAACAAATGTTATGGGAGATGGAGTGACAAATCTTATTGCTATACATACATAAGCTATGAATCATTCTGGACTTCCAAATGAGCATAGAAGGGAACAATATTCTATTGAGTCCTTTATGAGGCAAAGTCCACCTTCTTTCAGTGGGTCTTCTGATCCACTTGTTGCTGAACAATGGATTAATACTACTGAAAAGATATTTTCAGTTCTTCAATGTTCTGAACATGATAAAGTCATCTTAGCAGTATATCGTCTGGAAGTTGAAGCAGATCAATGGTGGAATCTTATCAAGAATACGAGGCCAAGAGATGAAATTGAGTCTATGGAATGGGATGAGTTCAAGAACTTATTTTTCAACAAGTAATTCCCTCGTATTCTTCGAACAAAGATGGAGAATGAGTTTCTTGAACTAAAGCAAAATGATGAATAATCTGTTGGTATATACGAAGTGAATTTTAAAAGGCTTGCAAATTATGCATCTGGATTTATCATCTAACCGGAAAGTAAAGTTGATCGATTCTTCAGTGGATTAAAACCAAATCTTCTAAGGGAATTAGCTATAAGAGACTTCAGTAGCTATGAAGAAATTGTGCGTTGTGCTATCAAGGTAGAAATGGAAGTTGGTGTTACTTATCCATCTCATATATTTGACAAGAAATGAAAGATGGAGTTCAAGGATAAATCTCAGAATAATGGTGAAAAGAAGATGAATGTTTCCTTATGCTGAGAGTGTGGAAAGAAGCATGGTGGAGATTTTCTTAAAGGGGCTAGAAAATGTTTTAAGTGTGGAAAAGAAGGTCATCGAGCATCTGAGTGTTGAAGTAATGGAAAAAGGGTTTCTAATGATGTGAATAAAGAAAAGACTGCAGAGAATGCACCACCAACACTTCAATGCTTCAAGTGCAAGGAAATGGGGCATTATGCTAATAAATGCCCAAATCCAAGGGTTAGTGATGATCGACATGAGAAACCCCTTAAGGAAAAGGACAAAGGGAAGTCACATGCGATCACTATTGGAGATGTTGAATATGACAAAAATGTGGTGGAATGATTAAGTGTTTATGTAATGGGATTCCAAAATAATGTTGTATCGTGGAATATTGGAATATTTATGTATTGGTCTATTGTGGTTTTCAATGGTACCGGTAACCTTGGAATGTGATTGAGATATTTTTGGAAAAAAAGATGTGTATGCACCTAATGAAGGGAAAACGAGAAAATGAAATGTTTGACCGTATTCATGAAATCATGACTGATATAAGGAGAAGGTTATATCATGGTTTGAGTATATAGAATTTTTGGATTTTGGTATGTGGAAAAAGTTAACTTTTGACTGCATTCATGTTTTCACTAAGGTTCAATGGTTATTCATTCTTCAAGAGAATACATGATTAAGGTATTCACATGTTTGTAATTTGACCAACAAGATATATCTTATGATATATGGGGGATAAATGATGGCATTCATGTGATTGTTATGTGACATTTCAAGTAATCATTTTCTTTATACTATGAGCTTGGACCGAAGTATTTTAGATAAGCCTAAAGATTGGAATGGATTATGTTGGACATAAGTTAGTATTGTTTAAGGATAGAAATTTTTTTGATATTATTTATGGGATGTTATAGTAATGTAGTTTTAGAAAAAGGACAACCTGCAGGACGGGCGACAGCCCATCACGTCGGACAAGGCTGTGGGAATCGAACCCACAACCGAAGTGCGACTGGCCTTTATCGCCTACCAATGGCCTACATGAAGTCCTTGTTTAGTAGAAACTAGTTTTATTATATTAAGCAGTATGATATAATAAGTATAAGTCCATTTTAGGAACCATATATGATTAACCGTACTATAGATGGACTGATGTATTTTTTGATAAATTTTCTAACCTTTTGTTTGAGACAGATGGAATGACCCATCATTCTATCACATGATCTGCTAACAAATCATGAATGACAAATTAAACTTCATTTCATTAAGAGATGAAGTGGATATTGTCCAAAGAACGACCAATGGTGAGACTATACCAAAATCACAAAAGTATTTCTTCTAATTCCAATTTCATCAACTTTAGGGAAATGATCTTGAAAACCAAAAATGTTGTCCTATTGATCTTATATCTGATGAATAAGATGGTACCTTAGATCGTAAAAAATTTATGGCTTTGTGATTTCTTGATTTTCCATAGCCATGTTCTCTACCACTCTCCATCAGAACATGATGGTTAGATTTCTCTTCCATATCCATATTTTCACCTATGTGGAAACCCAGTGCTTAGTTTATTTGGGTAACTGTTACGTTTCATACTTTTGTTTTTAAAGATTGGTTTTGGTATTCCTTTTAATTATGTGGGTTTATATTAAAGAAAATTTTGATTAGTAAACCATTTATAACCCCGATGAATTTTGAGGGTGAAATTCATTTTAAGGGGGGTAGAATGTAACACCCCGAGATTTTATGAAAAATATTCTTTTTAATTTCATTAATGTATTGTGTTGTACGCTACACCAAAAGAAGCTTTCACAACACGAATCCTTGACTTTCCTTGCATTACACGCAATCACGACCTTCCTCGATAGCGTGTGTAGTACGTAATACCGAGTTTCACAAAACAACAATATGCTATTAAAATATTATTAAAACTAGCCATTATGAATAGTAATAACCACTTTTTGAAATTTTGTAAATTTTATTTTCAAAATGGACTTCATTTTTGGATTCGGAATATCGAAATTAGCTTAGGGTGAAATTTTGGTACTTTTCGGATAACTTTCATTTTCTGATGAATAGTGAAAATTACTAAATTTTAATTAAAAACAACCTTTTTAATCGAAATAATTAATAGTGATAAATTATTAATTTTAGTGGTTTTAAAGTATATTTAGAATATATTTTTACAATTTAATACAATGTTGGTCATTGGATGTAATTTCACATTTAAACCAGACATAAACAAGTGTCAATCTTTTGATAGTTATTATCTCTTAAGAACACGCTATTTGTTTTGACGACGGGAATTAATTTTTAAATTAAGTAATGAAACTGATATGTTTTGAATTTGGTAAAATAGTCATCATTTTTTAGTTCATAATATCAAATATAGCTTAGGCCTAATTTTTGATATTTTTCTGGAAACTTTCATTTTTTTGATGAATAGTGAAACCACTAAGTGGTAGTTAAAAAAATGAATTTTTCATAAAACTTAATTTTACCGCTTCTGTGAGTGGAATTTCAAAGATACTAGAGACACGGTTGATGTCAGTAAGTAAAATGTGGTTCAATGAGATGAAAATAATTTTTGGTGAATAGTAACTTTTTATTTTTTTTACCACGGTTAAAAGTAAATAGGGTAATTAAGGGTAAAAATGATATTATTATTACCCTAACACATGTACTAATTCTATTGGATAAGTGTAATTCGACAAAAAACAACCTTAGGAATAAAATATGACCATTTAGTCCCACTTGGATTAGATTAGGACATTTATTATTAATTTATTTAAAGAAGGGTTACAATAGTTAAAATCAAAGTTTAATAAGTAAATAATTTTTAATATAGAGTTATACATAAGATAAATTAGACTATAAATATTAATTAGAAATATAAAAATATTTCCTACATAATGGTATTTTATTTTTAATTTTTAGACATTAAATAATTTAATTTATTCATGACACAAAGATGATGCAGTAATTATCTTATTAATGAAATATTGACATAATTGATGTTATAAATACCAAAATAAATGTACTTTGAGACTTTTTATGAATTACAATAATTTTATAAGTTAATATGACATGTTATTATTGATTTAATTAACTTTTTTCGAACTAATCATTCTGTTATAATTTTTACAAAAATCAATTACTAAATAGTGTCAAAATTAACATAAAATAGTTTTTAAAACAAATATTATATTATTAATTGTTATTTTATTCCTAAAAATCTAAGGTTAGGCCAAATGACTTATATAATGTTATATATATTAATAATAAACAAATTGGGGTTCGTTTGGCTTCTTATAGTAAGTTTATTAACCTTATAGTGTAAGAACACAAAAAGACACAGTAAAAGTAAAATTATCTAACTTAAAGTTAAATATAAATGATAAGGTTAAAATATGAACCTAAACTTGTCTAAATTATATTGGATGATAGGATTTAGACCCATCCCCACCTTATCTTAGAAATAACTCAATTTGGAGCTATTTAAAACCGAATTTGGCTTTATAATAAAATAATATTTTTAGTTTTTCCAAAGGATCCCCTATCCTCCCTTATAAAAGGGAACCTCCTCCCTCTCTTCCTCACACCACATTGAGCCTTCAAGCTCAGCCAACCCCTGACAAATTCTCTTCTACACTTCCCTAGAAACATCCTAGAGGTTCTGGTCTGCTTCAAAGACCAATTTTAGTGCCCTAAAAGGAGATCTCAAAGAGGCGCTTCAAAGAATAGGTAATGTCCGTTACCGATTCTTTCAACTTTATTTCTTCTTCCAATTATTCTTATTAGTTTGTTTCATTATGAAGTAATAACATCAGTATCACTCATATACTGATATGTTATTATAAGTATGAAACAGCCCTATTTCACCATCTATCCATCCTACAGAAAACGAAATCACCGCGCGTGCGTACGTACAGAATACCGTCTCCACGCTGTGGTGTAATCTATTTTCCACCACCACCTTATTATTGTAAAGTGATATTGATTTTGAAATAGTATACATACACTCAAATATAATTCTACGATCATGATAATGATATCATCGCTCGTGCGTACTTACGGACTACCATCTCCACGACGCGATGAGATTCATTCTCCACGTTAACCATTCATGAATGATTATAAAGTATATATAATAAGTAATCATGAAATATATGACATAATAATTATACTGGATTTATGTGTATATATATGTATGTCATATACTTAATTCCATTCGACTCAATAAGGAAACGAAAACAGCGTTCATGCGTACGTACGGCCTACCGTCTCCACGAACGGTGTATTTCTTTCCATTTACTGATCTATTATATATATATATATATATATTATGAATATATATTATATATAAATCATGTTTTATATTCTGGAATTAAGTAATCATGATCTAAGTAATCATATGAATAATTACAAGTCAAAACACGGATGACAAATGAAACGATTTTACCCAAAACGCTCTTTAACATGGAATTTACAAAAGAACGGGTAATATAAAGTCATAAGTGAACCATATATTATATCATAACAATGAGTATGATTCTGGAATAATTAAATGACATTATTTAAATCATTATACAGGAGGTTCGGACACTTACGAAGCAAATCGGACCTAAGGTAAGGGAAATATCACAATCTCATTTTTATCCGAGATTGTTTATACTTTGAAATTTACTGGGGTGTATTTTATCATCCACATCCATGTTTCCTCAATATTTACTATTCCATCCACATACAATTTTATAAATAAAATTTTACCCTTCGGTGAATTTTTTGTAAAATATATGAAAGGAATCTTTTGTCGTTTTTCGTACGAGGTACTTTTTGACTTTTCCGACCAAAGTACGAGAAGAATGTTTTTTAACTTATACGGCATGAATAGATTTTTAAAACATTGTTTCCAAGAAGCTTCCTTTACAAGTTTTCAAGTATATTTTTAATCAAATTCTTTTAGTTTATAATTGTATGCCATTTTAAGAAAGTAAAAGTGTTTTTGAAGTATAAAGGATATTTTCCTCAAGAATGGAGTTCAAGTGTTTTATCAAAATTATTTCCCATATAAGATAATAAAGGGTTCTGTTTTTATCCCTATTATTACATTGATTTGATTATTTTGTGATGGAATTATTTTTATGAATTCCTTTATCTTATATGAATTGTTTTATGATGTCACGATGTTTACGAATCCCATTTTTATTACATGGGTTATGCTATGATGTATGGTTTATGATTTTGTGGCACACATAAGAATGGTATAATTATGAGATGGGTGGGACCCATATCTCCCTCCAATGCATTGGGTAAAGATTTTATATCTCATGAGATAGACATGGCTAGAATGGTAGGTTAAACTGGTTCAGTGAAACAGGACTGAAATGAGGAGTGAACTCGGTTCAGAAATGGACTTTGTCTACTAAGATAGTCCTGGAAATGAGTCTTGACTAATAAGAAATCATTCTCTATGATTATGTGTGTATGCCAAAAAGTTTTATGTTTTATGTTATGATTATTGGGATTACATTTCACTACTATGATTTATCCCATGTTATGATATTATGATCTCTTTTGCAGGTTAAGATTTCCAAAATGTTAGGTTCTTATGAATATGATGTGACAGATATTTATTTTTTTTACACTTACTGAGAATTTGAGCTCACCCTTTTATGTTTTCTTTTCCCTAGGATATAAAGAAAGGTTTTAGGTAAAAAAAAACGAAGATCATTATGGGAGATATTGAAGATCTTTCACCGCGATTAAAAGATTATATTCCGAGTTTCCAAAGACACTAAACTATTACGGTCCTTGTGTGTGTTTTTGTTATGTACTAAGTATTCCGCAAAAGTAATGTAATGTCCATGTATGTTAATCTTAGGGTCTCTACACATATGATATCCAAATTCATTCGAAACTCACTTAGAGTATCGCAAAAGGACCGTCTCATCGAAAGAGTCCAAGTGTCGCAGACGGTGCGTCGATCGGACACACAGTCCTTAAGTTATCCACGTTTAAGTGAATAACGGGCCCGACCCGTTTAGCCCAGTGGGATGACGGGTCGGGTTGACCTAGTTTGATGGGTCCGACCCAGCAGGGGTGTCAGACCGGTCTGAAGAAAAACATAACTCGACCCGAAAGGATGTGCACGGCGGAGCGTGGCCCGGCCGGCGTGGCGCGGCCCGGCCTGGCCCAGCCTCGCGCGGCCCTGCTCAGCCCGGCCCGGGTGGGCGCGCGGCTCGGCTGGCCCGACCGGCTGGCCGAGCAGCTTGGCCGAAGCCAAGAGGGTTCCATTTTGGGCCTTGGTTTTCCACACCGGCGGCGCCGCCCTTCCCCAAACTTTCCGGCTAGACCGGCCGGTCTTCTGCGCACGCGGCTCGCATGGGCGGGTCGTCGATCTTCCAGCACACCGCCCTCCTGGCGCCGCGGTCCAGCTCTTCCCGACCGTCTGATGGGCCGTATGGTACTCTAGCATGGCTCCCTCCTGGATCCACGGCTCCTCTTTTCCCGGCCGGTCGATCCTCTATCCCGACACCCTCCTGGCGACGCGGCTCCTCTTCGCCCGGCCGGCCGACGGGCCGGCGGGTTCTTCCACCGAAGCGGCCCGTGTAGCGGGCCGCAGTTCTATCCGTACAATCGGCGTGATGGTGTTGGCCTCCATTATCGTGTTCCCAGCACGGCGCGACAGCGTCATGCCTCCTTTGTCGCATTCCTGGCACGACGCAACGGCATCGTGCCTCCTCCACCTTCGATTGTCGATTCTAGAATAATTAAACGATAACAACGGAGGGTTGCCAGGCCATGGTTGTTCGGCCCGCACCCTCCACATAAAATTATAACAATCATCCATATTTAAAAAATGTTTTCTAACAAGTACCGGTTACATAAACATCAATTTTAAATAGTAAACCTCTACCTCTAAAAGAAGTTCGCGGTTGACAAGCGTCATGAATGACGGTGTCGTTTCCATCGTCGTCAGTGTGCACCCGAGGAAGTGATGTCTCCTCTTTTGTCACGAAGAGAAGAATAGAAGGTGACCCATCATTAGTGAGTTCCCACATCGATGTATCCTCACTTGTCACAGAGCAAGAAGAGTATGGTGAATCCGGGATCGCCGAGTCGAAGTTCTTCGTAGGAGAGTTGGCGTTCTTTAACAAAGGAGATGAAGCGTTCTTCAAAACTTTAGAGCTCTCTCCCCAAAATCTCAACACAACAAGCCAACCAAAAAAATAAAATAAGGCTTCTCCTTATTTTATTAATTCATTACATGCATTAAAATTTACAAAATTAAAATTCTAATTCACCTAATTAATTAAGCCATGAGTTGTCTAATTAATTAGGTGATAGGCTGGAAAGTTTTAATGAGGGAGATAGGGGAGAGGAAGAGTTACTCAAATAAATTCAAGGGAGGTGTCAACATTAAACAAAGGATTTTAATGGGTGGTTTAAGGGGTTTTAGGGAATGCGAAGGGTTGGGGAGTGTGTGGGTCCCACCTCACAAATTTCCTCACATGGGTAGTTAGGGTCCCACCCCATCTCCCCCATGTAGGATATAACCACTTAGATATAGAATAAAAATTGTTTCACATTTTTATTCACTTTTTATTTAATCTAAAAATTTTAACTTCTCCTCCCGCACAAACGCAACTACGGTAAAGTTCCCCTTAAGAAATTACCAGCGTTGCGAATTCATCGGTGCCATCTGATTTCAATTCCGAGCACCAGTTCAAAAGATAGAAAAATCCACTCGTTCGTTTACTGAACGTACCCGATCTAAACTTTGAAAATTTATTCCGAGCACACCGGGCCTCGGAATCAAGTGTCGTCAAAAGACACAGACCTGTAAAATTCCAAATTATTTAAGAAAAAAATTTCCTTGAAATTTCCGGGTATTTACATTACTCCCACCTCAAGGATTTACGTCTCCGTAAAGCTACATCATAAACTAGGGAAACAAATGAGGGTATTGTGCACGCATCTGAGCCTCCCACTCCCATGTTCTCTCCTAGAGGTTCTTGTGCTGCCAACAAATGTGGACCAGAGGAATCGACCGTCCATTTAGCACCCACTTCTGTTGATCCTTGATCTCCACTGGGATGTCCACAAAAGTCGCCCTGTCATCAATGTCCATCTCCCTATGATCAATGATATGTGTCGGGTCGTGAACGTATCTCTCAACTGAGATATGTGGAAGACATATTACACCCAGTGCAACTGATGTGGAAGGTCCAGAAGATAAGCCACCTCTCCTACCCTGCTGAGAACTTGGAATGGTCCGATGAAGCGCAGAGATAACTTGTCGCCCCGTCCAAATCTCTGTAATCCATGTCGAGGTGAGACCCATAAGAAAACATGGTCACCATCCTCGAACTCTAGTGGTCTCTACCTCCTATCATCATAGGACTTCTGTCTACTCTGTGCAGTCCTCATCTGCTCTTGGATGATCTTTACCTTCTCTGTCATAGCCTGAACCATCTCTGGTCCTACGAGTGCTGACTCCCCAGGGTCAGTTCTGCACATAGGTGATCTGCAAGGTTGGTTGTACAATGCCTCGTATGGTGTCATATCAATGGTGGAGTGGTAGATGTTGTTGTACGCAAACTCCACCAAGGGTATATGATCCTCCTAGCTGTGACCAAAGTCGAGGACACATGCACGGAGCATATCCTCGAGAGTCTGAATAGTCCTCTCCGTCTAGCCATCCATCTGAGGATGAAAGGCAGTGCTCAAGCATAGATGCGTCCCAAATGCCTCCTGCAACCCCTTACAATGTCGGTAAGTAAATCAGTCATCTCGATCGGAGATGATAGATGATGTCACACCATGAAGCCATATGATCTCCTGAACGTAGAGGCATCCCAATCTCTCCACTGAGCCATGCTCTCTAATAGGTAGGAAGTGGGCTGACTTGGTGAGTCTGTCGACAATAACCCAGATGGAGTCATGTCCTCTGGAAGTACGTGGGAGCCCCGTCATGAAATCCATAGATATCCCATCCCACTACCACTCTAGGACCTCTAAGGGCTGCACCAAGCCTGCCGAAACCTGGTGATCCGTCTTCACCTACTTGCAGGTGAGGCATCATGAAACGAACTCTACCACAACCTTCTTCATACTCAGCCACAACAACTGTCATCTGAGATCCTGGTACATCTTCACTACTCCTGGATGTACCGTCAAAGGGGAAGTGTGAAACTCCCTCAGCACCTCCTCCTGTAATGAAACTGGTACCATGGTACGTCCCCTGAAGAGGATGGAATGCTCTCCTCCTACAGAAAATCCATCAGGTTCCTGTCCTATGGATATCTATGAATGTCATGTCTCACAGTCAACATCCCCATGTTGTGCCTCTCTGACCCGCTGAAGTAGTGGAGGAGTGACTGTGAGTGATGGTAGAAAGGCTGATCCATCTCTATCCACGAAGGATATCATTAATGTGGTTTGTTTCTCCATCGCCTATCCAAGTAGCTGAATGCCCGATCTCTGGCTAAGAGCATCATCTACCATGTTCCCCTTCCCATGAGTATAGACTATCTCAAAGTCATAGTACTAGAGGAACTCAAGCCATCACCATTGTCTCAGGTTCAGGTCCTTCTGTGAGAAGATGTACCTGAGACTCTGGTGGTCAGAGTAGAGTGTAAAGCATTCTCCCATCAGATAGTGCCGCCACATTATCAAGGCGAAGACCACTACTACTAACTCCAGGTCATGGGTAGCATAGTTCTGCTCATGATGCCTCAACTGTTGTGAACCATAATCGATCACTGCCCGCTCTTGCATCAGGACACACCCGAGTCCGGTCCCTGATGCATCACAGTAAACTACGAACCCTACGCCCTCCTCCGGTAGCCTCAAGATGGGTGTACTGGTCAATCTCTGTCTCAGCTCCTGGAAGCTCTGCTGGCATCTATCTGACCACACGAAGGGTTTCCCCTTATTCTTCAAAGTTAAAAGCGGTGTTGAAACTCTAGAGAAGTCTGGCACAAATCTCTGATAGTACTCATCCAGACCTAGGAAACTCCACACCTCCGTCACACTCCTGGGTGGATCCCAATCAAGTACTACCTCAATCTTCATAGGATCCACCGCAACTCCCGCCTCAGAGATGACGTACCCCAAGAAGTGGACCTCTTGAATCCAATAACTGACACTTCAAGAGCTTACCATAAAGCTGGTGCTCTCTGAGTGTGTCCAGTACAACCCATAAGTGGTAGGCGTGCTCCTCCTCAGTAGTCGAGTAAATTAGTATGTTGTCAATGAAGACTATGACAAATTGATCATGGTAAGGATGTAAGATCTTGTTCAAGAGACTCATGAACATTGATGGAGTGTTGGTTACGCCGAAAGTCCTAAACAAGAACTCATAGTGGCTATACCAACACCTGAAGGCCGTCTTCTGCACATCCTCATCTCAAACTCTAAGCTGATGATAGCCTGACCGGAGGTCTATCTTCGAGAACCATCGTGCTCCCTTGAGCTAATCAAAGAGGGTGTCAATCCTCCGAAGTGGATACTTGTTCTTTACAGTCACCTGATTCAGGTGATGGTATTCGACACATAGTCGTAAGCTCCCATCCTCCTTCTTGGAAAATATAATCGGAGAAGACCAGGGTGAAACACTGGGTCGGATGAATCTCTTGCCCTGAAAGTCCTCCAGCTATACCCGTAGCTCACGAAGCTCAGCGGGAGCCATCCAATATGCTGGAGTAGATATAAGAGCTATCCTAGGGTATAGGTCAATGTAGAAATCTACCTATCTGCGAGGAGGTAGTTCTGGAATATCGTCAGGAAAAACATCCGCATACTGATCCACCACAATAGGAAAACATTGAATCTGCACATCAACCACTCTGAGGATGAGACTATCCAACTGATGTGTGATTGGCTACCCTCTCCTCTGTGTAAGTGCATCCTGCGCTGCAAAGGCTCCCTTCTCGCTAGTGAAGGTGAACCTGCTCCCATCTGTGCAGACACACCGCACTTTGCATCTAATACAGTCGATCTGAGCATGGATTGTAGATAAACAATCCATGCCCAAGATGACGTCGTAAGTCCTCGAAGCCGCTACAAGAAGATCCCAGCCGAAGCTCTCACCTCCTATAGTAAGCTCACACTGCTAGAACCAGTTTTTAATCATCGAGTCTGCTCCCATAAGAGTCTCTAGCTATAAGGATCGAGCCAACGGCTCTGTCGGAATCTCTGAGCTCCGAACAAGGGTAGCGGCAATAATGGAATGACTCACTCTTGTGTCTATAAGAACTGCAATAAGGGTGGATTAGACACAGATAGTACCTCGAATCATCTTAGGTGCGTCATGGTCATAATCCTCCACTGCCTAAAGCTGAGCCTGCCTCTGTCCGCCAGCTCCTTGTAGTCGGGGTGGACCTCCTTGTGGTGGTGGTGGTAGAGCCTCAAAGCGTCACCCACCACCCATTGCTCGGCTAGCTCCTCTGCCTCGTCCGCCTGGTCCCTGCGGACCGCCACTATTGAACCTCTGCCTCTACCTGGGTGGTCCCTCAACCGTCTGTTTCACCTCTGTATGGCGGGTTTGGAAATCACGAGCCATGTGGCCCTACCCACCGCATGCATAGAACTACCTGCCTCTCATATGACTAGCTCTGTTGTGTGTTCCCTACACCTCCGAACCAGTATCTTGAGGTCTCCCACCTGATGGTCTGGTCTTCTTGGACCTCTATGACATCTGTCTACTACTAGCTATATAAGAATCCACTACATGTCACCCTACGGTAGGCCTCGCTGCTGGCATAGGCTCAGCAAGGAAGCCTTCCACAAGTAGGGCTCGCTCCAGTACTCCTTCCTGTGTATAATACTGAGGGAGATCATCGAAGCCCTGATCTCATGCCTCAGTCCCTGCTCAAAGGTTCGGGCCCAGAAGAATGAGTCCCATACCATGTCTGTGGAGTAGTGCAAGAGGTCGGTAAATCTCACTGAGTACTGGGCTACTGTCATGCTGGCCTGCCGCAGCTGTAGTAACTCCTGTATGCGTACGGCACAGAGGGTGGATTGAATGAACTCCAAGCGGAAGAGGCTCTCGAAGTCCGTCCAAAGTAGAGATGCCTCATCATGCACTTGGAGCATCAGGATCCACCATCTACCTGCTGCTGCGTGCAGGAGACTCACGGAAAGGATCACCATAAGATCTGCTGGTATCCCTACCAATATGAAGACTCGGATGACAGTCGCCATCCAATCCTCGGCTGCATGAGGGTCTGTCTCTCTACAAAACCTGGGCGGACTCTGTCGCTGAAACTCATGCAGCGCACTCAGGTGGTGTGCACTCTCCACTGTTGGGGCTGGTGGTATCGGTGGCCCAGTAGGTAGTGGTACCGCTGGTGCCTCCGCTGTAATGGTGCCCTGCACCAAGGAATCATCGCTCTATGGGCTTCCATCTCGCACAAATCTCGGAACCCTAGCTAGCAGCCATTGTGGGGCCATCCTAAAAAAGAAACAGGTGCACCACGGTTAATACAGTATACCTGGTGAGCTGACACAAAGTAATCACAAAGAAAACTTTTGAAACACACATGCAATCAGTGTTTTCGAGCACAGAGTCAGAAATCAGAAGTCATGATCCTAGTGTATGGATACGTCATCCACCGCACCGACACTGGACTTCCTGGATTGATAACCATAATCAATACCCTTAACACTATTTCTTCACAGGAAGAAATTATCAGAGTCCTACGTTCTGCAGTAGAACCGACTCCTTTGATACCAATTTGTCATGACCCGTCCTCGGGGCCCGTGCAGTGACTACTCCAAGCCCACCTTCCATAGGACAGGGGCTGGCGACTAGCACCAAAGGCGTAAATCCCGGAAAAGGGGAAGGCATTACATTTATAAAGTAAAAAAACACAACAGAGTACGCAAGTGAAGTAATCACTAAGTAAAACTGGGTACAAAGTAAGTGCTAATAAGTAAATGGGCCAGAATACAAACCCAACTGAAAGTACAGTACAACAGTAAAGAAAGAATAGTTGCAGTAAAGTAAACCCACAACCACTAAGTCGTTCTCCAGATATCCCACTTGATGGGTGGGTACAGATGGTCTCCTCAACTCCTCGGGTCCGGTCGTCCACTCCTTGTACGCCCTCCAAGTGGTCCACCTTCAGGTACCATCCCGCTCCACAAGAATCCACCTCGATCAGTTCTGTCTATCGTCTGCATCCAACACAACGTAGTGCGGGCATAGCCCATGCAGGGGTGAGTATACGATACTCAGTAGGGACCCCGAGACCCCTGAAGGTCTCCCATAATCCACAAAGGATAAAACACAAAGGAAAGATACAAACATGAAGTATCAACCAACACTACTTAGGTGTGTGCCCATACATATACCTAAGTCATCAATTCTAGTTCGGCTCCAACTCACGAGGCCAAGTGCAAACCAGTCCACACAGGAAAGCACAACCCATTCCACATAGGAAAGCAAGTCAATCACATCGATGATAATGATTGAAAGTCAAGACTCAGCTCACACAGGTATATTACTCATGAAGAGGGGTGGAGATGATATATGTATCCTCCGAATCATCTTCCCTGCCGAACCCACGTAGGATCCAAGTACAGATGTCGTCGCTACCGAACCCACGTAGGATCCAAGTACAGTAACCATCGCTGTCGAACCCATGTAGGATCCAAGTACAGTTGTCATCGTTGCCGAACCCACGAAGGATCCATGTACAGTTGTCCTCACTGCCGAACCCACGTAGGATCCAAGTAAAGTCTTCATCGTCATCGCAGTCGCAGCCATCTCTAGGGTTCCCACACACAGCACGCTCGATTCCGAGAGGGTTTGCTCCTCGAGCCAAGGGGGGTTGATACATCAACTGTAATGAAGTCCAGATATTATGTATCCCAATGTTTTGTCTTGTCAAAAGGAACTTAACGCAATAGAAGGCGTGTCAATAGGACTCCCGGTCTGAGAGATAAAGGATTTTCCGTCCTAGGGGGCCGGTTAGAAATATGCTCATTTCTAACCCAGATGATATCCAAATTCATCCGAAACTCACTTAGAGTATTACAAAAGGACCGTCTCATAGAAAGAGTTCCAATACCGCAGACGGCGTGTCGATTAGACCAGTTCAAAGAAAAAACATAACACCGCCCGACCGGAAGTGGCACGGCGTGGCCTGGCGGGGCGTGGCTCGGCCGAAGATGAGTGGGTTCCATGGGGGGGGGGGGTACCTCGGTTTTCCACACCGGCGACGCCACCCTTCCCCAAACCGGCTGGTCAACTGCGCACGTGGCCCGCATGGGTGGGCTGCCGGTCTTCTAGCGCGGCGCCCTCCTGGCTTCGCGGTCCAACTCTGCTCGGCCAACCGTCGGGCCTGCCGGTTCTTCCGCCGAAGTGGCCCGTGTAGCGGGCCACGGTTCTATCTGCACAACTGGCGCGACGACATTGTCCTCCTTTGTCGCATTTGTGGCACGGTGCGACGATGTCGAGCCTCCTTTGTCGAATTCCTGGCATAATGCGACGACATCGTGCCTCCTCCACCTTCGATTGTCGATTCTAGAATAATTAAACGACAATGATGGAGGGTTGTCGGGCCGCGTTTGTTCGGCCCTCACCCTCCTCGTAAAATGATAACAATAGGCCATATTTAAACAACGTTTTCCAATGAGTACGGGGTACGTAAACATCCATTTTCAAGATTAAACCCCTACCTCGAAAATAATATTGTGGTTGACAAGATTTGTGACTGACGGTGTCGTTTCTGTTGTCGTCAGTGTGCACCTGAGGAAGTGACATCTCCTCTTTTGTCACGGAGAGAAGAATAGAAGGTGCCTCGTCGTTAGCGAGTTCCCACATCGGTGTATCCTCCCTTATCATAGACGAGGAAGAGGATGGTGAATCCAGGGTCACTGAGTCGATGTTCTTCGTTGGAGAGTTGGAGTTCTTCAACAAAGGAGATGAAGCGTTCTTCAAAACTCTTGAGCTCTCTCCCCAAAATCTCAACACAACATGCCAACCAAAAAAATAAAATAAGGCTTCTCCTTATTTTATTAATTCATGCCATGCATTCAAATTTAAAAAATTAAAATTCTAATTCACTTAATTAATTAAACTATGAGTTGTCTATTAATTAGGCTATAGGTTGGAAAGTTATAATAAGGGAGAGAGGGGAGAGGAAGAGTTACACAAATAAATTCAAGGGAGGTTTCAACATTAAACGAAGGATTTTAACGGGTGGTTTAATGGGTTTTAGGGAATGCGAAGTTTTGGGGATCGTGTTGGCCCCACCTCAAAACTATCCTCACATAGGTAGTTAGGGGCCCACCCCAACTCCCCCATTTAAGATATAACCACTTAGATATGAAATAAAAATTGTTTCACATTTTTATTCACTTCTTATTTAATCCACAAATTTTATCTTCTCCTCCCGCAAAAACACAACTACGGTAAAGGTCCCCTTAAGCAATTACCGGTGTTGCGAATTCCTCAGTTCCCTCGGATTTGAATTCTGAGCACCGGTTCAAAAGATAGAAAAACCCACTCGTTCGTTTACTGAACGTACCCGAGCTAAAATTCGAAAATTGATTCTGAGCATACTGAGCCATGGAATCAAGTTCTTTCAGAAGCCACAGACTTGTAAAATTCCAAAGTATTTAAGAAAAAAAATTTCCTTGAAATTTTCGGGTCTTTACAATTAAAGATAAAAAAAATATTAACAAAATTATAAAAATACCCAAACACATAACCAAATGTTATTATATTTGGAAAATTATAATCTTACAGTATATTTATCTAAAATGACATATTTTGTGGAAACTATTCCATGAAAAAGGACTAAATATTAATTAAAATTTAATGGAGGGACAAAATTTCACATTTTTACTTTTAATAAGAATAATATTTTTAATATTGTGTAAAATTGAATATATTTTAGAATATTTATATTATTATGAATTATAATATTTTAATCTACATAATAGTAATTTATTTTTAATTTTTATTGAATAAATAATTATGATAAATAATTAAAAATGATGAAGTAAAAATGATACTATTAAAGAAAAAATAAATTAAATAATATTAGAAATATATAAAGAAATGTAATTTTGTTAAATTAAGGTGATATAATAATTTTAAATGTTACTATTTCTTTTTAGATGTCTTTTAAGAAAGTTATTTTGATGTAATATTGTTGGATTGATTTTCATAATGTCAATATTATGAACAATGTTAATATGGAAACTTATGATATTTTAATGAAAAACATATTTTATCAAATTATTTAAAACTAATAACAATAGTTTATAATGACAATGTTATGTGAGACTAAAATATCATTCATTGGACATTTATGGTCCAATTTAACATTATATATAGAAAATAAGTCCTTTTAGTGTTTAAAACATTGTTACCAATGTTAAAATTTAAATGGCTCACCTAAGGGTAATAAAAATGATGAAGTTTAAAATTATATCTAAACTTATCTAAAATCTATAGGTTGATTATAAGTAAAAAATATCACAAATTTTATTCAAATAAATATAATTTTTGAAGAATTTGGACATATAATGATTTTATTATTAATTAATCTTTTGTGAAATTCCAATAGTGCCCCCCTCTATTATTATAGTGTAGTTTTCCTTATCTATTCATCAACCTCTAAAGACCATTCCTATGAAAAAATTTCCCCAAAACTCCTTTAAAATAATTACCTAAATCTTAGTTTAATTAAATTTTGTGGAAATCTGTCTAAATAAGTTAGTTTGTCCAAATCAAAAGGAGACACCCAAAGAATTTGTTACATTAATCAATAAACGTTTTTATTTTGTTTATTCATTTAATGAACAAAATTATTTTTAGTCAGTATTTTTATAAAAATAAAAGTATCATCACTATACTGATATATTCTAATATTATGGGTTATACAATCACTTTCTCACACTTATATCTAATGGGTACTGAACTTTTCATTCATGCGTAAGACAGACTACCGCCTCATGATATAATTATTGTTCGTTTTTCCTTTACCACCTATCATGGATGTAATTTTGATGGAAAAAATATTATTATATAATATATATTATATTTATGACATCTATATGATTATTTACCTATAATATAATACATACCTTCATTATTTCCATTTTTTGTAAAGACCATAACATTGTTTGTGGAAGTGGGGACTATCGCTTCCTCAAAGTGATGGAATTCATTAAAAAATTAATTTGAATGCATTAAGGATGAGTTTAATTAAAATATATTATATTGTAATGTCCCAGTTCTGGGTGCCACCCGAAGGTGCCCCGTACATAGTTGGTCACTTTCCCTCAATCACATTTCCCCGAATTCCATAGTCTTCCAACTAGAAGCAAGGGTCTTAGGTGTAATAGTGGGGAAACTATTCCCTCATTGGAAGACTATTCACAGTGGAATAACAAATAATAAATAGTAGCGGACACAATAATACCATAAAACTAGTAAACAGTGGATGAATGAATGTAAATAAATAAGTGCAGAACATATATAAATGATGCATGTCACATATGTCTAGGAAAACAGCAAAACAAGTCACAATGCTGGAAATAAAGTACTAAACCAAACTAAAAAAGAAACAAACTCATACAACATCACAATACTCATCTTGGTCTCATGATCTCCATCTCCACAACAATCAAGTACATGATGAATAAGGGATATTTAAATTATCTTCACCTTCATCCATATTATATGTTTGGATCCAAAATCAGGACCCAAACAGGGTGTGAGATAAATCCCATTAGGAAACCAACACAAGAATTGTGCCTAACCTTCAATGAGTATATATAGTAGGTAATAATGAAAATGCAACAATGAAACTAGGAGTAAAAAAAAGTAAACAATCCTTACATTTCCATTTACATTCATTGTCATTTAATGTTCATCATTTAATCAAGTATCACAATAGGTATCTCATAATACTATCTAACAGGATCGAATCCAATATTTTTATTTGGCTTGGAAGACACAACACAAATATTCATTATTTAATTTAACTCTCTCAATATCTCACACAATCTAACCCCTCTATAAAGGTAATTCTACAAAAAGGAAAAGACACACTAAGGAAGCACTCACCCTCAATTCCCCCTATGGGCTTTCCTACATAACTATAGACTCTCTATGGAAGCACTCAAATTAAATTACATATATGGTATCTTAACATAAACTATAGACACTCTAAGGGAGAACTCATCGTCAATTACCCCTATGGTGTTATATCATGAAATATAATAGAAACTCTGTGGAATCACTAAACGTCAATTACAACCTATGGTCTAACTACACCAGGTTCTCACAGCCCTATGCAATTCAATCATGCATAAATGATATCAATCAGACCAAAGTAATCTCAACTACTATATGGATAAAAATAATAATGAATATCACAAGCATTTAACAGGAAAAAAAGGAAATCAATTCCATCCTATCATGCAAGGAAAGTAAACAAGGTCTGCCTCATAGGCAACCTAGACCAAACTGCCCTAATCATTCAAACAAGTAAAAGGACCCATGGGGTGTTCCTTAAACATGAATTTCCATATAATATTACATCAATCAACCCTTAATCCAATAATAAATCTAATGTAGATAAAATAGGGTTCAATCTTCTTATCCTGAAATACCCAAAAAATGGGTAACCGGATCCGTGTCATATAAAACTCAAAGAAAACCAACGAAATCCAACAAACCACCTAAATCAAAATTTTACAATGAAAAATATCAATCTTCAGACCTTGAATCGTCCTAGAATGAGGTAGATCTATAAGGTAAAAATCGTTCAAACTTGGATAACTTGAGAGAGAGAAGAAATCAAGTAGAGAGGCTCTAGAAGAAGGAAGGACTCACTGGTGGGGTTCCAATTCACCCACCAGTGTTCAGATCATACCTTGGATAGATAAATAGAGGCTTGGAGAAAATCATCACTTTTAGTCGATCCTAGATGAACCAGGGCCAGAATAAGATGAATATGGTGATTAGATGTGACCCCTGTCCGTTTAATCAAATAAAAGAAAAATTACACTATGTGTTCATTTAATGTGCATACCATGTACATACCTCAATCGGACCCCACTTTAGTGGTCTACCACATCACCCCACTGGGCCAAGTATCGGCCATTACATTCCCAAGATGTGGTTTTATGTGGTAATATGGTACATAACATGTACTCCTAAGAACACGGCGTGCATTTATAAAATTTCCAAAAACTCCCCTTATTCTCAAAAACACTAAAAATCAAGATCCACACCTAAAATGAAGATCTGAATTCTTAAAAACATACCCTTTTAAATAAATTCATCCACTAATTTCACTAACAAGGTGGATAAGAAGAACCCTTGACCAGATCTGGCCCATGAAATCGCTCATCAGTCTCCCTCTCCTAAGTATGGTCATGTACTCTATCGTACTACCACAACACTCGTACTAGAGGAACATACCGTCCATAGAGAACCATCATGATGCGATAAACAATCCAGATAGGATGCTCCTCAAATGATACATCCACCTCCAAATCAACCTCCTAAGGTTGAAAAACATGAGACAGGTCTGAGAAGTAACGTCATAGCTGAGAAACGTATAAGACATCGTGCATAGCCTGGTACCTCTGAGTTAACAGAAACCGATAAGAAACTATCCCAACTGTCTCCAAAACCTATAATTGTCCGACGTATATAGGTGAAAACATTCCCTACCATGTTATCCTTATATGTTCTAACCATGGTGTGACATGTAAGAAAACCTGATCTCTAACCTTGAACTCTCGAGGTCATCTCCGTCGATCAACATAAGACTTCTGGTGAGACTGCGCAGTAGCCATCCTCTTTCGAATCTACTCCACCTACTCAATGGTATCCAAGACAAGATGAGTTCCCTGAATAGCTACTTATCCTTCCTCCAGCCAACATAGGGGTGATTGGAATGGCCTTCCATTCAAGGCCTCATAAGGTACTATATAAATCATCACCTGAAAGATGTTATTGTAGGTAAACCCCACTAGAGGTTTGTGCTTCTCCCAAGAACCTCTAAAATCTAGGACGCATGCTCGAATCATGTCCTCCAACACCTGAATCGTGTTCTTAGAATGGCCATCTATCTGGGGATGGTATGTTGTACTTTGAAGTACCTATGTACCCAGAGCCCTCTGTAGTCCCTGCCAGAAATGAGAAGTAAAATTAGCATCTCTATCTGAAATGATAGAGAGTTAAACCCCATGTAAATATAAAATATATTGGATATACAACCTTTAAAGCTCATCAACACTGAAGGTCTCTTTGATCAGTAAAGAAGTGTTCCACCTTCGAGAGCATGTTGATAATAACCCAAACTTCATCATTCCCTCAGGGAGATCTTAGTAACCCAATCACAAAACCCATCACGACATCATTACACCTTCACTCTTGAATGGGTAACTACTATAAAATATGTTGTTTGCTTATGCTTCGACTTCATATAATGATTGGTGGAACATCTCATTACAGAACCAGCTATATCCCTATTCATACCTAGCCACCAATACTGACAGTGTATATCTCGATACATCTTAGTGACACCAAAATGAACTGCCCATACTAAGGTATGAACACCTCACAATAGGTCCCCGTGCATGTGTGCTGACACCCATACACACCCATGAAAGTGAAAGACCTCATCCTCACCTATGGTCCACCCAATAATAGGGTCCTCTCATGACACACCCTCACATATGAATAGGCCTTCATAATCTGATAGCTTCCTCATTCGCACTCGATCAAGAAGAGTATAAGTCACAACTACAAAATAAAGAAATGTCTACCCCTATCTGTTTTCACCTACAAATGCATTTCAGATAATAGAGCCATGAGTTCCCACTCACTGCTAGCCTCCTGAACTACACATATTTGAGTCCTCATTCTCAACACATCATCCACTGAATTACCTTTACCAGGCATACAGGCAAATTCAAAAGCAAAATATTGAAGGTAATCAACCCACCTTTGATGTCTCAAATTTAGATCACGCTGGGTAAAGATATACTTGATACTTTTGTGGTCAGTGAAAACCACAAAATTCTATCCTAAAAGTTAATGTCTCTAGCAGCATAGATAATTCAAAACTGCAGATAACTCGAGATTATGTATTGGGTAATTCCTCTAATGTGCCCTCAACTACCAAGACCCATAAGCAATGACTCCATCCTCTGCATAAGGACTCCTTCCAACCCAATACCTGATGTGTCACTGTATATGGTGTAACTCTTTCCCAACTCTAGAAAAACTAGTATCAGTGCTAAAGTCAACCTTCCCTTCAGCTCCTGAAAGGATAAATCATAAGAATCTATCCACAAGTACTTCACAAACATCTTAGATATGCCCTTCGGTGGCATTTCTAAGAATGAAAAAATCCTATATAAAATGCATGTAGTAACCAGCCAACCCCGGAAAAATCCATTCGTCATAGATATTCTTCAGATGCTCTCAGTAAACTACTACTCTCACTTTCTCTTGGTCTAATAATACTCTTGTATCTGAGAAAACACGACCCAATAAGGGAATCTAGTCCATCAAGAAGTATTATTTTGAAAGCTTAGCGTATAACTGATGCTCCCTCGGTGTACTCAAAATGATGTTAAGATGGATAGCATGGTCGTGTCGAGTGTAATATTACACTATGTTATCATCTATGAAGACTACCATAAAAGAATATATATAAGGATGGAATACTCATTTCATTAGTTCCATACAAATTGCAGGTGAATTAATGAAACCGAACGGCATAACCACATACTCATATAGACCATACCTATCTGGAAGGATGTAATAGGTAAATATGATGGTCTAATGTGCAACTGATTTTAACCGGATCTCATGTAAATCTTTGAGAACCCCCGGGCTCCTCTAAGATGATCAAATAAATCATCAATCCTTGGAAAGGGATATTGGTTCTTGACCGTCAACTAGTTCAGCTTTTGATAATCCATGTAGAGTGTGAGGGTACTATTTTTCTTTTTGCACAAACAGGACTGGCGAACCCCAAGGAGATGTAATGGGTTGGATGAAACCCTTTTCCTATAACTCCACCAACTGCTTCTTATGATCCTATAACTCTGGTGTATCCATCCTTTAAGGTGGAATAGACTCCATTACTACCCCTGGAAGAAAGTCAATTGAAAATTCTACCTCTCACTCAAGAGGAAAACCTGAATAGTCATCTAGAAATACATCCCTAAAAATATTCCCCACTGGAGTAAAGTCTATCTTGTAACTCCCCTGGTAATCAAGATATAGACTAGTAATCTAGGATATAACACCTCCCGACCCATGAATCTCAGGTCCATATCTTCTCACCTAGATATCCCATTCGCCCTTAGGTTGAAAAAATCCACCTTTTTGGGATGTGAAACTCACCCTACGATGATTAAAATTGACCACATCCTAGAAGGGAAAAAACCAATCCATTCTGAGAATGATGTCATATCCCGTAATATCTAATATATAAAGATCCCATTAGATGTGACACCCATCAAACCCAAGAGGTCACTCATTAAACTAATGTACCATATCCTTTATAGTCCCCAATGGAGTGTCTGGCATCTTGATATAAGTAGAAGTAAATATATAGAGACCAAGGCTCTCAACAACAGGTACATATATAAATCTATGGGAATCCCCTGTATCGAAAGAATAAGAAGATAAAACTGAGGCAACAAAAATCATACATCTACTAATAGAGGGTCCATGATTTTTCTACTGCTGTATATACTCTAGAATAAAATATTGACCTACACTATGACCCTATGAAGCTGCATGAGATCCATGAACTAATCCACCCTACGGCCATCGAAAACCTTGTGTTTAACAACAACAGCCATGACCCACACCTCGGCCCGAACTGCCTGAAGAACTCTATCCCCTAGTCTGATTTGGAACTTATGGTCCTTCTCTAGTATTATGAGTCAAAACATATCCTCCCTCACTAGCTGTTGGAAGGAGGACTTTGTAGAAATGATGAAGATGTCCCATATTGTTGCAATATCGTCACTCAACTAGGTCTCTCAGGCCCTGAGGTTTCTTATGACCTCCCTTCCTGCACTATAATAACACCACCTGGATACCTGAAGGAAAATATTTCCTACTCGTATATCCATGCATAGACTCCCTGTGGTTCTTCCTGCTATCAGTTGGAAGGGTACCAACTATGGATGATGAATCGCAATATCCCACAGCTCTAGAATCCCTCATGTTTCACTCGGTGATAACTACCTGGTTGACAATAAAATATATGGAAGTCAATATGAATATGTTCACCTAGGATCGGATGTCATGCCTAAGACCATCGACAAACTTACTTTCTAGGAATACGTCATCACCCCCTAGAATGGGTGTGAAGCAAAGAAGCTCTTTGTAGCGATAAGAATACTCCATGACAGAGAGAGTACCCTGCTCCAAACTCATGAAATATCAGTCTCGATCATCCCTCAAGGTATCTTGGTAGAATTATTCATATAATCACCACTATAACTTATCCCAAGACATAACCCACTGGCGTCCCATCAGTGATATCACATCCCACAATATCTTGGAGGAATCACGTAGCATCAATGTAGAATGCTTCACCCTCCTCTCTGGAGGTGTCTCCAGATTCTCTAATATAGACAACATGGATTCTAAACATGAATCTATAGACTATGGTCCACCATCCTCTGGTAAAGTGGGAGGATGATGCTACTCAATACCCTATGTAAACTCTTCCATAGACGGGGCTAGATGCAGTGCTCCCTGAAAAGACTACATCATCCTCATGAAGATCTCTCATAACTGTGCATCGGCACATGTGTCTGGTATAACCACTAGTGCCAAGAAGGGAACAATAGAAGGATCGGCTGTCATTCCTGGATCTACCATTTTTGGTGTCTGATCGTTGTCCCAAATCTAGCATACAACTGAAGGATGTCTCAATGGCATAACTCTGCAAGGTCAAGTGGATACCTCAGTTAAAGATTATCAAGGACTAAAACTTTGAAGTGAAAGAAAGGAACAAGAGAAAGAAAACATTAATATTATTCAAAACATGGGTACACGGTGTGTATGGCCTCTACATGGCATGTCCCATTTAGATTTTAACATGGAGTGTATCTCTGCCAAAACTGGTCATGTAACACCCAAATACATGGCATGTTCTCACTGAGACACGACATGTACTTGAATCATTTTCCCCTGCCTGAATTCTTCTACAAAACTAAACACATAGTTATTTCCTTGGTAACACTACATGACATGTTCACCATAGAAACAGCATGCACCCCTTAAGATTTAACCACCTATGTCTTTATTCACACGGTTGGAGACAAGTTCGACTATTCACGACATGTAAGAATAGGACACGACGTGTACAACCTAAGTTATATCCACCTGTGTTGTTAGTCACATGGACAGATACATGGTCTCTATAACACGACATGTACGACTAGTACACTCCGTGTTCCACCAAAAATTTCCCAAACCCATGTATCTTCTCACACATTATGTCACACTGTCAAGGTTTACACGACGTGTACATATAGTACACAACATGTACTTAAGAAAAAAAATTCTTCCTAAACAGAAGGATACATGGCTTGTATTAATCATCACATTCCATGTGTCCTAGTTTTTTACTAACATTATTCCTCAGAAACTACACCGGAACCCAATAAAAAACACTGAAACAAGCATTAAAGGGCCAAATTCTGATCCGTGGGGTCCCATTCTCCCCGTGAATCAATGGTTGACATACCAATCTTTCCATATCTGAATAGAATCATTGAACATTCAATATGATCCACCAAATTATGATTTAAGAGGGCCCATAACACCTCAGGGATGAATGTTTAGTGGCTATTGAAATGAAACTTTTAGATTTTTCAATACCCTATCAAAACAGAAGGAATTCTCTCATGGAATCAATCACAACAACATGAATATCTTGCACAATATATCACAACATCATGAAATCTTTAATTCATCCTAAATGGTATGAAAATATGCATGACATGTGATCTCTTTAAAGTGCCTATATGATGCATGAGATGGCATACCCTCATCTCATTGGGTTAAAACAGAAATAGAACCTCATTGATATAAATCATAATAGCACAAATCACGTGAATCACCCAGCGATGAAATCAAATCAACTGTAACAATTGTAAAACCAGAAAATTGAAATAATCTGGGTAAATTGACATTTCCTTGTACATGAATTAGCTACTCCTGGGCACAACTTATTACCAACTACCTATTCCTTCATATCCCTATCTATAGGCTCCTAATAGTAAGAGAAAGTAGAAAAGAACCTCCCCTAATACCACTTTTGTAACATCCTGATTCCGGGTGCTGCCCAAATGTGCCACGTACCCGGTGTGTCACATGTCCTCAAGTGCATTTTCTTGAACACCAGAGGCTGCCGACTAGCAGTGAGGGTCTTGGGTGTGATAGTGGGGAAACTATGCCCTCATTGGAAGAGTATGAACATTAGAATAACAAATAATAAATAGTTGAAGAATAAATAATACCATAAAACTAGTAAATATTGGACGACTAAAAGTAAATGAATACCTAGAGAACACATATAAATGATACATGTCACATATGTCTTGGAAAACAGTCAAACAAGTCACAATAATAGAAATACAGAACTAAACCAAAGTACAAAAGAAAAAAAGAAATTCCTACAACATTGAAACCCTTATCTTGTCCCATGCTCTCCAGCTCCACATCAATCAAGTTCCTGAGTATAAAGGGTGCTTTCCTTATCCACACCCGCAACCATATAATCTGTTTGGTTCCAAAATCATGAGACAAATATGGTGTTAGACTAATTATAGTAAGAAACCGCCACAAGAACTATTCCTAACTATTAGTGGGTATATATAGTAGGTAATAATGGAAATTCAGCAAAGAAACTAGGAGTGCACAAAAGTAAACTATCCTACAGTTTCCATTTACATTAATTAACATTTAAAGATCATCATTTAATCATGTATCATAATAGGTAACTCAAAAAACTACATAATAGGATTGAAAAAAGCTTGTGCTTTAGCTTAGAAGACAAATCACAAACATTCAATATTTAAGTTAACCCTCTGGGTAGCTCACGCAGTATAACCCCACTTACCATGTAATGTAATAAAAAGGAAAAGACACTGTGAGGGAGCACTCACTGTCAATTCCCCCTATGGTATATCATGAATAACTATAGACTCTTTGGGTGAAAACACTCAATGTCAATTTCCCCTGCGGCCACATAAAATTAATTATAGACACTCTAAGGTAGAACTCACAGTCAGTCCCCTATGTGGTCTCATAGCATGAAATATAACAGACACTCTGATGAAGCACACAACATCAATTCCCACTGTGGTCTAACTAAACCAGGTTCTCACAGCCATGTGCAATTCAATCATACATAAACAATATCAACCATTCCATAGTAATCTCAACTACTACATGTATAAACAATTCTAATTCAAATCACAGAAATTTAACAAGCTATAATAGGAAATTGGTTCCATCATATCAAGCAAGGCATGGAAACAAGGTTTTCCTTATGGGAAACCTAGACCAAATAACCCTAATAATTCTAAAAAGGAAAAAACCCATGGGGTGTTCCTTTAACATTAAATTCAACATAATATCTTCTCAATCAACCCTTAATCCCAAAATAAATCTAAGGAAAATAAAACATGGTTCAATTTCATTAAAATGAAATACTCAAAACATGGGTAATCGGAACTTTGGCATATAAACTCAAATACGACCAACGAAAGGAAAAAATCCCACCTAACTTAATGTATCACGATGAACACTCCCAATCATCGGCCCTCTAATTAACTTAGAATGACATAGTTATACAAAAACGACAAATTTTTTCAACCTTGGATAACTCAAGAGAGAGAAGAAATCAAGAGGAGAGGCTCTAGAAGAAGGAAGGACTCACCGCTGGGATTCCAACGCACCCACCAGAGTTTGGATCAGACCTTGGATGTGGAAATGGTGTCTTAGAGAAGAATCATTTCTCTCGGTTTCTCCTAGACAAACCAAATCCAAAAGAAGACAAATCTGGTTATTAGATGCGACTGCGGTCCATTTAATCAAATAAAAGAAAACGTATACAGTGTGCTAATTTAATGTACATGCTATATACATTCCTCAACCGGCCCCTGATTTATTGGTCTACCACGTCACTCGACACGACCATGTCTCAGCCGTTACATTCCCAATATGCAGCTATATGTGGTAACATGGTACATAGAGTGTACTCATATGTATACAACATGTACTTATAAAATTTCCAAAACTCCACTTTTTATCAAAAACACCCAAAATCAAGATCCATACATGAAATGATGATACATGTTCATACATATATATATGAAATAATAATTATTATATAATTGTACAATATATATTCATATATTTCATTTAATTTTATCCTTTAAATAAGATAATAAAATAAAAACAACATTATTATGTACAAACAGTCTATCGTCTCCATTATCAGTGTATTCCATTTCATATATCAATATTTTATAGATTTTTATATTCTTAAAATATATATTATATAAAAAAATTCTATACAAAAAAATAATTAAATGATGATCTACTTAATATAATCAACAATAAAAAATCAAAACACATATGATAATCAATGATTTTATTAACTAAAACATTTCATTAACAAGGAAATTTTAATAATTGGTTAATATAAAGTGAAAAAATAATAATATATGGTATGATATAACTGAATATGGTTCTATTATATATTTAAAATAAATTTATATTTATTACACATGTGTTTTTTAGGAGTTCGAAGAGAGTCAAAAATTGAGGTAAGGTAATTTCATCTCACTTTTATTTATGTGGGATACAAGTCATATTTAGAACTCCCTTATTTTTTATGGTGTATATATGGACATATGATATGTTTTATCATTATTTTTCTTTATTTGATGATATTAAATTATTTATTTTTTGTTATTATTTCATGGGGTTTAGGATTGTAAATTTCATAAAGCAGTAAGGGATTCATATATCACTTTTATTCTTTTAGGACACACGAGTTATACCACACCTAATTCTTCTACGTGGTGTGTATATACTACACATGAATGTATTTTTTACTCATATATATAGGATTATGTAATTTTCAAATATATATAAATTTATTTATTTCATGTTTCATGTCATTATACTAACTATAAAGTGATGAGTATTTTCTTAAAAATCTCATCAATATTTGGGATTATTTCATTTTAAGACTCCATTGGGGAATATTTATCTTTCAAGTACATATTTTTTGAAATTTTTTTAAATTTTTTTTATTATTAACTTATAGATGTTTAAATTCATTTTGACCAATATTTTACTTTTAAGTTCATGTTTTCAAAGGAATCATTTAGTTTATTTCCAAATGAGGTACATTGGGACTTTTATAGAAAAAGTATAAAGGAATGTTTTGTTAACTTATATGACCTAAAATATATTTTCCACCATCATTAAGACTTAATGATTTGAAGAATTATTTACAATCTTCATTTTTTATTTAGAAATCAAGTTTTTTCTTTTAAAATTTTGTGTCAATTTTGGAAAACAAAATTTTTTCAAAATATAAAGGTTATATTCTCAAGGCTTATTTTGAAGTGATCCCCCAATATTATTTTACATCTAAGATAAAATTATTTGAAGTTGAATATTTTTATATTGGGTTTATGATTATATGATAAAATTCTTATTATTTACTATAATGGTTTATGTTTATGATGAAATGATGATTATGAAACCCATTTGATTCTATGGGTTCTGATATGATGAATAATTTAGGTTATTTTTGAACACATATATATTGTTTTTATTATGTGATGGGTGGGCCCCATATTTCCATCAAATTCATTTTCACACACATATATATATATAATGAGATAATGATGGAAACAAGATTTTTGGTTTTATCCACTATGGATGATGGGGAAACCAGATTTACTATGGGAAGATGGAAAAACCTTATCCACTATGGGATAATGTGGAAACCCAAACCCTTAATATTAATTTAATGAAACAATGGATTTTGGTGTGTACCTCTTAGTAGGTGTAGTCACCATGAGGATCACTGGTATGTTTTGACAATGATACTTGACTTATATGGAATGATGTTTCATGATTATGTGTCTGACAAATTTTGTGCCTTATTCTTCATTTATTAATTAATGGATTATGATCTTGGTTTTATTTTGATTCATATCTTACTATCTGCTAATATTTATTCCACAGTTCATGTTTATGATATTTTTTATTAAGGGTATGGTATTATAATTCTATTATAATGTTCTCATACCCTTATTATCATGATATTCTTACATATCTTAGATTATAACCCTTACTGAGAATCTGAGTTCACTCATTCTGGTATTTTCCATCCTCATGTTTTAAAAATTGATTTCATGTATGATTACTAAAGTGGAATATCTTTATGGGAGATGTTGAAGATCATTCAATAAATTAGAATAATTTGTTCATGTTTTGATAAACATTAAACTATTAAGGGACTCTAGCATGTGTTTGTGTAATGTTATGAATATTCAACTAAAAATATATAATATCCATCTTTAAAAACATTGGGTAATTATAATAATGGACTAGAACTCTACAACATAATCACTATAGGTGGAATATATTTTTACAATATAATTTGGTGATTTATAATGCTATATTCCGTTGTGATTCCCACAGAATATTCAAGAATATCCCAAAAAATAAAATGAATAATTAAACTGAATGTAGTTGGAACTATTAGGGATTCCCAATAGTTTCTTGAGAATCGATTCAGGTTGGTTCTCTAACCATGGTCAACAATTCGGTGTGACTATTATATTTTACTTTATTATACCACCCATGAGGTTTTTGGATGATTTCATAAATAGAGTATTCCTTTTTATAATTACATGGAATCAATTTGATTTGATTTGGTTAATTAAGAACAATGATTTCCTCCTTTTTCATGAGTTGACATATTATGTCTTTTATGAATTGATTGAATAGTTTATTTCAATTTTTGTATGAGTGGGTATAATCATGGGACATAAATGATTTTAAAATTATTAATGGAATGGGATGTGAATTCAAAAGTTATTTTATTCCATGGTTGGTATACCATTGATCATGTTTCATTTATATTCCATGTAAGGTTCACCCACGGGTCTTGATTTACTAAAAAATATGTTGTGTACATTTATGTTCCTTGTATCTTGATTCAATATGATTCAAATTGAATTTGTACCCCTTGATTTGAATTTATGAACATATATTTTACATCTCTATAGAAATTATCCTTAGACTTTATCTGTGTTGTTATTGAGTTTCCATTAAGATGATCCTTGTACTTGATGATGATGCCTTGGTCTTCTATTCATTAGATATGTCCCCATGGGGTCTGAAACTTTTTATTATATGTAAAAACAATGATAAATATGACTTTTGATTATACAGATCGACCATGGTATATGAGACTTATGATAATTTTACTCATCCATGGTAAATGTGACACATATTGTTATACACCATGGTCATGATGGATAACATAATCACTTTATATAAAAATGGAATGGTGATTTGATATATAGTTATTACAACATGGATGTGGTGTTTACATAATTTTTCTTATTATCTTATTTTTTATTTGAAATTGGCATTCTGTTTTGTAAGGAGTTATGTATGGATTTACGTGACCATATTTTTGTTTTCTTTTTCTATGTTTTCTTCACTTTTAGTACTACCATACCTTTAATAAAATGAAATATGAATTATCATATATTTCAGAATAGTATGTTTTATAAAAATATTGGGATGTGACCTACTTATATTTTATCTCACACCCTATTTAGGCCACTATTGGGTAGCCTAATATATTATATGGATGTCAGTAGGTATGGGGGAAAGTGCCTATAGTTCGGTGAAAAACATTTTTACACTAATGGGAGGAGGGGGAGAATAGAAATATTCTGAGTCTTGAGATGCAACATGGGATAGTTAATTTTTGGTCATTCTATAATTTTTATACATGTACCTACTTGATGCATGTATACTTAATTTAGCTACATTGTGGATGCATAACATGATCTTCATCGTATATGACTTTAAATCTGGAATTATTATTAAATATAATAATTTTAGTTATTATCTTCTATCTATAGTATTTACTACATCGAATACGTGACTATTATTATTATTCTACTGTGTTGCAATATGAAAATAGAGAATATCCTCCAAAAACATACCCTTAGGCCTTCGCTTATAGTTAGAAACCTTGAGAATTTGGGGAGATTTGGTTGAGTAAATGTGGCTAACCAAACTCATGTTACCATTTAGTGGCATCATAGTCTAGTACATTACATATTGGTTATCACATGGAGAACCACCACACTAACAAATTCATGAATATGGGAAACATAACATCACCATTGAACTCATAGATAATGAGGTGATGTCTGAGTAGATGGAAATAATTCATCCCCCAAAATCTTAACTGGGGGATGAATCCCATTGATTAAGGGTAATGGTTACTGAAGATGAGGTCCATAATGACCCTAGATAACTCCATAGATAAATGAATGAGAAGGATTTTCTGGCCCCTTTTTAGGGAATCATAGTGCATCTACCTAATCCACCATTAGATTCTCTCATTATAACCTCCATCTTGAAAATATGAGAACCACCACCAGATTCTCTCCTCTTGACCTCAATCATGAAATTATGAGGGATATTAGGTTCTAGATTATAAAATCAGATGATGGAGAACACTTCACTGATCCTAAAAGGATTAATTTCTGTCTAAATAATCACGAGTCTATAGATAATCCACCTTATATGTATATTTCAAATAAAAATTCAACTGTTATAAAACACTTTAACTAACTAGGGAAAATTGGAATTCCAGACTCCCCCACTGTAAGAGGTTTAGTAGAGAAAAAGTCTCTTGTCACTACCACCAGGAGTTTCTTGGCCAACACCAATTGGGTACTGAGGAAATTAGAAACCAAAATAACCTTTTGGAAATGATATAGATGAAATATTATAGGAGATATTTTCCACCAACTAGTTATCAAAAATGTTTGGGCCACTTGTAACCTTATGTTTCGCCATACTAGGGTCCATCTTCGAGGACTTGGAAAACATATTCCACTTGAATTTTTGGGTGATTTACAAAAAACAGTAGGATCACAATATAGAATAGCCCAAAATCCTCTAGAATATTCAGGTCATTCTTAAATAGTTTCATAGGGCTAACATGAATCATTATCATCTATCTCAACACAATTATTCATATAGATATTTTAATACATTTCATTGGACCTGTCTCCAATACCTCAACACGATGTAATAAATCCTTTATTAGGTTTCCTAGAATGTTTGTATTAGAGTTCAAGGAAAATATACTTCCCTCTAGTAATTTTATCTTCACAATAAACAATGGGCCATCAGGTCCTCCATCTCATGGATTGTAAAACCCCTCCAATAAAATAAATTATGAATTTCATCCCATTTTATTTTATAAGTTATAAGAGTTATTAGGCCAAAAATATGAGACATGATGGAAAAACCCCCAATGGGAGATGAACTATTACTTAGATTATCCAATTAAAAACTACAATCATCATTATAGATAGATTATGGGACTTTGGAGTCCCCAAATTGTGGTACTATCACCGACCTCTCGACATTTTGATGAAGTTAAGGGATATTCCAAATGCATAGACCCATCAAGGGATGCTACAAATACAGAGAAACTTTCTAAAATGAATGACTTACTATAGGATTTTGATATATATAAGAGAATCAATTATATGGTCAATTCTCAATAGGTCCAAGGTAGAAGTATTTTGGAGGAGACACTATCCCTATAGCCATGAATGAAACACTTTTGGTAAAATAAACAATAGTAGAGTTTTGAGATATCCACATCTGATCTGAGTAGATTTTGGTGGTTCTAGCAGGTGACCATGATATGGCCTCCCTAAATGACTCATACAATGTGATATACCTCCATGGGACCATGATCTCTACATTTCACAAGACACAAGACTTGTGATATTCCTAGTGACTACAAATACTCACCATAATGGCATGAAAACTACTCTTATACCCTTACATGAAGCTCTGTAAATATAACATGTGTCAATTAAAAAATAAGGGATGTCTTATCTAGTAAGGGTGTACCATGTATGACCAGAACCTAATATAAGTAAACTATTGTTTAACTAATGCAATGGTAATTTTGTTCCACTACAACATCAAGCTCACATTACTACAAAATGAGATCAAATAAATGTGGCCCTAGAGTAGTAGGAGGCTAATAAAGTACATCATTTTGTCCAAAAATTATAAGGATGGACCATCCTATAGTATAGAAAGATGGATCTAGAATCCATCACATATTTTGAGGATCTCTATATAATGTTATTCTTCCTATTAAACATCACAATTTGTAAGACCAATATCACTTACATCAACACATACAAGAAGTGTCCTGGCATGTGATTTGATCAAATCATTTCGTATTGGAAGGAACTAAATTACACTCTTGATATAAATGTTTCCTTGAAAAATATGTTGACTAGGTGCATAGGGTAATTCATTGATGAGGTTTTCCAAACACTAATCTATTTGAGATATCTTGGTGGGATTAAAAAGTTCGCTGAAAGAGCTCTTCACATGGAATAGTTCTTACAATAGACAATGAAATGGTCACAACCACTAACTATTATATCTCCCATTAGAAATTCTATGTGGGTGAAACAACCACTGTATCCATGGATGAGTCCTATAGTAGGTAAATCATCTAGTACCCCTACAAGATATGACTCACCAACCTTCACCACATCAAGAATATCCTCTCCATGAACAACACCATTATAAAATAGTATCCTGATACACTATTCAAGGCCAACAACCAATGACTCCCATCATATAGTGGAAAAAATTTCCCACTAAACCATAGATATGTAGGTACCCAATTAATTCATATGTAACCTAGAGAAGGAAATTATAAATCAGCTATAATATAATATACTTGAGAAATCTAACCTCATTGGTCATTCCAACTACTACCAATACTATAGGATCCTCGATCACACCATAATGGATTGCTTCATAATTAAATATTATGTCATAGTATTGGTGGATCATGAATTTTTCACATTGGAAAATTTTTCGAAATTGGTATTCTATGTATCTATTAACCGTGATAGTGATGATGACGACACTGATTATTGCATCATTCTCCATACTCATAATTGCTGAAGTACAATATAGAACTATCCAATAAGGTGGTCACTCGATGACACAAAATTATCTATGATTGATTGAGAAAATAAGTACCCATTATGGTTAAAACAACCAATTCATCCACCACATTGGTATCACCAAATTTGTAGTATCGTAAAAAAAGGAACAGATGATGCCAAGGAAATCATAGTTCCCTTACAGTGTGGAAGTCATCCTACACTATTGTGACATCGTTCTTCCCAAATATGAAGACACTACTAGAATTAATTCTATCCAAGAATATTACACTGATGAATAGTAGGAATGCAATTTAGTGAATTATAGAAGGCTAGTAGATCACTATACCCCAAACATGAATGCGGTATTTTATGGTCCTCCCTCGGGTAAGTCTTTCTAATGATGTCGAAGGAGAGGTAGGTTACATGCTAATATGAAGTACATCCAAACCAGGGCTCCAGTGGAGGCTACTCATGCCTCCTAGATCCAAAAACAATACACATGAAACCATATTAACCACAACCCTATTGGGTTGGTCTAGCATGTAAACCTGTGTAGCCAACTATGATAGTCAATTGTTGGACACAAACAAAATTTCACCATTCTCAATAATTACAGACAATAAAATGATATTATTAGTCTTATGCACACCCTAAACATTCCAATGAGTAGGGGAACATTTTATAGTACTAGACAGGGTCTAGTCTCTCATCCAATTGTATATACTGAACACACATTCAATGAAAAACCCATGGAATGTAAGAAAATAAACATTCCTAGGATCTATAATGAATATTAATATCTAACTATTACTCAATCAAGACTATTTATCTTTTATGCACCCCATTTTTAAAAATAGAAGCATAAAACCCTTATTGAGGCCTTTAAGCACCCAATCGTGTTTAAGATAGTGGATGTTTCCACATAGACCTTCCATGCATAGAAACCCAAGAGGGAATAGTTATAATTCATCAATTCCATATCCAAATACGACTATAGTGTCCCACTATCTAGGGTAAAATTATTCTATAGTATAACATTAGTATGTTCAATAGTGTGGAAATATATCAGTTTATTATAGGCATCAAATCTAGGATAAAAAATCCTACAATAGATCTTCTATAGTCTGGGGATTACAGAATCTAATATGACACCCTCTAACATGAATATTCATGGGTATGATAAGAGATAGTAGTAACCAATTTGATAGATACTTCTAAATAATAAATTTTGTGTTCTAGTAATAGGAATCATTCTAATGGTTGTCTCGGAGGAGACCTAATAAATTTCCCTTTAGTATGTTTAAAACTATATATGCATAAAGTGGTCCCCAATTCATATAATCAGATCCCAAAATACAATTTCAATGGTTAGGTTTTCATGATCTAGGGTGACGCTTCTCTCTTCCACTATTATGATAACTTATGTCAGGATGATAAATAATATTATAGGGAAGAAAACTACTTCAGAATTATTGGGTGAAATGTGTCATAGGACCCAAAAAAAACTAACATCCACCTTACAAGATATTTTGAAATTTTTTAGAGAAAACTTCATTATTCAAATTCACTATTTGATTCCCATGGCCCTAAAACTGGGAATCTTGTTCATTTTAACTGATATGAATGGGTTATCATAGATCACCTTTTAAAACTAAATTAGATAGGCTCATAAGTAAAATAAATAATAGATCCTATAGAATAAATATGTATCTTCTCCAAGTCCAGTGATCCCTAACACCTTCAAATAATCTAAAAGGCTTAGTTGAATCCATGGAAATACACTAAAACAAATTCATTGATATCAAATGTGTTCTTATTGGTTGGAACCATTGTGGGATTGTCTCATCATAAAATTTCACCATGGTCTATTTGGATAATTAATCCCTTATAGAGTGTTTAAACACTGTTACTGCCACTCTCTGGTTTGTGGATCTTTAGGAGTATCCCCCCCTTTGATCATCATATTTTGGAAGGTGAAGGTAATATTGATGATTCCCTTAAATAATTTGAAGAGTGAGTCCACAAAAAATTTGATGATATGACTTAGTTGAATGTCATCATTGAGGAATATCAGAGGCTATCACTAATAAGTGTAATCATGTCCCCATAGGAGAAGAAATATAATGGGTATTTTGTGAAATTGAACTGAAATGTGTTCCTATGGAGCTATATGATGATTCTAGGTCTCAATGCTGAGGTCTAAATTAATATAAATTTCCTCTTTCGGATCCACCATGGGATCAAACAAGATCCGTTAAATATGGATTTCTCCTATAAGGCTATGGTCCAGGTTGAGTTTTCAAATATTAGATATCCCAAAATCATGGAGGAAGATCAGTAACCGTATTTTCCAGAAAAAATTATCTCAATTAGAATGAAGAATATATATATATATATATATATTAATGTCAAAACCAACTTCTAAGACCCCAATTACCAATAACTAAAGGACAATTTTACCCCTCAATTAAGAGATCTAATAATCAATTCAACAGTTGGTTCCCAGGCACACTCTTTCATAGATTGATATTCATCAAATAACCCAATCTATTTGTCCCCTCATGATTGATGAGTTTGTCATAGATTTTATATGACCTCAGTGAACCTTCACATAAAATGTGATTCAACTATTGTTAATGAATGTTGAGGCTCTATAGTGGTGTTCCATACATCATAACATTGAACCACTCCTTAATAAATTTTTTGAGTGAAAATAGATGATTTGGTGGTTAAATCTTGTTAGATACGATACCTTTTTGGTGATATTGTGAAATTTTTTGACCTACTACACTCCCATAAATTTTATATGAACCCCCTGATGTTGAAATTTGATGTTACCTTAAGATATTTCCATTGTATTAGTTTAATATATAGAGGCAGCATGATCAATATACTAAATGTAAAAGATATCAGTTCAATACCTCTTCCAAGAAACCTCTAGGATTAATGAGGCCTCTAGTGACACAATTCCTATATCATTCAATACATTAAAAATATTTCGAGAATGTAAAATGCCTTATCATTGATTATGAATAATAATACCATTTACTAGTGGGATAAATATTTTGAGGCATCATTTAATGAAATTAAATAGTATCTATTGTGTCAATATATTTTGTTGAATATAGTCTGAGGGAAGCCTTAAATTATTTATGTGACCACCCTAGAAGTTTTCTTGGGTGCTCTGATGACTAATTAGAATAATTAGGGAAGGGAAAATATCAGTATTATCTCAGTTGAATGATAATTGAATTAGAGACTAGTTTTTAACCTATCATAAACCCCTATCTCACTCTTGTCAATGTGGTCTAGAAGTTGTGACACTACATGAATCACAATGAGATACAACTATTATCTCTTGTGTACCTACTTAAATACATTCACTATAACCCTACATTAATATGATGATCAGTAGATTTTACCATAATACATAAATAGTTCTACATCTGATTTTCCCTATAAATATATCGATGCGAAAAAATTGGAAGGTATATTGGGTATAAAAATAACCATTGAGGAACTCCCTATGAGTGATTATTTCATAGAAAAATATATTCTAACCATTGATAAAAATAAACCCTGTTGGTAGATGAAGTTTTTTAATTCCTCGAATAGCTTGACTGAATGAAGGATCAAGAACACAACATTTAACAGTGTAGGCCATGGTATTGTATTTATCAATTCCATGTAGTACATATTTCCAAAGTTTTTCTTAGTATTTGTAGGATGTACCAATAATGAGGCTAAATAAAAGGATCTTCTAAATGGTCATGAGTTTACTCTCAAGATTAGTGTACAAAGTCTGCATCTGATGGGAGACTATGAGATAGTTATCAGGAAGTTCAAGGGTTACAATGTCATCAGTAAACGTTAACTCATTCCCTATCAGGAGTGGACTCATGAGTTAATGTCCTTATTCACTTTCCAACCACAAGATAGTAATGTTCTCTGATAATAAAATGACAGAGATGATTCCTTGTAAGGATTCACCGCATCATTGGTAGAGGCTAACCATGATGACATAGTCATTTATGTGAAATATCTATGATTCATTACTGACATCACCATTGGAAAATGTGACTAATAGGTAAACCATTTAGATACTGACACATCTATATAGGGTCCCCCAAAAATGAATATAATTGAATAAATAACCGATTGAATTAAACCCTTCATTGAGTATCTCCAACATCGAACTCTCAAATTTTATAAGAAATATTGAGTTAGTATATCAGCATGAAACACAATTTATCCTCTCAGATGTCTCTATTCATGGGATAACCCTCTACAGATGAATATTAGGATATAATATTCATTTTCAACCAATATAATTAGATCCCTCAATTGACAAATGATGTGAACATTGGGTCACACGGGGCCCATTTTTGAGATTAAATCCATTTTAATGGATCTAGATCATGGGTTATGTTTGGACCATTATTATCTGTGTCTACATTGAATTCACTAAGAGGTGTTATGAATTCCAAATAGATACAAATTCAATGCATCATTTTGTAAAGATTATTCATTCCATCAAGTATACTTATCCATTTTTCTTTGTAGTGAATTGATGTTATGCTTCCTAACTCGCCAATAATATATTGACAGTGAAGTTTGATTCTTACTTAAATAAAATTATTGTCTTTGTTGGAAGATTAAAACCCCTATAAAAATCATTAATGTGATTGAGTTTTGAATTTCCAACATCATACATTGTTTTGGGATTATTTAAACCATTCACACAAACAATGGAACCATATGTTGATACGGTGAGCTGGGGAATTTTTACCCAATTTAAAGCATAAATACTAACAAAATATATGACAATAATACATTGGAATGTGGATAGATTGAGGTTTTCAACAAAAAAATCTTTAACATAACCTATAATATGATAAGATAGAATTGGAATGTTTGGCTCGATAAGATCCCCAATGTCCTCTTGATATATTAGATGAATTATCTAAATTCTACACATCTGACTTCATACTCTGTGATGTATGGGATATATGTTTTTTTCCTATATAATTTTAGATTCCCTTTATATGGATTGTCATTTCGGATCAGAAGATAATAGGTAGGGTAGAAATAGTATTTTTTTCTAAAGTTTCATGCTCTCAAAGAAAACTTACCGCATGATTTACACAACCTATAAAAGAAATAGAACTAGGTGGAATGATTGTACAATAAAAATTCTACCTCTAATCATTCAGTCAAGGGGACACAATATTGTTTCTTAGGATCCCATTAATGATTGTAAATAAGACACTAAAGATGGAACTAAAATTTGAAGGACCATATGTCATTCATATGTTCTACTCCAATGGTTTTTACTCATTGATCACTATATATATAGAACGAGTCACACATCCAACAATTTCCATGTTACTTTTGTTGTAATTCATGTTGGCATGTAGTAGATGATTTAAATATTTACTATACCACACATTACAACATTTTCATATTATGTTAAACTGTTCTAATATTTACTCATCACCTTACATTCACCTATAACCCTACAATATGTAATAATCAATGTATACACCATATCAAAAATATGGTATGATCCTATTTCAAACTTTATGACTTTGAATAATAAATCCTAACATCATAGTAACATGATGTTAAGAAATATGATAATTTCATTAACCCAAGATGTTAAACTATATCCATACCAAATTTAATAAACATGGGATGACTCATATGAAAAATATATAATGAACTTGTTATGACATATATTACTTTCAACTATAATGATTAACAAACTTGTCATACGATGTTAAAATATATGAAATATCCATCATCACATTTTTTTAATAAGTATCCATACCCTATGTAATAATCATTGGATGCCTTAGATGTCAAATATGGGATGATCCAAGTTCAAGTTTTATGACATTAAAATTAAATGATAAAAATATTATTCTTATGATGTTAAAGAATAAAATAATGTCCTAAACACAAGATTTCACATTATATCCTTACCCTCTTTAATATACATGTAATGAATCATATGATAGAATTGGATGATTCATGTCCAAGATATATTACATTAAGATCAAAATCCTAACATCCTCAACAGATGATGTTAAACAATAGAATTTACCAATGTAATAAACATGGGATTCCATATATGAAAAGTATGGGATAATCGATGTCGGAGTTGTGTGACATTAAATAATAAATGATAATTTTATAAATGGTTGATGTTAAACTATATCCTTACCTTGTGTAATAAACATGGTGTTAGAAGAATGTTTTTCTTGGTTTTATTTTTTGTCAACATACAAATATACGTAAAATGGTAAAAATGTGAGAAAATGTAGAAAAAAAATTAACTCATGAGAATGTGATGGATATTTATAAAATGAAGGGTTCCTGAAAAGCTAATAATTTAATTTACACATCAGACTCAGTTGATCAGCACGAGTCATTGAATATGATTCGTCATATTGTGACTTTTTTGAAGGTTTGAAGTGATTGAAAATCATTTCGAATATGGAAATAATTTTCTAATTGTAATGAGTATGTGGTTTAGAGTCTGAATGGTTTTGATAAAATATGTTGATTCTTTGTTGTTTGGATAGTTCTCAATGTCTTAATGAATATGATGTACTTGTGAAACAAGATTTGTGAATTAAAGGAAGATATTATATTATTATAAGAAGATACCAAAGCCAATATATCGCATTGAGGGTCTGTTGGAAATAAATGATTTGTTGGAAGGATGGAAATTTACAATAATATTAAATTAATAATGAAATCATGATTAAAAGATGGAGTTTTTGGATTAGATGAGAATAATATGTGTCATATTCTATGTTTATCTCATCATTATGGGGGACACTAGACACAGAAGGTGGAATATCAATGGTATGATGATAATAAGTGTGAAATATAATAAGGATGGATGATTGATAATTTTGATATAAATAATTCATTTCTGATACTGATCCATCATATAATATTCTGAAACTGATTCATTTTTATATTGTTGGTATCATTTTTATACTATATTAAATGTATTATTAGATGAATAATTTCAAGAATTTGTGTTGTTGGAAATGATAATTTATCTAAAGGATTCAAAGACCAATAAATTGAATCATGATCAATAATATTGTCTAAATTTCCATCATGTTGAATTTTGTTTCAATTAGGTCACAACAAAAAATATAAATGTATTTATTTTACCATAAATATGTGGTGTCTACTAATGATACTAGAAACAAAAATGACCATTGAAATGATGTATATGTTACTCCATAATAAAAATAAAGACACAAATAAGGTCATCAAACTTAGAATCGCTGGTCTATGTAATTGAATAAAATAAGAAATTTATTGAACATATTTTTAATGTGCACAAATGAAAATGTATTTATAAAGGATAATACTGAATGATCTATAATTTTTTACATGTTCTTTTTCAAATTATATGGAGAATCTAAATGAGAATACAATCAATGTTTACAATAGTTCATTGTAATGGGACATCATAATCTATTAATTTGATTTCATAATAATAAAAAAACCATAATAATGAATCATATTAAAGAATAAGACATAAGAAATGTGTTTAAAATTGATGAAGTTTTCTAATTGAGTATATTTGAGAAGATTCAGGAATCTCATAGATGTATTAAGAATAGTTGAATAAGTCAAATATGAATACATAAATGAATGAGAAATCTATAATTTTTTAAATTATTTGTGCAGAAAGTGAAAATAGTTTTCACACCTTTTCTATTCTAAAGTTCATATAAAAGGAGAAATCAGTAATTTATTACTTGGAAAACATGAACTATTCACAAGCGATAGAGCTCCTACAATTTTGGAATATGTATTTCTATTTTAATAAAACTATTTATTTTTTAGGTTGATACTGAGGAAGTTATATTGAAACTAGATCCATGGGAGGGAGGTTCAATCTGATCATTAGATCAGGTTCCAAATGATGAATATTTATCGAGGAAATTCCATTAGTGTGATCCCATCATGGAGACATCCATAAGACTAAGGTTCATCAGACTGAGTTCTATTGATAAGAGGAATAATGAACTTCCAATTATGTTTTTACTCCATTGAATAAGGAGGATAAGAAGAAAAATCAGATGGATACCGATCAGACAGATCCTATTAATAAAGGTTACGTGATTGAGGAAGAAGAAAATGAATTTTATTCAGGAAGTATTCTATCAGAGCTCAAAGAAAATGATTCACCACCAACCAACTACTTAGATAATTATTAAAATCCATATATATTTTATACTGGTAAAGTTTAAATTTTAATACTTATTGAGGAAGGGAAGACATTTTGAATTAGATGACAAAAAAATAATTAATATGATGACTGTTAATATTAATACTTACCAGTTACTAAAATTCTCATCCTGATATGGTGTATAACCATCTACATATACTTGGATATGATAATGATATTTGGGGGGGAAAACCAACTATATTAGGTAGGAAGATACTATGTTAGTAGAAATAGTCACTACTTAGGCCTTTGTATTGAATAAATAATTTATTGAATTAATCCATGTTTGTAGGACTATCCAACATGATAAAGATTTTTATGAACAATGAAAATATTTTATGCTACCTTTTTTTATATATTATTCATGTGATAAGTAAGAATAAAAAGCTATATTTTAGTGTTTTAAAACCTTATGAAGTTTCATAGGGTAATAATGTTTCACTAATAATACAAGAAATATTTTTAAAATATAAAATGAACAAATTACTCATCACCTCATATTAGTGGTCTTGATCCCATTTTAGAACAGAAATTGGTATTGATTAATATTCCTTATGAATGAACCATATCTGATAATAGAGAAATTAAATTTAGTGAAAAAATAGGGGGTGTTCCTATTTTTTATGGGAAGACCAATAACTATGGGAATAATAGTATTTTAACCTATCTTCTTTCAATTTTCCTTGATGTTAGAGGCATAGAAATAGTGGGATATCCACCCATAAATGATGCAGTGATGAAAGCTGCTAATAAAAAATGTATCAAAGATAAGGGATAATCTCAGAATGAATTATTGATGTCTCTCACTTATGATGTTTTTGAACAGATTATGGGGATACCAATTGAAAATAAAATGTGTAATATATTGAGAAGCATCTCCAAAGAAAATAAAGATGATAAAGAATCCATATTAAAAATATGGAGAAACAGATTTGAGGATTGAAAAATGGTTGATGATGAAATTATTTATAGTTAATTTATAAGGGTAAAGGATATTGTTAGTAACATTATATGTTTTGGTGAGAAGCTAGAATATTTAACAGTTGACAAGAAAGTTATGAGAAAATTTTGGACAATTTTGATGCTAATGTTACATTATTTAATGATCATGATTATTTTTCAATGGATAAACATTCTAATATCATTGTGGAATATGAACTGAGAAAATATCCATATTTTAATTGAAATTATGAGAAATAAATATCTTTCTAAGATTTTTTGAAATGTAAAAACAATGATAAGGGAGCTTTTAATGAGTCAAGTTATTCCAAGGTAGAGGAATAAGAAATATATTTTAATATAATTATCTATATCCCATATAAGAAGTAACCTAAGGGAAATGGAAATGAAAAAATATCAAATGGATGCATTTTATAGGAAAAAAATTATGTAAAATTTTCAAAGGAATAATGTCAACAAGTATGTTCCTAAAAAGGATGATAAGAATCCTCAAAAACAATAATGGAATAAACATATGGAAATAATTCCATGTTATGGAATAAAAAAATTTATCTCAAAAGAGAAAATAAGAATGATTCCTCATCTTGTGATAAATAGAATCATCATCTTAACAATATTTCTTAAGATAAGAATGAGATTAATTATTGAGAAAATTATTATGATGTTGAAAATATTATAAGAATGGAGTGGATTCATAAAATAAATAAAAAAATTGACCAGAATACTCTACCTAAGATAGAATGAAATAAGATAGATAATCATTTTAATGAAATATCATTTCATAATTGTGATTATATGAAGGAAGAATAGAAAAATATTAATTTAATTATATCTCAGAATATAAAAATTGGATATATTAAATGTAAAATGAAAATAATTTATTAAAGATAAGATGGAGATGAGGACATCAACATGAAATAATCTACACTTTTTGAAGTAAATAATAAGAAAAAATTGGTGATACATAAATCCGAAAAGATGATAGATATTCTGAAATTTATTCTCGATGAGAAAGTAGATTATTGGTTTGAAACAAAATCAATTTCTCTTTCAACAAAACGTAATATATGAAAGTTTAGAGAAAACCACACCAAGGTATTTGATGTTAAAGGATAAATTTATAAAGAGTGTAAAAAGAGAGGTTTTCAAAATAATGTTTGTGAGAAAATATATTTTCAATCAAATAACAGGAATACTCTTAGAAATTATCCTCCCATGAAAAGTGATCCAAATATTCTAATGAAACAATGACACAAATGTTCTAATATACTATTCTCTCAGTCCAAAAAATTGAGATTTAGAGGTCACTATCAGTGTTATAGATTTTTTAGTCTCATCAATTATTAATGGTGGTATGACATTTATCTACCATAAAACATGCATGAATCAAGAGGGGTCTATGATGAGAAAACAAGGTCAAGTGTCCCTAAATATCATATAGAACTGAAAATGAAAAATCAAAATATAAATAATGTTGAGTATGTTAATAAAGTGAAAAAAACATTATTAGGAAGTAGATAAGTAGTGGTATGTTATTTGGCCATAACACTTTGACATGGTTAGAATGTAAGATAATGAACAAAACATATGATGATAATGGAAAGAAAATAGTTTTTATTATTAAGAACAAATTTTATAAAAGATTGTCAACTAGTTTTGATTTTTACATTTCTAAAAACTAAAAAAGTTGTTAGAATGAATGGAATGTTATTAAAAAATATAATATTAATCTATATTAAGGGGGAGGTAGGAATCATTTGTTATAAACACACTATAACTAAATGGTTACTAAAGAATAAGAGATGTTTTCATCCTCATCATAAGTATCTTTAGATGATATGAAACTTTATAAAATGACATTGAATGTTGAAAAAAGTAAGAAAATTCATCCAAGGAAACATACAAGATAAAGAATAAAAATATTGGACTGGGTGAGGTTTATCAATCCAAAATATAATTCAAAGGAACAACTGATATTTCTCATTATTCCCAATACATTTGTGTATTTGTACTAACTTGTAGGGAATTTAAAATGTTTAAATAAGGAAACTGATGTTGACTTCCTTAATATTATTAAAAAATAATGTAATCAGGTTAAAAAATATGTGTTTTTTGAAATTGGTGTTTATATAATTGAACATTCTAATATGATTTTTGAGATAAGTGTATATAATAATTATCTAAAAAATCATCTCATTTTTTCCCATGAAATGATAATGTTGAATGAAAAATTCTATCATAATATAGAAATTTTTGTTATTTTAAAACTTTATATCCTTGATTTTAACTATAGATTTATATACTGAGATTATCTATGCATACTTAGGGTTTTTTAGTTAAAGTCCCATCTTTAAGAAACTCAGGCGATACTTATGTTCCCTTGATGAAGAGTTTTCTGATTTTGAGATTAAATGATCATACCGTTGTAAATGAGATTAGTTATCAATAAAGGGGAATCATTTCAAGAATTCCATTATGAATTTTATTATCAATATGGGTGATAGAAAAATAATTAGGGAGATATAATAAATATAGGAAGAATGAATTGAATGGGGAGATGAAAATGTGAGAAATGATAAAAAAATCTTATGTGAGTATTAAAAACAAAAAAATCAAAAAGATCGTTAGTCCCAAGTTATTTATTGGTAATATTCTTAGAAACTAGATACATATATTATAAATGGTGAAGAAATTAGTCATTATATGTAAAAAATATTAACTTGTGAGAGGGTGATGGAAATCCTAATAAAATAGGGGTTCTTGAACTGTTGACAATTAGAACCACAAATCAGAATCAATCCATCAATGAGATTCAATGAATATTATTCATTGATTTGGTTTTTTTGATATAAATTCAAACATTTCTAAAAATCATATAGATTATAGTAATAATGTTATTATATAAAAAATGAATTTTTTCTGATCCTAAATGGACATAATTAAAATATGATGATTCTTTTCTATTCTTTTAGTTCTGATTATCAAAATTAATCTGATATAATTATTTTTGAAGTTGTGTAAAATAATTGAAGAGAACATGTGATTGGTAAATGATTAAAAAGTTGATATATCATATTTAGGATCAATTATAATGAATTGAGGCACTTGAAGGATGTGAAGTTATAATACCTCTCAATTTATATTAAACGGTGCTATGAAAATCCTTAAAGTTCTAAAATTCATGAAGATATCAGGATTGAACGCTATTTTTTGGAATATGGGAGAATATGATGTGAATTATTATGGATACTACTCATCATTGTGAGGGACAAAAGATATTGAAATATTTAGATCAAAGGTGTAGGGACCATCAATGTGACAATATCAGATGTCTTTAAGATTGATATTGCTGATGTAATGAAATCACTATAGACCCAAATCCATCATAATGGATTCTGATAGAAATTCAATTTCTATTTATGGTATCCATTGTATATTATATTCCATGTTTCATCTGAGAAAAAATGTATAATTACATTTTAATTTTTAGAAATGATAATCCAATTCATGGATACATAGACCGAATGATATAATGATGACCAAAAATATATTAAAAAAATTTCATCTGGTTGAATTTTATTTAGATTATATAATGAGAAAAAGAAAAATAGTATTTATTATCTGTAAAATAAGTGGTGTCGAATCATCATATTGGTACTGAAAATGATCATCAAAATGAAGTATATACCTATCCCTTAGTCGCATTATAAAACAGATTAGGTCATCATACTCATATATATTGGTTCATGGTAATGAATAAAAATATAATTTATTTGATTATATTTTTAAAGTGTGCTTGTTTTAGATCTATTAATGAAGAATTATATAGAATGATATAAATATTTCAACAAGTTTTTTTCAGTAGATATGGAGAATTTGTATGATAATTCTTCCTTTATTTATCATATATCATTATAAATGGACATCTTTACTTTTTCATATGTTTTAATCGTAATGAATAATCATAATGAAGAATTAGACTAAATAATCTGAGTTGTGAAATGTTTGTAAAATAGAATAAGTCTAATTATTTTAGTATATTTTAAAAGACTCGAGAAGCACCCAGAAGTATTGATAAGTTTATAATAATTCAATGATAAAGACATTAATTAATGAGATATCTAGAATATGTTAATTTAATTGAGTGTGATGTGAAACTAGTTTTCCCACCATTTCCATTCTTGGGTGCCTATAAATGGAGAGATCATCACATTTGTACATGGTCTAGAAGATCTTTTCATGTGATCTAGGGATCTATGAATATTTGAATTTGTATTTATCTTTTAATAAATCTATTAATTCATTATGATAATAGGAATGTTACATTAGAATGAGATCCATTGGAATGAGGGTTAGTATGATATGTAGAGAATATTCCAAGAAACAATGTTTCATCAGGTCATGTTAATCGAAGTTTGAACATTGATGTGACAGCCATAGGTGCATGGTTCATTAGAAAGTGCTCCATCAGATCGATGTATCATGAGATTTAAATTTATTTTTATCCACTAAGAAAGGAATCTAAGAAGAAAAATTAGACCAAGGCCAATTAGATGGAGCCCACTGAACAAAGGTTACCATTCTAAGGTAGATGAAACTAAATATTTATGATGATTCTTTTTGGATATAGATTATTGTAAATATTACAACACAAAATGTACCTTATAGTATTGTTTATGTCATTTATTTTTTTATATAAGAAATTTATGATTTAGTTTACATGTGTAGTAGGTGAAGACTTAATGAAATATATCATAAATTAACAAGGAATGTGAATATTGTAACTGTGGATACTTTCTCGTCGCTAAAAATTATTATCATGATGGTGTCTAAGAATAAATCTAATGAAGAGGATTTGAAAAAGGATGGATGGGGGGTATAACCAACTATAATAGAAATGTTTATAAAGGGTTTTTATAATTTTTTTCTGCATGTATCTTTCTATTCTCGAATGAGGTTAGTGAAAAAATATATGTTGTTTAGACTATCCGGCAAGGCACAAAGTAGTTATTTATACCAAACCATGTAGATATAGAGCAATACATTATGATTGTATTTGATGCATAATAAATATGAGTTTTATAAGTTATAATTTAGTGTATAATAACATTTAAATGATTCATAGGTTGTCAATGTTTTATTAAAGATGTTATGAAACATTCATATACAAGAAAAGTAGCCACTGATTCACCCCTATCATTTGTCTCAATCCTATTTGGTAAAAATACATTAGAAATATCATATGATAAATATCAGATGATCCAAATCCAAGATGTATGAAATTATACTAAAATCCTAACATCATAGTCATATAATGTTAAACTATATGATAAATTCTCAACACATGATATAAACTATATCCTTACACTTTGAAATAAATAAGGGATGGCTCATATGACAAACATGGGATCCTTTTTGTCCAAGATTTATAATATAAAATTGAAAATACTTATGTACAGGTCATATTATGTTAACATATATGAATACTTACTCAGGACATGTGGTCAAACTATAGCCTTACCCTATGTAATAAAAATGGGTTTCCTTATATGAAAAAATTTGGACGTTCTATGTCTAATCTGTATGACTTAAACTAAAAATACTAACATCCTTAGAAAATTACATTATAATATACCCATACCTTATTTTATAATCATTGGATGCCTTAAATGAATATTATATGATGACCAATTCATATCTGTATGAATTTAATCTATAAAGATTAACATCCTCATATTATGATGCAAAAATGTGTCCCATCACTTTTGATCAATAAAGGGATGCCTCGTATAAAAAATATGGGATTTCCATGTTTGATTTTTGTTTCTCTAAACTAAAATTCATAATTTATTCAACGCATGATGTTATATGTATCCTTACCCAGTGTAATAAAACAATGATGCCTCAAGTGATAAATATGATACGATTAAATTTCCTCACCAAAGAGGATGACCCAATTATAGCATTGATATCCTACATAACCATGTTATAAAGATAACTATATAATATTTTCTAGTTACTTGGGATATTTAGTGAATTATATTCTACTTTATTTGAAATTCCACAACCCCAGTTACTCAGATTCAGAACATTATTACATAGCATTGACATGATCACAAAATATCAAGTCTCAAAAGAACGATTAGTTTAGTAGACTTGGAAATACTAGATACATTCATAAGTTTTACATTACATTAAAAAAGAAAAACTAAAAAAACTTAGTCTCTATAGGTCACACTCATATCCCTTAGAATATCCCTTCAGGTCAGTCATAATATACTTCTTCGCATCCTGGAAAAAATAAAACATATAAAGTGGTGAGCTCAGATGCTCAGTAAGGATAACAATATAGCAGAAACATTCATAAATAATCATAAACATTTAAGGCAATGTAAAAATAGAACAAAATCCTTTTAAACTTGAAATTCATAATAATATGGGAAAGATAAAATCAAATAATTCTATTTACTTATTCATATGGATATTATACTAGTCGAATAATCACATGCAATATCAATAGCCGCTTTCATAATGATGGAATTCATAATACCAGACTTCATAACCACATAGTCAAGGCCTTGTGCCAAGACTACAAATAATATTTTGTCAAAGCCTTGTTCAAAGACACTAGTTTGTCTCATGATACCTACTAATGCATCGAGGAGCTATAACAGGCTCCACCAGTCACTTACTAAGTCCAATTTATTCCTCATACAAAAAGGTTCAAACATAACATAAACATTCATATTAAAACTAGCATATTAAATTTCAATAATTTCTCCATAAACCATGAATGGTGTGAAGATAACACATCCACCATCAATCATATCACAAAACCATAAATACAATACGTAAGTTTTCTGTCATAATAAATCAACTTCAATTAAGCTTAAAAACCCATCAAAGGATGTTGACATAGATGAAATCAAAACAATTATTTAGAGAAATTTATCTTTCTATTTTGAAATCATTTGAAAGTCATATAATTATAAAATAAAAAAATTATTTTTAAAATATTCTTATAAGATTGTAAGGGAAGCTTTGACGGTGTTATAACAACAAAAAATAGCCGCACCTACTGTATAAGTTAAAAAAATTCTTACCTTAATTTTGTCGAAAAGGTCATAAGGAACCTTGTTTGGAAAATGACGGAAAGATTCCTTTAAAACCATTTTATAAAAATTAAAACAAGGGTATAAATGACTTTAACCCATAGTCTAGTAAATAGTAAAAATGTTTTGGAGTACATTTTTAAGAAACATGGATGGGATGATAAAGAGGTCCTAGTAGATTCTTACATAAAAACAACCTCAGATAATAAAGAGATTGTGAAATTAACCCTTACCTTGTACTTTTCCTTGGTCTAAGGTAGGTTAACCTCCTGTATAATGGTGAAATATTTGTTATTAAATTATTAAAGAACCATATACATTAATATGGTATCATATATGATCTTCTAATATTTCTTTGTTAATGATATTTCAGTAGTATCATCGTTTCAGGTGTTAACTAATTCATTTTCCTTTATATGATTTATTACGTAAGTAATGTTTGTTTTTGATCGGATGTATCTTATTCATATTCAGAATGATATTAAGTCTTTAAACATTATTTTTAATAATCAAATGAAAATTAGTCTTGAATGGATATGATGGGGAATGAATCTCATCGCGTTCATGGAGACGGTAATCCGTATGTACGCACGAGCGACAATATCATTCTTTTGATATTAAAATCATATATAATAGATGGTATATAATATATAAAGAATAATAAACATGTTATATTTATTATTTACATCAATTATACATCATTATTATACCCATCCAAATAATAATGTATTGAATAACAACTACACCACGACATGGAGAGGTTAAGTCGTACGTATGGTGATATGTCATTCATAGGGTGGATAATATAATTAATATGGTTGCACCATATTTATAATAACATCAAAGTATATATAATATAATGGATTTATTATTTTATAATGGAAAAAACAATGAAAGAAGAAGTGGATGAAGAAAATAACTTGGAAGAGGTGATGAAATATTTACCTCTTCTTCGGGTTCTTCCTTTTGATTTGATCAAAAGGGCTCCATGGGTTAGCTTTATGACTAAATAAAGGCCTCTAAGATGAATTTAGGATATTTGAGAGTATATTTGGGCAAATTTTTTCCCAGAAAAATGGCTTTGAAGGTGTTAATTTGATATAAGGGGAAGTGCCCTTTAATAAGAGGGGTGAGGGGAACCTTAGGAAAAGATTGAAATAATATTTTATAATAAAATTATTTTTGGTTTATAATGGATCCAAAATGATTTTTTTCAAGGATAAGGTGGGTATGAGTCGAAATATTCTCAACCAATAGGTTTTATACAGGTTTGGGTCACTATATTTACCTTATCTTTTAGATTTAACTCTTAGTTAAGTTGTTTGACATTTACCATGTCTCTTTGTATTTTTACATTATATGGTTAATAAACTTACTATAACAAGCCAAGAGAACCCCAAGTGGTTTATTATTAATATATATAACCATATATAGTTCATTTGGATTAACCTTATATTTTTAGGAATATTATATCAATTAATAATATAATATTTGTTTAAAAAACTCTTTTATGTCAATTCTGACACTATTTTGTATTTTGTTTTTGTTAAATTTATAAAATCATTATTACTTTGAAAAGAATTAATTTAATAAACCCTAACATGTCATATTAACGTAAAAAATTATTGGAATTCATTAAAAGTCTCAAATTACATTTATTTGGGTATTTATAATATCAATTATTTTAATATTTCGTTAATAAGGTAATTATTTCATCATCATTGTGTCATATATAAATTAAATTATTTAATGTCTAAAAATTATAAATAAAATACCATTATGTAGGATATCGTATTATATTTCTAATTATATTTATAGTCTAATTTATCTTATGTATAATTCTATATTAAAAATGTTTTAGTTATTAAACTATGATTTTAACTCTTTTAACTATTATTTAAGTAAAATAATAATAAATGTACAAATCTAATCCAAGTGGACCTAAAGAATCATATTTTACTACTAAGGTTGTTTTTGGTCGAATTACACTTATCCAATAGAATTACTATATGTGTTAGGGTAATAATAATATATTTTTTACCTTTAATTACCCTATTTACATTTAACTGTGGTAAATAAAACTCAAAAGTTAATATTCAACAAAAATTATTTTTATCTTATTAAACCACATTTTACATACTAATATCAACCGTGTCTCTTGGATTTTTTAAATTCAATTCACAGAAGTGGTAAAATTTAGTTTTATGCAAATTTGCAAATGCTCCTATGAGGTGGGTAAAAGATGGTAAAAAATTTGATAAAATTTTTATATATCTAAAATCATTATAAACTGACTCTTATGAATTAAATTGAACATATATAGGTATTATGTATCTATTTTGACCTAAAATAAATTTAACTAAATAATTATTTAAATAAAAAGTCGGTTTAAAACAATAACTCAGTGTTTTTCACTATTCATCAAAAATTGAAGGTTTTCAGAAAAATACCAAAAATTTACCCTAAGCTAATTTTGATATTCCAAATCCAAAAATGAAGTCCATTTTGAAAGATAAAATTTATAAAATTTCAAAAAGTGGGTATTACTATTCATAACGGCTAGTTTGATTGGTTGTGGTGTGTTTGAACTCGAAGTTGCGTACAACACAAGCTATTGTATTATTCTAAGGGAAACGTACTGTGGAAGCTTGGGTTGTTACATTCTTTCCTCTAAATAATTTCATCCTTGAAATTTCTAGGATATTACTACATAAAAAGATTTGGGTGGTTCTTCATCATAAGTTCCTTGAGTTCCCACATTGCCTCTTCCATCTTATGGTTTCTTCATAGAACAATTACCAGACGAGTAGTCCGGTTTCTCAACACTTGTTCTCTTATATCAAGAATCTTGAAAGGCTCTTTGCAATAAGATAGATCAATTTATAGTTCTAATTCCTCATAGGTGAGTACATGCGTTGAGTCAGGCATGTAGTTTCTCAACAGTGATACGTGGAACACATCATGAACTTTGGAGAGACTTGGCGGCATTGCCAAACGGTAAGCTATACCTTCAAGAAAACATTATCTCCTACCAGAATTTCCAAATCCTTCCTTCAGTTATCATCATAGCTCTTTTACCTACTTTGAGCTGTATTGATGTGGGTTTGGATTACCTTAACCTTTTCTATCATTTCCTTAACAAGTTTTGGGCCTACGAGTTTTCTTTCACCAACATCATCCCAACAGGTTATAGTGTGTGCAAAATCTCTTTCCATATAACGCTTCATATGGTGCCACCTAAATACTTGAATGGAATTTATTGTTATAGGAAAATTCTACCATATGTAAATATTGAACCCACATACCTTGAAAGTCAAGTGAGCATGATCTCAACATGTCTTATAAGGTTTGAATAGTCCATTCTGATTGTCCATCAGTTTGAGGGTGGTAGGTGGTGCTCTAATGAAGTTCAGTATCCAGGGCTTTCTGAATACTTTTCCAGAATCTTGATGTAAAATGGGGATCATGATCAGAAAAAAATCGATAGGGGTACTCCATGAAGTCTTAAAACTTCATTAATATATAGTCTTGCTAAACGTTCAAGTGTTGAATCTTCTATTATAGCAAGAAAATGTGCTGACTTGGTAAGACGATCAATAATGACCCATATTGCATCGTTCCTTCTAGGAGAATTTGGTAGTCCCATGACAATGTTCATCATAATATTATCCCATTTCCACTCAGGTATGGGAAGAGGTTTCATGAATCTTCCAGGTTGTTGCCTTACAGCTTTCATTTGTTGACAAACCATACATCTTGACACAAAATCAGCAATATCCCTCTTCATGTTGTCCCACCAAAAATGTTCTTTCAAATCTCTATACATATTAGTGCAACCAGGGTGTATAGAGAAATTGGATCTATGAGAATTATCTAACAATTCCCTTTTTAGATCAGGTATATTAGGAACACAAATTATCTTCCCAAATTTCAAAATCACATCTTCATATATAAAGTCTCTCAATATCTCGTCATTTACAGCTTTAATCTTCTTTTGAAAATCCTCATCATCGTTCTATGAACTCTTTATCCTTTCTAGTAAAGATGGTTTGGCAACCATTTGAAAAAGCATTGATGTTTCACCTTCCATAGTTATTCCCATACTCATAATTTCTATATCCATGTATATATGATCCTTTTCAACTCTCATCTTGTTAAAAACTCCCTGATCCTTTATACTCAAAGCATCTGCAACCTTATTTTCCTTCCTTGAGTGGTAGTTTATAGTGCAACCATAATCCTTGAATATTTCAATCCATCAACTTTGCCTCATGTTGATTTCTTTTTATGAGAAAATATACTTCAAACTCTTATGATTAGTATAAATCTCAAATTTTTCACCATATAAATAGTGTCTCCATATCTTCAAAGAAAATATTACAGCTGCTAACTCAAGATCATGAGTAGGATAGTTTTTTTCATGAATTTTAACTATCTTGATGCATAGGAAATAACTCTATCATTCTGTATAAGGACACAACCAAGTCCTTTCTTTCAGGCATCACTATAAATAACAAATCCATCATTCCCCGATGGTGGAGTCAATATAAGACCATTGACTAATATTCTCTTTAGTTCTTCAAAACATTATTCACACTATTTTTTACAAACAAATTTAACCCCTTTACGTGTAAGCTTTGTTAATAGGTTATCCAACTAGGCCAAATTCTGGACGAAATGTTGATAATAACCTGATAAACTAATAAAACTATGTGCCTTAGTTATACTCATCGGTGCTGGACATTCTTGGATTGCATTGGTCTTTTAAGGATCAATAGAGATTCCATCCTTAGAGGAAATATGGACAAGAAAATAAATCTCCTAAATCCAGAATTCACATTTGCTAAATTTCTCATATAATCCATTTCTTCTAAGAGTCTTTAGAATAATGCACAAGTTATTTTTATGATCTTCATAGATTTTAGAGTATATCAAGATAACATCAATAAATACCACTATGAATTCATCAAGATATTCAATTAAAACTCTATTAATTAGATTCATGAATACAGAGGGATCATTTCTAAATCCAAAAGGCATTATTGTAAACTCGTAATGCCCGTACCTGGTTCGAAATGCTGTTTTCAGAATTTCTTCCTTTTTCACACACAACTGATGATATCCAGATCGAAGGTCAATCTTTGAAAAATATTGATCTCTATGAAGTTGGTCGAATAAATAATCAATTCGAGGTAGGGTATACTTGTTCTTTATTGTTATAGCATTGATCTCTCTGTAGTCAATGCACAACCTCAAAGATCCATCTTTCTTCTTAACAAAAAGAATAGGGGCTCCCCATGGAGAAACACTAGGGAATATAAATCTATTATTAATCAATTACTCTAGTTGTTTATTTAGTTCCACTAATTTTATAGTGGCCATTCTATAAGGGGTCTTTGATATGGGCCTTGAACTAGGAATTAAATCAATGGAAAACTCAATTTCTCTTTCTAGAGGTTGTCTAGATAGATCTTCATGAAACACATCAAAATATTCTTGCACAATAGGTACGTCCTCTATTTGAACATTATTTTCCTCACCCATAATTATTTCATTCTCTTCCTCCCCAATAATTGAATTTAGTAGAGCTACTGGGGGTGGATCTAGATAAGAATCTAGTGGTGATGTTTCTACTCTAAAGATAAGGTACTCCTTATCATCATCGAAAATTATAACATCATTATTCTTATAATAAATTTCCACATCATGGTCTGAAATCCAATCCATTCCGAGGATTATATGAAATTAAATCATGGGTATGATAATGATATTAGTAGATAAAGAACATTTATATGACCTAATGGGAACTGATTCACAAAACTTTGTTGCGATGATACTTCCCTTATGTGTTTTGACTGACAACTCCCTTGTTAAGTAGAATTTCAAATATCTAATTTTCTTAGAAAATTGGGATAATATGAAACAATGAGATGATCCAAAATCAAATAAAGCAGTGGCTAAACCTAAGGAAACCATTAAATTACCAGCCACCATGTCTTTCAGAGCTTCAACCTCAGCAGTAGTGATCACATAATCTTGGCCTTTCTACCTTGTTCTTTTTTGAGGTAAGCTTCAATGGCTCTTAGGAAATTCATTTTCATAATGCCCCCTTTCTCTACAATTGTAGCATTCAACGTTGACAGCCTCTTTCTTCCCCTTCCAATCACGAGCTTGGTGGACTTTTTCACCACACTTGTAACAGACTCTCATTCCCTTTAGGCAAGTACTGGGGTGTTTCTTCCCACATTTACCACAGGATAGATATTCAACTTTTCCCTTCTTCCCCTTATTTCTATTTCTAGAGTGTTTAGTAGATATCTTATTCTCTTTATTTGATTTAAAGTCATAAGACTTAGAGAATTCCTTTTTTGTCTTGATAGCACATGAGACAATATATTCATACAACAAGAAGTATTTTGAGACTAATGCTTTCTGGGGAAATGGTTTTAACCCATCAAATAATCGACCAATCTTACTCTTTGGGTTACACATATAATTTTCTACATGCCTTACTAACCTTGAAAAGTTAGCCTCATACTTTGTGACATTATCATCCTCCTTTGTCTCAGACTCAAAAATTGTCTTTCCATATACGCTCTATGGTCATGAGGAATGTATTTTTATAATAACAGATCTTTAAACTCCCTTCATTCCATATTTGATAATTCATCATATTCCTTTGTGTTTTTAATCAATGACCTCCATTGATCTGCATCTCCAATGAGGTGATAAAATGCCATGACAACTTTTTCCCTTTCGCTACTCCCTAAAGCGCGAAATATTTTCTCTAAGGAATTTATCCATTACTAATCTACTAATGGATTTGTAATCCCATTGAATTTTGGTGGTTGTTGTCTCATGAAGCGGTCTAACATTGATCCTCCACATTGTAGATTAGGTTTCTCCATATGGGTAAGGTAATTATTCATAACCTGAGTGAGTTGTCCTGGTATGGTGATAAGATGATCTTAACCAATTGCTTCACGAGATTCACTATAATTATCTTGAGTAGGAGGTAAATACCTACATGTATTATGTGAATTGATACAGTTTCCATTCCTTCCACTAGGTTCCATCTCTAAACAATGGAACAAACTAGATTAGTTTATGAATCGAAATACATAATTCCATACTTGTAAAACACTTAACATAAATTGAACAGTTTATGGATATAATCCAAAAGCATAAAAATGTTTTCTTTGAGAAATTATATACTCATAAATTCTTCATAATGGTTTTTAAATAAAATTATAATTATCCTATGCATATACCCCGGGAGTGTCGTAACCAAAAGTGCAGCAAGGCCCATTGTCGTACACCAGTTTCCGTTCGAGTCTATCTCAAAGCGGTGTTTTTAGGTTTTACCCCTATGTACATCTGTGCTAGAGCCTCCTCTACCTGCTCATATCTAGACAGGGATGTATTTCTTAGAAGACTCAAAAAATATATACAATACTAAAATTCTAGGAAGTAATTCTATACTAATCCTCAAAGTATATCTTAGGATAATGTGATCTAATCAATGTTTATGTAAATCTAGTTTCCAAGGTTTGTACTAAACTTCCTCTGATAAAAATTGTAACGCCCTGACCCCAGTTACCCATAGTCGGTGCATTATTACATTACATTGGCATGATCACGAAAGATCAAGTCTTTAAAGACTGATTAGTTTAGTAGCCTTGGAAATACTAGATACATTCATAAGTTTAACATTACATTATAAAATGAAAAAATACAACAACATAGTCTCCATAGGCCACTATCATATCCCTTAGACTATCCCTATAGGTCAGTCATAATATACTAATTCACATCCTAGGAAAAATAAAACATAGAAAGGGGTGAGCTCAGATGATCAGTAAGGATAACAATATAGCATAAACATTCATAAATAAGCATAAACATTTAAGGCAATGTAAGACTAGAAAAAAAGCCTTTTAAACTTAAACTATAAAATAATATGACAAAGATAAAATCAAATAACACCATTTACTTATTCATATGTATATTCTACTAGTCTAATAATCACATGAAATATCAATAGAGACTTTCATAATGATGGAATGCATAATGCCAGACTTCCTAACCACATAGTCAAGGCCTTATGCCAAGACTAAAAATAATATTTTGTCAAGGCCTTGTGCCAAGACACTAGTTTGTATCATGAGACCTACCGATGCATCGAGAAGGTATAGCGGGCTCCACCCGTCACTTACTAAGTCCAATGCATTCCTCATATGAAAATTTTCAAACATAACATAAACATTCGTATTAAAACTAACATAAAAAATGTCAATACTTTCTCCATAAACCATGAATGGTGTGAAAATAACACATCCACAGTAAAAAATATCACAAAACCTTCAATACAGTATGGAAGTTTTGTATCATAATAAATAAACTTCAATTAAGCTTAAAAATCCATCAAAGGATGTTTACATAGATGAAATCAAAACATTTTTTTAGAGAAATATCTCTTTCTATTTTGAAATAATTTAAAAGTCATATAATTATAAAATAAAACATTTGTTTTGAAAATATTCTTATAAGCTTGTAAGGGAAGATTCGATGATGTTATAATGGCAGAAAATAGCCACACACAGCGTATAAGTTAAAAAAATATTCTTACCTTAATTTTGTCAAAAAGGTCATAGGGTACCTTGTTTGGAAAACAACAAAAAGATTCCTTTAAAACCATTTTATAAAAAGTAAAACAAGGTTATAAATGATTTTTACCCATATTTTAGTAAATATTAAAAATGTTTTGGAATACATTTTTTAGAAACATGGATGCGGATGATAAAGAGGTCTCATTAGATACTTACGTAAAAACAACCTCGGCTAATAAAGAGATTGTGAAATTAACCCATATCTTGTACTTTTCCTTAGTAAATGGTAGGTTAACCTCTTTTATAATGGTTAAATCATTTTTATTAAATTATATAAGAACCATATACATTAATATGGTATCGTATATGATCATCTAATATTTCTTTGTTAATGATATTTTAGTAGTATCATCATTTCGGGTGTTAACTGATTTGTTTTCTTTTATATGTTTTGTTACATAAGTAATGTTTGATATGGATGGGATGTATATTATTCATATTAATAATTATATTAAGTCTTTAAACATTATTTTTAATCATCAAATTAAAATTAGTCTTGAATGGATATGATGGGGAATGAATCTCATCGTGTTCGTGGAGACGGTAATCTGTACGTACGCACGGGCGACAATATCATTCTTTTGATATTAAAATAATATATAATAGATGGTATATCATATATACTGAATCATTAACGTGTTATATTTATTATTTACATCAATTATACATCATTATTATACCCATCCAAATAATAATGTATTGAATAACAACTACACCACGACGTGTAGACGGTAAGCTGTACGTATGCACGTATAGTGATATTCCATTCATAGGATAGATAAAATAATGAATATGGTTGTACCATATTTATAATAACATCACAGTATATAGAATATATTAGAGTTATTATTTTTTAATGTAAACTACAAGGAAAGAATAAGTGGAAGAAGAAAATAACTTGGAAGAGGTGATGAAATATTTACCTCTTCTTTGGGTTCTTTCTTTTGATTTGATCCAAAGGGCTCCTTAGGTTGGATTTCTGAATAAAGGAAGGCCTATAGGATTAAGGGAGGATAGTTGAAAGGATATTTGGGAAGCGTTTGTCTAAGCCAAATGGCTTTGGTGGTGTGAATTTTAGAGAAGGGGAAGTGCCCTTTTATAAGAGGGGTAAGGGGCACCATAGGAAAAGATTGCAATATTATTTTATAATAAAATCATTTTCAGTTTCTAATGGCTCCAAAATGATTTATTTCTAGGATAATGTGGGTATGGGTTGAAATATTCTCAACGAATAGGTTTTAGACATGTTTGGGACATTATATTAACCTTATCTTTTAGATTTAACTCTTTTTTAATTAGTTTGACATTTACCATGTCTCTTTGTATTTTTACATTATATGGTTAATAAACTTACTATAACAAGCCAAGCGAACCACACGTGGTCCATTATTAATATATATAAACTTATATAAGTCATTTTTTCAAACCTTATATTTTTAATAATATTATATTTGTTTAAAAAACTCTTTTATGTCAATTTTGACACTATTTGGTATTTTGTTTTTGTTAAATTCATAACAGCATTATTACTTCGAAAAAAATTCATTTAATCAACTCTAACATGTCATATTAACCTAAAAAATTAGTGCAATTCATTAAAAGTCTCAAATTACATTTATTTGGCTATTTATAATAACAATTATTTTAATATTTATTTAATAAGGTAATTACTGCATCATCATTGTGTCAAAAATAAAATAAAATTATTTAATGTCTAAATATTATAAATAAAATACCATTATGTAGGAAATTTTTTAGATTTCTAATGAATTTTTATAGTCTAATTTATCCTATGTATAACCCTATATTAAAAATGGTTTTGTTATAAAACTTTGATTTTAACCGAATTAACTCTTCTTTAAGTAAAATAATAATAAATGTCCTAATATAATCCAAGTGGACCTAATGTAACGCCCCGACCCCAGCTACCCAGATTCGGTGCATTACTTCATAACATTGGCATGATCACAAAAGATCAAGTCTCGAAAGACCGATTAGTTTAGTAGCCTTGGAAACACTAGATACATTCATAAGTCTTTCATTACATCAAAATTAAACAAACTACAATAACATGGTCTTCATAGTTCACACTCATATCTTCACTGACTATCCTTGCAAGTCAGTCATAATACACTTCTTCACATCCTGGAAAATATTTAAACATTGAAAGGGGTGAGCTCAGATGCTCAGTAAGGATAACAATATTGCGGAAGCTTTTATAAGAAAACATAAGCATTTAAGGAAATGTATAACTAAAACAAAAGCCTTATTGAACTTGAACTTCAGCATAATATGGAAAAAGTAAAATAAAATAATTCCATTACTTACTCACATGGATATTCTACTAGACGAATAATCACATGAAATATCAATAACCACTTTCATAATGAGGGGATGTATAATGCCAGACATTCTGAAACATTTTGTCAAGGCCTCGGCCAAGACGTCTAAAATGATTAAGGCCTCGGTCAAAACCATAAATCAAATTGGGAAAGGGCCTCGGCCAATTCCACTTCTAGTTGTCTCATGAGACCTATCGATGCATCGAGGAGCTATAGCGGGCTCCACCCGTCACATATTAAGTCCAATACATTCCTCATATGAATAGGTTTAAACATAAAATAAATATTCGTATTAAAACTAGCATACGAAATGTCAACAATTTCTCCATAAACTATGGATGGTATAAAAATAACACATCCACAATCAAATATTTCACAAAATGTTCAATGGAAGTTTTGTATCACAAATCAATTTCAATTAAACTTAAAACCCATCAAAGGATGTTGACATAGATGAAATCAAAGCTATTTGAGAGAAATATCTCTCCTTTTTGAAATCATTTAAAATCCCCATAATTATAAAATAATACATTTACTTTGAAGATATTATTATAAGCTTGTTAGGGAAGCTTCGACGAAGTTATAATGGCGGAAAATAGTCACACCCGTCGTATAAGTAAAAAAAACATTCTTACCTTATATTTGTCAAAAAGGTCAAAAAGTACATTGTTTGGAAAACGACGGTAAGATTCCTTTCAAAAACGTATAAGGTTATAAATGACTTTAACCCATTTTCCATTTAATAGTAAAAAAATTTTGAAAGACATTTTTAAGAAACATGGATTTGGATGATAACGAGGTCCCAGTAGATAATTATGTATAAACAACCTTGGATAATGAAGAGGTTGTGAAGTAAACCCTTACCTTGTACTTTTCCTTGGTTGGGGTAGGTTAACCTCCTGTATAATGGTGAAATAATTGTTATTAAATTATACAATAATCATATACATTCATATGATATCATATATGATCTTTTAACATTGCTTTGTTAACAATATCTTAGATTTATCGTTGTTTCGGGTGTTAACTTACTCGTTTTCTTTTATATGTTTTGTTATGTAAGTCATGTTTTTCATGGATAGGTTGTATCTTATTCATATCCAGAATTATATCATGTCCTTAAACATTATTTTTAAATCATCAAATGATAATTATACTTGAATGGATACGACGGAGAATGAATCTCATCGCATTCGTGGAGACGGTAGTCCGTACGTACGCACGAGCGACAATATCATTATTTTGATATTAAAATAATATATAATTGGATAGTATATCATATATACAGAATCATTATCATGTTATATTTATTATTTACATGAATTACATATCATTATTATACCCATCTAAATAATAATATATTGAATAACAATTACACCACAACGTGGAGACGGTAAGCCGTGCGTACGCACGTATGGTGACATGTCATTCAAATGATGGGTAGAATACTGAATATGGTTGTTCCATATTTATAATAACATCACATTATATAGAATATACTGGAGTTATAATTTTAGAATTGAAATAATAAACAAAGAGGGAGTGGAAGAAGAAAGAAACTTGAAAGAGGGTGATGAAAATGCTACCTCTTCTACGGGTTCTTCCTTTTGATTTGATCAAAAGGACTCCTTAGGATGTCTTTATGACTAAAGTAAAGCTTCTAGGATGAAGGGAGAGAAGTTGGGAGATTATTTGGGCAGGGTTTGGCCGAACCAAAAGGCTTGTAAGTGTGAATAAGGTGGTAGAGGTGGGGGCCTTTTATAAGAGGAGAGGAGGGGCACTTTTGGAAAGATTGAAATGTTACATTATTTCACAATGCTTTTCGGATTCTAAAGGTCCCAAACTTATATAATTAGAGGCTAAGGTGATAAGGTTTCTAAATCTCCTCATCCAATAGGCTTTGGACAAGTGTAAGCCTTGGATTTTGCATTATCTTCTCATTTTATTTAAATCGTTAAATAATGAGGTCATCGCTACATCGTAATGATGTCATAAATAATTTAATTTATTTAATGTCTAAAAATTATAAAAAAAATACTATGATGTAGGAAATCTTTTTAGCTTTCTAATGAATATTTATAGTCAAAATTTGGACTTGTGTAACCCCACTTAAAAACTGTTTTAGTAAAATAACTCATGTTTGTGTCAATTTAATTTTAACATTAAATAAATATATATTAATGTCATTTTCCAGCTAAAGTGGATCCATGGGGTCCTCAAGTTGACCCATGGGTTGTCTTGGTCGGCCATGACTCATCCAATATGAGTAGGACAAGTGTCATGCTCATCTCATATTATTAAAACATTATTTTTACCTTAAACTACATTAATTACCTCTAATCGCGATTAAGAACTTAAAAGTTACTATTCACCAAAAAATTATTTTAATCTCATTGAACCACATTTTACTTCTTAATGACAACCATGTATGTCAGTTTTTGAAAATAAAATCACAGAAGTGGTAATATTTCATTTTAACGAAAAATCAGTTTTTAACAACCACTTAGTGGTTTCACTATTCATCAAAAATTGAAGTTTTTCAGAATAAGGCCAAAATTTTACCCTAAGATATAATTGATATTCCAAATTCAAAAATGATGTCTATTTTACAAAATTACAAACATATAAGTTGTATTAATTAATTTTATAATTAATTCCCGCTGTTACAACAAATAGCGTGTTTTTAAGAAACAATTTATATCAAAAGTTTGGCAATTGTTTATATCCAATTTCAATGTTAAATTAATTCTAATGACCACCATTGGATAAAATTGTAAAAATATATTCTAATTATACTTTAAAACCACTAAATATTATAATTTACCACTATAAATTATTTTGATTAAAAAAGTTGTTTTAAGTATTTTTCACTATTCATAAAAATTTAGAAGTTCTCAGAAAAATACCAAAAATTCAACATAGGCTAATTTCAATATTCCGAATCCAAAAATGAAGTCCATTTTGATAAATAAAATTTATAAAATTTCAAAAAGTAGGTATTATTATTCACAACGGCTAGTTTAATTAGTTGTGGTGTGTGTTAGAGCTCTAGGTTGCGTACAACACACGCTATTGCATTATTCGAAGGGAAACGTACAGTGGAAGCTTGGGGTGTTACACCTAAAGGATCATATTTTATTCCTAAGTTTATTTTTGGTTGAATTACACTTATCTAATAGAATTAGGACATTTTTTAGGGTAATAATAATATCATTTTTTACCTTTAATTACCCTATTTACTTTTAACCGTGGTAAATAAAAATCAAAAGTTATTATTCCTCAAAATTTATTTTTATCTTATTGAACCACATTTTACTTAATAATATCAACTGTGTCTCTTGTATTTCTTAAATTCAATTCATAGAAGCGGTAAAATTAAGTTTTATACAAATTTGCAAATGCTCCTAGGAGGTGGGTAAAAGACGATAAAAAGTTCGATAAAATTTTTATATATCTAAAATTATTATAAACTGACTCTAATGAATTACATTGACCTTATATAGGTATTATGTATCTATTTTGACTTAAAATAAATTTAAATAAATAAGTATTTAAATAAAAAGTCGGTTTTAAACAATAACTCAATGTTTTTCACGATTAATCAGAAATTGAAGGTTTTCAGAAAAATACCACTAATTCACCCTAAGCTAATTTTGATATTAAAAAATCCAAAAATGAAGTCCATTTTAAAAGATAAAATTTATAAAATTTTAAAAATTGGGTATTACTATTCATAATGGCTAGTTTGATTGGTTGGGTGTGTTAGAACTTAATTTTGCATACCAAAAAAGCTACTGTATTATTCAATGGAAAACGTATCGTGGAAGATTGGGGTGTTACATTATTGGTATACTTAAAAATTCCCCCCAGGGAAATATCATATATTTTAACATTATAACCTTGTGGCCTCTATTCAGGGTGAGTCTACTATTTATCGATTGGGAAGCTAGTCCACCCTCAATATAGGTCCACATCCTAATTACACAACATAAAACTATATGATATTTTCCTAGCTATATGATATTAAACTAAAATATACCCTATGTGAAAAGAATACAATTCCTCCCGTGACAAACAAGATATTCCAAAATTTTCAAGTGCTTGATGCCTCATGTAATACTCATGAGACAACCCCAAAATAGTTCCCAAAGAACTCCTAGTAATATTTAACCCACAATCATATTAGTTGGCCTAAAATGGTTTCAAAATACCCCATATGTCCCTATTTATTACATGTGGCTCCCATATACCTCCCTTTAAGGTGTAATCCCCAATCATACTTCCTTAGCTTATCAGCTAGATAAAATTCAATCATGAACCAACATGAGGAGGAAACAATGGGAATTAATTATTTTCAATACCACATATATCACCATTAATCCTATGACACCCCACCTCGGGGTGTAAAAATGAATTGGGAACTTCAATAAATAATTTATGCCCCATGTCCATGAACATGTCATTAAACTATGATGTCACACCATGTAATTACCATGGGATTCACTACATGAGAAAATGGATTCCTTGTGTAATGAAAAAAGAATCCTTTCGTGATAATAATGAGGTGATAAAAACATCATGGAGATACATTCATGTATAGGACCCCAATGACACTATTTTTACCTCTATAGTAAGTTTTGTACCTTGGAACGATCCCACGATGGTATAATCGATATCAGTTTAAACTACTACATCCACACATTCTCACCAATTTATATTAATCATCATGTTCAACATTTTTACCTCATGAATTTCAAATTCATTATCTGAATTCATATATAATTAAATGAAACTGTAGAATAAATTTATCCACCACATAACAGGTTTCCCTAATGGTCAATGATAGTCACCCACGAAATCACGTTTAGAACATGGTCTGGCTTGATTCTTAGATCCATGGGATATGTCGTGACATCATAATATTTTATCATGGGACCAACATAACTTCTGAACTATTGTTGGGTCTTCCCCCTTAGTATAATTTCAATAATCTCACATCAAAATGATCTTCTAGAGTTCTTTACCATATGGTGGATTAAATCCAAAAGTTCTTCAACCCATCGCTAGAGTCCCAATATTTCCACATCCACAATTCTTTCATTAAATTGATTGGATCCTATCACCCTATAAATCTAAATAGCCCCCATATGGGAATGGATACTTGACAAAATAGATCACCTACCATCCTTGGTACACATGTTGAAATATCATTAGAATTTTATGTCAATTACCATGCTTTGATCAGGTCCAATGTTTGATCCCTCATTTTTTCACCACATCTTTGATTGGTGAGGTTGCAGGACATGTGATTTAAAAAAGGTCAATAGACATTCCCTTCCAATAAGTCACCCATTTTTCTGGACCATGACTCATAAGTTAAGAAATAACTTCCATTAAACATCCCATTATTCTTATGATGTTTCAAACCCATTTTTTAATCCACCATACTTCCATGTATATTGAACAAGCTTGTTAGCATCACTGGAAATTTCATAGGTCTGCATATTTTTCCACATATGGTGCTCCCCTTTATAGAAAGGGGAAATACCCACCACTATTTTATTTTTAAAATATTAATGGATGATGTGAGGTTAAATGTCATTAAAAACTGACCCCAAGCACGTTTTGGGATCGTTCGTGTTCCATATATAGAGTTCCACCCCTTAAATGGTGTTAACTCAATGATATTAATGTAGGATCCCTTGTATAATAATTATGAAGTAATACTAAGGTAAACATGACATAGAGATCTTTCATATTTCAATGGGCACTCATATCCCCCTATTAAAATTTTTATAATGATATTTATTTCCATACAAATACATTTGTGATACAAAACCCCCTTTCTCCAAGAACCATGACAATAAATTTGGTGCAGCTCACTCTATAGATGTAAGTGTGGTTAAAGGCCTCTACCTCCCATCTATGATGTTTGGTTTGAACACCCTAATTCCACACATATCCCCATAAACAAATTTTCCCTATTTTGTCCAATCATCAAGATAATAATGTATTTGTAATCATGCAACCTAATCCCCATGACTCTAAACTAGAAGCACCCCATTTATGGACATAGTTTCATGATCATATTCCACATAGATAGTGTTCATACATATGATGATTTGAACTATAGAATAATATTTGCATCAACGCCTGAATGTTCATACCTACTTCCAATATTAGTCTCCTATAATGCATTATTCGTGAATTGTGTGTGGCTTGATTCCCATTTTTATGGGATTTTTTGGTATATCTAGACTCACTATCTCAGACCCATATACAAATACCATCTTCAGGATAGATCCTAGTAATTATAATTTGTCCCATAAAATCTCTATTTAAATATTATTTTCAATGTTTTTGAAACAAAATAATATAACAACCCCCATACAGTCATAGCATCATGGCCATAATGTAGATGAATCTTTCCCATGGATGTCTCATGTAGCACTATGTCTCATAAGACCAACTTCCAAACTATGTTTACATTCATTTTGTGATTAAAAAAATCCCTAGAACACATTTTACCATATGGTATAGACTCTATGACCTTAGACTATGAGATATTGTCAAACACAATGATGTAAAATTGTATTTATCCAGCCATACATATGCCCCTAAATTTGTATCCATCCAGTTAGACTGACATGACCCTAATCAATCCCTATTAAGAGGGATACATAAATATTTTAAGTTATAACCCCATAGAGGAAAAATGAGAAATAGGTATCAATTTTTATCAATATCACCATTACAATCAAGGAAAATGAAATAAATGCCATAATGGATGATGTACAAAGTAAACAAGTCTCATCAGTGATCCCTAAAAAAAATTTGTTAAGCTTGATAGAACGACTTATTTAGGTAAATGTTAGTGAAAAATAATAACTACTAACTTTATTAATTTCAACACACATGTATTGATCAAAAAATTATGATATATTCTACATATTTCCAGAATGTCAATTTGAATAATATAGCACCATTGTCAATGTTATATGACCTTTATCTGCAATAATAACATGACATCACCATATGATATTAAAATGTTTCTTCAATTCCTCATGAAAAGGAATCCAATATTCATTAATTCGAACCAAATTGTATGATATAAAACTAAAAAATATTTTTCCATTTACTAGAAGAACCATTTTCAACATAATGAAACATGTCACTTATCAACCCACTCGAGATTATTGACCATATATTAGAATCCATGATCACACTTCACTCTATAGGATAGTATATATCATGCTCATACCAATAAATCAGCCTAATGTGTTCATAAACATGGGGGAATAATCCAAATATCCTTGGTCTATATAAAAAAATCCCATTAAATTTTCACAATGTTTTGATCCTTCCTTGATTTGTACAATCAATATCTTCCATGACTAAATGATCCCCCAAATGGAAGGGGTCTCTCACCAAAATGGCTCTCCAACCCATCATGGGAACACACCTAAAATTAATTTATATAAAATTTCTACAAGTACTGTTTTTCAAATATGCTCAATGGAAGACCCTCATTTTTATATCCCTAATAAAGTATGTATGATAGTGGATTATGTGTTTTTAACACAGTCATCAATAACCCTCCATCGTCTACTATATCCTCCTTGTGTTCCACATATAGGACATCCTGATTCATATCCTATGTATTCCACTATATTTTTCATAAAATACCACCTCTTAGGTGTTAATACACTCATGGAACTAAGAATGGTAAAAAAAATTAGTCACTGGTGTGAAGATCTACTCTCCAACCATGGTTTTCTTGGTCAGGATTGTCCCAATTGTCGATGTGTCATTCTATTATTGAAAGATCATTCCATGCCTATTAATATCATATAAATGAACATTCTTCTTTTTCCTATTGTTTCTCAAACTAATAACCACTCAATATCTTTGAGATACTTATATTCTATTTTATTATTAATATTATTGAAATATATAAAAAAATTATATCATAAAACTAATATTTCCTAAAATCCGGGTTATGGTGAGATCGGACATCCATAGGTTCTTGCATCTATTTTATTATGAAATAATGAAAATAAATCCTATGGATTCACCTTAGTTATTGATAACTCTTAGGGTTTAATCCTTTATAGGGTATCCTCCAAGGTCTATTTCCTTCTATCTAGCTCCATTTCTTCCTCCCTGATTGCAAGGAACACATCATATTGATATATCTATACTAAAACATTTTTAAAACAATAATCAACCTAGAGAGATGATTACCAAATATCATCACACTAAGAATCTGCCATCTGTAACCTTAGTTAGTTGATGATCCCTACATTGTACAAGGATATTAATTCTAGATTTTCTTCTTACTCCTCTAATAGAGAATATTCTTACTTAGCTACATAGAATGACTCAATACCTTTATACTTCTCCTTATTATAGATGGTATGAGACTATTGATGCTTAATTAAGACCAAATCAATGATATTATTGATGGAAAACACATGGTGGGAAGGATCATATGAATCTATTATTCCCAAGTTCAATAGTTAGAGGTGGAGGGAACCAATTTGAATCACTAGTTCCTCCACCAAGGTGTAGGTGATGAAATTCTTTCTACTTATCCATGAACAACATTGAATAATGAGGTTATCCATTTAAACATTATAAAAAATTTCATTTTGGTCCTTGTATGGTGCATTTTTATACTCATTGAATTATTCAAGAACTATGGTAGAGAATCCCCACTATAAGATTATATAGGACGGGTTGGGCTCAATATCATGAGGAGATCCAAATATTTAATAATAGTCACCAGTAATATCATTTTAAATAGCCTCAGGATCCACCTCCCTCATAGACACAACCGTGTCTATAATGAGTTTCAGTTCTTTGATCTGTTTCGACTCACCCATAGCAGTTCGCCCCCTAAGGGATGACTGGACGAAAAGAGAAAGCACCCAAACACCTTCACCTATGTCCCATTTTGAAGAGTGAATTTCCCCTAAACACAATTTTTGAAAAATGTAATATAATTAGATCAGTTTATGTAAATAAATAAAATAAAAATAACATGAAATGATAATGTGATACTTACATGTGGAATTTCCTAAGAAACATCCACATATAGGTCCTCAAAATGTAAATTGACATATAGAAATCATTTGGTTTAGTTGAAACCACACAATCTTCTACATAACCCATTTTAACTATTTGGGAAGAAGTAATGAAAGTTAATAAATCATGTTAGTATGTAATTATATTAAGTATACTAAATAATCATAGTGAATCCAGCTAAAAGATATTTATTGTCATACCTTTATGGGGGATAGGGATATCAATGATGATTCACTTAGGTATACCTTATCCAATGATAGTTTGTGATTATTCTTGGATTCTTGGGAGAGGGACCCCTTTTATAACTTGGGGACCAAATTGTCTGGAGCTTCCATTCCATCCACCTCCATACACACCTCTTCCGTTTTGGCATAAGAATTTTTTTTTTTGAGTTGGGCTCCCTAATAACTTCTATAAAACTATCATAAGAAATAATAAAGGCCCCATGGATCTCTTAAAATGATTCATGTATGATTTATCATCATTCAATATAGTAAATCAAGGAATGAAAAGTGTAAATACATAGATGATTGACACTCCAAAATCCTACCTTGATGAATAAAATCTTGGTAAAGTCATATTTCCCATCATTAATGTCACTAATCTCTGAAAAGAATTCATGGTAATCATCTTAATCCCAAGGCACCTCATCACTGGATCCATATCAATCAGTTTCATGATTTTCCACATCATGGGATACCCTCTCAATTATGGTCATTTACATGGTCCTCATTACTATAATCACCCATACCTTGGAAGTGGTAGTATCACCTACTCCACAATATATAATTAAGGTATCCATGCCATTTCGGTATGAAAATATCTCTTGAAATATCACTCATTCAATGATTCATGCAAGTTTGGTCACCAAAAACTCAATACCCCATCAAGTAATACTCTTCCATAATTACTACACCATCAGGGATTGTCGCAACATTCCTCATACCGCCTAGAGTGTGGGGTAGTCAACATTACTTTTCGAAGGAATTATTTATCATAGGTTCATTCATAGTTCCTCACTGGGATATTTCACCATCATAATATATCCATTATCTTTTTCATGTGATTTTTTTGAGGGATCCCTAGCACTCCTGAGGGTGGAGTCCTCCCAGGAACCTGATCTCCATCCATTTATTCCTTATCCTGATCCATTTGTTCTTGACATTAACCTTGTTGTGTGTCCTTCCATAAACCTTGATATTCTAGTGGATCATTTAACAGTTCCACTATCATGAAATATTGGCATATGATTTCACATGGGTACATCACTACTTAGCTTTTGTCATAGTTCTGGGTGAGGTCATCATTTGGGTTGGTAGGTAGGAATTTAATTACTACTTCGGTGCCTTCAACCACAAACATCTACCATAGTTGGTGAAGGATACTAGGGAACCTCTCACCATATAACCCCATATGTAAACAAGATACATTTTATTCATGATTCATATAAACTATATGGAAATAAACGTGGAAGTATATAGTTTATAAGAGGTTTTTTCATAGATCATTGAACCTAGAACTCCACCATCAACAGAATGGAGGTATTCCATCAACTCTTGTGTGACCTCCAAATTGTCAACCAATTTTTTCCATAGGTTACTAAATGCACTAAAATATATGTTCCCAATATTTTATATGTTCAAAATCACCCTACCTTTTATGTGTTTCACTTGTTATACCCCAATGATGTTAAGGAGTAACAATCGTAGACAACAATTTAGGGGTGTAATGTAATTTAAGAACTCATAACCACTAATGTAGTCTATTATCCTTCAATGGTGAAACTAAAATTCATCATCAATACAATAGGTCATGTATCCTCTTATGTGGTTCCAAAACTGGTAGTAAAGTGTGGGTAGAACCCAGACAACTAGGTTCACATGGTTCCCTGATACCATGATGGATGCCACCATTGGCGTCATAGTCTATAAAAATATGTATGAATCCATGACTGGTAGAATCCATCCACTCATTAATATGGACATGAACACCACATATCACACTGCTAGGAGGTAGTCCATAATGGTGTAACCTGGTTTAGTGTAGAGACCATCCATTAGTATTAGGGAATAGAACCACTACCACCTCCTATAATAATACACCAAACATTACATCAGATACCATGGAATCTTATCATATAACACATTCAGTAGAAGGAAAAAATGTTTCATTAATAAATGATAATTGTTAAGGGGGGTTGATTTTACAACACCCTAGTCAATTACTCTTAGGTGACCTTGATTCCACTGGCATCTGCTCCATTTTCTACCATGCATAGGGATCCATGAGGATCTTTTCATTCTGATATCCCATCGAGTGGATCCATCCAATATGTTAAATATTCTACAAATCTTATCCCAACTTCACAGTTATGAAAGTATAGGATATTAATATATGTGGTCCAAAATATGAATATCTTCCGAAGAAAATCTAAGTGTTGAAAAAATAGAACTTTTTTGTCCATACTAAATCATATAGTATAATATGAAGTAACTTTTCCTCATACTCTTCATAGGTGATGTGTACCATGTATTGACATCAACCATTATTATTGAAGCTCTCCCTAGGTCTTATATCACAATACTTAGACCAGTTCATAAAATCATTTTAGATGATGGAAATGAACGATGATTTTATTGTGAAAGGGTAGTTTTACGATTCATGAAAAGATCCTCCCACATTGATGTGAATATGGTTGAAGCAACAAATTGATCATTTGGGTTTTCCATTTCCAAATTTTTTTTATTTTTTAAAAATTATTGATCAACAAAAGGGTCCTTGATAACGAAAAGGTAAATTTTCATCAAAATTCTAAATAGAATATGCAAAATTATGGTCGTTGTGTGCCTATTGAACCACATAATAACGTTTCTTGAATATAAAGGTTTAATGCTGAAGAGTTTTTTAATGAAAATTATAATTTTAATCCATGGAATCCTTCACATAGAAAATAGTTTTATTATCCAAACATAATGTTGTGGGACATGGAAGAATTATTCCAAACAATTCATCATTTTTCTCAGAATATGACCTTCCAGCATTCCATCTGTTCCAATTTTGAAGAAGGGATATATTAAAAAATAATGAATCAAACCCCAAAATATGGGATTTCCTAAAAAATAGACAACCAATCCAAATGGATCATTATAGTTCTCATAGAATGAGTGTGAAAAACATTAGGTCATTGTGTGCAACTTCCTATTGTAGCACACAAAAAACATACATGTTTACGGTGATTCAAAATGACCAGGTTTCACGGGACCTTTAATAATAAATTATGTATTTATGAAGATAGTATTGTAAAAAATTAACTAATATGAAACTTTTATATTACCACACAATCGATTTTTCAATAAAATTAACCGATGAACCACTGCCTTGCATGTCCTTCCACTAGAAAAAAAATTCTGAAATGAGAGAAAACACTTTTAAAAATATAGTAATGGTTTCAAACATGAATCACCCATTCCAGATATAAATAGATCTTCACCCAACCTTTAGGGGATGAATCCCTAAAAGTAAATGCATTGTCTCTAGATTCTGAAACACTTTCATTCACAAAATCTTGAAACTCCATTATCTCAATGGATTCCCAATCATAGATAACGTACTCAAAAAACCTAATATGGTCTCCAAAAATTCATGGATCATGTTCGGGATGTCCTCATGTAACTTCCCTTAATGTCTAGGTTGTTTTTTCTTGATGATTTTCTACCATGATACTCCAATATTTTATCGACCTAAGATTTTTCAAGCACCTATGACCCCAATATAAAATTCGTATACATATAATAGAACCCATTTATTGTGAAACTCCACTTGTACACCCAACTGCATAGTTACCCAAAACATATTTTTGGACCCTAGCCAAATAACTCCTTCTTCCAAAGAATCTTTCATTAAGGTTGATTTCATAGGTTACTTACACCTACTCCCACTGGGTTCACTTATGTATTAATCACTCAGATGACCAATATCATAAAACCTCAAGTCAGGGTTCATTTATTCAGGCATTTACATAATATTCCTATCAATTTTTTCTCTTGAACCTATGAAACCTAATTTTTAGGACCCCATGTGTTGCATCACTATTTAAGTTTTTTGTTTCTTGTTCCATCCAAGTGCACCTATGAATCATATATTAAATACCCGATGGTATCTTCCTCATAAGAAAATTTCCACCATTACCTATTGGCTGGTATAGTGCGGTATCCTCCTCCCTAAATTGGAAATTGTAACCTTGGTCATATGCCCACATGTCTAAAATGAATGATGTAAAACTGTAGAGCCCAAAATCCTTGTCATATGATGTTAAAATACATGAAAGCATCCTATACCCATGATGTTAATAGATTCCCGACAATATGTGTAGAATATAATCCTTCCCATGTATGTATGGAATGTGATGACACCCCTCCAAACCATTGTGAGATTATTCCCTACCATGGGTTACAAATATTGGATTCCTTATATATGAATCACATGGGATGATACCTCCATTATATGGACATCTATTTATGTATGTATCAAAATATCCCTCATGGTTTTCCCTTCCACTACATGAGAATCCATATCCCACGAAGAAATGATACAAGGGTCAAACATGTCTCAAGACCATTAATTGTGAACATGAACTACATGGGAATTTCAACATGTCACCTAAAATGGTATGTTGGATTACTCCTTCAGGTCTAATACTTATACACATGAGATAACTTCCAAAGGCCCCATCATGATCACCTAATATCATCATAAAATCTTAATTTCTCCCCCATATAATGTGGAAACACAAAAGTTTGATCATCTCCCCTAGGAAACACTCAACTACCAACCTATCCCCACAAGGCATTAAATATATGACTAACCTTCCCCCAAAAGATGCTAATCCATTTAAAACACATGTCTTAAATAAATTAACATTATGAATAACCAGTCCCCATAATAAATTAATGTAATGTCTAATCTATCTACATATGTTGTTAATCATGTGACCAACCTAACTTCACAATGCATTAAACATGTGATCAACCTGTCCCAACATGATGTTTAACATGTGAACCAACTATCCCAATAATAAATTCAACATTTGAACAACCTATAACCATAAGATGTAAAACCTATCTCTAATCTATCGCAATAAGTTATTAATCAGTTTACCTCACCAGATGAATCACTTCCTCTAACTGGTGTGATGAACATGGGATGCCTGATGTAAGGGTCCTTATAAGTCTAATACACCTAGTAAAATTTTCAATGTGATATAAATGGGATTACATGGGTTATATTCCTGTTATTAATAATATATTATATTATATAAATATTTAAAAATTAAGAAATTATAAATCCTAACACACCTAATGTCCCTAGAAGTCTAGATTTGTGCAACACCACAATTACCTCTAGATACATGAAGAGGCCCCATTATAATAAAATTATTTTAATTAATATCCATCCAACTCTATATGGATCTAGGAAAGATCTTAATAACAAAAAACCAAATCAATTAGGGAGACCCATAATTGTAAATTATTTCTAATTAGGACACCACTAAAGATGGAAGTGACTTCTCATTGTTTTGATGAAGGACCAGAAATCACAAGCCATGGTGGTGGAAATTGATGAATTTTGGAGATAAGTAATATGGGAAAAAATAGACCCCCATGGGAATGTGTGAATATTCCATAGAAATAAAAACATTAATGAGAGTATATGAATAAAATCCAAACAACCAAACCCCATGTGCGAATCTGACATAATGTGTTGGAAAACAACAGGTTTCTAAGAAATCGTATTAGCATAAATATTAAATTCTAACAAAATCATGAATTTTTTTTATTCAAATAGAGTTAATTATATTATAATAAATCAAATGGATAAAATATAACATTAATTACACAATAAAAATATAGTTTAAATTTTAATTTATTTCTTAATTAAATAATATGAAATGAAAACATTTGAAATATTAGTGTTATTCATTGTTCACTAGAAGATCAATATTTTCCAAAAAATTAGACAATATTAAATTATAACCATATTTATATGATTATTCTCAAAAAAAATATTTATATATACTATTATTACTATAATTGTAAAAAAATAGTCATAATTTCCACACATAAAATTAAATAAATAAATTTAAAGAATGTTTTTCTCATGAATAAAATGACTTAAACAAAATTATATTCTTATTTCCCTTGAATTAGTAAATAAATTTTTATTTAATATTAAACTTATATATTTATTTTATAATGTGTTTAATTGTATTCACATAATCTAATTCAATGGATATGTTATAACAATTATAATAATATTTTCTGGTTCACTTATTGATGAGGTTTCTAGTTTTATATGATATAGGGAATAATTACCTTTAAAAATATCAAGTTGTTACATTCCTAAATAATTAATGAAGGCATATATACCCTGACTAATATGTTTTAATCATTCCATGCTTCTTGTCCTACATCATTCCACCCCATCTAGTAATCATGGTTTTATGATCATAATTCTGAATGTTGTGTCACCCCCAATACAATGAAATGTTGCATCATGTTAGACCAACGTTTCTTATATGGGAATCACTCTTATAAGTGGTGTGGGGTTGGAAAATATTATTTCTGCTAGAACCACTATATTTATTTTGATCATATCGCATAGTGATTCTTATTTATCCCTCACTTACATCACATTCAAGTTTCTCAGAATCCATATATCAATTCCACATGTGGATGATCGTATGGAAGCACACCACACTTTACAACATTCATATTCAATGTGGACATAATTATGGATGATAATAGTAAGCTCGAATTCCCAAAAATTGATCCCTCTATCCCATTAATGCCTTCCCAAACGACTTAGTTTCATTGATTCATTTGCCTTATCCCTTATCAGTCTACCTTCTTTACACTTTTTTTAACCCATAGTCCTTGTAGGTAGAGGTAAATAAACTTATAATTCAACAAAGGCTCATTGGCCTAAAGGAAATTTATGGACCAGACGTCTTATGACCATTATGACCAATTTTATAGCCTGAAAGATAATTTTTACTTAATATTTCAACAACTACAATACCTACTAATGTATCTAATATTATTTCTAATACAATAATTATATATTAAATTGTAAAAACTCTCTACCTAATTAAAACCCTCGGATTATTCAATATAATATCGTTGGGGTTAACAATTCAACTACACGCATAAATACAAAAAAGTGTGCATGGTATCATTTAACTCTTAATTGAGTGCACCAACTAAGCCCAATGCACAGTGCTTAATACCAATTAATGATAATGGATTTTGAATCACTTTTTTTATAATTTGAACAATGTTTTTATACTTATGGGATTAAATCCTACTCTATTTTTGAAAATGGATTTTAAATTATTACTAGTTACTATTATAAATTTCATATCTGTTTTTAAATTAAACTTCACTAAAATGAAAAAATATAATCACATTTATTTTAAAAGCCTTCAAACCCCCAATGTTAAATTGTAACTATTTTTTCATAAACTACGATTAACTAGAGGTAATTTTATTATACACAAACTAAAACAATAAATTAAAATGTTTAGAGGTGATCTTGATAACCTCATGGAATTGATATTTCTCATCTTGTTACATTCCAAAATCCATATCCTATATAATTATTTAGAATATAGTATATAAAATGATACACTTTTCTTCATATTAAAGCATTAAATCATGAATCACGTAGCATAGTAGATATCTATTACCACAATTTTATTTAAAATGATCGAAGAAATATTTTTTTAAGAAGATTAAGACATTGAAAACCATAATTTTCATGATCACCATGAATTGAAACCATGATGATGTCAATATTAAATTAAAAAAACATTATTTTCATTTAAGATACACCACAACTATCATGAAAAAATAGTAGATGATGATCACTGAGGTATATCGAATGACCTCCCCCTTCATGTTGTGCCCATGGATCAACTAAATCACCTAGAACATTAGATATATCCTACTTGTATTTATGATATTATAGTATCTTAGGAAATAAAATAGGTAATAGAAAGAGATCATGGTATATTTAGAACAATGCTTAAAATAGCTCATAAGAACACCATATTTTAGTGTTTCCAACCTTATATAGACCTACAATAATGTTCCTTATGTGATTTTATGTTTACTAATTTATTATTAATATAAAATTAAATGATATATCAATTAAAACCTATTATAACACTTTATATATTCCAATTATCTCAAACATTTCATCAAATATGAAATTATAATAATAAATAGTCCACATCATAAATATTCAAAATTTAATCACTTAATATTCTATTACCACAATCAATTAGAGTGTAAATTGAGGATTATATAATTAATCATAATGCTTTATTATAGATCCAGTGTAATAAACTAGGTTATGATTTGGAAGAAGCAATATATCATATATCATTTCTTACAATAAATACATTTCTTATTATATGGCAGTGCTAAAGGCACATAAAGTAAGTTAGGATTTAGGTATTATCTCAATCAACCATAAACTTTTTATAATTATTCATAAAAATTAAGAAAATGCACCATATATTGTATCACATAACAAAAAACATGAAACTATACAAAATTATATTTTGGATATCTCAATTTTTTTGGAGAAGTATAATTAATTTCCACTTATATCACATTATACAATAATATGTGAATATCCTTCCAAAACACCTTTTGTAAACTCGAAAACAACTTTGGAGTATATCTATGTGTTTTATAAAATGTAGTCCCCATATATAAAATCATAATGTGTGACCACATGTTCTATTATAGTGGTGAAAAATTGAAAATATTTAATTCGAAAATTCTACAAAATAGTGAATTATAGAAGACCATTAGTGTTTATAATGAAAAATAATCTTGTGTAATCTATATAAAACACATATATCCCTATACATATATCAACCACTAATAACATATATTTTCATACTTGATATATTTACACACATATATAGTGAAAAAGCATTTTCCATACATTCTAAAGTGATTCCAACAAAATAGATCCAATTTTAACCATCTATAATTACAATATCAATGGCCAATATTGTGTAAATTAAATACCCAATAACTTTTATTTTAAGAGTATTAAAAATTAAAATTACCCTTCACGCATTAATTACCCATGACATTCTTATAAAATGGAAAATTTTACCATTATAATCATATATTATAATTCTATATGTTGAATTTAATAATTATAACCAAATTATTGACAAATGATTCCCTTATATAAATAATATAATTAATAAAATAATCTTTGAACTAGTGAAATGGGAACCTAAGAAATGGTTAGCATGGATTCTATGTAAAATTAATCACAGGAGATATTAATCAATGACTATTTGTAAGAATAAGATAAGAATAAATATATGAATGGAATATCATATGATATGAAATTATTATTTAAAAATCAATATATCATAAATCATTAGTTGAAAAATAAAAAAAAATATCATAACCTGTTTTGCGATTTATAAGATTATTGTGGAATCATAAAAAATAAAACATAATCCATTACAATATTTCATAAAAATAATACATAATTTTATTGAAAACATATAAGCATAGAAAATCATTTCCTTAGTCATCTATCACTACCGATACTATCATAGTGGTCAAAGACCCATAGTGAGTAGGGTTTACACCACATTATATTCATTTCCTTAGTTAATGATCACTATCAAGACCTTATAAATTGATATTTTATTATACTAATCTTGGATTAAACCACAATTATATTAATATTTTGTATTATATATCAATCACTACCTAATGCATTAATGAGATTTAAGAGACCCACCCATCACATAATTAAAATTATATAAATTTACTCCACAAGATTGTAAAGAAATTTATAATTTCATAATATCATAATACATAAAAATAAATATGTTTCACAATTATTTCATTATTATATTATCACGGTCCACTTAGAGGAAGGAAAAATATGGTATAATCAAAACATTCATTTGTTCAACATAGTATAGATTACCCATGGAATCAAATGGGTTACATAAAAATATTTTTTTAAAATCATCATTATAATACATCCTAATAAAGTATTATTATTGTATAATAGACACATATACATAGTGGAGAATAATAAAATCAATGGATGTTGACATATATGATGAAAAACAATAAATTTGTATTTTAATATTTCATAGAAAATAGGGGAAAATAAATTTTTTACATAATTATTAATAAAAATTAAAAATATATATTATAATGAAAAAAATATTTTCTTTTAAAAATAAACAAGGAAACATAAAATTTATTATTCAACTAAAAATACATTCATGATGTCATTGAAACCCATCCATTAATCAAATTATATTGAAAAGATTCCAAACAGAGTTTCTTTAAAAAGATATAAATAAAATGATTATAAAACATTATTCAAATTAATTTTCAATAATTTAAAATTAATGTAAAACATGGTTTAAATTTATATAAATAATTATTAGATCAAAAAAAATTCTTGAGATAATTTTAAATAATATTGAAATAGAAAAAAATATTCATTGCCAAATGAAATTTTTGTAACATTTTCTTAAAATCATTTTTTGATCATTTTATAGTCTATAGAAAGGAATATTAGTGGATAGTTTGATTACCCCAAAAACAAACATAGAATAAGAAAATATAGTGTTTTTATAATATCATTATTAAATAATTTCCCAAAAATTTAATTTAGGATAGACAACCCAGAAAGTAAATATTATTATTAAAGAAACTATTACCGATTTGGTAAATTTTGGAATCACAATACCCATAAAATAACAAAATTAATTTAAAACATTAAATAAATTAATACATTCTAATTACTGATATAAAAGACCATAGTGGTAGTATATATAACATATAAATACAAATAGTTCCATAACATGAAGCCTTCCTAAATGAAATAATATTATGATGAGTAACCCTTAGATAAAGTCATAAAATGCTTCATATGTGGTATTAAACTCATGTATAATAAATTTTTATTCATTATAAATAAATATCATAACTCTTTTCATGCTTATATTATCATATATTATTCAATTAAAATATATCATCACTAATTTATTAATATTTATTACCTTAAATCATTGTTTCCAATGTCAATTATTTTGCTATTAATGAATGTTTTAATTTGGATCTTCTCATAATTTAAACATGGTCATTATTTAATCTTCTCTATGATGTTAATAATGTAATAAGTATCATATTTATTCATTACATGTGTCTTTATAACTAGTAATATATATTGTTTATGATTAACTAATAACTTCACTACGTGAAAGTATTAGTTCTCACATTTCCAAGAGTGGTGTTTTCAATTTTTTATTGATGGAATTAGATAAAGGTAAAAAAATCCTTTTGATAATCATTATTATACATTATGTATAATTTATATTCAAAAAATCAACATCTGTGACCATTTATTTATATAAGAAATGGAATATTAATCACATTGCATTGTAGAGGTTGTAGACCAAAAATGATTTTTGAGTAACATTATTATTTTCTAATGGATCAGTTGGTAAGAGGGTAGATATTATTTTTTTCATTATAAAATCATATTTATTTAATAAAAATTATTTATATTTTTTAAAATTCATATTTATAATGATCCAGTTGGTATGGGGATAAAAAATAAAATACATTACTTCATGGAGATGGTAGTCCATGCGTAAAAAATAAAGGTGTTTTAATTTTTCATTTTATAGAAAGGGATTATAAAATAGATAAACCATTGAAATAATAATTTTTCATAGTAAATATTATTATTTAATCATGTTAATATGTATATAACATATTTAGGGGATTGTATATAGGAGAAAAAATAAAAATAAATCAGTAAATATAATTATGCCTTCTTTATGGATGACCTTTTAGATTACACCATTAGACATCCTGAGATGGTATATTGATGAGAAAATGAATTCTTCTGTGTGAAAAGTTAAGATGGAAACGTATTTTGGTAGATATTTTTTAGGCTAGGAGGATAAATATCTTATGTGAATTTATTAATGGTGGTTTCGATTAATAATTAAGGTCGGTGATAGCTATGTAAATACTTGAAATTTATTTTATAATATTTCAGCAAAACAATTCATGTGGATCCATATTTCCTTAGTTCACAAGATAATAAAAATATAGTTGAAATATAATCACCCAATAATATTTAATATTTTTTTAAAATTTTATCTCTTATATTAACACCATTTTAATCCATAATATCATTATAATATACATAATCATTATAGGAAAATGATGTCCTTATAAAAGGAAAATCTGATTATAAATGTAAAATGTATGATATTTTTTGCAATTATTCAATAACATAATTTTTTTAAATACATTAGATATATATTGTTTAATAGAAAATATTGATTTATTCAATTTTTATAATATTCCCAAAATTTGACTTTAAAAATATCCATATTAACTTTGAGTTTGAATTTTAATATTTTAAAAAGTACATAACATTTAGTTACATCTATAAAATTTATAATATATAAAAATATCCAAAAAAATGTTTTACTATTTTAAAATTATTTATAATAATTCTTTACCCGTTTGTGCAAGCATTGGATCAATGATGGATAAGTGTTTTCGGTAATTTTAACATTACCAAAATTGAAAACAAATTACCTTTATAATAATAATTGATTACAATTAAAAGTAACCAGTTATAACCATTCCTAATATATTTTTATTCTTATGAAAAAAAATTAGAGATATTAAAAGAAAAAAACATTCATTTCTCAATTATGGTTTACTTAAAATTAGATAAAGGTTATTATAATATGAAATTTGAATCAAATTTCAATATTTATGAAGATATGATGTATTTGGGCAGAGATAATAAAATCCAAGGAAAATTATATATTTTTGATGATAGGATGTATTTTGTATTATTAATATAAAAAATTGTAAAAACTAAATTTCATATATTTTTAAAAAATTATAGAAAATAAAATTTTTATAAAAATAACTATTCACAATATAAAACTGATTTTATAGGAAAATAATGCTAAATTGTGATTACCAATCAATAAATTAGATTATGTTACATTTTAAATTTATAATATATTGAAATTGTAATGAACCTTGTTAAAAAAATTTAAATTGAATAACAAAAAATAAATTTCTATTTGAGTAAAAAATATATCGATTAATCAAAAATGATAGAAATGGATTTTTATTTTCAAAATTATATTTTAAATTGATTTATATTTTAATCTTAACTAAATTTTTGGTATATTAAAATTCTTTCCTAAACATATTAGTCATTTTTATATCTTCATAATGTAAAAAAATTGGACTTTTTGTATTATTAGTTTTTTCACTATTCACCGATGTATCTACTTTTTGTAAGAATACTCAATATTTAACATAATATAATTTTTAAAGATTAATATCATGATTTATTTTTATTAATATTATAATTATGAAATTAATAACTTTATATTTCAAATATAAATATCATTAATATCCCATTTAAATAAAAGAGTACCCTTTTATACATTAATTGTTCATAAACCTATCTGAGTAAATTTTTTTGGTTTATTATTGGGTAATTTATTCCTAGGACCTTAAAATATTTTTCATTATGGAAAAATTTGAAACATATATTTTATAATATAGTTACTTTGAATTATATCCACCAAACCAATGACCATGTTTTAACAGACATATTTAATTAATAATATCAACATTGAATATCATTGTTCAGTTATGCCCAATTTTATTTGGGGTAGACCCTATCAAACATAATATTTAATTAATATATAATAATTCTAAAATCATATGCTGAGTCATTCTACCCCCTTTATAAAATTGATTCCTCGCATTTTTTTTCTCATATCACATATTCTATGTTTATAAAACATTCATAATCAATTAATTGGTATGTAATATAAGTATAAAAAAAGTATAAATCAATTCCATTTAACCCACCTAAAGTACATTTATTTATGAAAAGTACATTAATTTAAATGTTATCAACAGGAAAATAATTCCCCATCACTATTTCATCAATGAAATGAGAGTCTAAAATAAATGATTTCATATTTTTTACAATCTCATTATCTAATATGTTTAAAATTTTAGAGAATTAGGAAACCCATTATATTACAAGAAAATATTTAACACACAAAGATAATTACTTTCAAAAAATTGTTCTCTACTATTAATATCCATGTCTCATTCGTTTCCCACTTTCTACATTCAAATCCAATTTCCATTATACATATAATGAATTCATAATAAATATTAATCATATTTAGTCCCTGTGTAATGATTGTGAAAATGTGGGAGAAGAATACAAATATTATTAAGGGATAAAAAACAATATAAAATCATTATTCAGGTTAATAAATGATATCTCTTAAATGTATTTAACTCTATTTAAAAATAATATTTTGAGCACAATAATAAAACTTGTTCACATTAGAAAAGAATATTTTCCTTAAATAAATCCATTAAATCCTATTTTAATTCATATAAAAACCATTTAGAAAACATGATAAATTTCATAATTTAGGGAATCTTTTCATTGAATTAAATAATTGAGATTTTTAAGTTCATTTAATTTCTATACATCATGAATAAAGAGTTTTCCATTGAAAAAACGTTTTATATAACAATCTGGGATATTGGTGAATCATATTCATAACCCATTTATATTAATTTTAAAACCATTTAAAAATTAATTGATGCCTCATTAATTTCATAGGAGTAACCATCACACATATCTCCCAAATTTTTCACCTTCGAAGAGTAGTCATACCTCATTTTATTATAGAGATATACCAATCTCAACAATCATTAGAGGATATATCAAGCTACCCATCAACATGTATAATACCAAAGTAATGTGTTATTAAAAAAATAATTATAAAAATAATCTTATAAATCACAAATCCCATGAAAAGATAATTTGAAACCATATGAAAAACCAATTTTTATTTTATAATATAAACAAGGATATGTATTTTTTCTTTTTAAAGGATTTGAAAATAATTAAAAAATCCTAAAATATTAGGAAAATAATATTCTATGAAAAATATATGAATTTTTTTAGAGAAAATATATAAAAATTAAATGACATGAAAAAAGAAAAAACCCATTTATTTTATATATGTTAAAAATATATTCTTTTTTAAATTAATATAAAGAAAGTAAAAAATGAATTTTTTCGTAAATGTTGAACAGATTTCTTTTAAACCATTTTAATAGAAGCCTAAAAAGTATTTTAAAATAAAATATCATTAAATTTTAAATTTATCTATCAACATTATTGTAAATTTTAAATGAACATCTATATAGAGGGAAAATATTTATAAACATTTAAAATAATGTATTAAAGAAAAATATATCATGACATTAGTAAATTGTTAATTAAAATAAAATTTGTGTATATAAAATCGAATTGATATTTAATGAACTAGAATTTTATAAATTCAAGGATTAAATATATACATATATAAATATATATAACAAAAAAATAAAAACATGTAATCAAATTAGTATGAGTATAAATTAAATGAAATTTAAACAAACCCCCCTTACATTATATCTCAAATTGACATTTACAACCATTACATTACCGAATAAGATAAATTTATAAATTTTCATATTTATTAAGAATATTTTCCAAATTCATTAATTTAATGTAACTCATCTAATTCCATTTATTACAATGTTTTTAGCCACAAATCAACTAATTTTATATTGGTCATTTTGATGTTATTCAGTTCTTAATATATAAAATATCTTTAGTGGGTTGAACATGTCAAACATTTCATGGTTCCATAATCTGTGAAATCATAAAATTATTATAATTATTTTTTAATACATTTGATAATATATAAAAACCATCTTGAAAATGATGAAAGGAATACATAATCATATAACTCCATGAAGATGGTAGAACACACATATGCACAAGTGATGTTACATCTCATTATAATCTTATAGTTATTTCCCTTATCATTTATATTTTCTTCTTTAATTGAGTGTGTCAAGGTAATCGTTAGGATGGATATATTTTTTTGGGGTGAATTATTTAATGTTCAGGGATGAATGTTGAATGAATTAGTAAAATCTGTGTATAATAATATAATAGAATTTTCGAATTATTCTAGAGTTTGGAGAATTACCGAGTTGGATTGGGGTTTTTGTGTAATAATATGGGTTTTCATATTTGTGTTAAGAGATTAAATAATGTTTAATGTCTTCATATGAATGGTACTTGGTATTCGTTAACTTGTTATAGAGTGTAAAAGAAAACCATGTTTTATAGGAGTTACATGATATGTAATTTTTGAAGATAAATTTTTAATAAAAGGTGATGATTGATACATATTGTTTACCTCACCTATTTTGATAATCCCAATTATGTGTTAATATGTGTTTATAATCCTATATTGACAATAATATCAAAATAATCATTGGAATATGTTAATCACTATTTATCTATGTTTATACATGCTTTGAAATACTTCTTACTCAATCTGGATATGTTCTATATAGAACAGACACATAGCTACTGATATTGACTAATAGATACACAACTACTATTAAAGCCACTAATATAAGTAGTCATCATTATAAGAAATTACCGGTATGCACAAGCTATTGATACGAGCTACCGTTACACCAGAGCTACCGTTAGAGTAAGTCTATCGTTATGCAGGTCTACCGATACAGAAGCTACCAATATGAAGTCCATCGATAAAGAGCTGCTGATACAAAGTCTACCGATAAGTATAGTTATCGATACAGACAGAGTCACCGATATGATCTGTTACTGGTACAAGAGAGTTACTGATAGACAAGAAGAGCCACCAACAGACAGCTACCAATACAAGTCTGCTAATATGGATAAACAGCTACCGATACAACAAGATCTACTGATAGAAGGATTTACCGGTATATACAGTTTCAGTTACACAGAGTAACTGATACCGATACAAGGAGCTACCGGTACAAGAACAAAGAGCTACTGATAGGAGCACACTGCTATACAAATTCCACTATTACAAGTATACCGACAGAGAGCTACTGATGAAAGACTTAACCAGTCACTATTTACTCAAACTCTATACTTTGTCAATATTATTAAAATAATTATAATAGTCATATTTGATGATTTTAATTTAATTAATTTTATTTAATGATAGTTTTTGGCATGTCAGGGAACTATATCTCGTACCTGTCAAAGGTAATCATTCCCATTGCTGGAGCTAAAATCTATAAAAGGAAGGACAAAGGTCGATCATAAAAAGTGTGTGTTGTAGAGGGCTAAAGAGTGCTGAAAAGAAGTGAAAAATTTGTTGATACACAAAGATACTCATTCGATACAAAAGGAATACATGAACCAGAGATTAAAGTGGTGAAGAACTTTTGCTGGAATCTGAGGAACATTGCTATGCTGAAAAGTCTATTGGAACCTCGAACATGACCTGAATACACTGAAAATCAAGGAAGAAAACGACACTATGTTTCAAGACAAAAACCATAGAAGGAATCAGAATCATTTCTGTTCAATCAAAATGATTCCATAGTTGCACCTCCAATCACTAGAGAATTCTAAACTCATATCTACTCTCTTAGTGATTCTTTTACTTAATTTTGAGCAGTGTGTGTACTCTGTTTATTTCATACACACATTTTCTCCTATTCTAACCTGGAGGATTTATAAATCCGCACACTAAACTTCTTTAACTCTCTTGTATCCCACTGTGGATAGTGGTAGAGGTCAAGTGTGGCCTGGATAGCCTATGTGATATTGTTCTTGTTCCCACAGAGAACTGTGGTAGAGGTCTTAGTACCTGGATAGTCTTTGTGCTATTGTTAACCCTGATCCAGGGTGTGGATCAAAATTTATATAAATTGTTTGATAGGACTATGTCTCGGATTGATACTGAACCTCTTGTTTTAAACTGTTGTGCTTATTTATTTTGTTTTAAACTATATTGAATATTTCACTGCTAATTACTTTTAAATATAAATTTGTTTTAAAGTTACTTTCATAGTTAATCTAGAAAGTGTTTGTAACTATTTTAAATTAGTAGGTTAGTTTCAAAATCTAATTTAATCTTCTGATAAAATTAACTGAGACCTAATAAATCTTTTGAGAACCTAATCTAACCCTTACATTTTTACAAATTCACTATAGTTTAACTTAGTTTTAAATTGGGGGATTTTAATTGAAATATTTTTAATAGAAATTTTTAATTGGAACTCAATTCACCCCCCTCTTGAGTATCCACTCCGACCAACATTTGTATCAGAAGGTGTTTTTTATTTATTAAGGATATCCAAATACTCTATTTTTCAACTGTGATTTTAGTTGTATCTTAAAGATATTAAATTTCTATTAGTTCTAAATTTTATCTCCTTAATTATATTTTCTAAAATATTATTATGGATAATATACTAGAAGGTTCTTCTACCAACAGGCCACCGTTCTTTAATGGTACCAATTATGCCCAATGGAATCTTAAAATGAAAAGTATGGGATTTGACATCTGGACTACTATAGAGACTCAATATAAGATTACAGAAACTGAAAGGACCACTTGGGATGAACCTATTAAAACTGCTTATAATAAAAATTTTAAAGAAATGAATGCTTTATACTGTTCATTAGGTGATGAAGAATTTAATTGAATATCTTCTTGTAAAACTACTTATGAAATCTGGGACACTTTGAATATTTCCCATGAAGGAACAACCAATGTTAAAGAAATGAGATTGAACACCTATACTATTAAGTATGATAATTTTAAAATGAAGTCTGATGAACCTATTTCTGACATGTATCTCAGGTTCAATGAGATTTTCAACACAATGATCTCACTTGGAAAAGTTGTTCCTGCAAAAGAGAAGATTATGAGAATACTATAATGTCTTCCAGAAAGATGGAGAGGAAAATCTGTTTCAATAAGAGAATCGTGTGATATAAGTTCACTGCCTATTAAAGAATTAATTAATAAGTTGATGATGTATGAAGAAGAGCTGAAAGTAAACAATGAAGAAGATGATGAACCAAAGAGGAAGTCGGTAGCATTTAAGTTTGCTACCTCAAAGAGCAAGGACAAGGAGAAAGTTCACATACCTACTGAAAGCTCAACAAGTGAAGGTTCATATTATGATAGTGATGAAGAGATTCCTCAAATATCTAGACAGCTCAAGAAGTTCTACAGGAAGAATAAATTCTTCATAAAACCAAATTATAAAGGAAAATATGACAACAAAGGTCATTGGAAGAAGGATTGGAAGAAAGATGATAAGGATGATGAGATAGTATGTTATGAATGAAAAAGGAAAGGACACATTAAGGCATACTACCCAAAGTTAAAGTTCAAGAAGAAATATGACTACAAGGACAAAAAATATAAGAAATCTATGAAGGAAACCTTGAGTGGTTCAGAAGACAGCACAAGTGAGTCTGAATTTTCTGGTTCTGAAAATAATCATGACAACATGTGTTTCATGACTAATACTTCTAAGGTACCTGTTTCCCCTATGCTGAATGATTATTATTTTGGGAATGAAAGTAGTGATGATAATATGTCTAAATCTGAATTTTTTGAATACTATAATATTCTAGAAGAAACATGTAATGAATTGAAGGAAAAGTATATGACCTTGAAGAAACAACATGCTTTGACCAGCTCTGTTAAATCTGCACTTGATATAGAAAAGGAAAAGAATGGTCAATTACTTAAGGAAAATACCAAACTGAAATTGTCCAATGAGCAATTAAGGAAGGACTTAAAGAAATTCCCAAATGGAAAGAATAATCTAAATCAAATTCTATGAAAACATGGGGCACCAAAATATACCATTGGAATAAGCTATCAGCCTAGACAGAGAAAAATTACTAAAAATAGATTTGTTCCTAAATCTGGATAGAATGCTGCTAGTTCTAGTTTTGGAAATACAAATGATTGAACTAGTTATTCACATGGTTATAGATCAAATTAAGTTTATCTTTAAAAATATTTTGAATCTATTGATTTTATGAGACCCATTAGACAAATTTGGGTACCAAAAATTTTGCTTGCTAACCTGTCTAGACCCAAGAAAATCTGGGTACCAAAATCATTCTCTGTTTAAACCTGTTTTGTAGGAAAATTGCTTGAAAAGTTCCCATAAGAAGGTATGGTACTTGGAAATTGTATGTTCAAGGAATATGATAGGAGATTACTCATGCTTCATGAGTTTGATAAAATTTTATGGAGGTCATGTCACCTTTGGTGATAATTCAAAAGCAAAAATCATCGGCTTTGGCCAAATTGGTAACACTAATTCAGTTTTAATTTCCAAAGTTTTATTTGTTTATGGACTTAAGTATAACCTATTAAGTATTTCTCAGTTGAGTGATGATGGTTTCAATGTTAAATTTGAAAATTATTCTTGTAGTGTTTTTAATTATAAAAATATTTTAGTATTTTCTGTTTTGAGAAATGAAAATGTTTATGCTATTAATTTGAATTACTTGGATAAACAAAACATTACTTGCTTGAATAATTTTCATAAAGATTCTTGGCTATGGCACTAAAGATTAGGACACTAAAATTTTAATTCACTTAGAAAATTGACTAGGAAAAACTTAGTTAGAGACCTACCCAAACTTGAATTCCCAACTGATAAATTTTGTAATCCCTGTCAAAAGGGAAAGCAACATAAAGTTTCCTTTAAATTAAAGAAAGAAGTTTCAACTTCTCAACCACTCGAGTTGGTTAACATAGACATGTTTTGACCCTCTAGTGTTTCTAGTTTAAATGGGAAGCACTATGTCTATGTCTTAGTAGATGACTATTCTAGGTACACTTGGGTATACTTCTTAGATCACAAAATTGAATCTTGTTCTTACTTTATCAAATATTCCAAGTCTGTGGAAAACCTTAGTGGACTTAAGATTAAGACCTTGAGAAGTGATCATGTTCGTGAGTTTGAAAATCATGAATTTGAATCTTATTTCTCACACAATGGATATAGTCACAAATTTTCTGCCCCTAGAACACCTCAGCAGAATGGTGTAGTAGAAAGAAGAAACAGAACTCTTCAAGAGATTGCAAGAACTATAGTTAATGAGTATGACCTGCCGATTTACTTTTGGGATGAGCTATAAATACAGCTTGTTACATTATTAATAGAGTCCTGATTAGACTTGTTCTCAAAAAGACCCCTTATGAGTTGTGGAACCATAGGAAACTTAAGGTTAATTACAATAAAGTTTTTGGTTGCAAATTTTTTAATCTCAATACAAAATATAATCTTGACAAGTTTGCATCCAAGAGTGATGAAGGAATTTTACTAGGTTATTCAATTACTAGAAAATCTTATAGAGTTTTTAATAATAGAACCAAATGTGTGGAAGAATCTATTGACATAAAGTTTGATGAAAATGATCCACATTAACAAAAAATTTCTATTGAAAATATTGAAGAAGATTTGTCTATTTTCAACCTTAATGATAAAATAAATGAATCGGTTGTAAAGACATCCAGTTCCGGAACCTTTCTAAAACCTGTTTTGGTAGAGCCTGAATCTAAATAAGAACCTTAAACTTCTAGTTCTACCTTTACTAGATCAACTAGGATTCTAAATAATCATCCTTTGGATGTTGTTGTTGGTAATCTTGATAGAGGGACACAGACTAGAGATTCTCTAAGAAACCAGGTTGAACATCAAGATTTTCTTTTGTAGTTAGAACCTAAAAATATCAATTATGCAATCAATGATGAATTTCGGGTAATGGTTATGCAAGAAGAATTAAATCAATTTGAAAGAAACAAAGTCTGGGAATTAGTTGACAGACCTAAGGACACCTTGACCATATGCACTAAATGGGTTTTTAGAAATAAAGTTGATGAATCTTGAAATATAGATAGAAACAAAGAAAGGATAGTTTCACAAGGGTATAGTCAAGAATAAGGAATAAACTATGAGGAAACCCTTTCCTATATAGATATATTAGAAGCTATTAGGATTCTACTTGCCTATGATGCTCATTTGAATTTCAAGTTATATACAAATGGATGTTAAAAGTGATTTTCTAAATGGTTTTATAATTGAAGATTTTTTTGTTGAACAACCACCTGGATTTACTAATCCTCATTTTATGAATCGAGTTTTTAAGCTATCCAAATCTTTATATGGTTTTAAACAAGCTCCACGAGCTTAGTATGATAGACTTGGAAATTTTCTTATTTCAAAAGTTTTTACCAAAGGGATTGTTGATCCAACTCTCTTTATCAAAATAATTTCTAAAGATGTTTTGATTATAAAAATCTATGTTGATGATATTATTTTTGGATCTTCTAAACATACCTTGTGTATTAATTTTTCAAAGAGTATGAAAAATGAATTTGAAATGAGTTTAATGGGAGAACTCAAATATTTTCTTGGATTTCAAGTTGTTCAAAATGAAAATTGTATTATTTTAAATCAAAGTAAATATAAAAAATATATTTTAAAACGTTTTGGTTTAGATAGTATTAAGGAAAGTGATACACCCATGAGTACCACTGTCAAGTTGGAAATTGATGAATCTGGGAAAGCAGTTGATCAAACCAATTACAGAGGTATGATTAGAAGTATACTTTACCTTACTGCTAGCCGACCAGATGTTATGTTTAGTGTGTGTATGTGTGAAATATTTCAAGATAATCCAAAAGAATCCCATTTTCTTGCTGTTAAAAGAATTTTCATATATCTTAAACATACTGTAAATTTAGATGTTTTTATCCAAAAGGACAATCCTTTGACTTAATGAGTAATTCAGATGCTGATTGTTCTGGTTGCAAGTTAGATAGAAAGAGAACTTCTGGAACATGTCATATTCTAGGTAAGTCCTTAGTATCGTGGTGTAGTAATAAGCAGAATTATGTTGCATTGTCTACTGCTGAAGCAGAGTATATAGCTGCTGTTAGTTGTTGTGAAAAAATTTTGTGGATGAAATATACTCTATTGGACTATGGATATGAGTTTAAACATGTATCAATAAACTGTGATAACACTAGTGCAATTAACATCTCTAAGAATCATGTGTCTCACTCTAGGACCAAACACACTGATGTGAGGCACCATTTTTTGAGAGATCATTACCAAAAAGATGATATTACTCTTGAATTTATAGGTATTGGACATCAATTAGCTGACATTTTTGCCAAGCCTTTAAGTTCGGATAGGTTAAGTTACATTAGACATGAATTCAGAATGATAGACTCTGTTCGTTATAAACCTCACTGTTATACCTCACCAGTATGAAACATCACTGTTAGTGAACCTCACTGATATACCTCATTGTTAGTAAACCTCACCTATATACCTCACTGTTAAGAATTCTCACCGGTATACCCTACCGTTAGTATGCACTGTTTTAAACTTCTGTATTTATCCACCAGAATCTGTATCATTTATACTTTACTTATTATGTTTTAATTATTTATTTTATGATTCCTAAATGATAAAACTAAGTCTTAGTTTCTTATCAATCCACCGAACTCTCTTCTCTCAAACCCAACTCCTTGAATCACCAAATCACGCAAGAACCCTAGCTTCGTCAATCCAGAGATGGAAAAAACCCAACTTCTGATTGTCAGAGATGAATTTGATGAGCCGAATGTGAAGAAGCAGAAGATATGACCTATAAAAAGTAGTAGTGTTAGTAGAACAAGGTTAGGGAGGCGTCCAATGAACCCACATTTACAAAATAGTGATATTATAATCGAGAAAGCGCTATGTGCGGAATGGCTGAAGTCTAGTAAATTGTTATTTCTAGAGGTGATGGAAGATCAGAAATGGGTAGAATGTTTCTCTAATAACAATGGACCCTAATTTCTGAAGCTAGTAAAATAGTTCTATGAGTTTGTGAGTTTTGAGAAATCCGATGAGGAAAATAGAATGATTTCATTGGTAAATGGAAAGGAAATAGCCTTTTCATCTTTTAAGTGGGCTGAGTACCTGAGATTACCACATGAAGCAGTTTTTGGATATTCATCAAAGACAGTACCACCGTCAAGTTACATATTTGATTATGAGACTGCCTTAGAGGAGCTCACTAGTAGTGGGAAGCAGAGAAAGGTGGTGGCTGCTAAAATGGATGGAAAAAACAGATTGTTGTTCAAGTTTGTGCAACATGTGCTAAGTCCAAGAAGAGGGGACTTTGAAAATTTGAGATATCAAGATATATATCTGGTACATCTCTTGAGACATGGTGTGAAGGTGAATTTGTGCAGGCTGCTAATGATTCAAATGGAGGATATGACCAGACCCAAATCAAAGACCAATGCTTTATTCTTTGCCAAGATGATTTCGGTTATGATTAAAGTAAAGGGATTAGTTGAGTCTCAGGATGAGAAAGTGGTGGTAAGAAACAACTTTTGTATCACAAGAACAGTGTGTAAGTACATGAAAATAAGATGGAACCCATGGAAAGGGGAGTGGGTTACTGATGATAAGACGTTATATGATAAGTTTAATCCTATGGATCATCCTTATAGGACTAAGGATGTGACGGATCCAGGTCTAGGACCTGATGAGGAGGTTCCACAGTATAGTGATGATTCAGAAGAGAATGATTCCTCTATAGTAGATGGAGGAGATCCAAACTTTACTCCTAGCCCAACTCCTGAAATTTTATCACAAGAAAAGGAAAATGCTTCTTTAAAACTACCTAGTATAGAAACTATTTTGGGTGTAAGCAATGAAGAGGAACCTGTGGATGAGGAAGACCAATAGAGATCATATCAAGAAGAGGTTACCCCAGAGAATGAGGAAGAAGAAAGAGAATCTGAAACTGAAGCATATGCTTCTACCACCTTGAGTTTGAGTCCTCTGATTGGAAGTTCTGTTGTGCCTTTAGAGGCTATTCTTGTTGAAGTTGATAGACCTGCTCCTATTCCTGAGGAGCCTCCTCCTATTGGAGAAATGGAGATGGTTGTGCAAGATTCTTCTGAGGAAGACCAAGTAGCTGAGGGTGTTGTTTCTGTATAAGAGAATGCACCAGTTGAGGGGGAGAATCCAACCAGATTTGGTAGTGTTTCAGTGGATGTTGAGATTGAAGACTGGGCAGAGGACCCAGGGTTTGTAGTTTTTGGATTGGATTACCCATATTCTGATAATGATACATCCCTTAGTCAACCAGAAGTTAATTATGATATTCTGTCTGAGATATTACCTGAGAATGTGGTAAGAAAAGCTGATCTGGATTAGTTGAAGTCTGATCTTAAGACATATTTTGTGGAAGAGATAAGAAAAATGGAAGTATCCTTATTGTAATCCATTCAATCGGTTATGAATGACTCAGTTGCCAGTATTATGTCCGAAAGAGCACATGTTGTTGTGACTGCTAATATAGTCACCAGGGATGACTTAGAATCTTTGAAGACTAAGATGAAAGAGTTTTTGAGTACTTCTATTGCCGAGTTAAAGAGTCACTTTGTTGAAGAGATGATCAATATAGAAAAATCTTTTGAACTCTCTCTTGGTTGTAATGTGTCAACCTTTGTGGCAGAGATAGTGGATGAAATCCTAGATTTCCATAATCAAGTTTCTAGCTTGGCAGAGGATGTTGAAGTTCTAAAGAGATCATTTGTCTCTCTAGAATCCTATATGAGTTCTAAATCTCAAGTAGGCAAGGATTTGGCTTATGTGAAGAGTGTATTCAGCCAAATGGCCGCAGTTTTTGAGGAGTTTAATCATTCCATAACAAAGCATGTTAGCACCCATGATTCTGCAGTCAAAAATATTATTAGTGGGCTAACTAATAGTTTCAAGGAAACTGTGAATTTTTCTATTGGTTCTCTTGCTTCAAGACCTTTAATAGAATTAGATTTTATTAGAGCTTTGATGAAGGAGGAGCTTGGTTCAGCTTCAACCAGTAGCTCTGTGGACTCATCTTCCATGACCCAAGTGGTGTCTACCACTAGAGATATAATGAAGATTGTCCAAGATTATATGAGAGAAGCTTCTGCTTCTCAGAAATAAGTGAAAGACAAAGTAGATTACTATTTCCAAAGGTTCTACACCAAGCATCACATCAACAACCATTTCAAACTTCTATTAGAAAAATGAAGTTACCTCCTGTCAATCAACCCTTCAGAGAACAAGTCAGCAAGCTCAGAGAGTTAACCCCTACCCTAGACAAATTCATGGAGAACAAGGATGATTTCATTTCTGCTATGAAGAGAGGAGGAGGAATCATTATGGATTTCATAAATCTCTTATTTCTCTTCTTTCATGTTGATGCTCGACCTGTGATTGTACCTCCAGATTTACCTGCCTCTGCCTCTGTTACTTCTCCTGCTCAGATGACACCAGTCCAAGAAATCCACAACCTTACTTCTATGATCACTCAGAGAGCTACACTGTACAAGCCAGGAATAGTTTTAGTAGCTCAGCCTCCTCTGATCATTTCTGGTGTTCCTAAGCCTCCACCTGCATCCACCATGCCTGAATCCTCTTCTGATCCCAAGGGAAAATCTCATGATGAGGATTTGGATTTATTAGTGGCTAGGATCTTTTGATAGGAATCACTTGTCTTTAATTTTGTTTCATTTTTGTATTTCTTTGTATATTTTTTCCCCAAGGAATATATATGATCTCACTTTCTTTATCCCTCAGTTACATTTCTTTCCCTGTATTTCCTTTTTATCCCACTTTTTTCTAATCACAAAGGGGGGGAAATAATATCTAAGGGAAACATATCTGGGGGAGAAATAATATCTAAGGGAGGACATGGAAAACTAATATGAAAAATCATTATATTTTATGGGAAAAATACATTTCTCTCTAGTATATTTGTTTTATATTTTACCTCTGATACATGTGTTTTATAATATATTGTTTTCTCTGGTACAATTTCATTTTAAATACTATCTCCTCTGCTACTTTTAAAATCTCAGATTTGAAAATGTCATTACTCACACTGAGAAATTAGAACAATTATATTTTATACTGATACTTTACTGATTATTTTGGATTACAATATCACAAGTTTTGATTATCAAAAAGGGAGAGATTATTGACCTCACCTGTTTTGATAATCCCAATTATGTGTTAATATGTGTTTATAATCCTATGTTTACAATAATATCAAAATAATCTTTGGAATATGTTAATCACTGTTTATCTATGTTTATACATAATTTTAAATACTTCTAAATCAATCTAGATATGTTCTGCATAGAACAAACACATAGCTACTGATATTTAAAAATAGATACATAGCTAATGTTAAAGCCATTGATATAAGTAGTCACCGTGATAAGAAATTACCGGTATGCAAAAGCTACCGATACGAGCTACTGTTACACCAGAGCTACCGTTAGAGTAAGTCTACTGATATGCAAGTCTACCGATATAGAAGCTACCAATATGAAGTCATCCAATAAATATCTTCTGATACAAAGTCTACCAATATGTATAGTTACTGATACAGATAGAGTCACCAATATGAGCAGCCACTGGTACAAGCGAGTTACTGATATACAAGAAGAGCTATCGACAGATAGCTACCAATACAAGTCTGTTGATATGGACAGACAGCTACCGATACAAGAAGATCTACTAATAGAAGGAGTTACTGTTGTATAGAGATACTGTTACATGGAGTAACTACTACCGATACAAGGAGCTACCAGTACAAGAACAAAGAGCTACCGATAGGAGCTCACCACTATACAAAGTCCACCGTTACAAGTCTACCGACAGAGAGCTACTGATGAAGGACTTAACCAGTCACTGTTTACTCAAAATCTATACTTTGTAGATATTATTAAAATAATTATAATGGTCATATTTGAGGATTTTAATGAAATTAATGTTATTTACTGATAGTTTTTGGCATGTCAGGGAACCGTACCTCGTACCTGTCAAAGGTAATCATTCCCATTGCTGGGGCTAAAATCTATAAAAGGAAGGAAAAAGTTCAGGCATGAAAATTGTGTGTTTTAGAGGGATGAATAGTGCTGAAAAGAAGTGAAAAATCTGCTGATACACGAAGATACTCATTCGATACAAAAGGAACACATGCACCATAGCTTAAAGTGGTTAAGAACTTTGGCTAGAATTTGAGGAACATTACTATGCTGCAAAGTCTATTGGAACCTCGAGCAAGACCTGAATACACTGAAAATCAAGGAAGCAAACGACACTATTTTTTCAAGAAAAAAACCATAGAAGGACTCAGAATCATTTCTGATCAATCAAAAGGAGTCCGGAGCTGCACCTCCAATCACTACAGCATTCTAAACTCATATCTACTCTCTTAGTGATTCTTTTACTTTATTTTGAGCAGTGTGTGTACTCTGTTTATTTCATACACACATTGTCTCCTATGCTAACCTTAAGGATTTATAAATCCTCACACTAAAATTCTTTAACTCTCTTATATTCCACTGTGGATAGTGGTAGAGGTCAAGTGTGACCTGGATAGTCTATGTGCTATTGTTCATGTTCCCACGGAGAACTGTGGTAGAGGTCTTAGTATAGCGACCCCGCCTTTTCTTAAATTACTATTACATCATTTCAAAGATAAACAACATAATAGTATTTCACATAGAGTATCCAAAGGTTTAGAGTCTTGGTCAAACTAGGACCATTCATAAAAATTGCAACATCAAGCATAAATATTTATTTAATTTCTTCTTCTCTAGCTTCTTATTGGCACTTGTACTCTCCTTAGTACATGTAGCCACCTGAGGATATACATCAAAAGGGGTGATCTAAAAGCCCAGTAAGAGGATAGAAAAGAACAATATAGCATGGGGTGATCATAATCATGACATAGGAAAAAGATCATGAACATGAGAGGAGTATAAATAAAAGACTTGAAATGTGGCAATGCATAAAAAATGAAACATCATGTCTTAGTGGTTAACTACCACACATACTTGTGAACCAAGATATATTCTTGTTCACACGTCATTTCAAATTTTCTCATGAGATTCATCACTTTACCCAATGCATTGGAGTGTTGTAAAATTCTGGGCGCACCCGTCACTTTGAAACATTCATATTGCGCTATATAATTCTGGGCGCACCCATCATATCATAACATTATCATTATCATACTTGCCACATGGAACATATATCAAAAGTGAACATAACTAACCCATGTAAAGGAATGGGTTACATCTCATAAGAACACATTCATAAACTTTGGGTTCCCAAAGTAAAGAGGGAATAACATACTTGATACAAGAACCGTAAATCTTGATTGAGAAGTAAAAGGTGTGTTCTAGAAAGAAACATTCTTTTGGAAAACATTTTGTTTGAAATAAACAATAATGGTAAACATTTATATCCCAGAAAAGGAAAGATGAATATGAAAAAATGATTCTTTAGGAGTAACCATATCAAAAATGGAGTGAAATATGGAGAACCCGAAGGACGAAATTTGGGTTCGAGAATTTCCCCTTACCTTGTATCTGAATGCTTCCTTCCATTTAATGTCCTGTATAATGAAATTATATTCATTGATTAGAAATAAAGAACCTTTTTTACATTAATATGGTTCATTATGGTTTCATTTAGTGATTTTATGTGCCTTTGGATGAGTTATAGAGTTTAAAAACATTATTCTGAAATGTTTGTTTTTATGGTTTTCTTGAGTGGTTCACTTGTATTTTTAAATTGAAGTTCGGGTAGAACATGGGTAAACATACAGAACTGATATTACATATTATTAATGATATTACAGTAGTTTTAATGATCTTATAATGAATCAAATTAGATCCATGTGGTTGAATCATTAGATAATAATTAAATGATGATTTTTTGGGTTAATTTGAGCGATTTTTCGATCATAACGAACTTGTTTTAACTTATCACTTAGTAATATGGTCATAAGTTAGTTCCAGAACATTAAATAGGAGATAATACATATAAAATTTATTGTTTCAATCATAAAAATGGTTTCATGATCAGATCTGAAGGTTGAAATTGAAGAACAAAACTTGTCGTTCTTGAAGGTGATAAATTAACACCTCACGGACAACGTTCTCCTTAAAATAAAAGGAAGAGGTAAATGGGTTTGGATGACATAATATCCCATTATCAACATAAAATTATAGTAGATTTATAATAATGGAGTTAAAATACCATATTAATTAGGATAGGTTGGAAGAGATCAAAAAATGAACTTGAACTTGAAAGGAAATTAAAGGAGAAGAGGGAGAGAAATTACCTCTTAATCCTCCTCTTCAGATTCTCCTTAAGGAAGCTAGGATTGGTCTTTTGATGAGACCATAAGCTCTTGGATTTGGGAGAGGGGATAGGGAGTATGTTTGGGCATAAATTAGATAAGTCTTAGAGCTTGAGAGGTGTGAGGAAATGAGGGTGTGGAGGGTGGTTTTTATAGTGGAGGGGAGAGGCGTTTCCTTAATATTAAATTCATTACTTTATTAATTTCCTATAATACAAGGAATAGTGAGTCTTGAATGACCAATAATAGTAATTTTATCATGTGATCCCGAACCAAGTGGGATCACATCATCAAAACATCACACATGACTCTATAATTAGCTTATTTAGCTTATTTTTGTTAATTACGGTATTTCACTATTCATAAAAAATTCTAGTATTTCAGAAAAATCCAAAAATTTTACCCAAACCATTTTTTGAAGTGTAGAATACCAAAATGAATTCCATTTTTCAAAAATAATTTTCTAAATTTTATTAATTTTTTATTTAATTAAAATCATAATTTACATAAAAAACAGTTTTTTAGATTAAAATTGATTTTATAGTGCTTTCAAAAATTACGTAGGGTATTATAAAATTATCTAAAAACTATAAGAAATTTATTCATTAATTGATGAATACATTTTAGTAAAATAAATTTTCTTTTAAATTAAATAATTAATTATAATTATTTATTTATGACTTACAAAATACCAAAACGTTTACTAATGTCAAATTGTCACTTTCTAAGATGTCTAAATTTTATTTAATTATTCATAGGTAATGTTACTCTTATGTTGGATGATTTACTATTCATAAGGGTCATATTACTATTCATAAGGGTATGTTACTATTCATAAGGGTAGGTCACTATTCACCAAAAATTATTTTTGTTTTATTAGACTCCAAAAATCATCTTGAACACAACCGTGTATGTCGGATTTTCAAAATTCCAAACACAGAAGTTTCAAACTTATGTTTAAAGGTCACTTATCACTTAGTAGTTCATTATGTTGTGTTTTCATGTTATTTTATGACATAATTATAAGAACGGAATTTCCATTGAAAAATTTTGGGTCGTTACATTCTTCTCCCCTTGAGAAATTTCACCCTCGAAATTTCACTTCACATGAACAAGTGAGGGTGTTTCTCCTTCATTACCTCTTCTGGTTCCCAAGTTGCTTCCTCAAACTTACGGTTCCTCCACAACACTTCTAAAATATGGGTTGTCTTGTTGTGTAGAACCTTATTTTTCCGATCCAGAATTTTTAATGCCTGCTCCTCATATAAGAGATCATCTTCCAACTGCACCACCTTTGAGTTTAGTACATGTGAGGGGTCTGATATGTACTTCCTTAGTAGTGATACATGAAACACATCATGAAATTGAGCCATATTCGATGGAAGTGAAAGTCGATAGGCCACGGCTCCTATGCGGTCAAAGATCTCAAAGGGGCCAATATACCTTGGGCTTAGCTTCCCTTTCTTCCCGAATCGCATGACTCGCTTCCATGGAGATATTCGAAGGAAGACTTTATCTCCAAAGATGAACTCCAAGTCCCTTCGATGGTTTTCAGCATAGCTCTTTTTCAAACTTTGAGTATCTTTGATGTGTTTTTGGATGACTTGAACCTTCTTTGTCATCTCTTGAACAAGATCGGGTCCAAGTAGCTTTCTTTCTCCAACTTCATCCCAGTAGGTTGGAGTTCTACATCGCTTTCCATACAGAGCTTCATATAAAGCCATCTGAATACTTGAGTGGAAGATATTGTTGTATGAGAACTCAACCAATGGGAGATGCTGATCCCAACCACCTTTGAATTCAAGAGAGTAGGCTCTTAGAATATCTTCAAGTGTCTGAATAGTTCTTTCAGACTGGCCATCTGTTTGGGGGTGATAGGTCGTGCTGAAATTTAATTCAGTACTCAAAGCATATTGAAAACTCCTACAGAATTTAGATGTGAACCTTGGATCACGGTCAGAGACAATTGAGAGTGGAACACTGTGCAGTCTCACAACTTCCTTCACATATATCTTTGCAAGTTGTTCGAGAAAGAGTTCTTCCTGAATAGCGATAAAATGTGCAGTCTTGGTGAGTCGTTCAACCACAACCCATATCACATTATTTTCCTTTTATGTCTTTGGGAGACCCGTGACAAAGTCCATAGTAACATTTTTCCATTTCCACATGGGTATAGCCAATGGCTGCATCATACCCTTGGACTTTTTTCGCTCAGCTTTAACTTCCTGACATACCAAGCACCTTGATATATATTCCGCAATCTCCTTCTTCATGTTATCCCGCCAGAAGTGTTCTCAGAGATCACGGTACATATTGGTACTCCGAGGATGGATAGAGAAAATTGATCTATGTGCTTTATCCAATAGCTCCTTCTTTATCCCAGGTGATGAAGGTACAAAAAGTCGCATTCCAAACCAAATCACACCATCATCATCGATATGAAACTCTGGTAGCTTCCCTTCCTTTACTGCATTCACCCTCTATTGTGTCTCCACATCATCCCTTTGTGCTTCCTTAATCCTCCCCTAGATGGATGGTTGCGCAATCATTTGGGAAAGGTAGGATGTATCCCCTGCCCTTACGATTTTTAAATCCATTATTTGCATATCCATAAAGATAGGGTCTTTCTCAATCCGCATCATGGATAGAGTAGCAGGTTCTTTTCTACTTAGAGCATCAGCTACCTTGTTCTCCTTTCCAGGATGATAGTGAATAGAGCAATCATAATCCTTGATTAGCTCTAACCATCTCCATTGACGCATGTTGAGATCCTTTTGTGTAAATATATACTTTAGGCTTTTTTGGTCGGTTTATATGTCACACTTCTCCCCATAAAGGTAGTGTCACCAGATTTTCAAGGCAAAAATCATGGATGACAGCTCTAGATCATGCGTCAGGTAGTTCTTCTCATGGATCTTTAACTTTCATGAGGCGTAGGCTATCACATTATTATTTTACATGAGTACACAACCCAAGAATTTGTTTGAAGCATCACTGTATATCACAAAACTTTCTCTACTTTTCGGTAGTGTGAGTACAAGTGCAGTGATCTGCCTTCTCTTTAGCTCCTTGAAGCTTCCCTCATATTATTCTATCCAGACATACTTTACCCCTTTCCTTGTTAACTTAGTTAGCGGGCTTGATAATCGTGAGAAGTTTCTCACAAAACGTCGGTAGTACCTAGATAATCCAAGAAAACTATGTATTTCTGTGACACTAGAGGGTCTGGTCCATTCCTCAATCTCCTTTGTCTTATAAGGATCCACAGAAATTCCCTCACTTGTGATCACATGTCCCAAGAACGTGACTTGCTTCATCCAAAATTCACACTTGCTGAACTTGGCGTATAACTTCTCCTTTCTCAATGTCTCCAACACAAGTCTTAGATGTTCTTCATGTTCCTCCTTCCTCTTGGAGTAGATTAGAATATCATCGATAAACACTACCAAAAATTTGTCAAGGTAATTTATAAAGACTCTATTCATCAAATCCATGAATATTGTAGGGGAATTAGTAAGTCCCAAGGGAATCACCAAAAACTCATAGTTCCCATACCTTGTACGGAAGGCAATCTTCTGAATATCTTCCTTCTTCACCTTTACCTGATGATATACAGAACAAAGATCCACCTTTAAGAAGTATTGAGCTCCTCTTAACTGATTGAACAAGTCATCAATCCTTGGGAGAGGATACTTTTTCTTTATGGTGATCTTGTTGAGTTCCCGATAATCGATACACAGCCGCATTGTTCCATCCTTCTTCTTCACAAAGAGCACTGGTGCACCCCAAGGTGATGCACTAGGGTGTATGAACCCTTTGTCCAGATGCTCTTGTAGCTTCTTCTTTAACTTCTCTAGTTTGATAGGAGCCATCCTATAGGGACACTTAGATATATTAGTAGCTCTAGGTATGAGTTCAATTGAGAAATCTACCTCACAATCTGGCAGAATTCTAGGTAACTCTTTGGGAAATACATTACTGTATTCCCTCACGATGGGCATTTCCTCAAGGTTGGAACTTTCCTTCGACTCAACCATTTGGGCGAGGTATGCTTCTTCATAGGAAATCAACACCCACGCCATTGAAGTATTTTTCAAAGGAGATTAATGATCTTCCTTTCATTTTTAGAGGAGCATGGGATGGTTCAGAATATGAAAAGATATTTCTTTTTCCTGACAGTTGATATGTGCTCTATATAACGATATCCAATCCATTCCCATTATAGTGTCGAATTCCACCAAGGGAAGTATTACGATATTTTCTGGAAGAATCTTCCCACATACTCCAATAGGAGAAGAGTCAAACACTTGGGTTGCAATGATTGCACCACTCGGTTTTTTTACAGATATCTCTACTTCGAGGTTTTGGGGCTTTGATTCTATAGTTCTATCAAAATTTTAGGATATAAAGGAATGCATAGAACTAGAATCAAATAAGATTTTTGATATTATTGAGTGAATAGGAAGTGTACCTTGTATGACTTCATTATCATGCTCCACCTCCGTAGTAGTGATGGCATAAGCCTTCCCATGTTCCTTTGGATTTGGTGGCTTCTAACACTGATTACCCTCGAGAACTAGAGTTTTAGTGCACTGGTTTTTGTAGTTCCCTAGCTCTTTACAGTTGTAGCATATGACCATGAGTGGTTCTCTCTTTTCATCGGCTACATTCTTCTTACTTTTCGTGTCTTTTCAACACTCTTGATCATGGTGTCCTTCTTTCCCACACTTGAAGCATTTCCCTGTCCCTTTGAGGTAGTTCCCATGGTGCAAATTTCCATATTTTTGGCATGTTGGTTGTTGATTTTTCTTCCCACCCTTATCATTAGATCCACCGGCTTGAAACTCCATCTTTCTTTTCATATCACCATAGCCATGGGAACATTCCCCAAACTCCATCTCCACTTTGAGGGCACATCTAACAACTTCTTAATAACTCCCAAAGTCTCTAATTTCAAGAGCCTTTAAAATGTGTGGTTTTAATCCACTAAAGAATCTATCAATTTTTCTATCATTGTTGATAAAAAAACCCAAAGCGTACCTTGAAAGCCTTGTGAAATTCACTTCATAGGTTGTGACATATTCTCCTTCTTTTTTCTTGAGCTCTAGTAATTCTCCCTCCATCTACGTGTGAAGAGTTCTTGGGAAATACTTGTTAAGAAACATTATCTTAAAGTCTTCTCATTCCATATCTTCAATTTCCTCCCTTGGCTTGGTGTTCTTAATCAAAGCCCACCATTGATCGACTTCTCCATTTAGATGATAAACATCTAGGGTCAGATTCTCCATCTTAGAGCAATGAAGCAGAGAAAAGATATTCTTCATGGAGTTGACCCATTGTTTCGCAACTAGTGTATCAGAAGATCCACTAAACGTCGGTGGTCATTGCCGCATAAAACATTTGATAGCTAGTTGCTCCCTATTTGGTGAAGGAGGACATTCCTTATTATTATGTTTATTGTTCATAACCTTAGATAATTGGGTAAGCATCGCCATGAAGTTTTTAACTCCACCTCCCAAATCATTGGGGATGTCGTTCGGGCAATTGTTGCATTGACTCTCGCAAGAGTTGTTGGTCTGATTTCTCCTGGTTCCCACCATTTTCTAAAATAGAAATTGTTAGAACAAAACATAAGTAAACAAGTCATGAATAACTTATTCCTTTAAAATATTTATACCAAAAACATAAAATATGGTATCCCTATGTAAATATTCTTATGTGCATATTTTTACTTAGTCTCTTGCTATAGGTTTTCTCTAGGGTTCACTAATCCTAATTCTCAAATTAACTAAACCATTCCTCTGATACCAACTATAGTGACCCCACCTTTTCTAACATTACTATTACATCATTTTAAAGATAAAAAACATAATATTATTACACATAGAGGATCCAAAGGTTTAGTGTCTTGGGAAAACTAGGACCATACATAAAAATTGCAACATCAAGCATAAATATTTATTTAATTTCTTCTTCTATATCTTCTTATTGGCACTTGTAATCTCCTTAGTACATGTAGCCACCTGATGATATACATAAAAAGGGGTGAGCTAGAATCCCAGTAAGAGGATAGACAAGAACAATATAGCATGGGGTGAGCATAATCATGAAATAGGAAAAATATCATGAACATGAGAGGAGCATAAATAAAAGACTTGAAATGTGGCAATGCATAAAAAATGAAACATAAAGTCTTAATGGTTAACTACCACACATACTTGTGAACCAAGATAGAATATTTTTCACACATCATTTCTCATTTTATCATGAGATTCATCACTTTACCCAATGCATTGAAGCACTGTATAATTCCAGGTGCACCCGTCACTTTGAAACATTCATATTGCGCTATATAATTCGGGGCATACCCGTCACATCATAACATTATCATTATCATGCTTTCCACATGGAACATATATCAAAATTGAACATAACAAACCCATGTAAATTAATGGGTTAAATCTCATATAAACACATTCATAAACTTTGGTTTCCCAAAGTAAAGAGGGAATAACATAGTTGATACAAGAACCATAAATCTTGATTGAGAAGTAAAATGTGTGTTCTTGAAAGAAGAGTTCTTTTGGAAAACATTTTGTTTGACATAAACAATAGTGGTAAACATTTATATCCTAGAAAAGGAAAATTAAAGATTAAAAAATGATTCTTTAGGAGTAACCATATCAAAAATGGAGTGAAAGAGGGAGAACCCGAAGGACGAAATTTGGGTTCGAGAATTTCCTCTTACATTGTATCTGAATGCTTCATTCTCTTTAATGCCCTGTATAATGACATTATATTAATTGATTAGAAATATATAACCTTTTTTACATTAATATGGTTCATTATGGTTTCATTGAGTGATTTTATGTGCCTTTGGATGAGTTATAGAGTTTAAAAACATTGTTCGGAAATGTTTGTCTTCATGGTTTTCTTGAGTGGTTCACTTGTATTCTTAAATTGAAGTTCAGGTAGAACATGGGTAAACATACAGAACTGACATGAAATGTTATTAATTATATTACAGGAGTTTTAGTGATCTTATAATGAATAATATTGTATCCATGTGTATGAATCATTAGATAAGAATTAAATGATGATTGTTTGGGTTAATTTGAGCGATTTTTCGATCATAACAAACTTGTTTTAACTTATCACTTATTAATATGGTCATAAGATTGTTCCATAACTTTAAATAGGAGATAATACATATAACATGTTCTGTTTAAACCATAAAAATGGTTTCATGACCAGATATGAAGGTAGAAATTGAAGAAGAAAACTTGTCGTTCTTGAAGGTGATAAATTAACACCCCACGAACAACGTTCTCCTTAAAATAAAAGAAAGAGAGAAAGGGGGTTGGATGATATAATATCCCATTATCATCATAAAACTATAGTAGATGTATAATAATGGAGTTAAAATACCATATTAATGAAGATAGGTGGGGAGAGAACAAGATATGAACTTGAACATGAAAGGAAATTAAAGGAGAAGAGGGAGAGAAATTACCTCTTAAATCCTTCTCTTGAGATTCTCGTTAAGGAAGCTATGATTGGTCTTTTTATGAGACCAGAAGCTCTTGGAAGTGGGAGAGGGGATAGGGAGGATGTTTGGGCAGAGTATAGAGAAGTATTAGAGCTTGAGAGGTGTGAGGAAATGAGGGTGTGAAGGGTGGTTTTTATAGTGGAGGGGAGAGGGGTTTCCTTAATATAAAATTCATTAGTTAATCAATTTCCTATAAGACAAGGAATAGTGAGTCTTGAATGACCAATAATAGTAATTTTATCATTTGATCCTGAAACAAGTGGGCTTAAATCAGCATAACATCACACATGACTCTATAATTAGCTTATTTATCTTATTTTTGTAAATTATGGTATTTCACTATTCATCAAAAATTCAAGTATTTTAGAAAAATCCCAAAATTTTACCCCAACCATTTTTTGACTTGTAGAATCCAAAAATGAATTCCATTTTTCAAAAATAATTTTCTAAATATTTTTAATTTAATATTTAATTAAAATCATAATTTACTTAAAAACAGTTTTCTAGATTAAAATTGATTTTATAGTGCTTTCAAAAATTACGTAGGGTCTTATAAAATTATCTAAAAACTATAATACATTGATTAATTAGTTTATGAATAAATTTTAGGGAAATAAATTTTCTTTTAAATTAATTAATTAATTATAATTAATTATTTATGACTTACAAAATACCAAAACGTTTATTAAGGTCAAATTGTCACTTTCTAGGATGTCTAAATTTTATTTAATTATTCATAGCTAATGTTACTCTTATGTTGGATGATTTACTATTCATAAGGATCATATAACTATTCATAAGGGTATGTTACTATTCAAAAGGGTAGGTCACTATTCACTAAAAATTATTTTTGTTTTATTAGACTCCAAAAATCATCTTGAACACAACCGTGTATATCAGATTTTCAAAATTCCAAACATAGAAGTTTCAAACTTATGTTTAAAGGTCACTTATCACTTAGTAGTTCATTATGTTGTGTTTTCATTTTATTTTATGACATAATTATAAGAAGGTAATTTCCATTGAAAAACTTTGGGTCGTTACACTTAGTACCTAGACAGTCTTTGTATTGTTGTTAACCCCGATCCAGGGTGTGGATCAAAATTTATATAAATTGTTTGAGAGGAATAAGTCTCAGCTTGAGACTGAACCTCTTCTTTTAAACTGTTGTGCTTATTTTTTTTTGTAAACTATATTTAATATTCTGCTGCTAATTACTGTGAAATATAAAATTGTTTTAAATTTACTTTGATAGTTAATCTAGCAAGTGTTTGTAACTATTTTAAATCAGTAGGTTAGTTTCAGAATCTAATTTAATATTTTGATTAAATTAACTGAGACCTAATCAATCTTTTGAGAACCTAATCAAACCCTTATAGTTTTACAAATTCACTACATTTTAACTGAGTTTTTAATTGGGGTATTTTAATAGAAATATTTTTAACAGAAATTTTTAATTAGAACTCAATTCACCCCCCCCCCCCTATTGAGTATCCACTCCGACCAACACACATTACTTTAGTTTCATAGATTACATGATTTGAGAATGGATTACATTCCATTTAAATATCATGAAATTTGATTTAAGGGTGCCACTTGGATGAAATGTATTTTTATTTTTTCAGAGATCCTCTATCTCTCGGACAAGAAGGCTTATCTAGATGTTTTGATATTCTCCATTAATTATCGATTGATTTATTTATCATGGGATGAACATTATTATTTTATTTAATCTATTTAGGTTAGTATTCCTTTTTGGATATCCATTACATTGATCAAGGTAGCAAAGTTTCATTGCATTGTCAGATCAACTATTCTATAGTTAGTTTTCCTTTTCCTTATTTTTAGATATGTTTTTATTTTTGTGCTCTTTATTTTTGGTGGATCCCATTGTAGTCATCTGTGATTTGAGTTTTTTTGTTAAGAGGTCCAATCTCTTGGTCATGTTTATTGAACGGTATTGCTCCTTTGTTTTTATATTTATTCATAAAAGAAATTTACATGACTGGTTTGTGTTTGTAAATAGATTTATGATTAAATGGGGGTTTACATGTTTTTTATTAAATGTAAATATTGTATATTCAAGGAAATGAAATGATTTTTGATGTAAAACACATTGGAAGTCTAGGTACATAGGTGGAAGTTTTAGATTAGTGACATCGTACATATTATTTTTAACTGGTTTTGTCATAGGGATTTCCTCCACTCCCTTGGCCTATTGTTCTAGGGATATGATCATGAAATTTTTGGGGGGTTCACTCATGGGGTTTTCCTATCATTCTTAGGTTGGTGTTATATGTCCTTATTGTGCACTTGTTATTTGTTGGGGTATGAGTAGTATACTAGATGAAACTTTTAAGATCCATTGTGTGATTTATCTATTCATGGATTTTTACTATTTTGGGATCAATATATATGATTTTATTTGATAGATGAAAATGAAAATTATTCATTAAATTTATATATCATTCTTTTCATGGAACTATGTAAAAGGGATATATATACCACACTTTGATAAAACTTCTTTACTAATTATAATGAAATATTTTATTTAAAATTATAATATAATAGTTATGTATACAATGACATGTTATGGAAGTCATGGGTGGGACCCTACTGAGCCTGTTAGTTCACACCCAACAGACCTCTATTATGGTGGGTAGAACATTATATGAATTTTGATGAACGTAAATGAAAGTAACGTTAATGAGATGGTGAGGATTCCTATTAGATAATTCTGGGTAACTAGATGTGAGATGGTGGTGGTTTCCCATGCTATCACAAGGAGTAGAACATGAGGTTTTTTCCCATTGATGATTTTACTTATACATGGATATTATAGTTTCATTGAGGTATTTGGTTTTCCCTTTTTGTTTTAGGTATAGAAAATATATTTTTTTCATTATTTTTGTCACTTATTTTTAAATATATGTATGTTCCATGTATTTAAATTCAAAAGGGTGAAATTGTTTCCTCTCCATGTGGTGTGATTTTGGGTTCTATTCACTAGACCTTAGGGATTGGGATCACCCATCATAATGTGATGGGCTGGTTCATATACCAATTTTAGTGGGTATTCTGGTCAATTCATTTTAGTTTGGTATCAAAGGTGTTACTTCCTTAGTATTTTATGTCTTCAGTCATTTAGTTGATTATATACTAGATTGTTAGAAATTGGTAGGTTTATTGTGGAGAGTTTTTAGCTAGCTCATTCCATGATGAGACACATGTTTACAATGGATGTTTTGGTGAGGGTATCTAGTATTTATTTTTTATACTAATATTATTTTTAGAATATGTATTTTTTTTGTTAGAATTTTTATTTTTGTCATCTTATTCTTTCATCGATTTCGGTCTATAGGGGTATCCCTCTGAGATGTGTTTTGTATGTTCCTTATGAGGGTGAAGCAAATAATCCTTATGTAAATCCTCTGATTGATCAGAATGTGATTGAGTCCATTGTAACGTCCCGGTTCCGGGAGCCACCCAAAGGTTCCTCGTACCCGGTAGGTCACATGGCCTCAAGAACATTTTCCCGAATGCCAAAGGCTGCTGACTAGAAGCGAGGGCCTTGTTTGTGATGTGGGTAAACTATTTCTGTATTGGATGAGTAACACATCAGAGACAAATAGATAATATTAGCGGAAGCAGTAATACCATACAATAAGTAAATAGTGTAAAATGAAATGTAAATAAAAAATTGGAGCATGTATATAATTGAAACATGTCACATATGTCTAGGGAAGCATCCAAAGAAGTCACAATTATGAAATACAGTACTAAACCAAAGTAATAAAAGAAAATGAGTAAACTACAGCAGCATCACAAGCCTTAGCTTTGTACAATTCTCTCCTTCTCTATATCAACCATGTACCTAATGTATAAGGGTTCTTGCCCTTATCTATACCTACAACAATATAATCTATTTGGGCCTAAAAGAATGACCCAAACAGGGTGTGAGATGAATCCAAGTAGGCAACCTACCAAACATTTGTGCCTAACTGTCAGTGAATATACATAGTAAGAAATATGAAAAATGGTGTAATAAATAAGGAAGTACTCAAAAGTAAAAAATCATATAGTTTCAACTACATTAATTTACATTTATTAATTAATCAACCAAACATTCATGGCCACCCCATTAGGAAATTATCATAGTCTAATCCCTATGGTTCAACTTAGACAAGGACTCTCTAAGGAAGCACTCACTGTCAATTCCTCCTATAGTCTTTTAAAGGTAAACAAAAAAACTCTGAGGAAGCACTCAACATCCAATTACCCATGTGGTCTCACAACGTGATACTACAGAAACTCTGAGGGATCAGTCACATCCATCTCCCCTATGGTCTCGCAACGTGAAAGGTAAAACAGATGCTCTAGGAAAGCCCTTAGTATTTATTCCCTCTATGGTCTAACTACAATAGGTTCCAAAAACCTGTTATAAAAAATCGCTCAAAAATGATATCCATCAACAAAATTAAATATCAAATACTCCTTGGCTAAAAAACTACAATCTATATTACAAGCATGTAACATAATAACACTCCATCCTAACAACACTAGGCATGGAATGAATAATAGCCTAATATGAAGTTCTAGACCCAACATCCAATATCAACAAGCACAGGAAGAAACATAAAAATGAATGGTAATAAACCTAATTCACAATCAACAACCTTTAATCTAGAAACCAAACAATAGAATTCATTATCAGGGTTATATTTCCAAAACACTCCATACCCTAAACCAAAGTATTCGAATCTTTTTTCACATATAATTCAAAGAAAACAATGAAAAGGAACAAACCAGCTACTTGATGTTGTATAATAGATATAGTTCAGCCATTGAATTGACCTAGAATGTTTTAGATCTACAAAAACATAAAAAATAATCAACCTCCAATAACTCACACAAGAGGATAAATCTAGAGGATAGGCCCTAGAATAAAGAAGAACTCATTGAGGCAATTCCAATTCAATCCACGGTGTTCGATTCGAAGAATGAATGACATATTGGGGAATCAGAGAAGATTCAACAATTCTCATAACTCATAGAAGAGATGCATCTAGAATAATGTGATTTTGGCAATTAGACGCAACCTTAGTATGAAAAAAAATAAAAGTACATGGAATGTTCTTTTAATGTATATTCCATGTACATGCCTTAACTGGAATCCATTTTCGGTGGTCTCCAGGTCACCCCACACGACCATGTATTCAGCCATTACACAGACAGTACATAGATACCAGAGACAACTAGGTACACAACTTGTACTCCTATGTACATGGCGTGTACTCCATAAATTTATATATTCTCCTTTTTTTCTCAAAAACACCCAAAATCATGATCCATACTGGAAACGAATATATGGGTTCTTAAAAACTTCCCCCTGAAATAAATTCGTCCATTAATTTCCCAAATAAGGTGGTATAGAAGAAGAATCCTAGAATATCTCTAGATACTATGATCGCACATCGGCCTCCCTCTCTCATGTCTCGCCATGCACTCACCTATTCTGCCACAACACCAGTACCAGTGGGATAGACCATCCACAGAGAACCTTCACTATGCGATCAAAAATCCGGATAGGATGCTCCTCGAACGAAGTGTCAACCTATAACTCAACATCCTCAGGTTAGAAAATTTGAGATAGGTCTGAGAAGTAATTCCACAACTGAGAAATGCGGAAGAAATCATGCATAGCCCGGTATCTCTAGGGTAACTGCAATCAGTAGGTAGCTAGCCCGACTCTCTCTAAAATTTTAAATGGACCAACATATATTGATGAAAGATTCCCCTATCTACTTATCCTCTTGTTTCCCATCCTTGGTGTGATACGTTGAAAAAAATGATTCCCAACCTCGAACTCTAGAGTTCATCTCTGTCTATCAGCATAAAACTTCTATCATGACTGTGCAGTCGCTATCCTCTTCTAAATCAACCCCAACTACTTTTTGGTCTCCAGAACAAGACGAGGTCCCAACATAGTTCTCTCTCCTACATCCATCCATCGTAGGGGTGATCATCATGGCCTATTGTATATATCCCCATAAGTTTCCATCTGAATAGTCACCTGAAAACTATTATTTTAAGAAGCCTCCACTAGAGGTATGTGCTTCTCCCAAGAACCTCCAAAATCTAGGACCCATGCTCAAAGAATTTCCTCTAGCAACTGAATCATATGCTCAAATTGACCATCTGTCTGGGGATGGTAGGTTGTACTCAAGAAGTACCTGTGTACCCAAATCACTCTATAGTCCCTGCCAGAATAGAGAAGTAAAACAGGCATCCCTATCTGAAATAATGGATTGTGAAACCCCATGCAACCGTACAATCTACCAAATTTAAAACCTTCCTATATCATCAACACTTAAGGTCTCCTTGATTGGTAATAAATGAGAAACCTTTGTAAATATGTCAATTAAAACCTAAACTGCATCATTTCCTTGAGCTGACCTCGGTAAACCTGTCATAAAGTCGATCGCAGCATCATTCCATTTCCACTCAGGAATGGTAAACTGCTACAAAATCCATGCTCGTCACTAATGCTCCACCTTCACCTGGTGATAGGTGGAACACCTCTTGAAAAAACCAATGAACTCTCTCTTTATTCTTGGCCACCAATATTGATGGTGTAAATTTATATACATCTTGGTGACACTAGGATGAACTTCCCAAATTGAAGAATGAAAAACCCGCATCATCTCCTTGCGTATGTCTGTTGACACCCATACACACCCATGAAAACAAAATATATCATCCTCGCCTACTATCCATCCAAGAAAAGGTAATCTTCTTGAAAAAACTCTTGTATAATTAGGCCTTCATCATCTGATAGTTGCCTCATTCGCACTCGATCAAGTAGATTAGAGGTAACAACTACAGATTAGAGAAATATCTACCCCTATCTATCATGAACCTCCATATGAATCTCAAAGAATAGAGGCATAAGATTTCACTCACTACTAGACTATTGAACTACCTGTATGTGACTCCTCCTGCTCCACGTATCATCCACTTCATAGCCTTTCCCATGTGTGTAGGAAATCTCAATGTCAAAAGAATGAAGGTACATAACCTAGCTTCATTATATCAAATTTAGGTCACGCTGAGTGAAGATATATTTGAGACTTTTGTGGTCACTAAAAACCCCAAAATTATCTCCCAACAGAGAATGTATCCCAACAATGTAAATCATGAACAATTGTAGCCAACACAAGATCGTGAATTGTGTAATTCTTCTCATGTGGCCTCCAATGCCAAGATTCGTAAGCAATGACTCCTTCCCCCTGCATAAGCACTGCTCACAACTCGATACATGATGCATCACACTAAACAGTAGAGTTGTTTCCTGGCCTTGTAAAAACTTGTATCAGTGCTAAAGTGAAACACCCTTTAATCTCATAAAAGGATGAATTGTAGGAATCTGACCAAAGGTACGTTACACCCTTCTTAGTCATGACCATCATTGGTGATGAAAAGAATGAAAAGTCATGTATAAAGAGTTTGTAGTAACTATCCTACCCTAGAAAACTCTTTACCTCAAAGAAATTATTTTTCTTCTCTCAAGAAACTGATACTCATAATTTCTCTGGGGAAAATGATACTCCTTTATATGAGATAACATGACCCAATAAGTGAATCTGGCTCATCCAAAAGTGTAATTTTGAGATCATAGAATATAAATGATTCTCTCTTAGTGTACTCAAAACGATCTCAAGATGGGTTGCATGGTCATGTCGAGTGTGGTATTACACCAAGATATCATCTATGAAAACGACTACAAAGGATTCCAAGTATGGATTGAACACTTGGTTCATCAGTTCCATAAAAACTACAGGATAATTCATGAGATTGAACACCATAATCACATAATCATATAGACCGCACCTTCTCTGAAAGGCTATAAGAGGTATATCTGATGTTATAACATGCAACTAATGATAACTAGATCTAATTTCAATCTTTTAGAACACCCGGACTCATCAAAGATGATTAAATAGATCATCCATCATCAACAAGGGATATTGGTTCTTGATCGTTAACCAGTTAATCTTATAATAATACCCAAAAGGTATGGGGGAACCGTCTGCCTTCTTTACAAACATGACAGGCGAACCCCAAGGAAAAGTATTGGGTCAGATGAAACCCTTTGCCTGTAACTCCTCTAACTACTTCATGAGCTCATGTAACTCTAGTGTATCTATCCTATAAATAGGAATGGACACCGGTGCCACTCCTGTCATAATCTCAATAGATTAATCTACCTCTCACTATGGAGGAAAACACAAAAAGTTTTGGAAAGACATCTCTAAAACGATCCACCACTAGAGGATAGTCTATTTGTGAAGTCTGTTGCTCATCCAGATATTGAATAGAAATCTAGGCTGTAAATCCTCCCAAACCGTGATTCTCAGTCCATTTCTGCTCACCTTGATATCCCATTCCCTCTTATGTAGAAACTACCCACCCACTGGTGACATGAAACTCACCCTACGATGATAGGAATCGACTAATGGTTGGAATGGAATTAAATAGTCCATTCTGAGAATGACATCATAGTCCGTCATCTCTAATACATAAAGGTCCCATAAGAAGTGACACCTTCCAACCTCAAGAGGGAACTCCTTGTAGTAGCATACACTAGCTGTTCTAATCCCCAATAGAGTGTATAACATCATCATATTAGTATAAGTAAAGATATAGAGCCTAAGGCTCTCTAAAATAGCAAAAAATATGAATCTATGGGAGGCCCCTCTATTCAAAATTGAAGAATCTAAAAATAAGGAAACTAGAATTTTACCTCTAAATGTAGAGTGTCTGAGATCATGCTCATGCTGGGTCTGCTCTATCATAATAGCCTGAACTGTGGTGCGACCCTGTGAATATGTATGTGATCCCTGAGCTAATCCACCATGCGGTTGCCGAAAACCCTATGTCTGAACACTGCGGCCATGACCTCTACCTCGGCCTGGAAAGTATAAATAAATCTAGTTCCTTGACTGATGTGGGACTGGTGGTCCTACTCCGGTATGAGGAGTCAAAATAGAACCCCTATCACTAGTTGTTGGTGAGAAAATCTATCAGAAACACTGAAGATGATCCATCTTTCCACAAGATCGGTACTCATCTAGGTCTCTCAGGCAATGTGGCCTCGTATTCCCACTCTTCCCGCACTGTTATCATACCACCGGGCTACCTGAAGAATTATTCCGCCTACTCGGATCTCCGCATATAGACTACCTGCGGCGCTTCCGGCTGTTAGCCAGAGGGTTTCCAATTCCGGATGTCGAGCCTCCCTTGCTCACAACTTCATAATCCCTCAGGTTCCGGTCTGTGATCAGTGAATGGTGGACTATAGAAGTGATGGAAGTCAACCTGAAGATGTTCAATTGAGATCAGATGTTGTGATTGAGACCATCCTTAAACTTCCTCTCCAGAAAAAACTCTTCACCCCCAGGAATTGGGGTAAAGCGTTGCATCTCTGTTAAGCGAGAACAATACTTCATAACTGAGAGAGTACCCTTCTCCAAACTCATGAACTCTTAGGCTCGGTAGGCCCTCAGCATCTACAGGTAGAATTAATCCTAGAAGGTACACTAGAACTCATTTGAATCTGTAACCTGTAGGTGTCCCTCCAGTGATATCACAATCCACCATCTCTTGGAGGAATCCTGAAGTATATAAGTAGCGAGCTTCACCCTCCTCTCTGGAGGTGTCTCCAAATTCTCGATGATAGAAAACATGACTTCTATCCATGAATCTTCTTCCTAAGGTCCTCCATCCCCTGAAGAAGTGGGAGGATGTTGCTGCAGAAAACCTCATGTCAACTCTGCCATAGACGGGGCAGAATGCGGTGCACCCTGGACGGTTTGCATAAACCTTAGGAAGCCTTCACTAAACTGTGCATCAGCACCTGTATCTAGAATGAAAACTGGTTGCAAGACATGCATGACCGGATGATCTATTGGTAGTCCCTGATCTACCATGTCCACTGCCTGTTTGATTCCATGGATCTAGCATTCAACCAGAGGACATCTCGGTTGCATGAATTTGCAAGGTCAAGTGCACACCTCAGTTCAAGATTATCAAGGACTGAATCATAGAAGTGAAAGAGAGTAAATTAAGAAATAAAACATTCATGATTTCTAAAATATGGATACATGGAGTATATAACCTCTACAAAGCTTGTTCCCTTAATCCTTTAGATGAGAGTGTACTTCTGCCAAACCTGGTTGTGTAACACCCTTACACATGACATGTTTTCTCTGAGACACAGTGTGCACAAGAATCATTTCCCCATACCCAATTTCCTCTACATGGCTATACACATGCCTCTAACATGGGTATATCTACACAGCCTGTGCACCTTGGGAATGATGTGTAGCCCTTATTTCATAATTTTCTGTGTCGTTAGTCACACGGCCAGTGACGCGGTCGACTCTACATAGCATGTAAGAACCGAATACAACGTGTACAACCTGAGTTACATCCATCCATGTCATTGGTCACATGGCTGGATACACTGCTCTTATAACACGACATGTACTCAAAAAACCAGGCATGTGTCACCAGAAATTTCTCATCCATGTGTATTTTCCCACACAGCCAGTCACACGATTTAGGACTACACAACGTGTACATACGGTACATGGCGTGTACTTAAGAAAAGTTGTTCACTCACGAATAGAAGAATATATGACATGTATTCATCAATACACATCATGTATTCTATGTTTTTTCAGATAATAAGCCTCAAAAACTACTCCGGAACCCATAAAAACACTGAATCGTACATTAAAGTTCCAAATTCCAATGCGTGTGGGCCCATACTCCCCGCGAATCAAAGCTTGGCATAATATTCTTGTATATCACATGGTATAATAGTGCAATCAATCACATGATCCACAAAATTCCAATCCATGAGGTCCCATAACACCTCTAGGAACAAAGTATGGTGTTCATTCAAACAAAACCTTGCAGAATTAGTAATACCCTATCAATTAGAAGGTATTATATCAAGCATCTATCCCAACATCATTCATATCTAGCACAACATCTATCACAAAAACATGAAATTGATAATTCACCCTTAATATAAAGACAAGAATGCAATGAAATGTGATATCTAACATGTTTCTATATGATGCATGATATGGAATACCCTCATCTTATCAGGTTGAAACAAAAATAGAACCTCAATAACCTAAATAACCTCAATGATAACATCACAAAACATGTGAATCACCAAATGATGAAATATAATCAACTGTAATTATTAAAAAACAATAAAAATTGAAATATTCAAGGCATGTTGTCTTTTCCCTATACACGGTTTATATACTCCCAGGAACATCTTATCACCAACTTCGTATTCTTTCCTATCCATGTCTATAGGCTCCAAATAGTAAGTCAATGAAGAAAAGAATCCCTTTGATACCACTTTGTAATGTCCTGATTCACGGAGCCTCCCAAAGGTGCCATATACCCTGTTGGTCACATGGCCTGGAGTTCATTTACATGAACACAAAAGGTTGCCGACTAGCAATGAGGGCCTTGGGTGTGAATTGTTGGAAACTATGCCCTTGTTGTCATAGTAACACATCGGAAACAAAGATAACAGTTCCGGAAGAAGTAATACAATACAATAAGTAAATAGTGGGATACTGAAAGTAAATAAACAACTGGATAACATATATAAATGATGCATGTCACATATGTCTAGGAAAGTAGCCAAAAAATTCACAATGCTGAAATAAAATACTAATAAAAAGTACAAAGAAAATGAGTATACTCCAGCACCATCGCAAGCCTCAGCTTGGTCCCATTCTCTCCTTATCCACAGAAATCAAGTACCTAAAGTAGAATGTCTCATTACCTTATTTGTACCTACAACAATATAATATTTTTGGGCCCAAAATCATGACCCAAACAGGGTGTGAGACGAATCCCAGCAAGAAACCACCCAAAGACTCTCTGTGGAATCAATCACCATCAATTCCTCTTGTGGTCTTTTAATAGTAAACTATATACTCTCTGAGGAATTACTCAACGTCTGATTCCCCATGTGATCTTGCTACATGAAACTACATAAACTATGAGGGATTACTCACTTTCATCCCCCCTATGGTCCCGTAATGTGAATGTTATAACAGACACTCTGGGAAATCCCTTTGCATCCATTCCCCCTATGGTCTAACTACACCATGTTCCCTCAGCCTTGTGTAATAAAATCATGCATAAATGATATACAACAGCCAAAGTAAATCTCAAATACTACATGGTTAAACAACTACAATGCATATTACAAGCATGTCATATAATAACGACTCCATCCTAACGACACTAAGCATCGAAATAATAACATCCTAATAGGCAGTTCTAGACCCAAAGGTCAATATCAACAAGAATAAGAAAACACATCCAAAAGCAAGTTAATAAACCTAATTCACAATTGACAACCCTTAATCTAGAAACCAAACAATATCAGAAATTATCATGTTTAGATTTCCAAAACATGTAATACCCTAAACTGGGGTATTCGTCACTTATATCACATACAATTAAAAGACAACTACATAATGACACAAACCAAGTACCATGATGTTTTACGATTGATATAGTTGAACCTCAACCTTTGAATCATCCTAGAACACCATATATCTACAAAAATGTCAAAAACGCTCAACCTCTAACAACTCATGCATGAGGTGAAATCAAGAGGAGAGGCCCTAGAAGAAGGATGAACTCATCAAGGCGATTTCAATGCAATCGATGGTGTTCGATTTAGAGAATGGACGACAGATCCGGAGCTCAAATAAAATGTGGAAAATCCCATTTCTCATGGATGATGTGGGGGGTAGAAGAAGGTGTTTCTAACAATTAGATGTGGACCCAATCTGATATATCAAAAAAAAAATTGCATGGCATGTTCTTGTAATGTACACGCTATGTACATAACTTAAATGGACTCCCCTTTAGGTGGTCTATAGGTCACCCCACATGGCCATGTACTCGGTCGTTACATGGCTAGTACATGACTACCTGCAACAACTAGGTACACGGCATGTACTCCTAAGTACACGGCGTGTAATCCTTCAATTTCCAGATTCTCCCCTTTTTTCTCAAAAACACCCCAAATCAATACCCATACCTGAAATGATGATCCGGATTCTACATCCATCATTTGAATAGTTCATATTATAGATCAAAATAGAACACACATTCAGAATTTAGTAATTGGAATACAACCAGGATTTGGAGGAGATTGGTATTGATAAGAAGAGTTCATGAATGAAAATAAAAATTCCTATAAAGGTATGAATGAACCTCAATAGGCATAAGAATTTATGTGTATGATTGATAAGATATTTAACTTCCAAGATACACCTGATATTATTATAGTGATGTTTAAAATGTTCCAATATAAGTGTACTATTAAGAGGTGGTGGGAATCCATGGTAAATTTTGATAAGAATGTGCGATTGGAATGGAAGTGTTTTCACTATCTATTATTGTATTATATTTTTATAGACACTCTACCGGTGGATAAATCCATCAATTTCCTCTCTATAGAGTATGGAGAACGTGCAATGTTAGAATAATTGAAATGATTATTTGAATTGGTTTATCTTTCACTATAGTTGTTGAATAGTTACCACCTGAATCCTCAGATGTACCTACAATGTTTGTGACTAGCTATGAAATTATATGTATTTATGTGGAAGAATTCAACCTATATGTAGACAGTGGAAATTGATATGATGGTAAAAATTAATGTGGTTATCATTTTTTGATCAAATTCCACTTCTCTTCAAAATAATGGAATCTCTATTGGGACTCTTGGGAAAAAGAGAAACGCGAAGGATCCTAGCATGATTGGAAGAGGTGGTTTCCCTTAGGAAACGTCTACACCTTATGCAAAAACTAGTAGTATTCCTCTGACCTACTATTAATTTGGAAATACTAGACACACTAACTACTCTTCTCTTGACCTAGTGAGATGGGTAATAGTTGTGGGTGTTACTACCATCTATGTCACTTCTATAAGTCCATGTATACTCCTTGACATGGTCAATGATCATATTCACTATATGATACTATAGTTCATTCAGATTTTTAAAATACTAATATCCTATAGACATATTCTATAAGAGTGACAATCTATCACACAATATATATGTCTCCAGAAGAGGTTGGTAGAAGTCCATCCATACTGAGAGGTAACATCATTATTTTATCCTCAACAGTGATTTATTTATTTGATACTAGTGCTTATCACACATTTATATCTTTCCATTTTATTGATATTCCCAACCTTCAAATGGAACTAATCTCCTTTTTTATGAAGTTATAAACACATATTGGGAATAGGATAGAATAATGGTTTTAGTGACTGTCTAGTGTGAAATCAATAGTTGACACTGTGTTTGTTTGGTATTTCACTATTCCAGATATGGATTTTTTGAAGGCATAATTATGATGGATTAAAATTTTTTTATCTTGTTGAGGTTGAATTTTGTCATTTGAATGTCTCATTTCATATTACTCATGGGATCTCAAGGGTATTTTAGGGAGAGTGGGATACATTGTCAGGGTGAGAAGGACATTTCCACCAAGTGATTAGGAATTTTTTGGCTCTTATTTTACTTCATCCCAAGTAAATTTCTTATGATGATGATGATATTCACACTGTTTTGATATTTTTCTTGATGTTTCACCATATATTTTCTAGGACTCCTCTAGATATATAGGTATAGTATGTGCTTAACGAAGATGCATGTCCATATATGATATTGATACCCTCTTATCATAATACACTAGTAAAACTTAATGTTTTTAATATTCAGTTGGAATACTTGGCCAAAAGGGGTTTCTTCTCAATAGTGTCTCTCCTTGGGAATCCCCAGTGCTCTTTCCAAAGAACAAAGGTGATTCACTCAAATTGTGGATGGTGATTATAAGTTGATCTAATTTATTGTTAATAAAATGTATCATTTTCCTCATGTGGATTATTTTTTATCAATTAAAAGGGTAAAAGGGGTTTTCAATGATTTATAATTGGATGGGTTATCATCATCTCATATTTCGGGAGTCTTATATGTGGAAGATATATTTTCTGTGTAGTTTTGGTCACTATGAATACATTGTGATGTAGTTTTGTCTAATGAATGATTATGAATTTTTATGGCTTTGTTAAATCATATATTAATACCATATCTTATTGAATTTTTATACTATTCATTATTTCCATTTTAGTTTACTCGAGATCTGATCAAGAGCATGTGAATTTTTTTTAGTTTGGTTTTGGAAATACTAAGGAGGAAATGTTTATTTGGAAAACTATAAAAATGTAATTTATTGATACAATAAGTGAATTTAGTGGGGAATGTGATTTTTTAGCAGATAATGTTAGTCATTACTAAGATAGAAATGGATTTTTTGTTATGGGAATATCTATAAAATGTCTTTAAAATTCGGATATTCCTCTATCTTGGTGGATAATATCAATGCTGCATCATGTATTTCTCTAAAATTGTGTCACCATGTTATCATCTTACTATGAAAGGGTTAAAATTAAAATGGTTTTTGACGTTTTGGAATAATTTTTATAATCTAATTTTTGTTTTTACATCAATTCAAATATTGAAATTTACCTGATCCAGGTAAAGGATAAGTTTTTTCTGTGATCATTTTGCCATTGGATTGGGTTGTATGCTCATGCTGGATGATCATGTTGTTACTTATAGTTCTTCTCAGGTAATTCCACATGATTAGAATTACCAAAAACATTATTTATATCATTATTTAATTATTCATGTTACTAGTTGATGAAAGAACTATAATTTTGTGGTAAAGTTTACATTATTTTGTAACAAATTTATAAAACTACAATTAGAATGAAATTAACCTTATACAAAGGTGGTTGGTAGAATAACATCAGAAGCATGAAATAGATATTTCATAAACCTTGGGTAAGGGGAATGTCATTTAATAAACTCTTATAAGTATAGTAACCTCAAAAATTGTTTTGGAATTGAAGGAAACATGGAACCTTATTGGAATTTTTCTCAGTTTCATTTTAATGATAAAGTGTGGATTTGACTAGTTTCCAAATATCTTGATCTCTCCTTGAGTCTATTCTTCATGTTCAGTAGTAGGATGATGATTTCAGTGGAATATCAGCATCAATATATGGCGGGGATACCATTTCGTATTGGTATATTCCTATAAATTGTATACTCTATTGTGGGGACTAGTTTGTTGTCCCATCATTAGTGAAGATAATAATATTATTTTATTTCCATATTTCCTAATTTTCCAATCATCTAAGAAGAAGAAAAATTATTATGATCTGAGATAATGATTTTTGGGACCATTTGTAAATCATGACATTACTAATTATAGGTCTTACTATTACACATTCCATATAATGAAGGTGGAACATGTAAAACCTTCTAATTTTTTTAATCCACTTATTGTTAATATTTGAAAATGGGAGTAGTTATTTGTGTTTTTTCTTTATAGATTAACATAGACACCCTAAGAGATAAATTTTGTTTCGGTGTTGGTTTATCAGTTGACAAATTTTCCTCATTATATTACGATCAAAGGCAGTAAAATGTTACCTATTTTGGTAATATATATTTAATGATGTTGTGAGGTTACAAGGGGTTGCATCATACATTATTTTAGACATGGATACTTTGCTTAGATCTTGTTTATATAGAATTATCAATGATTACATGGGAATAATTTCATATTGATTACAAAATAACATCAATAGAAAGACGTTCAAATAGAGTGTATTATACAGATTTTAAATGATGTGCTTGTTACTAGTGTTACGGATTTTGATGGATCTTGGAATAGTCATCTGGGATTGGTTGAATCCTTTTATAAAAATAGTTGTAATTTTTTAATAAAAATGTCTCCATTTGAGGATTTTTATGGTCACCAGTGCAGGTCACATCTTTTTCTGGAAGAGGTGGGATAAGCGTCTTTGGTGGGACTATGTTTGGTCCAGGAGACATTCACAAGTATTCCTGATATATGTTCACATATTGTTATAACATAGAGTCATAAGTGGTCTTATGAAAATAAAAAATCTCATAATTTTTAGTTCACCTTTTTTGAATAGGTATTCATGAATGTTTCTAATTTTTTGGGTCCCTTTTGACATGGAAAATATTTAATTTCATCTCTAACATATTTTTGAACTATTGATATCATTGATCATCTTCGGAAGGTTTATCATCAATTTTAATTATTTGATTAGTTTAAAATAATCCATGATCTCTTTCACATATCATATCTCAATAAACATCAATTGATTCTATATTAAGTTATATGTTGTGAAGAGATTGAGTTATATCCCAAAATTTCTATTCTTTAGCTACAAGTTGAAAATTTTGACTCTCATGTAAATGTATTGTGTGGTATTTATATTAAATTAATAATAGTTATATGTTGTAATATATCAAATTTCAATTATAAATGGGAGCACATTTCATTTATGAGGGATTAATTGACACACCTATTTAGGAGACCTAATTGTTCCACATTACTTAACAATTATATAATATCGTTTGGTGGGGTGTTTTTAAAATAATGTTAAAATGATTAATGTTTTTACCTTATAATTTATCATTTTCCTCTTAATTTGTGTGCATCATGGAAATCCCAAAGATGGAGATAATTTTTTAGTGAAAATTACATAATATTAGGGGATCAATTTTATTATTAATTGAATTATGATATAAACTTGTAATCACATTGTGGAGTTATTCTAGAATTAAAGTAATTCCTAGGTTGGTCAAGTGTTTTTTTAGAATATTGATTTTCAAGTGTGTATGAGAAATTAGACAATCAATAAAGGGTTTTCACAATGTGAACTTTGATTCCATACAAAATTTGTGAACTTGGTACATAAAAATATTGTAATATATGTTGTGTAGGAGTTACACATCAAGTATGTTTTAATAACCTATTTTTAATAAATATGTGACAATTTATTGTCATATTTTACTATCATGTATTACAAAACATGTAATCGGATTATATGCCATGTAAATTTTATGATTAGGGATATCAGGGTGATGTTCGATTGAAATTTTATTTCATTTTTCAGCATCTCCCTTGGATCTCAACCGCCAAGGCTTCTCATAGGGTTTTGGGAGTCACCTATTATTCCATATTGATTTATATGATGTCAGATTAATAATGTGGGTTGATATCTTATATCTAGGTGAGTAAACCATTCATATTCTTTGTTACATTGATCATGGTTGCACTGTTTCATTGTATTATCCAATCAATTGTTCTATAGTGTTGTTTCCATTTTCTTCTTTTTAAATCTTCTGTCATTGTTGTGAGTGATCTTGTTTGAGGATCTTGTTGTAATAGTGTGTGACCTGAGCATTGAGGTAGGTTTTTGTGTCTCATTCTATGTTGTATGAACTATATTGATCCTATTGTTCTAAATTGCTTAATTAATAAATTTTTCATTGTTTTATTGTGTTTTATGTAAAGTTTTCGTAAAGGTTATTTTCGATGTTTTTTTTGTTAAATATAGAATTATTTATTTTCCACAAGCATAAATTATTTATGAAATGCACCACATACAAATCTGTAGGTTTGTAGGTGGAAGGTTCATCATAGTTTTATCATCAATATTTCTATTAGGAGGCTTTTTTCATTGGGATTTCATGTTATCCATAGGCCTATTTTTATAGGGATATGTTCTTAACATTGTTGAGGGATTCACTTGTGGGGTGTTCCTATTATCAGTAGGCCTATGTTTTATAGACTTATTGTGCAGTAGTAACTTTTTTTTTCTAACTAGTCTTATATCCTAAATAGTTGTGTTCATTGACATGATTTTCGTATACATGTATTTGTCTTATTTTCTTATTTTCATTTTTCTCTTTTGATAAATGATAATGGAAATTTTGTTAGAAATTTATATACCCGTGTTTGTTTTGGAAATGTGAAAAAAAGAAAATTTATACTGTTCTTTGAAAAAAAAATTAAATTTTAATCTTTTAATGTTTTATCAAAAATGATAATTATTATGTTATTTTTATAGAGACTTAATATGGTACACATGGGAGGTACCCTACTATGAACATGAGATCACACCATGTGATCCTCTTCAGTGGTGCATAAAAAATTGTATGTATTTTGATGTAGAGAATGGGCATGTTTCGTATTGGGGAGGTGATCTTTTTGGATAGCTATGTATGGGTAACTGCTAAGAAGATGGTGGGGTTTTACCTTTATATCACATAGAGTAAAAGTTATAGTTTTTTGTTTATATAGTTTCAAGACTTATAATTGTAGATTTTAGATTCTTTGAGTTATTTTATTTCCCCCATTTCATTTATGGAATATATATTTCTTTCGATATTTTATCTTATATATATGATCAATGTTGTTTCTTTAGTTTAGTTTAAAAAATTTCGTATGGTATTTTTGTGATATAAATGTTATATTCCCCAGCTCGTGGGTTCAAGAATACCCTTTGTATATGTGATGGGTTAGGTCAGATACCAGTTTGATAGGGTATTCGTATTATTTCATTACATGAGATGTTATCATATTCCAATAAATGGAAACATAATATGGTGTATAATTCATATTATTTAAAAACTCAAAATTATGTCATAAATATCAGGTATATTCATTTGATCCATCATTTTAACTAGTAATGAGACGTAGTGAAGAAAACTGAAATACATTATTTTTTGTAAATAATATAATTTACCTACACACAAGAGAATTTTTAAAGTATCATTGGATTGAGAGGTATATAAAATATATTTTTTTAAAAATGAATTTTATTTTATAACCAAATTTATTATATATGAAGCGATTTGATAGATTTGGAGGAGGTAGAAGAGGATATAAACATTAAGTAATTATTTATAAATTATAAAAAAAAATTCAAATCTAACTATTGGTTGAAAATAACTCATTTTATGAAGTGGGTTATAGTCACTGAATTGGATTAAGTGTGTGGAAATCAAGCTTTATAGATAAATTTCGGCATATTTTTAATGGAAATTAGAACATTTGTTTTCTTTTGAAAAAATTTAACTCAATCCCATTTTATATTCAATAAATAAAAGGAAGTTTCATAATTTTTAATTTTTATAGGTCATGAATTTAATTTTAATAAATAATGGTTTTATATATATGAAAAATTCATTATATACTTAAAATTTTCACATCAACTTGTGTAATGAAAATATTTTTTAAGATTTTATTATTGTTTTAAAAAATAACATTAAATTTCATTTAATGTTAGTTTCCCATCTATTCGAATATATTGAGTTAAAATGCATCAAAATAAAAATGGAATTTAGAAAACAATACTTTATCTATCACTAATCCAGTATAAAAATCTAATAAATATCTAGAAAACCATAATTCATCCAAAAAAATTACAATTATTATTTTTCAAATTTTTATCTTGTTTTTGAATTACTTTCAAAATGATTTTTTATAATAGTGTAATCATTGAAGTTAAATATACACAAATAAAAAATGAAAATAAAAAAATATGATAAATATTATTTCTATATATTTAAAATAAAAAAGTTTGACCATTTCGAAAATATTTTTCTCTCTTCAGAATCATATTAGAGATGTTAAGAAAATGGGAGTGGTATTTTGTAATTATATTGTAATGAATATAATATAATTTTTATAATCAATGGAAAACAAAAATAAAAATAAATATGATTGAATATAGGATGAATGTGGATGATATAAAATCATCAAATGAAATAGAGTGATGTTTTGTATTTATTTTTATATCGTATCCCAATTTTCTATCCCTATTTAAAAAAAATTAACATTTACCATGGTGATAAATTTTTGTCATGGTTTATATTAATTATTAATAAATATGAAATTAAACATATTAAATAAGATAAATATTTAAAAAAACATACTTAATCAATTTTTTATGATTTAATTTTTTTATGTGATGAAAATTAATTACAATATTATTTTGTCAAAGTTAATGATAGACTGTTTTTAGAAAAATACCTCTTTTAACTATAGAAATTATTTTATTCCAAAATACTGTTTTATAATAATCACCCTGAAATAATTGGTATAATTTTGATAAAATCAAAATAATTAATCATTAATAAAAATCCAAAATAAAATGGTACTTTTTAAATACTTTAAAAGAAATGATAGAATTACAGAAATATTATATTTCACTTTTCGTCAAAAAATTAATCATTTAAGAAATATAATAAAAAAATTTCCCCTAAAACATTTGTTTTGATGATATAAAAAGATTATTTAAATTTCAATAAATTAAATTTATACAATCGATAAATTTATATTTTAAATGAAAATACTAAATATAAGGATAACCTATTTTAATATAAAATTTATCTTTTTATAATTTTAAGTGTTTTATCTTAGTTTTATATTACTATTAATATTCATAATATATTACTTGTTTCCATTAAAATAAATCAATACACTTCTATAAGTAAATAATTTCAATATATATTTCATAATTATGTTACACCTATTCATACATTGCAAAAAAATGAAATAGTTATAATAGTTTCATTTAAAATAAAAATATTTCTATAATATATAATGGTTTATTTATGCTCAGTGTTGTGTGTGTAAGATTCAAAAAAAATACAAAATATTGAGTATTTACATTCTAACCATTATGGAAACAATTTTCTTATAGTTTCATCACCATCCTGATAATAAGGGCATTAAACATTTTAGGATCAATTCCACGGGGTGGAAGAGGATGTTAAAGAAAATTAATTTAAAAGTATTCCAAATAATGGATGATAAAAAAAGTGGAATGTATATAAAATGTACAAATAGATGATAAATAATCATAATTAGAATTAAATATAATTTAATATATATTGACTATATTCCCAATTATAAAGAACATATAGGTATTAAATTTAGGAATTTTTTAATTTTTGATTGTTTCCTAAACCATACAATGGATAATATGAAACACAAATTAATGAAAGGGTTTCAAATAGAGTTAATTAATAGATAATTGATATAACTAAATACATTAATCTTATTCATACTAGAGTCTTTATAATTATTTTAAAATATATATAAATAATATTAAAATGTATACTTACTTATTTTGTTACATTATATAGGTTCAATTTAATCATTTTCTTCTCTTTTTTCCACCACTATTTCATAAAATAATCAAAATTATAAATAAATATGATTGATGTTTTATTTCCGAGGCACAAAATTAAATAGGAAAATGATTTCATTATCATCCAAATGATGAAACATTATTTATCTAGTTTAAATATATTGACCAAAAATAAATAAAATTTGAACAAGACAATACAATATCCAATATGAATAAGACTCTATCTCAATAAAGAGTAAATGAATGTTAACATCCTTAAAAATATCAAACAAATATATATACTAAACATTCCATAAATAAATCAACTCAATTATATTCGAAATATATATGAATAATTTTTATAATAAAATATTATAAATAGTTGATCACATAATATTTTGAGGTCTATATAACATTTAGCTCAAAACAACATCAATCGCCCAAATTGTTTCATATAAAAATGTATATATTTTGATCATATAATCTATAGAATTGTAAAATAATTTCCACAATAAAAATATACATTATTCATTAAATTTTCTTTGAATTTATTCATCAATTTATTTTATCTTCATCATTTAATTTTCCCAAAAGAGTAATCTTCCTAAAATATAACATTAATCACATAATAACAAAGTACCTCTTAAATCCCATAGTAATTTATATAATAATATATATTTTTTAAAAATTCAATACCCATTTATTCTAATAATCAAAATTGTCTCAATATGAAAGATCATATTAACCCTAAAGGTTACCATCACAAACCAAAATATAGAGGCATTTTTCCTGAATTAACATTTTCACTAAAAAACAAGTTAAAAATAAGGAAAAATATTTAAATATATATATATATATATATATATTAATAATCAATAAATTTATATTAAATTACATAAATAATATAAAATATCATAATATTTACAATTATCTATAACATGGGAGAATCCTTAAGTTATTAAATCCATAACTAATAAATCACTACATCATAACTCTCAAAATAATATATATTGATAATATAATCCTAATAATTTCTTTATAAACCATTAAGTTAAAATTGAACTATTATCAATTAAGAATTAAATCTAATAATAAAATATATAAACTATATCATAGGACTCAAAAATCATAACATAATAATGTTTCCTACTTATTTCATAAAGAAAACAAGTAAAATTGTTATTAAATTTATATAATATTCATTATGTCTTCATTTTCAAATGTAATATCACATGAATTTGGTAAATATTTATTCATATTATCTTAATTATTCCATTTAGGAAAATTCCTCTAATATAACTGATATGTATAATTCCCATATACATGCCTTAAGAATAATAATTTAACACCTTGATAAGAACATTATTCTCCTGTATGGATTTATCTGAACATATCATTGTTCCATGGAAATAATTTAATTTATTATATTCTCTTCCAAATATAAAATATTTTAATATTATTTTTAGACATTCCCTTAGATTATTCTTATAATATTTGTGATATGTATGGTGTTTAACATTCATTCCTTTACAGTATTTATCACATGAATATTTTAGAAAATCAATTACTTAAATATCCAATGTATTATGAAACTGACACAGGTTATTATTATTCATCATAAATAAATGAATCTGTTAAATAAAAAAAATAGTCTTCAATCAACGTCCTATAACATTTTTTCTTCCACTGGCACACAATTTAGTGTCCTTCGCAGACATTGTTACCTCGGCTCCCTGTTGTTCCATAAATTTAACTATAAAAAAGAGATACTTTGAGTATATTAAGTTAGAATAAACCATCATATGAAATTAATAAATAAAATTATATCATTTTATATATCATCTAATAATCACCAATTTAGATTAAGAAATGAATAACTATAATTCTACATAATATAAAAACCTTTACTATTATATAATACATCAAACATATAGTCTCAAACTAATATATTAACTCCCAAAACATGAATAATATGTATAATTACATGTAATAAAACCATATCTATATCCCCAAAAACTATAACCATAGATATGTCCATTGTTTACATTTATCGTAACTCATATCACCATTGGAATGGGGTCTATTCTATATAAAAGTTTCAAAAGTTTGTCCTTAGTTGGGCCATATCCATTTTACATGTGGACCATGACCATACACAATAGAAATTTATTATATTTATAGGGTTTAATTAACTATGGAAATATGTTTTTTATCCCATGGTTCAAATAGACTATGGTGATAAACATTTATCACAGTCACTATCTGTTATGATTCAAAATGAAATTGATATTATTAAATAATTTGAATATTTTTCCTTATATATAATATATTTTCTATTATTTAATTCCCTTAAGAGGTAAAAATTAAATTTAATACATTTCTATGAAATGTAATGAAAAACTGTTTTTAGAAAAATATATGATTTATATATATAAATTATGTTATAAAAAATCATATATAAATTATATTCCCATTTAATAAATTAGTTTATGTTTTACAAAAAATACATTATATACAATATGAAACATAATTCATCATTGTAATCACTTGAAATTAAATTATATTTGTTATAGAAAATATGTATTATTAACTATTCAACCCAAAATCAACCATTCAACAAAAATCTCCAAAAAATAACCATAACCTATATTTGGAAAAATGATATTAAAATTATTTAAATTTTTTCCATTGAAATTTAGATAATTATTGAATAGATATTAAAAAAATAAAAATTATATTGAAATTGATTTTATAGAAATACTACCCCTTTATATTTTCAAGGGGTTTGTAATTTTTATATTGAATAATTATTATTCAAAATAAATAAGTTATTTCATAGAAACTAATAAAGAAATATATATAAATAAATATTTCCAACATATATTTCATAACATGGTTACTCATATTCATACCATAAACCCAATGCCTTCTTTATAAAATTTATATTTGAAAAATAATATTTTAATGGTATATCTCTATTTGTTTAAGCTCAATGTATCATATGGAACATTCTATCAAATACTATCTAAAATAATTTTCATGTTACATGGAAACAAATAATTTCCTAATATATCTTAAAAATGTATTTATCATTGGGTTACTCATACATGAGAATGATTTTAATATATTTTACCATCATACATGAGTAATATTTTACACATTGTACTCAATATTTTTTTATCCTCTTACTTGAGAATGGGAAATTATTTTTTACTAAATAGAGATAATGTGATGGAATATAATTACCAGATTTTAATCAACATTTTCATCCTTCGATAGTGATTTTAGTAGTTTTCTACCCTTAATTAAATTCATAATACAAGTATATGTAACTTTTAATGTTTGATAAACTAAAATTGTCTTCTAAAAATCCAATTATATAAAAATGATGATTTGTTCCTCATTCTTATACCAAGTAAAATAAAATAGAAAAAAAAATTAATGTAATATCCCATATGAATATTTTTTTAAATAGTAACAAACAAAATCACAATTAATACACCAATTTATTAACATATAATATTATATAAATAATTATCCTTAAGACACATTAAAAATATTATTGACCAAATTCAAAATCCCAAATCAAAAAAACTAAATAACATATTCTTAAATTATAATATTAAAAATTTTCATTGAATATGTTTAATAACTATTAAATTGTCATACCAAATATGTATATACCCTTGTAATATATTCTCTAAAATATGCTAATAATTTCCAAAAATATCCAAATTAACCATAAAACAACAAAAATATATTATTTTACATGTTAAATAAATCATTATTCCTAAAATAATATTCTATCTTAAAAAATTATATTTTTTTCTTCAAGAATCATATATTTTTTCCAATATAGTAAAATTTAAAAAAAATAACATTAATCACAAAGCCACTAAATCTCTTAAGAATATCATATATAGATAAATATATATTCCAAAATTATGATATCTTATTAATTCCCATTAACTATAACTAACTCATCATTAAAGAATCTATTGTACTTAATAATGATTTTTTTTTTGTCAAATTATATCCACAATTATATTCTTATTAAATAGAATCACACTAAATCCCCTGTTAAATATAAGGACCATATAAAACACAATGATATATTAAAATGAAAAAAAATCATAAAATTTATTTTAGCCTCCTTAAAACACTATTACACAAAAATAGAAAAGGATACATGTACCAATAACCATACGATAATCTTTAAACATAAAACCCCTAATGGTTTCTCTTAATATTAAATTATATTCATATAATAACACCTTAACCACTATGGTTATCTAAAACCATCATTATTTTCAACTGATAAAGCATGCATCCTAAATATTCATATGTGGTGTATTTTTTTCTTACCTTTTGTATTTTATTCAACTAAAATGACCTTATTATGACAATCCATAATTAAAAATAAGTAAAAAACATTGAATCAAATACATATAAATAGAATTTTAGGTTTATATTATTAATTAATAAGGAAAAATCCATCATGAAATAATTACCCATATATTTCCCAGAAAATGGATATTTTTTCCATTATACCAATATTTTCTTATTCCATAAGGAGAACATAACATATCTATAAAAATAAAGACTAATGATACTCATGTATACATTTAAATTCATATTACAATTACTTATAACATGGGGATTTTCAATCATAAAAAATGTTGAGATTAGATGCCCAGGATGTGTAAATATATGATATATTAATCAATAATCACTTGTAAGAATAAAGTAAACATAATTAAATGAGTAAATGATCCAAACAAATAAAATTATTACCAAATAAAAATTATAATATAAATATCAATTGTTGGAATAAAAATTTTTATAACATATATAAGATTTTTTATATTGTGGAGTCATAAAAAATCATAGGCCACTACAATATATCATAATCGTAATACATTTGTTTTCTAATACACATAAGAAAAATTAAAATTTCTTACATAATGATCACTACCCTTAATATCATCAAGGAAATATTCCCATAGGGGACTTGGTTCACTCACTATATTGATGATTTCCTTTATCAGGGGTAACTTCCAACACTGTGACAGTGTATAGAGTCACATACTGGATGAGATTCCAAGCCTATTCCTATTAATATATTCTCTTAACATACCATGTTTTCCCAATAAACTGGATGGCTTTAACAGAACCAACCATCACATAATGAAAACCACACATATCTGTGCGACATGATTTTAAAAACATTCACCATTACATCATAAAATAATAAAAAATAGACTAGCTTTTTTTAAATATTTCATCATCACATAATCATAATTCATCAAGGAGGTGGAATATAGTGGTATCATAAAAACAATCCTTATTTACATATACTTTAATTGATTTGTGAAACAAAATTGTTTTTATGAAAATGTTCACTAAGAATAATCATAATATGATATATGGATAAATTAAGTATAAGGTATCATATTAACATATCCCTCATTGAGTATACAAAAAATATAAGCATGTTGAAATTGATAAAATAAAATTTAAATATAATTTTATCATTTCATTATTAAATGGAAAATATCATTTATTTTCAACATCATTAATGTATTTAAATTTTTGTAATATTGGGGAAATTTGTTTCATTGATATATCCATATAAACTTATAATGGAAGATTCAAATGAAAAAATGATCATGAGGATGGTAAATGAATTCATTTGGAAAATGTTAAAAAAATATTCTATTCATACATAAAAAACATTAATATCAAGTACAAAAAATAATATAAATTTCATTTTTAAACATTTTAATAGAAAGTAAAATATGGTTTAAATTTACTTAAAATTGTCATTTGATAGTAAAAAGTATTCTTGAAATCATTTTTTAGAACATGAGAATGTTTGAAAATGCTTCCAAACCAAATGTAAATTAAGTTCGACTTTTCATAAAAACATTTTTCATATCATTTTATATTTTAATGAGAGAAAAATGACATTCAAACAAGATAGATCCAAAAAAAATAGAGGATAATAAAACATATTGTTTTTTATTATATGAATCATATAATTTTCAATAATGGTAATGTAATATAATAATCCTAAAATGAAAAGAGATTATATCTTAAACACTCGGTATATTGGTTACTTTTGAATCACATCCCGATTTAAAGAAATAAATATTAAATGAACTTTAACTACAATGAAATTAATGAATTTTTTTATATGAAATATTTATTTTGTATCATATGAACCAAATAAAAAATAATAATTTCATAACATGAAATATTTTTCCACGATTCAATATTGAGATGAAGATCCCTAAATTTATCTCCTCAATTTCTTCGTATATGAAATTAAAAACAGATTTAATAATATTATATTTATTATAAATATTCATTGGATCCAAATTCATACATATCATACCACATATTATTCACTTATAATATATCACCACTCTCTAATTAATAATTCTTTATTTAAATAAATGTTTTGGGTTTTGAAAATTCATGTATTCATGTATGTTTTATTTTTTTGTTTTAGTCATTTCAAAATTTTAATAATATCAATATCCCTAGAATAATTATATTTTTATAAATATGTAATTTATTCATTATATATACTTTTATAACCATTAATATATAATGATAATGAAAAATTGGTTATATCACTTCATGGATGAGGTAGTCCTCACATACTCATGTGGATGATTTCATGTTTCTATGAAAGGAAATAAAAAAGTTAAAAAATAATCCACCATTTAAAAATTACAACTATAAAATATTTATCATATATATTCATCAAATATATCCTTGTAATCATTAATATAGAGTGTAAAATGAAAATTAATTACATATCTTTGGGGAGGTGGTTATCCACATATACGCATGAGTGACACTATCATTGTCCAACATGTTTGTGGGTAAAATAGTGGATGTTATCTAGAAATTAAAAATTAATAATAATTTCATAATTATCATATATTTTTATGAGATATATATAAACATGTAACAATGAGACACAATGATAAAATATAAAATAAATCAGTTTATTGAGATGATACTCCATATGTATGAATGGGTGATGTTTTAATTTTTTATTAGTTGTAAAATAAAAAAATAATTGGTTTTAAAAATAAGTTAAAATCATTTAAATATATTCAATATACTAATTTAATCAAGTTTATATGGTTATATAATATTTATATGACCTTATGGAATAAAGAAACTTATAATATATGTATAAAGACTATCTTTCATTGGCATAAACATTATAACTTCTGGAGATGAAATTTTATGAGATCTAGAATTTTATGAAATTATGAGGAAGGTTTGAAAATAATATGGATAGGTAATGGGTGGTATGTGAGGTTCATTTTTTGTAGATACATGACAAGAGGAAGATCTATTTTATAATTGATGTGTGTCGAAAACATGTAAAAAATTGATTATTTATTGTATAATATATATATAAATTAAGTCCACAATATACAATTGAAATTTTATTAAATATGTGAATGGTAAGATTTAAATTCATTAAACCAATTATATTTATTAAATTTTTTTATTATCTTTTAAACCATATATATTTTATTAACCCCCGATTTTACAGTTTCTGTGCAAACAAGATGTGTAGTCCTTAAGGGTCAATAATGTCATACTAAATGGGAAAATAGATAATAATTGGGCTGTGGTTTATATTATATTAATTTTATATTAATTAAAAAATTATGTTATTGGATTATTTTTTCAATTAGTTAAATAAATAAACATTAACATAAAATATCCCAAAATTCATTGTAACAAAATATCACATAATTTGACATTAAAAGAATCATGATTACTATAGAGCTCAAATTTGAATATTTTAAAATTACTTAAATTCCATTTTCATTCTTAAATATTTTTAAAGTCATTAACTTATCAAAACCACATAAATTTTATCATTTCAAAACTATTAATCTTGTTAACTAATTTTCACAAGCACTACATCAATGATTCATTACAATTTTAGGTAATTATACAACTATAAAAAAAATTAAAAACTATTTTATAACATAAAAATTATATTTTTATAAATAAATAACTATTTTTAAAGTTAAATTTTCTTATACATAATTCATTTTGAGATATTAAAATAGCGATTATTTTTTTTCTAATCATCTTTTAGGTAAAATTATATTTAGATCCTTATTGAATGAAAATGAAAAAATATTCTATTTTTTGAATATAAAATGATGTTTTGGACATAAAAAAATAAAAAAAAATAATGTGATGTTTTTTTTTGATATTTTGTGAAATTATTCTATAGTTTATCTCCATTTTTTCAATTTTACCCTTTCCATGTTAGTTAAACATTGTACATGGTTACTATTCATTATTATTGAAAATGAAATGGACCTCATCATCAATTAGAACATGATGACAACAAATAGTTTATAAATTTTATAATTTAAATTTCTGAAGTTGAAAAAATAAATCTAATATATGTGTTCAATACACAATGAAAAACTATGTTTAGTGAAATTCCCTTTTATTGCGTAAAAAGTATTTGTAAAAAAATAAAATATAATTTTGATTTCCAGGGAATAAATTTGATTGTGTTTAATAAATTGTATCCCATTTTACATTTAATGTAAATAAACACTTAATTGAACCTTTTTAAAAAATTATTAATAATAAGTACCTAAAATATATTATATTTCATTTAAAACAATACATATATTTCAAAAACATGAGACCTATAATTAAATGTTAAAATTTATATTTTTAACTATATCATGTTCCATAAAAATTTATTTTCTTATATAAAAATGGTTTCATAAACATTTTATTAATCCTTATATTATTAAAATTTAATAAAAGTGAAATTATTTGTTAAATTTGTATGATCACTATCCAATGAAAAATAAATTCTATTATGAAAAATATCAAAAATTCCAGAAAATACTTTTTTTATCAAATCAATCCAAAAATGATGTTCATTTAACAAAATTTAAATTATAAAATTCAAACATTTATATTCTGAAATATAAAAATATAAAATATAATATACCCCAATTTAAATAAAAAATTAGACTTTTAAACATTAAATATTTTAAATATTATATGATTTAATTGTTATAATTCAAAATTATCTAATTATTTCATAGTTTAAAATCAATAAAATTGAATAAGGACAACATTTCAACATATATTTCATAATGGAATTAATAATATTCAAACCTTCCAATCCATTGACAGGTTTATAACATTAGCATCCATTTACCCTCATTTATCTATTTATCTTCTATATATTCTTTTAGAACATTTTTTTGGGTTTGTTTTAAGACATTTATGTATAGGGAATGTTTTATGGGGAATGAAAAAAATGGGGATATTTGTTTCTTAAAATTAAATATAGTTTGGGTATGAATATGAAAAAGGATTAATAGGATATACTTTGGGTGACATGTTGACCCATTTGTTTTAAAAAAATCATCATAATCTACAAGATGAAAAACACCACATCATTAATGGGTTAAAAATTGTAAATCTATTTGTATGATGATGTCATGAACTGGTTATATGCCTGAAATGTATACACATTAGGGAATTGGATCTCATCATGAAAATTACTATCAATGATTTTTTAATTGAGAAAATGGTTACTTTGATGTAACTTATAAAAATTGAAATAAAAATAATGATAGTTTTCATGACATGAATGTTTTGGGTCAATGGGTTTTAACAACACTACACATTTGATTTCATATTCATTCAGTGTGAATTATCCTCTATTGAAATATAGGAGCCCCACAAGATAATTTTGGGAATCTCTTCAATTTATGGATAATTTCATTCAATGACTGATTCTCATTGCAGTTGTGTTGTGTATCTATATATAAGGGATATTTCAACTCCATTAATTTTTATTTTTGATGAAAAATCATTACATTACGTTTTCATATTCCTTGGACTTTTGGTGTTGATTCCCTTGATCATTTATAGATCCGTTGTGAGATCATCCTATATAGAGTGACCATCATGATTTTTATTGTATGGAATGATATTTCAATTTGGTATATGTTGTTTTATCATCTTTGATAATTGTTTTTCTTGTTGAATTGATTACGAGTTTTTAGGATTGATTTTATGGCCTCTGTTGTTCTCGTGACATTCATCTATGTTGGTAGATCTTATTTTGGGTGTGTGCGAATTTATTTATTGGTATTTGGATTCATATCTAGAATGTTTTGGATTAACATTTTTTTTCTAGTTCATATATATTATTTTATAAATAAATTACATGATTGATTGATTTGTGTGTGGGTACAGACATTTTTTATGATAAAAAAAATTTCCCCCTTTTTTGGTGAATTTAAATGTTCACTACAAAGAATTCAAATGAGGATTTATGAAATTTTTTCCAAATCATGGTATTTAATATATGGTAGGTAAATTTTAGCACATAAGAAGCCTTATGTACTTATGTGGATGGTATTTCAATTGACCTCATCCATTTATATTATCTAGGGTTTCACTCGGGGGAGATCCTCTTCTGCCTAGTCCCCTTGTTCATGTGAATTGTTAGATCTACTAAAAGGTTCACATAATGGGGAGTTCCTCTATTCGCACCATTCAATACAAATATCAAGATACACAATGTATAAGAATATATGTTTCTAGGTATGAGTATCAAGCTAGCCAAACCTATAGTGATCCATGTTAAGATTAATCTATGCTTTGGATTGAACTATTTTGAATTAGATGATAAATTCATGGTATTATTTATATATGTGTGATATGAATTAAAACTATTTTACCTATATTGTTTGTAAATGTTGAAATGGGGGGGTTTTCTATAATGATTTTAGTCTAAGAGTTATTTAACTAGTTGTCTATTCCTTTTAATTTAAAGTTGAAAACTTTCTAAAGGGTTTATAATGTCTTTTTTTGGAACACATGGGTGGAATCCTATTGATCATATTTAGATCACTATATTTTCACCATTTTAGTGGTTCATTGAACTTGTTATTTATTTCTATACAGGGAAAGTTAAGGAACCAAAATAAGGTAGTTAAGATTCTATCATCTCTGTCTAGGTAGTTGGTGGTGGGACAGTGGATGTTTTCACATGCTATCACCAAGAGTAGCTGTGTCATTTTTAGTTTTCAATTAATGATGGACTTGCACATTGGATATTGTTAAGTAAATTTCAAGATGTTCCAATTTTGGTGTTTCTTTTGTTTCTAGGACATATATTTTACATTTTTTTCTATTCCACTGATTCTTTATTAAATGTATATATATATATATATATATATATTTGTCATGACGTATTATTCTTTTGGGAGAAATAATTCCCACTAGTTGATGATGATGCACATGTTCTAGTTTCCAACCTATTGGGATCAGGAATACCCTTATGGGTATCCAAGATATGTTCATTATAAATTGGTATTAGTGGTAGTTGTGCTCAATTTTGGGAAGTTAGTAGATGGCTGATATGATTGTTGAGACTTAATAGGTAGGTTACAGTGAGTGCATGGCCAACTCATTCCATGAAGAGATTCAATATACATCGTGATATTGGGTTTTTGTCTCATGTATTTTGTTCTTGACCTTATTATTAATTTATTATTATATTTTTTCTTTTTAAGTAATATTATCATGTTGAATGATTTTTTATTTAATTTAGGTGCGTTATGGAATGCATATGATACGTCTTGCATGGGTTCCTTAGGCGGGTGCATCAGCTTCTCATTAAGGGAATCTGCTTATAGATTAGAAACATACAGATACTATCTAGTGGGATTTCTATATTATAGTCTAATATTTGTAGATAATCCATACAAAATTGTTGAGGTACAATGCGGATTTTCAGGTAAAGGGATTTATCACATTTGTTTTTACATAAGAACCCAACGTCCATTAAGGCTACAAATTAAACTAAAGAAGCATGGGATTGGCTAGACATTATTGATCAGATCATCTACATCCCAGAAACATCATAGTGTATCAAGGTAAATTAGAAAATGTTTAATAATGAGGTTTAGAACATGAAATGGTTGGATTACATGATTATGGATGAAATAGATGTGGTCTTTGATTGGTATGGTTTCCAAACCCACATCTTCTTGAATAATTTTCCATAGTCGCTGATTATGGAAAATTTATTAGTGTTTATATCCTTTCAGTATAGAGATAATTAAATTTTAGCATCCACCATTCATTTTTTATAAATTTTTGTTTTTCTATTGAGTTAGTAAATAATGATAATATGAAGTCTTAGATATATCTTTTGGGTTTTTGGCATAATATCAGATCGAATGTATTTCGATACAAAATTTCTATATATAAATATATTACTAAAAAAGTAATTTATTGTATTTTTTTATAGGGCTATAAATGATTGATATTTTCCCCTTATAGTCCACCTAGTGGAATCATTTGTGTCACATAGGGTAGTAAGAAAAATTGGCATGATCATCACAGGAGTGGGGGGGTTGGTTATCAATAGTGGGCCACCTATTCACCTCTTGTTAAAACCCACACCATTTCCCAAAATTTCAATTAGTGTTACATGGATCAGAATAAATTATATTTCTATTCCTCATCCGTGAAGTCATGTAACTATTTTGGGTTATATGACAATCTACAATTTTTTGGTAAGCATGTATATACACCACATATTCTCAATGATCATAATATCCATTGCATAATAAAACACTGTTAGATTCTTAAAATTATATTGGTATCCATCCATTGGCCTTAGGATTGAATCACATTGATGTAGTGGAATATTTTTCAGCTTATGTAGATTTGAGTCATGTGATAGTGATACATACAAACATTATTGCATCTTCGGTAATGACTACATTATTTGATACATGTGTATACAACATGTCTACATCTTCCCATTTTGTGGATAATATCATACATTATATAGAACTTGTATATATTTTTTGGATTTAGAGACACCTCATTGAAAGATGAAATAATACATGTTTTAGTGTCATTCTATTTTTTTGTCAATTTTCGATGTGTAGTCACTCTATGATTTAATCATACTTGATCTAGATCAATTTAGGATCATTATCTGTATGGATTGATTTATCACTTCTCATGATGTGTTTGATTTTTATCATCATTATTTCTTAGTTCATGTGGTATATGGGAGCCCTAATGTGTTTCATGAAGGGTGGGATCCAAGGTTTTCTCATGCATGACCTTCCCACTCATAGATGAAGAGTTTGTTGTCAATTATTTCAGTTAATCCTGATGAAGATATTTTATTTTTGATCTTCCCACTACTATTTAGGAATTTGATAATATGTTTCCAGACAACTTCTCAGGTCATCCTTCAAATAGGGAGGTAGAGTTTACAATTAATCCAGTTCATATACACATTTGATCTCCATAAAATCATATAATATGTAACTCATAGAGCTGAAATGGATTAATATATAGTTGGATGATCTGATGGATAATGGATTTAGTCCCCCTAGTGTTCATCCATGGACATTCACACATATTATTGTAAAAACAACACCAATGAATTGGATATTCAACTCAATAAATGAAGATTGAGTTAAAATTACTCTTATCAAGTTCATATCGATGACTTGAGAATTTATAAATAGAGTGATTATGTGTATAAAAATTATATCCACAGAAAGGGGAGTGGAAATTATGACATGATCAAATGAATAGTGATTCTACACATAATCTTGGAGTAAAATAATCAATGAAGTGTGTGTAAAGCCGAATGAGTGGAAATTGAAATTCCAAATTCCCTTATTGATTTGGTAACATAAAAAACATACACCCATGAAATAAGGATCATAAAATTATGATTTAAATATACATGAATTAATTTATATTACACAATGAATACAAAAATGGGTAGTACACACACCACATGTAATAAATAAGTGGTGAACAATGGAATTCTCACAGAATTAAAAGCGAGATAAGAAAGCCCTTACCACGTTGTAATCAACTGAGTCTTATGACCAAAAGTTAATAACCACCAAATTATTTACAGAATAACATGAATATAAATAGAATAATGATAATATATATCAAATGGCAGTACACAATATACCACTTTCAATAAATTAGTGGCGAACAATGGAAATCTCACGGAATTGAAAGTGAGATAAGAAAATCCCTTACCTTGTACTTTTCCTTGGTTGGGGGTAGGTTAACCTCCTGTTTAATGTTTAAATAATTTTTATTAAATTATTCATGAATCATATACATTAATATGATATCATAGATGATCTTTTAACATTGCTTTGTTAAAAATATCTTAGAATTATCGTCGTTTCGGGTGTTAACTTACTCATTTTCTTTTATATGTTTTGTTACGTAATCCATGTTTTTCATGGATAGTTTGTATCTTATTCATATCCATAATGATATAATGTTCTTAAACATTATTTTTAAATCATCAAATGATCATTATACTTGAATGGATATGATGGAGAATGAATCTCATCGTGTTCGTGGAGACGGTAGTCTGTACGTACGCACGAGCGACAATATCATTCTTTTGATATTAAAATAATATATAATTGGATGTTATATCATATATACAGAATCATTATCATGTTATATTTATTATTTAAATGAGTTACACATTATTATTATACCCAAACAAATAATAATATATTGAATAACAATTACACCACGACGTGGAGACGGTAAGCCGTACGTACGCACTTATGATGACATGTTATTCAAAGGGTGGATAGAATACTGAATATAGTTGTACCATATTTATAATAACATCACAGTATATATAAGATATTGGAGTTATTATTTTATAATGGTAATAACAAAGAAAGAAGAAGTGGAGGAAGAAATGAACTTGAAAAGGGGTGGTGAAAACATTACCACTTCTTCAGGTTCTTCCTTTTGATTTGATCAAAAGGGATCCTTAGGTTGTATTTATGATCAAACTAAGGCCTCTAGGTTGTATTTAGGGAAGTTGAGAGAGTATTTGGGCAGGGGTTGGCCGAACCAAAAGGCTTTTAAGGTGTGAAGAAATGAGAAGGAGGAGTGCCCTTTTATAAGAGGGGTGAGGGGCACCTTTGGAAAAGCTAGAAATATTAATTTATAATAAATTCATATTCGGTTTCTAATGGCTCCAAAGTTTATTATTCAAAGTTTAAGGTAGTTATAGGTATAAAACCATTCAACCAATATAATTTAGACAGGTTTGGGTTACTATATTAACCTTATCTTTTAGTTTTTACTCTTATTTAATTAGTTTGACATTTACCATGTCACTTTGTATTTTTATATTATATAGTTAATATACTTACTATATACATCCAAGAGACCCCCAAGTGGTTTATTAATGATATAAATATCATGATATAAGTCTCTTGTCCAAACATTAGATTTTTAGGAATTTAATATCAATTAATAATATAATATTTGTTTTAAAAACTCTTTTATGTCAATTTTGACACTATTCAATAGATGATTTTTATGAAACTCATAACAGAATTATTACTTCGAAAAAAGTCAATTAAATCAATCCTAATATATTATATTATCCTAGAAAATTTGTTTAATTCATTAAAAGTCTTAAATTATAATTATTTGGGTATTTATAATATCAATTATTTTAATTTTTCACTATTATGTTAATTACTGCATCATCATTGTGTCATAAATATATTGAATTATTTAATGTCTAAAAATTATAAATAAAATATTATTATGTAGGAAATCGTATTATCTTTCTAATTAATATTTAAAATCGAATTTATCTTATGTATAACCCTATATTAAAAATGTTTTAGTAAATAAACTTTGATTTTAACTCTTTTAACTCTTCTTTGAATTAAATAATAATAAATGTCCTAATCTAATCCAAGTGGACCTAAATGATAATACTTTATTCCTAAGGTTGTTTTTGGTCGAGATAAACTTGTCCAATAGAATTAGGACATGTGTTAGGGTAATATTAATATCATTTTTACTCTTAATTACCCTATTTACTTTTAAGTGTGGTAAATAAAAGTAAAAAGTTACTATTCACCAAAAATTATTTTGATCTCATTGAACCACATTTTACTTCTTGATATTAACCGTGACTCTCAGATTTTTGAAATTCTATTCACAGAAGCGGTAAAATTAAGTTTTATGAAAAATTCAGTTTTTTTTAACTACCACTTAGTAGTTTCACTATTCATCAAAAATTGAAGTTTTTCAGAACAATGCAAAAATTTCACCATAAGCTATAATTGATATTCCGAATTAAAAAATGATTTCTATTTTACATAATTCTCAACATATAAGTTGCATTAATTAATTTTATAATTAATTCCCGCTGTCACAACAAATAGCTTGTTTTTAAGAAACAATATATATCAAAAGATTGACAATTGTTTAGGCCCAATTTCAAAGTGAAATTAATTCTAATGAACACCATTGGATAAAATGGTAAAAATATATTCTAATTATACTTTAAAACCACTCAATAATATAATTTATCACTATAAATTATTTTTATTTAAAAAGTTTTTTTTAATTAAAATTTAGTAATTTTCACTATTCATCAAAATATAAGTGTTATCTGAAATGTTCCAAAATTTCAGCCTAGGATAAATTCGATATTCCGAATCCAAAAATGAAGTCCATTTTGAGAGATAGAATTTATAAAATTTCAAAAATTAGGTATTACTATTCATAATGGCTAGTTTGATTGGTTGTAGTGTGTTAGAATCTCGAAGTTGTGTACATGCACACCATTGCATTATTCGAAGGGAAACGTACCGTGGAAGCTTGGGGTGTTACATTCTCCCCTCCTTCAATAAATTGCGTCCTTGCAATTTTTAAAATTGTGCTTGGGAATATAACGGAAAGTCCCACATCAGAAAAATAGTCAATAAAACTATCACTTTAAAAGAAATAAAGAGAGGTATAAAGGTCAACCAAGATAACCCATACTCGGATTCCATGTAGGAATGGATATGGATGATAAACTAAGTGTCAAGTTCTGATGGAGAGGGATAGAAATCATGATCAGGAGAGAGTTAACAATAAGAAAACCACAAACTTGTATTGGGACAAACGACCATTAGTCTCCTAGTAGGAAAGTAAACGAACAACATTTTTTGTTTTAAGTTACATTACATAAGGATGAGGAATTAATTTATGATATTGACTAAGAATATAAAGATATATACTTACATTTTAAGTAGAGTTTCATTCTTTAATAATTTTCCACCACTAAATCATTTTTTTAAACGATGAGTATTAAAGAAGACTTGGTCACACTGGAAGTGCTAGAATAAACTTCTATAGAATCACATGATCCATGCATGATGAACTATATATTTACATTGTCTTTAGAGATTAATCAAAACCAAAATGTTTAGTACAAGATATAATGATCCCCCAAAAGGATATTCCTTGAGAGAAATAAACACTAATCTTAATTTCCAAAATTAAACCAACAATAACTCAAAGTTAAATAAATACCATTCAATAATCAATTGTCCTTAAAATCCTTTAATATAATCAAAACTAATATTGAAAACCAAAACTTATTAATAATGTAGTCTTCCACATTAAATTGTATCTCCAAATGACATTAATTACTCTTAAATTCACATACTTAAAAGAAATTAACCTAATCATTTCCATAAATAACCCAAATCATTATAAATCCACAATAAAAACATAGATAAAAATCCACCATTACTCCTCAAATGAAATCCCATACTACTCTATTTTCCTTTGGCATATAGTGTTCTCAACAAAGCGAACAACTTCCAAAATAACATTTATCACTTAATCACCAAATCATTTTCCTATACTAAGGGTATTAATTTGATAAGACATAAGATCCCAAATCAAATTATTATTGATCAATATTTAACTAAAAATAATTAGTCACACTATCCAGGGACTTCACGTAGTCCAGTGGTAGGTGATAAATCCCAATCGCACTTTGGTTGTGGGTTCGATTCCCACAGCTTTGTCCAATGCGACGGGTTGTCACACGGTCTGCATGTTGTCCTTTTTCAAAAACTATATTTTATAATATTACCAAAATGAAATAAATTCCTCAAAATAACCATAACATAATTTAACCACAAATCTTATCTCATACCTTGCATTTTCATCCCAAATTATGATAACTTATAATTTCCTCAAACCCAATGATCATATAAAACCAAATGATTATTTATAACTATATCCACAAGAGAAGAGATAATTCTTCCTCAAATATCATTCTCACATGGCAAACTGCGGGGTTAAGAATACAAGAGAAAGTTATTCCAAAGTAAACCCATCAACAAGGAGCACTAATACTTTTTAAACATTTCTCCAACCATTTATTTCCACATAGCTTCTTCTTTGACCAAGAAAATATCCTATAGAATAGGGCATTCACTTGGGTAATGGCCAGGTCCCCTACATTTACGAAAAATGACTGTAAATGGACTCTTGGGACCATTTTTATCTTCTTTTATAGTACTCTTCATTTTTCTTCGGCAATTATTCACTTTATGTCCTTCCTTCCCGCACATAAATCATTTCTTTGTCCCATTGAGACACTTTCCTAGGTGTCTCCTTCAACATTTCCTGCATGATGGAAATTGAGGATTTCTTTCTCCATGGTCTCCACTACTGGAGCTTTTATCATTCATCACCTTTCTCTTCTTTGTTGAGTCCGGTAATTGGTTAATATATATATTATTGATCATATTTTTGGAAAATTGATTTGGCATAAAGACGATATCTTTTACGCCTATCAACATTCCATTTTGTTGCTCATTTCCACCACTGTTCCCACCTTGTACATCATTCTCAAAGTCACTATGACTTCCTTGGAATCTAGCCATTGACTAAAACCAGAAAGCATTGTGTGGGTAACAGTAGTCATAAAATCATTTAGAGATTAACATGTCACCATATTCTCAATTTGAAACACATTAGGATTAACCAAGGTCATTTACTCTCATCTTATATATATAATACTTCAAAACAATTTGTAAAGAAAATGTAAATTATCCTAAGCATATCCCCCGGGAGTGTCGTAACCAAGAGTGCATCAAGGCCCGTTGTCGTGCACCAATTCCCGTTTGAGTCTAGCTCAAAGCGGTGTTTTCGGGTTTTACCCTTAGGTACATCTGTGCCAGAGCCGCCTCTACCGGCTCGTATCCAGACAGGGATGTATTGCTCGGAAAACTCACAAAATCTATACAATACCAAAATTCTAGGAAGTTCTTCTATACTAATCCTCAAAGTTCATCTTAGGTCTATGTGCTCTAATGAGAGTTTATCTAAATCTAGCTCCCAAGGTTTGTACTAAACTTCCTCTGTTACCAACTGTAATGCCCCGACCCTAGATACCCAAAGTCGGTGCATTATTATATAACATTGGCATGATCACAAAGGATCAAGTCTCGAAAGACCGATTAGTTTAGTAGTCTTGGAAACACTAGATATATTCATAAGTCTTACATTACATCATAAGGTAAAAAAAACTACAACATCTTGTCTTCATATCCCCTCATACTATCCCTGCAAGTCATTCATAAATTACTTCTTCATAATCCTAGGAAAAATAAAACATTGAAAGGGGTGAGCTCAGATGCTCAGTAAGGATAACATTATAGCAGAAGCTTTCATAGATAAGCATAAACACTTAAGGCAGTTTATAACTAAAACGAAAGCCTTTTAAACTTGAACTTCAGCATAAAATGGCAAACATAAAATAAATTAATGCCATTTACTTACTCACATGGATATTCTACTAGTCGAATGATCACATGCAATATCAATAACCACTTTCATAATGATGGAATGCATAATGCCACACTATCATAACCACATAGCCAAGGCCTCGTGCCAAGACTACAAATAAGATTTTGCCAATGCCTTGTGCCAAGACACTACTTTGTCTCATGAGACCTACCGATTCATCGAGGAGCTATAGCGGGCTCCACCCTTCACTTATTAATTCCAATGCATTCCTCATATGAACAGGTTTAAACATAACATAAACATTCGTATTAAAACTAGCATACGAAATGTCAATACTTTAAATACAAACCATGAATGGTATAAAAATAGCACATCCCCAGTCAAACATAACTCATTTGATACAATATGGAAGATTGTATTGTATCACATTAACCTCAATCAAGAATAACAAAGGATGTTTACATAGATGAAAATAATCATCAAAACTATTTGAGAGAAATATCCCCCTTTTTCTTGAAATCATTTAAAAGTCACACTATTTGTCAAGAAGCCATTTAAAAATAGATTTTTGAATCAAAGTGTCCCATACCACTTTGAAACTTTTAAAAGGAGTTTTAATTTTAAAACTTTAATGTCCATATAAATAAATCCTTAAAACCATTTTTTAAAACATGGATATTAATGAGAAATATTTAGAATAATAAGTCTTTAAAACATTTAAAAATGGTATTTTAGTTAGAGTTTCTAACCAAAAGAGAGACACTTGAATACAAATAATTGAGGAAATCAAAACATTTTAATATCATGAGAATAAAGGAATTCATGATATACTATGTCAAAGTACATTATATACACCACATAAAAGTGATTTGGTGTATAACAACAAAGAAATCTCAATGGAATATAAATTGAGATGAAATCTCTCATAAAGGCTGTATCCCTAGGTTAAGGATAAATCAACGACGTAATTATGTTTGAAAAATATAAATACACTAAATATAATTGTATATTCAGTGTAAAACAATCAAAGGACATTCACACATATTATTGTAAAAACAACACCAATGAATTGGATATTCAACTCAGTAAATGGAGATTGAATTAAAATTACTCTTATCAATTTCATACCGATGACTTGAGAATTCATAAATGGAGTGATTATGTGTATAAAAATTATATCCACAGAAAGGGGAGTGGAAATTATGACATGATCAAATGAATAGTGATTCTACACATAATCTTGGAGTAAAATAATCAATGAAGTATGTGTAAAGCCGAATGAGTGGAAATTGAAATTCCAAATTCCCTTATTGATTTGGTAACATACAAAACATAAACCCATGAAAGAAGGATCATAAAATTATGATTTAAATATACATGAATTAATGTATATTACACAATGAATACAAACATGGGTAGTACACACACCACATGTAATAAATAAGTGGTGAACAATGGAATTCTCACAGAATTAAAAGCGAGATAAGAAACCCCTTACCACGTTGTAATCAACAGAGTCGTATGACCAAAAATTAATAACCACCATATTATTTACAGAATAACATGAATATAAAGAGAATAATGATAATATATATCAAATGGAAGTACACAATATACCACTTTAAATAAATTAGTGGCGAACAATGGAAATCTCACGGAATTGAAAGTGAGATAAGAAAATCCCTTACCTTGTACTTTTCCTTGGTTGGGGGTAGGTTAACCTCCTGTATAATGTTTAAATAATTATTATTAAATTATTCATGAATCATATACATTAATATGATATCATATATGATCTTCTAACATTTATTTGTTAATAATATCTTAGAATTATCGTCATTTTGGGTGTTAACTTACTCGTTTTCTTTTATATGTTTTGTTACGAAATCCATGATTTTCATGGATAGGTTGTATCTTATTAATATCCAGAATGATATAAAGTTCTTAAACATTATTTTTAAATCATCAAATGATCATTATACTTGAATGGATATGACGGAGAATGAATCTCATCGCGTTCGTGGAGACGGTAGTCCGTACGTACGCACGAGCGACAATATCATTCTTTTGATATTAAAATAATATATAATTGGATGTTATATCATATATAAAGAATCATTATCAGGTTATATTTATTATTTAAATGAGTTACACATCATTATTATACCCACCCAAATAATAATATATTGAATAACAATTACACCACGACGTGGAGGCGGTAAGCCGTACGTACGCACGTATGGTGACATGTTATTCAAAGCGTGGATAGAATACTGAATATGGTTGTACCATATTTATAATAACATCACAGTATATATAAGATACTGGAGTTATTATTTTATAATTGTAATAACAAAGAAAGAAGAAGTGGAAGAAGAATGGAACTTGAAAAGAGGTGGTGAAAACATTACCACTTCTTCGGGTTCTTCCTTTTGATTTGATCAAAAGGGCTCCTTAGGTTGGATTTATGATCAGACTAAGGCCTCAAGGTTGTAGTGAGGTAAGTTTAGAGAGTATTTGGGCAGGTTTTTGCCGAACCAAAAGTCTTTGAAGGTGTGAAGAAATGAGAAGGAGGAGTGCCCTTTTATAAGAGGGGTGAGGGGCACCTTTGGAAAAGCTAGAAATATTAATTTATAATAAATTCATATTCGGTTTCAGATGGCTCCAAAGTTTATTATTAAAAGTTTAAGGTAGGTATAGATAGAAAACCATTCAACCAATATAATTTAGACAGGTTTGGGTTACTATATTAACCTTATCTTTTAGTTTTTACTCTTATTTAATTAGTTTGACATTTACCATGTCACTTTGTATTTTTATATTATATAGTTACTAAAATTACTATATACATCCAAGAGACCCCCAAGTGGTATATTAATGATATACCTATCATTATATAAGTCTTGTGGCCGAACATTAGATTTTTAGGAATTTAATATCAATTAATAATATAATATTTGTTTTAAAAACTCTTTTATGTCAATTTTGACACTATTCAATAGTTGATTTTTGTGAAACTCATAACAGAATGATTACTTCGAACAAAGTCAATTAAATCAATACTAATATGTCATATTATCCTATAAAATTAGTTTAATTCATTAAAAGTCTTAAATTATAATTATTTGGGTATTTATAATATCAATTATTTTAATTTTTCACTATTATGTTAATTACTGCATCATCATTGTGTCATAAATATATTAAATTATTTAATGTCTAAAAATTATAAATAAAATATCATTATGTATTAAATATTATTATCTTTCTAATTAATATTTACAATCGATTTTATCTTATGTATAACCCTATATTAAAAAAAATTTAGTAAATAAACTTTGATTTTAACTCTTTTAACTCTTCTTTGAATTAAATAATAATAAATGTCCTAATCTAATCCAAGTGGACCTAAATGATAATACTTTATTCCTAAGGTTGTTTTTGGTCGAGATACACTTGTCCAATAGAATTAGGACATGTGTTGGGGTAATATTAATATCATTTTTACCCTTAATTGCCCTATTTACTTTTAACCGTGGTAAATAAAAGTAAAAAGTTACTATTCACCAAAAATTATTTTGATCTCATTGAATCACATTTTACTTCTTGATATTAACCGTGACTCTCGGATTTTCGAAATTCCATTCACAGAAGCGGTAAAATTAAGTTTTATGAAAAATTCAGTTTTTTTTAACTACCACTTAGTAGTTTCACTATTCATCAAAAATTGATGTTTTTCAGAACAATGCAAAAATTTCACCCTAAGCTATAATTGATATTCTAAATTAAAAAATGATTTCTATTTTACAAAATTCTAAACATATAAGTTGAATTAATTAATTTTATAACTAATTCCCGCTGTCACAACAAATAGCGTGTTTTTAAGAAACAATATATATCAAAAGATTGACAATTGTTTAGGTCCAATTTCAAAGTGAAATTAATTCTAATGAACACCATTGGATAAAATGGTAAAAATATATTCTAATTATACTTTAAAACCACTCAATAATATAATTTATCACTATAAATTATTTTGATTTAAAAATTTGTTTTTAATTAAAATTTAGTAATTTTCACTATTCATCAAAATATAAGTGTTATCTGAAATGTTCCAAAATTTCAGCCTAGATAAATTCGATATTCCAAATCCAAAAATGAATTCCATTTTGAGAGATATAATTTATAAAATTTCAAAAATTAGGTATTACTATTCATAACGGCTAGTTTGATTGGTTGTGGTGTGTTAGAATCTCGAAGTTGCGTACAATGCATGTCATTGCATTATTCGAAGGGAAACGTACCGTGGAAGCTTGGGGTGTTACATTCTCCCCTACTTCTATAAATTGTGTCCTTGCAATTATTAAAATTTTGCTTGGGAATATAATGGAAAGTCCCACATCAGAAAAAGAGTCAATAAAACTATCACTTTAAAAGAAAGAAAGAGAGGTATAAAGGTCAACCAAGATAACCCATACTCGGATTCCATGTAAGAAAACATGGATATGGATGATAAACTAAGTGTCAAGTTCTGATGGAGAGGGATAGAAATCATGATCAGGAGAGAGTTAACAATAATAAAACCACAAACTTGTGTTGGGACAAACGACCATTAGTCTCCTAGTAGGAACGTAAACGGACAACATTTTTTGTTTTAAGTTACATTACATAAGGATGAGGAATTAATTTATGATATTGAATAAGAATATAAAGATATATACTTACATTTTAATTATAGTTTCATTCTTTAATAAGTTTCCACCACTAAATCATTTTTTTAAACGATGGGTATTAAAGAAGACTTGGTCACACTGGAAGAGCTGGAATAAACTTCTATAGAATCACATGATCCATGCAGGATGAACTATATATTTACATTGTCTTTAGAGATTAATCAAAACCAAAATGGTTAGTACAAGATCTTATGATCCCCCAAAAGGATATTCCTTGAGAGAAATAAACACTAATCTTAATTTCGAAAATTAAACCAACATTACCCCAAAGTTAAATAAATACCATTCAATAATCAATTGTCCTTAAAATCCTTTAATATAATCAAAAATAATATTGAAAACCAAAACTTATTAAGAATGTAGTCTTCCATGTTAAATTGTATCTCCAAATGACATTAATTACTCTTAAAGTCACATACTTAAAAGTAATTAACCTAATCATTTCCATAAATAACCCAAATCATTATAAATCCACAATAAAAACATAGATAAAAATCCACCATTACTCCTCAAATGAAATCCCATACTACTCTATTTTGCTTTGGTATATAGTGTTCTCAACAAAGAAAACAACTTCCAAAATAACATTTATCACTTAATCACCAAATCATTTTCCTATACTAAGGGTATTCATTTGATAAGACATAAGATCCCAAATCAAATTATTATTGATCAATATTTAACTAAAAACAATTAGTCACACTATCCAGGGACTTCACATAGTCCAGTGGTAGGCGATAAATCCCAATCACACTTTGGATGTGGGTTCGATTCCCACAGCTTTGTCCGACGCGACGGGTTGTCACACGGTCTGCGTGTTGTCCTTTTTCAAAAACTATATTTTATAATATTACCAAAATGAAATAAATTCCTCAAAATAACCATAACATAATTTAACCACAAATCTTATCTCATACCTTGAATTTTCATCCCAAATTATGATAACTTATAATTTCCTCAAACCCAACGATCATATAAAACCAAATGATTATTTATAACTATATCCACAAGAGAAGAGATAATTCTTCCTCAAATATCATTCTCACATGGAAAACTGCGGGGTTACAAATACAAGAGAAATTTATTCCAAAGTAAACCCATCAACAAGGAGCACTAATACTTTTTAAACATTTCTCCAACCATTTATTTCCACATAACTTCTTCTTTGACCAAGAAAATAACCTATAGAATAGGGCATTCACTCGGGTAATGGCCAGGTCCCCTACATTTACGGAAAATGACTATAAATGGACTCTTGGGACCCTTTTTATCTTCTTCCATAGTACTCTTCATTTTTCTTCGGCAATTCTTCACTTTATGTCCTTCCTTCCCGCACGTAAATCATTTCTTTTTCCCATTGAGACACTTTCCTAGGTGTCTCCTTCAACATTTCCTGCATGATGGAAATTGAGGATTTCTTTCTCCATGGTCTCCACTATTGGGGCTCTTATCATTCATCACCTTTCTCTTCTTTGTTAAGTTCAGTAATTGGTTAATATATATATTGTTGATCATATTTTTGGAAAATTGATTTGGCATAAAGACGATATCTTTTACGCCTATCAACATTCCATTTTGTTGCTCATTTCCACCACCGTTCCCACCTTGTACATCATTCTCAAAGTCACTATGACTTCCTTGGAATCTAGCCATTGACTAAAACCAGAAAGCATTGTGTGGGTAAAAGTATTCATAAAATCATTTAGAGATTAACATGTCACCATATTCTCAATTTGAAACACATTAGGATTAACCAAGGTCATTTACTCTCATCTTATATATATAATACTTAAAAAAAGTTTGTAAAGAAAATGTAAATTATCCTAAGCATATCCCCTGGGAGTGTCGTAACCAAGAGTGCAGCAAGCCCGTTGTTGTGCACCAGTTCCCGTTTGAGTCTAGCTCAAAGTGGTGTTTTCGGGTTTTACCCCTAGGTACATCTGTGCCAGAGCCGCCTCTACCTGCTCATATCCAGACAAGGATGTATTGCTCGGAAAACTCACAAAATCTCTACAATACCAAAATTCTAGGAAGTTCTTCTATACTAATCCTCAAAGTTCATCTTAGTTCTATGTGCTCTAATGAGAGTTTATCTAAATCTAGCTCTCAAGGTTTGTACTAAACCTCCTATGATACCAATTGTAATGCCCCGACCCTAGATACCCAAAGTCGGTGCATTATTACATAAAATTGGCATGATCAAAAAGGATCAAGTCTCTAAAGACCGATTAGTTTAGTAGTCTTGGAAACACTAGATATATTCATAAGTCTTACATTACATCATAAGGTAAAAAAAACTACAACATCTTGTCTTCATATCCCCTCATACTATCCCTGCAGGTCATTCATAAATTACTTCTTCATAATCCTGGGAAAAATAAAACATTGAAAGGGGTGAGCTCAGATGCTCAGTAAGGATAACATTATAGCATAAGATTTCATAGATAAGCATAAACACTTAAGGCAGTTTATAACTAAAACGAAAGCCTTTTAAACTTGAACTTCAGCATAAAATGGAAAAGATAAAATAAATTAATGCCATTTACTTACTCACATGGATATTCTACTAGTCGAATGAGCACATGCAATATCAATAACCACTTTCATAATGATGGAATGCATAATGTCAGACTATCATAACCACATATCCAAGGCCTCGTGCCAAGACTACAAATAAGATTTTTCCAAGTCCTTGTGCCAAGACACTAGTTTGTCTCCTGAGACCTACCGATGCATCGAGGAGCTATAGCGGGCTCCACCCATCGCTTATTAAGTCCAATGCATTCCTCATATGAACAGGTTTAAACATAACATAAACATTTGTATTAAAACTAGCATACGAAATGTCAATACTTTAACTACAAACCATGAATGGTATTAAAATAGCACATCCCCAGTCAAACATAACTCATTTGATACAATATGGAATATTGTATTGTATCACATTAACCTCAATAAAGAATAATAAAGGATGTTGACATAGATGAAAATAATCATCAAAACTATTTGAGAGAAATATCCCCCTTTTTCTTGAAATCATTTAAAAGTCACACTATTTGTCAAGAAGCCATTTAAAAAAAGATTTTTGAATCAAAGTGTCCCATACCACTTTGAAACTTTTAAAAGGAGTTTTAATTTTAAAACGTTAATGTCCATATAAATAAATCCTTAAAACCATTTTTTAAAACATGGACATTAATGAGAAAGATTTAGAAGAATAAGTCTTTAAAACATTTAAAAATGGTATTTTAGTTAGAGTTTATAACCAAAAGAGAGACACTTGAATACAAATAATTGAGGAAATCAAAACATTTCAATATCATGAGAATAAAGGAATTCATGATATACTATGTCAAAGTACATTATATACACCACATAAAAGTGATTTGGTGTATAACTTCAAAGAAGTCTCAATGGAATGTAAATTGAGATGAAATCTCTCATAAAGGCTGTATCCTTAGGTTAAGGATAAATCAATGACGTAATTATGTGTGAAAAATATAAATACACTAAATATGATTGGATATTCAGTGTAAAAAAATCAAAGGACATTCACACATATTATTGTAAAAACAACACCAATGAATTGGATATTCAACTCAACAAATGGAGATTGAGTTAAAATTACTCTTATCAAGTCCATACCGATGACTTGAGAATTTATAAATGGAGTGATTATGTGTATAAAAATTATATCAACAGAAAGGGGAGTGGAAATTATGACATGATCAAATGAATAGTGATTCTACACATAATCTTGGAGTAAAATAATCAATGGAGTATGTGTAAAGCCGAATGAGTGGAAATTGAAATTCCAAATTCCCTTATTGATTTGGTAACATACAAAACATACACCTATGAAAGAAGGATCATAAAATGATGATTTAAATATACATTAATTAATGTATATTACACAATTAATAGAAACATGGGCAGTACACACACCACATGTAATAAATAAGTGGTGAACAATTGAATTCTCACAGAATTAAAAGCGAGATAAGAAACCCCTTACCACGTTGTAATCAACTGAGTCGTATGACCAAAAGTTAATAACCACCAAATTATTTACAGAATAACATGAATATAAAGAGAATAATGATAATATATATCAAATGGCAGTATACAATATACCACTTTCAATAAATTAGTGGCGAACAATGGAAATCTCACGGAATTGAAAGTGAGATAAGAAAATCCCTTACCTTGTACTTTTCCTTGGTTGGGGGTAGTTTAACCTCCTTTATAATGTTTAAATAATTGTTATTAAATTATTCATTAATCATATTCATTAATATGATATCATATATGATCTTTTAACATTTCTTTGTTAATAATATCTTAGAATTATCGTCGTTTCGGGTGTTAACTTACTCGTTTTCTTTTATATGTTTTGTTATGTAATCCATGTTTTTCATGGATAGGTTGTATCTTATTCATATACATAATGATATAAAGTTCTTAAACATTATTTTTAAATCATCAAATGATCATTATACTTGAATGGATATGATGAAGAATGAATCTCATCGCGTTCGTGGAGACGGTAGTCCGTACGTACGCACGAGCGACAATATCATTATTTGGATATTAAAATAATATATAATTGGATGATATATCATATATACAGAATCATTATCATGTTATATTTATTATTTCAATGAGTTACACATCATTATTATACCCACCAAAATAATAATATATTGAATAACAAATACACCACGACGTGGAGACGGTAAGTCGTACGTACGCACGTATGGTGACATGTTATTCAAAGGGTGGATAGAATACTGAATATGGTTGTACCATATTTATAATAACATCACAGTATATATAAGATACTGGAGTTATTATTTTATAATGGTAATAACAAATAAAGAATAAGTGGAAGAAGAAAGGAACTTGAAAAGGGGTGATGAAAACATTACCACTTCTTCGGGTTCTTCCTTTTGATTTGATCAAAAGGGCTCCTTAGGTTGGCTTTCTGATCAAACTAATCTCTCTAGGTTGTATTGAGGGAAGTTGAGAGAGTATTTGGGCAGGGGTTGGCCGAACCAAAAGGCTTTGAAGGTGTGAAGAAATGAGAAGGAGGAGTGCCCTTTTATAAGAGGGGTGAGGGGCACCTTTGGAAAAGCTAGAAATATTAATTTATAATAAATTCATATTCGGTTTCTAATGGCTCCAAAGTTTATTATTCAAAGTTTAAGGTAGGGATAGGTAGAAAAACAATCAACCAATATAATTTAGACCGGTTTGGGTTACTATATTAACCTTATCTTTTAGTTTTTACTCTTATTTAATTAGTTTGACATTTACCATGTCACTTTGTATTTTTATATTATATAGTTAATAAACATACTATATAGATCCAAGATACCCCCAAGTGGTCCATTAATGATATACCTATCATGATATAAGTCTCTTGTCCAAACATTATATTTTTAGGAATTTAATATCAATTAATAATATAATATTTGTTTTAAAAACTCTTTTATGTCAATTTTGACACTATTCAATAGTTGATTTTTGTGAAACTCACAAAAGAAAGATTACTTCGAACAAAGTCAATTAAATCAATCATAATATGTCATATTATCCTAGAAAATTAGTTTAATTTATTAAAAGTCTTAAATTATAATTATTTGGGTATTTATAATATCAATTATTTTAATTTTTCACTATTATGTTAATTACTGCATCATCATTGTGTCATAAATATATTCAATTATTTAATATATAAAAACTATAAATAAAATATCATTATGTAGGAAATCGTATTATATTTCTAATTAATATTTACAATCGAATTTATCTTATGTATAACCCTATATTAAAAATGTTTTAGTAAATAAACTTTGATTTTAACTCTTTTAACTCTTCTTTGAATTAAATAATAATAAATGTCCTAATCTAATTCAAGTGGACCTAAATGATAATACTTTATTCCTAAGGTTGTTTTTGGTCGAGATACACTTGTCCAATAGAATTAGAACATGTGTTAGGGTAATATTAATATCATTTTTACCCTTAATTACCCTATTTACTTTTAACCGTGGTAAATAAAAGTAAAAAGTTACTATTCACCAAAAATTATTTTGATCTCATTGAACCACATTTTACTTCTTGATATTAACCGTGACTCTCGGATTTTCGAAATTCCATTCACAGAAGCGGTAAAATTAAGTTTTATGAAAAATTCAGTTTTTTTTAACTACCACTTAGTAGTTTCACTATTCATCAAAAATTGAAGTTTTTTAGAACAATGAAAAAATTTCACCCTAAGCTATAATTGATATTCCGAATTAAAAAACGATTTCTATTTTACAAAATTCTAAACATATAAGTTGCATTAATTAATTTTTATAATTAATTCCCGCTGTCACAAAAAATAGCGTGTTTTTAAGAAACAATATATCTCAAAAGATTGACAATTGTTTAGGTCCAATTTCAAAGTGAAATTAATTCTAATGAACACCATTGGATAAAATGGTCAAAAATATATTCTAATTATAATTTAAAACCACTCAATAATATAATTTATCACTATAAATTATTTTGATTTAAAAAGTTGTTTTTAATTAAAATTTAGTAATTTTCATTATTCATCAAAATATAAGTGTTATCCGAAATGTTCCAAAATTTCACCCTAGGATAAATTCGATATTCCGAATCCAAAAATGAAGTCCATTTTGAGAGATAGAATTTATAAAATTTCAAAAATTAGGTATTACTATTCATAACGGCTAGTTTGATTGGTTGTGGTGTGTTAGAATCTCAAAGTTGCGTACAATGCACGCCATTGCATTATTCGAAGGGAAACGTACCATGGAAGCTTGGGGTGTTACCTTCTCCCCTCCTTCAATAAATTGCATCCTCGCAATTTTTAAAATTGTGCTTGGGAATATAATGGAAAGTCCCACATCAGAAAAAGAGTCAATAAAACTATCACTTTAATATAAAGAAAGAGAGGTATAAAGGTCAACCAAGATAACCCATACTCAGATTCCATGTAGGAAAACATGGATATGGATGATAAACTAAGTGTCAAGTTCTGATGGAGAGGGATAGAAATCATGATCAGGAGAGAGTTAACAATAAGAAAACCACAAACTTGTGTTGGGACAAACGACAATTAGTCTCCTAGTAGGAAAGTAAACGAACAACATTTTTTGTTTTAAGTTACATTACATAAGGATGAGGAATTCATTTATGATATTGAATAAGAAAATAAAGATATATACTTAAATTTTAAGTAGAGTTTCATTATTTAATAAGTTTCCACCACTAAATCATTTTTTTAAACGATGAGTATTAAAGAAGACTTGGTCAAACTGGAAGAGCTAGAATAAACTTCTATAGAATCACATGATCCATGCAGGATGAAATATATATTTACATTGTCTTTAGAGATTAATCAAAACCGAAATGGTTAGTACAAGATCTAATTATCCCCCAAAAGGATATTACTTGAGAGAAATAAACACTAATATTAATTTCCAAAATTAAACCAACAATACTCCAAAGTTAAATAAATACCATTCAATAATCAATTTTCCTTAAAATCCTTTAATATAATCAAAAATAATATTGAAAACCAAAACTTATTAAGAATGTAGTCTTCCACAATAAATTGTATCTCCAAATGACATTAATTACTCTTAAAGTCACATACTTAAAAGTAATTAACCTAATCATTTCCATAAATAACCCAAATCATTATAAATCTACAATAAAAACATAGATAAAAATCCACCATTACTCCTCAAATGAAATCCCATACTACTCTATTTTCCTTTGGCATATAGTGTTCTCAACAAAGCGAACAACTTCCAAAATAACATTTATCACTTAATCACCAAATCATTTTCCTATACTAAGGGTATTCATTTGATAAGACATAAGATCCCAAATCAAATTATTATTGATCAATATTTAACTAAAAATAATTAGTCACACTATCCAGGTACTTCACGTAGTCCAGTGGTAGGCGATAAATCCCAATCGCACTTTGGTTGTGGGTTCGATTCCCACAGCTTTGTCTGACGCGACGAGTTGTCACACGGTCTGCGTGTTGTCCTTTTTTAAAAACTATATTTTATAATATTACCAAAATGAAATAAATTCCTCAAAATAACCATAACATAATTTAACCACAAATATTATCTCATACCTTGCATTTTCATCCCAAATTATGATAACTTATAATTTCCTCAAACCCAATGATTATATAAAACCAAATGATTATTTATAACTATATCCACAAGAGAAGAGATAATTCTTCCTCAAATATCATTCTCACATGGCAAACTGCGGGGTTAAAAATACAAGAGAAAGTTATTCCAAAGTAAACCCATCAACAAGGAGAACTAATACTTTTTAAACATTTCTCCAACCATTTATTTCCACATAGCTTCTTCTTTGACCAAGAAAATATCCTATAGAATAGGGCATTCACTCGGGTAATGGCCAGGTCCCCTACATTTACGGAAAATGACTGTAAATGGACTCTTGGGACCATTTTTATCTTCTTCAATAGTACTCTTCATTTTTCTTCGGAAATTCTTCACTTTATGTCATTCCTTCCCGCACGTAAATCATTTCTTTGTCCCATTGAGACACTTTCCTAGGTGTCTCCTTCAACATTTCCTGCATGATGGAAATTGGGGATTTCTTTCTCCATGGTCTCCACTACTGGAGCTCTTATCATTCATCACCTTTCTCTTCTTTGTTGAGTCCGGTAATTGGTTAATATATATATTGTTGATCATATTTTTGGAAAATTGATTTGGCATAAAGACGATATCTTTTACGCCTAGCAACATTCCATTTTGTTGCTCATTGCCGCCACCGTTCCCACCTTGTACATAATTCTCAAAGACACTATGACTTCCTTGGAATCCAGCCATTGACTAAAACCAGAAAGCATTGTGTGGGTAATAGTAGTCATAAAATCATTTAGAGATTAACATGTCGCCATATTCTCAATTTGAAACACATTAGGATTAACCAAGGTCATTTACTCTCATCTTATATATATAATACTTCAAAAAAGTTTGTAAAGAAAATGTAAATTATCCCAAAGATATCCCCCGGGAGTGTCGTAACCAAGAGTGCATCAAGGCCCGTTGTCGTGCACCAGTTCCCGTTCGAGTCTAGCTCAAAGCGGTGTTTTCGGGTTTTACCCCTAGGTACATCTATGCCAGAGCCGCCTCTACCTGCTCGTATCCAGACAGGGATGTATTGCTTGGAAAACTCACAAAATCTCTACAATACCCAAATTCTAGTAAGTTCTCCTATACTAATCCTCAAAGTTCATCTTAGGTCTATGTGCTCTAATCAGAGTTTATCTAAATCTAGCTCCCAAGGTTTGTACTAAACTTCCTCTGATACCAACTGTAACACCCCGACCCTAGATACCCAAAGTCGGTGCATTATTACATAACATTGGCATGATCACAAAGGATCAAGTCTCGAAAGACTGATTAGTTTAGTAGTCTTGGAAACACTAGATATATTCATAAGTCTTACATTACATCATAAGGTAAAAAAACTACAACATATTGTCTTCATATCCCCTCATACTATCCCTGCAGGTCATTCATAAATTACTTCTTCATAATCCTGGGAAAAATAAAACATTGAAAGGGGTGAGCTCAGATGCTCAGTAAGGATAACATTATAGCAGAAGCTTTCATAGATAAGCATAAACACTTAAGGCAGTTTATAACTAAAACGAAAGCCTTTTAAACTTGAACTTCAACATAAAATGGCAAAGATAAAATTAATTAATGCCATTTACTTACTCACATGGATATTCTACTAGTCTAATGATCACATGAAATATCAATAACCACTTTCATAATGATGGAATGCATAATTCCAGACTATCAGAACGACAAAGCCAAGGCCTCGTGCCAAGACTACAAATAAGATTTTGCCAAGGCCTTGTGCCAAGACACTATTTTGTCTCATGAGACCTACCGATGCATCAAGGAGCTATAGCGGGCTCCACCCATCACTTATTAAGTCCAATTCATTCCTCATATGAACAGGTTTAAACATAACATAAACATTCGTATTAATACTAGCATACGAAATGTCAATACTTTAACTACAAACCATGAATGGTATAAAAATAGCACATCCCCAGTCAAACATAACTCATTTGATACAATATGGAAGATTGTATTGTATCACATTAACCTCAATCAATAATAATAAAGTATGTTGACATAGATGAAAATAATCATCAAAACTATTTGAGAGAAATATCCCCTTTTTCTTGAAATCATTTAAAAGTCACACTATTTGTCAAGAAGCCATTTAAAAATAGATTTTTGAATCAAAGTGTCCCATACCACTTTGAAACTTTTAAAAGGAGTTTTAATTTTAAAACTTTAATGTCCATATAAATAAATCCTTAAAACCATTTTTTTAAACGTGGACATTAATGAGAAAAATTTAAAAGAATAATTCTTTAAAACATTTAAAAATGGTATTTTAGTTAGAGTTTCTAACCAAAAGAGAGACACTTGAATACAAATAATTGAGGAAATCAAAACATTTTAATATCATGAGAATAAAGGAATTCATGATATACTATGTAAAATTACATTATATACACCACATAAAAGTGATTTGGTGTATAACAACAAAGAAGTCTCAATGGAATGTAAATTGAGATGAAATCTATAATAAAGTTTGTATCCTTAGGTTAAGGATAAATCAACGATGTAATTATGTGTGACAAATATAAATACACTAAATATGATTGGATATTCAGTTTAAAACAATCAAAGGACATTCACACATATTATTGTAAAAAAAACACCAATGAATTGGATATTCAACTCAACAAATGGAGATTGAGTTAAAATTACTCTTATCAAGTTCATACCGATGACTTGAGAATTTATAAATTGAGTGATTATGTGTATAAAAATTATATCCACAGAAAGGGGAGTGGAAATTATGACATGATCAAATTAATAGTGATTCTACACATAATCTTGGAGTAAAATAATCAATGAAGTATGTGTAAAGCCGAATGAGTGGAAATTGAAATTCCAAATTCCCTTATTGATTTGGTAACATACAAAACATACACCCATGAAAGAAGGATCATAAAATTATGATTTAAATATACATTAATTAATGTATATTACACAATGAATACAAACATGGGCAGTACACACACCACATGTAATAAATAAGTGGTGAATAATGGAATTCTCATAGAATTAAAAGCGAGATAAGAAACCCCTTACCAGGTTGTAATCAACTGAGTCGTATGAAAAAAATTTAATAACCACCAAATTATTTACAGAATAACATGAATATAAAGAGAATAATGATAATATATATCAAATGGCAGTACACAATATACCACTTTCAATAAATTATTGGCGAACAATGGAAATCTCACGGAATTGAAAGTGAGATAAGAAAATCCCTTACCTTGTAATTTTCCTTGGTTGGGGGTAGGTTAACCTCCTGTATAATGTTTAAATAATTTTTATTAAATTATTCATGAATCATATACATTAATATGATATCATATATGATCTTTTAACATTGCTTTGTTAATAATATCTTAGAATTATCGTCGTTTCGGGTGTTAACTTATTCGTTTTCTTTTATATGTTTTGTTACGTAATCCATGTTTTTCATGGATAGGTTGTATCTTATTCATATCCATAATGATATAAAGTTCTTAAACATGATTTTTAAATCATCAAATGATCATTATACTTGAATGGATATGATGGAGAGTGAATCTCATCGCGTTCGTGGAGACGGTAGTCCGTACGTACGCACGAGCGACAATATCATTCTTTTGATATTAAAATAATATATAATTGGATGGTATATCATATATACAGAATCATTATCATGTTATATTTATTATTTAAATGTGTTACACATCATTATTATACCCACCCAAATAATAATATATTGAATAACAATTACACCATGACGTGGAGACGGTAAGCCGTACGTACGCACGTATGGTGACATGTTATTCAAAGGGTGGATAGAATACTGAATATGGTTGTACCATATTTATAATAACATCACAGTATATATAAGATACTAGATTTATTATTTTATAATGGTAATAACAAATAAAGAAGAAGTGTAATAAGAAAGGAACTTGAAAAGGGGTGGTGAAAACATTACCACTTCTTCGGGTTCTTCCTTTTGATTTGATCAAAAGGGCTCCTTAGGTTGGCTTTCTGATCAAACTAAGGCCTCTAGGTTTTAGTGAGGGAAGTTGAGAGAGTATTTGGGCAGGGTTTGGCCGAACCAAAAGGCTTTGAAGGTGTGAAGAAATGAGAAGGAGGAGTGCCCTTTTATAAGAGGGGTGAGGGGCACCTTTGGAAAGGCTAGAAATATTAATTTATAATAAATTCATATTCGGTTTCTAATGGATCCAAAGTTGATTATTTAAAGGTTAAGGTAGGGATAGGTAGAAAACCATTCAACCAATATAATTTAGACCGGTTTGGGTTACTATATTAACCTTATATTTTAGTTTTTACTCTTATTTAATTAGTTTGACATTTACCATGTCACTTTGTATTTTTATATTATATAGTTAATAAACTTACTATATAAATCCAAGAGACCCCCAAGTGGTCCATTAATGATATAACTATCATGATATAAGTCTCTTGGCCGAACAATAGATTTTTAGGAATTTAATATCAATTAATAATATAATATTTGTTTTAAAAACTCTTTTATGTCAATGTTGACACTATTCAATAGTTGATTTTTGTGAAACTCATAACAGATTTATTACTTCAAAAAAAGTAAATTAAATCAATACTAATATGTCATATTATCCTAGAAAATTAGTTTAATTCATTAAAAGTCTTAAATTATAATTATTTGGGTATTTATAATATCCATTATTTTAATTTTTCACTATTATGTTAATTACTGCATCATCATTGTGTCATAAATATATTCAATTATTTAATGTCTAAAAATTATAAATAAAATATCATTATGTAGGAAATATTATTATCATTATAATGAATATTTACAATAGAATTTATCTTATGTATAACTCTATATTAAAAATGTTTTAGTAAATAAACTTTGATTTTAACTCTTTTAACTCTTCTTTGAATTAAATAATAATAAATGTCCTAATCTAATCCAAGTGGACCTAAATGATAATACTTTATTCTTAAGATTGTTTTTGGTCGAGATACATTTGTCCAATAGAATTATGACATGTGTTAGGGTAATATTAATATCATTTTTACCCTTAATTACCCTATTTACTTTTAACAGTGGTAAATAAAAGTAAAAAGTTACTATTCACCAAAAATTATTTTGATCTCATTGAACCACATTTTACTTCTTGATATTAACCGTGACTCTCGGATTTTCAAAATTCCATTCACAGAAGCGGTAAAATTATGTTTTATGAAAAATTCAGTTTTTTTTAACTACCACTTAGTAGTTTCACTATTCATCAAAAATTGAAGTTTTTCAGAACAATGCAAAAATTTCACCCTAAGCTATAATTAATATTCCGAATTCAAAAATTATTTCTATTTTACAAAATTCTAAACATATAAGTTGCATTAATTAATTTTATAATTAATTACCACTGTCACAACAAATAGCGTGTTTTTAAGAAACAATATATATCAAAATTTTGACAATTGTTTAGGTCCAATTTCAAAGTGAAATTAATTCTAATGAACACCATTGGATAAAATGGTAAAAATATATTCTAATTATACTTTAAAACCACTCAATAATATTATTTATCACTATAAATTATTTTGATTTAAAAAGTTTTTTTTAATTAAAATTTAGTAATTTTCACTATTCATCAAAATATAAGTGTTATCCGAAATGTTCCAAAATTTCACCCTAGGATAAATTCGATATTTCGAATCCAAAAATGAAGTCCATTTTGAGAGATAGAATTTATAAAATTTCAAAAATTAGGTAATACTATTAATAACGGCTAGTTTGATTGGTTGTGGTGTGTTAGAATCTCGAAGTTGCGTACAATGCATGCCATTGCATTATTCGAAGGGAAACGTACCATGGATTCTCAGGGTGTTACATTAGATTCATTTGTATATATTTGAATATAATTATAAATAAGTGGAAATAAATTACTACTGATCAATATCAATTTAATATCCTTCTAAAAAGGATATTAATTCCTTTATTAAGACATTGAAACATATTTTTGAAATATTTCATAAACCATGAATTTACCATTGTCATACATCTATATAAGAAATAGTTTATTAATGCATACCTATAAAGAGGAGAAATAAATTTCACATAGGACTCAATTTATTTATCGTCTTCATCTCTTGAGATTGATGTGCTCTTTTACCATATGGATAAATATTGTGCCAGAATATACATACCTGATTTAGTTCAATAATTTCATGATTTGTTTTTTTTTTCAAGAAATTTTCCACCACAATATCAAGTCATAAGATAATTATGATGAATTATTCATTCATGGAGAAGTGAAATTATATTTTTTATAACTAGATACACATCCACTTGTCTCTATCAATAAAAAAATTAAAATTATTATAAAAACATTATATAATATTCAATTTGAATAAATTTTTTTGCATTAAGATCCAGAAAATGAAAAACAATTCATAATGAATATCCAAAATTATTCTATAAACAATTAATCATAAAACAGTTCTAAAATACACTTTTTCAAATTTGAATGCAAATATAAAAAAAATTGTCTCATATTTTATCCATGATCAACTTATAATTTTTCTATAAATAAAATTGATCACTCATAAAGTCACATTTAAATTCTCAATATACCACAATAATATATTCTCTAAAATATACTACTCATTTCTTAAAATAACCTATATCACCATAAAACCATAGAAATACATTTATTCTTAGATAAGTTAACTTAATATTTAATCCTCAAATCAAATTACATCTGGAAAAATATTGATTTATTTACCTTAATCATATAATGTTACAAATATAGTGAACTTCCACTAAAATAATTATAACCCCAAAGTCACCAAATCACTATTTAAAATCATTTATATCTAAACATATATTACAATACTATCATATCCCCTTTATTCCTATTAACTATAATTAAAACATTATAAAATAATATATTAGCATTAAAGGTTATATGTTTCATTGATATTTTGACCCCAATAACATTATTCCCATATAACTTCACACTAAATACCATGTCAACCCTATGTAATCAGTATAGATCAATGATAATCTACAACTCAATAAACATTACCCAAAATTTCACTAATCTTCTTAAATTTACATTATATAATTTATTAAAATGATATTTATTCATTCAAACTTATGATCATCTATGAACATAAAAATTTATAATGGAATACAACACTACTAAATTATCTTCTTCACGTAAATTTCTAATTTATAACATCATCTAGTAACTTTTCTGATACCAAATGAAATAGACCAAGATTAATATATGATAATATTGTGTAAAAACATATTCCTTATTTATTATCCATGATACCTCTAGTGGGGATATATATTAATTGTATATAATTACAATATCAATATCTATAACCTTTTAGGTTATGTTTTCTGAGAAATATGAGAATACCTTATTTAAAATAAACAATAATATCATACTCATTAGATTGAATTTTTTTCTATTATACATAAATTTACATATACCACAAGGAGACTGCATCATTAAAAAAAATCATAGAATAAAAACAATTTAAGTAATATCAAATATAATGTCATTATTAATAACCTATTATAGTTAAAAATAATAATTTTTTAGCTCAAATAACTTCTAACGATGGAAATGGGAGATATAAATCTATTACCATATATAATAATAAGATAATAATACCGATATTAGATCCTGATCACTGCTTACTAAATTCATACCAGATCATTCGATGATCAAAAATCACTGACTATGGCATAATTTTTTTTAGAAAGTAATATGAGAGTCGTAAGAGTGTGTAAAAGTAAAAAAATTGATAATTGAATATATCACATTTTAAATATAATACATAAGTTTTGGGAATATAAATAATTATATAAAATCATTTCATTATTCAAGGCTCGCAATTAAGACTATCATTAGGGATCAAGTCCCATTCTTGATTGGATTCAATCTCCATTGAATTTTATAATATTTCATTAGATATCTATCTTTTTCAAATGCAATAGTGTTCTAAAAAAGACTTACCTATAATATAATGAAAACCATCCATATATTTTTCACAATATCATAAAATAATTTATCATTTCATCATTTACCATTTCATTAAAATGAAATGGTTTTAATAAATATTTATTCATTATATAATTATAATCCATACATATAAAGAAAGATTATTTTATAAAAAAACAAGAATACATTCAACATATCTTAATTTTATCTTGTAATGAAATGAGTTTCATAAAAACATTTTTAAAATAATATAATTATTAATAATCTGCAGAACGTAATAGGATAGAGGTATAAAAACATATCCTCTATGGAGACAAGGTAGCCTAAAAATATATTGGAAAATATAAAAACAATATTACAAGGGAATTTATATATTTCAGTGAAAATATGAGAAAATAACTTTTTCCGTTAGAATATTTAAAAAAATTGAAGAATATTAAGAAAAAAATAATTTTATAAATCAAAGAAACATGTAGATATTTTTTAAATGAAAATAACATTCATTATAGTGGAGAAACAAATTCATTTGTTAAAACATTAAAGGTTGAATCCTTTTAAAAAATTTTGAAAAATTATTAAATAAAATATTTCAAAGAAATATAAATATTCCCATTAGAAAAATTAAATTATATTTAAAATATTGTTGAAAATGAATTAAAATAAAAATTTTATAATCTAAAAAAGTTCTCTTGAAAAAATTTTAATGAACATGAACATGAAGAGAAATATTCTAGACCAAAAGTAGAATATGGTAGAATTTACATAAAATCATTAAAAAAATAATTAAAAATAGAAAAATATATGAAAACATGATAAACCTAAAAATAAAAATTATAGTAGAAAATATATTGTTCCAAAGAGTAAATATTAATTTTTAAATTTTGAAATTTAGAAGAAATTTGATTTTTTTATTTTCCTATGACTATTTGGGGTAAAATGATATTATTACTGAATAAGATCATCAAAGATAATTTTTCTATCCACTCTATGAATTCTGAAATTGGGTGTATAAGTTAGAAAATTATTTTTGTAAACATATTATCTATTTTAATTTTATATAAGAAATTTATAAATAATATCTAATTATAATAATATTAATTTATTCTATTGGGTTATTTGATGATATATCTTGAAAGGGCTATCAAATTTATATTCTATCATCATGTTGGATTCTTAAATGGGAGGTTTTCCATAGTTGGGGTATATACTCTCATTATGCATTGGGTTGGGGACCACTACTATTTTTTTATTTCGTTTTGCTTTATTCATTTCCTTCATCCCCTTTTCATTTTTTTCCTAGATTGATTCCCAAAAACACCAATATTCATTTCTACATTCTATGATCATGAGAGGATTAGAAGTGGGATGGAGAGAAAGATATAGGGAAGAAGGGAGGTTCCACTATAGAGGTTTGGAGGAGCTCGATCATTGTGTGGTAGATGTAGATCTTGGATACGATCATTGCATTGGCATATTCTACCTAAATGTAAGATTTTATTAATTTTTTTTCCATAAATAACAATATAATTTCATTTCTTAAATTTAAGACACTATTATTAGTACGAAGGATCCCCACAGTGCCAATTTATTCTTAAACCGGGAATAGTGGGGGATTCTTACATATTACAAGGGTTTATGTTTGGGAAATCTTGATCAAACATCATGTGATTATATGAACACATTCCATGTACACTAAAAGTTTGAGGATATGTAATTAAAAAAATATATTCCATGTATAATGATTATATTGCGTGCAATTTCATTTGGAATGTGGTAAGGTTCATGGATAGAGAACCCTAGTAGGGGAACTTGGACGTGAAGTATACATAGCCAAACACAATGTAGAATGCACGATATTTAGGAGTATATGTCTTGGAATAAATAGATGTCCAAAAAATGTCTACAAAATGGAAAGTTAACCCTTGTAGGTTACACATCTTTTACATGATTAGCATGTTGTGTACATGTGTTTAACATTCAATGGGTTGCTAAAGTACATTCCCATTTGGTACATTGAGAGTATATGCCAAGTACTCTTGTATACACATTGGGTATTTCTCCAATTATACTATTTAAATGGGTTTTATTATTTTAACACCCTAGAGTAAGAATTTTACTTAATAAGAGTCCATTTTTATCATTTTTATGAATAGGTAATTAGGGTGGGACTCTATTAGAGTATCAAAGAAACCTAAGAATAAATATAGATTTTGGAATCTATAATAAATTTTTTCATCTCTTATTAATAGTTTTTTACATATTCGATGATTATGACATGAGTTTAGACCAACATTATGGTCATAATAACTTCTGTTGGACATGAAAATGCCAAGATAAATTATTACACCCATTAAACAACATAGATGATCTAGAGTAGTATGTTGCCTATTTTATAACCCAGTGGACCCTGTAACATGACCATATTTTTGGGTATGTAACTTTAAAATTTAACATCTTAGATAATTTTTGTGGAATAAAACATCGAGTTTAAAACCGTGATATACTATTAAATATTAACATTACTTTTGGAATAGTAATGTTACCATTATAAATAGTAACTTGACCATTATATTAATTAACTCCTTGATGAATGAATAAAAAATATATAGGTATACCATAAATAAAAATGTTATATATTTCAATTATTTAATAATTAAATATTTGTTCAAAAATTGATAAATGATGTGTTTGTATTTTTTATGAAAGTTAATGTTTAATTATGTTTTTATAATTTGTATAAATATTTTAAACAAAATTTAGTTTCCTAAAATTTAACATCCCAAGTAAGTAATGAATAATAGATATTTTTATCTATGTCTACTAATGAATTAGATAGTGTTTTAGAGGCTTAAAATGAGAATAAATCCAATCTTAAGCATGGAATACACTAATATTTTTAAAAGATTGTTTTACTGCCTTTTGATGGAAAACCATTTTTAAATAAAACTTTTGACAATTTTATAATCTCTATTTTTCAAAATAAACTTATTCTTTATGATTGTAACATTTAAATTTACTTTGGGTAAATTTTTGGTATTTTTCCGATAAGGTTCATTTTTTTAATGAATAGTGAAAAATGTTGTATTTTAATTCAAAACCTTTTTTTAATCTAATTTATTTATATGATTAGATTATCTTTTGAATTGGTTTTAAAGTTAAATTAGAATATATTTTTACCATTTAATCCAGTATTGGTCATTTGAATTAATTTCATTTTGAAATTGGACTTAAACTAGTGTCAATCTTTTGATACTTATTGTTTCATAAAAACACGCTATTTGCTCAGACATCGGGAATTAATTATTAAATTAATTAATGTAACTTATATGTTTTTAATTTTGTAAAATAGATATCATTTTTGAATTCGTAATATCAAATATAGCTTAGGGCAAAGTTTTGGTATTTTTCTGAAAAACATCAATTTTTGATGAATAGTGAAACCACTAAGTGGTACTTAAAAAACTGATTTTGCATTTAAATGAAATTTTACCACCTCTGTGTTTTTAATTTCAAAAATCCGACATAAATGGTTGTCATTAAAAATTAAAATGTGGTTCAATGAGATTAAAATAATTTTGGGTGAATAGTAACTTTTAAGTTTTTAATCACGATTAGAGGTAATTAGTGCAATTTAAGGAAAAAATGATATTATAATAAAATGAAAATACCAAGACACATGTCCTACCCTTATTTTATTTGTCATGGACGACCAAGACAACACATGAGTCGATTTTTGGGACCCCATGGAGCCACTTGGGTAAGATAAAGACATTAATGCTTTTTATTTAATGTAAAAGTAAAAATGACACAAACATGAGTTGTTTTACTAAAACAATTTTTAAATGGGGTTATACAAGTAATATTTTTGACTATAAATATTAATTATAAATATAAAAAGATTTCCTACATCATATTATTTTTTTTATAATTTTTAGACATTAAATAAATTAAATTATTTATAACACCATGATGATGCACTGATTACCTCATTATTTAAGGATTTAAATAAAATGAAAATATAATGTAAAATCTAAGACCTACACTTGTCAAAAACCTTTTGGATGGGTGGATTTCGAACCCTTATCACCTTTTCCTAGAAATTTATAATTGTGGGACCTTTTTTATCCGAAAATCATTTTATAACAAAGTATCTTTTCTTAACTTTCCAAGAGTGGCCCTCCTCTCCTCTTATAAAAGGCCCCCACCTTTACCTCCTTACCCACACATCCAAAGCCATTGTCTTGGCCAAACCCTGCCCATTTTGTCTCTCAACATCCTTCTCTAACTCCTAGAAGCCTCACTTTTGGCAGAAGTCTTCCCAAGGAAGCCTTTGAGCTCAAATCAAAAAGAGTTACCCGATTTAAAGGTAGTGTCTTATATTGTGTTCTTATGTTTTATTTTGCTTCTCCAACCCCCTAAAATCGTTTTATTCATTTGTTTTGTAACAACACAAGTACCTTACATATACTAGGATGTTGTTATAAGAAGTATTCGAGCTACACATACACACACCTACATCTAATGGTTAAAGAACATACTGTTTCCGTTGATGGCGAATTTCTGCCTCACGAAATGATGATTGTTCAATATTCTGTTAACACCATCAAAGTTATCCATTAAGATGACACTATATTTATACATGATATATAATATGTTTATGTTTTACTTAAGCTTATGTATTTTTCATTTATGGCATACCTTTATGGTTTCCATTATGGGTAAACGCGATATCTTCATTTTAGGAAGTGAGGACTACCGCCCCCTCAAAGTGATTTGATTCGTTAATACCATATGTGGTATGTATAAAGGATAAATTTAATGATATTATATATGATATTATACAGTAATTATGATATAACTTTATATCATTATGATTTCACTCCATTAAGTAAGAAATAGAAATGAAAGTAGCGTTCATGCGTACATATGACTTACCGTCTCCATGAACGGTGCATTTCATTTCTTACCTCTAAATGATTATGTAATATTATAAATGCATGTATATACTGGATATATATTATATATATGATATCTACACCATGAATATAATTCTTGATATAATGGATATTTTACCACATGAACAACTTGTAATTATAAAGATTTTATTTTTGACTCAAGTACCAATGATCGACAAAACAACCATTATTAACTTAAATAATTACATAGTGTTCATAACATGGTAATAAGTGAAATAAAAGTAATAATGAACTTGAAAAGGGTTCTTAAGCAATTAGAAAATAACTCAAGTTTATTATTCAGGACATTAAAGAACGATCGAGTCAAGTCGGACCCGAGGTATGGTACTTCGTCTCAATATCCTTTCATTGAGGCATATTTTGTTTTATACACAACCTTTTTTTATACGGTGTACAAAACCATTTGAATTTTACATTTATCCAAAATTAATCTTTTTATACGAAGCGTTTTACTAAACGACAAAAGGGAATGTTTTTGTCGTACGTATGTGGTGACAACGACTTCTCCGCCACCGTGGTCATTATTTGAGTTTCGGCTTCCTATACAAGCTATACCTTTTTTTTAAATGAAAAATAAATACCATGTTTTACTTTTCTTTTATTTTGGTCTTGAAAATGGTTTTCATAACGTTTTTTATATCAATGTTTTGTATTGATATCTTGTGATTGAAATGTGGAAATGTTATGTTTCCTTTATGCATGTATTATGTGGTACGATTATGTTATGGTTCTTGGTAATTGTTATGAAGATGGTTGGTTCCGTGATAAACTAAGGCCAGGTGAGCTCGATATAGCTCTCTAATGCATTGGGTAACGTGAAGGAGTTAAAGTTTAAGGTTTCTCCGAAGAGATTTAGGGAATATACTATGATGGGTATTCCAAACGTAACCAAGAGGGTTACTCCCTACATAAGAATGTTATGAATGCCTCAAGTTACCTTTATGTCTTATGATTTCTATTATTTATTCATGATTTGATGAGGTATGTTAAAGTGCTTATGTTTTGTGAGTAGAGTATGATTTCATTGATTCTTGTGTATACATGTACTCATGTTTCCTTTACATATTTTTATATCCCTTACTGAGCTTTTTATGCTCATCCCAAGTTTTTGAAATGTTTTTCATATGTCAAGGGAAGGGTATATGATATGATGATAGTGTCAAGGAAGTGTCAAGAAAGAATCCATTTTTTATTTTAAATATTTTTCCATTGATGGGAAAAATGAATACTATCTTTTATGTAACCACTATGTTTAAATGTGGAATGTAATGCAAGTTTTATGATCTAATTCTCTAAAACTCTAAACCTAAAAATATCCTCAATGTGTAATCTTGTAATAACTCAAGATTAAGTAAGGTTTAAGGCTGTGTCCTTATATTTGGTATCAGAGGTTGGTTTAGATAACTTTAGGAGTTAGAATTTTATTAAATGGTTATCCAAAAATATTTTTTTTATGGTTAGGTTGAAATGATATAGCATTTGAAGATTACCATGTTGCTTCATCTAAGACATGTTTTTTCAGAATGGTTTTCCACAGAGGAAATAGGGAAGTAGTGCTAGGAAGGCATACAGAAGGAAATAACCATCTGAATCATCATCCTGAGATGGTCGGAATTGGAACTGAATAGTTTGTTGCAGTAATGGCACAGTTGACTCAAGCGATAAATGGTGGTGGTATCCATGCACGAGATCAGCCAGATCAACCGCAGAGGAACATGTCAGTGGTGAAACTTTTCATGAGGCAACATCCCACATCATTCAGAGGATCATCTGACCCTGTGCTAGATGAAGGGTGGATTAAAGCACTAGAGAAGATTTTCGATGTCATGGGATGTTCAGACAATCAAAAGGTTAGTCTTGCTATTTACCGTTTGGAGTGTGAGGCAGATCAGTGGTGGTCGATGGTTAAAAATATCAGGGACACTGATGAGATTGATGCTCTCGACTGGGATGAATTCAAAGGTATGTTTCTTGAGAAGTATTTTCCTAAGGCTGTTCGACTTAGGATGGAAAAACAATTCCTAGAATTGAGGCAAGAGGAGGACTCAGTGGCTGCCTATGAAGAAAGGTTCACTCGATTGGCAAGGTATGCTCCAAATTTTATCTGAAACCTTGATAGTAAAATCAATCGTTTTTACTCAGGATTAAAGCCAAAATATCAAAGGGCATTAGCTTCTCGTGAGTTCAAAATTTATGAAAAGCTTGTTCGATGTATTGAGAAGGTGGAAATGGAGTTTTCCAATGATCAAGTGTTCTATAACAACCAACAGAAGAAGAGACCGAGGTGGCAGGAGAAAGGAAATAATTATTCAAAAAGGTCTGATGGTAAGAAAACAATGTTTCCAGTTTGTGATAAATGTGGGAAAAGGCATCCTGGGGAATGTCTTCTGAATTCTGGAAAGTTCTACCGATGTGGTAAGATGGGACATAAGGCTCGTGATTGCACTGAAAAAGATCAAGGTGATGGTAAGTCCAAATTTGATTTAAAGTTAGTGAAATGTTTTAAGTGCAATGAGATGGGTCAATATGAAAATGAGTGTCCGACAAAGATCTTGAGTGATGGGAAGTAGTTAGACTACAAGCAGAAAGGGGTGGTGAAATCCTTTGCAACTACTTCAACAGATGTTGGCCCATCAAATGAAGTTGTATCAGGTACTTTGTTTGTTTTTTCAGATTATGCCAGTGTGTTGTTTGATTCGGGGTCTACACATTCTTTCATCTCTGAAACCTTTTCTAGTAAAATGGGAATACCATCTCAAGAAATGACTCCTGAACTTGTGGTAAAAACACCTGGGAGAAATGTTGAGGCAAAAAGAATTTATAATAATCTTCCTATCCGTATCCATGGAAAGAACCTACTTGTAAACCTAATTATTTTACCTCTAGTAGAGTTTGATGTTATCCTGGGTATGGATTGGATCTCTATTTACCATGCTAAGATTGACTGTAGAGCTAAAGAAGTTTCTTTTCAGAAAGACTTTCAGTTTGTGTACAAGAATGAACCCTTACTGTTGATAACATATCAAGAGGCTGAGAAACTTGTAAAAGATGGAAATTAATGTTACCTTGCACACATTGTTGAAAAAAAGGGAACTGTTCATATTAATGATGTGTCAGTGGTAAATGAGTATCCTGATGTTTTTCCTGATGAGTTGCCTGGAGTAATACCAGATCGGGAAGTTGAGTTTACTGTTGACTTAGTTCCTAATGCTAAGCCAATTTCAAAACCCCCTTATCGAATGGATCAAATTGAACTTTTAGATTTGAAGGAGCAATTGCAAGATTTATTAGAGAAAGGTTTCATTCGCCCTAGCACATCACCATGGGGTGCTCTTGTTTTATTTGTTAAAAAGAAATATGGTTCAATGAGACATTTCATTGATTATAGAGCCTTGAATAACATCACTATTAAGAACAAATATCCTTTGCCTCATATCGATGATTTGTTTGATCAGCTTCAGGTAGCTCAGTATTTTTCAAAGATTGACCTGAGATCGGGGTACCATCAGCTGAAGGTAAAGGAAGCAGATGTTCCGAAGACCGCGTTCCGTACAAGATATGGCCATTATGAATTTTTAGTAATGCCTTTTGGGCTAACCAATGCACCTGTTGTATTCATGGACTTAATGAATAGAACTTTCCATTATTTATTGGATAAGTTTGTGGTGGTTTTCATTGATGATATTTTGGTGTTTTCTAAAATTAAAGAGGAGCATGATAGACATTTAAGGGTTATTTTTCAAACCTTGAAAGAAAAGAAATTGTATGTGAAATTCAGCAAGTGTGAGTTTTGGTTGCAACAAATTTCTTTCCTTGGTCATATTGTTTCTGAAGATGGGATAACTGTTGATCCATCAAAAACAAAGGTTGTGGAAGAATGGCCAAGACCCACAAATGTAACTGAGATTCGTAGCTTCCTTGGTTTGGCAGGCTATTACCAAAGGTTTGTTAGAAATTTTTCACGGTTATCTAGTCCAATGACTAAGCTAACTCGGAAGGGTGTTAAGTTTATTTGGACAAAAGAATGTGATGATTGTTTTCAGGAACTGAAAAGAAGATTGGTGAATAATCCAGTTTTGGAACTACCTTCCAGGAATGGTGAGTTTGTTATCTACATGAATGCTTCATTGAAAGGACTTGGTTGTGTCCTAATGCAGAATGACCAGGTAATTGGTTATTCTTCACGTCAGTTGAAAACTCATGAGGTAAATTATCCTACACATGATTTGGAATTAGCTGCTGTTGTTTTCGCTTTAAGAATTGGGAGGCATCATTTGTATGGAGTAAAGTGTGAAATATATACCGATCAAAAAAGTTTAAAGTATATATTCACTCAGAAATAATTGAACATGAGACAGAGGAGATGGCTAGAATTAATCAAGGATTATGATTATACAATTCATTACCATCCAGTAAAATCAAATAAAGTGGCTGATGCATTGAGTCGAAAAAGTAATGCTTCATTAACAATGTTGCATTTGGAATGTGATCCTTTATTTAAGGATTTGATGAACTTTGGAATAGAAGTTTTTGGTGCAGGATTTCCTTCTGTTTTGTTTCAGGTATTAGTGAAATCTTCTCTATCATACAGAATCAAGCAAGCACAGAAGCAAGACAGTGAGTTGCAGAAAAAGGTAGAGCTGGTTCAGAAAGGTAAGTTGCCTGAATTCAACATTGATAATGATTGTGTTTTGAGATTTGGGAAGAGATTGTGTGTGCCTTGTGATTCACAGTTGAAGAGAGAGTTGTTATGTGAAGCTCATAGTTCTCTGTTTTCAATTCATCCTGGCAGTAATAAGTTGTACAGAGATCTGTGGGAGTATTACTGGTGGGATGGAATGAAAAGAGATATTGCTGATTTTACTGTGAAGTGTTTGACATGTCAATAGGTTAAAGCAGAGTGGCAGTTACCGAAAGGGATGATTCAGCCTTTACCAGTGCCAGAGTGGAAATGGTAGAATATATACATGGACTTTGTTGTGGGATTACAGAATACATCTCGAGGTATTAATGCAATCTGGGTTATTGTTGATCGCTTGACTAAATCTGCTCATTTCCTTGCTATATGAGATACTTTTTCCCTAGATCAACTTTCCCATTTGTATCTTAAAGAGATAATCAGGTTACATGGAGTTCCTCTCTCCATTGTATCTGATAGTGATCCCAAGTTTACATCTAACTTTTGGAAAGGCCTTCAGAAGTCGTTGGGTACTGAATTAAATTTTAGTACAGCTTTTCATCCTCAATAAGATGGGCAGTAAGAACAAACGATTCAGACCTTGGAGGATATGTTACGAGCTTGTTCGATGGATTATCAGGGAAGTTGGGACCAACATCTTTCTTTGGTTGAATTTTCATATAATAACATTTTTCATTCCAGTATACAGATGGAACCATTTGAGGCGTTATATGGGAAGCGGTGTCGAACTCCAACTTTCTGGGATGAAGTGGGTGAAAGGAAGTTAATGGGACAAGAATTGGTAGAAGAGATGGCAGAAAAAGTTCAGCTGGTACAGAAACACATGAGAACAGCTCAGAGCAGGCAGAAGAGTTATGCGGACAACAGGAGGAAGGATCTCTCTTTTGAGGTAGGTGATCATGTTTTTCTCAAAGTATCACCATGGAAAAGTGTGATGCGATTTGGTAAGAAAGGAAAGCTGAGTCCAAAGTTCATTAGACCATATGAAATTCTGGATAGAGTTGGATCAGTTTCATACCAAGTGGCTTTACCTCCGAGTTTATCTCAGGTACACAATGTTTTTCATGTTTCAATGTTGAGAAAGTATATGCCAGATCCATCTCATGTTTTGAGTCTAGAGGTAGTTTAGCTGGAAGAGAACCTATCTTATGAGGAAAAACCGATCCAGATTCTTGACCACAGGGAGCAAGTGTTACAGAATAAGGTGATTCATCAGGTAAAGGTTTTGTGGAAAAACCACATGTTTGAAGAGGCAACATGGGAATCTGAAAATGCAATGAGGGCTAAATACCCCCACTTATTCGATAAGTAAATAAATTGCGGGGACACAATTTTCTAAAGGGGGAAGGATGTAACATCCCAAGTAAGTAATGAATAATAGATATTTTTATCTATGTCTACTAATGAATTAGATAGTGTTTTAGAGGCTTAAAATGAGAATAAATCTAATCTTAAGCATGGAATACACTAATATTTTTAAAAGATTGTTTTACTGCCTTTTGATGGCAAAGCATTTTTAAATCAAACTTTTGAAAATTTTATAAGCTCTATTTGTCAAAATAAACTTATTCTTTATGATTGGAACATTGAAATTTACTTTGGGTAAATTTTTGGTATTTTTTCGATAAGGTTCATTTTTTTAATGAATAGTGAAAAATGTTGTATTTTAATTCAAAACCACTTTTTAATATAATTTATTTATATGATTAGATTATCTTTTGAATTGGTTTTAAAGTTAAATTAGAATATATTTTTACCATTTAATCCAATAGTGGTTGTTGGAATTAATTTCACTTTGAAATTGGACTTAAACTAGTTTCAATCTTTTGATACTTATTGTTTCATAAAAACACGCTATTTGCTGAGACAGCGGGAATTAATTATTAAATTAATTAATGTAACTTATATGTTTTGAATTTTGTAAAATAGACATCATTTTTGAATTCAGAATATCAAATATAGATTAGGGCAAAGTTTTGGTATTTTTCTGAAAAACATCAATTTTTGATGAATAGTGAAACCACTAAGTGGTACTTAAAAAACTGATTTTTCATTTAAATGAAATTTTACCACCTCTGTGTTTTGAATTTCAAAAATCCGACATACATGGTTGTCATTAAGAAGTAAAATATGGTTCAATGGGATTAAAATAATTTTTTTGTGAATAGTAACTTTTAGGTTTTTAAGCGCGATTAGAGGTAATTAGTGCAATTTAAGGAAAAAATGATATTATAATAAAATGAAAATACCTAGACACATATCCTACCCTTATTGGATGTGTCATGGCTGACCAAGACAACCCATGGGTAGATTTTTGGGGGCCCATGGATCCACTTGGGTAAGATAAAGACAATAATGCTTTTTATTTAATGTAAAAGTAAAAATGACACCAACATGGGTTGTTTTACTAAAACAATTTTTAAATGGGGTTATACAAGTAATATTTTTTACTATAAATATTCATTAGAAATATAAAAAGATTTACTAAATCATAGTATTTGTTTTATAATTTTTAGACATTAAATAAATTAAATTATTTATGACACCATGATGATGCAGCGATTACCTCATTATTTAACAATTTAAATAAAATGAAAATATAATGTAAAATCTAAGACATAAACTTGTCAAAAACCTATTGTATGGGTGTATTTCTAACCCTTATCACCTTTTCCTATAAATTTATAATTTTGGGACATTTTTTATCTGAAAATCATTTTATAACAAAGTATCTTTTCTTAACTTTCCAAGAGTGCCCCTCCTCTCCTCTTATAAAAGGCCCCCACCTCTACCTCCTTACCCAAACATCCAAAGCCTTTGTCTTAGCCAACCCCTGACCATTTTGTCTCTACACATCCCTATATAACTTCTATAAGCCTCACTTTGGGCAGAAGTATTCCCAAGGAATCCTTTGATCTCAAATCAAAAAGAGTTACCTGATTTAAAGGTAGTGTCTTCTATTGTGTTCTTATGTTTTATTTTGCTTCTCCAACCCCCTAAAATCTTTTTATTAATTTATTTTGTAACAAAAAAAATATCTTTCATATACTAGGATGTTTTTATAGGAATTATTCTAGCTACACTTACACACACCTACATCTAATGGTTAAAGAACATACTTTTTCCGTGGATGGTGAATTTCTGCCTCATGAAACAATGATTGTTCAATATTCTGTTAACACCTTAAAAGGTGGCCATTAAGATGAAACTATATTTATATATGATATATAATATGTTTTTTTTTACTTAAGATTCTGTATTTTTCATTTATGGCATACCATTATGGTTTCCATTATGGGTAAACACGATATCTTCATTTTAGGAAGTGCGGACTACCGCCCCCTCAAAGTGATTTGATTTGTTAATACCATATGTGGTACGTATAAAGGATAAATTTAATGATATTATATATGATATTATACTGTAATTATGATATAACTTTCTATCATTATGATTTCACTCCATTAAGTAAGAAATATAAATGAAAGTAGCGTTCATGCGTACGTACGACTTACCGTCTCCATGAACGGTGCATTTCACTTCTTACCTCTAAATGATTATGTAATATTATAAATGCATGTATATACTGGATATATATGATATATATTATATCTAAACCATGAATATTATTCTTGATATAATGTATATTTTACCACATGAACAACTTGTAATTATAAAGAGTTTATCTTTGACTCAAGTACCAATGATCGACAAAACGACCATTATTAACTTAAATAATTACACAGTATTCATAACATGGTAATAAGTGAAATAAAAGGAATAATGACCTTGAAAAAGGTTCTTAATCAATTAGAAATTAAATCAAGTTTATTATTCAGGACGTTAAAGAACGATCGAGTCAAGTCGGACCCGAGGTATGGGACTTCGTCTCAATCTCCTTTCATTGAGGCATATTTTGTTTTATACACAACCTTCTTTTATACAGTGTATAAACCCCTTTGAAATTTACGTTTATCCAAAAGGAATATTTTTATATAAAGTGTTTTACTAAATGACAAAAGGGAATGTTTTTGTCATACGTATGCGGCGACAACGACTTCTCCGCTGTCGTGACCATTATTTGAGTTTCGGCTTCCTATACAAGCCATTCCTTTTTTCTAAAATGAAAAATAAATACCATGTTTTACTTTTATTTTATTTTGGTATTGAAAATGGTTTTCATAACGTTTTTTATATCAATGTGTTGTATTGATATCTTGTGATTGAAATGTGGAAAAGTTATGTTTCCTTTATGCATGTATTATGTGGTACGATTATGTTATGGTTCTTGGGAATTGTTATGAAGACGGGTGGTTCCGTGATAAACTAAGGGCGGGTGAGCCCGATATAGCTCTCCAATGCATTGGGTAACGCGAAGGAGTTAAACATTAAGGTTTCTCTGAAGAGATTTAGGGAATATACTGTGATGGTATTCCAAACGTAACCAAGAGTGTTACTCCCTGTGTAAGAATGTTATGAATGCCTCAAGTTACCATTATGTCTTATGATTTCTATGATTTATTCATGATTTTATGAGGTATGTTAAAGTGCTTATGTTTTGTGAGTAGAGTATGATTTCATTGATTCTTGTGTATACATTTACTCATGTTTCCTTTCCATATTTTTATATCCCTTACTGAGATTTTTATGCTCATCCCAAGTTTTTGAAATGTTTTTCATAGGTCAAGGGAAGGGTACATGATATGATGATAGTGTCAAGGAAGTGTCAAGAAAGAATCCATGTTTTATTTTAAATATGTTTCCGTTGATGGGAAAAATGAATACTATCTTTTATGTAACCACTATGTTTAAATGTGGAATGTAATGCAAGTTTTATGATCTAATTCTCTAAAACTCTAAACCTGAAAAGATCCTCAATGTGTAATCTTGTAATAACTCAAGATTAAGTAATGTTTAAGGCTAGGGCCTTATATAAAATATACCAAAAAAAGTATATTTTGTTCCATTATAATTATAAGATGACATCATGGTACCATAATGAATTTTTCATAGTGTCGTAAAATTTATTATAATATTGACATCATTGTTTTTGGAATAAATGGTGTATTTATTATAAAAATTAATTTCTAATATTTCAGAATTTTTTATCATAAAATGGATTCCATTTTTGAAATATACATGCTGAAAAACTGTTAGGGGTAATTTTTGATATTTTACTAAAATAGTTGAACTTTTAGTGAATAATTATATACAATAATTTCTGATATTTAAAATTTTAAGTCCAAGATATGATATTTTTGATAATTATGATGTAGGAATCCATTACTTATAACTCACAATCACTTGTTGAGGCACACAAAAACAATAATTATTACTATTGATATTCTTGATCCAAAATAATAAACTAATAAACTAAATAATAAAAAAACTCCTCTCCTCCACTATAAATATATCCCCTCCCAACTTGTTCTCCACACACCATCTATGGAATATATATTACTTATAATCGTCAAATTACTCACTCATACCTCTTACAAAAGTCCCGTTATTGCAGTTTGTAACATCCCGTAACTAGATGCCATGAAATACTAACCCAAGCCTAGTCGGTAACATGGAATCAAGCACACCTCTTCAAAAGCCAGGGGCTGCTGACTGGTAGTGAGGGCCTAGGTGTGTCTGCGAAGAGACAATGCCCTCACTACCATATTGTATCATAGTAGCGTCAACAACATACAATTAGTGTAATCAATATAATAATCAGAGAAGAAATAAACAACACAAGAGTGATATATATACAAGAAATTCCAGAAACCACCTCACTTACAAAATGATGATATATTTCATATGCCTCTAGGAAATCCTATAATGCATTTATACAAGGAATATATAGAATACATGTAGCTAAATGTACGAAAATGGAAAAAGTATCCCTCATGAATCTTGAACCTTAGCTCTGTCACATGATCCCAAACTCCTATGCATCAATCATGAACGTTTAGTTGGGTACTTTCCCTTACCCCAACATGAAATCTTATAGTTTTTGGGTACCCAAAGTTGGACCAGACAAGTTGTGAGATAAAATTATAGTATGAAACCATATAAGGTCTATGAAATCTAGTTAGTGAATATGTATAATTAGAGTATTTAGAAAAAATATAACAATTAAAGGATTTAATCAAAAGTAAATATCCTATATGTCCATGTTCTAATTTTATAAAAAATTAATTTAACCATTTTTATTTATGAGAAACGTCTCAGAATTAACATTTATTACCATTCCATTTATAGGAATTATCCATTAACAATTCATTTACATTTTAATAATAAGTCCTGGTACCCACTGCCCAATCCAACAACCCCCATGATAATACGACCAAAGGATTCCCTAACATGCCATCCATGAATGTAAAAAAGAGACTAAATCCAAGTATGTTATTTATCATGGAGGGAACACATATAAACCATTTCATTTAATATTTCACTAAGAAGCTGAGACCATCCATAGAATTCATTAGTTGGAATATAGTTATTTCTCTAGGTGTAATATAAAAAAAACAACCTACAAGCCCATCCATGGAAATCCTATAAAACATAAGTATTTCTCTAGGTTCATTATATAGTCACTTCTATTTGAGTTTGTCCATGGTGGTCCACTAAGGGATCTCACATATCACCCATAACAGTATGATCATATTCCCTTTGGGTCTGTCCATAGAATTCTAAAAAACCATGTGTCACTCAGCATATAGTAGTCATTCCTCTGTGAGTCCATATTTGGAAATACTACTAGGGAGTCTAAGTGTCACTCAAGCATAAACTGGGTTCTATCAAATTGAGTCAGTCAATGGAATTCTCATTTGAATACATGAGCCCCCTAAGTCATATAAATATTTAAAAAATTAAAAACCATTTAATCATTTTAATTTAACAAGTCATGGTCATCATGTTAATAATATTAAATAAAACTTACCATAGAATCTAGATCAAGGACTTGTCCAAAATTAAAAGGGTTTCCTCTATTTAACTAAATTGGGAGTTTCATTTATATAAGAATCTCATGATTAAAGAACCATTAAAAGGAAATTCTAAGTACATGGAATCCATTTTATTTTTTGTTAATCCATTCCATTTACAAATAAAAATTCATATTTCAATTAAAATTACAATTCAATCCACCAATTTAATCAATTGTTAACAATTCATAGGCAATAGTTAAAGGGAACACATTAAGGAATTTTAATCATATTTCATCAAATGGACCATTTAATTAAAAATCACACCAAAATTGGCGGTTCCTTATTAAAGGTATTCAACATGTGACCATTAATTGGTGGAATCATTAAATGAATAATCCATGATATGTAATTCAATTCAAGGATACAAACATAGGGTGGTACTTTATGAATTATGTGTGAAACACACCATCATATATATAACCCCTTAAAATTAATAAGAAGGCATGATACCACCACCAATTTGTGTATAGTTGATATCTCATCAAGTATTATCTTCCAATTCAGCTCATCTCTTGGGAAAATTGAAGAAAGTATTTAGAAAATACTAATATATAAAACTATCTTTCACCTAAATAGTGTAGCTGATATCCATAAGAACGAAGTACAATTGAAGTTGAATTAGTTACTCACTGATGTAGATCCAATGAGATGATTGATTATTGAATTAGATATCAAATAGAGAAAACCTCTCAATTAAAAGAATATTATTAAAAAGGATTTCAGTACATTAGAGGATCTATCCAAAGGAATAAATATGAAATTTGGGTTAATTTAAAATATATAATTTAGTTCATTTTTTGGAATTCATCCAAAAGGGGAATCTCATGGTTTGAAACATAGTTTAGCCAATCCATGTACAGTGTGTGCATTCTTAACTAAAGGGAAGTGGTATTCAAATGGTTTCCTCACACAGATTAACTAACCATATAGAAACATTGAAAAAAATCCTCTATTAAAATTGATGAGCTTAACACGTAGTCATTCAACCAAAATAGTATGACTGGGTCTAACCATGAAAAATACCACTTCCCTCCATCTAACCTCCCTTGGTTTTGTCTAACCATGTGACCTTCCAGGCACAGATTAAACTAACATTGTGTATGTATCATTTCACCCCATAAAATGGTATTTAGGCTACAAACAAGCCTTATACACACCTGACACCCTCATAATTGAAATGAGAATTCACAAAAGGACATATTTATTCATTATAATTGAGAACTAATGTAAAATAATTGATTCATACATCAATGTAGAAGAAAATTTTTACAAACATACCCCTTTAATGAAATTACCCACAAATATGGTGAGCCATTATTTCAGAATAACTCCAACTACTATGATTATACATTTCCCTCCCACTCTTAGGTATCATCTTTTACTCTTCTGCACCAATATAGAACCCCTAATAAAGAAACTGACTGTCTTGGATGAACATTCTTTCAAAAATCCACAATATATATCAATTTGTACTCAATGAACAGATCTACCTATAACTCAATCTCATCTGTCTAAAAGGATTGAGACTGATCTGAATAATAGTTTCATAACTGAGATGCATTTGAGATGTCTTACATGGATCAATACCTATGAGGTAACATCTTCTGAATAGAAACTTCCCCAAATATAAAATGACCCAACATAAAATAATGAAATCTCACCATGTCTCATAATCCTCCCATGTCCCATCCTCAATGAAATAGTAAAGAAGAGATGATCCTCAATCATGAACTCCAAAGATAATATTTGGTGATCATCATATAATTTTTGAATAGACTATTCTATATCCATATGCCTTTGAATCAAATACACTTTCTCTATGGTCTCTTGAATATAACAAGGTCTTACCATGGATTCCTCTCAAACCTCTAAACCACAAATGGGTGATCAGAATGGCCTACTGTATGCAACATAATAAGAAGACATCTGTATAGTATCATGAAATTTATTGTTGTAGGTGAATTAAACTAGTAGTATATTACTCAACTTTGATCCACCAATATCTTGGACACATTCTTGTATCATGTACTCATGCACCTAAATTGGGTTCTATGATTGTCCAGCTATCTTTAGTTGGTATGCAATACTCAAAAGCACCTATGAAACCAATGCAAATTTTATCCCCTTATAGAACTGTGATATAAATTGGGAATCCCACCATGAAATGATAGTGTTCATTACTCTATAGGACCACACTATATCAATGATATGAAACATCCCAATCTTATCAACACTAAAGGTATCCTTGATCGATAGGAAATGAGAGACCCTCATGATTCTATCAACAACCCATAAAGAATCATTACCTCAAGGAGTCCTGAATAAACCTATCACAAATCGCATCTTGACGTTAACCAACATTCCCATAGGGATGGGTAAATTCTATAAAATTCTAGTTGGTCGCTATTGTTTTTCCTTCATATAATGATAGGTGGAACACCTTATGATAAAACAAGAAACATCTATTTTAATACATAGCCACTAGTATTGGTAGTGTAAATTTTGATAAATCTATGTGATGCCAAGGTGCACTTTATAAGTTAAATCTTGTAAATATCATATCAGATCCTCATGAAAGTTTGAATGGACCCATACAAGACCTTGTAATAACATAATTTCAACATTCCCTATGCTAAATCCAGGAGGAGTGTAAGAACCCGAATCTTCGTTTCAGGTATGGTTTTCCTTTTTCTGGAGTTTTTAAGAAAAATGAACTTTTTAGAAATTTTCGAAGTACATGTTGTGTACTTTGTGAGTACACACCGTGTACTCTTCTTCGGCTCGAAGCCGTGTGTTGGCCGTGCCCGGGCCACACACACAGTGTGTAGGGGTGACGTGGAGGCCGATTTTGGCAGAGTATGGAAAAGACCCAGTACATGCAGTGTACTCTAAAAGTACATGCTGTGTAATTTTTTTTCACTAAACGGACCGGGGTCGCGCCTGATTCACAAAAACACCTCCTTCTAGGTCTCGCTCATCCGAGAGCGACCCGTACGGCCGAATCTTCGACGATCTCCCACATCTTCATTCGTTCTCTGATTCGAGCGTGGTCGATTGCATTGGAAGAACAGCGGTGAGTTATTCCTTATGCTTGAGCCTTGTTTCTTGATTCCTCCTTATTCTCAAGATATCGTAGGTTGAGCGTTATGTGCGTTTTCTCAGATCTACGTCGTTCTAAGGGGAATCTGTCATTGTGTTTCACGTATATCGATCTACTAGGATCGAGGTAGGTGGTTTGTGCATTTCTATAGAAAGTTGATGGATATTTTGTGCAAATTCCACCAATTCCTTTGAACGGGAAATTGGGGGTTTCCTTTTTTTGCCCTGATGTTTTCTTGCTTTGATTGATTTCTTTAGTAGAGGTAGATTCTTGTGAGTAGAGTAATTTATTTTGTGCTCAGGTTTCTTTTCCATGCTTGTTTTGCTTATTAAGCATTTTCTAGTTTCCATTTCTAGTTGTAGGATTGTAGACTGTTGCCTTGTTTTTCTGTTGAGCCTTAGTTGATAGCCAAGTAGTTCTTGAGGTTTACTTGGACGATGCATGCACACTGAGCATGTTTAGTTTCACTCAGGACTGTGAGAACCTAGAGTAGTAGACCAAAGGGAGAATTGACGGAAGGGCTTCTCCAGAGTGTCTTTTAATTATGATGCGAGACCACAGGGGGAATTGACGTTGAGTGATTCCTCAGAGAGTCTGTAGTTCCTCGATGTGGGCCACAGGGGGAATAGACGTTGAGTGCTTCCCCAGAGACCCTTTAGCATGATACGAGACTATATGGGGAATTGACGGTGAGTGCTTCCCCAGAGAGTCTATTAATTTCATAGCTGAACCAGAGGGGTGAGACTGTGTGTTCCTCCTAAAGGGTTGCTAGTACTTGTAGGTTGAACCATAGGGGTTAGAATGTGAGAGATACCCAGAGGGTTACCTATTTTATTCTTGTTGCTGGCTGTTTTCTTGTGTACTTTTGTTGTTAGAATTGTGGTTTGTAGCTACTTGGGTTTTCCTGTTTACTGCTTCCTGTTTTATTCACTGCCATATATTAATTGACTGTTAGGCACAAATCTTTGGGTGATTTCCTACTGGGATCGTATCTCACACCCTGTTTGGGCCATGCTTTTGGGCCCAAGAAGACTATGTTGTTGCAGGTGTAGATAAGGGTAAGTGCCCTTCTACTTCAGGTTCTTGATTGCACTAGAGCTGGAGGGCATGGGACTGAGCTAAGGCTCGCGATGCTGAGGAGTTTATTTTGTTTTCCCTTACACTTGTTTTCAGTTATTCAAGCACGTTGTCATGTTTTCTTCTTTCCATAGATACTTGTACCTACTGCATCATTGTCATCATTACTATATATATTCATTGCTTCTGCTGTTTGGTTTCTGCTGTTATGCATGTTGTTACTGCTTTCGCTGTTGACTGTTGTTTTTTCGTTGTATACCTTACTGAATGAGGGCATAGTTTCCCCACTGACTCACCAAGGCCCTAGCTCCTAGTCGGCATCCTCTGGCATTTGGGGAAACGCGCTTGAGGTCATGTAGCGAACCGGGTATGGGGCACCAGTGGAGGGGCTCCGGATTCGGGTTGTTACAAAGTGGTATCAAGGGGGTTATTTTCTCTTACTTGCTATTTGGAGACTTTAGCCTGGGATAGGATAGATTAGCTACTTTTCATTAAGATGCACTTGGGAGTAGCTAACCCGTGTACATGGAAAAGCCATACTACCTCGTTAATTGTAGTTTTTTTTGGTTTTGATATTTTATGGTTGGTCTGAGTTCACCTAGAGTGATTCACCTAACTTGTGCTATTATTGTTTTGATACTTCGGTTATATTTCTGTCACAACCCGATTAGATGAGGGTATTACATCTCATGCATCATATAGGCACTTTTAGAAATCACATGCCATGCATTCTTGCCATGACATCTAGGGTGAATTAGCCATTGCATGCTGTTGTGATAGAATCTGTGTAGATTATGCATGCTGTTGTTGATAGATGCTTGATAGATTCTCTGTTGTCATGTTAGAAAACTATTTTTTTTGTTCCTTGCTTAAAATGAATGCCAAATTTTGGTTCTTGAGGTGTTATGGGCCCTCATTAATCGAAACTTAGTGGATCATGATCTTGTTTCTCTGGTATATAACTGTGGGAGATGCCAGACTTTGATTTGTGGGGAGTATGGGCCCTCACAAATCAGAATTTGGCACCTCATTCCCTTGATTTTAGTGTTTCTGGAGTTCTGTGCAGTTTCTGAGCTACTGCCCAAAAAAACCCAGAATACACGGCGTGTACTTTTTGGATACACACCGTGTAGTTTTCAGGCCGTTTCACTGACCATGTGAGCATAACACAGTGTCGTGGAAGTAACATTGGGAACACGCCGTGTACGACTGGTACATGCTTTGTAAGTTCGGAACCATGTACCCGGCCATGTCACTAACAACACGGGCTGGGGAAGCTCGGGTAGAACATGTTGTGTCCTTAGAGAACACGCCGTGTAGTCCTGTCCAGGTACCCGATTGTGTCACGAACAACACATTATGGTGTTACCTTCTTCTCCACACGCCGTGTTTGTTCGGAACACGCCATTTAGTCTTGTACAGGTACCCGGCCATGTAACGAACAACACGGGAAGAGGTCACCTTGCCTATGCACGCTGTGTTTGTTTGGAGCACGCCGTGTAAGGTTCAGCCGTGTAGACGACCGTGTGCTTAACAACACGGGCCGCCGAAGCCTTGTCTAGTACATGCCATGTTTGTTTCGAACACGCCGTGTAGTCTCGGGTTAATTCGGACCGTGTGGGTTAGCCGTGTGAAGAGACTCAGGCAGGGGAACAGTTTTCAAGTACACGCTGTGTGTTGGGGTTAACACGCCATGTAGTTGAGGTGTTACACGACTCGTAGGGAAGGAGTACACACCCATGTTAGTGGTTTAAGAAGACACGCCGTGTAGTTTTTATACACACCGTGTAGTCATGTTTTTCAAACTTGTGTGTTTTTCTTCCCCTGTTTTTGTTTTGTACTCTTGTGTTCTTTGTCCTTGTTTTCCTGATCTAAGGTCTGCTTTTGATCTTTCATACCTATGCTTCTGAGACGTCCTCCGGTCGTACGTCTGTCGTCAGGCAGTGATCAGACGCCCGACAGGGCTGATCAGGGACTTCCTGCTGATCCTCCAGTCGGGCCAGCCTTGGCACTGGCTGTTATACCAGTTACAGGCGCAGATGCGTAGTTCAGGGAAGGTTTCACGAGGATGATGCAGGCCTTCCAAGTAGAGACGCCTCCTGCCATGTCTATGGAAGACTTGACGTGGGTTTTCTAGCAGCATCATCCTTCTACGTTCTCAGGGGAAAAAGGACCTCAGGTTGCAGAGTCATGGATGGAATCTATGCTGACCATCTTTGAGCATCTGGAGATGCCTCCAGAGAGGCGGGTCAAGCTCTCCACCTACATGCTTCGAGACTCCACCAAGAGGTGGTAGGATGTGATCTCACAGGCAGGTTAGCAGCAGGATATGGCATGGGAGGATTTCCAGCACGTGTTCTATGACTACTTCTACCCAGAGACCCTGAGGGCCGACTGAGCCTGGGAGTTCATGAGCTTAGAGCAGGGTAATCTTTCTTTCATGGAGTATTCCGTACGTTTCACCGAGTTTTAGCACTTCACACCCCTCCAGGATGAGAGTGGGGTGTTCTTAGAAAGGAATTTTGAGGATGGTCTCAGCCGGGAGATCCGCTCACAGGTGAATATCTTCCAACTGACTTCCATTACTTCTATCGTCAACTAGGCACTGATTGCGGAGCGCAATCTGAGAGACTCTGGAGATGTGAGCTAGGGCGGTTCCGCTTCCAGAGCTAGCTTGCCTCGAGATGACAGCAAGAAGCGCCATAGAGAGCCTACACGCGGTGATCCGAGGAAGTGAGATGCATCGTCAGGCAGCCAGGTGATATGCTACCAGTGTGGCCGGTCAGGGCACACGTGGTCGTAGTGATAGAGGGACCCCGTGGAGTGCCAATCATTCCGCAAGATAGGTCACCTTCAGTATTTCTATCTGGTTTTCTCACCAGCAGCTGGTGACCGGGGTTCACCCATGACTCCTCGTTCAAGAGAAGCACCACCGGTTTCTCACCAGTCGGGGAATTGGAGTTCTTTCGGTCGTTCAGGCCGAGGTGGAGGCCGAGACTGTGGTGGTTAGCCACCATTTCCTCAGCACCAGCAGGGAGGTTCAGCTCAGAGTGGTCTGTTAGGGGTGCAGGGATGCGGTACAGGCCGGTATTTTTCCATGGAGCAGACTTATCAGGAGTAGGATCTTGGACCTTCTACTGTCCGAGGTACAATTTTAGTATCCTCAGTTTTATCTTCATCTCTTTTCGATACTAGTGCTACACATATCTTTATCTCTCTTGCTATTGTGGAGAGCCTTGGACTCTACATGTTTTCTTCTACCGACTCGTTGACACTAGACACACCCTTGGGGACGAAGACATCTAGTGTACACCAGTGTAGAGAGTGCCCTCTCGAGGTTGTAGGGTATCGCTTCTTATGGGATCTCTACGTCCTAGAGATGACAGGCTATGATGTTATCCTCGGCATGGACTGGTTGATTACCTTTCAGGCAGTCGTCGACTTCTATCGCCACAGAGTGAGTTTTGTTTCACCAGAGGGTGAGTCTTTTCTTCATAAAGGTGAGTGGGACGTTCGGGCGAGTCGGGCAGGACATGAGTATCTTGGGCTAGGAGGGGTGACAGCCCAGATTTCTAGTCTTTATATGGATGACCAGGGGACTCCACAGTTGTAATTTCCTCCAGTGGTGGATCGCTTCAGGGACGTATTTCTAGAGGAATTTTCAGGTTTGCCTCCAGATCATGAGGTAGACTTCTCTATTGATCTCTTGCCAGGAGCAGCACCGATGTCCATTCCTCCCTAAGGATGGCTACACCTGAGTTTTAAGAGCTCAAGAATCAGTTGGAGGAGCTACAGGATAAGGGTTTCATCCAACCCAATACTTCTCCCTAGGATTCGCCTGTCCTGTTTGCGAAGAAGGAAGATGGTACCCTTCGGATTTGTGTGGATTATCGGAAGCTGAACCAGTTGACAATAAAGAACCAATATCCTTTGATGAGAATGGACGACCTTTTCGACCAGCTTTGAGGAGCCCGGGTGTTCTCGAAGATCGACTTGAGGTCCGGTTATCATCAGTTGCACGTTAGACCATCAGATATACCTCTGACAGCCTTCTGAAGCAAGTATGGTCTATACGAGTATACAGTTATGCCGTTCGGTCTCATGAATGCGCCAGTAGTTTTCATGGCACTGATGAACCGAGTGTTCCACCATTACTTGGACTCTTTCGTCATGGTCTTCGTGGAAGATATCTTGGTGTACTCTCACACTCAACACAACCATGCCACACATCTTGAGATTGTTCTGAGTACACTGACAGAGCACCAGCTTTATGCTAAAATCTTGAAGTGCCACTTCTGGATGGATCATATTCACTTCTTGGGTCACGTCATCTCAGAGGCAGGAGTATCTATGGACTCATAGAAAGTGAGAGCTGTAGTTTCCTGGGAGCAGCCTAAGAACGTCTTTGATGTACATAGCTTCCTAGGGATGGATGGATACTACAGACGCTTCATTCAGGACTTTTCTCGTCTAGAAGAACCTTTGATAGGTCTGACCAAGACGGGGGTGAAGTTCTTATGGTCAGATTCTTGTGAGTCAGCCTTTTAGGAGTTGAAAGGGAGGTTGACATCAGCACCGATACTAGTCTTACCAAATCCAGGAAAGAACTACACTATTTTCTATGATGCTTTAGGTATCGGACTGGGAGCTGTACTTATGCAGGGGGATGGAGTCGTTGCATACGGGTCTCGGAAGTTGAGGCCACATGAGAGGAACTACCCGACACATGATCTGGAGTTGGCAGTTGTTGTTCATTACTTACGTTGTTAGAGACACTATCTACTGGGGGAGCACTTTTTGGTCTTCACTGACCACAAGAGTCTCAAGTATATCTTCACTCAGCGTGATCTGAATCTGAGGCAGCACAGGTGGGTTGAGTATCTATAGTCTTTTGACTTCGAGCTCACCTATATTCCGGGTAAGGGAAATGTAGTGGCTGATGCGTTGAGCAGGAGAACTCAGATTCAGGAAGTTCAGGAGGCCAGCAGTGAGTGGAAGCTGATGGCTCTGTTCTCTGAGATCCATCTGGAGGTGCACGACAGACAGAGATAGACCTTCCTATCTTCTGTAACTGTTACCTCTACACTTCTTGATCAGGTACAGATGAGGAAACTATCAAACTTTTAAGGCTTAGTCCTATGGGAGAGTGTGTCAGGATAGGACCCTATTCCTGGATGGACAGTGGGCGAGGATGAGATCTTGTGTTTCCAGGGACGCGTATGGGTTCCAGCAGACATACACGAGGAGATGATGCGGGATTTTCATTCCTCAGTTTGGGCAGTTCATCCTGGCGTCACCAAGATGTATCGAGATCTTCATCACCAATACTGGTGGCCAGGTATGAAGAAAGATGTTGCTGGTTTCGTCTTGCGGTGTTCTACTTGTCAGCAGGTGAATGCAGAGCACCAGCGACCAGCAGGCCTTTTATAGCAGTTACCCACTCTGGAGTAGAAGTGGAACGACATCACGATGGACTTCGTGACTGGGTTGCCGAGGTCACCTCAAGGGAACGATGTTGTTCGGTTTGTCGTCGATAGGCTTACGAAGGTTGCACACTTCTTGCCGATTAAGGAGACCTTCAGTGTTGATGATTTGGGACGACTTTACATCCGGGAGATCGTTCGTCTTCATGGAGTTCCACACTCCATTGTTTCAGATAGGGATGCGCGCTTTACCCTTAGGTTCTGGAAGGGACTTCAGAAGGCCTTGGGTACATAGGTACTTTTGAGTATAGCATACCTTCCCCAGACTAATGTCAAGTCCGAGCGCACGATCCAGGTTCTTGAGGATATGCTCCGATCTTACATCCTAGACTTTGGCGGTTCTTGGGAGAAGCATATCCCTCTTGTGGATTTCGCCTACCACAATAGTTTCCAGGCGACCATTTAGATGGCGCCATACGAGGGCTTGTACGGTAGGCCATGCCGATCACCCTTATGATGGCTGGAGGCAGGAGAGACAGCTTTGCTGGGACCTCGTCTTGTTCAGGAGACCTCAGAGCATATAGAGCTGATTCGGAAGAGGATGGCTACAGCACAGTCTCGATAGAAGTCTTATGCTAATCAGTGGAGATGACCTCTGGATTTCGAGGTTAAGGATCAGGTTTTCATGCATTTCGCACCGAGGTTGGGACACAAGAGGATTTGGAGACAGGGTAAGCTTTCACCGCGGTATGTCGAGCCGTTTTAGGTCTTGGAGAGAGTTGGCATGGTCGCCTATCGGTTGCAGCTACCTCAGAGGTATTGGGCCATGCACGACGTCTTCCACGTCTCTCAACTCCAATGTTACTTTTCAGACCCGTCTCATGTATTTCAGCCTGAGGAAGTCGAGCTTGAATCAGATGCGTCATTCGAGGAGCATCCTATCCAGATTGTCGATCACAGTACGAAGGTTCTCCCCGAGCGGTCTATTCCTCTAGTACGAGTGTTATGGCAGCACGAGTGAGTATAGGACGAGACTTGGGAGAGGGAGGCCGATGTATGATCGCAATGGTTGGAGCTGTTTGGGGTTTCTTCTTCTCTGTCTCGTTAGGGAATTCGGGGACGAATTTCTTCAAGGGGGGAAGTTTGTAAGAACCCGGATCTTTGTTTCAGGTATGGTTTTCCTTTTTCTGGAGTTTTTAAGAAAAATGAACTTTCTGGAAATTTTCGAAGTACATGCTGTGTACTTTGGGAGTACATGCCGTGTACTCTTCTCCGGCTCGAAGCCATGTGATGGTCGTGCCCGGGCCATACACACGGTGTGTAGGGGTGACGTGGAGTCCAATTTTGGCAGAGTACGGAAAAGAACCAGTACACACCATGTACTCTAAAAGTACACGCCGTGTACTTTCTTTTGTTTCACTAAACGGACTGGGGTCACACCTGACGCACAAAAAACCTCCTTCTAGGTCCCGTTTGTCTGAGAGCGACCCATACAACCAAATCTTCAACGAGCTCCCACCTCTTCATCTGTTCTTCGATTCGAGCTCGGTCAATTGTGTTGGAAGCGAAGCGGTGAGTTCTTCCTTGTACTTGAGCCTTGTTTCTTGATTCCTCCTTGTTTTCAAGATATCATAGGTTGAGAGTTTTCTACGTTTTCTCAGATCTACATCGTTATAAGGGGAATCTGTCGTCATGGTTCATGTATATCGATCTCCTAGGATCTAGGTAGGTGGTTTGTGCCTTTCTGTAGAAAGTTGATGGATATTTTGTGCAAATTCCACCAATTCCTTTGAACGGGAAATTAGGGGTTTCCTGTTTTTGCCCTGCTTTTTGCCTTCTTTTCTTGATTTCTTTAGTAGAGGTTGATGCTTGTGAGTAGAGTAATTTATTTTTTGCTTAGGTTGCTGTGCCATGCTTGTTTTTCTTATTAGGAGTTTTCCAGTTGCGATTCCTAGTTGTAGGATTGTGTAATGTTTCCTTGTTTTGCTGTTGAGCCTTAGTCGATAGCCAAGTAGTTTTTGAGGTTTACATGGATGATGCATGCATGCTGAGCATGTTTAGTTTCACTCAGTACTGTGAGAACCTAGAGTAGTAGACCAAAGGGAGAATTGACAGAAGGGCTTCTCCATAGTGTCTTTTAATTATGATGAGAGACCACAGTGGGAATTGACGTTGAGTGCTTCCTCAGAGAGTCTATAGTTCCTCGATGAGGGACACAGGGGGAATAGACGTTGAGTGCTTCCCCAAAGAGCCTTTAGCATGATACGAGACTATAGAGGGAATTGATGGTGAGTGCTTCCTCATAGAGTCTATTAATTTCATAGCTAAACCATAGGGGTGAGATTGTGTGTGCCTCCTAGAGAGTTTCTAGTACTTGTAGGTTGAACCATAGGGGTTAGGCTATGAGAGCTACCCAGAGGGTTACCTGTTTTCTTCTTGTTGCTGGCTATTTTCTTGTGTACTTTTGTTGTTAGAATTGTGGTTTGTAGCTTCTTGTGTTTTCCTGTTTACTACTTCCTGTTTTATTTACTGCCATATATTCATTTACTATTAGGCACAAATCTTTTGGTGATTTCCTACTGGGATCGTATCTCACACCCTGTTTGGGCCATGCTATTGGGCCCAAGCAGACTATGTTTTTGTGGGTGTAGATAAGGGAAAGTGCCCTTCTACTTCAGGTTCTTGATTGCGTTAGAGCTGGAGAGCATGTGACCGAGCCGGGGCTCGTGATGCTGAGGAGTTTATTTTGTTTTCCCTTACACTTGTTTTCAGTTGTATTCCAGCACATTGTTGTGTTTTCTACCTTCCATAGATACTTGTACCTACTACATCATTTTCATCATTGCTATATATATTCATTGCTTTCGCTGTTTGGTTTCTGCGGTTATGCATGTTATTACTGCTTCCGCTGTTGATTGTTGTTTTTCCGCTGTATACCTTACTGAATGAGGGCATAGTTTCCCCACCGACTCACCAAGGCCCTCACTACTATTCTACAGCCTCTGGCATTTGGCTAAACACGCTTGAGGTCAGGTGGTGAACCGGGTATGGGGCACCAGTGGAGGGGCTCCAGATTCGGGTCGTTACAAGGAGGTTCCCCATTTACCACAATCTCTCGTAGAAATAAGTCTTATAAATGTAATAGTACATCATCCAAACTCATTATAGAGGGGTATAAGTAATAGGTAATCATTGTAGATAATTCATCCTCTGACTATCATCCACCTCTATAACCATCTATTAGGAAAAAACTATGAGGTTCCATTTTCTACTGGCATGTTGGTATGCCTGTATCTGAGTAATCATTCTCAATGAATAATCCACATAATTTCCATTAACAAGAATGTAATAATGCTATAAATATAAATATTATAGTTATCTTACCCTCCACTACAACCTCAAAATCATATAATGCTGTTTAAAAAAGAACATGAGGATTTTTTTGATTGTGTACACAAAAAAACACTCTCCATGTAAATAATGTCTCAAATAGTTCAATGCATGGGAAACCAAAGATAACTCGATATCATGAATTGATTAGTTCTTATGATATCTCCTTAACTACCAAGACTCATATTCAATGACTCTACCACCTGCATAGTAACATCTCCTAGCTTTATGCCTAATGCATCACTATAAATAGTGTAACTCCTTTCAAGTCTGAGATACATTAGTATATGTGCCAAAGTCAATCTCAATTTCTTCTCCTAAAAGCACATATTACATTAATCTTACTATAAAAACTGCACACCTTTCATAGTCAAGCCTATAATCAGAACATCTATGCATGATATGTCCTATATGAAACACATGTATTAACCACCCAGCCCAAAGAAACACCGTAGCTCAATGAATTAATTGATATACTTCCAGGAAAGTATAGATCTCACATTCTCTAAGTCATTTGATACTACTATCTATATAATAATGTGACCAAGGAAGTGAATCTAATCCATATAGAAGTGTAACATTGTGATAATAGAATATAAATGACTCCCTCTATCTTAGTGTATTAAATCTAATCTCATGATGTTTGGCAAGGTCGAGTCGACAATGAGAATACACCGAGATATCAACCACAAAAACCACTACAAACAAATCCAACTAAATATGGGAAAAATGGTTAATCAGTGAGAATACACCGAGATATCATCCAAAAAACCACTAAAAACAAATCCAACTAAAGATGGAAAAAATGTTTAATCAGTTCCATGAAGACCAATGGTGATTTTAAGAGACTAAATGACATAACCAAGTACTAATATAGGTCATACATGTTCAAAGGACTATCATACAACAAATGATAACCAGATCTCAAATCAGTCTTTGAGTAAACTCATGCTCATTAGAGCTTGTAAAAAAATCATATATCTGTGGTAGAAGATATTAAGTATTAACCATTATTTGGTTTTCCATTTTGGATAATTCACATATTGCCTAAGGGTATCATCCACCTTTTTCAAACAAAGATCACGTGAAGCCAGATATAAGTACTTGGTTTGATAAAACCCTTTTCATCTAAATCGACATTCTTCCTCTTATTCTCTTTTATCTCAGTAGTATTCATATTTTAAGGTGGAATGGATATCATGAAAACTATTATAACTAGACTAATAGATAATTATACCTCACTCACTGTAGTTAATATGAAATAATCATCTAGGAAAATTCCCTCAAAACAATAAACCAATGGAGGGAAATACAACTTATGATTTCCTTAATCTGGTAAATATAAAACTGTAACCTAGATTGTCCTCATTCCCATCCTAAAATTCTCAAGTCCAGCTCAACTATCCTAGGCATTCCATTTACCCTTTTGAATAAACTCTCTTCCCTCTGGTGATGTAAAGGTGATACATTAGAAATAGAAGAAAATGAAAACCTGAAACAGAACCAACCATTCCATCCTGACAATCATGTCAAAACCTGTCATCTCGGGGAAAATGAGGTTCCATATTAAGTGACAACTGAAAATCTAAATAGGGAACTCACTATAATGATGTACATCAGCTATTATAAACCTCAATATAGTGTCATGTTTCATAAAACCATTAGTGTTCTAAACACTGTGGAAAATTCTCTATACAATAGAAATAGAGAAAAAATTATGATAATCCCAATTATCAAAAAGTTCAAAATCTAATTTAGATTAAACTGGGACTATAAATATGAATGTAGAAGGCCTGAGATTATACTCTTCAGGGGTCTATTTCAATATGTATATTTGGTCTAAACCGTAGACCAGTGATACTGCCTGGATACCCTATGAAGATCAACTCTATTTTCACTGTAAAATTGAGGTTTTTCTATCACAACAATAACCAACACCTAGGGATTATTAACCAACATAACTATCTATCATTTAATGATTAGAAGATACTTACACCTCTCATTAATGTGGAGTTGGTGTAGACCCTCAATCACTAGCTGTTGGGGAGAATTATATTAAATAGATATATAGATGGACCATCTTTTCAGAAGATCGACTCTTGACTGGGTTCCTCTTACACTACGACCTCATATGTATTGGCCTACCATACTAGTAGCACCTAACCTAGATAACTGAGCATGTTTTCTGACTGGTAATATATCTTGGTGTATACTCTAGAAGATTCTTCCCACTGTCGATTAATGTAGAACAATATCTATATGTCGAATCACCATGGCTTGCACCTTTGTCCTCTCTCAAGGTACACTATATCATAAGTTCCAGATTCACTATTATGATTTTTTTTCAAAATAATAATAATTATTCACCTAATTTCATATTTCATACTTGATACCATCCTCAAATTGTCTGTATTTAGAAAACTCATCAGTCATCATAATAGTTGTGAAGCATGGAAGTATAGTTAAAATGACTGAGTAAACCATCCCTAAAAATGTTTCGTTCTCAATATGGGAAGACTCCCATGATTTATAAACCCTAATCATATTAGGATATATGTATTTATAGAAGGCCATAAGAAAATCTCTCTAATCCATCTTTTATTTATGTTCCATATGATTAATGCCATTCAACTATTTCCTGGAACAACAACCTAGCCATGACATAGCTAGTTTGACCCTCATATCATAAAGAATCTCAAAATACATGAAGATAGATAGAGTTTACACAATATAATACATTATTGAATATGTTCATCCGTCCATTAAAAATGTGGGAGAATGCTGCTATTGTAAATCACATGTCGAGTCTTCCAAAGTAAGGGTAGGTCATGGTTCCCTTGAACAGTCTACAAAAAACACAAGATACTATCGAGTAACTGTGCGTCATCACCTATGTACAAAAATACTACTGGTGTCACATATATCACTCATAGATGATCTTCTAGAATTCCTATATCACCACCTCTAGTGTGCAGTCATTACCACCCCTCTGGAATACAACTGGAGGATGTCACAACGACATACCACTACAAATTACATGCGCACTCCTCAGAGAAAAATTATTATCAATGTTCTCAAATCAGAAGAGAATCTATTTCATTAGGATAGGTACAATCCTTACTATATATGAAAACAACCATATGCATGCTCCACAATAAGTGTATGGATGACATATAGATCAAATATATGCAAGATTTACAATCTACATCTAACTACTACAGTTGGGTTTTGTTTAATTTCCATAATATAAAAATTAAGTTTAAAATTTAAATTTCAATTTAATTCATATATATTCTTTTCTATTTAAATACATACCCTTTTAACATTATATTAAAATTCAATTTAAATAAGGTAAACTAAATGGTCAGAAAATTCTAATCTATGAGGGCTCATCCTCATCAAGAACCAATGTCGGACGCCCACCAAATTAAAACAATAACATGCTCCAAAAATATATTTCACAATATCATCTATATCAATGATGAAACCTATCACAATATAGATAAATAAATAATTCATCCTAAATGGAATTACATAATTCCTAAAACATGATTCTTGTAATGTGACTAAAATGATGAATGAGGTCTCATACCCTTATGTCAACATATTTCTAGACAATACTACACATAATCATATTAATAATAATTCACCATATAATTTCATCACCCAAAATTGGAATAAAATCAATTGTAAAAGTCAAAATAAAAAGATAATTGGTTGAAACATTGATTTTTCTTATATGCGAGTCATCTACACAGGATAAAAATTCATTAAAATAATTACCAATTTGATCCTATCCTTTCTATTTTTGACAAATAGTGAAAAAATAGAAGCGAATACCTCTGATACCACCTTGTAATATCCCAAACCCATATTGCACTAAAAATCCCCTATGGATGATTGGTTACATCACCTCAAGCACATGTGGCCAATTTTTATCAGTTGCTGACTATTATTGAGGGCCTATGTGTGTCTATAGGGAGACTATTATGACATTATGCAGTGTAACACAAAATATTCAATTCCATAAATGTATCATATCAAGTATAATAACCAAACAGTAAATACTTTGTGTTATGATAATATATATAGGAAATTATAGAAACCATCTCATATAAATAATGATGATACAAGTCATTTGTCCCAATGAAAGTATCCAAAGAATGTATATATGGAATATATGGAATACATGTAACTGTAAGAAAAAATGACCAAAATTATCCAGCTAACATCATGAGCCTATGATCGGTCTCATGCTCCCTTACTCCCAAGAAGGAATCAAGAACCTAAAGTAGTGCACTTTACCTAACATATACCTTCAATCATATAGTCTGTTTTGAAACCCAAATATGGACGAAACATGATGTGAAAAATAATACCAATGGGAAACCACCCATGATCAATTCCATATAGTCAATGAATATATATAACAATAATATATTGTCCAAATATAACACGTAATGGAAATAATCAAAAGTTATCATTCAATAAGTCAAGGTTCTCATTTTATAACCAATTAATTTAATTAATTTAATTTTATAAATAAGTCTCTTAATTAACATATAGTCATGTGTAATTTATAAGAACGTTCAATTAACAATCCATTTTTATTTGAATATTATTTATCGATACCCAACACATATCCTATTACATCACATGATAACATTATCAAATGATTCCTAAATAGGACATCCATATTTGTAAACTAAGACTGAATCCATTATTTTGATTTGGATAGGTAGATTCTCCATATGGAACACTTCATTTATAATTGAACTTAGATCATGATCCCTTCCATGGTATTACTATGTTAGAATTTAGGTATCTCTCTAGGTGTAATATCATCCAACACCCTAAAACCCCATCCATGGAGATCCTCTAGAACCCATGTATCTTTTTTGGTGTTGTATAAATTCAAAGCATATCATTTCCTTCCTTGTTGGTCCACTAAGGGACCAATGTATCACCCATAACAATATGATCAAATTTCCTTTTAGTATATACATCAAATTTTCATATGAATCCATGTATCACAAAACATATACTCATCGCGCCTCATGGAGTTTATCCATGATAATCCTACTAAGGATTCCAAGGGTTACTCAGAAATATAAAAGGTTTAAGTCAATTGAGTTCATCAATAGAATCTCAATAGAATCTATTTCTCACTAAAGTAATATAAGAATTTAACCAATTAAAAACCACATTATAAAATTTAATAATCATTTTAAGGTATCCACCTTAATCACTTCAATTCAAACTCAACTCATGTGGTGGATCAAGTAATTTTCCAAGCAATGCTGGAGTGAAACTATTTGATTCATTTTGAAAATTCATTTAAATATTCAACTCATGCTTAGAATGAAATTAAATTGAAAGGTCAATGGCATGGAAATAATTCAATATTTTATTAACCATTCCAATTACAATTCATAATTCATATCATAGTTAAACATACAATTCAATTCACCAATCTAAATACATGTTAAACATTTATAGAAAAGGGGTAAAGTGCACGCCCTAAGTCTTCCATCCCATAATCCATCAAATGGACTATTTAATTAAAAAAGACACCCAAAAGTGTGATTTTATTTTCAAGGTATTCAACAAATAAATATTCATTGGTATCCTCTAAAAATGCACTGTCCATGATAAATAATTCAATTCAATGATTAAAAATCAGTCTAAGGGAGATGCTCTGAAAAGTGGCTGTGAGGAACAAAGATATAGAGATAATGACTAGAAATTAAATGAAAGTCATGACACCACCTACCATTGGTCCCTATTTGACAACACATATATTTTAAACTCTTTTTTCATCTCATATTGGGAGAAAATTTAATAATGGATGATGAACATATTAATAGGGAAAATTAACTTGCATATAAATATTGTAGATGACATCTAGAAGAAGAATTAGTTTCTATAATGGAATCGATTACCCTCTGATTTAGATCTAATGAGAAGAGTGGAACTTGAATCAAAGATCATATGGGAGAAACACATCAATTTGTATAATATGATTCAGAATGATCCCTCAACAATGAATGTTCTGACCATAGGATGAAATGGGAAACTAGCTTATATTTAAAAGAGTTGATTAAAATCATTTTTGAAAAGTCACCAAATAATGGGCATCACACTGTTAGGTAGCATGGTTTGGCCAAACCATGAAAAAAATGTGAATGGATATCTTTTGGGAAGGGGGACCAATATAGTTTCATCACACGGATTGGCTAACCACTTATAAACAATGGAAAACTATAGTATTAAAATTACATAAGTTGTGCATGATCATGTACCCTAAATTGAACAGTTTGGTCTAACTGTGTGTCATTTACCTTATCAATATTAATCATTTTTATAGTTTTATCTAACCATGTTTCATGCTCCAAATGTATTTAAAAACCCATTAATGGGGCTTATTTGACTCCAAAACAGGAGTTCTGGGCTCCGAACCCGCATCAGACACTACTGATACCCCCAAACCTCAAAGGAAATTAAACAAGGAGATATTTAAGCATTTATGCACATAATAACCTAAAATTAAAGGATTTTTTTTACCAAAAATAAAAACTAGTTTCTTTCAATGGTATCACCAAAAGAGTATTTCTATGTTCCTTAAGGAGTTTCTTAAGGAGGAAATACTACATATGTAAAATCCTTGGTCTTTATCTATTAGTTTATTTTTTTCATACCTTCTCCTCACCTACCCTATAAAGACATTCTTGGATACTCTATTATCATACATATAATATAATTTTATTATGTTAATATAATATCAATGATTAAGTCTCTTATCTTCTTTCTTTTATTAAAAATAAGAAATCATCATCTGTGAGATTTTGATTCACCACCTTCATGGATGAAGAGTTTTGATTTATTATTACCACCTTCCAGGATAGTAATTAAACCAATATTTTGGTTAAGAATTTATAATATGTGTATTTTAACTTATTTAATATTATGAAACAAGTATATAAACATAATATTATAAAAAATTAAACTTGTTTGTGATGGTTTTAAAATCTTCCAAAATAAATTAAGAAATTTTATAAATAATTTTTCTATGGAATCATCCTCATACCATATAACTAAATGATATATGTTAAAATTAATACATTTTTAGTTAATTATAACTAATGAATTTCAAATTTGAAGTAGTTTTTGGTGTTTTACAAGAAATACCACAATTATACACAAGGGAACCATCCATAAAACCATGAAACAAATGCAACAGGAAGAACAAAATTAATCATTATAAATCATCTGAATAGCCATCAATGAACTCAATAAAATTATAATAAATAAAAATTATATTGAAAAGGTTCTTAACTATGTAATTACTAATTCATATTTGGATTTTAGAGACATTACGTAAAAGTACATAATGCATTCAGACATAAGGTAAGGGGTTCTAATATAGCTTTTATTTATGTAAGATATGACTTATTCACCACTTATTTTTGGTGTGTCGTGTATCTATACATACCTTTGATATATAATTTCATGAATCTCTTTATCATCAAGGAATTAAATATTTCATTTTATGATCATGAAATTTATGGGGAATATGATATGTAATTTTATCAGGTTGGTCTAGTAATGGGTATGGTTCCTTTCCTGGCATGCTTATGAACCTTTTTGGGGACTTGGTCTACATTGTTGGTTCCTACATATCAAAAATGTGAATTTATTTATAAAATATTCATTTTCAATTCATAAACCTATCTCAATTATTTTGGTTAATAATATACTCCTTTATTTGACAGATTTTTGAATCACGGGGTCTATAGGAATGAGAAACAGTTGGGATTCTCGATTCTAAACATATCATGATTCATTTTTCCTCTGAAGACGATCAGATCCTTAACTAGTTGATAAATACTCTCACTTATAATGGATCACTCTTTCTTATCTTTAAATGGTCATATGATTTTCTTATGATGAGAGATTCACTAATAATAGAGACTTGGATAAGACATCTAGAACTGCCACTCAAAATTCAAAATCCCTCTATAATTGTATGCTACTAAATCAAGTTGGGTGTTACACTACTAGCATAGTAAGACTACATCAGTGTGTCATCTGATTTAATAGAGGGTATGTTTTGAATATTATATGTCTAAGGATCCTATTGAATCCTTATATATTATTTTGGGTAAAGAATTCAAATATAATAATTTGGTCATTTTTTAATTGTAGAGTGAGTTATGTTTATCATGCAAGAATATGGGCCATAACTTGGTGGTTTGTAGACATAAGAAGATGAAACTTGGCTCTAGATTGGATGTTTAGGAAAATAAGGCCCCATGTGGTTCTTCTATTGATTATGGAAAGATCCTATATGTGGACTGTAATGGGTAAATTTAGGGTTGTGAATTATTATTTTTAAAGTGGTGGTATGTTGGCTGGTACTGTGTGTTTGAGTGAAGTAGTGATAAAAAATCTATCGAAGGTGTTACATCCTGATTTGACCATAACTATAATTACAAAAATATTGAGATGGATTTTGGAAGGTCTCTATGGTGACAATTTGATTTTAGGGGATTCACATGCTAGTGAAATATTGGATGTTTATCTAGATATGATCAAAACTAATGAACAAGATCCCTTAGATTTAGTTAGAGAAGATGAATTAAATTCTAAGTTCTTTGTGATCCATAATTCATGAACCAATGAAATGGTTATGAATGCATGGAGTAGTGAAAACCCTGAAGGTGTTATTTAATTGGCAAAAGATGGTAGTTTTAAATATGTTCAAGAGTGGGAGAAGCTAAGGAATGGTGAGGTTATTTAAATGAATATCAAGCAGGGGTACAATCCTAGAATGACATTGTCCTATCTCATTTTGAACAACTAAACTGATAGCACAGGTTCTAATGGATGGTTTGATTTCACCACTAATTTTCCCTCAGAAGTAGGGTCTGATGGCGAAAGAAAAAACTCATATGAAATGTAATAGGATGGTATGGTGAATGCCTACGTATTCTATTGATAATGAATGGAAATAAAGAAAATTGAGACTTGGGTTGATGAATTATCACCAAGAAGTAGAAATCAAATATATTCAAAGACATCTCATATCTGACAAGGCTAATGGAGACATGGTAAACCAAAAATGGTTGTACATCAATGGAACATGAGCTCTATATGATGTAATTAGGAATGGAGGATCAAAAAGTGGGAAAAAGCAAGACCTGAGAGAAAAACTAGGAGGATACACAGGCAAAGGGTACCTTAGATATTTTAGAGACTCCTCATGGAGATACAGATGAGAAGACTGAGAATCATCATGTGGATATGCTACTTATATTATAGGAGGCATGGTTGGTGATGAAGACTAAAAAAACCCCTAGACTTCCATGAGAGGTATGGAATCCCGATGGATCTCAATGTGAGGAATCTATGGTTCATGATCTTAATATGGAGCTTCTCATGAACTTTAGTGAAAAAATAGTGGAAAATGTTCTGATGATTAAGGAAATGATGGAATATGTTTATCAAATGATGGGATGATATCCTCGAGTAGAAACTACCATGGATCAATGTGAGTAGACTGAAAATCTAAACAACATATTCATTTGAGGCTTCAACATGGGTAAGGTTAATAATGAGGAATACATGTAATCCTTGGACTATATAACATCTTATTATGAAGACATATTAAAGGATGATCTAGACATGTTGGTAAATTATTTTCCCTACAAATTTTTTACATAGATTTATTATAACTGGATTATACATTTTATTAATAATTAATTAGTTTCATATTATGTTTGATTTGGTTATGCAGTGAAGGTTCCCATGTTTCCTTAAAATATGGTTGAAAAACAAAAAAGATACATTGTTTAGTAAATTAAAATATATTCTTGTTAAAAAATTATTTTTAATGACCGAGTTTTTCCACTTTTATAAGAAATTAATTGTTTTAGGAATAAATATCATATTTAAAATGTTATATATAATTATAATTTATTATTTTATAATAGAGTAGTAATGTAAATATATGATCTTAAAGTAAAAAAGGTATTTCTGTTAAGAATTATTCAACAATTTTATTAAAGTATTTTATTTTATGTCAACAAAATTTTATAATATTATTCATAATTCATTTTGATCTCATATGATATTATCTTCAATATTTTATTGAATGGTTTATCATCATATGGATTGTGGATGAATTGTATTAATACAATTCACCATATTACTATGGATAGTTTATAATTATGTTCCATGATTTAGAAAATTAAATAAATTTCATGTGATTGTTTCAATATGAATGTATATTTTTATTATGTGTCACCACATTCTTATTTTGAATTTATTGGACTTAGTAAGTGTCAGATGAGGCTGTTTATAGCCCCTCGATGCATCAGTTGGTCTTACGAGACAAACAAGATCTGGTTTTGTATGTGTCCTTACAAATTTATGTATACTTCTTGTATGATTCCATGATTGTATTTTTATGATGTACCACATTGTGAATTCTCTGATTATGGATTACTTAATGATAATATAAGTAATTATTCTACTAGTAGAATATACATGTGTAATTATAATTTTCATGTGATTAATTATATGGTATTTTTTGGATAGATTCTATTCCTTCTATATTATGATCTTGATAATTCTATAATAGAATGAATTAGTATTTATTGACCATGAAATGTTTTTTATGATTATTTATAATAGATTCTATTTTCTTCATAACCTTACTTCGAATCTGAACTCAACCCTTTCTTATGTTTATTTTTTTCCCAAGGATCCCATGATGTATATTATGATTGACATTTAGGGATAATCTATAAGAATTGGTTTATATCCATTGGAGTTACTATATTTCATTCCATTTCATGTTTTAATGTAATTATTATGTTTTTTATCTAGTTTTCCAAATATACTAAACTATTTGGTCCATCTTGATGTGGTTTCCTTGTCTATTATTCAAATTTAATAATGTAATCCACTGCCAATGGGCAATTAGTGTTGGTATATTTAATGATGGTATTAGAGGATGTTTAAAAAAATTAGTTACTAGATATATAAAAATATATATTATTGTAATAAAACCCTATAATTTACTTTGATAATATTCCCAAGGTAACAAAACTTATGATTTTGAAATTAGTTATACCTTATGTGTTTCATTAGTTTTAATTTTCTAAAATATAATCTAGTTTTTTCAATTGTTTAGAAATGTAACCTAGTGGAATGAATTGGAACTGTATCAATGTATATATTCAATGTAGTGATTTACATCATAATTAAGATAATGATGTTGGAGATGGAAATGAAACTATTCCCTAAAAACATATAAATATACTAGGAAAACTGACTTAGGTTATGAGAAATAACCTTACTTAGATGGATCATCCCAAGATAAAATGTGGTACGATAATGTTAGACAGATTCATATAGAAACAAAATAGGAGGATGAAATTTAAAATATGTATTTGAAGGATTTTATGGAAATTTTCATGGAAAAATATTTCCCTCACAAATAGAAAGAATATATAGAGATACAATTCTCGATTCTGAGACAGAAATAGGATGAAAAAAATGATATTTATGAAGAAAAATTTATATGTTTGGATAAGGCATGTGGTGAACAACATACATAATCCAAAGAGCAAGATTTACTGTTTCAATTATAGTTTTAAAATATTTATATGATGTGAACTAGTATCCCAAACAATATCAAAATTCAAAGATATAGTATCATCTTCCATCAAGGCATTGAAATAAATTTTTAATATATATGTCTTTGAATATTATAAAGATAGGAAGAGGATTTATGAGTACCATTGAAATTTAAATAAGTAAAAATTCATGAAGGGGAGAATAGAAATTCAGGCTTGGAATAAATTTGAAGTGAAGACTCTTGGAACATTCATATTAAGAATGAGATATTTTAATAAGTGTGGAGAAATATTCCACTGGTCCTATGATTTTAAGGTATATAAAAAAGTAGGTAATGTGCAATGATTCAGAAATAAGGATATGTGAATCTATGTACATTATTTTTCAAGACATCTAGAAAACATGAACCTAAAATGGACAAGGGAATAAATTCATGATTTTCCATCACAGTAACTATAGATAAAGTTCCTAATGATCTGGTGGATGGTAATTTTAAACATATCATAACATTTATCTAAATATTTATTAGATTCTACATCATATAATTCATTTATATCTTCCTATTATTCTATAATGTTTTTTGATATTTATAATTTATCAAAATAAGGGAGTTCTCAGTAAAAATATATATTGGAATCCATATTGAAAAGAATTTGTGTTAAGAATTTCTTATTATGATAATAAAAATTCTCAAATTACTTATTTAATTATCAAACATATGGTTGATACTGATATAATTATTTTTATAGACTGGAAATCGAAATATAATGAAAAAATTTGTTACACAGTGAATGAAATTATCATTCATGATGAAGATATTGAATTTTTTTATCTTTATAGGGGATAATTAATCTTCATATTCATAAGAATATCTTCCTCAAATAGTTCTTCTAAATTATATTATTTGAGAAGAATAGAATATAAAACCTACCGATGAAAATGTGATCATGAATTTGAGGATGTTCTTGTTATACAAGAAAAAATTAATTTATTTCAAGATGAATTTTTTGGACATCCTTTGGAGTGTGGAGATGATTTTTTTATTGATTAAATACATTATGAAACAACTATTTCAAATAATCCCTAAATACTATCCATGGTAGAGTCAATAGAGTTGAATAAAAAACTAGACAAATTGAATGATAAAGGATTTATACACCCTAGTGTTTCACCTTGTGGAGATCTAGTAAATTTCATTAAGAAGAATGATGGATATATGTGGTCGTGAATTTACTATTGAGAGATCAATTCAATTATGATAAAGAAAAAGTATCCAATTCCTAACATTATTGAATTATTTAACCAACGTCACGGAGGTGAATATATTTCATAGAATCATCTTCGTTAAGGATATCATTAATTGAGTATAAAGAAGGAATATATTCTAAATACATCATTTCAAACATGGAATAAAAATTATGATTTTATAGTAATGCCATTTGGAATGACTAATTCACCCTCTATTATTACGGACCAAACTAATATAGTCTTCATGGAATCTATTTTTAATTTTATTATTTAATTTATTGATCATTTCTTAGTGTAATAAAAAATATTTATGCACCATGTTAACTACATTCATATTTTTTTGATGATTCTTAGAATAAAATAGTTATATGAGATTATCAACAATTGTGAATTTTGGAATCAAACAATTTCATTTTTTTCATTTTTTCTATAATGATGGAATCTCACCTGATCTTGTGAATACAAAGCTAGTCCATGGTGGACTACACCAATGAAGCTAACTAAGGTATACAATTTCATTATTTTAAAAGGTTTTTATCATCATCTCATTCAGAAATGATATGAATTATCTAACATGTTATCCCGGATTACTCGTAATGGGATTAATTATATTTGGTAAATGGAATGTGAGGCATGTTTTGCATAATTGAATAAGAGATTAGTGATTTCTCCGATCCTGAATCTAAATTTGTGAATTGGTGGGTTTTTGATTTATAGTTATAAGTCAATGAAAGGAAATAGTTTTGTCCTTATGCATAATGATATAGCTGATTTTTTTTAATCAAGGAATTTATAAACTGACGAATATATCAATTAAATCATTATCTTGATTTATCACCAATAATTGTTTCTATGTAGATATAGAGACACTATATCTAAGTTTAATTATGTGGGATATATAAAGATCATATGAGTTTAAAATATATATTCTCACAAAATGAACTCAATAAATGTAAACTATGATGGATTTCACTACTCAATGATTACTATTATTCAATACATAACCACCCATTAAAATAAAATAAGGTAGTAGATGATTTGATTAGGACAGATCAGGGAATTATAAAAAAAAGGTCTAAAATAGACCCAATCAAGTAAAGATGGATATGGGAATTTTACATAGAGGTGAAACGTCACTAATTGTTTTAAAAAATGTGAATCTATTTTTATTTTAAATTATAAAGAGTTATAAATCTAATTATGATAATTTTGAAAGGAAAATTAATACTATGAATTATGTGAAATTGGTATACTTCTTATATGGAGATACACTTTTGAAATTTGGGATGATTCTTTGTGTCTCTTACATATACTATTTGAAATGAAAATTATGGGAAGATTCATATAGATCAAAATTATATATATATTTGGGTTGCACTATGAGGTACTGATATTTGATGGGATATTTTATTTTGATAATAAGATGAGGAAAATATTGGATCATATAACAAAATATTATGTTTTTCAATACATGAATGATGAAATATATCATCCTGTAGGAGTCCTGTAACATATAATTATTCCTATATGGAAATGGTTTGAAAATAATTTGGATTTTTTCAATGGATTACAAAGGAATCCAAGAAATAATGATGTAATATGTGAAGTTTTATATTTATTTAGAAAATCTCTTTATTTCCTCTCTATAAGGGTTGATTTTCTATTAGATCTCCCTGAATGACTCTATTTTAATGAAATTTTTAGACTTAATGGTGTTCCTTTATCGTTCTTGGCTACTCAAGATCCCCATTTTCAACAAATTATCGAAATGTATTCATAAGAATTTGGATAATGAGATTCATTTGAGTAGTGATTATCACCTTAAAACTAATGTACTATCTGAAATGAATATTAAAACATTTGAAAATATGTTTTAATAATGCTCAAATAAATTTCAAACTATGAGGGATTATTATTTATTTATGATAACATTTTCCAATAATAATAGTTTCTATTTAAGTATTTAAATTTCACCATACGGAGAATTTCTTGGAAATATATTTCCTATTCCAACATTTTCGGATGAGGATGGTGAGAGGATTCTCGTAGTCTAAGAGTTTGGGATGTGAAAAACTAAAAAGGTAATGACTATTAAAACTAATATCATGGAAGATCAATGTAGGAAAAAGAGTAATACTAAAAACGATGGAAATAGTTTGGAGTTTCAAGGAGGAGAACATACCTTCTTGAAAGTATCTACAAGGTTGGGCGTCATTAAATTCAGTAAGAAAGAGAAAATGGTCCCTTGGTATATTGGATGTTTTGAAATTTATGAGTGGATTGGATATGTGGATTATTGTATGGAAATTCCACATATAAATTCTAAAGTACACGATGTGTTCATCATCTATTTCTTAAGTAAGTACATTACTTTCCCAGATAATGTTATCATTTGTATAGAAATAGAATTGGAACATGTTTTAAATTACAATGAAGTGCCTATCATGATTTTTGACACTATAGAATGTGTGTTGAGGGATTATAAATTTCAGCTCATAAAGGTATATTGGAAAATAATAAATTTGAAGAGACAATATGGGAAGGAGAGGTAATTTTAACAAAGAACTATCCAAATTATTTAATGAGAAGAAATTTATGAAATTTTTTGGATGAAAATTTTTATGGAGTGTATAATGTTACACCCTATGATTTTTTAGTATGTATATTTTAAATTTTCTATCTTCAATGACATATGTTACACATAACACCATGTTTAAAACTATGATATAATATAAAATGTTAACCTGGAAATTGGAAAAATAATTTTCTACTAGAAATATTAATCTAAGAATTAGAATAATAACCTCATGTATGAAATTATAAATAATATTTCATTATCTCTTATATGAAAATTTGATAGATATATATCATGGAATAAATGAGTAATTTTTTTAAAAATGGTTAATTTATTATTTGTATTTTTGGGAAATATAAATGTTTAATTACTAATTAATAGTTTATATAATTATTTAAAATAAAATTTATTTTCATAAAATAGATTCATAAATTAATTTTCTATTTTATTGTAATTATAAGATAATTTTGTGTGACCATAATTAAAATTTCAATGCTTCGTAAAATCAGTTATAATATTAATAACAGAATTTTCAAATAATTGAGGGTTTTATTTAGAACTTACAAATATCATATTTAGAAAAATATTTTATTGTAATGGATACAGATATTAAAATCTACATGTCTATAAAATGATAGGGTGTTTTTTGTGATTTTTGGGAAATAGATGACTATTTTAGGAATTGTGGAATATGGTATTTACAGTATTTAACATTTGTAGCCAAATAGATGAATTTTTTAGAAATTTGAGATTTAATCACCCATTATTAAGATCTCAAATGCACTATTTATAGTATATGTTCAGTTTAATTAAAACCATCAATTTTATTAAGCCAGATTAATAAACTAATGAATAAATTATTCAAAAAACACCCCTCACCTTCACCGTAAATACCACCAATCACCACCCCTTATCCTTACACCTTATAAGAAATAGAGATTAATTTTATTATTCTTAATTACTCTCCCAAAACAATTCCCAAATTTTGGTCTTTTTTTCCTCACAAAAATAACATTTCCATGTTTCTTAAGGAGGTTCTCAGTGTGAAATTACATACAAGAGGTAAAACCCTCCCTCTTTCTCTTTTATTTTATATTATTTTTTTATTTTCATATCTTATCATCGCCTATAAAATGTGGTTTGGTAAAACTAGTATCATTCATATACATTTCTATTTTCATGTTAATAGAATATATATCATCATGTATGTTCTCTTCTCATTTTATTATAAAAAATTACAACTTAGTCAATGATGTATCAATTCACCATCATCGTGGATGATGAGTTTTTGTTTTTCATGAATGCCTTCATGGTTGTTAATAAAACCATATCTATTGTTAAAAATTATTATTATAAGTTTTTTAAAAATTATTTACTGTTATGAAAGAAGTATATAAATATAATAATAAATGAAATGATAATAGTTCGTGATGGTCATAGAAACCATCAAAACAAATTATGTCATTTTCATCAACATTTTATGTATTACATCATCCTATAACCATATATAAAAATGTTCTATATTACTATTTATACTTATAAGAGTTCATTAATATAAAATAATTTCACTTCATGAGATTTTATTCCTATTTGATAAGAACTTCCATAATTACAAAAAGGGAACCATCTATAAAACCACGAAATTAACTCTCTCAGAACAAAAATATTAAACATTATAAATCATAAAAATGGGAATAAATTAACTTAAAAAATTATGATAAATCAAGTATATATTTAATTTGATCTATAATAAGTAATTAATGAATCTAATTTTATTATCCTGGAAATTTTATATATGTATGGAATGCTTCCAAACATAATGTAAGGGTTTCTCATCAAACATTTATTTATATGAGAGATGCCTTATTCACCACATATTATTGTTTTTTGGTGTATTTATAAAGTAATATGATATTTTATATCATGTATCTATTTATTTTCATGGTATTAAATTTTTTATATTAAAATCATTAAAATTATGGGGAATATGGTTGGACTATTCGCATAGTGGTAATTGAATTCATAACCCATTTTCCATTTATTGGGTTAAACATCTTCCAGAATAATTATTTCATGCTATTATAATGTGTAAAAAAATTAATACCTTAAGTTGTAATTGAAAATTTTTATGTCTATTTACAAATAATACACATAAATGAATCATTTTTTGATGCTCCTACATTTAAAAAACATTTTTAAATTTTTATTATTAAAAATAAAATAATGGTTTTTAAATAAATTATAATGCATGAGATGATGCTATTGATTACATGGTATAATTAATTTATCTATAATATTCAACATTTTTAGAAGGTTATTAACAATGAAAATGTATTTTTTATAATTTCATGACATTCTCAATAAATTATTTCAAATAAAAAAGGTATTTCTCTGAACAAAAATCAATGACTTTGTTTTTGTATTTTCCTCTATGTCAAAACCCTTGGTTGACTATTCAGATTAATTTTGGTTGATATCATGTGATACCATGTACTATATATAATATGATGGTTTATAATCATTTTTATTGTGGATGTACTATCATGATACCATTCTATATATTACTCTTGATATTTTATGATTATGTTTAATGATTGGATAAATTATTTACATTTCATATTCTACTTTTAATATGAATTTATCGGTTTATTATGTTTCAACCCATTCATATGAGTGATTAAGTGCACAAAGTATGTGTAAGGAAGGGCCATATATAGACCTCTTTTGCATCATTTTGTATCATGAGACTAACTATGATAGGTTTTGGCTCTAACCTTACCCATTCCAGTAGACATTTTGGATGAGCTATTGATGGTATATTTATGATGTCCAATAATATGTATTCTCTCATTATGATAATTTTTAATGATAATAAATGTGATTATTAAAATAATAGAATATCCATGGGTATGTATTAATTTAATGGAATTATTTATATTTCATTAATTGATCATCTTTTATTCCTTCAATATTGTGCTCAACATTATATTTTAATTGAATTCAATTTTTGTTATTCACATTTTAAAATCATTTAATTTCATTATTTAATTTAAAATTTTCTATATAGTTTTACAAAACTAAAAAACTATTTAGTCTTTTGGGATTCCAATTTCACATTAATTATTTAAATGTAATAATTTAAGGCAATAGCTCTATGCCACTTTGGTCGTGGTTATTACAGACCCCATGTCACATACCTACATATTCTCACGATTTTGAGGATCCCATGAATGATCCATATTCTTTCATGTATACATATATAATCCAAATATGGAAGAAATTATTTAGGACTTGACCTAGAGGATCCCATATAAGATTAATCTCATGTGTGTTGACCTAGGGGACCCCAATGGATGACTAACCCAAAAATGTGATTTAAGAGTTTGGGTAGATATTGTATCTTGTGTCACTTTAGAACCCATAACCAATATGTTATCCCATGTTGTAGTGTTCACAGTGACATGTTTTGGTATTTTTACAACTTATACCCATAATTATTCTTTATCATAGTTGATATTTAATTTTATATGATTTCTAGTGGTACTTCCCAGTAAATGGATTACGAGATAAAAGAGACGTGGTATATGAAAATGATTAAGATTTTTACTTCCTGGGATCCAACTTATGGTCAATATGTGATTAAAAATCACCCTTATTAAATTTCCCATTTTCTAGTCATATTCATCCCATTATATAAATTACAGCAGATATTTCCATGGTCATATTGGGACACCTCTTACATTGGGTTACATAGAGGATGGATACCTCTCAATAATCTCGATTCCCAAAGATTTATTAAGTCAAATAATTTCCCATAAGCATGGATTGATAATATCCATAAGGATTAATGCTGAAATCCATTGTTTGAGGACTAGGATTCTTCCAAGGATTGGGTGGATTCACCAATAATAAATTTCCAATAATTCCCTAGGAATGATGATCAAAACCTATTTATTGAATTTATAATGATTTACTAAATTAGTTGGGGTTAAAATTAATTATATATATCATAATTTTCATCAACTATAGGATTTATCCAAGTCCCAATAACATGATTTCATATGGATAACAATGTATGAATCATACAGTAGAATAAATTTAACATAGTTTTTGTGGTATGATATTTTGATTAATTCGATATTTTCATGATATCCTATTGAATCATGGAATACTTTATATTTAATACTAGATGCTAGTACATGTGTTTAAAATCTTAATAATATTTTCACCCTATGGGGAAATAGAATAAAAAGATTCATTTTTATGTCGTCTGAAGCATGTTTTGATGATTAGGATCAATGATTCATGGATTGACAGTTTTATAATAGTCTTTTGTGTAATAAATTCCATCTTTATAGCCTTGGAACAAGATTTAAATTCAAAAATAGATATCAAATTCAATGATAAATAGTGTATTTATTTAGATATTTATTCCATTTATGTCTCAGTTAAGCTCTGTATATCACATCAACATGCACTAATAGAATTAGGTTATAGGTTATCAATTGGGGGTGGAAAACTAAGATTTATTTCTCACCCCTGTATATGAACCATGATGTTATTTTAGACCATATTTTTTCTTTTAGTATTATCATATATTTATTATAGATAGGGATAAGTCTTGGGTATCATGATTATGGTAAGGAACTCGTGTTGATTGACATGATGGGATGTGAAATCATTTGTAATTTTATTGAGAACGAGTATGTGGTTCGACTTATAGGAAAAGTGTAAATTTTTTATTTTATTTATATTTAATTTATTCATATATATATATATATATATAGTAATTACATCTAGTAATCTTTGTTTAATTTCTGAGATTGATGATTTTAACTTTACTATATTTCATTTTATAACTTCCATGTTTATATTAATTTCTTATATACACTAATTACTTATTGTTTTGAATGATTCATTATTAGTTCATCAATTTTTTTAATTTTATGTGGTAGAAAAATCTCCCCATATACTAATGACAAACCATTATTTCTAGTCAGTTCCCTTTGGTGTATAGGGAGGTTCTCATCACGCCTTATCACTGACCGATATGACTATTGTTCATAGATTGATAAAGGTCAAGACATGAAATGTGGTATGGGTGGAGTTCAATTACCATATTATTACTATTTGGTATATTGTGGATAAGAGTATTAGTAATGTGTAGAAATATATGTTATATATTAGATTGGTGTATGAAGAACACATGTTTTGATAATAATTCTACGTTTTCAAGCATACAATATTACTATTCATGATATGTAATGTTCCATTTTTTTTTAGGATTTTTCACCTCAAGAAATGAAAATTACTTTTGAATTTTATAATTAATTATGGATTTATTTCAATTTTATTATTGGAGAGAGTATATGATTTATTTTTACTTTTTAAAATAGATTAAATAGGTATTTTTTCATCATCATATTCTGTACATAGTGTCTAAATGTTATCAGACTAGTAGTTTTTGATTTATTTGATCACTTGAACCAAGTATTTATAGTGTAAAGAAAAAAAATTAATTTTTAATTCACATATAGTTTATTAGGGGAATTATTATAAATAAATATATATATATATATATGTTATTGTGTGTGTGTGTTTTATTTTGATGATCTAATATATGGATGTACGATGATATGTTTTAGGGGGAGAATGATGACTCATTCCTCATATACTAGAGACATAGTGAAACTACAGGTAGATAAGGAACTTGTTTCCAAGGTGATGTACCCATCAGTGGGTATTGTTACATATTAATGTTTATTTAAATTTATAATTAAAACATATATTGGATTTCCCATATATCTTAGAATGAAAACCTACATAACTAAATAATTTATGTGTTGTATGATATGGATCATTAAGACGATGATATGTGTGTGTAAGTTACACCTAATGTTCAATATTCCCAATATATGGGAGGGTAAGAAGATATGTAATATTATATCACTAAAAAATAATAATAATTTCATAAAAAGAAAATATTTCCATTAACATCATCAATATAATCATTACTATTTGACTGTGATTAAAATTATAATATATCACTTCATGGAGACAGTGTTGGAGTTGGTGGTCTAGAACCAACTACTTTGTACTTTATTCATTAATAAAAGCCTTATCACATCTTGATTGTTCTTCTGCGTGACAATGCATGTGATAATGTCCTAAGGACAGCTGTTGCATTAAAGGGTCATAGAGGATCCCGACTATGATGAGACCCAGAAGTCCCATAACACTGTTCTTGAATATATGTTCTATGGCCGGATGATATTATTTGAGGGACACAAATAATACAGGTTATTAGGGGTGAGGACTCATAAAACTTTGAGGCACCTTCTCATGGTGTGCACCCTTGGTAATATCCAAGAGGATATTATGAGAACAAGACCCGCCAGTAGGAAATCCACATTTCATAGTGTCATTGGATGTTCCTATCTGCGGATGTGTGTATTGGTCCTTAGACATTAAGATTATTATTAATGGGTATTATAACTTATGGACTTAGATGTATTGATGAAAATTGTGACGACACACTATTCACAGCGAGGTAGGATACATTGGGTGCGTCACGAATAATACTGCATTAATAGACAATGCAAGAAAAGATTTGTCCCTTCTATTCCATAATGGAAGTAGATATCTCAGGACCTTTGATGGAATTTATATAGCCTAAATAAATCCATGGCCATGGTAAGGAATGGGAGAGTTCAATTCCGAGAAGTCAAAGAAAGAATAATCGAGCACATGGGTTGATGGCACTAGCATGAAACCCGCTTGATTAGAGATGTCAAGACAAAGGGATTATATTACACTATAAGCGTTCGTAGGAGGTGACATGTTATTGCGGTGTTAACTTCTTTCTCTATGGGTGCCTTGGCGTGTTGCTAGATGCTAACCTTGGACTTTAAGCAGGCTCCGCATAATGCCATTGAGAAAGAGGCCTAGAGGGTCACACACTGAGTGTGTCCCTTTATCTCAGTTAAATATTAATTTAACAAGTTAAATAAATATTATTCCCGACTGTGGTTTAATAATTATTTAAGGATGCCTGATCGCATTTATTTCGACACTAGTTATTCGAGAGAATATATTTTCGGAGAAATAATATATTTATTAGCGAGTAATGCAGTTACATTTATTTAAGAAATAAATAGCCATTGCTCAAGGTCTAATAAATGTGGTGGAGAAAAATGGAAAATAAAAGTACACGCCGTGTATATTAAATATACACGCCGTGTAGTTTTATGGAAAACAAGCAAATGCCGTTTATTAATTATTACACGCCGTGTAGTTTTCCAGTTGGGATTTTGAGGATATAATATTATTTTATTAAATGATATTTATTATAATCAGTATGGGCACATGTAAAGGAATTAATGATTCGACATGGGGGTTTTCAATATGAGTTAATGAAATAAATAAAACGCATAACGCATTTATTTATTGTCATAACTCTATTATCCTCAAACCCGATTATAAATATCCTCACAAACCCAACACCTTTTGAGAGCCATTGTTGTGCACAATGGATTTGGAAATACTCTTAGGCCAAGAGATAATTCCCTTTTCCACCAAGAACGCCCTCAAGTTACGAGAGCGAGATCCTCTATCAGATCAAGGCGGTCGAAGGCGGACATCGCAAGCGAAGGTTCTTCCGCGCTAGCACCCAGATATCCCTTTGGCGACGTCTAGAGATACGTGGAGCATGTGTGGATCACCGCTAGAGGAATCCTATACTTGGATTCTATTATGCAACAACAGATCACATGATCGTGACTGGAGACATCGACGAAAAAAGAATTCCACCGAGGTAATTATTGTGAATTAATTAAAATAATTATAACAAACATATGATGATCCTATCTCAATGGTTCTATGACTCTTATTTTCTTTTTTCATTCTTCATTCCATTCTGAAGATCCGACATTTTATATCGTGACAGATCTTGGATTGAACGTTGTTTAACGCTAAAATTAAAGTTGGTCCTAACCCACCAATGCGCTTCCACTGCGCCTGGAACCTACAGACAGTAGTTCATACATCCTCATGATTGATGTTTTAATTTTTCATTATATGTATTGTAAATAGAAAAGTGTTGTACAATTAACATAATAAGATTTTTTATATTAAAGATACATAGGTAATTATGTTTTGCGTGTTATTGAGTATTTATAGGAGGTTGATGAAGAACGATACACAAAATATTCTAGTAAATGTAATTTCCTCAACATTATGTATTTTCCTCTAGATTAAACATTATGGTATCTAAAGATGATGTTTTGGTTAGAAAAAGACATATATATATTTGAGGTGGTTGGTCTACTTGATAAACACCAGATTATGGTCTGCTTTGAATCGGAGGCGGACCTCATTCAGGCATGGTCCAAGGATCCGCGAGGTTTCAACGGGATGAGTTTCATCCTCCATCGATGGAATTTTGATCTTTATATGAAGCGTGATTCTCCGTAAATGGATGTTTGGGTCATTTTACTTAAACATCCAATTCCTTTCCAGAATCCTACTATTCTTCAGATGATTGGTAAAATGGTAGGAATGTTTCTTTGTTCTGATAATCTTACTGCGGCTGCGTGTCATCCTGTTAATCCCCGGATATGTGTTGAATTGGATGTGTCTTGCCTAAATTTTGAATTTATATAGATTACCATTGGTGAGGAGTACCGGTGAAAACATAAGGTGGTTTATGAGAACTGGATGGATTTATGCTCCGTTTGTAAGCGGTTGGGGCACCCATCATCAGTTTTCCAAAGGAGAGCTACTTCGAGAAAGTTGAAATCGAAGGATATGAAGGTGAATGTTGGTGTGATGAAGAGCCCGGTTCAGGGGTTTTTGGATATGGTCACTGATAAAGACACCCATAACTTTGATTTACCTAGGGGTATGGTGTCCCTAGTGTATCCAATGACTGGTGAAACTCGGTGTGGCGAGCATTCTGGTTCTGTGAGGTTAGAGGTTGATTCAAACAATATGAATTATGGGAAGGAAATGGTAATGGAGCATGTCCAGGTTGAACTGGGGTTGATTGATGGGGGGCGGGTCCCTCTGTAATCCAACTCTATTGTGGAGGTTTAGTCTTCTAGTCCCCACAAGGTGACCTGTGGAGAGGGTCATGATTTAGAGGCGGCCGGAGGACCTAGGCTGCAACCAAACCCGTTGGTTTCTGATGTCTTCAACAGGCTGAGGCATGAATTAGAGATCACAGTTAGTCGCACTGTTAGGAAAGATACAAATCAGAATGAGGAGGAGAGATGCTCCAACTTACCGGAGGTGGTCATTCCTGCCTGTGTTAAGGGTTCTAAGGGTTTGGATCCCCTAGCCAGGCCCTTCCTTACCCTTAGAAACCGGTATAATGGTCTCTCGACAGACATGCTAGAATATGGAATAGATATGGATAATGTGGCAGGGATGGATAGTGGTGTGAAATCACCAGAGGGTTTATAGGGTATGGGAAAGGAGACAGGTTCCATGGATGTGGAAGAAGCTATTACTGAGGAGGGGTGGCTCCCTTTGATGGAGAGTAACATGCCAGACCAGGGGTGACGGATCAACTATGTGTCTTTTTCTACAGTTGTAGGGGTGTGAGCTGATTTTGTAAGGGAGAGTTCTGGGAAAGGGAAGGAAAATGCGAGTGGCCCAGTCGGCCATTCTTTCAGTGATGTTGTTCAGAGAGGGAACCAGAAGATGGATTTAACTGATGGTCCCTTGTCTGCTTCTCCAAGAATAAGTCCAAGGAAGGATTACTCTTATCTTCCATGACCAATGCGGACTAGATCAGCTTCTAAATGAAACAATGAGGTGATTTTGGCTTTTAAAAAGTGTAGTTTGGTCAAGAAGTCATCCCCAAATCAACCCGGTCTTGATCTACTTAGGATTCGGGTCCAAAGTGAAAGCTATTGGAGGTCTCCTGATTGGAAATTAGCTATTGAATAAGATGGATCTCACATGGGGTGCGGAGATGAATATGGTTACTATGATATGTAATTTTCACTTGTTTTTGGTTGGGTTGTATGTTGGGGTACCAGAAACCCTTAAACTGGATTTTAAAATAGGAAAAAAATGATTTGCTGCTGCTAAAAATGGTAAGCGGATCATTACAGGAAAATGGTAGATATATTATTCCATTTACCATTAAATTGAAAAAATATAATATTTTAATGTTTATTAATAAAAAAAATTATTTAATAGAAAGATTCATTGAAGTAAATTTTGAGACTGTTCATATAACATAAATAAGAAGACATCAATATTAAAATGGAGTTATAATTTGAAATATTAATACATTAAATAAATTTTAATTTGATACATAAAAAAATATGAGACTTTTACTCATCAATTAATCATTATTTATAATGTTTTAAAACTATTAATTAGGATTTTAACCAACTTTTACAAGTGTTGGATCAACAATTTTTATGTGTTTTTGGAATTTATACTGTTAAAAATAATTAATACGACAAGAATAATTGAATAATTATCAAAATAATCCTTTATATCAATTAATAATTTTTTTATCTTCTTAATTCATATTATATATATTAAATGATAGAGTGTGATGTTTTTATATTATACAGTACTGAAAATAAAATAATTGTCATTAAAGGAAAAAAAATCAGTTTTAAATATAATATGTGTATGTTTGAAATCCAATCATCCAATTAAATAAGGAAAAATTAATGATAGATTTTGGGATAATATTAATTATTTTCTATGCTCTATATATAATTTTACCCTATTCTAAGATGATAAATATTTTCCATGGTTACTATTAATTATGAATAAAATGAAACGTAGCAGATTAAAAATTATATATTGATGTTAAAAATAATGGAATCAATTTAATATGATAAAATTTCTTTATATAATAAAAAATACAATTAATATATTCCTTCCAAATGAAATGTAATATGATCTTTGGAAAATTTGTTGTTCTAAACATAAAATTATTTTATAATGAAATAAGGTATAATGTAGAATTAAATGGATTAAATGGGATTATTTTTTATTAATAAAGAATTAATATACATTAATACTAGTTAAAAAAATTAAACATATGAAAAATTTATTTAGATAGGTGTAATGAATTTTTTTTATTTGAAAACAAACATTACATATATTTCAAAAAATGTATGACAATGATTTTTAAGTTCAAAATTATACATATTTAATGGATTTTATTTTTTCAAAAATATATATTTTTTCAATGAAAAGTGATTTCTAAAAATTTAATTCATTCTCATATAATCATAATGTCATAAACTTTATAATATTTTTCTATTTATTTTTTCTCTGTTAACATAAAAATAATTCTTTTATAAAAAACCAAAATATTCAAATGAAATGAAATTTTATATAATGAATCTAAATTGATGTTCATTGCATAACAATTATATTATAAAATGAAAAAAATTAAAAAATTTTTAAAAAAATGATAAATATAATCATAATACACTTTAAAATAAATATGAAGCTTTTAAATTTAAATGATCATAACCATACATGAACTAATGTGTATCATAAAAAAATGAGTACATATTTCCAATGAACTATAATAAATATAAAATAATTAAACAATTAATGAAATTATTTCATAATATGGTTATGATTATTCATACCCACCAAAACAATGTCTAGTTTATAATAATAATATTTAAATAAATATATTTCCATAGTACACCACTATTATTTTAAGATTGGTCATGAATTATTTATATGATATAAAACATTTTATTTATTTGACATAATTTTTTTTCTAAAATATTATGGTGATACCATATACAAGAATTCATAATCACATAATCCCTTTGTTTAAGACATAATGATATCATAGGGGATATATTATTTCAATAACATATAACATCCTCACAAATTATCATTTCTCTAGGTAAAATCATAAAAATTAAATAATTATATCACATTTAATTCATCTGACTACAAGACTACATCATATTTTTTTCCCAAGTAGATATAGACATCACATAATCCTTTCCTATGTATAGTCATAAACTTCTATATTCTATATCAATCATTGACCTATATGCCATAATAATTATATTAGAAGGAAAATATCATCACGTTTAATAATCAGTAGATCATATGATCATCAACATACCAACCAAACCCAAAATTAGTTAAGAATTAAGTCTTTTATATGTAAGTAGTAAAGGTAGGATGTTTTTAATTCTAGTCTTCTCTTCAACCTTATGAATTGAGGATTAAATATATAACATATACCCATATAATAAAAATGGAATATTGTATGATCTTGGTGGGATATATAAATTATATAAATCATTTCTTACACATTATAATATCTTTTATCCCAATAAAAAATCATAATCATACTAAAAATAACATTTCTTCATAACCTAAGAAAATCCATGATGAACATTGGATAGGGATAACCTAAATTCAATCAATGATATATCATTTATCATTATAGTTTATGTAATATCTCAATCTAATATTGAAGAATGATACTTTGGAATTGGTAACTGGAATAAAAAATTCCATAAGTGAGAGGGGTGATTACTGGTTTGTCGATATTTAGAAAAAAACATCTCAAATGATGTGGTATCATAGTTAATAAGAAAACTCAACCCAATAAAATCATATGTAAATTAATAAATAAATTATATAATGTATACATTAAATATTATTTTGTTTAGGAAAACCAAGAATGTATATAGATAATGTAACTATAATATTTTGTTCACCTAAAACACTAATGTCACCATATTTTGATTACAATTTTTGGTGGCCACAACAACACTCTATGTTTATAACCATAATAATGGTTAATAACTCACTAATCTCAGATATAGATATAGTATACTACTACCATGGGTAGTTTTATTTTATTCTTCATGAAAAAATTGATGTGTATAGTCAAACGAATTTATAAATTATAGAAAAATTTCATCTACTGACGATAATTATGAAAATATAGTGAAAATACCTCCTAAATATCCATACACTTTCTTTACAACATAGGTATTGAAATATTATTCATTCATAAAATCTATATTCTTTATTTTTAACTATCACACTTCCATTTATTTCCTTCTTCCTTTTGAATTAGAAATATAAATCTATTCATATGATTATATAATCATAATGATTCGCTCCAGATATATCATGAAATTATATTTTTTATGTGGGTAAGTTATTATGAACTAATAAATTTAATTTAATGTATATATCACTTATTTAATTCATCAATAATCATTGTGAATGATTGGAAATTTTAACCATTTAAACTACTAAATTGACTACATCATAGTATAGTAACTAAAAATATGTCATATAACACATATATTCAATTTTTTACTAGAAATAATTTCATGGTAATTGGATTTTAATATTAATTTCATATATGTTTCTAAACATATCACATCAATTACCCAAAATTATACATTCTATAAACAAAGATCCCCTCAAAATTCTTGACACCACACTCATAGTAGAAATTTTTGACACAAGATTTAAATGGATGATTCCAAATATCCTTTCAACAATGTAATATGGGTTCTATTGAATTATTTATTATGAATAAATTAAAGTGTCCCATAAGGGAACCAAACTCCCAAAGTGGTACTCATTGTTTTATATAGGGATTCTATAATAAATTTTTGAAATTCATTAAGAAATATTATCTAAAATTTTCACGATTCATTTCACATCCCCAATCAAATATATTATATCATTGTTTTTTTTCATTTTTCAACTACAATAAATATATTATGTATGAATTTATGTATATTACCTTTTCCATTTTTAATTGTACTGTATTGACAAACAACATCAAAAATGAATAAAATATTTCTTCCTATTTTACCACGGGAATAATCAAATGAAAAACACCATGCACCAAAATGTGGTGAGAAAATGACCATTATTTTGCATGGGTACATTGGCATACAATTTTTTTTGTAAAAATTCATGGAATTATTTTGTTCCTTATTTTTTATACACATGACATAGTACATTATTACATACCATGTATGATCCTCCTAAAATATCATATCTTCTTCTAACCCATTATAGACCATTATCATGATATTTTATTCTCTATGAGAAGTCCAAAAATATTCATCTCAATATACATTTTGTAAAAACCCTAAATAAAATAACCTAAAGCCAATGGTTTCAATATTACATTGATCTAGATACATAAGTTATAATCTCAAGGGATTTATTTTTGTAGTATTCTTACAGGACCAAAAAATAAGAATAATAAACATTTTATGATTGGAAAATTAAATAAATCATAAAAATAAGATGATGTTCACTAATATTGAAATGAATATATGGATTTATTTACCATATATTAGGGAGATAAAAAATAAATAAATATGATATCAAATTCTCAATTTGGTTACATATAGTAGAATATATATTTATTAAATAAGGAATAATCAATATGGAATAGAAAATAACTAAAAACATTCTCCATTAAATCAACAACATTAGATTAAAATTTAAGCACATATAATAACAATAAAAACATGTCATTGATTATAATAACTACGTTTTAAATGAAAAAAATTCTTAATATTGGATATTGGATCTTATACATCATGATATATATACCATTTTAGACCATTCACTAAGAAAATTTAAATGACTATGTAAAAACCCATTTAATTTGGAAAACTGTATTTCCTCATTAGACATGTCGATGAATATAGATAATATTTAATTCAGGTCCCCACCCTTCAATTCAATTACAAATAATTCATTATATATAAAATGATCAATTTAATACATGAACAATATCCAGTATATATAAATTTATTTTTTTTAAATAGAATACAAAAATATATATATTTACCTATTTAATAAAACAACTTTTGAAGAATAAAAATCATTATCTGGAAATTATATATGATTTTGTAAAATATGAATATGGATGTTAATTAAATTGGATATTTAGTTGAAATGTAAAATATATTGATAAAAATAAATTTAAGGTTTCAGTGGAAGATAACGTCGACATAATTAATAAGATATAAGACATGACTATCAATTTAAGGGGAATATATATTTGGTAATAAAATCGTGCCCATTAGAGTAACAAAATTAATTGAAGGAAAATATATAAATAAGACTTCTAAAATTTTTTCTTTTTAAAACATGTGAAAACTTGTAGAATAATAGTCATTTCATTAAATGGTTATGGTGTTGCAAAAATTTATGATCCCCTTATAAATTAAAATCATTCCATTTGAATTTTTTAAGGAAATAAAAAATTGTCCCTTTTAAAAAATGTTAGAAAAATTCCTTTAAAACATTTTAAAAAAGAAAAAGATAGCATAAAATGTCTTTAATAAATCATTATATTAAAAAATGGACTGTTTTAAAATAATTTTGAGAAATATGGATGTAAAATAAAAATTTATCTCATTGAAAGTGAAATAAAATCATGCATTCTTTTAAAAATAAATTTTCATAAATGATGTAAAGATGTGGGAAAATTTTGTAATAATTAATTTAAAATAAATAAAGGCTTATTTAGTAAGAAAATTATTTGATTTTATAATAGTTAAATGATAATAATTTTTCAATGAAAAGAAATTTAATCCCAAAATAAAGAAATATTGTAAAATAAATTCATTCCTCTTTGGTAACTCTTAAATAGTAACCTCGTGAAATAATAAAATTTAATTGACACAATAATGATAAATAATAAATATTAATTCATATAAAATACATTAAATTGGTAATACATACACCAAATAAGATTGTATAGGTTTAAAATGAAAAATATTTCACAATGGAATGTTGGTTGAGACGTAACCCCTTACTTCATGCTTCCCTTTCGATATAAATTATTTAAACTCTTGTATAATGGTTATATAATTATAAAAATTTATAATAAAATAATATGTATATTAATAATTTCATATAAAATCTTTATATCACATATATTTAAATTTATGTTAATAATATTTAATTTTTTTTGTTAACTACATTATTTTCTCAAGTATTTTTTAAACAGATGTAATGGTTCTTGTATATATAATAGATATCTATTATCCAAAGAATTATATTAATTTTACACAAATAAAATTTATTCAATATATAAATATATACAAACTCTATTGAAAATTGGCCCTAGGAAATGTACCACATCGCCTCGTAGGGATATTAGGCCTTATATACTCACAAGCAACGATATCAATACATTAATGAATAAAAGGGAAATAAATATAATGAAATATTAATTTATTTTATTTTATTAAATTTCATATATATATATATATAATATTCAATAATTCCATTATTATGTGTGTCAATGTGAGTCAGTGATTGAAAAAAATGTTATTGGTTCACGAGGTTGTAGTCCACAACATGCATGACTGATGAATTTTATTCCCATTTGACTGAGTGGATATGGATGAATATTTTTTCATAAACATAATTAAATATTATTATATTGAATATGATGTTCTTATTACTTGGGATCTATTAAGAAAAAATTAATTGTGGTAATTGATGAAGTAAAACAGAATGATCTTAATAAAGACAATTCCCATCGATTAGAAGAACATCATTTAGATCTTTTATTATGGACCATAGGGTTGGTATTTTTATAAAACCAACATATTTATTGTGTGTGTAATTATTTTAAATTGATATTTATTTAGTTATTGGTTTATATAAATGTATTGATAGGTGATAATTATTTAGAATAGGGGTACTTTTTAAAAAAACGAGGAGTGAAATTTTTGTAATTACCTAAACAAATTATAAATTAGAATAGAACCTCAAAAAAGTGCATGGAAAATAGATAAATAATTGTTTTTAGGGAATGTATTATCTATCCACATCACCACCATTCAAAATAAATCTTTTTTAATTTTTTTTACATTTTATTTTACTCACTTTTATAGTCTTCGTTTTAACCATGGTAATAATTTTTTCACATTGGAAATTAATACATTAAGAATATTATAAATTATATTTATTACATAATTTGGACCTATATATTATAAATATTTAATCCAATTTATCAAATAAATATTATGTGTTTGTGTAAAATTAATTTTAACCCAAGCTGATGCGATAAGAAAATCCGCATATTAACCTTATCCATGGTAATTAATCTTTAATATTTTATTATTCCTTATAAAAAATATGTTTTCCATATTAATTAACAGTAATTATTTTTCTTCCACATATGGAATACAATTTATCGAATTCAAATTAAAATGTATCAAATTTTATTTTTAAAATAAACCTACAAATAATTTGAAAAATTTTATTTCAAGAAATAATTTTTTTAGAATAATATGAACATAAAATAACTGTATAACACATGCCTATAATAATAAGGATATAAATTTATATTGTTATATATATAACATATAAATTTCATTTAAATTAATCATCTATAATTTAATTTTATTTCATTAAATTTTATAATAATTATTCTATTTTGAAGAAGAATAGTTTTTTCAAAAAATAGTTTTATGAAAATATTAATTTTAAATATAAATTAACTTTTTAATAATTATATAAAATTTAATTTCAATAAAATTTATCTCATAAATATTATAACACATTTTTTGAATGAAAGTATGAACAATTGACTAATATACATTCAATTTCTCAGAAAAAGATTATTTATAAGGAAAATTTTATAATTTTTTATATGCTTATTTTTATAAAGATAAAAATATATATTCGACCATATAAAATTAGAATATTTATGCCATAAAATTTTAAAATGTGAAATAAAATATAGTTTTCTTATTATATAATTCTCATTTATTATAATCGAGGATCAAGTGTTATATTCATCCCTATTATCAAAGGTTCATCCATGAAATATTCAATGATATTACTTTATAAATGGGTGAGGGAGGTTCTTCTTAAAATAATACTCTAGTTTCAACTTCTTTCCACTAATTTATGATTTATTATAAGTTAAATTAATTTTATATTCATTTATCTCTTCAATACTCTCAATCTAGTATCAGTAATTTAAATAGGCTATTTACAGTAAGATATATCATTTTCCAATTTTATTTCTAACGTAGTGAGAACTTGTGTTCAGTATAAAATGATCTTAATTAACAATGATATATTTAGCAGATCGTGAAGATTAAAGAGTATATGTGTCATTTTTAATTTTTAATTAATATATTGAATTGCTTAAAACATTTCTAAATGTCCATTGTACCTATGGATCAATATTCCATTATTACTGATCTTATTATACCCTTCCAAAGGGATACTCTTGACAAAACATTACATCCCACTTGAAATTACAAATAATTAATTTAGCTATTGGCATAACTATTATGCCTAAATTTAGTATAATTATTATGTCGATGAATATTTTTTACGTTTTTTATTTCTCTATGACATGTTTTGGTCTTATAGGTTTCAATTCAATAACTACATCTGAACAATTTAAAGTAGAACCTCTCATACCATATAATTCATCATATTATGCCATTTGAATAATTTTATGAAAACTATAATTTTATAAAGACTCAACTAATGAAATATAATGATACCACATTCCTTTAAATTCAAGTTATCATGATCAAAACTTGACTTATAGTATTTTAATAGTCATTTTAGTTTATCCATTCGTATGATGATGATATAAGATGATCAAATGAAGCTCAGTATCGAGAGCCTTATAAAGAATATTATAGAAATAAGATGTATATAAGATATCCTTATAATATTTTATTAAAATAGGTACACCATTACATCTTTTATAATCAATAATATATACTGTTTTGAGGTTTTCAATGTGATAATATTCTCTTATAGAAAGTAAATGTGATTATTTGGTAATGGGAAAAAAAATAAATGATACTGCCTTATTATTTCTAGGAGTCAATTATTGTCCTTAGACACTATCTATTTTAATTCCATATTATTTAAATAATGGAATAGTAAGAGTTTTCATGACACCTATAAGATATTTTCTCGTATTATTTATCTTTTGGAAAACCAAACATCTTGATACATAATCAATAATTTCATACTTTACTCTATCCAAAAAAAATAGTTCCTTCTAATCCCAATACATCAAAGGATTACTAGGGTGTATTGATATATTAGAGCTATGATCATCAACCAAAAATAACAAATTTTGTCATAAGTATTTATATAAATCATACATTACTTCTAAATGTCATTACAATATCCACATAAAAAATTTCTTTGAATTTCTTATCGTTCATGACATTAATTTTCATTTGAAAATTCTCATAATTAAATATATAATTTTTTATATTTTAAAATAAATATGGATTAGAAATAATTTTATAATGGATATATTCTCCCCTTTATTAATAATTCACATATCTATCTTTACTATATCCATTAACCTAGTTTTATTTTCAATACCCATTTGGGATACAACTCAATGATCCTTACAACTCAATGCATATATTTCCCTCTTCCCTCCCTAGGGTGGTAGTGTATTCACTAATTATAATCCATGATAGGATCTACTCATATCCTTTACCTAATAATGATATAATTATGTGAAAAGATTTATTTTTTTCTCTTATGGTCTGTTTATAACTCACATATTTTACTATAGAGATAAAATATCCATATCATCAATGAAATGATTATGAATGTGAAATCAATATCAAGGGTTGGATACTTATTTTCAGGATTCAATAATTTTAGTGATTCATATCCAAAAAAATTACCATTTATCGTAATGACATGACCCATTCGATTCTTCGATGAATCACTATATATCACAAATACATCAGTCTGTGATTATGGAGTCAAAATCAGAGCATTGGTCAATATCAACACCCATTACTGAAAACATTATACACATTCCACTTTCCATATAAAAAATAATAAATTTTTTTCTAACATTGTATAGTGGGTTATCTAATCATGAAAAACATGGAATGAATAATAAATAGTAACTAGGAAAACAAATTAAACTACATACATAAAATATGCTCATTGGTGCATGCCACTATATGAAGGAATTTGTGTCTAGATGATCAATTGAGATTACTTCCATAGAGAAAATTTGTATAAGATAATAAAATTCACGAATCAAGAATTCAAATATTCAAAATTTACAAAATTACTCTTTTCTTATAATAATTTAAATAATGATATTCGTGTGATTTCTAGGGTCCTCATAGATTATATAACTCACCAAGACATCATCAATGAATTTAAAAATAAAATTTCCATGATATTCTATAAATAATTTATTCATTATATCTATAAAACTGGAAGTTTTATTACTTAATATAGGAGGTATTTATGTATAATCATAATGTATATATCTCATTCTAGATATTATCTTCATAATATTTTCCTTATTTACTCACAATTAATGATATCGATGATGTAAGTCAATCTTACAAATTTTCTAATATCTATATAGTGGATTCAAAAATTCATCAATGAGAAGTATATGATACATGAAATTTTATTTTAATGGGATTTATTTTGATAAAATTAGTTCATATACTCATTTATAAATATTTTTTCATAAATAAATTTAAAGGGTCTCCCCATGGTGAGATAATATGGATAATAAATCCTTTATCACAAAAATCCCATATTGGGCTCTTCAACTCCACCAATTCAATACTTTCTGATAACCACTGAATTAGTATAACATTATTTGATTATGCAATAATATTAATATTCATTATTAGTTAGAATTACTATTTAAGTGAATTTTACCATTTCAACATTACTTAACATCATTGTTGTTATTCTTGATTAAAGTCCACCATTATCTGGTACCTTTTGTGACACATTATTGATCAACCATTACTATTTATTTTATTTTCAAATTTCATTGTCAGGTTTTCCATTTCATTAGTACCAACAAATTCATTTGGATTAATTGGATATTAATATTAAAAGACCATCATTTTTGACATTCATCCCAAAAAATTATGGGTGAATTGAATTGGACAACATCAAAATAAAATTATTGTATTGGACATGATATAAGTATAATGAAGATTAAATTTCAAATATATGTTGAGGAAACATTGTTTAAAAATTCATTAAACTAGGTATATATTCAATTTGGCATTTGGAGTTTGATCCAGGTGGTCCAATATAATAAATAAACTATGGGACAGATTTCAAGGTTCAAAAATCTACCTCACCATTTTAGGGATAACTCTTAAATGGATGATTAAATTAGTCTAAAAATTTAATATGATTTATAATAGTTACTGGGATACAATTTTGGCTTGTAAGATGATGCTCGATTTTTGAAAAATCAAAGTCGTTCTGGTATGTCAATGTGTAGAGAGAAAATGTATGCATGTTTCCATGGAAATGATCATTTACTGATTATCTACCCACATTCAAAAAAAATTTGGATACCTAATTAATTATTCTAATTTGAAGTTTGTGTCTTGATAAAAGGGACTCTGAGTCTCTATTTATGGTGTAATTTTTCAAGGAAAATGTTGAGTGAGTGTGTTTTATTTTCATTGTAATGTTATAATGCTATTTTATCTTTGTAATGTTGCATTTCTCTGGTAAGTTGTTATAATTTACCTTAGCTTCCTAAGAAACATCATCTTTATCTCAATTACTGTTACTTATTTGTACACATTGATATCGGTTCATTACCATGGGGATTTATTCACAATTTTTTTTTCAATTTCATAACATAATGGTGGAGTATCCATGACTTTTTTATTTTCAATTATTCAATCCCTCTTTATTAAGTCAACTCTCTAATCCCTTTAAAATAATCACATATATGGAATGATAAAAATTATATGGTTTGATTCAAAGGAGTTTTATGGGGTTGGATTTAATATTTTTATCATGTTCTTTGATATTCTAATCAGTTTTTTATTTTATGATTTCTATTCGATGAGTTATTTTATTATTCATTATTAACAACTATAAGGATGAAATATTTTGATTTCCAGTAAGATCCAATTTCTTGGAGTGATTATTAATGTAACCCTGAATGTGAATTGTTGATTATGCTCAGAATTTTTAAAGTAATAAATAAGTGAATGATGTTGGGAAATAACATAATTATTTGGATGCATCTTGACTGAGTGATCTAAAATTTTATAAGATAATAAAAAAGTTAAATATAGACCAATCTATGTACTAGAATCGAATCATATTCACTAATTGTTTACAGATAAATAATTTGGTCTTTCATTCATAAATTAAAACCATTTTATTATTAAATATTGTATACTTAAATCCCAGTTGAAATTAACACCTATGTTGTCCACTATATAACCAATCTTTCCAAAAAATCTGAGTTACTTATGGAATCTTATTTAGTCCCCATGTATTCAAAACCTACATGTAATATTAGGACTTCTTATACATTTATAATAAATGTGGGTGAGACCAAATTTTGGAATCATTGTCGGGGACCCAATTCAGTCTTCCCAAAAATCATTGTATTCTCCATCATTCTACTTTTCTCACCCCAGTTTCTCTTATCTTTTCCTATTATATTTGTGTGTGTCCTGAGAATATTGAATCCCAATTTTAGTATACTAAAATGGAGTATCTTTCACATTATCCTACTATAAACCCAATCTAGAATTAAATGGAAAATCTATTTTGGAAAGCATCTAACATAGAAAATTTATTTGAAAAATCATTGAATGATTACGCAACACATGGGGATATGTACAATCATTGGGATGATGAATGATTAAATTATATATTTCCATCCCTATCAAGGATGTTTGAAGAGATCAATCATAGGGAGGTCCATGAATATCAACCTCATATCCAATCTGTTTATCAGATAGTTATTGAACAATTTTGTAATGAAATGGAGAGAATTAATTTTGAGTTTTGATCATTAATATTAAAACGACACATAATTTAAACTATTATGGAACCCATTAATACAATTATATTCTCTTCTATTTCCTTATGTTGATTTTTTATTTTCTCATGAACCACTCATGTAAATAATGAATAAATAACACTTGAATTTTATATAGTAAAATAATATAAATGAATTATTGAAGGGCCTTTAAATAAAGACAAAGTTGAATTGTTGGATTCAAAAGAGGAGAATATATCACCGGGGATTGAATATTATGTACGTAACTCCCTTAATGAAATATTAGGACCATTGATAAATAAAACATTTGGAGAAATCAAATCATGGATTCCATATCCACTCTTGACATTCATCTATCCAATTTGGGGGATGAATGATATATTCATAAAAAACCAATTCTTTCAAAAAACATTGAAGAAGAAAAATATTTTGATTAAAATATCCAATATCCTTTAGGAAATTACATCCACCCCATACTCAAAATTATTTTCCATCCATACCCGCTTAATTAATCCTCCATTGGTGATAACCAAGATATTTCGGTTGTCATTCATTCATCTATTGAAACCAATAATTTAGGAATTATCATTCTTCTCTTAGGAAAGACTAAAGAAGCAACTGGATAAACCATTTTTTATATTCCAAGGATTTTCCCACTCATTGGAGTAGATGTGTTTTTACCTGAAATAGATTCTAATAAAATTATTAATCTCAATCGTATATAATTGGAGGTAAATAAATTCTGTTAAATGTTGAAGGTTCGTTTTTCTAAGTTTGGGGGTTCATGTCGAGATAATGAAATTAAACAATGAGATTTCTTGGAGGGAACCCAAATTATATGATGATTTTATTTTATTTTAATTCATATAATTTTGTGTTCTTAGTGTCTGTATTTAGTAAAGGGAACCTCAAGAGGTTTCTATTGTGTTCTAATTTTGTTCATGTATAAGAATCAGTGGATGCATAGGTGTTGTATTTTTAGAAAAATATTTTTTCTTAAAAGAGTTTAGATAAAATCATTTGTTCTTAATGAGGCATATCCTAGTGATATGGAGATCAAAGGAGTAACTACGAGGAACAAAAAAATCAAATTCAACCACTAGGTGAAATCATTACATTATTATAATTTTCAATTTCCTTTTTGAACTCCTATTTTCTTCCTCACCCCCTTCTGAATATTCATTTATTTCAACACTGGAGAGAATGTTATTATATGATGGTGTGGGATTAAAAGAAAGAAAAAAAATATTGGGTCAATGGAAATTTTCATGTTCATAAATTGAAGAATAATTTTTATTAACCTAGAATATGATAACACACATTGAAATCATTATAACTTAATATCAAATAGTTTTTATGCCTTGTTTCTGATTGTAATTGATTTTTAAATTTATGAGTATAGATTTTCGAATTTGTGGCTATCTGATGTGATTTTTCACCGTCTATATTTTCATTCAATTAATAATAAATTGATAATGCATGTCTATTAGATTTTGGGTGTATGTTTTATTTCTCAAGTCCCTTTTATCATAGTCTGTGTTTTAGGGGCACCTTTTATTTAATTTGAGTACCTTAAAAAATTTAATAAATACCACCTAGAGAAATGTTTTTCTAAATGTTTTGGGTTTAACACATGGTGATCAGGACTCCATAGTTTTATTTCATAGTAATAGGCTTCAATTCTCTATTGTAGAGCATAGAATTTAAAAATGTGTGGCGTTTGGTACTTGGGGATCATGAATCCATAGTTTCTTTTCCTAGAGATGGTTTTTTCATATCCAAGGTGCTCAAAAAACCCAAAAAAATTGATACTCATTTTATGGTTTAATGTGATTCCCACCTAGTGCATTCATTTATTTTCCCCTTAAAAAATAATATTTACCCCGTTTCTTTTCTGATGCACAACACATCCTCTTGATTAATCAAAACTGGATGAAATTTGTTGATGAATTTGAACTAAAGAATGGGAATGGGATTGGGATATTCTTCTGTTCCTAGAATGTTATAAATTATTTTATTATTTTAATGATTGTTTTCTATGAATTCAAAATTTTGATCATTGTATGTTGAATTTTTTTTGGAAAAGGTAAATAAATTTTTATATTTTTGTGATACATATTCCTCAGGACTAGGAAAACCAAAATTTAGAGGTGCGATTAGCCACAAAATGAGGCTAATATTATTTAATTATATTATAATATTCATATTCATCATTATTTATAAACACCATTTTAGTGCATTCTACAAGTTGATCATTATATCACATCACGGTTGTAATTATTATTTAATGTGACTTATTAAATGGTACATTTTGTGACACATTATTGTTCACCCATTGGTATTTAAATGAAATTAATATTTCATTATAATGTTTCTCATTCCATTATGACTAGTTAATTCTTTTGGGTAACTTGGAGATTCATATTGGAAGACCACCATTCTGGACATTCAACCTAGAAAATTATGGGAAACATGGATTTGATATCATTCAAATAAAATGACTATATTAGAAATGATACAAGTCCAATGATTCTAAAATATAAAATATATATATCGTACTTCTTGGATAAAATTTCATTAAATCTATGTCAAGTCAAATTATTTCATTTCAAGGGTGATATAGGTGGTCCAATTTGAACAATAAATTCTGGACCATATTTCATGGCTCGAAAATCCATCACACCATTTCGATAATATCTCATAAAAGGATTATCCAATTTGGGTTAATATTTTACAGGACTTAGAAGATTTCATGGGGTATATTCTATTCTTCTATGAATAATACCAATTCATTAAAAATCAAGGTCTCTATAGATCTTCAATGAGGGAAGATGAAGTTTTAGCATGACATAATGGAAATGATGAATGATTAATTATCTACTCACATTCCTAAATTTTTTTGACACCGATGTTAATAGATCAAATTTGAATGGTGACTCTCTACTAAAGGGACTTCGTGGATTTGTTTAAATTGGAAATTTTCAAAGAAAATGTCGATTAGTTGTTCTTTACACTCATTGAAATGTTATGATGCCACTTTTTATTTGTAATGTTGTATTTATCATGTATATTGTTTGAATTCACATTAGATTCTTAATAAACATGTTACTTTCTAAAGTTCTATTACTTATTTTTACATGTTTATAACCTATAATTAGCATGTGGATTTATACTGCCACAAAGCATACTGGGTACCTGAGTACCTGATTACCGAGGAAGCCCCAACATGACTTGAAGGGTGTTCCCAATCCCCATGGGATGGTTACTAGAACCTGGAATCATACAACATACTAGTGGGAATTATTTTTCCATAGGAATTAGAAAGAAAAATATAAAGAACTATATGAATATAAAAAAAACTCCAACAGGAGTAAGAGTACCAGGATACAGCGAGGCATAAACTCCAAATAACTACAACCCAAGGTACTAAATAGGAAAAAATCCAAGGTCCCAAAAGACACAACTCTCTATGTAGAGAGCTCAACATTTGGATACACCTACAAGAGGTCCCTTCCCTTTTCTTGAGTTTTGATGAAGAAAGTATACAAACTCCTGATGGATAATGTCAGGTGTGAGCCAAAGCCCTGTAGGATACCAACAAAGATTCCATAAAATATTCCATATATAGATTAACTAAACAAAAGCTTTAAATTTTCAAAATATTCTAGTTTGGAAATTCAACATAATATTTAATCAAAACATGATAAAAATTTAGATATGATGGAGAATTCATCCAAAGAACACGATTTACTTTAAAAGAGATGGAATATTTCTAAAATAATGGATTAATTGAATCATTTGTATGAAAAAATTAATATAAATTCAGTAGGCATGTAAATAGGTTCTATATAATATTGGCATAAATTTATATCTGAAATATAAATAAACAAGAGAGCAAAATTGTCATCTATCAAAAGGTACGATAGTATAAAATAGCTATAGGACTTCGCGCTCTCTATGAGAACTCATCAAAATGTGTATGCACATGTCCTTATATTACTGGACAAAGGAGACTCATCACCAACCCATCAAGGATGTTACCCATCACATGTATGTTTTAGAATGTTGTCATAGCGTATAGTGTTTGCAAGTAACTCACTAACTAACAGATTCTTTCATGAACACTTACATGATGGGAGAAATATTTTAAGACTGGTTAAAATGTGATCAATTCCCTTCTTCCATTTCCAAAATTCCAATTTCTTTCCATTTAAAACCAAACTGATTTTTTCCAAAAATATGCCTTTTTCACAAGATAAATCCCCTAGATTTTTGTAAAATAATTTTATCCATTTTCATGAATTTGAAATCGATTAAATATTTGTTTCCGACGCTTTTACGTCGGGGCGCGCGTCCATTTCTGTCATGCATGGGAGGACGCGCGGCTTGTTGCCCCACATTCCCACTTTCCAAAGGCAGGCGACATCCATTCCTTATTTAGGGACATCTACTCCTTGATTGAAACTGGGATGATGGGATGTCGGTTCTTCCTTCCGTGGATTCCTCCTTGGAACTCATCACCTAGTCCGGGTCTCCCTCATAGATTTAAGACGGGTTCATGAAGCTCTTTCCTGGCGCCATATCTACATGGACTCTATTTAATTATGCTACTTCTGTCGAGACGCTCCATGGGGTCTTGTCGGGGCAGAAACCTTCAGTGAGGAGAATAGTCACGTTGGGGTGTCGTTGGCATGTCTTGACACTGGGGATCGGCATGTCTGTATTCTGTCCCTTATCACAGGGCTTCTCAAGGGTGCGGAAGCCCGAGGCATCCCACATCGAACGCAGGGATTGTGTACCATCTGAGGTTTTCCTCAGCTTCCCATATTTAACACGGGGTATGTCGCGAGTTTAACATCTTGTGGAGACGGATCAGGCTGAAGGACACCCTAGGGGGAACACCGATGTTGGGGCCAGCATGTGGGCGGCTTCCCAAATACCATGGAATTGGATGGGGTGGCATGATCTCACCGGGATGTGGCGGCCCGGGTAAGGATCAGGATGGATGGTGGAGTGACGGGCTTGAACCTCGTGGAGGCTTCCTACATATCCCCATGACAGGGAATCAAAGTCCGCGTAGTTCGGTGGTACGGTGGGACACCTGAAGAGACGACCCGTGAGAATGAACACATGGATTGGAGCCTGGAGGAAGTAAGACCCCCAGGATAGGGCATGAGATTCCCAAGGAACGTGGGCTCAAGGGGGGAGTCAGGATGAGATGTGGGTGTGAGGCATGGGGCTTACGCTCTGAGACGGCCCAAGAGGGGGAATATAGTTTAACGTCATGCGGGACGTGATACAGTTTAACATCATGCGGGATGAGATACAGTTTAACGTCATACGGGACGAGGGCCTTTGGGGCTTACGCTCTGAGGTGGCCCAGAGTGGTCGAGGAACCGACGTGGAGAGGTCGGAACAACCGGGCGGTGGTCTTGAACCTCGTGGAGGCTTCCTACATACCGTGCGTTAGCACAGATCAAAGTCCACATAGTTCGCTGGGATGGGGCTTATGCTCTGAGGCAGCCCATAGAGGATTTCATGGTCGATGCGCACTCTAAGGCCACGTGAGTCATGTTCGATGTGAGAAATAAGAGGCAGCATGGACCAGACAATCACATTGCAAACGGTGCGTCCGTGAGAAGCAGAAAGGGGCTTACGCGTTTTGCGGCCCAAAGAGGAAACAGGTCCTTATGCGTGGTTAGTGGCCCTTGGTGCCGGGTCTTACTCCAGGGTGGAGGCTCGTGGTGCGACAAAGCACTGTGGGAAAGGTACTCCACTAGCCTTGGCAGGGGGAAGTACGAAGATGCATGGGTGAAACCTTCCACAAGAGAGACTAGGGGCTTATGCTCTGAAGCAACCCTTCCCCCGTGGACAAACGCCACTCCGACAAGGAGGATCTCATTCCATGTGAGGAATAGTCCATTCCCGTGGAGATGAGTGGGCGTAAAGAATACCCGAGCCGGGGGGGACCCTGCGTGCGAAGCACGGGGTCGGACCATAGTTTAACGTCATGTGTTAAGGACGAGATGCTTAGATGTTTAACGTCCTGCAGCTTGGATGAGGTGGGTTCTCTCCACACCCCTAGGGCTTACATGCCCAATGACCTCTAACCCTTGTGGGAGGGAAGGCATCGGCAATGCCGTATTGAAGGGGGGTCGCAGTGCGAACCATTGAGGGGTCCATGTTATCATGGATATGCGAAGAAGCAATAGCCGTTAGCGTGCCTATGCGGAGAAGCATAAGGCAGAGAAACGCAATGGGAAACACCGCCCAAGGGACCTTTAGGTTACCTCGTACGAGCCTGGAAGGCCGTACGGGAAAACAACGCATGGCGCGCATGCCCGACAGGGGAGACATCAGGTTCCGGCACAGAGAAGCAGCCAAGGAGCATCAAGGTGAAGGGTCTTGGGTTTTGTGTGCAAAGAGAAGGTTTGCGTGCAAAACACTGGGATGGTGTGCAATTGTAGCTAGGGGATTGTGCACGGATAGGGAATTGCGCGCAAGGTATTGCACACATGGAAGGGGATTGCGCGCACAGGACACGGATTGCACGCAAGGAAGGAACCCGGAGGAGGGGGAAAATTCGCTTAAGCCAGTGGAGTTGCGTGCAAAGGCGAACCCCGGGACAAGGTTGTGTGAAAAGGGGAATTACCTGGAAGTCATATTGAACGTGGGGGGAGTCGAATTGCGCGCACGAGAGCCGATCCGAATTCCGCAACCCCCAAACTGTTTGGGGTCGCCTTCTATTTATAGGCCTTGCGAGGCGCGGAATCCAGGCGGCGCGTGAAATCTTCTGCGCCGGGAACCATCGGCACGCAAAACCTCGCCGCGAGGAACCGAGGCGCGCAAAAATTTTGCGCCTCACCGGCTTGATTATGCGCATCATGGGGATACTTCGTGCGAAATATTTTATTTTGCGCAAGTCTTCCTTTATTTCGCGCACCACTTCCCGGGCCTCCAGACCGGGCCTCTGATTTCGAATATTACTTCGCTTTGCCAGTTCGAAACCTCCTCCAGGAGTTACGGACATTTTTCAGCATCTACAAATTCCCCCTCTCAGAATTGGATCGGCGAGAGGTCACAACGGTCAAATTTCGAGGGAAACGCCGAAACGCCAAAGCAGGGTCACTCCCGGGCGCTTAGCACGCAAAAAAACCATGCGGCACGCAAAATGACGGGTCGGCGTGGAATTTACCTTCCACGCGGCACGGATCCATGGATTCACCTATAAAAATAGGCGTTGGGTCCCAAATCCATACTTTATCTTTTTCCGCGCGATAGGCTTATCGCTCTCGTGCACGAAATTTCTCCTGCGGTTGCTCGTAAAAACGCTCTAGCAGCGCAGAATTCCTTCCGAATTTTGGCCGTCTTTGTGCACCTGCTTAGGATATTCCGCGCTTAGCATGCCGATTGCACGCCCATCTCCTGGATTTCACGCCGGCACTTTATATTTCACGTAGTACTCACCGATTCTGCGCACAACATCCTGATTTCGTGTAACTCCCGAGATATTCGAGATGGCCGCAAACCGAGTTGATGAGGGGGAAGTCACCGCTCGTAGGATAGAAATGGCGGCGAATGGGGAGGTTTATGGCGCCAAGGTGATCATCTCCAACAACCTGACCTTGTTCAATCTGCTGACTCCGGCCCAGAAGATGTATCCCCTATCTGACAACCTCCCGCTCTGGAACTTTGGCATGCTGGAGGAGGTGCCTCTGCTGGGATTTGAGGTGGAAACGCCGAAGTCATGGGTGACCTGGGAGGACGAGCTTCCTCGCTACAACATCACCAACAACGGCCGTCCTTCCAGGGAAACCAGACATATGGACGTATATGTCCTGAACCTGAGGACCAGGACTATTATCGGCGATGAGCCTGTCGTAGAGAATTCTTCGGCCCTCTATGCGAGTATGTTCCGTCAGAGCGTCACAGATTAAATGAAAGACTGGATGAAGGATTGGGACCTACGGTCCGGGGGAAACTTCACCAGCGAGTGGGCCTGGGCGTTCTGAGTTCTTCATACCTGTGACTAGTTTGGGGATGAACTACGGTATATCGGCCTGTTCGAGGTGGTATGGACATCGCAGTTCCACTTCCACCGTCAACCTGAGCTCGGGTCGGAGCTATTCACCTAGTGGTCTCCTGATACCAATACATTCCACCTTCATCATGGGGAAGTTGGCATTAGTCTCTGGGATGTTCACCGCATCGAAGGTATCCCACTGGAGGGCTACCAATATGACGAGTTCGTTTCTCCACAGAACACCTGGGAGGACAGGTCACAGACGCCTATGCTGAGGTGGCACCTGCTGGAGCTGGCCAAAGAGAGGCTGGGGGTCAAGGACTTCCTGAAGGACATTTCCTACAAGGGCTGGTTCAGCCTGTTCCTTGAGAAGGATCCGTCCGTCAAGATGCCAGGACGGGGTAAACGGTGCCCAACCGCAGCTCAGACGAGTAGGGATGGGTCATACTGGAGGACCCTAGAGGCGGGGAAATACCAATCATGGGGCTATCACGTCATCGAGGCCCGGGACCCAAACATCCAGTATGATGGGTTCCTTGCCACCTTCCTGAGCGGGTGGCTCCTGCCGATGCGGGACGCGAGGATGGGCGTCCGTCCAGTAACACTGGTGATGGCGGGTACCATGGTCGCCAACAAACGGTTCAACTTGGGAATCCATGTACTGGCCAAGATGTATGCCATCCTGGGATGCATCTCACGAGGGGGGTCACCTCGAAGAGTATGTGGCCCCTTTCAGATCTTCCACGACTGGGTGGCGGCTCACCTTGGCGGGTACACTTTCCCAAATGCCATCCGTCCTCCGGGCAATGGACTGCGACCGTCCTTGCTGAACATCGCAGGGGTGGCGCCAATGATGCTCAATGAGGATGGCGTGAGAATCCGCATTGGCAACCACAAAAACTTCCACTTCAGCCCGTTCCCCACCCCGGTCGGCCAGATGGTGGACAACGGGCGAGGCTCTCTGGACAAGCAGGAGTATTTCCAGAGCATTCGGGGCGGGGTGCTCGTGGCTCGGATCGACGGGACAGTGATCTGTGAGCCTTACGTGCCATCCCGATTCTACAGGCAGTTCAGGTGCCTCCAATGAATGCCGAAGAAGGTATTCACGGCTGTCTGGTAGGAGAAGAATCATTGCATTCTGTGCCAGATGTGGTTGATGTTTACCACCTTCGGCTCTATCGATGTCGTTACTCTTCCTCCCACCGAGGTTGATGTTGTCCTAGCAACTGAGTATGCTGAACACTAGACCATCGCGTACCCTGAGGGGCTTTTACGCAAGCGATTTCGTCAACTCGAGGTTACTCGCGCAGAAACCGGGCGACGAGAAAGAAGGCAAGGTGCTGCCGGAAGGGGGAAACCAAGGGTACGTCAGGCAGCGAGGCCTACACAGGCCGGGACTTCAGCAGCGGGAACATTACATAGCACTGCCGTGACCTCGTTGCCTGTGGGGGGGTCACATGAGGCGGCCAGGGAACTACCCGGGAAGCAGATAAGATACCTGCTCGAACTTTCCCAAGATGCAATTTTCTCGACACTGTGGTCAGCTTGGATGACCCTGCGACCATCGCTGAGTGTTGAAGTCGTCTGGAAGAAGATCATGCAAAATGGGATCCAACTGCCAGAGGTCGGGCTCGTTCTAGTTACTGACCTGGTGAACTTCCATCGGCGACATGCTTATCTGACGGCAATGGACACATACGCATGCCAAAGGGGTCGGCGTGCGGAGCCACCTTTCATAGTGAAGGTGATGCTCATCCAGGAGCATGATCTTGAAGTGATGTCGCCGGGAGAAGGCGGCAGTGACGAGGAGTCGAAGGGGGGGGGGGACAAGAGAAGATGAAGGCGAAGGAGAAGATGAAGAAGAAGAAGAACCCGAAGATGAGGGGTCGCAAGGGGTGACCTACCAAGGGAGTCTCCGAGAGAGCAGTGATATTGTCGGCTCTGATCTCGACATAACCGAGATACTCGAGGTCTGTCTCTATCTTCATTCATTTTCCTTCTTCATCCATTCTCCTTTCCAATTTCCCAACCATCTCTATGCCTCACTCAAGAGTGGATGAGTGTTGGACGTGTGTCCCCACTAGAGGAGGGAGGAGAGGAACCGGTGGGATATGATGGGGATCCGAAACCCATCATTGAATTAACAAGAGTAGAGGGGTCTCCTATTAAAACGGCTCCTATAGAGGCCAAAACACTGGAGACCGATGATTTGGACTCCTGTAAGTCTCACGCTTCACTAATGGAGCTTGGTATCAAAAGATCCCAACTAATCAGTGCACGCCTTGCGCAGTGATCTCAATATTGGAGGCTCGTCAGGCTGCGGCTCCTGGGCCGTCTGTGAGTGGACCAGTGGCAGACATACCACCTCATTCAGAACATGCTCCCTACACTGAGTCGGCCCCAACAATTGGTGAGCAGGGGGCAGCGGACATCAGCGACACTGTTCTTGAGGTGAGGTCGGAAGCTGATGGAGGCATCATCGTTGCTGGGGTGAGAGAGGAAGGTCACCCGGACATCGAGGATCCTATTCCTCACGAAGGCATCCCTGGGGCAGATCCTGCTGCCGATCTGCCGGCTACCTTCCCTATGTACCGACCCGCTGACCCTAAGGAGATAGATGACTCAGACTCAGAGGCAACTGAGGAGAGCTGGATGACATGACGCAAAGGGTGGAAGTGTATCAAGAACTTTCTCAGACAGCCCCAGTCGGATTGGTTGAGGCGGATGGGATCACTCTAGACCTGGCTGCGCTTCCTATGTGCCGGAGGGGATCACGCTCAGTGCCTTCATCTGACGGTTCGTGATTACATGGCCGAGAAGATACGTGAGAGCAGCCGGCACACCGACGTTTCCCAGTGTCGGGAAAGATCGGTGAGCGCCCAAGCGTCGCTGAGGGTGGAGTGGGAAGTCCGACACCTCGAAGGGCAGGTGGAAGATAAGGAGGCCTTCATTGCAACATGCTCTGAGCTTGTGGAGCAACTGACGGCCCAGCTGGCTGACGCGCAGTAACAACTGAGGGAGGTGAATCACCAGATGACCGTACTTCGAACTGAGCAGGTGCAGGCACAAGATAGGGTTTGCGAGCTGCGCTCTACGGTGGTTGATGAGGAGAGAGTCTTCAAGGAGCGATAAGCAGTCCTGGAGGCTACTAGCCAAAGGGTAGCAGCACTGGAAAGATCGATTCAGCACGCTGATCCCTAACGGCTTTGTTTTGGCCATCTCATGAACTTCTTGCTTGTACTGTTCATCATCTCAATCCAATACATGGCCAAATACATTCATTTGTACACTTGGTTTAATATGCTCAACCATAATTCCAAAATGAATAACAACTCATCCCTAAGCTTTTGTGGGTCACACCCAACACGAGAAGCAAAGGATACTCGTGCTATCATTTCTTCCAACTGTGGGGCATTGACTAAGCTTTTGGCATCCGAAATTGGGCCTGGATTTCTGAGGAGACCTCAGACCGATTGATATATCACCTTCTCAATGTGCTCTGACACACGAGCGGGGCAATGCTGGGGGCATTGAAATCCATCCGAACATAGGGAGATGGAGAGGGAAGGTGAATCACGCTGCCCAAATTCAGAACACTATGGGGAGCGACGATGGAGGATAACTGTTAACCATGGTGGAAATACAACATACATATCGTGTTGGCCTGGAATGGGGACAATAAATGAGGGCTGACTGTTGTCCATGTTCGCAACACGGGGCCTAACTCAAATATCGTCGGTCAGTTTTTCGGAACGTTGGCCTAGGATAGCAGGAAGACCATAGGTCTATCATCCATATTGCTACAATAGGAGGACCAAAGGTCTATCATCCATATTGTGGTAGAAGGCGGACCAAATTCTATCATCCATACTGTTAGGGGGTCCCGTCAAACATGACCAGTCCTTCGGAACGTTGGCCCAGGATAGTAGGCGGACCATACTATTAGGGGGTCCCATCGAACATAAAAGGGAATGAGGATCCGAATAAAGGGGCACGCAAAGCATGGAAGGTGGAGTGGTGGTTTGTTCGAACAGAGTCCAACACTCCTGAAATTGCGCCACCGTGGCAGAGGCGCATTAGGCGGACATACCGACCTAATCACGGGTCGTCCCAACTTTCAGGCAGGACCTCTTTGGCGAGAGAACTGCCGCTTCCCATTATTACCATGGGGCATCCCGAACTTATTCGGGGTAGATGTCCCGATTACACTACTTCCCAAGAATTCTGACCAAGAGGCCGATAATAAGGAGGGACGGGGTATGGTAATCCCTAGGGCTGGACCCAAAACAAAATGTCTGGGCATTCCTACGAATCTCATTAGGATGAGAATCAAGCAACACGTAGTTCTAGAAGAACAGTTTAACATCATGTTGGGCAAAATATAGTTTAACATCATGCGGGATGAGGGACACATCTCATCTGGGGATAGGCATGGCACGACGAGTAACCTGATGTGAATGAGGACATAATCCCACACCACACCGTACAATCCCACAAGAGAGAGCGAGTCGTAGAAATCCAAAGAAATGATCTTAGTTTTAGGTCTTAGAACTCAGACCAAAGGAGAAGGGGAATGGAAGACACATGGTAAAGCGATTGAAAAACCCAACATGAATGTGGCAAAGCCCTGCTTACTATGTGCTCCCAAGGACGCGTTTAAGACGAGAGACCCAGCGCGAAAAGTTAGGTTGGGCCTGTGGGGAAGTTCCCAGGCGCTCCTACCTATCTCATAAGGATGAGAATCAAGCCATACGTAGTTCTTGAAAGGAATCATGGCACGATGTGGCGCCTACACAAAGGAATAAGGAGTCATGCGGGTCTAGCCCTCACACCAAAAGAAGCGGCATTTGATATATCTTGTTTGTTCTTGAAGGTAAATGGTTTTTCTTTTGTGGGGAGACTGGCCTAGGGTATAAATTCCTGGCATCTCCACAATAATCAAGCTGTAACAAGCATTGACAAGTGGCATGGTAATCGAACAATACATGGCGTGATGTCCCCCATGGGGAGGTCATCACAATGCAATTCCATTTTTCGTCGTGCGGCAGGACGATATCATCACAGTTTAAGGTCTCATGGTAGGACCAACAACACAGTTTAAGGTCATATGGTTTAGACCAACAACATAATTTAAGGTCATATGGTTTGGACCAATAGCACAGTTTAAGGTCATATGGTTTGGACCAACAGCACAGTTTAAGGTCATATGGTTTGGACCAACAACACAGTTTAAGGTCATATGGCTTGGATCGACAACATAGTTTAAGGTCGTATGGCTTGGACCGACAGCACAGTTTAAGGTCGTATGGCTTGGACCGACACCATAGTTTAAGGTCATATGGCTTGGACCGACAGCACAGTTTAAGGTCGTATGGCTTGGACCTGGGGGAGTACGCACGATGCGATAAAGCATACCTGATGCGAGTGAGGGCGTATTCTCATACCATCACTGCACGTGATTCCAAGAGAGGAGCCTCGGGCCAAGGGGTCGACGAGGGTCCAACCATCAGGAGGGGGATAGGAGATGCTAGCTCCCAACTGTGTTGGGCCCGAAACGCAATGTCCGGGCGACTCCTCGTTTCCCATGGGGATGAGGTTCAAGATGCATGCAACCTATAAAGAAGAAACCCAAGCACATACTCTAGCGCTCAGATTGCAGGAGCCCCGAGAGATATTGTTACGCAGCTTGGTCTGTCTGACATGTGGGGGTGTACAGAGGGTTAGTACAAGGAGTTTCGAGATTCCACCTTGACACGGTGGGGAGGAACATAATGTGAATCATGAAACCAACATTCAGGGCCCGGGGAAGCCGACGTGATGACTGAGGATTACTGCTGACCATGTTCGCAACACAACATCCTGTCGTGTTAGCCATGGGGACAAACAAATGAGCATCAACTGTTGACCATATTTGAAACATAGGATTTGTATCAATTTGTTTTCTAAAACCCTCGGGGGAATTGTCCTGTGACGGTAGGAGAGCCCTTAGGTGTTGTATCCAGGCCATTATCGGGGGTCCCGCTGGGATTGAAGGATGATGGGGGCCCAAATTAAGGGGAACATGAAGATTGGAAAGTGGATGGAACTTGACTAAGTTGAATCCGACACTCTAGGTCCTAGACTAGAGTACTCTGAACACATTAGCAGACCACTGGAAAGGGTCAAAGGGCTCAGTATGAGAGCGGCCAAAAGATGGCAGATCCACGGGAAAAGGGGGCGTAATGCCAAACAACCTGGCAACCGGGAGATCGTGGGATCTCCTAAGAGATGGGGCTGGACCTGACATCTAGGTGTTCAGGTGGTCCTACATATCCCATAAGGATGGGAATCAAGTCGCATGTAGTTCTAAAAGAACAGTTTAACGTCTTGTAGGACGAAATAAGGATCTTAGTTTTAGGTCTTAGAACTCGGACCAAAGAGCCCAGATGTAGGGCAAAATGTAGTTTATGGTCATGCTGGACCGGGTGCAGTTTAAGGTCATGTGTGACCGCACAGTTTAAGTTCATGCAGGACCAACAAGAGGCTTAGGAAAATTACTACATGAGGAACCTGTCATTGGTGGGAGGAGTTATGCACTCACCATCCATAGTCACCAGGGAACACGCACCATTAGGATAGACCTTATGGACAATAAAGGGCCCCTCCCATTTGGGCTCTAACTTGGGTGGTTTCCTGCCGGGAATCATTGGCGCTCTAAGATCCAGCACTAGGTCACCTTGCAGGAAGGAGTGGAGGCAAACCTTCTTATTGAAAGCTCGAGTCATCCTGCTCTAATGCCTTTACAAGTTATGTAAAGCACGAATCCTACTTCCGTCCAGCGCTTCCAATTCGGCTAGACAGATTTCGGTAACTCTATCCGGCGCTTGCTGGTTGTAGACCGATGTGCGCAATGAGGGCAACTGGATCTCAATGGGCATGATGGCCTCAGCTCCGTATACCAGGGAATACAGAGTCACCTGGGTGGAGTTACAAGTCGTCGTCCTATAAGCCCAGAGAGCGTTGGGGAGATTTTCTGGCCAACTTTTCTTGTTCTGACCAACCATCTTTTTCAGAATGTTAGAGCGGGTTTTGTTTAATGCCTCAATTTGTCCATTCGCCTACGTATGGTAGCTGGAGGTGTGGTTAGAGCAAATGTTGTACTTAGCGTACAATTTCTTCAGCTCGGCTGCTCGGAAGTTGGTTCCGTTATCCGTGAGGATAGCGTGAGGTACTCCAAACCAATAGATGATATTGTAGCTCACGAAGTCAGCGATAGAACAGGACTTGACTTCCCTGAGTGGGATTTCCTCTGCCCACTTCGAGAAGAAATCCGTAGCAGTTAAGATGAACCGGCACTGGCGGGCCGTCGCCGGCGGGTAAGGCCCTACGACATCCAACCCCCAGACTGCAAAGGGCCAAGAATACTTGGTAGTATGGAGAGGCTCCAGTGGCCGATGTAAAAAGTTAGCATGAACTTGGCATGCATGACACCTCTTGGCATACTCGATGCCGTCATAGATCATGGAGGGCCAGAAGTATCCCAGCCTCCGAGTCTAGTGAGACAACTGCGACTCGGCCTGGTGGGCACCACAGGAACCAACGTTCACTTCTTGCATGACCTGTGGAATCTCGACTCCTTGAAGACAACGAAGGAGAACACCATCAAACCCGCGCTTGTAAAGGAGATGCTCAAGGCTGGGACCGGTTTGAAGGGTGAACTACGGCATGCGGCGTCAGATTCGTTCTCACTCGGCTCGGTCCAGCGGAAGATTTCTGTGCTGGAGATATTCAACCAAGGGCGTCCTCTAGTCAGGAACTGTCTCGATCACCACACCTGAAGCCCCCGAGGATCCTGACGTAGGGGTGCCAGTGGTGAGATGGTTCACTCGCGGGCCACGATCGCCCTCCCGAATAATAAGAGCAATGACTCTTTGGTGCGCCACGTGGATGATTAGGTCATCCTGTTCGGGCTCCGCAAGTGATGCGGCCAGGCTGGCCAAAGCATCTTCTCAACTGTTTTGCGACCGGGGAATGTGAACGACCTCTGTCTGGGAGGGGAACTTAGCCATTAAATGGAGGGTGCACTCCAGTAATGGCATGAGTTCTGGATTTCTGACAGCATAGTCACCATTGACCTACTTGAAGACTAGCTCAGAGTCCCCTTTTACATATAGATGGGGTACGTCAACCTCGAGAGCCAACTCGAGGCCAGTGATGAGGGAATGATATTCTGCCTCATTCTTGGTGCAACCTTTTGACAACAGGAATGAATATGGGAGAACGGCTTGCTCTGGGGTGATTAAGATGATACCTAGGCCCACTCTGTTAAGCCTAGGATCGTTGAGTCTTCTACCGGTGGGGCTCCGGGAGGCACCGTCAAAGTGCATCTGCCAGCATGGGATGGTGTGATCAACTGAGAGGATTGCCTCATCAGGAAAGCCTAGATCTAGTGGTTGTTCTGATGAGGTTGGGTGGGCAGCTAAGAAGTCTTCCAATGCCTGTCCTTTGACAGCCTTCTAAGGTACGAACCTGATGTCGAACTGCTGGAGGATCACCGCCCAGCGCGCCAATCGGCCGGTCAACATAGGTCGGTTCAGAATGTATTTCAACGGGTCTACCCGAGAGACCAGCTATACCTCATGGTGCTGCAAGTAGTGCCGCAATTTCTGCATGGAAAATACGAGCGCCAGGAATCTCTTCTCGATGAGAGAATATATAATTTCTACGTCGAGGAGCATGCGGCTGAGGTAGTAGAGGCTATTCTCTGTTCCCTCATTGTTCTTCTAGGCGAGAAGTGCGCCAAGGGATCGCTCTAGGGCGGTCACGTAAAGGACCATCGGCTTTCCGGGAATGGGTGGCATCAGGACCAGAGTTTGAAGCAGATACCGCTTGAGTTCCTCAAAAGTGATCTGACACTCTTCGTTCCATCCATAGGCGGTGCCTTTCTTCATGAGCCGAGAAAAGGGCTTACACTTGCTGTCCAGATTCGCAATGAATCGACTTATATAGTATAAGTGGCCTTGGAGGCCTCGAAGCTCCTGAATATTATTCAGGGGAGGCATCTGACTGATGGCCTTGATCTTAACTAGGTCGATCTCGATGCCTCGATACCTAATAATGAATCCAAGAAACTTTCCGGAGGTGACCCTGAAGGCGCACTTCAACGAGTTCATCTTCAAGTGGTGAGAACGGAGGAAGCCGAACACTCTCTCAAGGTCTTTGAGGTGGTCCTGGCGCTGACGAGATTTAACCACCAGGTCGTCCACGTAATACTCCACCAGCATCCCGAGGATCGGCTTGAATATGCGGTGCATAGACCGTTGATAGGTGGAACCCGCATTCTTCAGGCCGAAGGGCATAACCTGGTAGTAGAAAGTACTCTGGGGGGCCATGAAGGCAGTGAACTCTTCATCCTCGGGGGCCATCCGGATCTGGTTGTACCCGGAGTACCCATCCATGAAGGAGAGGGCTTGGAACCCGACCGTGGCATCGATCAACAAATCTGTCACGGGAAGGGGAAAATCATCCTTCGGACAGTGGCGATTGAGATCGCGGAAGTTGATGCAGACCCTGATTTGCCTGTTCTTCTTCCTGACTGGCACAATGTTGGCTAGCCACCTAGGGTACTGGACTTCATTGATGAAGTTGGCCTTGATGAGCTTATCAACTTCGGCCTCAACCATGGCACCATGAGAGGGGTGCATCTTTCTGGGAGGCTGCTTGAACCCACGATGGTTTTCAGGGAGGCCAAGGCGGTGGACGGATACTTGGGGATCTAGTCCCGAGATCTCATCATAACTCCAGGAAAACACATCATGGTGTTGTCTGAGGAAGTCTATATACCATTTTCGTTCCTCGGGGGGCATATCGGCGCTGACCAATGTGGGTCTCGGGTCCTCCTCTCTACTGAGGTTCACCTGCACTAACTCGTCGACCGTGGTGGAGACGCCCTCCTCAAAGGAAGGAGGAGCATATTCCATGTCCTCCTCTCTGCTTGTGGAAGGATTGTCCACGGGGGGAGCCGTTTCGGGGCTGCCAAACCCTAATGGGAAGCTGGCACTGGCATGGGCGGAAGAGGTTATCACGTCAGGAGACTCATGCACCGCGGAGACTAGGGCGACGAAGGCGGTTGATCCAATCCCATCTGTCCTTCAGCCCAAGGGGCCACACTTTACGATATCAAAGCAATAGTGGCGCGTTGTCTTGAGTCGTTCGATTCCGGCCTGGCGAAACAGAAACGTATGACGTACTGCCATTACCATGAGCCCAACGTCCCAATATTGTACAAGGGTAGGAGGATTGGAGATCATATAATCCTGGTTGGTGTAAGAGTATGAGGTGATTTCCCGCCGTCGCTTAGACCTGAAAATATGCCTTCCTCTGGTACCCGAGACAACAAAGCACTGCCCCATGTCGAGGTTCGTGGCCTCCAACCGATGGATTGGGAAGACATATGCATCATCCAAACCTACCCAGGGATCACTCGCGACAGTGGCGGGCTCGACCTCACCTGCCAGAATCTTCTTGTACTTGCTCTTGTAATAGTTAGCGTCCAGGTAACGGGCTTCACAAGAGGAAAACAGAGACACATCACCTTGGAGCATGCCCACTCGATCCTTAAGGGATTATTTGAGGCACTAATGATACGATGAGGGGACCGCTGCATGAAGGTGGAGCCACGGCCTATCCATCAATGCATTGTAGGAGGTGTCCTGAGAGACAACCATGAATTCGGTATTGGCAATTAGGCCACCGAACCGGGTCTTCAGATGAATCTTTCCGAGTGGAGTTTTATCGGTCCTGTCATACCCCTAGATCCTGAGGTTGGAGGGAGTTAAATCATCCTCAAACAACCCTAGTTTCCACAGTTTCTGAGTTGGGATTAGGTTAATCCTGGAACCCGTGTTGATAAGACAGCGGCGGACTTCCATGCCATTGAACTGGCTGGTGATGTACAGTGGGTGGATGTGCCCCTGTATGGGAAGGTCTTCATCTTCACCGTAAAATGAGATAACCTCCTGACATTCGGCGTCCTCAATCACCTTGGTGTGGAAGGCTTTTGCGGCCGCTACCTCCATTTTAAACTGATGGGGGCTCCTTAGAGCCTCGGTGAGTGCCTCACGCATTTAAGACGATAGGAGAAGGGCCTAAAGGATAGAAAGCCTTTCCAGAATGCCATCCAGGTGCTTCGGAACATCATACTTTTGAGCCAAATGCGAGCTTCTACTTACATGAGGCCGCTCTGCAATTGGAGGCATGAAGGGCCCTGCCAGTGGGACCGGTGACTGACTGGTACTAGGTACGTCTCACTATTCACTAGCTGAAGCCCGGAAGGTGGCTTTCGTGTTAAGACCAAAAGGCTGTAGTCGACCGGTGGCAGGGTAGGGCGGGTTGCGACACAGACGAGGTGGTTCCACCTAATCCAGCAACACAAACGGTGTTGGAGGCGAACCTGTTGACACTGGGTGAGGGATCCGCATGTGCTGCCCTCTGTACCAGGCCTGCTACCTGGTCTCGGTAGAATACACAGCCTGACTAGAGGTGACGACTGTCGTGCCTCGGCGATTCACGTAGCCACGCCTCCACCGACGTTGGCGACGGCTGGGGACATTGGGGAGGTCCACCTGGCGTTCCTCATCGTCGGGAGTCAAAAAGGGATTTACCAACTCTACAGTGTTAACCGAAGCGTACCCCAAGCTTTCACTCGAGGAGTCATCCACTACTGGAAGGAGTCTCGTAGGGATCCCCATCTCTGGGGGCATAAAATCGCTGAGCGTGCGGGAAGATGACGGCATTGGAAGGGCGCGTTCTTTCTTCTTGCGCCGCCGCTTTCTCTTCTAGGAAGAGGCAGGTTGGGATGATGATTCCAAAGCAGCGCTCGCAGACTCTGAGGGCTCTGGATGACTCAGGAGGGCACGGATGATTCCATGGGCATGGGCGACCGTCCTACGGGCCATCCAGTCGTTATACTTCCGAGACCCACAGTCAAAAACCTGTTCCCACTCATCCTCATTATCACTGCTGCCATCTGATCTCATGAAGACACCTGCCACCTGTTCCGGGGCTGGGCCCAACCTGACTATGTTGTTGTCAATCTGGTCTTGGAGCCAGACTTTGAACACATAGCATCGCTGGATGGTGTGTCCCATGATCTAGTGATAATGCAGTAGTTAGGGTGGTCAGTGAGACATGCCTTTTCTAGCTTTTGGCACTCAGGCAGTCGCCCGATCCTCTACTCCAAGGCGCTACGGAAATAACCAGGGACTTGGGCCTCTCCAAACGAGTAAGTTCGATTCCTTATATCTAGAAAGGGGGATCTTGGAGGCTGACCATGACCAGGGGCTGGAGGAGCAGGCCGAGGGGGAGGAGCCTGATCATCTAGCCTAGGTGGTGGTGGTGCATTACGCAGAGGCGCCTGCCGATTTTGAGGCGGTCGCTACTGGGCCGGAGGCTGTGCCCATGGGGGTGGACCCCTATGAGGCTGCTGAGCTGGCCTTACTGGTAGCAACTATAGCTGTCTGGGGGCCTCTATCTAGGCTACAGCAGCGGGCTCAGCTCTGGCGGCTCTCCTTGCAGAGATTACAGGAGGCAGCGGGCATGCATGGCTGACCTATTTCAGGGCTTCTTCGAGGCGCTGAGCCGTGTCTGAGAAGTCCCAGAACCCTCCAGGGTAATTCTGAGTGATCATAGAAGGAACCAACTCTTCCTTGACGTTCCCTACACACATTGTCAGTAATTTCTCATGAGTTAATGGCATGTCAAGGGAGTACGTGAGCCCCTTCCACCGGGCGACGAAGTCCGCGACCTGCTCGTCGGGCCTTTTCTTGAACCTGAAGAGGTCTGCAATGTTTTTATTCCAGGTTTTGGAACTGAACTAGTAGAGGAATTTCCCGCAAAGGTCCTCCCAGCTAGTCACAGAACCAATAGGGAGCTGGTTGTACCAGACGAATGCTGGTCCTTACAGTGTCTGAACGAAGCAATAGAGCTTGGCAGCCTCCTACTGCGCCGGAGTCCCTAACATAGGCCTGCACCTCGAGTTGAAGTGGGACAGGTGTTGTGGCGGGTCTCCAGTCCCGTTAAAGGGGGTGAAAGTGGGGTTCCCAAATCCCGGCAGGGCCAGCATATCATCCACCCATGCTGGGTATGGCTTGTCGTCCGGTGGGATTGCCACCTGCCGAGTTTCCAGGGCCTCTAAGCGGGTGATGAGTACTTCCATCAGATCATCCGGATGCGGATTCCTGTACTGACGGGGATCTCTAACCACAAGCACGTTTCTAGGATCTTCAATATGGAATTAAAGCTCAGCATCTCGCGGGGCGGCTGGCGGAGCGACTCTCAGGGCGGCGGGAGGAAACCGAGCAGGGTCCCCAGGTGATCTCGCCGCTCGGGAGGGTTCGATGAAACATATCGCGCCCTATTTCCATGGGCTCCGGCATCTCCCCTATCGGAAAACGCAACATGGTCGCGGTTGCCCAGGGGAAACTCGGCAAGGGGTGGGTGGTCCAGCCCCTGGTGTCCTAGTATAGGGTTACTGTAGTCAGGTCGCCGCTCTACAATGCGTTCGGCCAAGAGCTCATCAACCAGCCTCTTTTTCTCAGCAAGTTGTTGGCATAGCGTGGCCTTCTCGGGATCTTCCTCTTCCTTCTGCACCGAGGCAGATGGTTTGGTGAGTTTGATAGACTCAACGGGCTCTTTACCCTTGACGATGTTTCGGCTCAGTGTTAGTGCCTCCGTGGGTACAAGGAGACCTAGGAGGCTCCTCTGTTGGTGAGTAATCCTCCCAGATGGGTCCAGTAGCGGGTTGTCCTCAGGGGGTGAGTCCCCGTCGAGGGTCTCCACACCGTTTACCTCATCTGAATGGTCATCCATGTTGACTGCCACTTCCCTTGGTGACGTTCCCTCAGGGCCGCCCAGTGAATCGGGTTGTCGGCGGATCACACAGAAAATAAGGGCAGCGTACTTTCCCCATCCGCGGACGTGCGCGTGGGGGGTGGCTTCCTCAATAACTTTGTGGAGTACTTGAAAACTCTGGACGCATTGTTGCTGGAGGGCCCCGTGGTGGCCTAGTGACTCGGGGTGCCGAACTGTAGGGAGCGCTGCCAGGTCGACCCGACGGCACTGCTCACCGATATCCTCGAGATGTTCTTGGCTCCCGGGATAAGGCGCTAGATGATGGTGAAGACGGGAGTGAGTCACCCAAATAGTTTGACGGAATAATTCAAACTCTCCCGGGGTGAGTGACTCTGGCATATCAAAATCTGATCCTGCGATTGGCCAAAACTTCTCGAGGAAGTGGCCCGCTGCGAGGACGGTCCAGAAGCTCCATGACTCCGGTTCGGGGTCTGGACCTTTCCGCCCCTGTTCGTCAACCGAAAATAGTCGGGGAACTGGCAATGGCGCCGAGGCAGGCCGCCAGGCCGGTGGGATGGCCGATAGGGAATACGGCGAACAGACCGATTGGCCGCCGATCCTTGAGTCATCCTCTAGGGATTGTAGTGCCCTGGCTACCACGTTGCGATAGAATGGGCCGATGAATGGCCCTCCTGTCACAGCGTCGGTGCTTTCCGAGGGTTTGTCACCTTTCGAATCTTCCGTCGATCCCCAGAAAAGTTCCCCACCCTCCCTGACTGAGGCGGAAGGTGCTTCTGGGGAGGTCAGTGACAACTGCGGGTTTGACCCTTGGGGGTATGCCAAGTCCTCATCCTCCTGGATATACCTTCGGAGGGAGGAGGTAATTATATAGATCTCGCATTCGGGGAGTACGATACTGATGTGCCGCATCCCCATCCCTGCCCTCGGCTCAAAGGGTTGGGGGGGAGGTTCTGTCGTCGAGTCGTATTCTTCCTCAGAGTCCGAGAAACGGACTGGTCTAATTTTCGTCCGGACTCCCCTGACATTCCTCTTACGGCGACAACGCCCCGCCTTCCTTCCCCTGGGTGGCTCCTCAGGGTAAGGATGATTTCCTTCAAGGAGTCCCCTTACTGCAATAGCACTGGGGCAGAGGGGACTGAAGGCCGGGGTGTGGGAAGCACCGGGACAGATGTCTAAAGGGACATGGGGAGGACCTCCATGTGAGTGAGTGACTGGATACGCAACAGATCCATACCCGTGTAAAGCAGTAGGGGGAGTTACCTCATACCCGGTGCAGTGGGAACTAGAAAGAGTCATACCTGGAGCATAGCTGTCGCGAAGAAGCCTTCGGCTTTCCAGTTCAGTGGCACGAAATGAGCCTTCATGGTGGGTGGCACTACCACGAATTGGTCCGCGGTGGCCATTGCCTGTGCCCGCGATCGGAAGAGTCGACCCAACCCGCCCGCAAGGCGGTAGGGGCCTCGATCCCAGTCGAGCATGTGACTGCCCCTACTCAACGTGTGCAGGGGTCTGGTAACAGGAGTCAGCAGTGGCTCGGGCCACAGTGGTTGCTGACTTTGGTGCCATAGGACGGGCATTCTCTTCCGCTCGCACCCGACGCTGGCGTCAGGTCAGATGGGTCGGAGTCGATGGTACGTGCACGAAGATTGCCTGATCCTCGGCCTGAGGAGTCAGGCGGCGGCGTTGACACAGCCTGGTGAGGGTTCTTGCCATTAACCCCTGGGACGGGTCTCTGATCGGGCGGACCCGGACATCCCCCACCTCATTGGCATAGGGGAGGGATGTGTCAAGGCGCTCCGAGGATAGACTCCTGAAGTGGTTGAACGTCGGATTGGGGAGTGGCAGCTCCCTGCATGGCCCTTGGGGGTGGAAATGGTGGTGAGGCATAGCCGCCTGTAGATCCAAACGGGCCATGCCCCTAGTGAGGATGAGTCCTTCTTCATCGTACCTATGAACCAAGTCGTTGATCGCCCTTCGCTAGATGATTTCTGATGGGGAGAGGGGGCGTGATCACCCGACAGCTATGGCGGTCGGAGTTGGAGTGACTGTGGAAAAGGCGGGACCGCGCGGGGTGACTACGTCAGTACGACCCCTACCCCTACGCCGGTGGGCAGGTGGCGATCGAGCTCCGGATGCAGGGATCTGATTCCTGGAAGCAGGGAGATGAGCCCATTAGTACTAACAGGAAAAGAAATCGACAACCATAGCCCAATGTCATTCCGTATTCTGTAGTCGGCAAGAGGGATCCACGCTGATGACGTCGCAGAACGGAGTGTTCAACATCCTGATGGCCTCGACCCCTAGCGGGTTTCACATCCCGGTGGTGGGCACCTGGATCTGGTGACATGCTAATCTTCTAACACCCCAACTGATACCATTCTCCGTATTGAGGAGAAGAGCTTCACGTCGGGTTCACCATTTTCTGTTTCCGATGCTTTTACGCCAGGGCGTGCTTGCATGTCCATCACGCATGGGAGGACTCAGAGCTTGTTGCCCCGCATTCCCGCTTTCCAAAGGCGGGCGACATCTATTCCTTATTCAGGGACGTATGCTCCTTGATCGAAACTGGTATGATGGGATGTTAGTTCTTCCTTCTGTGGATTCCTCCTCAGAACTCGTCACCTAGTCCAGGTCTCCCTCATAGATTTAAGACGGGTTCGTGAAGCTCGTTCCCGGTGCCATATCTACGTGGACGCCAGTTAATTACGCTGCTTCCGTCGAGACATTCCAAGGGCTCTTGTCGGGGCAGAAACCTTCGGTGAGGAGAATGGTCACGTTGGGGTGTCGTTGGCATGTCTTGATGCTGTGGATCAGCATGCCTGTCTTATGTCCCTTATCACAGGGCTTCTCGAGGGCGTGGAAGCCCGAGGCATCCCACATCGAATGCGGGGATTGTGTACCATCTGAGGTTTTCCTCAGCTTCCCATATTTAACATGGGGTATGTCGTGAGTTTAACGTATTGGGGAGACGGATCGGGTTGAAGGACCCCCTAGGTGGAACATCGATGTTGGGGCCAGCATGTGGGAGGCTTCCTAGATACCATGGAATGGAATGGGGTGGCATGATCTCACCGGGATGTGGTGGCCCGGGTAAGGATCAGGATGGATGGTGTAGTGATGGGCTTGAACCTTGTGGATGCTTCCTACGTATCCACATGGCAGGGAATCAATGTCATCATAGTTCGGTGGTACAGTGGGACACCTGAAGAGACGACCTGTGAGAATGAACGCATGGATTGGAGCTTAAAGGAAGTAAGACCCCCGGGCTAGGGCATGAGCTTCCCAAGGCACGTGGGCTCAAGGGGAAGTCAGGATGAGATGTGGGTGTGAGGCATGGGGCTTACTCTATGAGACAGTCCAAGAGGGGGAATATAGTTTGACGTCATGCAGGACGAGATACAATTTATCATCATGTGGGAAGAGATACAGTTTAACATCATGCAGGATGAGGGACTTTGGGTCTTACGCTCTGAGGCGGCCCAGAGTGGTCGAGGAACTGACATGGCGAGGTTGGAACGACCGGGCGGTGGGCTTGAACCTCGTGGAGGCTTCTTACGTACCGTGCATTAGCACGGATCAAAGTCCACGTAGTTTGCTGGGATGGGGATTACGCTCTGAGGCAACCCATAGAGGATGTCATGGTCGATGCATGCTATAATCCCATGTGAGTCATGCTCGATGTGAGAAACAGGAGGCAGGAGGGAAAAGACGATCACGTCGTAAAGGGTGCGTCCGTGAGAAGCGGAAAGGGGCTTACACGTTGATCGGTCCAAAGAGGAAACAGGGGATTACGCGTGGTTAGAGGCCCTTGGTGTCGGGGCTTAATCCAGGGTGGGGGCCCGTGGTGTGATAAAGCGCAGTGGGAAAGGGACTCCACTAGCCTTGGCATGGGGAAGTACGAAGATGCACGGGTGAAACCTTCCGTAAGAGAGGCTAGGGGCTTACGCTCTGAAACAGCCCTTCCCCCGTGGACAAACGACACTCCAATAAAGAGGATCTCATTCCATGCGAGGAAGAGTCCATTCCCATAGAGACGAGTGGGCGTAAAGAATGCCCAAGCTGGGGGGGACCCTGCGTGCGAAGCACGAGGTCGGACCATAGTTTAACGTCATGTGTTAAGGACGAGGTGCTTAGTAGTTTAACATCCTGCAGCTTGGACGAGGTGGGTTCGCTCCACACCCCTAGGTCTTACATGCCCAATGCCCTCTACCCCTTGTGGGAGGGAAGACACCGACAAGGCCGTAGTGAAGGGGGGCCACATGGTGAACCATTGAGGGGTCCACGTTAGCATGGCTATGCGAAGAAGCAATAGCCATTAGCGTGCCTATGCGGAGAAGCATAAGTCATAGAAACGCAACGGGAAACACCGCCCAAGGGACCTTGAGGTTACCTCGTACGAGCCTGGAAGGCCATACGAGAAAACAACACATGACGCGCATGCCCGACAGGGGAGATATCAGGTTCCGGCACAGAGAGTCCGCCAAGAGGCGTCAAGATGAAGGGTCCTGGGTTTTGCGCGCAAAGAGAAGGTTTGCGTGCAAAACACCGGGATGACGCGCAATTGGAGCCATGGGATTGCGCGCGAATAGGGAATTGCGTGCAAGGTATTGCATGCATGGAAGGGTATTGCGCGCACGGGACACAGATTGCACACAATGAAGGAACCCGGAGGAGGGGGAAAATTCACTTAAGCCAGTGGAGTTGTGTGTAAAGGCGAACCTCGGGGCAAGGTTGCGCGAAAAGGGGAATTACCTGGAAGTCATATTGCGCGTGGGGGGAGTCGAATTGCGTGCACGAGAGCCGATCCGAATTCCGCAATCCCCAAACCGTTTGGGGTCACCTTCTATTTATAGGCCTCACGAGGCACGAAATCCAGGTGGCGCGGGAAATCTTCCATGCTAGGAACCGTCGGCGCGAAAAACCTCGCCACGAGGAACCGGGGTGCGCAAAAATTGCGTGCCTCACCTGCTCGATTATGCGCATCCCGGGGATACTTCGCGCGAACGATTTTATTTCACACAAGTCTTCCTTTATTTCACGCACCACTTCCCGGGCCTCCAGACCAGGCCTATGATTCCGAATATGACTTCACTTTGCCAGTTTGAAACCTCCTCTAGGAGTTACTGACCTTTTTTCGGCATCTAAAATATTAATTCCATCCTTTTCACAATTAATATTAACAATAAAATTCAACAATTTTATTGATAACATTTCCTTCAAATCCTCAAATTTAATTCAATATTTAAATCAGCCAATTTCCATAAACCCTCCCCAATTCAATGGAACTGGGTGATTCAAAATTTTCATAGAAAACCCATTTCAAATCCCCAAATTCATTGGAATTTGGGTTTTTTATCAAATCAATTGAAAACAAGATTATGAAATTGAATTTAAATTAGAAATTGAAATAATTCATGAAATTCAAGGATAATCATTTTGTATAATCGAGATAGAACTACCTACCTATTAGCCAAAATAAGACACTAACAACGACACCCATAAACGAGAACGAAGGTGTAGAAGACCCCAAAACACTACCTAGTAACAAGATCCAACACCATAAGATATGGATCCATCAATCCCATGACAATCCATTGAAAATCCAAGAGGATAGGATGAGAGAAACATGAATAATGAGGGGAAGAATGAAGATCCTAAGGAATTTGGTTCGATCCAGAAGGATTTTAATCTCTAAAAAATGCACCATAGATTATATAGGTCGAGAGACATGAAATATAGAATGAAAAGGACCATGAAAAACAACTACACATGTGGCTTTATGTTGGGCATGAGCCAAGTCACGCGTGTACCTTAGGGTCACGACGTGTAGGCCATTCTGGATAGGTATGTCGAAAAACCTGTCGACAGAGGTTAATAATTAGATATTTATCACCCACATGACCTGTAATTTTGGTACACGATGTGTAACCACTCATAGTGTGACCTCATCATTCATGACTTGATATCATCTCCATGTATATGGCGTGTACTTCAGGTACACAGTGTTTACACCATGTACATGATGTGTGTCTATCTTGGATGATGCAGTAATCCCCATAAATTTTTGTAAGGATTATTCATCGAATATAGAATTCAAAAAAATGGAAAATTACATGTTCAAGGTTACAGAATGATACAACCTCCCCAATATAAAAACATTCTATACCAAGAAATCCTATGAAGAATATTCAATGATAAAGATATGAGGCCAGTGCTCTTCAATCAATGTATCCCTCTCCCACATCACATTAAAATCAGAACTGTGCTTCCATATCTTGTGAACCCGAGGTATTGTCCTCCCATGAAGTACCTTGGTCTTAGAATCAACTATCCTGACTGGCTATTTAGTCAAAGATAAACCAGTCTCAATCTCAAGATCACTCTAGCTCAAAATGTGAGATGATTTAAATAGATTCTTCCTCAACTATGATACATGGAACACATTACATATTGAAATTAGCTATGGTAGAAGTTCTAAGTTGTACGTAAAATTCCACACATGCTCAAGAACCTCAAAATCTTCCATAAAGCGAGGTGAAATAATCCATTTCTTCCCATGTCATCGATGATCCAACCAGAGTGAAACCTTGAAGACCACCTGATCACCAACTGAATACTCCAAAGGTCTACAACGTCAATCTGCATAAGACTTATATCATCTTTTTACTGTCAAAATCCTCTGAAAAATTAACTGAATATTTGTTGTCATCTCCTACACCAAGCTTATTTCAACCAAAGAACTTCTACTGACCTCTGACCTACACAATAGAGATTTATGTGGTTGGCCATAAAAGTCTTCAAAAGGTTCCATCCTGATCACGAACTGGTATATGTTTTTATAAGATAAATAAACCATCACCAAGTGATCATCCCAAGCACCACCAAAGTCATGAACACATGCACAAAGCATATTCTCAACAATCTATATAGCCCTTTTTATCTGTACGTCTGACTGCGAATGGTAGGCTATGCTCAAATAGACCTAAGATCCCAGTTCCTCTTGAAAGCCTCTCCAAAAGCGATAAGTGAACCAGGGATCCCTATCATACACTATAACATATGAAACTCTATGGACACAAACTATCTATTTCATAGAGAGATCATGTAACTCGTTAACATTGGTCATATCTTGAATGGGTATAATGTGAGCTGACTTGGTCACCCTATAGATCGAAACCCCTGTTGAAATATTCATTCTCTTGGTACGAGGAAACCCATCCAAAAATTCGATTGAGATCTCATCCCATTTCCATGTAGGGACTGGATGTGGTTGAAGAAAACCTGAAGTTTTCTGGTGCTCAAATTTCACCTTTTTGAACCTATAGCAATGAAAGACAGACTCAACAATGTCCCATATCACACCTAGACACCAGAACTACCACCTCATGTCATAGAACATCTTACTGGTTCCTGGGTTCACAACCCATTGAGAATTATAAAAAAAAAACCCACCACTACCTCTCTTGCCGCTAACAGCACAACGAAGTGGTTTTGATATCACTGAACACCCTCTGTTGAGAACATCCACTGGGAAAATGTCTCTCCATAATAAATGGATTCTCTTATTCTAAAGAACTCATTGTTAAGCTCATGATCCTACATAATCATCTCGATAATAGAATATGTTAGCTACACACTGGTAAAAGAAACATCATCCCCTTCCTCCTGAACTCTAATATGCAACTGTGCAAAGAGATCCATCAAATTCCATTATTCTAAAGATTCTGTCACTACTTGGGTTGAATGTTTCTAGCTCAAATCATTAGAAAAAACATTCCCTTTCCATAAGGCATAGGTGATGTCAATGTTAAAAAACTCTAGGTACCTCACCGAATTCCTTTACTGAAGATTCAAATATTTTTGGGAGAATATATAACTCATGCTTTTGTAGTCTGAATACAACATAAACCTTTCACCAAAAAGTTACTGCCACCAAATATTAAGCACTCACATCATATATTCAAGTTCCATATCATGGGTAAGATAATTATTTTCATGTTTCCTAAGATGATGACATCCATATGCTACTTCATGATCACCCTACATAAGAAGACAACCTAATCCAGAACCTAATTCATCACAAAAGACCACGTAGCCCTGCCTGACATATATAAGAGTTAACAGTGGCACAATTGTCAATGGACATTTAATCACAAAAAAAGAACATTGAAATTTTTCATTCCACACATAATTCAACCCCTTTTGAGTTTGATCATTCATTGGAGATGCCAACTTTGAGAAGTACTTCATGAACCTACTGAAATATCTAGCTAATCCCAAGAATCACCAAATCTCAGAGACATTTCATGGTTGCTCCCATATCAAATCAGCCTTCACCTTCTCAGGATAAACTGATACACTCTGTTAATACACCACGTGTCCAAACAATTTCACTTCCCAAATCCTAAAATCACATTTTGAAAGATTGGAATAACGACGTTGATTTCTTAGCTGACTCAGAACTATTCACATATGTTACACATGATCCTCCTCGGACTTGAAGTAGACAAGAATTTCATCCATAATGGATACCAAAAATTTATCTTGATTCTCATGGAAAATATTACATATTAATTCTATGAAAACTTTAGTAGAATTTGTCAAGAGAAAGGGAATAACAAGGTATTCAAAGTGCCCATACCAACTCTGAAAGGATGTTTTCTGAATGTCAGATTCTTTTATCCTCAATTGATGGTAACTAGATTGAAGATTAATCTTTTAAAACCACTTCACCCCATTTATCTGATCAAACATATCATCAATTCAAGAAATGGATATTTTTTGTTTATTGTAACTCTATTGAGCTATTAATAATCAACACATAAGAAAGGAGAACCATCATACTTATTACCAAAGAGTATCGATGCTTCCAAAGGTGACACACTTGGATGAATAATTCATTTCTCGAGGATGTCATCCAACTGAGACTTCATCTCTTTAAACTCGACTGGTTCCATTCAGTAAGAGGGGATAAAGACCGGTTGAGTTTCATGCATTAGTTTCATAGAAAACTCAACCACTATCATCGATAGAGGACAATAGAATTCAGAAGGGAACGCATTAGAAAACATGGAGAAAACTAGAGTAATATCACCACCCATTGAATCTCGCTCAAGGTCAAGAGAAAACACTGATATCACATTCCCAAAATATGGATAATATGTTCTGACTCTGCTCATCCTTTAGTCCCATTCTACTTGAAAAACAAGAGGAACCCCCTAGGTATAGTAATGTAGACTCATCAAAGATAACAATAATTTTGAGCTTTGTTGGAAATGATCCAATATTTCCTGAATATAATGTAAATAGATTTTATATCAATAACCAAAAAATGCCAAGCTAGCTTGACTTTTGATAGAGAGATGACACATGAAGGACTACAGAGTCCCTCCTCTATCTTCATACCAAGTTGTGTAGTAATATCAATTGCAAAAGATAGTTTATCCATAGGATGATTAAGAAGGTTAACAAAAGGATTTGAAATAAGAGAGTGAGATGCACAAGTATCAAAAAGAGTAGTTACTAATGACAAAGCAATGGTAATGGTACCTCTTATAGTTTTTGTACCCATGTCTACTTCCTATGGAGACTCTTTCACTATGTGAATAAACATTTATCTAGATTCCTATGGTTGGAAACCTTTTGAATGTGATGAATTTGATTTACCCATAGAGTTAAGAGTAGAAGATGATTCTGTCCCACTACGTAGGATATATAAGTGATGGAAGAACCTCTTTAAGTGTGCTGACCATTCCCAGGAGCTACAGTTATTTGGTGTCTCAGTGAAAAACCTCTTATAATGTCTTAGCTTTCCACACTAGTATCAAGTCAAATGACTTCCCCCTAGAGCTCTAGTAGATCTGGAATGACTCTTTTGTCAATAACTTCCATGAGGATCATCATGCTTTTGTTTTCCATTAAAGGAACCAATGCTGCCACTGAGAGAAAAAGGAACTCCCGCCAACCCTGACATACCAACCAAGTCCATCTCAACCATCATTGCCCAATCTATCACATCAACAATAGTGGGAATATTCCCCAAGAAAACTTTGGAACATATATCTGATCAAATTACCAACTAGAACCTTCAATCCTTTATCCTCTCATTAGATACAATCTCAATATCAAACTACACCATCTCAGAAAAGCGATTTGAATACTCAGACACAGTTTTTTTGGCCTATTCCATCTTGAAAAACTCTATATCCTTAACCAAAACCATCATCTTTGGATAGAACTGATTGGTAAAAATAACCTTTATATATTTTCATTTTAATCCATAATGTTTCCCTATCATCACCATGATGTCCCGACATATCCTTCTAGGTCCCTTCATCACGAAGGTGGCACACTTCACCCCGATCACATCCGATGTCTCCAAGAACTCAAACATCTATTCAATCATTCCCATAAATTCCTCAACATGTTGAGGATTAGTGTATCCTTTGAATACTGGTGGATATTTTTTAAGGAACTCTTGAGAAATAAACTGAATAAAATCCCCCTGAGGATCCATAGTTAGAGCCTCACCAGGAACTTGAGGTGGTTCCAGTCCGAGATCATGTACAATGCACATAATTACCTCTATTAGATTCGGGTCAACAACAGAATTTACTTGATAAGGTTAAGAAGTAGCCTTATCATGTATCTGATTTGCATGTCTCCCCATTGGTATGATGCTACACAACATAAATAGATAAAAGGAGAACATTTTATTAACACTCAAACTTAATAGAAATAGAAAATATTATCAATATATGGGACAAACAAGATTTGGATTTCAACCTATCCAAATATCTATCGGGAAAAGAATAGAACTAACCCACAAGTCATCTTAACCTAAACACAAAAAGAAACTGAAGGTTAATTATGGTGAGAGTTGGACAGACACTCAATCGTAACTACCTCCTATATCCCAAAAAGATTTCAAAAAATTAATATGGACTTCATGAAAAATGAAGATCAATAGCCTCCACTGATAACAATTTGTGACGATACATCCCAGGTACCCTGGTAACCTAATAACTGATCCACCACTAATATGAAACAATGGGAGTTCCCAATCCCCATGGGCTGGAAACTAGATATTGGAATCATACAACATACAAGTGGGAACGATTTTGTAACAAGAATACAGAATCGAAATATAAAAGTAAGTATGAAAATCAAAATAAAAAATCCACTAGGAGTAAGAGTAGCAGAATACAGAGAGGAATAAAATCTAAAGTACTACAACCCAATGCACTAAATGGGAAAACAACCCTAGGGTACCTAAGGACACAACTCACCCCGTCCAAAGCTCATTAGCTGGATCCACCTCCAATAGATCCTTTCCCTTTGCTCAATCTTGGAATATAATTGTGTACAAATTTAGAAAGGAAAATGTTGGGTGTGAGAATAATCCTAGTAGTATATACCAAATATTCCATAACATATTCCAAATATAAATTATCTAAACAAAATCTTTCAATTCTCAAAATAAACTGGTTTGGCAATTCAAATTAATATTTAATCAAAACGTGCTAAGAATTTTCGATATGATGGAATATTCATTTATAGAAAATGATTTACTTTAAAAGAGATGGAATATTTTTAAAATAATGTCTTAATTATAACATATATATTAAATTGTTTATATAAATTTTTTAGGCAAGTAATGTTGTTCCAACTAACATTGGCATACAATTATATCTCAAATATAAATAAAAAAGTGAGAAACATGGTCATATTCCAAAAGGTACGATAGTATTAACCTACTTTAGGATTCTTAACACTTTATGTGATGTAAGAAAAATGTGTACACACACGTCCTTATGACACTGGCCAATGGATAATCATCACCAACCCATCATGGATGTGACCCGCTGTATGTAAGTTTTAGAACATTGTCGTAGCGTAGAGTGTATCCAGATGACTCACTAACTACCTATGGATTGAATGAACTCTTACATGATGGGAGAAATATTTTAAGACTACATAAAATAAGATAAATCCAATTATTAAATTTTAGAAAATTCCATTTTCATTCCATTTAAAACCAAAATATATTTTGTTAAAAACATGCCTTTTTCACATGATAAAACCAATAGGTTTCTATCAAATAATTTAATCCATTTTCATGAGTTTGAAATGCATTCAAAACTAATTAATTAAATTTCAAAATTAATTTCCTCAATTAAATTCATCAATTTAATTGAAAAAAATTCCATCAAATCCATAATTTTAATTCAAAAATTTAAATAATCCAATTTCCATAAACCCACCCCAATTCAATGGAATTGAGGGTTTTCCAAATTTTTGTGCCAAAACAATTTCACATCCTCCAATTCATTGGAATTGGTTTTTTATCAATGAAATATGAAAAAATGATTATGGAATTAAATTTAAATCAACAATTTAAATAACTCAAGAAACTCAAGGAGAATCACTTTGGCTAATCGAGACAGAACCATCGACCTCTTTTCCAAAGGATGACACTTGCAACAACACCTTTTGAAGGTAATAAAGGTGTATAATTCCTAGAAACTATAACTAGTAGCCTAATCCAACACCAAAAGACATGGTTCCATCTTTCCCAAGATGATCCTTTGAAAATATAGGAAGAGAGGAAGAGAGAATCTTGAATAATGAGGGGGAAAACCTACTTTGGAATCACAACACAAGAAGAATGAAGATCCCAAGTTGTTTGGTTAAATCCGGAAGTAGTTGAGTCTCTAAAAATAATTCCATAAAAAATCTCTTAGTAAAGATAAATGATGATTGGAATGAAAAGGATGTAGCAAAACAACCAAACTCATGACTTTAATCTGGGTGTGGGGCGAGTCACAACATGTACCTTGGAGTTACTACGTTTAGGCCACGCTGGATGAGTACGTCGAAAAACCCATCGCCTTGGGTTAAAAATTACCTATTTATCACCTACATGAATTTTACTTCAGGTTTATAGTGTGTACCAACTCACGACATGACCTCCCCATTCATGACCTAAAACCATCTCTAAGTACATGTCATCTACTTCAGGTACACGACATTTTCCTGTCCTAAAACCTATAGTAAACTCCGTAAAAACTATTTTTAAGTATTTTTGACAGAATAGGGAATTAGAAAAATTGGAAAATTACCTGTTCAAGATAATTGAATGTTAAATATTCACATAGAAAATTGTGAAATTTCATCCCTCAATGGTGGAGTGTCTGTTATTTCATTATTTTAACTACATCAGTCCAGTTTTGTTATGTTAACTCTCATTATCCTTTTAAAAGATCAAATATATGGAAGGATAACCATTTTATGGGATGATAATAGGGAGTTTCATGGGGGTTTATTTAATGTTATTTCTTGGTCATTGATATTTTAATCAGATCATTATTTTATTATTTCCCATTGATGAATTATTTTCTTCTTCGTCTTTTTGTAATTTAACGATGACACATTTTGAGTTCTAGTATATTTCAATTCCTTGGAGTGAAAACTAAAATTATCCCCTAAATGATTTTGTGATTAGACATGGAATTGGGTATATACAAAATTGGTGATTTTTTATGGTAATTATCTTATTGTTCAAATGCAAATTAAAATAGTGATCTAAATTTTTTGATGAAAAAACATTCAATATAGCCATAACATGAAATTTTTGTCGACACATATTTATTAATTGTTCTCATCCAAATCATTACATGTTTAATTATTATATTAAATATATTCCCTTAGAAATAATAGAATTCTTATTATCTAATTGTAAATAACACCAATGTTGGATATGAAATAGGCAATCCTCCCAACAAATCAGAGTGTCTCAAGGTTAATTCTTATATCCCTAAGGATTAAACCACTAAATGTACTATAACGACCACTTATACCTGTATGAAAAGTTTGAATGAGACCAGTGCCCATTCTATAGGGAGTTATTGATATAGGTTTTTCATTAGGGAATATATCAATAGAATAATCAACATCAATCTCTAATGGATGTCTATATAATTCCTTTGAAATAAAACAATGCAATTTTGTACAATAGGTACATCTTCTATATTAATATTACCTTTTTCATCACTAGATTATTTTTACTCTTATTCCCCTTACAAATCATGTTGAAAATCTATAATGGGGGATCTATGCATGAAATAAAATATGATTTTCCCTTATAATTATATGTAACCTCATATCCTCTTCATGAATTATAAATTAATACTTCTTGAAATAATAGTTTGCATCATAATTCAGAAAATTTCCAAAATAAATTTTAATGTAAAATTAAAATATTTGTATAATAATTAAATTTACAAATATGAAATATTTATGATCATTATGTGAACTTCTACGATATTTTTGTCACAGTGCGATTTCCTGGAGGTGTTTTGAATAAAAATATCATTCTTGAGATTCTACAGAAATATGTAATATTTTAGAGAAAATAGAATTTATTAAATAATGAATATATAGAATAGAAAACATTTTTTGATAAATTTGAAGCTATGATCAATGTACATTATACTACATCTTTAAGAACTTCAACCTCAACTATAGTGATCATATTTACTTGGCCATATCCCATTAGGATCTTTTGTGGTATGTTCACTTTTATTATTATAACATTAGAAGAAATTAAAAAAATCATTGTATTTTTAGAACTTAATATAATTTATAACATTATACACCTTACATTCATGTGCCATATGACACTTTTCTTTTCCATTATAACTCATTATCATCCTTTTAATGAATATTCTCATATGTTTCATTACACAATTTCCACATGAATGAAAATTCATTATTTTTGTCTAATGTTTTTTATGAATACTTTTTTTCATGGGGCTTATAAGGATTTTTTTTCTATAATCACTATGAAATAAATAATATGTATATAATTCCTTCATTTTATTTATGGATAATTGGAATATTTCATCACATGATAAAAAAAATTTGATAAAAAAATTTGATTAGAGTCTTGTCATAATCCCTTAAAGTAAAAGTTCAATCATGTATTCTGTATTTCATATGTAATTCATAAAATAACTAGATATTATTGTAATGGTTTCCTCATAACCCAAAAACCGTTATTGTTCCTTTTTCTTTAAGATAATAATCATTTTCTTCATTTAATTTCTTTTTTTATGATTCAAATATTTTCAATGACTGTTTCTTTAAAATCTATCCATTAAATGTGTTCTATTTCCTCTTCCACCCATGTAATATGGATATATAACCAGGATTATTCTGAAAATTCCATTCAAAATTAAAATTTCATAACAACAATTTATATTTCATTATAATCCATGGTGAAAAATATCATTTCATGGGAATTAATCCATTAATCAGACACCATGGGATTACTAGTCATTGTTAATGATGACGTATTCTGTCAAAAGAAGTTATCCAACAAAGGATAATTATGATGTGTAACAAAAATTGTATGTATTTGGTATAGTTTATTTTTCATAAGCTGATAAGTAATAAATAATATATTTATATTCTTCTCATCTCCAATACTAGCTGTATTAGCTTACTTAGTAGGGTAATCTCCTCATTTTCCATGATTATTGAGACCCTTCTTTGTCTATAATGAAATTATCAACAATATCATATAGTTTATTGGAAAATAAAATTATGAATTTCAAATAATATTGTGTAATTCTATATCTGATGTAATAGTTATCATAAATTAAAAAATTATGCATTTTTTTCTTAGATTTTTAGAATTGGTTTCTTTTATGAGATCATTATTTTCAATTCCTTAATAATTATAAATAAAGAAAATGTGAATTTTCATACAAATATACCCTAGTAGTGTCAAACCAATTGTGTAGTATGATCCATTTTCATTCATTAGTTGATGATCGAGTCGATTCCAAATCTTCCCCTTTCTGATTTGCTACCACTATGTACAACTTTTCCTGAGCCACATCAAATTGTTTTATCCAGATTGTGATGTATTGTATGAAAAAACAACCTAATTTCAAATATACAAAAATATTGGATATTAATTAGTATTTTTAGGAAAATTAAATTTCAATCATTGTTCTATGTTCCATTAATTATGATTTCCTAAATATAATTTACAAGGATTCCAATAAACTAGCTCCAATAAAAACTGTAAAAATCCTAACTCTAATAACCCATATCAAGGGGTCGATTTATTAAATGTAAATTAATACAGGGATTATGATCCCTAAGAAAAAAAATTAGTATTATTGGGTGATAAGTAACATACTGCTACCCATTTTACATTAAAAAAAACATAATTAAAGAAAGTGTTCTACATCATTAAAACTAATTTATTGATTTATTCATTATATCCTTTAGAATGGAGAAAACTAAGGGTGCAGTAAAATCCTCAGTAAGGTTATGTATAATGGAATATATAATATGTAAACAATGAATAATCAATATAGTAATGAAAATAACTGAAAACACATGTCATTTAGTAAATACATTGAGAAGAAATAGAATCCTTCGATAATATCAATGACAAAATCTCATGGATAATAAAAAATGAATTTAAAATGAAAAAAATTAACAATATCTCACATAATGATCTCATAAAACATGATAAATATACCATGAATAACTTATTTCATGACAGTTAAAGACAATATGAAGAAAATAATTAATTTTTCTAACTCATTTATCGTATAAGACATGTCTATGCATAGGGGGATGTATAATTCCATCACCACCCATAATTTCATTATATATAATTCTTCATATTTAAAATGATTCATTTAATTAAGTATCCATATTCATTTTAAAAAAATTCCCATATTTAATAGAAAATATTTAATATCTATATTTCCCCAGCCAATCAAGTTACATTTAATGAAATAAGACATATATTGAAATGTTAAATGGTTTAAAAAATAAGAATATCCATTAGATGGAATATTGATATTTATGGGAAATTTAATTTCCAATGAACACAAGAAATCAAATTTTTAAATATAATATAATAACCAAAAAATTAATTTGAAATGATGGATGACCAACAATTCATTGGGAATGTTGGGTTTTCAAAAAAAAATCTAGTCTATTAGAATAATAAAGGGAATGGAAGGTAAGTATTAAAATAATATTTCACAAAATTATTTTTATTATAATATAGGTAAAAACGTATAGAATAAGGTAAATATCATTAAATGGTCATAACACTCGGGTAGTCCATTATTTTTGTATACATTAAAATATAGTCATTTAGACTTTTTGTAAAGAATTTTGAATAAGTAAATTTATTTAAATACTATAATTCTTTCTTTAAAATAGAATTAAATCTTATGGATAAATAAAAATTCACATAATCAGTAGTTTGAGAAAATTAATGTAATTTTTTATAACGACATTAAAAAACATAGACGTGGAAGAAAAATATATTTGATTAAAATACATGTAATATACATTTTTTGTTCAAAAATTTATTTAATTAAATAATGTGGAAATATATGGGATAGTTAAAGAATAACAAAAATCCTAAAAATTCAATTTGATTATAATATTATTGGATCTTATGATGGAAAACGATACAATTCCTTCAATGAGAATAAATGAAATCCAAAAAATAAAGGGATATTGTGAAAAAAAAAATAATATCTCTTTGGTAACACATAAATTGTTTACCCTTAAAGGAATAAAAATTAATTGTAACATTAAGCATCCTGAAAAATATGATAATTTTAAATTAATAAAATATTAATTTTATACACCATAAAATATTAAAATGGGCATAATAAAAATATGTCTCAATAGAGTGTAAATTGAGATGAAATAACTTACCAATCACTTAACACAATTAAAAATAGATTTAATGACATTTAGAATAGTTTTAGTCACATTATTAATTTAAACCAGAACTGTAGTCATCTTCTTTATTTTCATATATAGTCTTATTATAAAATCCTACTACATATTTATCAATAATATTTTATTATTACCAATGTAAAAGGTATTAACATCTTCGGTTTCTCATAAAATACTTTTCATGTATGTTATGGTTCCTATAAAGGGGATATAGATCCATTATATGCATAATAATTATAATGTTAGTAATAAAATATTAATTCAACATATAATTTTTTAGAATAATTCTGGAAAATTTGGCATGGGAACCTAATTGCATCGCTTCATGGAGACAGTAGGTTTAACATATAGAAAAATGGACATATCATTTTCATATTGGGTGAAATGTTAATGAAGTGGATGATATATTAATTTTACAAAAAAATATCAAATCATATGAATCATATATTATCAATTTTTTCATATTTATAATTATCTATATGAGTTAGTGATATAAACCAAATTACATTTGTTTGTGAGGATGTAGTCCATCATACACACGAACAATAGATTTGTTTCCCATTTTATGGAGATATAGGTGGATAAAAATTATAACATAAACATAACAACATCACACTATATGTGATAAAATATTGTTATTATATGTAATGTGTAACAAAATAATTACTTGTGGTAAATGAAGAAGTAAAAAAGACAGAGCTCAGTTTAGACCATTAACATCACTCATGATAGCCGCCTTTTTATCTATTATCAGGGACCTTATAGATTGAATTTTAGATAGATTATAAGATCAAAAATGACACTAAATATGGTAGAGAGTGATTATTAGGGGATTATAGAACAATTTCTCGAGAGGTGGGATGAAGGTAGGGAGGAATGTTATTTTATAATTGGGGAGGAGTGAAATTTTTTGTACATACCCTAAACTACTAAATATTGAGATCTTACTGTCAACCAATTTTCCTCCAATATTGATAAATAATGGAAAATATTTAATATTAGTTCGATCCACATCTCCATGACTAAAATAAAACATGAATTATTTTTTTTTCTTTTACCAGCATGGTAACTCCACTTTATGATATTATTGTTTACCATTGTAACTAGTTTTTAAACCAAGATATATTATCCATTAAGACTAAAATAAAATTATCCTTATTATGTACAATGGTAATTAATATTTATAGTTTTTACAATGGTAATTAATATTTATAGTTTTTACAATTAGTTTTTAAAATATTAAGCTTATCTTATTAACTAATATTAATTAATTTAATACCAAATATATATTTTATTTTTTTTAAATTAATAACAGAAAATTTGGTGATTTTTTTAAAACCCCATATATTGTGTTTACAAACAGTTTTTCAAGAAATAAATTTTACAGTTTGAGATGGTCTTATATTAACTGTATAATTATTAATAATCAATAGATAAATTTAAATTCATATAGATAAATCTAAAGTCAAATAAATTAACTTAAATCATTGACCATCAATGACTATTTAAAGTAATTAAAATGGATATATATGATTCATTTTTGAATAAAAACTCGTTTTCAAAAACTAGTTTTCTAAAAATATTCTTTTTTATCTCCAAATGGTAATATAACTAATTTATTAATATTTATATTCAATAAATTATTAGTTTTATGAATTATAAAACATTATAATAATTTAATTAAGAATATTTAAATATTATGTTTTAAATTATTCATTGAATATTCTTTATGAGGGATGATTTCAAAAAGATTTTCTAGTATTATTTTGAATAAGTAATTAAAAATATATATTCAACCTATAAAAATATAATATTCATTTTATTAACCAATTTTTTTTCATTATATTATAGTTTTAATGAAAACATTGATCACTGACTATAATTGAGGCTCGAGTGTTGAACATATCAACAAACAAAAGCCCAAATATGTTTCAATGTATTTTTTTAATAACAGTCCATTCCATTAATAATATTTAAAACACTTATAATGTATCAGAGATATTAAAAATAATCCCAATGAAAAAATCAAAACCAACATGGTCTATGTGTTGGAACCATCTAACTTCAGTCATTGTATCAATGGTTCATTAATCACTAACTATACGTATATATAAACTGATATATTTTTTAAGAAACAAGAGTAAAATTCAATGTTACTTATGAATTAAATTCCAATATTTATATGATATTCCATACTAACACCAGCTAATACGAACCCTGAATAAATATAAATTCATTCTCCCCATATCAAAATCAATATCACTTGATATCTTCTAAAGAAGACAATGAACAAATTCTCTCCCACATTTCAACAATCCCAATAATAAATTCCCAAAAATTTCATGTTATATGGTTACAAATATGAACATTAAAAAAAGGATATATTCTCATTAATTATATGATAGGGGTTATAAATACAATCATATATCATATTATAGTCATCATAATATACCATAAGTAGAAAATACAATGGGGATATATGATCCATCATTAAAAATATTTAGTTTTTATGAGATGGTTAAACTCCACGATCTAACCAATGCTTTTGAAACTAATCATTGGGTAAAGAATTCATCATTATATAAACATTATTACCCTATGATGAATAATACTATAATTCTAATATCCCTTTTTTAATATTTTCCTTGATGAAAGATACATATAATCGATGTGAATTTTTCTAATGTGGGGACATTTTCTTCTACGAGTAACTAAACTAGAGTAATAACATATGATTATAATAGTATATTTCACATAAGCTCCAATAAACTAATGTTGTTTCTTCATGGTTATTATTTCATTACATTTTTAAGAATTCAAATGATATCCATCCTCAAATGTGCTAAGTGAAATGAAATCACACTTATTTCTCAACCAATAACTTGACAAATCACTATGATACAAAGAACCACCAAATGAAAAATTATGATCATTTATTTAAAAAACACAATACACACATATAGAGACAAACACAAACACCTATATATATATATCCTAATATCTCTTATTTTGATTTTCTATGATAAAATAATCTCAAATACACCACAGTATTAATGTTTCAAATAATTGTTTCACCTCTTTAATGTGGTTTTATATTAGAAAACATTGAATAAATGTTGATTGAAATGAAGATAACATAATTTTTGGAAAAGATACTAATAGGTACAGATTTATTCTTATTATTTTATTATACTAATTCTATATATCCTTAATATCATCAATATCTCTTAAAAATATCATACATGTATCCACTAATATTTTCATCAACATAGAATAATCCATTTTATATCACTTGAGAATAAATATGACATGATTTTTTTGAGAAATAAATTTATCATACCTTTATATTCAAAATGAACACCAAGGAAAAATATTTACTCCATAATAATTGACTTCTCAAAATTCTATCATCCTATATTTTAAAAAATAATTTTTATTCCTTTCAGTAATCCTAAAATAAATATGTTGAAAAAAAATATGTTCATAAAATACTCAAATTATTCTTATTCTCTATGTTAAGGATTTTATATACTCATCATCATAGGAATATAGAATTTAATTAGTATTGATCAATCTTATAATTTCATCATCATTAGTCTTACTTCTATGTACAGATATTAATCTTCCACTGACACATCATGATTTCATATTTACATAAGATAAATATGTTCCACTCAAAAGTATACATGTCATTATCAATTAAATAATTGGGTAATTATAATTTTACATAAATTAGTTACACATTCATACCTCTTTATACAGATACTGCAATGAAAATTAAAATTGTTCTAATTAAGATACTAGTGAAAATGTATCATCAATATAAATTATAATAATTTAAGAAATCACTTTTCACAGCATCTATATAATTGTCATATCCACTTCACAATCTCATGTAATATTTTTTTTCATAAAAACAACTTGGTTATTATAATATTAAAATAATTTATCCTTCCAATAGTCTCCAATGTATCACCTTTTTTATTTTTGTCATGATCTTCCGAGAACAATTTCAATTAAGTAATATAACTATAAGTATCATGAAATAGCAGAGTATATTACTGATATGAAAAGTTGTTTCATTATATAGATTTAATTATTATTTTTTAAGTATAAATTTATAGTCAACAATAATATTTTGTTTCATGATATCATAATTTCCCCATTTAATATACCCCACTGCAAAATATGGTTTCATTACATTATCATTGGTGTCTCTGAAAATGTATTCTATAGTATTGTATTCTCATACTATGTCAATTACATCAACATAAATAACCCATTTTATTTACACATATATTCATGGTAAAATAAACTTTCCTTATTGTGAAGTCTTCTTATTCTATATAAATGCTATATATATATATATTTAAAAAATCCCAATACATTTTTTTTCAAAATTAACATTCAACATGTCTCTATAAATATAAATAACAATATATTTACCCATATTATACGCAAATATCTCATTGTTATTTTTATTGATAAAAAATAATTGATTTATTAAGATTAAAAATTTCATCAATATTTGTAGCCTTCAAAACCTAATATTATAGTATGACTTATCTTCATCCAAACAAAGAAAACATTACTGGAGATATAAAATAGTTTATGATATTGTTCCATTCAACAGTTCCCTATTTAATTCATTTCAAAAATAATTATTGAATACATGTTATTTATTATATGTTTTCTCTTCTCAAAGAAACCATTTGTTGAAAATTCATCACTAAAAAATATAGCATTATATTCCATACACATTATGATATTCCTCCACTATATTAATAGTAAAATATATATTATTATCATTATAAAACATCTTTATTTTAAGCTATATAAAATTATACACCAATGATAAATAGTGTTTAATACATGTCAATACATTGTATCTATGAGCTACTTCTATCATCCATTCCATTTTAGAGTAATTATAAATGAGCAGAACATACTGAATTTTTCTATTCATATCTTTGGGTGATATTGTTCCAGAAATATCTACATTCACTAACTCATTAAATGTCATTGATTTCTTTTAATTTTCAATATAGGTCTTAAAAATGGGTTCACCATTAAGAAATTGATTACATATGTGAGTTCCGTCAGGTAAAATATTATACATTTCATAAGCTCTTTTAATGTTCACAAAATGATTAATGGACATTTTAATCATGATATTTTAAGGATATGCATAAATTTCAAAAATATTTTACATAATTTTAGATAAATAATCAATATATAAAACATCAATACATTCTTGATGAACATTAAGGATTATTGTATTTGTTGAGTAGATATATAATCATCAAATTTCATGAAATATATTCAATATTTTCAATAATGATCTTCTCACATTTCACAATTATTAGACACACCCTACTAAAAATTGTTCCTTATAATCTAGGGAAATCAATAATTAGAATGTGTGTAATTATGTACCGATTAATGGTAAACAAAATAGATATACATCAATTATAATAAGTTGGAATAAGAGAAGCATAAGGGTTGGGAAACATGATCAAAACATTCAAAAATCATTCCTAATCATTTAAAGATCATTAATAATAAACCACATCCTATGATTTTTTTTAATAATACTCAAAAGTAATAAGTGTGTTGAATAATAAATAATCAATCATGAGACAAGAGAATATATCATAAGAATAATAAATAAAAAATTTCCATACAAAAATGAACATAAAATAATTTCCATATCAATGGATAAAATCTATGACTATCAGACTGTATTGTGTTCACAACATATTCCATCATTTCATTAGTCATTGTTCACCCCAAAGACTATCTTATAAGAAGAAGTCTCTTACTATACTAACTTCGCTACACATTCATGAAATTATTATCCCATGAAATATTTATCCTCAAACAATTAAATGTAATGTTATATAATTTTGGGAACACCGATCAACAAATGAAATCTATAAATAAGTGTTCTAAAAAATCATAAAAAATAAAAAAAAATCACTATATCTTATTCCATGGAAACGAAATGAGTCTTATAAAAATTAAAATATTTTAGCATAGTATAACTAATGAAAAATCAATTCAAATCATATAAATACCATCATTTAATCATTTTATAACCCCTAATAAATGGTTTTCATAATTATTTCTTCATAACTAAATTAATTCATGGTAATTAAAAGAGTTCTATAGAATAAAACACTAATAATTATTATATTAAAACATACACAATAAGAGATTTTATGGTATCATAATATATTATACCCAATAAAACATAAATATCCATATAGTATGTTGTCAAAGATGAATTTTTTTAAATTAATATTTAATTCTTTCAATGAAAGCATGGGAAAAAAGATCATTTTCATAGGAAAACATATTCCTTGAAAATTTCCAAAATATTTAGAATGTTATTTTCCTTGAAAAAAATACTACAAAAATTAAGTGGAATAATAAATATAAATAAATTTATTTATTGTGGGAAAAAATACATTTCATATTATATATTGTATGTAAGAATATTCTCCTAACACTTTTGAGTAATGAAAAAAATGACTTGTTTAGAAAATTTCCCCCAAAAAGTCTCATTTTAAACATTTTAAAATAAGGAAAAATATTTCATAAAAAACCTTTTAAAACATTTCATTTATTTATAAAGAAATCAATAAATATTTTTTAATGGCATGGACATGGACGAAAATGTTCATTCGCTAAAAATAATATAATGTTTGCATTTTACTAAAAAATATTATCGCTAATTTTATTTTAAAATTGGAGAAAATTGATAATAATAAATAAAATTACTAGGAATGGACAAAGTGAATGAAAATATAAGGGGTTAGGAGAATAATATCTTTTTAATTTCCCTCAATATAAATTTATCATAGATAATTCTGAAAGTAAATGAGATTAAAACTAAATCTATACTCGAAGTCATGTATTTATTATTATGTTTATAAATATCATATATAATAATATATATTTATTATAAATATTTCATAGAAATATATTCATAGATAACATAAAATTTTTAACATATTAATTAATTTAAACTATACATTAATTATCATTTTTACATGAAATGAACATTTCAATGAAAATGAGTATGTTTTCCTTACATGTATCATGTTGATGAATCCATTACACACACCATTTTCATGGGATAAAATGTCTAGAATCTTAATAATGACATAAATAGCATATTTTTCTTTATATAAGATTTCAATATTATTCATATAAATTGATGATGACAAAAAGAGTCACATAGCTATGTAGAGGTGGTAGTACACACATTTACATGTGCGATGGTATCGTTGACTATAAGATGTATAATTTAAAAGATTGAAAATTTATTATTATTAGAAAATAATAATTTTTCTAAAAATATTAGCTATTATCATTTAATCCTTAATTATAAAAAAACGAATTTTGGTGACAAAAAGTGAATCATATCACTACGTAGAGGCAGTACACATATGCATGATTAATACAATTATTTAAATTTTGATGGAAAAGAGGTGGAAAATAGATTCTCAATCATCGTATAAACAATAAATAATATTTATGATAATTAATTATTTATTTTTTAATATATAAATTTATTTATATTAATTATAAATAATAATATAATTGAATGTACTTGTCTATGTTTTATATAATTTCCTTGAGAAACCACCTTTTTCATACACCAACATCAATGATAGAATGTAATTCCGATTAAAATAATACCTATAGTATATATGAGGTGATGTTAGTAATTTATATGGATAGTTATTATCCAATATAGTAGGTTCTTGATGTGAGAGTAATAGAGGATATGTAGCTTCCTTTTATATCGTAGGGAGTGGGCACAAAAGGAATTTTTCAAATGATTAAAATTGATTAATGTCATAACCCGGAAAAAAATATAAAAAATGCTCATATGTAAATATTAGATGAGTTAGTTTCTAAATATGAATATCTATTATGATTTAGATATTTTTTTCATTTTAACTATTATAATTTCTATTATAAACCTTTTATCCATGTGTAACTATTACCATGTTAATTGGCATTTTTACCAAGGTTATTATTCAAAATAACCAGAAATTATGTTAACCTTATTAAATAATATTGATAACAATGAATCAAAATATGGGATATACATAAAATGATTCTATTTATATAAAATAAATATATTAATTATAATGAATATTTGTAAATGAAAATAAAACTATTTTTAGTACAATTCATCTTCATGCATAAAAATGGGTTTATATTCATTCCATACAGTGTATGAATCTATAAATTGAATTATAAATTGTTTTATTTAATATATATATATATTAAAAAAATAATTAATTAGTAGTGATAAATTTAATTTAAAAAATAATAATAACACATTTCTCATGTGATATTTTTTTTTAAAACGTCTATTTTTAATTTCAAATACATGTATTTTATTAACAAAACAATCGACTACCAATGTGTGTTTTAATATATATATATATATATATATAATATTAAATAATTTATTTGGTAATATTAAATAATTTATTTGGTCATATTCATACCTTTAAATATAACAACTAGGTGATAACCATCATTTTTAATAACTATAATTCAATATTATATCTCAGTTTGTCTATACTTGAATTTGTGGGTAATGAAAGCTATTAGACACATATAATTTTTTATATATAAACATATCAAAAAATCTATGGTTTTTTCATTATACCCCCCATATATAAATTTTAATATGAAAAATACATAATTCTTAAAGAAACCACTAAGGACATCTCAAACTCATCCCACCATTAGGTTACCCCGTTGTCACGAACCAAGTCGGGTCACCATCCGAACTGATGCTCGACCCAGCCCGCGACAGGGCCTGAAGGGCGTTCCCGATCCCCACAGGCTGAAAAAAGTTTTTGGGTATCAAAATAATCCTTGGGAATGATTTTACCCAGACAAACAAATATAAAGCAACCAACAAAATAAACCCAACCCAAAGTAAGAGTCGCAACCAAACAAGCCTCTAACCAAAACCAGATTTTTGAGTCACATGTAAAACCAAAACCCAAACAAAACTAAAATTATGGTGACCAAAAACCAACCCAATAATGGTCGCCCAACGTGAGGGCACCACTCTCAAGCCACCACCACAACGCCACGTCAAGAGGCCTGCTAATAACCTGAACCACCACATCCAAATGCTGGACCCTTACCTATATCAGACATAAAAAAAATATACTTACACCCAACAGTGTCACTAGGGTGTGAGAAATCACCTAGTAGGATGTCACCAAGAAAATATTCCATGTGTAAACAGTAAAAGACAATTACATTTTCAATGATAAATAAAACAAAGTTATAAATTCTTAACAACGTTAGTGAAAATGGTTTTCATAAAACGACTTTAAAGAACAAAAGTTTAAAGAAAACACATGTTTGGGTAGTAATTCAAGTGACATATCATGTATTATTGGTGTGCGCAATGTAAATGGTAGCAATAAAGGATGGGAGAGGTTCTATGGGTACTAGAAATAGGTGGGACCCTAGAATATCGTGTCTCGGTGAAACGTGGCTTAGAAACCACAATCCTCATAAAACATGGCTTAGAAGCCCATGAAACTCAGAAAATGTGGCTTAGAAGGCCACAAACCTCAGTCATCAAATGATTAGTTAGTGTTTCAATCATCAATCCTACCAGTGAAACCGAGCCAAGTTATCTTCGGAACACTAGCTCACTAGTCCTAGTTTCCCCGCCTAATACCCCGGGCTTCCCTCTTTATGCTCACCTAAAATCAAAGTTCACATAACATGTCACATTAACACTTAAAATCCAAACGTGGTGATTACACACAAGAAATTTTCATTCACACACTAATATACTCTTTTAAAACCACACGCACACCAAAAACATTTTAGAACTTAACCTACTTCAGTTGCACATTAAATAAAACCAGCTGCATAGTTTTATAAAAACACTTTTCATAATCAAGAAAACCACTAAAAAAATCAATAAATAGGTTCCAAACATGTCGCAAAATATTTAAAGGTAAAGGGTCACTCAAAACATTTTTCAAGTCAAAAAAACTTTCAATACTATGCCAAAACATAATTGCACCATCCACACTTCCCAACACACACACCGCACAGTTTGAAAAACGCTGATAAATAGTCCAAAATAGTTTTTCACAATGAAATTCATCAAAATTACTTAAAAATAACTCTAACCAAATTAATTCACATTAAAACTCAGTCAAAGATAATTTCATAGTATGTAAACAAATAGAACAAAGCACTAAATTAATTAGAGAATTTGTCAAATGATTGTTAATTAATACTTGTGTGTGGAATCACCTACCTATGTATCACATCTTCACAAAAATTGGTGCACAAAGACCAATGCACACCAACGCAGTCCAAAAAAACCCCAAATACACCATACAAACAAGGAAATAAAATATTCACATCAAGAATGAACCACTTGGAACAAAAAATCCAGCTGCAATCTTACACCAAAAGAGAAGATGTTCACCAGAAAAAACGAAGGTCACCGCAAGGGTTGAGCCAAGCAGAGAGAGCCAACACAGAGCTGTGCCACATCGGAAACTCACCTAAAAGAGATGAGGGTGGATCAGTATGGAAGGGGAAAAGAGGTGCAGCTGTTCGAATGAGGGAGGAGGAGGTAACAGAGGAGTCTGGTGGTGGAAAAGAGGGAGTCGTCAGATGTTTGGACATAAAAAAGAAGAAGAAGAAAGGAGGAGGATGCAGGAGAAGGGGGGTGCGGCCGAGAGGAGGTGTGGGACGGTCGACACAAGTCGGGGTACCAGTGCGTTGAGGCCGCTGGAGGTAGTAGGGAGGGTAGGGTCGCAGCGACTGTGGCTGGGTGCAAGAGGGAGAGGAGTGACGTGAGATGGTGTCGTGACTGGGTGTAAGAGGGAGAGGCGACCACTAGGGTTCTTGGAGGCCACGTGGACCAGGTGGGAAGGGTGAAAAGTGTAGCGCCATGAGGGAGAGAACAAAAGAGGGATAAAAAAGAACAAAAAGAAATGGAAGTGATTGAATAAAATAAATAAAATAATAATAAAAAGATAAATAAAAAAAAGAAATAGAAACCCAAAAAGGAATAATTAGACCAATCAAAAAAAGAATAAATGAATTTGATAATTTATATTAATAATGGGATTAACAATAATAAAAACCCTACTGATGTAAAAAAAGAATACGTGCTTAAAATGATAATAAAAATAGGGTCTGCTCATGAGCCGGGCAGGCTGAACGGCTTCACCCGAGCCCTGCTCGCACGTTGGGCATTGTCAAGACAAGGATCATTTACTAGCACCACAAGTGCATCACACGTGTTGGACTTGAATTCATTTATCAGCTCAAAAAGCACATGACTAATGCTGGGCTCGGCCCACGTTCCAACAAGCAATTATTAAAAGGTCAAATCAAATTATGAGAAAAATATACCTCGATATGAATTCCGGGTGTGACAATTCTCCCCACCATTAAAACATTCCACCCTTGGAAATTCAATTCAAAGCTTGATCAATTAATAGAAATGGTTACTTCTACTCAACCAAATATTTCCACTCCCAAGTCTCGTGCTCATCATTCCCATGATGCCAAAGAATACAAACCAAGGGAATGGACTTTCGATGAAGCACCTTCTTTTGAGAATCCACTATCCGCACTGGCCGCTCAAACACTGATAAGTCTGGATCAATCTCCAAATCCTCCAAATTCGACACATGTGACGGATCAGGATTATACATTTTTAGTTGTTAGACATGGAATAGATCATGAATCGATGTCAACTATGAAGGAAAAGCTAACCTTTATGCCACCTTGCAAATCCTCTCATTAATCTCAAAAGGCCCAACATACCTCAGTTTCAGCTTCCCCTGCTTTCCCAAGAGGTGGTGACCTAAGCGAGGGGACACCTTTAAGAACACTCTTTCCACCACTAAAAACTCAAGATCCCAACACCTCTGATCTGCATAATATTTGTGGTGAATCTGAGCTGTCAGCAACCGCTGTCTAATCAACTTGACCTTCTCTGACGTTTCCTGAACAAGGCTCGGTCCCAAGAGTGAGGTCTCGCCAACCTCAGCCCAACACAAAGGAGACCAACAAGGCCGACCGTAGAGCACCTCAAAGGGTTCCATTCTAATAGTGTATTGGTAACTGTTATTATAGGAAAACTCAACCAATCTCAAATGGCTTTCCCATGAACATCCAAAATCCAACACACATGCGAGAAGCATGTCCTCAAGAATCTGATTCACCCGCTCAGTCTGGCCATTCGTCTGAGGATGGTATGTTGTGATCATCTTAATCTGCGACCCCAAAGCCTTCTAGAGGCCCTTACCAAACCAAGATGTAAATTGGGGCTCCCTGTCAGAAACAACTACTAACGACACCCCATGATGTCTGACCACTTCATGAACATACAAATGGCCCATCTCCTCCACCTTCATTGCATCTCTGATCGGGATAAAGTGAGATGAATTGGTCAAATGATCAATCAATACCCAAATAACATTCCTTACTGAAGGTGTATGAGTCAAGACAATAATGAATTCCATGGAAACCTCATCCCACTTCCAGATAGTAATGGGTAATGGCTGAAGCAGGCCAAATGGTATGTGATGATCTACTTTCACCTGCTGACAAGTGTCACATCTCGATACAAAGTCAGCTATGTCCCGTATCATACATGGCCACTAGAATTGGCGATGAACATTGTAATAGATTTTGGTAGCACCAGGATGGATGAACCACTGATATTGTTGGCTATACTACATCACCTCCTTCCGAAGAGACAATGGAACCACTACATGGCCCTTGAAGCACAATATCTTCTAAGGAGACGAAGACCAATCAGAAGGAGTCTCCCCACCCTAAATAATTTACATGGATCAATGACACAGCTCATCACCGGGCTGCTCCCGCTGAATCAACTCCAGAAGAGTGGGAGTTAACTGAATGCTAGCCAAGAAAGTACCTCTGCTATGCTCCTGCTCTCCAAGTACATCTGGGCGAAGAGCCCCATCAAAGTCCACTAATCACTGAACTTCCTCAATTACTACACTAGTACATTCCTACTCAAAGCATTTTCCACCACATTACCCTTGCCCAGGGTATAGACAATGTCAAAGTCAAATCCTTGCAGATACTCGATTCTAGCAAAGCTGCCTCAGATTGAGATCTTTTTGAGAGAAAATGTAGGCTAGGCTCTTATGGTTGGAATAGACCACAAATTTCTCCCCAAAGAGATAGTGATATTATGTATTCAGGGCATGCATCACTGCTACCTACTCCAAGTCATGAGTCAGATAATTCTTCTCATGCAGACGAAGCTGGCGAGAACCATAAGCCACCACATGGTTATCCTGTATGAGTACACACCCAAGGCCCGTACCTGACGCATCACAATAAACCACATAGCCCTTCCTAGACTCTGGAAAGATCAAAATAGGTGTGGTGGTCAACTGCCGCTTCAATTCCTCAAAGGATTCCTGGAACTATGGGCTCCATTCAAACTTCACCCCTATCTGGGTGAGTGTGGTCATGGAGGAGGCAATCCATGAGAAATCCCAGACAAAATTCTTGTAATAACCTACCCGGCCAAGAAAAATCCTAATCTCAAACACATTCCTTGGCAGTTCCCATGACATAACTACACTGATCTTTTCAGGATAAACTGAACCCCCTTGTTCTAAGACAACATGCCCTAGAAACTTCACTTACCTGATCTAGAATGTGCACTTCATGTGTTTGGAATATAGGTGGTGGTCCCACAAAGTGCCCAAAACAATCCGCAGGTGATGCTCATGCTCGTCCTCAGACCCATAAGAAACCAAGATGTCATCCACAAATACCATGACAAATGATTCGAGATATTGGTGGAACACCTTATTCATGAGTTCCATGAAAACTGTTAAAGCATTCGTCAAACCGAATGGCATTACTAGATACTCAAAGTGACCATACCTGCTTTAGAAATCCATCTTCAAAATGTCTTCTTATCTCACCCTGAGCTGGTGAAAACCAGACTGCAAGTCAATTTTGGAGAACCACTTTCCCCCTTCAACTGGTCAAAAAAATCATCAATCCGAGACAAAGGGTACTTATTCTTGATGGTTACCGTATTCAATTTCTGGTAATCAATGAACAACTGGAGGTTTCCATCAGCCTTCTTCATGAATAAAACTTGGGAAACCAAAGGAGAGATGCTCAGGAAAATAGATCCTTTGGATTCCAAATCATCCAGCTATATCATTAATTCCCTCAATTCGGTGGGGGCCATGCGATATGAGGGAAGAGATATAGGATGAGTTCTCGATGCCAACTCAATCGATAACTCTATTTCCCGCTTTGAGGGTAAGCCTGAAAAATAATCTGGGAAGACCTCTGGGAACTTATCCACTACAAAACTACCCTGAGAATCACCACCATTGTCCTCCAGTGCGAGCGATGATAATTGATAATCTTGATTCCCCAAATGAGGGAGTAGGGGTCCCACGTGACCCGACTGAGGATACCAGTCTCCATGAAATAACTAAGTACTCCCATCTGGTGCCATAAAGCTTACTCAACACCAATAACAGTCAATATGTGCTTGAAATCACACCAGCCAGTCCATGCTGAGGATCACGTCAAATTGGTCCATATCAAGGACCATGAAATCCCACTCCATATCGAATCCTGACGTAGAGAGTGTGCATGATGGACACCTAAGGCCTAGCTCCCACTTTTTTCCCAACGGTGTTACCAAATCCATGGAAAGAGATAATAGTTAGGTTGGTAGGTTCAGTACGTTCAACAGAAGGGTTGATATAAAAGAAAATAAAGAACCAATATCAAATAAAACTACAGCTATATAATATGAAATCAGAATGGTACCTCAAACAATCTAAGGTCCTACATCAGATCCTGCTGGTGCCAGATCCACAACATGTAAATGTCTAGTCTTTTCCTGAGAATGACTACTTGCCTGAGGCTCTGCCATGATCTGACTCTGCCCCAAAGGTGATCCGGTCTTGCCACCATGGCCACCAAACTGAGATCCTGTCATCCTGGGTGGCTCTGACTGAACTGATACTCCTATGGAAGCCACAGATCCAGTCCCACTTTGGTAAGGGCGCACAGTCCTAGAGAAACTCTATATATGTCCCAAAACTCCACACCCATGGAATGGTTTGGGAGGATATGGAAATGCAGTTAAGACGTGCCCTACCCTTACGCACTGATGGCACACCACAGACCCTACTCCAAAATCCCCAAATGAAGTCTTCCTGGATGGATGACCTGATATGCCACCACTCTTCTTCTATTTCTCTTCGCGCTTCCTCTTCTTTTTGAATGAACTACCACAACCTAACCCTGACACTGATCCAGAAAACCCCGACTTTTCTCTGTAGTCAATCTTGACCATTCAAGCACAATCGACAACCTCGACATAAGTTCCTAGCTTGAACAAGAAAGCCCTAGGGTTTATTTCTGGTCAAAGGCCCTTATCAAACTTCTGATATTTAAAATATTCACTTGAAATAATCTTAGGCGCATACCACACTAGCTCATCAAAGTGGTTTGCATACTCCATCACTATCTGACCCCCTTGTGAAAGATCCATGAACTCCTGGGATCTAGAATAAGTCAAAACCTCAGGATAATACTGCTCGTTGAAGATGGCCTTGAACTTTTTCCAACCCATATGCTCTTGCTACCCACCTTTAATAACATATTCCCACCACTTGTAACTAGAACCCTATAGCTGGAATGAAGCAAACTTCATCCTAACTTCTTCTGACGTGTCAAGGAATTCGAACATACGATCTATCATTTCAATCCATTCCTCTGCCTCTTGAGGATCTGAACTACCATAGAATGAAGGAGGTTTATTCCTCAAAAACCCTTGAGATTTATCCTTCTTGGATCTAGACTCTTCTCCTCTAGTAGGAATAGGGGCAGGGGTAGGATTCACCCCCTATCCTAAATCATGAACAGCTCAAACCACAGCTTCTATCAATCTCTCATCAAGTGGTGAGGGAGAACTCTCTCTGGCTTCCTCCCATGGGTGCGTGTAAGCACTCTGGGGAGGCATCTTACTGCAAAGCACAATAGTCACAAAAATAACATCATCAATATATCATATCTAAAGAAAAATCAAATTCTAGCAAGATAAGTAATCATAAGTGAATTAAACATGAAAAAGTAACATCATGTCCAAAATCTTCTTCTATCCCCGATGTCCATGCACAGTCTGCAGCCTGCTCATCCCACCTTAAAGAGAAGTCAAACAAACATCCCGATACCCCATGGAGACTCAGGGTCTGTCACAAGGAGTGCTGGCCCGACACCCTACTCACAACAAGAATTCTGTTCCCCGACAATCCGAGCTCCTATTTAACCAGACTCATCCCAAATAAAATATCCAAATATCTTAAACCTCATCTGATACCATTTTTTCATGAACCAAGTCAGGTCGCCATCTGATCTAATGCCTGAACCGGCTTGCGACAAGGCCCGAAGGGAATTCCCAATCTCCATGGGCTGGAACAAGTGCCCGGGTATCAAAATAAACATTTAGAATGTTTTTAATTGAACAAAAAAATATAAAGAAACCAATAAAAAAAACCCAACCAAAAGTTAGAGTCACAACCAAACAAGTCTCTAACCAAAACCAGATTTTTGAGTCACTTGTAAAACCAAAACCCAAGCAACACTAAAAGTTTGGTGACCAAAAAACCAACCCGAAAAACTATCTCCCAATGTGAGGACACCACCCTAAAGCTGCCACCACAACTTCATGTCAAGATGCCTGCTAAAAACCTAAACCACCACTTCCAAACGCTGGACCCTTACCTGTATCAGAAATAAAAAAATCTACATACACCCAAGGGTGTATGTAGGGTGAAAGAAATATCCCAGTAGGATTTCACCAAGAAAAGATTCAATGCACAAAAAATAAAAGGCAATTACATTTTCAATGATAAATAAAAGAAAGTAAGAAATGCTTAAAAATGTTAGAGAAAATGGTTTTCATAAAACAACTTTAAATAAAAGCAGTTTAAGGCAAACACATGTTTGGGTAGTAACTCAAGTGACATATCATGTATCATTAGTGTGCGAAAAGTAACTGGTAGCAGCAAAGGATGGGAGAGGCCCTATGGGTACTAGAAACAGGTGGGACCCTAGAATGTCTTGTCTCGGTGAAATGTGTCATAGATACCACGATCCTCAAAAAATGTGTCTTAGAAAGCCACAATCCTCAGAAAAAGTGGCTTAGAATAAAAAAAACCTTATTAGTCATATGTTTAGTTAGTTTTTTAATCGTCATTCCTACCAGTGAAACTAAGCCAAACCATCTCCGGAACACTAGCACACTAGTCCTAGTTTCCCCACATAATACCCCGGGCTTCCCTATTAGTGCTCACTTAAAATAAACGTTCACATAAAATGTCACATTAACACTTAAAAGCCAAATGAGGTGGTTACACATAAGAAAATTTCATTAACACATTGATATCCTCTTTTAAAACCACATGCACACTAAAAAAGTTTTAGAATTTTACCATCACTGCTAGCACATTAAGTAAAACCATCTGCATAGTTTTATAAAAACACTTTTCATAAAAAAGAAAACCATTAAAAAAATCATTAAACAGGTTCCAAACATGTCACAAAATATTTAAAGGGTAAGAGTAACTGAACACATTTTTCAAGACAAACACTCTTTCAATACAATTCCAAAACATAATGACACCATCCACACTTCCTAACACACACACCGCACAGTATGAAAAACACTGATAAAGAGTCCAAAAAAAGTTTTCACAATGAAATTCACTGACATTACTTAAACATAACTCTATCAAAATAAATTCACATTAAAACTTAGTGAAAGATAATTTCACAGCATGTAAACAAATATAAAAAAGAAATAAATTAATTAGATAAGAAAGCAAATGATTGTTAATTAATACTTGTGTGTGGAATCACCTACTTGTGTATCACTGCTTTACAAAAATTGGTGTGAAAAAACCACCACACGCCAACATAGTCCAAACAAACCCCAAACACACCCTAAAACAGGGAAACAAAATAATCGAAATAATAATGAACAACTAGGAACACAAAATCCACCTGCAATCTTGCACCAAAAGAGAAGAAGTTCACTAGAAAAAAAGAAGGTCACCGAAAGGGTTGAGCCAAGAATAGGGAGCCACCACAGAGCCATGCCACTCTGTAAACTCACCTGAAAGAGAGGATGGTGGCTTGGAGCGGAAGGGGAAAGGAGGTGCAGCTGTCCGAATGAGGGAGGAGGAGGTAGTAGAGGAGTCCGACACTCGAAAAGATGGATCCACCAAAAGTTTTGTAGGAAAAAAAGAAGAATAAAGGAGGAGGCTATGGGAGATGGGGGGTACGGCCAGGAGAAGGTGTGGGGTGGTTGGCGCAAGGCGGGGTAGCGGGGCTTCAAGGTCGCTGGAGGTAGCAGGGTGGGCAGGTCGTGGTGACTGTGGATGGGTGCAAGAGGGAGGGGAGCGAGGTGAGATGGGGTTGTGGTTGGGTACATGAAGGAGAGGCAGTCACAAGGGCTCAGAAATAGAAATGATAGAATAAAATAAATAAAAAAATAAAAAAAGATAAAAAAAATAAATATGAACCCAAAAAGGAATAATTAGACCAATAAAAAAAGAATAAATAAATTTGATAATTTATATTAATAAAGGGATTAACAATAATTAAAACACTATTGATGTAGAAAAAGAATACGTGCTTAAAACACTATTAAAAAAAGTGTCTGCTCGCATGTCACGACCCCCTCCCCACAAAGTGTATCCCTCCTGGGCCGGCAATGTGAGAAGAGAGATAATGACCCCCGAGTCCCGCCTCCAGTAGGCCCCAGGTTGGCGACTAGCACCGAGGGTATAATAAACATACAAATGGGAGGCATTACCCTCTAAGAGAACACATGCAGAAGAGAGAGATAAAATAGACTCCAACCAACTCCAACTCAGAACTGAAATATAAAAGGAAACCAAGTACATATATGAAATGTCATGCAAAAGTACTACAACTAAAAGGGGGAAAACTCAAAGTACCCAAAAGAAAGTGAAACGGCAGCAGCCACAAGCCCGAACAGCTCCTCCTCCAACCGCAAGCTAGTAGTAACCAACTTGATCTCCAACCTCTCCAAGTGACCTAAAAACAGTTTATATATACATAGGGTGAGTATAACAGTATACTCGGTAGGATCCTCCCCAAGCCTCCCGTGAAAAAGTAAAGAAATCATGCTAAAGCCCAGTGAACAACAAGTGAAACTAACTCGTTACCTAAACAGGTATACTAAGTTCCCAACCTCACCATGGATACTCTCACCAAGTAACTCATACAAGAATATAGCATATAGTAAAGAATATCAAGGGTACCCCGCTACTACTTCCCCACTGGTTTGCCGCTTTGCCCCAATGACATACGTCCTGTGCATCTCTCTCCAAAGGCTTGCCCGCAGACACCTGGGCTAAGCTCCACAATCTGCACCTCGTGCACCACATAGGCTTGCCCGCAGACACCTGGGCGAAGCACCACACCGTCCTCACAACCAAAAGTAACCAGGTAGTTTCCGGGAGCCACCACAGCCCGCATAACGTGTATCATACGTCGGGTATAATACCTCAAGCCATTACATCCCATACTCCGAGTAAGGATCCTCAAGCCATCATGGCCTATACACATTACACCTATAGTAGTCCATAGGATACTATATCCAGAATATATGTGTGTGAATAACCACAAGCCATTACAGCCCTCTACACACATATATGGGGTAACTAACCGTTGTTCCTTATGGCACAAGTATCTACCAAGAGAAGAGAGCAGGGCCAAAGGGGGTAGTCAGCCATTCAACCTCCCATCAGAATGTTGGGGAAAACACCCCCCTAGGGCTCAGAATCCCTGGGGTGTCAGTTGCCCTTACCGACAGGGTGGAGTAGCGTATAGAAACACTAAAAGTACAGAATATATATGTAACTCACATCCACACTATGGGCATTACCTAGTCTTAGATACAACTGCATCTAACGTCTCTCAGACTCCAGGTTGCTACTTCAAAGACTAGATATCCAATAAGCACACAAACATTTGAAGAGATTTATTAGATTACTCTATTCTCATTTTATCAGTTCCACTGTACGTTAATTTAATTATTTAAACATTAATTAAGAATGAACAATTCCACATTAAACTGAATTGGTATCACATTCAAAAACAACTGCTCCTTTTAAGATTCACATCACCTTTAAATTCCAGTATCTCCATCCCCGTGGATTTTCACCATTTAATCAAACATTCATTATAGAGTTACTTTCCCACATTCCCAGACATTCTAGAAAAGCATCCTATGCTACTAAACACAAAGGAGGCTCAACACGGTGAGTAGATATACTACCCGTCGAGTCTTTGCCACCTATAGAAAGAGCAAAGACCCATTTTCCCTCGAGAGGCTAAACACGGAAAGCACGTGGCATACCTCACACGTCTTCGCCTCCTTCGGAAGAAGGGTAGCGAGACCAGCTGCCTTGAGCAGTGGGGAAAAGCAAAGCAGATTAACATTCAAAGAAAACCACAAGCATCCAGCAACCGCATCCATCCCATTCCATCACCCCTGGTGTCCTCCCCGACACCCACATGCATAACTGATGCATATCGCCACTCTAGGCGTTATCCACTGCCATAACCACAAGGCCTTCACACCTCCACATATCAAAACAGCCATCCAGGCTCACATCACAGCACAAGCAGCAGAAAAAAAACAATCACAACCATGGTCTCTTGACCCTTTAGCAAACAAGAGGGTAACTCAGAACCCCTTTAGAAATTCCCACATAATCTGTTCTTTAATCCATATTGAATTGGAAGATTTGTTATTTGTAGGTTCCAATCACGGATACCTAATCAGCAAGCTATCGCAATTAAATAACCATGCTTCCTTCCCTAATTTGATTATCCTCAAATTAGAACAACTACAACAACGGCAAAAACCAGATTAATTTACATGCCTCTTTATCTTTAGCCAATTAATTAACAATTAATTCTGGTTTTACGTTCATTATCAATTTCTATCATGAACGAACAACAAATCAAAGAAAACATAGATATCACTATATCTAGGAAAACATGAGGCAAACTGTTATCACGGTATAAAGCAACAACATGCGATCAACCAATTATTTTAATCAGGTTCAAGTATTTAATTAGGTCAATTTCATTGTGATCCAAAGGGATAAATCATGCTAACTCTACGATTGCACATATGCAATTATAAAAGCCATGAATCCCCTACCTCGAAGAGTTCTTGACGTCCTTTATCCACACAACGGGCCACAATCCTTCTCTCGCGACAACTTATATGGAAGAATGATCGACACAGCTTGGTTGCATCAAACAGAGCAGAACCAATCCTAGGAGTAAAGATTGATTGTGCAACTCCTACGGAAAGGATTGAAAGGTTCTAGTGCCTCTTAGTTGAGAACAAAGGGAAAGAACAAGGGAGAATGATATCTCGCCCCTTTTTGAAGATTTAATGGGGTGACAGTTTAAGATCCGGTTAATTCTCCATTAAAAACGGATCGCATTAACCCACGCAGTTTGACCAAGTAAAAACATCCCGGCCTTATGAATAATTAATATAGGATTTATGGAATTTTAAACGGCCTTAAGAGCCCTTAAAATAAGGCTTTAAATGTATTTTACGTCAAAGGAAACGTCAAAAGGGGCAAAACTGTAGGAATCTGGAAACACTGTTCACATACTCAAAATTTGGCAAAGGAAAGAATCGGTAGCTCTTAGAATTCTGGAAACACTGTTCAAACGTGAAATTTGGCAAAGGAATCAGTAGCTCTTAGGATTCTGGAAACACTATTCAAACGTGAAATTTGGCAAAGGAAGGAATCGGTAGCTCTTAGGATTCTGGAAACACTGTTCAAACGTGAAATTTGGCAAAGGAAGGAATCGGTAGCTCTTAGGATTCTGGAAACACTGTTCAAACGTGAAATTTGGCAAAGGAAGGAATCGGTAGCTCTTAGGATTCTGGAAACACTGTTCAAACGTGAAATTTGGAAAAGGAAGGAATCGGTAGCTCTTAGGATTCTGGAAACACTGTTCAAACGTGAAATTTGGAAAAGGAAGGAATTAGTAGCTCTTAAAATTCTAGAAACACTGTTCACAGAACTCAAAAATTGGCAAAGGAAAGAAAAGGTCACTGATAGAACCTTGCCGATAGAAACACAAGTCTACCGTTAGATCCTCACCGATAGAACATTATTCAAGTCTACCGATAGAAGGTCACCGATAGAAATACTGTTCACAGAACTAGAAATTTGGCAAAGTGTTAGTCGAGCTATTGCTAGACTGCGGCTACCGGTAGACCGAGCTACCGGTAGGCAGCGACTACCGGTAGACCGAGCTACCGGTAGGCAGCGGCTACCGATAGACCGAGCTACCGGTAGGCAGCGGCTACCGGTGGACCGAGCTACCGGTAGGCAGCGGCTACCGGTAGGCCGAGCTGCCGGTAGGCTGCGGCTACCGATAGACCGAGCTACCGGTAGACCGAGCTACCGGTAGGCGGCGGCTACCGGTAGACCGAGTAGGCTGCGGCTACCGGTAGACCGAGCTACCGGTAGGGTGCGGCTGAGGGATAAGTCACCTTGACCTCCCGGAACACCTCCAACACCACATTTTTACAAATTAGTGGACTGGAGAGGTCCGAGCCATTACATTAGATACCTCTCAAAACATTCTCGTCCTCGAGAATTAAAAACCAACTCAGAAGAAAAGAGGGGTCCGAACAACCACCCCATAAGATACCTCTCAGGGGAAAACCACCATGAGTTGTTCGAAAGCTGGAACAAAAATATGACATCCGAGAATATGGAAACAATCAATCCATATCCAAACAATTCAATCATAGCATCACATAAAAGGTACATAAATAAAACATGAAAGGTCTAACCATAAAGGAAACATCATTACATGAAAAGAGTTAAACATTAAACAACTCTGGGTACTGAGCACGTATCTGTGACTCACGCTCCCATGTACTCTCCTCCATGTCACCGTGTCGCCACAAGACACGAACTAAGGGGATAGAACGCCCACGTAACACCTTCTCCTTGCGGTCTTGGATCTCAACAGGTCGCTCCTCGAAGGTTGCATCATCATCAATATCGATCTCTCCCCAATCGATAACATGAGATTCATCATGAAGGTAATGACGGAGTAGTGATACATGGAAAACATCATGTATCCGACTCATCTGAGGGGGAAGTGCTACTCGATACGTCATAGCTCCAACACAAGCTAACACCTCGAAAGGACCAACAAACCGAGGAGAAAGCTTACTTCCACGACCAAACCTTCACTGCCCACGATGGGGAGTCACCTTTAGAAACACATGATCCCCAACATTAAACTCTAACGGTCTCCTTCTTTGATCAGCATATGATTTCTGACGATCATGTGCTGTCTTCATCCTCTCACGAATCACCTGAACCATCTCTATTGTATTCTGCACTAGTTCTAGTCCGAGAATTGCTGACTCTCCGAAGAAACGAGATGGGAAGGGCTGGGACCTACCCCCAGGTGAACGGAAACTCTTCTGTCCTGAAAACCGGGAACCCCGAACCATAGCTCTGCTTCGTGAGGAATCATGACGATTCCCCTCTCATGACGATCCAGTCCTGGCCAAAGTCCTCTCAACAACCTCTGCCCTCGCCAGCACCTCAAGATATGTCTTCAGCATAAATGGGGTGACCTGGCGCTGGATCTCTGGATGCAAAGCCTCCTCGAAATGTCTCGCCCTGGCCTCATCATCTGGTAACAGGTCTGAAGCATATCGTAGATGGTTCCTGAAACGGATTCCAAACTCTCGAACACTGGAGCTCCCCTGTCGAAGGGTGAGAAGCTCCTAGCGACTGGACACCTTTGAAGTTGACGAAAGAAACTCGACTCTAAACCTGTCTCGAAACTCCTCCCATGAGATTGCGGACTCCTCACGATCACCGAGGAACAAGAACCACCACTGCCTCGCTGCTCCACACAGCATCGTCACAACCAAGGACACCCAGTGTTCCTTCCGAGCATGAATCGAACTGAAGCCTATCTCGATCTCCTCCAACCAGTCTTCTGTGACTGCATCTGAAATGGAGCCCTCATACTTCTGTAGACTCTGGTGCTGAAACTCTCGAAGTGTCTTCCTCTAAGTGTCATCGTCGTCAACCTCTACTCGGCGGTGATCTGCTGGAACAGCCTGCTGGGCATCTTCTGCGCAAACCTGATGAGGACATCGACCTGGAGCCATACCTGTAAAATAACAACTGTTATAACTCCTAAGCCTGGAATATGGAAGACTCAACATTAATTAATTAATTGTTTTGTTTTATTAATTTCATGTTACCTATCCCAAGGTCTACCCATTCAAACACAGGCGCAAAGAATAATGATGCATGATCCTTTCCTAGGTCTCTACCCTGCAACCAGTATCACTTTGTTTAGTAGCCATCATAAACTTAAAGGTCCGTGCAACAGATCATAGGGGTCCCTGAACGCCTATGTCTCTGCCGGTCTCCAGTGTTTACCCCACTTGCTAAACATGATTGACATCGTTGCCCTACCACCCCATGCATCCTCACCTGTGACTAACTCCAAATCCATCCTATCCCTCAACCAGACCTCTGATACCACTCTGTCACGACCCCCTCCCCACAAAGTGTACCTCTCCTGGGCCGGAAATGTGAGAAGAGAGATGATGACCCCCGAGTCCCACCTCCAGTAGGCCCCGGGTTTGCGACTAGCACCGAGGGTATAATAAACATACAAATGGGAGGCATTACCCTCTAAGAGAACACATGCAGAAGAGAGAGATAGAATAGACTCCAACCAACTCCAACTCAGAACTGAAATATAAAAGGAAACCAAGTACATATATGAAATGTAATGAAAAAGTACTACAACTGAAAGGGGGAAAACTCAAAGTACCCAAAAGAAAGTGAAATGACACCAACCACAAGCCCGAACAGCTCCTCCTCCAACCGCAAGCTAGCAGTAACCAGCTTGATCTCCAACCTCTCCAAGTGACCTGAAAAACAGTTTATATATACATAGGGTGAGTATAACAGTATACTCAGTAGGATCCTCCCCAAGCCTCTCGTCCAAAAGTAAAGAAAGCATGCTAAAGCCCAGTGAACAACAAGTGAAACTAACTCGTTACCTAAACAGGTATACTAAGTTCTCAACCTCACCATGGCTACTCTCACCAAGTAACGCATACAAGAATATAGCATATAGTAAAGAATATCAAGGGTACCCCGCTACTACTTCCCCACTGGTTTGCTGCTTTGCCCCAACGACATACGTCCTGTGCATATCTCTCCAAAGGCTTGCCCGCAGACACCTGGGCTAAGCTCCACAATCTTCACCTCGTGCACCACATAGGCTTGCCCGCAGACACCTGGGCGAAGCACCACACCGTCCTCACAACCAAAAGTAACTAGGTAGTTTCCGGGAGCCACCACAGCCCGCATAACGTGTATCATATGTCGGGTATAATACCTCAAGCCATTACAACCCATACTCCGAGTAAGGATCCTCAAGCCATCATGGCCTATACACATTACACCTATAGTAGTCCATAGGATACTATATCCAGAATATGTGTGTGTGAATAACCACAAGGCATTACAGCCCTCTACACACATATATGGGGTAACTAACCGCTGTGCCTTATGGCACAAGTATCTACTAAGAGAAGAGAGCGGGGCCAAAGGGGGTAGTCAGCCATTCAACCTCCCATCAGAATGTTGGGGAAAACACCCCCCAGGGCTCAGAATCCCTGGGGTGTCAGTTTCCCTTACCGACAGGGTGGAGTAGCGTATAGAAAAACAAAAAGTACAGAATATATATGTAACTCACATCCACACTATGGGCATTACCTAGTCATAGATACAACTGCAGCTAACGTCTCTCAGACTCCAGGCTGCTACTTCAAAGACTAGATATCCAATAAGCACACAAACATTTGAAGAGCTTTATTAGATTACTCCATTATCATTTTATCACTTCCACTGTACGTTAATTTAATTCTTTAAACATTAATTAAGAATGAACAATTCCATATTAAACTGAATTGGCATCACATTCAAAAACAACTGCTCCTTTTAAGATTCACATCACCTTTAAATTCCAGTATCTCCATCCCCGTGGATTTTCACCCTTTAATCAAACATTCATTATAGAGTTACTTTCCCACATTCACAGGCATTCTAGAAAAGCATCCTATGCTACTAAACACAAAGGAGGCTCAACACGGTGAGTAGATATACTACCCGTCGAGTCTTTGCCGCCTATAGAAAGAGCACGGACCCATTTTCCCTTGAGAGGCTAAACACGGAAAGCACGTGGCATACCCCGCGCGTCTTCGCCTCCTTCGGAAGAAGGGTAGCGAGACCAGCTGCCTTGAGCAGTGGGGAAAAGCAAAGTAGATTAACATTCAAAGAAAACCACAAGCATCCAGCAACCGCATCCATCCCATTCCATCACCCCTGGTGTCCTCCCCGACACCCACATGCATAACTGATGCATATCGCCACTCTAGGCGTCATCCACTGCCATAACCACAAGGCCTCCACGCCTCCACATATCACAACAGCCATCCAAGCTCACATCACAGCACAAGCAGCAGAAAAACAACAATCACAACCATGGGCTCTTGACCCTTTAGCAAACAAGAGGGTAACTCAGAACCCCTTTAGAAATTCCCACATAATCTGTTCTTTAATCCATATTGAATTGGAAGATTTGTTATTTGTAGGTTCCAATCACGGATACCTAATCAACAAGCTATCACAATTAAATAACCATGCTTCCTTCCCTAATTTGATTATCCTCAAATTAGAACAACTACATCAATGGAAAAAACCAGATTAATTTACATGCCTCTTTATCTTTAGCCAATTAATTAACAATTAATTCCGGTTTTACGTTCATTATCAATTTCTATCATGAACGAACAACAAATCAAAGAAAACATAGATATCACTATATCTAGGAAAACATGAGGCAAACCGTTATCACGGTATAAAGCAACAACATGCGATCAACCAATTCTTTTAATCAGGTTCAAGTATTTAATTAGGTCAATTTCATTGTGATCCAAACGGATAAATCATGCTAACTCTACGATTGCACATATACAATTAGAGAAGCCATGAATCCCCTACCTCGAAGAGTTCTTGACGTCCTTTATCCACACAACGGGCCACAATCCTTCTCTCGCGACAACTTATATGGAAGAATGATCGACACAGCTTGGTTGCATCAAACAGAGCAGAACCAATCCTAGGAGTAAAGATTGATTGTGCAACTCCTACGGAAAGGATTGAAAGGTTCTAGTGCCTCTTAGTTGAGAACAAAGGGAAAGAACAAGGGAGAATGATATCTCGTCCCTTTTTGAAGATTTAATGGGGCGACAGTTTAAGATCTGGTTAATTCTCCATTAAAAACGGATCGCATTAACCCACGCGGTTTGACCAGGTAAAAACATCCCGACCTTAGGAATAATTAATATAGGATTTATGGCATTTTAAACGGCCTTAAGAGCCCTTAAAATAAGGCTTTAAATGTATTTTACGTCAAAGGAAACGTCAAAAGGGGCAAAACTGTAGGAATCTGGAAACACTGTTCACATACTCAAAATTTGGCAAAGGAAAGAATCGGTAGCTCTTAGAATTCTGGAAACACTGTTCAAACGTGAAATTTGGCAAAGGAATCAGTAGCTCTTAGGATTCTGGAAACACTGTTCAAACGTGAAATTTGGCAAAGGAAGGAATCGGTAGCTCTTATGATTCTGGAAACACTGTTCAAACGTGAAATTTGGCAAAAGAAGGAATCAGTAGCTCTTAGGATTCTGGAAACACTGTTCAAACGTGAAATTTGGCAAAGGAAGGAATCGGTAGCTCTTAAAATTCTGGAAACACTGTTCACAAAACTCAAAAATTGGCAAAGGAAATAAAAGGTCACCGATAGAACCTTGCCGATAGAAACACAAGTCTATCGTTAGATCCTCACCGATAGAACATTATTCAAGTCTACCGATAGAAGGTCACCGATAGAAATAATGTTCACAGAACTAGAAATTTGGCAAAGTGTTAGCCGAGCTACTACTAGACTGCGGCTACCGGTAGACCGAGCTACCGGTAGGCAGCGGCTACCGGTAGACCGAGCGACCGGTAGGCAGCGGCTACCGGTGGACCGAGCTACCGGTAGGCAGCGGCTACCGGTCGGCCGAGCTACCGGTAGGCAGCGGCTACCGGTCGGCCGAGCTACCAGTAGGCAGCGGCTACCGGTAGACCGAGCTACGGGTAGGCCGCGGCTACCGGTAGACCGAGCTACCGGTAGGGTGCGGCTGGGGGATAAGTCACCTTGACCTCCCGGAACACCTCCAACACCACATTTTCACAAAGTAGTGGACCAGAGAGGTCCGGGCCATTACATCGCATGTTGGGCAGGCCACCTGGCTTCGCCCGTGCCCTGCTCGCGCGTCGAGCATTGTCAAGCCAAAGATCAATTACTAATACCACAAGTGCACCACATGTGTCGGGCTAGACTTCATTTATCAGCGCAAAAAGAGTATGACTCATTCTGGTCTTGGCCCACATTCCAGCAAGAAATTATTAAAAGGTTAAATAAAATTATGAGATAAAAATAAAAATTAAAAACATACCTCGATACGAAGTCTGGATGTGACACCCGTGGCTTCCAAAAATTTATTGATTGGCCCAAAAAAATGACGAAGTGAGTGGTGTTATTTCACTAAATTAACACTATGGATTAACTTTAATATCCACAAGTTGTTTTTCATAATATATATTTTTCTCTAGTAGTAATAAACATGAGTTCATCACATGTGAATGCTCGTGTATGAACATCTGTAGGAGTGACACATAGAACAAATCATGAACATTAGAATTGTTCAGTGTAAGCTCAATGTGGTTAAAAACCACCATATCTATATCAATAATATCAAAAGTGAAAATATATATTGGTATAAACATTATCTTAATTCGTAAAATCACAACCTTTAATGATGGAATAATTGAAAGGAATACCATCTCATCAACATTGAATTCAAGATCTCACTGACCATTATGTGCTTAACTCTTCTACCACCTCAGGGATTCCTTTAGGGGTTTTTGATTGGTTGTAACATTATCATTCATTTAAATAACTATAATAATTATCAATATCATTTATTCTCCAATTTCATCACATTACATTTGAGATCTAAATTACCATCAATAGAAGGCTTTACAAGGACCCTTTTGAATTCTCGAATGGAATATATTTAAATAATAAAATTTGAAAATAAGAAGGTGTTGATCATAACAACTATTAAATACCATAAAATTAGAGGCCAAAAATATTCTATAGGTTTTTTTAATAGACCAATCTTAAAAAAATATTTTTGATGATTATTTACTGTCATATTGTTCATCTCTATATTGAATTTTAATTGAAGACTTCTTTGAAACATTGAGGTAAAACATTGATCCCAATAATATACAATAAACATGATATTCCATGAAACTATACCTATTTCTAAATTTATATCATTTAAATATGATAAAATTGAGAAATCTATTTTCTCCACGTGTCCTTTGACCAGTTAACCATGTCATCCCACCGCGTGCTACCCCATATTCTCCGTGCCTCCCAATCCCGCTCCCACTGACGTTTTCCGGGGTCATGATTGATATTTCCCACGACCCCCGCCACTGTCATCCTCCCCTCTCCCGATCAACTCGCAGTCCGTAACCCTCCTTCTCCGCCCCCGCTTCAATCTCCTCCATCTAGAAACTCAAAGCCATCTTCAATCACGATTCCCCTTTATATAGGTTTCCTCTTTAATCTCGGATCACTCCTCCATCCAGAATCGTGATTCCCCTCTATCTAGGGTTCCTGTGTGCTTCTCGCCCCACCCCACTTGCGATTTCCCTCCTACGATTCCCAATTTCAGTCCCTCCCTCACTACCCTATCCTCCGGCTGCTCTGCCACTGCATGCACCTCTTCCGTTTGCCCAGCGTCTAGCTCCTCCCCCTCCATCTTCTTAGAGTTTGGCTCCTCTGCCTCCAATTGTTGAGCCTCTGGCTGATCCGCCTCCGGATCCTTCGCCTCTGTCTGCTCCACCTCGGTAGCCCTCTTCCCACTCCACCTCGGTAGCCCTCTACCTCCAGCTGATCCACCTCATGGTCCTCCCCCACCGTCTTCAATGTTTTATTTCAATTTATTTTTTCAAAGTGAGTGTGGATTATGTAATTAACATAAGTTTCCTTCCCTGAGAGTTTCATACAAACTCCACCACATGTGCATGAAGCCTGTTGTTCTAGATCTGTAGTTGGCTACAACGGCGAAAACGGTGGAGGCCACCACTCCGCTCCTCCTATCTCTCCAATTACTCTACCCTCCCTTTTTGGTATATTCTCAAACAGGAACACGGATTCTAGGGTTGTGGAATATGCAATCCTAGATTTATCAAAGGGAAATCTAGGAAATCAAGGAGATCACTGGGAATCACAGTGACAAGGACATCTATGGGGTGCTCAAGGAGTTCAACATGGTTCTTCACAAGACTGTAGAAAGTCTCTTGTATCTAGGTCACCCCAACCCTCTTATTTTCTTATTATCATTTCTATTTCTCTCTATGTTAATTTCTTTTTGTTGCTGTCTTAGTTGTGTCTATTGTTCATATATTTGTTAGGTCTTGATATTCCCAGAATTATGTTGGGCTGATTTTAATTTCTGTATTCAGTTAGTGAGTGCTACACTTTTCTATTTTTATCATTTAATCATGTATGCATCGATGAATTAGGATTCGGCACGCCTAATTTTGTGGGAATAATTATTGTTTTACCTTTTAACTCCTCCTTTCCTTTCAATATGATCCATGGGAAGATTTTGATTCCTATGTTTGCTTTACTTCCCTAATCCATGTTCCTTTCTAGGGCCTTCCTAGGTTTTGATTATTACTGCCCGCTACATGTCCTTTCTCCTTGCAGTTTCATTTCCAGCCATGAGGTGCATGCTTCATCCAAAGTTGACTATTTGTCTGTGTCATGTTCTTCTGATCAGCTATAATTTGTACATTGAGGTGAAAATTTCTCTGATACATTTTTCATGATGAAGAAAAATGATTGATATTCATTCTAAATGTCTACTTCAAAAAGTCCTTCAGTGATTATCTTGATTTTACATGAACATTTCATGAAGTCAAGAAAAAACGCAATCACCGAAAAGAAGTAATTTTTATTTTTAATGATTTCTTGGTTGTCTTTGGTCTCACCATGATTCCATTTATTTTTATTTGTTTGGTATTTTTGGATTAAATTATTTTCATGTTCAATTTTGAACCAAACATGGAACAGTCTTAACATGAAATTCTATAACACCGGCTCTATCTAAACGTGTCTGTTGCTGATATATTTGTTAGGTCTTGATATTACCAGAATCTTATTGGTCTGATTTTAATATCTTTTTTCAGTCAGTGAGTGCTATGATTTTCTATTTTTTTTCATTCTATCATGTACGCATCGATGGATTAAGATTCAACAAGCCTAATTTTGTGGGAATAATTATTATTTTACCTTAGAACTCCACCTTTTCATGTCAATACGATCCATGGAAATATTTTGAATCCTATGTTTGCTTTACTTCCCTAATTAATGTTCCTTTATTGGGAATTCCTAGGTTTTGATTATTACTGCCCACTACATGCCCTTTCTCCTTGTAGTTTCATTTCTATCCATGAGGTGCATGCTTAATCCAGAACTTACTATTTGTCTGTGTTATGTTCTTCTAAGAATCTATCATTTGTGCATTGAAGTGAAGATTTCTCTGATACATTTTTCATGAAGACCAATTATTATGATTCATTCTAAATTTCTGCTTCAAAAATTCCTCAAATGATTATCTTGATTTTTTAGGAACATTTCATGAAGTTAAGAAAAAACGCTGTCACCAAAACGAGGTACTTTTAATTTTCACTGCTTTCTTGGTTGTCTTTGTTCTCACCATGATTCCATTTATTTTTATTTTTTTTGGTATTTTTGGATTACATTGTTTTCATATTCAATTTTGAACCAAACATTGAATGGTTTTAACTTGCAATTCTATAACAACCGCTCTATATAAACATGTCTATTGCTGATATATTTGTCAGGTCTTGATTTTCCCAGAATCCTGTTGGGCTGATTTTAATATCTATTTTAGTCAGTGAGTGCTATGCTTTTCGATTTTTTTTCATTCCATAATGTACGCATCGATGGATTAGGATTCGGCAAGCCTAATTTTATGGTAATAATTATTGTTTTTACCTTAGAAGTCCACCTTTTCCTGTCAGTATGTTCCATGGGAATATTTTGAATACTATGTTTTCTTTACTTCTCTAATCCATGTTCCTTTATTGGGCCTTCCTAGGTTTTGATTATTACTGCCGACATGTCATTTTTCCTTGCAGTTTCATTTCCAGCCATGAGGTGTATGCTTAATCCAAAGTTGACTATTTTTCTGTGTCCTGTTCTTCTGAGCACCTATAATTTGTGCATTAAAGTGAAAACTTCTCTGATTCATTTTTCATGATGAAGACCAATTATTGAGATTCATTTTAATGTCTTCTTCAAAAAGTCCTTAAAGTTATTATCTTGATTTTTTAGGAACATTTCATGAAGTCAAGAAAAAACACAATTACCGAAAAGAGGTACTTTTTATTTTTACTGCTTTCTTGGTTGTCTTTGTTCTCACCATGATTCTATTTATTTTTATTTTTTTGGTATTTTTGGATTACATTGTTTTCATGTTCAATTTTGAACTAAACATGGAATGGTCTTAACTTGCAATTCTATAACACCCGCTCTGTCTAAACATGCCAATTATAGTTGGTAATAGTATGCACTGTGTTAGACTGGTTGTTTTAACACCTCTTAGATTATTTATGCTTTGCACCCCCCTGATTTAAAGATAAAATTCCTCAGTTGATACTTGCTACTATTTCTAAAAAATCAACTATCAACTATATATACTAAATCTGAGTTCTTATTCACCGACGTCTCATTCATACAACCCTCCACGTCTCCCCTCATCCATTTTTTCGTTCCCTCCCATTATATGCTCCCCCACTTTGGATTTACCTCTACTGTGATTAGGGTTGCAGCCGACTTGCATACCCTCCTCCATCGATGTCTGCCACCACCTTCACGCGTTCTTCCTTGATCACTCATGACCTCAATCTGTCCCTCTAAACTAGGGTTCCCGCTATGATTTCCCTTCTTTTAGTGCTTATCCTCCCACAAACCAGCACCCACATCTTCCTAACCGTTTCATTCCTCCACTACAACATGAGATATCTACAATCAACTGATACCATCATGAGGGATTCACATTTGGAGGCCGACATCACCTTCCTCCCAACTAATTTCTTCCAGTCCCTACCCCTCCCGTGTTTTTTCTTCCACTCCACCATATGGTTTCATTCGAAACCCCCTTCCACTACCTCAATTCCTTCAATCCATCTCACACCTTTTGAGAGTTTTATTCCACTTTACTCTAAGGTTTTTTCCTGCATTCCATTTTTGACATGTCCTCCATGATCGACCATCTACAGTGGTGAATACATCTTCCCCTTCATCTATGAAATCCTACTACCACACCTCCTCTCAATATCTCTTCGCCCTGATGAGAACCAACGACTCCTCCATCTCCATTTCTTGCAAATCCATAATTTTAACTCATACGGTAAATAAATTTCCATTTTTCTACACCTAAATCCCTGAAGGACAAACTATTCCCCTTACAATGACTTCATTTCCTTCCCAGATCCATGTGCGACCACTTCATCACTGATATTCCTTCGTATGTCAATGCATTCCACAATAGTGGTTCTTCAATTTCACTCTAGTTACCCAACCAATCCTCCACATTTGGTTTTCTCTTCTGCAAACCAATTACAGTCAGTTTATCTATCCTCTTCATTTTTCAGTATTTCTCTTTGGCTAAGAATTTTTCATGTCACTATTTTTACCATTCACTAATTACAACTTATATTTCAATGTCATGGATTATTGGTGACAATAAAATTCAAAACAATGAGTACATCAAAGTGGTTACAAGAATGGTGGTATTTTTTACAAAATGGTATATTTTTCTATAAAAAAAGTGATTTTTTTACTGTACATCAATAATTTAATATCCAAATCTTATTAGTTATTGTACAACCTAGAAGCTCTTGGGAGTTCTCTTAGAGAAGTCATTCCTGGATGAAAAATCTGAGCTATCTAGATTTTCAACTATCCAGACTATGTAAAATTCTCCAGGTATTTCCTATACATAAAATAATTGAGCGAGATCCTCCACATTTGATCTTTGCCTCTGTTTTTTCTATGGTCAAATCATCTTATTTTCCTGAAATTTTTACTAATCTTAACCTTATGCTAAATATTAATTTTGGTGGTTCATTATCTATCATTTTGTTTATCCGTTTGTTGTGCTATATATAGGTTTTCATTTTATGGTCTACTGAATGTATCTTTGTGGTTTATTTAATGTTAGAACCCATTTTTTTTTTGAGAATCTGGTTTCTAGATACTAATCCACTTTTAAGAGATTCCCAGTGGTTGAGAAACACTATCTGGAAGCTTGCAAGGGTGAAAAGAAATCGGGTCTCCCCTCTGCTTACGTAACACCACCAAATCCTGCTTACACGGGAAATGCATCCTTATTTCCTTGGACCGAACATTGCAAAATTTCTTACATGCTGAAGCATAAAATATTCGAGATTATTTATATATGTGTGTATCCCTATTAGTTATAAATTGATATTTATGGATTTCTTGTTGAACTATATCCTTATTGCAAAAAGAGGTGTTTTTACAGATATGTTATATATATTTCAGGATTTCTTATTAAAGTGCTCCATTTCTATCACACATAGTGTTTTTTCATAAACATTAATGCATATGAAGGTAAATATATTTGATGAATGTGTACATCCTCAACTTCTGGCTTATTACATGTTTTTTGACCACTATATCTCTTAAAAACTAAAAAACCAGGTACACTTGACATATTTTTTTTTCTAGAAATGTTTTCTTATGGGTCATCAATCATTTAACATCCAAAAATTAATAACTACTTTTACTTTTACTAAATCTGAATTGTCATGTTTTAGAGCAGTAAATATTTTTACACAACATAGAGTCTTCTATTTTCTTTGATTAATGGATCATGTAATTTAATTTAGTAACGGATAACTTTTTAGAGTAGTGTAACAAGTGTGTGCATGTGAATCATGCGTTTTTTGGTACTGGATCATATTATTTGTTCGTGCAGTGGATCTTGTGATTTATTAGATCAATGAATCATTTTAAGAGCAACAAATCAGGACATTTAGAGCAGTTACTGTGTTAGGTAACCAATAAATAATTCTATTTGTAAAAAATATTTAAGTCTCAAGATACAGTGAATAACCAAACCATCCATTAATAGTCTTTTTAGTCCAATTAATATCTTCATTGTATGTATTTTATTCCCATATTGTAGTAGTAAAAAAATATTAAGCCTCACAAAATTTATTCAATATATTATTAGAACAACATAATGAAGGCCATTACCTTGGGCTGAACATTACAAAATATCTTACAAGTTAAAGCATAAAAGATTCGAGATTATTTATATATGTGTGTATCCCTATTAGTTATAAATTGATATTTATGGATTTCTTTTTGAACTCTATTGTTATTGATAAAAAAGGTGTTTTTACAGATGTTATACATATTTCAGGATTTCTTATTAAAGTGCTCTATTTTTGTCACACATAGTATGTTATGATAAACATTTATGTATGTGTAGGTAAATATATTGGATGAATGTGTACGTCCTCTAAGCTGGAACCTTTCACTGAACACATGGTTTTCTCTAAACTGGAACCTTTCACCAAATCATGTGAAGGTGATGTTTCAAAAAATTCTTAATCCTACCATTTACTGGTTTTCATTTCTAAATGGCGGTTTCAGTGTATTAAGGACATTACTAGGTTGCATTTTAGCATTTCATTTTACAATGAAAATTGTATAGCAGCGTGAAGGACAAGGCTATAGTTGATAGAGAATCAATGTTGTGTAGGCATTGGCTTCCCTTCAGTTCTGTATTGGAGGAATCCCTATGTACAGTACATGCCTTTTTGGAGATCCTATAATAGTTCATAGTAGGATGTTTTGTTCAATTTTTTCTCGATATTTTTCAGGCTTCTCCTCGATGTGTTTTTTGGTTGGTAATCCTCTTGATCCCTGCTGGTGTAAATTCATTGTACCTCTAGACACATAAAAACCCGGGAGGTTTAGGAGTAAGGTGCAATAGGGACTCTAGAATTGCTACAACAAATAAAAATATATCATCAACTCAGGTATATGTTTTTTTCCTTCATTATCTTATATTTTCATTACATCATTAGAGTAGAAAATAAAGATTTTTCCAGTTCCATTGAAATTTTATGATTAAAAGACAATCCATTTTTTCTTCTAATTTTTTAATTCTTAAACATCATATTTTAGTTCAAATTATTACATTTGTCAATTTTTTCTAGCAAGTTATTGATTGAAGTCATTTTTTCATGTAGAAAATTTGTTGACTAAGTTTGATGCTGATGATGCAGTCCAACGAATTGTTACAACGCCTTAAAACTTGGAAATAGAAAGACATGAACTGCATCCCCATTTGAAGGATATATAAAACATAAAAACAGACTAAATTGACTAAAACTCGGTGATGTTTTTCCAAGGTATTGGAAATACCTTTTTAAATCTGTTATTTTCTAATAACCTTTTAAATTTTTTACTTCCACTACTATCTGTACCTTTATTAAAGACTACATGAAACTGTGTAAGAACACGATTAATGAACAAACCCTTTCTGATGAGTATACCATGTAAGTGAACTGATTTTTAATTTAATATTTTCTCAACTATACATAACTGCTACAGGAAACCATATTACTCAACCAACATCCTTCAATGCTGCTCTACTACAGGAATAGATCAAGCCATTACATGGAGGATATATCCCACACATCATGATGCAGACTGTTTGACACCAAAGGGGACACTGAATACTATTAAAAACATTACTTACTGTCGGATTTTAAACCCACCTCTTTTCAGATGTAATCATATGTGAAAACATACAGTGCTATTTTGTTGTTTCGAAAACATAACATCCTCTACCAGAATGAGTTTCTCAATTTTAATGTTTTATTTTTTTTACCTTTTAATATTTGAAATGTATGTTACTTCATGTTTACTATTTCCATTTTTTGAGAATAAATTTTCAATCTTTTTCCAATATAATTTATGCTTTATACTACTGTGTTGAGGTTTGAGAACATTACTTGACATTTTTCATTCATGCTTTGTTGTTGAATGCCAAATCAATGTTATCTCTCATTTCATAACCTTGCTCGACTAGCCTAGTCATTGGGTTCTTCACATGCTTGGGCTCAACATTGCAGATCACCCATTAGACAAAAGACATTGTTTATGGAAATGTTAGTAGGAAAAATATAAGAAGACAACTTTTGCTTTCTGGAATCTTTATGCACTTATGTGTTTACATATTCTATATGCACTTATTCATTATAAATCTTGGAATTTATATAGAATACTGATATTTATTTTCATGTTATATCAATGTTGAATCTTTCTTCATTGGTTTTTTTATTCAATTTCACATTATAGGTCTTCAGAAGTGGTTGAAGGCTTGACATACCCTTGATTGGTCTCTGTTTCCATTTTATGTTTCTTGTAATTTATTTTCATATGTAAAATTTAAATCTCTTATGTAACTACCTTTGTGGGGTCATGTAGAGGTTATTGAAAAAAATGGGATATATATATGGTTTTAATTAATAGATAATGATGCAGTTCCAAGGTACCTTCATTTATAGATATTTAAGGTCTTTTAAAATGAGTACTGTAGAATTTTGGACTCCTTTATTCCCATAAACATGATTTTGGTGATCAATACCTCAACTGTTATCAAGGGGATGTAGAATAACTTCCATATTGATGAATCGTCCGATCCATTTTTCTCTTTAGATACTAATTATCTTTCAATGACACCACATGAAATACATTAATGTTTTTTACTAGTCCGCACATATGCATCGTTTCAAGCCCATAGAATCCAGTTAAAATCCATAAACCATGAAAATATCTTTATCATGAAAATATCTTTATCTTGCATTCCATAATTTATCTCAATCTCTCCTCTTGCCTTTATCTCAGCCTTCACCTTCAACTTTCATTTCATCTCTGTCTCTGATACCCGACTCTCCCATTCCATCATGCTCCATCTCTTCCTGCATTAGTCTTCACTCCATTTCCATTTGTCACATTAAGTCCACTCACTTCATTATCATCGTTTTATTTTAAGTATTATATTGACTATATTGACATTATTATTTTTTGAATGATGTTGATTTGAAAAAAAAAATGATAGTCCCGTGCGTTTGCACGGGAGGAGTACTAGTATTTTATAATGTAAACAAATTGTAATTATTTCATAAGGTGATCATCTACAACCCAAATAGTATTGTTCACTTTTGATGTTCTGGGGAATCTGACGATTAATTACTTGGTAACATTATTCTATGGTCAATTTTTGTATCAATAATGGTGATAACATCCCCATAAACCTCAATATATAATACATAACGTTTTGAAATACCTAGATTCAAGATATATACTATTCAATATCCCATTTAATGTTATCCCAACTGAATTAATCTTTTACATATCTAAACACTTCATACTGTTAAGATGGGTATAGAATGATGTGATTTGAAGATCATCCAATTGATCCTTCATAAAATATATTATTTAAATGAAATATATTTGGTTATTTCAATTTATCATTCCATCAAGATAATGGTTGATCTTTTGAACATTAATCAACAACTTCTAGAGTTCCACATCATCTATTGCCTCTTTAATCCTCACATGGATGGATTGTTGAAAATTCCTATTATAAATATATAGTATTAACTCATTAATAATGATTTCAATATTTATATTCATCAAATACACAAATATTATAACACATTAAACCTTCATCATAGATAAAATATAAATATCATTCGAATAAGAAAATTATCCATCTTGTTCGCCTTACTGTATTGTAAATTTATTGAGTACTCATAATATTTAACAAATTTAAACCATCCCAATTATTAAATATTTATAACCTTATATGTTATGAAATAAATCATGATTAATGATTAGTATATATATATATATATATAACATATTACACTATAATGATAAGCACTTAATATTTACAGTTAAAAAAAATGCTACAACCACATCAAAGGAATAACTTTAGATTTTTTTTCATAAATTTTTAATTGGAATGAGCCATAATATATTACCATTTCATATTGTATGAATAATAATCCCATTATCTTCTTCAATGAATCACTAATGGTCACAAAACATTATCCAATTTTTAGAAGTGTATGTATAGGTTCACAAACCAATATTATTTTCAACTCTATGATATTTTCATCATATTAATATTCTAAAAGGAACATATATCGTATCCAATATAACATGGTTATTGAATTATAAATCCATGAATAATACCTATAACAACAAATAAAATCCATCTAAACTATGAAATAAATGATTCTAGGTTACCATGGTTGGTTTGGGACATTTATCAATATCACCCATCATAAAAGGATCCAATGAAATATCCATGATTGAGATTATATGTCACATGAATGATGATTTATGTTACCCAAATTTACAATTGAGTAATTTAGGATACATGTACTTTATTACTAAGGGTATTCAGTACAATCTTAAAATCATCATCATGATTTTTCTTCCTATTGAAATATATGAAAACAAAATCTATAAATAATCTAAAATACATTTCATTTAAATATCTAAATAATCTATTCAATATATCTAGGATATTAGATATGGTAATGGTATATCGAAATTGGATTTCTATATATTCATAATTTACATAATTTATATGAAGTTATTCAATATGCATATCAAATTTAATGGACCTTAAATAATGATATCCATAATGAATGTCAATCATTAAAAACATTGATATCCACATAGTTGATACAACAAGTAATAAATATGGGTTATATGATACATGTAGTTAATAGTTACCTTTTCATGTTGATAATGATCAATTGAAAGATACATTATCCCGTATTTCTTCTTATGAAATTTGGTGAATTTTATGGTGATTCACTAGAGCTTATAAATCAATTATAATGGTTCTCTTATAGTTTATTCCGCAATTCCTAAAACGTAATTGAGGTTATCCATACATAGTCATTGAAATAGTATTAGCACAAGGTACGAGTTCTATTAAAATATAAATATCATCATATAGGGGATGGAAAAGAGTTTATTCTTTAAATACATTGTTATAATCCCAAAAAATATCCAGATATTTGATGTTGAGTTTCTTCCAAAATATTTGAGATAAATATACATCCTGAATAGGAAGTAAGACGCATACAATATAAGTAACTTCTATTAGATTTTCATATTCATCCTTTAATTGAAATATGATTTTAGGTTTATTTATAATGTAAAACATGACTTCCCTATAATATATTGTATTTTTGATGTGTAAAAATTTTCAATTGAATTTGAACCATAATTTCGGGGGTCGAAATATCATAAAATGATCCTCAAAATGTAAATCCAATAATAGGAAAACCTAAAGTGTTTTATGGATTTATTAAGGCCTTATATGTGTATTTGGAGGTGGGATTAGTTTTGAAGATCCTGGTATCTAAAAATGTTGTCTTGAGAGAACTAGAGAGATGTGTATAGTTTCCACATGATTATTAATTACAGTGCATCCCAAACACTATAGATTTTTTTTATAATGGGGAATAATTAGGTTGAACCATATGCCCCTAGAGGAAAGTGTGAAACTTGGTACGAGGGCTCAGAGGGTGTCAATAGATTTGTTAAACCATGAACCTATCATTGGATGACTGTGTAAGGGGTGTGATGTAAATTTTAGATGTGGGTGCATATGATTCCAATGGTTTCCCAAACCATGAATCTTTCATCATTGGTTATACTACCAAATATGTAGATTCACATGATTGGTGATCAATTATTCTAATCTATGTTTCTGTAAGATCATGGTATATCTATTTTAGAGTACAGGCAGTATGATTGGTTCATGGTTAGACAAACCAAGAAGCCTAAATATGCACCTCATTTTAGTGGGTAATACTTCATTTTTGACCCTCTGATCTATAATGGGTTTCAATCTTTTTCATTTTCATTTATGTCCATTATATTCCTCACATTATCTCCCCAACCTCCCTCATCAATTGGTTGATTTCTTTCATCCTTGGTTCGAATTTAATGATGTCGGTTGCATTGTATGGCTCTTGGTAATCCTAAGAGTCCTCTTGATTCCAATTGTAGATTCTCTCTCCATATCACAATAGATCTCAATTCATGGAAATTTATTATATTCTCAAGTAGCACGTATTTTATCTCATTTAATCTCATTCAATCAAGAAGTACGGAATGGTATTAGATGAGTATACTATCATAATCAGGAGGTAAGTTGTCTAGTTGATTTTAATTTGAAGCTTTATCATTTTTAAATCAATATAATTGTTTTACACAACCGGCTCTCTTTAAATGTTTCCTAAAATACGAAAACCCATAAATTGGTTTCCCAAACCAAAACCTCATTGCCTTTTACCCCCTTCACCGAATTTGAGGATGATGACCTCAACCCAATCCTCATCCTCAGGTGAGTTCAATTAAATTCTCATTCTTCCATTATTAGAAAATTATTTTTCTAACACTTGGGTGTGTTATTAAATTCCTTTAAATCATTATAAATGAATTGATTACATATAATTATTTGTTTAAACAACTTTTAAATTTGTTATCTTCACTTTTGATTCCATTTGGTACTCGACCAATCATATTAAATAAAATAAATTTCAAATTATTAAGGAAAATATTCCTACTGAATAATATTATGGAATAATGTTTTTATGATTTTAAATAAAACTATTATTTTCATAGATGATGTTATTATTATAGAAATAAAATTTATTTTACACATTTTTGATTAAAAAAATAAATGTTTAGAAAATTACATACATGAATTATCGTATGGAATGCTTATGTACATGGCCTATTAGTATTTTATATTTGAAAACCGAGTGATAATATATTGGAAATGGCCATCTCAATTAAATAAAATTAAATAGTTAAATGATTTATGCATGTCATGAATTATACTTGAGTTATTCCATATGTAATTCCTTGGGTGGGCTTATAGGATGTTTGATATTATTTTTTCTGTGAGTGATACTTGGATTTCCATATTATGGAACTCCATGGATGCTCTCATAGGTAAGATGAATTATATTATTCCTCGAGTGATACTAGGTTTTACTTATAAAATAATTCCATATATGGTAGTAGAGGATGTATTTTCCCCAAAATTTGGGTGATTCTTGTTTCTCCTCTTTATGGGACACTTTTGAAGGGGGTAAGTGATTTTATATGTTACAGGAGATATTTGGTGTTTGTCTTTATCGAATTACGAGAATGGGATCATAGAACTAATATAATTATGTAACTACATGAGATATAATTGGGATACCTTATACAAAACGTAATGGATGGGATTATAAGGAAATATTTTTTATCATTCTTGTTTATTGTTACATATGACTAATGGTGCACATTTTTGATGTATAGTACACTCATTTATGTATGTATGTGCTTTTAGAAATGGGAAATATGAATACATTAGTATTATTGTTTTTTCTATAATGTGGATTCCCAATATCCTCTATAGTGCATTTACATTTATGTATATATATATATATATTTACAAATATACTTATATATACATGTGGGAATGTTTAGAGATATTCCTTCTTAGACTAAATCATGCATGGTTGGATAGGTGTCCTTAGGGATCAAGAGCTCAACTTGTTTAAATTAAAATATTTACTACCTTATTGACATAAATACACACTACCAGTTTTAAATAAATAAACTAGTTATAATTATAAACTATTGGGGGTTTTCTAATGAGTATCCCTCAATCCGTTTTTTGGCCTCGATTACACTAGGGTACCCGAAAATGCCACATGTTTGCAGGAATAGGATCCCTAATTGGGTTTCATAATTGTAATAATTCTAGTTTATGATTTATTATGAGCGAAGAGGATCAATATTGTTCCCATGAAGATGTTTCATATATCTATGGTGAATGTGATTTACTTAATTCTATTTTCAATCATGCTATATAGTATGTAAAAATTCGTGTACTTATGTTAGAAAATAATCATAAATAAATATTCATTATTTTATAAATGTCTTATAGTATAGTTTATATTCTTCTAAACTTTTTTATATCATCTTTTATGTATATTTTTATGATAAATAATTTATTCTTTGCCACCACACCTCTATTAGTACTTCGCTTCTAGTCAGTAGCCTCTAGCATAAAGGGAGGTGTGTAAGAGGCCCCATGGAAAAATGACTTAGGGAAATGTTCTATGTTTCTTCTAGGTCCGGATGCTACAATTAGAATCACTATTTTATTTTCCATTTTTCATATATTTGGGATTGTATACAGAAGACATGGAATGTAAAAACACATGGTAAATATCTTTTGTCTTGGTCCGATCAACAAACACATGATTGAAATATCATGTTTCTAGGGATTTGATTGATTGTATTATATTATAGTGGATTATTATTTCACCTAGATTGATTTTTACATATTTTGGTAATATATTTATGATATTTTACACTTTTCCTAGCGTGGAATGAAAGTATCACAACCATCCTCATTTAGTGAAGATAAATATTCACATGCCTTCTATATTAAATTCCATATAGATTACATTAATTGGAAACTTGAGTATGTGACTTGTTATTTGTATAAAATGTTTAGTTAATTTTTAAAATTATTTCCATCGTAACATGATTATATTTATTATTTCATCCATAGTGTCTTACTTTGAATATTTCTCTGGTATCCTATATTTAACACTATTTTTATCATTCTATGTTATGATTCTGAAATATGGATTGTTAGTTTAAGTTTCTACATAATCATAAATAGTGTTTTCCCACATAGAATGATAGAGGAATTTTATTTAACCAACCAATTTGGATATCTTTACTCCATGACCATGTTTGGATGGGTTGAAAAAATAATGTTTGTGGATAAATGGGTGCCTACATTCCAATTATAAAAGGTTATGGGAACTCTATAAAATGGTAATGGTAACCGATATGGTCAAACCATCTCTTATAAAATAGTAATATTCTAATATTAATTATAGTAATCTAATTGAAATTAAATGGGAAATAATGGTCATATTTATATAGTGTATTCACCTCATTAAATTGGAAAATGTAAACCCATGTAGTTGAACAACTATATGAGGATATTTATTTTTGGAATGTACATATAAAAACCTAATTGTAATTATATGAGTGACATTTATAACATATAATGGAAGAAACTTTTATTATTTTGAAATGATAATTTATATATCAAACTGTTATATATATATATATATATATTTATATAATGGGTTTTATATCTTACGAATAATTATTTCTTATAATGAAATATGTGAGTTTTAAATTTACAATGGATCAAACTACTAAAATGTGGGCATAATGACCCATATGGCTGGAATCCTATACAAAAAACTGTACTCATGTATGTTAATTCGGGCATGAGAATATAATATTGTACCACTAACGGGGATTTCAAATTCATGAATAAAATTACGAGACACTTGTAGGTCATATTTTATTATTTTATTCCTTAGTACATAACCCCATTGTGGTATGATTATTTTAATTTAAAGGTTCTTTAATGTGTCTCCAGCTACTTATATTATGTTAGATATAAACTTATAGTGGAATCATATTTAAATAATCTAACTTACTGGATAAAAACAATTTTTTTTTATTTTGTGATTATTAATCATTTCTATAAGATAATTTTAATTTAAATTAAAATATTAATATTATTTTCTACTATATCATGTAATTGACATTTTCATTAACTGAATCCAATTTTCACAATCAATGAATAATTAAGTTATTGAGATGAAATTTATGAAATATATTTTATAATATGATTCATGCAATAAACTAAATAATGGTCATAGTACTATATTCATTATAAATGGTACTTCAACACTCATATTAATTCCTCTAGAAATGGTTACAATAAATTCAGTTGACGGTAATGGATGAATTAAAACATTTTTGTAATATATTTAACAAAAGGACCCTCATTTAATGATTAGATTTCAAATTACATTGAGCTATCCTAATTGATAATGTTAGAATTTACATCAGTTTTAATAACCATTATAGGAAAGACTGTAGGTTAATAAATGAATAATTATGAAATATTAAAGTGTTATGTATTACATTAGTTACCATATTGGTAGGAAACTTGTAAAATTTTGAGTTCTATTCCAGTCACCATTAATGTTGTATAATTATCATTCAAGTCAGGTCAGAATCTTAGAATATAAATAGGAACCACTTAGAATTTGGGTGCTAGTATGGCGAGTGAAATGATGATAAGGTATTAATGTACATTGATTTATGATGAGTGTTTATTCTTGCTCAAATTTACCCAATATATGAAGGTAGAACGGTCCTTGTGGTCTAGCTTGGGTTGTCGAATCCACAGAGACCTAAGAAGTAACCTATAGACACACACATTCTAAAAACTGTTTTTGGCTATGAAGTGGCAAACTTGGGTTTATTTTAGATGGTTTTAAAGGAACTCTACGAGACTTAAGTGAATTCAATTTAAAATAATGAGTTGATCCTAGGTTATCGCTCGGGGTGGATTGAACGTATTTCCTTTTTTATGATTTCAATTTCTTATATTTGAGATGGGTTCATTTAAGGAGATAAAAAAACATCATCACTTACTGGTTTAATACCTACACCCTTTAATACTAATCACCTATACACTTGAAGGATCAAAGTTTTGAGCACTTCAAGGTAAAGGTTCGTATTAACACTTGAAGTGTGTGGCCTTAAATTCAACAAGGACGATGAAGTTTAAAAATTATCAAATAAAAATCTCAATTAAAGAAGTGATTATACATTAATGAGGTGATAAATAACATCCAATCCATACCCTTGATACTCCCTTGGATCAACCCATAAGTGGGTTATCCCTCCATTGATCCCATGGTTTCAATGGAAGCGGAAAATAGACTCATGAGGGAGGAAATGGAGAAGTAAAGAAAATAACAAAAATAAAATGATCACTCCACCGTTGTGTGAATAATTTCACAAGATTGGGTGTGAATAAATTCACACCTTGAGGCAACAATATCAAAGTGATATGTATAACAATAGAATAAGAGGAGAAGAAGAACTTTTATTAAGAAACTAAAGTGAATTGAACAACTTACAAGTGAAAGACAAATTTGAGACAACAAAATCGCAGCATAACATTACAATTGAACCAAGCACCAAAGATTCCTAAATCCTCCAACACCACTACGTTAAATAGGAATTTTTGATCCCTTGGGTCGAGCCTCCAATGGTACAAAGCATCTCAATTAATTTTGGTAGGCCATAGGTGGTGGAAAGCTTGTGGAATTTGGACTTTTCCACATTTGACCTGAGGTGGCAGCCAGCTTTCATCCACCGAACAGGCGCGTTTATATTACCTTCTATATGGCCGAATAAGAGTGGTACATAGAAGAAGAAAATAGAGCTCCGGATGTCGTCTAACCGCCTGTAAAATTTGGGCCCATTTGGAGTTTTGGATTACGAGATATGATCAAATTAGCGGGCTATTTTTCTGGGCCGCAGAATCTGGCCCAGAATTGTATCTCTAAATTTGGCCACCTTAATGACCACCATAGAGGCCGAATTAGCATTATCTCCTGAATAGTTATTTGTTACTAAACATTTCTTCTATAATTAAAAAAAATTTGGGATTCATTGGGCCTATATGTTGGGCCCCATAGTCTCATAAGTGGGATGGTGTCTAATCTGCCTTCTCTAGAATTGCTTCCATTCATCTCCAAATATCTCCATCATTGTTTATGAATCATCCATTGATCCCTGAATGAAAAATGTTCAAATTTAAGTTTAGATAATGTTCCCTAAATATCAAATTAAAATATTGATAATTACATTCCTTATAATCAGATGACTCATTGAGCCTAAATTGGTGTATATTATGCATGAAGTGCACAAATGATGAGAATGACTGTTCATAATGAAAATGCACTAAATCAGGCCCATAAGATCAAAAAATGAACATTTAATACCATTAAAATGTAATACAAATATATGTTTTTTATTGGATAATCAAGTGTCATCACTTAATTTTATTACATTTACTTTTTTAACCTTGTAGGTCGATTTACTTTATTATTATTCATTGTACACTATTTTAAATTATATTTAATGGTGAATAAGTTTTGGTTTGATTGAATCCTTCTAGTGGAAAGGGGTTATCATGTTTGAGACCATAGGGATAGATGGGAGACCATGATTCCCATACATTTTAAAAATACTATAGCAGGTCATTTAATATTCATTTGATCAATGTGAAATTGTGAGAGAGGTTGGACGTGGGTTTAAATTTTCGATATATGTAGTGAGAAAAATTTAATTCTCATTATGAGACCAATGCACGGAAGGTGCTTGTATTTTTAGTTAAAGGCCCAGAGATGCCATTGACATTTTGGGAAGCACACTAGGTGATGTATATCGAAGTTAGAATCAATGGGTAGGGATATATGGTTGTATGAACTAAATGAATAGTGGATACACATTTATGAATCATTCCAAGAAAGGAAGTCATGAGGTTGGTGTTCATTTGATAAATCATTGAGTAGATATGATTCCAAATTATGAAGAGTAATTCAAAGGGAACATTTAAATTAATTAAAACTGAAGAACTGTCTAGAATTTCCAGCCTAACATTTGTTACATATGAATCTAATTAGAAGATTAATTTTTGAATATGGAGGTTCAATATTCACTTCTACTACATATGGTAATTTTAGATGACATATATTATGTGAGTTAACATTTTATAATTGAATGTAGGAGTGGCTGAGTAAGGGTTGATGGTCGAAAATATTAATTATGTCTCTTGTGGGAAGGGTGACCAATTTATCGAGATATATTAAAAGAATGATCTATGAGGTGATGGATAATCTCAAATGGGTTTGGTGACATGAGACAACATACTTGTGTATGACCCTAAACCAGAATTATTGGGAGACATGGAGTCTATTGTTAATATATGAATATATGGACTATTTGATGTGAACATGGATGAGGAGGAGCTATACACACCTATTGATGGAATCATGTTATACCCCTTGATAGATGTTATCATGACCAACATTAGGAAATCACCCTATGTACCATGAAAATTTTTCCTCTAGATGTTGATATATAAAACCAAATAGAATTTATGAGTTTATGGATTAACACATATAGAGTTTCACTGAAGGAGAAGTGAAAGGAAATAGAAATGGATAATTAAACCATTGACCATTGAATAGTGATGATCTTTATTACAATTCATATTTGGATTCTTCCATGGGAAGTGATATCTTAAAATTGGAATAAGTGATGATATATGTTTATTTTAACACTTTTTATGAGAAGTTTTTTATCCATGCTAGTTGTTATGACTAGTGTGGACAAGTCATGGGACATGGTGAATATGTTTTTATTCACTTATGTGATAAATATATGATCTTATGGTTAGGGGAATGACCTAATCCGTTTATGGGAGACCATCATTTTAAAATTGGTGTCAAACCTTATTATTGGTTTAATGTTTGTATTTTTGGTACTCATATGTCATTTATTATGTGGGAGAGTATACTGAATTAATTATCCATAAATTATTGGGGACATTTTGATTTTTTTGGTAGAATATAAATATTGGAAGTAAGTTCACATTACCTTTTGATGATCCATGGATGGTGGATCAGATCATTATTAGATATGGTGATATTGAAAAACTCTTCGGGAATGAGTGGGTTCGATGATGAGACATCACTAGAAATTGGGTACACTCTTTGGTGAGAATTCATGAAACAATTTCAGTATTCATTCATATAATGACTTAGAATCAGTTATAGAGATTAATATATATTTTAAGCCATGTGTTTTGAAAACTATAAAATAGATGTGTTTGAAATATTATTCTCAAAAATATATATGTGATAGTTAGGAAAATCACATCGAGAAAGCCGCCAGGATGAGATGGGTGCAAATAAAATTTTCAACTTTGGACTTTCAAGGAAAATATTATGTGACCAATACAATATTGGAAAATTGGAGTTCATCCATTTTAATTTGATTGATGAATGAAGTTAGTTTCCTCATGTGTAATTTGATATATGTTTTGGGAGTGTCACTAGAATTAAATATATGACTTTTGTTGGGAAATTCTGATAGGCAGAGAACAATGACCCAAAAATCACTTTTAAAACTCTAAATATGGTGGGGGAAATTATATAGGATGGTTGATATAACTTATTATGACTAAATCATGCTAGAATATAGAAAAAAATTAATGTGAATTGTCTTGAGGTTTCGTTTTGGAGTTTTCACATTGGATTGAGTTTTAGTGGATTAAGTATCACATGTTTTATGTGAGATGTTGAGGCACATTGGGATTTTTGAAATGAAAAATGAAAGATAGAATAAAACATTGTGACCTATTTAATTTGGTTGTTGTTCTAATTTTTTAAACCCAAGTCTTCACATGTATGAGAAGTTCCACTATGAGTAGATTATATTGTCATGTGTTTTGGACAAGTGGAAATAATTAAAGGGAATTTGATCTTTTCTTTTTATTGATAGACAGAATAATATACTCAGACTTTTAATTAAAAATGAACATAATAACACATAAATGATTTTATTTTTGGTTTTTTATGTTATAAATTTCTTCTTCAGAGTTTGAATTATGTTCATGGGAATCAGGATCCAAAAACTCTATATCCAGAGAAATAGACAAAGGTGCACATTTGGCACACATTTTTTACATATCATGTGACCAAAACCATGTGCCCTATTTTAAAAAGGGGCATAGTATACTGGAACTATGAATAAACATGATGTAATTATGGATTCTTCAAAAAGGGTCCTAAATGGTATAATATGGTTTTTCAACACATGTGCTTGAGGAATAATGGTCGTATTAAGGGTACTAAGAAAACTATAATGTTGGGAGTATTGGAATTGCACAATTTTCTAAAACATGGGCTTAGATGCATGGTTAATTCCACATACCAGATATCACCAAACTATTGGTAAATATTTATCCTAGTCTCTCTTACCAAACCATTCAGGGTTTGGTTCTTGGATTGTGTGAGCTACTGGCATCACACACTATTTTCTGAAACATGTAGCCCAACCATTATCCTAAATTAATTGTAAAATGTCCATTTTCCCCACCAATAGATAAAATGTTTTCATCTATTTTCCACTCTCATTAATGCATATTAGCCCCCCTTTATGATCACATATTCACCCCTTGTTTATGGGATGATTTAATTTATTTGTTCTCTAAATACAATGTCTTCATTTAAGATGGAATCTTAATGTTATGTATAAGACACAACATTCCTCCTCTTTCTATATCACTATCCATATGAACTATTTTATATATGTGATAAAATTAAGCGTATTTTTTTGGTGTTCTTCTAATCTCAGTTTTTCTCACATTTTAACCTGATGTAAATCTTAGTATTGGATGAGTGGACCGTACTAAGAATGAGGTGGGTGGTTTATTTTCTTTTCCGTTTATGTTTCATAATTTTCATATCCAATCCATTTATTCTCAATATAGACTCTCTATATGTTTCCCGTAAAAACATGAAATAAAATAAATTAAAATTTTTAGACTATTACAACATTTTCATTTACCCCCTTACATGGTTTTATATATATGAACTCAACCTGAACAACCTATTCTGGTGTGTTAGATGACATACACTTTCCATATTTTTTGGATAATTATTTTACCACACCGTGGGTGTGTTCATAAATTCTATATGATTCTTATAAATGTCATAATTAAATAATTTTTTTATGTAACCCACTAGGTCTTTAGAATTTTTTTTATTGAAATATATTTTCCACTTGAACAATCTTATGAATGAAATTGAATTTTAATTTTTAAATGATATGTGTCTTTGTGAATTATATTTTCATTATAGACTCAATGTTTTTTATAAATGAATATTTCGATTCAAAGAAGATGAAATTATGGTATAAAATTAATTTTTTGCAATAATATTGTTATTAGTTTATGAAATAGAACAAAAATTGTATGCTTGATTCGTGGTATATAATTCCTAAGTACATGGCCTCCTACATTGTCATATGTGAAATAATTATTAGAATTATAGAATACATGACCACATTTATTAAATAAAATTAAGTTATTGACTTATTTAATTATTTCTTGAGTGATTCATGCATTCTTAATTACATGACTCTTTAGAAGGGTTCATAAGGGATTTTAGATTAGTTTTTTTCTATTAGAAATGCATTATTTTATTTTTATAGAAATCCTTGGATGATATCATAGGTCAGTTGAATTATATTTGACCTTGATCAATACATACGATTCCTTATTACCTAATTCCATTGATGGGATAAAAGAAATTTGTTCCATGCTCTGAGTGATATATCAGTTTTCCCTTTAGGGGATTCCTTAGACACAATCATTGGGAAATATGAAGTTATGAGTTACAGGCGATATAAAAGTTTCTTATTTATGTAACTATAAGGGAATGATCATAAAATAAATGGAATTATGTTACTCATTAAGTTATACATGGGATAATCATTATAGGATACCTTAATCATTCTCATAGGGAAAATTAATTACATCAATATTGTTTTTTATTACATATTTATAATGGTACCCCCACCCTTTATTATGTTTTTACATAGTTTTATGGATTCCGGGGCTTATAGACGATGTTCCCAGGACTGTATTATTATAATATTATATACTACTATATGGATTCCTTGGATCCGAATAGGTTCATGTACATCTAAAAATATATATTTTTACATATATACTAATATATACACTTGTGGATGTTAATAGATAAGTCATCTTTGGTTGATGTAGGTATTTTTGACTACATATAGTTATGGATCCTGATCTCGACTGGTTTATATTTATTTTTTATGCCTTATTAATATAGAAACATAATTAATATTATATATATATATAATGTATAACATTAGATACTAATGGTGATGGCCTACTGAGTATATATCAACCATATTTGTGCTACCTTATATTGTGGTCCTTGTACCGATCTCATGGTTTCATGATCAGGTTCATGGATTGTGCTTGCATGATGTTATCCTTATGGGATATGAATAAGTGCAAGTATAGATGAATGAGACTTTCCTAGTGATACTATTATATTATTTTTTTGTTTCCTTCTATTTATTTATTTCTATTATCAAACTCAATGGGTATTGCTTATACATTCTTATACTTATGTCATAGGATATTCATGCATGATTATTCATTATTTTATTTTTTATATAGTAGATTATATATTATTATATACTTATATATTATTCCTCCTATTGTGTTTAAATTTATGAACCAAATGGTATAGTCTCACCAATGCACCACTATTATAACCTATATTATATTCGCAAGCCTCTAGTGTATGTGGATCCGCACTTGAGTCCCTATGAAAAACTAGTTTGGTTTTCATTTTATGTGGAATACAAGTTGTTACACTACATTCCATTTAATGAAAATTGATATGGGTTCTATATGGATAGAGAAAATCAATATCCAATATCACAGCAAATTCATCCAAAATGGAGAACAAAAATATTTATAGGATTCACATTCCCATTAACATCTATTAAAGTGGAGATACACACTTGAGATCTGATCATCAAAATATTTAAATATTTTATTACTAACCCAACAAAAAATCATTGTGATAGTGACCTGATATCATTAAGAAATTACTCAAATACAATAGTGTGAGTATATACAAAATTAAATAAAACATTTTTATATATAGAGTAGATGTGTAACATCCCAAGTAAGTAATGAATAATAGATATTTTTATCTATGTCTATTAATGATAAAGATAGTGTTTTAGAGGCCTAAAATGAAAATAAATACAATCTTATGCATGGAATACACTAATATTCTTAAAAGATTGTTTTAGTGCCTTTTGATGGAAAACCATTTTTGAATCTATATTTTGACAATTTTATAAACTATGTTTTTCAAAATAAACTTATCCTTTATGATTGGGACATCAAAATTTACCTTGTGTGAATTTTTGGTATTTTTCTGACAATGTTCATTTTTTAATGAATAGTGAAAAATACTGCATTTTACATAAAAACTACTTTTAATCTAATTTATTTATATGATTAGATTATGTTTTGAATTGGTTTTGAAGTGAAATTAGAATATATTTTTATCATTTTATCTAATGGTGGTCATTGGAATCAATTTCACTTTGAAATTAGACTTAAACTGGTGTCAATCTTTTGATACTTATTGTTTTGTAAAAACACGCTATTTGCTCTGGCAGCGGGAATTAATTATTAAATTAATTAATGTGACTTATATGATTTGAATTTCGTAAAATAGACTTCATTTTTGAATTCGGAATATCACATATAGCTTAGAGTGAATTTTTGGTAATTTTCTGAAAAACTTCAATTTTTGATGAATAGTGAAACCACTAAGTGGTAATCAAGCAAACTGATTTTTCAGTTAAATGAAAGTTTACCACTAATGTGTACTGAATTTTGAAAATCCGACATACATGGTTGTCATTAAGAAGTAAAATGTGGTTCAATGAGATTAAAATATTTTTTTGGTGAATAGTAACTTATTAAGTTTTTAATCGCGATTAGTGGTAATTAGTGTAGTTTAAGGAATAAATAATGATTTAATAATATAAAATGACCTAGACACATGTCCCAACCTTATTGGTTGTGTCATGGCCGACCAAGACAAGCCATGGGTCAACTTGGGGACCCCATGGATCCACTTTTGTTGGGAAATGACATAAATTACTTTTTATTTAATGTTAAAGTGAAAATGACACAAACATAATATGTTTTACGAAAAAAATTTTTAAGTGGGGTTATACAAGTCCAAATTTTGATTATAAATATTCAATGGAAAGCTAAAAAGATTTCCTACATCATAGTAATTTTTTTATAATTTTTAGACATTAAATAAATTTAATTATTTATGACATAATAATGATGCAGCGATGACATCATTATTTGACGATTTAAATAAAATGGAAAGATAATATAAAATCTATGAACTACACATGTCCAAAACCAATTGGATGAATGTATTTCGATTCCTTATCACCTTATCCACGAATTCTATCAATGTGGGACCTTTTAAAACCGAAACACATTTTCAAATAATGTAATGTTCCTTTACTTTCCAAAAGTGCCCCTCCTCTCCTCTTATAAAAGGCCCCCACCTCTACCTCATTTCACACACTCTTCAAGCCATTGGATCGGCCAACCCCTGCCCATTTGCTCTCTCCACATCCCTCTACTCATCCTAGAGGATTCCCTTTGGGCAGAATCCTTTCAAAGGAAGCCTTTAGGCTCAACTCAAAAGGAGTTACACTTTTTAAAGGTAATTCATTCTCTCATGTTCATTTGTTTTATTTTGCTTCTCCAACCCCCTAAACTCTTTTTATTTACTTCTTTTGTAACAACAACAGTATCTTCAATATACTAGGATGTTGTTATAAGATTTATTTTATCTACACTCTCACACAACTACATCAAATGGTTAAAGAACATACGGTTTCCGTGGATGGCGAAATTCTGCCTCCCGAAACGATGATTGTTCAACACTCATTAAACACCTTCAAAGGTGGCCATTATGATGTCACTATTTTTATATATGATATATAATATGTTTATGTTTTCCTTAAGCTTCTGTTTTTTTCATTTTGGGCATACCTTTATGGTTTCCATTATGGGTAAAACACGATATCTTCATTTTAGGAAGCGCGGACTACCGCCCCCTAAAAGTGATTTGATTCGTTAATACCATATGTGGGATGTGTAAAGGATAAAGTTAATGATATTATATATGTTATTATACTGGAATTATAATATACTCTTATATCATTATGATTCCATTCCAGAAAATATGAAATAGAAATGGAAGTAGCGTTCATGCGTACGTACGGCTTACCGTCTCCATGAACGGTGCATTTCATTTCTTACCTCTAAATGTGATGTAATATTATAAATGAATGTATGTACTGGATATATATGACATATATGATATCTACATCATGAATACCATTCTGGATATAATGAACCTTTGACCAAATTAACAACATGTAAGTGTAAGAAGCCTATTTTTGACTTAAGAACCAAATACCGACAAAATGAACATTATTAACTTAAATGATTACATGATGTTCATAACATGGTATAAAAGGAATAATGAACTTGAAAAAGATTCATAAGCAAGTAGAGATTAACTCAAGTTTATTATTCAGGAGTTTAAAGAACGGTCGGGTCAAGTCGGATACGAGGTATGGGACTTCGTCTCAATCTCCTTTCGTTGAGGCATATTTTATTTTATACACAACTTTCTTTTATACGGTGTATAAACCCCTTTGACTTTTACGTTTATTCAAAAGGAATCTTTTTTATACGAAGCGTTTACTAAACGACAAAAGGGAATGTTTTTTCGTACGTATGCGGCGACAACGACTTCTCCGCCGTCGTAACCGTTATTTGAGTTTCAGCTTCCTCTACAAGCCATACCTTCTTTTTTAAAAGAAAAATAAATACCATGTTTTACTTTGGTATTGAAAATGGTTTTCATAATGTTTTTATATCAATGTGTTGTATTGATATCTCGTGATTGAAATGTGGAAATTCTATGTTTCCTTTATGCATGTTTTATGTGATATGATTATGTTATGGTACTTGGGCATTATTATGAAGACGGGTGGTTCCGTGATAAACTAAGGGCGGGTGAGCCCGTTATAGCTCTCCAATGCATTGGGTAACGCGAAGGAGTGAAACGTTAAGGTTTCTCCGAAGAGATTTTAGGGAATATACTGTGATGGGTATTCCAAACGTAACCAAGAGGGTTACTCCCTACGTAAGAATGTTATGAATGCCTCAAGTTACCTTTATGTCTTATGATTTCTATGATTTATTCATGATTTTATGAGGTATGTTAAAGTGCCTATGTTTTATGGGTAAAGTATGATTTCATTCTTATTTATATATGAACTCATGTTTCCTTTCCATGTTTTTTTTATAACCCATACTGAGTTTTTATGCTCATCCCAAGTTTTTGAAATGTTTTTCACAGGTCAAGGGAAAGGTACATGATAAGATGATAGAGTCAAGGATGTGTCAAGAATTAATCCATGTTTTTTTTAAATGTGTGTTCCATTGATGGGAATGAAGAATACTATCTTTATGTAACCACTTTGTTTATATGTGGAATGTAATGCAAGTTTTATGATCTAATTCACTAAAACTCTAAACCCGAAAAGATCCTCAATGTGTAATCTTGTAATAACTCAAGATTAAGTAAGGTTTAAGGCTGGGGCCTTATAGTTGGTATCAAAGGTCGGTTTAGATAACTTTAGGAGTTAGAATTCTATTAAATGATTATCCAAAAATATTTTTTTTTCTTTTTCGAAATGATATAGCATTTAAAGATTACCATGTTGCTTCATCTAAGACATGTTTGTTCAGAATGGTTTTCCGCAGAGGAAACAGGGAAGCTGTGCTAGGAAGGCATACAGAAGGAAATAACCTTCCGAATCAGCATCCAGAAATGGTCGGAATTGGAACTGAACAGTTTGTTGCAGTAATGGCGCAGTTGACTCAGGCGATAAATGGTGGTGGTATCCATGCACGAGATCAGCCAGATCAACCACAGAGGAACATGTCAGTGGTGGAACATTTCATGAGGCAACATCCCCCATCATTCAGAGGATCATCTGACCCTGTGCAAGCTGAAGGGTGGATTAAAGCACTGGAGAAGATTTTCGATGTCATGGGGTGTTCAGACAATCAAAAGGTTAGTCTTGCTATTTATCGTCTGGAAGGTGAAGCAGATCAGTGGTGGTCTATGGTTAAAAATATCAGGGATGCCGATGAGATTGATGCTCTTGACTGGGATGAATTCAAAGGTATGTTTCTTGAGAAGTATTTTCCTAAGGCTGTTCGACTTAGGATGGAAAAGCAATTCTTGGAATTGAGGCAAGAGGAAGACTCAGTGGCTGCCTATGAAGAAAGGTTCACTCGATTGGCAAGGTATGCTCCCAATTTTATCCGGGACCTTGATAGTAAAATCAATCGTTTTTACTCAGGATTAAAGCCAAAGTATCGAAGGGCATTAGCTTCTCGAGAGTTTAAAAGTTATGAAAAGCTTGTTCGATGTGCTGAGAAGGTGGAAATGGAGTTTGCCGATGACCAAGTGTCCTATAACAACCAGCAGAAGAAGAGACCGAGGTGGCAGGAGAAAGGTAAGAATTCTTCAAAGAAGTCTGATGGTAAGAGAACTAAGTTTCCAGTTTGTGATAAATGTGGCAAAAGGCATGCTGGGGAATGTCTTCTGAATTCTGGGAAGTGCTACCGATGTGGTAAGATGGGACATAAGGCTCGTGATTGCACTGAAAAGGATCAAGGTGAAGGTAAGAACAAATTTGATTTACAGTTAGTGAAATGTTATAAGTGCAATGAGATGGGTCACTATGAAAACGAGTGTCCGACAAGGAGCTTGAGTGATGGGAAGCAGTTAGACTACAAGCAGAAAGGGGTGGTGAAATCCTTTGCAACTACTTCAGCAGATGTCGGGCCACCAAATGAAGTCGTATCAGGTACTTTGTTTGTTTTTTCAGACTATGCCAGTGTGTTGTTTGATTCGGGGTCTACACATTCTTTCATCTCTGAAACCTTTTCTAGTAAAATGGGAATACCATCTCAAGAAATGACTCCTGAACTTTTGGTAAAAACACCTGGGGGAAGTGTCGAGGCAAAAAGAATTTATAAGAATCTTCCTATCCTTATCTGTGGAAAGAACCTACTTGCAAACCTTATTGTTCTACCTCTAGTAGAGTTTGATGTTATCTTGGGTATGGATTGGCTCTCTATTTACCATGCTAAGATTGACTGTAGAGCTAAAGAAGTTTCTTTTCAGAAAGACTTTCAGTTTGTTTACAAGAATGAACCATTACTTTTGATAACTTATGAAGAGGCCGAGAAACTTGTAAAAGATGGAAATGAATGTTACCTTGCACACGTCGTTGAAAATAAAGGAACTGTTCAGATTAATGATGTGCCAGTGGTAAATGAGTATCCTGATGTTTTTCCTGATGAGTTGCCTGGAATAATACCAGATCGGGAAGTTGAGTTTACTGTTGACTTAGTTCCTGATGCTAAGCCAATTTCAAAACCCCCTTATCGAATGGCACAAATTGAACTTTTAGAGTTGAAGGAGCAATTGCAAGATTTATTAGAGAAAGGTTTCATTAGACCTAGCACATCACCATGGGGTGCTCCTGTTTTATTTGTTAAAAAGAAAGATGGTTCTATGAGACTTTGCATTGATTATAGAGCCTTGAATAATATCACTGTTAAGAACAAATATCCTTTGCCTCATATCGATGATTTGTTTGATCAGCTCCAGGGAGCTCGGTTTTTTTCAAAGATTGACTTGAGATCGGGGTACCATCAGCTGAAGGTAAAGGAGGCAGATATTCCGAAGACCGCGTTCCGTACGAGATATGGCCATTATGAATTTGTAGTAATGCCTTTTGGGCTAACCAATGCACCTGCTGTATTCATGGACTTAATGAATATAATTTTCCATGAGTTCTTGGATAAGTTTGTGGTGGTTTTCATTGATGATATTTTGGTGTTTTCTAAAAGTAAAGAGGAGCATGAAAAACATTTAAGGGTTATCTTGCAAACCTTAAAAGAAAAGAAATTGTATGGGAAGTTCAGCAAGTGTGAGTTTTGGTTGCAACAAATATCTTTCCTTGGTCACATTGTTTCTAAAGATGGAATAACTGTTGATCCTGCAAAAACAAAAGTTGTGGAAGAATGGCCAAGACCCACAAATGTAACCGAGATTCGTAGCTTCCTTGGTTTGGCGGGCTATTACCGAAGGTTTGTTAGAAATTTTTCACGGTTATCTAGTCCAATGACTAAGCTAACTCGGAAGGGTGTTAAGTTTATCTGGACAAAAGAATGTGATGATTGTTTTCAGGAATTGAAAAGAAGATTGGTGAATGCTCCAGTTTTGGCACTACCTTCCAGGAATGGTGAGTTTGTTATATACAGTGATGCTTCATTGAAAGGACTTGGTTGCGTCCTAATGCAGAATGATCAGGTAATTGCTTATGCATCACGACAGTTGAAAACTCATGAGGTAAATTACCCTACACATGATTTGGAATTAGCTGCTGTTGTTTTTGCTTTAAAAATTTGGAGGCATCATTTGTATGGAGTAAAGTGTGAAATATATACCGATCACAAAAGTTTAAAGTATATATTCACTCAGAAAGAGTTAAACATGAGACAAAGGAGATGGCTGGAATTAATCAAGGATTATGATTGTACAATTCATTACCATCCGGGAAAAGCAAATAAAGTGGCTGATGCTTTGAGTCGAAAAAGTAATGCTTCATTAACAATGTTGCGTTTGGAACGTGATCCTTTGGTTAAGGATTTGATGAACTTTGGCATAGAAGTTGTTGGTGCAGGAAGTCCTTCTGTTTTGTTTCAGGTATCAGTGAGATCATCTCTATCAGATAGAATCAAGCAAGCACAGAAGCAAGACAGTGAGTTGCAGAAAAGGGTAGAGCTGGTTCAGAAAGGTAAGTTTCCTGAATTCAACATTGATAGTGATTGCGTTTTGAGATTTGGGAAGAGATTGTGTGTGCCTTCTGATTCACAGTTGAAGAGAGAGTTGTTATGTGAAGCTCATAGTTCTCCGTTTTCAGTTCATCCGGGCAGTACTAAGATGTATAGAGATCTGCGGGAGTATTACTGGTGGGATGGAATGAAAAGAGATATTGCTGATTTTACTGTGAAGTGTTTGACTTGTCAGCAGGTTAAAGCTGAGCGGCAGTTACCGAAAGGGATGCTTCATCCTTTACCAGTGCCAGAGTGGAAATGGGAGAATATATCCATGGACTTTGTTGTTGGATTACCGAAGACATCTCGAGGTAATAATGCAATCTGGGTTATTGTTGATCGCTTGACCAAATCTGCTCATTTCCTTGCTATACGAGATACTTTCTCTCTTGATCAACTTTCCCGTTTGTATCTTAAAGAGATAGTCAGGTTACATGGAGTTTCTCTCTCCATTGTATCGGATCGTGATCCCAGGTTTACTTCTAACTTTTGGAAAGGCCTTCAGAAGTCGTTGGGTACTGAGTTAAATTTTAGTACAGCTTTTCATCCTCAATCAGATGGGCAGTCAGAACGAACAATTCAGACATTGGAGGATATGCTACGAGCTTGTTCTATGGATTATCAGGGAAGTTGGGACCATCATCTTTCTTTGGTTGAGTTTTCATATAATAACAGTTTTCATTCCAGTATACAGATGGCACCATTTCAGGCATTATATGGGAAGCGGTGTCGAACTCCAGCTTTCTGGGATGAAGTGGGTGAAAGAAAGTTGATGGGACCAGAATTGGTAGAAGAGATGGCAGAAAAAGTTCAGCTGATTCAGAAACACATGAGAACAACTCAGAGCAGGCAGAAGAGTTATGCGGATAACCGGAGGAAGGATCTATCTTTCGAGGTAGGTGATCATGTTTTTCTCAAGGTTTCTCCTTGGAAAAGTGTGATGAGATTTGGTAAGAAAGGAAAGTTGAGTCCAAGGTTCATTGGACCATACGAAATTCTGGAGAGAGTTGGATCAGTTGCATACCGAGTGGCTTTACCTCCGAGTTTATCTCAGGTACACAATGTTTTTCACGTTTCGATGTTGAGAAAGTATATGCCAGATCCATATCATGTTTTGAGTCCAGAGGTAGTTCAGCTGGAAGAGAACCTATCTTATGAGGAACAACCGGTCCAGATTCTTGACCACAGGGAGCAAGTGTTACGGAATAAGGTGATTAAGCAGGTAAAGGTTTTGTGGAAAAACCACATGATTGAAGAGGCAACATGGGAATCAGAAAATGCAATGAGGGATAAGTACCCCCATTTATTTGATAAGTAAATAAATTGCGGGGACACAATTTTCTAAAGGGGGGAAGGATGTAACATCCCAAGTAAGTAATGAATAATAGATATTTTTATCTATGTCTATTAATGATAAAGATAGTGTTTTAGAGGCCTAAAATGAAAATAAATACAATCTTATGCATGGAATACACTAATATTCTTAAAAGATTGTTTTAGTGCCTTTTGATGGAAAACCATTTTTGAATCTATATTTTGACAATTTTATAAACTATGTTTGTCAAAATAAACTTATCCTTTATGATTGGGACATCAAAATTTACCTTGTGTGAATTTTTGGTATTTTTCTGACAATGTTCATTTTTAATGAATAGTGAAAAATACTGCATTTTACATAAAAACTACTTTTAATCTAATTTATTTATATGATTAGATTATGTTTTGAATTGGTTTTGAAGTGAAATTAGAATATATTTTTACCATTTTATCTAATGGTGGTCATTGGAATCAATTTCACTTTGAAATTAGACTTAAACTGGTGTCAATCTTTTGATACTTATTGTTTTGTAAAAACACGCTATTTGCTCTGGCAGCGGGAATTAATTATTAAATTAATTAATGTGACTTATATGATTTGAATTTTGTAAAATAGACTTCATTTTTGAATTCGGAATATCACATATAGCTTAGAGTGAATTTTTGGTAATTTTCTGAAAAACTTCAATTTTTGATGAATAGTGAAACCACTAAGTGGTAATCAAGCAAACTGATTTTTCAGTTAAATGAAAGTTTACCACTAATGTGTACTGAATTTTGAAAATCCGACATACATGGTTGTCATTAAGAAGTAAAATGTGGTTCAATGAGATTAAAATATTTTTTTGGTGAATAGTAACTTATTAAGTTTTTAATCGCGATTAGTGGTAATTAGTGTAGTTTAAGGAATAAATAATGCTTTAATAATATAAAATGACCTAGAAACATGTCCCAACCTTATTGGTTGTGTCATGGCCGACCAAGACAAGCCATGGGTCAACTTGGGGACCCCATGGATCCACTTTTGTTGGGAAATGACATAAATTACTTTTTATTTAATGTTAAAGTGAAAATGACACAAACATAATATGTTTTACGAAAACAATTTTTAAGTGGGGTTATACAAGTCCAAATTTTGATTATAAATATTCAATGGAAAGCTAAAAAGATTTCCTACATCATAGTAATTTTTTTATAATTTTTAGACATTAAATAAATTTAATTATTTATGACATAATAATGATGCAGCGATGACATCATTATTTGACGATTTAAATAAAATGGAAAGATAATATAAAATCTATGAACTACACATGTCCAAAACCAATTGGATGAATGGATTTCGATGCCTTATCACCTTATCCACGAATTCTATCAATGTGGGACCTTTTAAAACCGAAACACATTTTCAAATAATGTAATGTTCCTTTACTTTCCAAAAGTGCCCCTCCTCTCCTCTTATAAAAGGCCCCCACCTCTACCTCATTTCACACACTCTTCAAGCCATTGGCTCGGCCAACCCCTGCCCATTTGCTCTCTCCACATCCCTATACTCATCCTAGAGGATTCCCTTTGGGCATAATCCTTTCAAAGGAAGCCTTTAGGCTCAACTCAAAAGGAGTTACACTTTTTAAAGGTAATTCATTCTCTCATGTTCATTTGTTTTATTTTGCTTCTCCAACCCCCTAAACTCTTTTTATTTACTTCTTTTGTAACAACACCAGTATCTTCAATATACTAGGATGTTGTTATAAGATTTATTTTATCTACACTCTCACACAACTACATCAAATGGTTAAAGAACATACGGTTTCCGTGGATGGCGAAATTCTGCCTCCCGAAACGATGATTGTTCAACACTCATTAAACACCTTCAAAGGTGGCCATTATGATGTCACTATTTTTATATATGATATATAATATGTTTATGTTTTCCTTAAGCTTCTGTTTTTTCATTTTGGGCATACCTTTATGGTTTCCATTATGGGTAAAACACGATATCTTCATTTTAGGAAGCGCGGACTACCGCCCCCTAAAAGTGATTTGATTCGTTAATACCATATGTGGGATGTGTAAAGGATAAAGTTAATGATATTATATATTTTATTATACTGGAATTATAATATACTCTTATATCATTATGATTCCATTCCAGAAAATATGAAATAGAAATGGAAGTAGCGTTCATGCGTACGTACGGCTTACCGTCTCCATGAACGGTGCATTTCATTTCTTACCTCTAAATGTGATGTAATATTATAAATGAATGTATGTACTGGATATATATGACATATATGATATCTAAATCATGAATATCATTCTGGATATAATGAACCTTTGACCAAATTAACAACATGTAAGTGTAAGAAGCCTATTTTTGACTTAAGAACCAAATACCGACAAAATGAACATTATTAACTTAAATGATTACATGATGTTCATAACATGGTATAAAAGGAATAATGAACTTGAAAAAGATTCATAAGCAAGTAGAGATTAACTCAAGTTTATTATTCAGGAGTTTAAAGAACGGTCGGGTCAAGTCGGATACGAGGTATGGGACTTCGTCTCAATCTCCTTTCGTTGAGGCATATTTTATTTTATACACAACTTTCTTTTATACGGTGTATAAACCCCTTTGACTTTTACGTTTATTCAAAAGGAATCTTTTTTATACGAAGCGTTTACTAAACGACAAAAGGGAATGTTTTTTCGTACGTATGCGGCGACAACGACTTCTCCGCCGTCGTAACCGTTATTTGAGTTTCAGCTTCCTCTACAAGCCATACCTTCTTTTTTAAAAGAAAAATAAATACCATGTTTTACTTTGGTATTGAAAATGGTTTTCATAATGTTTTTATATCAATGTGTTGTATTGATATCTCGTGATTGAAATGTGGAAATTCTATGTTTCCTTTATGCATGTTTTATGTGATATGATTATGTTATGGTACTTGGGCATTATTATGAAGACGGGTGGTTCCGTGATAAACTAAGGGCGGGTGAGCCCGTTATAGCTCTCCAATGCATTGGGTAACGCGAAGGAGTGAAACGTTAAGGTTTCTCCGAAGAGATTTTAGGGAATATACTGTGATGGGTATTCCAAACGTAACCAAGAGGGTTACTCCCTACGTAAGAATGTTATGAATGCATCAAGTTACCTTTATGTCTTATGATTTCTATGATTTATTCATGATTTTATGAGGTATGTTAAAGTGCCTATGTTTTATGGGTAAAGTATGATTTCATTCTTATTTATATATGAACTCATGTTTCCTTTCCATGTTTTTTTTATAACCCATACTGAGTTTTTATGCTCATCCCAAGTTTTTGAAATGTTTTTCACAGGTCAAGGGAAAGGTACATGATAAGATGATAGAGTCAAGGATGTGTCAAGAATTAATCCATGTTTTTTTTAAATGTGTGTTCCATTGATGGGAATGAAGAATACTATCTTTATGTAACCACTTTGTTTATATGTGGAATGTAATGCAAGTTTTATGATCTAATTCACTAAAACTCTAAACCCGAAAAGATCCTCAATGTGTAATCTTGTAATAACTCAAGATTAAGTAAGGTTTAAGGCTGGGGCCTTATAAGATGATAGTGTACCATTTACCACTTCCTTCTCATAACCCACATTAATAGTTGTGATGTCATAACATTTCCTATTACACATAGGATACAATTGATTCTACTGCATTTTATTTTCATTATCCCAAATATTCATTCATTTATTAGTGAATGTACAAAATTCCTAAAATTATAGTATTATATTGTGGGTGGTTTATTTTTTCAATATTTTTCGACATCCCATTAATTAACTAGTCTGTACATATAATAGAGAAGTTACTTTTATTCAAATCATTCTTATATAGACATAAAAAGTCTAATAGAGAAAATAATGAAATTTCATCTATATTTCATTCTACACTTATAATATGAGAAAATATTAATCGATTTCTACTCCACGGTTTTTATTATTATATTTTTTTCCAATTCCAATTTTTCTTTTTTTTCTCTCCCGAAATTATGACAATACTATGAGACTGCAGTTTTAATTTCCAAAATGAAAGGATATCAAAAATTGTTCATCATAGTTATAAAAGTCTACAAAATCGAGTTGTTTTCAATGAAATAGTCCCAACCCACTTAGTAATTGATTAATTTTTCTATTATGGTCAATTATAAAAACTAGATCACAAAATTAATGTATTATAAAATTTTCCCCATAAGTATTGATGTATTTATCATCATTTTATTTGAGTTATTATAATTAAATTTCCCTTTCCCTGTTATGTGTTTAAAGAAAAATCTTACAAAAAAATGATTTTTTAATATCTTCCATTTCCATAGAGCCAATTTCATACCCTTTCCATATATTCATAATATGTGTCTACCATTGATTAAATTCACCATTAAAATGATAAAGTGAAAATTAACCTTATAATGGTTCTAAAATTGGTTAATAATGAATATAATTTAATTATCAATAGATATATTATTGATAAATTTATAGATTAAATGATCTTCTATAGGATGTTAATTTTTTTACATAAAATACTCATTAATTATTTCTTAAATTATTTTACTACTTGGATGATTATTATGTTTCACATTATGACTTATATCATTAGAGAGTTGGATGAGCATAATTGAAATTTTTTACATACCATCATTTATTTTTTCTAGTCTCTTATAAATATGGACATTTCATTACTCATAACATTGACCATTAACATGATTCCTCCCCAGTCCTTCCATTTACATAGATAGAAAAACGAATTTTCAACATAAAAAATAATAGTAAGTATTATTTCAATCTTGAAAAATAATTTCTAGCATTTATAAATCCGTTAAAATTATTTTAAATCAACAAAATCACAGGATTGTCTTATGTTATGCATAGTTATAATATATTAAAATCCTTTATAAATGATTATAAATAAAATTTTACTTAACCCAAGAATATCCCAATGGATTATTTATCTAGGTGTGTAGTCTGAGTCCCACTCATCATGAACTAGTTATAGATGAGTTAATAGCCAATCCACCCATTTTAGAGTTATTACCCCTGGATTTATCAAAACCAATTCCAAATCTACCTTCCAGCATCAACATAGAGTTTTTTTCTAGGGAAACATCATAACATATATTTGTTAAGAGCTATATGATGTTATCATATACATAGACTTATCTTCATTATTTTCAACAAAAAACATTAATATATATATCCAAAATAATAAAACCATACGATAATAAAAAATGATACGAAAATATTTAATACTTATATATTACATCATTTTATATGAATATTGAAATCCTGTAATGAAATTACATGAACACGGTATGTAAGGGTTTATTGTATTTAGAGACTCAAAACACAATCAACTAATTTAAAAAATAAATTCATTTCACCCAAAATGATCTTCTCAATATTATAATTATTTGGAATATGAGACATAAAACCATTATTCATTACATAGAGAAATAAATAATAAGAAAGGGGCAGCTCAAATACATAGTAAGGGTAAACATAAGATTTATTAGTAAATGATTATAATTTTGGATAATATAGGAATAATTTTATGAGAACATGATAATAACTTATGATAATCATACCCAAATATTTAATTCTCATTAACGATAAATCATGGGATAATGATTTTTCCTAAAAAATAGAAAAATCATATGTTTTTGATATTTAAAATAATCAATAATAATCCATGATAATATATAATAAGCAAGTGGAATAAATATATTTCATAAAAATGTGAATTGAAAATTATTTTCTTTGTCAAGGAATATTTCCAAAACATCATAGTGGAATGGGTTCTCTCCTCATTAAATCATTTCCATTCTCAAGGATTAGTCCCAATTCTATCTTATTGAATAGAATATTTTAAAGAGATGTGTTCAATACAAATTCACATAATAATTATCTCATTAGGAAAATAAATATACCCAATTCATTGGATAGATATATCATTCATGTACCACATTTTCTAGACTAAAAATCATAAAACGGTGTTTTAAAATATCACAAAACATTCACCAATTCACAATATTAAAAAAATTGAAATAAAATGGGTTTAAAAAATATTCCATCATTTCATCATATAATATCCAATATAAAATAAAATTATTTCCCAAACAATCCTTAATTTCATCATAGAATTACCCTTAAAAAGAAAATAGTTTAACTAAGATTTCACTATCACTATATAAAACCTGTGTAAGAAAATGGGTTTTATAGAATGAAACATAAAACATAATCATAATATTCCATATAGAGATACAATTTTTAAGGAATTAATATATTGTGTACACACTGAATCATAATAATTCTTAAAGGAAATTAACATGTATGAAAAATTCAGTTAAAATAAAATTCAATCCTTTCATTGAAATCATGATAGAATTGTAATTTTATTTTAATATTACATTTAATAAGAGAACCAATGACTTTGAGAGGATGTTTTAATTTTAACGTTAACATGGAATCAATTATTTTATTTTTCAATATAAATGATTATTTGGATATTTGTAATTTTTTTTCTTAATGTACACAATAAAAAAGAATATTCTTTTTAAACATTTCCTAAAATTCAAAAATGGAATTTTCATGAAATGTTTCCTTGAATATATTCATTTAAAAACATTTTAAATAAAATAGAATGCAATAAACAAAATACTTTTTAATAAATTTAAACTATATTTATTATCTTCCATAAATCTATTTTGAAGAGTATGCACATCAAAGAAAAAGATAATAAATCAAAATGAAAGAAGGTAGACTATTGTTTTTTTAAAAGGTGGGGGAAGGCCCCAAATAATATTATTAAAAGAAAAAGTTCAGAGAGACATCAAGCAAGCCAAAATCAAAAGAAAACAAAACAGAACGAAGTTTTCAAGAACCCCTTTTTGGGGGACCAATCTTCTTTCTGATTTTCTCCGCGATGATCTTCTCCTTGCTCCGCATCTCATGCCATAGATCTATATTGACGCGACCACGCCCACACCCTCTCCCTCGCCCTCCATTGTATTTGGCTTCTATTTCCTCAGCTTGTTGTAGCAAGGTTTCTAAGTCCTCATCAAAGCTATCCTCTTGAGACATCTCTCTTCTTTTCATTTCATCAATTCTTTTATCATTATTATTTTGGCTTCTTGTTCTAACCTTCTGCCATGCATCCTCTTGTACCTCTTCATTGCCATATTTTCCATGATTTGACCACCTCACATGCGTAGCTGGAGTGTTTAGTCCCTGCACACTAACCACAACATGTTGATCATATGGAACTTCCAAGGATGTACTCACCTTCTTGTCAGACGAAGGAGTGGTCTGAGAGTCCAGCTCCTAAATTTCTGTTTGGTCAGCCTCCACTTCTGGTAAATCAGAATGTGTATAAGAGTCCTTTCCTGCATTTCCAGCCACTATTAGTGGTTTTGAAATTAAAGAAGGCAGCTCAGTTTTTCCAGAAGAACCAGGTGTAGCAGCCTGGGTGGTCAGCTTTGAGGGAGTGACCGAGGCAGTGACCTGCTGTATAACAATTCCTGCCTCATTTTGAGTCTCAGCTTGAATAGACACCAAATCAACAACAGGAGGGAATTGGGCTGCATCCTTGTTACTAGAACAAGCTTGAAATGCAGCTTGATCATCATGATGTACATCAGTGATAATCTGTGCAGCATAAGCAGTGTTAGACTCAACATCTTGATCTGTAGTAGCATCCAAAATAGGACCTGTTTCAGCATTAACAGGATTAGAAATAGACAAGGTAGGGGTCTCCATGTTCCCCTCTTCCACAACATATTCCCATGATCTTTTAATTTTCCCAGGGGTCAAATTTCCACTGGCATCCGCTGGAAATGTGTCAGCAGATTGGCCATTCACTATACGCTTATTCTCAGATAAATGCATCTTAGTTTGAACCTGCATAAAGCCAGGTTTCTCCATTTGAATTTTGGGGCATGTTTTAGAATCATGCCCTCGAAGTGAGCAAATATTGCAACTCATATGCCTCCTACAATTAGTTTCATCATGTCCTATAACCTTGCAATCCAAACAGAATTTAGGTAAGCTTTCATACTCAATTTTCAGCACTAATTCTTCATCATCAGTGGATAATCAAACTCTATCAATCAATGTGGAACAAAGATCAACTTATACAAGGCATCTAGCAAAGTGACCGTACCTGTATACTTCAGTCTCTCTATCCATCCCGATTGGAACACCAATAGCTAAGGCTATATCGTAGAGAATCCTAGGATGCCACAGTATCCAATTTAGGCCAAAAATTTTAATCCAAACCTGTGCTGTAGTGTTACCAATTTCAATTGGGTTGAAAGTTCTATCCCATTCTCTAATGTGCAGAGCACCGGGCTTGAAAGAAAGTGAGCCGAAGCCCCATGCTTGTAGCTTGAGATCCTCCGAGGGGAAGAGCAAGTGGTAGAATCCCTTCCCAAGGGATACACATTGCCAGGAGATGAAACCCCAGATCTCTAAAAGCCGCTGTTCGAGGTAAACCATCTTCCACGGTTTTGAACCCTTCGGAAGAATCAGCCTGGCAATTATTGAGTGATCCCCCAACTCTAACCTCTCAGCAACCGCATCCGAATCCGCCTTGACATGGGATACCGAACCCTTCTTTCTGATTCCTGCAAACGAACCCTTAAAATGGGAAAAGGAAAAGTTGTTATCACTAACCCCGAGCGGCCTCTCCCTGGGGATATCAGCTTTCTTTGCATCTACACCATCCGAAGCGCTAAGAGCTTTCTTGTGAGAATTGAATCTATCGAGATTTAAGAATAGATCTGCCATATTCAGTTGATTCAGCGGGCAAGGAAACCCTAGTCTTCATTCTGTGTCGCGCGCTCCCCCAGAAAAATATAAGAGGATAATATATATGGGGTTTAACGAATAATATAAATATTATTTCACTAAACAAAATTTTAGCAAATATATTCATGAAAAAAGTGTTATTTTAATTTAAACCCTTAGCTGAAGTCAAATTTTTCATTTCATGAATTAAAAAATAAAATAAAATAAATATTGATCTATTTTACCTAAATTTTTTACCATTATTAATATATAATCTAATATTTATAATTTCTTTATAATTTTAAATAATTATTTTGTTAACAATTCTTTTATAAAATGAAAATTCAGATGAAAACTGGTTTATTTTCAAAGAATATATCAAATCAATGGTTCTATTACTTGAACCATCATATTGGGATAATAATATATTGAATATTAATAATTAAATATATATCATAACTATTCATCATGTATAGTTTTTAATGTAATAGTTTCAAGTGGTGTTGAAAAACAAATTAGTTTAGGGTGTGGATGTGGTAGTCCACCCTTATGCACAAGAAATGTTATCATTTTCCATCAAAGAAAGGAATGATTTTAGATAGTATATTATTATTATTGAAAAATAATAAAAGCAAAAATTTAATTTATAAAAATTATATCTATCAATATATCTAACCATGTATGATAGTTATAGAAAAAAACATATTGTTAAGCGGAGTTAATAGTCCACACATACCCAAGTGCAATAATTTCATTTTTTATTTGATGGAATGGAGGTTGAAAAGGATAATACAACATCATAATAAAAATTTATTATATTTAATATAATAAAAAAATTATTTCATAACTAATTAAATTGATTTTGATAACATAGAATAAGAAATTAAATTGAAAGTGATCAGTTATATATTTTACCTCCTTGTTGAAAAACCTCCTTTGGATTACAACTTTAACCATAAAAGGATTTTATTATGATAAAATATGTACATTTATGCTATTGATAGGTATTTTAAGAAATTAATTGGGATTGGTTTGGTGGAGATAATAATCAATTTATGTGGGAGGAATAAAGAATAGTTGGATTCCTTTTATAAGGGAGGGAGAGGGAAAACATGAAATATATCAAACGATTGAATATATTAAATTCCAAATCAAACAAAAAGATTCAAATGATATAATATTCTCATATTAGATGATATATGATCAAATAATTACCATAAATAAGATTCATATATGTTTTTTTGGTAAATATAACCATTATCTTGTTAGTTTTATCCGTTTTAACATGTATTAACTCCTTCTATAGGAATTGATTTATTATTAATGTCACCATTCGTAAGGAAAAAAATACTGCTAAACAAATTGAATGATATTTATTATAATAACTAATAAAAATGGGATCCATTTTATAATATTGAATTTAAATTATTTAAAAAATCATTTCAAGACTTGTGTAAAAAATATAACAAAACCATTTCTAGCATAATGAATTTTTACATAAAAATGAGTTTACATCCATTACATACATAGTAAAAACTATAAAATAAATTATATTTTTTTCTATATATATTCTAGATATTTCTTTAAATTCATTCATCAATATGAATAATTTAAATTAAAAATATAATTGTGTGCACATAAACACTATCTTTTAAAATATATCACATTTGAATTTTCAAAACCATTTATTTAATTTTCAAACCAATTTATAACCAATAAATTAATTTTCTAAATGTTTAAAAAATAATATTTAATAATTATGTTATTAAAATTCAATACCATAAATAAAATAACTTATAATAACCTATTCTTTTCATATATAAATATGATATATTTTTATATGAATATTGAATACATAACATTATTATCCAATATAGAACCATAAAGGTTTTCTGTAATTGAAAACATGGATACATAATCAATTGGTACATAAGATATCTTCATCACCACCCACTTAGTTATTCATTAATTTTACACATCATATAAAAATCATACATAAAAAATGACTTCATATCATGGGGAAAAGGAATCATAATAAAGGGTGATATCAAAATCACAATAAGTGTGAAAATGTATATGGAAATGATTGTATAAAAATATATGAATAATGGGTATGATAACATATGCTAAATCATTATAAATCCTTCCCAATAATTATTATATCATCAAAAAAATTTCACGGACTAAATCTTGGTTGTTCATAAGACATGAATAATAATTTGATTAAAGTGCATGAATCATGATAACATAACATTATCAAATAATTATTTCATCAAATAGTAGAATAAATTTGGTAATAATAATAATATAAATTCAATGAAACTAAAATATCATTCACCCAAGTCACTACATTGAATATTGTGTCATTGGGATTGATATATCTGAAACCATATCTTTGGAAAATTTGATCCCTACCCCATAATTGAAAATGGGATTGATTTGAGAGAGATAATAGGTCTCATATTCAGCATGTTTTACACCACAGTTCTAATAATCTAGTGATTTATTAATTTTATCCATCCTATGATCATGATAATCCTCATAATCCTCATTATAATTTATTCAATATGTTTTTGGAAGCCTCAAGAAATTATAAAATCATTATGGATACAATATTAGTTGTTACAACCCATCATAAGATGTAAAAAAAGACTCACTCTATTTTTGGTGAAATGAAACAAGATGATCATTAAAATTTTCATCAAATTTAAGAATAATTTCATCACTCGAGTGATAAAAAGGGTAATAATACATTCATGGATTTAAATGAATTTATCACTACCCATCTTAGGAAGATCTATAATGTTATATAATACTCTATGTTAGAGGAAACTATTTCTATTAAATCATAAGGGATTGACTTGTAGAAAATGAAAATATTAATATAAAAAAAAGTTACTTATCATTAAAAGAGAAATATTGTCAGTAGATATTTTAGGATTCACTAGGAGAAGAATGAACACCCCTATAGTCAATAGTTAGTGATGATCCATTTGTGTCCTCTAATAAAGTGGAATCCTCCTCTAAATCAAATTAGGAGGACCGAGGGGATATAATTAGGCTTAAAAATTTACCTTCATTTATTAAGGAATTTTAGATGGAAGAATTATATAATTTAATTGAGGAACCAGAAATATGGTCTTTTGGAAGAAGTTTTTTGAAGGAGATAACTATCAATTCCTTTCTATGTATGAAATAGATAATGTCTAATAATTTTTAATTTGACCATGACTGATTTAATTATTTATATTATATACAACAAAATTTGGAATATTTTTCTACTAGAAATTCACTATTAATTAACATTTTGGACTATTGTTCTTCTTTTATTTCACTGTTTTTTTGAAAAGGAGGCTTATTGAATAGATCTTAATGGAATGAATTTTCAATTAAAATTCACAATTATCCGTATTATTATTCCATAGTGGGTGGAAATCACGTAACATTCCATTTAATTAATATTAGTTCATAGCCATGAAAGATGTTTTGTTCCTAAATAGATAAATAAAGAGTTTTTCAGAATATTCTTCGGATGAAAATGGTCTTTAATACCTATCTATCCACTAAACAGAAAAGATTATTTTAAGGATTTTTCCTAGAATACCAATATAACCAATTAAACATTTTACTTATTGAATTATATGTTGTTGTAGATTCCTAGAAAACATGAAAGAAGATTATGAATGAATTTTGTGTTCTTGATTTTTGTGTTATTCATTTTACTCTTTATGTATGATGTCTTTTTTACGAATCCAGATCCACCATTGATAAAAATATTCTTATAAGGATGCATAACTCAAGGAATCTCTGGTTAAAATAAATTACATGTACATTGTAACGACCCGAAATTTTGAATAAATCTTGTTTCCTAATTTTGTGTGTTATATTTTATACTCAAAAAAACTGTTTCATTTGATAACATGAGTATAATTAAAATGAGACCGTTGGGTTTTGACTGTTATATGACCATTGGTCAATATGACCGCTGAAAACTAAACGTTTCGATTATTGTCTCTAAATACAAGTAATCTTGGTTAATTAATATAGAAAGAAGATTCGATGGCCTCACCCAGTAGTCTTGGACCGATCGAAGACCATCTAACAGAACTTGGAAAGGAGGTAGCACCAGTGGGTTTTACTCTGGACCAAATCCAAGCTGAACTTCATCATGTGAAGCTAGAACGGAATCACCTTCACGAGAAGTTCAAACTGATAGAAATTACTACTCGTGCAATGTTGGCCGAGCCTCCCTCAGATTCTCTCACCTTAGCACACCTTACACTTAGGTCCTATGCTGGTGTGATAAGGGGCTATGTAAGGAAACCATAACTGCCTTGTGTAATCCTTTGTTTTAAATAAAAATTGGTATTTCTTATTATGATTAAGTTTATGAATTTTCAAATGACCGGATAAATATAGTATGCATATTTTTGATGAATTTTAGAAAAAGGATATTTTAAAAATGTTTATGTAAACCTTAAATAATTAAAAATGTGTCCTGATTTTCAAAAAATGGTCTTCTACAATTATGTTCAGTATGAAATTTATAGTCTAATAAGATCAACTTGATTTTTGATGAATAGTAAATTATGAATAGTGATTTTATGCTTAGGATAAGTAATGTGACCAAATGGATTAGTAATCTCACTTAAAGAAAGTATTAATATAATCTAGGCACCTTGATTAAGTAATGAGATTCAATAAAATGATTAAATAAAGGTTTCATAAATTATTAGTCAAGTATTAGTTTTTTCGAGTGAATAGTGTATTTTAATTAAAAATTAAATTAAAACTATTTAGAAATTTATTTTTATAAAATGGATTTCATTTTTGAACTCAGAGCATCGATATTATGTTAAGGTAATTTTTGGGGATTTTTCTGAAAAAAATGAATTTTCAGTGAATAGTGTATTTATTTAAAAATTAAATTAAAAAATTTAGAAAATTATTTTTATAAAATGGAGTTCTTTTTTGAAATCCGATCATCTATATTTGGTTAAGGTGAAATTTTGGGATTTTTCTGAGAATGTTGAATTTTCGATGAATAGTGAAAATACAGTTTTTAAGTTACGGGTGTTTAATGACATCATTAAATGATGTATTATGTATGTAATCAATATGGTCGACTTATGAATAGTAATATAAGGTTTGAGGTGTCCCAAGTGGCCAATACCATGGGAAAATACCATGGGAAAGCCCATGGTTTTGCCAAAACCACCAATGAGGTGTCCCTTGGCCATTAATGCCCTGTCCCCTCACTTTCCCTATAAATACCAAGCCATCCTCTCATCCATTCGATTCCCAAATCTCCCCCAACGAAGATCTAGTCTTATTACCTTCTAAGGAGTCCTCCCAAGGTTCCACCAATCCCTCAAGGTCCCAACCTTTGAGTTTTAAAAGTTACGTTTTAAGGTAAGGGATCCGACCTCTCTCTTTCTTTTCAAGTAATATCTTTTATGTCATTTCTTTTATGATCCATGATATTATGTTGAAGGATGTTATTTTATATTAAACTTACTACCCTTTTCATGTTCATATGATGAGATACCCACTCTTTCTCTCATTATTTCATTTTAATAATGTTTAAGTGGCGCCGTTAGGCTACCGAATTTTTAAGGGATTCTTTCATCCTTCCCATTTTCAAGATCTATTTTCATGTCACGTCTTTCAAGTTCCTTTTTATTATGTTGGGGTATGATCTCTAAATCTATCATACTGATATTTTATGTTCATATTATGAGAGACTCTATTTGATCTCGTAAATTCATTTTTTTTGAAGTTTAAGTGGCGCCGTTAGGCAGCCGAATTTTTAAGGGATTTTTTCACCCTTCTCGTTTTCAAGATCTATTTTCATGTCAAGTATTTCATGTTCCTTTTTATTATTTTGGGGTATGATCTCTAAATATATCATACTGATATTTTATGTTCATATTATGAGAGACCCTATTTGATCTCGTCAATTCATTTTTGTTGAAGTTTAAGTGGCGCCGTTAGGCTGCCAAATTTTTAAGGGATTCTTTCACCCTTCTCATTTTTAAAAATTCTACTTTCATGTCAATTATTTCAAGTTACTTTTTATTATGTTGGGGTATGATATATATATATATATATATATATCATAATTAAATTTTATGTTCATATGATGAGAGACCCTATTTGATCTCGTCAAATCATTTTTGTTGAAGTTTAAGTGACGCCGTTAGGCTGCCGAATTTTCATAAGAGAAATCTTATTTTTGTCTTCCTTTCATGTTATTCATTTCATATGGTATGACTTTCAAATTTCATTACCATGTTCTTAAATACTTTATATTTAGTTCCCCTGCTGTTTTATGGATCATTTATGAGTGGGTGACCCATGTCCCCTCTCTTTTCAATGTTTTCTAAAACCTCGTAACATAGCCTTTATGCTGCAGAATTTCTGTCTCAAAATATCTCTCTCTTTTTCTAAAGTTCATCTATTTTATTAAGTGAATACTCAAAGATCATTATTCTAAAGGGGTATTCACATATATAATAAAATTTTCTATTTTAAATTCTAGGACTTACATACATGAGACCCTATTTCCCTTTTCATGGGTTTAAAGTGACATAAAGATCTTGTCTTTAAAGCTGTTTTAAAATGTTATGATTATGAAATGAAACCCATTTATTTTATTCTATATGGGTTGTTTATGAAATGATTGATGATTATATATGTGGCTCACATGATAATAAATACATTTCAAGGGTGCTCCCTGATAGCGCTCCAATTCATTGGGTAAAGACTTAATCTCTAGAGATGAACGTTTAGACTGATACCTTGGTGAATAACCATGGTAATTTTTTAATGACACCTTGGGGATGGACCTTGGTGAAACGAAATTACTGTCAATATTAAATGTTGTAGCCACATATTCAAGTTATGAAATACGTTATTTTTATTATGATATGCCTCAAGATTTCTTTCTCATGCCCTAAAGTTCTTTTTCATGACATTGTTGATGTATCCGAAGTTCACATGTTAAATGTTTCCCCTTGTTTCCCTTATTAGGCCTTCTGCTCACCCTTTCTTTTGATGTATGTCCCCAGGTTATGAGATGCAGTAATGAACCTAGGATGAACATGAGGATAATCCTTTCAAGTGTTTAAGAAGAATGTTTTATGTTTTCATGTTTTAAGTTCCTGGTTTCCAAGACACTAAACCTTAAAGATCCTCAGTTTTGTAAAATGTAATGAAAGTTTATATGATAAAAGGCGGGATGATATAGTTGGTATCAAAGGATGGTTTAGTTATTTGTGGAAATTAGGATATGAAAACTCTAGGAAGAACCCTATAGAAAAGTTTAAATATAGGAAATCTTCCTGGTATTTTTGTGAGTATTGAGTAAGGGGTTGCCAAGCAAATACATCCCTGTCTGGATAAGAGCAGGTAGAGGTGGCTCTGGCACAGATGTACATAGGGGTAAAACCCAAAAACACTAATTTGAGCTAGACTCGAATGGGAACTGGTACACAACAAAGGGCCATGATGCACTCTTGGTTACGACACTCCCAGGGGATATGCTTTGGTAAATTCATAAGCTTAGTATGAACCATTATTAAAGGAACAAAGATAAAATAAAATAAAGATTCACATAAGAATATATGATCATGGATAACATAGTTTTAAACCTAGGGGATCACAAGTTAGGGTATACTTTTATTCTACATGTTATCCTTATATGATTTAAGTTCCTTTTTATGATTATTGGCTAAGTATTTAAGCCCCTAATTATACTTTCTCTTCTTAGTTAATGGTGGGAAATGTAAGAACATGTCACAACAACCAATGTAATAGGAAATGCGATGATTGCCGTATTAATATACTAGTGATGATTAGGGTATTAAAAGATGATTATTATTTTGGAAGATGTTCACTATTTTGGGGACCCTATATGATCGAGGTAAATAGATTACTATGGTATTTTCATTGAGGATTAAGTTTGACTTATATTTTGAATAATTGATGAATTTAATGTGGAGTTATAGTAATTTAGTTTACTTATGGAAATGATTAACCTATCTTGGGTAAAATATGTTTAGGTTAGCTACTTTTGTTATAAGATGTTATGAGTGATTGGTGTTGTTTGAAGATGAACAATGAAGTTTATTTTGGAAGACTATGTTATCTAATCCTTATTGTATTTGGGTTTCAATCTTAGTTTGGTTTATTTTGAGGAATTTTAAAGACGGTTATTTATGGAATGGTCTGTGATGAACTTTGGGTAGTACCATGGAACTTTGAAGGTTTAAAAGTAGTTTCCATTCCTATGGGATTCTTTTTTTTGAAGAGTTATTTTACCTTACCCTTTCTGTTTTTGGGATAATGTTTAAAGATAGAAGAAATAGATAGTTAATCTTTTTTGGATTATGTGATTCTCTAGAAGATGATTCTTGTGCTTTTGATGAGACCAAGTGTTTTTGAATTCTCATCGTTTGGAGAAAAGATTAGTTTTGGTAGAGACTTATTAAAGGATGAAACTCTACTTGAAGATAGGTATATTTCGTTATGTTTTTGTTCTATGTAGTAAATGAATTCCTCAAAATTATGAAAAGAAAAGTAAAACAAAAACGTTGTTGGTTTACGTTTCCTACTAGGTAATCAAAGTCCGTTTACACACATCATAATTTTGGGATTTTCTCATGGTTAACTTTCCCCTAATCATGTTTTATATCAATCTCCCTCAGAACATGACCCTTTGTTTTCTCCTCCATGTCCATGTTTTCCTACATGGAATCCTAATGTGGGTTAACTCGGGTGACCTTTGTACTTACCTTTCATTCATTTAAAGAAATAGTTTTACTAACTCCTTTTCCGATGTGGGACTTTCAATGAAATTTCAGAACCCAATTTTAAAAATTACGAGGATGAAATTTCTTAAGGGGGAAGATTTTAACGACCCAAAATTTTGAATAAATCTTGTTTCCTAATTTTGTGTGTTATTTTTTATACTCAAAAAAACTGTTTCATTTGATAACATGAGTATAATTAAAATGAGACCGTTGGGTTTTGACTGTTATATGACCATTGGTCAATATGACCGCTGAAAACTAAACGTTTCGATTATTGTCTCTAAATACAAGTAATCTTGGTTAATTAATATAGAAAGAAGATTCGATGGCCTCACCCAGTAGTCTTGGACCGATCGAAGACCATCTAACAGAACTTGGAAAGGAGGTAGCACCAGTGGGTTTTACTCTGGACCAAATCCAAGCTGAACTTCATCATGTGAAGCTAGAACGGAATCACCTTCACGAGAAGTTCAAACTGATAGAAATTACTACTCGTGCAATGTTGGCCGAGCCTCCCTCAGATTCTCTCACCTTAGCACACCTTACACTTAGGTCCTATGCTGGTGTGATAAGGGGCTATGTAAGGAAACCATAACTGCCTTGTGTAATCCTTTGTTTTAAATAAAAATTGGTATTTCTTATTATGATTAAGTTTATGAATTTTCAAATGACCGGATAAATATAGTATGCATATTTTTGATGAATTTTAGAAAAAGGATATTTTAAAAATGTTTATGTAAACCTTAAATAATTAAAAATGTGTCCTGATTTTCAAAAAATGGTCTTCTACAATTATGTTCAGTATGAAATTTATAGTCTAATAAGATCAACTTGATTTTTGATGAATAGTAAATTATGAATAGTGATTTTATGCTTAGGATAAGTAATGTGACCAAATGGATTAGTAATCTCACTTAAAGAAAGTATTAATATAATCTAGGCACCTTGATTAAGTAATGAGATTCAATAAAATGATTAAATAAAGGTTTCATAAATTATTAGTCAAGTATTAGTTTTTTCGAGTGAATAGTGTATTTTAATTAAAAATTAAATTAAAACTATTTAGAAAATTATTTTTATAAAATGGATTTCATTTTTGAACTCAGAGCATCGATATTATGTTAAGGTAATTTTTGGGGATTTTTCTGAAAAAAATGAATTTTCGGTGAATAGTGTATTTATTAAAAAATTAAATTAAATAAAATATAGAAAATTATTTTTATAAAATGGAGTTAATTTTTGAAATCAGAGCATCTATATTTGGTTAAAGTGAAATTTTGGGATTTTTCTGAGAATGTTGAATTTTCGATGAATAGTGAAAATACAGTTTTTAAGTTACGAGTGATTAATGACATCATTAAATGATGTATTATGTATGTAATCAATATGGTCGAATTATGAATAGTAATATAAGGTATTAGGTGTCCCAAGTGGCCAATACCATGGGCAAATACCAAGGGCAGGCCCATGGTTTTTCCAAAACCACCAATGAGGTGTCCCTTGGCCATTAATGCCTTGTCCCCTCACTTTTCCTATAAATACCAAGCCATCCTCTCATCCATTCGACTCCCAACTCTTCCCAAACGAAGATCTGGTCTCATTAACTCCCAAGGAGTCCTCCCAAGATTCCCCCAATCCCTCAAGGTCCCAACCTTTGAGTTTTAAGAGTTACGTTTTAAGGTAAGGGATCCGACCTCTTTTTTTTTTCAAGTAATCTCTTTTATGTCATTTATTTTATGCTCCATGATCTTAGGTTGAAGGATGTTATTTTATATTAAAATTACTGCACTTTTCATTTTCATATGATGAGATACCCCCTCTTGCTCTCATCATTTAATTTTAAGAATGTTTAAGTGGCGCCGTTAGGCTGCCGAATTTTTAAGGGATTCTTTCACCCTTCCCGTTTTCAAGATCTATTTTCATGTCAAGTCTTTCAAGTTCCTTTTTATTATGTTGAGGTATGATCTCTAAATATATCATACTGATCATTTATGTTCATATGATGAGAGACCCTATTTTATCTCTTCAATTCATTTTTTGTTGAAGTTTAAGTGGTGCCGTTAGGTTGCCGAATTTTTAAGGGATTCTATCACCCTTCTCGTTTTCAAAATCTATTTTCATGTCAAGTATTTCATGTTACTTTTTATTATGTTGGGGTATGATATCTAAATATATCATACTGATATTTTATGTTCATATGAAGAGAGAACCTATTTTATCTCATCAATTCATTTTTGTTGAAGTTTAAGTGGCACCGTTAGGCTGCCGAATTTTTAAGGGATTCTTTCACGCTTCTCATTTTTCAAAGTTCTACTTTCATGTCAAGTCTTTCAAGTTACTTTTTATTATGTTGAGGTATTATCTCTATATATATCATAATTAAATTTTATGTTCTTATTATGAGAGACCCTATTTGATCTCATCAAATCATTTTTATTGAAGTTTAAGTGACACCGTTAGGCTGCCGAATTTTCATAAGAGAAATCTTATTTTTGTCTTCCTTTCATGTTCGTCATTTCATATGGTATGTATTTAAAATTTCATTACCATGTTATTAAATCCTTTATATTCTATTCCCCTACTGTTTTATGGATCATTTATGAGTGGGTGACCCATGTCACCTCTCTTTTCAATGTTTTCTAAAACCTCGTAACACAACCTTTATGCTGCAGAATTTCCGTCTCAAAATGTATCTCTCTTTTTCTAAAGTTCATTTATTTTATTAAGTGAATACTCAAATATCTTTCTTCTAAAGGGGTATTCACATATATACCAAAATGTTCTATTTTAAATTCTGGGATTTACATACATGGGACCTGCTTTCCCTTTCCGTGGGTTTAAAGTGACATAAAGATCATGTCTTTAAAGCAGTTTTAAAACGTTATGATTATGAAATGAAACCCATTTATTTTATTATATATGGGTTTTTTATGAAATTATTGATGATGATATATGTGGATCACATGATAATAAAGACATGTCAAGGGTGCGCCCTGATAGCGCTCCAATGTATTGGGTAAATACTTAATCTCTAGAGATGACCTTTTAGACTGATACCTTGGTGAATAACCATGGTAATTTTTTAATGACACCTTGGGGATGGACCTTGGTGAAACGAAATGATTGTAAATATTAAATGTTGTAGGCACATCTTCAAGTTAAGAAATACGTTATTTTTATTATGATATTCCTCACGATTTCTTTCTCATGCCTTAAAGTTATTTTTCATGACATTGTTGATGTATCCCAAGTTCACATGTTAAATGTTTCTCCTTGTTTCCCTTATTGGGCCTTCTGCTCACCCTTTCTTTTGATGTATGTACCTAGGTTATGAGATGGAGTAATGAAACTAGGATGAACATTAGGACAATCCTTTCATGTGTTTAAGAAGAATGTTTTATGTTTTCATGTTTTAAGTTCCTGGTTTCCAAGACACTAAACCTTAAAGATCCTCAGTTTTGTAAAATGTAATGAATGTTTCTGTGATAAAAAGGCAGGATGCTATATACATGGTGGTTTTTTATTAATCTACTTGAAGAGTATCTATCTTACCTTATTATTTAAGCCTGATTGAAAATATTATAACAATATTTCTCCATGTGATGTAAATAATTTGATGTGGAATGATACATAAAATTTCTAAAACTAGTCATTTTAATGATGCTTGATATTATGGAGTTGGACCATGAATAATTGATTTTATATCATAATTTTTGTTTTAATTTTAGACTATTATAGTACTTCTTAGTCTTTGAAATGAATTGTTAAATTGGTAATATCTTTCTTTCCATGGATTGTTTAAGCTCATTAAACCTCACATCATCCTCTTATTTAGAAATTTATTTAATAAAATTTTTATGGGTAATTAATGGTTGACCACATGATTTCTAAAATCATTTTTCATAGAAATGTAATGTACAGGATACCAAAAAATAAATTCATAACATGTTAGGATTTTATTTTTTGACTTCTTTAGAAATACTTAGTTGGGGATTACTTCTTCTGTACCCCATTTTGGGAATGTGATAACCTATAATTTACATTTTATGATCATAGTCCATTAATATTTACATAATTAATTGGAGATGAATATAATATCTATCCCACATATTACATAATAATAAAGGCATCCTATTTATCCCACATTATCATAAAAAAATTATCATAGCTTAACCAATGGAACATAAAATGTGCTACATCGATATTTAATCATCATAAACATATACCCTAAAAAAGGAATAAATATGGTATAATGGTTAATATTCCTAGAAATGACTAATGAACATCATATGATGTTATCCTAGATGATAATGTTCCATTAAAAGTCAACTGAAATATTTTGTGGGGATAAAACCGAATTTATTATTTACCATATATCAAAATCAATAAATTTCACAAATATAATGGGAAAAAATTATTTTAATATAAAATAATTAAATTGATTAGGAAACATCAAAACATTGAGTTTTCATGAATTATAAAAGTTATTTTCTTGTTCATTATGTTAAAATAAACACTCCATTCAAATTTTCAGTAAAAAATCCAAATATGTCATTAAGAAAAAAAAATTATTCAATTTTGTATATATTTTTTTAAAAAGTATAAAATGAGTAATAATTGATTTAAAAAATAATTGGATAATAGTAAAATAATCCCAGATTTCTTAGTATGATTTTATATAAAATAAAATGGATTCTTCACTAATGAGGGATATAAAATTTTTTCCCTTCTAATAGTTCATTTAGTATATTCATTAATTAAAGTGTTTAAAATGTATGGAGAAAAATAATTCCCATGAAATAATAAGTGGGAAATATAAATTAAGGGATTTAATATTATATAATACAATAATTTCCATCATTGTAAATTCAATTATATTCAATCATGATTAAAATTTGATAGAAACATAAATCCATCACCATTAGTTCAAATTTATTCAAAAGAGTATTAACATAATGTTTAATAAATTAAAACCTATTATAATTGTATTATGGATTAATTTAAATACTAATATGTAATATATAATCTACTTATAACAATTTAACACAAGTTTATTAATAATTACTTATTAATTTTATTATTTCATGTGTTAACTATTTCATATTTTGTGAGAATTTTAGTTTGGTAGTTCACGACCTTTTACATTGATCTTGGATCCATTATCTCTCTATTGGTAATATATATACTTATATAATATATTTTAATTATATTTATTTATATATGTATCAATCTATAAGGTATTGAGACAAAAATATTAATTACATCATTCATGGACATGATAGGCCATACGTACACAATAACTATCTTTTCACATTTTCATTAATATTAAAAAGAAATTTAAATAATAATTAACTTTTATATAATAATTATTATCTCACATTTATCATATTTATTCAATAAATATATACTTATTATATTATATGTAAATTAAAAAATAAAAACAATTCTCATTGTTTTGTGGAGGTGTTAGTCCACACATACGCACGATCGATGTTATCATTTTACAACAGATTGAAAATATAAGATAATAGATATGATAATATATTTTTTTAAATTAAATTATTTCATAAATATCATATAAAAAATTTAATCCCATTATAAGAATCATCTATTTATTATGGTGATGAAAAACTAATTGTATAACACTGTAGAGGCGGAAGTCCACACGTATGCACAAGAGAAACTTACAATTACCATTTTACAGAAAAGAGGCCAAATAATTGTAGAAAAATAGTAATAATAAAATATAACTTTATTCATGATACAATGTTATTATATTACTACGAATACTAAATATTTATGGAAGAAATAAGGATAAATAAATTGAAAGAGCTTAGGTGTGAAGATTACCAATTCTTAAATAGTCCCTCTTTAGAACCTTTCCTAATGACACTTGTAGTAGTATTTCAATATGAATATAGCCTCTAATTCATGGTTATGTAATTATATAATATATATTTTTAGGTTTTGGGAATTATATATCAATCAATGTGGTGTAATGAAAATAGAGAATATGTGTACTTTTAAATGGGAGGGAAGGGACACAATTAGAATTATTTAAATGATTTAAATGTAATAATGTCATTATGAAAAAAAAATTCTTTTTTAGAGCTATATATTAAATTAAAAAGAGGATACAATATAAATTTTTTATCCAGATGAATTTATATTGGTAAGGGTGTCATTATCTACCATATCAATCATTTTAACACATTCGTTTACATAATTTACCTTAAGTGCAGTAGTGATTTTTTTCAATATTAATGGGTTATAATTATACATTGATGTTAATAATTAACACATAAATATAAAGGGATAATTTTTAAACAATATCTTATCCAACATGTACTATTTATTTATTTTAATGTTTTTTAAATTATTCCATAAAATATTATTTCTCATTAAATATCATTATTATCATTTTGACACTATTAATTTAATTTGAATTAAATGACATTAAGATATTATTTTAATTCAACCACAATCCTTTAAAACATACTTCATATGTTATCTTGATCTATATTATTATTGTGGAAATATAAATTGTAAATAAATATTAATTTGATGGTTTGATAAAAACTGTTAAATGTATTTTCTGCTGTATAAACAAGCATTGTGTCGGTGTTGGGTAAGCATTTAAGATAATTATTTCATCATTAAAATTAGTTAATTAATAAAATGGTAATAAACTAATTAATATTTAAAATAAACCTATATAAATATACTTTTTATATTTTTATACTTGTTTTAAAATATTATAGCTATCAATTTTAAGAGATTGACATTTTGTATTATTCATTACATAAAATAATATAAATTTAACTATCAAGGTAAAATGGAATCAAAATGATATATATAATAATTTTGGATGCATAGGTTTTCATTTAATTAATTAATTAAAATCATGGAAAGTTTTGGATTGATTTTGAGGTCTTATCACATGGATTTAACCAACTTTTACCCATTTTACTCAGATCTAGGTAGAAAATATTTACAACAAATAATATTAAAAGTGGCCGAAAAATATAAAATAATTATTTACAAAATTTTAACATTTTAATTCCATATATGGTATAAAATTTTCAATATTCAATATTTATATGTGGATGATGTTAATATTAATCTAAATTCTCATTGAAAAATAGTTATTTTAAAAAAATTCATTAATAAGATTTAAAATTAACTTATATCAGAAACATGAATTTTTCTTATTATAAGGAAATTTTTTATATTATTATAAATAATATTTATTATATGTCACCATAATAAAACCACTTAATATAAAATAAAATTTTAGTTACCTTAATTAAAAAAATAAATGATTTCTTTAATAATCTCTAATATTGATATTCATTGAAATAAAAATTATATATGAAAAAAATCCAAAAAATTTTCCTAAGTTAATTTTTATATGCTACATTCATAAATAAAGAATTTTTTTAAAATATATTTTCAAAATTATGAAGAAATTAATTTTAATATATTATGATAAAATGTTATATCAATATATTTTGATAAAGATGTATTTTAAGAGAATATAATGAATTTATTATAGAAATTGTATTCTATATCAATATATTTGAATCATTTAAAACCATTGTACATATTTTTTATTGTGTATTTTAATATTTTATCTAACAGTTTAATGGATATGTTATAATGGTATAATATATTACGGTCCAATTGGATTTGACGATGTGTGTTTTAGATGCTATAGAAAAAAATTTATTTTAATAGAAATATATCATAAAATTCAATGGTTTTGAAGTTATATACCAATTAAAATCAATTTCTCCCCCAAAATCGTATATCTATGATAAAAAAATTGTGGATATATATCTATCATTAGATCCCCATGTTAAAATATATCTTTTCAAATCTATGATACCTCTAAAAATATTTAACCCAGTGAGTATTTTTTTCTGAATCACATTATCTCTATGATCAAAGATTTTAACAAATTTTTTATTTAAAAGAATGTTCATGTGCAAGAGTTATATACCCATTAGGGTTCCCTTATTTTATAATCTCATAAACATTTTCCATCAATAAATTCACTATATTACCTTCTCACTAACATCAAATTCCATATTCCACCAATGATTATCAGTATAACATTTATCTCAAGTAATTTAATATTTGATCTGTTTCTTATGATATCTGACTACAAAACCATTTCATCACCTCAATTAGGTCCCAAATTATTTATTTATCTGATGTTTCATCCACACGTTTTGATTTTTACACATCATTCCACAAAGAGAATCATAAATATCAACATGGATTCTCGAGTGAAAGAATTTATTGTAAGAAGACTCTAATAATTGATGGTGATGACCCCCAATGACTAGTTAAAAACATAGAAAAGACCCTGACATTTCATATAATATATGAATGGTAAAAACAGATTAAACATCTATTTGAGGATGATTTATAGTGCTATATTTTTTTTGAATCCATAACTTGGTAAGGACTTCTCCAGTTAATTTATGTAAATATCCCATTCTGGTCATATATAATATAATTTAATACTCTATGAAGACTTATAAAATCTTTAATATATATTATATAATGAAAATATAGGGAGAAATATTTATTTAGAAACATAGTGTTATGAAATTTCAAGTCAATAGACTAAAAACAAAAATTAATTATAGCCTTATGATGTTTTGGGCAGTCTGATAAAAGAAGTCATTGGTGATGATACTCATTTTTGTTCTAGTATGGTTAATGGTTGTAAAATGCAATTTTAATTTTTTCTCTATTCTTCAACAGGATTAAATATAAATCATCAAGATCTATATCATTCAATATCTCTTTTCATGTTGTTCAATATAATTACTCATATATATATCTATTCATCTTCATAATTCAATGATTAATAAATAATGATGAGTTATGGGTGTCATAAAATAGATTGATCTATTCTAGTATCGACAAAACACTTACAAGATTCATGATACATTTCATTACATCACCATAAACATTGTTCTTAAGAACATTTATCACATTACTTAACTGTTTTAAATATTCCATTTTTCCATGCATAATATTTACCAATATAGATGGTTGAACCCTCATTTTAGAAATATAAGAATTATCTCCATCCCACAATATTCATTGATCCATCATTTGAAAATATAAAAATTTTAGATCCTTCGTGATACTCATCATTAATAAGAATTCATGATCCTTTAAACTATGATAATATTCCCTCTTTTACTATAGACCCTTTTGGTAAAGTATTGAGTAAGAAAAATATTTAATTGACTACATCCATCATATATAGATCATATTCATCTCATTTTGAGAGAATAAATACTTTTACCTTTTATAATCCATATATATATATATATTATAAATTTCACCATAATCATAATTCCATCACATATTTTTTGAAATTATTACCATGGTTAACTACAAATAATGAGTTGGTTAACTTCTCTCATGAAAATTAAATTATCCTAAGGCACTACCTATCACAATATCAATCACCATGAGGATAAAACCTTACCCCTTATTCAATGATTCACTAAATATCAGTAACCCTCCTTCAATGTATAATATTTCCTGAAAAATTTCATTAACTAATATTTTATTTAGTTCTATGTAAATTTCATAATATACATCTCTAAAAAGGAAATCGAATCCCTTGTAAGTTGATATTGTGAGTAGATAATGCACCAGTGAAAATTCGTCCACAAGAGTATCTAATATATATAAAAATAAAGAAAAATGTTATTATATGTCAGAATGGTTGGTCAAGAATATTTCTCAATGTCATCGGTATTTGATGGATACATCAATATACCATATATTGATTTAATATGATATAAAAGTGATACATTTTGTACAAAAAATATAAAATTTTGTATGTTTTTCTATATAGTTTATTATTCCATAGGGCCTATTCTACACTTCCCAAATGATTTTCATTCTCTTCCTTACTATTTTAATACATAATAATATCTTTTATATATACAAAAATAAAATGATCCAATCATTCTCTAAATGATCTATTGATTAAATACATGAAGTTAGTATAGAAATTAGTATGAATTAGTATTTACAAAAAGAATCATTATAAATTACAAGTTTCCATATCATAAATGGATGTTTTTATGTGTATTTCATCACATTTTACCCTCAATTAATAGTATTATTTTTGATAAAAAACAATGGAAAAAAATTCATCTCGTCATAATTTTTTGAGAAAATAATTGCTATTTAGAAGATGGTACATATTCTTGACTGTGAACTATTAATGTTTTATATAAAAATTTAGAGTGACGCACTAATATTTCATGCTTATTTTAATAATAGTCAATGTATTTTAAATAGAAATCAATGAAAGTACCCATCTAATTCAATGGATTATTTTTAATGTTTTTATTTATCAATAAATATTTTAAATAGGTTTATTTCAATAATAGATGATTGAATTTTGGATTTTAATTTTATTTATGAATTTCTGATTATTAATTTTAAATTATTATATAAATAATCATTTATTCGATATTTCGATAAAAAGAGGGGGCCAAATCTAGGCAACAATATACTAGGGGTCCACCTATCCAAACTATTAGGGGTTGGCTGGGAAATCTACCAGTTCAAAGGATAACTATGATAGTGAGTGGGAGAGATCCCACACATAGGGTCTACGTGCATGGGTTGGTCACAAGCCTATGCATACCGAGTGGTGAGATGTCGAACCATGTATGTGAGATCTATATATCTGGGAGCCCATACAAAAGAATGATTGTATTTGGAAATATAAAAATATAGGGTAACAAATGATCAGGTGAACATTTCAATAATCTGATGAGGGATGGATACCATTATCTCTATGAACTTGTAAAAAAATGGCATGATCCCAATTAAATATCATTATAACCCAACTCAGATACAACCCCTTCTACTCACCACCATCATTCTCGACCCTCGACCTCTACTTCCAAACAAGGAATCACTATCTTCACCACATGGGTAGCTTGGAATTGAGCTCACCCACAGTTCTAATAAACTGAATTACTTAGGATAACCTATGGAGTTATGGATGACCTCAATTTATGATTCAACTAACCATTTTGAAGGACATATTATCTTATGGATCAAACGGTACTACATAAACCTCGTTACAGTAATGAAAAAACACATTATATATATATCACCATTCTTAGAGGCATGCATTTCCCATGAATGACTTCCATTCCATGATTCCCCATAAGGACTTCCTCCACACTAATTTTTTAAACAACCAATTTTTCCATGGTGAGTTTCAAATGAAAAACCCAAAAAGTTATTATTTTTTTTGAAATATTAACAATGTATTTACAGATATGTCTTGTATGAGGAGACTCTGAGAGCTATACATTACCTATAAATATAAAATGTCTATGTTTCCAATTGGGGAGTTGGAGACACCTATGGAGGAGGCCACTGTTGAAGGTGTCAAGCTACTACATCCATTTTTTTATTCTTAATTAATTTATTTGGTTTATTTTTCTACTCGGTATTTTTTCTTATTAATAATATTTGTTTCTTTTTATTATATTAACTAAATTAATTCATCTTTAATTTAACAATGTTTTATCAACCTATCACCTATTATTCTTATTCTTCTTTTATAAATTCTTCTACTTATTCTTTTTTTAGTTCATTATCTACAATTTTATTATATTATTTCAAATTAGATATTATTATTTTAATATCTAATAATTATTCAAAATTATATTATATTATATTTTATTCTCTTATCCATCCATCTCTCTCTACATCTCTATTTCTACATAAATGTTTATTATATTAATTTTGGTGTTATTCATCCATCCAAATTATTTATTTATTATAATCATTCATTCATCTCATTCTCACCACTGTGATATCCTACCCTCAAAAATGAGAGTCTAACAGATGGAATTATATTTGGGGGGTAATTGGTGTTTCCATTCTTTGTGAAATTATATTATTATGGTTTATTTACATTTTTGGGGAGAAACAATGAAGTTCATGATTGTGACGATTTCCATCTATGACATTAAATTCAAACCCATTGCCATTTTATTATTTTCTTAGTTTTAATTCCTTCAATTTATGACCACCAAATTACATAAATATGTTTATTGATTTAAGGGATAAAACTATGTACGATGGGGTCAGGTCCAAGATGGTGTCACACTCTTGAATGAGTTTCTCCATCATAATTGATTATAAGAAGAGGTGAAAGTTATATTTCAATAGGAATTAATGATATCACTATCACTAAATAAAATAATAGTATGTTAATAGTTATATTTAATAAATATCTTATAAATATAAATTTAATCAACAATAGGTATAATGATGAAACCCGAAAAAACCACAATGTCATGGTTCTTTCTTCTCTCATCACATTTTTCATTTCATGCCTGTTTAATTTTTATAATTTCAACTATCTTCTCAATTTTATAGTTTTTTATTATGTTATTGAAATATAAAAAATAATTAGTTGTTAGTTTCTTTATACTTAGTATGTAGAAAACTGTGAAGCTCCTCATGTGAGAAGACCATGGTCATCCACTTTAAACACTAGGAAATATTTAAAAATTTTCAATTTACATGACCTATAAATAGTGTTCTATCAAATATGGCATATATTTTAGAGAGATAAATAATTTGTTTTATAATTTCTCTTTTTATCATTATAATATGGTTTCCATTCTTTAAAAAATAAAAATTTATTTTTCCATAACGAATCAAAAAATACAATGTCATTATACATGGATCAATTACTCAAGGGTGTATGATCTATATATAGTTCCAAAAATACACTAATTATAGATTCTTACAAGAACCTAATGACCTCGTTAAACTGGAAAAACATACGTTGAATGGGAATGGAACCAGTCTTTCATTTTGAGATGTGGATTATATGGCTGATGATGTCAAAAATGACTATCAAGTATGTAAACCCAAGAAAAATGTGATTATAGAAATTTTACATTTACTAGTGAAATATAACATTTTTAGGTTAACATCAAGGACCATAAACATTCCATCCATTTTAATATCTAGGTGAATGAAGACCATGATGATCTAGTTTGGATTCATGATTAGGAAGACAATCATTCAAAACATCTTGTTGGATCACAATAAGATATAGAAATTTTATGGAAGGAGTTTGATGTAAAACATTATATATTCATTCATTTAAATTAATAAGTTACTTTAAAATTTCATATATCTCCATCAATGGAAGATGACACCACCCATGTTGTGGAATTTGAAACAATTATGGAGGAGCATGACTACCAACCTCCACATTATCCCATACAACTTCTAGAGGCACTTGAAATTTAATATGAGGTTGACGTTGAACCAAAAAAGAGAGTAAGTGTTATATAAAAATATATTTCATTTTATTTTATTCATTCGAATTTTAGTTTAAATTCCCACAACATTGAATTTTCGGTTTCGGACAATATTTTCATTACTTTAGTGGATGATGAGGGGACTATTCATGCACCTACATAGGAACACATAGAGCTACATGGTATTAATGGACATTAAATTTTTGGATTATTTTGATAGAGTCCAACTAGATGGGCCTTAGAAAAACAGGCACAAACTCTTCATTATGAAAGGGAAAGTAATTTTTATTATTCTTGTCTATATTATGTTCAAGTGAAAATTCAAAATTAACTTCACCTTGATCATTAAATAACTGTAATAACAATTGAGTTAGAAAAGTAAATGAAATAGATGGTTTCACATATATAAACCATTGAAGAGGATGATCCCTAATTCATCCTACCCAAACCATTGAAGCAATACCTAATTGTTAAGTTGGTGGATCTATTATACATTATCCATTGATCATTCTGAATCACTAATTAAGAAGTGTTGGGTAAGAATATCTATATGTGGTTGTTAAAATGAATGTATATTCATTAAAGAATGAATTATGGATAATAGTAAGAACTACCCATAGGTAGGTAGTAAAAACACAAGTCCCACCTGGGGGATCATACAAGGATTTATCTTTGTACATGATGTTGAGGATATAAATACTATTCAAAGAATTAAGTTAGCATGCAGATCACTCACCAAAAATTTTTGAGCACTAATGGCATGATAATTTTGTTTTAATTGATTAATTATATTTTTTATTTTGACGATGACATGATTAATACAGACACAGAAATCTATGAATATGACTATAGATTCATGATAACAAGGCATTAATTATTATATTATTTATGTTCAAAATCCAGGTATTTGGTGTTCTAAAATATATTATGATTTTTAAAAATGATATTTCAAAAGTATGCTTGTATTTATGTTTTTCTTATCTTATAAATTATAATTGAGATTTTTTACGAATATTAGGATGACTTGTTTTATATTTCAATGATAATGAGATTGAATGATTTAATTTGAGAATTGAATGATTAATGTGGAGCAGGGTTTTTAAATTGAGGACTCAATATTTGAGGGAATTAGTAAATTCTTTTAAATGTAATTTACCTACCCATGTTTCAAACATTGAATTTAATTTTTTTTTGTGATTTTAGTTTTCTAATAATTAATTAATTGGGTGATTGTACAAAATCATGTATTCTGTTCCCAAGATGATTTCAAGACCAAATAATTAATATTTAACCATGCTCAAAATTTATGAAAGATATTGGGACATTCCATCTTATTGAATAATAACATGAAATTTTGAAAACATTGTATGTGTAAAAACATTTAAAATTATGGACCTATATTTTGAAAATAATTCCATGATTACAATAATTAAATTAATCATTCTTTAGCCAACATAGACTCAGAATGATCTTATTATTCATGTACCAGGTTTTAATTCATTTTTCTCCATTAATACCCTTAGAATATTATTATCTTGATATATTAATTTTTATTTCTATGAGTTAAGGGAGTCATGGTGGAATGGATGAAATAAATTATAAGTAAAATACACGGGGATTCTAATTATGGATATTAATTAATGTTTTTATTCAGAAATTGCAATTTTTTTTGTTTTTCATTATAGAAAAAACTAAAATAATAATAATGGGATTTGAATTATAAGAATCCCAATTCAATATTATTATACCATTTATTTTTATCATACATTGTTATGTAGTGGATTCGATTTTTATTGAAATCGTAACATTGAAAAATTAGTATGATTAAATGAAAAAAATATTTTGTAAAAAAATATACAAGTAGAGAAAATAAATAATAGAATATAACATCATTCATTACTCTTTCATTATACATGATCTTACTTTGAACTTAGGAAGTGCGAGTTTCCACACATTAATGGGGATAATTTTGATGTGCTTATATGTTTTGATATAATTATAAGTACTTTAGAGAAAATCACCTCATTAACCCTTAATTTTTATTAATTAATTATATTAAATGATTTTAATAAGTGTCATTAGAAATTTAATTGAAAATTAATCATGAATTTATGTGTTGTTTTTTACTAAAATGCAGAGAAATTATTCCATTAAAATAATATGTGTAATGTTCATGTTTAGATGATATGAGCCTAAATCTGAATAAATTTTTCTCCCTCATGATGGCTAAAAAGATTTAAGAGATAGGCAAGTTATGATTCGACATATTTATTAATTAATAATTAATAATATTGAATGGATTAATAAAAAATTTCTATCATTTTCAAATGGAGAAAGTAAAATTCATGAATTTAATTTTTCTTTAAATTTTTTTAAATTTAATTCATATTTTATGTGAAATATGAAAAAATTTAGAAATGGTAACATCGGTGCCTGATAATTCCATGTTGATATTTTATTCATAAAGAAAAAAAATATCTGATGTGTGTTTTTGTGGAGGGAGATTTAATATACTCATAATTTATGCATATTATTATGAAAAATGTTTAAATTTTTTAATTTTTTCCAATGAAAATTACCATGTAACTAAATGATTTATTTTAAAGTATATATATATAAATAATGAAATGAAATTGTAATATTTGAATAATAAAATTTTGTTTTTTTATTTTATATTGTTTTCTAATTTTAGAATATTAATAATAAATTATTATACTAATAGTCATAAATTTTTAGTAGTATTCTAAGAAAAGCAAGATACCCCCAATCTAGGTGTAACTAGATACCTAGAAAGTACACATGGTATTGTTCGACTAACTTACCTTCCATTTGGCCAGCCTTATTAGAGAATGTGAGAGAACCCACATCGATGTTTCTTGTGCATATGTTGGGCCTAATCCAATATGGACTGATCGATGTCGCTCGAACCATGTAAATGTGTGTTTTGTAACTGGGTTCCCATGCGAGGGGAGGACTACATGAAGTAGAAACCACTGATTTTTTTGTAAATTTTAACCTAAATATATTGAGGCACCAATATAGGATGGATACCAAATCCTTTATTAACAGAAATTATACTGGTCAAATTTATTCCCATTCTACAACCATTTGGATAATCCCTCAACAATAAACCCAGTCATTATCATCCACCGATGAACATTAAGACATTGGTAACCTAAATCTTTGATTCTTGAGACACTCAGTCTTGTGAGCACCCACACCACCAATGCCCAGGATAACTCACAATCACATTTAGTGGTTGGATTAACTCTATGAAGAATTTATCTGACCATTTGGATGGATAGTTTATTTTAGGGAGCCACCAATAACTCACAACCCTCATTGCTTCCATGAACAACTACCTAATGTCCATTTCTCAATGAATTGTGGAAATAATCACCCATGACCCACCACCTATCTAGTCTAACACATGAAGAGTTATTCACCATGGAATTTTGAAACCCTGGATATCAATGTAGTGAATTTGAAAATCAAAATTTAATGGAAAATCATTTGATGTAAAAATAAAAGTAATAATTATTTACCTATACTGACCAAGGAGTCCTAGGGATCCATCTTTTTTTAAAAAATAACTCATTGATCCAATGAGGGAATTTTATGGAGACCACAGTAGAGGACACTTTGGAAGTGTTCACACAACTGCTTCCATTCATTTTTTTCATAATTATTTTAAATTTTTTATTTTTATTTTCATTTTTAATGCAAATTTTAACTCTTTAAAAAATTTTAATCAAATTATTTTATATTTAATTTTTAAAAAATCACATCCATAATCAATTTATTATTATTATTTTTTTAATTCATTATCATTATCATATTCTTCATTTTTTTCTACACTTTCTTACCCCTTTTTATTATTATTTAATTGGTAACAATTTAAATATTTTATTCTTATTATCCATTTTTATCCCCAAAAATTACTAAATTATATTTTAATTATATTTTATTTTATCATATCTCTCCCATTCTCTCCCATTCTCTTTACACTTTTATTATATTATTTTATGGTTTATTATTTTTCACTTTTACTTTTATACATATTCTATTATATTATTCTCATTCCTTCTAACATTAAATCATACCCTAAAAAATTAGGGTCTAACATAATTATTGTCCTGGGTGAGGTAAGTGGGTTATCCATTGGGTTTTCACTTAAATTATAAATTATTATTATTTTTTGGTGAAAAAATAGTGAAGTGCATGAGTGTTGTGATTGAACACTAAAAAAATTAAAATCTAAATCAAATATATTAAATTATTTATTTATTTTCTCTTCATTCCACTGAACCATATCTCTTAAATTGATAGTTTTGAGCTAGTTAAGGGATGGTGTTTCATTTAATTGAGATGGGTCCTAGAAGGTATCTCTGTTACAATTCTACTGTTCTTTCAAACATGTTTATAGGAGGAGTTAGAATTTATTTTATTTATGGGAAGTGATGAATTCCAAATCATGAAATATGTTAATATTTGTTTAATAGTGGGATTTTATAATTAAACATTCACAATAAATTTAAACATGAACATTAAGAATGATAGAACCCATTAGACAAATTATAATGAACATGTAATCTGTATTCTAATCACATTATGTATTTTCTTTTAAAAAATAACTTTTAGAATTTCATTTATGTTGTGGAATTCTATTATTTTCTTATATAATATAATCCTAAAAAATAATATGTTCTTGGTTGATTTAGAATTAATAATGTATAAAAATGTGATGTACCAAAAGTGAGACATCCATGGTTGACCATTATATTAAATGAGATTTTTTTTTGAAATTTTCTTTTTCAACACAACATCACCAGAAAGATTTCATAGAGTTAGAATGATACATATTTATTATTAACCAAAATAAAATGTTCACCTAAAGGTGATATAATAAGGAAAATGAATCCATTAATAGGATTCACATGGAGTTTCTTCTGAAATTACTATAAATCAATATTGTCCCTTTAATATATTGTTTTTAATTTTTTTTAGAAAAACTTATGATTTCTGTTGAAAATTCAGAATCATGATTCATTGGAATACTTGGAAACATTACAATAATTAGATCAAAAAATGGTCATAAAATTAAATATAATTTATTTTAAGTTTCTCCACATCCATATCGGTTAAGAAAGCAGTTTTTATATAAATTACTACCTATATAATGAATATAATATCCACTGGATTTTAATATTTATCATCACATTGATATATGGTCATATTTTGCATTAAAATATAAAATATGGATCAATTATTGTAATATTTGTATGGGAATTATTAAAATATAGCCATACCATTTCTATAATAACATAAAATTAATCTATAGGGAGAATAATGAGTATTGTTGGAATCACATTCAAAAATAATTTAGTTTCATATGAATCATAGACATGATATTAAATCATTAGAGAAATAGGGATTTTCAATTATAATTTAATATATAATAATTATTGATGTATTTTGATACCCTTAGTAAATTCTTCAGTTATAAAAGTCAAGACAGATCTAGAATCAAATAAAAAATTATTTGTTATAGTTTTGATGGTATTTTTACCTTTTTCATCATAGTTATAATAAACCTCATCAAAAATAGTGATCACATGAGATTTCCATTTTATATTAGGTCTTAAGATGTTTTAGATTTAGTTTAACATAAAAAATAATCAGTTTTGAGATTTTGATATCATAATTCCCATAATAATTTTTGGTGAAGCATAAGAGAATATGTTTTTCATTTTTTGGTTCTTTTCCTCCATCATTGTATAACTTCCTAAAATAACATTGGACTTATATTTCCCAACTACTATCGTTTACACATTAACTAAATTTACAATTCCATATAAGTGAATTTATTCGATGTCGCCTAAATCATTTTGAGTAAAATGTAATTTATATATATTTCATTCATTGGGTTTTATTATTATAATTTCTTTTGAATTTCATTTTTAATTACATGTCCAACCAAGTTATTGATGGGTATCTATAATCTTTATTTCTAACTTGGTATAAAATTGAAATATTTTTCAAAAAATCTGAATATTCTTATAGGTAATTTCATTTAGATACATGTTTTTACACCACTAAAGAGTTAATGAATCTTACTTTATGGTTAATTCAAAATATTATAATTGTAAATCTCAAGCCTTATAAAATTACCCTAATATTCAATAATAGATTCATTGTACTTTTACTTTATCTGAAGAAATTGATCCTTAGTTTTTTTGAAAATAATACAATGAATGTACATATAGAAATATAACCTCCTAAAATAATCCAACTAAATAGAGTAAATCTATTCTTGTTTTCTCATGTTCATGGTGAGATTTCACAATTGATCCACTTTTCCTTCCAAATGATATAAAAAACGTGAAATTTTCATGATATAAACCCTGAAGAATAAAAAATATATTTTAAATGGTACTAATCCATTGTGTAGAAATTAATGGATCAATAAATGTAATAAAAAATGAGTTTGTTTTCACAATATGTACTTAGCAGAACAATGTTCCATCCATTTATCACTTGGAATATTTATATTATTCATTTATTGATATGGATGGATAAGAATAGAAATATGATAGTTCAATCCAGCTTCATTGAATTTGGTTTCCTTAGAGGACAACCACGACATTATCCATAACATTAAGTTGTAATACAATTCATTTAGGTTCCATCCATTGGATAAAACCAAAATCTCAACTATAAGAAACAATATCCCTGAAATATCATTAATTGTATTTCTAAATAAAGATATATTTTCTAATATATGACTTATTAGGTTTATAACAGGACACTCGTGATCAAAATATATTAAAATCTATCAATATTTTTAAATTTTTTGAAATAACCAAATGATATCCTCCAAGAATATCAAACTAGGTGCATAGTAATGGAACACTCAATGCACACCCATATTATGGTCGATATATACATTACATAATAATTTAGGGTTTATTACACATAGGTGTTGTAGTGTCAAAATCACATCCACTTGTAGTATACATAAAACTATATGTTTATAGTAAAATGAAAATTATTTCATTAATATAATATATGATGTTATCCTATATAGGGATCAATCATAAGGGTTTACACTAATTTTTTCCCATCCATGTTTCTAACGGTTAATAATTTTTTCAATGATACCTACTATAGAGACCCACACATTTAATTTATAAATATATCATATTTTTGTCTTTATATTCAATACATAACATTAATAACCATGAAAAAACCATAAATATTTTGTTTATTTTGAAATTTTGATACATAAAAAATAGGTTTATAAAATATCTACATCATCTCCGATATATATTTTGATAATTAGGACCCTTCTTAGATCCATCATACATATAACATTTATTAATATCACAGGGATAAGAAAACATTATAGAGGGTAATTTTATATTCTTAATATTAAAATACACATGATATGTTGATAAACATTTTAAAATAACATGATCATAATGGGTATGACATCATGATATTGAAATTTTGAAATCATACATAGCAATTCATAGATCATAAACATGACGAATTCAATAAATAATGGTAGTTCCTTGAACATGAATCATAATGTGATCAAAGAACATGATCTATCAGATCCTAAAATTGGAATAAAATAATTTCATAAATTAGTTGTATAACTTTTATTTTCAAAATAATAATCATATAAATCATATGATAAGTCTAAAAAACAAGTCATTAATAACATGTTATTTTCCTATCTACATACATCAGAAATGGGATAACCTCATGTGTACATTATTTTAGGCTTTTCATAACCTATAATGACCCCTTTGAGATAATAGAATATAAAAATTAATCAAATTTATCACAATTCAATATTATTACTTTATGAACAATAATAGAATCATAAATGAATTCATATGTTGGTCATAAGATCATATAAAACACTTATAACAACTATACTAGTTGAAATCAAAGCAGATTTCATCAATATTTAATCATCATAACCATAAACCATCATGAGATAAAAGAAAGATGGTATTTTTTGGATCTAATCCCTAGAAAATACCATGTTATATCAAATTATTTTCTCATTGATTAAAAATTTACATTATAATATCGTTGGAATATATCTTATGCAAAATTACCATTTTAATTTTTTAATATCATAGTCAAAAAAATATCCATAATATGAAGGAATAAATTTTTATTTAAAATACAATTAGAGACATAAAATTATTTTTTAAGGCATTGAGTAGTCTTAAAAACAATAAATTATATTCATGTATTTCATATTAAAAAATTAATCATCTCACCTTTTCTATAAAATGTCAAAAAATAATCATTTTAAATTTGAAAAAAAAACCATTTTAGATAATTTTTTTGAAATTAATAAACTGGAATATTGGCATTAAAAAATAACATAATAATAGTATTATAAATATTTTTTAAATGTATATGTATGAAAAATAATTTTTGACCAATGTTATAGAAAAATTAATTTTTCATAAAAATATTCTTCCTGTATTTTGAGTTCATAAAGCATGGAATGTGAATGGAAAACCTTAATTATTTTTGAAGAGATATCATTAAGAGATTAAAATGTAATGGATTTAAGGGAAATTGATCCTGTAATTTTCATCATTATAAATTCATGAATAAGTAATCCCAATTAATGTTTTATTGAAACATAAATCTCATACCACGAGTTCAACACTATTTGAAAACATATTTAACAATAGTATAATAAATTTTAAATAATTATAATTCTATATTTAATTCATTTATATTATCATTATATCATATATAATACACTAATAAAATATTAATACCCATTTATTAATAATTACTTAATTAAATCATTATTTCTTGGTTTTAACAATTTCATTTTTCATTAGGATTTTAGTTCCGTAGTTCAGTCCTTTTACTTTGTTCATGGTTACATCATACTGATAATTTCATTCCTTATTAAAATATATTATATATATATATATATATATTAATTATATATTTAGCTTCATCCACAAAATATTGATATATAAAAAATGACATCATTCATGGAGATGGTTGACCATACGTATTCAAGAACAGCGCTTACACAGTTTGATTAATAGAAGGATGAAAATGAATATAATAATTCAATATTACATGATCATTATTATATGATATATGACATATATATTCATAATATATATCCTTATTACCGTCCTTGTAAATTAGATATGAAAAATGAATCACATCAGTTTTTTGGAGGTGGTGGTCCAGACATACATAATAACAATTTAATTATTTTCCATTGAATTGAATGGTAGAAATTTATAGATTATATAATAATTAAATAATAAAAATTATTTCATACATGCAATATATTCAAATTAATCCTATCATAATAACAATACATAAATGATGTTTATGGAAAAAGAATTATACCCTTACGTGGAGGTAGTACAATATAAGTACACACAATTGATATATTCACTTTCCATTTAATAGAAACGTTGGTAGAAACTAATTGTCCTACCTCTTAGGTGAAATTTGGAGTTTCTCCTTAATTTTACACCAAGGACCACCACGATATCATCTATGGGATATCAAATGGAACCCAAAAATCTCTTGGAGATACAATTGTAGTTGGAGGTCCTTTACGAGAAGGGTTTCATTAGACCAGTATGTCCCCCTGGGCAGCACTAGTTAAACTCATGAAGAAGGTGGATGAGTTTTTTTTAGTATTGTGTGGATTATTGATGTCTGCATCAGGAAAAAATAAAGAACACAGGCACCATAATAATGATCGAGGACCTCTTCAACTAGTTTTGAGGTGCAACCTGGTTCTCCAATATTGATCGTAGATCTGACTAACACTAACTATGGGCTTTCTTGGATGATATTCTAAAGTTATCCTTTTGATGTCATTATAGACATTACAAAGTCCAAGTGATTCCCTTCAGTGTGAAAAACACTCGTTCCATTTTCATGGCCTTAATAAACTAGGTATTTTAGAAATACATGGAAATGTTTGTTTTTTTCTTCACATAAGACATACCCATACACCCAACATTAGTGGAGGAGGACACAAAGCATCTTAGGATGGTCTTTGATTTTCATCGAGAGTGCCATATTTTTTGGAAGATCTCTAAGTGCCAGTTATGGAAACATGAGGTTCACATTTTAGGACATTTTATCTCTAAATATGGTTTAACTTTGGATCCCATTATGATCGAGGAATTTATTTTTTTGGGACCCCCAAAGAATTCATTATAGGTGTGAAGGTTTCATGGTTTCCTGGGTACTACTGAGGATATGTGGAAGAATTATCCTAGATCATATCCCCATTAACTACTCTGATGTGGAATGAATTTGAGGTAGAGGCTAATGAGCACTACTGTTCTAAGAGTACCAATGGAGGGAGTTTGCGATGCTTTGGGAGTTGGGATTGGTGGTGTAATGATGAAATAATATAGAGTAATAATTTATGGGTCGAGTTAGTTGATACCCCATAAGAAGAAATATTTTACTCAAGACTTAGAGCTTTTAGTGTTTGTTTTTTCATTAAGAATATGGATACACTATCTCATGTGAGAGCACTTTTTTGTTTAATCATACCATCAGAGTATCAAGTATATCATAACCCAGAGAAATCAGAATATGAGATATCTACAGTAGTTAGAGTCCCAAAAAGAGTATGATTTTTAAATAGTCTATACTCCATGGAAGAGAAAAGTTTTATCATATGCCCTCAATAGAATATTCATGGAATTCCTAGTATAGGATCATTCTTAACTGTTAGCTTTTGTACATGTGACCCTATTGGAGGCCGAGGGTACAAATTTTCCATAGTCAATGGGGCTAAATTCTTCAGTCCTTGAGTTTTTGAGATATTCCTCTTTGGGAGATATCAACCTCAAGGATTATGTGACCAAATATCCATAATAAACTCACAAGATTGTTATTCATGTGTAGGGAAAACTTAGATTTTTTCGAGGGGAAAATAGTGCTTCTATTCGCGATGAGGGTGGAAGTGATGTGGAAGTTCTATAATATTATGTTATCTATACATGCAGGTGTGGGGAAGTTTTATAGGGATCTTCAGTGTATGTTTTTGTGGAATTTTATGAGACAAATCATTTATGAATTCATTTCACGATGCCTTACTTGTTTTCATGTGAAGTCTAACCATTATGTTCCGAAATGTTCATTAAAACCCCTTGACATCACGGAGTGGAAGTGGGATGACATATCCATGGACTTTATGAAATGAATTTGATACACAAAGATGATAAATTACTCTATATAGGAGATAGTGGAATGGATCATCAAGTCTTTTCACTTCCTTTCTATTAAGAAGTATTGTTCAGTGGAGAGTTTCAGGCAGTTGTACTTATAGGAGATCATTCACCATCATGGGGTACCCTTCATGATTGTCTCTGATTGTGACATGTAGTTTACATCACAGTTGTTAAGAGTCCTACAGAAGGAATTCCGGACCCGGTTTCAAATGAGTATTTCCTTCCCCCACCAGATCGATGGTAAGACTAACCGTACTATCTAGGTATTGGAGGATATATTGAAGGCTTGAGTATAAGATTTTGGTCGCAGCTTAGAGTCTCAGCTTTATTTAGTAGATTTTTCTTAAAACAATAGCTACCACTATACCATTAGCATAGAACCGTATGAGGCCTTATATGGGAGATCCTTTCAGTCACCTTTGTGCAAGATGAACATTGGAGAAGCATCCCCCCGGGCCTATAATTGGTGCATGCGATGATAGAGAAGGTTCATGTCATCCATGAACAGATGAGGAGGGCCCAGTGCAGACAAAAATCAAATTTATACTGATATCTTAAGCCCTTGGAGTTTGAGTAGGGATAACACACCTTCTTGAGAGAATCCGCATGTTGTAGAATATGGAGGTTCATATGGTGAGGAAGGTTATCTAAAATGATCATCGAGTCATTCGAGATCGTGCAGATGGTTGGTGATTTTACCTAACCACATTCCCTACAAACCTAGTTAGATCAGGTTCACGATGTCTTACATGTGTCATATCTGAGGTGATATGTGCATGATACTAGGAATGCCATCATCTGGGGAGAGCTATAAATTTAGGATGGATCCACCATTCAAGAGCACCTAGTGGTGATCAAGGATCGATTGGAGTAGACATTATGTGTATAGGACATTTCCTTGGTTCAAGTATTGTGGTAGAATAGAATTGTGCAGGAGTGTTCATGGGAACATGAGATACTGATGCGGGCTCAGTTTCATGAAATTTTTTCCTAGATTCTTCTTTTCAAGGATGGAAGGTATGAAGGAGGGAATGATTTAGATACCTAGTTTTTCCTTGTACTAATGTGAAATATTTCTTCATATATTTATAGTGTTTGGAGCTCAGACTATGGGAAATTTGGAGTGACGGTGTTCCTAGAATAAATTATATAAAAATATTAAATAAATTATATACTATTGATGAAATAGAAATGGGATAACTCCGAAACAGTAAATCAAATTGGAAATATGAGGCTAGGGTTGAGTTCATAATTTTGTGTTTAATCTAGGTGGCTTATAACATTCATCTGCATGAGACACCTGTGAAAAATAACACCAAGGGTCAAAAGGAAAATGAAAAATAATTAAACATAATTATTTTACCCCTAAATAAAAATTTAATAACATTCAAATAGGGACTCTGATTGGAAATATGAGAGCGCCATTGATTTTGGAATGTGATGTTTTTATTTGGCGTGGTATAAAATGAGAGGGCACGATGATTTTAGTTTTCCACACCAAGAGAGATGGATATAAATAGAGTTAAGTGTTTGAGATTAGGATTAAACACTAATCACTTTTACTATCTATTCCTAAGATCTCTATCTCTATTGTTCTTCGATGTTCTTCGCTAGAATGAGAAAAATACTCCCCCAAATATTTAGTGGATCAAAGAAGGGCCGTCGTCGACATATTTACATAGATGAACGACCATTAAGAGGTTTTATTTTTAACATTATTAGATCTGATTGAATATTTTATTAGATTTTTTTTCTTTATCCTCATGTTTTTTATACTATCATTGAATCGTCAATGTCAGCATGAAGATGGCCATCGATCCATTCTTAAAAACATATATATTTTTTCAGTTATTCAAAGTCATTTTCTAACAACTATTGGACTCACTATACTACCAGTAAACCGATGATTAGAGATCATTTCATTGAAGACACATTTTATATGGTATCTGATCTACTGAAAAAATCATGATCAGGTTTCTATATTGCACCTAGTGGCGGTCCGCAAAGAAGCGGTGGCACCACGACCTGGCAGTATTGTAGGGGTGGTCGGAAATGTGGCCGTGTAGGGGCGGGGATGCGTGATGTGACCCCAGGAGGCAAGACCCACCACCATTCCTACGGTTAGTCGACCGGGATGACTGGGGCAGCTCATGAGCTTGACCTGCTATCGATAGTTTTCCAAGGTGTGTCGGTGAGCAGGCTGGGCCACCACGTGTTGGTCTAAACAAATTGGGTGGGCCGGGCCCATCCCAGGTGGGATGGGCCTAATAGCTGGCCTAAGACGGATCTTGGGTTGACCGTGGTCAACTGACGCAGTTTCTACAATGGTAAAAGAGTAGTCAGGGGGTCGTTCATGGGTTGGAACCACCTCAATGGTCAACTGTGGGTAGTTGACTTCAGCCCAGACCGACCGTGAGTTGGTCCACCGACCTGTAGGACCCTCCCTTAGATGTTTCAGTCACCCTTAACTTTTAATCTTGGAGTTTGTTTGAAGAGACGTTATCGACAGTGTGTTCCTATCCATGAGGGGGTCCTTTTGACATAATTTTGATAATTTTATGTTCGGGGTCGGAATGAAACCCCTAGTTTGACATGATCAGGTTAGTTACGTTGAAATGTACCCGTTGTACCTATTTTCTATTTTGGGAAAGTAAATATCCTATCTTTACATTTTTCCATGAATGGTGACCTCAATTTCGACAACCAGATTAAGAATCTAGTACATCTGAAGTCAATACTCACCTAGTGGTGTTCGATGATGGAAGTGATAGAACTGATGTTTTCAGAATCACCAGAGCTGTACTAGCTTATGGTTTAGTGAGGCAAAGAGGTGGTGTTCATTTTTCTCTTTTATAGAAAAAACCTCTAGTGTTTTGGGAAATGGTGTTAACCATTCATACATCTATACAAAAACTCTAGAGGGTCTGGGTAGTGGTATTCACCATTCTATTTTCATGGATTGCCCTCCAGTAGGGTTTGGCAGTAAGTTTTGCTTTTCTATCTTCCTGTATTACCCTCTAGTGGGGTTGGGTAGTGGTTTTACCATTCTGTCTTCTCAGATTACCTTATAGTGTGGCTAGGTAGTGGTTTTCACCATTCTATTTTTATAAATTAATCTCCAGTTAGGTTGGGCATTGAGGTCCTAAATTATCTCTTTAAGGCTTACCCTCTATTGTAACACCCATCAGCGGGGCTAGAAAGTGGTGTTCAACTATGTATCAGTGACGAGTCTTGTTTTGATGTAACCATGGGCTCATGATTAAGAGGGGTACATTCCTCATAGATATTTGTCATGGTGACGCGACCTAAAATTGTGAGGGTGAGGCAGAGTCTCCCCAAACAGATAGTATCAATCTATAATGATTAGGATACTTTGACATGTAGTTTATGACAAACATTTTGAATGTTGAGCATCAATGGTGGCGACATCGGTGATTATTGGTGACCCATTACCTGGGCTGAGCATTGATATAGAGAAAGACTTACTCTCTCATTTTTGTTTCTTTGTTTAGAGAATATATATATATATATATATACTATTTCAGAATCCACACTTTGGGTTTTGGTTACTCTCCTTATAGAATATTTGAAGACACGCAGGGTATGCCACATGCTTTTAGTGTCTAGCTTCATAGGGATGGATGAGCCTACACTCCTACTATAGGTAGAGAAGAGTCGATGAGAAGTCTACCTTATCATAGTCTATAGCTCTATAAATTTTCATGAGCTTACTTTACATCCTTTTTGGGTTTATCTACACTCATTTATTAAACAATGTTCTATCTGAAGTACTATTCAAGATTCATCTCTTACTACTCCACCTTTTTTAGGGATCCCAACATGGTATGTTTATACTCACCCCTGCATGTGCTTTTCTCGTACATATCATGCCTTATGCAGACAACCCATAGGTTTTATTGAGACTGTGGTGGAGTTCAAGGATACATGAGATTGGATCATCTGTGGTGGTCATGTCTAGGTTTTAGGAGTATAGATTATTCAGTAGCTTTACTTTACATTTTCATGTTAGGTTTTGACTTTTACACTTGGGATTTCATTTTTTGTTTTTTCCATTTCTTCTACCATTACTGTTCCTATATATTTAGTGGTCCACAAATGTTTGGTTTATTTTATATTAGTGTTGCATCTCTTATTTCTTTCCCTAAAAACCTTTTTCATAGAGTTGGCTGTATGTGTGTATGTATAAGTACATAGGAAATGGCCTCCATGATTTAATGTACCATCAACACCTGTCTACACTACATGGAATACTGATACATTCTTGGGGTTGTTGTAGCGGAATCCACAATATGGTTTGGGTCATGTCATTGGTGGGGATTTTCAGACATGGATTTATAAGTCCCAATTGGATTCATGGACAAAGGCTCCCATATTTTCAATATGTGACCCATTGAAACCTGGATTAAATAATGTACATGGGTAGAATAATTGTTTATTTATAATCAGTAAAACATAAAAATGATAACAAATGAAAATAATCTAATAAATTTGAAATGATGTAGTATGTTTAAATTTTCAGGTTTAATTATTAAATGTACATATTAATACACTATATTAGAATTCTTATTTTTGGTTCACCATTGGTGTAGGCCTACTATGTTGTAAATAAACCTTGGTCGGTATTTCTTTGGGTACCTGAGGAGGCCTCACTATTTTAGTCAAGGAGGATATAAAATGACCTATTCATGAGGGTTGATTTGGGGATTATGGATGTTCATAGATGCAGTGACTGGAACTCACATCCAAACACATTTTAGTGACTCATTGTAGTGTTTTTATTGTAATATTTGTTTTAAATTTGGCATGATATGACATGAAGTGGATTTTTTACTGTCTATTTGTGTGTATATACATAGTTTTTGGATTTTTTTGTAATGAATTATTATATTTGGTGATGTTTATATTTGATATTATTTTATAAAATATGAATTAATATTATAAATTGGGTATTGTTTCCCCATGTGTTCCATCAAACACTTGCAGCTAGTCAGAAGCCTCTAGCATATAAGGAGGCACTCATAAGGTAATGTAATGAATTTTCTTGAGGTACTAGTTAGTTTCACCCATGTCATTATATTTAAAATAGGTATAATATTGGTTATATTATATAACTTATTTAATTTTCGATATATATATAAAATATTAGGGGTTTTGGGCCTTAGAAATGAGCTCATGTAATTTTGTAGGAAACACATGTACAATGGAATACCAAAGATTCAATGGTGGTATTGTAGTTCCAGATGTTTTCTATCACAATCAGATTTTATTTCACCTTTTAGATGTAAACTTATCTTGTAATGTAATTATTTTTTGAAATTTCACTAGTTCACCGATATGGAATACAGTTTTTATAATCATGTATCAATCTAGGTATATAGGGATACATGTGAAAAGAATAATATTGAGAAAAAAAATGAGAGAATGACTTATGGATACGTACTGTATTGGAAAGTGAATAATAATTATTTGGTAATTTTAAAGGATGTATTCATAATAAAAATGGAGTAATTTAAAAAATAATTTTAATATAGTTGTGGGGTGGTTAAAAAAGATAATGTAAAGTTGTAATATATGAGTTATTTAAACCCCATTACAAATGGATAAGGTTTGAAGTGATTGGAAAATTTGTTGGGTTTATAGTAATTACTATTGGGATGGTGTTTGTGGGGTGACGTGTTTTTATAGGTGTATTCAACTTTTTGATATTTTTTATGTTGAGAGATAGAAATATAGAATTGTATAGATATTCCTCCATGACAACATCTATTGGTTGGGTGATAGGAGGACATTGTTGAGAATGATTTTCTAGTATTGGGGAAAGAAACCCCATTTATTTCCATATTATAGAGGGGAAGAGAATTTCGGGGAGAACATAGCCTATTTAATATAGTTTATGGTGTGAGATCCATAGTGGGATGAACCATGTATGTTTATTTTGACATTACAATTATATCTACAACACATGCTAATCTTTTTTGTATACGGATGAGGGGACGGGTTATAGGTGTTTTGGATTGAATCAATCCAAACAATTCTCGATCAAATGATGACCCAATGAGAAACGAGTGTTAAACTATAAAATTATATATTTTGGTGAAACCTAAAGAAAAAGTGGGACATTTAGGCTTCAAATGAGTAGTTATAAAATATATTATGGAAGTTATTCTATATTATTTTACTATAGAACATTTATCTAAATATTATCTACAATGATAAGGTGAAAGAGTTTATACAGTTGAACTAAGGGAGTATGACTTTGGTAGATCATGATGACCACATCAATGATTTCTAGTGTTATAGTTCAATGTTTCACAAATATTCATATTTTATGGATACAAATTTTCAATATGAAATTATATATGAGATCATGTCATAGGTAAATATATTTATCTTGAAGAGGATTTCTAAGGTGTTGGACTAGTATATAATATCTGATGGGAAACTGAATTACGCTTCTAATGGTGAAAAATATCACCAATCTTTGCTGATATTGTGGTATATATTCTGATATTAGGAGGAAATAATATTTTATTTTCCACCATATTATAGGAAGATAAAGTGTTCAAGGAAGATGAACTATCTTCGAAGGAGTTATCTCGGTCGTCTTCCATTAGTGTGGAAGTATAGGACACATGAGAGATCATTGTTTCAAACCACTAGTGCAATGTTGACAATTTTGAAATATGGGTCTTATAAAAATATTCTATATAAACATACAATAGTCGAAAAATGGTGGAGGATCTAGCATCGTAGAGAGTGCATAATGGGTGTTCAACTACCTCTAATCAGTTTGGATGTTACAGTTCCAATAACCATACCATTTAGGCATGAGATGTCGTACTTCAGAATAAGACCATACATATCATAATATTACTTTAGCACCAAGTTCCCATAATTGAGTCCTTGTTATTAGGGCAGGTCATCATCATGTGGTTTGTCATACACATATTGGTAGTAAGGCTGGACCATCGACTGTTCGAGTTTTGATTCTCATAGATTCCATGACTTTAAATTCATTATTTGATACATGAGACTCAAATTATTTTTTGTCTAATTTGTTATGAAATATTGTAGGACTAGAAATAGAATGTATGTGTGGTGTTATGTTGATTGAAAACCATCAAGAGTACCAAATAAATAATTTTGGTGATGTATGGAGTGTTTTCTTGAGGATAGTGGGTACCATATCCAGTTGGACATATTTGTTCTTGAGATTTCTTGTTTTGACATGATTATGTATATTGAATGGTTGGTGATATTTCATGCTAATAATGAGTATTACTGAAAATGGGTAAAATTCACATTCACTAATGGTGAAACTAATGTTCACCATAGGGAAGGGGAAATCATGGAAAGTCATATAGGAGAAATTTTTCAATGGTTAGATGATCTCACAACCTAATAGGCAGGACTTGTTCTCGATGATGAGGAAGGGCAGAGTGATTACATTACTTCTGTTGTTGAATTTGTTTTTGGATGTTTAACCTAGGTATTTCATTGTGTTACAACTATAGATGTATTTTTAATCCACTATTGTGTTTGTATCTATATTTTATCCAATCTCAATTAATCTTTACCAAATGAAATAATTGGAGCATCAGGATCCCAAAAATTAGTAAATGGACCTAGAGGTAAAGTGTTTTATATACATAGTAATGTAAAATTGGGGTTCAAGAGGCTTTTTTCTATGAAATATATTGTATCTTTATGCTTCATTATAGATTAAATTATGTTAAATCAGATGATAGTTCTGAATCGGTATCATCATCTACATATTTATGAACTTCCTAACCAATTAAGTGGTTCTTTTTTGATCTCCAATTGTGATTTGAGATTAGTTTCTCATAACATTTGGGTGAGAACTTATGATATACCATGGAAATATTTTCGAAACAGTTATGGTATGCATGAGTTCATTATCATACATTTTTTTATTAATAAACACTATAGAAATGCTTATGGAATTGACAATGAGAATTTTTCATGAATTATTGGATCAGTTTATTTTAGATTTCATAGATGAACATGTGGTGTAATCCAGGATTCATGATGATCATTATAAACATAATATAACAATCTTGATTATATCGAGGGAGCATCAACTATATTTCACAATATCCCAAAATATTTATGAAATCAAAGAATTCTACATCTGGTTGGATATTAAAAAAGGTACATCATTGAATTTTCTCAATTCGAACCACCCTGTTTGGGGTTTAAAAATTATGTTATCAATTTTTAATGATCTACAAAATGAGGTAATTCTTGCAAGGATTTGAAGAGTAATTTGAGTACCATGTACATTTTCATTACACCTATGACTTGTAAATGGCACACCATGTTTTTTGATGTGTAAAAGTTCAAACCTAGAGTAGTGTTGATGATGGGAGATCAAACCTTGATTTATAGATATTGACAGTTATGGTCATACATGATAAATTACCATACTTATGAATTTGATTTTGAGGTGGTGGTTTATTTATTACAATGATGGAAGTATTTCATTTTTTTGAGAGAGGTTCATTGTGTATACTATCCATAAATTACTAATGTTCATCATTTCTCAATGATATTTGCTCACATTACATTGAATCAAGGTCAATTATATGAAATAAATTTTTTTTTAATTGGATTTTATGATAGTTAAATTGAATAGTGTTGATGATTATTTTCACCTAAATATAGAAACATTGATATTCCAAGAGTCTAGTTCATAGTGGTAGCTAATGGATTTCATCAATGAGATTCATATATATGTTTTTTTGGAAAAAATAATGATGTCCATAAAATAATTTTTTTTTCAAAACATTTTTTCTATGTCATGTATGTGTATTTTGAGGATATAGAGTTTTAATCCTTGAGGGAAATCCATAAAGGTGGAGAGTCATCATCCTGCTAGACTGTCAATTTTTATGAGATCATTAATATTTATTGTCATGTTTTTCTAACCACATGCATGAGAGTGGATCAGATGATTTTTTTCCATGCCTTGAAATGTGAAGTGCATGATATTTTAATCAAAATGTATCATGATCATCAGATATAATATTGTTGTCTAGTTATAAATAAAGTGGTTGAAGGTTTCATGATGATGTTATCTAGTTGTCTGCATGTGATGGTTGATCATCAACTATCAGGTGGTATGCTACGTCTATTTCCCAATATAGAATGTGAGTGGGATGATTTGTCTATGGACTTCATTATAGGTCTTTGAGGGATACCACTAAAAAATGACATGATATGGGAAATTGTTTACCTTTTGAAAATGTTGGAACACATCTTACGTATTTGATAGAATATTACCATAGACAAGTAGGGTGAGTAATATATTCAATAGAAAGTATGACTAGATGGGGTTCCTTGAAGTACTATTTCATATCAAGATTCATGATTTAGTTCCCAATTCTAGATTGGAATCCAATAGATGTTGGCTGCATATGTGATTCAAATAAATAAATTTCACCAATAAAAATATGAAAAATCAGGGGGCATTATTTAGGTGCAATAGGATATATTGAGTTCATGTGACCTAGATTTTAGTGGAACTTGGGAAAATCATAATACCCATTTTAAATTATCCAATATAATAGTCACTATTTAGGATATACAGATGGAACCATATGAGGTTCACTATGGTAAGAAATGTAATTCATTATGTGTTAGATAGATTCCAGAGATTCAGAGCTATTGAGAAAAAGTATCATGAAGTATACATCATAGTTGGATTAGATTATTCAGTAATGTATATCTATGGCACATAGCAGGTATAATTTTTATGACTAATGATTTCATAATACTCTTGAGATTATAATTTTGTGATTTTTTGTTTCATCTATATTATTGATTGTTTCCATGCTAAAACATCGTATGCTCATACCCTGATATGTGGGGTCCTTTAAGGTTCTAGAGATGATCATATTTGAAGATTACATATTCAATATTCCATAGTGGTACTGTGGCATGAATTAATTTTTTCATGTGTAACATCTTTGGGGATATAACCCTTAATCATTTCCTTGGTTTTGTGTTGATGATGTGGATCTTGAGGTTGACTCCACCATTGAGTATTTCACAATTAATGTTGTCGAAAATAGTGGAAAAATCCTTTGGGGTAAGACTATGTCATTGTTTTGTGTGTTATGTAAGCATGGTATCATTTAAGAAGATACTTGAGAGGGGAATGTTATGTGGTCTTAGTGTCCGAATATTTTTTACCTTGAGGAATTATTAACTATTAGGAGTGTGACATAAGGATAATCTTATATAAGGTACCGAGTTTGTATGATATCTAACATATAATTAGGTATACTATATTTATTTTTTGATTAACTCCTTTTTTTTCCGGATTGAATTTTTTTTCCTAATATTTGGGGATTCTTAAGGGTGTTTTGGGGGTCCTGGACATCTAAATGAAAAAAAGAGTCCACATTGTGTAGGTCACATGATTAGACCATTGTTATTATTAACCATGATCTGTAACCATATAGCCTATAGGGAGAGGGTGATGATTGAAAAACCAAAAAAGGGGGAGCTTGTAACTCATGAGAACATGGATATATCCATTCACATGGGCAAAATATTGTATTTCAAACAATGTGGGATCTCTAGGATACCTTGTAACACATTCCCATCCTGGAATGATGGTGGCACACGGCTAGTACATGGTTTAGCTGACCATCTTTCCAAAACATGTGCCTCATTAAAGAGGTGGATTTATAATTTCCACGCAAGGGATTTATTGTTTTAAACAAGATTTTATTACCCATTATTATTCCACTAGCCTTAGGGAAGAAATATTTCTACGTAATATTTCATGGGAAGATTAAACTATGATTCCTGATAGTTTGGGTAATGGTTTGGCATGAATCGAAGTTCTCAGAGAGTCTAACACTCCTCTTTAATATGTTTTTAGAAAATTCCTCATGTGATTATTATGATTTTTCAAAATCCATAAAAACCTCTTTTTATTGAAATTTAAATGTTATATAATTGTTGATAGTTTGATTTATAGTAAAATACTATGGTTAAGAAATAATTCATAAAATAATATGAGGTAGGTGGCCTATATTTTATATCCCATAGTATTGATTTTATAAATCTATATGTGGCGGTGTCTATGTTGCTCTTATATTGTGTTTTTTCTATAGTATGAAATGATTAATTTGGAATATAAATGATGTTTTGGACCCATTATGCTCCTCTTGGGATCTATTGATGATTAATATTTTTTTCCAATAGAAACACATAGGGTGGCCCAATCTATTTAACTTGAATGATTGGGATATTGAATGTTAAATTAAAGGGTTAATGATATGAACCAAATTGTAAATTCGATTAACCAGATGGAATAAGATGAAGAGGGTTTTGGATTAACATAGATTGGTAAATTTTATATGATATGTTAATGGATCAGTGTGATAATTATTTTATGTTAATTTGACTAATGGATAAATGGATTGATATGTTGGATACATGTTTTTAATGTTTTTAAATTGTTAAATGTCCTGTTTAAGAACTGAGAATACAATTATTACAAAGAACCATGAAAATTTTATTAAGTAGAGATGGTTCAACAATGGTGTTTTCAAATAATGTAACAGTTAATGATGATGGTCCAATATTACTGTGACAAATGAATGGTGGGGTGATGGTATGATGCCCCACTACGATTGGTGGGCCTGACCAATGCTCTAGATGCCCCAACACATATTAGTTTTTTAGGAAAAGACAGATTTTGTTGAACAAAAAATTATAGAAATGGAATTCTATATCATTGTGGGGATGTTTAAAAATGGTGTTCCAAATCCCAATGAAATTCATTGATTGATAATACATTTTTTTGGACATGTGATCAATTGTCACATGGATATGATGAATGGAATGGTTTAAATAAGGGTTGTTGAAAAATGGATAAACATGGAACTATGAATTATGTTTATTTAGGTAATAAAATTTAAATGTTGAAACCTATTTTATTTTAATTTTTTTAATTTTTATTTAATAATAAAAGTAAAATTTATTAGACTTGATATTTTTTATACACCATTGGTGGTGGAATAATAAGTTGTACACACACTCCATTGGGATCTCATGGAGAACTCATGGATGCTTGTCAGAGGATGAGAGAAGGTCCTATGATTGAGGGTTTATTTGGGAATTATTTTTTTCATGGATGTGGGAAAAGACTTAACCTCTTATAACACTCTACAATTTTGTGAAATAAATATATTTTGAATTAAATTACTCTTTAAATGTTTTCATTTCACGAACCATGAAAAATAATTTATTTCATCAAGGTACTATGTTTTTCTTAATTAATACAAAACACTAAGTAAATTATTAAATATAAGAATCATGAAATTTATCTATTTTTATGTGTAACACCAACTTGGAATTTGTAACACACAACACTGACTAGACATACATTACACACAATGTTGATTTTCTACAAAACATCATTTTATTGTTATAATTATTTAAATGAGATAATTATAACCTATACATTAATAACAGTAATATCAATAGTGTGAACTAATTTTAAATTATTATTTATAATGGTTTATATAAATAAAACATAATGATAATGAATGATATATTTTTTTGGTAAATTCCTTATAAGATTAAATATACTACTTTCTCACATTAATTGAATTTAATGACCTTCTTTGAAAAATAATGATTTTTTCCACATTTAGAAATTAAATTTTATAAAATAATATTCATTTTTGAAATTTATAATGCCGATGTTATCATAGGGTTTTTATGGCATTTTTCATAGAAACATCATTTTTGGATAAATAATGAGAAATAATACATTTTAATTCAAAACCCCATTTTCATCTAATTTAATTATAAATATATATTATATATTAAATAACTATCAAAGATTAATTTTTTATATTTTTATAAACAATATAAATTTGTGTCATTGTTATCAATTTCACATTGAAATTAATTAAAAAAAATATCAATATTTTGGATACCTTTTTTTTAAAAGCTACAATGTCGACCCAACTACGAGATTAAATTTTTATAAATTTATTAAAAATAAATTATTTTAATTTTTAAAAATATATTTCCTATTTTTAATCATTATAATTTATAATATATAATATGTAACCATATATTTTAACCAAAAATATTTCTGAATCTAATTAAAATAAAATAAAATGACTAATAAAAAATCACATAATAATGTAGAAGACATTAATCTTGAGGGCCCAAATGACCTAGTAAATTCCATAAGAGAAATTTTATGGAATAATTTAGAACCTATACTCTATTGTATATATTTTTTCCATTATTGGATCCACATGAAATGGGAATTACGTCATTGGACTTCCTTTCCCCAAAATTTACAAGACTGTCACTCCTCCTCCACTATAAAAATTTGTCCTCTCCTCCCACTTCCTCACACCTATCAATACACTTTGTATTGAACATGATCATACCATATAACAACTAAATATACCTACCCTCATCATATAATCCCATAAATGGGAATAAATCCATTTAATTATGCCCTTTGGTGCATACCAAAATTAGTTACCAAAATAAGAGGTAACATTTTTCCTCATGTTCATTTATTTTATTTCAATTATCCACACCATGAACACATTATATTACATGATTTTATAGAAAAACCATATCCACAATATAATATTATTTTTTAATTATATTTTTTACCTATATTTAAAAAAACTTCCATATAATTGGTAATTAACATAATGTTTAAGTGTATGATTAACTATAGTCTCACGAAACAATGATTGATCATTTTCTCATTACCGCATCTCATGGTGCAAAATTATGATGTAAAATAATTTTATATATGTTATATATTATATTTATTATTTATTTAGGATTATATAATCCTTTTATATCACATATTAATTAACATTACATTTTTTGTAAATATTATAATTTAGTCTGATGAAGTGTGGACAACCGCGCACTCAAAGCAATGTGATTCGTTCAAAAACTACATGGAATGTTTTATGGATGGGATAAGTGAACCTATATGGTATATATTATATAATAATTATACTTAAATAATGATATTATTACATACATATATATATTTATTTCATTTACATACTTTCTTTTAATGCAACTATTAAACAAAATCAATGTTTTTGCGTACATACGACCAACCGTCTCCATGAATTGTCTATTAAATTTCATACTTGTATATTAAATATATAATTATAATAATAAATTTTAAAAGAAATGATATTTATATCATGTTTTATATTCTTTATTTCATGATATGATTGTATAGAGAAGCAATATTAAAAATTATGACACATGTAAAGAACAAAGTGGATATTACCCAAATTGAATCCTTAACATGGAATTGTTAACAAGAGAGTAATATAAAGTATTAATTACACAATATAATATATTATATATAATAATATGGTTTTTGTATTGATGTATAATAAACTTATTTTTATTATAAATTATATCTTTACATGTACAACAAGATTCAATAAAAAATATATGGGATCTTCATCTCAAATATTAGTTTCGTGAGATACATGCTTTATTCACCACCCATTCCTTTGGTGTGGTGTGTTTAATTTCTATGTATGTATTCTATGATAATTTTTTTAAAATATATTTTTATTTAGATATAAATTATAGTATATTTATATCATTGAGTTTATGTTTCAAATGCAACCAAATCGGTAAATAATTCGGTCTCAATTTTCCTTCATTGAAGAAAATGTCATGTTAGGAACCTATATTTTTATATTAGGTGAATATAATACCATTGAAATTTTATATAATTAATATCATTATTTTATAATGTCGATATATTTTATGATTCATATAATTCAATTTTTTATTAATTGGTTATTTTTGTTACACGTTACCATGTGGTAATAGCTTATTGAAATAATCTCATTTCTTTTTGAGATTGTATATGTTTACAGTTAATTTGATGAAATATTATGATAAATCACTTAGGATAATTCATGAATTTTATTATCCTCTAGTTATTCAAAATAAATTAATGTATTGGTACCATTTTTCTACTCTTTATTAAATAATATATTTAAGAATGTGTTTTTATGAAATCCCAACTTTACTTTATATTTGGTCAAAAAAATGTGTTCCTTCATAACAATGTTTTATAAGAAGGGTTTCCAAGAATATTATTCGGTTAAAATATTATATTTAAAATACAATTTATATTTTTTTTTTCTTTTAACAGTTTTTTTAATGAATCTTATTATCACTTTCTGAACAAGGAATTTTTCTAAACTTTTACTATGAAAAAATAGAATTCTCTTCTTAACATGTATAAAATGTATGGATTTACCCTGGTTCATCACTGAAATACCCTTGAATCATCTATTACAATATTGGAATGTTATTTTTTAAAAGAAATGTTTCTCCAAAGATTCTGCATATTCATTATTTTTAATGTTGTTTTCAATAAAATAGGTTTTTAAAAATGTTTTAGGGTTATCAATGCTTCCTTTAAAAAATTTCAAATATATTATTAATGTAATGGTTTTCCTAATATTTTTTAAGAGTAAAAAATTATATTAAATTATTAAAAGATGTTTTTATAAATTTTTAATGACTTTTCAATTAAAATAGGTTGAAAAAATTTTCAACCTTACTTAATAAGTTATCATGTGAAATGGTATCAAAAATATTTCATAATTTTCATATAAGCTTTCAGAATTTTTTTTGATAAATAATTTTCATAATGTTTTCATGATTTTAATATATGATTGAACATTATTTTTAATGAATTTTTTTCAATATATTTTCAATATTTATTTATAAATATTCAATTTTTTTTCAATCACATATTTTTCAAAATATTTTGTGCATTTTATTATGTTTATAAAAAATATTTTCAAAAAATATTTTTTCATGTTTTTTATTTGATTTAATGAAAAATGGTTTTTGAAATATTTTACTTTTTAAAAACATCATTTTTCAAGAACTAAAAAATATTTTACTCTATAAATGATTACAAAATATCTCTCCATTTTATTTTCCATCTAAGCTGACATATTTTAATGTTAGTAATTACATTATAATAAATGATCCCATGGATCCATTAATAATTGTTTGAAAATGGTTTATATTATGATGGAATTATGATTATGATACCTATTTCTATTCCATAATTTATATTCTTTTGAAACCAACTAATTTTAAGATGTTATTATTTTGATGAATTGAAAATGAAAGATGTATCATTTCACATATGTTATGATTTGATTACAGGTTTATGATACCCATTTTATTTGATGGATTATGATATTATTTTTTATGACCTTTTGAAACATGTATGTATTATTTCATTATGAGATATGTGGGACCTATATCCCCATAAAACAAATTGGGTAATGATATATATCAAATTTTATAGGCATGGTTGAAACAAGAAATGGACATTGTTCATTATTATTGTTATGGAACAAGAAATGAACTTGGTTCATTTTTACAGTTCTTGAATTAGGAGTGAACTATGTTTTTTAATACATGGATGGAACGGGGTGTGAAACTAGTTTATTAAAGGACTTTGTCCAATATGAAGGACATAGAAGAGATTACATGACTACAATTAAAGTAAATATATATTCTTATGTGCCTTCTAGAATTCCATTATTTATTCCTATGTCATGCTTCCATGGATTACGTTCTTTATTTTATTAGGATTCTATTCTTATGAAATTACATGGGTTTTTACATTATTCTTGTTGATGATATTTGATATACAAGGTATTATATTAAACTGTCATTATGATTTTCTCATAAACATATTATCATGATTATGCTTCTGTACCTCCCTTGTTTACACAAAATGAGAATCTAGGCTCACACCTTTTAACATTTCCATCACCCAAGTTTCAAAGATATGTATTATGTTTTTTGTGTCTTAGAATCATTCTTGTCACAAAGAATATAGAGGGGGATTATTTTTCTCATTTATATACCAGTGTTTATGATTCCATGTTTCAAAAGGCAGAAGTACAGTACATACTTTGGGCATCTGTTTATTTTATGTTTTAGTTTTTTTGTAAAAGTGATGTAATGTTAATATCAAAAGAGAGAGGGTCTCAGTATTTTGTATAAGAGAAAAGGTTTAGTTATACATTGGAATCTAGGAATAGAAAACTATATTGAGAACCCTAAGAACATATCTATGTAAAATTATAAGGATAAAGAAAAGTATAGTAAAATATCATATAATTTTGATAAAGGGTAGAGTGATTGGTTTTGAATAATTATATCCATGTTTTCATACAACAAGTAGTGGTTGATCTAGAAAATATGTATCTAGGAGTAAAAACTCTGACATGCTGTTCTGGGCCAGATGCGGGATAATCTGGTACATGAAAATGGCCTTTTCTTCATACCTTGATTGACACACCTGGGGGATATTATTTTGGAATTCAAAAACTATTCATCAACCAATATAAACAATTTAAATATATGTTGCCTTTTAATAACATAGTATAAACCTAGGGTGTCATATATTAATAATTTTGAATTTATTTAGACATTATACAAGTAATTACATTCATTAGTATTTGGTTTTCTACTATGATATGAAATTATCACACTTTTCTTCAGTATTTAGTCAGTGGTGGGAATAAGAAAGAACTGAATTAACATTGAACATGATTGATGATTGATTAGGAAAAGTCATGTGGGATGATTATTGGAGTGACATATGTTGTGATTATGCCAAATAAATTTTCCTGGAACATGGTTAAAAATGTGTACCTTAAAAAACTATCTAACTCACCAAGGAAAATACGTTAGGATTTCGATGTGAGTTTGTGTAATGGAGACCATGGAGGAATTAATATTTGGTTTCCTTTATGAGATGAATGTTGAAAGAATAACCTAATTGAATGTCTTAGTTAAAAAAGCATATCTTTTTACCTAGGAAATCATGGACAAAAAAAAAGTAACTGAAAGTGATAAAATAAGAGATCAGTTAATGAAATAGATGATAATATTTGCCTCCCTAATCCATAATTGAAGGTTATATGTTTTAATTGTGTAATATATAGTAATTATAAAAACTCAATGTTCCAAAATGAAATATTATGATGTTAATATGCTAGGTGGTGCGAATAATTGTTATATTTATTATAATTATGAGAATAAAGATAAAATGTGAAAGGAAATAGGTAGTAAGTAATATGATGAGGTAGAATTTTTATTTCATTGGGATAATGTGTAATTATTGATGTTTTTATGTATTTAGGATTCCAAAATTATGTTATATAAATGGTGAAATAAATAAGTACTGTCTAGTTTATGTTTTTTCTATAGATTCAAAAGATTATGTTGAATGTTTCTTATGATTTTTGAACGTAATTTATTGACTAGGTTATAATTGGAATAAGGGAATATATCACTTAATATGTTAGTTTTTTTGTGATATTGTTGTTTTAATAATGATATGTGTGATATCAAAAAAAAGTTGTACGGTACTAATTTCCTTAGAACTCATTAAGGAATTTATTACAAGTATCTCATGAAGTAATGGATCAAGAATAATACTTCTTTGATTTATAAAATATATCCAGTAATCAATGGATTAAGGAAATATTCATTTTTTGAAAAAGTATTTATAGTAATTCAAGTTGTAACCATGTTCCAATAGAATTTACCATGATGGTATTCACATGTTTGGAATGCGACAACCAAGAACTACATTGTCATATATAAGGGATCAATGTTAACCTAAATTTAATAATTCCTTTTTAATGTTTTTTATTTTCATTTTAAAAAGTGTTATATGGTAACAACTTATAAAGATTTCAATTTAAACTTTGAAGTTTTTTTTATTGGGATTTTATTGAAAATCTTGGTTAAAAGGCTATCTAGTGATTAACCTTATATCAAGATTTCCATCATATTTATTTGGGAAATTATAATACTTTGGTTTTATAAAAGTACATCATGTCTGTAGGGTGACATCCACTCATGTCTGGAAGGGACATGGGTCTTGAACACAAGATCTAGGGATGATAAGGGTTTTGTGCCTACCACTAGCCTACGTGATGTCCTGATTAATGTATAATTTTTATTTATGAATAATTTTTTATTATGAAAAAATAATGTTACATTTTTTGTTTTGGGTACCATGTATAAAGCATATCATGTTTTAATAATATATAATTAATATTTATACCATTCATTCTTTTATGGGCCTTAATATTTTATAAAAGTTTATTTTAGTACTTAAGTTACCAAAGAAAATTTCTGGACCTCCATTTCTTGATGTAATAGATTAATTAGAAATAGTTAAAAGAAAAATCAAAAAATTGAATTTTGTTTATAGTAATATATAAAGTAATTATATTTCATTATATCCTATGTTAATAAAATAATTTGTCAAAGATAAGATAATGATAATTTTTTTTTCCAAATAAATTATTAATTTTTGAATTGTTGGCCTTATAAATCACCACTTATTTATGAATTTAAGGCAATAAAAATGTCTTTAATCATTTAATTATTTTTTATTTATTCCTCAATAACAATCTATAAATATTTATATTTTACCTATATATCTAGTGTTTACTCTGATATAATTTTCTCCCATTTGGAAGCATAGTTATATGTGTCATGAACCCCTCCTCACAAAGTGTACCCCTCTTAGGCCGACAATGTGAGAAGGGAGATAATGACCCCCTGAGTCCCGCCTCTAGTAGGCCCTGGGATGGTGACTAGCACCAAGGGTATTGTAAACACACATATGGGAGGAATTACCCTCGAAGAGAACACTTGCAGAAGTGCGAGATAAGATAGATACCAACTAACTCCAACTCAGAACTGAAATATAAAAGAAAACCCAAGTGCACATATGTAATGTCATGAAAAAGTACTACACCTGGAAGGGGAAAACCGCAGGTACCCAAAAGAAAGTAAAAATAGAAGCAACCACATGCTCGAACAAATCCTGCAACCCCAATCTAAAAGAAACTAGCATGATCTGAAACATGCACCAAGTGACCTGAAAAACAATTTATATATACATAGGGTGAGTATAAAAATATAATCGGTAGGATCCTCCCCGAACCCTCTCATGAAAAAGTAAAGAAAGAATGCTAAAGTACAGTGAACAACAAATAAAACTAACTCATCAACTAAATAGGTATACTAAATCCCCAACCTCACCATGGATACTCTCACCAAGTAACGCATACTAGAATATATCATATAATAAAGAATAGTAAGGGTACCCTGCTACTACTTCCCCACTGGTTTTCTACTTTTCTACAACATCGCATGTCTTGAGAATCTCTCTCCAAAAAGACTTGTGTGCAGACTCCTGGGCGAACCACCAAAACATGCACCTTGTGCAACAAAACCACCACGTCCACATAAGAAAAGTAACCAGGTAGTTTCTAGGAGCCACAAAAGCCTTCATAACTTGTATCATACATCGGGTATTATAACTCAATCCATTAAAGCCCATGCACTGAGTAAGGAACCTCAAGACATCATAGCCTATACATGTTACACCTATAGTATTCCATAAGATACTATATCCAGAATATATGTGTGTGAATAATCACAAGCCATTAAAACCCTCTACACACATATATGGGGAAAACTAACCACTATGCCTACCAGCTCAAGTATCTAACAAGAGAAGAGATCGGGGCCAAAGGGGGTAGTAATCCATTCATCCTCCCACTGAAATATTGGAGAAAACACCCCCTCGGGCTCATAATCCCTGGGGTGTCAGTTACCCTTACTGACAGGGTGGAGTAGCGTATAGAAACAAAAAAAGTATAAAATATACTTATCTCACAACCACACTATGGGAATAACCTAGTCTTAGACTCAACTGCACCTAACATCTCTCGGACTCTGGGTTTCCACTTCTAATACTAGGAATCCTATAAGCAAATAACCATTTAAAGAGATTTAATACATTATTTCACTCCGTTTTTACCAGTTTCACTTTATGTTAATTAATTCTTTAAAAATTAATTAATCATGAACAATTACATATTAAATTTCATTAGTATCACACCCAAAGTACACTGTCCCATTAAAATTACAACCTCATAATTATGTTCCATAAAACTCCAACCCCATGGGTTAACACCATTTATTCAAATATTCATTACAGAATTACTTTCCCAGATTCCCAGGCATTCTAGAAAAGCATTCTATTCTACTAAACACAAGGGGGCTCAACACAGTGAGTAGATGTACTACCCAACGAGTATTTACTACCTATAAAAAGAGTGTAGACCCATCATCCCTTTAAAAGCTAAACACGGAAAGAAAATGGCATACCCCATGCGTATTTGCCTCTTTCAGAAGAAGGGTAAGCAAGACCAGCTGCCTTGAGCAGTGGGGAAAAGTAAAGAAGATAATCAACCAATAAGAATCGGCTAGCCTCCGATAATCACATCCATCCCATTCCATCATCCCTGGTGTCCTCTCTAACACCCACATGCATAAACTGATGCATCTTTCCACTCTAGGCATCATCTGTTGCCACAACCAAAAGTCTCCATGCCCCCACATATCACAACAACCATCCAGGCTCACATCACAACCCAAGCAGTAGAAAAACAAACATCAAATCAATTGGTCTATTTGCACTTTAACAATCGAGAGGGTAACTCAGATCCCTTCAAAGAATTATCAAACAATTAGTTCTTTAATCCATCTTGAATTAATAGATTTATTATTCATAGGTTCCAAAATTCGGGAAACCTAATCAATAAGCTATCACAAATAATTAAACATGCTTACTGCACCAATTTGATTAACAAAAAATTAAAACAAGAATAACCAGATTCATTTACATGCCTCTTTATCCATAGCCAATAGTTATCAATTAATCCCGGTTTATGTTCTTTCCCAATTTTCATCAATAATGAACAACTAAACGAAGAAAGCATGGATATCACACTATCTAGAAAACAATGGGCAATAAAATATGACCGATATCAATTTATTTATCTGGTTCAAATATTTATTATGTCAATTCCATTTTGGTCTAGTGGGATAAAACATGATAAAAATACAGTTGCATGTAAAAGAAAAGAGAAACAACAAATCCCCTACCTCAAATAGTTCTTGATGTTCTTTATCCACCCAATGGGTCACGATTCTCCTCTCGCGTCAACTGCATCCACTCGAGGATTCCATGGTACAACCACACCAACCAAAACCAAAGAAAACCCCATTATAAACATGGATATTACATGATATAATATCAAAATGAGAAAGAGGAGAAGATGGACCCCAAAAGAATGATGATAAAACATACCTCATATAGAATATAGATCAATACAGTTTGGTTGCATCAAAATAGAGCAGAACCAATCCAAGGAGGAATGTTTGATTATGAAACTCTTATGAAATAGAATGGAAGCACTACTGGAAATCGGATCTTTCCCAACACTTATATACACCCTTTCCCAACGGTTCTCCCAAACCGTTGGGAAAGGGGGGGGGGTCTTTCCCAACGGTTTGGGAGAACCGTTGGGAAAGGGGCCTCAAAACACCCCTTTCCCAACGGTTTGGGAAATAATTATGATAATACATATACATATTTATGAAATTATGTTTACAAAAGTGATGTTAGCTTAGTGGTTAAGTCGTTTGATTATAAACAAGGGGTTGTGGGATCAAATCCCAGCACATGTTTTTTTTTTGAAATACATTTACCAACGGTTTTATATCCGTTGGAATAGATTTTCATATTACTTATACCAATGGTTTTGTAAACCGTTGGGATAGGTCTATACCAACGGTTTTGGGAAAACCGTTGGTATAGACCTATCCCAACAGCTTACTTCGCAACGGTTCTCCAAACCGTTGGTAAAGGCTATACCAACGGTTTGGAGGCCTATACCAACGGTTCCAAACCGTTGGTATAGGTTAGTATTCTACTAGTGAAGGTTTTAGCATCTCATAGCTGAGAAGAATGTGGAAGAATTATGGAAGAAGATATCCTGTCCCTTTAGAAGATTTAACGTAGCGACGGTTTAATATATGCATAATTTTCCATTAAAAGAGGACAACATTAAACCACGCGGTTTGACTAAGTAAAAACATCCCGAGCCTTAGGAATAATTAATATAGGGATTATGGCCTTTGAATCGGCATTAGAGTCCTTAGAACGAGGCCTTAAATTCATTTTACCTCAAAGGAAAATGCTAAAAGGGGGAAACTGTAGGAAACTAGAAACACTATTAACGGACTCAAAATTTGGCAGAGGAAAAACACTGTTCCTGGACATCACCATTAGACACTGTTCATGAACCTCACCATTAGACACTCTTCATGAACCTCACCATTAGACACTGTTCATAAACCTCACCGTTACACACTGTTTATAAACCTCACCGTAAGAAGGTCACCATTCTGGAAACAATATTAATAGAACTCAAAATTTGGAAAAGGAAAGAAAGGTCACCGTTATGGAAACACTATTCACAGAACTCAAAATTTGGAAAAGGAAAGAAATGATCACCATTAGAAGGTCACCGTTATGGAAACACTATTCACAGAACTCAAAATTTGGCAAGGGAAATAAAAGGTCACCCTTAGAAGGTCACTATTATGGAAACACTATTCACAGAACTCAAAATTTGGCAAAGGAATGAAATGGTCACCGTTACGGAAACACTATTCATAGAACTCCAAATTTGGAAAAGGAAATAGAGGTTACCGATAGAGGTTACTGATGGAACTGTTCACAGAATTGGAAATTTGGCAAAATAAAGAGAGGTTACAATTAGAGGTTACTGATAGAACTATTCATCGATGGAACTGTTCATAGAAGGTTACCGATGAGACTGTTCAGAGAAGGTTACCGTTTCACTTTTCATAACTATCTACCATTGGAATTGTTCACTGTATTGGAAAATTGTAAAAGTATAGGGGATAAGTCACATTGACATCTTAGAACACCTCAAACACTATATTTTCACAAAGGAATAGACCAGAGAGTTCTAAGGCATTACATCAGATACCTCTCAAAACATCCTCGTCCCTGAGAATTCAACACCCACCTAAAGTGAAAATGAAATGGGGTCCGAACAAACACCCATCGAGACACCTCTCAAAAGAGAGAAAGAAACAAAAGAATAAAAAATAAGTCATATCATAAGCTTGAAAGGTTCATAAGCACATAAGCTACATCTATACATGAAAAGATTTAAACATCAAACAAATCTGGGTACTGAGCATGTATCAGTGAATCACGTTCCCAGGTACTCTCTTCCATGCCACTGGGTCACCACATGACACAAACCAAGGGGATAGAATGCCCGTGCAACACCATCTCCCTACAGTCTTGGATCTCCACAGGTCACTCCTCAAATGTTGCATCATCATCAATATTGATCTCTCCCCAATAGATGATGTGAGAGTCATCATGAAGATAATGATGGAGCTGTGATACATAGAAAAAATCATGTATCTTACTCATCTATAGTGGAAGTGTTACTCAATACGCCACAACACCAACACAAGTTAACACCTCGAAAGGAGCAACCAAGCGGGGAGAAAGCTTACTTCCACGACCAAACCTACGTTGCCCAAAATGGGGATTCACCTTCAGAAACACATGATCCATAACATCAAAATATATGGGCCTCCTACTTTGATCGACATATGATTTATGATGATCTTGAGCTGTCTTCATACTCTCATGAATCACCTGAAGCATCTCTATTGTATTCTGCAATAGTTCCGGTCCGAAAATTGATGACTCTCTGACCCCAGTCCAGCACAATAGAGAACAAAAAGTTTGGCCATACAAGGCTTTATACGGTACCATACTGATGGTAGAGTGAAAACTATTATTGTAAGTGAACTCTACCAAGGGTAAGTGCTTCTTCCACAAACCTCCAAAATCCTCAACACAAGAGTGTAACATGTCTTCAAGAGTCTTGATGCTTTGCTCTGTCTGACCATCCGTTTGAGGATGAAAAGTAGTTCTAAGGCATAGTTGAGAATTGAAAGCATGTTGGAGACCTCTCCACACCCTGGAGGTAGAATGAGGATCTTGATTAGCAATTATCATTCTTGGTACTCCATAAAGTCTCACCACATCCTCTAGATACTGCCTCGAAAAAACTTCCACTAATCTTGACTCCTTGATTGCTATGAAGTGGGCCGATTTTGTTAAACGATCCACTACCAACCATATAACATCATGTCTTCCCGGAGCTCAAGGTAAACCAGTGACAAAGTCTATTGAGATTTCCTCCCACTTCCACTGAGGAATATCTAATGGTTGGAGAAGACCACCAGGAAAATGGTGTTCGACCTTCACCTTTTGGAAGACCAAACATCAAGACACAAACTCTACAACGACACGCTTCATCCCCAGCCACCAAAACTGGCTCCTCAAGGCTCAATACATATTTGTCACACTAGGATTCAATGATAAAGGTGAACTATGGAAATCTATGAGAATAATCTCTCACATCGTCAAAGGAACAAAAAGCCTTCCATGATACACCACTCGGTGTTGTTCATACTCAGTCTAAGCATCAGGGGCCTGAACACAAACAACTCGGTCTCTATAGAACTCCACCTCATGATACCCTAACTTGGAATCTTCCACCTTCTACATCAGGGATGACTATACCATCATCTGAAAAAGACAACCTCTACCCCCAACTTCTCCCATATCATGATGTAATGCTTACAGCTCTTCTATTACTCTCCTGGAATCACCAGATTCACGTACAGCTTCACTATGTGACTTTCAACTCAGCGCATCAGCTACAACATTCCCATTTTCAGGTGTATATGATATATCAAAGTCATATTAATGTAAGAACTCCATCCACTGATGCTTTTGTAAGTTGATGTCCCACTAGGAGAAAACATACCTCAAACTCTTATGATCTGTGAAAACCACAAAGCGCTCACCAATGAGGTAATGTCTCCACAACATCACAAAAAAAACCACGACTGCCAACTCAAGATTGTGAGTGGAATAGTTATGTTCATGGGGACTTAACTACTAAGAACCATAAGAAACAACTAACCTCAGCTGCATGAGAACAAAACTTAACCCTAGATGTGAAGCATCACAGAAAACATCAAACTGAACTCCCTCAGCTGAAAGACAAATAATTAGAGCACTTACTAAATTATCCTTTAGATACTTGAAAGCTTCTTGACACTGATAAGTCCATATGAGTGCCTAATCATTCCTAGTCAAAGCTGTCAGAGGATTCACAACTCGTAAGAAATTGGATACGAACCTCCTGTAGTAGCCTGCAAGACCAAGGAAACTTCACACCTCTGGCACTATCTTGGGGGATTCCTAGGACACAACTGCTTCTATCTTAGATGGATCCACAAATACTCTCAATTGGGACACAATAAACCCCACGAAACAGACTTCTAAATCCAAAAACTCAAACTTCAACAACTTCCCAAACATCTAATGTTGATGAAGAACTCCCAAAATGGCTTGTAGATTCTCTGCATTCTCCTCCTCAGATGTGAAGTACACAAGGATGTCATCGATGAAAGCTACCACGAACTTGTCCAGGAACTCAAAGAACACACCATTCATCAATCCCATGAATACTGATAAAGAATTTTTTACACCAAATGACATTACAACGAACTCATAATGCCCATGATGACAACCGAAAGATGTCTTCGGGATATCCTCATCCTTCACATGCATCTGATGATATCCTGACCGAAATTCGATCTTTAAGAACCAACTTGAACCCTTAATTTGACCAAATAAATCATCAATACACAAAAGAGTATAGAGATTATTTATTGTCACATTGTTTAAGCAATGATAATCGACACACAACCACAAAATGCCATCAAAATTCTTCACAAAAAAAAATCTGGTGCACCCCACCATGACACACTTGGCCGAACAAAACTGCACTGTAACAGACCATCAAGCTGTATACGTAGATCTGGTAACATAGAAGGGGCCATTCTATATGGGGACATATATATAGGAGATGCTCCTGGTTGTAGCTCGATCCCTAACTCGATATCTCATTGAGGGGGTAATGATAGAAACTCTTCTGGAAAGACATCAGGGTACTCTTCTACAACCCTAGGAAACACGAACTGTTAAACCTCTAAATAACTCAACATCATCTTAGCCATCATGGATGATAAGGACGGAACATGCCTATGACCCATCCTAGGATCTCACTTGCCAACAAACACCATCGGCTCTCCATCTGCACCAAGGAAAACGACCATCTTCCTGAAGCAATCCATGATATCATGAATCGAATATAACCAATCATTGCCGAGGATGACATCATAAGGTTATATTCATAAACATAAGAAATCTCCCCAAGAGTGGTGTTTCCCCAACACTAGCTCACAGTCTCTACATACTCCAAACAAGTCAGCTTAGCCTCCAACTGGTGTAGTCAACACCAAGGGCACTGGAGGCCTCTCTACCTCAAGTACCAAAGAATGGACAAGGGTAGGTGATATGAAGGAGTGTGTAGATCCTGAATCAAAAAAGGCATACACCAAGGTAGAAAATAAGAAAAGGGTACCTCAAATGACCTCAGGCTCACCTGGAGATGGAAATGCTAGAGCATAAATCTTACCACGAACTCTTACACGCCCTCTATGACCCTAATGACGACCACCACCATGGCTGAAATCTACTCTCTGAGGATGGGGAGTGTCATGGGGCTATCCTATTCTTGCCTTATCTACCCTCTATTGATCTAAAGCTGGTGCAACCTACTGCTGCTGCCTCGGATGAAACTGCCTCAACAAAGGAACCTGGAGCGTAGCACCTGGTGTACGATGACCACTATGAAAGGTCGGGCACTCCCTCTCATGATGACCATGACCACCCTAAGAAAAACAAGTGCCTGATCCATTAGCATAGGCTTGAGAGTTTCTACCTTTGGATAAATGAGATGTGAAGGGCTAGGAACTACCCCCGTCTAGAGGTAAACTCTTCTTCCTTGAAAACCGGGAACCCCAGACCACATCTCTACTTCGTGAGGAATCATGACGATTCTCCTATCAAGATGATCTAGTCCTAGCCAAAGTACTTTAGAAAACCTCTACCCTATCCATCACCTCAAGAAATGTCTTCAGCATAAATGGGGTGACCTAGCGCTGGATATTTGAACACAAATCCTCCTCGAAATTCCTCACCCTGACCTACTCATCTGGTAACAGGTCCGAAGAATATAGTAAAAGGTTCTTGAAACAGATTCCAAACTCTTGAACACTGGAGATCCCCTGTCGAAGGGTAAGAAGCTCTAGGAGACTGGATGCGTTCGCAGTCGAAGAAAGAAACTCAACTCTAAATAAGTCTTTGAACTCCTCCTATGAGATCACTAAATCCTCACGATCACTGAGGAATAAGAACCACCACTACCTCGCTGCTGCACATAGAATGGTCAACACCAAGGACACCTAGTGCTCCTTCCGAGCACAGATCGAACTGAAGCCTATCTTGGCCTCCTCTAACCAGTCTTCCATGACTAAATCTGAAACAGAGCCGTCATACTTCTGTATACTCTGGCGCTAAAACTCTCAAAGTGTATTCCTCAATGTGTCATTGTCATCAACCTCTACCATGCGACGATCTGCTGGAACAACCTGTTGGCCATTTTCTATGAAAACCTAATGAGGACATCGACCTTGAGCTATACCTATAGAATAACAAACCATTAGAGCTCCTAAGTCAGGAATATGGAAGACTCAACATTAATTAAATAATTGTTTTCATTTATTCATTTTAGGTTAACCTATCACAAGGTCAACCCATTCAAACACAAGCACAAAGAAGAATGATGCATGATCTTTTCCTAGGTCTCTAACCTAAAACCTGTATCACCTTGTTTAGTAGCCATTGTAAACTTAAAGGTACGTACATCAGATCAAAGGGGGGCCTAAATGCCTATGTCTCAGAAAATTTCCATTGTTTACCTCACTTTATAAACATGAATGACACCGTTGCCCTACCAACCCATGTAACCTCACTTGTGCCTAACTCCAAACTCCATCCCGTTCCTCAACCATACCTCTGATACCACTCTGTCATGACCCCCTCCCCACAAAGTGTACCCCTCCTAGGCCGACAATGACATAAAGGAGATAATGACCCCCCGAGTCCCGCCTCAAGTAGGCCCCGGGTTGGCGACTAGCACCGAGGGTATAGTAAACACACAAATGAGATATATTACCCTCTAAGAGAACACATGTGGAAGAGAGTGATAAGATAGACACCAACCAACTCCAACTCATAACTGAAATATAAAAGAAAACCCATGTGCACATGTTTAATGTCATGAAAAATTACTACAACTGGAAGAGGAAAAATGCAAGTACCCAAAAGAAAGTAAAAACAGCATCAACCACAAGCCAGAACATCACAGACAACCCCGTGCTAGTAGAAATCAGCTTGATCTCCAACCTGATCCAAGTGACCTAAAAAATAGCTTATATATACATAGGGTGAGTATAATAGTATACTCAGTAGGATCCTCCCCGAAGCCTCTCGTGCGAATATAAAGAATGAATGCTAAAGTTCAGTGAACAACAATTGAAACTAACTCATCACCTAAATAGGTATACTAAGTTCCAAACCTCACTATGGATACTCTCACCAAGTAAGGAATACAAGAATATATCATATAATAAAGAATATCAAGGGTACCCTGGTACTATTTCCCCAATGGTTTTCCACTTTGCCGAAATGTCACACGTCCTGAGCATCTCTCTCTAAAAAGGCTTGCCTGTAGACACCTGGGCGAAACACCACAGCCTATACCTCGTGCAACAAAACCACCATATCTACATAAGAAAAGTAACCAGGTAGTTTCTAGGAGCCACCACAGCCAACATAACATGTATCATACATCGAGTATTATACCTCAATCCATTACATCCCATACACCGAGAAAGGATCCTCAATCCATCATAGCCTATGCACGTTACACCTATAGTAGTCCATAAGATTCTATATCAAGAATATATGTGTGTGAATAACCACAATACATTACTGCCCTCTACACACATATATGGGTAAAACTAACCACTGCCCCTACCAGCACAATTATCTACCAAGAGATGAGAGCGGGGCCAAAGGGGGTAGTCATCCATTCATCATCCCACTAAAATGTTGGGGAAAAACCCCCCTAGGGCTCAGAATCCCCGGAGTGTCAGTTGCCCTTATTGACAGGGTGGAGTAGCATATAGAAACACCAAAAGTACAAAATATACTATATCTCACAACCACACTATATGAATAACCTAGTCTTAGACTCAACTATAGCTAACGTCTCTTGGACTCCAGGATACCACTTCTAAGACTAGGTATCCTATAATAACACAACCATTTAATGAGCTTTAATAAATTATTTCATTCCATTCTTACCAGTTTCATTTTACATTAATTAATTCTTTAAACATTAATTAAACATGAACAATTATATATTAAATTTCATTAGCATCACACCCAAAGTCAACTATCCCTTTAAAATTACAACCTCATCATTATGTTCCAACAAACTCCAACCCCATGGGTTAACACTATTTATTCAAATATTAATTACAAAATTACTTTCCCATATTCTCAGGAATTATAAAAAATCATTCTACGCTACTAAACACAAGGGGGCTCAACACAGTGAGTATATGTACTACTTGTCGAGTCTTTTCTGCCTATAGCTTGATCATAGACCCATCCTCCCATGAGAAGCTAAACATGGAAAGCACGTGGCATGCCCCGCGTGTCTTCGCCTCTTCGGAATAAGGGTAAGCAAGACCATCTGCCTTGAGTAGTGTGGAAAAGTAAAGAAGATAATCAACCAATAAGAAGCAGAAATCCTCCAACAATCACATCCATCCCATTCCATCATCCCTGGTGTCCTCCCCGACACCCACATGCATAAACCGATGAATCTTGACACCGTAGGTATCATTTGCCACCATAACCACAAGTTTCAATTCCCCCACATATCACAACAGCCATCCATGATCACATCACAGCACAAGCAGCAGGAAAACAAACATCAAATCAATTGGGCTCTTGGCCCTTTAATAATCAAGAGGGTAACTCAGAACCCTTCAAGGAATTGTCAAACAATCAGTTCTTTAATCCATCTTGAATTAATAGATTTATTATTCATAGGTTCCAAAATTCGGGAATCCTAATCAATAAGCTATCACAAATAATTAAACATGCTTACTAAATTAATTTAATCAACATAAAATTAAAACAAGAAGAACCCGAATAATTTACATGCCTCTTTATCCGTAGCCAAAAATTTTCAATTAATTCTTGTTTACACTCTTTCCAATTTTCATCAAGAACAAACAGATAAATAAAGCAAGAATGGATATCACACTATCTAGAAAACAAGGGGAAATAACATATGACCGATACCAATTTTTTATCTGGTTCAAATATTTATTATGTAAATTCCATTATGGTCTAGTTGGATAAAACATGCTAACAATATAGTTGCATGTAAAAGAAAAGGGAAATAATGAACCCCCTACCTAAAATAGTTCTTGGCATTCCTTATCCACCCAATGGGTCATGATTCTCCTCTCGCGTCAACTGCATCCACCCGAGGATGCCATGGTAAAACCGCACTAACCAAAACCCAAGAAAACTTCATTAGAAACATGGAGATTGCATTCTATAATATGGAAAGGATAAATAGGAGAAGATAAACCCCAAAATAACGACAATAAAACATACCTTATATAGAAGATTGATCGATATAACTTGGTTGCATCAAAATAGAGAAAAACCAATCTGAGGAAGAAATTTTGATTATGAAACTACTATGTAATAGAATGAAAGGTTTTAGCATCTCAAAGCTGATAAGAAAGAGGAAGAATTAGGGAGGAAGATATCCAGTCCCTTTAGAAGATTTAACGGATCGACGATATAAGATATGCTTAATTTCCCATTAAAATCAGATCACATTAAACCACACGGTTTGACAAAGTAAAAACATCCCAATCCTTTGAAATAATAAATATAGGAGTTATGGACTTTGAATCGACCTTAGAGTCCTTAAAACGAGGCCTTAAATTCATTTTACATTAATGGAAATCGCTAAAGGGGTGAAACTGTAGGAAGCTGGAAACACTGTTCACGGACTTAAAATTTGGAAAAGGAAAAAAATGTTCATGGACCTCCCTTTTAGACACTGTTCATGAACCCCACCGTTAGACACTGTTCATGAGCCTCACCGTTAGACATTGTTCATGAACCTCACCGTTAGACACTATTCATGAACCTCACCATTAGACACTGTTCATAAACCTCTCCATTAGACACTGTTAATAAACCTCACCATTAGAAGGTCACCATTCTAGATACACTGTTCAGAAACTCAAAATTTGGTAAAGGAATGAAAAGGTCACCGTTATAGAAACATTGTTCAAAGAACTCAAAATTTGGAAAAGGAAAGAAAATGTCACCATTAGCAGGTCATCGTTATGGAAACACTGTACACATAACTCAAAAATTGGAAATGGAAAGAAAAGGTCACCGTTAGAACATCACCGTTATGAAACACTGTTCACAGAACTCAAAATTTGGAAAATGAAATAGAGGTTACCGTTAGAGGTTACTGAAAGAGGTTACAGATGGAACTATTCTTAGAATTAGAAATTTAGAAAAGGAAAGAGAGGTTACCATTAGAGGTTACCGATAGAACTGTTCACTAATGGAACTGTTCATAGAAGGTTAATGATGACACTATTCACATAAGGTTACCGTTGTATTGTTCACAACTGTCTACCGTTGGAACTGTTCACCAAATTGGAAAATTGGAAACTTGTCGGGGATAAGTCACCTTGACATCCTGAAACAACTCAAAAACCATATTTTTACAAAGTAATGGACTAGAGAGGTATGAACCATTATAATATATTTATTTGGTTAACCGTTATCATTCCAAAATTACCTTTCTAATGGATGTTTTAGTACCCATTTTTTTTGTGAGTTTATAAGAATAAAAAAATAAATAATTAATCCATTGATAATTGTGAATAATATTTTGGAAAAAAATCATTTTAAGGGGGTATAATATAACACCATGATATTTGGTGAAATATTATATTTCAAATAAATCTAATTTTATTGATATTTTTCATTTCACACAACATTGAAAATAGATTATTTAAAAAAAATGTGACTTTATTGAGATATATGAAACACTAATTTAGTATTAAACTAAATGAAAAAAATTTAACATGTTTTACATGGAACAACGACTTAGAAAATGTTACACACAACACCACCTTGAATTATGTTACATTCAATATTGAGTTTCTACGAAACATTAATTTATTGTTATATTTATTTAAAAAAAATAATTATAATCAATCAATTAAAAATATTAATATGAATAGTACTAATTAATTTTAAAATAATATATATAATTATTTTATATAGGTAAAATATATTTATAATTAATGATATAATTCTTCATAAAGTCCTTATATGTTTAAAAATAATATTTTCTAAAATGAATTATTCTTAATGTCTTTTTGTGAAAAATATAAAATTAATTTTAAACACATCTTGAAATTTTATTTAATAAAATAAACTACATATTAGAAATTATAATTTAAAAATTGTTTTAGGGTTAATTTATTGGATTTTTCTAAGAAACATAAGTTTTGGATGAATAATGGAGAATACTGAATTTTAATGTGAAATTTCTTTTTCATCTAATTTTTATATATGATGAAATTATACCTTAAAACGTTTTAAAAGATTATTTTGGTCTTATTTTTATAAATAAAATCAATGGGGGTAATTTAATAAATTTCACTTTGAAATTGAATTCAAAAACATATCAATCTTTTGAATGTTTTAACTTAAAAAAACCAACATTGTCTTCTTGCCCACGTGATTAAATTTAAATTAATTTTTTGAACATCCTTGATTATAATTTTAAAAAATGGATTCCATATTATTAATCAGAAAAATTTATATTGTTTAATAAGTTCATCATAGTTTTTTACCATAAACATTAGTGAATGTAATTGAAAATAATTTCAACGATTAAGGTAAAATCAAGCTTAATAATGAACTAAACATTAATCTTAAGGGCCAAAACAACCTAGAAACATTTATTGGATCCATTAAATGTTCGTATTTCTCAAATATATTTAATTTTATATAATTGGGTAGATTATTGGATATATGTTTCATTTAAAAAACATGGGTGAAATTCCATTTCTAAAAATTTACAAGTGTGTCACTCTTCCTCCACTATAACAAGGCCTCAAATTCTCCCACTTCCTCAAAAATCCCATGCCAATTTAAGTAAAACCATATCTCAAAAAATAGATCATAAATATATATACCCTTATCCTAAAAGACTCCCCTTTAGATGAAATAAATCCAAGGGAGGCCTATGGTGAAAACCAAAAGGAGTTACCCGAATGATAAGTAACATTATTCCTCAAGTTATTTTATAATATTCCAATTCTCCACTCCCAAAACATAGAATATTCCAATATTTTATAGAAAAAACATTATCATAAATATAATATCATTTTTTTTGGAAAATGTTTCACCCTAAACCTACAAACACATCCATCTATTGGGTAACCAACAAATTGTTTACATATATGGAGAACTACCACCACACAAAATGATGATTGTTCATTTTTCCTTTACAACCTCTCATAGAGGAAATAATTATGTAAAATATCTTAATATATTTTATATATTATAATGAATATGTATTTATTCTTATTTATTTCTTTTAAAATAGATATCTATATACTTCCTATTTTGTGTAAATACAATAATTTTGTTTGGGGAAGTGTGGACTACCACCCCTAAAAGAAATGTGACTATTCAACACACTACATGTAATGTATTAATGATGGTTTTAGATAAATTATATGATATTTATTATATAATAATGAAACTTGAATAATTATATATGTATACATATATTTCATTTACATACTTTAATAAAATACGTCTTTTAAATGGGGACAATGTTGATGCATACGCATGGCCTCGAATCTCTATGAATGGTGTATTCCATGTCATAATTATATTTTATATACGTTATTGTAATATAAATATAATTAATATAAATGATATTTATATCATTTTTTAAAATTTTAAAGTTGGGGTATGTGTATATGGACAAAAGGTATAATAAATTAAGACACATCAAAATACCAATTTGGACATTACCACATGTGAAAACATAACATAAAATTTTTAACCAAAAAGTAATATTATGTCATATTCAAAACATGTAAGTTATTTTAGAAAATTATATGATTCCTTGATTTATTTATAATAATCTTATATTGATAATATAGGATATTTGTATGATTACAATGAAAGTCAATGCACAATCCAGGGAATTTTATCCCATTTTTTATTTTTGTGAGATAGATGCATTATTTCCAACCCATCCCTTTTGCGTGGTATGTATAATGAAAATTTATGAAATATATTATAATTATACAAAAAATTATCTATATTTTCATATACATTCTATGATCATTCTTTCATTTTGTTTTTATTTCAATAGATACCAAATAAATAAAGTAATTTTTTTTCTCAATTTTCCTTCTTTAAGACACATTCTATGTTATTCACATATGTTTTTCCATGAGGTGTATATACTAACTCTTAAATTTTATATTATGAATCTAATTTTTTCCATGATATTCTATGATTCATGCAATTCAATTTTTTATTACATGGAGTGTATGGTTCAAAGTTACCATGTGGTAAGAGTTTATTGAATCAATATAATCACTTTTCAAGAATATTTATTTTTATGCATCATTTATTGAAATATAATTATCCATATCTCAATAAAATTCATGAATAATAAAATCCTCTAGTTATTCATAATATATTCATGTATATTTATCACTTTTCTACTATTTGGTACATAATATAGTTAAAATTTTGTTTTTATGAAATCTTGAAATTATCCTCTATTTTGTCGGAAATACGTATTCCTTCAAAACCATGTTTTCTAAAAAGGGGTTCCAACAAAATTATTCCATTCTCATATATTCATTAATATAAATATTTACCATTTTTTTATTTTTCAAATGTTTTCAACAGAATATTCTTGTCTATTTCTAAACAATTCATTTTTAACCTTTTTTCATGAAAAAGAGGAATGTTCTTGTTACCTCGTATGACATGTATAGATTTACCCAAAATCATGAATAACATTTCCATGAATCATAATTTATAAGATTAAAATCTTAATGCTTTTAAATGAAAATGTTCTCATAATATTACATATATTAATTAATTTTACATTCTATTTCATTAAAAAGGGGATTTCAAATTTTTTATGGTTATCAATGCATCCTTTAGAAATATTTCAACTATATTATTAATGAAAATGGTTTTGAATTTTTGTATGTTTTAAAATATATTTTAAACATTTTAAATTAGTCCATATAATTTTTTTAATTTATTTTAAAACGTAATAGTTTCAAAAATGTTTTGAAGCATCCTTAATAACATTTCATGTAAAATGATTTCCAAAGGTGTTCAAGATTTCTATATACTTATTCAATTTTTATTCAAAGAAATATTTTTCAAAACGTTTTCAAGTATTATTTAAATTTTTTAAATATATGTTTAAATATATTTAAATTTTTTTTAATGAAATAATTTTTATGTAGATTTAAATATTCATTTATAAATTTTCAAAAAATATTTTTTTCAAAAGATTTTATGTTTTTTTACCAATATGTTTTCAAGAAGAAATGACATTTTCATCATTAAATGATTTCAAAAAATCTATACATGTAATTTTACATCTATGCTAGACTCTTTTGATGTTAGTCAGGAACTTCTAGGAAATTATCAAAAGGATCCAGTTATATTTTTTCTGGAATGGTTTATATTTTTATGGAATGATGCTTAATACACCCATTTCTATTATAGGTGTTATATTTTTTTAACTCCACTTATATACATAGGTTATGGTATTGACGAAATGATTGTGAAACCTGTATCTTTTTCAAAAAATATTATGTTATACCATGTTAATGATAACCATATAATTTAATGGGTTATGATATGTTGTTTAATGATATAGTGGCACATGAATCTATGATTTCATTATGAGATTAGTGGGACCTATAACATTCTCTAAAAAATTTTGTAAATATTTATATCTTAATAGATAGAAATATCTAGAACAAGAAATGAACTAAGTTTAGTATTACAAAGATGGAACTATAAATGAACTTATTTTAGTCTTATAAATATGGAATATGTCACAAAAAAAAGATCAATAATACATGGTGGAACAAGTTTTGATATTTGTTCAGTAACGGACTGTGTCCACTATGATGGTGTTGGTAGTGATTCCTTGACTATTATGGAACCATTATATATGATTATGTGACTATCACAGTTTCATTTCTAATTCCAATGTTGGGTGTCCATGCCTTATGTTTTATTTTCATTAGTATTAATTTATTATTAAATTATAGAATTTATGCCATGATTTATGTTTATGATATTTGATATTCATGTTATGATCATTTATTTTCATGATCATGTTCTCAAGCTGATATTTTAATGATTATACTTAAGTTACTCCATTTTTTTACCCTTACTATGCATCAAGGATCACAACTTTTTACATTTTATTCATCAATGTTATGAAGATATGTATTATGTTTTATGTTTCTAATAAGGGTTCTAGTTAAGAATAACCCAATGGTAATGGTGCAACTCATTTATATACTAGTTTTTATGTTTCCTTATTTCCAAATGCAATAGACTAGTGTGTTCATTGGTCTTATATTTGTTTAATTTTTTATATTTCCACATATGTGATGTAATTTAAATGTATAATAAGTGACGGTATCTATACACTTGGATTCATTTATAGATTCTATATAATGTATTTATGTTGGGTTTTCCTTTTTCATATGGAACTATATGACATTACATATAATTATTACTATTTGGTTTTTGGAATGTTCCCAATTTTGGGAAAGTATGTTCGTAATAAATGATTAGCATTTATGTCATTTGTAATGGTTCTTATGTTATATATTAAGGAATATATTAATGAAGAATTTATAGTCTCTCCACATGTTCCATCATACCCTCACTGTTATTCTTTATTCCCCAACATAAATGGATGTGTGATTGGGGTCACATAATGAAACGACTTAGGGAACCAGTTAGAAGCACTTAGGTCGGGGAATTACATAGATCATTTTGTGATTAAAAAAATGACATATTTAAATGGTTTGGGTTTTATCACTTTCAAATCAATTGATACTAATTATTTCCTGTATACCAGACACTCAATAGTCAATCATATATATCAAAACATATGAATTTATGTGAATACATATAAATTTTATGTTGACTCCAAATGGACCTCCATATATTTTTACACTACCTACAAAAAATTACATAACAAATTCTTACATGTCGTTATTAATATCTCTTGATCATAAATCTTTTATCAAATAAAAGAAACATAAAATTAAATATATGTAATATTTTTTACAAGATTTCTAATTGAATTAAATATACCACTAATTTTATGGATTTATTATTCTATTTTGAACATAAGATGAATTTCCATCATTGAGATTCTAGACATTATATATTTAAGTAATTCAATATAATTCATCAATACAAATTATTTATTTTACATTATTTAACCTATATTGTAAATAATATTGTAAAAATCCACTTATATTTTTCATTTTATTCCTAAAAACATCAATTTCATCAAGAGTTTCTTCTATTTTGATATTTGTTCTTCTTTTACCTCATATTTTTTTATTTTTTCATAATTTTCAACAATTTTGGATTTTATATAGAATCATCAACAACATTTTATTTATTTATTTTACTATTTATAACCTATATAAATTTTGTTACCTCCAAGAAGAAACCTTATTGTTAATGCAATTTCATATTATATAATAATATACTATATAATTACCTATTTCCATTCATTCCAATAAAAAGTTTATCATGGGTTCTTAATCAGTATAATTACCTTGAAATTTATTTGGGATATTTGAAATTATATTCCCAATATTTTCACATCAAAATAAATAATGTTTAATCTTGAATATAAATCTTACTTTTAACTATTTTATATTTAAGGAATGTAATTAAATCACCTCATCAATTTCAAAAATCATCTGGATTCTCTCCCAATGATAACATCTTATTATCATAACATTACACATCATGAGAATCATCTTTTGGGAAGGACTCATTGACATTATTAATCATATCATATGAAAAAATGATTAATATTAGGACCATATAACCAGACTACCAGTGGATATTTTCCTTTTCAGACTAAAGAATATTACATTTAAATGTGTTAGTGACCTTCCTAGATCCCTCTTTAAGATTTTAATATTATTGAGGTTATCTATGAGATCGTATATTACCATTATAATGGTAATCATCATATCAAGTAATTTATTGATATACTCAATCATGTGTAACATAATAAATGTTACCAAATAACTACAATTTATCTTTATATACATTATAGTAATCATTATATATATTAATTTTATTTTCCCACATAATTTGAAAGGATTTACATTACGTAAATTTATTTTATATTATATTAGGAAAATTAACTTCAAATTCATTGACTTCATTTGTATAAATATAAAGATCCCATTTTTCTTTCTGTGATAATTCTCTAATCTCCATGATTCAATTAAAAATGACCAAATTTATTGTTTCATCTGATCCATCCATTTACAGAACATATTATCATCAGATGTTTGGTTAACCTTATATTTGAAAATAACTTTCTTTGAATTTCTTGGAGTGAACCACAATAATGTCCATTTTCAATGACACTATATGTCATTCATATGAAGGGTAATTACCCTTGGGTGTAGGTGATAATTATTGTATTGAAATCATTATAAAATTAACCCTATCTACTATTTTTTTTATTATTTCGAGAACAAACTTCTCCATCACAAATGATATGAATTTATAAAAAATTAATGGAGGGAAATAAGAAATATTATTTAGTTTTCCTAGATCGAGCTAATCCAATGAAAACTCAACAATGATGTGTCGTTATCTTAAAATTATATCCACACCATATGATTGTTATAAAATGAATAATACATACAAACCCTCAAGGTTTTCAACACAATTAATATATAAATAAATCACTAAACTAAAATTCTCAAAAATGTCATGATATCAATTAATGTTCATGCAATGATATTAATTAGTAAAAACTGCCTATACACTAACAATTGTATATGATTTCTCATCCAAATTTATCAACTAATGAAATTCGTCAACTTATAGATATAATATCTCCTAATATTTTTCCTTGGATAGTCTATAATATTCATGGACCTAAATTAATTTCCTAATATCTATATAATGTATTATTACTTCCTCATCCATGAAATTGTTTCCTCCTCATTTAATAATAAATAAATATTACTTATGATATTTATAGAATTTAAATATTTCACAAAACATTGATATTTTATACACTATATTTATTTATATATAATCCATGAAATATTCTAATAATTTCATCTTTTGATCATTCATTTAATTGTTAATTATTCTAATTGAAAAATTATAAATCCAAACTTGTAAAATATTGCATTGAAACCACCACATTGTGCTGATTAGGATGAGGTCATCAACCTTATTATGTATTAGATTTCATAGAAAAACATTCCATTTTGATTACTTTTGAATAATCATGTTATCTAAATTCCAATGTATAGCACAATGATAACCACAATATATTCCTTATCCATTGGAAATAACCATTGAATAACTTAAAACATTATAATCATCTTGTTTTCTATAGTATATTTAAATACTAGATACTCATCGTACCATGATCCATGGTATATAGGTTTTGTAGTATTCCTGTATTATATAGTCACTAAAATGTCCCCATAATAACCAATTAACCTGAATTTGTAATAATTATTCCCATAATGTTTTTAAAAACCCATTATGACATTCTCTATGATGTGGTCTCCATAAATTACCTATTTCAACCATCTTATGAGAAACCGTACTCTACAAAATTTTTATTTCTGAAATAAATAAAATGTATTATGTATGTATGAAGGGAAATTTCATTTACTACTTTCATTTAATTCATTCATACATGTTTTCTACAATTCATTTTTTTATGATCATCATTTTATATAAGGAATCATCCCCTAAAAAATCCATAAACATTGAAATGTTGAAAAAATTCTTCAATTTTTTCAAGGGATCTTTGTAATCCCAAAACCCATGTATCATGGCTTGAAACTAGTCATTTCATCATTTTTTACCAAACAAATAATTTTACCCTATTCCATGACATTTTTGATCTTCAACCACTCTCTTTTCCACATATAGTAATTATATTACCATTCCCATGATCTGTTATGCTCTTTTAAAAGTCATGAAACATCCTTTTTAAGATACATGTATATAATGAAAGCCCAAAAAAGATTCAAGAAATTTTGACTAATATAGGTATAATTACCTACATAAGATTATATATATGAAATTATTAACATAAATTATGAATATTGGTAAAATAATGAACACAATCATATATAGTCATATCTTATATGATAGACTTTGAAATATGACATATATTTGCTCCACTTTTCTAGTTTCATAAAATAATTCCATCATTATATAAATATTACCACATATCTATGTAAAAATCTCCTAAAACACTTTAACTAATGTACATTAGTGATTAAAAACTATGAATAAATATTTTCATATATATTCTTGAGACATATGATTCATATCCCTATTTCATGATTAATTTTAAAAATATAATACATCATTTACTTCATAATGTCATTTATTAAATGGTTAATAATATTGTTTCCTACAGAGAACACTATTTATATGTTCATCATCATTACTATATCATTTCCCATAAATAGTCCCCTTTACCCCATTTTGAAAACATAAAAAAACAAATTTCAAGTTTTATTATTATCATAACCTAAACTTCTTTTTTGTTATGAAGTGACATTTATTTTGAGTTTTGGACTAGAATAATCATTCATATTTTATAATTAACCTTCTATATGTACAAGTTTACTCCCATTATCATATATATTCTCTTCAGAATACAATTTTGTTTGACACACTAGATCCTTTGTCTAAGAGAATAAATATTCTTTTATTTTATTTAGCATATTTTAAAATTAATCTATTGTGTCTATATTACATATATTGTTCTATGTGTCTAAAGTTTTTTTCTAAAAAAATAATTCATTAATGTATGAATATTACTATTGGTTGAATATCAATTCATTATATTTCAGAAAATTTATGGGATAAACTACTATCCCAATTTGGTTATATACACTGACATGAGGGGGTGAATCATAGTATGATATACTAAAAATACTTCCCCTTCAGATCATTTTTTTCATTACAAACACAATTATCTCCTTTCCTGTAGAAATTTAATAAGAGAAATTGAATCATGCATGATATAGAATAATGAATACTTGGTTTAACCACACTAGGATATATCGAAGTACCATACAATGACACTGTTCCATTTTACCCAATACACTATGGATCACTACCATGAATAGTGGTTTGGGCTAGATCTTGCACATACCCAAGCTCACTGAATTTATAATGTTTAGGGTCAACTCAATGCTTTTAAAAGGGTCCCTCCCTATGCCTTTTTCTTTGGATCACTACTGGGGGAAAAGATCATTGTCTTTCCCTTATTTTTCTCACTCTTCTTAGAATAGATTCACCCACAGTCTACAAACATGTAGGTACCTTTGTTATCTCAGATTAATACATCATCAGTTTTAGATAAATGCTTTATTGATGCCCCATATTCATCAACTGATGAATACCTTTTTTATACAAATTTACTAGGAAATGACTTATGAATATCTTTATCAATTCTCATTTCCTTTGTGAAGCTCTTCTTTTATGAATCTCAACTAGACTACATGAAGATCCTAACTTTTATGAAGATCAATTGGCCTTCAAGAAGCATGCCTCTTTCATGAATATTAAATAGTCATCATGAAGCTCCATTATTTTGTATAGATTAAATAGTCATCTGGAATTCCATTTATTTTATTAATCTTATATAGAAATTTTTAATTACCTTACATTCACGATGCTGAAAAAATTATGTTGTATTTTTTAGTCTTTGTGTACTTCTTCACATGAAACACCTTCCCAAACCACCTTCTCCAACCACCATCACAATTCAGGATTCTTAATATCTCTGTTATGTACCGTGTCACTTCTAAAGGGGGTAGAGGCCTATTTATATGTATTTCGATTAATTCTAGAAAATTTTATCCATGTCATCACAATTTCATTATGTTCCCTCTTCTCATCCATGAAAATCCCTTTTTTACGAAGATCTGCATAAAATTACCATTCACAATGCATGTCATAATAATAGAGATCGCTGTCAAATATTTTCACTACCATGATGCTACACTATAAATGATCATCACCTTCATCATTTGTGATGGTCATTGTACTTACAGAGCTCACCATCAGAAACATCGCACCATCACGAGACACCCTTCATGGAGCTAGTTCCTCACTAAATTAATTTCTTTTCCATATTTTTCCTAAGGCCTTCAAGGAAATATACATTTTGAGTTTCTAGAAAATCTTTAAATTTTTTACACTGAAAATGTGGAAAACACTAGGAAACAATTCCACCTTGTTTACAACAATGTCTTACTGCTTCCATAGAATCCATTCTTCTCTCCTAGATCTTTGTCAAAATTCCTAGTGAACCATCTCTATGGACTCCATAACTAACCTTGGAAGCCATATTTTTCAACAAACACAATCATCTCAAAAAAAATTAAAGTTAACGTCAAATATTTTTTTCCAATATAAACACTTTTTCTCAGATTAAATTCCCTTTTATCTATACCATATATTCTAGTATATTATATAATATAATGAGTTATAAACCATTTTTTTAGAATATCATTATTGTCTATAAAAACTACTTAATGAAAAAAATTATATTATCATATGGGACTAATAATATGAATATAGGAAACCTTTATTTCAATCCATCCAAGATTAATAGATATTCACCCACATTCAAATATATGATTCAACAATCATTTATTTCATCAGATTAATAAAAAATTAAATTGGTAAGAATAATTTCCATGATTTTGGGATCCTCTATATTTCAATTAGTTATAACGTGTACAATTGGTATCATAAAACTATAAAAATATAATAATTGATTTTATAACAGAGATACAAGATGTAATTTTTTTTAATGTTTCACAAGCCCCATTAGGAAGATATATAATTTCCATGATTTTATGAATTACCACAGAAATTTCTTGAAAAAAACCATCTTGATTCAAATACATAGATTGGATACATGAATAAAATTTTCAGTAACCAATTATATATTCTTAATTAAATTTATTGTTGTAACCATTCATACTATAAATAAATTATAATATCCATGATGTTATGTGCTCGAGTTCCTCTATCCTAAACAGTTTTTAGATGTAGGGTAAAAACATTCAAAACTAATTTACATGATTAGAATATTTTTTATGATTATTTATGATTTTACTCCATATTCAACCTTATTAAAACCTAAAGTCACCCTATTTCAATAGCACACTCAATACCATATAGTACATGAGTGAAGGACAAAGTTCCTTAGGAAACTTTTCATCTAATTCTTATAAATCCTTGACCAAAAAAGTATATCTTTAGAATAAGAATAGATATCAACCTATAGATTTACATTAACAATATATTACATATATAATAATTTCTATTAGAATGAGTTTTTTTCTTCTTTCATAGGAAAAATTATTAAGATTTCATTTTAATATAATTTGAGTATTACATTATATACATCGTTTTATAAAATTAATTTAAAATATTTTTTTAATAAAGACGATGTTGTTATATCTATAACATGATATTTCATCAGATGAGTATCATTTGTTAATTTCATTTATTTATAACATGATGTCAATGTTTCTAACAAAAATTATTTCCCATTTGAATTATATAATATAAATCAGTGGTCCACAATAAATATTTCACTATTAAGTGACCAAACTATTTGATAATCCTCACAATATAACCTACGTAAATATAATATCACGTTAATAATACCAGAACTGAATACTATATGGTGAAATGTAAAATTCTTATTCAAATCTATGATATAGAAAAGCTCATCAACATTACATTTGTATCATAATTTTTGGGGCTTTGGAAATAAAATAAACATAGTGATAATGGTAAAAATTAGGAAACTAACTCATAGGGTCACCATATTTCATAAATTATATGAGAAATCTAATCCAAGGGCACTGTAATTCTACATAAACCTAATCAGATGGATAATCGAGGTCTTGATAATTTTTTCTTGTTAGTTAATATTACACGTAGTTTATTTAAAGGGGTTTTATGCTCAATACCTTATCTAATGGTTTTAATATAACATGTATTTCTAATTTAATTAAAAAATTTTAAAACCCAATTCCTGAAATGAAATAAAAATATTCAACTATTATTGATGTGTAACTCTTTACAGAACCCATAAATTGTGTGAACAAAAAAAATTAAAATCTATCTATATTAATAATTATTAAAATTTGTTCTATGAAAAAGTTAAATGAAAACATATCATTTAATGTCATATATTTAAATCAAATTAACATTCCTCAAAAGGGAAATATTTTTTTAGTAGATATAAGACCCACTATTTTCTTAATAGGGAAGAAATCTCTTGGAAAATGATATTTTTAAACTATAATTCTATAAATAATGTCTCATTTACTCAAGAGAGGACTGAATTATTCATAAATTTCAAACCTAAAATATATAAAAAATAATAAACATATTAATTTAATATCATAAACTAATACATTACAATGTTGATGTGGATAAAAACTAAATCAACTATAATAACTAGAATAATAATCGTTAGATTCATTTATAGATACATAAAAATGTGTACTATAACATAAAATTACATCATACACTTATGTATAATATCAAAAAATTATGTCAAGGAATAATATACGAGGAAATAAAATAAATAAATAACAATATATTATATCCAAGTATAATAAAAACATTATAATTTTTCCATGAATTATAGAAACATCAGAATCAAATAAACATAAACGCATTATATATTCTTTTAACCAGAAATCCATTATATTATCCCATTTATGGCCCATTAATTAAACATAACATTTCTAAAATATAAACATTATATATATGAGTATTATTCATATATTATGTAATAATTTTTATTATCTTATGTTTAATATCATGAAATCCATGATAATATCAATTATGAAATCACATATTGAAATGGTTTAAATAATTTCCCCCTTAAGGTATTTAATTTTATTGATTAAAATATTAAATTCACAATAAATAATATAAAATCTTTTAAATTTTATTTTTTTTATTAATTGTTAAACACTCAATGAAATTTTCATATATTTTTTTAAATTTTTTTTATCGAAACTACAAGTAATGAAACATAAAAAATGTATAAAATACTGACATTTAAAATTATAGAACTTTTTTTAGAAATTATTCATAAATTTTTTTATCTTATTTATATACTCTAACTAATTATTTAAGTAATTAAATTTTTTAAACTGATTAAATATCCCAAAATAAGTTTTTTATAATTTTTAGCTAAACTTCAAATGATAAAATTAATTTAGAAATAACAATTAAAAAAATTATTGCTGTTATTTTATTTGATGATTTCCAATAAAAAAATAAATTTAAATAGCCAATATAAACTATAATATTTAATTATAGATAATCATGAACATTGATATATCTAATAGATTTTGGGAATACAAAAATTATGATAGGAAATATGTCGACTATTTGATACAATGATCTATTTTACATTTGTGGTTAGGAACAATCATTTTCTAAAATATCCTATGTCATTTTTTTGTGAAAATATTGTTATCTATGATAAAAAATCTCATATCTAATGGAAGTAAAATTTTTATATCTCTAAATATGATATCTATTATCAATATGACAATCATAGTTCAAAATCTATAACCATATTAACGATTAAAAATATCACATATAAAACAATATAAGTCTTCTTTATTTTATGTCATTATTTCACGAGAAAATATGTGTAGTTATGATTTGATTCCATTTTTTTCTTTCAATTTATGAAACAACACTTATTATAAGAATAATAATTAATTAGATGTGATAAATGAAAATTTATCCGTTCATTATATATTACATTATGTGTTAATAAAATGATCAAAACATACTTACCCCTAATGAGGGGGTAAAATTATCTTCAAACTTACATCATATGAAGATAATAGAGAGGCATCCAATAGAAATACTCCTAAATATTTTATCAATGAATCAAATTAATCACCAAAATATTTGGTGGGATCCTCTTCGCATCCTTTTTTAGTATCTATAGAATAATGAGTAAGGATGAAGTATATAGATTAGGATAATTGTATGGATGATTAATATTACAAAGATAAATACATTTTTTTTGTTTTATCCTTATATGTACCATTGGAAAACTCTATGAGTGATAATTTATTTAGTTATCTTTTCATAATGTTTTAAAAAATTATATGTTAGTTATAACCGATTGAAGGTATTAATCCCAATAAATTCTCTAAAAAATTTCTTCTTAGGAAACCTTATTGTTAATGATTCATATATGGGAAATATTCACATGGTAAACACTTAAAATTTTAATTCCTATACTAATCATAATGATCAATATGTATTGTAAAATATAAATCTTGTTTTGTTTTGATACAGTATATGGAATGTACTATGAGTAGTTATGATATTTTCATTATATAATATGTATTGTATTGTGAGAAACCTACATCCAACCATATGATATATTCAAGAACAAAAAACATGAGTGAGGGTTTTTTTGAATATCAATATCACAAACAATAATATTACTAGAGAACATGAAATTATCCAATGAAACTTCATTATAACCCAAATTACTAACCATTCAAAAAATATATTGTTAAATCACATAACTTTATTCAAACAACCCTCTTTCAAATTATTAGAGTAAGATTTCAATTTTTTATTCCTAGTTCATAGATATTAATCCTATGATACCAGAAACATGCCACATATCATCCATATTTTTACAATTGCATTCTATTTATTAAGGGATGAAATAAATAAAATTAATATATATTATTCAAAGAACTAAATGTATAATAATAAAATAAAAAGATAAAAATTGTAAAGGAATATAGAATTCAAACAACTTAACAATAAATATTTTAAAATTTTAGTAGATAATCTTCACAACATTGAAATCATAATTTTGTAATTAATATTGAGAATCCTAAATTTTCCGAAAGATAAGATTCCACCAATTTTTACAATAAATTTCCAAAAAAATTTACTGATCATGATAAATTTTAAAACTATATAGAATATCTATGAACAACATGAATGAGTACACTACTATATATTTTTTATTTTATTACATATCTTTAATTATTAAAATGTTCATATAATATATTATATAAATCAATATAATCAAATGGTATAACACATAACCATGAGAAATGGGTGTTAGTCCCATAGAACCTACATTTAGGAACTTTAGTTTAAATATATATTCATAAACTAGAATAATAATATATATCTTTTCAAATATTGTACGTTCTTATATTTGACTTTAATTATTTAATTTGTTTTTCAGTATCTATCACTTTAAAAACATAATATGAAGTTCCCCACTATGATGAGGACCACAATATTAAATTAAAACATTCATAGAAAATATTCTTATAGTCATATGACATCATATGGAAGGATGAAAATGATGTGGACTATCAAGTGTGAATACCATTAGGAGGAGGAGACTTAATAATATGAAGTTCTAACCCATTAATGTATTTTATGGGATATTATGTGGATAGAACCACCCATAGAAATAAAACATGTTTTTATGTTATTGGATATTCCTATATGTGAGTGTGTTTAATGATCATTCAATGATAATATTATTATTAACATGTATCACGACATGCGTCCTTTGATACACTGACCAAAACTGTGAGTCATAATGTTCATGGGCTGTAGGATAAATTTTATGATTCATTTTTCACATGAAATTAAGTAATATGTTTAGGAATATTTTTTTGATCCATCCATGTGAATGTAGATATCATGACTGTTTAATTGAAATGAAACCATCAAACTGAATTCAATGGAAATTTCATACGAACAAGTTCAATTTTGAAGGAAAAATAAATATGTATTAATATTATAGTTTGATAATAGATGTATGAAACCATATTGACAATATAACATGAAAATTGAATTATATTACACAATGATAAATCATATGTGGTTGTTTATTTTGAGTAATAAAATAATTCCTATAGGTTCATTAATGTGGTTCTGGACACTAATATTGGATAAGAGGTGAAAAGACTACATTGCATTGAGAATAATAAAGTGCCACAAACTTTGTATTTATTATGATTAAATATAATACTTTTGGGATCTCTTTTTTCGAATTAATAATATTCTTCAGAATGAGGATTAATTAATATTGATGAATTGTGGAAAAAAATAATAAATAAAAATTTATACTTCACATAATTATTTAATTGAATAGATATAAAATATTTACTTATCACATATTTATAACACTGTAATAAATAAATATTTTTTAATTATATAATTTATTTTTTTAGAATAAATACAATAAATATTTCTTTAACACATTTTAAAAATAATATTAAATTATTATTTAATGGAATAATATATGTATAATTTTATTATAAATAATTAAATTTTAAGGGGAGGATCATAATATGTTTTATTACCATGCGAGTTAGCACACAACATGATATAAAATAATTTTATTATTCTTTTACATGAAATGAGGTTTGTTATGGTATTAATATTTAATTAGTGAACTTGGTGTTATTATTTGATCTAGAAAACTATTCCTAGTTCTATAAATAATATATAATAGAAAACACTGATTTTTTGGTTCTCAAAAGGATTATCCAATTATAATTATCCATAAAAAAAGGAAATCTTCTGGGTTCTCTCTCTATTATGAGGGAATATATTTCTCAATTTTTATTCTCAAGAGTCGATGTGAACAATACATGATCACTCAATACCAAAGAGATTATCATTGTTATAAAAGTGAGTGGAACATTACAATGGGATCAATCACGATAGTCTGTGTAGTACCATCGATAATTCACAATGATTAAAGAGAGAACATGTGGATCACTTATAGGAGGATTATTCTTTGTATACTACGTATTAATGATCGGTCAACCGAATAAAATTCAATATCCATCATATTCTATGTAGGAATAATATACAATATTTTTGAAATTGTTTTAATTAAAATATGTTTAAATTTAATGTAAAAATATACCCTTTTCATGCATTTGAAGTTCATTATTAATTAAATTTTAGAATCATTCATTGGTCATATTGATTTAATGAAACAAATTTCATAAAATATTAATTGATAATGAAAATAATTTTTGTTTCCAATTATGAATAGGTTCTTTCACTATCCTCAAAAAAATTATGTCATGTCTATGTATGTCTATATTATAATTTATAATTATTTATCAAACAATGATTTATTTCCTCAATTTATATTTATTTTTAATTAATATAATTAATTATTTAAAATAATGTTGATATATTTTCTTCATATTCATCATATATACTCATATTATCATAAATAGATTAATAATATTTGAAAACATTTTATGAACCCATCCAAAGGTTACAATGATTCTTACTAGATAACACTTTATTTCACAGAGTGTAGACCATTGGATTACATCCTGTACCTATGTAAATTTCATGTCGATTTACTAAGATATATTTTTGTGTTTGCATATTAAATACATGAGACAAAACTTAAAACATGTCATGGGTAAACAAGGACTGTATTTTATATATCTTTCCTAGATACATGTCATGTACCCATCCCGGACACTGTGTAGTTTATGATTTTATTAGAAAATATTCATTCAAAGATGAAATGAAAATTTATTACATGAATCATGTGACTTATAACTATGATACTCACAGGTCACAAAATGTGTATCTTTGGTACAAGTTATATACCTAATAAATGACCATGTTTTATATATATAATGAAAATGAAGTCATTTGTCACTGATATCCACTGATGATACATCCATGGTGTAAATATATCTTATACACCACATATATAGTTCATATTTACAAAAAAGTAGAATTACAAAAATATTTAATTAAAACTAATCAAATAGTTCTATGTTTTATTTATTAATTTTATTCCCAATTGGACATATTTTATCTATATTAAATTCTAGATAATTTTTTTTAATTTTTCAATCAATATACAATGTATATTAATCATATACAAGTTTCTATTCATGAATTAATAAAATTACATGCACATAAATTTATATTTGTTTTTGTGTCATTTATTAATAGTAAAAAATATGAAATTAAATAACATGTCACATATTCTAAATGTATTTTGAATACTAAATAAATGGAAATGAAAATTTCAAGAATCTCATATTTGTACAAGATATGTTTTCCTCAATGCATATGCCATGTACATAATTATATTAGAATAAAAAGAATATATGGTGTTTAAAAAATTAATTTCATTAGAATCTCAAATATATCTTTGATTTAAAATTACCATAAAATAAAATTATTTTTTAATGAAGATAATAAATTGATTTGAGTATGTTTTACCTTAGTTATCAATGTTTGAAATGAATTCTCATATATTAAATGTGTAATCATTTCATTTATGGGTGATCATGAGACGAGACAGACCTCAGTATGTTTGTAATTTATTTAAATTTAACAATTTAATAAGTTTCTAAAAGAATACACGTATACAATAGTTGATGGTGCACATACTCTATAAAAAAATTTAAGGGGAATTTTTCTTACGGAGACATATGAGTATGAACATTTCCCCAAGAGGAAAATATTGTTGACATAGTGAAAAACGACCTATCATCGTAGAAGTTTAAAAATTGTGATAATTATACTGGAATTATGGTAATTAGATGTTGGCTATAGTCTATGTTGGAATTAAATAAATATTTCAATTATTTTTCATTAAAATATCATATATTTTACTTCTAGATTTCATTAAAAATTAATCTTCACATTAACAGATTTATGATATCAATTTATCAACATGTATTTCTCATATTATTATATTATTACAAAAAATTGAGTTCTACAAAATATTTTGATATTATAGAGAGGTTTTGTCCAAATTTATAATTTTTAATTAAAAATAGAATGATTTATTTATTTATCAGTTTTTTTAATTTCAGTAGTTATTTTAAATATAAGAAAATGTTGATATTTTCTATTACTTTTTTTATTTATTCTAACACACAAAGTAAAAAAAAAATATTTTGGTATATAAAGAGTATTTAATGTATTCAGTCATAGGAATCGATACATCATAGAAAATTGAATGATATTACAAAATGTATAGCTCATTGGTTCATGTCATCTACCTTTGTAAAATGAATGGGGATGAACCATGAGATATCATAGTTACCACATAATAAATATATGTGAATTATAGTGATACAAAACATGGGTTTACATGATTAGTCTAGAAAACATGATTCGAAACAACATGACATTTAACCTTCTTACATGCTATGTAATCCATATTTTTTCCTAGTGGAAAACATGGATCCAATGATAGGACATGTATTTATTACATAGTACATATGATATAAATCTATGCATCTTAGAGGTCACACATTTTGTAACTCTATTACACATGATGTACCTTATGAATATATTTTTATGATATAGTTGACCTGAACATAATGATGTTTCCTTCATTAATGAAAAAGAGAAACACATGACATATATAAGTGTCGTACCTGTCATGTATCATACACATTTCTATAGAAAATAGAATTTATTAATTAATTCATTAAACATAATCAACACATACCCATGGGGAATTTATTAAAAATACATCATGCATGAGATTATATATAAATATACCAAATTTATAATTAATCCAATATAATTTGTTTAAACATTAAAATATTTATTTTTAACATAAATTGTGTACTCAAAATGAATTTAAGAACTATAAAACTATAATATAAATGTGTTTGTGTTCCATTTTATAGTAGTAAACGTTATATATTTGAGTCCCATATTGTTTTTCCTAAATTCTGGGTGGGTATATGGTACACAAAAGAATAGTACAAAATGTTGACTATGTCAGGAAGTTCAGATATGTTTTTTTCGTGATGCATACAATGTATATATAGTTTAAAAAAATATTTTAAATTAATATATTTTGTTAAATTTTCTTAATTACACTAGGGGGATTATCAATAAATATGATTCATGGAAAATTATGGATAAATTAACGAATTAATATAATTAAATGATTCAAGTATGTTTATCCAAAGAAATAATTATTTATTTGAATATTACTATATAAAATATTTATTCATAGAAAGTGTCAGTGATAATTATGTTAAACTAGTATTTATTTAATTAGATTCTTTCAAAAAAATTTATTTCATTTTATTAAATTAATATTTATTCCATTAATATTACTTCCTCAGAGTCATCCCTCCCTCCATAGCATGTAAAGGAATGATATTGATAGTTTCTCTTATGAAAACATCACTTTTAGTTCCCGTCACCTATGTTTGATGTAAACACATTATAAAGATGTTATTACCTATGAACTAAGTTATTTAATAAAAGAATTCATGAATCTAACTAAATAGCTACATGGGAAAGAGGTTGAATGGTATAACTTAACTCAAGACTAACTCATAGAATTTTTCCCATTGGGACAATTGTTTTTTATTTTCATCTCAATATAAAAAGAAATAGATAATGTCCATTATCATTATGTATATTTTATTCTATCTAATATATGATTATTTCTATTATTAATTATATATATGAATATATATTGGAATTATTATAATAAAAAGAATCCATATATGGAATAAAATAATTGGATTCACTATAAAAACTTATTCTATAAAAAACATATATAATCTACTAAATATTAATCACATAATAGTAACTAGAGAAGTTTAATATTAATAGAAGAAAACACCTGAACAAAATATCATATAATAATAAGAATTTAGTTACTTTATTTATAATTAAACCCTATAAATATGTGATGACCTAATAAATTTTAAGGTACATTATTTTATTGCGGGTTTTTTTGTAAATTATTGTTATAATTTAACCAAATTGAAATATAGATATGTAATAGATTCAAGAATTATTTTTCCTTGATAGAAACTATTAAAGAAATGCAAGAAATGTGTTTCTGATTAGGGTGTCCACTTCTTGATTCATTTAGATTCAATATCACAGTTATCTAGATGGAATATCTAAACACTATAAAGCAATTTAATTGACCCTCGTCTTGGTTATGATATGTTAAATAGATATCCTTCCAAATTTAATTTATACAAGATAAGATTGTAGCTCTCCTATTGTAAAAGATATTTACAGGAGAATATACCAACAAACTAATATTTAAATAATATAATATAATATTTTAATCATAAAAATTAATTATATCTACTTTTATTTTATAATTTTGAAATAGAATGATCATCGAACATATTATACCTATTGTCAATATTAGAGAAAGAACATCTCTCCCATGGTAGTAGATTCAATGAATGAAAAATAATTCATTCACATGATATAACACAATGAATTAAATTATTATGTTATAGAAACCATAAATCTTAATCCACATGCTATGAAGTTGAGTAATAAAGAGGAAATTTTATATAATAAATTCATGGAAGATCCTCTAGATTTCAGGTGTTCAATGATTACATAAATAATATATGAAATCAAAAAATATGATGTGATAATCAGTGTTTATAACTTTATCAACTATCACTGTGATAATTATTAGTAGAGAGATTAGTTGATTTAGTTTATGATATACAAGGAACTCTTCTTATGACACTAAGATAATGTGATCCATATATATCTCACATAGTCATTATTATTGGATATATTTAATATCATGATATTATAGGGTTTAAACGAATTATATAATTTATCAAAAATATCATTATTATATATGTCCCCCATATATTATTTGGAATTATTATAAATAAAATTTTGAAAAATACTGAGAAGTCACTCAAAAATATGCTGGCACTTATTTTCCATGTTTCCAAGGACTAGAAGTCTGAAACACCATTTTTATTTTTGGGAATACTTGGAAGGGAATATTAATGATCACCAATACATAAAACAAGTCTTAGGATTCAACAAAACTACATTAAAATAGAAATTAGATCAAGTGTAATGAAATGATTTATGATTTTATCTATTTAACTAACAAAATGACAGTTAGCTATAAAAATAAATTCTTCATAACTAAGATAAAATGGGAATACTTAGGCATGATCATTTTTGAGTGATATTTATACATTTATATAAATTTAATATTTGATAATGAATTTATTTGTCACATATGAATCAAATTATAGGAAAAATGTATAATTAGAATAATTTCACGTTGTGATTTGGTTCTATGAGACACCACCAAAGCTACGCCTTTCATGTGTGGCTATAGTAGATTATTACCTCATGTTTCCTACTATAAAATAATTTTTTAAAAATAATTATATTATTTACATTAAATTACTAAAATAAATATTTTTTCATTATACTTGTGATTTATATGCATTTTATATTAAAATTTGAGAGTAAATTTTTCTTTATTTGTGAAGATTATATATTTAATAGTATAGTACATTTAAAATTGTTTATTTTTTTTGAATATAAAACAATATAATATAAATTTTTAATTATTCTAGTTTTTATGGCATACATCACAACCAATTGTTGAATCCCCTATTTGGTCATTTAAAAAAAATGTGAATGATGAGGCTCCACCAAGATGAATATTATGATTATTTCAAAATAGAACCCCTTGGTGTATGTATCAAAAAATTTGGGGGAAAATTTTATAAATCCCTATTTTTAGTAATATGTGAAAAGGAAATAAAGAGACATGATTTAGTTCAGACTAATGTGTGCAAACCAGTTCTAGTAGATGTATTTGGTGGGTAATCACTCATCATTTTTTGAATAGTATAATATATATGGATTTTTCAACTCAATATTTTATATGTCATATACATTTGATAAGTTAAATGAATATAACAATTAAATTTCTAACCAAGTTTGTATAAAAATAAATATTCATCACTCAACACTTAGGTAAGTGTAACTTAAACAATAGATAAGTTTTTATTTAGATTTTTTTTGGATATTTTTCCAACATACTAATTATTGTACACCAATATGTAATAGTATATTTTTAAGGGGTAACCATACATTATTGAATATTTTAATATCAATTATGGGCCTTGAATGTGTTTCATAAATCTTTTACAGAAATGTATTGCAGAAATCCATACATATATTATAACAAGTATCATGTAGAATGAAAATAGTAATCTATATAAATATTTGTAATGAAGGAAATACACGTTTTTGATTTTATATGAGTGGGGTTGTGAATAATACATTATGGAAACTTCAAGTAAAAAACATACAACTGAAAGAAGAAAACATTTCCTTATAGAATATTCTATGAAAACTAGGATATATTAACCGTATAAAAAGATAGATAAAATGTTACTATTATATATATATATTTCATATTCTGTTAGAGGAAGAATGTTTATATAAATATCATTGTTGTATGATAGACCTTGATGATGTCATGAAAAAATACACACATATGTTAGAACATGAATAAATTCCACAGTTCCTTATAGATTAGATCATTATATGGACATAAGTACTATGTAGTTGTAACATAGTGGTTAGAGAAACCAAAAAATAATATTTTTTAATCACTATATATAGTAACATAATATATGATTATAATAATAATCATGCAACCTAAAAAGGAATATATACCCAGAATATAAGATACAAAATTGAGTGACTACATGAAATATAAAATAGTCCAATGTAATAAAATGATCTATTGAATCTGGTAGATCCTTTAATATCCGTAAAATAATTCGGTTTCAAATGTGTATTCATGAATATTTCTGACATGGATGGACAAGTTATTACCAATAATGATTATCTAGTTGAAATTGGATTCAAGCAACATAAATAGATATATCCAAAAAAATATGTAGGTTTGATGATAAAATATATTCAAATTCAATATTCAAAAGTATAATAAAATGACAACAAGATTTGTAAAGCGGATTTAAATGTAAATATCCATGAATGTAACATTTAGGAAGATGTCAATGTGATTCAAATATATGGGTTGGTGATATAAAATAATTGAAATATAGTATGAATGTTGGAAATCTCAATTTATGAATTAGATCAAGTATCTATGTCGTGTTATATTTTTTTAATGATTCCATAATGGAATTTGGATACAAAATGATTAGTATGTAATCCATATTTATATAAATGGTTTTTGTAACGGCCCAAGATTTTATGAAAAATATTCTTTTTAATTTCACTAATGTCTTGTGTTGTACACTACACCAAAAGGAGCTTGCACAACACGCATCCTTGACTTGCCTTGCATTACACGCAATCGCGACCTTCCTCGATAGCATGTGTAGTACGCAATAACGAGTTTCACTAAACAACAATATGCTATTAAAATATTATTAAAACTAGACGTTATGAATAGTAATAACCACTTTTTGAAATTTTGTAAATTTTATTTTTCAAAATGGAATTCATTTTTGGATTCGTAATATCGAAATTAGCTTAGGGTGAAATTTTGGTGATTTTCGGATAACTTTCATATTTTGGTGAATAGTGAAAATTACTAAATTTTAATTAAAAACGACTTTTTCAATAGAAATAATTAATAGTGATAAATTATTAATTTGAGTGGTTTTAAAGTATATTTAGAATATATTTTTACAATGTTGGTCATTGGATGTAATTTCACATTTAAACCAGACATAAACAAGTGTCAATCTTTTGATAGTTATTATCTCTTAAGAACACGCTATTTGTTTTGACGATGGGAATTAATTTTTAAATTAATTAATGCAACTGATATGTTTTGAATTTGGTAAAATAGAAATCATTTTTGAGTTCATAATATTAAATATAGCTCAGGCCTAATTTTTGGCATTTTTCTGAAAACTTTCAATTTTTGATGAATAGTGAAACCACTAAGTGGTAGTTAAAAAACTGAATTTTTCATAAAACTTAATTTTACCGCTTTTGTGAGTGGAATTTCAAAAATCCGAGAGACACGGTTGATGTTAGTAAGTAAAATTTGGTTCAATGAGATGAAAATAATTTTTTGGTGAATAGTAACTTTTTACTTTTTTTTACCACGGTTAAAAGTAAATAGGGTAATTAAGGGTAGAAATGATATTATTATTACCCTAACACATGTCCTAATTCTATTGGAAAAGTGTAATTCGACCAAAAACAAACTTAGGAATAAAATATGACCATTTAGGCCCACTTGGATTAGATTAGGACATTTATTATTAATTTATTTAAAGAAGGGTTAAAAGAGTTAAAATCAAAGTTTATTTACTAAAACATTTTTAATATGGGGTTATACATAAGATAAATTCGACTATAAATATTCATTATAAATCTAAAAAGATTTCCTACATAATTGTATTTTATTTGTAATTTTTAGACATTAAATAATTTAATTTATTTATGACACAATGATGATGTAGTAATTATCTTATTAATGAAATATTGACATAATTGATGTTATAAATACCCAAATAAATATAATTTGAGACTTTTTATGAATTCCACTAATTTTATAGGTTAATATGACATGTTAGTATTGATTTAATTAACTTTTTTAGAACTTATCATTCTGTTATGATTTTCACAAAAATCAATTACTAAATAGTGTCAAAATTGACATAAAATAGTTTTTAAAACAAATATTATATTATTAATTGTTATTTTATTCCTAAAAATCTAAGGTTCGTAAACATGACTTAGATAAGGTTATATATATTAATAATAAACAACTTGGGGTTCGTTTGTCTTCTTATAGTAAGTGTATTAACCATATAGTGTAAGAAAACAAAAAGACACGGTAAAAGTTAAATTATTTAACTTAGAGTTAAATCTAATTGATAAGGTTAAAATAATAACCTAAACTTGTCTAAATCCTATTGGTTGATAGGATTTAGACACATCCTCACTTTATCTCCTAAATAAGACCCTTTGGAACCATTTTAAACCGATTTTGACTTTAATATAAAATAATATTTTGAGATATTCCTAAGGTGTCCCTCTCCTCCCTTATAAAAGGGAACCTCCTCCCCCTCCTCCTCACACCAATTTGAGCACTCAAGCTCTGCCAACCCCTGCCAAAATCCCTTCTCCACTTCCCTAGAATAATCCTAGAGGTCCTGGTTTTCTTCAAAGACCAATCTTAGTTCCCTAAGTGGAGGATTCAAAGAGGCGTTTCAAAGAAGAGGTAATATCCATTACCGATCTTTTCAATTTCTTTCTTCTTCAACTTCTTCTTCTTTAGTTGTTTCATGATAAAGTAATAACATCAGTATTACTTACATACTGATATGTTATTATAAATATGAAACAACCCTAATTCATCTTCTATCCATCCTACGGAAAAATGAAATCACCGCGCGTGCGTACGTACGGAATACCGTCTCCACGCCGTGGTGTAATCTATTTTCCACCATCACATTACAAGGATGGGTATAATGGTGTAATGAGTAACTATATATGATTATTATAAAGTGATATTGATACTGAAATAGTATAAATACACTTAAAAACAATTCCACGATCATGAGAACAATATCATCGCTCGTGCGTACGTACGGAATACCGTCTCCATGATGTGATGCGACTCGTTCTACATGATCATCATTACATAGTAATTATATAAAGGAATTGAATGAATAAATATGATATATGTTACACTAATACCATTCTGGATATAAGGTATCTATAACATTAAAACAAGAATAAGAATTTATTCGGCAAAACACGCATAAGAACAAAAGGCAATAAAGACCCGAGTAACAAGTAACAATGAAATATTAATAATAAGAAGCTAAGAATATGACCATATATGATATCATATCAATATGTATGATTCTGGAATAAGTCAATAACATTATTTAAACCATTATACAGGAGCTTCAAACACGCACAAAGCAAATCGGACCTAAGGTAAGAGAAATATCACAATCTCATTTTTATCCGAGATTGTTTATACTTTAGTATTTACTGGGGTGTATTTTATCATCCACATCCATGCTTCCTCAATATGTAATATTATTTCCATTCACCTACAATTTTTTAAATCCTATTTTACCCTTCAGTGAGTTTTTAGTAAAAGATATGAAAGGAATCTTTTGTCATTTTTCGTACGAGGTACTTTTTTGACTTTTTCGACAAAAGTACGAAGAATGTTTTTTTTAACTTATACAACATGAATGGATTTTTAAAACATTATTTCCAAGAATCTTACTTTTAAAGTTTTCAAGTTTATTTTTAATCAACTTATTTTAGTTTAAAATTGTATGACATGTTAAGAAAGGAAAAATGTTTTTGAAGAAGAAAGGATATTTTCCTCAAGAATGGAGTTCAAGTGTTTTATCAAAATTATTTTCCATCTAAGATAATAAATGGTTCTGTTTATATCCCTATTATTACATTGATTTGATTATGTTGTGATGGAATTATTTTTATGAATTCCTTTATCTTATATGAATTGTTTGATGATGTCACGATGTTTAAGATTCCCATTTTTATTACGTGGGTTATGCAATGATGTATGATTTATGATTTTGTGGCACACATAAGAATGGTATCATTATGAGATGGGTGGGACCTATATCTCCCTCCAATGCATTGGGTAAAGATTTTATATCTCATGAGATAGACATGGATGGAATGGTAGGTTATACCGGTTCAGTGAAACAGGACTGAAACGAGGGTGACTCGGTTCAGAAAGGGACTTTGTCCACTAAGATAGTCTTGGAAATGAGTCTTGACTAACAAGAAATGATTCTATATGATTATGTGTGTATGCCACAAATTTTCATGTTTTATGTTATGATTATTGTGATTACATTTCACTGCCATGATTTATCCCATGTTATGAAATTATGCTCTCTTTTGCAGGTTAAGATTTCCAAAATGTTATGTTCTTATGAATATGATGTGATTGATATTTCTTTTGTTTACCCTTACTGAGCATTTGAGCTCACCCTTTTATGTTTTCTTTTCCCCAGGAGATAAAGAAAGGTTTTAGGTAAAAAAAAGGAAGATCTTTATGGGAGATGTTGAAGATTTTTCACCACGATTAGAAGATTATATTCCGAGTTTCCAAAGACACTAAACTATTACGATACTTGTGTGTGTGTTTTTGTTATATACTAAGTATTCCAAAAAAGTAATGTAATGTCCATGTACGTCAGGCTTCGGGTTTCTACAGTTGGTATCAGAGGAAAGGTTTAGTCAACCTTTGGAAACTAGGATGCGAAAACGTTAGTGAGATCCCTAGAGATATTTCTAAGGTATGTCTAGGGATGTCCCTAAGGTTAAGTATACGTATAGGTTATAGTACTAGAATTACGCTAACGATCATAGAATTAAACCTAATATGTTAGATATTGAATATACTCCCCCTTTATTATGTTGTTTTACCTAGCATGATTTTTGCCTCTCACACTATTATTTTTTGGGTTTTAGACGATGGCTGGAACCCGAAGGAACCGTGTTGATCAATGCAATGGAAAATGCAATGATTTTCCTCCTGAACAAACAAATGTTATGGGAGATGGAGTGCAAAATCTTATTGCTATACTTACACAAGCTATGAATCATTCTGGACTTCCAAATGAGCAGATAAGGGAACAATATTCTATTGAGTCCTTCATGAGGCAACGTCCACCTTCTTTCAGTGGGTCTTCTGATCCATTTGTTGCTGAACAATGGATCAATACCACTGAAAAGATATTTTCAGTTCTTCAATGTTCTGAACATGATAAAGTCATCTTATCAGTGTATCGTTTGGAAGGTGATGCTGATCAATGGTGGAATCTTATTAAGAATACGAGGCAAAGGGATGAAATTGAGTCCATGGAATGGGACGAGTTCAAGAACTTATTTTTCAATAAGTACTTCCCTAGTATTCTTCAAACAAAGATGTAGAAGGTGTTTCTTGAACTAAAGCAAAAGGATGATGAATCTGTTGGTATATACGAAGCAAATTTTACAAGACTTGCAAGGTATTCATCTGGAATTATCATCCAACCTGAAAGTAAAGTTGATCGATTTTTCAGTGGCTTAAAACCAAGTCTTCTAAGGGAATTAGCTATAAGATACTTCAGTAGCTATGAAGAAATTGTGCGTTGTGCTATCAAGGTAGAAATAGAAGTTGGTGTTACATATCCATCTCATGGTTTTGACAAGAAACGAAAGATGGAGTTCAAGGAGAAATCTCAGAATAATGGTGAAAAGAAGATGAATGTTTCCTTATGCTCAAAGTGTGGAAAGAAGCATGGTGGAGATTGTCTTAAAGGGACTAGAAAATGTTTTAAGTGTGGAAAAGAAGGTCATCGAGCAGCTGAGTGTCAAGGTAATGGAAAAAGGGTTTCTAATGATGTGAATAAAGCAAACACTGCAGAGAACGCACCACCAACACTTCAATGATTCAAGTGCAAGGAAATGGGTCATTATGCTAATAAATGACCTAATCCAAGGGTTAGTGATGATCAACATGAGCAACCACTTAAGGCAAAGGACAAAGGGAAGTCACATGCGATCACTATTGGTGATGTTGAATATGACAACGATGTGGTGGAATGATTAAGTGTTTATGTAATGGGATTCCAAAATAATGTTGTATATAGTATCGTGGAATATTGGAATATTTATGTTTTGGTCTATTGTGGTTTTCAATAATTTTATGGTACCGGTAACCATGAAAAGTGATTGAGACATTTTTGGTAAACAGATGATATGAGCATAATGAAGGGATAAGAAGATAATGAGATGTTTGATTGTATTCATGAGCTCATGATTGATATAAGTACTAAGTGATATCATGGTTTGAGTATATAGAATTTTGGGGATTTTGGTATGTGGGAAGTGTTAACTTTTAACTTCATTCATGTTTTCACTAAGGTTCAATGGGTATTCATTCTTCAATAGAATACATGATTAAGGTATTCACATGTTTGTAATTTGATCAACAAGATATATCTTATGATATTTGGGGGATAAATGATGGCATTCACGTGATTATTCTGTGACATTTCAAGTAATCATTTTCTTTATACTATGAGCTTGGACCGAAGTATTTTAGATAAGCCTAAAGATTAGAATGGATTATGTTGGACATAAGTTAGGATAAAACGTTTTTCGATATTATTGATGGGATGCTATAGTAATATAGCTTTAGAAAAAGGACAACCTGTAGGACGGGCGACAGCCCATCACGTCGGACAAGGCTGTGGGAATCGAACCCACAACCAAAGTGCGACTGGCCTTTATCGCCTACCACTGGCCTACAGGAAGTCCCTATTTAATAGAAACTAGTTTTATTATATTAAGCAGTATGATATATGAAGTATAAGTCCATTTTAGGAACCATATATGATTAATCTCACTATAGAATGACTTATGTATATTTAATAACTTTTGCTAACCTTTTGTTTGAGACAGATGGAATGACCCGTCATTCTATCACATGATCTACTAACACTTCACGAATAACAAATTCAACTTCATTTATTTAAGAGATGAAGTGGAAATTGTTCAAGACATGAACAACAGTGAGATTGTACCAAAATAAAGTAAGTATTTATTCTAATTCAAATTCTTCAACTTTAGGGAAACGATCTTGAAAACCAGAAATGTTGTCCTAGTGCTCTTATATCTGATTAATCAGATGGTACCTTAGATCGTCACAAATTTATGGATTTGTGATTGTTGGCTTTTCCATAGCCATGTTCTCTACCACTCTCCATCAGAACATGATGGTAAGATTTTTCTTCCATATCCATATTTTCACCTATGTGGAAACCCAGTGATTAGTTTATTTGGGTAACCGTTACGTTTCATACTTTCATTTTTAAAGATTGGTTTTGGTATTCCTTTTTACGATGTGAGTTTCTATTAAAGAAACTTTTGAATATTAAACCATTTATAACCCCGACGAATTTCGAGGGCGAAATTCATTTTAAGGGGGGTAGAATGTAACGGCCCAAGATTTTATGAAAAATATTCTTTTTAATTTCACTAATGTCTTGTGTTGTACGCTACACCAAAAGGAGCTTGCACAACACGCATCCTTGACTTGCCTTGCATTACACGCAATCACGACCTTCCTCGATAGCATGTGTAGTACGCAATAACGAGTTTCACTAAACAACAATATGCTATTAAAATATTATTAAAACTAGCCGTTATGAATAGTAATAACCACTTTTTGAAATTTTGTAAATTTTATTTTTCAAAATGGAATTCATTTTTGGATTCTTAATATTGAAATTAGCTTAGGGTGAAATTTTGGCGATTTTCGGATAACTTTCATATTTTGGTGAATAGTGAAAATTACTAAATTTTAATTAAAAATGACTTTTTCAATCGAAATAATTAATAGTGATAAATTATTAATTTGAGTGGTTTTAAAGTATATTTAGAATATATTTTTACAATGTTGGTCATTGGATGTAATTTCACATTTAAACCAGACATAAACAGGTGTCAATCTTTTGATAGTTATTATCTCTTAAGAACACGCTATTTGTTTTGACGACGGGAATTAATTTTTAAATTAATTAATGCAACTGATATGTTTTGAAATTGGTAAAATAGAAATCATTTTTGAGTTCATAATATCAAATATAGCTTAGGCCTAATTTTTGGCATTTTTCTGAAAACTTTCAATTTTTGATGAATAGTGAAACCACTAAGTGGTAGTTAAAAAACTGAATTTTTCATAAAACTTAATTTTACCGCTTCTGTGAGTGGAATTTCAAAAATCCGAGACACACGGTTGATGTCAGTAAGTAAAATTTGGTTCAATGAGATGAAAATAATTTTTTGGTGAATAGTAACTTTTTACTTTTTTTTACCACAGTTAAAAGTAAATAGGGTAATTAAGGGTAGAAATGATATTATTATTACCCTAACACATGTCCTAATTCTATTGGACAAGTGTAATTCGACCAAAAACAAACTTAGGAATAAAATATGACCATTTAGGCCCACTTGGATTAGATTAGGACATTTATTATTAATTTATTTAAAGAAGGGTTAAAAGAGTTAAAATCAAAGTTTATTTACTAAAACATTTTTAATATGGGGTTATATATAAGATAAATTCGACTATAAATATTCATTAGAAATTTAAAAATATTTCCTACATAATTGTATTTTATTTGTAATTTTTAGACATTAAATAATTTAATTTATTTATGACACAACGATGATGCAGTAATTATCTTATTAATGAAATGTTGACATAATTGATGTTATAAATACCCAAATAAATATAATTTGAAACTTTTTATGAATTCCACTAATTTTATAGATTAATATGACATGTTATTATTGATTTAATTAACTTTTTTCGAACTTATCATTCTGTTATGATTTTCACAAAAATCAATTACTAAATAGTGTCAAAATTGACATAAAATAGTTTTTAAAACAAATATTATATTATTAATTGTTATTTTATTCCTAAAAATCTAAGGTTCAGACAAATGACTTAGATAAGGTTATATATATTAATAATAAACAACTTGGGGTTCTTTTGGCTTCTTATAGTAAGTGTATTAACCATATAGTGTAAGAAAACAAAAAGACACGGTAAAAGTTAAATTATTTAACTTAGAGTTAAATCTAATTGATAAGGTTAAAATAATAACCTAAACTTGTCTAAATCCTATTTGTTGATAGGATTTTGACCCATACCCACTTTAGCTCTGAAATAAGACCCTTTGGAACCATTATAAACCGATTTTGACTTTAATATAAAATAATATTTTGAGATATTCCTAAGGTGCCCCTCTCCTCCCTTATAAAAGGGCACCTCCTCCCCCTCCTACTCACACCAATTTGAGCACTCAATCTCGGCCAACCCCTACCAAAATACCTTCTCCACTTCCCTATAATAATCCTATAGGTCCTGGTCTTCTTCAAAGACCAATCTTAGTTCCCTAAGTGGAGGATTCAAAGAGGCATTTCAAAGAAGAGGTAATATCCATTACCGATCTTTTCAATTTCTTTCTTCTTCAACTTCTTCTTCTTTAGTTGTTTCATGATAAAGTAATAACATCAGTATTACTTACATACTGATATGTTATTATAAATATGAAACAACCCTAATGCATCTTCTATCCATCCTACGGAAAAATGAAATCACCGCGCGTGCGTACGTACAGAATACCGTCTCCACGCCGTGGTGTAATCTATTTTCCACCATCACCTTACAAGGATGGGTATAATGGTGTAATGAGTAACTATATATGATTATTATAAAGTGATATTGATACTAAAATAGTATAAATACACTTAAAAACAATTCCACGATCATGGGAACAATATCATCGCTCGTGCGTACGTACGGAATACCGTCTCCACGATGTGATGCGACTCGTTCTACATGATCATCATTACATAGTAATTATATAAATGAATTGAATGAATAAATATGATATATGTTACACTAATACCATTCTGTATATAAGTTATCTATAACCTTAAAAGAAGAATAAAAATTTATTCGGCAAAACACGCATAAGAACAAAAGGCAATAAAGACCCGAGTAACAAGTAACAATGAAATATTACTAATAAGAAGCTAAGAATATGACCATATATGATATCATATCAATATGTATGATTCTGGAATAAGTCAATAACATTATTTAAACCATTATACAGGAGCTTCGAACACGCACAAAGCAAATCGGACCTAAGGTAAGGGAAATATCACAATCTCATTTTTATCCGAGATTGTTTATACTTTAGTATTTACTGGGGTGTATTTTATCATCCACATCCATGATTCCTCAATATGAAATATTATTTCCATTCACCTACAATTTTTTAAATCCTATTTTACCCTTAGGTGAGTTTTTAGTAAAATATATGAAAGGAATCTTTTGTCGTTTTTCGTACGAGGTACTTTTTTGACTTTTTCGACAAAAGTACGAAGAATGTTTTTTTAACTTATACGACATGAATGGATTTTTAAAACATTATTTCCAAGAAGCTTCCTTTTAAAGTTTTCAAGTTTATTTTTAATCAACTTCTTTTAGTTTAAAATTGTATGACATGTTAAGAAAGGAAAAATGTTTTTGAAGAAGAAAGGATATTTTCCTCAAGAATAGAGTTCAAGTGTTTTATCAAAATTATTTTCCATCTAAGATAATAAAGGGTTATGTTTATATCCCTATTATTACATTGATTTTATTATGTTGTGATGGAATTATTTTTATGAATTCCTTTATCTTATATGAATTGTTTGATGATGTCACGATGTTTAAGATTCCCATTTTTATTACGTGGGTTATGCAATGATGTATGATTTATGATTTTGTGGCACACATAAGAATGGTATCATTATGAGATGGGTGGGACCTATATCTCCCTCCAATGAATTGGGTAAAGATTTTATATCTCATGAGATAGACATGGCTGGAATGGTAGGTTATACCGGTTCAGTGAAACAGGACTGAAACGAGGGTGACTCGGTTCAGAAAGGGACTTTGTCCACTAAGATAGTCTTGGCAATGAGTCTTGACTAACAAGAAATGATTCTCTATGATTATGTGTGTATGCCACAAATTTTCATATTTTAAGTTATGATTATTGTGATTACATTTCACTTCCATGATTTATCCCATGTTATGAAATTATGCTCTCTTTTGCAGGTTAAGATTTCCAAAATGTTATGTTCTTATGAATATGATGTGATTGATATTTCTTTTGTTTACCCTTATTGAGCATTTGAGCTCACCCTTTTATGTTTTATTTTCCCCAGGAGATAAAGAAAGTTTTTAGGTAAAAACAAGGAAGATCTTTATGGGATATGTTAAAGATCTTTCACCACGATTAGAAGATTATATTCCGAGTTTCCAAAGACAATAAACTATTACAATCCTTGTGTGTGTGTTTTTGTTATGTACTAAGTATTCTGCAAAAGTAATTTAATGTCCATGTACGTCAGGCTTCGGGTCTCTATAGTTTTTTGGGAGAGTAATTTACTCCATGATAATTTAAGTCGATTACATACTAGAGATCAAAAATGAAATACAATTCATACATATATTTATGAATTTTTTAAACTCATGATTCTATATGAAGGAAATATTTGATATATTATATTTTCTTATTATAAGATCCATCATGATACATCAATGATTCCACATGGACTATGTAAATGTAAAAAAATGAAAATATATTATAGATATTTATATTGGAAAATTCTATTGACGTTTCTTATACTATCATAAGGCATTAGTCATTCTATAAAAGTGAATCTTTAGAAGCATGATGAGAGAAACAGGCTATCAAGGACCCATACACAACTATGGTTTCATCATCCATGTATTTAATGATATGTATTATGATAGATCTGATATAAACATTATTCATTATATAGATTAATTTACTTGATATTACCATTCGATGGTAGTCAGAACTATCCTTATGAAATCGATGTGTACCTTGGTTATGTCGAGGGGATGATGAACATGTTTTAGGGGATGCAAAGATTATAGCTTCCAAAAATATTCATGAAGATCGTATATAGAAATAAAGATATATTTTTACTCCCAATTGAGGTTTTTTGACCTAGCATACCTCAAAATAATCTATGGTATCTATCTCTATAGTGTGATATGATAATGTTATGTCTTCTGATGTATCTATTGATGTGATTTGTATTCAGAACATCATCCAATAGATTATCATGGTTAATTTATATAAAGAATCTATCATAATAAAATATAATAATCTTATGGTGATGGCCATTCTAAATGATCCATGGAAACATAATCGGATGAATCACACTTTTTAGAAACATCATATCCGAATTTATCTCTCCAAAAGTGGTGATTTCATAGTAATTAGAGTTTCCACATATAAAATCATGGTAGACATATAAAATCAATCCATATATCAGTATTCCCAATATGATCACGTCCTATGTATAACATTATTTCTAAATTAAATACGTCATTCCCATAATTTTTTTTACACTCTAATGTAAATAATACATGACTAATCGGTGAGGATACTATTATCTAAAAATCATCATGATCATGGAGTGTAGAACAAGACCAAAAAGATTTCATTTATTTTCTCTGAACTAGTATAACAAAATCATTTTCACACAATACATACAAAATTTTAAATTCAAAAAAAATATTATACATAAAACACAATAATTGTCAAGGAAATCCCAACACTTCTCCAAAATAGAAATGCTTAGTATAAAACCTAAAAAATAATAACTGGGAATTTTGATCCATGAATAGATGAAATTATATAATTTATTTATTGAGTACTATGTGAAAATTATAAAAATAATATTTTCAGAAATAATATTCTAAAAATCATTGTTTATAATCAAAATATAGTTTCACTTTCACGAAATTTTTGCATTTTTATGTTTTTGTAGTATTTTGAACATAATTAGAAAAATGAAATATTTTAGATTTTAACAATATATTATTATTCATTATTTCTATAATAAAAATTTCTAAACTAATTAAAATTATAAAATTATACTTTTTAGGGCTTCATAAATTTTCGGGTACAATGAAATCAACTAAAACAAATGATCAATCCATAATTTAATTTCCTAGAACCACCTCAGAATAAGGGCCAATTTTTTTTGCAAATATATAAATAAATTTTTATATGGTCCAATATCTCATATAGGACTCACCAAATGAAGCTAAAATTATACAAAGAAATAGAGAAAATTCTATAGAAAAAATTTAATAACATTTCATTTTCATTAATTATCCTTTGTTAAGGTGATATATCCATGGGATTATAAAGCCTTAAAACTTTAAAAATAACCTATTATGATTAATTATACATATTAAATCATCCAAAACTCATTAATATTATTTCTAACAAATATTAATGTTAATGGTTACACGTGGGAGAAAAAATGGAACAACAATATAGAAGACAACATTCCACAATTCTTCTAGTTATCAATTCAAATTTTTTTTAAATATTATGTCGATATATTCGAGATCCAAAATTTATCGGTTTCAAATCTATAAAATGTCACATTGGTTCACATTCCAAAGGATAGGAATTTTCATGGGGATATATTGGATATTTTTTTGTAATAGTTCTCTATAATATAATTTTAATTATATTAGTATTCTTTTATTCATATTTTAATGTTTTTTTCTCCAACAATGCTTCTTTTATCTACAGTTTTGTGTAGAAATAACCATCACTATTGTTTGATTGGGGTTATGGTAAATTTTTGAGTATCTTATGATATCAGTTTTTTATATGTTTTTCTATGATTTCACAGGTGGTTAAAATAATTATTTTGATTTGGTCTCCCAATATTCCATACTATTTTCTTCTTCCACCTAATTTACAAATTTTTCATATGATTAATTTTTGAGTAATTAAAATTATGGAGTTGGTCTTAGTTATTGATGTGGAATTGATTAATCCTAAGATTATTTTTCTTGATCAAGGATAATATTATTTGAAAAATAGGGTGTATATTGATACTACTCGATATCTATATTGAGTTTAATAATTATGTAATATTTTTAATTTAAATGATAACTTCAATATGAACCCCTGAGTTTTTTTGTTATTTTTTATCATATTTGTTTATTTTATGAATTTTTATTATTATTTTAAGTAAATATATATATATATATATATATATTATATAAAAATTATTTCTAAAAAACATCCCATCTATATTAGATAATTTGGTTTTATATTAAATCGATAATAATGCTGATAAAATAATTATAATGTTTGTAAGTGGCCCCCTTGAGACAAACCCTAGAGTACCCACTATGCTGAATTAATAGGTATATAAGAAATTATATGAAAATTGGTTTAAAAAACCACGTACTTATAAATTTAGAACCATTTTTCTAAAATCCACTTGCTTTAGTAAAATATTTTTTAAAAAACTATACTTTTACAAAATTTCAAAAGCAAAAATTGCAATATTGAATATCTATTATTTAGAAGGTCACTATAGATTTTTAGGGTGATTATTTTAACAAATTACATTTTGAAAAAAATTATGGTGAATTTAGTATGGTTTATTTGAATATGATTAAAATTGATCCTGATTATATTATGATTCAATATTATTTCAAAATTTTCAAAAAATAAAGCATGTTTCTAGCATGATGATCATCGATGGTGATGAAGTTACACTTATATGGATTAAATGGAAAAAATATTTAGATAATGATATTAATATTCCACCCAAATTTAAATAATTACATCCTGTGGTTGAATAAATATTTTATAATTAACTTCCCTATACCAACAAATAATTCCCAGCCATATAGCAAAAAGGATTGAAGATGAAGGTTTTTATGAAGATTTAATTTTCATAACTTCTATTTATAAATGTATAATTAATTAAGAGTTGAAAAATAATGAACCTTATACTTATTTTACATATTTATTGTGATTAATTTATTCCAAGGTTGTAAAATATGATTATGTGATGTGTGTTGAATAGAGAATAGAGCAGCCAATTTGGTTTTTTAGTGGTACATATGATTAATATGAAGAAAAAAAGTAATTATTTTTGAATCATTTTCAAATAAAAAACTAGAAAAGTAACATCCTATTATAATATCTTCCCCATAATAGGAAAAAAATCCCTTACATCAAACAATAATGATCACCATTAAATTATTCTTCCACAATATATATAGGGCCAATTTTCTACTGTATCTCATATGGGGTTGGGGATATATTTTTTTTCTACTAGGGTCCACACTCCTATAATCAGTTGATGGATGTTGAGAGAAATAAAAAGTGGTGGTACATGAGAAAAAAAATCATCCACATTCATATTTTTTTAATTAACTATTACTTCATAAGTAAATTATTTAAAGACTTATCAACCATAAGGGGGTCCAAACCATATTCTATCCTCTTTTACATTTCTCATTTTTTTTATTTTTCTATGTTATTTTCTATGTAATGATCTAAATGATATAGTTCTAGAGTCTAGTAATTAAACAAAAAATTCTACTAAAAAAATATATCCATGTGTTATTTTTCATTCACATTTTTTTCAACCAATATTTTAATATTTTTGTGTTGAAATGAGTCCAAGGTAAACCTATGTCTGGGGTAGTGTAAAACAACTTAGTTTTTCGGTATTATTTTTAATTTTATTTTTTTAATCTAAGAATAAATGAATATTCTTATAATGATTTCAAATATTAATTTATTTTGAAAATATTGAATTTAATTTTGAAATATTTTATTTTAAATGATTGATTATGTGATAAAATTTTCATGAATTGGATTTTAAATAATTTTTGAGATTATATATTTTTTTAAATCAATGCTCATGAAATAATGAATCAAAATATTTTCCGAATTCTGTGAGCTTTAATAAACAACTTTATCAAATTCTTCACTATAACCACACATTATTCTTAGAATCTTGTATCTTATGTGGGAACCAAAACATACTATTTTTCTATTTTTATGATTTAGAGTTCATGGAATGATAATTACATGGTTGATGAATTTTATTGGATACAAAAAAGTTTTACATCATACCAAACTATACACATTTCATTAATTATCCCTCAGATTAAATAAATTTCTATATAGGATGAAGACATAATACAAGGGTATTTTTCATTACATACCAACACACATAGTATCTTTTTCATGGATATTAAAATTTTGAGTGTGGGGGATGGGTATTTAAAGAGTTTTACATGAGACTTGGATCATTTTTTTCTGGTGTGAGCTGTGTTTCATAATCTCAAAACTGGAGTATGATAGAATTGGTCATGAATTATAATTTCTTTTTTCGTTATTTGTTTAACCATTTATCCATAAAAATTTTTAATAAAAAAGATAGAGAAAAATTATTGATGAATACAAATTAATCATTGTAATATATTTTGTGAATAAGGACCATTTATTTACTCATGGGCATGAATTAGAATACAGTAAAAATTTTCAATTTTCAACTCATCATCTATGAAAAAAAAGAATGAAAAAATTATATGAATTTATATATCATTTAAAAAATTTATGGGGGAAATTATTGATGATATCATTTATTTTAGTCACTTCATGAATCATGCACAATGTAAAAAATGGGGTTATTTTCTATTACTCATTTTGAAATATAATTGAGGGTAGAGTTTGTTAGGGTTTCACTTGAGTATTCATTAATTTACTTAGTAGTTAAACCTCCTATTTCTAGTAATAAAATTTTAAAGGTTTTTCACACCAAAACTAAGGCATAGAAATTACCTGAAAATTTTCTTATCATTAAACTAATTTTAATGATTCATGCTTTTGGGAGCTAATAATTTTAAAAATATAATATTGATACATGAATTTACTAATTATGATGAAACTATAGATTTAATTTCTCTTTAGTAAAGATTGATATAAAATTTGATTTGATGTTTGAAATAATAAGGTCACGGATATATTGTGTTTAAAATATTTATATTTTAAGAATTAAAAAAAGAGTGATGTTTTTTATGAATTTCGAAATGATAATGTATTTTTTCACATTTTATATTCTTTTCTAGAGTTTTATTTGGATATATGATTATTTTCCAAGAGTGTAGTAGTTATTTGTCTTTATTAATATTTATAATATTTCCATACATTATATATAATAATAAACATTTTACGATTTGTTTTTCATTTTTTTGGTAAATGGTGCTATTTTTGGGTTTTTGTATTAGTTTGAGCACAATTAGAAACAATTAACAATTTTTTTCTCTAGTAATTTATTTATTTTTCATTATTCCAAATATATAATTTTCTAAATTGATTAAAATTATTTAGTTAAATATTTTTGGCTCCCAGAAATCATGGGATACATTTAATTCAATAGTACCCAAAGCTTTATTATTTATTTGAAGGGATAAAAGTACCTAACAAGTCAGGCCTCTACATTTGTCCAAAAATATGTAGAATTTTGAAGATGGGGATATATATCAAAGAGTTATGTTCTAATAAAGATAAAATTAGACATGGAGATAACAAATATATTGGGTAACAACATAATTTTCTATGATATCTTTCGAACATACCAATTGCATCGTCATATTCATGGAAATTTAGAGAAAATAAATTGAAAAAATCAACGGGCCAGATAAATTTTTCAAAAATAAACCTACCATACCCCATTCATACAGTGTGAAATCAAGTATAATGACCATGTTTCCACAATGTGAAATAATGTAACCAAATTCTAAAATAATACATTCCCAAATCCATCCATTTATTAGGACAAAAAGTTCACAAACTATTGGTAGAAATATTGTTTATAACAAATTTCACACATCTTTCTATGTAAATTTTCTCATTTCAACACATTAAAAATGATATCCTTTTTAACAATGATGAGGATGCTTTTATGTTTTTTTTTATTTATAATTTCATTTTATTTTATTAATCACTTTTTTTATTCCTCCATTTTTTTGTTCTCAATTATTTGTCTCTCATCAAGCTTATATTATCACCATGTTTGTGGATAACTAACGCTCATATATTTTTTAGGGGGGGGGGATTGTTTTTGTTATAATTTTATTATTAATTAAGGGTTTATAATATTACATTATATGATTTTATGATTGGTTTAAATGAATTTGTTGGGATGTTTCCTAGAATTATCTACTACATCCTTCATCATATGTATTGAATTATTATTCTTGTTGTTGATAGCTAATTTATTCTAACATTTGAGTTTGTGATAGGTTTTACTATGGTAGAGATTACTCTTCTATGAGGATGCCTCAGTTGAGGGTAATACTATTAAAATTATATGGGGTAGATATATAAGTCATGATGTTTTTATGGAGTAAAATATTGGGGAAATAAAATAAATAAATATTATAACTTAACTATAAACCTTAAAGAGAAATATTTTCTTATAAAATCATAATGCCATTAATATTTTATTATTATTTTTAGTATATTAATTAATATATATATATATATATGTATGTATATATTATGAATATTATAATAAAAAACCCCCATTTATATTATTTAATTTAGTATCATGTTTTTTATTGTTATTATGAAAATATGAAAACAGTGAGTGTAGGAAGACTCATTGAGATTAACCCTAGCGTGATCACTATGATGGATTATTAGGAAAATTATAAATTAATTTACTAGTAGTTCATGAAGTACTTATTCCTTTTCATAAATTTGAAAAATACAAATATAATAATTTTCCCATTGAGACAATTTGATATGGTTAATCACTGATTGGTTTAGTAATCTATTTGGTTCTAAAGTCTAATAGATGTATAGTCATTATTTATTGTAATCAGTTACAACATGACACTTCTCTGTAAGTTTTACCTATTAAACAAATACAAAATATATTCAATAAAATAATTAGATAATTTCCCATTTATAATGAAATGGATGAAAGATATTAAAAAAATGAATTGTTTATTCACCATTGAAAAATAATACAACTTTGGACCCTTTTCATTTTATTCATGTATAAGGACACTTCACAATCAATCCTGAAAAATAAATATTCCATCCAATAATATTCACTAATTTCATATTCATAGCCAAATATAATAACAACATTTGTTTCATTCAAAACTAAACTTGTACAATGACTCAATAATATACCAATGGTATATAAAAACTGTAGTATGAAAATACTCAAAATCCAAACCTTCAACACCATCTCCCTTAAATATATTAACTTATTTCCCAAGTAATATTTTTCATTAACAAATAGATATCACTCTATTTTTACAAAAAGAGAGATCCCCCTAAAATATAAATCCATAATATGTCATTATTATTCCACACAATAATTTGTGTTTGCTTCCATATAATGACTTTATAATAAGAATAAGTGTAAAAGGAATCATTGGGATTCTCACAACACTACCTCAACAATCATTGGAATTTTAAATAAATAATAAATTTATCACCATTCATATTATTGGATATTTTTATCTTTTATTACTATAAATAAAATTAAGTATAACTTTGAATATATATGTGAAAAAATATAATTTAAATTAGATATAGGTTGAATCATTCCCAATGTCTTATGATTTAAAATAACTTGAAATAGTAGGACCTCAAATAGAATGATAGTATGTGGATGGTCCCACCCCAAGAGCACCTCAAATTGGATAAGGACCAATTAGTATAACCGATAATCATATCACACATAAAGGGATATATTTTCTTAAATCCCCTATATACGTCACACAAATCTAAAAATGAAATAAAAATGAAGACTCAAGAAATTCTATAACATGAAATATATAATAAATATTATGTATTAAGATCCAAAAGTTATCATTTTTGTGCATATACCATAATATATACTGGGGAAAATACATGTACAATATACCGAAAGGTAAACCAACCTATAAAACTAATATAAATGTATCCACATAAAAAACCAGATCATAAAATGAATATCATATTCTAATTTCACATCTAGGTACCACTAAGCTTCACCAACACCTTTCTCAACAAGATCATTCCTGAAATTTCTAATATTTACATAAGAAAGGTCATGTGCATGTGAAACAACCTTGTTAGAATAAATATATTTAAACACACAAGGAAACCATTAAAACAAAAAAAATTAATAATACGAATGACCAATGATATAAAGAAAACTATGAATGAAAATTGAGAAACCAGATATCCTCTAAATAAAACAGTAAGGGATAATGAAGAGAGCCACATAAAAGGATATATCTATATAAGAAACATCAATGTAAGTATACATAGAACATAAATCACACTGTTTGTACCCACAAAACTTCTTATATTTCATTTTATGGGATAAATTATTTTTGAAATGGTAAATTTCAGTCAATGTGGAAGCCATTCCAGATAGAGGAATTAATCATGGATAATAGAGCTCATTAGAGAATATATTACCTAGCCATTTGATATTTGAACATTTAATATGAATGTGAGAGTTCATAACCAAATATTTCATTCATAGGAACATCACCATATCTTATCCACATTCCCAAGGGAGTTCATAACGTGAGGAATTCATTATTCATCACGATATATCCTTATCTCAAGGTAATGAAACTAATTAGAATAAACGAAATTAATATCCTCATGTCACATATTTGATATCAAGAATAGTATATAATCATGGAATGTTTAAAAATACCATCTTTATGGTATACTCACATTCCAAAATCATATATCTTGGAAATGATATGATGAAAACCATTATTGAATGAAAATTAAACTATATGTACAGTAACTGTATATTTGTATAACCCCTAGATGGTAGTATTATTATGTATTGATCTTTATATGTATTTTGATGATATTATTAAAATTAATTTTGATTACGTAAAATTTTTTATGGGGAATGAATTTTTCAAATCATATACCTCCAATGATTATGAAATTTAGGTTTATGATACAGAACATAAACTATAGAGGGTATACACTCATCATGTACTATAAATATGGTCAAGTAATGTACCACCAATGGGAACATGGTGTGTGGTTTTGACCCACATTTCATGTACAAACACATGATAATATATGTGTGTAATCTCTATAGACATCATATTAGTTTTCTTTATGGGGTACATGATGTATGTTATAAGAATAAGCCTTTTTTGATAGTTAGCTTGCTAAAAATCTCTTAGGTGGTAAACAAAATCACACACCAAACATAGGATTTCAAATGTACTAATAAAACTCATTAAACAAATTCCACCTCATCCAAAAATCCATAATTTACACCATGATGAGACATTCAAGAACATATGTTCTCCTTCCTAAAACCACAACGCCCTCCATCATCAGTCTATAATGGAACTATTATCTCTCCAAGATATCCTAATAATTTAATGTATCATGTATATATTCGTTAACATTAATAACACATGCACTATATCCATATATATGTTATCCCTATTCTCCATACATTACTAGGGTGAGTTGAAGGGTTTTTTATATGAGACCTCAAAAGGTTTCACACCAATAGTGGAGTTGTAGGTTATGTTGTATATAAAATATACAAAGGGTATGTGTTCATATAATTTATTTCCAAAATACAACATAGATAATATTGATTTATAATCAATAACATGACTAGTTTTATTATTCTAAAAATTATTATGATGGTATAACATTATACCGAACCAAATTTCAGTATAGAATGCCTCTTGTAAATTCCTCCACAATCAACATGTAAATTGACCATATTAGTTAGAAATGGTTTCAAATAGACACCTATATAGTTGAATGTCACAAACCGTGTATAAGTATTCCACGATTTCCATCGACATGTTCTCCAATATAGGAATGAAGTGGAAAATATTTCCCATTGGATGATGATCACCTAGATTGAATTATTGACTCTAAATGATCATGGGAGTCTAATAATGAAGTCCATTTATATTTAATCTCACATATTACTTGGAGACACATATTTTTTGGGAAAAAATTCTGGGGCCTTATGATCCACCATTACATATTGGTTGGTGGGAAAATATGAGATGAACATTGGAATACTCTACTTCATACATGGTAACTAAAACTTGGAACCTGATGTCCAAGAACAGATTAACTATTTCATTATGTGAAGCTATGGTTGAAATATGGAAATCATAATGTACCTCTTCTTACTATATAAATGGATCCACTATTATCCCACTCAAAGGGATTACACATTCCTCAAATTTTAAAAATCTTTTTGGTTCTTCATTAATTGATATTTGACCATGATTTTTTTTGTAAAATATGAAACCTTAGTGGAAATATCTCAAACACTATAGTTTTGTAAAGTTAAAAACCATAAATTGAATATATTCCACATTTTTCTTTTATACCAAGGAAAACTACACCTATAAATTATAAATTGACACCTTATCCAACAATTGGTCACATGACATCCTTCTAAGGCTATCAGGTAATAAATTTTCATTTCATATAGTATAAAAATTAATCATGTCATTTTCCAATAAGAAATTCAAAAAATTCCACTATTGTTCATTGATATCCCCTATTTATAGATTTATATGAGTCTTTTATGGTATATTTTGGAAAAAATACTATTCAATATGGTAAATTTTGGGAGTCTTCAAGGTGAAAACTACCACTTCTATCTATAAACCATAGTTCACGTGAATGCATTTATTGTTCATTACCAAAAGAAATTACTTCATAACTGTACATGAAAAAAAATCTCATACTAACTCTGGAGGCATCATAGAATATCATGTACTAAATGTATTCCCCTAAAACCCATAGAATATGATGCCTCGTCAATGTCCACCAAAACATATCATACGATAAATGAAATTATTCAAACAAAATTAAGGGTTGACTATTTCTGGTAATGGAAGTCATTGGAGATATAATCGAACAAAAGTATACCAATATTAATATACCAACATATGGAAACTATTAACCTCATACATTCACTAGGGAGGATCCCATACTATAACTTCAACAATATTCACTGGGTTTACCACAACAATTCCCTCTGGGATGAAATTCCAATATAAGTATATCAATTGAAACTAGTAAATAATCAATGTATTTTTTAAAAATGGGTTCCCCTATAGTAATATCAAAATAATTCCATTATAATCAACATGATCAATCCACTAAAAATTAGTATACATGTATGGTGTTAATGAAGAAAACCATGAATCGAATTATGGTGGGATTAAATATTTTGTTCATGAGGAACATGAACAACATCATTGTGTTCATATTATAGAAGGTAATCAACCAAGACTCATAATTTTAATAGTTTCATTAAAATTCCATCTTCAATAAATCAATATCAGAAACCAAATAATGGAAACAGTCGGACCAGATATAGATCATTGAGTGAGACTTTTCTCATTTAATCAATTTAAAGAGGTTATTGATCATCGAAATAGGGTATATGTTGTCAAAAATCAATATTTTAGAATTTATTTTAAATGATTTAATAAATATTAAATCCTAATATATGAACAAATACAGTACTACAAAGTGAAATTTAATGGTACTAATGAAACCCTTCTTCAAAATTTTCTCAAACTGCAGCTTCATCTCTATAATCTTATAAAATTACATTAGAAAAGTTGTAGGGGTTATGGGGTGCATATAAATAATTAATTCATTCTAAACATGAGGGTAAAATCATTATTAAACAATGGGAATGATATATATATGATCCACTAGTAATTTAAGAATCTAATCATACACATATTCTAAAATAAATATATCCAAACTAACCAACTGATCGGTGTCCAACTTCATATTCATGTGAATAATAATCATAGATGTTGGTCACAATAACCAATGATATAAAATATTTATCTATCTAAATTCATAAAATACCAATTTTTAATGATTTTATACACCACATTTCTGGAAAACAGATATTCATTCTATACCATGGATGAAATCTCATGGCTTCATTCTAGCCACTAAAATGTCCCTTAAAAACCACTCTCTACCAAGGGAAATCTCACCTCATAAATAAATGTGGGTGACCATGTATTATATTATAGGAGGATTCTATATCCACTGTTGTTGGGAAATGATATCTACTTAATTTACGAATTTCAAACATGGGATTCAATTTAAAAAAGTATAAATATTGAATATATGGGTATGTGTACAAGTGTCATGGAGTGAAAAATTATACCTTATATCATATCTATATCTTTATTTTCATATCCCTCCATCAATTTCATTTTGTTTAATCCTTACATGAAATATTATTTACCCTTTCCAAACAACTAGGGGGTGGTGGTGGGGGAAGAATATCATTGTGATATAAAACTATAATAGAAAATTATACTGAACCAATATCACCTCTATCATAGCATCCTTATATAAGAACACCATTTTTAACTTATGGTTGGTATATTTTGTGTTTATACCTCTACCATAGTATCATATACACTATCTATAAACCCTATATTTCTTGTCATGTTTTGTAGTCAGATACTAAATGACGTCATCCTCTTAATGTGAAAAGAATCTAATCTCATCAGTGACTGTATACATAGTGTAATTTTTGAAACAAATATCATCGATATCGGGATTATGAATTTCAATTCATATTTCAATTAATCATATTAAATACCATTTTTATACCACCATTGAGAACACTAATAATTTATAACTAGTAACAACACAAGTGGCATGAGGACCCTTTACTATGAATCCTTTGATCACTGAGGAACTCTCTATAATCCTTTAATAGGTAAGGATAATAATAAAATAAATTCCATTCCCTATGTATCCATAGATTTTGTGATTGAACTTTAGTATTTGATAAATTGAAAACCTAGTTATACTTTGAGATATGGAAACAAATTAGAAGTAAAAACCATCAACCTGTACTCCATTACTACCTCTCTAAATTATACTAGTGATAATGACTCCCAACCCCACCTCCTCATAACATTCATTTTGACTCCTGAGATAACTCTATTCTTATCTATCTCACATCCCCCCAACTAATTATAAATTCACCTATTTATTCATATCATGTCCCACTACACCCCTACTATAACTATCTTTCACATCATATTTCATGACCAAAAATAAATTAAATAGATCTACATCCTTCCACACTTCAATAATGACCACTCCTTATATTCCATCTCCAATATTAGAACATAAATATATTCCACAACTTCCCAACTCAATACCCACTACTTTAGGTCAAAATAATTTTTAGTGTATTGTTGTTGCACTATAAAGTAATATAAACACTATAGGCCCATTAATATAATGAAAAATGTTCCCCTCTCACATTATCGAGGTACAAAATAACTATAAAATAAATTATTCAAAAATTACAATCTATATAATAATGTTCTTAAAATTTATAATAAACATTATTATTAGTTATTTTTCATTACAAAATCATATAAACATTTACAATGTAAATAAACATTTTTTTAATGATAATGTTGTTTAATCAATTAATTTATAATTTTGATTCCTTTTTTTAAACTATATAAAACAGGAAAATATTTAATCACTTTTATTGGATAATCATATTTCCCATGTCAACCATGTAAATATTTGTTTGTAGAGTGGAACCATAAAAAATCATGTCATGAGTGTACCTTTATAGGAAAATGAATGACATTAAATATTATACAGTAGATATGTTTCCATGATAGAGATATAAAAACTCATGTTTTCATATTTACGTCAACATAAATAGGTATTTCTCCTCAAATAATTGTTTCTCAACTGAAAACTATTTATGAGTCACCTCATAACTAGTCTATATTATCAATGTCCACCAAAAACACACTACATTATGGAGATGGTTATATGATTTCACTACAATATGATTTATATTATATTGTTTTTAGGATCATTATATTATTATGGGGATAGATAAAAAATATTAACATATAAAAACTTTCAATAATGAATCAAAAAAGATTAATGGACATAAAACATAAACCTACAAACATGAAAATCCAAAACATCAATCTTTATTCAACTTGAGGGATTTTTGTTGATCATAACCACATAGTGATTGACTATTGAATATTTGTTCCATATGGGGTAAAACAATCCCCTATAACCAAAATTCATAATGTGAAGAGGCCATGACCAACAATTATGGTCCATCACCTTCTCCATTACGATGAATTGGGAACTGGGGAAAAGGGAATATCAACAATGTGTTTTGATTATTCCACATTCAAAACAAGGGGGATCATATATATTAATATAGTATATATTTATTCAATTGTGTTATTAAAGAATCTACATCCATTAAATGGTTTCCAACATTAGTTATGATATTATATGGCCTAATAGTGATTCAAAATCATTTGAATATTTCAAATGATTATTACATGTATCTATATATATGAATGGATAAACTCATTGATTCATAACCAAAGGTAGCCATGTTAAAAATGTGGCAGTTTCAATCCTCTCGATGCCCATTTCATAATTTTATCACAAGATATGATAATATAATATCATGAATCACATGATATTATGATATCTCAAACTCACATATGCACCATATTCTTAATAAATTTTTTGGCATAGGGTATATCATACAATATGATATCTATATTTTATTGTATTTACAATAATATAGTATATTCTTAGGAATATATTAATTATTATTTGAAAAATAAGTAATATATAAATGATTACATAATATGAAATTCATCAAAAAGATAAATATATCAATAAAACCTCATCCATGTAGATATGCACACCACATGTCCATCAATTAATTTTTAGCAAGAGTTTATTTTGTCTGATTCAATCCAGTGACCATATGTCTTTAAATCAACATATTGGTATAAAAATCCAACCATGTTTAAGGTAAAACTATTTACAAGATCATAAAAATATGAAACCACCCTTAATTAGTTAATCATTAATGATTATGTAACATTTTTATTAAATCATGTGTGTTCTTTTGGAAGGTTACATTCACTTATCAGCTAATAAAAAACTACAATAAGCATTCACCACTTTGTATATCAATGACTGTAAAACATTAAATTTATTATACCATAGAGGATCATCAATGATATAAATTCACCATTTGTTTCCAAATGAATTTATTCTTTCTATATTATATAAAATTCATTGTATTTATTATAAGAATACACTCATACTAATATGAAAGTATCAGCCAATCCCATAATAGTCGGTGATGATCCACAATTAGGGATAAATAAATGTCATAAATTGAATTGATATTATAATTCAAATATTCCAAAAATATAAATTTGATCACATAAAAATGAATTATTAATATATATTTACTTTATTATAAAATAAGTATACATTTTATATCCATTACTTCAAATATCCCATGCATCTAATACCAAGAGATTCAAAAACTCCCTTATATTTTATTCTTTCAATGGTTTCATTAACGGATCTGCTACATTATAATTTTAATCCACCCCAAAGATATTTATGTCCCCACTATAAATGCTCCCTAAAATGTAATATTACATTTTAGGAATATTGTTGGACATTTATTAAGATATTGTTTCTTTGGATTGAGAAATAGCTATATTATTATCACTATATATATTTAATGAACCATGAATATGACAATAAAACATTCAAGAAACCAATATCAAGAAGAAATAATACATTTTTTCTGCATAAAAATAAAATTAAAAAAGTATAAAATATAATCGATTCCTTCTGTGACTATATACATACATACAATATATGCTAAAAACCTACCATAAAACATGAACATATTTTGAGAACAATAATAGTCCTACCTTTATATTCTGAAAAAAAAAACATTTTTATGACTTAAATTCATTAGGTAATGGAAAAAAATAAGTTTGATGATAGATACTCACTACATAGTAGAATAAAATGGATAATATTATATCATAAATATAGAAAAAGTTATGTTACCATAATAAATAAACAACATTATCAATTATCATCAAAGTTTAGGGTAATTTTATCCATGAAAAAATGATAACATGGATAGAAATAATCATATATATTATATTCATGAAATTCCTAATGATAAATATTTAAATCATATATCACATAATTGTTCCAAGACAAACTACTTATACGGGGAGTCTTATACACCAAAAACCAAGCTATTTTCTCCCTTGTGACCTACTGTTGTGTCAATGTGGTATATAATTCTTAGTACCATGTATAACCAAATTACATCTATAGTAATAACCATAGAATTAAAAATTTAACATTCTAAAATCCTATATGGATACTATATCTGAACAAATTAAAGATTATATGTATAATGAGTATTGCGAAAAACAAATACTTTGAAATTTACATTAGCAATGTTGACTTCCATGGGGTCACCACTTAATTAAATTACAATATATGTGGTGTATTTAATGTTATATAAAGAAATATTATAAATCATATAATATTGTGAGTATAGTTTCAATTATTTGGATTATCTATAGAAGATAAAAATTAGGTTTAATATTGTTGATTAGTAAAAGTGAAAGAAATTATACTGAATAATACTCTACCAAGGGTTATAAAGAGTATTTGAATATTCCAAATAATATCCCCAGGGAGATTCAAGATAGGTGTACAGTCATAGGACCACTCTCCATGAATAATGTTTATGGTGGTGAAAATGGTTCAACATTCCTTTTTCATCATGATTATGCCTAGGATCATCTATTCCAAATCCACATTCAATTTTTATTATTCATATAGGCGTGTAATTCATAGGAAACACATACACTGTCTACATTCCCAAGATTTAGTGTCTTTGGGAATTACGATGGCATAAGAAAATGATATAATGTGAGGAAATATCATTTTATATATATCAAGAGGGAGATACTTCCATTGAATTACAATAATGAGGAAATTATATTAATGTATTTTAATTTAAAATTGACTGGGTGGAATGTGGAGTCAAATGTTGTCATTATAACAGAATTGGAAAAATTCTATAATGAGAGGTGATGGTGTTCCTATAATAAAAAAATAACCCATGGTATATCATATAAATAAATTAAAATAAAGGTAACCTATAAAAATTATATTATAAAAATGAATTTTAATTAAAAATCAAAGAGTGGGATTGAAAAACCATATGAAATTAAAAAAATGATTGATAATCTATTAAATGATATGATTCAAATGAAGTATTGTTTAAAATAAGAAGAATATCTTAAGTGACTGAAAATCAAGACATGAAACCCTTACCATACTAGGTATCTTCCCTATTCTTAAGAGTACTACTTAAACCCATTGTAATTTTTTGGGAGGGATTTAGATATGGGTAATGGAATTTAATAATTTTTTTAGGGTGGAGTGGGATGGGATAATGGGTTTTGTGATCTCCTATTATTGGTGAAAATATTTTCTTTTTCATCGAATATATAGTTATAAAACTTGTACATATAGAATCACATGGATTCAAGGTGGAATTGGTGTGTTTGGTGTAGAAATGATAGTTGAGACATGAGGTCCTGACCTTAATAAAATTAAACTCATTATATAATGTGTTTGTGACATTTTAGTTATTAAAAATTAGAGATACTTTTTCTAATAATTTTTTTCATTGTCAATTTTGAATAATAATCAACCATTCAATCAGTTTTATAAAAAAATATATGTTTTCATATGTTAATTTTTTTTAAATTTAAATAAATATATAACTTAAATTACCTTAAACATTTTATAAAATCATTCTTGAAATTAAATTTCAATATATTAGAAAAAAAATTCATGACCAGTCCCAGAGAGGGTCGTGCCCTCACTACCCTAATCCCACCTTCAATAGGCCATGGGCTGGAAACTAGCACTGAATATGCATATCCCACAAATGGAATTCATTTCTCTATGTACCTATACACACACACACATATTCTATCCCAAAATGATGAAATTTTAAAAACACTATGTAAACAATGAATTAATACACTAAGATACCAACCACAAAGTATGAATGTCAAAAAAATTGAAAGTAAACATGGAAAGAAAACAATCCCACCAAAATAAAATCCTGCCAATGTGAATGCACAGGTTCTTGATACTCATCAACAGAAAACCATACATTAAAATAAGGTGTAGGAAAACTGTATGAAGTCATAGAAGAACACCTCTCCTTTCTAATAAATCTCAGAACTACCTAGTCCTAGTCCACCTGGGACTCTGTCAATTTGATAATCATCTTCACAAGACACAACACATGAATGAAATTCCTGTGAAGGGGTGAGTAAAAAAACATTATAGGATACCATAAAAGAAAAAAAGTAATAACATTAAGAAATAAAAAATATACACCAGAAATGGAAAACATGAAGTACACCACAAAGGAAACAAAGAAATTACACCATAAAGGAAACTCATGATGTAAAATCAATATGGTCAGCTCACACAGGTATAAGTATAAATCTTGACGAGTGGGGATTCTAGTTTTAGTTTAAATATCTCCCAATCTCCATGACACTAAGAGTGTTGATGGTGAATGGATCATCGATAGTGCACTGAGTGTTAAGGACGTAGGGAGAATCGATGGTGTATGAATTATCGGTTGTGCACAAAGCATTAATGGATTATGGAATGTTGGTGGCTCCCTAAGTAGTGATGGCACACCTGGAATCGATGGAACATGGAGCGTCAATGGAAAATGGAGCATGGATGGGTCATGTAGAATCAGAGTCACACAATCACAAATATAACATAGTCAACAATATCACATAGTCACCAAGATCACATAGTCCACAAGATCATACAGTCACATCCAACCTCAAGATTCCACTCAAATAACACTTGTTATGAAAGAACCTATTACTCAAGCCAGATGTTCATAAACAAAGATAAAAAAGATCACATATAGTATCTTAAAGGCACCTTCTCATCACATTGGTATAAACTCCAAAAAACAGATCGTCAAATGGACACATGGTTTAAAAGGTATGATTGTTTTCGTAAAAACGCCACACAAGGGTTCGGGCCGACCTGACCCGACGGATGACCCAACCTGGTATGGCTAACTTAGCCTGGTTCGGAATTTCCCAACCAAACCTTCTAGGACATAGAGTTCATCTCCCAGGGTGGCTTGAGCATCCTAGATAATATTTTGTGTCCTGCATGCAGCTGATCAGATTTCTCTACCAAACACGACCCACCCTGGATGCGAACCCCTAGTCCATGTGGTGTGCCTCGGCTTCATAGATCATCAGGTCAACAGGGCACCGAACTAAGTTTCACATAGCATGAACACCTACTCCACCTAGATCCACTGCCTCACCACTATCGTAGGTTCTGTCCAACACATCTTCGAGCTGTATCCCTCTGTCGTCGACTTGGATTCATGTTGTCCCCCCTGGACACATCTCACCACCTCCAGCATCATGGGATCCCTCTTATGCGGTCCCCATAGGGACACATCATACTTCTAATGCTGGTGATCCATCCTCAACATGATATTCCTGGACTAGAATCTATTTCCATGATAGAACTACCTTCAGCAATGGTTGTCCTGCTGGAGGGATTTCCAAACATACTCTATGAACAACCGCCTCCTAGCACCATTGTAGGATCAGATCCCCAGTACCAAATTGTTGCACCTTGGATCGAAGGTGCAATGATCCTATGATCATTATTCGTATGTAATGTGGAGTGAAGAACACAAGATATAAAGGGAAGGATAAAAAGCACAAGAACACCCAAATTGATTGATTTTTTCCTTGTTCGCATCGTCATTGATCTATTCATGTTAGAAGGTTTAATGAAGAACAATCAACTGATATTCACAAAGACAATTCATCCCTTTAATCCCTGCAATAAAATATATACCACAATAATGATCGATCCATGGATCAACCTATTCATTGGTTTGTATTAGTTATTCATTTGAATCTAGTAAGGGAAAAGAAATCACAAAGAGATCAACAGCCTACCTTGAGGTTGGATAGGTCATTGATTTAGAATGGGGTATCATGTTTTCGTCGATCCTAGAATTTTTTATTCATTGTACTTCATCAGAGAGGTTTTTTTCTCCATGACTCATAAGAATTTATAGGGTTATGTTGATAACAATGGATTCATAACAATTGAAATTTCATTAAAAGAAACCAATTAAATTTCAAATAAAATATTTTAATTTCGGTTATGTACAATGAGTAACTTTCACATCCATCTAGTGTTAGTCAATATTAGACACCACCAAAGGTAATGTCACTTATCTTAATGTAATAGTGACCACTTATTTTATCTTTATAAATTGATTAAAAGTTATTCTAATTAAAAGGACAAACCACTTGATCAATTTATAAGAAAGATATAAATTTCATTGTATCATTTTGGGCACACCAGGCATCATAATCTCACACCATCTCACCATCCAATGGCTCGAAGGCCTCCATTTTTTATTTATTTATTGATAATCCAGCTTTCAAGGGGTGAGGTGGAACCCTTAGAAGGTGTTTTAATCTCATACCATCTCACCACATTGTCTTGGAATTATACTAATTACATTATAAAATAAAACTAGAGAAAATGAAAGTCATTATATTCTACCCCCTATATGGATTTACATCCCCAAAATAAAAAACAAGGGCTACCCAACAAAAAGATGAAGGTACTAAGCAAGAATATAAGCCTCCCGCTCCAATTTTTTTCTCTGGGAGATTCATGTGATGCCACTAAATGAAAAATATAGGAATAAAACTCCATACAAGGATCATCCCATATTGATCCTCAATCTCCTCTAGGTACTCTGAAAAAGTCAACACATCACCAATATCCAGCTTTCCCCGGTCGGTGATGTGTGATTGATCGTGCACATACCTCCTCACATGTGACACTTTGAAGACATAATGTACTAGGTGAAACTATGGGGGTAAATCTAGGTAGTTTACCACCTCACCAGCTGTATTCAAAATCTGAAAATGGATGATGTATCTTAGAGATAACTTGCTTCCCCAACAAAATATAAACAATCCCTGTCAATGTGAGACCTAAAGGAACACCTGATATCCCTCCTCGAAATCCAGAGGCCTCTATATCTTGAAAATATATGATTTATTATACTTATTTGTAGTCTTCATATGCACCTGGATGATCTACACCTTCTCGACGGTAACTCATAACAACTCTGGACACATTAGTGTAGACTCCACTAGGTCCACCCAACATAGTGGTAATCTGTATGGTCACCCATACAAGGCCTTAAATGATTCCATACCAATTGTAGAGTGATATTCGGTGTTTTATGAAAACTACACTAGTATTAGATGATCCACCAAACTACAAATAATGTATAGAATGCAAGCTATTGGAATGTCCTCATGAACATGGATGGACCTATCATTTTGGCCATCCATCGGTGGATGAAATGTAAGTATCAAGCACAATTGAGTTCCAAAAACCTCCTTCAATCCCATCTATATTGAGTATGTGAAATAGTCATAAAATTCTGAAATGATCATCGATGTCACTATGTGAATTTGAAAAATCTCCTCCCTGATGATCACTCCTAATCTATGATCATAGATTAATAGGAAGGGTTCCAACATGGTGAATCAGTCAATGATAAACTTGATGGTATCCTGACCCATGTATTTGTTTGGTAAATCCATCACAAAGTCCATCAGTATCTCAACCCACTTCCACTCTAGCACCCCATGTGGTTTGGTCAAGATTGATAGAAACTGATGAACATCCATTAATTTCTACAATATGAGGCATTATGAAATGAAATCTGCCACTAACTTCTTCAACCCCATCCACTAGAACTGATGTTCGAGGTCCTAATACAACTTTTACACTCTTCAATGTATTACCAAAGTGGAATTATGGAACTCCATTAATAACTCCTCTCAAAATATCATTGGTATTGATGTGAAACCTCTGAATATAATGACATCCTCCCCACCTTTAGAATATCCATTAGGGATATGACCTGAGGATATATATGCACATAAATCCTCATAGTCGGTACCTTTGAGAAGTGCCTCCATGACTCACTGTATGAGTGGAGGGATGGAAACCACCATCTAAAGGTAAGATTCTCTACCTCCATCAAAAAATGATATCTGTAACATGGAAAAATTCTTCTACACCTCACTCAGCTAATACAATATGAATATCCTATTGAGAGTGTATTCCCCTATGTTCCCCTTCCCAGGAGTATAGAAAATATAAAATTAATAGTTTTAGATGTACTCTATCCATCATCCCTATGTCATTTCCATATCCTTTTGAGAGAAGATATACTTGAGACTCTTGTGGTCCGATTACATAGTAAACCTCCCTCCCATTAGGTAGTGTTTCCACATTATCAATACAAAGGCTACAACTACATGCTCAATATCATGGTTCACATAGTTATACTCATGCTTCCTCAATTGGCATGAACCACTAAAAATCACTTATATGACCTTCATTAGGACACAACCAATCCTGGTACTTGATGCATCACAGAACACCACATACCCAACACCCTCCTCTGGTAATCTAAATATAGTAGCACTCTTCAACCTCTACCTCAGCTCCAAAAAGCACTGTTGTAACTTCTCTATCCATATTAATGGTTTCCACTTAAATGTCATTGTAATAAAGGGTTCTTCTACTCTAGAAAATGTGTGTTCAAAACTATGATAGTTCCCATCCAATCCCTTAAAAATCCACACCTCAGTAACACTACTGGGTGGCTACCAAGAAAGAACCAATTCAATATTTTCAAAATCTACTACAAATCTAGTCTTTAAAATAATGTGTCCTAGAAAGTGGACCTCCCTAATCCCAAATTAAAACTATGAGATCTTCCCATAAACCTGGCACTCTCAGAGTGTGTCTATGTCCATCCTCATGTGTATTATGTGCTCCACCTTATACTTCGAGTACACCAGGATGCCAATAATAAAGACCACATCGAACAGGTCTATGTGTGGCTGGATAATCCTATTCATTTATTTTGTGAGCACTTCTGGGTTTATCATCATTCCAAACAAAATCATTATGTACTCACAGTTTCCATACCAACATCTTAAGTCAATCATCAGGATTTATTCATCTCATAAATGATGCTGGTGATAGAAATAATTTAGGTCTATAATCGAAAAATATCTCACTCCCTTCAACTGATCATAGAGGTCATCAATCCTTGGTAGTGGAAAACTATTCTTGATGATCACTTGGTACATGTTCTAGAATTCCACACAATACCTCAAGCTCCCATATTCGTTTTTTGTGAACAAAATAGGGGTTGACCAATGTGAAATAATTGGTATCATAAAGCCCTTCCTCTGCAAGTCCCCTAGATGTACCCTCAACTCATGAAGATATGTGGGAGCCATCTAATATTCTTGTGTATTTATCTCTTATATAACTTATTATAAGGAAATAAATAAGTCTATCTACTTATAAGGAGTTATTACTGGGACAACCTTAGAAAATATGACATCCTACTTTTCTACCACTATAGGAAACAGAGGAATCTTCTCATCTACTATGTCAAGGTTCAGGTTAGGAAATTGATGTGTAATCTACCCTACCCCCTTATGAGTGAGTCTGTCCTATACCGCATGAGTTCCATTTTCATCAAAAAAGAAAAACAAGTCCCATCACTACAGTCAAACCACACATTGCACCTAAAACATTCAATCTGGTCTTGAAATGTGGATAGCATGTCGATAATAAGAATGAAGCCATAAGGCCTCGACGTTGCCACCAATAGACCCCAAATGAAACTGTTACCCCCTAGAGTAGTAGAAAACTATCTATACCAATGTGTGATAATATAATATTTCCCTATAAGAGAATCTATTCATGGGGATCGGGTCAGCAATTCCATTAGAATCTCCGAGTCACGAACAAGGGTCGTGGTGAGGAATGAGTGAATAGAACCTGTGTATATCAAAACTATAACTAGGGTGGAAAAACACATCATACCTCTAATCATTTCTGGATCAATAGGATCATAAGACTCCATCACTTGATATCAACATCTTCCCTATCTACTAGCTCACTGAGCCTGTGGTGGAGCACTTGAGGGTGATGATGGTAGTACATCAAACCTCTACCCACCGCTTAGTGCATTGGCTACTCCTCTGCCACATCTTCCACATAACGAAATAATTTTATTCTACCTCATACTCAACCTCAGTGGTCCCTTGAACACATGCTAATCATCCACATAGAGTGTTTTGAAATCTTAAGCTATGTGTCCTTGACCACTACACATATAACATAGCTTGTACTTTAGGGGAATCGCTTTTCCCTATGAGACCTTCACCACTGATCCGGTATTCTGGGGTCGTCCCCTAGAGTTATTGACCCACATGGGTCCTTTTGTCTATTCATGGATACCCACTAATGAAGACTCGACTTCAAGGTTCCTACTGGTTGCCCCCACTGCTGGGGTATGATATTCTAGAAAGCTGTCCACTAGTAGGGCTCTCTCTAGTATCAAATTATATACTGGAATTCTCAAGGATATATCACATTCCTTGATCTCTTTAAATATCCCCTTATCTAAGGTCTCAACCTTGAATAATATATCCCAAACCATATACATGGATTAGAAAGAATGATCCATAAATCTCAATGAGTACTCCACTACTATCTGACTGCCCAACTGTAGATGCAAGAGCACTCCTATGCACACTGTCTGTAATGCCACCAGAAATATATACTATATGAAGAAGTGCTCAACGTCTTCCCCAGATAGATATATTTTATCATGTGTCTGGATAACTATTCTCTATCATCACCCATATGATCCCTAAATAAGTATCATGGATAGAACTATAATCTGGTTCGGAGGCATCCTCACAAGGCATAAGTCATGGGAAACAACCTATATGAAATCCTCAGCTACCTGGGAGTTTGGAGAACCCCTAAACATAATATTTCACTCCCTATGGAACTCACATAACACACTCAACCAATGTTCATCATCAAATGGTAGCATTGGTATTAACTGCTAGATTATGGGTGGTGGTATTGCTGGTAAACCACCTCGAGGTTCTATCTCTGGAACTGGGAGTATCTCCAATATAGGCCCCTGTATAAAAGCCTCCCCGCTCAACGAATCATACTCATGATCATGCATCAAATTCTTAGTCAGCCTTCTATGTGGAGGCATCCTAAAATAGGTCATGATATACCACAATCAATAGAGTATACTTAGTGATATGACATAAGAAGAAAATGAGAACACACTCCAAATCATATATGATTCATGTACTATTTGTTTTATCTATAATAAGTGTTTTCATGTACCGAGTCAAAAATAAGAATTCATAGTCCTATTGTATTGATACATCGGTCGCCGCACCAAAACTTTCATCCATGTTCTGAAAGCAGAATTCAAAACACTTAACACAATTTCCCAAAACAAATACAAAAAACACTTGGTTTTTTTATTTAGAACAAACCTCCTCAGATATCACTCTATCATGACTGATCCTAGAGGGGCCCATTCCATAACTACACCATGCCCTCCTCTGATAGGAAAGGGGATGATGACTAGAACCAAGTAGGTATATCATAGAACTTATATCTTGTTTGTCCAATCAATGTACAAACCACCTAGTCCTTGTCCACTTTGGACTCCATCAAAGCATTGATCATATGAACAAGACATGACACATGCTGGAATATCCCATACAGGGATGAGTAAAACAATATTCTATTGTATGCCTTGAAGACCAAAAATTTAATACCACTAAGAGATAAATGAAGTACACCACAACGGGAACACACATTGTATTCTACAAATGAAACACATGATGTGAACCATAAAAGAAATGAATGAAGAACAATTAGTATGGTAATATCACACATGAATAGGTGTCATGTACAAAGAGATGGATTTCTAGATGTAGTCCACATATCTCCCATTTTCCATGGCACGAAAAGTGTTGAAGGAACATGGAGAATCGATGGAACACATAGTGTCAATGGAGGACAGAGCGTCAATAGCACATGGAGTGTTAGTCGAAAATGGAGGATTAATGGTGCACAAAGTGTCCATGGTGCATAGATTGGCGATGGTGCCTAGTGTGTCGATGGTGCATAGAGCATTGATGAAGCACAAAGCATTGATGGATCATGAAGACTCAAAGTCACATAGTCTCCAAGACCACATAGTCATCATGATCCCATAGTCACCAAGACCACATTGTCACAACTTTCCACCAGATCCGTGTAATGTCATGAGTATTAATAGAATAATAAATTTTCAAATCTATTAATATCTATGAATAATATATTAAGTTTTTAAAAAAGGAAAATTTTTCGATTGTGTACTCAACACACAACAACATATTTATTTGAAATCATACGTTGCACATAACTTTGATTTACACAAAAAATAATATAAAAATATTATTATTTTGAATGATAGTTAATGCCTAGCCAATGTATTGGAGGGAATGAACAAAATTAAATAAAATATTATTATTAAATGTCATTAAAATTATCTAAAAAATATTACAGGATTAAAATAAGTACTAATAAAATTTTAATAATGAAAAAATCTAATATTTTTTATAGGTCGTTTTACCACCTTTTATGGAGAACCCTTTCTAAATAAAGTTTTCCTCAATTTTATATATTCTATTTGAAAAAATAATATTCTTATTTAGAAACATGACATCAAATTTTACATTGGATGAAATTTTGGTATTTTTATGATAATGTTCATTTTTTAATTAACAGTAAAAAATAATGAATTTTAATTCAAAACTGCCTTTTAATATTATTTATTTATGAAGTTATATTGAAATCATAATTGGTTTTAAAGTGTAATTAGATTATATATTTATCATTTAATCCAATTTTTGTCATTGTTAGTAGTTTTAAATATAAATTTGACCTAAAATCATATCAATATTTTGGTAGTTTTTCTGCTTAAAAACACTATTTTTGGTTTTGACAACGAGAATTTATTTTAAATTAATTTTTTCAACTTCTATGTTTTGAATTTGAAAAAATGGACTCAAAATTTAGAATCAAGAGTTATAAATTTTGTAAAATAGGAATCAATTATTTTTATAAATTATGAATAGTAATGTCATTAAATATTTTATTTAACATGGTTAATGGGTAAATTTGGAAAATAAGGGTAAAAAATTATTATTATACTAATATAAAATTACTTTAAAACTTGTCTTAACCCTATTGGAAGACATATGTTTGACCATGGGAAACCTTGGGCCGATTTTAGGACCCCATGGAGCCACTTGTGTGTGAAAATGAAATTTAATTACTTTCAATTTAATGTTAAAGAAAATATAACGTAAACATGTAACTTTTTGTAAAACAAATATTATATGGGGTTATGTAAGTGATATCTTAGATAATAAATAGTAATTAGAAAACTAAAAATATTTCCCAAATAATGGTATTTTATTTATAATTTTTTGAAATTAAATATATATATTTAATTATGACACAATAGTGATGCAATGATTGCTTCACTAATAATGGATTCCATTAAAAAATATAATAAATGTTAAAATAAATGTACTTTTGTTATTTTGATGTCATCCACGAATTTTTTGGATTACAGTTACTTGTTATCTTTTTATTAATTATGTTTCATAGAAGTAATCAAGTTTATATGTATTATTAATAAAGTCGTTATATGAATAGTATCAAAATTGACATAATTCATATTTTAAAATATAAAATATTTTATTAAATATTATAAAATTCTAAAAAATATATGATTTGTAAAAATATTTATCATAAGTCTAAAATTTTATTATTGACTCTTCAATTGGATATTTTTAATTTTTTTCTAAGTATTTTTATTCTCAAAGTGTAAAATGCTTGATAAAATGGTAAGAGTAAAAAAGTGTTAAATAAACAAGATAAGGATTAAAAAATATCCAAAACCAGTGTAATTATTATTAGATGATTTTATTTCAAAATATATTCATATTATTTTCTAAATAACATAATTTTTACCCATTAATAATATAAATATAATTTATAAGAAAATAATATTTCAAGATATTTATTAAGTGCCCCTCATCCCTCTTATAAAAGGCCCCCACCTCTAACCCTTACTCACAAATCCCAGGACCCCTTGTCTCATCCAAAATCTACTCAAATAAGCTACCAAGATAACTATATTCATTCTAGAATCTTGAATTTTTGTAGAATACAATTAAATAAATCCTTCTATCTCAAATCAAAGAGTGTTACCCGATTTAGTGGTAACATCTTCTCTCAAGTTCTTTTTTATTATTTTCCATCCCCACTCCCTATTCTATTCCTATTATTTGATTACATAACAACACTAGTATCCTAAATATATATGGATTTTGTTATGAGAAGTAATATAACTACACTTTCACACAAATCCATCTAATAGATTTAGAACATATTGTTTCTGTGGACGATGAACTACTGCCTCACGAAACAATGATTGATCAATTATCTCCTACCGCCTCTCATAGTGGCCATTATGAAGGAAATATATTTATATATAGTATATACACTAAAAAAAGACCACTGTATAAGGGGTTAATTTTTACATTAGAAGGGGTTATAACCCCTTCTAAATACATTAGTAGCGGTTATGAGGAACCACCGCTAGTGTGGCTGCCTATTGTTAGTATATGCAGTTTTAAGGAAGCGCTGGTAAATGAGTGGTGAATTTAGCGGTGGTTACGTTAGAGGGGGTTTAAACCCCCTCTAATGTTATCCAAAATTTACCATAAATGGTAGTTAGTAGAGGTGATTATAACCCCAACTACCTCTAATATAGGGATTAGGGGTGGTTCAAACCGCCCCTAATTAATAATTACATTAGAGGTGGTTTTACACAACCACCCCTAATTCAATTTTTAAACCCAATCAGCACACCTGAACTATTCCAATTCCCCCTCCTGTCACTCCTGTGCATCCCCCAGGTCTACGCGTCCCTCTACCCCACCTGCCCTGTTCCCATATTCTGGTCTTCTTGTGCGTGCCCCACCTCCCACCTGTTTGTCCCCCAAGTCCTGGTCTCCCCCCGCCTGTCTATTCCCAGTCCCGAGTCATCTTCATGTGCCTGTGTGTATCCTCCCCGAGTCCCGCCTGTCCCGTATCCTGTATCCCGGTCTTCCTATTTGTGTGATGCTATCCTGTTCCCAGTCCCTGCCCTCTGTGTCTACATTTCCTCTCTGCCTCCTGCCTCCTGGCTCCCGCCTGTCTATCCCGCAAGTCCCGGTCTCCTCCCGCCTATCTGTCCCCTACCGGTCCTCTATCAAGTGTCCCTCGGTCAGCCCCAGTCGCCCCGCATGAGTGTCCACCCCCGCCCCCGGTTCTCCCTCCAGCCTATCCCCTAGTTCACAGACCTGGTTCTCCTCCGTGAGTCTCGGTCCAGCCATCGGTCTCCTCTCAGTCAGCATATTCAGCGGGTTTCTAAAATTTTGAAACAGAAGGGATTCGAACAATGCTCCGCCTCAATTTAGAACCTGTGCCTAAACCACTATGCCACATGTCTTTTTTGATTATAAAATACATATATTATTCTATTTAAATATATTCATCAGTTTATTAAAATATAAATTATTTGCATAATATATTTAAATACATATAAAAATTTTATAAAAATATTCATATATATTAGTAAACATATATATATATATACATATATTTATAAATTTACACAATTTATATATTATTGTATTTATATATATTAATAAGTTTATTAAAACAAACATTATTAAAACAATATATTTAAATACATATAATAAGTTTATTAAAATAAACATATATATTAATAAACATATATATATTAAAAAATTTACACATAATTTATATATTATTGTATTTATATATATTAATAAGTTTATTAAGATAAACATTATTTGCATAATATATTTTAATAAATTAAATAAATAAAATGTATCTATATTTAAAGATATATAAATATATATGTATATATATATTTTCTGCACACCACTATAAATTATACATTTACATATATCTAAATAAAATTATGTATGTCTATATGTATTTATAAATACATTTCTATCAAACCCAAAAATGAAAATGTGTATTTAAATATTTATTTGTAATTGTTTTTATTTATTTTAATACACGTATATATATATATATTACCAAAATATATTATGAAAAAAATATATAGATATTGTATTTATACGTACACAATTAATATATATATATATATATATATTAAATATTTATATGAATATAATATATTATACATTTTATAAATACATTCATATATGTATACAATATACATTATATATATTATGATTTTTTTTAAGAAAATAGTAGGGGTTCACAACCCCTCTGATCTCTTAAATTAGAAGGGGTTGTGAACCCCCTCTAATGTAAGACATTAGTGGGGGTTCAAGATGAGCTTTTGAACTCCCAATGATGTCTTTCATTAGAGGGGGTTTTGAACCCCCACTATTTTCTTTAAAAAAATACCATATAACACACACACACACACATATAACACCTCTAAAATACAACTAAATATATATATCTATGTATCTATGTATGTGTGTGTGTGTGTCTATATATATATATATATCATCTCTAACTGAATATATAGTGCTTGTAACTAAATATATAACCCCAATAATTATTAAAGTAGTGAAAATTTTAACATAACCATCTCTAAAATCCAACTAAATATTAAAAAATTATAAAAATTTTAGAGGGGGTTGTCAACCCCCTCTAAATTCGATGATTAGAGGGGGTTGTGAAGAACCCCCTCTAATGTTACAGAAAATGAATTTAGAGGGGGTTGTGCAGAACCCCCTATAAATAACCCCCTCTAGTGTACTATTTTTTTATAGTGATATAATATTTATATTGTCTATATTCTTGAGGATTTTTCATATAAATCTTACCTTTATGCCTTCCATAACGCATAAATATGGTAATTTCATATGAGGATGTGCGGATTATCTCCCCCTCAAAGTGATATGACATGTTCATTCTATACATGGAACGTATAAAGAATAAAATAAATGAACTTATATAAAATATATAACAAATTTATTATAATGTAACTATAATATACCTATGTATCATTTAGTTTTCATTCCCTTAAAAATGAAAAAAATGAAAGTAGCGTTCCTGCGTACGTACAAATTTCTGTCTCCATGAATGATGCATATCATTTTATTATATCTAATTGGTATGGACTATTCTAAAATACATATATAATGGATTTAAATACATATATATACTATATATATATGATATATAAATCATGAATACAGTTCTTGAGATAATGGAATTTTGACCACATGGATAATTAGTAATTATAACAAGTTTATTTATGACTCCAGTACTGAATTTCAAAAAAATGCCGATAAGAAATGGAATAATTATATTATTATTATATCTAGGAAATAAGTGATATAAAAGGAATAATTAACATGAAAAATGTTCTAAATCAATTATAAGTAACGTAAATTTATTATTCTTGGAGATAATGAACGAACAAGACAAGTATGACCCAATGTATGGGAACTTCTTAATCCAATTTCCATTCATTGGGTTGATATACTACTTCTAGATTATATCCTGATATGATTATGTGAGAAATATATTTTTATGTATTATCTTATATTTATACTTGTATTTATGTGTATTTATAGTGAATACACATAATCGATGAATTTTATTTACAAAATGATCTTTTTCGGGGAACCTTTCACCATCCATTTTCAGTCAAAGATTTATTTTTTGTTATGTATTTTAATTTCCATTTTCTTATGTTGGGATATGTTATTATATATAATTATTGCTATAAATTTTATGTCTATGTGATGAGCGACCCCTTTCACTCCCATAAAATCAATTTCTAAATTTTAATGTGACGTTGTTAGGTGGCCAAATATTTGTAAGGGACTTCGTATCAATATCCATTCATTGAGGCATACATTGATTTATACATGAATTTCCATTATACGGTGTATAACACCAATTGAATTTTAAATAAATTCAAAGGGAGTTTTCTAAATGGAGTGTTTTACTAAATGAAAAATGGTATGTTTATTTTTAACAGACGCTGTGACAAAAACATTTCCGCCGCCATAAGTATTATTTGTTATTTGGCTTCTTTAACAATCCATAGAGTTTTTAAAAGAGAAATTAATACCATATACCATTTTTTATGTATTCTGGTATTGAAAATGGGCTTGAAAAAGAATTGATTATGTCAATATCTTGAAATGTTATTTTATGATTACAGTGTAAAAATGTTATCTTTATATTATGTTTGTTTTATGTGTTATGAATATGGTTCTTGGAAATTGATTTCATATAAGGGTTGTTCTATGATAAAACTAGGGAGGGTGAGCTCCAGATAACTCTCCAATGCATTGGGTAATGTGATGGAGGTAAACGTTAATGTTTCTTCTTAGATATTTAGGAATATATCGTGATGGGTATTCTAAACGTAACTCCCTATGTAGCTGTGAAAGTTACTATGTAAGTATTATACAGATGCCACAAGTTACCCATTTGATTTATGATTACAATGTGTTATTAATAAATCCTATGATTTCATGAGTTAAGTTAAAGAGATTATGTTTTGTATGTATTGATGGACTAAAGTTTTATTTACTTATTTTAATACCCTTATTGAACTTTTTATGCCCATCCCAAGTCTTTGAAATGTTCTTCATTAGGTATATGGAAGGGTAAGAGAAAGGATGAATTCAAGAGTATTTATATGAAGAAAATAATTCTTGTTTTATTTAAGGAGTTTTATTATTGTGAATGAAATTGTTTTGGGTAGACATGTATATTTTGTAATATTTTGATAGGTAATGCAATATTTAGAGCATAATTCTCTAAAACTCTAAACAATAAAATATCCTCAATGTGAGTTCTTGAAATAACTAAGGATTATATAATATTTATGGATACCACATTATAGTCGGTATTAGAGGTTGGTTTAGAAAAATTTAGGGATTAAGAGTTTTTTTAAACACATGGTTAGCCTCTATGTATACTCATTAGGTTAAATAGTTTTTTTTAACTTTTCCAGATCAAGGAATGTCTGTTAAAAATCAAAGTTTGATGATATAAAATGATATTCCTATCTATTCCTAGTAACTTTCTTGTAATAATTATTACAATGTCATGTCCAGATGATTTTGAAACATTTTCTAATATACAACTATCTTGCAAGTAATTATTTGAAATATCAAACTCCTCCGCTATACCTCGATACTATAATGAATTATGGGTTGTATTTAATCAAATCCTATTTTTTCAATATTCTCTTATTTTCATGAAAGGTAAATATTATCAATGTATTTTCAATATTTTACCTTCTCACAATATTTTGAATCATATTATGATTTTGAAAAAATGTTATATATAAGGAGACACTTGAGAAACATATTTATAATTTCTTTTAAATTATAGTCTTTCAGAACATACTAATGATATTTAGAAAGGCAATTTGTTTAATGTATCAAACTCAAACTTCATCTGGCTTTTTTATAAAATGAAATTTTTATTAGATGTTTTGAAATTATATGTCATACATGATTATATTCCGAAACTATTTTTTTGTGAACACCCATATGACCCAAGTTGTACCAGGTGTATTTGGATAAAGGAAGTAGATGAATTTAAAGTATATTTAAATCATTATTTTAATACATGGACCATAAATATACATGAACAAGATGATGATGAAACTAGGTGGACACCATGATCAAGTTATGATGTTATCTCTTTGGGAATAGTGTTATTTTATAGAGGTAAAAAAATATCAATATATATAAGACTTCATGAATTAAGATATTGAGGTCATTATGAGTTGGGATGAAAATGAGAGATATAAGACAAAAATTGATGTTAAATCATGTAAGGGTTATTTTTGAGTTTTATAAAAATGGAAAACACAAAAAATAGGTGACAACCCGTCACGTCTGGAAAGGTCACAAAAATCGAACCCACAACCAAAGGGCGACAAGGGCGCATCGCCTACAACTGGACTACGTGAAGCTACAGGTTTGTATGACTTATTATTTTTAGTTAAATTATTTTATTGATCAATAATAATTTTATCTGGGATATTATGTTTTATAAAATGTATATACTTAATATAAGAAAACTATTTGGTGATTAGATGATAAAGGTTATTTTGGAAGACATTTTCTCTTTTGGGAACACTATATACCTAAGGAAAATAGAATACTATGGGATTTCATTTCAGGAGTAATGGTATAATTTTATTGTTGAAGAATATATGTTTTTATAGTCGACATAAAAATATTCAATTTGTTAATAGAAATGATTAACCTATCTTGGAGAATATGTGATTATGTTAATCACTTTTAAGTATGATCCTTTAAGATTTGCCAATGATATTTGGAGTTTAATATTATGATTTTTTGGAGGACTATGTGATCGAATCCTTCTGAATTTGGGGTATCAAACATAGTTTAGATTATTTTAAATAATTTTAAGGACAATTTTATATTTAATGGTCATTATTGAGCTTTGGATATTTTTTGTTCAATATTGGAGATTAAGATCAGTATTTCCTTTTTATAAAAGATTTTTCTTTTTGGGGATTATCTGATCTTACACTATCATTTTTGGTATTAGTTAATGTCTAAAGACATGGTAAATATATGGATAATATTTTTTTGGATTATGTTATTCTCTATATATTTATTCGAGCACTTCAGGTGTGACCATGTCATCTTGAATACTCATCGTTCGGAGAAATGATGCGTTTTTGGTAGAAACTTATTAAAGGATGAAACTCTACTTGAAAAGTGAGTATATTTCCTTATATTATTAGTCAATATCATAACTAAATTCTCCAACTATATGAAACGAATCCTAAAAAATGTTTTCCATTTAAATTTTCTACTAGGTAATAAAATACCATTTAACCTATCACACGTTTGTGTTTTTCTGGTGGTTAACTTTCTTCTAATTATGTTTTCTATCACTCTCCATTAGAACATGACACTTATTTTCTACTCCATATCTATGTTTTATTAGAATCCTATTATGTGTTATCTTGAGTGTACCTTTTTAATTCTCATTATTTATTTTAAAATTTATAGTATTATTGATTCTTTTTCCGATGTGGGACTTTCAGTGATGTTTCCAAGACCAATTTTAGAATTGCGAGACCACAATTTTCCAAGAGGGGGAAGGTTGTAAGGACAAATATGTTTATATAAAAATAAATTTATATATATATTAATATTTATGAATAATATATTAATTTTACATTAAATAAGACACTTTTTCTGAGAGCACACTCAACACGCAACATAATTTTTTTAATTTTATGTTGCACACAACATTGAGTTATACCAAAAACAATAATATAATAATTTTGTTCTATTAAATGATAGTTAATGACTAGCTGTTTTATTAGATGGAATGAACATAAATAAATAAAATATGATTAATAAATGTGATTACAGTTATCCAATAAATTTTAGAGGCTTCAAATAAAAATTAATCCAATTTTAAGCATAAAAAACATGAGTATTTTTAAAAGGTCATTTTACCTTCTTTTGATGGAGAACCCTTTTTAAATCTTTGTTTTTTTAATTTTATATGTTTATTTTAACAAAATAATATTATTATTTTGAATATTGACATAAAAATTTACTTTGTATGAAATATTGGTATTTTTCTAATAAAGTACATTTTTAAGGAATATTGAAAAATACTAAATTTTCATTCAAAACTACCTTTTAATATAATTTATTTATATAGATATATTGTAAATTTAATTGGTTTTAAATTTTAATTTTATTATATTTTTATAATTTAATCCAATGATTGTCATTGGATGTAATTTCTCTTTGAAATTGGACATAAACGCATGACTATCTTTTGATGGTTTTTACTTCTTAAAAACACGATTTTTTGGTTTTGACAATGAGAATTAATTTTAAATTAATTTATGCAACTTATGAGTTATTAATTCTGAAAAATTCATTCCTTATTTGGAATCAGGAGATCCAAATTGTGTAAATAGGTAACTTTTATTTTTAGACATTATGAATAGTAACTTTAGTAAATTATTTATTTACGATGTTTAAAGTGTAAATTTAGTATATAAGGTAAAAAATAATATTATCAAAATACTAAATTACCCTTAAACATGTATTAACCCTATTGTATGGAATATATCCGCCATGGGAATCCTTGGGTTGATTTGAGGGCCCCATAGAGCCACTTATTTGTGAAAATGACATTCAATTACTTGTTATTTAATTTTAAAGAAAATATAACCTAAATATGAATCTTTTATAAAACAATTATTATATGGGGTTATGTAAGTGATCCCTTATAATATAAATAGTAATTAGAAAGATAAAAATATTTCCTAAATCATGGTATTTAATTTACAATTTTTAGACATTAAATAAATAAATTTAATTATGAAACAATGTTGATGTAGTGATTATTTCATTAATAAAGGATTCAAATATATGATATAATAAATGTTAAAATAAATGTAATTTTTTTATTTTGATGTCATCCATGAATTTTTTGGGTTTTTAGTTCAATGTTATCTTTGTATTAATGACGTTTTTTTGAATTAATCATGTTTTTATGGATTTCTAAAAAAGACATAATATAAATAGTGTCAAAATTGACATAATTAATATTTTAAAATATAAACTATTTTATTAAAATTTTTAAAATTAATAAGAAACTATTATTGAGCCAAATAGTTATAAAAAATATAAAATTAAATTATTGACTCTTTAATTGGATATTTTTCATGTTTTGGTAACTATTTTGATTCTCAATGTGTCAAATGCTTGATAAAACAATAAGAGAAAAAAAGGGTTAAATAAAAAAGATAAGGATTAAAAATATCCAAAACAAATATAATTATTATTAGATGATTTTATTTCTACTTATAATAATATTATATTTGAACTAAAATATTTTCTAGTCATTTATAATTGAAATTGAATTTATAATAAATTAATATTTCAAGATATTCCTTAAGTGCCCCTCCTCTCTATTATAAAAGGCCACCACTTCTAACCCATACTCACACCTCTCAAGCCCCCTTGTCTCAACCAGAATATTCCCAAATAATCTCCCAACATCCCTCTATTAATCATATAAGACTTAATTTGGGTAGAAGACAATTCTATAAAGCCTTTTGCCTCAAATCAATGGGAGTTACCCGATTTAGATGTAATTTCTCCTCTCAAGTTCTTTTCTTTTATTTTTATTCTATACTCCCTATTCTATTCTTATTATTTTATTACATAAAAAAACCAGTATAATCAATATAATGGGATGTTTTAATGAGAATTATTCTGCCTACACTTACACACACCTACATCTAATGGATTTAGAAAATACTGTTTTTGTGGACGGTGAACTACTCCCTCACGAAATGATGATTGTTCAATTATTTCCTACAGCCTCTCATGGTGTCCATTATTATGGAACTATATTTATATATGGTATATATAATATTTATATTTTCTCTATTGTTCTGCATTTTTCATTTACTACAAACATTTATTCTTTCTACAAAGCATAAATACGATAATTTCAGTTGGGGATGTGTGGGCTACCACCCCCTCACAGTGAAATGACTTGTTCATTCTATACATGGAACATATAAAGAATAAAATTAATGAAAATATGTTACATATAAAACATAGATATTATAATGGAATTATAATATACCTATGTATCATTTAGTTTTCATTCCATTAAAATTGAAAAAGAAATGAATGTAGCGTTCATGCGTAAGTATAACATACCGTCTCCATGAACGGTGCATTTCATTTTCATATATCCAAATGTTATGAAATATCCTGAAATAAATATATAATTGATCTAAATACATATATACAGGATATATATGAAATTTATATCATGAATACAATTTTGGAGATAATGGACTTTTGACCACATGGACAATTTGTAATTATAACAAGTTCATTTATAAGTCAAGTACCAAATATCGACAAAAGACCGATATGATATTGAATAATTATATGATTTTTATATCAAGTAAATAAGTTATATAAAAGGATTATTAAACTTTAAATGTTTCTTAATCAAGTAAAATTAACTTATGTTTATTATTCATGGAGATAAATAATGAACAAGGAAAGTCAGACACAAGGTAAGGGAACTTCTTAACCAAATTTGCCTTCATTGGACTGATCATATACTTCTTGATTATGTCATACTATGATTATGTGGGATATAATTTTTAATGAATTATCTTGTATTTATAATTTATTAATGTTTATTTATAGTGAATACACATTATCGATCTATTTTACTTACAAAATGAACATTGTAACTGAACATTTCACCCTCCTCTTTTAGTAAAAGACTTATTTGTTGTTATGTATTTTAATTAAAATTTTCTTAGGTTGGGATATGTTATTATATATCCTTATTTCTATAAATTTTATGTCCAAGTGATAAGAGACCATTTTCTCTCCCATTAACTAATTTTCTGAATTTTAAAGTGATGCTGTTAAATAGCTTAATTTTCACAAGGGAATTCGTCTCAATATCCATTGATTGAGGCATACATTGATTTACACATGACATTAATTTTTACAGTGAATAAAACCATTTGAATTTTAATTTCATTCAAATGGAATCTTTTTTTTATGAAGGGTTTTACTAAATTAAAAAATGAATGTTTTTTTAATGTACGTGGTGACAATGATTTTTCAGCTGCCGTGAGTAGATTTTGGATATTTGGATTATTTAACAAGCTGTAGTGTTTTTTTAAAGTAAAAATAAATACCATATATCCCTTTTAAGTATTTTGGTATTGGAAATGGTTTTGAGAAAGAATTTATTATGTTAATATCTGGAAATGATATATTATAATTTCATTGTGGAAATGTTATCTTTCTGTTATGCTTGTCTTATGTGTTATGAATATTTTGTGGTTCTTGGGAATTGATTACATATATGGGTGTTTGGGTGATAATCCTTGATAGAGTGAGCATGAGATAGCTCTATAATGTATTGGGTAATGTGATGGAGTTAAATGTTAATGTTTATCCTAATAGATTTAGGGAATATACCATGATGGGTATTTAAAATATAACTTCCTATGTAGCTGTAAAAGCTACAATGTATGTATGATATGGATTCCACAAGTTAAATTTTTTATTTAAGATTACTATACGTTATTCATAAATATTATGATTTCATGAGGTATATTAAGGAGATTATGTTTTGTATACATTTATTGACTAATGTTTTCTTTCTATATTTTATAACTCTTACATATATGTTTATGCTCATACCATGTTTTTGAAATGTTTTTCACAGGGTATAAGGAAGGGTAAGAGAAAATATAAATTCAAGAATATTTATATCAAGAAAATAATTCTTTTTTTATTTAAGGTGTTTTATTATTGTGAATCAAATTGGATAGGTTAGAAGTTTCTACTTTGTAATCTTTTGATATGTAATGTAATATTTTCTACCTAATTAGATAAAACTATAAACTAGAAAAGATCCTCAATGTGAATTCATGAAATAACTAAGGATTTTGTAATGTTTAAGGTAGGGGCCTTATAATTCAGCTCATATCACGCTTTTTTCATGAAAACATACTCTTAAATACATTAGGGCATAAAAAAACATTCACAAAATCTCACTTAGAGTATCTCATAAGGTTCTTCTTGTCAAAAGTGTCCCAAAACATCAAACATCTTTTCAAATGGACACACATATAGTATATTACAGTTTTATTTGTAAAAAGGTATGCCCTAGGTCCGGGATGGGTGTGGCCCAACCCACCAGACCTGACCCAACATGGTGCGCCCAACCCGACCCAATATATCTTGTATTGGTCCAGCCTATCCAGGTTCGCTATGTGCAGCTGGAGGGGCATGTATCACTAGGCCGGATAGAATCGGCTTGCTGGGATACTTTGTACAACCTGGTGGGTCGCTAGATCAGCCTGACTCAATTGTTCAGGCCTGCATACAGTGGGCCAGTTTTCACCATTATACATTTCCCACTATGGTTGCACCCCATATTCCACACAATCTACCCTGACCACTTGGGTCATTCGGTCAAGGAGGCACCAGACCTTATTTCGCATGGCCAACCCACCTCCTTCACCAAAACGAGTGACCTCAACACCACTGTTGGTTCTGTCTGACATGACTCATATTTACATCACTCTTCTGCCACTACGACATCATTCCAGGGACCCTTCTCACCTCTCGTGGACTCCTCCACCGTAAGCTCCCTATGACTTGGTCTCCGCCGAACAATGCCTGGATACCACCGCCGGTGGCCCGCCAACGATAGCCTGTCGATGCCTTACTCTATCCGGCCCCACCTCACATGTCAGGCATGTGGCATGGCCCTTCCGATGCCTTCTGTATCCATCTTGTTGCACCATTGTGTTATCAGATCTCCAGTATTAGGTCGATGTTCCTTGGATCTAAGGTGCAGTGATCATTTGATCATTTTTCATGTGGAATCGAGAGTGTGGAAAGCATGGTAATGAGGGAAAAGACAAATCACATGAATGCCAAAATGGATAGATCTTGTCCTTGTTCATGTCATACTTGTTATTTTCATGATAGAATGTTTAACAAACCACAATAAAATGTTATTCAAAAATATTTATCATCTCTTTAATCCCAGTAATAAAATTTATTCTGCAAGAATGATAGAACCTAAAATCCACATGTTCTCAGGTTGGTCTGCATTCATCATTTGAATCAAAGATTATACAAGTAATAAAAATGTGATTAACACCCTACCTCAAGGTTGGATCAATTTTTGATGAAGAATCAGGTTCCATTTCGTCATCGATCCTCGATCTGCTGGTGCTCTTCATCGTTTTCCAATGACATTTATGTCTACATTCCATATTGGAATTTATAGGGTTATGAAGATAAACATGGATTCGTAAATATAGGCATTAATTTAAAAGAAATCAAAAAAGATTCAAATAAAATATTTTTCTCAAAATATTTTAATGACGATTATGTCCAATTTATAACATTCGTAGTCAACCTATATCAGTCGATGTTAGGCCCCAACTAAGGTAAAGTCGATTATCCGAATGCAACAGTGCCCTTAGATTTCTAATCCAGACACCCATTTAGATGTTTTATCATTTAACTGAAAACCACCTATGCAATATATTAAAAAAATAACATTTTTCATAATATCTTTCTGGGAAAATCAGGCCTCAAAATATCACACCGTCATAGCTTCTAGTTTCATAATTGTCATAACTAATTTACCAATTTAATACTAATAAATATTTGAGTCACTACAAAAAAAGTTTTATAGGAAAATATCTTCTTACACATTATTTTTTATATTTTAATTTTTATAATTATTAATTGATGTATTAAATATATATATTTTTATTCTTAAAAAACATATTAAGGTAAAAAAACCATATATTAATCTATTTTATTTAGATGATATTAATATAACTAATTAAAAATAAATAAATTGAAAAAAATCATTTTACTTCAACCATGGTAATTAATCTTTAATCTCATTGATTTATTTCTAAAAAAGAAAATTATTACTGTAATTAATAAATATTATGTATATAATTATTAAAACTATAATTGTAATTTAATTAAAAGAAATTAATATGTTTATGGGAAAATAATTTTAACATTATTATATATTAATCAATTTTTTTTTTCAAAAAGTGTATTTTTTGTTAAAAAACGTAAGATAAACATATTAATTGTTTTTAATTTCACAGAATAAATTGGTTTAAAATTTAAAATTTAAATGATATGTGGCATCAAAAGGAATATAAAACAATGTTTTAACAAATACTTGTTTTATTAAAAGAAAAGAACACAATTTTTTTTATTAAACAATGTATTTTTAAATGAAGTATATTATTTTTAAAAATTAATGTTTTAATATTTAAAACTATATTTTACCTTTGATATGGGTTTATAAATATTTAGTTAGTACTTATATAATTATAAGTAACATTTTTTAAAAAATGTGTATTTTTTTCTATTCACACATATATTACTATTTTAAAAACATCCAAAAATTTAATATTAATACAATAACTTTATGAATAGTTAAAATAAGTAATTTATGTGGGTAAAAGGAAAATATGAAATACATAAATTAATATTTTAAATGTATTCATGAATTATGAATCATAAGAGTGTCCATTTTTTATCCTTCGAGATATTTTTTTTACTATAGTTAGGTATTTAGAATTACATCCACCCTAAACTAGAAACATTGGTCCCCAAAATATAGGTATATATACATGTTGAAAAAAATATTGATATTTATTTCCCATATATTCTTTAAGACATATGGTTACCTCATCTAGTTTTTTATTTCTCATAACTACATTCACCAATTGAGTTTTCCAATTCCATAACCCATTATATTAGGTGTTAGGAATTTGGATATGGTCTTCATCATAAAAAATGTTTGGCTCCATCTTTGTTCCCTAATATGTGTGATGAAGTATTTTATGTTGAATGTTATTCAACCATAATGAACCATTTATTACATCATGTTCCATAGAATTATTTGTTGACATATTCAATCAGTATAATAAAACTCTGATTTCTTCTTGTATGTCAAAAAGAATAATGATCGTAGGACATAAATTCTCTTTTTTATATTCTTATAACTCTCCCACATTGTTAATCCATTAAAAATACATGATTACCCACTATAAACGCCATTCCATTCCTTTTATTATTAGTACAACTAATTTTTCTATTGGCGGATACCTTAATATGGTACAAAATAGTATATATTATTATAGTAATCACCTAAATAAGATTTGGAGAAACTGGCTATATTGATCGATATTATTCTATAGTGGTTGGAATATGAATCCACATCCAATAAAATTCATCATACTGTGATATTATGAGTCCAAAATGGAAGATTTCACTATTTAAAAAATCCATAAATGCAATATATTCATATTATATACCATGTAAGTAAGGAAAATATAATCCTAACCTATATTCCAATGTCATGAATCTTCTTTTGGATAACCCATGAATTTATGGATAATATGAAGGGAATATATATATCTCAATATAATGAGACCTTTGAAGAATATTTAGAAATTTCAATGTGAACTGTGGGAAACAATTGATATAGGTTATCCTTGAATATTTAATATTTCAATTATATAGATCTAATAAAGGTATTAATGGTGTATATGTTCTAGTATCACTAAAAAAATCTGACTATATATAATGGATATTTACAATGATATATATAGATCCATTCTTCATTATTTTCATAAAAATTCAAATGAAGATGTGAATTGTAATATTTTCCAATTTGAATATTGGTTTAAAGATAGGTTCCATCACACCCTTCAGATATTTTATACCACCCTTAACATTCCATGATACTATGAATCTAGAAACATAGTTTATAATTTCCCACTTTCTTCCAACCCACCAAAAAATTTCTCTTAAATATAGTTTTACAAACTAAACACTGTGGATCAACCAGTTACTACCCTAATCCAGCGTCCAATAGTATAGGGGTTGTTTACTAGTGATGAGTCTGAAAATATAACAAATGGGAGGAATTATCCCCATGTATATGTACACATTCACACATTTCCATGTTAAAAAATATGAAACGTTAAACAATCGAAAATAATGCATTAATACATCTAAGATCCCAAAAAAATGTAAAATAATAAATTAATGAATGAAATAATTTGACAAAATAAAAGAACAAACAAAATTGTAAAGAGGACATCTTACTCTAAGGGAAAGGAAACAAATTAAAATTAATGCTCCTAGTAACAACCTTAATCTGACATGATCATGTTATTCTCAACTCGCTAAGATTCTTCCCAATACAATATCAAATTGGCTATTTTTATCCCAAGACATACATGTATAGGAACATCGCATGCATGGGTGATATGAAAATACCCACTAGGATCATGTGAAAAAACATAACAAATTGATCCTATTATAGTAGGATCAATACAATATATAACAATAAATTTATACCATAAATACTCATATATATTTATGAAAGACACCCTAACAATAGGTAGGCATAACTAACTTCCGATGACATGTTTTTTTGTGAAAAAACACTCGTTAATGGATATTACACTTCATGATCCATTCTATTATAGGAAAAAATAGATGAATAGGTCTATATGAATAGGAAAATTCCACTAAATCTCCCAATTCTATGAAGAAATATATAATCATATAGGGGTTGACGCCCATAACCATTGTGGGACACCACGAACCCCATCTCGAAAAAACCTATATATGGGAGATCATATTCCATTTATTCCAAAAACCCTAAAGATATGAAATTTTTGATGGATAATCAATGCCCTGATCATGGGGTTTTTGTTTATCCAATAATCCCCACTTAAGGAACAAATATGGTAGATAATCTCACACTAGTGTCATGGAGGGACACCTCATCTCTCTCTAAGGAACATCCTCAAGAGGGGATCACCAACCTATGATGTGGATATGAAACCATGCTGAAACCTTGTGGGAATGGACCAATAGAATATAAAAATCATATAATAGTCTAAAATAATGAAATGAAGACCAAAAAATACTTTTGAAGGTGGTACACATTGGGTACCCTGGGTACACTATGTGTCCAGCTATTCTCAAGTCTATCCATGTGATAAATCCATATATGGAATGTATATATCAACATACATGGTGTGAAGACGATGTTCATAGTGTATAGAGACACATAGAAACCTAACCATATATCATGGTCATGTCTGTATCCTTTGAATAATAGTATACCAACCCATATATAGTTGGTCATCTCAGTTTCAAATTACATGGACTTCTATTTTCTGTGTACTCCTACACGTGTTTGTCTACCCTAATAGGTAAATAATGATCCTCGTGGGGTGGTCACATTCCATGTGACATGGGTCAAACTATGTGTGATCTTTAACACTATCCTAAAACCCTATCTACTAGTGAGTGTTTCCCACATAGTGTGTAATACTTTAATACACATGATACAACTCGTGATTTTATAGATTCATCGACGTCTCTTCCACACCATTCTTCACATTATTAGATCCACCTCCCTAACTAGAACAGGTAGATCATTTTTTAGCATGACATTTAAAAACATCATTTTATATAAATTTAGTCTTTAATCTACTAAAAAATATCCATTCCATTCTATCATTTTTTTCTTCAAAAAATAGTGAAGAAAAAAATTGAAAATCCATTCTGACCCACCTATTATTATACATTTCCATCATATCACCTAAATATCAAGATCGATCATGATCCACACTATCATTATGGAACTTTTGTGTTATAAAAGGAATTCAAAATGATTAAATTCCTAGTATTAGATGAACCACATGCCCAAAGAAGACACCCTAGTTAATGTGGCGATGAACTGGTGACGAAATAAAAAATCCTCAAAATATGAGGAATTAACCTCATAATATCTTTATTTGGACATGATCTTAATTCTAAATAAAGAATAATAAATAGGAATATCATGAGAACTTAAAAGGTCCAAAAAATCATTAGTAATAATGATACTTGACTTTATCTCGATTATTGATCATTGAATAAGAAATATCTCCAACAGTCACATGAATCTATAGTGTTTAAGAGGAATACCGTGAGGAAAATATACATCTATTAATTTAAAAGAGTCTGTCACCATGGTTTTGGGTTCAAGTCCTTTCTATGGAAATGCTTAAGATCTATGTAAGGTATCACTAGATACTCCTCTACCTTGTGTTGAACCAGGATGGAAGCTCAAGTGTCATTACACGTAGGCCTATGGATGGGGAAGTACATAAAGGTTGTCAATTGTGGGTGACATCACAACTATACCTTGTAACCCCTAGGCCTAAAAAATTGATTTACTTATGAATTTAATGAAAATTTTGTAGCACAAGGGTATAAGGGAGAAAACCGAAAGTAATGAGATCTAGGGATTTGTGTGATATAAATTTACACTTCAAACCATGATAGTCTCTGTGATGAACCCTAAAAGTTTTCATATTAGGAATTGTGAATAATTTTCTTTTGTGAATAAGACAACTGTAAAGATTCAATCATTGGGTGATTTTGTTACAAAAAAAGTGGATTTTTTTGAATTCATCAAGGCCACTACTAGCATCACATTCTCTGATTTTGAGTCACCTCCTCCTAGAAGGGTGATCAAGAAATGGAATGTCGAGCATGTTTTGGAAAATAAAGATCCAGTTGACAAAATGATCAATATTTGAAAACACATGATTATCACTTGGGTTGTGATTTCTAATTGTGTGAATTTTTGGATGATTAATTATCTAAAAAAACAATTTCAAAATTGGGGTGATTTGTTGAACCATGCATTATATAAATGGGTAGAATATATTACCATTTTGTATTCAAAGATAATGATAGTAAGACGTGTTCATGGACCATGTGGTCAATTGCTCTAATACTTGATTTCTTATGAATTTGGGAATGTGAATGAAACCCTAATCAATCCATTGTCCAGAATACTCAAGCATAATTATAGATTTGGAAATTATTGTTGAATTGTCTCTATTGGCATCTAAGAATTTTATGGGATATCACTTCATTAGTGGGGACTCCTATCCGATTGGATAATAAAACTGATAAACCAATGCTTTTTCGCTATGCGCGTGTGTTGGTGGATGTTGAAAAATCCATAACACTAGTTGAGGAATCTATCCTAACAATAATTGATGATAGCATGAGTCTTGTTATTCAATATGAAAGAATCCCTAGGTTCTTCTCTCATAGTAGTTTTTTTGGTCACAAGATTTATGAATTCCAGTGAATAATGAAATGCACTTTTTCAAGGTAAAGGGGAATGATGATATTACATGTAGATGGAGGAAGGGGAAAGATACCAATTAGAATTCCCTCCTAGAGGTGCAAGTGAATGATGTTGATGTGGACTCCCATAAGAAGGAGGATCTTGCTGGCTAGCTAATTGGAAAGGCAAATAGTGATGGTGATGACAGAACTATTAATGAGGTTATAATTAGTCAAACATCTAGAAATGTATTTCTTATTGAAAAGGAATATGATAATGATGAGGGTATCTCTCGCCATCTAAATTACAATGAGAATGAAACTGATGATACTGTTGAAGCGAAACTTCTAGATAGACCAATTGAATAATTGGATGATGAAGGTGATGCGAAACCTAAGGATGAAGGATTTAAAATAAGTGATCATTGAGGGTAGGTGATTATTGATTCTTGTAATATAGTAATGGACAACTTAATCATTGGAATTGGTTCTAATATAGGGACAGAATCAAATTTGTGTGTTCCTCCTCCTATTACTGGTAAGAAGGATGGACTAGATGAATCTGGGGGAAATATTTTCTACCCATTCCACATGATAACATTGTCTAGAAAGCACCCCAAACAGAATTCATGCTTGTGCTCTTTCATCCCACCAATAAGTTCACACCACTTACTCATTATTTCTGGGATTATGTATTTGAAAAAGTGAGGGCTCCTAGGAAGGTTGAAGCTTCTGAACATAAGGAGGAACGCAAAACAAATAATGCATCATTGACAAAATTTATTGATATTGTGTTTGAGTAAAATAAAATTCAATGGAAAAAATCAATTATAAGAATATTAAAGGACAAAAGGATGTGTAAAAGGGTAGTGGGCCCTCAACGAGGAAAAAATCCCCTCATAATGATGATCATTTACTGGAATTTTTATGGTCTGGGGAATCCTCCAACATCAAAATCCCATAGACATGATTTTATGTCCCAAAAACTATTGATTATTGGCATTATAGAGACCAAGATGGTTACTGAGAACTAAAAAGCCTTATAATGGGCCTCCCTTGGTTATAGTGTTGTTTCTAAAGACCGTGAGGACCTCAAAATGGGCAACTTGTTGGTCCTCAAGCACAAAAAACAACTCTTATCTTCAATCAGTCCTAGACATTAATGTATTTCAATATTATATTACTATCAATGAGATATATTTTTCCTCATTTTTATATGACTCAAATTCTTATCTCATACGAAGGAAGTCATGGGAAGAGCTTGTGGATAACACTATAAACATAATCCAGGAATGAGTGATTTTGAGTGACTTCAATGCTATTTTGAAACCTAAAGAAAAGGTAGGAATCATGTTCAAAAGAACTATTGCGGATGACTTATTGTACTCTATTGATAAATGTAGTCTTGAATTGGTGACTATTGTAGGAGATAGATTCAATTTAAGTTGGTATAGTATTCATGGAGGACAAGTTATTAGGATGGATAGATGTTTTATATATATAGATTATGGGAATTCTGTCATGGGTATCTCTAAAAACACTATGCCTAAACATCACTCTGATAATATTCCAATCATGGTTTTGATATTCACTAGAAATTCAAGGTTAGCCCTGTTACATTTTTGAATTTATAATGGATGATTTTACATGCTGTGGTGTAGGGAGTCCATTATAATGGTCTGGAAGGTGGATATTGTTGGCTTCCCCTTACATATATTTACATTAGAATTAAATAATGTAAAAAATACCTTACAGAGTAGAGTAATAAATACTTTTCCAACCTAGATATGCATATTTAGAATTATGTGGTATATTCAGAGGACTGTAAAATAAGGAATGAATTATAGAATACTCACTAAATGGATGAAATTAATTCTACTAAAAGGCTTGATAACGTGCCGAATGTCATAGAAAGGGTGGATCACAATAACTTAAATGTGAGGTGGTTGAAAGAGGGTGAAAGTATTTATAATTATTTAAAAGGATTCATAATGAATAGAATATTAGATTAGGGATATAAGCAATAAATATTAATTGATGCCTCTACACGAATAAGAGTGATATATCAAGTGATGTAGTGACTCACTTCCAAAATAATTACTCTAATTATGGGGTGGAAAAATCACATTTGATAGTTGATAGCATTACCTCATGTATTGATGAGCAACAATATAGGATCCTCATAATGTCACCTTTTTAAGAGGATATTAAGGAAGCTATTTTTTCTCATAAATTAGAGTGTGATGCTGGTCCAGACGGGTTCACAAATAAGTTCTTAATTCACTATTGGTATATCCTTTAGGATGAGATGACCAAGGATATTACATATTTATTCATTCATTCCTCTCCTTCATTTGGAATTAAGTTAAACTTCATTTCTCTCAAACCTTAGATGGATAATGTGATCAAAATTAAGGATTTTGGCCTATTTATCTTGGGAACTCTATTCCAAAAGTGATTTGAAAAATCATAATACCCAGGATGGGAGGTATCATTACAAATCATATTTTACACGTCAGTTTGGGGTTTTTCCAGAAAGAAACATTTAAAATTTCATGTTCACAACTTCTGAAAGTGTTAATTTAATGAAACAAAACCAAAAAATGGGATATTTTCATTAATGATTGATATTTCCCAGGATTTTGAAACTATCTAATGGAGTTTTCTATCCAAGTTCCATAAGAGGTACATATTCACTAATGCTTTTATGAGATTTATTTTTAGTATTCTCAGTTCTGCGAGGCTGTCTATTTTGGTCAATGGATCCCATAGAGGTTACTTCCCATGAACTATGGGTGTTCGTCAAGGATATACTCTCTCGAGGAATTTGTTTTCTATTTATGAATACTACATAAGTTTTTTTCATTAATGAGATTACTCACCTAGGGATTTAAAATAAAATTCACATTGGTATATATATATCTTTATTCCATCACGCATGATTTATGGTTATGAGATTCTCCTCTTTGGGAAACCATCAATAATGTCAATACATTCTATGAAATCCATATATAATCATTATGAAGAGGTGTCTTGTCAAGCTACCAGCTAGGATAAAATTTTTATTATTTTTGGAAATGGAGTCCATACTGGGTGGAAATATTATATTAATAAAACACTTGGGGGTAAGAAAAGGTTCCCTAAACTTCACTTACATGGGTGTTTTCCTATTTTGGGGCAGGTTCTAGGTCCATTATTTGAAAGATATATTTATTCAAGAATTGTCAACCATAATTCTAGTCAGAATGGAAAGACAATGTCACAGGCTGGTAGGCTTGGAAATATTAATTTTTTCATTACTTCCAAGCTTCTGTACACTATATTCATTTACTGATGGTCGAGAAGATTGATAAAAGATCATCAATGCATGATCAGAAATTTCTTATAGACAGGTTCTGTGAGTGAAAAAAAAATTATCTATTGATTGGATGGAATTTATTAAGCCTCATGATCTGGGTGGTCTTGGGGTTAAGGACCTCAGACCATTTAATGATGGCCTTATCAATAAGTTCTCTTAGAGTATTCTGTTTTATGATGACATGTCCACTGAATTTCTCTCTAGTAGATTCAATAATAATCTTCTAAATTGGTATCCAAATTACCTTACTTCTTCTATGAAGACCTCCCATCATAACTCCATTAATGATATCATGTATCAATACTAATGGCTGGTCAGTAGGGATTCTATGATAAAATTCATTCATAACACTTGTTTTGATAGACAATACCGACATTACTAATATGCCAACTGATATATTGGACATGTCTATTATTAATCTTGTGGCCCAAAATTAACCTACTACTATCTTTATCTCCCTTCAGGATTGTATGGAGTTTTAGTTGTATGTGTTTATGGATGAAGACACTTTGGTGTGGAAGACCAACCCTAATTGGCAATTTAATGGTATGGATTTTTATCTCATTAATTGTGATGGTTCCCATACACCACCAAAGTGGATGATGCAGTTCAAACACCATTTTATTCATATTTTTAGGCTTATTATGAATTTGTTTATTTTGAATAGATGGATTTTTACTGAGGATAATTTGATAATAGAAGGAAAATATAGTTTGTCTTGTTGTTGCTTCTGAATGGGTGCTGAAGAAAATAGACAACACCGCTTTCTAGACTTCCAGTTTTCAAAGGAATTATGGGAATATATCAGTATGATGTTTGGGATTGATTTGTGTTTGTGTAGGTAACTAGAGGACCTCCTGACTGACATCAGCGCTAGTGCATGGAGTGACAAGATTCAAAACCATCATTTGTTGGCTTCTTCTTTAGTTGTTCATGTCATTTGGTCATCATAGAACAAAAGTATTTTCAATAGTCATCCATAATCTATGCATTCTGGACATATGGATGTGAATAAGGACATCATTGTTGCTGCTGCTATCCAAACATGGTGCATGTACAATTCTGTTGAGGAACTTTAGTATCTTCATCTTCTTAGAGTATCATGAAGGCTAATGTGATCGCCCTCTTTCAAATTTATTCTTACAATCCCGCCAATTCCCTCCCACATCAGGGTAAATATTGATAGCGAAGACACTGGAATTCTTGGACCAGCGAGCTATGGAGCAGTCTTCCAGACCCATTGTGGTTTTTTAAAGGATAATTTCATCATTTCATTGGGCATGATACTATATATGAAGATGAGATTTGGGGAGTCATTTATTTAGTTAAGCATGATATTCAACACAATTGGTCATCCTTATGGATTTGATCTAATTTATAACTTGTGGTTAATGATCTCAAAGCACATTCTAGGGATTTTCTATAGAGGTTCCTTCTATAATAGATTGAATGCATCCGTCTCTATAGGTAGATTAAAATAACTGTCTCACATGCCCATCAGGATATCAACCATGTTGATGACACCCTTTCGAAGAAAGAAATTGTTGAGATGAGTACCATGTTGTCTTACAGGGTCCCTGATTGCTGATCCATGTTTATTGATAATGACATTAGGGGTGTAACCCACTCTCTTTTATGTAAACTTCCTTGTGGGGTTTTTGACAATATCAGCTTAATTTCGTTTAAAAAAGAAATAGAGGGTTGGTTTCTACCGGACCCTGATCTTCCTGGTAAAGGAAAAAATAGTTCCTATTTCATAATAATGAAAACAAATAAATCTATTTTGTTATTTTATTTTCTAATCTTCATGATTTTGTTTCCCATAAATCCATTTTAGATAATTATTATGTATTGTTTAGGGTACAACTTGGGTTCCAAACTCAGTGGCACGCTCAAATTTCTGATATGGTCCCACTTTCAGTATTTATTTAATTTTTTCATGAGAATTGTGCATTAGTTTTATTTAATATATTTAAAATATTTCGAACAATAATTTTGGGCACACCAGGCCTCAAAATACAATTTCTCTTATGTAATTTCTCTGAAAAATATTCCATATAATATCCAAAAAATAATACACATAAAATCCAAGTAATTAGATTATTCCCACATGGAACATTTCATCCCAAAATATAGAAATGAATTCTAAATGACGAGGCTAATACACTCACACTTGAATATCTTAATCTTAGGTTCTCTTCTAATGATTCATGTCCTTCCTCCAGACACATAGATGGATAATAAAATTCCCACAAAAAATCATCTCTATCTAATCCTTGATCTCTTCTAGGTACCATAAAAAGTTATCACCATCCTCGATGTCTATATCACCCCTCTCGATAAAATGTTATAGTGTTTTCACATACCTCATTAGCTGTGAAATGGGGAAGACGTCATGTACGTAGTCTAACATTGGTGGTATAGAGAAGTTTTATACAACCATTCCATCTTTATATAGTATCTAAGAAAACTAATTTATGATAGATGTTACTTGTGGTTGTGAATAAATATCATCAATCCATGATGATTTTGACCCTTAGGAACACATGATCTCCCTATTTGAACTCTAGAATTCTCCATCATCGATCTTTATAAGTCATCTAGTGGCTCTATGTAGTCCGCATATAGTCATGTATGATCTTCACATTCTCTATAGTAGCTCAAAAATAACTCCGGTATGTTGAGTGATGAATCACCTAGACCAGTACTACAATATGGTGACCTTTATAATCACCCATACAATGCATCAAATAGTGTCACACCAATAGGTTATTGTTAGTTTTTTCTATAAAAAACACTATTAATGGTATGTGATCATTTCATTTATGAATACTATCCAGGAAAACCCACAATATTTCCTCCATGACCTAGACGGTTCTCTCTATTTGGATATCTGTCTAGTGGAGAATCCTTATTCTCAAATGTAAATGAGTCCCAAAATCATCTACAACCCTTTCCAAAACCAAGATGTTGAGAAAGAGTCATGGTCTGATATTTTCATCAAGTGATATCCCCTAAGTCAGACTATCTCTCACTTGTATATATGTCCCATGCATTCTACTAAACTCTATTATCAAATAGATAGGATGTGGGATGACATGGTGTGTAAATCTATAATCACCCTGATGGAATAGTTTCTCTTGGGCATACAATGTAGTATCATAAAAATATTATATTCATAGCTCACCACACCTCAACTTTGGAACCTCTTTTGGTTGAACTAATCCTACTGCAACCAAGTTATCATCAATCACTTAATGAAAAGTGAATTATCTAGAGAGAAACTCATCAACTCTTTTATTCAGCCATGAATTCTAAAATAGATTTCAAACGTACTAGTACATATCTTTCACAACTAAATGTACTACCATAGTTGTTGTATGGAACATACACTTCACCTCCTCCATCAATGGAAAGGTACCAATGTTCATCCTCTAAAAATGATAGCATGCTCCTTGACTTAATAATATCAATGGAGAGCACATCCAATATATAAATGAGTTTGTATGGGGCCACTGTTGGAATATCCATGATTATAATCACTAACATGACATTAATGATGTTGGTGAGAAACAATCAATTTTAGATATGGTGCATTATTCAAGTCCAAAAAGGACAAATATAATGAGGATAATTATTCCCATTCCTCATCTAACATCTGAGAACAATATTTCCTATGGATAGAATTTTACACCATGCTCACCGTCCTAGGATTATAGACAATCTCAAATTTATATTCATGTTTTAACTATATCCATCACCTCTATATAAATTTAATTTCATTCAATGATAATTTATATTTGAAGCTCTTGTGATTTGTATAAAGTATTACATTCTCTTTCATTAGGTTGTGTCACCACATCATGAATGAAAATAATAACACTACTAACTGAATATTATGGGTCACATAGTTCCTCTCATGTGGTATAAATATTCATGAGACGTAGGAAATAACAACCTACCTCTACATAAAAGCAACCATGTATGTTCTATGATGCATTTTAGAACCCTACATACTTGACACCATCCACTCAAAATCTCATGTTGGGATAGATCTTAAAATTTTGGCTCAAATCAATAAATAACTTCTGGAACCTTTATGTCTACATGAATGTATACCCCTTACGGGTCAAGGCATTAAAAAGGTTCTTTCTCTCTATAGAAATTAGGTACCAATCTCCCATAGTACCCTTCTAACCTAAATAAACTATAAACCTAAGTAACATTATTAAATTTTTTATTTAGTAAGAACTTCCACAACCTTCCTTAGTTTCATTACTTCTCCTTTATTTGATATGATGTTTCTTATAAAGTGGAACTATCAAATCCAAAACAAATGATATGAGAGATTATTGTAATGATGGTTCTCCCAATGTCTATCCAAGACCATCCACATGTTTATCAAGAGATCCAACTTGGTTTCGAAATACACTGAGATGTAAATAATTATGAATACCACAAAAATCTCTTTCAAATGATGGATGATCTGATTCATAAGTCCCATAAACACTAGTAGGGATATTTTTAACCAAAAAACATCACCAAGTACTCATAATGACCAAAGTGATAACTGAATGTCTTATTCCATATACCCTCATCACATACTCATTGATTGTGATCCTAGCATCATAGTTTAATATTTGGGAACTATCTCACCCTTATAAACAAATAAATGAGTTCATCGATCCATGGTGGTGGATTCATATTCTTCATGGTCACCATGTTGAAGTTATGTAAATATATACAAAACCTCCATCTCTTTTACAAGTCTTGAAAATCATCTCTAAGGAAACTTAACGGGAAAGTCTGGGTATCAAAATTCCCTTCTCTTATAGGGCATAAAACTACACCATCATCTCTAAAAAATATACTGGAGAAATTTTAAATGATATATTAAATATTAATTCCATTTTGGTATGTAATTCATTAATGAATTCTACCACTTAGTTAGTATATAACCAAGTAATCTCTCATGAATTACAACCTGACACTCCACCACCAAAATAGGAAAACAATAGCTTAAATATTCCACTACATAATGAATCATTATATCCAACATTTGATTAATTAGATTAACTCTCCTTTTCAGTATATCATATTACTTCCGAGTACTAAATTTCATTCACAACGGAAAACCATATTCAGTCATAATGTACAAGCATAATTATCTTCATACAATAATTAATCTATGAATAAATTTTGTATAGACAGTCCATACATAACATTATGTTTTGAGACCTCATTATAGTTAAAAATAGATCACATAAAAAACACTCACCTCCATGTGTCATAACGAACTTTAGTCAATGGAGTTCAATCACTAAGTCACGATATGTCAGATTCTCCAAACACAATTTACAAGACAATAAAACAACTAGTAACTCTATGTCTCAATATGAATATGTTCTAAGGAATGAATAGTTCAATCCATATTCAATTATTACGACATAAAATTTAGAAATGGAATAGATCAAACCTCATATCAACCCTAGATTCTCTAGGTCATAGGACACCATAGTCTATATCTGGCCTTGTCCCTATCCACCAACTCCATGATGCTCACACATGCTATTTGGGGGAGTGATGGTAATTGGTAAAACCTCTGAAAAAATATTTCTTCCCTCCCAGAACCTCCTCCAAATTTGCATCCTATGAACCACCCAAATAGTTCTTTTTTTATGTCTCTGATGTCCCTAAAATATCATATGATAAATTCTATGATGAGTTGGAAAATTTGAGTCAGGTATCTGAAAACATTGAAGTAGAAACCTCACATCTACCTCGGCTAATTCGAGAAACCATAATATCCCTTAAAACCTAATACTATGTATTGGTTTCTCCTCATAAAGAATATAACATGATTGGGTTTATGTGAATACATTTAAGTTAATTCATTTCAATTCTCAGCCACCAGGTTCCCACTAATGGCACCCATTACTGATGTATTCACTTCCGAAAATATCTCTACTTTAAAGTCTCACTCGAGCAATACATCATTGGTGGGAATGCAAAGGGATAAATCTGAAACCATAATATCCAATCATAATCCCTTCTACATGGTCTGATCCCTTTAAAATGATCTCTCATCATATCCAATGAGTAACATGATAGATCTGTAAAACTTGCCGTGTTCTCTACCATGGTTTGACCCACTTATAATAAAGGCCAATGATCCTATATTAATATAAATTATATCATGGATATGTATAACTCATATCTTAATGGACACACATTTTCTGACTAGTAATGTGTTTTATCCATTTCTGATAGAGTCACTAGGCTCATCAATCTCCAAAAATATAATATGATAAGACTCACCATGATGACCACTATCTGATCTATATGTGTCTTAAGAAGGAAGTTAATGTGAGTGGCTGCCTCTAGTTGGTCCTCATCCTACTAGGGATGTGTATCACCTATAAATAAGGATGGTCACTCCCTCGAAAAATTGTGAAATTCACACATCCTAGGTTTATCCTAAACCAGTAATACCATTACTAGATTCTACTAAATGTGTGATGGAAAAAGTTTTAATCCTCTTAGAGGATTTATATTGGATATAGGTCCAATTATTAATATCTCATCAATAGGTGGATCATAAACATGATCATGTAGTGGAATCTTGGATAGTTGTCTACTTATAGGCATCATGAAATAAAACATTATGTTCCATGGTCACAGAGAATATCTATGAAACTCACTAAGGAAGGACATTGAAAACAAAACCAATTGTTATATTATGCATGTAAAACAAATTACCTTCAAAAAAATTTATATACACCAAGTTGAATGGTAGGAGATCAATGTCTTGGTGTGTGTATACATTGGCCTCCACATCAACACTAGAGTCCTTGACCTAAATGTCAAACCCAAAAGACTAAAAATTGTTACCACAAATCAATCTCAATGTCTCTAGTATAAAGAAAGAACTGAAACATTAGATTACACTCTTTATGAACCCAACACATAGAAGTGAAACCCATAACTAACCCATGCCTAGTACTAATAGGGTAGGAGTGGTAGACTAGATATGAGAAGGAATATCCCAAAAAATGGGATACAATAGTCTATATCTTCACACACACACACACATCCCCAATTCCAGGAAAAGATTAAATGTAAATCCATTAAAAAATTCTTGAATACATATATGATTCAAAAAAAACAAATGACATTGATGTATGGAAATCCAAAATGTGGCCAAAAGCATGACCAACCAATATCTGTAATGATTCTAACAAACTACAAGGGTGAGGAAAAAGTCAAATGAATATTCCTCAAAAACACTTAAGTCTAAAAATATCTGGCTATGCTCCACCCACTATGTGTCCTCCGTGGTTACCATCAAATTTGAATTTTTTTGAAAAAGGCATTACACATACGGGAAAATCTCATACAGGCCTGTGCATAACAGTACCTTGTTAAACAAACAAGAAAAACTAAACATGAAGAACCATGTATAGAAATCTAAATACATGATATAAAAATCAATGTACAATAGAACCACCAAAATATACTAAGGAAATACACCATGTCCCCTGAGGGTTATAACCAATTTCCATCGACCATATTGTTCACATGGAAACACACATTCTGGGAGATTCTACTCAATGATCCATACTATCATCAATGAAACATGATAAAGTGGTCTAGATAATTATCCCCTAACAAACAAAATTAATTGTTCTAAGAATTCCTTGACACTCATATTGTAGTTCTTTCCCAGAACTGCATGAGAAAACAAAAATCCCAATTTGGGTCAACCTACAACATAGGGAATGGAATTTGAATGATAAGAACAACCTATATAAATGGAATAATATATGGAAAATCAACACCCTACTCGGGGGGTGTGGGTCACATAAATTCCACAAAACCCACATACAGAACAATGGTGAGAGAGGATCAATCTCCATTATGACATAGTTATACCACATATCTACCTAAGGCTTAGCCTCTAGACTAGATCACAATTCAATGATATTGATGTAATATTGTACTATACCAATAATGGAATGGACTAATTAAATACTCTCAGCTAATATAGGTCCATAAACAGAGACAATTCTATTCAATAACTCTTTAATGGGGTACATTTCTTGTATTAGGGGTACATGTCTTGTCCAACTATCCCAATTTCTATCACCACATAGATTAAAAACTATATAGTTTCATAAAATGATTATAGTAGTATGGAAGTTTATTATCACGAGATACATTAAAAACCATATAGTTTGAATATTTATAAAAAAGGTCGACAAAATACCTTTTGGAAAAAATTATAAAGATTCATTCAAATCCATATTTAAAATTCCTAGATAAGATAAAATACCCAAAAAAATAATTGGAATAAATTAAATAGATTCACTAAAATTAAATTCTAAAATTTTGACCCTGAAGAAAAATATATTCTCTTAGAATAACAATTAAATCATATTTTTGTGTAAATAATTATTTTATTAAATAATTTAAATACAATTTATAATTATGAAAATGAAAAAATACTTAAATATGTAGTGTATATTAATATTATGGATCTTATTTATTATAAATTATAATATTCTATCAAGGAAAACAAAAGAAATCCCAAAAAAATGAGATTATAAAATAGATGCCTACCTATTTAGTGTCATTTATATTGTAACCAAAAAAAAAATTAGACTTCAATTGAAAAATTAATAATATATATATATATATATTTATTTATTTTAAATAAATAAAAGGGTTAATATATACACCAAGAAAAATTATATATTTTAATGGCACAAAATTTGTCCCACTAGACTGTAAATTGAGATGAAATCCCTAATATCTCTCTTAAATTTTGATAAATGTGATTTATACTCTAGTATAAATATTTTATGCATGACTTTAATCATTACCATAATATTTTTTATGTATAAAATATGATATATTATCCCCTTTTAACATTTGTCTATCCATTCATCATTAATATTTCATTATTACCATTTTGTGGGTTAACTTATTTTTTTTCTCATAAATTTTTGATCGTGGAAGTTCATTCTCTTGTACCAAGAATAAATATACATCATATCCATATTTATATTAATGATATAAATATCAAATATATTCATTATATATCCTTTTATATCTTTTATTTAATTTTTTACAAGTAAAATTATTTATATCACTTGGTTAATATCGTAGGCCATACGTACACATGAGTTAAAAAATTATTCACTTAATGGGTGAAAATTAAAAAGGTTGATGATTTTATAATTTTATAAATTTAATATCAAGTCATATATATCTCATATTTTCAATATATCCATAATTATGAAAATATATGTAAGTCAGTGATGGAAAAAAATTCCATCAGTTCTCTTGGTGGTTGTTCACTGTCCACATGAGAGATGTCTTTAATTAATAGTTCAAAGAGAAATAAATGAATAAAATTTATTCCATTGACATAATAACGTATCATTATATGTTATTTATTATTATTTTTTATTTTTATTAGTTATAGTAAAATTTATGGTGGTAAATTTAGAAGTAGAAAATAACAGTCTAAGTGAAGACAATTACTTTCTATTAGAATAACATCCTTTGGAACTCTTATTATGGACACAAGGGTTGGTCTATTGGGATTTACAGAAGCTCTACTATATGAATAATAATGTTTGGTATATTTTTTATAGGTTTTGGTGTTGATAAATATATTTTTAGTTGTGAAAAGTTTGGGGTAGGGGTTCATGTTTATGATTATGGGGGTGTTCCATTTTTATAATTACCCAAAAGTAGTCATTAATGGATACTCACTCCCAAAAAATGTGCATAATAAATTGAATGTTATTAGGGTGCTGGGAAGCTAATTCTTATAGAAAACCTCACATTATAAATTTATCACTTATTAGAAATTTTATTTTATTTACCACTGTTGTTAAACATTTTTATCAATTAAAAATTCAAATTTTCTGCAGAATTATTATTAACCGAAATTTATGTAATGTGAAAATCACTATTTTAACAATAAAAATGGAAATTAATTTTTCATATTTTAACTATTATGTATTGAAAAAAATTAATTTTTTCACTAATATATGTTATTTTTATTCCAAATATTGAATCAATTTTATCAAATCAAGAAATCAATTATTGAATAATTTAGTTCAAGAAAAAATTGACATATCGTTTCAGAAAACATGTTTCCAAGAGGCTTATTCTTCCTGAATAAGATTATATTTCATTAACTATGAAAATATTAATAGGTATTATATTTATTTAAATTCATATAGTGATATATTTAATATATACATTTATTTTATATCATTCATCACCAAATAATATTCTAATAAATTGAAATGGAGAGACAATACATCATTATAGGCAAACAAATCTATCAAACATCCCTTTCAACTATTAATAATAATATCAATAATTATATCTATTTTATTATCAATAAATTATAATTTGTATATATTATTTCACATTATTATATATAAAATGAGGTATAGAAAACTATTTCATTTTAAATTCTTTATAAAATCTTATTTCTATTGAAAAATATAAGAAATTAATTTTAGGCTTATTTTGACCATGTATGTTGAAAATAAATATTTATCATACAATATTAAAATATTTTTTCCAATAAATAATAAAATTATTATTATATTATAGATTTGTTAAAAAAGGATACCCGTTTTTTATAATTAACTCTTGAGTGTTACATTCGTCCCTCCTATATCACTTTCATCCACAAAATTTACCTTTATATCTCCATATAATGAAATGAAGTTGGTTCTTCATCATAACATCATATAGTTCCCATATTCCTTCCTCTACTTTATGATTCATTGAATATATATTTAGGAGAAATATTTTATAATCCATTTATACAATCTCTATAGTCCCAAATATTTGGATATTCACTTATGATTGAGAAAGACAATGTTCAAATTATATTTTTTTTATATTTGAGGACATGCATTAGGTAGGGGATGAACTGAATCAAAAAAGATATATGCAACAAACCGCATGGTTTAGAGAGACTTGGTAGAGTTTTCACGTCATAAACCATAACTCCAAATTATTCTATAATTGAAGAAGATATGTTGTACATGGAGAATCATGTTCACTTCTTAACAATCCATCTAACACCCTTCTAGGGAGGTACATTAATGAAAATGATATATCCCAATTAAAATTACAAAATTTTCAACCAGTTATTATCATAATTATTCTTCATTCTTAAAGGTATGATAATAAGTGAATGAATATTCCTTAAAATTTTCCTTAACTCTTTAAAAATAACCCATCATACAAATATCCTTTCACTAACATCACCCTATAACATTTCGGTATGAAATATCATTACATATAATGGTTTATACACCTCTATTTAAATATTCAAATTGAAAATATTATCATATAAAAACTATATAATAGGTATATACTAATCCCTTTATCCTTGAAATTATTGTGATTATTTTAGAAACATGTTATCTAATGTCTAAGAAGGCCATTTAGACTATCCAATAGTTTTAGGATTGTAGGTGGTGATTAAAGGAATCTAAACATCAAGAGTCATCTGAAGAATATTCATGAATTTTTATGTAAATCATTGATCTTCATTGAATAAAATTTCAATTACTAGGCCATGAATTATTTAAACCTCATTATTATAAATAATTCTTAGTTTATGAAGTGATAAAACTTCTAATATACTGAGGAAATCTAATGATTTAGAAGGTATCTCAAAAATAATAGATATTTAATCTTTCCTTGTAAGAGTACTTGGTTGTCCGATAGAAAATTACAGAGTAATTCTATCCCATTCTATATATAAATAAGAATATATATCATGAACCCTCTTGGATATTTCTTATAAGACTTAATATTTTGAAAATATATCCACCTCTATACACAATAAAAAAATAAACCGCTTCATGTTATCTCCCCAAAAATGTTTCCTAGAATACTTAAAAATATTGGTGCTACTAGGGTCTATAGGGTAGTTTGTGCTATTGGATTAATCCAAAAATTATATTTTAAGATAATTTATATATTGTAAAATAGTCTCCTTTTGAATTTCAATGCTTTATCCTCAGAAATGTTGTCTAATAATTCCCAATTTCTCACCACATTATATTATTCTTAAAAATATCATCATATGATTATTAAATGATTATCTTTTACAATAAATAATTTTTTTAAGTCATTTGATAAATTATTCATGACTCTAATTCATTAATAATTCCCATATCCTATATTAATGGATCCATTAAAATTGAATCCATTTAAATCATCACATGGGTTTTAATACAATGACCATTACATCTCATTGCATATACCACATTATTTTCTTGCACCTAGAGGTATTATATTGATTAATCATATTCCTTGAGTATCATGAGCCATATACTTTTTCTCATGTTGGGTTATTACTAGTTAATGATGTATTTTAGGCCACTATGGTCTGTGCGTATCTCAAATCATTCTCCATAGATATAATATCTTCGTAACATCATGGAAATGACTATGGCTCCCAACTCAAAATCATGGGATGAATAGATTCTTCAATGTGATTCTAATATCCTTATCATATATAAAAATACAAAATCATTTATCATATAGACACAACCTAGTACCTTTGTTAATGAATCATTATATATAAAAAATCCATCACTTATAGATTGTATAATCTAAATAAAAACATTGAAAGTCACATATTTAATTATTTAAAACTTTATCACCATTATTTGTCCATTGAAACATAAAAACATAAAATATATGCATAGTTAGCAGGTCATCTAATCCCATAAAATATTTAATCCAATCCTTGATAGTAATATTTAAAACCCATAAAACACAATTATAATGTTATGATCATTGGTGTAGGCTATAACATGATTGTGTTTTTTCTTTACAAGATCTGCTGAGAATCCATACGTAGAGAAAATATAGACAATAAAAAAGCATCCTAATGCTAGATTTCACTTTTTTAAAATTTCCATATTTCTCTTTTCTTATAAGTTTCTTTTTAATGATACCCATGCGAGTCTCACGATTCACATAGATCTCATAAAATCAAAAATGTATCCTCAATGATTAACATAATGAATGTATCATGATTTTCTGTGATTAATTTTATTATGATATCCAAAAGAGGATATGTATAATTCAACAATACAAAAAGAGTTTCAATAAAATAATAATGCCTATATCTCATTAAAATCATTATCATCAGAATAAAATCATTCTCTACTAAATATCAATGATTCCCAGAATAAGCTCAATCTGTGAAAAAAATTGATGTCCATGAATTTGAAAAAATAATTCCTCAATATGAGGAAGAGGGAAAATATTTTTTATCATAATGGAATTGATTTTACTAAAATTAATACAAACCTCATATATCTATATTTTTTCATAATGTAAACTACATTGGATCAATATGATGAAACACTATTGTGGATAGATCCCTTATTAATAAACTCCTCTAGTTACTTCTTTATATCAATTTATTACATATTGGCAGTTGTACCTGGAGACTTCGATATTGGTCCTACGTCAGGGAATAAATAAACATAAAATATAACTTCATTCCCTGTTGGATGTCCAAGTAAATCATTGTGGTATATAAAAATGTACTTTAGTAAATCATTTTCTATCAATGTACTTCATTTTTTGATAATCGTTAAAAATATAATTTAGAAGAGCTATTGGACAAGGATATCGACCTGAATTAGATGAAAAATTATATTCTATAATGAAATGAATTAAATATATTTATAATTAATTGGAATTATCATCTTCTTGAAATAAATTTTTTCATTATATTTTGAAATCATGTCCATACCAAGAATTATATAATTGATATTAATATATATAATTATGATTTCCACAAGTATGGGTCATTTATATTTCATAATAAAAAATTCCAAGAATGTCATTGATTTGTATCACCGAGGAGACAATATATGTCCAATATTACATTTTCCATTTCATATAATCCTTAGGTATGAAATATGTTTTCAATGGAATTAATCTTTTCTACAGATACCAATGGATTAGTATTCCCAATAAATAATGGTGGATTATATCACATAATGTGATCCCAAATAGCGGAATCATGTTGTGGAATAATATATCTCTCCACTCAATAATAGTTGTTATTCATAAAATTTTTATTTTTCCATAGTATTACCATAATCCACTCATTTTCTACATCAATTATTTTGGATTTATCAGTAGGAGATATCAATCATGAGTATTGATACCCTTTTTTCTTCTAGGAGAAATTTCTAAAAATTTAATATGATTGATTATCTAATAATATAATGAATATTCAAATAATAATTTACAATTATAAATCATTTTTAATAGTTAACATAAATTGAAAATTTATTTATTTTTAATCTCTAAATCATAAATTTTTTTATTAGGGAATATATTTAATTTGAAATACTCTATAATACATTTTATATAAAATTTCAATTATCCTAATCATATCCCCTAAGATATTCATTCAAGGTATACATTAGGTGTAACATCCGGGATCTGAAAGCCACCCAGAGGTGCCCCATACCCGGTTGGTCACATGGCCTCAAGCGTATTTCCCCAAATGCCAGAGGCTGCAGACTAGTAGTGAGGGAGTTGGGTGTGATAGTGGGGAAACTATGCCCTCATTGGTAGATTACACATCAGTAGTGAATAAAACATTCAATAGTGGAAGAAGTAAACATCCAACAATAATGAAAAATGGAAGACTAAAACAATAATCAATTGGAGAACATATGTATATAAGAAGTGATGCATGATACATATCTAGGAAAGTAGCCACATAGGTCACAATGCTGGAAATACAAACAGTACCAAAAAAAGTATAAAAGAAAAGATAAACAGCTCCGCAACATCGTAAGCCTAAGCTTGGTCCAATGATCCCCATGATCCAAAGCAATCAAGTAGACGAAGTTGAAGGGAGATTGACCTTGTCTATACCTATAACAATATAGTCTATTTGGGCCCAAAATCATGGACCAAACAGGGTGTGAGACTAAAATCCCAGTAGGCAACCACCTGAAGATATATTCCTAATAGTCAGTGGGTATATGGAAGATAATAGTATAGTAAGTAGTAAACAGTAATAGTAAACAACATGCATTAAACAATAAATAGTATTAGGATGATATATAGCAGTAATCAATCCACAGAACAACAAGCAGCAGTGAATCAAGAAGATAAACACAAAAAGAACCCCTCTGGGAAGTACTTGCAGCCAACCCCTCTGGTCCTATCAAAGAAGTACCAATAACCCTCTGGGCAGTGCACTCAGCCTAACCCCTCTGGTTTGGTCATATGAAATTATAAGACTCTCTGGGGAAGCTCGCTTAGTCAATTCCCCTTATAGTCTAGGGTAGTCAGGGACTCTCTGAGGAAGATCACGTGGTTTAAACCTCTTATAGACCCAAGGTCTAGAAACTCTATGAGTATGCTCACTCAGTCAATTCCTCCTATAGTATCATGTCTATCACAGACTCTCTAAGGAAGCTCATTCAGTAAATTCCTTGTCTTACCAAGAAAGGTTTTAAATAAATTCAAACAAAGTAAAGACTCTCTGAGGAAGCTCACTCGGTCAACCCTCCTGTAGTCTATAATATCCAAGACACTCTAGGAATCTCACTCAGTCTATCCCCTGTAGTCTATAATGTCCAAGAATCTCTGAGGAAGCTCACTTGGTCTACCCTCTTGTAGTCTATAATATCCAAGATTCTCTGGGAAGCTCAGTCGGTCTATCCATTAGAGTCTATAGAATCAGGTTCTCACGGTCCTGTGCCAGTCAGTGCATAATAATGCTATAAGGCCAATGTACACCTATGGAGCTACTTGGCTAACCACTCTATAACAAAACAAGCAGGTCAAGAATATCATTCCATCATGCAGTTATAAGGTATGGAAAACAGGAATAACGACCAAAGGATAACAAGACCCAAAGGTCGTAACAAGAGCAAAGGCATGGAAAAAACATCCAATCATAGCAATTATCCACAACTATGATCAAATTAACTCTACACAATCATACAAGCAAGGTAGGAAAACAACAGGGTCAAAAAGGTAAGCACGCAATACCCCGTTCATGGGTATTGGTGGAATATGCACATAAAACCTAAAGAATTCGAAATGTAAGGCATAAACCACCTACCTCAATGCTAAGAGATCAATATACTTGAACCAAGAGGCTTAATTATCCTTATAACATCATAGATTTACAAAAACATAAAAAATGCTCAACCCACGATATCATGAGAAAGAAGGAGAATCATGGAATGAGACTCAAGAAGAAAGAAGATCTCACCGCTGCGGTTCCAATCCAATCGATGGCGGTCGATTCAGAAAATAGACAGAGGCTCGGGGGCTCGGAGGATATTCATGTCCGTATAGGCGCTCTCGGTCAAAGAACCAGAAGAAGAAGTTGTTTCTATCGATTAGGTGCGAACCTGGTCCATTTAATGACAAAAAAAGAAACTACACGGCCTGTACTTCTGGGGTACATGACGTGTACTTGGCCTTTCCGTGCTCCGATTTAAGCGGCCTCCACATTGCCCCTACACACCGTGTGTGTGGCCAATACATGGCCAGTACATGGCCTGGCGCTGCATCAAAGTACACAGTGAGTATTTTGAAAATTTCTAGATTTTCCTCTTTTTCTCAAAAATGACAAGAAAAGGAAAAACATACCTGAAATGAAGATCCGGGTTCTTACATTTAGTCCCATATTCATGCACTACATGATGATCATGTCAATGTGAAATTAACCATTTTCAATGTTATTTCATCTATGTATAACTAGGTAAGAACCACATCCAATTGTAGTATCTTGAAAATGATTTATTTATATTTAATACCACATAATATCTATTCAAAAATTGATATTATTCTATAATTATACATATCCTCACACTCTATCATAGGTATATGTTCCGTAATATATGTTTTCTTTAATCTAGTTTCATTTGTTTTTACTAATATTAAATTCATTCCAACTATAACAATTATGAAACTCGTATCACCATGTTGGTGGTAAAATTTCAATATTGTAATAGCAACACAATTTTTAATCCCAAAGAACCATACACATTAGTAGTCTTGGTGGTTTAGATACATTCATGACAACCATTATACATTTAGAAAAAAAATCGTATGCATCCTTAAAATTTATTTAGAAAATTATTCTTCATATCCTTTGGATAGGGAAAAATAATGGTGATCTAAAATTCCCCTAAAGGGTTCAATATAGTGGAATTTATCATTACTATATAAGGAATTATCATTATAGAAATCTAAAAAACTAAAAAAATATACCCTTTAATCAATTACATGAGAATAAAATGTATCCACAGATAATATAAATGAAATAATATCATGGATAATGATAATTAAATTACCATTGAATGAAATTCCTAGTATCTTATTTCAAGATTTTATATATAATAATATCTATATAATAATACCTTTTGCAATTATATTTGAAATAATTGGGTAAATACACCCAATATGTTAGTATTTACCAAATTAATTTTCATCGATCTATGAGTGGGTATTGGTTTATCGCACAATATGATAGTATTTACCAAATTAATTTTCATTATGTAACAAATTTTTACTGATGATACAATCATTTTTTGTGTGATGTGGAATACCAACTCATCTATATCAGGGTTGGCTTAGAATGTGGCTACATTTTCCTGTGGGCCATGACACTATTTTTTTTGTTCTAGGAAATGATAAAATATTGGTTAAAAAAGGAAATATTACTCTATTTCTATAAGATAATTATTTTTAGGACAAAATACCGCCATCATAATTTTATATTCTCCATTGAACTGTTAAACTAAAAGTTATGATTCACATTTGATGTTTATGTAGCCTAGGTATAACTATAGGGGTAGTTCCAATAATGTTATGAGGGCTTTATATTTGGCCACATTATTAGTTCATCGTTATGATTTTGAGGAGAGTATGGAAAACATGATTTTTCCATATAAAAAAAATCCATAGACCAACCTCATTGATATTCTAGTTTTCCAACATCATTCCAGTATGAAATTGATAAGCACCATCAAAATAAAATTCCCATGTTTGGGAATTGTTGTGGTAAAATAAAACCTATAATCCTATATGTTTTTCATCACTATAGTTCTTTCTATAGTGAGATGTACCACATATAAATCATATGGTTTGACCGATTCATAGAATTTAGTGATTTGAACTGAATTCCAAAATATTATAGAATAACATCCCATTAGTCCAAAACCATGTTAGTAAAGGGGGGCCAATGATATAATTGAGTAAGTCAATATGAGATACAAAATGTAGTTTAGTATTCTAAAAGTAATGTATGAACTGTATAACTAAAAATTTTAGTGTGAGGTAGTTCTTCTTTCCATCATAGTTTTGGGGCTCACATCCATTAAATGTTCTACATAGGTAATAAATAATGATTTTACTCCTTGCTTCATTATTTTCGGTGAGGAGATCACCAAGACATCATTCAATGGATTAAAATTATAAAATTTATGGATATACTACCATAAGTATAAAATTTATGGATATCCTACCCATGAGTTATTTGGTATTTATAGGGGATTAAAATTTTAGAATTGATCTATCCATTTAGGTTTTGTCCTGAATTGCATGGTGGAATACCAAAAATCTATTGAATTAACAAGATTTCACCTTAGAGGAACACATATAATGATTCATCTTAAAAATATTTTTCCACCTCTCATATATGAATGATTAAAGATCTGTGAAATGATAAAATATCTATAAATACTTGATTAAAATTTAATCACCATAACATTATTATATTACTCTCAAATGTAATTGATAATATATTTCATATTTTATAGATAACTATCCCTAGTGTTATTCATTACAACGAGAATGAACTATTGGAAGAAGATCCCCTATGGAGATATAAAGGAAATAGATTCCTCATAATCAAGGGCCATTTTTACCTTATTTTACATGAAAGACCCATCTTTGAAGTAAATTTATTTAGAAGATATAAGTTTCATCGATTAAGAGTTCTGTGATCAGTGATGGGAAATTTTAAATTAGGAAATGTCAATTAAGGTCTTTGGAACCACTACAACCCTAAATATTCTAATTGTGGATAATGAATGGGATGATTTTAGAGAGAAAAACATGGTATTTCCCTTCTAAAAAAATTGTCTTTGATAAATATTTTAACATCTAACTCTACATTATAATAATGAGAGGGGTTAAAGATCATGGATTCCTTTTTTAATCATCGATTTTCATCATGTAATGATAGATAGTTTGTACCCACATTAGGGTTCAGAATAGGTATTTCCATATAACTATAAGAAAACACATATTGATTATTCTTTACAAATTAGGTGTTCGTATTATTCACCATGAGAGGTATGTGGGAAATAATCAGTGGAGTATGAGGGTCTTCATTTGTTCTTACATTTACTTTCACAAACCATATATGGTTGTGGATTTTCATTCCTCAAATGTAGGATAAATTTTCATGAGATCATCATATTATTCTTCCAGATAAGTGTTTATGGAAGAATTTATAGAAAAGGTTTGAAATAATAGGGATTCACTATCATCATTGATGTAATAGAGACCATTATAGGAAATATTATCACCCTAAAAATGTAAAATAATTATACCTAATCTTCAAATATGACTTTATTCATATTAAATGTCTATAAAGATAGGTGTCTCTTAAGCATATGGGATTATGTCAAATGCCTTGAATAGGCATATGGGTCAGACTTAATATCTGTTGAGGTTACTCTCGGCATTCACAATAGTTGTCCCAAAATAATGGGGGCTTCTACAAAAATATTGGAATCCATCGTTTTTCCTATCCCATTTATATAATCCTACCACAAGTGATATGTGAAAGGTAACTCCATTAAGAAATGAATACAAGGTATTCTATGTAGAAAATTATATATTTTTTCATGCGTGATAACCATGAACATAGAAATAGATATAGTATCCCCAAACCAAGAGTTGATAATGGCCTTCCTGATAGTTCCTCTCATTCTCTTATCATATCCTTGATTGATATATTTGTAAGGGATAAATATAACTCGCTATATACCGAATGATGAAGGTTTAAAAATTGGAGATGGTTGATCCCCAAGCTATAGTTAATCTGAATCCTTATGGTATTGACATAATATATTTTTTCCAAAATATTTAAGGGTATGTTATGTAGATGGATGACCTCTTTTGGATCATGCTAAATGAATGAGATGGGGACATGGAATTATAATGAAGTAGTATCTAATCGATAATCCTTGTCTGTAGGAAATTATGTAACAAAATACTATTGACCCTATATGGACTTGATGGGATAAAATATGATCAAAGTATGTTACACCCGCTTTCCTTGTTATATAAGTTGATCAAATAATTGTACCCCCACTAGTCAATCATGCATGATGACCGAGTTGGGAAATTTTTTAGAGGGATATGTGACACCTCTGTTCATTTTCCTGGATTGACTGAGTGATCTAACATTTTTCATGGATATATTTATATCATAAAATTATTTTTGACTGAGATATTTGGTCTGAAAATGTAGGCATTATCCCTTTTATCCTTCTCTCTTCTGACTTCGACCTTCAGCTCCCTATCAGGTATGGTGATCTCTTTTTAAGAAGATTATTAATCAAATGATAATTTTTTCTCTATTTATTTTATTTAAATTTCTAAATATAATATATTCATAAAATTATGGTTCTATTTTTTAGGTGGTTTACATGATTCATAAGATATAGGAAATAATTCATGATAATTAAAAGATTTTATAAGACATGAATATGAATCTTATTCTTCTGTATCTACCATTATAGATGATTATAACCACATATGCGTGGAATTTTTTATTCCACCTCACTATGTGAAATGAACGTTATGGGTTTGATAAGCAGTTCTCTCAAGGTGTCATGATATTGGTCAACTCTCTTCAGATTCATCATGTTATCTAACTTATTCCACATCTGGATGGAACATCTTCTCAGTCATCCATCCATTTAGTTGGGGAACATATACACTAATATAATATGTATTATAATATTCTAATATCAGTAGTTTAAAATAATCCATGTTTTGGATGTCATAATTTAAGATTAATAATTAGAATATTGTGTTACCCACCCTCAAATAGAAAGGGTAGTTTTCTGAATGATTAGTGTGGTTGAACTTGGTGGATTTTCTAGGCATCAATACATCGAGTATGTTATTTTTCATGGTTGTAAAGAAAAAACAAGGTGCTTCTCTTTTCGGAAGGAGAATTATTGAATAATATGTTCCTAAAATCATAAATGACATTAATATTCATCATCTTTTGGCGGGGACAAATTTTTCAATTACCTCCACTTGATTGGAGGAATTTCATGATTCGAGGCCTAACAATGTTAATAAATGGGAAATATTACTTGTTTGAGTGGGATAAAATCATTCTATGATTTTTATTTATTTTTAATTAGTTTTGAGAGTATCATGTGAGATTTATCATGGGTTTGGTGAATTGAATATTCTAGGCATTATTGAATTCATGAGAACTCATGGAATCTTCCTCGATAAATCATCAAGACTGTAATGGCCCGGACCTCTCCAGTACTTTCCTTTGTAAAAATATGGTGTTTGATGTGTTCCGAGAGGTCAATGGGACTTATCCTCAATACTTTCAAATTTTGAAATTCGGTGAACAGTTCCAACGGTAGATAGTTGTGATCAGTGCAATGGTAACCTTCTGTGAACAGTGTCATCGGTAACCTTCTATGAATAGTTCCATCAGTGAACAATTTTATTGGTAACCTCTAACGGTAACCTCTCTTTCCTTTTCCAAATTTCTAATTCTATGAGCAGTTCCATCAGTGAACAGTTCTATCAGTATTCTCTAATGGTAACCTCTCTTTCTTTTTTCAAATTTTCATTTCTTTGAACAGTTTCATCGGTGAATAGTTTCTAATGGTGAGGTTAATGAACATTGTCTAACAGCGTGGTTTATGAACAATGTCTAACGGTGAGGTTCATGAACAATGTTTTTCCTTTTCCAAATTTTGAGTTCATGAACAGTGTTTCCAGCTTCCTATAGTTTTGCCCCATTAACATTTTCCATTGACTTAAAATGCTTTTAAGGGCTCGTTTTAAGGACTCTAAGGCCGAATTAAAGTCCACAACTCCTATATTAATTATTCTTAAGGATTGGGATGTTTTTTACTTGGTCAAACCCTATGGTTTAATGTGATCCGATTTAAATGGGAAATCAAGCATATCATAAACTGCCGCTCTGTTAAATCTTCTAAAGGGATGAGATATCTTCCCCCTTAATTATTCCAGTTTCATCTAAGCTATGAGAAACTAAAAAATTTCATTCTATTCCATAAAATTTTCATAATCAAGCTTTCCTCCTCGGATTGGTTCTGCTATGTTTTGATGCAACTAAGTTTTCTTAGTCAATCTTCGATATAAGGTATGTTTTATCGTTGTTATTTTGGTGTTCATCTTCTCCTGTTCATCCTTTAGATTTTATAACATGTTATATCCATGCATCCAATGGATTTATCTTGGGTTTTGGTGGGTGCAGTCGTATCGTGGCATCCTTGGGTGGATGCAGTTGTCACGAGAGGAGGATCGTGACCCATTGTGTGGACTGTTATCGTATAAATAACATCAATAACTATTTTAGGTATGTGATTTGTTGCATATCTTTTCTTTTATGTGCAACTATATTGTTATCATGTTTTGTCCCACTATACCACAATGGAATTGACATAATAAATATTTGAACCAAATAAATAAATTGATATCAGTCATATGTTATTGCCCCTTGTTTTCTAGATAGTGTGATATCAATTTTTTCTTCGTTTAGATGTTCATTTTTGATGAAAATTGGTAAAGAACGTAAACCAGAATTAATTGATAACCATTGGATATGGATAAAGAGTCATGTAAATGAATATGGTTCTTTTTGTTTTAATTTTATGTTAATCAAATTGGTGAAGTAAGCATGTTTAATTATTTGTGATAGCTTACTAATTAGGTTTCTCGAATTTTAAAACCTATGAATAATAAATATGTTAATTCAAGATGGATTAAAGAACTGATTGTTTGATAATTCTTTGAAGGTTTCTGAGTTACCCTGTTGATTGTTAAAGGGCCATGATCCCAATTGATGTGATCTTTGTTTTCCCACTGCTTGTGCTGTGATATGAGCCTGCATGGATGTTGTGATATGTGGGGGAATGAATAATTTTGGTTGTGGCAGGAGATGATTCCTAGAGTGGTGAGATGAATAAGTTTATCCATGTGGCTGTCGGGGAGGACACCAAGGATGATGGAATGAGATGGATGTGATTTTTGGATTCTTTCTGATTCTTATAGGTTGATTATCTGCTTTACTTTACCCCACTGCTCAAGGTAGATGGACTTGCTTACCCTTATTTCAAAAGAGGCGAAGACGCGCGGAGTATTACACATGCTTTAGGTGTTTATATTCTCAAGGTAGGATGGGTCTATGCTCTTACTATAGGCGGAAAAGACTCGATGGGTAGTACATCTACTCACCGTGTTGATCCCCCTTGTGTTTAGTAGCATAGAATTCTTTTCCAGAATGCCTGGGAATATGGAAAAGTAATTTTGTAATGAATATTTTAATAAATGGTGTTAACCCATGGGGTTGAAGTTTTCTGGAACATAATGATGAGGATGTAATTTTAAAGGGACAATGGTATTTAAGTATGATGCTAATGAATTTAATGTGGAATTGTTCAAGGTGAATTAATGATTAAAAAAATAATTAAGGTAAAGTGAAACTGGTAAAAAGGAAATTATATAATGTATTAAATCTTTTTAAATGGTTGTGTGCTTATAGGATACCTAGTCTTAGAAGTGGATGCCCGAAGTCCAAGAGACATTAGCTGTAGTTGAGTCTATGACTAGGTTATGCCCATAGTGTTATTGTGAGATATTGTACATTCTATACTTTTTGTGTTTCTATATGCTACTCCACCCTGTCAGTAAAGGCAACTGACACCCCTAAGATTCTGAGCCCTGGGGGGGGGGTATTTTCCCCAACATTCCGGTGGGAGGATGAATGGATGACTACCCCTTTTATCCCCGCTCTTTTCTCTTTATAGATACTTTTTCTGGTAGGCGTAGTGGTTAGTTTTCCCCATATATGTGTGTAGAGGGCTGTAATGGCTTGTGGTTATTCACACACATATATTTTGGATATAGTATCCTATGGAATACTATTGGTGTAACTTGTATAGGCTTTGATGGCTTGAAGATCCTTACTCAGTGTATGGGTTTTAATGGCTTGAGGTATAATACCCGATGTATGATACACGTTATGTGGGCTGTGGTGGTTGCTAGAAACAACCTGGTTACTTTTCTTACATGGACATGGTGGTTATGTTGCATGAGGTTCATGTTGTGGTTCTTCACCTAGGTGTCTGCGGAAAGCCTTTTTGGAGAGAGATGATTAGGACGTGCGGCATTGGGGCCAAGCAGAAAACTTGTGGGGATGTAGTAGTTGGGTACCCTAGATATGCATTATTATATTATATACTCTTGTATGCCATACTTAGTGAGAGTAGCCCTAGTGAGGTTGGGAACTTAGTATACCTGTTTAGGTGACGAGTTAGTTTCACGTGTTGTTCACTGTTCTTTAGCATGCTTTCTTTACTTTTCCACAAGAGACTTTGGGGAGGATTCTACTTAGTATACTATTATACTCACCCTATGTATATATAAACTATTTTTCAGGTCACTTGGAGCAGGTTAGAGATCAGGCAGTTGTTTACTAGTTTGGGGTTACAGGAGTTGTTCGGGCTTGTGGTTGCTGCTGTTTTACTTTCTTTTTCTTACTTGTAGTTTTTCCACTTTCAGTTGTAGTAGTTTTTCATGACATTTAATATATGTTCTTGGGATTTATTTCATCTTACTGGTTGAGTTGGAGTTGTTTCGGGTCTATCTTATCTCTATCTTCTTCATGTGTTCTCTTAGAGGGTAATGCCTCCCATTGGCGTGTTTACTATACCCTCGGTGCTAGTCACCAACCTAGGGCCTACTGGAGGCAGGACTCAGGGGTCATTATCTCCCTTCTCACATTTCCGACCCAGGAGGGGGTACACATTGTGGGGAGGGGGTCATGATAGAGTAGTATCAGATGGATTGTTGAGGGATAGGATGGAGTTTGGAGTTAGAAATTGGTTTGGTTGAATGGGTTGGTGGGGAAACCGTGTTATTCATGTTTAGAAAGTGAGGTAAACATTGGAGACCAGCTAAGACATAGGCGTTTATGGCCCCCTATGATCTGATGTATGGACCTTTAAGTTTACAAAGGATACAAGACAAGGTGATACAAGTTGCAAGGTAGAGACCTAGGAAAGGATCATGCATCATTATTCTTTGTGACTGTGTTTTAATGGGTAGACCTTGGGATACGATATCCTAAAATGAATAAAAAAACAATTAATTAATTAATGTTGAGTCTTCCATATTCCAGGTTTAGGAGCTCTAACAGTTTTTTATTTTACAGGTATGGCTCCAGGTCGACGTCCTCATCAGGTTTGTGTAGAAAATGTCCAACATGCCATTCCATAAGATCACTGTAGGGTTGAGGTTGAAGATGATGACACTTGGAGGAAGACACTCCGAGAGTTTTAGTGCCAGATTATACAGAAGTATGAGGGTTCCGTTTCAGATTTCATCACGAAAGAGTGATTGGAGGAGGTCGATATAGGCTTCAGTTCGATCTGTGCTCGGAAGGAGCACTGGGTGTCCTTGGTTGTGACGATGCTACATGGATCATTGAGGAAGTGGTGGTTCTTGTTCCTCAGGGATCATGAGGAGTCAAAGATCTCATGGGAGGAGTTCCGTGATAGGTTTAGAGTCAAGTTTCTTTCATTGACTACGAAGGAGTCCAGTCTCCAAGAGCTTCTTACCCTTCGACAGGGGATCTATGGTGTTTGAGAGTTTGGAATCTGTTCCAAGAACCTTTTACGATATGATTCGGACCTGTTACCAAATGAGGAAGCCTAGATGAGGCATTTTGGGGAGCCTTTACATCCAGAGATCCAGCTCCAGGTCACCCCATTTATGCCGAAAACATATCTTGAGGTTCTGGTGAGGGTAGAGGTTGTTGAGAGGACTTTGTCCAGGACCGGATCATCATGAGAGGGGTCTCATCATGGTTCCTTACAAAAAAAATCTATGGTCTGGGGATCTTGGTTTCCAGGGAAGAAGATATTCCGTTCAGTCGGGGGTACGTCCCAGCCCTTCACATCTCGTTTCTCCAGAGGTAGCAACTCTATAGCCTATTCCAAGGGATTAGGCACTTGTTTATCTTGTGGTGGTTATGGCCATCAGTAGTGGGAGTGCCTGACCATTCAGAGCGGTCATCATGCACCAGGTGCTACACTTCTGGTTCCTCCGTTGAGGCAGTTCAAGTTGAGGCAGCAGCAGCTGGTTGCACCAGCTTTAGATCAGCAAAGGGTAGATAGGGTAGGCATAGGACAACCCCATGACGCTCCCCATCCCCAGAGAGTAGAGCGCGACCATGGTGGTGGTCGTCATCAGGGTCAGAGAGGCCGTGGAGGAGGTCTTGGTCAGCTTCATGCACTAGCGTTGCCAGCTCCAGGCGAGCGAGACGTCGTTCGAGGTACCGTTTTCTTATTTTCTACCATGGTTTATTCTTTTTTTTTCATTCTATAGTGACACACTCCTTCATATCACCAACCCTTGGCCATGCTTTGGGACTTGAGGTATAGAGGCTTCTAGTGCCCTTGGCATTGACTACGCCAGTTGAAGGTATGGCTGACTTGTTTGAAGTACGTAGAGATTGTGAGCTAGTGTTGGGGAAAAACCGCTCTTTGGGAGATATCCTATGTTTACAAATACAACCATATTATGTCAACCTCGTCATGGATTTTTTGTATTCAGTGAAGTCTATCATGGATTTCTTCAGGAAGAAGGTCATTTTCATTAGTGCGGATAGAGAGCCAGTGGTGTTTGTTGGCGAGCGAGATCCACAGATGCATCATAGGTGTGTCCCGTACTTATCATCCATGATGGCTGAGATGATGCTAAGTTATTTAGTGGTTCAGCAGTTGGAGTTTCCTAGGGTCGTATAAGAGTACCATGATGTCTTTCCAGAAAAGGTTGTAGCAGTAACCCCCTCTATGAGAGATCAAGTTTGGGATCGATCTACAACAATAAGCATTTCCTATCTCTATGTCTCCATATAGGATGGCCCATTCTGAGTTAGAAGAGATACATATATAGTATGATGGTCTGTTACAGTGTGGTTTTGTTCATCCAAGTGTGTTGTCGCGGGGTGCACCAGTTTTGTACGTGAAGAAGGCTGGCATCAGTTTGCGGTTGTGTGTCAATTATCATCACTTAAACAAAGTGAAAATAAAGAATTGGTATACTCTTCCATGAATTGATGATTTATTTGATCAAATGAAGGGTGAATGTTGGTTTTCAAAGATCTACTTGCGGTCAAGATATCATCAGATGCGTGTGAAGGATGATGATATCCTGAAGACTGCTTTTCATTGACGTCATGGGCATTATGAGTTCATTGTAATGTCGTTTGGTGTGACGAATGATCCTGCTAAATTCATGGGATTAATGAATGCTGTTTTCCGGAAGTTCCTGGACAAGTTCATGGTAGTTTTTATCGATGACATTCTTGTGTACTCCACATCTGAGGAGGAGAATGCAGAGCATCTACAAGCCATTTTGGGAGTTCTTCATCAACATCATCTATTTGGGAAGTTTTTGAAGTGTGAGTTTTGGTCTTGAGAAGTCCGTTTCATGGGGAATTTTGTGTCCCAATAGGGTTTAGCTGTGGATCCATCGATGATAGAAGGAGTTATTTCTTGGGAAGCCCCTAAGACAGTTTTAGAGGTGTTTAGTTTCTTTGGTCTCACAGACTACTACAGGAGGTTCGTAGCCAATTTCTCATGAGTTGTGATTCCTCTAACAAATTTGACCAGAAAGGATCAGGAATTCATATGGAATGATCAGTGTCAGGAAACTTTCTAGTATATGATGGAGAAGTTAGTAAGTGCTCCAGTTCTTTGTCTTCAAATTGAGGGAATTCAGTTTGATGTTTTCTGTGATGCTTCACATCTGGTGTTAGGCTATGATCTCATGAAACAGAGGCCAGTTGTTTCTTATGTTTCTCAGCAGTTACATCCCCATGAATGTAACTATACCAGTCATGATCTTGAGTTAGAAGCCATGGTGTTTGCTCTGAATTTGTGGGTACATTACGTCATTGGTTTGTGCTTGGTGGTTTTCACCGATCATAAGAGCATGAGGTATTTTTTCTCCTAGCGGGACTTGAACTTACGACAGCGTAGATGGATGGAGTTCTTTCAATAATATGACTTAGAGATTTCATATACACCTAGAAGGGGGAATTTTGTAGCTGATGTGCTAAGCCTAAAGTCACGTAGTGATGTTGTGCGTGAATCTAGTGATTCGTGGAGAGTAATAGAAAAGGTTTCAGCATTACATCTTGATATGGGAGAAGTTAGGGGGAAAGGTTGTCTTTTTCAGATGACGGTACAGTCATCCCTGATGCAAAAGGTGGAAGAGTACTGGTTGGGGGATCTGAAGGTGGAGGTCTGGAGAGACCGAGTTGTTTGTGGCGAGGCCCCTGATGGTTGGAATGAGGATGGAGAACACCAAGTTTTATATCATAGAAGTATTTTTTTCTTTTGACGATGCATGATAAGGTTCTTAAAAATTTCCATAGTTCGCCTTTAGCAGTTCATCCTGCTGTGAAAAAGATGTACCTATCTATGAGGAGCCAGTTTTGTTGGCCGGGGCTGAAGTATGCGATTGCGGAGTTTGTGTCTCGATGTTTGGTCTACCAGAAGGTGAAGGCCGAACACCGTGTTCTTGGTGGTCTTCTCCAGCCATTAGAGATTCTTTAGTGGAAGTGGGGGGACATCTCGATGGAATTTTTTACTGGTTTACCTCAAGCGCTGGGAGAACATGATACTCTTTTGGTGGTAGTGGATCATTTAACAAAATCAGCCCACTTCAGAGTGATCAAGGAGTCAAGATCATTGGAAGTTTTTTTGAGGTTGTATATAGAAGAGGTGGTGACACTTCATGGAGTCCCAAGGATGATAGTTTCTGATTGAGAACCTTTTTTAACCGCCATGGTGTAGAGTGGTCTCAAACATGCTTTCGGTTATCAAGTATGGCTTAGCACTACTTTTCATCCTCAAATAGAAGGACAGACAGAGCGAACCATCCAGAATCTTGAAGACATGTTATGCTCTTGTGTTCTTGATTTTGGAGGTTTGTGGATGAAGAACTTAACCATGGTGGAGTTCACTTAAAATACTAGTTTTCACTCCACCATCGGTATGGAACCATTTGAAGCCTTGTATGGCCGACCTGGCCATTCTCCGTTGTGATGGACTGTGGTCAGAGAGTCAACAATTTTCAGACTGAAACTAGTGCAGAATACAACATAGATGGTTCAGGTGATTCTTGAGATGATTAAGACAACACAAGATCATCATAAATCATATGCCAGTCAAAGGAGGAGTCCCTTAGAGTTTGACATTGGGGATCATGTGTTTCTGAAGGTGACTCCCCATCATGGGAAGCTAAAGTTTTTTCATTGGAGTAAGCATTCTCCCTAGTTTTTTTGGCCATTCGAGGTGTTAGCTCATGTTGGTGTTGTGAAGTATTGAGTAGAACTTCCCCCATAGATGAGTCTAATACATGATGTTTTCCATGTATCATAGCTCTGTCGTTATCTTCATGATGACTCTCACATCATCGATTGGGGAGAGATCGATGTTGATGATGATACAACCTTTGAGGAGTGAACTATGAAGATCCAAGACCACAAGGAGAATGTATTGTGTGGGTGTTCTATCCCTTTGGTTCATGCCTTGTGGTGACATAGTGGCATGAAGGAGAGTACCTAGGAACGTGAGTCACAGATACGTGCTCAGTACCCAGAGTTGTTTGAGTTTTAACTCTTTTTTATGTGTCGATGTAGCCCTTGTGGTTATAAAACATTCATGTTTATAAGATGTCTTCCTTTTGATGTTTTTGTGGCCTGCTCTCTTTTGAGAGGTATCTCGATGGGTGGTTGTTCGAACACCGTTTCGTTTTCACTCTAGGTGGGTTTTGAATTCTCGGGGATGAGAATGTTTTGAGATGTATATGATGTAATGGCCCAAACCTCTCTAGTACATTCCATTGTCAAAATATGGTGTTTGAGATGTTCCAGGAGGTCAATGTGACTTATCCCCAACACATTGCCAATTTTCTAGTTCGGTGAATAGTTCAAATGGTAGACAGTTGAGATCCGTGAAATGCTAACCTTCTATGAACAATGTTATCTGTAACCTTCTATGAATATTTCCATCAGTGTACAGTTCTTTGGGTTACCTCTAATAGTAACCTCTCTTTCCTTTGCCAAATTTCTAATTCTGTGAACAATTCCATCGGTGAGTAGTTCTATCAGTAACCTCTAATGGTAACCTCTCTTTCCTTTTTCAAATTTCCAATTATGTGAACAATTCCATCAGTGAAAAATTCTATCGGTAACCTCTAAAGGTAACCTCTCTTTCATTTGACAAATTTCCATTTATTTGAATAGTTACATTGGTGAACAGTGTCTAATAGTGAGGTTCACGAACACTGCCTAACGGTGAGGTTCATGAACAGTGTCTAATGGTGAGGTTCATGAACAATGTTTTTCCTTTTCCAAATTTTGAGTTCGTGAACTGTGTTTCCAACTTCCTACGGTTCGCCCCTTTAACGTTTTCCATTGATGTAAAATGAATTTAAGGCCTCATTTTATGTACTCTAAGGCCGATTCAAAGGCTATAACTCCTATATTAATTATTACTAAGGCTTGGGATGTTTTTTTACTTGGTCGAACCACATTGTTTAATGCGATCCTCCTTATATGGGAAATCATGCGTATCTTAAACCACTGCTCTGTTAAATCTTCTAAAGGGATGAGATATCTTCCTCCATAATTCTTCCTCTTTATTCTCAGCTATGAGATGGTAAATCCTTTCATTTTATTATGTAGCAGTTTCATAATCAAACTTTCCTCCTCAGATTGGTTCTGCTCTGTTTTGATGCAACAGAGTTGTCTCGGTCAATCTTCGATATAAGGTATGTTTTATCATCATTATTTTGGGGTTCATCATCTCTTGTTTATCCTTTACATTTTATAACATGTGATCTCCATGATTTTAATATAGTTTTCTGAGGTTTTGGAGGGTATAGTCATACTAGGTCATCCTCAAGAGGATGCGGTTGTCACGAGAGGTGGATTTTGACCCATTTTATGGACTGTTCTCATAAAAAGAACATCAATAACTATTGGAGGTAGGGGATTCATTGCTTCTCTATTATTTTACGTGCAACTGTATTATTAGCATGTTTTATCCAACTAAACCAAAATGGAATTGATATAATAAATATTTGAACCGGATAAATAAATTGATATCGGTCAATGTTATTGCCCCTTGTTTTCTAGATAGTTTGATATCCTTGTTTTCTTCGTTTTGCTGTTCGTTCTTGATGAAAATTGGCAAAGAGTGTAAACTGGAATTAATTGATAACCAATGGCTATGGATAAAGAGGAATGTAATTGAATATGGTTCTTCTTGTTTTAATTTTATGTTAATAAAATTGGTGCAGTATGCATGTTTAATTATTTGTGATAACTTACTCATTAGGTTTGAAGAATTTTGGAACCCATGAATAATAAATCTGTTAATTAAAGATGGATTAAAGAACAGATTGTTTGATAATTTTTTGAAGGTTTCTGAGTTATCCTCTTTATTGTTAAAGGGCCAAGATCCCAACTGATGTGATGTTTGTTTTCTAGATTCCTGTGCTGTGATATGATCTTGGATGGCTATTTTGATATGTAGGGGCATTGAGACATTTGGTTGTGGTAGAAGATGATGCCTAGAGTGGCAAGATGCATTGGTTTATGCATGTGGGTGTCAGGGAGGACACCTATATACTTTACTTTACCCCACTTCTCAAGACAGCTGGTCTTGCTTACCCTTCATCTGAAAGAGGAGAAAATGTGCAGGGTATGCTATGTGCATTTCGTGTTTAGCCTCTCAAGGGAGGATGAGTATACTCTCTTGCTATAGGCGACAAAGACTCGATGGATTGTAAATCTACTCATCGTGTTGAGCCCACTTGTGTTTATTAACATAGAATTATTTTCTAGAATGCCTAGGAATATGGGAAAGTAATTTTGTAATGAATATATAAATAAATGGCATTAACGTATGGGGTTAGTGTTTGATAGAACATAATTATGAGGTTGTAATTTTAAAGGGACAATGGACTTTAGGTGTGATGATAATGAATTTAATGTGGATTTTTTCATGGTTAATTAATGTTTAAAAAATTAATTAATGAAAAGTGAAACTGGTAAAAAGGGAATGATATAATCTATTAAATCTCTTTAGATGGTTGTGTACTTATAGGATACCTAGTCTTAGAAGTGGCAGCCTGAAGTCTGAGAGAAATTAGCTGTAGTTGAGTATAAGACTAGGTTATGCCCATAGTGTGGTTGTGAGATATAGTATATTCTATACTTTTTTAGTTTATATACGCTACTCCACCCTTTTAGTAAGGGCTGATGACACCCTGGGGATTCTGAGCCCTGGGGGGGGGGGTGTTTTCCACAACATTCTGGTGGGAGGATGAATGGATGACTACCCACTTTGGCCTCTCTCTCTTATCTTGGTAGATACTTGTGATGGTAAGCGCAGTGTTTAGTTTTCCCCATATATGTGTGTAGAGGGCTGTAATGGCTTGTGGTTATTCACACGCATATATTCTAGATATAGTATCCTATGGACTACTATAAGTGTAATGTGTATAGGCTATGATGGCTTGAGGATCCTTACTCGGTGTATGGGATATAATAGTTTGAGGTATAATACCCGATGAATTATACACATTATATGGGCTATGGTGGATTTTAGAAACTACATGGTTACTTTTCATTCATGAACGTGGTGGTTATGTTGCACTAGGTGCATGTTGTGGTGATTCACCCAGGCGTCTGTAGGCAAGCCTTTTTGGAGATAGATTTTTAGGACATGCGACGTTGGGGAAAAACAACAATCTACTGGGGAAGTAGTAGCGGGGTACCCTTGATATTATTTATTATATTATATACTCTTTTATCCGTTACTTGGTGAGAGTATCCCTGGTGAGGTTGGGAACTTAGTACAATTGTTTAGGTGACGAGTTAGTTTCACTTGTTGTTCACTATGTATTAACATGTTTTCTTTACTTTTACAGGAGAGGATTCAAGGAGGATACTACAAAGTATAATATTATAGTCACCCAATGTATATATATACTGTTTTCAGCTCAGTTGGAGTAGGCTGGACATCAGGCTGGTGATTACTAGTTCGGGGTTGCAGGAGTTGTTCGGGCTTGTGTTTGCTGCTGTTTTACTTCTCTTTGGGTACTTGCAGTTTTCCCCCTTTCAGTTGTAGTATTTTTGCATGACATTTCATATGTGTACATGGGATTTATTTCATATTACTGGTTGAGTTGGAGTTGGTTGGTTTCTATCTTATCTATATCTTCCGCATGTGTTCCCTTTGAGGTTAATGCCTTCCATTGGTGTCTTTAGTGTACCCTCAGTGCTAGTTGCCATCCCAGGGCCTATTGGAGGCGGGACTCGGGGGTCATTATCTCCCTTCTCACATTGCTAGCCCAGGAGGGGCATACTTTGTGGGGAGGGGGTCATGACAAAGATCATTAGTGTTTATAGATCATCAACAATATTTTTAGAAAAAATTTATATTAATTTATCTAGTAATATGGAGATTCTAGTCAAAAAGGTTAACCATTCCCATTTAGTTATGAATTCTAAAAACATTTTATTTTTGTGTTTAACACAGTTTTTGTGGTCAAATAATTTCATTTCACATAGTATGGAGATATACTAAAAATGGAATTGACAACAATGTTATTCATATCCCATAATGCATCATGATAGAAGGTTCACTTAAGAAATAATAGCTGGCCCTATCCGTGTCCAAAGAATAATTCATCTTTTTCAAATTATATTTATCTTTAGAGGAAATAATCTATCCACATTTGGAAATGAAGTGCATGATATGTTTTTATAGATCTACCACATAGTTAGTGGTTGATATGTTTTGATTTTGGGTAATGGGTGGGGAAAACATCTTTTAAATCCATTCTGAATATCGGTTCTCGTAGGGACGTATGGGGGAACACCTCCCTTACATGGAATCCATTCAAGAATCCAAGGATTCAATGTCATTGAGTAGTTATTAATGAAATAAATTCTTCTAAACCTCCCATAAAATGGGAAAAGATAAGGCCTAAGGATGTGACCATGATTTCATCTCACATGAATTCCCTTTTTTTTTTCTAAGACTAAATGATCTTCCTTATGGGGAGACACTATCGTAAAAAAGGAAATTCTATTTCATCTTTAAAATCCTAATTTATATAGACTATATATATAGTGTTGGATTTGAACTGATGATTATATTCTACTCTTGATGATGGATAATATAATTTCCGCTGTTTTGGAGGGATGTTCATCTCATCATAAATATGATAACCAATGAGAATGTTTCCACTATGTAAAACATCATTGAGTTATCTATGATTTTTATCTCATTATCATACATGATTAAGTCATTAGTATAAGGAATTTGAACTATTATGGGTGATGCGTTAGATATAACTACTTCTTATACATTTTCCATAGTAGTGTTACACCATAGATATGGTAAGAACTATATTTAGATGTTAGAGTATTTGTAATCCCCTATGGTTTCACCTACAAGAAGCCTCAATTGGTGACTCCATATCAGCCAAACTTTGAGTTATTCTGTTCAATTTGTTTCCCTATTAATTTTCATCACGATCCACATAAAATATTTTATTGATAATGACAACATTGACTAAGGTGTATCATGAAATGGATGCTTTCCTATTACTCTCAACACAACATGATGATTATATACTAATTGCGTAATGGTGTTTTTACAATTGCCCGTATTATAATGTCTTTCATTATGACCCATGTTCAGTTTTATTATCAATTTTATAGATTAATTATTTTTATTATATAAATCATGAACTTGAATCTATATTTGGTATTGAATTTCAAATGGTTCCCAATAAATGTTCTTCTTGTTGTTTCCTGAATGGATGGAATTTTTACGGGTTGATATTTACCCCCCAAAACTAAAAAATTCTTATTGATTATTTTATTTTTATAATGATGAATATTAACTAAGCTCTGTGGGAAGGGGGATATTTGGTACTACCATGGAATCTTTTTGATCCTTTTTTTGAGGATTTGAGAATTCTTTTTCGAGGATTCTATTATTTCTAGCAATGAAATTCATATGTAAATTCCCCCATCCCTATGGGATGGAGTTTATTTGGAATCCACACAAATTTATAGAAGGCCAACTCATGGTGTGAGTAAAATAGTGACATAGAGTGTGAAAAAATCACCCACACATAATGTTTGGGGAAAGATTACCGGTTTCAATAATGTATTCTTGATTCAATCCTGGGTTTATGACCCTAGTGGTGGAGGTGTTGTTAAATATATTACATCATAATGGTATGGGTTCAAATTTATAAAACTATTATGAAAGATTATATTTTGACCCATTTTGTTTTTTATAACTATTCTTGTGTATGTGTTGGGTGCAATTGCAACCCATGAATAGAGTCTCTTTTAATGGAATGTTGTTTTTTGGCTGTATCATTGTTTTCGCAATTTGAAATGATATACCATTATTAAGAGGGGACCAAATTAACAATATATTGACAATAATCCACTTCAATTATAAATTTATTTGGTCCATAAATATGGAGGAATTCATTATATATACCATTTGAGGTGTATGTTACCCTACTCCCTAATTTATCTGGGGGATAGGGCATTGTACTACTCCCTATATTGGTAGTTCTACAGTTTTGGTTGTGTGGTGAAGTGAAACAATTTATTATATCCCCACACATATATATAGACGCCCGATGAAGAATTAATGAATAGTTCCAAAGATTTGTAGTGAAGTGGAATCAATCAGGTTGTATAAATACATTATGCATTAATAGTTTCAGTTTTTGGGTCATGGAGATATCATCTAGGTCCATTTGACATCAATGTGTGTTTATATTATAAATGTGAACCATGTACCCTAGAAAATGTATGTTTCAAGAATTTAAACTATGATAATTATACCACATATTTATATATAGTTAAGTCATTAATTATTTTAATACATCATATGGGATCTCATAATCATAGATAATTAGGTTCCATAACATGGTGGGATGTTTTTTGGTCTAACACTCTCCATATAAAATTTCGTGAATCCTATTCACCATATGTACATTCCTTGACCTGGTAAAACCACATAGGTTTTAACACTAGGTCACCTACTAATCATGGTGATCTATTGCTAGTTATGGATAGGGGACTCTATACAGTTGATCCCAATGTTTTGACCACCACGCTATACAATGTTTTTTCTGCGTTTTGAGAACCTATCTATATGTAGGTGTCTGATAAAGGGGGATATTTCTTTGTATAAGGGATATATCAAATTAGGGAGGTTGACCCTCTAGGTTATCAATAGTATTTTACATATGATCCATAACCAATCTATATTGAGTTGTAAAATCATGAAAATGTTTTCCATCTATTTTAGAAGATTTTTTATTGAACCTAGAGGTTCTGTGAATATGCATTCAATAACATCAAATATTATAGAACTGAGTAGGTAAGATATATAAGGAAGATTTTATGTCATGGATGATATATTGTTACCTATATTTTGTGGTTGAGTTGGGGTATGAGACTAATCTATGATTGATATTTGAATATCATGATTTCCATTGGGTGTTACAGTAATATGGTGTTGCTACTAATAAGATCATTTAGTATGTCTATTGGATACTTTGTCGTTATGAAAATGATACTTCAAGTGGGTGGTTGGTATAATATTGCTATCAAATTTAAATGAAGTCTTAATATGAAATTGATTCGAATGTGAATTCCCCTTCAAAATATAAAAATGGACCAATTGAATGGTATCTGGGATATGAGCCTCTTCTTATATAGCCATGGTATAATGATGGGTATGTCATTAATCAGGGGATGTTGGAATATGTGTAACACCCCAAGATTTCATAGTGTTTTATTTCTTCAAAGTAATTCAATAACTTTCACTACACGCAACATCGAGTTCAAGCAAACCATGACTTACCAAACAAGCCGTTCAAAAGAGGTTATGAATAGTATTAACTAAATTTTAAACTTTATATAATCCTTATAATTTTAGAATCCATATTATAAGTTTCTTAGACATAATGTAAGAACAAATTCATTTTCAGTATTGCACTTTTACCAACTTTTAATAGTGAACGCTTTTTAAATAAAATATTTTAAACTTTTATATATTCAATTTGACTAAATGGGGACATCAAAAATTTAAAATGAAACATCCCAAGCTTCCACGATACGCTTTCCTTTGAATAATACAATAGTTTGTGTTGTACGCAACTTCGAGTTCTAACACACACCACAACTAATAAAACTAGCCGTTATGAATAGTAATACCTAATTTTTGAAATTTTATAAATTTTATCTCTCAAAATGGACTTCATTTTTGGATTTGGAATATTGAATTTAGACTAGGGTAAAATTTTGGTACTTTTTGGATAACTTTTATATTTTCATGAATAATGAAAATTAGTAAATTTTAATTAAAAACACCTTTTTTAAACAAAATAATTAGTAGTGAAAAATTATGAATTTGAGTGGTTTTAAAGTATATTAAGAATTTATATTTACCATTTAATACAATTTTTTTCATTTGACAAAACTTCACAATTAAACTGGATATAAACAGGTGTCATTCTTTTAATAGTTATTATCTCTTAAAAACACTTTTTGTTTTAACAACGGAAATTAATTTTAAATTAATTTCTGACACTTCTGTGTTTTGAATTTGTAAAAATGGATTCCATATTTGGAATCAGGATGTTCAAATTTTGTAAATAGGTAACTTTTATTTTTAGACATTTTGAATAATTACTTCGGTAAATATTTTATTTACCATGGTTGAAGGGTAAATTCGGTAAATAAGGGTTAAAAAAAATATTATAATAATAAAAATTACCCTAAAAAATGTCCTTACCTTATTGGTTGATACATGTCCGACCATGGTCATATTTGGGTCGATTTTGGTACCCCATGGAGCCACTTGCAAGTGATGAGGACACTTTATTTTAATTAAGTTAAAATGAATAAAAAAATGATACAACCATATATCTTTTAGAAAAACAGTTTTTACATAGGGTTATATATGGTTGATTTTCGACTATAAATATTAATTAGAAAGATAAAAAAATTTCCTACATAATGATATTTTATTTATAATTTATAGACATTAAATAATTTAATTTATTTATGACAAAATGATGATGAAGTAATTACCATAATAGTGAAAAATTAAAATAATTAATATTATAAATACCCAAATAAATATAATTTGAGCCTTTTTATGAAATAAACTAATTTTAGAGGTTAATATTACATGTTAGAATTTATTTAATTAACTTTTTTATAGGTAATAATTATGTTATGATTTTTACAAAAATCAACTATTGAATAGTGTCAAAATTGACATAAACGAGTTTTTAAAATAAATATTATATTATTAATTGATATTAAATTCCTAAAAATATAAGGTTCGGACAAGAGACTTATATCATGATAGGTGTATCATTAATTGAACAATTTGGGGTATATTGGTTGTATATAGTAGGTTTATTAACTATATAATATAAAAATACAAAGTGACATGGTAAGTGTCAAACTAATTAACTAAGAGTTAATACTTAAAGATAAGGTTAATATAGTAACCCAAACCTGTCTAAAACTTATTGGTTGAGTGTTTTTAGACCTATACCCACCTTAAACTTTAAATAATATACTTTTTATCCATTAGAAACTTAATATTAATTTATTATAAAATAATATTTCTAGCTTTTCGAAAGGTGCCCCTCACCCCACTTATAAAAGGGCACTCCCCCTTCTAACTAATTCACACATTCAAAGACTTTTTGTTTGTCCAAACCCTGCCCAAATACTCTATAAACTTCCCTCACTACAACCTAGAGGCCTTAGTTTGATCAAAAAGCCAACCTAAGAATCCCTTTTGATCAAATCAAAAGGAAGAACCCGAAGAAGAGGTAATGTTTTCACCACCCTTTTCAAATTCGTTTCTTCTTCAACTTCTTATTTCATTGTTATTACCATTATAAAATAATGAATCCAGTATCTACTATATACTGTAATCTTATTATAAATATGGTACAACCATATTCAGTATTCTATCCATCCTTTGAATGACATGTCACCATATGTGCGTACGTACGGCTTACCGTCTCCACGTCGTGGTGTAATTGTTATTCAATATATTATTATTTGGATGGGTATAATAATGATTTATAATTCATGTAAATAATAAATATAAAATGATAATGATTCTTTATATATGATATACCATCCAATTATATATTATTTTAATATCAAAAGAATGATATTGTCGCTCGTGCGTACGTACGGACTACCGTCTCCACGAACGGATGAGATTCATTCTCCATCGTATCCATTCAAGTATAATTATCATTTTATGATTTAAAAATAATGTTTAAGTACTTGATATCATTTTGGATATTAATATGATACAAACTATCCATTACAAACATGGATTACGTAACAAAACATATAAAAGAAAATGAGTAAGTTAACACCCGAAACAACGATAATATATAAGATATTATTAACAAATAAATGTTAAAAGATCATATATGATATCATATTAATGTATATGATTCTTGTATAATTTAATAACAATTATTTCACCATTATACAGGAGTTTAACCTACCCCCAACAAAGTAAAAGTACAAGTTAAGGGTTTATTTTACAATCTCTTCATTATTCGAGGTTGTTTATACGTAATAATCTACTGGGATATCGTTATCATCAACATCCATGTTCCTTAGAAATTTATTTAATTTTTTTTTACTATTTAATAGATAGTAGGTTAATGTCATTTATAACCTTATTTGTTTTTAAAGGAATATTTCCGTCATTTTCCAAACAAGGCACTTTTAACCTTTTTGACAATTTTAAGGTAAGAATGTATTTTTTTAACTTATACGGCGGGTGCGTCTATTTACCGCCGTTATAAAATAGTCAAAGTTTCCCTTACAAGATTATAAGAATATTTTCAAATTAAATGTTTTATTTTATGATTATGTGACTTAAATGATTTCAAAATGAATATTTTAAGAATTTGTGAAAGGTACTCTTTATCAATATAATAATTTTGAATGTTTTAAAGATTTATCTTTCTAAATATTTTTAATTAATGTCCATGTTTTCAAAATGATTTTAAGGATTTATTTATATGGACATGAATGTTTTGAAATGACATTTATTTTCAAAAGTTTCAAAGTGGTATGGGACACTTTGATTCAAAAATCTCTTTTAAATTACTTCCTTTATAAATGTGTGACTTTTCAATGATTTCGAGAAAAGAGATATTTCTCTCAAATTGTTTTGATTTCATCTATGTCAACATCCTTTGATGGATTTTAAGTTTATTTGAAGTTGATTTATTATGATACAAAACATTTGTATTGTATTGAATGTTTTCTGATATGTTTTACTATGGATGTGTAATTTTTATACCATTCATGGTTTTTGGAGAAAGTATTGACATTTCATATGATGGTTTTAATACGAATGTATATGTTATGTTTAAACCTTTTCATATGGGAATGCATTGGACATAGTAATTGATGGGTGGAGACCGCTATAGCTCCTCGATGGATCGGTAGGTCTCATGAGACAAACTAGTGTCTTGGCACAAGGCCTTGAGAAAATCTTATTTGTAGACTTGGCACGAGGCCTTCGCTATGTGTTTATGATAGTCTGGAATTATGCATTCCATCATTATGAAATAGTTTATTTATATTTCTTGTGATTATTAAATTATTAGAATATCCATGTGAATAAGTAAATGGAATTATTTCATTTTATTTTTTCCATACTATGTTTAAGTTCAAGTTTAAAAGGCTTTTGTTTTAGTTATACATTTCCTTAAATGTTTATTCTTATTTATGAAAGTTTCTGCTATATTGTTATCCTTACTGGGAATTTGAGATCACCCCTTTGCTATGTTTTATTTTTCCTAGGATGAGAAGAAGTAAATTATGAATGACCTGTAGGGATACTATAAGGGAATAAGAGTGTTGAATATGGACACTATGTTGTTGTAGATTTCATTTTTATGATGTAATGTAAAACTTTTTGAATATATCTAGTGTTTCCAAGGCTACTAAACTAATCGGTCTTTCGAGACTTGATCTTTCTTGTGATCATGCCAATGTTTTGTAATAATGCACCGACTCTGGGTAACTGGGGTCGGTGCGTTACAGTTGGTATCAGAGGAAGTTTAGTACAACCCTTGGAAGCTAGACTTAGATAAACTCTGAGTAGAGAACATAGATTTAAGATGGACTTTGAGGATTAGTATAGAAGAACTTCTTAGAATTTTGGTATTGTAGAGATTTTGTGAGTTTTCCAAGAAATACATCCCTATCTGGATACGAGCAGGTATAGGCGGCTCTGGCACAGATGTACCTATGGGTAAAACCCGAAAACACCGCTTTGAGCTGGACTCGAACGGGAACTAGTGCACGACAATGGGCCTTGCTTCACTCTTGGTTACGACACTCCTGGGGAATATGCTTAGGTTAATTCTCATTTTTTTTACAAACCATTATGAAGGGTTTATGAGTATATACTTCCTCAAAGGAGAAATTTTTATGATTATGGATTATATCCATAAACTATTTAATTTATGTTATGTGTTTTACAAGTTTGGGATTAGGTATTGTTATTCATAAACTAATCTAGTGTATGCCATTGTTTAGAAATGGCACCTAGTAGAAGGAATGAGAACTCCAACAATGCACATGATCCAAAGAGAAAGAAGGATCATATCGTTCATGGTCTTAATCCAGAATTTATAAGAAAAATAGTCTCCCATTTATTATCATCATATGAAGAAATAATATCATGTGTTGATAAGATAAGTAAAGAGTTTACTGAGTCCTATGGATTTCAAGGGAAGAAAGAGAAGAAAAGGATGGAAGAGAGAAATATGGATAAAGGGAAGAGGGAAAAGAAGAATTTTTCCATATGTGATAACTGTGGGAAGAAACACCCTGGAACTTGCCTAAAAGAAATGGGAGTTTTTTCTAAGTGTGGAGGAAAAGGGCACAATGTAGGTGACTTCAAGGGTCAGAAAATGGTTTCAAATGTACAATTCTTCATTTGCAAGGTGTTTGGACACTACGCGAACCTATGTCCCAGTCGTCAGACTATGCCACAAATGATGTTATTGGATAATAATCAAGTTATGATACTACCACAGATGAAGAGGAATGATTAGAGTTCTTATGTTGATTATGTCATTTGAGTGTTGTATCAACAATGAACTTCTTATAATAATTATAGAGGATATAGGGATTGTACTGCAGTACTATTTCATTAAGGACTTGAGATTGTGTGGAACCAAGAAAAGTGACTCAATAGTAGGTTGAATTTTTGGAAAATATATGGTTGAGATAAAGATAAACCATAATATGGTTCTGATACCGAGGTAGTGATTTTAGAATAATACATGATTGATTTGGATAAATTATATTGGATATTCTTGAATACCTTGAAACTGATTAATGATTTTTTTATTCCATCATTGTTGGGGTTTAAAACATCTTTGGATTGAAAGAGTATATCTATTATTCTTTAAGGAATAAGGGATCTTGAATGAAATCAATAAGATTTTATGGTAATTCAGGATGTTGCGGTGTTTTAAAAGAATACATGATGAAGGTCTTCACATGTTATTATGTGGCAAAAAGGATCTTCATTGTGTTTACCTTCCTTATAAATTTTGGCCTGATGTATTTTGGATAGTTCTAGTTTGGATTATTTTGGATTGCCATTAAAGGACAACCCGGAGGTCGGGTGTCAACTCATCGCGTCCGGCAAGGCCGCGAGACTTGAACCCACAACCGAAGGGCGACAAGGGTGTATCACCTACCACTGACCCACGTGATGTCCTGGATTTAATAATGTCGTTTTTTTAATGGTTCTGCTAGATGAATTATAAATTCATTTTTTAACCCTATACGAATAGGATAAATAGAATATTATTTTTCTGTTCTATTATATTTTAGAGTGAAAGATGAGTTTGTGGTAGAACTTAGTTAAAGTATGATACTCTACTTGTCAAGTATATATTTATATTCTTCTCTTATTTAATGAAGAAATTAATTCTTATACTTTAGTGAAGGGATCTTAAAACAAAAAAATGTGTTATCCTAATACCATATGTTTTGCTGAACTGATGGTATTTTAAATCATCCTAGATTGATGAATTTAAGGCCCTAAATTTTAAACTTGTTTGTGATTGATGACCTCAATCACTACCTATAAATATTTACATTTTTCCTCCAATTATATGTCTCTAATTTCCACCAATGTTCTCCGAATAGAGATCATAATTTGGTGGTGACCCTTTCATTTCTTTTTTCCTCTTATTAAGACTAAATTTTATTAACCCAGTTTCTGATGTGGGTTTTCCAACAAAGATATTTTCTATATTCAACATTTTATTTTTGAAGAACAATTTCAAATTACGAGGACGCAATTTATTGAAGGAGGGGAGAATGTAACACCCCAAGATTTCATAGTGTGTTATTTCTTCAAAATAATTAAATAACTTGCACTACACACAACATCGAGTTCAAGCGCACCATGACTTACCAAAAAAGCCGTTCAAAATAAGTTATGAATAGTATTAACTAAATTTCAAACTTTATATAATCCTTATAATTTTAGAATCCATATCATGAGTTTCTTAGACATAATGTAAGAACAAATTCATTTTCAGTATTGTACTTTTACCAACTTTTAATAGTGAACAATTTTTAAATCCAATATTTTAAACTTTTATATATTCAATTTGACTAAATGGGGACATCAAAAATTTACAATGAAACATCCCAAGCTTCCACGGTACGCTTTCCTTTGAATAATACTGTAGCGTGTGTTGTATGCAACTTCGAGTTCTAACACACACCAAAACCAATCAAACTAGCCGTTATGAATAGTAATACATACTTTTTGAAATTTTATAAATTTTATCTCTCAAAATGGACTTAATTTTTGGATTCAGAATATCGAATTTAGCCTAGGGTAAAATTTTTATACTTTTCAGATAACTTTTATATTTTGATGAATAGTGAAAATTACTAAATTTTAATTAAAAACAACTTTTTTAATCAAAATAATTAGTAGAGACAAATTATGAATTTGAGTGGTTTTAAAGTATGTGTAGAATATGTTTTTACCATTTAATACAATGTTGTTCATTGGAAAAAACTTCCCAATTAAACCGGATATAAACAGGTGTCAATCTTCTGATAGTTATTATCTCTTAAAAACACGCTTTTTGTTTTAACAATGGGAATTAATTTTAAATTAATTTCTGCCACTTATGTGTTTTGAATTTGTAAAAATGGATTCCATATTTTGAATCAGGATGTTCAAATTGTGTAAATAGGAAACTTTTATTTTTAGACATTTTGAATAATTACTTCGGTAAATATTTTATTTACTATGGTTAAAGGGTACATCTAGTTAATAAGGGTTAAAAATAATATTATAATAATAATAAATTATCCTAAAACGTGTCCTAACATTATTGGTTGATACATGTCCGACCATGAGCATCTTTGGGTAGATTTTGGGACCCCATGGAGCCACTTGTAAGTGATAGGGACACTTTATTTTAATTAAGTTAAAATGAATACAAAAATGACACAAGCATATATCTTTTAGTGAAATTTTTTTTACATAGGGTTATATATGTTTTATTTTCGACTATAAATATTTCTTATAAAGATAAAAAGATTTCCTACATAATGATATTTTATTTATAATTTTTAGACATTAAATAATCTAATTTATTTATGACACAATGATGATGCAGTAATTACCATAATAGTGAACAATTATAATAATTGATATTATAACTACCCAAATAAATATAATTTGAGACTTTTTATGAATTAAACTAATTTTATGGATTAATATTACATGTTAGGATTGATTTAATTAACCTTTTTAGAAGTAATCATTCTGTTATGATTTTTACAAAAATCAACTATTGAATAGTGTCAAAATTGACATAAAAGAGTTTTTAAAACAAATATTATATTATTAATTAAAATTAAATTCCTAAAAATATAAGGTTCGGCCGAGAGACTTATATCATGATAGGTGTATCATTAATGGACCAATTGGGGGTATTTTGGTTGTATATAGTAGGTTTATTAACTATTTAATATAAAAATACAAAGTGACATGGTAAGTGTCAAACTAATTAACTAAGAGTTAATACTTAAAGATAAGGTTAATATAGTAACCCAAACCTGTCTAAAACTTATTGTTTGAGTGTTTTTAGACCTATCCCCACCTTAACCTTTAAATAATACACTTTTGATCCATTATAAACCGAATATGAATTTATTATAAAATAATATTTCTAGCTTTTCCAAAGGTGTCCCTCAGCCCTCTTATAAAAGGGAACTCCCCCTTCTCACTAATTCACACATTAAAAGCCTTTTGGTTCCACCAAAACCTGCCCAAATACTCTCTAAACTTCACTAAATACAACCTAGAGGCCTTATTTTGATCAGAAAGCCAACCTAAGGAGCCATTTTGATCAAATCAAAAGGAAGAACCCGAAGAAGAGGTAATGTTTTCACCACCCTTTTTCAAATTCGTTTCTTCTTCAAATTCTTATTTCTTTGTTATTACCATTCTAAAATAATGAATCCAGTATCTAATATATACTGTAACATTATTATAATTTTGGATATGAATAAGATAAAACCTATCAATTACAAACATGTCTTACGTAACAAAACATAAAAAATAAAATGAGTAAGTTAACACCCGAAACAACAATAATACTAAAATATTATTAACAAATCAATTGTAAAAGATCATATATGATATCATATTAATGTATATGATTCTTGTATAATTTAATAACAATTATTTAACCATTATACAGGAGTTTAACCTACCCCCAACCAAGGAAAAGTACAAGGTAAGGGTTTATTTCGCAATCTCTTCATTATCCGAGGTTATTTATACGTAATAATCTACTAGGATCTCTTTATCATCCACATACATGTTCCTTAAAAATGTATTTAAAAACATTTTTACTATTTACTAGACAATGTATTAAAGTCATTTATTCCCTTATGTGTTTTGAAAGGAATCTTTCTGTCATTTTCCAAACAAGTCACTTTTAACCTTTTTGACAAATTTAAGGTAAGAATGTCTTTTTTTGACTTATACGGCGGGTGCGGATATTTACCGCCGTTATAAAATCTTCAGAGTTTCCCTTACAAGATTATAAGAATATTTTCAAAGTAAATGTTTTATTTTATAATTATGTGACTTTTAAATGATTTCAAAATGAATATTTTAAGAATTTGTGAAATGTACTCTTTATCAAGATCATAATTTTAAATGTTTTAAAGATTTATCTTTCTAAATATTTTTAATTAATGCCCATGTTTTCAAAATGATTTTAAGGATTTATTTATATAAACATGAATATTTTGAAATGATATTTCTTTTCAAAAGTTTCAAAGTGGTATGGGACACTTTTATTCAAAAATATCTTTTAAATTACTTCTTGTATAAATGTGTGACTTTTCAAAGATTTCGAGAAAAGAGATATTTCTCTAAAATTGTTTTGATTTCATCTATGTCAACATCATTTGATGGATTTTAAGATTATTTGAAGTTGATTTATTATGATACAAAACTTTTGTATTGTATTGAATGTTTTGTGATATGTTTTACTGTGGATGTGTAATTTTTATACCGTTCATGGTTTATGGAGAAAGTATTGACATTTTGTATGTTAGTTTTAATACGAATGTTTATGTTATTTTTAAACATTTTCATATGGGAATACATTGTACTTAGTAAGTGACGGGTGGAGCCCGCTATATCTCCTCGATGCATCGGTAGGTCTCATGAGACAAACTAGTGTCTTGTCACAAGGCCTTGACAAAATCTTATTTGTAGATTTGGCACGAGGCCTTCGCTATGTGTTTATGATAGTCTGTCATTATGCATTCCATCATTATTAAAGAGGTTATTGATATTTCATGTGATTATTCGATTAGAAGAATATCCATGTGAATAAGTAAATGGCATTATTTCATTTTATTTTTTCCATACTATGTTGATGTTCAAGTTTAAAAGGATTTTTTTTAGTTATACATTGCCTTAAATGTTTATTCATATTTATGAAAGTTTCCACTATATTTTTATCCTTACTGGGCGTTTGAGCTCACCCCTTTGCTATGTTTTATTTTTCCCAGGATGTGAAGAAGTAAATTATGAATGACCTGCAGGGATAATATGAGGGGATTAGAGTGTGGAATATGGACACTATGTTGTTGTAGTTTTCAATTTTATGATGTAATGTAAAACTTTATGAATATATCTAGTGTTTCCAAGGCTACTAAACTAATTGGTCTTTCGAGACTTGATCTTTCTTTTGATCATTCCAATGTTATGTAATAATGCACCGACTCTGGGTAACCGGGGTCGGGGCGTTACAATATGATTCGAGATTCTATATCTATTATAATATTTGAATTCTCTCTATTTATAGAAATATAAGCCTTCCACGAGTCAGTTTATACTCTAACATGTTGTGCCTTGGTTAGAGTCTAGATATAAGATTGATCCCATGGAATTGGATTATTCCACTAATCTATTTTGATTGGAATATTTTCATATCCAGAGGCATATTCCACCCTCACTAGGTTAGCCATGATTAGAATATAAATATGTGCCTAGTCTGGCAACTTGATAGTATTTCACCAGTTATTTTCAATAAAAATGTGCACTGTTCCTGATGATTTTGATTCTATATCTTGGTGATATCTTGTGGGAATTGGAATATGAGACTTATTTGGTGCCTCTACCTTTAATGGACTATTTTGTTAATCCACCTAGATCTGGGAAATTTTCTTACATTCCCAAGAGTAGTGTCATTTTTATACTGATTTGAGTGTTGTGTTTAGATAGCTCTCAGGATATGAATATGATATTTCACATTTATCTATCCTAGTATAGGAATATTTTGGTGAATTTATTCATAGAAATCAATAATATAGTGAAATTGATGAAAATTGTGTGTAGGAATATCCACATGGAAACATTCCTTCTTCAATATGTATTTGTAGATGTCTTAGATAAAAAAAATATTCAATTACAGTGTTTTCCTCCATTATACATAAGAATATTTTTATGGGATTCATTCATGGGTGGATTAATATGTCCCTATCCCATGGTCACTACATGAATATTCAAGTATAAATCATTCGAGTTAGAATGAACATGAGCTTTATCAATGGATTCCTCCATAATATATCAACTTTACTTATCTGTTTAAGAAGTAATATGATCCAAATATTAGTTATTCACATCATTCCATGCATAGTGTGATGTATGGTGTACCCATTAATAAGTGTCTACAGTGGAAATGTGAAGGGTGGTTCTCTCCTCAAGTAACTGAGAGTCACCAAATTGGTTAAATTGGAAGTGATAGTTGAGAGTTTCACTACATTGATCATCATGAACTATAATAAAGCCTTAGTCGACTCATTAATCCACTACACTCTTACACGGAAGGTTCTATGTTTTTTGCTCTTGGTATAATCTTATAATGTTATTAATAGAGGATACAAGAACCTTTAGTTTTACTAAATCTTTAATTGAATGTTACTAAATCACCACCTTTAACACTAGGTGACCCTCATATGCATCCTCAAGGTTTTGTATCATTAAATTTCTATGGTATTTAAAAACAATTTGTTTATCCACTTGATGTAGGAGGTGTCAAGTGGGAGTGGTTTTTTGGTTACTATGATAGGTAGTAGTTATAGTTGGTGTTCCAGAAATGTTACTTGATAAATACATGATCTTGGGATGTGGAGTTGTTTGGGAGATAAGTCTCTATTATAAAAAACGAGACAATGAAAAATGATGCCTATAATTTCATCAATTCAATTTCTATACAAGCTCAATCAGATATGAACATGTAACAATTTTGTCCTTATTTTTCCTAGTTTTACCATTTTACTTGAGTTATCAAGTCATCATGGGGATGCACTTATTCCATGGGAACCAAAATATTGTTTTCTCAATGGATCAATTTGTCATTTTTGGGATTCAAAATGGGTCAAAATTTTTTTCTTCATTTAAATATAAATAATATTATGAAATAAATGGGTCGAATTGAGCTAATAAAGCAATCCTTTTAACCTGTGAAGATGGGGTTTTGTTAAAGTATTTCACATTGATATCAATATTTCTATATTTCATAAAATCTCCCAATATTTCACACATCAATAAAAAGTTAAATTCATGCATTCCAAAGGTATATGGTCATTGGGGTTTTCAGACCCATTAATACTTAACAACACACATTGGTCGAGAGGATGGTAGGTCAAGCTCATAGCACCCTTTTATGAGAAATTAATACCTACTCTTGCACCCTATTATTTTATTCTTATATGTTCTAGAATATATTTCTAATATATATGGTGAAATGGTTAACCAAGTAAAATTATCAAGTTTTAAATCCCATTATGAGTATAGGGGTCCCCTTAATGATTTCTTCATTATGTATCCATAGTTATTCATCCATTGCTTTTCAATTTTTAGAAGTAAGTTTATGATTATATTTTTAATCCAAATTACTATGTACTAAGAAGTTCACATACACCCATGGAGATCATTGATGTATATAAGATTGGATTTCTTCATCATAGGGTATCCTACGTATTTTAATTATTCTATGAATGAAAACCCTCAAAGAAAATTCATGATGTGTTGTTCAATTCCATGTTTAAAGGAAATATATATAGCCACATAGGTTTCAAGTATTTATCACTAGGATAAAGAAGGAATTCTACATATCTAATTTATATCATGAATCAAATTCATCATATTTTTATTGTGTCAGGAATAAATATCCTAAGGTTGATGTAGTATTATTAGAGTAGACAAATTGAGCTGCTAAATGGGGATTACACATTTATGTTTCCTTGATTTGGGTTATATTCATGATTTGAATGAAATGTCATTACAAATAAATAAGTCCATGTATTCCATAAGTGGAATAGAAGAAATGAAATATAATGTGTGTAGTCTTGTGGAATATTGGCTCAATACATGTTCACCGAGGTAGCCATAATTAGACATTGGATATAGAGATTTAGCATTATAATGGTGTCCTACATATCTAGTTTATAGAAAGAATCAGAGTCTTCATATATCCTTTGAAATCTCAAGAATATGATGGATAGTGTAGGGAGATGAACTCATATGAGAGTTTGGTTTATATGGGATTGATGGTGGTATAAATTTTGATTACATAAAAAGGTAGTTTCACACTAGATCTGAGTCCTATGGATAGGGACATATATATCCTCTTTAGATAGTAATCCATGTCATTTTAGTTTTTATGAATTCAAGATCATTTTATGAATGAGTATAAATGAAAAACCCATGGGTGGTAATGGGTACTTAGGATTCCAGATTTTATGAAATAGAGGGACGTACACCTATGTGGATTCCTATTTGAGATCAGGACATATGAATGAATCTTATGTATCCTATTTATAATAGGAATTTTAATTACCGTAGTTAATTTTTTGTACTCTTAAATATGTACACTATAGAAGGTTATCATTTCAGAGTAAATCTTACTAACACATCATGATTGATTTCCTAACATGTTTGGAATGTTTGTATAACATGTATGAGAATTTTTTAATAGGTCAGGGATTCTTAGAGGACATGTATAAAGATAATCACAAGATATTGTTGAATTTTTTAAAGGAAAATATTTGATATAGATATCAAATCTGAAGGATATCTCTTGGTAAGGGTGGAATGTCCATAGTACATCCCATGACCTAGATGGAATTTCTAGAAAATTTCTCAAGACATGGATTACATGTATGGAGAGTGCATCATGATATTTTTGGCATGTTTAGAGGGTGTTTCTTGACCTGGTGACATATATGGAGGGCATCATAGGACCTAGATAAAATTTTGTAAGGATTGCCAAAATCATTGTTGACCTGACATGATTTTTTTTAAATGTATTAGCCCATACGAACAAATTACTTCAAAACAAATATTTTTAATGTCATAGAGGTGTTTCATGATGTGGAAACCATGTTTGGAGGTCTTCACAATAATCGGTTAAAACTTATTGATGGAACATCACAACATGGATGATAAGTTCTGTGGGAACCAAAAGTCTTAGATAACATATACAGAAGATGTTTCATGACATGGTTGAAATTTATGAAGGACAACCTATAACTTGGGTAGCATGCCTTGATGATTCAACATGACTAGGGTGAGATATCTAGAATAAATCATAAGAATTAGTTTTCATGTCATGGATCTTCCAAATGATTTGGGACAGATTATCACAGTTCTTCACAAGACAAAGTTAACATGTCTTGAGGGTGCCAAATGACACTTATTACATGTCTTGTTGGTTCCACAGGACATTAATTTAATGGTTATAGGGAATCCCAAGACATTGCTAACAAGTACGATGGGTGTTAGAAGACTAGGTTGAAATATTAGAAGGAAGTATGGTGATCCAAATGGAATTTATAGAGGGTTTCATTTTACTTGAGAAACATTCCCTGGTGTTGTCTCATGATCAAGATATGTTGTGTGAAACACATGAATATTAGCATATATATAATCACATAAGCCATCCATTTTTTATTTATTTACAATAATTATTTCATATGTTCCTCAAGTTTATTCATGAATAAGCTTATGTAGGTCATCCATGACCCAGATGAATTGAGGAACTCCTTACAAAAATTTGGATAGACCAGTATAAGACCTTCATGTGGTTAATATGTTGATCAAGTGAAGTTCATATTAATTCCATGTGATCCCTTAGGTCATTCCTTGTATTTTTCATGGTGGAATAACCTTCAAATTATGTGAGTTTTTCTCCTTAAAGTATTCTCCAATGATCATATATATAAAATTTCATTATCTATATTTTTATTTCTTCTCTTTATAGAGATGGATTTATAGGATTCACTAACTTTGTAATACAACACATTGTGTAGCATTTAAGTCATTTATATGATATGGATTCACTGGATGCTTTTTTTCATTATACGCTTCTTAGGATCTTTACATGAATTATATAGGGAGTTTCATGATATTAGTGACCACAGGAGTATTATAAAACCTCCATGTCTATTATAACCTATAGATCAATGGGATTTACATTACAAATTCTCATTTCAAATTCACTTTTTACCATAGAGATGATATGTATGAAAGCCATTATTATATCATGAAAAAAGTTGAATATATCATGCATGATTTATGAAGACATTTTAAGGGACCTTCACATGTTCACGAATAGGTTTCAGGGTCCTCTAATAAGATAAATATGACATGTAAATGTCATCTTATGTGGTCATAATGGTGTATTGATGCGAATTTTCATGATCAAAATGGCACATTAAATGGTTTTTTCACAGTTAAATTTTGTAAGCCAATCAAATTAACCCCATTTTCAGAAATATTATCATTTCATTACACTATGAGAGGCTTCCACCTTTTATAATTTTATTTCACACCTTATTTTACAATGTTACGTTATCTCACAACATTGTATAATAATTTTAATGGGCAATCACTTAGATTATCTATAATATGTTGCATGATCAATGTTAGATCTCACTATGTTTCATAAGTGTTGTATCATTAAATCCCTATACTATTATATTTAGTTTTAGGGACACAATATGATTTTTTATATGTGTTATTTTTGTCTCATTATTAAGGAAAAACACCAATATTATATCATGTGATATGGTGGACTCTTTTCCAAGATGATTCATGAGGTCTTGTGAATCACACAAGAAGAGAACATGGTGGTTTACATACCGACCCATAGCTTGAAATTTTTTCCTTATTTTTAATTTCTATTATAAATTTATGTTGGGTGACATTTAGTAATGTATTGATTGAATAGTCACTTGTGTAGAAGAACTTATCTTCTACCCTTCTATTGAAAATCAATAATTGTCGAGAATCCTTCAGAAGAACAAGATGGAACACTAGAAGGGCCTACCATGATATTGATATGTTCATGTGTAACACATGATCCCTTCAAATTAAATTTAGGTTCAAATGATCAAATATTATTTTTTGATGTTATATGATATGTGTGATTCTTTCTCCTAGACATTTTCCCACTTCTTCATCTGTTTTTTAAGAAACTAATACACATGCTTCATTTATTTCTTGAATTATTTATTTTATAATTAATATATGGTGGGTTTCAACAACTTTATTTCTTTAATATCTATATTTTTGGGACATTTAATGTTTAATTTGATTATATTATTTATTGGTTCATATTATAAAAAACATTACTAAAGTGGTACGATATTTTCGTCCCACATCTATTTTACATGGTATGTAGGAAATATTCACTCAATGTTTAATTTATATTGAATATATAAATCTCATGAATTAATTTTATGAGGATTAGTCTTTATATTGATTGTATTTACATATCCATTTGAGGAACTCACATTTATGGGGTTTAATGTAAAAATGTTAACAATGTGGTAATTTATTTTTGACTAAAATTGCCTTTTTGGGGACCTATGTTATATATTGCACTGATATTATTCTATGAGGTGTATATAAAACTATAATGTCATGTAATATGGTAACTATTCTTATTATCATGGTATTATTTGTGTCATTTAATCTTATTCATTCATGGGGATTGCAATTAAAATTTACCAATGTTCTAAGTGTTTTATGTTACGACATAATCATTTATCATGATTATTTATGCTTATGATCCCAATGATGAAGTATTAAGATATATATCTCATGAAACAAATGATTTTTATTATCCTGTAGTAATTTAATGACAATACTTGTTTTCCAAAAATGTTACTCTCATTATAAAATCAGGGGGTTAGAATAATGTTTTTAATATTAAAAATCAATATTTATATCTTCAATCTAAAAATAGTTTCTATAAAATCCATGTTTTTAAAAAATGATTTTAGAAATGTTTTCAAAATTATTAAAATGATTTATTAATGAAATTTTAACTCTTATCTTACTTTTTAAATTTTTATTTTGAAATTAATATTTATGAATATTTTAAAAATATGGAAAATTTTGTTTTATGAAAAATGTTAAATAAATCCTTATTTTATCATGTATTATATGAAATGAATTTACTTACATAATTTTTTCGACATTTAAATTAAGTATTCTTTTGGTTACATTCAATGAAATATATTTCTAAATTGTTTTTTGTATTAAAATTTTTTAAAGGAATAAGTATATTTTCTAAATGAAATGTTCACTACTAGAAAATAGGTTTTTACCAACACATTTATACCAATGGTTTAATAACACCATTGGTATATATGTGGTAGGGATGTTTATCCCTATAGTTTTAAAGAAACCGTAATTATACCATCCTAAAAAATCATTCCCACCGTGCTCATCCCTATGTGCCACTCCCCCCTCAAAATCTCCTCGCCCCCTACAACCCTCTGCTTCCCCCACAACCCTCTTCTTCCCTACAACCCTATTCTTCCCATCAACCCTATTATCCCCCGATTAATCATTGTGCTTATCCGGTGAGTGTCTCTCCCCTAGTGCTTATCCGGTGAGTGCCACTCCCCTGCAACCCTATTCTTCCTCAGATTATCCATTACACTTATCCTGTGAACTCTCTCCTCCATTGTAGTCGAATTCGCAAGGAAACTTGTAAAATCATATGAGTTTTTATATGGACTTATCCCCTTCGTTGAATGAAGAATCGATTTGATGCATCTTCAAATGCATAGACACAGAGCAAAATCGCTCACCCAGGTAGACTCGGTGCTTCCATCAGATGAGATCACGTTTCATTTTTAATTTCAATTTTGAAGGTTTTTAATCGGTTTCAACCTGACACACCTCGAATACCTAGGGTCAAATTTCTTCCCCTCTACTCCCATATCTTTTCTCTTCGGCGGTGTTTCCCACGTCTATAGATAGTTTTAGTAAGTTTAAAAACAGAATCTAGTTTTTGAGAATTTTCAAAACCATGAGGTTGTTCAATGTAAACTTCCTCTATTAAATAGATATTTAAAAATTCATATTTAACATTCATTTGATATAATTTAAAGTTCATATGAGATGTATAATCTAAAAAAATCTAATTGCTTCTAATCTAGCTACAGGGGAAAAGGTTTCATCATAATCTATACTTTCTTCCTGATTATATCCTATAGGTACTAATCTACCTTTGTTTCGAATTATAATCCCTTGATCATCTTGTTTATTTCTAAAGACCCACTTAGTTCCTATAATTAGATAATTTGATGGTCTTTAAACTAATTCCCAAACTTCATTCCCTTTGAATTGGTTTAGCTCATCTTGCATTGCTAACATCCAACTCCCATCTTCTAAGGCCTCTTCAAAATATTTAGGTTCTATTTGAGATAGAAAGGTTGAGAATTCAACTAGGTTTCTTGTATTTCTTCTAGTTCTTATTCCTATTTCTAGGTCTCCTATAATAGTTTCTAAAAGATGATTCTTTAGGGTTCTAGACTATCTAGGTAAAACACTTTTAGGTTCATTTAATTCATCACTCATTTATTCTATCACTTGATTTTCCTTCTGGTAATATAGAAAATAAATGCATTTAGTGAACATATTTGTTTATTATAGTGTTCCTATTTTCTAATTGCTTCAATGACATGGAAAAGGTTCTGTCTTTCGAATCGATGCCCCTCCATCGATTCCTAGCACCTGCGGTGTTTCTCTTGTAGGCCCTTCCATCAAATCCCTACTCACAATATGATCTTTCCTTTTCATCTCAAATTAATTACTCCATTATATTTTTCATCATATTCTATATATAATTATTACCAGTTAAGGTAGGTGGATAGATCAATCTAGGAAATTTAGACCGATGAGTGGATTGACATTGGGCGGGCTTGCTTGTCTTTTAGAAATTCTATTGCATTATGTATATATGTGTGTGGCTAAATTTCCAGTAAAATCATAGGTCACCAATTATTTTTCTTGGTTTCCTTTCGGGTTTCTTCTTTCCTGTTGTAATTTTTTGTTTGTTCAAACCCAGGTTTTAGGGGTCGACCTGATTTTTGTGGTTTCTTTGGTGTTTAGGGTTCATGGTAGTTTCTTATTGGTTGTTTGGCTATCCACCGTCAGAGGAGATGCATTCTTGGTCATGTGTTTCTGATTTGAGTTAGGTTTTCTTATTCCCTTACTCTCAAGGTCATTTTTTTTAATGATGAAATACAGGATTTTTTGATACATTTATTTAAAAACCATTCATGTTGATAAATATATTCTTTTTGATATAACATTATGACATAACTCGTCTATTTTCATTGACCATTTTATCTTAATTTGTGAGTTGTCAATCAATCTTTCAATAATTCCCAAATTAGAAAATTTATCTAGAACACATTCCAGATGATTAAAATAATGATACATATATTTGGGCTTTTCGTAGACTTGTTTCATAGATCTTATACCTACAAAAATATCTTCAATTGGTTAGGAGTTTCTTTCCCTTTCATTGATTGGTTAATAAAACATAAGTTGGTGCTGCATATATTATGTAATTGGAATTGGTAAAGTAAAATGTTGGTCTCAGATTTCTGAGATGGTTATTTGGATGGTATTCTATATCAAAAGTGGGAAAATATCTATTGACTATGGGTGTATTTTTCAATTGACCAATGTATTTATTAAAATTTCCATGCAATAAAAATTTCCAACAATACGAAAGAACCACAGAAATCATAGATAGACACTAAACACCACAAGACACCCATTAGAGACAACCCTTGACATCTATAGATAGGTAAGGAGCCATTAACTTTGTAACTGAAGTTGATTGGCACTGAAGGCTTGAGAAATTCTCATTACTGGTAGAAAAGATACCAACAACTTTATTCTTAGTATAGTATAATAAAATGGTTTACACCCTCATGACCATGTAGACCATCTGGTTCATGGACTGGTGCCCAACCAGGTTCAAGAGTAGGATCAACTACTAAACAATGATTGTGGTCTCTATGAGGTTCTTTAGTGAAGAGGGTTATGTGTACAATATTTAACTCAACTAATGTAGAATATGTGCATATTCAATGGCTAAGTGTACTAGTATAATGTTTCTAACAATGTGCTATATAAAGAACATAATGAAAAATGAAGAGATTATAAAATGGAACTATTTCCACCTTGCATGTAGGAACATGATTTGACCCATGGGGTGGTGTGGTTCTTATATATTGGGCGGTAACATGTATAGTCACAGGATAAAAGTATGTTTTTGTTTAGTTTTTATTTTATTTTCTTTATCGCACTGGCCACTTAGGTATTTTACATCTTTCTATGGATGGAGGTTAGTGATTCTATCCTGACTAGTTGACGTAGATCACTTGTATACTGTCATACCATGAGGTGTGAGTGTGAGGAAACATTGTAAGATAGAGGATCCTTGGGGTCTTCCATGAGATGAAATTGTTTTTCTCAAACATTGTGTGGGAACATTTCTGGAGTATGTTGGAGTTATGAAATAACCCCAAGTGTCTTAATGAGTTAGCATAAATAACCCCAAGTGACTCCAAGTGTCTCCATACATCGTATCATCGTTGCATGGGTTGTCCACTCACACAATCCTATCAAACCTATCCTAGTCTATCCTCTCAGTCACATAATCTAGATTCATATCTCGAGGATTATCTCATGCCTCGATGCACATCTCATCATCCAACCAGACAAAGAGGATTATTCACCTTATGATTGTCCTAGTCACAAAAGTACACCATGTCGAACCCATCTACATTATATTCTCAATAATCTGGTCAATAACCTCATCAAAATCATGTATTATAACCTAGCCCCACTAACTAGGTTCTATAATAAGATAAATAGCACCATACCTTTTGGAATTATAATGCCAATCTGTCCGACAATACCCAATACCCACACTAGCATCTCATACTTCGTCTCTTTAGTTGAACTCACTAGTGGAAATCCCACCTATAACAATTCTTTTTCCCAACATTTTTAACAAACCATTGGAAAAAAGACCCTATGCCAACGGTTCATATGAACCATTGGGATATATCTATCTAAAATCACTTCTCCATTAGGATACTTCTCTTTTGTCTAAGCCTCACTCCTCCAAACCCTCGACACCACTCACATACACCTCCCATCCTCAATGCCTCTGCAATACCGACCACCCCTCACCGCCTCTCCCATCCCGACCACCCCTCGCTGCTCGTCGCTCGCTGATCACTGCTCGCCAATCGCCACTCGTCGCTCCCCACTCATCGGCACTCACGCATCCCCCTTCAAGCCATAGTTATCCAAACCCTACAGGGTCACTTCGCTCCTCCCATCATTACCGCTGATCTCATCCCCATTGAGTTACCCTCCTCCCATCTCGACTCCCGCTCGCCTCTCACAGCTCCCCGCTCATGATCGCTCGCGAATCCCCCTTCTGCTGTGTAAGAATCAATTCTAACTCTCCGTAAGCTTGAATTTATGTAAATTATGAGTTATTATTAGTATTTATATGATTCATTCAGGCTATATAACAGTCATTTACAATGTTTTATATGATTTATTTTAGCTCTGTTGATGATTCATGCCTTTACAAAATTATCCAAAGGAGGGTGATTCAACAATACATCTTTGAGTTCACCTGCACCTTGAATCAATGTTTTTTGATTCCACATTTTCATATGTGAAACCCTGTAACTGCCAGACATGTGTATTATTATCAGTATCCCAATTTTTTTGAGGGGTGATCTTCTTTATTAAGATTCTTTTCTTGTTTCCTTTCTGTTGATATAATGTGTTTGACTTTATACTATTTTATGAGATTGTTTCTATTCGTCGATGTGATGCTTTTTCATGGATTTGCCCTTTTTTGAGAGGCATCTCACACGAGAGATCTCAAGATCTATCTTTTTTAAGCTCATCAAACACTAGATGTAAAATTTCCACATCTATCACCATAAGGCCCAATCGTCTTAGTACTATTTTACTTTATCTAAACCCTCATCCAGTCCATACACATATCATCCAAATTATAAGACATATGTTAGACCACTCATATCCCAGTCGATATCTTATCCACTTGGAGACCTAGTGACAGGGTGATTTCATTTCCAGAAAATCACTAAATAATTTTATCTAAACCTAGGTGGCTTGTGAGAACCATATCTATAGGTCTACTATGTTAATCTATTTACTTTCATTTACCTTCCTTAGACTCCATGACTCCCATGGAACATAGTTATAATCAATCCCTCGGAAATCTATGATCGAATAATCAAGTTAGTGTTTAAGGGTCTTTTGAGGCTCTTAATACTGTCTTTATATACATAATAATTCTTATTTAAAGAAACAATTAATTTCATTAATGGTTGATCACCCAGAGAGGTTCTTATACTTCGTCTTCTAACTGCTAAATGACGTATTCTCTTCACCTAACTAAGGAATTAAATAACTCCCCTTCCATGTTCATTTATAACCTATATTTTCTGAAGACATCATACTAACCACACATATATAGGTGAGAAAAATCAGAAGACTGGTCCATGATCACATCATTAGTCATAGCTTAATCACAAATCTTCATGCCTTAAGCCTTATATAAATCATATGATTTGACATATACTTACCAGATTAGTGAATTTTAATTCATATTCAATCAATAACAATTTTTCCTACTCAATATCTAAGACATCTCAATATCTAGATTTTTAAAGATCATCTAGGAAGTTTTGGTCATTGAAGATTAGTTGGAATCACTTCTAATAATGTTTTCATCCTTCCATTCCATGATAACTTTACACCACAACTTATCTCGACCCTTTAGTAATGGTGTAGCCATGTAATTTCCCAAACAAACTAGTATTGAACAGAACCAAAATAAGCTGAAACTCGAGCCAAACTAATTATATACCATTTATAGGAAGATTAATTGTTAATTAATAGGAATGTACTTTTTGATAGTATCATTTTGAAACATAGATTTTCTTCCCCCTTGCTTGCAAGAACATAATTTGACCCATGTGGTGTTGTGGTTCTTATATGTTGGGCAGTGACATGTATAGTCATAGGAGAAATGTATGTTTTAGTTTAGTTTTTATTTTATTTTCTTCATCATATTGGCAACTTAGGTCTTTTACTGGTTTCTATTGACAGGGAGTAGTTATATTCTATGAAGGAGGCCAGAAGTGGTTCAGATTGTTTCAGTCTGCCGACTTTGATTCGAGGTAAGATTATATGAATACTACTTGTCTCAGACCTCATATATTTTGGGGATTTCAATGTTTTGACTCCATATTATGTTTTTGGTAGGGTTTTGGATTGTTTTGTGTTGGTTTAGGTGGATTTGGTTCTCACCAATCGAGGTAAGGTTTTAATGGTGTTGGTTAGGTTTTCACTGGTTATGTAGGGTCCTTTATGTATTTTATGGTTCTTAATATCCTCTGTGTAGTGCGTTGATCCATGCTCATTGGTTTCGAGTCACCAAGTCAAGGGTCACTCACCTGCGTGTGTATAGGTAAGTATGTATATGTATGTGGGTTCCCCCGTTAGGTGTATAGTCAACCATGGAAATGATTATACACGTATGGGGCTAGGTGTGCCCATGTATATATATCAAAATGTATACGCAGGTGAGGGGATGCTGGAATATGAATATAAGCATATGTGTAAGGATCACCTTGCACATGATCATGGCCATGTGGGTGTGTCCATAGGGGAGAGGAGTCCTTGCATGTGTGTGAAGGTGCGTATACCCTGTGGGGAAGAAACAAATTTTAGTTAGAAAGCTTCAAGAGCCGAAGTGGATAGCTTGGTACCACCTTGAGGTTGTGTCCCTTTTGTAGCCTCTTTAATTTAAGAATTCTTTAAATTGAATTTAGATTCTTTCTTAATTCTGATTAATTATATTGAATTGCATATCTTGAATAATATTTCTTTAATATAATTGTTTCATTTGATAAATAAAGTCATTTTTTAATAATAAATCCACTTAAAAAAATGAATATAAAATATATATCATTATCATACCACAATCCCGAATCAAGAGTCTGTTTTTTATAACATAAGATCCGTTTCTATAATTTGAAGGACAACTACATAGGATTTATTTGGAATCCTGGCCAGAAGATGATGTCTCATAGTTGATGCTGGACCGGGCCAACATGCCATGGTCACGCCGCGGTCATGCCATGATTTGGCCCTGCTCCAGGACGACACCCCCATGACAGTTCACAGTCCTATCGAAATTTGATATATGATACCTAGATATAGTTTTAGATACATTACCCACCCATAGTTAATGGGGAGGGAGGCGACAACCAGAATGTTTCCCTGTTTCCTATCGCTCCCTTCGCTCTTGGATGGAAGATGCTGCCCCACATATGTCGCTGGACTGGGCTAACACGCCGCGGTCACGCTTCGGTCATGTCGTGGTCACACCGCTGTCACGCTGCGGTCACGCTGTGATTTGGCCCAGCTCCAGGATGACACCCCACGGAGGTTTGCTGTCCTGTAAGAATTTAATGTTTGATACCTAGATAATGTTTTATATACATTACTCACCCATAGCTAATGGGGAGGGAGATGACGACCGGAATGTTGCCCCACTTACTTCTTTTCCCTTCACTCCTGGCCGGAAGATGCTGCCCCGCGGATGTCACCGGACCGGGCCAACACGCCGCTGTCACACCGCGACAATGCTGTGATTTGTCCCTACTCCAGGACGACACCCCGCGGTGGTTTGTAGTCCTGTCAAAATTCAATGTATGATTCCTAGATAGAGTGTTAGATACATTACCCACCCATTGTTAATGGGGAGGGAGGTAGAGTCTGAAATGTTTCCCTGCCTCTTCCAGCGCCCTTCACTCCTGGCCCAAAGGTGCTGCCCCACAGATGTTGCTGCACTGGGCCAACACGCCGTGGTCATGCCACGGTCAAGCCGCATTCATGCCGCGGTCAAGCCGCAGTCATTCCGCGGTCACACCGCTGTCACGTTATCATCACACTATGATAATGCTGTGATTTGGCCCTACTCTAGGATGACACCCCACGGTGGTTCATAGTCCTGTTGAAATTTGATGTATGACACCTAGATATAGTTTTAGATACATTACCCACCATCCTTCCTAGACCCCAGACATCCCTCCACCCTCCTCCCTGGACCCCGGACAACCCCCGGACAACCCCCCCACCCTCCTCCCTAGATCCCGGACGACCCCCCAGAGAGCGCCCCAAACCTCCTCCCTGGACCCTGGATCCCAATCTAAGATCTTTTCAAGATTCACCCTAAATCCCAACAGAAAAGAGGGTTTTAGAGCATTGGAATAAAATGAGATAAGAGTGAAAACCCAAATTGAAATGTGGAAGCAAGAAAAGGATTATACTCACCCGGATCTTCAATCCACACTTTACAGCACTCAAAACACCCAAGTGACGTGTACGAGTCAACCCCACCTCATACCGATGCACTGTGTGGCCGGTACCACTCAAAGTGTCTCTCTTTTATTTGAAATGGAAAAAATTTTAAATGAAAACAACAACTGACATATGGAAAACCAACCAAAAAGATTCTGATTGTTTATATACTTTAGCACAACAAACCATGAGTCATTTTTGACGTGTACGAGTCAACCCCACCTCAATCTGAGGCACGGTGTGGCCAGTACCACTCAAATTGTTTTACTTCCATTTGAAATGGACATCTTTTTAAGTGAAAACAACAACTGGCATACTAAAAACGGACCAAACAAATTTATATTGTGTTGATACTTCAAAAAAAAGATGCATGGGTCATTTGGGACGTGTACAAGTCAACCCTGCCTCAATCCGAGGCACAATGTGGCCAGTACCACTCAAAGTGTATTTCTTTTGTTTAAAATGGATAATTTTTTAAGTTAAAACAACTTGCATATGGAAAACTGACCAAAGGCATTTGGATTGTGTTGATAGTATAGGAAAACGATCCATGGGTCATTTGTGAAGTGTAAGAGTCAACCCCACCTCAATCCGAGGCATGGTGTGGCTAGCACCACTCAAAGTGTCTGTCTTTTGTTTCAAAAGGACATCATTTTTAGTGAATACAACAACTGACATACGAAAAACAGACCGAAGTCATTCGTATTCTGTTGAAACTTTAGGAAAGCGATCCTTGGGTCATATGTGACTTGTACGAGTCAACCCTGCCTCAATATGAGGCACGGTGTGGCCGGTACCACTCAAAGTGTTTTTCTTTTTTTTAAAATGGATACTGTTTTAAGTAAAAACAACTGGAATACGGAAAAATGATCAAACACATTTTAATTGTGTTGATACTTTAGGAAAACAATCCATGGGTCATTTGTGACTTGTATGAGTCAACCACGCCTCAATCCGAGGCGCGGTGTGGCAAGAACCACTCAAAGTGTCTCTCTTTTGTTTCAAAAGGACACCATTTTAAGAGAATACGACAACTGACATACAAAAAACTGACCAAAGTCATTAGGATTCTGTTGAAACATTAGGAAAACGATACATGGGTCATATGTGACTTGTACGAGTCAACCCCACCTCAATCTAAGGGCCGGTGTGGCCAGTACCACTCAAACCATCTAAATTTTATTTGAAATGGACAAGATTTATGTGAAAATAACAATTGGCATACAGAAAACTGACCAAATGAATTTGGATTGTGTTGATACTTTAGGAAAACGATCCATGGGTCATTTGTGACAAGTACAAGTCAACCCCGCCTCAATCTGAGGCGCGGTGTGGCTGACACCACTCAAAGTGTCTCTCTTTTGTTTAAAATGGACATCATTTTAAGTCCAAACAACAACTAACATACGAAAAACTGACCAAATGCATTTGGATTCTATTAAAACATTAAGAAAATAATCCATGGGTCATATATGATGTGTATGAGTCAACCCCGCCTCAATCCGAAGTGCGGTGTGGCCGACACCACTCAAAGTGTCTGTCTTTTGTTTAAAATGAACATCATTTTAAGTGAAAACAACAATTGACATATGGAAAATTGTCCAAACTCTTTCAGATTATATTTAACATTTAGGAAAACAATCCATGGGTCATATGTGATGTGTATGAGTCAACCCTGCCTCAATCCGAGGTGCGGTGTGTCCGACACCCCTCAAAGTTTCTCACTTTTGTTTCATAAGGACATCGTTTTACGTGAATACAACAACTGACATACAGAAAACCAACCAAATGCATTCGTATTCTGTTGAAACTTTAGAAAAATGATCCATGGGTCATATGTGAATTTTATGAGTCAAACACGCCTCAATTTGAAGGCCAGTGTGGCCACCACCACTCAAACTATATCACTTTTATTTGAAATGGACTGGATTTTAAGTGAAAACAACAACTGGCATACGGAAGACCGGCCAAATGCATTCAGATTGTGTTGATAATTTAAGAAAATAATAAATGGGTCATTTTTGATGTGTAAGAGTCAACCCCATCTCAATCTGAGGTGAAGTGTGGCTGAAACCACTCAAAGTGTCCCTCTTTTGTTTAAAATGGACATCATTTTAATTGAAAACAACAACTAACATACGGAAAAATGACCAAACACATTCGGTTTTTGTTGAAAATATAGGAAAACAACCCATGGGTTATATGTAATGGGTAAAAGTCAACCTCTCCCCAATCCGAAGCATGGTTTGGCCGACAGCACTCAAAGATAGTGATTTACATTCAGACCTTCACAAACTTTGAATCTCTTGATACCACTTTGAAATATCATGAGAGATGAGTAAGGAATCAATACTTATTCAATATCAAAATCATTCATTGAACCTATAAATGACATATTCATGGAACCATGATAAGAATACTTTTGGATCAGTTCACAACTTACAAAAATAGTTAACAAGTTTTTTATTTTGTAAACATGTTTTAGATTTTTTGCAACCATGATCAAAAAAGTTTTAGAGCAGTTCACATGTTATAAAAACAGTTCACAAGTTCTTGATTTTTTAAACTGATTTCAGATTTCCTACAACCATGCCATAAAAACTTTTAGAGTAGTTTACAGGTTACAAAAAATAGTTCACAAATTCCTGATTTTGTAAACATATTTCAAATTTTCAGTTTTCTATAAAAAAATTCCAGATTTTGACAACCCAACACATTGCTGAATTCACAACTTATCTCTTTTAGTAGCTCTATCTAAATACATAATTCCCTTTTAGAGATCACTTCCCCAAAAGGGTAGACACATATCAAACTATAAAATCACCTATCATTTCCAAAAACACACAATAGATGTATCGTGAAACCTTAAGAACCCACACTATTGGCTCAATCATATACCCTAAATGATTTTCTATTTAAACACACTATGAAAAATAATTGCACACATCAAGGATTCCTCACTAGAATCATAATGCCACCACAACCAATCCAATCAAAATGCCACCCCAACCAATCTAATGCAAGTTACACAAACCTATCAGCCTTATAGGACAAGGATTATATCTTTGAAACAAATACATCACTCCCCACCATAGATGTTTCATCATCATAAACTCACCCAAAAAACCTCAACCACTTTGTTGAACTCTCCAACCACTACTAAAGACAGAATTAGACGTGTCTATATTTCCTAAACCTGAGAAACCAAATGAAACATCAACTATCCCTCATTCCCTACATCCTTGAATGAATCCCAAGGTATTATTAAATATTTGATCCACCATGAGGACCTCTCTCATAAATGGTAAACAGTGTAGTTTCCACCATGTGGATTTACAAAAAATCTCCATGATCATAACCCCTAAAATGTTTCATATCTTTCCAAAATACAGTAGGGTATCTAGACATATAGCCATTTACACCCCATTATTCTAATGAAGATATTATTGTTTTTGGATTGATTGTAACTAAATAATTTTATTCTATGATTTTATCGATGAATACCACCAACAGTTATCTATTTTAGATGTCTCCAATCACTACATGGACTTGTCAAATTCATTTAAAAGTATTGGGCATCCCATCCCATGATAATATCATCACATTGAAATCATTAATCCGCCTACTCATAGTTTTCTTCCCTACTCAAGAAACTCAGCCTACACCCTCTAAGTGGTCCTACCCCTAGTAACCACATGCACTAGAAAAACACCAAAACTCCAAGCGATTCTCATTTAATGAAAACCAGGAACCTCCATGTGCTTCCTACCAAAACTAAATATCCCATGCACAGTCTCCACCCAAAGAGAAAGAATGCACATAAAACCACATCAACCCACATTTCCTTGATCACCTATTATTCTTATGATCAAATTTATAAGTATAAGGACCACCCATTTTAATATACATTACACGAGATAGGCACCCAAACATGTCCATCCCTCTATAAGCCAACCACAAGGGTAAACCACAAGCACTAAAGTTCTCTTTCTCAATACCAAAGTCACCCTATATTCCAAAACATATATCAGGTTTCACCATTCATGTACTACTTTCAAAGTTCCAAAAAATACATCTTGGTGTCACACACCCAATATCACACATAGCCTACTTAACCTATCTCATCTTCTGATGCATTTATCTAAGACTAATTTTACATTTGATGTAATCACACATTTATTCCTTTCATTTTCTCATATAATTACAGAGCCTTAAACACCATATTTTATTCTTATTTCTTGAAAATTATTTTCAATTTATAATTTCATAATTTATTCAAATGATTACTACACCATGTTTTTCCATTTTTTTATTTAAACTCTCTTTATAAGGTGAATTTAACCTTACATTCCTCAAGAATAAATATTATGGAATCAATCCTAAGGGAATTTTTAATTCTTTAAGGTGTTTTATTTTTCGATCATCCTATTTTTTTCATATTTTTATGACCATAGTTTCTTAGAATTTATACAACCTTCAAAAGTAATGTGTGTGACTTCTAGTTAGTCTATTAACCAAATTCATCCTGATTTTTGGACGATTTAAAGATGGATGAAATCATTGGGGAGAAATATGTTTGTCCCCCTTTTTGTGGAATCCATTTCTCTCAGTGGTTTTGAACTCACTAAATAGATTCAATCCATTTATTTCGGTGGTCCTATGATTTTCACTAGAATCGAGATCCTCCAACTTCTTCACTTTGGATATTTGGAAACCTCCTGCAGGTTTTGTGTGGCTTGAGGTTGAACATTGGGTTGGCGATCTGGTCCTTCATCTCTGACCTATATATATGGTATTTTTGGTTTGGATCATGGGAAAAAAGAGGCATACCATTCATGTTCATAGATCATGGAAGACGCAGAGGCCTAGAAGGAGGGTGATGTCGGGAGAGCCATTTCCAAGGGTGTTCCCCTTCAGAACAGATTCTTATATTTAGGTGAAGGGCCTTCAGATGATGATGATTCATGGAGTGGAAAAGGGTTGGTAACAGAAATCCCAAGAAGGCCGGGATGTTTAAAAAGGAGAAATATTCAGTATTTCAAGGAGAAATTGAACCTTCTAAGAATTATCATACTTTATTAGAGTAATAGGATGAGAAACCAACATTTTTCTACTAAAATGGAATAAATAAAGGAAAGAAATTGTCCATTTAATTTGATAATCGCCTAGTTACTATTAACCAACAAGTTTATTTAATATATCTCCAAAATTTCTTTTGGATTTTCAATCTCTATTAACCAACCAATTTCATTAATATATCTCCAAAATTTCTTTTGGATTTTCAATCTCTCCAACTAATAGATTCTCAAAATTTACCAAACCTTTTGTAAATAGTTATCTTAAAACCATTAACACTTTGTATTTTACTTAATGACTAGTTTAACAATAATTTTTTATCTTGGAGAGGTGCAGGTTTTTAGTTTCATAGGTTGGGGTTTACAGGTTGGGAAGGAGAGGTGTGGGTTTTTAGTTTTACAGGTTGGGTTTTACAGGGGAGGAAATATATTGGAGAGGTGCAGGATTATAGTTTTACAAGTTGGGGTTTACATCTTGGGAATCAGGGGTTTACATTCCTACTGTTTACATGCAGGATGTCCACATGTAGGATGTAGTCTATTTACATGAAGGTTGTCCAGTTTTGGGGATATAAGATGTATACCAATGGTTCTGAAAACTATTGTTATACAATGTATGCTGGACAAAGTATGAAAAGAGTTTCAGAACCATTGGTATATAAGACAGAGTATGACAGAGTATGTCAACAGTTCTGAAACTGTTGGTATACAGGTATGCCAACAGTTCTGAAATCATTGGTATACTCCGGGTTGGAAAAAAATGTATACTAATGGTATGAACACTATTGGTATAGCCACAAGTACCAATGGTTCATGAACCATTAGTACATATATATACCAATGGTTTAAATAGAACTATTGGTATAGATTAATTTTAGACCATATATGCCAACAGTTCTCTAGGAACTGTTGGTATAGAGCTACTTCCATGCCTCACATACCAACGAGTTGTAAAACATTTGGGAAATACCATCACTATGGTTTCAGTAGATATCCCAATGGTTTCAGTAGATATCCCAACGGTTTAAAACTATTTAGAAATATTGAATTTCAAGTAGTGGTTTTAAATTATTTTCAATTCACAATTTATTTTTTTCCAAGGTTGTATTAAAATAAATGGTCTTCAATTTTTTTTTATTTTTATCATTAAAAGTGATTAACAATGAAAATTTATTTTTATTATTAAATATTTTTATATGATCCTTCACAATCATATAATATCTAATATGACATCCTTCAATGTTTACTTTTCAATACAGGGGACATGATCAATGAATATAATAATTATTATTGTTCTAAAAGGAATATGTTTATTATGAGAAAATGATTGTGAACCATGTTTCTTTTATTTAATTTATACCATGAGGTTGTTATTACAAACCCATCTTATTTTCATGTTTTATTCTATGATGGAATGATTAATTTTTTATTAAACCTATCTATTTTCAATAGGTTATGTAATGAGGTAATGTTTAGGAAAACCATTTCATTTCTTGGGGTATGATATGATGAATTGTTTATGTCATTATGGAAAATAGAAATATTATTTTAAATATTTTATAGGTGGGACCTATATCTTTCTCGGATTCAGGGAATATATTTATATCTCCAAATGTAGAAATGGTGGAATTGATAGTGAACCCAGTTAACTAAGGGGGTTGTCCACTATGATTGTCTTGGGTGTTAACCTATACAACTATGAAAGTTATAGAAGTTGATTCATTCCAATATGATAAAAATGGTATTGAAATTTTGCTACTATGAAAATGAAATTATATAATTAGGTGTCTGAATCAATTATTTGTCTTATTACAATGGTATGATCTCATGGATCATGTTCTTTTATAACATTATGATTCTTGCATTATGATATTCCAATATTTATTTCTTGTCTTGAGATAATGATATTTGATATGCAGGTCATAGTTTTAAAATGCTATGTACATGTTCTTATATGTTAATTCTAATGCAATTATTATGTGATAATTTATAACTCACTTTCTTACAGTAACAATGCATCTACAGTCACCCATTCATAGGTTTTCTTTACCCATGTGATGAATAATGTTTTAAAATAGGGTGTATTTATGAAGAGTACCAAAGGGGAAGATCTATATAGGATATATTGAATATCTATATAGAAATTATTAAATTTTTTACCTAATCTCTAACAAACGAAACTATTATGGTCACAATGTTTGAGATTATGTAATGGAAAAAATTTCTTATATAAAGATTTAATATTTATGTATGGAAATCTTGGTTTGTCATGATATTCTACTTTTTTCACAATACCAAGATGGTAATGTATTAAAAAATGACAATCACTTATTAGATCTAATAATATTTTTTCCTATATTGAGTACATTTTGAGTGAATAAATTCATGATTCTCATATGGTGAATATATATGTCACTTATACTTATAGAGATAATTTAGATATATCATAAATATGAAGATAACTTCTTCAAAATATATTTCATGCATTTTGAATATTATTTCATGAATCATTAATTGGAGGGAGGTATAGCCTATAATTTTTCATCTTATAAGAGTAAAAAAGAAAATTACAATTATAAACATGTCACTATAGAGAACAAATACATCTGATTTTATGGGAAATGTGAGTAAAGATACAGTGATTAGATATTTAAATAAAACATTAATGTTACCTTTTCATTCATCAGTCGAGAAAATTATAATCCCTTTTGGGTTATCATAATATGTGGGATTGTAAATCTTTTCAAATTTTTATACTATTCATTATAGTAACAAGCCAAACCAAGTATGCCACATATTTCTTTCCTAGATGCCTTTTCTATGTAATATATCCAATGAATCTATTTTTAAATGATCTGAACATATCATTTTAGTAGTAATATCTTCTAGGTCTTATTATATAGAAATTTTGACTAGAGGGGGAGAATAATAGTTATTTTGGAAATATTTAATTGAATATGATTTTTATAGTGTTAAATAATCTTAATTTTGCGCCCAAAAATGAAATAAATAACACCGTATTTTTTTTATATTTCATCAGAGAACCAAGATCCTAATATACTCTTCAATATTCTATACTAAGTGAGGATTTTAGTATTTACTCGTTCTCCACTTTTGATAAGAATATATAACCCTATTCCATCCAAATGTACCTCTTTTAAAACCGGTATGATTAACACTAACTTTTTAAAGATTGAAAACCATCATGAAATTTGTCTTTTAGTCACAACCTAAACATCATTTTATATAGGAAAAATAACACATATGATATATTTCATTAAAAAAAAGAATAAATTGATAGTATAATAAAAATAAAGTATGAAATAGAATAAAATAGTTAAAAGGAATGAATTTAGACCAATAGTGGGGATGATTATTTTGAAATTCAAAGATCTTAAATATATTTGATCAATTTAGAATTGGATAATAGAAATGTGGAAGTGATTCATGATTGAATTAATACAATATTGGTTATCTAAAAATATCATAAAATTGTTTGGTTTTTTCAAATCCATGATTTTATAAAAAATTTATATTCTTTTCTCTTGAATAAATCATGTCGAAATTTTTTTATCATAATTTATTGATTCATATTTCAATGAATAATAATTTCACTAACTAAATTGTTCTTGGAGCATTAATTATGATAATCATTTAATGAACCATTATAAAAAAATAACAACATTAAATAAATAAATTAAGATAATTTTAATTAACATGCACATATATTAAATATTTATGAACTCTTTATTTTTATATGAAATTGTAACATAAAATGAATGTATGAATTTTAAAAAAAACATAAATTTATTAGAAAATACAAAATAAAAATAATAAACATTTAGATGATTAGAATACAAAAAAACACAAAAAAAATCAGAGTATCACTTATACACTGAATGTTTTAGATAACTATGAATTTTTTTCACATAATATATTAAGAAATCTGAAATTTTATTTTGCTATTATATAATCAATAGAATAGTTATCACAATATTTTATTTGAATTTTTGTAATTAAAATAAAAATAATAATATTATTTTTACAAAATAATGATTATAACAATGGTTTATTAAAAATATACCTTGGGGTATCAAGAGGATTGTACTGCTATAATTATACCATTGACTGATGCACCATTAAAGAGAGATCTACTAATCTATATGATATACAGTATGGAATGATCTACATTTAACTACCATATACCATTAAATATGATAAGGTCTTTTTTATGGTCTACCATTCCATGTGATCTGTAGTTATATGTGACGATGCTAAACTAGTTTCGTGTGATGAATCCTACTATAAGTTTTAACATGAATGTTTTATGTAAGCTACATTCAATTTGATTTTGGTGCTACCATCTTCCCTATAATGTATATAACAAATTCTACCATCAATGAAAAGGTTCAGGTTAACCAATAATTTAATAGGTGTAGAGGTTCAAATGGTCAATCATTCCTAATATTGTATCAATATTTATTGTCGATCAGAAATTCTATTGATTAGTTTGGAGGATATATAATTGATACAAGGATCAATTGTTCGACGAAGAATGCCTAGCAGTACATCAATCTGGTATGAACTACCATTGTTATAATGGTACAACTATTACTAAAGAAGTAATTATTTAGAAACATTACTGTCCAACTATTTCTAAATGTGTAATGATAATGAATCCGGATTAGTTCATAAAAAATATTTAAACAAATTACATTCAAATTATCAAATAGCCTCAAAAACAGTTTTTTTGCAGTACAACCTAACTATTAACCATTAAACTATTATCAAGAATTAAAATGTAGATGTATACATCATTTCACATCCTTTTATCCTCAAAAACTAGATCACAAAATACACCAATAAAAACCTTGGTATGATTATTCACAATAATTAGCTTCATTATAAAGGATCCCTCAAGTATTAATGAGGACAAAGATGATGGATATATAGGGAACCATATCTAATGTTTCATTGATTAGATGTGATAGGATATATTTGTATATTTTGTTATAGATTAATAGGGACATCATACGCTATTTTCCAATATTTAAATCCCATATGTGTTGTCCCTTAATATATAAATAAATCAGTAACACCACCTCTTCAAGATAAATATATGGAATTAGAAACCATTTAACAACACACACAAATGTCATGGTAATGAGCATGTGGAAACATGTTCTTGTCCACTAGCCCCCACATGTGGTTATGAATGCATCCAAACTTCTGTGGTCTTTATGTGGCCTTATGCTTTTTCAACATGCTAGTCTTATGAGATTGAACTCACATAGGATTAACCCTAGTGTCCCCAATTAGTGTTTAAGTTATCTCCCTTTTGATTAAGAATGGTTGCCATATTTTTTTACAAAATGTCACTTTAGAAGAATAATCATTATATCCTTATTTAAATATATATATAAATAAATAAATTTATTTCTAATGATATATATCCAAATAAAATGTTATATTTTTTTATTTAAATGAATTATTAAACTAATGGAATTTTAATTTATCAAAAAAATTCAAAAAGTAAACAAAAATGTTCTCAGTGAAAACAATCTCCACATTTTTGTACATTGACAAACTAAAACTAAATTTATAATTTTAAATATTCCACACATTTCCCACAATCATTCTCTCCATTTTTGATATTTATTAATAGAAAGGAAATATAAAAATACATAAAGAATAATATATATATTTATATTAAAATGCGGATAAATCCCAAAGAAATCATGAAATAAAAAATAGTAGAGATTTAAAATCAATGAAACATTATTTAACAAGATTGAAAAAAATTAAATATCTATTATTCCTAGATCAATCAATAAATATTCTATTGGGACATATTCTAGTGCTTTAGTGATTTTTTGTCTTAATTTTTTTTCTACTGAATTTTAATAAAAATTGATATCCCTATTTTTATATCATGATCTAAAAATTGAAATATATCATTTCTATTCTTAGCCTATCAATGTAGTATAGGGATTTTAAATATTGAAATGGTAAAATTCTTGTCACAAAATTTAATATTTTTTTCTATGTAAAAAATTTGAAATCACATTGGGAATTTTATATCTAGAGGCTTTGATTATTGAAATTTACCATAATAATGTATTCTGTCCTAGACATTGAAATCCCATCTTTATTTTTTAACTCCATGATATTAAAAATTTACTAATTTTGTGGCACATGCCAAATTTGATTTTCCTATCATTCGAGTAACCTCCAAATTCTAAGTAAAAAATGATAATTAATTAAAATGGTTATTATTTTAGTTGAACTAACTAGTATATAAAATTCCACAAACAAATATGATTATTTTTTATGAATAAAATTAAATGAAATTATTTTTTATTATATTTATATCATTAACACATCTAGAATGATAACATAATATCAGTTCATGATGCAATTTAATATTATAGGCTCTCCGTCATTCCCTTATATAGATTATCATTTACATAATTTATAGGATCATACACATCCTGTAATTCATTATTTCATATATGGATTATTTTATATTTTATATAAAATAAGATTTATATTTATAAAATAAATAAATTACATATATTCATTGATTTATAAAAAATAAATATTTTTTATATAAAACTTAATTACCAATAGAAAATTTTAACAACACAATTAGAATCAAATAAAATTAATAAGGTATTATTTTTTAAAACACATTACTAAGAATTTCATATTTATTATCAAGTAAAATATCACAAAATATATTTTTTAAATGTATTATCATTATAATTTTTTTTGAATATAGCAAGATCATTCGTTACATTATAAAATTTATCTAGTAGTAAAATATTGTCAGCTTATCATAATAAGATCATGAATCATTATATGGAAAATAAAATTATTTCTATGACATTGAAAAAATTATTTCTAAATTGATTTTTTTTCAAAAATAGGTAGTATATTATTATATAACTTTTCATAAGTTACTCAAAATTAAATTTAACATTTTTCATACCATTGAAACAGTTTAAAATTTTAAATATTTAAGAAATCTAATAGAATTTGAATAGATTCTAATCTAATAAATTTTGATAATGAATAATCAAAATCAATTCATTATTCTTGTAAATAACCTTGGTAAAATACTTATTAATTTTGTCTAAATATTAAACAATACTCGTTGATTTTGTTTTGAAATATCCATTTTCTCCCAATATATAGTTTATCATTATGTAACTCAACAAGATTAAAAAAATTATTACAATAAAACTGTCTAATTAGACATGTATAACATTTTACCAATTTTATTTTTTCATATATTCCCTCATATTAATAGGTAAAAAGTCACGAACAAAGAATAAATGAGATAAAAAAAATTAAAACATATTTTCTTGATTCATTAATTCTAATTAGATTTTTTAGAGAATTTTTTTGATATTCAATTCATAGGATTAGATTGACAAGATATGTGTCCCTCCTCAACAAATGAATTATCATTATCAGTTAAATAATCCCTAAAATTTAATTCTTCAAATTAATTTACATAATAAATATAATAAATACTATGTTTTATTATTATTTTCATTTAATATTACATGAACAGATTCCACCATTGACATAGTTCTCATGTTATATAATCTAAAAGTTTTTCTATTATTTGAATATCCTAGAAACATTACCCTATCCAATTTATCATAAAAATATAATGGAAAATATTAATTATGTAATAAACGAAATTTATATCCAAATACATTAATGTATAAAATAATATATTTTCTTTTTTAACAGTTCTTAATAGATTTTATATAATAATGGTAAAATAATAATTATATTTATGAAATAACAGGTATTATAAACTGGGTCACAACACAAATATTTAGGTACGTTTAATTAATTAATAATTTTCCCTTATATTTATTTAATTGTTTTATCTTTACAAAATACAAAACCATTTTATTGTGGTTTTCCCAGGGAGGAAAATATGTGTAAATATATATTATCATCAAAATATTTTTCAATGACTAAGTAAAAATTGTATCCTCATTCATCACCTATAATTTATTATATTAAATGAACATTTAATATCAAAATTAATCAACAAATGTAATAAAAAAGTTTAGCGATTCAATTTTATGGTATAGGAAAAGAGTGCAAGCAAGTCAACCAAAATAATATATAATTATAAACACATAACTCTTAATACATAAACTAGATGTTCTCATGGGTCTACAATAATTAAGATGAAGAATTTATATGCATCCTGTAATGTTAAATATGTTTATATATCGTAAAAGATCACTTTTATTTCCAACCCTTTATGCAAAAATTACATTCATGAATCATGTATGTATTATATTTTCAATGTTCCATAAATTGTAATTGTTTTTAAATTTTTTAATGTTTTCAAAATTGATCTTGTAGAAAAATTATCTTCCAAATAATGATTTCTTATTTCTAAAATATTTAAGAACATCACATTTTGTTGGGTAATATCTTAGAAATCTCTAAATTATATATTTTATTTTCTAATGGAAAAAACATTATTATCTTCATAAACATCACACTTATTATCTTCATATTTTACTCTTATATAATCAAGAAAATGTTTTTATAAGGTAATTATATTGTGTTTTAATCCCGATATACATAATAATTATGGAATTATAATAGATAATAATATATCCACATCTCCAAAAAAATTTACTACACCTCTTGAGTTTTCACCATATGTTATAATTCCTCCATTAAATGTATGCAAAGCTAAAATTTGTTAAATTTACGCAATCTTTTTCCTATAGAAAAAAATATCCATATAAGATATATCTTTATAACATTTTAACCAAGTATCCAATAATAAAATTATATAGACAACTGTTTTGGTAGCCATGTAATTTTGGATCCAACATGATTAGTAAAAAAATTTTAAGAACCCATACATCTTGATGATATATATTATCTGGTAATATAGACAGTGGCTTTTATGATATAAATTTTATGGAGTCATCAAGTGATTAAGTAAATCCTAAATAACATTCATGTACATAATTCCCATTTATATTACATATATCATATAATAGTAAGAATATTCTATTTTCAATTTATAAAAAATAGTCCTTTCATATTATGAATCAATATTGTATACAAAAAGAAGAATTTATATAAGTTGGGTTTACTCAGATCCATAAAATTATAAAATTGTTATTTACCTTGGAAGACATAGACTATGTTTCTCCTAATTTAGTTTTCCTATTGATAACTTCCATTCTCATTTTAAATAATATATAGTTCATCAAAAATTTTCCCAAAATAATATGATCCTCTATTTTTTGGTTTATTATTTTCTTATTTTTGATTTATACATTCCCTTTTAAATTTATTTAAAACATGATAAAATAATTTAGATCTCATATCATAGACACTTTAATTTTTTGAAATGAAATATTTTATTCATAAGATTTCATCTTTTAAAATATTTAGTTCAGAATATTCATTTTTTTATCATTATATTTTTTTTTCTTTCAATTTTTATATGGATAATCCATTAAATATATATATATGATTTAAATGTTTCATTTTTATAGTTAAATTTTTGCATACTATTTAAATATTCAATGCATAAATGGACCCATAAAAAATTCACTGTTTACCTCACACTTTTTGGTTTCATTACTAAAATATTTGGTTTTTATTTTCCACTCTTAGAAAAATCACTACAAGAGTATGGAACTTATTTAAGACTATATCTAGTAAGATATTCTCATTTTATATTTTTCTAATATTTATTTTTTTCCATCTTATTTCAATTTTCCTTGGTTTTATTTTATTCTTTATTATTTAATACACTCATGTAATATTTTTTTTCTATTTATCATATTTACAAATTTTAACCTCTTTAACTTCATATCTATCTTCCTTTTGATGATCTTATATAGGATTATTCTTTAAGCCTCTCTTTATTTTTATGTACCTGTAGACTCATTTGAAAAAACATACAATTTCATCCTTCTCATATTACTATAAACCATAATAAGTTTAATTATCAATAAAATTTATAATTTATTTAAATGTATCACTATTATTTTTTTCATGATTATCAGCATTATCATTCTTCATTTCCAAATCATTTGGATTAGTGATTATATCATCTGATCCATTGAATACTCAGTGAAATACATAATCAATTAAATCATAACCTTTCTTCAATTTGATATATTTTGTAGTTATTGATATATTATTTAAAATAGAGTGTCATTCATTATGGTCTCTCAATGTCAATTATTTATTTCTACTATATTGGTTAATCATTTATAGAGTTAATTACTGATATCATGATCATTCATTCAAAACTACTGAAACTAATCTATGTGGATACCTAAATTATTTATCTACAAATTTTTTATTCTTTTATGAGTTAATTTTAAATCCCTCTTGAATCCATATGTAGTTTTACTTGAATAAATATGGTTATACGTATTTCTACATAAATAACAACATAGTAATTTGTAACAGGGTAATTGATAATAAATTTTTTGTAATCAATACCAGTTAATGTTTACAAATAAAACTCATTATATTTATAAATTTCAGAAATAATATCATATAATTAAACACCTATAATTTTTAGAAATACCCTTATCTATTTATTTTAGTAATCATTGTCTATTCCATTTATGTGTAGTGTTCTCATAGAATTTAACATCTAAAATTCACGACATTCTCTAAAAGTGAATTTTACCATTCCTTATACTTTTATTTCTATGATAATGGTTAGTTCATAAATATTAGGAATATACTATAACAATCTATAAAAAATAATAAAAAACACCGATATTAATTTTCACGTCCCAGTATATAGATATATTCACTAGACATGGGGAATAGTCCTTTTAAAAATATTTAATCATTAATATTATCAAAGTGTTAATCATTTTTAGTTATATAATGGAAAATGAATCTGATAACACTTGATTATTTTTCTAGAATATCAAATCCCCAAAACAGAACCTAGTCTTAAATCTGTTCAACATGGCGATGATATATGTATTTATTATTTATTCACATTTAATTGAGGGTGATAAACCAATTACAATCGAAATACCCTTTTTTGATCATAGTTGTACAACCCATAACTATTTATGTTTTTTGAAAAACATACCTTTTTTCTAGGATTCATAACATGAACTTCCTTTTAGACGGTTGGAATTAATCATATAAAATATTCTGGATGCTAAAATTATAAACTATCTCTAGTGTAAAAGATAAATATAGAATTAATTGCATAGTTAAAAAATTAAATTTAGAACAAAAGTGGAGAATATTATTTTGAAATTTTATTCATCTCAATATATTCAATCACATAAATAGTAGAAGATCATAAAAATAAATGGAATTATAATAATAAATGGCATAATAGTACTCGTAATGATAATTTTATTTTATTTGTTCTGTCACAATGAAGGTATATATCATCATTTTAAATCATTATTTAATTATAATTATTGAGACTATTTTTTCAAAGTTTATTTATTTTAATTTCAATTTCTATAATTTTAATTTACTCAAAATATCATGGATTGTCTCTTTGGAGAACCGTAAAAACACATGTTATAAAACAAATATAAACATAAAATAAATTCATTACATTTACTTCCATTAACATTATCATGCATAGATAGCTTGACCGTCATTATATCTATGTTAAATGATAAAATAATAATTCCAATTTTAATAATAGAATAATCAAAAATTAATAAAAATAGTTATTATAAAATTAATGATCGAGAAACTATTTGGAATAAAAAAATACAAAAAACATAGTTTTGTAAATTAGATGAATAATTTACAAATTTATATAAATTTTTCACATAATGTATTATAGAAAATATAATTAAAAATTGTTAAATTATAATAAATAAACCAGAAATTATAATACTTTATTTCAGTTTTATTAATGAAAATTAAAATAATTTCAATTTTGGATAAATTACAAGGATTGTTGATGAACATGTACCTTATGGTAGAAAGAGTTTTCTACTAATTATAATAAATTTTATCTCAATTTTATTATGAATGTGGAAAAACTGTTTTGAATTATCTATCACGTTGTATATTCTATGGTTTGGTATGATATACTATTAACAATTCTCTACCATTCAGTGTGATATACCATTCTGTGTGATGCTACCATAGTCAAAATGTGCATGAAGCATGATAGTAGTGTTATAATATATTTTTTATGTGATATAATGTAAAACATGGTTTGGATCAACCAAAGATCATTGAATGTATTCAATACAATCTGTAATAATAGAACAAGTGGTGGTTTATGAACATTCTACTAGTAAATTTGGTTAATAGATTGACTGTAGATACAATAGTCCCACTATGTACTATGGAATAATGATTTTGTTGAGTGGTATTTTATAGATTTTATTTATAAAGGGATCTAAAAATCGATGAAAACCCATTAGAGATACATCTATCCCTTATAAAAATCCATTGTTCCAATGACGCCTCTATTTCTAAAGAATAAATGATTTAGTTTTTCAACTATCAAACCGATTCTATTGGAAGAATGATAATAAATTAGGATGAGCACTATATGGATATTGAATGTACAAACATTAAAATTATCCAATATTGTTATTTTTTTTCAAATGGTCCAATTATTAAACCTAAAAATATCTATATACATGAAAGTGTATATGGTTTAATGATTTCATAGACTCAGTACCTCAAAAACTAGTTCAAAAAAGACTCCCATGTCGAACATGATTCGATCAATGGAGTTCTAGTTATTAAATTATATCTAAATGTTAATGTAAAAATTATGAAGAATGAAGAATATAGTGTAGTATAGAACAAAAAGATATTATGGATATGATAGGGTAGACAAAGATCCATCCAAACCATCTAATATTTGGGAACATTGAATGAACACTTCGTTGCCCAACATTATATTCCCTCTTACACAACCATTTAGTATATAAACCAATTCACCCTGAAAACACATTGATCTATCTTTCGGGTAAATAATGTTATTATATATGATATGTATAGGAGGATTAAAATGTGGGATGATATTTATGGTATATGTGGATGATATTTCTAGAAATAAAAAGATTGTATTTAATGAATTCAAATAAACTAATCCAATATGGTCCTCATGTGGGTGTTATTTTAATGTAATGAACATTCATATAAAAAGAGGTATTATATATGTAAAAAAATTCTTGGTCATTTTATTATTTTAAAATTTAAATTATTTTTATATGATTAAATATTTATGACATATATATTATAATTTAGATATATTTCCATGTATCGGGTCATGACCAGGACCAAAGGGGATCTACTCGTGACTACCCCAAGAAATCCTCTAATAGAAAATATGTGTTTGACCTGCGCTGAGTTGTGATATACTAAAAATTGGAGGAATTAGCCTAATGCACTCATACACTCACACACACATCTCCAAGACCACACAATTTTTAATAAAAAAACATAACCCAATGGATGTATATATTTATAAACCCACCACATAGCCTGGTAGTAATGAAATGAAAGAGAAAAATAGCATAAATACAAGCCCAACCAAAAACTCTATCAATTATATCCTAATCATGGGATAGGACTATGAACCAGTTCAAGATATCACTAAACACTGAATTCATTCAAGAAAAAACTATAGTTTACTATATCTACATCTTCCAAGGAAACTTTCAAAAGATTCTCCATCTAAAAACATCATGAAATGTTTGGGAAGTTCCCATGAATGGGTGAGTATAACATTACCTAGTAAGACACCCCAAAAATTAGAAAAAAATATAAAATTTATGTCATCTGAATTCAATATATAGAAATATATTTATAATATAAATCACTAGATATACTCAATAAGGATACAAAACAACCAAGCGGTCCCAACATACTTCCAGCCACATGATTTTTCTTGACATAATGGTTATTCTGGGATAATCTGCTACATTAGTAATTCTATCACCAAAAAAACCCACATCCTAATGTCATGATCATTGGGACCCACAAGAGAAATCTCACCTATCTTATAAGAACATGATACAAATTTAGGGGTCACACCTAGAACTTCCAAGTGACACCATGAACCCAATCTAGGTCATCTAGCCACATTGGTTATTTTATCACAATGATTCCTTGAACCCCACTGATAGATAATTCTTAATATAGGATTAACACACTGATCAAGGTGTTTAATCTAATTCTACAAAACCCATATGTTGTATAATGATTATGGAGGATATCACTCTGGTATAATAAAGGGATTCTACAAACTATATTTAAGAATCATCGTCTAGAGGGATCACATTCTTGTGATTTCAATGTGATGATCCATTTTAATCCTAATAGAATAGGCCAAGGGATACTGCTAAACCAATATTGGTCTAGAATACTGAAATGAAGTTCCAAAGACACATTTTATGGGGGGTGGGGGTACATGGTATGAAATAGTGCCACATGACATGTCCAATTATCCTCAAGTTTTCATATAATGAAAATTATCACATGGGATTTAAATGTCCACATTCATGGTATGTGAGAAAATAAAAAGGATTATAAGGGTCCCACGACCCCATATAGTGAAATCGTGTCTTGTATTTGTATAAACCTATTTAGGTGTCTGAGTAGATGGAATGTCCATGCCTGTGTACTATAACCCGTGTATGTGTAAAATTCGATGTATAGGCCGATCCTTCATGGATGGGTCACATAGCTTGTAACATTTTCATAGAACATGTTGTATTTTTTTAAACACATAACCCTAGAACTATGATGGGTGGTCAATCATGGCATGACCCACTAGGCTACAGGTCATGTTACCAAATATTTTCAAGAACCACTTATTTTAAATTTTCATCTATATTCTATTTTAGGGGATCTATAAATCTCACTGGATCATGTTGAGCTCGAGTCTATGATCCGCTGAAATAATTGATAGCTGAGTGCTTTTTCCTTGATTATCTCAAAAAAAAATCATGTTAATAATTTTTTATCATCAATGTTTTTTTATCAAGGAAAACAAAGAACACATGAGTTGTTATTGATCTCCAAATGATCTATCACATGTTATCATTGATTCCAAAAAACACAACCAACTAGATTATTCGTAGTTTTGACATCGATCTATTATGCCAATTAATGGATCATTCCAAATACTAATATCATATATTTGTTGAATCACTGGAGAAAAAATTACCATTTATGTTCAACTGATGACATTGGAGATAAATCTATATTATATAAAAATTGAGGACCAAACATAGGCCCTTTAACATTCTTCCTTGAATATGTGCTGTAGAATAAGTCAAAAAAATTGAAAAAATTCACAACTGAAATATAAAATTAAATCAATTTCAATATAATAACTTTTAATAAACCAATTAAATTACTTAAATTGATATACATTCCATTAGGATTTACAAATGGTATGGAATTGATGAAAAAATTACTACCTTTATTTTAGATAGATTTTTCATGAATAATGGTTCTATGTTACACAATTGATGAGATACATGAGCATCGTTGGTGCAAAGATCATGAAATACTCTGGATCCATCCTTTTTCTCCATTAATGCTATCTAATTGCTATATAGATACCCCATTTTATATTTACCAACCATGAGGATCTAATCATTACCATTGAATTATAATAAGAAATGGATGATGGACCAATTGTAAATAAAACAAAATTATTTATTTATTTATTCTCATTTTAATTATTCATAAAAAATCCATGGCTTAAAATTTTAGGTCCCTCCTATGGTAAAATCCGTATTCATTACTAAACACTTTCCTTGTATATTTGATACATGTCCCTTTTTGGTACTTATTCCAATTATTACTTGAAAATACTCATGAATGTTGTTTAATATATTGAATATATTTGAAACATTAATTTCAGGCACATCAGGCCATATGATCACATGTCATCACAACACGTGGTGTAAAAACTAATCCATAATATATATAAATATAATAAATGTAAATTCAAATTCATTACACAATATCAACATTAATGGTTTTCATACCAAAAAGAAAAACCCAACTAAAAAATATGGTGTCACTAAGCTCTAATCTGGTTCTCCCACTCCAAGATGATATTCTGATGATTTTCTTGAGGCCATCAAAAAATAACTCGAGTGATCGATATCTCATGGAGGATAGTCTCTAGATGATATTATATATCCAACTGATACATTTAAAAGGTAGATATATCCTCGATGTCCGATAGTACAATTTCAATAACATGTGAGCGGTTGAGAACATACATCCACAGCTTAGACACATAGATATTGTGGTGTACATCATCCAGTTGTGCAGTTTGAGATAATCTGTACAACAACTCAATATCTATATAATATATATATAGAAGGGAATAGTGAATCATGAAGGTATCAAGATGACCCGACATAATCGCCACAATCAATGATGAGGTGAGACACCTTAGATGAAGTGGTCTCCCTCCTTGAACACCAGATGTCTCCATAGTAATTCTAAATATAATATGTTACAGATTTTTGCATTACACATCTACTACTAGATGATATTTACATTCTATATGTAGCTCACACAATGTATGGGAACATGATGGTGAACTGAATGGATCTATCAAAAAAAGTGGTCACCTATAGTGTCACTCATACAAAACATATGATGGAAAAATTCCAATGGTGGAATGGTAGTTATGGTTTTGGGATAATTTCCCCAAGGGTATCTGATCATATCAACTATATAAAATGTATAGTATGAAATCCAGAAGCATGTTTTACAATACCTAAATGTTTTTCTATGTCTGTACATCAGTCTTGTAGTGAAACTCAATGCTGAATAATAACTCAGTCCTAAAGGACTCCTGCAATACTTTTCATAATCATGACATAAAGAAAGCATCATGTAATAAAATGATCATCGAGGTAACTCTGTGGAGTCAAACCATCATATATTCATAATGGTCTCCTCATATCACTACTGAACACTACTCTCGAATGGATGTGAATTAAGAAAACTTGGTGTATTGTTCTATAGTCACCTATATATCCTTGTGCCCCTATATATATATATAATCCTTATCATTAATTACATGCATATCTCATCCCACACCCACTCCTAAACCTAAATGTGTGTATCTAATCCCGTTATATTCTATTTCCCTTCCTTCACATACTAAAATTTATAGAATCTATAGATATACAATGTAACACCCTTTTTCATGCATGACCATGGAAAATGGAATCAAATTTCGTGGTAAACATTTTTATTCTCCTCCAAGGTGATGTATAAAACTCAAGAATCATCTCTTATCTGAATTTCAAGCATAAAATGTTTTATCCTTTAAAATGTACAGTGTTTAACGAACATTAATAATATCCCCTAGGAGCATGTCTATTAGATATCTGAGTACATCATGACTCAATGTTTACAGTTCTACTAGGATAATCCCAGACTTTATATAAATGAAATGGGGTTGAAAATATTGATTATGAATATTATGAAAATTCCATTTCCAATAAGTACAACTAAAAAGAGGATAACTACTTGGATACCTAGTCCAAAAACTGAGAACAAGATCTCATACTAAAAGATTGATCTACCATATTCCCCTTCTCAAGTGTATATAAAATATCAATGTTATAGTCATCCAGAAAAACTATATATCACCTTCAATTTACATTATGTACCTTATGTGATATGATATTCATGAGACTATTGTGTCAAGTTATATAATAAATTATTCTCCCATCAGATAGTGTTACCATATATTCATGGAAAATACTACATATTCTAAATAATGATTATGGTTCACATTGTTATTTTCAAGTGGTTTCAAATGACATGAACCATAGAAAATAAATTCATAAATCTTCTTTAGAACACAATCAATTATAGTTTCTTAAAAATAATTGAAGACTATAAACATGATACCCTCCCATTGAATTATCATCATCATAGTGATCTTTTATCTATGGCGCAACTCATTAAGGAAATTCTTGGACCTTTCTGTCCATAAAAAGGCTCCCCTCTCTGGAAAAAATATGTAAAGAATTCTTCCACTCCATTGAAAATGGGTAAAAACAAATAACAGTACCCTTACAACCCAAAGAATCTTTTCATCTCAAAAACACTCTTGTGTGTGTCCAAGGAAAGAACTAACTAAACATTCACTAGGTGTACTAGAACTCCTACCACATAGATGGTGTGGCCTATGAAGTAGAACATTGGAATCCAAAACTATCACATTGTGATAATTCAAAATGATTGCGCTATGATATTATAAATATTACCATCTTCAACTGTCTCACATACTCCTCCTTAGACATCGTGTACACTAGGATGTCATCGATGAAGAAAATCATTAACCGACCATTGGAAGATAAAATGATACATTTCATGAGTCTCATGAACACTATTGGGATGTTTCTAAAACCAACAAGAATGGCCATGTATTCATAGTGACCAAAGATACATTTGGATTTCATCTTCTGTATATCCTCATCTTGTACTAAAATATGGTGATAGCCTAATCAGAGTTCAATCATCAAGAACCATCACAACACTCTTATCTAAACAAAGTGGTAATCAATCATTGGTTGTGTATATATATTATTCACATTTGCCTAGTACTAGTGATAGTAATCCACTCATATCCTCATGATCTCATCCATCTGTGTGGGGAATAACACTAGGGCTATCGAGTGGGAAACATTGGGCTTCAAAAATAATTTCTTCTATAAGTCCTCCAACTTCACCCTCAACTCACTAAGCTCTATTGGACAAATCTTATTTGATGTTTCCGATATCTAGGCTATCTAGGGAAAAAAGTAAATTTATAATTATATCTCTTTGTAGGGAGGTACCCTAGTATATTATAAATAAATGAATCATCATAATCTTCCACAACTATATAAAATAATAGCCTAAACCATCCCATAGTCAAAGAGTATTACTAGCCAACTGATGAGTAATCATCTACACTATCTCGTACATGATATCATTATACAATGGAAGGGATTCATATTCACCCACAAAAGAATACCTGGTCACATCTATTTTATAGGAAATATCCACCACAAAAAACAGTCAATCTGATCATGAACAATGGATATCCTATCCACAACATTGATGAAGTTGTAAGACCACATCACTACTATAATGAGATCTCATAAAATAATATCACCTCCAAGTAACATATCACACTATAAGTAAATGTTCTCAATAAATGGGCCATTGTATGTTCGATTATTTAACAGAAAGTGTCAATCCAGAGTCTCAATTGAAATATCAATCTATTGAAAAATTGAAATGAAATTGATGGAGTGACATTAACCTATTACTATAAATAATACGTATAAAGTAAAAAATACACATATCATACCACTAATCATACTTAGATCCTTAAGGACATATTCCTTGATAGTCCCATGATTTTCTGTTTATCTGCTACATAATGGTTAATAAAATCTAGATCTAGATGTCCCTTACCATAATAGAAAAAACATCACCTCTCCCTTGATTGATTCAAGAAATCCTAAGAGGCCCCACCACTGACGTTGTGTCCATTGATCATATCATGTAGCACCTTACCTTCATATAATATTGAAACATATGTATTCTACCTATAATTGAGGTATAACCTCTTTGGTTCCCACTACCATCATCCACTATTGGTGTATGATCTTCATAGATTTTTTCAATTACGAAATCCCATTCAATCACTCTATCAAAGGTGATAATGAAATGGGATACCACTAAAGGTCTGTGTAATACCCAAAAAAATGTATCATTATGTAAGGAATGGATCATAAATAAAACCCATGGTGTATCTTGAGATATCAGTAATCCTCTCCGAGTAATCTTCTATTAACACACTACCCATATTTGAATATAGAAGATCGGGTATGAACACTTATCACAATGTGGCTGGGTAGAACTACTCCCTGAAGGGATGCTAAATGTATGACTAAGAGAGAGCTCTACCATCATGTGAATGAGTCACTATACACTATAATAACCCAAAAACCCCATATGATTGTGTATTAGAGGAACAACATCTGATCTTCATACACCCTCATAAGGAGTAAATATTGAGTGACTCTATCTATCCAGTCCATATGCACCTGGGGGTCTATCTCACCCCATAACCTAAGAGGAAACTACCCATAAAACCCGAGAAACATACTCATCAAGTGTGTATCCTCTTCTAGCACAACCAATTTATGATTCTTCTCAACTTGTGGTGTTCTTTATTGTAGAAAAAATTATTGTACAATCTCCATTGTATGACCCTTCATGGAAGCCTCATCACTTGGTGGATGATCCTCATGACCACACATTGGAATCCTAGATGGATGATTGTATGGATAGATCTTAAAAAATAGCATAAAAATATCAAAATACTATATCTAGGGAGATAACTCAAGAAGGATATAGAAAACACATCCCATTCAAATAGGACACCTGTATCAAATTCATACCTACGTTTAATGTACATATGTATAGAGTAAAATTCTAGGTGATCAGATTATGGGTGTCTGGATAAGTCATCTAGTACACCAAATCTAGAGTCCAAATGGTAGAACTGATACATCCCATTCGACACCATTATTTCATGACATGTCCCACTAGAGTTTGACCTATGATGACCCCAAGCCCAACTCTAATAGGTTAGCATCTTGAGACCATCAATTGGTATGTATATCCCAAAAGGGAGGAACTGGCCTAATTTACCTATAAATGTAGAAAAACATCTAAGACCAAAGAAGGATGAAATGAAAGATAACTAAAACCATTTCATTCATACATATATAATACCACAACATCATAAGACAGTAAAGTATTTAATCAAAAAATGGGTCCAAATAAAATCTCAACCAGAAAACTGTATATAGTCTATCCTACCCCACAGGTGTGGACATTCCTAAAATACAAGATACTTATAAATACATACATCAATCAAGATCAGCATCTACTCCATTGGCTCCCCAACTTATAAAGAAACAAAAAAAATTTCTACTGAATTCATAATACATGACACATGGGGGAAGTTATAATGCATGTTTGAGTAGAACTATAGCATGTATGAAACCCTAAAAATACTAAAGTTGAAGAACTATGTAAAGTTTTCAAAATAAATTATAAAAAATGAATTATAGAAAAATCAATGATATACATAGGAAGGAAACCACAACACAAGGTGGTCACAACAAACAACCATCCACATTCTTCTATTTGAAGCAATGATCATTCTAAAATAAATATCCCCATAAGACATGATATCACCAAAGAATATTAATGAGGAGTCCAATATCATTAGTCCTCAGACATTGATGATCACTAGTCTCATAAGACAATTTCACATAGATAGGGGCCAGACACATAAATGATTAGGGATACCATGAACCCAATATGTATCAAACCAATATAAAGGGTAAAAATGCTAATGATACCATTAACCCGACAAATATGGATTTATAAATTGGTGGGGGGGGGGGGGTGGCTCAAAGACCATCTCAAGGAGGCCACTTAATTCAGAAAACCCTTACATGTATATAGTGATGATATAGGATATCACACAAGTCTCATAGAGGGGTTTAACACACTCTATTTGAGAATATTCTTCTAATGTAGATCTCAATTATGTGGTTTTTTTAATGTCACATTCTACCCTCAAAAGGAATAAATCAAGGGACCTTATACAACGATGATTACTATATACTATGGAAATAAAAGGATACATACACACTTTAAGGGGGTACACATCACTTAGTATTGGTACATGGAGCTTCCCAGTATCCCCAAGTCCCACTATGTAGAAAATCATCACAGGAAATTTACCCCACAACATAATTTACATTGTAGTGAAGTAGAAAACATCATGTGGTCGCTCAACACATTCATATCCCATCTAGAAATTTCCATTTTTGAACCTCTGTTTCTATAACAATATTTGACATTTTAACTTATATGTAATCCTACTCATGTTAGTATATCCATATAGGTACACACTAATTAATCATGGAGGGTTCACCCAAGATTTGACATTTCTCTCACCATATAACAGTCGTACCACATTAGAGAGTACCACACAACATGCCTGAACATGTTACATGTCGTGTAACCCAAGATTTTATAGATTTACCATATCACACTACATGTTTTCATTAACATTATTGAATCCACCAATATTTATATAACTATTAGATCTGGGGTTATTCAGTTTCTTCCATGGTTGATAGCCTATATTCGGGTCCATAATCTTCTCAAAAAACTATCCACTTGATCCATCCATATCATCACTATATTTCATTAAGGGAAAATGTAAGAACTCCAAGTTCAGACTTGTTCTTAAAAAATCTATCTCAAATTATTATTGATTCCAAAAACACGTCCTCCATCATGATTGACACAAACGACATTGATTTATTTTTCTGAATAACAATTCTGCAACAACCAGATTATAGAAATTAGTCAAACAATTTTCCCATGGAAATTAAAAATGTCAGCTGAAAAAATAAATAGGGTAGAAATAGATATTCTATAGAAAGTGTGGAATTAACCTTATTATTTATTTATATGGACTAGATTCATTGGGTTAGATAAAGATGAATAAAGAGGAATAAAGATCATCAACCATATATAATTCCATCAATTCAAGTCTACATAAGGATGCACTCATTAATTATGTTCAATCAATTGAAATATTTTTTTAATTGGCTTATAAATATAATTAATAACACAAAAAAATATATTACCTAGAGTTTGGATTGAACATTGATGATGAATAGTTATATAGTGTAGCCATTGATGAGATCCATAAACTCTGTTGGCAGAAGATCCACTATATGGTCCAAATAAATCATAGTTCTTCAATAAATAAATCCAATGGTTGTGTGGATCTCCATGGTTTGAGTGGAAAACCCTAAGGTAATCCCCATTAACGAAAAATTATTAGAGTAACATGTCCTTGCTTCAAAAATGAATAAAAATCTTAAATTATTAATTTCTTTTATTGATGTACTGTCATTAAATATTTAACATAAATGTCCCACCCAAACAATTTTTATTTCATGGGTAGTGTAATACCAACATTATAAACTAAATGTTCCCATAATATTTATATTTTTGGCCTTCATTTGGGTGTTATTACAATTATTCAATAAAAAAACCCATGTGTGTTATTTAATATATTTATTATATTCTAATAATATATTCTTGGAAAACCATGAAAAAATATTAAACCAACTAAAATCCTAGTTTTCACAATAATCCATAAAATATCAAAAAATAATACGTGGAAAATTAAAGTCATTAAAATTTTAAAATAATAATACACATGAACAAATATTATGTAACACCATTTAAAAATAATTAGGATACCCTAAAATTGAATCATGGTAGATCATAACATAAAATTTCAATAAAAATTGTTTTAATTTCTTATAAATCATGCATGAATATATGCCACATATTTAAATTGTGCACGTTTGATATGAGAAATTGAATTTACACATCATCCCTTTATTTTTGTGTTGAGCACGTCATACCAAAAAAATAAGGCAAATAAATTCCCCCAAAATGTAACACGTAAGAATGTTTCAATGGAATTAATATGTTTAATAAGGAATTGAAAATGAAAATAATTAACCTATTCAAAATTGTGAGCATAGTAATAATTTACACATTTTATTAGAAGGGTGACTTATTTTTAATTTTTTTATAAATATTAATCTGATTTATTATAAATGAATATATAGAAATTAGATATTGTTTTGGATTTAGTAATTAATTAATTTTTTCTTTAAATATTGGTCTATTTTCTCTAAAGTTTTTCTGAATAAAATATATAATGTTTTCAATTAATTTAAATATATTTCAATTTTGATGATATATATTTTATGTCAAAAGTAATAACATGATTATCATATGATTATGGAAAGGGAAATAGTGGATTGTAAATAAAAAATTGGGAAATAATTATCTTTCTACACCCATAATTAAAGTGAAAGGTATGATAAAAAGGATATTGATAATAATTTATGGTTAGGTAATCAATGATTTTGTAAGAGTGTATTATTAGTTTATCTATATAATAATTTATTAATCAAAAGTATTATATAAATGTGAAAACCTTGTGTCATTGATCTTATGATGTGTATTATTGGTAGTGTCATAGATATTTAATTGGTATATTCCCCATAATGTGATACTAAAAGGGTTTTAAACATTTTTAACTTAACCACTCTTTTAATGTGGTGGAAGTGTAGTGGCTGTATCTATTTCTATAAGAAGGGTCCCACATGGTGGTTCTTCAACCCTTCCTTTCTCTATTTTTTCATTTCTTTTACATGAAAATTAAATAAATTTTATAGGTATCTGGAGAAATATCTCAGACCCACAAAGACTATTCGTGCATGTTTCCAAGGGTTATGAGGCTTCTTAGAGAAGATAGTTTATATCACATGGAATGATATGTTATCTTTTGGTATTCTCTAATAAAACTAATTCCTTCTTCACATTAGGATGAGTATGGTTCAATCAACTTTATGTGTGATTTCTATGAACAATATAAATTTTATATAAATATAACATCAAGGAACAAAATGTCTTACATTGATCTTTATTTGGTAGCTCGACAGAATTTAGAAGAATGGATGTATAATATCACATCTACACATATGTAAAATTATTATCTATTCTAGTTCATAATGTAAGCTCAAAACAATAAAAGGGTTGATGAAATAGATTTTTGGTGCACCATACAAAGTGATCTAGATTGGGTTTGTTTTTCAAAAGGATATTTTAATAGAGAGGACACATTTTTGATATAGTAATTCCAAACCCAATATTCAATTTTTTATGGGAATGGAGGTTATTTAAGGAGAAATATTAATATATCTGAATTCCTCATGTGGGGGATATTCTATATTTCACCACAAAATTGTGCTTGGTGTGGGTGGAAATAATTCCAAATTATTTTTTTCCAACAACTTTGATGTTGTATGTTTTAGACGGCTGGCCCCTAAAAAAACTTTTATTACAACATATGGTTGGTAATGTTGCTGATAGAAGAAATTCAAAATTATTATAGATATTTAAAAAACATTAGGGTACGTTCATGTTCAAATATTGATATTTCATATATTTAATATGATCGGATATAACATAGGTGTAGTGTTATCCATGAATTTATGGGCATTGGTTCTCAATAGTATCCATCCGTAATAGGTCTATACATCCTTTGTTTTATTTTCTCTTACTTAACTAAATTATTCATAAACTCTTAAGATTTATTCCAATCTTTAATCTCATATTTCTAGATAAGAAATTAATATGATCCATTTTTATTGATATATAATTGATCATGGTTCTAGAGATATTTCAATTTATTTTTTTATCTATTCGATCGTTAAATTAATTCTTAGTGAGCGGGGTTTTCCATTATGCATTAAATCACAGTTTTGGAATCAAGGATCCCCAATTATATTGTTTTTATTGTTAGATTATCATGATTCTACATCCACTAGATAATTGATATGGATTATGACGAAATGGATAATCAACTAGGAGGATGGAAGATATAAGGATGAGTGTTGTGATTGTAATAGACGTTATTCCATACATTATTTCATATGCATGATTTCAAAAGAAATTTATTTATTAATATAATGTTGGGAAAATAAATAGGAAATATGATGAAAATTATAATTAATAATTCATGGGCGTGGGTTAATGTATGAAATTTAATATTCTCCAAAATGAAATAACCTATACTAGGATAATTATTTTGGGTTTTTTCATGGAACTAAATTTTTTTAGTATTATGAAATGGTTTTTAAAAATCATTCCTTATTGTTGAGTTAGAATAATGGAGTTTCAACATATACATTGATACAAAATAATTTTGATACTTAAATGGGTAGTTTGAAAATTCTTATCTTTAATGATATGTATGTTCTTACACGTATTATATATTCAATAATATATGTATAGACCTTTCTATGTCCAGGATGTGTCTAGTATAAATGATTTAGTGGCTCCACAATTTTTTTTTGAGATTGATGGACAATTAAGGATTTTATTATAGATTGTTAACAAAATTTGATTTAATGGAATTGTTAAATATGAAAACATGTTTGAAAACTGCAATAAAATTTGGTTGCTTGTTAGATAAAACTAGTATAAAATCATCGCTAAAAAATGAATACACACTATAATAAAAATTATAAATTATTTAATAATATAAAAAAGGAAATAAATATTGTTTATGGGTATAATGTTTGGTCATTAAATAGGTTAAATAAATGGCATAATGAACCAAATATTTTTTGGTGGATGGTTTATATAACTTTTCATTAGTTACTGAATAAATGTGTAATTTCTTATGGATTTTATGGATTATTTATGTGATTATTTTTTGGTTAGTATTATAAAGGAATTGTCTTTGGATAGATAATGGTGATGAAACAATGGAATTGAATGCTTTCTAGAGTTATTCAAATGAATCGATGGAATGAATTTGTGTGTGAATATTTATTCATGTTTTTTTAATTTTTTGTAAATATACCCCACTATACTAGAGTAATTCATACTAATTGAAATTTTTTTGTTTTATGTAAATCCTCAAATATGCAAAGTAATATCCCCATATTTTTTTAATGTACTATTTTAGTAGTTTTCATATATTATTCTCCTTTTTTTCATTAAAATATGTTTCATCATATTTTAGTTACTTTTAGATTGAATGAAGGGTTGTGTTGTGTTTTTATTAATGTATAAATCATTGAGGGATATCCTTGGAATATGGAAAATTTGGGGGCTTGGTCTAGTTGTTATTATAAGTATTGGTGTTTCATTGAATAATAGGTGAGAAACTCTGTAAATCTGGTAAGATGTTTTATATAGTGATTATCTATTGTAATTCAACTGATTGAATATTGAAATAATTGAGTTCATACAAAAATCCCAATAGTTATATTGTGGGTATTCTAATGGCACATGATTTTTTTGGAAACACTGGATAGTAGATGGTTTACAAAAATCTTAGAGTGACCGAGACATAACATATATAGAGTTAAATTCATATTAGATGAATATTCCACAAATAAAGAAAACATTCCCAAGAACCTTAATAGTTTAGTGTATTTGGAAGGATGGAAGAATCTGATTCTAACATGGTCAAATATCTTCAACATATCCCTTAACTATCATTACCCTAATTAATCAAACATACATTTTTTATTTCAAACATGGAAATTAATACCTAAATAAGGGTGAGATCATATGGTCAGTAAGGGAAGTCATATGAGATATGTAATAACAACATGAAGATAAGGGTGTGATAACAAGATCATAAGAATTGAGGATCATACCCAACAAATGAAAAAACATCATCATTAGTCATGGAATTAAAAATTCTAGTTCAGAAGACATAAATTATTATAAAAATCAATATCATAAGACATTAAATATTAAAATAGGAAAAATAAATTAAATTTTTGGAACATAGGTAATCATGTAATGTCATTACCTATAAGTAAACACTCATCAAAAACCCTAATTAGGTCACTTCATAGTGGCTACACCTACTAGGCAGATCACAGTACCGTCCCAAGTCATAGTCTATTCAATATAAAGGATCATTTTTCATCATTTTCACATATAGAATCATGTTTCCCCATATTAAATTATAGACTAAAATTCCCCATTTTACATAGTGGATTCGGTTTCCCCATCATTATATAGTGGATATGGTTTCCCTATCTCCCAGAGTGGATCAGATTTCCCAATATTCCAATAGGTGATATAGTTTCCCCATTATCCCATAGTAGATCAACATTCCTTATTTTCCCATAGTTGATCAATATCTTTGACACGATTCAAATCATGATATAATGAGAAAAATATATTTACCCAAAATTGGAGGGATATATAGGACCCACCCATCACATAATAATTTCATATATACATGATCCACAATACAATCAAACATTAACCATTTCACGACCCATAAAACTAGATTGAATTTATAAAATTATATTATAACCTTGAAAATGAAATGGTTTTCGTAATCATGTCATAATATCACTTCTTTTGTAAAATTGAAATGTCTCATAATAATTTCATCAATGAATAATATGTGAAAAGAAGTGGGTTTCAAACACATGTAAACCATGGAAGACGAAATAATTTCATTGATAACATATCATCTTAAATATACAACATTCAAAGGATGAATAATAATGATGACCATGGAGAATAATAAATTTTTAATGTTTCATATTATATGAAATATAAATTTTGAAAAAAATTCTTGATCAATATATCCAGTCTTCATTGAAAAATGTTTTTTTAAAACATAAAACATTTTGAAAACATTGTTCATAAACAATTTATTTGAAAACATATAATTGAAAATCAAAAATCCAATTTTTTTTAAATAACTATTTTTTGATAATTATAAATATATTACATATAAAAAAATTGAAAAAAGTGTTGAAAAAATTGTTTTTGTGTAAAACTAATTTTAAACCGGAAAGCGAATTGAGGTCAGATCATTTAGTAAACATTTTATTAATTATTATAGTTAGAAAAATGGTAATAATGGTAATAATTCATTACTAAATCCTGAATAAACATAGGGTAGTAAAATTCATGAGTATTCTTGAGATATGGATCACAATTTTTCATCAATGGAATCATATTCCTAAATAATCTCAATAAATGATTTGATTATTTTACTATAGTCATACCAAATGGTAATATTGAATCATACTTCCCATGTAAGAACATAATATTAAATTAGGATTAAAATATAATTATAATAAGGATATTTATTATATAACATGTCAAATTTTAGTATATACACTTAAAGAAAGTATTTAATTCTAGAAAAATTCATTTTTCTAAAAGAAGGAAAATTTCAGACCAAACTACATTACTGGTTTGGAAACATTATATATTTAAACCATTGTGAAATAAGAATTATAATATGAATCTTTATATACATGAAATTTTATGTTTAATAACATAGAATACAATCATGAGTGGTATATTCACTAAAAAAATAAATGAGTATTGAATAAGAATTAAGTCCCACCATATTAAATTTGAGGCCAAAAATCCAATTATCGTAAGCCTTTAATTTACCCATACCAGTTCAAAAATATAGGATAATAAATAAATTTTTATTATTTATGAACCCAATAACCCAATAATTATATTTAATTATATTTAATATTTGTTTATTAAATTAAATTACCCATTTATTTACAACTCCATATTAATTTTATTTTTCCTGTAATATCTTCTATATCTTTCATATGTGTTTTGTCTTTTTATTCTTGATCCTATTACTTAGTTCTGGATGTACTTGTTTAAACAAAATAAAATATAAAATAATTATATATATATTAATAATTGATTTATTTATAATAATCTACAAATATTAAGTGGAACACAACATTCATGGATATAGTAGGCTGCATATACCCAGAGACATTGATTCATTTTTCATGTAAAATTGAAAGAAAGAACGAAAGATGATTTTTTGATGGTGTATACACACACACACACACATATATATATTATTTCTAAAATAATTATTAATTCTTATATATCATAAAAATTTACTAAACCCATCATTAATATATTTTTAGTAAAGTTTCAATGAATCACAAAGCTTTGAAGAGGCGGTAGTCCATACATTGTTAAATGAAGTTATCTTATTTACCAAAAGAAAATAATTAATGTATATTTATGTGATAAATAAAGAATAATAAAGAAATAAAATTTAAAATATATTTAATATTAAAATATTATGTTCAAAATAATTCCCTCCATGGGAAATGGTAACAAAATACCAAACAATCAATGTTTTGTTAGGTGTTAGTGAACAATACACACAAATGGTATGGCTGTTAACCATTTGATGGAAGTATGTGCATGTGTATTTTTAATTAATTTAATAAAAAAATATAATAATATTGGGGACAATAATGAAATTATATAGTCCTGGAATTAGAAAAACTAATGGAAAGGATAATTTAAATAAACCAAGAGTTTTTGGAAGGATGTTACCACCTCTTAGGATGATTCCATTTAGTTGACACCAAAAAAATAACATGGATTGATTTTTAAACAAAAAAAACCATATAGTATAAAGAGATATAATTATGTAGATTATATGGATTGGTTTTTGATGAGCTAAATTTCATTTAGTGGTGTGAGTAAGAGGATGATCAAATACCCTTATATATGTGAGGAGTGGTGAAATTATTGTAAATACCAGAAGGTAAAAAATAATTTAAGGTCTACCTGAAATCAAGTGCATAAAAATGAAAAATAATGGATTAATAGGGAATTGAATTTGAAAAAAACCTCCACCGCTTATAAGTATTTTTAGTTTTATAATTATTATCCATAACATCTATGTTTCCCCTTTTACCATTTTTTAATAAGGTAACTAATTTCTAACCTATGTAATTTATCCATAAAGGCTAAAAAAAGTTACATTTATTAGAAAATATATACCCTATGAATTCTAAAATGGTTTCTATATTTTATTAAAGTAAATTTTATGTGTAATTAAAATTAATTATAAAAGGAGTGAATGTAATTTGAAAAAACACTACATTAACCCGAACCATGATAACAATGTTTTAAATACTTATAGTTCAATATGGTCATTATAAAAAATAAAATTTTCCAATATTAGACCATATTTGATATTTAATAACATTTAAAAATAATTGAGAAGAATATATTAATTTTTGGTAAATTTTAATTCTTTTAATATAATTTCATTTACAATGAAATACCATTAATGTGGAATTTCAATATATTTAGTTAATATAGTTTTATGTTCTAATATTCCTAATTATAAATAATATAAAAAAATAATTAATTCAATTTACATTTGTTTTAATATTTTTATCGTCATTTAATTTGTTTTTATGAACTATATAGTTTCTGCGGTGACGTTTTGTCAGCATTTAATGAAATTATATCATCTCTAAAAATTATAGATAATTTTTTATGATAAAAATACCATTTAAATTAAAAAAAATGATTCCACTCAAAATATATAACTTATTAGAAAATCCAAATCATTATAGGAATCAAAACCATGTAAGGGACATTTTATGATTAATGTTCAAACACAAAGTAAACTAATTTTATCCTTAATCACTATATGAAAATTTAATTTATTTCACTAGTATTTTTGGTCAAAACATAAATTTTATAACATTAGAAAGAAAGATTCAAAATGATTCCATATAATTATATACTTTTTTAAATAAAAGTTAAATATGTGGCTATAATTAATTTAAAATTAATTCCACACACACTACGAGATGATTAAGTTTTATGTGGAAAAGCTTAAAAGATTGAACTGATTTTAGATTAAATTTCAATGTGAAATTGGTTATAACGACCTAAATTTCATTAATCGACGTAAAATTTATCTTATCATACTTTAAAACAAAATGATAATATTATTAAACAAAATATAAAAATTAAATAAAAAACATTTGTGAATTAAAATTTAGTATTTTTCCATATTCATCCAATGAATATATTTTTCATAAAAATACAAAAAATCACCACAATCTAATAATATCATTATAAATTAAAAAATTATGTATAAATAATAAAAATAAATTAAAAAACCACAAAAATTTAATTATATTATGGTTCATAGAATTAGAAAGATATAATTTAATTTAAAAATATAATATTTCAAAATATATAACCACTTCACAAAAGAAATATTTTTTCTGTTATCAAGTTGAATTATTAACATAAAACCATTATAATTAATATTAAAAAATTAGTTATTAATATTAAAATAACTATATTTAAAATCTATTTTATATCTATTTTATTCAGATAATTTTAATAATAAACTGATGGTTTGTAAAAATACAGTTTTTTTTATAATGCAATCCTTGTAAAATTTTCATGTAGTTTAATCATAACATATTATACCATATAAAAATGATTAACATGCTGTAGAATTCAATTTAAGGTGACATATATATTTTTTTATTCAAAAATATTCTTAAAAACTCAAGGTGTTATTTTCTACCACATTTAAAATGGCATTCTCCCTTGTATTTCATCTCAGTTATCAAAGGATCAATACATGATAGTTATTTTCATATGAAACCACTATAAACAAATGAATACAACGTCTTCATTTTTAAAATAAAATTTTGGAAACTTAACAGTTAAAAAATGATACAAAAAACTATGCTTCCTCATATTAGAACATAGAATGGATGTTATAACAAAGACATTGAAAAGAAATTTTATTATCATGTTCATATAGAGTCTTGTATTGAAAATGGTTTAAATAAAGTTAATAATAAAAATACAGAACCCAAAGAGGATTGAAAAATTATTTTTATGAGTGAAATGATTTTGATAAATTAACACAATTTAATTTCAGAACCATTTTCCAAAAATTGAAAAATCTACACAATAAGATATATTTACTTGATTTAACACAATCATACCATTTGGTTATGCAATGATGAATTTCAACATTATCCTTTACTCCAATAAATGAAGGCGAATTATTCATTCATAAATAATTAAATGATCATGAGCTCCACACCTATGAAGATAAGTTATATTATCTTCCATTAGATATTATCACATCAAAATTCTTAAAAAATACTGTCGAATATGCATAAATCCGAATAGGGTAATTTAACACATTAATCGATAGGACCTGACATGAATCATAAACCATTCTGTAAATGATAAACATTATATCCCTTCGAAAATATGAAAATACAAAATATTAGAGATAAGGTCACTAAATCATCCTATCATTGATCCTCCATATATCATTAAGTAGCTATTTGTTTTGAAATTACTCACATGTGAATACCCTCATTATATAATCTTTTGAAACATGGAAATAACCTAAATTACCATAAATCCCAATGGAAAACATCACTTCTTCATTTTTAAAATTTTACTAGACATATTACGTAAATTCAAGAAGTTATAAATTTTAACCATGATAACATATCCCACATTCCCAATAAATCCATTACCAGTTTTGAGGTCATAAATACTATCTCATTTATATTATCCAGGTATTCATCTCTTTATATATACATAAAATATAATTTTCTCATCCCCGTGAACTTGTTATTGGATAAAATTCAATAATTCCACATTTCAATTAAATAAATCTTCTTGGTCATAATTATCATTTTTAACATTCATGAAAATACATAATGAAAAATTATACAAAAAATAAAAATATGAAATATCATTCATATAATGTAATATTTCAATTCCAAAACAAATACAAAACATTAATCTAACATTATTATTAACCGTTAATCCGGATTCATAAAATTTTTCATTAATAACTCTATCCTAGAATATGAAATACGAATCATTTATTATGGTTCCTTAGGATCAATCAAATTACCCTTATTACATTTAATAAAATAAATAAATAATGAAATCACATACATTCCAAATGTTACTAACATTCAATATCTTCAACTCTATAACCAATACTCGTACAATATTTATTATTATCTTCTTAAGATTTACACTCTGGAAATATATTTTCATAATTCTCATACCTTCCACATATGATAGATTCAGCGTAAACCTAGTTCCTTCTTGTCCCTATAACTGACTGAAAAAAACGAATTTTGTGAGTAACACATATAATAGTGAAAAAAAAATATTCATTAAAAATTATTTATATTATTTCAAAATTGCTAATCCTTCGTTAATTTATGACATGTAAGGTTTTTCCATTATATTCATAGTCTTATTTTATTTAAATCCTTTAGTTTTATTCATATGGAGTTTTTGAATTTAAAAATAGTATCAACATGGATTTTCAAACTATGTTTACAGTAATCGGGATTTCATAAAATAGTTTCAAATTGACTCTATCTCAATATGATTCTTTCATGTTAGTAACTATTGTGATAATATTTCCATATTCCACAACCTCCTATAGTATCCAAACATGGATATAAATGCATTGAATCCACTATATCAATCCATTAAAAAAATTCCTACATATTTCATATACTTTAATTGGTCCATAGATTTATCCTAAGAGACATCCCTATATATATCATTAGAAGTATCACTTAAGAAGTCACAAATTTTTTCTCATCCTATTATTAAGAAGGATTATTATACCTTTCCACTATTGTAACCCAAAAGTAGCATACATGTATATTATATAATTTTAGATTAATATTTTGAACATTAAAATAATATATGCATAAGAACCAAGATAGTTTAGTGTCCTTGGAATCATGGAAACAAAATAATTTTACAAGGTAAAAAATATTCAACATATCCCTTAAAAATCGATCCTTTTAGTAATCTTGCTTAAAAAACATCTTTATCACGTGGGTAAAGTAAAAATAATGATGGGTAAAATTAGATGCTCTATAAGATTAAATAATGGAGATAATTAAGATTAATAAGAGAATAAAGGTACAAGAACTTGATCATAACATTATAATACCACACCATACATAAAAAATATCTCAATCATGATTCACGGAATAAATATAATTAGTTCATAAGGCATGGGTCATGAGGAAAAATGATCATAATCCAACAATGATAAAAATATGAACAATACATATAATTATTACGATACACATAAACTTGTATTATCATTCCCTATAAGATAGGTCTCATTGAACGAACATATTTGGACACATTGTGGGGACTAAACCTACCAGGCAGGACACACCACCGTACCCATTTACAATATTTTCATTATAAGGAACCACATTTCCCCCTCTTCTAAATGATGATCAACTTTTACCATCCTCCATAGGGGACCGGGTTTCCCTATCATTTATAGTCGATATGGTTTCCTCATCTTTCTATAGTGGATATGGTTTCCCCATCTTACCAAAGTGGACTGGGATTCCCCATCATCCCATAGTGGCTAAATCCAATCAACTGGAATCCTATAAACATTAAATGATATATAAATATTTTCACAATCTATTGGTGGTATATACATTTCCCACCCACCGCATAATAAATTCATAGAGACTTGTGTCCCATGAATATAAAAAATTCGTATTATCATGACCCATAAAAAGAGACGTATTACATTATATTTATATCATAACCCATGAAATAAAATAGATATAATAAAAATTTAATCACATAATATCCTTTTGAATAGTTATTTGTCTCAAAATTATTTCATCCATGAAAAACATATCAAATGACGTGGGATTGAAAAGAATATAACCCATGAACGAAGAAAAAGTTTTATACAAACAATGACATCTATAACATGTAAAACTAAAAGAAAAAATAACAACTTTCTCCTTGGAGGGTCAACCATTTAAAAATGTTTTATCATATATGGTAAATATCTTATGAAATCATTCCTTGAGAAAATAGCTTTTCTCCTTTGATAAACTCATTTTAAAACATCAATCCATTATTAAAATATTATTTAAAAAATATATTTGAAAAAATATAAAATAAGCATTAAAACCCATAATAAAAAATAAAAAATATTTTCCATTAAAATTTTAGGAAAATAATATTTTATAATCATTTTTTAAAACATTCTTTGATAGTTTATTTTTTGAATAAAGTATATTCCCTACTGAAAAGATAATTGAGGTCAAATATTCCTAAAATTGTTTTCCAAAATTTCATAAGTAAAAAAGGAATAAAATGGTACTAATGTATGAAAAAATAACGAATAACTATATGGGTATAAAATACATGAGTTTTCTTAAGTGATGGATTCTAATATTTTATTAATTTATGCATAATCATAAACAATCCTGATAAAATGTGACTATCTTAATAAACTCTTATTGATAGGTAAAGTTGAATAATTCATCCCATGTATGAGAATGAAATTAAATAATTCATAGTATATAATAAAATGAATTTGATTGGATATATAAAATTTCAAATTTAATTATATATATGTAGTATATAAATATAGGTGCACAACAAATACACATGTCCTAATTAATGAAAAATGAGTAAAAAAACCATAATGAATATGTATATTTTAAACATTAAAACCCACTAATTATTTTTTCATAAAATGGATATTTATATAACAATTAATATAGGTATAATAATAATATAATTCATTAATTTGAATTATATACACTATATAATAGAAATGAATGGTTAATACGACATGAGTCTCACAGAAATAAAAAAGATATGATAAATCCTCTTTCTATAAGTATTATGTTCATCATACAAGTTAAATAATCATATATAAAAAATATATATTTACTATAAATATACAAATGAAATATATTCATATATATTATATATGATATTTTTTATGATTTTATATCTCCCAATTATTAACAACTCGATGTTAGTGTTACGTTTCAGGTAATATCAACATTACATTTAAAATATGTATTGAATTGTTATTCTTGATCCTATTAAGTAGATAATTATTTAAATATTTCAATAATTTAAAAAATATTATAAATATAATATGTTTTTAGGATATCTGTATTTATAATGAATAATATTTAATTATAAAATGGAATACACCATTCATATAGAGCATAGCCCGTATGTAAGCTTGAATGATGATTCCATTTTTTATAATATTAAAAGATATAATTTAAATGATATATATATATATATATATATTTATTATAATTATAGTATAATTATAATTTCCTAAATATCATATAAAATTAAAAAACACACCCTTAATACATTCAATGTATAGTGTGAATGAATCATAGTTCATTGAGGAGGAGATACTCCACACATCCAGAAAAAATGATATAATATTTATAAATAATGTCAAGAATGATGATATTTATTTTTAATAATTAAATAATAATAAACAAATAATATATATGGTATAAAAATGGTATTTAGATCAATTATTCCCACCATGATAGTTGGAAAACTAAAAATGAACAATCAACTTTTTGTGTGGTGGTAGTCCATCATATACATGAATTATATATTTTTTCCTATTAGATGAATGTATATTTAGGTATAGGTAGAAACCATAAAATAAAAAAAATATTCATAATAATTGGTATATTAAATAATCCTGTGATAAGAATAATTAAGGGGGTGATTATTTGAAATAAAACAAAAGATTTTGTTGATGGATGTTAACACATCTCTGGATAATTTTTTTGTAGTTTTCACCAAAGGATAACGTTGTTTGATTTATTCCCAATGTGGGACCACTATGATTATGCTATATAATATGTGGTATTATATAGAATGTGGTGGATGAACCAATATGGTTTGGGTTATGTGACTATGGGGAAGATTAATTTCTTTATAGTGGAGAAGGGGTGGAATTCATGTAAATAAAAGTAGGTAAACAAAATTGGGAGGTCTATCTTACCTCACTATCAAAACAATGGAACCATATAGAAATAAAGGTTATTTATGGATGAAAAAGACCATAAACATTCCAAAGAAGCCCATTTTTATAATTTTTTTGTTATCAAATATGTTTCCACAATTTTACCATTTTGGTTTTCATAATGGTAACTAATTCTCTAATATAATTATTTTGAAAATTAATAATAAAATTTATTAAGACGTTTTAAAAAATAAAAACCCACTAAAATTTAAACTTTATATCTAGTTTTAAATTAAATAAATGTCATGTGTTTTCAATATTATGTTTCAAACCAGCACTTGTAATGCGCAAACACACTACTTTAACCCAACTCTTGCTAATAATGATTTTTACTATTTAAATGTACATATGTTCATTATAAATGACAAATTGGTGCATTTATAAAAAATATTTATTATTTATTAACATTTTAAAATAATTTAGGTAGATATATTATTTTTATTAAAATTTAAATATTTTTAATAAATATTAATTACAATTAAATAGAATTACTGTCAATTGTGAGATTTTTTTTACATAATTTAAATTTTACAATATAAATAGAATGATTGAATTTTAATATATTCAGTTCATTGATGTTTAACACAACATATATTCCTACAAAAATAATTGATCTTAATAATTTTTTAAATTAAATTTACTTTCAATATTTTTAGCATCATTTATTTTATTTATTGATAAACAAAATAATCACTGCGTAGGAATTTGATAAAAATTTAATTTAATTATATCATAACTATGAATTAATGTTAAATAATCATTATTTAAAAACTAATGAATATTTCAAAAAAAATATAACTGAAGGCATGTAACATATTCCATACTCCGATGCGTAATTTGAATTAAAACCAATGAATATATATTTAAGTCCTTTTAATTAAATAATTTATTATATGGGTCAATTTCATTAAAATATGTCTCATAAAATCACATAACTAGAACCAATAATGGATGTTGGGAAATATTGTTAAAAAATTTATTTTTTTCATGTTTCTAAGTCATTTATTCCATTACGATTAATGTCCAACCACTAAGTAATCTACTTTATTCCTCAACCACTATAATAAAATTTAATTGTATTCACTTATATTTTTGGTGAAAACAAAATGTTGATAGGTTTAGATCAATTATTTCCTACTAAATCAAATTATATATTCAAATTATCCTTATTAAAATTAATATAAGTGTATATGATTAATTTATAATTAACCTCAATCATTTTGTGAGACAACATGTTTTTAAGGAGAAAGGGTTAGAATATTGAACTATTTTCATATCCAATTTTTATGTGAAATTGGATCAAATGAATGAAATTAGAATAATTGATGTAAATTTTCACTAATTAAAATTTAATGTGAAATTAAAATAAAATATATGGGTATAAATAAATTAGACTAAAATTAATATTTTAAGTAAAATTATATACTTTTAACTATTCATAAATATGTGGAGATTTTTTTGAAAAATACCAAAAAGCCCCAAAAGCTAATTTTGACAATATGAATTCAAAAATGAATTGTATTTAATCAAATTAAATATCAAAATGTTTGTAAAGTTATTTTTATTATTTATCATATAAGGTCGTAAAAATATTTTCATTTGAGAAAATATTATTTTCAAGCATATAAGGACATTACCCAAGAAAATTATATTTTATTTTCAATCAAGATTTTTTATATTTAAAAATTACAAATTATATGTAGAAAAATTATTTCTATTCATATAACTACATCTAATGGAAATTTTGTAACTATCTAATTTAAATAATTATAATAATAAAATGATGCTATATTGAAAATTATTGTTGCATGTAACACCAAATATGTTGTTGTTGGTGGTAGTACTTGCTTAAATTTATATAGTGTATAATTAAAGTTAAAATGGTTTATTTAAAAATTAAATATGTCATAGAAATAATTTATTAATAAATTGTTCATGATAAATATTGGTGTTACATGATCTGCGTTACTGTTGACATATGACAAGAATATGTGGATAATATCATATTTATACACCAATAAAACTACCTTCTATTTACATAATCATCCTACTTTGACCCTAATTTCACACATTCAAATGAACAGACTCAATCGGTATAACATTAGATCTATCAACAAATTTAGTAGTGGATTGAAACACCGATCTATGATGTGGACCTATATTGGTATATTGACATTCAATTTTTTTTATAATATTCATCTTTATTCAATTATTCTAGATTATCTCATTTGGTCATATTTTAAACCTATGGGATTATTTGGATCCATTTTCAAAATCTTATTAGTTATAGATGCATTTCTAAATGGAGGGAAGTTATATAAAATTTCAAACGTCATGGTGTTATACATCATAATTGTAATGGTAGGTGGACATGTTGGTTTTATTCAACATATTTCTCCATAATTTAGTGATCAATGTTTTTTATTTTTTTATATAGGGCCCCTTATATATTACTATTATTCTTAGACCATATTAGCACGTTATTAATTATGGGTATTTATTTTTTATTTTTTAAAAGGTTTGTTGTCTCATGATTTTACTTAATTTTATAAAACACTCATTCTTTATCTTTGTAATTGGATTCATTAAATTGATTACCGGTATTAAAAAACTATATTATTAAATATGGTGGTCATTTTTTGAAAGTTGATTTTCCCCATGGGTTCGTTATAAAAAATGGGTTTAAATTAATGTTTTGAAGAAAAAATTCCAATTGAATAAATAAAAGGCATTAAACCCAAATTTGATAGATGATTTCCCCCGAATCCATCATTAGGGATGTATTATTAGATGATAAAAATACTCTTAAAGGGTAATGCATGCATTATTTTTTGGATGTTGAGTAATGGTCCACTCTAATGAGTGAAACCATATATCTCAATCTATTTTTAAAGAGTAATTTTCATACTATATTTCCTAAAATTAATGATTATTTTACCAAGATACCCGTTGACAAGGACTACTATTAACCTATGGCCTTGTTTCAGAATTTTAATCCCCAATGTGTACACCCTTTTTTTCAATGTAATTATTATAAAACCATATAATTGTGATCCCATTATATATTTTAAACATGATGATTAATCGTTTATTTTTTTATTTAATTATTTGTTTTATCTTACATTAACACAATTATATTATTTTATAGATACTGTTTATCAAATAGATGGTGGGATTCTATTAGGAGTATTACTGACAACCTACAAAAGAATTTCTAGGTATTTATACTATATTTTATCCGATATAGTTAAGTTAAATTTAACAAAGGTTGGCAGTGGGTTAGTCTGGTAATTGGGATTTGGAGTCTGGATGTGACCTCATGACACAACGTGTTGGTTTTTATAGTATTCATGTTACTTGGTTTTCTATGTGGATATAATTTTTTTCCCCAATGATGGTTTATTTTAATATGGTATTTTTTTTGGAATATTGTAATATTTAATATTAATATCAAAATATTTTCGGTTATTTTTAGAAATATCATGCCCATTGATTATTCATTATTCTCGAGATCATGGATACAACCTATGGAGATAAAATAATTCCTTAAATAAATATCATTACTGTATTTGGTAATTGATAGATCTTTTAATCCATGTTGTTTCCTGAAAATATTTTATCATATGGAGGGTTTTAAAAATTTATTTTCATTTTTTATGACATTATGGTAGATTGGATATAGGAGTTTTTGGACATTAGGTGTAGATTGCGAGTGATTTCTTGGGAAACCCTTATTAGGAATTACATTAAGCTATAGTGGGTGATTGGGATATGTGTCTATAGGTCATAGATATTATTGATCAAATATGTAAAGACCCGTAATTTCCATGGAATTATTTTTAAATAAATGATATTTTTATGAGTCTGTAAAAATTAATGGCTCATGATTCAGAGGCACGGTGTGCCTGAAATCAATTTCTGAAGTTTTTTTCGTGTATGTTCACTAATTGTACGAGCGAGTTTTCATAACTTTTGAACCGGTTCTTAGAATTGAAATCCAAGGACACCATTGAACTCTCAGAACTGGTATTCGCTTATGGATACTTTCAATTCGACGAAAGTGGGTCATGTTTAAAATATAGTTTTTGGGTTTTCTTGGAAAATAATAAAATAAAGTGAGATCCACTTTATTTTTATTTAAGCCTTCATGTGGGTGTTTTGTGGTTAAAATCTTCTCATAGAAGCTGGAGGTGGGACCGCCACACCTTAACCTCCAATGAGACAATGTATTGGTGGGGCCCACCTGAACATAACCTCCCACGAGAGGTTATGACATGGGGACCACATGGGGCTAAACTCCCCAATTGATGGAAGGAGTGGAAAACCTCTCAACTCCCCTCATTAATGGGGGGGAGCCCTTTGACCTCCTCTACCATTATGATTCCACCACCTTCCTATTAATTCATTGAGCCAATGCATAATTTATTATGTCAATCCTTCACATTAATTAGGTGCAACCAATTAATTTAATTCTTCATTTTTGAATATTCTTCCAATGAATTAATAAGATATCACAATCTCTTATTATTTGGTTGGCATTTCTCCTTTGGTGGAACTTGGGTGAAGGGAGAAAAGCTCCAAACAAAGAACGAAGAACGAAGAACACTGATACTCTTCGAACATCTTTCCCGAAAACCAACTGACGTGGAGAATCTTCCACAGCTGACATAACATGGGATTGGAAGTGTGCGACAGACGCGACAAATGACGATCATCTTCGTCTTCTTTCCGTGACTTCTTTGTCGAATGACGATCAAAGGTAGTGGGTTTATTTTTGTGTAAATTATCTTTTATTTTTATCTTCATCGGATTGGAAAGGAATCGTTGAGTGGTTGTAAAAATATTTTTGTTCATCTTTATTACTCTTTGATGAGACAAGTGTTACCACCCTAAACATGGAGGGTGCGAGCCACACCACCATGGCCTAACCTCTTTGCCGTTCTAGTTTTTTTTTTGTTTCTCGGCATGGTGACGAAGCAGCATTGAAGCTGATGAAGGCATAGGCAAAGACCATGCTTCCCATGGCCTTCACAAACCACGCCGCCCCTGCGGTGTTCTGGTGCCCCGACCAAGCTGGCTACATGGGCCAAACCACCGTCGTCCTCCTGCGCACCCGGTCGCACCGCCGTCGGCCTCCCGCATGCCCTGGATGAACCCCAAAGGCTCGCACCAGCCCGAGCCGTGCTGAACCGCGCCGACCTGAAACTCACATGCCCGACCTCCCGGCCTCCCGGACACCTTCCGCCATGGATTTACCCTGCTCTACCTCCCACCGTGCCGCCCATAGACCTTCCCGGATGCCCACCATCCCACTTGGTGCCCAGCCCGGCCACATGCCCGTGTGCCCGCCTGGCTGCGCCCTGCCCGGCCCCCACCGGCCTGCCTAGAAGCCGGCCCGGCTGCCCGCCGGCCTACCTGGCACCCCTCCCTACTGCGTGCCTGCCTGGATGCGCCCTTCCTGGCTACCTCTTGGCCTCCCGGCCTCCTGAACTGGCCCACGGCTCCCCTTGTGGCGTCCTAGCCGAATCGGCCCGACCGCACCCTCTAGGCCGAGCCATGCCGGGCCGCGCCCTCATGATGCTCTAGGCCGAACCGCCCTCGTGGCCTGCTGCACTGGCCCCTGCAGACCAGGCCGAACCTAACAGGCCATCCAGGCCAGACCCAACAGGTCTGACTGGGTCGGGCCAGACTAGGTTGGGCCGAGTCGGTCTGACCGGGTCAGATCAGACTCGAGCCCACTACTGACCCTTTACTTTCATGCTCATATCTTTGGCACCGGGTGACCCTTTGAAGAACCGTCAGTGGAGATAGTAATCTTGAAGCATGACAATCACTTTGAGTATAACCCAATGGAGTTCGGGGTAAAGTTGAGATACAATCAGGTTGGATCATACCCGAATCCAACCGGCCCCCTAGGACTAAAAAAGATAATAATTCAAGGACCATGTGTCTAATTGATGATCCGTCTATTGAGTTGAGACCTCTATGACGTGGCAGAACATTGAAATACTTCTTCGTGGGACTTATTGGTAGTTGGAGAATCAACCAGTAGCTTATTGAGAAAATCGTCCGGAGAAGAGCGAGCATTTTTGTGGGAACCTAGTAGCTGGCTGAGACCTGATGACTAGTGACCATTTGACTCGGAGTGAATCTACTAGCCCCGTGGGAAGAACCTTGGTGTCATGGAAGACCCATAGTAGGGAGTTCCTTGGTGACACAACATACCCACTGTACTCGACAAGAGGAGTACCTCAGCAGGCTGTGAGGGGGAACACCTCTGTGTGACATGGAAGACCCATGGTACTCGATAGGAGGAGTACCTCAACAGTCCACAAATAGTGGGAAGTGCCTCTGTGTGACGCGGTAGGCCTACTATACTCGATAGAGGAGGATTACTCCAAAAGCCGATGGTTCAGATTGATTCTATCCCTAGAATAAAATCCTTGTTGAGCTGAGTCTGTAACTTTTTGTATTTACCTAATGATTGAGATGGGTTATTTGATAACTTAGGTATATGGATGGGCATATAAATAAGTGGGGATATCTGTTGATTTCATACTTTGTGGATTATCTTTGTTAGATTTTGTGAGACCATGAGGGTCTCGGGGTCCCTATTGAGAATCATTATACTCACCCCTGCACTGGCTATGCTCACACCTCGTTGTGTTGGTTGGAGACGATAGAAAATGCTGACTGGGGCAGAGAGTACCAGGACTGGATGGTACCTGGAGGTGGACCATACGCCGTGTCGGTACGCGGAGGAGATTGAAAACTGTGGAGTGCTGAGGAGGCTATATGTACATACCCTTAAGGTATAATCTGTGGTGGGTGATCCAGGAGATTCTCTTCACCTTTCATCTGTTTTTTCCTATTCAGTTGTACTTTAATTTTTCCTGTTGGGCTTGTATTCTAGCCCCTCTACTTTCATCACTCTTTTGAATACAGTTTTACTTAGTGTTTTGCTTCCAGCTCGTACTCTGTTGTGTGCATTTTCATGTTTTAAAGGAAATGAATTCACAGTTTAGGGATTTATACCATTGGTGCTAGTTTCTAGCCCCTAGCCTATAGAAGGAAGGCTTGGGGTAGTCATGGCATAGGCCCTGGGGGACGGGTCATGACAAATTGGTTTCAAAGGAGTCGGTTCTACCACATAACAAAGGACTCTGATATTTTTTGTGAAAAAATAGTGTTAAGGGTACTGAGTGTGGTTTTCAGTTCAGGGAGTCCAGTGTTGGTGTGTCGGCCGATGTATCCATACACGAGGACCCTAACTCTAGATTTCTGACTCATTACAAGGAAACACTGATTGTGTGTGTGTCTTCAAAATTTTTCTTTAAGTCATCTCAACCATGTCAGCTCACTAGGTATAATATTTTACCATGTTGCATCTATTTCATTCTAGATTCCTACCCGCGGACAAACATCTAGAGGCCCGAGAGTTGTACGCACAAATATCCCACTAAGAGATAAGGGATTGGTGCAAGGCCCTCTTCTAGCGGAGGCACTAGTAGTACCACTACCCGTTGGGCCACCGATGCCACCAGCCCCAACAGCAAGAAGATTCATGCCGCTTGAGCGCGTTCTACAAGTTCCAACTCTAAAGGCCACCCATGTATAGGGGAGATACAGACCCACAGGCAGCTGATGATTGGATGGAGGCTATGGTGGGAGTTTTATGGCTGTTAGTGACACCATCCAATGTCATGGTGATTCTTGGTGCCATCCTTCTACAAGAAAAAACGGGAAGATGGTGGAGCTTGATGCTCCAGGTTCACAAGGAGATGACGATTCCCTGGGCAAACTTCAAGATCCTGTTTCGGGAAGATTTTGTCCGAGTGACTCTTTGCGTAGTGCGGATACAAGAGCTACTTCATCTGCAGCAAGACAACATGATTGTGGCTCAGTACTCAACAAGGTTCACCGACCTATCACGCTACTCCACTGATATGGTTCGGGACCCATTCTTCATGGCCTAGACCATAGACCAGGGGCCCAGGCGAGAGATCAGGGCTTCAATGATCTCCCTTAGAATCCTGACATAGGCATAGGTGTTGGATTGAGCCTTTTTAGTGGAGAGTTTACTTGCTGAGCACTCTCCTGCAGCCAGACCCACCACTAGTCGACATGCAGCGGAGTCTTCTGTAGCTGGCTGTAGACATATCTTACAGAGGTCTAAGAGGACCAGACCCACGGGCATATGAACGCATGACTCAAGATCAGTTGTGCGGGGCACCAGGTGCAGCGACATACCTGGTAGGAGCGGGTTGTGTTTCTCCTGTGGTGGGATGGGTCACATGGCTCGTGACTGTCCGACCCGCCATTGAGATGATCAGAAGACGATCGAAGGACCACCCATGCAGAGGCAAATATTCGATTAAGGCAGTCTGTAGGGAGTAGGAGGACGTGGCAGAGGAGCTGGCCATGCAGCTGGCAGTGGGTGACATTTTGAGGTGTTATCTCCACCACCACCAGGAGGTCCACCCGGACCACAGGGAGCAGGTGGAAATGGAAGAGCTTATCACCAGACAGCTAAGGAATACGATCACAGTGCTCCAGAAATGATTTTAGGTATGATCTGTGTCTATTCCACCATAACTACAGTTCTTATTGACACAGGTTCCTGCCAATTCTTCAATTCCATTGCCCTCGTGCAGAGCTCGGAGATTCCAATGGAGTCGTTGGCTCGATACTTACGGCTAAAGACTCCAATGGGAGAAGACTCAATAATTACATACTGGTGTCTGTAGTGAGAGCTTACTTTAGGATGAGAGAGCTTCGGTTGGGATATCTTAGTAATGGCATCGAGGTCTTACGATGTCATCTTAGGTATGAACTGGTTATCTATAGTCCATGCTCATATTGAATGTATTAGGCGCAAGGTGCGATGTGTCCACACGGATGGGACCAGTTTTACCATCACCAGTGAGAAGGGACCCTTTGTAGCACATGACAGACTTAGTCCAAGGAGGGTACATCCGATCACTCATCAGTTAGACTACCTTACCCTCAGAGCAGTTGATGTAGAAAGTCTAAATTATCCTATAGTGGTGGGCCAGTATGTGGATGTTTTCCTTGAAGATTTCCCCGGACTACCTACTTGCAGAGAGGTGGACTTCTATATTGAAATATACCCTAGGAAGACACCGATATCTAAACCAGCATATCGGATGGCTCCGACGGAGCTTCACGAGGTTCGAGTATAGCTAGAGGACAGGCAGGTGAAGGGATTCATCCAGCCTAGTGTTTCTCCCTGGGCAGCCCCGATTCTATTCGCCAAGAATGTGTATGGAAGCTTGAGGCTTTATGTCGACTACCATTGTCTAAACTAGGTGACCATGAAGAACAAGTACCCACTCTTGAGAATTGAAGACCTCTGTGATCAGTTGAAGGGAGCTTGGTTGTTCTCGCAGATATACCTCAGATTAGGCTACCAAATACTCAGAGTTCAAGATGAGAATGTGCAGAAGACATCCTTCAGATGTTGGTACGACCACTAAGAGTTATTGGTTATGCTTTTTGGTGTAACCAACACTCCAACATTGTTCATGGGACTCATAAACATGATTTTCCGCCCATACCTTGATCACTTTTCCGTATTCATCATCGAAGACATACTGATCTACTTGACTACTGAGGAGGAGCACGCCTACCATTTGTAGGTAGTACTGGGCACACTTCGAGAGCACTAGCTTTATGGTAAGCAATTGAAGTTCCAGTTTTGAATCCGAGAGTTTCACTTATTGGGACACATCGTCTCGGAGGCTGGAATTTCAGTGGATCTAGCGAAGATGGAGGCGGTACTTGTTTTCGAGCCACCTAGGAGTGTGACAGAGGTACATAGGTTCTAGGGTTTGGATGGGTACTACCAGAGGTTCGTATCAGACTTCTACAGAGTTGCAGCACCACTATCAGCCTTGAGGGAGAAGGGGAAAACCTTCATGTGGTCAGAGAGATGCCATCAGAGCTTTCAGGAGCTGAGGTAGAGGCTGACTAGTGACCCCCATCTTAAGGCTTCTAGAGGAAGGCATAGGGTACGCAGTCTACTGTGACACATCAGGGACCAGACTCAGGTGTGTCCGGATGCACAAGCGAGCAGTGATCACATATGTTTCTCAGCAGATGAGACAACATGAGTAAAACTACGCTACCCATGACTAGGAGTTAGCAGTAGTGGTATTCACCTTGAAGATGTGGTGACACTATCAGATGGGAGAATGTTTTACCATGTACTCTAATCACAAGAGTCTCAGGTATATCATCTCACAGAAGGACCAGAACCTGAGACAATGACATTGGATTGAGTTCCTACAGGACTATGAATTCGAGATAGTTTGTACTCCTGAGAATGGGAATGTTATTGCAGATGCGCTCAGCAGGCGATCTAGTATACAGCTGCTCAGCGAGGCGACAGAGTAGCTGGCGGCCAAACAAATATCCTTTATGGATAGAGACGAAGCAACCTTTCTATAGTTTCATACAGTCACTACCCAACTTCTTCAGCGAGTCAGGGAGGAAAAACATGGGGACACTAACTATGAGACATGACATGCTCATATATCCACAGGGCATGCACCTGATGGATTTTCTGAAGGAGGGTAGCACGTCATCCTCTTTAGAGGACGTACTATGGTACTAGTGTCATTTCCATGGGATGTGTTGAGGGAGTTCCCCACATACCTATTAGCGGTACATCCAAGAGTGGTGAAGATGTACCATAATCACTAAGAACAACATTGGTGGCCAGGTATGAAGAAGGCAGTAGCGGAGTTTGTCTCTCAATGCCTCACTTGTCAGCAAGTGAAGGTGGATCACCAGGTACCAGAAGGATTGGTTCAGCCTTTAGAGGTCCTATAGTGGAATTGGAATGGGATATACATGGACTACTTGACAGGACGTCCATGAACATTCCTGGGTTAGGACTCGATTTGGGTGATCGTTGATCGGCTCACAAAGTCAGCCCACTTCCTACCGATCAGAGAGCAGGGTTCAAAAGTGATATTGTGAAACCTATACATGTAAGAGATTGGGTGGCAACATGGACTCCCTTATTCTATTGTCTCTGATCATGATGCACGGTTTACTTCCCGACTATGGAAGGGGTTATAGGAAGCTTTTAGGACGCAACTTTTTCGGAGCACTGCCTTCCATCCTCAGACGGATGGCCAGACTAAGAGGACCATTCAGACTCTTGAGGACATGCTCTATGAAAGCTTCCTCAACTTTGTTCGTAGTTGGGAGGACCAATTACCATTGTTGGAGATTGCATAAAACAACAACTATCACTCCATCATCGGGATGACACCTTTTGAGGCCTTGTATTGTCGACCTTTGCAGATCACCATTGTGCTAGACAATCCCAGGGGAGTCAGCACTAGTGGGACCAGAGACGGTACAAGCTACCATGGAGAAGGAGTAGATCATCCAAGAGTAGATGAAGATTGCACAGAGAAGACAAAATTCATATGAAGATAGGATATAAAGACCTATGGAATTAAAGGATGGAGACCACGCCTTTCTACGGGTCTCACCTTGAAGAGGACTGCAGAGATTTGGCTGAGGCAGCAAGTTATCTATGAGATTCAACGAACATTTTTAGGTCCTCAACAAAGTTGGTGAGGTGGCTTACCACTTGGATTTTCCACCTCAGTTGCACCGGGTGCATGATGTAATCCACGTATCTCAGCTGAGGAGATATGGGCATGACCCTTCTCACATCATTGTCCATGGAGAGCTGGATGTTGATGATGGTGAGACTTTCATATACGTTCTAGTGGAGTTTGAGGATCGACAAGATTTGGTCCTATGTGGATGGTCAATAACTCTGGTGCGCGTTCACTGGCATCACAGGAACCTCCAGGAGAGAACATTGGAGCGGGAGGCTCAGATGCATGCTTAATACGCCCACTTTATCCCTTAGTTAGAGTTGTAGCTTATGAGGATGTAAATCACTAAGGTGGGGAGAATGTAAAGACTCAAAATTTCTGTGGATATTTTTCTAATTACATGGGATATATACGAGTCCGTGAAAATTGATGGCGCATGATTCCGAGGCCCGGTGTACCTGGAATCAATTTCTGATGTTTTGTTCTGGTACGTTCAGTAAATCTATGAGAGGGTTTTCATATCTATTGAATCGGTGCTCGGAATTGAAATCTGAGGATACCATTGAACTCGTAGCACCAGTATTCACTTAAGGAGACATTCACTTCAATGACAGTTGGTCGAGTTTAAATGATAGTTTTTGGGTTTTCATGGAAAAAAATAAAATAACGTGAGATCCACTTTATTTTTATTTGAGTCACCATGTGGGTGTTTGGTGGTTAAAATCTCTTCATGGAAGTTGTATGTGGGACCACCACACCTTAACCTCACATGATAGGTTATGGTGGTGGGGCCCACCCGAACATAACATCCTGTGAGAGGTGATGACGTGGGGACCAGATGGGGCTAAACTCCCCAATTAATGGTGGGAGCGGAAAACCACTCAAATCCTAGCATTAATGAGGGGGACCCCTTGAACTCCTCTACCATTATAGTGCCACAACCTTCCCATTAATTCTTTGAGCCAATGCATAATTTATTATACCAATCCTTTACATTAATTAGGTGGAGCCAATTAATTTAATTCTTTATTTTTGAATATTGTGCCAATGAATTAATAAGATATCGCAATCTCTTATTATTTTGTTGGCATTGATCCTTTGGTGGAACATCGGAGAAGGGAGAAAATCTCCCATCCAAGAACGAAGAATGAAGAACGAAGAATGAAGAACTTCGATCCTCTTCAAACTTCTCCCTCAGACACCTACCGACGTGGAGCATCTTCCACATCCAAAGCAGTGTGGGATTGGAAGTGTGTGGTAGACGCGACAAATGAAGATCATCTTCGTCATCTTTCTACAACATCTTCGCCGAACGATGATCAAAGTTAGGGGGATTATTTTTGTGTAACTATCCTATTTTTTTCTCTTTTTCAGATTGGAAAGGAATTGTGGCGTGGTTGTAAAACAATTATTGTTAATCTTTCTTACACTTTGATGAGGCAAGTGTTACCACCATAAAAGTGGAGGGTTTAGGCCAAACCAACAAGGCTCGAACCCTCCATCGTTCTTGTTTGTTTTGTTTCTTGGCATGGCGACGAAGCAGCATTGAAGGCGACAAAGGTATAGGAAAAGGCCATGCTTCCCGCGGCCTCTGCAAACCACGTTGCCCCCGTAGTGTTCTGGCGCCTCGACCGAGCCGGCTCCATGGGCTGAACCACTGTCGACCTTTCGCACACCCGACCGCACTGCCGCCGGCCTCCCACGCACCCCAGCTGAACCCCGCCGGCTCCTGCCGGCCTGAGATGCGCCGAACTGCGCCTTCCAGAAACATGCCAGCCTGGCCTCCAAGCTGCCTACCGATTTGGTTGCGCCCTGCCCGGCCGCCCGCCGACCCGCCTGGCACCCTGCCCCGCCGCCCGCTAGCCTGCTTGGTTCCCAACACTGCTACCTCCCGGCCTGGCCATGCCCTGCTCGACCACCCGTCGGCCCGCCTGGCACCCTGGCTGGCTTCCCAACCTCCTGAACTGGACCGCGGCCCCCTTGCAATGTCCTGGCCAAACTGGCCCGGCCACGCCCTCCCGGCCGAGCCTAGTCAGGCCGTGCCCTCGCGACACTCTGGGCCAAACCTCCCTCACAACCTGCTGGGCTAGGCCCAATGGGTGGGGCCAAACCTAATAGGCTAGCTTTCCCAATAGGCCAGCCTAGACCGGGTTGGGCTGAGGCGGCCCATCTATGTCGGACCGGACCCGTGCCCACTACAGATCCTTTACTTTCTTTGGCCATATTATTGGCACCAGATGACCGTTTGACGAACAGTAAATGACACTGGTAATTATGGAGCATGATGATCCTTTTGAGTATACCCCACTGGAGTTCATGGTAAAGTTTATATATGGTCGGGTTGGATCGTACACAAATCAAACCAGGCCCTCGAGACTAAAAGGCTAATAACTCACATACCGAGAGTTCAATTGACGTGTCACCTATTGGGTTGAGACCCCTATGATGTGGTGGTCCTTTGAGATGCTTCTTTGTGGGACTTCGTGGAAGTTATATCATTGAACAGTAGCTTGTGGAGTGGATCTTCTGGAGATGAGTGAGAATTTGTGCGGGAACCTTGTAGCTAGATGAGACCTAATGACTATAGACCATTTGACTCGGAGTGACTCTACTAGCCCAGGGGGTATTTCCTTAGTGTCATGGTATACCCATAGTGGGGATCACCTTGGTGATGCATCTGACTCACGGTACTTTACAGGAGGAGTAACTCAGTAGTCTATGAGGGGGATCGCCTCTGTGTGATGCGGCTGGCCCACAGTGGGGAGCACCTCTGTGTGACGTGGTAGACACATGGTACTCGATAGGAGGAGTACCTTAGTAGTCCAATCTTAGTGTGAGGCACCTCTATGTGATGTTCTAGGACCACTGTACTCGATAGAGGATGAGTTCTCCAGTATCTGAGGGTTCAGATTGATACTATCCCAAGAACAAAATCCTGGTTGAGCTAAGTCGGTAACTTTTTTTTATTTACCACATGATTGAGATGGATTAATAGTTAACTTAGGTATATGTATGGGCATATACCTAAGTGGGGTTATCTGTTGATTTCATACATTGTGGTTTATTTTTGATGGATTTTGTGAGACCTTGAGGGTCTCGAGGTCCCTACTGAGTATCATTATATTCACCCCTACACGGGCTATGCTCGCACCTCGTTGTGTTGGTTGCTGAAGACGAACAACACTGACTGAGGCTGAGAGTACCCGGACTAGAAGGTACTTAGAGGTGAACCATATGACATGTTAGTACGAAGAGGAGATCGATAGACATGGAGTGCTGAGGAGGCTAGTTGTACCTACCCTTTAGGTAGGATCCGTGGTGGACGATCAAGGAGATGCTCTTCACCTTTCAGCTATTTTTTCTATTTTAGTTGTACATGTTTTCAGTTGTACTTGAATTTTTCCTACTGGTATTGTATTCTGGCCCCTCTACTTTCAGCACTCTTTTGGATACAGTTTTACTTAGAGTTTTTCTTCCAACTCGTAATCTGTTGTGTACGTTTTCAAGTTTTAAAGGCAATGCCTTCCCAGTTTAGGGATTTACACCTTTGGTTCTAGTCGCTAGCCCCTGGCCTACAGAAGGCAGGCTTGGGGTAGTCACAGTACATGCCTTGGGAGATGAATCATTATAAAATATTATTATTTTCCCATGTCACTTTAATATTCAAATTTACAATTTTTATTTTCTATAATATTACATTCATTGATTTCATGTTCTTATGTCTACTTTCCTATTGATGTGTAGTAAAAATACCCAGGGAATACATCCAAGGACTACTCATGATTGTGATGCCAATAAAATACTTTAGTAATACCACATAGTTGATCAGAATCTGAGTAATGAAATGGTTAGAAAAAATCACGATGTGAACTATTGTATGAAACCTACCCCAATTCAGGCATGGGAATAATAAAATCAACGTTATGAGGGAAATAATCATGTCTTGTTGTTTCATCACTAGAAAACTATTTATTTTAAAGGATCAAAAGAAAAGAATGTGGAATATTGGTTAATAATTATTGGAATGATTTTTAATTTCTTAAAGACTACTTATTTAATCAAAGTGATTTGTGTCTTCATCATTCATGCATGTATGATAAGATAATTGTTGGAAATAGTTTTATTATCTATAATGTATAATTTAATTTAGCTGAAGTACCTGCAATCAATTTTTCTGGGAAATTCTACCGTAAATTTTTGAACATGGTGACAAATATGGTGTTCTGCACCATTGATCATGGTAACTAGTCAGTGATAAAGTATTCTAATCATTTCATTGATCTATATTTGTTTCCTCTAAAAGTTTTATCTAATTTGAAAATTAATTCTCAATGATTTTAAATGGCTGTATGACCAAATATTAGGTCATATATATTCTTAATAATGATGAAAACCTATTCTACAGTGGTGAATATAGTGTGGATTGTAGAAACTAAAAAATATATATATCATGATTTAAAATAATTCCATTTTACATCTTTTGAATTATCTATTATTTTAAATATGGGAATAATGAATTAGAGTGATAATATAGGGGAGACAATGGTTTTTTAACTTATACACCTAATCCAAAAATATCACAAGTATGTATTCTCATGAGATGATACAAGAGTGAATGAAGAGTACATAAGAATCATATTTCTTATGTTCCACAAATGGGTTTCATCTCATTTCGAACCAATGTTTTACATTGATATATTATCAGTATTTATATATTAGAAACATTTTTGCATCCTTTTAGACACCTATATGATCTTTGGTGCAATCATATTTTTTATGGACAAGGGGATTCGAGCTATAGGCCTCCAAAAAGAATCTGTTACATATAGTGGAAGAGTCGCAAATATATGTCGACGTTGTCCCTATTACTCTGATATGAACAATATCTATTTCATTTACCATATTGACTAATTTAATTCATATATACTCCTCTCATAAAATTATATCATATTGTATGATATATCCTCAAAAACTCTCAAAAGATATCATGTCATTCATTACAGAATTGGTGATGCCTCTAGTAAATAATGATTTGGGATTCCATTGTCCTTTGTGCCCTTTATTTTTGTATGGAGAGTAACTGGAATTTAATATCATGGTTATATATGTGGACAAAATTTATTTAAATTACATAATGTATTGGTTGATCACTGACATGTTTTGGATTTATTTTGATCATTTTTGTGTGTTCTTAAGCACTTTCGAATTGATGTCCCATGTGTTTCAGGGATAATGGGATCCAAGGTCATGTCGGTAAATGTCATCCCATCCCATGAATATAATGTATATTATTTTTTCATCATCCATGTTGGAATTAAAATATATCTATAGTATTGTTCCTTCATTAGTAACTAAATCATATTATGTATTTATTGATAATTTTTATGATGTTTCCTATTGATAAGGAAATAAATTTCACAATTGATGCAGTGGTTAGAAATTTGCTAATATAATTTATATATTACCATATATCTCTATCCAAGGTGAAGGATAAAAATATTATGTTATATGACTTGAGTAATAAACCATTTATATCTAGTTTACCACTAATTATTTTTATTGTGAATGCGGAATAAATACTTATCTTATGTATATATTATCAGAAGCTCAATCTAGTACTTTTCAATATCAAATAATGTTACCTCACATCAGAGATATAAATGATTAGATAATAATGATTTTTTTGTATAAATGAAAAATATTTATATTTATCACGAACTCTCGATCCTAGTGATAGATATTAAGAATGAAAAACATGGGAGTATGTATAAAAATATATGGTAGACTTTGATTCTATTTGGGATAACTAAATCTACTCGAATAATTATGGAATTAATGAAATGAGTTTTCCACTAGCATAAAAAAATTTACATGTTTTTTTATTAAATACTACATATATTATCATTAAATAAGTTCATGTGTGTCACATATGGTTTTTTTGGATCTATGAGGTAATAATACCATTATGATAAATTTGAAGGGTTTCATTTCTACGTCGGAGATGTTAATTGCATAGTATATGAGATCCTGAACATGGAATCTCAATTGAACGATAATTATTTATAATTTTAATGTAATGAGATTAAATATAAATGTTTCTCATAGATATTCAGCATCCGATGATTTTTAGTATATTATCATCCAATTTAAAAGTATTTATTAAAGCATTAATCACATTTATCAAAACTCACCTAAAAAGAGGTAATGTTCTTGTGGGACTCAATGTTCCTGAAATCCATTGATAAACTAATGTGGTGCATGAAAACAATACCGATTCTAAAATTATCAGAGGTTCTTATGTGATACCTATATTATTATGATGCATTAAATGAATTTTTTGGGTTGTGTTTATATATAGGGAGATGAATTTGTGTCTTATTAAATAAAATGTTTTATAGAATGTTTTGAGTGATTTTAAAATGAAAATACTATTTTAATGAAAATAAATTTGTAATCCTGAATGTGATCAATGATGAAAATGGTATATTCCCTTAGCGATGAACTCTTACACCATAGAACTAATTATAGGGTAATTTGGGAATAAGTTTTTATAACAGGTGGAATAGATACAATCATGATAGTGGAATTTTTCCACATAGACATTTTTTTTGAAGTTAATTTGAAGACTATGTACCCTATTAATCACGATAAACCTATTATTATTATAATTAAAATAAATTTGTTTTCACTAAAAAAATATGTATGGATTATATCATTTAAATAAATGTTGAGTTTTTTAAAGAAATACATTGTAAACATAGTTATTGGTGTGTTTTATTAACTGTGTAAGGGCAATTTACCTATTCATTATGTTAAACTGTATGTCATTACAGGGCTACTTTATCACAACCCCACATAAACTATTTGGTATACGTAGATTAGTCGTTATATTATAAATGTATGGGAATGGAACCACATGACAGAAATGTGTTTTTTTTCAATAGTAGAGTGTATGAGTCTAGAGGTGATGTCATGTCACACAGCGTTGGGTTACAATGGTTCTTATTTACCAGGGGTTATTTTTGGATATCTTTATTTTTTTTAACATAGTATTTCATCATTATTATATTTTTTAATTTTTTTCACACTAAACTATTTGATATTTACATGAAATTGTTTTATTTTATTAATAAAAATATCATTACAATTGGTAGTTCTTGATTCTCAGTCTCTTTTCACTACTGTATGGGGATCATTAACTCTTTTATAACCCTATCATTACATAATATAGTTATAAATAGATTGAGTAACCCAATTTGGTTATTTACATAAATGTTGTTGAAGGTGGAAGGACGACTACTCCTATCCCTATAAAGTACATTGGTAGTTCTTTATGGATTATATGGGACTAAAATATATTCTTAAACCATGAATGCTATGATATTGGAATTTTTGGTTGAATCATGGGTACTAAATGAGTGTAGTATGATATGATTCCCCAAAAAAATAAATTAATAACCTTGTATTTATTAGCATGCATGACATGCGACCTCAAGTGCATAATGCAATATAATATTCATATACTTTTTAATATATTTACCCTTTAAAGTACGTCCTATATACATTTCAATGCATAAAACACCAAGTTCTATTGAAATTCATGCATAACTGGGTTAGCATACATCATATGAAACAATGATCTTCCAATATTCCTTGCATTACATGTAAATGTGACCATCATCTATGGCATGCATTATACACAATATTGAGTATTACCGAGATACAAAACTATTATTAAAAAAATAATTATTTAATATAATAAGATTTAACATATATTTTCAAAATAATATTACCTAAAATATAATAATATACAGTTTAGAAAACTAATTCATATGTTACAATAAAATTATAAATGAATATAATAACCAATGGATTATTAAAATAAAATTTCTTTTGAAAACTATTTTTTTTTTCAAAAATATTATTTTCCGTATTAGTCTAAATGAGTTAAAATTAATGATTGATATTAATTTAATAAATATTTTACATATTAAATAAATTATATTTTATATTCATTTAATAGATATGGTATGAAAATGATATGGTCAACCCCAATTTGCAACATAAAAACCATTATTTTTATTGATGAATTTTTAATGCCTTTTAATAGAGAAACTATTTTAAATCGTACTTTGTACTCTATAATGAATTGAATTTGATAAAAAAACATAATTTTTTATTACATAGTGTCAAAAATATGTTATGATGAATTTTTGGGTTTTTTTCCGAAAAACATCTTTTTTTAGTGAACAGTGGAAAATATTACATTTTAGTTAAACACTAATGTTTCATTTAAATAATAATTAATGTTAAATAATATTTGAAATTTTTTTAATTTTAAAATTGATAAATTATACATATAATAATAATGGTTAGTTATGTTTAATCAATATACCATTTCAATTGAATAAAAAAACATAAGAATTCTTTGATTATTTTTCTACTAAAACTAGTTAATCTGTCAATCTGTGAGATTAGAAATAATCTTAAATTTTACGCTTATATTATTTTAATTTTGAAAATTAAACATAAAACATTATAATACAGATAAATTTTTTTATCTAATAATATCATCTTTATTTTTGACAAAAATTATTAGTGAAAGTGATTCAAATTAATTACAGTTTTTAAGGTGTAATTAAGAATACAATATACTAAACCCCTATGATTAAGGGCCCCAATAACATAGCCACATCTCCAAAACTCGTTGAATATAAATTTTTCATCAATGAAACTTATATTAATGATTTTATTTGTTTTTAATGACTTTATTAGGATCCAAAATGTGCACACATAACTTCTTTTCAAGAATACCGAGTGAGTCATTTTCATTCCCTATAAAAGGCCACCAACTCTACCCATTCCTCAAACCTCCCAAACAAATTAATATATTAAATGAACTACTCAAATAGTATCACTTTATTCTTATCCTCACTTTAATAGCATTAATTTGTGTACAAAACCTTCCAAAAAAGTATTTTAATTCAATCAACAATAAGATTCTCGTTTAAAAGGTAATGTCTTTTCTCAATCTCTCTAGTTTCATTTCCAATATCCAACCCCATAAATCTCATTAATCTGTTCTTCTATAACAACATCATAATCACAAATATACTAGTAAATTTTATGATTATATTTTCATATACACTAACACAAACTATGATCTAATTGGTAACGAAGATAATATTTCTGTGGAAAACCAACTACTGTCTCCCGAAATGATGATTGTTCATTCTTCCATTGCTGCCTATCATGGTGGCCATTATGATTTATTTATTTTTAATAATTGTAATATATGATATATTTTTATTTATTTATACTTATTTCAGTCATTTAGAATAACGATATGTTGAACTTTTCATTTTACGTTAATACGATAACATCATCTGAGGAAATATGGTTTACCGCCCCCTCATAGTGGTGTGATTCATTTTCATGATGCATGGAATGTATAAATGAAGTTTTTATTTAAAAATTTGAGAAATTAAAAACATATATATGGTATTAATGACATAATTAACTTTCCAAAATTTTGTATTTATCAAATTTTTTATTACCCATTCACAAACGTTAAAAGAGTTAACATCGTTCATAGACTTGTGCATTACCACCTCATCAAGATGATGTGATTCTTTTTCCACCATAGAATTCCTTATATATGTATATGTGATTAAATAATATTTTATCTATTATATAATGAAAATTATGGATGTATATTATTTTCTTATATTCTTTCAATAATGATGATTTAAAAAAAGGAATTTAACTCATGCGTACGTACGCCCTACCATCTCCATGATTGTAAAATAGATTCAATTATCATAACCATATATAATAATTGATTTTATAAGTATAATTAAAGTGTATATATGATAATTATATCATGGTTATTATTCTAAATATTTTATATAATGACCCATTTGACCATAATTGACCAATAATAGTTGTTTTAACATATAAATTGAATTTGGTTAAAAACAATCGACAAAAAAATTATTTTTAAGTAATTTTGCACAACATGGAAAAAAGTGGAATTAAATTAATTATAAACATGGAAAATTTTATTAAAAAAATATAAAATTAACACAAGTTTATTATAAAAATATATAAAGGATGGTCACCCGAAAGGAAACTCAAGGTAAGGGATTCTTTAATTATTTACATTATAGAAGGCATACATAATTGTTGTACACATAATTTATTATATTTTTTTAAATTACTAAAACATTGAAATATCATATAATATCATGTTTTCTATTATATTCATGGAATAAAAATGTTTTATCTAATTATTATTACCATTCTATTTTCCAATCCATTTGTTATTACATTAGTAATGACTTCCATCTTACTTTCTACATCTGTGAGATAAATTTTATATTCACCACTTACTTCTTTACTATGGTGTACCTACTAGAAAATTTGATACATTATATCATGAATTACTTTCCCATCATGGTGCTTAATAATTTTATTTAATAATATTAATTCATGAGTTTTATTGATTAAAAATGTTTCAATGTGGTATGGGGAACATTGGAATGTTTACTAGTTATATTCCCCAAGACTAATCCTAATAACAATTCTATGGAATTTTTCTTAGACGGAATTATATAAATATTTTTCAACAATCCCTTTCATTCATCTCTATTTTTTTCATGAATAGTTTCTTGCATCAGTAATATTTTTACACTCTTTGGTACTCAAGATGATTTAATAAAATATTTATCAGAAAACGCGATGTTATATCTCACTTTAGTCGGAGAACCTATTTTATTCTAAACATATTGTTCTATTAAATATGTTTCAAAACTGTTTCTAACTGAATTGTTCAAGAAATTTTTTTAACCTTTATTTATATTACTAATGTTTCAATGGAGTGTTCTTATTGCTCTACTAATGATTCATTTTCTATCCATTTTTTGTACAAAAGGAATGTTATTTTTCCCTTGTAAATCATTTACCGATTCAACCACCATCATTTGGTTTAAGAATCCTTTTCATGATTAAAAGGTTTATCTTTAATGAAAAATGTTTTAAAAGTTTTTTCAAAATGACATGATATTTTCCTCATGAATGTTTTTAATAATTATACTTTTATTTCATCAATGTGAACAACACTCTATTTTCCCCCACATGGGATTTTTTGTATTGACACCATCCTCACTCTTCCTCTAGATTTTATATTTTTGGTTTTTCCATATTCAATATTCACATTTAGCTACTTCAATTTTTTTATGGTCACCTTGAGGTATGAAATTTAATATTATAATTGAACATTTAATTTATCCTTATTATCCATTTCATTTTCATGGATGTTACTGTTTCCTAAACCGTGTAATTGTTTAAATACAGTGCCAACACCGTCAGTAATATTATTAATTGGGGAATTATTGGTAGATCTATATTTATCATTAAATATAGTTTTTTACAAGGCATATTAGTTATCATGATTATTCAATATGATTAATGACTTCGAATATCAATGATGGGTGGAGGCTGAACTTTTTATAGCTTCTCAATGCATCGATAGGTTCTCATGAGATAAATATTACTCAAATGGGTTTATAACCATAGTTTGACACTTTCTTATGAAAGGTATTGATGGAAATCACGCATAATGTTCCTGAGACATGGAATCCATAATGAATGAAATTTCCCTCCTATTAGTTTCATTTATTATTCATACATGATATTTTGTGTCGAAAAATTAAAGGATACATTTCATTTCAGTTCATTGATTAATGGCATGTGTTTTAGTTTCACAACTTTCCGTATTTTTGTTTCATTATCTATTTATTTGATTTTCAGGTATTTCTATTTATTACCTTTCCATATTTATTATTCAATTCCTTCTCAGTTTTTTTTGATAAAATGGTATGTGTGTTCATTTATTTTTAATTACATAATTATTATACTCATTGATTCATTACTAATTCAGCAATATTTGTTCCATTCTGATCATTTAGCTCACCCTTATTATGTTATATCCCTATGATTCCAAAAATCATACTTTGAATGATATGTGGGAATATTATAGATGGATTATATTTATACTTGACACCTTTTATTTTTTTAGAATAACAAAAATATTATGTAATTAGTGTATTCATTTTTAATATAATACTCATTTATATATCTTGTTTACAAATAATAACATATTGATTGGTCCTTCGGGGATTGATTCCTTATAATCATGCAAATGTATTTAGTAGAACACATCAGCTCTATGATATCTATTGTGGGGTCACTATAGATGGTATTAGAGGAATTGTAGTAGAAACCATGGGTAATCGATTTAGGAAATCATTGATTAGAGAACATAAACCTAATGTAGAATTTGTGGATAACAATTGATGAAATCCCTAGATTTTTGATAAAGTAATTATTATTTGGGTATTCCTAGAAATAAATCCCAATATATATACTAAATGTGGAAGTGGTTCTAGAACAGATTTACCTAGGAGTAATAACTCGAACAAGGTTATCCGAGGTAGACTTCGGGTAACCTTGTATACCAAAATGGGTGATATTGCGCACCTTTCTTGTCACTCACCATGGGATATGTGTAGGATAATCAAATATTCATTACAAACCATTAAGAAGGATTTAAATGGAATATTATTATGTATAATCCAGATTTAACTTATTTTTTTTATATAATTACAAATAAGTTTTCATGATTTTCATATCTTATATATGATTATATACATTCCTCACTATGATGGATGTTTCTCACACTATTCATTCTGATTTTAGACAACAACGAGAACCTGAAAGATTCATGATAAAATCGAATATGAAGGAATAAATAGGTAAAATGAGAAAAGAAATGATTTATTAATAGGATTGAAGGATTTCATGTTTATGCCAAATAAATTCTCCAAAAATATAATTAACAATATATAACATTACCTACTCCTGAGTGCACCAGAGAATATAATGGAAGTGGTTTCAAAGAGATCATGTGGTGAAGACCATAAATAAAATAAGGATTGATTTTCCACATGAGATAAGTGTGGAAGGAGGCACCAATGAAAGTATCTCAATGGAACATCTATATAAATTATTTGTGGGAAATAAGGGCATAAATAAAAGGATTTTTTAGTGAAAAGGAAGAGAATGATGGTAGGAAATGAAACCCTTCATAATAAATTCATTATAGTTCTTTGTTTAGATATGGGGAACCTTGAAATTACGAAATTCAATGACCTCTCATAGAGGATAAAATCTTGACCATGGATGTATATAATTGAAAATTAGTGGATAACGTATTTATGTATTGAGGTTGTATTGAAAAACATTGTTAAAAGTTTATTTAGTGACTAAATTAATTTCAATGATTTCCATTATATATATTTTATAAATTATATTAATGTAGTTTTATATTATTAAAACATGTATGTTGGGTGACGACCAATAAAATATGGAAGTACAATGAGTTTTCAACCCATGAATGAAGGATGAAAAGGGTTCCATGCCAACCACTAACCTAGACAATGTACTTGTTAATTTTAAATGTTTTTAGTTAAACAACATAATGAATAAATATTAATAAAGAACCAGTAGTAAACATTTTGAGGATTAGAAATTAATCTATTAATAATATTTATTTTGGGAAATTGTTAACAACAAATTGAAATACTTGTCACTCTTTTTTAGGCCTTATGATCCATTAAAAGTTTCTTTTAGTGCTTCAATAATTATAAAAATTCATTGCGGGTAATAATTTTTTTGGGAGTATAGGGATGAATTTGAATTTGATCAAAGCACTAAAAAAACATAGGATTGTTCATATGATATTGAAACCTATCATATAGGAATATTTTTTTATGTACTTAGTCAGTAAAATAATTACCTAAAACATTATTAAAATTACAAAGGACTAAATTTTTTTCCTAGTACATAAATTTCTGTTGAACTGATGGCCTTCTAAATCATCAATGATGTACATATTTGAGGCCCTCAACATTCTATTTATCATTCGCCTGTTTATAATTCATGACCTCAATCACTATTTAAAAATATTTATGTTTCCCCTCTATATATGTATCTCTACTTTCCACTAATTTTTTCCTACTTAAGGACCCAGTTACATGGTATTCCATGGGACCATTGTACTTTCAATCCTCTCTTTTCTAGAGGATGTTTCATCAACTCTTCTCACTATGTGGGATTTAAATTTATGAAATGAACAAAAATCTATTACTAAGAGTGTGTTTAAATTGCGAGGATCAAATTTAAATTAGGTGGGGATAATGTGATGCCCTGAAAAAATAATGTATTAACCTTTTAATCGATAACGTTTATGACATGTGATGGAAAGCACATAACGTATTATTACCCGTGTACATTATAAAATATTTCATATTTTAAATATATAATATAAATATTTCAATGCATGAAACACCATGTTATATTGAACTTCATGCGACTCTGGGTTATCATAAATCATACAGAATAATGAAATTCTACTATATAATGTGTTACATGAAAAAGTTACTTTCTTTGATGACTTGTACTATACACAATATTGAGTCTTTCTATGAAAAAACCTATAATTGAAACCAAATTATTTAATATAATAAGATATAAACTAGCCATTATAAAAATAATTAACTTGAATATAAAAATATATTGTTTAATAAAATAAATAACTTCTTAGAAATAAATTATAAATTAATATAAGAAGTAATTCAATATGAAAATCATATTTTTATAGAAAATTATTTTTTTGATCACATTGCTAGTTTAACCAAATAACATAAACTTATTACTATTAGTGAGTTAAATTAATGTGATAAAAATTTTCTATGTCCAATAAACTATTTTATATATTAATCCAATATATTTGGTAAGCATAAGATGATATGAAATCCAATATTTCACATACAAACCTATATTTTTATTCAAGCATTTTTTACAACATTTTAATGGGGAACCTATTTTAAATGTAAATTTTTACACTTTTATAAATTTAAATTGATAAAATATAAATATTTTTCATATTAATAATTTAAAAAGAATTTATGTATTAATTTTAGGGATTTTATTTGGGAAAAAGTTCATTTTTTAGAGAATAGTTAAAAATATTGTGTTTTATCAAAAACTGCCTTTTCATTTAAATAATGATTAATGTTAAATTATATTATAAATTTGTTTTAATGACACAGTAGATGAACTATACATCTATTAATATAATTTATTTCATTATAATCAATTTAACTCTTAAAATGAATATAAAACATAAGAATCATTTTAACATTTTTCTACTAAAACCAGTTAATATGTCTGTCTACGAGATTACCATTAATCACAATTTTCCCTCTTCTATGATATGAATTTGAAAAAAAAAATTCATTTGAAATTGTAACCAATATATTTTTTTGGTCTAATAATATGATTTTATGTTTTGAAAAAAATTATTAGTGAAGGTGATTAAAAGAAACTACAAGGATTAAGGTGTAATTAGGCTTAAAATGGATAAAAACCCTATGTTTAAGGGCACAAATTGTCATAGCCACTTGTATAAAACTAATTGGATAAAAATATTTCAGAAATGAAAATTTAATTCATGAGTTTGGGTTGTTATTTATAAATTTTTTAGTTTGTAACATGTACACATAAAACTTTCTTTTAATTATACCAAGTGAGTCGTTTTATATCCATATAAAATGCCACCACTTCTACCGATTCCTCACACCTATCAAACCTATAATGTTCTACCATTAACTAACCAAATAGTCTCTAAAAATTCCTCTCCTATACCTAGATTAATTTTTTTTGAATAAATCATTTCAATGAATCCTTTTTATTCCAACTAAAAAAGTAACATGTTTAAAAGGCAATGACTTTTCTCAATCTCTGGAGTTATATTTCTATTCTCCAACCTCTAAAAGCTCCTTATTCTGTTCTTGTTTAACAAAAAAATATAATCAATATAATAGGATGTTTATATACTTATATTTAGACATAAATCTACACAATCCACAATTTAATGGGTAACGAACATAATGTTTTTGTGAATGGGAATCTACTTCCTCACAAAACGATGATTGTTCATTTTTCCATTACCACCTTCCATAATGGACTTTTTGATATAAACATTGTATATACATGTTATATATGATATGTTTTTATTTATTTAAACTTCTATAATCTATTTATAATACATATATTTAGTACTTCCCATGTTATGTTAATACAAGAACATCATTTGAGGAAGGGTGCACTACTGCCCCCTCAAAGGGATGTGATTCGTTCGCACGATACATGAAATGTATAAATTATGGTTATAGTTAAAATATAAGGCATAAAATTAATATATATTATATTAATTACACTATTAAATTTCTTTGTATATATATATATATATATCATTTTCATTATTACCCCTTGAGACACTTTTAAAGAGATAACGTCTTTCATAGTTGTGTGGACTGCCGTCTCCTTGACATGATGTGATTCCATTTACAGCATAAAATTATATATATAAAAGTATATTTAAATAAATAATATGGTATTTATTCAATAATTATCAGCATGGAATTATTTTAGTTACTTATTTTATTTCTAAAACGATCATTTAAAAATGGGAATGTTAATCATGCATATGTATGACCTATCGTCTCAATGATTGTAACATTGATTCATTTTCCATAAACATTTTTAATTACTGATTTCAAAAGTATAATGGATGTATAAATTTTATTATTATTTAATGGTTATTATTTTTTAGATGTAATATAAGGACCCATTTGAACAAATTTGACAAATAATAGTCGTTTTGACAAATAAACCGAATTTGGTCAAAAACACCCGATGAAAAATTAATTGTCTATGTAGTTGTAATCAAAATCGTAATAAGTGAAATAAAAGTAAGTATAAAAAATAAAATGTTCCTTAAATAATTATAAAATTAACATATGTTTATTGTACCTTAAGTCAATGGATGTTCACCAAAAAGGAATCCCAAGGTAAGGGGTTCTTATCTCATTTTCATTATTTGAGGCATACATAATTGTTGTACACCTAATTTAATATATATGGAGTACATACTACTGAATTTTTATATAATATCATGTTTATCTATTTAATTAATGGAATTTAATTTATTTTAATTAATTATAATTACCATTTTGTTTTATAATTCATTCATGAATACGTTAGAAATGATTTCCATCTCACTTTTTACGTCCATGTGATAAATGCCATATTCACCACATACTTATTTTGTGTGGTTTACCATCTAGAGATTTGGTTATTTTAAATAATTAAATTCTTTCCCATCATGGTATTTAATAATTCCATTTAATTATATTCATTCATGTGGCTAATATTTGAAAAAATTTCAATGTTGTATGGGACACATTGTAATTTTAATGATTATTTTCATCAAGAATAATCCTAATAATCATTAAATGGAATTTGCATAAAATAAATTTATATAAACATTGTTATATAAACCATTTCACTCTTACCTAGTCATTCAGGACTATTCTGAATTATTTTTTCCATATTCCCACTATTTGGTACTCATGATGTTTTTTGAAAATATTTTTCAAGAAACACGACATTATATATCTCTTTAGTCAGAAAACATGTTTTATTATAAAAATAATCATTAATTAAATGGTTTTCAAAAAAAATTTGATATCTTTTTATAAATTTATTTTACCTTTTTTTCATTTACCAATTTTTCAATGGAATATTCATTTCTACTTCCTATTGAGGGATTTTATATCCTTTTGTCATACAAATGAAATATTCTTTTTTTCCTGTACGATAAGTACAAATTCATTCATTGTTTTTTCTTTGAATCATCTTTATCAAGATTAAAATTGTTTTTTTAAAGACCAATATTTTTTAATGGTTTTTTATAATAAAAGGATATATTCCTCAATCATATTTTTAATATTTAAAATATTATTACATCAATAACAAAAACCATCTATTTTTTCCCACCTGGGATTTGTAGTGTTGATAAATTTCTCATTCATTATATGGATTGTTTATAATTTGTTTGGTCAAGGATAATATCCAAATTCAGTTAAGTTGTTTATTTTTTAGTTACCTTAATGTATTTAATTTATTATGATAATTTAACTTTGAATTCTCTATTATTATTCATTTAGTTTTTCATGGATATTACTATTTCATAAACAGTAAACCATTTTATATACGGTTCCTACCTTGATAATTATTGATTAATTCCGAATTATTAATAGATTTGTACTTCTCATTCAATATTTTTATTTGATAAGGAATATTACTTATTTTTATTATTCAAAAGGAGGAATTATATGGACTGGTAATGATGGGTGGAGCCCGGACTTTTTATAGCCCCTTGATGCATCAAAATGTTTTTGTGAGATGGATTATTTTGAAAATGGGTTTGTACCCTTAGTTTTAAACCATCTATAGAATGGTATTTCCAGTAATAAGTTTTTATGTGCCTAATACATGGAATCAATAAAGAATTAAATTTTCCTCTTAGTAGTTTTATTTATTATTCATTCATTTGTTTTTTCGTCGAAATTTCTATGGATATATTTCATTTCATTCAATTAAATAATCTATTTTTTTGGCTTCATATTGTTCTGTATTCATTTTCCTTATCTAGATATTTGAATGAAATTTAATTCCTATAATTACCTTTTTATATTTTTTATTTAATTCCTTCTTAGTTTTCTGATCATATGGAATGTGTTTTCAGGGATTTATCTTTCCCTAATTATTACACTCATTAATTCATTATTTCTTCTGCTATATTTTTCCATTACTGTGCATTTGATATCACCCTTACTATTTTACTTTCCCTAGGAATCCAAGATGCATACTATGAATGATATTAATGAATATACTAGATGGATTAGAGTATTCATAGAGGCTATTTATTTGTTTTTAAGAACATAAATATGTTATAATTAGTGCATTTATATGTAATAAAATACTCTTTCATATATCTGGTTTACCAAGACTACTAAATAGATCAATCCTTCAGGGATTGATTCCTTGTAATCAAGACAATTTATTTAGTAATAGACACTTGATCTGGGCTATCTAGGGCTAGGAAACTACATATGGTGTATATTGTTTCAAGTAGTTTCAGTGAAAAAATGCATTGTAAATGATATTGTATATATAGTGGGTTTAGAAAATAGAATAAATAGGGAATGTGGTTAATTAAATTCATGTTAATGATACCATTATATTATAGTCATGGTAAAATGGATATTGATTGATAGAAACAAATTATTATTTTTTCCTCATCATATCATTGAGGTATATAGAGTTGTGGTCTAACCCACATAATACAAATAATGGGTGGAAGTATTAGAAATATAACATTAGTGTTTTATTGAATCATCCTTGTGGGATGATATTTTGGTAACTCTAAATTATATTCATCTGATATTATATTATTAGATTCTATGTGATATATGATGTGTATGTCAAGGTGAGGGTGCTAAATGGTCGTTGACCAATCTAGTTCATTTTGGTTGGACTTTCTACTCACTGGAGAATTGTTATTTAATTCTCAAAATTAAATAAGTGAAATTGAGGTGGATCCTATATGTTAATAATTTTATGGTCACCCTACATATATATATGATATTTTTTCAGGTGTTAAATGGGTATTTGGTGATAAATCTACCCCACATTGTCTTTATGTGGAGAGTTTTTTTATCATTTTAAGACATATATGACTTTAAGTGTGTTATTTTTTAGAGATGCTCATGTATTTAGTAACATAAATTATGGTTATTATAATATATAGACATTATTTATTTTATACTTTATAAAATCTGTCTCAACCATTATAATGGTTTAATGAATATATTTGAATAATTAGTTGAATAATGGAACTTAATAGTCCATGCAGGATATAAATTGGAACCTCCCTGACAATGATATCATTTATAAAATAAAATAGGGAGATTAATGGGAATGATAATGGTTATTAAATTTACATAATATATTTCGTGTATATAGATGATACTAGATTTATCTTGATAATTTTTATGGATGAGGTGATGATATAATAATAAATAAATAAGGAACATTAAATGAAAATAAAAGGAAGAGGAAGAGGATATTACATCTAGGATACTCCTCCTTGAGAGTCTCCTAAAGGGGTTTGATTTTGGTCCTTTTGAAATATAAATAGGTCCTATAAGTGGGGAGGGACTAGGGAAGAGGATTTGGGAAGAGAATTTACAAGATTAAATTCTTAGAAAAGTGATTAGAATAGGGGGTGGTATTTATAGTGGAGGATAGGAGTAAGTTGTCAATATTTTATTCAATATTTCATTATTTTTCTCAATCTCTATAGTTTCATTTCTATTATCCAACCTCTAAAAGATATTTATTATGTTTCTGTGTAACAGAAAAAGTATAATATATATACAAGGATTTTGATATTCTGATATTTTAGGATACACTTACACACACCACCATTCAATGGGTAACAAACATAATGCTTATGTGGATGACGATCTACTGGCTCACGAAACGATAATTGTTCATTCTTCCATTACCTCCTCTCATTGTGACTTTTATGATATAAAAATTGTATATAGATGTTATATATTATATTTTTTTATGTCTTTATTCTTCAATAAACAATTTATAATACATACATTTAGTACTTTAAATTTTACGTTAATACGAGAACATCATTTGAGGAAGTGTGGAGTACCAGCCCATCAAAGGGATGTGATTCATTCACACGATACAAGGAATGTATAAACGATGGTTATAGATAAAAATAAATGGCATAAGAAATATATATATTATATTCATTACACTATTAAATATATATATATATATATATCATTTTCATTATTACCCCTTCAGACACTGTAAAAGAGATAACGTCGTTCAGGGATGTGTGAACTACCACCTCCTCGATATGATGAGATTCCTTTTACAACATAAAATATTATATATAAGTATATTTAATTAAATAATATGTTATTAATTCTATAATTATCATTATAGAATGATTTTAGTTACTTATATTATTTCAAAAACAATCATTAAAAATGGGAATGTTCATCGTGAATACGTATGGCCTACCATCTCCATGATTGTAACATTGATTCATTTACCATAAAAACATTTAATTATTTATTTTAAATGTATAATTGATTTATAAATTTTATTATAATCTAATGGTTATTATTCTTAAGATGTTATATAAGGACCCCGTTTTAACATAGTTGACCAACAATAGTTGTTTTGACACAAACCAAATTTAGTCAAAAACACCCGATGAAAAATTAACTGTTTATTTAGTTGTAATCAACAAGGTAATAAGTCAAATAAATATAATTATAAAAAAAATGTTTTTAATTAATTATAAAATTAACATATGTTTATTGTACATGAATTTAATAGACATTCCCCAAAAAGGAAACTCGAGGTGAGGGGTTCTTGCCTCATTTTCATTATGTAAGGCATACTTAATTGTGTTACACATAATTTCATATATATGGAGTACATACTATGAAAATGACATATAATATCATATTTTCAATTATATTCATGTCATTTAATTTTTTAATTAATGATTATCACCATTGGGTTTTCCAATTCATTTTTACTACATTAGTATGGTTTTCTATCAATATTTTTACATCTGTGAGATAAATGTCATATTCACCTCAAATGTATTTTGTGTGGTGTAATTACTAATGATTTGGATATTTAAATAAATAATTTTTTTCCATCATGGTATTTAATAATTTCATTTAATTTTATTCATTCATTCGGTTGATATTTTAAAAAATTCTCAACATGGTATGAGACACATTGTAATGCTTGAAGATAAATTTCATCAAGACTACTCATAATAATCATTCAATGGAATTGACATTAAATAAAATTATATAACAATTTTTAAATAACCCATTTCACTCTTCTGTATTTATTCACAACCTTTCTAAAGTTTTTTTTCCATTTAACCACTATTTGGTACTCAAGATGTTTTTAGAATATATTTTCTAGGAATCCTGAAATTATATCTCTCTTTAGTCGGATAACATGTTTTATTCTAAAAATAATTTTTTATTAAATGGTTTTCAAAAATTACTTGAAATCAACTTATGAATACATTTTTACCAATTTTTTATTTTACTAATATTTCAACAAAATATTCTTTTCAACTTCCTATCGAGGCATTTTCTAAACTATTGTCATTCCAAAGGAATATTCTTTTTACCCGGTACGACAAGTACATATTCATCCAATGTTATTTCTTTGAAGCCTATTTATCAAGATTAATATAATTATTTAAAAAAATATATTTTTGAATGTTTTTTAAAAATAAAAGGATAATTTCCTCACTAATATTTTTAATCTTTATTATTTTATTTCATCAATGAAAAAACCCCATATTTTACCCTACTTGAGATTTGTAGTGTTGATATCTTCTTTTTTTATTATATTGATAGTTTATTATTTGTTTGGTCAAGGATAATATTCAAATTCACTTAGTTTATTAATTTTTTAGTTACCTTGATGTATTTAATTTCTTATGATCATTTATCTTTGAATTTCCCCTTATTATTCATTTAGTTTTTCAAGTATATTACTATTGATTAAACCCGATACAATTTTTCATACGGTTCCTACCTTGATAGTAATTTGATCAAATGGGAATTATTAATAGATTTTTATTTGTCATTATATAGGGTTATTTGAGAAGGTATGTTATTTATTTTTATTATTCAATATGAGGAATTATTTGGAATGGTAATGATGGGTGGAGCCTAGACTTTATATAGCTCCTTGATGATTCAAAAGGTTCTCATGATACAAATTATTGTTAAAATGTATTTATAACCTTAGTTTCAAACCATCATGTTAATGGTATTACCAGTAATAGGTGTTTATGTGTCAGATACATGGAATCCATAAACAATGGAATTTCCCTCATAGTAGTTTCATTTATTATTCTTTCATCAAATTTTGTATCGACATATCTATGGATACAATTCATTTCATTCCTTTGATTAATGTAATTTTTTTAGTTTCATACTGTTCCATATTCATTTTTCCATATCTATATTTTTTAATGGCATTTAATTTAAATTATTACCTTTACATATTGTTTATTCAATTCCTTCTCAATTTGATGATTATTTGGTATGTGTGTTCCAGGATTTGTCATGCCATAATTATTACTATCATTTATTAATCATTTCCTTTGCTATGTTTTTTATTTACTGTGCATTTGAGGTCATCCTTATTATTTTTCTTTCCCTAGGAATCCCAAGAGAATACTATGAATGATATGAACGAATATACTAGATAGATTACAGTTATCATCAAAAATATTTATTTGATAAGAAGACCAACAATATGTTGTAATTAGTGTATTCATTTGTAATAAAATAATCATTTATATATATGGTTTACCAAAAATACTAAACGTATTGGTCCTTCGGGGATTGATTCCTTCAATTCATTCCAATGTATTCAGTAACAAACATCATATCTGAGCTATATGGGGCTGGGTTACTACATTCGGTGTATATATTTACAAGTAGTTCAAGTAGAATAATGTATTGTAAATGATATTATATCTATAGTTGGTTTTAAGAATGGAATGAATAGGAGAGGAGGATAATTAAATTCATGTTCATGATACCATTATATAATAGTCATAAAAAATTGGATATTCAGGGATGGAAAAAAATTATTATTTTTCCTTATCATATCGTTGAGGTATATAGAGTTGCAGTCTAACCCACATTATATAAATAAGGGACATAAGTATTATAAAATTAACATTAGTTTATGAGTGAATCATCCATATGGGATGTGAAAGGGGTGACTATAAATTATATTCATTTGATATAATATTATTAAATTATATGTGGTATAGGTTGAGTATGTCAAGATGAGGCTGATAAATGGTCATTGACCCATCTGGTTCATATTGGTTGGACATTTTACTCCCTAGATAATTATTATATTATTTTCAAATCTAAATAAGTATAATTGTGGAAGTTCATATGGAGTAATAATTTTAAGGTCATTCTACGTGTATATATGATATATTTTAAGGTGTTTAATGGGGATTTGGTAAGCAATCTACACCATATTTTCTTTATGTGGTACGTTTTTTTATCATTCTATGACATAGAAGACTTTAGGTGTGTTATTTTTTTGATATTCTCATGTATTTAATAATTTAAATTATGGTTATTATTATTATTAGACACTATTAATGTTATAATCTTTAAAATATATCTCAACCATTAAAATTGTCTCATGAATAGATTTGAAGAAGAAGGTGACGAATGAATCTTCATAGCCCACTAAGGATGTAAATTGGCACCTCCCAGACAATGATTTATTTTATAAAATAAATGAGGGAGATTAAGGGAATTTATAATGTTTATTACATTAAGATTATATAATTATTGTATATAGAGGACACTTGAGTTATCCTGATCATTTGGATAGAAGATGTGAAGAGAGAAAAATAAATAAATAAGGAACCTGAAATGAAAAAAAGGAAAAGGAAAAGGATTTTACCTCTTGGAAACATTTCCATAACAGTCTCCTTTAGGGGATTGATTTTTGTATTTTTTAAAGATAAAGAGCACCTAGAAGTTGTGAGGGAAATGGGAAGATGATTTTGGAAGATCATTGAAACACCTCAAGTCTATGAAGAGTGAGGAGAAGAGGGGGTGATGGGTGGTTTTATAGTTTAGGAGTGGAGAAATTTATCAATATTTTATTCATTATTTCATTGTTTTTATCAATCTCTGTAATTTCATTTTTATACTCTAACCACTAAAATCTACTAATTTTGTATCTTGTAACACAAATAGAATAATCAATATACTATGATGTTTATATACTGATATTTACACCTACACATACACATATGACCATTTAATGGGTAACAAACATAATGTCTCTGTGGAGGACATTCTACTGCCTCTCGAAACGATGATTGTTCATTCTTCAATTACCACCTCTCATGGATTCAATTATGATATAAAAATTGTATATACATGTTATATATGATATTTTTTTATGTCTTTATAGTTCTACAATACATTTATAATACATAAATTTAGTACTTTCAGTGTTACGTTAATATGAGAACATCATTTAAGGAAGTGTGCACTACGACCCCCTTAAAGGAATGTGATTCATTCACATAATACATGGAATGTATAAATTATGGTTATAGTTAAAAATATTAGGAATAAAAATATATATATTATATTCATTACATTATTTAATTTCTTTATATATATGTATCATTTTCATTATTACCACTTCAGACACTTTAAAAGAGATAACATCTTTCATGGAAGTGTAAACTACCGCCTCTTCAACATGTTGTGATTCATTATACAAAATAAACTTATATATATAACTATATTTCATTAAATAATATTTTATTAATTATATAATGATCATTATGTAATGATTTTAGTTATTATCTTATATCCAAAATGATCATTTAAATATTTGAATGATAATCATGTATACGTATGTCCTACTATCTCTATGATTGAAACATTAATTCATTTTCCATTATCATATATAATTATTTAATTTAATAGTATAATTGATGCATAAATTCAATTATTATTTCATGTCTATTAATCTTTAGATGTTATATATGGACCCCTTTGAACATAGATGACCAACAATAGTTATTTTAACACATAAACCGAATTTGGTCAAAAACACCTGATGGAAAAATAATTGTATATGTAGTGGTAATAAACATGTTAATATTTGGAATAAAAGTTAGTATACACAAGAAATTTTTTCTAAAAAATTATAAAATTTACATATTTTTATTGTACATGATGTTAATAGACGTTCACCAAAAAAGAAACTCAAGGTAAGGGGTTTTTGCCTCATTTTTCTTTATGTGAGGCATACTTAATTATTGTAAACATAATTTCATATATATGGAGTAAATACTACCAAATTTAAATATAATATAATGTTTTCTATTATCTTCATGGAATTTAATTTTTTTAATTATGTATTATTACCATTGGGTTTTTTCAATTCATTCATTACTACATTATTAAGGATTTTCATCTAACTTTTTACATCAGTGAAATAAATTCTATATTCACCACATAATTATTTTGTGCAGTGTAACTACTAGAGATTTTTATATTTTAAATAACTAATTTTTTTTCAATTATGGTATTTGATAATTTTATTTAATTTTATTCATCCTTGTGGTTAATAATTTAAAAATGTTTCAACGTGGTATGGGACACATTGTAATGTTTAATGATTAGTTTCATCAAGATTAATCATAATAATAATTCAATTAATTTTACATTAAATTAAATTATATATATGTTGTTAAATAATCCAATCCACTCTTCTCTAGTTATTAATGACCATTGTAAAGTATTAGTTTTGATTTCCCACTATTTAATACACATGATGTTATTTGAAAATAATTTTCAAGAAACACAACATCATATCTCTCTTAAGTCAAAAAACTAGTTTTATTCAAAAAACCATGTTTAATTAAAAGGTTTTCATAAATTATTTGAAATAATTTTATAAATGCATTTTTACCCTTTTTTTTCTTTTACGAATGTTTCAGTGGATTATTCTTTTCTACATATTTTCAAGGAATTTTATATCCTTTGTAGTAGAAAAGGAATATTATTCTTACCTTGTATGACAAGTACATATTCATCCATTATTATTTCATTGAATCATATTTATAAAGATTAAATGTTTTTTTTCAAAGACAAATGTTTTGGAATGGTTTTTCAAAATAAAATGATATTTCCTCTATAATATTTTTAAACATTATTATTTTATTGCATCAATGAAAGAAACACTCTATTGTAACCCACCTGCGATTTGTAGTATAGATACCTTCGTTATTTTTTCAATGGATAGTTTATTATTTATTTGTTCATGTATAATATTTAAATTCTGTTACATTATTTATTGTTTAGTTACCATGAGGTATTTAATTTCATATGATAATTTATCTTCTAATTTCCCCTTATTATCAATTTCTTTTTTATGTATATCCTTATTTCTTAAACCCTATACCATTTTATATACAGTGCCTGCATTGATAGTTAAATGTTTAATTGGAAATTATTAATAGATTTGTATTTCTCATTAAATATATTTATATGATAAGGGATATTATTTATTTTGATTATTCAATTGAAGGAAATATTTTGAATGGTAATGATGGGTGGAGCCTGGAAATTATATACCTCCTTAATGCATCGAATAGTTCTCATGAGATAGATTATTGTCTTATTGGATTTATACCCTTAGTTTTAAACCATCCTGTTAATGGTATAACTAGTAATAGGTTTTTATGTTCTTGAAACATGGCATAAATAATTTAAAAATTTTCCCTCATAGTAGTTTTGGTTATTATTCATTCATTGTATTTTGCGTCAATATATCTATAGATACAATTTATTTCAGTGCATTTATTAATGGATTTTTTTTAGTTTTATACTATTACATATTAATTTTTCCTTATCTAGATATTTTAATGTAATTTAATTATATTTATTATCTTTCCATATTGTTTATTCAATTCCTTCTCAGTTTGATGATTATATGGTATGTGTTTTCACTGATTTATAATGTGATAATTATTACTCTAATTAATTAATTATTTCTTCCTCTATATTTTACCTTAATATTTATTTGATTTCACCCTTATTATGTTTATTTCCCTATTAATCCAAGATGCATACAATTAATGGTATGAAGGAATATACTAGATGGATTAGATTTATAATCAAATATATTTATTTAATTAGAATAACAAAAATATGATGTAATTAGTGTATTCATTTGTAATTAAATAATAATTTTTATATCTAGTTTACCAAGACTAATAAACTGACCGGTTCTTTAGGGATTGATTACTTCTAATCATGCTAATGTTTTTAGTAATAGACACTAGCTCTAGGCTATATAGGGCTGGGTCACTACATATGGTGTATATATTTTCAGGTAGTTTGAGTGGAATAATGTATTGTAAACGATGTTATATATATAGTGGGCTTCATGAATAGAAATAATATGGAATGAGGATAATTAAATTCATGTTCATTATACCATTATATTATAGTCATGATAAAATGGATATTCTTGTATGGAAAAAAATTATTATGTTTCCTCAGCATATCATTGAGGTATATAGAGTTGTGGCCTAACCCAAAAAATAAATAAATAAGGGATGGAAGTATTATAAATTTAACATTAGTGTCTGAGTGAATCATCCTTGTGGGATGTGATATGGGTAACAATAAATTATATTCATTTGATATTATATTATTCGATTATATGTGATATATGATGAGTATGTCAAGGTGAGGATTGTAAATGGTCATTAACCCATCTGGTTTATATTTTATGGACTTTTTACCTACTGGATAATTATTATATAATTCTAAAAAATAAATAAGTTCAATTTAGGCAGATCCTTTTGAGTAATAATTTTCAGGTCACCCTACATATATATTTTATATTTTTTTAGGTGCTAAATTTGCATTTGGTGAGCAATCTACACCACATTTTCTTTATGAGGAGAGTTTTTTAATCACGCTACGGCATTGAAGACTTTAAATATGTTATTTTTTTGATATACTCATGTATTTTATAGCATAAATTATGGTTATTATTATACTTAGACATTTCTATTTATATGATATGGTTCTCATTTGGTAGATCCATATTTATTGATGTTCGTAAATTCTAATATTGAGGTTCATTCCATTAATTTTATGTTCTATACCCATAGTGTTAGTCCCAAAAATAGATCATATTGGGTGAAAGATTTAGGGTTCACTCCCCCTTTTAATGTATTACACATGGTTAGAATTATTTTAGTATAATTCATTACATGCTGAGTGGGTGAAAACCATATTTCACCTTTTTATGAGTCTAATATGTAATTTAAATCACATATTATTTATTTATATAGACATACCAAAAGATCATATAAAATATTAATCATGGATAATATTTTGAAAGAATAATTCACAAGTTCAAAATATGTGTAAAATATACTATATATATTTATGGTATCCAACTCTTAATGTTTCACATATAAATTTCACCAATAATTCCAAAATAGGACTTTGATACCTAGCTCTATGGGTTAACCATTTCCACTATAGCTTACATAATATTATCCTTGGACACCATTAATTAGTAGAACATATATATATGGATAATCAATATATAGAGATTATATTTATATAGAATGAATATCACCATTAGTATATTTGGAATTTATTTTTGAAGCCCATTTACTTTAATATACATCAGATGCATATTAAATTCATAACTATTACATCAGGTGAAATATATATTATCTTATATTTAATTATTTTCTATATAAATGACTATATCAATTTAATATCTAAATCCCAAATCCATCCAAAAAATTAATATTTCCATTCTATATTAATGAGTCACCCTTTATAAAACACATATTAATTGTAGGTCCTCCTAAATGTGATCCCAAAAAAATCACAAATATAAAAATAAATTATATGAATAAGGGATATAAAATTTTATTTCTTTGGTTCTTAACTTTATGAAATTGATTACACCCACATGATTAGAAATGGAAAATCCAATAATCAATTGACACGTTTATAGACAAATGCATAATAATCTTGGATAATGTGATATCTGACTCAAATTCCCCCTACCCAGTGATACTTTTCTTCAGAGATATTTCCTTTCATCATAACTCTTATAGAAAACATATATAAACAATATTCAACAACTAAATTTATTTTTAACTCATCAATTAGAAACTAATATGATGGAAAATTAAACATAAAATGTATATCATTATGACTATTATGTAATATATAAAATATCTATTAATAAAAAGTGATATATAAAATAAATTAAAGAATACATAATTGTAATTGTTTTTTTGAAAATTTAGAGACATTAATATTAAAAAGTAAAAACAATCAAATAAATATTTTATATATTTTCCAAAATAATTTTATTCATTGAATAATTTTGTTTTTTATTTCGAAATGAAATTATCTTATGTAAAATGCCTAAGAAATTTTTTTATGTATTATTTAGAAACTCTAATCATATTTAGAAAAATATTATATTTTATCATATATGGGTTATATCAAATTTTATAATATGTAAGAGTAATTATCTAGAATAATATTTGATAGAATTATATTATAATTCTTATATTTAATTTTTATGATAAATTAATAATCCATACATATAGGGTAACCCATTTTTATGAGAACTATATAAAACCCTTATGTAATTTTTTTAACTTATAGAAAAATGTCTTATACATTGGTTATAAAAAATTTATTAATACACTTATGGAATGAAAAAATAATTTTTATGGTGAAATGTCATGGATATTGGATTTTTGAGTATGATAATATATGTTACAAAATTATTCTGAAATAAATACAACCTCAATTTCATTCATAGATAATGATATCAAAATTAATAGATTATAAAATGGAACAAAACAATTGTTTTTTAGTTTATTATATCATATGATCCAAATAATTTATAACTATTGACCATAATAAATAAAATTACACTATCCTATCTTTGAAATCCTATTATTATGCAGATAATATTCTTTCACTACATATTGTATTCAATTTTTATGGACTCAAATACCGTGATATATACATATTCTTTATAAAAAATGTAAAATATATTTTTTATTGATTTATGAACATGGATTTTATACCATTGATGGGTTTTAGGGGATAATCGTTTAATTATATTAATTAAATAAACACATATTTTTTATGGTAAAACATGAATGAAATAACATTCATTAATGAAAAATTGATATGAATATATACTCCATTAACTAATCAAGCACCAGCATCATAAAATTATGATGATTTTTACAGATCATAATCACATTAATATATCAAACACATTATCATCTCCAGATGGATGAAACCAAACACTAAAAACCTCTTTAATTATAACATGGTCAGAGTACCTTATATAGTGTGTGCAAATTTTCATCTCCAATAACTATGTAGATCCATGATTTAGAGATAATCAGCTATAGCATATGATTAATGTATACAGTAAATAGAGGGATTCCAGCCCCTATATAGTTTTCGTTCATTGAATGATATTAGTTTATTTTCAAATTCTAACATATTGTAGATTAAATGGGTTATTTTAATGAATGAAACATTATTTCATTATAAATTATTGAGTATTTTAACAAATTGTTACGTTTATGTGTATCAATAATAAATCATCCTATTAATTCCTCAGAAATGGAAACTAAATGGTAGACATAATAGAAAATATATATTAAGTACACATATTATAATATTTTAATAAGCTATACTATAGGAATCATATACATTATAATTTCATCAAAGGGAAAATTATAGACAATGCAAGAATTGTTAAAATCTATAGACACCCATGGCCACCACTTCTTTTAATAAAAAAATGAATATCGTGGCAGAGGTAAGGCTGATATTATTGGAACTTAAAGCATGTATAGTCCATGATCATTATATTCACAAAGAGAAAGTACAAAATACATTCGATGAGGTAGATATATGTGAATATTACTGTAATGAAATTCTATTCCTTATACTGGAATTGGATCCATGTTTTGGTTTTCTAAACGATGTAGGAAATGTGAAAGTCAACAAAAAAATTGCATGGGGGAAGTAAAATTTTTTGAGGAAGGGATATTTGAGGAGTAATTTAAGAAAAATTTATTAATGGATGATATCAATATATTGTTCGAGTGAACAATTTGAATAGATATTAATGAATGTCATGAATTTATGATTAACAAATGGCCCATATTTTTCCATGTCAACTCTATGTTTTGAAAATATGTCTAGAAGAGTGCCTTATGATGTTAAAAAAAGAGTCTATAACATTTATGATCCCATCAAAGATGATCCATCCATCTACATAACCATTAACAAATGTAACATATACCAGGTGAAAGATTCTAACTATCATAAGTCATTCATAACTGACCCGGTAATATATTTGTTTGTTTTTTGTTTTTTGTTCTCATAAAATTTGTAATTTTTTCCAAATTCCCCATAAAAGGAATTCTTAAAATAATCTAAATTTTTTTAAAATTCAAAAAGAATTTCAATTCACCTGTTAGGAGTTAAGGGATACAGTTCAACATGGTATCCTAATTTTTTCATTTCAAACATAATCGAAATTTGAACTAAGTGGAAAATATTAAGCCATACCCCAATATATTACATAGATTACTAAGGTATTGGTTCAAAAATAGTCATAGTTTGTATTTTACAAGGGAAAAAATAATGTTAACACATATTACATGAATCCAAGAAAATGTGCCACTGGAATGATATATTACATGATTTGTTAAGGATGATCTATGTACAATATGAGATGTGGGACCTCTCACGATTCTACGGGTAGTGCTACTACTACTTAACCACCCAATTAGGGAATTATATTTTCCAAAAATATAATAGAATCTATATCTACATACTGGTCAATTGGGGTAGGCCCAATATCTATAACAAACACATCATCTCCCTCCCATATGACTCAAGAATGGTTGTTTTCATTGGGACATCTGTTACATGACATAATAAACTATAACAACACTATATTTTATATTGTATTAGGATTTGAATAAATTTATATTATAACTTCTCAAATATTCTTTGTATTATTATCCATATTATATGGATTTATTTCTTGACCAGGCACTAAGAAGACATGTGATTTGGAGGCCTAGTGTTTCTAGAACAAATGATTGACAATTATTAAAATATATAATAGTACGCAAGGCCAGTATTCCTAGAAATGATGAATAACTCCCATACATGTGCCTGAATCATAAATATGAGGGAATTGTTGAATTTGAAAATATTTTTACCCTAGGTGCGTCCTAATATATTTCTTCATAGTTTATCTATATAAAAATTCATTAAGGACTAAACCGTAAATAAAATAATTAAATTAATATGATTCAATTTTAAATACTAATAAATCATTAATGTGGAGTCAAATTTGAAATATAAGGTGAAAATTTAGTTTGTAATGTAGTTTCTTCCCTTAGGCATGACATCACCTCTTGTGATGTGAGGAATTTATTTAGAATGCATCATGGGTGCCGAAAAGAACAACATAATTAAATCAAATTGATTTTTATTGTTTTTCTAACACTACAATTAAATCCTCTTTAAACATACGATTATGTTGAAATCACAACATTATATGCATAACCATAGAGATTATAGAGGACTATAAGAGTGAGTGAGAGAGAGCTCTGAAGAATCCTCCTTGGTGAATGGTTATGGAACGTGGATCGATGATCAATGTACCTCAGATTCTATGGATATTGTCAACAAGGAAAACATCGTATCATTATTCATCAAAGAATGATCCAAAATTAGGCAGGGTGTTTTTATGTATTGTTTAATTACCTATTTTATATTTTTATAATGAACATGAATTTGTTAAGGAATATATTGTTTCATGGATCATGTGCATTGCACAAAGGGAATTATTTTTTGGGATTTAGTTGGATAATTTCATTCAGTTAATTTGTTAATGGTTTTGGCATGAGGTTCTAATGGAAATGAACCATTATCGACATGAGTATCAATTGTGCTTCATTATTCTTGATATATTGTTATTTTCTACCAATATTTTTTTGTTTCATCATAGGTGTTCTAAGTTGGGTCGGGGTATGATAGTTCCTGATCAATCGACTGTTGCACACTTGTTTTTTTTGCGCAATGATCTGATATCTTAGATATGGGATTAGCATGACACGAAAGAGGTGAGGAAATAAGGGTAGAGATATTTTGAAAACGAATAATTCTATAATTCACATACTTCTACGATATTTTCCACACAACTATGAATGAAAATTTATCTATTTTGTGAGAAAATAAGATGACGGGACATGCTGTTCGATAACGGTGAGTTTTGGACAAGATAAAATCTATGATCATTTATTTTTTCAGGAATCACAAGATAAATTGACTCTTTTGGAATAGAATATTGATGGGGATGACATAGATAGTGTAGCAAGGAGGCCCACAGTGGCCTGGTGGGCCGGTGGAGGCAGTTAGTGCTCCAATCGGAATAGCCACATGTAGCGTCAGATGAAGGATGATGAAAACATTGGATAAAGATAATGTATATATGGCTGGGTCATGCCATATGGGATATGATAAGATTATTGATTTAGGTCGGTTTGTTGGGTTGGGTATGTCTAGTGAGGCGAGCAAGACCCGGGTTGGACCGGGGAAACCAAGCAGAGCCATTTCTGTTTGACAGTTTGGATCGAAGATAGTGGTCGGCCGGGGTTGTGTGACAACCAATTAATCCACGGAAACATTGATCTTGTATGATGATCGATCATGAAAATCAACCAATATCCATAGAGGCTTGTCCTACTATGGTTTGCATTGACAGTGTGCCTAAACCATGGGCATTTGATAGTGGTGGTCAGTTGACTGGTATGTGGACTGACTGCGGTGGTCGATCGATAAGTGTAGTGAACCCTTCATTTTTATATAATCATAACTTCTAAACAAAGCGTCCAATCGATTAAATATCAATAGAATTGAGACCCTGACAATGAGACTATAATTTTGATCCAAATATTGGGTACTATGTGTCTCTACATGCTTTAGATTACCATCTACATGCCATGTATATAAAGATTACATGTATGGTGAGGCTCTTACACATGGGAAATACAAGGCATAACTGGACATACCATGTACCCCCTAAGACACAATTTGTACTCCCTTCAAGAATGGTTGTGGTTCTTCATTTTCCTCGTTTATACTAGTGTAGTTTGAGTGCATTCTCTTGGTACATTCCTCAAGGGTGTATTACAATATTTCTTCCAAATAACTGGATTGTAATCCCTGATAGGGGAAGCATCTCATATAGAGTATGGTATCTATCCATGAGTCTAGAGTGTTATCTTATATCTACTATAATAATGATTTTTGGTATGATGTTTCCCCTTGTTAAGTGTTTTGTTCCTCCATAATACGGACCACATAGGTATGGGGTATGGCATCCCCCTATTACTTATGCGTGTGAACTTATACAAAGTGGGTTGATCCAGATTGGTCACCTGGTAACCCCTACGACACTAGGCACAATCTATGGTGTCCCCTGAGAAAATTTTGGGTGTCACCCCTTCTTTGTGTATCATAGTTTTCGTTGACCAATTTTTTTAATTAGAGAGTTATCCTAATGAGATACACTTCTTCATGGACTGTCATAGATGATATCATGGATCGAGGAGTGAGTTATCTCAGAACGAGCATGCTTCGAAAGGAATCATCAGGCTAGAAGTTGGTTGTGATTTCCTGATGGATTGGTTTCTGTGTTTAGTATATATGAATACTCTTTGATATGTGTTATAGACATATATCTGTATAGAGATAAAATTACTTTACCTTTTTTAGTTGATTTGTGATTTCATGGATTAATAATAAGTATAAATATACTCACCCATGAATGGGAATTACCCGAACATGGTGCTTCTTGTGTTGATGATTGACCTTTTGATAGAGTCCTAGGGATACCAAGACCAACAGGTTATCGATGAGACCATAAAGACCGAGGTGTGTTCCTTCGACTTTCATATTGAATTCATAGTATCATTACTCCCAAGTTGGACTTTTTTTATAGACTCTTTTTTGTGGGACTATATTATAGCTCTGTTTACATTAAATTACATCATGCACTACTCTGGTTGTAGGATATAGTGGTATGAATTAATTTTGTACATATTGTTTTACAAGTTTTTTGCATATTTTGTTCCTGGAGATGTGTACATGGGTATACATACATTAGGAAAATGACTCCCATTTTTGTTATATGGATACTCAATGATACTTAACAACCCCTAGCATATTGGGGTGGGCCTGGGTAGTCATGACATGTAGTCCTTTGAGAAAGGTGGTGCCCGAGTGGAATCTGAGGCATGCTAGTTATACATCAGGACCAATACTCTGTGAGTATGGTTTGGGGAAACAATGTTAACTATTTTGAGTTCTGATTTATAGACAAGTAATCCGGTGTTGGTGTAGAGGCTGATGCATGCAAACAACATGACTCTGATCACCTTTTTTTGACTCGATACAAGAGAACATTGGTCATAGGGAACAAAATGGTAGTTATATCATTAAAAAATGGTCGTGTTTTCCATATCCTTCATTAGAAAGATCCCAAAATATTCTCATTTTATTTTTGATACATATTTTTTTTTCTATTTTAGGATTTCTCCACATCTGGATCCATCTAGGATTCCACTATGGGATCATGAAGATTATCTAATGGGTAAGGAGGAATTGATACACAAATTTGTACAAGGGAAAACAACTTAAGGTGGAGATGCAGACATATCACCACATGTAGAGAATCACATTATACCATGTGGTGGTCCCTGGACAATGTATATGCAGTTTAGGACTCATACGGTGGGCCCATGCATCTTATAGGGAGGCAGTGATATTCATGTGATTAGAGGAGACATATCACCTAAGGTTGTCCATACATCCGTACTGCTGACTGGGAGACTATATATGGACCACCTAGAGAGTGAAATTGATAGGATCAGTCATATATGTTGGGTAGTGAATGTGGAAAATGATCTACAAGAGTAGTAGGAGGTGTTTGACATTTCGACACATTACCAGCACCACCCACAGGTGGTCCACACTAGGCTAAGGGAGCTAGAGGACGTGGGAGGGGATAAATAAAAACATTCATGGCATTTGACCCAAGGCCCCCTGGAATGAACCTAGTTATGATATATGTGTTTTATTCTTTATATACAGTATTTATAAACATAGAATATATTAATTCATTTCATGAAAAAAAATCATGTTAAAGACTCGGAGATTCCAGTTGAACTGTTGACTAAAATCTCATTCTTTGAGACACATACTGGATGATAAAAAATAGCTAATTACTCAGGTTGATAGTGTGACATTACTATTAGAGGAGAGTGTTTTTGATGGAATCTATTGGTAGTTTCCTCATTCCCTTATTAGGTTATTCTTGGTATGGACTGGTTATCCATAGTTCATTCTCAAATTGACTATTTTAGGAATAGGGTGCAATGTTTTTTCAGTGATGGAACGAGTATTTACATTTTGGTTGAAAAGGAAACACGGTCAACACAAGATGATATCATACATAGAATGGTGTAGTCATTTACTCATCATTTGTCGAGTCTCAAACTTTGTTCAGTCGATGATATGAGTCCTCAGTTTCCTGCTATTGTGGCAGAGTATGAGGGCATCGTTCCTAAAGATGTTCCAAGATTAACTACACATAGATATACATACATATTCAATGATATACACCGTTTTACGACACCATTATAAACACCTATATATAGGATGGATCCCATAGATCTTCATGAGATGAGAGTAGAGTTGGATGAATTTCATAGGAAGTGCTTCCTGAGACACATTGTTTCACCTTGGGCTGCCTCATTTTTGTTTTTTGAGAAGAAAAATATGAGATTGAAGTCATGTATATATTTCCAGCACTTAAACTAGGTAACAATGATGAAAAAGTATCCATTACCGATGATTGAGGACCCCCTTCCATCAGTTGAGAAGGGAACAATGGATAATAAAAGTTGACCTCAGTTCAAAACATTCAGGAATTAAGTCATAGTTTTATAGGAACTCCAATATTGATATTTATAGAGGAGGGTATCAATTATTTAGTATTCAATGATGCATTATGAACTAGGATCAGTTGTGTCCTCATGCATATGTAATTAGTGATTCCATATGGTTTTCACTAGTTGAGACCACATGAGCAGAACCACGTGACCCATGATCATGAGTTAGTAGAAGTTATCCTCACATAGAATATGGGGAGACACTACCTACTAGGATAGTGATTTATTATATACATTTATCATAAGAATATGATGTATAAATTCTCTTAGAAGGATTAAAAAATGATCCAGACGCATTGGCTAGCGTTCCTCTAGGAGCATGATTGTGAAAATATATATACTAATAGGAAGGGGAATGTGGTGATAGATGATCTATATAAAACATCTAGTGGGTAGTTTCTGAATGAGGTTTAAAATTAGTTGGACTAATTGATGTTATCTTTTTGGATGGTGATGGAGTATCTTACCTCTAGTAAATGGTTGTAAATCATCCACTCTTCTATTGAGTCAGGGAGACACAATGTGGGGATAACAACTGCAAGACCCTAAACGCTGAAATATCTACAAGGAATGGTACATATGGATAATAAATATGTGGGGAGCACAATATTATTTTAGCAGGATGTAAATTAGTTCCAGTGGCAATGCAGGAGTAGTTTTTGAGGGAGATACATATATCCTCATAGCAGTACATCCAGTTTTGGTGAAGGTGTACTAAGACCTCTGACATCAGTTGTGATAGCCATAGATGAAGAATGGAGTTACAATGTTTTTATTTTTACATCACACTTGTTAGCAAGTATAGGTTTAGCACGAAGTTCTAGAGGGTTTAGTTCAACCCTATGATAATCCAGAATTGATGTGGGATGGATTATAGATTCACTTCATGATGCGTTTACCATGTATGTATGGGGGACAAAATTCCATATGGGTGCTCATTGACTGACTAACCAATTCATCCAACTTCCTAGATACCTAATAGTTGATTTCATTAGATAAAATAGGGTGTCTCTATGTTCAAGAGATAGTTCAACTCTAGGGATTCCCATCGACAATATTTTCAAATAGTTATTATATCATTTCATCCAGGTTGTTGATGTGACTACATGTTGAATTTGGGACCTATTTATGCATGACCACATCAATTCACGCACAAAATGATGGCTAGACTGAATGAACCATTCATGTTTTGGAGGATATGTCAGACGATTGCATATTAGACTTTGGTTGTAGTTGGGAGGATCACCAACCACTATTGGATATCTCATACCCCAATTTATATCATTCCACCATTGGGTTGGAACCATTCGTTTCCATCTATGGTAAATCTAATAAGTGACCAATTTTTTGGACTGGCCTTGGTGAGTCCACATTGAAGGGCTCAGATTTGGTGCAAGGTATTACAGAGAAGGAGAAGATCATCCAAGAGTGGGTGATGTCTTGAAAGAGCCATTAGGTGTCATATAATGACATATAGTGGATGCCTTTGGAGATAGAGGATAAGCAGGAGATGATATTTCTTGGGTTTTTGAATCATTTAGTGCATGTCTAGTGGCAGTACACGAATCTATTTTAGATCACATGGGAGAAGGAGGATCAATGTCATGCTTAGTACCCTGATCTGTTTTAGTGTCCCTTGTGTTGTATTTTTTAGGATGTAAATTCAAAAGGTGGGGAGGATGTGGCATCTCAAACATTACATTTATTATTTCTAGATATTATAGATATTTATTTATGTACTAAAAATTGAGACAATGTGCAATTTTGAGGCCCAATGCTTCCAGAAAAAAATGTTTGAAAATATTAAAAAATATAAAATCACGCTTGCACAAGTTCCTAAAATAGTGGAAAAACTCCCAAACAATTTTCTGGATCTGAAATCCAAGTTAACTTTTGAATTTATAATGAAATATTTACCATATGTGTGACCTAAATTTTGTTGGTGTGGGAATATATAGAAAATGTCACCAAGGAAGTAACTGTAAATAAAATAGAAAGATAAAATCATTTCATTTGAAAATATTAATAACACATTAACAGGGATTGAGACTGAAAATATGATCCAACCATTGAATTTTTAATTCTTTTTTTCAATAGCCACAACATAAACATTTAAATCATAGGTAATTTGTGAAAAATCCATCACGGGTGAAGAAACAAATATAATTAATAAAATAAATTCTTCTTTTTTGTTTTACCAGCACCACGATTAAATATTAATCAAATAGATGATTATTGTGAAATCCATGGGTTATCCACAAGACCCTTAAGATTCCATAGGAACATTATATATAGATATAGAGAGAGTTCTCTGGATAATCCTCTAAAGAAAACATCTACATATCATGGATCGATGAACAATGTACTTCATATTTGAAGGATCATTACAACGATAGAAATGACACATAGTTCTTCATTAATGAATGATCCTAATCATGGTAATGCATGTGATTAAATTTCTAAATTACATGTTCCACGTTTATATAATTAACATTAACAAACCAACGATCATATTGATTTTTGGTTTATGTGTATAGCGGGAAGGGATATTTATTGTGGGGATTTAAGAGGGGATTTTCTTTCTTTTAATCTGTTGATATTTTGGGATAGCAGTTCTATTTAAAATGAACTATGATTGATAAATAAATAGATGTAGGTTCATTCCTCTTGGATTATTTTGTTTTCTACTCCAATTATAAATTTCACCACATGCAATCTTCTTTGGAATGATGTTTGACACTTTTCGATAAATCGATCATTGCGCACTAGTTTCTTGCCACAATGATCTGATATCGTAGATCTAGTTTCAAAAAGGAATGAAAGAGGTGTGAAGATAGAGACATAGTAATTCATGAAAATTATGGATACACAAGTTTAATTCTAATTAAAGCTTCATCACATAATGAATAATGACGATTTTATCTATTTTGTGAGAAGATCAGACAACAAGACACATTGTTCGATGATAGAAAGGACTTGACAAGATCATATTTAAGACCAATTTTTCACATAAATGGAGAAATGAAAGCTCATGGAATTAGATGTGGTGGCAACCCACATTTTTGGTATGATAGAGTTGACTGGTGCCATTGGATGCAGAGTAGTATGTGGCGGCAGACGGGGGATGATGGTGGGGATGGGGTCAGACATGTGCTAGATAGGTTGGCCGGGTTGTGATAGGCTAGGTAGGTAGGGATGGTTCGGTGGGAGGGTCAGGGCAGTGGGTTATGCCGGATATAGGTTGGACCCATGATAATTGTGTTGAGACAGTTTTGTTCCATCACGGTGATCGATCATAGGGGGTCGATCATGGTTTCATGGAAGCTCACTCTTCTGATGGAAAATCATCTATGTGGAATGATCAATCATATCAGTAGACTACTTTCTGTGGAAGATCGAGCTACCACTGGGTACAAAAATGATGTGGCTAGACCAGGTGATGTTGACCACGTTGGTCTTAGGTGGTGGTCGGTTGACATAGTAGGGGCACCGAGCACCGCGATCAGTCCACTAGGGTAGTGACTCCTCTTGTTTTAAATTAATATAACTTCTAAATAGAGCACCCAATGGATGAACCATCTGTGTGGTTTATACCATAATGTTGAAAAGGACTTTATGGGTTAAATATTGGGTATTTTGTATATCTACATTCTATGTATACCCTTCTCCATGTTGTTTATATGGATACTACATTTCATGTGAGGCTATTTCATATGGGAAAGAAATGGGAGAGATGGATTGTTTGTGTACCCTCTAGAACACGATGTTTACACCCCTCAAGAAGGCTGGAGACACTTATTTTTCATTGTTTTGACTAGTATAGGTTGATTGTGTTCCCTTGGTTCTTTCCATGAGGGTGTAGTGTAGAATTACAATAAAATCCTGGTATAATAACCCCATCTAGAGGTTTAGTCATAGATATAGTATGGTATCCCTACCCGAGAATGGAGTGTGATACTCTATCGTCCCTAGTGGATTTTGTGGAATCACATGACCCCTATGAGTAAGGCATTGATACTCTATCATGCGGGCCACATCAGTATGTTCTGTGGCATCCACTGGGCAACATTGGGTGTGATCCCATACATATCAGGTAGATCTAGACTGGGTACATGGTATCACCCAGTAGTTTTGGGTGCGATCTTTGGTGTCCCCCATTTAGTTATAGGCAACAAAACCCTTTCAATGAATCATAGTTTTTAGTTAACAATGCCTTCTATTTGGTTTGGGCCAAAATGATTTAGAGATCTCCATGGAGTGTCTACGATGATATAAGGGCTAGAGGAGTGAGTTCCCTGGAAATGACCATGCTTTTAGAAGAATCATATGTCAAGTAGTTGGTTGGATCAAATGATGGCATGATGCCTCTCTTGAGTATATCTCGATATATTTGTTATATGTGATGTAGACAGATATTTTTGTAGAGATTAATAAATTTTACCTTATCGTATTGATTTGTGGTTTCATAGTATCCTATATAGTATTGTTATACTCTCCCTTGCATGGGATTTTCCCACATGGGTTTTGTATTTCGTAGACGATTGACCTTTGGATGGAGTCCTAGGTAGACCCTTGTTGTAATATATAGTAGTATGAATGCATTTTTTACATAGTGGTTTTTACATTTCATCAAATTTTTTGGATTCATGGTGTGTGTGTGTGTGTGTGTGTTTTTATTACTACGTTAGGATAATGTCTCCCATTTTTTGGATATTCCTACTCGTTTCTATTTACAAGCCCCTATCCTTTTGGAGGCAGCCTTGGGGCAGTCACGTGACAGGCCCCTATCGGACGGGTCGTGACATACATGGTTCAATTGAATAATTTACAAGATAATATTAAAATATTTTTATGTTTTTATGAAATTTAAAGTTAATAAAATAAAATGGCATTTGAGGCAATTGTTATTTTCAACAATAATTTTAAAATAACTCAATACAAAAAATTGATCCAAAGGAACATATTTTGAAATAATTTTTTATAAGAAATGTTTGTATCATGTATTTCTTATTCAAGGATTACATTATCTTACATAAATATTAATTCAGGTAATTCAAATTTAAAATAATTATTTCCAAATGTATAAAATTAATTCATTGGATATCAATTTTTTAGAAATTAAAATAAAATCATTTGGGGTTATAAATATATATTTTTCTACAATAAATATATTTATGAAAATAATAATATTTTATCTTAATATGTTATTTTAGTCAATATTAAGGAATTATTTTCCTTTAATTTATAGATTATACAATCCGAAATATTATTTAACATTCATCGAATGGGTTTTCACTTATTAAGTAATGATGATTACATCAATTTTAAGTATAATAATGGATTTTAAATAAAATTATTGTGGTTTCATTTAAAAAAAAATAAATTAAAAATAATTTATGAAACCCATTGATTTAGAATTTAAGATATATATTTTCAAATATTTGGAGGAATCATTTACAGTTTTTTCTCATGTGTCTAATTTTATTTTTTGTCACAAAAAATTGTAATTATCAAAAAAATCTATTACATTAGAAATAGTTAAAATGGGTTACTGTAGTTTGTAATGATTTACATAAGGGATAAAATAACCTAAATCTATTCCAAATCATAATTTATGATTATATATACATCCATATTGACATTATTCAAAATGGAATAACTTTTGAGCCACATTTCCTTAAGTTTGACTTTGTTATATTGTCATATTTTTACTAATACAGTTGTTACACTTCCATCACATATACATGGGAACCTATTTTACTATCTTATCCACAACAAAAAATACCCTTATATCACCTAATGGCTATTTAACACTCTTATAAGCATCCTTTTCTATGTCATATAGGTTATAATATTCATTAATGTCCAAACCAATTGTCTTGATGAATAGATTCAAAAGAGGTTTCTCAAAGAAGAGTCACATATTCATTATAATATTTTTCATGTTTCATTTTTCAAAAATGTAATATAAATATTCATTAACATAATTATATTCATAAATGGAGTATATTTAATTCCCTAAATATTATTTTAATGGTATTTACATTTTTATATAATATATATATAATGGATGTAAAAATATAGGTTAAGAATTCTTACATACTTTTTTCTGCATGATGTGGTCACTTTTATTTTTCATCACCATCTCTCATGGATATTTATTAAATTGAATTTAATGGATATTTATTATGAATATATAGTAATTAATATTTTTAATATATATTATATTTTTAACATTCATTACTTTTCAAATGTCAGAAAATGATAGCACCGCTCTTGCATATGTGTGGAAAACCACATCGATGAAGTGATGTGTTTCATTTTACATTTTATAATTAAAATGATTATAATAAGGTTAATTTTATGAATAAATATGTTATAGAATATATAATAATTATTCATTAATGATGTAATAATATTTAGATTTCATTTCATCCATAGAAATGTTTAAACACCACTACTTCGTATGTACGTACTCTTGTATACAGAAAGTGATGTTTTTTAATTTCCACAACCAAAAATTTTAAAATATTAAAAAATAGTATATTATGAATATATTTAATATTAATTAAATTAATACGAATTTTTATATCATCATGAAATGACAATAGGCGATGAATCAGAAACACTGATCCCAAACATTTAGAGAAAATAAACACTTTTTCAGAAAAATAACGATTTTAACAACAAATATTAACTAAAAAGGATAATTTAAAATTATATGAAATTGAACTATAGTTATATATATTAATATTATTTTTTTTATCAAAATATTAAAATTATAAATTTATTATATATCATTTTTGATGGATATAATGTATTATAATGCTTAAGCTAACAAATTTATGTTACAATCTACAATGGTTTTGAGATATTATATGTCAAATTTCCTGGGATTAAAATTATATAATAGTTATCCATTAAAACCTATTAATAACCTTTAACTATTTTCATTTATAAGTATTATATTTCTTTCCATTCTTTCTCAAATTTTTTAAATGTATATCTATTAGGGAAATGTTCCTAAAAATGTTGCCCTTCTTTCATATTTGTATAATGAACATTTCATTTTATATCATTTAAATTAAAAAATAAAGATGTTTTCTATGATAAAATTATTATATAATGTAATTATAATACTTTTGTTACATTATTTTCATACATTTAAATGGAACATGTTTATTTATTTTTTGAATGAGGTTCTTTAATTCATTTTAACAGTGTGAACAAAAAATTTCTTTTAACATTTATTAAATGAAAAATTATTCCCCCCAACAAGAAAAATATTTTCATTGAATATTACTCTAAAATTAACAATTTTTATTTTCATTGAAAATATTTTCCTTACAACAATGGACTTTTTTACTTAATAGTATATATATGAAAAATGATATTTTCTCATATTTGAAGAGAAAGGTTGAAACATAATTTAAAAGGAACTTTTTGCCTATTTAAGCATCGTTTGATGTTTCATAATCTTAATTGAGTATATGATATAATTATGAAATCTGTGATATTTTTCTAGATTGATTATAATTATGTGATGATGAATCTTCTATGAAACTGTTTTTTATTCAATCATTATTCTATGATGAAATGATTAATGTTTTTCAGATTTTGGGGCACATATATGTATACTTATTATTTTATGATTATTGGGGCTATTATATCACTAAAATTAAATGTGTAATTATTGATATATCTGGATATAATATGGATAAGAATGGGAAGTGAACTCAGTTCATTATAGGAATCTATCCACAATGATGGTCTTGGGAGGGAAATGATTCTAATGAAATAATGGTATATGGTATAAACCCACTACACTATTGGAATTTATCTCCTATGATATTATTGGATGTAAATAATCAATATGGAGTTGATTTTATATGATTATGATTGTTCTATAATGCATACACCATGTTTTTATTATTATCATATTCTTCAATAGCATGTGGTTTATTAATAATGATTCCTCACTCCTATAACTAATATCTATAGAAAGGGTAAACCATTACCCCATGACTCATGGATTATGATAGTTAATATATTTGGTGAAAAAAATATGTTATGTTCATGATATCATTCCCTAATTATGATCATATAATTTTATATGATCATAAATTTATAACAATCATGATTACAATTATAGATATTTTCAACTGAACCTTTCTTATATTTCAATTTTAAACATGGTATGAATATTTGATCAAATGTTGTGTGTGTCTAAGAATTATATGATGGGTTTTGAAATTTTTGGGTTATGATAAACTTGTTTAATGAAATAATTTTTTTGACTATCTTGTATCTAATGAATCTAAACCTTTAAAATTAATAGGAATGTAAAATTGTTGTATTTATTGAATATTCATATAATTTAATCAAAATTTATACATGTTATCATATGGTTTAATCAGATTAAATAAATTTCAGGAATAATTATTTTTGAGAAGAGGTTATGATAAATATGAGGTTATAACCTACAACTACATATGATGTTTTGTAAAATATTTATGGTGAGCATAAATTTTATATAGGTTGATAAGATGGTGTTATAATTTATTAACAATTTGGATGTTATTTCTTAATTATTTGATTTCACACTATGATTATTGAATTATGATACAAAAAAAAACAATATTTGTTTTAGATAATATTACGAACAATAAGAAATAATCCTAACAATGAATGTGATGATCAATTCAATATGCTTCCAAATGACATGGGTTTTGTAATACAAGATGAGGAAACAGACTCTAGGACCTAGGTTGAGTTATATAAGGTATGATTCAACAATTATGTTCCTTAAAAACATTATAAATAATGTATTTTGAATTAATAGAACATAAGTAAAAGAATTATCAACCCTTCAATACAAATAATGACATGTTCTCACAACAATCAAGGTACATGTATGTTTTAATCATAATCCATTATTGTAAAACTGATCGATTGTTTCATGTATTGTGAATAAACCTCTATAAGGATGTGTATATATGATACATTGATAGATATAATGGAATTGGTCAATGTGAAACCATGTTATAATTTTTGATGTGATACTTTCTTTGTTCATTTTTTCATGATAAGATGTGATGCAATAATGTTTGAGGAAATTATTTTAATAAAACTCATAGTGGATGGAAAATGATGTTTTATTTATATATGAACCAGGGAATAATGCAATGGGAAAATATTATTATGATACATGGTGAATTATTATGGTTATAAAATACGTCCATTGAGAAAAAAAATAATGATAGATTTGCTGGGGCTATTAATGAAAGGAATGGTGATCTGACTCAACCAAATTTTCCACCTATACTCTAATTCTATAATTATAAAGACTCAAAAAATTATAATAACTAGTAGATATAAATAGAGTCTTAATTATGAAAATCTATATTAGAAAACTCTAAAATAATTACACTGAATGAATGCTCATATGAACACAACTAATAAAGTGTGTTGGGAGAATGATTTGCTGAAAGGTACAATAACCATCCACTCTATTACTAAAAATGTATTATTTTATTATATTTTTAAGCACTGTATTATTTTTGATGAATTTTATATTGTAATTTAATTGATACCATGAAAATTATATTTTTAGATGGGAATAAAAATAATTTGTGGTATAATAATTACATCTCATGTTTATATATCCTCTTATATATAATTGTATTAAAATTTTCCCCTTAAAACATATTATTCACCCAATAATTGTCAAAGAAATTTTCATCCATTTGATGAGTTCACTAATTATACATGGGTGGTATTTATCTCTATTTTTTTCAGATAAACTCAACACTAACGATATGTCTAACAAATAAAATGGATCCACATTGCTATATATGAAGTTCTACATGATATCATACAGAACTCATTGTATGAAAGATGATTCTGACTAACAATGATTGAATGATTTTGTCATTTGGGAGACAACAACTTAAGTATAATGTGATTTGTTCATTTATAAAGAGTGAAAATGTAATAAATAACCATATTAATAAATGTTGTAAAGCATATGGTATTCTTGTAATAATATTAAATGTTTCACCAAAAGTGGTAATCATACACAATGTATGATGTTGTTAAAAACATGTCGATAAATAGTGGGTCTCGTTAAGTATATCCTGGTCATATGACTAGTCAGTAATCCTCCTATAAGAATTCCACTATAAAGACCATTCCTATCACAACATCACTCATGAAATCCACATGTTTTCCAAAATTCATATGCAGTGTGTGAGTACAATACATAGTATTACATAAACCATGAGTCCTTATTCCAGAGTTATCATTCATAAAAATTGTCTTACGAAATAATAAAAAAATTCTAATGAAAATAAAAGTACAATAAATATTATAGTTCATGCAGTAAATATGAAACCAAATTCACATATCCATTACAGATTCATAACTATACCAAAAGGAAAATACATGTATTTTGTAAGGGGTAAGGACTAGATATAAGCTCAAAATCCATATCTTAGTGATTGTATGTAATCAAGTATGTTCATATCCATATATCAACTTATCCCTACTCCATTATGGGTCTGGCCGCCATTCCATTACAGCATTTTGATACCTCAGGCCAGGACCCTGGACTATCTTTCACCATGGATTATGCCCCTATACTATCATTCCACAATCACACTTCGTGTTTCTAGACCCTAGGTTGTTTTTCTCTGACCATGAGATCAGGTACAATATCATCCTCACTGAAATCCAGCACAACCCACACCTATAGAATGAAAATCACATGATGGTCCTCATGCCTCATGTAAAAATAACATCCTCTATGTAATTCGTATCATAAAACACATGTTAATCATTCAATAAATACATATATTGTAATCCTAAAATGACATTTCAAAAAAATTACAATATGATAACATAGTACAACATGTATAAAAGGTGCTCTAGAAATACTCATCAAATGAAATATTTCAACATGTATCCTATGATAATAACATTCACCAAAATGTGATACTAATAATTCATGATCATTATATATGATAAAAATAATAATAATAATACGACATCATGTATAAAAAATATACAAAAAGAGTATGTAACTTCATACCTCAAACTTGTAAACACCAGAAACAATAATAAACCACTTTTTCCATTTTTAATAATTGTGTTGAAACCATAGTAGTCAGTAACACATCCTCATGGAAATTATTAGAATAGTTTTTTGGATTGTAAATATTGATTTTTATAAGGATCCAAATATCCCAAAAGAATATATTATATTTCAAAAGGAATAAAACCACACATGCAATGATAAGATATTTCTTATAAATAATTTTCTAATTATTATTAAAATATCACATGTGATGATATTTTATCTATAATGTATAAATATAAAAATATAATTTTAATCCAAAAAATGTGATTTAAATATACAACTCAAACATTATTATAAATCCATATATGATAGTAAAAATACATAAAAAAAGATTCATTTATGTTCCTCATATTGTTTCTTTCATAAAAAATATTCTTCAATAATTTTTCATAAATATAACTTACTAATTATTCAAAAAATCTACTTTTATAGTTAATTTTTTATAATTTATTTCATATATGAATTTCAAAATTATATTTTGATAACATCATTACAAATATCCATATGTCCATTTGTGTGATTATATTTTCATAATTTTTTAGTAAATTAAACATTGATAATTTAGTGAAATAATCTAATGAAAATTATTGGATGTAAATTTTTTTTAAAATTTTTAATTAACTTTTCATAATTTTATGTTGATAATTATTTTATAAATTATTCATTTTTGTAATTATATTTTTATATTATCTTATAACTTACCAATTATATTTTCATGTAATTATCTTTTTAAAATTAATTAAAAATAATCATAGAAATATTTTCATTATAATAATCCAAAAATATCATGAGGTTATTCTATTATTATTAGTTTTATTTTTAATTCAATAATTTCTAATAGTAAAAATATGATAAATTTACAATATTAATACTTAAATATAGATTATCAATTTTTTTAATTTTACCATTATCCCACAATTGAGAGAGGGAGAGAAATGAATAAAATTAAATAAATGGTTCATAAAATAAAAAAAAATGGAGAATCTTTTTGTGAAGAACCGAAGTATTGATTGTGGATAACTTTCATCTACTATACTCGATTAGAGTACCAAACTTGAATCATCGAAATATTCAAACACACCACCCATAAAGAGTGTTCTAGAGCTTCTCAGACACCATAAGACCAGCTAGTGAATAAAACTAAACAATTCACCTATTTTAAAACCACCAAACACATATATCTTAGATAAAAATAAAAAATTTATTTAATCTACCATTACATTAGAAAATTAATATTTAATTAGTTATATTACAATGTTAATGTGTTATAGAATTAATTATGCCAAAATGAGTTGAAATCCATGTTTTGGATTGATCCCCATGTGAAAAAGGTTTTTTAATTTAATGACCAATATAAGAAAAATTAAAAAATATATTATTAATAATAATACGATATAATGGTAAAAAATTACATTTTTGTGTGATGTAACAAAAAACCCATGTGAAAAAAGGTTATGTCATCCAGATAATGCTACCCACATTCAATACCTATTGAAATTATTATATTTACTATGTGAAATACCACATAAGATATATTCTATTATTTTGGAATAATCATTTATATTTAATATAATATCTTAACCCGTAAATGTTGTATAACCAAGCACCAGATTAGAAAAATAGTTATATCACACATATAGAAAAAACAATGTCTTGATTTTTGTTGTAGTCTACGATTAACCATCTTAGACACATTTCATGTTATATTTAATTATTTTTGGAAGATTGTACATGTGGGATATAATATATATAATATTTTTATCATATATTTTTATGTTATACGAGCCTCATAATTTCACATAGATCAATTCCATATAATTATTTTTCAATAGAACATTCCAATGTTTTTACACGCATTTTACCTTTAAATATAGTTACATAAAATGAAATTATTTATATGGTAATTTTAAATGTAAAATTAATTTTTTCAAATAAAAAACAACATAGTTATTAACTAAGTGGTTTTTTTATCCTTAAAATTTGATGATATGATAATTCAAAGCCTCTATAGATTTATCATCGCTAGGTAGTAATCTTAGAAATATATCTGATAATACCCAAGCCAGTAAGATAAAACATCAAAATTTGGTTCCCATTTATTTATCCGAATACATCCACATTGCCACAAAATATATAGAAGTGGAATTATCTTCTCTCTTAAGCCATTCTGTAATGAACTGATTTAGGTTTCCCTAAAACTCCACACCAGAGCTAATTCATGATATACACAAAGGGTGTTTCAGATCCCAACGACATAACGACAACCACCCAGGCATAAAAAAACTAAGGGAACTATTTTTTCCAAACCAAAACAATGATGTTACATACATATCTATATTGGAAGAGAGAAAAAACTAAAGAATATATAACTTATATGTCATAACTATGAGAAAAAACAACGGAACCAGAACAAATTTAAGAATATATAAAACTCCAAATGTCAAGTTCAATTGTAATGGACAACAGGAAATAGCTCCTCTAACAAATGGTGAGGAAAAACACCCACCATATCACTACCAATTACCCAACCAGCTAATACAAATCTTCTCACCCAAATATGATGCCTCGCCTTTCCCTACACTATAAGTCAACCAAATTTCAAATCACCTCCACATAGGTTTTTATGTTGTTAGCTAACAGCCACAATAGGATCCCACACATGTGTTCCATTACAAGTCTCTGTATAAGGAATCTTTTATGGTAATTTTAAATTTAAGAAATTCTTCATAATTAATAAATCATTTTTATAGAAAACATGGAAAACATTTCAATTTTTCCAAAATTTTAAAAAGACTATGTATATCAATTTTAAATAACATTTTTCATATCATTTTCCAAAAGAATAAACATGAATATCAATGAAAACTCACAAAACCAAGATGAACAAAACAATATAATATGTATCACAATAGAAAATAATACTACAAATCCTAGTTGCATACTACTCATACCATAATAATCAATTGAAAATATATGATCCTTGATCAGAGTCCTAGGATACAGAGGAATACCACATGAATAACCCTAAAAAAATTTCAATATTGGTCCCCTAGAACAAATAGGCTAAGAAATGTAGGAAATCCCCAAGAAACACCTCTATGATCATCACAAAATAACGAATGATGGCCCAATCTAAAACTTCCACCTATGTACCCAAGAAAATACATGTTCTCTATTTATTAATTAATTCCAATTATTTGAAAACCATTTCAAAACCATATCTCAATTTTGATTTCTATGCTTGACAATCCCCATTTTCTCTCCATTTACCAATTACCATGGAAATCCAATTTTTCATTAAAACCATTTTTCAGCAGACACAGAACACCCCTACCAATTTCAATATAAATAATATTTTATAAAAAAACAATCATGCTCATCAATATAAGATAGAGACAGAACCACCTACCATAAAAATCATGTCATACATTCCCATAATAGTTTTAAAAATCAACGAACCCCAACAAATTCACTGAAGTCCCTATAATCAAATCCATATAAAGATTGATAGAATTTATAATACAAGGGGTCGAACAAACAGATGAAACCATCATTCCTAAAAGATGAATTTATTCTACATTATTGACCAATGGAAGAAAAAACTTCCATAATGAGATCACTCAATTGATCTAAGATAAATATAGAAGAATCACAAACCATAGATAAATAAATCTAAGGAAATAACCCAATGGTGATACAATGATTAAAGGTAATTAATTTAAAGATGTACAAATAACTATGATAGATACAGAATAAAATAAAATAGAGATATGATGACACACAAATAGATTTATAAGGAAAGGTGACTCTAAAAATATACTAGAAAGAGCCTCAGTTCGACAGTAAATGATATTGAAAAAAGTACTGAGAAAAAAATATAAAAAACGATTTTTAATACTAAGCCTGGAAGAGTCATGATGTGTAACCCCCCTTCACATTGTGATGTCCACACTGGATAAGTACACCGAAAGTCCCATCAATTTGGATTAAAAACTAAACTCTGAAAAATCCATGTCATGTTCACCCCGGCCACTACGTTTAACCCTTCACAACCTAATATCCCCTTTCATGACTTATACCCAGCAATAATTACATGAAATTTAGCATGGTTACACGATGTGTAAATATTTTACAGCCTAAAGAAAATCCAAAAAAACAACATTTAAAGACATTTAACCAAATGGTGACATAGATAGAGTGAAAAAAATACATTTTCAAGATAACAAGCTATAAAAACATCACACCATAAATATTTTCCATCCTCGAGTTATCATATTGAATATGTAATCCTCGAAAATAGATGAGGCCACTGATCTAGTATCAATGATTCGCATTCCCAAGACTCATGAGAATCTGGTCCTTCTTTCCATCACACATTAACCAACAAAATCAACTTATAACACTAGATTTTCACTTATGAGTCAATGATCGGAACTGGTTACTATACAATAGAAGCATCTAGCTCTAACTAAATTTCATTCCAATATAGAACATTAGCAGGATCAAGGTGATATTTTATGAGCTGAGATATTTGGAGAACATCATGAATACCTTTCAACTGCGTTTGAAGTTCTAACTAATAAGAAACATGTCTAATCCTTTCAGTGATCTCAAATGGTCCAACATATCTAATAGACATATTTCTTTGTTTTTCAAGTCGATGATGACCCAAATGAGGGAAAAATCAGGAAGACACCTTCAGCTTTGAAAAAATATATAGTATTACATGTTCAATACTCATACTATTTCTATGAACTCTAGGATATAACTAGACACTTATGTACATACTAAACCATTATAGATGCTTCTTATACCAAACATGGTCCAACTATAGATACATCACCCACCTTTGTCCCATTAAAGAGTTGATATGCTCTAGAGACTATGAAATACCTCGAGAAAATCCATTATTATCGATGAATGATAAATGATACCATAAAAAAACTCAAACAGTCCTATATGGCTATCCCATGATCCACCAAAATCTAATTCTTAGACACAAAGCATATCCCCTACGATCAGAATTACACGCTTTGTCTGTTCATCTGTCTGTGGATGATTTTTTTTCTCAACATTATATGAGTACCCATTCCATCATTAATATCCCTAATTAATCACGAGGTAATCCTAGGATAACTATAAAAAACAAATATAGATGGAATCCTATGAAACCTCATGATATCCAGCTCATACAGCTTACTTAGGTCATTATATTTAGTGGTGTAATAGATTAGAATGAAATATGGAGAATTCATCAACCATGAAAAAACCACCCAAATATAATTTTTTAAAAAATTTGTTTCTATGAATCCATCAACCAAATCCATGGATATCTCATACCATTTCCAAATAGAAATAGGAATAATCTAAAGAATACCAGAGTTTCATGTTCTCTACCATTATCTGTTGGAAGGTGTAACATCAAGAAATAAACTCTGTGATATCATTTTTCATACATTAACACAAAAATATTCTGATTAGGTTATTACATATAATTGTAGTTCCCAGATATATGGAACATGAATGGATTTGAAAATAAAACAAGACTGAAGTACTCATAGGTATTGGGATGAATACTCACTTTCGGATGTGAAGTATGACATCTGAAGAAAGACACCAACCAGGAATGGTCTCCCCTCCATATTGGGTTTCCTGTATATTCATAAAGTCATAATCCAAATAATGACTCTACAAAATAGCCTCCATGAGAAAGACTAATAACTGAATAGTGGTAATAACCATAACTGAAACATCTTCCTGAGCATCCATGTGAAACTGAGTGAAAATCCATGTATGAGTCCACTCATCGTTCAATTACAAAACATATTATTCTGGTAACCAATATATTTGAGTTTAAGTGACAAAATTACCTTTCAACAGTGTGTAGGAAAAGACGATGAAAAAAGTTTGATGCAATTGTACCCATTTACACTGTCTAATATTCATGTCTTTCTAATAAAATATATAGCTCATGGTATTTTGATAATTCAATACTGTGATCTTCTACCCAAACAGATAGTGATTCCAACATTTAATCACATGAATGACAAATTAAAGATCTAAATCATGATTGGGGTAGTATTATCATGAGGTTTGAGTAGATGATATATGTTAGCTACCACATCATTATCCTATATATGCTTGATTCCCAAACCAACCCCATCACAAAACAACACATACCATTTACCGGGCTCAGGGAAGGTCAAAATGGGTGCTAATGTCAGAAGTCATTTTAGATCATAGTAATAATACAAAAAATTTTCATCCCATATGAATTTTATAGCTATATAGTCAGCCCAGATAATGGTGATGCCACCATTGAGAAATCCTTGAAAACCCATCGGTAGCATCTAGAAATACCAAGGACGATCAGGATTTCAAAGTCATTCCATGGTTTCTTCTATAAAAAAAGATCCTTTACCTTCTCTGCATCAAATTATAATCCCTGCACAAAAATCAGTTGTCCCATGAAAATCACTTCTTGAATCCAAAAACTATATTTTGAATGATTTACATTTAGATGATGATTTCCCAGAATTTCCAAAACCAAAATCCTATGGTGCTCGTTCTCATGCTCATACATTGAATGATCCAGAATATCATCCATGAATACTACAAAAAATGTGTCAAGATATAGATTGAATTTATTATTCTTCAAATCCATAAAAAATGTAGGACCATCTATTAGACCAAAATGCATCAGAAGATATTAATAATGGCCATACATGCTCTTGAAGGCTGTCTTTGGTATATCATACTCCCGAATATAGAGGAAATGATATCCCGGCCAAACATAAGTCATCAAGAACCAATTTTCCCCATATAATTTACCAATCAAATCATCAAAATGGGTAAAATGATATTTTTTCATAACCATCACCCATTTCATCTTTTCATATTCCAAACAAATATTAAGTGAACCATCTTCTTTCATTGAATGAGAACTAAAGATTCCCAAGGATAAAAGCTAAGGTGAATGAAACCATTATCTAATGGGTCATAAAACTAAATCATGATCTATTTCATATCTACCAATTCCATATGATAAAGAGGTATTGTTATTGGTCGCATACCTGGATCTAGAAAAATCATAAACTCTACATCTCTATGGAGGAAGACTTGAGAAAAAATCTGTGAAAACATAAGGAAAATAATGAAAAACATTGGTAAAATCGTCAATATATGAAACATCATTTGGCCTAAATGCAAAAATAACCAACAAACTCTTATGTTCTGGGTGGGATGGTCCAACATGACTAAACCTCTGATCCTACTTCCTCTAAAACACAAAATAGATCCAATCGGCTGTAGGAAATGAGACACGAGGATGAAAAAAATAACCCTCTTCTCTATTAGTGACAAACCAATCCATATAGATGATGGAATAAAATAAATCTAGATCATTAATGAGAAAATCCCATACCAGTTATGTATTATATATAGTTAAAAAACATGAAGGACACTGAAACCCCTTCTATATTCCTCATTCAAAGTGGTTTCACATACTCTATTTTAAATGACATAAGTTTTATGGGAAGTTTAATAAAATTAATAAATTGTACCTATATAAATGAGGGGTATTAACAAGTATCAAATTAAATAATTGTGACTAAATATGCAACAAGGATGGTTCCTTTCACTATTTCTGGACGGAAATCAACATCTACGAGACCCAAATCTACTGTATAAAAATGCACCACTCCTGACGATTGTGGAAAGATCCCTATAGTCCTCAAATCCTTTCACTGCACCATAATAGCCTTTGGAGAAAATGAACCCCAACCACAACGAGGCTCATTCATAGCCTTAAAAAACATTAGATGACCAACACACTAACATATATATTTCACATCATAGTGGGTATAAGAAAAGAGTGTCTAGTATTTCTGACCATTAGACACTAACAGCAAGTCAGAGACACACTTCCTCCTATATTGAATGGCGCAGATGTGGCTCACTGTTGAATACCATCACCACCAAATCTATAATAGTATTTCCACATTTTCTTATTCCCATTAATTACATAAGAGATATCATCATATGTAAGAGAAGAGGTGGGGAATTCAATCATTATTAAAAGATTCATTGCTTCCACCATAACACTATCCATTATCCTTGCATAGGTATAATAATTCATTATAAGAACCTATGATATGATATATGGTTGCAGACTTTTTAGGTACTCATGAATATTCATCTTGTCAATAAATACCTCATCCTAAGAAAAAACAGACGAGCTCATATGACTTGTTGGAGAATGCCAAAACTAAACACTCTCCCGGTTGCAATGAGATGAAATCTAATGAATTCACCAGCACTAGAAGCTCTGGCTAGAACTAGTTGAAGAATAGTGTTTTTAAACTCTTCCAATCCAAATCTACATGGAAATATGGTTTGACCACAAAATCCAACAGTTTCTTCCCCAATCCCTAGATTTTGAATGTTACACAATTCATCATGATATTCTAAGGTGTCTAATGGAAGACAAAGATTTTATTGGTCTTGTCTATCCAATCCTATGCCTCCTATTGTTCATTCATTCTTTTAAAGGATGATGGATTCTAAAAAATGAATTCCCACGATCGGTTTCTCTCTCCTACAGGTCTTTTTTATACATCAACAACATTGTTCTGAACCTGTGCTATACCCTGATCAAAATTGTAGACTGCCCGTATGATCATCTCGATGAGATTCTAGTCTAAAGGTTTCTACCCTAGAGGATCATATGCTGCTCCCTCCTAAAGAAAACATTGAATACATCCCATATGCGTACTATGAAAAACAAAATCATAAGAATGATCAGACAAAAAAATATTCTCGATCAAATATAGAAAACACCAATGTAAAAATTGAGATTTTTAAAACAAAAACTGATACTAAAGACACACATCCAAACATAACATTGAATCTTGAGTATTTTTTAAGACAATAGTTGTCCATGCACTCATCAAAACATTCCTCTAATGTCTCAACAATCATATATCATGCGTAACATACATCCAAAAAAAGTATTCTTTAGGACCGACCACCTATTACACCAATATGTAAGGAACCAACCTAAGAATCCCTCAATCCGAGGACCTAACCCAATCTGTCACATACACAAAGGGAGTTCTCGGTCCCCATAGGTTGAAAACAAGCACCCATGCATCAAAAAACCCAACTAAGGGATCAATTTTTCCCAACATGATCAACCACATGACATACATATCTACCTTGCACGAGAAAAACAATAGAAGAATAAAATATTTTTCTTCCATAACTCTAAGAAAAATAGTAGAACTAGAATAAGTGTAATAGTAGTTAAAACTCAAAAAGACAAGTCCAACTACAATGGACTACAACCAAAATTTACTACATGAAATGGTGTGAAAAAACTCCCACCATATCATTAACAACTACCCAACTAGCTAACATTAACCTCTCTTCCTCATTGTAGAGCCAGGCCTTTCACTGCACGAGAAGACAATGTTCTATGTATCCCCAAAGAGGTGTTCATGGTGTGATTTAATAGGTTCTTTAGTATCCCACTAGGTGTTCTATAACATGTATAAAAATATCAAATCTTGTAAGCTTATTTTAAATTATAATATGGCTTGATAAATTGTATAGTGGTTTTATAGAGAATATGGATAACATTTCTATTTTTCCAAATTTCTATACAAAAGAAGGCATAAAAATATAAAAACAAATATTCCATATCATTTTACAAAATTATAAACATTCCTATCAAGGATAAAATAGAATTCAAACTAACACAAAACAAAATCACATGTATCGCAACACAAAATAATATTATAGCTCCCATCCATAGCCTACTCATCACACAATAAAATTTCGCACAAATTGTATCCTTGAACATATGCTTTTGAAGTACAGTAATACCGAATTAGTATACACCCCAAAATGTCAATATCAGTTCCCTAGGACAGTGTTCTTAGAGAATAGAGGAAAGCCCCAAGGAAAACCACTGTGATAATTAAAAAACTATGGATTATAACCCCATGATAAACCCTCCACCTATACTCCCAATGAAACACATGTGATCTTTTCCACAAATCATTACAATTATTTGATAAACCTTTGAAAACAATTTTAATATTTCAATTTCAATGCTTGAAAATACACATTTTTTCTCCATTTATCAATTATTAAGAAAATACATTTTTCACTAAAAACCATTTTTATTAAACACAAAAAAGCCTTTCTAATTTCAATATACAAAACATTTTATAAATCAAAATATTCAGGTTCATCAATGTATTCTAGAGAGAGAACAACTGACCTTAATACTTATAGCATGCATGCCCGTAATAGAATCCATAATGAACAAAAACCAACGACTTCATTGAAAGAAAATAATCCAATAAACATCACGATTGATTTAATTTAGAATAAAATATGTTATTAGAATAAAGGAAACCTACATACCTCAAGGGAAAATGACCTATGAAACACAAACAACAGATGAAAAGGCCTTTGGAATTAGTTTACACAACAGATCTAGAAGTAACCAAGAAGAATCACCGTCTTTAGACCAAATGATCCAAATATGTCACCCAATGGTGATACCATGATCCAAGGTAATGAAGGAAAAAAAATGAAAACATACCCAGAGAGACAAAAAAAAAACAATAGAGTTGGATGTTGCACTGATCGATCCGAAAAGAATAGTATCTTTTAAAATTTCCTAAGAAGAGCATATCTTTGATAACTTGGGAGTTTGGAAATAATTGAATGAGAAAAAAAAGGAATGTAATAAAACATGGTATGGGTCGAGTCATGATGTGTAACCCCAGTTCACATAATCAATTACACACAGGATAAGTAGGCCAAAAATCCCATCACCTTGGATTAAAAAATCGTTTTAACATGTCATAAATCTCAAGACCATGTATTTATGTACGACCCATCATATTGGGATCTAATCATTTACATCATGTACATAGAAACCATTACACAACATGTATCATTGTCACACAACATGTAACTATTCTATATCCAAAAAAAATTTAAAACACAATATTTAAATAATCTCAACAAAAAAGAACACAGAGGGAGGGAAAAAATTCCATATCATAGTAATGGGATATTACACATTCTCAATTTTTTTATATAATATTAAACAAACACTAATCTTAAGATGTGTTATAATCTTTCTAAACATTAATAAATATTATGACATGTTCTAGATCTAGTGCATACATTTATAGTTGTGTTACGTGAAAACATTTTGAATATGTTTGCAATGCCGTGGGAGGTAAAATTGATATGTCTTTTCCATAATCAATTATGTGTTAATGAAATTTGCAACAAAAAATCATAAAGTCATTCCTTTCTTCCTTCTTCAATTATTTCATATCTTAAAAGTCACATTCAAGAGAAAATGACCACCATAATGATCCCCAAACAAATCCTTCTCGGGTGGATATAAATTCAATTCCTGCTCTGAGAATTGATCAACCTCTTAAAAATTGGATTCACTCTCTTGGAGGACCCCAAAACCAATGCATTCATAAAAAAATAAATGTCACCTATGTAATTCTAATGAATTGGGGGAAAACATGGCTTCAAATAATGATCACATCATGTTTCCATCTAAAGTAAAGTCTAAAAAAATTGATTGATGTGAAATTAACCATGGTAGGATGATCATATCATGAACCATAGATGTCTAGAACACAATCTAAAGGTATATCATGTGGTATTAGTATCATCCACTCATACTATTCTTCTATATGAGTGTATTATGTATTTTTCAATATCAGTTGAGTCCCTAACATGTTCTATGGACCTATCATAAATAATATAAACTATTTTTTCTTTTTAAAACAACTTTCAAGGGTAATCCATGTTTGTGTATGATCTCATAAATGTTGATATTTCATATCTCATTCACTTATTGAGTCTCTTGTATCAGTAAAAAGTTTGAAACATTCATCAGGTGATTGAAAATCATTCCCACATTGTTACAAATTTATGGGGTCCTGGGTAACCCCTCCTAATTTCAACCTCAATGTCCTCACACTTTTTTAAGTTAATTGGATTTGGATGGTGTATGTAATAGGATATTTGTGATCCCCCATTACACTTTGGTAGGTAATTCTCTATGGAAAAAACCACATCATATCACTATTCATTCTCTATTATCATAATAGTAACATAAATTTATTGTAAATATTTATCACCTGAGGACATACCACCCATATAGAGTTATAGAATTCACATATCAAAACTACTCTAACGAAATATGGGACTAGAACTCAACCATGTACATGGACAAAATCACCAATACTAATGGTCCACATAGGTATTGGATAACTTCCAGTTAGCCATTCTCAATGATAAATACACTCTAATTTTGAATAATATATCATCATTACTCATTATACTATAAATATGTGACCACATAAGTTGTATGATTCATCTATCACATACCATCAGAATGATATGTTTTATATTGTCCCCATAATATCATCAAAATCCACTACTATATAGAATGAATCTCACTGTGATCCTTTAATTCCTATGTCTTACAGATAAGAAAATATACAATGATGATACCTTTTTCTGGTGTAAAATACATCTCATTTTCAATATTATTCCGATACTCAACCAGCTTATTATATCTCATATTCATGTTCTTCTAGGTGAAAATAAATAATAGGCAATTGTTGTCCGTATATGTAAATAACCCCCACGGAATAGATAGTGCTTCCAATAGTTCTAATAATGAATCAAAAATACCATATATAATTTGTGAGTGGCTCAGTTACAATCATGGGGTCAGAGCTAACATGATTTTTTATATACTACCTACTCTCATTGCATCAATATATCTACCAAACCAATTCCAAATATATAGTTGTATGTTGTGTATCTAATCCCCAACATGGGAAGTATCACTTAAATAGTTATGTTCAACCTTCTATTCATCTCATGAAATTACTCCCCAGACTATTATATCCAATATATCTTTACACATTTTTTATTAGCACTTTAATTGGTGTTGATTGTTGGGATATATAATAGATAAACATATGGTAATAACATGCTAACCCCAAAATCAATTGACCTCAAACATATTTCAGGGACATAAGTTGGAAATTGATTCCTCTTATTTCTATGTGTCTATGGATATACCCACCTCAAAAATTATATTTTTTAGGAACATTACCTCCTATATCCTAAAATCACACTTCTCTAGCATAGAATAAAATGACATATTAAATGTGTGATTAGGAGTCACTCAAGTATCATAGAATGATGTTATGGTGTTATTGAGTTGGGGAGGATTTATTTAACTGAAAAAGATATTAGGAATGGGAGGAATAATTGTTTAAATAGATCATCTAACACTTATATGGAATTAGATAGTTGAAAAAATATATCTAAATTCTCATAAAACTTATACCTACTCTGAAATTCCATCATTAGTTATCCCTCCTCTTTAACTAAACGTTTTTGTGACCTGATATGAGATAAAACATGAAGAAAAACCGATAACCCCTATAATTGACCATATATATCACCAATATTTAGAAATCCATATATTCTCTTCACTATAACCTAGTATAACTTATTGTAATTAACTAAGAGTTGATGAAAATAATCTTCAATATTGGTAGACAATTGTGACACATTACACAATAAAGTACTATTCCTAAATAAATCCTTTCAATTCATTTGATCAAGATACAACTTGACCTCATTAAGCACATTTTACACCATGTGACACATGGTTTTTGAAATAACATGAATATATGACATTAATTAAATCATATATTGTCATTCCAAATCATTATATTATCTTAAGGGGTAGAGATTCCCATAATTATTTCAATATATCCGTAAAAATCATGACGGTTATTAGTTAACTAAAAAATATAGAGAATTTTTTATTGTAAATCTAGTTATATTTGACCATTTTCATAAACCCTAATACGTATGATTAGATATATTTGAATGAATTTTTGAGGAAATGTGCATTCTAGATAAAAATAGATCATGTGTTGGTGGACACTGGACATTATTTATTATTGTTCTAGTAGTAATGTATAAATATCCTCTTGTATGGGAGTATTCCAGCCATCTTCCCAGGTTTTCTAATAAGACAATATTGTGTTGACATATTTTATAACCTGAATGAAATAGTTTAAAAATTTATTAGTTAGGATAACCTCTAAACAATCAGTGGGATCACACCAGATTTCTCAGAGGAGTCTATCATCAAACCATGGTATAAGACTATCAGAAATAACCCAGGCCCATGTCACTACAATATTATCACAATACTCATTTATTTAATAATATATAAACATGTTCAGTTCAACTAATTAATATTAGTAAAGATCTTTTAAAAACAGTAAATCAACAAATATATATCACGAAAAGTGAAACCATTCAAAATAGATATAACAAGTCTTGTAATTTAATTAAAGAAATACTACAAATCACAAAACCAGAATATATATTGCATGTGAACTAACATGATTCTTATTTATGTATTAACACATCCAAAATCTATTGAATCATTTATCAATAAAAAATATATCACTAAAGGGGAATTATATCAAATTTATCAATAAATACTAATTTTACCCACCTTATAGAATCATGGAGGTGAACTATATAGTTCTAAAAGGTGCACTAATAGTTCCCCTTACTGAGTCCCAACCATCCAATATACTATCTAACTAGTCCAAAATCAACGAAAGAGACAATACCATATATTTAGTGGTAAAAAAATGATACCATTCATTCAATACATGCGAAAATGAGTTTTTCTACACAAGAGTGATACATGACCTCATGTTTGACCCCCCATATACTATAGGACGCCAACTAGTAGGGAGGGTTTGAGTACATTAGTGGGGAAACTAAACACACATCTTCATGTAATTGGATCATCAGTAATGAATATTAAATTTATTAAATTTCTAGAGATAACGTAACAAATAAAATATATTGAATTCATTTTATAAAAATAAGTGATCCCCTCATGGCGGTGAGTCCATTGAGATTATACGGTTTTAGAGAAAAATAGAAGGCCCCTATAGTCAGTTCCTGTCCAGCAACTATTTTTTTGTCCTCTAATAATTTATCAACCATTGGGACCTTTTCCTTCATGAGATTCATCATCAAATATATAAGGTAATTAAAATTATATAGTAGGGTCTCATTACAAGACCCACAGGGTACCAACCAATACATCCTTAACCCCGAGTGACTAAGTAAAACTTGTGTACTTCAAAAGAATAATAAAATTTTAACTAAATAATTATACAATTGAAACCAGATCATTTATACATTAGCCAAGAATTATCAAAATTAATACATACATAATCCAGCTTTATTTTAGAAATATAATATAAAAATTCTCTAAGGATAAAGAACCAACAATAGGATCTGAATATTTATTTTAGAAATTGTAATGAATAATGTCAGATAATACCCCTAGATTATTGTTTTAGGACTCTATATTGGTTCATTATTAAAAAAAACTCTTACCCCATTGATACCTCTAGTAATTTCCCCAAACCATCATGATGCTTAGATGAGGACCCCAAACCATCCTTCTCCAAACACTCTTTATTGGGTCAGGCGCCTCATACATCATTCCCCATCCCTATGATCAGGTCCATCAACATTATTTTAAGAAGTATTTCATATTCACCGCCTATAGGATACACATCAAATGATGGTCTACCTATATCAATTACCAATAACAACTTCCAGTGAAATTGTATCCCACATCATAAGGATAGTATAATAAAGAAAATATTATATCATTATAAGTAATAAATTAGTAAAAAATTACAATATTCTATCATATACTAACATATTTACAAGCAACTAAAGAAATAGTAATTAAAAAAATATCAAAATAGTTCTCATAGACTAGAAAATAACCACATAAAATCACTTTTGAGAACAATATTTTTTTATGGAAATAAAAATTATCACACTACTTAAACCAAGGTAAATAAGATACCAAGATAGTAATGAATGTCCAAAAACAATGTTGACAATGTATGTGGAAAAGATAAAACCTCCAATTTGTTTTGAATGATGGAGTAGAAATAATAATTATAAAGAAAAAATCTTTATAAAACTTTTTATCATAGTATTTGACATTTAAATAGTTAATATTTTTCAATAGTTCATAGAACTAATACCAATTTTTTTTTGTTTCATAAATAAATGAAATGCCACATTTTATGAAACCTTGTATCTATTTGATAATTTTAATAGTATCATTAAAGTATAACATCCAATTATATTTTATATCTCATAGATAATTTATATGATATAATATTGATATAATTCATTTGGGAGAAATTTAAAACTCAATAAAAACAACAAAAAAATATTTGATAATATTCATAACATTAAATTAAACCAAGATAACAGGTTTATGTTCTTTATTATTATTCATTGAAAATATCAACATATTATATTTTATAAAATTCATACCAAATAATTTTTCATAACACCTTCTTATAAAATTATGTAATGTTATTTTCTTATAAATTATTCTATTGTCATTATATTTTAATAATTTCTACAAAAATATTAGTTTACAATATTGTGTGATTATATATAGATAATAATTTTATAAAATTTTCTTTTTCAAATTTAGTGAAATTATATTTCGATGTATTATGATTATTATATTTCTATAATATGCATAATTAGACTTTGATTATTTCATTTCTCAATAAATTATAAAGTATTCAGTAATAATTATTATTTTATTTTTTGTTATTAATGGTAATTTGATTATTTGTGTAATTTAAATTTTGATAATTAATTATAATTAATTAAATAATTATTCTTTATAAATATCATATAATCTCATGCATTTATGCATTAATAAATAATTTTTATTATAATTTAAAATTTCAGGGAAACTATCATATAATAAATGATAAAAAATTAATGTTTTATATGTTATATTTAATTATCTTCAACCATATTTACCAATTTTAGTATGATAAAATAATCCAAGATATTAAATAAATAAAACATAAATCAAAACCCTAGAGAGAACTTCTGCGAAGAACCTACGTTGAAAGAGATATGATCCTACATTTATGGTAATAGAGTGTAGAACACATCTAAAATCATTGGAATGTTCACTTGAACATGGGTAAGGAAATTTCAATTCCCACTTTGGTTCTATAGAGTCCAAAATTATAGACCAAAAAAATATAGCTATTTAAAAAAACCCAACCACATAAAACATTGGGAAATATTAAATTCCCATAATTAAACTACTGTTACATGGGAATGTTTATGGAAGAATCATTTATTCTTCCACAATAACACACTTCTAGGTTTTTCTAGTTAGACATTGATGAAATCTATGTTTTTGGATCAATCCCCACATGTAGAATGATGTTCATGAATGAGTTGAAGAAGAATTTGGAATTAAATTAATTGTAAAAAATTAAAATAATTATAATTAAAATAAATTTGGGATGACTAATTACTTGTTTCATATTATATAATGACAATCCAATTACATCCAAGGTTTATGATGAACCAGGGTAAAATCTAAATTCTAGACATAATGTTGGTATTTGATTTCCCTTAAAAATATTAAATAAACTTATATTATAATATTTTAAAAAAATATGCATGTAATATGAAAAAGTTACCCTAACATGTGATATAACTGACTACCATGTGTGGAAAAAAGTTTTATTAAACAGAGGGTAAAACTCGCATTTCATATTTAATGATAGCCACAAGTGTTTTCTTTAAGACTTCATTCCATAGGAATACAATTATTCAAAAAAATTACATTAACAATATAAAAGATTTAATATTATTATTATATCAGTATTGATTCTTAATGTTCCATAAAAACTCATAAAGACTCACCCAAAAATTCTAAAAATATTCTATTGAATATTCCAATGTATTTATAGCTCGTTTACCATTACATGAAGTATAAACTAGAATTATAAATGAATAACATTTTATTTAGTATCATTTGTTACATGAATAGTGGAATTTATATTGGGTTTAATTCAACTCTATGTTTATCTTATGTGAAAATCATTTCATAATTTAACTTCTATTAAACTTTAAAATGAGTTTCATTAAAATTTTATGTCACACGCAAGGCAGTTTTTACAGAAAAACAACATATAATTAATGTTGTTATTCAACATATACAATATCCTTTAGAATTGATAATATGAATAGTATTAACTAACATATGGATATATATAGTTTAAAAATGTTATTATTAATAAATTTATGATAAATATAGAAATAATTATCCTGAAAAATAAATTTCTTTCTTAAAAAATGATTTTTTTTGAAAAAATAATTTTTTTCTAAAAGATTGTTTAATCGGTCATGGTGCACATAACATGAAATTATATTTTGTGAATTTTAGAAAATTCATATGAACAATGAAAATTAAAATTAAGAATTGGATTACCAGCATTATCTAATGTTCAATTTACTGTACAATTAAAAAAAGTTCATATTTTATGAATAATGAAAAATACTGAATTTAAATCAAACACTAAGATTTTATTTTAATAATTATTAATGATAAAAAATATTTTTAAGTAATATAAAACAAAAACTAGTTCAATTATATATCGAATAATAAAATATAATTATTTGAAATCATTTTTACAATTATTTTAGATATAAAAACATTAAAATATTTTGAAAATTTTCTTTTTAAAAACCACCTTTCTTGTCCTGTCATTGAGATTAAATATATACTAAATTAATCAAATTATGTGATATGAATTATTAAAAATGGATTCCATATTTTGAATCATAATTTTTTAAATCATTTAATAAGTTAAAAATCTTTTTTTACTATAATTATTATTTAATAATGGTAAAAATCATTAAAGTGATTATGTTTAAATGAGGTTTTGAGCATTAAATTAATTTGTACAAAATCTAACGTTAAAAAAACATAGAAAATATTTAAATAATAAATTGGATTTAATTTTAAATGTAATTTGATATAAATTATTTAATAAAACTAATTTTAAATGTAAATTTAATGAATAAATTTTATAGGTTATTATAAAGATACAAGTAATTGTTCTTAATAGATAAATGTTAAAAACATTAACAACATGATTAAAAATTTAGATAATAAAAAAGTATTTTTTTTCTATTTAGATGATTTTAAATAGAAAAAAATCCCCTAACTACACTATTATTCTACTTTTTTCGAAATATGTGGTTAGATGTATCTCCCAATAATGAATACTTTCTATCATTTAGAAGAATTAATATACTCCTCATATATTAATGGTCACTTATTCAAACCCATTATTAAAACCTATAAGTCTATATTCCTCATCAAACCTATAATAAAAATTACTTCCAAAATTCCCAAACCTCTTAATAGTGTCCATAGTATTGGTATAAAAAGTTTTATGATTTAGTGGAAACCGAGTGAGGATAGAAAAATGGGAGGTAATGTTATTTAACAATATTCTTCACTTTATTTCCCCATTCAGCTCCTTAAATTATTTTCAATCCATGATTATTTAAAAAACATAGTATATTATATATACTAATATATTTATAGGTTATTATTATTGATTAAATCCACATAACCCACTATCAAATTGTTTATGATATCATCGTTCTTATGTACGGGGGCTACCACCCCCAGATTGATGTAAATTGTTTTCCCATTTCCAAATATCAAGGATAGGAACTGTAATAGATAATATATATATATATATATAATATTTATAATATAATAATACCAATTGATTAGTTAAATCATATATTATTTACTAATATCAATTTTTTATGAGACATGGTAATGGATCTCATGTGTATAGAAGAATACCTCATGGATGAACGATTGATTCATCTTTCAAAGATTCTATACATGGAAGGTGATAAATATAATTTTACTATTTTTATGTGATATTATTTAAATATTAATTATATTTATGAAATACTCTTAATTTTGTAAATATAATATAACATTTAAATTTTTTACACTAAAATCTGAAGACTTTGTGCTTGTACATGTGGAAAATAGCCTTTAGAAATCCTTATGACTCTCTTTTCATTACCACAACACATGAATGATATATATATATATATATATATGTAAATAAATAATATGAATAATATGATATTTTTATATTTATACAAGACAAAATATTACTTATACCATTTCAATAATAATTATTGAAATCTGTAAAATGTTTTTCATGCACACATATGACTTATTGTCTCCCTCATATTAACATTCATCATTTTTCATGAAAATTATTAATGATTTATTGAAAATTTATTATTAATTTAGGAAAATTAAATTTGTTTCATTATTATTATTATGGAAGTAATTTAATTATAAAATATACATATGAATATGTACATTCATGCAAAATAGCACCTGAGAAAAAGAGGCAATTAATACACGAAATGATTAATATTATTTAATATTATTAATGAAAGTTTGATAAGATATTTTAAAAGGTTTATATAAGTAATTATAAATTGTATTATAATTATTTTTTATGTTAATTAAAATTTTAAAACCACTATACATGTGGTTAAATAATATTTAACCAAAAGTGAAGGTGATGTATGGTATTTACTGTAACATACAAGGTAAATAAAGAATATAAATTTTTTTAATTTTTTTGAATTAAATATTAATTTTACATTAAATGGGGATGCTTTGTCTGAGAGTGCACTCAACACGCAACAACAGGTTTTTTTGAAATCTTATATTGCACACAACTTTGAGTTATACCGAAAAATAATATAATGATATTATTATTTTAAATGGTAGTTAATACAAAGTTGTTTTATTGGTGGGAATGAAAATAACTAATTAAAATATAATTATACATGTTTGTTAAATGTTTTTAAATTTATACAATGAATGTTAGAGGCTTATAATTTGATTGAATATAATTTTAATAAAAAATACTCTAATATTCTTTAAAAGGTCGATTTACAACCTTTTGATAGAGAACCCTTTTTAAATATATTTTTTGTCAATTTTATATATTCTATTTGAAAAAATAATATTATTCTTTAGAATAAAGACATCATAATATTCCTTGGATAAAAGTTTGGTAATTTTTTGATAATGTTCATTTTTTACGAATAGTTAAAAATACTACATTTTAATTCAAAACTGCTTTTTAATCTAATTTATTTATATGAATAGATAATATTTTTAATTGGTTTATAATTTTAATTATATTATAATGTTTCCATTTAATAATTTTTTGGTCACTGGAATTAATTTCACTTTTAAATTGGATGAAAACAAGTGTCAATCTCTTTGATAGTAATTTTTTTAAAAACACTCATTTTGTTTTGACAACAATAAATAATTTTAAATTAATTTCTTCCACTTCTGTGTTTTGAATTTGGAAAAATGGATTCTCTATTTTGAATGAGGTTTTCAAAATTGTGTAAATAGGTAACTTTTATTTTTAAACATTATGAATATTTACCTCCTTAAATATTTTATTTACCATGGTTAAAAGATAAGTATGGTAAATATGTGTAAAAAAATATTATTATAATAATATTAAATTACTCTAACATTGTCCTAACCATATTGGTTGATAAATTTAAGAACTTGGTAATCCATGGGTCTATATTGATATCCGATGGAGCCACATGGGAGTGATGATGACACATTATATTAATTAATTTAAAGTAAATAAAAAATGACATAAACATATATATTTTTGAAAATCAATTGATACATGGGGTTATATAAGTTATATCTTATCCTATAAATATTAAATATGTGGACAAAAAAATTTCCAACATCATGGTGTTTGATTTATAATTTTTAGACGTCAAATAAATAAAATTATTTTTGACACAATAATGATGCAATTATTACTTTATTAATGAATGATTTAAATAAATGAGATTATAAAAATTATGAAAAATACCAAAAACCATTAAAATTATTATTATATTATTTTATGTCTAACATGGGTCATCGTATCATCTAATTTAATTATTTTTTGACCTTTTGAAACTAAAAATATATTTACCATAAAAAAATACCTTCAAAATTTCCTAAAGAGCCTCTCCTCCCACTTATAAAAAGCCATCACCTATAACTCGTTACTCACACCTCTGAAGACCCATGAATCGTCCAAACTATGATAAATTAATATCCATACATCCCTATTTTATTCCAATAATCATTCCTCTAGGAAGAAGTCAATTCATGTAAATCTTTTGGTTCAAACCAAAGGGAGATACCTGATTTAAAGGTAACGTCTTCTCTTAAGTTCTTTTATTTTATTTTCTTTCCCCAACCACCTAAACTCTATGTATACAATTATTTAATAAAAAAACAAGTATCCTAAATATACTATTTGTTTTTTATGATATGGATTCAAACTACACTTCCACACACCTCCATATAATGGATACAAATATACTATTTCTGTGGATGATGAACTATTGCCTCACGAAACTTTGATTGTTCAAATATCTCCAAACGACTCTCATGGTAGCCATTACAATGGATATTTATTTATATATGATATATATTATGTTTATTTTTTCTCTATGATTTTGTATTTTTTATTTATAGCATACCTTTATGGTTTCCATAATGGGTAAATACGATAATTTCATTTGAGGAGGTGCAGACTACCGCCCACTCAAAGTGATATTACTCATTCATTCCATAAATGGGATGTATATAAGATGGATTTAATGAAAATATATGTGATATTATACTAGAATTATAATATACCTATTGATAACTATGTTTTCATTCCATTAAAATGTGAAATAGAAATTAAAGTAGCATTCATGCGTATGTATGGCTTACTGTCTCCATGAACGGTGCATTTCATTTGTGTTTACAAATGTAATGTAATGATATAAATACATATATATACTGGATATATATGATACATATGATATTTAAATCATGAATATAAATATTGAGATAATGGAATTTTGACCACATGGAAAACTTATAATTATTAAATGTTCATTTTTAACTAAAGTACCACATATTGACAAAACAACCGTTCTTAACCATATTTCCAATCTTTGGGTAAAACATATACTTGTTAATTATGTCATTATATTAATATGTGTGAATGACCTATGATTTTTTGTGATTAATATCCACATATATTGGGTTTATTTATGTTTTCCAAATGTAGTTATTTCATTTATTTATCCTTAATTTAATGATATGTTCCTTATATAGGAACCTTTGACCCTCCTCTTTTAGTAAAATTCTTCTTTTATGTTAGGTCTTCTAATTTAAATTATCTTATGTTGGGATATGTTTTTATATATCCTTATTGAAGTAAATTTTATGTCCATGTGACGAGGTACCATTTTCTCTTTCATCAAATCATTTTTTAAATTTTTATGTGATGTATTTAGGATACTGAATTTTATTAAGGGACTAGGTCTCAATATTCATTTATTTGATGCATATATTGATATTGGTAACCTTTATTATAATATAAGGTGTATATACTTACCATTTAAATATTATATCATGAATATCTTTATTCTCATGTTACTATATGCTTTTATTAGGGTTATTCCTCAATTATTTTTATTCAAGTGTCTCTAATTTGGTTAGGATCTATTTAACTAAAATATAGATTCAAATGTTTAAAATATTTATTCTTGTAATTTTTTCTACATAATTCCCATTTTATAAAAAGGGTTTTAAGGATTTATTTATATGTACATGAATGTTTTGAATTTATGTTTTTTTTCTAATGATTCAAAGTGGTATTGGACACTTTGAATTTCCAATCTATTTATTAAATGTTTTAAATGGCTTTGAAAATGTTTTGATAAAGAATTGATTATTTCAATATCTGGAAATGATATATTGTGAATGAAATTTGGAAATGTTATCTTTCATTTATGCTTTTTTTATGTGTTAGGATTATGTTATGGTTATTGGGAATTGTTTACGTATATGGGTGGTTATGTGATAAACGTAGGGAGGGTGGGCCCGAAATATCTCTCCTATGCATTGGGTAACGCGATCGAGTTAAACACAAATGATTATCCTAAGAGATTTAGAGAATATACTACAATGGGTATTTCAAATGTAACTCCCTATGTATCTTTGAAAGTAACAACATAAGTATGTTATGTATTCCATAAGTTACCTTTTATGATTTATGATTTATGTGTGTTATTCATAAATCGTACTATTCCATGATGTATGTTATGATTTAAAAGTATGTTTTTAGTGATTTGTATGTATTTATGCACTAGGGTATTCTTTCATAATTTATAACCCTTATTAAGATTTTTATTCTCATCCAATGTTTTGAAATTTTTTTTCACATGACTTAAAGATGAATAGGGTCAAGGATGGGATCAATGAAATGCCATGCTGTCTAAAACATGGAACTAGACATATTTCAAATTTTTGGAGTTTTTAGTTTACGAAAAAATGTAAAATGAGTAGATGTGTCTATTTATTTATTTTTTGAGATGTAATTTAATTGTTATGGCCTAATTCTATATAAATCTAAACCTAAAAACATCCACAATGTGAATTCATGATTTAACTCATGATTATGTAATGTTTACGTCTGGGTCCTTATAGTTGGTATCATAGGCTGGTTTAGAATTCTTTTAGGATTACGAGTTTCTGTTAAACACATGGTTAGTTCCTATGTCAAATATTTTAGTTAAATCCTTGTTTTATAACTTTTACTGATCAAGGAAAGTTAGATACAAATGGAAGGTGGAGGATCTAAAACAATATTAGTATCTCTTCTTGATGACAAGCATGCAATAATTATTAGAAATTAATGTTCAAATGATTGTATACCATTTTTTAACAGACAAATCACTTGCAAGAAATTGTTAGAGATATCAAAAACCTTTACTATACCTCAATATCATCATGGAATATCAATTGTATTTAATCAATTCCAAATTTCATAGTATTTTCATAATTTCAAGAAAGGTAAATATAATCACATAATATTCAAATATTTTATCTTATCATAAGATTTTGAAGCATATGATGATTTTGAAAATGTTACTGAAGAGGGAGACCCTTGCGCAACCTATTTATATTTGATTTTACAATATAGTCTCTCAGAACATATTTATTGTATTTAAAAAGGACCATTGATTGAATGTTTCAAGTCAAACTATGTCTGATGGTTTTATAAAAATCATGTTTTATAAAATGTTTTGAAATTATATTTCATATATGATTATTTTCTGAAACTACTTTTCTGTGAACACCCATATGACTCAAATTGTACAAGGTTTATTTGGATGAAGGAAGCAAATGATTTTGAAGGATATATATATAATTGTTTCAATGCATGGACCTTATATCTAGGTGAATAAGATGAAGTTTAAACCATATAGACACCATGATGAAGGTATGATTTTTTTCTATTAAGAATAGTTTTATTTTATCATATGGAGGTAAAAAAAGGACAACATATATAGGGAATCATGAATTAGTATTTTGAGGTCTTGATGTGTTGGGATTAAAATGAAATGTATAAGAAAATCATTGAGTTTAAAACAAGTTATTGTTATTTTTGTGTTTTATAAAATTTACAACCCAAAAACTGTGTGACAACCCATCGCATCAGACAAAGCTGCAGGAATCGAACCCAAAACCAAAGTGCGATTGGGATTTATCATCGACCACTGTTCTACCTGAACTCCCTATTTAGTATGACTTATTCTTTTTTGGTTAAATTATTTTATGGGTCAATAATAAGATGTTTTTTGGAACTTATGATTTATCAAATGGATATCCTTAATTTATGAAAATTATATGGTTATTATGTCATAAAGGTTATTTTAGAATATGTTCTCTCTTTTGGGAACATTATATGCTTAAGAAAAATAGAAAACTATGGGATCTCATTTGTGGAGTAATGGTAGAAATTTTATTTATGAAGAATCTATGATTGTATTTTGGAAATATAAATATTTGGGTTATTTATCGAAAGGATTAACCTATCATTGTGAATATGTGATTTGGTTAATTTCTTTTCAGTATGAGACTTCATGATTAGACGATGTTATTTGGAGGTAAATGTTAATAATTTATGGATGACTATGTGATAAAATACTTTTCCATTTTGGTTTTGAATCTCATATTATATTATATTGAAATAATTTAAGGATAATTAGTTATAGAATGGTATTTTTTACCTTTTGGTATTCTTGGATCAATTTTTTTAGATAACAATTAGTATTTCTTTTTTATAAAAGATTAGTCTCTTCGGTGATAATCTGATCTAGTACTAACCTTTTTGGTTTCGGTTAATGTCTAAAGATAGGAGAAATATATAATTATTATTTTTTGTATTATGTGATTCTCTAGAAGTTGATTCTAGCGCTTCATGTGTGACCATGTCATCATGAATAATGATCATTTAGAGAGAAGATGAGTTTTTTTGTAGGAATTTATTAAAGGATGAAAGTCTACAAGACATGTTTCTATGTTTCCATATGTTTTTAGTTAAGAACCTAAAACAATTCCTCAACATAATTAAATGTAACTTAAATACTAAAAATTTTCTATTAATGTTTCCTACCAGGGAATCAAAGACCATTTAACTCATCACAAGTTTGTTGTTTTCTGGTGGTTATCATTCTCTTGATCATTTTTTCTTTCAATATACTTCAGAAAATGACACTTAGTTTCTCCTCTGTATCCATGTTTTCATGGAATCCTAGTATGGGTTATCTCTGGTGACCTTTTTTACTTCACTTTATTTCATTTAATGTGATAGTTTTACTGAATCTTTTCCAATGTAGGTCTTTGAATGATTTTTCTAAGCTCAATTTTTAAATTTTGAGGATGTAATTCCAAAAAGAGGGGAAATATTTAACATTACAGGTTAATAAATAATATGAAATTTTCATATTTACTAATATTTTTTAATTAAATATTAATTTTACTTTAAAATTGGATTCTTTTTTTGATAGCTTACTCAACCTGCAACAAGGGGTTTCATTGAAATCTTATGTTGCATACAACTTTGAGTTGTACTGAAAAATAAAATAAAATAATTATATTTTTAAAAGGTTGTTAATTCATAGCCTTTGTATGAGAAGAAATGAAGATAACTAACTACAATATGGTTTCACATGTTTTTTAAATGTTTTTACATTTTTTTAGTGAATGTTAGAGGCTTAAAATATGAATGAATCCAATTTTAAGCATAAATAATCTAATATTCATTAAAAGGTTGATTTAACACCTTTGGATAGAGAACAATTTTTAAAAATAGTTTCTTTAAATTCTATATATTCTATTTTACAAAATAATATTATCCTTTACAATCAAGTCATAAAATTATTCTTTTGATGGAATTTTTGTATTTTTTTGATATTGTTCATTTTTATGAATATTGAAAAATACTGCTTTTTAATTCAAAATGCCATTTAATATAATATATTTATATGGTTATATTATCATTTTTAATTGGTTTTACAATCTAATTATATTAAATTTTTACCATTTAATCTAATTTTTTTCATTGGATGTAATTTCACGTTGAAATTGGACATAAACAAGTGTCAATCTTTTGACAATTATTATTTCTTAAAAATATACTTTTTGTTTTGACAATGAGAATTAATTTCAAATTAATTTCTGCCACTTCTGTGTTTTGAATTTGGAAACATTTATTCCATATTTATAATCGTGAGGTCCAAAGAGTGTAAATAGGTATTTTTTATTTCTATAAATTATGAATATTTACATGAGTAAATATTTTATTTACCATGGTTAAAAGGTAAATAAGTTAGATAAGGGTAAAAAAATATTATTATAATAATATTAAGTTACTCTAACATGTTTCCTAATCCTATTGGTTGATACATGTCCGACCATGGGCATCCTTGGGTCGATTTCGAGACCCCATGGAGCCAATTCGGAGTGATAATGAGACTTTATATTAATTAATTTAAAGTAAAGACAAAAATAACATAATCATACATCGTTTAGTAAATAAATTTTTACATGGGATTATATAAGTTATATTCTAGAATATATGTATTCATTTTAAAAAAAATATAATTCCTACATCCTGGTAATTTATTTATTATTTTTAGACATCACATAAATAAAATTACTTATGACACAATGATGATGCAGTTATTACCATATTAATGAATGATTTAAATAAATGAGATTAAAAAAATTAACAAAAAATCCAAATATTATCCAATTCTTATTTGATGATTTTATTTCGAACATGAGTCATATTATCTTCGAATTTAATGAGTTTTATCCCTTTAAAAACTAAAAATAAGTTTATCATAAAAAAACACATTCATACTTTCCCTAAAGAGCCCCTCCTCCCCCTTATAAAAATCCATCACCCCTATCCCATTACGCACACCTCTCAAGCCCATTGGATTGCTAAAAATATGCCCAATTAATATTCTTACGTCCCTCTCTTCCACTTAAAATCATTCCCCCAGGCAGAATGAAATTCAAGTAAACCTTTTTGTTCAAACCAATATGAGATACCCCATTTAAAGTTAACGTCTTCTCTTTTGTTTTTTTCTTTTATTTTACTTATCCAACCCCCTAAAAAATATTTATTTGTTTTTTATAACAAAAATAGTATCCAAAATATTATATTATTTTGGTATGATAAGGATTCTAACTACACATCCACACACCTCAATCTAAAGGATATTAACATACTGTTTCTGTGGACGACGAACTACTGCCTCACGAAACGATGAATGTTCAAATATCTCCAACTGTCTCTCATGGTGGACATTATGATAGAAATATATTTATATATTATATGTATTATGTTTATATTTACTCTAGTATTCTGTATTTTTAAATTATATCATACCTTTATGGTTTCAATAATGGGTAAATACGATAATTTCTTTTGAGGAAGTGTTGACTACCACCCCCTCAATGTGATATGACACATTCATGCCATATGTGGGACTTATAAAAGATGGATTTAATGAAATTATATATGATATTATAATAAAATTATAATACACCTATGTATCATTATGTTTTCATTCTATTAATATATATAATAGAAATGAATGTAGCCTTCATGCTTATGTACGACTTACCGTCTCCATGAATGGTCAGTTTCATTATTTATCTCCAAATGTTATGTACTATTATCAATACCTATATATATTGGATATATATATGATATATATCATATATAAATAATTAATATCATTATTGTGATAATATAATTCTTTCCACATGGACAACTTGTAAATATAAGAATTTCATTTTTGACTCAAGTACCAAATATCGAAAAAACGATCATTATTAACTAAATTGATTATATAATGTTTATAACATGGTAATAAGTTATACAAAAGAAATAATAAACCTGAAAATGGTTCTAAATAATTTATAAATTTTCTTTACTTTTTTATTCTGGAGATTAAAGAACAAACGAGTCAAGTCAGACATGAGGTAAGGGGTTTTCATCTCACTTTTTATTCCCGTGAGATTAATGAAATATATGGAACTATTTCATTTTGTGTGGTGTATGTACTCACCATGATTTTATTAATTAAATAATATACCTTAATTTATGGGTATTTAAATCTTTGTTATATGAGCCTTCTTTCATGGTCTGTATGTTTCTTATGTTCCCAAAGCGGAAAGGGAACATCTTAACCGAATTTCTATTCTTTGGGATAAAATTGTACATATTAATTATATCATTATATGAATATGTGTGAATGAAATATGATTGTTTAACAATTAAAATACAATTATATTGGGTGTATTTATGTTTTTAAAAAGTAGTTATTTCATTTATTTATCATTAATGTATTGATATTTTCTTTGTGTTGGAACCTTTGACCATCCTCTTTTAGTCAATGACTACTTTTATTATATGTCTTTTAATTTCCATTTCCATATTTTGGGATATGTTCCTATATATACTTATTGTTGTAAATTTTATGTCCAAGTTATGAGATACCATTTTCTTTCTCATCAAATCATTTCATAAATTTTTATGTAACATCGTTATACTGGCCAATTTTCATAAGGGAATATGTCCCAATCTCATTTCATTTCTTTCATATCTTAATATTGTGCACATTTATTATCCTATAATGTGTATATACTTCCTTTTTACAAATTATATCATGAATATACTTATTCCCATGATATTATAATCTTTGAATTGTTTTATTTCTCAATTATTTGTAATCAATCATCTCTCATTGGATTAGAAACTCTTTAATTAAAATATCATATTAAATGTTTTAAATATTTAATCATCTAAATCATTCTCATTAATTTACATGTATTAAAAATAATTTTATGGATTTATTTATATGGAAATTAATGTTTTGAAATTAAAAATTCATTCTAAATCTTGAAAGTGTTATGGGACACTTTGATTCAAATCTCAATTTATTAAATTTTTTAAATGGTTTTGAAAATAGTTTGATAAAGCATTTATTATGTCAATATCTTAAAGTGATATATTTTGATTTCAATTGGTGAATGTTATATTAACTTTATGCTTGTTTTATGTGTTATGAATATGTTATGGTTATTGGGAATTCTTTAAGTATACTGGTGGTTCCATGATAAATCGGGTGGCGGGTGAGCCCAAGATAGTTCTCCAATGCATTGGGTAACATGACAGAGGTAAACATAAATGTTTCTCCTAAGAGATTTATTTAATATACTTCTATGGGTATTCAAAATATAACTATTAGGACTCAACCTTAAAAAATTATATAATCTTGAATTAAATGAATAATTTACATTGATGATCTTTTCAGGCTTAGAGTTTTAGAGAGTAAGGCCATAACTATTACATTATCTCTCAAAAATTACAAAATAGACACTTCTACTCAGTTTCCATTATTATCATAAAATAAAAAATATTGAAAAATATTATTCATGTCTAGTTCCATGTTTTAGACAACATGAATTTCCCTTGATCCCATCCTTGACCCTATTCTTCTTCAAGTCATGTGAAAAAAATTTCAAAACATGGGATGAGCATAAAAAGCTCAGTAAAGGTTATAAAACAATGAAAGAAAAGATTAGTTCATCAATACATACATAACATATGATCTTTAACATACCGCATGAAATCATAAGATTTATGAATAACACATTGAAATAATACATCATATTGGTAACTTTTGGCATCCATATCATAGTTACATTATAGCTATCACAGCTACGTAAGGAGTTACATTTTGAATACCCATCATAGTCTATTACATAAATCTCTTAGGAGAAACATTCAAGTTTACCTTCATCATGTTACCCAATGGATTGGAGAGATATCTCAAGATCACCCACCATAGGTTAATCACGGAACCACCAATATACCGAAACTATTCCCAAGAACCATAACATATTCATAACACATAAATCAAACATAAAGGTAAGATAAAATTTCAACATTTCAATCAAAATATATCATTTAAATATATTTAAATAAAATATACATTATCAAAACCGTTATCCAAACCAAAATATGTAAAAGTGTATGTGGTATTTATTTTCCTCTTAAAAACATTATGACTTATTAAGGAAGCTAAAGATCAAATAATACACGCATCGCTGGAAAGATCACTGTCACCGCTCATGTAAAAAACATCATTTTTGTCGTTTAGTAAAATTCCTTGTATACAAAATTCCATTTGAATGAAATGAAATTTCAAAGGTGTTTATATATCTTATTGAAGAATGTCGTGTATAGAACAAAATATGCCTTAATGATAGGAGATTGGAGATGAAGTCTCTTACCTCATGTCTGAATTGACTCGTTCGTTCTTTAATCTCCTGAATAATATACTAAAGTTAATTTTTACATGGTTAAGAACCGTTTTAAAGTTTATAATTCTTTTAAATTACTTATTATAATGTTATAAACATTATGCAATCATTTATGTTAATAATTTTAATTTTTTCGATATTTGGTACTTGAGTCAAAAATAAACTTCTTATAATTACATGTTGATCATGTGGTCAAAATTCTATTATCCCCAGAATGATATTAATGATTTAGATATAATATATCATATATATACAATATATATATGTATTTATAATAGTTCATAAAAATTATAGGTAGGAAATGAAATGCATCGTTCGTGGAAATGGTAAGACATACGTATGAATGAACGCTACATCCATTTCTATTTCGTATATTAATGGAATTAAAACATAATGATACATAGGTATATTATAGTTCCAGTATAATAGAATATATAATATGATTAAATCCATCATTTATGCATCAAAAATATGGAATTAACGAGTTATATCACTTTAAGGGGGTGGTAGTCCGCACTTCCTCAAATGAGAGTATCATATTTAACCACTATGGAAACCAAAACGGTATTCTATAAATGAAAAATAAAGAAGCATAGATACAATATAAATAAAATATATATCACATAAAAATAAATTTTAATCTTAATGGACCCCATAATAGGTGGTAGGAGATAATTGAACAATCATTGTTTTGTGAGGCATTATAAACGAAACAAATAAAAAGAGTTTAGGGGGTTGGATAAGGAAAATTAAACAAAAGAAAATAGGAGAAGAGATTACCTTTAAATCGGGTATCTCGTTTTGGTTTGAACCAAAAGGTTTACTTGAATTGCCTTATTCCTAAGAGAAGGCCTCTAGGAGGAATAGACGGATGTAGGGATCTTAATTGGGATGAGGTTGGATGAGCCAAGGGGCTTGAGAGGTGTGAGTAATGAGTTAGATATGAGAGGTTTTTATAAGGGGGGAGGAGGGTCTCTTTATGAATGTTTGAAACTATTTTTTTATTATATAATTATATTTGGTTTCTAAATTTCCAAAATATATTTCGGTCAAAGATAAAATTACTCATGGTCTAAATAAAATCATCCAATAAGAATTGGACTGGTTTTGGATATTATTGTAATCTTTATAATATTATTTATTTAAATCATTCATTAATGAGGTAAACACTACATCATTATTGTGTCATGAATAATTTTTTTATTTGATGTCTAAAAATTATAAAAAAATAACTTGATGTATGAAATCTTATTAGGTTTAAAATTCATATTCTAATCAAAGTGATAACTTATATTACCCCATGTAAAAATTTATTTATTTAAATATATTTCTTTACGTCATTTTTTCCTTTACTTTATGTTAATTAAAATAAAGTGTCATTATCACTCCCATGTGGCTCCATGGGGTCCCAAAAACAACCCAAGGATTCCCATGGTCGGATATGTATCAAATAATAGGATTAGGACACATGATAGGTAATTTTATATTATTATAATAATAATTTTTTACCCTTATTTACCATATTTACCCTTTAACTATGGTAAATTAAAATTTTAATGATGTAAATATTCATAATGTATACAAATAAAAGTTTCCTATTTACACAATTTTGGTCTCCTGATTCCAAATATAAAATATATTTTTCTAAATTCAAAACACAGATGTGGCAGAAATTAATTTAAAATTTATACATGCTGTCAAAACAAAAAGTGCGTTTTTACGAAATAATTATCAAATTATTGGTAATTGTTTAAGCCCAATTTCATTGGGAAATTACTTACAATGACCGAAATTGGATTAAATGGTAAAAAATATTATAATTAATCTTTGAAAATAATTAAAAAGATAATATAATGATATAAATAAATTAGATTAAAAGGTAGTTTTGATTTAAAATACAATATTTTTAACTATTCACAAAAAAGTTATCTTTGTGAGAAAAATAACTAAATTTCACCAAATTATATTTGGAAGACCCTATTCTAAAGATTAATATTTTTTTTGAAATAGAACATATAAAATTGAGAAAAAAAATATTTTAAAAGGGTTCACCATCAAAATGTAGTAAATCGACCTTTTAATGAATATAAAATTATTTTTGCTTAAAATTGGATTCATTCACATTTTAAGCCTTTAACATCTATTGGATAAATGTAAAAAAATTTAAAAAACTTTTATAATCATATTTTAGTTATTTCTATTCCTTCCTTCTAATAAAACAACTTGGCGTTAACTACCATTTAATATAATAATATTATATTATTAGTGTGCAACGTAAGATTTCAATGAAACCAGTTGTTGCGCATCGGGAACGCCATCAAACAAATCATCCCCTTCAAATTAAAATTAATATTTTATTCAAAAATATTAATAAATATAAATTTTTTATATTTCTTTATTTACTTGGGATGTTAAATCATTTCCCCCTTTTAGAAATTGTGTCCTCATAGTTTTATTCACTTATCAAATAAATGGAGGTATTTATCTCTCATAGCATTTTCATATTCTTACATTGCATATTCAACCATATAGTTTTTCCAAAAAACCATTACCTGGTGAATTACTTTATTTCGCAACACATTCATTCTTTGGTCAAGAATCTGGACTAGCTGTTTCTCATAAGAGAGATTCTCTTCCAACTGGACTACCTCTGGATTTAAAACATGAGATGGATCTGGCATATACTTTCTCAACATTGAAATGTGAAAAACATTGTGTACCTCGGAAAAACATGTAGGTAAAGCCACTCTGTATGCAATTGATCCAAAATGATCAAGGATTTTATAAGGTCCAATGAAGATTTGACTCAACTTTTCCTTCTTACAAAAATGCATCTCACTCTTCCATGGAGAATATTTTAGAAAGACACGATCACCTACCTCAAAAATATGATCATTCCTCCGAATATCCGCAAAACGTGTCAACCTGCTCTGAGATATTCTCATTTTCTTCTGAATAAAATGAACCTTTTCTGCCGTCTCTTTTACTAATTCGGGTCCCATTATCTTTCTTTCACCTACTTCATCCCAAAAATCTGGAGTTCAACAATGCTTTCTATATTATGCATAAAATAGAGCAATATGTTTTCTAGAATGAAAACCATTATTATAATAAAATTCAACAAAAGAAAGATGTTGGCCCCAAATTACCTTGTAATCTAGTGAACAAGCACATAAAATATCCTCCAAGGTCATAATTTTTTCATAATTACTACTCATTTTACTAAGGATGAAAAGATGTACTAAAATTTAATTCAATATCCAACGAATTTTGAAGGCCCTTCCAAAAGATGGATGTAAACCTGTGATCATGATCTGATTCAATGGAGAGGGGAACACCATTCGACCTGACTATCTCTTTAACATACAACCATGAAAGTTGATCTAGTGAAAAATTATATCGAATAGAAAGGAAATTAAAAGATTAATCCAATCGATCAACAATAACCTAGATTGAATTATTACATCAAGATGTGTTTGGTAATTGCACAACAAAGTCCAAGGATATATCTTCCCATTTCCACTCTGGCGTTGGTAATTATTGACGCATCCCTTTTAGTAACTATCGCTCTGATTTAACCTGATGACTAGTCAAAGACTTCACAGTAAAATCATCAATATCTCTTTTCATTCCATCCCTCCAGTAATACTACTGATGATCTATGTATATCTTAGTACTACCAATATGAACTAATAATGAAGAACTATCAGCTTCACATAACAACTCATTCTTCAACATTGAATCACAAGGAACACATAATCTTTTTCCAAATATCAAAACAAAATCATTATCAGTGTTAAAATAAGGCAACTTACCCTTCTGAACCAACTCTACCTTTTTCTACAACTCACTGTCTTCCTTCTATACTTGTTTAATTCTGTCTGATTGAGATGATCTCACTAACACCTAAAACCAAACCAAAGAATTTATTGCACCAAAAACATCTATTCCAAAGTTCATCAAATCAAAAGCCAAAGGGTCTCGTTCCAAACGTACATTGGTTAATGTAGCAATAATTTTTCAAATCAAAGCATCACCCACTTTATTTGCTTTTCTCGAATTGTAATGGATTGTGAAATCACAATCCTGGATTAATTCCAACCATCTCCCCCATCTAATGTTCAATTATTTTTGATTGAATATATCCTTCAAACTTTTGTGGTCAGTATATATTTCACATTTTACTCCATAAAAACGATGCCTCCAAACTTTTAAAGAAAAAAACAATAGCATCAAATTCCAAATAATGGGTAGGGTAATTTAACTCATCAGGTTTCAACTAACGTGATGCATAAGCAATTACCTGATAATTCTTCATAAATATATAGACATGTCCTTTCAACAAATCATAACTATAGATTACAAACTCACCATTTCTGAATGGTAGTTCCAAAACTAGAGCATTTACCATTTTTTTTCAATTCTTGAAAATAATCATCACATTCTTTTGTCCAGATAAACATAACACATTTTCAAGTTAACATAGTCATTGAACTAGATAACTATTCAAAATTCTCAAAAACGTTAGGTAATAAACTACTAAACAAATAAAACTATGGATCTCGGTTATATTTGTGGGTCTTGGCCATTATTCTACAACTTTTGTTTTAGCAGGATCAATAGTTGTGCCATTTTTTTAAACAATGTGACCATGGAATGAAATTTGTTGTGTCTAGAAATCAAACTTTTTGAATTTCTTATATAGTATATTTTCTTTTAAGGTTTGAATGAAAACACTTTAATGACTTTCATGTTCCTCTTTAATTTTGTAATAAAAATAAAAACATCATTGAACACAACCACAAACTTATCCAAAAATTCACAAAAAATTCTATTGATAAGATACTTGAATATAGCAGGTGCATTAGTTAACCCGAAAAGCATAACTACAAATTCATAATGGCCATATCTAGTATGAAATACGGTCTTTGGAATGTATACATCCATTTATTTCAACTAATGGTACCCTGACCCCATGTCAATCTTTGAAAAATACTGAGCTCCTAGGATCTGATCAAAAAAATCATATATATGAGGAAAATGATAATTGTTATTAAAATTGATGTTATTCAATGATCTATAATCAATGAAATGTATCATTTAATCAAATTTATTTTTAACAAACCAAATAGGCGCACCACATGGTGATGTGATAGGTCGAATGAATCCTTTATCTAAAAACTCCTGTAATTGCTTATTTAACAACAAAAGTTCAATTTTATCCATTAGATAATGGGGTTTTGAAATTGGCTTATCATTAGGAACTAAGTCAAAAGTAAATTCAAATTCCCAATCAGGTATAATACTAAACAACTAATCAGGAAATATATCAAGGAACTTATTTAAAAGTGGAACATCATTAATATGAACAGTTCCTTTGTTTTCAAAAATATTTGCAAGGTAACATTCATTTCCTTCTTTTACTAGTTTCTCAGCTTCATGATATGTTATGCAAAGTAATGGTTTATTCTTGTACACAAACTAAATATCTTTCAGAAAATAAACCTCTTTATCTCTACATTCAATCTTAGCATGATAAACAGAAACCCAATCCATACACAAAATAACTTCAAACTCTACTAGAGGTAAATCACTAAGGATTGTAGGTAAGTTCTTTCCGCACACAAGGATATGAAGGTTCTTATAAATTTTTTGTCTCAAAATATCCCCCCGTTATTTTTACGATAATTTTAAAATTAATATCTTGATATGGAATTCCAAGTTTACTAGAAAACTTCTCCGAAATGAACGAATGTGTATACCCTGAATCAAATAACACATTGTCATAATCTGACCAAACAAACATTGTACCTGATACTACTTCATTCGATGGACCAACTTTTGCTGAAGTAGATGGAAAGGATTTCAACACCCCTTTTTTCTTCTTGTATGGATACTTTCTCTATGTTTAGTTCATCTTTGGACAAACATTTTCATAATTACCCATTTCATTGCACTTAAAACATTTTTCTGACTGTAAATCATATTTTCTCTTACCATTACCCACCTCTTTTTAAGTACAATTATGATCCTTATGTCCCATTTGACCACATCGGTAGCACTTACCAGAATTATAAAGACACTCCCCCACATGATTTTTACCATAATTTTCACATAATGTAAACTTATGTTTCTTACCATCCGATTTTTTTTAAGAGTTCTTCCCTTTCGCCGGCTACCTTGACCTCTTATTCTGCTTTCTTCCAAAGAGTACTTGATCATCAGAAAACTCTATTTACACCATCTCCACACATCGAACAAGTTTTTCATAACTTTTGAACTCATGAGAAGATAAATACCATCGATATTTGGATTTAATCCTTAGTAAAAATGATTTATTTTACTATAAAGATCTCATATGAAATTGGGATCATTCCTTTCCAATTGAGTGAATTTTACTTCATAATCAGCCACTGAGTCATCCTCCTGTCTCAATTCTTAGTATTGTTTTTATATCCTAAGATGAAACAACTTAGGAAAATATTTCTCAAGAAAAGTAATTTTGAATTTATCCCAATCAAGAGAATCAATCTCCTCACTTTACCTGATATTTTTCACCGTAAATCACCACTTATCAGCTTCACATTCAAAATAGTAAACAACGAGACTAACCTTTTGATGTTCTGAACACCCCATGACATCAAAAATATTCTCCAGCACATTAATCTACCATTCTTATAGAACATGGTAAGATAATCATATGAATGATTAGGGATGTTGCATAATGAAATTATTTACTACTGAAATGTTCTTCTGTGGTTGATCTGACTGAACTCATGCATGGATACCACCACCATTTATATCATGAGTCATCGCTGCAATCATTGTGAAAAAATGTTTAGTTCTAATTTCGACCATCTTATGTTTCAGTTTTGGAAGGTTGTGTTCTTCCTAATGTCATCCCATCACATCTGCCCTGTTTCCTCTACAGAAAACCTTTCAGAACAAATAAATATCTTTGGCGATGCAACATTTTAATCTGTAAATTCTATATCATTTTAATCATACCCTAAACTAATTTATGGAAATTAATTTAATAACATTCTATCTTGTAATGTTATATATAACGACCTTTGATACCAACTCTAAGGACCCATCCTTAAAACAATACATAATATTGTATTAAATGAATAATTCACAATGAGGATCTTTTCAGGTTTAGAGTTTTAGAGAGTTAGGCCACAACTATTACATTGCATCTCAAAAATTAAAAAAGTAGACACTTCTACTCAGATTACATTTTTTCATAAAATAAAAAATATTGAAAAAAGAGTCATTTCCAGTTCCATATTTTAGATAGCTTGACTTTCCGGTGATCCCATCCATTACCCTATTCATCTTCAAGTCATGTGAAAAACATTTCTAAACTTGGGATGATCATAAAAATCTCAGTAAGGGTTATAAAACAAACAATGTAAACATTAGTTCATCAATACATACATAAAATATGATGTTTGACATACCTCATGAAATCATATGATTTATGAATAACACATTGAAATCATAAATCATAAAAGTTACTTGTTGTATCCTTATCATACTTACATTATAGCTATCAAAACTGTGTAGGGAGTTACATTTAGAATACCCATCGCAGTATAGTCCCTAAATCTCTTAGGATAAAAATTCATGTTTACCTCCCTCATGTTACCCAATGCATTGAAGAACGATCTCAGGCTCACCCACCCTAGGTTTATTATGGAAGAAACTGTATACATAAACAATTCCCAAGAACTATGAAATATTTATAACACATAAAACAAACATAAATGAAAGATAACATTTTCACATTTTAATAATAATTTATCATTTAAATATATTGAAATTAAAAATCTATTATCAAAACCATTTTCAATACAAAAATACGTAAAGGATTATGTGGTATTTATTTTCCATTTAAAAACATTACAACTTGTTAAGGAAGCCAAAAATCAAATAATATTCATGGCAGTGGAAAGGTTATCGTCACTGCTCAAGGAAAAAAACATCCTTTTTTTTCATTTAGTAAAACACCTTGTAGAAAAATATTCCCTTTGAATGAAATGAAAAGTAAAAGGTGTTTACACTGCTTATAAAATAATGTCTTATATAGAACAAAATATGCCTCAATGAAAGGAGACTGAAACAATGTCCCTTACCTCTTGTCCGAATTGTCACATTCATTCATTAATATCTTGAATAATAAACAAATGTTAGTTTATAATTTCATAAGAAACTTTTCCAAGTTTATTATTCCTTTTATATTAATTATTACTATGTTATAAACATTATGTAATCATTTATGTTAATAATGGTCATTTAGTTGATATTTGGTACTGGAGTAAAAAATAAACTTCTTATAATTACAAGGTGTTCATGTGGTCAAAATTTCATTATCTCCACAATTATAGTAATGATTTAGATATCATATATATATATTATATATCCAGTATATATATGTATTTATAGCATACATAACAATTGGAGGTATGAAATGAAATTCACCGTTCATTGTGACGGTAAGCCGTATGTACGTATGAATGCTACTTCCATTTATATTTCTTATTTTAATTGAATTAAAACATAAAGACACATTGGTATATTATAATTCTAGTATCATATCATATATAATATCATCAACTCCATCCTTCATACATCAGAAAAATGGCATTAACGAGTGATATCACTTTGAGGGGCGGTAGTACAAACTTCCTCAAATGAGATTATTGTATTTACCCACTATGGAAACCATTAAGTTATTCTATAAATTAAAAATAAAGAAGAATAGAAACAATATAAATATATTATATATCGCATATAAATATATTTTCATCTTAATATTCACCATAAGAGGTGCTTGGAGATAATTTATCAATCATCATTTCATGAGGCGTTAGTTCACCGTCCACAGAAAAAATATGTTCTTTACCCATTAGATGGAGGTGTTCATAAGTGTAGTTCAAATAATTATCACAAAAAAACCTAGTATATTGAAGATACTGGTGTTTTAATAAATGAAATGAATAAAAAGAGTTTATGGGGTTGGATATGGAAAATAAAACAAAAGAACTAAGGAGAAGACATTACCTTTAAATCGGGTATCTCCTTTTGGTTTGAACCAAATAGATTACTTGAATTTCCTTCTGCCTAAAGGAAGGATTATAGGAGTAAGAGAGGATTTTATGGAGATTAATGGAGAATAGGATGGATGAGACAAGGGTCTTCAGAGGTGAGATTAATAGGTTAGAGTTTAGAGATTATTTTAAGGGGGATGAGGGTCTCTTTTGGAAAGTGTGAAACTACTATTTTATTATATAATGATTCTTGATTTATATATGTCCAAAACATATTAAGGTAGAAGATAAGATGTATAATTTTCAAAATAATATCATATAATAAAAATTGGATAGGTTTTAGATATTATTTTAATTTTTATAATTTTATTTATTTAAATAATTCATTAATAAGGTAAACACTACATCATTATTGTGTCATAAATAATTTTATTAATTTAATGTCTAAAAATTATAAATAAATACCATTATGTAGGAAATATTTTTAGACTTCAAATTAATATTTGTAGTCTAAGAGATAACTTTAATAACCCCATGTAAAAATTGATTTACAAAAAGATATTTGTTTATGCCAATTCTTCCTTTACATTTTGTTAATTAAAATAAATTGTCCTTATCACTCCAATGTGACTCCATTGGGTACCAAAATAGTCCCAAGGATTCCAATTTTTGGATATGTATTGGACAATAGAATTAGGACACATGTTAGAGTAAGTATATATTATAATAATAATATTTATTTACCCTTATTTAGTAGATTTACCCTTTAACTGTGGTAAATAATATTTTTACTTAAGTAAATATTCATAATGTCTAAAAATAGAAGTTACCAATTTACACAAATTTTAACTCCTGATAAAAATATGAAATAAATTTTTCCAAATTCATAATATAGAAGTGGAAGAAATTAATTTAAATATTAATTCTTGTTTTCAAAACAGAAAACCGTGTTTTTAAGAAATAACTATCAAAAGATTAACACATGTTTATGTACAATTTCAATGTGAAATTACTTTGAATGACCAAAATGAGATTAAATGATAAAAATATTTTTTAATTAAACATTAAAACCAATTAAAAAGATAATATACCAATATGAATAAATAGGTTAAAAGGCAGTTTTGAATTAAAATACAATATTTTTCACATTTCTTTAAAAATGAACTTTACCCGAAAAATAACAAACTTCCATCCAAATTATATTTTGATGTCCCGATTCTAAATAATAATATTTTTTTTTCAAATAGAACATATAAAAGTGACACAAACAAGATTTAAAAATTGTTCGCCATCAAAAGGTAGTAAATCGACCATTTATAGAATATTATACTATTTGTGCTTAAAATTGGATTCATTGAAATTTTAAGCCTATAACTTGTTTTGAAAAAATGTAAAATCATTTAACAAACATGTATAATTATATTATAGTTAGTTTTAGTCATTCATACCAATACAATGGCTAGGCGTTAACTACCATTTTAAAATAATAATAATATATTATTAGTACGCAACGTAAGATTTCAATGAAACTTATTGTTGCGTATCGGGCACGCCATCGAACATAGCTTCCCCTTTAAAGTAAAATTAATATTTAATTCACAAATATTAATAAATATGAAAATTTCCTATTTTTTTATTTACCTGGGATATTACAGTAACTCCCTACATAGCTATGAAAGATAAAATGTAAGTATGTTATATATTCCCTAAGTTACCTTTAAGATTTATGATTTCTATGTGTTGTTTTTAAAAATTATTATTTCATTGATTTTTATGTATTGATGGACTGAGATTTTCCTTCTTTTTTTTATAACTCTTACTGAGATTTTTTTCCCATCCCAATTTTTTTAAATGTTTATCACATGACTTAATTATGAATGGGGTCAAAGATAGGATCAAGGAAAAGTAATGCGTTATAATACATGGAACATGACCTGTTTATTTTTTTTAGAGTTTTTTTATGAAACAAATTGAAACTGAGTAGAACTGTATACTATGTAATTTTTTGAGATGTAACATAATTTTTATGTCTTAATAATCTAAAAATATAAACATGAATGGTTCCTCAATGTGAATTCTTGATTTAACTCAAGAGTAAGTAATGTTTATGGTTGGTTCATTACATTTAGTCCCAATTAAAATTCCACTGATACATATTTTTTGTAATGAATCATTTCAATTTTTTGCGGTTTATATACCATGCCTTTGGAATGTAATATCTTGAGTACTTCATTATTCATAGTATTTTAATTTTAAAATTAAATGATTTCATCATGTAATCCATTAATTGAAAATTATCATGTCGTAAAAGGTATTTTACTAGTTGAATCCACTTTGTTTTTATCCCAATATGTAATTAAATTGTAAATTTATTTTAATCATTTTTCATTAGACAATAAATTTGTCTAAAATATCCATATTCATTAATGAGGAATAAAAATATTTCATAAACCTTATTCGTTTATTTAATAATGTTATTTAATCAATATTTATATGAATTAATTGGATAATATTGATAAATTTGTATGTTTTACTCAATATAAATATTTTATGAAATGTCATATTGATTCATTAATTAAATTGATTATTTTATATATGAAAAATGATTTGGATATGACTTAATGGTTGGGTCCTAGTATAATATATCTCCTAGATGCATTGGTATGTATTATTGGAATGTTTATGTATGCCATATTAAATTTTATTTGACATGTAGTGGTTAAATTGTGTCATGAATGGTCTTCATAGTAGAAGTACTATAATTTCATAGATAATTGAATCTAATAATTATGAATTACCCTAATTAAAAATTAAATTACAATTACCCTTGAAATGTTTTCATTGATGTTATGTATATATGAATTTAATTCTCCAATTTTATATTAAATGGAATGTGATTGAATTTATATAGAATTCCATATTTATTATTCCTTATCAAATAATTTCATTGTCTTATACCTTATTATTTACCATTCAGTATTGATCATGCAAATGGATTAATTATAAATTTCACTCTACCTAAACCATACTGAGAATTTTATCACAACCTAATTTTATATTCATTCCCTAGGATTCCATGAAGAGTAATAGTTTTTTTATTTAATGATATACACGAGGGAATATATTAGTATTGAAGTGAAAAACAATATTGTAATTTTTTTATTAATTTTTAATTCTAGAATCAACATGGATCTATATTACAAAGACTACTAAAATATTTATTCTTTCCCGATGTGATACTTTTTAATTTATAACAATGTAAAAATGGAAGAACCGTATTAGGGATATTGGGGTCGAAGTTATTATAGATTGTATCTAATAATGTCTAGTAGAAATCATGGGAAATAACAAATAGAATAATAAATTATAGATTGTATTTCTAAGAATATCATTAAGGATTATTAGTTAAACATATCAATGTTTTTTATTATAATTAATATTCTATTTTCCTAAAAATATATCCCTAAATGGATTATAAAAGTGAATTTTATTCGAGAGCATAGGTACCCAGGGGTAATATCATCAAAAAAGATAATCGTGCTTGACTCACGTGTTTCCTAATACTTGAAATTATGTTTTAATTTTCACCTAGTTTCACTATCATAAGGGATATTCTTAGGATAATTCCAATTTTATTTTAAAAAAATCATAAAATGATTTTAAAATATAAATATCACTAAGGAAACAATGATTATGATTATGAGACTATCTAAACATTAATTTTTATATTCATACTTAGTATTTGAAAAGTTTTGGGATTATAAATTATGAGTCACAATGATATTATCTAAAGTAGTGCATTTGGTAATTTAAAAATGGAACTAAGAAACAAGAATGAGAACATTAAAAATGAAGGTGATAAAATTATTAAGAATTATCATTCCTTTATGTTGTTATTCCAATATATTCATGGGAATAAGTCTCCAAAAATTTCTCATAATTTGTGGAAAAATTATCATATGATAAAAAAATAAATAAAAAACTTATACAGTTATTATGGATTTGATGTAAATGAACAGAATAAGTGGTTGAAATATATTATTATGGATAAATAAAATTATAGAATGGATTATCTTACAAGGTTTTGTTATTGTGGAAAGAAACACATCGATACTTACATAAATATAATTGGAGATTTATATAAGCATACAATGAATTTACACTATGATTTGGACTAAAAAAGTATGAAAAATGATTCCAATATATACCGTTTCAACTACAAGGAGATGAGATACTATATAGATAAATGTCTCAATATTTATAATAATACACCTGTAAATAATTTATGGATCCTGGTGAATCATATGTTGTTAAAATATTTGATTAAAAATGATTAATGTTCTTATTTTTGGAACTAATAATCATGTCATTTGAGTAATTTACCAGTGATAATATGTTAATAAGAATTAATAACAGTTTATGGATTATGTTGCAGTACTATTTCATAATGATTTTAAATGAAAATGATTATGGTACAATTGAAATTGATTCAGTGGAATATTGATTTTTTTTGAAATGCAATGATTTTGGGATTTATAACCCTTAAAATGTTCATGATAATAATAAATCAATTTTTGAATAAATAGAGGATTTATATGGTTAAATAAAATGTTATATTTGAGACAGCTTTGGAACTCATTAATGATTTATTTTCAATTTATTTTATGAAATCATTGATGAATTTTAAAAAATGTATTGATTTAATTGATATATATCATATTATGTGTTTCATATGAGGAATTTGGAATCATTCAAATTCTCAGTATGTTTTTATTATAATTCTATTTAACAATATGATTCAAGAGAATGAATTATGAATATATTCATATGTTAGGTGTGCTACCATTATGAAAAACATCATATTGATTGAACATTAATGATAAGATCATTTTGGGAATTTAATGACATTTAATATAAATGTTTTTTATCATAATCATTTGGAATGGTCAATAAGTTAACCATATATTAAATGGACTAGGGTAAAATTTGGAAATGGTTTTAGTTACTAATTTAATAACTCAACATATGGAAATTTTTTCATATTTGATAACTAGTGCTAACCATTTTTTATCATTATAAATTGATATAGAAGGAATGGATATTAATTATAATATCAATATTACTATCTGAGAAAATGTAATTTCAGTTCTCCAAGAATGAAAAATACATTTTTGAATATTAATTTCTTAGTGTAAGGGGTGAATTGGATATTTATCAAAACACAACCAAATTTTGATATTTTGTTTTTCAAAAAATGTATCAAGTATGAACATATCATTATAATCTTATAGAGAGAATGAATTGATTATCTCTTGGAAAAGGGTATTTAAAAAGAAATATTTTCCTATTATCATAACTTTTTATGATATCAATGAACTTTTCCACAGCTTTGGATTATGGATTTTTATTACTTAACATTATACTAAACATATTATCTATTTCTCTCACTTATTTTTTGGGTTGTACTATTGTCTTCCATGAATGTGTCTTTATTTCACACATTTTTTCTACTATATAGAATATATGCTATGTGATTATTCTAAATGGATTTTATACTTTCATTTATCACTTATTAAGAGAATTTTTTAATAAAACATATTATGATGGATTTTTCAAAAAAATATTTTTCAAATGTTTAACACATTATTCCATGTTCAAGTCAATATTGTGATGAATTAATTTATTAATGTGGTAATAATGTAACCCTATGAAATTATAATGGAGTATTTATTTATTAAATTTCATATGAAAAACAAAAATTTGAATTTATATTTTGTTACATGAAATATAATTTTTTCTTGCATTAAATTAAATGTTTAGTTTATAATGTGTTACATGAAACAATTATATTCTTCAAATGTTATTGTTATATGAAATGTTAAGTTATGAAAAAATATTATTATTATCATTATTTAATATTTTTCCAAGCTATTAGAAGGCTGGGTATGAATTGGATTGTCTTGTTAATGAAAATATATAGTTTAAATATGTTTATATGCTAACTATTTATTTGTAAAATAATTAGAATCATTTGAATGTACAAGATATATTTTGTGAAAAATAATATTTTTTATAAAAGAATGTTTAATCATGCTTGGTAAAAATATTTTAAAAATAACTATTTCCAAAATTTTAAAATTTATATGAAATATTTTATGAATTTTTAATATTAAATATATATTATAGATAAGATTTTGTATTTTTATGTGATGTATAATTTTTTATATGAAGTGAAATATACTAAATTTTAATTAAAAACAAACTTTTGTTTTATTAAATGATAATGTTAAATATGATTGGAATTGTTTTTAAAGTAAACATAGGAAAATTATTGATCCATTAATACAAGTAATTATATTTTAAATTTTTTTATATTTAATTAATATGTAGCAACATTGTAAACATTTGAACATTATCACTTTGAAACTCCACATTCTCATTACGTCTACGTGATGAAATTAGAATTATATTACCCACATTTTTTGAATTTAAATTAGGAAAATGGATTAATGTTTTTGTATCATAATAATATTTATTATATAATAATAGAAAATTAAAATTTTACCATATTTACTAATGAAAATTTTAAAAATTAATTAACATAATTTTGTTTAAAATAAGGTATTTCACATTACATGCATTTGTATTTAAACTATTTATAAAAACATATAGTTTTTTATTTAAAAATTTTTGTAACATAATAAAAATATTTAGGTATAATGTAACTAATAAAAACCATGTTAAATAGTATTATTATTTGATAAAATATCCACATTAATAAAAATATAAAAGTTTCATTGTAGAAAACTAATAGGGTAAAATTATGTAATCCTAAAAAATAATGAATAATGTGATATAAAATTATTTATTTTTTTTCTGTGGGATGTTTATATAGAAAATAAATATCCTCATCTACATTATTATTTAATTTTTTAGCCACATGATGTAACGAAGAACTCCTAATAGAGAATCAATTTGAATATATAATATATTGGCAGTCCTCATCAGCTAGAGAATGGAAATCACTCTCCCCCATTCCTCACACCTCTCAATCCATTTGACTCATAGAAAACATAAAAATATACATCAAAACATCTATACACTCATCTTAAATGTCATAATCCTTTCATACATCAATCCTTTAATAGATTGTGTGAAAACCTAAGTAGGATACCCAAATTATAGGTAATTTTCATTAACAAAGTGTATTAACATTATTTCCCCTCCACCAATTTAATTTTATTAAAATATAATGATATAATATACATAGAAAATCCCATATATTTATATATTTTTAAATTTTGTTAAATATAACAACACACACTTCAAAAAAATCAGGAGACTATTCAATTTTATTAACGGTGGATTAACACCTCTCTAATAGATGTCCTTCATTTTTATATTACAACCTATTAAGGATGGTTATTATGATAAATAAAAAATATATATGTATATATAATATTTATAACATAATTATATATATTAATTATATTATATTATATATAAATCATTACTTTCAATTTCATAGGAGTGATGATATATTTTCTCATGTGTACGATAGACTACCAGCTTAAGAAGTTATGTGGTTCCTCTCTCAATATCATTTTACAAGGAATTTGATTACAAATAATAATAATGACTATATATTATAAATATTAAAAATTTATGATATTAATGAAATATTCAAAAATCTAGAATGATATTCTATTATAATGTTTTTTACACTTAAATATGATAGAATAATTTTTGTACGTGTGGACTACAGCCTTCACAAGGCGATGTACTGTCTTTTCATCATCATGCCACATGAATGAGATATATAAGTATAAATTATGAAAGAAAATTTTATATATCATATTTTGATCATTCTAGGAATTTAAATTATTTGTGACTCCCTTTCCAATATGATCATTGAAATATGAAAAATGTTACTCAAGTGTACATATGGCCAACCGTCTCATTGTTCGTAACATACTTATTTTTTAACCAGTAATAATGTTTGGTTTAAAAATAATAATTTATGTAAAAATATGATATTTATTAAATTATTATTTTTATTTAGATGACATAAATATATAATATTATACTGAGTTATAACATTCATGACAATGAACACAATTGAAAACATTAAAACTAACAAAAAAAATAATGAAAATAATAAAAAATTATTAAAAAAAGATGATAAGATATTATAAGATCATAATACATGATATTAAAATTTTAATATGGTTATTTTGTAATAGAACAAAATTTATAAAAATCTATATATATGATTAAATATTTTCAAGAAAAAGGGATCCTGAGTTATGAGATTTCATTTCATTTTACATTTTATTTAGATTTATTTGATGCTATGAACCAATGAACTTATATATGATGCATATAATACCCTATTGACATGTAATATCATTAATACTTCTTCCTTCATTGTATTTATTGTTTTCGCTTTAATTATTTCATCAAATAGTATTTCACTAAAAAAATGATTTTTTGGTAAATGAAAATAGTGGGTCCAGGTTTTATATATCTATTTTGTTGGTGTGGTTTTTGTAGGATGGGACAAGAATGAAGATGTGTGCGGGTTTGATCCGAAGTTGGTTTAGTGCTCAAGGGTGAAAAAACCAGCCATGGTATTATATCCAGGACTTAGGGTGGTGTAAGTATTTAAAAGACATATGATTGATTTGGCTAGTCCCTCTCACAACAAGAATATGGTCGGGGGAACTCAGGACAGTGAAGTGGCTGACGAAATCCAGGACACATTTACTACTCTTACTCAGGTTCTAGGGGAGTTTGTCGAAGCAGCTAGAGCTGATGTCCTAGCTTCTGTGGCTATGGAATGTCAAAATCCATACTCTAATGCAATGACGGTGTGCGATAGTAGTATCATAGACATTGAAAATGTGTATCATGTAGAGAATAAGTCAAAGGTAGGACATTAGTGAGAGTAGATTACACTTGGGAAATCCAGGCCACCAGATACCAAGAAGGACACCAACTCGAGGGGGGCTCAGTCTTGTATTTCCCTGAAAAAATGTTTTGGGACATTGAGAAATGAGGTAGAGTCTGAGGGATATTCCAAGGGTCCATCTGAGGCTAAGTCTGATAGTTATGGAAAACGTTTTGATGATAATGGGTTGGGAGGGGTTGGAAAAAGATTGCACAACCAAATACGGAAGAAAGGGAACAAAGGGAACATGGACCCATCATGCTACATTGTTTCTAGGAAGCAGAACCTAAAGGGGAACAAAGAGTACCATTACCATCCTAGACCGATGGATACCCGATCATCCAAAAATGATGGGAAACCCAAGGAGCGTGAGTTCAAACTAGTGGAGGGAGTGGATGGACCGCAAGTATTGGTCCCTAAGTCTCATGAGAACGAATCCTCATAGGAAGGAAATCAACACGAGGAGATACACTTGCATACAGAGGAGGTGATACTGGTGGTGGAGGATGATACTTCCCATGGTCTAGAGAGTGAGGTAGGAACTGGTAAAATTGATAAGGTCAATGTTGAGGGAGTGGATGCGCAAGTGAGTGAATCGGTCTCACATGCCTAGTTGGGAGTGGAGGGGTTTCCTTGGGAGCTGGAAGGGGAGGATGTGATCCGGGAATATCCATGGGTGTTGCAATTACAATATTAGGAGGAGATGGTTGAAAAGGTGGTATCCATATGTGCTTCTACTACGGATTTGAAATGGACGAATGAAAGATTAATTCAATTTGACATGAACAAGGTGCAAATAAAGTGGATAGGAAAACAATACCTAATCTTCCTTAGAGGGTTCATTAACAAATAAATAATTGAGTAGGAGTTCTTCTAATCATGGTGTAAGAAGGCCACTAATTTTGAAGACATTATCATAGATGACCTAGGAAAAAAGGTAAAATAATTATCCTATAAACTGTTTAATGAAATTAACCCTAATTGGTTTATGCTAATCTTTAATAATTTTGTAATGTACTTTAGTGTTTGACATATTGGTTGTTCCTTTTGGTTTCACATTTTCACCAAAAAAGTTTCCTTCCTTTTTTAATAAAAATTTATATTTGGATAAAAAAATATTATGAATTACCGAGTTATTTAAATGGAATCTGTTCTTAATTATCTACCATTACTTTTTGATCATCACAATTTATTCATGATAAAATTTTATTTACATAACCCATACTAGGAATTTGGTTACATCGTTATTTTTTTCCTTTAACTCATATAATTGGAAGAGTAGTCTGATTGATATGTAAGAATATTCTAGTGGGAATAATGTTTTCATGAAAAAATTTATGTTGTAATTTGTGTACAAAATTATAATTCATGATTCATATATGTATCTATTCTCAAAATAGGGAAAATATATTTTTTCATTAATGATGTGAATCAATCTATATTATGATTATTTAATATAGAATGCAGTAACTCTACTCCACTAGGTTCGGGGTCACAACACATGACATCACTTGAAAGGAAATCAATTTTAGTGTGAATTTTATTGAATATTATAATTTATTAGATAAAAAAATCATAAATTCTTGACAATGAGGAAATTATTGTCAATAAAATTGAGGATATTATAATAAACCTATTATTTGTGACATCCAAATTTATTTCATGATGAATTTCCAAGTATTTTCCTAAATCATGATGTGGATTTTCCATTTCATATCATATATAGTTCCAGGAATACTTTAAATAATAATTTAACAGTATCCCAGATTGTGTTTTATGAAGTGATTAATCATCTTCAGTAGACTCTAGAAATTAGAATAATAGTCATGTGTACTTTATGGTGGTGTGAACAATTTATTTTATAAGTAAAATTTCCAAATTTATATTTTTATAAATTATTGAGAACTAAAAATAAAATCTATCAATGAAAAATTTAATTTATCATATATTGAGAGCCATTTTGATTAAAATTTTAGAGCTCAATACTTTTTATTGACTGAACATCCTTTTAGATAACATCAACTTAGTGTCAATAATTAGTATTCAAACATGAAAACCATCCATATTAGTTTTTATAATAATTAATTTATAACTAATATCTTTGGACATAAAAAATCCAAGGAATATTTATATATATAGTCGATATAGTCTATCTAGATGACCTTGATCAGTTTGTGGATGTTTTTATTAATTATATTGACATGTATTTAGATAGAAAATACCAGTATTGTGTTAGACTCTACGGATCAAGATGTTTTATAAAAACTTTACCACATATGAACAATAGCTAATGAAATTTTTGATCATGGTTCATATAATTTCCATTCAAAAAATATTTGTGCATCTTTCAATGAATTATGTTATTGTGAAATAGACTAGACCCACAACACTAACTAAGTTAAAAATTTCTCTTCAATTGGATAGATACTATTGATGCTTTGGGAGGGATTTATCATCATTAGAAAATCCAAGTATCATGTTTACAATGAAAGGATCCATGTTCATATTAATATTTTTTTTGGAACCATTCATAGAGATAGAATGAAGGATGTTCATTTTAGATTTTCTTAAACTGCACTACAAATGAGAATTTATTATGGTCGAAGGTAATTAATTGATGATTGGATTATGATTCCTCTTCTTATAGAATGGCATGTTGCTAACTTATACCTCACACAAATTTATATTTCATTTGAAATTATATCAGACTCAGGATTTGGAGTGGGTATTAGTAATTTATTCATCAAATTTTGATCCATTATAAATATTTTGAAAGGATTTATATATAAATAGAATGATAATAATGGTTTAAAATTTATTTTCAAATCATTATAATTTATTATTTTCGCAATTAGGTGATGGAAATTGATTAAAAATTATGATTTATCAATACATTAATAACATGGGAAGGTGAACAACGAGGTTGATCCTCTAATTTAGAATGACTAGGTTAGTTTTTTCATGAGGAGGATAGAAAGAGATATAATGATGATGGATTTATAAAAGATAGACATAAATTCAGTAAATCTAGTATATATCATGTATTTTTATATGAATGACAAACTATTCACCCACTAAATCATAAAATTCATTCTGAATGAATATTTGGATCCATATAATAAGGCGAGAAATGTTTTAAAATTAAATGATGATTTTTATATATTTATATCATTCATTAAATGTATATGTGTCCCCTAATCCCTATTGATGATGTATGAGAAATTGGATAATGCTTAAAATTCACCATCAACATTTCTCCATGGATGTATGAATATGTATAAATATCGAAGATAGTATTTAGAGTTTGATATCATGACAATAGATATTATAGAGTAGGTATTTTAAAATATCTAATATGAGTGATTTATATCTATAATATATAATTATATGGGTATTTTACAATAATTTGGCATAACCTAATGGAAGTGGGAATCAATTACTCTGGATGTCATCATTAGGATACCCAAAACATTTAATTTCTATATTTGTATTTGTTTTTTCTGTCAATAACCTTGTGAAATAATCACATTTTATTATTATAAGGGAAGAAGTTACTATTGTTTAGTTCTCCAGGGTATACACTAAAAATCATTTTTGGTTGTATGGTGTACCACATATCATTTTATATAATAATGTTATTTTGTTATACTTTTTTATATTGGAGTTGTCTTCAATATCCATCACATATAAAATTTACCTTTATTAGTGAATTTAATTCCTTGTTAAAGTAGAATATAAATATGAATATAGATGATCAATTAAAAGAGGGGGTGAATTATATGTTTAAAAAATTTCGTTTTTAACCTTAAAGAAAACAATGCTTAAAAATGTTAAACAAGGTAAATTCACAGGACCACTTTTAGTTATACAATCTGGCTAGGTTTCAAAAATATGGGTCCAGAAATGAAATGTAATAAAATTTTACAGGGAATCAATTATAACATAAATCATATAGAATCTCATTTATCAGAGTATTAAAAATTAGCATAAAGTATAATAAGGTTATACATTCTTCTATTATCAAATTACAGTGGAACTGAACATGAAAAAAACAAGTGATGACTATGAAATATTTTAACCCAATGAGAAGGGTATCCAACAACCTTGAATTAAGGTCCCTTGATTTATACTTTAAAGAAATTCTATCTTACCCCCACCCATGAAATCCCTAGATTGGAATATCAGAATCAATCTTGTTATCCATGCATTCCCTCAAACATTAAGGTATTTGGAAAATCTATCTTCCTATCCTCGGATGTCCTCGGACTTTAAGGTAGTCGGTACCTCTATCATCCTATCCCTAGAAGCCCTCGATTGACCACAACAAAAATATGAGTCACACATAGCACTCCAAACAATATTTTTGGTATGAACAAGGCATGATAGTCTATCTATAAAAATTACTACACCAGCATGAAATCTCTAGAGTGATCAACAAGTAATTCTCGGTTTTGTGCATGTTCAAATGAGCTTCTATTTTTAGGCACTTCTCAAACATTTGACTCCCCACAAAAATGGTCATATTTTTCCATGAATCCTTGAGGGACCAGTACAAATGTCAATAAAACAATAGTTAGTTAGAAACAGATTGTACGACCTCATTTCATAACTATAACAAGTGTAAGGAAAATAAGGTTGCTTAACCAAATATAAATTTTTGAGTCTATAGAAAATAAATTTTGGAGTGTAACCAAAGAAAAATTTAAAGATTATAACACATAGATATTTGGATTCTATTTTTCAAGGAATTTGGAACCTCAATTCTATAGATTATGTTTTCTTAATTATAATGAATTCCTAATCTGAATTCTGAACAATTCTGAGTCTGAATTCTATGGAATTTGGAGTTGGAATACAGAGGAATTTGGAGTCATAATTATGATGAATTTGTAATCAGAATTCTGAGGAATTCAGAATCTGAATTTCTGAGAATTCAAAGTCTGAATTTCAGAGAATTCCTAGTTTAAATTCTAAGGAATTTGGACTCTATATATGGAAGAATTAGGAGTATGAAATTCATAGAATTTGGAGTCTGAATTTCAGAGAATTTAGAGTTTGATTTTTAGAGATTTCAGAGTCTGAATTTCTGTGAATTCAGAGTCTAAATTTCAGAGAATTTTTATCTTGAAAACAAAATTCTCTATAACCATGGATTTATAGTATTCCATGTTTTTATAGGAAAAACAAATTTTATACTTAAGAATAAAATGAGATAGAATTATAGAGACTATAAAATTATCAATGATAACATAGGTAAGGATAAAATTTCCATGGAGAATGAAAGTTTTAATTATTAAGATAAAATATAATTTGCCTTAAGATATAGTGATTATGATTTTCAAAATGTAGAGGAATAGAAAAATCATATGGAAACCTTAATGAATTAACAATCTCCCCCTTTTGGGAAAGCACAAACATCCTTACAAAAAAGAATATAAGGACTTAGAATTTTTAAGAACATGAAAATAAAAATTTATCTCCCTTTACTTATTAATCTTGGTGAATATGAATAACTCCACCTTAGGATTAGAAATACCTAAGGATCATATTATTGACATCCTTAAATATATTTCTCTTTTTCCTATATAATTAAATCTTTTTTGATAAGAACTCCCCCATAGATAGACACCCCCTAACTTAGGGAATTCTATTCTTTACTTAATATTATTTTTTATCATTCCTTTCTCCCCATTTGCGATTTTCAAAAAGGAATATAGGTAATGGAAAAAAATGGTAGCTGAAATATTAGTACTATACAACAAAATTCTTGAATTATAACCAAAGTTTCATTATGATAGGAAAAAAATATACATAGTGGAAAATACAACAAATTATTGGATTATAAAAAATTGTACTTCTTTCTCATTAGGAATTAGCATATTCACAATGGATTTTAGATACTTGAGCTACTTTTTATCCTCCTAAATATGCTTGAGCAACTGATCTTGATATTTACATTTCTTCTCCAAAGGTTTGATCTTTTATTCCTATGCCTTAAGAATTTCTACTTTAGTTTTAAAAAGATTTCATTTCATCTTGAGTTTTTCTTGAATATCTATTATGATATCCCATTCCCTTTTCCAATTCATAGCCACTAAATTAAGCATCCCATTCAGGTCTTTAACTTCCTACTTCTAGGTTGTTTGTTCGAGACTTAGCTTTTCATCAAAACTTTTAGTGTGATCATTTAACAATCCTCAATCGGTGTCAAAACCATCATTCACACATTCTTGAAAATACTCAAGGATTCTCATTTATTCGATTGTTTTCCTTGACCAAAATGTGATTTACTTTCATGATCTTTTTTGAGCTTCATATCCAATGATGAAATATTTGAAATCTTTCTCAAGCCTAACAAATCTATCCATAATCATGGTAATAGAAACCGCTTTATGATTTAATTAGTGCTAAATCAACTAGCACCCTGAGTCTATACTTGGAAACAAGGGAATGGTATAAACCAACTTCTTGAAAGATTGGACTTAGAAGTCTTGTCAAGGAGAAGATGAATCCGAATCAGATTGATTGGTTGGAAAGGATTATTTCTCTGTCTCTATAGCATTTCTCTTCGACAAACCACCATTTTTTTTCTTTTTCACTATGAATTTTTATGGTGTATCAACCAAAACATGTTTTCGCTTATTAGATATTGGAATGATTTTTGATGCTTTTGGAAACTCATGTTCACTATCTTATTGTTGGACTATTTTATATTACTCAGTAGTTTCTTTCTCAGCATCTACCACTAGATCCTCTTGGTGAACAAAGTCATGGTTCTACATTCATCATTAGATGGTTTATTCACATCTTCCTGACCATTATATTTTATCATGGGGTATAAAATATTTAATATTTATCTTGAGATGTATGTATCAATAATTTTTCCAAAGGACTCTCCTTCTTATGGTAATGCTATACTTTCCTTATGAAGTAATCAGTGTCATCCACATCTTCCTCTTCTTCTTATTTTACTTCCTCTTCCTACAAAATTTCACCTTATTCAACTAATTCTGTAATCACAATTTTATTTCCCAAAGTCCATGGGAGTGATTTATTCAAAAACAATTCTGATACATGAATTTGTTTAGAAGCATTCTAAGGATCCTTGAGAAGATATTGACCAATATCAGCCTCCGACATCTTCTTCCTCTACTTATTTTCATTTTCATGGTTCTCAAGATCTTCCTTAGCCTTTAACTTTAAATATTTTGCCTCATCGGGGTCTAGGAAAAAACTACTATCACCTTCCTTATTATTCATCTTGTATTATTTCCAATTGAAATATACTTCATCCAGATAAGTCTTTTGATTCTTTGGATTAGGTGGTTTTGATTGGGTTTCCATAACAACATGGGATTTTTCTCTTTTTCTTGTTCCTTCTACATCCTCTTCATTTCACCATTCATTGAAGTCTCAGACACTTATGGTTTCATTGATATGGATTCTATTTATTCTTTAGATAAGTCATAAAAATCTCCATATTCAATATTGAATCCATCATTCATCCTTCTAAAAGCAACATCACCCAGAAACATGACCTTAAAATTTCATAGTTTAGAGGTACATGGGATTTTGAATGAATCAAGATAGAGAACAACGAGATTTGAATGAATGTATAGATACATTATAATCTTAGATTTGATAGTTCCATATTTTATATTTTAAATTTTAAGCAATATATACTGCATAAGGTTAATCATTCAGAAAATTACCATAAAATCTAAAATATAAATGTCACTTTTCATTAGGTTTTCCTTATCCCCTTTTTCTCAGAATGATAAACCCCTAAACACATAATTCCAAAAAACATTTAGAAAGATGGTTGGTCTTTGGTGTCTTCACCCTTGACAATCCAAGGCACTCTATGGTATTATCCTTACCAAAACATCCTAAAACATCCAGAAGATTGTGGGTTCATAATTCTACTTCTCCCTCATAAAAGATTCCAAAGATATTAGAATCCATACTGAATGAAAGAGAATAAATTTTCCATAACACTTGAAAGAAAACATATCATTTATGTATTGAACAAAAAGACTTATAGAATAATTAAATTCTACTAGCAGCTGGGGATACACTAGATCCTGTCCCTTTGGTTTTGATACAACCAGAATCTTTGAACCATTAATCTTGATATTCTTTAAGATAAGAGAATCATAATTCACAATGAATTTTGCATCTAATAACCATTCTCTTTATATCTTCCATCCATAGATTTTGTTTACCAATTTCATTTGATTTTGAGGAGAAGCTTCCATAAATATTTATAATTGAGGAAAACCTGAAGAATCAAAACGGGCCTTTAGAAGCGTAATAGGGTTTCAGCACACTAAAGAATTGAAAAAAGTTGTGGGAAAACCATCATGGGGCCTTTATATAGAAGTTTGAGGCATGGATTCATCTTCTCAAAAGGATATAACGATGGTAACATGCTTGATCAGATCTGACAGTTGAGATTGATAGCTGAAGAAGGAATTTGGTTGGTTCCAATGTTTTGGGGTTTTTATGGTAAAAACTTAGATTTATGGAATGTGAATCTGAATATTTTTTAAACAAGATTAATATAATATGAGAATAAAAATAATTATGAAAACATCATTAAGAAAACACACTTTCTAGAATGCTAAAAAATTATCAGTCATATGGAAAATTTTCTTGAATAACATTAGATTTTAAAAAATTATAAATACAAAAAGTTCAATTAAAAATTTGACTACAGAAAAAAATTGACTACAGGAAAAAAATTGTTGACTATGTAAAAATTATTTACTTCAAAAAAAATTATAGTATGAATTTTTTTTAAACCAGAACATTTTTTAATATGAAAAAATATTGACTTCAAAAAATATTTGACTATGAAAATTTGTTGACTAAGATGAATTTTTTAACTACAAAATTTTTTTTACTAAGAAAAAAATATTTTCTACGAAAAAAAAATTTACTATGAAAAATATTTTACAACGAAAATTTTTTTGAATACGAAATTTTTTTGACTATGAATAAATTTTGACTACGTAAAATTTAACTATGAAAAAAAATTTGACCTTCTAAAAAAATGTACTCCCCTAGAAAAAAGAGATTCTTACTGTTAGGAGATAGATTTAAAAAAAATGTTAATATGTGGGGTTACCTTACAGTTTTCATTTTTATATTTTGTTTAATGTATTGAAATAAATCGGAGGGTAATGATTTTGAGAAAATATCATCAAGTTGTTCTTACGTTATGATAAATTAATGAATAATATATCAATTTATTGTGTGATCTATAAGAATGTGATGCCTTATATCTATCTGTTTTTCATGAGAGTGTTGTCCAGTGTTTTTACATAGGGAAATGGAACTATTGTTATCACAAAATATCTGTGATTTGGTAAAACTAATTCCATAGTTTGTGAGTATGTGTTTCATCCACAAAATTTGTGCACAAAAAACTCTAGCTACTACATATTATGATTCAGTAGTGGAAAGATCTATAGAGTGTTGTTTTTTTCATGACCAAAAAACTAACTAATATGCTATGAAATGTAAAGTTCCAGATGTACTTTTCTTATCCATTCTACATCAACCAATGTCAACATCTGAATTTCTTTTAAAGTAAAATCCTTTCCAGATGTATAAAAGAGTCCTAAATCCATGGATCCCATTAAATAGTGAATTTTTTTTCTCACTACTATTAAATGAGATTACATAAGAATAGATTGTTATATTGCACATATGAATACATAAAACATTAAGTCAAGATGACAAGCTTTCAAGTATATTAAGATTTATATCATACCTCTAAATGATGTTTGATCTACATGTTTTCCAAATTCATCAAGATCAAGTGAATTTGAGGAACCAATGGGAGTACTAATACTCTTAGTGTTTTCAAGTCCATAATTTTTTGGAAGATCATTAATATAATGATTTTTGGATATATAAGTTATTTCTAGTTTTTGAGAAATTTTATAACCATGAAGAAATGTTAACACACCAATCAAACAAATATCAAACTCAGATTTCATAAGATTTGAAAATTAATCAGTTATAGATTGCTGAGTTGAACCAAATATAATGTCATCACCATAAATTAAATCATTAAAAAAATTATTATCATTGTTTATAAAAAGGGTTGCATCATTATTTCACCTAACATAGTTTTTTTTAATAAAATCATGTATGTCTATCATATTAGGATCTAGGAGATTTTTTAGTCCATATAAAGCTTGTTATGTGTGAAAACATGTATATTAAGTTTTTTGTCTTTAAAACCCAGAGGTTGTTCAAAAACATCCTCTTGAACATATCCATTAAGGAAATATTATTTTACATCAATTTAAAAAAGTTCGATAAAAAAGAATGTTGCAAAGGGAATTAAAATATGAATAGATTCTAGTATTGTTACTGGATCATAGGTTTCTTCATATTCAATTAATTCTTGATGATTATAGCCTTTAACAACTAATCTAGGTTTATTTCATTAAATGATTCCATTTTCATCAAAGCTATTTCTAAGGACACATTTTACTCCAATAATAGAAGTTACCTTAATTCTTTCAACCATGGTCCAGAATTTATTCCTTTTGAATTATTTTAGTTCATCTTGAAATGCATTAATCCAATAATCATCACCTAAAGCTTCATCAGAATTTTTTTGTTCTAATTATGTAACGGCCCAGACCTCTCTGGCCCATTCCTTTGTCAAAAAGAAGGTCATGAAGTGTTCTGGAGGGTAAAATAGACATTTCCCACACTTTTTAGTATTTTGAAACTACACGTTGTGAAGTGTGAGTACACTCCATGTACCCCCTCGCTGGGTATACCCCGTGTTGAAGGCCGTGTCCTTGTCGGGTGAAATAAATGAGTACACGCCATGTATCCAATACTACACTCCGTGTAGTCCCTCACCGCGTACGTATTACCCTCAAACCGGGTGTTGACCAGTCAACGGCCATGTGCCGTGTTCGAGCCGTGTCCTGGCCATGTGAAATAAATGAGTACATGCCATGTATCCAACACTACACGCCGTGTAGTCCCTCCCCACATATGCATTACCTTTAAACCACGTGTTGACCAGTCAATGACCACGTTCCAAGTTGATGGTCGTGTTGGAAGCCGCATGGTGACCGTGTGAAATAGACAAGTACACACCTTGTACCATAAATTACATGCCGTGTACTTTTGTTTTTCTCAACTATAAAAGGAGGGATCCTCTCCTCCAATTCAAATCACCCCTCTCCTCCCCATTCCTCTGAGCAGAGCTCTCCCAAGAGACTCGAAGGCTCTTTTTCTTCCATAACTTCTTCGTCCGAACTACGATTTACAATCCGTCAGTGGAAATGGGATCGTAACGACAAGACAGAACTTTTGAGTTTATATCCGTTGTCTTTACTTTGGCCTTTCCTTCCCATCTTCCACTTGAGAAGGTTTTTCTGGGTTTTTCCAGAAGCGACAGACACCGACGGATGTCTTCTAAAGTTGATCCGTGGGGAGTGTTGTTTTCAGAACCTATTGAGGTAGGGATCTTACCTTTGTCTCTCTAAATTGTGCATCATGCAGGGTGTGTATCCTCTTGTTTTCATGAGAAATTATTGAACCATTAAACAAATATAATAACTGGTTAAGAATGTGGATGGTGAAGTTGTTATGTTTATCTTTGTTTATCCTATTGTTAGATTGTGAATTGAATATGCTTATGACTACTGAAAATTATGGTCGTTGGGGGACTATTCTTGAGCAATTAAATGTTTCCCTAGGTTTCTATACGGTTTTGTTAATGGAACTTTGTTTAATTTGGATTTTTGATAATCACGTAAAGTTGGTTGATTTAAAATCTGGAACCCTTGTGTGATCACCCCGGTTGAACAAAATGGAATAATGAACATGTGGGTGTTATCATGGATACATGGAATGTGATGGGGGTGTTTTGTGGGTTGTTGTGGATTGAGAGAGAATCTGGGCTGCGGTTGGCTTGATTGTGGGTTGGTGTGAATACTATGTTGGTGATGGGCAGCGGGGCTGCGAGAAATGGTATTAAAGGGATAATGATGTAGGGTGTGGTTGTAGTTATGGTGGTTGGCTGCGGGGCTCCAGGGATGGGCTTGAATGTGTAAAAAATATGGTTTGTGAATAATAAATAAAAAGTATAAGAGTTAATAAATGGTGGGGCATGGTAATAGAACGAGAATAATAATCAATGGGTTGGTTGGTTAATAAGAAGGGACTTTGTTGTGTTGCTTGTGTTTTTCCTAACTTTATTTGTGGATGGCAGGGATATGTTTTACAAACGATCGATGTGGTTGGTTGTGGATAGTTTCCCAGTAGTTAAGGAACTAATAAACTGATTCTGCTGAAACATGAAAACCTAAATGGGGTTGGGGTTTTTTGTTGTATGCATGCTTCGTAGTAGCAGTGCCAAGGCATGTGCTTAGTTCTCTTATTAGAATCCATAGGTTGGGATGAGGGTTTGGTGTGTGTGTATATATATATATATATGTATCTTTCTGTTTTATCGCACCCCACCCATATTGAGCACTTAGTGCCGAACACTCCCATTTCACGAGAGAGTGTGTTTTCCCCTTAGTTACTAGCTCCTTCCTACTCCTTCACTAGGTTGTGATGGCGTGAGGTGACCTTACACCCATGATTCTTTGGGTAGGTTTTTATTGGGGTAGTTTTAGCCCAAGAATCTTCGGGAATGTTTTTACTATTTCCCAAGAACCTTCGGGATGAGGCCCATGTGTGTGCGGGCGGGATACGTGGGTGTGAGGCCCAGGTGTGTGCGGGCGGGATATGTGGTTGTGAGGCCCAGGTGTGTGTGGGCAGGATGTGTGGTTGTGGGGCCCAGGTGTGTGCGGGCGGGATCTGTGGTTCTTGAGGCCCATGTGTGAGCGGGCAGGAAGAGTGTGGCAGCGTTAGGACGTTCTCCGTTAGGAAGAGTAGCTAACTAATGGGAAATGGTGCAGGGTACCCAATACTCTTGATCTTATATACTACTACTACCTGTTGTTTGTGTTTTTGGTGAGCGTGGCTGGTGAGGTTGGGTGGATAGAATTCCTTGTTAGGTTTTGGTTTCTTCTGTTGTTCTCACAGGACATTTGGATGTCTCCCCCACTTGTGCACGAGAGCTTTAGGTTTCCCTACTGAGTATACTTGTATGCTCACACTACATTTACTTTCAGATTTCCAGGAGGACTACTAGGGCCGTGCATGACCCTACTAGTCGGGACAGTTGGAGTAGTTGCAGTTTGCTATACTCTTGTTTCTTTTGGTACTGTACTTTTTGAGATTTCTTGTACTTGTACCTTGTTTTAGAACTATTTAAACATGCAGGTGGGATTGGTTTGGGGTTATTTCTATACACTTGTTCTCTTTATTTTTGGTGGTTGAGTTGTCCTATTTCCTAATTTTAAATAATAAAAGTGTAATACCTCCCATATTTGTGAAAAATCATACCCTTGGTGCTAGTCGCCACCCCGGTGCCTAATGGAGGCAGGATTTGGGGGTCATTATCTCCCTTTCACCATTACTAGCTCAGGAGGGGAATCTTTGGTGGGAGGGGGTCATGACAGAATGGTATCAGAGCTGATGGTTGAGAGATAGGATGGAGTCTGGAGTTAGGAACGGTGAGGATTGCATGGGATGGTAGGGAAACAATGTTGGTTAATCTTGGAGCGTGACATAGGCTAGGGAATACCGGCTAGGACAGAGGATTTTTGGGCCCCCCCGTGATCCGATGCAAGGATTCTGAGCCTACCGAACGACCGAGTGAGACTACATTGATTTCAAGGTAGAGACCCTAGGGAAGGTACATGCATCATCATGATTGTGTTTTACTTGATTTGGGTGTTCTAGGAAAGGAATTGAAATAAAATGATAAAATGAAACCTTGAGAAATTCCTTGCTACTTGGGATTAGGTGATCCTTGTTTACCGTACAACTATGGCACCTGGATGTTGTCCTCGGGTGACTCATACAGCCGAGGCCCAACAGATTCAGGCAGTCGATTAGATGAGGATTGACCAAGAGGAGGAAGATAGCCAGTGGTCGAAGACTCTCCGTTCTTTCTAGCGGTAAACCCTCAAGAAGTACGAGGGTAGTACTTCATATATGGAGACAAAGGGGTGGATTGAGGAGCTAGGGATCACTTTTACCTCGATCCTTGCTCTGAGGGATTACTGGGTTACCCTAGCAGTCAGTCAGCTGAGAGTGCGGTACGACAGTGGTGGACGCTCTACCTCAGAGAGAGGATAGAGACAGAGGTTCTATGGGATGACTTTGAGAAGGAATTCCAAGAGGAATTCCTTTCTTCCATGATCAAGGCGGAGAAGCGACTGGAGTTACTCTCCCTCCAGCAGGGAAGTATGCGAGTATGAGAGTTGGGGATCAAGTTCAAGGATCTCTTAAACTTTGCTTCGGATCTCTTTCCAGATGAGGAGTCTCGGGTGAGATGATTGGAGGAGGCACTTCGTCCTTCGCTCCAGTATGCTGTCACCCTCTTCACCCTTCCGACGTACATGGAAGTACAGAGGAAGGAAGAAGTTGTAGAGAGGATGCACTCACTAGGAGGTGAACCACAAGAGGGGATCCAGCCAGGTTCGTCGAAGGGGAAGGCAGTCAGCAGTAGGTCTCCTACAACGGGACCTTCTAGGTTCAGGCCACTAGGGAGCAGGCCCCAGTAGTTTTAGTTCAGATCATTGGGTCCTCGTCCCTTTTTCACGTGCCCAAGACTGAAGTGTTTTTCTTGTGGAGGTTTTGGGAACGTTCAGAGTTGGTGCCCGACCCGAGCTCAGTACGGTGGAGGTGGAAAGGTTCAACGCCCGCCTCCATAGCACCAGTTGCCGGTGAGGCCCTTCCAGCAGCAGTGGGACTCTGCTCCCCCGAGGGAAGACTATGCAGGAGGAGGCCGACCTTAGGGTGGTCCTTAGGGACCTCGACCAAGATGTGGTCGGGGAGGTGGTCGACATCAGAGAGGCAGTGGAGCTGGGCGTGGACAGTTGCACGCTGTAGAGTTGACAGCTCCGGCAGGACCAGAGGTGGTGCGAGGTAGGATTTGTTTGTTCAACACTCTTGTTTCTGCTTTGTTCGATTCGAGAGCTTCACGCTCTTTTGTTGCACCTGGTCTAGCCCATACTTTGGGACTAGACGTAGAGAGACTTTCCATACCCCTGGTGCTGAGTACACCAGTTGGAGGCCAAACTAGCGAATCTTGTGTTTTCCGGGGATGTGGGCTGACATTGGGACCACATCAATCAAGTCAGGATATTCTTTTGTTACAGATTCACCCGTACGATGTCATCCTAGGAATCAACTGGTTTTTTTCTCTTAGTGTCATTATCGACTGCTTCCGAAGAAGAGTCTTGTTCTCTGATGTGGACGGGCAGCGTGTATCTTTCGTTGGCGAGAGGACCTATTAGGTGGGAAGCCGGCATGTGGAGTCTCTCATTTCCTTGTTATGCGTGTTATTAGTGGTTCCAGCTGATACAGAGATGATGGATTTCCCAGAGGTTGTTGGGGATTTCCTCAATGTTTTTCTCAAGGAGGGTGTGACTCTACCCCCCCGATGTGACGTTGAGTTCGGGATAGACTTATAGCCTGGTGCCTGTCCGATTTCGATGTCCCCTTATTGGATGGCACCTTCGGAGTTGTGGGAGTTGCAGATTCAGATTGACGATCTGATGGAGAAGGGTTTTGTTTGACCCAGCGTGTCTCCATGGGGTGCTCCATTTTTGTTCGTGAAGAAGGCAGATAGTGTTCTTAGGTTATGCATAGACTACCGAAGGTTGAATTAGGTAACAGTCAAGAACCTTTACCCCCTTCCAAGGATAAATGATCTCTTTGACCAACTGAGGGGAGCAGGTTGGTTTTCTAAGATTGATCTACGATCTGGATATCATCAGCTAAGGGTAAAGGACAGTGACATCTCAAAGATGGCTTTTAGGTGTAGGTATGGGCACTTTGAGTTTGTAGTGATGCCATTTGGAGTTACGAATGCACCGGCCGTGTTCATGGGACTTATGAACTTTTTCTTCCGAGAGTTTCTGGACCGGTTCGTCATTGTGTTTATCGATGACATCCTGATCTACTCCAGATTTGAGGAGGAGCACGTTGAGAAACTCATGGAAGTCTTAGAAGTGCTTTGACACCACCAGCTTTACGAGAAATTGTCGAAGTGTAAGTTCTTGACACAAGAAGTACACTTCCTTGGAACGTAGTGTCTCAGCATGGAGTGTCAGTGGACCCATCGAAGGTGGAGGCAGTTGTTTCTTGGGTGGCACCCAAGAGCGTGGCATAAGTTCGTAGTTTTCTGGGGTTAGCAGGTTACTATCAGAGGTTTGTTTCGGACTTCTCTCGAGTTGTTGCTCCATTAACAGCTTTGACTAGGAAGAACCAGGTATTCCGATAGAGTGAGTAGTGCCAAGAAACCTTCTAATACCTGAAGGAGAAGTTGGTCAGTGCTCCCGTACTCAGGTTGCCAGAGGAAGGGTTTTAGTATGAGGTGTTTTTTATGCTTCTGTCCTTGGTATGGGGTGCGTGCTGATGTAGAAGAAGGGAGTGATCTGTTATGGGTCTAGGCAGTTATTCCCTCACGATCGTAACTATTCCACCCATGAACTATAGCTTGTAGTAGTAGTGTTCGCACTGAAGTTGTGGCGACATTAACTCTTTGGGGATCGCTTTGTGGTCTTCTCAGATCACAAGAGCCTGCGTTATATCTTCTCCCAACATGACCTGAACTTACAGCAGTGGAGATGGGTCAAGTTTCTCCAAGACTATGACTTCGAGATATCTTAAACTGAAGGTAAGGGCAATGTTGTGGCTGATGCCCTGAGAAGAAAGTCACATTAGGAAGTGGTTCGGTAACCCGCTGATGCTTGGAATGTGATGGGAGAATTGGCTGCCTTGCATTTGGATGCCAGGGTAGAAGGTGTTAGAGGTTTTTTGTTTCATATGATGGTGTATTACTCCTTTTTACAGTAGGTGGAAGAGTTTCAATGGGGGGACTCCGAGGTAGAAGTGATGCGGGATCATGCTGATCATGGAAACTCTCCAGAAGGATGGTCAGAGGACAGCCGACATCTCAAGCTTTTCCATGGAAGGTTGTTTGTTCTGGAGGCAATGCATGAGGGAGTTCTCCGTGAGTTCCATAGATCAGCCTTGGCGGTACATCCATGAGTTTCAAAAGTGTACTGAGGCCTGAGGGAACAGTTTTGGTGGCCTGGGGGGAAACGGGCAGTGGTAGAGTTTGTGGCTAAATGCCTAGTGTGTCAGCAAGTAAAGGCTGAACATCATGTTCCCAGTGGTTTGTTGCATCCATTATATGTCCCCGAGTGGAAGTGGGATGACATCTATATGGACTTCATCACAGGACTACCCCGATATCAGGGAGGTTATGATGCTATCTGGGTGGTGGTGGATCGTCTGACGAAATCAACTCACTTCTTAGCAATTTAGGAGTCGGTCCCGGTGAGTACCTTAACACAGAGGTACGTTGACGAGGTGGTGCGTTTTCATGGAGTTCCTAAGACTATCATCTCAGACCGGGATACTTGGTTTACTTCACGAGTTTAGAGAGGGTTACAACATGATTTTGGAACCCATCTATGCCTTAGCACTGATTTCCACCCCCAGACCGATGGGAAGACAGATCGTACTATCGAGACATTAGAGGACATGCTATGAGCATGCGTTCTAGATTTCAGAGGGTCATGGGTACGACACTTTCCTTTAGTAGAGTTTTCCTACAACAAGAGCTTCCACTCTACTATTGGCATGGCACCATTTGAGGCTTTGCATAGAAGACCATGTCGTTCACCCATTTTCTGGGTAGAGGTTGGTGAGACAGGTGCTCTTGGGCCAGAGGTAGTGCATATCACCACAGAGAAATTCCAGCTTGTACGTGAGAGGATGAAAGTGGCTCAAGACCGACAGAAGTCTTATGTTGACTGTTGGAGGAGGCCCTTGGAGTTCGAGGTGTGAGATCATGTGTTCTTGAAGGTTTCCCCTCGACGGGGGTATCAGAGGTTTGGGAAAGGGAGTAAGCTCTCCCCTAGGTTCCTCGTACCTCTCGAGGTGCTGAGGCGAGTCAGCTAGGTGGCATATCAGCTATCCCAACCACCTCAGTTGGAGAAGGTTCATGATGTCTTCCACGTCTCCCAGCTTCATCGGTACATACACGATGACTCTCACGTTATCGAATGGGGAGAGTTAGATATGGGAGATGATGCGACCTTCGAGGAATGACCCGTCAGAATCGAGGATCATAAAGAGAATGTGCTTTGTGGATGAACCATTCGGTTGGTTTGTGTGTTGTGGAGGCATGTCGGCCTTGAGGAGAGAACATAGGAGCGAGAGGCTCAGATGCACGCTCAGTACCCGGAGTTGTTTTGACTCATGTTTTTACATGTTCTTCTGAGCTTTGTTTTTATGTTGTACTCTGTACCTTTGATATATGGAATGCTTGGATTGTCGGTCGTGAGACCTTTTGATTCCTTGTTCTCTGGAAGTGTGTAGCATGTCCAGATGTGTGGGGAAAATGTAAAACACCTGATCCTTAATCGAGACACATTAATGTGGATGCGATTGAACCCGTGAGGGTGAGTCAGTGCCACCTAAAGCGGATAATATCTTGACATGGGAAAAGGAATTTTCTCCAAACCTCGTGTTCGGGCAGTGTGTGGGTTGTGCGGTGTGGGGGGCAGTACGAGTTGGAAAATCCTAATATATGGAAGTGGGAAGACCCAATCCTTAATCAAGACTCATTAATGCAGATACGATTAAACCCGTGCAGGTGAGTCAGTGCCGCCTAAAGCAGATAACATCTCGACATAGGATAGGGAATTTCTAACACCTATGATTAGGGTTGTTGGTTGGGTTCCTGTTATAACAAGAACCATAAGAGTTATCTTATTGGGTCCCTCTGGGTTGGTTTTTAAATTCTCATGGATGATAATGTTTTATGAGTTATCTGATGTAATGGACCAGACCTCTCCGGCCCATTACTTTGTCAAAAATAAGTTCACGAAGTGTTTTGGAGAGTAAAATGGACTTTTCCCACACTTTTCAGAATTTTTAAACTACATGCCGTGTACCCTCTCATCGGGTATACCCCATGTTGAAGGATGTATCCTTGCCGTGTGAAATAAATGATTACATGCCATGTATCCAATACTACATACCGTGTAGTCCCTCCACGCCTACATGTTACCCTCAAACCGTGTGTTGACCAGTCAACGGTTGTGTGCTGTGTTGGAGTCGTGTCCTTTCCATGTGAAATAAATGAGTACATGTCATGTATCCAATACTACACATAGTGTAGTCCCTCCCAACGTATGTGTTACCTTCAAACCGTGTGTTGACTAGTCAACGACTACGTTCCGCGTTGAAGTCCGTGTTGGAAGCCGCGTGGTGACTGTGTGAAATGGCCAAGTACACACCGTGTACTTTTGTTTTTCACACCTATAAAAAGAGGGTCCTCTCCTCATTTTCAACTCACCCCTCTCCTCTCCATTCCTCTGAGCAGAGCTCTCCCAAGAGACTCAAAGGCACTTTTTATTCCATAACTTCTTTGTCCGAGCTCCAATTAACGATCTGTCAGCGGCCACAGGATTGTAACGACGAGGCGGAACTTCTGAGCTGGGATTCGTTGTCTTTCCTTCGGACTTTCCTTCCCAGCATCCACCTGAGGAGGTTTTTTCGGGTTTTTCTAGAAGCGACGGACGCTGACAGACGTCTTTTAAAGTTGATCTGAGGGGAGCGTTGTTATCAGAACCTGTTGAGGTAGGGATCTTACCTTTGTCTCTATAAATTGTGCATCATGTGGGGTGGGTATCCTCTTGTTTTCATGAGAAATGGATGAACCATTAAACTAAGATAATAACTGGTTAAAGAATGGGGATGGTGAAGTTGTTATGTTTATCTTTTTTTATCCTATTGTTATGTTGTGAATTGAATAGGCTTATGCCTACTGAAAATCACGGTTGTTGGGGGACTTTTCTTGCAAAATTAAATGTTTCCCTATCTTTATAGAACGTTTTGTGAATGGAACTTTGTTGAATGTGGATTTTGGGTAATCACGTAAAGTTGGTTGATTTAAAATCTGGAACCATTGTGTGATCACCCAGGTTGAAAAAAATGGAATAATGAACATGTGGGTGTTGGCTTGGATACGTTCCATGTGATGGGGGTGTTTTGTGGGTTTTTGTGGATTGGGTGAGCAGCGGGGCTGTGGTTGGCTTAGTTGTGGGATGGTATGAATACTATGTTGGTGATGGGCAGTGGGGCTACGATAAATAGTATTAAAGGGATAATGATGCAGGGATTGGTTGTGGTTATGGTGGTTGGCAGCGAGGCTACAGGGATGGGCTTGAATGTGTACAAACTATGGGTAGTGAATAATAAATAAAAATTAGAGGAGTTAATAAATGGTGGGGCATGGTAATGGAATGGGAATAATAATCAATGATTTTGTTGGTTAATAATAAGGGACTTTGTTGTGTTGCTTTTGTTTTTCCTAACTTGATTTGTGGATGGTAGGGATATGTTTTACGAATGATCGATGTGGTTGGTTGTGGATAGTTTCCCAGTAGTTAAGGAACTAATAAAATGATTCGGTTGAAACATGAAAACCTAAATGGGTTTGGGGTTGTTTGTTATATGCATGCTTCATAGTAGTAGTGCCGAGGCACGTGCTCAGTTATCTGATTAGAAGCCATAGATTTGGATGAGGGTTTGGTATATATATATATACCTGTATCTTTGTGTTTTATCACACCCCACCCATGTTGAGCACTTAGTGCTGAACACTCCCATTTCATGGGAGAGGGTGTTTTGCCCTTAGTTACTAGCTCTTTCCTGCCTCTTCTTCCCAAGGCTGGGATGGCTTGAGGTGACCTTACCCCCAAGATTCTTCGGGTAGGTTTTGATTGGGGTGGTTTTAGCCCAAGACTCTTCAGGTAGGTTTTACTATTTCCTATGAACCTTCGGGATGAGGCCCAGGTGTGTGCGGGTGGGATACGTGGTTGTGAGGACCAGGTGTGTGCCGGCGGGATATGTGGTTGTGAGGCCCAGGTGTGTCTGGGCGGGATACATGGTTGTGAGGCCCAGGTGTGTCTTGTCGGGATACATGGTTGTGAGGCCCAGGTGTGTGCGGGCGGGATGTGTGGTTCTTGAGGCCAAGGTGTCTGCGGGCAGGAAGAGTGTGGTAGTGTCAGGACGTTTGCCGTTAGGAAGAGCAGATAACTAATGGTAAATAGTGTGGGATACCCAATAATCTCGATCTTATTTATGACTACTACCTGTTGTTTTTGTTTTTGGTGAGCGTGGCTGGTGAGGTTGGGTGGATAGAATTCCTTGTTAGGTTTTGGTTTCTTCGGTTGTTCTCACAGGACATTAGGAAGTCTCCCCCACTTGTGCACGAGAGCTTTAGGTTTCCCTACTGAGTATACTTGTATGCTCACCCTAGGTTTACTTTCAGTTTTCCAGGAGGACTACCAGGGCCGTGCGGGACACTACAAGTTGGGACAGTTGGATTTGTTGCAGTTTTTTGTACTCATGTTTCTTTTGGTATTGTACTTATTGAGTTTTCTTGTACTTTTACCTTGTTTTAGAACTATTTAAACATTCATGTGGGATTGGTTTGGGTTTAGTTCTATACACTTGTTCCTTTTCTTTTTGGAGGTTGACTTTTCCTATTTCCTGATCTTAAATAATAAAAAGGGTAATCCCTCCCATATTTGTGAAAGCTCATACCCTTGGTGCTAGTCGCCACCCCAGGGCCCACTGGAGGCAGGACTCGGGGGTCATTATCTCCCTTTCACCATTTCCATCTCAGGAGGGGCATCTTTGATGGGAGGGGGTTGTGAAGAATTAGAAAAGGAATGATAATGTTCTAAATCATTTCTTAACGAAGTTCTAGTCCTTATAGGTTGATTTACTTCACCAATGATACTGTCACTGTGATTATTCTTAAGAAGCAAATGATTTAGATTTTGTAAAACCTGTTCATCAACATATGGTAGAAAATATTATAGGGTAAATGCTTCAAAATTATGTTATTGAAATTTTTTCATATAATAAGGATCTTCTATCTAGGGTTGATAATTAATTTTTCAAAACACATCTGAAGATGTAGTTTGAGGTTGTTTAAAAAGAAAGGGATTAGTTTCATCAATTTTGACATGCACTTTTTCCGCAATAGTACAATTATTTTTATTAAAAACTATATAAGACATAGAATATGTGGAGTAACCTAAGAAAATTCTTTCATCATATTTGGGTGTGAATTTATAAAAATTATCTATTGTATTCAGAATGAATTCCATAAAACCCTATACTTTGAAATAGGAATGTCTAGGTTTTCTAAAAGTCCATAACTCATAGAGGGTTTTATTAAGAAAAGTTATAATCAAAACTCATTTTATTGTATACCAAGAAGTACTTATAGCTTCAGCCTAATATTTTTTAGCTATAGAATATTTAATCAACATGGTTATAATTATATCTTGAAGAATTCAATTTCTTATTTCTACAAAACTATTCTATTGACGAGTTCATAGTGATGAGAAGTTATGAGAAATTCCCTTTTTACTACAAAAAGTTTCAAAATAAGAATTTTGAGATTCTCGTCCATGATCACTATGATTAGTTATCAATGGAAGTTTTTTTCAATTTTATCTTGGGCTCTAAATATTTTGAAATAAGAAATATATTCAAATTGTATTAATAGAAAATAAACCCATATAAATCTCACTTCATTATCAACTAATACAAATACATAATATTTTCCTCTAATGATACCATTTTGGGTTGGACCAAAAAGATCTATATACACTAACATTAATGCATCATTAGTTGATAATTCAATGATTTATTTAAAACATGATTTATGTTTCATGCCATATTGATAAGGATCAAAAACTTTTTAAGAATCAAATATAAGATTTGGTATATCCCTAACTAGTATTTTCTTCGAGAGTTTTCATAGGTTCCTAAAGTTACAATGTCTTAACCTTCTATGCTTTAACAATGATTGATCTTCCGTTTCACAAAGGGAAGGCAGATATAGGATCCTATGGTCTTCTATGTTTATTGTGTAAACATTCTCTTTCCTATGGGTAGAAAAAATAAACTCATCCTAGGAATTGTGTTTTAATAATTTATCATTCCTAAAATTCACAAGTTAACCTTCATCACATAAATGAATTATGACAATGATGTTGTGTTTAAGACCCATAACAAATAAATCTTTTGAAATCAATGTATTTCCATGAAAAAAAATGTTACCTATACCAATAATTTCTCCCTGAGCATTATCTCTGAATGTTAATTTTCATCCTTTCGACATGAAAATATTTTCTACGATGTTTTTTTACTAGTCTTATACCAAGAACATCCACTATCCATATACTAGGTATTGTTGTTGCAACTATATTTATTTTCATGAAAATTAGAGTGTTAGAATTTCTAAATCCAAATATTCTTAGATCATGAAATTTCAGAAAGTAAGATTTTAGGAATCACACATTTTCATAGGAAATTATGCTGTATAAAAACTGAAGACTATGTTATATTTAAAGAACAAGTTTTTCCCAATGTTCACTGAACTGACATTTGGTGCATAATGGAGAACTTTGTGAAACAAAATAGTTATTACTAAAAACTGACATAGAATGAGTATAACCCAATCCAGAACTATTACTTAGAGGTTGAATTCAGGAATACATCATGTAAAAAATTTTCTTACCAGAGTTAATGTTTTACAAACACATACATAATGAAAATATTTCTTATTTTTTCTTAGTAACGATGTTTTTATCCTTAAAAATATTAGTTTTAGAACTAGAGCTAGTATCTAAAAATATTTTTCATAAAAATTACATTTTTAGGATCTTTAGAATATTTATACTTCTCTGAATTAACATCTTCGTGATTTTTTAAAATACATTTAAAATCAAAAAATTTCTTATCAAGATCATTCAAAATATCTGATACTTCTTTAGATAAAATAGAAATTTTAGAATTTTCTTTATCAGGATTTTTCATGTGTTTAGAATTTTCATTCTCAAAAATATTAACAAACCTAGACACTTCATCATAAGATGGTAATGTATTATCATTATCAGAAGAAGATTCTTCATATAAAGACATATAGTATTATTTATCAGTATAACTTTCATTCAAGGATTCATTGGTAATTGATTCAGCATTGTGTAACATGGACATTAGACAATGATTTTCAATGGGTAGTCCAGCTAGTAGACCAAGATTCATCTAACCATATGATTCATACTATGAGGATTCATCTGAAGAGTCTCCACCACTGTAACTACATGATTCTTCGACATTAAAAATGTTCGTAGTATTATACATGTAGTACTTCTTTGTATTTCTCTCAATATGCATTTTCTTTCCATATTTTTTCTTGAGCAATGAACAATCTAGCCTTATATGACCTTCTATTTTTCAATCATAACAAGTATCTTTTGATTCATTATTGTCTTTTCATTCATTATTCATATAAATATATACTGAAATTCTTTCTTTCTAACTATCTTGTTCATCCTTCGAGCATGATTAGATAGATCATTTTTAGAATGTTCACTTTCACTATATTCAAATAAAAAAGTGATTTTCTTATACCTGGATCTTGCAACCCTTTCTGGAGTCTTACCCTTAGTATAAGAAAAATATATTGTTCCCTTAACATTTTTCTTCTTATTCATATCATCTTATATTTTCATTCCTGTATCATATGGAACAAGAGCTAATAATGTTCATCAAGAGTAATCTGGGATAATTTTCTACATTCATCAATAGTTGTTCTCTTAGATTCCCACCCATTAGCAATGACATATATAATCGTTTCCAAAAGAGCTTCGTCATCTATACCTTTCTCACCCATATATTTTAATCTTTTAACAATAGTCATAATCCCTTTTTCACCATGCATACTATTTTTCTATAAGGAAATACAAATCCATAATATTTTGGTCTAAGCATAGCTCTTCTAGTTTCTATATCTTTGGATGTACCCAAATGAGTAACATCCAATTTCTTCAAGAAACATTTAGAAGCGTCACAAGAAGAAATATGACTATATATATTCATGGACATGGAACATAGAAAAGTATTGTGTACCTTGTAGTTTAGTTGATATTTTGTCTTTTATTGATTGGTAAAAGTTTTTACATCCTTCTCAAGAATCTTGTAATCTCCTGTAAGCATAAAAAAATTGTCCACTATAGTATTAATAACAAAATCTTCATATGATCTATCCAATATTCATAATCATTACCATCTAATATATGTGGTCTTGTATGGTTTATATTGTTAAACGAACCAACATTCACTCATGCCATCTAAAAAAATATATTTCCACAAAACATGTTATTAGTAAAAGTTTGTAAAAAAATTCTTAAGAAAGAAAAAATTTAGAACAATTAATACTTGAAAAAAAATCATATATGTCAATATAAGTATTTCAGAGTCCTCCTTTGAAACCAACTGTATGATCGAAACATGAACCTAAATTCTCAATTATAATAGGGGTGAATTGTATGGTTAAAAACATTCATTTTTAACCTATTGTAAAACTATGTTGGACAAATCTAAACAAGGTAAATTCACAATACACTTTTAGTACTACAAACATTCTAGGTTTTGGAGATATGGTTCCAGAAATGAAACTTAAGAAAAGTTTACAGGGAAAAGATTCTACCTTAAAGCATATAAAATCTCACTTATCAGAGCATACCAATGTAAAAAAAGTATAACAAGGTTATACTTTCTTCCTTGATCAATATAAAAAGGAAATAAACTTGAAACAAAAAAAGTGACAAGTATGAAATCCTTTACCCCAAAGAGAAGGGTATCAAAAAACCTTAGATAATGGTTCATTTATTTATAAATTCAATAAATCCTGTCTTACCCACACCCGAGTAAGTCCTCGATTGGAATATCAAAATCTGTCTTGATATCCCCACAAGCCCTTGAAATTTAAGCTAGTCGGAACCTCTGTCTTCCTATCCTTGGAAGTCCTATAACATTAAGGAAGTTAGTACCTCTATCATCCTATCTTGGGAATCCCTCGATTGATCACAGTTATAATTAGAGTTGCACAAAGAATTGTGAACCAGATGTTCAGTATGCACAAGGCATGAGAGTCTCTCTCTCAATAAATTACACAAGCAGCAAGAAATCTATAGAGTTATCAATGGGTAATTATTAGTTTTGAGCTCGTTTAAATGAGATCGTAGTTATAGGCTCTTCTCCAATGGTCGACTCCCTCCTCCAACATTCATATTTTTCCTTGAATCTCAGTGGGACCTGTACTCGAGTCACTCAAACAAGGGTTTGTTAGAAACAGATTGCACGACATCATTTCATAACTATAACAAGTGTGAGGAAAATAATGTTGCTTAACCAAATATAATTTTAAGATTCTAAGGGAAAATAATGTTCAGAGTATGACAAAATAAATATTCAGAGATTATAACTTATGGAATTTTGGATTCTATTTTCAAGGAATTTAGATCCTGAATTATATAGATTTCAGAGACTGAACTCCAATGAATTCATAATTGGAAATATAAATAATTGTTGTGACTAAATTCTGAGGAATTCATAGTCCGAATTCTATGGAATTTTGAGTCTGAATTGGGAGGATTTTAGAGTCCAAATTTTGAGGAATTGGGAGTCTGAATTCGAAGGAATTAAGTGTCTGAATTTCATAGAATTCATGGTCTGAATTATGAGAAATTTAGTGTCTGAATTTTAGAAAATTTAGAGTCTGAATTTCCATAAATTCGGAGTCTAAATTTCAAGGAATTCAGATCCTGAAAACAAAATACTCTATAACCAAGGATTTATAGGATTCCAAGGATTTAGATGTGAAACCATGTTTCAGACTTAGGGATAAAATGAGATAGTATTATAAATACTAAAAAATGATCAATGGAAACATAGGTAAGGATAAAATATCTTTGGAGAAGGAAAAATATCCTTATTATGTTACAATATAATTTTCATTAAGCTAATGTGTTTATGATTTTCAAAATATAGAGGAATTGAAAAGACATGTAGAAACCTTATTGACTTACCAGGTAAATGTTTGTTTTGATAGGAACATTAATATCCTAGAATTTATATTAACATCTTAATATATTTATTATAATGGTGTTTGGGATAAAAAAATTCCTATGGTGTATATTTCTGATAGTGATATATTTCAAACAATTAGAGAGATGGCTCAATATGATTCCCTATAAGGAAGGATGGGAAAAAATATAATATCTTGGGATATATTTACATAAAAAAATTATACCTTAATTAAATGAGAAAATAACATAAATTGTTTTAATCAATTCAACAACACATTGAGTTAGTTAAATGTTAGAATAAAGGTTATATTATAAATCATTAGAGAGATTTGTTTTCATAGTTAGAGATATTGTGTTCTTATGAATACCTCCATTGATTAAAGAAATGTTATTGAAATGTATGGAAATATATCCCCAATATATATATGTCCTTTCTAGATTTTTTATCAGATCAAGATAATATATCATTGATTAACCCTTTCATAAATACTATAAGTATTTTCTAATTTGTTATGTGTATTGATAATTAATAAGTATATTCTAGATACTTTATATGTACTAAACTCATAAATTTAACCATTTTCAACTGATCTCTTGTATGAGGATAAAATGGTTGTGATTATTTTACATAGATACTAATTTATTAAAAACATGATCACACACCTGGCCAAAATTTTGTGAAAAATCCCATAAATTTATTAATTTTATATGGTAACATGAGGCTAGAATTATGTAGTATTATCCTAATATAGTCATATTGGTGTCTTGTAATTTTTATGAAAAATTGATTAGTGGGGTGGTAGAATTAAAGACCGTAAAAATTAGTAATATATTAAAATTTATTTAAAAGTAATATTTTTGAATAATTTATTTACATATAAGAAAAACCATATATAAATAAATATTATAATATATAAATGTAAGTAAATCACATGAAAATTTTAGAAAAATCTATCGATATATTAAGTGGTATCAACATATCACATCATGGAACTCAGAATAAATTTATTATCCTTACTTTATTTTTTATAATAAAAAACATGAATAAAATGTATAATTATAGAAATAATTATATTTATAACATTCAGGATCAAATAATGTATCATAATATATTACATATTATTTAGAAAAATAATTTTTTAAATTTTATTATATATAATATGTCAAAAAATTCATTAACCACAATAAGTTTTTATTAGATTGATTTAAACAATACTAGTATATATTATCAACATTATGAGGTCTCAAAATATACTCATTTTAAAAAGTATAATCTCTACAGAAGCGTGCCTCAACCTTTCCCACATACTTCGAAATGATATAATTTTTTTTTCATAAAATTATAACAACATGTGTATCTTTTCTAAAATTTACGTGGATATTCAAAATCATATAAATCCACGTATACAATCCTTATGTGGGTATGTTTGAACATTTTGGGCTTGTATCTAAACATTATCATAGTGTTTGTATTAACTAGAGCATCAATTTGGTCACAACCTTATGCTCTCCATACATAACCACATGTCTTTACTAACATAGTTACCATTCTAATAACTAAAAAATCATAAAAATGTTCAAAAAATATTTCTAAACTCAAAAATTTGGTTAGAAACAAAGAAAATTAGAATAAAAAAATCTATAGAGAACTTCATCAGGGATTCTATTTATCATATATTGAAAAAAAATCTATAGAATCTAGAGAAACATCATTATTGGGAATGGGGATCACAACATTCACTGTACACAGAAAAAATCATGTTTTATCTATTTGACAACATAATAATTTATAATTATTTATCAATAATTTATCAACTTACACATTGATTGATTTACTAATTTTTGATATATTCTTATTTCTTATTATATACATTTTTTCAAACAAATTAACCATTTGAAGAAGAATATTTTTACCATGAATATATGAAAAATTATTTCTGATCCCATATTAGGGTGATAAATATTTTCTTTGTTACAGCACTATATTGAAATAAATATTTCTATTTAAATAATTTTTATTGTTTAATAGCTTGAATTTCAAGCAATCGCGAGTTTACATAAAATATGATAAAATATAAAAATACAATTATAACATACGAATTTAATTGGGGTAACAAATATGAGTCCCTAAAATACAAATATATTATGACAATTTATTATTTAATTAAAAAATACAATCTAATTGAATGAAAATGAAATATTCCATTTTTTTATAAAATATTATTTTTTGTCATTATAATTTAATTTAATTAAAAATAATGATTTATAATAATGAAATAAATATTTTAGAAATGAAATAAATTTTTTTATACTCATATAATATATTTTAAGGGAATAAGATATGAATTAATCTACTTATATGAATAAAAAAGTGATATTTTTCAAAAGTGTAATTTTACTACCTCTTAATGGTGAAACCATTTTACATCTAATTTTTTTTTTCAATTATATAATTTTATATGAAAAATTAAATTTTTTATTTTTATTATTTATATCAAAACTTAACTTGGTTAATTGTTTGTATATTTCAATTAATTTTTATATTTTCGTGAAATATAGATTTTTATTAAATAAACTCTATTTTTGGTAAATGTGTTTGATAAGGTTATATTGAATTTTGAATTTGTTTTAAATTCTATTTTGTTCCATTTTATTAATATTTGTACAATTACTGTTTATTAAAAGGAATTTATATATGATATTATTATAAAAAAATTAGGTTTAAAAATGACATTATATTCGAGAAAAAGTTTTATTGAATTTTACAGCTTTTATTTTATGATAAATTCTACTAATTATGTGTTTTAAATTTAATTAAATTGATTAAAAATTTTTACAAAAATATCCCAAATTTAATAAAAAGTTTATTTAAATTTTTTTCCAATATAAAAATTAACTGTGTTAAATTTCTTTAAAATGGTAAATTGTAAATTAGGTAATTTATGTTAAAAATTAAAATTTAAGGACTATAAATTTACCCTATCGCATGAAAAAATTTACAGATGACATAAATTCTTCCCTTGAAACAATAGGATATACGTTATGTCATTTAATGGAAACATTTCAATGAAAATGAATTATATAATACTTAGGTCAATGAAAGACAAAAATGTCACTTTGTTTGTCTTTAATTTCCCTTCTGTGTTGATGTGGGAATAATGAATGATATGAAGGCATATCATCGTTAATTTTTAACATAATAAAAATATTTTCATGATATAAATCTATTTTTGAGGATTATGGATACATGGATGAAATTAGGTTATTTATAATATTTAATTTTTAAAATTTTGAATGTTGTCACATTAATGTTATATATAATATATCATTCTTAAAAAGTAGTTATATAGTATATCAATTTGATTATAAAAAATATTTTTAAAAATATAAAATTTATATTTATCAATGTATTGTATTTTTAATTGTTTAATATAAATATATTTATAAAATAATTACTAAAAGAGCATGTAGTAATTATTTTATTAAAGGAATTTCAAATAAATGTTATTAAAAATATTAAAATAAATATATTATCGAATAATTAATATCTAAAATATATTTTTATATGATCATGTCCATTGAGGGATATAATATAATTTTTTTATGTTCACTTGTTATCTGGATATCTATAAAAATCCAATTAATGGATAGTTTCAAAATATACACTATATAAATTTAATGAAATAATATTTTAATAAAATATGTAAAACTATTTAAAAAAATGTAAATAATAATAATTATAGTGAATAAAAGTTTATATATTTTTCATTTATTTTCTCATTTAAATCAAATAATAAAATGTTTCTATATTTTAATATTGAAAATCTTGTAAGTTTATTTAAATTTTTTAAAAAAATGATAACTATGGGTTAATTAAAATGATAAGGATTAAATGAATACCAAAAAATATATAACATAAACTTTGTTGTGATATTACAACCATGTATCATTTAATAGCTGAATATATGCAATTTCGGTGGAATTTTAAAGGACATTTAATTTATTATAAATTAATATATTTAGACATTAAAAAGGTTCCCCTAACAAAATTATAAAATGTAACATCCTCTATCATTTATTAAAATATAATTGGGCCTTTAATATTTGAAATATCCCATTCATTTACATTATTTAAATCCCGAGCCACATTATAGGTTTTCTGCTTTTCTCAGAAGGCCAACTCTATTGTCCCTAAGAGGAGATATATATGGATCTCAACGAAGAAGAGGTACTTTCCTTTATTAACAGCCTTAAGATCATTTATTTTTATACTTACTCTTACTATGATGTTTCCATTGTAATTTAATAAGTATAATATGAAATATATTCTTAGATGTTATTATTAATATGGATGATGTATATTCAACCTTCTATGAATCAGATGAAAAAATCAACATGCATGTGTATATACTTCCAACCGTCTCCACAATGCGATGAAATCTGTTTTTCATAACAACATTACATGGATGGGTTTAATGATTGTAATAATAGCTATATATTTTTATAATAAAATTTTATTTATTTTATAATAAAATATAAACCACCCACTTTAATTCCATTTCACATTTAATGGAATGATATCCTCGCACATCTGTACGTATGGATAACCCTTTCCACAAAGCGATGTGGCTCATTATTAATGATAACCATTAAAGAATGATTATATAAATATATAAAATTAATAATATGATATATTTTTTCTTAATTTCATTCTTTTACTAAAAATTATATATTATATGTGTGAGAACTAGATCTTAAATGAAAAAACATGTGTAAGAAAATGAAGCAGGTAACACCCGAATAAAGTATAATAATGAAATATTAATAAAAATGTGCTAATATAATCATATATGATATAATAAATTTAACTATTGTCATGGAATAGTTTAATATCATTATTGAATCCACTATAAAGGTTTTTCTAATACATATGAAGGAATTGAATGTAATGGTATGAGATCATTTGGAAATCTCATTATTATCTAATATTGATTGTATGTAAATATTTACTAGGGTATATTTATCATACATGTACATGTAATATAAAAATGTATTAATAAATATTAGTATTATTATTTTACAATTTTTAAATTCATTATTACTAATTTTTTACTTTATAATATAGTATTTTAAATGAATACTTTTCCTTTCCCTTAGGAGTTAAATTTTTAATTATCTGGAAAATGTATGAGAAGAATGTTTTAATTTATATGATATGGAATTAACATATTTTTAAAATCACATGTCACATTATTTCTAGGAATATTACCATAACTAAATACAAGAAAATTTTAAAGAAATTTTTTCTTCAAATGATTCCTAGAACATTATGAAAATAAATTTTTTTCAAAGAACACAATATATTTTCATCAACTGTTATCTTCATGTAATCTATCAAATAATTTTTCATATAAGATAATATTATTTTTTGTTACATATAGTTTAGTAGGGTATGATTCAAGTATAATATCCATATTATTCATATTATTTGATTATGTTTACGAGGGAATGTTATTTACAAAAAACATTTCATTTTCATGGATTATTTTATGATGTAATGTTGTTTATAATTCCAATTTAATTCCATTGGAGAGGATTTGATTAATGATTAATGTAGATGTATGAAAAATATGTATAAATTTCATTTATTGATGGGTGTGACCTATGTCTCCATCTAATGCATTGGATAACTATTTATATCTCATGAGATAGACATTTATAGAACAATAAATGATCTTGGTTGAGTAACATATGGCTAGAATGATATGTAAATTATAATTTGTAAAATAGGGATGAAACTTTGACTAAATTCAATTTAGAAAAGGACATTTTCAAGTATGATTTTCATGATAAAAATCATTTCTGATATTTAAATTATTTTATATTCTTATCTCTATGACCAAAATTCCATGTCATATGTTATATTTCTGGGTATATGTTCTTCAATGAACAACAATTATTTTTTCCATGATATGACATTTTGATTTCTGATATGAAAGAATAAATTTTAAAATATTATTTTTAGTCTCATGCATTATGATTTTGAAATGAGTGAAATATCCCTTGTTTAGAATTATTTAGAATTTTATGTCTCCCTTTATTATTATTATTATTCTTCCTAGGTTATGAATAATGGTATAATGTTAGTTGTGTAAATTTTTTTTATAGTTATGAAAAAATAATCACACGACAATCATGACATTTTGTGAATTAGATATTCTCTCTCCCAGTTTCCAAAGACACTAAACCTATGTGTTTCATGTGTGGTTTATAATGTTGTGTAACAAATAGCTATGTATTTTGAAGAAATATATATGTATAAAAAGTATGGGTGGTATAGTTGGTATCAAATGAAATATTTAGTATACCTTTGGAATCAATAATGTGAAAACATTAGTAATATTCTTAAGGAATAGTAAATGTATAGGCTATAATCCTATTGTTTTTGTGATGATTATGAATAATGTTGGATATAAATTTATGTTTCATGTGTTTAAATTTTATAAGTAATTTTCCATCATTATGTGTTTTCCCATTATCATTAGTGCTTCTCATACTATTCTTATTATTTTTAGTAAATTTTTAGAACCCAAAGGAACCGTTTTTAGGATGAATTTTACGGGTAATGAAATTATTGTACTCATGATAAAAAAAATGTATTGTGGGATTGAATGAAAAAAAAATTATTCTCAATTTTTTTTTCAGGCTATAAATCATACAGGGATTCCAAATGAGAAAAGTAGGGAACACCATCTAGTTTAATCTTTTATGAGACAATATAAACCCTCTTTCAGTGGGTCATCTCATCCACTAGTTTCTAATACACTGATTAGTGAAAATGGAAATATATTTTTGGTACTCAAGTGTTCATATAATGATAAAGTAATCTATGTTGTCAATCATTTGGAAGGTGATATAGATTAGTGGTGGAATCTCATCATGAATATGAGGAAAATAATGAAATTTACTCTACAAAAGGGGATGAGTTCAAGATCATATTGATTAAAAAGTACTTTCATTGTATTAATATTTTGAATATGTATATGGAGTTATTCTATCATAATCAATAGGATGATTAATACCTTACTACCAATAATGAAAATTTTAGAAGACTTACATGGTACACATCTGGAACTATGATACAACCATCGAGTAAATATTATTGAATAATTATTGTTATAAAACAATGTATATGGATGGAATTATCCATAGTTAATGTCAATACCTATTATAAAATCAGTTTATTTTATCTCAATGATGATATGGATATTGGAGTTACCCATCCCTCTCATGAGATTGATTGGAATATAAAAATGAAATTCAAATAAAATTCCAAACAAATTGAAAAGAATATGAACATTTCATTTATCATAATAATGTTGAATGAAACATGAAGTCTAATTTGAAAAGGTATTATTAAATTTTTAATTCTAGGGAGATAAGTAAATCGGTAATTTGACTATGGGTGTGATCGGAAAAAGATAGAAAACGATACGCATAGAGAAAAGTATTCATGGAATTCACATCTCACAATTCAACGGTACATGTGGAAGGAAATTTAGAATTATTATAACCATTTCCTTAATATATGTGTTATTGATGATTCTAGTCATTAGAACCCTATTATGGTAAAAAACTAAGGAAAATCACATATTATCACTATTGGAAATGTGTAGAATGAAAATGAATCTTTAAAAGGTACAACTACCATTAACACTAAATATGATAATGTCTTATTTCATTCTGGATGCACCCACTATTTTATTTCTAATTTATTTTCATGGTTATCATCATATCACATCAAAACATAGATCATTATTTAGTTTTTAAAACTCTTAATGGAACAATGGTGGAATAAAATGTTTATATTCTTCTCTAGTTGATGTTTTTTGGAATTCTATTCATATAAATATTGGGATATTTCCTTAACAATATTTAGATATTATTATTATAATGGATTTACATTCTCTATATTGGTCCCATATCCATTTCCATAGAAGGGAAATCAAATTTCATATTTTTTTGAATGAGTCTATGATCATCTATCAATGCAAATATGAATATGAACATCCAATGTATATTACATCCACATTATGGGTATTAATTCTAATAAATGAGGGTTATATAACTCAACCAGATGGGTAGAAATTCACCATTAAGGCTATACATATTGTACATTATTTTTTTTATGTCTTATCAGAAGAATGTCTAGTTCTCCAACCGAATCATGTGGTCGGTTTTTCAATAGAAAACATATGGGAAGCTATGCCTATTTCCAAGACCCCTTATTAATTGGAACTAATTTAGGTGCATGAATTGGATATGAAACTCTAAGAGAACCATGAATAGGTATTCATACACCTCAGTGAATCACCTTGGGGTGAACCTATTCTATTTGATAAGAATATATATTGATCAATGATAAACTCCATTGATTATCAAGGACCTAAAAAGATCCCTATAAAGAAAAAATATCCACCCCCTTGTATTGATGAAATATTTTACCCACTCTGTGGATATCAATAATTTTTTATGATTTATCATCATTGTTGATATCATTAACTTTGGGTAAATAAGGAGGATTTTCCCAAGGTAGCATTGCATACATGTTATATAATTTTTTTGTTTATGGTGATGTATTTTTGTGATGACACGAACCTGAATTCCATTTAACCAGTGCCTCGATACTAGAGGGCCACATAGTCTCAATCACATCATTTTGAATGGCATAGGTTTTCGACTAGTAGCGCGGGCCTTGGGTGTGTCTGTTGGAAGACTATGACCCCATTAGCAGAGCGTAGCACATTGGAAGGAATATAATGTAATAGTAAACAATAGAAGTAATATACTGAAATAGCTGAAGAAAACTGATGCAATATGTAAATGAGAACAACCATAACTATATCAACTAAAAATGATAATTTAATGTCATGTCATTAGAAAACTTGAATGCATGAATACAATACAGTAGGCATAACATGTTCCACAATTTAAAAGAAAAAAAAAGACTACTCCAAGCATCCTAATATCCAACTCATTCATCTTCTATCAATCTCCAACATACAAGCACGTAATCAAGTGTTGCAAGTTGTATGCTTCCCTTTTTCCACACTTGCAGTCATATAATCAACTCTGGGTACGAAACGACGCCCATAGAGGGTCTGAGATAAATATCAGAGGGCCACAACAAACGATGCATATTACATCTAGACCGTGTAATGGAATATAGCATTATGTAGGCATGTGTATATAAAATAAAGGACTCACTGAGAAAAAACTAACAACCCAAGTACCTACTTCACACATTGGCAAGTGTACGAACATGTAACCAATCCATTTTATTTTTAATCAAAATTTCATATTAATAGTTATCATGAGGCTTAACGATCACTAACATTACCTCCTGATAGTATTTTTTAGGAATGTACTAATATGTAACAAGGATACCTGAAAATGATATCCAATGAGGGTGTTACAGGGTAAAAACAAAGGTAAAGTAAACTCACAAAATGATACATCAATATTATCTGAGTCTAGATACAGGTAAAGAGTGTAATCTAAGGAGTGTAATCCATGGAATCCCACAATAAGGTTCCAACCAATTCCATGTAGTGCATCTATGGTAAAACAAGGCTATCTAAGGACTCAATCCATGTAGTGTATCCAAGGCACATTAATCTCAATCATGGATCCAAGGAGTGTATTTGAGATATTGTGGAATAATTAAAGTTATCCAATGGTCGTATATCAGGCATCAATGGAATATACAAGAACCAAAATCTATGTGATTATTATCCTAAAAAACTATATCCTTGAATCGAAATGGGGCTCCCGAGATCCATCGTAATATACTGCAAGAATCCACTGTGAAATCGAGTCAGTACATTCCTATTGTATTTTGTAATCATTTAGTAATTCATTTGGTTCAAGCCTTTTAATCCATTAGTGTGGATAGGTCAAGTAGACTTCAATCCATTTTTTATTCGTCCAATCCTTGTCTTCCATTAGTGTGGCTATGAAATGTATCATTACAGTCATTTAATTATGTCTTCGTTAACAATTAATGAATATTTAATTATTGAGGTTCACTCTACAACCTTCCATTGTACGAACCCATATATTTTTTAGGTATGTTTTTCCTCTTCTAGGAGTTTTTTGAGAAAAAGAGGAAAATCTGGAAATTTTCAGAGTACACGCCGTGTACTTCGATGCCACTAGAAGTTGTGTGCTGGCCATGTCAGGGCCACTCACACGGCCGTGTATGGGTTACTTGAAGGCCGCCTAAAGCGGAGCATAGAAAAGGAAAGTACACGCCATGTACTTCCAAAGTACATGGCATGTACTTTCTCTTTTTTTTCATTAAATGGACTGGGGTCACGTCTAATCCTTATTTCCATATTCTTATTCACCTAATTCTGTCCAGAGTGTCCGAGGAGGCTGAATATTCTCTGATCTGCCGATCCATCACCAGTTATCTGAATCAAACGTCGTCGGTTGCAATAGAATCACACCAGTGAGTTCTTGGTTCTTATTTGACCATGTTTCTTAATTATTTCTCTTATGAGAGTTATCATAGGTTGAAAATTTTATACATTTTTGTAGACTGATTCATGGGTCGGGTTTCAAGTATATCGATCTCCTAGGATTGAGGTAGGTGGTTTGTTGCCTTACATTGAATGTCTTTGAGTTTTTTTGAAAAGGTGTCGGATTCCCATGTTTCGAGTATCCCAGGTTAGAGATTTTTGTCCTATTGTTTAATTTCCCAAGATTTCATGTTAGCTTATGGTTAATTGATTATAAAATATTCTTGTTTTCATGTTTTAAGATCACCCCATAGGTATTATCCTTGTTTGGTTGTTTATCGCCATTTTCCATAGTTTGCGTGCAAGGAAAACCCTATTGTAATTGCGAGTTTGTTTTTTATAACTTATTTCATTTGTTTCATGTTGTTTTAATTCGTTTTAAGCATTATATCTTTTAACAAAGTAGTTGATAAACTTACTTAGGGCTGCTGATAGTCAATTACAAACGACTGGACTGCTCAGGGCTGTGAGAACCTGGTGCAAGAGACCAAAGACGGAATAGACGATTAGTGCTTCCCTAGGGGGGTCTGTTGGAATTAGTTTTGTATGAAGCACCTACATGAATTGGACTTTGTTCTTCCTAATAGTTTCCTTAGTTTACACATGTATCGATACCACCTGAGGAATTAGACGTAAGAGCTTCCTCAGAGAGTCTGTAGCTATTGTTGCAAGACCACATGGGAATCGATGTGGGACCTTCCTGTAGTGTCTGTGACTTTGTATGTTTAATTGACTGTAGGGGTCTTCTAGTCTGAGACACCCATAAATTCAGTGTGAATGTGGATTTTTTGGTTGGTTTAGATGATTCTACCAAGCCAAAGAACAATATTGGATCTTTTTGGACTTCTTGTTTGTTTAGGTAGTCTTTTGATGCCTGCTATGTTACCTGTTTACCTTGAAATATAGAGCTTTTCTAGATTCCTTGGTTGTTTAATTAAATTCATGGATTAATTGTTAAATGAATGTGAATGGTAATTGTTTGGATTGTTAACATGTGTACTCATAGTTCATTACTACAATAACATTAATTATTTCTAATATTTTACTCACTAATAGTAGGGCACATATCATGTGGTGGTTCCCTACTCAGATTAGTCTCACACCCTGTTTGGGTCCTGCTTTTCAGACCAAAGAGGATATATGGTTGCAGGTTTGGATAAGGATTTTATCCCTTCTACTTCTGGTACATGATTACTGGTTGGAGCTGGAGAGCATAGGACCGAGATTAGGCTCGCGATGCTGCAGGAGTTGTTGTTTCCTTTTCGTACTTTGTTTCTAAGTTGTATTTCGGCATGTTGTTGTGTCTAATTCTTTCCTTAGATACTTGTACCTACTGCATAATTGTCATAATTACTATAAATTCATTTTTTCCGCTGTTTATTTTCAGTTATTGTATGTTTTTTATTGCTTCCGCTATTGACTGTTATTTCCTTTCCCTTGTATTCTTTACCAAATGAGGGCATAGTTTCCCCAATGACTCTCCAAGGCCCTCGCTTCTAGTCAGTAGCCTCTGGTGTTTGGGGAAATTTACTTGAGGTCATGTGGAAAAACGGGTATGGGGCACTAGTTGAGTGGCTCTGGATTCAGGTCGTTACAAAGTGGTATCAAAAGAGTTTCTTTTCTTTTCTATTGACTTACTGTTTAGTGAAATTAGATGGGGATAAAAAAAATAGGTAAATTTTAAATAGTTGTTCCTAGGAGTTCTAGAACCCGTGTACAAGGTAAAATCCACTTTACCTTGAATATTACAATTTTCATGTTTTGAAACTGTTGTACTTTAATTGAATTCACCATTGGTTAGTGCACTTGTGTTGTGATATTACTGTTTATATGATTGTGGTTCTATTTTTTTGAAACCCTATTAGACGAGGGTATGTCATCTCATGCATCATATAGGAAATTTTTATAAAATCACATGTCATTCATATTTACTTTCCATCTAAATTGCATTATAAAATGCATGTTGTTGTGAAAGAAATTGTGATAGACTATGCATGCTGTTGTGATAGCTTTTGGGATAAGAAACCTACTATGTTGATAGGGTATCATTTGTTTAGAGCTTATTTAACATGGATTCCATGCTTTGATTAGTGGGGAGTATGTGCCCTTAGGGATCAGAATTTGGCACCTTAACTCTTGTTTTCTGTGTTTTCTGGGCTTCAGAGTAGTTTCTGAGCTACTGCCCAGAAAAACCCAGAATACATGGCATGTATTTTCTTAAAACATGCCTTATGGTTTTTAAACCGTGTCACTGACTATGTGAGCAGAAACATGGGGTTTTGAAAAATATTTTCGGAACACGACATATATTAGTTTAGCACACCATGTGGTATGAAATAGGTACCTCGGCCGTGTCACGAAAAACATGGGTCATGTTATCTTTTCACATATATGTCCTGTCTAAATCTTACATGCTGTGTAGTTTGATCTAGGTTCCCGACCATGTAACAAACAACACAGGTTAGTTTTACCCTTCCTCTCACATGCAATGTCCATTAAGAACATGCCGAGTAGTGTCGGCCATGTGTCAGGCCGTGTCGCTAACAACACGGGATAAATAAGGCATGCCTAGTACATGTCGTGTCTTCCTTGAACATACCGTGTAGTTTTTCCCTAGAGGAGATATGTGGCTTAACCGTGTAGAAGAACTCGGGCAGGGAAGAGGATTCAAGTACACATCGTGTGCTAGGACAACACACTGTGTATTGGGGGTATTACACAACCAGTTTAGGTAAAAGTACACACCCACGTGAATGAATAGAGGGAACAAGCCATGTAGTCATGTTTCACATAACTTGAATTCCTTATTTTCCTTGTTCTTTCTTGTGCCTTAAATTTTCTGTCCTTGTTAATATTGAATCTGAGGTGTGATTTTGACCTTTCAGAGCTATGGCACCGATACTTCCTCTGTTTGTCCGTCTGCTGCAAGGCAGTGACCATATGCCTAATACAACAGATCAGGGACTACCAGTAGTTCCACCTATAATTCTGGTCATGGAACCTGCAGTGATTCTAGACCCTGGTGCCAATGCTCAGTTCAGAGAGTGTTTCATGAGATTTATGCAGACCTTCCAGGGAGCTCAGCATCCTGCCCCATGTATGGCAGAGCTGACGCAGGTTTTTCAGCAGCATCATCCTCCCACATTCACAGGGGATGGAGGACCACAGGATATAGATTCAGGGCTAGAGGACATGCTATCCATATTCGTGAACCTTGAGATGCCTTTGGAGAGGATAGTGAAGCTCATGACTTTTATGCTACGAGATTCTTCCAAGAGAAGGTGGGATGTGGTTTCACAGGCAGGACGCCAACATGCTATGGCTTGGGATGAGTTTCAGCATACGTTCTACGACTAATTCTACCCAGAAATGATGAGGGATGACAGATCCAGAGGGTTTATGAACCTGCAGTAGGGTACTATCACAGTTATGGAGTATTCCTCTCACTTCATAGAGTTACAGCATTTCAATCCCATTCTGGGGAATGACGAGCTGTTTTTAGCGAGGAAGTTTGAGGGAGGCCCCAGACTAAACATCAGATCACATGTGGACATCTTTCAGTTGACTTCTATTACTCGGATAGTCAACCAAGTACTTATCATAAAGAGAAATATGAGGGATACTGGAGATGTGGACCAGGGCAGTTTAGCATCCAGGGCTGATTCATTTCAGATAGACAGCATGAAGCGCCACCGAGAGTCTACATGAGGTGACCCGAGGAAGCGAGGCATTCCTTCGGGTAGACAATATCTTCCTTCTAGAAACCAAGTGGTGTGCTATTAGTGTTGAAAAATAGGGCATAAAAAGCCTCATTCCCTAAGAGACCTAGTGGAGTGCCGATCTTGTGGCATGTTGTGTCATCTGCAACATTTCTGCAAGGTTTTCCTTCCAACGCCTAGTGAATGAAGATCGATTTCGACTCTGCGTACTAGAGCAGGATTAAGAGTTCCACAGAAGATTGGGGGTTGGAGTTCTTCATGTCATTCAGGCCCAAGTAGAGGTCGTGGATGTTTTGGTCAGGCTCAGGTAGGGTCATCTCAAGGATCTCAAGCTTCTACATAGGGTCGTAGTGCATGCCAAACTTTTACGGTAGAGAAGATTCATCAGGGGCAGGATCCTGGACCTTCTACAGTTCTAGGTTTAATCTTATTAGCCTCAGTTTTATCTTCTACTCTCTTTGATACTGTTGTTACACAAATATTTATCCCTATTGCTATTATGGAGAACCTTGGTCGATGTATATTTTCTTCTGCTGACATTTTGACACTAGACACACTGTTGGTGACTATGACGGCTAGTGTACGTCAATGCAAGGAGTGACCTATAGAGGTTGCTGGGTATCACTTTTTATGGGTCCTCTATGTCCTATAGATGACAGGCTATGATTTCATTCTCAGAATGGATTGGATCGTTCCATTACAAGAATTCATCAACTGTTATCGCCATAGGGTGAGTTTCATATCACTGGAGGGTGAATCATTTCTTCATAAGGGTGAGTGGGATGTCCTGTTGAGTAGAGTAAGACCAGAGCATCATGGGCTAGGCAGAGTTGTAGCTCAGATTTCCAGTTTATATTTGGATGACCAGGGGACATCACAATTAGACTTTATTCCAGTGGTGGATTGTTTCAGGGATGTTTTTCCAGAGGACTTTTCAGGTTTTCATCCAGAGAGTGAGGTAGAATTTTCTATTGATCTTGTTCTAGGAGCAGCACCAGTTTCCATTCCTCCATATAGGATGGCTACACATGAGTTGCATGAGATCAAGAAGCAGTTGGAGGAGTGTCAGGCAAAGGGTTTTATCCGACCCAATACTTCTCCTTGGGGTTCGCCTGTCCTGTTTTCAAAGAAGGAATATGGCACCCTTAGGATTTTTGTGGATTATCGAAAGCTGAACCAGTTGATGTTCAAGAACCGATATCCCTCTCCTAGGATTGATGACATCTATGATTAAATTCAAAGAGACTGGGTGTTCTCTAAGACCTATTTGAGTTCTGGTTATCATCACTTGTGTGTTAGACCACCTGATATACCTCTTACATATTTCCAGAGCAGGAATGGTATATACAAGTATATGATTACGTTGTTCGGCCTCAAAAACGCACCTGCAGATTTCATGGCACTAATGAACTGAGTGTTCCATCCATACTTAGACTCTTTCATGGTGGTATTCATGGATGATATCTTGGTGTACTCTCACACTCGACACAACCATGTTACCCATCTTGAGATCATTTTGAGTACACTAAAGGAGCATCAGTTATATGTTAATCTTTCAAAGTTCCACTTTTGGATGGATGAGATTCACTTCTTGGGTCATGTAATCTCAGAGATAAGAGTATCATTAGACCCATAGAAGGTGATATTAGTAGTTACCTAGGAGCAGTCAAAGAATTTCTTCGAGGTACAATGTTTCTTAGGGCTGGCTGGTTACTTCAGGTAGTTTATATAGGACTTCTCACGCTTAGAAGCGCCGTTGATGGGCTTGACTAAGAAGGGGGTGAATAATGTTTGGTCAGAATCCTGTGATTCAGCCTTTCAAGAGGTGAAGGAGAAATTGACTTCAGCCCTGATTTTAGTCTTTCCAGAGCTGGGCATGAGTTATATAGTTTTCTGTGATGCATCTGGCATCAGGCTTGGAGCAGTGCTTATGTAGGAGGATCGTGTTGTTTCAAATGGATCTCAATATTTGAGGCCACATGAGAGTAACTATCCTAAGCACGACCTGGAGTTGGATGAATTTTTTCATGCCTTACATTGTTGGAGACATTATCTTCTGGGAGAGAATTTTTTGGTTTTCACTAACCACAAAAGTCTCAAGTACATCTTCACTCAGTGTGATCTAAATCTGATACAGTGAATGTTGGTTGATTATCTTCAGTCCTTTGAATTTGAGCTTGACTATACACCGGGGAATGACAACGCAGTGACAGATGCGTTGAGAGGGAGGCTCATATACAGGCAGTTCAAGAGGCTAGTAGTGATTGGCAGCTTATGGATCTGTTCTCTGAGATGCATTTGGAGGTGCATGACAGACAGGGGTAGACATTTCTTTCTTCTATATCTGTTACCATTACCCATCATGACAGAGTTCAAATAACGTTTCTATCAAATTCTGAAGGCCTCATCCTACGGGAAAGCGTGTTAGGAGAGTACCCTCATCCCGGATGGGCCATAGGTGAGGATGAGTTATTGTGTTAACAAGGACGTGTATGGGTGATAGCATATATATGCAAGGATCTGATGCGAGACATTCATTCCTAGATTTGGGAAGTGTATCTTGGCATCACCAAGATGTATCATGATTTACACCGCCATGATTGGTGTCCAGGTATGAAGAGAGATGTTTCTGGTTTTATCATGAGGTGTTCCACCTGTCAGCAGGTGAAGTCAGAGCACGAGTAACTGTAACGACCCAAAGTTTCATAAATAGAAATCCCTCTTCATCTAATTAAATGTCTCTTTATTTTTATATAAAATGTCAACTTCTTCGGTTTTATGTTAATAATTTTGACCGTTTCTAATATAGTCGTTGAATAGTGATCACATGATTAGTATAAATATAAGACTTTAACAAATCCAATTTACTTAGACAAAGGAAGCGATGGCCTCATCCAGTAGAGTTTCCCCATAAAAAACCCATTTTTCGGAGCTCGGAAAATATGTGGCGTCTTTGGGCTTCACCCTTGACCATTCCCATGCTGAGCTTCATCATGTCAAGCTCGAGTGTGACTGTCTACGGGAAAAGTGGAAGTTGATTTAAATTACCACTCGAGCGATGTTATCCGAGCCACCCCAAGAGTCTGTCACCATCACACACCTTACCCTTAGGTCTTATGCGGCTGTTTTAAGGGGTTATGTAACTAATCGATAGTACTATGTTCATATACATTATTTTTGTATATAATAATGAATATAATTTCTAGTCATTTTTGATACATTGTAAATAGTTTGTAAAGTACAAATGGTTTTTATAGTAATTATTTAATTAAGAAATCTATTTTATTAAATTAAGGCATTTTTTAATTAAATAATAATTTGATAAAATAATAATATTATTATTGAATTATTTTTTTTATTAAATATAAATGATCTTATAATTTTATGAATGCAATTAAAATTTTTATTAAGGTTTGAAAACTATTTTTGTCAAAACCCGTGAATTTTCTATAAATTTCAGTTTTTATTTTAAAAGTAAAAATTAACCTATTTAGAAAATTATTTAGATAAAATAAATTTTATTTCTGGAATCAAGACATCGAAATTATCCAACGGTGAATTTTTCATTATTTTCGGAGACAGTCAAATTTTTGGGTAAAAATTAAATACCGTTTAAATATATAATGTGTTTTATGACATCATAATGACCCAATAGTGATGTAATAAAATATTATAATCTTTATTTTCGGCCAATATATGATTTACCATTTAAATAATTTGATTTTGGGTTTTTTTGACTTACTTTTCAAAGCATTAATGGACCCCTCAAGACATATTCAACACTTTGCCTTTTTAAATTAATTTCCATGGGAGTGTGACTCTCCTCCACCTAAGCAACCTTATTATTTTAAAAATTTTGGACTTTTTACTTATAAAATATTGTTTTCCTCTTCCATTTTCCAAAAAATATGGTATGGTTTGCGGTTTAGATTAATTTAATATAAGGGGTCCCAAACCTAAATAATAAAGAATTCCCTCACCTTTCCTATATAAACCCCCCAAGCTCCCACTTCATCCTCACCCAATGCCCTTAGAGCTCATCCATCCTATGCCCTACTCTCTCTATAATCCTCCCAATGTGCCCCAATCTCCCAATAAGCCTCTCACAAGCCTCTCTCTAGCCTTTGGAAGCACGACTCCTTGTAAGGGTTTTTTCTTCCTTTCTCATTTTTGTCCAATTTTAATTAAGTTGTTTTGACCTTTTAATTACAATTATAAATGTTGGGGTTTAGTTTCTTGCCTCCCTCATACTTCCCTCTTTATGTTTTAATGATGGGAGTCCCTTTATCTCTCATTAAATACCTCCCATGTACACCCGTTAATATGCCGAAATTCCGAAAAGAACTTCTCTCTCCTCTTTTACATTCAAGCAATACTTCTGTATCATGAATCTAAATTCCAATACAATTTTTGGGACATGTATCTATATGACCTCCTCACTATCTATTACATGTAAATATTATTAGTAACCCCTCTTTCTCTCCTCATCCATTTTTATGAATTCTTATGTCACGCCGTTACGCTGCTGAAATCACACTGATTTTCTAAGCCAATATCATTGTGTAGTGAATACCATGCTCATTTCTCCATCAAGGGTATTCACCTTTATGCACATTTACTTATTGATTGTAAAGTTTCATGTATGAATTCCACATTCATTTATCATGGAATAAATGATTATGTTTTATGAATCCATGTTATAGGATCCATGTGGCACACTTATGCATGAAATGAAATGTTTAAGAAGGGTGCACCCTTATAGCGCTACAATGCATTGGGTATAGTATAGTATCATGATACGACATGTGAAATGAGTGTTGACTCATGAAAATTCAAGTGAAACTAGGGTTTAATCGTGCTTTATGTGCAATGAGGATTTACCCATGCTCTATGTGCAATGAGCCTTGACTCATGCTAATTCCATGTTAAGTGTTGTTGCCACATTTCCATGTTATGATTATCATGCTTTATCATGCCTTTATGTTCATGTTTCTTTTATGCTATATTAATATTCCTATTATCTAACATGTATTTTAATCCTCATGTTATTCCATGTGTACTCCCTTACTGGGCATTATAGCTCACCCTTTTCTTATGCATGTCCTCAGGTTATCCCATGAAATGCTAAGTACGAGGGAATGTAGTGGTCATGTAAAGGAAGTTTTCAATAAAGATTTTTGTATTTCATGTTTTAAGTTTTTATATAATGATCCTAATCCCCAAATACACTAAAACTCTCGATATTCTTTGTTGTATCAAGTGATTTTTTATGTAATGGATCATTTTTAAGTTGTAATAAAAAGAAGGGTTGTCATAGTTGGTATCAGAGGATAGGTTTAGTTATTTTTGGGATTAGGAAACCCTAGTAAAACCTTAGATACAAGAATAAGTATAATAAAAACATCCCTAAGTTTTGGTAAGTACTGAGTATGTGTTTTATCAAACAAATTCATCCCTGTCTGGATACGAGCAGGTAGAGGCGGCTCTGGCACAGATATATCCTAGGGGTAAAACCCGAAAACACCGCTTTGAGATAGACTCGAACGGGAACTGGTGTACGACAATGGGAGTTGCTGCAATCCTGGTTACGACACTTCTGGGGGATATGTTTTGATAAATTCACAAGCTTAGTATTTACCCTTATTAAGGGAATTAAAAAAAATACCCCTAGGAATATTTGTTAGAAAGTATATCATGAAAAGCCTAGATTGAAGCCTATAGACTCATGAGTTAAGGAAATTAGACTCATGAGTTTAGGAAATAAAAGTTTATTTTTGAGTCATCAACTTTTTTCTTTGGATTAACCTTTATGTGTTACCCCTAAATTTCCTTTTATTCCAGCCAATGGCCAGTAATAGGAGGACTCGGGTTAACAACCGTTGTAAAGATCAGTGTGACGACTGTACTAATGAGATGCCAAATCCAATGGGAGCGGGAATTGTGAACTTTGTCACACTTCTCTCTCAGCTAACTCATGTTTTGAATAGAAACACAGGTCAAGAGTAATGTTCAACCCCCCCAAAGAGAGAACAAGTCGCTATCAGGAGCTTCATGAGACAAAGGCCTCCTAATTTTAGTGGATCATCCGATCCCACGATCACTGAACAATGGATCAACTCCATTGAAATGATTATCTCCATCCTTAAATGTTATGAACAAGAGAAGGTTCTCCTAGTGGATTATCGTATAGAGGATGAAGCTGATTAGTGGTGGACGTTGATAAAAAATACGATGCCTGAGGAGGAGATCGAGGTGTTGGATTGGAAGGATTTCTGGAAGATGTTTTTTGATAAATATTTGCTGCGCACCCTCCAGATTAAGATCGAAAGGGACTTCCTTTCCCTCAAGAAAAACGATGAAGAATCTGTTGGAGCGTATGAGGCAAACTTCACAAGGCTTGCACAATACACATCCGTCTTTGCCATTACCCCTGAATGCATGGTTGACCGCTTCTTTGGTGGGCTGAAACCTAGCTTGCGTAAAGCATTAGCGATCCATGACATCGATAGCTATGAGGAAATTGTCCGATGTGCCCTCAAGGTTGAAATGGAGATTGGGGAATCACAAGGGAATCATGGGGAAAAGAAGCTTAAGGTGGACTTAAATGCTGGTGGTCAGATGGATAAATCCAACAGTGCTAAGAAGATCCAGCACCCCACTTTCCAAAAGTGCGGAAAAAAGCACCCTGGAAATTGCCTTAAGGGGACGAGAAAATGATTCAAGTGTGGAAGAGAAGGGCACCTAGCTGTTAACTATCGGCAAGAAAGACCCGCAACTACGACATAGGAGAGGAACGCTCCGTTCGAACCTCAATGCATTGTTCAATGCTACAAATGCAAAGAACCGGGTCATTTTTCAAATCAGTTCCCTAATCCAAGGGTTTTCAGAGACAACCAACAACCTCCAAGGTAGCAAGGATGAACTTTTGCCATCACTTCTATCGAAGTGAACCCCGACAATGAAGTGGTGATAGGTACGCTAGTTATTCATTCAAGAATAGTGAATGTACTTTTTGATTCAGGTTCTACGCATTCTTTTATATCTATAAATTTTAGTAGAACAATCCCAGCACCACCACAAATCATGGAAGTAAAGATGTTGGTGAGTATGGAAAATGAGGAAATCATTGCATCCCATGAATATAAGTCCTCCCCTATTATAGTCTATTGATTGAATTTCCTAGAGAACCTCATCATACTCCCTCTGGTGGAATTTGATGCAATTCTTGGCATGGATTGACTTTACTTATATAGAGCCAACATAAATTGTCGGGAGAGGGAAATTACACTCCATATGGAGAATCGACCTCTGATTATTTACAAGTGTCCGGAGGAAGATGAATCTCCTTTAGCTCCATCAACTCAAGCATGGATATTACTACCTTAGGAACACGTGTATCTGGATCAGATGATTGAGTCCAATGAAGAATCCATCATTGAAGAAATGCCTATTGTGAGGGAATTCGATGATGTGTTTCCCGAGGAACTGCCCGGTCTTCCACCAAGAAGAGATGTTGAGTTCTCAATTGAACATATACTCGGGGATTTACCAATATCCAAGACTCCATATAGAATGGCCATTGTAGAGCTTGAAGATCTGAAGAATCAACTATAAGAGAATCTGGATAAAGGGTTTATACACCCATGTGCTTCACCATGGGGTGCACCAGTCCTCTTTGTCAAGAAGAAGGATGGGTCAATACGGCTTTGCATCAATTATCGTGAACTTAACAAATTCACAATATAGAACAAGTATCCACTCCCAAGAATCGATGACTTGTTTGATCAGCTGCGTGGAGCACAATACTTCTCCAAGGTGGATTTGCGGTTGGGATATTATCAAGTAAGGGTGAGAAGGAAGTTGTCCCCAAGACTTCTTTTCGTACTAGGTACGGGCACTGTGAATTCATAGTAATTCCTTTAAGACTCACCAATGTTCCAGCAATATTCATGGACATGATGAGTAGAGTCTTTAGAGATTACCTTGACAAATTTGTGGTAGTCTTTATAGATGATATTCTAATATACTCCAAAACCAAGGAGGATCATGAGGAGCATTTAAAAACTGTACTAGAGACTTTGCGCAAGGAGAATCACTATGAAAAGTACAGAAAGTGTGAGTTATGGTTGAAGGAGGTCTCATTATTGGGCGATATCATCACAAGCAATGGGATATCTGTGGATCCCTCCAAAAAGATGTAATTGAGGGATGACTGAGGCCAACACCAGTAACAGATATCCATATCTTCTTGGGGTTAGCTAGATATTATTGACGATTTGTGAGAAATTTCTCAAGATTGTCCAACCCACTTACCAAGCTAACTCTAAATGGAGTAATGATTTCTTGGAGTGATGAATGCAAAGAAAGCTTCAAGGAGTTGAAAAGGAGTCTTATCACTGCAACCGTGCTCACATTACCCATATGTGGGGAGCTTTTTGTGGTATTCAGTGACGCTACAAAGAAGGGATTAGGATGTGTGTTGATGCAGAATGATAATGTGATATCCTATGCCTCAAGGCAGTTGAAAATCCATGAGCGAAACTATCCAATGCATGATCTGGAGTTGGTGGCGGTGATCTTTTCCTTGAAAATCTGGCGGCATTATCTCTATGGAGAGAAATGTGAGATATATACTGACTACAAGAGTCTTAAATATATATTCAAACAGAAAGAGCTTAATATGCGCTAGAGAATATAGATAGAGCTCATCAAGGATTATGACTCTTCAATCCATTACCTCCCTGGGAAAGTGAACAAGGTGGCAGATGCCCTATGTAGAAAGGATTCAGCAATTCTATCAATGATGAGAATTGAGAAGGATCCAATCTTCTTAGACTTGATGAAGATGGATGTGGGAATCATACAGAAGGGAACATCATCAATCCTTTCACAAATGATTTCTCAACCATCTGTTTTGGAAATGATAAAGGATGCTTAAAAGGATGATGTGGGAATTCCGGAAAAAGTGGAAGCTATCAAAAAGGGGAAATCCTCAGAGTTTAATTTTAATGAAGAAGGAATTGTTCAGTTTGGGAAAAGACTATGTGTTCCATCAAGTCCGGAGCTAAAGAAGGAACTTTTGGATGATGCACATAGTTCATATTTCTATATTCACCCAGGGAGCAGAATGATGTATCAAGATCTCCGAGAAAACTTTTTGTGGGATAATATGAAGAAGGAGATCACTGAATATACATCAAAGTGCCTGGTGTGTCAGCAAGTGAAGCCAGAGAGGCAGAAGTCTAAGGGGATGATGCAACCATTTCCCATACCAGAATGGAAATGGGAGAACTTCACCATGGACTTTGTCACCGGACTTCCAAGGACATCCAAAAGAAACAATGCAATATGGGTTGTTGTGGATCGTCTTACAAAGACTGCACACTTCATTGCTATTTGGGAGGATTTATCTTTGGATCAACTAGCACATATATATATCACAGAATTGGTAAGGTTGAATGGAGTACCACTATATATTGTGTCTGACCGAGATCCAAGATTCACCTCTATGTTTTGGAAGAGTCTTCAACATGCTCTGAATACTGAACTGAACTTCAGTACGGCCTATCATCCTCAAACTGATGGCCAATCCGATCGGACTATCCAAACACTTGAGGATATGTTGAGAGTGTGCTCAATGCACTTTCAAGGAGGATTGGATCAACATCTTCCTATGGTTGTGTTCTCTTATAATAACAGTTTGCACTCGAGCATCCAAATGGCACCATATGAAGCCCTGTATGGGAAAAGGCGTAGAACATTGACATGTTGGGATAAGGACGGTGAACGTAAGCTATGTGGATAAGAAATTGTCAATGAAATGGTGGAGAAGGTGAAAACCATTCAGCAACATATCAAGGCAACCCAGAGTCGACAGAAGAGTTATGCAGATAATCATCGACGAGACCTTGAGTTTAAAGTTGGAGACCTGGTGTTTCTACACATATCTTCGTCGAAGAAGGTCATGAGGTTTGGATGGAAAGGGAATTTAAGTCCAAGGTACATCGGCCCCTTAGATATTCTTGATTATGTCTGGGCTTTGGCCTATCGATTAGCACTTCCACCTGCCATGGCCAAAGTACATGATATCTTTAATGTATCCCTCTTAAGTAAGTACATACCAGACCCTTCACATGTACTCTCTTCCGAGGCGGTACAATTGGAAGATGATCTTTCTTATGCGGAGCAACCCGTGAAGATCATAGATCGTAGAGAAAAAGTTCTACGAAATAAGACAATGCCCCTCGTCAAGGTGTAGTGGAGAAACCATATGTTTGAAGAAGCATCTTGGGAATAGGAGGATATGATGAAGCTGAGTTACCCACATTTGTTTTAGTGTGGGAAAAGGAAAATTTCGAGGACGAAATTTCTTAAGGGGGGAATATTGTAACGACCCAAAGTTTCATTAATGGAAAGACCTCTTGATCTAATTAAATGTCTCTTTATTTTTATATAAAATGTCAAATTCTTTGGTTTTATGTTAAGAATTTTGACCGTTGCTAATATATCCGTTGAACAGTGATCACATGATTAGTATAAATATAGGACTTTAACAAATCCAATTTACTCAGACAAAGGAAGTGATGGCCTCATCCAGTAGAGTTTCCCCATACGAAGCTCATTTGTCGAAGCTCGTAAAATAGGTGGCGTCTTTGGGCTTCGCACTTGACCAAGCCCAAGCTGAGCTTCATCATGTCAAGATCAAACTTGACTATCTATGGGAAAAGTGGAAGTTGATTGAAATTACCACTCGAGCGATGTTATCTGAGCCACCCCAAGAGTCTGTCACCATCTCACACCTTACCCTTAGGTCTTATACAGATGTTTCAATAGGTTATGTAACCAATCTATAGTACTATGTTCATGTACATTATTTTTCTATATAATAATGAATATAATTTCTAGTCATTTTTGATACATTGTAAATAGTTTTTAAAGTACAAATGGTGTTTTTAGTTATTATTTAATTAAGAAATCTATTTTATAAAATTAAGGGATTTTTCAATTAAATAATATTTTAATAAAATAATAATAATAATATTAAATTATTTTATTTATTAAATATAAATGATCTTATAATTTTATGAATGTAATTAAAATTTTTACTACGGTTTGAAATCCATTTCTGTCAAAACCCGTGAATTTTCGATAAATGTCGGTTTTTATTTTAAAAGTGAAAATTAACAAAGTTACAAAATTATTTAGATAAAATAAATGTTATTTATGGAATTGGGACTTCGAAATTATCCAACGGTGAATTTTTCATAATTTTCTGAGACAGTCAAGTTTTTGGGTAAAAATTAAATACCGTTTTAATATATAATGTGTTATTTGACATCATAATGACCCAATAGTGATGTAATAAAATACTATAATCTTTATTCTCGGCCAATATATGTTTTAACATTAAAATAATGTGATTTTGGGTTTGTTTGGCTTACTTTTCAAAGAATTAATGGACCCCTCAAGACATATTCAACACTTTGCCTTTTTAAATTAATTTCCATGGGAGTGTGACTCACCTCCACATAAGCAACCTTATTATTTTAAGAACTTCGGACTTTGGACTAATAAAATATTTTTTTCCTCTTCCCTTTTCAAAAAAACATGGGCAAAAACCAGGGGATGGTTTGTGGTTTGGATTAATTTAATATAAGGGGTCCCAAACCTAAATAATAAAGAATTCCCTTACCTTTCCTATATAAACCCACCCAAGCTCCCACTTCCTCATCACTCAAAGCCCTTGTAGTTAGTCCAAACTCTCCCCTACTCTCTCTATAATCCTCCCAAGGTGCCTAATGCTCCAAATAAGCCTCTCACAAACCTCTCTCTATCCTTTGGAAGCACACTTCCAAGTAAGAGTTTTTTCTTCCTTTCTCATTTTTGTCCAATTTTCTGTAAGTTGTTTTGCCATTTTAATTTCAATTATAAATGTTGGGGTATGGTTTCTCACCTCCCTCATACTTCCCTATTTCTGTTTGAATGATGGGAGACCCTTTCTCTCTCATTTAATACCTCCCATGTACACTCGTTACTATGCTGAAATTCCGAAAGGAACTTCTCTCTCCTCTTTTACATTCAAGCAATACTTTTGTATCATGAATCTAAATTCCATTACAATTGTTGGGACATGTATCTATATTAACTCCTCACTTTCCATTACATTTAAATATTATTAGGAACCCATTTCTCTCTCATCAACCATTTTTATGAATTCTTATGTCACGCCGTTACGCTGCCGAAATCGCACCGATTTTCTAAGCCAATGTCATTGTGTAGTGAATACCATGCCCATTTCTCCATCAAGGGTATTCAACTTTATGAACATTTACTTATTGATTGTAAAGTTTCATGTATTAATTCCACATTCCTTTATCGTGTAATAAATGATTATGTTTAATGAATCCATGTTTTATGATCCATGTGGCACACTTATGTATGAAATGAAATTTTTAAGAACGGTGCACCCTTATAGCGCTCCAATGCATTGGGTAAAGTATAGTATCATGATACGACATCTGCAATGAGTGTTGACTCATGGTAATTCAAGTGCAACGAGGGTTTACTTGTGCTTTATGTGCAATGAGGATTTACTCATGCTCTATGTGCAATGATCCTTGGCTCATGCTAAGTCCATGTTAAGTGTTGTTGCCACATTTCCATGTTACGATTATCATGATTTATCATGACTTTATGTTCATGTTTATTGTATGCTCTATTGATATGCCTATTTTCTAACATGTATTTTACTCTTCATGTAATTCCATGTGTACTCCCTTACTGGGCTTTATAGCTCACCCTTTTCTTATGCATGTCCCCAAGTTATCCCAGGGAATGCTAAGTACGAGGAATTATAGTGGTCATGTAAAGGAAGTTTTCAACAAGGATGTTGTATTTCATGTTTTAAGTTTTTATGTAACGATCCTAAGCCCCAAATACACTAAACCTCTCGATCTTCTTTAATGTATCAAGTTAAGTTTTATGTAATGAATCATTTTTAAGTTGAAATAAAAACAGGGTTGTCATATTAACCAACAGGTATTTTACAGCAGCTACCCATTCCCGAGTGGAAGTGGAATGATGTCGAGATAGACTTCATGACAGGATTACCGAGATCACCTCGAGTAAATGACGCTGTATGGGTTTTCATAGACAGGCTCATGAAGGTTTCTTACTTCTTGACGATTAAGGATACCTTCAGTGTTGATGAGCTTTAACGGTTGTACATCAGTGAGATAGTACGCTTGCATGGGGTTACGAGTTCAATCATTTCAGATAGGGAAAACTACTTCACGTCACATTTCTGGAAAGGGATATAGAGGTATTTCGGTACACATGTACTTCTGAGTACAACTTACCATCCCTAGATAGATGGCCAGTCAGAGTGCACAATACAGGTGATAGAGGACATGCTACAAGCATGCATCCTTGATTTTAGAGGTTCTTGGGAGGGACATATACATCTAGTGGAGTTTTCCTACAATAATAGTTTTCAAGAAACTATTTATATAGCACATTACAAGGATTTGTACGATAGGTCATACTGATCACCCTTGTGTTGGCTGGAGGCAGGAGAGGAAACTATGATGGGTCATCGTCTTGTTCAGGAGACGACAGAACAGGTGGAGTTGATTTGGAAAAGGATGGCTACTTCACAGTCTCTGAAAAAATCTTATGCTAATCATCATAGATGACCTTTGGAGTTCAAGGTCGTAGATCATGTTTTTATATGAGTTACCCCTAGGTTGGGACATAAGATGATCAGAAGATAGTTTAAACTTTCCCCAAGATACGTCAGGTCGTTTGAGGTTCTGGAGAGAGTTGGGCTGGTTTCTTATAGGTTGTAGTTACCTCAGAGGTACCAGGCTATTCATGACATCTTTTAGGTTTCTTAGCTACGACGCTATTTCTCTGACCCGTCTCACGTTTTTCTACCTGAGGAGGTTGAGCTAGAGCAGGATGTATCATTCAAGAAGCTTCCTATCATGATTGTTGATCATAGTGAAAACTACTCCGTGGTCGGTTTGTTCCTCTGGTACGGGTGCTATGGCAGCACTACCGTGTATAGGATGAGACAAGGGAGAGGGAGGCCGATATGGGATCACAGTGGCAAGTTGTTTGAGGTTTCTTCTTCAACACCTTGTTAGGGAAATTCAGGGACAAATTTATTTAGGGGGGGGGGAGTTTTTAAGAACCTTAATATTCTTTTTAGGTATGTTTTTTCTTATTTGGTAGTTTTTGAGAAAAAGAGAAAAATATGGAAATTTTCAGCTTACACATTGTGTACTTTATGAGTACACGCCGTGTACTTTGATTCCCCTAGAATCCGTGTGTTGGGCGTGTCATGGACACCCACACAGCTGTGTAAGGGTGACTTGGAGGACGCCTAAAGCGGAGTAAGGAAAAGGAAAGTACACGCTGTGTACTCCAGAAGTACACGTCGTGTACTTTATTTTTTTATTAAATGGACCGGGTCATGTCTAATCCTTATTTCCATGTTATTCTTTGCCTAATTCTATCCAGAGAATCCAAGGAGGCCAAATCTTCTCTGGGCCACTAATCCGTCCCCAGTTATCCAAATAAAACATCATCGGTTGCAATATAATCATAGTGGTGATTTCTCGGTTCTCTTTTGGCCACATTTACTGATTCTTTCTCTTATGAGAGTTTTTGTAGGATGAACGTTTTACATGTGTTTGCAGATCTACTCCATTGTCAGATGATTCACATGCTCAGGTTCAAGTATATTGATCTCCTAGGATCGAGGTAGGTGGTTGTTTTCCTTAGGTTGAATGTCTTGGAGTTTTTGTGAAAAAGTGCCGGATTCCCATGTTTCGGGTATCCCGGGTAAGGGATTTTGGTCCTATTGTTTAATTTCCTTAGATTTCTTGATAGCTTAAGGTTAATTGAAAATGATATATGATTGTTTGCATGTTTTTGGATCACCCAATGGGTGTTATCCTTGTTTGGATGTTTATAACTTTTTGGCACAGTTTTCCTGCAAGGTGAACCCTATTGCAATTGATAGTTTGCTTGTTATAACTGATTGCATGTGTTGCCTATTGTTCTAATGCTTTTGATGCATTGTAGATTTTATCCAAGTAGTTTCTAAACTTACTTAGGGATGATAACAGTCTATTAAGTGTGACTGGACAGCTCAGGGTTGTTAGAACCTGGTACGGGAGACCAAAGAGGGAATAAACGATTAGTGATTCCGTAGGGGGTCTGTTAGAATTAGTTTCATATGCATGATCTACTAGAATTAGACTTTGTGATTCCTAATAGTTTCATTAGTTTACACACATATCAAGACCACAGGAGGAATGTCACGACCCCCTCCCACCAAAGATGCCCTTCCTGAGTTGGCAATGGTGAAAGGGAGATAATGACCCCCGAGTCCCGCCTCCAGTAGGCTCCAGAGTGGCGACTAACACAAAGGGTATGAGTTATCACAATTATAGGAGGCATTACCCTTTTTATTAGTTATGATCAGGAAATAGGATGAGTCAAACACCAAAAGAAAAGGGAAAAACTAAATGAAAAGAAACCCAAAACCAAGCCCATATGTATGTTTTATACAATACTAAATCAAAAGTACAAGTACAAGAAAATCATCAAAGCATGATACCAAGAAAGGAAAGAAAAAACTGCAACAAAAAAAACTCCAACGCCCAACTAGCAAGGTCCCGCACGATCCCTGATGTCCTCCTGAAAACCTGAAAGTAAACGTAGGGTGAGCATACAAGTATACTCAGTAGGGAAACCTATAGCTCTCGTGCACAGGTGGGGAGACATACTAATTCCCCATGAGAAAACCTAAGGAACCAAATCCTAGAAAAGAACCTATCCACCTAACCTTGCAAGCCACAATCACCAATTATAACAAGTCAATAAAGTATTATAGTAATATTATCAATGTATGGGTACCCCGCACCACCTTCCCACTGAATACTGCTCAATCCCTCACGCCTAATGCTCTGATGCTTCCCCCTCTTCCTAAGATAGTGCTGAAACTTGGCCATACGAAGCTCAAGCTAGTGCCACAACCTGGCCATACGAAGCTCACAGTATCCCACCGGCACACAATCCACGACTATAACCACATCTCATCCCACATTCCGCCGGCACTCAATCCTAATCCATAACCACATCTCATCCCAATGACACTTGGGAACCACATCACATCTCATCCCTAATACTATTGGGAAACATCTATCAAAACCTGCCTGATGGATCTTGGGCTATAGAACCTAGAAGAGGGAGCAAAGGGAAGAACAGTAACCAGCCATCCTTAGGATGTTTGGGAATCTCACCCCGCATCCCACAGGTGTTTGGAATGTGGTGCTCAACATGGGTGGGGTGTATAAAGAAACATAAAAAAGACCGATTTATATAAATATATCAACCACTCAGGCCATCCTAATGCTTCTATACAAAATATCTGATCACATGCCTCGGAACTGCTACCACGAATGTATGCACACAACGAACGGCCCCAAACCCCATTAAGCTTTTCATGTTTCAAAAGTTTTAGTTTATCAGTTCCTTAACTACTGAGCAACTAACAACAACCAAAACAGATCAAACATTTGTAAAACATATCCTTGCTAACCACAAATAAGGTTAGGGAAAACACAAGCAACACAAAACCATTTTCTTTTATCAGCCAATCAATTCCGTTGATTTTCCGTATTTAATCAACTACCATACCCTATTATTCATTAGTTAACTCTTCCAATATTATTCATATGCACACAATCCATCCCTGTAGCCCTGCTGCCAACTAGCACAACCAAAAACACCTAGAAAACAATACCTATACCGCACCATTATCCCTTCGATACCATTCACCGTAGCTCCGCTACCCATCACAACCATATGATACACGCCAACCCACAACCAAGTCAACCGCATCCCTATAACTCACCCGTTCCACAAAAACCCATGAAACACCCCTTCACATAATTAAACCCCAACTATCACCCACAAAATTCATTCTTTCATTTAATTTAATCGGGGTGATCATATAAGGGTTCCAGGTATTCATTTAATCATACAACATTACATGATTAACAAATTTCCACTTTCTATGAATTCCATCCATGAAACAATCCAGAAAAATAAGAAAACATCTAATGGCGCAAGAAAAGGCCCCCAATGACCATTCTTTTCAGTAGGCATAAGCCCATTCAATTCACAACATAATCAAAGGAGAAGCATTGATGGAAATAAAAAAACAATACCAACAAAAATCTCCCCAAACCCATTCTTTAACCAGTTATTATCTTCATTTACCTAATAAAATATATCTCATAAAACAAGAGGATACCCACCACGCATGATGCACAAAAGTGAGAGAGAGACGAAAGTAAGATCCCTACCTCAAAGTTTTTTGAAGAAACCACGACTTTCGAATAACACTCTAGAAACCGGGTCGTTTCTCCACAAATCCTCCATAGATATCCTCTCCTAACACAACCAAGACCAAATATCAACATATTCGACATCCACACGCTTATATCTACCCATAACGGGCATAGATATAAGAAACAGAGAGAAGAGGAGGAGTATATCTAAGTAGATATAGTAAATCAAGCAAGAACAATCACATACCTCAAGAAACCGGCTTCGATTCACCAAGAAAAGCCTCCAGATCACCTCCAAAATGCTTGGGAGAGGTTTTTATACCTCCAAGGAAGGGTAATCCCGATTTATGGCTTCTTAGGGTCTTAAAAGAACCATTTACTGGAAAAAGAGTTCAAATCCAAAATTTTAGGCTCTAACTTTAAGTGCCCGCACGGTTTAACAAATTGTGCGCTAACTGTGCGTTAGATTCTGCCTCACCAAACACTCCCCGCATGGTTAGTATGCACGGTTATCCAAACTGTGTGCTAACCATGTGTTAGCCACTGTCTCCAACACCAACCTTTCATGGTTTGGCTGCACGGTTTAGCCAAACCGTGTGCCAACTGTGTGAAATCTATTTCCCTTTAGCTTTCCTTAAAGTTCCACCAAAATGCACCCCGAAGTCACATTTACCTCCCGAAACACTTCCAGTACCACATTTCATAAAGGAATGGACTAGAGAGGTCTGAGACATTACATCATATTCCTCTTAAAACAATATCTTCCTCGAGAATCCAAAAACCCACCTAAAGAAAAGAGAGGGGTCCGAATAACTCCCCCTTTAAAGATACCTCTCAGGGGAAAACCACTTTATTACCAAAGAACGTCCCTTATCCATCTATCTCCAAAACAATAACAATCATAACACTCCTCTCCCCTGTGAAACCAAGCAATAAAAATACTAAACCATCTGGTGATGTGGGTGAGGGGTTTCCCTTCCTCCATGTTAAGATATTATATGCTTTGGGCGGAACTGACTCGCCCGCACAGGTTTAGGCACATCCACCTTAATGCATCTTAACTAGAGATCAGGTCCTCCCCTCCCCACATATCAGGACACTTCACAAACATATAAAGAAAAGGAAAACCGCACATTCCATAATTATAAAAGTAAATATTTCCATCAACCAAGTACAAACAAAACAGAACAAAACTTAAAACAACTCTGGGTACTGGGAACGCATCTGCATCTTTCGTTCCCAGGTACTTTCCTAAAGCCCACCATATATCCACAACACAAAAACAAAAGGAATGGTTTGTTCATGAAGCACCTTCTCTTCACGACCTTCGATCATCACTGGTCGCTCCATGAACGTTGCATCGTTCCTGATATCTAGCTCTCCCTAGTCAAGGACGTGTGAATTGTCGTGCAGATACTGACTGAGCTGGGACACATGGAAGAAATCGTGAACCCTTTATAGCTGTGGTGGAAACATCAGCTGATAAGCCACCTCGCCGGCCCGCTGCAGCATGTCAAATGGTCCGAAAAACCTGGGGGAAAGCATACTCCCTCTGCCGAACCTCTGCTGCCCACGCTGGGGGGAGACCTTCAGGAATATGTGTTCCCTGATCTCAAACTCCAAGGGTATCCTCCTATTATCAGTGAATGAATTTTGTCAGTCCTGAGATTCCTTCTTCGTCTCTTGTATAAGCTGAACCTTCTCCTTCACGCTCTGCACCACCTCTGGGCCAAGAACACCTACTTCTCCGACCTCTATCTAGCATACGGGTGACCGACACAGCCTCCTTTACAAAGATTCGAAAGGAGCCATTCCAATGGTAGAGTGATAGTTGTTGTTCTAAGAGTACTATATCAGAGTAAAGGGTTGTACCCATGATCCTCCATGGTCCAAAACACATGCTCGTTGAATATCTTCCAATGTCTGGATGGTGCGCTCTGTCTGCCTCTCTGTCTGGGGGTGGAAAGCAGTTCTAAGGCATAGATGGGTGCCAAAAGCATGCTGCAATCCTCTCCAGACTCATGAGGTAAACTTTACATCCCTATCCAAGACAATGGACCTTGGAACTCCATGAAACCGCACCACCTCATCCAGATACCTCCGTGCTAAGGCATCCACTGCACCCGACTCCTTGATTGTCAAGAAGTGAGCCGATTTCATCAACCGGTCCACCACCACCCAGATGGCGTTACAGCCTCCTTGAACCTTGGGTAGGCCTGTGACGAAATCCATCGATATGTCATCCCACTTCCACTAGGGGACATCTAATGGTTTCAACAAACCACATGGAACACGATGTTCAACCTTCACCTACTGACATAGTAGGCACTTAGCCAAGAAGTCTACCACCGCCCGCATTACCATGGGCCACAAAAACTGTCTCCTCAGACCCTAGTACATCTTATAAACTCCTCGGTGTACCACTAGGGTTGATTTGTGGAACTCAACAAGAACCCTCTCGCGAATCATATCTGGAACAATCATCTTACCTCAGAAAATCATCTGATTCTGACCATCCTCCGTCCAACCTTCGGGGGCATTGCCTTGGGCAACCCGGTCACACATCACTTCACTTTATGAGTATCCCCACTGGAACTCCTCCACCTACTATAGTAGATAAGACTGCACAATCATCTGATACAGCCAACCTCTACCACCATCCATCCTTACATCTAGGTGTAGGGCTTCCAACTCCTCCGTTGCCTTCCAAGCATCTGTCGACTCTAGAAAAACATCCTTATGCAACTTCCTTCTCGAGGAATTAGCCACCACATTCCATTTTCTTGAGGTGTATGAAATTTAGATGTCGTAGTCCTTAAAGGAACTACATCCACCATCACTTTCGTATGTTCAGGTCCCACTGGGAGAAGATATACTTCAAGCTTTTGTGATCTGTGAAGACCACAATACGCTCCCCGATTAGGTATTGCTACAACAACTTTAGCGCGAAAATTACTACTGAAAGATCCAGATCATGGGAGACATAATTATGCTCCTGAGGACATAACTGCCTAGACCCATAAGAGATCACCCCTTATCGCTGCATGAACACACATCTGAGGCCTAGCCCTGAAGCATCACAGAACACCTCATACGCCACCCCTTATTCTAGCAATCTCATCTTTGGGGCACTAACCAACTCCCCCTTCAGGTAACTGAAGGATTCCTCACACTTCTCATCCCACAAGAAAGCTCTATCCTTCTTCGTCAAGGCTGTCAAAGGTGATGCAACTCGGGAGAAGTTGGGTACGAACCTCTAGTTGTATCCTTCCAGTCCAAGGAAACTACAAACCTCTACCATGTTCTTGGGTACCAACAAAGAAACAACCGCCTTGACCTTCGATGGGTCCACCACTATTCCCTAATCAGACACCACGTGCCTAAGGAAGTTCACTTATCACATCCAGAACCTGCAGTTGGACAATTTCCAATAGAGTTGGTGCTGTCGGAGGACCCCTAAAACTGTTCTCAGGTGCTCAGCGTGATCCTCCTATGATCTTGAGTAGATCAGAATGTCATCAACAAACATGACTATGAATCAAACCAGGTATTCTCGGAAGATGGATTTCATGAGTCCCATGAACACAACTGGTGAATTTTAAACACCGAATGACCTGACTACAATATCAAAGTTCCCATTCCTACATCTGAAGGCAGTCTTCGATATGTTTGCCTACTTCACCCTCAACTAGTGATATCCAAAATGAGATCGATCTTAGAGAACAAACTTGGTCCCTTCTACTGGTCAAAGAGATCATCTATTCTCAGGATGGGGTAACGGTTCTTGATCATTGCCTGATTTAGTCTCCGGTAGTTAATGCACAGCCTGTGACCACCATCTACCTTCTTTGCGAACAAGACAGGAGCACCCCAGGGTGGCACACTTGGTCGAACAAAACCATTATTCATCAGATCATCAATCTGAATCTGCAACTCTCACAACTCAGAAGGTGCCATCTGGTAGGGAGCCATCGAAATCGAACGAGCACTAGGTTGAAAGTCTATCCCGAACATAACATCACGTCCAGGGGGTAGGGTCTCCACCTCTTCAGGGTAGACGTCCATAAACTCATTGATGATCCCTGGGACATCCACAATTTATATATCTGCTGACTCCACTGAAAGTTCAGCTAACAAGGAAAGGAGGGGCTCGACAATCCGGTTACCTTCCTGGTAACCCCACTCACTGATGAAAGTCACATCTTAGCCGCCCATGTCTGATAACACAACCCTTATTCAGAAACAATCGATGATAGAACACACTGAGAACATCCATTCGATGCTTAGAATGACATTGTGTGGATGAATTTGTTGTAAAAGGAGATATCTACTAGATTGGTGTGGCCCCAATATCAACCTTCATCCCCGGAATAAATGAGACAAGCTGGTCTGACCTCCGACTAGCATACTCAAAACTAGTCGTAGGAAAAGTGTCTCTATGTCTAGGCCTAAGAAATAGGCTAGACTGGGTGAAACAAAGGAGTGTGAATCTCCTGAACCAAACAAGTCATAAGAAAATGTACTAAACAAGCTGATCGTACCTCGAACGACTTCTGGACCTACAAGAACTGCTACCTCTGCGGTGTGCATATGCCCATGCCCAGTTCCTCTACCTATCAGCTATTAGCCGCCTCCCCAACCATGCCCTGGTCGAGGTCCCTGAGGATATCCATGAGGTTGGCCTCCTCCTACAATATCTTCCCCTGGAGGAGCGGGATCTCACTATCCATGCGACTTCTTCTAGAAGGGCCTGGCTAAAACTGATGTGGCTGAGGCGGGTGTTGTATTGCTCCACCTCCACTGTACTATACCTGGTCTGGGCACTGGTTCTGAAGGTGCCCATGACTACCATAGATGAAGCACCTCGGTCCTGGGCTCGAAGGAAAAGGGCAAGGACTGAGAGATCAGAACTGAAATAGCTGAGGCATGCTCCCTACTGGTCAGAACCTAGAGAGCCCTAATGATGGAGAACTGCTGCTGACAGCTTTCCCCTTTGACGATCCCAACTGGATTCCTTCTCGCAACACACCTCCCATCGTGTGCATCGTTTCCACCACTTCAGCATTCTTCTGGAACTCCAAGTATGTCGGTAGGGTGAAGGGAGTAACAACATACTAGAGAGAAGGACAAAGTGCCTCCTCCAAACGTCTTGCACGAGACTCCACATCCAGAAAGGGGTCGAGAGCAAAGCGAAGGAGATCCTTGAACTCGATACCTAACTCCCTCACTGACATACTCCTATACTGGAGGGGGAGTAGTTCCTGCCTCTACTCAGCCTTCATCGTGGAAGAGATGAATTCCGCCCGGAACTCCTTATCGAAGTCTGTCCACGTGACCTCATCCTACCTCTTCTACCCAAGATAAAGCTTCCACCACCGACACACTACTCCATGCATCTGGATCACAGACAGAGGAACCCAGTACTCTTTTTGAGCCTGGATCAAGCTGAAATCTATCACCCACACCTCTAGCCAGCTCTCTGTCTCCATGTATGAGATGATGCCCTCGAACTTCTCGAGAGTCTGCTGCTGAAAGGCTCAAAGCGTCTTCTGCCACTAATCATCCTCCTCCTCTCGGTCAGCCCTTTGTTGATCAACCAAGTCACCCTCCTGGGCCTCGATCACCCGCACTACTCGTGGTAGTCCCCCAGGTGCCATAGCTACAAGGTAAACCAGGAATGCCTAAGCCCGAGTAGTGTAGAATATTATTCTTAAATTTTCTTAGGCTTCATATTCATTTTTAATACACAAAATTCCCCAGAAACATAAGAACATGGGTCATTATGATGCATGTACCTTTGCTAGGGTCTCTACCCTGCAATTAGTGTGGCCTCACTTGGTCGTTCGATAGGTCCAGAGTCCTTGCATCAGATCATGGGGGGCCCTAAAATATCGTGTCCTAGATGGTCTTGCTTGGCCTATTTCACACTCCAAGATCACCTGACACTGTTTCCCTACCATCAAATGGAATCCTCATTATGCCTAACTCCAGACTCCATCCTATCTCTCAGCCCCCATCCTATGATACCATTCTGTCATGACCCCCTCCAACTAAAGATGCCCTTCCTAAGCTCGCAATAGTGAATGGGAGATAATGACCCCCCACGAGTCCCGCCTCCAGTAGGCCCCGGAGTGGCGACTAGCACCAAGGGTATGAGTTTTCAAAATTATGGGAGGAATTACCCTTTTTATTAATTAAGATCGGGAAATAGGATGAGTTAAACATTAAAAGAAAAGGGAACAAGTAAATTAAAATAAACCCAAAACCAATCCCATATGCATGTTTTATACAATACTGAAACAAAACTACAAGTACAAGAAAATATCCAAAGCACGATACCAAGAAAGGAAAGAAAAAATTGAAACCAGCAAAACTACAACACCCAACTAGCCAGGTCCCACACGGTCCCTGATGTCCTGCTGAAAACCTGATAGTAAATGTAGGGTGAGGATACATGTATACTTAGTAGGGAACACTAAAGTTATCGTGCACTGGTGGGGAGATATCCTAATGCCTCGTGAGAAAATATAAGGAACCAAATCCTAGAAAGGAATCTATCCACCCAACCTTCTAAGCCACACTCACCAAATATCGCAAGTAAATATAGTAGAATAGTAATATTATCAAAGTATGGGTAACCCGCACCACCTTCCCACTGAATACTACTCAAGCCCTCACGCCTAACACTCTAATTCTTCCCCCCTTTCCTGAGCTAGTGCCACAACCTGACCATACAAAGCTCGAGATAGTGCCACATCCTAGCCATACAAAGCTCATAGTATCCCACCGACACACAATCCTCAGCTATAAACAAATCTCATCTCGCATTCCATTGGCACTAAATCCTCATCCATAACCACATTTCAACCCAAAGAAACCTAGGAACCACATCACATCTCATCCCGATGACTCTTGGGAAACATCTTTCGTAACCTACCCAAAGGATCATGGGCTATAGAACCTGGAAGAGGGAGAACATGGAAGAATAGTAACTAGCCATCCTTTGGGTGTTTGGGAATCTCACCCCCCATCCCACAGGTGTTCTACACATGGTTCTTATCATGGGTGGGGTGCGTAATGAAACATAAAATTTACAGATTTATATAATTATATCATCCACTCAGCCCATCCCAAGGCTTCTACACAAAATATCTGAGCACATGCCTCGACACTACTACAACGAAAGTATGCACACAATGAACGACCCCAAACCCTATTATGCTTTTTATGTTTCAACAGTTTTATTTTATTAGTTCCTCAACTACTGAGCAACTAACAACAACCAAACTAGATCAAATGTTTGTAAAACATATCCATACCAAACACAAATAAGGCTAGGGAAAACACAAGAAACAGAAAACCATTTTCTTTTATCAGAAAATAAATTCTGTTAATTTTTAGAATTTAATCAAATACCATGCCCCACAGTTCATTATTTAACTCTTACAATTTTATTCATATGCACCTAACCCATCTCTGCAGCCCTGCTTCCAACCACCAAAACCACAAACACCTCGAAAACAATACCTTACCGTGTCATTATCACTTCGGTACCATTCACCGCAGCTCCGCTGCCCATCAAAACCATACAATACACGCCGACCCACAACCAAGCCAACCGCATCCCCGATGCTCACCCGTTCACCAACAACCCACAAAACACCCCTTCACATAATTAAACCACAACTAGCACCCACAAAATTCATTCTTTCATTTAATTAAATCGTGGTGATCATACAAGGGTTCTAGGTATTCATTTAATCATTCAACATTACATGATTAACGAATTTTCACTTTATATGAATTCCATCCATGAAACAATCCAGAAGAACAATGAAACATCTAATGGTGCAAGAAGAGGCCCCCAACGACTGTGATTTTCAGTAGGCATAAGCCCATTTAATTCACAACATAATCAAAGGAGAAGCATTGATGGAAATAAAACAACAATACCAACAAAAATCTCCCCAAACCCATTATTTAACCAGTTATTATCTTCATTTACCAGTTCAACCGTATCCCATAAAATAAGAGGATACCCACCACGCATGATGCTAAAAAGTGAGAGAGAGACAATGGTAAGATCCCTACCTCAATGGTTTTTGATGAAACCACGACGGTCGAAGATGATCAAGAAACCAGGACGATTCTCCTTGAATGCTTCTTATATATCCTCTCCTAACACAACCAAGAACAAAGCTCATCATATTCAACATCCACAAGCTTAGATATACCCATAACGGGCGTAGATATAAGAAACAAAGAGAAGAGGAGGAGTAGATCTATGTAGATCTAGGAAATCAAGCAAGAACAATCACATACCTCAAGAAACCAGCTTCGATTCACCAATAAAAGCCTCCAGATCGCCACCAAAACGCTTGGGAGATGCTCTTCTACCTCCAAGGAAGGGTAATCCCAATATAGATCCACTTAGGGGATTAAACGAACCATTTAGATGCAAATGATTTCAGATCCACAATTTTAGGATCTAACCTTAAGTTCCCGCACAGTTAGTCCGCACGGTTTAACAAACCGTGTGCTAACCGTGTGTTAGCTTCTGCCTCTCCAAACACTCCTTGCATGGTTAGTCCACACTGTTAGCCAAACTGTCCACTAACCATGCATTAGACACTACCTCCAACACCAAACTTGCACGGTTTGGCCACACGGTTTAGCCAAACCTTTCTCTAACCATGCGAAATCTATTTCTCTTTATCTTTCCTTAAAATTCCACCCAAACGCACCCCAAGTCACCATTACCTCTAGGCAAACCTCCAACACCACATTTCACATAGGAATGGACCAGAGAGGCCTGGGACATTACAAGGAATTATAAATAAGATCTTCCTCAGAGAGTATGTAGCTATCGTTGCAAGACTATAGGGGAATCGACGTGAGAGCTTCCCAGAGTGTCTCTTCCTTTGTATGTTTACTTGATTATAGGGGTCTGCTAGTTTGATCCACCTAGAGAGTTAGTGTGAATGTGTATTTTTTGTTTGGTTTAGATGAGTCTACCAAGACAAGGCAAAATCCTGGATCTTTTTGGCATGCTTGTTTGTTTAGGTAGTCTTTTGATTCCTGCAGTGTTACTAAATTAGCTTGGAATAGAGAGCATTGCTAGATTCCTTGGTTGTTTAGTTAAATGAATGAATTAATTGTTAAATTAATGTGAATTTTAATTTTTAGTATTGTTTACTTGTGTACTCCTAGTTAATTACAACATTTACTTTCATTACTTATGCTATTTTACTCACTGATAGTAGGGCACATATCTTGTGGTGGTTGCCTACTGGGATTAGTCTCACACCATGTTTGGGTCCTGCTTTTCAGCCCAAACAGGTTATATGGTTGCAGGTGTGGATAGGGATTTTTTCCCTTCTACTTCATGTACATGATTATTGGTTGGAGCTGGAGAGCATTGGACTGAGCTTAGGCTCACGATGCTGTAGGAGTTGTTGTTTACTTTTCGTACTTTGTTTCTCAGTTGTATTTCAGCACGTTGCTGTGTTTGATACTTTCCTTAGATACTTGTACCTGCTGCATCATTATCATCATTACTATATATTTATTTTTCCTCTTTTTTGTTGCTGTTATTGTATGTTTTTTACTGCTTCCGCTATTGACTATTATATCCTATCCCTTGTATACTTTAACAAATGAGGGAATATTATCCCTAATGACTCTCCAAGGCCATCACTGCTAGTTAGCAGCCTCTGGCATTTGGGTAAATTCACTTGAGGTATTTGGAGAACCAGGTATGGGGCACTAGTTGAGTGGCTCTGGATTCAGGTCGTTACATCCATAAACATGGAATGTGGTTCTATAAACATGTAACCTTTATTCAATCTCTTTTAATATGGACATTTTATATACAAAGTATACATTCTGTTCCTCATTTCACATTTAATAATCATTTCAAGTAGTTACCTTAAGAAATATTTATTAAACTACAAACCATTTATTATAGGAAGACTCACCTTTAGGAAGGTGAAGTAAAGAAACACCCGAATAGTGGCTCAAATGTATCAAAACACTAAAAACCAAAATATGGCATAACATTTGATATGAGGCAGATTGATTAGTGGGTGTGAACTCTAACAAGTAATCACATATTTGGATAGAGAATAACCATAAAATTCTTACATGTATATCCATGGAATGTAAATTGAAGAAATGGTCTCCAACCAAATTTGTTGTCCCCACACGAGCATTGCAAAAAAATGAACATTATGGATGAGTTATAGACCCCAAACCTAAGGTTGTTTGATCCTTCTCCTATGGAATCAACCCTATATTTTCTTAGGATCATATTAGATCTATAAAAATGATAATCAATCTCAGATTCAGATAACTAGGTTGAGTGAGAAACTAGAAGAAGAGTGGTGAAAGAGGACTCATGTACTTACCATTGCGCATCCAACGTGACTAACATAAGATCGATTAGAAGCCAGATGAAGAGAACCCTCGATTCCATGGTTTGATCATAAATAAACACCAAATTGAGAGTGAAAATGGTCAATCCTGCATAAACTCGGACTAAGGAGGAAGGGACTGGCTTAATAGATCTGTAAGGGCATTTTGGACATTTTACTTATGTATTTAGCCGGTGCATGGTTTGTCTGCACGGTTTATCATACTGTGTGAAAAATGTGGGAGATAGTTCTTCCCTAAAAGTCATCCTCTGCATGGATTGATGACACCCAGTGCCATCCATGCACTATTACCTCTGAAAATGGGTCATTTGAATAGATAGGATTCACAGTCGTGCTCCAACCGTTCGATGTGCCACTATTTGAAAAGACACCATCAACATAATTTTCTCTAAACCATGCGCATAGTTTGATTTCTCAAAAAAGATGGGTCCTAGGCTCCGAAAAAATCCATTTAAACATGTGGAACCATTACTAAATCATTAATAATTCATATTAGGTCCTAAGTAATGATTTAGAAAAAAAATAAAGGATACTTACATGAAAGAAAAATCAGGTTCATAAAGTCTTCCCCCCTTAAAAGAACTCACTCCTCCCCCCAAACTAGATATCCCTCTCAGGGTAATGAAAAACTATCTGAGAAATTTTTTTCCTAATGAGTATGTACATCAGATTTCCTCTCCTAAGTCTTATCATGTACTCAATCATGCTACCATATCACCCATATGATATGGTCGAACTTTCCTAAGAGAACCTTCATATTTCGATAAAAATTATATACTGGATACTCCTTATAGGTAGCATCAATATATAACTGATCATCCTTGGGATCAATGATATGAGAAGGGTCATCCTGATGTTGGTGAAGCCGTGAGACATGAAAGACGTCATGCTTGGAATGGTACCTCTGAGGTAGTGACAATCGATATGTTACTGGCTCAAATCTCTCCAGAATCACGAATGAGCCAACATAACAAGGAAACAACATTCCCTATTTTCATAACTATCTATTCACTATCCTTGGAAATACCCTAAAAAAACATGAGCCCCAACCTCAAAATCATGATGTCATCGACACCGATCGACATAAGATTTCTATCCAGTCTAAGTTGTAGTCATATGATTCTGGATTAGATGGACCTGTTCTAAGGTATCCTAAACATTCTGAGGACTTGGTAGTGAATCCAAACCTGCCACTAGCCATCACAAGGGTGAAAGAAATGACCTACCTTATAAGGCCTCAAAATCATCCATTTGAATCTTCGCCAGAAAAATGTTATTATAAGTGGTCTCGGAGAGAGGGATATTCTTCTCCCCAGAACCACCTAAATCATGGACGTATCCTCGGAGCATATCCTCTATAACCAATATTGTCTTTTTCGATTTTCCATTGGGATGAGGGAATAATAAGGTGCATAGATTCATATGAGTTCCCATAGATTTCTGAAAACTATTCCAGAATGGTGAAGTGAAACAATGATCCCTATTAGAAAAAATAATTAATGAAACCTCATGTAGTCATATGATCTCACAAACATACAGATTTACCAATTAATTAACTGAGAAATTCTTCCGTATAGGAATGAAGTGAGACGATTTCATTAGTCGATAAATGACTACATTGAGAGCATCACTTCCCCTCAGCGACCAAGGTAATCCAACTATGAAATCCATAACAACATCTCCGAATTTCAATTTTGGTAATAGAAGCGGATGTTACAAGCCTGATGGTCTCTAGTGGTACACCTTAACCTGCTGACTGGTGGAACACCTAGTAATAATTACTAGAATATGATGTTTCATCCCTTTCCAACATTACTGGTGTCGCATATCTTAATACATCATCGATATTCCTAGATGAACTGTCCCCTGGGAAATGTGGGACTCATTCATCAAATCCTCTCTCATATCTGCAGGAACCCATATATGTCCATATAAATGAAGAATGTATTCACTGTGCATAGACCAACACAGAGGTGTGTTATCACCTGATATACTATCACAAAGATCCAAACCATCAGAATCTGAAAAATTACTCCTCTTCACCTTCTCAAGGAGGTAAGAGGTAACTATTAAGGCTGAGAGGTAATAATTCTTATGAATTTCATGAAACGTTAGATGAAGTTCAGCAATGAGGGCCTTTAACTACCATTCATGACAGGCTTCTATTACGGCTTGTGTTTTAGTTTTCTGACATAGTGCATCAGTGACCACATTTCTCATTCCAAGAGTATAGGTAAGTTCAAAATAGATGTATTGTATATATTTGTCCCATCTTCAATGTCCGAGGATTATTTCATTTTGGGAAAAGATATAATTGATACTCTTGTGGTTCATATACATCTCAAAGTTATCACCCAAAAGATAATGACTCCAGAAACATATGGCATGGACAAATGATGCTAGCTTGAGTTTGTGTGTCAGGTAATTTATCTCATGAAGCCTCAACTATCAAGATCTATATGCACAGAATTTGTTTTCTTGCACCAGCACATCTTCTAAACCAATGCCTAATGCATCACAGAAGATGATATAACACTTACCATATTCTAGGAGAATTAGAATATGTGTAGAGACAAGCCTCCCCTTCAACTCCTGGAATGTATTATCGCATTCTTCTAACCATAGAAACATAACAATATTGTCTGTAATTCTATTAAAAGGTGAAGTAATATGTGATAAGTCCCGTATGAAATGCATATAATACCCTACAATCTAGAAGAATCATTATATATGAAACACTTTCCAGACTTCTCCAAGGAAGCTACATCACTAACCATTTCAGGATCATAAGAAACTATTGATTCCATGATAATAAGACTCGACATGTGGACTTTATCGATCTAGAAATCCCATTTAGTAGGCTTATAATAATACCGATGCTCTCTCTGTGTACTCAAAATGATCTTTAAATGCATGACATGGTCGTTAAAAGTACAAGATTACAACAAGATGTCATCCACAAAGACAATGAAAAAAGCGTCCAAATAGAGGTGGAAACCCCTATTCATCAAATCCACGAAAATGGTAGGCATTTTTGTAAGATCAAATAACCCAAACAGATACTCACAGAGACTATACATGCTATGGAAAACTGTATGAGGTATTTTTTAGTGTATTACTCGCACATGATGATAACCAAATCTCAATTATATCTTTGAGAAAAACATTAATCCTTGGAGCGCTTCAAAGAGATCATATATTTGAGGATGTAGATACGAGTTCATGACCATCAGTTGGTTCAACCTTATATAATTCACACATAGACGTAAGATACCATCTAACTTCATGGGAAAAAGCACGGGTGAAACACAAGAAGATGTACTAGGCCATATAAAGTCATTGGCCTCTAGGTACTCAATCCTCATCTTGAGCTCTAGAAGCTCAGTAGGTGCCATCCTGTATAAATGAATAGACACTAGAGCTTATCTTAGAACATGATCATCTGTAAACTCTACCTCTCTTTTAAGAGGTAATCCAAAACAATAATCAGGAAAGAAATCTAGGAAATGATCAACTACTGGCAGGAAATCAATTTAAACAGAACACTGATCCTCTGAGAAAATATTTTCAATCTGGGCAGTCACTCCACCTATCACATGATGCTTCGGTCCAGCTCTCCCATCCTAGACATCCCACTCACCTTTCAAAAGATAACTGCTACATTTTGGTGATGTATAAGAGGCCTATAATGATAATAGACTACAAACACATGAATGTGGACTATCACGTTTATCCCTAGTATAACATTGAAGCTCTTCATCTTGAGAACAAAGAGATTCCACATGAATGGGTATCTTACAACCTCAGGAGAATAGTCCAGGTACTAGCATATTCCCTCAGTCCTCACTCCTAATAGATTATCGAGGGTCATTACACCATAGTGATTTTATATCTCTAGTATGAGACATTCCATGATAGATATAAAAATTAAATAGTTTGGAGAACATATATATAATAAAGAAAAGAAAATAATAGATGAAACTAGACTAGTAACTCATACTGTAGATGGTCTCGTAGCATGATCATCAGGTATCAACTGTAAATCATGCCACTGACCTTATCCATGAATCTGTGCAACAGATTCACGACCATGATCATGATTGTTTTTCTTGTGCTGTGGGTGATCATGGATCAGACTACCACAACCATGAAATCTTCCTCGGACAGACCTGCCGGTGCTATTCCAACTCCCCACCCAGCACGACACAAAAATAACTCTCTCCTGAAGTTTTATCTAGAACATACCCTTTTGCACTCGAAGCTAGTAGAAAAGTATTACAATAGTGCTGAAGATGACCCATACAGCTGCATGCTTGCCACTCTATATGTTCTTTATCATAACAAGGATTTATATTCTCTAGTTTTTCACACTGATACCACACTACAGAGCTGTCATAGTGGATACTATGGCTTCCACATCCCGAATGAAAAACCTTGAGGGAATTTTTATGGCCCCCCGATGAAATGGTGTCCTGACACATCATTGAGCCATTAAATCTATTACTTTCACCATCCCTTAGGTCATTCTCCATGATAAGGGCCTTATCAACTATCACTGAAAATGTAGGAAGGTGAAATAAATTCACCTATGACCAAATGGCATACTGGAGCCCATCTTCAAAACTTATAGATAGCAAAAGATCATCACTAGCTAGAAGTGGTGAAATGAACTATAAATTAGTGAAATTTGGGGAATGTTTTCTAACAAGCAAAGAACCCTACTCAAGAATCCTGAACTCTCTATACATGTAAGCCCTCAGTGGCTGAGAAAAGAATTGATAATATTAGGAAGACTAGAATTCAACCTAAAACATGCCATGATTACGACCAGCCCGAGTAACCACATCACACCAACACTTGGCCGAATCCCAAATAATATATCTATAAATCAGGAATCTATGCTCTAGAGGTTTTTCTATATTATCAATGATTGACATCATTTCCTCTGTCCAAGATTCAGTAGCATGAGAAACGACATCCCCTGAAAATGTAGGGGGATTATACTGCTGGAACTCACATGCCAGATCATCCATCATAGGTACAACCCGTAGAGCACTTTGCATGTACTGCATCAGACATTAGAAACTATCACATACTTGGGCATCAATTCCCAGATCAGGTATATTAGGTGGTGCCTGAATTGGAACTCATGGATGTGTTACTTGTGGATTAGGGACCATGATGTTTAGATCATGGTCACCACTACCCTCCTAGCAAACGACATGAGGATGATGTGGAGGCATTGGCCGACAAATTCTAAACATTCATCTTAGAACAACCATAAGATAATAGATAATAAATAACTAATGAAATATGAATGTAATAAAACTCACTACCCATTCCATTCTACCCAAAATAACCTCTTCGATTTCTAGGTATCAGTATGTTCTCAAGTATAAGTTTCATGTAATATTGTAGTTAATTTATAGGTTAACTCCTTTAACATTCATAAACATGACACAACAGTATATGTATGTGTGACCAATTCATTTTTGATTTAATTTTTTAGATTATAATGGATATACATTTCCAATGACTCTGTGCACATAAACCTATCAACATAACCTGCACCAATTTCATTATAGTATGATGGATTGACTTGGTAAATTACTCATCCCAACCCGTGAGGGCCCACACACCTCATGAATTGAGACATAAAATCACTCAATCATATCCATGCAAATACAAGTACAATAAATCGATCCCAACATCACTCAATAATCACATGCATATCAAGAAATGCAAGGAAGGTAAATGAATCTATATGGCATGGAAATATCCAATACATGTGAATTCTTGGTTCCATAATGATGAATGTAACAATGATATCTTCCCTCATATCCTTGAGCCAATTTTGAAATAAATTCTCAAACATATTAATAAACATAAACATGAAACCACATTTGTGTCAGATAAGTTTGAAATAAATTCTCAAACAGATTAATAAAAAACAACATGACACAACATTTGTGTCACCCAACTATGAAATAATATGAACTGTAGTGGAAAAAATATAAAAAAAATTCATTTTGGTTAAGTTGGTTTTTACCATGAACTTGGGTTCGCAACGCCCAATCATGGCTTACGACCATGTCCAAACCATTCATATCCACCAATATAGTGTCTCTAAATAGTATAGAGGGAAAAGAAACATCTTATAATACCACTTTGTGATGATTCATACCTTGATGACACTTAAAACGTACCACAAGCCCGGTGGGCCACATGACCTCAAGCACATCTTCCAGAACGACATAGGTTTTTGACTTGCAGCGTGAGAATCATGTGTGTCTGTGGGAAGACTATGCCCTATTTGGAAGAGTGTAGAATAGATAAAGTAATATAATGTAATAGTAAACAGTGGAAGCAATATAGTGAAATAGAAGAAGAAAACATATGCAATACGTAAATGAGAACAACCATACATGTATCAACTAAACTATGATAATATAATGTCATGTGACTAGAAAACTAAAAATCATGGATATGAGATATTAGGCATAAAAATTTCCATAATGTAAAAGAAAATAAAGACTACTCCAAGCATCCCGAGATCTAACTCATCCATCTACTAACAAGCTCTATCCAATCAGCACACAATTAACTTTTCGAAGCTGTATACATACCTTTGTCCGCACCTGTAGTCATATAATCTAATCCATGTACCTAAAAACACCCAAAGTGGGTGTGAGATATGTCTCAATGGGACACCACCTATGTTGTCTATAACATTTGGCCCATGTAATGGAATATGGAAATATATAGGCATGCATATAATATATAATGAAATCAGTACAAAATAACTAAACACCCATGTACCTGCTTCATCCATTGGATGGTGTCTGAATAGATAACATGTTCATTTAATTATTTAATCACCCTTTAATGTTAATAGGTCACGTGATGCATAACCAATATAGACATCAAATCATCATAGTATAAGTAGTGAAGGTCCTAAGATGTAACAAAGAAACCTAAAATTGTAATACATTGAAGGAGTTCTAGGGTATAAAATAAGGCAACGTAAACTCAAAAAAAGAAACTCAGCAGTATCTGATTTTGGATAAGGGGTAAGAGTGTAATCCCAGGAGTTTAATCCATGGGATCTCAAAATAATGTGCCTATTTAGTGAAAGGAGTGAATCCAAGGTAAAATGAGGCTATCCAAGGACTTGTTCCAAGGAGTGTATCAAAAGAACCAACTTGTAAATACTGGATTCAAGGATTTTATCCGAGGTAACCATGAATAATGAAAGGGATCCAATGAAAGTATACTGATCATCCAATCAATAGATAAGAAATATAATCTAGGTGGGTATCAACCAAAGAAAACTGTATCCTTGAATCAAAATGGGGTTCTTGGAGACCCAAGGTATTCTATTATCAGAATCCAAGGTGAGATCCAGTTAGTTCATTTACATTTGATATTGTAACCATGTAGTACTTCATTTGGTTCATGTATTTCCTTCCATTATGGTGGATAGTTCATGTAGAGTTGAAAACAATTATTTATTGTTCCACGCATTGTCTTGAATTGGTGTGAATAGGCCATGTAGCATAGAAACCATTTAATAAATTCATAGTTAACCATTAAGGCACATTAAATTATTTATTTTCAATCTTATACCTTCCATCAATATGGAAAGGGGTTCTATGGTCCTGTTTCATTTATTAAATGTCTTTTAATAAGTCCATATTATATATATATAGTATAATTTCCATTGATTATTTCAAATTTAATAATCATTTGAAGCATACACCATAGGCGGGTCATGTGGTGAGAATACATGTTACATTCCATTATGAAATCCTCACTAAAAAATACACAATTTATTATAGCATGACTCGCTTTAAAAAAGGCCATACAAATTCACACCCGAACGGTGGATCAAACATTTCAAAACACTAAAAACCCAAATGTGGCATTACATTCGACATGAGGTGGATTGAGTTGTGGGTGTAAACACTAAAAATTGATAACATATTTTGGAAGATCATAACCATAAAATTCTAACAAATATAAAAATGGAATGTAAATTTACGAAATGGTCTCCAATGTCATCGGTGGGCCCCTGAAAAATATTAAAAAAACAAGGAACTATAGAGATGAGTTATAGACCACCCACCATAGAGTTGTATGATCTTTCTCTGCCTAAATCGGCCCTTGATTTCACTTAGATTACAATATATAAATCAAAAGGTGAAAACATATCACATGGAGAGAAATAATATGAGAGATAAGTAGATGAATAAAGGATAAAGAGGACTCGATTACTTACCGTTGGGCATCCAATGTGATGAACAAAAGCTCGATTGGATTTCAGATGAAGAAGATATCTTGATTCAAAGGGTTTATCTTAAAAAATGCCCCAAATTGAGAGATAAGAAGGTAAATCATTCGTAAAATCATATAAGAGAGAAATGGGTTGGATTAATAGATAATTAAGAGAGTTTCAGAAGTTTTGTAAAGGCTTTTAGCCTGCGCACAGTTTGTGAGAATTATTTGTTAAACTGTTCCCAAACCCTGCAAGATGGATCTACCCGAAAATTATTCCTCCAAATGGATACCTGGAAAAATGGGAATTCACATAGTTAGGATGAATGATCATGCACTAAGCGTGTGAGGTTCCTCTATCCAAAAAAACACCATCTGCACGATTTGTTAAAATGTGCGCAGTCTTTTTTCTCTATAATGATGGGTTCTGAGCTCCAAACATGCCCTAGGAACCCTTAGAAACACACTAACTCATTAGAACTCCTTATTAAGTCTGATGTTAAGATTTTAGAATGAAATATTAATGAATATATACCTGATTGATAAACTGGGATCTTACACATATGGTCTTAATAATTCCCATGATATCTTCATGGATTTAATGAATTGAGTCATTAAATACTATATTGATCATTTTGGTGAAGTATTTATAGATGATAGTATTGTAAATTCCATGGTCATGTAATAACATTAATATTAATTAAGGATTTAACTGAAAACCCAGGTAAAATGGATTATTTATAATAAACATACCCAATTTAATATTTTCCTTCTTAATGTTTCACATTATCTCCATATTGGGGATATCTATGGACCCAAAAAAGTATAAGGTTATTGGAATTTTCCGTATAAAATAAATGGAAGCATAGATCCAAATATTTCATAGGTTGTATGGATATTATCAATGTTTTGTGATTTATATTTCATGATTTTCTAAACCACTCACCATGTTTACTCGAAAATATGTTATGATCATATGGAAGGATGAAAGTGAAAAAAATTAAAATAGCAGAGTAGATGGTTAGTTAGTGATTTTATTATGACACTATGCTACATATGAAGGTGGGTTGTGATCTAAAATGATTCATCCAAGAATTTGAATGGGTGTGTTTATATAAAAAATGGTTTAGTGCTACATTATGCAACCCAAAAATTGAAAATCCATGATAAACATTTCCCAACTCATGATTTAGAGTTTACTATAGTAATATTTTCAATAATTATATAAAGGAAATATATTTTTTGTATAATGTCTTGATATATATAATAAACATACAATTTTCAGCATATTTGCACTCAAATTGTCTGGAATATGTTTTAACATAGATGTTTGGAGTAGTTTAAAGAATTTGACAGATTAATACATTACCACCATCAGAAAGAGAATATGTGGGAAGATTCATTGAGTTGATAGGACCGTGGTATCTTTTCTATGATGAGGATAAAAATAGATCTAATATTTAGGGATCTGGAAATGATAGATCTAAAAATCTAATGGAAGTGGAGAAATCCTATCAGTCTCAAATGGATGTTCAAAAATATATAAATGTGAGTATTAATGAGCTATATAAGGCACATATAGTTCTAAAAAAGATGGTGAGAAATTAATCGAATTAAACATTTATTATGATTGAAATATAATGATTCATAACCATGTTTGTATTCCTATCACACTATAATTATAATTGTTTTTTTGGGTGAGGCTCATAGATCATAATTATCTATTCATCCTGGAAACAAAAATATATATAGGGACTTAAAGAAGTATTTATATTCAGATATCATGATGAGAGATATTGAATAATATTTCTCACACTATTTTTATTATACACATGTTAATGTTGAGAGATATAAGTCTAATGGTATGTTACAACCATTGACCATACATGAATGTATATGAAAAAAATCACCATAGACTTTTTCATTAGACAACCTAATAAATTTAATGAACTTAATGATAAATGGGTTATATTTGATCACCTTACAAAGTCATCACTCTTAATTTATATTAGAGAATATTTCTTCTTAATATTTTTTTCAGAATAAATATTTATAAAGTAGTAAAATTTCATCGGGGTACCACATTCCATTATATCTGATCAGGACCCAAGGTTTACCATGATGATCGAAAGAAGTTTTCATCTAAATCTGGATACAGAGTTATGTTTCCACAATTTTTATCATCGTAAGATTTATTTTCAACATAAAAGGAACATTCAAAATCTATAATATGTTGAGAGCTTGATCTATAGATTTCAATGACAGTTGGGATTAAAACCTATATTTGGTAGTAAATTCCTATATAAAATAGATTTTCCTCTAGTATTCAGATGGCCCCACATGAAGAATTCTATATTAAGAAGTGCAGAACTTGATCATGATGGGATGTATTTGGGGAAAGAAATAATTTTCTACTTGATCTAGTTGAGGAGATTATAGAGATGGCTAAATCTATTCAAAAATATATAAGGGTGGATCTGAGTTAACAAAAACGTTTTCATATCAATTAACCAAATGACCTAGAGTTTGAATTATGTGATAATGTATTTCTATAAATATATCACATAATAGAGTGTTGATATTTGGAATGAATGGAAAACTACACCTTACGTATATTGGTTATTTAAAAATTATAGATCTTTTTTGGATGATATATTATCAATTAGAGCATCCAAAAATTCTCTCTCATTTTCATTATTTGTTCCATGTATCTCTTTTGACAAAGAACATCTGATTGTTGAAATGTACTAAACTCATATGTTATACTGTAGGAGAACGATATCTCTTATGAAGATCAACCGATTTTGATTTTGGATCATAGTGAAAATGTTCAATGAAATAATACCCCTCATTTTGTTATCATTTTATGGAAGAACCACAAATCTAAGGATGCTACATGGGAACGTGGGGATGTGACGAGGAAGCTATATCCAATTTTTTTTACCAAAGTGACGAATTTCAATAGAAAAATTCATTTTAATTCTATAGATTGCACCACCCTGATATTTTAATCAATATTTCTATTTAAATATCATTTTCTATTCAACTCATTTCATTTCATGAAATAATGAGTTTCAATGAACCTATATATATTATAAAATGACTATTATGTAACGGCACATACCAGTTGGTTACATGTCATGACTCCCAAGGACCGCCTCCAATAGTCCAGGTTTTGGTGACTACCACCATGAAGGAATGTCTAAAACACGGGAAGCATTTTCTATGTACCTAAATACACAAAAACATGTACAGTACCACAAATATGGTAATGTAAAAAACCACTAAAGAAAAAAACATTCATACTACTAATCCGAACCAACAAATTACAATGGAGAGTAATAATCGGAAAAATAATCTATGCCTGAATAGAATACCAATAGAAGGAAAGAGTACTCCATCTGCAATGTATTACCTATATGAAAACATATACATACTGGGACTACATATCGAAGACATAAGAACACCATGGACTATCTAGAACTCACATAGATCTTCTTGGTCATGGTCTTCTAGGGAATATGTCAAAAGGTATATCATATACAAAATATTAAAAATGTGTATGCAAAGTCTGTGTAGTGACGAGTGTAACTATAATCAATAGTAAACTGAGAAAACCCCAAATAAAAACACAATTCAATGTTAAATTCAACTCTAGACAATATATGTTTACATTACTTGTAAAAAGAACATATCCTTATATACTCGAAAACCAGACCCATAGTATAAAGGTAAGTCACACAACCCCATACCCTATATTTGGATTTAATGTGATGATACCATGAACCACTCATACTAGATAAATAACTCTTATGTCTGATAGCCCTGATGACATCCATCCCATATCTATCATTTGTCTAGAACCGCCATGAGAGAGATATATGCTAATACATATGATGAGAGAATATGATACACTCACATTGGGAGAACAAACTCCATAAATGGGAATATAAAAATACATAGATGAGGATCATTTCTAGGGCCATGGCATATTCCATGAATCATAAGAATTCACCTAGTATGATGATGACCAGAATTTGGTGGGATTGGTTACATCAATAACCTAATTCTACCGAGGGAACACGAATGTATAGATGATCATACTCTGAGAATCCTCTAGGGGACTCTCAATTCAATCCAAAATTTCTGATTCAAGGGGGTCAAATTCCAATTGATAGAAAATGATTGAAACCGAACTCCAGGAAAACTATCAAAGGGGAAAAAACCAAATTAAATGTTTCCAAGATACAATGTAAAAGGTGATCAATCCATGTAGATGAGGGTACATGGAATATAGATTGGTCATATGCCATGTCCCTTGACCATGTGTACAACTTGGGTACAACAGAACGATTCAGAATAACATTTCTTGGGTAAAATCTATACACATTATGTAGAAAAGAATACACATTATGTTTGACTATCTAAGGTCTTCCATGTGTGTGTTAGACATCTTCCATTACACAAGTTCAACCTGTGTTCGACTGGCTATGTTCTTGTACAGTGGGTAGAAATTGTAACTAGTCTCAGCCTATCCATATAGTGGAGTACATGTCATGTACTCCACCCTATGTCCATGTACCTCCCAAGATATATGAAGTGAGATAGGTGTCACTCGTGGTGTGACATATCTCTACTACCAGAAACACTAGACATCATTGGACTGGTGCCACACGTTGTGTTTTATGAGATGTATATAATGCTTATCAGGATTTCCAAGAATCATTTTTCTTAATCCAATACTTAGGTTGATCTTATGGTGTGTGATTTGATGATTTATTCTCCATTAAATTGATGAACTAGGATCTTATCATCCTTGAAAACATGATTTGGTATGTTTTTTTCCTTCAATCAGTTCCAAAAACTGATTCTGATCATCTATATAAAAAAATCTTGAAGAAATACTTCTCTCAGAGTACGTCTATTTGATTTTCACCCTTATCATCACACCTATACTAGGTTTCCATGATGTCAGATCTAAGATTTTAGATCATTTCACCATGAAATGGTTGTTAAATGATCCTTTTTTATATCCCCACAATTAAATAGAACATGCAGGAATAAAGTGGGATAGAATAACCTTGAAAACACCCAAGGAATGAATGAAATACATTTATTTTCGATTGAAATGATCTATTATAGTTATAAGGTTCAGGAAAATAAATCATAATAGAATCAATTCTGTCAATAAAACCCACAATCACCAATCCTGCAAGTATAGTCGAATCACGGATTAACCTGTTCATGGGATGATTCACATTTATCTTTGAATCAACAAAAAAGAATGAATGCATTTTAAATTATATAATATACTTCTAGTTTGGGTCGATCATTGATGAAAAATTATTTTTCTGTCATCAGAAACGAGATCCTCCAACTCCAATGGTGAATTAATTCATGTTCATAGGATTCGTTGACATTTGTCATCGATACATTTATCCAAGGGTCTCCTCTCTAATTTTGTATAGATTTATAGGATTCTGCAGCTACCCATTGAATTAATTGTTAATATAATTTTTTAATTTTAGGCCTCACCTAAGGTAATGTAGCAACTATAGTCATAGTGGCTCCATTAGATTTCTGAAATGGGCCCTCAATGAAATGATGTTACCCATTTTTAGAAAAACCGCTCACATGTTCTATATAATGTATTTAATATATTTCAATCATTTAGTTTGTGAACTCCATGCCTTGTAATTGAACATCATCATAGCACCTGGCCTCAAAATGTTTCCAAATAATATTTCAATATAATATACAACATAATCTGGGACATTATATTCTCCCCACCGTAGGGATTTCTTCCACGAAAAGAAAAAAAATCAGAATACAAAGAGATGCGGGTACTTCACATGAATCATATACTCCCACTCCAATTTTATCTCCTAGAGATTAATGTGATACCACCAGACATGAACTGATATAATTTCACACCCAAAAATAATCCTCTTCTATTGATCCTTAACCTCTACTGGGCACTCCAAAAATGTCACTCCATCATCGATGTCCATCTCACCATAGTCGGTGATTTGTGGAAAATAGTGAACTATCCTCCTCAACTATAACAAATGGAAGAAATAATTTATGCAGTGCAACATAGGTGTTTGAGTTAGGTTATATGCCACCTCGAAAACTAACTACATTATCTGAAAAGGGAATATTTACCTGAGAGATAATAGAACGTCCCTACAAAATCATCACAAACCTCATCAAGGTTAGACATGAAGGAATATATAGTCCCCTTCTTAGAGAAATATAGGCTAAATAGTCTATCAACATATTAATTATTCTATCTTTCTGAAGTCTTCATATGATGTTGGATAATCTACACCTTCTCAGTAGTAGCTCACAACAACTCTGGGCCCCTGAGTGTTTACTCTCTTGGTTCAGTCAAAAAAATCCTTGACTGACAATGTATCCCATAAAAATCCTTTAATGTTTCCATAAAAATGGTAATGTGGTATCTATTTTTGTATGAAAAATCCACTAGTGGTATGTTCTATTCCTAACTATGAACAATGTATAAGATGTCAACCCACATCATTTCTACTAGAACCTGAATGGTCCTCTCTGTCTGGTCATCCATCTAGAGATGAAATGTTGTGAATAAGAATAAATAATTCAAAAAACCCTATAGAAATCTCTTCCACATATAGGGTGTGAAACAATTATGATGATCTGAATCTATCATCCATGTGACTCAGTGAAGCCACACTATCTCTAGCACTTAGCGGTGTCCCAATCTCTCTACTAAACTATACTCTCGGTTAACTAGTAAATGAAATGACATTGTGAGTCGGTCAACGATCAGCAAGACAGAATCAGTTCATCGGGATGTACGTCGATAACCCATAAAAAATTCAATCGATATACCTTACTACTTCCATTCCATCACATCTACGGTGTGAGCTAAACTCCCTGGAAATTGGTCCTCATCCTTCACCAGTAAGCATGTAAGACATCAAGAAACAAGCTCAGCCACTGCATTCTTCATCCATGCTCACAAACACTGATGTCAGTTGACTTGGTAAAACTTAACGACACCAAGGAGTACTACCAATGGGGATTCATGGAACTCCTTTAGAACCTATCCCCACAATTCTGCTGGCAAAATAGTGTGTCCCCTAAAAAGGATGACGTGCTCCCCACCTTGAGAATATTCATCAGGGTAGGACCTATGTAAATCTAAGAATTTGTTGTCTAGTAGTCTACATCCCCATTTTCCCCTCCTTTACTCACTGTAAGAGTGTAGGGGTTACATTCATTGATAGGAGGAAAATTGCATCATCTCTGTCCTCAAAGGAAAACTATAACGAAGAAAAATTCTATAACGCCTTGTTGAAAATTAGTGAACTAGATCTCATGGTGACGTCATCTGCAAGCATTTTACCCTTATTAGGAGTATATAAAATCTCTAAGTTAGATAATTGGAAGAACTATTTATATTGTGTCTATATAAAGATTGGATCCTTATTAAATAAGATATAATTTTTATTTTTGTGATCATAGTAGATGATAAATTGATTTCCCATCAGATAGTGTCACCACATAAATATCAAAAAAAAATCTACCACTTCCAACCCAATATCATGGGTCACCTATTTTTTCTCATATTAAGTCAAATGGTGTGAATGATAGGAAATAACCACATACCCCAGAATCTGAAATACCCATTTATGGTTCCTGATGCATTAAAGATAACTATATACTTAACTACGTCCTCTGGAAATCTCAATATCAGAGAGCTCGTTAAAATTTGCATCTACTATTGAAAAGTCTGCTTCCACTCGTCTATCTACAAGAAATGTCACCCCTTTTGAGTAAAAGTTATCATCAGTTCTAATATCCATGAGAAATTAGGAATTAATATCCAATAATAGCATTCTAACCCATGTACGCTATGCACCACATTCATGTTCCATGGTGGTTCCATTCTAACACTTCTTTCTCCTTGGCTAGGTCAACTAGTACTCCATCTACTGAGATAATATGTCCTAGAAGTTGGACCTCCCAAATATAGAGCTATCACTTAGATTGCATCCCATAATTCTTGTACACTCGAAGTATAACTAGATCCTTCTATAGGTGTGTCATGTGCTCCTCCTCACACACAGAGTATACAAGGATGTCGCTGGTGAAGACCTCTATGAAACAATCTAATTATCACTGGAAGATATGGTTCATGAGTCCCATGGACTCTAATAAGTTTTTAATCACCCCAAAGGGTATTACCACTTACTCATAGTGACCATAATGTTATCTAAAATCAATCTTTTATATATCCTCATCTGATACTCCCAGCTGGTGATAGCCTGATCGATGGTCAATCTTCGAGAACAATCATACCCCATTTAACTAATCAAAGAGGTAATTTATCATTAGTAGTGGATTAATATTCTTCACTATCAATTGGTTGATGATCCGGTAATCCATGGAAAACTGAATTCTTTTGTATACATTTTTGGAATAAAAAACTACGACTGCCTAGGGTGAAACACTAGGTCTCACAAATCCCTTAATCCAGAAATCATCCATCTGCAACATCTTCTTACGAAGCATTTGAGGATAAATTTAATTTGTTGGTGATGATATTGGGGCCATTCCAGGGTGTAAGTTGATGAAACATTTGATCATTCCATGGAGAGGTAGTCCTAGAATGTCTCTAGAAATCCATTCTTGTATTAAACCACTATAGTTGGGAACTGAAAATAAAAAGCATCTATTTCTCAAAAGGAAAAGCAATCCAACTAATGATTGATAATATTATCCCTCTTATACATGAGTCCATGATAATATGTATGGGTCTAATTTTCACAAAAAATGTATAACCTCCTCCTATCTCTAAATACACATCTCACAATTTTCCTAAAACAGTTAATCTGGGCATGTACCAAAGATTGTCAATCTATTCCATGAATGACACCATAAGGCCTTAACGCTTCCACCAAGAGGTTTCAACCAAAAATCTGATCTGCAAGGGTTTGATCATACTATTTTAAAATGTGTGTGATCATCAAGTCTCCTCCCATATGATTCTCCAAGTGTAAGGGTTCAGTCTATGGTTCTACTAGAATCTCAAGGTATCAAACAAAATATATGGTGAGGAATGAATGACTGGAACCTGTGTCTATAAGTATGGAACAAAACATATCAAAGATATAAATTCTACATCAGATCATCCCTCTAATCACTTGGTCATATGCGTTGATAGCATGTATCTTCCCTCACCCTTGTAATCATGATCCAAGATCCTAGAAGGAGTCACATTGGGGTGGTGGTGGTAGTATCTCAAAATGTCTGCCACCTCTTGCAGCTCTACCTAGTTCTATGCCACTTTTAATGCATATCATCTCTTCCTAATACACTAATTTCATCTTCCTCAATGTTACATACAATGCTTCCATATCATCAGCTCGACTGGTTGGACAATCTCTAGTGATATTTCCTCTACCATCGGATGGGTATCATCCCCTCTCCCAAGGTAGACTAGATTGTTCCTAGAATACATGGACTACAGATCCCCTATCATGGGAACTTCTATGTTTTATACCACATTCCTAACCTTATTTTGATGTTGGATACCTGATATTGAGGTCTCTACACCTGTCTTCTTTCTTCTTACTATGATCAGATGTCTATGCTCATATAAGTAGCTCTCAACCACCAATTCTCACTTGATCACTCCAGAACATGTTATAATGCATGTATGATGATTGATCAGATGTCCCTTTGTAGAACTATCTCCATGTTTCAAGCACAAATGTAATAATCCCTAACCATATCCGTTGAGTACCTAGATAGGTTGGTGAACCTCGTTGAATAGTCTTCCTTTATCAAGATAGCCTTCTTGAGCTGAAGAAGCTCATGTCTATAGAGTTACCTTAGTGTAACCAGAGAAAACTCTTCTCTAATGAGAATCTATAACTCCACCCAAGAATGAGAAGCCTAGTCTCAAGTCATCATGGTAAAACTCTACTATAACCTTGCTAAACCCTGAATAATGTTCTCTATCAGTATCACCATCTGGTCCACTGATGTCCTCACTAGATGGAAAACCCTTTTCACTACCTCAAGCCAATCCTCATAAAGGTGATGGTTATGATCACCTCAGAACCTTGGGGTCTCTGTCTCTAAAACTCATGATGTTAACTATCCCTATAAATCTCATATGTTGGTAATGTAGTTTCCATATGCTACTCCACTGGTTGTGGTATAACTAGTGCAACACCTGGAGGTAATCTATAGGAAACTGGGACATGTATCAAAGCCTCTTCAGATAGAGGTTCATCCTCATGATCAAGCTGTTGAATCATAACTGGTATGCATCCCATAGGAATACTACAAGGAAACAAGATGTACCACAGTCACTGAGTATATTTGTATTGATGACTCATGAAGGAAAGGGAAACCACAAACCATTCTTATAAGATTCATGTACCATTTTTGTTTCCCCACAACAATTGTTCTCATGTACCAAGTCAAAATGGAGGTTATTATATTCTTGGTGTATGGATACATTATCCACCCCCACCAACAATAATGTCCATATCCTAAATTCCAAACTCAAAATACATTACAATGCTTCCCCAAACCAATATCATAGGCTCCCGGTCCTGAGGTAGAACTAACTATCCTATCATACCACTATGTCCTGACCCATCCAAGTGGAGCGATTTATGAAACTCCCTAAGCCTTCCTCTAATAGGCTGTAGACTAGTGACTAGCACTGAGTAGGCATGTCAGTAATATTGGAGGAATTACATAAGTACCTATATGCACACATACAATCCCAAGAAAAGAAATGTTGTAATTTAAAAACCGCAATTGAACAAAAAAGCATGAATATTTCTAAACTCACCAACAGAGTACAATGGAATTTAAAATGAGGAAATGTAAAATGGGACATAATAAAATCCCACAAAAAATTAAGACTCTTCCAACTGCAAATTCCAACATGTAAGAAATCTAGAGAGGTACTGGGACTGCATATTGAAGACATACAAACACCTTGACCTCTCTAGAACTCACAATGCTCTGTCTAGTCCGGGTCCACCCTAGACTGTGTAAAAACCTCTCTAAACTTCAAAATACATGACACATATTGGAAATGTTTGTAAAGGGGTGAGTATAAAAATACACAATTGGACATCCCAAAAAAACCAAATAAATAAAAAATTTATTTTTAAAGTAATATCTACATAGTATATATCTATAGTACATATAATAGTAACATATCCAGATATACTCAATACCTATAACTCATAATCTAGATGTAAGTCACACACCCACATTCCCAAGACAGGGATTCAGTTCAAATATTCCACGATGAACTCGTCTGGGAAAAATCACTAATGAGTATGATATCTATGATGACATCATTCCATGAAGTACCATTAGTTAGGATACACTATGAGATAGGGAAATGAGGATAGGATTGATAAAAGAATATGATACACTCACTCTAGGAGAACCAACTCCATGAGTAAGATGATCGTGATACATGGATCATGATAATTTATAGGGCCATGGAATATACCATGAGTCCCTCATATTTATTTTCTTTGTAGATTACAGATGTTCTATAGGATTGGACACATCAATAACCTGACTGTACCTATGGAATGAGAATGTATAGAGGATCCTACTCTGGGCCTCTCAGTGGGGACTCCCACTCTATACCGAAATTCATGCTCAATCGGGTCATACACTTATTGATTGTAAATGATATGGGCTGACCATCAAGGTAATCTGAAATGTTGAACCAAACCAAATGAAATTTTCCATGATACAGTGGAACAAGTGATCAAGCCATGTTGAAGAGGGTAGACTGTGTGTAGAAAGGTCACATGCCGTGTTTCTTGACCCTGGGAACTTCCTGTGTAAAATGAACCAATCCATAAGAACATGTCATGTTGAAAAGGTATAAATGTTGTGTAGAATGTATTACATGAAATTTATGACTATCTGGGGTTCTCTATATGTATGCTGGCCAAGTGCTTGTAAATTTATTCAACCCATTTTCTCCTACTCATATACTAAAACATGGGGTATCCATGTAAATTATCTGGGTCGGGCCGTGTAGTAGAGTACATACCATGTACTCCATATCGTGTCTATGTTTCTCATGATATACATGCTGAATCTTAGGTAAGGGCCCACATATTGTTTGATATGTGTCACAGACCGTTTGACACTTCTCTTACACCCAAAATCCTAGACGCCGCTAGACTTTTACCAAACACTTTCTATTTTGAGATACACGTTGTGTTCATTTGTATTTTCCAGAATCCTTGTTCATCCTCTAGTGCTTTGGTATATTTTTAGTGTTTTTATGATGATATGTTCACCTTGATATTGAATATCATGGGTCATATCATCCAGTCAACATAGATTTTATATGTTTTAGGCCTTTGATCGGCTCCAAAAACTGATTTTGATCATGTGCACAAAGAAAGTATAACAACCACAGTCTTTATTACACACATAAACATTATTTATTACATAAAATATTCACTTGATATAACATGGAACATAGAGAGGTCTAGTGTACTTGGAGATTAGGAATGTTACATAATAACTAAAAACATGAAACACAATATCTATATTGAAAACTTATTTTACATGACCAATACACTCCCTCGTACATAACATTTCAGGGGATAACATGAGGACATGAATAAGAAAAGGGTGATCCATAAAGCCCTATTAGGGGGTAAACAAGGAATAAAATGAAGAATAAAATACATGTTAAGAAATAGGCACACCAAATATAACATCAAATAAACATGAACATAAAGGAATGAAAAACATGATTAGCATAATATGGAAATGTGGAAAAAACACATGACATGGTATTATCATCAACCAACGCTCATTGCACATGGAGCCTGAGTAAACCATCATTTAATTTGAATTAGAATGAGTAAAACCTTATTTCACTTGAATTATCATGATTAAACCCTCATTGAACTTGACGTATCATGATACTAATCTTTACCCAATGCAATGGAGAGCTATCAGGGCACACACTTCTTAAATAATTCCTTTCATGCATAACTGGGATGCATAGATCATATAACATGGAATAATTCAATATCAAACTTTATTACAAAATTATGTAATGTTTTATACATATATTTTAAATTATATAATCAATAATTTAATATTAATAATGTTTAATAACCATGATATAGAAATGGTCATGGTATTCACTACATAATGAATTTGGCTTGGAAATCGCAGTGCAATTTCGGCAGCATAACAGCGTGACATAAAAAATCATAAAAATGGATGATTAGAGAGAAAGAGGTGTATCAAATTTTTTATATGTAATGGAAAGTATGCATGTCATATAGAATTATGTAACAACATTGGTAAAGGAGTTTGTATTCATAAAATGAAATAATTTCTTAAAAGAAAATGAGGAGGGGAAATTCCTTACGGAATTTCAGCATGGTAATGGGAAAATATGGGAGGCATTAATGAGAGTGAAAATGCCTCTCTCATCATTTAAACATAAGGAAGTATGTATGGGGGAGTTGAGATATTATACCCAATCATTTATAATTAATAATAAAAGGGCATAAAAATATTTAGAAACATGGATAAAATGAGAAAGGATGGAATCCCTTATATAGAAGTGTGATCCCAAAGGCTTGAGAGGGGATTAAAAGTGGCTTATTGAGAGATTGGGGTGACTTAGGAAGATTATATAGAGAGGAGGGAATGGGTTGGTAGATCCCAAAAGTCTTTGAGTAAAGAGGAACTGGGATCTTGGGTGTGATTATAAAGGAAAGGAGAGGGGATTCTTTATTATTTAGGTTTATGTCACCACATAATAATCTAATCCAAAATACAAACCATATAATGGTTTTTGCCCATGGTTTTATCCAAATGGGATTGTAAAAAATATTTTATAAGGACAATGGACGAACTTCATAAACTAATTGGGTTTCTAATATAGAGGTGAGTCACACTCTCATGGAAATAAATTTAAAAAGGTAAAATGAGTTATAATTCATAAAGGGTCCACTAAAGCATTGTAAAATAAATAAATCCAAACAAAAATCACATTATTTAAATGTTAAAAAATATATTTTCTGATAATAATGTTTATACTATTTAATTACACCACTATTGGATCATTATGATGTCATAAAACACATTATATATTTAAATAGTATTTAATTTGAATAAAAAATTCAACAGTCTCAGAAAATTAATAAAAATTTACCTTTGGATAATTTTTATGTACTAATTACCAAAATATTATTCATTTTATCTAAATAATTTAATAAGTATGTGAATTTTTCCTTTGAAAATAAAAACGAACATTTATCGAAAATTAATGTCTTTTGACAAAAATAACATTCAAACCTTGATAAAAATCAAAATCATATTCATAATAATTATACGTTCATTTATATTATATAAAAAGTAATGTAGTAATAATATTTAATTAAAATATTATTTAATTTAAAAATCTACTAATTCATCAAAATAGATTTATTAATTAAATAATAATGCTACTTTTTCTATAAAAAACTATTTACAAAGTAACAATAATAAAATAATGGTATATTCTCTATAAAATAATAATGTACGTAATCATAGTACAAGGGTATAATTAAATAACCCCTTATATATCCTAAATATGACTAAAGGGTAAGGTGTGCAATGGTGACATACTCATGGGGTGGCTCGGATAACATCACTTGAGTGGTAATCTCAATAAACTTTTACTTCCCCCATAGGCAGTTCCATCCAAGCATAACATGTTGAATCTCAACTTGGGATTGGTGAAAAGAGAACCCCAATTATGCCACATCTTTTCCAATGTTCAAAAACTGGGCTTCGTACAGGGAAAGCCTACTAGATAAGGGCATCACTTCCTTTGTCAGAGTAAATTGGATTTTTTAAAGTGATATATTTATACTAATCAATCAATCACTATTCAATAAAAATATTTGAAATGGTAAAAATTAATAATTGTATATTGAAATCCAAAAACATAAAACCAAGGAAGTGCATATAAAAATTTTACATAACGAGTCATTTAATTAGATCAAGATGAATATTCATTAACAAAATATTGGATCGTTATAGAAAGATCAAAGTAAAATACCTCATAGAATATGTTGATCCATCTATTTACACCTATTTTAGGTATTTATAATGTCAGATCTATGATTTCAAGTCATTAAGCCATGAATCATATGGCCAATGATCCTTCGTTCACAACCCCATGAATAATGAAAACACTTAGAAATAAACGTTGATAATATCATAAAGAAATAACCAAGGAATGAACCTTGGAATTTTTTTCTATATTCATGATCGACTCCCATTAAATGTATAAATAAACTAAATCGAAACAAAATCAATTACCCGAATCAACCCCACAATAACCTATCCCACAAGGATGATTGAATCATTGGTCAACATGTTCACAGGTTGATCTGTATTCATCAATGAATCTAAGAATGGGAAAGATTTTTTTTAATCAAACACCTACCTCATGTTTGGAATGATTGCTGGTGATGAACAATTTCACTACCATCATCAACATGATCCTCCAACCCAAAAGGCATAACAATTCAGGAACCCTTGATTCGCCACCATTTGTTGTTGAGAGGTTTCTACAAGTGTCTCCCTCTAACACTCCGTTGAATTGCTGGGTTATTTATCTGACCTCAAAAAATAAGTCTTAACAGATTATTTAAAATCCTTGGTCATCACATTAGTACAAATGAAAAAAAAATTATTTTATATCCTAAACCTTTCACAAATTAAATTTCATAGCAGGCCCCTACCTGTTGAAATTAGGAATAGCCTATGGCAAATTCACTACTTTTAACACAATGGTTCCCAAATATATCTTATCCAAGAAACCATTTAAATTTTATTATAGTCTTTTATAAAAACCATTAATACATACTATTTAATTTATTTAATATATGAAAAAAATTAATTCTAGGCACATCAGGCCTCAGAATTGCACAGTTTCTCATAACCCAGCCTCATATTAATTGCATATAATATTAAAATAAAATACACTTAAAGATATATGACATTACTTATTATATCCTAAATTTGAAATAGGCTGTAACAAATATGAATAACTATCTTATGAAACTATGTTGAGAATTTATTGGTTAGTTTGAAATGAAAATATAAACCATTGAATGTAAATGAAATATTAAAATTTTTATACCTCCAAAGTAGTTTTGTCTTTATAAATTATATTAATAATAACTATTGAATAATAATAAACAAATAATCATACTGTATATTAATTTAAAATATTTTAATATTCATCCATTACATTTTATAGTCATAAGATAAGAATAAAATTAATTGAATGTATAAAAAGAAATATTTTTTAGAAGGTTAATTTTACCACTATTTAATAGGGAACCCCTATTAAATATTATTTTTTACAATTTTGAAATTTTAAGATGAAAAATTAATCTTCTTATAAAAATTTTGGGATTTAGAAAACAATAATTTTAGTAAATATTTAGTTTTTTACATATTTGTTTCAAGTTTCGGGGAATTAAAAATTTTTATAAAAGAAAATCTATTATTGTTACAAGTATTTACGAGGTTAGATTTTGTTTTGAATTGGTTTTAAATTATAATTATTTCATTTTAATTCAATAATGTACACTTATGTTTTATGAATAAAATTTCTCAATATTTTATTATAAAATCACATTATATTTTAAAATGGATTTTATTTAAAAATTAGTAATTCATATAATTTTACATTATTTTTTTGAAATTAAAATTTTCAAATTATGGGTTTTGAATTATGAATAATGGAATCCCAAATTGAACTAAAATAGTTAAAATTTAGAAAATAGATAACTTTTATTTTCAGCTTGTGTCATTAGTGACTATGATAATTTTTTTAAAATGGTTAAGATTAAATTTGTTAAATTAGGTTATAAATAAAATTCTAAAGGCCATAAAGTGACTTCAACACATGAAATACATTGATGGATGAATTAAAATAGACCCTTAACACAAAATGAATTTTTATGTAATTTATCAGATATTTTTCATTGAAAATAACTTATATTATTTTTTAATCAAATAAAGACAAAAAATGTAACATACATTGACATTAATTTATCTTATTAGAAAACATGGGAATAAATGAATTTTATTAATTAATATAAATGTAATTTTATAATATAATAAATTTTTTTTCATGATATAATTTTTTTCAGGCTAGATTTATGAAATGATGTTGTTTATAATATATTACTTAATACAAATTTAATGATGTAACATTATTATTCTGAATAATAAATAATTTTTAATAGATGTTTATATAGTTTAAAAATAATACTATAAATATTTTTCTAAAAAATACAATCATTATCTACATAAATGTATTATAATTTTAATTTTTAGTAAATAAATGAATACATTAAATAATTACAGAACAGTGATGTAGTAATTATTTTATTAATGGAAATATCAACTAAATTTTGTTATAAATATTAAAATAAATATAATGTGGAATAATTAATATATGAAAAAAATATAATACCTTGAATATTGAGAGATATAATAAACTTTTCTCAATGATAACTGGTTATCATTATATTTTTAGAACCACAATTAGGTAATTGTGTCAAAATTGACAATATAGATATATTCTAAAAATATTGTTTTGTTGATTTTTTTTGAAACCATAAATAAATATTTTTAAAAAATTATATTACTTTTTAAAAGGTTCTAAATTTTTCATTTATGATATAATTGTTATCATATAATTACAAATTACAAAATAGTAATATTGAAAAAGTTTGATTCACTTGTTACAAATAAAATCAAATAACTAAGGGTTAATAAAAATGATCTGGATTAAATGAATTCCCACACAAACTATAATCAATTGGTTGATATCAATAAATAATATCTAATCTCCTAAAGAAATTTATTAAATTTTGGTTTTATATTTTGTGTTATGTAATTTATAATAAATTATTATTTTTTTCTAAATTCCTAAGGTGCACCATACCCCAATTATATAAGTGAAACTCTTTTATCATTTCTTCCAAACTCATTGAGCATTAAATATCGTTCATCCCCTTAACATTTTGATTCTCAATATCCCTCTGTAATTTTTTTTGGTTATTTTCTTCTCAAATGACCAACCCTAGTGTCCCTAATAAAAGATCATGTGGGAGCTCATTGAAGAAGAATTAATCTCTTTTACCGACTCTCTCAAAGTAAGTTCTTTTTCTAAAAACTCTCCATGTGTTATTTACATAATAAAGTATTATCACCAGTATAAACTATAATATAATATGTTATTATGATTATGGAAAAAAATCCACAATATAACCATCCTATGAAAAATGAAATCACTACATGTGAGTACGTACACCATACCATCTCCAGGATGGGGTGTAATCTGTTTCTCAATAGCACATAACATGGATGGGTGTAATGATGTAATTAATTAATATATATTATTATTATAACATAAAATTTATTATGGAATAATATATACATCACCCACTTCAATACCATTTCATAATTAAGGTAAAGGCATCGTCACTCATGCGTACTTAAGGCCTACCGTCTCATTGACATGATGAAACTTATTATCCATGTTTCCCATTAAAGTATAATTATATAAGTGTATATAGTGAATAGAATGATACATATTACCTTAATATTAGTTTTTAAATGAAAATATTGTATTCTATGGACAATAAAAAGAATGTATACAATAAAATATTCCTATATAAATGAATAAGATAACACCCGAAAAAATCATAATATTTAAATATTATAAAATGGAATGAATAAGATCATATATGATATGTTAAATATAAATACAGTTCTAAAATATTTTAATTTTTTTTATTCCATTATACAAGTGATTTTGGTACATATGAAGGAACTCAAATCTAAGGTAAGGGATAATTTCATATTTTCATTATTATCTATGATTGTTTATATGTAAGTATTTACCAAGGTATATTTGTCATCGATGTCCATAAAAAATAAAAATTTAATAAAAAATAATCTCATTATTATTCTTCAAATATTTAAAGTCATTTTTATCCATTGAATAGTTTTTATAATACTATTTGAAATGAATCTTTGGAAATTTTTCCTATGAGGTATATTTTAACTTAAACAACAAAAGTATGAAAATAATGTTTTCATTTAACCTATAAAACATGAAAAAAATTTACACTTTCATGTCACCTTATTTCATTTAATATTACTTTACAATCATTCGAGTATATTTTTTATGAAAATATTTTCCTTAAAATTATCATGGATATTGATGAAAATATAATGTTTTTAAAGAGGAAATGGTATTTTCATCAATTATCATTTTTAAGTAATAATTATGATTATTTTCGATCTATGATAACATTATTTTATGTTACATATTCTTTAATAATGTTATGAATAAAATATATGATCCCTTTTATTATTTTATTGAATTTTTTAATGATGGAATGATTTTTAGGAAATACATTTATTTCTCAGGGATTATATTATAAGGGAATGATTTTTATGAATCCAATTTCATTCCATGGGATATGGAATGATGAATTATTTTTGTTACTATGGAAAAAATATGTATGGTTTTTATTATGTAATGGTTGGGACCTATATCTCTATATAATTTAATTATAATGATTTATATCTCATGAAGTAGAAATGGATAAGAGGATAACTAATTTTGGTTCAGTCACATGACGCTGGAAATGGAAGTAAACTGTGTTCAATAATATTGGGATGGAACAACGAGTGAAATTAGTTATGTAATAGACTTTTTCCACTATGATGGTCTTGTAAATGATCATATTTAAATATAGAAATTATTTTCTATACTTATGTTCATCGAATAATTTAAATTTCTTATGTTATACTGTAAGGGAATATATTCATTAATGATGTTCTCTAATTTATCACATTAAATCATATTACTATAAATGATTTAAAATAATAATTTTTCAAATTCTATGTTTATGATATCATGGATAATCATTATGATTTGATTGATATCTCCATTATTTAACCATACTGATAATTTTATCTCACCCTTTCTTATGATTGTTATATCTATCTAATTATAATGGAATTAAGTAAGATGTATTGAAAAATGTGTATAGTTATGAAAAAATATGTTGTATATGATTCAGATGTTTTATAGACCTTTTTTTCCTAGTTTCTGAATACTGTAATCATTTTTAGTTTTAGCATGGTTTTAATATATTTAGTAATGAATATTCTTCTCTTTATAAGAAATATCCTTGTATAATATTTGAGATCCATTTTATTTGTAGGATAACATGTGACAACATGGTGTGTACCTTCAGAGAATGCATTATGTATTAAAATTATATATAATAAAATGAAGAAAAAAATCATGGAATTTCTAATGGTAGAAAATTGTGTGGAATAAGTACATTTCATGGGTTAACTAAATAGATGTCACCTGGGATTTCAGTTCATAAAATATTTATCCATCATATAAATTGTGTGACCGTAAATATTTAACCATTATAGAAATCATCATACTAGTGTTTCCAAGGTATCATCAATGAAATATATTACACACTACATAGTGACATAATGAAAATAAACTAGGTCTAGTTTGGATTACCTGAAATGTAGTTTATATGCAGTACATGGGACTATTTAATGTACTTAATTATTATACACTACCTCCACTAGAATGTACTGCATATGGGATGAACTACAAATACATAATTGGAAGAATGTTGTACAAACTCAAAAACATAGACTAGTTTAAATGTAGTACATGTCGAGATAAGATATACACTATGAATATATAGTATGAAAGATGAAATTTAATTGCATTATTTAGTTGAACAAATTACGTATATATAGAATACCCCCCACTAGGTTGGGTATTACAATATATTAAAATCATAATCCCACAACACATTAATTTTTGAACTAAAAAACATGTATATTTCTTATATAAACTATGAACATCACATGAAAATTAATGTTTTTGTATAAAATTTGTAATAATTTAATATATATGAAAAAATTGATTGAATTCTATATTGACTGGAAAATAGAACTAAAAAATGGGTAATAAATTAATGATGATGTATATCACATTTCATTCATGTTCGTGTCTAACAACATGGACCGGGCCATATATTGTGTATTTTGTTAGTGTTAACTATTTGTTACCACAAACTACATGAAATTTATGGGATTGATTTTATTTTTATTGATATTTTTTTTTATATTTATATTTAAAGATTATTTAATTTCATTTATCACTAAGAATACTTGGATTAAAAATTTTATAATGATTTAATTATTAAAAAAATTAATAAATTATAAATTATATATTTATATAAACTCGAAAAAAATATTTGAATTGATTTCTAGAGTGTTTGAATATGATTTCATTACATATATGTGAATGATCATGAACATGACTGACCAATGTACATGATAAATATAAATTTAATATAATATTATTCCATGTGTTTTATTTTCTATACTGTTTTAATAAATTAAATATGATTTCCATTAAGTCATCTTTCCCGTCATTATTGTGTTTGAAATGTGTTTATATGTATTATCTTATTTATCCCATATGTTCTTTCCTCACCCCATGTGTGTGTATAAAATGTAAAGGTTTTGAATTTCTACATCATGGATCCATTTTAGAACCCGAACTGATATGAAAATAACAAAGATGAAATAAATGATAATGGCAGAACACTAGAACTCTACTGAAGACCCACTCATGGATATTCCCCCTATGGTTATAGATGATTTATGTTATAATTGAAAAATAATCAATTTGAAATATCATGATCATGTAATAATGTTAATTTTATTTATTATGGATTTAAATTTTATCTAATGATTTTTAATATTAAGTTAACTTTGTTGATATAATCTGAATAATATAAAAAGAAATGAAAGTTAATGTTAAATTAATAGATTATATGTAAAATAATACTATTATAACCTTGGTAATATAAGTTGAGAAATCTATATAATATTTACAGTACATGTAATAGAAAAAATAATGAATTATATTCATAATAAAAAAATATCTAAAGGAAATATTATGCCTAAAATCCGTCAATTATCAATGTTATGATAGATGAATAGTTAACATGTTTTTCAGGATATATTCAGGGGAAAATTTAATAATTCAGGTTTATATGAAATGGTAGTGGGTAATTATAACCAAACAAGTATTTGGATTTAAAAAATATTTTTTATTAAATACAAATATTTGGGGAACTGTTCAGTAAATCAGATAAAGAATTTCATTAAATTATATTACACACAACAGTTCAATGTTTTAAAATATTTTAATTGGGAAAATCCATAACATAAAAAACATCATATGATTTTTAATCCCATATTCTAGGTCATGAAGTGGTAAATATAAATACTTTAAAATTAAATATTCATGCTCCATGAAATATTGAGTCCAATGTTGAGGATTTTGATGAATTAATAAAACAATTAGATACAAATAAGATAAATAATATTATATTATAAAGAAAAGTTTCAATCCTTATAAAGTAAACAAATATGATCATATTATTAATATTAAAAATATTATTCACATCATACTTGATATACCTACTATATAGAATGTGTAAAGAAAACCACTTAAATGGTCATAAATTCCATGACTGGTACATGAAAATTCACATTAGACATTGATAATATTGGTAGCTCTCTATAATATAATGTCATGTTTTGTATCCTCTTAATATTCTAATTACTAAATAAAAGAAATTTATATAAATAATATAGTTATATGATGTTTTATATGAATGGAGTTTCATGTTAATGTCCATTGGTATTTATCTTTATAAGATATAAACAAAATTTAATCATAGATGTAGTTTTATACCCTCTATGATCTTTAAAAGAAGAAAAAATATTATGAGTGGTATGAGGTCTCCTAGGAACTCTTCACATATATGATTGGATACTATTTAAATACTTGGGTTCATGTTTTTTGTGTTTATTTTCTATTTAGAGTGTTTAGATTCAATGATTTATTAAATACATTATGAGTTATGCATCATCTTTATACATTTTCACTCCCTATAAGATTATAATGATTTAATGGAATATATATTTTCAAAAATAAGAAGCTGTAAATTTTGGATCTTCTTACACATACTATGTCGATAAGGATCTGAATTATAACAATTATGGAGTCCTTATTGTAAAAAAGTGGAAAAAATTGAAAAGTGAACGATGATTTACATAAAATCTAGAAATAATGATCCTATCATATTGCATAAATGTATGTTATATATGCATGCAATGGAACATGAAACAATATGTTTTTCATGAGGGATGAAGGGAAACTGGAAGAGGAAATACACAATGATAAATATAAATAGGCATGTTTTATGTGTCTTTTTCTCATAAGCTAACTTATAAATAATTATAAAATAGGTGTTAGCTACATATTTTTATGATCAAATTTCTCTAATAATAGAGGATCCTTATATATTCAACATTATTGATAATGTATAGGTGGATCATCAAGATTCCTGTATATAACATATAGTTGTCCATACTATAAGATACTACCAACATTCCTTAACCAAAATAATGATTGAAAACTTGTATAAATATAATTACTTTCCTAATCCTACAATGAACATTACATCTCGTTAATATTTTTTCATGAATATCAATGTATTCATGTTTTGAAATAAATAGAAATTCTATTTTAAAAATAACATTACTTATATTGTGAATCATCCCAATAATGGTCAACATATTCTTCAATGTGATAACTAAGGGTTGAATATCTCTTAACAACTAATGTATACATGACTCATGTCATATTAAAATATTTATTCTCATATATTCTCATGTAATAAAGTATCATTTGAAAAACTATAACAATATACGTATTTCGATTTTATAAAAATAAGAAGATCTAGGATGTTATTAGGGCCATAATTGTTTGAAAAATCAATTTATGTGTTTTTCAATATTTTGAATTTGATAACTGGCTATTTAACTATTTTGGGTGAATTTAAATTAAATTAAATAAAATATCAAGGTGGAATTGTTTTTTGATGTTTTCCATATTCTCTAGTATGATAGATTTTATAACATGGGGATGTCAAAGAATGTATTAGTGTTAATGGTTGAATGTCCACATAAAAATACAACGGATAAGTAAAATATTTTTAAACTAGTTAACAAGTATGTATAGTTACATTAAATTATTCACAATAGTGAAATATTTCATATAGAACAAATATCGTGAGGAAAGTACATATATCATGAAGGTATTTTTTGGTAGAAACTTTCAAATTTTTGTCATATGGTAGTATGCCACACTATACCATAAAGGTTGATATATTATTCATAGGTAAAATATGGGGAATGAATTTTAATAATTTCAGTCTCTTCAGATATGATTTATTTGGAACAGAAATTATTTTATTAAGGATTTTCAATTGTTTTTATAGAAATGTTGGGATTTAAAGCACAACATAAATTAGTCTTTCTTAATAATGAAACATAAAATTAATCATAAATTGATGTTCATGAAAAAAAGTTAGTTATTTTTAGTTACTACTAATATTTTTGGGTTCATTTTCATAAACTAATCACAATAATCCATTAATTTTTTTATTAGATGGTTCATATGATATAAAAAATTATTTTAAAATAAAAATATGTTCAATAAAATAGTAATGTTATACCATATATAATGGTTAAAAAAATCATGATTTCAACTCATATAATAGTTACTATTAATAAGTTCATGAATCAGTTCTCCACAATGTTAAATCACGATGTATCAGAATAAAAAATAAATTGTGATAAAGAAATATGAATCAGTGTTCTTAAGATATTTCAAATATTTTAAACATACAAAAGGAATCTCAAAAAGAACAATACATAATGATAAGTTTACCATTAATGAGCCATGTTGAAAATAGTTTTATGAAATTGAATTTATATAGATTCATCTGGTGATTATTCATGTTATTGATGATTACCTTATAGAATTATATTTTATCATTCATGAATAAAATTATTAATTTCATTATTGATTTTAAAGGATTGAATTAGATTTCATTAACCAATTCGAAACTTCATAATGAGTTGTTTATGGGGAGAACTTAATTGAATTTTTATGAGGGATTCATGGTGTTATCCAAAAATTATATTGTAATTGAATTGAAATTACCATCATTTCACCATTGATGAAAAATTTAAATCCACAAAAATGGTAAATCTTCATGGTTTCTGGTATAACCAAATCATAAATACAATATGTTCTTAGGTTAATGATTTTTTGTTTTACCATGTAAAATATTATTGGTTTAATTCATTAATTCATGCATTATTATTATTTTGAATGTGTGGTTAAAAAGAAAAGGTATAACATTTCCCAAATAACATGATGGGTGGAGGGAAGAGTCTGTAAATTCAAAATAAAAAAAAAGAAACTCTAATTCTTCTCTAGCATAAAATATTGTAGTAATGTAAAAATATAGTCTACTATATAAGGTTTCTGTAATTTAATAAATCATTAGATGGTCTATATAGATATTTCACATAGTGTTTAAGTATTCCCAATATATTATATGAATAAATATCATATTTTAGAAAATGTGGATAGATCATTAATTTAAAATATTAAACTAGAGTTTTCTATCTAACACAATTCATATGAGTAATGTTAATGATGTAATAATATAGTGTATGACCATCCACGAGAGGAAAATGATTTTAGACGATACCAATTATCAAAATTCAGTAATCGACACTCTTTCTGATCAAATATATATAAAAGTGATTTTATTCATGATTTAAATTGAGATTTGATAGTACTATCAAATATATATATATATATATATGTAATATTATGGTGAATATGTCAGGGAAAATATTATTTATAATAGTTTTTAGGATTTGAAAATACTTCTAGATGAAATTCCTAATTACTTATTCAAATATATCACTATATTTGACGGTGTTATTAAATGTCTTCCGGATGTGATAATAGATATTTATATTACAAATTCAATTTTAATATGGTTGGGACATCATTACAATCTCTATGAATAAAAAATTAATGAATTTGATCCAACTTTGTAATCCATTGATGATCAATGACCAAAGGGAATCTTATGAAATTCATATAATAAATATGTCAAATTGAATCACAAAAATATAGTGATGGAATTTAATTCATTAAAAAAAATATTAAATTCACTAAAATCTATAATAAATAAGAATATTATAAAGATGAAATACTATATCTAGTTGGAATATATTAATAGAGGTAATGGTAGATTCGATGGAAAGTCACCCTTTACATTTTTTAAATTTGGTAATGGTTGGAACATTATTGAAATGATTCAAAATATTTTTTCAATGTGATTAAATTGATGGAAAAGACACTAATAATCCATTAAGAATATCTCATCCATAATGGAAATTTAGATAATAAAATTCCTCTAGAAAATTGTTTCTAAGGAAGGGAATGATACAAAATAAGAAAATAACAATGATGATTTTATGGAATTACTAGAGATAGATTATATATTTTATAGTTGATATTAATTAAATCCTTTTGTTAAATAAGAATAACCACCATATTAATAGGTTTGTTAACATGAATTGGTGGAAGATCTTGTAATGACCTTGCCCCTATTTGCATGATAGCAATCTCTTACATTATCACATTGACATAGATACATTGGGAGGAGTCCAGACAAACTATATTTTTTTAGAAAACTAAATACACATATGATAACCATTTAATTTTTTTTTCTAAAATATGGGAAATAATAAAATTCAAAATGAAATGAAATGTATCCTATATAACCCATTCAATTATTTCTTCTTATTAAAATAAAAATTTTAAATAAATGTTGAGCTAAAATTCACAGTACTGGCAATGTTAATTAGAATATTTCTTGATTCAATAAGAACAATATATATGAAATAGTGATTTAAATAACACACATTCCATTTTATTAACATGAACACTAAAATAGATATATAATGTTCAAAATGTTATGATAAATAACTTAAATTTATCCCACTTAACTAATGAACTGAGAATGAATTGAATCTATATATAATAAAACAGAAAAAATATCATGGGTAATAATAAGTAAATTATTAATGAAGGGTATGATTATTTATTGGATTCTATGATTTTAGGTATCATGATAATTATACTAACAAGACATTTCAGAAGATAGTTTCAATACATTAGGTTATACATATTTAATTTTTCTAATGTAATTTTCCTCGAAATACCTACCGATGCATTGATGGATTATTTTATAACAAGAACCAAATGTCACTATGGGTCCAAATTATTCATATTATATTAGATAAATGATATAATTACTAAATCAAAACCCATAACAGGAAATATTAGTGTGCATTAAAGGATGCATTTTAGTAAAAATTTCCACAATTCATAAAAAAATAATGTAATAAACGTTTTAAAAAAATGGTATACATTTTAGGAAATGTGTATATATATCATACAATAAAACTTATATTTATTAGAAATTAAATGTATAATGAATTATGATCATATTGATATTGTTTATTTAAGGTAAAGCTAACAGACACAAATGAATGTGCGACTTCACAATAGTTTTTAACAAATGGTTATTTTTATTTCAAGTAAAATTGAATGAAAGGAATCAATGTGAAACATAAAATAACTTTAATATTTATTTAATAATTAATTTATTTCTTTATCATATAATATATTATGTTTTTATAACATTTGAAGACATTTTTTAAATAATATATCATAATTTACATTATTTTGGATAATAATTATTTCGTTTCACATGTATGTTTCATCATGAAAGATCTTGTTATTTCGAATAATATAATGGTTTATAATTTAAAGGATAATAGTATTGAAATATTTATAATATTCTTCATTTAGTTATAATTTTCAAACCAAGAATTAATGAATTTTTTGAGAAATTATATATCTTATGATCATTGTAATGATAGGCTATACATACACATGAGTAATGTTCATATTTTTCAATGATCGTTGTGGAAAAGAGATTATTATTATTTTATGCATACATAATGACATTAGTACCTTATATTAAATTTTTTTCATTTACATATATTTATATATTATCCATGAATTTAGATGATAACAAAATTTCACATCGCTACATGAATATGGTAGTCCACAAATACACGAATGATGTTATCAAATTTTTAGTCTACAAATAAAATGGTTAAATTACTTTTGAAAATTATGTATATTTCAGTAAAATGATAATTGTGGTATTTATATAACATATAATCAAATAATATTTCCTTATCAACATCCATGTGAATTATTACTAAATTTAATATCACATCGTAATGGAAGGTAGTCGTACATCATACACGCGAGTGAAATTATCATATCTCTTACAAAATAAATGGTAAACAATATATATTATATAATTACTAAAAAGGTATGACTATGTTTTAAATATAAAGTATATATATTAAATCCATCATCATAACCAATCATTAATGGAGGTAGTGAATGATCTAATGAAATTGGTTTGTGTTGTTATATTCCACCGTACAAACAAACAGTGATTTCATAAACAATTTGACATATGTATAGATAGTTGTTTATTATTATTCTATACTAAAAAATCCAACTATATGGATGATAATAATGATATTATATAACAATGGTTTAGTAATAATTGAAATAGGTGTATAATTAAATAAAATTAAAAATACTCATTGATGACCATTAACTTTTCATTTGGAATATTTATTTGGTTTCAAAAAATATTCTTGTTTATGAACACATGATTTAATCATTTTTCAATAACTTATATGATTCCGTGTGATTACCATTTCAGTTTTCAAATTTTATAAATGGGTTTATAAAAAATTTAACTAATACAATATTTGTTAAATGAAATGATACTTATTTTATAAAGTATACCCATTTATTTTAAATAATATATATGATTTATAAAATATAAATCACATGGGAAATGGAAATGAATTTTAACACAAGTACATATAATGTAAAAAATGATGATTTAACCTTCATAATGATGACATAGTATATACTACAAAGGGATCAATATAATCAGAATTAAATAAAAATTTGTCTTTGAATGGGTCATAGTTAATATTTTGAAAAATCCAAAAAAGGAATAATAGATTTTTTTTTATTTTTACTATTTTAAAATATAATAGTTATTTAAAATTAAATTTAATGTAAATATTGAAAATTTTTATTTAGTTTAAATTTATAATTTATCAAGATAATGATAAAATTATAATATTTAATTTTAACACCAATTTTTCCATATATATATTCATAGAAATATATAATAGAATCTGTTAGTTCATTAAATTCAAATAAATTTTAATATATTTAGTATCATTTATTTTATATTATTATTAACTAAATAATAAATACATTTTTTCATTAAATTTATAAATTAATTATATCATATCAAAAAACATAAAATTTCATTATAAAAACATTCCATTTTAGTTTCTAAATAAAATGTATCACCGAAAATCGGTTCTTTTTATCCCATATCTCAATGATTTATTAATATTAGAAGTAATAAAGGTTAATTTGTGCATTTTTGTTTACATAGATTGTTATATAGTGAAAATTCAGTGAATAATATCCCAAAAACTCATAAATATCTATATTATGTTCATACATATCAACATACTTCCAGACAGTGGGTGTTAGAATGATTTTCATATAATTGTATCCCTTTCCCTCATAGTTTATCCCCTATGTAAACAAAATTTTAACATAACTGTAGTAATAAATTTTTATTGATTTCAGTATTAATTATTTCAGAAATTAATTTTCTCGTTATTATAAATGAAAAATTGTATTGATTCAAAACATGATATCCTTTATTCAATATCAAATTTACTTAAGTGAAAAAATGTAATTTAAAATTAATCCCACTAATGGAATGGGAAATCTGGGTTTTAAAGATAAAATGATCAAAAGATAATAATTTCCCACATCAACATTGGCAATGAAATTCTCCCAATGAAAAAGAACGGAATTAATGTAAGTGAAGTGATATAATTTTTCAATAAAATAAATTCATTATAATTTATCCCTATTTATATTCACTATAAAAAGACGTAGATTTCAATTAAATCCACGTATTTATCAATATCAATTAATAAAATTAAACACTTCAGAAAGATAATAAAAAACACAACTAATATAACGTTTGTATTATGATTTTTTTATTTTATAAAATAGATTTTTGAAAAGATTTAAAAATTAATTTCATATTATTTGAGAGAAGATAGACTGAAACTTCTTTTAGAATTATATAGTTTCTTAAAAAAATATTTGTATTCCAAATTATTCTTATATATTGTAAATATATAAAAATTTAATTACTTAAGATAAATATTTTCATAATTATTTAATTAAAGTCTTAATAATCATTTTGATGACTTTATTATATTGGTATATTTTAATAATAATATTAACAGTAATTTTTTTCTCGTAAAACGCGGTATTGCGTATAATGAAATAAAAATTCAGTGATGTTTTTCACAAATTATATAAAATATAATATTCATATTTTATAATTATGTGTTGTTACATTCTAACCAAAATAAATAAAATTTTTCATCACAAGTTAAACATGATCTAAAAATTTATGGGTTAGTAATTTGAGATTACCATTATTGATAAAACGACAATGTAAAAATAGTTAATATAACATCAACCGGATGAGAGATAATGGGATGTATAATAACCATCTGGAAAAATAAAATATTTTTTCTTCCATATATGGAATCATAGGTGGGAAATGAAAACATGAATATGGAATAAAGTAATAATTCTCATGGATTAATACCAACTGATAGTGGTTATTTATCACAATACATTGGGTGGTGAGGAGAAGGTTGATGAACATAAAATTATAAATCCAATATGAAAGAAAATAGTAATTTATAAAATAAAAAATTAGGAAAAGAGGGGAAAAAATAAAGAATTTAGTATAGTTGATGTATTCTCTTATTATCATAGAATTTAAGAAAATATACATACATGATACATTTCTATTTTATAAGAATAATCTCCCCATTTTTTATACCTAAATAAATTTCATAGTCCTAGCCTACTATGAGTAATTAATATGAAAATAAAATTTTTATTCCAAAAGCACTAAAATTATTATTTATTTGATTATATGATTCAGAAATTAAGAACAAAATGTTAATCCTATCATCAATAAAACCAAAATGGTTTCAAATTGTTATTAAAAAAACAAAATGATAAATTTCTTCCACTCCATAAACTGTTAACTCTAATTACCATAAAAAATATTTTAAACCAATATAAAAAACTAATATAACTAAATCATATTTATATTACACAATAAAATTAAGGTTTCTCTTAATATTCACATACAGAACATGTGAAAACCCTCATCATGTATTATCTATAAATACGGTAATGACCTAAATTAAATTAAACAATATTTAAAAATTAATGAATCAATAGTAATGAAATATAACACAGTTTAATTGATATATTCCATAAATCCAAATATGTTATAAATCTCCATAAATGATATCATATCCATCTTTTTAAGAGAATAACAAATCAGTTCCTTAGTAGTCATCACTATCCATTTTAATTTATCCATATAAATAATCACTTTAACCAACCAGAAATATCTCAATGTCATGTACATATTAAAAATCATAATTCCATAAAATATTTCAACTTCTAAGATTATAAAATTACCACTAAGTCACTTATTTTTTTATTCAACTCATGAATTCATGTCCATTAGTAAATAATACAACATAATAATACTAAATAATGTTCATAATTCATATAATTCGAATGTCAAAACCCATATAAATTTCGAATGTGTTTCATGGATCCTAAATCATGATAAAATTAATCATTCCACTTATGTTTTTTTAATAACATAATATTGACCTTGATTCATGGTATTCTTCTCAGTTGTATTTTCTTGATTGATGGTGAAATAATTTGTGTAGTTTTACATCTTTTTATAGGTGAAACATTGAATATTAGTGTTTTCCTCCACATATTTTTACAATTTGTCATGGTGACCCATTCTTATAAATATATAAAAACCTCGCAACCCATACATGAATTTCCCATAGTGATTATTTCCATAGTTATCATATTTGAGAAAATCCTTCTTTAATTGCTTTCATATATCTATTTTATTCTATTCCATCCTCTTATTAATATTATTTCTTTATAATCCATAATTAATGTAGAATTATATCACATTAATGATATTAAATAATACTATTTGATCATATAATGAAAACATTTTATAGGTCAGATCCATTTATAAATTAGGATTATACCCTTGAGGGAAATGGTCAATGTTTCACTTAATTATTCATATGTATCTTGAAAAATACATATATTAAAATCTAATGGTATCTTAATACCCTAAAAAATATTTTTCATCCTATTTCATTATGATTTTATAATTCCACATCATCTATATTTATTTATCACAAGGTAAATATATTTTAATGAATGTATCCTTAACATATTTCCATTACACAAGTTCTATTTTCTCTATCTCCATATTATTCAAGATAAATGTCCACCATTGATTAGAATCCCCATTGAGACAATACATTTTAGATTTTACTTTTCCTTTTCACCACATCCCACAGCTTGAATATTTTATCATGATACATAATCCATTGGTTAATAGTGATTGTACCACTACTTCCACTAAATGAATGGGGCCTCTATCTCATAATGTGATCCAATATAGAATAATCCCATTGTTGAATATGTTTTTATAAATAGAAAATGTTATTTTTCATAACATAATTATGCTTTCCAAATATATAAAGAAACCTACTCAGTTCCAATACCATCTATATTATCTTCCTCAGTAGTGATATCTCTAAATTGGACATGATTACTGATACTCTTATTCCCATAGGATATCATTTATATTATACAGAATATACTTAATTATTAAATAAGATTAATAATTTTTAAATCAGACTATATATATTCCAAAAAATGGTTAACACATAGAATAAATTTAAATTTATGCATTATTAACCATAATATTATTAATCATGATTCTGTTATGATATGTTTTTTAATTATTACAAGGATTTGTAGGGAAAATGAAAAATATCGAGATAAAATTCCATGGGTTTTTATAACATCATTCATAGTATGGACTATATTCATGTTGCAGTTAATGATCATGTGAAGCTTGACATGCCTTTTTTTATGTTATTACCCCTAGGTACATCTATTATAGAACCATTTCCATGAGTAGTATTATGTTATAGATGTATTTCTAGGAAAACCCCCATAATATAAACTAGAACAAAACATTATGTTATTCAAATATACTTATCCTCAGTATCTATGATAGTGGAATGATGCCCAATCTTTTTTTTCCTAAATATTATTCTTTATACTACTAATAAACATCCCCTGATACCATCTATAATGATCCAAACCCAAGTGGACTAGATTCAGGGCCTTATCTTATTTGTATTTTATGGGAAATATATACATACATGATAAACATATTTCATTGGGAATATAAAGGAAAACATTATACATAGAAATATAAATTTGACTGCATCATAGAAGACTCATTCAAATATTACATATTTATTTCATAAAAAATGGAAAAAAATAATTCTACCCTCCAATTCTCAGTGTGGGTTCTATAAAATGTAATATATTATTAATAATTAAAAATAGACAATATTTAATGGGAAAAAAATGAACAAATGATCCATTTAAATTTCTTGACATTTTGCATAGATAAGAAATAAACATGATGGAATGGTGAATAAAGGAAACACATTCTATTTAATCAATAAATAGTGAATAAAATTCATCTATATACAATATCATTGTTATAACTTCAGGACTAGTAAAAAAAAGTTATTTATAATGAATGAATTTATTAATTAAAGGATGACATGATCATAGGAACCATGGTGCCTATATTATCAAGACATTTTACCAGAGAGTTTAAATATTGTTGGTAAATTTATGTTCAATTTGGACTACATAAAAATTTTTAAGACCTAATGATGCACCAAAGTGATATAATATAATGACCCCACCCATCACAATCAGTACAAATAATTCCTCTAATATAAACAATCTATTCAATTCATGAAACATTATTCCTTCAGATCAAATATTTTTATTACTTAATGTATACAAAATTATTATAATTTTAAAAATTAATAATGTTAAATTCAAAGTTATCATTTCTAGATAACGTTAAGAATCACCAAATAACTTGAAATTTCATAATAACTTTTACCATTTTGTAAATTTTAAGTAAAATCACATAGGATGAAATGATTCAATGTGAAGCAAAATTTACCATGATGTATGAATGAATCATTATATTACATTTTAAAAGGGAAGAATATACAACTCTTAATATTGTGTTCGTGCTTAGTAAAAAATATATCTCAATGCAATGTAATTTTAGGTGAAATCCCATTACTAAAAAATTCCATTAGATAAACCTAATTTAACCTCATGTATAAGGTTTTTCTGAATATTATTAATTAATAAAACAATAATTATCTAATTGATAATATCATATATGATCTTTTTGAATTATTGTATCACTTTTTTTTAAATAATATACCATTTTTTCATTGTTTCAGGTTTTAGATTCATTTTTTCTCATATGTGTTTATTGAAGAATGTTCATGTTCTCTAGCCAATGAAAATTTTCTATAAATTACAAAATTATAATGGTTAATTTTTTTTCATATTTTTACATAAACTATACGCTAAATACAAATAATTAATGATGATTTTGAGAAGTGAAGTTTTCTACAATCGTAGAAATTATTGGTTGTACATATATATAAGTAAGATTACCATTTTCAATGAAAATTATTCAAATGATGCATGTAATGTTTATTTCAAAAAAAATTATCATGATATCATATATTCTATATTATTAATTTATATATTGTTATATATATCATCCATGTGGTGTGATAATGATTAGAGTCACATAATTTTTTGATAGAGCTAATCCACATACACAAGAACAATGTTATCAACATTTTAGTGTAGAAATTGATTAATAAAATAATCATAATGAAAAATAGTTCAATAATATAATATTAATTTCATATATATAACATATAATAAATATAATTAACCTTATCACATTTCATGTGAAACATTAATAAAAGTCAATTCACAACACTATGAGAGGAAACCATTAACCCTACAAAAGAGCGACATTATCATATATACATTGAAATTGAATGTAATATATATATATATATATATATATTATAATGAATATTTAGGTATAATTATTTTATAAATATCACCTATATAGTTTTTATCCAGTACTGTATGAAACTGTGAATGGTTTTAATAGAAGAGGAAATGACATCTGTTCAGGAGGTGGTAGTCCACCAAACATAACCAATTTGATGGAAAATGATATTACTATAGATAAAGACCATTTTATAAAATAACACTAGTACATAGAAGAGAATAATTATATTATATCATTGTTTTTTATGAATAATTTATATTGGTGTAGATAAAAATATGAAAAAGATGCCTTTTTAAAAAAATAATATATATTCTTCATGTATCTTGCATTAGTTTGAACTGAAACCATGATAGTTTTCCTTTCAAAAAAAATTGGGATTATATGATGAAAAGTGGGATTTTGGGAGCATATTTTGGAATCTATTTACTTAACAAATATTGATCGATGGTGTGAAGAATGAGGGATAATGAGATCTATTTTATAGTTGAGGAGGAGTGGAATTTCTATAAAAACCAAATCATACTCACTATTTAGAGGACAATATTACCGCATGTGGTTTCACAATAGACAATTAAGTTGTTTTAGGTTTTATATGATCAATCCACACATCCACCAAATAATTATACCTTTCTTTTATGAAATTTTTAACAAATATATTTGTTTTCCCTATTCTACCATTTCAGATTTTCACATACGAAACTAGTTTTCTAAACTATAAAATTAATCCATTAATAATATAATAATAAGAACCTTTTTAGGAAATTTTTAAACATTTATTATATATATTTTAATTATTTTATGACATATAATTCCAATGAGTGTTGGAATATATTTTCAACACTATCACATGTAATGTGAAAACCAATGTTCTTACCGTACTAATGCTAATATAGTTTTTACTATTTATGGGGAAATATAATCAATATAAATGAATAATTTTACTATTATTAGACCATGTTTGATATTTTTAAACATTTATAAATCCATATTACAAATATGGAAAATTTAGTAATTTTAAATAATTTATTAAAATTTCTTGTTAGTAAAAAATAGAATTAATGTAAGCATTAAAATTATTCATTTAATTTTATTTTTAAAAAATTCAAGATAGTTATTGAATAAGAATTTACAATGTTCATAAAAAATATTAAAATATATATTAATATTTACATTTAATTAAATGGAATAATTAATTCAATTTACTTGACATTTAATATTATTTGTATTCTTTATTTTATTTAATAATTATGTAAATAATTATTGTGTTTTCTTTTCATAAACATTTAATTTAATTATTTCTTATTAAATAATTAAAATAAATCGTCATTATAAATACTAAATTATATTTAAAATTAATATTTATGAAATAATTTTTTGTGTTTTCTTCACTTTCCTAATGCCTTATATATATTATTACAAAAAAGGTTCCTTTTTTATTTTTCATTACATTACTTATTACGTAGTTACATTTAATGGAATAGTGTCCAAAAAATTTATAAAAACAGGTAATACTTCCATAATAGTTTAAATGTGGTGATAGCATGGGTCATTGAAATTTTTTTATGTCATTTTAACACTTTTTACTTATATATTTAAACCCCAACACAACTATTTATTTCATAACTGCTGTAATTAATTTTAATATTTCAACTTATCATTATTGTAAAAATATCGTTTTACCCCTTAGAAATTACAAATTATTCTTTCTATAAAAACTGAATCTATTATCCAAAATTCAATTCATGGATGTGTAACATTTTATTTATTAATAATATCTGTAGACGTGATGAGAAATAGGTTTTTTATGTGAGAATTATCCAAAGTTAGAAATGTTTTTATATATAAGTTCAATATAAAATTTATCCCGTTGAAATAAATTTGATTAGATGATGTATAGTTTTTATAAAGTGACATTAAAAACAATTCAAAAAATATGCTAACATCATAAATTATTTAAAAAATGTATTTTCATATTTAAAATTCATTGTTTTTTATCTATTTATCAATAAAAAGGAAATTGTAAAAAAAGAACCAGAAAAAAAGACAACACAGATTATAGTATTCTAATTTTAAACATTTTATATATTAAAATAAATTTCCAAAATTGGTAAAAAAAATTATAAATTTTGTGTGCCACACGCAAAAAAACCTTCTATTAGAAAAATATAATTTTTCATAAAACATATTGCTTTACTATAAATTATTTTAATTTATTATTAAGAGTATAAAAAGTATATGTGTAAAAGAATGATTTTAATTTGGTATATATGTTAATTATATACTATAATTTCGTTGAATAATTGATAATGGTCACATTAAATAATAAAATTAATAGTATTTTATTATTTGAAAAAACTCAGTCATTTTTGTAATTTAAGCTAATTTTTTTTTTCTATGTTACACATGAAATAAAATAAAATCTTTTTTGTAGAATTTCAGGGGGTTAAAGATCCTGAGATGGATCTATAAGGATCTCTAAAGGAGATCAAAATTAAAATAATGAAAAATGGAAATATTAAAGTAATATATAATGAATCTACCAAATATGTAGATACACATGAACATGAATTGACCACCTACCAGAAGAGTTAAATATTGATTTTTCTATATTGGATATATAAGTATATGGTTTGTAAAAAAATTAAAAAATTAATTATTCAAAATTATAACGATTAATATATATGTATCCTAATGGAGATAGTTGACAACTATGAGTCCCTAGAAGAAGAGGATTTTTTTATTAAAAAATATAAATTTCAGAATTCAAATAAATTGATTCATAGATGATTTTATACAGAATTGGGTTTATAGATAAAAATTTATGGATAGGTTAATCTGAGTATCTGAATGATTTAACAAAAATATTAATGAATAGAGACATACATATGATGGCAATAGTGGTATTTCAATGATTATAAAAAACAAAAATAATATTTATTGATATATCAAAATATGGGAATATAAACATTTATTTATTATGATATCAAATCTATTTTACTATATATAAAATCAAAGACTTCCCCAAATAATAGAAAATCAAGGGATGAAAAAAATTGTAAATAATTAAAGATGTTTCATCAAAAAAGATTATATAAAATGTTTCTTGATATATTGGTTATAAAGTAGATATGATATTTCCTCTTATTAATTATCAATTCCATCAGTTTCATTTCCACACCATGTCATTCTATGAATATAAAAAATTTATCTAACTGATTATAATTTAGGGAGAGAGTTATATAGAATTTAGATATATCCCTCAATGCCTAGATGAACTAAAATACATGGATGTTAGTTTAGTTATTAAATATTTGGACATAAATCCATTGATATGAGGTTGTAAAGTGGTGGTAGATTTCCATGAGGATTTTAAGGGAAATTAAACTCTATTGAACCTGAAAATATTGTCTTGAAAATTATATTCAGACTATTTCAAGAAGAAAAAGAATATGATTTAACTATATATATATATGAGGTATATAAGTACCCAAATTATTATTTATTTTATTTTACATGAAATTATATAATGTGATGAAGGATTAAAGAGAGATATAATCTATTCAGTGTTGTTTTCAAAAAATTTATCCTTTAGGCATTTATATTTTTTTGTATAATCAAATAGTATTAATGGATTTCGAAATTCAATGGATAAAATTCAATTGCGGGGATATATAATGTTTCAAAATTAGTATTTTTAGTGATGATATTATCAATTTGAGAGGGACTTCATGGTTACAAGAGATGTCATGGTATAAAGACCATAGAAATTATTATATTTTGAATGACATGATTAATTGGATAATCTCTTAAACTATTTCATTAATCATTATTAAAATAACACATGTATTTATATTTTTGTATGATTATTTATATTTTTATCATGATACTTGGTATTTTTGTGGATAATTCAATTTTAATATCTATGTCTAAAAAATAATGGGGGAGAATATTTAAATAAATGCGATTATTCAGGGGGGTTGTTTTCTGTTTTTTTCTATAAATTTATAGGCTCATATTGATGTTTTAAGTAATTTTTTGGTTAATTACGTTTCAGTGATAATGAAATTTAATAAAATAAATGTACATTGTGGGATTGCATTCTAGTATATGAAATTGTTTTAGGATTTAGAATTATTAATTTTTTTCATGTTTTGTGAATAATTTTATATAAATGAAAAATAGCTTCAAATTTTATTTTATTGAACATATATAATGTTTGAGTACCATATAAAAAGTATTTGAAGCCATGTAATATTTTTTTTGCAGTGGAGTTCTACGTAAGGTACATAACTCTCGAAGAATGTGCACATATATAAAAGGGAGTTCATGATTATTTTTTATATATTGTGATCATAAAAAATCAACTCAACATTTAATACAATTAGTGATACCTAAACAATCAATTGAAACATTATTATGTAAATATTAAAATTTTTTCTTTCTCACAATGGATGTTAATAAATGGAAAATGATGATTACGAGGGAACAAAGTTATTTATAGTAAAAATTATATGACTTTGACTATACGAAAAAGGGGGATTTCTACACATTACCATAATTTGAATTTAAAAAGTAAAGGGAATTCCAAAAAATATGGATTATAAACATTCATAGATAATCAATATTTTTTAAAGACATTTCATATAAATATCATTATAATCTATCTATTTCGTATCTATGCAAGACTATGAGATCAATGGTTTTATTAAAAAATAAAGTATGTATGTTTATTCGGATATCATGTATAATTGATGTAATAATTCTAGAAATTACTACCAGATCACTTCACAATGTAAGAACATGATATATTAAAATAACTTAGTCTTTGATAATGTATATTAAAAATACCTAGTTACAAATAATCATGACATAAAACAATAAAATAATTATTTTTAATGGTGTTATATAACCAAGATATAAAATATATGGATATAAATTGAACTGAAATATTTATTAAAAAATAAATGTTATTGTTTTTATAAGAAAATATTTTTATTGACTTCAAGATATTTTTAAAAATTTTATATTATAAAATGAAATTCAATTTTGAAGTCATAATATTAAAATTATCACATTGTGATATTTTGATACATTTATGAAATCATTGAATTTTGAGTGATTTATAATATTTATTGATTTTCAATTAATTTCATTTATTCCAATTATATAATTAAATTTAAATGTAACATTACATTTTTTATTTTTTCAAAATGTAACATTTGAAAATTTTATTTTAAAAAATATAGTTAATTTTTTTAATAATCAATTTTCAAAATTTCTTTATGTGCCTATTTTTATGCATTAAAATTAATCTTTCTATAAACTATATTTTATTATATAAATAATATAAATTTTTTATTATTTAAAATAACAACTACTATGGAAGGAATTAACCTATTTAAATATATTATAAATGTATTTATATGAATTTTATATCTTAAAATTATGATTTAAATATATATAGAGTTAATGTAGGATCATATATTTCATGTAATATGCATATCCTAAAACAACCATTTTTTATCATGATTTGTATGTTTAAACATAAATTTCATTATATAACATATATTATTTTTATTTAACAAATTGGGTTATATTTTTCTAATTTTAATATTTTATGTTAGATAATAATGTCAAATTATTTTTTATTCATAGTTAAAACATTAAAAAAATAGTTATCGTGGTGAAATTCCAAAATGGTAAAATAATTCACCCCATGAAGTTAGTGGAATAAATTTTTTAAAAATTGTAACATTATTAATTATGGATGTTTTCCTAAAACATTTATCCAATATAGTTAATTATTTTAAATTTTTTACACACTAATATTTAGAGAGACTTCTGAGTAATAATTTTTTTGAGAATTTCCAAAATTGTCACTCCCTATAAATTATTAAAATCAACCACCTACCTTCCCATTATCGATTTAAAAATCCTTGTCTTTTTAAATACCTTACCAATTCCATTACATACATCGTTCCATACAATAGATTTTCCTTTTTTTGGTCATAATGCTAATCATGGAATGTCTGAGTAGTAATCCAAAAGACAGGGTTTAAATAAGGGATATCATTCTTAATAATTTTTTTCCCTCTACCAACATAATAAAATATAATTAATCAATTATGACAAAATAAAATTCTTATTTCCTAAATATTGAGATTTTATCATGCAAATTTCATAACTGACTTCCATCTCCTCTTCTATCAAATGATTAAAAGGACGTTGTTTGTGTGTGAAGAGGAGAACTGCCCCATTAACTAATGAAATTTGATTCCCATCATCGAATATCAAGCATGTTTATAATGACCGATGTAATGAAAATTTAATAAATTCATTAGGTTTTTTAAATTAATATATAATAAAAATTCCTACCTTATAATCCATTAAAAATAATATATTTGTATATCTGTATGTAAGATTAACGCCTAAGGAAGGAACATGAATCGTTCATTATTACAACATCACATGGATTGTATATGTATGTATATCTTAGAAATAATATGAAATTTATTATATAATTAACATTTTTAATGGTAAAATAACCATTTTCTCCATTCATTTTTTATTCTTGAAAAGTGGAAGTGTTACACATATATCTGTATGACCTACCATCTCCATGATTGTAACATAGATCATTTTTCCATTACAATAAATCATGGTTAATTTTTAATCATTAATTTATTTATAAAAATAAAATTTATTTAATGATAATTATTCTATATATAATGGAAAAATGATCCCATTATGAAAATTAAACACTCCAATTCCATATTGGAATTATGAACTAAATGCCTTCAAAACACCCGAAAAGGGAATAATTGATTAAAAAAATGAAATATATCAATAAAATAAATAAAATAAATAGATTAATTATAATAGATTATACAATTAAAATACAATCAATGGATAAATTGATATTTTCTTATTATATATTAGATAAATGACATACACTACATATCTTGACATAGTGTAAAGGATTTTCATTCCTAATATTGTTTGTAGGATACTTACACTATATTTAATTATTATTATGTTTTGTGGTGAATATAATAATTATTTTACATTTTATATCATCAATTTTAATTATTTCATGATATTAAATATCTCAATTTTTTTAATGCTTTCATGGGTCTTATGAGTCAAATGCTACCCAAATGGTAACAATCATATTTTTAATTATCTTTTTGTGTAATAATTCTTACTCCTTTTTCAATATCAAAGTTATTCTAAATGGTTATTGGAAATTTTATTCTCATTGTATTCTATTGGTAACAAATTACCATATTCTACATTCATTAATTTTTTTTATAATGAATGTTTTTTACATGAGATAATGTTTTCTTTAAGAACCTTAGTTAAAATATTTTAGTGAAATACTTTCAAAAAAAAAAAATATGCAATATCAATATATTTAAAAATGTTTTATTCATGTATTTTTATGGATATATATTAATTATGAAAATATTATTATGAAATTTATTCTATATTTTAAGGTATTTAATAGTTAATCAATCTATATGTTTTTATTTAATTTTATCTATTTCAATCATAAAGTAAAATGGAATGTTACATTTCAACATATACATCAACAACAACATTTCTCCCCACCATAACCATGCTTGGATATATGATTTTATGTTTTTTCATCATTGTATTCTTTTTTGTAAACAAAATATTTCTGTTAGATCTATTTCTATTCATATAGGTTTTTAATTGCGATTGATATTATATTATCTATAAATATTTTTCTTGTCGATTTAAGGGGTAACTCTAAACCACAAATTTCATATGATTAGGGAAATTATTTATCTGACTATATCTCTCAATTGAATATTTTGGAAAGACACTAATATATATATATATGACTCTCAAATAATTACTTATCTCAATATCAAAATCATTTATTGGGAAATTAATTCCTTATGTTCATTTATCCAATCAATCCTATACGAAATTTTCTTTGATTATTATATAATACATGATTTGGAAACCAGTTTTCTTTTAATGGGTAATAATAATGATTGGTTCTTTTTATTTATTTCCATCTTATGGAGAGTATAACCTGAGAATGTTAATATGGGTGGACCAAGATCGTGAAATAATGAATTGGGTAAAGCATTTGTCTCATAATACGTCATGTATGGGTAAGAGGGAAAATATTATCCACTAATTTCCTTTTCCATGATGTGATATTGTTGATGGAGTTATCATTGTCTCATTATTATGTCATGTAATATGATTATAAAACAATTCTTATTATTAAATGAATTTTTGATACAATGTTATTTTTGTCTTAGAACCATTTTATTACTCATGTTCCTGTTTTTTATAATATCATTTTTACCATTGAATCTCACATAATATTTCTTTGTAATTATAATTACATTTCATGGATTTTTAGATTTCCCCTTTCATTTATGTTTTCCCTATGTAATACTAGGTATTTTAGGATCACAATGATTTATTTTGTTCACTAACGATAAAAAATTATGTTATTTTTTATTTTCTTTTGATAGTTTTATGTATATTTTAATAAAAATAAAATATTCATTAAAATCAATGGGTTGTAATAAATTAATTTTTATGTCAAACATCTTTTAAAATATTTATTAAAGTCTTGGTTTTCTATATAAAAATGATATCCTAAAACAAAATTTGTGAAATATGGTACCATGATGTAAATTTATAAAAGGAGTATTATATGATGTATTCTATAAAGAAGTGGAATGTAAATTTTTTTTGATGAAGATTATTTACATTATACAAGAGCATAATGTATCTCATTAAGCAGATTATTTTATAAACTATATATTATGTGGGGATCATTGATAGTAATTTTTTTTGTATGGAAACTTCATATATATTTTAAATTATTATTTTAGTTTTCTATATCACATTAAAGAATCATATTCTATATTTCATGATGAACAAATATCATCACATTATTCATGATTAGGGATATACATTCATGTCATTAATGTAAGGTGATATAATCTTTCCCAATGAATGGTTAGTAATCTATTGAAGTGATTTGAGAGATAAAGTGTTCTATCACAAAATTAATTGATATGGTTTTGAACATTTCATATATTTTTCATAGATATTAAATTTTAATACAAAAAACAAAAAATTTATGTGGAATATTGTATGAATGAAACATCATCGATTCAGGATCCTTGTATTTCCCCATTGTGATGAATGTTGTATTTTTTTTGTGTTTTGTTATTTAGTTACCTTATTTTTTTCATAGATGTCTAATTGAGTTGAAATGGTTTTAAACATTCCTACCAATCTAGAGAAAATGTTATTTAAAATAAATAAATTAAATAAATAATTAACCATACACTATACCAGATTCTAGTGGTATAATATGATTATTCTAAACTAAAAACACTTTAAATATTTCTAATATGTTTTTATGGGAAATTTACAAACCTTCCATTTAATGATATGGGATTATGAGCCACAATCCTATTTAAATTTTTAAAAACTGATGTGTTAATACCATTTCATATTAAATAAAGAAGTGGATACTAATACATAAAAAATATTTCAAATGATCATACTGGACATGAAATTGTCTAATTTGAAATGTATAAGTTATAATACTTTAATGAAATCATGTAATTTAACAATAAATATATAATAATATTAGTAACAACATGAAGAAACACTAATATATTGATGTTCAACAAAATATTAACTATGTGTTCAATTACTATCTCCCAATGTTCAGGGTTCGGTACTAAATCACTCTAATTTTTACACCATAGTTGAATAGTGTTAGTGAATCTAGGAACTAAATCCTTATTTACATTGTTATTTTGATGATGTCTCATGAATAACATCTTTTATTAGTTTGGGGTAAATTTTATAGGTTTTAAATGAAAATTAAACTATGTAACAACTAATTTGACATATGGATCTCTATAGATGATAGTATAATAGAAAATATATATGTTATCACATACACATTTATAGGGTCTTGAAGAGGTTTTCCAGGCATCCTCTGGAAAACATTTTTCACCTTAAGGTATGATGTGTATCTCTATAGGATATCAAATGGAATTAAGGTGAAATTACCAGTATGAAACAGTAAACTATATAATAATCATGGAAAAAGGACATATTATAGTATAGGTAGTACATATTTAAAAAATATGGTTGGTTCAATATTTACATTGATGATGTTAATGATCAGTCCATACAAGAGTTTTTACATGAATAAATTCCACCAATCCACGTGTAAGATAATGGTCTATTGAAAAAATTACTATGATAGAGCACAATGTGGTCAAAATATACTTTTAGTTTGATTGTCATCAAAGATGTTTAGTGATTTATAGATGAAAATGATAATACTAACCTCTATAAATTTGTAGTTTAAAATATTTATGTTGGTAATAATCCAATAATTATTAGATGGAATCCATGTTGTAGAACCATTTATTGGATCATCTCCATCTTATATTAAATGTAATATCATTCTGGGAAAATTATTATTCATGAAGAATGATTAAATGTATTTTAATGAACCTATATATAAGGAAAAATTAGTGAATAAATAATTTATATAATGTCATGTCATATAATATGATAAAACATTTTATCCCAATTATAGGAAAACATCCCTTATAATCATACATTATGTGGTATATTTTAATGATGATTAGATATTGTATATTGACTATAAATCAACACCCCCTTTATGGAATCCTCATGGATGTTATTAATATTAAACTACCATAGGGTTTTACAAATAAACATTCTTCCAATAAGACATATATTTTATAAATATCTATTTAGGTATTATTGTATGAATCCAAATCATATAAAATTATCTAGTATGAATCCATATAGGAATTTACTTTCAGAAATGATTAATGTAATACCTATATCATATAACATTTTTATGTAGGTGAATTTTTTTTCATAGATGTTTATATTAATGAAATATTAGATATTAGAAGTGATATAGATGTATTATAGCCACTTAAAATATATTCAACACATGTTCATCAATGAAATACATGTGTGAAGTAGTTGATTATCTTGGAATCAGGATCATTCATGATAGATCCATGAAGAAACAACGACATAATAAAGATATATACATTGAAAATATAAACAATAAACATATTATTGAATAGAAAATGAATTGTTTTTATGTCACATAGATTATATATCTTCATGAAAATTAATCCTCATATACAATCGGAGTGAGGGCGTGTGGAAGCCCCAAATTATGGAATTCCACTTTTTTATAATGTATTTTTATGGTAAGTGATTTTTTCATTTTTTTCAGTTGATTTGGATGGATATGAAAAAAAATAATGGATTTTGGGGATATCCATGAATCACAACCTATAGTCAGGGTCATATTAGAGGGAATTGGTTGAGTCATTAAGCCACACTACACATTATGTTGGAGCATTTAAGGGTAAATTAATAGGGGGATAAGGGCCACTATTACATTTAAAATTGGGATTTATGAGACTAATAATAGAAAATAGGTAATGATCCCTAGCTATTGTAGTGGTTTTGGTGGTTATGAGTCCTATTATGGTCGTGTTCTGTTAGAAATTCTAAAAATGTGTAGGGGGATTCAACACATAATGGTAGAATATATGGTCTTTGGAAATAGTGAGGATTATATATACTCATCATGGTTATTTCCCATTGAGGATTGGTCAAAACATGGTCACACAATTATAGGTTGTGTCTGAATCATTTTATGAGGATCCACCATACAATGGTAAATTCCATGGTTTTTTGTTAATCCCAACTTCTTTTATTATTATGTGGATGAGATGAAACCCCCAAAAAAGGGTCACACATATGGTAGTGAAATGCACGAAATGATATTAAATGGATTTGAATACATTATAAAAAAAGATAAAAAATAGGATCATTGGAATTAATGTGAAATCTAGAATCAAAATCACAAATATTAAACTAATGATTAATATATTGTGTGTGATTTATAACAAAAAAATCACATTTATCAGGAATACCATAGTATTGGGAACAATTCCTAAGATTATTTGTTCATATTATGCCTCCCTCTTCTGATGAGTTTTTAAACATGGTATAGGGATACACGATACATCCACATAAAAAAATTACCTATGGGTGTAGAATATATTTTTCCTATAAAATGGGGGGAAACGAATCCTACTAACCATATAGTACTGTATCACATGGTTTATACTTTGTGGGTCACTATAAGAACACCTCAATGGGTTTTCCAGCATATCAAATGAAGATGTAATGAAAATTTGATTATAGGGAGACCCAAGAATCTCATAAGCTAACATTCATAGGGAGTCACATAAATTATCCAAAATTTATAAAACCATTAGTCCTATATCATATGTGGCACAATAATCCTCATCCCCTATGGGTTCTATGACTTTTTTTACTGAGACATCAAGGAAAAATGAGGGTGCACTAACAGTTATGGTTGGATCACAAGAGGGATATTAGTCTACATGTGATCAATTTTTCTACTTTTTGTAAACAAAACAAAATTTAAAGACATTCAAAGAAATATGAATCATTCAGTGGAGGATAGAAAAACATGGTATGATGAAAAATTATAAAAAAATAACAAATCCAATTACCCTGATGCATGTCATGAACAAAAAACCCCGATATGGTTCCCTATGAAAGAGGGTTACATTTTCTCATTTAGGGATTCCCAAACACTAGAGGATGTTAAATTGGAATAAGGGTTGGGTGTGTATCTATGGGGAGACTATGAACTCATTTAATATATTATAAGGGTAATTGTAAAAATAAAAGCTAATAGAGAAAAAAAATAAATCATCCATAAAAAAGAGATAAATATCGAAGACTTGAATAAATAAACAATTCAATAATTAATATCTTATAAAACATTATGTTCCATTCTATGTCTATACAATGAATGAAAACATGTATACATATAGTCGGAATTATATGTGTATCAAAATTACAAAAAGAAGAAAAAGTATAATCCCAACTAGCATCATGATCCTTAGCTTGGTCTTGTGCTCCCCTTATCCAAGGAATATAAAAAATAAATCATTTTAGTATTTGAACATTCTCGAGTACCTACCTATATCCATGTATATTGTTCATGTATCGAATGAAATTCCAGAGATGGTGTGAGATTACACTCATTTTTAACCACAAATTGTATTTATAAGAAACATAGTTTGTGTATAAACATATATGTTTCGTACAAGTATACAATAGGTATAACAATAGTACATGTGAAATGCACTAGGGAAAAATTAATATTGTAAAGTGATAATGTCAATATAAATAGGGCTCCCTCTAATACAACAACCATGCACCCATAAAACGGTTATGTGGTAAAATCATAAATAATAAAATTAATTCTTTCCAATCGATCTGCTGATGTGAAATACATGTTCTGTGGAAATCATTAATCCTTTTAAAACTATCAATTATAACAATGATGTATAACTATGTTTATATCTTGCATTCTAGTAGTGTCATATAATCCAAATACCATCATTTACCAATGCTACACCATATAGTGAGATTCATCCGCAATGGTCATGCTATTTAATCAATAGTGTCAAACCATGATGGGATATATTTGTTATATAAAATACCAAGTCATCCACATATATTCCTATTATCATCATGTTGGACGCTTATAGTAGAGAATGGTGGCGTCGAATAAGTCTGTCAACAGACCATGTCTGATGAGATACCATGTAATCTTGATCCATAGGGTATCAATCCCAAAGGAATCCAAGGGAATCAAAAAACCAGGAGGAAATAACTTAAAGGTGTATTCTAAAATAATAAATATATATGCAAGAAATATTAATGGAATTCATTTTAATAAGAGTTAGTGGTGTTGAAACCAATGCATCCTCTACCAGCTTCAATTTACCATTTCATTTCATTTATCAATTAAAAAACAATTACATTAAATGATTTCTACCATGTCACCTCACAATTAAAATTTAAACAAACAAATCAATTAAAATCATTTAAAACATGGAAAATTATTAAAACCTTATAATAATATATCATTTCAATTCCAATTAATATATGAATGAATTCCTATTTATAGAAAAACACACACTAACACAAAATTTTGTATAAAAAGGGAAGACATAAAAGCACACACATGTTTTTCCTAGAATAGATAAACAAACTCAAAAGATCTATAATTTACTCAAGGAAATAATTTTTCCAATATTGTTTTGTCATGGAATTCAATTTATTTTAAGGGAAACACAAGAAAGAATAACATGCGGCACATCAATAACTTTTCAAAAAACCCCAAATTATGGTGGAATAGTGTATAATACCTATCATAGGTCAATAGTTCATCATATTTCACGTATTCACTTCCAATTTATACCAAATAATAATAAAAATGTATAATGGATGAAAATATAAAAAAATATAGAATATTTTATTGCACCTAAATAACACCATCGATACACAGTCAGATAATGAGCCTATTGATCTCAAATTTTCCAATATCAATTTTACACATATCTAAATAAATAATTTATTGAAAAACGTAGTGGATATCCTTCCCATATGTGGATGATTGAGACTGTGGTTAATGTTAACCTCCCTTTTAGATATAGAAGGGATTCTTGTACGTATATATCAATAAAATCTTCCAACCCATATTAGTAAATCATCTATGTGGTTATACTATGAATTAGAAGTAAAAAATTAAATTACTATTTTATTAAGCTATTTCCATGAAACACCAAATGTTAAGGATATTTTTGGATTTTCCTAGGAAAAAAGAGCTCCTATTATCTTTTGATCTACTAATACATCATTCATTGTAATAAAATATCACAAGAAGTTAATTTTATCAATTAAGAAGTAGATATTTGTGAAATTAGAATATATCTAACTCTCTCTCAGTGTATCCAAAATAACATCATTATATTTATTATTTTCACATCAATTGGTAAAATACACAATGTTCTATTATAGGAATACCACGAAAAAATTAATCTTGATATGGATGAAAAAATTAATTCATTAAAACATTAAAAACTCCATACATGTTCATGAGAAATAATGAAATAAAATGATACTTTTATAGACCAATATTGCTAGGAAAATCAATTTGAGGAATGTCTATAGGTTGCATATGCACCTAATGATAATTTTATCTCAAATCAATATTTTTGAACACACGAGATCCGAAAATATAATAAAAAAAGGTCATATATTCATGGAATGGGATACATCTTTACAACATCCATGTGGTTCAATTTCCCATAATCTATGCATTTCTTAGGAAAACAATCCATAACTTTCAACAAAGTTGTCATGATACATATTGAGCTCCATGAAAATAGTAGTTGGTGGAAAGGATATATATATAGCACCTAGAGATAACTCAATAGTGAAGACTATATTTATTATTGAAGGTAAACTAGGAAATTATCTGGGAAGAACATCATATAAATGACCAGTCATTAGATGTATAACTTATTTTTTTTTATCCCTGATATTCAATACATAACATAGTAATATGGGCTATCATCCTGCACATCACATGATTCTCTACACTATAAATTCCAAAAAAGAAATCTAATTCAATATTGTGAACAAAAACAATCATATGGTGACGTAAAGGTCACCCTCCATATATAGAAATCATCATGGGATTCGAATGAAACTAGCCAGTCCATCACATCAATGATTTCAATCAATGTCATCAAGAGTAAAAATGATCTCATACAATATGACACCCACAAATCATACGTGGAACTCCCTTCACATGAATATACACTCTTTTATTATCACCAATAGAGTATAAAGTGTCCCAACACCATCATAAAAATGATAATCAATCCCACGGATTTCCATAATAAGTGAAGATATGAAACTATAATAAGTACCAAGATAAAAATTTGTTGAAAAAATAATACATGATACTACAATATTACCTATCACCATAGAAGTACCAACACTCTTCACCCCATGTTTAACAAGAATATAATATATATATAGCCTAAACTGCATCCTAGATGAAGCTAGATCAGTACTTTTAGGAATATAAATCTTCTTTCTGGGTACAAATTTTTCCTAGATTCCATGCCCATGAACACCTCCTCATCCTGAATGACTAGTACCACTCCATCTCTCAGCCTGAGAAGATTATGTATATCCTACTCTTAATCATTCTGTTGTAGTAAATTCCTTACACTATCTATAATATTGATGGTAAACCAAATACTTTGTAAATGAACCATTGCACAAGAATCTAATCACATGATTTGTTATTTATCTCATCGTATTTTATAATTCTCCCTTGTTCAACAATAATGATATAAAATAGTGATACTACTACTAAAAGTTCGACTAATACTCCCAATATGATATGTATCACAACATCTCTTCTTCATCCAAGTGGATGAATCATTGGGTTGATTGGGTACGTTGATCTACATTTCACACCCAACTCCCCTCATGTTATACTCTCTTATTAGTAACTGAATAACTATCTCAATAATATTTATCATCATGAATATGTTGATCTGAGATATAATGACATTTATAAGAATATACTTGATGTGTCTCTCACTCAATAGCTTATCAATAATGAATATTGGAAAAAATAATGCAGCATTGTAAAATGTGATGAATATTCCATAACAAAAAGCAAACCATAGTCTAGACACATGAACTCAACATTTTTATCATATCTCAATATAATGGGGGAAATATTATCATAGATTCGGGATTATAAATACTACTTAATGATATCTCATAGTCTGTCTTCCCGATTCAATATATCCAACCAACACAATTCTTTCCCTAAAATCATATAGGCCGTGGTCTTCACTGTCCATTATGGCAGTGTCTCTAGTAACTAAAAAAATAAAAGTTGTCTCAAAACAAAGATATACTAAATATGTATATCATCTCGTAAAAACAATCCAGGATGCTACTATTTTTAAATATGCATCATCTATTCCATAAATTTAGTAGGCTACAATGCGCCTTAAAAAGATAACATAATGAATTGAATTCCCTTGTTCTATATTACCTCATCAATTGCTTTTGAAAAAACAATTGTTGCATCAATATAAACTACTCGAGGATCTACTAATACAACATGGACAACCAAATTCATTGTATTTTTATCACCACCCTCATTCTGTACGATCAAATATTTTAATGGTGGAATATCTCTAAAATTATAAACAAATGCATCATAATATATTTATAAGATGAACAAATAATAGTAAAGGACTTTGAGAATTCAAGTAATTATTATAGTAAATCCACAAAACCCTTCTTAATCATAAACCCATTAATGGGTAAAAAGAAACAACTATAAAATGATCTTTAGAGAATACCCACTACAAACATTCATTCTGGGTATAGGTTAGTTTCCTTGTTACACAGATCATTCAAATGAATTTTTAATCCAAATTTATATCTCAATTATCATTAAAGCGTTAAACCTATAGGTTTAACACATCTGAATCATAAGGTACCATATACCTCATGAATGAAAATATGTAATACACTTAATCTAGAAAACACCTTGTTCTAGTCCAGGTATTTGATTGTCTATGACACAATTTTCTATATTTGGCTTTTTAGGGTTTTTATTGTATCCTAATAAGGAAAACATTGTTTAGGTTCTGAATGGAACTAAAAAAAATATTTTTTCTCAATTACCTATATGAACACTATCACAAAAACAATTATTTCATGAAAGGAACATATCACATGTCATTCATTCCTGAAATAAATCCCCTATGGCATAACATATTACAGGGAATGTTAACCCTAAAAGATTTCTAAAATGATCTATTAGATGTGTACTCACATATCAGTAGGAAATGGTAAAGTAAATCATCATTCATATCTATAATAATATCAAAATCATTTGTATCTCCCTATGGTGGACTAAAAAAACTTTAATAGAGATAATCTAGAAAATATTAATTTATATCTATGACAATTTGGATTTCTCGTTTACATGGGATTGGTACTCCCAAGAACAACTCATGAACAAAGTCCAAAAAATCATAAAATACTTTAAAAATTCAGAAATTCGTATATATGAAATGAAAATTCCTTTTATTAAACATTGTATCTTTTAGAAAAATAATCCACTATCTAATGCAACAAGTTGGTAGGTCACTTGGCCTTAATTGTGCCTACCGGTATGCCAGTAGCTTCTGACTAGCCATGACAGCCTAAGGTGTGTCTATGAGATACTATGAGCACATGTTTGTCTATAGAATAGTTATAATAATCATAATTTTCAACAAAAATTGTTTTAATCCATCTATAATAATGATAAATTTCCATTATGGGAATAAATAAACAATTCCATAAGTAATCTCATATACAAAATGATGTGTTAGGCCATATCTCTATATACATGGAAAATATTTATACAGAAAGCCGGCAATAATACAATATTTTATCAATGAAATATCCATTATTATAATTTTGTTATGTATTATAGATCACATTAAATACAATTAGAACCTAATATAAACATAGTTTTCATAAATTAATAATGATGTAAGTTGTATTTATAGAAATTAAGAAACCTATAAACATTGAATAATAGCAATACCACTGGATTAGTAATGTGATCATTAAGAAGAATAATATATTCATTAGAATAGTAACCTCACCCATGAATGAATAAATAATGTTTAGGAATCATATGAATTAAAATATTATATGATTATATTTTCATATAAGAAAATAAACGTTCTAAAAATGATAAGTTAAGAATTGGGAATTTTAGTGAATCATATATCATTATTTAGATTTTGATAATTAATATAATGATTTAAAGAATATATTTCTTTATAAATTATAATCATTTGTTAATATTTTTATTATTATAATATTAATATAAATTTATGAGAACTTGATTAATTTTTCAAATTGTCATACAATATGTTCTAATATAAAATTGGTATTTTTTTAATAAATTTTATTTTATATAGAAATTAAATTTAAAATTTAGATAAAATAATGTTCATAAAATGGAGTCCATTTCTGAATTCCATACATCATAAAATGTTTAGATACAATTTTGTGTATTTTTCTTAATTTTTGGAATTTTAGGTGAATAATGAAGTATTATAATTTTCAATATTAGTTAAATACATGAAGTTTGTACTCATTATTTAGTTATGGGTTATCGATGAACCATAATATATAAATGTAATTAATTATTTAATATTCATATTGACAGGGATGAACACTATTGATAGACTCTATCTACAATAATAATATAATCAATATAATAAATATATACCCCTCTCCCCCTATATATACCACCCCTAACCACAACTTATTATCAGATGATCAATAGCATTAATCTGAAAACAATTATTCCAAATACTATTCCCAATACAATTACCCATGTCTATGAGATTTTTCTTGCAATAAAAGTCAAAATTCATGTTCCTCAAAGTGGTTTTCTAGGAGAAGAAATTGATGAGGCAAAATCATTTTTTTCATTAAATTTTATTTCAATTTATTTTATATTATAATCTTATCCTCACATAAAAAAATCATAGTGAAATTATAAATTCATTATATATATAGTAATTTCATTATGTTAATGGTTGATCCATCATCAACCGTTTTCACCTATCTCTTATAACAACATCTATGTTTGTCTATTTAACATCATTGTAGATGGTGAATTTTCATTTTCCATTAATTCCTTGATGGATTGACAAAAAAAGCATCATTATGGTTATATGATCATTTATTACTAATATTATATATCATATATTTTCATGGAACAAATATATAAACATTATATTATATAAAATTATATAAGTTGGTGATGGTTTTAAAAACCAAAAACCTAATTTGAATCATTTTAATTAATATTTTATCATATTAAAATCCACATTCCATATAAAATTTAATATATAATACCACCCAAACATATGGAAGTTCATTAATAATGAATATATAAAATTATAGGAAATTATTTTTCATCTTACTTTAACATCCATAATTGAAAACTAGAGTACATATCATGAATATGAAGAAAACAATCACTCTTGGAAATACAGAATTGAACACTATAACACACCATAATGGCCAGAACTGAACATATAAAAATTATAACAAATCTAATACATGTAAAAACAATTTTTATTTAATTATTTAGTTTATTTCATTTTTTTTCTAGAATTTAAATACAAGCACAAAATAATTTCACACATATGGTTAGGGGTTCTCCTTATACATCCAAATTGAATTTAGGTTAGGTTTTCTTTTTCTTTTACAAATGTCACTTTTTATTCATACACATTAAATATTATATATTCTTGTTATATATTCCCAAATCATTTATTCTGAATAGCTCATCATTATATGTTGGGAGTATTATGTTTTATAAATTGTTCCCTTTACAATTACACCCGATAAACGTACCCAATTAATGAAAACTTTCCAATTTCATACCCAATTTTGAGTTCATACCAATTTTTTTTAAGAAACCAATATTTGTATAATACAACCTGTGTAATCATGAAAAAATATTAGTTATTATATTGTTTTATAAAACATTTATTTCATTTCCATTTTTAAGGACTCATTAATGGTTTTCCTTAATCCACATTAATGGGGATAATTTTAAAATATTCATAGAAATTTTTTTAGTACTATAAATTCATTTGCATGAATCGTCCCCCGAGGCCCGTATCATGACTACCCCATGCCCACCTTCCATAGTCCAGGGGTTGGTGACTAGTACTAAAGGTGTAAATTCCAAAACTGGGAAGGCATTGCATTTATAATTGTAAACAAACACATCCGAGTACACAAATAGGAGGAAAACACTAAGTAAAACTATATACAAAAGAAGTAATAGAAATTAAAAGGGGATGAAAATACAGACCCAACTGAAAAGTACAAGTACAACTGAAAGTAAGTACAACTGAAGAAAATTAAAGAAGCTACCGGGTCGTCGTACGGGGTTCCAACCTAAAGGGTAGGTACAGATGGCCTTCTCAACACTCCTATCTGTCCGTCCCCACCGTGTACCATCACACTGAGTGGTCCACCTCCGGGTACCATCCAGTCCTGTTACTCTCTACCTTAGTCAGCGCTGTCCATCGTCGGTAGCAAACACAATGAGGTGCGGGCATAACCTGTGTACGGGTGAGTATAATGATACTCATTAGGTACCCCAAGACCCTCAAGCTCTCACAAAATCCAACAAGGATAAACCACAAAGTATGAAATCAATAGGTAACCATTACTTAGACATATTCCCATACATATACCTAAGTTATCTATTAACCCATCTCAATCATGTTGAAAAAACAAAGGTCATTGACTCATCTCAAACCAGGATTTTTATTATGGAAATTATGGCTGGTGGCGTACTCCTCCTCTATCGAGTACAGTGGGCCTACCTCTTCACACAAAGGCACTTTCCACTATCCTTGTACTGCTGAGATACTCCTCCTGTCGAGTATCGTGGGTCTTATGTGGTCACACAAAGGTGCTTCCCACCACGGGTTTGCCACGCTCACACAGAGGGGCTCCCCCTCATAGCCTACAGATGTACTTCTTCTGTCAATTACCTTGGTTCTGTCATGCTCACATATAGGTGCTCCCCACCATGGGTCTATCGTGTCACATGGAGGCACACCCCACTGGGCTAGTCGAGTAACTCTAAGTCGAATCAGTCAAGAAGTCTCACTACAACAAAAGCCGGTCCTAGCGGCGGTTTTTTCCTGTTTAGTGGTGGTTTAAACCGCCACTATATTGTGTGGTGGCGGTTTACAAAAACCGCCGCTAAGTTTGGCGTCGGCAATCTATTAGCGGCGGTTTTTTCGTTTCTGCGGCGGTTTTAGAAATGTGTCGTAGATCCGTCATTTAGCGGCGGTTTCTCTTCATTTAGTGGCGGTTATATGGGTATCTGACATTTTTTATTCGCGGCGGTTTTAACCGCCGCTAAATTCAGGCGTTTGATGCGCCTATTCTGCGGCGGTGAAAACCGCCGCTAAATATCAACATAATATATTTAGCGGCGGTTAAAACCGCCGCTAAATGCTGCCCAGTTCAACATTTAGCGGCGGTTAAAAACGCCGCTAAATGCTTCCCTGTTCATCATTTAGCGGCGGTTTTAACCGCCGATAAATGCTCACAGGTATGGCATTAGCGGCGGTTAAAACCGCTGCTAAATGTTGAACTGGAAAAAAAAAATATGTTGGATCTGCTCCACCACTGCCCTAAATTTTCCAAAACCACAGCCACATCTCACCCATCAGCCCCACATAATATCACATCCACACATCATCATCCCATAATCATGTACATGCATCACAACACATCAAGGATCATTTTATAGATTTATCAACAGGTATTTTATCACATGATACTTTATTTTAGGAGTGTTGTAACACAATCCATAATCATAGAGTATCCATTTCATTAGAAAAATATAAGTGGTTGGTTAATTTCCCTTTTAGGGTGATATCACAACAATAACAATAGACACAACAGTCACAACACATGTCATCCAGTGAAAGAAAATCCCCCAATGACCATAATTTTAACCAAGGTATCAATACCATACAATCGATCATATCATAATAATATCAAAGCTGTAAAAACATGTGAATCATTCCTATTTTCCCCCTTCAGTTTCAATTAGCCAATTATTTATCTTTGATTAAGCCAGCACAAATAGAACCCATAGATGAACAAGAGTAACCCTCCATGCATGATACACAATAAAGAGAAATAACTGATTCCCTACCTTAAAGAATATTTTTCGACTCGCAGCACACCATAGGGTGAAGAAGAAATGACCATAAACCACAAATGCATGAAAAACCCACAAATAAACCAACACTGTGCCAAAAGATCATCAAAATGTAAACCAACTCAGACCCTAGACCAAAAAGGAATCATTGTTTTGAATCCCCAAGAGAATAATAAGAGGAAACTAACCAAGAAGAAGGAAGGTATTACCACCAATTTCCAACCAACATCCACCTAATCCAATGACATACACCATGCCTAAACTAAAAACAAATTGGTATTCCTGGACCCATTGGAGTGGTGTAAAAATTTTAAGGCCATGACAGAGCCTTTTATCATTAACCTTTCATGCCTTAGCCATTTATGGTCATGGGATTGGTCTTTTAGTGTGATACATATTGGATATGGATACAATAGGGGTATGAATATGGGTTACATATATGGTATTCTCATTGGATGTGGTATCATCACATGCATATTGCATTAAGAATCTTTTTGTCAACACATGAGGAATCCAGAACACAATAAATAAAATTCATAGAAGGAAACATGAGAAATCAAGAAAATGTTAGGACATGGAAATGTTTGGTGGCAACTATGTGCCATAAATGTTACATATACAAACCAACTGTTATCATACTTGTTCAACACATCAACAATACTACTACTCATCATCTGATGCTGCATCGTCACCCTCTCCACCTTCATCTCCACCACCTGCTGCCACCTGTAAGAACATTATATTGAAAATTAAATATTGTTGCATATTTATAATAAAAATTAAAACCAATAAAAGTTTGCAAACTAAATGATTTTGATTTTTTTGTGATTTACCTGCTCACCACTACCCGATGCACTACCACCGGGGGCATATCTGCTCATATGCTGACGTATTTCAAGGAACTCTTTCTGCAAAGCAGATATCTGATCCCGCTGCTGGTGAACTGTGTTTTGTAGAGCAGACATCTCTCTCTGAGCATCTTTAGGTATGAAATGACTATAACCAGGAGTAGATGAGGCCGAAATCCCTGATGGCATGCGAAAGACCTTAGATGGTACGGGTCCCGAACCCATCCCGCGCCCTCTACCAGGATGCTCCTTCCCAAGGACTTGACCAACCGGGTCATCCTGGGAGACTGAGTAGGATTGCCCAGGATTGGCATCCCATATTTCTTTAATTTTTACCTATAAATCAAATATCAATATATATTAACATAGTAAAAACTGATATTAAGTTATTATAATAAATAATTCACATCATACCCCAACTTCTCTGGCAGGTTCATTAACAAAACTTCCATCTGTTTTTTTATGAACATCCAGCCACAGTTCTGTTCGGGATGCTTCATGCCCTAAACTCTGTGACTGCATTAAACAAAGATAAATCATCAATAAAATATGTTAAATAGATAATATTATCTTATAAATATTTAAACTAATTAAAAGATTACCAATGACATTCGGATTCTTGAAAAGCTTTTTGAACCCGTAGTGTGCGGGATTACCTGCTTCGCCCGGTTTGAAGCATTCTTTCTTGAGAGATCCTGAAATAAATAAAATTCAATTTAACAGTATTGTATTCAATGTCTATCTCCTCTTCATGTACATGTATAAATATAAAATGAGGATAATATAATAATATATATTTCAATACCATCCGCTTCTCATCACGATGTCTATCGACAAAAACCTTCCACTGTTCTTTCGGTACCCCACTGGGTATCTTCTCATACATCTGCTGCACGGTCAACAAAGAATCATTGACATCACACCACAACCTCCATTTGAAATCTTTCCATTTTTTTCCAAGATTTTTCAATGTCCACTTCCGTGCTATCACATCAGCAACGGTAAAGTGGAAGAACATCTGTATACAGAAATTCATTTTGAATATATTAGTAAAATGACATTCAATTAAACCATAAAGTAATAAAATTACCTTTATCTGAGAATCATAAACTTCATTTTTCCAGTTTGGAGGCATATGCCTCCAATCATCATACAAAATAGGCAGGGAAATGGGCTCCGCTGCCAGCTGACCTATAATCTGACCAAGTAAACCTGCGGCGTCATCCGTCGGGACCCCATAAGAATCAAATGGCACCACTATCTTCTTGCCATGCATGTTCCAAACATCAGAACTTTTTATGTCTTTTTCCACGGTTTCATTGTCTTCATCTGCAATGAGCAAACAATTACTATAAACAAAATGCAATAAATTTATTTAATTAAAATTTGTACCTATGACTGCGACCCTCCAGAATGTCCGTGATGAACTGGAGGGGGCGTGTCGCTGCCCCACTACTGAAGATCCTGTAGGGGTAGGCGATGACTCATCCTCTAATGAGGCATCCACTAATGGTGTCAGAGATGGTGCAGGGGGAGATGATTCCGTGGGGACAGACGGATCGTCATCTGTCACAGAAGAAGAAGGAATAGTGTACCGCTTCTTCCTTGGCATTCCTGTCATTTAATCAAATAAAATTAAGTTCAGAATATATATTTCAAAAAATTTATGCAGAAAAAAATTAAAAATGATAATAGATGCCCAGTATTAACAAACAAAATATATATAACAATGATAATGAATGACTACAGAAATTAAACAAGTAGTTGCTGAATGAATAAATAATTGTACATACAATCATTTTCCCCTTCAATCATGTCGGTTTCCTGCTCCATTGCTTCATCCACTTCATTCATCCTTGCTAGACCAATATTTTCAATATCACGATGGACAAATAATTCTGCTTCCTGTTGTTGATGAAATTCAACTGCAGAGGTCAAATCTTCCACTTCATCACCCATATCATACAAATCTCTTTGTATTACGTGAGTAACTACACTCCACCCTTCATCCACAACATCATTCACATAATATACCATTTTTGCCTGCGATGCTAAGATATACGGATCATGCAGTTCACGATCACCAACATCCATCAAGCGAGAGAAGTTTACAGAAGTAAATTACAAGGAATCTCTTTTAACACCTCTGATAAAATAGACCCATTTGCATTTGAATAAAACAACAGAAAAATGCCCATGGTAGTTTAATTCAATAATATCATGCATCTTTCCATAGTATTCCACTTCAGCAAATGTAAAAATACAACTATTCTGTGTTTTCAAACCCACTTCTCGATCGACTGTACGAAATCTAAAACCATTCACATTATAAGCGTTGAACTTTCTAACTTCTTTTATAGGACCTCTAGCAAGAAACTTCAAATCTTCTGAAAAGTCAGCTCGAGTATCAGTATTCATGATCTGAAAAAAATATATAATTTAATAGATTTGCAAATTGTATGTGTCAAAGTAATATTCGTATTTATTGCAATATTTATAAACTTACACGTCGTTCAAACCATTCTACCAGCTCTTTATTCACAGCTTTCGTTATATATTTTTCATTTAGTGTTCGGATTCTCATTCGTCTCTTTGTTTGTATCCTCAACTCTTCAATAAATGGATCTGAAATTTCACTATTCAGCAGCACATATCTATGTGCCTGTAATAATTCCAATTCTGTTAGTGTTGCGTATGAGGTCCTCCCAACTGATCGGCCAATAACAGGAAATATTTTTGATTTCTGATGCATTTGAGATTTAGTTGATGTGTCGTCAACACGTCCAACTCGAGTAAATATTGTCTCAATATCATCCAAATATCTGGAACAAAAGGTGAGACACTCCTTGGCCAAATAGCCTTCAGCAATAGAGCCTTCTGGTTGAGCTTTATTTCTCACGTATGCTTTCAAATGCCCAAGATATCTGTGAAAAATAATAATAATATTATGCATTTATTTAAATGCCAAAAAATGTTTACTTAACTGGAAACATATAAATAAAATACCTCTCAATTGGATACATCCATCAATAATGAACGGGGCCTCCTAATTTAGCTTCGTCAACCAAATGCACAGTTAAATGCATCATGACAGTAAAAAACGATGGAGGGAAGATCATCTCCATTGAACAAAGGGTCAATACAAACCTCTCTTGTAGGTTGTCAAGCTGAAATGGATGTAGAGCTTTCTCACATAACTGTCTGAAAAATGTGCAGAAATGGAGTACAACAGCAGTAACTTTTTCAGGTAATAATGTACGCAATGCCAATGGTAGTAACTGTTGTAACAAAACATGTGAATCATGACTTTTCAATCCATATAACTTACGATTCTTCAAGTCAACACACCTCGAGATGTTACTCAAATACCCATCAGATACATTCACATTCTTTAAAATTTGAAGGAACGTATCTTTATCCCTATTTTTCAATGAAAAAATGGCCGGAGCATACTTTTCATTCTCATCTGTCCAGAGATCACGTTTTATGTTCATTACTTGTAAGTCTTTGCGAGCATTGAGATGATCCTTCAGCTTTCCATGCTCATTAAGTAATGTGAAAATAAAATTATCACATACATTCTTCTCAATATGCATCACATCAATATTGTGGCGCAAAGAATTAAATTCCCAATACGGAAGTTTGAAGAATATACTTTTTTTCTTCCATTGTTGCGTTTTGATTTCACTTGACGATGCACTTCACACTCGTTTTCCGCTATCATTCAAATGATGAACCTTCCCAAATTCTGTTTTAACATTTTCAAGCTGTGTCAATATTTCAGAACCGGTTAACAACTTTGGAGGCGGTCTACGATCAATGAAACCATTAAATTTTTATTTGTTCATCCGAAATCTATGAGATGCATCAAGAAATCTTCGATGGAACAAGAAGCACCATTTTCTACTGTGAGGTAGCCGTTTGGGCTCGAAATCAAAGTTACAAACGGGACAAGCCAAACCCGTATAAGTTTTCCAACCAGATAAATTCCCAAGCCCAGGGAAGTCACTAATGGTCCACATTAAAGCAACATGCATTTTAAACATTGTTTTAGAAGAAACATCAAATGTCTCAACACCGTTGCTCCATAACTCCTGCAATTCATCAATCAAAGGCTGCAGGTATACATCAATATCATTTCCAGGCATTTGTTTTCCAGGAATAATCATCGAAATGATAAAAGATGTTTGTTGCATACACATCCATGGAGGCAGATTATAAGGGATCAAAACAACTGGCCAAATGCTATAACTCGTACTCAAAGTCCCAAATGGGTTGAATCCATCGGCAGCCAATCCCAATCGAACATTCCTAGGATCAGCTGAGAAATCTGGATGTAATGAATCAAATGTCTTCCACGATTGGGAATATCGTGGATGTCTCATTAACCCATCATTGTTATTATCTACAGCATGCCACTTCATGTGTTCGACGGTTTTTGATGACATGAATAATCTTTGCAATCGAGGCTTCAAAGGAAAGTAACGCAAAACTTTTGCAGGTGTGTTCCTTTTCTTCTTCTCCGTGAAATTATGTTCAGTAATACTTCCAACATCACCCTTTGACTGCCATCTAGAAGAAGAACATTTCTTACAATTCTATCTACTTGAATCCTCTCCCCAGTAAAGCATACAATCATTGGGACACGCATGTATTTTTGTATAATTCAGACCAAGCTTGTTAACAACTTTTTTCATATCATAAAACGATTCTGGGATTTTTGCTTCAGGAAATGCATCACGAATCAATTCCAATAACATGGATATTGCCTTATTTGTAATTCCACATAGACATTTGATATGGTACAACTTCAGTAGAAATGAAAGCTTTGAATATTTCAAACACCCACTATACAACTCTTGATTTCCATCGTCAACTAAATCATGAAATGCATTTTCCTCACTGAAGTTTTCCCTTACATTTGGCTCCACAGAATCAAGAGGATCCAATGATATGTTACAATCTTGATCTGCTTGTGTTACAGTCTCAGAAACATCACTTGTCACGTTGCAATTTGTAGCACCCTCTTCTGGTTGTTCTGATATGTTTTCATGCTCATAGTGGTGTCTTGCAGTGCCGAATGCATCATTTATGAGGTTTTTCATTTCATTTTCCATTGTCGATGAACTTGGGACCTCATTCTGTGGATTAACATCAGTCCTCAATCTTTCTATATTGTTTGATTCTCCATGCCAAATCCAACACAAATATTGCTCAGGGAATTGCTTCAGTATTAAATGTTCATAAACTTCATCTCTCTTCAACCATGTTCTAAATTTACATTTAGGACATGGACATCTTATTCTCCCTTCAACGGATCGATTAGAAATTGAAAAATTTAAAAACTCATTCAAACCCTTAACATATTGAGGTGTGTTCCTCGGTAATGTGATCCAGCTTTTATCCATGTATATCACAATGTGCCTACACAAAATATACGATAGTGTAAGATTATAGAAACATAATATAATAAAGATGAAACATTGACCATAAAGTATGCATAATATAATAAAGATGATTCATTGACCACATTTACCATTTCAGACCAACTGAACAAGTCTGGTCCATAGGAGACATCGTCAACACCTCATTGAGGAGCAATAAGAATATCGGGATACACACTTATCATAACACCATCGATCACACATTTATGTTGCCTCAAACAACACCCCATTGATGTGTGATCGAAACTGATCATAATGCATTTTTAATCAAGTTAACTACATTCACTGAAACCATTTTCACAATGGGTAATGTTTGTTTTATTGTTCTAGGGAAATCTAAATGGCCACATTTAAGTTTTGGGGTTCATCTTGTGATGGAAGCATGAGACATGGTGTTTGAATTTCTTGAATAAATTAGTGATAATGACCCTCCTAAGGTGGAGAGAATTATGTTAGTCATGGAAATGTGGAGAAAACTGTAGAGTGGATGTGGAGGAATCAAGGTTCCAAATAGAAACCTATAAGGGACATTTTTGGGGGTTCTTAGGGAAGGCCAGGTGGAACTTGGATATGGTGTGTGTAGGTGATGGAGGTATACCTTAAGTGAGAAGGCTTCGTGTTTGGGTAGAGGGGCGACACGCCAATAGGGGAAGTTGGGAACCAACGGAGTGAGTTAGCAGGAATGGAAATACATAGTTGGATAGAAAGGGAATGGATGTGGTGGGCTGCGAGGCACCTCAAGTTAATGTTGAAATGATAAGTTCATCCTAGTAATGTGAATGAGTTTTGAAGAAGAACCAATTAGTCCTTGGTTGAGATATGGATGGTGAAAGTGTGACAAATCTGGGTAGTTTTGGCAGAAATAATGAATGCTAGAATTGGGTGGAGTTTTCATGGATGTTGTGAGTTGGAAAACATGTTAGAGAAGTTTTGAAGGTTGAGTTGAGGTTCTGTTGACCTCTTTTATGATGAGTGAAGTTCTCAAAACTAGAAAATTGTGGTGACGAAGTAAGTAATATGGTGTTGAGAACCATGGAAGGAAAGTAATCGATTAATGGTGTGGCTAGAGTTTCAAGTTGGATGGTCTCAGGTAGGAACCATATTAGTGTATTAGTTTTGGTGATGGGTGTTGGATCAGGTTTTTGATGGTTGAATACCTTGAGATGAAGGTTATGCTTGGGTTGTGCTTTGGATGTTTGAAATGGAGTGAGGCTGTTGGGCCTTGAGTTCTTGATTGATGTAGGTTAGAGAATGTGGTTGGAATCTATGTATCCCTTCAGCGACAATGAGTTTGTGTCACCATTATAATTTTGGTAACTAGGTGAGGTGGTGCTAAGAATTTTGGTCCATGAGTTGTGGAGAGGATTGGAACAAAGGTGTTTCGATTGGCTCTCCACAGGGTAGTGTAGTTCCTTATCAATATCCTCTTATGCGGTGGTATAGTAACATTACCTAAACCTTTAATTTTCATTTGATGTTGATAATAAATAGTTGAGGTGGATGCATCCTCAAAGATAATTGGGTTTTAATTGTGGTTCATGGTTGGGGAAAATGTTTTCAGGTAGGACCTTTTCCTTAGTCCGAGTGTTGTTATAACATGGTTGAGTTCAAGGAGTATATTAGAAGATGGAAGTTTATAGGTGGGTCCGTGGAACTAAAATTGGCCTTAGGGGTGCTGTGATGCTTGGGAAGTTTGGATATGTGATGATATGTTATAAGGTGGGGAGGTTTTAAGATCCCAACCCTTATCCATGTGATATGATGAAAAAAATTACACCATGTAACCATAAATGTCACACACCCTACTAACATGGATACCCATGACTTCTATGAGGAACCTTTCCGTTACATACATTATATAAAAAAGGACCTGAAAACACCCAATGGTCAGTGTATGGTGTGAGAAAATGAATATTAGAAATATTACACCATGTTTTTCATAAGGAGACATTAGAAAAATAAAACAATTATTCTTATTAAGGGAAAATAAAATAATAATATATATATATATATATATATTAAAAAAATGGTAATTCACCCTTTTAGAATATATTAAAAAGAATAATCAAATTGATATATCATATTCCATTTAAAATAAATGTGATTAAACCATTTCATAATGTATTTATAAATAACCTCTTTGAAAAGGAAAACAATAGAAAATACTCCTATGGTATATTAGGTATAAGTTATCTAAGATCCTTTTAAATCTATGGTCAAATGACTATTTACATACATATCCCTAAAATATGTTCCCTTAAATGAGTTAATCACCCTGATAAGTGAATCCACTATGGAAACAATATTTAGTTATATTTTTAGTGTAAATCATTGATAGGTAGCCACAATTCATCCTAGAGTTATTTTCTTATTATATCCCTTACTAAGTACCACATGATCCCATCTATCGTAGCCCATATTGGAAGGATTTCATTTATTAATTTTCCCACACATAAAGGATTTCAATTTCACAAATGACCCATACATGTAGGATTTAAATTAAAAATTCAAACTATTTGGAGGGAATATCACACATCAATAATCAAACTACTTAATTTCAAATAAAACATGATTCAAAATCCATTTTCAAAATCAATTCCAAATTAATAAATCATTTAATCAAATAATTCAAAAAACAAACCATTATAAGAATCATAAATCAATCTATTATTCAACTTATATAATCCAAAAAAATGATATAGCAAGTATGGATTATAAAATAAAAGATATCTTTAAAGCCAACTACCTAAAACACATAATTTTTTTAAAAATGAATGAAATAAATACCAATAGGATCAAAAACTAAAATAAATCCATTAACCAAGAGACCCATATAATGAATCTCAGATTCAATTAGAAACAAATCATCAAGATGGATGTGATAATAGAGAAAACTCACTTTGGGGCCGAGGTCGAAGTGAGAAAGGTCATCGGGAGAAGGGGGTTGCGGGTTGCCGGTCGCAGGCACCGCCGGAGGAGGTCGCGGGGTCGCCGGAGGAGGTCGCGGGGTCGCCGGAGGAGGTCGCGGGATCGCCGGGGGGTCGCGGGGGGCTGCAGGTGAGGGTTGCAGCACGCGGGGTCAGGGGAAATGGGGGTCGAGGTAGGGAAGGGTCGGGGTTTTTTAAAAAAAACAAAGGTTTAGCGGCAGTTTATTAAAAACCGTCGTGAAACGTATTTCGGAAAACATTTAGCGGCGGTTTTGTGAACCGCCGCCAAAAAACCGCCGCTAAACACTGTTTATTTTGTAGTGTCTTCAGGTCCCAGCATGCTACTGGGTCTCTGTACCCTGTCTTCTTTCCTCTAGAAGGATCCTCTCCATGAGCTACTAGTTGATACTCCAACTGTCACGAAGTTCCACGAAGATGTATCTCAATGTTCTGCCATGCCATATGGTTCTCAACGCAACAATCCACATGTCAATCAGATGCTCTGTCTATTAGTTATTATCGTTTTTTCTCATGGGCCCAGTGTGATTCTTTTACGATCCATCCTAAATGTATCTCAACTATACCCCAATCTCTAGTGGGGTATTCTCAAAGGGACGACTTCACTCTAAAAATTATGGCATCGCAGATGGTTCGTCAAATGGACATCGAGTGCCCAAGATATGTCCCAAGAAGTTAATTGGGTCGGTAATGGGCCTGGGCCCGATCCGACCCGATCGGACTATCTCGGCCCAACCCAAACTGAGCCGACCAAGTCTGGGTCGACATGGTCATACCCGCTGGGTCTGACCCATCCCGTTTAGCAGGTCATCACGTTAAGTTTGGCTCTGTCCACTGGGCCTGACCCAGAAGACTGCGAGGGCGGTTTGGCCCGGAGGTCACCATGTAGGTGACTCAGACCGAAGGCTGGGGCTGGTTCGACCAGCACTGTGCGGGGCATGACTTGGGGGACTCATCCTGGGAGGTCGGGCCGGTGGGGAGGCCAGCGGGTAGGTCGTGCGAAGCCCGAGCAGGCCACAAGCAGAGTGTGCGGGGCGTGGGCAGGCCACTAGGGCGCATATAGGGCGCCAGGCAGGCCGCGTGGGCTTCGAGCAGGGCATGGGGGCCGCGGCCAGGCAGGCCTCGTGCCGGGCCGGATGGCGGGAGGCCGCAGGAAGGTGGGCAGGGCGCTGCTCGGGCCGGCGGTGGTTGGCAGGAAGCATTAGTGCACTGTAGGGGTAGTGCGATTCGCAGAGGCCGTGGGTAGCCCGGCCATGGTCGTTGCTACCTTTGTCTTCGTCGCGTCATTTCCATGCCATAGAATGCCACAACACAAGAGAAAATGACGGAGGATGTCAGGCCATGTTAGGTTGTCCCGCACCCTACATGTTTATGAAGGTATCATTTGGATCATCATGTGTAGAAGATGATCAATAATACGTCAGAAACAATCCCATTTTATCCTTTGAAGAAGGTAAGAAAAATGTACAACATCAATAAGAAATAAACCCCCTACCTCTTGTTTTTCGTTTGTTGGCGGAGTCGCAGAAGGAAGACGATGAAGACCGTCTTTCGTCACATCCACCGCACATCCCCAATTCCGAGCTATGTTGGTTCGTTGACGATAATGCAATGGGTAGGATTCGAGGAAGGAAGTCGAAGAAGAAATCCTCATTGGCATTCTTTGTGTTCTTCTTTTGAAGAATGGTTATTCATTGGTATATTTTCTCCCGTCTACCAAATTCTGCCAAAAAATAATGCCAACCAGAATAATAATAATAGATTGTCTATTATTTTAATGTTGACACGTAATTCAAAAAGGAGAATTAAATTACGTAGGATCCCCTTAACTAAACCATGTGTGTTGGAAAATTTAATTAAAAGGGGAAGGTGTCACAAATTAATAATAGAGGAGGTCAAGGGAATCCCCTCTCATTAATTAGTGTAGTTGGTATATTTTCCCCCATCCCATTGATTGAGGGGTTTTAGTCTCATGTGGTCCCTAAGTCACAACCTCTCACAGGAGGTTAAATATGGGTGAGCCCCACCACCATAACCTCTCATGGGAGGTTAGGGTGTTTTGGTCCCACCTCCAACTCCCAAGTGGAGGTTTTCACCAACAATCAAACACATGGAGGATTAAAATAGAGTTGTACACTTTATTTTATTATTTTTTTAAAAAAATCCAAAAACTAACTTTTATTCTCGACCATTTTCCGTCGAGGTGAAAGACTTCTTAAGTGAATACCAGTGTTGCGAGTTCAACGATGCCCTCAGATTTCAGTTCCGAGGACCTGATCAAAAGTTATAAAATCCCGCTCATTCATTTAATTAACGTACCCAAACGATATATCTAAAATTGATTCCGGGCACTCCGGTCCTCAGAATCAAGCGCTGTAAATTTTTGCGGACTCACAAAAAACCCATGCATTTAGGAAAAAAATTCCCACGGAATTTCAGTAGCTTTACATTCTCCCCACCTCAGGGCCTTACATCCCAGTAATGTTCAACTTGAACTATGGGAACAAATGGGAGTACTGAGCACGCGTCTGAGCCTCCCGCTCCCATGTGCTCTCATGGAGGTTCTCATGGATCCATAGAACACACACCAGAGGTATCGACTGTCCACGTAGGACCCTCTCTTGTCGATCCTCAATCTCCATTGGAACATCCGTAAAATTCACCCCATCGTTGACATCCATCTCTCCATGGTCGATGATGTGGGAAGGGTCGTGCACTTATCTCCTCAACTGAGATACGTGGAAGAAGTTGTGCACCCGATGGAACTGAGGTGGAAGAGCTAAGTAGTAAGCCACATTTCCTACTCTGCTGAGGACCTGGAAACGTCTGATGAATCTTGGTGATATCTTTCCGCCTCGGCCAAATCACCATAGACCTCGTCGATGTGAGAACCGTAGAGAGATATAGTCTCCATCCTCGAACTACAGAGGTCTTTGTATCCTATTTGCGTATTACTTCTGCCTGCTATGTGCATTCTTTATCCACTCCTGGATGATCTGCACCTTCTCTATGGTAGCTCGTACCATCTCTGGTTCCACTAGTGCTAACTTCCCAGGGTCAGTCCATCACAAGGGTGATCTATAAGGTTTCCCATACGACGCCTTGAAGGGTGCCATCACTATGGTGGATTAATAGCTGTTGTTGTATGAAAACTCAACCAAAGGTATGTTATCCTCCTAGCTGCAACCAAATTCATGGAAACTTCATGTAGCTTTTCCTCGAGGGAATGAATGGTTTGCTCAGTCTAACCCTCTATCAGAGGATGGAAGGCGGTGCTAAAGAGAATTTGTGTCCCAAAAGCCTCCTACATCCCCTTACATAGCTGGGAAGTAAACAATGTTTCATGTTAGGAGACAATAGAATAAGGTACTCCCTGTAGTCACACAATCTCATGCACATAGAGCCGCGTCAAGCTCTCTACTGAACCCTGCTCTTTGATCGGTAGGAAGTGGGCCGACATAGTGAGTCGGTCGACGATCACCCAAATTGAGTCATGACCCCTAGATGTACGTGGAAGAACCATCATGAAGTCCATTTATATCCCATCCCACATCCACTCTAGGTCCTCTAAAGGCTGAACCAAGCTTGCTGGTACCTGTTGCTCTGCCTTCACTTGTTGACAAGTGAGGCACCATGAGACAAACTCTGCTACTTATTTCTTCATACCTGGCCACCAGTGCTATCGTTGAAGTTCATGGAACATATTCTCCATTCCAGTATGTACTGCTAGAGGGTTGTGGAACTCCCAAATCACTTCCTCCCAAGGTGAAACATGTACTAAGGTATATCCTCTAAAGAGGATGACGTACTTTCCAACTTCATAAAATTCATCAGGTGCCTGCCCTATGGATATCTAAGCACATTGTGTCTCACAGTCATCATCCCCATGTTGTGCCTCCCTGAATCACTGAAGAATTTGGGGAGTGACCATAAGAGACTGAAGGAATGCTACTCCATATCTATCCAAAAAAGAAATATGTAAAGGAGCCAACTGCTCTGTCGCCTCTCCTAGAAGTTGTATACCAGTCCTCCTGCAGAGTTCATCTACAACAACGTTGTCCTTCCCAGGAGTATAGACTCTCTCGAATTCATAGTCCTGGAGGAACTCAATCCAACTTTGTTGTCTTAGGTTCAGGTTATTATAAGAGAAGATATACCCGAGACTCTTGTAATCACAGTACACTATAAAACTCTCTCCCATCAGATAGTGCCACAAAATCTTCAAGGTGAAGACCACTGCTGCTAACTCCGGGTCATGGGTAGCGTAGTTTTGCTTATACTGTCTCAATTTTTGAGAACCATATGAGATCACTTCTTGCTCTTACATCAAGACACACCCATTTCTGGTCCCTAATTTGTAATAGTAATCTACGTACTCTATACCTTCCTTTGGAAGCCTCAAGATAGGGGCACTAGTCAGCCTCTGCCTCTGCTCTTGAAACCTATGATGGAATCTTTCTGACCACACGAAGGTTTTCCCCTTATTCTTCAACACTAATAGTGGTGCTGCAACTCTGGAGAAGTCTGGAACAAACCTATAGTAGTACCCAGAGAAACCTAGAAAACTTTGTAGCTCCGTCAAACTCATGGGTGGCTCCCAAGAAAGTATCGCCTCGATCTTCACTGTATTAACTACGACTCCAGCCTCCGAGATGACGTGTCCCAAGAAGTGAATCTCTCGAATCCAAAACTGGAACTTTCAGATAATACCAAAAAACTGGTGCTCTTAGAGTGTGTCCAGTACTACCTACAAATGGTAGGCATGCTCCTCCTCAGTAGTTGAGTAGACCAGAATGTCGTCGATGAAGACTACGACAAAGCGATCATGGTATGGTAGGAAGATCCTGTTCAAGAGTCTCATGAAAACTATAAGGGTGTTGGTAATTCCAAAGGGAATAACCAAGAACTCATAGTAGCCATAATGACACCTGAAGGCTGTCTTCTTCACATCCTCGACTCAAACATTGATTTGCTGATAGCCTGATCTGAGGTCAATCTTTGAGAACCACTGAGCTCCCATCACCTGATCAAAGAGGTTGTAAATCCTCAGAAGTGGGTACTGGTTCTTCACGGTCAACTGGTTTAAGCAACGATAGTCAAAAAAAATCCTCAAGCTCTCGTCCACCTTAATGGAAAATAAAATTGGGACTGCCTAGGGAGAAACACTGGGCTGGATGAATCTCTTCCCCTACACGTCCTCCAGCTATACCTGCAGCTCACGAAGCTCAGCAGGATCCATCCACCATGCTAGAGTAGATATCGGTGCCGTACTGGGGTAAATGTCATTATATAAGTCCACCTCTTTGTGAGTAGGTAGTCCTAGAACATCATCCGTAAAACATCACCGTAATGGTCCACCACTATAGGATAGCTCAGAGTCTCTACATCAAATGCTCTGAGGGTAAGGCAAGTCAACTGGTGAGTGATTGGCTGCAAGCTCCTAAAAGTAAGTCCATTCGGTGCTGCAAAGGTTCCATTTGCACCGGTGAAGGAAAACCTAGTCCCATCCGTGTGGACACACCACACTTTTCTCCTAATATAGTCAATCAGAGAATGGACTTTAGATAACTAGTCCAAACCCAAGATGACGTCTTAAGGCCTCGATGATGCTACTATGAGATCCTAGCTGAATCTTTTGCCTCCTAGAGTAAGCTCACACTACCGGAACCGGTGCGTAATCGTCGAGTGTGCTCCTGTAGGAGTCTCTAGCTATAAAGATTGATCCAACGACTCCGTCAGAATCACCGAGCTCCGAACAAGGGCAATGGCAATGAAAGAGTGAGTAGCCCTTGTGTCGATAAGAAATGAAGCTAAGGTGGAGTAGACACAGATCGTACCTCGAATCATCTCTGGAGCACCATGATCATAGGCCTCGTATAAGGCCCCAACCTTAAACCTTACATAATATTGATTTATCACAAGATTACACGTTGAGGATCTTTTCAGGTTTAGAGTTTTAGAGAATTAGATCATGAAACATGCATTACATTCCACATTTAAGCAAAGTGGTTACATAAAAGACAGTATTCATTCTTCCCATCAACGGAAACATATTGAAAATAAAACATGGATTCTTTCTTGACACATCCTTGACACTATCATCACATCATGTACCTTTACCTTGACCTGTGAAAAACATTTCAAAAACTTGGGATGAGCACAAAAAACTCAGTAAAGGTTATAAAAAATATAGAAAGGAAACATGAGTTCATATATACATAAGAATGAAATCATACTTTACCCATAAAACAAAGGCACTTTAACATACCTCATCAAACCATGAATAAATCATAGAAATCATAAGACATAAAGGTAACTTGAGGCATTCATAACATTATTACGTAGAGAGTAACCCTCTTGGTTACGTTTGGAATACCCATCATAGTATATTGCCTAAATCTCTTCAGAGAAACCTTAACGTTTCACTCCTTCGCGTTACCCAATGCATTGGAGAGCTATATCGGGCTCACCCGCCCTTAGTTATCACGGAACCACCCGTTTTCATAACAATGCCCAAGAACCATAATATAAACGTATCACATAAAACATGCATAAAGGAAACAAAACATTTCCATATTTCAATCACCATATAACATTTTACTATTTTGAAATAATGAATCCATTCAAAAAGAAACCATTTCCAAAACCATTTAAAACATTTAATAAGGAGAATTTTGAATCAAAGTGTACCATACCGCCTTGAAGCTTTTAACATTTTAAACCATTAATATCGATATAAATAAATCCTTAAAACCATTTTGAAAACATGGATATTAATAAGAACAAGTTGTTAAATCATTTAAAGCGATATTTTCGTCAAAGGGTTTTTACCAAAATTAGAGACACTTGAATAAAATTATTGAGGAATAACATTTAATCAGAACTTTATAATATCATGAGAATAAATGGATTCATGATATAATATTCCAAAGGACAGTATATACACCATATAAGAGTGAATTGGTGCATAAAAACAATGAAGTCTCAATAGGGATGTAAAATGTGATGAAATCCCTTATAAGGAAGGTATCCTTAAATTAAGGATAAATCAATATCAAAATTATGTGTGACAAATATAAATACACCCAATATAATTGGATATTAAGTGTAAAACAATAAAAGGTCATTGAAACATATTCAAAGGATGACATATTCAATAACTACATGTTGAACCCAAAGAAATCGAAATTGGGTTAAAACGTTCCCTTGGTAAAATTCGACAGCCTAACAGTGTCACTTCAAAAATTCATAAAATGAGTTGATGAGAGATAAAAAGGGAATATAATCACTTGGACATAAAATTTAAATCAATAAGTATATAGAATAACATATCCCAACATAATAGTATGTGAATTAAAAGACATAACAAACGAAGCCTTTTAAAATGAGGATGGTGAAAGGTTCCATTACCGACTTGGGTAACTTTCGAAAAGTACACCCCATTGAAGAAGTGTCATAAAATGAATATGTAAATACCCATAAATGTAATTATATTACAAAAGGAGTGTAATAATGGGCAGTACATAAACCACTCAAATGAAATTGTGGCAAATGTAGCATAAATCTCACAGGAATAAAAGTGAGATGAAAAATCCCTTACGAAAACTCGGCAGCCTAACGACGCCACTTAAAACTTCCAAAATGGATTGATGAGAGGAAATAGGGTCTCTCATCATATGAACATAATAAGTAAAGTGGGAGTAATATAAAATAACATCCCAATCATAAGAAAGATGATCTTAAAAGGAATGACATAAAATAGTGTACTTAAAAAGAAAGAGAGGTGTAGGATCCCTTACCTCATATCCGACTTGACCCGACCGTTCTTTAATCTCCTGAATAAAAAACTTGAGTTAATTTCTAATTTCTTATGAACCTTCTTAAAGTTCATTATTACTTTTAGATCACTTATTTCAATGTTATAAACATTATTTAATCATTTAAGTTTATAATGTTTGTTTTGTCGATATTTGGTTCTTAAGTCGAAAGTGGACTTCTTACAATTACATGTTGTTTGTGTGGTAAAAGGTTAATTATATCCAGAATTATATTCATGATTTGGATATCATATATATCATATATATCGAGCATATACATGTATTTATATTATTACATAATCATTTAGAGGTAAGAAATGAAATGCACCATTCATGGAGACGGTAAACCGTACGTACGCATGAACGCTACTTTCATTTCTATCTCATACTTTAATGGAAAGAAACAATAATTATATAGAGGTATATTATAATTCCAGTATAACATAATATATAATAACTTTAAATCCATCCTTTATACGTCCCACGTATGGCATTAACGAATCAAATCACTTTGAGGGGGCGGTAGTCCGCACTTCGTAAAATGAAATTATCGTGTTTACCCATAATGGAAACAATAATGGTATGCCATAAATGAAAAATACAGAAGCTTAAGGAAATAATAAACATATTATATATCATATATAAAAATAGTGACATCATAATGGCCACCTTTGAAGGTGTTAAATGAGTATTGAACAATCATCATTTCGGGAGGTAGAATTTCGCCATCCACGGAAACCGTATGTTCTTTAACCATTTGATGTAGTTGTGTGAGAGTGTATCTCGAATAAATCTTATAACAACATCCTAGAACATTTAATATACTGGTGTTGTTACAAAAAAAGTAAATAAAAAGAGTTTAGGGGGTTGGAGAAGCAAAATAAAACAAATGAACATGAGAGAATGAATTACCTTTAAAAGTGTAACTCCTTTTGATTTGAGCCTAAAGGCTTCCTTTGAAAGGATTATTCCAAAAGGGAATCCCCTAGTATGAGGGGAGGGATGTGGAGAGAGTAAATGGGCAGGGTATGGCCGATCCAAAGGCTTTAGGAGTGTGTGAAATGAGGTAGAGGTGGGGGCCTTTTATAAGAGGAGAGGAGGGGCACTTTTGGAAATCATGAAACTATTATTTTATTTTCAAAAGTGTTTCGAATTTATAAGGTCCCAAATTGATATATTTATAAGATAAGATGATAAGGCTTCTAAATATTCCCATCCAATAGTTTTTGGACAAGTTTAGTTTTTAGATATTACATTATATTTCCATTTTATTTAAATCGTTAAATAATGAGGTCATCGTTGCATCATCATGATGTCATAATTAGATTAATTTATTTAATATCTAAAAATTATAAAAAAAATAATATGATGTAGGAAATAGTTTTATCTTTCTAATTAATATTTATAGTCAAAATATGGACTTGTGTAACCCCACTTAAAAACTTTTTTAGTAAAACAACTCATGTTTGTGTCAATTTAATTTTAACATTAAATAAATATATATTAATATCATTTTCCAACCAAAGTGGCTCCATGGGGTCCCCAAGTTGACCCATGGGTTGTCTTGGTCGGCCATGACTCATACAATAGGATTATGACAAGTGTCATGGTGTTTTCATATTTTTATAATATCATTTTTACCTTAAATTACACTAATTACCTCTTATCGCGATTAATGAAAAAAAGTTACTATTCCCCAAAAAATTATTTTCATCCCATTTAACCTAATTTTACATACTAAGGACAACCATGTATGTCGGATTTTCAAAATTCAATACACATTAGTGGTAAACTATCATTTAACTGAAAAATCAGTTTGCTTGATTACCACTTAGTGGTTTCACTATTCATAAAAAATTGGAGTTTTTCAGAAAATTACCAAAAATTCACCCTAAGCTATATTTGATATTCCGAATTCAAAAATGATGTTTATATTACCTAATTGAAAGAATATAAGTAGAATTAATTAATTTAATAATTAACTCCCGCTGTCAAAGCAAATAGCGTGTTTTTATGAAACAATAAGTATCAAAAGATTGACACTGGTTTAAGTCTGATTTCAAAGTGAAATTAATTCCAATGACCAATATTGGATTTAACGGTAAAAATATATTCTAATTTCACTTTAAAACCAATTCAAAATATAATCTAATCATATAAATAAATTAGATTAAAAAGAGGTTTTGAATTAAAATACAACATTTTACACTATTCATTCAAAAAATGAACTTTATCGGAAAGATACCAAAAATTTACACAAAGTAAATTTTGATGTCCCAATTCTTAAGAAGAGTTTTATTTGGTCCAATTGAATGTATAAGAGTGAAGAAAACTATATTTAATGATGGTTCTCCATCAAAAGGCGATAAGTGACGCTTTAGTGAAAATTAGGGTATAAAAGCCTAAAATTGAATTCTTTCCGTATTTTAAGCCTTTATCTTTTATTGGATAAATGTAAAAACATTTAAAAACATTTATAATAATATTTTAGTTATTTCTATCCATTCCCGCCAATACAACGGCTACATGTTAACTACCATTTAAAATAATATTATTTTATTATTAGAGTGCAATGTAAGATTCCCAAGAAACTCGTTGTTGCGTGTTGGGTACGCTATCGAGCATAGCGTCCCCTTTAAAGTCATATTAATATTTTATTCACAAATATGGATAAATATTAAAATGTCATATTCTTTATTTACCTGGGGTGTTACATCCTTCCCCCCTTTTTGGGAATTGCGTCCTCGCAATTTTAAAATTGGGCTTGGAAACATCCTTGAAAGTCCCACATCGGAACAAGAGTCGGTAAAACAATCACTTTAAAATAAAGAAAGATAAGTACAGAGGTCACCCGAGTTAACCCATACTAGGATTCCATGTAGGAAAACATGGACATGGAGGAGAAAACATAGGGTCATGTTCTGATGGAGAGTGATAGAAAACATGTTTAGGAGAAAGTTAACAATAAGAAAATCACAAACTTGTGATGGGTTAAACGGTATTCGATTCCCCAATAGGAAAAGTTAATAGACAAAATTTTTGTTTTAAGTTACTTTTTGTTGAGTAATTTATTCATAAGGAAACATAATCACTTATCATGTTGACTTTCAACTTTTACTAGATTCCTTAGTCAAACTCATATTTTTTTTCCAAAAGGCGAGTATTTAGGAGACTTGTTCGCATTAAGAGTACTATAATCAACATCTAGAGAATAACCTAATCCACAAAAGAGAACTATATACTTACCATATCCTTAGACCTTAACCATAAGAAAAACGAAAAAGGTTAGTACAAGGTCAGATAATCCAGAAAAGGATAACCCTTTATAAAAAGAAAATCTATTCTTAATCTCCAAAATTTGTCAAACAAAACCCAAAGTTCAAGAAGGATCATCCGATAAACAATTTGTCCATAAAATTCTTAAAAGTAAACCAATATAAGATTGAAACCCAAATATTTGAAGGATTTAGTCACATAGTCTTCCAAGTTAAATCATAACATTTATCTCCAAACAACATCAGTTGCTCCTAAAGTCTCTTATTGAAAAGTAATTAACCTAATCACATATCCTCCATGATAGGTTAATCATTTTCATAAATAACCCAAAATCAACTTACTCTTAATTCATAAAATCATATAACTAGAAAGAATCAGTCAAACTAACCACGGACTTCACGTAGTCCAGTGTTAGGTGATAAATACCAGTCGCACTTTGGTTGTGGGTTCGATTCCCGCAGCTTTGTCCGACGTGACGGGTAGTCACACGGTCTATGTGTTGTCCTTTTTCCAAAACTATATAATTCTCAAATCATTCCCCAAAAAGGGATAAAATCATCAAAAATGATCATTACATATTTTAACCTCAAGTTTATCTCATGCCTTTCATTTTCCAGCATATCATATAATAACCCATAATGACCTCAAAAGTAAGGATCATATAAACTCTAATGGTTACCTTTATAATTATTACCTGAACTTCCACATCGATTTTTCATCTCATACATGATGCATTAACGAACATACCAAGGTTCAAGTGGTTGATCATGACTCCTTGATATTTGGTTTAGGAAAACCACGAGTTTCCTCATTGAATCCTCCATTTTATCTAGTATCTTAATCAGAGAACCACCACAGTTTCCTTCAAACCTGTTGTCTCTTTGGTGCCTGCTAGATCCATCCATTCACTTAAAACAGAAATGTCAGTGTGAGTATATCAACAAAACTATCATGTACTAATGAGGAAGGTAAACACTAAGATACACTTACTCATTAACTTTATCTAAAACTAGGACTCTTTCTGAAATCCTAACCATTATGGTCATGTCACTTGTGCTTAGAGAATACCCTAACCTCTAAAGTTATCTAAATCGACCTTTGATTCCAACTATAAGGCCCCAGCCTTAAACCTTACATAATCTTGAGTTATCACAAGATTACACGTTGAGGATCTTTTCAGGTTTAGAGTTTTAGAGAATTAGATCATGAAACTTGCATTACATTCCACATTTAAGAAAAGTGGTCACATAAAAGACAGTATTCATTCTTCCCATCAACGGAAACATATTGAAAATAAAACATGGATTCTTTTTTGAAACATCCTTGACACTATCATCACATCATGTACCTTTCCCTTGACCTATGAAAAACATTTCAAAAACTTGGGATGAGCATAAAAAGCTCAGTAAGGGTTATAAAAAATATGGAAAGGAAACATGAGTTCATATATACATAAGAATGAAATCATACTTTACCCATAAAACAAAGGCACTTTAACATACCTCATCAAACCATGAATAAATCATAGAAATCATAAGACATAAAGGTAAATTGAGGCATTCATAACATTCTTTCGTAGGGAGTAACCCTCTTGGTTACGTTTGGAATACCCATCATAGTATATTCCCTAAATCTCTTCGGAGAAACCTTAACGTTTCACTCCTTTGCGTTACCCAATGCATTGGAGAGCTATATCGGGCTCACCCGCCCTTAGTTTATCACGGAACCACCATTTTTCATAACAATGCCCAAGAACCATAACATAAAAGTATCACATAAAACATGCATAAAGGAAACAAAACATTTCCACATTTCAATCACAATATAACATTTTAGTATTTTGAAATAATGAATCCATTCAAAAAGAAACCATTTCCAAAACCATTTTAAACATTTAATAAGGAGAATTTTGAATCAAAGTGTCCCATACCACCTTGAAGATTTTAACATTTTAAACCATTAATATCCATATAAATAAATCCTTAAAACCATTTTTAAAACATGGATATTAATAAGAACAAGTAGTTAAATCATTTAAAGCGATATTTTGGTCAAAGGGTTTTTACCAAAATTAGAGACACTTGAATACAATAATTGAGGAATAACATTTAATCAGAAATTTATAATATCATGATAATAAATGGATTCATGATATTATATTCCAAAGGACAGTATATACACCATATAAGAGTGAATTGGTGCATAACAACAATGAAGTCTCAATAGGGATGTAAAATGTGATGAAATCCCTTATAAGGAAGGTATCCTTAAATTAAGGATAAATCAATATCAAAATTATGTGTGACAAATATAAATACACCCAATATAATTGGATATTAAGTGTAAAACAATAAAAGGTCATTCACACATATTCAAATGATGACATATTCAATAACTACATGTTGAACCCAAAGAAATCGAAATTGGGTTAAAACGTTCCCTTGGTAAAATTCGACAGCCTAACGGCATCACTTCAAAAATTCAGAAAATGAGTTGATGAGAGATAAAAAGGGAATCTGATCACTTGGACATAAAATTTACATCAATTAGGATATATAAGAACATATCCCAACATAATTGTATGTGAATTAAAAGACATAACAAATGAAGTCTTTTAAAATGAGGAGGGTGAAAGGTTCCATTACCGACTTGGGTAACTTTCGAAAAGTACACCCCATTGAAGAAGTGTCATAAAATGAATATGTAAATACCCATAAATGGAATTATATTACAAAAGGAGTGTAATAATGGGCAGTAAATAAACCACTCAAATGAAATTGTGGCAAATGTAGCATAAATCTCACAGGAATAAAAGTGAGATGAAAAATCCCTTACGAAAACTCGGCAGCCTAACGGCGCCACTTAAAACTTCAAAAATGGATTGATGAGAGGAAATAGGGTCTCTCATCATATGAACATAATATGTACAGTGGGAGTAATATAAAATAACATCCCAATCATAAGAAATATGAGCTTAAAAGGAATGACATAAAAGAGTGTACTTAAAAAGAAAGAGAGGTGTAGGATCCCTTGCCTCGTATCCGACTTGACCCAACCGTTCTTTAATCTCCTGAATAATAAACTTGAGTTAATTTATAATTTCTTATGAACCTTATTAAAGTTCATTATTCCTTTTATATCACTTATTTCAATGTTATAAACATTATTTAATCATTTATGTTAATAATGTTTGTTTTGTCGATATTTGGTTCTTAAGTCGAAAGTGGACTTCTTACAATTACATGTTGTTTGTGTGGTCAAAGGTTCATTATATCCAGAATTATATTCATGATTTTTATATCATATATATCATATATATCCATCATATACATGTATTTATAATATTACATAATCATTTAGAGGTAAGAAATGAAATGCACTGTTCCTGGAGACGGTAAGCCGTACGTACGCATGAACGCTACTTTCATTTCTATATCATACTTTAATGGAAAGAAACAATAATTATATAGAGGTATATTATAATTCCAGTATAACATCATATATAATAAATTTAAATCCATACTTTATACGTCCCACGTATGGCATTAACAAATCAAATCACTTTGAGGGGGCGGTAGTCCGCACTTCCTAAAATAAAATTATCGTGTTTACCCATAATGGAAAAAATAATGGTATTCCATAAATGAAAAATACAGAATATTAAGGAAATAATAAAAATATTATATATCATATATAAAAATAGTGACATCATAATGGCCACCTTTTAAGGTTTTAAATGAGTATTGAACAATCATCATTTCGGGAGGTAGAATTTCGCCATCCACGGAAACCGTATGTTCTTTAACCATTTTATGTAGTTGTGTGAGAGTGTAGCTCGAATAAATCTTATAACATCATCCTAGTATATTTAAGATACTGTTGTTGTTACAAAATAAGTAAATAAAAAGAGTTTAGGGGGTTGGAGAAGCAAAATAAAACAAATGAACATGAGGGAATGAATTACCTTTAAAAGTGTAACTCCTTTTGATTTGAGCCTAAAGGATTCCTTTGAAAGGATTATGCCCAAAGGGAATCCTCTAGGATGAGGAGAGGGATGTGGATAGAGTAAATGGGCAGTGTATGGCCGAGCCAAAGGCTTGAGGAGTGTGTGAAATGAGGTAGAGGTGGAGGCCTTTTATAAGAGGGGAGGAGGGGCACTTTTGGAAATCATGAAACTATTATTTTATTTTCAAAAGTGTTTCGAATTTCTAAGGTCCCACATTGATATATTTCAAATATAAGATGTTAAGGCTTTGAAATATTCCCATAAAATAGTTTTTGGAAAAGTGTAGGTTTTATATATTACATTATCTTTCCATTTTATTTAAATCGTTAAATAATGAGGTCATCGTTGCATCATCATGATGTCGTAATTAAATTAATTTATTTAATATCTAAAAATTATAAAAAAATACTATGATGTAGGAAATATTTTTAGCTTTCTAATGAATATTTATAGTCAAAATGTGGACTTGTTTAACCCCACTTAAAAACTGTTTTAGTAAAACAACTCATGTTTGTGTCAATTTAATTTTAACATTAAATAAATATATATCAATGTCATTTTCCAACCAAGGTGGATCCATGGGGTCCCCAAGTTGACCCATGGGTTTTCTTGGTCGGCCATGACTCATCCAATATGAGTAGGACACGTGTCATGGTGTTTTTATATTTTTATAATATCATTTTTACCTTAAATTACACTAATTACCTCTAATCGCGATTAATGAAAAAAAGTTACTATTCACCAAAAAATTATTTTCATCCCATTTAACCACATTTTACATACTAATGACAATCATGTTTGTCGGATTTTCAAAATTCAATACACATTAGTGGTAAACTTTCATTTAACTGAAAAATCAGTTTACTTGATTACCACTTAGTGGTTTCACTATTCATCAAAAATTGGAGTTTTTCAGAAAATAACCAAAAATTAACCCTAAGATATATTTGATATTCCGAATTCAAAAATGATGTTTATATTACCTAATTCAAAGAATATAAGTAGAATTAATTAATTTAATAATTAACTCCTGCTGTCAAAACAAATAGCGTGTTTTTATGAAACAATAAGTATCAAAAGATTGACACTGGTTTAAGTCTGATTTCAATGTGAAATTAATTCCAACGACCACTATTGGATTTAACGGTAAAAATATATTCTAATTTCACTTTAAAACCAATTAAAAATATAATATAATCATATAAATAAATTAGATTAAAAAGAGGTTTTGAATTAAAATACAACATTTTACACTATTCATTTAAAAAAATGAACTTTATCGGAAAGATACCAAAAATTTACACAAAGTAAATTTTGATGTCCCAATTCTTAAGAAGAGTTTTATTTGGTCCAATTGAATGTATAAGAGTGAACAAAACTCTATTTAATGATGGTTTTCCATCAAAAGGAGATAAGTGACCCTTTAGTGAAAATTAGGGTATAAAAGCCTAAAATTGAATTCTTTCCCTATTTTAAGCCTTTATATTTTATTGGATAAATGTAAAAACATTTATAATCATTTATAATCATATTTTAGTTATTTCTATCCCTTCCCGCCAATACAACGACTACATGTTAACTACCATTTAAAATAATATTATTTTATTATTAGAGTGCAACGTAAGATTCCCAAGAAACTCGTTGTTGTGTGTTGGGTACGCCATCGAGCATAGAATCCCCTTTAAAGTCATATTAATATTTTATTCAAAAATATGGATAAATATGAAAATTTCATATTCTTTATTTACCTGGGGTGTTACTCCTCGGTTGCCTGAAGCTGAGTTCTCCCATGTTCACGCACTCCCTGTAGTCGGGGTGGACCTTCTGGAGGTGGTGGTGGTAACACCTAGTAATGTCGTCCATCTCCAGTTGCACGTCCAGCTTCACTGCCACGTTATCCTCTTCCATGCGGACCACCTCGTTCAAACCACTACCTCTTCCTGGGAGGTCCCTCAACTGTTTGGTGATCATCTGAACGGCGGATCAGACTATCACGAGCCATGTGTCCATGCTTTTCACATGAGTAACACTACCTGCTACTGGCATGTGCGTCTATGCTCTGTGTTCCCCGTACAACCGATCCTGAGTCCTGCGGTCGACCACCTGTGGGTTTGGTTCTCTTAGACCTCTACATCATCTATCTACAGCCAGCTACAAGAAGAATATGTTGTGTGTCAGCTAGTGGTGGGTCTCACTACTGGAGACTGCTCAACAAGGAAACACTCCACCAAGAGGGCTCTCTCTAGCACCCACGTCTACGTCGGGATGCTAATTGAGATCATAGGAGATCTGATCTATCACATGAGCCCCCGCTCGAAGGTATGGACTCTGAAGAATGGGTCTCGTACCATATCTGTGGAGTAGCGCAAGAGGTCAGTGAACCTCAATGAGTATTGTGCTACTGTCATGCTACCCTGCTGCAGATGAAGTATCTCATGTATCCACACTGCACAGAGAGTGCCTGGGACAAACTCTGCCCGAAATAGGCTCTCAAAGTTTGCCCAGAGTAGCATCGACTCGTTATTCACTTGGAGCATCAGGATCCACCATCTGCCTACTGCTGCCTGAGGAGACTCGCGACAAGGATCACCATGAATTCTGTTGGTGTATCTACTAGCCTAAAGACTCTCACTACAACCTCCATCCAATCCTTATGCTCTTGTGGGTCCTTCTATCCCCTGAACCTGGGTGGCCTCTGGCTCTAGAACTTGTGAAAAATGCTCAAGCGGTGTGAATCATTTACTACTAGGGTTGGTGGCATCGGTGGACCAACGGGAAGTAGTACCATTGGTACCTCTGCTGGTAAAGGGCCCTGCACCGAGGCCTCGTCGATCGATGGGATGACAGTTCATATGAATCTTGGGGATCTAATTAGTCGTCTGTGGGGCGACATCCTGAAAGAAATAGAGGCAAAAAAGTCAAATGATTATACGAGGTGAGCTGACACAGTTGAGATGACTTTAAGAAAGCCTTTGAAGACACACACACAATTAGTTTTTTGTGCACTGAGTCAGAAATCAGAAGTCAGGGCCTTGGTGTATGGATACGTTGGCCTGCCGCACCAACACTAGACTCCCTAAACAGAAAACCACACATAGTACCGTTAACTATTTTTCTTTACAGAAAAGAAAGATTAGAGTTCTAATTTCTGCAGTAGAACCGACTCCTCTAATACCAATTTTTCACGACCCGCCCCTCAGAGCCCATATCATGACTACCCCAAGCTCTCATTCCATATGCCATGGGCTAGAGAATAGCACCAAAGGCGTAAATCGCTAATCTGGGATGACATTTCCTTTATAACTGTAAAAAAACATATCATAGTACACAAATATAAGCAAAACACTAAATAAAAATATATACAAAAGAAGTAATGGAAAGTAAAAGGGACCATAAATACAAGACCAACTAGAAAGTACAAGTACAACTAAAAGCAAGTACAACTAAAGAAAAGTAAAGCAGCTACTGGGTCGTCCTTCGGGGTTCCTACCTAAAGGGTAGGTACAACTGACCTCCATAACACTCGTGTCCGTCTATCTCCTCTATGTACCTTCACACCTAATGGTCCACCTCTAGGTGCCATCTAGTATTACTACTCCCAACCTCAGTCAGTGCTTTCTGTTGTCAGCAACCAACACAAAGAGGTGTGGGCATAACCCGTGCAGGGGTGATTATAACGATAATCAGTAGGGACACCGAGACCCTCATGGTCTCACAAAATCCAAAAATTATTATCCACAAAGTATGAAATCAACGGACAAAAATTACTTAGTTATACTCCCATACATATACCTATGTTTTCTAGTAACCCATCTCAACATTAGGAAAACACTAAAGTCGTTGACTCAGCTCAAACAAGGATTTTTATTATCGAAACCATAGTTGGTGGCGTACTCCTCCTCTATCATGTACAGTGGGCCTACCGCGTCACACCGAGGCACTTCCCACTAAACTTGGATTGCTTAGGTACTCCTCCTATCGAGTATCGTGGGTCTTCTGCACTCACATAGAGGTGCTCCCCACTATGGGTCTGCCGTGCTCACACAAGGGTGCTCCCCCTCGTAGCTTCCATAAGTACTCCTCATGTCGAGTACCGTGGGTCTGCCATGCTCACACAGAGGTTATCCCCACCATGGGTCTACCACGTCACACAAAGGCGCTCCCCACTGGGCTAGTCGAGTTATTTCGAGTCGAATTGTTCAAGCAGTTGTCAGGTCTCAGCCAGCTACGGGGTCTCCATACTCCATCTTCTCTCCTATGGAAGGATCTGCTCCACAAGCTCCTGGTCGATACTTTAACTATCATGAAGTGCCATGAAGAAGTATGTCAAAGGTCCATCACATCATAGGGGTCTCAACGCAATAGACAAAACGTCAATCAGACGCTCGGTCTGTTAGTTATTAGCCTTTTTGTCCGGGGGGGGGGGGGGGTTGGATTCGTGTAGGATCCAACCTCACCGTACCTCAACTATACCCTAAAATCCAGTGGGGTATTATCAATGGGACTACTTTGCCCTAAGAATACCAAAGCTTTTGAAGGTTTTTCAAATGGAGGTCAGGTGCCCAAGATATGGCCTAAGAAGGTAATGGGGTCGGAAATGGTCCTGGGCCGAATTTGACCCGGTCAGACCATCTCGGACCAACCCAGACTGGGCCAACCCGGTCTAGGTCAACCCAAGCAGACACACTGGGTTTGAACCAGCCCGTTGGGAGGGTTAGTCCACAATGTTTGGGCCGGTCCCCTAGGCCTGAACTAGGGGACTGCGAGGGCCGTTTTGCCCATAGGTCGCCACATAGGTGACTCGACCCAAAGGTCAGGGCCCGTTCTTCCTACGCCGCGAGGGGCATAGCTCAGGCGACATGGACTGGGATCTCAGGCTGATCAGGAGGCCAGCGGGCAGACCGCAAGCAGAGTGCGGGGGGGTGTGGGCAGGCCGACTGGACATCGGGCAGGCCGTAGGTGCGCCGAGAAGGGCACGACAGGGGCTGAGCAGGCCGCGGGGGAACCGAACAGGGCACGGGGGCCACAGGCAGGTGGGCCGCGTGCCGGCTAGGGTGCTGGGAGGCCCCGGGAAGGTGGGCCACATGCTTAGAATGTTGTCGGGGGGCCCCAGTCAGGCAGGTCGCGTGCCGGGTAGGGCATCAGGAGGCCACAGGCAGGCAGGCCGGGCGCCGCTCGGGCCGGCAGTGGTCGGCCGGAAGCATCGGTGTGCAGCTGGGGCGGCCCGATTCTCAGAGGCCACGGGTAGCATGAACTTCGTCATTTCCACCTTCATCATCATCGCCTCATCACCATTCCATAGAACGCAACAAGAAGAGAGGAAACAACAGAGGATGTTGGGCCATGTTAGGATGGCCCGCACCCTCCGCGTTTAGGAAGGTATCATTTGGCTCATCATGAGTAGAAGATGATCAGTAATACCTCCACAACAATCCCTTTTTATCTTTTGAAGATGGTTAGAAAAAGGTACAACATCAACAAGCAACAGACCCCTACCTCTCATTTGTCGTTTGTTGGGAGTGTTTCGGAAGGAAGACGATGAAGACCATCGTTCGTCGCGTCTGTCGCACGTCCCCAATTCCGAGTAGTGTTGGTTCATTGATGACATTACGGAGGGTGGGACTCGAGGAAGGACGTCGAAGAAGAAATCGTCACCGAAATTCTTCATTGGAAGAATGGTTCTTCATTGGGATCTTTTCTCCCTTCTCCCAAATTCCCCCAAAATAGAATTCCTACCCAACTTATAATAATAGAATTTCTATTTTTAATGTTGGAACGTAATAAAAAAGGAATGTTTAATTACATAGGCTCCAATTAATTAAACCATGGGTGCTGTCACAATTAATTAAAAGGGGAACGTGGAACCAATTAATGGTAGAGGAGGTCAAGGGACACCCCTCTCATAAATGAGGGGAGTTGGGAGATTTTCTACCTACACATTAATTGGGGGGTTTTAGTCTCATGTGGTCCCCATGTCGTAACTTCTTGCAGGAGGTTCAATTTGAATGGGCCCCACCACCATAACCTCTCATGGGAGGTTAGGGTGTGGTGGTCCTACCTCTAACTCCCAAGTGGAGGTTTTAACCAACAATCACACAAATGGAAGCTCAAAATAAAAAAAAGTGTTGTACAATTTATTTTTTTAGAAAAAGAAAAAAAAATAACTTCTATTCTCGACCATCTGCCATCAAGGTGAAAGAATTCTTAAGAGAATACCGGCGCTGCGAGTTCAACGGTGACCTCAGATTTTAGTTCCGAGCACTGGTCCAAAAGTTATAAAATCCTGCTTATACGTTTATTGAACATAACCAAACAAAACATCAGAAATTGAGTCCAGGAACACTAGGCCTCAGAATAAAGGGCCATAAATTTTTGGGGACCCACAAATAACACATGTATTTAGGAAAAAATATTTCCACAAAATTTTGGGGTGTTTACATTAGTTCTGAATTATTTATCATTTATCTATGTTTTTTAACATTTTAATTTCTATGAATTATTTTAATCTATTCATTCGTGGACACCATTAAGATATTACCTTGGGTTATTCCTTATGAAATGATTATGATACACATATCTTTCCATGGGAAAACATTATTTTATACATTTATAATTAATTCACATTATGTCACACATATGAATGAACATGTTATTATTGGGGAACCCATATATCACTCTAATTCATTATGTAATGTTTAGTCTCCTGATACGTCATGTTAGGATATGGATTTAACCAGATTCATTTATATTAATTTTTCAACCATGTAATATAGAATCAAAAGATATCCTTGAATCATGATTATATCATTTAATATATTTCATTCATATTACTAATTTTTCATTATTATGTTATCCCATGTTCTACATAACATAATTTTATATGATCTCCAAGATTACATGCCTTTGTATGCCATCATTTAATGCCTTTTTTCCCATGAGAAATGATTTTTTCTTAAGTATATTTATTTACAAGGATTAGTACCTCTTCCAGGTTGTTTATGTATTCACCAGGTTATATAATTAATAATTAGACACTAAAATTATGAGAGGATATTTTTATTGAAATTAAATAAAATATGTTTATATTTTTGGATTCGTGGATTCTTATAATGTACCTAATCATCCAAATAAATTTCTAATTTTGATCCATGGTTTATATTTCATTGATAATTATTCTCAAAATAATTCAATATTATGTAGTAAATGGTTAGAAAAATTATATTTGTTATAAAAAATCAACCTAATTACTTTCAGGGAATGGAATTTTAAAACATTAGTAAGAATACTAGGGATTATTCTACCCTAATGGATAACTTTGATTTTATATTATGAAAAAAAAATAATTATATACATTAAATATATATTTTTATCCTAATATTTCCAGTGATATGGTTTAATTTTTATTAGCTAAGTATTGAATACCCACTAGTTGTGTGTTATTTTTCATAGTTGATGGATGTAAATTAGAGAACACATGATAATAATCAATATGAATCGAAATGTTACTATTTTACTAATTTAATTCCAAATATTTTGGGAATATGAACTCAATAAATCATTATAATACTTCATAAACTGGAATAAGTTATGATTAATAATATGAATCACATGGAATTATTTCTAGAAAATAAAGAGAATACTTCAGTTGATTACTTTTCATGAAAAATTCCACCATTATTTAGTTTATATTAAAATCCCATAATTGTAGGAAAATGTATTAACTCTATTGAGAATATATTATTTATCAATTAATGATTAGATGAAGAGAAGGTGGTACTGGCATTAAATATTTTTTTGTTGGAGCTATACATTTGTGGGAATTGGTAGACAAAGAAAATGTATAAGGATGAAATTGATTCCCTATAATGGTAATATGTCAAATAAAATATCCAATAAATATTTTTTCAAATATATATGTATTAAGATGGAAATGATATCTATTAGATAGAATAATAATAAAGAAGAATATATGAGGGCGTATTAGGAAAACATGACATGTCTTGCATCATATTCCATCATCATTAAAATGTAATCCAAAATAAATCTGGATTTCTTATTTAGTTCACTATGTCCACATATCTGAAAATACATGGTGATTCATGACCTTGAAAGGTATTAGGATATTATCCATTTCCCTTTAAAGATGAAATTGTGATCAGAAACTCAAAGTGGTATATGGGTCCTAATTACTAAAAAATAAACCATATTAAATATAGGAAGATCGAGAGATAAATCTCATGATGGAATGAAAATCTAACATCCAAAATCACAAAAAGTATGGATAAAGCATCCTAGTAATTGTCCAAGGGGTACCAGTGGATCATTAAAATGTTGAAGATACATAATTTGGATAAAATTTACTGAAGTTATAGGAACAATCACACAAATCTGGAGGATAAAAGAAGGGTTACATCAATACACACCCTTAATAAAGAGTTTTGATTGTAGGAAACATAAGAATTATGTGATTGATTATCATAATCCACATGTTGTCAGAGGAAATCAATAATAATAACACCAAATGGAATTAGGATGGACATTTTCCATCCCAGCTACTTAGGTAGAACTGGAGAATGATATTGTATCATTTATATTGGTTATTCATTCAAGAATAGTGTACATAATATTTTATTCTAGCTCTATGAATTCATTCATATATTTATTGTTTAGAAGAACTATTTGAACTTCATATCAAAAAAATAAGTTGGGTTTTCTTTGAGAAATGAAAATGGGTAAATTATTTCTTCCAATGTTTATAACTACTCTATGGTTAATTTTTAAGACAAAATCTCATATAAAGTATTTTTTACTTTCTTTAATGGAGTTCTATTCTATATTTCTCATGTATTGTATATCATTATACAAAGACAATATGAATTTTCATGAAAGAGAGATCACTCTTTACCTCCTAAATCATCCTTTAATTTTTTACATGTTTAAGGGGGATGATGAATCTATATCAATGTCATCTTCTAAATTTTTTGATAATATTAACTTGTGAAGTATAATAGCTATATCAAATAAATGAGACCAATGATAAGATCATTATTGAAGAAAAACATATTGTGAGGGACTACACATATGTGTTCCTTAGAGAGTTTCTTAGTCTAACTCATGATCGAGAGGATGAGTTCAAAATTTAATATATTGTTTGATCTATTTTTATATAAATGTTACCCTATAGTATATCCACTATTGATTTTTACGATCCAACAATGTAGTCATAAGAGAATATGGTCTTGAATTTTATAAACCCAAGTGGTTCACCATTACATGTTATACTCATCTTAATCAAATGAAATTATGGATCAATGCACATCTAAATTGATGATCAAGAGATCAATAAAATAATGATAAATAACATGTATCCCACTCAACATATTGATAAATTTTTAGATAAACTACATGGATCTAATTAATTCCCGAGGACAGACCATCAGTCCGAATTTCAGCAATTAATTATATATAAGGATGATATTCCTAATACTTCCTACTGAATGATTTATGGAAAATATTATTTCACATTTATCAATTTCTAACTCACTAGTTCTCTTTAATTTTTTTTATTTAATGAATATTGTCTTTATAGATGACCTTTTCAAATTTGTGACAATGTTTATTGATGATATTCTATTATTATTAAGAGAAAGGAGAAACACGGGGATCATATGAATATTGTTATAAAGTCATTGAAAAAGGATAAAATTTATACAAATTATAGTAAATGTGAGTTTTGGAATGAGTAAGAATCCATCATGAGGTATGTTATCACTAGAATAGGAATATATATAGACAATTTTAAGAAAAAGGTTATCGAATAATGGCCAATGAATTTTTTTATTGATGTTCCATAATATCCTTGGTCCTTTTGGTTATTAAAAGATATATTTGAAGAACATATCATTATATTAAAATTCACTAAACAATATATATTGGATGGGAGAAATGTTTATTGACCCATGAATTTGAATAATTCTTAAAAGAGATAAAAAACAGGTGTTTTATTGCACCAATACACACAATTACAACTACTGGGGAACTCATTGTGGTATAAATAGATTCTTAAAAGAATGATATGTTTGTTTATGAAATTAAAATGATAAATTTAATTCATAAAACTTTTTTAATTTGAAAATTTATGAGAAAATGTATCCCATACAAGATGTGGCATTGGCAGTTGTGATCTTCACATTGAAAATATAGAGTGATTATTTTTATGGGGAGAATTGAGGAATATATGCTATCCATAAAAATTAATAATATATAATAACATAGAAGTATTTTAACATTTACCAGAGGATATGGTTGGAAATCATCTAGTATTATGATTTCTCAATCAACTACCACCATGGTAATGAAAATAAGTTGAAACATTATCTATGTAGAAAGGATCCAGAATCCTTATCAATGATGAGAATTGTGGAGGATCCCATAATATTAGATTTTAATATTATGAAAATGGTATTAATTATAAGATAAAAATCATAAATCCTTTATCAAATGATTTTCCAACCTTCTCTCATGGTGAAAATAACGGATTGGTAATGAAACTATGTAGAAATTTAAAAAAAGAAGGAATCTATAAGAAATATGAGATCCTCAGAGTTTAAAATACAGGTGAATGAGACTTAATATTTGGGTAATTATTAATTTTACTATAAAATAATGTGAAAAATAAAGATATTCTGAATACACATATAGATTAAACATGTCTATTTAGTCTAGGATCACAATGATGAATTGAAATTGTCAGGAGAACATTTGGTGGGACAATGTGAACAAAGTGATCATTGAATATACATAAATTTTTTTGGTATTTTAGAAAGTGTATTCTGAATGAAAAAATATTAAAGGGATGATGTATCCATTACTCATACAATAATTTAAAAAGGAAAACAAAAACATGAAAGTTTTCACCATACATTCAAATAAATCTGTAGGGAAAATTAAATATTGGTTGTGGGGAATATTATTACAAATAAGAATCAATTTATCCCTTTACTAGTGGAATTCCCAGTCAATCAACTTTCCTCAAATCACATCAATGAATGGATGAGGCTTTATAGAGTACCACTGTTGTCTGTATCCATTCGAGATCCGAGATTTACCATGATGTTTAGTAATACTCTCCAAAACGATCTACACACTAAGATGAATTCTAGTATAACCTCTCATCCTTAAACTAATTTTTAGTGTTAGAGGACTATTGAGACATAACAATACAAATTTATAGAATGTTATATAGACTTAATAAGAGAATTTTACTAACATATACCTCTATTAGATTTCTCTTACAAAACAATTTCTACTCATGAATCCAAATTTATCCATAGGAAGCCCTTATGAGAATGAGATGATGAAAACCACAATTATTTGATGAGGTCTATGGATTTAAGCTACTAGGACCAAGAATTGTTGAATAAATGTTAGAAAAGAGGAAAAATATTTATAATCACAACAAGGATAAAAAAATTAGACAAAATTTCTATTTATAAAATCATTGATTGGAAAAATTGATTATGTTTGGAGACATGATATTACTCTTCTTATCTCTATGGAATAGGATAATGTGAATCGGGCAGAAATTAATGACGAGTCTAAGGTACATCGACCCCTTGGAGAATATTGATCACATCAGACCTATGGACTATTGACTAGAACATTCACCAACCATGTCCCATGTAAATGATGTATTACTTTTATATAATTCTATGAAATAAATAATATATCCCTCGAATGTTCTGAATCATTAGGTGGAACTACTAGAGAATGACCTCTCATATGAAGAGTAGCCATTGAAGATCATTGATAATATAGATAAATTTATATTCAACAAGACTACTCACATGGTCAAACTAATATGGTGGAACCATAAATTTTAAGATGAATCATGATAACAGGATAAAGTGATGAAGGAGATGTCCCATCACCTGATTTCATCTTAGTATGTTAAAAAAATATTAATGGAATAATTTAATAAGAGGGGAAAATTGTTAAAACCCAAAACATTAATTAATCAATATTCCTCCTTATAGTTATGTTATATAGTTTAAAACACATATATCACATAGAGATCATAATAAAAAAATTATTATGATAAATTAATAGAAAAATAATTTATATTAATAGAATTCAAGTTACATATTCCAATGGAATAATAAAAGGACCATTAGAATGTTCATGGTCACATTAATAATTCTAATTCTTTGAATAGAATTTTAACCTCATCCACAAAATTATAAATAAAATATATGAACCATATAAATAGAAATTGGATATAATTACATCATAGTATAAATATGTAATTTTTTTGAAAATGATAACATAAGTTTTTAAATTTTTGTGAAATTTAATGGTCTCTTAATTTTTTTTATATAAAAATTTAAAAAAAGTATCTAATAAAATAAAATCATTAATTTATATTTTGTTTTATTATATTTTTAAGAAAATTAAATGATCTCATAATTAATTATTCAATCTGTCATAAGATGAGTTATAATATCAAAAAAAATAAAAAAAATAAATGTTGATTTTAATTAAAATAATATTATCTGATAAATAGAAAAAAATCATAATGTATATTTGAATTTTAAATTCTACATGAAAAAAATATGTAAGGATAATTTTTTAATTTTTCTAAAACTGATCAATTTTTTGTGACTAATAAAAGAAAATAATTATCAATATTAGATAAGTAAACTTTTTTATTAAATATTGTTGAGTTAATGTTGATGTAAGAACCATAAAATCTCAATATACATCATTATTCAATATATATTGATAATTATAAATACATTTTATATTCGTGGGCCAAAATAATAAAATAATGTACATAAATGAAAAAAACCCCTAACATCCTTCTATAAATTTTACCCCTAACCACCTCCTCAACAACAATGTTATACACCTTTAATATAGTCTTATTTATGAAAATACTTTTCCCATTCATCTTCCCCACAAGTAGGAGACTATAGTCTTAATGAAAAACAAAACCCAGATGCCTCATGGAGGCTCTTATCACTTCCCCTAATCCAAGTGGAATGGTTACTCAAGTATTTTATATATACTATAATTTTATGATTTTAATATAATATCATTTATAAAACCTTTTATCTTACCGCTTTTAAAAAAAATGAAAACGTCACATATGATGTGTCGATTTACAGTTATCATAGATGATGCATTTAATTTTCCATTAATACATTCATTTCTAGTCTAAAACAATCATTAAGATTAAATCATATTGAATTATAAATATTAGAAATCATATAATTTTCACTAACAAATTTATAAACAGGTTATTAAATATAATCATATATGTTTGTGATAGTTATAAATAATGAATAAATAAATTTTATTATTTTCATTATACTTATATCTAATGAATAACCCTCATACCATAAAACAAAATGATAGATAAGACTGATAAATAATATTTAATTTAATTTCAAACATATAATTTCAATTATTTGGAATTATTGTCATTTTATGTGAACTTTCATAATTGTATACAATCAAGCCGATAATAAAAATCAAGAAAATGAAAATTTTTGGATGACAATTGTCAAAACTATAACTCATCATAATAGTCATTAGAGAACAATAAAAAATCATGATAAATAAATTAAATTTGAAATAATATATAAATAACTGAATTAATGAATTTTATTTTATTTTCGATGATATTACGTGTAACTGCATAACACATTTAGGCACAAGAGTAGTGATTCTCTCAGAACCTAATGTTTCCTTTGGGTTACAATCTTAATTTCATCACCCAAATTTATCTATTCATTATCTTTATGTAAATATTTTAAATTATATCCATATGTTCCATACCAATTTTTCTAGAAAAATTCAACCTTATTTGATGGTAAATAATTTTTTTTCGATGGTTCCCTTTACAATTCTTCACAATATGTAAGGTTGATAAATGAAATATTAGAAATTTCATTCAAATTTTTTAGAACATCCAATAATATATTTTATGCATCAATATTTTTAATAAAATTTCCCATTTAATCATTAAAAACTATCTTATTTAATTTCTAGTTTAATACAAAAAATATGCCTTAAACCTCTTTAATGTATAAGTAATGATTTCCCATAAACTGTAATAATGTTTCTATTTATTAGGATCCTAAACTACTGTCTCTGTAATATGATAAAATTAGTTCTTTATAATTTATCTTGATTATATACATATTTTTCATTATTAATTTTCATTTATTATTTTTATTCATAATTTCATTGACACCATTATGACATTACATTTGGTTATGCCTTATAACATGATTATGAAACTCATTTATTCCCATGGTCAACCCTTATTTTTATCCCCCATGTTTGATTCTTCATGTGGAACATATATTCATGAAAATTTTATTATGGGTTTACCTAGAAATTACTCAAATTCATTGGATAATGTTTTGTTTCACGAGACATCATGTAAGGAAAGTAAGTAAACCTAATTACATTATGGGAATATTTGCACCATGTCATATATTGTTAATGGTTAACAATGACTCAAGTAAAATTCTTGCAATGTGTTTCTTCAGTGTTAAAATTTTTCTGTTAATATATGAACCCATTTTCTATATGTTAATATTATTTCTGATTTTTCATGTTCCATTACATTTTATGTTATCAGGAAATTCCATCTAACCAATTATATATGCTATTTTACTATATTTGTTCCCTTTCTATGGGTTTTAGATCATCCCTTTTATTAATGTATTCTATTGGTTATCCTATTAATATTTGATAGATAACATGATATTAGGATCCCTTTATATATATATTAAATAAATTTCTTTTTTATTTTAGATTCAAGATTTCTAATTATGTATTTTATTATCCAAAGAAACATGACACTATGATTATTTGTTTGTATTACACAATTAAATATTCTTAGAATAATGTAATAATATGTGAAAAGGGATAGTCCTATTGTACAGATAGTATGATACATATATGAAAATACCAAAATGATGAAAAATTTACATCTCATAAAGTACCATGATCCTCATCTTGTTCACGTGGTCCCATGATCCATGGAATAGTACAAATAAAGCATTGTGCTTTGGATGATTTCCCATGTCTCTACGTGCTTCCATATATTTTATCTGGGTTTTTAATGGGTTCCCAAATAAGGTTTTACATACTAATCTCTTAGCCACCACAAATGGTTTCCATAACCAATCTTGGTTGTGTATAACAAGATAATCTATGTGTAAGTAAACAATAGAAATAACAATAATACAAAAGAAATTCCAATGGAATACTATAATAATATAATGAGAATCTGTTATAAAAGAGAGGGATCCCTAAAAAATAAAATCCCATGTCCCCAAAACACGCTACATGATTAAATGATAAATAAGGCATGTAATACTGATTATTCTACCCACTGGAGTCAAATAGTAGTATGAAGTCCATTTGTAAATATTTAATGAATATATGTCATAACCAAACTGTTTAACCAATGGTATATCACCCAACATGTCAACACCATATAATCTAGAAACAAACATTAACTATGTACACACTGTATAATCACCGTAATCCACAATGGTTGGATCATCTAATAAAATATTTCACACCCTAAAGGTTTGAATCTAAGGTATAAGAGATCAATGAATCATGGAAAAATCCCATGAACATGTGTGATGAAACTAGGTAATGGAAATGTTGGGTTCAAAGGAGCTTGTACATAAAAATTTACTATCATTATCCAAATAATTCTAGATCCAATGTGTATAAAAGCCCATGTAATCCATTGAAATCAATACCCAATGAGAAAATGATTAAAAGGAATTCAAAAACATAAGTAAGATCCACAGAAGAAAAAAAATCGTATAATTAAATTTGTATCCAAGTCATACCTAACATGATATAAAATACCACATTGAATTCATCATTTCATTTCCTTAAACCATTTTGACAGAAATTAAAATTCATTCATTCATCAAAATCATATGAAAATTACCATTTAGATAAATAAAAAAATTTACACCCTGTAATCAAATAGAAAATTTTCAAATATTTAACTAATACTATATTATAATTCTTATTAAATTATAATGGTATTCCTCTAACTAGGAATGAACACACGCACCCCATAGGTGGTATGAAAACGGCATATACAATGTCTCCCACCATGGGTGGGCTAGGTTGGGAAAACAACCTAAAAATATCATAAAATAACTCAAGGGAAAAGAAAAGTGTTTTAATTAATTTCATGAAGGATATAAATTTATTTTACGGTAACCTCCATAATTTCATACATGAAACACAAAAACATCTACACTCAAAAAATAGCAATCATAGTGGCACTGTTATAGACCACATATACTATGTTCATAATAGACCACTCATCCAGTGTTGACCTCTGTTTCAGTACAAATTAGAATTAAATAATTGAACAATTGAAAATAATGAAAATAAGGAGCATCAAATTTCAGGTAAATAACACTGTCAATAAAAATTCATATGGTTAATTGGAAAAGAGGTATACATATATCACAAGCATGAATGCAACAAGACAGATGGTGTCATATTTCATGTTTGGATAGAGAAATGGGAGAAAATCCAAAACATAGGATTCATTGGAGAGATCAAAATTGCCATATCAATCCAAGAAAGAATAATTATAAATTATATTCTATCATAAAACATTTTATGGGTGAAATTGGAGTATTCTAAATAAATACTATGCAGAAGGGTTTGAGAACTAGTTTAGAGAATCCTTGAACCAACCATGCACCCAACACTATTTTAAATAGAATCTCACTTGGTTCATGTACATGGTATGAAAAATCAAGCCAAACAAAATTGTAACCATTGTCAGAAGATGAATAGCTACTGACATGGTCATGAACCTATGGTGGCATTGTTTCCTAAAACTTTGCAACCAATTTCAACTCTATGTCAATCCCTACATAGATAGAATTAATTGATCAACCAACTCTTCAAATTTTCTACTGACAATGTGGCCATATGTTTTCCCAAAAAAATTCATTTTATCAATATCTATACATTCCCTAAAGATCCCTAAACAATCCCATTATTTCCTTAGGAACTCAAATTATGTCAAAATGAAGGATATAACATGAAAAATAAAATACACATTCCATTTATGGAAATCTAGGATCATACACATAATGACCACAAAAGGATCAAACCAACCATCATCTATTATTAAATTCACATCTAGAAACTGCCCTCCCTAATAATAATGTGGGTGATGTTATTAAGATGTTTCTTGTAACATTCTTTCATAAAGAAAATTCGATTGGAATATTTGGATTCACATGAAGTGTATAATCATAAATACCCCAAATAAATATATTTATTAATACCTTTATGGATAACTAGATTATAGAATGGGAGAGAAAATATATGTAGTCCATTCCACACCACTAAACACATAAAACTCTACAATTTATTAAAATCAACAATTCAATGGAACATATGATCCAATAATATTTACAATTTTGAATGATTGATGACCTTAATAGTGGAAGATCAAAATACAAGTGTAGGTGATCATAAATTTAATGGTAAAATAAAAATCTAACGATCAATATATATTTCAATATGATAACATATTTGCACATTCCTTCAATAAAATATAGTGAATTTTAGTTTAAAAAAGGAATAAATCATGAATGAATGAAATAGTGAAATCCCATAGGTTAATTAATTATAAATGGAAATGATTGGAGATCCATTAAACGACGTTGCATCATTCTAGTTAAGGATTTTTGGAGGAGTAGGTGGATTGGATGAAAAATCCATATAGGGGTCTAAAATCATAAGGAGTCCTAGGTGATTGTTGATGGATATTTCATTGGATTAATAAAATAAAACACATAGATTATCCCTAAAATGAGGGAATATTTAGAATCAGTAGAAATCATAACAATAATCAACCCAATACACTATGTATTTCATAATAGATTAGGGTACAATTGTAAAACATAATTTAAAATAGAGAAATATTTATTAAACATTGGGGGGTTATATATTACCATAAGGAAAATAATGTGCAATATTTTTGGGAATCATAAATTTAATTTCTACTTAATTACAAGCCTAAAAATGATAATTATTCATCTATTTTTTAGGGATCTCAATACGAGAGCCTAAATAGTTAATTTTGAGTAATTTTAAAAATATCAATTATCTCTCTGAAATCAGGTATTTTTGAAGCTAGGTGTAAGTATGAAATTCAATCCAAGATAGTGGTGTTTTGTATAAATGATTACAATGAAATAGTGAATAGACATAAGGTCGTTATGTGAGATCATTTGGAGCCTACAAGAAGGGAATGTATAATGGTACACATGGGGGATAGTGGGAACTAAAACTATTGGTTCCATAGGAAGAGGAACACTTATTTCTAGGGTGGGAGTATGAATTAGAATATGATTGCAATATCATTGAATAATCCTCCAACGACTTAGAGTAAGTTGGGATGTTTTCAGTGCAGCCCTACAAGACAAATCTAGAGGGATTGAATGGAACAACCTTTAAGATATCATAACTATAAGTAAATGGGTCATCATCGGTGGTATTTTTAGAATGCTCTGCGGTCTGATGTTTGCGACACACCATAGGGATCCCATAAGTCTTATTCTTTAACTGGTTGGGGGAAAATCACACCCTTGGCCCGCAGAACAATGTTATTCATTGTGATTCAAGGAATACCATAACTCCTCGATATGGAAATAAAGAGAAGAGTGTGAAAAGAAAGCAGTTGTTTAGTGCTGAGTAGGTTGTGATGGAAGTTCATTCCAGACCATCCACAGTACGAAGAATGAATGTTTTAAATTCTACCCTGATGTATGTGTTGTTTGATGTAGGTTCTTCATATACTTTTATGGATTCCCATGTTTTTACTTTTCTAGGTTTACATGTGGAAATGATTCCATCTATTTTGAAACATCAAACCCTTTGGGTTAAATGAGAGTGTTGAGACTTCATGTGTAGACCATGTTGTCTAGATATGGATGGGGTTGAGTTAATGTGGGATTTTTCAGGGCTCAGGATATATCATAATGATGTAATCTTGATAAGGGATTTTTAGATATTTTTTAAGGCCCATATTGACTATTATGAATGAACGGTGAGTTTTACAAAAGTGTATGGCATCACACATCACATTAGAGGAAAGAATAATGAAATTTTTTGTGTATCATAGTTGTTGGAACATGTTTCTAGAATGAAATCATACCAGTCAAAGGTGTTGTTGTTGGAATAATTGAAAGGATTTTGTCATATTATATTTCTATTAGTGGATGGCTAGTTTTTTGACGTATTTCCTAAATATTTCTCATGATTTCCACCTTTGAGAGAAGTATAGTTTACAATTTATCTCCTTCCGAGGACCAGTACTATATCCCTTCCATCTTACCGAATAGAACCAATAATATTTATGGAATTAAAATTGAAGTAGTAAGAGTTAAAAAAGGGTTCATTCATCCTAGAAAATCTTGGTGGGATGCGTCCATTTTGATTTTTAAATTGGAAGATGGAACCATGCGTCTATCTATTTATTATCATAGGATGAATCAGGATATAAGAATGAACTAGTTTCCAATTCCACACATTGATGATTTTTTTGACCAGTTGAGGAGATCTCAGTGGTTCTCCAATACTTATTTGAGGTCAGAATATCAACAATTTTTTGTGAGGAATGAGGATATTACCAAAACATCTTTTAGAAGTAAATATGTACATTATGAGTTTGTTTTTATTCTCATCGTTCTAATGAATTCACTATCAGTGTTCATGGAATTGACGAATCAAGTATTTTAGAAAATTTTAGTTTCTTGTGTGGTGGTATTTGTTGATGTTATACTAGTGTATTCGAGGACAATGGTTGAGCATGAGAAGCACTTAGAGATAGTTCTAGGAATCATGAAGGATGATTGGTGGTTTTCTAAGTTGTAAAAGTGTGAGTTTTGCATAAAAAGGATCATATATTTGGACATATTATTTATGAGAAGGGTGTTATAGTTGATCCTGAAAGGATAGTGTCTTTTATCTTCATGGAACCACCAAATAATATTTGTGAGATACAGATATTTATTGGTCTAGTTGAAAATTTTCAACATTTTGTTCACGATTTCTGATGATTAGCTTCATCGATGAATGCTTTGACAAAGAATAATGTTCCATTTCAATGGGATGAGCAGTTTCAAAAATATTTTGAAGAGCTACAGGGTTGCCTTACATAAGCACCAATCCTGGTTTTTCCAAAATCGGGTATATAATACGTGGTGTTTTGTGACACATCATGGTTAGGTTTGGGGTGTTTTCTCATGTATGGGGATTAAATGTCTGTCTATGGATAAAAAAACATGACATTTCATTAGAAGAACTACCGACACATGATTTTGAGTTGTTAGTAGTGGTTAATGTGATGAAAATGTGTCATCATTGTCTCTTTGATGAGAAATTAACAGTGCTTATCAATAATAATTGTTTAAAGAATATTTTCTCTCAAAAAGATTTTATGTTGAGGAAAAGTAGATGGATGGATAATTTTCTGATGTTTTATTTTGAATTGATGTATACACCGAGTAAGGTAAATTCCGCAGGGGATGCATTACATTTGATGTTTTATTCTTAGATGGTGAAACATGTATTTGATCAGTACCAGTTGATGTCGGTCATAACTGACAAGTGGCTGGAATGTGAGGACAAGCATGATAGAGCAGTTTTCTTTCTAGTCTAATTTCTCACTCATTTTTTTGGGTTCGTTAAAGAGTCACAAATGTTAGATTTTGAGTGTATGTAGATGAGGTCGAAACAGAAGGGTAGAGAAGCCATTGAGGGATGGGATTAGAATGAGAATTTATTTTTGTGTTTTTAGAAATGGATGGATGTTCTGGCGGCTTGTTAAGATAAAATTCATAGGGGTTATCATCATTCCATGTGGGCTATCTATCCTAAAATTTAGAAAAAGTATATGGTGTTTAAAGTGTATTTTTAGTGGGATAGTATGAAAAATCAAACTTGCAATGATTTTTTCTAGATGTTTTACAATTTTTGATGTAATGGTAGAGCATCAGTGGATAGAATGAATATTGCAACCATTACACATCCTAATTTGAAGAGGAAGCATATAGTGATGGATTTTGATATAGGTCTTCCATGAATGGGGAGAAAGGATGATTTTATATGGGTGATAGTGGATCGACTCAAAATTTAAGACTATTTCATTGAAATTAGTGAATCTAATAATGTGTGTGATATATAAAAAAATATTAATATGAGAGTTGGTTTGGAGGAATGATGTTCAATTTTCAATTGTATAAGATACAGATTTTGGGTTCACATCTCTTTTTGGGAAATCCTTGCCGAATAACCTTGTGTCTATGTTGAAATTGAGTACGGCATACCATCCTCAGACATATGGAAGATCTAATAAAATTATAGAAACATTAGAATACCTTATAAGGGGTTGTGTTATTGAATTTGTTTGTTCATTGGAGGAGAACATTATTTTGGTGGAGTTCCCATATAACAATAGTTATTAGACCTCAATACATATGGCTCTTTTTGAAGCATTGTATGGGTGTCTGTGTCCTTCTAACCTATATTGTGTGAAAATGTGTAAAACATCAATGGTAGGATAGAGACTTTTCTAGGATTCTAAATAAAATAACATTTTGATCAGGAAGATAATAGAGATGGATTAGAATTATCCTAAATTTTATGTGGACCATCATCAGTGTTCATTTTCATTCGAGGTGGGTAATCGTGTGTTCTTGAGAATCTCTCATAGTTTTGGGCACCGTTGGTTTGTAAATAAGGGAATGTAATCTCTTAGTTATATAGGGAATTTTGAGATACTGGAGTTGGTTGGAGAGGTGGAAATGTAGATGGAATTACCACCATGGTTTAGTGTAGTGCACATTGTGTTTTATGCGTCTCAATTTAAAAAATATCAGCAAGATCGTGACTGTGTGATTCGTTGGGATCATGTTGAGATAGTTTCAGAAGATTAATTGGTGCTGGTTCCTTTGCAGATTATGGATATAAATGATAAATTCTCACATCTAAAGAGCATCAGTCCTGTTCTGGTTTTGGGGTAGGACAGTCATATTCTAGAGGAAACATGGGAGTGAGATATAGAAATGATCGAGCAATCGTCCGAGTTCATTCAACAATTCAATGGTTCTATACATTCAGATGATTGAATTTCCAAATATGTGTAGAATTTAGCACCCTATTTTTGTGACATGTGGCAATTTTTATTCCCTTTTAATGTATACGATGTGGTTATGTAATTTTTGGGAGATTTTGGGAGAGTTTGGGAGAGTTTTGAAGATATTAGAAAGGTGTTGGAATGTTTTGGAGGCCTTTATAGGGCTACATGGTTTTTAATGGGTAATAGAATCTGTTATATAATCCCACGTAACTTTGTTATATTGCACTCTTAGGAAATTATTATTTTCATTGTTAACACATTGATTTTCAAACTGTGAGATCTAGCAATGGGGCCCATATTTTTTTTTAAAATGGGGTTAGTTGAGATTTTCCTACTATCCCACTATATTTGTAATAAATATTATTGGGATTAAATGTGGATTGAATGCCACTCATATTGGGGAAGTATTCTCTTGTGATTGTTTTGTGGTTTTCTAAAGATCTACACTCCCCCATGTCTTAGTATTCCAGATCTACATTAGTTGCATGTAGATAAAGGGTTATATTTTCCTTAATTGATGATATTAATGATTTTTTACGATATTCAAGGAGATATATAGTGGTTTTGGTAAAGATTATTCCAAGATTTGTTGTGTGGTTTCTCATGGGCCAATATCACCAGAACCCTAAATGTAGGTGGATTCTCTCTAGACTCCAATTTTTTAGAACTAGAAGGAATTTTAAAATTAACTTTTTTTTCTAGAAATAATTTGTGATTTAAATGTTCAAAATGGTTTATAATTACCTTTGGTAACGTTTTGTGGATTTTTGTGGAAAAATGGGTTTTACGTTGAAATGTTCTTGTTGTTAGATTTATAAGGGTTGATTTTAAAATCATTAACATTGATGGTTTTATGAAAATATATTGGTAAAATGGTTTTCAATAAAAATTGTTTTATTTATTTAAATTTAATATAGAATGGATGATGCTTTACGGTTTTTTTTATTATTAAATGGTCAATTGCATGTTGTTGTGGCCATGATGTGATATATGATTGGTTAATGGAGTCTCTATGTTATGTTTGTGACTATAATGATGTTAAATAGTTGGGGAGTACCCCTATAAAAAGAGTATATAGATTTTACGAAAGGTACACCATCAAGGATATGTGGTCAGTAATTACTATATTATTTGAAATGTAGAAAACCTTAATGGATATATTGTTCCACAATGATTGTTTCCTTGTTGTGTGTTGGTGTGAAAAATCAAAACTGTTGTTCTATGTGAAATATTGAGATGGGATACAAAATTGTTTTTTGGGTTCCCCTTTGGTTACATGGTATGGGAAATGGTGTCTTGGAAAGGGTGTGTTTGGCTTATTGGTAATTAATGAAGTATTTTTTATATTATAAAAATTATTTTATATAATTGTGATAATGTATTTATTCAAGTGAAGTGTGTAGGGAATTAATTTGGGGAAAACCTACTGAGTATTTATACTCAAAAAATTCATTATAAATTAGTTCTTTTGTATATGTCATTTTCCAAGATACATGTGTAGGTAATGAATCTCCTTCATTTTATGGTATATCATGATGCATTGGTTGGTTGTGGTGTTTGGACCATTGAGCATGGCATGGAGCTAGTGAGTTGTTTCATAGCATTACTGGGGTTTGGTTTTGCACTAATATACTTTGTACATTAATATTGTTTTGTTATGGATCAGTTGTATTTGATTTTTTTGAAATTTGATGGAATAGTTTTGTTTTCTTTTGGTTACATATAGTTTGGGTTCCTATTTTCAAATGCATTATGTAATGTTTAGGTAATTGATTGTTTTTTTGGTTTGTTTATCTCATGGGAAAATCATTTTCCAATTTATTCATAAACCCATAAACATTTATTTCCATCCTTTGGCACTTTGGGAACGTAACCTAAAGCCAAATATAAATGATCTACCAATCCAAGACAATAGGAAGGGGCAAGGCATTACAAGAAATATCATTTCTTCTAAACCATGAGTGTTCACCATTTTGTAATAGTATCCATACCTTCAAGTATTGGGTTTGTTTGTATTAATTCGATATTTTGTTTTCTACAATAAATCTGATTAAGATTCTTAGGGTTATGTATTACTGGTTTTATTATTTAATATACCTATCATTTATATATATTTTATGAGCGTTTTCTACTAAAATTTTTAGTTTTCATATGATGAAATAATACATCAATGATTTTATATACCTATGGAATGTATCTCTATCATTTGGTATTTAGATAATGACCTTAAATTTAGTAAAATTCTATCAAATCCTAAGAAAATTAATTGGTATTGGTATAAGAAAAATTGTAAAAATTTAGTATGGTTTATTATTTTGGATGATAGGCATAGAGATGAGGTTATCCAGGTATGAATTTTACATGATAAAGAGGAATATATAACCTTTTTATTATGATGTTTAGGTTAAAACAATTATCTTGATATGAAAATTGTCATTACAAACATTTAATCATGTGGGAACCACATTTTTTGAGAATATCTAGTGATATTTTTGTATAATGTATTAGTGAAGAGAATTAAAACAATGATTCAATCATTAATATGTTGTTTTATTTTTTATGATATGGTAAATTAGGATATCAATATTTTGTTTCTTGGAAATGGTTTGTCTTATATAAAAATTTATATTTAGTGTTTCTACAAAAAATTGTAGAATATTTTAAATGGGGTTTTCTCTGAGTTTTAAGATTATCTTTAAATGAATTATGTTCTTTTTTATGAATTCCTAATGTAATTCTATGTGGTTAACTGTTATTTGTGTGGGAGAATAATAATAAATGGTAATAATTCTAATTTTATGTATTTGAAAAAATGGTTATTGGAATCTTATCGATTTTAATTGATTATTATCTATAGAAAAATGAGTACTTAAAATCTTAATTATTTGTTTACTATCTAACCTAAATAAGGATTATTAGTATATATAATGTATAGAGAGAATTTACAAATAATATATTTAATTAAATTATCATAATATATATATGTGTGTTATTATTTTGATATATTATGTGATTATTTGACTTTATTGAATTTTAATATTGGTGCATGATATATGTAATTAAAAAAATTCTTTCTATAAGTTTCATTGTATTTTTTTAGATAATTTTAAGACCAGATAATGAATATACTTTTATTGTTATTTTATGTAATGTAAAATATTATTCTATCATTTCCACTATTAAAACAATCATATAATGTGAAATGGATATATGTTAAATTATTATAACACTAAATATTATTTATAACTATTATGTTTTTTATAATACTATTCATAAGATCATTATGAAATCTATGAAATTCAACTCTTATAGGTTTAATATTTTTATTAATTGATTTTAATTCTGTGGTAACAAAACATTTTAGTTAAATATTTATATTCAAGGATTGTGATATGATAAAATATAGTTAAAAGATGTTTCATAAAAATTTATTTTATTTTTAGTTGTAAATAAATGATTATGCATTAACTTCTTTACATATGAGGTTTAATTTTCTTAATTATTTGTCAATCGTGGTTCAAATAAATTTTTGACACTATTTTTGAGATTTGGTTTTAAGGATAAGTTCTTCTATTCAAGATGAGACTAAAATAATTAAAATCAGCGGTATTTATTTATTAAAAATGTTCTATCTTATAAAAATTTTAAAGTAAATTTTATAATAATTATTTTTTAAATACATATAAGGGTATTAAAAATTTAGAATGGATTTAAATAGACCATAAAACCGAGTTTCTATAATGAAATGTTTTTAATATAAAGACAATCATTATTTTTGTAACTCTATATCACTTCCTTTTAAATTTGGAGATTATTTTCTCATTTTATACCTACGGGTAGATTCTACAACCTGTTAGACACTACAAAAGGTATCCATTCTAAAAGAGAAAATAAGTAATGGGGATAATGATCCCTAAATCCCTCATCTAATACACCTGGATATATTTACTAAAATAAAGGAAATATAAATGAAACATATGGGATTAATTTCTATCAATGTTGTTTACTAGGAATGTAATTAAAAGGAGTAAACATTAACCAAAACAATGAATAAATACTAAATAAATAATAATACATTCAACATAATAAAGAATCTAAAGAATATGAAATTAATAATTTTGATCCATGCTCACCACCACAAAGCATCAATAAATCCTTAACAACTCAAATGAAGTAGTTGAAACTAACACATTAAATAACATGATTTTTTGACAATAAAAAAGATATATACATATATATAAGTGTTGGGTGATCTTAACATGTATAGTCAGAAATATAATCCTATAACCCGTTGTTGTTAAATGTGAAAAACAAGTATATTGTTTCTCTATATATTATAATATGATATAAATTCATTACATAGATAGGTAAAACATTTTTACTTGAATATTATATTTCACTCACTATGTTATAAATAGGTGTATAATAATTTTTAATGAAAAATTAATACATAATATGTTATCCCTCTTCAACATTCCCAATGGGTTTTTGATATCAATCCTCAAAGACTCATATTGGGTGAGTTTCATCCAAAACTTATCCTGAATGTCATGAAATCATATTAAAACTTTTATTTGTTCTATGAATCCTTATATATGATAACCATCATTCATCTTTCTATGGAAGTGTTATCCTGGAATATTCTAAAACCCTTAAAAATTCAATATACCAAAACCTATGATAACCCTATTATATAATCCCTTGGTAAACTATATCCACCAGTACTTGATAAAAGTATGTGATATACCTTAAGCCATTACAGAACACAACAAAATTTATAGTGAGACTAATATCCATCATTATTTGACTATGAACTCGACCAATACTAAAAACCATTATATCCTATGATACAACTACATATAAATTTAATGTAATGAGAAAATATTAGAGAGGGGTAATTTTTCAATACATTACCTCTAGATGATGGATGTTAAAGAGAACACCCAAGAACATTTGGAAGTGATTTTAACTACTACTATTTGAGGTTACGAAAAAGAAATTGTTAAATCTATAATATATCAAAGACAACCAATCTAAGGACACTATTTAAACATAGAGTCATTTGTAGCTACAACAACAAAATACATTATACTAAAACCAAAAATAATTGACTACCAATATGAATACATGAATTATGATTATATTTATTAATTATTAATCCATTAATATTTTTCTATATTAAAAAAAATATTATTTATTTAATCTTATAAATCAATGGATTTGGAACAATTAATTTTCATGAGTATATTGTCATGTATTCCACTATTATGTATGATAATAATTAAACCAGATTATTTATTTATTATTTAATGTAACATTTTATTATTTTTATGGGTACTCAAGATAGCATCATAATCTCCAACATCATTGATGAATATTACATGCATTGAGTAAAAATTTATTTATTTAGTTGGAAACCTATACGATATTATATGAATATTTAAAATCATAGGTAGGTAATTTATATCATTGAGAAAAATGTTCTCTAAAATAATCATGATTGCACTTTTTTCATTAAAACTACTTTTTTCATAGAATAATTTATTCACCCACTACTCATTCTAACCATCACTTCATCCCCAGGAACCCATCCCATTGTTTACAAAATAAACTCGATAATTATATGTTCACAAACATTATCATTATTTTATAAAATAGATCAAATCATGCTAGTAAATAAATACATATGAAAATTATTTTTGACCAATAATTCAATGAAATATATTTCTCATGCATCATGATAGTCAAGTCTCCCGAAACAAATAATTTTGATATTTAGTACAAGATAATTGAATTAAACCAAAATTATTTTAATTACCAAATGGAATTAACGGTTTTATTCATCAAAAGAATACATTATTAATAAAAAAAATAAAAAAATATTGTATATATATTAGAATCCATCATTAAAAAGATTTTACCATTATTACATATATGATATTGTTTCAATAGAATGATAATTAATTATAATGAATTATTTTTTTATTCATGTAATATTAGATGCCTAATAATTTTAATATATTTTTGGCAATTATACATTTCTTAAAAATAATATATGCATAAATATTTCGATAGAAAATTATATAGTAAATACCAAGAGGAGAAATAAATATTACCATAGTAACCTATGTGATCACAAAACCCCAAATCATTAAACATTCATTATCTATGACATGTGATAATTCTTTTATTTCAACTATAATATTCCATATGTATTTAATAATACTAACTATATTCCATTATATGTTAATATCCATTATCTCTTATTTATTTAATTTTTAAGATTAATAATAAAATATTATTAAATTTAAACAACTCATTAGCTATACTATTGGATGAATTTAAAATTAATATTATTAAAATTAATCAATTTCTATTCCATGTGACTTTCATGAGTTTTTTAAACAATAAAATAAAATTCATTCAATGTTTTTTTAAAATTTATCATATAATAATATTTATTTATAAAATACATGATAAATTATATTTTAATTTTTTTAAAATAATAATATTAAAAAAATATTCTATTACATTTGTTTTATCATTTCCATGATTGTTTCAAAATATAATTTGATGATTAAATTACCATTCATATAATTCAAGAATTATTAACTATATTATGTTCAATCAAGTCAGATTACCTTATAATAATAAAAAAAATTAAATTAAACAATTTATAAAATAAATAAATAATAATCAAATCTGATACCCCAAGAGAGATTCACTATTTAGTTCAAAAAAATATAGTGGGGTAAAAGAGTGTTTCACTATACTAGGAAATTCATATGAACTAATTCATCATGATCTCATTAGGGTAACATATTACCATGGTAAATGTTTTCTATCATCTTGAATTGATATAAAATAAATTAGAACTAATATTTAAGGGAACTCTACTTTTCATAATAACATATGCTTGTTTTTATTATAACCAAAAAAATTTTCTATAATTTCTTATTCAATGATCCTTGATATTTTTAAATTAAATTTACTTTTTAAGGTTTTTTTTAATGAATCAAACAATAATGAATTAATATATACATAATAACACAATTTATTTTGGTTTAATATACGAATTCACCATTATGATCTTTTTATTTTCATTAAAATGTTAACAATATGCAATTTAAGGAGAAAATTGGAAAACCATGGATTTTATCAACTAAAGGAATGACAGACCATGACCACCAATCATTCTAAGATACCGTTTGGACTTTCCATAAGAAAAATATTGTATACTAAATGAAAAAATTAAGTTGACATATTATTCGTCCCCTTTAAGAGAATTTGTCTTTAGAAAAAACTACCGAGAATTCCAATTTTACATATTGATCAACTTCACAACTAGGGGTATATACAAATGAATAAAAACACTATAAAAAGAATAAAACTATGGATCCAATACATGAAAATTGGAGTTACCACATAACCAAGAATTACACATCATAAAAACCATAAAGTACTAAAAACATGAACAATAGAGTGACCCCATGAACAAAGGAGGAAACAATATGAAAATATATTGAACACATGGTAAGTATCGTGATCAAATAAAAAAAATAGAATTTGATGTATATAAAATAATCTAATTTCTCTATGTTTTAATGATTAAATTAGATGTTTTTAATATATGATATATTATATCTTATGCCACATAATAAATTATCATAATTGAGAATTTAGAAGAAATATAGTAGGTTAAAATTTGGCCTAAACAACCCCAAATAAAATACCCAATAATCATTTTATTAGAAGAATCTAATCATAATATTTTTGAATTAATTTAAATAATGTTTCAAAATCATTATCAAAACGTGATAAAAACCCTATTAGGGAGATACATTTAAAATAATTCCATATACATAAAAAAATTATCATAGAATAAAAAATAATACCATAATCAATATATAGTCATACACATCCTCTCAACATATAAGAGATAAAAAAATTATCCCAAATTGGAAGATCATTCACTGAAGAACATGGGATATTGAGAACACATATTCATCACACACCTCCATATTTTCTACTTCAGGATATCATGAATCCATTTTCAATAATCCATGTAATGGGTATACCCATCCATTGCATCCCCACGTCAATCCTGAATGCAAATAAGTTCTTCAAAAAATGTTTTATCATCATGTAAATCCATATATCCATAATTGATTATTAGAAAATATTCATGAAGATATCAATGATTCTAAGATATTTGGAAGACATTATTAATTGGACACATATTCATGGGTATATATAAGTCATAATCCATACCTCAAACAAATATGATTAATATTGTCTTGGTCATCCACAAAAACATCTAATTGTGTTTTACAAATCTAAAAATGTTAATTGCTATCATAATAAAATTCTACTAGGTGAGGGTCTCTCCCCCGAACATATATATATTAAATAATGCCTTCCTAAAAAATTTCATATAATACTACAAATATTCACTCTATATGGTCATTATTTTTTTAATTAAAAGTGGTGTTTTTGAATTACTATGATCCAATAGAATGATATATTCCATTCCAAAACGATGTTTTAAATCAATGATTTTGAACAATGTATATTGTCTTCTGAACCCTATAAAGGCTTCTTCTTCTTCAAACCATTTTTTTTGATTTTCTAATGTCCGGTTTGAGGGTAGCTGGTTCCCCTGAAACCGGTTAAGGTTTTGCCGGTTCCCGAAACACTAAAAATCCACATCACCATATCAGGAAATTCAAAATTCAAACTAAATACTTCAAAAATTTAAAAACCATAGCCTTCAACACCTCGGGCCACACACCACCTCGGGCTTCGTCGAATCACGTGATCACCTCGATCCGCATACCTCCTCGAGCCGCGAGACTGCACCGCCTCACCGGCGAGCTTCTCCGTCCATCGTCGACACCACAAAGACATAGTCCCTCCAGCATCTCCACATAAACTCTACCGATGTAATCACAGTGGGAATCAGAAACCTTCAATAACATCACCGGCGAGAACCAACCGCGCCGTCGCCATCACCATCTCCAAATTCATCGCCTCACCGGAGGCACCAAAAGACACATATACGATTGAAAAACTAATCGAAACCACCAATACATCCATACTTCAACTCTCCAAGAAACGAGTTGAAAGGAAGAATCAAAAACCATTTTTGAAGGGCCAAAAATCATAGAAACACCACCCAAGCGCACATGCAACGCCCTGAAACAGAAGATCCCACCACCGCCAACCAAAACAACCACTTCAGACATGGAGAAACCCCACCGCACTCACCTGAGAAAGTCCAGGACCCCAAGCACCGCCGACGTAAGGGTGCGACCATCAGATGTTGAGAAGAACACTGCAGGACACCAGCTTGTTGTCGAGAACGAAACCAGGAGCGCTCCGAAGAGTATGCCGTCGGCGGGGACCGGTCTTACACCCACTGGTCAGAACTCGCAACTACCGAAGCCCAAATAGAAACTCCACAACAAGGGAAGACCACGAAGCCGCGTGACGCTGCAGAGATCCTGGCCGACTCCCCAAGCTCGAGAGGGAACGCCGCGCCGTCCGTAGCGAAGGGCCGACAGCGGTGAGAGGAAAACCCTAGCTCGGGAGCCCTTTACGGGCGCATCAAAAACCAACCCTATAAAGGCTCACTATGTCCAAAATTAATACTCCACTAATATAGAATCATTTATCAATATTATGTGATACGAAATTGGTGAGTTGTCCTTCGTGACAAATACAATTTCCTATACACACTGATATAGTAGAAAAATAGGGATGAATTCCATTGATACGTACTTTATTAAAAACATTGATACATAATAAAATATATAAAATTATACAACCCCTAAAATTTATTCATTGATATAGTGGGAAAAAATTGAGGTAACTAAAATTTTAAATATATATAGGAATACATATTATAGTCAATAATAATACCATGGAATGGAAAACATTCAATTACACTTATTAAATTGTTTTAGGAAATATTCATTCATAAACATGGGTCCTTCCAAAAAGATGGTTTTTTGGAACTAATTATATAATGTATAAAATATAGTTTTGATAAAAATGATACGTTATCACTAATGTGATAAATTATTTAATTTAAATTATTATTACTATAATTAATGTTTAGATAATAAAAATTCCAATGAAAATTGATTTCATAATATTTTTTTATGTTACATTTACATGTTAAATATTAATATTTAAAATTTTAAATTTACAAAACTAAGTTACTTTTGGGATTCGTCAAAATATTATTTTTATAAGTTGAATTTTATTTCTTTATGTAATAATTGATATTTAGGAGGCTATTTAGAAATATTTTTTTACTAAAACTATATTTATTATAGTAATATAATGAACATATTATTACCTAAAAATATATAATTATTTTTAATAAATGAAAAATAAATTCAATGAGTATGAAAATTCATTAGAAAATTTTAATTTTGAATTAATTAAGCCCATGATTAATGTGTTGGAAACACAAGTAATATTATATAAAAAAATATTTTAATTCTCAAATGAAAACATTTCAAAAAATATAGAAATTATATAGAAAAACAATTAATTTCATTTTTATATCATCATGTTCATATTATGTAAACCGACCCATTTTAATATTAGTTATAAAATGATGATTAATATGACTAATGTCTATACCCATTTAAAAATTCAAAGGGTTATATTCAAAGAATTAATTTATAAATGTTGGTTAATTTTTTTTTGTATTTTATATAATTCTTATTATTTCATTTTTACAAATACATAAAAATTTGTTTTTGAACTTTTAAATTACACTTAAGACAATATAATATTTGGAATAAATTGATAAACAAATAATATACTAATAAATAAATATATATATATAGTTAACTGCATAATTTAAGATATATTTCCATTTTTATATAAATTATTATAAATTATATATATAATAAATTTATTTCTATGAAATCAATCTTTTGTAATGGTTATATGGAGAATATTTTAATAAAAAATATATCAGTTAGGTTAAAAATATTACCATTGTAAAGAAATGAAAACATGGAAAATAATGTGGTAAAAGTAATGAAATGTGTATAAAAATTGGTTTCAATGATTGAATAATGATATATTTAGTTTTTCACAAACAAACATTGTTTAACAATTTTATATAAGTTTAACATTAAATATAGTGATTCCATAATTGAAATATCAATGGGTAATTTTAAAAATGTAATTTTATTCACTTATAATAGGGAATTCCATCCACCATATTTCTCCAAACCTTTAAAATAATAATATTTACTAGAATACAATTCAATAATCTCCTAAAATATCTCCCTAGTTCATGTGATCTTTTTTCATACCAAATGAGAGAGATATGGATTGTAATGTTCTTATGCAAGGTAGAATATTTAAATGTATTGGTAATGTTCATATTATGTAAACCGACCCATATATATTGACAACCATATCCATGAATGACATATATTTTTTTTTCACTAACATATATGGTTGGCTCTAAATGAATATTTTTATATTAAATTTTTATTTGTTATATTTTTAGTATTCTAAAATTATACACCATTATCGTTCTTTTAGTTGATCTATAGATGATGAACATGTCACTCATTCATAATTGTAAATTATTACTTCCCCCAAAGTGATGTATCTCAGTATTCACTCAAATTTTTTATTATTTATAGAAACATATTACAACAAGAATTAAATTCATACATAATATTTTTAATATAATAATTTTTTAATAATAATGATATCCTCAAAATGGAATACCTTTCATTAACACAGTCAAAATTTGATTACAAAATTTTGTTTTATTTGGAAAGTTTAACCTCATAAATAAGAAATTCTTGAAATATTATTCTTGGAAAACTAATGAATCCTATATAATAGTAATAATTTATAATAATATTTAAAAATGGTATAATTTTAGTTTATTAATGATAATGTGAATAGAAAATTATGACAGCTTAAGCCAGTACTCCCATATTGAGTACTTCAAAAATAAACATTATATTCATAGAATTGATGTAGATTGAAAATTATCCAATTTCAAAACATAATAACATAAAATACCAGAAGGAGTTTTTGGATCACTTATATATAAAATGTTCATTTAGTTATAGGGATTTGATATATTTAGATACCATCAGACGCAATATAATCCATAAAAAATTATACAAACACTTACCAAACATCACTAAAGAGAAACTCATAATCATGATAACTCACCAATTATATTATTCTAATCAATAATTAAATCAATATAAAATTAATGTTCGTTCTCATGAAAAAAATTCCAAATAATGGGTCTTAAAACATGAGTTGAAATACTTTATCCGAACATATTCTATAAACATTATCATCAAAAAATTTCTTTCATATCTAATATTTTGATGAAAATAATAAATTTAATAAATCACATATTTTCCACTAAAAATTATATAGGGTTATCTAAATGTATAATAAGAAATAAACTTTAAATCATTTATATTATGTTTTTTATAATACTATTTATTTTTAAAATAAAATATACCTTTAAATAAATCCATATTTCTTATTAGAAAATTAGAAATATTGAATGTGAAATTTTTTTCAACATAAAAATTATAATAATACTCTCTTAATGTTAAGAAAACCATGTGATTAATATCAAAACAAAATTTTTAATAATCACATTTAAGAAAATGTCCACTTTATTTTCATGGTTCAGTCAACAATTTTAATCCCTATAATCATCAACTAAGTGGAGATTTTTTAATAAAACATTATTTCATGTATTTAAATTCATATTATAAATAAATAAAAAATAAAATATCAACATACTCAATTAAAATATATTTATTTCAAAGAAGAAAATAGTTACATATCCAATATACATATTTTTTTTCACATTATGTAAAACAAAGACATTCAAAAAAATGTATACAATAATATAAAATAATGGAAAACATATAAAACATAATTTATAATAAACTTAAAAAAATGATTTTGATAATATTCATAGATTGAAAATGAAATATATAGTGCATAACCTTATAATTCATGTAATCTTGAATAATATCAATGATATTTAATGATATTTTCAAACATAAAATGATATTTTTAAGAGATTAATCATCCATTCAAGTCAAAACTATACTATAAGGACATGTAAATTTAAGGGAAAAAATAATATGGAATATATATATCATAGAAGAGATATTTGAAGATATAATTTTAAAATAAATCATTAATATAATTTTCCATTATTTTAGGGTTTTATTGAAAAAAATTCCATTACATTAATGTTTTTACCATGATGAAATATGAGTTTATTAAATTTAGATAACATACCCAATAAATGTTTTTCAAAAATAAATATTTAATAAAATCTCTTTCCCAATTAAATATGGTTTTTGTAAAAAAAAATATTTATCAAAAGCACACCCTCAAACTAATTTCACAAACTAGATATGTTATTCAATTAAATAAAAATAATGCAATCCCTTATTGATCCCCTTCTTTGAAAGTTGGAATCCTCCAATAAATATTACATTTTTCACACATTTCCTATTGAAAAATAATAGAGGATCTATATGGATGTTTGTTGGGTAATAGCCTGATATAATGTTATCATTAAATATAAAACCATAAATATTTATTTATATTTAAATATTAATAATATCAATGTTCCAGTACATCTCAGTGGTATATTTTATAAAATATCTTTTAAATTGTTGTTTTTATGATAAATAATTTTGTTATTATGCTAATTTCATGAATCTAACCAAATCAATATTGTGGATTTTTTTTGAGAATTTAATATTCAATGAGACTCCAAATTAGATGAATTCTTGTTGGTTGATTTCCTTTTTGTTATAGATAATTATAGGGATCAAAATCAGGTAAGATAACTAATAATCTTCATACTCATATCCTGTTTCATTAATAAAAATAAACATTCAATAAAATCCAAACGTTTGATAATATGATAATGACATATATATATATATATAATTTGATATTATTTGAAAATTAAATGTGAGAAATAAGACATCATGATGATTTAGGATTGTTTTCTGAGTGAGTGGTTACCTCTATATGGATACTTCTATACTATCCAAACCTGGGTTCCACACGCTTCTGCCTCGAGCCGATTCTCCACATTCCCTCACGTGATCATCAATGTATTTTAGAGGCTTTTGACAGGTGGAAAGGTTATTATATTGTTCCTGGAGAAACTATACCCAATTTTTCAATATAACACAATAAAATAAATAAAAACATTATCCAATAATATAAGCATGACAATAATGATAACAATATCACATGATGAAAAAAATAGGAATGTAAAATATCCATACTAAATTGTAGATATTCCATGCAAATGTATGTGTCATGTTTCAATATAAACAACCCAATATAAATAAATTCATCTAAAACTCCAACGTAGGTCATAACCTACATCTAGTTCACTCATCGATTCTTAATCCCATATCATCCATCAAACATACGGTTTCCATTATCTTATCCTGAAAAAATGCATCCTATTTGGATATCGATCAGGAAAACTGAGTAGGGTGTGAGAGAAAATTAGTTGGCCACCAACATAATCGTCTAAAACAATATACACTCCAAAATAGTGCATGAAACTGTATAAATAAATAAGATCAATACATAAGTAAATATTAAAAAATAACAATTATTTAGTATCATACAACTTAACTCCCTAGGTTATTGAGGGAACCCAATCAAAAATATCCGTATACACCAATTCCAGATTCTGATGTATTTCACATATATAATTAAAAATTCATAATAATAAAATGGTCTTTCATTAACTGTTAAATTCAATTCATTTCAATGAATAATTTTAACAATTGTCTAATGAATGTCATTTGTGGGTAGAACATCATTTTGAGCACCTCTTGGGTATTTGGAGTGTTCATCTATGTATCACACCCCATGGGTATTGGGATCATTAGTCCATGTCCCATAAAATTTTCAGGCATTCCATTGGTCACATAACATAATCATTATAACCCTGTAAGTATTTGGACACTTAGTATATTTCCCACAATCATATTTTAGTCAATATAATATGGGGTTTTAGAGCATAATTCAGTGTAACACAATATTATATCAAACCAGTTCATATATCCCATTTACCACTCTATCAAATTAATCAATTAAAAAATTAATTAATTAAAAAAAGTCCATATCCATATCATTCGATAAATTAATTCAACCATTAACGAATCACTTATATTCCATTAATTAATCCAAAATTTTATTAAACAAATTAATGGTTGTATAATTATTAAAACCTAAATTATTTAATTTAAAATCTAATAAGTCTACTACAATAAACTTCCATATCCCAAAAATTTATCAATTAATTAAATTTACAATTATTTATATATGTTCAATCAATTTCATAATCTCCACAATATAAATTATTAAATTTAGTAAATAATCAATACAACTCTACAAAATCAATATTCAAATAATTAACTCACCAATAAATTATTTCCATATAACCCATAGTTTAGAGGATTGAATCCTCCCATTAATAGAACATTGTAACAACTTGACCTGGGTGGCACATATAGTTGCCCGAGGCTGGGTTTCAAAATGACCTCATCAACGCCTCCATATATTCTAGATGATTTCAACTAGATGTGAGGGTTTAATATTGACCATTGAAATACTACACACTATTTATCAATGTAACTAAATAGAATAAATGAAAAACAATATCCAAAAACATAACTATGACCATAATGATACTAAAATCACATGATTACCAATATTCTGAAAGACAATATAAAAAATAATAAGTATATATTCCATGACAATGTACATGTCAATGTTAATCTATAAAACCAAAAATAAATAAAAACCACAAAACTCTCTAGTAGGTCCCAAACATTGGTTGCCTCCCATATATAGGACCCATACAAAATCATCCAATAAACAAATTTCCCTTTCTCTTATTCTATATGGATATCATTAATTATATTATAATACTAATTTGGTATCCCATGTAGGGTGTGAATATAACTTAATAGGCCACAACTAATGAAAGAAAAAAATACCATTTAATAATAGTTTTTGAGGTTTTATGATGAAATAAGTTCAATGACTATGTAATCATTTATCACATTATCAATTTTTCTATATATAACCACATAATACCTTGGATTCATAAGAACTCTTGACCATAAATGCCAATATTGACCCATGATAGAGAAAAACAATTTAAATATATGTTAAGAATTCAATAAAATACAATGGGTATTCCTTATCCATTCATTTTAATTATTTGTCATGGTTAATTGGAACCATAGTCTAATGAAAATCTCATGGGTGTATGACTTCATGTCTGGAACCCTAATGGGTTTTTGGAGTGTTAAATTTTATACCATACCTATTGGGTATTTATAACATAAGTACCTATCAGATATAATATTCGTTCATGCCATGGGTACTAGAACGTCATTTTTTGGATCCCATGGGTATTTGGAGAGTCATATCATGTCCCATAATCCTTTCTTAGTCAGTAATGTATGTTTATTTAGAGCATCGGTCAATGTCCCGCACTTTTGAATAAAAAATCATATATATCTCACATACAAACAATTCACATCAATTAATTCAATAATTAGTCATTCTAACTCAAAAATTCCATATTCATATTTTTATATTAACAAATTCAAAAAATAATTAATCAAATCCATTTAATTAATTAATCTAACATTTAATTAACCACACAGATGGTTGTATAATTTGGAAATCATCCATTAATTAATCAAACAATTAATTAATGTAATCACAAAAATTTACATACCCCAATACAAATAAATTAATTGAAGAATTAATTAACCAATTTTAACAAATATAATAATTTTAAATGTTCCATTTGAATAATTCAACATATAATTAATATTATCACATAATCAAAATATTGATATAATTTTGTAAAATTTTAATTATTTCCCAAAATCCCACAAATCATTATTCTTAAAATGAATTTATCAATTAAATATCCTCATTTCCCCAATTCCATTAATTATTTAATTTAACAAAATAATTAAATCAATTAAGAAAATCATGTCCTAAAAATACTATAGAAAATTATTTTTTGATATAGAGAACTAAAATCATGACTATATGATTATAATAATATACATACTACAATAATTCATTCATAATTTTCAACTTCTGATGAATCCTCAATTTTAAGGGGATTAATCATGATCACACTATTGAACCTGATACATAATCCGAATTTAGATCTATAATAAAACAGATCATGAACCATTAATCATATATCTAGATCTAAAAATCCTTGATCTATATACTACAAACGAATAATAAATTTCCTTGACAAATATAGATAATAATAATAACAATGGGAAACTAAATTATTTTAGATTCACTTAATAAGAATGGTTCATATCTACAATATGGGCTTCAAATCACAATGAACAGAGAACAGAAGACTTAATAAGACTTATGAGAGCCCCAAAAATTTATAATGTTTTATTAGGGCATAGTTGGGGTTGATTTGGAGTTAAAATTGGGGTTTTTTGTATTTTTAACTACATTTTGGATTAACTAAAACTATTTAATTCGTTTCTTGGGCATCACATCTTGAATTTATAAAATTATGTTCCATAACAGTTCACCAATTCTGGGGGGTGGGGGTGTACACAATTTCTCCATGTAGGGAACATAGTTTTTAAAACAGTTCACCAGTCATACAAATCATATCTATGCATGGATTCATGGTTTTCTAATGTTATGGTGCATAGTTTGGGAAATATTTGTGTCAATCATACACATGATCCGTCCAAAAATATTACATTTTCACCCAATCACACCCAAAGTTAAAAAAAAAGAAAATTACTCAAAAAAGAAAAAGTATATCTGTAAAAGATCTTGTGACATCTCTTGAAATTTCCTAGATCAAAAAATTTATTTTACATAGAAATCTGAATATTTTTTTAACCCTTATGTATACTCATAATTACCTATATTTGAGCAATAATTTTCATGGATAAGATTACATAGTAATTCTATAGGATTATGTGATGATTTGATGACCCTCACACACGTTATGTTATAGGAATAATACCCCTGTATAAGAATATAGTTACATTTATAAATGATTTTTAACTGGAATTACTATTATATTACAGTAATTTTAACATTACATGATGAGTAGGTTTCCCTTATATAACCCATTTACGGAGTGAATCACCCTTACCCATGACAATCATTACCGTTATATGGGTTTTTTGCATTATAACTACCCATATCTTTTGTTCTTATAAACATATATAAGTTGGGATCTAACCTTATGTTACAAGTTCATTGGGGATTATAAGTATGTGAGATTTGGTGACCCTGACAAGTTATATATGTACCAGTATACAAACTGCTTCTTTCCCTTATGAGAGCCCTTCCTCACCTTCAATGAACACACATACCCTTACATTGAAAATGGGATACCAATAATTCATATACATGTGATGGATATTTTGGCTAACTATTACACATATATACCAAATGCCTATAGTATTTCCAAATTACCTTTATGTAGGGTTTGAATACAATTGTTTAACTTTACATAAAATATATTTTTCAAAAGAATAATATTTGATGTTTAAAATTATAAAATTATAATACTAAAAATCATATTATACATTAATTTTCATAATATTTTAATATCATTTCATTAAAATCATGTTGTTCATATATGTTAAAATTAAATATATTTATTCTTATAATTACATTAACATAACTGTTTCTTTTTTATTTTGTATTTATTATATGTTATAATTATATATAATATACATACATAACAAATCAAAAATTTCATAATAATAGGATTGATATTCATCAATATAATTACATATATATATTCTTCATATTAATATACTTCATAATAATGTATTTATAATTAATATTTTCCTTTTTTAGTTAAATGGTATATTATGATTATAATTTATATTATTCATTTTTTATCATTTCTGATAATATATCTTAAAATTACAAATTATTTTAAAATAATATTTTAAAAAATAATATAAAATTAAATATGGTGATCATATTATTAATTTTTCTCTAAGTCACGAGTATATTACACACATAAGCTATTAACATAAATTTAATAACATAATATTTTTCATAAAAAAATATTGTAATTTATTTATTTGTTAATTACATTCCTTTGAAATGATAATTTATTAATAATAACTCATATATTTTTTATATTAATCTAAATAGATTTTTTTTATATTTATGAAGAATGATGTTGAATTAAGATATAATTTATTTTTTTGGTGATTGTATAAAGAAAATATCATCATGTTCTCATTAAATATATATTATTCTATTAATTATAAATTTTTTGATTGATTATGAAATTCATTTTGGCTATATTTTTTTAGATGTTAAATTCTTTTCCCTTAAAATATTTTATTCATTGAAATTATTATTATATATATAGTTAATTATCCATTTCATATCTATAAAATTAACATTAAAAACCATATGATCCCTAGAGTTTGTCCAAAATTTTATGTTCTTTTATATAATAATATAAAATTTACCCTAAATAAGCCAATAAATAAAAACACATAATAAACATAAGGGATATATTAATATATGTTTCTTGAAAAATAATGCAAACTAGGTTCCCTAGATATCTTATTGCCGAAACTATCATGAATATCTTAAAAACATATCTAAAAATTTCTATGAAGTTACAATTATTCTTAACTACTATCATTCTATTCATAAATGTTTCCTAAATCATTTATAGATACCAAATTTGAGAGAACCAAACCCCAAAAACTAGATTTGGTTCTTAAAATATAAAATTTATATTAATTTAAATGATATTGAAAAAAATATTCCAGTTTATACCCTTTATAATATACAACAGAATAAATACTATACAAGATCAAATATATGAACTATTATATTATTTTTATAGTTTTAGAGGAATGAGAGACTGTAATACATATAATTCTTTCTATAAAATAAAACCAACACTTTTCTAGAATCAATAGAATTATAATCCAAATATAAGTCATTCCCCATTGATCTCATACCCATCACTATACCCATGAAGATAATTTCAAAAAATATGGTGGTCACAGAATTTATTAGTATTGCAATTTGAAATTTGTGGAGAAATATATTTCATTTAGAAAATATATAATTATTTTCAAATATTTTATTTGATCTCAAATATAATATGGAATATAATAAATTGAGAAATCCCATATTTTTCCATATTCAAGAATTTTGTATTTTCTAAATTCATAAAAATATATTATTAATAAAACATTTAAAAGAAATTAATTTTAAAAAAGGTTATATTTTTTTAGATATATAATATTTTATGAAATAAATCCATATTTCTCCTTCAAATCATAAAATTCATCAATTAGAGAATAATATATTTTTATGAAATTTAATAAAACATGAGAACAATTATCAAAATCATGTTGGAACTAGTAATATTGAATTTTAAAACAAGTCATTTACTTTACAGTCAACTTATGATTACGGGTTTAGTCCTAATTCATCATCATCATAATCAATACCAAAATGCCAAATTTTAAATAAAACATTTTTATAAATCATTCCATTATCATTAAAAATCTATTAAAAACAACCGTCCAAAAACTAAAATTCTATATATTTTATTTTCAATGATAAAAAAATTTATTATCTAATATACAAAACAAAATACTTCATAACGGAAAACTAATACATTTATAAATAATATAAATATTCTAAAAATAAATGAAAAAAATATAAACAATTATTTGAAAATAAGCTGCAAAAATATTTTAAAAATATATATAATGTTAATAATTTTATACTTTATTTTCATAAAATACATCAACTCATCAATGGAATCAACAGTATTTAAAATATAATTTCATATGATAAATAATATTTTAATCACATAAAAACATCCTTGAATGAAAAATTTTATTTATCAAATGTGTTATCATTTAAATGTAAATCTTAATAAATTAAACTCTCATAAAATATTTCTTCTATTAATGAATTTTAAATAATATTTATAAAATAATATCCCATATAATAATAGTTTTAATATAGACATTTTCCCATACAATAAGGTATTTATGAATCACAAAATTGTAGTTTATTAGAAAAATAATTAACATACCTTATGACATGTATTCTAAAATAAAAAATAAATCATATCAATATTAACAAACAACATATGTATTGGGAAATTAATTTTATTATGAATAAATAATTTCAATTTCATTAATAATGTATGATAAATGAATCTTCAGTTTGAAAAATACCTCAGAATCTTCTATAGTTCCCCTCCTCTTATATATTCCAAATATAATTATACATTTACTTCTTTCTGAAAGGCCCTATAAATATACAAATACGAATATATAAATCACTTTTATAGTTTCAAAAATGAATAGAAATTATATTTAAATAAATAGTCTTTCACATTTATTTATTTATAAAAAACAGGTATATTAATTTTGGGACACCTCATGTAGTAAATATTTGAAAAAAACATTTAGATCTATTTCTACATTAAATATTATTTCCATTATTATCATACCATCTCATATCTACATTGATAAATACTATTGATCAATATATCCATTTAATATTCCATAATTCCCTATATATATTTCTTTCATAGATTTTTGGCTCTTATGTTATACATAATAATATGGGACTATAACTTGGTGAGATTATTGATTTTGTGTCTATTTATGTGAGATGTAACTAATAAAAATAATTCACCATAAAACAAATATATATTGATATGAGAATTAAATATTAAATATATATATTATTTCAGTAAATATAGATATATTAAACATGGAAGACAATTAAATGATATAATATTATATAATTGTTATTAAGATCTTAAATTTTTGTTGATATTACCCTTATATGTAATTTTAAGAAAGATTTTGTCCCTTACATATTATTCATATTATACATTCATTCAATTATAATTTAATTTATTTCATTTATACAGTTGTTTTGTACAAATACTTGCTGTTTTGAAGACCAATTTTGTAGATATATTTTATAGAGAATACCTATATTTATTAATAATTCTTCTATTACAAGATGTGATAAAATGGAAATACTTTTACATGGCCATATTTATAACCATACACTAGGTTTAGGATATTCCTAAATAACTCATTATCAAATAATTTTTCCCTTATGTAGATCCCTTTTTAACATTATGTGGTTTTTCATTTTGAATAATCGGACTTAAATATACCTTAAATACCCTTATATAACTTGGGTGACTACCCATATGAGATAAGGGTTAGAGGGTATTTCATTTTCATGAAGTCTAGATACACTTAAACAGCATACAATTACCTAAATAAAAGACAAATCATTACCATATGTGAGCTTAACCAAAACTTATGTGAATAATCATATGATGATTTATTTTACATTTTATCTTGGTTAATATTATTAGATAGGTAAATGTCAGCATACATTTATACTAGTATATCATACCCTCACATGGGATTCTAACAATAATTATAGTGTGTTTTAAAACATTTGATTACACTTACATATATTTTATTTTTTTGGAGAATATTATTTAAAATATTAAATTATGTAATTATATTTCTAAAAATCATATAATCCATTATTTTTCATAATATATTACCACTATTATATTGTTAGTATGTTATAAATTAATGTAAAACTTATAAATATTTGTTCATAGAATTATATTAACATTGAAATTTAATTATGATAATTTATTATACTTATATTGACTATAAATATAGTCAATCTTTTGTTTCAATAAAATTATAAATTATGTTGTTCATTATAATTATCCTTATATGTATATATGTAAATATTTTCAATTAATATGCCTCAGAATAATTCTTTCCTAATTAATATATTAATTTTCCTAATATTTTTTTCATAATGATGAAAATGTATATTTATTATTTAATTTCATTAATCATAGTCATTATAATTATTTAGGAATATGATCAATTAATATTAGATTCATTCATAATAAAATCTCAAACATTTTTTATTTTTTATTCAAAATTTTTGATCTTATAAATATATTACCCCACACATTATATAAATATATTTTTATTAAAATATAAATTTCACAAAAAAAATTAAATGTACATTTTGGTTATTAATAGTTACATACACTTGATTTTAAATTTAATGAAGAATGGTTTGTAATGTTTTTAACCAAACTCAAAAACATATTATTATTTTCTATTATAAATAATGGATGTGTGATTGAATATATTTTAATTTTTCGAGTGAATATCTAGAAATATTTTATTCAATTTTGTCAACAATATAATTCATTTTATATTAATTATAGGAGTATTATTTTATGATGAAATTTATTTATTCTATATTTTTTCAGATATTGCATTCATTAAACATTAACTAACTAAATAAATTAAATTATAATTAACCAAATACATTTTTAATTACCTTTGTAACCTTTATAACCATAACATTAAATTTAATATAGACAATACATGTTATCAATCCATTAATTTTATTTCCTCCAAGTAAAAAAATTATAGCACAAATAAACCGTTCACTACAGACACATACTAATGGAAAGGGTTTTATTACTAAAAATTAATCCAAAAATTACATATACAAGGATCAATAAATAACATATTAACATAATTTTCATCAGTAGCGTAAATTATAATCGTCAAATTTATTAAAAAAAACATTACTTAAAATTTATTTTCCTAATATTTAATGATTTGTAACCCCAATCTAATAAAAAATGATGTACACCTGAACCTACACTCCCAAATTTGTTTCTTAATGATTAGATAACATATTGGCAGATTTTTTATTGATAAATGATACCCAATTTTAATCCATCATTATATAAAACGTCAAAAATATATTTTTGATCACTCATATTAAAAATAAAATATTGTAATAGAGTTTTGGAGGCATATAATAAAATAATATATATCACATTTGATATCAAATTCAATGAACACTTATCGATATTAACTGAAGATTGGACCACTATTGAGACTGTTCACCATTGATCATAAACTCATCACCATACATATAAAAAAATATTTAAGACATTGGGTGAGCCCTAACAAGGTTACAATGGGTTTTAAAATATTTTGTGATATTATTTCTCCATTATAATTAAAAAAATCCTTTTAATGCATATTATTATACATAAAATACATTTTTATCAAATATTAAACATTTGGTAAAAACCTTATTTTCCTAATTAAAAATATAATTGGTTTATAAATCTATAGTTATATATAAATTTGAAATTGCTTAATAAAATTTGATTAAAAAAGTATGAGTTTTATGAATAAAAATAACAGATGAGTGAAAGTTAGTCTATCATTATTATTTCATTTTAAGGGTTTATTTTGGGTGTTTAAATATGTTTTCACAATTATTTTTTCCCAATGTATCTAATTAATGTATTATAAAAATTCATGTGGCTCTAAAATTCATAAAATTTTATTATACTACTTTCCAAAGGATGGTTATCCTTTGGGTTTTCAGACCCAATGGTGCTAAAGAAGATCCATTTTTCTATAGTATGTGAGGTATGTCTCATCACACAATTTGGTGGGAACTGATTCCTAAATTCAGAATCACATACATATAAATTATTTTTAAAATATTATATTCCTAATCCTAATAAAAGACTATTATCCCTAATATAATGATAATATATTGAGTCTTTCCGTGTATAGTGGTTGTTCTATTACATTGAACACATATATGTATATGAGGATCTTCATTTTCTTCTCATGTTTTTTTTATAGAAATGGGTAGATGATTATATTTTGATGCTATATGATAGGTCACGTAGGAATTTATTTCCATACAGGAAGGTGATTAATATTAAGATGAAGGGATCAAACCTTTATGATGCGTCATATGCATCCTATTTATAACTGTAATCAAACCCCATATAATTTCATTCAATTGTTCATATTAACATTAAGTTGATAAGTCAAATATGGGGAAATTTTTTCATTGGGTATGGAGTTTATCCTTAGGTTAGAATACTATATATCATATTTATATAATTATTCATAGTCACCATTGATTTTTTTATCAGTAAAAAATATTATTAGTATATACCCTTTAATGGGGGCATTCATATATTAACTATAAATGTTGATTACATTATGATATTTCCTTCTATGGGGGATAATTCTTTATTAAAATGTTATGATTAATGAAATTACATATTACTAAATGATACATTCTAGGTGTGGGATATAATAGTTATATAGTAATTAGTCACTGAGTACATATATGTGGAACTTATGCACATAGGTGGCCATTGTAGGGATATTGATATAGAGATTGAGGCTGATGAATGCATCCTATGTATCATGTTTATAGATGAAATAAATGTAATATACTTTGAGATTTATTCTCAATATATTGATATATTTTTCAAGGATATGAACCCATAATATATTTTGGTTCCTAATGGTTTGATTGTCGGACACATTTAGGGTCATACACAAAGGTGGATTCTAATTAGAGTCTAGGAACAATGAAGGATTCAAACATATCTTGATTATATTTGGAATTAGAATACTCATAATTAATTTGGGTTTAATCCCCAATATGTGCAATTGATATGTTTATTATGACCCATGACATTTACATGATATGTCTAATGTATATGTCCAACATTTTTCTAATGTCTACCAAACATGTCTTCATTATCTAGGTAACATGTATGGGGTGGAACCGAGGCATGTATGAGGATGTATGGAAAAGTCCTATTTCACTAAAAGACATGTGAAATGATGACTTCATGATCCAGTTGAATTCTCTACAGACATCACATGATTTTTTGGCATGTTTATGGAAGGTCTCATGAACTAGATGACTTGTCTAGATGGTGGTACATGACCTTCTTCACATTTCTATAGTGTGATTCATCAATTTTTTAGTTTTTAAAGAGGTAATATAATGACTGGGATGACCTATCATGATGGTGTCACATGACCCTAATGACATGTTCATAGGGAATCAAAAGATTATGTTGAATTTTTTAGAGGACATTAGAAGATCAGGATGAAATTTCCTCCAGACATTGTGAGACATGGGTGGCACATTTTGGTGTAATCTCATCACTTTGTCAACATAATCATATTTATTTTCATGTCATGGTTGACATATACTACCGTTGAATCGTTATCAGGGTGGATCATGACAAGAACATGACGAATAGTGTATCATTTATCACATAATTCTTCCATATTTCTAAGTATTTATTAGTATTTATTACAAATTTTCCTTAAGGAATAAAACAATTTAGCTTACATTGGTTTAGTGTACCTAAATAGAATGTGGAAACTATTTTTAATGGGGAAAATGAAATTTCATGAGTATTTCATGCATTTTGTATAGTGATAATGTCGATAACACATTAATGTTGTGTAATCCCTTCAGTTTTTCCACAATATTTACCAACCAGAAGACCCTTTTGACCGCATGACATTCCTCTATTAGAATTTCTTTCTTATGATATATGGAAATTTTAATTCATGATTGTTTTTTATGATGGTGGTATTTATAACCATTGTCACTCAATTTATACACCACCTTTAATGGATGGTATCTCCAAAATATGAGATAGATTTAGTGGAGGATTTTTTTTAGAACGTGTTTCACATGATCGTATGATTGGTTATACATATCATCGCCTGTTGAAAACAACAATGAGATCTTTTATACATTTCAATGTTTTTTAGGACCCACCCTATCAATTGGGTCATTCTTTATCATATTGACATGTCAAAGATACTTCTAATGGATAGTAAAAAAATTATAGTTGCCCTTGGGAGATTAAGACACCCAGGGAAGGTCATTCATGTGATCAGAGAAGACTTTTATTGAATTATTCATGAGGCACATGTAGCTATTTAAGTGTGCCTCCATGTAATTAGGATTGAACATCAAGGTCCCTCTTGAGATCATGTTGGCTTTTCCAGGGTAAATACATTTATCAATGGTGATTAATCATGGTGAATAACCCCTTTCAATGATGATCATCCAAACCTCCCATCTCAAGAGGATTCAAAATTTTTCTATTTCATTTTCATTTATATTTTATAAAGACTATGGATTCCATGATTTCATTTGATTTTTGACATTTAAAATCACTCTACTTGTCCAAAATGTGTCACTTTTCAAATGATGTATTTCATGATGGTGCATGAGTATTATCCTAGTCAATACCTATACTTTTCTATAGAGTATAAGAGGAAATAATTTATATAATTTGAATGCCTCAGTCCCATTTCATAATGAAGGGGGAATGAAAAAAATTATATGATGTGAAATGGTAGAAAAATCTTGAGGGGATTCAAAAGGAATTTTGAGTCCCATAAGCACATCATGTGAAGGCCAACATACCTCTCTACCGTGTGAAGCACCCAATGTTATAAACCTTTATTTTCTAAATTGATTTGGGTGACTGTCAGAAATACGTCGATCGACAAACCACATGATCATAGGATCACTCCTGGAACAACCACATTTTCATCAAATAATTTTTTCTATCTCTCATAAGAACATGAGATCATTTCAATTGTTCATTTCATGATGAATTGAATTTCATGAGCAACAGGCAGTTTATTTTCTTGATCATCTGAAGGACACACAATCATGAGTCCATATCAATGATTTATGATCAAAATATTTCAACATATTTACTTTCTATTGTTTTCGGATAAATTTGTACATTTTCTTTGGTTATTTATTCCACTATATATTTTATTATTCTCATGTGGTGGTAATAAAAAAATCTACCCCCCCTTTCTAGTGATATCCATAGGATGAAGGTCAATGATTTGAGGAATGAAAATGCCCACCTGAGTCATTGGGACATCCACAGACCAGTGTCTTGTGAACTATTTGGTATCCTGCGAGATCATTGGCATTCCACATGATATAATATATATAGGGAAACAAAGGGTAGATCATTTATAATGTTACTTATAACTCTACATATATAACGATTACTTCTATTACATGATTTGATTACAATACCTCTTCTTAAGGACCCATTATCAAGGTCTCAATGTTAGAATGAATCAAAATATTTGTTTCAGAACATCTTCTCATGAAATTTGGTCATATTTTTACAATGGATGACTGACGTTCCTCAAATCATGTTCAGATGAATCACATATCAATTATTTTTAATTTCATTAACCATGACCACAATCCTTGGTTGTATGAAAATATTTTAAGGTTCGACATTACATAGTAACCCATATCATTGATCCCACGATCTTTTTTAGTTCAATTTTAAATATCAGTGTTATATAATCAGAAGTCATATAATGAATGATGTGGTCATGATATAGTTTATTGGCCATGTGATCTATGAGGTCTCAATGGATCATGAATTTCACCATCCCAATATTAGATCTTATAATCATTAATCCATTTGTGGTTTATGATTATCACATGATTATTTTGAATTATTGTATGGATTTACTAACCATCTTCCTTGTGGCCAATTGTTTGGTATTGTTGGCTTCCAATTCATGTATTCTTTCAATGAATTTGGATAGAGAAGAGATGGATCATTATAATGCATTTTTTCATGAGTGGATGCTAAATGGTATTCCATTGTTGATTCATCATAGAAAATCATAATAGTTATTATGGTGATTAACTTCATCAAATATCCACTCTTAAACTTTCCACCTATTTAAGGGGTTTTCATAAAAATGATTCTCATATTCTTCCCCCATAGTCCAGAATTGTGAATCTCTCATAGATTTTGTAGTCCTATAATTCATTTCAGGAAAACATATCCCATATTGGTATTTTCATTATGGAGGAAAATTGTACATATGAGAATATGTTGATATTCAATCCCTCTTAATTTTGAATTAACCTTTCAATGAATTTATTCATAAATCCGAATGTGCATCTTGATAAAAATCCAATTTCCCATTAATTAGTGGATTATGTGTGTTTATAATTGGGAATAATGATCAAGTGGGAGATACATAATGGATTGGGGTTAGACCTTCTAGGTAGAGTATATTGCCTATTTATTTTCCACAGAGGTGATATAACACAAGAAGTATGGCTCCATCCATATCTCAAAGCCTTTTCCTAATATATCAAGGGCTGGATGGAGTACATGGATAGTCATTAGAGTTTAAATTCAATTTCCCCCATTTCTTAGGATACATTTTTGATGATTTTCTAGAATATCATGTATATTTTCATCATATAAATGCCAAGAGATATTTTTGATGAGTCCCTGCATTTTTCACATGGGATAACAAGGAGAGAATACCCCATCTCTCCAAAGAGTTGATCTGGTTGGATGAAAATTCCCTTTAGAAGAACCCACATGATGTGGAAACCCCCTTAGATGCAGTGAGAAATACATTTCTGCATGAATTTCATTCTCATCCACAGTCTAAGAATCTAATGGTTTCACCTAAAAGGAACTCCCATAGTGGTGAGGGTTCCCGTTACCCCACATTTGAAGAAGAATCATTCAATATATATGGATGAGTGGTTATTTATGACATTCAATTTTACATTTAGTTATACATTTATCATTCCATATAACTATTTAGGTATCCTCTTTTGGCAATGGAAAAGGTTGACATCAAACTCCCCACAAATATGATTGAGCCCTATATAAAGGGAGGGTAATGTAGTAGGTTATACATTCTTATGCTTTCGAAATTATATCACCTATTATAAAAAATTTATTTGGGAAGTTTACCATAAATAATATTTGGTCCGATTAAGGTATTGCAGATTTGGATGGGGGTCCCATGGGTAATTATGTGTACCTGAGCATCAAAAGAATCACTGAAGATCCACTCAAAACATTTTTTTCATTACATAAGAAGGGTGATGCTTGTTCAATAGATGTAATGGGAGATTTGGAACTGCACGAGTCTTCATAAACCTTTCTCATTCAAGACTTATAGTAATAGGGCTAGATGACCTAATTTTGAGAATAGTGGTGGTTTCATTATGGCTAGGGCCTATATGATGTACATGCTTGAGATATTTCTTTCATCCCATATTTATGGAATTATACATTGTGAATGTTAATCATATATATAGTTAAATATTTAGTTTATGTGTATTTATATTACATGTCATCTCCCTCCCCATTCATGTTCGATATGATAGTCATTTAATTATGGGTATCTATTTCAAGTTGGTGTTCACCGTAGAGGAGAGTCTATTTCATATAGACATACTTGCATGTGATGTCAAGGTTGATTTACTTGGAAATTATGTTGATATATAGATCATATAATATTTTAACAAAAACATTTCCACCTCATTACCTATACTTCCATGATTTCCACTAACATCCCAAGGCATTTGAATATCTGACATAGAGTGAACCAACAACATTGACAATATAATGTGAGGAAGTTATGAATTTACCCTCAATTAATTATGCATATATAATTGTCTACTAGAATAAATGTGAAAATTGTGGTGTTGTTGAGTGAATCCACACCTGTAGAATTATTTCCCATCACATTTTTACAATGACAATTTTAGAGTAATAATAACTATAATGTGGTGTTATGTGGACTATTCTTCTATAGATAGGTTTTTATGAATAATTTAGTCAAATTAATACTCCTTATAGTGTCACATTTGATTTCCATCAAATTTAATACTTCTCCTTATATCGAGACCATGATGAAATGATAGAACTTGTAATGCATTAGATCCACTATTCACTTTTGGAGTAGGGAATGGTGGATCATGGCACACTAGAGGTTTCCGTGGACAAACAAGGTTATCCCATATTTTAGGTATTGGTTAGAAGGTAATTTTTCTATATATAAAGTTCCATGGTTATATTTTATCCATATTAAATTTTTTTTTCATTTCTATTGATATGGTTTGAAGTGGTAGAAAACATTCCACTTGTGGCCCCCATTTTATATTATCTCAGAGGTGCAACCATTAGAGATGAATTTAGCAGTGACCATGGGAATGAGGAAGAGGTTTCCCTAGGTAATCTATCTCCGATGAGAGTATATATTACCTTTCCTAGGAAATACATTCATTTTATATACCTTTTAAGGACCCTTCCTCATACATGAATTAGAAATGTATGATTTTAGCCTATCAAATACATCTCTTCAATAATTAAAATGTTAAAGTAACCAATTACACATTCCCCATTTAGTATAATTTCTGTAAATAAATGTTATTTGTTAGAAATGCATATGTCATCATTGATCTTTCATAGTGGAACATGCATCTATTATTGGGAATATATGTCATTATTATTTTAAATCATTAGAACCATATATACTATAAATTTCATGTCACACAACATTAATAGTTGATATTCTATATTGGTTTTACATGTATACTACTTTTGTAATTCTAATGGTCATTTCAGTTTACCTAGAATGGGAAAATTAACTACCCGAATAAACTGATACTGGTAGTTACTCTACTACTAAATTAGCATTGTTGGCTGCATGTTTCAATAAGGTGAACATTTATTTACAATCTAGGAATATTTTTCATTTTGTTTCATATTGTCTAAATTTTATTTTTCCCCTTCATCGAATAAATGTGGGGAGTGATTTATTAATTTAGATAAATTACTAGTGGTTCAAACCCACAGCTCAACATAAGAGGGAATTAACTCTTCTCTATAGGATGTGGTTGTGGAAAAATATATTACTACTCATGCAACCATGAAATATATGTTTCAAATATAAATTATTTTTTTAGGTTACATGATAAAATTATATCTCATATCCATTTTTTAGGAAATAGTTGTTCCTAATTTTAATTGAATTATCTATAGATCATAGATGTTAAGGTCCAATCATTCTCATGGATTATTCTGGAAGAGTTGACCAATGTTGAATTATTCTCCCCACACACTTCATCAATGTCCATGAGAACTAATCCCTCACTCAGTTACGTCGAACCAAAATATAATCATCTTCCTACGATTTTTTTCAGATAAGATTTATTGTCTATTTTACCATATCTATTGATGCGACAACAGTTGTGTAATGAGATTTAGTCCATAATTTCAGAGGCCCCTTTTGAAGGGTTGATGGAAAATTAGGGTCATCATTGGTTCATGTTTATCACCAATGTTTATGATGTTTTTGATTATACAACTCTTTACTCCTATGTCAAGGAAGATATCTATCAATGGTAAAAAGTGAACCATTTTGTTGTATTTGGTAGTAGCTAAGTATTTTTCTTCTGTAAAGAAAATTCAGGATGAGGCCTTAAACAATGTATCCTAGTGTGTGGAGGATGTAGTAGCTCACTGAGATGTGGTTGGTTCTAGGATGGATGAAATCCATCATTTATAGTCTACTCTTAACTCTCTTCAATAAGGGATATCTAAAATTAATAAATATATTTAATTACCATAGAAAATAATATTAATGAAATGAGGGATCGTTGAAAATGAAGATAAGGGAACACTACATTATATTACTTGGGAGGATAGAAGGAAATTAAATATGTTGATTAATTACTCCAATATATTACCTCCCAAGAGGGAAAATTTTATAGTCCACAATCTCCTCTAAACACATGTTTTGAAGGGATTTAAATTTTTGACACATCATTTAATTTTTTATTGATGAGAGAGACTCAAGTATGTGGGGATTCCACCTTTGGATGGGTTTCATGAATAAATATATGTACATTACATGTTATTTTCCCTATTTTTATTCTATCATTATGTGAATTATATTTTAATAATATTACGTAACATAGATTATACAGGATACCCATCATTTCTATAACATCAGGTAATCCTAAACACCATGATTTTACTATTTAATCTATAATTTATTTTTATTGAGAAATTCACACTAATATCTAATGATATAGTATTCCATATTGAGGTTACTCTTAACATTTCCATATATCAACTAACATACAACGACAATATTTTTAAATTATATTAACTAGAGGGATGACAATATATATTTTCCTCAATTCGTGGTACATTTTATGTATAGAATAATTATTAATATTGATATATTTTAACCCCTTCAATAATTATATATCTTATTTTATATCACCCTAACTTTTTAGTAATCATTATATAATGAATGGCTATGCCTGTATGGGAATTGATTTTTCTAAATACACCTTCTTCTAAGTGTTTTAACTAAAATGATATTCATGTTATTCATTTATTAGTTATTAATTTGTTTTGGAACACACAATGAGATGGAACAATGATATAAGACATGACTTCATCCGAGGACACCCTTTTCATGTTTCAAACCTGCTTCATGGGGTATCAAATTTAGTTGGTTTTTTTTATGTCTTTCAAACATGAAAACCATTCATCTATGGTATGTGATACTTTAAATAAAAATTTTTATTTCTTTTATGTTAATGTATTCATCTTTGTGAATTATATTTCTATAGATTTGAATCTTATTGTTTATCCATTACAATGAATATAGTTTAGAAACTTGTAGCATAGACCCAATATTATTGTATATTAGGTTCTTTAAACATTGGTCTTATATTGTTGTTTTTTAGTGGCATCTTTTGTGGAACGTCTACCATATTTGATACATCACTAATATAAGTAGCATTATCTGTGTGGTTTAGCATCATGATTTATAGGCATCTTCAGTGTAGTTTATCATAATTACATAAATACACATATATATGCAATGATGTTTAATGTATTTACTAAAATATAATAATTATTATTATATATAATGGAACATACATTCTATTTATTACCCAAAACACATTATGTTGCTGATTTCTACCATAGTTTTTTGGGAAAACAATGATTGGATTTCCTTCCCATCATGGAGAGGATTCACCATAATAGTAGTTCACAACCCATATGAGCTGATAAAATCGTCAAATAGAGGAGTCTGTATCTTTCTATAGGGCCTTTATTTATTTTTGAGATGGTATTGGTAAATAATAAAATATTTGGGAAGTGAGTCCCCTTGAATAGTTGGAGTATTGGTGGTGTAATTCATACCCATAATTTTTGAACAGATGACTATAGAATGGATAATACATACTTTGGATTTAAAAAACCATATTGGTTTGAGTTCATCCATAAGGTTAATATAGTTCGTTATTATTTGTTTTCCTTTTCTTGATGTTATAGATTACTTTATTTATTAGGTAAAATCCCATATCCATTGTTAGAGTTATGAAATAGTTGTTCCCCCGTCATTTTAAAATGTCCATGGAAAATTTTGGACACTAAAAATAAGGTTAATGATGTAGAGTTTGAATAAAATATAAGTCAATGATGGTTTATGGAATTGTATTATAGTTGAGCTTTATGATGGGAGGCTTTATTACAACTATATAGAGTTTTGTGTCACATGTTGTGGTCCATCAGAATGTTCGAGAATGAATTGTTGTATTCCAACACTTATAAGGGATTCAATACAATTTGATGTAATTTTTTGGATGTTTAATCATTGTGAATATTATAGATGAGGATATTTTAAATAAAGTTCCAATAATATCTGAGTTAACTAGTAGTGGTAAAATCTTTTTACATATCAACCATCGAGGATGAAAGTAAACAGTAATAGTAAATATGATTATGGAAAGAACATATATTTTTTGGATTTAATATAATCTACCGCTCTATATGGAGGATCCAATACCTATTAGTTGTTTTATATGATTAATAGCCAATATTATAATGACCATAGTCTAAGGGGTTCCTATAGAATGATGTTAAATCAAAAATCTTATTGATTCAAACCATCCTTCAAAGTAATCAATGATGTTTAGGGAATATATCGGAAACAAAATGGTTTAAAAAAAATAAATGAATTATCATTATCTAATGTACACTTTATCACATTGATGAAATGTATCCATTAATTAATATATTATTATCTGGGTATAATTGGTAAACTATCATGAATCAAATTTTATGAGTTCCATAAAGTTGTTCCTCTATGATTTATTTATTATTTACTTATGTTATGAGTTTTTTCAAAATAATGGATATGAAGAGGTTAGGGAGAGGATATATATCTTTTACATTGGTTTAAATTTTTTGGTTTAACATTTACTCATTTTATGTCTCGTTCACTTAAATTTGATGGGTCTTATTTTTGTAATATAAAGGGATATTATTTAAGTTCTTACAAAATTGGCCACTCTTCTTTAATTGTATAGTAATGAGGAACATAGAAATAGTATAAGTAGCTAATTAAAATGTTTAACTTAAAAATTGTTCCACCATCATATTTAGAGTGGTATGAAAATTTTGTAAACCATATATTTTGGTTCTCAGTCCTTGAGTAATGATATAGGAAAATAATTACAAGAATGTCCTATAACATCTTTTGGTGCTTTGTTATTCCAAAGTGATATAATACTCAAAAGAAATAGAAATAACTCCTCGAATGGTAGAGATTTTGTGTCTGGTCGGTAAAATACCTTATAAATCACAAATAATGTCACATAGAGATATATATTTTTCATTACAAGGCCTATGAAATGTTTCTTTAAATTAGATTTACATAATAAATGGTATGTGATTTATGGTTTGAAGGTCAAAAAATTTAATAAATGCCCCACATATTAGATATATTGGGGGAAATATATTACAGTCATTTGATAAGTAATTATAATGTGTATGTACTAGACATTTTATCATTATATAGAAGGGACATATATATATTTATGATTTTCATCATATGACAAGGAAATTTTCTATGTAACTTAAAATCATGAGATAAGGACATTTTTTATAGCATTAGTTTTAACATCATGAGGTAAGGGAATAAATTTGAAATTAAGTTTATTTTATAACTTATATGAAATGTTCCCTAATTAAATATCAGAAATGATCAAATCATCTATATTACATTTATTGGTTCCCTATACTGATATGAGACATGATTGATAGGATAAACAAGGGGAAATTGGGCGGCCGATAGAGTATTGTGACAATGAGTCTCATATGGTTTTTTGTATATGTCCAAATCATATGGAGTTATGGGATTATTTTAATAATTTTATATGTTTTGTATCATCCAATAATTGAATTTCTAGGTTACCATACATATAACATGATACAAAAAATCATGCCACACATAGTTCTTGAATTAAATATCCAAGAATGAGTATGACCCATATAGAGGGAGGGGGACACAAATTTTTCATAATTTATCCCATGGACAGAGATCTAGGTATCAGTTAATATATTTTTTTGATATCAATCTAGACACACATAGTTAATGAATATGAAATACTCTAAGGTGTCTTGACCCATACATAGAGGGGAAATATATCCCATTTATTATTGTGACCATACCTAGTATTAGAGAATTGGGCCTCACTACATTTCATGGGATGAAAAAAATCAATCCAAGTATAGTTATTGAATAGAATACTCTTGATTCTTCTCTAACCCATATAATTATATGGATATTTTTTGTGTTTACTATTTTTTATTGAACCATTATTTTGGTTCCTGGTGTCACAACGTTTCTTGTAATGATAGGAATTAAGGCACACATAGATCTTGAATTGGAAAATTTCCACACAAGTCTAGACCATAAACATAGAGGGGATTTTTTCCATTAACTATTGTTTCTAGAACCTATATTCGAGATCATGGGTTCACTATTTATCTTAGTATGAACTAAAGTATGGCACATGTAGTTTTTGAATCATAAACACACTACACAGGTTTGACTCATACATAGAGTGGAAATTTTTCATGTTGATTATAGTAGCGAGGACTAAGATTTGAGATTTGGGTGTCACAATGTGTTATTTGATGAGAGAAAGCAATCCACATGTAGTTATTGAATAGAGTCATATGGAAAACCAACACTAAGGATAGTGGTCCTCTCATGTTAGCTCCAATATGAGGCACACAATTATGTCACACAATAGACATCAACCATGTTGTTTAATTTCACGAAATATGAACATATGGTGTTCTTTTTAATTTCTATAATCAAATAATACACTAACTTTATAATGAAACTGTATATCTCAATAAAGTAGGGAAATCGTTACCCAAAATTTCAAATCCCTTTTTATTTTTTCTTGATGTGAGAAATAAGGAATGAAATAGGTTTCATTCACCACACCTGAGTGATTAAAAGAAAAAACATATAAATTTGGTATTATTTGGTTGTTGGGACATGATATAAGATCTAGTAACACCCTCATATCACATTGGAATTGTAATAATAACATATTTATTTAAAATTAATTTATTTTGACATTATTTTGTTTGGAAGTTAGTTATTTATTATAACATATTTACTTAAGGACAATATCCATGAAATTAAATGACACGAGGTAAGAATGATGGTGAATCAATGGTAAACAAAGAAATATTGTTGCTGTATAAAATACTAGTTATATGGTGGTAAAAAAATATCAATTATTTTTAGGAATGAAACTACAGATAGTTCCTGAAAAACAAGTTAGTACAATGTCATGTGTTGTTGATGTCATTCATGGATATTAAAATCATGGGATGAGGATAAAATTTACAAATTATGAAAATTTTGGCTTAAATAACTAAAAAACCTTCCGAGTATTTGTATAAATATTCTCATAATACTATTCCAATTTCTTTGGAACCCATTTACGGATTCCTAATGAATCTCATGATCATAACATACATTAAGACTATATTATAACATCACATGTTGGGGATGTTTTCACATAATTTTATATTTTATGATTGACAATGATATGTAATATATAAACCCAGGAATTGAGATTTGTATGTCAATACATATTCTAGAATATAAATAATCAAAACTAAGTATTTCTTGATTAGATATATTCCTTATGTGGATCAGACTAACACAGAATAATGGGGAAACATCCTTTAAATTCCCGAAAAATCTTTCTTTGGGGTTTTAAACATTGATGAGACATTTCTTCCCATGTAGTTTAACAACATGAATTGATGATTTAATTCATGTAGTTTATCTTATTATAGTAATGAAATATCATGTATTTCAACATCATATGAGTGTTAATAGAGAAATTCATGATGGAATATATGAGAAGTTTATCATCTGAGACCTCACATTTGGTGAGACATGGCACATTCACTATCCATTGTGGTTAATGAGTAAGATCCATTATGGTTGACCTTATGTGTGATATAAGGCCTTTACATTTAGGTTAATTCATTGGATGATTCATTATTATAATCATTTGGATTCTAATAGATAATAAAAATTATTTATTGTGGAATGAACATAGTATAACCCTTTTACTGAAGAATCACATTATCTATTTTTGAAGGACTTCATCGTTGTGTAGTGTACAAATGTTTTTAACATAGTTCCATTCCAACTCATCTAATAATTTTTGAAACCTATAATCATCTGAGGTTTTTTCGTAGTAAGCTACTGGATGTGAATGAATATAGACTTCTATAGGATGAAAAATCTCAATTCTATAGACAAATGAATATGGAAATTCTTTTTAAGTAGTGAATGTAGTGGTATAGTGAGCCCATAAATCATGAATTATTTATTATGGACAAGTATAATTGTCCATATTCACCATCATTAGGAGTATATTTGATATATTCAAATTTAAGGCATCTAATTATATACATTTTAGACTTCTTAATAGAATGATTTATCTTTGGAAACAATGTTGTACTATTGGTAATATTTCTTATACTTTATAGGAATGAATATTGATCAATTTTCCTTCAACATCATGGGATGGAATCATAATTTGTTGGTGATATTATTATTCTTAATGTTAATAATATTTTTCATGTTGACATACTTGGGAGGTAGTAGTAAGGGTTTACATAAATTGTTTAGCAATTTATAGGGATATGACCCCACAATATCTATTCCCCAAAAACAGATAGGCAAGAATATTTTGTTGTATTTAGATATTTTGTTGATTTCTATAAAATGGTTGATTTAATCTTTCTTGCATGAAATCTCATGGGGAATTTTATACAGTCCTGTTTCATTGCTTTTCAATTGTAACTAATCCTCACGATGGTTTAGGTGTTTATAGTCATGGGATGATTAGAACTGAAATATATTTCATGTTATTCTTCAATTATGGGTGTAATCTCAACTTATGTTATAAATATGATGATTATTTAATTTTATAATAGTTTGTAGAGGGAAATTTAGTCAACATTCCCATCTTGAAGGGTGATGTTCAATTCCCCACACCTTGAATGATCCCTTATGGATCGACCTATCTAGAGGGTCCCATATTATATATAATAATTTATTGTATGTATTCATCAAATCATGGATATTGGTTCATCATATTATGGGGAAATATTGATCATATTGATTTCTTCTATTTCATATATGATGACATATGAGACCATACATTATGGTGTGATGTTGAATACTGCATCATTCTAAAAAAGGTTTTCTTGGAGTATGGATGTAGTGTTTAGTATTTCATCATGGTTATTTTGTAATAGATTTACATAAAGAAATGCAATTTAAAAAGGGAAAAATTCCACGAATCCTCTAACATAGTCGATGTGAGGGGACAGTTCATCATTCATGATGTCATACCTTCCATCTATTTTCATTATCACTTGCATATAATACCATTTTATGTTTAGGTAGTATATCTACAGTTATAGGGATTGTTTAAATACATTAATGAAAGATTGGAATTCATCCTCATTGTTAGTGAATCATTAGGATATGATAGATTAGTTGGGAAAATTTTACATTTTGAGAATCAAATACAATCCCAAATATAACTTGATTAACCATAGGGGTTTCTAGCCTCTTTCAAATTACATATTAGGAGGAACCTTCATAATAAACCCCCCATTATCATCGAGAAGCATTGGGATATGAAACATCCTCATATTGTAGTTTAGTGCATACTAGATTATTTTATGGTGTGGGAAGTGAAATAATATAATCAGTTATAGCCTAACCATTTATTTAATTTGGATACCAGAACTAAATGTAATATTTATATAGAATAATAACACATAAAGAAAATTTTATAGTCAAAATAGGGAGGCCATATATGTACTTCAAAGGATTGATATGTGGTACGCTGGGAACATCATAGTGTTATAGGCAATTCCTCTTCTATTTAATCACAAACATGAGTTCGATGTAGTTTTTCTAAACATCAAAATATAAGGACTCAGTATGTATAATTGATTGACTGAGATAATATTGTGTATTCTCAATTCCATATATCTATTTTATGTATTAGTAGAGTGATTCGTTCGATTATATGGTTGGAGAAAATAAAATGTTCAAATTTACTTATAATGGCGGAATCATGACTGGTGGGTACACTGAGTACAATTTTAGACACTGAAATTATTTTGTTTGTCCTCATTCCATCTACAAGCTACATCCTTATTCACTAACATGGTGAAGCAGAGAGCTTTTCTAGTCATCTTATCGATGAAAAAACAAATACAATCAAGGTTACCTTTGATTCCCCATCTCATTGAGGTTATGATTCCATGAAATTTATTGGATTGATCTAGTCATCCATGCACTGGCCTTGGGGCCATGGTGGAATACCACAAACCCATGGAATATCACATATCTTACCTAAAATTTCACTTCTACAGAAAGAGATTGAAACTATGTTTCCAAAATCTATCATGTATGGTTTGAAATCCCACTAATATATCACATGATATTCAATATTATACCACTATGGCATCAAGATTATAATATTTTATTATTTAGGAGAAGTTTTTAAAGATATGATGCATGGTTCATTGATATGTATCACCACCGTTCTCCAATCCAAAGGGTATAACCTAATAATTAAGGATCCCATGTGGTTATTTAAAGGTGGCAGCTTCATCATCTTCAGGAGATATACATATTAGATTGTTACCACCATTCTTGTTCATTAATAAAAGGTATTAGAAGCTATTATTTTCATAAATCATGACTTCTATAATCAATAATTGAAATAATACTTCAGAAAATGTCGATTAAGGTATCTGAAATCATTTCTTGTCAACGTATTCCAATGAATTTTCATTAGATGGATGATTTTTTCATTCCATCACAATTATTAAACTTCTAAGTTAAAATTTTCATTGAACAATTTTCAACATCAGATTCTACATTAGTAACATTACATGTGTGAAACCACTAGGACACATGATTGAATCCTAAATGGTCAACTTGTTTTCCATGATGGATTATATCCACATTAGGGTTTAGTCCTATAATTTACATAAAATTCCATGTTAACACATTTTGATTTTGATTTAAAAATAAAATGAATGTCATTTTATCCTCAAGAACATTAGAGGAACTTCTCAACATATTCCCTAAATGTTATTATATTCCTTGGTTTTTTTAGAATAGTCTCATTGATGGTTGTGGATATTCCTTTCTAATGAAGGAGGATAATTCCTTAGTTCGGAATCTTCTTCTTCCAACTTTGATTTTGTAGAGGAATGTTCACAAATTGAAGGTAATTTAGCACAATCTCTGTCATTTTTAGTTTTAGAAAGTATATGGGATGTGAACTTGTAATCCCCATCATCCATGAACATTTAAGAGAGATTTCAGATTTAAATATTTTATTTTATAATATATCAGGGGACATGAGCATTTTGAAAATAAGGTATGAGTACTACATTCTCAATCAAGTTAATGGGGAACATATAATTCCATCAAGAATACACCTCAGATCATCATGGGTGATACCTAAACTGCTAGGGGATGATACCTACATATTTACATTCACCATTAGTTTTTTCAATTCACGTTTATTGAATATAACAATAACATATAATAATTCATTGGAATGGATGATTGGAACTCCTAGCACGTAGTATTTTGATATCCCCAATGATCAGGTATTTTTAAAACTAATGACATACTGAACATACCTCCTCATGGATGTGATGGAATTGTTTCCCAAGTAAGAGATTTTATATAGTGTAATTAATGATCACTATAAACATTTCATTAGATTTTTAATCCCTAATTTGGGATTTGTATTTGATCTACCCAAGTGTCCTTTTCATAATCCAATCATCCCCTTGAATTATCTTCCTTATTAGAGATAAATATTCTTTTTTTATATCATAAAATTTTAGGGGTATAATAGGGGATGATATTTATCCCATAACAACATTATATTAGATCCCTTCGTTTGTTGACAATATTTAGTTTTCTGCAAACATATAGTGGTCTCTTGTATCCTTGGATGGATTATTATAAACCCATAATTTTGAATGATATTTTTGACATTGAATTTTGATGGAATATTTTCAACCTGATAAAAATATACTATGATAACATCTATCAAGAATTATTGTGGTCTATAGAGTGATTTGACATGTTCCTCTCAGTGTTATTTTTAATTTTGTAGTGAATCAATAACTTTGAGTTCATATGAGAAAGCAACCAATTTATTTAGAATGGCGTAAAGTTATATAAGGGGTTATTGATTCCGAGTGCACGGTTTTTCATTATTATATGGATTGGGAGTTCATGATTTTTATCAATATGGTATTGGTTCTTATTTATTGGTTGAGTTATCATCTTCCATTGGTAGTGTAGGTCATTCCAACCTTTCCCATGGGTGGGGATAATAAAAAAACTAAACCCCTCATAGATAGTCATGTAAGATGACAATGATTGGACGACCATTAAAGGCCATTGAGATGTGATAGTATTTTTTATCAGTTTTTAATCATGATAATCCTTTGTTATCAAATTTATAAACCTCCTTTATAGTGACTTTACTATTATACTGGGTTAGAAAACACCTATTATATCCCATGTATCTTCTGTTCTAGTGTTAGCATCTCCATATCCCTGGTCAGGTATTGCAATCCCTTATTAAGAGGATTATTCATCATCAGAGTAGGGTTGTTATATATGAAATATGTTTACACAACCAAATATAATCTCTTTATAAGATAATATTTTTTTGGATGATACAATTCTCCATATTTTATATAAAATAAATATATTAGTTTCTTTGATCATCTAAGAGATAAAAATGATTCATTATCTACTGTAGCACAATAATTTTGTTGATTTTATCCACCTCCAAGAGGTGTATTTTATATAACATATATGGTTAATGGATCATTATGGGATTAAAAAAAATTCTATCATTTTTCTCATTAGATTTTTCAACCTTCGTTCGTGTCAAACAATTATTATACATATTATAATGATTACATGTATCTTCTTTCAAATCACATTAATCTTATATGTGGTTGAATATTACTCATGTAACATGTATCCAGGATTTATTATATATCACATATCTGGAATCTATCATTCCATAGATGACATTATTTAGTATAGTTCAATTGTACATATTGTGGCCCTACCTCATATGAATGGGATGTAGTCATAATGTTCTGTTAGGTTTCCCTCATTGGGTCACTAGGTCTCTGACATCTTGAGAAGTTAGTTTTTCTTGTCATCAAGGAAGTAACAAAGGATATTCTAATTTTTTAAGGATAATTATTTATTCATATGTTCCAGAAATAATGTGTGACTGTGAAATTCATTTTCATAAGGGTGAGGGTGATTTTTTTTACAAATTGATAAGATGCGTTGGGTGATTTGGGGATTTCTTGCATGCTTAAATGGTAATTGATAATTATTTTAGGGTAAAAGAATTGTTATATAAATTTCCAATAATTTTACACTATTTTATAGGAATTAAATGATATTTATCTTAGTTCCACATAGTGTAATCTTTTAGGAACATTTTTTTTATGAAATTCATAGAAACTACATATATAATTTAATGAGATTAGAGGGATCTAAAAAATTTTACCCAATAAATTTACGAGAGACTTCCATTAATTTTTCATACATTATTTGAATGTTTACTGAAAAATAAAACCCTTTCCATATATTTGTGAAGTCATAAATCATATCATTTTCAAACAAGATATTGTTTTTAAGTAAAAAATAGTTGTTTTACTTATCATAGAGAAGAACTAATGAATGAAATGAAAAAATAGACTTCCAATTTCAAAATTATTCTTACTATAGTCATACAATTTTAAAAAATTATTTCCTTATATGAGTATGAATAAATAAACTCATCTTTAATGCCTCTTATTGAGCTGGAGCTCCCATCATCTGAGAACATTAGGGATTAAAGTTCATGATATGATGTCTAGGATTTCATATTCTAGGAATAGTTGTGAATTTAGTATTAATGAATTGGAAGGGGTAATGTTTCATGCACCCATTTCAGATAATTATTATTCTCATCCTAAACATGTTCATGTTTCCCTCCCATGGATTCTATTCATGCATATTGGGACTCAATAAAATTTAGTATATCCATTGGTATTACAATTAGGGACATGTGCCACATAGAGGGAGTGTGTGGGGCCTGATAAAGAGTCTATATTTTTCTTTACAACTTATTTTGAATCCATGATAATACTGACTGATCACTAGGGAGTGAGATTTTTTATCACCGCAATAGAGACAATTGAGGATTATATTTGACTTCCACATTTACATAGACTAGCTACATAAGTAAAAAAAGGATCTAATGACTAGATACAACATTTTTAGAATGATTTCCAATTTCTATATTTATGGGAGAAGGATTATTAATCTTTTCTAAATGGATATACCTAATTGGAATGTTTCCCCATATTATCTACACGTTGAGTTGTCTACGGTTTAAATCATTATTATACCAGTATGAAAACTGGTAATCCACTGATACAATTAGATATCTTCATTAATATGGGTGGTATATAACATATTTTTACACTCTATCTATTTAATGTATCCACCATAGATGTAGAAACTCAATATTCAGAGGTTTTAACACCTGGATTTTATTTTGGTTCTTCGTACATGAAACCTCAATTTGAGAATCATTATTAAATTTATTCTATGATATGTTTTTTATATTATATCCCTCTTCATTTTAATATTGATCCACATTATCTGTTGTATTGATATCATATATGTGTATTGGATAATGGAATTTTATCTATTAATACGAACTCAATAGACTGATTCAGCACTACATGCATAATGGTTGTTTCTTCCAACCCATGGCTATACTGTGATATTTTAGGTTCATATCCATGTGGGTTTTGATTTCCTTAACTGCATGGTTTTTCTATCTCAGCCAATGAATAGTGAATATATGGAAAATTCTCGTAGTGTTTGTTTAAATTTCATATAACAATAAATAATATTTTTTTGTTGGTAGGAATATATGGGATGCATATCATCGATATTTACCTCCCAACCTAGAGAACAATGATACATTCGTGGTGGTAAATGTGAGAAAACCAATATCATCTTTAATGGTTATAAAATACTCTAGGTCGTTATTGGAACTTGATGAACTAACTTTTTAGAATTTTCTGATTCTGGTTGAGGGTTTGATGAATCCTTGCATGGGAATTTGCATATAAATGCCTTTATCCATGGGGACTGTGGTGATCAAGAACCAGAACTAATTTCTCTAAGCCGTTCATGGGGTATGATTAACCTAGTGATGTAGATTTATATAAAATTATATGATCCATTCATTATTGTGTTGGGTTGTAGATGCAACTAATAAATCGAAGATCAACTCATTGACTATGACTCATGTGGTGGAGGCAATAGTAAATATTAAACCCACTAAGTGGGATGGTTTCCCTCTTCGATGGGAGCAACGGTTGCTCCTACTATGAAATTTTTGATTTCATGAAATTATGATCAAGAATGATTTTTTATAGAGTAATCCCTTGATTGGGGTTATTTTCAATGGAATAATGTAATTTTATCCACAAAAAAGCTTTTGTTTCTAAAATTAATTCCCATTATTTTGAGAGGCCCAGTTCAAAGATATGTTTGAATCCCTCTCCCTCAGTTTTTGATAACTTTTCATATTAAAAGTAGTTTAATTACATTTTAGATATCCTATGTAACACATATTACCCAGTACCTTAATTTTTATAAGCAATACGACAATACAGGACACCATTTATGGGGATTTCTTCTCTTCTAGAGACATAGTGATATGAGATGATCCTTATTTCCCCCATGATTAGAAAAACTAACCTTACAATGTTCTAAATTTAGTCGATGGATTGTTTTAATTATTTGAAGAAAAAAACTACAATGTGATTTTTCATGATGTTAAATTCCTGGGATATGGGCTGTGAAAATGGATTCCATAAATAATAGAAAATTTGATGTATAGAAAAACTGAAGGTGAATCTATTATCTTTGATAGATGACGTGTTTATCATTCAATATATGATTAATTTACCACATAATTTGTATTAGGTAATCTATTCACATCTACTCTAACTCATCCAAGACCCCATTGTTAGAATATAAAAGGGTACAAAACACAATGGGGAGTAGTTTTTTGGATAAAACTAACCATATGATCATGTTGACATCCCCTTCATCTGATATTTATGACACCATACAATTAGACCATAATTCTCACTACTCTGGGATTCCTATTAAATGTGGTGAAAGGTAGTATGGAGGAGAATGTAAAATATATACAGTTAACCCTTGTATTTTTAGTACCTTGAAAAATTAGGGTGTCTGGGTTTTGGGAAACACTCAATAATGTGGTCTATATTATGGAAATTATTTCCTTTTCCAGTGGAGTTATCTCCATGGGAAAGTTGACCATTGAATCTATTAGGAGTAGGATCCCTATGATCCATCTCCACATTATCAAGACAAGGAACATTAACGTAATGATCACCTTTTAATTTAGTTTAAGATTTGATGAACCCTGGAGGAGTTATAGATATGTATTGAATAGCCTCATGGAAAGTAGAATTGATATGGTCTGGGAAAGGATCCACATTCTATGTTGTGGTAAAATTATTCTTACCCAACATTTGGGGGTGATTATGTACTATATTCCCATTCATGATGACTATCATAATATATAGATAACATTATGGTGTTGTGGGAATATGAGCCCACTATTAAGATGCGTAGGGAGTATCCCAGTGAACTTCTATATTAGTAGATGAAGCTTGAGAAATCATGGGAGCAGATGTATGAATATAACATCCAACCAAATAATATGTTGGATTATGATTCAGTTTAATGAATTTATTCCATTTCAGAATACAATAACATGACTTTAGAGTGATAAAATGAATATAATTCTCCACCTATATACACATTAATTGATGATGGTCCAATAATTCTTGGATATAAGATCAGATATGATCATTCCTATAGTGTGGTTTAGTAATGTTCTATGAATCCTCACTGGTACACATATGTGCTGGTCACAGTGTATGTAATTACCTCTCTATGTTAGAAACATTTGAAGATGTGCAATGAGCAGAAACATATTCATTTCTAGTATTCCACTAGGATTGTTTTACAGAAATATTATCCTACACATAGAAATTTTATCCTCTCACTTGTTGAGGCTGAGATAGAATTGGACTATGAGCCTAGTCATATGCCATTGAGGATTCTCGTCTGCCTTCTTCAACCAGAATGTGCACTTGTCCCATGGAATGTTACAATAACACAAGGTGAGCCTCAATTGGAATGTGAATATGGTCATGATATGTTGACATATCCTTCAGTAAAATATACTAATAATACTCTAGTATAGGAGTATGAAAATACAAATCTCCAAGATTATCCACGTGTTCATACAAATTTAATTGTTTTGATATTCTAGATTTGGGTATTGGAATAAGTTTAGGTCAACGTGTCTTTATGTAACATCCAAGGTAAATAAAGAATATGAAATTTTCATATTTACTAATATTTGTGAATAAAATATTAATATTACTTTAAAGGTAACACTATGTTTAATAGCATACCCAATACGCAACAATGAGTTTCCTTGAAAACTTATGATTACACTAATAATATAATAATATTATTTTAAATGGTAGTTAACGCATAGCCATTGTAATGGCTAGAATGATTAGAACTAACTACCAAATGATTATATATTCTGGTCAAATTTTTTGGCATTTATCCAAATAAATGTTAGAGGCTTAAAATGAAAATGAATCAAATTTTAAGCATAAGTCATGTAATATTCTTTAAAAGGTTTATTAACTGCCTTTTGATGGAGAACACTTTTTACATATACATTTGAAAATTTTATATGTTATATTTTACAATATAAAATCGTTATTTAGAATCTGCACATCAAAATTTACATTGTGTAAATTTTTGTATTGTTACGATAAAGATCATTTTTAGTGAAAATGTTGTATTTTAATTCAAAACCTCCTTTTAATATAATTTATTTATATGGATAGATTATCTTTCTAATTGGGTTTAAAGTGTATTTAAAATATATTTTTACCATTTAATCCAATGTTGGTCATTGGAATTAATTTTACATTGAAATTGGACATAAATAGGTGTTAATATTTTGATAGATAATGTTTCTTAAAAAACCGTTATTTGTTTTGACAGTGAGAATTAATTATAAGAATAATTAATGAAAATTCTATGTTCTTAATTTGGTAAAAGGGATATCATTTTTGATTTTTGTAATATCAAACATATCTTAGGGTGAATTTTTTGTATTTTTTCTAAAAAACATCAATTTTTGATGAATAGTGAAACCACTAAGTGGTAATTAAAAAAAAATTTCATTTAAACGAAATAATACCACCTCTGTGATTTGAATTTCAAAAATCCAAAATACATGGTTGCCATTAGGATTTAAAATTTGGTTCAATGGGATTAAAATTATTTTTTTGGTAAATAGTAACTTTTATGTTTTATTAATCACGATTAAAGGTAAATAGTGTAATTTAAGGTAAATATAATGATATAATAAAATGAAATTACCTTTACACATTTTCTACACTTATTGGATAAGTCATGGACTACCAATAAAATACATGGGTCATCTTGGGGACCCCATGGAGCCACTTGGGTAAGAAAATGAAATTAATAACTTTTTATTTAAAATAAAAATAAAAGTGTCACAAACATGTGTTGTTTTACTAAAACAATATTTAAATGTCGTTATAGAAATCATATTTTTGACTGTAAGTATTCATTATAAATCTAAAAGGATTTAATATATCATGATATATATATTTTATAATTTGTTGTCATTATATAAATAAATTTATTTATGACACCATGATGATGCAGTGATTACCTCATTAATGAACGATTTAAATAAAATGAGAAGATAAGGTAAAATATAAGACTTGTACTTGTTAAAAACCTATTAGATGGGTGTATTTCGAACCGTTATCACTTTATACTCTAAATATATAATTTTTGGACCTTTAATATCCTAAAATCATTTTATAATAAATTAACATTTCAAGACTTTTCAAGAGTGCCCCTCCTCCCTCTTATAAAAGGCCCCCACCTCTACCCCCATACCCACACATCTCAAGCCTTTGCCTCGACCAAACACTGATCGTTTTATCTCTCCACATCCCTATCGTCATCCTATAATTCTTAACTTAGGCAGTAAGCTCTTAAAGAAACGATTTTGGTTGAAACCGAAGGGAGTTACCCGATCTAAAGGTAATGTTCTCTCTTATGTTCTTTTGTTATATTTTGATTCTAAAACCCACTAAACTATTTCTATTCCTTTATTTTGTAACAAAATAAGTATCTTCAATATACTAGGATGTTTTTATGAGAATTATTCGAGCTACACTTACACAAACCTCCTTCTAATGGTTAATGAACATACTATTTCCGTGGATGGTAAATTACTGCCTCACGAAACGATGACTGTTCTATCTTCTCCTACCACCTCTCATGGGAGAAATTATGATAGAAATATATTTATTTATGATATATTTTATATTTATTTCCTCTATATACTTCTATTTTTTACATTTAAAACACAACCTTATGCTTTTCATGTTGTGAAAATGAGATAATTTAATTTGAGGAAGTGTGGACTACCGCCCCCTCAAGTGATTTGACTCGTTCATGCAATACATGGAATGTATAAAGAATGAAATTACTGAAATTATGTGACCTATATTACATATATATTATAATGGAAATATAATATATATATATTTCTCATTTAGTTTTAATTCCATTAAATACAAAATACAAATGAAAGTAGCGTTCATGCGTACGTATGGCTTACCATCTCCATGAATGGCGCATTCAATTTCTTACCTCTAAATGTTATGTAATATTATAAATGAAAGTATATAATTTATATATATATATGATATATATTATATCTACATCATGAAAATAATTCTGGATATAATTTATATTTTACCACATGAACAACTTGTAATTATAAGAAGTTTATTTTTGACTCAAGTACCAATGATCGACAAAACGACCGTTATTAACTTAAATAATTAAATAATGTCCCTAACATGGTAATAAGTGATATGAAAGGAATAATTAACTTGAAAAATTTTCTTATGAAATTAGAAATTAACTCTAGTTTATTATTCAGGAATATAAAGAAACGAACAAGACAAGTCAGACTTGAGGTAAGGGATCCTACCTCTCTCTTTCCTTTTAAGTACTCTCTTTTATATCATTTGTCTTAAGATCATATATTTTATGTTGGGGGATGTTATTTTATATTCCTCTTACTGTAAATTTTATGTTCATATGATTAGAGACCCTATTTTTTCTCTTCAATCCATTTTTGGAAATTTTAAGTGGCGCTGTTAAGCTACCGAGTTTTGGTAAGGGATTTTTCATCACACATTTATTTTTTTGCGATTCATGCTACATTTTACACTATTTAATTATTTGTGATTTTTTACATCCCATGATTGTATTATTTGTGTAATATAATTTAATTTATGGGTATTCACATCTTCATAGTATGACCCTTCTTTCTTGGGGTGTACATTCTGGAAGATACCCAAATCAGTAAGGGAACCTTTCACCATCCTCTATTTAAAATACTTCTTTTGTTATGTCTTTTAATTTACATATTATTATGTTAGTATATGTTCTTCTATATACTTATTGATGTAAAATTTATTTCCAAGTGATGAGATACCCTTTTGTCTCATCAACTCATTTTCTGAACATTAAAGTGATGATGTTAAGCTGCCAAATTTCTATAGCTGAACTTCATAATCCAATTTCAATTATTTGGGTTAAACCTATACATCTTGTCATTTTCATGATATGAATATGTGTGGATGAAATATTATTGTTTTTATCTAAGTATCCACTTATATTTGGTGTATTTATGTTTTTCACACATAATTATGTCATTTCTTTATCCTTCCTCTAATGGCATGATCCTTGATTGGGATTACATCTCAATTTCTTCTCATTGAGACATCTATTAATGATATGAAATTTTATTATTTTATAAAGTGTATATACAGCCCCTTTGACATTCCATATCCATATTATGTCTCTAATAATTTCATTTAAATGGTTTGAAAATGGTCTAATTTCATGTGGCTTATAATTTAAATGTTCAAAATGGAAAAGGACTCTTTTATTAAAACATTATTTTAAATGGTTTTAAAGATTTATTCTTTTAAAAATTTATCATCCATGTCCATGTTTTAAAAATGGTTTTAAGGATTTATTCATATGGACATTAATGTTTTAAAACCCTTTCAAAAGTTTCCAGGTGGTATAGGACACGTTGATTCTAAAATTTCTTTTAAATGTAATCTTTTAATATTATCAAAGTATAAAGGGATATTTCTCTCATAGAGTTTCAATGATTTTTTCGATGTTTTTATTTATGATAATATCATGATGTGATCTTTTGTGATTGAGATGTGGAAATTTTATGTTTCATTTATGCATGTTTTAAAGGTTATGATTATGTTATGGTTCTTGGGAAATGTTTATGAAATCGAGTGGTTCCGTGATAAACTAAGGGTGGGTGAGCCGAAGATAGCTCTCCAATGTATTGGGTAACGCGAAGGAGTTAAAATCTATGGTTTATCTGAAGAGATTTAGGGAATATATTATGATGGGTATTCCAAACGTAACCATGAGGGTTACTCCCTACGTAAGAATTTAATGAATCCCTCATGTTACCTTTATGTCTTATAATTTCTATGAGTTATTCAAAAATCTTATGATTTCATGAGGTATGTTAAAGTGCTTATGTTTTATGAGTAATGTGTGTTTTCATTGATTCTTATGTATACGTGGACTAATGTTTCCTTTCCTTATTTTTATATCCCTTACTGAGCATTTTGTTCTCATCCCATGTTTTTGAAATGTTTTCCACATGAATTAAAGTGGAATACGGTCAAGGATGGGATGAAGGAAATGTAATGATGTCTAAAAAAATGAACTGGACATGAATCTTTTGATCAAGAGTTTATATTTTGTAAAAAAATGGAAACGGAGTAGATGTGTCTTCCTTTTATTCTTTGAGATGTAATATTTATGTCCTAATTCTCTAAAACTCTAAACCTGATAAGATCCTCAATATGAATTATTCATTTAATTCAATATTATGTATTGTTTTACGGCTGGGTAATTATAGTTGGTATCAAAGGTCGATTTAGATAAGTCTAGAGGTTAGGGTATTCTTTGAGCATAAGTGACATTACCACAATGGTTCGGATTTCAGAAAGAGTCATAGTTTTAGATAGAGTGAATGAGTTTATGATAAAATGAATAATTATATCATAGTATTATATGATGATTCAAATTATATACTCACACTGACCTTTTTGGATTTAGTAAATGACTGGATCTAGCAGGCACCAAAGTGACATTGGATGTGAAAAAAACTATTACAGTTTTCTGAAAGAACAACTGAATGATATGGGTGCTGCAATGGGAACTCTTGTTGTTTTTCTCAAATAAATATCAGGAGTCATAATTAACCACTTGAACCTTGGTGAGTTCTCTAATGCATCATGTAGGAGATAACCATCTCGATGTGGAAGTTCAGGTAATAATAATAAAGGTAACCATTAGGGTTTATATGATCCTTACTTTTGAGGTAATTATGGGTTTCTATATGTTATGATGGAAAATGGAAGGCATGAGATAAACATGAGGTTAAATTATGTTATGGTTATTTTTGATGATTTTATCTCTTTTTGGGGAATGTTTTACGAATTATATAGTTTTGGAAAAAGGACATCACGCAGACCATGTGACAACCTGTCATGTCGGAAAAAGCTATGGTAATCGAACCCACAACCAAAGTGTGACTGGTATTTATCACCTACCACTGGACTACGTGATGTCCCTGGTTAGTATGACAAAATATTTTTAGTTAGAAGATCTTTTGAATCAGTAATAAGTTGATTTTTGGATATCTATGGAAATAATTATCCTATCATGGAGGATATGTGATTAGGTTAGTTACTTTTTAGTATGAGACTTTAAGAGTAACTGATGCTATTTAGAGATAAATGTTAAGATTTATCTTGTAAGACTATGTGATTAAATCCATCGGATATTTGGGATTAATTCTTAGTTTGGATTACTTTGATGAATTTTATGGATAACAGTTTATTGAATGGCCATTGATGAACTTTTGGTTTTGTTGGACAAATTTTGGAGATTAAGAGTAGTATTTCTTTTTATAAAGGATTATCCTCTTTGGGAATTTTCTGATCTTGTACTAACACTTTTCTATTTTGGTTAAGGTTAAAAGACATGGGAAATATATAGTTAATATTTTGTGGGTTAGGTGATTCTCTATAAGTTGATTATAACACTCTTAATAGGAACACGTCATCCCGAAATACTCATCGTTTGGAGAAAATATGATTTTGTGTTAGAAATCTAGTAAAAGATAAATATCTACATGAAAAATGATAATGTTTCATGATGATGTAGTTAAGCTCATAAATAAATTCCTCTTTGAAAAGTAACATAAAACAAAAAAAATTTCTGTTAACTTTACCTACTGGGGAATCACATACTGTTTAACCGATCATATGTTTGTGATTTTCTTGGGGTTAACTTTATCGTAATAATGTTTTCTATCACTCTCCATCAGAACATGACCCTTTGTTTTGTCCTCTATATCCATGTTTTCATGTAATCCTAGTATGGTTTAACTCGGGTGACCTTTGTACTTCTCTTTCTTTATTTTAATGTGATAGTTTTACTGACTCTTGTTCCGATGTGGGACTTTTAATGAAGTTTCTAAGCCTAATTTTAAAATTTCAAGGACGCAATTACCAAAATGGGGGGAAGGATGTAACATCCTAGGTAAATAAATAATATTAAATTTTCATATTTATTAATATTTTTGAATAAAATATTAATATTACATTAAAGGGAAAGGTATGTTCAATGGCGTACCCAATACGCAACAATGAGTTTATTTGAAATCTTACGATTGCAAAAATAATATAATATTATTATTTTAAATGGAAGTTAACAACTAGACATTGTAATGGAAGGAATGAATAGAACTAACTACCAAATGATAATATATGCTTGTCAAATATTTTTTCATTTATCCAAATAAATGTTATAGGCTTAAAATGAAAATGAATCTTATTTTAAGCATAAATTTTCTAATGTTCTTTAAAATGTAGATTAACTGACTTTTGACGGAGATCCCTTTTTAAATATACTTTTTAAAATGTTATATGTCATATTTTACAAAATAAAATCCTTCTTTAGAATCTGTACATCAAAATTTACTTCATGTACGTTTTAGTTATTTTTCCGATAATGATCATTTTTAGGGAAAATGTTGTATTTTAATTCAAAACCCCCTTTTAATATAATTTATTTATATGGATATATTATCTTTATAATTGAGTTTAAAGTGTAGTTAAAATATTTTTTCTATTTAATACAATTTTTGTCATTGGAATTAATTTCACTTTGAAATTGGAATAAACAAGTGTGAATCTTTTGATAGATAGTGTTTCGTAAATACACGTTATTTGTTTTGACATCGGGAATTAATTATAAAAATAATTAATGAAACTTTTATGATTTTTAATTTGGAAAAATTGAAATCATTTTTTAATTTGGAATATCAAATATATCTTAGGGTGAATTTTGGTATTTTTTCTGAAAAACATCAATTTTTGATTAATAGTGAATCAACTAAGTGGTAGTTAAAAAAACTGATGTTTCGTTTAAATGAAATTTTACCACCTCTGTGATTTGAATTTAAAAAATCTGACATACATGGTTGTCATTAGGATTTAAAATTTGGTTCAGTGAGATTAAAATAATTATTGGTGAATAATAACTTTTAAGTCTTATTAATCGCAATTAAATGTAATTAGTGTAATTTAAGGTAAATATAATGATATAATAATATGAAATTACCTTTAAACTTGTCCTAAACTTATTGGATTAGTCATGGAAGACAAAGACAATACATGGGTCAACTTAGGGACCCCATGGAGCCACTTGGATAAGAAACTGACATTAATAACTTTTTATTTAAAGTAAAAATAAAAGTGCCACAAACAGGTATTGTTTTACTAAAACAATATTTACATGGGGTTATACAAGTCATATTTTTGACTATAAATATTCATTAGAAATATAAAAATATTTTCTAAATCATAATATTTTTTTATAATTTTTATACATTAATTAAATAAATTTAATTATGACACCATGATGATGCAGTGATTACCTCATTAATGAATGATTTAAATAAAATGGGAAGATAATGTATAATCTAAGACTTACACTTTTAAAAATACTATTTTATGGGTGGATTTAGAACCCTTATCACCTTATCCTAGAAATATATAATTTTGGGACCTTTAATATCCGAAAATAATTTTATAATAAAGTAAATTTTCAAGACTTTCCAAGAGTGCCTCTCCACCCTCTTATAAAAGGCCCCCAACTCTACCCCATTACCCACACCTATAAAGCCTTTGTCTCGACCAAAATCAGCTAATTTTATCTCTCCACATATCAATATTAATCCTTTATGCCTTACCTTATGCAGAAATATCTTCAAGAAACCCTTTTGGTTCAATCCAAAGGGAGTTACCCGTTTTAAAGGTAATGTCCTCTCCAATGTTCTTTTGTTTTATTTTGCTTCTCCAACCCCCTAAAAACTTATTATTCCTTTAATTTGTAAAAAAACCATTATCTTAAATATACTAGGATGTTTTTATGAGAAGTATTCGATCTAAACTAACACACACCTCCATATAATGGTTAAAGAACATACTGTTTCTGTGGATGGGGAATTACTGCCTCACGAAATGATGATTGTTCTATCTTCTCCCACCACCTCTCATGGTATCCATAATGATGGAACTATATTTATTTATTATATTTATTTTATTTATTTCCTCCCTATGCTTCTTTATTTTACATTTAATACATACCTTTATGCTTTTCATGTTGTGCAAATGCAAAAATTTCATTTGAGGAAGTGTGGACTACCTCCCCCAAAAGTGATGTGACTCGTTCATGCAATACATGGAATGTATAAAGAATGATAATAATGAAATTAGGTGAAATATATAACATATATATTATAAAATAATTATAATATATATATCTCTCATTTATTTTTAATTCCATTAAATATGAAATAGAAATGAAAGTAGCGTTCATGCGTACGTACGACTTACCGTTTCCATGAACGGTGCATTTCATTTATTACCTCTAAATGTTATGTAATAATATAAATTCAAGTATATACTAGATATATATTATATATATGATATCTACATCATGAATATAATTCTGGATATAATTTATATTTTACCACGTGAACAACTTGTAATTATAAGAAGTTTATTTTTGACTCAAGTACCAATGATCGAAAAAACGACCATTATTATCTTAAATAATTACATAATGTTCATAACATGGTAATAAGTGATATAAAAGGAATAATGAACCTGAAAAATGTACTTATGAAAGTATAAATTAACTTTAGTTTATTATTCATAAATATAAAGAAACGAACAAGACAAGTCGGACTTGAGGTAAGGGATCCAACATATCTCTTTCTTTTTAGGTACTCTCTTTTCTGTAATTTATTTTAATCTCATATTTATTATGTTTTGGGATGTTATTTTATATTCCTCTTACTGTAAATTGTATGTTCATATGATTAGAGACCCTATTTGATCTCGTCAATCCATTTTTGGAAGTTTTAAGTGGCTCTGTTAGGCTGCCTAGTTTTCGTAAGGGATTTTTTATCTCACTTTTATTTCCGTCAGATGCATTATACATTTACAACTATTTACTATGTGGAGGTGTTTTACTAAACATTATTGTATTATTTGTGTAATATAATTTAATTTATTGGTATTCACATCTTCATTGTATGACCCTTCTTTCATGGGGTGTATGTTTCGGAAGTTATCCAAATCTATAAGGGAACCTTTCACCCTCATCTTTTTAAAATACTTATATTGTTATATATTTTAATTTAGATCTTATTATGTTGGGATATATTCTTATATATACTTATTGATGTAAAATTTATTTCCAACTGATGATATACCCTTTTTGTCTCATCAACTTATTTTATGAACTCTAAAGTTATTCCGTTGGGATGTCGAATTTCTATAGGGGAACTTCTTAACACAATTTCAATTCTTTGGGTTAAACCTCTACTTCTTGATTTTGTCGTGATATGAATATGTGTGGATGACGTATTATTGTTTTACATTGAGTATCCACTTATATTTGGTGTATTTATATTTTTCACACACAATTATGTCATTTATTTATCCTTGATCTAATGGAATGATCCTTTATTGGGATTACATCTCAATTTGTTCTCATTGAGAAATTTCTTAATGATATGAAATTTTATTCTTTTATAAAGTATATATAAAAACCCATTTACATTCTATATCCATATTATGTCCATACTAAAGTCATTTAAATGGATTGAAAATTGTATACTTTCATGTGCCTTATAATTTAAATGTTCAAAGTGGAAAAGAACTCTTTTATTAGAAGATTGTTTTAAATGGTTTTAATGATTTATTCTTTTAAACATTTATCATCCATGTCCAGGTTTTAAAAATGGTTTTAAGGATTTATTTATATGGACATGAATGTTTTAAAACCCTATAAAATGTTTCGAAGTGGTATGGGAAACTTTGATTTTAAAATCTCATTTAAATGTCTTTTTTTAATATTTTCAAAGTATAAAGGGATATTTCTCTCATAGAGTTTAAATGATTTTATTAGATGTTTTTATTTATGATAATATCATGATGTGATCTCTTGTGATTGAAATGTGGAAATTTTATGTTTATTTTATTCATGTTTTAAGTGTTATGATTATGTTATGGTTCTTGGGCAATGTTAATTAAATCCGATGGTTCCGTGATATACTAATGGAGGGTGAGCCCGAAATATCTCTCCAATGCATTGGGTAACACGATGGAGTTAAAAGATAAGGTTTCTCAGAAACGATTTAGGGAATATTCTGTGATGGGTACTCCAAACGTGACCATGAGGGTTACTCCCTATGTAATAATGTAATGAATGCCTCAAGTTACCTTTACGTCTTATGATTTCTATGAGTTATTCATAAATATAATGATTTCATGAGGTATGTTAAAGTGATTATGTGTTATGAGTAATGTGTGTTTTAATTTATTCGTATGTATACGTGGACTAATGTTTTCTTTCCATATATTTGTATCCCTTATTGAGATTTTTGTGCTCATCCCATGTTTTTGAAATGTTTTCCACATGACATAAAGTGGAATACAGTCAAGGATGGGATTATGGAAATTTCATGATGTCTAAAACCTGGAACTAGATATGAATCTTTTGGTCAAGAGTTTATATTTTGTGAAAAAATGCAAACTGAGTAGATGTGTCTACCTTGTAATCTTTGATATGTAATAGTTATGTCCTAATTATCTAAAACTCTAAACCTGAAAAGATCCTCAATGTGAATTATTCATTTAATTCATGATTATGTAATGTTTTAAGGCTAGGTCTTTATAATTTACCAATATGGGAATATGTTAAAGGTGTTATTTTATAGTTTTATGAAGTTAGTGATAGTTTAGAAAATTAGGTACACGAATAGAGGAATTTATATTTTTATAAAACTATATTTACCGGAGAATATATTCAATTCAAGAGGGGATTTAATCCCACTAAATTCCTCCTGAATGATTCATAATATTTCAACGGACATCATGTGTTTGGGGGTAGAGATATAAGATTCCCCCATGTTTACTACCTCTGTATGCCAACATACATGATCTGAGTGTGTAGGGATGTGAAACTTTTTAATAGACACCATTAGAATATATCTACATGCTTAATTTGTGGAAAAGTGGATATATTACCACTCAGTGTTATTTCTAGACTTCCACATCTTATGTGACATACTTGGTACTGATGCATGATTTTCAATGGTGGAAATGTTTGAGGTGGTTCCCACATCAGGTGAATGAGGGGTTCTATCAGGATGATATTGGTGAAAAAGGCTGACCTAACCCATCCTCTTTATCTCCTAAAATGGAATTTATCCTTATTTTAATCCATAATAATCCCAACTCAAATATGAAATGTTATAATTTTTAGTATTTTGGTTTAATCTTACGAAGCTATTTTTTGTTAGAAGTGAGCACTACTAGATTAACTATATCTTGATAGGGATGAGTCAGACACATTTTTTTAGTTATTAGTGACCATTGAATGAATAGATAAGGGTCTAGATCAAAACTTGGTATTTTCATTCTTGATCTATTTCATTCCCCTCCCGAATCTAAATATTTCAGATGGATGTAGTCATTTTTCAACCCATGGGGGTCACATCCATATAAAATAATCTAGAATAGTTATTGGATATATTCCTGATGTCAGGTGGTGGTATAGTTTGTGAGAGTAGTATCTGCATTCATGAAGACATCACATAACAAGAACAATGCATAGTACATTATCACATGTTTGATACATGCTCAATCAGATATGAACTAGTAATAAAATTTTCCAATCATAATCAATATTCAACCATTTTATCGCATGGAACTATATCAATGTGAAAATAATTATCTAATTGGAATGATAATTTCATTATATATCACATCGATCAAGCGACATTCATTTGTATAGGAGGAAAAAAATGGATTGATTCTGGATTAATTGATAATTCATGTTATTTGAGATATTCGTAACAGGTTCTCCATTTTTGTTTCATTTGAAAATTTTGTATGGTAGGAATAATATTGTAGCAAAATAATAGGGTAATATCACCTATTTATATAAATAATAATTTTTTCACTATTGGTGATTAGGTATGTTTTCACAAAAAATAACTCCCATTTTTCACATTAATATATCAATAACTACCAGAAACTCTAAAATTCAAAACAATGTATAGACATGCATTCTAATTGAAGACAATAAATTGGGGATTTAGAGACAACTATACATATGAAATCACATTGTTCGAGATGATGGGAGTTCAGGATAATCACATAATTTATAGTGAATTTTTTCCCACTATGGGAGTCACATATAGATTTATGTTATGATTGAGAATATCAACATAATCTTATTGTCACACCGAGGATGATAAATGATAATCATGTGTTGAATTCTTCTTTGAAAAAAGTTTTTATATTAATGAAACCATCATTATGTATTCATGGATTGTCATTTATTTCTTATTATTACATATCAATGGGTAAATGTATATATTTTGAGTCCATATATGTAGTTACTCTAGAGTATACTATCATCTAGTTATGTGATTAATATTTCAAGGATTTTATTGAACCTTTATGAGGTGTCCTATACATTTTATTTATAATACGAACAAAAATACATGTACTTACTATCAATAGTGTAGTCTATCATTGTGTCAAATGTATATATATGGGGGTACTAAGATGCTATTTATGGATATCTAAACTTTGGATGGTGTCTTTTATATCCCATTTTTAGAAGGAATTATATTCATTGTAGATTTATGTGACATACATATATATTATTGTGACCCTCCCTTTATATACATTATCTATACATCTCTTTTCAAAAAAAAGATAAAAAATAGATACATGAAGACTATTATCCTAGTGCCTTTGGAAACATAAAAAAAACAAAGGTATATAAATAAGATATATTATCTCCAACTGTGTTCTTTATGACTATCACCCTTCATAGTCACATCATAGATAATATATATCTTCATAACATGGGAAATGAAACATAAAACAGAGTGACGTCAAATCCCCATAAAGGGTTAAAAGAGAGACATGCAATCATAACCCTGATCGTAGGAATATGTGAACATCATCATAACATTGGAAGATCATACACTTATTTTCATAATATCACCAACATTAAATGTAGAAAAATCAATGTTTGTAATAATACATGAATCAGAAGGAAATAAATAAAATAGTCAATTGAATCAAAACATAAGAATAATACATGGAACATAGGAGGGAAAAAATAATATATAATTATTTTAATAGTAGTCAAGGTATCACTGATAAGTCTGTCATAGTTGAAAGGGTTAATTACTGAATAGTGTTCACAACATGTTCGAGCCCTAAATTAATGAATTGAGTTCAATCCTCTTTATAGCCCTGTAGTACCGAATCGAGTTCACTCCTTGTTCAAGCATAGTAATAATGAACCGATTTCATTTCTTGTTTATTCAAGGTAATATTTAACCGAGTTCATTTCAAGTTGAAAACTTGTAACACTGAAAAAATTTCATGTCGTGTTTTAGCGATGTCAATCTCATGAGATATAAATTAGTACCAAATGTATTCAAGGAATATATAGGTCCAACCCATCTCATAATAAAATCACACATACATGTTCCACTAAATCATAATAAATAATATAATAAACCATTAAATTTAATTTTTATCATTAACATGTAATCATATCTAAAGCTGTGAAAAAAGATAGGTCTCATAATCATTTCATCTTAGCATAACCTTTGAAAGGAAGTAGGTTTGAAAAGAATGTAAAATGTGATAGAGTAATGAGAGTCACAAGCATCATTCCCTAAGAATAAAAACCATTGATGAATGAATATGAATGGATCCTTTGGATCATTTCCTATAAGGGAATTATTAATATAAAAAATGTCAGCATAGACAGAAATCAACATGTAAATTATTTTGAAATTATTTTTTTAGGTAAATAACCTACCATATTTGATATAGGATCATTAAAATATGAAAACCATTTTAAAAAGAATTATCCTAAAAATACACTTTATTGGTTATTATGAAATCCTTTAAAACCATTGGGAACCCATTTCTTAGACAAAAAACAAAAAGAGATTGAAAATGATTTGAAAAAAATGTTATTGAAAATACATTGAAAAATTATAAATAAGGCATCAATTCATTTTTTATATTGTCTTCATTAAAACTTTAAAAAATATTTATAAAACAAAATCGAATAATATATTCCATGATAATGTATAAAATAATATTGATACCATTTTGAAAATAATAGTCATTGAGAAAATATAAAATACGATTAAATTTTTTTTCCATTAAATGTTCCTTGATAAGTTATAATTTAATCCATGAAAATAAAATAAACAATTTACAAAAAAAATATATAAAATAAGAATGGAATCCTTTGGAAACCCATTTTATATAAAAATAATTTTAATGAATCATAAATAAACCTTTGAAAATTACTTTCCTAGAAAAAATATTCAAACTAATATAATGAAAGAATCATAATTTTTTAAAACAAATTCATTGAATATGATTTTTAAAATGATATTCCTAAAAATTAACCATTAAAACATGAAATAGAAGATTCACAAAAATAATAGTGTGTAATTTAGAACATGTTATATGAGGTGAGATGAACATTCCATTTTCATGGTAAAGGTTCAAGAAAATGAAAAATTAATAAATATCCAAGAATATTCATTTGAGAAAATTTTTAAAAGATAAAGAGGTAAAAAAATAATTTAAATATTATATGATAAAAAAAATATTCTTGTAAAACCATTTTATAAATCATGTATTTGAAGGAACACAAATTTCGGAACAAAGTGAAGGTAATGTCGTTCTTTTCCACGAACTATTTCATAACTACATTATTAATAAGAGTAGATAAATTGTACCAACACTTGAATATATCATGAATAAACAGATGAAAATAAAATTATTTTTTTTCCTTGAGTGATGTATTATATGATTTCAAAAAAGGAATCATAGTCACTAACTATTTTTAAATGCTATGAGATTATTTCAATAAAATATTATCACTAATATCATTGACACATAATACCCATGAAATAATCTCAAATTAAATATAGAATAAAATAACATGAAAATAAATATATTTATGATATAATATTTTAATGTCTATATATACACCTAAAAATAAAATATTGTTGTCTATCATGGAATGTGTTTCAATGAAGGAAAACTACGACATAATTACATTACTAAATAGGAAAATTCTGAAAAAATAAACCCCTTTAAATAAAGATAATATAATGGACATGTAAATAAACATAATTTTAAGTATATGACTCATAAAATACTTCCTATCATAGTATACATACAAGGAAAAGGGAATTAGTGGTTAATAAAATCATGTATGTCATAGAAATGAAAAGGGAGATAAGATTCCATTACCATGTGTCATGACACTCACACTACTCATATAATACACCTGTATAATAAAATAGTAGTTTATTATCCACCTATCCTAGAACGAGAGTCTTATATATTATTATTTATTTTGTTTTATTAAGTCTTTATATTACACTCTTGTTAAAAAATCTATTTTAAAGTTTCACTCCGGGTAATATGATCATCGTTCATTTCAGGTGTCTTAATTAGTTATATCATTAGAAATGATACATATATCATGATTTTTAGAATGTAAAACATGATATATATATCACTTATATTCATTATATTTAAATTATAATATTTATATATAATATACATGTATAAAATTTAATACATCATTCCTAGAGACTATAGATCATACATACGCCTAAACACAGCTTCTGTTTAATAGTCGTTTTGAATGAAATTAATTAAATGTAATATATATTTGTATATATGTATATATATAATTATTAATGTATATTAATTATATGATATATATCATATAATTTCATTCAACCTATCCCTAATAAATTCTATTTAGTATGTGAATGAATCACATCGCTTTGAGGGGGCTTAGTCCACACATCCTGACAGAAAATTATCATATTAATAAAAAATAAAAATTTAATAGATATGTTTTATAAATGTTTTAGAAAATATAAAAAAATATTAAATATAATATATGTAATATATTAATATTTCTTTCATCCTATTTTCCTACAAGATAGGTGGTATAGGAAAAATGAAGAATCCATATTTCGTGAGGCGGTAGTTCATTATACACGTAAATACTATGATTGCTACCTAATAGATGGAAGTGTATGTAGATGTAAATCTAACCCATATAATAAACAAATCCAAGAATATTTTGGATATGGTCATTATTATACAATAATGTAATAAAAAGTGTTGAGGGGGTTGAGAATATAAATAATAAAAACGAACATGGGGAATAAAGTAACCACTTGCTTGGTTAAGTCCTTTTGGTCCTCAAAATGGAATTCCTTAAATTCCATCCCACCCAAGGGGATGATTATAAGATTAGTGGAGATAATTTTATGGTCTAGTTTGTAAGATATTAGTTGAGCCACTATTTCATGAGACGCTTGAGGAAGTCGGAGGAGAGGATCCCTTTTTATTATGGAAGAGATGTGGTACTCGTGTAAATTTTCAGAAAATGAATTACACCAACTTTTTTCCAATATCATGATGATCCAAAATTCATTCAAATTAAATATAATGTAGGATATAGTCGATATATCTACTTCTAAAGGATCTTCAATAATGTTATAGGTCATTTGGATGCTTCATATTAATGTTCACTCCCTTAATAAGATTAATTTTACCTTAATCATTGTAATTATTTTTAATGAAATTCATTCATATTTTGGGTAAAAATATAATTTGACCTTATCAGACCTTAAAAATTATGATTATTTAAATATGTAATCCATTTTTAAAAATTACTATCACATAATTGGAATAATTCAATGTAAATTTAATCCCGTAGTCAGGACGACAATACTGGTTTTTTAAAGTAAAATCGTTTAAAAACTACCTAGGTTTTAATATTATATTTCAAATAAAAATTGATTAAAACGAAATAAATTGTATTAATAGATAATAATATTATTTAATTAATAATATAATAAAATTTTAAATAATAAAATAAAAAATCTAATATGTGAAAAATCAGTTTGGAATTAAAATTTGGTATTTTTTACTATTAATAATAAAACGATGTTTCTCTGTAATATCCCAAAAACATCACCCATATATAATTAAATAACTCAAATAAAAATGAAGCATAATTTATCAAATTAATTTTATCAATGTGTCTAAAATTAATTCTATTATTTTTTAAACAAGAGCATGAAAAAAATCATTTCATATTATATTATTTTATAACATATAAATACATTACATGAAATTATAGTTTTCATTATAAATATATTTAATTTACATAAAACCACTATATATATTATTTTGTATGTATTTTTTACTATTCATATCTCTATGTCTAATGGCTAGGTTACATTTATCTCATTTAACCTATTATAATAATAGAATGATGCAACACAGAAAAATAATTTTTCATGTAATGTATGCCAAATCGGTGTCACATGTAATGAAAGCCACATAGATATTATGTGAAAGGAATGATTGAATTATTGATTTAAATTAAAAACAATTTTTTATATTTCATGAAATAAAAAAATTCAAAAAGATTTATTTGATCTGAATAAATATATTTTATATAATCTCATGGTGTTACAATCTCCCCACCTTAATTTGAATTGCAACCTAAAAATAATTCTGCATTATCAATGGATTAATATTTGAAATCTTGGTAAAAAATGAATTATAGTAAATCTTATTGTAATACATATATTATTCCTAATTCCATTGATTTGATGGTATATTCCATAAATATAAAAGTTTTTTTCTTCATCCCCAATATCCTGAATTACATTTCCATAAGTCCTTAATTAGTTTCAAGGTAATTAGTACATAATAATTTAATTATTCGTATACCACATTTCATTATCCTTCAAAAAAAAAATATATCATCAGAAAAATTTTAATTGATGTCTTACCTTTATAAAAAATTACACTATCATTAAATCAATATTCATGTCCATTAAAACCATTCAGCATAATTTATTGAATTATTTTCAAATAAACATAAAATAGAACTTCCTTGTTTGTTTTATTATTCATATAAAATAATTCTTCCATTCCTAACCACATAAATAATTCAATTATTCCAGTCCATACATAATTCATAGGAATTATTCCCCATACACTTACTTAATACATCATTCCTTTTAAATTTACTCTATTGTATAATCATCATCAGAAATATTACCATTACTTGAACAACCTTTCTGATTCACCATATAAGTATTCCACCTAGGACATTGAGTTTTAAAATAATTATTTATTCCACAAATGAAAATATTATCCATTTACAATTTATTAATCAGGCTTATATTCTCATCTATTTCATTAACGAATCACTTAATTTTTCACATTTTAGTAACTTCTATTGTGTTATTTTTTTCCACAGTCAAAAAACCTTATTGTTCTACTAAGAAATTAACTTTGGTGACTATTTCCACATTATTAAGAAATATGTAGCTGAATCTTTTTTCCAACATGGTAGCAATTACTTTAACTCTCAGTTGACTCATGTTTTCTCTTCCTTAGTGAGTTTGATAGTTTTTCAAGGTACACATTATTAATCACTATCCATGGGAATTGATTAGGCATGATCACAAACTCTTTAACTTTAATGACTATCCATCATGATGGATCCACCAGAAATTTTCCATTACATTAAATGATAATCAAATTACTTCATGTTCATTACAATGAATAAAAATAAAACCATAGTGTGATAATTAAACATCATATCGGTAGACCACATAGTTATGGAAATAATTTCTTATCGTAGGTCTAAATAATGACACCTTATTTAATCTAATACACCAAAGATTAATTCTTTTTTTTTCAAAACCAACATATATTTCAACAATTCATCATAGTTCGTGATTATTTCTAGAATTTGCAATGAATATGGATGAGGAGAGACCGAATAGGTGTGCAATAAGGCCACTAGTAGGGTACCAGATTACCCCAAGTATGGTTCATAACTTTTTGTTAGAGTCATTAATCCGATGTATGTTTAGGCCCGATACACATCCACTTGTAGTATCCTGACATGGATGTATTTCAATGGAACTACTGAATCTACCTTTACTAATAATTCCAAGATATTTTACCTTTTTTCATAATCATTAGACTTATACATAGACATGTATATGGTGTTCTCGCAATGGTTTTCTAATAATAACATCCACTATTTAATAAAACGACTGATCTGATTCTAACTATTTAGAACCTATCTTTTTAAGCATTAACATTACATCTCATTTGTGGAATAATTATAACACCAAATAAACAGATTCCCACAAATCATATTCATCAAATCCTTTTTGAATCATGGAAACAGAAACCCGAGTATATAATTGAGAAAAATTACCGCATATTTTTTTCTTGAGGACTATAAACCTTTTTTTAAATAGTATAAAAAATTAGTATTCACCTAAAATTGGGAAAAATATAAAATTGTGTGATCTAATATGATCAACAAAGGTAATCAAGGGTGAAATGTAATCATTTTCATGACCATAAGGGCATGAGAACATAATTATAACATTGGAAGACTATACCCTTCACATTATAAGGCCATGAAAATGAATCATGGGATAAATTTTGGATGTTCCTAACACGTTAATTTATGTAAATAAATAACATAATCCATTTATGCTTACTATATGAATATTACATGAAATTTTGGCAGACACATAAGTATATAGATTTATTTCATTGTTTTTAAGTCCTAACTGCAATGACCATCATAGTGGACAAAATCCATTATTGAACTAGGTTCCAACCCAATTCCATATCTATATTAATGAAATGAGATCACTCATCATTATCTCCATATAATACTAAATAGAGATCAGTCCTCATTGAAGAATTGTAATGCTGAATTAAGTTCATTTCCTTTCCAACCATCGAATACTGAATCCTGTTGATTTCTAATTACAACCCTACAATACTAAACTATGTTCATTTATTATTATACCCATGTCTAAACCATGAGATATTAATCATTACCCAATTAATTTGGGGAGAATTTAGTTCCAAACTATCTCATAATAAATTCATATGTACATGTGTCACAAATTCATAAATAATCATTTCATAACCCATGAAATGAAATTTTCCTCTTAAATATGTTATTATATCTTAACATGTGGGAATATATAGGATTCATAATCATTTCATCAAACAATAACTTGTCAAACTAAGAGGTATTAAATAGAATATAACATGTGGAAGATAAATTGGTTTCATAAGCATAATTCCATCAAAAAAATAAATCATTCAAGAAATAATATAAATATAACCAATTGATAAATTACTATAAGGGCATGAGTAACCTAAATAAATATTATCTTACATGGAAAATAAATTGGAATGATATTTTCATAAAATTTCTTGAGAAAAAAAGTCTTCTATTATTTTAAATACTCTCTTTAAAAGATAAAAACATTTTGAAACACCTTTTTGTGAAAATAAACATGAATTATTACAATGATACCGTTAATAACCTTTTAGAAAAAATTGACATAGAAAACATAAAATTTGATCATGGAAATTTTTTAAACCACATTTCTTTTAAAATAATATTAAATCATATAATTATGGATTGAAGTGATTTTTAATATCGTTTTCCTTGAAAGATAATAAAAAAATATTGGAATCATTTTGAAATAAATTTCAATTGAAAACTTTAAAAATAACATTGAAATCATTTTTGTAAAAACAAAATTCAAGGAAACATATAAAAGAATAATGAAAACATTTATAATTATTCTTTTCTAAAAAAATAATATATTATGCTTCAAAAATAGTCTAAAAACTATTTTACTTGAAAAAATATATTAGAGTCATAAAAAATTTTGATAAATATTCCCCTTAAAGTAATAAAAAATGGTTGAAATCCTTTTGAAAAACACATTACTTGAATAATAATTTGAAAACATGTAAATAAATAATGAAAAAGACAATGGAAATGATTCAGTAAAAATTAGTATTAAAAACATTTTCAAAAAAATTATACTTTTAAACATGAAGAAATTATTCAAAAAAATTAAATTTAGTAAATATGTACATTCCATACATGCTTAGAAAACAATTCGATTTGTTTGGAAAAGTAATTGAAAAGATGATTGTTTTTGAATAGAAATGAAATAAATTTGAAAAAAATTGCTAAATAAAACAGGACGAAAATTTTCTATTAATTATTATTTGATGGTAGTATAATATTAGTGGATAACCTTTTTAAAAAACATTGTTTTGAAGGAACACATATTTCCAACCAAATAGAGGGTAATGTCGTGCATTGTTAAAAATTCATTCTTAAATATCAATGTACCATATAGAATAAAATATGTACCAATACATGAATATATAATGACTAAATATAAGAGTATAAATCCATAATTGTTCTTGATATAAAGTTTATAATATTTTAATATTATCATCATTATCATTAAAAATATCGAAAAGAGATTGGATTGTTTCCAAAAAGACTTATCACCAGTAACATTGAACCACACACCCACGTAAGATTGAAAAATTACATGTTATAATAAATATCATAATAATAATTAGATTAATTATATAAAATTTCAAATCTAGTATATACACCTCATGGAAAAAATTCTGTTGCATAACATGGAATGTGTCTCAATGAAGGAAAATTGAGACCAAATTACTTTTTCGATTTGTGAAATTTTGAAACGTAATACAAATAAAATAAATATAATATAATGGATAAATAAATAACCATAATTTTAATTTCATGACATATATAATACATACATGGTATGTGTATACACCCCAAAAAATGGATTTCGCAATGAATAAATAACGAATATCACAGAAGGAACAAGTGGAATAAAATTCACTTACCTTGTGTCCTGTCTCATGTAGTAATCATACAAACCTTATGTATAATAAATATATTTTTATTTTAATTCTATCACAGAACCATATTATTTTATCTAATACCTTATATGGTTTAATTATGACAATATATTTCTCAGTTTTTAATAATTAAACATTAAGGTTTCACTTCAGATAACATATGCTTTATTTTCTACATGAGCCATATGTTTTCATATCATAGGTCCTTATACTTGTATCATTATATAAATATAGTAAAATAATACATCTAAATGTCATTTATATTATTTATATGTGTATTATAATTAACTATATAATATATATGTATATAATGTAATACACCGTTCATGGAGATGGTAGGCCGTACGTACACATTTATGTTGTTTATGTTTAAGAGTCATTTTGAAAGAAAGTAAGTAAATGGAATACTTGTATATAAATTAACATATATAATTATTTCATTATCATTACTGTATCATAAATATAATATAATTTCACTATTTCCATCCTTAATACATTCCATGTAGTGTTTGAATTAATCACATCCCTTTCAAGGGGTAGTAATCAACACTTCCTCAGACGAATTTACCATATATACCCAAAATGGAAAGTATAAAGATATTCATTATTAAAGGATAAAAAAATAAATACATAAAAAATAAATATAAAACATATATAAACATATTTTCTATCATAATTTCTACCATGAGATGCGGTAAATAAAAAATGAACAATCATCTTTTTGTGTGGTGGTACTTCCCCATATACGCAAACAGTATGTTAAATACCCATTAAATAGATGTGTGTGTATTTCTAGTTCAAAAAGGAAGCATACAAACAACTTGGTATATTTAATATACTAGTTTTTTGTACAATAATGGTGTTATAACTTTTTATTTGGTGGATAATTGAAATAATATAAAAGAACACGATGAAGAATGATATGACCTATTTGGGTAACTCCATGTGGTTTTCACAAATGGGAATCAATAGATTAATTCCATTAAATTGGGAAGTTTCTAGAATTAGGGGGGTTTAAGGATCTATATTGGAATATATTGGCATGGAAAAAGTGTATAGAGATGTGTGAGGTAGTTTGGGGAGATGATGCCTTATTTTAGGGGAGGAGTGGCACTATTGTAAATTTTGGGAAAAAGAATTCCACCAACGATTTTAACTTGTAATGTAAATCCACTAATAGAACAAATTTAATAAAAGGGTGTATAGGTTATATATATGGCTATAAAATGTCTCTTGGGGATGTGTCTAGGTCATTTGGTCTATAACAACTAATGTTTTTTGTGTTATTATTGGTAATATTACCTTAATCGTTGTAATTAATTTTAATTATTATAACTAATATTTTCTATCAAAAAACAATTTGAACTTAGTAAAAGTCATAATTTATTCTTAATCTAAATGTTGACCCTAGTATTTCAAAATAAAATACCATATTTTTTTGAAATTTATTTAAATTTTATCTCACAGTGGGGTCGATAAAGAGGAATTTTATTTATGAAAAAACATTAAAATTGTATTCTATGATTTGAAATTAAATGTCAAATTTAAAATAATTCCATTGAAATAAAATATACTAAATGCTAAAATAATTATCTAATTAATAAAAGAAACCAATTTAAAATAATTATTTAACCTTTTATTTAATATCGGTGAAAAAGTAGTTTTGATTTAAAATTCTATATATTTAACTATTCATACACAAAATGAAGTTTCTATGATAAATCCAAAATATTCTCTATAAGATAATATTATGTTTAAATATTCTTATTTTAATTTTAATTTATCAAACTATGTTTATTTATAAATCTAAATTTGAATTTATTTTTCTCACATAAGAACATCAAAAGAAGCTCATTTGAGATTATAGTATTTGTAAACATAAAAAGACATTGCTAAAAATTAAATTATTCATTTGATATATGTTTTTCTTAAAGAAAAATATTATATATTATATTTCAAATTTATTAATTACATTTTATATTAAAATTTTTAATAGCTAGGTTGTATTTATCACATTAAAATAATTATAACAATAAAATGATACTTCATTGAACCTTAGTGTTTCGTATAACATACGCCAATTTGGGGTTAAATATAGTGCATTAAATTTAAGTTACATGTGAAATTTACATTTAAATTATTTATTTAATATAAAAAAACTATTTACAGTGTTTCATGAAATGAAAAATATTAAAAAGATTAAATTATTTCGAAAAATTATTTCACAAAATATCAGGTGTTACATTTACTCTGATGTGGATGCCCTTTTTTAGGGGAATATATATCATGTAATGGATTGTGGAATTCATACAGAGGTTTCCCTATATGGTTTAGAATCCATTATTTTGATGATTTTAGTATTGTATATCATGAATCCCATGTTGTCCATGATCAATGTGGGAAATAATGGATTTCAACTAATCAATATCAATAGATATGGATGCTATAATTATGTGAATGAGAGACCCTAAAAGGATATTTTATATGAGTCTTGGGACTTCTAAAATCATACAAAATTTCCTTCTTAAATTACTAACATTATCCATCTTTGTAAAGTTTCCCTATAAATCCACTAATTGATGCAGTGGGGGGGGGGGGGGGGGGTGAACACATTAAATATATTGAGCCCCATGGATTTGAATGATAGAGAAATAGAGGGGATTAAACTAAGGTGGATCTATATTGGATCTTAGTATATTTGAATGAATCCTATGTATCATTGATATTTAAGAAATCATGGTTATGTTTGTTCATTTGGGGTTTTTCTTAAATAAGTTCCCTAGAAAAGTTTATCAGCTCCTTGGATGTCTACTAGACATTTCAAAATTTTCTTCTTGATATGTCTTTATTTCATTCCTAACATTTCCTGATTTCCTTCATGAACTTTTTGGGGTGTCTTCTTGAATTTCATGTGGATATGTTTATGTTTCCTATTGTTATACTAGGCATGTCAAAATATAATTTTTTATCCAATTTAGTTTTTCATATGGATGTCTCATGTTCTCGGAGGAAATATTAGTAGTTGTTACTTAACCTAGATGACATTTCCAGAGGGAATCATATTACATGGATTTAATTTTTTGAGGAAATCACATAAACTAGATAAAAAATATACAATGTTTATCATAAACTATATGACATGTTTTGAGGGTGTCATATGACCACAATGACACTATTGGAGGTTGTCACATGATATAGGTGACTATCTGGAGGACACAAAAATACCATGGGGACATGCCTTGAGGAATGTGAGATACATTAATGATGCATATCAATTCAGCCTCATGACTTGGGAGAGATGTCTACAGAACTTCAAAATACTATTTTGATAATTTTTGGTATTGTCACTTAATCTGGGTGGTTCATGAATAATTCATGAGGATTAGTGTGTATGTATTAACATATTTCATATATCTTTTTCTCTATTTATTTTTCTCTATTAAATATTTTCCTCATGGTTTTCCATGTATTAGATTATTTCATAATTTCATGACCCATTTGACATGAAAAAAAATCCATCTCATCATTTAAATGGGAAGTGATGAGTGATTTTATTTATTTATGCAATGGTCACTAGAAGATGATATTATTGTCACATGATCCTTTAGGTTTTTAAATAGATATTACATGGAGGAATACCCTTTTGAAATAATGAATTTTCACTCTAAGATGTTTTCTCATCCAATCTATTTTATAGTATCCATTATGTGTGTCTTTTTAAACATAAGATGATGTATTTATAAGCCTCCCCACCCCAAATATATACCTTCTTGATATGATCATATGTTGGAAATATAATTTGTAATCGATGATTTTATATTTATACCTCTATCTTTGATTGGTCCTTTAATGGGTCATTCATGGTTTAATAAGATAACAAATCCTAGAAGAACATTCCACAATCTCTATGTTTATTTGGACGTGACCAATCAATGGGATATTTCCTAATAATTTAGTGTTGTAAAAGAAAATTAACAAGGTTATGACGACATGTATAAGATTATTTGTGAGATTAGGATGCCCATGGAAAGACATCCACATGATAGAATATTATTTAATAGTGGTTATTTATGATATTAAATCTCTTTTCAAGGAAGCCTGAGTTGGATATGGATGACATGTAAAAGGTACCTCATAAGATTAGGATTTTTAAGGTGTAATTTCAGGTTCAATGGTGAACACCAAATATGAATAAGCCATTTTAAGTGATGTTCATCACATCCCATAATGATAGGAGTCTCTAATTTCCCATTTTATATCCTTTATTATTTTAAACGGATAATGGATCACATGAATTCATGAATTTTTTTTCATGTGAAATCACTCTTCATGTCTGTGATGTGTCATGTGATCAATTATGGATCTCATTATTACGAACAATAATTTTTTTAAAATACCTCCCTTTATCTTCATAGTTTAAGAGTAATTACATAATTGTATGCACATGTTTTTGGTACTTGATATAAATAAGGTTTCATGACTACATGCCCTCAAGTGATATGTTTAAAACATATCTAGGGTCTTAATGAGGCATTGCGAATCCCATAAGTACAACACATACAAGTCAACTTACATCTCTATCTTAGGAAGTTTTCTCTACTTTTCAATTATTTTATATGTTATTTTTGTTATTTATATGAATCAATCCATTTAAAAGTATCATTATGAAAGGTTATATTTTGGAAACCACCTTAGGATAATCATTTCTTTTATCAAAACCCTTGAGAGACATTAGAACTTTTAATCAAATCTTTTCACAATTACTAGAAGAGTGTATGCATCATGTGATAATTTCTCATGACATTATCGATGTCATGTGATCACGTTTTTATATAATGTTTTCATGATATATGTGATTTATCTTACATACATCCGTATATTTTCATGGTGAAAATAATACTCATGCTTTATGTATTTTTTATATTTTATATATTATTATGCTCAATTTTAGAAAGTAAATAATGAAATAAAACTTTGATTTTTTTTTTAAAAAAAGTAAATAACCTATGAAATAAATCAATATACCTCATTTTAAACATAAAATCATTACTATTTAAGATTATAAAAGTTTAAATATTTTATTGATGCTTTATAATATATAAATAAACAATGTGGACTGCAGATTTGTTAATGGTCTAAACATATCCTTCAAAAAAATATCCTTTTGAATATGTGGGTTCACTCCATAGTCCTTATAATTATAATTAGAAATGATTTCAATGATTTAATGAATACTATTTTGAAATGGTTTTATTTTTAATTATAAATCTATTACAAATAGCATAAAAAACCATGTATCCTTAGAATTTATGTTCAATTTGGAAAATAATTACATATCTATTATACATAAGAAATGATACTTATTTTTCAACTCATACAATCATAATGATTATAAATAATATAAAAAATAATGGATCACATAAAAATAATTCTTCAAAAATAATCATAATTAATGAATACCATAATATCTATAGAATTTAAAAGAAAATATTACTATATAGAAATAAAATACATGTAATGATGAATGATATAACTGAAATTTAACATAACACTTCATATATAAAATAATTGTTTTAACACTATAAATCACCATTGAAAAAAAATTACCATAAAATGATTTGTTAAATTTATATTGGAAATATTATGAAATTAATTAATCATTGAAGATATATCTCATTAATGAATTTTAAATAGAATACATAATATAATTTCATCCCAATAATGTGTTTAAATAAAACCCTTTCCCAGAAATAATGGGTCTTGAACAAAATAAATAAGAGTATATTATGAAAAATAATCCTTAAATGAAAGATATTTTCTAGAAAAAATAATTTAATATAATATTTTCCGCTTCAAATAATGGTTTAGAAAAAATTACTAAAATTTTAGAAAAACAATTCACATACATTAACTTCACAATCTAGGTTATTTCATCATTTTGATAAATAATTATCCCTATTATGTTGGACCCCTTCATTGGACGTAGGCCACCTGTGACAAGGATCTTAATTCAATATCTTGTTCCAAATCACACAAGAACTAGTAATATATATGGAACATTTTGGGTTGAATCCAAATAGAATATTTGGAAAAATTAACTAGCATTCAAATTTATTTATATTTAAATTTTTGTTATATCATTGTAACACCCCAAGCTTCCACGATAGGTTTTCCTTTGAATAATATAGTAGCTTGTGTTGCAGGCAACTTCGATTTCAGACACACCACAACCAATAAAACTATCAAATATGAATAGTAATACCCACTTTTTAAAATTTTCTAAATTTCATTATCTAAAATGGAATTCATTTTTTGGATTATGAATATAGAAATAAGCATAGTGTGAATTTTTGGTATTTTTCTGAAAACCATCAATTTTTTATGAATAGTGAAAAACACTGAGTTATTGTTTAAAATCGACTTTTTATTTAAATAATTATTTATTTAAATTTATTTTAGGTCAAAATAGATACTTAATACCTATATAAGTTTAATTTAATTCATTTAAGTCCCTTTATAATAATTTTTTATGTATAAAAATTTTATCGAACTTTTACCTTCTTTTACACGCCTCCTAGGAGAATCTTCAAATTTTCATAAAACATAATTTTACCGCTTCTATGAGTTGAATTTCAAAAATTCGAGAGACACGGTTGATATCCGTAAGTAGAATGTGGTTCAATAAATGAATATAATTTTTAGTGAATAGTAACTTTGGACTTTTATTAACCACAGTTAAAAGTAAATGATATAATTAAGGGTAAAAATGATATTATTATTACCCTTACAGATATCCAAATTCTATTGTAAAAGTTTACTTCGACCAAAAACAACCTTTGGAATATAATATGATCCTTTAGGTCCACTTGGATTAGATTATGAAATTTATTATTATTTTACATAAAGAAGAGTGAAAAGAGTTAAAATCAACGATTAATACCTAATCCTTATTTAATATAGGGTTATGCATAAGATAAATTTGTAAATTAATATTCATTAGAAATCTAAAACTATTTTCTACATAATGGTATTTTATTTATAATTTTTATACATTAAATAATTTAATTTTTTCATGACAAAATGATGATGCAATAATTTACTTATTAATAAAATATTAATATAAATGATATTATAAAGACCCAAATTAATGTAATTTGAGACGTTAATGAATTAAAATGTTTTTAGGTTAATATGACATGTTAGGGTTGTTAAATAATTTTTTTCGTAGTAATAATGTTGTTATTAATTTAACAAAAACAAAATAATAAATTTTGTCAAAATTGACATAATAGTGTTTTTTAATCAAATATTATATTATTAATTGATATAATATTCCTAAAAATATATTGTTCAGAAAAATGACTTAGATAAGTTTATATATGTTAATAATGAACCACTTTGGATTCTCATGGCTTCTTATTGTATGTTTTCTAACCATATAATGTAAAAAATACAAAAAGACATGGTAAATGTCAAACTAATTAAGTAAGAGTTAAATCTAAAAGATAAAGTTAATATAATGACCCATTCCTATTTAAAACCTTCTGGTTAAGAATATTACAACCCATTACCACATTTTCCTTGAAATAAATCATTTTTGGGCCATTAGAAACAGAAATTAATTTTATTATAAAATAATTTTTCTATCTTCTCCTAAGGTGCCCCTCACCCTCTTATAGAAGGGAACATCCCCTTCCCTGAAATTCGTACCTTAAAAGCCATTTGGCTCGGCCAACCCCTACCCAAATATCCTCTCAACTATCTCCCCTTTATCTCAAAGTCCTTATTTTAGTCAGAAAGACAACCTAAAAATACCTTTTGATCAAATCCAATAGATGGACCTGAAGAAGAGGTAAATATTTAATCACATCTTCCAAGTTCTTTTCTTCTTCCAATTCTTCTTTCCTTGTTGATTCCATTCTAAAATAATAACTCCAATATCTTCTATCTACTGTGATATTATTATAAATTTGGTACAACCATATTAATTATTTTATCCATCCTAAGAATGAAATATCCCCGTACATGCGTACATACAGCTTACTGTCTCCACGTCGTGGTGTAGTTGTTATTCAATACATTATTATTGGGATAGGTATAATAATGATGTATAATTGATATAAATAAGAAATATAACATGTTAATGATTCTGTATATATGATATACCGTCTATTATATGCGATTTTATTATCAAAAGAATGATATTGTCGCTCGTGTATACGTACAGATTACCGTCTCCACAAACGTGATGAGATTCATTCCCCATCGTATCCATTAATGAATAGTCTTCATTTGATGATTAAAAATAACGTTTAAAGACTTAATATCATTATGAATATGAATTAGATATATCCTATCAACTAAAACATTAATTTTGTAACAAAGCATATAGTGGAAAACAAATCAGTTAACACCAGAAATAATGATGATACTGAAATATCATTAACAAAGAAATATTAGAGGTCATATATGTTACCATAATAATGTATATTGTTCTTTTATAATTTAATAAAAATTATGTAACCATTGTACATGATGTTATCCTACCATAAACCAAGTAAATGTACAATGTAATGGTTAATTTCACAATCTCTTTATTATCCAAGGTTGTTTTTATGCAAGTATCTACTGGGGCCTCTTTATCATCCACATCCTTGTTTCTTAAAAATGTATTCCAAAACATTTTTAAAAATTACTAGATTATGGGTTAAGGTAATTTTTACACATTTTGACTTTTTATAAAATGGTTTAAATGGAATCTTTCCATCATTTTCCAAACAAGGTACATTATGACCATTTCTACAAAATTAAGGTAAAAAAGTTTTTTTATCTTATACGGCGGGTGCGGCCATTTTCTACCCCTATTAAATCATCGAAGCTTCCCTTACAAGATTATAAGAATATTTTGAAACTAAATGTTTTCTTTTATAATTATATGGATTTTAAATGATTTTAAAATAGAAAGATATCTTTCTCTGAAAAAATGTTTTGATTTCATCTATGTCAACATCCTTTGATGGATTTTTATGCTTAATTTAAGTTGATTTATTATGATACAAAACTTCCATAATGTATTGAAGGTTTTGTGATATGTTTGATTGTGGATGTGTTATTTTCACAGCATTTATGGTTTATGGATAAAGTATTGACATTTCATATGCTACTTTTTATATGAATGTTTATGTTATATTTGAACCTTTTCATATGAGGAATGCATTGGACTTAGTAAGTAACGGGTGGATCCTTCTATAGCTCCTCGATGAATCGGTAGGTATGTTGAGACAAACTATTTTCTTGGCTCAAGGCCTTGAAAAAATCATATTTTTAGTCTTGTCACAAAGCCTTGACTATGTGGTTATGAAGTCTATCGTTATGCATTCCATCATTATGAAAGTGGCTATTGATATTGCATGTGATTATTCGACAAGTATAATATCCATATAAATAAGTAAATGGAATTATTTTATTTTATCTTTGTCGTATTATTCTAATGTTCATGTCTTTTGTTCTAGTCTTACATTGCCTTAAATATTTATGCTTATTTATGAAAGTTTCTGCTATATTTTTATTGTTACTAAGAATCTGATATAACCCCTTTCTATGTTTTATTTTTCCCAAGATGCAATGAAGTATATTATGACTGAACTGCAGGGATATGATGAGGATATGAGTGTAGAATATGGAGAATATGTTGGGGTAGTTTTTCATGATATAATGTATTGTAAAATTTATGCATGTATCTAGTATTTACATGGATACTAAACTAGTTGTCCATTCGAGACTTTATCATTTAGGATCATTCCAATGATATCTAATAATTCACAGACTCTGGATAACTAGGGTTAGGGAATTATAGTTGGTATCCGAGGATTTTTAGTACAAACCTTGGAAACATGATTTAAATAAACACTGTTTAGATCACATTATTCGATGATTTACATTGAGGATTAGTATAGAAGAATTTCCTAAAATTTTTGTATTGTAGATATTTTTTGAGTTTTCTAGGAAATAAATCACTTTCTAGATATGAGAAGGTAGAGGAAGCTCTGGAAAAACTAAATGTACCTTGGGGTAAAACCCGAAAACACTACTTTGAGCCAGACTCGAACGGGTACTGGTGCACAAAAATGAGCCTTCTTGCACTCTTAGTTATTACACTCTTAGAGGATATACTTAGGATAATTCTCATTTTCTTTACAAACCATTAGGAATGGTTTATGAGTACATAAATCCTCAATGAAAACATTTTTATGATTATGGATTATATCCATTAACTGTTCAATTTATGTTATGTGTTTTTCAAGTATGGTATTATTTATTTCAATACATAAACTAATCTAGTTTATGTCATTGTATTGAAATGGCACCTAGTTGAAGGAATGGAAACTGGATCAATGCACGTAATCCAAGTAGAGATTTCCCTCCTACTCAAGAAAATTATATTTAAGCAGGTGATTCAACTGGTGCTGATCACCTTATCACTATACTGGGACAACTCACTCAAGTTATGAATAATAACCTTACCCATATGGAGCACCCATATCCACAACGTGGAGGATCAATGTTAGACCGCTTCATGAGGCAGAAATCACCAATATTAAATGGGAGTAAAAATCAATTAGTAGCTGAGAAATTGATAAATTCCATAGAGAAAATATTTCATGCTTTGGGGAGTAGTGAAAGGGAAAAATTTATCATGGAAGTTTATCACCTCATAGTACATACAGTTCAATGGTGGTCATTGATTCAAACCCCAAAGGAAGATGATGAATTATCAAATATAGAATTGAGGGTTTTTAAGGATCTTTTCTTATAAAAATACTTTCCTCATGACCATTAAGAGGATATGGAAAGGCAATTTTTGAGTCTGAGGAAAAAGGTGGATGGAAATGTCGCAAAGTATGAGGCTAACATTACATGGTTAGCAAGGCATGTATCTGATTATATACGTAACCCAAGGAGTAAGATTGATTTATTCTTTGATGGGTTAAAACCATTTCTTTGGTGATAGGTAGTCTCACAATACTTATTTTCATATAAAGATATTGTCACATGTGCAATCAAGACAGAAAAAAGATTCTCTAAGTCTTGCGGCTTTAAAGAAAAGCAAGAGAAGAAATAATTTTCTAAACCCTATGGAAATGGAAATAAGGGGAAGAAGGGAAAAGTTGAATATCTATTATGCCGTAAATGTGGGAAGAAACACCCCGGTACTTGCTTGAAGGAAATGAGAGTCTATTAAAATTTGGGTGAAAAAGGCCACCTAGCTCGTGATTGCAAGAGGAAGAAAGAGGATATCAATGTTGAATGCTACAATTGTATAAAAAGGGGACATTATACAAATTAATGTCTTATGCACCAAGGAAACATACCTCAGAAAAGGCCTAGGGATCAATGAAAATCTTATGCGATCACTACTACTGAGGTTGAAGCTCTGAAAGACGTGGTGGCAGGTAAGTTAATGGTTTCCCCAAGTTTATCCAATTCTTTATTGGATTATGGATCATCTCATTGTTTCATATCTTCCCAGTATTCTAAGAAAATTCGATATTTTCAATTTTACATAACAAGGGAGTGGTCAATCAAAACACCTAAGGGATGTATAATCACAACAATGTTTTGTGAATCAGTTCCCATTAGGGAATATAAATGTTCATTATCAGCTGATCTCATTGTCATACCCGTGACTGAATTTGATATAATCCTTTGAATGGATTGGCTTTCAGACCATGATGCGAAAATTTATTGTATGAATAAGAAGGTTACCATTTTTCAAGATGATACAGAGTACCATATCTTTAGATCAGAAAAGACACCACCTGATTCTTATCTTGATCCACCCCCAGTAGCTCTACTAGATTCAATTATTGGGTAGGAAGATAATGAAATTATTATGGGTGAGGAAAAGAATGTTCAAATAGAGGACGTACCTATTGTGCAAGAATATGTTGATGTGTTTCCAGAAGATTTACCTTGACATCCTCTAGAATGAGAAATTGATTTTTCCATTGATTTAATACCTGGTTCAAGGCCCATATCGGAGACCCCTTAGAGAATGGGCACTGTGGAATTAGTGGAACTAAAGAAAAATGTAGAGGAATTTAGTAATAAGTGATTTATATACCATATTGTTTCTCCATGGGGAGCCCCTATTCTTTTTGTTAAGAATAAAGATAGATCTATGAGGTTATGAATTGACTACCATGTGATCAATGCTACAATAATAAAGAAAAAACTATTCTCTACCTCGCATTGATGATTTATTTTACCAACTTCATGGAGCTCAATATTTTTCAAATATTGACATTCGATCTGGATATCATCAGTTTTGTGTGAAAAAGGAATACATTACGAAAACAGCATTTTGAACCAGGTATGGGTATTGCGAGTTTACATTAATACATTTTGGATTGAATAATTCATCCTCTATCTTCAAGGATCTAATGAATATAGTTTTCAAGGAATATCTTGATGAATTTGTAGCGGTATTTATGGATGATATCTTTGTATACTCCAAAATCTAAGGAGATCATGAAAATCACTTGCACATTATTCTAAAGAATCTTAGATGAAATGAATTAAATGGGAAATTTAGAAAGTGTTAGTTCTTGCTTCAGGAGATTTCATTTCATTTCTATATTTTCCTTAAGGATGGAATCTAAATCGATCATTAAAATAATAATGCAATCCATGAATTTCCAGCACCAACGAGTATAACTGAGGTATGTAGATTTATTGGATTAATAGGTTATTAATGATGTTTCATCTAGAATTTGCCTGGTTGGGTAACCCCTTAACAAATATCACACGTAAAGGGGTTAAATATGATTGTAAAAAAAGTGTGGAGAATGATTGGAAGAAAAGAAAAGAAGTTTAGTCAATTATCCTGTATTGACTCTACCATCGAGGAATGATGGGTTTGTTATTTATAGTGATGCCTTAATGAAAGGACTAGGTTGGGTCCTTATGAAGAATTAAAGAGTTATTTCTTATGCATCATTATTGCTAAAAATTCATGAAAAAAACAATCCTACTCATGATCTTGAGTTAGCAGCTATTATTATTGCTTCGAATATATGGAGACACTATCTATATGGTGAGAAATGTGATATTTATACTAATCAGAAGAGTTTAATGTATATTTCTCACAAAAAATAAGTCAACATGAAGAAAAGGAGATTGATTGAACTCCTCAAGGATTATTATTGCACTATACACTACCACCCGGGGAATTCCAATAAGGTGGAAGATGCTTTGAGAAGAAAGGATCACGGAGTTTTGAACAAGATGAGAGTTTAAAATGATCCTATATACATGGATCTAGTAAATATGGATATGTAAATAACCATGGAAGGTGAAACATCAATTATTTTTCAAATGGTTTCCAACCCATATTTACTAGAAAGGATAAAGAGTTCTTAGATCGATGATGAGGAATTTCAAAATAAGATTTAAGCTGTGAATGATGGGAGATTGAGTGACTTCATATATGAAGATGGGATTTTGAAATTTGAGAAAATAATTTCTATTCCTGATATACCTGATCTTAAAAGGGAATTATTAGATGATTCTCATAGCTCCAATTTTATATACACCATGGTAGCACAAATATGTATAGATATTTGAAGGAACATTTTTGGTGGTAAAGCATGAAGGGGGTGATTGTGGATTTTGTGTCAAGATGTATGGTTTGTCAACAAGAGAAATATGGAAGGAAACATCCAAGAGGAGTCCTGAAACCTCTTCCAATACCTGAGTGGAAATGGGAAAATATTACGATGGACTTTTTTATGTGACTACTAAAGACACCTAGAAATAATGATGAAATATGGGTCATTGTTGATCGTCTTATCATGTCTGAACATATTCATGCTATAAGTGAAGATTTACCACATTAATGTTTAGCAAGACTATATATTAATGATGTTGTATGACTTCATGGTGTTCCCCTATCGATTTTTTCTGATCATGATCCCATTTTGGAATCAATATTCTTCAAAAGTCTTTAGAAAGACCTGGATACTGAACTTCTCTTGAGCAATGCCTACAACCCTAAAACTGATGGACAATTAGACCGAACTATTAAATCCTTAGAAAACATGTTGAGATCGTGCACACATTACTTTCATTGGATGTGGGATTAATATTTACCTCTACTAAAATTTTCCTATAACAATAGCTTCCATTGAAGTATTCAGATGGCACCATATGAAGCGTTATATAGAAAGAGATATCTCACACCAACCTATTGGGATGATGTCGGTGAAAGAAAACTCGTAGGCCAAGAACTTGTTGAGGAAACGATGGAAAAGGTGAAGGAAATCCAAAACCACATCAAAGAAGCTCAAAGTAGGCAGAAGATCTATGATGAAAACCGAAGAAATGATTTAGAATTTCATATAAGAGATCAGGTTTTCTTAAAGGCATCTCCATGGAAGGTAATTATATGATTTGGTAAGAAAGTTAAAATGAGTCCCAGGTACATCAGACCATTCAAAATTCTAGAATGACTTGGGGCTGTAGCTTACCATTTGGGAATGCCGCCAAGTCTCTCCAAAGTTCATGATGTGTTCCATGTATCATTTTTGAGAAAATAAATGAATGAATCAACACATGTACTCACCTATGAGGAATTAGAACATGAACCCAATCTGTCTTATTGCGAAGAGCCTGTCAAGATTCTTGTTATAATAGAACAAGTGTTGAGAAACCGGACGACTCGTCTGGTAAAAGTTCTGTGGAGAAACCCTAATATGGCAGAGGAAAAGTGGGAACACAAGGACTTATGATGAAAAACCACCCGAATCATTTTATATAGAAATATTTTAGAAATTTCACAGAAACAATTATTTGTAGGAGGGGAGAATGTAACACCCCAAGCTTCCAGCATATGTTTTCCTTTGAGTAATACAGTAGCTTGTGTTTTATGCAACATCGAGTTCAAACACACCACAACCAATCAAACAAGCCATTATGAATAGTATTACCCACTTTTTGAAATTTTATAAAAAAAATTCTTTCAAAATTGACTTCATTTTTTGATTCGGATATATTGAAATTTTCTTGTGGTGAAATTTTTGTATTTTTTTGAAAACCATCATCTTTTATATGAATAGTGAAAAACACTGAGTTATTGTGTAAAATAAACATTTTATTTAGATAATTATTTATTTAAATTTATTTTAGGTCAAAATAGATACATAATACCTATACATGTTCAATTTAATTCATTGGATTCCGTTTATAATAATTTTAGATATATAAAAATTTTATCGAAAATTTTTTACACCTTTTACCCACCTGCTTGGAGCATTTGAAAATTTCCATAAAACATAATTTTACCAATTATATGAATTTAATTTCAAAAATATGAGTGAAAACATTTATATCAGTACGTAAAATGTGGTTAAATAAGATAAAAAGTAATTTTGGTGAATAGTATCTTTTCACATTTATTTACCACGGTTAAAAGTAAATAGGGTAATTAAAGGTAAAAATGATATTATTATTGCCATAAAAAAAGTCCTAATTGTATCTTATATGATTAATTCAACCAAAAACAATCTTTGAAATAATATATGATCATTTAGGTCCACTTGGATTACATTAAGACATTTATTATTATTTTACTTAAAGAATCATTTAAAGAGTTAAATTCAATGTTTAATAACTAAACCATTTTTAATATAGGGCTATACATAAGATAAATTCAACTATATAAATTCATTATAAATATAAAAATATTTCCCATAGAATTGTATTTTATTTATATTTTTTATATATTTAATAATTTAATTTATTTATGACATAATGATGAAGAAATAATTACCTTATTAATGAAATATTAAAATAATTGATATTATAAATACCCAAATAAATTAATTTGAGACTATTATGAATTACACAGATTTTTTAGTTTAATATGACTTGTTATAGTTGATTAAATGAATTTTTTTTCATAGTAAAAATGCAGTTATTAATTTAACAAAAACAAAATACCAAATAGTGTCAAAATTGACATAAAATAATTTTTTAAACAAATATTACATTATTTATTGATATAATATTCTTAAAAATCTATTTTTTTGGCCATATACCTTAGATAAGGTTATATATATTAATAATTAACCACTTGGGGTTCTCTTGTCTTGTTATATTTAGATTATTAACGATATAATTTAAAAATACAAAGATACATGGAAAATGTCAAACTAACTAACTAAAAGTTAAATGTAAAATATAAGGTTAATATAATGACCCAGACCTATCTAAAACATATTGGATGAGAATATTTTGAACCATCCCCAACATATCCTTTAAATAAATTAATTTAGAGCCAGTAGAAACAGAAAATTATTTTATTATAAAATAATATTTCAGTCTTTTCCTAAGGTTCCTCTCACCCCGCATATAAAAGGGAACTTACCCTTCTCTCCAATTCACACCTTCAAAGCCATTTTGATCAGACAAAACCTGCCTAAATATCCTCTCAAATGTCCTCACTTTATCTTAGATGCCTTCCTATAGTTATAAAGCTATCTTATCGAGACCTTTTGATCAAATCAAAAGGATGTACCTGAAGAAGAGGTAAATATTTCATCACCTCTTCTAAGTTCTTTTCTTCTTCTGCTTCTGATTTCCTTGTTGTTTTCAATAATATATCTAATATATTTTGTATATTGTGATGTTATTATAAATATGGTACAACCATATTCATTATTTTATCCATCCTATGAATGAAATATCACCATACGTGCCTACGTATTGCTTACCGTCTCCACGTCGTTGTGTAGTTGTTATTCAATACATTATTATTTGGATGGTTATAATAATGATGTATAATTGATTTAAATAATAAATATAAAATTTTAATGATTCTATATATATTATATACAATATAATATATATGATTTTAATAGAAAAATAATGATATTGTCACTCGTGTGTACGTACGAATTACCATCTTCATAAACGTAGTGAGATACATTCCCTATCGTATTCATTCAAGACTAATTTTTATTTCATTATTAAAAATAATTTTTAACAAAATAATAAAATTATGAATATGAATAATATATATCTTATCCATAAAAAAATTAGTTACGTAACAAATCATATAATGTATAATGAATCATTTAACACCCAAAACGATGATACTACTGAAATATTATTAACAAAAAAATATTAGAAGATAATATATGATACCATATTAATTTATAAGGTTATTTTATAATTTAATAACAATGATATAACCATTTTACAATAGGTTAACCTACCCTCGACTAAGGAAAAGTACATGGTAAGGGATAATTTCAGATTCTCTTTGTTATCCAAGGTTGTTTTTATGCAAGTGTCTACTGTGACCTCTTTATCATCCACATCCATGTTTCTTAAAAATGAATTTCCAAACATTTTTACTATTTACTAGACTATGGGTTAAATTCATTTATACCCTTGTTTTAAATTTTATAAAATGTCTTTAAAGGAATCTTTCCGTTGTTTTCCAAACAAGGTACCTTATGTTCTTTTCGACAAAATTATGGTAAGAATGTATTTTTAAATTATACTTTGGGTGCAGATATTTTCTACCGTTATAATATCGTCAAAGCTTCCCTTACAATATTATGAGAATTTTTTCAAAATAAATGATTTATTTTATAATTATATGGATTTTAAATGATTTCAAAATAAATAGATATATTTCACTAAAAAATGTTTTGATTTCAACTATGTCAACATCCTTGGAGATATTTTTAAGCATAATTGAAGTTGATTTATTATGATACAAAACATCCATATTGTATTGAAGGTTTTGTGATATGTTTTAATATGGATGTGTTATTTTCTCACCATTCATGGTTTATGGAGAAATTATTGACATTTCGTATACTACTTTTAATATGACTTTTTATGTTATGTTTGAACCTTTTCATATGATGAATGCAATGGACATAGTAACTGACGGGTGTAGCCTGATATATCTCATTGATTAATTGGTAGGTCTCATGAGACATACTAGTGTCTTGGAAAAAGGTCTTTATAAAATCATATGGTTAGTCTGGGAATACGGCCTCGACTATGTGGTTATGAAGTCTGTCATTATGCATTTCATCATTATGAATGTGGCTGTTGATATTACATGTTATTATTTGAATAGTAGAATATCCAGATGAATAAGTAAATAGAATTATTTGGCTTTATCATTTCCATATTATTCTGATGTTCAATTTTAAAATTGTTTTTTTCTAGTCTTATATTTGATTAAATGTTTATGCTTATTTATCAATGTTTTTGCTATATTGTTATCCTTGCGGAGAATCTGAGCACACCCCATTCTATGTTTTATTTTTCCCTGGATGCAAAGAAGTATATTATGAATGACCTGTAGGGACTGTATAAGGATATGAGTGTGGCCTATAGATACTATGTTGTGGTATTTTTTTAATTTTATAATGCAATGTAAAACTTATGAATGTATCTAGTATTTCCATGGATACTAAATGAATCAGTCTTTCAAGACTTGGTCTTTTGTGATCTTGCCAATGCTATGTGATAATGCACCGACTCTGGGTAGATAGGGTCTGGGAATTACATTTGGTATCTGGGGATGTTTACTACAAACTTTGGAAACTAGATTTAGATAATCTCTGATTAGAGCACATTATTCTAAGTTACACTTTGAGGATTAGTATAGAAGAACTTCCTAGAATTTTAGTATTGTAGATATTTTATGAGTTTTAATACAATACATACCTTTCTGGATACAGGAAGGTAGAGGTGGCTCTGGCACATGTGCACCAAGGGGTAAAACATGAAAACACCGCTTTGATCTAGACTCGAATGAGAACTGGTGCATGGAAAGGGGCTTTGCTGCACTCTTGGTTATGACACTCCTTAGGGATATGCTTAGGAAAATACTCATTTTATTTAAAACCCATTATGATTGTTTTATGAGTATATTCTTTCTCAAATAATACATTTTTATGATTATGGATTATATGCATAAAATGTTCAATTTATGTTAAGTGTTTTACAAGTACATAATTTTGTACTTCGATTCATAAAATAATATAGTTTATGAAATTTTTAAGAAATGGATCCTAGTGGAAGCAATTTAAATTGCATCATTGTACTTAATCCATATAGGTGTTTCCCTCCTACTGAAGATAATTATAGTGGAGCTTGTGAAGAAACTGGTGTTGGTCACCTTAGTACCATACATGGACAACTCACTCAAGTTACGAATTAAAACTGTACCCGTATGGAGCACCCTGATCCACATTGTCGAGGGTCAACGATAGATCATTTAATGAGTAAACAAACACCAACATTCAACCGGAGATGAGAAATGGATAAATTTTTTAAAGAAAATGTTTCACGCTTTGAGGAGTAGGGAAAGGGAAAAAGTTTTCATGGAAGTGTATCGCCTCATGGGAGATGCAGATCAATGGTGTTCATTGATTCAAAACAAAAAGGAATATGATTAAGTATCAAATATGGAATGGAAGGAGTTTAAATTTCATTTCATTTGAAAAATACATTCCTCATGACCATCGATTGGATATAGAAAGGCTGTTTCTGAGTTTGAGAAAATAGGAGGATGAGAATGTTGCAATGTATGAGGATAACATTACAAGGTTAGCAAGGAATGTAACATATTATATATGTAACCCAAGTAGTAAGATTTATCAATTCATTTATGTGTTAAACCATTTATCTGGTGAACATTAGTCTCACAATACATCTTATCATACAAAGATATTGTCTCATGTGTTATCCAGACAGAAAAAGAATTCTCTATGTCATACCACTTTAAAGAAAATAAAGAGAAGAAGAGATGTACTAAACAATCTTGAAATGGAAATAAGGGTAAGAAGGGAAAATTTGAATATCCATCCTAAAGTAAATGTGTGAAGAAACACCATGGTACTTTCCTAAAGGGAATGAGAGTTTGTTACAAGTGTGGTGAAAAAGGCCACCAAGATCGCGATTTCAAGGGGAAAAAATAGGTTGTCAACGTTTAATGATACAATTGTAGAGAAAGGGGGAATTATTCAAATGAATGTCATATGATCCAAGGAAACTTATCTCAGAAAAGGCTAAGGGAGAAAGGCCAGGCTTATTCCATCACTACTTCTGAGGTTGAAGCTCTAAAAGACGTAGTGTCTTGTAATTGAATGGTTTCCTAAAGTTTATCCAATTATTTATTTGATTCTAGATCATCACATTGTTTCATATCTTCCTAGTTTTCTAAGAAAATTATATATTTTCAATCTGACTTAACAAGGGATATTTTAGTCAAAACACCTAAGGGAAGTATTATCACAATAATGTTTTGTAAATGAATTATCATTTGGGAATATAAATGTTCTTTATCTGCTGATCTCATCATCATACCCATTATTGAATTTGATATAATCATCAGAATGGATTGTATTTCGGACCATGATGAAAAAATTTATTGTAAGAAGAAAGAGGTTACAATTTTCAATGATGATAAGGAGTACCTTATCATTAGAGCAGAAAATCACCACCTAATTCTTATCTAGATCCACACACCGTGGCTCTACTAAATTCAATTATTGGGGAGTAAGATAATGAAATAATTATGGGTGAGGAAATGAATGTTCAAATAGAGGACATACCTATTGTGTTGGAATATTTTGATGTGTTTCCAGATGATTTACCTGGACATCCTCTAGAACAAAATATTGAGTTTTACATTGATTTAATTCCTGGTTCAAGGCCCATATCGAAGTCCCCTTATATAATCTTCTTTGTAGAATTAGTGTTAATAAAGAAACTACTATAGGAATTGATTAATAAGGGATTTATATGACATATTGTTTCTTCATGGGGATCCCCTGTTGTTTTTGTTAAGAAGAAAGATATATCTATGAGGTTGTGCATTGACTACTGGGAGAACAATGCAATAACAATAAATAACTATTATCCCCTAACTTGCATTGATAATTTATTTGTTCAACTTCATGGAGCTCAATATTTTTAAAATATTGAATTTAGATCTGGATATTATTAGTTGTGTGTGAAAAATGAATACATTATGAAAACAAAGTTTTGAACCAGGTACGGGAATTTCGAGTTTAAACTAGTGCCTTTTGGATTGACTAATGAACCCTCTGTCTTCATGGATCTAATGAATAATGTTTTCCAGGTATATCTTGAGGACATTCTAGATGTATTAATTGATGATATATTTTTATACTCCAAAAGCTAAAAAGATCATGAAAATCACTTGCGCATTATTCTAAAGACTCTTAGAAGAAATGAATTATATGGGAAATTTAACAAGTGTGAATTCTGGATTCAGGAGATTACTTTTATTTTCTATATTTTCTCTAAGTATGGAAACTCTATTAATCCTTCAAATTCCCAGGCAATCCATGAATGGACAGCACCGACGAGTATAACTGAGGTTCGCATTTTTATGGGTTTATTAGGTTATTATCGACGTTTCATCCTGAATTTGGCCTAGTTGGCTAACCCATTAACAAAGCTCACATGTAAAGGGGTTAAATTTGTTTGAAAAAAAGAGTGTGAAGAATGTTTTGAAGAACTATAGAGAAGATTATTAAATTCTTCTATATTGACTCTACCATCATGGAATGATCGGTTTGTTATTTTTAGTGATTCCTCAATGAAAGGAATTGGTTGTGTCCTTATGAAAAATTACAGTGTTATTTACTATGCATTAAGACAACTGAAAATGCATGAAAAAATCTATCCTACTCATGATCTTGAGTTAGTAGATGTAATATTTTCTTTGAAATAATGGAGACAATATCTATATGTTGAAAAATGTGATATTTATAATAATCAAAAGATTTTGTAGTATATTTTCTCACAAAAAGAAATCAATATGAGGAAAAGGAAATGTCTTGAACTACTGAAGGATTATTATTGCACTATACACTACCACCCGGGGAAGTAAAATATGTTGCTAGATGCTTTGTGTATAAAGGATCATGGAGTTTTGAACAAGATGAGAGTTGAAAATGATCTTATATACATTGATCTAGTGAAGATAGATATGGGAATAACCATGGAATGTGAAACATCAATTCATTGTCAAATGGATGGAAAACCATCATTACTAGAAAGGATAAAGAGTTCTCACACCGATGATGAGGAGTTTAAAAAGAATATTGAAGTTGTGAATGATGTGAGATTTAGTGATGTCATTTATGAAGATAAGATTTTGAAAATTGGGAAGAGACTTTCTGTTCCTGATATACCTGATCTTAAAAGGAAATTGTTATATGATGCTCATCAATTTCTCTATATATCCTAATAGCACAATGATATATAAGGATTTTAAGGAACATTTTTTGGTGGGACAACATGAAGAGGGAGATTGCGAATTTTGTGTCAAGATGTATGGTTTTTCAACAGGTGAATACTGGAAGGAAATAGCCTGGAAGAGTCATGCAACCTCTTCCCATACCTGAGTAGAAATGGGATAATATTACGATGGAGTTTTCAAGGGACTACCAATGAATTCTAGAATGAATGATGAAATTTGGGTCACTGTTTATCGTCTTACTATGTCTACACATTTTATAGCTATAAGAGAAGATTTACCAGTTAAATGTTTTAGAAAGACTGTATATTAATGAAATTTTAAGACTTCATGGAGTACCCCTATTGATTATTTCTGATCATTATCTTTATTTTACATCAGGATTCTAGATAAGTCTTCAGAAATCCCTAGATAAAAAACTTTGTTTGAGCACTGCCTACCACCCTAAAACTGATGGACAATCAGAACCGACTATTTAAGCCTTAGATGACATGTTTTGATCATGTTATCTAGACATTCAAGGTATGTGGGATCAATATTTATCTCTGGTAGAATTTTCCTATAACAATAGCTTCCATTAAATTATTCAGATGGCACCATATGAAGCATTTTATGGAAAGATATTTCACACACCAACCTATTGGGATGTTGTTGGTGAATGAAATCTCATATGCCATGAAATTGTGGAGGAAACGATGGAAAAGGTGTAGGTAATCCAAACCCACATCAAAGTAGCTCAATGTTGGAAGAAGAGTTATGCTAATAACGAAAGGAAGGATTTCAAATTTTAGATAGGAGATAATGTTTTCTTGAAGGTATCTCCATGGAAGGGAATTATATTATTTGGTAAGAAGGGTAAATTGAATCCCAGGTACATCAGACCTTTCGATGTTGTGGAATGAATTGGGGTTGTAGCTTATCATTTTTCTATGCCTCCAAGTCTCTCCAAAGTTCATGATGTGCTTCATATATCACTAATGAAAAAATACATGCCTAACTCAATGCACGTACTCACTTATGATGAATTAGAATTGGAACCTGATGAGTCTTATTGCGAAAATCCTTTCATGATTCTTGATACAAGAGAACAAGTGTAGTGAAACCAGACGACTCATCTAGTAAAAGTTCTATGGAGAAACCATAAGATGGAAGATTCATCGTGGGAACCTAAGGAACTTATGATGAAGAACCACCTGAATCTTTTTATGCATAATATTCTAGAAAAATTGAGGATGAAATTATTTTACCAAGGGTAGAATGTAACACCCCAAGCATCCATGGTACATTTCCTTTTGAATAAAAGAGTAGTTTGTGTTGTACGCAACTTCGAGTTCAAACACACCACACCTAATAAAAATAGCCATTATAAATAATAATACCAACTTTTTTAAATTTTTTATATCTTAACTTTCAAAATTTACTTCATTTTTGGATTCTGAATATCGAAATTTGCTTAGGGTGAATTTTTGGTATTTTTCTGAAAATATTCAATTTTGGATGAATAGTGAAAAACACTGAGTTATAGTTTAAAACGGACTTTTTATTTAAATAATTTTTTATTTAAATTTATTTTCCGTAAAAATATATAATAATACATGTATAATTTCTATGTAATTCCTTAGAGTCATTTTATAATAATTTTAGATATATAAAAATTTTATCGAAATTTTTATTGTCTTTTACAAACCTCGTAGGAGTATTTGTACATTTGCATAAAACATAATTTTACCACTTATGTGAATTGAATTTCAAAAATATAAGAGACATGGTAGATATCATAATGTACAATGTGGTTAAATAAAATAAAAATAATTTTTGGTGAATAGTAACTTTTGAATTTTATTTACCACGGTTAAAAGTAAATAGGGTAATTAAAATTAAAAATGATATTATTATTACACTAACCAATGTTCTAACAATATTGGATAATTTTAATTTGTCCAAATACAACATTTGGAATAAAATATGATCCTTCTGATCCACATGGATTAGATTACAACATTTATTATTATTTTACTTAAAGAAGAGTTGAAAGAGTTAAAATCAAAGTTTAATAACTAAACCATTTTTAATATAGGGTTATACATAAGATAAATATGAATATAAATATTAATTAATATTATATAATAATTTTATACATAATGGTATTTTATTTAAATTTTTTAGAGATTAAATAATTCAATTTATTTATGACACAATGATGTTCCTGTAATTACCTTATTAATGAAATATAAAAATAATTGAAATTATAAATACCCATATATATGTAATTTGAGACTTGTAATGAACTAAACTAATATTTTAGGTTAATATAACATGTTATGATTGATTAAATGAATTTTTTTCGAAGTAATAATGCTGATATGAGTTTAATAAAAACAAAATACAAAATAGTTTCAAAATTGACATAAAATAGTTTTTTACAACAAATATTATATTATTAAATGAATTAATATTCCTAAAAATTTAATGATCATCCAAATGACTTATATAAAATTATATATGTTAATAATGAACCATTTGGGGTTCTCTTGGCTGGCTATAGTATGTTTATTAACCACATAATGTAAAAATACAATGAGACATGGTAAATGTCAAACTAATTAACTAAGAGTTAAATATAAAAGATAAGGTTAATATATTGCTTCAAACCTATCTAAAACCTATTGGATGAGAATATTTCATTCCATAACCACATTAGCCTCGAAATAAATCATATTGGACCCACTAGATACCGAAAATGATATTATTATAAAATAATACATCAATCTTTTCATAAGGTGCCCCTCACCCCTCTTATAAAAGGGTACTTCCCCTTATATCATATTTATACTTTCAAAGAAATTTGGCTCAGAAAACCCCAACACAAATATCCTGTCAACTGTCCTCCCTTCATCCTAGTGGCCTTCCTTTAGTCAAAAATCCATCCAATGGAGCCCTTTTTTTCAAATCAAAAGGAAGAACCCAAAGAAGAGGTAAATATTTCATCACATCTTCCAAGCTCTTTTATTCTTCCACTTCTTTTTTCCTTGTTGTTTCCATTATAAAATAATAACTCTAGAATCTTCTATATACTGTGAATTTATTATAAATATGGTTCATCCATATTCATTTTTAAATCCATCCTATTAATGAAATATCCCCATACGTGCGTGCGTAAAACATACCGTCTCCATGTCATGGTGTTGTTGTTATTCAATACATTATTATTTGGTTGTGTATAATAATGATGTATAATTGATTTAAATAATAAATATAATATGTTAATAATTATGTATATATTATATACCATCTATCTTAAACTATTTTAATATCAATAGCATTATATTGTCACTCGTGCGTACGTACAGATTACCCTCTCCATGAACGCGATGAGAATCATTCCCCATCGTATCCATTCAAGAATAATTTTCATTTGAGGATTAAAAATAATGTTTAAGACTTAATATAACTCTGAATATTAATATGATACATCCAATCCATAACAAACATTACTTACGTAACAAATAATATAAAGGAAAATGAATTAGTTAGCACCCTAAATGACGATACTACAAAAATATTATAAACAAAGATATATTAGAAGATCATATATGATTCCATATTACTGTATATGGTTCTTGTAAAATTTAATAATAGTTATTTAACCATTATACAAGGGGTTAACTAACCCTCATCCAAGGAAAAGTGCATGGTAAGGGTTAATTTCACAATCTCTTTATTATATGAGGTCTTTTATGTAAGTATCTTCTTTGATATCTTTATCATCCACATCCATGATTCTTAAAAATGTATTCCAAAACATTTTTACTATTTACTAGATTATGGGTTAATGTCATTTATAAACATGTTTGACATTTTATAAAATTGTTTCATATGAATCTTTCTTTCATTTTCCAAACAAGGTACTTGATGACCTTTTCCACAAAATAAATGTAGAAATGTTTTTTTAATTTATACGGTGGGTTTGGCTATTTTCTGCTGGTATAACATCGTCGAAGCTTCCCTTACAATATTTAATTAATATTTTGAAAATAAATGATTTCTTTTATGATTATATAGATTTTAAATGATTTTAAAATAGAAAGATATATTTCTTTAAAAAAATATTTTGATTTCATCTATGTCAACATCCTTTGATATATTTTTAAGCATAAATGGAGTTGATTTATTAAGATACAAAACTTCCATATTGTATTAAAGGATTTGTGATATGTTTGAATGTGGATGTGTTATTTTCACACTATTAATGGTTTATAGAGATAGTATTGACATTTCATATGCTAGTTTGAATACGAATGTGTATGTTATGTTTGATCATTTTCATATGAGGAATGCATTGGACTTATTAAGTGATGGGTGGATCCCACTATAGCTCCTCGATGCATCGGTAGGTCTCATGAGACAAACTAGTGTCTTGGAACAAGGCCTTGAAAAAAAATATTATTTGTAGTCTTGGCACAAGGCCTTGACTATGTGGTTATGAAATATTTCATTATGGATTCAATCATTATGAAAGTGGCTAATGATATTTCATGTGATTATTCAACTAGTAAAATATCCATATGAATAATTAAATTGCAGAATTTGATTTTATCTTTTCCATATTATTCTGAAGTTCAAGTTTCAAAGGCATTTGTTCTAGTCTTACATTGCCTTAAATGTTTATCCTTACTAAGCATCTGATCTTACCTCATTCATTATTTTATTTTTCCAAGGATGCGAAGAAGTATATTTTGACTGACCTTCTAGGACAGTCTAAGGATATGATTGTGGCTAAGGGGACTATGTTGTTGTAGTTTTTCATTTTATAATGTATCGTAAACATATTAATGTATCTAGTATTTTCAATGATACTAAACTAAATGGTATATCGAGAGGTGATCATTAGTGATCATGCCAATGATATGTGATAATGTACCAATTCTAGGTAATTGGGGTTGGGGTGTTATAGTGGGTATTAGAGAAAGTTTAGTACAATCCTAGGAAACTAGATTTAGATAAACTCGGATTAGAGCACATTATCCTATGATAGACATTGAGGATGAGTATAGAATAAATTCTTAGAATTTTGGTATTGTATAGATTTAGTTAGTTTTCCAAGAAATATATCCCTATCTGGATATGAGAAGGTAGAGGCAGCTCTGGCACATGTGTACCTAGGGGTAAAACTAGAAAACACCACATTGAGCTAGACTCGAATGGGAAAAGGTGCACGACAACGGGCCTTGCTTCACTCTTGGTTACGACACTCCCAGGGGATATGCTTAAGATAATTCTCATTTTCATTACAAACCATTATGAAGTGTTTATGAGTATATATTTTCTCAATGAATACATTTTTATGATTATGGATTATATCCATAAACAGTTCAATTTATGTTAAGTGTTTTACAAGTATGGAATTATGTATTTTGATTCATAAACTAATCTAGTTTATTCCATTGTTTATAAATGGTTCCTAGTGTAAGGAATAAAAACCGTATCAATGCACATAATCTATGTAGGGATTTCCCTCATACTCAAGATAATTATAGTGGAGTTGGTGAATCAACTGGTGCTGATCAGCTTATCACCACACAGGGATAACTGACTCAGGTTATGAATAATAACCTTACACGTATGGATCACCTTGATCCACAATGTAGAGGATCAATGTTAGGCCGATTCATGAGGCAACAAACACCAACATTCAATGTGAGTACAAATCCATTAGTAGCTGAGCAGTGGATAAATTCATTAGAGAAAATATTTAATTCTATGGGGAGTAGTGAAAGAGAAAAAGTTTTCATGGTAGTTTATCCTCTCACAGGAGATGCAGATCAATGGTGGTCATTGATTCAAAACACAAAGGAAGATGATGAAGTATCAAATATGGAATGGAGGGAGTTTAAAGAGAATTGTTTTAGAAAAATACTATCCTGATTACTATTGAGAAGATATGGAATGGTAATTTTTTAGTGTGAGGAAATAGGAGGATGAGAATGTCACAATGTACGAGGATAACAAGACTAGGTTATCAAGGCATGCATCAGATATATACGTAAACCAATGTATAATATTGATCGATTATTTGTTGGGTTAAAACCATTTCTCAGGATAGAATTAGTATCCCAATACTTCTTGTCATACGAAGATATTGTCTCATGTGCTATAAAGATAAAAAAGGAATTCTTGATGTCTTACGACTTTAAAGCAATGAAAGAGATGAAGAGATTTTATAAAAACTATAGAAATGGAAAAAAGGGGAAGAAGGGAAAATATGAACATCCATACTGTAATAAATGTGGGAAGAAACTCCCTGATACTTTCCTGAAGGGAATGAGAGACTGCTACATGTGTGGTGAAAAGGCCACCAAACTCGTGATTGCAACGAGAATAAAGAATCTATCAAGGTTGAATGATAAACTTATAGAGAAAGGGTGAATTATGCTAATGAATTTTTTATGATCCAAGAAAACTTCTCTTAGAAAAGTGCAAGGGAGAAAGTCCTAGCTTATGTAATCACTACTGTTGAGGTTGAAGGTCCAAAAGATGTGGTGGCAGGTAATTTAATGGTTTCCTCAAGTTGAGACAATGGTTTTTTTATTCTATATCATCTCATTGATTCATATCCTCCAATTTTGATAAGAAAATTAGATATTTTTAATTTTACATAACAAGGTAGTTATCAATCAAAACACCTAAGGGAAGTATCATCGCAACAATGTTTTGAAAATCAGTTCCGATTAGGGCAAAGAAATGTTCCTTATCTGCTGATCTCATCTTCATACCCATGATGGAATTTAATATAATCATCATAATTGATTGGATTTCAAACCATGATGCAAAAATTTATTTTAATAAGGAGGTTACAATTTTCAATGATGAGAAAGAGTACCTTATCTTTAGAGAAGAAACTCCCCCTCCTGATTCTTATCTAGATCTACCCCCATTAGTTCTACTAAATCCAATTATTATGGAGGAAGATAATGATATAATTATGGGTGAAGAAATGAATGTTCAAATAGAGGGTGTACCTACTATGCAATAATATGTAATTTTGTTTCCAAAAGATTTACTTGGACATCCATAAGAACGAGAAATTGAGTTTTCCATTGATTTAATTCTTGGTTCAAGGCCCATATCGAAGACCCTATATAGAATGACCACTATGAAATTAGTGTAACAAAATAAACAACTAGAGGAATTGATTAATAATGGATTTATATTCCCTAGTGTTTCTCCATGCGGAGCCCCTGTTCTTTTTTTATAAAGAAAGATAGATCTATGTGGTTGTGCATTGACTACAGGGATATCAATGCTATAACAATAAAGAACAACTATTCCCTACCTCACATTGATTATTTATTCGACCAACTTCAAGGATTCTATACTTTTCAATGATTGACCTTCGATCGGGATATCATCAGTTTTGTGTGAAAAAGGAATACATTCTAAAAACAACATTTCGATCCAGGTATGAGCATTACGAGTTTACCGTAATACCTTTTGAATTGACTAATCCACCCTTTGTCTTCATGGATCTAATGAATAGAGTTTTCAAGGAATATCTAGATTACTATGTAGTGTTATTTATTGATGATATCTGTGTATACTCCAAAATCTACAGAGATCATGAAAATCACTTGCACATTATTATAAAGACTCTTAGAAGAAATGAATTGTATTGGAAATTTAGAAAGTGAGAATTCTAGCTTTAGGAGATTTCTTTTCATGGCCATATTTTCTCTAAGGATGGACTCTTTGTTGATCTTTCAAATACCAAGGCAATCTAATAATTGCCAGTATCAATGAGTATAACTGAGGTACAATGTTTTATTGGTTTATTGGGTTATTATCGATGTTTCATCTAGAATTTTTCCAGATTTTCTATCCATTATCAAAGCTCACATGTAAAGGGGTTAAATTTGTTTGGAAAAAAGAGTTTGAAGATTTTTTTGAAGAACATAAGAGAAGACTAGTCAATGATCCTATATTGAATCTACCATCAGAGAATGATGGGTTTGTTATTTATAGATATTCCTCAAAGAAAGGACTTGGTTGCATCCTTATACATAATGATATAGTTATTTCATATGCATTATGACAACTAAAAATTCATGAACAAAACTATCATACTCATGATCTTGAGTTAGTAGTTGTTTTATTCTCTTTGAATATATGGATACACTATCTATATGTTAAAAAATGTGAGATTTATACTGATCACAAGAGTTTGAAGAATATTTTCTCATAAATCGATCCCAACATGAGGCAAAGGAAAAGGATTTAACCACTCATGGATTATGATTTCACTATACACTACCACCTTGGGAAGGCATATAAGGTGGAAGATTCTTTGAGTAAAATGGATCATGAGGTTTTGAACAAGATGAGTATTGAAAAAAATTCTATATACATGGATCTAGTAAAGATGGATATGTGAATAACCATTAAAGAGGAAACATCAATGCTTTTTCAAGTGGTTGCAAAACCATATTTACTAGAAATGATAAAGAGTTCTCAGACCGATGATGAGGAGTTTCATAAAAAGATTAATGCTATGAATGATGGGAGATTCAGTGAAATTATATATGAAGATGAGATTTTGAAATTTGGGAAGAGACTTTGTGTTCCTTATATACATGATCTGAAAAGGGAATGGTTAGATGTTTGGTCAAAGCTCCAATTTTTCTATACACCCTGGTAGCACGAATATCTATAGAGATTTGAAGGAACATTTTTGGTGGAACAACATGAATAAGGAGATTGCTGATTTTGTGTCAAGATGTATGATTTGTCAACAAGTGAATGTTGTATGGAAAAAACTTGGAGAAGTCATGAAGCCTCTTCCCATACCATAGTGGAAATAGGATCATATTATGATGGACTATTTCATGGCACTACCAATTAATCCTAGAAGGAATGATGCATTATGGGTCATTAATGATCATCTTACCAAGTCAGCACATTTTATTTCTATAAGACAAGATTTACCACTTGAACGTTTAACAAGAATGTATATTAATGATTTTGTAAGACTTCATTGAGTACCTCTATCAATTGTTTCTGGTCATGATCCCCATTTTACATCAAGATTCTGGAAATGTATTCAGAAATCCATGAATTATGAACTTCGTTTGAGCACTACCTACCTCCCTCAAAATGATGTACAATCAGAACGGACTATTCAAACCTTAGAATACATGTTAAGATCATTCTCACATGACTTTCAAGGTATGTGGGATCAATATATACCTCTGGTATAATTTTATTATAAAAATAGCTACCATTCAAGTATTCCGATGGCACCATATGAAGTGCTATATAGAAAGAGATGTTGCACACCATATAATTGGGATGATTTTAGTGAAAGAAAACTCGTAGGCCCAGAACTTGTTGAGGAAACGATGGAGAAAGTGAAGGTAATATATACCCACATAAAAGTAGCTAAATGTATGCAGAAGAGCTATGTTTATAACTGAATGAAGGATTTGTAATTTCATGTAGGAGATCATATTTTCTGGAAGGTATCTCCATGGAAGGGAATTATATGATTTGGAACGAACGGTAAATTGCATCCCAAGTACATCAAACCTTTCTAAATTCTATAATGAATTGGGGTTATAGCTTACCATTTGTAAATGCATCCATGTCCATTCAATGTTCATGAGGTGTTCCACATATCAATGTTGAGAAAATACATGCCTGACTCAACGCATTGACTTACCTATGATGTATTTTAACTGCAACCCGGTCCATCATATTGCGAATAGCCTGCCAAGATTCTTGATACAAGAGAACAAGTGTTGATAAACTAGATGACTCATATGATAAAATTTCTATGGAGAATCCATAAGATGTAAAAGGAAACATGGTAACCCGAGGAACTTATTATGATAAACCACCTAAATCGATTTATGGAGTAATATTTTAGAAATTTTGAGGATTAAATTATTTTAAGGAGGGGAGAATATAACAACCCAAGCATCCATGGTACGTTTCCATTTTAATAATAAAGTAGCTTGTGTTGTACGCAACTTCGAGTTCAAACACACCATAACCAATAAATGTAGCCATTATGAATAGTAATACCCACTTTTTGAGATTTTATAAATTTTATCTTTCAAAATGGAATTCATTTTTGGAATCAAAATATTGAAATTAACATCGTGTGAATTTTCAGTATTTTTTATGAAAAACATCATTTTTTGATGAATAGTGAAAAAATACTAAGTTATTGTTTAAAATAGAATTTTTTTAAAGAATTGTTTATTTAAATATATTTTATGTCAAAATAGTTACAGAATACCTATAAATGTTCAACGTAATTCATTGGAGTCAGTTAATAATAACTAGTACTCACCCATGCGTATGCACGACAAGTTGAAATAATGGTTATTATTTTTAAAGAGACTTTTATTAGTAAAAGAATCCCAACAATAGTAATATTTAATATATTTTAATCCCAAAGTATTTTAGCAAAGTCATGTAATAGGAGTAGATAAATTATGGATAGAAGATAAATTTACTTGAAACAATGAAGTATATATAAATAGTAACTTCTAAATTTTGAAGGAGGTTACACATGATTTTCAAATGCATTGAAGTCCTGATTGATGGCCATATTGGGTCAACACCAGTGCTCCATTTCACTACACGTCATCACATGGTTTAGCAAAATGGTATGGCGAACATGTTCCATAGAAAGAGTATTGCATGTATTGTAATTTGAAGTGAAGGAAAAATATATTATAGAAGTGGATGTAAGATAAAAATATGAACCGGGTAGAGGAATAATTTTAATACATGATGACAAATCCCATTCTTCAGTGGAACCAAAATTTATGAAGTTGCTAATGTAGAAGTTCTCCAACTAAATGAAGTTACAAAGTTTTCAAGATCAAAGTGTTGTGATAATAAGTCTTAAAGATTCATCATCTTCCAGCAAAAGCACTCTGCAGATGAAAAACCATTAGATAGATTAATAAATAGTAATGAATATTGAAATATGAAAATCCAATCTATCAATGAAAAAAAACTTGTGGTAAAAAAATTGACTGTTCTAGACATGAATAGTATATAGAACATATGATTGCTATACGTTTGGACTAATTTCATCAGTGGACAGTATCAAATTTTTTTAAAAATTCAAACATAACAAAGGTGGTGTGTTTTTAATGTATAGAAATAGGAAATGGGAATGAAAATAGGTAGAAAAATAGATGTTTTGTATAGTATACAAATGTAAAAAAGTGGTCGAAATGTGGAAATACTTAGTACAGGAGTTTAGAATAAAATATAACAAATAGAAGAGCGTATTACGTAATTTAAATAGAAACATGATAATGAAATTGGATCAATTACCAATTTTTTGTTGATAGTAGAATTTTAATAGGGAAAGGTAAAAAAATATGTTTTGTACATAAATACTTGTATGCTAAAGTGTTTTTGTATATAATATCTCCACATTTCAAACTCTTAAACAATTTGATATGGAAATTTTTGCATATTTCAGTGTAATATTCATGAATGGAAAATATTTTAGTGTAGTGAATAATATTGCATTTTGTAAAGCAGAAAAAAAATTCTACCTAAAATAGGTTTTTTGATTATTTGTCGTACAGGTTTTAAAACCCTCATATCAAAGTACAATTTTAAAAGTAAATACATTGCAATGCATATATAAAGAGGGTGTTTTATGTAAATGAAGGTACCCGATCAAAACGCTAAATCCTTTAAAACCTACTGGGAATATACAGTACCAAAAATATGATGAATGTAAAATGGCCTTTTAAAAGGGGAATAATACCGAAACCTAAAATCTAATACTACAACAGGGAGGTTGTATTAGTACCTCTAATATGAAGAATGAAAAAATTAAATATTAGAAACCATTGAATAAATAACAGCCAAGTATATTAATTTTCTAACCACTGAAACGAATATTAAGAATAGCTATTACAGTATGCATTTCGTACATCCTAATAGATTTAAAAAATAGATAGAAAAAAATGAAACATAATCCAAATGAACGACCGAACTGTGCATATAGAAGAACCAAACTAGGTATATAGAAGAACCATACAATGCATATACAACCAAACTAGGCATGTTTAAGACTTTTTAATGTGAAAATATTAAACTGTGCATATACAACCAAACTGTGGATATAGAACCAAACTGTGCATATAGAAGAACCAAACTATGAATATAGAAGAAAAATGCTCCAAATGAATGACCAAACTGGCCAGTATAGAACCAAACTGGGCACTATAGAACCAAACTGGGCAATATAGAACCAAACTGTGCATATAGAACCAAACTGGGCATGTTTAAGACATTGAAATCTGCAGATATTAAACTGTGCATATAGAACCAAACTGTGCATATAGAACCAAATCTAAAATGTGCATAAAGAACCCAACTGTGCATATAGAAGAAACAAACTGTGCATATAGAATAGATATGCTCCAATTGAACTACCAAACTGGGATTTATAGAATCAAACTTGGTAGTATAGAACCAAACTGGGCATCAAGAACCAAAATGTTCATATAGAACCAAATTGGGTATGTTTTATACATTAAAATGTGTAGATATTAAACTATGCATATATAAGAAAACTGGTAATGTTTAAGACTTTGAAATGTGTAGATATTAAACTATGCATATAGAACCAAACTGTTCATATTGAACCAAAACCAAACTATGCATATAGAACCAAACTGTGCATATTGTAGAACCAAACTGTGCATATAGAAGAAAAATGCTCCAAATTAATGACAATGATGGGCATTATGTATGTATTGTATGATAAAATTCAAAAAGAAGATTGATTTGGTTGAAAACAGGAAATGCTCATGGTGCTATTGTCTCCTCAATGACACAGTATATAGTAATCCTAACAAAATACTGAATGAGTAGTAGAAAATATTTCAAATGAACGTTCTGTACAGTCTAAAATGTGACATATTTCTCAACATAGAGGATTTTGTAAGAACAATTTTAACTTCTAAAGTACATAGGCTGTAATCCTTCAAATTCAAAGCAGATTTTAAATAATATAGTTTTTTTTATCATCACACATATGTAATTTGAAATTAATTTATGATTTTTAAATATTTTTAAATAACAATACTTTACATTAACATCATTCATTCTTATAGTAATGGGTATCATTTTGCAGTAAGGAAATATAACATATTTATACCAGAGTAGAACATGTGTTCAAGGGTGTAGTATCTAATCCTTTGTCAATGTTTACAGTACCAGGAGTATTTCCAACAGATTGATGATCCAATTAGTAAATGTGTAAAGGAATATATCAGTAAAATGATATCCATAGTCAGAAATACATTTTAAAGAAATTGATACATATTTACCTGCATATAATGAATGACACTGCTTACTGTAGAAGACCCACTTCATTGATCTACCAGTATATTATTGAATAAAAATGACAATTATTCTGAGTAGTTTTTAGAGATAATTTGATAAAAATATAGACTTACAGGTTTAAGTTCTAAGACGTCAGTAAAATGTTTATGAAGTTGTCATTATCATTAATATTAACCTCTTTGTAACTATTTTTCTCATATGGACGAGGGCGATTCATAATAGTGTACTCTATCACCTCAATTTCTAATAGAAATTTCTTGGATTTGAAGTAGTTCAATTCCAAAGGGAAACCAAACTCATCGGCGTCCTAATAAAAAAATCCATAGGCACTGTTAATTAAAATATTCAATTTTGTGTAATGATAAGATGTAAGGACTTGGATATACCTATATCAAAGCCGCTCTTAGTTGCGCAGCTATTTTGTGTATATATTGCATGAATTGTTTCTCAAATAACACAACTGAAAAATAGTATGTCTTATCTATAACCAGTAGTTGAACTCTAAACCTATTGCAATTGTTATTATCACTACACTTTCAGTCTCATTTGGACTGTGCAGCTGAACCCAGAGTGATGCGTAATGATAAAAATAAATATAGGCATCATTGAATACAATCTCACCTCATAGTAATGCTAATAGGTGAGGAGTTATAGGACATGAAACAAATGATTCTATGTATAATCTTCACTTTCTTCATGCACGACTGGCATGATTCATAGAACCAGTTTTAGGTGCTTTGAATTTTGTGAATTGTAGCCGCAATTAAGCACCTTGTATACTACAATATATTAATTACATGTAAATATATAATTTATTACAACATAGTAGTGAACATTTAATAATATTTCATTATCACAATTGAAAAATAAGGGTATATTTCCGACATGGTGACATGTTTTAACATCTAAAATGGATTTCTTGTTATTCCAATATAGTATATCTGTTTTTTGGTTGGGAGTTTTTGGTGATCTAGCATGTAACGGTGAAGCTATTATCACACCAAGCCTCATAAAAGTAGAACAAAATACTTGGATGTAAACAGTTACATGTTGTTGGTAGTACATTTATGGCATTCAGATAGGTAAAATATTGTACTACACAAGTAAGGGTTGATAAAATGATACCTGCTTCTGAAGTTTTAAACTATTTGAAGGTTTTTATTGTATAAAATCATTGTTGCATTCACAGTTGTTGTGATAAGAACAGAGGCTGAAAGTAGTTTCAAGTCACCATTATATAATTCTATGTTCAAGAGACATATTGAAAACACATAGTAGACATATTGAGATTAATAATTGTAGATAGAAACCATACATGTAAATATCTTCACTCGGATGAGATGTGATATATAATTGTAGTGGGGTCTATGTTGTTTTACATGTAATGAGACATTTCAAATGAAAAATTACCCCATAAGTTACAAGTAACCTTCAACCCACTGCACAGAAAACAATAACAAAATGAGTAAATGTAGCATGTGAGAGTAATATAATGCAATTAATCAAAATAAAAAAGGACATGTCAACTTGTAAAATAATCTGCATCCTGTGGTTGGAGTGCCCATTGATTTCATTGGATGTGAGTAACGTAGAACTCCAATTAGTTCTAAATCAATGTATAGACATACAATGTTTTCTTATGAATAACATAAGGCTTAATTAAAAGACATTATACAGATTAATTTAACATAATTTGGTAATTGAAACATTAAATATGTGGTATTAAGCACATATACCTATTAGATGTTCTTCTAGGACTTTTTCGTGAATGATGTCATTGAATAAAGTAAATTGAAAACTAAAAATATGTAGTTGTACTTAACAAGGACGAACATACATCGTGGATGTGAACATGATTTGATAGGAGTGTAAGTTCTGAGGTAACTCCCTTGGTTTGAACCTATTTGGAAGTTTTGTACAATATAGCAGAGTCCCCCACCCAAGAGTTGTTTGTACTTAAAGATAATCCAAAGATTCGTAATGGTACATTGAATCTTGTTTCCCAACATAGAGTACGTTAAAATGTTGGATAATGAGGTAAAAATACATATTACAGGGAATGATGAAAGTATACATATCTATGTACAAATATACACACACATATATATATATATACAATGTTTAGATGAGGAGTGAAAATAATCTATAATAACTTATAGGAAAAAAAATTACTTGAATGTCACATAGTATGAGATCAACAACAACGACTTCATTGGAGTATTTAGAAGACGAATTGAACCACATGTTCAAGACACGAACTTGTATTCACAGTGTTTCATCATCATCTGGGCTAATCTCATTCAGCATAGTTATTGAGTGTGACATATTTGTGACTCTACATAAGCATGCAGTATTCAAATAAAACATATTAAGCAGGTAAATATGCCATGAAAGTAAACATATTAATTTTCCAAAGTATAATAGAGTATATACAAATCATTTTAGATGTTACCTACGACAGATTATGAAATATTTCCTTATACACAATATTTCTTGTGTAATTTGAGGAATCATTAATGTTACAATCTACTACAATTTTCAATCCAGTAGCTGATGTGACCCAAGACACTAAAACATATAATTGACCATGAGAGAATACTGGTTTGCGAAGATAAATACCAACTGAAGACAAATATTGACCCTGAATTTTATTAATAGTCATCGCATAATAAAATGTCAAAGGATATTGTCTTATTTATAGTTTGAATGACCATCTTCCATCACAGTGAGTCATAGTTAATCTTGGAATGAATGTAGAATATCCCAAATGACATCTAGTTATAACATCAACCCCAATAACATGCTCACCCAAGTGTGTTACTACCATCTAGGTTCCATTACACAAACCAACATATTGGTCTATATTTCGTACTAACTTAATAGGAACACCGACTTGTAGTGTAATTTTATGGGCAGATAACCTAGAGACATTTATACCATTCAACATGTCAAATGTGTAAATATTTTCTGGTCTGTCTGTATTAGAACTTGCATTGCAAACAGAGTCTGAGCTGAAGTAATCTTTGTTTTCAGGGCTAGTGAGGGACAACATATATTCATTTAATTCATTTATGACATCATAGTGTGGAGCTAGAATTGTATGGTCTTTCAGATAGTTTTGGTCTCCAAGTTTCCTACATAAACTTGGGTATGTATTGTTGATGATTGCACCCATGGAATTATCGGTATTGGTAAGAAGAAATGTTGACGGAATTTGAATGAGTGCTTCACCGTCGTTAGCCTCTCCAATTCGACCTTCACTAATATGTAATGTCCATTTAGAAAATTCATGTCACATAGTCGCATCATGAATGCTAGTAGTACAATGAAATCTCATGTTTTTTTGTAAGAGATAACACCCGACAATGTTTCCAAAGATATAATGACTTAGAAAATGCATAGATAATGTCATTTATGTTTCCCCCAGGTATAACATGTATTATTTTCCTAAAATCTCCTCCCAAGAAAACTGTCAACCCACCAAATGGAAAATTATGAGTATTATCATTTTTTATAGTCATAATGTCCCTAAGAGTTCAGTCCAAATCCTTAAAAAAAACTTATGAAGCATAGATACCTCATCCTAAATGATAAGCTTAGTGAATTGAAAAATTTCTGCTACGTCACTCCCTTGCTGAATATTAAAAACTGATTGTTCTGTAATGGATATGGGAATACGGAATTTTTGAATGTGATGTTCGTCCACTAGGAAGTATTAGTTAATATATTTCACTCGATGCAACTACAAGTACAATCATGCCCTGAGCTTGCAGCAATGATGTTAGTACTCTCCAGATGATGGTTTTACATGTGCCGTAATAACCATGAATCAAGAAGAACCCATCTGAATTTCTAGATAGGGAATAGAGAATGATAGACATCACCTCTTTCTGTTCATCTGTAAGCATACCATGTAAACAGTTGTACTCTTGTAGATTTTATTCTTTATTGTAATTTAATTCTTCTGAAACCAAACGATTTAGAGTGGCATCAAAATATGAATCTCAAAGTGGCATAAGAGGATATAACTGAAGTGCCCTTCCATTGCTCTATATGATTCGTTCTGTCTCTCTTGAAGCATATATATGTATCAGTTGATTTGTGAGTGTAAAATCTACAATGTCATGGAATACTGTTAAAAAGCAGTATGAAAAAGCATTTATAAAGATATTACAACAGTTTATTATAAATTAAACTTAATATTTTCAAGTTGAAGCTGAAAATACATAGAATGATACCATTAGTATTTTATGTGTTGTAGTGTTAATTATTAGGCAACATTATACCAATACATGGTTTTATTGAGGAGAAAGTTCTTATTAATAATTTCTCATAGTAGGATCCAGTTTGCAGGTATTCATAATTGATATATGGAACTATTGTACTATTTTATTGAGGCTTATCGTACAATTTAAAAACATGAATTTTGTATTAACATCTTATTATTAATGTTGGGCCTGCTTTGTACTGCAATATTTTCATTAATACATTAGCGGAGAATTATATGACAATATTAATGTAATGTGAGTAATTGATAAATGAAACTGTGGATTTCTTGTACAGAATAGTACAAATTAAAATGAATGAAGCAATATTGTATTTTTATTTGAACAGAATTGTGGTAAATTTTGATGTAATGAATTATATTAAATATAAAAAATGTTACATGAGATAAAGATGTAAAATAATTACAAGTAAAATGTAGTCAGAACTGTTATGTCTTTAACTTATATATAAATATGTGGAATACCAGCACATATTTCAATATTTAATTCCATAAAGTGTGGAATAAACAGTTATCTGTAGAAATATGTTGATTTTTTAAGAAGGATTACAACACTAAATATACAAAGTAATTAATTATTTAAATATGAACATAATTTTTGTTTGCAGTTAGTATTGTAAGTAACATAATGGGAGGGATTCTGTGTACTGTAATTTTGTACGTACACATACAGATTAAGAAGTAGCAGATGTAATGTGAAGTATATAGTTTATTTTACAAATACAGTAGTTGTTTATCTTTATTACAGTGTTATAAATAGTAGCAAGAAGTAATAAAAAGACGTTAGAAAAACATTAATTGAGACCAGTAAAGCAGGTTGAAGAGAAAATGTGCCCCTAGATTTTGTGGGGCCCTTCTCTGTATATATAAAATGTCTTCTGATAGTATGTATTTTATTTAATCCCATACAATACCTGGGCAAGATATATTATTGAAAATTAACATGCTTACGAACAATCTGCGTACATGTTATCCCATTCCCCAAGCTGAGAGTTCTTTTATGGCTTCAAAAAACTCTTTTTCATCTATCAGTAGTTCCATAGCAGAACATGCCTCTCTAAATGTACCATGAGTAATGCTGCCTATAGTCTTGATATAGTCATATGAAGTTTCTCCTCTGATTTCTGGTAAAAGTAGCCTCATGTAGTAGAGTTCACCAGTGGTCTGAGGCACATAGTATAGTCTTCCAATACAAATTCATTGTTTCATAGGACTCCACTTTTTGTATTAAGAGTGGTACACAAATTTTGTAGGGTATTATGCAAAATATAAATCTCTTCCTTCTGGATATATAATATTTTCTTCAAACCAAGCAGTCATCATAGACTAAGAACTGTTTGTATTATTTAATACATCTTCAATGTTATCGTTGTCTGAAAACATGACAGAATTCTGTTCAAGAAAATGGAAATTTAACCCCTGAACTGGTGGATATCTGTAATGGATGTCATATGAAAATATCCTCCAAGATTCCTCACAAGGAGATATGTATTGATAGTCATAATACATGTATATCTCATCTATAGTATTATTCAAGAGTTGTTCATTGTTCACATCATAGAGTGCTGCATTTACATGATCGTTTCCCTTGCTAATATACTTAAACAAATATTTTATTGAAGGCGACTGATTACAAACATCAATGTTGTGATGGGCACAATACTTTAATAGCAATACTAGATTGAATGGAACTAAATATCGATTATCCAAAGGAATGTTATGTTTAAAAACAGTATTCTTTTCACCCCTTCTCCAATAAATGACATAACCATCATCATTTACTGTAGTATTTTTAGCAAAAATGTTTGGTTAATTTTTTCACATTTACCACTCCTCATACAAGGTGAATATTTGTTCGTAGAACCACAAGGGCTGTAGAGTATAAAACATTTGGCAGCTTCATGTAGCCCTGGGTATGAAACATTATCTGGGATTTCAGTGTAGACACACTTGTTTACAACTGATGGAGTGTTCACTTTGTTTTCACTATAGATAAATAATAAGATGTGCACATGAGGCAAGCCACGTTTCTAAAACTCTACAGTTAGAACAACTGAATGGGAAGAAAAATGTCATTATTAGTAATTGATGATATAATTTCAACCAGTACGGATAAATATATTTGGAATATGGACATATACAGTTACCTAGCCTTGATTTCCAAAAGAAACAACCTTCTCTTAAATCTTTCATTAGATGTTCATATTTAATATTGAAAACTCGAGATAGTATTTTAGGGGAGTCTACTGGGCAATGATTATTATGTCTAAGATACCGAGTGATCTGAAGACACATTGGGTTACATGTAAAGGTTAGAAACAAATTTGGATAACCTTTCCAATTACAAATAGATATTGCATCTTGGTAATTCTGGATCATATACCATGGTCCACCAGTAAAGGTTGAAGGTAAAATGATGCATTTGCTGCATGAAGAACCATCTCGGTCGCCTCTTAGAAATGAATCATGCAATCCATTGTATATATCTACCCTCATTTTATTTGGATTGAATCGAATGAATGAAAGTCTCTAAGACTCTATCATTGAAAAATCATCGACAAAAAACTATTGCAAAAGTCTTCATGAATGCAGTAGTGTTGAGGCGTGATTTTCAAAGAATTTCAAGTGGAATGAGAAGTAATCTCTCATGGTAACCTTCCTTAATTTGGAACTTGTTGTGAAAGGAGTTCGCCGATGAAGAATGTTGTCAACATATCCATCACTTTTATCTGTGAAAATCAAGGGATACTATAATGGAAGATACAATGGGTGATACTCATCAATTCATTGAAAATCTCACGTTTTGGTATGAATGATTATATCACGCTCTTTGATGAGATATTCGAATCACCGACAATAAGCAGTGAAATATCATAATTTTGGTATGTTATATCTACTGGGATTTGTTCCTATTCTTTTTAGTAGTCATAGTTTCTAATTGGTGACCTCCTCACTCTGAAGAACATCCCTTGCAGTTCTGAATTGTCTTGCTAAAGAATTGTTATCATGAATCATTTGTTGCAGGTTCTCAACTATCATGTAGTCTATATGAGTTTGGAAATTTTGGTTTCCTGAGCTTCAAGTAGCAGTCATATTAATACAGAAATATAAGACATTGAAAAATTAGTCCATAATAGATAGGAATAGACATACCTAAATTTTTGCACCCTATTTTGACATTCATGTGTTGTGTCATACACATATAGTTGTGTGAATCATGGTGGTTTACCATCTGATGGAAATAAACTTCCAAAAAGATGGTAGTTCTGTCCATTCAATCTGAATATACATGGAGATCCACCCTTGTTGATAGACCTATCAATATTCTCACCCATTGTCATGAAATCAAACATAGTGTTGTAAATATGCATGTTATCATGGAATATTTTGGCTGCTGTGGAATTTGAACTGAAGAGAAACATTTTAAGGTACTGCAGACATAGTGGTATCAAGTTCAAAGAAATCATTCCCATAGAACAAAATGCTGCAAAATGTTGGTTTTTTTGATTCCTACATTTTCTGTTTCATTCATCGAACCACATTAAAGCATGACAATATTGATAGAAGTAAGTAGGGTCTCCAATATCGGAATATCCTAAGTGGAAAAAAGATGTATCAGACAATATTTACTAAGTACTGGAAGTACGGTATTTGTCTAAAATGTTCTGGTAGCAGTAATAATGAAACAATAAGTTCACTAACCTGTGTAATCTAAAAACTGTTGTTGTACTGAGTTTCCTACAGTAACAATCCTATTATTACGAATATCACAGTAAATAATTCATAACCTATTGTTTTTAGTATGTAATAATATTCCTCGACATACCTCTATAGTTTTCTGTATGATGGACGTCTCTATTGATGCCGTTATTTGATTCTTAAATGTTAGGATGTGATGCTTCTTGATGGAACTGTTGTTGCATACGGACAGATAGTATGTGTATATAACATTATTATAACTGAAAACAGTGTCCATTGAAGTATGTGTGTGTGTGATGCAGTATATTTGTTTTAAAGAGGTCTTGAACCTGGACATGATATATGATTGTAGTTCCAGTTATCATCTGGACTAAGTCTGTTACAAATGTTAGCGTAGATTGCAATCAATGAGGATTCCATAATGGTCATAGTAAAATCTAATAGTAGGACTTGTAATTACACTGTCAAGGAGGCTAGTGATGAATCCATCATATCAGTAGCATCAATCATGATTGCTACCAGATGTTTAAATGGAAATGTTAGTTTAATAGTTTCACATTTGTGTGGTGTAAAACGATGTGTTCGCAGACATGTGTCATCATACTTACAGTAAGGAATAAGAGATTGTAAGAGTGCATCCATTCTTTGATTTTGCTTGTTTTCTCCTATGATAAATGATGTCCTACCTGCAGATTGTTGTTGCACTATAGACAAATTTGTTAAAGAGGACTACATTATGTTTTTATGTATAGTATTTAGAAAATTAGGGATTTAGAGACTAAAATGTAAAAAAGATCAGACCATTGATAGACAGTGGTATTAATGGTGTGCGTGTGGGACCATCTCCACCACCATTTATATATTTCATTGAGGGAATTCTAGTAGATGATGTCAATGTTAGTGTCACAATAGTAGTTTATAAAAACAAGGGAAATATAATGCAACATAAAGAAGTCGGAAATGAAGGTAATAGTGAACTTGTAATTCTGTCGTTCCTTTCTTAGCAGTCTTCTCTGAAACCTTGCATCTGTAGAGGTTGACTGGGAATGCATTTTTTTGTTAGTCATGATCATTGCCTAATGTGTAAAGGAAATAGTTAGATGATGAGTTGATCAGTTTTGTGGCTTATAGTGTGGTAAGTGCAGATAAAAGTCATCATACATACAGTAAGGAATAAGTGACTGTTTGAAGGCATTCGATGTTTGCTATTGCTTGGTTGCCTTTGCATTAAATGTTCTCCTTGATTCAAATTATTGTTGAACTATAGACGAAGTAGTAAAAGAGGGATATCTTTAGTTAGTATGTAAAGCATTTAAAAAGTAGGGATTTAGGTAGTTCAATGTAAATAGAACAGACCATTGATAGACAATGGTGTTAGTGGCATGTGTGTGACTTCATCTGCACCGCCATTTATTGAATGTGGTTCACTTGTTAGAGTATGAGAGAGATTTTTAGATGACATTGATGGATATCCAGCAGATGTTGACACTGTAATTTTCATAGAAGTAGCTTATACAAACACTGGATAAAATTTATAACATGAATAAGTATAAAATGTAGGGAGTACTAAACTCACAATTGCGTCGTTCATTCGGTAGCACTCTTCTGTCCAAAATTGCATCTGTGGAGGTTGTCAGGGAATTCATTTTTTGGTTGTATATCTTTATATAAAAATTTAAAGGCGTGCATTGTATTATTTGTATGAAAATTTAGCAGTGAAGAAAACATAGTATAATTTGTGATTACATACAAAAAAATGGATAAAGATGTATGTGCATACATTTATGTAGTTGTGAAAATCTATGAAATGTAATCTTCATGTAAAATATAGTGAAACCTGTAGGTAACTGATATTGTAAATAAAGTATTCTATAAAAATTGATAGGCTTATAACACATGTATGATTTCTTGCAGTGTTTTTTTGTTACGGAGACTGTGGGAAATGGAAGTAGTTATGTTACCAATTTTTTTGTAGTTCATTAATATTGTCTGAGCTAAAGTAGTTGAAATATATAATTTTCCATATGGTAAATAGATATCCTATAGTTGCAGTCATTCAAAACATTGTTTTCCAGAAAGTTTAGTTATAGGTTACAAAATAAACTATAACATCACTACAGGAAGAGGTAATTATTCCAATAGAATCCAATGTATACTCACCGTAAGAATTCCAATGTATACTCACAGTATAAATTCTTGAGTAGAAGTAGATGAATTTGTATTTCTGAGAAGTAGTAGATGAATCTTTTTCAGTATCAATTTCTCGAATGGTTCCTGGGTAAACTAAAAAAAGATAGTTTACTAGACGATGTAGGTTTCATATTTATGGTGATAGGGAACGAATTTTTACTTTTACGCAATTAGAAGGAGTTGAATTGGGTTTTTGGTTTTTGTAGTAGTAGGTGTAGCAGACACTTCTGGTAGACGGTGAAACCCCTTATCTCTGTAGTAGTGGTAGAAGTCGGAATCCCATATTTGACATCGTAGATAAAATGGTTTAAATAATGAGAGGAATTATGAGTTCAGTATCAGTTGCAACAGATGTCGATAGATATGTATGCGGGAGGAATACGATGGATAGGGAATCCTTGTTCGTGCTTGAGGTAGTCGATGGAGAATACCGAAACACTAAATCGTCGGGAGGGAGTCGATGTAGAATTCTGTGTAGCCAGGAGGAGGATGATGGGGACAGTGGATGTCGAAGGAGATGATTAATGTCGAAGGAGTAAGGAGGTGAAGGCATCAGTGGTATGTCCATCATCACATGCGAGCTACGGGAGGAATAATCTCGAAGACCTCCAACCTAATTGCGAAGGCATAAGGCGTCGAAGCCGTCAGTGGTTTTCAAAAAATAAAGGGTACCGTAGGTGTTTTTGAGGAAGGTAGTGGGTATTAGTGTAATTGGAAGTGGGTAATCGGTGACGTGCCTATTAGTGGTGGTGACACATAGGTCTGGCTATACCAAGGTTTAGTATATATAGTGGATTTTAGAAATAAAAACATTTTATCGATCTTTTTACAGTCTTTTACCCACCTCCCAAGAGAATTTACTAATTTTCATAAATCATAATTTTAACACTTATGTGAATTTAATTTCAAAAATCCAAGAGAAACGATTGATTTCAGTATGTAAAATGTGGTTCAATAAGTAAAAAATAGTTTTTGGTGAATAGTAACTTTTGCCTTTTATTTATCATAGTTAAAAGTAAATAGGGGAATTAAAGTTACAAATGATAATATTATTACCGCAACACATGTCATAATTATATTGAATAAGAGTAATTTGACAAAAAAAAACTTATGAGTAAAATTTGATCCTTTAAGTCCACATGTATTAGATTAGAACATTTATTATTATTTTACTTAATGAAGAGTTAAAAGAGTTAAAATCAATGTTTAATAACTAAACCATTTTAAATTTAGAGTTATACATAATATTAACTAAAATATAAATATTAATTATAAATTTAAAAAGATTTCTTAAATTAGCATATTTTATTTATAATTTTTAGACATTAAATAATTTAATTTATTAACGACACATTGATGATGCAATAATTACCTTATTAATGAAATATTAAAATAAACGATATTATAAATACCTAAAAAATGTCATTTGGGACCTTTATTGAACTCCACTAATTTTTTAGGTTAATATGACATGTTTTGGTTGATTAAATAAATTTTATTTGAAGTAATAATGATGCTATTAAATTAAAAAAACCAAAATACAAAATATTGTCAAAATTGAAAAAAAAGAGTTCTGTAAAGTAATATTTTATTATTATTTGATATAATATTCCTAAAAATCATAGGATCGTACAAATTACATATAAAGGTTATATATATTAATAGTGAACCACTTTGGGTTCTCTTGGGTTGTTATAGTATGAGAAATAACCATATAATGTAAAAATAAAAAGAGACATGGTAAATGTCAATATAATTAACTAAGAGTTAAATCTAAAAGTTAAGGTTAATATAATGACCAAAAACTATATAAAAACTTTTGGTTGAGAGGAATTAGACCCATACCCACTATATCCTCGAAATAAATCATTTTTGAGCCATTAGAAACAGAAAATTATTTTAATTATAAAATAATATTCCAATCTTTTCCTAAGGTTCCCTTCACCCCTCTGATAAAAGGGCACTCCCCCTTCTCCCAAATTCACTCCATAAAAGCCGTTTGGCTCGGGTAACCCCTACCCAAATATCCTCTAAACACAACTACCTTTATACTAGAGGCCTTCCTTTAGTTATTAATCCAAAATATGGATCCCTTTTGATCAAATACAAAAGAAGAACCAGAAGTAGAGGTAAATATTTTATCACCTCTTCCATGTTCCTTTTCTTCCTCTTATTCTTTCCTTGTTATTTCCATTATAAAATAATAAATCTAGTAACTTCTATATAATGTGATGTTATTATAACTATGGTACAACCATATTCAATATTTTATCCATCCAATGAATAACATATCACCATACGTGCATACGTACGACATACCGTCTCCACATCGTGATGTAGTTGTTATTCAATACATTATTATTATAATTGGTTTAATAATGATGTATAATAGATGTAAATAATAAAAATAACATGTTAATGATTCTATATATATGTTATAACATCTATTATATATGATTTTAATATCGAAAGAATGATATTTTTGCTCGTGTGTACGTATGGATTACCGTCTCCACGAACACGATAAGATTCATTCTCCATCATATCCATTCAATAACAAATTTCATTTGATAATTTAAAAATAATTTTTAAAGACTTAATATCATTCATAATATTAATAAGATACATCTTATCCATATCAAACATTACTTTCATAACAAAACATATATAGGAAAACAAATCAGTTAACACCCGAAACGATGATACAACTGAAAAATCATTAACAATGCAATATTAAAAGATCATATAAGATACCATATTATTGTATATGGTTCCTGAATGATTTAATAACAATTATTTCACCATTATAGAGTAGTTTAACCTACCCTCATCCAATGAAAAGTACAAGGTAAGGGTTAATTTCACAATCTCTTAATTATCCAAGGTTGTTTTTACGTAAGTATCTACTAGGACATCTTTATCATCCACATCCATGTTTCTTAAAAAAGTATTCCTAAACATTTTCACTATTTACAAGACTATGGGTTAAAGTTGTTTATACTATTTTTTCACTTTTTATAAAATGGTTTGAAATGAATCATTTCATCGTTTTCCAAACAATGTACCTTATGAACTTTTCGGAAATATTAAGTTAAGAATTTTTTTTAACTTATAAGGCATGTGTGTCTATTTTTTGTTGTTATACAATCATCGAAGATTCCCATACATTCTTATAAGAATATTTTCAATATAAATGTTTTTTTATAATTATATGTATTATAAATGACTTCAAAATAAAAACAGATATTTATCTAGGAAAATGTTTTGCTTTCTTCTATGTCAACATCCTTTGATGGATTTCTAAGTTTAATTGAAGTTAATTTATTATGATACAAAACTACCATATTGTATTGGAGGGTTTGTGATATGTTTGACTGTGGATGTTTTGTTTTCACACCATTCATTTTTTATGGATAAAGTATTGACATTTCATATGATAGTTTTAATACAAATGTTCATATTATGTTTGATACTTTTCATATAATGAATACATTGGACTTGGTAAGTGATGGGTGGAGCCCGCTATAGCTCCTCAGTGTAGGATCAAAATAATGATGTAGATGCTCAATATACAAGAGGGGGGGGGGGGTGAATTGTATACTTTAAATAAATTCCTTAAAAAAGGTAAGATCTAAGTTTGACAAAGTTAAACTTATGAAAATTCACAACACCTATAACACCAATGAATGATTGGGACAAAGTATGAAGTTACAATCTTCTAGTTATATTCACTTGCTTAAATCTGGAAAGTGATTCTAAAAAACTGGTTCTGGAAATATAGATTTTGAAATTGAAACTTAACCAATGTTTAAAATATGAGATTCTAACTTAAAGTGTATAGAATCTAAACTAATCAGAGTATAAGTGTAAGGAAATATAAGAAGATTATACTTTCCTTACAATACAAAATGCAGCGGAAAACAAGTAGTAAAACTACTAGTAATAAGATATAAGTCTTATAACCCAAAGAGAAGGGTATCCAACAACCTTGTATAAAGGTCCCTTGATTTATACATTCCAGAAAGTCTGTCTTAACCACACCAGGGTAACACTCGATACGAAGATCATTGTTTCTATCTTGATATCCCCGCAAGCCCTCAACATCAAGGTAGTTGGTATGACAGTCTTCCTTAGCAAGGAAGTCCTCAAACTTCAAGGTAGTCGGCACCTCTATCTTCATATCCCTGGAAGCCCTCGAATGTAATCACCAACATTCGGAGACGCACGAAGCAATCTGCACAAGGCAAAGTATGAACAAGTAGTTGAAACTTTCTACATGAAGCTTGAGAGTTAATAAGAGCCTCTCTCTCTCTGGAAATCACTTCAACAGCATGTAAGCACAAGTTGTCAAATATTAGTATTGAGATCATTCAAATGAGCTACTATTTATAGGAAAATTTCCAATGGTCGGATCCCTCCTCCAACGGCTATATTTTCCTTAAATTTCATAGGGACCTGTACACGTGTCAGTAAACCAACGGTTAGTTAGAAACGGAATGGGCGAAATCGTTTTATAACAAAAAATATGTAACTGAAAGCACGACATCGTTTTATAACAAACTTAACAAACCAGAGTGTATGTAAAGAGTTCGTAATGTCAGAAAAATAAATGTTCGGAGTCTAACCAATATAGAATTCAGAGTCTATAATAAAGAGTTTTTCGGATTCTGTTTGATTGGAATTCGACACCTGAATTATGTAGAAATCAGGAATCTGAATTTCAAGGAAATTCAGAGTCTGGTTTATTATGAATTTGTAACCCGAACATACAAGGTTATGAGTCAGAGTTTATTGGAATTCGGAGTCAGAACTCATAAGAGTTAGGAGTCTGATTTGGGAGAACTCAGATTCAGAACATTAGATAAGTTTTTAATTAGAATTCAGAGTTGAACTGTATGAGAATTTGTATCCAGAATTAGGAGTGAAACTATTTGAGAGTTCATATCCAGAATTCGGAGTGAAACTATATGAGAGTTTGTATCTAGAATTTGGAGTTGAACTATATGAGAGTTCGTTTCCATAATTCAGAGTGGAACTTCATTATAGTTCTTATATAGAATCCAGAGTGGAACTTCATTACAATTCTCATCCTGAATTCGGAGTGGAACATTATTCCAGTTCTCATTCAGAATTCAAAGTTGAACTTCATTATAGTTCACATCCAAAATTTGGATCCTAAAATAGAATACTGCATATCTAAGTATTTATAGGATTACAAGGTTACAAAAATGAATCCAAATTTTATAATTAGTCAAAATATGAATAATGAAAATAAGGTAAGAATAAATTTCCTTAGAGAAGGAAATTTTCCTTATAAAAGAAAATCATAGAATAAAAATTATTTGCTTAAAGATAAGGTGTTTGCGATTTTCAAAATAAGAAGAAATGAAAGTCATAAGGAAAATCTTATTGACTAAACAATATCCCCCTTTTTGGAAACCGAAAACATCCTTACGAAAAATAATATTAATTCTTTGGAATAAATTTCTATACTTTGAAATTAAATCTTATCTCCCTTTGTTTATGGAAGATAGTGAATACAACTAACTCCCCCTTAGTATTTGGAACTCTAAAGATTGTATTCTTAATTTCCAGAATATACTTTTTATTAGAATTAAAGAATAATAATGAGAACTCCCCCTATATTAAGGATAGTTCTTAGTTTAGAAATTTTCATTCTCCCCCTTAGGAGTAGTTGTTGCTTTCTTCTCCCCCTTTGTGATTTTCAAAAAGAGTTTGAGGGAAGAAATTTGGAACCTGAAATATTAGTAAAGACAAAAACCCAAAAGACAAGTATCCAAAATTTCATTACTATTGAAAAGAAATAGTAAAAAGAAAAAAAATAGTACAACAAAAGAGCGGGTTTGATTCTATTTGGCTTTTTTTCACTAGAATAAAGGCTTTTCAGAATGGACTTCATTTTCATTATCTCTTTATGGACTTCCCCAAATTGCTTCTCTAAAGCAACGATTCTTACATCTTGAGCCTCTATTGCCACTGCCTGAGCTTTAAGTGTTTCCTATTTCTTTAGAACCTTTTCTTCTAACTAAATCCGAAGATTGCTTTCTTACCTATAGTAATGGACAAGAGAACATAGATTCCCATTCAAATATTTAACATCCTGAATCCAAACATTCTTCTCAAGAGTTAACTTCTTCTCAAAAGAACTTTTAAGGTAGTTGATTCTAGAATCTTCTACATCAAAATCATATTTAACATCTACTTGGAACTGATCAAGATCTGCCAATTCCTGAACAACATTCTAAGACCACTTGGTTATCTTCCGGCAATAAAATCTATGAGAATCATAATTGATAAGACTGTTTTTATAATCATCCTCAAGCTTATCACACATTTCCATCAATATTGATACTGAGTCCGATTTTTGATTCATGATATGCTGAAGCATCTGGCATCTGAATTCTACTGCTGGAAAAATCGAAATGAAGTCCACCAGCTTTTTTAGGGATTGTTCCACCAAGTCATCTCCAAAGACAGATGACTCCGAATCTGATAGATGGGTAGGAGATGGTTGTTCCTCTATCTCATCCAGCATTCTTTTAGATGAACCAGCAACTACATTCTTTTTTACAATAAGCTTTCTAGGTGTAAGCGAAATCACCTTTTTCCCTTTGTCAACATTCAGAACTTCTTCCTCATTTGGAGATTCCTACTCACTGTTAGACACTTGAACAATTTTATCTTCATCAAACTTTTCTTTTTTCAGCTCCTTCTTCAAGAAAATCATGATGAGAACTTTCTTCCTCAGAAGGTTTGCTTACTTCTTCTCCTTTCTTATCATCCGCAGGAGTGGCTAACATGGAAGATCCGGCTTGAGAAGTACAAAGTGATATTTTATTGGATGTAGTTCCCTTATCACGATACTCTTCTATTTTCTTTATTATATCATCATAACCTCCACTCCCATCATCTTGTTGGACATCCTCCATAACTTTCTGAACTATTTCATCTATTTCAACTTCCATTTCTTCATGAGCAACATCTTTATAATTTTTTGTAGTCTTGTTCCCCAGAGAAAGATGGAAATATTTTACCAGAAAATATTGCAGAACAGGAATATTCTCGGAAGTGATTTTAGTGAGTTTTATAAGCATTTGAACAACCTCGGATTTAGACATCTTCTTCTTCAATTTCTTCTCTTTTTCTTGATTTTAAAGTTCTTCACTTGCTTTTTTCCTTTAAGGCCTTAGCCTGAGCAGGATCCAAGCCAAACTGTGGCTCCCCTTCCTTCCTTTTTTCATTGTACTCCCTCCACTTGGCAATGACATCAACTGGATAGGACTTTTGTTTCTCTAGCTTGGGAGGTGCGGAATGGATTTCCTTAGACTTTGGAGTTTTTTCAGCACCAACTACTTTCTTCAACATCCTTTTTTTCGCATCTTTATTTTATGATTCCGGAACTTCTTTCTCTTTCTCAACAACTTCAACCTCTTCCTCAGATAAAATATATAATTCTATGGATTCAGTTGAAAACCCCATTTTCATCCTTTTTAATGTTTCATCATTGATAAACATTTCCTTACAATTAATTGGCTTGGAGGAGCAAGCAATTTTGAATGATTCAAAAGTTCAAACAATCAACTTTGAGAGAAAATATGGATACATGATAATTTGAGCCTTGATATTCCCTTCCTTAATATTATTAACTGTAAGAAGAATATGCCTCATCAGATTTATCTTGCTTAGATTTACCATGAAATCTAGGATGTAAATGACACTCTTCTTGATATTTTCCTTGTCTCCCCTCCTCAGAATGAGGAAAACTTTTACCCAAAGTTGTATAATCCTATTATTTGGAGAGAGTTGAGCAATATTTTCTGTAACATCATCTGAATGTCCAATGCATTCCTTGTACATTGCTTTATTGAAACGTCCTTTCTCATTAGGTAGCTTGTGAGAGAAAAACTCAGCTTCTACCTCATACAATAAACCCACCAAGCTTGCAGCATTGGTGTAATAAAACATGTAGGTCTTCCCATGAGACTTAAACAAAAACTTCTCTCTTCCATCTCCCTCATATAAGGAAATGGACTCATATAACTGAATAATCAAATCCGAATAAACTGGATCCTGATCTCCTGTCTTGGATATACAATCATCTTCCCATCCGTTGAGCTTGATGTTCTTGGAAATAAGAGAATTAAACATATAAAAATTTGGACACACCAACCTATCCTTGTAAACCAACCATTTGGAGATAGTCTTTGAAGAAGACATATCTTGAGAGGTGGATTCTATAGACATTCATACATGAATGCTTCTGAATAAATCGGAACTGTCTTGACAAAAATTAGAACGACCTTACGAAGAGATACAAGGCTTTGAGACACGAGATCTTGAAAAACCGATGAGGGGTGACCCTTGGGGGTCCCCTTTATATAGGCGTTGAAACGGCGGTTCAACTTCCATGGTTGATCAAACGATTGAGTTTCATTGAGATATGATGTGATGGTTGAGAACCAAGCAACAAGAAAACTTTACTCCGATCTTTTGAGGTTTTAATAAAAACAATCAGATTTAATAAAAACTAGAATCCAAAAAATTTTAAAACCCATAAGGAAATACCAGTAAGTAAAATATGATTACAAGAATCTGAATAAGGAAATCATAACCTTCAAATTATCTAAGAAGATTGTTCGTAATAGTTTACATTCTTCATGATGAAAAATTTACCATGAAAAACATACAACGGCAACAATGAGTACGAAAAAGTTCATTATGAAAGTTTCAGAAAAAAAAATTTATTACGAAAGATTCAGTGTGAAAATTCCATTACAAAAGTTTTTGTATGAAAATATCATTACGACATTTTTAGTATGAAAATCCCATTACAAAAGTTTCAGTTCCAGAAATTTTCATTATGAAAATTTCAGTTCGAAAATCTCATTATGAAAGATTCAGTTCGAAAATATCATTACGAATGATTTAGTTTGAAAATATCATTACGATTATTTCAGTTCAAAAATCTCATTACAAAAGTTTCAGTTCTGAAAATTTTCATTACGAAAATTCTAGTTCTGGAAATTTTCATTTTGAAAATTCCGATTCTGACAATTTCGAAAAAATTGTTAAAAGAATTTAGTAACAAAAGTTTGAATGACTGAGTACGAAAATTTTATTATTCTAACATTCAAATGTACCCCCCCAATGAAAAATATTTTATTACTATTAGGAGAATTGTTCAAAAAGACGTTAATGAAGAAGGATTACCTTACGATTATCATTCATAACTTCTGTTAAATATATTCAAATCTATTGGAAGGTAATGATTTTGTGAAAATGTCAGCAAGTTAATCTTGCGTTCAGATAAACTGAAGAATAATATCTTCTTTAAGTGTGTGATCCCTAAGAAAGTGATGCCTAATATCTATGTGCTTTTCATGGGAGTGATGTGCAGGGTTTTTACTAAGGGAAATGGCACTTGTGTTATCACACAAAATTTGAATCTTAGTAAATCTCAAGCCATAACTTGTGAGTGTGTGTTGCATCCAGAACACTTGAGTAGAACAACTTCAAGCTGCTAAATATTCAGCTTTAGCAGTAGAGATTGCTATAGAATGTTGCTTCTTGTAGGAGAAATAAACTAATGAATCTTCTAAGAAATGACATGTTCCGGATGTAATCTTTCTATCCATTCTACATCCACCAATATCAGCATCCAAAAAGCTTTTTAAGATAAAATCATTTCCATAAGTATAAAATAATCATAGATCCATGGTTCCCTTTAGGTAGAAAAAAATTCTTTTCACTGCCTTTAAGTGAGATTCCTTATGATTGGATTGATATCTTGCACATAAGCATACTGAAAACATTAAGTCTAGTCGACAAGCTGTCATGTAATGTAGACTTCCTATCATACCTCTAAAAGATGTTTGATCTACTGGTTTCCCAGCCTCATCAAGATCAATTGTGTTTGAAGTACTAATAGGAGTACATATAACCTTATTGTTTTCATAAGAATACTTTTTAAGAAGGTCTTTAATATACTTATGTTGGGATATATAGATTCCTTCTAGTTTTTTTTTGAAATTTGAAAACCAAGAAAAAATGTTATCTCACCCATCATACTCATTTCAAACTCTTATTTCATTAGACTTTCAAAAGAATCAGTTAAATATTGCTGAGTTGAACCAAATATGATGTTGTCCATATAAATTAGAACAATCAAAACAGTTTTTTTATCCTTCTTTATAAAAAGAGTTGGATCTTCATTTCCCTTAACATATTTATTTTGAAGCAAAAATCCTGTAAGTCTCTCATACCAGGCTCGTGGGGCTTGTTTAATACCATAAAAATCATTGGTAAGTCTAAAAACATGATTTGGATGTTTTGTATCTTCAAAGTGAGGAGGTTGTTCAACAAAAACTTCCTATTGAAAATAACCATTATGAAAATCACATTTTACATCCATTTGAAAAAGTTTAAAATTGATGAATTCTTTAAAGGCAAGTAAAATATGAATAGATTCAATTCAAGCTACTGGAGCATAGGTTTCATTGTAGTCTATTCCGTCTTGATGATTATAGCCTTTAGCAACCAGTCTTTCTTTATTTCTAACGATGACTCCATTTTCATCACACTTGTTTCTGAAGACCCACTTCACTCCAATAACAGAAGTTTCCTTAGGTCATTTAACCAAGGTCCAGACTTTATTCCTTTCGAATTCATTAAGTTCATCTTGCTTGGATTTTATCCAAACATCATCACCTAAAGCTTCATCAGTTATTTTTTGTTCTAATTGGGAAAGAAATACTAGATGTTATACTTTATTCTTTAAATAACTTCTACTCCTTACAAGTTGATTTACATCAACAATGATACTATCACTGGGATGATTCTTAAGAAACGCCTGACTTGGGTTTTGTAGAACCTATTCATCAACATACGGTAGAAAGTCTTCTAGGGTAAATGTTTTCGAAGTATCTTCCTGAACATTTTCCTTATCAGAAGGATCTTCCCACAAAGGTTGATATTTTGTTTTTGAAAACACATCCAAAGATGTAGGATGGGATGGTTTAAAAACAAACGGATCAGACTCATCAAATTTTATATGTACTGTTTCCTCAATAGTACAAGTGTTTTTGTTGAAGAAACTATAAGCCCTAGAAGTTGTGGAGTAACCTAAGAAAATTCCTTCATTAGATTTTGGTGTGAATTTGTGTAGATTATCATTAATATTTAGGATGAATAACTTGAAACCAAAAACCTTGAATTATGAAAGTATAGGTTTTCTACCATTCCATAACTGAAAAGGAGTTTTATTAAGAAAAGGTCTAATCAGAACTCGATTTATAGTATAACAAGAAGTACTTACAACTTCAGACCAAAAATGTTTAGCTACCGAATACGCACTCAAAATGGTTCTAGTTATCTCTTGCAGAATTCTATTTCTTCTTTCAACAACAACATTTTCTTGAGGTGTTCTGGGTGCTAAAAAGTTGTGGGTAATACCTTTTATACTACAAAAAGTTTCATAATCTGGATTTTGAAATTCTCCTCCATGATCACTATGAATAGTTTTCAGTGGAAGGTTTTTCTCATTTTTAACATGGGCTCTAAAACTTTTGAAATAATAAAAAGCATCATACTTCTTTTCTAGAAAATAGACCCATGTAAATATAGTGTAATCATCAACTAAAACAAACAAATAGTATTTTCCACTAATGCTTCTAGTTTGTGTTGGACCAAAAAGATCCATGTGCACCAACTATAATGCATCAGTTGTTGATACACCACTAATTAACTTAAAACTAGATTTATGTTGTTTTCCATATTGACAAGGATCACAAAGTTTAGAAGAATCAAATCTATGCTTCGGTAGATCCTTAACTAGTTTCTTCTTAGAGAGTTTACATAAGTTCTTAAGGTTACAATGACCTAATCATCTATGCCATAACCAAGAACGATCTTCCATTGCACTTAGTCAAGGTAAGTCTTGGTTCCTAATGTCTTCTATGTTCAATGTGTAAACATTCTCTTGACTATTGACCGAAATAATAAATTCTTCCTTGGAATTGTGTACTAAGAACTTATAATTCCTAAAATTCACAAGGTACCCTTCATCACATAACTAACTTATGCTAATGAGGGTGTGCTTAAGACCCTTAAAAAATAAAATGTTTGAAATCAATGTTTTACCAAGAAGAACAATATTACCTATACTGACAATTTCTCCCAGAGATTTATCTCCAAAAGTTACTTTTCCTCCTTTCGTCTTGATAATCTTTTCAAAATAGTTTTTATTACCAGTAATGTGTCGGGAACACCCACTATCCATGTACCAAGTATTTTTGTTGGTACTTCCTTTATCTTTCGGAAAAAAAGAAAGAGATAGGTTTTCAGAATCTAGACATGCTTGGATCCATAATTTTTAGATAACAAATTTTTGGGTATCCACATTTGTTTGGAGAAATATGCTTTATGAAACCCAAGAGACTGAACTTTATTCAAGGAACAATTTTTTTCCAATGCGCACCACTTTGACACTTAGTTCAAAAAGGGGCTCTAGAAGGAACAAAATAGTTGTTTTTGAAAACTGTTTTTTGGTGAGTATAACCTACTCCAAGAGTGTTTCCTTTAGGTTTTATTTTTGAATACATCATGTCAAAATGTTCCTTCTCAGAGGTAAATTTTGCAAGGAGCTTCTTTAGGGAAAAAATTTCAGATTATATTCTAATGAGTAAATTCCTATCCTCAGGAATCATTTCATTAGAGTTTGATTTTTCCTCAATGTTTTTTATTTTTGAAATAGTATTCTTAAGTTATTTAGAAAGTTCTTCCTTAACAAGAATTTTATTTATCAAGTTCCTTAGATAGTTTTTTAAAAGCTCTTATTTATCTTAAAGATATGAAGAATGATCTGAAATCTCTATTGTAAGAACTTCCTCCCTATAATATTCCTTGTCTAACTTTTTGGAAATTTTACAATTTTTTGATTCAAGTAACCTGGTAAATCAAGATACTTCTTTGTATGAAGGTTCTTCATTTTATGATGATGAAGTATCTTCATTAGAAGTACTATTTTAGGAATAGTAATTCTTATTAAGAGATAAATTGGTAAAAGCCTCGGAAGAGCATACCTTAGCCATAAGACATGTATCTGGAAAAGAAGTATTAGCAATGAATCCCCTATTTTTCTGAGCTGATGAATCATATTCTGAAGATTCACTTTCTGAAGAGTCTCCAAAACTAGCACTCCAAGTAGTATTAACTTCCAGAATTTTCTTAGATTTAGCTTTGTAGAACTTCTTCCTATTCCATTCAGAATTCCACTATTTTCTTTCTTTATTTTTAAGCATAGGGAAATCAGGTCGTATGTGTCCACTTCTCTTTCACTCATAGCATGTGGCCTCTAAATCTTTCTTATCTTTCCTTTCCTTATTATTATACCTAAATTGGAATTTTCTTTGGCCGGAAATCTTGTTCATTCATTGAGCAAGACTTGCTAAATCATTCTTAGAGACTTCACTTTCACTAGATTCAGATTGTATAGTAACCTTATTAGACTTGGATCTAGTTACTCTCTTAGGAGTCTTCGCTTTCATGTGATTTGATGTTTTATTAAAAGCAAGAGTAACATTCTAATTCTTCTTTTTGATGTTTTCAGCATCTCTCTTCATCCTTGTTTCATGTTGAAGAAGAGTTCCAAACATCTCATCTAAGGAAATTTGAGTGACCTTCCTATTCTCATCAATAGCTGTTCTCTTTGATTCCCACTCATTGGGCATATTATCAATGATCTTGTCAACTAGTGCTTCATCATCCAGACCATTCTCTCCCATAGATTGTAAGATATTCACGATAGTCATAAACCTTTGTTGCACTTTTCTTAAAAGTTCTCCATAAAGAATGTTAAAACCGTGATACTCACCACTCAACATAGCTCTTCTTGTCTCAATCACATTAAAAGTACCAAAATGAGTAACTTCAAGTTTCTTCCATATATAGTTAGTTGTTTCACATGAAGAAATTTGGCTATATATGTCCCTAGTAATTGATCATAGTAGAGTATTGGTTACCTTATAGTTTAATTGATAATCATGCTTCTCTTGGTTTGTGAAAGAATTTACTTCCTTATCAGGAATTTTAAATCCTCCGGTAAGCATAACAAGGTTATCTACGCTAGTATTGATAACGGAATACTTTAATCGATCTCTCCAGTACTCATAATCGTTGCCATAAAAAATTGATAGTCTTGTAGGATTTAAGTTGTCAATGGAACAAACATTTAAACCTTCCATCATTAAGATAGTCTTTCTATACAAAAACTTGTTAATAACAAAATTTCATATTCAAGGAAAATATTCATAGACAAGGAAAATATAGAACAAAGGAAAAACTAAGAAAGAAAAACATATATGTGAGTATAAGTATTTCAATGACCCTGCTCTGATACCAAATGTATGATTGGTATAGAGTATAAGGTTTCCAACCACTGATACCAATTGTAATATTGGTATATAGTATGAGGTTTCCAACCTCTGATACTAATTTTAGGATCGAAATAATGATGTATATGCTCAATATAAAAGAGGGGGGTGAATTTTATGCTTTAAAAAATTTCCTTAAACAATGACCGATCTATGTTTAACAAAGTTAAACTTAATCAAATTCACAACACCTATAACACCAATGAAAGATTGGGACAAAGTATTATGTTACAAACTTCTAGTTCTATGCACTTGCTTAAATCTGGAAAGTGATTCTGAATAACTGTTTCTAGAAATAAGGATTTGGAAATTGAAGCTTAACCAAAGTTTACAATATGAGATTCTACCTTAAAGAGTATATATTCTAAACTAATTAGAGTACATGTGTAAGGAAATATAAGAACATTATACTTTCCTTAAAATACGAAATGTAGCAGAAAACAAGTAGTAAAACTACTAGTAACAAGATATAAGTCTTTTAACCCAATGAGAAGGGTATCCAACAACCTTTGATAAAGTTCCCTTGATTTATACTTTCAAGAAATTATGGTTTACCCACACTAGGGTAAGCCCTCGATATGAAGACCAGAGTCTCTATCTTACTACCCCAGCAAGCCCTCAACTTCAAGGTTGTTGGTACCTCTGTCTTCTTCAGTAAGGAAGCCCTCAAACTTCAAGGTAGTCGGCACCTCTGTCTTCCTATCCCCAGAAGCCCTCGAATATAATCACCAATATTCAGAGTCACACTAAGAAATCTGCACCAGGAAATGTTTGAAAAATTAGATCAATCTTTCTGCACGAATCTTGAGAGTTAATAAGATCCTCTCTCTCTAGAAATCACTTCAACAACATGTAAGCACAAGTTGTCAAAGATCAGTATTGAGTTCGTTCATATGAGCTCCTATTTATTGGAAAATTTCAAATGGTCTGATACCTCCTCCAATGGTCATATTTTCCTCAAATTTTGGAGGGACCTGTACACGTTTCACTAAACCAACGGTTAGTTTCAAATGGAATGGACGGCATAGTTTTATAAGAAAACACATGTAACTGAAAGTATGACATCGTTTTATAACAAACTTAACAAATCTGAGTGTTAGTAAAGAGTTTTTAATATAGGAAAAATAAAAGATCGGAGTCTATCCAAGATGGAATTCAGAGTCTATAACAAAGAGATATTCGGATTCTATTTTTTTGGAATTCAGAACCTGAATGCTGTAGAAATACAGAATTTGAATTTCAAGGAAATTCGGAGTATGGTTTCTTCTGAATTTGGAACCACAACATACAAGGTTAGGAGTTAGAGTTTATAGGAATTCGGAGTCAGAACTCATAAGTGTTCAGAGTTAGATTTCGGAGAACTCGGATTCAGAAATTTAGATAAGTTCATAATAAGAATTTGGAGTCGAACTATATGAGAATATGTATCCAGAATTCGGAGTGAAACTATGTGAGAGTTCATATCTAGAATTCGGAATGTAACTATATGAGAGTTCATATCTAGAATTCAGAGTTAAACTATATGAGAGTTCGTTTTCATAATTCGGAGTGAAACTTCATTACAGTTCACATCCAGAATTCGGAGTGGAACTTCATTACAGTTCACATCCAGAACTCGGAGTGGAACTTCACTATAGTTCTCATCTATAATTCTAAGTGGATCTTTATTAAAATTCTCATCCAGAATTCAGAGTGGAGCTTCATTATAGTTCTCATCCAGAATTCGGAGGGAAACTTCATTAAAGTTCACATCCAAAATTCGGATCCTAAAACATAATGCTTCATATTTAAGTATTTATAGGATTCCGAGGTTACAAATATGAATCCGAATTTTATACTTAGTCAAATTACGACTAATGAAAATATGGTAAGAATATATTTCCATAAAGAAGGAAATTTTCCTTATAAATAAAAAGAATAGAATAAAAATGATTTTCTTAAAGATAAGGTGATTGTGATTTTCTAAACAGTAAGTAATGAAAGTAATAAGGAAAATCTAATTGACTCAACAATCAGTGCATAAATAGGTCTCATTAGAAAAACTAGTCTCTTAGCACAAGGCCTTGACAAAAAATTATTTGTAGTCTTGGAAGACGGCCTTGACTATGTGTTTATGAATTCTTGCATTAAGAATTCCACCATTATGAACGTGGATATTGATATTTTATGTGATTATTCTGCTATTATATTATCCATATGAATAAGTAAATGGAATTATTTGATTTTAAATTTTCAACATTATTATGAATTTCATGTTTAAAAGGATTTTTTCTAGTCTTACATTGCGTCAAATGTTTATGCTTATTTATGAAAGATTCAGCTATATTGTTATCCTTAATGAGCATCTTAGATCACCTCTTTATATGTTATATTTTTTTCAAGATGTGAAGAAGTATATTATGACTTACCAAGAGGGATAATATATGGGATATGAGTGTGGCTTGTAAAGAATATATTGTTGTATTTTTTAATTATATAATTTAATGTAAAGCTTATGAATGTATCTAATATTTCTAAGGCTACTAATCTAATAGGTCTTTAAAGACATAAACTTTTGTGATCATGCCAATGCTATGTAATAATGCACTGACTCTTGGTAACTAGGTTTGGGGCGTTACAATCATGGTTTCATAACCACAATGATTGTTGATTTTAAAAATTCTGTATTACATTAATGTTTATATTAAATCTAATTTCTAATTAAATCCTACATCCATATGACCAAATAAATAAATAATCTAAATGAATTGGAAAAATTAAAATTTTATAATCCCCCATATTATATTGATCCATTTAGTTAAAGATCATACATATTATAGGGATATATAGATACATTAACATTTTTGGACAAATTAGGATGTTCTGAATTCTTATGTGTTTCCATAGTTAGAATCCTTAACATACAAAAATATAACATATATAATAAAAATATTATTTATTATTTATTTTTTATTTTTATTCATTAATATTATCTAAGATTGATTCCTTACCTAAACTTTATGATTACCATTACATAGAATTTTAATGCATTGTTTGACCATTCAATACGCTAGGGCATACCATTACATGCACACTAACTTATATGGATGAGATATTCATAGCTATTTTATATCTATACACGATGTTTTGTAGTCACTTATGCATGTTTTTATAAGTTATAAACTTATGAAATATATAGTTACCTTTACATGATATTTTTAAATTGAATTGCCTTTATGTAATAGTTCTTGTATCCTTATATGTGTTGTATGTAACCCATAAAAAACACATTGACCTGTCATCATAGATTTATGCATGTCAATCATTACATTTTTGTAGATTATATATAAGATATAGACATATATATTGATCTAATAACATTATATTCGTACTTGGACTAAAAAATGCAAGGAGAGAACATGGGGTTTTTTAACTTATTGTCTATAGAAATAGAAAATATGAAATTATACCATTATGCGCTTTTCTTCTTACCCTTATATGAGATCAGACTATATTTATAGGAATTGAATCACCATTACATAGCATATGATATTTTTAGACTAGAATTACATGGTATCAAAATATCTTCTTACCATTATTCTATTAAAACATAACCTTTAATATGTTTCAAATAACCTTTACATAGGTTTTGATAAACATAGTTTAAAATTATGTAACTGTAATTATTTTAAATAATATTATATAAACTATTAAAATATTTTATTAAAATTAAAAAATAATATATTCAGTTAATTTTTTAATATATTTATATAATATACATACAATTATGTTATATATATATATGAAATATATATATTTACTCTTATAATCATATATATGTATCGTTTTATTTATGAGAATATATTTTTTAAATGTTATAATTATATTTAATATACTTAAAATCAAGTCATATGTTTTAGATAATAGTATTTATATACCTTCAATATATTGATCATTACATATATTTCAAATTAATATACATTATATGTGGTCATTTCTAATTAATATGAAATTTTTATTGATGAATGTTATACTAACATTACAATTTATATTTATTTATTGTATCAATTATCATATTCTAATTGATAATTTTAAATAAATTATAATTATATTTAGTATAATTAATAATTTAAATATATGTGGTTAATGTATAATCAAACATGAAGGATGGCCCTGTAAGGGGTGTCAGGCACGAGAACTCCTGTTTAGGGTTTCTTATGCCGTTCTTCTCCCTTCATCCCATCTCCTCTATGATAACCCTTCTTTTTATTACAACTTAAACATGATTTATTACATAAAATTTCACTTTATACAACAATTAATATCGAGATTTTTAGTGTCTTTGGGGCTAAGGATCATTACATAAAAACTTATAACATGAAATAGAACATCTTTATTGAAAAATTCCTTTACATGACCACTACATTCCGTCGTACTTAGCATTGCATGGGATAACCTAAGGACGTGCATAAGAAAAGTATGAGCTATAAAACCCAGTAAGGGAGTACCCATGGAATAACATGAAGAGTACAATACATGTTAGGAAATAGTCATATCAATAGAGCATAAGGGAAACATGAACATAAAGGCATGATAAATCATGATAATCATAACATTGAAATGTGGCAACAACACTTAACACAGAATTAGCATGAGACAAGGCTCATTGCACATGGAGTATGAGTAAATCCTCATTGCACATAAATCATGAGTAAACCATCATAGAACTTGAATTATCATGAGTCAACACTCATTTCAAATGACTCATCATGATACTATACTTTAACCAATGCATTGGAGCGCTATAAAGGCGCACCCTTCTTAAACATTTTATTTCATGCACAAGTGTGCCACATGGATCATAAAACATGGATTCATAAAATATAATCATTTATTCCATGATAAGGAATGTGGAATTCATACATGAAACTTTATTATCAATAAGTAAATTTGGATAATGGTTAATACCTTTTATGGCGAAATGGGCATGGTATTCACTACACAATGGAATTGACTTAGAAAATCGGTGCATTTTCTACAGCGTAACGACGTGACATAAGAATTCATAAAAATGGATAATGAGATAGAAAGGGGTGTATAATCATATTTAAATGTAATTTATAGTAAGGAGGTCATATATACACATTTCCCAACAATTGTTATGGAATTTAGACTCATGATACAAAAGTATTCCTTAAATGTAAAAGAGGAGAGAGAAGTTCCTTTCGGAATTTCGGCATAGTAATGAGTGTACAAGGGAGGAATTAAATGAGAGGGAAAGGGGTCTCCCATCATTAAAAAATATATAGGTCAGTATGAGGGAGGTTCAAAACCATACCAAAATATTCATAATTGAAAATATACGGGAAAAACAACTTAAAGAAAATTGGACAAAAATGAGAAAGGAAGAAAAAACCCATACATGGAAGTGTCCTTCAAAAGGCTAGAGAGAGGCTTGTGATAGTCTTTTTGGGAGCTTAGGTAACCTTGGGAGAATTCTAGAGAGAGTAGGAAAGAGGTTGGATTAACTCCAAAGGATTTGAGTGAGGAGGAAGTGGGATCATGAGTGGGTTTATATATAAAAGGTGAGGGAATTCATTATTATTTAGGTTTGGGTCACATTACATTAAATTAATCCAAACCACAAACCATCCCATGGTTTTTGCCCATGGTTTTTGGAAAAGGGAAGAGGAAAACAATATTTTATAAGGTAAAACTCCGAACTTCTTAAAATAATAGGGTTGCTTATGTGGAGTTGAGTCATACTCCCATGGAAATTAATTTAAAAAAGCACGGTGTTTAATAAGTCTTGAGGGGTTCATTAATGCTTTGAAAAGTAATAAAAACTAACCCAAAATCACATTATTTTAATGGTAAAACATATATTGGCCGAACCTAATGATTATAGTATTTTATTACTCACTATTGGGTCATTATGATGTCATAAAACACATTATATATTTAAATGGTATTTAATTTTTACCCAAAAAATTGACTATCTAAGAAAATTATGAAAATTTTACCTTTGGATAATTTTGATGTCCTGATTAAAAAAATAACATTTATTTTATCTAAATAATTTTCTAAATATGTTAATTTTCACTTTTAAAATAATCACCTACATTTATCGAAAATTCACCGGTTTTGACAGAAATGGCTTTCAAACCTTAATAAAAATCATAATTGCATTCATAAAATTATAAGAACATATATATTTAATAAAAATTAATTTAATAATAATAATAATATTTTATTAAAATATTATTTAATTCACAAATTCCTTAATTTAATAAAATATAATTATTAATTAAATAATATGTAAAAACATTATTTGTACTTTAAAAACTATTTACAATGTATCAATAATGACAAGAAATTATATTCATTATTATATAAACAAATAATGAACATAGTACTATCGATTAGTTACATAACCCCTTAAAACACCCGCATAAGACCTAAGGGTAACATGTGCGATGATGACAGACTCTTTGGGTGGTTCAGATAACATTGCTCGAGTGTTAATCTCTATCAACTTCCACATTTCCCATAGATGGTCCCGTTAGAGCTTGACATGATGAAGCTCAGCTTGGGCTTGGTCAAGAACTAAACCCAAGGATGCCACCTCTTTTCTGAGCTCCAACAAATGGGCTTCATATGGGGTAATTCTACTGGATGAGGCCATCACTTCCTTTGTCTGAGTAAATTGGATTTGTTAAGGCCCTATATTTAAACTAATCATGTGATCACTATTCAATGACTATATTAGCAACGGTCAAAATTCTTAACATAAAACCAATGAAGTTGAAATTTTATATAGACATAAAGCAAAATTTAATTAGATCAAGATTTATTTCCATTAATGAAGCTTTGGGTCATTACAATATTCCCCCCTTAGGAAATTTTTCCCTCGAAATTTTCCTTTTCCCACACTAAAACAGATGTGGGTAACTCAGCTTCATCATTTCCTCTAATTTATATGTTTCTTCTTAAAACTTGTGGTTTCACCATAACACCTTGACAAGGGGCATTGTCATATTTTGTAGAACTTTTTCTCTATGATCTAAGATCTTCACTGGTTGCTCCTCATAAGAGAGATCATCTTCCAACTGTACCACCTCATAAGAGAGTACATGTGAAGGGTCCGGTATGTACTTATTTAAGAGGGATACATGAAAGACATCATGTACTTTGGCCATTATAGGTGGAAGTGCTAGTCGATAGGCCACAACCCCGACACGATCAAGAATCTCGAAGGGGACGATGTACCTTGGACTTAGCTTCCCATTCTTTCCAAACCTCATGACAATCTTCCATGGAGATATGCATAGAAAAACCATGTCTCCAACTTGTAACTGAAGGTCTCATCGACGGTTATTTGCATAACTCTTCTGTCAACTCTAGGCCGCCTTGATATGCTACTGAACGGTTTTCACCTTCTCCACCATTTCTTCGACCATTTCTGGTCCAAGAAGCTTACATTCACCGACCTCATCCCAACATGCCGGTGTTCTGCACCTTTTCCCATACATGGCTTCATATTGTGTCATTTTGATGCTCGAGTGGAAACTTTTATTATAAGAGAACTCAACCAGAGGAAGATGTTGATAACATCCTCCATTAAAGTACATTGAGCATGCTCTCAACATGTCCTCAAGTGTTTGGATAGTCTGCTAGGATTGGCCATCAGTTTGAGGATGATAGGCCGTACTGAAGTTCAGTTTAGTATTTAGAGCATGTTGAAGACTCTTCCAAAACATAGAGGTGAATCTTGGATCTCGGTCAAACAAAATAGATAGTGGTACTCCATGAAAAATTACCACTTACCTGATATATATTTGTGCCAGTTGATCCAAAAAGAAATTTTCCCGAATAGCAATGAAGTGTACAGTCTTTGTATGATGATCCACAACAACCCAGATTGCATTTTTGTCTTTGGATGTCCTCAGAAGTCCAGTGACAAAGTCTATGGTGATGTTCTCCCATTTCCATTCTGGTATGGTAAATGGTTTCATCATCCCCTTAGACTTATGCCTCTCTGCCTTCACTTACTGGAACACCAGGCACTTTGATTTATATTCAGCAATCTCCTTCTTCATATTATCCCACCAAAAGTTTTCTTAGAGGTCTCAATATATCTTTGTGCTCCCTAGACGAATAGAGAAATTTGAACTATGTGCATCCTACAAAAGTTCCTTCTTCAGCTCCAGACATTATGTAACACATAGTCTTTTCCCAAACCACACAATTCCATCTTTATTAACATTAAACTCTGAGGGTTTCCTTTTTTCGATAGCTTCCACTTTTTCTTGAATTCCAACATCATCCTTTTGATCATCCTTTAACCTTTCCAAAAGTGATAGTTGAGAAATCATTTCTGAAAGGATTGATGATTTTCCCTTCTCTATGATTCCCATGTCCATCTTCACCAAGTATAAGAAGATTAGATCCTTCTCAATTCTCATATTTGATAGAATCGTTGGATGATTTCTACATAGGGCATCTGCCACCTTGTTTGCTTTCCTAGGGTGTTAATGTATTGAACAATCATAATCCTTGATGAGCTCTATCTATCTTCTTTGGCACACATTAAGGTATTTCTGTGTGAATATATATTTAATACTCTTGTGGTCAGTATATATCTCACATTTCTCCCCAGAGAGATAATGCATGCATATTTTCAAGGAAAAGATCACCGCCGCTAACTCCAGATCATGCGTTGGATAGTTTCACTCATGGATTTTCAACTTCCTTGAGGCATATGATATCACTTTATAATTCTCCATCAGCACACAACCTAAGCCCTTCTTCGAAGCATCACTGAATACCACAAAAATTTCCCCACTTGTGGGTAAAGTGAGCACATGCATAGTGATAAGCCTCCTTTTCAACTCCTTAAAGCTTTCTTCGCATTCATCACTACAAGAAAACTTTACTCCCTTCCGAGTTTTCTAGGTAAGAGGGTTGGACAATCGTGAGAAATTTCTCACAAATCGTCGATAATATCCAGCTAACCCCAAGAATCTACGGATATCTGTTACTGATGGTGGCCTCGGCCATCCCTCAATTGCATATGTTTTGAAGGGATCCACAGATATCCCATGGATTGTGATGATATGGCCCAAGAATGAGACATCCTTCAACCAGAACTCACACTTTCTGTACTTTTCATAGAGCTTCTCCTTGCACAAAGTCTCTAGTACAGTTCTTAAATGCTCCTCATGATCCTCCTTTGTTTTGGAGTATATTAGAATATCATTTATAAAGACTACAAAAAATTTGCCAAGTTAATATATAAAGACTCTATTCATTAAGTCCATGAAGATTTATATAGAATTATTGTGTCTGAAAGGCATTTCTATGAATTCATAGTGCCCGTATCTTGTGCGAAAAGCAATCTTGGGGATATCGTCCTTCTTCACCCTTACTTGATAATATCCCGACCGCAAGTCCACCTTGGAGAAGTATTGTGCTCCACACAGCTGATCGAACAAGTCATCAATTCTTGTGAGAGGATACTTATTCTTTATCGTGATTTTGTTAAGTTCATGATAATCGATGCAAATCCACATTGACCCGTCCTTCTTATTGACGAAGAGGACTGGTGCACCCCATGGTGAAGCACTTGGGCGTATAAACCCTTTATCCAGATTCTCCTGTAGTTGTTTCTTCTGATCTTCAAGCTCAATGAAAACCATTCAATATGGAGTCTCGGATATTGGTAATGCCCCGAGTAAAAGTTCAATTGAGAATTCAACATCTCTTCTAGGAGGAAGACCAGGCTGTTCCTTGGGAAAAACTTCAGCAAATTCCCTCACAATAGGAATTTCTTCAAGAATGGTTTCTTCCTTGGACTCAATCATCATAGCCAGATACGTGTGCTCAAAGGGCAGTACTATCCATGCTTGAGATGATGGAGCTAAAGGAGATTCATCTTCCTTATTACACTTGTAAAGAATCGGGGGTCAATTCTCCATATGGAGTGCGATTTACCTCTCCCAAAAATTTATGCTGGCTCTATATAAGGAAGGCCAATACATGCAATGAGTTGCATAAAATTCCACCAGAGGGAGTATGATGAGGTTCACAGAGAAATTCAATCCATAGATTATAACAGGGGATGACTTATATTCATGGGATGCAATGATTGCCCCATTTTCCGTACTCACCGACATCTTCAATTCCATGATTTGTGGTGGTGCTGGGATTGTTCTACTAAACTTTCGAGATATAGAAGAATGTGTAGAACCTGAATCATAAAGTACGCTCACTATTATTGAATGAATAAATTGCGTACCTTTCACCACTTTGTTTTTGGGGTTCACTTTGGCAGAAGTGATGGAAAAGGTTCTTCCTTTCTACCTTGGAGGTTGTTAGTTGCCTCCAAAAACCCTTGGATTAGGGAACTAATTTGCAAAATTACCCAGTTCATTGTATTTGTAGCATTGAACAATGCGTTGAGGTTTTAACAGAGAATTCCTCTCCTCTATTGCAACCGCAGGTCTTTCTTGCCGGCAGTTAACAGATAGGTGTGCTTACCTTCCACACCTAAATCATTTCCTTGTCCCCTTGAGGAAATTTCCAGGGTGCTTCTTTCCACACTTTTGGCAAGTGGGGTGCTGGATCTTCTTAGCACCGTTGGATTTTTCCATCGGACCACCAGCATTGAAGTCTACCTTATGCTTCATATCCCCATGATACCCTTGTGATTCTACGATCTCCGTTTCGACCTTGAGGGTACATCAGAAAATTTCCTCATAGCTGTAAAAGTCATGGATCGCCAATGCTTTTTGTTGGCTAGGCTTCATCCCACCAAAGAAGTGGTCAAATTTGCATTTTGGGGTAACGATAAAGCCGGAAGCGTATCGTGCAATCCTTGTGAAGTTTTCCTCATATGCTCCAATAGATTCGTCATCTTTTTTCTTGAGGGAAAGTAAGTCCCTTTAAATATTAAGCTAGGGGGTGCGCGAAAAATATTTATCGAAAAAGATCTTCCGAAAATCCTTCCATTCCAATGCCTCGATATCTTCCTTAGGCTTCGTATTTTTTATCAATGTCCACCATTGATCATCTTCACCCTCCATACGATAAGCCGCTAGGAGAACATTCTCTTGTTCATAACATTGAAGGATAGAGAAGATATTTTCAATGGAGTTGATACATTGTTTAGTGATCGTGGGATCAGATGTTCCACTAAAAGTAGGAGGCCTTTTTCTCATGAAGATCTCGATAGTGACTTGTTCTTTCTTGGGGGGGGGGGTTAAACGTTCTTCTTGACCCGTGTTTCTATTCAAAACATGAGTTAGCTGAGAGAGAATCATGAAAATTTCATGATTCCCATTCCCATTGGATTGGGAATCTCATTAGTATAGTCATCACACTGATCTTCAAAATGGTTGTTAGCCCGAGTCCCCCTATTACTGGCCATTGTCTAGAATAATAGGAAAGTTAGGGGTAACACATAAAGGGTAATCCAAAGAAAAAAGTTGATGACTTATAAATAAACTTTTACTTTCTGAACTCATGAGTCTATAGGCTTTAATCTAGGCTTTTCATGATCTAATTTCTACCATATACCCACTTACTCAATACTCACAAAAACATTGGGATGTTTTTATTGTACTTAGTCTTGTCTCTAAGGCTTTACTAGGGTTTTCTAATCCTAATCCCAAAAATAATTAAACCTATCCTCTAATACCAACTATGTCAACCCTTCTTTTTATTACAACTTAAACATGATTTATTACTTAACAATTCACTTGATACAACAAATAAGATCGAGAGGTTTAGTTTCTTTGGGGCTTAAGATCATTACATAAAAACATAAAACATGAAATATAACATCTTTATTGAAAACTTCCTTTATATGACCACTACATTCCCTCGTACATAGAATTGCATATGATAACCTGAGGACATGCATAAGAAAAGGGTGAGCTATAAAGCCCAGTAAGGGTGTACACATGGAATAACATGATGAGTACAATACATGTTAGGCAATAGGCATATCAATACAACATAAGATAAACATTAAAATAAAGGCATGATAAAGCATCATAATCATAACAATGAAATGTGGCAACAACACTTAACATGAAATTAGCCTCAGCCAAGGCTCATTGCACATGGAGCATGAGTAAATCTTCATTTCACATAAAGAACGAGTAAACCCTTATTGCACTCGAATTAGCATGAGTCAACACTCATTTCAAATTACTTATCATGATACTATACTTTACCCAATGCATTGGAGCGCTATAAGGGCACACCCTTCTTAAACATTTAATTTCATGCATAAGTGTGCCACATGGATCATAAAACATGGATTCATAAAACATAATCATTTATTCCATGATAAGGAATGTGAAATTCATACAAGAAACTTTATAATCAATAAGTAAATGTGGATAAAGGTGAATACCCTTGATGGATAAATGGGCATGGTATTCACTACACAATGGTATTGGCTTAGAAAATTGGTGCAATTTCGGCAGCGTAACGAAATGACATAAGAATTCATAAAAATGGTTGATGAGAGATAAAGGGGTGAATCATCAGATTTACATGTAATGGACAGTAAGGAGGTTATATAGACACACATCCCAACAATTGTGATGGAATTTAGACTCATGATACAAAATTATTGCTTGAATGTAAAAGAGGAGGGAGAAGTTCCTTTCAGAATTTCAGCATAGTAACGGGTGTACATGGGAGGCATTTTATGAGAGAGAAAGGGGTATCCCATCATTAAAACATAAATAGGGTATTATGAGGGAGGTGAAAAACTATACCCCAACATTCATAAATGTAAATAAATTGGCAAAACATCTTAAAGAAAATCGGACAAAAATTAGAAAGGAAGAAAAAACCCTTACTTGGAAGTGTGCATCAAAAGGATAGAGAGAGGCTTTTGAGAGGATTTTTGGGAGCCTGGGGAACCTTGGGAAAATTATAGAGAGATTAGGGAAGAGGTTGGACGAACTCCAAAGGATTTTAGTGAGGAGGAAGTTGGATCTTGGGTGGGTTTATATAGAAAAGGTGAGGGAATTGTTTATTATTTAGGTTTGGGACCCCTTACATTAAATTAATCCAAAACACAAACCATAACATGGTTTTTGCCCATGGTTTTTGGAAAAGGGAAGAGGAAACAATATTTTATAAGGGAAAAGTCTGAAATTTTTAAAATAATAGGGTTTCTTATGTGGAGGTGAGTCATACTCCCATGAAAATTAATTTAAAAAGACAAGGTGTTTAATAAGTCTTGAGTGGTTCATTAATGCTTTGAAAAGTAATCCAAACAAACAAAAAATCACATTATTTTAATGTTAAAACATATATTGGCCGAAAATAATTATTAATGTATTTTATTACATCACTATTGGGTCATTATGATGTCATAAAACACATTATATATTTAAACGATATTTAATTTTTAACCAAAACTTTGACTGTCTCAGAAAATTATGCAAAATTCATCATTGGATAATTTCGACGTCGTGATTCCAAAAATAACATTTATTTTATCTAAATAATTTTATAAATTTGTTAATTTTCACATTTAAAATAAAACCAACAATTATCGAAAATTCACGGGTTTTGACAAAAATGGCTTTCAAACCTTAAGAAAAATTACAAATGCTTTCATAAAATTATAAGATCATTTATATTTAATAAAAATTAATTTAATTATAATAATAATATTTTATTAAAATATTATTTAATTCAAAAATCCCTTAATTTAATAATATTTTATTCTTAATTAAATAATAATTAAAACCATTATTTGTACTTTAAAAACTATTTACAATGTATCAATAATGATAAGAAATTATATTCATTATTATATACAAAAATAATGAACATAGTACTATTGATTAGTTACATAAACCCTTAAAATAGCCGCATATGACCTAAGGGTAAGGTGTGCGATGGTGACAGACTCTTTGGGTGGCTCAGCTTACATTACTCAAGTGGTAATCTCTATCAACTTCCACTTTTCCCATAGACGGTCCCATTCGAGCTTGACATGATGAAGCTCGGCTTGGTCATGGTCAAGAGCGAAGCCCAAGGATGCCACCTCTTTTACGAGTTCCGACAAATGGGCTTCATATGGTGAAATTCTACTAGATGAGGCCATCGCTTCCTTTGTCTGAGTAAATTGGAATTGTTAAGGCCCTATATTTATACTAATCATGTGATCACTGTTCAACATCTATATTAGAAACAGTCAAAATTCATAACATAAAACCAATGAAGTTGACATTTTATATAAAAATAAAGAGAAATTTAATTATATCAAGAGGGATTACAATTAATGAAACTTTGGGTCATTACATCCTCCCCCTTCTTCCCCTTCGGCGATGTTTTCTATCGGAGATCCTTTCGATTTCCCCACACCCACTATGAATTCTGTGGATTGGATCTCAGTTGTGTTCGGTGGCCGGCGTTGGGTGCTCGAACGGATGGGTTCGGGGGTGTCAGAACATGGTAGGGTTGTCGCCTTCCTCCCGGGTCAATACGAGGTCACATAAGGATACTTCAAGAATGCTCGAGCTCAATGGTGTTCCCCTTCCAGTTTCACCCCAACCCGTGCGGCTTGTTCAATTTTCATGTTTGGTTCGGCAGGGCCGTCATCCGAATCTTGAGTCATTATAAGGTCATAGGTGGCGTCCTCAAGAAATCTCGGTGCCGATGGAATTCTCATGCCTGTTCTTATCTCAATTCCGTCCTGTTCTTCATGTTTGGTTGCATGTTCCATTGAATAGGGTTTGGCCTCGGTGGTTCTGGTGGTTACTGTGTGGTTTTTGTTTTCTGGATGGTCTGTGCCCTGATGAAGATCTTCCCGTCGGTGCTGATCTGGTGATTTTTGGTGTTTGGAGGAGTGAATCTGGTTGTATCGATTCGCTGGATTCTATCACGGTGGTGTTCAGGTCGCAACAACCCTGATTAGCTGGGCGACGACTGGATGTACGACGATTGTAGGATGAGGAAGAGGGCGACTACTATATCTAGCACAAGGAAATTTTGAATGATCTATGTCACAAATGATGACCCGAGGTGTGCAGGGTGGCGTAACAGTCGACAGGGTCGAGGGTTGCAGTGTGTTTTTTTTGATGGGTCGGTCTTGGTTGTTGTTTTGGGATGGTCTGGTCTGGGACTTGATTCCTTGTACGACCTTATTTAGGATCTTTTTTGGTTCTCACTTACGCTTAAAGTGATAAAAAATGACCATCCTACAATGGAGGCACAATATACCCGCTCGGGAGCTCCTACTGGCCTAGGGTTTTCGCCGCCCTCCTGCCCCAGCCCGGCCTCCGACATCTCATCCAGCCTTACTCTGACAAGACACAGATCTGGTCTGCCTCTCTCCCTATGACCATCAGCCATCCCCCACTCTACTCGTCATATGGTTTCAATGCTTCTCCGGATTCCCCCTAGTGCGAAGTATGACAACCAGCATCTCGGTGCCCTGGATACCATAGCCCACTACAGGCTTACCATGCCTTGGATCATGATCAGATCTTCCTCGCACGACGCGGTATCTCTGGTTCCCACCGATGCCAAGCTCTCCTTCCAGTGAGTGTCTTTTTTTGGAAGACTCAGTGATCCCGACGCAACAGGGGTCCCGAACCTGATTCTCGCCCTCCCCAAGATGTGTTATCCTCGATGACGACGACACCTCTGGATCCCACTGCCGCAACTGAGATCCGCCTCCCGTGACTGTCTGATGCACTTCGGCCCGCATATCACGTGTGTGGCGCATGTTGTCACCCGTGGAAGTCCCCCTCTTTCTATATCTCTTCAGATCTGATGTGTTCATTCTTCTGCTTCGACGCGAGGTCAGTTATTCTGTTGCACAGGGTAATCACCTAGGGTTTACATGGGAAGCCGCGTTGTGTGACACATGCTGGCGCTTTCATTGACTACAACGGTTCACCTGGGACTAGATTGTGGCTATTATGGTGTCGAGGGGTTCTGCTACCCCCTCTTTAGATCTGGTGTTTTTTTCCCTTTCTCTTCGACACTGGGTTGGATCTTCTGATGCACAGGATCGTTGCCTAAGGTTTATGTGGGTATCCACGGTGCGGGACGCATGCCGGAGCTTGCACGGACACCATCCATCCATCCTAGGACCAGTTTGTTGCTACGACAGATGTCGTGGAGTTTTTCACCTGGATGGTTCAATATTTCTTTGATTCCCTCTTCCATTACATCAGGCTCCATCCCGCACATCCCCATTTGGGTGGGTTTGTTGGATTTGATGTTTCTTTTGATTATGCAGGTGGTCATGGTTATGTTTGAACTTTTAAAGTGCTCTTTTGTTGCTTCTATGTGTGTTTTTTGAGGATTTGGTTGTTGTTTGGTTTCTCTTTTGGGTGGGTCTGGATTTGGAAGTGGTTCCAAATCCCACCTGCAAATGGTTCTCCTTGATAGTTTAGTTCCCACTAACCCATAAAGTGACTTATTTAAAAAATAAAAAAATAAAAAAATTTAGTCAGTATAATCAAACAGGTTCTCTATCATAAATATTTTACACAAATAGGTTTAAAAAATCTAATTGATTAAATTAAAAATTTCACAAGAAAATAAAAGTACATCAAAGAGGTAAATATTTAGATGAACTTAATGTACACTTTTTTATCTATCGCTAATAATTTTATATAATAACATGAAAAAGGAATATTAATTACCATTATTAATGATTATGTAAAATTCACATATCATTTATATTATAGAGTAAAACTCTAAAAAAATTTAATCAAGATTAGAAAAATTATTTTTCTTTTTTATTTATATAAATCATATATAATAACAATATTTTGTAAGACTATATGTCTTGGGATTTCTAAAATCCTATTTATTAAAAATCTACACCTATTTTAATATTTTAAAAACATTATCATCCCATTCTCATCATCATGTATGACAACTATAATACATTTTATGTTAAATTAAATCAATATAAATAATTATAATACAACTATGAATGAAACTAAATTGATCAAAAGTTGAAGAAATTTGAAACTATTAACATGACTATAAACCATAAATAATAACGTAATATTAAATAAGTAATAAAAAAATAAAATCTGATTATTGAAATAATATAAAATATTTATATCTATATTTCCAAAATTACTAAAAATGATGTTCATAAAATATTTTTATTACTTATAAGGTTATAAAAACAGATATTATGTCATTTAATTTCAAATATAACAAATTATAGATCATTTTTTCCTAATCTAGAATAATAGTAAGTATTATTATTCTCAAAATTCACTAATTGATATATATTAATTATTACACAGCAATGTTTCTTGTATGGTGTAAAAACATAGTCATTGAATTATATTATTATATTTGACGTTTCATTAATGGTCTTTAGAATTAAATATATTTATGAAACCTTCATATTCATTTAAATTAAAATTTACTAATGTTATAAATGTTTATCTCAACAAAACAAACATTCATTGAGTAATAATGCTTCATCATTAAACTTATTACATTCAATCTTGTTTACTTCGACCATGTGATTTTATATCTAGTTAATTTCTCTTACTGCGAATGATATTATCTTGATTATTTACTTTAGTAAAAATTATATTATTGTGAAGTATAATTACCAACCTGTATAATGATGATTTCCCCTCCTTGTCCATTATTTCCATTATAACTAATGTCCTTTTTATTATTTGGAAATAAAACTATATATTATTTTATATGGTAATAATTATTCTATTTAATTCTCTAAGTATGTTTTGGAATCGATTATTATGATGAATATTTTTAGTAATGGTGTTTTAATGTGTCAAATATGATCATATTTGAATGGGAATATATTTTATGATTCAATCTATGTTTCATATTGAAAATATTTATGTTATTTTAGAGGACACATTATTAAATATTATTTCTCAGATTCAACACATTCAAAATTTTTCCCCCATTATAATATCAAAATTTAAATAGAATCAAAGGATCTTATATTTTTTTTATATTAATTTTTTTTATACAAAAACAGTTGTATTCATTCACATCCATTTTCTAATATATTTTAAAATAGGATTACATCCTTTTTAATTATATTCCATTTATTACCTAATGAATCCTCTTATAAAATTATTACTTAGGAAATCAACCTCATTGAAAATCTAAAATATATTTTATTTCCCAATAATCCACTATGTATTGGTGTGATTTTTCATTAAATTACTTTTGTCTATAAATAATTTTCATTTAATATCATAATTTCAATGAAATTAACATAGATACAAATCTATTGATCCTTTTGGAATAATTGTTGACTTAAATATATACTTTAAACTATACTGTGTTAGTTTTACTAATTATTAGATCAAAATCCATGCCATTTAATTGTTAAGAAATATTTACAATCCATATACATGTAATTTTTATAGGGATATTTATTAATTAATAAGGAAAATTGGGTTTTTATTATAAAATTATTCATTTATTTCATATAAGAAATTAATGGAAATAATTTGTGAAGGATGGGGAATTTAATAATCCCTTGATGAATCTGTGTGTTTCCTGAGATTAACTATCACATGTATTTTTTTTTCATTCATTCCCATTTATTAATATTTAGGAATTAATATATGGAAAAGATGTAGTGGACATGGAACACAGATTTTATGATATGTAATGTCTTTAGATAATCACTTTGGAAGTGTGAAGTTATAATTTTAATCACTAATAATTTAAATATTATTTTGTATGTGTTTAATTATATTATTAACAATGTATATGCTAAAATTTTGTGTGTTATGTCTAATAGAATTATTTAATTATCATTTATATTATATGATATTATTCATTCCAAGTTTAATCTATTATATCTTATGTTATATGAATTCCCTTAATAATAATTTTAGGTTATACTTAATGGGTTTCCATTTCCCTAGTTTTTGAAAAAAAATTATTGTATAAGAACTTTCTAGATGAATAACACATATACAGAGTTCTGAAGAGGTATTGATGAAATATTATTGGTTAAGAAGTTCGTTGTATATTAAAAAATCTACATTAATTAAAAATTATCTGTGATTTAATATATATTTTTACTCAATTAAATATATAAAACCCCTAAAAGGTCATGGGATTGTATATAATAAAACATTCTTTATAAATATTGTTATAATTTCATGATTACAATTGGTACATTATAGTTTTCATAACAATTAGAATATAATGATTTAGTTTTTTGACAACAATTATTGGTGGTTATACATCTAAAAACATTCATAGGGGAGTATCATGTATTTTAAGAAGAAAATTTTGTTTTCATTATTTTACTATAACATCCTCAATGAATGAAAACTAATATAAAAACCCTACATCCAAGCACATCGCACTCAGCCACCGAAACTGGCATCTCAAAGTAAGACATGTCATCCCAATGATAGGATATAAAACAAAAATAGGAAACTAATATTCTCTTAAATACAAATCATGTGTGGGTTAATAGAGGGAAAATCTTCCCGCAAACAACCCTTAATAGTTTCCTTCCTCTGACCATAACTCAGCAGAATTGCAACAAACATATCAATATGAAAAAATTATATCCTTAAACTCCCTGAAATTGAATTATTGGAATTTAAATAACAAATATGAATATATATTAACATTATAATATTATTCATAACCATCATAAACTCTAATTTTTATGGTTTATCATTTCCAACTCTTCCTACAATCCTAAAATTTCACCATACTCTTACTCAAAATCACTATTTAACTTCCTACTCCAATAATCTTCAACAAATTAAATTTCCATATTTATAAGTAATTTTGAAATCATAATCTAACAACCATTCCATACATTATCATCTACTTAAATTTAAAACTTTTGTGGATAACACATATTTCTGTTGTTGTGGTTTTTGAATACCAAAAAGCGATCAATTCTGAGATAATTACACCCAAAAGACAATGAAAAATACAAAATATCCACATTGAGATAATGCATGGAATATTTTCTCTCATAATGTAGTAACATCCATGTCCTATAAGATTCAACCATCTACACATATATCCACACCTAACTAAATCCACTATATAAATAATTGTATTCAACCTCATACAAAACTCCCTCCTATAGAAGATGAACAATAAAATATTTGGGACACATATTCTTTAAATATAAAATTAATCTTTGAACATTGCATTCCACATTAACTATTGATCATTATTTATCAACATTTTTATAAGAGTAAAAAAATTGTAGTAGTTCAGATAATCCTCTTATAATATCAAGTTATAGAAAGAAAACATGGTATCTATAAAATATTAATATATGATTCCCATGAAAAAACTACCTCACTATTGATGTATATAAAAATTCTCATCCTTATTATAAGGTATACCATATCATTTTGGATCAAATCCCCAATAAAATTTACGTCAACAACTTCAGGAATATCAGATGAAACTGATGAACTCCCCATATGGATCAATGCTTCTCTTTCTCATGCTTTTTAGATCTATATAACGCAAGAATTATACTCATCATGTTCACCATGAATATTTTAAAAAAACATACAATACACTATTTTTTAATCCAAATAATAAAGCCGTACAATTCCTAATACTTAATGACATCATGGAAAACTATTGATGGTCATAAAGAAATCTAGAAAAGCAGTATTTTGGATATCCTCAAATTTTACTCACAAATAGTGATATCTATACTATGCATATGTGTTTGAGAACTGTATAAATACATTCAAATTATCAATTAAATGTTAAATCGCTATGAGGGGATAAATATTCATCCCTACCACCAGATTAGAATAGTGGTAGTCAACACAATTTCTCTAAATAACATATTTGTTCTCTATAAATAGGATAACAGGTCCCCGACAATACAAAAATTATTTAATGATTAATATCTTTAAGAGATATTAATTCATAATTACAATCACCCAGAGCTCATAAGGGTCCATTTTTTTATATAGACATAAATATTATAGAATGTAATATTTGGAATAAAAATAGAAATATGATCTCTCCCCAAGAGGTTAATTGTGAAAACTCTTTGTCGGATAGATCATGGTTATCTTCTACCATAATTGGAAATACTACAAAAAAATCCAACTAATAACACAATATTATAACATCTTTAAAGGTAGAAATAGAGTTTACATGCCTCCAATCAATACAAGGGGCTTGTTATCTAATTATCAAAAACCTAATCTCCATCATCATAATAGAATATGACTACCTTTAAATGAAATTAATACTGGAAACATTTAACACATATAATCCAAAATGAATTTGGTTTCTTTATCCTATATTTTTAAACAAATAATGTCTGCATAAGAGGATTGTCTCCCAAAAAATAACACAAAAAATCATCATAAATCATGTTACCTATATCAAACGAAAAATTTGTGTATCCAATTCCATGAGCTCCTGATAAATTTTGATCATAAGTACAAAATCATATAATTTAGTGGGTGAAATAATGGAGTCTATAAATTCTAATTAAAAAAAAGAATAAATCCATGGGGAATGTAGATTGATAGTAGACAATATGTTCTATAGCTCAATCAGCATTAGAAATACTCTAACCATAAACTAAAAACATCTTGATCCATCACCTCTGTGAACCTGAGTAATAATACCAAAATTAACACAGTCTTATCACATTCAATTTGGATGATAGTCATGATGGGTTTGTTCTATACATTACACGTTCCCTATTTACTGATAATAAGTTTTAATTCCCTACATCTGCTACAATAATGTTTAGTACCGCTTCAATAGATGGTTTTGAAAGGTACATCCATTATATGATGGAATGTATGGCAGGATATAGACCCTATAATGTGATGTAAATGACATCCATAAAATTAAAAATGATTTTGAACCAACTATAAGGCTTCAATGAACTTTTTTTTATACTGATATGGAATGATTAGGGTTGAAAACAATATCCTCATTACTAAAATAGATTCTTCATTCCAAGAAATTTAGAACCCTTAGTCAAATATGTACTCTACTAAAAGTATTGGAGACTCCAATACTATGGATAATTAGTCATGTAAAAATTCCTATGAAAAATTAAAAATCCCACCATTATCGTAGGGTTTCATTTCACCATAAAGGGGTTGACTAGATGATGGTTATCTGGGAACATTGATTTCTGAAAATGGATGAACCTAGTATCATTATTTGGAATAAGGTTTGATGGAAAATTAAAATGGATATTTTTTGAGACTATTGAATCAATGAAATGGGAAATGTTTCATATAATAATAATAATCTCCATTCGGTAGGAAAAAATTGTGCTTACAGAATGAAAATAACCTAAAAGTTATATCATTATATGTATTTTATACAACTGGTTGCCCATGATCCCTATATAACAAGAGGTACCACTACCATTTGGGAAAAAATAATAATCATTTTAATAAAATCAAGTGGTCAATATGACAATGTATTAATCTAAAGAAAATATCTACCATCCAAAAACAAACATTTATCACTGTATCTGTTACATATCATACTACATTTGTGAACTCTTGAAAGTGTTACATCCTCCATCTGAATTTTATTCTAACCTCCCCTCATCCATATACAATGAATAATCATGTGTAATTTTTTAAAATAAACTTACAAGGTCATTAACATGGATCCACTCCCCATAAGAACAAATATTTAGGAATTTTATACCCATGGTAACAAATATATAAGGTTAATTAATTCATTCATTATAAACTAATTCATTATTTTTTACCAATTACAACACATTTGAAAAAACAATGATACATGATCAATACCAATATCATTGTCTTGCATTTAGTATGGCAGCACTACGAAGGTTTGGTAAACAATAATGTTTCTATAATATATAACATGTCTGCCCTAAAAACATATGACATTTCTAGTATCCCTTCTTTATAGAATGAATAAATCCATGAAAAATATTTTTCCTATAAAAAATGAAACCAATTTTGTGGAAAACTATATACTCTATCATATCTCTCAATATCACATTGATACAAGTTTTATTTATTATCCATCTCTTAATTAATACCCTTCAATTATAAAAAATAATGGACAAGGATAATGAACCTCAAATCCCATCTCAAATATTCCAAGAGATAAAATGTTACAGTGAGGGTATATAAATACATAAAATTAGAGGAATTACCTTCAATATATATTTAATGGATAAGAGACTAGAAAATAAACACCATACAAAAAAAATTATAAATAATAATGGAAATTCAATTCTGATAATGTAAATAATAAATTCGAATAACTAGAATTAACAAAATTAAATACATTGAAATGACCATAAAGATTTAATATATTTTGAGCAACTCTCATGGGCATGTAATGTCCAAACCGATCACTAATTAAATACTCCAAAGAATGAAAAAAATTTATATGTTCCATGATTGATCATAATATGTATACTAACAAGGATCCTCAATTAACCTCTTATTAAAAAAAGAAAAATATTCATATTGAAAACACATGAATAAAAAATGTATTTTAACTGAACACCTATATAGTTAAAACTACTTATCAAACCTAATCATAGATTTCACATGAAGTAACTAATTAATGTAAAGTCACATAATATAAAATTAATATATATATATAAATTACTCTTGCTTCTTCATTCAAACAGTTTTATTTGTCTCAAACTGCCACAATGAATTTCTAGTTTATATCCCTTAATATATATATATATATATATCATTAAATCATAAAAATCTCATTATTAGTCTATTGAATTGAAAAACCTAATCATCATTGTCAGTAGTTGTAGTTTAGTGTATATATATAAGACACTAAAACATTATTATATTAACCGTACCATAAATCATATTAAACCTTGGATGTGTATTGATGTGATTCTTGTCCACTGTAACTGGAGAGAAGTATATGTTTTTCCTGAAGCTATTATACACCAATAATAAATGTATTTGGACACTAAGACTTATCCAAACATTGGAAGTAAACCCCCATATATTGTGATCTATTTTTTCTTATAATATTCCCATACATAAACAACATCTAAAGGGGGAGTATGGGAGATGGTTAATATATAAATTTATTCCCTTACCATACTATTTATTGAGGATAACACCCCCACACACATTAGGGTGTTGGTTTCCCTACTAACTCGGGTGCTGAAGCCCGTGAAAACATAATATATTTAATATAATATAGTCAACCAGACTAAGGGAAATTATATCCTTAAATTAATTTGTATCTATCATCATAGAAAATACATGGTTTACCCTAATAAGGGATATATCTCAATAATATTATATGGATAATGTTTATATTAATTAATTAATCGTGCATTATTATTAGTCCACATAAAATTTCAATATTGTAATATTAATCCCTAATCAAAGATTCATTTTCACATTAATTTCTCTTTGTTATATTTTTAAGTATCTATTCATCATCTATGATCACTGTTAACCATAATAATATCTTAATTAATTACGTAATAAATTCAATAATTATAAAAGTAAAAAAGGAATCATCTGAAAATACCAAAAAAATGATACATATATCTTGTTTAGAGTAAAAAAATGTTCATGTAGTTTGAATCCAATATGATAATATATAGTCATTCAATAATTTAATATATTCATGAATGAATTTTTTTTTGAAGATGAATCCATGGTAGATAATTTCTTCAACTACTATAATGTTTTTACAACATTGTTGGTCATTGTATAATATATTCCCCATTCACCAATATTTACCATTATTTCATCCTCTATCACCCAGATAATTTCTCATAGAAATGCTCCCAATAATTCTTAGATCACAAATGGTCACATAGAATCACAATAAATATCTAGTCATCATTGATTATACATATATTTTATTGGTATTATCCTCACATAATTCAAATGAAAACAAGGAAAATATATCAATGAAGGCTTGCCTCCTGCAACTGTCGATGGTCACATTAAGCCTTGTACAATATTTTTTTGAAAACATAAAATTTAATTTATATCAAAAAAATAATAGATTAATAGGAATATTATTTGAAAATTTAGCAACCAAAACTATCAAATTTATAGTAATCAAATATTGATAACAATAAGAATTATTTAAAGGATCAAACAGTCTCAAGAGATTGTTAGTTAACTATAAATTCCATTTCAGTATTGAGATGGTCTTACAAGCATAAAATTGTAAATTAGATTAATAAAATTAGGCCATTTTATAAAAAATAAAAAAACCCTCCTTAATAAAACATAATCATTTTAATATTATGAAGAAAAATAATTTATAATGAAAAAAATTACGTGATAACAAAACTAGAATCATGAAATTTAAATTACCAATAAAATTTTCAAATTATTTTATATAAATTCAGTAATTCAATATTTTTATAATAATAGTAATTCTAATCTATTGAAAATAATAGTTAATTTTCATTTTACATATATACACTTAATGAATAATAGTAATATTATTAATTTTTATAGATATCTTGAGAATTTTTTCTATTTTTGTAATTTGAATTGAATAGTAACAAGAATTTTCATATTCAAATAAATGTGATTTACTAGAATTTTCTAAATAAGAAATACCACAAAAAGAAAAATTAAACTTCAAAACTAATAATATAATAATATTTTACTACAACATTTTATATTAAAATTAAATTAATGACTAAATTGATAATAATTTATAGAACATTGAAATAAATTCGTTTTTATTTTTCCATTATTCCATTAATAACTTTCAAATATTTTCAAATATTTTTATTGATGTATTCATATTATAATATTTATTAAGGATAATGGAATATTTGTTTCCAAGAGTAACTAATTCAAGGTTAACTTACAAATCAAATGAGACATATGAGAAATGTCAGGTCCCTTATGTCTTGATTGTTTGATAATATTTCTACAAATAAAACAAATTAATGGAAGACAGTTTCATTCATGATTGAAACATGTGGGCAGGGCTTCCGATAGAGTCCATAATGACTGAAAATCCCAAGAAGGTATTTTTTTAATCTCTATAATATGTGATAGTGGAAGATGAAAAAAATAATTTATTTATATGTTTTAGGAATAAAAAAATTATTCTAGATATCACTATAAAACTCATCCATATTTTCATATTCAATTTACATTAATTTCATTTTATTTAATTCTTCGTTTAATGAATGATATGCTAATCATAATCATATATAAATAAATTTAAAAAAAATTCATTAATTATAGTTATGAATGTTCATTTCCAATTAATTTTTTTATTATTTTCGTTGAAAGAGATCTTTATATTAGTATGGATCAAAATGGAAATTTTTTATCATTCTACTAAATGGGATAACTACCTATGATGGACTATCATACAAAGTAACATTATGGATGAAATTCATGAATTAAAAAAAACATCATTAACAAACAAGTGACCATGTAGATCAATCACATTGCATGGATCAAAGAAATAAAAAAACTATTTCCTTTTTAAATTATCTATATGGATTAAACATGTGACCAATGGTAACAAAATTAAACCAATAGATAAACCATACTAAGAGAATGACCCACCACATGAAGAGATGATTGACATTATGGACACTAAATGAACAATATTATAAGGGAAATTACTATCCTCATGAACAAATAATAGAATATATTTATAAAACAAGGATCCACAATAAAAATCATATTATCTATATAAATAGACATATAGTTTATTTTGAGACATTTGACCCAATAAGAACTAGTAATTTGACAACCAATATGTCTTTGAACACACACTTGACCCCACTAAGATTCAAGGAAAATTCTATTTTTTATAGTAATATGGGTCCATAAAATAGAAAACTAATATAGGCCTAATTGAATTGGTAGTATAGAGTCAATGTTCCTAGGAAATATATTTTTGAATATTATCCTTGAGAAAATATTGATCTTGAAGTGTTAATGATACTAGTTATTCATATTGTCCTTATTGTTATTTTTTTTTCATTTTATTAATATCCTAATTCTACTATTATGTATATATATAATTATGATATGGTAGGTATGACATGTGGAAGGAGAAATATTAGTTTCATGATGGAAGAATGTATCATGTGATGAACATTTTAACTTCTAGAAGAAAAAATAACTCATGGGTATATATTTTAAATGATTTACAATTATTATTGATATGTTCCTGGTTTATTATAGTTCCTGTTATTAGAGATGGATTTATATATATAATTTTATTTATGTTGAACTTATATATATTAATTATATGTTCATTTAAAGCTTATTTTTTTGGTATTTTAATATATTGATTTGTATATTTATTTTATTAATAATTTCAATTTTGGAACGTATTGACATTTGTTTTGGATTTATGGTAGGATACAAGGATTCATGGAAAAGGAACAAAAAGTGCTGAATTTTGGAGAAAAAAAAACACATTTCTCCATGAATGATGCGAAGCAGCGTCGAATAAATTTTTTAAGGATGGTCATGTAGAACCTGTGGGGAATAATTCTAACAAATTATAGAAAACAGAGGCCATTAAAGTAATAATGTTAAATTACACATTATGAAGTCATTTCACAACACTAACCATTGGAAGTGGTGAAAATAAGGACACATCATGAAAACAATAAATAAATCCTAAAAAATTAGATGTGTTGTAACTTAATTATTTGTGGTGTAACTCAATTACCAGTGTTGTAACTCAACTAACCATGGGTAAATTTACCAAACATGAATCCTAGAAAATTACACATGGTGTAATTTGGGTTCATGTTGTTTAATCTCCAAGATCGAATTTGTTTCACCAATATTCACCAAATCATAAACTTTTTACCAAATATTTGACCTGAGGCCCACCTTCAAACACTAACGGACCAAATATTACTTATCTTAATATTGTCCAAATACCATGGAGGCCTATAAAGAAGGTTACAAGGCTCCCCTCAATGGATTTATTCAGATCCAAAACCACCATGATCAAGGAATACTACTGTTATAATGTGTTAAATATTATTTTTATTTTCTTACAACTTAATGGATAAAAAAAATAAATAGAAATGTTGGAAAAAATTATAATGAAGTTGGATTTATTTTATTAAGGTATTTTGTTTTTATTTTTAATTCTTCTATGTTGTTGTTTCATCCATAAATTCTTAAATTCTCTTACTCACTATTTCATTCTTTGCCATTGTGTTATATGTGAGATAGTGATTCTTTTAATACTTTCAACAATAGAACAATACCCACTATGACCATGTAGGTTAAGAGCGTAGTCGAAGCATGGTTGGACTAACACTGAACATTAATTTTACCACGATCAGTGATTATTCTGTTATCAATATGAAGATGAGAACCAATATATATGTAATAGAACCAATTATTTAGATAAAGAAAGAAGAGGGATGAAACCATTGGGGAGGATCTTGCAAATCATGATTATAATTAATTTAATTGATTTCATAATGAAAAGAATAGTTAGATCTTCAGTATTTTCGACGTTGATGATGTTGATCTTCTCGAATGACCCTAATGAATTATCTTGATGCGCTTGCGATGATCCAAACTAGAATACCTTTAGTGGTGATACACATGTGCTCTAAGGACCTCTACTCATCACCACTCATTTTTCAGGTGTTGGTGTGACAAATTGCACAAAACATAATTATAATCAATATTTTGTGCCACAAAATAATAGTAGCATTATTTTAATTTGTGCTAACTAGTAAATTAGTTATTTATCAAATTCCAAATAATAATTTTACTAATAGGTTGGACTTGGTCTGATCAAAATACATTTCCATTTATTGAACACCCGAAACGTAACGTCCTAGGAAATTAAAGATATAATATATTTTCATTTTAATTAATATTTTGTGAATTAAATATTAATTTTATTTTAAAGGGGTTTCTATGTTTGATGGCGTACCCGATACACAACAACATGTTTCATTGAAATATTTTGTTGCATAATAATAATATAATATTATTATATTAAATGGTAGTTAATATCTTGTCATTGTATTGGATATATTTAATAGAACTAACTAAAATATGATTGTACATGTTTGTTAATGTTTATTACATTTATCCAATAAAATTTAGAGGCTTAAAATGTGAACGTATCAAATTTTAAACATAATTTACTTTAAAAGGTTGATTTACCACCCTTTGATAGAGAACCCTAATTAAATTGAGTTTTGGTAACTTTTATATGTTCTATTGGACAAAATAAAATTCTTATTTATATTCGGGACATCAAAATTCACTTTGGGTAAAATTTTGTTATTATTCTGATAAAATTTAATTTTTGATGAATAGTGGAAAATACTATATTTTAATTCAAGATAGCCTTTTAATATATTTTATTTATATGGATATATTATCTTTTTAATTGGTTTTAAAGTTTATGTAGTTAATATTTTTACTATTTAATCCAATGTTGGTCATTGGAATTAATTTCACCTTGAAATGGGAATAAACAAGTGTCAATATTTTTATAGTTAATATTTCTTCAAAACGTGTTTTTTGTTTTGACAACGATGGTTTAATTTTAAAATAAATAACACAACATTTATATTTGGAATTTGGTAATATAGACATAATTTTTGAATTTTGAATATCAAATATAACTTAGGTAAATTTTTTGTTATTTTGCTGAAAAACATCAATTTTTGATGAATAGTGAATCGACTATATAGTAGTTCAAAACATACTTTTTAATTTAATTGAAATTTTACCTCTTTTGTGAATAGAATTTCGAAAATCCAACAAACATGGATGTTATTATTATGTAAATTTTTTTTCAATAAGATGAAATTAATTTTTTTAGTGAATAGTAAGTTTTGGATTTTATTTACCGTGGTAAAAGGTAAATAGGGTAGTTAAAGGTAAAAAGAATATCATAATGACACACAATTACCTTTAAATTAGTCCTAACCTTATTTATTTAGTCATGTCCGACCATGGTCATACATGGGTATATTTTGGGACCCCATAGAGCCCCTTAAGGGTGATAATGACACATTATTTTAATTAACTTAAACTAAATGAAAAAATGACAAAAAAAATATCTTTTAGTAAATTAATTTTTTACATTAGGTTATATAAGTTTTCATTTAAGCTACAAACATTATTTGGAAATCTATAAATGATTCCAACATCATGGAATTTATTTTATAATTTTTAGACATCAAATCAATTAAATTCTTTATGACAGAACAAAGAGGCAGTGTTTACCAAGTTAATAAATTATTTAAATAAATAATATTATATAGATTAAAACAATATAAAAAACCTGTTCAATTCTTATTTAATTATTTTATTTCCACCATTAGTAATCTTATATTCCACTTTAATTAGATTTTAACCTTTATAATCCTAATATCATTGTATAATAAAATAATATTTTCACACTTTCCTAAAGATCCCCCCTTCCCCTTATAAAAAAGCTCTCACCTCAAACCCATTTCATACATTTCTAAATCCCCCTGTCTAGTCCAAAACCTTCCTAGATAAACTCTCATGATCCCTCTCTTCCACTTATAATCCTTACTGTAGGCATAAGGCACTTCAAAAAGTCCTTTTTGTTCAAACAATAGGGAGTTACCCAAATTAAATGTAACATTTTCTCTTAAATTATTTTCTTTTATTTTACTTCTCAAACCCCTAAAATCTATTTATTCATATCTTTTATAAAAAAACAGAATCATCTATATACTAGTATGTTTTTATGAGAAGGATTCAAACTACACTTACACACACCTCCATCTAATGGAAAAAGAACACACTATTTCTGTGGATTGCAAACTAATGCCTCACGAAATAATGACTGTTTAATTATCTACTACCGCCTCTCATGGTGGCCATTAAGATGGAACTATATTTATATATTATACATATTATATTTATTCTTTATTTATTATTTTTTATGTTCCATTTATTTTATACCATTATGGTTTCCATTATTGGTAAATGCGATAATTTCTTTTTAGGAAATGCAGACTACCACCCCCTAAAAGTGATATGACTTGTTAATGACATATGTGGGACTTATAAAGGATGGAGGTAATTATATCAAAAATGATATTATACTGGAATTATAATATACCAATGTATCATTATGTTTTAATTTAATTAAAATATGTAATAGAAATGGAAATAGCGTTCATGCGTACGTACGACTTACCGTCTCCATGAATGGTGCTTTTAATTTTTTACCTCTAAATGTTTTGTACTATTATAGATTCATATATATACAGGATACATAATATTTATATGATATCTAAATAATTAATATCATTCTGTATATTATGAAATTTTGACCACATAGACAACTTGTAAATATTAGAAGTTCATTTTTGACTCAAGTACAAAATATTGACAAAATGACCGTTATTAACTTAAATGATTACATAATGTTTATAACATTATAATATGTGATATAAAAGGAATAATAAACATGAAAAAGTTAATTAATCTATAATATATTAATTTTAGTTTATTATTCAAGAGATTAAAAAACGAACAAGTCAATTCGGACATGAGGTAAGGGACTTTGTCTCAATCTCCTTTCATTAAGGCATATTTTGTTTTAATACACGAGTTTCTTTTATACATTGTATAAAAACCTTTTAAGTTTCATTTAATTAAAAGGGAATCAATTTTTATGTAGTTTTTTACTAAACAACAAAAAATAATGTTTATTTTTAACGTAAGCAGGGACAACGACCTTTCCGCCGTTGTGAGTAATATTTGATCATTGGAATCCTCAACAAGACATAGTGTTTTTTAAAATGAAAACAATTAATATAAACCCTTTTTACATACATTTGTATTGATAACAGTTTTGAGAAAGAAATGAATATTTATATATCTTTAAATGATGTATTTTGGTTGAAATGTGGAAATGTTATATTTCATTTATGATTGTTTTTATGTGTTATGGTTCATGGTCATTGTTTACGTATATGGGTGGTTCCATGATAACCCTTGGGTGGGTGAGCCCGAGATAGCTCTCCAATAGATTGGGTTACGTGACAAAGAAAAATGTGAATTCTTCTCCAAAGGGATTTCGGAAATATACTCCGACAGGTATTCCAAATGTAACTCCCTATGTAGTTGTGATATCTACAATTTATGTATGATATAGATTCCACAAGTTACCTTTCTGATTTATTTTTTCTATGTGTTATTCATAAATCTTATGATTTCAAGAGGTATGTTAATTTTTTTATTTTTATGGTAGAATGCATAGGTTCATTATTTCATTACACTTAAATAAGATTTTAATTGTAATCACATGTTTTGAAATGTTTATCAGAAGACTAAAGATGAAAAGGATCAAGGATGAGATCAAGGAAAAGCCATGATATCTAAAACATGGAACTAGAAATGACTCTTTTTTCTGAGAGTATTTATTTTATAAATAAAAGGAAATTGAATAGAAGTGTCTACTTTGTAATTTTTGAGATGTAATGTAATAGTTAAGGCCTAATTCTCTAAAACTGTAAACTTTAAAAGATCTTAAATGTGAATTATTCATTTAACTTAGGATTATGTAATGTTTATGGTTGGGTCCTTAATGTTGGTATCGAAGGTTGGTTTAGATAAAATTATAAGTTAAGGTATTATTAAATTAATTTCCATAAATAAATTTATGTTAATATTGAAATGATAGAATTTTCATTTTACCATGATTCTTCGCCTAAGATATCTATGTGTTCAGAATGGTTTTTTGCAGAGGAAACATGGAAGCTATGTTAGGACAACATCAAGAGGAAAAAAAACCATCCAAAATAGCAACCTGATAAGGTTAGATCTGAACTGAACTGTTTTTTGGAGTGATGGAATAGTTGAATCAGGCAATAAAATGGTTAGTCTCATTGTTTACCATTTTTAAGGTGAAGATAATCACTGGTGGTCGATGGTGGAAAATATCAAGGATAGTGAGAAAATTGATGCTCTTGATTGGGATAAACTCAAAGGTAAGATTCTGGAGAAATATTTTCCTCAGGAGGTTCATCTTAGGATGGAAAAATGTTCATAGAATTGAGGCAGGAGGATGACTGAGTGGCTGCTTATGAAGAAAAATTCACTCGACCATCAAGGTATGCTCCAAATTTCATATGAGATCTTGATAAAAAAATAAACCATTTTTACTCTGGATTAAGGCCAATGTATCATATGGCATTAGATTTTGGTGAGTTCAAATGTAAATAAATCGTGTTCGATATGTGAAGAGGGTGGAAACAATGTCTGTTGATGATCAAGTCTTCTTTGAAAAACAACAAAATAAGAGGTCATGGTGGCAGGTGAAAGGGAAAACCTCTTAAAAAATTTATAAAGGTAAGAAACTAAAGTCTACGGTTTGTGAAAATTGTGGTAAAAATCATGATGGGGAATGTCTTTTGAATTCTGGTATGTTCTACCAATGTGTTAAAATGGGACATAAATCTCATAATTGCACTGAAAAGGGTCAAGATAATAGTAAGTCAAAATCTGATTTACAGTCAGTAAAATGTTTTATGTGCAATGGAATGGGTCATTATGAAAATGAGTGTCCAATGAAGAACTCAACTAAGGGTAAGCAGCCATAATATAAGCAGAAAAGGGTGGAGAAATCCTTTGCAACTAATTTAGCAGATGTTGGGCCATCAAATGATGTAATATCATGTACACAGTTTGTTTTTTCAGATTATACCAATGTGTTGTTTGATTGGGGGCCTACACATTCATTCATTTATGAAATGTTTTCTAATAAATTGGGAATTTCAAATAAATATTTTAATCCTAAACTTTTGGAAAATACACTTGGAATAAATGTTGAGACAAAAATAAATTATAAGAACCTTCATGTCCTTGTGTGTGGAAATAATATACCTGAAAACCTTATTGTTTTTCTTCTATTAGTGTTTGATTTTTTTGGGTATGGATTGGCTTTATGTTTATCATGATAAGATTGACTACATAGATAAAGAGGTTTTTTTTCAAATTGATTTTCAGTTTGTGTACATGAATGAACTCTTACTTTTTATAACATATCAGGAAGCTGAGAAACAAGTAAAACATGGAAATGTAGGTTACCTTTCACATATTGTTGAAAACAAAATAACTTTTCAGATTAATTATGTGATAGTGGTAAATTTGTATCTTGATGTTTTTCCTGAGGAGTTGTTTGGTATTATACATGCCTAGGAAGTGTAATTTACTATTTACCCATATCTTGAGGAAATCCAATTTCATAAACCCCTTAACAAATAGATCAATTTGATCTTTATGATTTAAAGAAGCAATTGAAGGAGTAATTATATAATGGTTTGATTCGACCTAGCACATCACCAAGAGGTGATCCTGTCTTGTTTGTTAAAAATAATGATGGTCCAATCATACTTTTCATTGATTATAGGGCATTGAATAACATCACTATAAAGAACAAGTATCCTTTGCCTCATATCAATGATTTTTTGATCATCTATAGGGATCTCAGTATTTTTCGAAGATTTACATGAGGTCGGGGTACCATCAGTTGAATGTAATGGAAGCAGAAACTAAAAGGCCGTGTTTTGTACTAGATATGGCCATTTTGAATTCTTAGTTATTATTTTTGGTATAACCAATGAACTTGATGTATTCATAGATATTATGAATTATATTTTCCATTAGTTTTTGTATAAGTTTGTGGTTGTTCTTATTGATGATATTTTGGTTTATTCTAAAAGTAATGTGGAGAATGAAATTCATTTAAGGGTTGTATTGAAAACCATAAATGAAAAGAAACTAATTGGAAATTCAGAAAGTGTGAGTTTTGGTTATAAATTGTTTTTCTTTGGTAACATTGTTTCAAATAATGGAATAACTGTTTATCCTGCTAAAACAATAGTTTTTGAAGAATTTCCAAGACCCACAGATAAAACCGAGATTCGTAGCTTTCTTGGTTTGGTAGGTTATTACTGGAGGATTGTTGATAAATTTTCACAGTTATCTAGCACACAGACTAAGTTAACTAAAAAAGGTGTTATGTTCGTTGGGACAACATAATGTGATGATTGTTTTTAGAAATTTAAAATAAGATTGTTAAATGCTCTAGTTTTGGAACTAAATTCCAGAAATGGTGAGTTTTTTATTTACAGTGATGTTTCTATGAATGGACATGGTTATTTCCTTATATAGAATGATAAAGTAATTGCTTTTGGTTCACGTTAGCTGAAACCTCATGAGTTAAATTACCCTACACATGATTTGTAATTAGTTGTTGTTGTTTTTCTTTAAAAATATGGAGGCATCATTTGTTTGAAGTAAACTGAAATATATACTGACAACAAAATATTGATGTATATATTCACTTTGAAGGAATTCATCATGAGATAGAGGAGATAGTTGAAATAAATCAAGAAGTATGATTGCACAATCCATTACCATCCGAGAAAAATAAATAATGTGGGTGATGAATTTAGTAGAAAGAGTAATGATTAATTAACCATGATATGTTTGGAATGAGATCCTTTGGTTTCTAATTTGAGGAACTTTGGCATAGAAGTTGATGGTGCAGAAATTTTTTTTGTTTTGTTATAGGTGTCATTGAAATCATCTCTATCATATAAAATAAATCAAGCGTAGAAGAAAAACATTGAGTTTCAGAAAAATGTAGAGTTGGTCCAGAAGGGTCAGTTTCACTAATTTAACATTGATCGTGATTGTGTTTTGAGATTTGGAAAGAGATTATATGTTCATTGTGATGAAAAGTTTAAGAATGAGTTGTTATGTGAATCTCATAGTTGACTATTTTCAGTTCATCATGGTAGTACTAATATGTACAAAAATCACTAGGAAGATTACTGGTGAGATGGAATGAAAAGTGATATTGATAATTTTACTGTTATGTGTTTGACATGTTATTAGGTTAATGTAGATCAGCTATTACCGCAAGGGATGCTTTGATTTTATAGGTGCCGGAGTGGAAATGGGAAAATATATCTTGGGACTTCATTGTGGGTTTACTAATGACATCTCGAGGTAATAATGCAATCTGGGTTATTGTTGATCGATTAACTAAGTCAACTCATTTCCTTCCTATTCGAGATACTTTTTCTCTAGATCAACATTATAGGTTTTATTTTAAAGTGATAGTCAGGATTCATGGTGTTCCTTTATCCATTGTATCTAATCATGATCTCCGGTTTACTTCAAATTTTTGTAAAGGCCTTTATAAGTTATTGGGTATTGAATTAAATTTTATTACAGTTTTCTGTACTCAATCGTATGGTTAGTAATAAAGAACAATTCATATCGTGAATGATATGCTACATGCCAATTCATTGGATTAACCTGGAAGTTGAGACCAATATATTTCTTTGGTTGAATTTTATTATAATAATAGTTTTCATTCCAGTATACAGATGGGTCCATTTGATGCATTATATGGAAAGCATTGTCGAACTCTAGCTTTTTGGGGTGAAGTAGGTGAATGGAAGCTGATGGAACAAAAATTGGTAGAATAAATGACAGAAAAGGTTCTGTTGATTCAGAAGAACATGAGAACAGCTCAGAACAAGCAAAAAAGTTATGTAGATAATCGGAGGAAGGATCTTTCTTTGGAGGTTGGTGATCTTGTATTTCTCAAGGCTTCTTTATGGAAATGTATGATATGTTTTGGTAAGAAGGAAAAGTTGAGTCTGAGGATCATTAGGCCTTATGAAATCTTGAAAAAAGATGGATTAGTTGCGTACAGAGTGGATTTACCTCCACATTTGTCCCATGTACATAATTTTTTTCAAGTATCAATGTGGAAAAAGTAAATTCCAAATCCATCTCATGTTTTATGTCTAGAGATAGTTATGTTGGAATAGAATATCTCTAATGGGGAATAGCCAGTCCAGATTCTTGATCAAAAATAGAAAGTGTTGCTGAATAAGGTAATTTACCATTTAAAGGATTTGGAGAAACCATATGGTTGAAGAGTCTACTTGGGAATTTGAAAATTCTGTGAGGGATAAATACCCCCATTTATCTGATAAAGGAATACAATTGTGAGGATGCAATTTACAAAAGGGTGAGGATTTAACCTCCAAGGTAAATAAATAAATAATACATTTTCATTTTAATTAATATTTTTGGAATTAAATATTCATTTTTATTTAAAGGGGTTTCTATGTTAGATGGCGCACCCGATACAAAAAAACGGATTTCCTTGAAATCTTACATTTCACAACAATATTATAATATTATTATTTTAAATGGTAGTTAATGACTAGCTGTTGTGTTGGTAAAATTGAATAGAACTAACAAAAATATTATTATACATGTCTGTTAAATGTTTTTACATTTATCCAATAAATGTTAGAGGCATAAAATGTGAATGAATCTAATTTTAGGTAACATTTAAATTAAAATATTCATTTTCCATCATTTGATGCATAACCCTATTTAAATCTAGTTTTGGTCACATTTATATGTTCTATTCGACCAAATTAAATTCTTCCTTAGAATTAGGACATCAAAAATCACAGTGGGAAAAATTTTGGTATTTTTCTGATAAAATTAATTTTTAATGAATAGTGGAAAATACTATATTTTAATTAAAATATCCCTTTTAATATAATTTATTTATATGGTTAGGTTATGTATTTTTTTTTAAATTTTAATTTAATTATATTTTTACCATTTAATCCAATATTGGTCATTGGATCAAATTTCACTTTGAAATTAGACATAAATAACTATCAATCTTTTGATAGTTAATATTTCTTAAAAACACACTTTTTTGTTTTGAAAATGGGAATTAATTTTATAACAATTAATAATACCTGTATGTTTCTAATTTGGTAAAATATACTTCATTTTTGTATTCCGAATATCAAATATAGTTTAGGATGAATTTTTGGGTATTTTTTTTTGAAAAACTGCACTTTTTGATGAATAATGAAACTATTACGTAGTAGTTAAAAACTAAAATGTTCATTTAAATGAAATTTCAATGCTTCTGTGAATTGAATTTCAAAAATCTGACATACATAGTTGTTATTAGTATGTAAAATTTTGTTCTATAAGATAAAAATAATTTTTTGGGCAAAAGAATATTTTGAATTTTATTTACCGCGATTAAAGGTAAGTAGGGTAATTCAAGGTAAAAAATATATCATAATAATAAAAAATGACATTAAACATTTGTCTTAACCTTATTGGATGAGTCATGACCGACCATTGTCTTCCTTGGGTAAATTTTGTGTCTCCATGGAGCCACTTATGAGTTATAATGAAACCTTAATTTTACTAACATAAATTAAAGGCAAAAATGACATTTACAAATATTTTGTAGTAAATTATTTTTTACATAAGTTTATATATGATATCATTAAAACTATAAATATTATGTGGAAATATATAAATATTTCCTACATTATAGAATTTTTTTATAATTTTTAGACATCATTAAATTAAATTATTTATGTCATAGTAATGATGTTGTGTTTACCTAGTTAATAAATGATTTAAATAAATATTTTTATAAAGACTAAAACAATATCCAAAACCTATCCAATTATTATTTGGTGATTTTAATTCGACCATGAGTCATTTTATCTTTGACTTTAATAAGATTTGGACTTTTAGAAACCGAACATAATTATAAAATAAAATAATATTTTCACACATTCCTAAAGAGCCCATCCCCCCTTATAAAAAGCATTCACCTCTAACCCATTCCCCACACATCAAAAGTCCCTTGGCTCATCCAAACCTTTCCCAAATAAACTCTCAAGATCCATCTCTTCCACCTATAATACATACCTTAGGAATAAGGCACTTCATGAAGTCTTTTTGGTTCAAACCAAATGGAGTTAACCGAATTAAAGATAAAAATTTCTCTTAAATTATTTTCATTTATTTTACTTCTCCAACCCCTAAAATATTTTTATTATTTACCTTTATAAAAAAACAAGTATTCAAAATGTACCAGGATGTTGTTAAGAGAAGAATTCGAATGAAACTTACAAAAACCTCCACTTAATGGGTATAGAACATATTGTTTCAGTGGATGAAAAACTAACCCCTCAAGAAACGATGATTGTTCAATTATCCTTTACTGCCTCTCATGGTGTCCATTAAGATGGAACTGTATTTATATATGATACATATTGTGTTTATTTTTTCTTTATTCTTCGTTATTTTTCATTTATAGCATACCTCTAGGGTTTCCATTTTGGGTAAATGCGATAATTTCATTTTGGGAAGTGCATACTACCACCCCCTCAAAGTGATATGACTCATTAATGACATATTTGGGATGTATAAAGGATGGAGTTAATGATATTATATATGATATTATATTATAATTATAATATAACTAAGTATTACTATGTTTTAATTCCATGAAAATAATAAATAGGAATGGAAGTGGCGTTCAGGCGTACGTACGACTTATCGTCTCCATGAATGGTGCATTTCATTTCTACCTCCAAATATTATGTACTATTATAAATAAAAATATAAATTGGATATATAAGATATATATGATATATAAATCATTAATTTTATTATAGATATTATGTACCTTTGACCACATAAACAACTTGTCAATATAAGAAGTTCATTTTTGACTCAAGTACCAAATATCTACAAAAGACCATTATTAAATTAAATGATTACATAATGTTTATAACATGGTAATATGTAATATAAAAGGAATAATAAACTTGAAAAAGGTTCTCAAGAAATTTAAATTTAACATTAGTTTATTAATCACGAGATTAAAGAACTAACGAGTCAAGTCAGACACGAGGTAAGGGACTTTGTCTCAATATCTTTTAATTGAGGCATATTTAGTTTCAATTCATGAAATTATATTCTAAGCTGTATAAACTCCATTGAATTTTCATTACATTCAAAGTGAATATTTTTCTACAAATCATTTTACTAACTGACAAATAATAATTTTTCTTCTATACATAAGTAGTGACAAGGACCTTTCCACCGACACGAGTATTATTGTATCTTTGGATTACATAACAATTCGTAGTATTTTTTTTGAAAATAAATACTATATACCATTTTTAAATATATTTTTCATTGAAAATGTTTTTTAGAAGGAATCAATTATTTTTATATCATGAAATGATATATTGTGATAGAAATGTTGAAATGTTTTCTTTCCATTATGTGTGTTTTATGTGTTATGGTTCTTGGGAATTGTTTATGTATATAGGTGGTTCTGTGATAAACCAAAGACGGTTGAGACCGATATAGCTCTTCAGTGCATTGGGTAACATGATTGAGGTAAAAATGAATGGTTGTCCAAATATACTTATGGAATATACTGTGATGGGTATTCCAAATGTATCTCCCTACATAGCAGTGATAGATACAAAGTAAGAATGATTTATGTTATCTATGTGTTATTCATAAATATTATGATTTCATGATGAATGTTAAAAAGTTTATGATTTTATTTTCTATTTTTTCTGTCTTTATTTTATACCCCTTACTGAGTTTTTTATTCTCATCACAAATTTTGAAATGTTTTTCACATGACTAAAGATGAATATGGTCAGGGATGAGATCAAAGAAAAGTCATGCTGTCTAAAACATGTAACTAGATATGACACTTTTTTTCAAGTGTTTTTATTTTATAAAAAAATGGAAACTGAGAAGAAGTTTCTACTTTGTAATTGTTCAGATGTAATGTAATTGTAATAGACTAATTCTCTAAATCTATAAGCATGAAAAGATCCTCAACGTGAATTATTTTTTTCATTCCGGATTATGTAATGTTTAAGGATGGGTCCTTACACAAATGAATATATATATAATTTATTATTTTAAATATATATTTTATTTAAAAACTAGTAAGTAAATATTTATTAAATTGTCAATGAAAAAAAAAATTGTTTTAACCAAAATTCAGTGAATAAATATTTATTTAAATTTTTCAGTCATTTTACTTTGAATAAAATTATTCTGTTGTATTGAGATTTATATTTATTAATTAAATTTAAAGTGAATTTAATCAAGACCACCAGAAACACCTACTGTGTGACCCTCTATGATTTTTCTCATTGTCATTAGGATGGCTTTCCTAAAGTCCAAGAGTGTTGTCTAGCAATGAGTCAAGTCACTCAAGAGAAAGAACATAACGTCAAAAGAATTTAATCCACATATGAATGGTCACTGTGTAAAATAATTACTTTGTATCAATATCTCATCAACATGGTTTCATGATAGTTTCATCAACATTTATGCTTGATACATCATTTTTTGACTACGTGAAATAAACTTGACGTTACACCATAGCCATAAAATTTCATGTAATGATTCTATTTCAATCAAAGGGACATGATATGGAATTCCATTATTGAATGGGTTAAATAGTTCTTCAACATATCCATTAATAACATGCCACTCATGAGCCATCCATCGTACCCTACATCGTGCCAACAATCTCTGTGATGATTTTCATTAGTAAATCAAAGTGCGTTTGTCATGACACATATTAATGATAATATTAATGACTAAGGATAATTACCCACACTAAATGATAGAAATATCTAGTAACAACAAAACACATGGAATTTATACAGGGGGGTTTGTTCTTATAATCTCATATATTTTAGATTACCAAGTGCAAAAATCATGATAGGAAGTCACATATGCTTACGAGTACTCACACCTGACACTATGCATGATATGTCTCTAATAATAGTATATCATCCAAACGTATAACTATATTTAAGAAAACATATGTAGCATTTCTAGGTTCTCATAAAAGTAGGGAACTTCCATGACTTTATCAATGCAACAAATACTCGATGACATTATTACATCATAGTCATGAAGAACAATGAACAATATGTAATATGATTTTTTTATTTAAATAAATTAAATATCTATGTAATCATTATTCAAATAGTCGTTTCTTGGACACTAACTCTAACAATCTCCTACATTGACTAGAGAAAACTACCGATGGCTTTCAGTCCACTAGACCTCACATGATGATCATGTTTCGGCTAAGTCAATGCATTAACCAAGAGGTTTTCCATATAGTCTTCTAAGGAAATACTACTCCCCAAAACTTCACCTATCTAAGAAAAATCCCTCAATAGATGATACATCGCTGCATGTACATTGTATGATGATGTGAACTTGTCACTTTTACGAGAGCCACCATTGCAGTATTATGACAGTACAGTGTGCTGGGATCTTTACTGCTTGGTATCACTTCTAGCTCCTAGAAGAATATTTTCATCCAAAATTATTCTTTAGCTTTGTCAGGAGCTATGATATATTCGGACTATGATATAGAACCTATGACCAAACTCTGTTTTGAGCTCTGCAAGCTCACTGCACCACCATTTAAAGTGATGATGTATCCCATTTTCATCTTCATGTCATTATGATCATTCTGAAAACTATAATCATCATATCCTATGGTGACTAGTTCCTCATCTCCTCCATAAACTAGGAATATACACTTATTAAGCCTTTGATACATTAGGATAGTCTTAATGACCATCCTATGGTGGTATCCTAGTTCATCTCTATATTTTCATACCACACTCAACATGTAGGCGACATCCACCCTATTACATAGAAAGTCATACATGATATAACCAATTGTTGATGTGTATGGAGTCCTTTCCATTATATTTATTCCCTCATGTGTTTGATGACACATTTTATTTGATTGATTAATTCCATGTGATGTTTTCAACAATCCCCACTTGGATTTTTCCATACAGAACATCATCAGTATCTAATTAATGTATGTACATTGACATAGGCCCAACAATATGATCGATATATCACAACAGATCTTGATCTAATGAATATATGTTTCCTCATCCAATTTCTTCATGGATAAGAATTGACTCAACCATTCCATAACATAATATAAGACTGGTATCTCATTTCAAATATGTTACATGTCATAAAAATATACTATTAAGAAAATGGCTTCACTCCCACTATACCGTTTGTAGACACAATGATCACATTCATTCATTATAAAACCATATTTCATTATAGATTCATCAAAACAAATGTTTCATGGCCTGGATTCTTTATTCAATCCAATAATTGGTTTTTGTAACTTGCGTACATTATTGGCATCATTTGGAGTCAGAAACCCTTAATGTTTTTTCATGTAGACATATTCTTGAAGGTTACCATTAAGGAAGGTTGTTTTGACATCCATATGAAAAATATCATTGTCCTGGTATGAGAAAATGGCCAATAGAATTCTGATGGATTTAAGTATTGCAACTTGTGAAAAGGTTTTGTCATAGTCAATGCCTTGACGCTACTTGAAAACTTTTGTAACTAGTCATGCCTTATAGGTTGTGACATGTCCTTGCATGTCTAGTATCATCTTGAATACCAATTTACAGCCAACATAAATTTCATCAACTGGAAAATATACCACAATCTAGACATGTTTTTCGCACATGGAATCCTTTTCAGAATTCATGGCTTCATTCTTCTTAGGAACATCTATGCCACTTACTTCTTCCTGGTAGGTTAGAGGATCATTATTATCCACTAATAATGGGTCACCTTCCTCAGTAAATATAATTCCACACCATTTTCTTCTTTAAGGACTCTTGTACTCTTACAGAGTTCGTGTGTCTCTAGACCAATTCATTCTTCCACGCAGCTTTGTTGAATCTGTTCCTATACCAACTCTTGTTCACCTTGAGTCTCAAATTCATTGAAGCCTATATCTATCCATTTATCTCTTATTAAGATGTGCTACCTCATAAATAATATGTATATTCATGAAATTATATCCATTTATTCTGATGATTTTTATAGGAAATATACCCTTGTTTCATTGGGGTATCCTATAAAGGTGCACTTTGTGCCTCAGGGTGAATGTTTGTTACCTCAAGAGGCCTTGACAAACATATCACTTCCCCACACATGTATGTTCGATAAAATGAATTTCTTTCCACATGAAAACATGTATGGATTACTATTTATAGATTTAGATGGCACCTGGTTTAGTATGTGGGATGATGATTGTAAAGCATATCCTGAAAATTATAATGGAAGACTCACAGGACTCATCATTGAACACACTATGTCCAATAGGGTGCAGTTACTCCTTTTGCTCAATCCATTAAAATAGAGAATTTAGGGAGGTGTGAGTTGGGATTGGATCCCAAACACCCAAAATTAATCAATGAAGTATTTACTAAGATATTCTCCACCTTAGTTTGGTTGGAGTTTTTTACTCTTCTTACGAAGCTGGTTCTCATCTTTTATTGTGTATTCATTGAACATATAAAAAAAATCTCACATATACATCATTTAGTAGATATATCCATATATACTAAAATCATCTGTAAAAGTTATGAATTATGAGTACCCTCCCCTTGTTTCATCTAGAAATGGTCCACAAACATCTGTATGAACCAATTCAATAAGTTATTTATCCCCTTCTTGTTTCCCACTAAATGGGGATTCAGTCATTTTTCATTGTCAACATGCATGACATAGGCCATGTGGTTTTATTTTCAAAGATTCTAAATATCCATCATGATGTAACTTTGTTAAGAGTTTCTCATTTACATGGCCAAACCGATGATGCCAATGTTTGGTGCGGTGTGAGTCGTGTGAACTATTTTTGTATTCATTTTCCATTACATTGTTTGTGTAATCCCACATATAACGACCTTTGTAAAAATGTTCCCTACCAAAACAAATGCTATATTTTTATAATAAGAAACATTTATTTCCAAACATGCAAACAAATCTATTTTTATGTAATATGGTTATATAAACAATGTTGTTAGAAACAAGCATCCCATAATAACAAACCATTGAAAACAAGATAATCCCAGTTTGAAACAAGAGGTCGTAGTCCCCGACAACTACAGTTGCAAGCCTGGCTCAAATGGTTGCTCACAGATCCACCTCACCTCGATCAATCATTCTAAATCTACTTGGTTCCAATATCTGGATACATATGTGAGCACCACAAGATGTATCTAATTCCAATTTTTTAGAAACAGATATATTTCATTCTATATCTACTGCACTGGAATCATCCCATTGATTCTTAGGCTAGGTGCAGATCTTCATCCAAAGACCTTTCCTTCCACATGTAAAAAAATATCATCAATATCCCTTGCCTCCACTTTGATAATAATTATATTGGAAGGCCATTAAGATTCTTTGTGCTTAAAGTTATTTTCCTTCCTTTTATTCTTAATCACCATAATGATAGAAGGATTTTCATGCTTCATATCTTTATCCACTTGGTGAATGAGGATGAGAAGATATGATAAGGACACATCAATGATTTTCTTGTTGAAATTGAAAGAAATTATGGATACTCTCTGAGGGAGTGATGTATGAATGATATTGGTGCCCTGTTCTTTGGGGAGTTTAATCCATAGAACCTCCAATCCCTTAATGTAGCCAACGAGTTTGACTACATGAGGTCCAGCCGAAGAACCCTCTCCAAGATTGATCTGAATGAGTCCCTTGGTGATCTCAAACCTCTCTTATCGTACTCTCTCCTAGTGATGACCACATAGGTGATTTTTCATGATATAAGCATCAATGTTTTCATCAAACTTCATGAGACCACTAGACATTGATGGAAACATAAAAAATTAAACATCGACCATGTCATTCATATGTTTCTAAAAGACTCAGAAATCGTCAACACTAACTTATTTGGTCGGATGATTAGGTAATGATGACTCCAACACATAAGGCATCCGTTCATGGTGTAGGATAACCCTTATGAATCTAAACCATTAAAGGATGTTACTGTTTCTGAGGATGATAACTTTATATAAAATTTATTTCATGGATAGTGTGGTTGATGAGATTTTCAATTTTATTCTATTACTAGAAGAGCTGATCATTAGTACATTCTAAATTACATTTTATGATAAATAATAAATTAATTTTATTAAGTCTCTCACTATTTTATGAAGTCACAATGACCCTGAACATTGAACTTCTAATGTCCAGTTACAATAAAATTCAAGTGGAAAAGATCCATATTCCCCTTTTAGAAACCCTAACAATGGTTGGTAAAACTATTTGGAGGTATTTAGGTAGGTAGGTCTTTTCCATCAACAGGCTTGCAGTTCTTTGATCTGTTGAGTCGACTCCCCAATCCTGAAATCATGACTTTGTATTTCCTCAACTCTTTCATCCAATATTAGACCATGTTTATCAACTACTACTCCTCTTTATGTAATATGGTTAAGTCAAATTGAAGCCTTTCAGATTTTCTTCTTGTATACAAGTGTGTTTCCCAACAAGGGTTGGTAAAACACATATATTTATTGAGTTTTTCCCTTCATAGAGTAACAGAAGGGCTGGTCTGTCTTAATATTTTAATTGAGGGATTATTTCTCTTATGTCCGAATATCTTATTATATTTATAACATGATTATTAATATTAAGTGGAAAATTCATAGGTGATTAACCATTTCTTGATAATAATTATTCATAAGTCTCGGTTTATTTTAGTTCTATGTTCCATTCTTGTTTAATTAATTAATCATGTGATCATAACAACACAACCACTATGATAAAACATGCAACAGATAGGAATAAAATAAATAAAATGGCATGATATTGGGATTTATAATGGTTAGATTATCTAGAGTTTGATAAACTAACCCTGACCTTGGGGAGAAACACATTGAACCGATTGGGTTAGTGTTTACCGATTTTCACCTATCCACATCTATATCTCCTGGGATTGGTTTTGTCATAGCTCCATTCTGAACCACCGTAAAATTGCTTGGGAGTTCCATCAATTAAATATTCATTTAAACTCGCATGAAGGTGAGGGATAGAATGGGGTTTTACATAAAAGAATCATTGGGAATGCATGCCCTACATATTTATGTGAAGAAGGCTCGCATGCTCACACATTTAATTAAAATAAATAAATCAAATGAAACCATCCACATTAAAGGGTCCTAGTCTAGCTCATGATCATCCATATAAGAAATGATAGTTACACATAAATAAAACTACAATTCCATTGTTCAATATTTCATGTTTAAGATAATCATGATCGAATTAATTAATTATCATCTTTAATTAACCAATCCTTTTATCTAAATCCCTATTATGAATTTCTTTGAGATTCTCATCCATCATAATTTTAAACATATAAAATCATTTAAATGTATATTTTTGTGTAACTTGTACCTTGGAGGCAACCTGGTGATTTCATGTTCGTAACTACCAAATGAGTAGAAATGAACAATATCAATATGTGAAATTAAAAAGACATATATATATAACCTATCACATTTTGTGCCTCATGATTATGCGAACACCATGGTACTTGTCTCAGGGGTTTGTATAATATAATTATAAATTTTAAAAAATCTTTTTAATTTGGATGAGTATAGGGTTTGTAGTTCCTACTACACGGTGTGTACTATTTTTCACCATCCATCCAAAGTACATGTCTATGGATACATTGTTTGAATGTAATTTAGAAATATTCGGATTACACGACGTGTCTAGTGGTCCACACACAATTTTTTATTTGCGTTATACAGTCTCCATCTAGGAAAGCCTTTTACGGGCTATACGGTCCACCCCTAACACAAAGGGACTACAATCCATGCCCTGTGGGCCACACGACGTGTAATCCAGAAATATAATACCACGTGTTCCTTGTGAACAAACTGAGTCATTAAGACTTATAAAAACTCTAATTACATGACTTAGTGTGGCGGACAAGACTCATCGCATTGAACATTGACTACACGACATGCACATCCAAATAAATAAAGCGTGTTCTGGTGTTTTATGGAATGGATACAGTTTCCACTCCTTATAAGACCCAATATTTTAATTTAAAAAAATTTAAAATAAAATATTGTTTTTGTAAGTTCAACACGAAATGAAGGACGAGGAACAAATCTCGAGATTCAGATTTGTAGAAAGATAAACTTGAATTGAACATCTAAAATTTTAAATGTGTAAATCATCAGAGAAATATATAAATAATTATAAAATATGATGTATCTACTCTGATACAACATGTAGGTCTCATGAATAGTGGAAGCACGGTTGGGCCAACATTAAACATTAATTTTACAATGATCAATGATTATTCCAGGATCAAAACAATGATGAATGCTAGTCTCCAAGGAATATAATAAAAGATTTAGATAATGATGGAAGAGGCCTGAAACTAATAGACATGATCTTGAAAATCATGTTTTAAATTAATTTAATTAATTTCATGGTGAAAATAATACTTGGATCTTCGGTATTTTTTTAATGATGATGTTGATCGTCCAAAAGGACCCTTCAGAAAAATGTCATTGCGCATGCAAGGATCCAAACTAGAATCCCTCTAGCAGTGATCCACACATATTTTGAGTGCCTCCTATTTACACCACTCATTCTCTAGGTGATAGCACAGAGATGCGGGTGTCTTATGTCAGTCGTTCTTGATCTCTTGTTCTTGTCAATGAAAAACATCTCTCTTTCTTGAGAGGGGTGAGAAGAGGATTCGAGAGTTAAATTGCTCAGCTCATCAATTCTCAATTCACTAGGTGTGTGGTTCAGTACATGGAACAATATATATATGTGTATATTTCTGACATGGGGCATTGGTTAGAATATTTAATTATGTAACAACAACTAAATTCATTAATACCCTTAGAAAAAACCTGTGATATTAATAATAATACCAAATAATAATTTAGGGTGAAAAAAATTGTGCAAATTGAAATAATATATAAAATTTTGCATCACAAAATAATAATAGTGTTATTTTAATTTGTGACAAATAGTTAAGTATTTATTTATCATCCTTCAAATAATTATTTTACTATGAAACTGACCTTGGTCCATTCGAACTCCAATTCCATTTAATTAACACCCAAAAAATAAATACCCAAATTTTTCACTTAAATAAATATTATATTTAAAATCTAGTATATAAATATTTATTAAATGTTCAATAAAATTAATAAATATGTTTTACCCACAATCTGCTGAATAAATATTTATTTAATTTATGATATCATTTTAACATGAATCAATTTATTCCACTCTCTTGAGAATAATATTTATTAATTAAATTCCAAAACAATTTAACTGAGACCACTAGAAACACTTAGTGTATGACCCTCTAGGATTATTTCTCATTGGCATTAGGCAGGTTTTCCAAAATTCCAAGAATACCTTATTTCAATTTCTCAAAGAACCGAAGAGAAATAACATAAAGTCACAAAAACGACATACAAAAACGAATTCCAACTTTGTAATGTAATCCCTTTTTGTAATATCTCATCAAGAAATAATCATGATAGTTTTATCAACTTTTATTCCTTGTACATCATTCATTGACTACCTAAAATAAACTTATCGTTACACCATGGCCATGGAACTTCGTGTGATGGTTCTATTTAAATAAAATTATCTAGATATAAACTTCCATAAATTGATGGTACAAATCCTTCATTGACTTATCAATTAATAAAGTCCACTCATGACTCACCCAATGTACACTACTTCCCACTAATTGTCTGTGTGACAATTTTCATCAGTAAATCAATTTCTGGGAGTTATGAAACATATTAATGATAAAATTAAAGTATAACGATCATTACACATGATTATAGAGAGAAATATCTAATGACACAAAAACATGAAGAATTCTTACTGGTGGGTCTGCTCTCCTAATATAAAATCTTAGAGATCACCAAGTATGAACATCATGAGAAGAAGTCTCACAGGCTTACGATTACTCGCACCTGGCGATTTTCATGCTATGTTTCCCATCAATGTTTTTCATCCAAAGATAGAACTATATTTAATAATATTATTATAGAATTTCAAGGTTTTCATCATAGTAGAGAACTGCCATGACCTTATCAATTCAACAAATACACTAACACATTATTACATCATAGTCATGCAGAACAATGAACAATATGTAATAAGATATTTAATATGTAAATACATTAAATATACTTGTAATCAAGGTGAACAATTTTTGTTATAAGATACAAACTCTAACAGATCATTGGGTGGATTATACACTATGTTTAACAATGGTTCAAAGCAATCATCTAAAAAAATAAATGATGTAGCATTACAATTGTGAAAAGGGAACTTCAGGGATTCGAGGGATTGTCTACCATTCCCATTTGATTCTTCCTAAGTTAGTTCCAAGACCATATGAATTATTTTTTATAATTTTATACCCCAATCAATCATGATCCCATATTTATAATTGTTTTATCTTGTTTTTCCATTTTTTAAATCCAAATCATCCAAAATATCATCATTTAAATCATATAGTAATATTTATTTCATAAAATAGTATATGATTATTTTATTTAATTAATATTTTCACAATACTTCCCTCTATTGGTTCGACATCATACTTCTAATTCCTACACTACCTGGAATTGTAGTGTCTTTTTTGTTTCATGTTTATAAATTTTAAAATTTTTTAAACCTATGGGAATTAATGAATCTAATGACGATTTCAATTTCTAACTCCATTTCGGGGTATTTTATTGTATAATTTATATTTTGAATAATTTAGTAAATATATTAAATAATATATTAAATTTTAACATTTTTTCATGGTATTATTATTTTTATTTTTAAAACTTTTTAAGAGAATTATGTATTTTTGGTTGTGATGGCAGGCCTACAGGAAAGAATGACTACCAAGAAAAGGTTCTCTATCCTACTAGAGGATAAGTATTAGCTAGACAACTAAGATTGGAAATTTAAAAATAAACCTTTAGATTACCCACAACTACACCCAAGCACCGAATTCAGGAAACCACATAGCGTGGAGCCAAAAATATTTGAGGAGCATAAAAATAAAATATGTTTGAAAACCCATGTATATATAAGTAAAACCTTTGATCCTTATTTTTATTATAATCATAGTGTCCTTTATTTTTCATGTTCGTATGATTTTGAATGAGGTGAACTTACAATAGAACATGAGTGGAAAAAACACAGTTCAGAAAAAAGAAGCATGATATTTAAGAAGAAGAAGAAGAATAAATTGAAGGGTGAGGAACCTCAACTGTTGATTTGTTACAATGATTCATTTCTAAAATGGAACTACATCCAAATCATGATGATTATGATGATGAAAAAAGAGAATAGGAGATGTAGGCCTCAAAATATATCATAATGTTTTTAGATAATTTAAATGTTCTACATGAAGAAAAATAAGAACTAGATTCACCATTTGATGTCTAGACAGTCGAAAAAAAGAAGATGAAAAAAATAAAAAATTAATGAGATGGTGGCGTAACATGAAAAAATAAATGAAAAAGATAAACACACACATACAATATTAAATAATGAATAATTTTACTGATTCTTGATAAATTATGAGATTCTTTTGTATATAATACTACTGTTCAGAATTTGTTCACCACATTTATGATCCATGTAAATTATATTGTTGAGAATTCCAGATTAGTTGGGTAGATTTTGAAGCCATGAAAGGGTGAAAATTATGAACTCAGTATTACACAACACTCCAATCAGCTAATTTAGGTATGGTAGAACTATAATACCATTAAAAAAAATCCAACTATAGAGGGGAAACTTCATTTTTAATACCTTCTAGGATTCTAGATTTATTTTATTCTTGTAATTTAATATTTTATAAAGATTTAATTTCAATCCACATATTATTTTTTAGCATCTTTCAATGGAATTTAAATTCAATTTTTTATTTATTTTTTAGGTCCATCAAAGAAACATATAGAAAGCAGTATACAGATGGAAGAGAAGCTGCTAGACCAATTTAACATCATGAGAAACAATTGCGTCTGGAAAGAAAAATACATGTCATGTAATCATTAACATGTCGTGAATCTAGATTAGGATGTACATTCACATTCAATTTTTTATCTTCAATTTTTAATAGGAGTATGATTTTTAATTTAATATTTTTCAACTATATCTACCAAATGTTAAATATTAATATCTTAAATTTCCAAATTACATTCCCACACATTATTCACACATTAATCAAGTGAACTATGATGAGAAAACTACATAGGATAACTAAAATTTCACATATTTAAATTTCATTATGAAAAAATTTGATTGATGAAATTAAGGAAAATAATTAGTATATATAATGGTGTGGTTTAAGATTTTAGAAATCATGATTTTGGGAAGCATGTTGATCAATGGAAATGAAAATTATTTGATAATGGACAATGTTTTTTGTTTATATGGTTTTTATTAATTATTTTATTTATACATATGAATTTCCATGAGTAGTTGTCCCATCCATCTGTACTATTCCATAAATATCCACTGAGCCCATTTTTCTAGTTCTCTTTCTGGTAAATTTTATTAGAAACATGGTCATGTTTTCATATAGGATAGTCATTGAATCTTATTGATGATATTACTACACATAATGAATTTCAATATGATTGATACATTATTTTTAATGGGCCTTTATCCAAATACCCACATTTAATTAATTGTTTTTAATGTCATAGAATCCATGAATATCCATATAAAGAAATGAGCCATGTTACATGTCTATTTTATCTATCCCAACATTTACCTAAAGGTTTTACCTAATATTTAAGAGAATAATTGTGGGGATATCATTATAGAGTGTATAGGGATGTATTTTATTGTTTATATTTTCAAGGGGTATTATGTATTATGATATAGTGAGATTCCATGACATATTTTCTCTTATATTAATTTTCAACTTTCTTTCTATAAAAATTAAAAGAAAGAAAAAAAAAACGTTCAAATTGGGATGTGTTCTTGGAGGATAAAAAATCATGATTTTCTAGACTCGTGAATTTTTTAATTATGTGGCTAACAAATAAATGTGATATTTTTCTTATGACAAACAAAAAAAATGAAAAAAAATGAAAATAAAGAAATGATGATTTGTTTATTGGACTTATGAGTATCATGAGACCACACAAATAATTTTTGGGGGGGATAGAGATGAAATTTTAATGGAAGATCATTATTGAGAAATTTTGGACTATCGTGAAAACATATTTATTTTCAAGAATCATTTTTGAGCATTAATTAATTTACACTATTAATCTACCTACCCTAAATTCTAAAATTTATTTGATCCTTAATGTTGAAACACTCATTATGAATTGTTATTTTTGTCCTCACATGGTGTAGATGTAAAATTCTTTTCTATACGATTGTATGTTACATTATTTTTGAGTTATGTTCATTATTCTATTCATTATAACCATGATTATAACCAGAAATATTCATGTGATGTAGATTAAAAATGGAGTGCACATTAATAAAAAATTGAAAATGTGAATAGATGATCCATAAGGCTTGGTTATTAAAATGGTAAAATTTAAACTATTTGATTGATTGGTTTCATGAATAGTATTCCATTAAATAATTTTCTACATGTTATTTTCTAACATTTAATTTTACATTTGGTTATTTTATTATTGAAATTGAATTTGATTCATGATAAGGAAAAAGTCATTTGTTGTATGTTGAGATTCTATCCTTCAGGATAGGTTTTTATTAATGTGTGGTAGTATTTGATAATTGTATTTCATGTATATATTTTATACAATATGAATATATTGATTTATGTATTTAAATTATTAATCATTCAAATTTTGGAATGGATTGACTTGTTATATTATTTTATGGTAGGCAATAACGATTCATGGAAAAGGAACAAAAAGAGGTGAATTTTGGATTTAAAGACACATTATTCTATGAATAAATAAACGAAGAATGAAATAAATTTTTTAATTATGATTATGGAGAACTTATGGGGAATAAAAAAACAGATAAAAAATGTGTCATTTGAATGAGTAAAATAGATGTTAACATTGAGAAAGAATTATATCATGTGTACTTGTGCACATGGGAAACTAAGGAAACGCTGTGATTAAAATAAAATCATACATAAAAATTACAGATGGTGTAACAGAATTACACGTGGTGGAATTTTACAAATATGAATCCAAGAAAATTACTCGTGTTGTTACTCATTACATGTGGTGTAGCTTAGTTACATTTGGTGTAATTTCCCAAATGGAAATAATTCTCCAAGATTCACCAAATCATTATTTATTGGAAAAATCATAGATACGGGACACACCCCAAACCACATATGGAACAATTGTTTATAATATTCATAAATTATTGAGTATTAGGGATGCTTATAAATTAGAGTCCAAGGCTACACTAAATTGATTTATCTAGAGACTCTACCACCAGGATAATGGTCTCTAGCTACCGTGATGAGTAGAATATGATTTTTATTTTCATACTGCTTCATGGATAGAAGTATGAGGTAGAACATATTAGTATAAATTTTTAATAATTTGATGCATTATATTAAGGTATGTTATTTTTTATTTCAATTCATTGGGGTCTTTGTTGCAACACTATAATCTTAAATTATCTTCCTCACTTTTTAATTCTTGACCATTTCTGTGATGGTCATGGGGTGATTCATTTCATGAATTTGACTAGAAAATGATTCACACCATGACAATTTGTTGTATTATATGATATGTTTAAAAAAAATTATGATCTATCATGTCAATTAATACATGATGTAACATTACCATTGTAGAATAGGGAACTTTGTTGATTTTGGTGATTGTCTTCCATTACCATTGGGTTCATCCTAACTTGGTTCTAACACCAAATGACTAATAATTAATTATTTTATAGCCTAATCAATCATGAACCTAGATTTACAACGACCGAGAATGTTATTTTATTTTATTAAAATTAAAATCAATAACCATAACTTCTTTAAAATCAAATAGTTAAATATCTATTATAAAATAGACTAGGTTTATTTTATTTAATTAATATTTTCTACAAACCTTGTGCATTGGGTTTGACATCGGACTTGAAATTCATACACTACCTATAGTTTACTATTTTTTTTAGTTTTTTTAAATATGTAAATTCATTAGTCTATTGAGAATTCACGATGCTCATAGGGGAATAAATTAAAGAATCATTTCGTTTTCTAGGTATGATGATTGACATGAAATAATAGTGTATAATGTATGTCAATGTTAATATGAGTATGGTAAATTAATATGGAAAAAGTAATTGAGATATGTTGTAACCATACATTTTATGTCACTAACTTAATGGTGTATATTAAGGTTGTATGGGGATGATGGGGGTTTTATTGTGAAATATAGATCATTATGCTTTTTTTTAAAACAATGTGTTTTGAATTACACATTTAATGTGGTTTCTTGGAAATAGTTTAATGATGAGAATAATCATTGGATGTATCCCAATATGTGGGGTTAGTAAGTTGTCATGTTATTTGGAATAATAATATTGTAGGAGTTCATTTTAACATTTTGTGTTGCGTCATTCGATTAAATATGAAGTAATTTCATGCATTTTATCATGTGTGTTATTTCTAGTTTTTCAAACGTTTCCTCATGTCTAGTCTCCCTAGTGATATCATGTTCATTTAGATGTAATTTTTATTCAATGGATTGATATATTCCTTAACTCACATCATTATGGGGTTTGGATTTTAGAAATTTTATATAATTAATGATTCATTGATAAAATTTCCAAAATGCTTCTAGGGTGTATATACTAGGGTTATAATATATATAATCAAGGGAACTCTCATTCATCAATTTTAAGACAATTTCAAAATATTTTCACTAGTTTTTTTGTATAGTATTATTATTATGAAAAAATGTATGGTTTGGGAGACATAATTAGTCGGGAATATGAGGTTTAAACTCTTTTAAATTCAAGGATCCAATTCTTGTCCTTTTTATTTTTAGGATAGTATTATGTGGGTTTTTAATTATCATATTGGGCACAATAAAATGGTGTAGAACATAATAATCTTACTAGAGTAGATTTTAGGACAGTTACATATACCTATATAGTTGGTGGAGATATTTATCTTATTATTTGGAATTAGATAGAATGAAATATTTCAAAAGAATGAATATATTAGGCTGTTAGTTGTCTATGTTAGCAATCTATATCATATTACTTTAATATTATATATGGGGTATGTTAGGTATAGTGTGATCAATAGCCCAGGGGGAGGGGATGTGATTTTCTGAGATGATCATTAATGGATACACAGAAGATTGTTTTTCAACAAATATCCAATAAGTTACTAGTTATTTAGATATACATTATATTGGAATATTGGGAAAATTTTTATTTCTCTTGATGATGAAATCATGTTTTTAATTTTGTCTTATTTCCCGTTTTTTATTATTTTTATTTGAAGAAAATTAATTATTTTTTCACAGATTAACTATACTTTGGAACTAAACCTGCAAAAATAATAGATATTTAATATATAATTTTTTATGTTTTTTAGATTATTAGCCTCATCAGTCGGGGTTTTGCAGTAGTTTTACCTTCCTAATTAAATATAGTGAATTAATTTTTCACGTATCCAAGTATTATATGTTTGTTTTAGATGGTATATTTGAAATATTTTGGGATCATATTTCTATGAAATTAGATGAACGATTATGTTTACACAAGTATTCAAACATCGGTGTAAGAAACATACACTCATTTTTGGTAGATTACTAAATTTTTTATGTTTGATATAGAAACATTGATGGTTCTATGAGGAGTATTAGAATGATACCCCACTATATTGTAATTATTTTCCATTCTATTTTATAGACACTTTTATCCTAAAACATTCTTATGATAAAATTCACCATCGTAGAGAAAATATCAATCCACTTTTTTATGGTATTCCTTAATTTTATTATGTATATTCATGTTAAGGGATGATTTAAATTAGTTTTAGGATGTTTTTAAAAGATGTTTGTTTAGATAATAAAATTTTCATAACTATAGTAATAACCATGTTATAGTGGATGACATTGTTAAATTGGTGGTCCATGTTGTGGGGCTATTATTTGCATTGTTTCGAAAAATTATTGATAAGTTAAAATAGGATTGTAAAATATTTATATATCATTACAAATGGTGCCTTAGGATTCTACATGTCGGAAATTAGGAGAGCTACTTGAACATGTTGGAGTATTGGGGGTTCAAGGTCCTGGTTTATTTTGGTTTTTCATTCATGAAAGAAACATTGAAGGCATCAGCTCCATAAAATGGGGAGAGTATTAGTTTCTTATAATGTTAATGGATATTTGTCTTCGTCTTGGTGGGTTGTTTTAGTGGTTTTATCAAAACATGGATGACCCTGTCAAATTTTTTTACAAATTTTTTGGTTATATTTTCCACATAATAGTCCATGTCATGGTCAGTATAAAAAATTAAAAATAGGAGTACAAGTATTTGAGTATTATAGAGAAATAATGATTCTTAATGGGAGACTGTGTTGTATTTTTTATTATTCACTAAATCAACCTTTTACCCAATTAATTTCATACAAAATATTATTATTCCTTTGTATTATGGTTATCTCATTCTATAGTCTCTACATGATATTTCATGTTATTTAATTCATTCAAAATAACTCTTAAAGGGAATCTTCTAAATATTAGTTTTTGAGGTAGACGGATTCCATGTCACTCATCTATCAAAAATAAATATAATGAATAATTATTTATGATTAATATCTGTATAATTTATAAAATGATGATTTTATATAATCAAATTTATAATTATCGAGTGTACAATTATTAAAATCAAGTGTGTGGGATTTTCCAAAAATGTTTGATAATGAGTCCATGTTGTTGATTTGGGTTGATGAATTAATATATTTTTTTTATTTTGAGACCTCATGTGGATTTTGAATTTTCATGTGTTAGTGTGGGTTCATGTTGAATATTTTGATTTTTTGCTAGTTTGGACATAGATTTAGGTGCCAAATATTTGAGGTAGATTTTATTTAATGGGGTATGACATTGTTATGTTTCATAAATGAGGGTATGTATTAATTCAAATATAAAATTAGGGGATTAGTCTATGATCATGTTATTATTTTATTGTTGGCATGTGTCAATATTTCATCTTATTAGGGAATTATAAATTTAGAAATAGATGTCATGCTAAAATTTAGGAACACTATGTTACATTACAATGTAATCGAATGTGATGGGAGAATTATGTTCCGATCATTTTTTGATCAATTTATAAAATTTTGATCAGATAGGCGATATATTGCATTATTATATTTAAATTTAATTGGTGTGTACATTAATATGTGATTTTCTTGTTGTTTATGATGGTTCAATATATTATCATTACATGAAAATTAAAACAAAACAATATTATCAATATTTCGGAATCCCAATGAGAAGATTCTATAAAAATATTATTATAAAAAAATAATTGTAACCTTTTTAAAATAGAAATATTAATACTATCATTTGAAGGATAATGTTATTGGATTATCAATGATTAAGTAAAAAATACATCATACCTCTATGTGATAAAAAAATCAATTCAATCTATGAAAATTTAGTATTAATACCTGATAATTTGAAGGGTTTCAGATCCTTAACAGGAGATGTAAACAAGTCATTCCAAAGAAGGGAATTTAAAACTATATTTGTGATACCAATGACCATGAAAATGTTTACCGAATGATATAGGCTCACCAACATACAATTAGGTGATCCCAATTTCTTTACATAGTATAACACTAATTCTCTATAACATTTTATGAATTATTCACCATATCTTGTATCATTAATTTAAGGATATATTAGTGATATAATTATCACTAATGAATCATTAAATTTATATTATTTTTGTGAAACCGAGTGGGTTATTATATGGCGCACATATATTAACACATATGGTAGTTTTCAAATGAATTTTTTTCATATATATAATTACTAATAAATATATATAATAAATTTATAATACGTGCCTCAATTTAATGGAGGAAAATTTCTTATTCAATAATCTACAACCTTCACTTAAAATATATAAGGACTTATCTATAAAAAATACATCTCTTTGGGAATCTATCCAAAATATTTTTGATATTTAATTATCTTATTATCTTAATTATCAGAAGAAAATTTTTTCAAAACATTTTACTCATATAAAAAATAACTCTGTGATAATGTGGTTCATAGAGGAATTGAAAAAAATATAAAATCCCTATTTCATTGAAGAATTCAAAGGGTGGACTATTTAAATATTCAATTTTACATAAACTAGTAAGGGGTCTTTTTTTACCACATAAAATATAATTATTTCTCTCTACTGAAATCTCTACTAAATTTATGTATCATATAAATTATTTATATACATACTCTATCCCTTTTCCATGATATTAAGTGACTAATATACATGAAAAATGAAAATATAGTTTTATTGACTCTTCTAATTTTCATTATCCGAAAAATTATACACACGTTGATGAATGAATCACAGTTAATTAATCATACAGTTGAGGATATCACATGTATATATTATATAGAAGAAAATAAATAATATGTGACTCAAATAATAATTTCCAGGAATTACATCTATAAATTCAATAATGGTATTGGTGAATTTATTATATATGCATATGTAAAACAACCATCATGGTTATTTTCAAACTACTGCAATGATAAGTAACATACCCAATCACCCCTTGATTATTTAAGTTCATACATTGATATGTGAAAGTTTTTTAATAATGTATATGGTTTATCATGATATGTATCATAATAACCGTAGTTAGGAATGAATTTTAATATGTATACACCACTAAGAGTATCAATTAGTATTTCAAATTCCCAAAGATTAACTCTGTATGGTTAGTCAAAGTAATAACTTTGTCCTTATTAGCTCATAAATCAAAATATTGAATCTCATATAGAACTATTTTTAATGAGTAAAATTTTCCCTAAATTCTATTTTTAAAATTTAAATTCATTCAATAAAACAGTTTGATGGCCATAAATTAAAAAAACTATATATTTACACATCAATGTGATATGATCATTTGACTATTCATGTAAAATAAATTTCAACCCAAATGAATAAATTATTATAAAAGAAGTCTTCAATTACAAAAATATATACTTTTAAATAACATACATTACCCCTCTAAATGATTATTATTATGAATTGTTATTTTTATAAATAGAAATCTTTTATTCTCATTTATATCCAACCAATTGTCCCATACATTACCCCTCTCAATGATTATTCTTATGAGTTGGTATTTTCAAAGGGTGATTTTTTTTCTGTTAGTGAGACTATAGTTACTTTTACATATTAGAAATTCCATTATTTCCTTGATATAAATTAATTTCTGCATAAAATATTGGAATAAAACAATTTTTTGTAATGAATTTTATGTAATAAAATTTCCCTTTTGAAACCTCATATGGAATGATGTACTTTTCCTCATTTATTAACTATTATATAGAAGCAATATTGGATGTATTCTATATGAAGACTCTACCATTTCTCCAATATAGGAATACAAATTAGGATTTTATATCATCATTATTACATGGGAAACTATATTTTATGTAATACATTACAATAAGTACACCCATTCTTATAAAGACCATTAAAATATAATTATTCCTTCTCAATTACTGAATAATTTTATTTAAATAAATATAGTTAGAGTCATCCAGATTGGATTGGAAACTACAATTTATTATAATATCAAAGGAAGCATCAAGTTTATTAGACAACATAGAATATATATGACATTTCCTTTTACTTACATGTGGGGGTTGCAATCCATTATTTCAATATATAAAAATGGATCAATATTATTCTGATGACATATTCTATGTTACATATGTAAATTAACTTTTGGAGTTCATCAGGAAGGAAATATTTAACTCATTACCAAAAATTGTGTCATGAATCATTCAATGAATCACTATATAGGAATCTACATATATGTAAATAGATATAATGTTTGATTCTTCACCCATGAATTTTATATTGAAAAAATTATCCAGCCACACTGTTATGGAATAAATTCTCTATATGTAGTTTTTTATTCAAAGAAATTTGTGTATATAAAACATCAGAAATTAAATTACACACCAACAGAGAGATATATATATATATAAAATAATCATATAAAATGCTATTAAAATGAAACTATTTCATTGAATTATCAAAATAGACACTCCAACTATGATAATGATACCTCAAACAATAAATGATACTTTCTATCTTTTATGCTTTATAAGTATCTTTTATGATTTGAAACATGTTGTTATGTTTCTTATATATATTAGAAAAAACAAAACTATTAAAGGTTGGGCTTATACACATTTGATATATCTCATAATAATAAGGATGTTTTTTTGGATAAAGACCCAAAAATTTCTTTTCAATCACAATATTTTAAAGGTTTATTCACCTGTAATAGCAATAATTTATTTGTAACACCTGTCAATGTGAAATTCATTATATGTAGAACCAATAGTAACCATGTAATTCTTCTTATTTAATACCCTATTGTGCCCTATTTAAAGGACCACTTATGGTTGTCTACCATGATCTATAAATTTTTAGTATATATGGATTTAATCTCTAATAATGTGGATTTTAATTACTTATTGGAATCAAATATCTAAACGAAATCTTATTAGAATGGGGTTTTTTCTTTCATGATATTTTTTTCAGTATAATTTTCCTTGATAAATTAATTTCTATTGGGTTTCATATGAACCCTAAAATCCCTGTTTGGTTATTATAAATCCTCAATTAGTTAATCATTCACCAATCATTGATGAAACATCTCATCTTACAACTCCATAAAACATCTTCCCATTTAGATTTGAAATTATCCATGTTCAAAAGTCCTCCCGCCACATCTATAATATATGAATAATTAATCATGTAATTTTAAAAATTGGGTCCCAAAAACACATTCCTATTGGGGTAATAAAAAAATAAAAATTATTATCCTTCATACAATAAAAAGATTATCATTTTTCAGAATTATAGTCATGTTTTTCTGAACAAAAATAGCATACACATGTTTTAAAAAACCAAATCCATATATAAGCCATATTTTTATATTTCATTGTATATATGTTATTTTTAAAAACTATTAATACTGTAAATGGATCATTTTATGTTAATAAAGTAGTATTTTTATGATTATAAACTTTGAATGATATATAATGGACACATATTCTCATCATTGATCAAAGAATGTATAAAAGGCCAAGGTTTATCTTTTTAAGAACATAATTCCATTTTTGAGTAATACGATGGGTGGGTTGTGAAAAAATTATATAATCTCTTTGATTATCTATGAATTCCTATCTTATGTGTTCTCACACCTCAATCTGAATGAATAATCAAAACAATTTTTCGAATCTAATTCCACGAAAAGTTATGAATCGCTAAAAACTATTCAAAAGTTTCAAACTTTTGTTTCATTTGATACTCATTAACATTCAGATTAAATTCATCCATAAAAATAACAAAGTACCTAAAACCACCACGTTTATGAGTATCATTGGTCTATATACATTACTATATATGAGAATTAATAATCCCCAAGACCTTTAAACTTTTTTCATTATAGATTTTTTTGTTATTTTCCTCATTACAAAAATAGAAAAATGTATTTTATTATTCATAATTCAACGAGTCCTATAATTGTTCAATATAGTGTCATTTAATGTATTTCTCATTAATATATCCATGGAATAAATTCCAATAGTATCATTTTTAGAATACAATGAATCCTTTTTTTAATCATATAAATAAGAATTTACACATCTAGAGTATATAAACAATTAATAAAATTACCAAAACAATGAAAATTATCATTAATATAAATATAAATAATATTTTACTTGATATTGAGTTAAATAAAAAAATTTCTAATCAAGATATAGATGTCATGATCAATGTTATAGTTGAAATATAATAATAGTTTATAATTATTTGACAAAAAAATTGGTAGATATATCTTATCATTGGTAACCTATAATATAACATCTCTTCATCCATTATAGAAATAGTTTTATACTTTGTACTTCATCATTTCAATCAATATTGGAGTCTGTGTTGGTCCAAGAAAGCATACGACACCCTCCAGATATATAGTATACATGATCCATAATATGTGGAATTATTTACTTTATCAGTCACATTGAAATAATCCACATAGATCCATTTTATAAAACTTATAAAATGAATATACCTATATTAAGTTGTATTATATGTCATTTCTATCAGTTCTCTAAATAGACAAAAAAAATTAATTCTATAATGTAGTGAAATTAAAATATATTTTGTTACTATAAAATAAAATTTTATTTAAACAAGAATTATTAATTAATGTTTTCGAACTAAAAAATGAGTATATATTTACATTCATAACCATCCTATGGATAGGCTCAACATTATTATGTTGTTATCCTTCATAAGGGTTTCATAGCTATGTGAATCTAAAAGAAAAATCCATGAAAATACTGTAAAGAAAAATCTTCAGGAACTATAATTTTTAATAACATTACATGGATTATAATGTTCTAATTATTACATTTTTTACATGAAAAATATAATACATGACAACCATTATTTGGTAGAACAAACTAATTTTAATGATCATGATATTGAGAAACTTTTCATCATATATCACTCAAAAACGTCTTCTGTTTTGGATTTTATCTTCTCCAAGTTCAAAATTATTTCCACTAAATCTATAATTTTTATATAAATTATCCTTTAACCCAGATTATTAGTTCATAAAAAAATAATTCATTGTGGAGTAATAGAAATAATATACCTTATCATACTTGAGATAGTAATTTTTATCATCTTTTAGATTTTTGGTCATGTTTATTTAGACCCAAACATCATACATATGATTAAAATAACTAAATAATTTTTAAATCAATATTGGCATATTTTTTAGTTTATATATCATGGGGAATAATTATTAATACCTCATATTTAATCCTTGTTTGTAATAATGTAGGAGTTTTAGGAGTATAATCACATAATGAGATATAATGGTCATATATATTCATCACTGCTCAAGACATGTCTAATAAGGATATATTTCACCTTTCATTAACATTATTACATTATAGAGTAGAATAAGGATTGAGTTGTGAAAAGATCCTTAAAGAGAACATCATCAAGGAAGTCCAATACTCTAGATGGTTGGCCAACATTTTCCTCATTAGGAAAATGAATGGATAGATCCTAGTATGCATTGACTTACGAGAATTCAATCTTCATTCTCTGATGAACAATTTTTACCATCTTGTGACATAACTGTTGATTAATTCCACTTATAGATTCTTGTACCACTTCATTATGGATGGATATTGTAGGTATAACAAAATCTAGAGAGCCCCAAAAGAAGAGGCATAAATTTCGTTCATTGAACCTCATGATACCTTTGTTAAGAGGTAAACATTTTAGAATGAATAATTATAGAGCACCTATCATCGATATGTGCAAACAATATTCAAACGGATCCTTATGACACTACTAGGAAGCTAAATGGATGATATAGTGGAAAAATACAACCATCAACAAGACTATCTCAAGGATATTTTGAATGTATTTCAGTTTCTCAACACTAGACATATAAAAATAAAATCATTTATGTTTTCCTTCTAGGTTACCTCTGGAATGTGCCTAGATTTTTTTGTCCAACACAGATGCATTGAGATTGGCCCATATAAAATCAAGGCCACCAGCCCGATGAAACCTCTACGCAACCATCATGTTCCCCAATGATTTCAACCACACATAACCTATATACATCGATTCTTTTCAAATCTGGCTATAATGTTTAAGCCCATTTCCAAACTCAGGTGGAATGGTGTCAACTACTAATGGAATGAAGAGTACTAGACCGCTTCTAAGTAAAGTAACTAGTATCCGATCTATCCTTTGTCCTTGATTCCACATATCTTTGGAAATCTATTGTTCATTTATTTAACCACCAATGAATTATCCATAAGAACCATTTTCACCCATAAAAAAAGTTATTAGACATAAAACATTTTTTACTATCTCAGCTGCATTCTCTACAATATAGATAATGGATATTTATCATTTGAGAAGAACAACCTCACGATGGTCTTCATAGAGTTTACGTTGTGACATTTTTTCTCTCATCATGAGATATATTTGAAGTCCTGCAAGGATATACTAAATTATATTCAGAACCTCCTAATGTTTATAGGTATTCGTGCTCAATGGGAACTTATCTATTAACAATTCAAAATCACATTAATTCTACAGAAGGCATTCAAGGTTTGTATTATGACATTTCGCAAATAGCCTTGTCTCCCATCCGACCTCCAAAAAGCATTCCCAATATCTCAACAATCAAAATGATTAAATCATTTTAGTGGATAAATCTAAGTAATTTTGGATGATTAATTTTTATGTAACATCTCGATATCCATATAAATTTTTTTAATGATCCTTGATTCAACAAAGTAGGACTGGGAACTGTCTTCACAAACAATACATAGGCTATATTTCCCAATTCAATCATATTGTTGGAAGGCTACACAAATAATCCGGAAAAGTATTCGAATATCATTATGAAAAATGATATATCCCTTTATATTGTTTTCCCCACCTAAATATCATCGGGGAATTCGATCTAGTCATCAATCAGATTAATAGTGACGATGTCATCATGAAAACTGAGCTTATAACCTAGTTAGAGTGTAATAGCTAGCTAATGTCCTTGTTCCTGTCTTAAATAGATGTCACTCATGTCCCCAGTCATAGAGTGCTCAAGATGATGACTCAGCTAGTCTGGTTGTATCTCTAGAAGGGACTCATAGGGGCAACATGTTCACAAATGTGGTGCATTGAAGGGTCATCAATCTCACCTCCTTGGAGGATGATGAAAACCTACTGGTAATCCAACATTCCACTGGTGAATCAAAGGAACTCTAAAGCCACCTATCTTGGAAGAAGAAACATATTATTGGATAACTCTCATCATTGAGTATCTCTAGTAAGTTAAACTCTCGACAGAAAAAGACAAACATTATTCAATATTTGACTGTGATTTGATGTTAACCATTTAGAGTAGTCCCTACTTTGAGTAGATCCTCTATAAATTCCAGGTTTTTGTAATTATCATAAATTTCATTACAAGAGATGATATTTCATAGGTTATATAGGATTCATTTTCGATATCTTGTGAATCCCATCTGGCTAGATTGAATCTCTCTCATGAGATTTAGTGGTTGTGTAAATTTTTTCCCTCCGTGGTATATCAATGCATCAAATTCACCATGATGTGTCATGTGTGTTATATTAATTCCAACATTTAGCATTGAAATCTATATCCCATAAACATTACAATGTATTCTTGACCATTTATGGTCTAGGTACTTGATATCTTGGGAAATTTTCCACCTGTTATAGCTCACCAATGTAGGTTTATTTTGAATAATCCATATTTATTATCTAGGTGGGTATATGAAATCCAACTCATGGAGGTCAATGCATATTCAATCATTGTGTTCATTTTCTCAAATATCATACATTTATTTATAGTCCCTCAAATAATTCTTTCTAATAATGGTACCAATTTTTGAGCAGCTAAGATACTAAAATTGTATAGAAGGAATAGAATCTGTTACAACTATACATATCACAACCATGCATATGAAAATGGGATGATCGATGTGTTCAGTAGGTCCCTCTACAACTTTATTCAGAATATTTAAGGCCAAAACTAGAAATGTTTTTGGCCATTCTCCCTAATGCTATCAGAAATAATCAGAATATGAATTCAAAATACACCCAGGATAACATTTATTCCTTGTTATATGAAACAAATGTTGTCTTTCCCATGAATATTTAGTGTACAACGCTTCTTATGGATATATATAATCAGAAATACTCTGATAGGGTAGCCTAAATCCTTATAGAAGAACTGGATACCCACATTGAGAATATGGTATGGACCATACACAATCTAGAGAGGCAATATGATAAGATATGAAGGGATATAAATAAGATTTTTTTTATTTTTTTTAATCATGGTTACACGATATTGATACAAGAACTTTAATGATACTAGGTAGGAAGACACAAAAGTTAGGAAACATTCATCAATCATAGGGTTTACCAAAAATGGTGCATACTCTTTGGTCACTATGGATGGTGGGAGAATTACTCCTTCCACTAATGACAAATTTCTTGTGAATTATATTGCATGAGAACCCATTCTGTCTAGGTTGCAGGATGGTAATATTCCTCGCACCATTATAATGCATGACACTAAACAATAGTCCACTATTTTTACCGCATGATATTAAAATGGATGGAATTTAAGAACTATGTTTGTCTTGATTCCGATCCTTATTTTATATATATGAACACTTGAACATTTATTCATGAAGTCCAGCCTTAGGATCCATTTATTGTTTCTTCCATTATACCCCATTGGCCTGATTGTCCTAGGATCACATGGTGTGGTTTGAGACCTCCTTACTCTAAATTAATGTTAGTTTGACAAAATATGCACAAATTAATCCACCTTTAGGGACCTCCCCATCCATGATCATCATGCATGATGTTAAAATCCATACAATTCAATAACTACATGTACAATTAATCCCATATTTATGTGATACATTGGAATTCTTGAAACATTTGTATCTGGTATATATGTGAGGCCTTCTAGGTTTTTTGGTCCCACATCTTATTAATTACTTGAGAGATTGTGGTGTAGTGTTGAGACATCATTTTTTATCATTCTCACTGGGATTATTTGTTGAACAACCGTTCAAACCCCTATTCTAGTGGCCTCACCCTCATGGTTTGTAATCTATGAGCTAATATAATATATATTTCTTATAGCTTAATGATGTTAAAATTTATGGAATTATGTTTAAGGAAATTAACCCTCATGGTATTTGTGGTCCTTTTTATATGAAATTAGATGAATAAGGCCCCGTTGTCTTATAAGATATTAAAATCCCCCATCCTTCATGATGTTAAACTATCATTTTGTCGTGTTTTATTGATAATAAATTGCACAGTGACACGATTCCCTCATCTGAGAGGGAATCACCTTTTCGGCCTATTCACCCAGGTTCTTCCTATGAGTATGTGGTAATTATGAGAAATCTATGGTAATAATTCATGTTATCCTATAATCACCATGACATGTACCTCCCCTAATAATTTTACTCTTGATCTACATCCATAATGAATGATGCTAAACTTCATGGAATTCAATAATTACTTTTATCATGGTTACCATCCATATGAGATACACAGGAACCCACAAACATTTTGACCTTGTCTATATCTCTTGGTTTACTGAATTTATTTTTCCCCTTAATAATCTCTAGGCATTAAATCATTACAATTCCTTGTACAATGGACCTCTTGAGGACCCTTTACCTTGATAAAGGGTTTGAATTCAACTATCAAGTTTTCCTTAACAATGTGCTTAGATTCGTTGTGGCATGGGACCTAGATTCATTGTTCATTCAGGAAATTTCTTTCATTATATATATATATATATATATTATTATTGATTCCCTTTATTTAGAAATTAATCATCTTTCAAATGTGGGGGGAAATCCTAATGGTATGGATGATTATCCTTATAGATCATCTACTATACTTGGAAAACACCACCAATGATATTTAATGACAATTTTTGAGTTGGTTCCCACATTTTGAATTTGGTTAGAGCCCTACCATCATTTATATGTTTCCAAACCAGGTCACAATATATGAATACTATGATTCAAAAATGGTCAATAGTTATCCTCCATCATTAGGCCACAATCATTTTGTACCAAATATTAGACATTGTGATTCATCTCCTTTCTCATATTTAAGTCTTTGTGGAACTTCACCACCCTATCTGTTACCTCTCTATACACTATTATGTGGTGAGAAGAATGATTAGAATTGGTTGGACATTCTTAAATAGTATTCTATGTTCCCCTATTATGTGTTTCCACGTGTCATAATAACCCTATATACCCAATGTTTCCCACAAGGATCACGGATCAAGTGGGATTAGGTTTTTTGGTATGGTTTTTAATCTCAAGAAATAATTGGATCATGTTATGATTTAAAATATATGACCATAAACTATGATCCTACATCTTAAGCTCTGGAATTTAAATATAGAATTCAATAGTAAGTAGCATGAATGTAAACCGTTTGTGTTGTCTCTTTGGGACATGTGGTTTGGTGTGGATATTATAGGTCATCATTCACACCTAATTTATCCTTGGCAACACACTAAATAATCCCATTTTGGAATGGAGCATACATTGTGGCCATAAACTAGGTGCCTATTTCATGAGATATGGAATTTAAATTGAGGATCCTAGCCTGATCTGTATGACATAATTTTTTGTGTGTGTTTCTCCAGGGCAATATGTGGTAGAGTTTGGTTCTTAAAGATACCCATTTACAATAGGTTACCACATTTCTCCACGCAATACATTTCCCTTTTTTTGGAAGCCCCATCATGTTGTCCGGGCTCTACGACCATAAACAATGAACCCCAAAATCCTTATTGAACGATGAAAAACTGTGTAATAGACATCATCCTTACCAAATTACATTAAAATAAATAGGATTCATGATATTCATGTGGCTTGATTCCTGTCCTCGTAGGATATGTATTGACGCCCAAATATATTTTCATCAAGCCCAATCATATAATAATGAACCCTATTACACCTATTGGATCAGGTTTTATCCCATGGAGTTGGGTTACCAGGTGTGTTGTGGTTGAGACCACAATATTACACATTGATATTAGATATCATAATGGTTCCACACTACATACCTCCCCTCCAATAGTCCTAACTATACGACCATAAACTTTGAGTTTCAATTATTGTGTTCGCAAGATGAAAAAAACACAACAATCATGATTACCTTACATGATTGGATATAACCACCATTTGGAATTATCCATATTACTTGAAATCAACATTAACTACATGAATCTTGATTAATACCCTCACAAGATAACTAGTGATGCTTGAACATTTTTCCCCCTAGTACAGGTATATAGTCATAAATCCTTTTTTCTATTTTAGCCACCTTTCCCCTCATGTGGTGTTGTTGAGACCTCAATGGTCATATTTCTCATCATGTTATTTACCCCACCATGCATTTCCCCATTGGGATTACATGTCTCACACATGTGTGTTTGAATGTGTGGTGGTTCAGGACCCAGAGTTTGGGATTCTACATGGACATTTATTCATTCCATCTCCATGCATCATGTTTCACTTTATTTGGGCCTTCATCATCTTCCACATAATAAGGGACCCCTACTATTTTGGATTCTTCACATAATGGCTCACCTAACACCTTATGAAAATGACCATGAGTACTTTCTAATGACTTTTTGAGATAATTCATGATTTTCAAATATTGAAGGTAGTCAAACCTCTTTTGTTTGTTCCCATCCCGGGTCACATAATATAAATAATATCTTTAGAATAGGGTCTAATGTTTACATCCATCATTAAACCATTATATTACGTCCCAAATATCAGATGCAATGATTCAACTATTCCTACCATCCCACACTCCTATGAATCTCTAATAACGCAGGTGTTGTCCCTTCGTGAATATATGCACATCGACTAGGAATGACAGAATGGTTGGATTTTCTGACACAAAATTTCATTTTAATTATTGTGAACTCTCAAATTATGGGTTTATTCAGGAATCACTCCTTGATTCCCACATCAATAATATATCACATGGGATTTGGAGTTTTGGTAGGGTCGTACTCACATAGAGGTCTTCCATAACATTATTGGCTTACTTCTAAGACCGTAAAATATTATCTAATTCATCCAAGAAATATGATGTTAAACTACACATCACTATCCTGCATGATGTTAAAATATTTCATCCATAATGCTTGAAGTTTAAATGAATGGGAAAGTTCAATAATATGACCTTAAATGGTGACATCACTATCCTAACCACATAATAAAAAATGGAACAACATTTTGATGTTCTCACTTGAGTGGTAATAACATTTGGTACTGTTTATCCAACATTCCATTTTTCATGACCTAACCAAGGCCTGATTCATATATAGAATCATGGATCCTTTCATCCTAGTATAGTCACTCAAAAAAACATCTCAGAAAAAGTACAAACAAGAAATATCTAATGGATCTTCCACTATGCATGGGATAAACCTGCATGGCTAAATTACACATTGATTAATATGTGTCTCTTAATTACCATCATTATGGTATTGGTAGTGATGCCTGAATCTTAAATATTAGGTCCCTAAACAACATTATTTCCCTTTTCATGTCAATACACTATATTAACTTTATGACATTAAACTACATGGAATTCAGGAACTACATCTAGCTTGATTTTAGCCCTTGTAGGATACATATTGATGATCATACATGATATATCTGTCCCAACCATGGGTTCATCAGTACTTCCACTACTTTTTTTTCATAGAGTGTGTGTGAAGAATGTGAGCCTCCTGGGGTCCCCACTTATAGTGGTTTTTAATTCCCACATTCTATATATACCCAAAGAAAAATAGATCTCTGATCATAAGTGAAACATGATTCGACACTATTTTCCCAGGACCAAGAAGTATGAACATACAATATGTGAAACATCTAGGACATATAACGTCAAACTATTCAGAGAATCATCCTCACTATATGATATTAATTTAAACATTCATCATATTAATCTTGATGATGTAAAACAAGAAGTTATTGTAGGTCCATGCTATATAGGTCTTCATCCTGGAGCTTGGATTGGCCTTTGTTCTAACTAGTATGACTTCACTGATGCACTCTCAGCTACAGTGGCATAATTCTGAGAGTATTATAATCCTTTTGAACATTTCATCACTCCACCTCATGCTTTGGGTTCCCCTTATTTGGATTCTCATATCTTCTAAATTTGAAGGGACCCCATTATGGAATGGTCTCATGCCACTTTGGCTCACCTACCATCTTAATCCAACTCATCAGAAGACATTGGGAGAGACTTCAAGTATGTACATGTGTTTTTTAATTTGGACAATTGTTTTCCGTAATTTTTTTGTTACTATTAAAGACTAGAATGGTGTAGATAGTAGGACTAAAATATGGTCATCAGTTATCCTCCACCATCATCCCATCTCTATTATTATTTAAATGTTGAGAATGTGTTTCAAATGTCTCGTTTTACCTTATTTCAAATGGATTTTAACACCATTGGCATTTTCCCTCTCGTTCAATAACAGACATTAGGGAAATCATGTTCGATTCTCTAATATCAATGTTTCTAGATACAAATATTCCCATCCTAGATGCCCAATGTGGTCAATCAATAATTACAGATCCTGATAACTCAATGTTTCTATGATACTCTCATATGATGTGAACAATTACATTGTCCCCCTTATTTCTCACAGATGGTATGAACCATATCATTATATGGATTAATGATTAGTTATATCATGAATATGAAGTAGTTATAATAATTTAAAACAATTAGAAAATATAAGATGCTAAATGTAAAAAATCACTTAGGAAAATATGTTTGCGGGTAAGGCTAATATATGACCATTTGAAAATATCCACTATAATGGAATGCATTAGTGATGAAACCTTCTATCATGTTGCTTTTAGAGTGTTGTTCTACTTTCTATGATTCCTCTCTTAATTGGAAGTTACAGAATTACACTCATTATCCCAGATATGTATTTCATCCAATTTTTCATGAAGCATAACCACTTGGTGGATTTCATATTTAAATTGATCTAAGCCTCCTTCCCAATAGGACTTCAATCATTCAATTTGTTTTGAATGGATAACAAGGATAGTTGAATTCTTGTACAAATTCTCATTCTGGCATTGGAATCATTGCTCAGTATCATAGAACTTCAAGATAGTCTTAGATTAATTTTTTGCACAAGGATACATATTCATTTTTTCTAATCTCCCCCATATTACTTTGAAGATAATAATGGATTAACATGTTCATATGTTGAGCATCCACCCCATATGCATAATTAGATTTCATACATAAGGGTAGTGACACCATTCGAATCAAGCACACTACCTCTGAGAGAACATAGAATTTATTTTTTCATTTCCATTCTCTTCACCATGTAGTATGTATATCCTAGAATGTGTAGGAGTCCAAATGGTCATGTTCCTCAATCTATGATGGTCCATATTTGGGATAGATGGCCTAGTGATCAGTGGTAGGGTATTCATCTAGAAAGATTTTTGAAGGGAAAGTTATTATCCCTTGGGGTGATCATGTTTGATAATTTTTTCTTCTTGTACATCATCTCACCTTCACCAAGTTCAGGCTCTGCCCAGTTAGCGGCATCATATGTGGTCTCAATTACCTACTCACTAGGTTCCACGACATGATTGACCTTAATGGTCAACTCCTTGTGGATAGGTTCAACAAATATGAGATCTCCCATATATGTCCAAGACTCCTTGGTTTTGTGGGTAAGTAATCGTACGAGAACTACATGGAACAAACACACCGATATGATATATCATTTAATAATAGGTATGGGTCTATTAAAAAAGAAAAATAAAAGTACTTAGTGCTATTATATCATGTGTTTGGGCGACCACCAAAATGTATGTTACTAGATATCACTCATCACTTGTAAGCTTAATGATTGGCATGCGCTCCTTTTTCAGAGTGGGGCAATTTGGGATTCCAACACTGTGGATTCAGTCGATTCAGTTGGATCATCTCTATTTATTTTAACCATGATCATTCCTCTTACACGTTCATCCACAAATATGGGCTTAGGGAGATGTTTCCACACACCCATTAGAGTAATTTAATCATCCCAAGTAGAAGCTTATAGTAATCACAAATTCTTTCCTAGAAATGACAATATATGGTAAGTGGATTTGAGTTACAAAAAAAGGGGGACCATGAGGTAAAGTAGAAAAATCATACTTTGAGGTGAGTGGTAAGTTTCTCGTGAGAGCCTGTGATTTTACCACTCTTATGTTGTATCCCCTGGGGAGATTGTTCCTTCTACGACACCTCACATCTAGGTTCTCCATCACCAGCCTCTTCCTCGTCATCTTTTTCTTCTTTTTCTTATTCCTCCATGACTTCTTCTTCACCTTCTTCTTCATCACCATCAACTTTAGGTGTTATTTATTTAGGATATATTTTTAACTGATCTTTAATTTGAATAAGATATTTGGTTCTTCATATAAACATTGCTGACATGAATAGGAATCTATATTCATCACCAATTCAATTAAGTGATGATAATGAACCTTTTCTACTACCTAAATGTACCCAACATATGGATGATCTAGATTAGTGCACACAATATTTTTCCACAGGTCGTCAGTTGAATTTTTTTTACAACATTCTCTAAGATGACCATAAAGTGAGAAATACAATTGGTAGTTAGCTATAGAGTATATCATAGTTTTATCCATGGGGATTCAATATCTAGTTTGAGAAGTCAAATTCGAGGACACCCCTCATTGGATGGAGGATGCACAGCCGTACCATGTGATCTTCTTATCACCAAGTTTCCAACTCGAAATACCGCATCCTCATAGATTTACTCAGATCATGAGTCCTTAGGAGGAACTCATTATATCTCTCATCTCCCAAACTCTAAATTTACTACCTTGATTTCCAAAAAAATTTTCCATAGAATTTCATCTGGATACTATAACAACTCATGGTACACATATTCTATCAACTGGTCAACATCAACATCTGTATGGGAAATGTGATAATTTCACTAGATCCAAATGATGTAATCCTGAGACAAATTGTGTGATGAATGCAAGGGTCATGATGTGCCCAAACCTCTATATACAAAATCTTCTACATCCGTTTAAGAACCAAAATTGTTTATAAAACCATGGTGGCATATAGGGAACACAAAAGATCGCGACTTCAATATGTCCTACTAGCACACAACCCATAATACTCACCATGTACTCACTTTTCTATGATTTATCCCAAAAGTCATCCACTATGTGGCCAAATGAGGTTGTAATGGGTGAATTTTGAAGTATTCATGGATTAATATTAAAATCATGATCCCATCTTAGTTGAGAATTAGTGGCCAAACTGCACCATTATTCAGTTGACATGGTTGCAGGCCATCACCTAGAAAATAGTTAGCATTTGTGAGATCATATTAATAGATGTGCACTTTGACACATCCATGAAGGATTGTGAATGGTCCCCAGTTTCCTTATGAAGTATATCCACTTAAAATGAAACCCATAATGCTATAAAATCTTGAGATTATATGAACCAATAGGTTAACATTGTTTGGAGAGGCCCTGATCCCAGCCATTACTACCATTATTAGGAGGACCCACATTATCATTTCTATCACTATATGTATCCGCCCACTTTGGAATGCAAGAAAGAATCCATCAAATCGTACTTATTGATAAAGACATTCATTCTCAAAAAATCTCATTGAGTGGTATTATCTTGCTTCCAGGATCACCGATTATAATCCAAAATTTCCCCTCTATGATGAATTTGGATACATCTACCCACATCCCGAAATCACCACCATCTTATCCCTACTAAGGAATACGATGAACCATGATTTGTACGTTATTTCCATCAATATGTATTTTATTTTCGTCCTCTACATAACCATTTTTAGTATATGGCTTCTAAAAAATGGGGATTCATGCCTTGCATCCCTCGATTTTATATATCAGCAGGAACTCATCATATTAAATCCTTTATCGAGGAATGCATATGGCTTATTGAACATCCATAAGACTAATACCAACGTTCTTATGTTGTGTTAGAAATGTTTTTATGTTAGGGGCCTCTGTCTTAATAGCTCTATCACTTGGTTCAGCAGATGATAGAAATGAAACTATGATGTCCACATATTTTCAAATAGCCAGATGTTTAGAATATATGTCCCAAATTCCTTGAATTTTTGATTCACCTAGAAAAACTGCTCCCATTCACGGGTAAATTTATTTTGGGACTCAGATTCTAGTCCTAATGGAATCCTATACTTATATTAGTGATGATTCTCTCGAAAGTGCTTGTGTAATGGGTGGGGAATTATCCATCCACCAGTTCTCCCCCATTAACAATTGGGTTCTATAAATCCAGACATTCATAGATATCTATTGATTCTCCCTGCTAGGGTGACCATTATTTTTTATGTTTTAACAACAAATGATATCCTCGTGAATCACCCATCATCATGGTGTGTCCATCTCAAAGCTCAGAGTTCACACATTTTGAAAGATGTTGATGTTCCATAGTATGAGGCTAATGCTCATGAACTAATCCTTTTGAGCATCAGTCAGCATTCCTTGGGGCGTGAGATTTTATTAAATAACACTTCTCACATGACGAATGTCTTGTATCACAATCATGTCATCCCATTGTGAATCAAAATTGGTGAAGGATACCACCCTCTCATCATCAGTCAATTAATCGTCCATGTCAGATCCATTGTGGATGTTCAAAAGGAAATGGGGTCAAAAATATAAATTTGGTTCACAAAACCAATGGTTGTAGGCAGGATCAAACATAATCCACTAAAAATTAATCTATATCTAATGCGTGCATGATCATGAATTTTCATTTTCAGTTGTAAAAAAATGTGGTTCTTGTGCATAGAAAAGGAGGACATGAACACATGAGATATAATAACATGTCATATGGAAATTCAAGGTATTATTCCTCCCCCTATATTTATAGGCATGGATATTGTCTTCCATTTTGACACAAGGAATATTATGTGCTAGTTTTAATGGTTTAGGAATGCCTCAATGAATACATATATCTCTTTGGAGATTCCCTCAGAACATGGCCTTATGGTCCTCTTTCACCTCAGATTCTGTGGGGTGGGGGAGAAATTTTTTGTGCTGACTTCCACATGAGTCCATATATAGTCATGATTCTAAAACCTACAGCCAAAATTTGACACAACAGATAGTCAAAAGAATACTAACGGACTTATGCAGAATGTTGGATAGTTTCCCTCAAAACAAAAAGTTATGCAAAAGGACCGTACACTCTCAATGCGACGTCAAGTTAGATATTGTTCTACCAGATCTTAGAAATGTAAATGGGAAGTGAAAGAAACCATTAAGGATAGCAGAGTAGGCTAACCATTTTGTGCAAGACTCTTATACTCCCAATGCGATGTCAACCAATATCCTCTGTGCTAGCCTGTTTATGCTCTCCCATCGAGATATTCTTCTATAAATATAAGGGAACCCATCCCATTCTAGGTAGCACACTGAAAGAAAATCCTACACTCTCATGTGCTTATAATTACCCCTTACAAAATTGTGTGGAAGTTATTACCTCATTTTATTTGATCTTTATCTATAAGTCACTAATATATATGATTTCATGCAGCTATTCATGGTCTTGAACCTCTCCCATTTCCCCTTTTCAGACGGAATGTACGTGAAAATGTCCCATGTTGTGTATAAGGAATATCCATTTTACCTTAACTCATTCTCTCAAGACCCATCCAATTGTGTGAAAGACTATAATGTTGTGTCTAAACCCACTTACAGAATACATGGTTTGTCTTTACTCCAAGGCACTATGTTCAAGATCTTCTTGTGGAAAACACCGATACCTTGGTCGAACATCCTCTCTGTGATCCTCTAGTACTGCACAAATTAATTTATTTGTCCCTTGTGTGATGTATCATATTTTGTTTCACTACATAGTTCATCTTATCATAACTATTCTAGTGTGGAACCCTATATCGACAACTCATACATATCACTCCCATTTAGAATTTCTTATGCCTTCTATTCTCAATGTGTGGGTTGGTACATGTTATATGAAACCATGGGATGAGTGAGAATGCATTTTCTAATCATAGGAAATTAAACATACAACCACCCATTCCCTAAACACTTTAAATTAAAATATAATTTACTAAATGTGTCGAATGTATGATAGGATGATAGAGGGGATGGACTGGGGACCTTTTTTCATCCCATCCTTTCAATCCACACACTCTATCTCATTGAAATTTATCTCCTTGTACTTCTTGAGAAGTATCTACATAAGTCTTTAAAATCATAATCATGACTTACTTATAGATTATGTCCTAATCTCAATATCCATAGGCCACTATCCTTGTGTAAGATCCACTGAAACCCATGTGGCTTCACCTTCTATGATACTATCATCTGTTGTACAATTAAATCATATTTCTCAAATAGAGAATGTGTCACATGGGATTTGAGTAATAGTGACCATAAAATCCACTTTGGTCTACAATCTATTCGTAAGACTCCTGACAACATTAGGCCACTATCCATGTGTATTCACTATGACTCTCTCCATCGATCAACATGGACTTTGAATATCAGAATCCATGGTACGTAGGAAGCCTCTATATGTTCGGTACCCACAATATCAACAATCCATTTTTTGGTCTTATTTATGATATTTCACTCATCCTGTTTGATGTTAAACAACATGATCTAAACAACATGGGTTCTGATCCCTTTTGGGTACGTGTGAATCCTCATTGAGGTTTAATAATGGCTAATGATAAACTCTATTACTCCGTTCTAGGTATGTACTCTCTTGATGTAATGTTTTTTCTTTATGAGACACATCTCCAATATCAACCCCTCAAGTGTTTTATTCCATCCAATAGAGTATCCATGCATTCATAATCTCCACACACTCCAAAATACTCATCTAACTAAGATTGGTCCTTTTAATAAGGTCCTATAACTATGAATAATATCCTATAAAATCTCTGGGTCACAATAAATTTTTAACACCCCAATCCAATGCATCCATCTAAGAACTATTTGAAATTCTATCCCAAGTCACTGGTGTTTTTACGATTCCCCCAAAAGGATAAAGATCACAACCCTATCCCATCATTGTCTTTCCCATGGGTCTTTATGTCCCAGGAGGATCATGCCCCAACTTGGAGGATTCACTTCTTTCACATCCAAATCATTGCATTCAATATCACGAGTCTCCTCCTTAGGTGACGCCCAACCGAATTCCCAAACTACATGGACATTGATTCCTAGCCTAGGGGATACATTGGTATCCTCCCCAAAGATCAATCCCATATCCCAAAAAATTCCATTCATTTCATCATCATTTCATGAATACCCATCATAACTCTTACACGATTCAACACATCCAGAGGCGATCATTCCCTCTACTTCATTTCTGATTCGAGCAGTACTCAAGAAGCTATCCATAATAATCACTGCACATCATATTTCTCAATCCAATAGTGAGCCTCTTGTGAAGGGAGTCTAGAAATGTGTAATCAATAAATCACAATGTATAAATATGTATATTTCAATTCCAATCTTTTAAATATGGTACATTGAAATCCACCAAGATGATTAGAATCAAATAATGGTAAACCATGGTGTCCCCCACATTGGGTAATGCCTTCCACAATCCTCCATTAGTGGTTTGAAAATCTGCCTTCATAGTGTGAATCCTTTCCTTAATAAGGCAGGCCAATCTCAGGTCTTCCCTCATTAGGTTTTCTAATCCATCTATTCGGTAAAAATTGCAGGTGCTCCTTGCAAAGGAAATACATATCTGATCCAAATTCATAGGTGTTATGATCAGTTTTATCTATCATGACAAGACATTAAACTTAGGTAATACTAGATGGAAAAAATGGGAAGCTAACGAAAGTTAAATTTCCATTTCTCTAAGATAAATATTCCTCACTAGCAGTGTGGTATTCCTAGAGTTCCTGTTACCTTGAGAAATCATCTGATGAGGATGAATATACTTGTTTTAGTGTTTTATTATCGATGCATTCCATCAATGACCAACGTCGCAAGTCAACTTACAAATTGATGGTTCCCTGACTTGACCCATTAGAAATATTTGATAGTAGAAGTGTTATTAACTGATTTACAGAAATATATGCCACCATGAAAAAGTTTCACGATATATGACTCAAACTCTAAGGGAGACAAGGACTATGCAATGAGTTATAAGGGGGAATACAGAGAAGGGGTAACTAGCCTCCCATAATCTTATTTTGTTCAAGGAGAAGGTATCACTGATGAATCATTGAATACACCCCACCTTTGTAAAATGGGAATGTGAGGTAGAGTGCACCATCAATTAGTGATAATAGTCAAATGACTGTATTCGTTAGTGGAAAGCCTCATGAATAGGTGTGTATACTAATTTTTTTGACATATTTTACTATGAATATTGTAATTCAAAAAATTTAATATTATGATTCATATTTTACACTTTATGGAATTTTGATTCAGACCATACAAAACTTGTGTGGTTATCTATTCCAATATAACATTTTTAGTCTATATAATTCCTCCCATATCAATATTACTCATCCCACTAATTTTCTATATTGTAATTTTGAAATAAATTTTTTTATTTTCATTATTCCCATCACCATTGAACTCTCCACTGTTTAGAAGATATTAATATTTTAATTATACCATTTCATTATTGAATAATGATAGTTTGAATATTATTCACGTACATATTTTTAAAATTCCACAAGAAATATGAGGATATATAATTTATTATTTTGAAATATTTTTTTTATATATGTTTAGAAATAATGTTTTGAAAATATTATTTTTAATATTTCATAAAAATAAATTTTTATGGAGAAATGGAAATCCATTTTGGATTGACAATGAATTTATAAAAAAATTGTGAAAGGGTTTTTATTTAATAAATATTTCATAATAATGGATTGTCTCTTTACGTTCATGGGGTTTTTATGAAACATAATCTTAAATCATTCTTGGGATTTAAATAATATATATTTTCTATTAATTCATAAAAAATTTTAAAAAATGGGAAATAAAATATAAAGGGTATTTCTTTTTCAATATATATTTAGATTTTTAGTGCTTTTAAAAAGGAAATTTTCATCTATCGAAACATACTTCAAGAATTGTTGTATTCCTCTAGGAATATGATAAAATGATTTCATCAAAATTATTTTTCTAGATGACATTTTATCTTTGAAGTAAAATTTTAGTCTATGGGAAGTATTGACATACCCAATGATAGTTATTCCAATAATTATATTTTTCCTAACTATTACAAGTTGAATGGGTATTATGTTTTAATTTTAATATATTGTGAATTTATTTGTAGTTGGTAATTGATTAGTGGATCCCAGAATAATATATACCATTGATGAATCAATATGTATAATGATACATACATGATTCGATATTGATTATTTTCATTCTAATTTACAAATGATTTATTGTTTGTGGTATTCACATTATGAATTATATATTGGATACAATCATATTGGTAGCTATGACTTATTTTCTATATTTTTTCTGATTAAAATATTTTTATATGGTATTACTAAGAATTATGATGTATTGAATAAATTAATTATTATAGGTTTACCATGTATAAATTTTTTTAGTCAATCATAATAAAATAATATGTTATTTTCAATATGATATTCTTAAATTATTATTCACGCATTGATATATTTAAATATTATGGTAAATATTTTAGAAATATTTTACGGATTATTAACACATCCATATTGTGTATAAATTTAACATCCTTGATATATTTTGTTGTACAAATCACCTAACTAGGTTTTTATAGTCATCATTATATAGTTTTTCAGTTATATTGGGTAATACATATTCATCATAGAATTAATTCGTTTGCATAAAAACAGAATATATTAATTTTCAAGAATTCGTTGTTATTTTTTATGTTTTTAATGTAATATAAAAAGGCACATATATGGACTTTAAATACTACTAATCTATATAATTATCAAAGATTGAATATATTGTGTCATTTACTAAAGAAATTATATAACATCTATCTCTATATTTTTATAGTTGGTTTGATATAAAATCCAAATTCTATAATCCATGGATTATTTTATAATTTTTAGTTATTATTATTTACTAGTATATTATTCCAATAACATCATAGAACCTAAACTCCCAAATTTGGTTCTAAAATCATAAATATTAAAATTTTAACTTTTTGGTTGATGAATGTTACCGATATTTTTTCTTCCAAACCATAAACAATGAAAACTAAAAAATTTGATCACTTACATTAATAATGTCCATTTTGTTTAATTATTTTATCGAAATAGGAACAAATTGAATATAAATAGTCCATATAAATTAAAAGACCAATTATCCAAATAAAGTATTCTTTTAATTTTTACAATATAAAAACATCATCATTCATATGAAATTAATTTTATAATTAAATCATTAAACATAAATATTGGTAAAATATGAAAAATTTAATATACTAATGGTGAGATAAAATTCTTATTAAGGGAAAATTTATAAGTAAATAATTAAATTAAATCAATTGACATGAAAAGATCATTAGGGTGTGCTAAAATTATCATAGTTGACAAGTATAAGATAATATTATTCATACCCATAAATAATGAAAAGATAAAACATGAAAACATTATAAAAATATTTAATAGGTAAAATTGTCAAAAAAACCCAAAATTATGAGTCATCCTATATCAATCATGTTAAAAAAAAAATCATAAACAGAAAACAAGCACAATTAAAACATATTGGTAAAATTGAAATTTATAACACAGAACCCTTACTGATCCATTAGATTTAAACGAACCATAGCTCTATCATCAAATATAATTAATCAAAGAAAATAGTTATTTCCCAATATGTTGGATCTCTTTTTATGAAAATCCATTGTTTATGATATAATAGGATTATATGAGGCTATCTAGGTCACCAAATATAATAATCTCAAATAGGCTTAACTAATTATATTGGGGATACCCCTACATATAATCTGAACTAGGCACACCTAATACAATTTAGGTCTCTCCTTCATATAATCTTTAATGAATTTACCTGGTGATATCTAGTCCACCCCATCGTATATGAATTTCAAGAACCACAATATTAATAATTTTAATATGTCATTCATCATAATATTCAAAAAATAATAATACATATTTTTAAATTGATTTTCCATTGAAATGTAAATGGGAATCATGCCAATCTTGTTGAAAAAACATTTAATTGGAAAAAATGGGTTTCATAACATTTTACCCAAATCATGAAAAAATCATTCGATATAAATAGGTTATAGGAAAATATTTTTGATATAATATTAATCCATCCCTATAAATTAAAATGATGGAATCATTATCAAATACACCCAATGGAGAAAATTTTAATTTTTTTTACATTTTGGAATTGATATACGATTAAAATATCATTAAAATAATTTTTAAAGAAAATATCATTTTTATTATAAAAATAATGTTTTCGAAAATAAAAAAATTTCTCATAGATTTATTATGTAATTGAATATAAATTTTTTAAAAGGAGTAATTTAAAATAAATTTAAAAAATTTATTAAGTAAAATAACCTTTCAACGTAGAATATTAGTTTTAAAATCCTTTTTAAGACATGTTTGTTAGAAAACATGGTTTTAGATGAAAACTATTTTCGACTTCAAAGATGATTTTTCTAGAAAAAATTCTTCTAAACTCATTGGAAGACAAAGAGAACAAAATAATGGAAAAATGTATTCCAATGAAATAAACATATGGGAATAAAATTCCTGATAATATTTATAGATCGATTATAATATGTCATCATTAATGTATTAATCATAAAAAATATAAAAAATGAAGACATTGTATCTCAAAAATATTATCAGATTCGTAACTTTGTGTCCTAAGCCACATAATTAATATCAAGGAATGAAAAAATAATATATTTTAATGTAATTGTATTCATAGTATTGTATATCAAATGATAAGTTTATACACCTCATAGAGTTGATTGGTCCATGACATAACATACATATCAATGAATGAAAATTGAGATAATAATATGTTAATGCTTTGATAAGATTGAAATTTTCATCCCCATAAAAAATAGATACACAAATATATATTTAATTTCTCATAAATATATGTATAATAATAAAAAAATATTGTTATGGAATTTATTCACCCCAAAATGAAAATCTGAACATGGAATATGTCTCTCAAAACGAAATGTATGATTTGAAAATCCTTACCTTGAGTTTGATTAAGCATACTCAACAATTATATTCAAAAATAATAAAATTATATTATCAAATTAAATCATTGAAAAACTACTTAATTTTTATTATAAATTTAATTCACTTACAACCATGTTATATAGAATTACTTATTCAATTAGGTATACATAAGATATTTTAACCATACTCTACTAATGTATCAGAAACAAATATTTTATGTTGATTATGGTATAAGAGGTCATAATTTAAACATATATTTTATAATAAAAATGGACCAATTTTCATATTTATAAATAAATTATAACATTTAAACAAATCATGATGTATGATTATTTAAAATAAGGTTTTTTGCGCACATGGAGATGATTGGTAAAACATACGCCTTGGTAATATATCAAATTTCAAGGATCATTATGTAATGTATATAAGTAATATTTTTCCATATAGTTGTAATAATATAATAAATACAATTTTATTAATTACATATACATATATATTACAATCTCGTAATATGGTTATGAAAAAAAGATATCACATCGTTTTGATGATGCAGTAGCCCACATGTACATGAACGATTTTATCATTTTTTGAGTGAGTTAAAATGTAAAGAGAAAGTGATATATTATATATAAATAATAAATAATAAATAATTAATATAATAAAAGTTTTATTTATATAAAATAAATTTATCAGCTTTACCCTTTCTACCTTCAATGTAAAAATGTTTTGAAAAAATGAATCACATTGTTTCGTGAAGAGTTTGTTTTTTGTACACACGAGTGACGTTATCAAATTATTTACATATTGGAATATAAAAATAGTATATATAAATATATATAATGACTCCACATTTACAATTATGTCATATATGTAATATATAACCTTTATATCTATCATCTTACCATACTTTGGGTGGTGGTCATGGAATTTTTAATGACATCATTTCACAAGGCAGTATCCCGCATTTCACTTGAATGATGATTTCAAAACCAATTTGATGTAAGTTTGTGTGGTTTTAGTTTTTATCAATAAATTAAAATCAACAAATTATATGTAATATAATGTTTTATTATATCATAAATTTATATGAATAATTATATGGGGTTGAGTAAGAAGTTTTATATCTATTCTTGTTGATGAACAATAATACTTATTTAGGTATCCTCATTTGGTTTTAATTAAATACATTCTATGTTGGATTTCTGTCAACAATATGTCTAGTGAGATGACGGTGGGAAATTATTTATGTGATATGGGAAGGTACTGGGTTATCCAAATAGTTTGATATGTTTAACTAATTAAGTGGTGTGACATCTATTTTATAGTTGAGGAGTGAAATTTTTGTAAATACACAAATGTATTAACTCTTAAAAGTAAATTTTTAACTCATGTGGCTCAAAAAATTTATAATAAATGGGGTTGATGTATTATATTTTCAATATATATCTCCACTACTCAAAAAATACAAGCTTTAATTATTTTATTCTTTATCATCTTATTTGATTTACAATTTTGTTTTTTCACTATCCTAACTGGTTTTTTGACAATGTATGTACATCCTTTAAGAAAAAATTGATGTGATACATATTAGATTATTTGGAATTTTTTTTTAAAATTAATTGATAATTTTTTTTATAAAATATAATGTGTATTGAAAATAAATATTAACACTAATTCATTTAATATGAAAATATAATACTTTAGTAATACGAGTTTGGTAGCATCTCTCCTCAGATACCACTCCATGGTGCCAAAATAAGGATAGAAAAATTACCTCAAGCATGCCCCCTCATACATTGGAGGATGAAAAATAGAAGCATGGAACTTAGGTATGTTAAATGGGGAACTATTATCTAATTTATTATGGTATATATCATCAATATATATAATATCGGTAACATAAACACAAAATAGTTGTGGGAACAATATGGTACTAATACATGGAAGGCAATTACTACAAAATGGAAAATAAAAAAATAAATCTTACATTATGATTATGATAATATGTGTTATATACATAAAGTATTATGATGGGGTGTGACATACAAAAATACACTACATGAAATAAAAAGTATACAAAAACATTAAAACATAAAAATGTAGAATATTGAGCATTGGCATGGTCTTATACTCCAAGGTCCTCCTTATAAATCACAATCAAGCATTAAAAGAAGGAAAATTTTCATTGTATACAATTTCAACCATAATTTATTCTAGGGTACCAAAGGCCCCTAAGGTTGGTCTAAGAAACATTTTTAGTGTCTTGGAACCCACAGTGTCGAGGAAATTCAATTTTATTTATTATCAAATAAAAAAGTGTCCCTTAATAATTAAAATCCAATATAGTATTAATAAAAATTCACATTATACTATGTTCCACATGAAGACCTGTCCCATATACCTATATTTGACTATGCAGGTGTGTCTAAACTGAGATATCCTAAAATATTATAGCATGTTTGGTAAAGAGACATAAGATAGATGGTCCCAACGAATGTCATTAGCTTTTGGGACACATCCCTATGTTTTCAAAATCAACTTCCTAATTGACATTTTAAAAAAATTGGTAACATTATAAATCAATTAAAATATCACAATATAATATATATCGAGACACCTTTAAATCATCCAAGGAAATATGGATATACAAAAAATGTACCATTCGAAGGACTCTATTAAAATTAAATACCAATGTTTCTATCAAGTAGACCCAAGGATAATGGCTGATGTATCACTCCTAGCATGGTATATGAAAATAGAAATACCAACTAACCATGGAGTTTGTACAGAGTATCACACAACGGGTCACAAGTATCTCTCACAACATGGTAAGACCCATTGTTCCATATAAACTATCCCTAGGGTCTCCCCTAGGTAACTAGTGTACTTCTTCTGGAGGTAAAACAGTAAAAATTTTGATCCCATATAAGGAATAGTTGATTTCCCCTATTGTGATGGTAAAAAATTGTAACAAAATGAAACATGGAACGAGATTCCATTAATGGGGTTCATAAATATGAACCCCATATTTTACTATTGGAACTATGATAGAGAATCCACACATACATATTAGGTCAATAACAAAGGTAAATAATAGGTAATTCCATTTAATTCGAGAAACTTGATCACCTTATGGATAATGGAAAAGAAAAAACCATTTATAACATCACTTAAGTCACATGGAACATGGCACAAGAACTACAAAAATACATTTATACTAAGCATTAAATGATTACTAGTGTATAGGTGGAAAACATATGGTTTTATCTATAATTTAATTAAAATGACATGGAAAAAAGAATTAATTGAAGAAAATCAACATTAAAAGATTGGGTTAGGCCGTATTAGATCATGGATAAAATGTCACTATGGTATTGATCTCCCATTGTAGAGGAAAAAATCAAGTACTTCAATAATGGATTTCATTATCCACTATATTAGAACATAATACATGTGTGAAACCACATGGAACCATTTATTAATATTTTGAAGGCATAAATAGAGGGTCCTGATGAGCTCCATAATAATGATTTTTATAGAACAAAATGATATTTTAGGAAACAAAATAGATCACCAACATTATCCTTATATACATACTGTCATCTAAAAAAACCTTTGATTCGAGCTACCACTTAAGAAATAGAAAAAAATGAAATTCCCAGAATATTATAAAAAATATCATTCACTTGATGTCATGAAATGAATATGGATTCTATTAAAACAAGAACCCAACCGGGTATGTGTTAAGGGACAAATGTCCTTCCCTATCTCTACAGGAAAACACAAGTTCCCAGGTATGATAAACAATGGTTTGGTAATGGATTACACGAGTTAGTATGCATAATACAACATATAACAATAAGTAAAGAGAATTTGAAAATCACTAACAAAATAATCCATAAATAATATTTAGAAATGAATACAATGTTTAAAACATAACACCAGTTTTACGAAACTAAAAAAGTACCCAAAAAAACAGACCATGGACCACCGCATGATAACAGGATATCACCCAGGAGTAGTCACCCCATCACCATACCCTAGAACGAAACAAATAACCCAATCTACTGTCTCCAAAGGCCTTTCTTATACTTGAATCAACCATGATAATGTATACTTACACCTAATTACATTATGTAGGTTGTGAGACTAATCCCAATAGGATTCCACCCAAATATTCCACTGAAAAAAAATTATATGAAAAAAATTAATGAATGTTTTTTTAAATAAAGAACGATAGAAACATTTTTTGAAGTTTAGCTTTTAATGGAATTTTTTTCAAGGATTAACATGAAAGAATGTATATATTTAAATAAAACATATACAACAAATTCTATTCTTTCTAAGCACTCCATTGGACAATGTTAAATAATAAATAGTCAATGAGCATTAGTCACGAGGACACCCCTAAGCACTAGTTAACTATGGGCCCCATTTTCCTCATATCATGGTGTAAAAGTAACCAAATCAAATATATATTCTAATTCACATGCCAATAGTATGGGAAATACACATAACCAATGGTTCCCCAAACATCGTATTTATAGGTTTGTTATTTTTGTTAATGTCACAATTTCAATGTGAATATGAACAAAATAATTCCGGATCACTACCATGCTAGTACAATGTGCCCACCTAGATACACATGTATCCCTCTTTGTGATCAAACAAGTTAAAAAGGTTATATAATGTTATTTACATATAAAAATACATGGTATGATCAAACAACTATGGTCCCCATTTTAATGAAAAAACTCTCTTTTCTAATCAAGAATATTTGAGAAACCTTGAAATATTTCATTCTAATCCATGATGAAGAAGAGCTATAAAGAGGGAAAATGAAAAACTATGGTCTTCCTAGTGTTTTGGGGCTCGATTGAGAAGTAAAATGACCGAAAAATGTAAAAAATTTGATTCTTCATAAAATAAATAAATAATTTCCTTAAATCATTAAATGGGAACACTGGTTGGTCCACTGCCTTAATAAATCACCCAAATCCACCATGATTATGAGCTCCCCATGCATAAAAATGGATATGGTGGTCTCAATATGTAATATGAAAACAATTGGGAAGTTTAATTAATGAAAAATGTTAAAATATAAGGAGTAATAAAAATGATATTATGTTTTTAAAATTGAAAATGGTATCAAGGGTTGACAAAAATCTTGAAGAAACCACCCTTTTAACCAAAAATTCCTTGGAAAACCTAGAAATAAAGAATTAATGGAATGTACATAAAAAATAACTTTAAAATAATTTATTTAATTTTCAATTATACACACCATAAAAATGATCCACCCTTAGAAAAGTCAGTGTGATGCATGCTCATATCAGTGAAATGGAAAAATCTCTTCAACCCAAGATATCCACTCATGTTTCTCTTGATCATTAGTCTCATGCTTCTATACGACATTAACAAGAGGAATAGTCTTCCCACAATGATGTTTTTCTCAGGATTATAGAATATGAATTTTTATATCTACCACAGATATATCTGGTTCCAACTCTAACTCATCCCAACAAAAAATAATGGACGAGTCCATATTTTATTTCATTAGCTGGGATGCATGGAAAAAATCATGGTCTGATGTCAACTATGAGTGAAACGGTTACTGGTATTCCACCTTACCAATCCTATTATTGATTTCAAAATTTTCCACATAGCATTGTGTTCTCTTCCATTGATTATCAAGATAGAGATGGCCCAAGTGGGGTTTAACTTTCAAGAATACTCTTCCACCCACAAAAAATCTCCAAAGATGGATATATCTGATAAGAATAAGATTTGGGTTGAATCTGGGCTATCAACAATTATTGTATAGTTAATTAAAACTAGTTTTACATCTCTATCACAATACATAGACAAGGCATTGAGGTATCACCCACCTCTTTTCAACAAAAATGGGATTGACATGACTGACCATAAAGCACCTTAAATAGTTCCATATATATTAGGGATTAGAATCTATTGTTATAGGAAAAACTATACAAATAAAATATGGAAATCCCAAGAAACACCGGAATCCAACACATATGCCCAAATCCTATCTTCAATAATCATATTATACTGATCCATCTTTCTATTTGTTTGAGGGTGGTATGCCATACATATCTTCATCTATGACCCCAAATCCTTTTGAGGGAGTCTCCATAACCAAGATGTAGAACAAGGGTCCCTATCAATAATGTTGGTTTATGGAACACCATAGAGGCTCCCAACATCCAACACATACAACTAATCCAATTCATTCACTATGGTAAAATCTTTGATCAGAATGAAATTGGCCAATTTCGTTAGATGATCAATCACAACCGAGATATAATTCATTCGTAGATACTTATGAGGAAAGACAACTGTGATATCCAAGGAAAATTCATCCCACATAATGGTAGGAATGGGTAATTGGTGTTGATTTCCAGAGGAACTTGATGCTATGCTTTTACATACTGAAAAGTATAACATATAGTTACAATTTCAGATATGTCCTGTCTCATGAAAGGCCAATAGAACTATTGACGAATATCATAATACATCATAGTGGCTCTAGGATGGAAAACCCATTAAGACCAGTGGCCATCCTACGTCACCACCTTCCACAGAGTCTACAACACCAAAAAGTGGCCCTTGAAGAACAATACACCCTCGGGGGATAGAGTCCAATAAGAATATGTCTCCCCACCATGAAGAAACTACTTCAACCACTGACATAGCTCATTATTAGGCTACTCTTAGGGGATTATCTCCACAAGAGAAGGGGTCAATAGAATGCTCTCCCTGAATGCACCTTCACTATTCTCTTTTGTCTCTATATGCATCAGAGTAAAAACCCCATAAAAGTCCATTCATCATTATACTTCCTCAAAGTTTCACTGATAAACTTCTCTCAAGGAATTAGCCACAAAATTACCCTTCCCTAGGCTATAGATGATATCAATATTGAACCCTAGCATGTACTTGATCCAACATCGCTTCCTTTGGTTATGTTCCTTCTATGAGAAGATTTAGGATATGTTCATGAGATCAGAATAGAATACAGTCATCTCCCAAAAGAGGTATTGATGACAAGTATTAAAAGAATCTACCAAGGCTTCTAGATCCCATTCATGGTTTGGGTAATTATTTTCTTGTGGTCGAAGTTAGTGGGAGCCTTATGCCACCATGTGGGCACACTGTATAAGAAACAAATTCAGACACACACCTGAAGCGTCACAATTGACCACATAGCCCATTTAAAAATTATGGATATATAAAAAAGGTGGTAGAATTCAACCACCATGTTATCCCATCGAAGGATGCCTTGCATTATGGGGCCCTAACAATAATTTCAAAATTTTGGGGGAGAGAAGTCATGGTTAAATAAATCAAAGATAATTTTATAACAGACAACTTTTAGTATCCTTCCATGTCGTGTAAAATCATGATATCAATCATGTTCTTCGGCTGATCCCCAAACATAACTACACTGATCTTATTAGTATCTTCCAATTCTCCCTACTATGAGATAACATTCCCTCTAATCCACACCTAACTGAATTATAATGTATACTTGACTATCATTTCATAAATATGGTGATCCCGCAATGTTCCCAACATAATCTGCAAATGATGCTCATGATACACCTCAAATACAGAGTAAACTATGATATCATCCATGAATACCACAACATAAGAGTCGATATACTAGTGGAACACCAGACTCATGAGTATCATAAAGTCTATTTGAGCATTGTTCAATCTAAATGGCATGACCACTTACTCAATATGGTTGTACCTTTATCATATGGATGTCATTGGGATATCATGAACTTTAACCCCGAGTTAGTGGTATCCCAAACACAATTAAATTTTAGAAAACCAATTTCCATCCACCATTTGATCAATCATTTAATATATTGATTGAAATGGTTATTTTTTCTTGATGGTTACCTTCTTCAGCTTTTGATAACCAATACCAATCTGTATGGATCTGTCAACCTTATTCGCAAATAGAATAGGAGGGTCCCAAGGAGAGATTCTTAGGAGAATGAATCCTTGGGATTCTAAATCATATAGGAATATCATTAATTTCATCATATTAGTGGGGTATATACAATATGAGGGATGAGATATCATCTGTGTTCCTGGCACTAAATTGATTGTGAAATCCCCATCCCGCTAAGGGGTTATGGCTAGAAAATCATCTGAAAATACATCTTTGAACCCGTCCTCTACTTTTGGTAACCTTTCCTTTAGAGATCAACCATAATCCTCTAGAGTTAGTGACAACAACAAGAATACATAATTTTCCAACATTGGGAGTTTAGGTCCTTCATGACATGACTGAGTATCCCATTATACATGAAAAACCTAAGGGCTGCCATCAGGTTCCATGAAATTCACCTGCTGCCTATATAACTTTATGCTGACCTAAATTTGATATAACTAATCCATGCCGATGTTTACATTAAAAATATTTATTTCTATGACCATGAGGTCCCAATCAATCTCTACCCCTGGCACAGTTAGTGCACACGATGGGCACCTGAGACCCTTATCATTCTTCCTATATAGTTGTGTCACCAACTCCATCACAAAAAATAAGATCTCAGTTGTCCAATTAAACATGTTCACAAAATGGTCATTGTTAAATGAAATAGAAGAACTTGTATTGTAAAGACATATTGATATAGAATATGCAATTAAGACAATACCTCGACCGATAGAAGGCCATGAATCCAATCACGCTGGTGTCTGCTCCACTGCAAGAAGATTCATACTCTATGCCTAAAAATTGTTTCACACCTATTTCTCTACACTGAACTGGATCATCGAAAAATATGATCTGAACATACTTCCATGGACACCAATCTATTATCCCCCCATCCCCGATGGATCAGACTGAGCTATAACTCCCCTAAAATCTACTAATCCTGTCCCACTCTGGAGTAGAGATTCCATCATCCCAACAAAATTGAAGTGTCTCATATCTTCACACTAATTGTAGGGCTATAGATGATATTTTCATGCTTTTTTGGGGGTTCCCTGACCTCCCATACTCATGGAACATTACTGACCTTGCATTAGAATCCACTGATGAAAACATCCTGTAAGGTTATCCTGAACTGCCACCTCCCATTTTCTCCTACTCCTCTCACTTTGATTTCTTCTCAGAATAATTTCCACTTCCTGTTACTGATACTTCTATAGAGAAACCAGACCTCCGATTATATTCAATATTTACCATAAAATATTGATCAACCACCTCAATTTATGTCTTCAACATGAACAAGAATACCTAGGAATAGATCTATAACTATAAAAACTGATCAAACATATGATAATTCATCTGCTCATTAGAGACCATTTCTAGAGAAATCCAAACCATGTCATCAAAATTCGTGGCATACTCCAATACTAAAATTTCCACATGTACCAACTCCATTAACTTCTGGGATCTAGAATATTCCATGAATTCATTGTAGTGTTGTTTGTTAGAGGTACCTTGAAGTCCTACCAGCTAATCTGTTCATGCTTCCCATCATGATGCAATGATTCCCACCACATGTGGCTGAGACCCTCTTGAAAAAATAGGCACACATATCCATGACCTCCTCAAGTGTGTCATAAAACTCGATCATGTGCTTGATATTCTCATGACACTACTCTACTTCTTAGGGTAACGTGATACTTCGGAATGTGTGAGGATTTTACTTTTGGAACCCCAAGGATTTTTCCTTCCTAGGACTAGAATCCTCTTTCCAAACTAGAGAAGGAGTGGGGGATACTCTCTATCCTAGGGATTGGACAGCCCAAACCAAAGCTTCATTCATATGTTGATCAATTTTTTTTAGGGGGGGAACTCCTTATGGAGTCCTCATATGGCTGCAACGGTGCATTCCATGGAGGAATGATGTTACACCTGAAAAAAATCACAAATAAATCATCATTACAATAGTTATGTAGTCTTTAAACAATTACATCAAATGAAAATGATTAAAACACATCTCAAAAATGAAATTAACAACCATATCACTCCCACTCGATGCCTACATGCAGTCTGTAGCTTTCACATCCCACTTAGAAGAGATGTAAAAAGACAAACCCAACATCCTACGGAGACTCAAGAATTTTCATGAGATGTACTGGCTAAGAGCCCTACTTGTAACCAATACTAAAATCCTTGAACTTTCTAGTTCCTCTCTAACTAGACTCACCCCAAAATAATTTTATGTCCCAAATGATAAACCCACTATGATTCCATTTTTTCATGACCTGATTGTGGTCACCATTAAAAATGTCACCCAACCCGGTCTGTGGTAATGCTCGAACGACATTCCCTATCCCCAATGGCTATAATAAGTGATCAGGTATTATAAACAATTGATTGGAAATGGTTTACTTGAGTTAGTATATGTAAGACAACCAATAAAAATAAATACATTGAATAATAAAATTACATACAGAAAAATCCTTAAATATAATTCTTAACTGAATACAATGTTATAAGCATAACACAATAGGTCTAAAACTATAATATAAGCAGAAATAATTTTCCATGGACCATCAAATGATAAAGGGTCATCACCCACGAGCCCCCTCAATGACAACACTCCAGAAAATGAAACTAACAACCCTATACACCACCTCTAACAGCCTTTCCCTTACGTGAATAAAACATTATTTTCTCTAGTTACAACTAAATTTATAATAAATATGACGTGAGCCTAGCCTAATAGGATACCACAAAAATTTTAATCTTTACATGTATTAAGAGATAAAAATCATTAATTTTTTTACAAACATGAAATGGTAGAAATAGTTTTTGAATTTCCACATTTAATGGAAAATAGTTTTATTGGGTTATCATTTAAAAATCAATATATTTAAATAAAACATTTAAGCTATAATTTTTTCTATACAAAGAATCCTTAAGCCAATCGTAAATACAAAATAGTGAACGGTCATTATTCACAGGTACACCCGTAGGTAGTAGTTAACTATTGGACCTAGGCACCTCATCTTATGGTTTAATAGTTACCAAATAAAATATATGTTCTTGTGCACAGTCCACAAGTTGGGAACAAAAAAATTACCTATTGGTCCCCAATAATCATCATTAATGTTTTCTAGTGTTTTCAATGTGAAATTTTCTATGTGAAACAGGGAAAAAATCACATCAAATCACTATCGTACTAGTACATGTCGACCCCCCTATATGCTCAGGTTTCCCTAATTGGGTTTAGACAAGTTCCAAATACAAAAAAATTTCATTTACATATAAAATACCAGTACTGGTTATACACACTCAAAATAGTAGAGAAAAATTCCATTCACCATTAGTATGAACCAAATAAAAACAAATAATTTTCATTAAACCATTTGACATTGTATTACAAAATAATGTACATAAAATACATATAAAGCCGGTATTTCAAAACGAAATTCATACCAATAATACAACAAACAGAAATTTTCTGCACACATTTTTTTTATAAAAACATTCTAGGAATTTTAGAACAGAACCAATTGGTACAACATGGATTTCACCAGAAAACACCCATTTTCACACAAAAATGGAATTTAAAAATCAATCGCTTAGCAAATGATACCAAAAAAAGTTTTCAAAAAAAAATGAAATAGGAACATTCTAGAAATATAAATGCATCATGATAACTCATTATATAATTCCAACACATGTAATAACAATCCAAATGTGTCACAACCCTTAAATCCTTGGGTAAAAGTTCAGTCACATGAAATTCGTACCACAAGGGGGTGAAAAAGAACCTAAAACCACAATATTGGAACGTAAAATGGAAAAAATCCTATATATGATTCCCTATCTTCTAGAAATTTGGAGGTTCATGAAATGATGGAGATACCTTAATAGAATGGATAAAACAATTAAGGAAACTCCCATAATTGAAAAAAAAATATGTAATCACCCCAAATACACCAATAGTTGAATAAAAAATATTCCATAATTTTATGATAGGTTAAAATAAGATTGAATAGGTTGAGTGGGACTGATGTGGGGGGGGGGAGAGTAAAAAAGTAATTATTTATAAATGAAACAAATTTCTTTTTTAAATTTGGAACATTTGAGAATAATTGAGGAAAGGTTCCTTAATCCATTGTGAATATAGGAACCAAAGTGGAAATTTGGATCATGGGTGTAATTGTATGGTATTTGAGCTCGAGTGTGAGGTGGAATGACCATATAATGTCAAAAACTGAATGATTTATAAAAGAAATGATTAATTTAATGAAATATGAAAATGAGCTCATAGGTTGGCCCAACTATTGAATAAATCTCCCAAATCCACCATGATTACGAGTTCCTAAGGGGTCCAAATTGACATGGTGTAATAAATCGGTCAAAGGAGGATGTTTGGGAAGTGCAATGGGGGAATATATTTAAAAACTAAGAAGTTATAAAAGAAAAAAAAATATTTTAAAATCTACACTTGGGCTCATGGACTGGCTCAAATCACGAAGAAACCAATGTTTTCTCAAACAATTACTGGGTTATCCCCCGCAACAAAGACATAAATGATATTACATGTAAAAGAAAATTTCAAGATGTTATGTATGTGACCCATAAATAGTGTAGTGTATATCTATAAGAACTAGAAATATATTTCATATTATTTGAGATACTACCTCTATCTTCCAATTGGAAATGACGGTGAAGGAATAATGGATCTGGAAAATTAGTTGTACGAAATCCATGATTCCATAAAGATGAAGGAAACTTTTTGAGAGAATAAGGTTAAAGATACATAAAAATATAGGTGAAATAAATTGAATTAAAAAAAAATTAATAGGCTAACGTTTTAATTTCACCTACATTTATATTGTTTTTTTCCCATACTAATGAAAAATGGGTGCCAACCATGTGATATTTAACACATGAATGGTGAGCATGGAATTATTAGGAAAAATATTATCTAACCACACAAAAACCCTGAAAAAATTCCCTATCCCATTTATCTACAACACCACAAATCTTCTTCCCTGAGATACCCGGTTGTAGAGAAACCATGAGGCCTAGTCCTTCATCCAATTTCAGGACTCTGTGCTCTGAACGAGCCCCAAAGACACTTAGGGCCTTTATAACATGATTGAGAATCATATATAGTTCAATTTAGAGTAAATGAAACAAACAATTATGGTTCCATACATTAAAAAGAATATAGGACAGTATAACATACCCTCTGTACAGAAACTCATCCCCGTGTTTCCCTTCTATGGAGTTTTTAATGTCACCAAATAATATTTTTTTCCACTACTCACATATATCAGCCTACTACTCCAGTGTTTCATCATGAATGTGTCTATTATGTTATAGAAAAAGTACAATAAGAACAAACCTACATTAGATTACCCACATTATAGGATCAACAATCCAAATCTGCTAATCCTCATTGAAATATTTCTACTCCAAATCAATATACAAAGGGAAAAACAAATTAGGTATGTCAATATTATGTTGTCAAGAATAAGATTCATTGAATATGACATGCATAGAATTATACCTTTAAGGTAACATCAACCAATATGATATTTCATGACCTGCCTTCACCAAAAGGAGGGAAGGGTCAACAGATTGCCAGGACCTTCGTTCTTTAAGTTGAAGGAGATATAATGACCCCCGAAACCCACCTTCAATAGGTCCCAGAGTGGCGACCAGAACCAAGGGTAGAGAATCTATCAAAAAATGGAAAGCATTACCCTTTTTATTTTTATATGATCAAGAGATAAGATAGAAACCCTAACAATACCGAAGCTGAAAGTAAAGGTAAAGGCAAAATTAAAACATTACTTTATGCATGTTCAAAAGTAAATGATACTACCCACACAAACTCCAAAGGTAATGTACCAAGAAAAAGGAAAACGAAAACAACAACTGCCCTAAGGTCCGAGCTAGTATGGTCCTGCACGATTCTTGAAGTCCTCCTGGAAACCTGAAAACACTTTTATATACGTAGAGTGGGCATACAAGTACACTCAGTAGGGAAAACCAAAGACTCTCGTGCATAAGTGGAGAGGCATTCTAATGCCATGTGAGAAAAGAAAAACAATCCAAATCACCTACTGAAGAAAAACTATCCACCCAAGTCTCACCAAGGCACACACACCAAATAATTCAAGGCATGTAATGTATAGTAATATCACATCGATATTTGGGTACCCCGCGCCACATTATAACTGGTTATTGAATACATCCTACTCATCGAACCAATCCTGCCATTCTCATCACAGTCCCACTACCAAACCCCGGCCACACACCCCTGCACCATAACCTCACCATAGTCGCACTTCCAAACACCGCCTGCACACACCTGGGCCACAACAACCGTGCATAACCACACTTACAAACACCTGGGTCAGAACAACAACTACCACGCCTGAAGACACTTGGGCCTCATATCGAAGACACTTGGGAAACAACCTGCCCGCAAACACCTGGGAAAATCACCACAACTACCATGCCCGAAGATTCTTCATCTGATAATGGACTTCAGGCCATCACAGCCTACCCGAAGACTCTTGGGCTATTCGAGAAAGGGTGCAGAAAAGGGTCTAATAACCAGCCACTCATAGGAGTGTTGGGAAAAGAACCCTCCACATGAAATGGGTTGTTCGTCACTATGTGGTCAACATTGGTGGGGTGCGAATAAGAGACATAAAAGCTACATATATATGTATAGGTATCAAAAACTCATCCCAACATAGGGGTTCCGAATCCTAAGAACAATCACCCTTGTTACTATCGATTCACAAAAGAAGCCATGACACTCATGACCAATTCACAACTCATTCTGAAACTAATTCCCCAGTCAACCATTCATGTTTTCATGTTCAAGTGATCCCGTTAGGGTGAATTTTACACTACTGGGCAACTAACCAACATAAACACAAGCCAGGAAAAAAAATGAAACATCCAAACATCAATTTAAGCACTCACACACGGTTCTCTTGTATAGTCACAACAACAAAGGGATAAGTGAGGTCCCTCAAATTACTAGAACCAAATAAAACCACAAAAAGGGATAAGTGATATCCCTCACAGTACTGGAGAAAATGAAAAACCAAAGACACAACCCCATGTCCCCCAACCCAAGAACCCACCATTTCTCAACGATAGAGGATTCCACCTGAGTTCTTGTCACAGCAGAGAAACCACACAGCTTCAAATTCAAAACCAACAACCATGCCGAAACAGAGGATCCCATCCCCATTCGCATCTTCCCATAAGCACCAGGCAGAACAACACAACCACCACCAAATAGAGTAGAAAACTTCCAGGTTCAAGAACATCATTCTTTAGGTTCTTCTTTCTGTTTGTTAACCAGGGTGGTCCCACAGAGATTCTTGTTTTATTAAACATCAATTTAAACCAACTGAGTTTATGTGATTAAACGATTTCCATGTTAAGTAATTTAATCATAATAGTAGACAAAGGTTCATTAGTGCGCAAAGAAAGACCACCAATGACCATGATTTTCAGTGATCATAGGCCCACACAATTCACAACACGTAAAACATAAAATTAGTACAGCAGAAACATCGATCACACCCCCCCTTTATTCTTTAAATGTTCGTTAATTATCTTCCTTAAGTTTGGATTCATCAATTCAAATAGAGACAAAAGCATACCCACCCTACATGATACACAAAAAGAAGAGGCGATGGAAAACACTACTTAATTAATCAATGATCGAAGTTCTTCTCCACGCGCTAAGAATCAGGGAAAAGCGCGACTCGCAGGGGAGTGACGTCGGGAACTCAAAATGTACTAAGAAGAATGGAATATAACCAAGAGGAAGAAGAAGGAAGAAGAAATTACCATGTGATATATTGATAATATCATGTTGTTACGGGATATGGGGATTTGAACGGCTCTAAATTCGGATCATGGGTTCCCACACGGTTGGGTGGTTACACATGACAGAATTAATTGTTATTTAATTATCCATTAAGGAGGACCCTTGGGGTTTATTTCATATTAATTGTGGGATTTTAAATGGATTTGAACCACATAAAAAAAAGTTGAAAAGCCCAAAGAGGCGTTATGGGAAGAACTGTAGATGAGAAACCAACAAGGCTAGGTGACACCGATCGGTGGTGACGATCGGTCGTGCCGAGCTGTCGTCCTGATCAGCCACACACTGAAATGACATCAAACCACTGAGACGTCACCCCTAGGATCCGGAATTTGTCAAAGGGATGGACCTCGAGGGTCCGGGTCATCACATTAAATATCTCTCAAAGAATTCTGGCCCTCGAGAATTTAAAACCAGACCTGAAAAAGGATGTGGGTCTGATAAACCCGCTCTAGAAGATACCTCTCAAGAGTGAACCTGAACAATTACAATCACTATAAAATAAGGATTAAACCATCTGGTCATGTGCTGAGGGGTTTCCCTTCCTCCATGGGAAGATACTATCCTCTTTGGGTGGCTCTGACTTTCCCGCATGGGTTTAGGCGCATCCACTCTAATGCGTCTTAACTAGGGATTAGGTCCGCCCCTCCCCACATCTCAGGATACATCACCCACATCCATAGAAAAGTAAAATCAAACACTCCATAGTTAACAAGGTAAAGTGTTCTGTCACAACAATACAAAATAGAACAGCACAAAACAAAAAACAACTATGGGTGCTCGGCACGCATCTGTGATTCTCATTCCCAAGTACTCCCCTAAAGCCCACCATGCCTCCATAACACACAAAACAAAGGAATGGTTCGTCCATGAGGAACCTTCTCTTCCTAACCCTCTAACTTCACTGGTCTTTCCAGAAAGGTGATGTCGTCCTTGATGTCCAGCTTCCCCAGTCGAGGATGTGTAAATCGTCATGTAGATACCGAAAGAGTTGGGACACATGGAAGATGTCGTGTATCCTCAGTACCGGCGGTGGTAATGCTAGCTGATAAGCCACTTTTCCCACCCGTCGCAACACTTAGAAGGGTCAGATGAACCTAGGGGAAAAGCTTACTTCCCCTACCGAACCTCCATTGTCCAGGCTGAGGGGAGACCTTCAAGAACACGTGGTCCCTGATCCCAAACTCCAAGGTTCTCCTACTATTTTTGGCATATGAATTCTAACAGTCCTGGGATTCCTTCATCCTCTCTTGTATAATTTGAACCTTCTCTGTCATGCTCTGCACCAGCTCCGGGCTAAGGACACTTGCTTCCCCAACCACAGTCCTGCGCACAGGTGAGCGACATGGCTTCCCATACAAGGCTTCGAACGGAGCCATGCCAATGGTAGAGTGATGGATATTATTGTAGGCAAACTCTACTAGAGGCATGTGTCGTGACCATGATCCCCCAAAGTCTAGAATACATGCTCACAGCATGTCCTCCAATTTTTGGATGGTGTGTTATGTCTTACCATCACTCTGGGGGTGGAAAGCAGTTCTAAGACGTAGTTGGGTGCCAAAATCATGCTGCAATCCTCTCTAGATTTGTGAGGTAAATCGTGCATCGCTATCCAAGACTACGGATATCAGAACTCCATGCAACTTAACCACCTCATCCACGTACATCCGTGCCAAAGCATCCACTCTACTCAACTCCTTGATCTCCAGAAAGTGAGCCGATTTCGTCAACCGATCCACCAATACCCAGATAGCGTCACACCCCCCTTGAACCTTTGGTAGTCCCGTGACGAAATCCATCGAGATGTACTCCCACTTACACTTGGGGACATCAAGAGATTGCAGCCGGCCGCCCAGAACAAGGTGTTCGGCCTTCACCGGCTGACACACGAGGCACATTTCTACGAACCCTGCTACTTCTCTTTTCATCCCGGGCTACCAAAACTGTCTTCTCAGACCATGGTACATCTTGGAAATTTCCAGGCGAACCTCTAGGGGTGAGTTGTGGAACTCACTATGAACCATTCCACACATCGCCTCTGGAACAAACATATTTCCTCGAATAAGCATCCGGTTCTGACCATCCTCCATCCACCCTTCCGGAGAATTTCCCTATTCAACTCGGTCACACATCACTTCCCCCTATGAGTCTCCCCACTAATAATTCTCTACTTGTTGCAATAGAGAAGACTGCACTGTCATCTGATACTGGAAACCTCTACCACCTTCCATCCTAGCATCCAGGGGCACAACAACCAACTCCCCCATAGCCTTCCAAGTATCTACCGACTATTGAACTGCACCCCAATACGACTTCCTGCTTAGGGAATTAGCCACCACATTCCCTTTTTATGAGGTGTAGGAAATATCAAAGTCATAGTCCTAAAGGAACTATATCCACCTTTGATGCCGCAAGTTCAGGTCCCACTAGGAAAAGACATACTTCAAGCTCTTGTGTTCTGTGAAGACCATGAAACGCTCCCCGACGAGGTAGTTCCGCCACTACTTTAGTGCGAACACGACCACCACAAGATCTAGATCATGGGTTTTATAGTTACAATCATGGGGACGTAACATTCGAGACCCATAAGAGATCATCCCTTTCTACTGCATCGACACACATCCGAGGCCTTTCCCTAAAGCATCACAAAACACCTCATATACTGCCCCTTCTTCCGGAAACCTCAGCACTAGGGCACTAAACAACTTATCCTTCAGATAGCTAAATGCTACCTCGCACTGCTCATTCCATATAGAAGCCTGGTCATTCTTGGTCAAGGCTGTCAAGGGTGACGCAACTTGGGAGAAGTTAGGCATGAACCTCAAGTAGTAACATGCCAGCCCAAGGAAACTACGAACCTCCAGGATGTTCTTGGGTGATTCCCAAGAAACAATAACATCGACCTTAGATGGGTCAACTGATATCCCCTGATTGGACACCACGTGCCCAAGGAAATGCACTTCTCACGTCCAGAACATTCACTTGGACAACTTCCCATATAGCTGGTGCTATCGAAGGACCTCTAAAACCATTCTCAGATGCTCAGCATGATACTCATCTCATTTTGAGTAGATCATGATGTCTTCTATAAATACGACTACAAACCAATCTAGGTACTCCCAGAAGACGGGGTTTGTGAGCCCCATGAACAAAGCTGGAGAATTCGTGACGCCAAACGACATGACCACAAACTCGAAGTGCCTGTATCTGCACCTGAAGGCCATCTTCAAGATGTCTCCAACCTTCACCCTCAATGGGTGATATCCAAATCATAGATCTATCTTAGAGAACTACCTTCCCCCTACAACTGGTAAAAGAAATTGTCAATCCTTGGAAGAGGGTAGTGATTGTGGACCATTACCTGATTCAGTCTCCTGTAGTCTATGCACAGCCAGAGACCATCGTCTGCCTTCTTTGCAAACAAGACTAGAGCACCCCACGGTGATGCACCTGGTCAAACAAAACCCTTCTTCATTAGATTTTCAATCTGAATCCGCAAGTCCTGTACCTCCAAAGGTTCTATTTGGTAGGGGGCCCTCAAAATCGGATGAGCACTAGGTTGCAAGTCTATCCCCAACTCGATGTCACATCGAGAGTGTAGAGTCATCACCTCTACAGGGAAGTCATCCATAAACTCACTGATGATTCCCATGACTTCCACAAATTCATCATCTAGAGACTGCACTGATAGCTCAGCCAGTAAGGAGAGGACATGTTCCCCTCACTCTCTGTTTCCCTGGAAACTCCGCTCGCTGATGAAAGTCACCCGTCACCCGCCCAAGTCTGAAAACACAACCCTTCCTCGGAAGAATTCAATGACGGCATATACATAGAACAACCAGTAAATGACTAAGATGAAATTGTATGGCTTTTTCTACAATATAAGAAGATCCCTGACTGACTGATGTGGCCCTATCATCAGTATGCATCCTCGACAAACATACAACAAGTCTGTCTGTCCTACGACTGGTGTGCTCATCACCCAGGGAATTAAAAGTCTTTCAGTGTCAAAACGCAGATCATGGGCCATACTAGGTGTAACAAAGGAGGGAGAATCTCCTGTATCAAACAAGGCATATGCAAAAGTACTAAACAATCTGACCGTACCTCAAACATCCTTTGGCCCTATTGGAACTGCTACCTCTGCAGCATGCAACTGCCCATGCCCATCTCTTCTGCATCTCGGCTGTCAGCCACCTCCCCGACCACGCCTGGGTCGAGGTCCCTGAGGAGTGCCCTGTGGTCGGCCTCCTCTTGCAACGTCTGCCCTCGGAGGAGCGGGAGGCCACTGCCCCTACTGCTACCACTGAAAGGGCCTAGCCGAGAACTGCTGCAGCTGAGGTGGGTGATGGACCTTCCCACCCCCACCGAACTATACTCTGTCTAGACACTGGTTTTGATGGTGACCATGGATACCAAAAATGAAGAACCTCAGTCCCAGGCCCTAAGGGAATGGGAAAGGGCTGGGAGACCAGAATTAGAACTGTTGCGGTCTTCTCCCTGCTGGTCGGAACCTAGAGGGCCCTAATGCTGGATGCATACTACTGATGGCCTTCCCCCTTGACGAGCCCAACTGGATCCCCTCTCATGACAAACCTCCCAGCTTGTGCATCTTCTCCACCCCTTTAGCCTTCTTCTACACCTCTAATTATGTCATTATGGTGATGGGAGTAACATCATATTGAAGAGAAGGTCGAAGTTCCACCTCTAAACGTCTCGCCCAAGAATCCTCATCCAGAAAGAGGTCAGGAGAAAAGAGAAGGAGATCCTTGAACTTGATCCCCAAATCTCTCACGGACATACTCCCCAGCTGGAGAGAGAGTAGTTCCTTCCTCTTCCTGGCCTTCATTATGGAAGAGAGGAATTCTGGCTAGAACTCCTTCTCGAAGTCAGCCCACACAACCTTTGCTTCCCTATACCCTCCAAGATAAAGTGTCCACCACTAACACGCTGATATATGCATCTGGCTGAGAGCCAGAGGAACCTAGTACTCTGTCGGAGCCCGAATCAGGCTGAAAGATATCACTAGTTCCTCATGCCAGCTCTCTGTCTCCATATTTGAGGTGATTCCCTCATACTTCCCGAGGGTCTATCAATGAAAGGATCGAAGCGTCTTCTTCCACTGATCATCCTCCTCCTCTCGTTCAATCCTCTTCCGATCGGCCAAGACGACCTCTTGGGCCTCGATCGCCTACACTACTCGTGGTCACCTCCCAAGTTCCATAACTGCAAAGTAAACTAGGAATGCCTAAGCCCAGGTAGAGTAGAATATGGTTCTTAAATTTTCTTAGGATTATTATTCTGTTTAATTTCCCAAAACACCCATAAAAAATAAGAACACTAGTCATTATGATGCATGTATCTTTCCTAGGGTCTCTACCCTGCAATCAATGTAGCCTCATTTGGTCTTTCAGTAGGTCCAAAGTCCTTGCATCGGATCACATGGGGAACTAATATCCCGTGTCCTACCTGGTCTTCACAGGCCTAATTCATGCACCAAGGCCATCCAACATTGTTTTCCTACATCCCCATGCAATCCCCACTGTGCCTGACTCCAGACTCCATCCTATCTCTCAACCTCACCTCTAATACCATTCTATCATGACCTACTTTCACCCAAAGTAGGGAAGGGTTAGCAGATTTCCAAGCCCTTCCTTCTTTAAGTTGAAGGAGATATAATGACCCCCGAAACCCACCTTCAATAGGTCCCGGAGTGGCAACCAACACCAAGGATATAGAATGTCACACAAAATGGAAGGCATTACACTTTTTATTTTTATAGGATTGAGAGATAAGATAGAGACCCCAAAAATACCAAATCTAAAATTAAAGGTAATGCCAAAAGTAAACCATTCACATATGCATGTTCAAAAGAAAAATATACAAGACACACGAAATCCAAAGGTAATTTACCAAGAAAATGGAAAATGACAACAGAAAAATCCCCAAGGTCCGAGATATTATGGTCTCACACAATCACTGAAGTCCTCCTGGAAACCTGAAAACAATTTTATATATGTAGGGTGAGCATTCAAGTACACTCAGTAGGGAAAACCAAAGACTCCCATGCCCAAGTGGAGAGGCATTCTTATGCCCTGTGAGAAAAAAAAATCAAAGCACCTAATAAGGAAAAACTATCCACCCATGCCTCACCAAGGAACACTCCCCAAATAATGCATGGAAAGTAAAGTATAGTAATATCACATCGATATATGGGTACCCCATGCCACTTTCCCACTGGTTATTGAAGATATTCTAGGCATCGAACCAATCCCACCATTCTCACTGTAGTCCCACTTCCAAACCCCGCCCGCACACACCTGGGCCACAACCACCACGCGTAACCACACCCGAAAACACATGGGTTAGAACAACTACTAACATGCCCGTAGACACCTGTGCCTCATCTCGAAGACACTTGGGAAATAACCTTCCCGCAAACACCTGGGCCAACGGGCACAACTTCCTTGACTGAAGATTCTTGGGCCGATAATGGACTTCAGGCCATCACATCCTACTCGAAGAGTCTTGAGATATTCAGGAAAGGGAGATGAAAAGGATCAAATAACTAGCCACACATAAGAGTGTTGGAAAAAACACCCTCCCCATGAAATGGGATGTTCGACACTCACAACCAAGTCAAAACTAATTCCTAAACTAATTCCCCACTCAACCATTCTTGTTTTCATGTTCATGTGATCCCATTAAGGTGAATTCTATACTACCGGGCATATATCAGGAATAAACACATGCCAGGAAAAAAAGAAACAACGAAACATCAATTTAAGCATTCACACCCGGTTCTCTTGTAAGGTCACAAAAAAAGCGATAAGTGTGTCCCTCAATATACTGGAACCAACTAAAGCCTCACAAAAGGGATAAGTGAGATACCTCAAAGCCCTGGAGACAAAGAGAACCCCGAGACACAACCCCATGTCCCCAAAACTAGGAACCCACCATTTCTCAAAGATAGAGGATTCCACCCGAGTTCGTGCCACAACAGAGCAACCAAACAGCTTCAAATTCACAACTAAAAACCTTGTCACATCATAGGATCCCATCCCCATTCACATATTCCCATAAGAACCAAGAATAACAACACAACCACCACCAAATAAAGTTGAAAACTTCCTGGTTCATTAACATCATTCATTAGGTTCTTCTTTCTGTTTGTTAACCGGGGTGGTCACACAGAGAATCTTGATTTATTGAACATTCATTTAAACCAACTGAGTTTACGTGATTATCCAATTTCTAGGATACGTCATTTTATCATCATAGAAGAAAAAGGATCATTAGTGCGCAAGGAAAGACCACCAATGGCCATGATTTTCAAAGAGCATTGCCCCACACAATTCACAACACATACAACATAAAATTAGTACAACATAAACATCGATCACACCCCCCCCTTCATTCTTTAAAGTTCAGTTCATTATCTTCCATAAGTTTGTTTTTATTAATATCTTTAGAGACAAAAGAGTACCCATCCCGCATGATACACAGAATGGAGAGGTGAAGGAAAACCCTACTTGATTGATCAAAGATCGAAGTTCTTCTCCACGCGCCACGAATCAGAGAAAAGCATGACTCTCAAGGGAGGGATGTCGGGAACTCCAAACGTACTAAGAAGAAAGGAATCCATCCAAGAGGAAGAATAAGGAAGAAAAAAATTCCCATGGGATATATAGATAAGATCCCATTGTTACGGGATATGGGGATTATACCGGCTTTAAATTCTGATCATGGTTCCCCACATGGTTGGGTGGTTACACACGACAGAATTAATTGTTATTTAATTCTCCATTGAGGAGGTCCCTCGGGATTTATTGGGTATTTATTATGGGATTTTAATGGCCCTGATCCACTTGATAAAAAGTTGAAAAGCCCAAAGAGGTGTTATAGGAAGAACTAAAGACGAGGAACGGACAAGGTTTGGTGACACTGATCGGTGGTGAGGAACGGTCACGCCTATCGGTCGCCCTGATCGGTCGCATGCTGAAATGATGTCCTACCACCGAGACATCACCCAAATGATCCGGAATTTGGCAAAGGGATGGACCGTGAGGGTTTGAGTAATCATATGATATGACCAAACAATTTCTAGTATCTAAAAATGACAAACATATTGAGTTGATAACTTTTTGTCTATCATGATTACTATATTTCCTGATATATTTGATACACATAAGAAGACCTTATTTCCACACACAAATTCTAGAGGTTTGTGGAAATTATTTTTATATGAATTGTCCCTAGAATGATATGTATCCATATGATTTTTAATCAAATGGAATTTCACTAATGTCTCCTAAAAAGAACGAGGAACCATTAGGGCTACCGCTCAATATTCTATATGGAACAGTGGTGAATGACATTATCATCTATAGAGAACATTGTAAATATCCATTTCAATGGTTTTTTAAAATAAATCGTAGGAAAAAACATCTAAAAGAACATGGTTTCCCCATCTACCACCAAAATAATAGATACATGACTATATCATATCCTCTAACACTTATATGTTATGCTATTACTCCTCTATAGTATTAGTGTGATATATAATACTCACGTGCACCAATGAATTCAGTTTCTTCTACAATATTTTCCAAAAACGTGAATTTAACCAAAAATCTAAAAATAAATGTATTGAATGCGGTACAATATATAGTCACACTATCTCCTGGATGTAGAACCTTCTTAAATAATCATTATATAATATCTCCTTGATTATTAGGATGATTAAACCCTTATTGAGCCTATTAAGTATCACCCATATTTCATCCCTACATCATGGAGATCTCGACAATCATACCATGATTTTTTTGGGGATATCATTCCATTTCCACCTAGGAATAGAGATAGGTTATATGATTCATGAGGGTTTTATGTGTTATTCCTTCACCTGCTTAGATGTGGAGCACTGAGTACTGAAGACTACTATATTCCTCTTAATACCATGATGCTAGTTCTAATAACCAGTATCTCTATACATCATATTCAGATGAGGGTTAACATCCCATACTAAGGCATGTGATTCCACAATCATCATTTCAAATATTAATGATGGTATCCATACATAGTAAAAAAAATTCATGGACTCACATCCATAAAAAACCGAAAAGTAGGCTATTTACTCGTCTGATTCTCTCTCTCAAAAATAGTCCCCAATATTCTGAAGACTGCTACATCTGAACCAGCTCTATTGGGTATGATTTCACTGCTATAATTTTCGTCCCATATTTTCCTCAATCCCTTATAATAATCCTTAAGATCAAAGAAATCAGTTTCCACCCACTAATCATTTTCTTTTAGGAATTTCCTCTTAGTCTTATGACTAAACGAATCAACTTCAACATTTCACTCTCTAAATGTGCATTCCTTCTCAAAGTTGAATGAATGTCGGTATCCGACCATCCTACACTTACTATGATCCAAGTATCCCTATATGGATATTTAATTCAGTATTTAATTGATACGGTAAACAAAATACCTTTAACCCAACAAGTATTTCTTACAACATTATAGCGCATGAACAATATGGGCTGGGTCGAGGTCATTTGTAGAAGAGATCTTCTCATGAGGCCTCACCTACCATTATCAATATGAAACAACTCAATCACCTTGAATCCTAATTTTACCCTTCCATCATCTTAAATAACCATTGTATACAATATATATTCTTCCCAGATTAGTAAAAATTGTGATTGGCAGTTAATCTAGTCTCCCCTTTAACTCATGGAAAGTGTTCTCAAAAGCCTAATTTTATATAAATTTAACAGAATTTTTTGTAATTCCTATGAATAGAACATACAACCATGAGTTTTTCTTTACGAATCATCAATAGTGATAAGGTATCCCTAAGAATATATTTATTTACAATATGTTCTTGAGATCATCCTAGGTGAACACATCTCTCTGATTCTATGGGTCAACTAGTACAACGGCCTAAGATATGATATAACCTAACAAGTGATCCTCTATGATCTAAATGGAAAATTTATAAATTTTGAAATATAGTTGGAGCTCTCTCAGTGTACTATGTACGGTCTCAAAATTATTGGCATGGTCATATCTGGGGCGTGAGTGCAAAAAAGTATCATTAATAAAGACCAACCTAAATGATTAAAGTCACTGGTTGATGAACCAATAAATCAAATGTGTGAAGACTATCAGCACATTATTATAACCAAACAACATATAAAAATACTCATAAATGTATTTCTTACTTCATAATGTTTTGTGCGGTATGTATGAAGGATTCCCATTAATCTAATGGTAGCCAATCCACATATCAAGATAGTATCAAACTATTTATCATCAGTGATGCTCTAGAGGTAATATATAAAAGGTAGTGGATATGGGTTCTTCACAATAATTTTTATCATTAAGAAACAGTCCACAAATAATATAAGGTTACCAAACTATTTTGTGGTGAATAATAATGGTTAACTGCATTGTAATTGCATGGGTCGTATAAAACCATTTCCCCTAAAATTTCAAGAATCATCATGAGTTCATGTAGCTCTATAGCTGAAATATTCAATGGATGAATGGAATCTTCCACTACACAAGGAACACGATTGATAGTGAACTCAATCATTATCTACCTAGGTAATCTTCCGAAATCTCCAAGGAAGAAATCCCTAAAACAATACCCCACATGATGTGATTCTGGTACCTTTATTCAAATCTTGCTCATACAGACACAGATCATCTCTATCGTCATCTCATGTAGATCAGTACACTTGAGTCAACATTGACCCTCCTTGATATTACATTCACCCATGGGGTATATTTTTTCATGTTTGATTATAAGAAAATTATTCTTAGGTTATAGTAATCCACATGGGATCAATAAAGCACAAGATATTCCATACCAATAATGATGTTGAACTGAGTCATCTTGAGGAAATAGAATCTCCATAGAACAATTTACACAAAAATCTCATGGTAAAACTCAATTCAATGGATTTTACCATATTCTAAAATTACTAATGGTGTGTAAAGCTTCATGACACCACTAAATTACTCTATCACTGGGCCCAGACATTCCTTAGTAGTAGTAGATAGAAATGATTGTGATTCAAGTGTATCAATTAAATTAGATGCTTGAGTAGAGGATACTATAATTATAGATATAACTATATATGGACCATGAAATTTCTTCTCTTGCATTGGATGAAAAACGTACATATAGCCTAAGCCATGACTCAGTGATGCTTCATAAGCAGTTAGAGTAGGTCAACTCTTCTGATGATGGAACACTAAGACCTATCCTTTGTGACCAAGACCACCAACACATACTGTAATATAATATATTCATACTTGAATATGTGTCTCTAATCCCACATTGAAATATGGTTCTATTGAATAAACTCATTCACATGGAATGGAATGGATAGACTGGCCAAGACGCTATATGTTACATATCTTATGTATGCTCGACACTCGATTGGGATTATCAAACACTATGATTTTATGTGCCCTGGACTTCCACATTGGTGACAGCTTACAATGATGTCTATTCATGCCATGATTCCAGTACTACACATTCATCCACCCTCGAATCATAAACTCCTTCCACTAGATTGTCCACAATTCTTTCTTGAAGCTAAGATACCGTTCCTCACATCACCTGATTCAACTATGATTCTCTTATTGATGATGTCCTTGTACACAATATTTCAAATAGTGGTATGTAGGAATATGTTCCCCAAAAAACATAAAGAATAAAAAAAATAAAAACTTCAATGAACTTTAATGTAGATTACTCATCACCATTCAGGTTTGGTGTGAATGGATGAAATTCAGTAATGAGACGTAAATATCCCCATCACTAAAATGTAACCTTACTCATGATGTATGAATTCATAATGACAGATATTTCTCATGTTCTATTTAATTAAGTATTTTATGAATTAAATCTAAAATTATACCCAAACGAAGAAATTGTTCTCACTAGCCTGCATTAAAACATCCCACTTACACTTGGTTGAGTCATAAAAGATGTAAGTCTCAAACGTGACCCTCTGATCTAGAGGAAAATTTATATGATTGGACTTGGTTTCTATATCCTCTAACCAGGACTCAAAATCTTGATTTCATCCACCCCCAAGAAGTTGAGGTGATATTGTTGACGTGAATCATGGGCCATCTCTTCCATATATGGAGAATTTCATTATGTGAATTAAACTCACTTAATGAAATGAAGGAAGCTATCATTGAACTAGGAATCGTCACCTAGTAGAGGAACTTAAAGATCTTCCATATGAGTATCTTTGAGAGGTATCATGGGTGGCTCAGGTCTGTCACATCAATAGTATGTTCAACATCACATTCCTCGCATATAACACATGTTTATCATGGTAGAATATGACTAAAATATCTCAACACATTCCTAAGAAAATATATATAATATATTAGTAATTCCGTAATGAAGGATATATACAATTCACCCATACAACCACACTACAACCCTTAAAATAAATTATGGTCTTGGTATGGGTGATCTGATTTAGAATTTCAGGGATCAAAGGAGACATGACCTATGACCCACAACAAAGACCATGTGAGGCTAAGGAATATCATTTTCCATGTAAGGTGTCCATATCATTTTAATTAATTTAGATTCATCATTATTTAATTTATTATTATAATCATGATTTAATTAATTTCATCATAAATTCCAATTCATTAGGGCCCTTAAATATTATAAATTGAAATTGGGGCCTCAAATAAATATATCCTAACCCTTACACTAGAAAAGATGTGTATCATACAATAATTGTGGCTTTACATGGAAAGGTTCCAATGGAATCCACCAATTAAAATAATTATTATGGCATTATTGTTCAATTAAACCAATTATTCCATAACTAGAAGTACTATCACAATGAAAATCAAAGTAGAGAACACACAAATAAAATTACAAAAATACTTGCAATGAATGCTAGAAATAAGATATAGAATAGAATAATGCATGAAATGTTTAAATACTATCATTACAAATATGATACATGATTATCAGATGTACTCAATTCATCATGGTATGTAAATGATGGATCATAAGTGTAATAAAAATGTACATAATGTGTATCATCATTTGGTGAAATCTAGTGAAACTATAACAAATAGAGGTCATAATTTCATTTACCCATTTATTATTATTTTGGATTTATTCTGTATATAGGGTAGATACTCCCAAGAACATGCTCATAAAAAATTATATCACCCTAGACTCCTTTATTAACCCAAAAAATAAAAAAAGGAAAATAACCCCTAATACCAATTTGAAGAATCTGTCCCATCATTCCACTCACAGCATCCATGACACGGTTGGAAGAATACCTCAAGATAACCAACCCAATCAAAAAAGGATTCTGACTAGAAGTAAGGTAATATGCTTTTTCCATGGGGGTGTTTATTTGATCATTTCTCAGATTAGAAGAAAATAATATAAGTAGATATTGTTGAAACCACAAAATAAATTTCATGTACATTGTAATATAATTCCATATGTGATCCTCACATATACAAAAAATGTGGAGTTTGATTAGAATGTATCTCTATGAAGGAATAAAAAGCTGGATAGATTACTCCATTCAATAAGACTACATACCTAAGGATATGATTTATGAAACCTACAATAAAAAAGTAGGATGTGGAATTATAAGATTGATTCTATAATGGTGTTGAAAAATTAAAATTTAATATTTAAGAGCCATAATTTGATAGGCCAGAGAACCCAAACAGATGATTTTTTTTGAATGTTATGGCTTGAATAAATTCAAATTTTATATGGGAATGTGATTCACCATTAAAGAAATCTGTATATGACCATATTTGAAGGCCCACATGCACATGAACATCCTTGCATCCACATTCACATAGTTCCATCAACATAGGTTCGCTCGCACAACCCCACTTGACATGTCTATCTATGTAGGCCCATTAGTTTGTATATAAATAGTCCACTCAACTAAAAAAATATTCAATGTAAAAATGATCTCTCACACGGTGAACCCCATGTAGGTCCCTATTCACATAGCTCCCTCTCCCATGTTGTCCATTACTTGTTGGGAGACCTACCATGTTTCAACCTTAAAATGGAGAGGCACCTAACTTAGTACCTATGAAACCTAACTAGGTATACAACCTAGTTAATATAGCTAGTACATACTTGGATTTTTTTATCCGTGAACCTCTACTCTGATCATTCCCATTCTCTAATACCACCCATCAAATTTAGTTTGATCACTACCATCACTGATTCCCAAGAAAAATATAGAGTCACACTGCTATTTTGTTTGTCCTAGTCGATGAAATTTTGGGGTTCAACTTCTATGGCCTTAATGACTACCCCATGAGTAAAGATACCAAAAAAATAATACATGATATTTTTTTTGGATCCATTAATTATGTTGCAGGAATCTCAATCCATATTCACAATAGATTCAAAAAATCAAAAAAAAAATGAAAAAATGAACATTGATTTGGATGGGTGGTAGACGGTCAATCCATGGTGGAAAAGGAAGCTTGAAATTTTAATAAATCATACAGATTCCAATTCAATGGACATATATAATTAATCTTGTTCTATTTCATAAGGTAATAATATTCCTCAGGATGAGTCATCCTTTATATACGATATGTGCAATGGGAAGAAGCGAAACCATGATTAAGAAAATTTTATTGTAAGTAAATGGATGAGATCTAGACCATGTAAGGACTATTAAAACATACCAAAACCTATGTCCAACATATCCTCCAATAATATAATAGTGTAATATATTTATGTAAAATTAATTTATTATGTTTGATATCTGAAAAATGGTGTAGTGTATCAATTTGTATATCTAGAGTGGTAAGATCCATCCCCTTATGATAAGTTTTTCCAACAACAGGAGGCTTATGCTGACCAAAAAAATTATTATGATCAGTTACATTATAAAATTCTTGGAAATATAGATATAGGGGATCTCTCATTTCCCTTTAAAATCTCTAGTAATGTGATTTATTCTTAAGTAAAATTTGGCTAAGTTTTTCATGATGAATTCACACCACACAAACCACCACCATTATAATAAAGGGTGAGTTTTATAGAATTCCATATGAGAGATTTCCATAGTTACTTGAAGAACCATGTATATTGTGATGTGATTCAATAATTAGTTATATTATAACTTTTTTCATTCATATTAATTTCTAAATTTTTGATCACTTGGAAGTTTTGAATCTTACCAATCCTGACATTGTAAAAAGTCTCTAGCATTCTCCTTGAAATGTTAAAAAGAACGGATTCTAGAAATATAAGTGAGACCCCTAGATAAATGATTAATGATGATAATTTTTACTTTTATTTGTCCTATAGAATGTTATATTTGGTTTAATTTACTAATTCATTTAATTCTAGTTAGGATATAGAATCTACCTTTTCTGATGTTGTAATTTTTCTATTTCTTGAGGGATGGTTTTGTTCAAGGTGATTTTTTAGGGTTCCACTAAACCCCTTAAAAGTGTCTATTTATTGATTATAATAAAATATTATTGGGATTGGAATAAGAATGAAACCCCCAATATTCAATTATAGTATTAATTTTTTTGAAGAAAAATTGTTCCAAAATGCACTTCACATTCTTCTTTATTATGAATAAACATTGATTTTTGAATTTAATAAAATTAACTTTATAAATTTAATTTATATTTTTACTTATATTTTCATAATTAACATTGGATGAACCATTAATATTTTTCTCAAAAAATATAGTTCTATTGGAATAGTGAAAATATAGATTTTAAAAATAAAAACATCACATTTATGAAATTATAATGAAAAAAAGAATTAAATTAATTTTTATGGGAAATTTTTTATAGAATATATATATATATATATATATCAAGAAGAAATATTTAAAAAATATTTATCAAATAAATATATTCTAAACATTTTATAAATAATATAATGTTTCTTTTCAACGAGGAAGTTTTATTTGTTACTTTCTCTTAATCAATTACATAAAAGGTAAATTTATATATTAGTTTAGTTTTAAAAAACAGGAAATGTTTATTTAATATAAAAAAATTAATAAAACATTCATCATGATTATAATTTAGTGTTTAGTAAAATCATTTTTAATCATATTTGTTATCTCACATATATTTGAAATTGTGTTTTATGAAATTATATTCCAATTGATTTATTGAAATTATATATATTGATTATTATAAAATGGATTACTTATATTGAATCATAATTATTAATATTCAGAAATAAATTAAATTAATATTTGTTCATAATTATTGGTTACGATGGTAAATATTTATCACCTTAGTTACGTGTAAAATTTGTTAAAAATGGAGAAAAATACTATGATACAGATTCAATATGACACAATATAACTGAATAAACTTTATTTGATGGTTTAATTTATACATAACTCTTATTATATTCTATTATATGATAATTTGGAACCACATTCATAGGAAAAATAAATTATAGCTTTAAAATCACATATCTTATCCCATGTTTGTCTTATCAGTCACTTATAAAATGAAACAACTTCTCATACATTATTTTATACTAATAATCAACAAATTTAATAAAATACATACAAAAATACCATTAAAAACATCTTAAAATTTACCTCGAGGATATGGTCGCATAAGATGCCGATTATAGAAGTATTCATGTGTAATATAAATATAGTTTTAAGAAGAATAGTTATAACTCTTATCCAATATATTTCAGTTTATTCATATTCTTCCTTATAAATATATTCTATAAACAAGATCATTTAATAACATAATGATCATAAATAAAATAACTTTTTATTTTTATGGTATTAAAATCCTTTTTCATCTCCTTTCTCTCCTGTGGAAAATGAAACAATCCCTTCTCCATATGTAAGGCATGTTGTCCCAACAGAGTATTGACATTAGTATTCCATCACCTAATTACATGTATGGTTATAAATATGTAGAAAATGAATATATATTATAAATAATAAATAATTTTGAGTATATATATGGTTCCACATCTAACATATTCTCATTTTATATGTAAAAAAAGATAATGTATCTTGTGAATATGTGGGGACTACCCCATGCATGAAATGAGGTGATTCATTTTTCATGTCTCAAATTCATGTAATATTATAAATAATTATATAAAGATTATATATTATTTTATTTTAATTATATACATTATTGGATGATGTAACCTTGAACAATGTAGAAGGTCTAAAATTACCAAATACAAACTTACATAAAAATGGAACTACGTAACACTCATAAATGACTATTTTAATAAAAATTTATTAAATAACACGTGTCAAAAGATTTATATTTGGATCACATATTTTGTTATATGTATGTATATAGTCGGGATTTATAATTATAATACATCAAAATTTATTTTACATAATGATAAAATCTCTAACAAGTTTTATTGAACAATAGGTATGTGTTTATTTCATAATCACATACATATTCATTAATAATTATGATGATGATTGTATAAGAGGAATAGTTTGATAATTATGTTTTAAATATGTTATATTTTCCTATACATTGTTTTTTATTGAATGTTTATTTTTTTCATTAATTATAATGATTGAAAGTACTAATATGTTTGAAGAAAATTTTTTCATTATAACCTCCTTGGGATTTGTATTTGGATGTAAATATATTTTGTATGTCATTCTTATTGTCTTTATATTGTATTCAAGAAAATCATTACAAACTGAGAATAATTCATTCAATTCAACATTTCAATTATTAAATTTGTAAAAAAAAATTTAATGCACTTTTTATGTCATCAATGGGCACATTTTATTTAAATTATATAAAAAATCATTATCTTTCCACACACTGAAGAAATGAATTATCTCATAATAGTTACTATTATTTTCTATGATATTAACATTACATCATCCATGGTTCAATTCAAAAAAAATACCAATATTTTAATTTTTCATATTTTAATTTATTTACAAAAAAATTAATTTGGTATTTCTATTATGAAATTTTTGGTATGTGTATTAAAATTATTTTAATCTATCTCCATATAATTTGAAAAATCTCACGAGTTATTTGGAAAATAATATATTAAATAAATCCAATATAATTATCTAGATTGTTGATGATCGTATTTTTGAAATTATTTATTATTGAAAATATTAACATTTAATATGACAATTGTTTAATATAAATGTTAATATTGTAAATTTGTTAATTTTTTATTCATTCATTTTTTTTGATGAAAACATTGAACATAATTAGTGATTTATATGTGTAAATATTTATATTGAATGCTTTAATAGGTCTCATTAAAACAATTATTATTTTCATATAGTGTACTCCCACATATTTATTTTAAATGGCTTGGCATAATGCTATAATAGTACAATTATTAAAAAGGAAATTATGGATTATCTTTATATATAGATAATTTTTGATATCCTTGTCTTTTTATAGGTTTTAATATCATTTTTTGATTTGTTTTCAATTTATTATATTAATGATATGATATATTATCTTATAATTTACCTCTTAAATACTATTAAATCATTATTTATCTTATTAAATCATTGATAGTACACATTTATTTCCTTAGAATTTGATAACACTGTTTTTTATGTTTTCATTTCCCCCAGATACTAATATGGGAACTATGAAGTTTTTAATGGATTTACTAGAAATATTAAAAATTATCCCATTATAATTCTTATATGGTATTTCATGGATTATAATGCAACATTATCATCCTATATATATATAGTCTTTCTAAACTACTAAATAATTCATTCATGTGAGATGTGATACCTTTTATTTCTTTCATATTTAATAATATACCCTCCATTTCGTGGGTACTATAGTCTTGTAATTACAGTCGAAGTTAACATATGTTTATCATAGTCCTTGGGAACATTATTTATGAAAACATTTTTATATGGAATTACTGTATGCAAAAATAAAGTGATAAATATATATATTGGGAAATATCCTATTTTTTTTTTAATGTTGATATTTTTTCTACCAACTATAATAATATTTAGATACATGAATGTGTATAACATTGTGACATAGATTTTAATAATTATAACAGTTCTCAAATCATATGATTATATATAAACATGATCATCACCGATGAGTACTGAGTAGGCTGAATACACTACACTTATATAACTAATCATAGGGGATGACATTAGGTTTATTCGCATTCAACTTGTAATGTATTATGAATTATTTGAAAAAATTATTATTATTTGAAGGTATTAATAAGGATACATATTATATGATATGAATGTTATATATTGAAAAAATCTCAATTTATTTTACGTTTTTCTCTACATATATATTTATTCATTGTCATCCGAATTTTAATATTATTTAAAAATTTGAAAAAATGAATTTTTTACGTAAAACCAAGAGTTATGAAAAAATATATATCAATACATGTATTTTTTGTAGGAATTACCACCTAATAATTAAAATTATTTTAGATGTAACACCCCTATATTTCATAGTATGTTATCTCTTCAATGTTTTCCAATAATTTGCACTACACACAACACCGAGTTCGAGAGCACCAAGACTTATGAAAGTAATCATTTAAAAAAGTGGTTTTGAATAGTATTAAACACATTTTAAAATTTATATATCCAGTATTATTTTAATATTTATATATTGTGTTTCATAGACATAATATAATAAAAAATCAATTTTTCAGATAATAGAGGTATTTTTCAAAAAATGATGTTTTATGCCTTTTAATGGCGATGCCTTTTTAAATCCAATATTGGAAACTTTTATATATTTAACATAGTGAAATTAAATTCATATTTTTATGAGGGACATAAAAATTTTGTTTGGATAAAAGTTCGGTACTTTTCGGATAACTTTCAAATTTTGATGAATAGTAAAAATTCTAAATTTTAATTAAAAACAACTTTTTAATCAAAATAATTTACTATTTTAAATTTTACATTTTTATGGTTTTTAATTATAAGTAGATTATATTTTTATAATTTAATATAATTTAGTTCATTTTATGTATGTTCACATTTAAATTGGACATAACCAAGTGTCATTCTTTTGATAATTATTATTTTCTAAAAACACGCTTTTTGTTTTGACAATGAGAATTAATTTTAAATTCATTTCTGCCACTTTTGTGTTTCGAATTTGGAAAAATGGATTCCATATTTGGAATCAGGATGTACAAATTGTATAAATAGGTAACTTTTATTTTTAGACATTAGAAATAATTACTTCGGTAAATATTTTATTAACCATGGTTAAAGGGTTAGTCCGGTAAATAAAAAAAATAATATTATAATAATATGAAATTACCCTAACATGTGTCCTATTCCTATTGGTTGATACATGTTTGACCATGGAAATACATGGGTCATGTTTTGGGATCCCATGGAGCCACTTGGGAGTGATAATAACATTGTACATTAATTAATCTAATGTAAAGAAAAACATTACAAAAGCATGTATCTTTTAGTAAAAGATATTTATATGGGGTTATATAATTGATCTTATTGACCATAAAGATTCATTATAAATATAATATTATTTCCTCCATAATGGTATATTATTTATAATATTATACATTAAATAATTTAATTTATTTATGAAACAATGATGATGCCGTAATTACTTTAATAATGAAATATTAAAATAATTGATATTATAAATATCCAAATAAATATATATTGAGACTTCAGATATATAGAAATAATTTTATAGGTTATTATGACATGTTAGGCTTGGTTAAATAATATTTTTTCAATGTAATAATGTATTTATGTATTTTAAAAAAATTGAATACAAAATAGTGTCAAAATTGACAAAATTGAGTTTTTAAATCAAATACTATATTATTAAATGATATATTAGTCCTAAAAATCAATTTGTTAGCCAAAATAATTGTATAATAATATATATGAAATTAATTAACAATTTTTGGTTTGATTGTAATTTTATAGTATGTTTATTAACCATATAATATAAAAATACAAAGAGACATGGTAAATGTCAAACTATTTAAGTATGAGTAAAATCTAAATGATAAGGGTTATATGATGACCTAATCCTGTCTAAAACCTATTGGTTGAGAGGTTTTTGACCCATCAACACCTTAAACTCTAAGTAATTTATTTTGGGGCCATTAGAAACCGAAAATTATTTTATTATAAAATAATATTTCATGCTTTTCCTAAAGTGACCCTCACCTATCTTATAAGAGGGAACATTCCCTTATCTTAGTTTCACTCCTCTAAAGCCATTTGGCTCGGCCAAACCCTACCAAAATATTCTACCAACATTCTTCTCTTCATAGTAGAGGCCTTCCATTGGTCAAAAAGCCATCCTATGGAGCCCTTTTGATCAAATGAAATTGAAGAACTCGAAGAAGAGGAAAATATTTCATAACCTCTATCAAGTTCTTTTATTCTTCCACTACCTATATCATTGTAGTTTCCATTACTAGATAATAACTCTAGTATCATATATATAATATGATGTTATTATAAAAATGGTACATGTAACGCCCCAACCCTAGTTACCCAGAGTCGGTGCATTATTACATAACATTGGCATGATCACAAGGAAATCATGTTTCGAAAGACAGATCAGTTTAGTATTATTGGAATCAAGATTCATACATAAGTTCAACTTTATAGATTTAATAGAAATAAAAAACAAATATATTTCATTAGAAACATTCAAACCTCCTAGATTATTCCTGCAGTTCACTCATTACTAACTTTTTAAAATATTTGGAAAATGAAACATAAGAAAGGGGTGATCTCAAATGCTCAGTAAGAGTAAGTAATAAAATAGAAAATGACATAAATATTAACCATGGTAATTAATTGAAACCACATGCCTTTACCAATAATAAACGCGAATAATTTTTTGGCAAGAATATGGGCTGAGTAAATAATTCCATAATAAAAAATTATCATGGGTATTCTACTAGTCAATTGACCAGATGAACCATCAATATCATTTCTATAATGAGGGAATGTATAATGACAGACATTCTGAAATATTTTTTCAAGGCCTCGGCCAAGACTTCTAAAAATGATTAAGGCCACAGCCAAAACCATAAATCAAATTGGGAAAGAGCTTTGTCCAATTCAACATCTAGTTGTCTCATGAGACCTACCGATGCATCGAGGAGCTATAGCGGGCACCACCTGTCACTTAATAAGTCCAATACATTCATCATATGAAAAGGATTAATCATATCATAAACATTCATATGAAAACTAGCATACGAAATGTCAATAAATTAACCATAAATCATGAATGGTATAAAAATAGCACATCCACACTCAAACATATCATAAAACCATAAATACAATATGGAAGTTTGGTATCATAATAAATCAACTCAAAATAATCCTAAAATCCATCAAAGGATGTTTAAATAGATGAAATCAAAACCCTTTTTAGAGAAATATCTCTTTCTATTTTGAAATCATTTAAGAGTCACATAATTATAAAATAAAACATTTACTTTGAAAATTTTATTATAATCTAGTAAGGGAGGCTTCGTTAAGTTTATACCAATAGAAAATAGCCGCACCCACCATATAAATTAAAAAAGACATTCTTACCTTAATTTTATCTAAAAGGTTTAAAAGGACCTTATTGGGAAAACGAGGGAAAGATTCCTTTATAAACATCTTATAAACAGTTAAACAAGGTTATAAATGACATTAACCCATATTATGTAAAATAGTAATAATTTTTTGAAATAAATTTTTAGGAAACATGGATGTTGATGATTAAGGGGTCCTAGTAGATAATTACGTATATACAACCTCGAATAATGAAGATATTTTGAAATAAACCCTTACCAATTTGGTAACATACGAATCATACACCCCATGAAAGAAATACCATACCATTAATATGTAAATATATATAAATTATATTTTATTACAAAAAGAATAAAATTATGGGTAGTACATACACCACACAAAAGGTAAAAATGGAAATATAGATTGAATCTCATGGAATAAGGAGTGAGATGAAAAACCCCTTACCTTGAAATTTCTTTCAGTCGAGGTTACATTTATCTTAATGTATGAAGACTATAGTATGTTATTAAATTATAAAATAACCATATTAATATTTATGATATCAGACATTATTCATTTATGACATTATACTACCCATTTAATAATAATTTCAATGTTATATTAATATTTCTGGTAATAATCGCTTTCTTTATCGTATGTGTTTTAACTTGTTACTCTTGATTGTATCACTTAGATCATGATTTAAATACATCCAGAATATAAAACATTATTTAAATAACCTATATATTTAGAATATAAATATGTATAATATACATATATATGAAATGGAAAACACTGTTTATGGAGACGGTAGTTCGTACTTACGCATAAACATTGTTTCTGTTTCCATATATTATTGAACAGATGTAAGTGAATAAGATATATGTAAGTACATAAATACTTATATATATAAATATATATATAACTCTACTATCATTATTATGTCATATATTAAATACTTAGTAGTAATATATATTTTTATAATCGTCGATGAATGGTGAACATGGAAATGAATCTCATCGCGTCGTGGAGGCGGTAATTCGTACGTACGCACTAGTGAAAATATCATTCTATTTATATTAAAATAATATATAATTGGATTGTGTATCATATATAAAAAATAATTATCATGATATATTTATTATATAAATTAATTACACTTCATTATTATACCCATCCAAATAATAATGTTTTGAATAACAATTACACCACAACGTGGAGACGGTAAGATGTACGTACGCACGTATGGGGACATGTCATTAAAATGATGGACAAAATACTGAATATGTTTGTACAATATTTATAATAACATCATAGTATATATAATATACTGTAGTTATTATTTTATAATCGAAATAAGAAAGAAAGAAGAAGTGGAAGAAGAAAGGAACTTGAAAGAGGGTAGTGAAAACATTACCTCTTCTTAATGTTCTTCCTTTTGATTTGATCTAAAGGTCTCCTTAGGTTGGCTTTCTGATCAAAATAAGGAATCTAGGTTGAAGTGAGGGAATATGAGAGGATATTTTGGCAGTGTTTGGCTGAACCAAAAGGCTTTGAAGGTATGAATTATTAGTTAGAAGTGGTGTTCTTTTATAAGGGGGTGGAAGGGCTCTTTAGGAAATACTTAATGTTTTATTTTATAATAAATTCATATTCAGATTGTAATGGCTCCAAATAGGATTATTTAATGTCTAAGGTGGGGATGGGTCGAAAACCACTAAAACAATATGTTCTAGACAGGTTTGGTTCACTTTATTAGCATTATCATTTATATTTCACTCTCTTAAATAGATTGCATTTACCATGTCTCTTTGTATTTTTATATTATATAGTTAATAAACATTCTATATACTTCCAAGAGACCCCCATGTGGTCCAATAATGATATAAATATCATTATATAAGTCACTTATCCAAAATATAGATTTTTAGGAATAGAATATCAATTAATAATATAATATCTGTTTTAAAAACTCTTCTATGTCAATTTTGACACTATTTTATAATTGAATTTTTTAAAGTCTTAAAAACATTATTAATTCGAATCAAATTCATTTATGAAATCCTAAAATTTTATATTATCCAATAAAATTCGTGGATGTTATCAAAACTTTCAAATTATATTTATTTTAAAATTTATAAAACCAATTATTAGATTCATTCATTAATAAGGATAATACTGCATCATTATTTTGTCATAAATAAATTTAATTATTCAATTTCAAAAAATTATAAATAAAATAAAATTATGTATAAAAACATTTTTCTCTCTAATTAATATTTATAGTAGAAAATATTACATATATAACCCAAGGTAAAAATTGTTTTTCTAAAAGATATATGCTTATGTCATTTTTGTATTTACTTTAACTTAATTACTATAAATTGTCCTTATCACCTACAAGTGGCTCAATGGGGAACCAAAATCGACCAAAAGATGCCCATGGTTGGACATATAACTACAAAAAAGGTTAGGACACGTTTTAGGGTAAATTAATGTTATTATAATATTATTTTTTTACCCTTATTTACAAGATTTACCTTTTAACCATGGAAAATAAAATATTTACCGAAGTAATTATTCAAAATGTATAAAAATAAAAGTTACCTATTTACAAAATTTGGACCTCATGATTATAAATTTGGAATAAATTTTTCTAAATTCAAAACACAGAAGTGGAAGAAAATAATTTAAAATTAATTCCCATTGTTAAAACAAAAAGCCTGTTTTTAAGAGATAATAACTATAGAAAGGTTGGCACTTGCTTATGTCCAGTTTAAATGTGAAATTATTTCCAATGACCAAAATTGGATTAAATGGTAAAAATATAATCTAATTATACTTTAAAACCACTAAAATTCATAATTTATCACTATTAACTATTTCGATTAAAAAAGTTGTTTTTAATTAAAATTTAGTAATTTTCATTATTATTCAAAATATGAAAGTTATCAAAAAATTACCAAAAATTCACCATAAGATAATTTATATATTACAAATCCAAATATTAAGTCTATTTTACCAAATTAAAAATATAGGAATTGCATTTACTAATTTAAAATTAATTCCAGTTGTTAAAACCTAAAAGCATATTTTTAAGAAACAATATCTATCAAAAGATTGATACTTGTTTATGTCCAATATCAAAGTGAAATTAATCACAATGACAATTTTTGGTTTAAATTGTAAATATATAACCTATTTATACTTCCAAACCCTTAAAATGTATAATTTTATAATATAAAATATTTTGATTTAAAAAGTTTTTTTTAGTTAAAATATAGTATTTTTTACTATTGACCCAAAATATGAATGTTATCGGAAAAACACCAAAACATTATTGAAACTAAGTTCTTATGTCCCTATTCTAAATAAGAAGTTTATTTTTTCAAATTTAATATATAAAAGATTGAAATATTGGATTTAAAAAGGCCTTTCCATTAAAAGGCAGTAAAATTTCTTTTTTTGAAAAATACTTCTTTTATCTGAAAAAAATGTATTTGTTCATATATTATGTTTAAGAAAATCATAATATAGATTATAAAATTATAAGGATTATATAATGTTCAAAATTTAGTTAATATTATTCCTAACTACTTTTTAATAGCTTGTTTGGTAAGTCATGGTGCGCTAGAACTCAATGTTGTGTGTAGTGCAAGTTATTGAATTACATTGAAAAATAACCTATAGTGAAATCTTGGGGTTTTAAAATCTTCCATAAATAAATTGGGTCCTCGCAATTTGAAATTATTTTTCGATAATAAAAGGTTGAAAATAGAAAATAACTTTGTGAAAACCCACATCAGAAATTAGGTTAATAAAATTTAGTCTTAATAAGAGGAAAAGGGAAATGAAAGGGTCACCACCAAATTATGATCTCGATTTGGAGAACATTGGAGGAAAATAGAGACATATAACTGAAGGGAAAAAGTAAATATTTATAGGTAGTGATTGAGGTCATCAATCACAAAAAATTGTATAATTGAGGGACTTAAATTAAAAAATCTATGATGATTTAAAATACCATCGGTTCAACAAAAAATATGGCATTTGGAAAACAGATTTTTTGTTTTAAATCCCTTCACTAAAGAATAAGAATTAATTTTTTCATAGAATAAGAGATGAAGAAAAATATATACTTGACATGTAGAGTCCCATAATTTAACTAATTTCTACCACACACTCATCTTTCACTCTAAAAGATAATAGAACATAAAAATAATACTCTATTTATCCTATTCATTTAGAGTTCAATGAAAATGAATTTATAATTCATCTAACAGATTTTGTTTTAAAAAATGATAAATTATTCAATCTAGGACATCATGTGGTCCAGTGGTAGGTGATACACCCTTCTCACCCTTCAATTGCGGGTTCAAGTCTCACGACCTTACCAGATGCGACGGGTTGCAGCCCAACCTCCAGGTTGTCCTTTTATGGCAATCCAAAATTAATCTCAAACTAGAATTATCCAAAATAATTCTATCCAAACTCACAGTCCAAAATTTATAAGGATGGTAAACACAATGAAGATCATTTTTTCTGCGTAATAACATTTGAACAACTTCATCATTTATTCTATTAAAAAACTGCAACATCCTGAATTACAGTAAAACCTTATTGATTACATTCATGATCCCTTATTACTTATAAAATAACTGATATAATACTTCTATACAAAATTTTTTTAAACTCCAACAATGATGGAATATACAAATCATTAATCAATTTCATGGTATTCAAGAATATCCAATATAATTTATCCAAATCAATCATGTATTATTCCCAAATCAGTACCTTAGTATCAGAACCATATTATGGTTTATCTTTATCTCAACCATATAATTTCCCAAAACTTAACCTGCAATTGAGTCACTTTTCTTGGTTCCACACAATCTCAAGTCCTTAATGAAATAATACTGCAGTACTATCCTTATATACTCCATAATTATTATAACTTGTACATTGTTGATACAAAACTCAAATGGCATAATTCCTTAATAACAACATAAAAACTCTTATCATTCCTCCTCATCTATGGTAGTATCATAACTTGATAATTATCCAATAACATCATTTAGGGCATACTATGATGATTTGGACATTGGTTCGTGTAGTGTCCCAACTCCTTGCAGATGAAGCATTGTACATTTGAAACATTTTTCATACCCTTGTCGTCACGAACATGGTGTCCTTTTTCTCCACACTTATAACAAACTCCCATTCCCTTCAGGAAAGTTACAGGGTGTTTCTTCCCATAGTTATCACATATGGGAAAATTCTTCTTTTCCCACTTACCTTTGTCAATCATTCTCTCTTCCATCCTTTTCTTCTCATGCTTCCCTTCAAAGCCATAGGACTCAGGGAATTATTTACTTATCTTATTAACACATGATACTATTTATTCATATGTTAAGAATACATGGGAGAATACTTCCCTCTAAATGTGGTTTTAATACCATGAAAGATATGATCCTTCTTACTCTTTGGATCATACATATTGCTGGAGTTCATATTCCTTCTATTGGGCACCATTTCTATACAATAGCAAAAACTAGGTCAATTTATGAATTATAATTAATAATTCCAAACTTGTAAAATACCTAATGTAAATTGAATGGTTTATGGATATAATCCATAATCATAAATATGTTTTCATTGAGGAAGTATATACTCATAAACCATTCGTAATGGTTTGTAAAGAAAATGAGAATTATCCTAAGCATATCCCCAAGGAGTGTCATAACCAAGAGTGAAAAAAGGCCCATTGTGGTGCACCAATTCCCGTCTGAGTCTAGCTTAAAGCGGTGTATTTGGGTTTTACCCCTAGGTACATATGTGGCAGAGCCCCCTCTACCTGCTCGTATCCAAACATGGATGTATTGCTGGGAAAACTCACAAAATCTCTATAATTCCAAAATTCTAGGAAGTTCTTCAATACTGATCTTCAAAGTCCACATTAGGTCTATGTGATCTAATCAGAGTTTATATAAATATAGATTCCAAGTTTTTTAATAAACATCCTATGATATCAACTATAATGCCCCGAACCTAGTTACCTAGATTCAGTGCATTATTACATAACATTGGAATGATCACATGGAAATCATGTCTTGGAATCCTGATCAGTTTAGTATTATTGGAAACAAGATTCATACATAAGTTTAACTTTACATCTTGAAGAGTAATACAACACAAATATATTTCATTAGAAAAATTCAAGCCTCCAAGATTATGCCTCTAGGTCAATCATAACTAACTTCTTTATATCCTGGGAAAATGAAACATAAGAAAGGGGTGAGCTCAAATTATCAGTAAGGGTAAGTAATACAGTGGAAAATGACAAAAATAATAAGCATGGTAAATAATTGAAACCACATTCCATTTCCAATAATAAACATAAATACTTTTATGACAAGAATGTGAGTTGAGTAAATAATTCCATAATTAAACATAATCATGGGTATCATACTAGTCTAATTCCTAATGAACCATCAATATTATTTCCCTAATGAGGGAATGTATAATGCCGGACATTATGAAACTTTTTGTCAAGGCCTCCACCAAGACGTCTAAAAATGATTAAGGCCTCAGCCAAAACCATAAATCAAATTGGGAAAGGGCCTCGTCCAATTCCACGTCTAGTTGTCTCATGATACCTACCTATGCTTTGAGGAGCTATAGTGGGATCCTCTCGTCACTTACTAAGTCTAATACATTCCTCATATGAAAAGGATTAAACATATCATAAACATTGATATTAAAACTATCATACAAAATTTTAATACATTAACCATAAATCATGAATGGTATAAAAATAGAACCTCCATAGTAAAAAATATCACAAAACCTTCATTAAAATATGAAGGTTTTGTATCATAATAAATCAACTCCAAATAAACCTAAAATCCATCAAATGATGTTGACATAGATGAAATCAATACCATTTTTAAGGAAATATCTCTTTCTGTTTTGAAATAATTTAAGGGACAAATAATTATAAAATAAAACATTTACTTTGAAAATATTCTTATAATCTTGTAAGATAAGCTTCGATGAGTTTATAATGGCAGAAAATAGCTGCAACCACAATATAAGTTAAAAAATGACATTCTTATCTTAATTTTGTCGAAAAGGTTAAAAAGGACCTTGATTGGAAAACAGTGGAAATATTCCTTTATAAACATATTATAAAAAGTCAAACAAGGTTATAAATGAATTTAAACCATATTCTGTAAAAAATTAAGAATTTTTTGAAATTCATTTTTAGGAAACATGGATGTGGATGATAAAGGGTTCCCAGTAGATAATAATTTATAAACAACCTCAGATAATGAAGAGATTGTGAAATAAACCCTTACCAATTTGGTAACTTACAAATCATACACCCCATGAAAGAAGTATCATACCATGAATATGTAAATACACATATATTAAAGTGTATTACACAAAGAATACAATTATGGGTATTACATAGACCACACAAAAGGTAATAGTGGCAATATGAAAGGAATCTCACAGAATAAGGAGTGAGATGAAAAACCCCTTACCTTGCACTTTCCTTTAGTTGAGGGTACATTTAATCTCCTGTATGAAGAGTATAGTACATATTTAAATTATACCAGAACCATATTAATATTTATGATATCATACATTCTTCATTTATGAATTTATACTCCCAATTTAATAATAATTTCCATGTTATATTAATATTTCAGGTAATAATAGCATTCTTTATCATACGTGTTTTAACTTGTTACTCTTGATTTTATCACTTATATAATGATTTAAATACTTCCATAATATACAAAAGTATTTAAATATCATATATATTTAGAATATAATTATGTATAATAGACATATATATGAAATGGAAAACACCATTTATGGAGACGGTAGTCCGTACGTACGTATAAACGCTGTTTTTGTTTTCATATAGTATTGAACGGATGTAAGTGAAGAAGATATATGTAAGTACATAAATACTAATGTATATATATATATATATATACAGTATAATTTATATTTCATATATTAAATACTTATTAGTAATATATATTTTTATAATTGTCGATGAATGGTGAACATGGAAATGAATCTCATCGCGTTGTGGAGACGGTAATCCTTACGTCGCACGAGTGAAAATATCATTCCTTTTATATTAAACTAATATATAATTGGACAGTGTATCATATATAAAGAATCATTGTCATGTTATATTTATTATATACATGAATTATACTTCATTATTATACCCATCAAAATAATAATGTATTGTATAACAATTACAACACGACGTGGAGACGGTAAGCCGTATGTACACACGTATGTTGACATGTCATTCAAAGGATGGATGTAATACTGAATATGGTTGTACAATATTTATAATAACATCATAGTATATATAAGATACTATAGATATTATTTTATAATGAAAATAACAAAAAATTAAGAAGTGGAAGAAGAAATGAACTTCAAAGAGGGTAGTGAAAACATTACCTCTTCTTCAGGTTCTTCCTTTTGATTTGATCAAAAGGGAAAATTAGGTTGTATTTATGATAAAACTAATGCCTCTAGGTTGAAGTGAGGGAATCTGAGAAGATATTTGGGAAAGTTTTGGCCGAACCAAAAGGCTTTGAAGTTATGAATAATTGGTTAGAAGTGGTGTCGTTTTATAAGGGGGAGGAGGGGCTCTTTAGGAAAAACTTAAAGTATTATTTTATAAAAAAATTATATTCGGTGTCTAATGGCTCCAAACTGAATTATTTAATGTCTATGGTAGTGATGGGTCAAAAAACTCTCAAGAAATAGGTTTTAGACAGGTTTGGGTCACATTATTAACTTTATAAATTATATTTAACTCTTTATTAAATAGTTTTACATTTACCATGTCTCTTTGTATTTTTATATTATATAGTTAATAAACATACTATATTATTTTAAGAGACTCGCAAGTTGTCCATTAATGATGCACCTATCATTATATAATTCTCTTGGCCAAACCTTATACTTTTACGATTATAATATCAATTAATAATATAATATTAGTTTTAAAAACTCTTTTATTTCAATTTTGACACTATTTAATAATTGATTTTTGTTAAAGTCATAAAAAAAGTTATTAATTAAAATAAATTATTTAAATAAATCCTAACATGTCATATTAGCCAATAGAATTCTTTTATGTCATCATACTTTTCAAATTATATTTACTTTAACATTTATAATACAAATTATTTGATTCTTTCATTAATAAGGAAAATACTGCATCATTATTGTGTCATAATTAATTATAATAATTCAATGTCTAAAAATTATAAATAAAATAACATTATGTATAAAATAGTTTTATCTTTCTAATGAATATTAATAGTAAAAAATATAACACATATAACCCTATGTAAAAATTCTTTTTAAAAAGATATATGCTTATGTCATTTTTGTATTTATTTTAACTTAATTAATATAAAGTGTTCTTATCACCTAAAAGTAGAACCATGGGGTCCCACAATCCACCAAAAAATTACCATGGTCGGACATTTATCAAAAAATATGGTTAGGACATGTTTTAGGGTAAATTGATATTATTATAATATTATTTGTTTACACGTATTAACTGGATTTATCGTATAACCATGGTAAATAAAATATTTACCGAAATAATTATTCAAAATGTCTAAAAATAAAATATACAGATTTAAACAATTTGGAACTACTGATTCTAAATATCGAATCCATTTTTATAAATTTATAACATATAAGTGGCAGAAATTAATTTAAAATTAATTCCCGTTGTTAAAACAAAAACCGTGTTTTTAAGAGATAATAACTGTCAAAAGATTGGCACTTGCTTATGTCCAGTTTAAATGTGAAATTATATCCAATGACAAAAATTGGATTAAATGGAGAAATATAATCCAATTATACTCTAAAAAGCCTCAAATTCATAATTTATAACTATCAATTATTTAGATTTAAAAAGTAGTTTTAAATTAAAATTTAGTAATTTTCACTATTCATCAAAATATGAAAGTTATCAAAAAATTACCAATAATTCAACCTAAGTTAATTTCTATATTCCAAATCCAAAAATGAGGTCTATTTTACCAAATTAAAAACATATAAATTTTCATTTATTAATTTAAAATTAATTCCTGTTGTTGAAACCAAAAAGTGTATTTTTATGAAACAATATCTATCAAAAGATTGATACTTATTTATGTTCAACCTCAAAGTGATATTAATCACAATGACCAGCGTTGTGTTAAATGGTAAAAATATAATCTATTTATACTTACAAACGATTAAAATGTATAATTTAACAATATAAATTATTTTGATTTTAAAAGTTGTTTTTAGTTAAAATATAGTATTTTTCATTATTCACCCAAATATGAAAGTTATCAGAAAAACACCTAAACATTATTGATACTAAATTCTTATGTCCCGATTCTAAAGATGAATTTTATTTTGTCAAATTAAATATATAAAAGTTTCAAATATTTGATTTAAAAAGGATTTTCCATTAAAAGGCGGTAAAATTACATTTTTTTAAAAATACTTCTTTTATCTGAAAAAATTAATTTGTTCTTACATTATGTCTAAGAATCTCATAATATGGATTCTAATATTATAAAGATTATATAATGTTCACAATTCAGTAAATACTATTCCTAACTGCTTTTGAATGGCTTGTTTGGTAAGTCATGGTGCGCTAGAACATAGTGTTTCTTGTAGTGCATGTTATTGAATTACTTTGAAGAAATAATGTACTATGAAATCTTGGGGTGTTATAGTACAAACATTTTCATTACTATATCCATCCTATAAATGACAATGTCCCCATACGTGTGTACATACAGATTACCATCATCTCGTCGTGGTGTATTCTGTTATTCAAAAACTTCATTATTTGGATGTGTATAATAATGAGTATAACTGATATAAATAATAAATATATCATGTTAATGATTCATTATATATGATATAAAATCCAATTACATACTATTTCACCATCAATATAAAGTTATTGTCGCTCGTGCGTACGTACGGATTACCGTCTTCAAGACGTGATAAGATTCATTCCCACGTTCACCATTCAACGATGATTATAAAAATATATATTATTAATAAGTATTGTAATATATGACATTATAGTGCTACTAGAGACATATATTTATATATGTGTGAACTTGTATATATCTTATTCACTTACTTGTGTTCGATACGATATTAAAACAGATACATGGTTTAGGCACACTTACGGCCTACCGTCTCCAAAAACAGTGCCTTCCATTTCATATCTATATATCTATGATAAATATTTATATTCAAAATATAAATGATATATAAATCAAGCTTCATATTCTTAAAGTATTTAAATTTTGATATAAATTATACAATCAAGAATTATATGTTAAAACATGTATGATAAAGAAGACGATTATTACCCAAAATGTTAATTTAACATGGAAATAATTATTAAATGCGTATTATAAAGTGATTAATGAATCATGTATGATATAATAAATATAAATATGGTTCTGGTATAATTTAATAACATACTATGATCATTATACTAGAAGTTAAATTTACCCTCAACTAATGGAATGTGCAATGTATGGGTTAATTCCTCAATCTCGTTATCATTCAAGATTGTTTATGGGTATGTTTTCTCTGGGACATATTTATTATCAATGTCCATGTTTCATAAAATAATTTTCAAAGGGATTATTTTTAATTGAAACTTATATTAAAACATAATTTTAAAAAATTTAAATATTTATTCTTCTATATAATTCACATTAATGTTCATGTTGTCAATTTGTTTTTTAAGGATTTATTTATATGGAGATGAATATTTTTAAAATGTTAATTCCATTCAAACGTTTCAAACTAGTATGGGAGACTTTAGTATAAAAATGTTTTTAAATGACTTCATTTCTAAATTGTGTGACTTTTAAATGTTTTCATGAAAAAATGATATTTCTCTTAAAGTGTTTTACTAATCATTTTCATCTATTTCATCATCATTTGATGGATTTAAAACTTGTTGGAAGTAGACTTATTATGATACAAATCTTCCATATTGTATTGAAGGTTTTGTGATATGTTTGACTATGGATGTTTTATTTTTATACCATTCATGGTTTATGGATAAAGTATTGACATTTCATATGATAGTTTTAATACGAATGTATATTTATGTTTCAACCTTTTCATATGAGGAATGTATTGGACATAGTAAGTAACGAGTGGAGCCTGCTATAGCTGCTCGATGCATCGGTAGGTCTCACGATACAATTAGATGTGGAATTGGTAGAGGCCATTCCCAGTTTTGATATATGGTATTTCCCGAGGCCTTAATAATTTTTAGATGTCTAGGCTGAGGCCTTAACAGAAATTTTATAATGTCCAACATTTTACATTCCCCAATTATGAAAATATTATAAATGGTTCTTATTGTTATTCGACTAATGGAATACACAGGACATAGTTTTATTGTGGCATTATTTACTCATCTTATATTCCTTCCATAAAGTGTCCAAGTTAATTATTTGTAAAGGCATGTGTTTTATATTATTCACCATCCATATTGTTTATGTTACTTTCTTTTGAATTGCTTACCCTTACTAAGAATTTGAGATAACTCATTTCTTATGTTTTGTTTTCGCAGGATTCCAAGAAGTGTATTACGGTTTATAAGAAGGGTTAAGCTTGGGGATTAATGGTGTGATCAAATGATTATGTAGTGTTTTATTTTCGAAGATGTAATGTAACATTCATGTATGTAATCTATTTTCCAAGACTTCTAAAGAGATCAGTCCTTCAGCACTTGATTCTTGGTAATCATACAAATGTTATGTAATAATGAACCATCTCAAGGTAACTAGGGTTAGCGATTTACATTTGGTATCATAGGATGTTTATTACAAACCATGGAAATAAATTTTGATAAACTCTGATTAGGAAACATTACACTAATATAAACATTGAGGATTAGTATAGAATAAATTTTTAAAATTTTGGTACAATAGAGATTTTGTGAGTTTTCCAAGCAATACAACCCTGTCTGGATATGAGCAGGTAGAGGAGGCTCTAGAACCGATGTACCTATGGGTAAAACCCAAAAACACAACATTGAGCTATACTCGAAGGGGAACTGGTGCACGACAATGGGCCTTGCTGTACTATTGGTTACGATACTCCCGAGGGATATGCTTAGGATAATTCACATTTTCATTACAAGCCATTATGAAGGATTTAGGAGTAATTACTTCCTCAAAGAAAACATTTTTTATGATTATAGATTATATGGATAATATTTTCTATTTAAATTAAGTATTCTAAAAATTTCAAATTCTACATTTCAATTCATAAATCTAACGTAGTTTATTCTATTGTTTAGAAATGGAACCCAGTAGATGGAATGAGATATCGATCAATACGCATGATCTAAAGAGTAAGAATGATCATATATTTCATTATGATAAGACAAAATTTATAATGTAAATAGTATCCGATGTATTATAATCATATGAAAAATTGTATCACATGTTAATATGATATGTAATGAATTCTCAGAGTCCTATGACTTTGAAGGGAGGACAGAGAAGAAAAGTAGGGTAGAGAGTTAGATGGATAAAGGGAAGAGGGTAAAAATAGATTTTCCCATATGTGCTAATTGGGGAAATAATCACCTTTATAAATTATTTTAGGGAATGAGAGTTTGTTAAAAGTGTGGATAAAAAGGACACCTAGTACGTGATTTCAAGGGTAAGAAAATGGTTTTAACGGTACAATAGTTCATCTGCAAGGAGTTGGGACACTACGCGAATCAATTTCCAAATCATCAGAGTATTCCCCAAATAAAGCTATTGGATATTAATCAGGTTTTGATACTACCAAATATGAAGAGGAATAACTAGTGTTATTCCGTTGTTATCAAATAATTATTTAATTTTAGTGTTCTATCAACGATGTAATGGTGAAATTAATTATTGAAATAAATAAGGATTGTATTATAATGCTATTTAATTGAGGATTTGTGATTATATGATACTAAGAAATATGAATCAACAGCAAGTAAAACTTTTTGGAAAATACATGGTTGAAGGAACGATAAATCTTAATATGGTCTTGATACTGAGGTAGTTATTTTTGAATAAGATATAGTTGATTTTGATAAATTATATTTAATATTCTTGACAACCTTGGATCTAATTAATGGTTTGTATACTCAATCATTGTTGGAGTTTTCAACATTTTTTTGATATGAGGAGTATATCCAGTATTCTACAAAGAATAAGGGAGAATAAATTTAATCAAAAAGGTTTTATGGTAATTTAATTTTTTACCCTAGTTTAATAAATACATGATGAACGTATTCACATGTTATTACAAAGCAAAAAGGATCTTTATTGTATTTACCATCCTTATAAATTTTGTATCTTGAGTTTGGGAAGAAGTATTTTGGATAATTCTAATGTTTGGAATCGATTAATCATGACATTGGAAACTATTTTTAAGGTTAAATAATTTCATGTTATTGCTTTGGGATTGTCTTAGAAATGAAAACCTAGAGGTCGGACGACAACCTATCATGTCCGGCAAGGCCGTGAGACATGAACTCGCATCTAAAAGGTGACAAGGGTCGATCACCTACCACTGGCATACACGATTTCCTGGTTTTTATATTGTAGTTTTTTAGATATTATTACAAATGAATTCTAAATTCAATATTTTTGGAACCCTATTGGATTAATACAAATAGAATATTTTTTAATTCTATTATCTTTTAGAGTGAAATATGAGTTTGTGGTAGGAATTAGTTGAAGGATGAAACTCTACTAGTCAAGAATATATTTTTTCCTCTTATTATATGAATAAATTAATTCTTAATCATTACAGAAGGGATCTTATGACCAAAAATGTGTTATCCTAATACCTTAATTTATATTGAACCAACGATATTTTAAATCATCATAGATTGATGTCATTGAGGACATCAATTTTACAGTTGTTTGTGATTGATGACCTCAATCATTCAGTATATATATCTATTTTTTTCTCAAATTATGTGTCTCTAATTTCCACCAATGTTCTCTTAATTGAGATCATAATTTGGTGGTGACTTTTTCATTTCCCTTTCCTTCTTATTATGAAGACATTTTATTAACCCAATTTTAGATATGGGTTTCCCATAAAGGTTTTTTCCTATTTTAACATTTTATTTTAAAAAACCATTTCAAATTGTGAGGATGAAATTTATTTAAGTAGGGAAGAATGTAACACCCCATGATTTCATAGTATGTTATATCTTCAAAGTATTTCAATAACTTGCGCTACATGCAATACCGAGTTCGAGCGCAACATGACTTACGAAACTAACAATTCAAAAAAGTGGTTATGAATAGTATTAACCACATTTTAAATTTTATATAGCCTTTATATTTTTAACATTCACATTTGGTGTTTATTAAACATAATATATGAAAAACCAAAATTTTAAGATAAAAGAGGTATTTTCCATAAATGTAGTTTTATGCATTTTAATGGTGAACCCTTTTTAAATTCAATATTTTACAAAATTATATATTAAAATTAGTGAAATTAAATTCATATATATAATTGGGACATAAAAATCTAGTTTGGATAAATTTTTTCTACCTTTCTGATATGTTTCAAATTATGATGAATAGTAACCAAAATACTAAATTCTAATTAAAATTAACTTTTTTAATCAAAATAATTAATAGTGTTAAATTATACATTTTAATTGTTTTTAAGTATCATTATATTATATTTTTATCATTTAATATAATTTAGGTCATTGGAGGTAATTTTACTTTTAAATTGGTCATAAACAAGTGTCAATCTTTTGATAGTTATTATTTCTTAAAAAAAGGGTTTTTGTTTTGACAACGAGAATTAATTTTAAATTAATTTTTTCTACTTATGTGTTTTGAATTTAGAAAAAGTGGATCAATATTTGGAATTAGGAGGTCCAAATTGTGTAAATAGTTAAATTTAATTTTTATACATTATGAATAATTATGTCGGAAAATATTTTATTTACCATGGTTAAAGGGTAAATCCGGTAAATAGGGGTAAAAGTAATATTATAATAATATTAAATTACTTTAACAGGTGTCGTATTCCTATTTTTTGATACATTTCAGGCCATGAGCATCTTTGGTACTATTTTTGGACCCCATTGAGCCACATGGGAGGGATAATGACATTTTACATTAATTAATATCATGTAAAGAAAAGACTAAAAAATGAATGTATCTTTTAGTAAAATTTTTTTATAAGGGGTTATATAATTTATCTATTAGAATATAAATATTAAATGAAAAAATAATAATAATTCCTACATAATGGTATTTTTTTACACTTTTTATACATTATATAATTTTATTTATTTATGACACAGTGACGATGTAGTAATTACCTTAATAAAGAAATATAAAAATAATTGATATTATAAATATCCAAATAAATGTAAATTGAGACTTACGATAAATTAAACCAATTTTCTAGGTTAATATGACATGTTAGGGCTGGTTAAATAAATTTTATTTTATGTAATAAATTTTTCATTGCTTTCAAAATAATAAAATACTAAATAGTGTAAAATTTGACATAATTGAGTTTTAAAGAAAATACTATATTATTAAATGATATAACAGTACTAAAAATATAATGTTTATAAAAAAGACTTATATAATAATATATATGAAATTAATGAACCACTTGGGGTTCAATTGGAATTTTATAGTCAGTTTATTAACCATATAATATAAAAATATAAAAAGACATGGTAAATGTCATACTATTTAACTAAGCGATAAATAAAAAAATAAGGTTAATATGAAGACCTAAACCTGTCTAGAACCTATTGGTTGGGATTTTGTCGACCCATCCTCACCTTATCCTCTAAATAATTCATTTTGGAGAAATTAGAAACAGGAAATGATTTTATTATAAAAGAATATTTAAAACTTTTCCTAAAGTGTCCCTCAACTCTCTTATAAAAGGGCACTTCCCCTTCTCCTAATTTCAAACCTCTAAAGCATTTTAGCTCGTCCAAACCCTACCATAATATCCTCTTAACTTTCTCCCTTCATCATATATGACTTCCATTGGTCCGAAATCAAACTTATGGAGCCCTTTTGATCAAATCAAAAGGAAGAACCCGAAGAAGAGGTAAATATTTTATCACCTCTTTAAATTTATTTTCTTCTTCCACTTCCTATTTATTTGATGTTTCTATTATAAGATAATAAATCCATTATCATCTATATAATATGATGTTATTATAAAAATGTTACAACCATTTTCATTACTTTACCCATCTTATAAATGACAAAATCACCATACATGTATACGTACTGATTACCGTCTCCATGATGTGGTGAAGTTTGTTATTCAAACGCATCATTATATGGATTGGTATAATAATAAGTATAACTGATGTAAATAATAACTATAACATTTATTGATTCTATATATATGATATAACATCCAATTACATACTAATTTCTCATCAATATAATGATATTATCCCTTATGCGTACGTACGGATTTCCGCCTCCACGACACGGTGAGATTGATTCCCACATTCACCATTCAATGATGATTATAAAAATATATATTATTGATAAGTACGTAATATATTGAATCATAATTCTATTATATATATATATATTTATATATGTATGTACCTTCATATATCTTATTCACTTACTTCGGTTCAATACGATATGAAAACGGAAACAATGTTGATATGTACATACGACCTACTGTCCCAATAAACAATGGCTTCCATTTCATATATCTATCTATTATAAATATATATATTCTAAATATATATGATATATAAATCACGGTTTATATTCTAGAAGTATTTAAATCATCATCTAAATGATATAATTAAGAATTAGAAGTTAAAACATGTACGATAAAGAAAGAGATTGTTACCCAAAATGTTTATTTAACATGGAAATCATTATTAAATGGGTAGAAAAAAGTCATAAAATAATCATGTATTATATAATATATATTAATATGGTTCTGTTATAATTTAATAACATATGACGGTCATTGTAAGTTAGTTTAAATTTACCCTTGACCCAAGGAAAGTGCAAGGTAAGGGTTAATTCCTCAATCTCATTATTTTTAAAGATTGTTTATGGGAAAGTTTTTACTGGGACATATATATTATCAATGTCCCTGTTTCATAAAAGAATTTTCAAAGGGATTATTTTTATAGGACTCCATTATTAAAACATCATTTTAAATGTTTTAAATATTTATTATTTTAAATCATTTTCATTAATGTCTATGTTTTCAAAATGTTTTTAAAGGATTTAATTATATAGACATGAATGTTTTTAAAATGTTAATTCTATTAAAAAGTTTCAAAAATGTTTTTAATTATATTAAAATGTTTTTAAAATGTTTTTAAAATGTTGACTCCGAAATGTATCTAAATGACTTCCTTTCTAAATTATGTGACTTTTAAATTTTTTCATGAAAAAGCAATATTTCTCTCATAGAGTATTACAAATCATTTTCATCTATATCATCTTCAATTGAGGGATTTTAAACATGTTTATAGTTGACTTATTATGATACAAATATTACAAATTTTTTTTGAATTTTTTGTGATATGGTCGACTGTGGATGTGTTATTTTTATACCATTCATTTTCTATGGATAAATTATTGACATTTCGTATAATTGTTTTATTAAGAATGTTTATGTTATGTTTCAACGTTTTCATATAAGAAATTTATTGTACATATTATGTGATGGGAGGAGCTTGTTATAGATCCTCGATGAATCGGTAGGTCTCATGATACAATTAGACATGAAATTGGCCGAGGCCTTTCCAAATTTTGATATTTGTTTTTGTCCTAGGCCTTAATCATTATTAGAAGTCTTGGTCAAGGCCATGGAAAAATGTTCAGAATCCCTGGAATTATACACTCCCCTGTTATGAAAATATTATTTATAGTTCATGTTGTTATTCAACAAGTTAAATACTCATGACTATGTTTTATTATAAAATTATTTACTCATCTCATATTCCTGCCATAAAATGTTCATGTTTATTATTTAAAAATGAATGTGTTTTAAATTATCCAACATTCCTAATGTTTATGTTACATTCTTCTGTATTTATTACCCTTACTGAGAATTTGATGTAATGACCAGACCACAGTTACCCAGATTCAGTTCATTATTTCATATCATTTGCATGATAAGAAAACATCACGTCTCAAAATACGAATTATTTTTTTGTTTTGGAAAATACTACATATATTCTTATGTTTTACATTATATTATAAAATAAAAAACTATAACAACATAGTATTGGAAGGACACTCTCATATCCCTTAGAATATCCATGTTGGTCAATAATTATATACTTATTCACATCCTGGAAGAAATAAAACATAGAGAGGGGTGAGCTCAGATGCTCAATATAGATAACAATATAGAAGAAACATTCATAAATAAGCATAAACATTTAAGGGAATGTAAAACTAGAACAAAAGAATTTTAAAATTGAACATCAGAATAATATCGAAAAGGTAAAATCAAATAATTCCATTTAGTTATTTATATAGATATTTTACTAGTCGAATAACCACATGTAATATCAATAGCCACTTTGGTAATGATGGAATTAATAATGCCAGACTTAATAAACACATAGTCAAGGCCTTGTACCAAGACTACAAAAATGATTTTGTCCAGGCCTTATGCCAAGACACTAGTTTGTCACATGATACCTACTGATGCATTGAGGAGCTATAGAAGTCTCCACCCATCACTTACTATGTCTAATGCATTACTCATATGAAAAGGTTCAAACATAACATAAACATTCATATTAAAACTAAAATACTAAATGTCAATAATTACTCAATAAACTATGAATGGTGTGAAAATAACACATCCAAAATAAAACTTATCACAAAACCTTAAATAAAATAGGGAAGTTTAATATCATAATAAATCAACATCAATTATGCTAAAAAATCAATCGAAGGATGATGACATTGTTAAATCAAAACAATTTTTTAGAGAAATATATCATTGTATTTTGAAATCATTTAAAAGCCATATAATTATAAAAGTAATCATTTATTTTTAAAATAATAATATATTCTTTTAAGGGAAGCTTGGATGTTATTATAATAGTAGAAAATAGTCGGACCCACCGTATATGATAAAAAAAATATTCTTACCTTAATTTTGTTGAAAAGGTCACAAGGTACCTAGTTGGGAAAATGATAGAATGATTCCTTTAAAACCATTTTATAAAAAGTCAAAAAATGTTATAAATGACTTTAACCAATAATCTAGTAAATATTAAAAAAAAATTGGAATACATTTTTAAGAAATAGGGATATTGATCATAATGAGGTCATAGTAGATAATTACGTAAAAACAACCTCGGATAATAAAGAGATTGTGAAATTAACCATTACCTTGTACTTTTCTTTAGTCAAGGGTAGGTTAAATTCTTTAATAATGTTATAATAACTATTATTAAATTTTAAAAGAACCATATACATTAAAATGTTATCTTATATGATATACTAATATTGCTTTGTTAATGATATTTCAATAGTATCATCATTTCTGGTGTAACTAATCAATTTTCTATTATATGATTTGAAAAATTATTAATGTTCGTTATGGGTAATATGTATATTATTCATATTAAGAATGATATTAAGTCTTTAAACATTATTTCTAATCCTCAAATAAAAATTAGTCTTTAATGGATACGACAGGGAATGAATCTCATCGCGTTCATGGAGAAAATAATCCGTACGTATGCACGAGTGACAATATCATTCTTTTGATATTAAAATCATATATAATAGATGGAATTTATTATATAAAGAATCATTAACTTGTTATATTTATTATTAACATCAATTATGTATCATTATTATATGAATCCAAATAATAATGTATTGAATAACAACTACACCACAACATGGAGACAGTATTCCGTACGTACGCACATATGATGATATTTAGTTCATAGGATAGATAAAATAATTAACAAGGTTATAACATATTTATAATAACATAATAGTTTAAAAAATATATGGGAGTTTTTATTCTATAATGGAAAAAACATGGAAAGAAGAAGATGAAGAAGAAAATAACTTAGAAGATGTGATGAAATATTTACTTCTTCTTCATGTTCTTCTATTTTATTTGATCAAAATGGCTAAAAAGGATGTCTTTCAGACTAATGTAAGGAATCTAGGAATAAGGGAGAAAAGTTGATAGGATATTTGGGTAGGGTTTGGCCGAGCCAAATGGCTTTTAAGGTGTGAATTTGAGGGAAGGGGAAGTGCCCTTTTATAAGAGGGGTGAGGGGAACCTTAAGAAAAGATTGAAATATTAATTTTTAATAAAATCTTTTTCGGTTTTAATGTCTCCAAAATGATTTATTTAAATGATAATGTAGGAATTGGTTGAAATATTCTCAACCAATAGGTTTCAGTTAGGTTTGGGTCATTATATTAAACATATCTTTTAGATTTAACTCTTAGTTAATTAGTTTGACATTTTCCATGTCTCTTTGTATTTTTACATTATATGGTTAATAAACATACTATAACAAGCCAAGAGAACCCCAAGTGGTTTATTATTAATATATATAACCTTATATAAGTCATTTGGACAAACATTAGATCTTTAACAATATTATAAAAATTAATAATATAATATTTGTTTAAAGAACTCTTTTATGTCAATTTTGACACTATTTATTATTTTATTTTGGTCAAATTCATAATAGAATTATTAATTCAAAAAAATTATTTTAATCAACCATAACATGTCATATTATCCTAATTTTTTTTTAATTTATTTAAAGTCTCAAATAGCATTTATTTGGGTATTTATAATATCAATTATTTTAATATTTCATTAATAAAGTAATTACTGCATCATCATTGTGTCATAAATGAATTAAATTATTTAATGTATAAAAATTAAAAATAAAATAAATTTAAGTGGGAATATTTTTTAACATTATAATGAATATTTATAGTGTAACACCCCGAGATTTTATGAGATTTATTCTTTTTAATTTCTTTGATGTATTTTGTTGTACGCTACACTACGATTATCTTGCTCTATAGGAAACACCGTATTATCTTGTAGTATATAAAACACTATTCTTGGCATGCGTTACACACAAGAGCAACCTTCCTCGATAGCTTGCGTTGTATGAAATACCGAGTTTTACTAAACATCGATATTTTATTAAAATATTATATAAACTAGCCGTTAGGAATAGTAATACCCACTTTTTAAAATTTTATAAATTCTACCTTTCAAAATTGAATTCATTTTTTGATTCAGAATATCGAAATAAACCTAGGGTGAATTTTTGGTATTTTTCTGAAAACATTCAATTATTGATGAATAGTGAAAACACTGAGTTATTGGTTAAAACTGACTTTTTATTTAAATAATCATTTATTTTATTTAAATTTATTTTATGTCAAAATATATAAATATTACCTAAATAAGTTTTGTGTAATTCATTGGAGTCATTTTATAATAATTATATATATATATAAACATTTTATTGACCTTTTTACCGTCTTTTACCCACCTCCTCTAAGAATGTGAAAATTTACATATAACTTAATTTTAACACTTCTGTGAGTTGAATTTCTAAAATCTGAGAGACACGGTTAATATCAAGGAGTAAAATTTGGTTCAATAAGATAATATTAATTATTGGTGATTAATAAATTTTTACTTTTATTTACAACAGTTAAAAGTAAATAGGGTAATTAAGGGTAAAACGGATATTATTATTACCCTAAAAAAGTCCTAATTCTGTTGTCTAAGTATAATTAAACCGAAAACAACCTTAGGAATAAAATATGATCATATTTGGTCCACTTGGATTAGAATAAGACACTAATTATTATTTTATTTAAAGAAGAGTTAAAATAGTTAAAATCAATGTTTAATAACTAAAACATTTTTAATATGGGGTTATACAATAGATAAAATTTACTATAAGTATTCTTTAGAAATATAAAATTATTTCCTACATAATTGAATTCTATTTATATTTTTAGATATTAAATAATTTAATTTATATATGACACAATTATGATGCAGTAATTACCATACTAATGAAATATTAACATAATTGATATTATAAATACCCAAGTAAATGTAATTTGAGACTTTTTTTGAATGAAACTAATTTTATAGATTAATATTAAATATTATGGTAGGTTAGATGAATTTTGTTTTGATGTAATAATGCTCTTATTAATTTAGAGAAAACAAAATTCCAAATAGTGTCAAAATTTACATAAAAGTGTTCTTAAAAACAATATTATATTATTAATTGATATAAAAATATTAAAAATATATGTATTAGTCAAAATAATTATATAAAAATATATACTAAATTAATGAACCAATTGGGGTTTTATGGACAGTTTATAGTAAGTTTATTAACCATAATGTGTATGAATACAAGAAGACACATAAATTTTTAATTTTTTATCTTAGAGTAAAATCTAAATGATAAGGATAAAATGGTAACCTATACTTGTCTAAAAGATATTAGATGAAAGGATTTCAACCCATCCCAACTATATCCTTGAAATAAAACACATTGGAGCCATTATAAACCGAATATGAATTTATTATAAAATAATATTTTATGTTTTTCCTATGGTTCCCCTCACCCCGATTGTTAAAGGGAAATCCCCCTTTTCTCTAATTAACACCTACAAATTAATTTGTCTCAGAAAAACCCTACCCAAATAACCTCTCAACTATCCTCCCTTCATCCTATAGGCCTTCCATTATTCCGAAAGCCAACCTATGGATCCCTTTTGATCAAATCAAAAGGAAAAAACCAGAAGAAGAGGTATATATCTCACCACCTATTTCATGTTCCTTTATTCTTCCACTTCTTCCATCATTGTTGTTTCCATTCTAAAATAACAACTACAGTATCTCCAATATACTGTTATGTTATTATAAAAACATTATAGCCATATTAGTTATTTTATCCATCCTATAATGAAAAAGTCACCTCATGTGCGTACGTACGGCTTACCGTCTCCACGTCGTGATGTAGTTTGTTATTCAAATATTTATTCATTAAGATGGGTATAATAATGAGTATAAATGATATAAATAATAAATATAACATTATTATTATTATGTATATATGATATACCATCCAATTATATACTATTTTCACATGAAAATAATTATATTGTCGCTCGGGCATATGTACGGACTACCGTCTACATAAACGCGATGAGATTCATTCTCCATGATTAACTATTAAAGTATGATATTAAATAATATTTAATAATTAATAATGAATGATATGACATAATAATGATACTGGATTTATGTACATATATGTTTCATTTACTTAATTCCATTCAATTCAATGAGGAAACAGAAACAACATTTATGCATTCATACGTCCTACCGTCTCCATGAATGGCGTATTTCATTACATTTATCGATATATTATTTATATTATATTCTGAATATATATTATTTATATTTCATGTTTTAAACTGTAGATGTATTTAAATCATTATATAATTATAGATATAAATAACAACAAATCCAAACAAATACGATAAATGAAATGATTTTACATAAAACATGACTTTAACATGGAATAGACAATTGAGCAGGTAATATAAAGTCATAAGTGAATAATATATGATATCATAAATGTTATTATTGTTCTGTTACAAGTTAATAATATGTTTAAACCCACTTTACAGGTGTCTCATACACATACGGATGATATTGGACATAAGGTAAGGGATTATTTCAACTCAATTTTACTTCTGTGAGACATATGCCTTAATCACCACCTATTTCTATTGCATGGCGTTTATGCTTCCCATTAATGTTTTAGTATTTTTATTATGAATGAAATTATACATACATATGAATGTAATTTTCTTTTTTTTATGACACGTCTGATTTCACCGATTATAATTGGTATGGCATAATTGATCCAATCTCATTCTTATCCGAGATTGTTTATACGTAATTATTTACTGGGGTTATATTTTTCATCCATGTCAATAAAAATGTTTTTTATAAATAGTTTAATATTTTTCCATGTATTTTTAAAGTCATTTTTAGTCCTCATTAACTTTTTCTTTGTTTTATGGAAGGAATTATTCTTTTGTTTACAATACGTGGTACTTTTTGACTTTTCCATTAAAAGTATGAGGAGAATGTTTTTTTAACTTATACGGCATGAAAATATTTTTATAGTTTTATAATGCCTTATTTTCATGAAGCTTAATATACATGATTTCCTAACTATTTTCAAAAAAATCTTTTTATTTTAAAATTTCATGGCATTATTTGAAAAGAAAATTATTTTGAAAGAGAAAGGATATTTTCAACAAAGACTCATTTAAATTGTTTTATCAAAACTATTTCTCATCTAAGATGACATCATTTTGTATGTTTATGTTTCAAGTATAATGTCTATATTATCTACATGGTTTTATTTTTCTTATGATGAAATGATATCCATTTGATTTATATGGATAATGTTATGATGGGATGATGATTATGAATCCCATATTATTCATTGGGTTATGATGAATGATTTGTGTTTATTTTGTGGAACACATAAGAATGATTTCATTATGAAATTGGTGGGACCTGTATCTCCCTTTAATGCATTGTTTAATTATTTATATCTCATGAGATAGACATGAGTGTAACAACAAGTAAATCCGGTACAATTATACAGGGCTGGAATGGGAGGTAAACCCGATTCAGTAATGGACTTTGTCCACGATGATGGTCTTGGTAGAAATGCCTTGGAAACTATGGAAATAATATCATGTGCTTAATGGTTTTCCAAAATTACATGTTTTATTCCAATTCTATTTTATCAGGAATTATGTTCCATTATGATCTATGCCTTTTTTACTACCATGTTTAATGTCATTGTTCAATATTTTGATGTTTAAACATTATGTTCATGTTTTTTAAGTTCAAATGTATATGGGTTGTTTTATTTTCTCCATGCATACCCTTATTGGGCATTTAAGCTCACACTTTTTAGGTTTTCTTTTCCCCTAGGATATAAAGAATGGTTTTAGGTAGAAAAAAAGAATATATTTGTGGTAGATGTTGAAGATCTTTCACCATGATTAGAAGATTATGTTCTGAGTTTCCAAAGACACTAAACTAATATGGTTATTGGGTGTTTGTTTTGTAATGTATTATGTTTTCCAAAAAATTAATGTAATGTCCATGTATGTCAAGCTTTGAGTCTCTACAGTTGGTATTAGATCAAAGGTTTAGTCAACCATTAGAAAATTGGATGCGAAGACTTTAGTGAGATCCCTAGAGATATTTCTAAGTTATATCTTAGGATGTACTTAAGGTTAAGTATAAGTATAGCTTATAGTCCTCGAATTATGGTAATGTTAATAGAATTATACCTAAGATGTTAGAGATTGAATGTACTCTCCATTGATTATGCTGTTTTTATATTATGATTATTACCTCTCATACTATTCTTTTTGGGTTTTAAGAAATGGCAGGAAACAAGAGGATTCATGTAAATGGAGAATATAATGGACAATGGAATGACATTCTTCATGAGCAACCAAATGAAACTAGATTTGGATTTCCAAACAACGTTATTATGCCTAATCATCAATATCATAATATGATCAATAATATCAACTTTGGTAAGTATCCTGACTTGGCTAATAAGATAAAGAAGGAGTTTCATGATGATCATAGTGAAAATAAAGTTAAATTTCCCTCATGTAAATCATGTGGGAAGAGGCATCAAAGAGAATGTTTCAACAGAACTGGATGATGATTTGCATGTGGGAAAGAAGGACAAAAAGCTAGTAATTTCGAAGGAAAAGGCTCAATTAACTCCATGGACAAGGATAATAGTATTTCTAAGACAACATAAATGGTTAAATGTTTTAAATGTGGAATGTATGGGAATTATTCAATCCAATTCCCTAAGGGAAAGTCTAATGAAGAGAATCAGCCTGGTTGTATGGGTAGTATTTATGTTTTTTATGATGAAGAGAAAATAAATGATATATGCGATAAAAGAAGTTTAGAATCTAGGTTAATGTTTTATGAAGGTAGTGGAATGATTTCATGTTTATCAAGAATAATGTATGGTACTATGGAATAATGAAACATCTAAGGATTGTTACAATATTTTTTTCTTAAAGTATCTAAAATTATATGTTAAATGGTACCGGTAACCATGAAAAGTGATTGAAATATTTTTTGAAATCAGATGATATGAGCATAATGAAGGGATAAAGAGATAATGAAATGTATGATATTATTAATGACATTATATAAGAAAAAAGTGAAATCATGGTTTGAGTATATAGAAATTTTGGGATTTTAGTTTGTCGAAAGAGTTGATGTTTGATAGAATTCATGTTTTCGCAAAGATTCTATTGTAATTCATGTTTCAAGAGAATATATGATAAAGGTATTCACATGTTTATAATGTGACCAATACGATATAACTTATGATATACGTGGGATAAATGATGGTATTCACATCCATTGTTGACGACATTTCTAGTAATCGTTGTCTTTATACTATAATATTTTATTGAAGTATTTCGGATAAGACTAATGATTTAAAATGTATTATGTTGGAAATAAGATAATATTGTTTGAGGATAGAACCTTTTTTTAGATATTATTTCTAGAATGTTATAATAGTGTAGTTTTAGAAAAAGGAAAACCTACAGGATGGGTGACAACCCGTCGTGTCAGACAAGGTTGCGGGAATCGAACCCACAACCGAAGTGCGATATACCTTTATCGCCTACCTATGTCCTACAGGAAGTACCTAGTTAGTATAAACTTGTTTTAATTTATTAATAGGTATTATAGATGAAGTATAAGTCTATTTTTGGAATCATATACGATTAACCTCACCATAGATGGACTTATGTATATTTGATAACTTTTGATAACCTTTTGTTTGAGAGATATGGAATAACCCATCATTCTATCACATGATCTGCTAAAACTTCATGAATTACAAATTCAACCTCATTTAATTATGAAATGAAGTGTAAATTGTTCATGGAATTACCAACGATGAGATTGTAACAATATCAAGTAAGTATTTCTTTTAATTCAAAAATTCTTCAACATTAGGGAAATGATCTTGAAAACCAAAAATGTTGTCCTAGTGCCCTCATATCGGATGAATCAGATGGTACATTAGATCATAAAAAAATTATGGATTTTTGATTGTAGTTGTTTTCATATCCATGTTCTCTAGCACACTTCATCCAAAAAATATGGCAAGATTTCTCTTCCATATCCATATTTTCAACTATATTCTCCTATCTGGAAACCCAATGTTGAGTTACTTTGGGTATCTGTTATGTTTCTAACGCTACATTTTAAAATGATGTAATAGTATTCTTTTTCACAATGTGGGTTTCTATGAAAGAAAAATTCATGTAGAAAACTATTTTTAACCCCAACTAATTTGGAGGGTGAAATTCATTTTAAGGGGGAGAAAATGTAACACCCTGAGATTTTATGAGATTTATTCGTTTAAATATCGTTGATGTCTTATTGTACGCTACACCAAGATTATATTTCACTATTATCAACACCGCATTAGATTTTATTATATGCAACACTATTCTTGTCTTGCGTTACATGAAAGAGAAACCTTCCTTGATAGATTGCGTTGTATGCAAAACCGAGTTTCACTAAACAACGATATGTTATTACAATATTATATAAACATGGCATTATGAATAGTAATACCCACTTTTTGAAATTTTATAAATTTTATCAATCAAAATGGACTTCATTTTTGAATTTTTAATATTGCAATTAGCCTAGGGTAAATTTTTTGTATTTTTCTGAAAACATTCAATTTTTGATGAACAGTGAAAACACTGAGTTATTGGTTAAAACCGAAATTTTAATTAAATAATCATTTATTTTATTTAAATTTATTTTAGTTAAAAATAGATACATAATACCAATATATGTTCATTGTAATTCATTGGAGTCATTTTATAATAATTTTAGATATATAAAAATTTTGTTGAGCTTTTTACAGTCTTTTACCCACTTCTTAAGAGAATGTTCAAATTTACCAAAATCATAATTTTACCGCTTCTATGAGTTGAATTTCGAAAATATGAGGGACACTGTTAATATAAAGTAGTAAAATGTGGTCTAATAGTATAAAAATAATTTTTTTTGAATAGTAACTTTTTTACTTTTATTTACCACTATTTAAAGTGAATAGGGTAACTAATGGTAAAAATGATATTATTATTACCCTAAAACTTGTCCTGATTCTATTGGATAAGAATAATTAGACCTAAATAAACCTTAGTAATAAAATATGGACCTTTTTGGTCCACTTATATTAGATTAGGACACTTATTATTTTTTTATTTAAAGAAGAGTTGAAATAGTTAAAATCAACGTTTAATAACTAAATCATTTTTAATATATGGATATACGAAAGATAAATTCGACTATAAATATTCATTATAAAGATAATATGATTTCATAGATAATGTTATTCGATTAAAATTTATTATATATTAAATAATTTAATTTATTTATGACATAATGATGATGCAGTAATAACTGTACTAATTATATATTAAAATAATTGATATTATAAATACCCAAATAAATGTAATTTGAGAATTTTTTATTTCACTAATTTAATAGGTTAATATAACGAATTAGGGTTTATTAGATTAATTTATTTCTAATTAAAATGATCTTATGAATTTATAGAAAAAAAATACCAAATAGTGTCAAAATTGACATAAAAGAGATTTTAAAACAAATATTGTATTATTAATTGATATAATGGTCCAAAAAATATAAGGTTAGTTCAGAAGACTTATATAATAATATATATGACATTAATGAACCAATTGGAATTCAATTGGTATTTTATCATATGTTTGGTAACCATATAGTGTAAGAATACAAGAAGACACGGTAAAGGTTAAATTATTTAACTTAGAGTTAAATATAAATGATAAGGTTAGAATTGTAACTTAAAAATATCTAAAAACTATTGGTTGAGAGGATTGAAACCCATACCCACCCTAACCTTGAAATAAGACACATTGGAGCCATTATAAACCAAATATAAATTTATTATAAAATAATATTTTATGTTTTTCCTATAGTTCCCATCACCCCTCTTATAAAAGGGAACTCCCCCTTCTCTCTAATTAACAGCTACAAAGCCATTTGGGTAGGTCAAACCCTTCCCAAATACCATATAAACTATCCTACATTAATAATAGAGGCATTAAATTAGTTATAAAGACAACCAAAGGATCCATTTTGAACAAATCAGAATGAAGAACCCGATGAAGAGGCAAATATCTCACCACCTATTTCATTTTCCTTTCTTCTTCCACTTCCACCTTTGTTGTTTCCATTATAAAATAATAACTCCAGTGTATTATATATACTGTTATTTTATTATAAAAATTTACAACCATATTAGTTATTTTATCCATCTTATGAATGAAAAAGTCACCACAAGTACGTACGACTTACCATATCCACATCATGATGTAGTTTGTTATTCAAACATTTCCTCATTTAGATGGGTATAATAATGAGTATAAATGATATAAATAATAAATATAACATTATTATGATTCTATATATATGATATACCATCCAATTATATACAATTTTAATATCAGATGAATGATATTGTCGCTCGTGCGTAGGTACGGACAACCGTCTCCACAAACGCGATGAGATTCATTCTCCACGATTAACCAATCAAGTATGATTATAAAGTATATATAATAAATAATCATGAATTATATGACATAATAATTATAATGTATTTATTTACATATATGTTTCGTTCACTTAATTCCATTCAATTCAATATGGAAACAAAAACAGTGTTTATGTGTACGTACGATCTACCGTCTCCATGAACAGTGTATTTCATTCCATTTATCGATCTATTATATATATATATATATATTATATTATGAATATATATTATATATAAATCATGTATTAAAATCTATATTTAAGTAAATCATCATATAAGTAATGATATCATGAACAACAAGTCCAAACACGTACGATAAATGAAACGATTTTACCAAAAACACTGCTTTAACATGGAATTGGAAAATGAGCAGGTAATATAATGTCATAAGTGAATCCTATATGATAGAATAAATATTATTATGGTTCTGTTACAAGTTAATAATATGTTTCTACCCACTATACTAGAGTCTCAGACACATACCGAAGAAATTGGACATAAAGTAAGGGATTTTTTCGTCTCCCTTTTATTTCGGCGACACATATACCTTCATCACCACCTATTTATTTTTAATAGTGTTTATTCATACCATTAATGTTTTATGATTTTTATTATTAATTATATTATACTTAAATATTCATGTATGTTTCAATATTTTATGACACGTATGATATAACCTATTATAAATGGTAAGGGATAATTGTTCCAATCTCTTTCATATCCGAGATTATTTATACATAATAATTTACTAGGGTTATACTTTTCATCTATGTCCTTAAAAATGATTTTTTATAAAGTGTTTAATATTATTTCAAGTATTATTAAAGTCTTGTCAACCCCTATTTGACTTTTACTTTGTGTTATGGAAGGAATATTTTTTTTTCTTACTATACATGGTACTTTTTGACTTTTCCGTTAAAAGTATGAGGAGAATGATTTTTTAACTTATACAACATGAACATATTTTTACGGTTTCATAACTCATTATTTTCATTAATATTACACTACAAGATTTCATGAATATTTTAAAAAAATCACTTTCTTTTAAAATTCCATGGCAATCTTTGAAATGAAAATGATTTTGAAGAAGAAAGAATATTTTCCTCAAGAACTCATTTCAAGTGTTTTATGAAAACTATTTCCCATCTAAGACAACATTATTTATTAAGTTTATGTTTCAAGTATAATGTCCCTATTATCTAAATGGTTTGATTTTTCTTATGATGAATTGATATCCATTTGTTTTATACGGATAATGTTATGATGAGATGATGTTTATGAAACCCATATTATTATTTGGGTGATGGTGAATGATTTATCTTTATCTTGTGGCTCACATAAGAGTGATTTCACTATGAGATGGGTGGGACCTTTATCTCCCTCCAATGCATTGGGTAAATATTTATATCTCATGAGATATACATGGATTTAATGGCATGTAAATCTGGTACAGTACATGGCTGGAATAGTAGGTAAACCTGATTCAGTAATGGACTTTGTCCACTATGATGGTCTTGGAAGCAATACCTTGGAAACAATGGGAATAATATCACATGATTAATATTCTCCCATAGTTACATGTTTTATTCCCATGCTATTTTATCATTATTGATGTTCCATTACGATCTATTCCTTACATACTACCATGTTTAATGTCATTGCTCAAAAATTTAATGTTTAAACATTATGTTCATGTTTTTTAAGTTCAAATTTATATGGGTTGTTTTATTTTCCCATGCTTACCATTACTATGACTTTGAGCTCACCCTTTTTAAGTTTTCTTTTATCCTATGATATAAAAGAAGGTTTTAGGTAGGATAAAAAAGAAGATCTTTATGGGATATGTTGAAGATCTTTCACCATGATTAGAAGATTGTGTTCAAAGATTCCAAAGACACTAAACTAATACTGTCATTGTGCGTTTGTTTTGTAATGTATTAAGTATTCTGAAAAAGTAATGTAATGTCCATGTATATCAAGTTTTGGGTCACTACATATAGTTGAATGTATCATATGTATAACCCCATATTAAAAATGGTTTAGTTATTAAACTTTGATTTTAACTCTTTCAACTCTTCATTCAGTAAAATAATAATAAATGTCCTAATATAATCCAAGTGGACCTAAAGGATCATTTTTTATTCCTAAGGTTGTTTTTGGTTGAATTATACTTATCCCATAAAATTAGGACATGTGTTAGGGTAATAATAATATCATTTTTACCTTTAATTACCCTATTTACTTATAACCATTGTAAATAAAAATCAAAATTTACTATTCACCAAAAAAATAATCTTATCGAACCAAATTTTACATACTGATATCAACCATTTCTCTCGTATTTTTGAAATTAAATTCACAGAAGCTGTAAAATTATGTTTTTTAAAAAATTTCAAATGTTCCTTGGAGGTGGGTAAAAGACGATAAAAAGTTCAATACATTTTTTATATATCTAAAATTATTATAATCTGACTTCAATGAATTACATTAAACTTATGTTGGTATTATGTATCTATTTTGACCTTTAATAAATTTAAATAAATAATTATTTAAATAAAAATTCTGTTTTAATCAATCACTTAGTGTTTTTCACTATTCATAAAAAATTAATGGTTTTCATAAAAATACTAAAAATTCACCGAAAGCTACTTTTGATATTCCGAATCCCAAAATGAAGTCCATTTTGAAAGATAAAATTTATAAAATTTCAAAACGTGGGTATTACTAATCATGAAATCTAGTTTGATTGGATGTGGTGTGTTTGAACTCGATGTTGCGTACAACACAATCTACTATATTATTCAAAGGGAAACGTACCTTTGAAGCTTTGGGGGTTACATAATCCCCACTATCAAATAATTTTAGCCTCAAAATTTCTAGAATATTTCTGCATAAAAAGATTCGAGGTGGTTCATCAACATAAGTTCCTCAGGTTCCGACGTTGCCTCACATATCTTATGGTTTCTCTATAAAACTTTTTACAGACGAGTCGTCCGATTTATCAACACTTGTTCTCTTGTATGACGAATCTTGATAGGATCTTTTCAATAAGATAGACTGGGTTCCAGTTATAATTTTTCATAGGTGAGTACATGCTTTGTGTCAGGCATGTATTTTCTCAATAGTTATACGTAGAACACAACATGAACTTTGGAGTTACTTGGAGGCATTTCCAAACTATAGGTTATAGCCCCAATTTTTTCTAGAATTTTAAAGGTCCAATATACCTAGGAAACAATTTACCCTTCTTATCAAATCGTATAATTCCCTTCCATGGAGATACCTTCAAGAAAACATGATCTCTTACCTGAAATTTTAAATCCTTCCTTCAGTTGCCAGCAAAGCTCTTCGGCCAACTTTGAGCTTCTTTGATGTGGATTTGGATTACCCTCACCATTTATATCACTTACTCAACAAGTTATTGGCTGATGAGTTTTCTTTTCACTAACATCATCTCAACAGGATGGTGTGCGACATCTCTTTCCATATAACACTTCATATGGTGAAAACTGAATACTTGAATGGAAGCTATTGTTATTGGAAAATTATACCAGAGGTAAATAATGATCCAACATACTTTTACTGTCAAGTGATCATGATCTCAACATGACTTATAAGGTTTGAATAGTCCATTATGATTTTCCATTAGTTTGATGGTGGTAGGTAGTTCTCATACGATGTTCAACATCCAGGGCTTTTGGAAGACTTTTCCAGAATCTAGATGTAAAACGGGGATCACGCTCAGAATTAATCGATAGGATTACTCCATTAAGTCATTCAAATTCACTAATATACATTATTTCTAAATGTTCAAGTTGTAAATCTTCTCTTATATTATGAAAATGAGCTGACTTTTTAAGACGATAAAAAATGACCCATATTACATCATTTCTTCTAGGATTATTTTGAAGTCCCATGACATTGTCCATCGTAATATTATCCAATTTCCCCTCAGGTATGGGAAGATGTATCATGACTCTTCCAGGCTGTTGCCTTATTTCATTAACTTGTTGACAAAACATACATCTTGACAAAAAATTAGTAATCTACCTCTTCATCATGTCCCACAAAAAAATGTTCCTTCAAATATTTATACATCATAGTGCTACAAGTGTGTATAGAGAAATTGGAGCAATGAGCATCATCTAACAATTCCCTTTTCAAATCAGGTATATCGTGAACACAAAGTCTCTTCCAAAATTTAAAAATCATGTCTTCATATATGAAGTCTCTAAATCACCCATCATTCACAACCTTAATGTTCTTTTGAAACTCCTCATCATTATTCTGAAAACACTTTATCCTTTCTACTAAAGATGGATTGGCGAAAATTTGTAAAATCATTGATGTTTTACCTTCATTGGTTATTCCCATATCCTAATTTAATAGATCCATTAATATAGATCCTTTTTAAATCTCAACTTTTTCAAAACACCATGATCCTTTCTACTGAAAGCATCTACAACCTTATTTTCCTTCCCCGGGTGGAAGTGTATAGTGAAATCATAATCCTTGATTAGTTCAACCATCACCTTTGTGTCATGTTGAGTTCTTTTAGTGAGAAAATATACTTCAAACCCTTATGATCAGAATAAATATCACATTTTTCACCATATAGATATTGTCTCCATATCATAAAAGCAAATATTATAGCTTCTAACTCAAGATAATGAGTAGGATTGTTTTTCTCAACAATTTTTAGCTGTCGTGATGCATAGGCAAAAACTCTATCATTCTGTATAAGGACACAATGGAGTCCGTTCTTTAATGGATCACTATAAATAACAAACCCATCATTCCCCGATGTTAGAGTTAATATATGAGAATTGAATAATCTTCTCTTCAGTTCATCAAAACATTCTTCACAATATTTTGTCCAAAAAAAATTTAACCCCTTTACATGTGAGCTTGGTTAATGGGTTAGCCAAGCAGGAAAAATTCTGGACAAAACGTCAATAATAACTTGCTGAACCAATAAAACATAATAACATAGGTATACATGTTGGTTTTTTCCATTATTGGATTGCCTTGGTCTTTGAAGGATCAGGAGAGATTCCATCCTTAGAGACAATACGTCCATGAAAAAAAATCTCCTGAAGCCATAATTCTCACTTGCTAAATTTCTAATAAAAGTCATTTCCTTTAAGAGACTTTAGAATAATGTGCAAGTGATTTTCATGTTATTCATACACTTTGGATTATACCAAGATATCATGAATAAATACCACTAAAAATTCATCAAGGTATTCCTTGAAACCTCTATATATTAGATCCATGATGAAAGAGGGTGAATTAGTCAATCCAAAAGGCATTACTGTAAACTTGTAATGCATGTACCTGGATCGAAATGTTGTTTTCAAAATGTCATCCTTTTTCACACACAACTGATAATATCTATATCGAACGTTAATCTTTTAAAAATATTGATCTCCATGAAGATGGTTGAATAAATCATCAATGCGAGTTAGGGGATACTTTTTCATTATTTTTATAGCATTGATCTCACTGTAGTCAATGCACAATCTCATAGATTCATCTTTCTCCTTAACAAATAGAACATAAACTCCCCATTGAGAAACAGTAGGGCATATATACCCCTTATTTCTCAATTCCTCTAATTCTTTCATTAGTTCCACTAATTCCACAGTGTCTTTTCCATAAGGAATCTTTGATATCGACCTTGAACCAAGAATTAAGTCAATGGAAAACTCAATTTTTCCTTCTAGAGGATGTCTAGGTAAATATTCTGGAAACGCATCAACATATTATTTCACAATAGGTACATACTCTATTTGAAAATTCTTTTCCTAACCCATTTTTATTTCATTATCTTCCTCCTAACTAATAGAATTTAATAGAGTTATCGGGGGGGGGGGGTCTAGATAAGAATTAGGTGGTGATGAAACTGCTCTAATGATAAGGTACTCCTTATAATTTATGAAAATTGTAACCTCCTCCTACTTATAATAAATTTTCACATCATGGATCGAAAGCTAGTCCATTCCGAGGATTATATCAAATTCAATTATGGGTATGACGATGAGATTAGAAGATAAGGAACATTTATATAACACTAATGAGAACTGATTTACAAAACATTGTTGCAATGATACTTCCCTATGGTGTTATGAAAGAAAATCTCCCATGTTATGTCAAATTGAAAATATCTAATTTTCATAGAAAACTGAGAAGATATGAAACAATGCGATGATCCAGAATCATATAAATCTTGGGATAAACTTGAGGACATTCATTTTCGTAATTCCCCCTTTCACTACAATTTTAGCATTGAACATTAACAACCTCTTTCAGCCCGTTCCAATCACAATCTTGGTGGCATTTTTCACCACACTTGTAACTGACTCTCATTCCTTTCAAGCAAGTACCGGGGTGTTTCAACCCACATTTACTATGGGATGGATATTTAACCTTTTTGTTCATCCCCTTATTTTCATTTCCATAGTTTTCAGTAGATATGATCTTCTCTTACTTTTCTTTAATATCATAAGACTTAGAGAATTACTTTTCTGTTATGATAGCATAAGAGAGAATATATTTATATGATAAGAAAGATTATGAGATTAATGCTCACTAGAGAAATGGTTTTAACCCAACAAAGAATCAATCAATTTTACTCCATAGGTTACATATATAATCCACTGCATGCCTTGATATCCTTGTATTGTTATCCTCATACTTTGTGACATTCGGATCCTCCTTTTGCCTCAGACTCAAAATTTTCATTTCCATATCTGATCGATGGTCATGAGGAAAAAAAGTTTCAATGAAAATCACTTTAAGATCCCTCTATTCCATATTTGATACTTCATAATATTCCATTCTATTTTTAATCAATGACTACCATTGATCTGCATCTCCCATGAGGCGATAAACTGCCATGACAACTTATTCCCTTTCGCTAATCCCCAAAGCGTGAAATGTTTTCTCTAAAGAATTTATCAATTGCTCAGCTACTAATGGATTTTAACTCCTATTAAATGTTGGTGGTTTTTTCCTCATGAAGTAGTATAGCTTTGATCCTCCATGTTTTGGATCATGGTGCTACATACGGGTAAGGTTATTATTCATAACCAGAGTGAGCTGTCCCAGTATGGTGATATGATAATCAGCACTAGTTTCTTCACTAGCTCCACTATAATTATCTTGAGTAGTAGGGAAATCCCTACATAAATTACGTGCATTGATACAGTTTCCATTCCATCCACTAGGAATCATTTCTAAACATTGGAATATAATAGATTAGTTTATGAATTGAAATACACAATTCCACACTTGTAAAACACTTAACATAAATTGAACAAAATATGGATATAATCCATTATCATAAAAATGTTTTCATTGAGGAAGTATATACTCATAAACCCTTTATATTGATTTTTAAAGAAATTGAGAATTATCCTAAGTATATCCCCCAGGAGTGTCATAACAAAGTGTGAAACAAGGCCTGTTGTCATGCACTAGTTCCCATTTGTGTCTAGCTCAAAGCTGTGTTTTTGGGTTTTACCCCTAGGTGCTTCTTTAACAGGGTCGCCTCTACCTACTATAATCCAGAAATGGATGTATTGCTTGGAAAACTCACAAATATCTACAATAACAAAATTCTAGGATGTTATTATATACTAATATTCAATTTCTATATTAGGATAATGTGCTCAAATCAGAGTTTAACTAAATATAGTTTCCATGGTTTGTACCAAACTTCCTCTGATACCAACTGTAATGCCCCGACCCCATTTACCCAGAGTTGGTGCATTATTAAATAGCATTGGAATGATCAGAAAATATAATCTCTCGAAAGACTGATTAGTTTCGTAGCCTTGGAAATAATAGATACATTCATAAGTTTTACATTACCTTATAAAATGAAAACTGCAACAACATAGTATACATAGATGACACTCATATCCCATAGACTATCCCTACAGGTCAGTCATAATATACTTCTTCGCATCCTGGGAAATATAAAACATAGAAAAGGGTGAGATCAAATGCTCTATAAGGATAACAATATAACGAAAACATTCCTAAATAATAATGAACATTTAAAACAATGTATGAATAGAAAAAAATCCTATTAAACTTGAACATCAGAAGAATTTTTCAAAGATAAAATCAAAAAATTCCATTTAAATATTCATATGGATATTCTACTAGTTGAATAATCACACACAATATCAATATCCACATTCATAATGACGGAATGCATAATGCTAGACTTCATAATCACATAGTAAAGGCGTTGTTCCAAGACTAAAAATGAGATTTTGTCAAGGCCTTGTTCCAAGACACTAGTTTTTCTCATGAGACCTACCGATGCCTCGAGGAGCTATAACAGCCTCCACCCATCACTTACTAATTCTAATGCATTCCTCATATAAAAAGGTTCAAACATGACATAAATATTCGTACTAACACTAGTATAAAAAATGTTAATACAATATCCAAAAACCATGAATGGTGTGAAAATAACAGATCCACAATAATAAATATCACAAAAAATTCAATACAATATGGATGTTTTGTATGATAATAAATGAACTTCAATTAAGATTAAAAATCCATCAAAGGATGATGACATAAATGAAATTAAAAGATTTTTTTAGAGAAATATATCATTCAATTTTGAAATCATTTAAAATACATATATTTATAAAAGAAAACATTTATTTTGAAAATATTCTTATAAGATTGTATGTGATGATTTGACGATATTGTAATGATATAAAATAGCTTCACTCGCCATATAAGTTAAAAAAACATTCTTACCTTATTTTTGTCGAAAAGGACATGAGGTACCTTATTTGGAAAATGACAGAATGATTCCTTTCAAACCATTTCATAAAAAGTCAAAAAAAGTTATAAATGACTTTAACCCTTAGTCTAGTAAATATTAAAAGTGTTTTGAAATACATTTTTAAGAAACATGGATGTGGATGATAAAGAGGTCCTAGTAGATACTTACGTAAAAACAACCCCAGATAATAAAGCGATTGTGAAACTAATCGTTACCATGTACTATTCCTTGGTTTATAGTAGGTTCACCTCTTGTATAATATTGAAGTCATTGTTATTAAAGGTTAAATGAACTATATACATTAATATGGTATCATGTATGATATTCTAATATTTCTTTGTTAATGATATTTCAGTAGTGTCATCGTTTCGAGTGTTAACCGATTCGTTTTCATTTATATGATCTGTTACATAAGTAATGTTTGTTATGGATAGGATGTATATAATTGATATTCAGAATGATATTAAGTCATTAAAAATTATTTTTCATCATTAAATTAAAATTAGTCTTGAATTGATACGATGTGGAAGGAATCTCATCGCGTTCATGGAGATAGTAATCTGTACGTATGCATGAGCGACAATATCATTATTTTGAAATTAAAATTGTATATAATAGAAGGTATATATTATATACAGAATAATTAACATGTTATATTTATTAATTTCATCAATTATACATAATTATTATACCCATCCAAATAATAATGTGTTTAATAAAAACTACAGCACGTTATAGAGACGGTAAGCCATGCGTACTCACGTATGGTGATATGTCATTAATCGGATGAATATAATAATGAATATGGTTGTACCTAATTTATAATAACATCATAGTATATGAAAGATACAATAGTTATTATTTTATAATGGAAACAACAAGGAAAGAATATGTGGAAGAAGAAATGAACTGGGAAGAGGTGATGAAATATTTACCTATTCTTCGGGTTCTTCCATTTGCTTTGATCAAAAGGGATCCTTAGATTGGATTTCTGACCAAAAGAAGGCCTATAAGATTAAGTTATGATATTTGAGGGGATATTTGGGTAGTTTTTGGTTGAGACAAATGGTGTTGAAGGTGTTATTTTGAGAGAAGGGGAAGTGACCTTTTATAAGAGGGGAGAGGGTCACCTTAAGAAACGATTGAAGTATTATTTTATAATAAAACAATTTTCAGTTTCTAATGGCTCGAAAATTATTTATTTATAATATAAGTTGGGGATGGGTCGAAATAGTCTCAAATAATTGGTTTTACATAGGTTAAGAATATTATATTTAGCTTATCTTTTAGATTTAACTCTTAGTTAATTAGTTTGACATTTACCATGTCTCTTTGTATTTTTATATTATATGCTAAATAAACATACTATAATAAGCAAAGTGAACCCCTAGTGGTTAAATATTAATATAAATAACTTTATCTAAGTAATTTGGCCAAAAATTATATTTTTAGGAATATATTATTAATTAATAATATAATATTTTATTAAAGAACTCTTTTATAACAATTTTGACACTATTTGGTATTTTGTTTTTGTTAAATCAATAACAACAATATTACATCATAAAAATTCATTTAATCAACCATAACATGTCATATTATCATTAATATTTAGTGGAATTAATTAAAAGTATCAAATTACATTTATATGGGTATTTATAATATCAATTATTTTAATATTTTATTAATAAGGTAATTACAACATCATCATTGTGTCATAAATAAACTAAATTATTTAATGTTTAATATTTAATAATTGGTTGGGGCCAAAGTATCATTTATTACTAAATAAAAGAAAATAACTCTTTAACTGGGAAGATGGAGACACATTAATAATGGTTTAGTTATTAAATTATGACTTTAACTCCTTTAACTCTTCTTTAAGTAAAATAATAATAAATGTCCTAATCTAATCCAGGTGGACATAAAGGATCATATTTTATTCCTAAGGTTGTTTTTGGTCGAATGAAATTTATCCAATAGAATTAGGATATGTGTTTGGGTAATAATAATATCATTTATACATTTAATTACCCTATTTACTTTTAACGATGGTAAATAAAAATCAAAAGTTACTATTCATCAGAAATTATTTTTATCTTATTGAGCCAAATTTTACTTACTTATATCAACAATGTCTCTCATATTTTGTAAATTAAATTCACAAAAGCTCTAAAATTATGTTTTATGAGAATTTTCAAATGCTCCTAGGAGGTGGGTAAAAGACGATAAAAAGTTTGATAAAATTTTTGTATATATAAAATTACTAAAAACGACTCCAATGAATTACATTGAACTTATATAGGTATTATAAATATATTTTGACCTAAAATTTATTTAGATAAATAATTATTTATATAAAGAGTCGTTTTTAAACAATAACTTAGTGTTTTTTCACTATTCATCAAAAATTTAATGTTTTCATAAAAATAACAAAAATTCTCCCTAAACTAAATTATATATTCCAAAACCAAATATTAAGTTCATTTTCAAAGAAAAAAGTTATAAAATTTCATAAAGTGGGAATTACTGTTCATACTAGCTATTGTCATTGATTGTGCTATGTTTGAACTCGAAGTTGTGTACAACACAAGCTACTGTACTATTTAAAGGGAAACGTACTATGGAAGCTTGGGGTGTTACATTTGAACTCACCCCATTCTTATGTTTAATTTTTCCAGGATTCTAGGAAGAGTATTATAATTGATAAGCTGTGTTAAGAAATGAGATTAATTACATTCTCAAAGGATCATTTATGTGGAGTTTTATTTTCTAAGTTGTAATGTAATGTTCATGTATGTAATATATTTTCCAAGACTGGTAAACTGATCGGTCCTTTGGAAATTTATTCCATGTAATCATTCCAATGTTTTGTATTAATGCACACAATCCAGGTAACTCGGGTCAGGGCGTTACAGTTAAAAGAAGAATAAATAATCTATTAAATTATTTTGGAATTTTGACACATGTTAGGACTATTAACTTTTTCTATATAGGGAATCATACTAAAAATCAGTGGGAGTTGATAAATTTGGACCTATTGATGTGAAAGCAACCTAAATAATTCAATGGGGATACTAATACCTTATATTATGAGTAACAAATCAATTTCCACGAAATGGTATTTCTCATATTGTTATGTGTTGAATTGTGGAATGTTATCATGGTTGTTTACCATTTTATGGGCGATGATGACTGAAAGTGATCATTAATCCATAATACTAGGGAGTAAGAGGAAATAAAATTCATTCTATTGTATAAATTTGTGATGAATTATTTGAAAAATTTTCTCCTCGTGTGAAATAAATTGAAATGAAGTTGATGTTAAGATTATAAGGGTGGAAATATATATTATGGATTATGTATGTAATACAAGGTTTATGATTAAAGATTAGTTGATTAAAGTTATCATATTTCTTGATTTTCAATAGTATCTCAAAAAAATGTATAATACAAGGATGTAAAATCATGTTATATCTAGAAAACGTTTTTGATTATTATTTTATAGGATTAATCATTTCCTTAAAATTGAATTAGTATATCTATATCCATTGTTTTCCATTTAATATAAAAAATTATTGTAGTGGTATTGGAATTTGAGATAGGAAATAAGGAGAAAGTGAATGGGGAACAATGTAAATTCAAAATTGTAATAATTATTGAATGAATTATAGTGGAATGTTTTTCCTAAGAATTTAGGTTTTCATTCTTCTATAGAGATATATAAAATCAGGATAATGAATAAATTTGAATTAATTAATCCACTATGGTTACGTATTTCAACTATAATAATATGGTACAATATATAAATGAATTGTAACACCATGAGATTTTGTGAATTTTTTATCAAATAAATTTATCTTGTTTATATATTTAATTTCATAAAAAATTGAAATATTTATATGTATATATATTAAATAACAAATGGAAACATCCTTTACACATAGAGCTAATTTTTCTTGTGCTACGAGCAACTTAAATTTTATCTCTATTTATATGGAACACCTATTATAGATTTTGATACATGCAAGAACGGATTTCCTCGATACCTTGCGTAAAACAAAATATTGAGTGTAATGAAACAATAAAATATTATTATTTAATATAATATGATATAACATACCCCTAAATTAATGGTTTTGAATATTTTTATCTAACTTATGATATTATATGTTTTAGAAAAATATAATATGAATTCATATGTTACTAATTAATGAAAAAAATAAGATCAAAATTAATATAAAAATATATTTTTATTTTTATTCTACCAAAGGTATTTCATATCAAAAAATTATATTAATTACTTTTAATGGATTATATTAATTTAATATATATTTTATATATTAAATAAAACATTATATTTTATACACATAAGATAAGAAAAAATGCTATTTTTTTGATTAAAAACATTTAATTTTATAAAGGTAGTAATAACACTTTTTTATAGAGAAACAATTTTAAATATAATTTTGGATCTTTTATATTTTTAATATTTAATTATAAAAATCATATTTTAAAGATAGACATAATCATTATGTTACGTTAATTTTTTTCTATTTTTATTTTAGGTTCAAATTTTGTAATGAATATTGAAAAATAATGCATTTTGTGTCATAAAATAATTTCATCTAGTTTTTGAAATACATAGATTATAATTTAATTTTTTAAGTATAAATAGATAAAATATAAATCATTTAATCCATTTTATGTCATTTGAATGAAATTATATTTGAAATTGGATATAAAAACTAAGTAAGCTTTTGATAAATTTTTCTTTAAAACCTCTTAGTATCATCCCATAAGTTGAATTAAATTTATATTCATTTCTATTATTGGAATGTGGGAAAACTTATTCTAAATTTTTAATCAATTTATTTTATAATTTATAATAATTTCAACATATTTTGAAGAAAAATATTATTTAATTCAATTAAAATTAATTATAACTATTATGATAAACTTAAGCAAAACAAGGGAATAAATATTAAAAATAAGGACCCAAAAAACCTGTCCACTTGTCCAATAACCATTGCATTTTCATTAACCATTAACTATTTGCCTATTTTTTTTAGCTGTTTTTTTTGTAAAATTTTTGCAACACAGAAATTTTTTCAAAAAATAGCAAGTGAGTCATTTCCCTGCAATATAAAAGGCCACCACATATCTCACTTCCTCACCCCTAAAAAATATATTTGGATTATGTATTTTAAATTGGATAAAATATTAAAAAAATAATTAATTTACACCAGAGTCACACATTTTTTTTATAATTTCATCCAATGAATCCCTTTCATGAAAACAAGATGGGTTTATTAGATTAAGAGGTACTATAAGGACTCGAAATTAAACATTACATAATATTGAATAAAATTTATAATTCATATTGAGGATCATTTTTGGTTTAGAGTTTTAGAGAAGTAGGCCATAACTATTACATTACATCATGAATATTACAAGTAGACACTGCTACTCAGTATCCATTTTTTCATAAAACAAAAACTCTTAAAAAGAAATATTTCTAGTTCCATGTTTTAGATAGAATGATTTTCCTTAATCCCATCCTTGACCCTATTAATCATTAAGTTTAGTGGAAAAAATTTCAAAAATATGGGATGAGCATAAAAATCTCAGTAAGGGTTATAAAATAAGGAAGGAAAACATTAGCGGTACAATAAATACAAAACCATGAAACTATACATTTCAATCATCACATACCTTATGAAATCATAATATTTATGAATAAAACACACAAATCATAAATAATAAATCATAAAGGTTACTTACGACATCTATATTAGACATACATTGTAGCTATCATAGCTACGTATGGATTTACACTTGGAATACTCATCACAGTATATTCTCTAAATCTCATAGTAGAAACATCAAGTTTACCTCCATCACATTACCAAATGCATTGGAGAGCTATCGCAGGCTCACCCGCCCTAGGTTTATCACATAACCACCTGTATACATAAACAATTCCCAAAAAACATAACATAATCATAACAAATAACACATATATAGAGTGAAGATAAGCTTTCCATATTCTAATATATCAAATCATGATTTTGAAATAAACAATGCTTGATCAAATCATTTTCAAAACCATTTAAAAATAGATTTTTGAATCAAATTTTCCCATACCACATTAAATCTTTTAAAATAATTATCATTTGAAAACATTAGTGTACATGTAAATAAATACTCAAAACCATTTTTAAAACAAGGACATTAATGATAAATATTTATAATAATAAATCTTTAAAACATTTAAAATGATATTTTAGTTAAAGAGTTTTTAACAAAATGAGAGACTCTTGAATACTAATAATTGAGTAATAAAATTTAATTATAACTTTATAATATCATGAGAATAAATTTATTCCTGATATAATATGTCAAAGGACAGTATATACACCATATAAGAGTGAATTGGTGCATAACAACAATAAAGTATCAGTGGAAATGTAAATTGAGATGAAATCCCTTATAAATATGGTATCCTTAAATTAAGGATAAATCAATCACATAATTATGTGTGAAAAATATAAATACACCAAATATAAGTTTATATTAAGTGTAAAACAATTAGTATTCATTTACAAATATTCATAGGATGACATATTCAAGAAGTACATGTTGAACCCAATGAATTGAAATTGGGTTACGAAGTTCCCATGTAAAAATTCAACAGCCTAATGGAGTCACATTGAAATTAATAAAATGAGTTGATGAGATAAAAAGTGTATCTCATAACTTGGAAATAAAATTTACATCAATAAAAATATAGAAGATCATACCCTAACAGAATAAGATGTAAATTAAAAGGCATATCAAAAAGAAGTCTTTTAAAAAGAGGAGGGTGAAAGGTTCCCTTACCAATTTGGTACCTTACAAAACATATGCCACATGAAATAAGAGACATAATATGAAGATGTAAATACTCATAAATGAAATTTTATTACACAAAAAGTACAATCATTGGTAGTAAAAACACAACACAAATGGAAATAGTGGCAATTATAGAATGAATCTCACAAGAATAAAATGTGAGATGAAACCCATTACCACGTTGTAATCAACTGAGTCGTATGACCAAAACATAATAACCACAAAATGAATCACAGAATAAAATTAATATAATTAGAATAATGATAATATATATCAAATGGAAGTAGACAATACACCACATGAAATGAATAATTGGCGAACAATGGAAATCTCATGAAATTAAAAGTGAGAGAAGAAAATCCCTTACCTCGTGTCCGACTTGACTCGATGTTTCTTTAATATCCTGAATAATAAACTAAATTTAATTTCTACTTTCTTAAGAGCCTTTTTCAGGTTTATTATTAATTATATATCACTTATTACGATTTTATAAACATTATGTAATCATTTAAATTAGTAATGTTCATTTTGTCAATATTTGGTACTTGAGTAAAAAATGGACTTCTTATAATTACATGTTGTTCATGTGGTCAAAGTTTCATTATATCCAGAATGATATTAATGATTTTGATATCATATATATCATATATATCTAGTATATACATGTATTTATAATAGTACATAACATTTAGAGGTAATAAATTAAATGCACCGTTCATGGAGACGGTAAGTCGTAGGTACGCATGAACGCTACTTTAATTTCTATTTATTATTTTAATGGGATTAATACATAATGATAAATAGGTATATTATATTTCCAGTATAATATCATATATAATATCATTAACTCTCTACTTTATACATCCCAAATAAGGCATTAACGAGTCACATCACTTTGAGGGGGCGGTAGTCAGTGCATCCTCAAATGAGATTATCGAATTACACACTATGGGAACCATATTGGCATGCTATAAATGGAAAATATATTAGGATAAATAAAACATAAACAAAATATATATCATATATAAATATAGTTCCATCAAAATGGAAACCATGAGAGGAGGTTGGAGATATTTGTACAATCATTGTTTAGTGAGGTGTTAGTTTTCTATCCACGAAAACATTATGTTCTTCATCCATTAGATGGAGGTGTCTGTAAGTGTAGTTAGAATACTTCTCATAACAAAATTATAGTATATTGAGGATAATTTTTTTGTAACAAAATAATGAAATAAAATATTTTAGGTGTTTTAGATGTAAGAAAAGAAAACAAATTAAGAGAAACTGTTACCTTAAATTTGGGTAACTCCCTTTGGATTCAACCAAAAGACATCTTGAAGTGCCTTCTGCCTAAGGTAATACTTCTTGGTGGATTAGAGGGATATAGGGAGCTTAATTGGGCAGATTTTGGAGGATCCAAAAGGCTTTATAGGTGTTTGTAATTGGTTAGAAGTGGTATTCTTTTATAAAGGAGAGGAGGGGATCTTTAAGAAAGTGTGAAAACATTATTTTATTATATATTTATATTCGGTTTCTAATAGTCCAAATATCTATAAAGATGAAGATAATATGACTCATGATAGAAATAAAATTATCCAATCAGAATTGGACATGTTTTGGGTAATATTTGAAACATTATAATCTTATTTATTTAAATCATTTATTAATGAGTTAAATATTGCATCATTATTGTGTCATAAATAATTTAATTTATTTGATGTGTAAAAATTATAAAAAAATACCATGTTGTAGGAAATATTTTTTTCATTACAATGAATATATATTGTCAAAATATGACTTACATAACACCATATAAAAATTAATTACTAAAAGATGTTTGTTATTGACAATTTTGTCTTTACATTATATTAATTAATCCAAATTGTCATTATCACTCCCATGTGGCTCAATGGGGTCCCAAAATCGACCCAAAGATGCCCATTGTCGTTAATGACTCAACCAATACGGTTTTTATATGTTTTAAGTTAATTTTTAATTATTATAATATATTTTTTACATTTAATTACCTTACTTACCTTTAACTACGGTAAATAAAAGTCAAAAGTTACTATTCACAAAAAATTATTTTCATCTTATTGAACCAAATTTTACTTATTGATAACAACCAAATCTGTTGGAATTTTAAAATTCAATTCACAGAAGTGGTAAAATTTCATTTAAATGAAAAATTCTGTTTTTTTAACTACCACTAAATGGTTTCACTATTCATCAAAAAATGAATTTTTTTAAAAAAATATCGAAAATTAAGCCTAAGATATATTTGATATTCCAAATTGAAAAATGATGTCTATTTTTCAAATTCAAAACATAGAAGTGGCATTCATTAATTTCAAAATTAATTCCCATTATCAAAACAAATAGCGTGTTTTCAAGAAACAATAACTATCAAAAGATTGATATTTGTTTATATCCAATTTCAATGTGAAATTAAATTTCAATGAACAACATTGGATTAAATGGTAAAAATATATTTTAATTTAACTTTAAAACCAATATAAAAGATAATCTAACCATATAAATAAATTAGATTAAAATGCACTTTTGAATTAAAATACAATATTTTTCACTATTCATTAAAAATGAACTTTATCAGAAAAATTTCAAAAATTTACACAAAGTAAATTTTGATGTCCCCATTATAAAAAAGGATTTTATTTGGTCATATGGAATGTATTTAAGTTACCAAAACTAGATTTAAACAGGGTCCTCCATTTAAAGGTGATAAATCGGCCTTTTAATGTAAATTAAGCTTAAAATTAGATTCTTTCAAATTTTAAGCCTACAACATTTATTAGATAAATGTAAATACATTTAACAAACATGTAAAATCATATCGTAGTTATTTTCATTCATTCCCGCCAACACAACGGCTAGGAGTTAACTACGGTTTAAAATAATAATTTATTATTAGTGTGCAGCGTAAGATTTCAAAGAAACCGGTTGTTGCGTTTCGGGTACGCTATCGAACATAGAAACCCATTTAAAGTAAAATTAATATGTAATTAAAAAATTAAAAATATTAAAAATTAAAATTTTTATTTACCTGGGATGTTACATCCTTCCCCTCTTTTGGGAATTGTGTCCTCTCAATTATAAAATTTGGGCTCCGAAACATTATTGAAAGTCCCATATCAGAAAAAAGAGTCAGTAATAATATCACTTTAAAAGAAAGAAAGTGAAGTACAATGGTCTCCCGAGTTAACCCTTACTAGGATTCCATGAAAACACGGATATGAAAGCGAAAAAAGGGTCATGTTCTGATGGAGAGTGATAGGAAACATTTTTAGGAGAAAGTTAACCACCAGAAAATCTCAAACTTGTAATCGGTTAAATAGTCTTTGAATCCCTAGTAGGAAACGTTAATGGACATGGTTTTTATTTAAAGTTACATTCCTTTCAGTAATTTATTAATGAGCTTAACCAAACACATAAGGAAATATACTTACTTTTCATGTATACATTCATCTTTTACTAGATTTCTAACTCAATCTCATATTTTCTCCAAACAATGAGTATTCAGGATGACTTTTCTTCAAATTAATAGCGCTATAATCAACATCTAGAGATTTAGATAATCCAAAAAAGATGAACAATATATTTCCCATGTCTTTAGATATTAACAAAAACCAAAACGTTTAGTATAAGATCAGATAATCACCAAAATGATAATCGTTTATAAAAAGAAATACTACTCTTAATCTCAAAAATTCAACAAAAAAACCCAAGGTTCAAGAATGACCTTTAAATAAACAGTTATCATTAAAATTATTCAAATTAATCAAAAAAATGATTGAAAACCAAATCTCTGAAGGATTTAATCACACAGTCTTCCAATGTAAATCTTAATATTTATCTCCAAATAACATCAGTTACTCTTAAAGTCTCATATTGAAAAGTAATTAACCTAATCACATATCCTCCATGATAGGTTAATCATTTACTTAGATAAACCAAAATAAACTTATTCCCGATTCATAAGATAATCTAACTAAATAGAATTATTTATACTAACCAGGGACTTCACATAGTCTAGTGGTTGACGATAAATACCAGTCACACTTTGGTTATGGGTTGGATTCCCTCAGCTCCATCCGACGCGATGGGTTGTCACATGGTTTGCATGTGGTCCCTTTTCAAAAAATACATAATTTTATAACATTCCCAAAAGAAGATAAATTCATTAAAAATAACCATAACATATTTTAACAACAAAGGTTATCTAATAACTTTCATTTTGCATCCGAAGATGTATTAACTGGTAATTTCCTCAAATTCAGTGACTATATAAACCCAAATGGTTCTTTATAACTAGAAACACAAAATAGGAGATAATTATTCCCTGAATAAAATATTCATATATCAAACATCAGGGTTACACATACTATAAAAAGTCTTCTAATTTAATACCATCATCAAAAGAACCTTAATACTTTTAAGCATTTCACTATGCTAAAATCTACAATAACTCTTGAATCCCTTATATGTTGACCTCTTACTCATTCAACGTTCTTCATGATCCATTAACCATTATTTACCAACTTATTCTGAAATACATCTTCCCTACATATAAAAATTATGAATCATATCCTTAGATACAATAATATCAAAACATATGTTAAGAATTAATCCATACCTTTCCTTGGTCATTGTCAGTTTTTTCATCCTCAATCGGAATGGAATTAGCTATTAGTAAACAAATATTTGTATGATCCTGGTGATCCCATTCACGAAAATTCTTCGTAGGACATGTGTTTTCATAATGACCGTGCACACCATATTTAAAACATTCAATTGATCCCTCAGAAAGGACTTCTTTCCATTTCCTAGAGTCAACTAGATGCTTCCATTTTCCATGGAAGGTTTTTCCTTTATGACCTTCATTTCCACATCTTTAGCATCTTTCTGTCTCTTTGAAACATTTTCCTAGGTGTTTCTTTCCACATCTTTGACACATATATTTTTGAACACACATACCTTTATGATTATTACCTTAACTTCTATAGGGATTTGTTTCTCGCATATATGATGCCTTATAAAGATCACTAAGGTTTACATGGTCAATCATGACTCTAGATAGTTGGTTGAGAATTACCACAAGTGTTTTCATTGTAGCTTCTATATCATTAAATTGATTGTTTAGAAAACTATCACAGTTTTCTTCACATCCACTATTACTTTGGTTCCTGTTAGATCCATCCATTTACATAGACCAAAAAGGTCAGTGTGAGTATATCAGTAAAATCATCATATAATATCTTATGAGGAGGGTAAACACTAAGATATACTTATTCATGTTATCTTAAACTCATTCACATTATCTAACAAAACTATGACACTTTCTGAAATCCTAACCATTATGGTAATGTCACTGAAGCTTAATGAATTACCCATCCTATAAAGTTATATAAACCAACCTATGATACCTACTATAAGGACCCGACCTTAAACATTACATAATATTGAATTAAATGAATAATTCACATTGAGGATCTATTCAGGTTTAGAGTTTTAGAGAATTAGGCCATAAATATTACATTACAACTTGAATATTACAAGCAGGCACTTCTACTCAGCATCCATTTTTTTCATAAAATAAAAACTCTTAAAAAGAAAAATTTATAGTTCCATGTTTAAGATAGCATGACTTTTCCTTGATCCAATCCTTGACTCTATTCATCTTCAAGTCCAATGGAAAACATTTCAAAAAAATTGGATGAGCATAAAAAGCTCAGTAAGGGTTATAAAATAAGTAAGGAAATCATTAGCCCAATAATAAATACAAATCCATGAAACCATACTTTTCAATCATAACATACCTTATGAAATCATATGATTTATGAATAACACACACAAATCATAATTCATAAATCATAAAGTTTACTTATGGCATCCATATAAAACTCACATAATAGCTATCACAGCTACGTAGGGAGTTACACTTGGAATACCCATCACATTATATTCCCTAAATCTCTTAGGAGAAACATCATGTTTACCTCTGTCACGGTACCCAATGCATTGAAGAGCTATCTCGGGCTCACCCGCCCTAGGTTTATCATAGAACCACCTGTATACGTAAACAATTCCCAATAACCATAACATAATCATAACACATAACACATGTATAAATTAATGATAAAATTTCCATATTCCAATATATCAAATAATGATTTTCTTAAAAAAAATTCTTTATCAAATAATTTTCAAAACCATTTGAAAATAGATTTTTGATTCAAAGTTTCTCATACAAATTTGAAGATTTTAAATGAATTTTAATTTGAAAACATTAATGCACATGTCAATAAATAATCAAAACCATTTTTAAAACATGGAAATTAAATATAAATATTTATAATAATATATCTTTAAAACATTTAAATTGATATTTTAGTTACAGAGTTTTTATCAAAATGAGAGACTCTTGAAAACAGATAATTGAGGAATAAAATTTAATTAGAACATTATTATATCATGAGAATAAATTTATTAATGATATAATATATTAAAGGACATTATATACACAGTATAATAGTGAATTGGTTCATAACAACAATGAAGTCTCAGTGGAAATATAAATTGAGATGAAATCCCTTACAAAGATGGAATCCTTAAATTAAGGATAAATCAATCACATAATTATGTGTGAAAAATATAAATAAACCCAATATAAGTTTATACTAAGTGTAAAAAAATCATAGGTCATTCACACATATTCATAGGATGAGATATTCATGAATTACAAATTGAACCCAAAGAATTGAAATTGGGTTAAGAAGTTCCATTGTAAAAATTCGACAGCCTAACGGCGTCACATTAAAATTAAGAAACTGGGTTGATGAGGAAAAATGGGAATCTCATAACATGGACATAAAATTTACATCAATAATGATATAGAAGAACATATCCCACCATAATAATATGTAAATTAAAAGACATAACAAAAAAGAAATTTTTAAAAAGAGGAGGGTGAAAGGTTCCCTTACTGATTTGGTAACTTACAAAACATACGCCACGTGAAATAAGGATCATACTATGAAGTTGAAAATACACATAAATGAAAGTATATTACACAAAGAGTACAATCATGGGAAGTAAATACACCACCGAAATGGAAATAGTGGATAATATATCATGAATCTCACGGGAATAAAAATTGAGATGAAACCCTTTACTACGTTGTAATCAACTGAGTCATATGACCAAAAGTTAATATCCACAAAATGAATCACATAATACCTATAATATAAATATAATAATGATAATATATATCAAATGGTAGTACAGAATACACCATAAAAAATGAATAAGTGGCGAAAAATAGAAATCTCACGAAATTAAAAGTGAGATAAGAAAATCACTTACCTCGTGTTCGACTTGACTCGATCGTTCTTTAATCTCCTGAAGAATAATCTAAAGTTAATTTATACTTTCTGAAGAAACTTTTCAAGTTTATTTTTACTTTTATATCACTTATTACCGTGTTATAAACATTATGTAATCATGTAACTTAATTATGTTCTTTTTGTCGATATTTGGTACTTGAGTCAAAAATGGACTTCTTATCATTAAATGTTGTTCATGTGGTCAAAGGTTTGTAATATACAGAAGGATATTCATTATTTAGATATCATATATATCATATATATCCATTATAAACATGTATTAATAACAATACATATCATTTAGAGGTATGAAATGAAATGCACCGTTAATGGATATGGTAAGCCATAGGTACGCATGAACGCTACTTTCTTTTCTATTTCTTATTGTAATAGAATTAAAACATAATTATACATAGGTAAATTATTATTCTAGTGTAATATCATATATAATATCATTATCTCTATCATTTTTACATCCCACATAAGGAATTAACGAGTCACATCACTTTGAGGGGGCAGTAGTCCGCGCTTCCTCAAAAGGGATTATCGTATTTACCTACTATGGAAACCATAAATGCATTATATAAATGGAAAATATAGAAGCATAAAGAAAAAATAAACATAATATATATCATATATGAATACAGTGCCATCAAAATGGCCACCATGAGAGGCGGTTGGAAATATTTGAACAATCATCATTTCGTGAGGCCTTAGTTTTCCATCCACATAAACATTATGTTCTTCATCCATTATATGGAGGTGTTTGTAAGTCTAGTCGAGTAATTCTCATAAAAAAAATCTAGTATATTTAGGATACTATTTTAGTTAAAAACGAAAGAAATAAAATTTTGTAGTGGATGGATATGTAAAAAAACAAATTAGGAGAAACGAGTACCTTTAATTTGGGTAAGTTCTTTTGGATTGAACCAATGGACATCTTGAAGTGCCTTATGCCTAAGGTAAGGCCTCTAGGAGGAGGAGAGGGATGTAGGGAGATTAATTTGGAAGATTTTGGATGATCCAAAAGGGTTGAGAGCTGTGTGGAATTGGAAAAAAGTGGTCTCCTTTTATAAGTGAGAGGAGGGGCTCTTTAAGAATGTGTGAAAAAATTATATTATTATATATTGATATTCAGTTTATTGTGGTCAAAATTTCATTAATGGTGAATATAAGATGACTCATGATCGAAAAAGAATCATCCAATCAGAATTGGACATTTTTTGGATAATATTTTAATCATTATAATATTATTTATTTAAATCATTTATTAATGAGGTAAATACTGCATCATTATTGTGTCATAATTAATTTAATTCATTTCATGCATAATAATTTTAAAAAAATAATCACGATTTAGGAAATATTTTTATCTTTCTAATGAATATTTATAGTCTAAAATATGACTTATATAACACCATATAAAAATTAATTACTGAATGATGTTTGTTAATGTCAATTATGTCTTGACATTATATTAATTAATCTAAATTGTCATTATCACTCCCATGTTGATCAATGGGGTCCCAAAATCGTCCCAAAGATTCACATGGTCGTTAATGACTCAACCAATAAGGTTTGGACAAGTTATGATGTAATTTTGAATTGTTATAATATTATTTTTACCTTTAATTACCATATTTACCTTTAACTGCGGTAAATAAAAGTCAAAAGTTACTATTCACCAAAAATTATTTTCATCTTACTAAACCACATTTCACTTCTTTATAATTACCATGTATGTCGGATTTTCGAAATTCAATTCAAAAAAGTGGTAAAATTTCATTTAAATGAAATTTCAGTTTTTTTAACTACCACTAAGTGGTTTGACTATTCATCAAAAAATTGATGTTTTTAAGAAAAATACCAAAAATTCATCCTAAGCTATATTTTATATTATGAATTAAAAAATTATGTCTATTTTCCCAATTCAAAACATAGAAGTGGCATTAATTGATTTTAAAATTAATTTTCGTTATAAAAAAAGGTTGTTTTTAAGAAACAATAACTATCAAAAGATTGATACTTGTTTTTGTCCAAATTCAATGTGAAATTAATTCCAATGACCAATATTGGATTAAATGGTAAAAATATATTTTAATTTGATTTTAAAATGAATTAAAAAGATAATCTATCCATATAAATAAATTAGATTAAAAGGCACTTTTTAATTAAAATATAATATTTTTTACTATTCATTGAAAAATGAACTTTATCGTAAAAATTCCAAAAATTTACCCAATGAAAATTTTGATGTCCCCATTCTAAATAATTATTGTATTTGGTCATATATAATGTATTAAAGTGACTAAAACTATATTTAAAAATTGTTCTCCATTAAAAGGCGATAAATCAGCCTTTTAATGTAAATTTTGTTTACAATTAGATTCATTCACAATTAAATCCTATATATTTTATTTGATAAATGTAAATACATTTAAAAAACATGTAAACTCATATTGTAATTAGTTTTCTTCATTCCCTCCAATACAACGGCTAAAAGTTAACTACCATTTAAAATAATAATATATTATTAGTGTGGAACGTAAGAATTCAAAGAAACTCGTTGTTGGGTATCGGTTATGCTATCGAACATAAAAACCCTTTTAAAGTAAAATTAATATTTAATTCAAAAATTAATAAATATGAAAATGTAATATTCTTTATTTACCTAGGATGTTACAGGTACACCCTCCCTCAAACTCTACTAATTTGTTTCCATTATCGGCTTCCTAAATTCTTATTATTCCATGATTTTCTAAAAAAAATAGTATCCAAAATATAGTAGGATTTTTTTATTGAATTGTTTTACATACTCTAACACACACATCCATCTACATTTTATCAAACGTATTTATTATTTGTACAACAACCTACGGCCTTATAGAATGATGATTGTTTATTTTTCCTTTACCGCCACTCATCATAGTAATTAAAAATGTAACTCCATTGTTATGTGATATATATGATATTTATAATTTAATTATTCTTTGGTAAATTTTATTTATAACTTATCCTTACTCATTTTGTCTTGTGTAAATATGACAATATTGTTTGAGTAATGTGGACAACCACCCCCTCAAAGCGATGTGATTCCTTAAAACACTACATGAAAGATATTAAATTTATAGTTGTATAACTGATATGATATATATGAAATAATAATTACACTTTAATGAAATATATATAAATATATAAATATATATAAGTTATTTAACTTTTTTCTTTTAAGTACATTAGTAAAACGGAAGCAACGTTCTACTGTATGTAAGTTATACCTTCTCTGTGATTTTTTTTCCATTTCATATATATATATATATATATATTAGATTATTATATTGCATATATGTTGAAAAAAATTATATTTATATAATTATATTAATTCTGGAAATGATTATATAAGTAAAAGTACCTATGATATTAAAAAATTAACAAATATTTGAAAGACAATGAGAAAATTAACAAATGCCTAAACTTAACATAGAATTGTTAACAAGAATGTAATATAAATTCATTATAAAACCATATATGGAATTATAAGTAACAATATGTACTAGTTAAATATTTATAATAAAAATATTTTTTTACAAATGAGGTTTTTATGAGTAGAAATAGAGTCACAAGTAAAGGTGGGGGATCCCATTTCACATTTTATTTCCATGAGATACATGCCTTATTCACCACTCACTTCTTGTATGTATTGTATATACTATCCATTATTGTATTCTATGAATCATATAATTAATTTAATTTTTCAAATATCCTTTTTATGAACATTGTTTCATGGTGTTTATGTTTCAAAAGATACAAAATTAGTAATGTAATTTAAACTTAATTTTCCTTAATTGAGACACATGCCACGTTAGGCATGTATATTTATTATGAATGGTGTATATACATTGTTCGAAATTTTTTAACATGAATATAATTGTCTTAATGATATTTATTCCTATTTTAATGTGATATTTCAATCATATTATGAATCAATGTTAACAAAGTTGTAATAATTTGTTGCTAATATATCATCATTTATCAAGATTATTTACAATTATCATTCTGTTAAAGAAATAATATGATCCATCCCTCAATAACTCTAATAACATTTATTTATATTTTGATGTGAATTTTATATCTATGTAATAGTAAAATTATACACACTTTGGAACTTAAGATAATTAGAAAATTGTTTTTAGGAATATATGACATTATTTATCTATTTGGTCAGAAATCTATGTAATTTAAAAAACATGTTTTCTATGAATGATTTCATATATTATTCCCATGATTTAAATTCATTTTATTTAAGACAATATTTCAAAAAAAAATTCAAAATATTTTATATGTATCCAACCAATTTTGTAATAACTTTTTTATAAATCATTTTAAATATTCTTTTACAAGTTATCAATGAAAATTGTTTTCAAAACATTATTAACATTTCTTATATGTTTTCAATCATTTTTCAATGAAATATTTTTCAATCTTATTTCAATCTTATTTTATATTCTTTCATGTAAAAATTTTATTCCAAATATTTAAGTTTATTTTTATAACTATTGATGGGAAAAAATTTACGTATTGATTTCAAGACATCATTGTATGCTTTCAATGTATTTTGAATGAAAATTATTTTATAAATGTTTAATGTTTTAGTAAAATAAAAAAAGAAAGAATATTTTCCTCTATTAATTTATTCAAAATATACTTCTATGTTATTTTCCATCAATGATGAAATATTATGATGTTACTCATGTCATTCAACGAAATGATCTAATGGTTGTATTTTTTTTCTTGAATGAATCATGTTTCAATTTATTGGTGTTTATGACACCCATGCCTCTCACATCAATTATATGCTTCTGAAAATAATATCTCTTCCTGGGTTGTAAATTAATGAAATTATTAGAAACCAATATCTTTCCATAGGTTATGATGCGATGAATTTCTAATTATACTAATTTCCTTTCAAGGGTTCTTATTTTATTTTTATAGATCCCATTAATTTTAATAGGTCATGATATGATGATTTTTTTGATAATGATAGTAAGATTTCATGATGTGATTATTTAGACCAATATATCCCTCCAATTCATTTTGTAATGAAAGACAACTTGTGAATATACTTTTAATGTATGAACATGATTACAAAGTCGCAATGTTATGCATATAACTATTATATGTTTATATGTTTTTGCATGAACCTGATTTAATGTTCATAATGTTATATTTTATCCTTATTATATGTTGATAATGTCATGAAAGAATGTTATTACATGTTCAAAAAGTTATTTATAGACCGAATTTTATGTCCATAAGTTTACGCACGAATTTGATTACATGTTCACAATGTTTTGTGTCAAAATGATTTCATTTTCAAAACATTATACATGGGATTGGTTAAATGTCGATAAGTCTGTGACAAATTCTGATTTAATGAAATTGATTATGTGTGAAGCGGTTTGTACGTATACATTATCACTATATTATACATTTATGTGTATTCCACGATTCCATGTCATATTCATATGTGATGAATTCATGGCTTATAGTCATGATTTTCTTATTATTCATGTATTATACAGTGTAAATATTTATTCTATGAATTTTTATTATGATATTTGATATTCAAATTATTATCTTCTAATGATTTTGATCATGTTATTATACCATAATTTCATTATATGCATATTCATTTCATTTATTATCCCATACCATGAAATTGATCTCACCCAACTCTTATGTTACCTTTACCCATGTCGTTAAAAAACATTTTTAAGTAAAATTAGGAAGGGGTGATCATCGTCACAAAAATTTATGATCTTTCCCAGAGATATATTTTTTTCCAAGTTTCCAGTGTTTCGAAACTAATGTAGTATTTGGGAATCAATTTTTGTAATGATTTATGTATTCTGAAATGTAATGATATTTCTATAATTTTTATGATAAGGACATTTTAGTTGGTATTAGAGAGAATATTTAGTTAACATTTTGAATCTAGGATGATAAAAGTATAGTGATATCCATAAGTATATTTTTATGTTTATTTCTATAGATGTATCTATGTATATGTAAAAGTTTGAGTTAAAATATTAAAAAATGTTATGGGATTTTTGTAAATTGTAGAGTTAGTGGTTTCCTATAAATAACGCTTTTTAGACAACTAATGGACGTGGTTCAGTAAAAAATGAATATATGAGTAATAAATCTGACTAGTTGTTTTAGTCCTAACTTATCGTTTCATAGTAAATGATATCATTCCTTACTAAACACCAGGTTCAGAACATATATGTGACATGGTTTGGTAATTTAGAAACTCTTCACAAAACATTATGAAATATTTAAAAATAATTTGGCTATCAATAACTTGGGATAAACCTATAGTGTCATGGATAAAATAATGTTTCATAATATAACAACTTATAACTGGATTTTTAGGATTATATGGTTCATCTCTATAATAATTATTTCTGACTGTATTATTTATTGTTCTTATAAAATTGATGGAACCCAAATGATCTGAATTAATGTTATTTTTAACAAACATTGCAGTTATTATTATCCTAAAGATATGAATGCTATGGAAGATGGAATAAAAAACCTCATTGATATACTCTCAAATAATTAAAAAGCTATGAGTCTTTATATGATACCAAATGAGAAAATTAGGGAACAATTTTTTATTGAGTCCTTCATGAGGCATTGTGACCCTTTAATTAGTGGGTATTTTGTTCCACATATTTCTAAAACACATTCAATTCCACAAAAAGATATTATTTATTCTATAGAATTTAGATCATAAGAATGTAATTCTTATTGTCTATCATTTATAAAATTATGTAGGCTAGTGGTGGACTCTAATCACGAATACAAGGAAGTAATGTGAAATTTAATCCATGGAATGGGATGAGATCTGTAACATATTCTTCAAAAAGTAATGTCCATTTTTTCATCTTGTGAAGATGTCAAAGGAGTTCATTGAGTAGAATAAGAGGATAATGAATCTATCGGTACCTATGAGTAAAATCTCACTAGACTTCTGAGGTGTTATTCTAGAATTTCCATCCAATAAAAATGAAATATTGATATGTTCTTTAGTGGATTAAAGCCAAGTCTCACAAGGAGTGGTTCATATGATTATATATTAGATTTGGATAAATTTTTCATTATGACATAAATATTGAAATAGATTGTGGAGTTATGTATCAATATTATGGTTTTAACAAGATGTGGAAGATGGAGTTCGATAGAAAATATCTAAACCATGGATAAAAGAAAAAATTTCAAACACTAACATGAAAAAAACAATGTGAATGAGTACATAGAAGAGTTCATTAATGGAACAATATGAATATTCATGTGTGGGAAGCAGATCCACCAAGAAGCAAAATTTAGAATTTTTGAGAAGAAGAAATTAAATGACATTTGTAGACAGAAAGCTCATCAGAATCAACCAACAACACTTTAGGGTTTCATGTGTATCGAGATTCCGCGTTATCCAAATAAATGACTCAATCCAAGGGCTAATATGGATGATAGTGCACACTAATCTACATGAAAAATGTAAAAGGTAAACCAGATGAAATCACAATTTATGATGTGAATAATGAAAATCATTGGAAAATAACTCATTTCCCCTATTATTTTGGATTTTCATGATTTATTTTTTATGAATAAGCCCTATGATAATATTATTAGTCATACTTTAGTGATGTTTCACATGATTATATCCATATAAATTATTTTACGAATAATAAAATTATATTTAATGTTTTATATGTGAATGGATGATTCCAATTATCCAATAAATATTTGTTTAGTATATGATATTATCATAATTAAAGAAAAATTGTTAATTATATATTTTGGGCATGTGTTATTTTGAGATTTTCAGACTTTTGGTTTCTCACTTTCTCCCTCAAAAGTGTTTTGATAATAAAAAAATAATTTTCAGTCAGTGTTAATTATCATTTGGAAGGCTTATAAGGATAACAATTTTAGGAATATTTCAGTCAAACATTGAATAATATTTTTTATATTAATGTATTTTCTCATCATATGAGGAATTATGGATATTGGATAATCTATTTAGGTTGATGTAAACTAGAGATAGATGGGATGACTCATCATGGATCTTATTATCTTTTAGTACCTCGGTAATGAAAAATTATCATTCATTTAATATGGAAAGATATGAAGTGTAAATCTATATAGTCACAACAAAAAGGTTGGAATTTTTATATGAAATGGAATAGAATATAAAAATATTAAATTTTCATGAAAATTATTCAACAATATGTAAATAATCGTGAAACTGAAAATGTAATTATTGTTTCTTCTATTATGTTTAATCTTTTGGTCTTTTAGATAATTTCATATTTATGGATTTATAATTATTATCTTTCTCATGAATAGGTTCTTTTCCACTCTACTATAAAACATTATGTTTATATTTAAATTATATGTCCCTATTTTAACCTTCAACCTATATGAACGAATGTGAAACCTAGTTAAAAATTACTCTGGGTAAACATTTTGTTTTCAACATTCTTTTTTTAATGGTGGTTTTAGTATTAATTTTCTAATTTGGATTCCTATGAATATAATATTCATGTATTAAAACATTGATAACCAAGATGAAATTTGGGTATGAAATTTGTTATATGGGGGTAGAATGTAATAACCTACGATTTTGGGAATTAATTTTTGAATTAATTTATCTTTTTAATATTTAGCATTTCACACAACACTGAAAATAGATTATATATATATATAATCACTATGTAAAACCTTATATAAACATGATACCGACATGTCCTATGATATCTGTAAAATAAATTTTAGTGTGATATACATGGAATACCGAGGATAGCATTCTTTTCATGCAATCAATGTCCTTCTTCGATGGCGTTCATTACAAGCAATATCGTGTTTTCTCGACGACTAATATATTTTTATTTACTATACAGAGATATAAAAAAGCTATTAAAAAACGGTTACAAAATTATTAAATTAATATTGAAAATATAAGGCTAGATAAATTTAAAATGAAATTATAGGTTAAAAATTAATTATAAATCAATATACACAATCAAACTGAATATAAAGGATTTTTTATGCGACCAATGTTTTATTATATTAATAAATTTATTTAATTGAAATTATTCATTGTTATTAAGGTAATATATATGTTATATATTCAGTAAAAATATTATTTATATTTATCTAATGTATATGATATAAAAAATATAATACAAACCCAGTTTTTATGCTTTAAAACCATTATTTTTTAAAATGTAGTTTTACTATTTTTCAATGGAGAGTGATGTTTAAATATAATTTTCAGAAATTATATATATTTAATTTGAAAAAAATAAAATTTTACTTTGAAATAGAATAAAAATAAATATGTTAAGACCAAATTTAGGTATTTCTCAGTAAGGTTTCATTTTTTTATGAATAGTGAAAAATATTGAATTTTAATTCCAATAATTTTTTAATAAAATTAATTTATATAGTTAAATTATATTTTAATATTATTAATGTATAATTAGATTAATTTTACATAAATTAACCCAAATTAAATAATCAGATCCATTTTCGCAGTAAAATTTTATACAAATACATAGTAAATAATTAATCATTTTTTCATTAAATTTCTGCATTGTCGTCCCATTAGTGTTAATAAATTTTATTTCATTTTTGTAATTGGAATTTGGGAAAAATTAGTCCATATTTTGGGAAAAAATAGTTCATAATATCTAATAAGGGAAAATTAGTTTTTGACCAATAATATTAGTGATTTCAGTTAATATTAATTACAATGATTTGGGAAATGTTAAGATTAATAAGGGAAGAAATAGTAATCATAATGGTGAAAATGACATATCCACTAGTCCAAAAATCATTTTTTCTCCATTATTATACCATGAACCATCCATTATTGATTTTTTTTGTGTTTGTATGTATTTTATGAGATAAAAACATAGGTAAACTAATCTTGTTTTCAAAAACAAAAATGATTTTGTTCCCTCGCATATATAATAGGCCAAAACTTATCCCATTTCCTAACAACTCTAAAATGAAATAGGTTCATCAGATCTCTTTCAAATAATCACAAAAAAAACCCTTCATTCATATGTAATTCCTCCCACTAGGCTGAATGTCTTTAATGGAAACTCTTTGGTGTAAACCAAATTGAGTAACTCGATTAAGTGGTAACACCCTCCCTCAAGCTCTTTTCATTTATTTCCAATCTCGACTCCCTAAAAAGATATTTTTACAAGATTTTATAATACAAATAGTATACTCAATATAAAAGGAAATTATTTCTAAGGGTTTTACCTACACTAATAGGCACATCAATCTAATTTTTTACAAACATATTGTTTACGTGTATGGTGAACTACCACATCAAAAAATAATGATTGTTAATTTTTCATTAACCACCTCTAATGGTGGATATTATGATTGAGACAAAAATTATAATATATATATATATATATTAATTGTTAATTTTAATTTATAAGATACCCATATGAATTTCATCTTGTTTAAATATGATAATTTTGTTTGATGAAGGAGAGACTACCACACCCTTAAACAAATGTGATTCATTCACACATTAGATGGAATGTATTAAGGATATTTTCAAGGAAGATATATGATATATACTAATTAATAATTTTACAATAATAATATTATATACATATATAAATATACGTATATGTAATTTTATTTCCTTCCTTTAATAAATCAATATAATGGATTTAATGTTCATGCGTCCATACGACCCTCCATCTCTATGAACTATGTATTCCATTTCATTCTTTTATTTTCTATTGATTATTAAAATACACATATATTGAATATTAATGATATTTATATAATTTATTATGATATGGAAATTATGATAAAAGTATAAGGACCAAATATAAATGAAATTAATACACATGAATACGAAAAAATTAATATTACCCAAAATGAAAACACAACAAAGTATTGATAACAAGAGGGCAGTAGAATGTCTTAATAAAAAAAAAATATTGTATTATATATAAGAACAAATTTTTGAAAAATATTTATCAAAATTTTTTATTTATTATAAAGTAGTTTCTTATGAGTATGAAGAGAGTCAATACAGATGGTAAGGGATTTCATCTCACATTTTATTATTTTAAGATACATGAATTATTCACCACTCACATCTTTTGAGTGGTATATATGATGAAAATTAATGTAATATATAAATCTTATAATTAAATTTATTGGTGTATATATATCCATTTTATGATCCCCATTTCATTGTTTTTTGGGTTCTAATTTTAGAAAATTAGTAATGTAATTTTCTTTTCAATTTGTATTCTTTGAGACACAAACCAAGTGATTCACCTATGTTTTTATAAGAGGTATATATATTGCCTTTTAAATTTTAGGTAATAAATATACTTATTTTCATTTTATTTAATCATCATTTAGTTTTATTCATTCCATTATATTTTAATTCATATTTTCCAATGTTGTTATAGTTTGTGACTATAGTCTCATTATTTATCGAGATTGATTAGGATTATGCTTCAATTGATGAAATATTAAGAAACATATCTCAATAACTCTCATAAATTTTCAAACCCTCTGGAAATGAACATTGTCTCCATGTAATGTTACCATTTTAACACTATTTAGTAGTTTATATAAGTAACAATAAAATTTTGAAAATCTGACTTTATTTCTCCATTTAGTTGGAATTAAGTGTTCCGTAAAAAAAAATTTTCTATGAATATTTTATAATATTCTTAATATGTATTCAATTTATTTTCTATAAAATAGTTTTCATGAAATTTTTATATCTATTCAATGTTTTTTTATATAGATGGTTCTCAAAAAAAATTTCATGATTCGTTTACAAATTTTCAAGGAAAATGGGGTTTGGAATGGTTTCATTATTTCATTATATGTTTTCAAAGTGTCTTCATTGAAATGGTTTTCAAATTAAATTCATCATTATTTTATATTTTTTAATATAAAATATTTTTCAAATATTTTTCAATATTTATTTTTAAAAATCCAATGGAATTTAATTTCATAATTATTTGAAGCCTTGTTTCTATGTTTTCAATGAAATGTCAATGAAAAGTTTTTTGTATTGATTTTATATTATAAATAGACTTTTCAAAGAATAACGAATGATTAACATAGTAAATTTATTTGAAATATCATTCCAATTAAATTTCCATCTAATATGACATCATTTGATGTTCCTCATTCCCTTCAATGAAATGACCCAAATGTTCCATTCATATTATTTCTTGAATGCTTCATGATTTTACTAAATTATGTTTATGAAAACTTTTTCTATTCCATGTGTTATATGATTATCAAACCAACATCATTTAACATTAAATGATTTGATGAAATTATTATTGAATCTATCACATAGCATAGGTTATAATTTGGTGAATGGTTAATGATACCAATTTCATTTCATGGGATATGATTTGATGTTTATAGATCCCATATATTTTCATGATGAATGATATGATGAATATTTTGTGCCACATTCATCTATGATTTCATAATGTGATTGGTGGGACCAATGTATCACTAATATTCCTTTTGTAATTATGGTTGACTCATCATTATAAATGATACATGTATACTATATTATTTTTTGACAATGATATGTATCTACCAAGATTCATGTCCCTAAGTGTAATGTCCACGTTTTAGGTACTGCCCAAAGGTGCCCTGTACCGGGTTGGTCACATGAGCTCAAGTGAATTTCCCAAAACGCTCGAGGCAACCGACTAGTAGAATGAGACAAGATATGATAATGGTAAATCTATTCCATAATTGGTAGGGTATTCACAACATAATAACAAATAGAAATCAATATCAGAAGAATAAATACCTTACTATAAAAGCAAACATCAGAAGACTGATAGGAATAAAAGAACTAGAGAATACATAAATTAAGTATGTCATAAGTGTCTAGGAAATTCTCCAAACAAGTCACAATTCAAGAAATAGGATACCAAAACCCAAATATCGAAATATAAAAACTCCAATAGTATCACAATCCTCAGCTCTGTCCCATGATCTCCATCTATTTGGGTATAAAAGCATGACCCAAATAGGCTATGAGACGAATACCAATAGGTGACCACCAAAAGATCTATTCCTATCTATTAGTGAATATATATATATATATATCATTCAATATGGAGAAATAAAATAGTAGGCTAGGAAGTACACAGAAGTAAACAATTATACAGTTTTCCATAACATTTTTTTAAATTCATTATTCATCCATTGAATGATGTAATATCAGGATATATCCTAATATATATATTCCCTCATGTAATTCTAACAAACAAATGTCTCTAAAGACCATCTAAATAAATCAAGTAAGAACGAGTCAATGATTGTGCTCTAGCTTCACAGAATCATCACAATCATTAAATTATCCAATAACAACCCTATGGGAATGTTCTCACAATATACTCCCTATGGTCTAACCTATCAGTAACTAATTTAATAATGTCCCTCTAGGTGTCTCTCATGGTGTAACCCCTTTGTTCTATAATATCACTAAACATATACAAATGACAACATGGGAAGCTCTCACATCCAATACAAATTGGTCAATATAGCATCAACAAATTATTAATGACAATATTGGTATCTCTCACAGTATAGACCCTCGGATATATGAACATCTTTCACCTCTCACAGCCATTACCTCTGGGTCAACATAATAATAATTCATTCAAATCAACCTTCCTTGAAAAGCTCTAATAGTAAAATTACTCTAGGTAAAACAGTCGCAATGTGTATCACATGCATCTCATATAATCAAAAACTACATCCTAAGAAAACAATGCATGGAAGAAAGTAAAACCTATAGGCATGATATACCAAACAACCACAAATAAGGAAGATAAGAAATTCACCCATGGAGTGTCTCATAATCAAGGTATACAACCATATTCATAAGAAATTACCCGTTATCAAATAATAAAAACATAGGAGGTGATAAATATGGTCTACTTACAAACACACAAAACCACAAACATGGGTATGTGGATCTTTTTGCATATATAATCCAAATACAGTCAACGAAATGAAAAAACCACCTACATTGATGTTTTATGATCAATACTATTGAACATCGACCATTGAATCACCATAGAATGTATTATATGTACAAAAGGTGAAACTCATACCACCTTTAAATACCCACAAGAGAGGAGGGATCCTGAAGAGAGGATCTAGGTGAATTGAGAACTAAACAGTGGTATTTTGATTCACCCAAAAAATCTCAGTTAGTGGCTGGATGGAGAATCGGGAGGGGTTTAGTGTTCATTTTTGTTCTATCACTCTCTTATATGAATTGAGTAGAGAAGAAATATGTTCTTGAAATAAGACACGACACTACTCTAATTCATCAAATAAAAATTAAAGTATCTGATGTGTTCATTAAATGTACACAACATGTATTATCCTCACCATACCCCCACATTTAGAAGTCATCCAGGTCACCTACATGGCCATGTACTCGAATGACATATTTCCAAATGTGGTTGTATGTGGTACCCTAGTACACGGTGTGTACTCATAGGTACATGGCGTGTACATAGAAAATTACCACTTATTCATTTTCCATAAAAATTAAGCAAAATCCATGATCCAAATATGAAATAAAGATCTAGGTTCTTAAAATAATATTATACATGAACATGATTAAATTTTCAAAATTTTATTGGTGAACCATATTATATTTTCACAATGTTATCCAGTGAAATTATTAAATTTTTACAAGTTTATTCATGGAAATTGTTTCATGTCCAAAAGTCTATGCATGATCATTATTACATGTTCTCAATGATAAATGTGAACCTAATTTTATGTTCATAATATTATGTGTGGACCTGGTTGCATTTCCTTAATTTTATTAGAGGGCTTGATTTAATATCCTTAACTGAATGTGTGAAATTTCTTCTACTTATACATCTTCACTATATTATATGTAGATGTGTATTCCACAATTCATTATCTTATTCATTTGTTATTATTTCATAGCATATTCTATTTATTTCCATATGATTCATTTCTTATGAAATGAAAATATTTATTCCATGATTCATGTTTATGATATTTGATATTTATGGTATGATCTTATAATTATCATGATCACATTCTAATACAATTATGTTCATGATATGAATGCACATTTCCTTTATTTACAAATACCAGGCATTTGAACTGACACTATTATTTGTTTCATTTCCCCATGTTATGGAGAAATTTTTTAATGTATATTTACTATATTGAAAGATCTATTTGGGAAACATTTTAATATATTTCATTGAGATAAAATATTTTTGTTCCATGTTTCAATAGGCTCTAAATTAATATGTTCTTTAGATGTTAGTTTTTGTTAATTTTCAAGCATTCTGCAAAAGTGATTTATTGATTATCTATTCTAATACTAGCTAGTTATAGGAATTTAGGTAGTATCAACAAAATATTCCTAAAAAACATCCAAAGGTGAATTTAAAATATTACGTGATCACCATAGCTAAGGATTGTGTTCCTAATGATGTAGAGGAAGATATATTGATCATATCCTTATATTTGGAAAAATAATTATTTTATTTTTGATCTTATGACTCTTAAATATCATCCATGTATAATATGGATATTAGATATTTACCTAGAAACCTAGTATAGGAGTTTTCAATGAATACTCATAGTGGAAATCATATTATAATAATGAAATGTCTTCCTATACTAATTACAACAAATAAACATTCACTTTTTAGAAACATTATTAATATATTTATGGTTTAATTTGATAAAATCCATTCTATGTATTGGATTTCAATTTATAATGTGAATGTTTATATCTATTATATAGATATAATTTTTCATTATGTACATATCAAATCCCTTGTATTCAGTGGTGAGACTGAATCATCTGAATCATGTTTGAATCCTCCTACAATAATCCACATTAATAAAATTACTAAAAATGGTGATCATAAAAAACAATGAATTGTAATGGTTCATTTAAAATATATAATAATAATACAATTTTGGAATATATGAATATTTTTTCCTAGATAACAATTTATAACCTAGATGATTGTGATGTTAAGTATTCTATTGATCTTATCCATAAAAAAAATACACTTGTCCTGGAATCCCAATGATATTTCCTAACAAAAGTCAAAGAAACTATGGAATAAAATGCTGGATTTACTTGGTATGAGATTCATATTCCATAATGTTTCACATGGGAGAACCCCTATTATTTTTTATGATTAAATATGAATCTCTTATTATTGGAATTGGTAACTGGGGTGTAAATTACATTTCTATAAATAATGAGTAGACCTTAAACCACAAAAATGAAATATCTGATCAACTCCAAGTAGGTTAGTTTTATTAAAAAAATTGAACATTTCATTGGTGTATTTATCATTTAATTTAAAAATGGAATATATTCTAACAATGTATTTTAATTAGGTATGGACAATATGAATTTATAGTAATTTTCTTTATATTGAATTACACCTATTTTATTTTTATAGATTTGAAGAAAATAATATTCAATGATTTTTCTAATAATTTAACGATGGTATTTATTAGCAATATATTACTATTCAATAAATTTTATGGTGAGAATAATTTTCATTTGATAGAAATTCATAATAATCTGAGAGGAAATAAGTAGTGGGAAAAAATTAAAAAATTTGAATGTTGTCATCATGATATTTTTAAATATGGACATGTTGTCTCTTAGGATAGAATATCAGTTGATCCTTCTATGATAACAAAAATAAAAAAATAGACACTTCCAATAAATATATCCAATTTATATAGTTTCATTTAAATATCATTTTATTATAGATCAATTTGAAAAAAATAAATCAATTAACCAAACTATTAACCAGGTGAAAAATAAATATGTGTTTTTAATGTGTTCATAAGAATGCAATGAATGTTTTTAATAATTATATATTATAATACTCATTTAACTAATAATTATCATTACATTGATAAGGGATTGAAAGGTTATAAATAATAACACATAAAATAAATGACATAGTTGTGTCCTTATTCAGATGGATAGATTTGTTTCATATAAAAAAAATAAGATATTGATTCATGAATAAAATTTTCAAACTAAAGTTCTTGAGTGAGAAGCTATAATCATGTCATATAGGATATATAATTATTATCACTTATCAAATGATGTGAAATATATATATCATAAATTTTTCAAATAAATGTTATCACATAATTACTCATTATAAATTAATAGAGATGGATAAAAATAGTCAAATATTTCAATTTCTCAACACACTGCCACCATTAGAAGGAAAATATGGTGGCTGATGTGTTGAGTTGGAAGGATCATAGATTCTTAACTATATTGAGTATTTTCCAAGATCTTATATTCATAAATTTATTATATATGTGTTTGGGGATCATTAAGGTATGGGAAACGTAACATATATTCCATATTAGTAACATTATAAACTTATCATGAAATGTGAAATTTATATATATTTGTGATATTAATATTCAAAAGAAAATATTTTCCATGAATAATGGGGAGTTTGTAAAGATCATATTTGGAAATGGTATTTTGAAATTTAGTAATTTTCTATTAGTTTTATCCATTATTGAGTTGAGAAAATGAATTATTAGTTGATGCAAATAACATAATATTTCCTCTACAACCTTGTAGTGAAAACATGTATCCATGTTTTTGGGAACCTATTTGGGGGATAATATTTTAACAAGAAATTGAAGACAATTTATTGGGATTCGTGGTTTGTTGATATCAATTTATATATAGAAAATATCATATGGGATTTATGAAAACAATATAAATTATTTATTGTAAATTTGATGATATCATTATGAAATTTTTCCTTGATTACCAAATCATTAAAGAAATAATGAATCAATAACCATTATTTGTGGATATTTTCCAATTTCTTCAGATTTTGTCAATATAAGGAAGATCTAACTGTAAATAAACTCATGAGATTTAATATTAATGATGTTATCAGACATAATAATTTATCAATTTTTGTTTTCATTGATCATGATACATTGATTACAGAGAAATTTTGGATTTGTCTTTAGATGTATCTAAATAATGAGCTACATTTGAGCACCACCCTAAACATCAAATATATCAGAAATATAAATGGGATACTCAAAAATTAAAAGACTGGGTGAGGTTGTTCTCAATAGACTCTATTGGTATCTGGGATTAATATGCAACTTTGGTATAATTATAATATATTAATTGTATCCATTAAATAATTCACGTCGAACAATATAGATAAATTTATAGAAATATGTGTCATACTCTCTCTTGATTAAATCAATTGGTGATATACATATTATTAGACTAGATCCTCCATTAGGGAAAACTATGATCATATATACTATTATGAACACTAATAAGGATGCTAAATGGAGATATTATTTTCATATATTTGATTTATGGATAAATATATTAATGTGGGGGATTTTTTTTCAAGAAGTTACCTCCATGTATAGTTTATATATGGTTTCATAAATATAGGGAAATAATATCTATTTTACATTAAGACTTTTCAAATTAATGAATGAATTGGATTTTGGGATTACCATTTTGAAATTCAGCATATTCTCTCAAATTTTTATAATGTGTTTTATATCCATATATGGATGAAGTAAACTCTAGACCCGTTTATTGTTCTCTCATGTAAAGAAATATAATTTATACTGATTCATCCTACAATGGAGGGCCTATTTATATTTATAACACTAGAGAATATGTGTTGTATAATTGGTCCTCTTCTATAGGAAAGTTACTTTTTATAAATCATATAATTGATGGAGATAAGTTGAAAACCTAATAATTTATGATGAATAACACCACTAAATGTTTCATTATTTCGCCTTTAATAACCATTCTAGATGAATATATAAGTGTAAAAATATGATAGTAGTGATCTAATTATAGTATCTATTATTTTCAAAAAATAATAGCACCATTAAAATACTTTTTTATATATTTTTATTTAAAAATAAGTTTATGACATTTATGCATTTTTATTTATTTTTTAAATTTACCTTTCTAAATTTCTCTTTCAAAAATGATATTATAATAAATTATTTAGAAATTTATAAAATTGTGGATTTTTGGATGAATAGTTGTAAATCAATATTTGAAATATATTTTGTTTTTTATAATATAATTATATGAGAATATTCTGAGTGTCTATGATAAAAACTAGATAGAAAAATTATTTAATTAGTAAATAATATAATGAATATAAAAATTGAATTTTCATCTTTGAAATATATTATTTACAATTAATAATTGAAGAAAATGTTTTTTTAAAAATAAAAACAATTTTCTCATCTTTTAAATAAACCATGTATATAAAAGGATCCAATAAATTTTGGTTGTATTGGGAAATATATATAATTTGATTTCAAATAATCCAATTTATTCTAGTTGAATCAATATTATACCTTATTCTTCTATAACACCATTTCAACACATAAACTAATCATTATTCATAAAATTGTTTTCAATGTGTTTTATGAATTTATATTAAAAAATTAATTGAACTTATTAATGTGGATTATTTTATAATGAATTCTGAATTTTTTATAAATCTAATTAGAAATTTAAAATATTTTCATCATAGCTTTTTTTATAAATAATAATCAAGAAAGTAAATACTTATCTCCATGTTTACATAAAAAAATGGGTTAAAATGGTTATAATTAAATGGATAAAAAATTATGATAATGAAAAACATTATTAATATTCATTTGATTAGTTCTATATAAAACATATTACTATAAAAATCAAATAAATTACAATTTACAGCCACATTCAGAAAAAATATTATTAAAATATTTTAAGGTATAAAATGTGTTTGCATTCTTCAACTCATAATAGGGAACCACATATATTAAATTATTCCCACCTCATGAGCTACATTAAACAAAAAATATTTGAGAATATACCATCACAAAATTCTTCTACAAGGCTTATTTTATTCGAGATTATCATAAGATCATCCTAGAGGGATGAAGTTGCAATCCGAATATTTTTTTATGTAGAAGATGTGTAAATATTAACCAATGGCGTTAAGTTAATTTGAACTTATATCTCCATAAAATATATTAAAAAGGTGATCATTAAATTAAATATTAATCTCCCATACACTAAAATGTAAGTATTATTTTGGAATAAACCATATTCGTCTCTTTTCTATCCAATTAATATAGAAAAAATCGCTTGTTTTTGGTATGACCAACCATCATCACATAGCGCTGTAATTCATTTATCATCACCACATTATATAGATTTTGATAAATATCAAAATAAAAAAATATAATTATTATATATATGATTTATTTTTTTTGTTTTTGAAATATAAGATATAATATTCCATCTTTCAGTTATTTCCATTAAAAACGATAATACCCATCATGAGAATGTGTGGAATAACACTAGTATGAAGTTATGTGATAAATTTTTCATGTCTGTCTTACATGTAGGATTATAAATAAGTATATAATGTATATATATGAAATTAAATTTAGGATTATATTTATAAAGAAGATATAACAATGATGTTGATTCAACGATTGATACAACCAACTAAAACTAAAATGAAAAAAGTAACAAATAACACATAAGAAAATCTATTTTGATATTGAATTATTAATAAATGGGAGTTAAAAAAATTATATGTGTCTTTTTTATTATGTTATAATTATTTATATGATTAATTATTATTATTATATTAATTATATCATCATTATAGAGGATGTTAAGATAGAATATGTACAATTTCTGGAATGATGTATGAGTTTATTTCACAATATCATCCTTATTAATTGTTATATTTCATCAAATTATCATATGATAAATTATATCATATTTATTTTATAAAACACATATATTGAAAAATACTCTGATAATTTCTATACATTTCTAATTTTTTATTAATTTTATACTCTCAATGAACTCAAATTTTCGAATGATTGTTTCAAAAGAAAAATAATAGAATTTATCTATTCACTTAAAAACATTTTTCTACTTTAAAAATATTTTATAGAAAAAATCTATAATGTTATTATATTCCTAAAAAAAATTATAAATTTCATTTTGATTGATTTTGATCTTTTTATAAAAAAATATTTATATTTTTTTCATTTTCAAAATAAAAAAACTTTTACAAAAGGTATAAGTGATGTATATTTTTTATTCTTACCACAACAATGGATTTACCCACAATAACAACTATTAGTTTTCTTTAAAATTATATTAAAATTGTCCATGATTTTTTTGAAATAAAATCATTTCCTTGGTACTCTAAATAAAAAAGGATATTAAATAGAAAATTCATAAATGATAAGGGTAATTTTCTTAATAAATGTTCTTATTGTTTTTTAACTGAATTATAATATTTTCCTACATCAATTTATGAATATTAATTATAATTTTAGATATATTCTAAGGTTTCAATCCATAGTAATTCATTAAAAGTCTTATGGTAACAATTATTTATTTATTTATTGGGTATAATTTTAATGTTTTATATGATAGTTTTTTAATATTATTTATTATGTGTATTATTTGATGAATTTTTATTCACATTATTAATATAATGTATGAATTATACTTAATATGTGTTTTTTGGGGAAAATTATATTCCCTATATACATCGATAAGTCTCTTGGGAAAAACTAATTGTTGTGTTTTCTGCACACCGATGATATTTATGTTTGACCTCATGGATCATGGACTTGATGATATTATTTTTATGTATGGAATTATCAATTCCATCCATATGATACTATTTTTTCTTATCGATTTGATTATTTATGTTGTTATAACAACCGTATATTTTCCCCTTTTTATAATTCTTTTTATATAGAATATAAGAAAAATATTATCACTTCATAATTATTATTGATATATTTATCCTTTGATATATTCCATAGCATGATTTCTATATCTGATAATTTATGACCACCATTAATAATTTTATCTCTTCCCTGAGAAACCACATTGTTGCGTATGACAAAATTTAGGGATTTAAAAGTAGAAATAGTAATGTCCCTAATGGATTTTCTAATTTAGTTTCATGTTTGTTGAGGTATTATGAAAATAATGTGTCTATAATGAATATAAATAGTAGAAAACAATTCAATTTATTTGTTTATGACGCCTTTTAATTTGTATAAATGTATTGTACTAACAACTAGCTATAGGTCACTGGTGTTTGGGTGATATAGTTGGTATCAAAAAAAGATTAGTATAAGACATATGAACTAGATTTTTTAAAATGTGGATTACAAAATATATCCATATGTTACACTATATGTATATATCTATATACTAGTTACTACCATAATGTTTCTGAAATGTTTATATTTTATCGAATTCATAAATAATACAACCCTCTATGGAAAACAGAATGTGGATATAATTGTTGAAAAAATTCAACTAGTTGTAAAATAACTGAATCAATTGGATTTTCTATTATCACAATAATCCCTAGTGCATGATGAGTGGGTCAGCGAATATAGTATTGGATAGAGAGATGTAAGGGGTGTTTTTTTCAATCCAAAATAAATTTAAAAACCATTATGAATAATATTAAAATTATTTTAATTTTTGATGGAATTACCAATGAAAATTATATTGTGATTTTGATTTTATGCTTCACTAAATATTCAATTTATTTTATGTCTTATTATAGATTTATAATTAAATAAATTTATTTAAAATTCATAGTGTTCTGGTATAATTCAGTATTATCAATTTTTTATAAAATGTAACCTATAAAATGGAATAAAATCTATATTAATTCATTTGATATATATATATGGATTTCCAAAATGGGATATTCATTTAAGAATGAGATATATCTGATTGTATTTTAATTATATTGAGTTAGATAACATAGGTAATGACTAATAACCTTTCCTTTATAGATCAACCAACAAATGCCAAAAATGGTAAATAATTATTGAACATTTCAGGCAACAAAATCCTCCATTATCTAATGGTCCTAATATCAATCATTAGTTATGAAATAGATAAATACATGAAGAAGATATTTCCCTTTTTGGGAAGTTCTAAAATGGATACTGTTATCATGTAAATTTATCTTCTTAATGGATTTATTAATCAATGGGGGTGTTTATGTAGTATTAAAAGAAGTTGGATGGGAAAAATATATTTTATATTAAATTAAATTATATATACAATTAAAAATACATTCCTAATGATAAACATAATAATATAGTAATGAAACACTTTAATCTATTAAAGAAGGCAAGGGGATGTTTTTTAAGTTCAATATATTATAACTTGCTTTGAATCACATGCTTATAATTATATAACATATCTACGTATCCATATTGAGCATTTATTTTTTGGTCATAATCCTTACCATAAAAAGGAATTAATATCTAAAAAATATTCAGTATATGGGTATATAGTATCATGTATCATATATAATGAAAAAAATTACTTATATCTTTTTTTTTGAAAAAGAATTTAAAGAACAAGGTTGCTGAGAAATATGAAAAATGAAATAATAGAAAAGTATGGACATAACGTCAGAATATACAATGAGTAATAAATATACAATGAAACACATTGTTCTTTTCAATATAAGAATTAAAGGTTTCATAAACTATGGAGAGAATGTCATTTAGGGATATAAATTAAATGGAATGAATGAATCCTCTAATGTCCAGTTTTCTGGACACAATGAGAATGGGGACTATAATAACTTATTCAACAATCATAAAGTTATTTTTCCGTAGAAAATGTGAATAGATACTGCAAAAAATAACAGAGTCTCTATATATGAGTAAAATATATTACATATACAATGGAACTATTAGAAATGCAAGATTTGACATTTAATTTATGTCATTAGATATTAACAATCTGATGTCAATAAGTTTTGAAGATAAATTTTAGCATTATTTATGTTATAAAATGATTGAATTTTCTTAAAAAGGAATCATTTTCCATCAGTTTTGATTAAAACTGATGCAAAACATATTTTTTAAACCATTTTTGAATTAGTATTCATTAAAAATGACATCGAAACATCAAAATGAACGTTATTTAGAATTTATTTTTATAAAATCAGACACAAAAACATGTTATTAAATCACTTTTGAGGTGGGTTTTAGAAAATTATATTGATAAACATAATAATTTTCATAGTAAATATTAAGATTACTAACACTAAAATTAAATGTTATAATTTTTTTATCATAATTTATTCTTATTCCAATATGATAACAATTTTAAAAAATAACACCTTAAAAATAAAAATACTCATTTAATATATTAGATTCCCAAATTTTTTTGAACTATAATGCCTTTTGAGGGCCACCATATTACATTTAATATATATTATAGTTGAGTTTTGTGGATTTTAATCATATATTATTGACTACTAGCATTAAATATTTCATCATGTGTACATGTTTTACAATTCAGGAAAATTTTTAGTTCTTAATAATAGTATTATTATTTAGTGGCACCATGGTTTTCTTATTTTTTTTTTCTCTTTTGTTATTCTATTTTTGAAACTTTTTTTCATTATTGTGGTATTCACCATACAAATGTATTAAAAGGATAAAATTCATTTATATGATGAAAAATTTTATTTTATTACTACATATATTGTATGTGTTTCCTAAAAATTCTGATAAATTCATTAGATTTTAAATAAAATTATTTATACATTCTTTCATTGGTTTTTACGAATTTGATTATTATTTATACTTTTTTTCGTAATAATTATTTATATTTATGAAAAAAATTTAATAGAATATTAATGTGGATTTCCAAAAGTAATATATATATATATATAATAATAAATTAGTAACTATGTCTTTTTTTGTTTTTGATTCCACCAAATAATATATTTTTGGATAACCATGCGAGACATCAAGAAAATATACACTCATATATCATAAAATGTAATTATTTAAAATTAAAAACAATTATAACATAAAACAATGCATATTTTTTAGTAATTTAACACATAATAAATATTGTATGATAATGATAACCACTTGCATATATAATTTCTATCATTGATTAAGAATTTATAACAAATTCACTCTATAAAAAATACATGTTTTGGATATTAACGAACAATAAAAGAGATGCGAGTTTTTATAAACCAATTAATCAAATAAACCAATAAATATTAAAACAACATATTTTATACTGTTAATATAATTGAAAAATATCACCAATCTACAATAAATGCATTTATTTTTTCCCAAAAAAATAACAAGCAAAAACATTGTTAATATGTATTTTTTAAAAAATTACTTTTAAATTTGAATTATAGTGTGATGGAAAAATAATTGTTGCACAATCATTGCATGTTTCTCAAAACATATAGTTACATTATCAATTTAGAAGCCAAATACCATTACTAATAAATTATAAATAGTGAAACAACATAGACAACCATGATGTATTTAAATTTCAAATGACTTATAATATGATTTATATTATGTAAAAGTGATATAAAAACATTGAATACTAAATAAAAAAATAAATTATAAATTTATATCAATATCCACATTCTATAATGAATAGTAACTCATGTAATCATAATGAAATCCAATAAACTATGCACTTACACTTTCAATCATTATTATGTTGTAAAATCATTATCCATTTTTAATCATTGATAGGAAACCACTGGTATCATTATTTCAGAATGATCATTCAAATAGACTAATAAATATTGAGTTGACATGGGTTTTGAAATAAGAATAAGGATAAATAATATCATTGTTATCCATAAATTTATAAGCACAATGTTATCAAAATAACATTATAACTCCTTTAATGGAGATTTTCCATGCATAAAAACTGAACAAAAAGGTTAGAATTTTTCCAAAATTACCCAACACAGTCATGAATATATACATAAGGAACTAGAATCATTTCTAATTTTACAATTCAACATTAAAATTTTATCCTATAAAAGAGAATATGAAATTTTATTATTTTATTCTATTAACTCTATAGGTGATAAAAAATAGAGGAAGCGAGTTTGGAAAAGTCAATATATCTTATCGTAGAGCATATTCAATTTGAACTATGATCATAAACTTTATCTGTTAAAACTACACTATGGAAACTATTTTCAGGATGTTATATTTTATAATGTATATTAAATAAAAAATATATATAACCTATATAATTTTTAAACCAGGTTAAATATTTTAATTTATTTTTAATTATAATTATTCTATGAAGAATAACGATGAATTATGACGTATATCCTAAATGATCTAGGGAGAAAAGAATCAGTGTTTTTTGATAGACATATGAGAAAAACTTTCTAAACATGAAAAAAGTATCCAAATTCCATTACTTGGATCATAAAATATAGTTTATAAATAAATATTTAAATAAAATAAATCCCTAGATTATGTTTTTTATATTAGTCCTACTTATCATTGATATTTACCACCTATTCACCATCCATTTTGATTATAAAAAATTATGTTTATAATTTTTATATTTATAAAAATATTTTTTAATTTGTAGATTTTTTAATATAATAACGTTTTTATTCATATATATGGTATTTGATGGATCATAATTGGACCAATTTATGTATAAATAGAAAAATAATATGATAAAAAGATAATTATTTATTTAATTTTTCTAAAAAAAATCCATCAAAACATAGATTTTATTTTCATTAAATGGTTGATGAGTTTTTATGTGAGCATGTTAAATTATACAGTAATCAAATAATATATAATTTTATTTGGTTTAGGAATTAATATATACCTTTACTATTTAATGGTTAATGAATGAAAAATTCATTATCTAATGTTGATGAAGATATTCATAATGAGACAAGGGATTATATTTATGAATTCATTAATTCTTTAGCTGTTGAAATCCTATAAAAATAGAAACTATTTAACAATTATATAGAAATTATTTCAAACCATTATTCTCATTCTTCAGTAAATATATAGTGTTATCATAATTAATAAAAGTAGTTATCTTGAAACAAAGTAGTGGGTGGAGTGATAAAAGTTTCCCCAACATGCTTTAATATTAAAAGTGTTACTCCATGAAGTCAATCTGTTACCAACATCCAATTATAAGGAATAACAAATATTTATCCTAATATTATTGGGGTATAAAATGATACAAACATTCCTCAATTATGACGATTCATATAGAAATATATATGATTATTTATGGATTAGACCTAAATGTGGGACACCATACTATTATATGGATGAAATGTTTTTACATTGATTCATTCTTAGGTATTATAATCAAATATAATAATAAATTTATATATAACCCTCAAATAATTCAATTGAATATTTCCAACTCCGATGGCCCAAGAGCCTTTTATTTTTATTTTAAATAAACCACCTTTTAATAAAAAAAGGGGAACCCATATAGAATTTATGAATACAAAACATTCTTGGCCCGAATATGTGAAAAAAAACCTATACAGGAAACCTGATGTAGCCTATCCCCAACATTTGGAACATGAAAATGCTCTCCACCAATGAAGTACTATACAACTAGAAAGTGTCATATGTCTAAGAACATGCCTGATCCTTGTTTCCATGTATTTCCATATCCTCAAATCCTGAGTCCCAAAAATTAACCAATATTTTACACATCATCATCAAATCAAAATTGAGGGCCATAATACGGAGGTCAATGCCATAGAAGCTCTAACCAACATGACACCTCTGACACCACATGCAAAAACAAAAAGAAGGGGGATAATCCCACAAACGTGAATTTCAGTCTTCATCACCCAGGTCTAGAAGGCCCAAGATCACATAAATAGAGCTTCTCTGTCTAGGGGATCCATGTCAATATAAACCAATATCTCCTCTTTGGGCATGAAGTCGTTCATATCAAACTGAATAATAACCATCATCATATTATGGATAGGCCAAACAATGAGGAATAGAGGGACTAACACGGATGATTTCTTTAGTGATAATGACATCACAAGAACCTATCAATGCATCCAGCCACCATAAACTTCAGCAAACTAGAGAAGCCATCTATCTGAAAAAACCAATGAAAACAAAGATCCATGTCCTCCCCCATCTATGATGTTCCAAAGTTGACGCCATGCCACCCTAGGAAGATGATCCTCACCAGATCTGTCGCCGGTCCACATCGGATCCAATGTAAAATTTCATAACCTGATCTGATTCTAGAAACTAGTATCTACACCAAACTTGTCATTGTTCTAGTCATTTCAGGATCTTTCACTGAGCATGTAACACACCGGAAATTGCACCAAGCTAATATCACATCAAATTTGAACTGAGTAGGGGATGATTCATCCAATTTCGATCATGTGATCTATGAAGAAGTCTGTCTCCATGATGAAATAAAATTGGAATTGTTGTTGAGATGAGATCGAGAAGCAACCACTAAGATTAGATTTACGCCGATCTATGATGAACTACATAACTAAGACTGTCAAAAAAATTTATATATCAGTAATTCTATATTTTATGATTATATTCTTAAATTAAATCTACGATAAATGGATAATATGGAACACTGATGCATGTATATCTGATGGTATATAAAATCAACCTCCGGACCCAATATAGTGGAAAATATTAGATAAACAATTTCATTCATTTTGGAAGTGATGTTAGAAATATCAGAATGGGAATGTGAATTAATTAAATGATTCCATATCAAAGCCTAGGTAGCCATTACAGGTCATGTACTATTTATTTTTTAGTTTATAACATTTCCACACATATATGTATGAATAAAAAATATTTTATTATCTATATAATGTTATATATACAAAAAATTATGTAAAATGATATATATGTATATTACCCACCCCAGATTGATTATATGAATCTTAAATGGGAGAAATATATTACAATTTTTGATGTATTATAGAAAGTGTTATTTCTATTTAATTATATGATATTTCTTAATATAAATTTTTTTCATTGATATAGAATCTTATATGGATAAGGTTTTATGAGATAAAATTGTATATCCAATTTGTGAAGAAGTGAAATCATATTATCAATTTCATAATAAAGGAAATATAATGTACCTGAAAAAATTATGATTTATTCTAATTGATCATCCATAATATAGAATGAAAAAATAATTTAAAAGTATACATTAATATAATATTCCCACAAAAATATATTCTATTGAATAATATTACATAATGGGTAAAAATATTGAAATCACATTTTGAAAGAAATGAAGTTCTAGTAATCAAAAAAATTATTAATGAAGCAGTTTATGTTTTTTTAACTACCATAATGGATATGGTTAGAGATAAAATATAGTAATGATGTTTTATATTTTAAGAAAAACTTATTTTTCAGTTTGAATTGAATATTATTGAACATAAAATAAAAGGAAAAATATGGCTTGAATGATAGATTTGACTTAATATTAACTTGAATAAATTTGGTTTTAGCTACTTCTATTAGTGGAAACATAACATATATACCTCAATATTGACACATATTTTGAAAAGGTGATATAATAAATAATTTATTTATGTATCCATAGAATTAAAGTACCCACTGTGTATTGTACAAATGTGGGGAATTTGGTTTCAATAGAAGATTGTAAATTATTATGTATGAAATCTCTTAACAATCATGTATTGATGAAAAATGACTACAAGTCCCACTATGAGCTATATTTCAAACAAATTTCATAATGATTATCATCATGTTATGTAATATTTTCAATTCCATTTTTCGAATGTTAATTAATCCATATTTGATAGATGTGTTTGAGATTGAAACTACTCTTATTATTTGTTATATTCATATGTATTTCCTTACCCGATTTTATTATATAATGTTAAATATGGTAATTAATCTATTTCAAGTGATAAGAATATGTGGACCCATTCATTTATGTTGGATTTAACCTTTTAAATGTTATATAAACATTTTTACCGGATATGTTAAAATTCCTCAAGGACCGGAGGCATATATTGATCAAATATATATATCAGAATAGGTGATTGAGATCTGTACTAATTATTAGTACAAATTAGAGCATGTTTGCCTCATTATATCATGGAATATGACATTAAAAATTTAACGTTATAAGATTTAGGGGAATAATGTTAATGCCCATTTTAAATGATGAAGTGATGGAGGACCATTTATTCATTTTTAACAACATTTTTGTGGTTCAACCATATTTATAGTCATATATTAGTGAATTAAAGGTATGTTATTTAAAAATATATGTAAATTTTTGGATGATTAACCATTAAAAGTTATTGTTTTGGTGGATGAAAAAGAAATTTACCATAGTAACATGTAATTTAAAAACATGGAAATGGTTTTTAGGGAAATAGACTCTTAATATAATCACATTAGTTTTTTATATACAGTGTTGGGTACAAATTTTACAAATGAAATTATACTGAAAATAGTACCATTAAAAAATGTGGTTTAATGGTAATTGCTAAATTAGTTCATTTTTCTAGTGAATCTGATAAAAACCCAATTTCACCATCAATGTCATATTTTGGAGTTATTTATGTTATATGAGAAATTAATTATTGTAAATTTTGTGTCAATGAATTTAATTATATATGGTATTATAGTATTAGTGGTGTGAAATAAGAGGATTATTGTTAGAAAATGATGTATTTTAAAATATTTTCTCGTAAATTGGAATAATTATCCATTATGAAAAAAGAAAAAAAACCTTATGTCATTGAGCCAACAAATGAAAAGTGTTCCATCGTTTTTAAATGGAAAATAATTCATTTGGGTGATGAGGATGATAATTATTTCTATGATTTTTGTGAGTCATATTCGTTATATAAGTAATTTATAGATAATAAAAACGACTATAATTTAGTTAGTGTCCATGGTATGTGAAATGATTGTGCTAAAGGGATATTGGAAAACACTAAATTACTGTCCAAATTAATCTTGTATATATTTATATTTAATTTATGTTTTGATATTTAAATGTGTAATTTTTTTTAATTATTAGATGAAAATTTATATATATTTTATATTCATCATTTTTTGTTAACTTTTTTTGAAATTGAAAAACTCGACAAACATCATTATAATGTTATTAATTTTGCATATATAAAAATTAATTTTTATAATTATAATATTAAAATTTATAATAAATTATATTATTTATGAATTATTATTGATATATAATTGTTTATATCCCTTATTGTTTTATGAATCATAACATTATTATTATTTTCAATAAAACATACATATGAGTGGGACTATTTTTTACTTATATATTTTTTCATCATTATTAAAAAATATTCACTTTTCTAATAATATATATATACCTATAATATCATTACATTTTCTTATTTCAATGATATGCATATAGACATAGGAAGTGGAATAGTTATAGAGGTATACGATATTTTAATATTATTATACATTCATTGTTTTATTTATTTGAATAAATTACACTTAATTATTATAAATATTAATTGATAAACATCTCATACAACTCCTATAGAGAATTCATTCACTGATTCTATCGATAAATAAATTTCTAGACATTGTCAATTTGGGATTAATTTTTTTTTCAAAACAATCACATGCTTATGTAGATTATATATTGCATATAAATATTGATGGAAATAATTACACAACAAGTCAAAATGTAATTATAATTACATTTTATATTTTCATGACATTTAATTAAAGGATTAAATGTTTTATCATTATTGGATGAAGGTCAGAAATATAGACAATGTAATGTTATGGAACTATGTAATGGTAAAATATCTAAAATAATTAATTTTATCCCATTTTTGAATATCATTTATTTTACATTATTAATATTTACTATATTTTAATACATATAAAATTAATTCTTAAAGAAGTAATGAAATTTAAAAAAGATTTTTATCTCCATAGGTTGTTTGATGGAATGGTTTTAAAATGAAAATGAAAATAAACTACATAATTACTTTGTTACAAAATGAAAACCAATGAATCAAGTATTAGTTTTTTGATGCAGATATATGGAAAAACAATTTCATCAACAGGCTTGAAGATGAATTTATGGTAAGATAATTATTTTAAAATTTAATATTTATTATATATAAACTGATTACATATTATTTTAGTTTCATATAATATTAATTAAGGATATATTATGAAGATATCTAGTTGTATAATTTTGACCCTCTACATCTATCACGTGGATGATGCCATTTATTGGAAGAGTAAAATATTACAGAAAACTTGTTTCATTAAAAGATCAATAAAGTAGTGGTACCAAATATTACATGTTTGGTCCTCCATCCCACCAAACTCACAAAGAAAAATATCATAGATAATGAAAAATAAAATATAAATTATCTTAAATAGATAAAAAGAAGTTGCGAAAAAAAGAGTAATAAATAAAATTTTATTTCAATGAATGTTAGTTTGTTTTAAATTAGAAAAAATAATATACCATTACAATTAATAATTTAAGTAAAAAAATTATGAGTAACAGATACATTAAACTTTTATACCTGAGGCTAGGATCTATATCCAAGATACCATTATATGAAATAAAAACTAACCAAGCCGTTGCAAATGATATAAGGAAGGTGTTAGTGTTAAAACAATTTTGGGTAATGAAAGTCTGAAATAAAGATACCTAAATATATATTAAATTAAATATGAATTTAATGAAATGAAATAGTTAATTGGAGATCAAATTAAATTAGATCTTCCGGTTATTTTTGAACAATTTTTTATGCAGTCATTACCTAAACAACTTTTAAAGGTTGAAATGCATCCTTCTGATCCATCACAACCAACACAACCTTCTATGCTAGCCTATCCTATCTATCCTACCCTAAATTCCTACAGATACCCCCTACCACCTCATTTGGACATGACTATATATTGTGATTTGACTTTTAGATTTATTCAGGAATGTATTATAGAATATGGAGAAGTTCATTCATTGGCACTTTGAACATCAAAAGCCTATGAATTTTAGTTATGTTAGAATATTAATATTATATATTATAGATCTAGATAGTATAATTACATTTTCTACTATGTGTTTTTTCTAAATAATGGTATGTTATATTGATTTTTCATTATGTTTTCCCCTGTTCAAAAAATCCACACTTTTTAGATATATATGTTTTATATAGAATCCAAATACCATTAATTACATGTTAGGGAAGGTAAATTTTGTTATATTGTATAATATTTGGTTATATATATATTATTTATAAGATTCAATTTATTGTTTTATAACCCATGCATCCACATCAAATTTTTTTTTGGAACATGGGTATTATATACTAAGATTCATGTAAGTGATAATCACAACTGGGGAAATAATTGAATATGATTAGTTTATTTTTATTATTAATTTCATGTTTTATATCATTATATTTTTTTATTTAATAATTCTAAATTCATCATTGGTTAATCTTTTCAATGAATCTAAGTCATATATAAATAACCTACTTACCCATCATTGTAAATTCTTTATAACTACTTTTTATATTTATTTTATTTTATTTTTTCAGGTATGTATAAAATAATTAATTCAAAAAAAATAGAATTTGGTTTTAGTTTTCTCCTTTATGTTGGTATATTCTATTTATTTTTTCATGGTTGTCCAATTTATAAAGGGGTTTTTATTTATAAATATATTTCTAAAATAAAATGCATTTAAATTTGTTATTGTAACCTTTAGTTAATTTATAAAAAATGAGTAATTATACACTTATTTTTTGTGTACTATTGAAATATTCCAAATTTTTATTGGTTTTAGATGTTTTTGGGAGGTCTCATTTACACATGGTGGTTTATTTCAACTCATACATATACATTCTATTTGTAAAAGATAAACAATATATTTTAGTGCATTCAAATAAAATAACACATGGTTTTGGACATGAAATAGTTTTTCCTCTATTATGATATTCGAAATATTTTAGACTATTCCAATGATTGATTAGAAATAATATTCAACAACAAAATTTGGAAAAAATGTTGTTACTTCACTATGTCATCCAACCACTTAACTACCAAACAATATAGTTTTTATGAGAAAACATATTGGTTTTTATCTATCATGTAGTGTTTCAAACTAAAAAAGGTTATATTTCTAGACACATCATTAAAAACATATCTCATTAATTTTCAAGATCAAAATTTTAATATATCTTGTTTTGAAAAATAAATACTATGTTTTACATCTTATATAATTAATTATTTGTTTACCAAATATGTATAAATTAATGTAAAACACTTCTTGAAATAAAATGAAATTTTTTCTGAAAGAACTACTAAAATCTGAAGAAGTAGTTTTTAAATAAAAAATAAAAAATATGTATTGATTGATTAAATTAATAATATATATATATAATATTCAATATAATATTTACCGCTAATATTTTTTCTTTGGGAGATATAATATAATAACTAATCCAGGTTTAAATGTAATGGATGCATTTTTCTTAAAAAAACTATTTTACTGCCTTTTGATGGAGAATTTATTTTAAATATAGTTTTTTACTCATTTATAAATTATATATTAAAAAATTAGACATTTAATTTTAATTAAAATTTTCAAAATGTACTTTGGTTTGTCATTTTTTTCTGATAATAATCATTTTTTATGAATCGTGATAATTTTATTTTATTTTATTCGGAAATTTATTTTTCGTCTAATTTTTTATACTGATATATTATATTTCATATATAATTAATAATATTTCTAGATAATTATTTAATCATTTAATCCAGTTATTTTCCTTGGAATCAATTACAAATTGAATTATGATATTAAAACATTGCACTACTTTGATTGTTTTTACTTTAATTACTCATTGCTTCATCCTGTCTATGGGATTAGTTTCTTATTAATTTCTATATACATATGTGACTTCAATCTATAAAAATTGATTCCAAATTTTAAATCATATTTTCCATATCTAGTAAATAGGACCCATTTATTTTTCGACAATTTGAATATTAACAGTAGTAAATTTTTTATTAGCATAATTAAGGGTACATCATGTAATTTAGGGCAAAAATAATATTATAAATATTATAAAAGTAAATAAAACATGTCTTAATTTTATTGTATTAGTATTTTACACTAGTAAATGTATGTATTGGTTATGAGACCATTTATGGCCTATCTGTATGAAAATCTGACCTTTATGATAATATTATCAACGGAACGTTAATTTTGTCATACTATTGATTTTGAGAAGAAAAATCTATTTAACATGGGGAAATATGAAATAAATCATATACTATGAATATTATTTTTAAATATAAAATAATTATCTACATCATGGTAATTGTTTAATAAAAATAACTAATATTATTTTTACTTAAGAGGGTGACCCAATAATGATGAAATATTTGTTTAATTAATTGAATAATCAAATAAATGATATTAAAAATATTAAAATAAATATATTTTGATATAATTAATATCATAAATAAATTTTATAGATGAATTAATGTTTTTAGTGATTATTTAAAAGATATTTCATATTTTTATGATATTTTTAAAAATTAAAGTAAAGAAAAGTGTCAAAATTGATGTTGTTGATATTTCAAAATAATGAAAATGTTAGAAATTTATATAAAACTCCAAAAAAATAAAATTACCCCAAAAGAATTTTAATAATTAATTTAATTTCATAAATAAATTATTTTTTTGGTCTTTTGGAATTTTATTGTTATTATATTATCCCACAATGTGTAAATTAACTTATATCACATAAAAATTAAAAAGGATAAATACGGGTTAATGCTAAATTATATGGATTACAAGTAGAGTAAAATTCCCTAATTTTAATTGGATGAAGGTATTTCTAACCATAATTATCCAATATTAAAAAAATTAATTTTTTATCCATTTTGAATATAAAATTAATTTATATTAATTTTATATTATGAATAAATCCAAGAGCACAATTCCCCTCTCTTATAAATGTGCACCATTTAATCTCCCTTCATTACAACTCTAAAAAACTTATATCAGATAATATATCATAAAATCCCATCCTATAATACTTATCCATATTCTAGTGTCCTTAGTTTAGTCATTAGACCCTCATTAAAGATGCTAATGTTTTAATTAAAGGAGGTTTCCTGAATAAGATATATTGTTTTTAATTATGATTTTCTATTTTTTTTATTCTTCCACTACCTTTAAATTTTATTCATATTAGCTGAAATAATAATTCTAGTATCCATAGAATAATTATATTTTTTTATTTTAATATAATAAACTAAATATATCTCAACTTCCATCAAATGGGAATGTTATTTTCATTTATGCATACAAAGAACTATCACCTTGGGAACTGAAATATTATTTTTCCATCACTAACTATAAAGTCTAGATATAATTATAGAATTAATGTCTATATATTATGCTCATTAAATATTTATTATTATTAAAATATGATATATCATTCCAATTCATAGCATTCCCTAAACAATGATGTTATAACGCCTTCTATTCATACGTGTGAACTATCTACTCCAAGAAATGATGTGATTCATTTTTCAGAACAACATCACAAGAAAGATATATATAAGCATATTTTAATAATTATGATCAAAATAATGAAATTATGATAATTCTGGGTAGAAAAAATTATAGTTTTCTTCATTTTATAATAATTGTTTAAAAATGGAAATGTTACCCTTGTGTACATACATCTTACTATCTATATTAATATGAAATAGTTTATTTATCATATTTATATCTAATAGATCATTTTAAAAATAATTGTTTTAAAAAATCTTATTACCATTTCATGATTATTATTTAGTAAATTAGAGAGTAATTTCACATTGATAATTGACATAATTCCAAATGTATTTTTCAGTCATATACCGAATAACATCCCAATTCATTACGTGAGATTAAATAATAATGAAATTGTTATAACATAATAATAAGAGATTTAAAAGGAATAATAAATATTATAAATTTTGTCAATAATTTTAACAATTAAACTAAGTAAATTATTCTTGATGATAATGGACAAACATGACCAATCTGACTCAATGTAATGGATTTCCTCAAAATCTACATCCATTGATTCATTTCATAATGTTATTCACCGTTATTATTTTATAAGGTTTATATACATACCCCTTTGACATATCATATCACGAATTTATTTATTATCATGTTATTTAATTTTTTCTTAAAAAAATTACTCTTTCTTGAACTATATGATTTAAATGTTCAATGTGGAATGGAATATTTTGACTGTTAAATTAAATTATTTAACAAATCATTTCACTCTAGGCTAATATTAATGAAATTCTTTTTTATATTTAATTATATGGTTATAAAACTGTTATATATTAAATCTTCTTTATAACATGAATTTCATTAAAAAAAATCAAAAAGGACTGTTTTTTCATATTTTATATGGAATGATTTGAAAGAAAAAGAAAAGGAATGTTCAATTCCTAATAAACATCATGAAACAAAAGATACATCGCCAATAATATTATTAAATTTATACCATTCATTTAAATATTATGTTTTTTATTAAATGAAATTTAATATTTTTATTTAATATTTATTCTGGCCTTGAAATTTTTTAAAAGTAAAATTTTGTTTTGCTGTTAAAAGTTGGTTCGTAAAAGAACATAGTAATCTGATACTTGAAAGGGTTCTTATCTATGGATAAAAAGAGTTTTTAAGATTTTCTTTCATTATTTGGTCTATAGAAATTAACTATAAAGGGTTAATCCCCTGTATTGATCAATGGGGAGCCTGATATAGCCTACACTTTGGGTTGATCCCCATTATAGCTCTTCAAAAATTGGTGTTATTTAAATATAATATATGATGGGTGATCCCTTTTATATATATGTAATGCATTGGTCAATCTAGTTATGGAATTTGACCATATGGTTATTCCATTTGTATGGGTGAATATATGATTGATATGGAAATTTGGTCCCAAGGAATATATATGATGTTTCTATTCTTTTTAATGAGTTTTTAATAAAGAAATTTCAATGGGTTTACACTATTTCACTGGATGAACTGTTTCCTTTCAATATGTCCCTTATTGATATTTTTTTGATCATCCACAGTGTTAGTTTTTTAGAGGTTTTTATTCTGATTATAGAAAACAATTATTTCAAGGTTATAATTTTAATGATTATTTATATATTTAAACAATGTGTTATTTCAAAGGGTTTTAGATTTTTTAAAAATATATATTAAAAAAAACGTGTGGGGATAACCCCTTTTATTGAAAACAGAATGAAAGATCTCTTTTTGAGGACTGGGAAAAGGAGAAACCCATTACAAGGTTCAAATGATAAAATAAAACCCCACTAGGCACAAAGGACCTAGATTGATCCAAATAAAAAATAATAAACACATATGAGAATCAGAAATATCCAAGAATATTCCCCCCATGTCAAAAGCTAAAACAATAAAATATTTCAATGAAGATGTGCCTCCCCCTGCAAAGAAGTGATTCGTGTAGGCAACACAATCAATGAAAATCTCTCCTAAATACCAAAATGAATAGTTTGGAGAGTGTCGAATGATAGAAGAGAGCACACCTATATCTATTGCAAGCCACCCAAATGAAGATGCAAGCGAAGAACTCACTACAAAGTCAACTAGATGCAACGCCAAAACAGATAGAAAAAATTGTGCAGAAAGCAATAGAGTTCCCATCCTTCCAAATGAGAATAGATAACTAAATGATGTGTGTCAGCAGAAACATCACACTTTCGAGGTCGCCTACCCGACACCATATACACAAAATCAACTAGTGTGCCAAATGGAAAGAGACACTGACCAGATCTCACACAAACATCTGAATCTCATTTAGCCTTCAGTTCAATAACAACATGGAGAAAACAAGAAAGCAGCCAAAAGAAAAAAAACTCATAGGCTGAATAAGAGCATAAAAAACTCAACAAAAACAGCTAGAAAACCAAGTACCAATGCTCTATCTGAAGAGTCCATAGGGAAAATCCATACCCAAAACAAAACCTTCCATGGCAACAAAGTCATCCATCAAGAAGAAAAAAATAGAATTTTCTGAGTAGGTAGCAACCAATGCATCATTGTAGCCTGAAGAAACTGACCACCCTACAAAATTAGAATCTGCATACCACCATCAATCCATCTGAAGTCACCACTCAAAGGATCCCGAGTCTACTCAAATTACTTCACTGTCACACAGAAGAGCATTGAAAACTCTGCACAAAGAAGCACCACCACTGGAAGCATGACGACGATGCTAAATGTATTATAGTGGTGCTCAGAACTAAAACCAGTTCTGAGGGAAAAGACGGGCTACCATTCCGCATCAAGATGAGCGATTCCTCTCACTAAAAGAAAGAGGTCATGCATAGAGTGATTAAAAAATTGCCAGAGATCCTAGTGACAAATATCAGAAGAAGAACCCACTACCGCGAGAGCCTCTCGGTGAGAAACGAAAAATCGCATTAGCAAAGGATGAAGGGAATAGGAAAACTGAGGTTGAAGCATGGTCGAGCAAGAGGTGAGGCATTTAAGACAGAAATGGAAAAAGGAAGATGTCGATAAAGAGGACCATTGAATATCGAAGTTGAGGCCAGGTGCCGACGCTCGGTTAGGGGAACCACAAGGACGCAGAACGCCTAGGTTGTTTCTCTCCCGGGGAGTGCAACGCCATTCTAGAAATATATTACTAAGTATACGTTTCCATAAATAATTTGTGAGTATATATTTTAAGTTATTTTCAAAATAATATAAAAATCATAAATGAATAGAATCTCATATGTGACTTATAGTTCAAAAATACTAAAATAGGTATTGTTAATGGCTGGGACCATATTGTATGTAAAAGATAATGGTTTGTGGAACTTTGAAGATTAGGATGTCTTAATAAGATTTAATGATATGATTGTGGGTTTATAATTTTATGGATAAACATATGATAATTTTATTAACAAACCATTCATTACATTATGTTATGATATTTTTGTTCACTAATATTATTTATCATTTTGTTTATTTTTAGGTAATTCTGTGTTATTACTTATTGGGATAAAAAGAATGTTATGAAATGACCTACGAGGTTACAATATATTGTGGTTGGTTTTTTGGATTCTTCTAAAATTATATATTTTTATATGTTTTATATTAATATATATTTTGAAAAATGAAAACCCATAAGATGGTTTATAACCCAGAGCATCCAGGTAGGCCATGGGGATCGTACCCACAACTGAATGACGATAAGGGTGAAACACCTACTACTTCCCACATAAAGCCTATGTTAGTATTAATTATTCATTTCAGTTGAATTATTTTATGGATGCAAATAATTTTGTTATAATATATTATTTATTTTATATATAACTATGTAATTGGAAAACTATATGGGGTTGAAGTGATTAATTTTGTTTTGGAGGATGACCACTATATTTTGAACCCTATATGATCATTGTATATAAAATAATATTGGGTTTTATTTTAGATGTAATGTTGGAATAATATTTTTAAAGAATTTAATTTTATTTATAATGATAGGGACTTTGGTTATTTGTGGAAATAATATTTATAAAATGGAGATTTTGTGATTTAGATATTACATTTTTAGGATGATACATTAAGATTTTTTGACTTTATTTGGAGATAAACGTTAAAATCTATATTGGAATAATATGTGATCTTATTATTTTTAATTTTGGGTTCTAGAAAAAGTTTGGATTATTTGGATGAATTATAATAATAATAATTTTTTTAACGATATATTTTAAAATTTTGGTATTAATGTTTACATTTTGGAGATTGAAGTAGTTTGTTTCATATATGGTTAATTATTTTTTGGTATTTCTATTATTTGGTAATAACCATTTTGGTTTTGGTTAATTTCAAAAGATAGAATAAATAGATAGTTATTTTATTGTGCATAATTTTATTCTCTAGAAGATGAATCTAGTTCTTTAGTTGTGAAAAATTCATGTTTTATACTCATCATTTCGAGAAAAATATGAGATTTTGGTTAAAATTAATTAAGGTATGAATATTTGTGTGTCAAGTATGTCTTTTTCCTTATGTTATTTATCCATGAAGTAAAATAATTCCTGAAATCTATAGAAAATAAAATAAAAATAGAATTTAATGTGTTAAATTTTCTTAAAATGAAATCACTAACCTTTTACACCATCATATATTTATGGTTTTGTGTCTGTTATCTTTGTCATGAAAATTTTCTCAATCCTCCTATATATGATCTTCATAGTTATTTTTTATTCCATATCCATGATTTCTTACATGGAACACTCTTAAATGTTTTATCATATAACATTCATACTTATAATTCTATATTTTAATGTGGATGTTTCATTAATCCTTTCATAAAATATGTTCCATATCATACAAGATAAACCCAAACAAGATTAAACGAACAACTAAATATTATCATACATTGTGGTAGTTACCACTAATTATTTTTAATGGAGGGAATGAAGGAGATTAACTGAATATGAAAAATATGGCATATATATATATATTTAATATTATAATATCTAATTAATTTTAATGAATGGTAACCATTTTTTAAATAAAAGGAATATGTTTTCTGGAAAACTATTTCATGGTGAACAAGTATGATTTGTAAAAATAAATAACAAAATCAATCTTGTTGGAATATATTAATTATATATGTATAAAATATTTAATAAAATATTTAATATTCATCTTATTTGTATCCAATAAATGATATTATAATAAATCAAATTTTATGTATAAAAGAAGTATTTATAATAAAAGTTGGTTTACAACTTATTGATTGAAAACATGTTACAAATCATGTTTTTGAAATATATAAATATTATATTTGAAAGAAATAATTTTTTTATTTTGAATTGGAGAACAAAAATTTAATTTTGATTATTTTTTGGTAATTTTATGATAAGATTCATTACTTGATGAATAATTAATCAATACTCTATTTTTGTTGAAAACACTATTTTCATCAATATTTATATATTATTTTATTATAGATTAGATTGGTTTTAATGTATATTTATATATTCTTATAATTTAATCCAATTCTATTCATTTAATTAAATTTCACATTGAATCTGGATATAATAACAATTCTATATTTTTCATGTGTTTAATTTAAAAACACAATATTTTTTCCATTTACTGCATAAATTAGTAATTACATTCTAAAACATATATGAATTGAATTTGGAATAATAGATCTCTTATTGCAAATCATAATTTTTAATTTTTGTAAATATATCCAGTTAATTTATATACATTATGGACAATATATTTAGTAATTGTTTCCACATTAAAGTGTATGTCAGGTTATTAAGTGTAAAAATAATATTCCAAATATTTTATAATTACACTAAAAATTGTCAAAATTTATTGGATGTGTTTTTTCGTTTGTAAGAATTAAATTATTGGTTATGAGACAATTTATGGAATTTGGGATTTGAATACAACCATTATAATATTATATTAAAATAAATTTCAATTTTTTCAAACATGTGTTTTTCATAGTAGAATGATTATTAATGTAGGGTTATATAGTGGATATGTCGGACACTAAATTTTATTTGGAATGATAAATTAGTTATATACATCATTATAATTTATTTTATATTTGTAGTGATAATATAATTACATTAACTAGTGATACAATAATGATGTAGTAATTGTTTTATTATTAAAAGAATTAATTAAATGATATTAAAAATATTAAAATAGAATTATTTTGATAGAATTTTTATCATCCATTTATTTTATTAATGAATTTGATTTGTTATTGAGTATTTAAAATAGTTCCTTGAATGAATCATTTTTTATTATATTTTTAATAACTCACAAGATGAATAGTGTCAAAATTGAGAATAATTATATTTTAAAATGACTTTAATTTTATTAAATGATATAAAATTCATAAAAATATAAAAATCATCCAAATTTCTGGGGTAAGTCAATAAATTTAATCCATGACTCATTTAAAAAACTTTTTTCTTTAACATTAATTATAGTAACCATGAAATTTGAATTTAAATTATATTAAGGTAAAAATTAAAAAGGATAAATAAGGGTAAAAGTTAAATGATAAGGTTTAAAAAGTATTCATAACATATCTAATATTCATTGGATGAATTTATTTATACCCATATTCATCATATTTTATATATAAATCCTTTTTGATCTATTTGGACAATAAAATTAATTTATATTAATTAAATATTTTGAAGACTTCTAAAAGATTCCTTCCCCTTTTATATGAAAGGGAACCAATTATTCTCTATTATTGAAACAAAAAACCTATTTCTATAACCAATATATTCCAAAATCCATTCTTAGAATCTATACCCACATTATAGAGGAATATTTTTAAGTATAACACCATCATTATAGGTGTTAAGGTTTTTCTCAAAGAGGTCGTCCGATAAAGTGATATCATTTTTAATTATGTGTTTATATTTAATTTGTTCTTCCAATTCCAATATATATTTAAAAGAAATTATAAAATAATATATATAGTATCAAAAATAGAGATATATTTTATTATTTTAATATGATAACAAAAAATCATCTCTAATTCCATCAGATGGGAAAATAATTAACACTCATGTGAATGGTGATGTTCTGCTTCACTTGCTAATATAATTTGTTTTCCCTCACACTCAATAATAGTAATTTCTATAGAATTTATGTTTATATAATTTATTAATGAAAAATTTATAATTATTAAAAGATAATATATCATTTATGTTCTTACCATTCCGTGCACAAACAATGATATCGATGTTCGTGTGTACATGTGAAACATCACTTACACGAAGCGATGTGATTCTTTTTTTAATCACATATAATGGATGATATATATATAGGTATATATTAGTTATTAATATAAATTGTATGATATTATTATCATTCTTAAGAAAATAAAATTATACTTTCTTTCTTTCCCTAATTATCATTGAAAAATGGAAACATTGATAAAGTGTATGTATGACTTACAATCTTCATGCATGTATCATTGTAAATTTTTCATCACCCTATGAAATATCATCTCATGAATTTACTAATTCTTAGGTTATTTATTTTTTTATTAATGTTTATTCTTTTAAGGGGTTTATGAATTAAATTTTAATTGTGGTATGGGACACATCAAATGTTTAATGATTCAATTATCAAATATTTTTATCCATTTGAATATTATTTATATTATATTATGTATCTTTTTATGTGGATATAAAATTATTAAAAATTAAATGTAATTACTATATTTAATTACATTAAATTTTTTCAAAAGGAATATTTTTATGTTTTTTATAAAAAATATTTTGAAAAAGAAAAAAATTAATGTTCTCTTCTTAATGTACATTGTGAAAATGTATTTCTTTCACCATGAATATTATTTCGTGTCTATATTACCTTGAAATTTTAAATATTTTATTGAAGTAAATTAATTTTTTATTTACTGCATCATTATTTATAAAAAATTTGGTTTCAATGAATGTGGTTTTTCAATGTTTAAAATTGATTTTTAAAAGAAAATAGTATCTTGAAATTTGGAATTGTTTTTCCCATATTATTAAAAGAGTTTTCAGTAGTTTTATTCATGATTTATTCCTTGGATATTTTATTAGAATGATTGAGCCTAGTTAAATTTCATTAGTGATCTTGATATATATTATACAAATGGGTTGTCCCCATTATATATCATAACAAATGGGTGAGCATGATATTACATATACCAAGGGGATTCCCCATTATAACTGTCCAATCCATTGGTTTCCCCATACATAGATATCGACAATATGGTTATTCCATTTGAAAGGGTTAATGTAAAATTGATATGGTAATTATGTCTTATGGAAAATACACAATTTTTTATTATTTATAATGATGTTTTAACAAAATATATTTAATGGGATTTTGTGTTTTCACTAGATTAACGATTTCATTCATCATATCCGTTAATTATTTTTTTTTCAAATCCCAATATTTAAAACCTATTTAATGAGGTTTATGTAAAATAATGGTCACAGATGTGATCAATGGGATAATTTTGATGATTTTTCATACCAGGAAAAAATTATTTATTTAAAAAGGTTCTATATTATGTAAAAAACATGATAATAAGTATAAGACTCCACATGTTATGTAAAGATTGACATTGTGAGAGATTGTACTAAATATACAAAACTATATAAAAATATCATCAAATTTGATTTTTACATCAAAAACACCAGAATATATAAATATTTTGTGTGTATCCTTAAAAAAGTAATCATAGAAAAACATCGAATTTCAATTACAATTTAATTAAACAATTTTTGGCAGTTTGGGTTGATAGTTTAGTTCAAATAATTATGATATTAGAGAAAATATATATAATATAAACTAAACATCATTGAATATATTATTTCATTTATTAATCACATTAATAAAAACATTTGTTTTTTAGACGACTATTTTTCCATGTATAATGAATTTTACAATTCAAAAATAAATATATAATAAATTGTTTTGTTCCATTAGAAACTATTCTGGTAATTTTTTTATAAATTTTTACATGTCTATAAAGAATTATGGTTTTATTTATTATATGGTTGATGATAATCTTATTTTTTTATCATATGTATATTTACTATATTTGATAGTGTGATATTGGATAACTTGATTATGATTCATTTAGGATATCTTATATGTTCTTATATCTCAGTGTTTGTGTATTAAATAGACTTAAATTTTCTATTGTATATACTAGGTATATTCAAATTATAGGGTTTAATTTTTGGGGAAAATTATGTATTTAATTATAATTATTAATAAATTATATATATTTCATCATCATTTTTTTAAAAAAAATAAAATTCAATACATTTTATATTACTTTCAGCGTCATTTTTTACAGAATACCATTCCTAAAATAATATTTTCGTGGTAGTTTTTTATAAAAACATAATACATAAATATTTAATGGTTTTTTTTCAATGATATTTTATAAGAGACGGTGCTGAGAAACTGTTTTTTATTTTTTCAGAATCGCTTTCAATGAAAATATACAATGAAAACATATACAGTCAGTTTCCTGTGTAGGTTTCTGTTAAAATAAAACTATGAGAGTCCATGGTTTAAATATTTTAGATTTATGTATGATAATAAACAAAAAAAATACTTATGTTATAAATTATTCATAATTTTTTAATTAAATTGATATTGATGATCAAGTAAAATTATTTTCATCTTTGATTTTATGGAATCTGATGCCAAAACATATAAGAATTTGAAATATTCCTCAGTTTTTTTGATGTTACATTGAAAAAAATTTACATAGTGGGTTTTATTGTAAAAAACATTTAATGATTCATTAAATTAACCTATTAATTAATATTTAGGTATCTATTTTCATTAAAATGAATGAAATTATTATTTATCTCATATCACCCATTCAAATTGATTAAGCAATGTTGTCAAAATTAAAAAATAACAACATGGTAATCCTTCTTTTTCAATAGTGTAGTATGTATATTAATCATATATTCAAATTTTCCCATTTATATTCAATTTTTAATTATCTAACTACTATATATCTACCATTCCTTTGATTAAAATTAGATATTTTCTTACTAACATACGAAGTTAGTTGTTAATCGTGACTCCTTTTTGAAATAATAACATGCCAATGGTATATTAATTATTACACATTATAAAACCGGAACATACACTATTTTTAAAATTCATTATTATTCTATTTGAATACAATAATATAATAATCATTATAAATTCCAATTTAATTTAAGTATATTTAATTTTATAACATGCGATTTATGATTTTTAATGGTAATATGAAATCATTTGTTTTAATGGTGTGACCACATCATCTGAATAGTAAAAAAATCATACTGTAGTAAATCTACAAACTGAAATTCTTAGAGAATAAGAAAAAATTCTACCAATCAATTTGAAAATAATCCTTTTAATAAAGGTTGTACCTATTTTTTAGATTATGTTACTGTTTTCCATAAATATCTATTTTCACATCAAATTCATAATGAAGTAAATTTTCTATTAATCACATCCCTGATAATAAATCTATATATATGACTCATGGTAGGGTTTCAAAGAGGAATTAATGGAACATAATAAAAAACTACCCATGTTATGTGATAATGGATTTATATACCATGTTATTTTTTATAAGAAATATTTCTCTATGTGATTATGCATCAATTATAGGGAAAATGAAATTAAAATATAGAACATGCATCTGCTTCCCAAAATTATTTAATTATTTCACTATCTTTAAGAATATTAATATTTTTTAAACATCTATATATTTTCTATGTAATGTTAACTAATTAAAATGAGGGTGAAATTTTCTATACAAATTTTCTTATGAGTTATAAAAATAATGAATTTATAGTATGAAATTTTTGATATAGAAATAGACAATCAATTTTCTGATACAAAAAAACATAGTATTCAAGGATTATCTGAAAAATTCCATTCAGGTATTTACTAGAGGTATTGTTGTTTTCTCTAAATCCAAATATTATAGAAATTTTTTTTCATGAATCATTCTTAAGACTCGTTTTGAAATGATTATATATATATATATATATTTGAAAATTTCAATTATTAATACACGTATTTCTTTTTACACTATATATTGTTTTACTGAAGGAATATTAATTTTTAATTCAATGAAACAGGCATGGAAAGAATGAAAAATGCTAAAAAATATAACTGAGTTTTTTTAGTTCCCATTGATAACTAGTTAAATAACATATAAATGTTTTTAAAAAATCATGATTGAATGAAATGTTAACCAAGAGGCCTGTAAAATATTTTGACCATATATTTAGATGGATGTAAGGAATGTATAAGATAATTCAATAAGTTAATTTTAAAGGAAAAAATATTAATATTACCATGTGGTTTAGAAGGTTATTTATATATAATGAAACACCAATGAAATAACATGGATGATTCTTTATGAAGAACAATAGATTTACCCTTTGATAAATGGTACTTAATGATTGTTGAAAAAATTATCAAATACATAAAATTGAGATTAAAAACCAAAATATATATTGGAATGAATAGGCAATAACATTAAGAAGAATTATGTGAAATATATATGCATCCCAAAAACATGGAATACAGATTCTTGAAGAATACGATCAACATGAGGATGTGGTGTGATATAGAACTACTCAAGGATTATTATTTTCCAATACACTTCCACCCAATGATGGAATATAATGTGGCCATATTAGTAAGAAATACCATGAACCATTACAAATATTAGGTATAGAAGAAGATCCTATATTTAGCGATTTAGTAAAGTAGGTTATTGGAATCCTTATGGAAGGGAAAAATAACATCTATTAAAAATTACTTATAAACCATAATTATTAAAGAAAAATGTACATATAACAATAAATATAATATTTCAAATAGACTCAATGTTTTTAATAGAGTAAATTAGGTAGCCTTATTCAATGAAGAATTTATTATGAAATTTGGAAAGATTTTATGTGTTCCAGTCACACATAATATGAAAAGAGAATTATAACATGATTTTTATAGCTCCAATTTATTTACATAAACTAGTACAACAAGATGTATTAAGATTTGATAAATATTTTTGTTCAGATAATATGAAATAGTAAATTGATGACGACCTATCATGATAAATGTACATTCAATAGATAAATGATGAGTGAAAACATTGTAAAATATTCATGCAACATGTATGTCTTCTCATATAGAAATACAATTAGATTACCATATACCGTGTAAATATATTAAAATAACATCTGAAATGAATAATTTTATAAGTATTTAGGGTGAACACCATTATATGTCCTCTCACATCCATTCTATAAGGGATGATCTACATCTTAAGAACCTCATACATATCTATATTAAATTATTTTTAAATTTTCATTGTGTATTACTTTTCTTTATATGTTCTCATGATATGTTGTATACATTGAAATTTTACATGTATACTCAAAAGGATCATGACATTAACATATATTAGAGAAATTCCTATCATACATTAATTGATGGGATGTCATAAAAGATTAATCAGGCATTATAAAAAATTTTGAGTTTATCTAATATCTTCTTAAAATGTATTATGGATTAGTATTTCCCAATGGAAATGTTTTAATTTTATAATAAGTTTGATTTTAGAATTTATTTCCAACCATATCAGAAAATTTACAGAATTATTATTAAAAATCTATTTTTTTTTAAAAAAATTATAATTTAATTTAATAGTCTAGTTTATGAGAATATATTGAAAAAGAAGGCTATTTTGATTAATACTATAATATCTCAATGTGAATAAAATTTAATACTGATAATTGAATGATGTGATTAGACAATAGGGTGTGGGTCATGATTCCATGATATTATATATTTATAAATATGGTAAAAGGTTCATCATTATAACACCACAGAGATGTTTCAACACACTAGTGCTCTAAGATGGATTGTCACATGAACTCTGGTGTGACTCTCTGTATACTAGAGTGAGCTAGCTTGCTATGTGGGTATAATATCGATCATTGGAGACTATATCCAGTTTTTTATTTTATCAAAGTAATACACAATCAAAATGACTAAAAAATAGAGTAAGAATATATATATTACAAAAAACAATAAAAGAATCCCAAGATGACCAAAACTAGAAATACAAAATCAAAACTAAACAGTAGAAATATCTTAATATGTACATTCCATGCATCAAATGAAATCCCAAATGTAAATACTCAAAATAAATCTCATGAGGTACTTGCACTACATCTGTTACCCTCATACATTTTCCCTCCCAACCAATCCATCTAACATAGGTCATTTTCCCTTAACCTATCTAGAAAAAATTCTATTCGGGTACCGACCAGGGAGTTTGGGTAGGTTGCTAGTACAACCCTATAGGCCACCACTAACGGTGTCTAAAAAAAATATAGTATATAAAAATGTATATAGTTTTATAAGGAATAAAATATAATTCATAACTGAATAGTTATAAAATTTTCAATTAATCATTATTAACCACTTAGACAATCAAGTTTGAATAGTGTAATATATTCAATTCTTATTTTTTATACAAAATTATCATTAATGTAGAAAAAAATGTCTATGACTCAAAATCCCATTGGTGTAGACCTCCATGTCTAACACCGAAAATATCATAGGTGTAGAATGCCATGTCTGACACATAAAGTTTTTCTATGTAGAACTCCATGTATAACACCTATACTACCATTTGATAATATTTATCATTACTATATAATTCTATGTCTAAATCTCAAAATCTCATTCATTGAATTATAATATTGGTGCGTAATTTCATGCATGACACCAAAAATCCCATGGGTGAAGAACTCTATGTTTTACACCCAAAATCCAATCGTTGCAGAAGGCCGTGTCTGACACCTGAAATTCAGTTTATTTAATGAATTTTTAGTGCAGAAAACCTTGTCTAACACCCAAAATCCCATAAATTAATAACTTCATAAATTAATTAATCATGACTATAAATTAATTCAATAATTAATTAATAATATTGAAACTCAAAATACAGTTATTAATTAACCAATTAATTATTCAAAAATTTTAATTCAACAATAATATAATTAACACAACAAATAATTATAATCCAATTATATTATAATTTAAAAATTAGTTTTTCATATTAATAAACATAAATAAGACACTAATTAATTAAAAAGAAAAATATCATTAGTTAATTTTTCAATTAATTTTTCTAAATCCACAAAAATAAAATCTCATAATTAATTCTGAAATTTAATAACTCATTCAAAATAACAATACTTCATAATAAATTCCATAATTAATTATATTAATTCTCAATTCTCAGTATCTCACAATTACGTATTCATTAAATTGCTTAATTTTATCAACTAAATATCTTAACAATCCACATAAATTGATTCACCAATTAATTAATCCAATTTATTCTGTTTCACCATCCATGCCATCTCTATTAATTTATTTACCAATTAATTAATCCGAATCATTATATATTATTTATCACAATAACCCCTATTTATTAATTAAAAAATAAATTAATCTAACTCATGAAATTACTTCAAAACAAAAATATCAATTAATTAATTCACTAGTAAATTAATCAAACTCATTTAATTACTTCAAGACAACCATCTATATTAATTAACTTTATAATTAGTTAATATAACTCATTCCATAGCATCAAAAAAACAATCACTATAAAATCATTTTATAATTAAATAATCTCATCAATCCCATTAATTATATCGACAATTAATTAATCTCTCAATCCTAATATTTTTTTAATTAAAGAAATAATCACATAACCGTTTTGTTACTTTTTTCTGTTTTTTTTCTTTTGTAACGTCTCGGGTTCTTGAAGCAACCTAGAGGCACCCCATACCCGGTTGGTCACATGGCCTCATGCGCATTTACCCAAATGCCAAAGGCTGCCGACTAGCAGTGAGGGCATTGGGTGTTATAGTGGGGAAACTATAACCTAATTGGCAGAATACATAGCGGAAGAAAAACAAATAGACAATAGCAGAAACTGTAACCATCCATTCATGAGTAAACGATAAATAGCGAAAGAGTAACAGTAAATAACTAGAGCACACACACACATATATAAAATTATGCATGATATATATGTCTACGAAATCATCCAAACAAGTCACAATGCTGAATACAATACTAAACCAAAGTTGAAAATAAAACTAGTAATATCCTCAGCATCACAAGCCATATCTTTGTCCCATTCTCTCCATCTCCACAGCAAGTCAAGTACCTGAAGTAGAAGGGTGCTTGCCCTTATCTATATATGCAATAATATATACTTTTTGGGCCCAAAAGAATGGCCTAAATAGGGTGTGAGACAAGTTCCTAGTAGGCAACCACCCAAAGATATATTCCTAACAGTCAATGAATACATGGAAAGTAAATGTAAAAGAAGAAGTATACAAGAAAGCACACAATAGTTACAATCCACAGAGTCTAGCATATAATGTACACATGTAGTAGCCAATCAACAAGTAGAACAACAGGTAACCCCCTAGGTAGTTCTCATAGCCTAACCCTTATAGTTCATCCTACAAGAACTAGAAACCCTCAGGGAGGCACACATAGTCTCACGCCTCTCATTCAGCTAAAGAATAGACTCTCTAAGGAATCACTCACTGTCAATTCCCCCTATAGTCTTGTATCGTACTAAAGGATCTCTGGGGAAGCACTCAATGTCTCATTCCCCCTATGGACCACATCGAGGAACTACATACTCTCTGAGGAACCAGTTATCATCAATCCCCCCTTTGATCTCGCATCGAATTAAAAAGACACTCTGGAGAGGCCCTTACATCCATTCTCCCTATGGTACACTACACTAGGTTCTCATAGCCCTATGTAAAACAAACATGCATAGCACGCGTATCGCCCCACGTAAACCTCAAGAACTACTTGGATATCATTCTAAGGTACAACAGCATAACAGTACATAAGTTCCACACTCCTGAAACTAGTCATGGAAACTAGAAAAACTTCTAACAAGAAAAACCTGCATTGAAAAACATCCAAAGCACATTAGAAATTACCCTATTAAATAACATCGACCTCTACTCAAGCAATCAAGCAAGGCTAGAAAACAATGGGGAAAAAAAATAAGAAACACACAATACCCCGTTCAAGGGAATTGGTGGAATTGCACAAAATATTCAAAGAATTACTACAGAATGGAACAAACCGCCTACCTCGATGCTAGGAGATTGATATACTAGAACCATGATGATTGATTCTCCTTATAACGTCAATGATATGAGAAAACGTCCAAAACGCTAAAACCCACGATATCTTGAGAAAGTGGGTAAATCATGGAATAAGGGTAAAACAGAAGAGAGAGCATACTGAGGCGATCCCAACACTATCTAAGATGGAAAAACAGAGATTATACGGAAGCATGGGGGGCCTGAGAAAGGTCATGGCCATATGAGAGCTCTCGGCCGAACGAGACCTAGAAGAAGGTTGATCAAGATATTAGACGAAACCCCAATGTGTGTAATGAAAAAAAATAAAGTGCACGACGTTTACTTCTCTGGTACATGGAATGTACTAGGCATTTCCGTACTCTGCTTTAAGTGGCCTCAACATCATCCCTACACACCCTGTGTGTAGCCCAAACACGGCCAACACACGATGTGACACCCCAGGTAAATAAATAGTATGTCATTTTCACATTTATCCATATTTGTGAATAAAATATTAATATGACTTTAAATGGGATGCTATACTTGATGGCGAACCCAACACGCAACAACAAGTTTCTCAAGAATCTTACATTGCACTCTAATAATAAAATAATATTATTTTAAATAGTAATTAATTCCTAGCCGTTGTAATGGAGGGAATGAACAGAACTAACTACAAAATGATTATATATGTTTGTCAAATATTTTTACATTTTACAATAAATATTAGAGGATTAAAAATGAGAATAAATCCAATTTTAAACGTAAACATTCTAATATTCTATAAAAGGTCGATTAACCGCCTTTTGATGGAGAACCTCTTTTAAATCCACTTTTTGACAATTTTATGTGTTATATTTGATAAAATAAAATTCTTCTTTAGAATCGGGACATCAAAATTTATTTTGTGTAAATTTTTGGTATTTTTCCGAAAAATTTCAATTTTTAATGAATAGTGAAAAATGTTGTATTTTAATTCAAAACCTCTTTTTAATCTAATTTATTTATATGATTAGATTATCTTTTGAATTGGTTTTAAAGTGAAATTATAATATTTTTTTACCATTTAATCCAATAGTGGTCGTTGGAATTAATTTTACTTTGAAATTGGACTTACACTAGTGTCAATCTTATGATACATTTTGTTTCATAAAAACACTCTATTTATTTTGACAGTGGGAATTAATTATTAAATTAATTAATGCAACTTATATGTTTTGAATTTTGTAAAATATACATCATTTTTGAATTCGGAATATCAAATATAGCTTAGGGTGAATTTTTGGTAATTTTCTGAAAAACATCAATTTTTGATGAATAGTGAAACCACTAAGTGGTACTTATAAAAAATGATTTTCCGTTTAAATGAAATTTTTCCATCTTTCTGTTTTGAATTTCAAAAATCCGACATACATTTTTTTCATTAAGAAGTAAAATTTTGTTCAATGGAATTAGAATATTTTTTTGGTGAATAGTAACTTATTAAGTTTTTAATCTCGATTAGAGGTAATTAGTGTAGTTTAAGGTAAAAATAATGTTTTAATAAAATCGAATTACCTATACACATGTCCTAAACTCATTGGATGTGTCATGGCCGACCAAGAAAATCCTTGGGTCAACTTGGGGACCCCATAGATCCACTTTGGTTGGAAAATGACTTAAATACCTTTTTATTTAATGTTAAAGTAAAAATGACACAAACATGAGATGTTTTGCTAAAAAAAAATTTATATGGGGTTATAGGATCCATATTTTTTAGTACAAATAGTCATTGGAAATCTAAAAATATTTCCGACATCATAGTATTTGTTTTATAATTTTTAGACATTAAATAAATTAAATTATTTATGACATCATGATGAGGAAGCAATTACCTCATTATTTAACGATTTAAATAAAACGAAAAGATAATGTAATAACTAAAACCTACACTTGTCAAAAACCTATTGTATGGGTATATTTAGACCTCTTATCACCTTATCCTCTAATTATATCAATTTGGGACCTTTTAAATCCGAAACTCATTTTCAAATAAAGTAACATTTCTTTACATTCCAAGAGTGCCCCTCCTCTCCTCTTATAAAAGGCCCCCACCTCTACCTCATTACCCACACTTCTAAAGCCTTTGGATCGGCCAAAACTTTCTCATTTTGCCTATCCACATCCCTCTATAACTCCTTGAAGCCTCACTGTGGGGAGAAGGTTTCTCAAGGAAGTGATTGATCTCAAACAAAAGGGAGTTACCCGATTTTAAGGTAATGTCTTCACTTGTGTCCTTTTGTTTTATTTTGCTTCTCCAACCCCCGAAACTATTTTTATTCATTTCATTTGTAACAGCTACAGTATCTTCAATATTCTAGGATGTTGTTATAATAAGGATTCAAGCTATACTTACACACACCTACATCAAATGGTTAATGAACATACTGTTTCTGTGGATGACGAATTTCGGCCTCACGAAACGATGATTGTTCAACACTCATATAACACCTTAAAAGGTGTCCATTAAGATGTCACTATATTTTTATATGATATATAATATGTTTATGTTTTACTTAAACTTATTTATTTTTCTTTTTCGGCATACCTTTATGATTTTCATTGTGGGTAAACACGATAATTTCATTTTAGGAAGTGCGGACTACCGCCCCCTCAAAGTGACATGATTCATTAATTCCATATGTGGGATGTATAAAGGATGTATTTAAAGTTATTATATATGATTTATGTTACATAAAAATTATTAATATAATTCTGGAATTAAAATATACATATCTCTCATTTATTTTTAATTCCATTAATATGACATAGAAATGAAAGTAGCGTTCATGTGTACGTACAGCTTACCGTTTCCATGAACAGTGCATTTCATTTATTACCTCTAAATGATTATGTAATATTATAAATACATGTATATTATTGATATATATCATATATATGATATCCAAATCATGAATATCATTCTGTATATAATGAACCTTTGACCACACAAACAACATGTAATTGTAAGAAGTCCACTTTCGACTTAAGAACAAAATATCGACAAAACAAACATTATTAACTTAAATGATTACATAATGTTTATAACATGGAAACACGTGATATATAAGGAATAATGAACTTGAAAAAGGTTCTTAAAAAAGTAGAAATTAACTCAAGTTTATTATTTAGGATGTTAATGAACGATCGAGTCATGTCAGACCCGAGGTAAGGGATCCTACTCCTCTCTTTCTTTTTAAGTACACTCTTTTATGTCATTCCTTTTAATCTCATATTTCTTGTGATTGGGATTCTATTTTATATTAAACTTAATTTTATTTTTATTTTCATATTATGAGAGACCCAATTCTCTCTAATCAATCCATTTTGGAAGTTTTGAGTGGCGCCGCTAGCCTGCCAAATTTTCGTAAGAGATCTAACCTCTCTCTTTCTTTTTAAGTACTCTCTTTTATGTAACTTCTTTTAAGATCCTCTTTTTTATGATGGGGGATGTTCTTTTATCTTCATATTGCTATAAATTTTATATTAATAATATGAGAGACCATATTTGATCTCATCAATCCATTTTTGGAAGTTTTAAGTGGCGCCGTTAGGCTACCGAGTTTTCGTAAGGGATTTTTCATCTCACTTTTATTCCTGTGAGATTTATGATACATTTGCCCCAATTTCCTTTGAGTGGTGTATGTACTGCCCATTATTTTACTCATTGTGTAATATACTTTCATTTATGAGTATTTACATCAATGTTGTATTTTCCTTCTTTCACGGGGTGTATGTTTCGAAAGATACCCATGTCGGTAAGGGAACCTTTCACCCTACTCTTTTTAAAAGACTTATTTTGTTATGTGTTTTAATTAACATACTATTATGTGGGGATATGTTCTTATATATCCTTATTGATTTAAATTTTATGTCCATGTGATGAGATACCCTTTTTATGTCTCATCAACTCATTTTCTGAATTTTGTAGTGACGCCGTTAGGCTGTCAATTTTTTGCAAGGGAACTTCTTAACCCAAATTTGATTCTTTGGGATAAACTTGTACTCCTTGAATATGTCATTCTATGAATATGTGTGAATAACATCTGGTTTTTTTACACTTAATATCCACCTATATTTCGTGTATTAATTTGTCACACATAATTATGTAATTGATTTATCCTTAATCCAAGGATACTGTCTTTGTATGGGGCATCGTCTCAATCTCTTTTCATTGAGGCATATTATGTTTTATACACAACCTTCTTTTATACAGTGTATATACCCCTTTGACGTTTACATAAATCTGAAAGGAATATTTTTTTATACAAAGCATTTTAGTTAACGACAAAAGGGAATGTTTTTCTCGTACGTATGCGGCGACAACGACTTCTCCGCCACCGTGACCATTATTTGAGTTTCGGCTTCCTCTACAAGCCATACCATTTTTTAAAAGAAAAATAAATACCATATTTTACTTTTCTTTTATTTTGTTATTGAAAATGGTTTTCATAATGTTTTTATATCAATGTGTTGTATTGATATCTTGTGATTGAATAGTGGTAATGTTATGTTTCTTTTATGCATGTTTTATGTGATACGATTATGTCATGGTTTTTGGGCATTATTATGAAGACGGGTGGTTCTGTGATAAACTAAGGGCGGGTGAGCCCGATATAGCTCTCCAATGCATTGGGTAATGCGAAGGGGTTAAACGTTACGGTTTATCCGAAGAGATTTAGGGAATATACTGTGATGGGTATTCCAAACGTAACCAAGAGGGTTACTCCCTACATATGAATGTTATGAATGACTCAAGTTACCTTTATGTCTTATGATTTCTATGATTTATTCATGATTTTATGAGGTATGTTAAAGTGCTTATGTTTTATGGGTAAAGTATGATTTCATTCTTATGTATACATGTACTCATGTTTTCTTTCCATATTTTTATATCCCTTACTGAGCTTTTTATGCTCATCCCAAGTTTTTGAAATGTTTTTCACAGGTCAAGGGATGGGTACATGATATGATGATAGTGTCAAGGAAGTGTCAAGAAAGAATCCATGTTTTATTTTAAATATGTTTTCGTTGATGGGAAAAATTAATACTATCTTTTATGTAACCACTTTGTTTAACAGTGTAATGTAATGCATGTTTTATGATCTAATTCTCTAAAACCCTAAACCTGAAAAGATCCTCAATGTGTAATCTTGTAATAACTCAAGATTAATTAAGGTTTAAGGCTGTGGCCTTATAGTTGGTATCAATGGTCAGATTAGATAACATTAGAGGTTAGGGTATTCGCTAAGCATAAGTGACAGTACCATAATGGATAAGATTTCACAAAGAGTCCTAGTTTTAGATAAAATGAATGAGTAAGTATATCTCAGTGTTTACCTTCCTCGTTATTAAATGATGGTTTTTTTGATATACTCACACTGACATTTAGGTATTTAGTGAATGGATGGATCTAGCAGGCACCAAAGAGAAAACAGGTTTGAAGGAAACTGTGGTGGTTCTCTGATTAGGATACTAGATAAAATGGGGGATTAAATGAGGAAACTTGTGGTTGTTCTAAACCAACTATCAAGGAGTCATGATCAACCACTTGAACCTTGGTATGTTCTGTAATGAATCATGTACGAGATGACCAATTGATGTTGAAGTTCCGGTAATAATTATAAAGTTAACCATTAGAGTTTATATGATCCTTACTTTTGAGGTAATTATGGGTTATTATATGTTATGATGGAAAATGAAAGGAATGAGATAAACTTGAGGTTAAAGTATGTTTTGATTATTTTTGATGATTTTATCTCGTTTTGGGGAATGTTTTAAGAATTATATTGTTTTGGAAAAAGGACAACACACAGACCGTGTGACAACCCGTCACGTTGGACAAAGCTATGGGAATCGAACACACAACCAAAGTGCGACTGGTATTTATCGTCTACCACTGGACTACGTGAAGTCCCTGGTTAGTTTGACTGATTCTTTTTAGTTAGATGATATTATGAATTAAGAGTAAGTTGAATTTGGGTTATCTGTGGAAATTTATTAACCTATCATGGAGGATATGTGATTAGGTTAATTACTTTCCAGCAAGAGACATTAAGAGCAACTGATGTTGTTTGGAGATAAATGATAGGATTTAACTTGGAAGACTATGTGACTAAAACTTTCAAATATTTGGGTTTTAATCTTAGTTTGGTTTACTTTGAAGAATTTTATGGAGAAATTCTTTATCGAATGGTCCTCGTTGAACTCTGGGTTTTTTGGACAAATTTTGGAGATTAAGAATAGATTTTCTTTTTATAAAGGGTTATCCTTTTCTGGATTATCTGATCTTGTACTAATCTCTTTGGTTTTGGTTTCTGTTAATGTCTAAAGACATGGGAAGTATATATTTCTCTTTTGTGGATTAGGTGATTTTCTAGAAGTTGATTATAGTACTCTTAATGTGAACAAGTTTTCCTAAATACTCGTCTTTTGGAGAAAATATGAGTTTGTGTAAGGAATCTAATAAAAGTTGAAAGTCAACATGATAAGTGATTATGTTTCCTTATGAATAAATTCCTCAATAAAAATTAACTTAAAACAAAAATCTTGTATATTAACTTTTCCTACTAGGGAATCAAATACAGTTTAACCCATCACAAGTTTGTGATTTTCTTTGTGGTTAAATTTCTCCTAAACATGTTTTCTATCACACTTCATCAGAACATGACCCTATGTTTTCTCCACCATGTCTATGTTTTCCTACATGGAATCCAAGTATGGGATAACTCGGGTGACCTCTGTAATTATCTTCCTTTATTTTAATGTGATTGTTTTACTGACTCTTGTTCCGATGTTGGACTTTCAAGGATGTTTCCAAGCTCAATTTTAAAATTGTGAGGACGCAATTCCAAAAAGGGGGGAAGGATGTGACACCTGAGGTAAATAAAGAGTATGAAATTTTCACATTTATCCATATTTGTGAATAAAATATTAATATGAATTTAAAGGGGACGCTATGCTCGATGGCGTACCCAACACGCAACAACGAGTTTCTTGGGAATCTTACATTGCACTCTAATAATAAAATATTATTATTTTAAATAGTAGTTAACGCATAGTTGTTGTAATGGAAGGAATGAACAGAATTACCAAAAAAATGATTATATATGTTTGTCAAATATTTTTACTTTTTACAATAAATGATAGAGGATTAAAAATGTGAATGAATCCAATTTTAAACGTAAACAATCTAATATTCTTTAAAAGGTTGATTAACCGCCTTTTGATGGCGAACCTCTTTTAAATCCACTTTTTGACAATTTTATGTGTTATATTTGACAAAATAAAATTCTCATTTAGAATCGAGACATCAAAATTTACTTTGTGTAATTTTTTGGTATTTTTCCGAAAAAGTTCAATTTGTAATGAATAGTGAAAAATGTTGTATTTTAATTCAAAACCTCTTTTAAATATAATTTATTTCTTTGATTAGATTATCTTTTGAATTTGTTTTAAAGTGAAATAAGAATATATTTTTACCATTTAATCCAATATTGGTCGTTTGAATTAATTTCACTTTGAAATCGGACTTAAACGAGTGTCAATCTTTTGATACATTTTGTTTCATAAAAACATGATATTTGTTTTGACAGTGGGAATTGATTATTAAATTAATTAATGAAACTTATATGTTTTAAATTTTTTAAAATAGAAATCATATTTGAATTTTGAATATCAAATATATCTTAGGGTGATTTTTTTGTAATTTTCTGAAAAACATCAATTTTTTGATGAATAGTGAAACCACTAAGTGGTACTTATAAAAACTGATTTTCCGTTTAAATGAAATTTATCCATATTTTTGTTTTTAATTTCCAAAATCTGACATACATGGTTGTCATTAAGAAGTAAAATGTGATTCAATGGGATTAGAATATTTTTTTTGGTGAATAGTAACTTATTAAGTTTATAATCGTGATTAGAAGTAATTAGTGTAGTTTAAGGTAAAAATAATGTTTTAATAAAATTAAATGACATAGACACAAGTCCTACCCTCATTGGATGTGTCATTTCCGACCAATACAATACCTGGGTCAAATTGGGGACCCCATGGAGCCACTTTGGTTGGAAAATGACATAAATAACTTTTTATTTAATGTTAAAGTAAAAATGACACAAACATGAGATGTTTTACTAAAACAATTTTTACATGGGGTTATACAAGTCAGATTTTTGACTATAAATAGTAATTGGAAATCTAAAAGGATTTCCTACATCATAGTATTTGTTTTATAATTTTTATACATTAAATAAATTAAATTATTTATGACATCATGCTGATGCAGCGATTGCCTCATTATTTAACGATTTAAATAAAATGAAATGAAAATGTAAAAACTAAACCCTACACTTGTAAAAAACATATTGGATGGGTATATTTAGAACCCTTATAACATTATCCTCTAATTATATCAATGTGGTACCTTTTAAATCCCAAACTCATTTTCAAATAAAGTAACATTTCTTTACTTTCAAAGAGTGCCCCTCCTCTCCTCTTATAAAAGGCCCCCACCTCTACCTCCTTACCCACACTTCCAAAGCCTTTGGATAAGAACACCGCGGATCATTTTGCCTCTCCACATCCCTCTCTATCTCCTTGAAGCCTCACTTTGGACAGAAGTCTTCTCAAGGATGCCTTTGAGCTCAAACCAAAGGGAGTTACCCGATTTTAAGGTAATGTCTTCACTTGTGTCCTTTTGATTTATTTTGCTTCTCCAACCCCCTAAACTCTTTTTATTCATTTCTTTTGTAACAAATACAGTATCTTCAATATACTAGGATGTTTTTATAAGATGTATTAGAGCTACACTTACACACACCTACATCAAATGGTTAAATAACATACTGATTCTGTGGATGGAGAATTTCTGCCTCATGAAACGATGATTGTTCAACAATCATATAACACCTTAAAAGGTGGACATTAAGATGTCATTATATTTATCTATGATATATAATATGTCTATGTTTTAATTAATCTTCTGTATTTTTATTTTGTGGCATAACATTATAGTTTCCATTGTGGGTAAACACGATAATTTCATTTTAGGAAGTGCGGACTACCGCCCCCTCAAAGTGACTTGATTCGTTAATGCCATATGTGGGATGTATAAAGTATGTATTTAAAGTTATTATATATGATTTATGTTACATAAAAATCATTAATATTATTCCGTAGTTAAAATATACATACCTCTCATTTAGTTTTAATTCCATTAATAAGACATAGAAAATGAATGTAGCGTTCATGGGTACGTACAGCTTACCGTCTCCATGAACGGTGCATTTCATTTCATACCTCTAAATTATTATGTTATAATATAAATACATGTATATTCTGGATATATATCATATATATTATATCCAAATCATGAATATCATTCTGGATATAATGAACCATTGACCACAGGAACAACATGTAATTGTTAGAGGTCCACTTTCGACTTAAGAACCAAATATCGACAAAACAAACATTATTAAATTAAATGATTACATAATGTTTATAACATGGAAATAAGTGATATAAAAGGAATAATGAACTTGAAAAAGGTTTTTAAGCAAGTATAAATTAACTCAAGTTTATTATTCACGACGTTAAAAAACGATCGAGTCAAGTCAGACCCGAGGTAAGGGATCCTACTCCTTTCCTTCTTTTTAAGTACACTCTTTTATGTCATCCCTTTTAAACTCATATTTCTTGTGATTGGGATGCTATTTTATATTAAGCTTACTATAATTTTTATTTTCATATGATGAGAGACCTTATTCTCTCTCATCAATCCATTTTGGAAGTTTTGAGTGGCGCCGTTAGGATGCCGAATTTTCGTAAGAGATCTAACCTCTCTCTTTATTTTTAAGTACTCTCCTTTATATCACTTCTTTTAAGCTCCTATTTTTTATTATGGGGGATGTTATTTTATATTCCTCTTTCTGTACATTTTATTGTAATATGATGAGAGGCCCTGTTTTATCTCATCAATCCTTTTTTGGAAGTTTTAAGTGGCGCCGTTAGGCTGCCGAGATTTCGTAAGGGATTTTTCATCTCACTTTTATTCCCTTGAGATTTATTCTACATTTTCAACAATTTCCTTTGAGTGGTGTATGTAATACCCATTATTTTACTCATTTTGTAATATACTTTCATTTATGGGTATTTACATCAATGTTGTATTGTCCTTCTTTCACGGGGTGTATGTTTCGAAAGATACCCATGTTGGTAATGGAACCTTTCACCCTCCTCTTTTTAAAAGACATCTTTTGTTATGTCTTTTAATTCACATAATATTATGTTGGGATATGTTCTTCTATATCCTTATTGATTTAAATTTTATGACCATGTGATGAGATACCTTTTTTATCTCTCATCAACTCATTTTATGAATTTTGTAGTGACGTCGTTAGGCTGTCAGCTTTTTGCAAGGGAACTTCTTAACCCAAATTTGATTCTTTGGGATAATCATGTACTCCTTGAATATGTCATTCTATGAATATGTGTGAATAACCTCTGATTTTTTACACTTAATATCCACCTATATTTCATGTATTCATTTGTCACACATAAGTATGTAATTGATTTATCCTTAATCCAAGGATATTGTCTTTGTATGGGACTTCGTCTCAATCTCCTTTCATTGAGGCATATTTTGTTTTATACACAACCTTCTTTTATACAGTGTATGAACCCCTTTGACTTTTACAGTTATCCGAAAGGAATCTTTTTTTATACAAATAGTTTTACTAAATGACAAATGGGAATGTTTTTGTCGTACGTATGCGGCGACAACGACTTCTCTGCCGCCGTGACCATTATTTGAGTTTCAGCTTCCTCTACAAGCCATACTATTTTTTAAAAGAAAAACAAAAACCATGTTTTAATTTTATGTTATTTTGGTATTGAAAATGGTTTTCATAATGTTTTTTTATAAATGTTTTGTATTGATATCTTGTGATTGAAAAGTGGAAATGTTATGTTTCCTTTATGTATGTTTTATGTGATACGATTATGTTATGGTTCTTGGGAATTATTATGAAGACGGGTGGTTTTGTGATAAACTATGGGCGGGTGAGCCCAATATAGCTCTCTAATGCATTGGGTAATGTGAAGTGGTTAAACGTTAAGGTTTCTTGAAAGATATTTAGGGAATATAATGTGATGGGTCTTCCAAACGTAACCAAGAGGGATACTCTCTACGTAAGAAAGTTATGAATGCCTCAAGTTACCTTTATGTCTTATGATTTCTATGATTTATTCATGATTTTATGAGGTATGTTAAAGTGCTTATTTTTTATGGGTAAAGTATGATTTCATTCTTATGTATACATGTACTCATGTTTCCTTTCTATATTTTTATATCCCTTACTGAGCTTTTTATGCTCATCCCGAGTTTTTGAATTGTTTTTCATAGGTCAAGGGAAGGGTACATGATATGATGATAGTGTCAAGGAAGTGTCAAGAATGAATCCATGTTTTATTTTTAATATGTTTCCGTTGATGGGAAAAATGAATACTATCTTTTATGTAACCACTTTGTTTAAATGTGGAATGTAATGCTAGTTTTATGATCTAATTCTCTAAAACTCTAAACCTGAAAAGATCCTCAATGTGTAATCTTTTAATAACTCATGATTAAGTAAGGTTTAAGGCTGGGGCCTTATATTTGGTATCAATGGTTGGATTAGATTACTTTAGAGGTTAGGGTATTCCTTAAGCATAAGTGATAGTGCCATAATGGATAGGATTTCAGAAACGGTCCTAGTTTTAGATAAAGCGAATGAGTAAGTATATCTTAGTTTTTACCATCCTCATTAAGAAATGATGGTTTTGTTAATATACTCACACTGACATTTCTCTTTTTAGTGAATGGATGGATCTAGCAGGCACCAAAGAGACAACAGGTTTGAAGGAAACTGTGGTGGTTCTCTGATTAGGATACTAGATAAAATAGGGGATTCAATAAGGAAACTCATGGTTGTTCTAAACCAACTATCAAGGAGTCATGATCAACCACTTGATCCTGGCTATGTTCTGTAATGCATCATGTACAATATGACCAATCTATGTGGAATTTCAGGTAATAATTATAAAGGTAACCATTAGAGTTTATATGATCCTTACTTTTGAGGTAATTATGGGTTATTATATGTTATGATGGAAAATGAAAGACATGAGATAAACACGAGGTTAAAATATGTTATGATTATTTTTGATGATTTTATCTCATTTCGGGGAATGTTTTAAGAATTATATAGTTTTGTAAAAAGGACAACATGAAGACCATGTTACAACCCGTCGCGTTGGACAAAGCTACAGGAATCGAACCCACAACCAAAGTGTGACTGGTATTTACCTCCTACCACTGGACTACGTGAAGTCCTTGGTTAGATTGACTGATTCTTTTTAGTTAAATGATATTATGAATTAAGAGTAAGTTGATTTTGGGTTATCTGTGGAAATTTATTAACCTATCATGGAGGATTTGTGATTAGGTTAATTACTTTTCAACACGAGACATTAAGAGAAACTGATGTTGTTTGGAGATAAATGTTAGGATTTAACTTGGATGACTATGTGACTAAATCCTTCAAATATTTGGGTTTCAATCTTAGTTTGGTTTACTTTGAAGAATTTTATGGAAATTTTTTTTATCGAATGGCCCTCATTGAACTCTGGGATTTGTTGGAAAAACTTTGGAGATTAAGAATAGATTTTCTTTTTATAAAGGGTCATCCTTTTCTGGATTATATGATCTTGTACTAATATTTTTGGTTTTGGTTTTGGTTAAAGTCTAAAGACATGGGAAGTATATAGTTCTCTTTTGTGGATTAGGTTATTCTCTAGAAGTTGATTATAGTACTCTTAATGTGAAAAAGTCTTCCTAAATACTCGTCTTTTGGAGAAAATATGAGTTTCTGTAAGGAATATAATAAAAGTTGAAAGTCAACATGATAAGTAATTATGTTTCCTTATGAATAAATTCCTCAATAAAAAGTAACTTAAAACCAAAATGTTGTATATTAACTTTTCCTACTATGGAATCGAATACAGTTTAACCCATCACAATTTTGTGATTTTCTTGTGGTTAACTTTCTCCTAAACATGTTTTCTATCACTCTCCATCAGAAAATGACCCTATTTTTTCTCCTCTATGTCCATGTTTTCCTATATGGAATCCTAGTATGGGTTAACTCGGGTGACCTCTGTAATTATCTTCCTTTATTTTAAAGTGATTCTTTTACCGACTCTTGTTCCGATGTGGGACTTTCAAGGATGTTTCCAAGCTCAATTTTAAAATTGTGAGGACGCAATTCCCAAAAGGGGGGAAGGATGTGACACCCCAGGTAAATAAAGAGTATGACATTTTCACATTTATCCTTATTTGTGAATAAAATATTAATATGACTTTAAAGGGGACGCTATGATCAATGGAGTATCCAACACGCAACAACGAGTTTCTTGGAAATCTTACGTTGCACTCTAATAATAAAATATTATTATTTTCAATAGTAGTTAATGCCTAGCCGTTGTAATGGCAGGAATAAACAGAACTAACTACAAAATGATTATATATGTTTGTCAAATTTTTTTAATTTTTACAATAAATGTTAGAGGATTAAAAATGCGAATGAATCCAATTTTAAACGTAAAAAATCTAATATTCTTTAAAAGGATGATTAACCGCCTTTTGATGGCGAACCTCTTTTAAATACACTTTTTGACAATTTTATGTGTTATATTTGACAAAATAAAATTCTTATTCATAATTAGGACATCAAAATTTACTTTGTGTAAATTTATGGTATTTTTTTGAAAAAGTTCAATTTTTAATAAATAGTGAAAAATGTTCTATTTTAATTCAAAACTTATTTTTAATATAATTTATTTATGTGATTATATTATCTTTTGAATTGGTTTTAAAGTTAAATTAGAATATATTTTTACCATTTAATCTAATAGTGGTCATTGGAATTAATTTCACTTTGAAATCGGACTTAAACTAGTGTCAATCTTTTGATACATTTTGTTTCCTAAAAACACGCTATTTGTTTTGACAATAGGAATGAATTATTAAATTAATTAATGAAACATATATGTTTTGATTTTTGTAAAATAGACATAATTTTTGAATTCGTAATATCAAATATAGCTTAGGGTGAATTTTAGGTAATTTTCTGAAAAACATCAATTTTTGATGAATAGTGAAACCACTAAGTGGTACTTATAAAAACTGATTTTCCGTTTAAATGAAATTTTTCCATCTTTGTGTTCTGAATTTCAAAAATTTGACATACATGGTTTTCATTAAGAAGTAAAATGTGGTTCAATGGGATTAGAATATTTTTTTTGTGAATAGTAACTTATTAAGTTTTTAATCGCGATTAGAGGTAATTAGTGTAGTTTAAGGTAAACATATTGTTTTAATAAAATGAAATGACCTAGAAACATGTCCTACCATCATTGGATGTGTAATTTCCGACCAAGAAAATCACTGGGTCAACTTGGGGACCCCATGGAGCCACTTTTGTTGGAAAATGACATAAATAACTTTTTATTTAATGTTAAAGTAAAAATTGACACAAACATGAGATGTTTTACTAAAACAATTTTTACATGGGGTAATAAAAGTCAGATTTTTAACTATAAATAGTAATTTAAAAGATAAAAATATTTCCTAGATCATAGAATTTTTTTTATAATTTTTAGACATTAAATAAATTAAATTATTTATGACATCTTGATGATGCACCGATTACTCATTATTTAACGATTTAAATAAAATGTAAAGATAATGTAATAACTAAAACCTACACTTGTAAAAAACATATTGGATGGGTATATTTATAACCCCTATCATATTATCCTATAATTATATCAATGTGGGACCTTTTAAATCCGAAACTCATTTTCAAATAAAGTAACATTTCTTTACTTTCCAAGAGTACCCCTCCTCTCCTCTTATAAAAGGCCCCCACCTCTACCTCCTTACGCACACTTCCAAAGCCTATGGCTCGGCCCAAACCATCTAATTGTGCCTCTCCACATCCCTATATAACTCCTTGAAGCCTCACTTTGTGCAGAAGTCTTCCCAAGGATGCCTTTGAGCTCAAACCAAAGGGAGTTACCCGATTTTAAGGTAATGTCTTCACTTGTGTCCTTTTGTTTTATTTTGCTTCTCCAACCCCCTAAACTCTTTTAATTCATTTATTTTGAAAAGACTATAGTATCTTCAATATACTTGGATGTTGTTATAAGAAGTATTAGAGCTACACTTACACACAACTACATCAAATTGTTAAAGAACATACTGTTTCTCTGGATGGAGAATTTCTGCCTCACGAAACGATGATTGTTCAACACTCATATAACACCTTAAAAGGTGGACATTAAGATGTAACTATATTTATATATGATATATAATATGTATATGTTTTACTTAAGCTTCTGTATTTTTCTTTTTTGGAAAAACTTTATGGTTTCCATTGTCGGTAAACACGATAATTTCATTTTAGGAAGTGTGGACTAGCGCCCCCTCAAAGTGATTTGATTCGTTAATGCCATATGTGGGATGTATAAAAGATGTATTTAAAGTTATTATATATGATTAATGTTACATATAAATTATGAATATAATTCTGGAATTAAAATATACATACCTCTCATTTAGTTTTAATTCAATTAATATGACATAGAAATGAAAGTAGCGTTCATACGTACGTAGAGCTTACCGTCTCCATGAACGGTGCATTTCATTTCTTACCTCTAAAAGATTATGTAATATTATAAATACATGTATATTCTGGATATATATCATATATATGATATCCAAATCATGAATATCACTCTGGATATAGTGAAACTTTGACCACACGAACAACATGTAATTGTAAGAAGTCCACTTTCGACTTAAGAACCAAATATCGACAAAATAAACATTATTAACGTAAATGATTACGTAATGGTTATAACAAGGAAATAAGTGATATAAAAGTAATAATTAACTTTAAAAGGTAATTAAGAAAGTCAAAATTAACTCAATTTTATTATTCAGGCCGTTAAAGAACGATCAAGTCAAGTCAGACCCGAGGTAAGGGATCCTACTCCACTCTTTCTTTTTAAGTACACTCTTTTATGTCATTCCTTTTAAGCTCATATTTCGTGTGATTGGGATGTTATTTTATATTACTCTTACTATAATTTTTATGTTCATATTATGAGAGACCCTATTCTCTCTCATCAATCCATTTTGGATGTTTTGAGTGGCATCGTTAGGCTGCCTAATTTTCATAAGAGATCTAACCTCTCTCTATCTTTTTAAGTACTCTCCTTTATGTCACTTCTTTTAAGCTACTCTTTGTTATTATGGGGATGTTATTTTATATTCCTCATGATTAAAATTTTATTGTAATATGATTATAGAAGCTATTTGATCTCATCAATCCATTTTTGGAAGTTTTAAGTGGCGCCTTTAGGCTGCTGAGTTTTCGTAAGGGATTTTCATCTCACTTTTATTCCCATGAGATTTATGCTACATTTTACACAATTTCCATTTAGTGGTGTATGTACTGCCCATAATTTTAATCATTGTTTAATATACTTTCATTTATTAGTATTTACATCAATTTTGTGTTGTCCTTCTTTCACGGGGTGTATATTTCGAAAGATACCCATGTCGGTAAGGGAACCTTTCACCATCCTCTTTTTAAAAGACTTATTTTGTTATATATTTTAATTCACATAATATTATGTTGGTATATTTTCTTCTATATCCTTATTTATTTAAATTTTATGTCCATGTGATGAGATACCCTTTTTATCTCTCATCAACTCATTTTCTGAATTTTGTAGTGACGCCGTTAGGCTGTCAAATTTTTCCAATGGAACTTCTTAAACCAAATTTAATTCTTTGGGATAAACTTGTACTCCTTGAATATGTCATTCTATGAATATGTGTGAATAACCTCTGATTGTTTTGCACATAATATCCACCTATATTTCATGTATTAATGTGAAACACATAAATATGTAATTGATTTATCATTAATCCAAGGATACCGTCATTGTATGGGACTTCGTCTCAATATCCTTTCATTGAGGCATATTTTTTTATACACAACATTCTTTTATATAGTGTATAATCCCCTTTGAATTTTACATTTATCCGAATGGAATATTTTTTTAAACAAAGCGTTTTACTAAACGACAAAAGGGAATGTTTTTGTCGTACGTATGCGGCGACAACGACTTCTCTGCCGCCGTGACCATTATTTGAGTTTCGGCTTCCTCTACAAGCCATACCTTTTTTAAAAGAAAAATAAATACCATGTTTTACTTTTCTTTTATTTTGGTATTGAAAATGGTTTTCATAATGTTTTTATATCAATGTTTTGTATTGATATCTTGTGATTGAATAGTGGAAATGTTCTCTTTCCTTTATGAATGTTTTATGTGATATGATTATGTTATGATTCTTCGGCATTATTATGAAGACGGGTGGTTGCGTGATAAACTAAGGGTGGTTGAACCCGATATAGCTATCCAATGCATTCAGTAATGTGAAGGGGTTAAACGTTAAGGTTTCTTCGAAGAGATTTAGGGAATATACTGTGATGGGTATTCCAAACGTAACGAAGAGGGTTACTCCCTACGTAAGAATGTTATGAATGCCTCAAGTTACCTTTATGTCTTATGATTTCTATGATTTATTCATGATAATATGAGGTATGTTAATGTGGTTATGTTTTATGGGTAAAGTATGATATCATTCTTATGTATACATGTACTCATGTTTCCTTTCCATATTTTTATATCCCTTACTGATCTTTTTATGCTCATCCCATGTTTTTGAAATGTTTTTCACAGTTCAAGGGAAGGGTACATTATATGATGATATTGTTAAGGAAGTGTCAAGAAAGAATCCATGTTTTATTTTAAATATGTTTCCGTTGATGGAAAAAATGAATACTATCTTTTATGTAACCACTTTGTTTAAATGTAGAATGTAATGAAAGTTTTATGATCTAATTCTCTAAAACTCTAAACTTGAAAAGATCCTCAATGTGTAATCTTGTAATAACTCAAGATTAACTAAGGTTTAAGGCTGGGGACTTATACACGACATGCATGGCTTCAAAGTACACAGCGTGTACTCATTAAGTACATGGTGAGTATTTTGAAAATTTCTAAATTTTCTCTTTTTTCCAAAAAATGACCAGAAAAGAAATGACATAACTGAAATGAAGATCCCAGTTCTTACAAACTTCACCCCTAAATGAAATTAATCCCTAAATTTTCCTAATGAGGCGTAGATGAAGAAACCCTGAACAGCTCCGGCCACTACGATCACACATCACCCTCCCTCTCCTAGGACTCCTCCTGTACTCACCCATCCTGCCATAGCAACCGTACTAGAGGAATTGACCACCCTCGGAGAACCATTATACTACGATCGACAATCCGTATAGGATGCTCCTCAAAGGTTGCATCCACTTCGAGCTCAACCTCCTCGGGCTGAAAGACATGAGACAGGTCAGAAAAGTAATGTCGGAGCTGATAGACGTGGAAGAAGTCGTGCATGGCCCGGTACCTCTGAGGTAACTGCAACCGATAGTCAACCGGACCAACTCTCTCCAATACCTCAAATGGTCCGACGTACCGCGGTAAAAGATTGCCCTGTCTCTGAATCCTCTTGTGTCCCAACTTCGGTGTGAAATGCAAGAAAACCTAATCCCCGGCCTCGAACTCTATAGGGCGTCTCCACTGATCATCATAAGACTTCTGTCGAGACTGTGCTGTAGCCATAATCTTCTGAATCAACTCTATCCACTCTGAGTTCTCCTGAACAAGACAAGGTCCCAGTAAATATGCCTCTCCTACCTCCAGCCACCATAAAGGTGATCTTCATGGACTACCGTATAAAGCATCGTAAGGTGCCATCTGAATAGTCTCCTGAAAATTGTTGTTGTAGGAAAACTCCAAAAGAGGCATGTGCTTCTCCCAAGAACCGCCAATGTATAGAATGAATGCTTGAAGCATATCCTCAAGAACCTGGATTGTACGCTCGGACTGGAAATCAGTCTAGGGATGGTATGTTGTACTCCAAAGAACAAGTGTACCCAAATCCCTATGTAGCCCCTACCAGAATAGAGAAGTAATGAATGAATCCCTATCTAAAATAATGGAGTCTGGAACTCCATGTAGACATACAATCTCTCAGATGTATAGTCATCCCAGATCATCAAAACTGAAGGTCTACTTGATCAGTAAGAATTGAGCATCCTTTGTAAGCATGTTGATAACAACCCAAACAACATCATTCCCTCAAGGCAACCTCGGAAATCTGGTCACGATGTCCATTGCGACATCGTTCCACTTCCCCTCTGGAATTTGTAACTGTTGTAAAAGGCATGCTGGTAGCAGATTCTCCACCTTCACCTACTGACAAGTAGAATTCCTCTTAACGAAACCAGCAACATCTCTCTTCATACATGGCCAACAGTACTGGCGATGAAGATCCCGATACATCTTGGTGATGCCAGGATGGACTTTCCCAAATGTGGAATGAAAATACCATATCATCTCCTCGCGTATGTCTGCTGGCACCCATACGCATCCATGGAAACCCAAGATCTAATCCTCGCACCCTATCCATCCAGGAAGAGGGTCCCCTCATGACACACTCTCCTGTTGGACTAATATTTTTGAGTCTGATAGCTTCCTCATCCGTACCAGATGACAAAGTGTAGAGGTAACAACTTCAAATGATAGGTAATTCTGTCCCTGTCTATCGTGCACCTCCAAATGCATCTTAAAGAACAGAGCCATAAGCTTCCACTCACTGCTGGCCTCCTAAACTGCCTGAATCTGAGTTCTCATGCTCAACGCATCTGCCACTTGTTGCCATTTCCCGGTATATTGGCAAGCTCGAAATCAAAAGACTAAAGATGCTTTACCCACCTGTGCTGTCTCAGATTCAGATCATGCTGAGTGAAGATGTACATGAGACTCTTTGTGGTTGGTGAAAACCAAAAAGTGCTCTACCGAAAGGTAATTTCTTCAACAGCGCAAGGCATGAACCACAGCTTCCAACTCTAGATCATGCGTCGGGTAGTTCCTTTCATGTGGCCTCAACAGCCAAGACCCGTACGCAACGACTCCATCTCCCTGCACAAGCACAACGCTCAGCCCGATACCTAATGACTCACAATAAATAGTATAGATCTTTCCTAGCTCTAGAATGACTATTATCGGTGATGATTTCAACCTTCCTTTCATCTCCTGAAAGGCTGACTCACAAGAATATCACCATAATAACATCTCCCCCTTCTTGGTCAAACCTGTCAGTGGTGCTACTAGTCATGAAAAGCCCTGAATGAAGGGTCTATAGTATCCAGCTAGCCTTAGGAAACTCCATACCTCAAAATCACTTTTCGGATGCTCCCAAGAAACTACAGTTCTTACTTTATCAGGGTCCACGGATACTCTTGCCTCTGAGATGACGTGACCCAAGATGTGAACCTGATCCATCCAAAAGTGGAATTTCGAGAGTTTATCATAAAAATGATTCTCTCTCAGTGTACTCAGAATGATCTGAAGTTAGATATCATGGTTGTTTTCAGTGTGAGAGTACACCAAGATATTGTCCAGAAAGACCGTGATGAAGGAATCCAAGTAAATATGGAACACTTGGTTGATCAGTTCCATGAAAACTGCTAGCGCATTCGTGATACCGAATCACATAAACATATACTCGTAGAGACCATAAATGATCTTAAAGGATGTTAGAGGAATATCTAATGATCTAACATGAAATTGATGATAATCGGACCTCAAATAAATCTTCTAGAACACCCAGGATCCTCAATGCTGATCGAAAAGATCATCAATACTCGGCAAGGGATATCGGTTCTTCACCGTCAACTAGTTCAGCTTCCGATAATCCACACAAAGCCTAAGGGTACCATCTGCCTTCTTCGAAAACAAGATAGGTGAACCCCAAGGAGAAGTGCTGGGTAGGATGAAACCCTTTTCCTATAACTCCTCCAACTGCTTCTTGACCTCCTCCAACTAAGGTGTAGGAATCCTATAAGGAGGAAATGACACCGGTGCCGCTCCTAGCATGAGATCAATAGAGAAGCCTACCACACGCTCCGGTGGCATACATGAAAAATCCTCTAGAAAGACATATCTGAAACAATCTACCACTGGAGGAAATTCCATCTTTGAAGTCCTTTGATCATCCATATAAAGACTACCAATCTAGTCCATAACCATTCCCATCCCATGATGCTGAAGTCCTACTCGACTCTCTTGAACATCCCATTCGCCTCAATGAAGAGAAGATTCACCCTCTAGTGAAATGAAACTCACCCTGCGGCAATAATAGTCGATGAATACCTATAAGGGAACCAACTAGTCCATCTTGAGAATGACATCATAGCCTATCATCTATAGGACATAGAAATACCATAAGAAATGATACCCTACAACCTCGAGAGGGAACTCTCTGCACTGACATACACTATACTTCCTTGTCCCCAAAGGTGTGTCTAGTGTCAACAAGTCAGCAGAAGAAAAGATATAGATCCCAAGGCTATCCAAAACAGCAACAGAGATAAATCTATGTGTATCCTCAGTATCGAAAGGATCTAAAGATAAAACTGTGGCTACTAAGATCATACCTCGAACTATAGAAGGTCAGGGATCCTAATCCTGATAGGTCTTCTCCACCGCAAAATTATGGCCTGCCCCATGACCCTGTGACCCTACCTGAACACTCTAAGATGATCCTCCCAACTGACGGTGAAAGACAGGTGACTGACTGTCATGTCCTTGACCTCCACCCCGGCTCGAATGGCCGGAAGAACACCAGCTCCCCAACTGGTGAGAAACTGGTGGTGCTGCTCCTGAAGAGAAGTCATAAAAGAACCCCTGTCACTAGCTACTGGTGAGAAACCCTAGAAGAAACACAGAAGCTCAGTGAAATGAGAGGATTACCTCATAGAAGAAAGAGTACCCTTATCTAAACTTATAAACCCCCAAGCTCGATCAGACCTTGGGGTCTCCGAGTAGAATTAGTCATAAAACACGTGCTAGAACCCCTCCATATCCATAACCTGATGATGACCCGCCTGTGAGATCACTTCCCACCACCTCTTGGTGGAGTCTCGTAGCATATAGTTAGTGATCTTACCCTCATTTCTAGAGGCATTTATATATTCTAAATGATAGTCATCATGGATTCTAGCCATGACTCTACAGCTTGTGGTCCTTCTTCCCTTGGGAAAGTAGAAGGATGTTGCTGCTGGAAAACCCGCGTCAAGTCTGCAATATTCATGTCAGGAGGTGATGCTTTCTGAAAGGTCTATATCATCCTCATAAATCCTTCCCTAATCTATGCATCAGTTCCCACAACTAGTATGACAGTCGGTGCCATGGCTGGCATGACTGGAGGATCGGGAGGAACTCCCTGATCAGCCATTTCTAGTGTCTGATCACTATCATACAACTGAAGTACAACCAGAGGAAATCTCAGAGGAATAGCTCTGAAATATCAAAATCACACCTTAGATCAAGAATATCAAGGACAGGGAACAAAGGATTACAAAATGGAAATAGGAGAAAGAAACACACAAGTTTTACAAAACATGACTACATGGCGTGTATAAACTCTACATGGTGTGTACTTAACTGTATTACCCTCCTCAAGTTTCCTTACACAGTTAAACCACACGGTCTTCTTAAACATTGACTACATGGCGTGTTCCTTGTGGACATGGCATATATTAGAAAAGGTTTCAATGACCTGTTTAGTTAGTTACATGATCAGTTACACGATTGAGACTACAAAACAAGTTCTAAAAACATTGTGTGTACATGAGTTTTTTTCCAACCCGTGTAGTTGGTGACACGACCAGGTACAATGATGACCCTTACACGGCGTGTTCCGAACAAAAACGGTGTGTATAGGAGGATATAGCACTGTCCCATGTTTTTCATGACACAGTCGGGTACCTAGACCAAGGCTACACGGCGTGTTTATACAAAACACAGCGTGTATTAAACAAGCTTCTCTGACATGTGTTGTTAGTGACATGGACGGGTACATGGCTCACTACTACACGGCTTGTACCTACCGTACATGGTGTGTTCATGGACATTTTTTACAACCCGTGTTTTTTCTGACATAGTCAGTGACACGGTTTAAAATCTACACAGTGTGTATATATAAAGTACACGCTGTGTATTCTCGGTTTTTCCAGGTAGTAGCTCTGAATCTACACCGAAGCCCAGAAATCACTAGAAAACAAGAATTAAGGTTCCAAATTCTGATCCGTGAGAGGCCATACTCCCCGTGAATCAATGCTGGGCATCTCTTACATATCATATTTAAGGAAAATAAGTCAATGATCTACCATGTTCCGATTCACGAGGGCCCATAACACATCAAAAACCAAAATTTGGCTTTCATTTAAGCAAGGTAAAATACAAACAACCTCTCTATAAAAGAGTAGGGATTATATCAAAGCATCTATCACAACAGCATGAATAATCTACACAACATCTATCACAACATCGTGAAATTTCTAATGCACCCTAGATGGCACGACAAGAATGTATGTCATGTGATTTCTAACAAGTTCCTATATGATGCATGAGATGACATACCCACATCTAATCAGGTTGTGATAGAAATAGAACAACAATATCAACAATAATAACTACAAAAAGCATGTGAATCACTCTAGATGAAATCAGATCAACTGTAATATAGAAAAACAAGAGAAATGTAATAAGCGAGGTAGAATGGATTTTCCCTGTACATGGGTTAGCTACTCCCGAGCACAGCTTAATATCAAGTACTGAATCTGTCAAATCCCTTACTAAAGGCTCCAAACATCAAAACAAGAGGAAATAAACCCTCGGATACCATTTGTAATGTCTCGGGTTCCAAAAGCCACCCAGAGGCACCCCGTACCTGGTTGGTCACATGGCCTCAAGCGCATTTCCCAAAACGCCATAGGCATCCGACTAGCAGCGACGACCTTGGATGTGATAGTGGGGAAACTATAACCTCATTGGAAGAGTACACAGTGGAAGAAAAAAAAATAGTCAATAGAAGATACTGTAACCATCCATACAAGAGTAAACGATAAACAACAGAAGACTAATAGTAAACAACTCGAGCACACACACACACATATAAAATTATGTCTGATACATATGTCTAGGAAAGAATCAAAACAAGTCAGAATGATGAATACAATACTAAAACAAAGTGAAATAGAAAACATTCAATCTCTTCAGCATCGCAAGCCATAGCTTGGTCCCAAGCTCTCCAGCTCTACAACATGTCAAGTACCAGAAGTAGAGGGGAACTTTCCCTTATCTATACCTGCAACAATATAGTATGTTTGGGCTCAAAAGCATGGCCCAAACAGGGTGTGAGACAAGGTCCTAGTAGAAAACCACCCAAAGATCTATTCCTAACAGTCATTGAATATATGGGAAGTAAAAGTACAGGAAGCAGTAAATAAGAAAGCACACAATAGCTACAATCCACAATGTCTTGCATTTAAAGTACACAAGTAATATCCAATCAACTAGTAGAACAACAGGTAACCCCCCTGGGTAGTTCTCATAGCCTAACCCTTATAGTTCATCCTACAAGTACTAGCAACCCTCTGGGAGGCACACACAGTCTCACCCATTTGATTCAGCTGAAAAATAGACTCTCTAATGAAGCAATCATCGTCAATTCCCCATGTATTCTCGTATCATACTGAAGGCTCTATAGGGAAGCACTCAACGTCTCATTCCCCCTATGGCCCACGTTAAGGAACTACAGACTCTCTGAGAAATCCCTCATCATGAATTCCCACTTTGGTCTCGCATCGAATTAATAATACACTCTAGATAATCCCTTGCGTCCATTCTCTCTATGGTCCACTACACTAGGTTCTCATAGTTCTGTGTAAAACAAAGATGCATAGCGCGCGTATCACCCCATGTAAAACTCAAGATCTACTTGTCTATCATTCTAAGTTATAACAACATAATAGTACAATAGTTCCACTATCCACCAACTATGCAAGGAAACTGGAAAAATGCCAAACAAGAAAAACATGCATGGAAAAACATCCAGAGCATTGTAAAAATTACCCTATTCACAAGCTTCTACCTCTACTCAAGAAATCAAGAAAGGTAGGAAAACAACATGGGATAAAATAAGAAACACACAATAACCCGTTCAAGGGAATTGGTGGAATTGTACAAAATATTCAAAGAATTCCTACAGAAAGGAACAATCCACATACCTCGATTCTAAGAGATCGATATACTAGTACCACGATGATTGATTCTCTATAGAACATTGAAGATCTAAGAAAATTTCCAGAATGATCAACCCATGATATCTTGAGAAAGAGAAAAAACATGGAACACGGATAAAGCAGAAGGGAGAGCCTACCGAGGCGATCCCAACGTAATCGACGACAAGTGAAATGGAGATCAGACGGAAGCTCGGGAGCTCGGAGAAGGATCGCATGCGTACAAGAGCTCTCAGCTGAACGAGACCTAGAAGAAGGTCGTTATGTCAATTAGACGTGGCCCTAGTCCATTTAACGAAAAAATAAAGTACACGAAATGTACTATTGGGGTACACGGTGTGTACTAGGAATTTCTGTACTCCGCTTTATGTGGCGTCCACATCACCCCTACACACCGTGTGTGTAGCCCGGACACGGCCATCACACAACATGTGCGACATCAAAGTACACAGCGTGTTATTATAAAGTACACGACATGTATTTTGAAAATTTTTAAATTTTCTGTTTTTTCTAAAAAACGACCAAAAAAGAAAAGACATACCTGAAATGAAGATTCGGTTTCTTATATCATTCAAAAATTTGAACCATTTCAAAATTTGTTCGTGTCATCTTTAGACAGGGCCCATGTTAGTATTCTCTGTATCATTCCAATTTTATCAGATGTCTCCGAAGAGGCAAATAATAACATAAATCTTTTTAATTAATTAATCCATAAATTATTATGTTTATTTAATTAAAAAAGAAAAATATCACATAACTAAATTAATTAATTCATCAATGAATTAATACATTTATTTGTTTCAACAATTAAATAATCACATAACTCCAATTAAATAATTTATCAATTAAATAAAATGTTTATTTAATTTCAAAAAGTTAATATCATGACCTACATTAATTATTTCATAAACTAAATAATAATTTTATTTAATTAAACAATTAAATAATCCCATTTTTTGCATTAAATGAATCACCAATTAATTAATCTCGCTAATTAATTAAACAATTAAATAATCACATTTTTGACTGTAATTAATTCTATAATTAATTAGTCTCATTTTTTTAATTCAATAATTAAATAATCACAATACACCCATTAATGAATTAATAAGTTAATTAATTCAATTTTAAAAATTTCAATATCACCAATTAATTCACCAATTAATATTAGAATCTCTATTAATTCAACCACCCCAATTAATTTCTCAATTTATTATTATATCATAAGAAATATAATAATAATAACTACATACATTAATTAATTATAAATTTACATATACCCATTCAATAACATCAATATAAATATGATTCATTCTTCATTTATTTAACCATCCTCAAAATTCACTATCTCAACATAATTAATTCAACAATTAAATTTCTCAAATCACAATTTCATAATATGATCAATTTATAGTAAATAACAACAAAATTAATAATCATGTTCAACAATCCTGGTAACATCATAATAATTTTAAAAATAAATTATTCAATATCTAAATTACCTAATATCCCAGTTTCTAATTTCCATTAATTAATAAACACCACGGAATTAATTAATAATTAAATAACTTAATTCTGAAAAAAGTAATATAAATTATAAAATTCCACATACAAAATGTTATTAATACTTTGTCATTCGAATAAAGTCAACCTAATGATAAAATAGTAATGAAAACTTGACAATAGAAATCCCCAATATAAAGCATATTCATACCGAACAAGACAAAGAACAGAGTCAAGACCTAAATCCTAAATATAATGTTAAATGAAACAGTATCTCTTAAATCTAGATCTAAATCAAAAAATACTTATTATGTATTTATCAATTCTATATCTATATAGAATAAGGAAAAATAGACATATTTCTTTTATCCAAGAAGATGGGTGAAGGAGGTAGACAAATCTGAATGAGAAGAACAACCATACTGAGGAGGTTTGCATATGGTCATTTGTTGAAGATGTTGGTTAGCAAGGGTGCTTTGATCCATGAAATAGGTGGGAAGAGAAGTTTCTATCAAAATAAAATGTTTCCTAGTAGTTCTGGTCTAATGTGAAGGTGTGCCAATGAGTTTTAGTTCATTCAAGAGGTGTGTGGGGTGTATACATCAAATAAAATTGGGTTTTAACAGTTACATGACACGAAAGACATGTTTGTAATAAAATGGGAATTATAATTACATTCCATGAATCCTAATTTCATGATGTGTGATTATTTCATAACTATTTCGACTTTTTTAGTGGAAATCCAATCAAACCAAAAAAATAATAATAAAAATGTACATTTTTTCAAATCTAATTACAAGTGGTGAAACATTACACATGGTGAAATATAATTACACATGCTGAAATATTATTTCATGGCATATCAACACATGGTGAATGATAATGACATGTTGTATAATATAATTTCACGACCTATCAACACACTGTGAAAAATTCCTTCTTGACAAGTCTTCATGTGGTGAAAATAATTTTCAAGGGCTCTAAATTTTCGATGTTGTGAATTAATTCATTCAAAGAATTTAATTCACATAGTCTACCACAACAATTCAATTATTAAATTTTAATCGATGGAAAAAAGATGGGATCTTACAATATTTACACTATATAACAACTCTTCCTTAATATTTATTCCCCTGCATTTCTAAGATTTCTAGTAAAAAATATCACACCACTGAGCCCACACAACTATCTATATCTCACATGATTCCTCCTAAAACTGTCCATGTCTCCACAATACTAGAACTAACAACACTATCCTTAACTACAACACCTTTTTACTGAGATACACCACACATATATGATACTCTTCAAAAGACGCATTGGTCAAAATCTTAACTATCACAAAATTCTTGATTTCTTTCCCAACTCACTATTTCCAACAACCATAAGAATTCACCTAGCATTCACACTTTTCCTTACTATAAAAAACCCATCAAGAAATGATATACATCCAAAACATCCAAGGCTTGCCCCAAATTGCCCTAATGAATTTAAACATGTATATTATAGGTTCCATTTTGGAAATCAAATTTCATCACATTAACCCCTGGTCTTTCTCCACTCATCTATTACATGTAACTACCATCCCACCTTTGGAGAATTACTAAGTATGATTTTTATGAAACGCAACCACCAATTCCCATATCTATCGTATTTATTGACCTATGATCCCTCACATTATCATCATTTATAAACTATACATGGTGTACATTGAACCATCCATCTCCACAAACATACAATTTCATAAGAACAAAATCCACGGAGAACCATATCGAATAAAAACTCATTTTGGAATTTACAAATAGGGAAGTATCTCTCTCAGCATACCCAAGATAATGTCAATATAGGGTACATGATCATCAAAAATTTAAAGTAAAATAATAATTCTTCAATGAAGATCATACAATTATTTCATTACTAGTGTTTCCTCCTTCTATTGATGTATCTTAACCTATTTAATGTCTCATGCTTCCCTATCCACCAATATCTCACCCCACTAATACAAAACCATACAGTCTCACTCAAAACCCAAAACCATGTTCACAAACCTGGGAATTCTCACTACCCACATCAATGTACTATATTAAAAAAATATGTTATTTTTTATAAATAAAATTAATATAGTATACAAGATAGATTTACATGAATCCACAACATGTATTTCAAAATTGTTCCTTTCACATTGTCAAAATTAAGGCACTATCTCTACCCTTAAACATCCTACAACTATTTTATGATTATAAACGGTATAAAAATTATAATTATTCAATTTTATTTATTTATATACCCATATATTCTCATATTTAATCATTTTAAAATATCTATCAATTTCATGTTAGACACTATATTCAAGAAAATTTTACAAGAATGATAAAATAGTTCAAGATCAAAAACATACACAAAACACATTTTTTGATCTATGAATACAGTTGTAAAAGTATCAAAATAATCATTTAATCCTATAATGATGTACTGTAAAGAACCATAATGTCCATGAATTTTTTTTATAAATATATTGGAATTTAACAAGTTCGTGAAATTTGACTGCATGTGATTCTGAGGCATGGTGTGCCCAAAATAAATTTCTGAACATTTTTTCGGGTACGTTCAGTACACGTATGAGCAAGTTTTTGTATCTTTTTAACCGAAGCTCATAATTGAATTCCAAGGGCACCATTGAACTTGTAATTCTTGTATTCACTTAAGGAGACCTTCACCTCGACCCTAGTAGGTCGAGGGTGAATGAGAGTTTTTCACTTTTCATTTCCAAATAAAAGTAAAACTATTTTAACATTTTATTTTTATTCTTGAAACCGCTCAAAATGGGTAATGGAGGTTGGGACCACCAAGCCAAAACCTCCTAATTTGAATTTAAGTGTGGGGACTGCCTGACCCCCTAAACTCCTTATTTAATATGGAGATAACTCTTGAACGCCCATTTAATTAGAGATAACCTTTGGTATCCTCCCACTTTAATTATGCCAACCATATCATAATTATTGACATAAATATAATTTTGTGCCAATAATTAAATTGATGAAACACATCATATTGGATACTTTTCCATTTGGGGGGAATTGGGGAGAATGGATCGGAAGAGGAGAGATTTTGGATGAATTCTTCTTCTCCAATGAAGAACACTTCTCCAATGACTAACGCTAACTTCGACTTCTTCCCCGAGACATCCTCCAACGTGGGACGTCTTCAATCGGTGACCGTCCTTCCCTCCTCATTAATGAGAAAAAACTAAAATGGTTGGGTTATTGTTGTGTATGATTATATTCCAATGTTCTTCCCTTATAATAAAAAGAACGTGGATCAACTCCATACATAGTTGATCTGCGTATGTATTCTTTTTCGGGTTAGGGAATAATCATTGCCGGACGTATTAGGGTATAACGTTCTTCATTGAAGATTTTATTGAGATTCTTAATACCGCTTTAATGTTGAGGGTGTGGGAAAAAAAACATAGACCGACCCCTCGTTGTTCTTCTTTAATGGTGTGTACTACGCGATGAATGAAGGCAGCTTTGTGCCACAACGATGAACGAATGCGGCGTCCCGCATACGGAAGGCCACGGCAAAGTTGACAGTCTAGCGGCCTCTGCCGCCCAAAGCCTAGCGTCTCCCGCGAACTCCACCACCCCGTGGCTCATGATGGTCGTGGCCTCCACTGTCCAATGGTCTCGCGCTACCCGTGGCCGTCGCCACTCGCGACCTCGCACCTTTTCAGCCTCCGCTGCCCCGCGCCTTCATGTCACCCCGCGGCCATGCACTGTACACAACCTCTTCCGCACGCAGCCTCTACCGACCGTGGCCTCCGATGCCCTGCGGCCTCTACTTACTCCGCCACCCCGCATCCTCCACTTCCCTGTGGCCCCAGCAGCTCCTGCAACTTTCGCGGCCCCCAAGGCCTCCACACCACCACGCGCCACCCAGGCTGGACTACCGGGTCGTTCCACTAGGTCGGCCCACCCAGTGTTGGCCAGACCGACCCGTATAGGCCAGGCCAGGCTGGACCCAGCGGGTCAGGCCAGGTCAACCAAATGCATGTCGGCCCAGGTCGGCTTGGTCCGAATGGCTCAGACTGGACCCGGCCCCACTTCGATCCATTTACGCTCTTTTGGCCATAACATTGACACCGAACGTCCGATTGACGAATAGTCTATGACGCTAGAAACCTTGGAGCAAGACAGTCCCTTTGGTATACCGCATTTGAGTTTTGGATAATGTTGGGATATGGCTGGTTGGATCGAGCACGAATCCAACAGGGCCCTCGAGAATAAAAGGCTAATAATATACAGTCTGGGAGTCCAATTGGAGCACCGTTTATTGTGTTGAGATCCATATGATTTCGAGGTCCTTTGGGATACTTCTTGGTGGGACATCATAGAAGATGGAGTATTGACCAATTCTTGAGGAGAAGACCCTCCCAGATTCGAGAAATATTAGTTCGAGAACCGAGTAGTTGGTTTTGACGTGAATAATGAATAGTGATCCTGTGTGGGTCAGTATTGAGCAATCCTATGTGGGTCAACACATAGTGATCCTATGTGGGTCAGCACCGAGCAATCTTTTGTGGGTCAGCATCGAGCGATCCTGTGTGGGTAAGCACTGAGAGATCCTTTGTTTGTCAGCACTGAATGATCTTGTGTGGGTGATCACCTAGAGATCCAACGTGTGTGTGATTATGATTAGGGATCTTTCCTGGGTCTGCCTGTTAATAGAGTAAGATGAATAATTAGTTACATCTAATCAAATCTACTTTTATACCTAAGAATTACCAGCTGTGAGGTGATTCAGTACCTTTGTGGAATTCTTCTACGTGGAAAACCAGTTTGGTACTTACCTTCATGGTGTTTCTTCCTTTGTGGAACAGTTGAGCTTTGGGATTTTTAGATGGAATCTTTGTTTCCTCATGATTGAGATGGGTATACTTGATAACATAGGAATATGTTTGGGCATATTACTAAGTAGTTTTGTCAGTTGACTTCAAAATTTGTGGTTTATCCTTTATGAATTTTGTGATAACATAAGGGTCTCGGTGTCCCTACTGATTATCGTTATACTCACCCATGAACAGGCTATGCCTGCACCAAGTTGTTTTTGGTGCAGATGACGGACATCCCTGATTTATACTGAGGGTACCATGGCTAGACGGGGCCTAGAGGTGGACCATACGAAATGACACTAAGCAGAGGAGATGGGTGGACATAGAGTGGTGAGTAGGCAATGTATACCTACCATAAAATTAGGAACCTCATAGGACAACCTAGTAACTACCTTTTTTTTCTTCAATTGTATTTTATTTTAGTTGTACATGTACTATTACTATTAGGCTTGCATTCCAGTCCCTTTTTACTTTCATCACCCTTTATTCTATACAATTGACACCTATTCATAATGTGATGTGTTCTTGGTTGCGTGTGTTTACTGGTTGTAAAGGAAAATACTTCCCGGTTATAGGGAATAAGCCTTTCGGTGCTAGTATCCAACCCCTGGCCTATAGATGGTGGGATTAGGGTAGTCATGACACAGGTCCCAGTGGATGGGTTGTGACAAATTGGTTTCTTGAGGATTCAGTTCTACTGTATAACATAGGACCCTGATATTACATTCTAACAAAAATAGTGTTATGTGTGTTGATTGTGGTTATTAGTTTAGGGAATCTAGTGTTGGTGCGGTGACCAACATATCCATACACCAAGACCCTATCTTCTGATTTCTGACTTAGTGCACGAAAACACTAATTGCATGTGTCTTTCATGAGTTTTCTTTGTCAAATCATTGAGTTAGCTCACCTGGTATAAATTATTGACCGTGGTGCACCTATTTCTTTTCAGGATGCCTCCACATATACAACTAGGTAGGGTTCAGAGATTAGTACGCACTAATATCCCATGGAGTGATGAGGCCTCAGTGTAGAGCCATCTTCCAGTAGAGGCACCAGAAGATGCACCAGTAGTACCATTACCAATTGGGACAAAGATGCCACCATCCCCAGCAGTAGAGGGTTCACCCCTCTTGAGCGTGTTTCATGAGTTCCAGCTCCAGAGGGAATCCAGGTTCAGGGGGGAGACAGACCCACATGCGACTGAGGATTGTCTAGAGGCCATGGTGAGAGTCTTACAACTATCAGGGACACCAGTCAATATCATGGTGATCCTTTATGCCAGTATTCTATATGTAGTAGCATGCAGATTGTGGAGCTTGATGCTTCAGGTCCACGATGAGGTGATGCTTCTCTAAGCAGAGTTTGAGAGCCTCTTTCAGGCATAGTTTGTTCTAGCGACTCTTCATGCAGTGCGCATATAAGAGCTTCCTCATCTGTAGTCGGGCATCATGACTATGGCTCAGTACTCAGCGAGGTTGACTGACCTCTCAGGATACACCCATGATATGGTTCGGGACCCATTCCTTAGGTCTTGGATCTTTGAGCAGGGGCTCAGAAAAGAGATTACAACATCAATGAATTCTCATAGCATCCCGACGTAGGTGAGGGTGTTAGAGAGATCCCTCTCAGTAGAGAGTTTTCTTGCTGAGAAGTCACCAGTAGCGAGACCCACCACAAGATGTCACGTAGGAGAGTCATCCGCAACTGGAAGCAGACAAATGTCATAGAGGTCCATGAGGACCAGACCTATAGGTGGATGACCGCATGATTTAGGTTTGGTTTTGCGGGGATCCTGAGGTAAATCTAGTCATGCCTGGTGTGGGCAGTGTTACGAATGTGGTGGGTAGGGTCACATGGATGATGACTGTCTGAGCCATCTTACAAATGATCAGATTATGGTCGAAGAACCGGCCAGGTAGAGAAAGTGGAAAGATGGAGGAGATCCACTGGGAGTAGGCAGACGTGGCAGAGGAGCTGGCCCTGCAGCTGGCGATGGGATATGATTTGAGATGTTATCGTCACCACCACAAGGTGGTCCAACCTAACCATAGGGAGCAGGAGGAAAGAGGTGAGCACAAATCCATGAAGCTAAGGAATATGATCTTGGTGCTTTGAAGATGACATGAGGTATGATCTGTGTCTACTCCACCTTAGCTGCAGTACTTATAGACACAGGTTCTAGTCATTAATTTATTTCAACTTCCCTCATTCATAGCTCCGAGATTCTGACGGAGTTTTTGGCTCGATCATTAGGTCTAGAGACTCCTATTGAAGCGGATTCGACAATTATGCATTGGGGCTGGTAGTGAGAGCTTACTATAGGAGGTGATAGATTCGTCTAGGATCTCTTAGTAGCGGCATCGAGGCCATATGGAATCAACTTGGGTACGGACTGGTTATCTATAGTCCATTCTCAAATTGACTGTATTAGGTGCAAAGTACGGTGTTTCCACACATATGGGACCTAGTATACCTTCACCAATGATAAGGGAGAATTTCTAGTGCAGGATTGACATACCCATATGAGAGTGTAGCCAATAACTCACCAGTAGGCTATCTTTACCCTCCAAGTAGTTGATGTGGGGAATACAAGTTATCTTGTAGTAGTGGACCAATATGCAGATGTCTTCCCCGATGATGTTCTGGGTCTACCTACTCGTAGAGAGGTTGTCTTTTACAATTACTTATACCCCGGGACGACACTGATATCTACACCAGCTTATCGAATGTCTCCCATGGAGCATAGTGATATACCGGTACAGCTAGAGGACTTACAAGGGAAAGGGTTCATTCAACCCAATGTTTCACCTTGGGTTGCTCCGATTTTGTTCCCCAAGAAGGAGAATTGGTTATTGAGACTTTGTGTCAACTATCGGTGCTTAAACCAGGTCACTGTGAAGAACAAGTACCCACTTCCGAGGATTGATGATCTCTTTGATCCGTGGAAGGGAGCACGGTGGTTCTCAGAGATAGACCTCAGATCAGGCTATCACCAGCTCAGAGTATGATATGTGTATATGTAGAAGACGGATTTCATATGTATTTATGACAATTATGAGTTATTGGTTATGAAATTAGGCATGACCAATGCTCCTACAATGCTCATTGGACTCATTAACATGATCATTCAGCAATAACATGATCTCTTTGTAGTAGTCTTCATTGAAAACATTCTGATCTACAAGAATACTAAGGAGGAGCATGCCTACCATTGGAAGGTAGTACTGGACACCCTCTGAGATCACCGGCTTTATGGTAATATCTCAATGTTCTAGTACTAAATCCGAGAGGTTCACGATCTGGGAAATTTCATATCGGAGGATTGAGTTGCAGTAGATCCAGGGAATATTGAAGTTGTACTTTCTTGGGAGACACCATGGAGTGTGACGAAGGTAAAATGTTTCCTGGGATGGTATGGATACTACCATAGATTTGTGCCATATTTATCCATAGTTGAAGCACCACTATCTGTGTTGATGAATAATGGTAAACCCTTCATGTGGTACGAGTGATTCCAGTGGAGTTTTTATGTTCTAAGGTAGAGGCTGACTAGTGCCCCCTATCATAAGTATTCCAGATGAGGGCATTGGGTATATAGTTTACAGTGACGAATCAGGGAACGGGATTGGATGTGTCTTGACGCTAGAGTGAGCAGTGATCATATATGGTTATCAACTGCTGAGACAACATGAGAAGAGCTATGCTACCCATGACTTGAATTTAGTAGCAACGATCTTCTCCTTCAAGATGTGGCGACACTACTTGATGGGTGAGCGTTTTACGGTGTACTATGATCACCATAGTCTTAGGAATATCTTCTCTCATATGGACCTGAACCTCAGACAACAACATTGGCTTGAGTTCCTCTAAGACTATGTATTCATGATATTATATACTCCTAGCAATGAGAATGTTGTAGCAGATGCACTCAACTAGAGATCTAGTATACAACTTCTAGGTGAGGCGATAGAACAGCTGGACACTTTGCAGATATCCTCTGTAGATTGCGATGGAGCAGTTTCTCTTCAGTCTCTTATAGTCACTCACCCACATATTCAGCAAGTCAGGGAGGGGCAACATGGGGATGCTGACTATGAGGCTCAACGTGCTCTGATATCCACAGGGCAGGCACCTGATGAATTTTATGAAGGTGGGGAGCACGTCATCCTCTTTAGAGGACGTACCATGGTACCCATGTCACTTCAGGAGGTTGTTATGGGGGAGTTCCACACATCCCCCTTATAGGTACATCCAAGAGTGGTGAAGATGTACCAGGATCATTGGCGACAACAATAGTGGCCGATAATGAAGAAAGAATTAGCAGAGTTTGTCTCTTGGAACCTCATTTATCCGCAAGTTACGGTGGAGCATCAGGTACCTGCGGGCCTGGTTCAGCCTTTAGATGTCTTAGAGTGGATGTGGGATGGGATATCCATGGACTCTGGGATAGGACTTCCACATACATCTCGAGGTCATGAATCTATATGGGTGATCGTCGACCAACTCACCAAGTCAGCCCACTTATTACTGATCATAGAGTAGGGTTCAATAGAGTTCCTGGGACACCTCTATGTTCAAATGATTGCGCGACTACATGGAGTAAACTGAACGATTGTCTCCTATAGTGATACACATTTCACATCCCAGCTATAGAAGGGGTTGAAGGAGGATTTTGGGATGCAACTTCATTCAAGCACCACCTTCCATCCTCCCATGGATGGCCAGACTGAGCGGACCATTCAGAATCTCGAGGACATGTTGTGTGCTTGTGTCCTCGACATCAGTTGTATTTGGAAGGATCATTTTCCTTTGTTGGATTTTGCATACAACAACATCTATCACTCCCCCATTAGGATGACACATTTTGATGTGTTTTACGAGAAACCTTACAGATCACCGTTGTGATGGACTGACCCATGGGATTCAACACTAGTGGGACAAAAGATTGAACGAGCTACCACAAAAAATGTGCAGATAATCCAGATGCAGATGAAGACTGCACAGAGCTGGCTAGAGTCTTATGCCGACAGGAGACAAAGAACTCTCGAGTTTGATAATGGTGACCACGTCTTTGTACAGGTTTCACCTCAATGAAGGTTTCATAGATTTGGCCAAGGTGGAATGTTTTCTTCGAGGTTCATTGGACATTTTTAGGTCCTCAACAGAGTTGGTTTGGTGGCTTACCACATAGCTCTTCCCCCTTAGTTGCACTGGGTAGACGATGTCTTCCATATATCCCAGCTGAGGATAAACGTGCACCACCCATCCCATATCTTCGATCATGGAGAGGTGTACATCGATGATGGGGGTCGTTTTTTGGAGGTTCCAGTTGAGATTGAGGATCGACAGGAGTAGGTACTTTGTGGGCAGTCGATACCTTTGGTGCACATATGCTGGCAGCATGGGAACCTCATGGAGAGCACATGGGAGCAGGAGGCTCAGATTCATTCTTATTACCCCAACATGTTTTTCTATTTTTGTGATGTGGATTTCAGGGATGCAAAGCCCTGAGGTGGGGATAATTTAAAGACACATAATTTCCATGCAATTTTTTATAAATATATGGGAATTTTACTAGATCACAAAAATTGAAGGCACGTGATTCAGAGGCCAGGTGTGCCCGAAATGAATTTATAATCTTTTTTTGTAGGTTAAGTAAAATTATGGGCGAGTTTTTGTATCGTTTGAATGAAGGCTTGAAATTGGAATCAATGGGAACCATTGAATGTGCTGCGCCGCTATTCTCTTAAGGAGACCTTCAACTCAACCGCAGTAGGTCGAGGGTGAATGTTAATTATTCAATTTATGTGGAAAAATAAAAATAAGATTATGAACATTTTATTTTAATTTTTGAAACCCCTCAACATGGGTTATGAAGGTGGAGACCACTGATCCCAAAACCTCGCAATTTTAATTTAATGCTGGGGACCATCTGAACCCCCCTAAACTCCTTTAATATGGAGATAACTCTTAAATTCCTCCATTAAAGGGAGATAACCTTTGGTATCCTACCACTTTAATGGTTCCAAACACATCGTAATTAATGACATCAGTTTAATATGTTCCAAAAATTAAATTTATGAAACACAACAAATTGGCTACTTTTATTTTTGGGTTGAATTTTTTTAGAAAGATTTGGAAGAGGAGATATTTTGGAGGAATTCATTCTTCTCCATCAAATAACGCTTCTCCAATGAAGAACACCGACATCGGCTTCTTCCTTGGGATATCCTCCAATGTGGGACATATTTAATCGAGGACTGTCTTTCCCTCCTCATAGACATAAAAAATGAAAAAGGTAGGGGTTTTGTTGTGTATAATTATATTCCCATGTTATTACCTTCAAAAACAAAGAATGCATATCAACTCTCTAACTAGTTGATTTGCATATGTTTTCTTTTGCAGGTTTGGGAATAATAATTGCGGGATGTTGTAGGGCTTGATGTTCTTCATTCTAGATTTTTTTGAGCCGCATGCTACTACTCTAACATGGAGGGTGCGGGCCAAACAAAGATGGACCGAACCCTCTGTTGTTCTTCTTGAATGGTGTGTACTTCGCGATGGAAGATGGTAGATTTTTTCCACAACGAAGAATGTATGTGGAGGCTTTGACTCAGGACGGGTCGGTTTGACCGGGTCAGACTGGACCTGGACCCACATCGACCCATTTACGATCTTTTGGGCATAACATTGGCATCTAACGTCTATTTGATGAACCGTCTACGGTGCTGGAAACCCTGGAGTGAGACTGTCCCTTTGATATACCCCATTTACGTTTTGGATAATGTTGGCATACAGTCAGGTTTCATTGAGCACGAATCCAACCGGGCCCTTGGGACTAAAAGGAAAATAACATACTGATTAAGTATCAGATTGATGTGTCGTCTATTGTGTTGATACCCCAATGAAGTGGAAGTCCTTTTGGATACTTCTTCCTGGTAATTCATTGAAGTTAGAGTATTAACTAGTTCTTGAGGAGTGGAAACTCCCAGAGACGAGTAGGTTTAGTGCAGGAACCATGTAACTGGCTGTTACGTGAAGAATCAATAGTGATCCTGTGTGGGTCAACACTAAGATATCTTGTGTGGGTCAGAACCAATAGATCTAGTGTGGGTCAGCACCGAGAGATCCTATGTGGGTCAGAACCAAGCGATCCTATGTTGGTCAGCACCGATCGATCCTTTGTGGGTCAGTACCGAGCGATCTTGTGCGGGTCAGCACCTAGAGATCCTACGTGGTTCTGATGTTGATTAAGGTATCCTTTGTGGGTCTACAAATTAATAGATTAAGATGATTCAGTATTTACATCAAATCATCTCCACTTCAGTACCTAAGAAATATATGGTGTGAGCTATGTCTATTGCATTGTGGTATTATTATTTGTGGCTTACCTGGGTTGTACTTACCTTCGTGGTGTTCCTTCCTTTCTGGAATAGTTAAGATTTGGGCATTTGAGTAGGACTCTGTATTTCCTCCTGATTGCGATTGGTATACATGATAACATTGGTATATGTATGGTAATATTTATAAGTAGGGTTTTCAGTTGACATCATACTTTGTGGTTAATCATTTTTGAATTTTGTATGACTTTGAGGGTCTTGGGGTCCCAAATGAGTATCATTATACTCACCCCTGCACGGGCTATGCCTTCACCTTGTTGTGTCTGGTGCAGACGACGAACATCACCGATTGAGGCTGTGGTTACCAGGGCTAGACGGGGCCTGGAGGTGGACCATACAGTGTGACAGAACGCAGAGGAGACGGGTGGACGTTAAGTGATGAGGAGGTGATCTGTACCTACCCTTCAGGTAGGAACCTAAGAGGATGACCCAGTAGCTTCCTTTCATTTTTTTCAGATGTATTTTATTTTTGTTGTACTTGTACTATTACTGTTGGGATTGTATTCAATCCCCTTTTATTTTCAACACTATATTTTCTATATATGTTACTTGTGTTCATAAATTTTTGTGACATGGTTGCTTTTGTTTAATGGTTATAAAGGAAATTCATTCCTGGTTATTTGAAATATGCCTTTTGGTGGGAGTCTCCAGCCCCTGGACTGCTGAAGGAGGGAATGATTTAGTCACGTCCCCGACCCTGGGGATTGGTCATGATATGTACAAGGATTCGACACTAATGAAATTACCGTAAATGACTAAAAAATTAGAAAATGTCAACAATAATAACATCCCACTATGAGTGTGTCAACCAAGGTGAAATACTATTCAATTGTTACTACAAACATCCATAATAATAATTTTGTTCTGGGTATTTGGGTACTACCCCAAACATAGGGTAGATATTCCCATACAAAAGCCCAAAAACAAGTCTTAACTACTCCTAGTCTCTTGTATACCATTACCAAATCATCAAACTAAAGAAGAAGAAATGAGAACTGGACCTCTAATACAACATTGTAATGTCCCGACCTAGGATCCCCACATTGGTTCAACATGAACGACCGCCACCTGACCTCAGGTTCACCTCCCCATATATCAAATGCTTTTGAATAATAGTGAGGGTATAATATCAATCATGGGGAGGCTATACCCTTCTTCTACCTTTTATCACAGTAATATAGTAGCAGAAATTAATTCAAAATAGTGATATCAATAACCGTAGACAAAACCAATATCAGACGATGAACTATGCCAGAAATTAAAAAAAAATTGAGTAGTATTTATGTCACCCTACGTATCTTCCAAGTGTCAAATGAAAACCCCAATGAAAATACACTAAAACTCCAAAGACTGTTAGGAATGACATCTAATTATCTCATCCATTCTTCATTCAACTCATCCCTCTAACAAATGTATTTTTCCATTAACATGCCTAGAACAAAATAATTTCTATTTGGGTACTAATTAAGGAGCCTACATAATCTATGAGTACAACATAGTCTGCCACCACTAGTGGTGTATAAAACAAATACATTCTATAAAAGATTGTACAGTTGTATAAAGATTAATATACAATTATTAATTGAATATCTATCAAATTATTAATTAATCTTTATTAAACATATAGAATACCGGGTTTGAATCATGTCACATAATCAATACCTAAATTTTTTATACATATTTATCTTTAGTGTTGAATTCCATGTCTAGAACTCAGAATCAAGTCGGTGTAGAACACCAGTTATAACACCAATAATTTAATTGATGTATATTTTTATGTTTAACAGCTAAAATAATTTTTTTTTCATTTATCATTTGTGATGAAATCCATATCTTACACCAAAATCATCAACAATACAAATTGATCTCTCATCAGTGTGGTATGGTATGGATAGAACCCCAAAATCACATCAGTGTACAAATCCAGGTCTAACAACTAAAATACCTATTATTTATTTATATTAATTATGTAGAACACCATGTGTGAAACCTCAAATCCCATTAGTACATAATGTTGTGTAAAACACCCAAAATACCACCGGTGTAGAACACCTTGTCTTACAGCTGAAATATCTTTCATTTTTTTATTAATGGTGCATAATTCCATGTCTATCACCAAAAACCAAATTGGTTTAGAACATCATATCTAATAAACAAAATATCGTCAATTAATTTATTTCTAAATTAATTAATTAATTCAATTAATTAATTTTCCAATTTGTTTATTATTTCAAAAATCAACATCCAATAATTAATTCGCTAATTAATTATTCAAAATTTATAATTCCAAAATTCAGTAATATACACAACAATTAATTAACATAAAATTCTATAAGTAATTCAAAAATTAGTTTTTTCCTATAAATACACTTCATTAATTACTAAATTGATTACTGAAAATCCCATTAATTAATTTATCAATTATTTAATTGAATAATTAATCAAATCTCATAAATCATATTATTTAATTCATAAATTAAATAAAAAATAACTCTTATTAATTAATTCATAAATTATCTAATCTAATATTTAATTAAATAATTAAATAATCATATAACTCTCATTAATTGATTCTTCAATAAATTAATTTTTTTATTTATTTCAACACTTAAATAATAATTTATATCCCATTAATTAATTGAAAATTAGTTATTCCTTTTATTTAATTTCAATAATTAAATAACATCATTACTCACATTAATGTTAGATAATGTCATTGTCTCAGAAGAATAGGATTGTCATGCCCTCATTGGTTCTAACCTTTTCTACAATTACAGTGGTCATGATTCCCTTCTCTTCATCATTAACACCCTTATCCTTCCCTCTTCCTCCAGAACATGTAAGTTCCTCCCCTCCTCAGCCTATTGTTGAGTGTCTGGATGGATCATGGACTCCTAGAGGGCTTACTTGAATGATGTTCTCCATAGACCTTAGATTGTTCCATCGATCTTACCTTTCATTTCCTTTCCCTCCTCTAGAATTGACCTGGTGGATGGGATCTTTATTCTCTCAGTTTCACCCTCAGTGTTTTAGGAGGCTTCTATGTTTCTCAAATGGTCTCAAGTAGCTCATTTTAGGGAGACCACCCCTCCACCAAAATGTTTATTTCAAAATTTGGTTATTTTTTATGATTTCCTCATCCTACTAGGTTGCTTGAGTTGAAAAAGAATTCATTTTCCATCGTGCTAGATTCTCATGAATTATTTGTCCAATACTTGGCCTATGCCCCTAGTTCATAAAAATTATGGTGGATTCACCTTTATACTATGTCTATGATGTCTCACAAGGGAAATATTTCACTCCTACGGCGGTTTGGATTAAGCTTCTTGGTATCTCCCTCCCGTTCTAGAACCTTACTTTCCTATCAAAGATCGGAGTTCTACTAGGGGTTTTCCTTTGGGATGATGATTGGATGATGCATCTTCAGGACACTATTTCTCCATGTATTTTTCACCCTTGACCCAAATCACCCTTTTCTATTTCATATGCTCATGTTTGTAGAAGTATTGTAATCCTTTATGTAATCAATAATTTTTCTTTCCTACCCCCTACTCGGCCTTCCCTACACCTCCACGTTCACTCATCTTTGGAATGCATATGTACTTCATCTCTCCAAAATAGTGCTCTCCAATTTCTTTTAGTGGATTGTTCTTCCTTCCCAGGTTATGAGGCCGATATTACTCCAGGATCTTCTCTATTCATGTCTGAAATGAGCTTTTTCCTAGCCTTAGGATGAAAATCTACAGTGCTTCCCACTTGCTTCCATACCCTTAATGGCCCCTCTTCTTCCACAATGATTTTTTCTATGTCCCCTTCATTTCCCATATCCATGTTTTTTCCTTATCCCCAATATCCCAATGGCTCCCCATATCAGACATCCTCATCTGCCTTTTCTTCACTCCTGGAATGCTCGAAATGATAGGTCAGGATGGAAATTACAATGAAAGAAGAAGGAATTAATTGTGTCATTATAAAAATATTGACAATATTAAAACATCCCTCTTGAAATAAAGTGATCCTTTCTATATATCATAATGTAAAGCGATCAATATATATTAATTAATGAAAATAATACTACAATGTATAGTGGTTCAGGACACATAAACTCGCTAGTTGACTCAACCAATTCTTTAATCCACATGATTGGTTATTTTCATTAGATTGTCCCCTTATAATCAGACATTCCACGATATAATATAGGTAGTTAACAACTTCTAAGGCTTTTATAAGGCCTTGTGGTTCTTTTACATGAAACCGAAATATCCACAACTTAGTCTGAGATGCTGACACAACACCATGAATTAGTCAGAGAAGTTGATAGAACACCAAATCCATATAAATTTAGTCTCTTGATGGTATAGGATGAACTTCATAGTTGTAGCCAAAACTGACAGATGATATCCGATTTTCAATATAGCACCACATTGGAAACAAAATAATAATCAATGTTAAGCATTGTTATTTGTCTTTAAGTAGGAGAAAATAGAGTAAGCAATGTTTTTTTCGGCATTCTTCATCATTACACCATTATAGAATTAGAACGTACAAAGAATAATTATCTCTATTCCTCAAAATGAAAAGCAGTAGAATGAAAATATTTTGACATATTATTTTCATAAATGTTTTCATGTATCCTCTCTTTTTTGTTTTTTATATGCATTTCTTTCCATGGATGGATATATATTGAGAATAAATATCAATCATTTATAAAAAAATCCCCTTCCTTTTGATACCCATAGTTATTAGAGTCAATAGCCTTCATAAATGTTCCCAATAATAGCATTGAACTATTGCCTCTTTATTCCTATTAAATAAATACCTAATAAATGAATATAATATAATTTGAATAAATCCTCCAATAATATCTCCATAATAATATCAGCATTTAAAAATTAAAAACTCCCATTTTAATCCAATCTAACATCAATAAATATAGCTGAAATAGTTCCTAAACAATTTATATTTAATTAATCTTGAATATATGAAATCAAATCATTCAAAAAGATTCATAACATTCTTTATAAATAGGAATGATTTATTCCATTCCATGAGATCCTTTGATTTGGTCATAAAACATCTTTACTACTATATTTAATACTTAGAATACAATTGTAGAAATTGCGTAAAAATATCGAGGATTAAAAATAGTGTAATTAAAAATTCAAACATATGTTTCCTTCCTGTAAAAAAAATACCTAACGTAGTGTTCAACTATATAATGTATGGTTCCTTTGCATAGCATAGAGTTCTTCCAGTGTATTGTTCCTTATCCATACATTCATTTTCACGTAATCGAGGGATCAAAATGTAACATAAGGATTATTATCCATATGTTAATCCATGTCGACATAAAATCCTATATATAACATTGATTAACCATTCATTGAACATCTCAGTCATAAGGTACATATAATATTTCTCAGACTTCAATGTAGGGATTATATTCATTACATTTATCATTCGTCGAACGTAGTTCTATCAATCCATATGGAAACTATTCAGTGTTGGGTGGAAAATCCATATCCCCATTTTTCAGATCTAGGGTCCATTACTTACATTATGCTATCCAAATTAGGGTATGGTAGGTGTTTCAAATATAATTAAAAACATAACTATAGAATTCACAAATAATGTGAGCTTTTTTATCATCAGATTCAGACACAATCCTATAGTACATATTTTCGTTAAATAAAAATATTTTTTTAATATTTCTAGATACAAATAAATACAACTTCAACATCAACTATTATCATCAAAATATTAATTTAATATCATTGTATAAAATTTCTCCTGACAAACTACATCCCCAAACATCAATTAAATTATCCACCATCCATAACATTTTTTCGACTCTAATTTAAACTTATGAAATCACGATAATCATATAGTATTTATATTTCCCAATTTTTACAATAATTTAGACATTTATTTGATTTTAGAAAAATAAATATTATCGAATTTAAAAAATGTTCATTATATTGAATCAAAACAATTTAAGATACATCATTGACTATTTAGAGTACTAGAGCATCAATTTCGGTCTTCCACATATTTTAAATATTGTTATATAATTATCTATGATATCAAATGTATAATGAACCCATACATCAGTTCATTGTATCTTGGGATATCATTTTAATTCTTTATTGACATTATGCTCAAAGATGCAATATCACTTGAACAATTTGGAACATCTTTGATGAATTTTTTCTATATCCAAACAATTGAATTAGATTTCGACATATAAAGATGAAATGAAGATAATATTCTAATCTTTACAATGAAAAAAATGTTAGAATACAATTAATAATTCATCATATATAAAGTAAAGACTTTCTCATACAAAATCTGAAACCCTGCATAAATTTATTAGAAAACAATGATTTTTGGTTAAATTAATTATAAAAAATTACAAAAATATGATTGATAGTGAGCCACAAAAAAAATATCCCATTTTTTAATTACAAAACACTTAATTATTATCATATTTATCAATTATAACTTTTTTATTCCCCTTATAAAAAGGAAAACTTATATTTGATCATAAATAAATTAAATAATACAATATATCTACTCATTTGTATAAATATTTATAATTTTATATTTAATTAATAAATAAAAAAATTAAAATAATATAATATAATATAATTTTTAAAACTTTATTTTCTTCCCCCTTTTAAAAATCATTAAAACGTAACATTTTTTAATAGTTTTATAATTTAATAGATAATGGGTTTAAAAAGTAATATTTAAATGTGGAAGATTTTATTTTTTATGTATTTAAAATTTTAATTCTTTTTAGAGATTACAATTTGAAAATGTTTAAATATTTAAAATTTTATTTTTAATTATTTTTTAAATAATAAAAAGATGAGTTTTTTCAAAATACATTTCAAATACGAAGAGAAGTATTAAATCTTCTAAATTACCCCTTTGTTCAAAAATATAAAACAATATAATAAAGAATCCTTGAAAACAAATATCACATTTTTCATTGAATAATAAGGGATTTCAATTTATGTGCTAAACCATTTAATTTATTCCATAATATTGAAACATTTAACCACATGTTAAATAATTAAAATCACTCCCTTGATGAATATGGATAATATATATAATATTAAATGAATTTTAATAATTGATTATAAAGTATTTTAAATAAAATATATTTCAAAATATAAATAAAATAATAAAAATAAAAATATAATAAAGAATTTTCATAGATTTTAATTTATGGAATTTTAAAGATTTTTATTAAACGATTTTCAATGAATTTCCTGAAAATATTTTCAAAATATTCCATTATAATTACTTTCAAAATGACTTAATTAAAATAGTATGCATGTCATAAACGACAAAAAAATGATTATAATTATTGAATAATGTATCAAAAATAATAATTGATTAATTTATCAATGTAATTAATTTAAATATTTTAACAATAAATACATGCTTATATGCAAGATAACAATTTAAATAAAATCATAATAAAAATATTGATGGTAATTGTTAAATATAATAAATCAAAAAATTAGTTTATTTGATAAAATAGTAGTGTGAAAATATTTAATAATTTAATAATTAGAATAACTAAATATGGAGGATAAAAAGGTAACAAAATTCTACCCTATATAAAACAGTCAGTACATTTAAATTGAATATGAAAATGGAAAACAAAATACTTCCTAGATTAACCATTCAATCTCTTTTAAAAATTATATTTAAAAGAATATAAAATAAAAATATAATAAATTCCAAAAAATTTATAGCATCCACATGTTGATATAATAATGACGTTCAGTGGATAATACCGACAATGTATCAAATTCACGTGCCTTTTGGTAACTATATATTTTTGGGTCCCAAAGTGTTAGCAATTAATGATTTTGGTAACCAAATATGATTATTTTGATCAACAATGTTATAATTAAATCTCCACAATTCATACAAATTAGAAACATACAAGAAACCAAAAAATCGAGGTTTTATAAAAATATAGTCATTAACATAATGTCTATTAATTTCATAATAAAAAAATTTGATAGTAGTCATGTTTTTTCTATATGAACATTGACAAAAATATAGTTTATATAATTTTTCCTTTTCTATATTACTACGAATATCATGTGTTCCTTTAATAATTTTTATAAATAGAATTGGAGTCAAATAATTCTCTCCATTATTAAGCATTCTTGAATCTTTCAATAAATTATCATCTTCATTCATCAATTATTTTTTTTAATTGGGGTCCCATGAAATTTTGGAATAATTTGATCTTAAATCGACAACCTGTTTCGAAAAACAGTCATTATAAATTTAAATAGAATCTGAAGATTTTTGAAGATTTTTATGCTCGTAATTTAACCATTCGAATTTATCTTTGAGAATAAAAAATACCATTATGTTCATCCTAAGAAAAAATTTTAGAATTAGATCTTTTACAGTAAGAATCATGTACTTCTTCATCATGACCCAGAAGACCAAAATTAACATTTAAATTTCATACCCAACTAATAATTTTGTGGTAGATTCAACACTTCAATCTGCATATTCATTACAAGTAGCCTTCATGTTATTATTTTCTTTTCATTTATATTATGCTTTTCTGTTATCTTTAATCATAGGATCACTGGTGCAGAAATTACCTTTTTTTAACTTTAAGCATCTGCCTTTTTTCTCTTTGATCAACTTCGATTTTTTATCCTTTTATAAAAAAATGCAATTTTTTAGCTTGATTTGGTATTTCAACATAAGGAAATGAATTAATATAATTTTATTCAGATTATTGATGCATCATAAATTTTAGTACATCTACATTATTTTTGATAGAAATATGATTTTCGGCCTTTAATTAGTAAATAATCATGGTTCATATCAGTTATTTGATACTTAATTCATTAACTATTATGTATTTTCGAATATAAGATGATATTTTATTCCACTTAGAATTTAAATATATAAGTAACTTTAATGCCTAATTTGGTCTATAATTGGAGTTCTGAAGGCATCAAAATCATTAATAGCTTCTATTATTCTTCTATTAATCTGAGTGATGCTCTCATATTCATTCATCTTGAAGGTGTTAAATTTATGTTTTTCAGTTTTTCACTTTTGTTTCCTAACATTTTCAGCTTCGTCACATGATATAGAAATATTCATTTCATCTAATAGGAAATATCCCATTGAGAAACCAAATTAATTTAATTAAGACCTAGACCTCATATAATAGCAATAATGGATGTTGAATTAATAACATACACCTTTATTTTAGTTCCATCCCACATTTCATATTCTCCAAGGATTTCAGAAGCTTTGGAAATCATCGATAAACTATAAAACTGAGATTATTCAAATAGATATTAATTTGATCTTTCCAACATCAATAATTATCTCTATTAAAATAAGGTGCATGAATCATCGACATAACATCTTGTAAATTTTCTATTGGGATTTGTTTTAGTCTAAATATTTAACATAGTGTTGTTAGATCCAAAAGATATTAGTATATCCTTGACTATGGTACCAATTTTTAGGATGAGATGACAATAACGAAGACACAAGAGGGTGTTGAATTATGTGCCTTTAAAAATACCAACAATATTAAAATGTTCCTATTAAAATGAAGTGATACATTACTTCTCTCTTATTGTCGAGCGAGTAGTGGAAATACATAATGGAAAATAATACAAGGATATATAATGGTTTGGGGAACAGAAATACCCAAGTCCACCACACCAATGCTCTGGGTATTTTCACTAGTTAATCATCTAATTGTAAGACTGTTCACACTTGAGTATAGGTTGTTGAAAACATTCTTGGATTTTAAAAGGAATTATAATTTTTTAACAGGGAAGAAAACTTTCCATAGCATCGTCTTGGAATATGAAACTCCACAACGGCTAAGTACGAGTGGCCGATACTCCAGCAAATCAATAGAGGTTTATTATGTTGATAGTACGGTTTTAACTACACATATGTAGTAGAAACAAATTTGTGAAACAAGATCATCAGTATAGATAAATAATAGGTGAATGATAATCTTGAATTCCTTTAATACTTCTTCATTATTAATTAGTATCTAGTTGATTATACAATGTTTTTGTAGGCTTCTTAAGACATTAAAAAATGATAGAATTATAATATAAAAATATATATTTATATATCTTACTCAAAATGATAAGTATCATAATGGATATATATAACCCCTTTATTTTCATAAATGTTTGTAAATCTCCACCATCTTATTTTTTTATATAATTTTCGTTCTATATATATATATAATAAATATCTAGTAGTTGTAACAAAATTAATCATACTTAGGATACCTAAAATAAATAAAGTTAAAATCCTTCATAAATATTCCAAATAATATCATATCAACATTGTCTCTTTGTTACTATAGAATAAATATCATATAAATCCATTCAAAATAATTTTAAATAAATCCTTCAATAATATCTCCCTAATATTAGAAGAATTGATAAATCTAAAACACCCATTTATATCCATTCAAACCACATTAAATATAGTCTAAATAGTTACTCAAAAATTCAAACATAATTAATTTGGAATATTAGAAATTGAATCTTTAAAATAATTTTATAATGTCCCTTATAAATTGGAATAATTTAATCCAATTCAAGTGATACTTTGTATCATACATAAAACAACTTTATAATTATATTAAATACAAAAAATTCCATTTTAGAAATTGTGAAAAAAATATTGTGGATTTAAAATGTTTTCATAGAAATGGAAATTTTAGAGTTCATTCATGTATCAAAAAAATACCAAATATAGGGTTCAACTACGTAATGTATGGTGTCTTTGTGTAGCGTAGGGTTCATACCAATGAAGGGATCCTTATCCATATACTCATTTTCATGTAACGTAGGGATAAAAAAGTTAAATAGGGATGATGATTTATATGTTGATCATTGTCAACATTAAATCTGGAACATAACATTTATTAGCCATACGCTCGAATTACAGGACAAAGGGTGTCAACAATAATTATCGGACCTTAATGTATGTTTAATATACCATACATTTATCATTCACTAAACAAAGGGTTTCTGTTCTATAAGAAAACACTTTTGTGTAGGTTTTAAAATCCATACACACATTTGTCAAATGTAGGATTCATTACATACATTACACATACTAATTTATGGTATGAATAGTGTTCCAAAAATGTAAACAGCATAACAACATACATCATAGATTTTTTTGGCCTTTTAACATTAGATTTATCCTCATTCCCCTAAGACATATTTTTATTAAATAGAAATATCATTCTAGTGGTTCAAGAATCGAATCAATCCAACATCAACATCTCCAATTATCTTCCCAAAACATCAGCATTAACATTTTGGGAATCTATAGTTGGAAAACTGCTTTCCCAAACATTGGTGAATTTATTGACAATACAATTAAATTTTTTAGTCATTTATGTAAACTGATGAATTCAAGATTAAATTATATTCTTTTAGTCTCCTATGGTTTTGATAAATTCCAACATCTATAAAATATGTGTAAAAATAAATACTATAATATTTTAATTCAATAACTTGTATAGTTTTAAAACAGATTTAGAATCATCAATGATTTTTAGAGTTGATAAAGATCATTTTTAGAGTTCAACATAAAATAGTAATGATTATATAATTACCTTAGATATCAATTGGTATAATGCGGCCATAAATTATTTCAATTCATCATGACATATCATTTTAATATAAATTTAATATAATATGAAAACAATAATACCAAAGGACCAACATGTGAAATCTTTACTGAATTGTTTCACTATCAATAAAATTGAATTGTATTTTGAAATAAACAATTGAAATGAACATATTATACTTATATTTACGAAGCATAATCAACATAATAATCTGATCAATATTTCTTCATATATTAATGAAATACTTTGATGTACTAAATCTGAGAAAATTAACAATGATTTTAGAATACAAATATTTACTGGTTGAAATAATTTACCAAACTAAATAAAAAAGATAATGAAAAAAATTAACTCCGCATGAAATTATCTCAAATGGAAAGATCTTGTGTGGGTGATATCTCATTTATTTCTCTTCCATCAAGTAGACCGTGTCCCCTTCAGAAGAATCTTGTCTCTCATTTTAATTTATTCCTATCTTTTTACACGTTTTATTACTCCACCCCTCCCTTCCCCTATCTCAGGATCCCCTTAAATATTCCCCTTCAATCTTGGATACTCCTAGAAATCCCTGCAGTCCAATTTCCTCTCCCTCCAGAGTTTTCACTAGATCCCAATCTCATAGATTATTTACATATTATATGGAAACTACTACGTGCATGACTTTATCTAGGTCCATCTATGTCCAAATGCAGCATCTATGATTCATCTCATCTTCAAGAATGATTGATCCCTTGGAGATAGAGAAAAAATGGAAGTTATTTCAATAGAGGTTTCCAACCATAATGACTAGTCGGTGGTTATCTTGTAACTTAATTAGTAGTACAAAAATATTTATGTATTCATTAAGATACATTGCATGAAGAACATCCTCTATGGGGATTCAAACAATCATCATATCAGGGAGTTCTAGAAACCCTCAGTCTTGGTGGATAATGTTCTATTTTTTATGATCAACAAATGTTAATGAGAATTATGTGTATCTACTCATACAACATCATTTCTTTTGATTGTGATAGATATGATTCTCATGCTAGAATAAAATGTTAAAGGGAGTTAGATTCTATTAAACAATGTGATTCCACATGGCTTGTTGGTGGTTACATTGACATGGTCATGGATCCCTCTACGAAGTAATTTGGTTGCCCAGTTTCTCTATGGGCTCTCTCGAACATCTCTACCATTACTATTTAGTAGGGCCTACATGAAATGGGCTATAGTGGATTCATGATACCTCATTTAATAATCAGTATAGCTCTATGAAAATTTTGTGTCACCTAGATTGATACCATAGTAATCTAGGTGTTATATCTTCCTTTCATAATGTGGAGGTCATTCTCCTATTTCATTCCCTCTTGGAAAATTATCCCTTATTCATCAATTTGAATTTTTCTTCCTCGTGAAGGGATCATTTCTATATCTCTAAACACTATTTCTCGTAGCCCTCAATTAGTTTTAATATCCAAGCCTCCTGGGTGAATCCCATACATGGTCGTCACAGATGTCATTTCCAAAACAATCTATGGGGTATGAAATAGGACATGACTACCTAGTCTCATGGTATTCACTGACATTTCAATGGTATGGACCATTTGGATTTTGGAATCGAAATGTTTGAGCTTAAACTAGACAAAAACATGGATTAGTCAAGATTTCCCAACCTAGGTTATCATAAAATATGGTTTCATGTGTTGCTTTCAAATCATGATTATAGTCTTCACAAAATATCCGATATACTAGGCTCAGGGAGGGTGACATGAACATAGCCTACTACCATGCCAACATTAATAGAAAGGGTCGTTTTCGGTCTCCTAACATTAGATAGGAAGATGGTTCTTTATCTTAGGATTTGGGGAAATCAAGGGTATAGTTCACACTCATTTTTCTTCCATACATTGTGAATCTAACTCGAGGTTTTAGGATGTCTAGTCAAGTGGCCACTAAAATACATTTTTCACATCCTTATGAAGGTTTCTTATACTGAAAATGATATCCTCAGGGCCATTAAAATTGAACATGAGGTGTGGGATACCATTGGATCTGTTAATCAAGAGAGCTCCCCAGTCTAGACTCTTTCATAGGCTCATTTTTCCATACTTCTATGTTCATCATCAAACACGATCATATCTCGACAGGGAGAGACATTCTCCATGATAGTCCTCTCGCTCATGTGTCCAATGCCACCACTATAGTCTTCATTCCCAATTTCAAAGAACCCTCGTCTGTCAAGTAATTTAGAATGATAGTCATGTATAATTTTTCTCACAAGATCCATGACTCTATTTTGAATGGAATAATATCCCATATTTTACCTGTATTGATTTCAGTAGAGGAACATGGATTCATGAAAGGTAGATCCCTCTAGGGTGCTATTGACATCACAGAGAAGATGGTGAGTGACATTATCATGAATTTCAATGTCTCATGCATTATTATCCAGGTTGATATGTATATATGTTATCACTCTATCTAGTATAATTTCATCCTCCGGGTCTTGAGGGTTATGGGTTTCTCATAATGGGTGATTGATCTATTTTTTACCTATTGTTACTACACCTGATTCAATATTATTTTAAAGGTAATGAGTTTTGTTTTTGTTAAATCAGTCAGCACACTCCATCAAGGGGACATTCTTTCACCAATAAATTTTATTATGATCAAGGATATATTCATTATATTCTATAATGATTATATGTATTCTTGATTGATCACACTTTATAGATGCATGGGTCCAAATCATGGGGTTTCTTAGCACATTATTGTTGATGACATGGTGTTTTTCATCACTTGGTGTATTTTTTTGGTTAAGGTATTTAATGTAGTAGTGGATGTGTATTAGGTATGGATTAGAAATTTTGTGAACTGATAAACAATACTGATCTCCTTCTCATATGGGTGCATCGAGTAAAGGACAGATAATATTGATTCATTATTAGTAATGCACAAGAATGAAATTATTATAGATTATTTTGGGGACCCTGGTTTCTGATAGAATCAACATCAGTCACTATAATTCCTTATTGTATTGGATCACAAGTCATATTTCAAATTGGAAGAACTTTTTTCACTACTATGGAGTCTATATCACACTGGTCAACTTTTTTTGCCTTCATTCCCAGGAACGTCATATCTGTCATCTCAGTTCCTAATTGAATGCTAAGAATATTGAGAATATAAAAATATATTTTATTTCAAATGCTCATAGAGATGAGAGGTGACATTAGTTCTCCTGTATGAGGCTTTCCAAACCCATTTATGAGGTGGAAGGAAAGAAGAGTATGGCATATTCCATTCATCTTCTGCAAGGCAAGCTTTCTTGGGAAGTGATTGAGGGTGGTACCCATTGGATAACACTAATTCAATACAAAAATTGTAAACTGTTTTACTCTACTACTGTTCATCCATATCCCCTATAGTGATCTATTAAATCATGTATCCATGTTTTCTTTCTTCACTTCCGGTGGATCATGGGCTTTGGAAACATTAATTTTTGGGACTACGACTAGGTAGGCCATGTTATTTCCTATTCTACCTGCCCAGATCTACCGTTGAACATCAAAGAGTCTAAGCATTATTATTTTCTTATCCATGAATCTCTCAGTCCTAAACAACATGACACTTATTATAAAATCATCCTGAGTTATTTCCCCAATGTGTGTCACTTTGAGGGAGCCTCTTCTAGTTCCTTCTCGGTGAAGGCACATAGGGAAGCTACCCTGTCCTCAGTTTCCATTAATTTTTGGGGAGGCTACCTCTAGCTCAAGTACATTATCCTATAAATTAACTTCTTGGTTTGAAGGAAATAGAATCTTGAAATTCTTACTGACATGGATATGAAAAATAATGGGATTTTCCTTTCCTCGATGTGTTCCTATTGTCTGTTCCCCCATAAAGAGTATGCACTTCATATTTTCAGTGACAATTATTGTGCCTTGCTGATTTGGTCTTCATTGGGGTCATTATGGGCTTCTAGAGGGGGTATGACAGTCTGGACATCTGTCTACAACAATGGTTTCATGTTTTGGGCATCAACATGGAGTAGGATTGTTCTCTATATTTGATTTTTCTACTGGATATTAGTGTATCTTGTAGGAATGGAAAATTATCCTCATAGTGGCCCTAGGATACTGGTCTTGGCATTAATGACTATGCTCTAATGTCTTATTCTAGGGATTTTCTAACTCATAAAATGTATTGGGGAGGTCCCATCCATTATATTGTTTTTGGACATAGGCACCCTATCTCTTCCAATATGTCCATGATGGGGAATTGGTTGCAATTGTCCACTCCCACACATGGCCTCAAGCATAATGCTGATGGTTTGTACAGCCATTGTATAATGCATGGAGGCGGTGTGGTCAGGAACAACTCAGGTTCAGTTGTTCTTGTCTATAGTTATTTCTAAGGTCCGGGAAGCTCATTCAATACTAAAGCTAAAGCTACACTCGGGTAGTTGGATATGATTATTTCCTATCAAATCCCTCAATCCACATTCACGAAAGACTAAAAAAATGTTTATAATAATATCAATTATCTTTATTTCCACCCAAGGCATATCACTTCTCAAATCTGAAATTACAAGACTATCACTAATAATGATATTGAGTTCCTTCATATCGATTGGGAAGGCTATAGTGTGGCTGACTATTGGGATTCTAATGCTTCATAGGCATCTCCTCTTAGGGTCTTCTCTAGTAATACTTCTCTCCCTCTTGGGTGTGATTTCAATGTTATTGGAGATATGCTTGGTCTTCACCTTTTTAGACCCACTTAATTTTTTTCCTTGTTCTTCATCCTCAATTAAAAAACATTAATTAATTAATTAATTAATTAATTAATTAATTAATCCTCATAATTAATTCAGAGATTTAGTTATCACATTTTTTACATTATGTAATTCTCCAATTAATTAGTGCCAGTTTATTAATTAAAAAATTTAAATAGACATATTACTCACATTAATTAATTCAACATTTAATTGACCTCATTATTTAATTCAACAAATATATAATCACATTGGTAACATTAATTAATTATAAAATTAACTAATCCCATTATTTAATTAGATAATTAAATAATAAAAATACACAAATTAATGACTTCAACAATTAAAAATATCTATTTGAAAAAATTTAATGTCTTCAATTAATACATAAATTACTTGTTCTGTCTCCATTAATTTGACCACTCCAATTTATTATTAAATTAATTGTTCCATCGTAGTCAATATAATAATCCTAACAATTTTCAATAATTAATTCTAAAATTAATAATCAATATTAAACATCATTAATATTACAATGATTAATTCATCAATTAATTATTCAATATCAATAATAACAATTTGACAATAATTACTTTAAAAATTAATAAAATCAAATCATTATTTCACAATATAAACCATTGACATTATATAATTTTATAAATAACCAATCGAGTTCAACAGTCTTGAAAAATACATAATAAATTCGGAATTTAACTATTCATGATCTAATATCTTAATATCCTAACATCCCATTTCCCATAATTAATTTATTCACCAAATTAATTAATTTAATCCACAACACAATTGCTAAACTACTATAGAAATTCAACAATTATACACACATAAATGTAGCTAAGGTATTTGGATTTAATTTACTGACCACCTTATTCAATAATGATGATGAAAAATCCCCAATGGAAATCCTCATGTGAAAAGGATCCATCAAGAATGAGTTGAATAACATGGTCTTGATGTGAAGCCTAAATCCACAGTTCAATGAAACATGATCTCCTAAATAAAGATCAATATAAAAAAAATACTAGTTCATGATTAAACAATTCTTGATCTAGATAAAATAATACCGGATAACCACCATTAATTTCTATTATAAGATGAGAGGAATTGAAATATAGATCTATATTATATGAACACCCATACACAAGAGGTTTCCAGATGGTCTTCAATTGAAGGTAGTTGTCTGTGAACGAGCATCAGTCCAAGGAAGAGGTGTAATAATGATTTTTGGTCTATGTAGATGGTGTGTAGAGGATATACGGGACAAGGCATAGGTGTACCGAGGTTTTTTGGTCAATGTTGGAGGTGTGTGGGTATATAAAGAAAATAAAAAGGGGTTCAGAGGGTTTTTTGTCCTTGCATACATGTTTTTAATATGTTTGGCATGATAATTACATGACATTAATCCTCATTGAATTAAATGTAATTATTTTGGATAAATTTCCACTTTTTCTTTAGGAAATTACTTTGAAAAATAAAAAAATATTAATGAAAGATTACACATGGTGAAATATACTTAAAAGCGGTGAACTACTAAATGTGGTAAAATATAATTACATGTGGAGAAATATTATTTCATAACAGGTCAACACATGGTGAAAGATATTTAAAAAAGGTGTAATTTATATTTGTGACAATTCTACATGCGATGAAAAATACTTTTTTTACATGCCTTCATGTGGTGAAAAACATTTACCAGGGCTTAAATCTTCAACTTCGTGAGTTAATTCAAGTCACTAATTAAATTCATATTGTTTTCCAAAACAATTAACATATTCTTGTTTTGCACTAAGAATAATTATGTGATATTACAATCTCACCAATATATAATAGATATTATTCATGTGGTACTCCCATGAATCTATAAGATTATAATTGAAAAGCATCATACCATTGTTCCTTCAAAACTGCTTCTATCACCCATGTTTCCTCCTATACACATCCATATCTCCATAATACAAGAACTCAAAACCCAATCATTTCCTATAATACCATTTAACTATGATACACAACATATATAAAATAATCTTCAATGGATGCATTGGTCACAATATTGACTGTCATTAAACTCTCTATGTGTTTCCCAAATTACTATTTCAAAAAAAAATAATGAAGACACTCAACATTGGAAATATTCTTTTCTATCAAAACCGTCAAAAATGGACACGAATCCACATCCTCCAAGGCTCGACCAGCCTTACCATTAGTAATTTAAACATTAGTATTATAGATTACACATGTTAATTATGATGCCATCACATCAACCCTATGTCTTTATCAACTCATATATTCCATGTAAATCTCTCCAATCCTATGGAAAATTGTTAACTGTACTTGTTAGGTAACTCAACTATCATCACCCAAGGCCCAAAATATTCATTGACATCTAGTCCCTCATGATAACCACATATGTAAACATTCAATGGTGTACTACACACCATCTTGATCCACATTTGTTTTAATTCATATGTACATCTTCAAATGGTCCTAATATATAACAAAAACACATTTCTATATCTATGTTTAAAACCAATGATTTCTCAGTATACCTGGGATGATGTTAAAGAAGGGGTCACGACCATAAAAAGATAAAAGTACACTAAGATGGATCTAATGAACACCACCTCAAATCCATCAATACAAATTTTTCCTCCCACTATGGAACTATCTTGACCTATAAAAATTATCAGGATTCCATGGTCACAAATATTTCACCACACTATTCTAAAACTGTATAGTCTTTCACAAAACCCACAACTGAGTTATAAAACTAGAGTGCTCTCACTATCCACATCAACGTAAAAACATATAATATATGGGTTTTTTAATTCAATAAATTTTCTATATTAACAAGAGGGGTATACACAAAACCATATAAATTCTTTCCCTACCTTTCCCATTACATAGTCAAATAGAGGCACTATCTCTACCCTTAACCATCTTACACCTAGTTCATGATTAACATGTGTATATGTATTATAATAATCGATTTTTTTTCATTTATATAGAAATTTATTTTCATCTGGAATAATTTTTGAATATTTCAAAACGTAATATTTGGATATATTTTCAATTAAATTTTATGATCAATTAAACCAATTTAAGTACAACAAAATACCAAAAACCAATTTTTTTGTGAATCCTATATTGATTCATGTCAAAGAAGAAATGTTTAGTTCTTGAATTATGTGTGTAAACTAAACTCTCAAACCATTCAAGGCCATGTGTCAAAACTCATAAAATATCAACAATAATGATATGTCACAACAAGTGTCAAAAGAAGGTGAAATAATATCCATCTATAACATCAGACATAAATAACAACTATCACACCCGTTGTACTTGGGTCATCCCTTATACATGGGGTAACTACTCCATTTCTAGAGATAATTACCATGTCCTAACACTTCCTGTTATCCTTTATGACTTTCTAAAATAGTAGGATAAAATAATAAGTAATGAAAACTAGACACATGATACCACTTTATAATGTCCTAACTTGGGTTCCGTGCACTGGATCCCTAATCTAGACCTTCACATGACCTTAGTAATTCCTCCTCATATTCCAAAGGCTACTAACAGTCCGTGGAGATCTAATATCGATCATGGATAGACTATACTCTATTTTCTAACATTTAACAATGTAATAAACAAACCTAAATAAATAGTAAATAGGTGAAGCATATATATAACAATAGAAAAAACCAATATCACAAGTTGACAGAATCTAGATAATCAAAACTGAATAGTGGATATGTTATACTAACAATGTTCCAAGTGTAAAATGAAAATTCAAATCCAAATACAATGACAACTCCCAACCAGGTCCCAAACCATGATCGGTTCCCTCATCCATGCTTCCTCCCGTATTATATATATAACAGAAGTCCTTTTACCTTAACCTGTAATTAAATCATAAGGTTTATTCGGGTACTGATAAGGCAGACTTATTAGGGTGGTAGTACAACACAGTTGGATATAACCAATGGTGTCTAATAAAAATCCAGCCTATAATATTTAATGTAGTTGTATATTGAATAAAATACAATGCATTATTGAGAAATTATCACATTACCATGTAATCATTATTAACCATGTATACAAATAGTTTTAATTCATTTAAATATTCAAGGATTATTTTTTTATAAATATTTATCCATAGTGTGGAACACCATGTCTAATACAAAAAAACCCATCAATGTAGAAATACATGTCTAACTTCCAAAATATCATCAGTGAAGAATTACATGTATAACACATAAAATCACATCAGTGTAACATTATATGTCTAACAATTAAAATTAAATTTGTTATTATTTACCTATTGGATAAAAAAACATCTATTACACCACCATTATAAAAAATACAAATAAATATATCATCACTGTATATCGCAATGTATAGAACCACCAAATAACATTGGTTTAGAATTTTATTATTAACAAAGGAAATACTCTTCATTTTTGTATAATATTTATATAGAAAACCATGTCTAACACCCCAAGTACCATTGGTGAAAAAGTACATGTATATTACCCAAAATACCATCGATATAGAACAACATATCTAACACCCGGAATCTCATTCATTTTTTTATATTATTAGTGAAGAACGCCATGTCTAACAACCAAAATCCCTCTGGGGGTGAGAGTCACGTATGAAACACAAAATCCTATAAATTAATTTACTAAAAAATTAATTAATAATGTCAAATAAATAATTTTGAAAATAATTAATAAAATTCACTAATTAATTAAAAAATTCATTAATAATTTCACAATTTGACATCCAATAATTAATTCACTAATTAATTATTCAATATTTATAATTAAAAAAATTTAAAATTAACTCAACAAGTAGATATCTTTCACTTTTATTACAATTTCAACAATTATAGTTTCATATAAATTGGCTTAATTAATTCCCCAATTAATTAAGAAAAATAATCCCATTAATTAATTCATTAATTAATTAACCAAAATACCAAAACTAGAAATCACATAGTTAATTCCTCGATTAATTATCTAATTAAAAATGACAATACATCAAAATAAATTCCACGATTATTTCAATCAATGCTCAATATCTAAATATATCCGGATTAATTCCACAATTAATTATCCAATTCGGTCTACTCAATATCCCAACAATCCTGGACCATTGATTTACCTTATAATTAATCCAATTCATACTGTTTCACCATCCCAACAATATCCATTAACAAACTTACCAGTTAATTAATCACATTCATTTTATTACATCAACAAAAAAATCTCAAATAATTATAATCTATATTATTAAATCTGACTCACTCAATTGGTTCAACATAATAATATCCATTAATTAATTAACCAACTAATTAATATAACTTATTCAATAGATTCAACACAATAATCGAAATTATAAAATTATCCAATTAATTGATCTATTTAACTCAATTTATTCTATACAAAAATATTTATGAATTAATTCTATAATTAATTAATCTCATCAATCCCATTAAAAAATTCGACAATTAATTTTTCATGTCAATATTATTAAAAAATTCATCAGATAAATAATCACATAACTCCGATTAATTAATTAGTCAATTAAATAATCCATTTATTTAATTCAAGACATAAATAATTAAATAATTCCCTTTATATAATTCATCAATTAAAGAATCCATTTATTTAATTTAAAAAAATTAATCACAGAAATCTCATTAATAATTCATTATTGAATTACAATATTTATGTAATTTAAAAAATTAATTAATCTTATTACTCACAGTAAATAATTCACATATTTATTAATCCCATTATTTTATTAAACATTTGATAATCATATTTCTCTCATTAATTAATTCTAATCCAAATTAATCCATTTAGTTTTAAAAAAATTAATCACATTGCTTATAATAAATATTTTAAGATTTAATTATTTACAATATCTAAAAAAATAATTAAATGATAACATTGGTCACATATATTATTCTTCCAATTAATTAATACAATTATTTAAATCAATAAATAAATAATCGTCGTACACAAATTTATGAGTTCATTAACAAATTAATTTTATTTCAAAAATTCAATATCACCAATTAATCCATCAAACAAATGTTGTACCTCCATTAATTCAACCACCTAAACTAATTCTTCAATTAATTTTTCCATCTATATCAACAAATAATTAATAATAGTCTATAATAATTATTTCTACAATGAATTATGCATATTAAAATTATTAAATAGAATAATGATAAATTCTTCAATTAATTATTAAATATCAAAAACCACGATCTCACCACAATTAATTGAAAATTTAATTAATATTTTTTAATATTACCTAATACTTAATAATTAATTAATCAATTATTTATACAAGATATAAAATTACAATATCCTGATTTCATATTTTCCTTAATTATTTTATTAAAAAAATATTTAAATTTAATAAACTACCCATTTACTAAAAAACTAATAGGAATTACACAATTACATACAAATAAATGTAATTTACACTATGGGATTTGAATTATTAATCACATTCCTCAATAACAATTACAAATACTCATCAAAATATATTTCTAATTTGATATGTAAACATAAATAACGTGTTGAAGAAGATAGTATCAATCAAAAACCAAAATCCACTATAATATGTAATAATATCTCTGAAATCTATATCTAAATCATACAATCCAAGATATAGGTTCATCAATTTTAGATCAATATACATTAATAAAAAACTAAACATCTTTATTTTCAATAGGAAGAGGGCGAATGAGAAATATATATCTAAAATAGAAGAATATTCATACCATTAGGTGTGAAGATGGTGTTCGTTTCATGAAAATGGTGCATGGAGGAGATTCAGTCCAAGTGGGAGGTTCACTGTGGAGTTTCAATCAATGGATGTATTGTGTATAGGATTTACAGTTCAATTTGGAGGTGCACTATGGATTTTCTGTCCCAAGAAGTTGTGCGTGGGGTGTTTATGACCAATAATAATGGTTTTGGTGGGTTACATGACACTAGAGATGTGTATTTAATAATCTGGGTGTGATAATTACATGAAGTGAGTCTTTTATTTCATACCAGGTAATGATTTTTAACGAATTTCCACATTTTCCATTGAAATCCTGTTAAACAATTAAAATACAATAATCAAAGATAGATGTTGTTAAATCTAATTACACGTGGTGAAATCTAGTTCCATACATTTAGATACATGGAGAATAAAATTTATAAGGTGATTGTTAAACTTTTGTGGCATGTCAAATCATGGTGAAAAATACATTTGTGACATTTCCTAATATAGTGAAAAACATTTACAATGGGTTTAAATTTTGGATGTTGTCAATTATTTGAAGCCGTTAATTTAATTCCCTATGTCTGGAAAAAAAATTCATATTTTTTCAATGAAATCATGAAAGAATACTAGATCCAAAAATAATTAATGGGAAATGATTTTCTAGGTACATTGATGATTTGGAAATTCATAGAAAGATTCATGTAAAGTTTTACTGTTTCTAAATAAATAATAGAATCCTTAAAGATCTAGATGTATTTTATATATCTTTATTTAGGGTGTACATTCTAGACCCACTTCATGTGTGATCCAATGATAAAATAAAAATGAAATCTAATTTATCATACTATAAAGTGATTATCAAAATTCTCGATACTAAATATCATTTGGTGTAAAACTAGACAACTCAAATGGAGAAATTAATATGGATAAACAATATGAATTAAATAATTATGTTAGAAGGAAAATAAATTTCTATCATGAACTACCCATATCTATTAATGAGGTGACATTATTCATGGATAATACTTTTGAAGGTGGAATAATATAGCAGTAATGTTTCAAATATGGAAATATTTTTATTTGATGGAAATATTAAAAAATTAACATTAATTTATTAAAAAAATTATATAAATGTATTTTAATTTGTCTTTAATTAATATTTGATGAATTGGATATCATTATTTCATTTAATATGTTAAGAATTATTTTTGTGTAATTTTTAATATTTTGTGGAAATTGTAGATTTCTTAGAGAATAGTGAAAGAATATTGAATTTACAAACAATACAAACTTTTATATTTTTTATTTTTATAAATTTTTTTATGGAATCATTAAAATTTAATTACTAACATAATTCAAATAAAATAATTTTTTTTTAAAAATATATGTTTACATTCTATTATTCTATGTAATATATTGTAAAATAAAATATGTTTGTCAATATTTTTACTAAATCATGTATATAAAATTGAACTTTTGGATTTTTTTTAGTTTTTTTAAAGAAAAAAATTAATTTCTCATAAAACATAATCCTATTAAATAAATTATAAAAAAAATTATACAATACTTTTTAATAAAACCATTTTTATACAGAGAGCCCATTTTTTCCTAATAATTATTTTCATTGCACTTTTCACACATAAATTGAAAATAATAAACACAACTACTAAAAATAGAATACTATAATTTCGATTACGTTATTTAGAATAATAATAATTAATATTAGATAATAAGGCCAACATATTTTATTTTCATAATCAATATTGAAATTAGTAAATATTTACCACTATGCATAGAAAAAAATGGGTTAATGGGTCGAAAATAAAGTTATAAATCTTTTATATGAAAAAAATTAAATCATAAACCTCATTGGTTGGTCTTATTTTGACCATAAATTTATCCTAAATTAGTATATGTCAATTTTGATTTACATTCACAGGAATATTTCTCTATATTAATATTATATTATGTGTAATTCCAAATGTGTCTTTAACCTCAATCAAAAAAGGGAACCAAATATCGTCTCGAATATGCCCCTCTTGATAGTCATATCTATAAAATATAAATTAAACGTACCTTCCATACATCATCCCCCTAGGTATCTAGATCATTTTTCTTCAATTTTCTAACCTCAATGGATTATTATATAAATCAAATGTAGTTTTCTGAGGACTAGGAATAACAAATAACCATGTTTTCTATTTTATTACCATGTATAAATTCTCCAAATCCTTTATAACGAAAGAAATATTATAAAATAAGAATATATAAAATAATAATATGTTATTATGTGGTTTTCACAACCTTTATTACTCTATTTTAAATTCAATAAAAATTAATTCATCACATGTGTGATCGTAAGACCTATAATCTTCATATTACGCTTTATATCATTTTCCTCGTTTTTCATGTACGGTTATAAATATGTTAATAAAGAATATATATTATATTTTAGACAAAATGTTTTTTTAATGTAATATATCAACTACCTTGATTCATTTTCTAAGGTTAGAAAATGATAACGACACTCATCTATGAGTGGAATACCATCTCCATAAAGACATGGGGATCTTTTTCAATTCCTCCTTAATTTATGATTGTAAATTTTTTAAATGTTTTTCTATTATATTAATATAATTTTTTACAATTCATTACGTGAAAAAATCATGAGAATGGTAATAATACCAAATAATACAAACATAATAACACGTTTTAAACTAAAAAATAATGATTTTTTAAATAATAATGAATAAATTGTTGTTGAAATTTCATAAATTGATAATTTATAATTTATAGGTATTTATAAGGGTCTTGTATGAAATTATTTGAAATCATAATTTATTATATCGGAGTTCTAATGCACTTCTAAGGAATTTTAATCCTGAGGTGAGAGTTATTTTTACAATATCATCTTTATTCATGATTGACTAAGTTAAATTTACAACTAATATATTTATATTATAATTCTACCATAATTGAAATATATTTTCACAACTACTTTTTTATTTCACAATTTAAATCTTTTCGGTTCATTTTCACATATCAATAAAAAATATTAAAAAATAGTATTAAGTAATTATAATTCTTTTTCATTTGATGGGGATCAATTATCATCATTGTATATTTTATAAATTAAATGGTGTCGTGAATGTTTTTAATTTCCAAATATACTTCTATAATGTCATTTTTATCCATTTATTATTTTTTATAGAATTTTATATATTGAATATTGTTATATGTTTCTGAAAATTTCACTTATAATCAAATGTGTGTAAATATACATTTTTAATGATTATTGCATAAATTGATATTTCAAAAATCCAAACGATTCATTTGAAGGAATCTTACTATGCAAGATTCCATTATTTTATCAAAAATAGTATTTTCATTAGTAATTTTGAAATTTTTAGATTTTTACAATGATATTTTAAAATTAAATGCTTTTCATTCTTATTAATAGTTATTGTTATCTCCTAAAATTATTTTATTTTATTTCATCCAATTATGTTGTATCATGTACTTTAAAAGGGGGATATTATAGTGATACCATCCACCTTATTTCCCTATATAGTTAATGATCATGCTATTATATTTTTTAATTGGGTAAATTATAAATTTATTGTATTCTACATTTTATATAATAATTTTTTTTGTTGATAATGTAATAAACTAAAAATAACCTCATTAATATTCAGATTTCCTTACAGATGTTATAAAATGAGTCCAGAATATTATATCCCCTCAATGTATTGCCTGGTCTGGAGATAAATTATTTTCCATATGCGGAATGCATAATATGTTTTTGCAAGATATCTTGATTAATTGGCCTTGATAAAAACATTATAATAATAAAAATTATGAGTTCTGTAATTATAATATTGTTTATTATCCATTGGATTGATTGTGTAACTATTTCATCCCTTAATTTAGTTCCTATTATTTGATAATAGTTTTATGTCATATTTTTTTATTGTTTTACTTTCAAATTTTACTCATAACATATTTATCCCAATATATATTTATTTTACTATTTCAATTACTGATAATCTGATATCATCCATTAAAAGATATTTATTCTTTATCAAATGAATATTAGGAATTTAAATTATTTTAAATGGTTTTTTGAATAAATAATAAACTTCTTATAATAATTTTTATTTATCACAATGAGGATCAAATTATGTAATTGATTTTCCATCCAATGAATTGTTCAAGAAGAGTGTCTCCTATGTAGTTTTATAAATAAGGATATTGGTGGAGTATTTATTAAAAATATAAATGAAATTATGACATTATTATCCATCATGGTTAAAAAACATCATTTAGGTAACAAAATTCTTGGGAAAATAATTTCATTCAAATGAGAAATAAGGAATAAAAAATATGTTTTATCATAAAAGACATTGGTTTTGGTCAATTATATATTTATGAATAAATTTTGGAATATAGTAGTTTAGGAATATCCAATATTTACTACCCATTTATTATATATCACCATTTACCACCCTAAACCAAAACATGATTTTAGGAACAATATTATATTATTTATATCCCATGATTAATTATAAATTAGAAATTTATTATTCTAAACAGTAAAACTATTTTATTTATTATTAATATAAATGGTAGTGGACCCATATATGGTGCTGCATAATTACTATTTGTTAATTATAGACCCATTTTCTTTATGATATTTAATTCATTCCTGTTTAATATATTATTTTTCAGAATTCTCTTTTATTCAACATTATCATTTCACCAAGAGGTTCTTGAGAAGTGATTGATGTCTCTGTATGATATATGATTTACGAAATTAGATATATCATAGATTCATTTTTGAATTATTAGTATAAAGTGGAAGATGTAGAATATTGGTTTCTCATTTGTTGAAATTGGAATCTGGTCATTATTTCATATTAGATAATATAGATGTTTCAGTTTCATTATTAAACAGTGATGATTATTTTTCATTATTTCTTTTTTGTAGAGTATATTGATTGAAATTAATTAATTATTTAAAATATTAAAGAACATTAAGTTTCATAAAGGTAATTTTAAATTTATGATATATATTTTTTTATTGAAATTATTTTGATCATTAAAAGACATGATTTTAATGTATATACATTGTAATATCAAATGTGAGATATTATTTTTAGGAATCTATTTTTAATTTATGTTGACTTGGCCAAATTGATGGGGTTAGTATTTATGGAATTAAAAAATATGGTAAATTGAATTTGTTGTAACTTTTAATAAAATTAATGAAAAATTATATTTATTTAAATATTTAATAATTTATATATGAATTTGGATATAAGAAATTATTTTTTACAAATGAAATAATTTTTTGATAAGAATATAATATTGAATTTTATTTATTTTACATATGTATAAGATAACATTATATTTTATTAATTAATCAGAAAATTTAAAAATGATTTAAAAGTAGATAATTTAATGAGTTGGTTAGTAGAATTTTTTATAATGTAATTATATTATGTGATAAAGAATTGAACTATTGAAGAAATAATTATTGTGGTAATTAGTGTTTTTATTAACTAATTGAATAATAATTATTAACAAGATTGATGAGAAATTCATCCTAAGGGAATTTAAAAAAAATTAAAAATCAATTATCAATGCATTAATATTGGTATTATGATTGAACAATATATAAGAAATAAATATATAATATATTGAAAAAAATGAATAAAATTTAGAATCAAATGGTTTGTTAATTTTTAAAAGATTATGAGATTTAATTAATGTTGTGTTAAACTATTTATTGATATATGAAGTTTATACTGGAACTCATGTGGTGGTTTTTGATAGTGTAAGTGGAAGATATAGTGCGATGATGGTCATATAATGGAATTTTTAGTGTGAATTATACTAAAAAATCATGAATATAATTTTTAAAAGTGACACACATATTGATTTTATAATATATTAAAAAAAAACTAATTATAGGTATATGAATGTATTTTTGTAAATCATAGATGATTGATTCATGTGATAACTATTTTTGTGTGGAAATTATGGTAGTTTTGTGTGGTCATGGTGTTGTAGTAATGTAATATATATTAAATATACATGATAAGATGTGAAATTAAGTATTAATATTTGTATGAATTTATATTGTTTTATTTTTTCTAATTTTATACAAACCACCACTTGAGAAAGATAAACAAATGAATATACTTATAGAATTTTCATATTTAGTAAAAACTAAATATTTAATATATGTGTGAAACCAATTACGAACATATCCATTTTATGTAACATTCCATCCTTCCATATATTTTGTATGTATTGCAATATGGTTATGGAAGTTGTTATAGTAAAAATAGGAATTATTTGTTATGTGATTGTGTACTATGTTTTTTTTAATGTTTTAGGGGTATGTGGTTGTGGTATGAGTTAATTATAATTGAAGTTGAAATTGTCAAATGTTCTTATATGCTTATTTATGATGAGAGTTAAATAGATTATTAGGGGTTTAAGAGGTGGATTATATATTTTTATTTCATGATTTATTATACCAAACTATATGATGATTTATAGACTAATCATTTAATGATATCTGGGTTTATATATGGACTAATACGGGATAAAAGTTTTTATTATTATTTATTCATTAAATATATAGGTGCCTTATTTTCCATTAATAGAAGATCTTATATGGGTGAACCATCTGAGTATATATATATCCCCAACCCTATGATAATGTATATTTTTATATACATTGAAGATAAATAGGTATTATAGGATAATCATTAATGACACATGTTTTTTAGATGGGTGGATGAGTAATTGTTTTTATATGAGTTCTTTTATTCATATCAACGTTGACTGTGTAATATATTTTTTTTATATATCAATAAATAAAATTTTAAATTGTGCAGAAAAATTGGGATATATTTTATCTATGGTACATGTGTTGATTGGTGTATTTTGATAATTTTATGGGATTAAAATGTGTAATACCACCACCCCCACATAATGGAACTTATATACCCTTGACTATAACAATCAAATACAATCCTATTAGATTTGGTATATTATTATAACACTAATATTTAATATTACTGTTAGAGGGTACAAGAGGATTGGTTATGTTATATAGTGGTGACATATAATGTTCATTCTTTGGGAAGGAAATTCTAAAAGGTCCATGTAATGATTGGTTTTCTTAGAAGGGAAGTTATTACATTTTATTTTAGCAGGTGATATATTTTTGAAAGACCAACTATAAAAATGAAGTGTATTCAAGATCCAATGTAATTACCGCAATATCCCTCCAAGAATACAAAAAATAATTGTAATAATAATGGTGTAGAAAACATTGAATTGTACATGTGTAATATTTATGGATGTAATAACTAAAAAATGAATTTTGGGTATGTGTTGTGATAATTAGTATTTCATTCTCTAAAATATATTAAAATATTCCTACTTGATAGAGATTCTCCTTTTGATGATAGATTTTTATCAATTACGAACATGTGATGAAATCGTTCATATCAATAAAAATTCAATATTAGATAATAAAATCTATTCGGTTAATGAAATTATAATTATTTAAAAGGAGATTACATTGGGATGTTTAAATTAATTTCTTTCAAATCTGTTTATCATCATGTTTTTTCTAGTGATTGACGATATTATGCGAAATTAGATAACAAAAACATTTATCTATAATAGAATATTTCATCCCAATGTCATAATTTTAAATTCCATTTTTTGAAAATACAATACAATGTGTTAAATATATTGATTATTTAACAATTCTTAATAATTTGATAAAATAAATATTATAAATATGACCAATTTAAATAAATGGTATTATAGATATATTATTTTTCTTATTTTTAGTTATGTTGGAACCTACACCTGCATGTTTTAATTTACAAGATGTATTAATTATTAATTATGCATGTAAAATATTATGAATAATGTGGTGGGTAAAGATTAATTATATGAAAAATATTTTCTAGATTATAATATATATAAATATTTTCTATGTAATTTTCTATGAATGAATATGAAAATATAATATATTATTTATAATTATCATCATTATATGTTATGAAAAATTATGACATATTGATGACATAATTTATCTGAAAATGTTCGTTATTATTTTTTAATTAATGAGTAAACTATTATAAACATTCAAAAAAATCACCCATTACATGTGATTTTATTATAAATATAGTCTATTTTTAATGTCTTCTTATCTATATTTTCATAAAACATAGTGATCATTACCTTTTATGATATCAATAATGAAATTATTTATGATATGTTTTTCTAAAAAATATTCTCTGGTTAATTGTTGATTTCATTAAAGGATAAGTGAATTTATTTATCGATGGAATAATTTCTTAAAAATGGATTTACAAATAAAAATTTTCATTTTACAAATAAAAGTAACATTTTTTGATTGTCATGACTTCAAAAGATAATTATATCTTATTAAATTAGTATTTTTTTGGGAACCACATATTATGTGATGATATACAATGATGAAATTAATAATTTGGTATACGAGTTATTATTGTTCCTTGATTTATATTTTTATTTATGTGACGACCCTAGTTGAGTGATTTACCTTATTTAATGAAGAAACAAAATGAAAACATTGATGTTGAGTTTTTTTATTTATATTATTTTACGAAATCATATTTAATGAATCATAGGTCTTAAGGACCTAATGTTTTTGGGTTTGTAATTTGACGTTGTTGTATGAGTTATCATAGAATGGAAGTGAATGCCTTTAATGATAGTTATGATTATTTGTGGATAAGTAAAATACAATATTATTATATGTTTATTTATATTATAAGATTTATATAATTTATTTTTAATCAAAATTTATTAAATTTTCCAACTATTATTGAATTTGATGTTTTAGATAATGACTTGTTGTAGGAAAATCAAAAACAATTGGGAATATGATAATTTATGGGTATTTATAATAAGGACATCAAATTTGTTTTTAAAATAAATCTGTATTCATTCTTCACACTAAATGATTTCAATATTAGGTAAAAAAATATTGAGGTGGTAAAATATTCCTTCAAATTGGTAAAGACTCCAAACTAATTTTGAGTTTCTCATGTAGTTGGAAATTTATCTACCTATATTGAATAAGGTGGAAGATGTTTGTTGATCACCAAAAATTGATAATATGGTGATAAAATTCTGATTATATTGAAAATGGGTTTTTTACCTCACTTTAATGGAATTAATTCCTAAATATAATTATGTATTCATAAAATAAGACACAATATGTGTGAAATTTTGATTCAATTTTTATGGTAAACCATTGAGTTATCAATATTCTTATATCATGAATTTGTGTGAGAATGAAATTGTTTAAGATACATTGAATCCATGTATTTTATTATTGGTATATACAATATAGTTTAAGGCATATAGATAGGTAAAAAATAATATACCGTTAATATAAATATATTCATATATGATAGGTCTGTTTTATATAAATAATAATTTGAAAAAAATAGTAATTATATGGATTTAATGTTTTATGAGGCCTATGATTCAAATTTTATAGGATAAAAGATTCAATTTAGTGATATGATAATACTTTAAAATATATTGATAATATATTCAATGTGTGAAATTATGGGTCAGAATTAATTCGATGACACTTTAAATAAATATTATATTATTACAATTGAATCATGGATCTCTATTTCCATAACATATATTTTATTAATTACATGTAACATCTTATGTAATTAATGGGTGATGGGTTATGATAGAGTAGGATTAGTCTCATATATTGAATTATTCAATAGTTTGGTTATTTTTTCTTTCCTGAGTAACATTTAAGATTGATTTCATATTTTAAATTATAGTGGAGTGATTTCTTTTTTTTGAAATATTTTTAGAAATTTTTTTTTATTATATTATCATATAGTTGAATTTAATTTTGTTAATAAGTCACGTTAACTTGACATAAACTATTTTATTGGTAATTTATTTTCCCTATTTTATTAAAAAATAAATTATAATAGATAAAAAAAATTTTGTTCCTCATTAAATCTTTTATGTCGTAAATTCAATCAAAGATCCACCCTTAAATAATGTGTAAATGAATCATCAAGGATTGAATCATTATGCCCATGATCATTGTAATGTGATGAAAAATAAGCTCCCATATATTGAATCATTAATGTTATATGTACCACTTATTTATATTCATAACCCTTATATTTCTTAATGAAATTGTTTCCCATTTATTGGATATTTGAATATAAAATATGTGGGTCATGAACAGTAATTTTATTTTTTTAGTTTTAAAATTCTTTGAGGTATCATATACAAAATTAATCTTGATCATGAATTATTTGGAAACTAATTGTATCTCATAATTTAGCACTGGATTATCTGATTAATTTTATGTTTTAATGAAATATGATAATGTAGAAAATATCCATTAAGTTTTTGGGAATGTATTCAATTTAATAGGTTCAATGATAGTGGTATTCAAATAGTAAACATTTTAGGGGAGGTCCTTTATCCACCAATCTGTTCAATCAGGTTGGGTTTAATAAGAATCCCTATTCAAGTACTCAACCCTTGGGTTTTGAAATTAAATGTGATTTCTAATAGAATCAACCATAAAAAATGACCATCAATAAATATGTATTAATACACGTGGAGTGGAAATACGATATTTAAAGACCTGTAAATCTCGTGGAATTTATTTTAAATAAATGTGATTTTTGTGAGTCCGCAAAAATTTAAAGCGCTTGATTCTGAAGCCTGGTGTTCCCAGAATCAATTTCTGTAGTTTTTTTTGGGTATATTCAGTAAACGTACAAGCGGGGTTTTTATAAAATTTGAACAATTGATCAAAAATGAAATCCGAAGGCAGCATTGAACTCGTATTGTTGGTATTCGATTAAGAATAATTTCACCTTGACAATAGTTGGTCAAGAATGAATTTTATTTTTTGTGTTTTTATGAATAATTATAAAAAAACTAATGTTGAGGCTTTATTTTTATTCTTGTCGGTTAAAACCTCCAAGAGGAGGTTGGAGGTGGGACCACCACACATTAACCTCCAATGAGAGGTTATAGAGGTGGGACCCACATGATGTCTAAACTCTTCTTCTTGTTAAGTATGATGGGGACCACCCGTGCTTGTAACCCCTTAGAACTCCATATTTAAGGTCGAGAAACACTTCAAATCCTTTAATTAATTTTATGCCAACACACCTCATTTAATTAATTAAGCTTATCAATTAATTAAATGCCTATTTTTGAATTTATCACAACGAACATAATAGACCACATGACCTATTATTTCAGGGGGGGATATTCATTTTTTGTGAAAGGATGATTGAGGAAGGAGGATCTCTTGGGAGAAATATTGGAAGAAGGCTTCCAATGAAGAATAAAGAATGCCAACAACCTTCGTCGATTTCCTCCCTCGGATCCTACCGACGTGGAGTGTCTTCCAGGGCTGACAGAGCCTGGGATTGGGAGTGTGTGATGAACGTGACGAACAATGATCTTCATGGTCTTCTTTCATCAACTTAGTCAACGAACAACAAACCTGAGATATGGGTTTTGAGTTTGAATTTGGTTACCATTCTACAATGTTCAATAATTTGTTATGTTTAGCCGATTGTTATCACAATAATGTTGAGGGTGCAGGATATACGAACATGGCTCGACCCCCTTTGTTTTATCTCCATTTTTTACGATGGCGGTGATGAAATAGCACCACCAGAGAAGTGGGCCGCAACCGATTAGCCACGGTAAATCAACGACGACTGGCATCTGGGCGGTCGTGATTGAAACCAGTGGCGAAGGGCCGCTGGGTCACCAGAAGGGCATGGGGATGACACACTACGTAGAAGGATAGGACGCGACCCCTGAGTGTGGCAGTGCACACAGGCTGCCTCCAGGCCGCTGGAGGGGATTGGCGACATCACACCGTGCAGCCGAAGAAGCCGGGGCGAGGGCGGGCCGCGGCGGTGGAGCAAAGGGAGCCGGCTGAGTCGACCGCTGGTGGAGCTGGAGTGGCTAGCCGCTTGGCTAGCCAAGGGGACCGGGACCTAGTGGCTCTTGTGTGACATGGACTGGAAGGACCTGGCCCCGGTTTAGCTCCCACTTGAACGAATATGTCGTTCGGGAATTCAAGGGGGAACATGGATTTCCCCTTGGACACAAATTCAGCAGACCCTCACGGGCCTTCGATTCGGATGCAGGGCGGTTTCTGGGCCACACCCAGCACGGGGTGTTGGGATGGACCCCGTGCGGGCTGTCGGGCAGGACCCAGCGTGGGTCGGGCCTCTCCCGCGAGACAAGATTACCTCGCAGGTCGGGCCACCACCTCGGGCCAGGTCGGACCAGTAGCCCGGGTCGAACCCACAAACCGGGTCAGACCCCACTCCTAACCCTGGTCGTGCCGGGTCAGTCTGACTGACCGGACCAGACTTGGACCCATTTGACCCGAATTCACCTTTTTTCCCATCACATGGGCTACGAGTGGCCGATTGATGATCCCTCTACGGAAACAGAAATATTAGAACAAGACGTTTCTTTTGGAATAACCCACATGAGGTTTGGTCATAGTTTGGGTATGGTTGGGTTGGATTGAACCTAAATCCAACCAGTCCCTCGGAACGGAAATGCCCATAACTCGCAGACCGGGCGTCCGATTGACACTTTGTCTATTGCGTTGTGTTCCTTTTGAAAGGACATAACCTTAGGATACATTATCATGGGACATCGTGGCAGTTCATGTATCGACACTAGGCTTGAGGTGCAGACCCTCCAAGAATCAACCATGCTTTGTGGAAACCTTGTGGCTGGCTGTGTACTATTGACTGTTCCTGGATCATGTGCTGGTTTGAAAGTTCTAAAGAATGTTCCAAGATCATGTGTTGGTCCGAGAGTTCTGACTCTGTTCCTGGATCCTTTGTGGGTCTGACAGAATAGCTAGTCCTGGATCTTATGTGGGTCTGACAGCTTAGCTAGTCCTGGATCCTGTGTGTGTCTGACCACTCTGACTACAGTTCTTGGACTTTATTTGGGTCTAACAGTTCCAACTACTGGTCTTATATCTTATGTGGGTCTGAAAGCTTATATAAATCAGTAACTACATCTGATAATCTCTATCACTCTACAAAAGTTTTATACTTGTGTGAGATAAGTCAGTGACTTCGGTGTTTTTATTATAATTGAGATGGGTTACTTGATAACATAGGTATATGTGTGGCCATATACCTATGTAATGGATCTCTGTTGATTTCATACTTTGTGGTTTATCATTTTTGGATTTTGAGAGACTGTGAGGGTCTCGTGGTCCCTACTGAGTACCGTTATACTCACCCCTGCATGGGATATGCACACACCACATTGTGTTGGTTGCAGATGATGAACATCGCTGACTGAGGATGAGTAGTAGGACTAGTTGGTACTCGGAGGTCAACCCTATGATGATTCAGTACATGGAAAAGACTGATAGATGTGGAGGGCTGAAGAGTCAATATATACCTACCCTTCAGGTAGGATCCCTGGAGGAAAATCCAGTAGCTGCTTTTCTTTTTCAGTTGTAATTGTTTTTCAGTTGTACTTTCAGTTTTCAGTTGGGCTTGTATTTCTAGCCCCTTTACTTTTCAGAAATATTTTTTATAAACTCTACTTAAAGTTTACTTTAAACTTGTACACTGTTGTGTGTGTGTTTTTAGTTTATAAAGGAAACACCTTCCCTATTTTAGGGATTTATGCCTTTGGTGCAACTCACCAACCCCTTGACTATAGTAGGAGGGCATGGGGTAGTCACATCACAGACCCTGGGGGACGGGTCATGAAAAATTGGTATCAGAGGATTCAGTTCTACCACAGAACTTAGGACTCTTATATTTTCTGTGAAGCAATAGTGTTAAGTGTAGTGAGTGTGATTTTAGTTCAGGGAGTCCAGTGTTGGTGTATCAGTCGACATATCCATACAATAGCACCCTGACTTCTGATTTCTGACTCAGTGCACGAAATCACTGATTGCGTGTATGTTTCAAGTGTTTTCATTGTGATCTCTTTGTATCAGCTCACCATGTATAAATTATTAACCATGGCTTACTTGTTTCTTTTCAGGATACCTCCACGTAGATAGCTACCAAGGGTTCTGAGAGATGTACGAGATGGAAGCCCACCGAGAGACGAGGCCTCGATGTAGGGCCCCATCACAACGGATGCACCATTAGTACCACAACTCATTGGGCCACCATAACCACTAGCCCTGGCAGCCGAAAGTTCACACCACTTGAGCGCTTTTCACTTGTTCCAGCGCCATAGGCTTCCCAGGACCAGGGGAGAGATAGAATCACATGCATTTGAGGATTGTCTAGAGTCAATGGGAGAGTGTTCAGACTGGTAGGGACACCAGTATACCTTATGGTGGTACATTCCACGAGTCTCCATCAGGTCGTAGAAGGCAGATGGTGGAACCTCATTCTTTAGGTGCATGATGAGGCGACACTTCCTTGGGCAGACTTCGAGAGCCTGTTTCGGGTCGAGTTTCTCCTAGTCACCCTACGTGGGGTGTGGATCCCGGAGATACATCATTTAAAATAGGGTAGTTTTACAGTGGCACAGTTCTCATCGAGGATCACCGAACACTCGTGTAAATACCCAAATAAAGTGTGGGACCCATTATTTAGGGACTGGACTTTCGAGTAGGGGCCCATGTGAGAGATAAGTGCTTCGATGATCTTCCTCAGCATCCCGATGCAGGCCGGAGTGTTGGAGAGAGCCCTCTTATTGGATTGTTTCCTTGTTGAGTAGTCACCAGCAGTGAGACACACCACTGGGCATCACGTAGCGGAGACTCCTGTAGCAGGCTGCAGACAGATGTCATAGTTTTCCATGAAGACCAGACCATATGGTGGACGACATCAAGACATGGGTTCGGTTGTGCAAGACACACAAAACAGAGCCAGTCATGTGAGGAACTTGCTATGTTTCTCATGCGGCGAGGAGATTCACATGGCTCATGACTGTCCGACCTGCCATACAGATGATCAGAAGATAGTTGAGGGACCTCCCAGGCAAAGGCATAGGTTCAATCGAGGCAGACCATAGGGAGTAGTCGGACATGGCGGAGGAGTTGGTCATGTAGCTGGCAGTGGATGACGATTCGAGTAATTACCACCACCACCATCAGGAGGTCCATCATGGCCATAGGGAGTAGGTGGATAGGGGAGAGCTCCACACCAGGTAGGTGAGACATACGATCATGGCGCTCTGGAGATGATTCGAAGTATGATCTATGTCTACTCCCCCATAACTGTAGTTCTTATAGACATAATTGCAAGTAACTCATTCATTTCCAATGCCCTCATTCAGAGCTCAGAGATTCCGATGGAGCCATTGGCTCGATCCTTATATCTAGAGACTCCTATGGGAGAAGACTCAATGATTACGCACTAGTTTGAGTAGTGTGAGCATACTATAGAAGGTGAGAGATTCGGCTGGGATCTCCTTGTAACGGCGTTGAGTCATTACGATGTCATCTTGGGTATGGATTGGTTATCTACCTTCCATGCTCAGATCAACTATATTAGGCGCAAAGTGCTATGTGTCCGCACAGATGGGACCGGGTACACCTTCACCGATGAGAATGGAGCCTTTACAACACAGGACAGACTTACTCGGAGGAGGGTGCACCTGATCACTCATCAGTTGGCTTGCCTTACCCTCAGTGCAGTTATTGTGGCAAGTCTGAGCTATCCTATAGTTGTGGACCAGTGTGTGTATGTTTTCCAGGACGATGTTCCAATACTACATCCTCGCTAAGAGGTGGATTTCTACATAGACCTATACCCTAGGACAACACTGATATCTACTCCAGCATATACGATGGATCTCATGGAGATTCACGAGCTGCGGGTACCGCTAGAGGACTTAAAAAATAAGGGATTCATCCAGCCCAATGTTTCTCCCTGGGCAACCCTAGTTATTTTCGCCCAAAAGGTGGATAGATGATTCAGGCTCTGTGTTGACTACCTCCGCCTGAATCAGGTGACCGTGATGAAAAATCATCCACTCACGATGATCGATGACCTCTTTGATCAACTGAAGGGAGAACAATGGTTCTTGAAGATAGATCTCAGATAAGGCTATCACCAGCTCAGATTTTGATACTCGGATGTACATAAGACGAACTTGAGGTGTCGGTACGGCCACTACGTGTTCTTGGTTGTACCCTTAGGTGTATCCAATACTCTAGAAGTGTTCATGGGACTCAAGATTAGGATCTTTCAGCCTTACCTCGATCACTTTGTTGTATTTTTCATCGATGACATTCTGATCTACTCGACTACTGAGGAGGAGTATGCCTACCATTTTCGCATAGTATTGAACACACTCTTAGAGAACAAGATTTATGATATGCTCTCGAACTTTTAGTTTTGGATACAAGAGGCTCACATCTTGGGACATGTCATATTGGAGGCTGGAGTTGTAGTGGATCCAGTGAAGATTGAAGCTATAATTTCTTGGGAGCCACCCGGGAGTATGCCGGAGGTAAAAAGTTTCCTGGGTTTATCTAGTTACTACCGAAGGATCGTTCTAGAATTATCTAGAGTTTTAACACCACTATCAGACTTGAGGAAGAAACAAAAAACCTTCATGTGGTCGGAGAGAGGCCATCAATGATTTTAGAAGCTGGGGAAATGGATGAATAGAGACCCCATCTTGAGGCTTCCAGAGGAAGGTGTGAGGTACACAGTTTACTGCAACACATCTTGGACCAGACTCAGGTGTGTCCTAATAGAAGATTGAGAAGTGATCACATATGGTTCTTGGAAGCTGAGACAACATGAGCAGAACTGTGCTACCCAAGACCTAGAGTTAGAAGAAGTGTTCATCTCCTTGAAGATGTGGTGACACTATCTGATGGGTGAACGTTTTACTGTGTAATATGATCACAAGTGTCTCAGGAATATCTTCTATTAGAAGGACCTTAATCTGAGACAACACCTATTTCTTGAGTTCCTCCAGTGTAACGCCCCGACCCCAGCTACCCAGAGTCGGTGCATTACTTCGTAACATTGTCATGATCACAAAAGATCAAGTCTCGAAAGACCGATTAGTTTAGTAGCCTTGGAAACACTAGATACATTCATAAATGTTACATTACATCATAAAGTGAAAAACTAATAACAACGTCTTCATAGTCCACACTCATATCCTCTTCTGACTATCCCTGCAGGTCATTCATAAAATACTTCTTCACATCCTGGAAAATATTAAAACATTGAAAGGGGTGAGCTCAGATGATCAGTAAGGATAACAATATGGCAGATGCTTTCATAAATAAACATAAACATTTAAGGCAGTGTATAACTAAAACAAAAACCTTTTAAACATGAACATCAACATAATATGGCAAAAGTAAAATGAGATAATGCAATTTACTTATTCACATGGATATTCTACTGGTCGAATAATCACATGCAATATCAATAACCACTTTCATAATGATGGAATGCATAATGCCAGACATTCTGAAACATTTTTTCAAGGCCTCGGCCAAGACGTCTAAAATGATTAAGGCCTCGGCCAAAATCACAAATCAAATGGGGAAAGGGCCTCGGCCAATTCCACGTCTAGTTGTCTCATGAGACCTACCGATGCATCGAGGATCTATAGAGGGCTCCACCCGTCACATATTAAGTCCAATGCATTCTTCATATGAATAGGTTTAAACATATCATAAACCATAACATAATCGTATCACATAAAACATGCATAAAGGAAACATAACATTTCCACATTTCAATCACAAGATATCAATACAGCACATTGATATAATAAAAACGCTTTCAAAACCATTTTCAATACCTATATAAAATAAAGTTAAAACTTTGTATTTATTTTTCATTAAAAAAATGATGGCTTGTAGAGGAAGCCGAAACTCAAATAATGGTCACGGCGGCGGAGAAGTCGTTGTCGCCGCATAAGTATGGAAAGAAAAGCATTCCCTTTTTGTCGTTTAGTAAAACACTTCGTATAAAAAAGATTCCTTTTGAATAAACGTAAAAGTCAAAGGGGTTTATACACCGTATAAAAGAAAGTTGTGTATAAAACCAAATATGCCTCAATGAAAGGAGATTGAGACGAAGTCCTTAAAAAGATCATTTTTAAAATAAAATAGATCTATTATGTGTATTCAATATAGGTAAACATAAATAATACAAAATAATAAATAATAATATCATGACATAATTTGAAAGTAGTAGATTAACCCAAATAATGGAAGTTGGGTAAAGAAATTCCCTTACCTTGCGTCTTGTCCTGACACGACCATTCTTTAACCTCCTGAATAATAAACTAGAGTTAATTTCTATTTAATTAAGAACCTTTTTTATGTTCATTATTCCTTTTATATCACTTATTACCATGTTATTAACATTATGCAATTATTTAAGTTAATAACGGTCGTTTTGTCGATCTTTGGTACTTGAGTCAACAATAAACTTCTTATAATTACAAGTTGTTTATGTGGTAGAATATACATTATCTCCAGAATTATATTCATGATTTAGATGTCATATATATCATATATATCCAGTATATACATTCATTCATAATATTACGTAACATTTAGAGGTAAGAAATGAAATGCACCGTTCATGGAGACGGTAAGCCGTACGTACGCATGAAGGCTACTTTCATTTCTATTTCGTTTTTAATGGAATGAAATCATAATTATATAAAGGTATAATATAGTTACAGTATAATATCATATATAATATCATTTAGTCCATCCTTTATACATCCCACATATGGCATTAACGATTCACATAACTTTGAGGGGGCGGTAGTCCGCACTTCCTAAAATGAAATTATCGCGTTTACCCATAATGGAAATCATAAAGTATGCCATAAATGAGAAATATAGAAGCATAAGGAAAACATAAACATAATATATATATCATATATGAAAATAGTGTCATCAAAATGGCCACCATTATAGGTGTTAAAAGAATTTGAACAATCATCGTTTCGTGAGGCAGTATTTCGCCACCCACAAAAACAGTATGTTCTTTAACCATTAGACGAAGGTGTGTGTAAGTGTAAACCAAATACATATCATAACAACATCCTAGTATATTGTAGATACTGGTGTTGTTACAAAAGAAAGGAATTAAAAGAGTTTAAGGGGTTGGAGAAGCAAAATAAAACAAAACAACAATAGAGAAGACATTACCTAAAAAATCGGGTAACTCTTTTTGATTTGAGACAAAGGGTTCCTTGGGAAAGCATTTTTTTCAAAGTGAGGCTTCTAGGAGTAATTGAGGGATGTTGGGAGAGTATTTGGGCAGAGGTTGGCCGAGCCAAATTGCTTGAAAGTGTGAATGATGTGGTATAGGTGGGGGCCTTTTATAAGGGGAGAGGAGGGGCACTTTTGGAAAGTAATGAAATGTTATTCTATTATACAATGATTTTCGGATTCTAAAGCCCCAAACTTGTATAATTATAGGATAAGGTGATAAGGTTTCCAAATATCTTCATCCAATAGGCTTTGGAAAAGTTTAAGCCTTGGATTTTACATTATCTTCTCATTTTATTTAAATCGTTAAATAATGAGGTCATCGCTGCATCATCATGATGTCATAAATAATTTAATTTATTTAATGTCTAAAAATTAAAAAAAAATACTATGATGTAGGAAATCTTTTTAGATTTCCAATGACTATTTATAATCAAAAATATTACTTGTATAACCCCAATTAATAATTGTTTTAGTAAAACATTTCATGTTTGTGTCATTTTTTACTTTAACATTAAATAAAAGGTATTTATGTCATTTTCCAAATAAAGTGGCTAAATGGGGTCCCCAAGTTGACCCATGGATTTTCTTGGTCGACCATTGCACATAAAATGAGGGTAGGACATGTGTCAAGCTCATATCATATTATTAAAACATTATTTTTACCTTAAACTACAATAATTACCTCTAATCGCGATTAAGAACTTAAAAGTTACTATTCACCAAGAAATTATTTTAATCTCATTGAAATACATTTTACATCTTAATGACAACCATGTATGTTGGATTTTTGAAAATCACATCCCAGAAGTGGTAATATTTCATTTAAATGAAAAATCAGTTATCTAACTACCACTTAGTGGTTTCACTATTCATCAAAAATTGAAGTTTTTCAGAACAATGCCAAAATTTCACCCTAAGCTATAATTGATATTCCGAATTCAAAAATGATGTCTATTTTATGAAATTCCAAACATATAATTTTCATTAATTAATTTTATAATTAATTCCCGCTGTCACAACAAATAGCGTGTTTTTAAGAAACAATTTATATCAAAAGATTGACAATTGTTTATGTCCAATTTTAAAGAGAAATTAATTCTAATGACCACCATTGGATAAAATGGTAAAAATATATTCTAATTATACTTTAAAACCACTCAATAGTATAACTTATCACTATAAATTATTATGATTAAAAAAGTTGTTTTAAGTATTTTTCACTATTCATAAAAATTTTGAAGTTCTCAGAAAATTACAAAATATTCAACATAGGCTAATTTCAATATTAGGAATACAAAAATGAAGTCCATTTTGAAATATAAAATTTCTATAAATTTAAAAAGTGGTTATTACTATTCATAACGGCTACTTTGATTAGTTGCAGTGTGTTAGAACTCGATGTTGCGTACAATGCAAGCTATTACATTATTGAATGAGAAGTGTATCATGGAATCTCGGGGTGTTACATTCTCCCCTACAATAAATTGCATCCTCACAATTTGAAATTTTTCTTTGTAAATAAAAGGTTGAAAAGAGAAAATACCTTTGTGGAAAACCCACATCGAAAATAAGATTAATAAAATTTAGCCTTAATAAAAGGGAAAGGGAAATGAAAAAGTCACCACCCAATTATGATCTCGATTAGGAGAACATTTGTGGCAATTAAAGACATATAATTGGAGGAAAAACGTAAATATTTTTAGGGAGTGATTGAGGTCATCAATCACAATCAACTGTCAAATTGAGGGCCTCAAAGACCTCAATCTATGTTGATTTAAAATATCATCAGTTCAACAAGACATAAGGTATTAGGATAACACATTTTTTGTTTTAATATCCCTTTACTAAAGTTTAAGAATTAATTTATTCATTGAATAAGAGATAAGTATATATATATTTATGCTTGACAATTAGAGTTTCATCCTTCAACTCATATTTCACTCAAAAAGATAATAGAACTTAAAAATATTATACTTATCCTAATTGTATAAGTTTCCAAATGTTAACACATACCATTTAGATTAGTAAAATTATTTTGTAATAACCAGGGACTTCCTGTAGGCTAGTGGTAGGAAATAAAGGCCTGTCGCACTATGATTGTGGGTTTGATTCCTGCAGCTTTGTCCGACGCGAAGGGTTATGCCCCACCCTGCAGGTTGTCCTTTTCCTAAAACTATAGTATTATAATATTCAAAAATAATCTTCATAAATTTTTAACCTTAAACAATACTATCCAAAGATCAACTTAATCCACTCCAACCTTTATAGTTATCCAAAATACCTCCGTCCAGAGTTTCTCTAAAAGGTCTCTTAATTCCAAAATCAATTTATCAGATTCCCCAAAAAAAGTAAAGTTTCTCTTATTTTCACATACTAAAAATATAATTACCTTCATCATATTAAAACCTTGCTGAAATCAACAAGTACTATAGTACAATACTTATATATATATATATAGCACATTATTCTAATAACCAGAATATAATCCATGAGTCCAAAGGCACCAATACATTAATTATTTTGATTCAACTATAGTAACAACATAAGATTGTCCTTGATCCCTTGGCCTTTTCTGAGGTAAGTTTCCCTGAAGCTTAGGGCATTCATTTGCATAATGCCCCATTTCCCTACAATTGTAGCATTCAACTTTGATAGCCTATTTCTTTCCCTTGCAATCACGAGCCTGGTGACCCTTTTCTCCACATTTATAACAAACTCCCTTTCCTTTTAGGCAAGTACCAGGGTGATTCTTCCCACAATTATCACATAATGGAAAATCCTTCTTTTCCTTTTTCCCTTTATCTGTCTCTTGTTCCACCGTTCTCTTCTTCTCTTTCTTTACTTTGTTGTCATAAGACTTAGGGAATTCCTTTTCTGTCTTGATAGCACACGAGATAATATCTTCCTATGATGAGAAGGATTGTGATACTAAAGCTCGACGGAGTAATGGTTTTAACCCATCAAAGAAACGATCAATATTACTCCTTGGGTTACGTATATAATCTGCAGCATACCTCGCTAACCTTGTAAAGTTGGCCTCATACTTTGCGACATTCTCATCCTCCTTCTTCCTCAAACTCAGAAATTGCCTTTCCATATATGCTCGATGGTCACGAGGAATGTATTTTTCTAAGAAAAGCGCTTTGAACTCCTGCCATTCCATGTTTGTTAATTCATAATCTTCCTTTGTGTTTTGAATTAGTGACCACCATTGATCGGAATCTCCAGTGAGGCGGTAAACTACCATGACAACCTTCTCTCTTTCGCTACTCCCCAAGGCATGGAATATTTTCTCTAAGGATTTTATCCATTGCTCAGCTACTAACGGATTTGTACCCCCATTAAATGTTGGTGGTTGTTGCCTCATGAAGCAGTCTAACATTGATCCTCCACATTGTGGATCAGGTTGATCCATACGAGTAAGGTTATTATTCATAACTTGAGTGAGTTGTCCCAGTATAGTAATCAGTTGATCAGCACCAGTTGTATCTTCAGATCCACAATAATTATCTTGAGCAGGAGGGAAATCCCTACACGGAGTGCGTGCATTGATACAGTTTCCATTCCTTCCACTAGGCGCCATTTCTAAACAATGGCATAAACTAGATTAGTTTATGAAATAAAATACATAATTCCATATTTTTAAAATACTTTACATAAATTGAAATATTTATGGATATAATCCATAATCATAAAAAAAATGTTTCCTTTGAGGAAGTATATACTCATAACCCTTCATAGTGTTTTGTAAAGAAAATGAGAATTATCCTAAGCATATCCCCTGGGAGTGTCGTAACCAAGAGTGCAGCAAGACCCGTTGTCGTGCACCAGTTCCCGTTCGAGCCTAGCTCAAAGCGTTGTTTTTGGGTTTTACCCCTAGGTACATCTGTGCCAGAGCCGCCTCTACCTGCTCATATCTAGACAGGGATGTATTGCTCAGAAAACTCAAAAAATCTTTATAATACCAAAATTCTAGGAAGTTTTTCTATACTAATCCTCAAAGTCTATCTTCGGGCTATGTGCTCTAATCAGAGTTTATCTAAATCTAGCTTCCAAGGTTAGTACAAAACTGCCTTTGATACCAACTGTAACACCCCGACCCCAGCTACCCAGAGTTGGTGCATTACTTTGTAACATTGGCATGATCACAAAAGATCAAGTCTCGAAAGACCGATTAGTTTAGTAGCCTTGGAAACACTAGATACATTCATAAATTTTAAATTACATCATAAAGTGAAAAACTAATAACAAAGACTTCATAGTCCACAATCATATCCTCTTCTAACTATCCCTGCAGGTCATTCATAAAATACTTCTTCACATCCTGGAAAATATTAAAACATTGAAAGGGGTGAGCTCAGATGCTCAGTAAGGATAACAATATTGCGGAAGCTTTCATAAATAAACATAAACATTTAAGGTAATGTATAACTAAAGCAAAAGCCTTTTAAACATGAACATCAAAATAATATGGCAAAAGTAAAATGAGATAATTCCATTTACTTCTTCACATGAATATTCTACTGGTCGAATAATCACATGCAATATCAATAACCACTTTCATAATGATGGAATGCATAATTCCAGACATTCTAAAACATTTTGTCAAGGCCTCGGCCAAGACGTCTAAAATGATTAAGGCCTCGGCCAAAATCACAAATCAAATGGGGAAAGGGCCTTGGCCAATTCCACGTCTAGTTGTCTCATGAGACCTACCGATGCATCGAGGAGCTATAGCGGGCTCCACCAGTCACTTATTAAGTCCAATTCATTCCTCATATGAATAGGTTTAAACATATCATAAACCATAACATAATCATTTCACATAAAACACGCATAAAAGAAAACATAACATTTCCACATTTCAATCACAAGATATCAATACAGCACATTGATATAATAAAAACGCTTTCAAAACCATTTTCAATACCAAAATAAAAGGAAGTTAAAACTTTGTATTTATTTTTCATTAAAAAAATGATGGCTTGTAGAGGAAGCCGAAACTCAAATAATGGTCACGGCGGCGGAGAAGTCATTGTCGCCGCATAAGTACGGAAAAAAAATATTCCCTTTTTGTCTTTTAGTAAAACGCTTCGTATAAAAAAGATTCTTTTTGAATAAACGTAAAATTCAAAGGGGTTTATACACCGTATAAAAGAAAGTTGTGTATAAAACCAAATATGCCTCAATGAAAGGAGATTGAGACGAAGTCCTTAAAAAGATCATTTTTAAAATAAAATAGATCTATTATGTGTATTCACTATAGGTACACATAAAGAATACAAAATAAGAAATAATAATATCATGACATAATTTGAAAGTATGAGATTAACCCAAATAATGGAAGTTGGGTTAAGAAATTCCCTTACCTTGCGTCTTGTCCTAACTCGACCGTTCTTTAACCTCCTGAATAATAAACTAGAGTGAATTTCTATTTACATAAGAACCTTTTTTATGTTCATTGTTCCCTTTATATCACTTATTACCATGTTATGAACATTATGTAATTATTTATGTTAATAACGGTCGTTTTGTCGATCTTTGGTACTTGAGTCAACAATAAACTTCTTATAATTACAAGTTGTTTATGTGGTAGAATATCCATTATCTCCAGAATTATATTCATGATTTAGATGTCATATATATCATATATATCCAGTATATACATTCATTCATAATATTACTTAACATTTAGAGGTAAGAAATGAAATGCACCGTTCATGGAGACGGTAAGCCGTACGTACGCATGAACGCTACTTTAATTTCTATTTCGTATTTAATGGAATGAAATCACAATTATATAAAGGTATAATATAGTTCCAGTATAATATCATATATAATATCATTTACTCCATCCTTTATACATCCCACATATGGCATTAACGATTCACATCACTTTGAGGGGCGGTAGTCCGCACTTCCTAAAATGAAATTATCGCGTTTACCCATAATGGAAATCATAAAGTATGCAATAAATGAGAAATAAAGAAGCATAAGGAAAACATAAACATAATATATATATCATATATGAATATAGTGTCATCAAAATGGCCACCATTATAGGTGTTAAAAGAATTCGAACAATCATCGTTTCGTGAGGCAGTATTTCGCCACCCACAGAAACAGTATGTTCTCTAACAATTAGACGAAGGTGTGTTTAAGTGTAAACCAAATAATTATAATAACAACATCCTAGTATATTTTAGATACTGGTGTTGTTACAAAAGAAAGTAATGAAAAGAGTTTAAGGGGTTGGAGAAGCAAAATAAAACAAATCAACATTAGAGAAGACATTACCTAAAAAATCGGGTAACTCTTTTTGATTTGAGACAAAGGCTTTCTTGGGAAGAATTATGGCCAAAGTGAGGCTTTTAGGAGTAAGTGAGGGATGTTGGGAGAGTATTTGGGCAGAGTTTGGCCGAGAAAAATGGCTTGAAAGTGTGAATGTGGTGGTAGAGGTGGGGGCCTTTTATAAGGGGAGAGGAGGGGCACTTTTGGAAAGTAATGAAATGTTACTCTATTATACAATGATTTTCGGATTCTAAAGGTCCAAAACTTGTATAATTCGAGGATAAGGTGATAAGGGTTCGAAATATCCTCATAAAACTGGCTTTGGACAAGTGTAAGCCTTGGATTTTACATTATCTTCTCATTTTATTTAAATCGTTAAATAATGAGGTCATCGCTGCATCATCATGATGTCATAAATAATTTAATTTATTTAATGTATAAAAATTATAAAAAAAATACTATGATGTTGGAAATCTATTTATATTTATAATGACTATTTATAATCAAAAATATGACTTGTATAACCCCATGTAAAAATTGTTTTAGTAAAACATTTCATGTTTGTGTCATTTTTTACTTTAACATTAAATAAAAGGTATTTATGTCATTTTACAACTAAAGTGGCACCATGGGGTCCCCAAGTTGACCCATGGATTGTCTTGGTCAGACATGGCACATAAAATGATGGTAGGACATGTGTCAAGCTCATCTCATATTATTAAAACATTATTTTTACCTTAAACTACACTAATTACCTCTAATCGCAATTACGAACTTAAAAGTTACTATTCACCAAAAAATTATTTTAATCTCATTGAACCACATTTTACTTCTTAATGAAAACCATGTATGTCGGTTTTTTGAAAATCAAATCACAGAAGTGGTAATATTTCATTTAAATGAAAAATCATTTATTTAACTACCACTTAGTGGTTTCACTATTCATCAAAAATTGATGTTTTTCAGAACAATGTCAAAATTTCACCCTAATCTATAATTGATATTCCGAATTCAAAAATGATGTCTATTTTATGAAATTCCAAACATATAATTTGAATTAATTAATTTTATAATTAATTCCCGCAGTCACAACAAATAGCGTGTTTTTAAGAAACAATTTATATCAAAAGATTGACAATTGTTTATGTCCAATTTCAAAGTGAAATTAATTCTAATGACCACCATTGGATAAAATGGTAAAAATATATTCTAATTATACTTTAAAACCACTCAATAGTATAACTTATCACTATAAATTATTTTGATTAAAAAATTTGTTTTAAGTGTTTTTCACTATTCATAAAAATTTTGAAGTTCTCAGAAAATTACAAAAAATTCAACATAGGCTAATTTCAATATTAGGAATACAAAAATGAAGTCCATTTTGAAATATAAAATTTCTATAAATTTTAAAAGTGGTTATTACTATTCATAACAGCTACTTTGATTAGTTGCAGTGTGTTAGAACTCGATGTTGCGTACAATGCAAGCTATTACATTATTGAATGAGAAGCGTATCATGGAAGCTCGGGGTTTTACATCCAGGACTACGACTTCGAGATAGTATATAATCCTTGGAAGGGGAACTTTGTTGCACATGCACTCAGTAGGAGGTCTGATATAAATCTCCTAGGAGAGGCGACAGAGTAGCTAGCCTCTTTAAAGATATACATTGTGGATATAGATGGAGCATATTTCCTATAGTCTATTATAGTCACTCCCCCACTTATTCAGCAAGTCAGGGATGCACAACATGGAGACGCTTTCTTTGAGACTCGACGTGCTCAAATATCCATAGGCCATGAAACTGATGGATTTTCTAATGGTGGTGACCATTTCATCCTCTTTAGAGGACATACTATGGTACTAGTGTAACTTCAGGAGAAAGTGTAGAGGGATTTCCACACTTCCCCTTGAGCAGTACATCCAGAAGTGGCGAAGATGTACCGGGACCTTCAACAGCAGCACTAGTGGCAAGGTATGAAGAAGGCTGTAGTGGAGTTTGTCTCTCAGTGCCTAACTTGTCAGCAAGTGAAGGCAGATCACCAAGTGCCGGTATGCTTGGTTCAGCCATTAGAGGTGCCATAGTTGAAGTGGTATGGGATATCCATGGACTTCGTGACAATTCTTCCACGTACATCCAGGGGACATGACTCGATTTGGGTGATCGTTGTCCGACTCACCATGTCAGCCCACTTCCTACCGATCAGAGTGAAGAGCTTAGTCGAGAGCTTGTGATGCCTCCATGTGTAGGACATTGTGTGGTTACATCGAGTACCTTCTTATATTGTCTCTAACTGTGATGCATGGTTTACATCCCGACTATGGAAGGGGTTGCAGGAGGCTTTAGAGTTGAAGTTAGTTCTGAGCACCACCTTCAATACTCAGATGGATGGCCAGACTAATAGGACCATTCAGAATCTCGAGGACAAGCTATGTTCTTGTGTCATCAAATTCAGTAGCAGTTGAGAGGATCACATACCTTTGGTAGAGTTTTCCTACTACAATAGCTATCACTCCACCATAGGGATTAAACCCTTCAAAGAATCATGTGGGGGAACTTGCAGATCACCCTTGTGCTGGACAGATCCAGGGGAGTCAGCACTGGTGGGACCAGAGATGGTACGAGCTACCACAGAGAAGGTGCAGATCATCCAGGAGTAGATGAAGACTGCACAAACTAGGCTGAAGTCATATGCTGGCAGTAGACAGAGCCCTCTAGAGTTCGAGGATGTCGACCATGTCTTTCTACAGGTCTCACCTCAACAAAGACTGCAAATATTTTTCCGAGGAGACATGTTATCTCTGAGATTCATCAGACCATTCCAGGTCCTCAGTAGAGTAGGTGAGGTGGCTTACCATTTGGCTCTTCCAAGTCAGTTTCACCGGGATCACAATGTCATCCACGTATCCCAGTTGAGGATATACGGGCAGGACACTTCACACATCATCGACAATGGAAATCTAGACATCAATGATGGGGAGACTTTTACGGATGTTCCAATGGAGATTGAGGATTCATAGGAGTGGGTCCTATGTGGACGGTTGATACCTCTGGTGCACGTTCTCTAGTAGAATGGAAAACTCTAGGAGAGCACATGGGAGGAGGAGGCTCAGATACATGATCAATACCCCCATTTTTTCCATTGTTTGAGTTGTTTCATATGCGTATGTAATGCTTTGATGTGGGGAGAATTTAAAGACCCATAAATTTAGTGGAATTTTTTGTAAATACATGGTCATTTTACGAGTCCCTGAAAATTTATGGCCCATGATCCCAAGGCCCGGTGTGACCAGAATCAATTTCTATTATTTTTTAGATACGTTCAATAAATGTACAAGCGGGGTTTTTATAACTTTTGAACCGGTGCTTGGAATTGAAATCTGAGGGCACTGTTGTACTCGCCGTGCTGATATTCTATAAAGATGACTTTCACCTCGATGGAAGTTGGTCGATAATGAAAGATAGTTTTTGGGTTTTTATGAATAAATTTAATAAAAATAATGTTGAGGCTTTATTTTTATTCTTGTTTGTTAAAACCTCCAAGAGGAGGTTGGAGGTGGGGACCACCACAATTTATCCTCTCTTGAGAGGTTGTAGAGGTGGGACCCACCGGAGATCTAAACTTTTATTCTTTTTATATATTGTGGGGACCACCCGGGCTTCTAACCCCTTGGAACTCCCCATTTAAGGTGGAGAAACACTTCAACTAATTTAATTAATTTTATGCCATCCCACCTCATTTAATTAATTAAGCTTCGTCAATTAATTAAATTCCACTATTTTAATTTATCTTACCGAACATAATAGACCACATTATCTATTATTTCGGGGGGGGGGGGGGATTAATATTGTGGGAAAGGAGGATTGAAGAAGGAAGAGATCTTGGGAGAAATATTGGAAAAAGGCTTCCAACGAAGAATGAAGAACTCCAACAACCTTCTCCGACTTCCACACTCGGATCCTACCGACGTGGAGTATCTCCCACGGATGACGCAACTCGAGATTGGGAGTGCGCGACGAACGTGACGAATGACGATCTTCATAATCTTCATTCCACAACATTGTCAAAGAACAACGAACCCGCGGTAGGGGTTTTGAGTTTGAATTTTGTTCTTGTTCTACAATGTTCAATCTATGGTTATGTTTAGTCGATTCTTATCACCATAACGTGAAGGGTGTGGGCCGCACGAACACTGCCCGACCCCCCTCTTTTTTTCCTAGCATGTTGACGATGGCGGTGGTGCAGCGACGCCGCCAGATGAGTGGGCCATGGTCGATGGGCCACAGTGAAGCAACGAAGGACGGCGTGGGGACGTCCTTGAAGGAAACTGCCGGTGCAGGGCCGCCGGGTCGCTAGAAGGGCTTGGCGCGGACGCGCCTCACAGATGGACAATCTGCTGCCCCTGTCCGCGGTGGTGAACATGGGCGGCCTCCAAGCCACCGGAGGGGAAGGGCACCATCTTTCCACGCAGGTGAAGAAGCCGCAGCCAGGGTGGGCCATGGTGGTGGAGCAAAGGCGGCCAGTTGGGCTAGCCGCCAGTAGAGCGGGAGTGGGTGGCCGCTCGGACAACCGAGAGGAGAGGGACCCAACGAGTCCTGCATGACATGCAACGACTCCACCGGGTGCCAGTTTGGCACCCACCCAAACATATATTCCGTTATCTAATTCCATAGGGCGCACAACTTTACCCCTGGATGCGGCTTAGGTGGACCCCCAGGGGCCGTCAGGCCGCCGGGTCAATGTGTCGTCGGGCTGGACCCAACGTGGGTTGGACCGCCCCCTCAGGCCGGGTCTGACCCGCGCACCTGGTCAGACTGGCATACTGTGTTGAAACCCAGTCTGGACCTAGTTTGGTTTAGGTCGGTCCATCGAGGTTGGACTGGACTCAGACCTGTTTGACCTGAATTCACCTTTTCGCCCATAACATGGGCTACAGGGTCCGATTGACGATCAATCTACATTGACAGAAAGCATGGAGCAAGATGGTTCTTTTGGAATACCCCACATGAGGATTGGACGTAGTTAGTGTATGGTTGGTTTGGATTGAACCTAAATCAACCATGACCCCTGGAATAGAAATGCAATTTACTCTCAGTCCGGGCGTCGGATTGAATCTCCGTCTATCACGTTGTGTTCCTTTTGACGAGATGGATTATTGGGATACACCAAATTGGGACTTTGTGGATGTTGAAGTATCGACACTTGGTTTAGGAGTGGACCCTACCAGAATAAAGCTTTCATTGGGGAAACCATGTGGCTAGTTGTGCGATGTTGACTATTCCTCGATCATGTTTTGGTTTGAATGTTCTAATGACTATTCCTGGATCATGTTTTGGTCTGACAATTCTGACATCTGTTCCTAGATCCTATGTGGGTCTAATTGAATAGCTGGTTCTGGATCCTATGTTCGTCCGACATCATAGCTAGTCTTGGATCCTATGTGGGTCTGATAGCTCTAACTACTATTCAGGGATCCTGTGTGGGTCTGACAGTTCTAACTACTAGTCCTGGATCCTTTGTGGGTCTGACAGCTTAGATGAATCAGTGACTACATCTAATCATCTCTATCACTCTACAAAATTTGTATACTTGTGTGAGTTGAGTCATTGAATTTTGTGTTTTTTTTAATGATTGTGATGTGTTAAATGATAACTTAGGTATATGTATGGGCATATACATAAGTAATGGGTGTGCATTGATATCATACTATGTGGTTTATCCTTGTTGGATTTTGTGAGACCTTGAGGGTCTTGGGTCCCTATTAAGTATTGTTATACTCACTCCTATATAGGCTATGCCCGTACCTCATTGTGTTGGTTGAAGACGACAAACAACGCTGACTGAGGATGAGTAGCAGGACTCGACGGTACCTAGAGGTGGACCATACGACGATTTGGTATACGGAGGAGACTGATGGACATGGAGTGCTGAGGATTCCATATGTTCCTTCGATTCAGGTATGAACCCCATAGGATGACCCAGTAGCTACTTTTCTATTTCAGTTGTACGTGCACATTCCAGTTGATCTTGTACTTCCGGCCCCTTTACCTTTTAGCACTATTTTGTATACAGCTCTGCATAGCATTTAATTTTATCTCGTACTCTGTTGTGTGTATGTTTTCAGTTTATAAAGGCAATTCCTTCCATATTTTATTGATTTACGCCTTTGGTGCTAGTTGTCACTCTCTAGCCTATTGAAGGAAGGCTTGGGGTAGTCATGGAACGGGCCCTGGGGGATGGGTCGTGACACAAGAAACCACTAAAAAATTGTTATGATCAAACCTCTATTAAACAACTATATAAATTTATTTTATTGAACTATATTGAATTATGTTGATGCATGTTGCTACCACTGATTCATAGGATTTATTAGCTATTATTTTTAGTGATAGATCAACATATATTATATATTATTTAGATAAAATTTATACTCTTGGCTCAATAATGGATCCCTCTTATAGTTTTTAGACCTCACTAAGATATGGGTCTTTATATTAATGTATTTAAATTAATTTCGTCTCATAAGAGTATGTGTTGTATAATCATTGAATTAAATTTAGATGTCATTAATTAGTATGGTGAAAACTACTAGGATGAATATTCCAATAATATATATATAACATTGAACATATAATCATTAAATAGTGAATTCCTATTATTATTTCCCTTATCATGAAAATACTAATGATAATAATAAATATATATTGCCCTAAATTTATAAACATTTATCGGGAATTATCACAAATTATAAAATTACTGTTATTTATATTTTGGATGAAATTAAACAATATTAGGGTTAAAAAATTGGATACCCGTCTATATATGATATTGGTTTCAAACATACAATAGTATGGAAGTCATGATAGTGTAATTATTACACAAGTATTATAAGGTCTATTTATACTTGGGAAACATGTAATAGACACAATAAATTAATTCTCTATAATAATATATTTAAAATTGAAGGGTTATCATTTAATCTTGATTATTCCACTATGACATTTCAGTAGTTTTGTAAATACTTCCCAATAACGAGGAATTAAATTATTAATCAAGTAAATAAATTTTTTTGAACCATAATGATGGGGAAATAGCTTAGTTAGACTTGACTGTAGAAACTTGTTTTAAAGAGAAAATTTAAACTAAATTTAAATGGATAATGTTACACATATTAGATTAATTTCGTGATGACGTGGTTTGTTTTAAAATAAATACACAATAATTTATGAATAGATGGAATCATGTATGATTACAATAAATGAAAATTTTTATTTTATAAATTTTAGTTATCTTATGATCTAAGAGGAGTTTATTAGAGATCCATTTGCAAGTCCTATTGAACTTGAATGGATATATTTAACCCTATATTATGCACTAGTTAAACTTTTTTCCCTAGATTTTGTTTGTTCTAATAATTTTATTTTTAGTATAAAATGGTTTTCCATTAACATTTGTGGAGGGTTACAGAAATTTCCCTTCAAAATAAATATTTTATATGAGTTTTAAGATTTAGTAATTGAATAATTTTGAATATTTCATTTATAAAATAGATGTTTTTTTTCAAAATAGTTTATTTATTCTTTTCATGTTAATTCTAAAAATAAATTTATTTACTTTCATGTCTAAAATTATTATGTAGTTGGAGGTATGTATAGTGATATCTATTTCATTATATTGGGTATTGAATTTTGATTATAGTTAATATAGAAACTTATTACTAGTTTATTGGTCTTCTATAACCCTTTCTATTTTGTTTATTGTGAATTATTTATTGAAGGGTTTTATTTTCCATGATTAATAAAATACCGATAATAAATATTTTATTAATGTTAATTATGTATTATGTGGATAACAAATAAATTTTATTTTTTCAATGAAATATGTTTGGATGAATTTTGGGTATATTTTTTAATTTAATAGTGTTGTGGATATGGGGAATACATCTTTGTGTTGTTATTTTATGTGCAGATGTTAATATAAATATCAAAATATTTAAAAAATGGTATCAAAAAAAATTAATAATGATTAACATACTTGTTATAAATCATTTAATTAATGATCTGATAATTGATATAAAATAACTACTGTGTAGAATAATATTCTATTTTGAGAAAACTAAATTGTATGATTAATGTGAAAAAACATTACAGTATGGAAGATACTATTTTTTAGAATGGATGATGTATGAATTGGATTTATATATAGGTGACTTGAAAATATTTTTTATGTTAGATATGATTATTTCTTATTACATGTCATTATATATTATATAATTTCTCACATACAACAACCAAATTAAAATAACCTAATAATTCATCAAATACAGATTTAGGCATTGAATAACCAAAAATTAAAAATAGATATGGATTGAATTGGTATGGAAGTACACCCATATCAATTTATATATTTAATATAACATTATGTCTATGGTTGTGGTAAGTGGTGGTAAATGGTCATTGTAGTGGTTGTTACGTATTGTTAAATTTGTTATAGAATGTGGGTGTGGATTGAATTTTTGGTATGCAGTTGTTGTATGAAATTGTATATTTTTAAATTGTGTATGATAAGAGAGCATGGATATATGTCATTACTATTTGATGTCATTATGACTTGTGGGGATGTAGGCATTGACAACACAATTCATATATTTTCATAATTTACTATATGTAATTTTTATTAATAATTTGAATGGTCCTATTCTTGGATAAGGGATCCTAGATAACCATATATTATATATGACTTAGTTTCAATAATATTTATTTATTAATTAGCATTATTCTTCTGAATTAACTTTAGTCATTTTGTGAAGGATGATTTGGAATATTTTTATTTTCAAACAAAAAATCTACATAATGGTTTTATATTTTTCTCTGTTAGTGAAAATGAATTATCTTCATCTTATAATATTTTTATGTAGAGTTTTATAGATGTGTAATTATTATATTAAGATATTATTTATTTGGAATTAACCTCAAATGTATTTTTTTCTTTTGTATTCCATTATATGGATATCTATATTATTATAGGGAATTTAAATTTATTCAATCTATAATAGTGGTGTTGACTGTTGTTAGTGTAGATTTTCAAGTGTATAAATTGTGAAATTCAACTTATATTTCACATTATATATTTTTTTCACTATTTATTATCGAATAACCAATTAGAGGTGGGATTCAAGAGTATCAATCAATTTTGATATCATCATAGGTGGGTTTGTTAGAGATATGTCATTCACTATCTTCTTAATTATAAGTCAACACATTCTTATCGAACATATCTCAATAGATGTGGCATATTGAAATTATATATTTTTTATGAATATGTTTTTTAAAAAAAAATTATTCGTAAAATGAAACTTTTTATACCCCCATTTTTTTTTCATTAGCTATAATTTTCCAAAATTAATCCATCAAAAATATTCCACACCAAATAAAATAGTTCATTCAATATATATAAAAATCATGACTCTATTAAATTTGACCCATTTCAAATAACGAGTCATAATGAATTACATATTTCAAATTTGATTTTATCTATTACATTTATGTGTTATCATAAAAACATAATATTAAATTAAATCTATAATTAATAATTTTTATCCCTTCTATGGAAATTTATATTAAATTACAATTCATGAAAATAAAATAAATTCAACCCCTGAAACATTTCATGATTCTGTAACATATATAATTTCCATTGAAATTGAATTTTTTTTGTTGATTATAAATTTAATAAACCATTTAATATTATTTTTATTATTTTATATAATTCAACTAAGTTTCATAATATTATTTATCTAAAATTCATCCAAAACATAATATTAAAAAATATAGAATAAAAGACCAATGGTAAAAAATAAATGCCAAGTATTTTTTCAACCTCAATATAGAGTGATAAAAATACCCATTATCTTGTTGGGAAATTACATTTAGGAAGAGTTTCAATTTACATTTGTGTTTACTATTCATTATGTAATAAGAGACTCATAATGAGTTATTAAGAATTTTAAAATCAAAAACATATGTTTTTTGGAATGATTAATGGTTAATTTGATTTCTTGAGGGTGAATATCCAAATAATAAGATTTCATAACCACTATAATATTATGTTTTATGAAAAGATAGAGTTGATATCTTTCTTAACCTGAAACATTGAGCTTAATGTGAATTGTTATATTATACAATTATTATTTAATTTTGATAATTATAACAAAGAAGTTAAATTGGACAAATTAAAATGAATAACCAAGTTATGATATGTTTGTATAACATAATTATATAATGTTAACATATTTTGTTATTTATATCAAATAACTACATAATTATATTTTAAACTATTTCATACTTCAATAATGATTTTTCATAAATATATTTTTTCCTTGAATTCGGAGTGTGGACATTAAAATAAATCAATAACCATTTAGAAATTTTATTTTTTCCTATGAATATAATAATATTGTTTTACATAATGAGTAGTTTTTTATACATTTTATTATTTTTTTAAATGAAATTATTTATATGTGAATAGCGAAAAATTATGGATTTTAAAAAAAAATCATTCCATTTAATTAAACAACGAAATTAAAAGGTATAATTATTTATTGAATTTTATCATAAATTAATTATAGTATCCTTTTAATTTAAATATTATAACCAATTGAACATGAAAAAACAATGTATTGGATTTTCGTATGTTATCATTTTTCTACATCAATACAAATTTCTCTAGGAAATATTTTTTATATGATGAATGAATTTTTATCTTATTAAATTAATGTAATTAATGGTAATTTTTAGTTTTAATGGTTGTTATAAATTATAAATAAAATAATATATTATAACATTCATTTGGGAGTTTTTATTTGGTAATAATGTAATTTATAAAAACATCTAAATATACATTCCATGTTTTACATGAATATTAATTGATTCAAAAAAACTAAAATTTGTTTTAATGCATAGAATATTTATCATTTTTTTCTCTAATATAAATGTGTTTTTATTATAAATTTTCTTAGACTTTCTATATATTTTGTTAAAAATATTTTATATTATTCTTCATGAAATATACCTGGTATGGAAAAATATTATTATTTTTAAATACAATAATGTCAATATTTTACTAAAACATTTATTTTCAAATAAAATAAAAATATATATTATAATTTGATATTTTTATGTTAAATTTCAATTTATAAACCCTTTTAAAATATTGTAGAAATTATTAATATTTTTTTTATAAAATAATAACTATTAATTATTTTAAAACTACATTATTCTGAAATAAAAAGTATTGTTTTCAAAAAATTTAGTTTAAATTTTTATTTCTTTTTTGAATCTTACTTCAAATTTAATAAAATTGTATGCAATAATTATAAATTTTTTAAATTTAAAAAATATAATGTTACTAAACAAGTAATATTAGTTGATATTTATAATAAGAGTAATTTTTTTTGTTAAAATGTTATAAATATATGAAATATGCATTAAAATTTTAAATTTTGTTGTTGAAATTTTAATCATAAAATTTAAAAAATATTATGGTTATGAAAAGAACATAATTAAAATTATATTTTTAGAAACTAAAATAATGATATAAATATAATATCAAAATAATATAAAATAAAATAAAATAATAAGTACATACATGTTTATATAATCGTAATATTAAATTTATTTAACATTAATTTAATAATGAATAATTATTTATATTAAAAAAATTGAAAAGATTTACACAGATTCGTGGCCAACTCATCAGTGTATTTTTTAGAGCCATGTTCAACCATTCCTGGTGGTAGTTTGGATGGCCCGAATGGGAATGCAATGATCTTATTAACTTAATAGGTAGTATATTACCAAGAATAGTCCAGGTCCTATTATAATGACCCAAAATTATTAATAAAAAAAAGTGTAAGATTACACAGGCCAAGGGGATTTAAAAATTTGATAATGATACAATCCACGCATGTCATACTCTAGAAAAGCCACACTAAACTAATTCGTCATAAAGGACCACATGGAGGGCATTTCAATGTCCATTCTATGTGAAATAACATTGACCTCTAGATTACAATCCATATAAACAAGTGTGATACTTATATTGATTTCCATTACCTGGTCAAGAAATTAAATCAATTGGGGTAGAAGTATCTATAGAACATCCCTAGTCCACATCTAAAAATAATTAAATATATGTTCATAGTCCAATTATATCCATAGAATATTCCATCTACGGTGAACAACATGATTGAAAAAATAAATATTGACACGCAGTTCATCTTATATACAATTTCTATCCTAATGAAATATTTAAAATGACCTTTGAAAGATATATAGTGCATGAAAAATACACCACAAAAACATAAAAGTTTGGGTGATCCCAAAGGTGCTACATTGACATTAAATTTTATAAAGGGAGAGATAGGAGGAATCCAGCATATATTATTGATCATAGGTGGCTACCTCAGTTTAACTAAAATCTCCAACAACTGAACTACTTGATGATCAAAGTAGGTGATTTTTATGGACATAGTTTGTATGGAAATTTCAACATGAATACCTCTATGAATAAAAAATACACCAGTGTGATTGGAGGGGGTTTTCTTATAAATAACTTGTTCATTTTTAGCTATCAAGACAATATAGAGTTATTCTTATGTACCAAGAAATTATTGGTTCTAGATCATAAAAATCGTTCCATATTTAGTAATGAAAAGTATCAAGTCATCAATATGCCTATAAGATGATAAATACATTTTATAGATATTTCAAATGCATCCTCACTATTTCTATGTAGTTGATCATGAAATGAACATGTTATAGATATTTTCAGACTCATTTGATCCTAAATTATTTGGAAATACAATTCTTTCACCAATATTCCTCATTTCATAATGTGTTGTTAGAATGTTCCTCTATTTTCTCAAAAGGAGGAGTAACTGAGGGGGTTTAACAAATTATTCATTTAATATAAGAATCCATGTTGATTATTGGGAATCACCCATGGAATTTTAAAATGCAGAACTCTTCGGTATTAAAGTATCTAGTCATATCAGGCGTCTAGATGAGCACAGCATTGTATATTAATGAATAATTTTTAATATTTGTATGGGCTTGAGGTGGCACCAGGACATGAAGGCTATCTTTATTATCCATAAAATAGTACACTAACATGTCATCCATAATAGTTGGTATGTCACATATTTATAAAGGACTATCCATCCAGGTATTCTTCTAATAATTATGATTATACTATCTTCTCATAAGAAATCTTGAGTTTTTAAGGATACCATTAAAATAAGGTGTAATAGAAGTCCAAAAAAATGAAAAAAAGTAGAATTGATAACTATTAATCACATTAATTTTAAAAACATATGACAAAAGACCATAGATGTTTTAATTGAGGATAATAGGATCAATGTGAACTTATTAATAATCCAATCATTAAATATCTTCATATATTTGATTCTAAAGCCACCCAAAAAAATTTTATTAATGAAAACTATCCAAGAAACTATGATCAGATTTTTTTCATCAACAAAAACTATCCAGTTAATTTTCTTCTTTATGCATATGAGTTCACATAGAAAATTTCTTATCCAACAGTCGAGTGAAAAGGTGTAAACATTGTTTTATGTGATCACTGAGTTAATGAGGCACAACCTCCTGGTTTGATAATTAGATTTCCCATTCCATCTGATCATTTGAATGATGATACATGAATATATACAATCATGATACTCCCTCCCCACCATGCCATAATAAAGTTTGACTCCAAGATAAGTGAAGATAAGGGACCCATTTTTAGCTGCAAGGGACATGGTAATCCTATTTTGATTTCCATCTATTAATCCATCACATAAAACAATGAAACACATATTCCTTTTTTATTTATCATCTATCCACTTCCTCGTAATGTTGAAAAGGTCATTCATTGATGACATAGTTTTCAATGTGGATTTCCTGAAGAAGAGAATTTCATTAGTATATAATAAGTTACATAGGGTGAGGATATGTATTCTATCATTGATCGGTTTAAAAAAAGTAAATGAAGAGAGGAAAATAAATAATCTTTCCAAATATTCATTAGTTATGAAAACAAAAATCCCAGATAGTGGATCACCTTTCAAAAATCATCTTTTACTTTTAAAATATCCCCTATGAGAGCCATTAATAGGAATGGACATCATTTTATTTTTTAGATTAATGTTAATGGGACTAATGAGGACATATGAGAATCCAAACCTCATATATACTATAATAATGAAGATCCATTTAAATGTGTCAAATGATTTAGAATTGTCAATTTTGAGTAGAAATTTACCAGAATTTCTCTTCCTTTTCATCCGGATGATTTATTCCAAAGCAGTAATGAGGAAAATATGAATATCAAATCGGGAATAAAACCAAGATGATTAGTCGGGACATGCTCCCTGATGATTCACTGTAATATAGTCATCATGATTTTACTAATTATCTAGGGGGTGGTGGTTGAAATTTCAAGTGGTCTGAAGTATTTGATATAAATTTCATTACCCTTCTTGGGAGTCATAGAAATGATGATAGAGATATAACCATAGGGATTAAAGGCATGAGAAAGAAATACATGGACGAATTTATCATATAATCTTTCACAATATCATTGTAATACATAATAAACTTATTGGTGAAGCGAACTAGTCTATCAGCACTTTCCATGTCATGTGAAAAGAGGGAATCCTTAATTTTCTCTTTCGAATGGGCCATTGTAAGAGGATGGTTTTGATGTTCCATAATATAGGGGTAAATAATTCCAATCAACTATTGAGTATTGTCTATATCATTATAAGTGTAGATATTATTAATTGGATTAAAAAATAAATTTGAGATCTAACTTTCAGAGGTTTAAAGGTATCCATAAATTTTAATTTCCTTTAAACCAGCCTTGACCCTTTCTTCTTTCTTAATTGTATATAAATATTTCGAGTTTCAATCACAATACATTAGACATTTGATATTAGAATGATTGTGATCCAACGTTAACCTCACGACTAATAGATCATCTACCCTTTAATTGGATTGGAGTAAATACCGTGAAAGACTATTTAGGTGTTGATTAGTAATTTTATATATTTTTGGTTTTTTCGACCACCTTAATCTCAATATCAATATTAGAGAAATAATTATGACTCCAATATCCTAAAATTATTTTATAATAATTTTTTTTCAGCAATAATATGTAGAGGGCTGTGATTTTGAATATGCCTCCAAGGATCAATAATTACTTCCATGAATCCAAGGGCCACAACCCACACATTTTTAAAATGAAATGAAAGGGATAAATTCCTGAAAATTTGAATGAAATGTCAATCATCATTGATTTGTGATCTTAGTAATGTTTTGGTAAAGTGTATACAGAAATAGTAGAACCAGTACTCTCAAAAACCATCTGAAGAATATATCTATCCTGTTTACATGACTATATTCCATACAATGTATATATTCAACAATTAAATCCAACCCCTACTAATATAGTTTTATAAAAATGATATTGATCAATGAATGTAGAGATTTCAGAATATATAGATCGATTGAAATTAAATCGGGGTTTGTTTTTATTTTAGTAAGAGAATATTGAAATCAATCATAACCACCTATTTTTTTACAAAACATGTAGAAAAATATTAATGCTCATTCCAACATTTGTTTATTCTAATATTGGACGATGAGTAGACAAAATGGAAACCTCAAAATCAAAACCTTCATTGATTCATGAGATGTAAATCCATTTTTCATTTTTGATATAAGATGTAACCTATGGATTTACATGAAAAAATTCCCAAGGGTGGTCCATGATATGATCATGATATTTTTGTGAAAAAATTTGAAAAATAATGGACATCCTCTTAACATCCTTCTAATTGTCAACTGAAATTTCTGGTTTGGTGATGCCAATTAACATTGGATTCTATCCCAAACTATAATTTCTAAGAGGTTTAGCATAATGAAATTCATTATGAGTAGGAAATAGGTTAGTAAAGCTATCCTATCACTGTTTTCATTTGTGCATGGTTTTGAATGAAAAACTCAGCGTTGTGTTGAGAGATCATGGGAATATAGTGTATTGTTTAAAATTAAATACTCACACTTTTTTAATATGGGACAGGTGATGTGGGGTACTATTCACCCACATATAAAACAATCATTTTGTTTATACCCATTCGATCAATCACACAAAAATCAACTGATCATCTAGTTATTTGTCGTCAATATAAAAATAATGAACATTACTATTCGTACTCCTCCTTTTACAAACAATGTCGATGCTCCACCAGCAATCCTCATCATCTTCATCACTTTCCATGTCCTTAAAATGTGTTGAAAACATAGTAGTAAAAGACATTTACACAAAGCTCCATGAAACACTTTCCATACTCTAAGGATTCCACATAAAAAAATACTTACCCTTCAGACTACCCTTTGAATATTATCTATATAGATCGAACTACAATGATGATTTGTATTTGATAGGATGATTCGAAATATATTTAACAAGTATATATATATATATATAATATTATGCAATGTTTTTTAGTAACATCATTTGAAATTATATATAATTATATATATGTATGTTTGTATAAAATCATTTCAATTATTGTTTCCATATTACCATGTATGTTAGAACTAAAAAACCATTGAAAATTTCAAAATAGTAAAACATTATTTTATCTTCCATGGTTGTCACATTCAAAATATATATTATACCTCTAGGTTAGAACACAATATATATATATATATATATATATATAAATTTCAAGTACCCAATATAGTATGTTTATATATATTTACCTAGACCGCATATCACTTTCAAGAAAACATGGCTCTATCTCTCTATCCCCAACTCTCTAAAAACATGGTTATTGTTATAAAGAATGATATGTTTTATTTCTATAAAGTAAGGGGTTACAATATTTTTATATTTTATGATTATTTTTATATAATTTTTAACTGAGTAATGGTAAATTATTATATTAAAATATATTATAATTTTTAAATACAATTTTATAGGGTACTAATTTTATCAAATATTTTTTAAAATTTTAAATCCTTTATTATTTTTTAAATAATTATTATTTTATTAATTTGTAATTTATTTTAAAAACACTACAATATTATTTAAATGGGGATTTTATTTTTTTAGAAAAGTATATGTAATTATACTTTAAAACCCTTTATTTTTATAAAATATTATATTAATTGAATTTAATTATTCATAGATAAAATTTATTTCATGAAAAATAAATTGTAAGAAGTGGGTCATTATTTCAAAAATTAATTTTTGAATGGGACATTTTTTAAAAAATATAATTAAATGAATATTTAAAAAATACATTTGTGTAGTTTTATATTAATTACAAATGTATTTAATTTTTTAATTTACATGTATCATTTATTGTTTTATATAATGGATTAGTAATTTAAAAATATTATTATTTTATGTAAAATATTTATATTTATGTACTATTATATCATTTATGAAAAATGGTTTTTACAAACACATAATTTTAATAATAAAAAATTCCTTTCTTGAAGAAATTTAATAATTCAATATTTAAATATATATTTACCTAACTTGATTTTATTTTTAAAATAAAATTCCTCTAAAAATATTGGGATATAAAAATATTTTCTCACTAAAATAATTTATATTGTATTTTAAATGTTGATTTAGTTAAAATTAAAATATAAAAGGTACCACTATTTAATTTCGTTAAAAACATGAAACTTGGGTATCAACGGTGATTATTAGGAATGGGGAGAGATCCCACAACCTCAACTAGATTTTGTTGAAACAGTGATACAGTAAGAGGCGATATGGGTTTTTTAAATCTTGTATATTATTTTTGGATTCCACAAAAAATTATTGTTATCAAATGTTTGGTATCTAAAAAATTATGTACAAATTCAATTATATCAAAATGTTATTATATTTTTAAATAAAATATGTTTTTCATATTTATATATATTTTCAATGGTTTATATGTTCATTTTATATGGCATTATATTTTTTAATCCCTTAAGTTTTATGTTAGAAATTTATCTATCAACTATTAAAAATTAGGTATATATGATACAAATTAAAATTAGTTTATAAAGAGTAATCATAAAAATTAATCGAACATGTTTTTCAATTCACTAACTATATATATTAAATAATCACCATACAATTTCAATTTTTTAGTAGAATACTTACACGTTTCAAAGGAACTTTACTTCTATAATAAGAAATCATGATAGGATTCAACTAATTATGATGGTAATTCAAATTAAACATTAAATTTTAATAATGATTTTTTGTTTTCCTACAAAATAAATATTGTAAATGATCTCTGGTTTCATAAATTAATATAAATTTTTATATTTATATTAATAAAAAATGTAGTGAATTTTTAAATGGATTTAGGAGTTCATATATCGGTATGTTACACATGGTATAAATTGAATAGTTTCAGAAACATAGGATATTAAGAAGTTTATATTTAAGGATAATCTAAGAGATATGAATATAAATTTAAGGATGTATTTAATTATGTGATCCATAAGAATATATAATTTTATATATTCTAGTTTTACTTACTATGTAAATAAATTTTTTGAATTTCCTTAAGCATGATTAAAGAATTTTTAAGTTGAAATTCGTTTTATTTGGGGTAAAATGTCACATCGTAGAAATATTAATCATCGATTTCCACTTAAAAATTGTCTATTATATTTTTAAATCTAACAAAAACGAGTTATAATAAAATTATTCAATTTTGAAAATATTTTATCTAGTTTATATTATTTTTTATTATAAATTGGGAGAACATTTCCAGGTTATTTTATAAAAAAGTTAACATTTCTATTATATTTCAAAAATTACCATTTTTATGAAATATAATAATTCTGTTTTAATGAAAATAAATTATAAATTATAAATTTATATAAATTTATATATTCTTAAACCAACTAAAAGTTATTTATTATTTATATATTATTAAATTAAATTAAATTATAATAAACTATTTATATCTTATTTCGTTACTGATAAATACTTTTTAAAAATATATGCAATTATTAATTTCATTAAATATTATTTATTATTAAATATAAAATTTATAGTTCTTAAAATTTTATCTTTATACTATTATTTAATTTGGGTAAATTATTTTCATTTCATAATAATTTGAATCCATAATAGCAATATTTCATCGTCATTATCAAAATATAAAGATAAAAATCTGATAATAATAGTATATATTTATAATAATTATAAAGAATATTATGTTAAAATGTTATAAATAAATGAAATATGAATTTAATATTTATAGTTTTGGTGTTAATTATTTAGGTAAAAATTTTATAAATAATTATGGAAAATAAAATTACATATATATATATATATATAGTTATCTTATGAAATTTTTTTATTGTAATAAATAATATTTATATATTTAAAAAATAAAAAAATAATTATAAGTGCATATATGTTTTGATAAATACTTTATATATATATGTAACAATAATTATGAAAAAGTTGCATCAAAATATTTTCCAACCATTAAAAACTATCATAACAAACTCTTACATTATTTTGTTGGGGCTATGGTCGAACATATGTTGGAGTTAGCATGGTAGTCCCACAAGGGGGATTGAGTTTTGTGAGTGAATATATAGTCATTATATAGTTTGTAAATAGTGTAAAAAAAGGATCTCTTAAAGGGGGTCAGGTATGTTTTCATATCCCCACATATGTGAATGAAGTGTTCTAGGTGTAGAAACCAATGCCAGAATGAGAACATAAACGTAATAGAAGTATTATATATAAGATCTCAACACACTTTTTATATATAGAATAATTGGAGATGTTTAATTTATAACTTTGTTAATATTACATTTGGGATCATAACTGTCTAATTAAATAAATTCCAATCTTTCCATCATCCCACGATACATCACATAATTTAGAGCACCAAACATAATAATTCCTCCCCCATTATTCCCACAATATATTGAATATTGGCCAACCATCAATGGCAGACTCAACATTTTCCTTCTCCTTCCACATTAAGGAAATAAATGTATAGAATATCAATACACATCCCACCATGAAACCCGTCATCTAATGTCATGTTACCATTATGCCAAATTTGTATCCTTCAAACTACCCTCTAAAGGTTTTCACAATACATAAAATATCAATTGAAAGTGGTTCCTCTAAGAACTAGATAATTACTAATATATATATATATATATATATTAAATTTTATTTTTTATTGGTTTTTATTAAACATCCGAGAATATATATATATAATATGAAATTTATATTATCATATATTTCCACCCCACAAGATAGATCATGAACCCCAAATTAAAGATTTTAGAACCTTTGGAACACTATTATAACTTCTATGATAGTCATCTTCAATGTTTTTCTTTTTCATCATGGTTTTAAATTGTGTTATATATATATATATATATATTTGAAGTACCTTATGTGTTATGAATATTAATATATACACGAGAACTCATATTCACTTTTTAGAAACCCACATTCTAAGGTATATATCCCACCCTGTATTCCCACATGGATCATGCTTTCATGCATGGGTAGTGATCATTTATCATATTAAATTATGTGGATATAATATTTGGAAATTATATTTTTTTTATATTTATACCTTTAAATTTTTTATGGGTAAATTGTGTTACAAAAATAAAATTCTATTTTTTCACAACCACTTATTTTAACATTATAATTTTCTCTAATAGGAATTAAAATATTCTAAATCTATATTATATTCTGAAAAAAATAATACTCTATAAAAGAGTAACTATTTTCAATACATAACAAAACTTTATGTTAGGGTATTATACATATTTAGAAAAGTAAATAATCTCATATTTTAAAATTTTCTATCTTATTTATGGAAGCTATTTTAATGGATTTGAAATTTTAAGTGAAAACATTTATTTAATTCAATATGATTTTTATATATTTTATCAATATCTTTAAAAATAAAAATTGATTTTTTTCAAATTAATATTCTATTCTGATTTTTACTAAAAAATACAATGTATAGTGGAACTATTTTTATAATAAATGTCTGATACTTTTAGAACTATATTTTTCATGAATTATTTTATCTAAAGGTAATAGTAATAAAAAATGAAAATTTTTCATGTAATAGATTTATATTTTTAGACAATTATTTTATATATGGGAAATTATATTTCAAAACAATTAATTTCCATATAAATTAAACCCTTTCAAAAAAAATTATTTTTCAATGGTGAAATTAAATTTAAATATTGGATCCTTTTTAATCTAACATTAATGATTGTATTTAAAATTACCAATGGATTTTAATGATATTATTTTATACTTTTAAATATAATTTTAAGCATATGGATGTTAATATTGATTGTAGATGTTACTATATTTTATAGTGAAAGTGAATAACAATATTTTTCAATGAAGTGCATATCCCAAATTTTAATTCCATATGTATATATATATATATATATATATTATTAATGTGTTATTTGAGATGTGCGTATTTATTGTAAAGTATAACTCTTTCAAAATATTATATTTTCCTAAAAATTATTTGATATGAAATAATTTTATAACGAATATAATTTTGTATGTTTTCTAAAGGTTTTTTTAAAATTAATTAAATTATAATTGAAAAACAAATATTAATATTAATATAATGATCAACAGATGTGAATCGAATTTAGTCATGTGGTATAGGGAGTGAACCTGTAGAATCATGTGGAAAATGTTCAAAAATTGATAGAACATGTCTCCAAATGGATATATTAATGGTTACAAAGTATAACATCCTTTGAAAAAAATTTATTTTTATATAATTGAGGGTTGTAAATGAATTAGGTGTAAATGAAATTATTTTCAAAGGTTATTTTCTTTTGAGATGATAAAATGTTTTCAATGTGATATGTATATTAAACAGTTTTGAAACTCATTTTTACTGGTAATAAATTTTGACAACCCTTGAGTTATATTGTGAAAATGTATTTATCAAAAAAATTATTAATGACATATGAAAATATGTTTTCTAAACTGTATTTAAAAAGTTCTTATTATAAATATATCCAATACTTTTTGAAATACCTTTCTGATAAATTTTATGATAATCATAAATTTTAAAATCTCTTTTAAATGATTGATACATTGTTCAATAGATTTTGATTTTTGTAAGGAGAAGGAATTATTTAAATCATATAAATTAATATTTATTACACAAAATAAACTGAAATATATTGTAATGGTTTGTATTTTTCATCCAAATTTTTTCCATAAATAATCCATATCTTCTTAATGGATAGTATAATTTCATTTTTGTTTTTATAAAAAAATAAACATAGTGTTTTTTCTAGATGACTGAGGGTAAGTCTTGGTATATTACCATTAGTATCAAAGGATTGATTTAGAAAACGTTTGAGAATATGATATTTTTGGTTTATTGATAATATAAGAGATGAAAATTAATAGAAATGGTTTTTCATAAATATGTGAACAATAAAAATATTAAATATTTTATATTCTAGTTTCCCTATTCATAAAATGGAAATTCAAAATTTCATTACGCTCTAAGATTGAATTATGAGTGAGAAATTCATTTTATTGGGATGTACAATATAACATCATAGAAATTATAAGTATATTTTTTCATTTTTAAAAAATTATACTTAAATTTTCAAACCAACAACAATGTGATATATTATAATGAACCTTTTAAAAGATTATTATCCATAATCTTATTTTTTTTTGCAATGATTTATATAAAAATTTATATATTTTAAATAAAAAATTGTTACTTTTGTATTAATTTTCATGATATAATATTTTTTCAAAAAAATAAATTATATATTAATGTAAATAAAGTAATTATAATATATTTAATTAAATTAAATTATCTTAAAAAAATTTATATATATATGTTAGATTTATATTACTCTATTAAATTAAAATATGATATGCTATATCAAATTTACTTCTTCGATTAAAAATCATTTAAAAAAAGTAATTTCCAATTATTTTATAACTAAATTATTTATATACATAATATAAATAGAGAAAAAAATATAATGTTTATTAATTTATTATTAATTATTAATATATTTTCTTTCTGAAATAATTTTTTTCCGTAATTATATTTTTTATATCATATTTACAAAATATAATATTACTACTCTATTAATAATAATTGATATTATTAATAAGTAAAAAAATATTATTTTAAAACATCCTAATTCAACAATATATTCATTAAAAATATATAATTTTGGATTTAATATTTTTTAAAATTAAATAAACAGTTATGGTTAATGAAATAATATATTAAAAACTTTTATTCATATAAATGTAAGTGACATAAAAAATATAATATTCCAATTAAAAAAACAAAAATAAAATAATAAGTACATTTATGTTTAGAAAATCCCAATTATAATATATTTAACAGTATATAATAATATAGAAATAGTTATATTTAAAATAATTCTAATCATTTCAAGACAACCTATCCATCACAACCATTCAATTGTGGGAGACAAGATTGATCTAAAATTTTATTTGGTCTCGAAGGCCTACAAGGGGTTATGCTGATGCATGATCCTACCTAAGCAGTCTGTACTTCATGCATAATAAACCTAGAATAAAAAATTTAGGTTGTTGGGTTGGTCGAAATTTCTGTGTATGTTTGTATTTAGTGTTAAATGTAATTACCCTGGATCTAGTACGAGAACTCAGTTGTATACATAGTATTAAATATAATCACTCAACTTACTCACTTTTCTATGTTGGACTAGTGGTGATGGGTAATTATCACTAGTTATGGTATAAACTATTTTAATGATACATGATATATCAAATCAATTTATTTTTTGATCACCCTGCAGTTCATGATATCATTTACAGCAATGACCACCAATATTTCTCCTCTTTATTTTGAAGCAAGGATGAAGCTACACCAGTCATCGAAACTAGTTTCATCATCTTCAATCTCTTTTAACCACTCAAAAATCCTAGTGTAAAATACCTATAAACAATGCACCTGTAAACCCATCAACCCTATTCATGTTTCCATAATTACAAATTAATATCCTTTAACCAAACATATGTAGGTTATCAGCCTACATCGAACAAAAATAGCTATTTTTCTTCATGAGGAAGAATTTAAAGATCTAGATTAAAAACATATATAGAAAATAATAATTTGGAATGGTTTTTATTATCCTCATATGAATATATATATACATATGAATAATGGAATGTCCATTATCGATTCAATCTACCGCATAATATAGAATAGGAACCCCACATAAAAAAATTATAAAATTTGGAACATTGTTTTGGATTTCATCATAGTCATCATAAATATCGATCTTATCAGTCTTGTTTCATCAATATTATATATATATATATATTATGTTCTTGAAACTATAAAAATATTTATATGTAGACCCTACTTCACTCACCAAAAACACATGGACCACACTCTCCCCCTCCTTCTCTACCCACATGGAACATTATTTCATGAACTAGAAGTTCTCATTTCTGGTATTGAAGTATACTAATAATATATTTTCAAATTATAAAATTAATTATTTTTATAAATATTAAATTTTAAGGTTAAATAATTTTATTAAATGATATTATTTAAGTTAAAACCACATATTTTGAATAGATGTAATTTTATATAAGTGGAATCAAAATATTATAAAACAATGTTATATTCTTTATAAACTATTATTTATGAAAGGGTAATATATTTTGAAAACCATATTTAAAATTATGTAAGGAGTGATATTTTTTTAATAATGTAGATATTATTATATACTAAAACATATAAGTTTTTTAACAATGTTTTTTTAATCGAATATAATTTTTCAATGCTATAATTTTTTAAAAGACACTTTTTATTCAAAGGATATATAATATTGAATTAATATTTTAAAGTGAATGGTTTTTAAAATTTATTATGCTAATATTGTTATTATTTAAACAACCCTTCTTATTGGTATTAATTTTATATAAATTTTACTTGATCTATTAAAAAATATATATATTTATTAATTAATATAATGGAATTATAATTAATATATGAAATTATTCAATATAAATTATTTACATTTCTAAAATATTATAATATTTATAAGAAATTATATATTAAAACAACTTATTTTTAGATTAAATAACTCATTTCATAAAAGTAATTTTATTAACCGATAGAGAAATTATATTGACATTGTGTATTATTTTTGGTTCATCAATTTATTTAAATTTATTTAGATGGTCAAATCAATTTTATAGATATTATTTTTTTCAAGAAATATCAATTTAAAACATAAGATGATAATCAAGCTTATATGTGTGGCCATATTCTATTTTTACAATCTTATTCCATAATTTTTATGTCCATATGCGTCTTTTAAGTTCAATAATAATATATATTAGGTAATTTTTAATTTTTATGTATTTATTACACATAAGATATGGTGTTTTTATAAAATAATAATTCAAAAAAATTATAATATATAATGAAAATGCTCTTAAATAATATTTATGTAGATTATGAATAGATGTTTTACTGAAAATAAAGTTTGAAAGATAACCCTATATAAAAATGATTCTATTAAACATGGAACCTAGGAATAAAAGATGATTATGAGGAATTGAGAGTGACCCAATGGTCTCATGATGATATTCAAAAAATTGTGATAGAAAACATGGAAAATGTAATTCATAATTTTTCATAAGTATTTTTTCAACCATTGAAATTTCATTATTTTTTAGATGGTTTTTAACAAATTATGGTATGATACTATTATTTTCAATGGTTATAATGTTTTTAAACGAACTTAGGTTTATAAAGTGATTTGTATTTTAAATGTTTTTGAAATTATTTGTCATTTTATATAATATGAAAACCCTAGAATTATAGTTTGAAAATATATTTATCAAATGTTTTATATATGATATATTAAAAAAAATTCCAAATAGTTTTTAAAAAGTATTTTTAAAAATAATTTGTACTGGTTTTTCAAGAACCAAAATTAGAATTTGTATACTCACACAATATTTTACATTGTTTTTCACAATCACGTTATATTTTTTCAGAATGTTTGAATTTTTAAAGGATATATCAAGAGTGATTTAGAATAAGATATTTTGGATAATTCATATTAAAATCTAATGTATTTTATTTTATTCATTCTTTCTGTTCCTATAATGGAAAAGATCCTTATTTTTATATCACTAATTATTTTTAGATATTTTTATTTAAAACATATACTGTAAATTTTTAACCGATAGAGAGTGTGTGGGTCTTGGTATATTACAATATAATGAAAGTAAATATAATTTAATGCAATAATTTTTATTTCTATAAAAGGGGTTACATTGCATTTTTCAAACTAATATAAAATTAAACAATAAAATTAATATAAATTAAATATCTTAAAATAGACACTCAATTTTTATTAATAATATTTAATATAATTTCATATTGTCAACAAATTCTATTATCTTAATTAACTGTGAAAACAAAACAAATTACCGATGTTATGGTTATAATAGGTTTAATATTGATTAATCTAATTGATAAGGGATGTAATTCCACATAAAAATCTCACATTCTTCTTTTTTTTAAAATATGTAAACATTTTATTATATTATATTTATATAACTAGTAATTTTTTAACACTTTATCATGAAAATTACCTTATACAATTGAAATATATTATGTATTTCCATCTTGATCCCTACACTCCCTTAAGAAATAGAACATCATGTCCTCCCTTTTGAATTTTTTTTATTCTTATACCTTATCCAATAGATAAAAAACCTATTTTAGTCCCATAATATTTTATCCCAAATAATTCTATAAATTCCAACACATAAAGTCAGAATGTTTAATCCCATGAAGGTCAGCCAAGGAAAAGGTATAAATATAAAAAATGGAATATCATTAATTTTATCCAATGCATGTAAATAGTTTTATCCAGAACAAAATAATTACAATAATTTCATAAAAAATATTGACTAGTTATTATTATGACTGGAAAACCATATCTCATATCATTACAAACTAATGGTAAAAAAAGTATTGACCATGCACATGTTTTCACTATCACCTCTTCATAAATATCTGATTAGTCTTCCATCACCATATAGAATGGTTATTAATATGATGTAATTTATGTTAATATATTATATTGATGACATAATTATTATTTAGTAAATAAATTATATTATCATCCGTCATAGAATCCTTTCTATTGGTGTGATTCTAAGGGTTGTGTCTACGAAGGATAAATCTAGCCTTTATGATATCCCTCATGAAAAAGAAATTAGGGAAGCTATTTTTAGACTCAAATATAAGAGCTACCCATGTCTGGATGGCTTTGGTAATTTTTTGGTTCAATATTTTTGGGATATCATTCATGTAGATGTTTGAAGAGTGGTCATTCATTTTTTTAGAGGTGGTATTATTCCAAAAGGTTTGAATGCTATGTTCTTTTCCCCTATCTCAAATGTGAAGAATGCTAATGAAATTAACTGGTTCAGACATGTTTCCTTGGTCAAAAATATTTACAAAAAAATCAAAATTCTTTAGACTAGGTTATCAAGTATTTTAAGATATATTGTCACTGCAAATCAGTTTGGAATCATCAATGTGATATTTATTCATGACTGTCTCATTACTATATTGGATTGTGTGAATCTTCTCAAAAATTTAATTAGAGGTGGCAACATTACCCTCAAGCTGGACATCAGAAATGCTTTTGACACAATTGATTGGGGTTTCATATAAATAATCCTTGATATGTATAGCATTGAGTATGTTTTAATTAATTGGAACAAGTCTAATTTGCGCTCTTCTCACATATCAGTTCTTATCAATGGATTTTCCGAAGGTTATTTTGAATGCTCACGATTTTTTAGGTAGGGTATTCCTTTATCAGCTGTCATTTTATATATTGTTGAGTATTATATCAGTTGGTTTCTCTCTCATAAAGTTGGAAATGGAAAACTAAGGAACATTCATGGTGTAATGGGTTTGGTTTCCCTATCACATCTTTTATATGATTACGACATTATCCTCTCTACTCAAGTGGAAAAAATAAACATCAAGAACATCAAGAGATCTCTCCTGTATTATGATATGGTTTCTAGATAAAATATTTGCTGGAAGAAGTCATCTAATTATTGTGGAATAAATTTCTCTCATAATAGGAAGAATGAAATCACAAGAGAGATGGGTATTCATGAAGGATCCTGTCCCTTCAAATACATAGGGTTGCCAATATTTTGGGGAAGACCAATGGTTTGATATTTCTCTAGTATTTTCATTATGATAAGAAGGCAGATCTCATCATTGAATGTCATATCCTTATCCATGGTTCTCAGAGTCAGTCTTGTGAAATACATTATCATGTTACAACTAGATTACTCTTTCAGGTATACAAATGGCCAATTTCTTTACTCAAGTGGACTAATGTCTCTATCAAGAATTTCATTTGGAGTGGTAGCGTTAATGAAAGTAGTATCTCAACGGTCCCTTGGAACAAAGTTTTTTAAGCCTTATGATGAAGGGGGGTTGGTCATCAAGGACCATGGATGTTTTAACAATTCCATACATGCTGATTTTACTTGGAGGCTCTTGAACATGTACTCTGAGGCTCTCTCCTTTAATAGAGATAGATTCTAGTAGAGACTCAAAGTGGGGAACAATAATTACCTCACCTCTTCGGTTTGGAATGACCTCTATAATTGATGCTAATTCTCACTGTTTACTCTCAAGGGAGTCTCCCCTCTAATTTTGAAAATGAAACTAAACTCGAAACAAATTGGAATACTTGGTTCTTGAGGATAAATCGAATATGTATTTTGATTTATCAATCAATGATCAAATGGGCTGCATGGATGGTCTCTCGAATCAGATTGTTTCCATTGTTATGATGTACTTCCTTTCATCCAAGGTGTATTTTGTTCTTTGGATCTAGATTCTTATGAGATTATTTCATCCGAATGTTTTTATAAGAACATTTTGGCAGCATATATGGATTCCAATGGATGGTTAGGCTGAACAAGGGCTTTTTAAGGCCCTCTCAAGAATAGTTTTCTTAGAGGCTATCTAGTGGGAGACCTCCAACTAATGACCATCTTCTAAAGTATGAAATATCTATCTTATTAATGTGTGTTCAATGGCATCAACATAGGGAACAAATTGATCATTTCTTTCTCACTTCTATGGTAGCTTCATCAATGTGGGGGGTTGTATTCAACATCTTTAAAGTGTATTTTTTTCTCCCAACTCAATTAAGGGATTCATTCAATGCTGGCCGGATTCAAAACATTTACTTCATCACTTCTCTATTTTTCTTTCTAGTGATAAGGAACTCTTTCATTTTATATTATTTTATAGGAACAAGGCCCTACATGAACAATAGTTGTTCTGTGTGGGTGCTTCCATGGTCGTACCTCTCACTGCTTGTCATACAGTCACTGCTCTAAGAAGCATGTATTGTGAAAACTCCTTACATGATTTTTCAGTCCTAACTCAGGCTGGGGTCAAAGAAAAATTCAGACCACCTCTTGGCACTCTTGTGTTGCTCTGACAGCCTCCCTTCCATTGATGGGTCAAAATTAATTCAGATGGCGCTTCGAGAGGTAATCCGAGATCTTCAAAATTTAGTGTAGTTTTTAGGGATCATAAACGATGTGTTAATGGTTTTCTGTTGGGTTCTGTGGTTATTATTCCGCTCTTTAAGAAGATATTCATGGAGTTATCATGGTGGTGGATAAATCTGAATCCTGGGGATGGATCATGTTATGGATTGAATGTGACTCCACGTCTATGGTTCTTTCACTACGAACATGTTCTCTTCATCTTTCACTGAAGCTGACTTATCATTGGACAAGGTGTTTGGATATAATCTTATCCAAGGAGAATATTATTACTCATGATTATCGAGAGGACAATTATTTTTTGAATGGTATTAATAGAAATAGTGTGAAAGGTATAGATTTTTTTTGGGAGGAACAAATACCGGATGACATACTTTCTATTCTTAGGAAGGATCAATGTAAATCTCTGACATTTAGAATGGTGTAATTTTTTGTTTCTATAATAAATGGATCATGAATTTCTAGGAAAGGACTCAGTCTTCTATCCAATTAAATTATAATATCCAATATCCTTTTAATTAAATTTATTTAGTGAGAAAATTTAAAAAATCATCCATGTTGGTTTCATTCGATATTAATATAATTATAATGGAGTATAATCTCAAATTCCCTTCTTAGTGACATATGTTATGTTTAACTACTCTCTAATTTTATGAGGTATATTTAAATACCAATTGATTTTTATGTAATTAATAACATCATATTAATTTTATTTAATTTTAATTTTTTATTTCATTTATTGGGGTTATGATTTAAATGTTACAATTGTAGTAATGTGTCTACATCTCAATAAACATTTTTAGGGGGATTAATTATTTTTAAATTTGGAATGATGAAATTATATATTTTATCTCCTAATATTATTTTTATATTGTTAAGGAAATAAAAAATATACCTCTCTCTATGGTCGGATATATTTTTCATTCTTATAAATGTGTTATTAAGACAAATTATAGAATTTATTTTAACAATACATAAATTTTTCACAATTTTTTACCCATGTTTTAATTCATATAAATAAGTTTACAATGAATAATCTTTTCTCAATTTAAAAATGTACAATTAACTTGATTAATAATGTGAAATAAATCATTATTTTTATGTATATGAAATTTATTAAGTTTTCATACATCACGAAATATCATTAAATCAAAATTTCATTGATATTTTTCCATGGTATTTTTCAAAGAAATCATTTTAAATAATATATTTGTTGTTTTCTTATTTAAATTAATTTATTAAAAAATAGAAATTTTATTTTCTTGATGAAATGTTCCATAAATATATTAATGTCATTTTCATCCATAACAGTATCCATTAATTATAGTTTTGATATATTTGGAATAATGTACAATGTTACAATATTTAATAGTTATCAAACAAGTTTTTTATAATGATGATGAAATATTGATGAAACCCATTTACTTTTCTAGGAGTTTTTCATCGATGTAATGATAAATGTTTCTAGGATATTATTGCCTTCAATTAATATTTTATTATAATGTGATTGGTAGCTCTATTACATCACTCTAGTAAATAAAGTAATGTTATATATATTATGAGATGAATTGGCAAATGATATTTTTTCCAAGACAAAAATATGGTGCTGATGAGGTTGTTCAATGACTAATGGTGGGTAACATGAGATTCTCACAAATTCGATGCTGGAAGATGGGTCAATTCCCATGACTAAAATCTGATGAATTTCATCATGGGTAATATTAATATAATATTTACTTCATAATTAGTACAATAAAAAATTTCTACACTCTAATGATATGTTCTTATTCCATGCAGTATTCTCATGGACCATGATATTCTCTTCTCTAATGAGTCATATATAATGAACTAACAAATATTCATTCCTGCATTCAGGTTTATGATCTATGAATTATAGAGAATATTTTTTTTTATTTTATACTAATGATCTCATTATCGTATTACTATCTTATTCTCCATTATAATCAATTATTGATATCACCAATCATTACAATTACTAATAATAATGCCTTATATTTATTATGTTTTCCTTTCAATATGATGAGATAAAATATTATATGTATGATATGTATATAATGTAAACACCCCACCCTAGTAGCCACGTGTTGGTTGTTACCTTATAACATTGGAATAAGATAAATGGAAACACATTGGTATAGATAGAGCAGTTTAGTAGTATTAGAATGATACATACTTGAATATCACATTATAATATATAAAATAAAATATAACATATTATTTTTCGTGAGTTATTTATTAATCAGTTTTGAATATCCCATGATATCAATAATAATACCCTTCCGTGCATCCTATAAAAATTAAATATATGAAATTGATGAGCTATAATTATTTATATGCTCTCTAAACAACAAATGTGATCATGAATAATTATGGAATAATCAATATAAAAATGTAAATAACTGAAATACATTTCATTTAATCAATAATATAATGTCGATGAATAATATAGAATAAATAAATAATGATAAGAAATGACATAGAAATAATAAAATGAACATGTAAACATTCAATAAGTATTAAAAAACAAATAATCACATAGAAATCAATAAATATTCTCATAATGATGGAAGTCATAATGTTTAGTATTATAAAAAACCATAAATGACTCATTCTAAGACACCATTGAAAAATGGTGTTTGTATTATCAAAATACCCAATAAATTTCATCTCTCAAGACCTACCAAGGATCAAAGTGTGTATATTTTTCCCAACCCCTCACATATTATTTCCAATTAACTCCTACTTTGAAAGGGTTGAAACTAAATAAATATAAACACTCTTATTGAAACCCTAGAATTCAAAATCATAATAAATTCACCAGCCATTAAACATAATTATAAAATATTTTTTGTAATATGGTAATTGGTAATATAATAGTACCTCAAACATCCAAAATAAAAAATAAAGTTGACATCAATAAAACATATCATCATTTTAGTGTAAATAAAATATGTGTCTTTTAATTTCTTAATAAAAACACTATAATAATTTTTTAAAAACATTCATAAAGAAAATATCATTTCCACTATTAATTCACATTCATAATACAAATATTTAAAAATATTTAAAAAATATTATGTTAATATATGTTTTTAATTTTATAAAAAAAATTAATGTATTTAATATTCCTAACATTGGATAAATCATTACTCATGATATAAGTAAGAAAGTTATTATATTAAAACATTTTTTAAAAGAATTAAAAGTTCATATTTTAGAAAATGGTTATAATATAGCATTGAAAACATTTTTTAAAAAGTGAGACATTGGTAAAAATTTATTTAGAAAATATTTTGGAAAAAAATTTATAATATTTTTGAAAAATATAAATATGGATGAAAATGGTATTTCAGGCATTGGGATAAATGAACTCAGTTAACAAAAAATAATTTATTTGAGCTATTTTGTAATTAAATAGATGAAAATAAAATTAAAACATATAATATATTAAAAAAACTATAGTAGAGGAAAAATAATGTGTTTATTTAAATAATTATCATAACATTTCATCATTATAAATATAATTGTGAACAATTCGGACAAATAATGATATTTTAACAAAAACCATTACCAATATTGTAACATATAAAATATAATCCCTATGATGGAAACAACATAAAATGAAACATTAAATACCATAGAATAAATATTAATTACATAAAATTTCATCAGTGCTTTATATACACATGACACAAATAAACCACATGGGGAATATGATGTTTTTCCCATGAATGTACATTTGAGAAAATAAACCCTTACATCAAGTCATATTTTTATTAAATTGTTCTATACCTCCCATAAATAAGAATTTATTATTTATATTTATATTATAAAACAATATACATATTATTTATACATTATATAATATTATTATCGAATATTATGAATTCTTAATAAAAATTAATTATTAAGATAACTATTTTGTGAGATAATTTTTCTGTTTTTCATGTATGGTTTGGTTTGGTAGTTTTGGTGTTTTTATATTGATTATAGTTACATCATTTCCATAATTTTAAATACAATATAAATATTATTAATAATTATTATAATGTTTTTTATTATATTTCATTATATTTATATATGGGAAATGATATTTATGATTCTTAGAGACAATATACTGTATAAAAACATGATCATTGTCACTATTTTTTTTAATAGATGGAACCTAATAATGTTATGTAATATTTAACCATTAAAAACCCATTAATATATAAAATATATCACAGAGAAGTAGAATCATATACTCAGATATATATATATATATATTAATATAGATTTCATTATAAAATGAAAGTATTTCACATCTCTTTGCGGATGCCATTGTCCACATATACACATGAAGGACGCTTTTTTCATTTTATTTAATTTAATGAAGGTATATGCAATATTGTAATTTAAAAGTTATTTATATTTCAGAAATATATTATAAATATTTTGAATCTATAATTATATCCATACATTTGGGTCATTGATTAAAAAAATTCCATTAGTTCATAATGTGATATTTCATTGTACACATGATCGATTGAAATATTCGAGGTAAATAAAAAATATGAAATTTTCATATTTTTTAATATTTTTAAATTTATTATTAATTTTATTTCAAAGTGGATGTTACGTTTGATGGCGTACCTAATACGCAAAAACATGTTTCTTTGAAATCTTATGTTGCAAAATAGTAATATAATATCATTATTTTAAATGGTAGTTACACCTATCTATTATATTGGCTGGAACGAACAGAACTAACTACAAAATAATTATACATGTTGGTAAAATATTTTTACATTTATCCAATAAATTATAGTGGCATAAAATGTGAATGAATGTAATTTACTTTAAAAGGTTGATTTATTGCCTTTTAATGGAGAAACCTATTTAAATTTAGTTTTTTTAACTTTATATGTACTTTTTGACAAAAATAATTTCTTCTTTAGAATGCGGAAATTAAAATTCACTTTGGGTAACATTTTAGTATATTTTGATAAAATTCATTTTTTGATGAATAGTGAAAAATATTGTATTTTAATTCAAAAGTAAATTTCAATCTAATTTATTTATATGGATATAATATGTTTTTAATTGTTTTTAAAGTATAATTATATTATATTTTTACCATTTATTCAAATATTGGTCAAAGGAATTAATTTCAATTCGAAATTGGAAAATAAATAAGTGTCAATCATTTGATATTTAATATTTCTAAGAAGAACGGTTTTCATTTTGACAATGAGAATTAATTTTAAATTAATGTATGCCACTTCTATGTTTTGAATTTCAAAAAATTTATTTTATATTTTTAATCAGTAGTTCCATATTTTATAAATAGGTTACTTCTATTTCTAGACATTATGAATATTTACTTCACTAAAAATTTTATTTACTATGGTTAAAAGGTAGATCTGGAAAATAATGGTAAACAAATATTATTATAATAATATTAAATTGCCCTATCTTATAATATAATCGTATTAGTTGATAAATATCTGACCATGGGCATCTTTGGGTCGATTTTAGCACCCAATGGGGACACATGGGAGTGATAATGACACATTATTTTAATTAAAATATAGTAAAGACAAAAATGACATAAAAAATATTTTTTAGTAAATTAATTTTTTCATATGATAATATAAGTTATAAATTCTAAAATTAATATTTTTTCAAAAGATAATATTATTTTCTACATCAGGGTATTTTTATATAATTTTTAGGCTTCATATAAATTAAATTATATATAACACAATAATGATGCAGTGTTTTCCTCGTTAATAAAAGATCTAAATAAATAAGATTATAAAGATAATAATAACGTCCAAAACCTATTAAATTATTATAGGATTATTTAATTTCTACAATGAGTCATCTTATATTATATAGTGATATGTTTTTATTCTTTATAAATCATAAATCATTATATAATAAAATAATAGTTTCACACTTTCCTAAAGAGCCCCGCATCCCCCTTATAAAAATCATTCTCCTCTAACCCATTACTCACTCCTGTAGGTACCCTTGGATCTTACATCCCATGAACAAATAATCTCTAATCGTCCCTCTATAACATAGAGGATCCATAACCTAGGTAGAAGGCATATCAACAAACCCTTTTGGTTAAACCAAAGAGAGTTACCTGATTTAAAGGTAATGTGTTATCTTAAGTTCTTTTGATTTATTTTACATATCCAACCCCTAAAATAATTTTATTTATTTATTTAATAACAACACAATTATCATAAATATTCTAGTATTATGTTATGATAAGGATTTGAGTTCCATTTTTAGACACCTCCATCTAAGGGGAAATGAACATGCTATTTATGTGGATGGAAAACTAACGCCTCACGAAACGACGATTTATTAATTATCTCCTACCCCCTTTCATGGTGTCAATTATGATGTAAATTTATTTAAACCTAATATATATTATGTATATGTTTTCTTTATGATTATTTATTTTTCATTTATAGCATACCCTTATGGTTTCCATTATGGTTAAACGTGATAATTTTATTTTAGGATGTGCAGACTACTACCCCCACAATGGGATATGACTCGTTAATGCCATATATTGGACATATAAATGATTGATTTAAGGATATTATATATGCTGATATACTTGAATTATAATATACCTAGGTATAATTATTATTTCATTCCATTAAATATAATACAGAAATGAAAGTAGCATTCATGCATACATACAACTTACCATCTCCATGAACGGTGAATTTCATTTCTTACCTCAAAAAATTATATACAGTTATAAATACATATATATACTAGATATGTAATATATATATGATATTTAAATCAATATTATATTTCTTTAGACAATTTAATTTTGGACACATAGGAAACATGTAAATATAAGAAGTTAATTTTTGGCTGAAGTACCAAATATCGACAAAACGACCATTATTGACTAAAATGATTACATAATGTTTATAACATGGTAATAAGTGATATAAAAGTAATAATAAACATGAAAAAGGTTTTAAATCATGTATAAATTTACTTATGTTTATTATTCACGAAGAACAAGCAACAATCAAGTCAAGTCGAACACGAGATAGGGTGTTTCTTATCTCACTTTTAATTCCGTGAGATTTCTGTTATTTTCCACTTATTTATTGCATGTGGTGTATTTTTTTACTGAAATTTGATATAAAATATCATTATTATATTTATATTCGTGGTATTTTTTTATTCATTTCGTGGTTATTAACTTTTTGTCTTACGACTCGATTGACTACAACATGGTAAGGGATTTTTATCTCACCATTTATTTCTCTAAGATTCATACTATATTTTCTTCCATTTAATTTTGTGTGGTGTATGTACAGACCATGATTGTATTAGTTTTGTAATATACATTAATTTATTGGTATATACATCTTCATTGTATGACCCTTTTTCATGGGGTGTAGGTTTCATATGTTTCAAAATAAGTGAGGGAATCTTTCACCCTCTTTTTAAAAGAATCCATTTATGTTAGGTCTTTTAATTTCCACTTTATTATGTCGGTATATGTTATTAAATATCCTTATTGTTGTAAATTTTTTGTAAAAGAGATGAGTTACCATTTTATCTCTCCTAAACTCATTTTATTTATTTTAATGTGACATTTTTAGGCTGTTGAATTTCAGAAAGGGATTCTTTTAACCCAATTTCTATTCCTTGGGTTAATAATATAATTCATAATTATGTCATCATATGATTATGTGTGGAATCAATATATATTTATTTATGTTATAATTTATACTCCCCTCTATGTGGATATACATTTGATACACTTTATCACTCCATTGATAAATTCTCAAGTCATCGAAATGAACTTGATAATAGTAATTTTAACTCAATTTCCATTCATTGTGATAAAAATCCAAGTCATTGGTTTTGTCTTAAATAGAATATGGTTGAATGTCCTATGATTGATTTACACTGAATATCCAATTATATTGAGTGTATTTATATTTGTCACACATTACTATGTATTTGATTTATCCATAATCTAAGGATACAGTTTTAGGAGAGTTTTCATCTTAATTTACATTCCAGTGAGACTTCATTGTTGTTATGCACCAATTATGTATTATATGGTGTATATACTATCCATTGGAATATTATATCATGAATCCATTTATTCTCATGACATTATAATGTTTTGATTTAATGTTATTGCTCGATTATTTGTATTCAAGCATCTCTCATTTTGTTAAAAACTCTTTTACTAAAATATCATTTTAAAGGTTTTAATGATTTTTTCTTCCAAATATCTCTCAATAATATCCATGTTTTTAAAATTGTTTTTAGTATTTATCAATATGTAAATTAATGTTTTCAAATGACAATTCATTAAAAACGTCAATGTTCTATGGGACACATTGATCAAAAAATAACATTATTAAATGTTTTAAACGGTTTTGAAAATGCTTTGATAAAGCATTGATTATATCAATATATTGAAAATGACATGTTGTCATTGCAATGTGGATATTTAATATTTCCATTATTCTTGTTTTATGTGTTATGAATATGTTATCTTTACTGGGAATTGTTTACGTATACGGGTGGTTCCATGATAAAGCCAAGGATGGTGAGCCTGAGATATCTCTCCAATTCATTGGGTAATGTGATGGAGGAAAACTTTAATGATTATCCTAAGAGATTTTGGGAATATATTGTGATGAGTATTCCAAATGAGACTCCTTATGTAGTTGTCATAGTTATAATGTTTGTATGTTATGATTTCCAAAAGTTACCTTTATGATTTATGATTTCTGTGTGTTATTCATAAATTATATGATTTCTTAATGTGTGTTATGATTGAGTGGTATTGGATTCATTGTTTTGTTTTTATTGATAGGATAATGTTTTCTTTCCTTAATTTATAACCCTTACTGGGATTTTTATGCTCATCACATGTTTTTGAAATGTTTTCCACATGACTTAAAGATTAATAGGGTTAAGGATGGGATCAAGGAATGTTCATTTTGTCTAAAACATTGAACTAGACAAGTTTCTTTTTAAGAGTTTATTATTTTATGAAAAATTGATACTATGTAGTAGTGTCTACTTTTTCATATTAAAGTAGTTATGTAATAGTTATGTCCTAATTCTCTAAAACACTAAACCTGAAAAGATTCTCAATTTGAATTCTATACATAATTCAAGACAATGTAATGGTTAAGTCCATGTCCTTATAGTTAGTATCAGTGGTCGGTTTAGTGAACATTAGAGGTTAGGGTGTTCTTTAAACATAACTGACATTAACATAACTGTTAAGATTTTAGAAGGAGTCATATTTATTTTTGATAAATTAATTGATTTTAAGATAAAATAAATAATTATTTCTTAGTATTTACCATCCTCATAAGATATTATATGATGATTTTACTGAAATACTCACATTTACTTTTTTCGTTTTAGTAAATGGCTGGATCTAGTAGGAAACCAAGTAACAATGGATGGGAAGAAAACTGTGATGGTTTTCAGTATGATCAACTGAATGAAATGGGAGTTGCAATGAGAACTATTGAGGTTATTCTCAACCTACTATCTGGAGTAATGATTTACCACAAGAACCTTGGTGATTTTTATAATTCATCATATATGTGAGAGAAAAATCCCAAAAGAATATCATGTAATAATCATAATGGAATGTATATTCAAAAACCTATGTGTAATGGATGTGAAAAAAAACACATTGGAAAATGTTTGAAATAGACAATAAGATGCTATAGATGTGGAAGTGAATTTCATAAAGCATGAACCTTCTGTGGAAAAAGGATGAATCCAGTTGACTCTAGGAAAGGGAAAGAATTTCTTTCTAGGAGATTAATTGAATGTTTTAAATGTGGTGTGCCTGGTCATTATACAAATATATTTCCTACGTAAAAGGTGCGGGAATGGTATCACCAAGATCAAAAAAATATATGTAAACAAATAACTATTTCAATCCCAATTGAAGAAGAGGAAACTGACAATGACCAATGAAAGGTATGTATTATTTGATAAATTATTTTTTAACATTATTTAATCGTAGAATATGATTCAAGATTTTGTTTCTAGAAACGAAGTATTTTCAAATTAGTTGGAATGGAATGGATAATGGATCATGAATAACATTGAATGTGTAAGAAATCAACATATAAGGGATTTAAGTGTTATGGTAGATTTTAGGATGGTGACCTTATTAATTGTTTTATGGTCGTTTTGATGATGGGGTGACGTTAGAAGTCTTTTTATAGTATCTGTAACCATGATGTTTGATAAATAAAAATATTATTAAAGGAATTATTATATTGTTTTTTGTGGATATATTTATAAAGAACTATTTGTGTTTATATGATCCTGGAATTTGAGGAAATTACAAGTAAATACATTTTGGGATGAAAAATGAAAGTTATTAGATACACTTTTTGGTTAAAATATGCTATGGTTAATTTTTATGAATTTATCACTTTTTGGTAATGTTATAAACATATATAGTTTTTGAAAAATGACAACACGTAGACCGCGTGACAACTGGTTGCATTGGACAAAGCTATGAGTATCGTACCCACAACCAATGTGCGATTGGGATTTATCGCCTACCACTAGACTATGTGATGATCGTGGTTAGTTTGACTACTTCAATTTTTGATATATGATTTTTTTATTCAAGAATATGTTTATTTTGGTTTAACTATGGAAACAATTAACATATCATAGAGAATATGTGATAATGTTAATTACTTTTTAATATGAGACCTTAAGAGTAACAAATATTATTTAGAGATAAATGATAAGATTTATCTTGAAGAATATGTGATTAAATACTTCTGAGATTTGTGTTTGAATATTAGATCTGATTAATTTTTAAAAAATTATGGGAATTTGATTATTGAAACGTATTTTTTGAACATTACGTATTGTTTGAAATTTTTTTGAAATTAACAGTAGTTTTTCTTTTTTAAAATTTTATCATTTTTGGGGACTGTTTGATCTTCTACTAATAATTTTAGATTTGGTTATTGTATAATTTAATTATAAGAAGATAGATCATCTTTTTTGGATTATGTTATTCTCTTGAAGTTGATTATGGTGCTTTCAATGTGAAAAAGTCATCTTGAATACTCATCGTTTGAAGAAACAATGAGTTTGTGGTTGGAATTTCGTAATGGATGAAAGACTACATGACAAGTACGTATGTTTCCTTATATTTTTAGTTATGATTATAAATAAAAATTTCAACTTTTTAAAAAGAAACTTAAAATTTTTTTGCCTATTAAATTTCACTACTAGGGAATCAAACACCGTTTAACCCATCAAAATTTTGTGATTTTATTGTTGTTAACATTCACCTAATCATGTTTTCTTTCACTCTCCATCAAAACATGATTATTTGTTTTATCCTTCATATCCAAGATTTCATTTAATTCTAGTATATTTTGACTTGGGTGACCTTTTCACTTATCTTTCTTTATTTTAATTTGATAGATTTATTGACTTTATTTCTGATGTAGGACTTTGAATGATGTTTCTGAGCCCAATTTTAAAATTACGAGGACGCAATTCCCATAAGGGGGAACGATGTAACATCCCAGTTAAAAAATGAATACTAAATATTATTATTTAATAATAAAAGTAAATTAATTATTAATTTTTCTGTAATGGGGATTCTATGTTTGATGGCATACCCAATACGCAACACCGAGTTTCTTTGAAATCTTACATTGTAGAATAATAATATAATATAATTATATTAAATGGTAGATAATTCCTAGCCATTTTATTGGAGATAATGAACAGAACTAATTTCAAATTGAGTATACAAATTTGTTAACTATTTTCACATATATCCAATAAATTTTATATACATAAAATGTGAATGAATCAAATTTTCTTTAAAAGGTGGATTTACCACCTTTTAATAGAGAAACCTCATTAAATATTGTTTTGGAAACTTTTATATGTTATTTTTGACAAAATAAAACTATTCTTTAGAATGGGGGCACCGAATTTCACATTTGGTAAAAATTTGGTATTTTTCTGATAAAATTCAATTTTTGATGAATAGTGAAAAATACTTTATTTTAATACAAAACTGCATTTTAATCTAATTTATTTATATGGATACATTCTATTTTTAAAATTTTTTAATGTTTAATTGGAATATATTTTTACCATTTAATCCAATTTTTCTTATTGGAATTAATTTCTCTTTGAAATTGGACATAAACAAGTGTCAACCATTTGATAGTTAAAATTTCTAAAAAACACACTTTTCTTTTTGGCATTGGGAATTAATTTTAAATAAATTTCTATCACTTTTTCTGCATTGAATTTGGAAATATGGATTTTGTATTTGTAATCAATAGTTTCATATTGTATAAATAGATAGATTTTATCTTTAGACATTATGAATAATTACATTGGTAAAAATATTATTTACCATGTTAAAAGGAGAAATCATGTAAATAAGGGTAAACAAATATTATTATAATAACATAAAACTATGCTAAAATTTTTCCTAATGAAATATGTTGATACATATCTGACCATTAACATCTTTGGGACGATTTTGGGACCCTATGGAGATACATGGGATTGGTAATGAGACTTTTTTTAATAAACATAATGTAATGAAAAAAATGACATAAACACATATCTTTTAATAATTTATTTTTACATAGATTTATGTATGTTATATTTTCTACTATAAATATTCTTTGGAAAGATAAAATTATTTCCTACTTCATGGTAATTTTTTTATAATTTTTAGACATCCAATAATTTATATTAATTACGACACAATAATGATTCACTGTTTACCTCATTAATAAAATATTTAAATAAATAATATTAAAAAGATTAAAATAATGTCCAAAACCTGTACATTTCTCATTAGATGATTTTATATCTACCATGAGTCATATTATATTCTACTTTAATATGTTTTGGACCTTTAGAAACTGAATATCAATATATAATAAAATAATAGTTTCACACATTCCTAAATAGCCCCTTCTCCCCCTTATAAAAAGACCTCATCTATAGCCCATTACTCACACCTCTAAAGACCCTTGGATCGTCCAAAACCATTAAATATAAGCTCTCAAGATCCCTATCTTCAACTTAGAAGCTTTAACTTAGGCATAAATTACATAAATAAAACTTTTTTGTTCAAACCAAAAGGTGTTGTCCGATTTAAAAGTAGTGTATTCTCTTATGTTATTTTGTTTAATTTTATTTCTACTTCTCCTAATCTAATTTTATTATTATATTTTATTATAAAACTAGTATAATAAATATATTAGGATTTTTTTATAAGCATTCAAACTACACTTTAACAAACCTTCATCTAATGGGTTAATAACATACTGTTTTTGTTTTTGGAAAACTAACGCCTCACGAAATGATGATTGTTCAATTATCTTCTACTACCTCTCATGGTGGCCATTATTATGGAACTATATTTTTATATGACATAGTTTGTGTTTATTTTTTCTTAATTATTATGTATTTTTCATTTATACCATACCATTTTGTTTTCCATTATGGGAAAACGTGATAATTTCATTTTTGGAAGTGTGGACTACCTCCCCCTCAAAGTGATATGACTTTTTAATGCCATATGTGGGATGTATAAACGATTTAATTAATGATATTATATATGATATTATACTGGAATTATAATATTCCTATGTAACATTATGTTTTAATTCCATTAAATATGAAATAGAAATGAAAATAGCGTTTATGCGTACGTTCGGCATACCGTCTCAATGAACAGTGCATTTCATTTCATACCTCCAAATGTTATGTAAATTTATTTTTACATATATATACTAGATATATAATATATATATTATAACTAAAACATTAATATCATTCTTGAGACAGTGTACTTTTGACCACATAGACAACTTGTAAATATAAGAAGTTCGTTTTTGTCTCAATTTTCAAATATCGACAAAACGACCGTTATTAACATCAATTATTACATAATATTTATAACATGGTAATAAGTGATATAAAATGAATAATAAACTTGAAATTTTTTATTAATAATGTATCAATTAGCTTTAGATTATTATTCAGGATGAACAATGAACAAACAAGTCATGTCGGACAAGAGGTTAGGGGTTTCTTATCTCACTTTTAATTCAGTGAGATTTCCATTGTTCGCAACTTATTTATTGAGTGTGGTGTATTTTGAACTCCCTTTTGATATATATTGTGATTATTATATTTATATTCATGGTATTCCGTGATTCATTTTTTGGTTATTAACTATTGGTCTTATGACTCGATTGATTAAAACGTGGTAAGAGGTTTTCATTTAACTTTTTATTCCCATGATATTCATACTATATTTTCCACTTTTTTCTTTTGTGTGGTGTATATACTGCCCATGATTTTATTAATTGTGTAATATACTATAATTTATTGGTATTTAAATTTTCACTATATGATCCTTCTATCATGGGGTGTATGTATCGTATGTTTCCAAATATGTGAGGGAATTGTTCACCCTCATCTTTTTAAAAGACTCCATTTTTGTTATGTCATTTAATATACAATTTCTTATGTCGGGATATGTTATTGAATATCCTTATTGATGTAAAATTTATGTCCAATTTATGAGATACCATTTTCTATCTCATCAAATCATTTTCTATATTTTAATTTGATGCCATTATGCTATCGAATTTCTATAAGGGAACCTTTTAACCTAATTTAAATTACTTGGGGTAATCTTCTAATTCATAAATATTTAATTCTATGATTATGTGTGGAATCAATATTTATTTATTTATTATGAAATTTCCTCTCCCATTTGTGTGGATATACATTTGATACAGATAATTACTCCATTGATAAATTCTCAATTCATCGATATGATCTTTATAATAGTAATTTTAACTCAATTTCGATTCAATGAGTTAAACATCCAAGTCATTGGTTTTTTCTTAAAAAGAATATGCATGAATGATATCTAATTGATTTACACTGAATATCAAATCATATAGAGTGTATATATATTTTTCAGACATTATTATATAATTCATTTATCCTTAATCTAAGGATACAGTTTTTATAATGGATTTCCACTCAATTTAAATTCCATTGAGACTTGATTGTTGTTATGCACCAATTCACTCTTATTTAGTGAATATACATTCCTTTGGAAAATTATATCATGAATCCATTTATTCTCATGATATTATAATGTTATGATTTTATGTTATTCCTCAATTATTTGTATTCATGCATCTCTCATTTTGTTAATAACACTTTAACTAAAATATTTTTTAAAATGTTTTAAATATTTATTCTTATAATTATTTCCAATTAATGTCCATGTTTTAAAAACGGTTTTTAGGATTTATTTTTATGGAAATTAATGTTTTCGAATGGTGACTCATTTAAAAAACTCAATGTGGTATGGGACACATTAATCGAAAAATATATTTATTAAATGTTTTAATTGTTTTGAAAATGGTTTGATAAAGTATAGATTTTGTCTGTACAATGACCTGATATGTTTTAATAGAAATGTGGAAATGTTATATTTCCTTTATTATTGTTGTATATGTAATGAATATGTTATGGTTTTTGGGCATTGTTTACGCGTATGGGTGGTTCGGTGATAAACCGAGGGCAGGTTAGCCCGATGTGGCTCTCCATTGCATTGGGTAACGTGATCGAGGTAAATGTTAATGTTTCTCCTAAGAAATTTAAGGAATATACTATAATGGGTATTCGAAATGTGACTCCCTACGTAGTTATGATAGTTATAATGTAAGTATGTTCTGAATGCCATAAGTTATTTTTTTATTTATGATTTCTGTGTGTTATTCATATATATTTTGATTTCATAAGGAATGTTATGAGGGAAAAGTATTGGTTTAGATAATTTGTATTTATTGATGGGATAATGTGTTTATTCCTTATTTTAAAACCCTTACTGAGCTTTTTATGCCCATCCCATGTTTTTGAAATTTTTTCCACACGACTAAAATGTAACGCCCCGACCCCAGCTACCCAGAGTCGGTGCATTACTTCGTAACATTGGCATGATAACAAAAGATCAAGTCTCGAAAGACCGATTAGTTCAGTAGCCTTGGAAACACTAGATACATTCATAAATGTTATATTACATCATAAAGTGAAAAACTATTAACAAAGTATTCATAGTCCACACTCATATCCTCTTCTGACTATCCCTGCAGGTCATTCATAAAATACTTCTTCACATCCTAGAAAATATTAAAACATTGAAAGGGGTGAGCTCAGATTCTCAGTAAAGATAACAATATTGCAGAAGCTTTCATAAATAAACACAAACATTTAAGGCAATGTATAACTAAAACAAAATCCTTTTAAACATGAACATCAACATAATATGGAAAAAGTAAAAGGAGATAATGCCATTTACTTCTTCACATGGATATTCTACTGGTCGAATAATCACATGCAATATTAATAACCACTTTCATAATGATGGAATGCCTAATGCCAGACATTCTGAAACATTTTGTCAAGGCCTCGGACAAGACGTCTAAAATGATTAAGGCCACGGCCAAAATCACAAATCAAATGGGGAAAGGGCCTCGTCAAATTCCACATCTAGTTGTCTCATGAGACCTACCGATGCATCGAGGATATATAGCGGGCTCCACCTGTCACTTATTAAGTCCAATGCATTCCTCATATGAATAGGTTTAAACATATCATAAACCATAACATAATCGTATCAAATAAAACATGTATAAAGGAAACATAACATTTCCACATTTCAATCACAAGATATCAATACAGCACATTGATATAATAAAAACGCTCTCAAAACCATTTTCAATACCAAAATAAAAGAAAGTTAAAACTTTGTATTTATTTTTCATTAAAAAAAATGATGGCTTGTAGAGGAAGCCGAAACTCAAATAATGGTCACGGCGGCAGAGAAGTCATTGTCACCACATAAGTACGGAAAGAAAAACATTCCCTTTTTGTCTTTTAGTAAAACTCTTCGTATAAAAAAGATTCTTTTGAATAAACGTAAAAGTCAAAGGGGTTTATACACCGTATAAAAGAAAGTTGTGTATAAAACCAAATATGCCTCAATGAAAGGAGATTGAGACTAAGTCCTTAAAAATATCATTTTAAAAATAAAATAGGTCTATTATGTGTATTCACTATAGGTACACATAAAGAATAAAAAATAAGAAATAATAATATCATGACATAATTTGAAAGTTGGAGATTAACCCAAATAATGGAAGTTGGGTTAAAAAATTCCCTTACCTTGCGTCTTGTCCTGACTCGACCATTCTTTAACCTCCTGAATAATAAACTAGAGTTAATTTCTATTTACTTAAGAACATTTTTTATGTTCATTATTCCTTTTATATCACTTATTACCATGTTATGAACATTATGTAATTATTTAAGTTAATAACGGTCATTTTGTCAATCTTTGGTACTTGAGTCAACAATAAACTTCTTATAATTACAAGTTGTTTATGTGGTAGAATATCCATTATCTCCAGAGTTATATTCATGATTTAGATGTCATATATATCATATATATCCAGTATATACATTCATTCATAATATTATGTAACATTTAGAGGTAAGAAATGAAATGCACCGTTCATGGAGACGGTAAGCCGTACGTACGCATGAACGCTACTTTCATTTCTATTTCGTATTTAATGGAATGAAATCATAATTATATAAAGGTATAATATAGTTCCAGTATAATATCATATATAATATCATTTACTCCATCCTTTATACATCCCACATATGTCATTAACGATTCACATCACTTTGAGGGGGCGGTAGTCCGCACTTTCTAAATTGAAATTATCACGTTTACCCATAATAGAAATCATAAAGTATGCCATAAATGAGAAATACAGAAGCATATGGAAAACATAAACATAATATATATATCATATATGAAAATAGTGTCATCAAAATGGCCACCATTATAGGTGTTAAAAGAATTTGAACAATCATCGTTTCGTGAGGCAGTATTTCGCCACCCACAGAAACAGTATGTTCTTTAACCATTAGATGAATGTGTGTGTAAGTGGAAACTAAATCCTTATCATAAAAACATCCTAGTATATTTTAGATACTGGTGTTGTTACAAAAGAAAGGAATGAAAAGAGTTTAAGGGGTTGGAGAAGCAAAATAAAACAAAACAACATTAGAGAAGACATTACCTAAAAAATCGGGTAACTCTTTTTGAGTTGAGACAAATGCTTCCTTGGGAAGAATTATTCCCAAAGTGATGCTTCTAGGAGTAAGTGAGGGATGTTGGGAGAGTATGTGGGCAGAGGTTGGCCGAGCCAAATGGCTTTAAGGTGTGAATAATGTGGGAGTGGTGGGGGCCTTTTATAAGTGGAGAGGAGGGGCACTTTTGGAAAGTAATGAAATGTTATTCTATTATACAATTATTTTCGGATTATAAAGGTCCCACACTTGTATAATTATAGGCTAAGGTGATAATGTTTCTAAATCCCCTCATCCAATAGTCTTTGGACAAGTGTAAGCCTTTGATTTAACATTATCTTCTCATTTTAATTAAATCGTTAAATAATGAGGTCATCGCTGCATCATCATGATGTCATAAATAATTTAATTTATTTAATGTCTAAAAATTAAAAAAAATACTATGATGTAGGAAATCTTTTTATCTTTCCAATGAATATTTATAATAAAAAATATGACTTTTATAACCCCATGTAAAAATTGTTTTAGTAAAACATTTCATGTTTGTGTCATTTTTTACTTTAACATTAAATAAAAGGTATTTATGTCATTTTCCCACTAAAGTTGCTCCATGGGGTACCCAAGTTGACCCATGGATTTTATGGGTCGGCCATTACTCATCAAATTTGAGTAGGACAAGTTTCAAGCTCATCTCATATTATTAAAACATTATTTTTACCTTAAACTATACTAATTACCTATAATCGCGATTAAGAACTTAAAAGTTACTATTCAACAAAAAATTATTTTAATCTCATTGAACCAAATTTTACTTCTTAATGACAACCATGTATGTCGGATTTTTTAAAATAAAATCACATAAGTGGTAATATTTCATTTAAACGAAAAATCAGTTATTTAACTACCACTTAGTGGTTTCACTATTCATCAAAAATTGAAGTTTTTCAAAACAACACCAAAATTTCACCCTAAGCTATAATTGATATTACGAATTCAAAAATGATGTCTATTTTATGAAATTACAAAAAAATAATTTTCATTAATTAATTTTATAATTAATTCCCGCTGTCACAACAAATAGCGTGTTTTTAAGAAGCAATTTATACCAAAAGATTGACAATTGTTTATGTCCAATTTCAAAGTGAAATTAATTCTAATGACCACCATTGGATAAAATGGTAAAAATATATTCTAATTATACTTCAAAACCACTCAAAATTATAACTTATCACTATAAATTATTTTGATTAAAAAAAGTTGTTTTAAGTATTTTTCACTATTCATAAAATTTTGAAGTTCTCAGAAAATTACAAAAAATTCAACATAGGCTAATTTCAATATTAGGAATACAAAAATGAAGTCCATTTTGAAATATAAAATTTCTATAAATTTAAAAAGTGGTTATTACTATTCATAACGGCTACTTTTATTAGTTGTAGTGTGTTAGAACTCGATGTTGCATACAATGCAAGCTATTACATTATTGAATGAGAAGCGTGTCATGGAAGCTCGGGGTGTAACATTCTCCCCTCCTTCAATAAATTATGTCCTCACAATTTGAAATTTTTCTTTGTAAATAAAAGGTTGAAAAGAGAAAATACCTTTGTGGAAAACCCACATCGGAAATAAGATTAATAAAATTTAGCCTTAATAAGAGGGAAAGGGAAATGAAAAAGTCACCACCCAATTATGATCTCGATTAGGAGAACATTGGTGGAAATTAAAGACATATAATTGGATGAAAAACGTAAATATTTGTAGGGAGTGATTGAGGTCATCAATCACAATCAACTATCAAATTGAGGGCCTCAAAGACTTCAATCTATGTTGATTTAAAATATCATCAGTTCAACAAGACATAAGGTATTAGGATAACACATTTTTTTGTTTTAATATCCCTTTACTAAAGTTTAAGAATTAATTTATTCATCGAATAAGAGATAGGTATATATATATTTATGCTTGAAAATTAGAGTTTCAACCATCAACTCATATTTCACTCAAAAAGATAATAGAACTCAAAAATATTATACTTATCCTAATTGTATAAGGTTCCAAATGTTAACACATACCATTTAGATTAGTAAAATTATTTTGTAATAACCATGGAATTCCTGTAGGCTAGTGGTAGGAAATAAAGGCCTGTCACACTATGATTGTGGGTTCGATTCCTGCAGCTTTGTCCGACACGACGGGTTATGCCCCACCCTGCAGGTTGTCCTTTTCCTAAAACTATAGTATTATAATATTCAAAAATAATCTTCATAAATTTTTATCCTTAAACAATACTATCCAAAGATCAACTTAATCCACTCCAACCTTTATAGTTATCCAAAATACCTCTATCCAGACTTTCTCTAAAAGGTCTCTTAATTCCAAAATCAATTTATCAGATTCCCCAAATAAAGTAAAGTTTCTCTTATTGTCACATACTAAAAATATAATTACCTTCATCATATTAAAACTTTACTGAAATCAACAAGTACTGCAGTACAATCCTTATATATATATATATCACATTATTCGAATAACCAGAATATAATCCATGAGTCCAAAGGCACCAATACATTAATTATTTTTCTTCAACTGTAGTAACAGCATAAAATTGTCCTTGATCCCTTGGACTTTTCTGAGGTAAGTTTCCCTGACGCTTAGGGCATTCATTTGCATAATGCCCCACTTCCCTACAATTGTAGAATTCAACATTGATAGCCTCTTTCTTTCCCTTTCAATCACATGCCTGGTGACCTTTTTCCCCACATTTATAACAAACTCACATTCCTTTTAGACAAGTACCAGGGTGATTCTTCCCACAATTATCACATAATAGAAAATCCTTCTTTCCCTTTTTCCCTTTATCTGTCTCTTGTTCCACCATTATCTTCTTCTCTTGCTTTACTTTGTTGTCATAATACTTAGAGAATTCCATTTCTGTCTTGATAGCACATGAGAAAATATCTTCGTATGTTGAGAACGATTGCGATACTAATGATCAACGGAGAAATGGTTTTAACCCATCAAATAAACGATCAATCTTACCTATTGGGTTACGTATATAATCTGCAGCATACCTCACTAACCTTGTAATGTTGGCCTCATACTTTGCGACATTCTCATCCTCCTTTTGTTTCAGACTCAAAAATTTCCTTTCCATATCTGCTCTATGGTCATGAGGAAAGTATTTTACTATGAAAAGATCTTTGAACTCCCTCCATTCCATATTCGATATGTCATCATCTTCCTTTGTGTTTTGAATCAATGACCACCATTTATCAACATCTCCAGTGAGGCGGTAAACTGCCATGATAACCTTTTCCCTTTCACTACTCCCCAAGGCGTGGAATATTTTATCTAAGGAGTTTATCCATTGCTCAGCTACTAATGGATTTGTACCCCCATTAAATGTTGGTTGTTGTTGCCTCATGAAGCGGTCTAACATTGATCCTCCACGTTGCGGATCAGGGTGCTCCATATGAGTAAGGTTATTATTCATAACCTAAGTGAGTTGTCCCAGTATGGTAATAAGTTGATCAGCACCAGTTGTATCTCCAGCTCCACAATAATTATCTTGAGCAGGAGGGAAATCCCTACACGGAGTGCGTGCATTGATACGGTTTCCATTCCTTCCACAAGGCGCCATTTCTAAACAATGGCATAAACTATATTAGTTTATAAATCAAAATACATAATTCCATACTTGTAAGATACTTAACATAAATTGAACTATTTATGGATATAATCCATAAAAATGTTTTCTTTTAGGAAGTATATACTCATAACCCTTCATAGTGGTTTATAAAGAAAATGAGAATTATCCAAAGCATATCCCCCGGGAGTGTCGTAACCAAGAGTGCAGTAAGGCCCGTTGTCGTGCACCAGTTCCCGTTCGAGTCTAGCTCAAAGCGGTGTTTTCGGGTTTTACCCCTAGGTACATCTGTGCCAGAGCCGCCTCTACTTGCTCGTTTCCAGACAGGGACGTATTGCTCGGAAAACTCACAAAATCTCTATAATACCAAAATTATAGGAATTTCTTCCATACTAATCCTTAATGTCTATCTTTGGGCTATGTGCTCTAATCAGATTTTAACTAAATCCAGCTTCCAAGGTTTGTACTAAACTGCCTCTGATACCAACTGTAACGCCCCTACCCCAGCTACCCAGAGTCGGTGCATTACTTCGTAACATTGGAATGATCACAAAAGATCATGTCTCGAAAGATCGATTAGTTTAGTAGCCTTGGAAACACTAGATACATTCATAAATGTTACATTACATCATAAAATGAAAAACTATTAACAAAGTCTTCATAGTCCACACTCATATCCTCTTCTGACTATCCTTGCAGGTCATTCATAAAATACTTCTTCACATCCTGGAAAATATTAAAACATTGAAAGGGGTGAGCTCAGATGCTCAGTAAGGATAACAATATTGCGGAAGCTTTCATAAATAAACATAAACATTTAAGGCAATGTATAACTAAAACAAAAGCCTTTTAAACATAAAAATCAACATAATATGGCAAAAGTAAAACGAGATAATGCCATTTACTTCTTCACATGGATATTCTACTGGTCGAATAATCACATGCAATATCAATAACCACTTTCATAATGATGGAATGCATAATGACAGACATTCTGAAACATTTTTTCAAGGCCTCGGCCAAGACGTCTAAAATGATTAAGGCCTCGGCCAAAATCACAAATCAAATGGGGAAAGGGCCTCGGCCAATTCCACGTCTAGTTGTCTCATGAGACCTACCGATGCATCGAGGAGCTATAGCGGGCTCCACCCGTCACTTATTAAGTCCAATTCATTCCTCATATGAATAGGTTTAAACATATCATAAACCATAACATAATCGAATCACATAAAACATGCATAAAGGAAACATAACAGTTCAAAATTTCAATCACAAGATATCAATACAGCACATTGATATAATAAAAACGATTTCAAAACCATTTTCAATACCAAAATAAAAGAAAGTTAAAACTTTGTATTTATTTTTCATTAAAAAAATGATGGCTTGTAGAGGAAGCCGAAACTCAAATAATGGTCACGGCAGCGGAGAAGTTGTTGTCTCCGCATAAGTACGGAAAGAAAAACATTCCCTTTTTGTCGTTTAGTAAAATGCTTCGTATAAAAAATATTCCTTTTGAATAAACGTAAAAGTCAAAGGGGTTTATACACCGTATAAAAGAAAGTTGTGTATAAAACCAAATATGACTCAATGAAAGGAGATTGAGACGAAGTCCTTAAAAAGATAATTTTTAAAATAAAATAGATCTATTATGTGTATTCACTATAGTTACACATAAAGAATACAAAATAAGAAATAATAATATCATGACACTATTTGAAAGTAGGAGATTAACCCAAATAATTGAAGTTGGGTTAAGAAATTCCCTTACCTTGCGTCTTGTCCTGACTCGACCGATCTTTAACCTCCTGAATAATAAACTATAGTTTATTTCTATTTACTTAAGAACCTTTTTTATGATCATTATTCCTTTTATATCACTTATTACCATGTTATGAACATTATGTAATTATTTAAGTTAATAACGGTCATTTTGTCGATCTTTGGTACTTGAGTCAACAATAAACTTCTTATAATTACAAGTTGTTTATGTGGTAGAATATCCATTATCTCCAGAGTTATATTCATGATTTAGATGTCATATATATCATATATATCTAGTATATACATTCATTCATAATATTACGTAACATTTAGAGGTAAGAAATGAAATGCACCGTTCATGGAGACGGTAAGCCGTACGTACGCATGAACGCTACTTTCATTTCTATTTCGTATTTAATGGAATGAAATCATAAATATATAAAGGTATAATATATTTCCAGTATAATATCATATATAATATCATTTACTCCATCCTTTATTCATCCCACATATGTCATTAACGATTCACATCACTTTGAGGGGGCGGTAGTCCGCACTTCCTAAAATGAAATTATCACGTTTACCCATAATGGAAATCATAAAGTATACCATAAATGAGAAATACAGAAGCATAAGGAAAACATAAACATAATATATATATCATATATGAAAATAGTGTCATCAAAATGGCCACCATTATAGGTGTTAAAAGAATTTGAACAATCATCGTTTCGTGAGGCAGTATTTCGCCACCCACAGAAACAGTATGTTCTTTAACCATTAGACGAAGGTGTGTGTAAGTGTAAACTAAATACTTATCATAAAAACATCCTAGTATATTTTATATACTGGTTTTGTTACAAAATAAAGGAATGAAAAGAGTTTAAGGGGTTGGAGAAGCAAAATAAAACAAAACAACATTAGAGAAGACATTACCTAAAAAATCGGGTAACTCTTTTTGATTTGAGACAAAGGATTCCTTGGGAGAAATTCTGCCCAAAGTGAGGCTTCTTGGAGTAAGTTAGGGATGTTGGGAGAGTATTTGTGCAGAGGTTGGCCGAGCCAAATGTCTTGAAGGTGTGAATAATGTGGGAGTGGTGGGGGCCTTTTATAAGTGGAGAGGAGGGGTACTTTTGGAAAGTAATGAAATGTTATTCTATTATACAATGCTTTTAGGATTATAAAGGTCCCAAAATTTTATAATTAGAGTATAAGGTGATAAGGGTTCTAAATATCCTCATCCAATAGGCTTTGGACAAGTTTATGCCTTGTATTTTACATTATATTCTCAGTTTATTTAAATCGTTAAATAATAAGGTCATCGCTGCATCATCATGATGTCACAAATAATTTAATTTATTTAATGTCTAAAATTTTTAAAAAAATACTATGTTGTAGGAAATATTTTTATCTTTCCAATGACTATTTATAATCAAAAATATGACTTGTATAACCCCATGTAAAAATTGTTTTAGTAAAACATTTCATGTTTGTGTCATTTTTTACTTTAACATTAAATAAAAGGTATTTATGTCATTTTCCAACTAAAGTGGCTCCATGGGGTCCCCAAGTTGACCCATGGATTGTCTTGGTCGGCCATGACTCATCCAATAGGAGTAGGACAAGTGTCAGCTCATCTCATATTATTAAAACATTATTTTTACCTTAAACTATACTAATTACCTCTAATAGCGATTAAGAACTTAAAAGTTACTATTCACCAAAAAATTATTTTAATCTCATTGAACCACATTTTACTTCTTAATGACAACCATGTATGTCAGATTTTTGAAAATCAAATCACAGAAGTGGTAATATTTCATTTAAACAAAAAATCAGTTATTTAACTACCACTTAGTGGTTTCACTATTGATCAAAAATTGAAGTTTTTCAGAACAATGCCAAAATTTCACCCTAAGCTATAATTGATATTACGAATTCAAAAATGATGTCTATTTTATGAAATTACAATCATATAATTTGCATTAATTAATTTTATAATTAATTCCTGTTGTCACAACAAATAGAGTGTTTTTAAGAAACAATTTATATCAAAAGATTGACAATTGTTTATGTCCAATTTCAAAGTGAAATTAATTCTAATGACCACCATTGGATAAAATGGTAAAAATATATTCTAATTATACTTTAAAACCACTCAATAGTATAACTTATCACTATAAATTATTTTTAATAAAAAAGTTGTTTTATGTATTTTTCACTATTCATAAAAATTTTGAAGTTCTCAGAAAATTACAAAAAATTCAACATAGGCTAATTTCAATATTAGGAATACAAAAATGATGTCCATTTTGAAATATAAAATTTCTATAAATTTAAAAAGTGGTTATTACTATTCATAACAGCTACTTTGATTAGTTGCAGTGTGTTAGAACTCGATGTTGCGTACAATGCAAGCTATTACATTGTTGAATGAGAAGCGTATCATGGAAGCTCGGGGTGTTACATTCTCCCCTCATTCAATAAATTGCGTCCTCGCAATTTGAAATTTTTCTTTGTAAATAAAAGGTTGAAAAGAGAAAATACCTTTGTGGAAAACCCACATCGGAAATAAGATTACTAAAATTTAGCCTTAATAAGAGGGAAAGGGAAATGAAAAAGTCACCACCCAATTATGATCTCGATTAGGAGAAGATTGGTGGCAATTAAAGACATATAATTGGAGGAATAACGTAAATATTGGTAGGGAGTGATTGAGGTCATCAATCACAATCAACTGTCAAATTGAGGGCCTCAAAGACTTCAATCTATGTTGATTTAAAATATCATCAGTTCAACAAGACATAAGTTATTAGGATAACACATTTTTTTGTTTTAATATCCCTTTACTAAAGTTTAAGAATTAATTTATTCATTGAATAAGAGATAGGTATATATATATTTATGCTTGACAATTAGTGTTTCAACCTTCAAATCATCTTTCACTCAAAAAGATAATAGAACTCAAAAATATTATACTTATCCTAATTGTATAAGGTTCCAAATGTTAACACATACCATTTAGATTAGTAAAATTATTTTGTAATAACTAGGGACTTCCTGTAGGCTAGTGGTAGGAAATAAAGGCATGTCGCACTATGATTGCGTATTCGATTCCTGCAGCTTTGTCCGACGCGACCGGTTATGCCCCACCCTGTAGGTTGTCCTTTTCCTAAAACTATAGTATTATAATATTCAAAAATAATCTTCATAAATTTTTAACCTTAAATAATACTATCCAAAGATCAACTTAATCCACTCCAACCTTTATAGTTATCCAAAATACCTTTGTCCAGACTTTCTCTAAAAGGTCTCTTAATTCCAAAATCAATTTATCAGATTCCCCAAACAAAGTAAAGTTTCTCTTATTGTCACATACTAAAAATATAATTACCTTCATCATATTAAAACCTTACTAAAATCAACAAGTACCGCAGTACAATCCTTATATATATATATCACATTATTCTAATAACCAGAATATAATCCATGAGTCCAAAGGCACCAATACATTAATTATTTTGCTTCAGCTGTAGTAACAACATAAGATTGTCCTTGATCCCTTGGCCTTTTCTGAGGTAAGTTTCCCTGACGCTTAGGGCATTCATTTGCATAATGCCCCATTTCCCTACAATTGTAGCATTCAACATTGATAGCCTCTTTCTTTCCCTTACAATCACGCACCTGGTGACCTTTTTCCCCACATTTATAACAAACTCCCATTCCTTTTAGACAAGTACCAGGGTGATTCTTCCCACAATTATCACATAATGGAAAATCCTTCTTTCCCTTTTTCCCTTTATCTGTCTCTTGTTCCACCGTTCTCTTCTTCTCTTGCTTTACTTTGTTGTCATAAGACATAGAGAATTCCTTTTCTGTCTTGATAGCACATGAGACAATATCTTCGTATGTTGAGAACGATTGTGATACTAAAGCTCGACGGAGAAATGGTTTTAACCCATCAAGGAAATGATCAATCTTACCTCTTGGGTTACGTATATAATCTGCAGCATACCTCGCTAACCTTGTAAAGTTGGCCTCATACTTTGTGACATTCTCATCCTCATTTTGTTTCAGACTCAGAAATTGCCTTTCCATATCTGCTCTATGGTCATGAGGAATGTATTTTTCTAAGAAAAGATCTTTGAACTCCCTCCATTCCATATTCGATATGTCATCATCGTCCTTTGTGTTTTGAATCAATGACCACCATTGATCAGCATCTCCAGTGAGGTGGTAAACTGCCATGATAACCTTTTCCCTTTCACTACTCCCCATGGCGTGGAATATTTTCTCTAAAAAGTTTATCCATTGCTTAGCTACTAATGGATTTGTACCCCCATTAAATGATGGTGGTTGTTGCCTCATGAAGCGGTCTAACATTGATCCTCCACGTTGTGGATCAGGGTGCTCGTGCCACGTTGCAGATCAGGGTGCTCCATACGAGTGAGGTTATTATTCATAACCTAAGTGAGTTGTCCCAGTATGGTAATAAGTTGATCAGCACCAGTTGTATCTCCAGCTCCACAATAATTATCTTGATCTGGAGGGAAATCCCTACACGGAGTGCGTGTATTGATACGGTTTCCATTCCTTCCACTAGGCGCCATTTCTAAACAATGGCATAATCTATATTAGTTTATAAATCAAAATACATAATTCCATACTTGTAAGAAACTTAACATAAATTGAACTATTTATGAATATAATCCATAAAAATGTTTTCTTTGAGGAAGTATATACTCATAACCCTTCATAGTGGTTTATAAAGAAAATGAGAATTATCCAAAGCATATCCCCCGGGAGTGTCGTAACCAAGAGTGCAGTAAGTCCCGTTGTCATGCACCAGTTCCCGTTCGAGTCTAGCTCAAAGCGGTGCTTTCGGGTTTTACCCCTAGGTACATCTGTGCCAGAGCCGCCTCTACTTGCTCGTTTCCAGACAGGGACGTATTGCTCGGAAAACTCACAAAATCCCTATAATACCAAAATTATAGGAAGTTCTTCCATACTAATCCTTAATGTCTATCTTTGGGCTATGTGCTCTAATCAGATTTTAACTAAATCCAGCTTCCAAGGTTTGTACTAAACTGCCTCTGATACCAACTGTAACGCCCCTACCCCAGCTACCCAGAGTCGGTGCATTACTTCGTAACATTGGCATGATCACAAAAGATCATGTCTCGAAAGATCGATTAGTTTAGTAGCCTTGGAAACACTAGATACATTCATAAATGTTACATTACATCATAAAATGAAAAACTATTAACAAAGTCTTCATAGTCCACACTCATATCCTCTTCTGACTATCCCTGCAGGTCATTCATAAAATAATTCTTCACATCCTGGAAAATATTAAAACATTGAAAGGGGTGAGCTCAGATGCTCAGTAAGGATAACAATATTGCGGAAGCTTTCATAAATAAACATAAACATTTAAGGCAATGTATAACTAAAACAAAAGCCTTTTAAACATTAAAATCAACATAATATGGAAAAAGTAAAACGAGATAATGCCATTTACTTCTTCACATGGATATTCTACTGGTCGAATAATCACATGCAATATCAATAACCACTTTCATAATGATGGAATGCATAATGCCAGACATTGTGAAACATTTTTTCAAGGCCTCGGCCAAGACGTCTAAAATGATTAAGGCCTCGACCAAAATCACAAATCAAATGGGGAAAGTGCCTCGGCCAATTCCACGTCTAGTTGTCTCATGAGACCTACCGATGCATCGAGGAGCTATAGCGGGTCCACCCGTCACTTATTAAGTCCAATTCATTCCTCATATGAATAGGTTTAAACATATCATAAACCATAACATAATTGTATCACATAAAACATGCATAAACGAAACATAACATTTCAAAATTTCAATCACAAGATATCAATACAGCACATTGATATAATAAAAACGATTTCAAAACCATTTTCAATACCAAAATAAAAGAAAGTTAAAACTTTGTATTTATTTTTCATTAAAAAAATGATGGCTTGTAGAGGAAGCCGAAACTCAAATAATGGTCACGGCGGCGGAGAAGTCGTTGTCTCCGCATAAGTACAGAAATAAAAACATTCCCTTTTTTTCTTTTAGTAAAACGCTTCGTATAAAAAATATTCCTTTTGAATAAACGTAAAAGTCAAAGGGGTTTATACACCGTATAAAAGAAAGTTGTGTATAAAACCAAATATGACTCAATGAAAGGAGATTGAGACGAAGTCCTTAAAAAGATAATTTTTAAAATAAAATAGATCTATTATGTGTATTCACTATAGTTACACATAAAGAATACAAAATAAGAAATAATAATATCATGACACTATTTGAAAGTAGGAGATTAACCCAAATAATGGAAGTTGGGTTAAGAAATTCCCTTACCTTGCGTCTTGTCCTGACTCGACCGTTCTTTAACCTCCTGAATAATAAACTATAGTTAATTTCTATTTACTTAAGAACCTTTTTTGTGTTCATTATTCTTTTATATCACTTATTACCATGTTATGAACATTATGTAATTATTTAAGTTAATAACGGTCATTTTGTCGATCTTTGGTACTTGAGTCAACAATAAACTTCTTATAATTACAAGTTGTTTATGTGGTAGAATATCCATTATCTCCAGAGTTATATTCATGATTTAGATGTCATATATATCATATATATCTAGTATATACATTCATTCATAATATTACATAACATTTAGAGGTAAGAAATGAAATTCACCGTTCATGAAGACGGTAAGCCGTACGTACGCATGAACGCTACTTTCATTTATATTTCGTATTTAATGGAATGAAATCATAAATATATAAAGGTATAATATAGTTCCAGTATAATATCATATATAATATCATTTACTCCATCCTTTATTCATCCCACATATGTCATTAACGATTCACATCACTTTGAGGGGGCGGTAGTCTGCACTTCCTAAAATGAAATTATCACGTTTACCCATAATGGAAATCATAAAGTATACCATAAATGAGAAATAAAGAAGCATAAGGAAAACATAAACATAATATATATATCATATATGAAAATAGTGTCATCAAAATGGCCACCATTATAGGTGTTAAAAGAATTTGAACAATCATCGTTTCGTGAGGCAGTATTTCGCCACCCACAGAAACAGTATGTTCTTTAACCATTAGAAGAAGGTGTGTGTAAGTGTAAACTAAATCCTTATCATAAAAACATCCTAGTATATTTTATATACTGGTTTTGTTACAAAATAAAGGAATGAAAAGAGTTTACGGGGTTGGAGAAGCAAAATAAAACAAAACAACATTAGAGAAGACATTACCTAAAAAATCGGGTAACTCTTTTTGATTTGAGACAAAGGATTCCTTGGGAGAAATTCAGCCCAAAGTGAGGCTTCTTGGAGTAAGTGAGGGATGTTTGGAGAGTATTTGGGCAGAGGTTGGCCGAGAAAAATGTCTTGAAGGTGTGAATAAGGTGGGAGTGGTGGGGGCCTTTTATAAGTGGAGAGGAGGGGCACTTTTGGAAAGTAATGAAATGTTATTCTATTATACAATGCTTTTAGGATTATAAAGGTCCCAAACTTTTATAATTAGAGGATAAAGTGATAAGGGTTCGAAATATCCTCATCCAATAGGCTTTGGACAAGTTTATGCCTTGTATTTTACATTATCTTCTCATTTTATTTAAATCGTTAAATAATAAGTTCATCGCTGCATCATCATGATGTCACAAATAATTTAATTTATTTAATGTCTAAAAATTTTAAAAAAATACTATGTTGTAGGAAATATTTTTATCTTTCCAATGACTATTTATAATCAAAAATATGACTTGTATAACACCATGTAAAAATTGTTTTAGTAAAACATTTCATGTTTGTGTCATTTTTTACTTTAACATTAAATAAAAGGTATTTATGTCATTTTCCAACTAAAGTGGCTCCATGGGGTCCCCAAGTTGACCCATGGATTGTCTTGGTCGGTCATGACTCATCCAATAGAAGTAGGACAAGGTTCAAGCTCATCTCATATTATTAAAACTTTATTTTTACCATAAACTATACTAATTACCTCTAATCGCGATTAAGAACGTAAAAGTTACTATTCACCAAAAATTTATTTTAATCTCATTGAACCACATTTTACTTCTTAATGACAACCATGTATGTCGGATTTTTGAAAATCAAATCACAGAAGTGGTAATATTTCATTTAAACGAAAAATCAGTTATTTAACTACCACTTAGTGGTTTCACTATTCATCAAAATTGAAGTTTTTCAGAACAATGCCAAAATTTCACCCTAAGCTATAATTGATATTCTGAATTCAAAAATGATGTCTATTTTATGAAATTACAAACATATAATTTTCATTAATTAATTTTATAATTAATTCCCGCTGTCACAACAAATAGCGTGTTTTTAAGAAACAATTTATATCAAAAGATTGAAAATTGTTTAGGTCCAATTTCAAAGTGAAATTAATTCTAATGACCACCATTGGATAAAATGGTAAAAATATATTCTAATTATACTTTAAAACCACTCAATAATATAACTTATCACTATAAATTATTTTTATTAGAAAAATTTGTTTTAAGTATTTTTCACTATTCATAAAAATTTTGAAGTTCTCATAAAATTACAAAAAATTCAACATAGGATAATTTCAATATTAGGAATACAAAAATGAAGTCCATTTTGAAATATAAAATTTCTATAAATTTAAAAAGTGGTTATTACTATTCATAACGGCTATTTTGATTAGTTTCAGTGTGTTATAACTCGATGTTGCGTACAATGCAAGCTATTACATTATTGAATGAGAAGCGTATCATGGAAGCTCGGGGTGTTACATAAATGATAAATAGGGTCATGGATGGGATCAAGGAAAAGTCATGTTGTTTAAAACATAGAACTAGACAATTTTATTTTTAAGATTTTTTTATTTTATGAAAAATAGATACTGGGTATTATTTTCAACTATTAATATTCAAGTTGTTATGTAATTTTTATGCACTAATTTTTGAAAACTCTAAACTGGAAAAGATCCTCAATGTCAATTCATGACATAATTCAAGATTATCTAATGTTTATGGCCGGGTCCTTATATCGATGATATCATTTACCATTTTATATGAGAGGATATGTATATTAGTTATTCAATTGAAATAAAAACAAACATGTACATAGAAGATATATGATTTAATATTTTACCATATATGGATATTATTTCAATGTGTCTAATGAAGGTTTAAATCAGGAATTTAGGGTTTTGAACTATACCTCTCTTTCAAAAAACATATTGATGTACAAACCTAATGTCTTATTAAATTGGATTTATGATAAATAAAAAGAATCAAGAATTTTTGGAGGGTATAAAAGGATATATTTGGGTAGGTATTTTCTTATTTAAAAGGCATTGATAGTGTGATGAGGATAGGAGATGGGTGGGCCATTTCTATGTGTGGGATATGACACATTTCGATTTTTGAAAATAAAAATGGATATGCATGTTCATGATGTGATAAAATATAAAATCATATGAAATTATCTTAACAATGATTATATATAGTATATATATGGATATCTAGAACTATTTAAACAAAAAACTAGGTAATTTTTAACTCTTAACATTTAGTTTAACCTACAGTTCAACCATTCCTAATTGTAACCATGGTAAATAATATTAATTTTTTTACAATAAGTCTGACAAACAATTAATATCAACATATTATATAATATAGAATATTATGCTTCAAAATATTTAATTTATTATTAATAATTCATTTCATATAAGTGTATTATGTCAATTTATAATTAAACTTAGAGATGTTCCATAAAAAAGGTTTTTCAAATTAAAGAAATCTAATGTTTATAATTATTTTCCATCAGAATTATATATAATATTTATTATAATTAACTAATTTCGTTAAATATAAATTTAATTGATAAACAATTACATTATGAAAATTTAAAATATATATATAATATTTAAATCTCTTCAATGAAATAGATGTTTTCAATAAAAAATAGTACTCTTCAATATTCAACAAAAAAGGTAATACTTTCAAAAATATCTGAAATATTGAACCACAAATAATTTTGAAATATATATTGAGATATTAAAAAATAATTTTCGAATATTATTTTACAAATTTGGTTTTTATTACTATTAAATTTGGTGAAGAATGTGTGGTGAGACTGCCTTTTAGATAAATATTATTTTTTCTGAAAATATGTATATTTCATTAAAATTGTTCTTATATTATTTAGAATAAATATATATCCATTAAATTTATTTATTACATGTTTGAATCATATAATTTTCAGAAAAATATTTTTTCTTATTCATACCATCAAAATTGAATTCTATATTATAATAGAACACTTTAAATAATAATATTAATTGTATACAACGGTTTGTTAAGACCAAGTGTTGAGTGTTATTCATGCTATAAAATAAATTCTATTTATTAAAAACAAAAATAACATAATGTAACTACGTATTACTTTGTTTTCTATGATAATTTTTTTATTATATAAAAATTCAATCATAATATTTTTTTTAAAATCTCACAGCATTATATTCTACCATCATAAATAAATATCTCCCAAACAATTTTATTTTTATCATCATTGATGTTAAATTTTTTTTAACACAAATCATAAAAATGATGAATCAAATATCCTTAACATATGAAAAGATGAAATTTTTTATTACTATATTATAACACATAACTAAGTTTCTAAAAAGGAGATGTTTTCAAGAATTTTAAATATGAACATGTTGAAAATAAAAAATAAAAATTGAGATTTATAGAGATTGTTGATCAAAATAAATGTAATGATCAACACACTAGTAACAATCAGAAATCTAAAAATATATTTTGAAATTAATGTTTATAGAATACATTTTTAATTTCTAAAACCTTTTTCTAAATTTTTTGGAATATTTTAATATCTATATTATAAGAATAAGTAATTATAAAAACATGATTTCTTCTTATTTAATATTCAAAATTTAATTTTTTAGCTTGGACTCAATGAGTATCATGTACATTTCATACTCTATTAATTGAATATACAATATGATTTTTAATTTATGAAGCACTAAAAATAAATACTAATGGATTATAATATAATGAAATGTTATTCATATTGTCTCTTGATATATTCCAAAACAAAATTTGATAGCATGAATTATCCATATATTAGTTAATATATAAATCAAATAGTAACTAAAAATTTTCAACATAATCCATTTTGTATGTATTTGACCAATAAATGATTTATGTAAATACAATTTTATATTAACATAATCATTATGTAGTTTGGTTGTTGGGAGAAACATTTTTAGTCTTTGGTTTTGGGTTCAAGCCTCGTATCCTTGCTGAATGCAATGCCATTCCACAATTAATGTGATATTCAATTTATCTAAAATCATGTTATTATAATTCCAAAAATATTCACAATGATCACTAATAACATTTTTAACAAAATATAATATCATAATGAATTACATTTTCCTTGAAATCAAATAATCATTGTTTACTGATATTAACTTATCATCAATGATCGTATACAAATATTTTTATCAATTTAATAATTTTTTTGAAAAAAATGTATATGAATAGATAGATATATTTTTTAATAAAAATATATATTAATCTAATGGTTTTTATTAATATATACTTAAAAAAATATTCTTAATTTTTATAACTCACATCACCTGAAATGTCAATAAGTGTTGTTTTATCAAATGAACTTATGATCAATATTATACCGTTAACCCCATTATGGTATACATCATAATAAGGTTATTCATAAATTAGGACATATATTATTACAAAACTTGGATAATCATTAAATGAATCATGATTATAATTACCATAATACCATTAGTAAGAATAATACAACTATACATTACTTTAATCTCAATAGAAAATACCTTAAATCAATCCACTTCGGCTATATCAAAAACAGAAGAATGAACATGGTCCTTTTTCTTATTATATGGTATATTCCCTTCATGATGGGGAATTATGTTTTTTATTTACATATCTCCTTATATTTGATTCACTAATCAATATAGAATTAATTCTTTCCCATTAATTTACGCACCTTATTTCTTTTCAATAAAAAGAAGAAGAAAAATCTAAATTAATTTAATATTGTACTAGGTTATCTATTTCCATGATTATCGAAAGTAACTAAATACTTATTTACATTATTTTTGTTATCGATTTCTTTCAATAAGTCTATGTTATTCTATTTGTACCCATCAAATAAATAATACTATTAATATATTTCCTCTTTCCTTATTAGCATAAGATTCTTTTCTATAGTTTAATTATAATGTTTTTGTGAATAGTTATTTATTAGTGACTTGATTAATACCATCAATAAGGTAATAAATAATACACATTGGATTATGTATATAGCTTGTGTAATGTATTGATAAAATTTTAAATATGGATTATAAAATAACAACATTTTCTTCTTCCTTTTGACCGGGAGTCATAAGTTTTTTCTCATATCCACTAATTTCTCATGAAAATGTATCTTATCAAAAAGACTATCACAAAATAATTCCACACCATGTTTGTTATTTATTATTCATATATACTGTGTTTTATAAATAAAATCCATTGTGCTATATGTCATGATAGATTTATACATCCCTTGTAAAATTATCTCTTTGATGACACCCAAATGTGAGAAATATCATCTCAATGTAATTTATCCACTTTTCAGCTACATATTTATTTGTATCCCCAATTGAATTATGAATGTTTTTAATGAATTATTTCATATATAATTGTTTGACTACATGGTGGATCAAAAAAATAATTTATTCAAAAAAATATTATATCTCATTACATAGGTTGGATGACCCAGTATGGTTATAATTTGATAATTTCATGTTTAACCATCAAATCCAGCTTCATTATATTTTATATTTGGGTAATATATACATGGATTATGTACTCTGATACTATCCACATTAATTCCAATATTATTTATTTAAAATAAATTTCATACATTATATCAGATAATTACATTATGAAACATAACATATATTCCCAAAACTGGAATAACGTGCATCACATATTGGAATATTTATGCATACCTAATATCATAATAGAAATATCATTTCATTGGGATATTTTTGAATCATAAAAATATTATAAAATACATTCTATTTTTTTTTTAAAACATTTATTATTTCTTCAATATCCCCTATGAGTGTCCGAATAGGTGAGAAGTAAGGGTCATTGACATGTAATAGTTGGTGATCAAGTCAAATCCCAATGATACATTTATAAAGTTATTTAACCATGGTAAAACAGTTTCATAACCAAGTCCAATGGTTCAATCCAAACAATATATATATATATATATATATTTCTAGAAACAAAACAACATTTTATCTTATCATGGAAAATATGGAATTTTTTCTATACATATCCTCATCACATATCATAGGTTCCTGATTCCCAATGTATGATTTTCAGAATCTAGGTCTCATTATTTCTACTAAATTATTTCTAATACCATGTGTAAATATAGAAAACTTAGTATCCTTGAAAATTTAGTTATTTTATTACATTTTTATAAAATACAAAAAATTATGCCATTAATGACTGAATAGTTTATCAAACTTCATAAAAATTGTACCCACAAAAATATCATATTATATTTGAAAACATAAAATAAAGTAGTGTATTTTTTAATAATAGCACTATTACAACTATCATGTCCATTTGTATCTATCATAAAACACTTAATGGAATAATATGAAAAGAAAACATAATAAATCATTGAGTTGTAATGCATAGTAAATGAATGCATATTGTCGAAGATATCATGGATAATTAAAGAATATTCAAATGTAAATTATGAGTAACTTAAAGAAATTATATTTACTAAATAACTTCAACATGAATAATAATGTAGAAAAAAATAATAATGATCCAATAATTTGAAATATATAATGATATTATCATGGAACATTTAAATGGATATAATAACATTTTGAATAATCACATAGATATCATTATGTAATCTCACAATGAGGAATTCATATTTATTGACATGATAAACATTTCATCAAGGCCTCATGATAAGATATATTAGATATATGTGTATGGACATAGCCAAATACTAACACTAGATAGTCTTAGGAGACATACTGATGCATTGAGTGGATATAGTTGTCCCCATCCACCATATACAAATTCAAATTAATAAATCATATCAATTGTGTCAAAAAAATATGCACAAAATAATTTTTTTTGAAAATATTCTTACGAAATATTAATAACTTCACCCAAAAAATATAATCACATACTATTTAGAATAATATGATGAATGGTAATGAGATATTGAATCTTTTATAAATTTTATCATAAAATATCCAAAGAAAGAATAATAACAGTATTAATTATATATATCCCATGTATAGTATATGTATAATATAAGGATGTTGTCATGGGTGATTTGAAATACCATACCAATTCCATTTAAACTTTATTCATTAATATATCCTTTTCTCATTGAAAATAATATCAAATAACTAAATATGTTCTATAATAATATAAAAACAATTATTAAAATTATCCCTTTAAACATTCAATAGTGGTTTATTTCAATGATATTTCAAAATTTTGTGTAATTATATACATTTCATAGAAGTTGAAACCCATTACCTTTCTAGTATATTAAAATGGTTAAAAGGACCCACCTTTGAAAAACCAATAGAGGATTCATGTGAAACGGATTTAAAAAAAATCTATAAATGGATAAAAATTTCCTTAATAAATCATTTGGAGAACATTTTAAAATATTTTAAGAAATAATTTATTACTACGAAATGTAGTTTTATCCAAGGAGGAAAATGTTGTCATTTTTTATTAAAAATTATATATTTGTCTCTATTAATCATATATAAAAGAAAATGAGAGGATGAACTGTATTGTCCAAAAATTATGAGAGGTGAATAAAAATAATGTTTATCATGAAATGTAGATCATATTATTTCATTTCCAGACTATTTATCATGAAAAATCCAAATAAATGATTATATTTCAACACAAACCAATAAACATTGATAACTTCTAAATGACAACCCTTATAAAATGAATAAGATAAAATAAAAAATTATATACCATGAAGATGAATGGATTAATTAGATTACATATCAATGAGTTAATATATATATACCATAAAAAACAATGGTTTATATATGGTATATGTGAAATGTATGTAATTGTAAGATTAGAAACCATTAACTTAGGTATGATTTCCTTTATATGTGTTAACACATCATCTTGAGCATGTATAGATTTATGATACATATATTATCAAAAAAATAATAATCAATTAATTCATATCATCTATGATTTTCATATATACATTTAGAACCCTTTAATAATAATTATTCTTCAAATAACAATTTTGGGTGATAATTTGTAATTCCCTGACCCCAGTTATAAAATGTTAGTGCATTATTACATAACATTGTCCTGATACAAATAATTATTCTCTGAAAGACCGAGCAGTTTAGTAGCCCTGTAAGTACTAGATATATAAATAAGTATTACATTACATTATAAATTAAAAAAAACAACATTGTGTCTCCATAGAATACACTCATATCCCTTAGCATATCCATTCAGGTCAGTCTTAATATATTTTTCACATTCTAGGAAAAATAAAACATTTGAAATGGGTGAGCTCAGATGCTCAGTAAGGATAACAATATAGTGGAAACTTTCATATATAAAAATGATCATTTACGGAAATTTATAAAACTAAAACACAAGTATTTTAAAATTAAACATTAGCATAATATTTCAAGGATAAATCAAATAATTCTATTTACTTATTCAAATATTATTCTACTAGTAGAATAATCACAAGTAATATCAACAGTGAATTCCATAATGATGGAATGCGTAATGTCGGATATCATAACCACATAGTCAAGGCCTCTTTCCATGAATATAATTAATGATGTTGTCAATGCCTTGTTCAAAGACACTAGTTTTCCTTATGTGACATACTAATTCATCTAGGTTCTATAGAGGGCTCCACTAATCACTTACTAATTTCAATTCATTCCTAATATGAAATGGTTGAAACAATATCTAATCATTCGTATTAGAACTAGCATACGAAATGTCAATATTGTAACCACAAACCATGAATGGTATAAAAATAGCACATCCATTTTCAAACATAACACATTCAATATTGAAGAATTTATTATAATAAATCAACCTCAATCAATAAATATTAATGATATTGACATAGATGAGAATAATCAGTAAAACTATTTGAGCGAATGATTTAGAAGAATAAATCTTTAAAATCATTTAAAATGACATTTTAGTTAGAGTTCCTAAACCCATTAGAGACATTTGAAAACAAATTATTCACATAATACAAATATTATAATATCATGAGAATAAATGGATCCAGGATATACTATTTGAAAGTATAGTATATACACCATATAAAAGTGAATTAGTGAATAAAAACAAAGAATTATCAATAGAATGTAAATTGAGATGAAATCCCATATAATGATTCTATCCAAATGTTATGGATAAATCAATTATATAGTAATGTGTTAAAAATATAAATATACTCAATATTAATGTATATTTAGTGTAAATAAATCATTGTACATTCATATATATTTTTGTAACAACAACCCTAATGACTTGGATGTTTAACTCAGTGAATGGAAATTGAGGTCAGATTAATCTTATCATGATCATATCGATGACTTCAGAATTTATCAATTGATGGATTAGGTGTATAAAATATATTTCTACACAAAGGGAAGTGTAAACTTCTACATTAATTAATAAATAGTTATTTCACACATAATCTTTGAGTAAAATAATCAATGAATCTTGTGTAAAACCCAATGTGTGGAAATCAAAATTAAAAATTCCCTTACAGATTTGGTAACATAACAATAATACACCACATGAAATAAGGATCATACAATGAATATTTCATTTCAAATAAATTAAATTATATTACATAAGGATTAAAATCATTGGTATTTCATACACCTCACAAAATGAAATAGTGGCAATATAGCAATAATCGCACTGGAATAAGAAGAGAGATGAAAACCCCTTACCTAGTAATTTTCCTTGGTCGAAGGTATGTTAACCTCAAGTATAATATTTAAATAATTGTTATTTAATTATAAAATAACAACATATATAAAATTGATATCATATATGGTGTTCTAATTTTTGTCTGTTAAAAATAATTTAGTAGTTCCATTGTTTCCAGGTTTTAACTGATTCATCTTCATTTATATATTTTTCTACGTAAGTCATGTTTGTTATCGATATGATGAAACTGATTCATGTAGAGAATTATATTAAGTTCATAAACAATTTTTTGTTCATAAAATTAAAATTATATTTGAATGGTTATGATGGGGAATGTATCACACCACGTTTGTGGAGACGGTATTCCGTACATACGCACGAGCGACAATACCATTATATTTATTGTTAAATAAAGTATAATTGAATGGTATATCATATATACAGAATTATTAAAATGTTATATTTATCATTTACATCAATTATACTAATTATTAAACCTATCCAAATAATGAGGTTTTGAATAACAAACTACACCACGTCACGGAGACAGTAAGCTCTATGTATGCACGTATGGTGACATTGTCATATATTAGATAGATAGAATAAGGAATATGGTAGTAACATATTTATAATAACCTGAAAATATGTAAAATTTACTGGAGTTATTATTTTGGCATGGAAACAACAATGAAAGTGGATGTGGAAGATGAAACGAAAGTTGAATGTGGTGATGAAATTATTAACTCTTTTTCGTGTCCTTTCATTTGATTTGATCAAAAGGGCTCCATAGGATGGATTTTGGATAAATGTATGGCCTATATGTTTAATTGATGGTATATGGGAACATATTTCAGTATGGTTTTGCGGTTCTAAATATCATTAGAGGTGTGATTATGATATAAGAGGAAGTTACCTATTATAAGATAGGTCAGTGTCACTTTAAGAAAATCTTGAAATATTAATTTATTATACAATCATATTAGGTCAATAATGGCTCCAAAATTATTTGTTTCGAGACTAAGGTGGGCATGGGTTGAAAAAATCTCAAAAAAATTGGTTTTATATAGGATTAGGTCACCATATTAACCTTATCATTTAGATTAAACTCTTAGTTAAATAGTTTTACTTTTACCATGTATTATTGTATTATTAAAATAAATGGTTAATAAACATTGTATAAAATGCTAATAGAATTCCATGTGGATGATTATTAACATATATAACATTATCTAAATCCTTTGTATAATCCATATAATTTTAAGAATATTATATCCTTTTATAATGTTGTATTTGTTATAAAAACTTATTTATGTCAATTTTGACAGTTTTTGGTATTTTGGTTTTGTGAAAGTAATAAAAACATTTTAAAATTAAAAAAACATTATTTCATAAATTCAAATATGTCATATTATCATAGATAATTATTGTAATGCATCAAAAGTCTTGATTTACCTTTCTTTGTAAATTTATAATATCAATTATTTTAATCATTCATTAATAAGGAAATTACTACATCATCATTGTGTCATAATTAATATAAATATATAATGTATAAAAATTATAAATAAATTTCAATTATGTAGTAAATATTTTTATCTTTCTAATCCATATTTTTAGTGTAATTTATCTTTATTATAAACTTATATTAAAAAAAAATTAGTTATGAAAATTTGAATTTTACACTTTTAACTCCTCTTTTAAAAAAATTATAATTAACATTACATTCTAATCTAAGTGGAATAAATAGGATCATATTTTATTCCTATGGTTTATTTTGGTCAAAATACATTTATCAATTATAATTATGACATGTGTTATGGTAATTATAATATCATTTTTACCTTTAATTCATAATTGAATGGTATACCATTATACTGAATGATAAATCGAATATAATTGAATAGTATATCATATATAATGAATTATTAAAATGTTATATCAATTATTTAAATCACTTATACTCATTATTAAACCCATCCAAATAAAGTGGTTTTGAATAACAAACTACACCATGATACGAAGACAGTAAGCACTATGTATGCACGTATGGTGGCATTGTAATATATTGGATAGATAGAATACTGAATATGGTTGTAACATATTTATAATAACACCAAAATATGTAGAAGGTACTGGAGTTATTATTTTGGCATTGAAACAACAATGAAATAGAATGTGGAAGAATAAAATAATTTTGAAAGTGGTGATGAAACTATTAACTCTTTTTCAGGTCCTTCTTTTTTATTTGACTAAAAGGGATCCATATGATGGACTTTGGATCATTTTAAGGCCTCTAGGTTGAAGTGATTATAGATGGGAACAAATTTTAGTAGGGTTTTTCTGATCCAAATGTCTCTGGAGGTGTGATTATGATATAAGAGGAAGTTCTCTATTATAATATATGTTAGGGTCACTTTATGAAAAGATTGAAATATTAATTAATTATACAATCATATTAGGTAAATAGTGGATCCACAATGATTTATTTCGAGAATAACGTGGCTCTAGGTCACAAAAATCTCATCAAATTATTTTATATATGATTAGGTCACCATATTGACCTTATCATTTTTATTTTACTCTTAGTTTAATAGTTCTACTTTCCCCATGTATTCTTGTATTATTATAATAAATGGTTAATAAACACTATATAAAATGATAATAGAATCCCATGTGGTTCATTATTGACATATATAACATTATCTAAATACTTTGACAGATCCATATAGTTTTAGGAAAATTATATCCTTTTATAATACTGTATTTGTTTTAAAAACTCATTTATGTCAATTTTGACAGTTTTTGGTATTTTGTTTTTGTGAAAGTCATAAAAAGATTTTCACATTGAGAAAACATTATTTAATAAATCATAAAATGTATTATTATTAGATATAATTAGTGTAATTCATCAAAAGGCTCGATATACCTTTATTTGTAAATTTATAATATCAATTATCTTAATTTTTCATTAATAATGTAATTACTGATTCATCATTGTGTCATACTTAATATTAATATATAATGTCTAAAAATTATATATAAAATTCCATTTTATAAGAATAGTTTTTAACTTTGTAATTAATATTTTTCGCCTAATTTATCTTGTATATATCCTTATATTAAAAATTATTTAGTTATGAAAATTTGAATTTTACACTTTTAACTCTTCTTTAAATAAAATAATATTTAATGATCTAATCTAATCCATGTGGAACAAATAAGATCATATTTTATTCCTAAGGTTGATTTTGGTTGAAATACATTTATCTATTATAATTTATGACATTTTTATGGTAATTATAATATCATTTTTGTCTTTAATTACCCTTTTTTCTTTTAACCTTGGTAAATAATATTTAAAAAGTTACACTTAAAAAATACATTCTCATCAAACTAAAACACATTTTACCTACTTTTGTCAACCATGCCTCTCATATTTCTTAAATTCAATTCAATGAAGCGGTGAAATATTGTTATATGAAAATTTTCTAATGGGCCACGAAGTTGTGTAAAAGACGTTAAAATGTTCAATAAAATTATATACATCTAATTATAAAATGACTCCAGTGAATTACATAGAAATTATATAGGTATTATATATCTATTTTGACATAAATTTATTTTAAATAAAATAAATAATTAATTAAATAAAAAATTATGGTTTAAACTATAACTAAGGGTTTTTTACTATTCATAAAAAATTGAATGTTTTCAAAAAAATACCAAATATTTAATATAAGTTAATTTTGATATTACGAATTAAAAAATGATTTATATTTTACCAAATTCAAAACATTTATGTTGAAATAGTTATTTTAAAATTAATTCTTATAGACAAAACCAGAAAGTGGGGTTTTGAGAGGTAAAAAATATCAAAAGATTGATATGTGTTTATGTACAATTTAGATGGAAAATTAATTCCAATGACCGTATTTGGATTAAATGATAAAAATATAATCTAATTATACTTTAAAACTATTCATATTTATATTCTTACACCATTAATTATCTTTATTAAAAAGTTATTTCCAATTAAAATTTACTATTTTTTCAATTTTCATCAAAATATGATAGTTTTTAGAAAAAAAATAAAAATATACACAAAATTAATTTTTTATTTCTTGATTATAAATAATAATTTAATTATACTTAAATTAAATATATATTAGTCTCAAATATTTGATTTAAAAAGGATTCCCCATTAAAAGGTGTAAAAACTGCATTTTTTTAAAAATACATCTTTTATCTAAAAAATTGTTTTTTTATATTATGTCTAAGAAACAAAAAATATGAATGTTAAATTTATATGGGATATATATAAAATTAAAAATATTGTAATTACTATTCATAAAAACTTTTTAAATGGCGTTTCAGATATGTTGTGGTGTACTTAGTGTAAAATAATCAGTGATGTTTCCGTAAAACCCAATTAGTGGAAATCAAAATTAGAAATTTCTATACAGATTTGGTAACTTATTAAACATAAACCCTATTAAATAAGTACTATTATATGAATATTTAAATTACCTTATATTAAATTATATTACACAATGAATAAAATCATGGGTGATACTAACACCACACAAAAGGAAGTATTAGTAATACAACATGAATCTCACAGGAATAAGAAATGAAATGAAAATCCCTTAACTTTTAATTTTCCATGGTTGAGGGTATATTAAAATCCTGTATAATATAAAATTAATTGTTATTAAAATATATATGAACCACATACCTAAATAATATATCATATATGATCTTCTAAAATTCCCTTGTAAATAATATTATTGTAGTATCAATGTTTCGGGTGATAACTGATTTGTTTTTTAATATGTTTTGTAATGAAAGTAATTTTTTGTATGGATAGGATGTATTTGATTCATATCAAGAATTATATTATTTTAAAAAACAGTATTTTTTTCATAAAATAAAAATTATTCCTTAATGGTTATGATGTGGAATGAATCTCATGTTGTTCGTGGAGACGCTAATCCGTATGTAAGCACGATCAACAATACCATTCTATTGATGGTGAAATTGTATATAATTGAAAGGTATGTCATATATTCAGAATCATGACCATGTTATATTTATTACTCAAATAAATTTTACTCAATATTATACCCATCAAAATAATGATGTGTGGAATAACAAACTACAACATGACGTGGAGGCAGTAAGTTGTACGTACACAGGTATGGTGACTTTGTAATTAATATGAAGGATAAAACAATGAATACTGTTGTACCATATTTATAATAACATTACATTATATATAATGAACTGGAGATATTATTTTGTTATGGAATCAATAATGAAATAGGACACGGAAGAAGAAAATAACATCAAAAGAGGTGATGAAATTATTACCTCTTTTTCATGTGCTTCCTTTTTATTTGATCAGAAGGACTTCTAAGTGTTCTTTCAAACCAATGTATGGCTCAGAGGTTTAATTTACGGTAGTTGGGAACATATTTGATCAGGTTTTTTCCGAGCCAAATTTATTTGGAGGTGTGATATTTGGAGAAGGGGGAGAACCCTTTTATAAGAGTGGTGAGGGTCACTTTAGGAAATGTATGAAATATTAATTTATTATATAATAATATTCTGGTAATAATAGCCCAAAAATGAAATAATTTTGAGGCTATGGGTGGATTGGAATGGAAAACTCTCAACGAATAGGTTATAGATAGGTTTAGGTGACCATATTAACCTTATCTCTTAGATTTAACTCTTTGTTAAATAGTTTAACTTTTACCATATATTCTTGTATTATTATAATAAATGGTTTATAAACATATATTAAAAAGCCCAGGGAACCCCAAGGGAGTAATTATTTAAATTTATAACGTTATCTAAATCTTTTGTTCGAACATTAGATTTTTAGGTATATTATATCATTTAATAATATAGTACTTGTTTTTTTTAAAAACCTTTATGCCATTGTGGAAATTATTTGTTATTTTGATTTTGTGAAAGACATAAAAGTATTATCACTTCATAAACAAATTATTTAATCAATCCTATCATGTCATATTATCCTATAGAATTATGATAATACATCAAAACACTCAATTTAAATTTATTTGGATATTTATAATATCAATTATATTAATCTATAATTAATAAGGTAATTACTACATCATTATCGTGTCATAAATAAATTTAATTATTTTATGTCTAAAATTTATAAAAAAAATAATTTTATTTAGGAAATCGTTGTCTTTTTAATGAATATTTATAGTCGATTTTATCTTATGTATAACCATGTATTAAAAATGTTTTAGTTATGAAAAAATTAAATTTATCACTTTTAACTATTCTTTAAATGAAATAATAATAACTCTACTAATAAAATCATAGTGGATCGAAGAGGATCATATTTTATTCTTAAGGTTGATTTTGGATGAAATACACTTATCCAATATAATTCGGATAAGTGTTATGGTAAATATAATATTATTTTTACATTTAATTACCCTATTTACTTATAACCGTGGTAAATAAAATTCAAATGTGACTATTATCCAAAAATTATTTTCCTCCTCATAAACCACATATTACATACTGATGTCAACCATGTCTCTTGGATTTTTTAAATTCAATCCATAGTAGTTGTAAAATTACGTTTTATTCAAATTTACTAATGTGCCTAGAAGTTGGGTAAAATAAGTTATAATGTTCAATAAAATTTTATAAATATAATTATAAAATTAATCCAATGAATTATATTGAACATTTATAGGTATTATGTATCAATATTGACCTAAAATAAATTTAAATAAATAAATAATTATGTGTTTATGTCTAATTTAAATTGATTAGTGTTTATGTCCAATTTAAATATAAATTAATTCCAATGACCAAAATTGGATTAAATGACTAAAATATAACATAATTATACTTCAAAAAAATTCAAATTTATATTTTTACTCTATAAATTATTTCCTTTAAAAAAATTCAATTTAAAATTATTATTTTTAATTATTTATCAAAATATGAATGTTATCATAAAAACACATAAAATTTATCCAAAATAAATTTTTATGTCCCACTAATAAATAAGAATTTAATTTCATCAAATTTAATATATAAAGGTCTCATTATAGGATTTAAAAAAGGTTTCCCATTTAAAAGGTGAAAAAACTGCATTTTTTTTAAAAATACTAATTTTATCTAAAAAATTTAATATTTTCTTATATTATTTCTAAGAAAAAAAGATTAATTTTAATATTACATGTGATATATATAAAATTCAAAATGAGGTTATTACTATTCATAATAGCTTTTTAAATAGCTATTTTTAGTGGTCTTGGTGCGCTTAAATTTAGTGTTGCGTACTTTGCATGCTATCATATTATTCAAAGAGAAACATGTCATGGAAGATTGGGGTTTTACATAATTGCTCTTTTTTTAATGTATTTTTTGGTTTAAATTTTTTTGTAATTTAATGTTTCATGGAGATGGTATGTCATACATTCACATGATTTTTATTACAATATTTAAAATAAATAAATAGAAAGGAATCTAGTTAATATTTCACCATTATGTAACCATTATTATATAAAATATAAATATATATTAATTATATTTTCTTTATAACTATACATGTCAAAAAAATCATATCACATTTCTACGTGGAGGTAGTAGTCCACACATACCGATGAGTGAAGTATTGATTTCAAAATGATTTTAATGTAATAAGTTGTAGGGGTTATTATTTTTGTGAAAACATGGTAATACGACCAATATCAATTAAAATTTTAAATCCATAATCATATCCATTCACGATAGAAAAAGATGGAAGAACAATTACATAGATTCTTGAGGGTGTAGTCTTCCATACGCACGATCATGGGATTTCATTCCCAATTTATGAATAAGGAAATAAAAATTGGATAATAAATGAAAAAAATAAAATATATGTATATATGAAAGTATAATAATTTTATTTTTTCATAGTTGTAGAATATTTTTTTGAGTTAGTATAATATTCAAAATAAAAAAACTTTTATTAGGAACCGTAACACTTCTTCAAACAACCAATTTAGCTCCACATATATAGTCATCCAATATTGTTTTTCTGAACAAACCAAGGCCACTATGATGTGGGGATGGATGTGATGAAAATATATTTAAATACCATGGCTGAAAAAAATTTCAAGGTGGTTAAGGAGGAGAGACGAGAAGATGTCCTTTTATAAGAAACCTATAGGACATATTTATAATTAATGGAAATAAAAAATTATACCCACATTTTCTCATGAAGTGTCCTCATAAATAGTTCATTATATGAAAATTCCATATGTAATTTTGAAATATGTCATAATAATATTTTGTTTTCATATATTGGGTCATATATATCCAATATATTTTAGTCTAACCATAATTTATTCCAATTTGAACTCTAACTACGATAATTTGTTTTTTGATTTTTACAATTCATTATGATAAAAAAAATTTATGACCTATTTTTAATTAATAATGTATTTATATTCAATATATGGAATCGACATTTAAAATTAATTTTTAAGATGTGGAAGAACACTTTTTAAAATTAGTCTCGCAAATGAATTGAAAAAATAGTTTCAAAAATCATTCCAATGATTAAAAATAAATATATTACAATTAAATATGTAACTTATTAAAATGAAAAAATTTAGATATATTGTAATTTAATTGATATAATTTTATTTTCAAAACAATTTATAATACTTATTACCTCATAAAATAATTTAACATCAAAAGGTGATTTAAACTAAATATCATTATGTTTTACTATTCATAATAAGAAAATCTTCTCAAAAAACCTGAAACATTATTTTATTTATAAGTTTGACATTTAGATTTCATAAATTATGTTTTTTAATAAATAATTCTAAAATTGGTAATAATTGTTTATAAATAGTGTTTATTAACCATGAGCATAAAACCTTTTAGAAAAATACATTTTTTTAGAAAATAATTATTCTCTCATTCAGGAGGTTCTTATTATATTTATACTACATAAATGACTATTTAATTTATCTTATACATGTGTATACCATTAAATTTTCATAATCAATATTTCCCTAGAAATACCCATGAACATAATTATAAGGCCCCAGCCTTAAACCTTACTTAATCTTGAGTTATTACAAGATTACACGTTGAGGATCTTTTCGGGTTTAGAGTTTTAGAGAATTAGATCATAAAACTTGCATTACATTCCACATATAAACAAAGTGGTTACATAAAGATAGTATTCTTCATTCCCATCAATGGAAACACATTTAAAATAAAACATGGATTATTTCTTGACACATCCTTGACTCTATCATCTTATCATGTACCTTTCCCTTGACCTGTGAAAAACATTTCAAAAACTTGGGATGAGCGTAAAAACTCAGTATGGGTTATAAAAACATGGAAAGGAAACATGAGTTCATATATACATAAGAATGAAATCATACTTTACCCATAAAACATAGGCACTTTAACATACCTCATAAAAACATGAATAAATCATATAAATCATAATACGTAAAGGTAACTTGAGGCATTCATAACATTCTTACGTAGGGGGTAACCCTCTTGGTTACGTTTGGAATACCCATCACAGTATATTCCCTAAAATCTCTTCGGAGAAACCTTAACGTTTCACTCCTTCGCGTTACCCAATGCATTGGAGAGCTATAACGGGCTCACCCGCCCTTAGTTTATCACGGAACCACCCGTCTTCATAATAATGCCCAAGAACCATAACATAATCATATCACATAAAACATGCATAAAGGAAACATAACATTTCCACATTTCAATCACGAGATATCAATACAACACATTGATATAATAAAAACATTATGAAAACCATTTTCAATACCAATGTAAAACATGGTATTTATTTTTCTTTTAAAAAAAAGGTATGGCTTGTAGAGGAAGCCAAAACTCAAATAACGGTTACGACGGCGGAGAAGTCGTTGTCGCCGCATACGTACGACAAAAACATTCCCTTTTGTCGTTTAGTAAACGCTTCGTATAAAAAAGATTCCTTTTGAGTAAACGTAAAAGTCAAAGGGGTTTATACACCGTATAAAAGAAAGTTGTGTATAAAATAAAATATGCCTCAACGAAAGGAGATTGAGACGAAGTCCCATACCTCGTATCCGACTTGACCCGACCGTTCTTTAAACTCCTGAATAATAAACTTGAGTTAATCTATACTTGCTTATGAATCTTTTTCAAGTTCATTATTCCTTTTATACCATGTTATGAACATCATGTAATCATTTAAGTTAATAATGTTCATTTTGTCGGTATTTGGTTCTTAAGTCAAAAATTGACTTCTTATACTTACATGTTGTTAATTTGGTCAAAGGTTCATTATATCCAGAATGGTATTCATTATGTAGATATCATATATGTCATATATATCCAGTACATACATTCATTTATAATATTACATCACATTTAGAGGTAAGAAATGAAATGCATCGTTCATGGAGACGGTAAGCCGTACGTACGCATGAACGCTACTTCCATTTCTATTTCATATTTTCTGGAATGGAATCATAATGATATAAAAGTATATTATAATTCCAGTATAACAACATATATAATATCATTAACTTTATCCTTTACACATCCCACATATGGTATTAACGAATCAAATCACTTTTAGGGGGCGGTAGTCCGCACTTCCTAAAATGAAGATATCGTGTTTTACCCATAATGGAAACCATAAAGGTATGCCCAAAATGAAAAAAACAGAAGCTTAAGGAAAACATAAACATATAATATATCATATATAAAAATAGTGACATCATAATGGCCACCTTTGAAGGTGTTAAATGAGTATTGAACAATCATCGTTTCGGGAGGCAGAATTTCGCCATCCACGGAAACTGTATGTTCTTTAACCATTTGATGTAGTTGTGTGAGAGTGTAGCTCAAATATATCTTATAACAACATCCTAGTATATTGAAGATACTGGTGTTGTTACAAAAGAAGTAAATAAAAAGAGTTTAGGGGGTCGGAGAAGCAAAATAAAACAAATGAACATGAGAGAATGAAATACCTTAAAAAGTGTAACTTCGTTTGGTTTGAGCCTAAAGGCTTCCTTTGAAAGGATTCTGCCCAAAGGGAATCCTCTAGGATGAGGAGAGGGATGTGGAGAGAGCAAATGGGCAGGGTTTGGCCGAGCCAATGGCTTGAAGAGTGTGTGAAATGAGGTAGAGGTGGGGGCCTTTTATAAGGGGAGAGGAGGGGCACTTTTGGAAAGTAAAGAAACATTACATTATTTGAAAATGTGTTTCGGTTTTAAAAGGTCCCACATTGATGGAATTCGTGGATAAGGTGATAAGGCATCGAAATCCATTCATCCAATTGGTTTTGGACATGTGTAGTTCATAGATTTTATTTTATCTTTCCATTTTATTTAAATCGTCAAATAATGATGTCATCGCTGCATCATTATTATGTCATAAATAATTAAATTTATTTAATGTCTAAAAATTATAAACAAATTACTATGATGTAGGAAATCTTTTTAGCTTTCCATTGAATATTTATAATCAAAATTTGGACTTGTATAACCCCACTTAAAAATTGTTTTCGCAAAACATATTATGTTTGTGTCATTTTCACTTTAACATTTAATAAAAAGTAATTTATGTTATTTCCCAACAAAAGTGGATACATGGGGTCACCAAGTTAGGCCATGACTTGTCTTGGTCGGCCATGACACAACCAATGAGGTTGGGACATGTGTCTAGGTCATTTTATATTATTAAAGCATTATTTATACATTAAACTACCCTAATTACCACTAATCGCGATTAAGAACTTAATAAGTTACTATTCACCAAAAAATTATTTTAATCTCATTGAACCACATTTTACTTCTTAATGACAACCATGTATGTCGGATTTTCAAAATTCAATACACATTAGTGGTAAACTTTAATTTAACTGAAAAAAACAGTTTGCTTGATTACCACTTAGTGGTTTCACTATTCATCAAAATTGAAGTTTTTCAGAAAATTACCAAAAATTCACTCTAGGCTATATTTGATATTACGAATTCAAAAATGAAGTCTATTTTACAAAATTCAAATCATATAAGTCACATTAATTAATTTAATAATTAATTCCCGCTGCCAGAGCAAATAGCGTGTTTTTACAAAACAATAAGTATCAAAAGATTGACACCAGTTTAAGTCTAATTTCAAATCGAAATTGATTCCAATGACCACCATTGGATAAAATGGTAAAAATATATTCTAATTTCACTTCAAAACCAATTCAAAACATAATCTAATCATATAAATAAATTAGATTAAAAAGTAGTTTTGATGTAAAATGCAGTATTTTTCACTATTCATTTAAAAATGAACATTGTCGGAAAATTACCAAAAATTCACACAAGGTAAATTTTGATGTCTCAATCATAAAGGATAATTTTATTTTGACAAACATAGTTTCTAAAATTGTCAAAATATAGATTCAAAAATGGTTTTCCATCAAAAGGCACTAAAACAATCCTTTAAGAATATTAGTGTATTCCATGCATAAGATTGTATTTATTTTCATTTTAAGCCTCTAAAACACTATCTTTATCATTAATAGACATAGATAAAAATATCTATTATTCATTACTTACTTGGGATGTTACATCCTTCCCCCCTTTAGAAAATTGTGTCCCCGCAATTTATTTACTTATCAAATAAATTGGGGTACTTATCCCTCATTGCATTTTCGGATTCCCATGTTGCCTCTTCAATCATGTGGTTTTTCCACAAAACCTTTACCTGCTTAATCACCTTATTCCGTAACACTTGCTCCCTGTGGTCAAGAATCTGGACCGGTTGTTCCTCATAAGATAGGTTTTCTTCCAGCTGAACTACCTCTGGACTCAAAACATGAGATGGATCTGGCATATACTTTCTCAACATCGAAACGTGAAAAACATTGTGTACCTGAGATAAACTCGGAGGTAAAGCCACTCGGTATGCAACTGATCCAACTCTTTCCAGAATTTCGTATGGTCCAATGAACCTTGGACTCAACTTTCCTTTCTTACCAAATCTCATCACACTTTTCCAAGGAGAAACCTTGAGAAAAACATGATCACCTACCTCGAAAGATAGATCCTTCCTCCGGTTATCCGCATAACTCTTCTGCCTGCTCTGAGCTGTTCTCATGTGTTTCTGAATCAGCTGAACTTTTTCTGCCATCTCTTCTACCAATTCTGGTCCCATCAACTTTCTTTCACCCACTTCATCCCAGAAAGCTGGAGTTCGACACCGCTTCCCATATAATGCCTGAAATGGTGTCATCTGTATACTGGAATGAAAACTGTTATTATATGAAAACTCAACCAAAGAAAGATGCTGGTCCCAACTCCCCTGATAATCCATAGAACAAGCTCGTAGCATATCCTCCAATGTCTGAATTGTTCGTTCTGACTGCCCATCTGATTGAGGATGAAAAGCTGTACTAAAATTTAATTCAGTACCCAACGACTTCTGAAGGCCTTTCCAAAAGTTAGAAGTAAACCTGGGATCACGATCCGATACAATGGAGAGAGGAACTCCATGTAACCTGACTATCTCTTTAAGATACAAACGGGAAAGTTGATCAAGAGAGAAAGTATCTCGTATAGCAAGGAAATGAGCAGATTTGGTCAAGCGATCAACAATAACCCAGATTGCATTATTACCTCGAGATGTCTTCGGTAATCCAACAACAAAGTCCATGGATATATTCTCCCATTTCCACTCTGGCACTGGTAAAGGCTGAAGCATCCCTTTCGGTAACTGCCGCTCAGCTTTAACCTGCTGACAAGTCAAACACTTCACAGTAAAATCATCAATATCTCTTTTCATTCCATCCCACCAGTAATACTCCCGCAGATCTCTATACATCTTAGTACTGCCCGGATGAACTGAAAACGGAGAACTATGAGCTTCACATAACAACTCTCTCTTCAACTGTGAATCACAAGGCACACATAACCTCTTCACAAACCTCAAAACACAAACACAAACTTATCCAAGAACTCATGGAAAATTTTATTCATAAGGTCCATGAATACAGCAGGTGCATTGGTTAACCCAAAAGGCATAACTACAAATTCATAATGGCCATATCTAGTACGGAACGCAGTCGTCTGCTTATTTTACTTTCAACTGATGGTACCCTGACCTCTAGTCAATCTTCGAAAAATACCGAGCTCCCTGGAGCTGATACCACTTCATTCGATGGCCCAACATCTACTGAAGTTGTTGCAAATGATTTTACCACCCCTTTCTGCTTGTAGTCTAGCTGCTTCCCATCACTCAAGCTCCTTGTCGGACACTCGTTTGCATAGTGACCCATCTCATTGAACTTATAACATTTCACTAACTGTAAATCAAATTTGTTCTTACCTTCACCTTGATCCTTTTCAGTGCAATCACGAGCCTTATGTCCCATCTTACCACATCGGTAGCACTTCCCAGAATTCAGAAGACATTCCCCAGCATGCCTTTTGCCACATTTATCACAAACTGGAAACTTAGTTCTCTTACCATCAGACTTCTTTGAACAATTCTTACCTTTCTCCTGCCACCTCGGTCTCTTCTTCTGCTGGTTGTTATAGGACACTTGGTCATCGGCAAACTCCATTTCCACCTTCTCAGCACATCGAACAAGCTTTTCATAACTTTTAAACTCACGAGAAGCTAATGCCCTTCGATACTTTGGCTTTAATCCTGAGTAAAAACGATTGATTTTACTATCAAGGTCTCGGATAAAGTTGGGAGCATACCTTGCCAATCGAGTGAACCTTTCTTCATAGGCAGCCACTGAGTCTTCCTCTTGCCTCAATTCCAAGAATTGCTTTTCCATCCTAAGTCGAACAGCCTTAGGAAAATACTTCTCAAGAAACATACCTTTGAATTCATCCCAGACAAGAGAATAAATCTCATCGGCATCCCTGATATTTTTAACCATAGACCACCACTGATCTGCTTCACCCTCCAAACGGTAAAGAGCAAGACTAACCTTTTGATTGTCTGAACACCCCATGACATCAAAAATCTTCTCCAGTGCTTTAATCCACCCTTCAGCTAGCACAGGGTCAGATGATCCTCTGAATGATGGGGGATGTTGCCTCATGAAATGTTCCACCACTGACATGTTCCTCTGCGGTTGATCTGGCTGATCTCGTGCATGGATACCACCACCATTTATCGCCTGAGTCAACTGCGCCATTACTGCAACAAACTGTTCAGTTCCAATTCCGACCATTTCTGGATGATGATTCGGAAGGTTATTTCCTTCTGTACGCCTTCCTAGCACAGCTTCCCTGTTTCCTCTGCGGAAAACCATTCTGAACAAACATGTCTTAGATGAAGCAACATGGTAATCTTTAAATGCTATATCATTTCGAAAAAGAAAAAAAAATATTTTTGGATAATCATTTAATAGAATTCTAACTCCTAAAGTTATCTAAACCGACCTCTGATACCAACTATAAGGCCCCAGCCTTAAACCTTACTTAATCTTGAGTTATTACAAGATTACACGTTGAGGATCTTTTCGGGTTTAGAGTTTTAGAGAATTAGATCATAAAACTTGCATTACATTCCACATATAAACAAAGTGGTTACATAAAGATAGTATTCTTCATTCCCATCAATGGAAACACATTTAAAATAAAACATGGATTATTTCTTGACACATCCTTGACTCTATCATCTTATCATGTACCTTTCCCTTGACCTGTGAAAAACATTTCAAAAACATGGGATGAGTGTAAAAACTCAGTATGGGTTATAAAAACATGGAAAGGAAACATGAGTTCATATATACATAAGAATGAAATCATACTTTACCCATAAAACATAGGCACTTTAACATACCTCATAAAAACATGAATAAATCATATAAATCATAATACGTAAAGGTAACTTGAGGCATTCATAACATTCTTACGTAGGGGGTAACCCTCTTGGTTACGTTTGGAATACCCATCACAGTATATTCCCTAAAATCTCTTCGGAGAAACCTTAACGTTTCACTCCTTCGCGTTACCCAATGCATTGGAGAGCTATAACGGGCTCACCCGCCCTTAGTTTATCACGGAACCACCCGTCTTCATAATAATGCCCAAGAACCATAACATAATCATATCACATAAAACATGCATAAAGGAAACATAACATTTCCACATTTCAATCACGAGATATCAATACAACACATTGATATAATAAAAACATTATGAAAACCATTTTCAATACCAAAGTAAAACATGGTATTTATTTTTCTTTTAAAAAAAAAGGTATGGCTTGTAGAGGAAGCCAAAACTCAAATAACGGTTACGACGGCGGAGAAGTCGTTGTCGCCGCATACGTACGACAAAAACATTCCCTTTTGTCGTTTAGTAAACGCTTCGTATAAAAAAGATTCCTTTTGAGTAAACGTAAAAGTCAAAGGGGTTTATACACCGTATAAAAGAAAGTTGTGTATAAAATAAAATATGCCTCAACGAAAGGAGATTGAGACGAAGTCCCATACCTCGTATCCGACTTGACCCGACCGTTCTTTAAACTCCTGAATAATAAACTTGAGTTAATCTCTACTTGCTTATGAATCTTTTTCAAGTTCATTATTCCTTTTATACCATGTTATGAACATCATGTAATCATTTAAGTTAATAATGTTCATTTTGTCGGTATTTGGTTCTTAAGTCAAAAATTGACTTCTTATACTTACATGTTGTTAATTTGGTCAAAGGTTCATTATATCCAGAATGGTATTCATTATGTAGATATCATATATGTCATATATATCCAGTACATACATTCATTTATAATATTACATCACATTTAGAGGTAAGAAATGAAATGCATCGTTCATGGAGACGGTAAGCCGTACGTACGCATGAACGCTACTTCCATTTCTATTTCATATTTTCTGGAATGGAATCATAATGATATAAAAGTATATTATAATTCCAGTATAACAACATATATAATATCATTAACTTTATCCTTTACACATCCCACATATGGTATTAACGAATCAAATCACTTTTAGGGGGCGGTAGTCCGCACTTCCTAAAATGAAGATATCGTGTTTTACCCATAATGGAAACCATAAAGGTATGCCCAAAATGAAAAAAACAGAAGCTTAAGGAAAACATAAACATATAATATATCATATATAAAAATAGTGACATCATAATGGCCACCTTTGAAGGTGTTAAATGAGTATTGAACAATCATCGTTTCGGGAGGCAGAATTTCGCCATCCACGGAAACCGTATGTTCTTTAACCATTTGATGTAGTTGTGTGAGAGTGTAGCTCAAATATATCTTATAACAACATCCTAGTATATTGAAGATACTGGTGTTGTTACAAAAGAAGTAAATAAAAAGAGTTTAGGGGGTCGGAGAAGCAAAATAAAACAAATGAACATGAGAGAATGAAATACCTTAAAAAGTGTAACTTCTTTTGGTTTGAGCCTAAAGGCTTCCTTTGAAAGGATTCTGCCCAAAGGGAATCCTCTAGGATGAGGAGAGGGATGTGGAGAGAGCAAATGGGCAGGGGTTGGCCGAGCCAATGGCTTGAAGAGTGTGTGAAATGAGGTAGAGGTGGGGGCCTTTTATAAGGGGAGAGGAGGGGCACTTTTGGAAAGTAAAGAAACATTACATTATTTGAAAATGTGTTTCGGTTTTAAATGGTCCCACATTGATGGAATTCGTGGATAAGGTGATAAGGCATCGAAATCCATTCATCCAATTGGTTTTGGACATGTGTAGTTCATAGATTTTATTTTATCTTTCCATTTTATTTAAATCGTCAAATAATGATGTCATCGCTGCATCATTATTATGTCATAAATAATTAAATTTATTTAATGTCTAAAAATTATAAACAAATTACTATGATGTAGGAAATCTTTTTAGCTTTCCATTGAATATTTATAATCAAAATTTGGACTTGTATAACCCCACTTAAAAATTGTTTTCGCAAAACATATTATGTTTGTGTCATTTTCACTTTAACATTTAATAAAAAGTAATTTATGTTATTTCCCAACAAAAGTGGATACATGGGGTCCCCAAGTTAGGCCATGACTTGTCTTGGTCGGCCATGACACAACCAATGAGGTTGGGACATGTGTATAGGTCATTTTATATTATTAAAGCATTATTTATACATTAAACTACCCTAATTACCACTAATCGCGATTAAGAACTTAATAAGTTACTATTCACCAAAAAATTATTTTAATCTCATTGAACCACATTTTACTTCTTAATGACAACCATGTATGTCGGATTTTCAAAATTCAATACACATTAGTGGTAAACTTTAATTTAACTGAAAAAAACAGTTTGCTTGATTACCACTTAGTGGTTTCACTATTCATCAAAATTGAAGTTTTTCAGAAAATTACCAAAAATTCACTCTAAGCTATATTTGATATTACGAATTCAAAAATGAAGTCTATTTTACAAAATTCAAATCATATAAGTCACATTAATTAATTTAATAATTAATTCCCGCTGCCAGAGCAAATAGCGTGTTTTTACAAAACAATAAGTATCAAAAGATTGACACCAGTTTAAGTCTAATTTCAAATCGAAATTGATTCCAATGACCACCATTGGATAAAATGGTAAAAATATATTCTAATTTCACTTCAAAACCAATTCAAAACATAATCTAATCATATAAATAAATTAGATTAAAAAGTAGTTTTGATGTAAAATGCAGTATTTTTCACTATTCATTTAAAAATGAACATTGTCGGAAAATTACCAAAAATTCACACAAGGTAAATTTTGATGTCCCAATCATAAAGGATAATTTTATTTTGACAAAAATAGTTTCTAAAATTGTCAAAATATAGATTCAAAAATGGTTTTCCATCAAAAGGCACTAAAACAATCCTTTAAGAATATTAGTGTATTCCATGCATAAGATTGTATTTATTTTCATTTTAAGCCTCTAAAACACTATCTTTATCATTAATAGACATAGATAAAAATATCTATTATTCATTACTTACTTGGGATGTTACAATAATGGATGGGATATAATGATCTTATTTAATGAATAATTTTTATAGTACCCTATGGTTTATAAAAACCCAGTGTTGCATGTTGCGCAATCTAATGAATTAATTTAAATTATTAAAATTTAATATAAAATAATATTCTACGTTGTTTAATTCATGTATTAGTTAAATGATGTGATTTTTATAATATATTTATCAAAGTTATCCTCTATGAAATTATAAGGGAGTTACATATTAATGGATCTTGTTCTGAATATCATAATGTGAGATTATGTGTAGCTTTTAAGTACCAGGTGTTTATGTATACATGTTTGATAATAAATTAAACCATCTTAGTTCTAGACTATATTGTAATGATTTTAAATTTATGATCTCATAAATGTTTTTAATATTTATGTATGAAATTTTTGGCTTTATATTGGTGGTGTTGAAGAACGAATTATTTATGTTGGAAACTATAATGATAAAAATATTTTGGAATACATTAGTATAAGCACCATTATGAAATAAAAAATTATTTTATTATAAATAATAGAGTGAGGTTTTCTTTGAGAATGCATCCCAATTGTGATAAATGAATGCAGGTGAATGTGTTGGATAGATTCTTCTAGGTTTAATAACTCTGAAAGGGGAAGATGGGTTATAAACAGATCACTGATAGTGTAAGATGTGAAGGCCTAAGTGTTTACACTATGTTATAGAATAATAGTAGATGTTTAAAGGGGTTTTGGATTTTTTTAGTGGACATTATTAGTGTATTTAAATTTTCCCTTCAAAACCATAATGAAGGATTTGACTAGATGGTGACCATGGATAAAAAATATCATAAAATTTTCCCTTATTTAGGAATTTAAAATTTATTTTCCCGATTATATGATATACCATTATAATTATTATTGACTAATTTATAATTTTTTTATTCAATGCATTAAACAATAAATAACCGGGTTAATGTAGAATATTATAGATTATTAACATATTTTACAAATGACAAACCAAATTAAATGGGATGTGAAATTTCAATGATTGAAATTATATGCAACAAGGTATCAAGATATATAGATAATTAAGTGAACATAGATTAGTATTTCAATAAACTAAATAAGAAAACTGGATTTTGATTAAGACCATAAAGGAATGAATATTCCTCCCCATACATTCCAAAATTTTAAAATAAGAGCCTAGGTGTATAAAAAAATGAAATTGTAAGATAATTATTTTATAGGAAATAAGTTCATTAGGAAATCATTTTCTAATGAAAAATGAAGAGTTAAATGTAGTGAAACAAAAATACATCCTAAATCACTATTTATACTCCGAATTTCTAGGTGCGAAAACCTAGGATGTATATGATTCAATTTCTTATTTCATGGGATAACCCTAATACCAGGTTAGTGAATTTACTATTACAATTATTGATGTTGAATCCCAGATGTGCTGAGGTATTATGATTCAATATCTGTTAATGTTTAGGTTGTAGCTTCTCCTTTTTTGTTTCCAACGATCCTATTTTTTAGTGGCCGGTGAACTCCACCATTATAGAAGATGTTATTCAATTATTTATTTAAATGAGATGATGTAAAATTCGGTCACACTTCCATGTATTCCATCTTATATATTTTCTGCTTCTATGGGATAAAAAAATTTTAATACATGTTCATTATTCTGATTACTAAATCATTCAATTATTGATAAATGGTTAATTACATTGTTTTATGATGTGGAAGGAAGGAATGATATGGTTTGGAGATGATGTGGATGGTGGGAATATTTTCAATCTATAAAAGTGTTCACAATTTGGTATCTGAGGGTGTCTTATGATCATGAAATATGGCATCTGATGTAAGGAATGATGCATCAAATGATCATCTTGAGGAAACTTGTATCCAACACATAAAAAATACTATGCTCATTGCCTTGGGAATTTTATTTTTATTGTGTAGGGAGAAACATGTTTTCTATTTTGTGAGGAATATGGTGCTCCCCAATATGGGAAACACATACTTGTTATTCATGGAATCCATTTTCTTTCACCTCGTAGTTAGGGGTTGGCTTAGTTGTATGCACCCCCGTAATCCTACATGAAAAATGGGGGATCAAAACCTAGTGGGTACAGGTACTATAGAAGTACTCTAGCATTATAGCAGCTGTGAAACTGTAGCAATGGTGGGCACTGTAGTGGAAGAAGATCACTATAGCGGCGGTGGGTACAATGTGACACTATTGCAGGCGGGGGTATGGTATGCAGTACTATTCCCAGAATGAGCCTTGGGCCAAAACATTGGGTCTATGAGCCATTTAATGGGGTAAATTCCCACTAGGCCTTCGGGCTATGTAATGGGTCTACCTCTACCCAGTTAAAGAGGTCTTTGATTTGATTTAATAATAAATGAGGCTTCATCCCCAACCTTTAAAAATAATATGATGTTCTTCCCATGGTGTATATTTTCTAATGTATTTAGAGTGTTCACAAGTTTAAATCAATTATAGGATGTCCCACATATTTATTATCCAACTCATACTATCTATCATACATTCATAACTAATGTGTAGAAAAAATTTTAAATTCTAATGGGGATATATTATATATATCATCATCATGTAATGATCCGAAAAACATTATGATTTCAAAGAGACCCCAATGTCTAGTGGTGTCCTCTTATTTTTATGATGATATTTATGACATGATGTAGAAAGGATTGAATTTATTTCCTCTCGATGGAATATTAATTTTGTGATAATGTAGGGATATCTTTATTGAACCTTCAAGATGCATCATTTATATTCATTTTGGAATAATGGATCCAAAACATTATAGTTTGACTGTATAGTTTTTATTTTGGGTGGCATGAATGGTTTATTTAGAATAACATTGTGTCATTTAAAATCATGTGACTCGAATGGGTAAATAACAAGTGATTGGGGGGGAAATTATTTATGGATAATTATCAACAGTTAATAGTATCATCCTAGGATCATTACATTATTAATTTCATATATTCTAGATAAGGTTTACTTCAAGTATAATTTAAAATATCTTAGGCTTGTTGCATGGGTTAATCTTTTTTTATAACATCTTGTGATGAAGAAATTGAAATTTTCTTTAACATCATAATACTATGGAGGGATGATATGTGGATTAAAAATACCATTTTCACTCATCGATTGTAAAATAATCATGTTTTCAATGACGATTCCACCATTTTGGGATTACGTTTGAAGTACACTAGTGAATTTAGATGAAGAAAGGTATAGAAAATTCACATTTTTGAGAGAATGTTACGGTCCTAAAGATATAGTTCGTATGTATAAGAAGAAAAATAAGAATAGGTATTGAATCCCACACATTCAATAAAAGTATTATGCCAGAGGGACTGATAATACATTTCATGTAAGTGAAATTTTCATGCAAGAACATTGTTATGATAGGTGGATGGACAATGACCTATGACCATTAACAGTGATGTGTCCTCCCAAAACAAAAATCATATAAGTTCCTTTGATTATAGTTTCATTTGGTCATGAGGAATAATTATTCCAAGTATTTCATGAATTCTGTGTCCCCCATACAATGGTGCGTCCCATGTTCACTATGTAGTTGTTTTTTGAATGATGGAGGCATAGTAGAAAAATAATATTCAGTAGTCATATTCTTCTACCTTGATGGTCATATCCATTCATTATATTCATCTCCATCATGAGATTATATTATAATGGACTCCCCAATGGTTACAAATTTTTTTGGATACCTATAAGAATCAATGTGTTATTTATTAAATTTACGATGGAGTTTTCAATTTTTTGGAGGTTCTAATGGAAGAAAAAAGGAAATTTCTCCATAAATTAGGGGTGAATGTGGAATTTATATAAATGAATATGAACATGAAAATCATTTAGTAATGGATTTCAATATTCATGTAAGGAGAATCATAACTGCATTCTTATTTTTCTTCATGTACTCTTCACTTTCATGATGAAGGGGACTATTGGGAATCCATATCTCTCGTGAGTTTTGGGTCTATTCCAACACATTTCAACATAATATTGTCTAAAATATATTATTCATCTCCTAAACATTATGAATTTTATGTGAAAAAATACCCCCTATAATGGGTGATGATATTGGAAATTGGATTCAAATTAGGATTCCAAAGTGAAGGAATTCATTGGTGGGACACCGCTACTTCTTATAATCCATCCATAGTTATCATAGAAATAGGTGAGGTTCCCAATTTGAGACCACATGATTATGGTAAAATATATAGTGAACCAATAATTTTGTAAAACTCAATCCAACACATTTTCTTAGGGATATAGATCTACATAACTCATAGCACACTAAAATTCTTTGAATGGGTATTTCATGAGCTTGTTTCTACTAATGATAATTATTCATGGACAATATTTCATGAATGATGATTCTTTATGACAAAACATGAACAAATATAGTTACTAAATATTAAATATCTCTATCATTATTAATCAAGGAAATGTATACGATATGGAATAGAGGGATATTGATAAGAATATAAAGGCCATGAAGAGCAGCTGAAATATTATGGATCAAAAAATTCTATTAAAACTTCTTTTATCTAATGGAATTGATTTCCCACATTACGAGAGACATTCATTATATTTTTTTGTGACAAGGTTTTATGTTACAATCATGAGGTCTGAATGAGACACTCTTTACTAGTTCATGAGATTTGTAGAGACAATTAGTGGAATTGGTAGGCTACAATTCACTACATAGAGGACCCTACATCCATTATGGTTCACTCTATTTAGAATCCAATGAGGATGAAAAACATATCATTTCCATTTCAGAAGACATAAAATCCTTGATATAATAAATTATTCATGGTGTGATTGGGTAAACACCATTGATTATGGATGGGAGAGTGATATTTTCACATTGGATACAATTTTTCAATTGTTGTGTATGGGAATAATGTGTAAGGATGTCATGAAATGAGTTCAAGGATGAAATAAATAATTTTTTTATTTCTAATGAATCATGGACTTACTAGTTTCACAAACACAATTATCCAAATTAAACTCTAGAGCATCTATGTGGGTGGTCTCTATACTCCATCTCCACTCATCTACACTATGGGGAGGTTGGAATTGTCACGACCCGTCCACGGGGCCCGTGCCGTGACTACCCCAATCCTGCCTTCCATAGGCCAGGTGCTGGCGACTAGAACCAAGGCGTAAATCCCTGATAAAGGGAAGGCATTGCCTTTGAATAGTAAACAAGCACCATAGATTAAGCAAGCGGAAAATTAAACAATAAGTAAAAAACTATAACAAGCTGTGCTGAAAGTAAAGGGGGCCAGAAATACAAGCCCAACTGTAAAGTACAACTGAAAGGGAAAAACAACAACTGAAAGGAAAAGCCGCAGCGTCGAGACATCCTATGGAAGTCCCACCTGAAGGGTGGGTACAGATAGCCTCCACTGCTCCTCGGGTCCACCTGACCGCTCCGAGTACGTCCCGCCCAGTGGTCCACCTCCAGGTATCGTCCTGCTCTGCACGCCTCCACCATGATCAGCGTTGTCCGTCGTCTGCAACCAACACAACGAAGTGCGTGCATAGCCCGTGTAGGGGTGAGTATAAGTTACTCAGTAGGGACCCTGAGACCCCCGAAGGTCTCCAGAAACCACAAAGGATAATCCAAAAAGGAAAGATACAATCACAAAGTAACATCTGACACAACTTAGGTATATGCCCATACATATACCTAAGTCATCAATTCCCATTCGGCTCCAACGTCCGAGCCCAAGCACAACCCAGTCCACACAGGAAAGCAAAAACGTATACCCACACAGGATAACACAACACAGTCCACAAAGCAGAGTAAACAGTATCCACATAGGATAGCTCAACACAATCCACAAAGGAGAGTAAACAGTAAATCCACACAAGATATCCCAACACAATCCACAAAGGAGAGTAACATATGATTCAGCTAATAGAGGTATACTTCTTAGAATGACGATAAAGAGGATCACTGATCCATCTAAGTCATCGGACCCACAAAGGATCGATAGGTACTAACCCCCGCAAAGACCCACATAGGATCGGGCCCACACAAGACCTGTAGGCACTGGCTCACACAGAACAGCTGAGCACTAACCCACACAGGATCAGACCCACACAGGATCGGGCCCACACAGGACCAATAGCACTGATCCACATAGGATCGATGAGTGCAGTAGTCGTCGCAGTCCACTGAGGATCTCTGCACAGTCGTCGTCGCAGTCCACTGAGGATCTCTGCACGGTCGTTGCCGCAGTCCAATGAGGATCTATGCACGGTCGTCGCTGTCGAAGTAGCAGTCGCAGCCAGCTCTAGGGTTCCCACACAGAGCAAGCTCGTTCGGGAGGGTCCGATCCACGAGCCGAGAGGCTGATACATCAACTGTCACAATGTCTGAAGTTGATGTATCCAAAAGTTCCGTATCGTCAACAGGAACTCAACGTCGCAGACGGCGCGTCAATCGGACGCCTGGTCTGAGAGTTATTGGCCTTTTTGTCCCAGGGGCCCGGTTAGTTTTTTATGGCAAAACCAACCTGACCGTACTCCACCTGCATCCAAACCTTGGGCGGAGTGAGCCAAAAGATCCGTCTCACATAGAGGAATTCAAAGAAGTCGACGGCACGTCGATCGGACGTCCGTAGCTCAAGATATGAGCGTTTCCGCTCCGAAGGCCCGGTTAGTTTCGTGTACGAACCAACCCGGCCGAACTCAAAGTATTCTGAAACCTTGAGTGCGATATACCGAAACGACCGTCTAGATCCAAGGATCGTGTTTCCGCTGATGGATCGTCGTTCGGAGGCCCGTATCTCAAGTTACGGGGATTTGACCGAAAATGGTCCGAAGACGGGGGGTCCGGGCCCGGCCCGACCCCCATGGGTCGGCCAAACCGGGGCGACCCGAACCGAGGCGACCCGACCCGGTCGGACTGGCCTGGCTCGGCCAGCCCGGCCCGGCTCGGCTGAGCGACGCGGGGGGGGGGGGGGGGGGGGGGTAGCTGCCGCCCCCGCGGGACACCCCCGGGCACCCGCGGGGTGTCTCCCTGGACGACACGAGCGACGCGGGGGGGAGCCGCCGCCCCCGCGTGACAACCCCGCGACACCCACGGGGTGTCGCCCTAAACATCCGAACGCGGCTTCAGCCACGTCCCGCGCGTACCGGACCCGTGCGGCCGCGGGTCCGCGGGCATCGCCGCCGCCCCCGGCTCCCGGCGCCGCCGCGCTGGTGGCTTCCGCGGGCCACCAGAGTCGCTCCGGTGGTCCGATTTTGTTCTCGTATGCACCGCTGCTCCTCCCGGGACTCGTTCTTCACTGCAGAACCATCAAACTTCCATTGCGGCACGTTCTGTCGTCTCCCGTCAAATCCGCACAAAAACGAAGAACGACGGAGGGTTGTTGAGTCGTGTTCGTTTGGCCCGCACCCTCCGCGTTAGAGATAAACAACGGGACAAATATATTCAACACATGAATCAACAATTTTAATGGATTAAAATTTTTTCTTATTGTCCGGTTCTTCACTTTTAAAAGAAACGATCACGGAAAAACGAAATTATTCACAACAACCCCTACCTCGTAGTCATCGACATATGAACGTTCTTCGTGGATTTTTTCGTCACGGAAGGAGGGGATCGTCGCGTCGTCGCGGAAGGGCGTCGCGTCATCGCGGAACACGGTGTTGAGTCGGCGAACTCAACGGACCAAGAAACAATAGATTTAATTTAATTATATAAAATTAAATCCGTGTTTTGTTAAAAAAACACAAGGGAGATTTAAGAGAATCCGGAAGTCTCTTACCTCAAACAGCTGGTCGAAGATTTCATTGCGGAGGAAGAGACATCGCAGAAGAACGTTGCAGGAAGGGAACATCGGCGTCGCGGAACTCGGCATCGTGTCGTCGACTTCGGCGGGTTCGGCGTTCTTCATTGGATGCCGGCGTTCATCGCATTCTTCGCGAAGGAGGATGAAGGCTCAAGAACTCTGAAAAAACCTCTCAACGAGTAATCCTCCAAAAAGACATGTTGGTCTTATTTTATTATTTCGCCAACAAACGAAAAAGGTAAGTAACGACCCATCAATTCATTGAATTAATTCAACGAAATAAACCGCCCATTTAATTCACGAAATAAACCGCCCAATTAAATGGTGCGTCAAGGATTTAAGAAAACGCGTAAGTTGACTTTCATAATGATGGGTTTTCACGGGTGCGTTACTTAGCGGAAAGAAACGGTGGGGCTCGTGCGGGCCCCACCTCACAAATATCCTACCAAGAGGGTAGGATATTTCTGGATAGCACCCTATCCGTTTCAACTCAGTTTAAGTGGCTTTCAAGTGGCTTCATGTGGCTTAAGTGAAATAAAATAATGTTTGTCGAACAAATTATTTTATTTCTAAACATTAAGCCCAAAAATTAAAAACCACACCCGAGTAAACGCAACTCTGGAAGAGGAATTTCTAAGCAAATACCGGTGCTGCGATTTCATCGGTGCCCTCAGAATTCGATTCTGGACACTGGTTCAAATGTTAGGAAAACCCGCTCGTCCGTTCACTGAACGTACCCGAGACAAACTTCGGAAAATTATTCCGGGCACACCGGGCCTCGGAATCAGGTGCCGTCAGAAACTGCGCTCTTGTAAAATACCAAATAAAATTAAAAAAAAATTCCTTGAAATTAACGGGTCTTTACATTACTCCCAACTCAGGGCTTTACGTCCCCGTAAAGATACATCATAAACTAGGGAAACAAATGTTGGTACTGAGCATGCATCTGAGTCTCCCGCTCCCATGTGCTCTCCTGGAGGTTCCCATGCTGCCATCTGATGCACACAAGAGGAATCGATCGCCCATGTAGGACCCGCTCCCGTCGATCCTCTATCTCAACTGGGACCTCCGTAAAAGTCTCCCCATCATCCACGTCTAGCTCTCCATAGTCAATGATGTGCGTCGGGTCGTGCACGTATCTCCTCAGCTGAGATACGTGGAAGACGTCGTGCACCCGGTGCAACTGAGGTGGTAGAGCCAGGCGATAAGACACCTCGCCAATCCTGCTGAGGACCTGGAAAGGTCCGATGAAGTGTGGAGACAACTTTCCGCCTCGGCCAAATCTCCGCAAACCACGTCGAGGTGAGACACGCAAGAAGACGTGGTAGCCATCCTCGAACTCTAGTGGCCTCCACCTCCTGTTAGAATAAGACTTCTGCCGGCTCTGAGCTGTCCTCATCCACTCCTGGATGACCCGGACCTTCTTTATCATGGCCCGGGCCATCTCTGGTCCCACAAGTGCTGACTCCCCAGGGTCTGTCCAGCACAAAGGAGGTCTGCAAGGCCTTCCATACAACGCCTCGTATGGTGCCATCCCAATGGTGGAGTGGTAGCTGTTGTTGTACGCGAACTCCACAAAGGGTAGGTGGTCCTCCCAGCTATGACCAAAGTCGAGGACACATGCACCGAGCATGTCCTCGAGAGTCTAAATGGTCTTCTCCATCTGACCATCCGTCTGAGGGTGAAAGGCGGTGCTCAGACGTAGCCACGTCCCGAACGCCTCCTACAACCCCTTCCGAAGCCGGGAAGTAAAATGAGCGTCCCGATCGGAGACGATAGTAGATGGAACACCGTGAAGTCGTACAATCTCCTGAATGTAGAGACGCCCCAAACTCTCCACTGAGCCCTGCTCTAGGATGGGGAAGAAGTGCGCTGACTTGGTGAGTCGGTAAATAATCACCCAGATGGGGTCGTGACCTCTGGAAGTGCGTGGAAGCCCAGTCACGAAGTCCATAGATATACCGTCCCACTTCCACTCAGGGACCTCCAAGGGCTGTACCAAGCCTGCTGGTACCTGGTGATCTGCCTTCACCTGCTGGTAGGTGAGGCATCGAGAAATGAACTCTGCCACATCCTTCTTCATGCCCGGCCACCAGTGTTGTCGTCTGAGATCCTGGTACATCTTCGCCACTCCAGGAAGTACCGCCAAAGGAGAAGTGTGAAACTCTCTCAGCACCTCCTCTAGTAAAGAAACTGGTACCAAGGTACGTCCTCTGAAAAGGATTTCGTGCTCTGCTCTAAAGGAGAAGCCATCTGGTTCCTGTCCCGAGGATATCTGTGCATGTAGTGTCTCACAGTCAGCATCCTCACGCTGTGCCTCTCTGACCCGCTGCAGTAGTGGAGGAGTGACTGTGAGAGACTGAAGGAAGGCTGCTCCATCCCTATCCACAAAGGATATCTGGAAAGCGGATAGCTGCTCTGTCGCCTCCTCAAGTAGCTGGATGCCCGTCCTCCTGCTGAGGGCATCGGCTACCACGTCCCCCTTCCCAGGAGTATAGACTATCTCAAAGTCCTAGTCCTGGAGGAACTCGAGCCATCGCCGCTGTCTCAGGTTCAGGTCCTTCTACGAGAAGATGTACCTGAGACTCTGGTGGTCAGAAAAGACTGTAAAGCGCTCGCCCATCAGATAGTGCCGCCATGTCTTCAGAGCGAAGACCACTGATGCTAACTCCAGGTCATGGGTAGCATAGTTCTGCTCATGCAGCCTCAACTGACGTGATCCATATGCAATCACGTCCCGCTCCTGCATCAGGACACACCCGAGTCCGGTCCCTGATGCATCAAAGTAGACTACATAACCAACTCCTTCCTCAGGCAACCTCAAGATAGGTGCGCTGGTCAATCTATGCCTCAACTCTTGGAAGCTCTGCTGACATCTGTCTGACCACACGAAGGGTTTCCCCTTCTTCGTCAATGCTGAGAGTGGTGCCGCAACTCTGGAGAAGTCTGGCACAAATCTCCGATAGTATCCAGCTAGACCCAAGAAACTCCGCACCTCCATCATGCTCCTGGGTGGCTCCCAAGCTAGCACCGCCTCGATCTTCACGGGATCCACAGCAACTCCCGCCTCAGAAATGACGTGCCCCAAGAAGTGGAACTCACGTAACCAGAACTGGCACTTCGAGAGCTTTCCATAAAGCTGGTCCTCTCAGAGTGTGTCTAGCACAACCCGCATGTGGTAGACATGCTCCTCCTCGGTGGTCGAGTACACCGAAATTTCGTCGATGAAGACCATGCCAAATCGATCGAGGTACGGCTGGAGGATCCTGTTCATGAGGCTCATGAACACTGCTGGAGCATTGGTTACGCCGAAGGGCACACCCAAGAACTCATAGTGGCCATACTGACACATGAAGGCCGTCCTCTGCAGGTCCTCGTCTCGAACTCTGAGCTGATGATAGCCTAACCTGAGGTCTATCTTCGAGAACCACCGTGCTCCCTTGAGGTGATCGAAGAGGTCATCAATCCTCGGTAGCGGATACTTGTTCCTCACTGTCACCTGGTTCAGGCGACGATAGTCGACACATAGTCGCAAGCTCCCGTCCGCCTTCTTGGCGAACAAAATCAGGGAAGCCCAGGGTGAAACACTGCGTCGGATGAACCCCTAGCCCTGCAAGTCCTCCAACTGTACCCGTAGCTCTCGAAGCTCAGCGGGGGCCATCTGATATGCTGGTGTGGATATCGGGGTTTTCCGGGGTAGAGATCAATATAAAAGTCTACCTCTCTGCGAGGAGGTAGCCCTGGAACGTCATCGGGATAGACGTCCGCATACTGATCCACCACTGCAGGAAAACTAGGACTCCGCATGTCAACTGCTCCAAGGATGAGGCTAGCCAATTGATGAGTGATGGGATGCCCTCTCCTCTGTGTGAGTCCATCCAGTGCTGCGAAGGCTCCCTTCTAGCCGGTGAAGGTGAACGTGCTCACATCGGTGCGCACACATCGCACCTTGCGCCTAAAACAGTCAATATGAGCATGGACTGTAGATAACCAATCCATGCCCAAGATGACGTCGTAGGGACTCAACGCTGCTACAAGAAGATCCCAACCGAAGCTCTCGCCTCCTAGAGTAAGCTCACTCTGCCGGCACCAGTGCGTAATCGTCGAGTCTGCTTCCGTAGGAGTCTCTAGCCGTAAGGATCGAGCCAACGGCTCTGTCGGAATCTCCGAGCTCCGAACAAGGGCATCATCTATGAAAGAGCAACTCACTCCTGTGTCTATAAGAACTGCAGCAAGGGTATAATAGACACATATCGTACCTCGAATCATCTCTGGCGTGCCGTGGTCGTAGGCCTCCAATGCCTGGAGCTGTGCCTGTCTCTGCCCACCAGCTCCCTGTGGTCGGGGCGGACCTCCTGGTGGTGGTGGTGGCAGAGCCTGAAAGCGTCGCCCACCACCTGCTGCTCGGCCAGCTCCTCTGACATGTCCACCTCCTCCCTGCGGACCACCACGGTTGACCCTCTGCCTCTACCTGGGTGGCCCCTCTATCGTCTTCTGCTCCTCAGTACGGCGGTTCGGGCAGTCACGAGCCATGTGGCCCTACCCGCCGCACGAGTAGCACTGCCTGCCTCTCGGAAGACTGGCTCCACTCTGTGTGACCCAAACGGCTGAGCCAGTGTCCTGAGGTCGTCTACGAGAGGGTCTGGTCTACCTGGAACCATGAGTCATCCGTCGGCTACCAGCTGCCGAAGACTCCGCTATCTGCCGCCCTGCGGTGGGTCTCACTGTGGACTCGGCCAGAAAGCTCTCGATCAGAAGGGCTCTCTCTTGCACTCCTGCCTGGGTCGGGATGCTAAGGGAGATCAGCGATGCCCTGATCTCGTGTCTCAATCCCTGCTCTAAGGTTTGAGCCTGGAAGAAGGGGTCTCGCACCATTTCGGTCGAGTATCGAGAAAGATCGGTGAACCTCGCCGCGTACTGGGCGACCATCAAGCTACCCTGCCGCAGCTGAAGAAGCTGCTGAATACGCACCGCACAGAGGGTGGCCGGGACGAACTCAGAGTGGAAGAGGCTCTCAAAGTCCGTCCAGATGATAGAGGCCTCATCGTGCACCTAGAGTATCAGGCTCCACTATAGTCCTGGTGCTGCGTGCAGTAGGCTCGCCGCGAGGATCACCATGAGGTCTGCTGGTGTCCTCACTAGCCTGAAAACTCGAACGACCACCTCCAGCCAATCCTCGGCTTCCTGGGGGTCCGTCTCCCCACGAAACCTGGGTGGTCGCTGGCGCTGGAACTCGTGCAGAGCTCTGAGGCATCGTGCATCATCAGCGGTCGGCGTTGGAAGCATCGAAGGCTCGGCAGGTAAAGGTACCGCTAGTGCCTCTGCTGTCAACGGGCCCTGTACCGAGGCCTCGTTGCTCGGCGGGCTGTCGTCGCGCTCTACTCTCGGAACCCTAGCTGGCTGCTGTCGTCGGGCCATCCTGAAAGGAAACAAGTGTGCCACGGTCAGAACAGTATACCTGGTGAGCTGACATAAGTAATCACAAAGAAAACTTGAAACACACATGCAATCAATGTTTTCGTGCATTAAGTCGGAAATCAGAAGTCAGGATCCTGGTGTACGGATACGTCGGCCGTCGCACCAACACTGGACTCCCTGGACTGATAACCACACCCAATACGCTAAAAACTATTGCTTCACATAGAAGAAAGATCAGAGTTTGCGGTAGAAACGACCACCTCTGATACCAATTGACACGACCCGTCCTCGGGGCCCATGTCGTGACTACCCCAAGCCCGCCTTCCATAGGCCAGGGGCTGGCGACTAGCACCAAGGCGTAAATCCCGGAAAAAGGGAAGGCATTGCCTTTGAATAGTAAACAAGCACCACAGAGTACGCAAGCGGAAAATTAAACACTAAGTAAAAACTGTAACAAGCTGTGCTGAAAGTAAAGGGGGCCGGAAATACAAGCCCAACTGTAAAGTACAACTGAAAGGGAAAAACAGCAACTGAAAGGAAAAGCCACAGTCTCGAGCCGTCCTCTAGAAGTCCCACCTGAAGGGTGGGTACAGATAGCCTCCACTACTCCTCGGGTCCACCTGACCGCTCCGAGTACGTCTCGCCCAGTGGTCCACCTCCAGGTACCGTCCTGCCCCGCACACCTCCACCACGATCAGCGCTGTCCGTCGTCTGCAACCAACACAACGAAGTGCGAGCATAGCCCATGCAGGGGTGAGTATAAGCTACTAAGTAGGGACCCCGAGACCCCCGAAGGTCTCCCGAAATCCACAAAGGATAATCCACAAAGGAAAGATACAATCACGAAGTAACATATGACACAACTTAGGTATATGCCCATACATATACCTAAGTCATCAATTCCCGTTCGGATCCAACGTCCGAGCCCAAGCACAACCCAGTCCACACAGGAAAGCAAAAACGTATACCCACACAGGATAGCACAACACAATCCACAAAGGAGAGTAAACAGTATCCACATAGGATAGCTCAACATAATCTACAAAGGAGAGTAAACAGAAAATCCACACAGGATAGCTCAACACAATCCACAAAGGAGTGTAACACAGGATTCAGCTCACATAGTTATACTTCTTCGAATGATGATAAAGATGATCACTAATCCATCTAAGTCGTCGGACCCACAAATGATCGATAGGAACTAACCCCCGTGAAGACCCACACAAGATCGGGCCCACACAGGACCTGTAGGCGCTGGCTCACACAGAACCGCTGAGCGCTGACCCACACAGGATCAGACCCACACAGGATCGGGCCCACACAGGACTTGTAGCACTGATCCAAGTAGGATCGCTGAGTGTAGTAGTCATCGCAGTCCACTGAGGATCTCTGCACAGTCGTCATCGTAGTCCACTGAGGATCTATACATGGTCGTCACTGCAGTCCAATGAGGATCTTTACACGGTCGTCGCTGTCGAAGTAGCAGTCACAGCCAGCTCTAGGGTTCCCGCACACAGCAACCTCGTTCGGGAGGGTCCGCTCCACGAGCCGAGAGGCTGATACATCAACTGTCACAAAGTCCGAAGTTGATGTATCCAGAAGTTCCGTATCGTCAAAAAGAACTCAACTCCGCAGACGACGCGTCAATCAGATGCCCGGTCTGGGAGTTATTGGCTTTTTCGTCCCAGGGGCCAGGTTGGTTTTTTAATGCAAAACCAACCTGACCATACTCCACCTATGTCCAAACCTCAGGCAGAGTGAGCCAAAAGATCCATCTCATATAGAGGACTTCAACGAAGTCAACGACACGTCGATCGGACGTCCGTAGCTCAAGATATGAGCGTTTTCGCTCCGAGGGCCCGGTTGGTTTCGGGTACGAACCAACCCGGCCGAACACAAAGTATTCCGAAACCTTGAGTGCGATATACCTAAACGGCCGTCTCGATCCAAGGATCACGTTGCCGCTGACGGCGCATCGTTCGGAGGCCCGTAGCTCAAGTTACGGGCATTTGACCGAAAATGGTCCGAAGACGGGGGGTCCTTGCCCGGGCTGACCCGGCCGGACCCAGTCCGGCCCGGCCAGGGCGCGGCCCGGCTGGTCGGACCAGCCTCGCTCGACTGGCCCGGCCCGGCTCGGTCGAGCGACGCGGGGGGGGGGGGGGGGGGGGGTGCCGCCGCCCCCGCGTGACACCCCCGCGACACCCGCGGGGTGTCACCCTGGACGACCTGAGCGACGCGGGGGGGGGGGGGGGGGAACCGCCGCCCCCGCGAGACAACCCCGCGACACCCGCGAGGTGTCGCCCAGGACAGCCGGACGCGGCTTCAGCTGCGTCCCGTGAGTGCCGGACCCGTGCGGCCGCAGGTCCGCGGGCATCGCCGCCGCGCCGGCGCCCCGTGCCGCCGACGGCTTCCGCGGGCCACCGGAGTCGCTCCGGTGGTCCGATTCTGTACCCGTCTGCGCCGATGGTCCTCCCGGGACTCGTTCTTCACTGCAGAACCATCAAACATCCGTTGTGGCACGTTCCGTCATCGCCCGTCAAATCCGCACAACAACAAAGAATGGCAGAGGGTTTTCGGGCCGTATTCGTTTGGCCCGCACCCTCTGCGTTAGAGATAAACAACGGGAGAAATATATTCAACACATGAATCAACAATTTTAATGGATTAAAAATTATTCTTATTGTCCGGTTCTTCACTTTTAAAAGAAACGATCACGGGAAAAAGGAATTATTCACAACAACCCCTACCTCGTAGTCGTCGACGTACACACGTTCTTCGCGGATTTGTTCGTCACGGAAGGAGGGGATCAGCGCGTCGTCTCGGAAGGGCGTCACATCGTCGCGGAACACGATGTTGAGTCGGCGAACTCAACGGACCAAGAAACAACAGATTTAATTTAATTATATCAAATTAAATCCGTGTTTTGTTAAAAAAACACAAGGGAGATTTAAGAGAATCCTGAAGTCTCTTACCTCAAATAGCTGATCGAAGATTTCGTTGCGGAGGAAGAGACATCGCAGAAGAACATTGCAGGAAGGGAACGTCGGCGTCGTGGAACACGGCGTCACATCGTCGACTTCCGAAGGTTCGACGTTCTTCGTCGAAGGCCGGCGTTCTTCGCGTTCTTCGTGTTCTTCGCGTTCTTCGCATTCTTCGCGAAGGATGATGAAGGCTCATGAACTCTGAAAAACCTCTCAACGAGTAATCCTCCAAAAAGACTTGTTGGTCTTATTTTATTATTTCGCCAACAAACGAAAAAGGTAAGTAACGACCCATCAATTCGTTGAATTAATTCAACGAAAGAAACCGCCCATTTAATTCATGAAATAAACCGCCCAATTAAATGGTGCGTTAAGGATTTAAGAAAACGTGTCAGTTGACTTTCATAATGACGGGTTTTTGTGGGTGCATTACTTAGAGGAAAGAAACGGCGGGGCTCTTGCGGGCCCCACCTCACAAATATCCTTCCAAGAGGGTAGGATATTTCTGGATATCACCCTATCAATTTCAACTCAGTTTAAGTGGCTTTGATGAGGCTTCAAGTGGCTTAAGTGAAATAAAATAAGTTTGTCGAACAAATTATTTTATTTCTAAACTTTAAGCCCAAAAATTAAAAACCACACCTGAGAAAATGCAACTCCGGAAGAGGCGTTTCAAAGAAAATACCGGCGCTGCGATTTCATCGGTGCCCTCAGAATTCGATTCCGGGCACCAGTTCCAAAGTTCGAAAAACCCGCTCGTCCGTTCACTGAACGTACTCGAGCCAAACTTCGGAAAATGATTCCGAGCACACCGGGCCTCGGAATCAGGTGCCATCAGAAACTATGCTCTTTTAAAATTCCAAATAAAATTAAAAAAAATTTCCTTGAAATTTATGGGTCTTTACAGGAATCATCTTGTGGGACCTATGTTTTGTCCTCATGATCCCCATTCATGAAGATATTTACAGTTTTTTTATCCTATTAAATAACATCTCATTTAACATAAAGAATCTAATGGGTTTTTCTATACTATTACTATATGTTGTATAAGGGGTGGTGAAGAAAACCCAATATAATGACATGAAGATCATAGAGTGGTTTATGATATTTGTAAATGATTAAAAAATGAATATTCTTTAGATTCTATAACACTATCCAACATCACAACATCATGGGAACATATTTTCATAGTTGTTTCTCATTGATATGATCATGTCCATACTTTATGGATATAGATTGATGTCATATTCCCATTAGGATAGAATAGCATTGTCCATCAGATCACTACTATCAATGTGGATACTACATGTCCATGATTTTCTCTTGGTGGTTTAGTCAATAACCATCAATATGGATATATGGTAGGTAATGGGGAACTACATTAACATCATGTCCCTATTATTTTTAATGATCTATATGTTGTTGTGGCATATGAATAAGAGGAATACCCCTTATTGGTGTGTGTCCCAATTCATTCATTTTTAGGGGTTTTACAAACACATGGGGGAATCATCATATATGCACAATATAGAATACAAAAATAAAAAATAGATCATTAATGATAAATGTCACAATGTGTTATATCCTTCATCATGAAGAAGATTCAATACAGGAATGAGTGACAATTATAGGGTATCTTGTCATCATTCCTCCCCCTCCCAATGTGAAATGTCACAAATGATAGCATGGGGGATGAGGGGTAGTGACCAGTCGTTCTAAGCACTCATTGAGAGGTACTAGTTGAGAATGTTTTGTAACGACACAAAAAAATCATTAATAGAAATTACTCTCGGTCTATTTAAATGTCTTTTGGGGGTTGTTTAAAATGTATGCACTTGTTTGGTTTTATTTTTTGGATTTTAAAATACCGGTAAAAATTGTGACCATAGCTAATACAGTCGTTGAATAGGGATGGCATGATTAGTGTAAATATAGGTATTTAACAAATTCAATTTACACAGACAATGGAAGATATAAACTCATTTAGTAGAGTTTCCCCATATGAAGCTCTTTTTTTGAGCACCAAAAGGAGGTGGTATCATTGGTCTTCTCTCTAGACCAAGCCCAAGATGAGTTTCAAAACAAAAAGCCTGAACGTAACTGCCTATAAGAGATGTGGAAATTTATAGAGATTACCACTCGAGCGATGTTATCTGAGCCACCCATAGAGTCTGTCACCATCGCACACCTTACCCTTCTTTCCTATATGGGTGTTATAAGGGGTTACGTAACAAGAACTTAGTATTGTGATTTTGTATATTATTCTTTCATAGATAATATACATTCATTTTACTATTGTTACTTTGTAAATAGTTTTTAACGGACAAATAGTATTTTAATATAATATTCAACTACGAAATATATTTTGATATTTTAATTGATTTTTGAATTATATAATAATTTAAATAAATTATAATTATTATTAAATTTATTTTTATTAAATAAAAATGGTCATATAATTTTATGAATGCAATTTTAATTATAATAATGTTTTGAAAGCTATTTTTGTCAAAACACATGAATTTTTTATAAATGTCTATATTTATTTTAAAAGTGATAATTCACATATAAACAATAGTATTTAGGTAAAATGAATATTATTTTAGGAATTATGACGTTGAAATTATCCAACTCTGAATTTTTCATTACTTTTTTAGACAATCAAATTTTTGTGTAAAAAGTAAATACCATTTAAATGTATAATGTGTTTTACAACATCATAATGACCCGATAGTGATGTAATAAAATACTAAAAAAATTATGTTCAGCCAATATATGTTTTACCAGAAAAATAATGTGATTTTGGGTTGATTTTATTTATTTTACAATGCTTTAATGGACCCTTCACGGCTTATAAAACATTTCGCCTTTTTATATTGTTTTCCTTGAGAGTGTGACTCACCTACACATAAAAAAACCTATTATTTTAAGAAATTCAGAAATTGGCCTCATAAAATATTTTTTCCAATCCATTTAAAAAAAATTCTAAATACATGGGCTGGATTGTTGTTTTTATTAGTTTAATGTGCAGTGTCCCAAAACCTAAATAATAGAGAATCCCCCCCTTCCTATATAATCCCACCCAAGATCCAACATTCTCTTCACTCATATCCTTTAGGGTTCTTCCAACCTCTTACCTCCTCTATCTATAATCCTTTCAAGGTTCCCCAAGCTTCCAATATGTCTTTGTCAAGCCCCTTCCAAGCCTTTGGGATCACACTTCCAAGTATGGGATCCTCACATTCCACTTCTTTCAAATTCATGCATCTTATTTGAAGGTAGTTATTTTAATTTTTAATTGTTATAATTTAATTCATTTATAATAATTCTATTACATTTCATGTGATATTATTTTAATGAGGAATTATTTTTCCTTCCTCATTTTGACCCTTACCTACACTGTTACTATGCCGAATTTCTGTAAGGGATTCTGTTCTTTCTCATTTTAGCCAAGTTTCTATATATTGTTATGCACTTTTATTTTTAATTATAAATGTTAGTGTGTTACTTATCAACTCACCCATACTTCTCTCTTTATGTTTTAATGATCAGAGACCCCTTTATCTTTAATTAATTCTTTCCATGTACTCCCGTTACAATACCAAAATTCCGTAAAGAATTTCCCCCTCCACAATTAAATTCAAGAGAATATTTTGTAATATGAATCTAAATTAGATTACATATGTTGGGAAATGTATCAATATGACCCCTTTACTATCCATTTCATGTAAATATGTTGAGACATCCCTTAATCTCTAATAATCTATTTTTATGAATTCTTATGTCACGCCGTTACGCTTCCGAAATTGCACCGATTTTCCAAGCCAAATTCATTGTACAGTGAGTACCATGCCTTGTTCTCTATCAAAGGTATTCATCTTTATGAACATTTACTTAATGATTATAAAGCTTCATGTGTCTACTCTACATCCCTTTATCGTTGAATAAATGACAATGATTGATTCCATGTTGTATGATCCCTGTGGAGCTCTTATGCACGAAAAGAATTGTTTAAAGGGGTTGTACCATGAAAATGATCCAATGCATTGGATAAATTATATTATCATGAGACATCATGTGAAATGAGGTTTTAATAATGATAATTCATGTGCAATTAGATTTTACTCGTGATTCATGTGTAATGAGGATTTACACATTCTCTATGTGCTATGAGCCTTGGCTTATTCTAATTCCATGTTAAGTGTTGTTTCCACATTTCCATGTTAGGATTATCATGATTTATCATGACATTATGTTCATGTTTCTCTTGGGATCCATTTATATTCCTATTGTCTAACATGTATTTTATTCCTCATGTTATTTCATGTTTATTCCCTTATAGGGATTTATATCTCACCCTTTTATTATTCATATCCTCAGGTTATCCGATGCAATGGTATGTACAAGGGAATGTAGTGGTCATGTAAAAGAAGTTTTTATTAAAGATGTTGTATTTAATGTTTTAATTGTTTATGTAATGATCCTAATCCACAAAGACACTATAGATGAAGATCTTCTATGTTGTATCATGTGAACATTATCTATTAAATTATGATTTAGTGTGTAATAAAGAATAGGGTTGTGAATGTTGGTATAATAGGATATGTTTTGTTATTTTTGGTATTAGGATTAGAAAAACCTAGTGAATCATTAGATAAAATACTCTGTATAATAAAATAATCTGTATGTTTTTATGAGTATTGAGTAAGCGATTTACCAATAAAATACATCCCTCTCTAGATATGAGCATGTAGAGGTGGCTCTGGGACATATGTATCTAGGGGTAAAATCCCCGACAAGGAGATTCTGATCTGACCAGGGATATCCTGGTACACGAAAAAAGGCCTCGCTGCACTCTTGTTTATGACACTGCCGGAGGATATGCATTGGTAAATTCAAAAGCTTAGTATGAACCATTATTAAGGGAATCAAAAAAATCCTCTAAAGATCTATGTTGGATAACATATATTGAAGCCTACAGATTCAAAAGTTAACGAAATGAAATCTTTTTATAAGTCATATATTTTTTCCATAGAGTACCCTTTATGTGTTACCCCAAATTTCCCATTTATTCCAGCCAATGGCCGGTAATAGGATGACTCGGGCTAACATTCGATGTGAAGATCAATGTGGTGACTGTGCTAATGAGATGTAGAATTCTATTGGAGCGGGAATCACAAGCTTTTTCACAATTATATCTCAGTAAACTCATCATTTTAATAGAAACACAGGTCAATAAGAACATTAAAACACCTTCTAATAATGAACAAGTCTCTATCGAGAGGTTCATGAGTCAATGACCTCCTACTTTTAATGGATCATCTGATCCCTCAATTTCCGAACAATGGATTACTACATTGAAAAAGATCATATCCATCCTATAATGTTCTGATCAATAGAATGTTCTCCTGGATTCTTATCATTTGGAGGGTGAAGCTAATTAATGGTGGAAATTGATCAAAAATACCAAGAATCATGAGGATATCGAGGTGTTGGAATGGAAGGACATCAAGAAGATGTATTTCGATAAATATTTTCCATGAAACCTCCGACATAAGATTGAAAGGGACTTATTTGATCTCAAAAAAAAAGATGACGAGTCCATCATTGTGTACAAGGAAAACATCACAAGACTTGCACTATATTTCTCCATCATTATTGTTACCCACGAATGCAAGGTTGACCACTTCTTTGATGGGCTGAATCATAGCCTACTGAAATCACTTACAATCCGCGACTTTGAAAGCTATGACAAAATTGTCTGATGTTCCCTAATGGTTGAAATGGTGATCAACGAGCCTCAGGGGTATCATGCGGATAAGAATCATAATGGGGAATTCACTTCTAGTGGTCCGGTGGATAAATACAATGGGTCTATGAAAATCTAATACCCAAATGCCAAAGGTGTGAATAGAAGCACCCCAGAAATTGCCTGAAGGGGGTGAGGAAATGATTTAGGTTTGTTAGAGAACTACACCTGGGTATTTACTGTCAACAAGAATAAACTGCAGTTGTGATTGAGGAGAGGAACCATTTGTTCTACTCTCAACATGAGGTTCATTTGTTCAACTACAAAGAACCAATACACCATGCAAATCAGTACCCTAAGCCAAGGGTTTTCGAAGGCAACCAACAACATCCAAGGAATCAAGGGAAAGCTTTTTCCATCTCTACTGCTGAAGTGGAACACAACAATGATATGGTGACAAGTACACTAGTTATTCATTCAATAATAGTGAACGTATTATTTTATTCTAGTTCTGTGCATTATTTTATATCCCGGATGTTTAGTAGAACAATACTAAAACCACCAAAAAATCATGATAGTAAATATGCGGGTGAGTATGACTAATGCGTCAATCATTGAATCCCATGAATATAACTCCTCCCCTATCATGATTGGTGGATTGAACTTCAAAGGGAAACTAATCATACTCCCTCTGGTGGAATTTGATGCAATTCTTGGCTTGGGTTAGATGCCCTTATATAGAGCCAACATAAATTGTTGTGAGAAGGAAATCAGTCTCCATATGGAGAATTGACTCCCGATTCAGTAAAACTACAAGGAGGAATATGTATTTTTTTTTGCTCAACCATCTCAAGCGTGGAAATTACTTCCCTATTAGTATGCATATCTAGCTTAGATGATTGATTCTAAGGATTCAACCATCCTTCAAGACATTCCTATTGTGATAGAATTCTGTAATGTGTTTCTTGAGGAATTGTATGGTATTCATCCTAGGGGAGATGTTTAATTCTCAATTGATCGTATACCTGGGGTGTTTCAAATATCCAAGAATCTATATAGAATGGTTTTTGTGATGCTTGAAGAGTAGAAGAAACAACTACAGGAGAATCTAGATAAAGGGTTTACATGTAAAAGTGCTTCACTAGGGGGTGCACAAGTCTTCTTCATCAAGAAGAAGGATGGGTTAATGTGACTTTGCATGAATTATCGTGAGCTTAATAAAACCGCGATAATGAACAAGTATCCTCTCTCATGAATTGATGACATGTTTTATCAGCTGCATGGAGCACAATTTTCCTCCAAGGTAGATTTGAGATCGAGGTATTATCATGTAAGGGTGAAAAAAGAATATATCCCCAAGAATGCATTTCGTTCAAGATATGGGAACTATGAATTCATAGTAATTACTTTTGGACTCACTAATTCACCAACAATATTCCTGGAACTGATGAGTTGAGTCTTTAGATATTACCTCCACAAATTTGTGGTAGTATTTATAGATGATATTTTAATATACTTCATAACCATGGTGGATGATGAGGATCATCTAAGAACATTACTTGAGACCTTGAGAAAGTAGAACATCTATACAAAGTACAACACGTGTGAGTTCTGGTTGAAGGATGTCTCATTCTTGGTATATATAATTTGAATTAATGGGATATCTATGGATCCCTCTAATACAACTACAATAGAGGTATGGACAAGTCAAACATCAGTAATGGATATCTGTAGCTTTTTTTGGTTAGATGGATATTAACAATGATTTGTGAGAAATTTCTCAAGATTTTCCAACCCTCTTTCCAAGATTAATTGGAAGGTATTAATGTTATCTTGGAGTTATGAATGTGAAAAAAGAATCAAGGAGTTGAAAAAGAGGCTTATCAATGCACTCATTCTCACATTACCCCCAAGTGGAGAAATTTTTGTGGTATTTTGTGATTCTTGGAAGAAGGGACTAAGCTATGTGTTGGGGAAAATTGAGAAGGTCATTTCATATTCTTCATGGAAACTAAAATTTCATGAGCAGAAATATCCAACACATGATCTGAAGTTGGTTTTGTTGATATTCACATTAAAAGTATGGCGGCATTATCTTTTAATGGAGAAGTGTGAAATATATACAGACAAAAAAATCCCCAATTATATATTCACACATAATTATTTGAACACGCACCAACTAATATGGTTAGGTCTGATCAAAAATTATGAATTCTCAATCCATTACAACCCTGGGAGAGCGAACAATGTGGAAGATGCTCTATGTAGAAAGGACACAACAATTCTATAATTGATGAAACTGGAGACAGATATAATTTGGTTATATTTGATGAAGATGGATATAGGAATCATAAAGAAGGTAAAATCATCAATAATTTCACATATTATTGCTCAACCGTCTCTTTTGGAAAGTTTAAAGGATGCTCAAAAGGATGATGTGGGAATTCAAGAGAATTTAGAGGCTATCAAAAAATGAAAATACTCAGAGTTCAATGTTAATAAATAAGGAATTGTATGATTTTGGAATGTTTTATGTGTTCCATCATGTTCAGAGCTGAATATGGAACTTTTGGATGATGCACATTGTTCAAATTTAACTATTCATCTAGGAAGCACAAAGATGTATCGAGATCTCAGAAAGAATTATTAGTGAGATAAAATGAAGAAGTAGATCATTGAGTGTACATTAAAGAGATTGGTGTTTCAGAAAGTGATGGAAGAGAGCATGATGTCTAAGGGGATGATACAAACACTTCCCATACCAACATGGAAATGGGAGTAAATCACAATGGTCTATTCACTAGAAATATGAAGACATTTAAAGGAACCAATGCAACATGGGTTGTTGTAGATCATCTTAAAATGTATGTACACTTCATTGAAATATGGGAGGATTTTACATTTGATCAACTAGAATGAATATATATCAGGGAAGTGGTATGGATGCATAGAGTACCACTATTTATTGTATCCGATCGAGATCCCAAATTCACCTCTATGTTATGCATGAATCTTCAACATGCTCTGGATACTGAATTGAACTTTTGTATGGCCTATCATCTTCAAATGGATGGCCAATATGGGAGAAATAATCAGACACTGGGGGAAAATTTTAGATCATGTTTTATAGACATTAATGGAGGGTGGGACCAAAATCTTCAACTACATGAATTCTCCTACAATAACTATTTCCACTTGAGCATCTGGATTGATCTTTTGAATCCCTATAAGTAGAGAGGTGTAGAAAACTAACATGTTGGTATGAAGTCGGTGAGCGTAAGCTGCTAGGGCCACAAATGGTTGAGGAAATGGTGGAGTAGGGGAAAACCATTCAACAACATATCATGGAAGCCCGTAGTCGATAGAAGAGTTATGCAGATAACTGTCGATGTGACCAAGAGTTTAAAATTGGATACATGCTACTTCTATTCATATCTCTATGGAAGAAGTTCATGTTGTTTGGAAGAAAATGTCAGATAAATCCTTGGAACATCTACCACTTCGAGATTCGTGATTGTGTTGGGGTTGTGACCTATAAACTAGCAATTCCACCTACCCTAGCCAAAGTACATGATGTCTTTCATGTATCCCTAGTGAGGAAGTACATACTAGACGCTTCACATGTTCTCTCCTTCGAGGTAGTACACCTAGAGGATGATATTTCATACAATGAGAAACTAGTGATTATGTTAGATTGTAGAAAAAAAGTTCTACAAATTAGAAAACACCCCTCATCAAGGTGTTGTGGAAAAATCACATGTCTGTAGAAGAAACATGGGAATCAGAAGAATTGATGAAGTAGAGTTACGAACATATATTTTAGTGTCGGGAAATATAAATTTCGTGGGTGAAATTTATTAAGGGAGAAATATTATAATGACCCAAAAATTTATTAATTAAAATTCCTCTTTGTCTATTTTAATGTCTTATTATGGTTGTGTAAAACATAGGCACTTATTTGGTTTTATGTTTATATTTTAAAATATTGATAATATTTTTGGACATTTCTAATATAGCCATTAAACATTGATCACATGATTAGTATAAATATATGGCATTAACAAATCCAATTTTCAAAGACAAAGGAAGTGATGTCCTCCTCCACTAGACTAACTCCATATGATGCACATTTTTTAGATCTCTGAAAGGAGGGGCATCATAGGTCATCACTCTTGACCAAGCCCAATCCGAGATTCAACATGTTATTCTTGAACAGAACCGCCTATGTGAGAAGTAGAAGTTGATAGTGGTTACCACTCGAGCGATGATATTTGAGCCACCCCAAGAGTCTATCACAATCACACACCTTACCCATTAGTCTTATGCGGGTGTTATAAGGGGTTATGTAACAAAAACCTACTACTACAATTATGTACATTATTTGTGTATAAATAATATACGTTCATTTTATTATTGTTAATTTTTAAATAGTGTTTAAAGTGTAAATAGTATTTTTAATTAATATTCAACTACGAAATCTATTTTGATGGATTAATGTATTTATGAATTAAATAATATTTTAATAATATTTTAATTATATATTATTAATATTATTAAGTTGAGTTTTATTACATATAAATTATCATATAATTTTGTGAATACAATTGTTGTTATCATTATGGTTTGAAAGCTATTTTTGTTAAATATAGTAATTTTTTATAAATGTTAGTTTTTATTTAGATAGTAAAACTCACATATTTAAAAAATTATTTAGATTAAATTAATATTATTTTTGGAATCAGGACATCAAAATTATCTAACGGTAAATTTTTCATAACATTATGAGACAGTGTAATTTTTTTGTAAAAATTCAATACTGTTTAAATATATAATCTGTTTCATGACATCATAATGTCCCAATAGATATGTAATAGAAAACATCAAACATTATTTTCGTTCAATTCATGATTTACAATTAAAATATTGTGATTTTTGGTTTATTTTATTTATTTTACAAAGCATTAGTGGACCCTTCAAATATTATAAAATATTTTGTCTTTTTATATTGTATTCCTTGAGAGTGTGACTCACCTCCAAATAAAAAACCCTTTAATTTTAAGAATTTCAATAATTGGCCACATAATATACTGTTTACCACCCCCCCCCCTCGTTGGAAAAAACCATGGGAAAAAACCATAGTCTGGATTGTGGTTTTGATTAGTTTAATGTGCAGTGTCCAAAACCATAATAATAAATAATTTCCTCTCATTTCCTATATAAACCCTCCCAAGCTCTTAATTAATCTTCACTCAATGCCATTAGAGTTCATCCAACCTCTTCCCTCCTCTCTCTAGAATCATCCCAAGGTTCCCATGCTCCTAATAATATTTCTCAAGCCCCTCCCAATCCTTTGGGATCACACATCCATGTAAGGGATCTTGACATTCCACTCCTTTCAAATTCAAGAATTATATATGAATGTAGTTATTTTAATAAATAATGGTTATAATTTAATTCTTTTATAATCATTCTATTACTATCCATGTGATATATTTTATTGTGTAATTGTTTTTCCTTCTTCATTTTGACCCTTACCTAAGATGTTACTATGATGAATTTTTTTAAGGGATTCTATTGTAGTACCCCCATTTTGCGGTATGTGGACTTTGTTTATGAATTTATATGTGTTTAAAGTGCATGTGATGAGTTGGGAAGAGGTTGGGAGAGTTTGGAATGGTTTTGGATGAGTCAAGATGATTTTAAAGGGGTGCACGGTTTGAGAACGGTTAGTGTAAACCGTGTGGATTCTACAAGAAACTGTGCAAGGGAGACAGTAGGCTTCACATGGCCTATACACGGATTTCCAAACCATGTGAGGAAACTGTGCAGACCCTTGCTCCCGAGGTAGTAGCGTTCACATGGTTAGCGCATGTTTTGCCAAACTGTGTGCACTAACTGTTTGGCCACATAAAATAGGGTTATAAGTTCTGGGCTCCCTCGAGCTTAACCTATTTCACTCCAATGATCCTCCCACTCGAGAATCAATTGGGATTTCGGGTTCTCATGGGATGTAAGGGCTCTCTCAATCGGTTTGGATGGATTTTGAAGAGGTTTCTTGGTGGTTTGAATGTGGTTTATCTCGGGTAAGTCTCTCTTCTTGTTTCTCTGGTGTTTTCACCAAGATAAGCTCTTCCCTCTTTCGTGGTTTCCTTGATCTACATTTTTTGTCTGTAGATATATGGTTTTGGTTGCCTTGGATGATGCTTTTAAGGCATGTGAATGATAGGGAAGGGGATCTAGAGAGGTTTCAGTGGGGCATTCACCGAATTTGAAGCATGGTTGTTCGTGGGTCGATTTCTCGGGAACCCTAAAGGTAGGTGGATTCTCTCTCGACTCCACATAGTTAGAGAAAATGGTTTTTATTACAATTAATATGTTTTTTTTGAAATTAATTGTGGTTGATATCTGAAATTCATTATAAATCCCTTGGGTGATTTTTTGAGGATTTTTGGGAAAAATGGTGTTTTATGGTGAAATGCTATTCTTGGAGATTTTAAAATAGATATTTTAAGATGGGATGATATGGTTGATTTGTGGAAATGATTGATGGAAATGGTTTTCAATAAAATGGGTTTTTTATTTAAAATGTTGTTTGTAATGGAAAATGGTTTTCAATAAATGGGTGATTTATTGAAGTAAATTGTTATGCAATGGAATTGGCTGATTTCATGTGGTTGTGAACTTGGTGGGTTATATGCTTGGCAATGGCTTGTTTTTAATGTTGTGTGGAAGTGTCAAGAAGTACCAATATAAAAAGGGTATTGATAGTGGGCGGAAGGTCCACCATCACAGATAAGTGGATGAGATGTGTCACTTGGTGTGAATGGGTGAACGGGTTGGACTGTAGCTCCACCGTTTGATTGTTATGGTTGTCTTTTTGTGAATTTCTTTGAAATATAGAATTTTTTTCCTAATTTGTAAATGATTAGATGTATTGTGGAATGTTTTGTTGGTTTTCCCTTGGTTGCTTGGGTTGGATGTGATGTCATGGTAAGGGCACATTTGGATTTTAAAATAAGTTGCACTTGTGATTTATTTTATATAAACTATTTTATATAAATGTGCTAACGGTTTTATCATGTGGCGTGTGTGGGGAAGTCATTTGGGGAAAACCTACTTTGTTTTAGTACTCACCCCAGCTTTGGCACATTGGTTTCTTTTGAGAAGTTGTATATTGTGATGTTGGAAAAGGTAAGGCATCTCCCTCCTTTAGTGGTGTATTGTGAAGTCTCAGTGGAGCTTGGAGCATGGAGCTCGGTGTGGAGCTATGGTGGAGTCATGGCTTATAGTGTTTATTTTTTAGTTTCCTCTTGTACTCTGATATGTTTGGTTGTATTGGTTTGGGTTGTATTGTGGAACAACTTGGTTGTCTTTTGGGAATGCATGATTGGGTAATTTATTTAACATACATCATATTGTGGTTGTTAGTGGATGGTTTGGTTGTTTTTTTCTTAAGGGAAAATCATTCCCCAACATGATCTTGAAGCCCTCAGCATTTGTTCCCAGCCTTTGGCATCTTGGAATGTTGCTTACGGACAATTAGCCCTCACCCCCTCCTCATGCCATTGAGGTAGGGGTGGTGTGTTACAAGATGTATCAGTTTGTTTTGACCGTTGGAGTTGATTCTATGATTTGGTGTTGACATTTGTTGTGATATATTCCTTGGGTTGGGATGTTAGCAAGGATTAGGATTGTCGGAACATGGAATGTATAGTATAAAAGGATGTAGCTAACCCTTTTATAATAAAATTCATGTTACCAGGGAGTTGGGTGAGTAAGTGTTTTTGAGACAATATAGAAATTGGATATCTCATTATCTCGGGTGTAGCCAATGAGATGAGCATGACATGCATGGTAGAAATAACATCCCTCAAGGATCCATATTTCAATGAGGTATAATAATTTATGATGTGGTATGAATGAGTGAAATAGTAATGTGAATAAATTGGTATTTTGAAAATGGTTTGGTTTTCAAAATGGTGAAACATGGCACTTGTGGAAAAGGTGGAAAGCCTTGTTGTGATAGTGTTTTGTAATGTGATTTGAAATGAGATTTCATCATGTCTACAGAAGGGAGACTCATGGTTGTATGTTTTATTTTTATAGAAATGGCACCGGGTAGGTGTTGTAGAGACCAACATGGGGAGGCTGCTAAGAATGTGGTAGCACCGGAGCCTCAGGTGAACCAATAGCTAGTGCAAAGCATAGTGAAAGTTTTTAAAGTAGTGGAATGAGGAAATAAAGTGGATGAACCAAGGAATGTGGATCATGAAGATGAGTTTTAAAATAAGAATCCACCCATCTTCAGGGGTGATTCAAAGCCGGAGAGGGAAGAAGCATGGTTGAATAAAATGAACAAGATCTTCGAGTTCTTGGGAATATCGGGAGAGTTGAAAGTGAATTTGGCCACGTATATGTTGGAAGATATTGCCCTCCAGCGGTGAGAGTTTGTAGCCCAAGCATGGGAGGACAAGTGTATGATGTGGAAAGGCTTTGAATAATTTTTTAATAAAAAATTTAACACAAATACGTTCAGAATTCAGCGTATGACGAATTTCTTCAGTTTGAAGCAGGTTCTTATGTCTGTTATGGAGTACACATCAATGTTTATGAACCTAGTGCGGGTTTCACCCGAGGCGGCGAGTAACACGTCGTTGAAGGCCAATATCTTTGAAGCGGGGTTATTGTAAGAAATTTGTTCAAAGATAACGGTGTTCTGTATTGATGATTACACAGAGATGGTGAATAGATCCTCGGTTGCTGACCACGATTTGTTGGGTGCTCCGGGTGGAGGAAGCTTGGTGGTACCCATGGGGAATAGTGGGAACTATAATGCTTGGTTCATGTGAATTAGGGACACTTTTTCCTTGGGCATGAATATGGCATATAATATGATGGCAGGATCAGTAAATCTTCCTCCGATTCCCCAGAGCAAGCCAGGATGTTTTCAGTGTGGTTCTATGAGCCACATCAAGCGGGATTGTACGTCACAACCTCAAGCATGTCATAAATGTAAGTAGATGTGGCATATACAGCGTTATTGAATGAATGATCTATGGTCGGGTGCACGTGACACTCCTCAGGGATCACAGACGTCATATGATTCGATGGGACGTGGACAACAGCACACCCCTTGTCAGCAGAGTAAATTGGGTTATGGTGATTCTCGGAATACCATGATGCCTCAGTAAAGCACTAAGGAGCAGAGTGTGAAAAAAACATGTGTTTAGAGATGATAATGTTGTTGTGGATAATCAGTCAGGACCATCCATTGTGCGAGGTAATATTCTTTTAAATTCTACCTTGATGCAAGTGATGTTTGATACGGGTGATTCACACTCTTTAATTGATGCACGTGTGGTTAATTTGTTGGGTTTAAGGGTATAAATGATTCCCTTAGTTTTGAAACTTCAAACTCCTCTGGGTCGAAGAGGGTGTCGAGACATCTTGTGTAGAGAATGTTGTATCGTTGTGGGAAATGTAGAGCTAGTGTGGAATTTCTCAATGCTTGAGAAGGATGGGTGTGATGTAATCCTGGGAATGGATTGGTTGGTGGATTTTAAGGGCCACATCGACAATAATGTGTGGACAATGGATTTTACGACACAAGATTGCGTTAGAAATTCCTGTAGAGGAGAGAAGTAAGAAAGGAAGGGTGCAATGTGTTAGTTGGCACCATGAGTGGGTACATTATTGTATCAGTTCACATTGTTGTCATTGGAATCAGTAAAGGGTGTTGAGTAGACTGTTCTTCCGGTAGTGGTAAATCAGTTCATGGATATTTTTCCTGAATAATTCTCTAGGTTACCTCCCATAAGTGAAGAGGAGTTTGTGATTGATCTCCTTCATAGGACCAATCCTATCTCACTTCCATCTTATCGGATGGCACTAGCTGAATTGCAAGAATTGAAATTCCAGTTGGAAGAGTTAGAAAACAATGGTTTTATCTGGCCTATAACATCTCCGTGGGCAGCGCCAGTGTTTTTTGTGAAAAAGACAGATGTAACTTTGATGATATGTGTTCATTATCGTAGACTTAACCAAGTTACGATAAAGAATAGATATCCACTTCCACAAATTGATGATTTTTTCGATCAATTGAGGAGAGACCAGTTGTTCCCCAAGATCATCCTGAGGTCTGGATATCATCAATTTCAGGTGTGGAATGACAATATTTCTAGAACAGCTTTCAGATATCAATATGGCCATTATGAATATGTGGTTATGCCCATTGTTCTAACGAATGCTCTAGCGGTGTTTATTGAATTGATGAATCAGATATTTCAGAGATATCTGGATTCATTTTTGGTTGTGTTTGTAGACGATATTATGATGTATTCAATGATAAGGGTGGATCATTAGTTGCACTTGGCGACAATGTTGGGGATCTTGAGGGATCAGCGGTTGTATGCCAAATTGTCAAAGTTTGACTTTTGGATATAGGAAGTTCCTTTTCTTGGCGTTGTAATTTCCGAAAGAGGTGGTTTAGTGGATTCAAAAATGATATAGGTTGTTATCTCATGGAAACCGCTAAAGAATGTGATTAAGATATAGTGTTTCTTTGGTCTAGCTGGGTATTATCGGCGTTTTGTTCGTGATTTTTCATGGTTGGCTTCACCAATGTCAGCTTTGACAAGAATGTTCCATTCCAGTGGAATGAACCGTGTAAGCAGAGTTTCGAATATATAAATGTTCATCTTACATTAGCACCAATATTAGTTTTTCCAGATCCAGGAAATGGGTATGTGGTGTATTGCAATGCATCAGGGTTAGGGTTGGGGTGCATTCTCATGCTAGGGTATCATGTTGTTGTGTATGGATCATAACAGTTGAGGGTGTATTAGAATAACTACATAACTCGTGAGTTGGAGTTGGAAACAGTGGTCCATGCATTGAAGGTGTGGCGTCATTATCTCTTCGGTGAGAAATTCGTGGTATATACAAATCATAAGATCTTGAAGCACATTTTCTCACAAAGGGATTTGAACATGAGGCAAAGGAGATGGATGGAATATCTCCAGATGTTTGATTTTGATTTAATGTACACACCAAGTATGGGATATTTTTTTGGTGGATGCATTAAGTAGAAAATAATATGATCATATGGTGACACATGCATCTGACGAGTGGCAGTTGATGTCAGTTATAGCTGATATGCGGTTGGAATGTGAGGACCAGGGTGATAGAGTGGTCTTTTTCTAGTTTTTTTAGTCTTGACATGGTTGGCCTGGTTAAAGAGGCACATATATCTAATTCTGAGTGTTTGACCATGGGGTTGAGTCTAAATGTTGGGGAGACCATTGAGGGTTATAAATTGAAGGGAGAATCAATTTTGTGTTTTTAGAATCAGATGGTTGTACTAGTTTCTTATCAGGAGGATATTCTTAGGGCGTATAATCATTCCAGGTGGGCTGTCCATCCCAAAATTTAGAAAATGTATGAAGAATTGAAAGCACAGTTCTGGTGGGCTGGTATGAAAAGAATAGTGGCTGAGTTTGTTTCAATATGGTTGACTTCTCAGCAGGTCAATGCAGAGCATCAGAGGCCAGCATGAATGTTACATTCTTTACCAATCCCTATTTGGATATAAGAGCAAATCGTGATGGATTTTGTTACAAGTCTCCCAAGAATGGTCAGAAATCACATTTCCATTTGGGTGATAGTGGATCGACTAACGAATTCAGCCCATTTCATCCCAATTTGTGATTCTCAAATGGTAGAGGGTCTATCCAAAATCTATATCCGGGAGGTGGTAAAGATGCATGGTGTTCCAGTTCCGATCATATCCGATAGTGATCTGAGGATTACATCTTGTTTCTGGAAATCCATATAGTAAGCCCTTAAGACATAGTTGACTATGAGCACAATGTATCACCCTCATAAGGATGGTCAATCAGAGAGGACGATACAAACTCTGTAGGATATTTTGAGGGCTTGTGTCATGGATTTTGGTGGCTTGTGATAGGATCACATTTCATTGGTTGATTTTTCATACAATAATAGTTATTAGGCGTTCATATATATGGCTCTGTTTGAATCATTTTATGGGTGGCCATGTCTTTCTCCACTATGTTGGGTGGAAATGGGTGTGTCCTCCATGGTTGGACCGATCCTTGTCCTGGAGACAACGAAGATGATCTATATGATCAGGAACAGAATGGAGATGGATCAGATTCATCAGAAATCGTATGTGGATCATCATTGATGACCTTTTTTATTAGAGGTGAGTGATCATGTTTTCTTGAGGATATCTCATAGGTTGGGACATCATCTATTTGGAATGAAGGGAATGTTATCTCTAAGGTACATATCACCTTTTGAGATTCTTGAGTGGGTTGGTGAGGTTTCTTATCGTTTTTCATTTCCACCTAGGTTCAGTGCAATGCACAATGTGTTTCATGTGTCGCAGTTGAAAAAGTATCAGGCGGATCATGACCATGTGATTCGATGGGATCATGTTGAGCTCGAACTAGATGCTTTGTTGGTGCACGTACCAGTGCAGGTTGTGGATAGGCAAGAGAAAGTATTTCATGGTAAAATAATTTGTTTTGATTGCGTTTTGAAGAAACACAGTCAGATTCATGAGGAGACATGGGAGAGAGAGAAAGAGATGGTCGAGCAGGGGCCAACGCTCTTTTGGCAAAGGGCGGGTTCACTAATTTCCAAGGACAGAAAGTCCAATGGTGTAGAGAATTTCATACCCTCGGTTTGAGGTATGTGGCCTTTTTTATATATTTTTATGTGGTTAAAGATCATGGGAGGAGTTGGGAAGAGGTTGGGAGAGTTTGGAGGGTTTTGAATGAGTTTGGAGGCTTTTTAAGGGCAGCACGGTTTGAGCACGGTTAGTGGAAACTGTGCAGATTCTCCAGAAAACCATAAAAGGGAGACATTCGTCATTGCCTGGCCTGTTCATGGTTTTCCAAACCGTGCAGCCACATATCATAGGGTTATATGTTCCAGGCTCCCTCGGGATTAAACTATTTCACCCCAATATTCCTCTCACTCGAGCCTCACTCGAGATTTTTGGTTCTCAGGGGTTGGAAGGGCTCTCCCACTCTGTTGGGAAGGATTTTTTGGTTGTTTCCTGTCAGTTTGAAGGTTTTTTCTCCCAGGTAAGTCTCTCTTTTTGTTTCTCTTGTGTTTTCCTATAGATCTGCTCTTCCCTTTTTCGTGGTTTTCTATATCTAAACTTGTTGTTTGTAGATCTATGGTTATGGTTGCTTTCAATGATATTTTTAAGGCTTTTGAGTGACAGGGAAGGTGATCTAGAGAGGTTTTAGTGGTGCGTTCACTGGATTTGAGGCGCAGTTGTTCGTGGGTCGATTTCTCAATAACCCTAAAGGTAGGTGGATTCTCTCCCAACTCCACCTGGTTAGAGTTAATGTTTTTGGTTACAATTAATTTTTTGTTCTTGAAATTAATTTTGGATTATGTGTGAAATTGGTTAGAAATCCCTTGGGAGATGTTTTTGGGATTTTTGGGAAAAAGGGTGTTTTATTGGGAAATGATATTCTTGTGGATTTTAAAATGGAGATTTTAAAATGGGATATTGGGGTTGATTTTTTAAAATGAATGATGGAAATTTTTTTCAATAAATTGGGTTGTTTTATTGAAAAAAAAATCAATGGAAAATGTTTTTCGACAAATGGGTGATTTATTGAAGTGAATTGATAGGCAATGGAATAGGTTGATTGCATGTGGTTGTGACCTTGGTGGGTTATATGCTTGGAATTTTCTTGGTTTTGAATGTTGTGTGGAGTTGGTGAGAAGTATCAATATAAAAAGGGGATGGATAGTGGACTGAAGTTCCACCATTAAGGATAAGTGGACGGGAAGTGTCGCTTGGTGTGATTGGGTGAATGGGTTGGATGGTAGGTCCACTGTTTGGTTGTTATGGTTGTCTAGTTGTGCATTGCTTTGCAAGATGGAATTATTGTGCTAAAGTGTTAATGATGAGATGGCTTGTGGCATGTTTTTTTGGCTTTCCATTGGTTTCTTGGGTTTCATGTGATGGCTTGGTAAGGGAATGTATGGCTTATGAAAATGGTTGCACTTGTGGTTTATTTTATATAAACTGTTTCATATAAATGTGATAACGATTTTATCCTAGTGGTGTGTTTCGGGATGTAATTTGGGGAAAACCTACGGAGTTTTAGTACTCACCCCCTTCTTTTTCACATTGGTGTCTTTGCAGATGTTGTATATCATGTCGTGCGAAAAGTAAAGGCATCTCCCTCCTTTAGTAGTTCATTGTGATGTCTTGGTGGAGCTTGGAGCGTGGATCATGGTGTGGAATTGTGGTGGTGTCATGGATCGTAGTGTTTGTTGTTTAGTTTCCGCATGTACTCTGATATGGTTGGTTATGTTGGTATGGGTTGTATTATTTAACAACTTGGTTGTCTTTTTGGAATGCATGATTAGGTAATTCATGTGACATGCATCATATAGTGGCTATTATTGGATGGTTTGGTTGGTTTTTTCTAAAGGTAAAATCGTTCCCCAATTTGATCTTGAAGCCCCCAACATTTATATCCAGCCTTTGGCATCTTGGGAACATCTCTTATGTTCAAGTATCCCTCACTGCCTACTCAAGACAATGAGATAGGGGTGTGGTGTTACATCCATTCTTTCCCATTTTAGCCATGTTTTTTAGTACAATTATGTACTTTTATTTTAAATTATAAAATTTGGGGTATGATTTCTCACCTCCCCCATACTTCCCTCTTTATGTTTGAATTATGGGAGACCCCTTTCTCTCTAATTAATTTCTTCCATGTACACCTGTTACTATGCCGAAATTCCGTAAATAATTTCCCTCTACACATTTACATTCATGAAATTATTTTTTATTATGAATCTAAATGACATTACATATGTTGTGACATGTATCTATATGACCACTTAGTGTCCATTCTGTGTAAAAAATATGAGAAATATCATTTTCTCTAATCAACCATTTTTTAGAATTCTTACGTCACACCATTATGTTTTCAAAATTTCCCCAATTTTCCAAGCCAATGTCATTGTGTAGTGAATACTATGCCCATTTCTCTATCAAGGGTATTCACCTTTATGAAAATTTACTTATTGATTATAAATCTTCATGTACGTATTCCACATTCCTTTACCCTGGAATAAATGATTGTGATTGATTCAATGTTGTTTGATCTATGTGGCACACTTATGCATTTAATGAAATGTTTGAAGAGGGTTCGCCCTGATATCACTCCAATGTATTGAGTAAAGTTTAGTTTCATGATATGTCACATGCAATGATTGTTGAATCATTCTAATTCATGTGAAACAAGATATTTCTCGTGCTTCATGTGAAATGTGGATTTACTCTTGCTCCATGTGCAATGAGCTTTGGCTCATTCTAATTCCCTGTTAGGTGTTGTTTCCACATTTCCATGTTATGATTATCATTCTATATCATTCCATTATGTTCATGTTTCTTTTTTTATGCATTTATATGCTTAATTTCTAACATGAATTCTATTCCACATGTTATTCCATGTTTGTTCCCTTACTAGCCTTTATAGCTCACCCATTTCTTATGCATGTCCTCCGGAGATCTTGTGCAATGACAAGTATGTGGCATTGTAGTGGTCATGTAAAGTAAGTTAGCAATAAATATGTTGTATTTCATGTTTTAATTTGTTATGTTATGATCCAAATACCCAAATACAATAGACTTCTCTATCTTCTATGTTGAATCATGTGATGTTTATGTAATAAATCATGATTAAGTGTGTAATAAAGAACATGGATGACATAATGTTGACTAAATAGTAATCATTTATAGGTATACCCAGTTCTGGTAATAAGGAAGAAACAATATCTTGACCCCCCTAAACAATAATACTATTTCATAGATGAGGTAAGTCCATTAGTATTTTGGATTTGTGAAGTCTTCATTCAATTTTTTACTAATTCTTATCATTTTGATTTATGCATAAATGATTTGAATTTTAGGTAATATATATTCAAAAAATATATATATTTTATCATTTTAAAATTGAAAAATTTTAAGGGGAAGGAGACAAACTTCTCATTTATTTTTTAGTTTAGGGTGATGATTGCACTACAATTTATGGTTTCATTTTCACCCATGCAACATTGTGCTAAACATGTTTTATAGTGAAACTTATAAAAATAATACCAAATTAATTAAATTTTTAATCATTTATTTTGTGTTTATCAATGTTAAAAAGGTAAATGTTAATATTTTTGATGATTCCATTGGAGGAGGAGGTGATTTTGAGGACACGTGAGGATGTCCATGAAAAATCGTCCAAACTGCGCAACATCCATGAAGACTAGTGGGATCATCCACACCTTGCAACTGAACCGTGAATCCACATAGTCTTCTATTTTTTGGGAATTTCCAAAATTAATAAGTAAAAAAATTCATATGAAGGGACCCCAGAGTCAGGAAGCCATCTGGTAGCCCAACCGACCTTATCTGTCCAGCACACCGAATCTGCAGGAAGTCAAAAGTGGTGTGTTGTGATCTGTCCATATCTCGGGATCTAGTTGTTCAAATTGATCCAAACATTCGGTGGAATCCATCCAAGAGGTGGGATGTGAAATTTTGATTTTCCTCAATAATTATAAAAGTATTTTTGGAGGTTGAAACCCGTGTGACAAGTGGTTTTATGAAATATGTGTGCTCAAACCCACCTTTACCTTTTCTTATAAAATGGACCCTTGGGATCCCCATTTGTAAGTTCTACTAGGAGGAAATTCTCTGGTATTTTGGAGACCTAAATAATTCCTCTCTTAATCTAATATGTTATGTAGGCCCCTATCATCATAGGGCGATCAACAATGAAGAAGGAGTTTCACCCGAGCCGTCTACTCCTCTCAATGCCGAGCTAAACGGTGGATGATGATTTTGAGGGAGCTACACATACTTAGGAGAGAGTTCTGACAATTGATACTCAATTGGTTTTTTGTAATTTTTGTGGGGATTATTTTACTTATGTCTTACCTAAACATGTTTTTCCTCTGACTACATTTCTTGGGTTTAATTAAGTGAACTTCTTTTCATTTCAACACCGATTGGGTTGTAATTTCCAGTGGGAACATGGGTTGTTCTGATTGGGCAACACAAGGATCCTTTTTCTTTCACACATGAAAAAAATAATAGTATTATTTGGTTTCCATAAATACTTTCTTGATGACCAATCCTTGACAACGTGATTTTTTTTTCAATAGTTGGTACGTTGTGCAACGTTTTGAGGGGAAAGAGGGGAATCAAGATCTTGACAACTCTGAAAAAAAAATATTACAAAACCATTTGAAATTTTCAGGACAATGACCATTCAAATAGGTGTTGTGAACATGAATTGATATCTAAATATCATAATTCTAAAACACAACTTTTATTTTTCTACGATTAAAATCTTTGAACCAAGTCATTTTCTTAAAATTATTTTCAAACAAGCATCACTTTTTTTCTTCTTATTAAAAATTCACACTATAAAACCAACGATGCACCATGAGTGAATTCCTAGGGAGATCCGTAGACTAAAAATTAATCTTTTAATCACTATCAATTTGAGGTGTCATCACAACGCATTCAAATTTTTTTGTCATTTCAGGGGACCACTTTGTTTTTAGTGTGTGATTTTATAAGTTTTTTGTAATTTTTTTAATATTTTTTTGTTCTATCTGTTGAGTCAATAAGGTTTTCCTTTTGATTATTCCATTCCTTCTGGTTTTGAAAATAACAAACACCTTACACTTAAAAAAAATCAATATGTTACTTCTATTTGTAAAATTTTCTTCCTTAAGGAAATTTACCCTAACCTACATTTCCTTATACATAGCAATATTTTTCTTAAATTCAAAAATTGGATTCATACCCAAAACTTCGGAATCATATAATGCTAAGATATGAAGCATTATGTTTTAGGATCAAAATTATGGATGTGAACTATAATGAAGTTCCACTCCGAATTCTGGATGTGAACTGCAATGATGTTCCACTCCGAATTCTAGATGTGAACTGTAATGAATTTTCACTCCGAATTCTGGATGTCAACTGTAATGAAATTCCACTCCGAATTCTGGATGTGAATTTTAATTAAGATCCAATTGGAATTATGGTTATGAACTCTAACATAGTTCGACTCCGAACTTTTACTGGTTTGACTTCGAACCTTTACTAGTTCGACTCTGAACATTTAGTAGTTCGACTCCGAACTATTATGAGTTTGACTCCAAACTTTTACAAGTTCGACTCCGAACTTTTACAATGTCAACTCTGAATTCTGTATGTTCAGATCCTGAACTCTAATGAAACCAGACTCTAAATTTCCTTTGAAATTCAGACTCCATATTTCATCAGAATTCAGGTTCGGAATTCCTATAAAACAGAATCTGAATATTCATTATATTATAGACTCCAAATTCCATTTTGGTTTGACTCTAAAATTTTATTTTCTTACATTCTAAACTCTAGTTTTTCTTATGCTTACAATTATATCATTATAAAACGATGTCTTCCATTCTGTTTCTAACTAACTGTTGGTTTAGTGACACATGTACAGGTCCCTCTGAAATTTAAGGAAAATATGACCGTCGGAGGAGGGAGATGACGGTTGGAGCTTCACCTATAAATATGAGCTCATCTGAAAAGAAGATACAAATGAACATTGACATCAGTTCTTACTTTTTGTTGAAGGGATATCAAGAGAGGAAGGCTCTTATTAACTCTCACGCTTCGTGAAAAATGTTTGAACTACTTGTTCAAATTTTCCTTGTGCATATTTCTTTGTGCGACTTCGAATGTAGGTGATTAAGTTTGAGGGCTTCCGGGGATAAGAAGAAATAGGTGCCGACTACCTTGAAGTTAGAGGGATTCCTTTCTAAGGAAGGCAGAGGCACAAATTAATGATCAACATGTATTGCCTCATACTTCTAGGAACACATGGTCAGGATGATCCCTTAAGGGGCATCACATAGCTAGGGTTTCATCTCACCGCGACCTCCTTGCTACGTCCTAGACCGGATCAAATTCCCTCTAGAATGACTGTTTGTGGTGGAGTCTCTCCTTCTGCGGTGGTTTCGTGCGCCTTTAGGGCTCTAAATTATAGGCTTCGAACTCCGTTTTCATCTCATCTCACCTTACTCCCCTGTTGGATAGGGTTTCATGGTGGTGCGGAATAGAAGCAGAGGTCGAGGTCTTGCTATCACGGTTGGGGTCACCTCTTTGTTTTTTCACATTTGGTGGTTGAGCGTGGTTCTGTGAGAGTTTTGGATGGTGGGGATGGGACTGAGATCTGGTCTACGGGTGGGATTCCTGCCAGATTTCTGGTGGTGGATCAATTTTGTTTTTCATCTTTGCATCTATTTTCTGTTTTAGATGGTTCTGTTTTGTTCGTGCTCCTGGGCTTGCGACTCGTGTGTTGTCCCGGTGGTGGTGATTCGTCGGAAGATGGTCGAGTTGGGGATTGTTTATCTCCCCTTGGTCCTAGTGATTGCTTATGCGGGGTTCATTTTTGCGATTATGGTTGAATGCTGGGGATGGATTGAGTTTGGTGAAAGGGATACGACGTTGATTGAAGAGTTATGAGTTTGGATGTTCTTATACGGTTTGTTTTCTAAGATCACCAACTTTGATGATGGTTGGGGACGTTAACAGTGATCTCTGGTGTCATTTCCTCCGGTCACGGGCTTTGGCGGTGTTGTATTGTTGAAGACGATGGTGTTCGATGATGGAGATTTTCATGCGATGATTGCGGATGAATGTGACAAGACTCCGGCTGTCGCGGGTGGCCCTTGGCTCGAGGCCTCCTTGAGTTGTGTGTTTCGAATTTCATATTTGGTCTGATCTTGAATATTGGTATCCAACATTAACTCTGTTGTTATCACTTATCCTCAAAGATGCGTTGTTGGGTGATGTTATTGAACATTGTAATGGTTACCAGTAACCCATAAACCGGATTTTAGAAAATGAAAAAAATGGATTGTAGGCTAGGGTCACATGGTCTCAGTTGACTAAATCCAACTATAAAAATAAGGGTTATGCAGTGAATGCTTTGTACTGTTCTATAGGTGATGAAGAATTCAATAAAATATCTACTTGTAAAACTGTATATGAAATGTGGTATACTGTTGTTATTTCTCATGAGGGAACAACCAATGTTAAATAAATGACATTTATTACATGTACTGTTAGATATGATAATTTTAAAATGAAGCCTGATGAACATATTTATAAAATATATCTTAGGTTCAATGAAATAGTGAATACCATGAGTCATCTTGGGAAACTAGTTGACAGTAAGGATCAGATTATGTGATTGCTTCGATGCCTACCTGACAGATAGAGAGGAACTTCTATTTCTATCCAATAATCCTTTGACATAGGCACGCTGCCAATAAAAGAACTAATTTGAAATATTATGATGTATGAAGAGGAGCTTAAGGTAAATCATATAGAAGATGAAGAACTAATAAAGAAATATATAGCATTCACGACTGCTACCCCAAAGAAAAAAGATAAAGAAAAATCTCAAGCTCTTATAGTCACTTCCACTATTGAAGACTCAGATCCTGACAGTGATGATGAGATGGATCATCTTGCAAGGAGATTCCAACAGTTCTACAATAAGAATATTATCTTTATAAATTCAAACAATAAAGGAAGGTATGAGATTAATGGATAGCGGAAAATAACATAAAATGGAATGATAACACAAATGAGATAGTCTGTTATAAGTGTAAACAAAAAGGTCACGTGAAAGTTGATTTCCCCACACTGAAATTTAATAAGAAGTATAAAGTCAATGGAAAGGGATATAAAAATTCCATGAATGCTACTTGGAGTGCTTTAGAAGATAACTCAATTTTATCAGACACTTCTGATACAGAAAAGAATAAACATGAAAACCTGTGTTTCTGGATAGAAACATCCGAGGTAACACCAAATTCTTTTATACATAATGATTACTGTTATAGGAGTGAAGATGAATCAAACAATGATGAAAGTATTACTATGTATGAACTATATGAATATTGATGATTGCTTGAGGACACCTTTAATAAACTTAAGGAAAAATATAAATTATTTAAAAGATAACATGATTTTATTGCTAATTACATGTCTGATTTGGATATAGAAAAATAAAAATGTGCTCAATTGTAAAAAGAAAATATTGAACATAAATTATCTAATGAGTAATTAAAAAGTTTTATTGGGATGTTTTTTTTCGGGTAAGTATACCTTGACTCAGTTTCTAAAAAAACAAATTGCTCCAAAATACACAACATGATTAGGATATGAACTAGAACATACAAGAATTTTTAAAACTAAATTTGTTCCAGAAACTGGACATTTCTCTGCTAGTTCATGTTCACGACCATCTTTTGAAAAATTTCAATAAAGGACCTAACAAAGTGCTCATGTCTCGAAATATTTTTTTTATTATTGGATACCTCTGAGACAATTTTTTGTTCTGAATGTTTTACTTGCTAACATCTCTAAGACCATGAAAATCTAGGAACCAATTTTAACCTACAGTTAATTTTTTTTAGGAAAAATATTTAAAGAGATACTATAATACTCTATGGTACTTGGAAATTGGATGTTCAAGACACATGACAGGAGACTACTCAGGCTTCAAGAGCTTAATTAATTTTGATGGAGGACATCTTTTGTTTTGTGCTAATGCTAAAGTGAAAATCATTTTCTTTGGAAAAATTTGTTACCCTAATACTGTATTAATTTCAATAGTACATTTTGTTGATGGGTTAAAGTAAAATTTTTTATGTGTCTCTCAATTATGGGATGATGGTTTTAATGTTAAATTTGAAAATGAATCATGTAATGTTTTTAATTCTAAAAATAATATAATATTCACAACTCTTAGAAATGATAGTATATATGTTTTTCATTTAAATTAGTTAGCTATGAAAAATGTTTCATGTTTAAATTCTTTTAATAAGTAATGCAGGTTATGTCACAGATGATTAAGATACTGCAATGTAAACTTACTTAGGAAACTAACTAGGAATGGATTATTTAGAGACATACATAAATTGGAATTTCATCTTAACAAATATTGTAATCATTGTCAAATGGTAAAACAATGAAAAGTTTCTTTCAAACCAATGAAACTAAATTATACTTCTAATCCGCTTGAGTTAGTTCACAAGGATTATTTGGACCATTTAGATTTACTTGTTTAAATGAGAAGAATAGGTTTATGTTCAAGTAGTTTATTTTTCTAGATATACATGTGTATACTTTCTAGGTCACAAATGTGAAGCATTATCTTACTTCATTAAATAATCCATGTCTGTAGAAAATCATAGTGGACATAGAATTAAAACCTTGAGAAGTGGTCATGGATGTGAATTTTAATTTTTTCTAACAAAAATGGCTACACTCACAATTTATATTCTCCTAGAACACCTCAAGAAAATGGAGTCTTAGAATTAATAAATATGACACATCAAGACATTTCTAGGACTATTCTTAATGGGTATAATCTTCCTATCTATTTTTGGGTTGAAGATATTAATACAGATTGTTACATTATTAATAAGCCTTAATTAGGCACGTTCTTAAGAAGACCGCTTATAATATTTTGAATAATAGTAATTCAAAGGTTAATTGATTTAGAGTTTTTGGATGCAATGTTTTTATCCTAATACTAAGGGAAATATTGACATTTTTTCTTCCAAAAGTGAAGAAGGAATCTTTCTAGGTTACTCAATCTCTAGTAAAGCCTAAGGAGTATTCAATAAGAGAACAAAATGTGTGGAAGAATCCGTTCATGTAAATTTTTTTAGTACTGATCCACATGAACCCAAAACCATTTTTGAACATCTTCAGGATGATATGTCAAATTTGGAACTCATTAATAAATACTGTCAGCCTATAGTGAAAATAAAAAGTTCTACAAATTTTCCAGATTCTGTGCATTGTGAGTATAAACCTATATTAAATCATGAGGAGTCTATTTCATCTCTTTATATAGGGATTAGAACTCTCATGAATCATCATTTAGTTGAAATAGTTGATGATTATATACAGGAACAAAAACTATTGTATCTCAGAGAATCCATGTTGAACATCAATCCTTTCTTTCATAGCTTAAACCTAAAAATATTGATGATCAAAAATGATGAATTATGGGTGATATTTATATGAGAATAATTAAATCATTTTGCAAGAAATAATGTTTGGAAATTAGTAGAACAACTTAAAGACACTTTGACTAAATTCACATAATGGGTGTTTAGAAATAAAGTTAATGAATCTAGAAACATATTTATAAAAAAAGGATAGACTAATTGCACAAGTATATATTCAAGAGGAAGGAGTAGAATACAAGGAAACTATTACACTTTTAGCTAGACTAGAATCCATTTGGATTCTACTTTCCTATGTAGCTCATATAAATTTAAAACATTATCAAATAGATTTTAAAAGTGAAATCTTAAATGGGTACATAGTTGGGGATGTATTTATTGAGAAACTCCTGATTTTTTGAATCCCCATTTTTCTAATCATGTCTTCAAACATTATAAATAATTATATGGTCAGACATAATCTCTAATAGCATGGTATGACAAACATTGTTATTTCCTTATTTCAAAAGGTTTTACTAAACGAATAGTAGATCCTACTCATTTTATTTAAAATATTTCCAATGATTTTTTAATATTATAGATTTATGTAGATTACATTATTTTTGGATCCTATAAAAATTATTTTTTTACTTATTTTTTCATAAATGACGAAAGATTGATTTCAAATTAATTTAATGGGGGAACTTATATTTTCCCTTGGATTTCCAATTTTCCCAAATAAAAAATGGTATTATTTTAAATCAGAGTAAATATATCGAATATCTTTTGAATTTTTTTGGCTTGGACAGAAATTAAGGTATTGATTCCCCTATGAGTACCACATGTAAGTTGGATACTGATGAAACTAGTAAACCAGTGGATGAATCCAATAATAGAGGTATGATTCAGAGTATGCTCTATCTTAATGCTATCAGCCCAGATATTATGTTCAATTTATGCATGTGTGCTCGTTTTCAATCCAATCTTAAAGAGGCACATTTAACATCTGTTAAAATAATTTTTAAATATCTATATTATACTGCATACCTAAGACTATTCTACCCAAGAGGAAAATCATTTTGTTTAATAAGTAATTCTAATGCTGATTTTTCTAGTTGCATGTTATATAGAAAGATCACCTATGGAACATGTCACATTTTAGGCACGTCACTAGTATCATGGTGTAGTTAGAAACATAATTTTGTTTCATTATCTATGGCTGAAGTTTAATATATAGCTCCTGGTAGTTATTGTGCTCAATTTTTTTAGTTGAAACACACTTTACTAGACAATGGATATTAATTCAAACATGTATCTATAATGTTTGATAATAGTAGTTCTATTAATATATCTAAAAAACAAGTATATCATGCTAGGACAAAGAACATTGATGTGAGACATCACTTATTGAGATATCATTATCAAATTGGTTATATAACTCTTGAATTCATTAGTACTGAACACCAATTGGCTGATATTTTCAAAAATCCTTTTAATTTGGAGAGGTTAAATTACCTCAACCATGAGTTAGGTATGATTAACTGTTAAGGGTTAAGGACCTCAATGATATACCTCACCATTGGACCTCACCATTAGGAACCTCACAGATGGACCTCTCCATTTGTAACCTCTCCATTAAACCTAAAATTTAGGGACCTCCCCATTGGACCTCCCGGATAGACCTCATCGTTGGACCTCACCGAAAGACCTCACCGTTAGACCTCAGCGATAGACCTCACAAGTGGACCTCACTGATATACCTCACCATTGGACCACACTAATAGACCTCACTATTGGACCTCACCGATAGAGCTCACTATTGGACCTCACTGATAGATCCTACCTTTGGACCTCACCGATAGACCTCAACATTGTTACCATATCAATAGTTGATGTTTTCTCGGACTTACAGTCTTTTTTTTCCAGAATCTGAAACATTCTATGTTTTAATTATTTCTTTTACATAATTTTTTATTAGATCCCTAAATTGTTAAATTAAAAGATCATACCACATTTCAATTCACCTCACATTTTTTCTTGAATATCCTTCTCCCAAACATCAAAAAATAACCCTCTTCCAAAACCCGTGAACTGATCCAGACCCCATGGAATGAGTGGAGATATCAGTGAAGAAGATGGGGCATAAAATTTCTTAAGAGACATTACAGGGACCTCAAATGTGGATGAGGACACTAAGTCTAGTCAAGATGACATTGAGACTACTGCCAATGTGAATGAAGAGGAATGTCTTATTCTCAGTCCCTTGATAAGAAATATAGAACTGATAGAAAGTGTAGTTGTATATTTTTCTGATTTATTCGAAGCTAAAATTATTTTAGAGGATGTTGAAGTTTAAATAGATATAGTATAAGTGTACCTTCTTGTTGATGAGTTTTCTCAAGTATTTCTGGCATTGAAGGATATGGTTGATTAGAAGAATTTTCTTAGTGAGGGGGAGAAACCTATTACTACAGGTTCAGTTATTGTTGCCGATGGAATAGTAGATTGGTCAGAAGATCCTGGATTTGTGGTGTTGGGTTTAGATTATAGAGATTATGAGGATGACCATCCTATTAGAAGTCCTCCAATCCCTTCAGTTACAAAGACTAATATAGTGTAGCTACTAGTACATTGACCTCGAGACTATGTGATGAAGGTAGATTTGGAATCTATAAAATTAGATCTGAATAGCCACTTTGATGAGATATGTGTTGGGATAGAAATCGCTATGACTCAAAATCACGAAGAAGTAACATCTACAAGGGAAATACTACTATATACCTCTCAATCCATCCAATTAGAGGATGTAGAGGACTGTCAAAATCAGATCAGAACCTTGGTAGATTCTATGGCATCTGTGAAACAGTCTATAGATAGATTATAATCCTATATGGGCTCAAGGGTTCAGGTGGACAATGAAATTTGATATGTTAAAAGTGTGGTTCAGCATATCGTAACAATTTTTGAGGACTTAAGGAGTGTATGGAGAAACATGTGAGTGTCCAAGATGATTATGTGAAGAGACTGATAAGTCGGCTGACTAAAATTTTTAATGAGACATTATCTTTCACTATGCCACATTTATGTGCATCTGCTTCACCTTTAGCCTCTCTTTGTATTGATCTTAAAGCCTTTGGGACAGTTGTTATAGAAGTAGTTGAGATGTTTTCTATTACCCATACCTCAAATCTTTAGTCTATGACTAAGGTTATTTCCCTTACTAGAGAAATTCAAAATCTTGTGGGAAATTAATTAAGGGAAGCTACTCAAGATCAGAAGGACATCAAATAGAAAGTTGATTTCTACTACAAAAGGGTTTACACTAAGCATCATATGGATGATCAGTTAAAATTTATGTTGGAGAACATGTGGACTCCACCTGTCACTCATGGTTTTAAGGATTAGGTAAGCAAGATCAGAGAGCTAAATCCAACCTTGGAAATGTTTATAGAGAATAAAGATTATTTTATTTCATCCATGGAGATAGGGGATGTATTATTATGGATTTCAGAAATCTTCTATTTCCCCTCATATATCTGGATTGCACTCCCATCATTGTTCCTCTAACCTTTCCTTCTACCTTGGCTGTTTCAGGATTCACCGGTGTTACTCCAATGATGTCTCTAACACATGCCATTAGAAGCTTGACCACTATGATTCCTCAAAGATCCACTAACTACAGATCTATACATTCCTCTATTACAGCTCATACTACCATGTTTACTCTTATCCCTTTTCCTATCCCTCCATCTTTAGATCTTGCTTCCACAAATTACAATGACAAAGACACCTTAGACACATCTGATGTGGATTAAATGTGGGTTGTCATCATTTATTTAGATATTTGTATCTTTTTTTGTATATTGTACTATTTATTCATTAATAGAAAATCCTCTTTTGTTTAATTTTGTCCTCTAGTATTTTTTTTAATCATAAAGGGGGAGAAATTTTTATGCTTGAGGGGAGAAATAGGTCTGGTTACAAGTTTAGTTTATCTTTGTAACCTGTCTAAAAAGGGGGATAGGTTTTAATGTTTTTATGTTGAATTTGTTTATATAATTATTTTAATTAATTACGGTTCAAATTTTCTTATACACACATATGATGTTATTATAAAATAATCTTAACCGTAATTCATAAAATATTGACATAATTTGTGATTATAAAAAAGGGGGAGATTGATGGACTCACCTGTTTTGATAATACCAAATCATGTTTCATTTTTTAATCTTGTTTCTCTTATAGAATAATATATTATGTGAATATTATGTGTATTTCAATGTAATAACTATTTACTTTTATTCTCACTTCTCTCTTATTTATACTCACATCAAAAAATTTATCTATGTGAAATGTTCACCGATGCAAATTTCACTAATGCAGAGGTCACCGATGAAGGTTACCATTGAGGGCTACTCCTGAAGGTTACCCATGGAAGATCACAGTTGAAGGTTTATAGTCTTCACCTAATTTTGAAGCCTACAATTCAGAAGGCTATTTTTACCAGTATAATGATGCCTACTCTTCTATACCTTTCCAAATTATGAATACTACTCTAATTTTCATATTCGAAAAATTAATGCTTTTGACATTAATTAATGATGATTGTAAACAAATCAGGAAACTGTATCTTGACAGTACAAGGTATGAGCAATTTTTCATGTGATTTAATTATTCATATTGTCAGAACTCAATAATTAAAGAGAATACTAATGAGAAAAAGTATATGAATCATTTATGGGGATGAACGAGTAAAAATGGTCCATAAGTTATTCAATAGAAATTCGTGAGAAAGAACCTACTGGGAAACATGGAAGAATCATTATATAACATTCACTAGAACCCCAAGAACTTCAAGAAGATCATTTTGAAATAAACATTTCATGCTTCCTTCTGTGTCTCATAAACTCTCAATTAACTCGATAAGCAGAACTCTCAATTTTATGAAAGCTAAATTATGGAGTTGAGACACTCTATTTTGGAGACAACCTCTAGAGAGAGACCAAATCTTCACATTCTACACTTCAAGGAGTCAATAGCTGAACTGCAAAAACATAGAGCCTTATAAACTAAATAGAATCATATTTTCTCTATGGAAATTCTTACTTTCACATTTCTAAGATGTGTGTCTGTCTGCATCACACACTGTCTCATGTTCATGAACTGAAGGATACTGAATATCCTTAATTCAAACATCACATACAATTTATTCCCATGTATAACATTAATAGAGACCATGTTTGGTCTGTTCATCCCACGAAGAACTGTGGTAGAGTGTGTTAACCCTAGAATGTTTGTGAAAACTGTTGTAAAGCCCGATATAGGTTATATATCAAGTATATTGATAATATAGACTACGTGGTGGTATGTGATCACCAAGTAGAGAGGATTAAGTCTTTTCTTGAGACTGAACCTCTTGTTTTACTCCACTGTGCTCTGTATTTTTGTTTCACTCAGTTTTATCTATTTTTGGTTGCTTATAATTTGTAAAACATAATTCTATTTTGCATTCACATTGATATTTAGTTTTGGATAGTGTGTGTATGGGTTTAATTCAGTAAACTTGATTCAAAATTTGGAGAAGTGTTTTACACTAATTCAATTGAGGACCAATCACCCTTTTAGAAACATGCTGATCAATTAGACATCTATATCTCTACTGCCTTAATTAATTTTACTATTTAAAAATTTGGTGGATATTTACAAGAAATGTTTTAAATAGAAATTTTAAGTAATAACTCAATTCACCCCCACTTGAGACTCAACTCTGACCAACAAAATCAATTTTTCTGGTTTAAACACTAAGGTATAGTCTATGGAATATATACTGAAAGTGTGTCTATCATAGATAAACCCACTATTCATAAATAGATGTGGAATAAAAAGGTATATACACATTCAATTAGTGATAGGAATTCTGATATTAAAATATTATATCGATGTCGCACTATAAACCATGGATTTCATTCATCGAACCCACCTTGCTCACTACATTGGGAGAATTCTAACACCGTTTGTTGACTAGAAGGTTGATTCAATGGGTTTTCATTAAATTCATTGTCCTTGAATGATAATGAGACTATATTTTCTCCATAGACATTATTTTATGCATTCTATATGGTTATTCCTCCTAATCCTGATGTTCAATATTTTCTTTCTCAAATCTCTATCATGAATCACCCTTCATGAAGCTCCCTTACCTTCATGGAACAAACTGCCTTCGTGATGCACCACTTCATGGAAAAACATTCTTCACAAATATCACAATGTCAATGAATTAAACCATATCATAATAAACAACCCATTTCTCCAAATCATTGGCATTATTCAAAATATAACAAGTCCTTTCATGATTCACACGCTTTCATAGAATGTAAGTTTCACATAGCTCCCTTAGCTTTGTGAAATCTGGTTGATTACATATTATCATTGGAAAAATTCATTCTGAGTGAACAGGAGTATCCATTTATTTATGTCTCATATTTTAGCAATGTTCTACCGCCTCTGGGATTTACCAGGTCATTCAAAACATGATTTCATAACACATACTATCATTAAGCTCCATGGAAATTTATCATTGGTGATATTCATCCTAAATCTAATTCTTTCCACCAAAACCATTATTCAAATTTTAATCCCAATTTATCATACTCTGGGATATCACCATTACTATTAATGATTCCTTAATTATTCATTTATTGTGATTCTTTTCATTGTCACGTAGATCACCATTAGCATTATTATTTTCCTCATGAAACACAATTGGTGAATCATATCTTTTAGAAACTCAGGTCTTTTCCATAATCTCCTAAGGGCTTCCAGGAAATCATATTTTTGTGATAATGACCAACATCAAAATTGTGGACCCTAAAATTTTGGAATACACTGTGAAATGAAGACTCATAAAATATTTATGTCAGTTTTAATGGTAAGACACCTTTTCATTCAATCTCACTAATCTTCTATATACTCCATGATACTCCTTACTGAGGATTGAAAAAAACACAATCCATTCCCCATTTCATTAAAACAAGTCTTTTTTTCTAATGTTTTAAATTTTATTATAGATTCATATTTTTAGAATCTCAAATATGGGCATCATTCTACATGATAAAATTATGATGAATCATTAATTGATAAATGACGTGTGATTTAAAAAAATAATTCATAATTAATGTCTTGGACACTTTGAGGGTTATGGATTTATCACACATTGTGACTAATTATATAAAATTCAAGAACAATTTGTGTTGTTGTGAGGTCACTGGGGGATAAGGTACCCCTATATAATTTCCACCTATATAGAGGGTTTATGATTACAAGGTTTTATGGATACACTCTTTTTTTTGATATATAAATATTTAATGGATTTAACTGAGGTGATTCTTCATGGATAATTTGATGGAATAATGACCATTTATGGGCCAAAATAACCTCAATATTTAGATTTGTTGAGAATGTTTCATTTTCCATGATGGTCCCCAGATAACCTAATTTAAAAAACAATTATGTCATTGGGGATCTCATTCACCGTTGTAAAATGTAGGAATATCCCATTTAGGTCACAGTTATAGAGACCATTCTCAAATATAGGGTCTTTGTGTTGGGTAAAAAAATTTTGTATATTTGCATAATTTTCATGAAAATTTGTTTTCAATGGAAGATAACCATGAGGTAAGTAGTCAATGAAAGGAATTATACTTTAGAGTAGTTCCAAAATTACAGGGAAATTTATATTTTCCATATTATAGGTGCTAGAGGTATACTAAATCACCTTCAGATGTTTATCATCAAAAGACATAATGAAAATTACCCTCTAATGTTCCACATGAATGAGAAAGATTTAACAGTTTGTTCAAAAAGGGATATAATATGATTGAAATGGAATATTATTAGTCATTATATGAAAAGGTAACATATGTTAACATTGAATGGGAAGGGAACTTCTCCACTAGCATATTATTCTAGTCTAGTAATGTGACATTCTCCAACTTCCTACAAATATTGTCACCATTTTACTAATATTTAAACTTGTCTAAACCTTCCTACTTAAGTAACATTGGGAATATAACCCCATGATCTACTTGAAGTACTATATTCAAGGCCTAGTATGCACCCCTCTTGATATTTAATTCTTTAAAAAAGTTGAATGATTATTCAAGTAGGGAATTTATGGGAGCGGTGAAGCAAATTCATAGGGAAACTCTATTAAATATATAATTATTGAGTTTTCCCCCAAATGGGATTATAGATGATCCATTAATTTACATCTACCATCATAACAAAACATGATTGATAAATATTTTTTTCTTCATCAAGGAGCTCAATGTCCCTAAAATACTACTCATAGGTCAATATCTTGGCTCGGATGTCGTCCAGTTCTTGACCATTAACTTTTCTTTAGGAATCAATCATCATGTGAACTATTTCATAATAAATACCCACAATGCTAATCACATGGACAACATGGACGTAGCTATGAATGTACATCAAAATTTCTATGATAGATAACCACATTATATCATGATTCTATAAATAGTCCAACAATTTCAAAACAATGAATACCATGGTGTGGTGTATTATCATGATGGTTGAATATCTTATACCAGTCTCAATTACCCTCGGGATAAGGTAGTACATGATATTCTCCTCACCGAGTTTATTATTTTAAATAAAAATAAAATGATGGGACTATTTCGGGATGAACACATAGTGGAATAATAGATTCCTTAGAGAATGTGCCATCAGGAATTATGAAAACCCTTATTTTAATAATATATATTCAATGGTTTATAAACAAAATATTAAATGAAATCCTTGAAAGTGTTGATCCCTATAATCTCTAGGATATTGGTTACATAAAAAACATAAAATGAATTATAAAAAAATATAATTAGACTCCATTACATTCTCTTAAATTATCATGATTATTCTAATTCTCTATGAGTTAACCTAGGGGAATATATAATAATGGGGTGCGCAGTATATAATAGTAAGGAAATAATCCAAACATGAAAATAATAACTATAGTACATGTGATAAGTTAGAAATTTCAAAGTAATATAAGTGTGGTGGGAAGAATAATAATTAAAAATGAGACATGATATTCAATAGTAACATAAATCCATCATTGAAATGGTGAAAATATATAAGACCATGACAATATATACATATGTAATGGATAGAAACTGTGAAATCATGTCTATTGTACTAGGAATAACTGATTATTCAAAATATATAGATTATATTGAGATAAAAACATTACTTAATGTAATATAGGGATATATAATTATGGGTTAACAATTTACATTTGTTTCATTTACATTCATAAGTCTGAAACCTAGATAATACAACACAAGTATGTCTTTAATAACATTAAATTAAAATATTTTGTAGAATTTTACATATAAATAGATGTAACCAAACAATGAATGATAGTTATGTATAAAATATTACACATGAGTGGAAATTATTATGGATATGCACTATATAATTATTTAGACTTGATAATCAAATGATAATTTAGATCAAAAAATGATAGTACATGATGATTAATTGAATGAGTTATGAGAGATAATGTGGTCCCCAATCAGAGGAATATCATAAGGAAAATGTGAGTTATGTGTAAAAATTTATTTCAAAATTACTAATTATCAATTAAAAGAAATAATATATTAATTTTCAATGAATAAATAATGGAATGAGAGAGTCCCTTACATTGATATAATGTTTCTAAAAATTGTTGGAGGGGATTCTTAAGAGAATGGGGGAATCATGTGTGGGATATAAAGAGGTAGTGTTATATTATATTCATAATTGATGAGTTTTTACTATGAAATAATAAGAAGTTAGGTGGTTTTATAATATAAAATTGTGTTGATATATTTATTAATTTCAAAATTGTGTTTTTACTATATACGATAATATAATAAAAATCATGAACCATACCTTGTTCTTTTCTCATGGTATATATAAATGTGTATTTATTTTCATTATATTATAAGGCTACAAACTGATCACTTTATAAAATTTCCCATTGTGATTTATAATCCACTCATGTTCCTAACAAATTGATTATTAAATCATTAAATATAATATATGTTTTACTAGATTCCATATGGATCTATAAAATTGATCAAATATATTAAATAAATTACTTTAAATGGGAAACTTAATTTTTATCATCGATAACATTTAGGAAATATATTACATCACTTTTGTCATTATAAATTAATAATTCATTATATATATTTATATGGAATTTATGTTTTAACCAAAAATTGGATGTCTGATAAATTTATGGAAAATAAACTATTAGTTAATTTCAATATTATTATTTTTAAAGTAATATTTATTTTATTAGAATAATAATATACTATAAAAATATAATTATTTAAATCAAAATACACATTTTTTTAAAAATACACCATTTGGAAATTTTTTTTTTCAATCTTATAAAAATTAAATTTTACTTCAATAACTAATATTATCATTAATATTAAAAAAATTATTATTTTATATTTTATTGAAATATCATCAAATAAATAAAATGATAAAATGTGTCATAATTTACACTATGAATATCCGAAAAAAATATTTGAGTTTCATCACATCAAATCCAAATACTTATCACATATATTATGAAATCATTTAATGTAATAATGAATTATAAAAATATTCATTATTTTATATAAATAATGTTATAATAGTTAATATTTTTAGGGTTTGGATACATAATCATTTGTTACACCATTGAATTCTCTAAGTTTAATGTGTGAGCCAGTGAGATGTTTAATGGGTGGTTCATTAAATATTATATGGAATGTTATATCCCATAGGATGAAATTCTCCAATAAATATTTTTCCTTGACATAATGTTTTGAAATAATGGAATTGTCTTGGCCATGGATAAATCTATATGATTATATCCACCATAAAATCTAGGATAAATGGACATTTTATGTTACGACCTGACTGGTTGTGCTATTTCTTCCTTTTTCTTTTCCATATCTGAATTATTCTAACCCTTAATATACTAATATTAATGGTCACTAAAACATTGATAATTTTTTTAAAATGGTTTAATTCCTCAAAATGTTTTAAATTTTATAGACCATATAACATTAAAATATATCCGTACTAGTGAATTATTTTTATAAAAATTTATTTCATAATATGAAATTTACTCATTTAAAAAAATGAATTTCATTTGTAGCAGTTTTCATCATAATATTCATCCACCATTCGTAAAATTTAACAAATTTTTTATTTTAATATCGTAAAATGTATGTTGAATCTTTTATTTTGACACATATTCTAGTTCATATGTCACTTCCTAAAACAAATGGTTCATAAATAAAACATTAACCAAATGAGGATTCGTATTTCAAAGAAAAATGACACTATGATATGATATCTTCACAAGTTCTGTCCCATATAAATTATCTATAACACCCAATATTTTTTTGAATTTTTTATACTAATATAATTATGTTGATAGCTTCTGTTATATGAACCATCTGGTTTTAATGAAACATGATGTAATACAAATATTATCATTTGTACCCAAATGTCATAACATAGATTTTTTAAATTGTTTGTATGAATAGAAATAAATATATTTCAAATATTAATTATTGGTATTATATATAAATACAATATATTAATAATAAAGTAATTATTTTTGTATTGAATTTATATACATTGAAAATACATCTTTCTCAAGAAAATGTTGTTTGTTTCTTTAAAAATGAAAATAAATTTTATCCAATTGTATAAAATAAATATGAAAATATAGCACATGAGATTTAGCCCAGTTGGAAAGGACTCCATAAGTTCTTCCAAGGGACCATAGATCAAATCCAATTGGGGGAAGAATTTATGGGTTACTATAGCAGGTACTGTAGTTGGAACATAAGTAGTACTGTAGTAGGTACTATAGCGGGAACTGTATCAGTCACTGTTTGACAATGTAGCTATTGGGAATATGCCCCTGTTTGGGCCTCCGGGTCGCCGATTTGGTCCTTAAGTCCTTTAAGGACGTTGGGCCACCCAGGACATTGGGTAAGAAGGCCTTAGGTCCATCTCAAGGCCTTTGGGCCACCATTAAGTGCAGATGAAAACTAGACAACCTATAATGAAAAAAATCTATAAGGAGGATAAGCAAAGAGCATTCACCACTATAGAAGATAAACAGATTTCAATAATGAGAGGGTATGGCACCTGCCATCAGGACAAGCCTATACATGCATGGGAATGCCTAGCTATAAAGACATGCAAATGTGGAGAGCTAATTTCATGATGAATATGCTGGGGAGGAGAAGATCAAAGTAGTTAGTCTGGGTTGTATGTAATTTTTGAATCCTATAGGCAATGAATTCCACTAAGGCCTATGATCCATGTAATACTTATACCTACGCACCTTGTAGGGGTTCCACCTCACCCCTGGAAAAGTGTATTATCAAAAATCAATAAAAAATGAAGGCCTTTGGGCCATTAGAGAAATATAAAATGTATATATTTTTTAAAACTACATGTAAAAAATTATATTTTTATTAATCATTGATAAATTCTTTAATATATTTAATTTATAATGATTGGTAAAAAAATTATTATTATTAAAAATGATGATTTCATTTAATGAATTTTCAAAGACCAGTGTTGAATTATAATATATTTTATTTAAAACTAGTATATATATTTATATATATCTATTTAATTTTGAATTTATTTATTAAAATATAATATACTATTTAAGAGAAAGTTAATAGAAATCCATTTTCTTATCGCATTAATGTGATTTTTATTAAATAAAAATATTCTATTTTTCCAATGTAATTTTTAAATATGAATTTAATATTTTGAATCATAGTAATTAATATTATTTTATAATTCAAACTTAATTTATGGTAAAATTATTTTTAAAAATAGTGACATATTGTTACAATGGTTTATCATAAATCAAGTTTACCAAGTTGTTAAAATCAAATGATAAGGTGTAAAAAGATATAGAAAATTGTATAAAACTCATTTTTCAGCCATATATAGTCATTTTATTATCTAGTATTAGGTAATTAACAGATTAATGGCCTTTTTACACGTTAAAAACAAGGGTAGAGAATATTATTTTCAAAAATTCTATGTGTATCCTCTCCCTCGCCTATAAAAGGATACCATATTCATCACTACTTCACACTCCCCAAACCAATTGGATCAAAAAATATTAAACCAAAATTCTTCCTAAATACCTCCTTCAAATATTATAAGATGTATTTTTATTATGATTATCTCCAATTAATTATTAAGTATAAACCTAAAGTGGATCTCTAAATATGATGCAACATTCTAAAAATTTTGTTTCTATTTTATTTATTTTTCATCCTTCTCCAAATCCACAAAAAATGTTATAATATAAGAACCTAATAATATTACTTATAATTTTATGTTATTATACTAATGTTTTCACATACATATATGTCCTCTTATATCATATGGGAAAAGAAACTATTGATCAAAAATACAGTATACTACCTCTTATAGATCTATATAATTATTTTTCCTTAACAATCAATAATGGTAGAATATAATGATCGATTTATATTTTATATGTTATATTTAAGATATTATTGAATTTATAAAATTATAATATCCAATATTGCTTCAGAAATTATGTATCATTGTAAAACAATAATGTCACTCATGTAGACAAAATACTATGATCTTGTGAAATAATGTGATTCATTTTTAGATATTCTACAACTAGAATTTAAAAATTATTAATTTAATTATTATATGTTATATATATTAACTAATAATAAATAAATATATGTGTTATATTATTAAAAATTCAATCATTAAATCTGAAAATTAAATTTAACCCCCATTCATGCATGCGTACGACCAACCATTTCCATGAATGGCGTATATCATTTTCTGACCCTATATTTTATTGATTAAAATAATTAAATACAATATGAATATAAATGATATTTTTATCATGGTAGAAAAATATGTATATTATTTAACCATGATCTAAGTAATAGTTTAAAAAATACCTATTCAAAATATACCATAAAATGTCATTATGACCTGAAACATAGTTTAAACAACAAGTGATAAGCAATAGGTAATAAAAGCTCATAAGTAAATAAATTATGGTATGGAATATTTTTATGGTTATATGATTATTTTATAAAAATAATTTATTTATTATACATTTGGTTCAAATTTGTTTGAATTAATTCAAGGCTTAATAAAAGGGATTTTTTTCCAATCTACATTCTTTGGGATATTTGCCTTGTTATTCACCGATCAGTTATTCTTAGTAGTATATGTAGCCACAACGTCCTTTTATATTTAGAATTTATTTATCATATTTATATTAAATGTTTCAAATAATTTTATTCATTCTAGGGTCTTATGTTTGAATACTTCTAAATGTAGTGATACTTTTATGTTACAACCTCATTGTTACTTGTGTTTATTTATGATTATGAATTCAATGATAAAATATTTGTATTAAACTCTCAAGAACAATGTGAATTTTATTCTCCTAATGTTATTTCATAGAAATAAATGTTTCCTTAATTTTACCCTTTTATGTAGAAAATATTCCAATATATTTGTTTTATATAAAATTAATTTTATTTCTCCCATCATTCAAAAAACATTTTTCAATCATTTCCATGATTTCATGAAATCTTACCCTTTATGTTTTAATATATGGATAAGATAGTATAAATTTATTTTTACTATTTTTTCATATTATAAAAAATTATTTTTATCTAATCATTTTTTTTTGTATTTTAAAAAATTCAGTTTTGTATTTTATCTAAAATAATAAAGGATTATTTGTTTTAATATGTACATCGTAAATTTTACTCCCTTCCACTTTCACTGATGAATCATTTAAAATATCTCACACTGTTTACTTGTATATTTTAAAAAAGATTTACATATTAATTTGAATGAATTTATATTTTAAATAAATTATTTCATATGAAAATGTACTTTCTATAATAGTTGTTCTATGTGATATTTAAAAATCAATTTCCCATTTTTTGATTACATTATTTGATGTTAATTATTTTTTACTGAGGATATGATCAAATTATTCCATACATATTATATCATTATAATGTTTATATTTATGTTGAAATGTTGTTTAGGATATATATTCCTTGTCAATAGGATATTATATAATGAAATGTTTTATAATTCCAATACATTTATAGAGTTCCAAATATGATCGATGTTTTATTGTAATGCCCCGAACCTAGTTACCCAGAGTCGGTGAATTATTTTAATACATTGACAAGATTAAAAGGAATCATGTCCTGAAGCACCAGTCGGTTTATCGTTCTTGTAAAATAGATTACAAACATGAACGTTACATTACACTTTCTAACATACATTACAGCATAGATAGTTCTTTTATAATGCCATCATTCCCTTGTCTTAACCCTACATCTCAATGATAAAACACTTCTCGGAATCCTACGAAAATAAAACATATGAAAGGGGTTATCTTAGATGCTCAGTATGGGTAAATAATTTAGTGGAAGCTATAATCATTTAAGGAAAGATGTGTAATAAAAATAACAGCCTTTTAAACATAAACATGAGTATAATATAGCAAAAATAATAAAACATTTCCATATTATCATGCACCTGGATATTATACTAGTTAAAAAATCACACGTAATAACTAATTTTATTATAAAATAATGTATAGTATCAAAATTTATTTTCTTTGTCAAGGCCTTGTAGAAGGTTCTAGGGGCTAACTGTAAACTGACCCCAACTTAGATATCCTCTCTATCCGGACTCTAACCTTGAGAGCCACTATAACCATACTCCAACCTAAATAGCCTCTTGAACCGGACTCCAACATTAAGAGCCTTTGTAACCGGACTCCAACTCGGAGGGTCTTCTGTAACTGAACCCCATCACAGAGGGCTTACTTATACTAGTCCCTAACTCGGAACATACTAGTCCAACACATTCCTCTAAAAAGGGGTTGAAATATAACATAATCATTCATATTAAAACTATCATAATAAATTTAAATACTTTAACCATAAACCATGAATGGAATAAAAATAACTTATCCATAGTCAAACATATCACAAATCATAAATACACTATGGAAGATTTGTTTCATAATAAATAAACCTCATACAAGGGTAAAATTTATCAATGGATGTTGACATAGATGGAATAAAAACCATTTGAGAGAAATATGTCTTTCTATTTGGAAATCATTTAAGTGTCACATAGTTACAAAGAAAACACTAATTTGAAATGATTATTATAAGCTTCTAAGGGAATATTCGGCAATTTTATAATGGCAGAAAATAGTTTCACCCACCATATAAGTTAAAAAATACATTCATACATTAATTTTTCTGAAAAGGTTATAAAGTACCTTGTTTGGAAAATGACAGAACGATTATTTTAAAAAACATATCAGGTCAAATAAGGGTATAAATAAAATTAACTCATTTTCTAGTAAATAGTAAAAAAAATTTGAAATAAATTTTATGAAACATGGATGTGGATGATAAAGAGGTCCCATTAGATCATTACATATTGACAACCTCAGATAAGTAAGAGATTATAAAATTATCCCTTACCATATACTTTTCCTTTGGACGAGGGTACATTTAAACTTCTATATAATGAAAATAGTATGTTATTAAATTATACGAGAACCATATTCATATTTATTATATCATACAGGATTAATTTATGATTTGAAACTACCCATTTAATAATTATTTTCATGTTAAATTAACATTTCTGGTAACAATCGCTTTCTTTTTCGTACATATTTTATCTTGTTATTATTGATCGTACCCATTAGATCATGATTTAAATACTTCAAGAATATAAAAATGATTTATATATCATATAGTTTTAGAATATAAATATTTAAAATATAAAGGTATTTGAAATGGAAATCACCGTTTATGAAGATGGTAGGTTGTACATACGCGTAAACGTTGTTTCTGTTTTAATACCTAATTGAATGGAAGTAAGTGAATGAGATGAATGTAAATACATACATACATACATATATATATATAAATATTTCCATAATCATTATTATTTCATATATTTCATACTTATTAACACTATATATTTTTACAATCATTGTTGAATGGTGAATGTGGAAATAAATCTAATCGCGTCGTGGAGATGGTAATCCGTACATACGCACGAGCGAAATATCATTATATTAATGATGAAATTGTTTGAAATTGGATGTTATATCATATATACAGAATCCATAACATTCTATATTTATTATTTACATCATTTATATTCATTATCATACCCATCAAAATAGTGAATTGTTGAATTAGAAACTACACCACTACGTGGAGACGGTAAGCCGTACGTACGTACGTATGGCGACTTTGTCATTTATAGGATGGAGAGTAAAAAGAATATGGTTGTACCATATTTATAATTACATCACAGTATGTAGAAGGGACTGTAGGTATTACTTTAGTATGGAAACAACAAATAAATAAGAAGTGGAAAAAGAAATGTACTTGAAAGTGGGTGGTGAAGTTATTATCTCTTCTTTGGGTGTTTCCTTTTGAGTGGATCAAAATGGATCCATAGGTTGAATTTCTGACCAAAGTAAGGCCTATAAGATTAATTGACTGAAGTTGGGCGGATATATGGGCATTTTATGGCCGATCCAAATAGATTTGGAGGTGTGAATTTGATAGAAGGGGAAGTGAACATTTATAAGAGGGGTAAGGGGCACCGTAGGAAAAACAAAAAAATATTATATTATTATAAAATCTTTTTCGGTTTATAATGGGAACACATTGATTTATTTATAAGATAAAGTGGGTATGGGACTAAATTCTCACAACAAAAATGTTTTATACATGTTTAGGTTACAATTTTAACTTTATCTTTTAGATATAACTCTTAGTTAAATAGTATTACTTTTACTGTGCCTTCTTGTATTCTTAGAGTATATTGTTAATAAACATACTCAAAAATTCCAAAAAAAACCTCAAGTGGTTCATTAATGACATATATAATATTATTTAGGCCCTTTGGCCGAACCTTATATTTTTAGGAATATTATATCAACCAATAATATAGTATTTGTTTAAAAAATTAATTTATTTCAATTTTGAAACTGATTAAAATTTTCTTTTTGTGAAAGTCATAAAAACCATATCACTTAGAAATAAATTTATTTAATCAACCATAAAATGTAATATTAACCTATAAAATTGGTTTAATTCATCAAAACTCTGAAATTAAATTAATTTGGATATTTATAATATTAATTATTTTCATATCTCATTATGAAGGTAATTACTTCATCATCATCATCTCATAAATAACATTAATTATTTAATCTCTAAAAATAATAAATAAAATTCCATTATTTAGGAAATATTTTTTAGCTTTCTAATGAATATTTATATTCGAATTTATCTTACGTATAACACTATATTAAAAATGTTTTAATTATATACAGATTAATTTAATAGTTTTAACTGTTCTTTAAATTAAATAATAATAATTGTCCTAATATAATACAAGTAGACTAAAGGATCAAATTTTATACCTATGTTTTTTTGGTCAAAATACACTTATCCAATTGAATTGGGACATGTGTTAGGATAATTATAATATCATGTTTAACCTTAATCACCCTTTTTAACTTTCAACTATGGTAAATAAAAGTAAAAAGTTACTAGTAACATAAAAATTCATCTTATTGAACCAAATTTTAATTAATAAGGTTAACCGTGTCTATTGGATTTTCTAAATCTAACTCACAGAAGCGGTAAAATTTTGTTTTAGTAAAATTTTCAATTGCTCCTAAAAGGAGGGTAAAATATGGTAAAATGTTCAGTACAATTATATATATATAAACATATTATAAAATTACTCCAACGACATAAATTGAACATATATAGGTGTTATGTATCTATTTTAACAAAAAATTAATTTAAATCAAATAATTAATTATTTTAATAAAAAGTCAGTTTTAAACTATAACGCATTGTTTTCACTATTCATCAAAAAATGAAATTTTTCAAAAAAAGAGAAAAAATTATCCCAAAGATAATTTTGATATTATTAATTAAAAACTGAATTATATTTTAAGAATTTAAAATAATATGAGTTTCATTAATTAATTTAAAATTAAAACCCGTTGTCAAAACCAAAAAGCGTATTTTAATGAAATAATAACTATCAAAAGATTGGTACTTGTTTATGTGCACTTTAAAAGTAAAATTATTTCCAATGAACAAAATTGAATTAAATGGTAAAAATATAATCTAATTATACTTCCAAACCATTAAAATATTTAATTTAACGCTATAAATTATTTTTTTTAAAAAATTTGTTTTCCGTTAAAATATATTATTTTTCAGTATTTACAAAAATATGAAAGTTATCAGGAAAACACCAAATATTTATTGAAACTAAATTCTTATGTCTTGATTCTAAAGAAAATGTTTATGTTTTCAAATTAAATATATAAAACTTTCAAATATTATATTTAAAAAGGGTTCTCTATTAAGAGGTGGTAAAATTGTATTTTTTGAAAAATACTTCTTTTTTCTGAAAAAAAATGAATTTATTCTTACATTATGTCTAAGAAAATCATAATATGGATTCTAAAATAATATGAATTATATAAAGATCCAAATATAGTTAATACTATTCATTACCGGTTTTCAACAACTACTCTAGTAAGTCATGGTGTGATTTAACTCGGTGTTGCATGTAGTGCATGTTGTAGAATTACATTAAAGAAATAACATTCTATGAAATCATGGGGTGTTACATTCTCACCTACTTCAATAAATTGTGTCATATAAATTTGAAATAGTTCTTCAAAAATAATTGGTTTAAAATAGAAAATACCATTGTAGAAAAACCCACATCAGAAATTGGGTTAATAAAATTTAATCTTAATAATATGGAAAGGGAAACAAAAGGGTCTCCACCAAATTATGATATCAATTAATAGAACAAAAGTGGTAATTAGAGAGACATTATTGTATTAAATTTTAAATATTTATAGGGAGTGATTGGGGTCATCATTCACAATCTAGTGTATAATTGAGGGACTCAAATACATCAATATATGATGATTTAAAATACCTTCGGTTGAACAAAACATAAGGTATTAGGATACAAAAATTTGTTTTAAGATTCCATCCTTAAAGGTTATGAATTAATTTAACTATATAATAAGAGGAAAAAATATATATCTGACATGTAGAGTTTCATCCTTCAACAAATTCCTACCACAAACTCATCTTTCAATCCAAAAGATTTCAAAAAATATTCTATTTATCCTAATCGTATAGGGTTCCCAAAATAATGAATTTATAATTCACCTATCAGAAGTTTTAAAAAAAGAAACTACATTATACAATCTAGGAAAACATGTAGGCCAGTGGTAGGTGATGCACCCTTGTCACCATTCGGTTGTGGGTTCTAGTATTACGACCATTCCAGGCACGACGAGTTGTCGCACGACCACCGGGTTGTCATTTTTATAACAATCCAAAAAATAATTTTTAGAAATGATTTATCCATAATGATAGCATACATTGTAAAAGTTAATACATTCCACCAATTTGTCTTATCCAAAATACTTAAATCCAAACATATAGTCCAAAATTTATAAGTTAGGTAAACAAAATGAAGATATTTTTTTCACGTAAAAACATGTGAATACCTTCAACATGTATACTTTTAAAACATGGTAATACCCCGAATTACAATAAAACCTTATTTATTACATTAATTCTCCCATATTCCTTATATAATACTATATATATTCCATATACCCCAAAATTTTGAATAATACAACAATGATGAAATAAAAAATCCATTAATCAGTTCCATGTAGTCCAGAATATCCAATATAATTTATCCAAATCAACCATCTATTATCCCAAAATTACTACCTCAGTATCGGGACCATATTAATGTTTATCTTTCCTCTAACCATTTATTTTCCAAAAAATATTATCTTTTTGTTGAGTCACTTTTCATTGTACTATATAATCTCTAATCCTCAATATAATAGTACTACAATACAATCCTTATTTATTTCCATAATTAATATAATTTGTATGTCATCGATACAACACTAAAATGACATAATTCTTTAATAACAACATAGGAACACTATTCATTACTCTTCATCTGTGGTAGTATCATACGTTGATTATTATCCATTAGCATCATTTGTAGTATACTACGATGATTAGGACATTGATTTGTGTAGTTTCCGGACACCATGCAGATGAATAATTGGACATTTGAAACCTTTTTATTACCGTTGAAATCACATAATTGGTGTCTTTTTTCTCGAAACTTATAAAAAACTCTCATTCCCTTCAAAATATTACCAAGGTGATTCTTTCCACAGTTATCAGATATGGGAAAAATCCTTCTTTCCCCACTTTCCATTATCCATCATTCTCTCTACCATCTTTTTCTTCTCTTGATTTCCATTAAAGCAATAGGACTCCGGAATTTCTTTACATATCTTATTAAAACATGATACAATATCTTCATATGATGAGAATATATGGGATACTATTTCCCTTCAACATATTTTCTTAATACCATGAGAGATCTGATCCTTATTACTCTTTTTATCAAATGTAGAGTCGGAGTTCTCATTCCTTCTATTGGTCACCATTTCTAAACGATGGCATACACTAGGACAGTTTATGAATCGCAATGCATAATTCCAAACATGTAAAATACCTCACATAAATTGAACAATTTAGGGATATAATCCATAATCATAAAAATGTTTTTAAGAAGTATTTACTCCTATATCCTTCATAATGTCTTGTAATGAAAATGTGAATAGTCCTAAGAAATCCCCTGGGAGTGTCGTAACCAAGAGTGCAGTAGGGCCCCTTGTCATGCACCAGTTACCGTTCAATTCTAGATCAAAGCACTGTTTTAAGGATTTACCCATAAGTATATCTGTGCTAGATCCATCTCAACGTGCTCGTATGCAGACATGGGTGTATTGCTTGGAAAAGTCACAAAATCTCTACATTACCAAAAATATAGGATGTTCATCTATACTAATCCTCATAGAATATATTAGGTAAATGTTCCTTAATCATAATTTAACTAAATCTAGTTTCCAAGGTTTTTTCTACACATCCTCTCATACTAACTGTAAAGACCGAAACCCAGTTACCCATAGTAGGTGCATTATTTTAATACATTGGAAAGATTACAACCAATCAAGTCCTGAAGGGCCGATCATTTTAGAATTCTTGGAAAATATATTACATAAATGAACATTACATTACACTTTCTAAAATACATTACAGCATAGATAGTTCTGTATGAATGCCATTGTTCATTTATCCTAACCCTGCATCTCAATCATAAAACACTTCATGGGATCCTGGGAGAATAGAACATAAAAAAGGGGTGAGCTCAGATGCTCAGTAAGGGTATATAATTTAGTGGAAGCTATACAAATTTAAAGAAATATGTGTCATCAAATCAACAGCCTTTTAAATATAATCTTTAATAAAATATGGAAAAAATAAATAAAAAATTACCATATTGACATGGACATGGATATTCTACTAGTTGAATAATCACATGTAATAACTAATTTTTTATTGAGGGAATGCATTGTACTAGACATTAATTTATGTTTCAAGGCATTTTTCCAGGACCTAGGGGCTAACTATAACTGGAAACCAACCCAGAGAGCCTCTATAACCATACTCCATCCCAGAGAGACTCTATAATCGGACTCCAACCTGAGGAGCCTATATATCCGGATTCCAACCCGAATAGCCTCTCTAACAGGACTCCATCCCAAAGGGTCAGCTGTAACTAGACCCCAACCCAAAGGGAATACTTTTACTTATCCCAAACCCGTAACATACTAGTACAACACATTCATCTTAAGAAGTTGCTGAAATAAAACATAAACATTCGTATTAAAACTAACATAAGAAATGTCAATACTATAACCATAAACCATTAATGGCCTAATAATAACTGGTCCACAGTAAAACATATCACAAAACCATAAATACAATATGGAAGATTTGTAACATAAAAAATCAACATCAAACCAATGTAAAGTTTATCAATGGATGTTGACATAGATGAAATCAAAACTCTTAGAGATAAATATCTCATTCTATTTTGAAATCATTTACAAGTCACATAATTATAAAGGAAAACAATTTATTTTTAAAATATTATTATAAGCTTGTAAGGGAAGCTTCGATGGTGTTATAACAGGAGAATATATCTGAACCCACCGTATAATTTAAAAAAAACATTCTTACATTAATTCTTTCAAAAACGTTTTGAAGTACCTTGTTTGGAAAATGAAAAAAGATTTCATTGAAAGACATATAAGGTAAAATAAGGGAATAAATGAAATTAACCCATTGTCTAGTAAATAGTAAAAATGTATTGAAATATATTTTCAAAAACATGGATGTGGATGATAAATAGGTTCTGGTAGATAATTACATATAGACATCCTTGGATAATGAAGAGATTGTAGGATTAACCATTACCTTGTACTATTCCTTTGGTCAAGGGTACATTTATCCTCCTGTATAATGAAAATAGTATGTTATTAAAATCTATCAAAACCATTTTCATATTTATTATTTCATACATGAGTCATTTTTGACTTTATACTACCCATTTAATAAATATTTCAATGTTAAATTAAAATTTATGGTAATAATAACTTTTTTCGTACATATTTTAACATGTAGTTCTTGATCGTATCATTTAGATCATGATTTAAATACATCCAACATATAAAAATAATTCATATATAATATATATTTAGAATATAAATATGTATAATAGAAAGATATATGATATAGAAAACATTGTTTATGGGGGTGGTTGGTCGTACGTATGTATAAACATTGTTTCTATTTTCATATCATATTGAATGGAAGTATGTGAATGACATGAATGTAAATATATATATATATATATATATTTATATAAAGTGGCATAATTATTTCATATATTACATACCTATCAATAATATAATTTTTTATAATCATCGTAGAATGGTGAACGTGGAAACTAATCTCATCGCGTCATGGAGACGGTAATCTCTACGTACGCACAAGCAAAAATATTATTATATTAATTATGAAATTTTATGAAATTCAATGGTATATAAAATATAAATAATCATTAAAATGATATATTTATTATTTACATTAATTATAATCATTATTATACCAATCCAAATATTAAACTGTTGAATAACAAACTGTACAACGCCGTGGTGACGGTAAGTCGTACATACACTTGTATGGTGACTTTGTCATTTATAGGATAGAAAAAATAAAGAATACTTTTTTACCATATTTATAAAAACATCACGGTATGTAGAAGGTACTAGAGTTATAAATTTAGTATGGAATCAACCACGAAAGAAGTAGTGGAAAAAGAAAACAACATGAAAGAGGGTGGTGAAATTATTACCTCTTCTTCTGGTGTTTCCTTATGAGTATATCAAAAGAGCTCTATAGGATTTCTTTCTGACTAATGTAAGGCCTCTATGTTGAATTTTGGTATGTTGAGGGGATATGTGGGTAGGGGTTGGCCGTGCCAAATGTCATTGGAGTTGTGCATTTGAGAGAAGGGATTGTTCCCTTTTATAAGATGGGTGAGGGGAACATAGGAAAAACATAAAATATTAGTTTATTATAAAATAAATTTTGGTTTATAATAGATCTATATTAATTTATTTCAAATCTAAGGTTGTTATGGGTCTAAATACTCTCAACCAATAGGTTTTAGTCATGTTAAGGTTACCATTTTAACCTTATCATTTATACTTAACTTTTAGTTAAATAGTTTAACTTTTACCGTGTCTTCTATGTTCCTACACTACATGGTTAATAAACATACTATAATCTTCAAAAAGAACATAAAGTGGTTCATTAAGGACTTATATAAAATTATTTAATCCCTTTGGCCGAACTATAGATTTTTTGGAATATTATATCAACCAATAATATAGTATTCCTTTTAAAAATTAATTTATGTCAATTTGGACACTATTTAATATTTAGTTTTTGTGAAATTTAAAAAAACCATATCACATCTAAAAAAAATTTCTAAGAAACTGAAACATGACATATTAACCTAAAAAATTTGTTTAATTCATATAAAGTCACAAATTACATTAATTTGAATATTTATAATATCAATTATTTTCATATTTCATTAAGAAGTTAATTATTACATCATCATTGTAACATAAATAACATTCATTATTTAATGTCTAAAAATTATAAATAAAATACCATTTTTTATGAAATATTTTTATATTTCTAATAAATATTTATAGTCGAATTTATCTTATGTATATCCCGATATTCAAAATGTTTTAGTTATGAAAATATGAATTTAACAGTTTTAACACTTCTTTAAATTAAATAATAATAAATGTCAAAATCTAATCCAAGTAGACCTATAGTATAAAATTTTTTTCGAAAGGTTTTTTTGGTCGAATTACACTTATAAAAGTGAATTAAGACATGTTTTATAATAATTATAATATCATTTTTACCCATAATTACTCTATTTACTTTTAAACGTGGTAAATAAAAGTAAAAAGATACTATTTATCAAAAAATTATGTTCATATTATTGAACAACATTTTTATTTACTATGGTTAACCATGTCTCTCGGATTTTTAAAATTCAACTCACAGAAGTGGTAATATTATGTTTTATGCAGATTTTTAAATGCTCTTAGAAGGTGTGTAAAAGAGGGTAAAAAGTTCAATAAAATTTTATATATCTTAACATATTATAAAATGAATCAAATGAATTAAATTGAAAATTTATAGATATTATGTATCCATTATGACCTAAAATATATTTAAATAAAATAAATAATTTTATAAAAAAATTTTGTTTTCAACAATAACGAAGTGTTTTCAGTATTCACCAATAATTGAATGTTTTCAGAAAAATAATAAAACTTCACCCTAAGAAAATTTTGATACTCTAAATTCAAAAATGAATTCTATTTTACCAATTTCAAAAACATAGAAGTTTCATTATTTAATTTTAAAATAATTCCATTGTCAAAACCAAAAAGCGTATTTTTAAGAAATAATGACTATTAAAATATTTACACTTGTTTATGTCCAATTTCATTGTGAAATTACTTTCAATGACGAACATTGTATTAAATTGTAAAAATATAATCTAATTATACTTAGAAACCATTAAATTGTATAATTTTACACTATAAATTATTTTGATTAAATAGTTGTATTCATTTAAAATATAGTATTTTTCACTATTCATCCAAATATGAATTTTATCTGAAAACACCAAAAAATATTTGAAACTAAATTTTTATGACTTGATTATAAAGAATATGTTTATTTTTTCAAATTTAATATTAAAATTCTTCAAATATTGGATATAATTAGGGTTCACCATTAAAAGGTGATAAAATTGAATTTTTTGAAATATAATTATTTTATCTGAAAAAAAATAATTTCTTATAATATTATGTTTAAGAAACTCATAATAGGGATTCTAGAACAATAAGGATTATATAATGTTCAATATTAAGTTAATACTATTCATAACCTCTTTTGAACGGTAAGTTTGGTATGTCGTGGTGCGCTTGAACTCTATGTTGCGTACACTACATATTATTGAAATACTTTGAAAAAATAACGCACTATGCAATCATGGGGTGTTACATTTATGGTCTTTTGGAGAAATATTTTATTGAATATTTTATTGGTGGGATCTATATCACAATCTATATAATTGGGTATTAATTAATTTCATACGATTCAAATGGTACATTGGATGTTATTCCTTGCATAAGATATGGTACACAGGAGGTAATCCCAAGCTCAAGAGATGGTACAAGGGATGTTATCCAAAACTCAAATAGACTATAAAGTTTGTCATCATCAGGATAACACACTATTAATGTCTTTATTAGTAGCCATAAAATTTGGTTTTCTATGTTCATAATTATGACACAACCCTATGTGTTATTAAAAAGAAATGATCTCATGTATCATTTACATTGGGTCCAATATAATTCATGTTTTATGAATTATTTTTAAGGTCTATCATAAACATTGAATGATTTTTTATTGTTAATATCATGTTCTCATACCCTTTTCCTCTTATTATTCATATGTGATCATTGATATTTAAGGTCACTAATATTATTTAGTATATGAGGTCAGAAGTTATTATTAATTATTCCCCATGTTATGAATAATTTATTAATGTTTGAGAAGCCTTATAAGGGTCCTATATATGAATAAATTATTTGTCCAATAAATAAATAAATAAATATATATATATGTATATATATATTGAACTATATTCTATTTTTTAATGTTTCCATGTTTTCAATGGAACTAAACATAAATAAATCATTGATGGATTATTTTTTATGCGTTGAATATTCTTCTATTATGATGAAATATTGATTATGAAAAGTATGGTACTTTATTGTTTGTATCCGAGAAATTTTTAGTTACCCATTGTACAATAGGGAATTTTTTACTGATATACCGAGTGATACATGTAATGATAAGCCTAAGGATTATAATACACAGGGGAATAACAATAAATATCAGGGATAAATTTAGTGTTTGTTTTCCTGGAAATTTAATCGCTATCTAGAACATAAAAGTGGATGTGTCTCTGAATAGATTTACCTAGGGTCAATAACATTGAAAATGCCTTGTTCGGCTTGAACTGAGAATTACCTTATACATGATAATATTTCTTGTTACAAAACTTGTTTGATACATGAAGTGGATATTCGTTGAAAATTTACAATGTTTTAATTAACCCTCATAAAGTATTTGAATAATGGTCATGAATATACAACATTAATTCAATGGTATTGTATATTGTATATGAGGTGTTATAAACATCCCATTATATTTTTTATTTTTCAGGATTATTTGGTTTTCCATTATGATTATTATTTATTAAACTATATTTTTTTAACAATAGATGGAGTAGTAATGAATAATGTAAATCCTAAAAGAAATAAAAAATGAAATGATTTTACTACAGATCATTCATGTATTATGGTATATGGAATTAAAAAAACCATTTCAATACTCAAAATATTAATAGGGTATGAATCATTATGAACTTACATAAAACAAAACATGTAAATATCATTTTCTTTATCCTATCAAGAATGTACACATATCAACCCCATAATTTTTAAAATATTTATATGAAATTTAATATTTTTTTAAATGATTACATGAAACAGGAATTTTAGAATTCATTTCATTAAATACTGACTCAATTTTAAATTAAATGCAATACAAAGTTTAAATGAAATGTGAGAAACTATACAAAATTAATCATTTAATATTAAAATTATATATTATGATTTGTAATGGATGTTATTAAAAAAATTAAATAAATTATGAAAATATATATAAAATTACTTTTATTTACAACTATTAATTGTAAATGAAATATATTTTTTCATAATAATAGAAATCCCATTCTGAAAAATCTATTTTTTATTCACACACAAATTTTTTTGATAAATTAAATAAAAAAATATTATTTTTGAATAATTTTAAATATATTTATGAATTATATGTTTAATAAAATATTTAACCTTAATCTTCTATTTTTCTGGAAAAACAGATATTAAATAATCAATTTTAAAAATAGAAAAATTATTTTTGAAAATAATAATTTACGTCACCAATTTCACCCTTATATAAAATTAAATTATATCTAATTTATGAAGATTTAATTGAAAAAATAAATATTTTTTTTATAATATATATTTAAAAATTATATCAGAGTGTTTTTTTCTAATGTTCTAACTAGTATATTGTTTTTGTTGAATAACAGAAAACTGATTTTATATAAAAGATTTTTTTAATTCAATGAATTTAAAAACAACAATATTATTTTAAAATCCTTATAAATGTAAAATTATATAAATAATAAATATGTAAATAATAATGAAATTTATTTCATTATATCACTTTCGTCTTGTATTATGATTCAAATTTTTTAACTGTTAAAATTTTTCACATTGGAAAACGACATTTTCATCACATCTATGTGATGAATATTAATTTAAAATTGGAATATTATATGAATATAATGTGATATAATGTATTTTATATTTTTAATCCAAATATTTTATTTTATATATTAATTTAAATATTATTATGACCATGATGAGTATTTTAAATAGTAAATACTAATTGTAGTAGATACAGATAATACATGTTTACTAGGCGGATAAAATAAAATTATAAGAGGTAAAATGACCTATTAATTTATCCAAAACCAATTTTATTGTCATATATTGAACTTATATAATCAATTAATCAATAATTTCTATTATTTTATCTATTTTAATGGAAAAAAACATGCATAAAGGTTTTCTTTTCAAAAATTACGTGTATACTACACACCTCACGTATAAAGGCCACCACATATCCTCTCCACATTACTCCTTAAAATAATTTTTTCTCATCCCAAAATAACAAAATATCATTTTTAAATTATTTTCCTCAACTTATATACCTAATTTTTATCATTTTGAAATCATAATAAGCCTTTTCGTGCTTAAATAATGATATTTTCTTTAGATGGTATATCATGCTTAATCGAGAGTCATTATGTAATTTTTTCATTGAACTCATCATATTGTGTTCAAAATTTCTGATGCAATAAATTAATAATATATAATATACTGCTTTTTTATTACGTCAATTGAATAACCAAAATCATTATATACTTCTACTAAATGGTATATAAAATCATATATTGTTCTTATAGAAGAATGGTGCTTTATGAACTAAAGTTTTTTTAATTCCATAAGAACTTATCAATGATGTAAATAATGATGAACTTTATATTAATGTAATAAATTCATGATAATATTATACTCTAAAATTTTAATACCACAAACACCATCTTAACTCCCAAATAATTGGAAAAGAATAACGTCTCTCTAGTTTATTACAGACCACCACCGTGTGAACCACTATAATGTGTTTTTCAATTCAATTTTTCATATATGGTAATTAATATAGATTATATGAATATATATATATATATATATATATGATATTTTAATCATCATTAAAACTAATAAATTTAATAATAAAATATTCCATATTACATTCCATTTCTTAAAGGATATGAAAACTTAGTTTGTGTGTACTGTGTTCTACTGCGTCTTGGTGAGATCTGATTCATTTTCCACAAATAAAAAATCAGGGAAAGTATATATGGTAAATTTATTAAATATATAGTCTATATATGAAATAATAATGTCACTATAAAACTAACATATTATTTACATTTACTTATTTCATCCATTGAGAAAATGGAGATGCCCTCTAAGAGTATGTATGGCCTACCATCTCCATAAACTGTTTATTTCATTTTCTCTATAGAAATTTTATGGATTACTAGAAATAAAAAAATAATGAATATATATGATAATTATATAATGTTTAAAATTCTGGATATTATGGTCCCACGATAAAAGTTATAGGAGCTAAAATAAAAAAATCAAAGCATAAATGAAAAACAATTATGTTTTTAAATGAATCTGGACAATTTCATGAGATTATTTATAAAAAGGTAATGATATTTAATTTTAAAATAATATATTATATTATAAATATTTTTATATATTAGCAATATATTTTTTGTAATGTATATTTGAGCATTAATGAATGAATTTGAGACTGAAGGTTATGGAATTAGGTCCCACCTTTTTACCTCATTGAATAATATGCAATATTAACCTATTTCGTTTATCTATTATTTATCATTCCCATGAATTTATTTTATGATTCATAAAATTTTATCTTTAAAATTTACCTATCATTTTTTGGATTTATAATTCTTTGTGTTTTTAGGTTATAAGTAAACAATGTGGTTAGGGGTTTCTCTCTTAATGTTCCTTCATTGAGACATATATTATGTTATTATCCTATAATTTTATTATATGGTTTATATAAAGAACCATTGAAATTTAATATCATGAATTAATTTATTCTCATGTTATTTTAAGATTCCTTTAATGTTATTATTTTAAGGGTCCTTATAATCCATGTCACCAAAGCAATAATGGATTTAGAATACAATATCACTGTTTCTTGAGATTGTTTATGTTTATTCATGTGAAAATGTAATATTATGATCTACATCTCATGAAAATTATAAATTTTAATCACATATGTTTATTTCACATAAATTATGTTTTTATAGATATTTTATTGTGTTTATAAAATTATGATTTAAAAAAAAATTATTTATGATAAATTGATGTAATTCTCTCTTTTATCAATATATATTTTTTATTAAAAATCAATTTTTATAAATTTGACATCATAAATGATTATAAAATAATTTAAATTATTTATATATAATATTTTTAGGGGTATTTTAATTTTGAAATAAAATTGAAATTAATCCTCATGACATTTTCAAAACAATGGATCGTTCGTTTTCATCAAAAATATAAAATAAAAATATGTTTTTAATGAGTATATAATGATTTGTATTTTCCTCCTTAATGAATAAAATAAATCTTTTAAATAATCCATTATAAATTTTGAACTTTTTAATGGAAAAATATTTCATTGTTTTTTATAATTTTATAAATTTAATGAGATATTTCTGAATATATGTAATTTACATCTATATGTGTTTTTACATATTATTAAAGCATCCATTATAAGATAAAATTATTATATTAATAACATATTTTAAATTTATTTTATGAATTTCTAGTGAATTAAATAATGATAGATTATATTCACCAATAATATTTATAAATTACTTTTAAATATTTTATTTATAATTATCAATGGTTATTTTCAAATAAAAAAAATTTCATTATGATTTCTGAAAATTAAATTTTATAATTTTTATCTTCAATGACTACATTTTTCCAAATTAGGACATTTTTTAAATAATATTTCACCATATAGAAAGGATATACTCCTTAAGAATTGTTCAATGTAACAATTCTAAATAATTTTGTACCGGCGTGGAAATACAATGATTTTATATGTGTTTTACTGGGGATATGATCCAAGAATTCCTTCATAATTCATTCAATTTATAGTCATGGAATTGATGATATGATGTAAATAAATCTCATTTATCCTCCATGGGTAATACCTTAGAAAAAATATTATGAAACCGACATTATTGTTCATGGATAATGCTTTAATGAAATGATGAAAATATTTTGAAAACTAATTATTCTCACATGTAGTGATATCATGATATGTTTATGAAAACCATATCATTTCATGGGTTTTGATCTGATGAATGTTTTTCGGTATTGTAGCACACATATATATTAATTTCATTATGTGTTGGTTGGAACCTATATTTCTCTCCAATGAATTGGGTAAATAATTAAACCACTTGTGATAGTTTTGGCCAAATGTGGAGTGAAACTATTTCAGTATGGTACATTGTACACTCTAATTGTGATAGGAGTGATACATGACTAATATGATGGTCTAGGTAGTAATCCAATTCCACTTTGATTTTTGTTGAAATGATCATTAAATACAATTTAATGATTTTCTATTACTATTTGTATTATAAATAAATATATCTTATTCTAATGTTATATTTCCATGGTTCATGTTCTCTAATTTCATTATGATTCATGTCTTATGAATTACAGACTAATATATCATGGATAATATTATGACCTCTGATTTGTATTGTATGGTTTTAAAATATAACAATCATGTTCCCATGAACTTATGATCATTTAATCCTTACATATCTCCCTTGTTTACCATAATAGAGAATCTTATATTACCCTTTATTATAAATCTATTCCCCATGTTATGAACAAAGGTGTAATATATGGTATGTATAAGAAGCATATGATGTGGTAAGATATTTATGGGGGATGCAAAAGATTATTCAAGAAAATATTAGATTTTGTTGATAGTCGCTAATGTAACTATTTCTTTATAATCCTCAAGTCACTTGTTGTTAATGTTATTGATATTCTTATGAAATGTGGAAATATATAGTTATGAAGAATTTGGGTCAAAATAGTATATATCAAATGTAATTCAAGGAATATAATCCCTAGTAACTCTCATGTGTCATTGTTTCATGATGTTTTGATCTTCACTTAAGGGTTTCATTAGTAATGGGATGCCACTAGTGATGGTGTAATGTCCCACCTAGGATTGTATCCACACAAGGATTTCCCATATTGTCATCAATTTTATTCGACTAGAAATAATTGGAAACATATATTTCTTGTATCCGAGGAAATGTTCAGTTATTCTTTTAGAAACTATCATGATAAATCATTAATTATATATATATATATATGTGGATATGTCTATGAATGTTTCATAGTAGAGGAAAACTTCATGGAAAAATGGTATAGGATATATTTATTAGATTAAATTAAAATACATCCCCTTATTGAAGTTACAGGTTGATTTAGTTTTAAAACTTATTTAAATAAGAGAAAACATTGAAAATGGATCATTGAGGTATACTTGATCATCAACCAATGCCTGAAAATAGGCATTGCCTCACAAATAGTTCAATTTTCTAGGGGGATATTCCTTATAAAATATGAATATTTTTTTGAACCACAATGACTTATTTAAATAGATCATGATTATTAATATAATATGTAAAACCTATTGGACACAAAATTGAAATTAATGTTCCATTGTTTAGATATCCTATATGTGATTTTTCATTATTATGTTGTTTTCCACTACTATTATTCTTTCTAAAAAAAGTTGTTTTAATTGATGGAAAAAATAGTAAGGAGGCATGATAAAACTAAACATGATAGACAATTTAGTAACTATGATAAAAAAATTTGGATGATGACTGTATAGAATAATAATGTGATTTTGATTAATTAGAAATAAAGATATATGATTCACATAATGAAATACCGAGATAATATTAATGTGTTAGATAATAAGAAGGTAAAAGTTTATAGAAGTTAAAGTGTTAAATATTAAACATTAAAAAGGATCTACCTGCCTACATGTAAATATGGTGGGATAAATAACAAAGAATAATCTATCAAATTGTTTGGATGATTTTTTTCTTTTTGAAAATAATATTATATAGTAAAAAAATTACAAGTATAATTTATTATATTTCATAAACCATCCAAGATACCCAATTTATCCTATAACCATGCCAATGTAGAAAAACACATTGGGAATTATATATTTCTATAGGATGGAGACAAGAAACTAGGATCATATAAGATAAAATATTGAATGAATTTTACACAGAACAATTAAATTTAAAAGAACACAATTTAGTATTATAAAAATTCAAAAGGGATAAAATACATGAATCTTATATTTTATTTCAAAATCCAATGTAATACATAATAAAACGACTCTATAATACGGGATATAAAAACACAGGCATCTAAAACGAATATCACTATGTGACCAAAGGATCAATATAATATGACTCATCCTTGTTGTTCGTTCCCTTTTCTCAGCCATGGAATTATAAAATCGATGAAACTGGATAGAAAATATTGGATGTGAAATATAAATCCCATTAGGGACTCTCCCCTTCAGCAAAATAGATTCCTTAATAATAAACCAAATCATGATATCAATTTAACTAAAATAGGTATTGAAGATACATTATTATATTAAAAAAACACGATTTCATTTCAAAATGATATAAAACACTTCCAAAATGTTTTAAATATGAATTTTATATGAAATAGTTTATTTATAACAACTTGAATAAAAAAATTATTTCTATATTCAATTTCGTATATTTAGAGACTTTAAAAATAACAATTATGGTAATATTATCTATAAATTTATAGATTCTACTATTGGATCCAATAACTTCTTATAACATGGATTTTATAAAATATCTGTATGCACAATGCAAAGGATTAGGTCAAATTGTTCCCATAAAAATTTCATCAAGGATAAGATATTATGAACATGGCCATTGTTGATTTTTCATCATCAATCCATTTCCAAAGAATCATTATCCCAGAGTTATTGTCCAAAATAACTCAATAACTAAACATGATCAATTTTGATAAAAATAAATATTAAATGCTCAAATCATATTATGTCAATTCATTCATCATATGAAATTGAATTTCACGGTTTACCATTTCAGTATTCAAATTCAATTTCTACACCAAATCATGGGTTTCTCAACATTTCATTCCTTTTCAATATAAAAAATTTATTTTTTTATAATTTTAACTTAGTCCTTTTATTCAAATCAATTCAAAAATCATTTTACAAACTCCATTAATGTAAAAAATCAACAAATTCTAATTCCTTATAAATTAGGTGTTTTTCGTTTTGTCCCGATTTATTTATAATTAAAAAAATATTTAAATTTAGTAACCATAAATCAATTGAATTCTAATTCAAATGAATCTAAAAATAAATGTTACAATTATATGGGAATATCTAACATAAAACATTAATTTATGAATCATAATACACAACACCAATAGGGGTGAACACCATTGAAGAATTAAGTAATTAAAGATCATGATGTTGATTCTATAATCACCATCAAATGAAATAATGTGAATACCCATCCAATATATAATGATCAATTATTAAATAAATATTATGGAATTTTATATCATTATAAACTAAAATAGAGGATACCAACTTACCAAAGAGGATTCATATAATCACTAAATAGATTGAATTCTAAATAGAGCGGTTTTGTGGAACCAAAATTAATTGTAGCGGGCCTTCTCATCCTTTGAAATCCAATATGCCTGTGTGAAGTTAGGTTAGGAATCTTAAACAGTGTCTTAGTAAATGTTTTGTCAATTTTTGAAATCTAAATAGCCTACACTCATTGTTTCCCAGAGAGTGCCACATTATTAATCATATGGAGTTCCACCAAACTAGTGTTCAAAGATTCAACTAGGTGAAATTAATTTTTTTCAAGCCATGTACATAATTAGGAAATATTCACTATCCAGGGTTGGAAATATTTCAATGTAAGAGGAAAATGTTTTGGAAAACAATGCCCCAACCATGGAAAACCCATAAAAACCCATAATGTTATCAAAATTTCACATGCATCTAATGACCAAAAACACAACCAAAAGGTTATCACAATAGGTTCATGGAATACATTAAATAAACATACATGATATATAACCTCCAAAACATACCAATTTTAATTTCCTACAAATATGATGAATAAGTTTCTATTTCTAACATGTGTTTCCTCTTCTATGTCATTCATGCATCCAGCTTCCGTGGATAAAAGAAATCATAGACACACTTCTAAAGAACACGGACCAATGGAATCATTATCCATTGAAGTTTATTTTTCTCATAATCAACCAATATGATTGGATACATATTGACATAATAATCAGTATTGAAATCAAGATCCTACCTACCGAGGACAGGTTATAGTTCAAAATGAAACATCTCAAATAGGAATACATGGAACTCATTATGTATTGACATCTCCAATGGTGGTTTTTCTAGAGAGCATTCCACATTCACCACCTAATAAATAACCTAAAAATGTCCTAAAAATGTGTAGTAAGATTCCCTTTTCTCCCAAGAAATTGGTGTCAAAATGTATTTGAATATCTCAATAACACATGGTCACCAATAAGGATCTCCAATGATCAATAAAGAAAACCAATATAGGTTTTATACAATGTATATTACATAAAAATTCATTGATAAATAAAATAAAATTTTAAAGTCGTCTCCTTCACCAAACATGGTCTAACCAAAGAAGTGTGCTAAATTTCAACTATACAAGTCTTAAAAATAATCCACTCTAAAAAAGTATAGATACATTATTTTAAAATGGTACCTAACTAGGAATAAATTCTCATCCCAAGCTTCTTCGAGATTTATAGCATGGAAAAAATATTTTTCTCATTAATCTCTATATCCCTCTCTATATGTGTATCCATATACATATGAGATTCCATAGTCAAACCAACATGAGAACTCATCACCACATAAAGGCCTCACAAAAAGTTATAGGTAAAACTAGGTTCTCTCTTACAAACAATAGCATATGGATCTTTTCAAATATGAAAAAAAAAATTATATCTTGATTTCCAAACTTCTCAACCCTAGTAACATCATGAATGGGTAAAATAGGATTAATTAGTTAATAAATTTAATAAAAAACCCATATCACATTATTATATTAACGATTATATATAATCCCATCTAAAATTTGTATAAATATCCCATCGCACATAGAATTTAGCATTGCATCGGGATGAAGTAAACCTGAATGTCTCTAGTGCTTAGCCATTACATGTTTTCTAAAATAACAATGAGATACAAAATTAGAAATCTGAGGCATAAAAAGAGTCCATCAGAATCAATATCAAATATTTTTTAACTTCATTTTTTTCATGATTGAACATATCATAGGTAATTATTGAAATCATCTAGTACATATTTTCTCATTTGAAAAGGTACAATATACTGGTTATGGTCATATAGGCCACCCTCCTTAGATAATGACCACCCAGAAATTATCTTCCCACCATAAATATAGTTAATAATTCCACATAATTAATCATCAATATGTTGTTTATAAATAATCATATTGAGAATAGAGGATTAATACTGCACTAATTAAAATAAAAACATGGAATATTCACCTATAACTGTGAAATAAAACCCTAAAAATATATCCAACATTTTATACTCATCTAATGATTCGTTAAAGCAAAAATCTAGAAGTTTCCTAATCCAAGAATTAGTGATAAGTTCCATTACCCAATAATATTGAAATTGTTGTAAAAAAATGAGGCATGTACTCCACCAAACTCCTATATATGAGATTCTACTCTTTTTTAGACAATATATATCTCATAAAACAATTTTGACAATACTCATTCAAAACTCTATTAGAAATGTTAGTATTTCCAACTCTTAAGAACATACATCTCATTTGTGTCTTCAATATCATGGATCAAAAAAATTTCCATGGGTGGCATAATATATGAAGGTTCATAAGATACCACATAATCACTCATTATAAGAACACAACCCAAACCAAACCTTATTTGTTTAAAAATACCACATAGTCCTAAACTTACAAAAAAGAGTCAAAACCATCAAAATATTCAAAATATGTTTCATAAAAAATAATTAACTCTTAAATTTATCATCCTATAAAATTTTTATCCCTTCTGAGTGAGAGTGGTGATCATAGTATCTAACATTTAGAAATACATTATGATCCCGTGATAATATTATGATAAAACCAAGATACATTGAATATCAATAAAATTTTATTCTTATTCCCTTATCATAATATATTTTTCCTTGATAGTGTCAATTGAGTCTCCATGTTCCATATACATGTGTTATATGAAATTTCATTCCCAAATCCACAATTCATATTTCGAGACCTTGGAATTATGTTTGTGGTTTCTCAACAATTATAGAACAAATCAAAGGAGAGGTAGATGATCTCCCATTAATTTATAATAAACTAGTATTTAATCCAAAATGAAAACTATGAATTTATCTTCATTATCACGGATGATCATTTTCATCAATTCCTTATTATGTGCATGAGAATTTTCTAGGCCAACTTTTTGACAACATACTCATAACTGACACATGTACATTGGGAGATAATTTGTTGAATATATGGTTATTTTGTTATCACCTATTGAAAACCATATCAATTATTTTTTCTAAGGAATCAGTTATCCCATTCTAACTGGTCAAACATGTCATCTATGTGAGTTAATTAATACTAATTAATATACAAAACTCAATTGAGTTTCTTGTAATCAACACATAGGAAACATTTTCCATTATAAATCATAGAAATTTGAATAGGTACCTATGATGGTGACACACTCGAAAATGTAAATCCCTTTGTTTACAGATCAAGAAAATAATTATTCAACAATATAATTTTATATAGTTCCATGTGGAAAAATGGAATATATAATTGTGGAGTACAAAGAACCAAATCAGTAATAAAATCAATTACTATCACAAGTGGAAGACAGAATAAATAAAAAATAAATCCTACATGGAACTCAAAAATATATAGAGGTTTATAATCTCTCAAATATTCCCAAAATATATCAAAGTTAAACACTAGTATTACCTTCCCCATCTATGGATATGATGGTCTATATCTACGCGAGCTTAGGTCCCAATATCCATGAAATTTACAACACACCCCATCAGGTGTAGTAAATGATACCCATTGACGATAAGTGTCAATTAAAGACATATTAGAGATTATCCAATCCATTATAAGAATTAATGTGAGATTTTTTATGTATAGTACTATAAAATCCTGGGTATTATTAATATTTAATAACGTGATGACATTAGAATTACAACCAAGACATTATAATCACTATGTTCTGATGTGAGTAGTAATATAAATAACATATGAAAAATGATACACAATAATATTTAGTATATTCATAATAAGAGTGTATATAAATGAATCAGATGTGCTAATACAAAATAAATAAGTCATTAAAGAGGAACATATAGTGTTTGTACCTCATACGTTTGATAGACCTATATCAGATTCATCTAAAGACTCAACCATTTTGTCAATAATATTCATTTAAAATTAATATTGCAAGAACCCAATTTTGATGAATTATATTACACCATATTTCATTAATGTTATTATGATCACAACCCAATATAAAGGGTGGGAAAGATTAAATTGAATTAATACAACTGTCCTAAGCATCCATTAGAATAGAATTTCATGGGTGCCTTCAGGAATCCTTCTTTTGAATGCCCAATAATTCCACACTATAAATAAGTAAATGGGAATATGAGATGAATTGAAAGAGGTATTGAAGAAAACTATAATAAAAAAAACCATGAGACTCATCACATTTCATCGTTCCTATGAAGGATGTCAAAAACTAAAACTGGCATAAAACAATTAACTCCCATAAATGCTGACATGCCATCCTAGACAAGGTAAACCATCAACGCACTATCCATATTATTTTTTATACAAAGAGATATATATAAGGAGAATATGATAATGAATAAAAATTTAAATACCCATCTCAACCCACATATTCCTAATATTCTCAATTGTTATAACCTTTGGGAAAATCAATACACACTCAATATGGCGATTAACATAGTCTGTCACGGTCCTCTTTGCTAGTTCGATATTGAAACTCTCTATATCTGTATACATTACCATAGACTCTAGAAATAATTATTCTATGAAATTTATGATAAATTACATCCATAGTATACCATCATTCTTCTTATAAAACAAAATTGAGTCCCACAACCTACAGCTTAACCCCTCCTGCTTGATGATGGCGCATTCTCCATAATCAAATCATGAATCTCTATGAATTCATACATAAAAACAATATTCTTCAACCAATCATCAGCCTATTGAGGATAATTAAATATAAGGAAAACAAGTTAATTCTAGTGGATTTAATCTTGAGTAAGATTCTAAGATTCCCCCCTCTCAGGTTCTATAAATAGAGTATGAATGGGAACTTCTGCTAGTTCACATCCCAAAGAATGTAATAATGCACAAAAATCTCAATAATTTTCCAGTACATGGAATATTCCACTCACTATAGTTCATAGAAAACATCCTACAATGGAATATTTACAAATAATCTCATTTTTAAGATGCAATAATGTATTAGTAAAAAAATGGAGGCATCATAAGATTACTGATATAAAAAACATAGATAAGTGTAACTGAAAAAATATATCACATCACATAAGATATAATTTTTTTCCCATCATATCCAAATTAGAAGAAGGGAAACGTGTATATAATTTATTTTCTAAACTATCAATGGTATCAGAAGGGTGTTATAATGATATAAATCAAGAAACTCACTCATAACTACATCCTATGTCCCAAAAAGATATCCCAAGACACATAATGATATCCTGGAATGATAATCAATTTATACATTGATACCACATTGTCCTGAACAATCCAATATATGTAGAATTAATTTCATTACCAATCCCCATGGGTTTGTGACTAGAATTTGGAATCATATAGAAAAATAGGGAACAAATTTTCCACCAAATAGTTGAAGTTAAAGGATTACAATACATTATGATCAACAGTCATTGGGATGAATGTTCTAGAAAAAAACAAGTATAAATAACCCAAATTGGTTCATCATAACAGTTATGAATAACCATCCAAATAAAATCTCAAACATAAGAAAGGAATATAACTTCAATTATAAGGATAAAGAACATCCACCTCCTCTAATAGGTCTTTTCCCATATCTCATACATTGAATAATAAATTCTAAAAAATCATAGTGAAAAAAATTAGCATGTAAGATATTAATGATATATTTGACATATAGTTTAATCCATAATAGATTATATTATAACAAACAAAATAATTATTTCAATTCAATTAACAGAGTACACAAAATACATTTTCATATTAAATAAAATTCATATGGAAATTATGGATATAATATAAGACATGGATCAAATAATAATGTAATAAAAATATTTATATATCAATTAATAAGAATGATAGAAATAGATCTATAATAAATGGATTGTATATTTATAAACTTATATTATGCAACATAGTCATCTACCTAGTACTACATTAGTTTCTATCTATAGTATCATCACCCCTCTCTTATTTGTGATCATAGAAAATATGTCTACACACAAACCTTAGTCAGGGGATGAATATGACCCAACAACATCCTATAGAGGATAAAGTATACCGAAGTAGCATTTCTTTAGGATATTATCATCGATTATTTCAATATAAAAATCATCCTTACAATATTGTCTCAAATATACCACTCACAATCCAAGATTTCATGAACTCAATCAATCGATCGATTGATAATGGGATATTCATCTCATTTTAATTCAATGAACATTTAAAATTCAACTAATGCTTTTCCAAAATAAATAATCCAATTTACTTCAAGAACCAAATAATACAGTTTTCATAATTTAATTAATTTTGAATATAAAACCAATAAAATGTTTTCATAATTTATATTTAACCTTGTTTCAAAACTCTTCTCTCAAATCATTCCATCAACTCCATTAATTTCAAAATACACACCAAATTACAATTAGATTAGAATTTTTGGGTTTTCTCAAAATACCATTAATTTTAATGTCTAATAAAATATTGTATCTTTTTTGTTTTCTAAAATAAAATGATATAAATTTTTAAGAAATTACTAACATATGGAATTCGGTTAAATAGAATTATGATATATAATAAACTAGATGTAATAAAATTATCATAAAGCATAACACCCACAACATGGAAAAACAATGAATAATGAATGGATCCAAGTTCATGAAACATTAAATAGAATAAATATTCAAATAATATGATTTTATATCCATACAATTTGGGAAAATAAATTAATCTCAAAGAGGAAAGAGGGAGATATCATTAGAAACAAAATAATTTAAGAATAATGTACTATATTGGGAATAAATAATCCACCAAAACATTAATTCATCGATTGAGGGGTTCAGTGGGGATAAAATTGATTATTGGGATCCGACAAAACCTCATATATAAAATAGGGTAGAGTGGTGTAGGTTAGTTATTTTAAACGGTGGAATAATATTTGTTTACATTTTTCTAAATATAAAAATGACACCCATGATTTCTTAAATTGTTCCATACAGTTATACAAATTGTTCTCCCCCAAAAATAAGTTAATATTTTATACTATGATGGAACACATTATATCTAACATTTTTTTCACAATGAAAACCCTCATTGTACAAGGATTTGATAATTTTATTGTTTCTGGGCACAGTTTTGGAAAACTCTGGACCAACCATGAAAAGCATTAGAGACAAAAAAATTATATCAAAATTTCACCCAAAACATCCTGAAGGATAACATAACAAAAAATAGATCAAACTACATTCATGTAGTAGTTAAAATCATGTAACATGGTATTAGAAAATGTGTACGAAACAAAGAAGTTATCCTTGTCAATTACTAAACCAATGAAACGATGTTTATTCGAAGGGTGGAAATATTATATTTAAACAATTGATGTTAAATTATTGAATTATTTATTTATTAATATTAATTTATTATTTGATGAATTATTATAAACAATGTCACTTGAGTAGTAATAATATGAAAATATATAAGGATTTTAATAATTTGGGATGAATATTTGTCCCAATGAGTTATTATCATACGAATTATGTATACTATTATGGGTTTACATGTTCATGGATGATGACTTATTCGAAGTTAGAGGGACATATTATGAGTTATTATGTAGTGGGAGTTTAAAAATATCACAATTATTTTGGGAGATGTTTATTGAAATAAAATATTTTTTTAATATGGTTTAGTGAAAAATAATAATTTGATGAAGAATTGATATACTTCTGGTGAGAATATTATTAAATATTTTAGTAAACATAATAGAATATTTTATCATCAAAATATATTTTAATAATTTTTATTTGAACTATGAATAATTTTTATTGATATAATTTATTAAAAATGAATAACCATCAAGATGGATGAAAACCTGTTGGAGCTGGTATGAACTAGGTGATTGAACCCAAAACTGAAGGGCCAAAAAGGGGTAACACCATACACTAGCCTATATGATATATAATTTAAGGTGGGAAAACATAGGGAAACATATTTCTTGGTATTTATCATTATTTTTTAAAATGTCAAAACGTCACGGAATTATGAGAATGTTCTAATATTATGTGATGAATATTATCCATAATAGAATGTATACGTGAATACATCACTGTATGTTTTAAAAAAAATTAACCCAAAACATCTGAAGGGAATAATGATAAACGTTTCACAGTATATTTTCATAAATATTAATCACACATAATATATATTGTTGAATATTTTTCTATGGATAATATTTATAGGATATTAATTTAAGAAATGTTAGACATCATGGGGATCCACATTTTATGGAATCTGATTATGATCATAAGGGTTACCTCAAATTTCTAAATAATTCTTCAACATTTCTTTTATTTGGTTATTTGTTACATCAATATGTATCATACCCAGATATATAGTCATTTTTATAGAAACATTTAATAAATAGTAGATATAGAATGGATTTTATTTTATGTAATTCGATGGTGGTTTGAATTAATACATTCCTCTTGTTTAATTTTCAAACAAAAACAGCTTTCATTAGGGCATTCAGAATGTTATATACGATACCCTCTATAGAAATATGTGTGGAATGATAATGTTTAGGAATGACGTATTCAAATGAAATATACTGGGATATGATATAAATAATGAAATGGGAAATATGTATACAAACATTAAGAGACATAGAATGTTACTATAATGTCTATAGAATAGGTTTGATGATAATTTTTTATTCAGAATAAAATTTAATGTTACTGAGAACGTGTTTCCATGATTTTAACTATTTATGAAATAAAATAATACTAATCATTTAATATATTGTTCAATTTTAAATTCATGACTTTATCTAGACCTTATATTATTTATTGGTTCATCCACCAAACCCACCACATATACATGATGTGTTTCATGTGTCACTACTATGTATAAACATGCATAATCCTTCAGATGTTCTAATCTAAAGTTAAAATAACTATGAATTATTATTTATATATGGAATAAAATTTTAATATTATGGATTTTCAAGTGAATGTTCTATGAAATAATATGTCTCATATGTTTAGATTTTTTTTGTTGAAACCATAGTTTTTGGGACGTTATGCGGGAACATGAAAAATGTAATGAGGTAGATATATCATTAGTAGTTGGTATAAAAGTTATGAATTTCAAGGGTTAAATTCTATTTAATGGGGTAGAATTTAAAATGATGATAGTTATTGAAAACAAAATCAAACTAATTTAATCTTGTTAAAAAAATTTACACTCAACATTTAGTTTTTCCTTGTGTCACACTAATCGCCATGTTTAAACAAATAGTGACATACTTCTTAAACATTAGTAATTAATATGATATATATCACCTTACTATTTGGATGGTTTTTATGACTAATATTAACATAATTATGAAAATATTTGTTTTACAAACCTATATTAATTTAATTATTTGTTGACCATTTAATTATAAATAAAAAACTATTGAAAAAGAATTTTTTTTTTGAAGAAATATATTTTAATGCAAAAATATATTTTTTTACTCATTAAACTAAATAATCTAGTTTTCTGAGTGATATTAATAAAATTTAAATTATATATATATATAATATAATTTTTGACATTCATATTATGTGTTTTTTATATAAGTGATATGAATAAATAATATTTTATAGTTAATAATTTATTCATAGAAAAAAGTTTTTTTTCCTTTTTCAAACGTATTGAAATATAAATTTAGTTAAATTTTTAAAAATATTATTATAAAAATAAATTCTATTATTAAATCTAATTTGAAAAAGTAATCCTATTGTCATTTTTTGATAATTTTATGAAAAGATAACTTGTTCAAAGAATAATGAAAATATCAGTTTTTACAAAGATTTTTAATTTCATTTAATGAATTTATAAACAAAAAAAAATATTAGTGTATTTTCAAAGTAAAATAATTCAATTATATTTCTATTAATCTAATGATTTCATTTGATTCAATTTCATATTTAATTTTTAATAAAAATATAATGAAATTTTGAATATTTTTTAATTGGAAATCATTTTTTCATCAAGTCTATGAGATAAATTTTAATATTATTTTAGTCACATTTTTTAATTGAATTTAGATAAATGGATTACCTATTTGAAATTATAATAATACTTTTTATATAAAATGTTGAATTTTTTTGACCATATTTAATATTAGAAATTTAAAAAAATCATTACAATGGTTAAGGTTAATACATGTTTACCATGGAATGAACTAAAATGAGAAGGGTTAAAATAACACATGAACATGTAAAAACCCAATTGGGTGTCCATAAGTAGACAATATACAAAATTATTAAAATTAATTTCCATTTTCTATTCTCGTTTCTATTTATAAATTTTGATATACCATTTTCATTTAAAAAAAATCTCGTGTTACATTCTCCTCACATATAAAAGGCCACACCCTATCCCCACCACATCAACCCATAAAATACCTTTGGATCAGCCAATAAAAAAATTAACTTCCAAATTTTCCTACCCATTTCCTTGATCCCATATTCATATTATAAATCCATCCAATGTTGCATTTTTCATGGTAAGCTAAGGCGGTTTCCTAAAAATAGGTATAATTCTTAACTGGGTATCTTCATTTAATTTTTTCATCCAAAACCATATAATACTATTAAATTATGATGATATAATAACAACAGTACCTAAAATATACTAATATTTTGTTATGTTATCTCCGTAACATAAATCAATATTCCATTCCATCAAATGGGATTCCCAATCATCATTCATGTGTACGATAGACTAGGACCACATAAACTATTGTAATTCATTTTAAATCCTAAAATATGAGGGGTTAATATATTTTGGAATTAAAATAAATATATTATATTAATGTAATTATTATAGATCATTATGGTTAAAACCACATCTACCATCTTACCTACCAAAATATTAGAAAACAACAATGTCTCTCGTATGTATTGTGGAATACCGCCTTGTGAATAGATGTGATGTATTTTTCATTTATTTTTTTTAATTGGATGGTTATAAAGATATATTAAATGAATATATATGTTATTTTTCAAATAACTAAACATTTAATTATACCACATATATATTCATACATTTCATTACATGAGGGATACAATAATGTCATTCATGTATTCGTCGAAGTACCACCTCACGAAGCGATGTGATTCATTTTTATAACAATTTTCATGGAATGTAATATGTGAAACATATATGAATATATTATATATATATGATATAATAATAATTAATTCCATTTAATATATTAATTAGCATAATTTTGTTTCAACCATCTAGAAAATACGAACAACGTTACATTGTTTGTATTGCCTACTATCTCCTAGAACGGTGTATTTCAATTTATATCTCGAAATATTATGTATTACAATAAAACAATTATGTGGAAATTATATCATTATTAATATTATGGTGATTATTTAACTATAATCATTATAATTGGACTAAAATCACCAAATCAAAACATAAATTAATAACAAATTATACATTACCAAAAACATGACATTAACATGGGATTGCTACAAAAATTTAATAAGAAGACATAATAAATCATATATAGTATGATAGATATGAGTATGGTTCTTTAATACATTTATACATAAAATATATTTATTATCAATTATTTCCTAGTTTTAATAAAAGATGTTAATACTTAAGGTAGTGGGTTTTGATATCAGTTTTTAATTTTGTGAGATAAATTCCACATTCAACTCCTTATTCCTTCATTTGGTGTATATACTAACCATTAATGGATTTCATGATGCTTCAACTAAAAAATATTTTAATTTATATATCCATTATAATATATATCTCTCATTCAGTATATGGTTCAAATATGAGGAGTATAGTAGTGGATTTTTTGTCTCAATTTCCCATGATTGATTTGGTTGTTATGTTATGCACATAAGATCATTAATATATTGTATATACAAAACCATGGACATGTAATATCATGAATTATTTTTGTCTCTAGATATGTTATTTTTGGTTAAATTTTATTCTTTTATTTTGTTAATGAGTCACTACTAACAAAGTATTAATAGTTTTAAAATATTAACTCATCATTTATCCATATTGTTTATATTTATTCTTTCACTTGTAAAATATAAGGAAAAATGTGTCAATAAAATCATTAATCTTATAATTCTTTGTTTATTTGTTGGGAATACATTTGTTCCATTCATTTTTCACTCATTATTTACTACATATTAGAAAATATTTTTTTTACAAATGATCAAAACTCTTTATCTCATTGTTATAAAACCCTTATTCATCCGAAATCATATTTTATAAACATGTTTAAATAAATAAAAAATATGTTTTTTTAAAAAAAATTACCAATGATTTTATTTTTATATTTTTTTTGAAATTAATCCTCAAGTCATTCTTAATAAATTCGCAATTTGATTTTATCAAAAAAGTGATGGTAGTTATTATATTAATGTGTAATTATTGTATTTCATATTCTACAATCAAGGTCAAAGGATTTTCTTTAATGATAATGTTATAATATGCAAATAATAATTTCAAATAAAAGTATTCCTAAAATTAATTTGTTAATTTATAATATTAAAACTATATATTCCATTTGTAGTTATTTTCTACAAAAAATGGTTTCAGTTCTTTATTAATAATTCATTATAAATATCCAATCCTATTTTAAATGAAAATGATCTCAAAAATATTTTATTAAATTTTTGTGACATTAAAAATTTAAATCATATTTTCCTCTATATATTTCTTATACTATTTATAAATATTCTAATTTAATTTTTATCTGTTGCGTTAAAAAAAATTATTCTCAAGGTGTTATTGGCATTTGGTTTTAAAAAGACTAGTTTCAATAAAAATATTATGATACTTTGTTATGATATATTTTTTTTTTAAAATGATTAAATGATATTATAATCAACAAAAGATCCATGTTATCATTCAATGATATTTTGAATATATTATGAATTCTTTGATGTTACTTATTATTTATCAAGTATATTCCCAAGAAAACTATTATTATTTTTTCTCTATAGGGTTTATGTTTATGATGATATTTTTTTAAACTAGTTTATCTTCATGGTTTATAACATGAGTAATGGATTATTTAACCCATTTATTTTTTCTTGGGGTAGGATTTAAGGAAATAAGGAAATGATTACGAATCATTTTTATTTACCATAGTTTATGATAAGTTGTGACTATCACAATCCGTCTGCTAGGGCTCGTGATGTGACTACCCCAAGCCCACCATTCATAGGCTAGGGGCTGGAGACTTGCACCGAAAGGGGTATTCCCTAAAATGGGAAGGCATTTCCTTTAAAACCTGTAAACTCACAAAAGCTAAGAACACAACAAGATACGAACAGAAGTAAGCATTATAGTAAAACAATTGTGTATAGTCAGTAGTAGGGGATAGAATAAAAACATAACTAGAGAGTACTAGGAAACCGAAAAATACAAGTAAAACTGGTACGTACATGTAAACTGAAAAATAGCTCCTGTGAACACCCGCCAAGGATCCTACCTGATGGGTTGGTACAACTCTCGAACTGTCGTCTCTACGGTATGCCACATCTAGTGTCCACCTCCGAGCAACCTCCAGTCCTGGTACCCTCATCCTTAGTCAGCATTGTCTGTCATCTTCCCCAATCACAAAAGGTGTGGGCCCAGCCCAAGCAGGGGTGAGTATAACAATACTCAGTAGAGACACCGAGACCCTCAAATGTCTCAAAAAAACTACAAATGATAAACCACAAAGAATAAAAACAACTAACAACCCTACTTTGGTATATTCCCATACATATACCTATGTTTTCTAGTATACCCATATCTATCATCAGTTAACACAAGGCTCAACTCGAAAACCCAAGCTCAACTATCCCAAGAAGGAAATAATTCCATAAAGGCAACTCCATGAAGGTAAGTACCACAAAGGTAATGCCACATAGAAGAAAACCACAATGGAATCAGCACAATGGTATCCACCACAAAGGTACACCACAAAAATGACTACAAAAATGTTAAAGACTCATTTCACACCAGGTATAACCTAGGTACGGTAGTAATGATGATTACATATAACTATAGAATCATCATACTCTGTTGAGAGGCAGACCCACGAAAGATCTTACATCATTCGACCTAAGTAGGATCCTAAATCATCAGACCCACATAGGATCCTAGTACAATAGTCCCATGTAGGATCCTAGAATAGTCTCATGTAGATTCCTAAAGCAGATCCAAGTGGGATACCAGAACACAGACCCAATTCAAATCCCAAATCACAGACCCACATAGGATCCCTTTCTCATTTTATAGTTACCTACAAGGTTCCCACGAAAAGCTCACTTGATTCCGGGATATTCCACACCTCAAGCCACAATTTGATACTCCAACTACCATGAAGTCCCACAAATATTTATTCCAAAGTACCTCCACGTAATACGTGTCTCAAGGAAATAGGCGGTGCGTCAAATGAATGTATGGTTTGTATGTTATTGGCCTTTTAGTCCCTACGACCCAGTTGAATTCGTGTTCAATCCAACACGACCGTACCCCATCATTATACAAATTTTATGTGGGGTATATCAAAAGGACCATCTCGATCCATGGTTGTCAATTCCATAGACTGTTCGTCAAATCATGACCCATATCTAATTTTATTGAAAAATGAATGAAAAAATGGGTCAAAGCTGGACCGGGTCCAGTCCGACTCGGTCATACCAACCTGTCCCGACTAGGCCTAGGTCGACATGACCCAGTTCATGTCAACCCAGCCCGACCCAGGTCCGGCCCTAGGTCTAACCCAACCCACTATGTCCGGCCCGCTATTTTACGCAGCTAGTTGGCCCCATGGTGGGGTCTGCCCTTGCTAACACCCAAGGGGGAGGTGACACCAAGGTACCCAGAAATGACTAGCCGTTTGAGTTAGGCAGCTGAATGGCCGACACCACATGGCACTGACAGCAGGCACACGAGACCTCGGGTACCACTCGGATCTCCGACTGGCCGGATGGCTAGCCCTCTGCTGTGGTGTAGTCACATGTCGCACCACACCTGACGGCTGGCAGCGACCCGACCGCCCTCCTTCGCCGCTGCAGCCTCGTGTCGCGGCTCCTACCCACCCGACGACATGGTTGCTCTACAACCCCCTTCACACGGCAGACCATGCATCGGCCGCCTCCCTTGCTCTGCCACAGCCAACAGGTCGCAGCCCTTCTCTGGTGATGCGGTCATGCCAGCAACTTCAGTGCGGCCAGCGAGAGTGCCGGTCGACGGCACGGGTTTCCAGTTATGTTCCCCATGTCATCGGGCACACCCCTGTGTCCTTTTCCTCATTCTAAAGCCTACCGAAATTGACTTGGGACGTCACTATTGATTCAAGACCATAATAATCCACAACATTTGCAGAGAGGTCAGGATGAGTTCATTTGGCCTGCACTCTCCTTGTTAGAACGATAGAAATCGACATAGATGTTATTAATTCATGAAGGATGTCAAGAACATGGTAAATGGTAAACAAAAACCACAATCCCAACCTCAATTGCTCATTGAATTTTGTGAGGAGAGGAAAGGATGGACATTGGTTCGTCATCGTTGAAGACTTTCCTCATTGGGGATCCTTTGATGGAATTCTTCATTGGAGAAAGGGTTTTCGTTGGAAAGATTGTTTCTCCACAATTCTCCTAGGCTCTCCATTCCCAAAAAATCCTCTAACCCAAAAAAATGAGAAGCCAACCTATTATATTATGTTCTTTAATTTAATTTAATGTTGTCTCAATTAGCTAATTGAAGTTGGAACAATTAATAAATTGAATATGGCACAATTAATTAATTGATGTTGGAACACTTAATTATAGATAGGTGAATGTTTTTCACACATTAAGAGGGGTTTGGATGGTCCCCACCACTATGAATTAAATTTTTTAGTTTCTCATGCTCAGGTGGTCCCCACCACCAAAACAATGTGGAGGATTAAATTCCATAAATAAAATAATGTTACATTATTTTATTTTCTCCCACGAAAAGCACAAAAACTAACATTCACCCTCAACCTACTGCGGTCATGGTGAAGGTATACATAAGAGAATATAGACTCTCTGAGTTCAACGGTGTCCTTAGATTTCAATTCTAAGCACCAGTTCAAATGTTACAAAAACTCACCCACATGTTTACTGAACGTACTTGATTTTTTTTTTCAGAATTTCATTCTGTGCACACCTAGCCTCGAAAACACATGCCGTAAATTTTCACGGTCTCGTTATTTTCCCATATAATTGAAAAACTATATAGAAAAAGATACCTCTTTAAATTCTCCCGCCTTAGGGCTCTACATCTCTAAAATCCACATCACAAAAACTAGGAAAACAAGTGGGGGTACTGAATGTGAATCTAAGCCTCCCGCTCCTTTGTCCTCTCCTAGAGGTTCATGTACTGCCAAAAAATGTTCACTAGAGGTATCTATATCCATCAAAGGACCCCCTCTTATTGATCCTCATTCTATACTGAAACCTCCGTAAATGTATCCCCATCGGTGATGTCCAGCTCTCCCCAGTTAATGATGTTTGAAGGGTCATGCACGTATTTTCTCAGTTGGGATACATGGGAGACGTTGTGCACCGGAGTAAAATATGGGCGATGTGCTAAGTGGAAATCCACCTCACCAAATCTCCAAAAGACTAGAACGGGTCCGATTAACCTTGAAGATAATTTGGAACCCCGAAAAAAACTCTCCAAACCTTGTTGGGATGAGACCCTTATAAAGGCTTGGTTAACATCCTAAAACTCCAGAGGTCTCTATCCCCTATCGGCATAAGTGTTCTGCCTTCTCTATGCAGTCGTATTCTGATCCTCAATGGTCTACACCTTCTTCGGGGTATCCCATACCATCTCAAGTCCCATGAGTGTTAACTCCCTTGAATCAGTCAAGCACAAAGGTGATATACAATGTCATCTCTACAGAGCCTCAAAATGTGACATTCCAATAGTGGAGTGATTTATATTGTTCTATACAAACTCCACCAAGGGAATGAGATCCTCCCAGCTGTGACCAAAGTCGAGATGCAAGAATGCAACATGTCCTCAAGGGTCTGAATGGTTTGCTTAGCCTGACCATCCGTTTGAGGGTGGAAGGTCGTGCTCAAATGATGCAGTGTCCCGAAATCCTCTTGCAATCCCTTCCATGGCCTGGAAGTGAAACGTACCTCACGATTAGAGAAAATAATCAAGGGTACTCCATGTAGCCGCACAATCTCCTACACATAGAGGCATCACAATATCTCTACTAAAATATACTCTATGATTGGTAGGAAGTGGGATGACATGGTGAGTCGGTCGATGATCATACATATAGAATAATTACCCCTAGATGTATGTGGAATTCTTGTCATGAAGTCCATGGATATCTCATCCAACATCCACTATTGGACCTCTAATGGCTGAACTAGGCATGCTGGTACCTGATGCTCAGTCTTCACTTGATGAAAAGTGAGGCACTGAGAGACAAACTCTTATACTTCTTTCTTCATTCTCAGCCTCCAGTGTTGTCGTTGGAGGTCCTGGTACATCTTCTCCACTTCTAGATGTACCACTAGAGGGTACATATGGAACATCCTCAAAACTTTGTATGGAAAAGCCACATATAACATTGTATTCCCTCTGAAGAGGATGATGTGCTCCACACCTTCTTAAAATCCATCATGTTCATGCCCTATTGATATATGAACACATCAAGCCTCGAAGTCAGTTCCCCCATGATACGCCTCCCCGACTAACTGAAGAAGTGGGGGAGTGACTTTAATATATTATAGAAAAGCTGATCCTTCTCATTCCATGGTGGATATCTGTAAAACGGCCAGCTACCATGTCGCCTCACCTACCATCTATATAACAGATCTCTTATTGAGTGTATCATCTAAAATGTTCCCTTTAACAAGATTATAGACTATCTCGATGTCATAGTCCTAGACAAAATCAAGCCAATGCTGCTGTCTCAGGTTTAGGTCCTTCAATGAGAATATATTCCTAAGACTATGGTGATCATAGTATAATGTAAAATGCTATCCAATCAGAAAGTGTTTCCACATCTTCAATGAGAAGACCACTACTTTTAACTCAAGGTCATGGGTAGCATAGTTCATATCATTTTTCTCAGTTTTCAAGAACCATTAGAGATAATTGCTCACTCCTTCATCTAGAAACATCTAAGCCTAGTGCCTGATGTGTCGCATAAGACTACATACCCAACACCCTCCACTGGAAGCCTCAAGATGTGGTCACTAGTCAGCCAATGCCTCACCTCTAGAAAATTGCACTAGGATATCTCCAACCACACGAAGGGTTTACCCTTCTTTGTCAATGCTGATAAAGGTGCTGCAAATCTGGAGAAATCTGGCACAAATCTCTGGTATTATCTGGCCAAGCCTAGGAAACTCCGTACCACCATCACACTCCTAGGTCATCTCAATCATTGTTGTATCCACCGCAACTCTAGCCTCTGAGATGACATGTCCATGAAAGCGAATTGCTCAGATCTAGAACTGTCACTTCAATAGATTACCATAAAGATAGTTCCTTTGGAGTGTGTCTAGAACTATTTTCAAATGATAGGCATGCTCCACCTCAGTAGCTAAGTAGACCAGAATGACATCAATTAATACCACCACAAAGATACCAAGATATGGCTCAAAGATCATGTTCATGATTCCAATGAAAACTTCTGGAGAATTGGTCAATCCTATTGGCATGACAAGAAACTCATAATGGTTGTATCGACATCTGAAAGTTGTTATCTGCACATCCCCATCTCGTACTCTGAGCTGGTGTTAGCCTGATCTAAGTTTTATCTTTGAGAACCACTATGCTCCCTTCAGCTGATCAAGGATGTCGTGAATCCTCAGGAGTGTGTACTTGTTCTTCATAATCACCTGGTTCAGGCACCGATAATAAACACAAAGTCTCAATCTCCCATCTTCCTAAGTGGCGATAAAAATCGTGGCTGACCAAGGAGAAACATTGGGCCGGATGAATCCCAACCCCTATATGTCTACTAGCTTTACCCACAACTAACGTTGCTCATCAGAATCCATCTGATACGTTGGTGTAGATATCAGTGTCATCTCGGGCTACAAGTCAATGTAAAATTCAACATCTCTGCGAGGAGGTAGACCTAAAACATCATCAAGGAAGAAAAATGCATACTGGTTCACCACTATATTATACCTCATACTCTCTACATCAACTACTCCGAGGGTAAGGCTAGACAACTGATGAGTGATCAGCTTCACTCTCCTCTGGGCCAGTCTATATTGTGCGGAAAAGGATCCCTTCTCCCCCTTGATGGTAAACCCAGTCCCATCCTCGTGGATACACCACACTTTTCCCCAAATGCAGTCGATCAGGGCATGGACTATATATAACCAATCCATACCCAAGATGAAGTCATAAGGCCTTGACACCGCTACTCGAAGATCCCAGCCGAAGATCTCGCCTCATTGAGTAACCTTAGACAACCAGAATCAGTGTGTAATCCATGTATCATCTCTCATAAGAGTCACTAATAGTAAGGATCGAGCCATTTTCTCCATCAGAATATCAGAGATCTGAATGAGGGTAGTGGCAATAAACTAATGACTATCATATATGTCTATAAGTATCGCCAATAAGGTGGAGTAGACACAGATCATACATTGTATCATCACCGGAGCATAGTGGTCATAGGCCTCAGCTGCCTGGAGCTAAGCTCGCCTTTGTCCACCTAATCCCTATCGTCGGTGTGCACCACTTGGTGGTTCTGGTGGTAACACCTAGAATTGTCTCCCACCACCTACTGCATGACCAGTTCCTCTGCCTCGTCTGCCTGCTCCCTACAGACCTCCTTGGTGAACCTCTATCTCTACATGGGAAGTCGTTCAACCAACTACTGTTCATCCATACGACAGGTTGGGCTATCATGATCCGTGTGACACTACCCTCCACATGTGTAACACTGCCTACTCCTCACATGACTGGCTCTGTCTCAGGTTCCCTGCACAACTGAGCCTGAATCCTTCGGTCACCCTCCTATAGGTCTGGTCCTCTTGGACCACTGAGACATCTGTCTGCTGCCAGCTGTAGAAGACTCTTCTACGTGACGCACGGTGGTTAAACTCACTGCTGGTGAATGTTCAGCAAGAAAACTCTCAACTAAAGAGGTTCTCTCTAACACCCCCACCAATGACGGGATGCTGAGAGTAATCATGAAAGCCCTGATCCCACGCCTGAGTCCCTGCTCGATGGTCCAGGCCCTGAAGAATGGATCTTGCACCAAATCAGTGGAGTATCATGAGAGGTTTTTGAACCAAACTGAGTACTGATCCATATTCATTCTTCCCTACTACACATGAAGAAGCTCAAGTATGCGCACTGCGCAAAGGGTTGTTGGGAAAAAATTCACCTGAAACAGTTTCACAATGTCTGCCCATAGAAGTGTCAACTCATTGTAAACCTGGAGCATCAAGCCCCACCAACATCCTACTGCTACTTATAGAAGACTGGAAGCATTGATCACCATGAGATCAACTGGTGTCCCTACAAGTTGGAAGACTCTCACCACAGTCTTCATCCAATCCTTAGCCGCTTGTGGGTCCGTCTCACCCCTGAACCCGGGTGGCCTATGGCCCTAGAACTCATGAAATTCACTCAAGAGGTGTGCACCCTCTACTGCTAAGGATGGTGGAATCAGTGTCCAAAATGGTAATGGTACTGCTGGTGCCTTTGATGGTGCCTCTACTAGTAAAGATCCATGCACATAGGCCTCATCGCTCGGTGGGCTGTCATCACATACTATTCCTGGAACCCTAGATGGTTGTCTTTGTAGAGGCATCCTAAAAAGAAACAGGTGTTCCTCATTCAATATGTTATACCTAGTGAGATGACTCAAATATATCACAATGAAAACTTTTCAAAAAAACACACTCAATCAGTGTTTTAGTGCAGTAAGTCAGAAACTAGATGTCAGGGTACTGGTGTATGGATACGTTGGCCACCACAATGACATTGGATTACGGAAACTGATAATCATACTCATAAAACATTACACTATTGCTGTTAAAATATCAGAGTCCAATGTTCTATAGAAGAACCGACTCCTTTGATACCAATTATATGTCACGACCCGTCCACCGTGGCTCGTTCCCTGACTACCCCTAGTCTGCCTTCCATAGGACAGGGGCTGGAGACTAGAACCGAAAGGTGTATTCCCTAAAATGGGAAGGCATTGCCTTTAATATAGTATATTTATCATATTATTATTATTATTTAATTTCAATAAAAAATATAACATCTTAAATTCAAAATGTTGAAAAATTGTAACGTCGTTTGTGTGTATGGCAAACTACCGCCCCCTTGACTGATGTGATTTGTTTCACATTTATATATTAACATTATGAAAATATTATTTGAATATATTGATATCTAATATATTTTTTACATATTAATACTTTTTAATTATGATATCAGATAATCCTTACATTCCATTCCATATGGGGATACAAACACGTCGTTTCTATGTGTGATGGACTAAATCCTCATTAATTGATGTCATTCGTTATTCACTGATGATTTTCATAGAAGTTAATAATGAAAAATGCAATGAATATTTTTTATTTATATGACACGAAAATTATTATTTATAGGTAATATATTATTTAACTACCATTTGTTTCATCCATGATGAAAATATAAAAAATGTTCATTGCACATACGGTCAACTCTCTCCATGAAAAGTGTATTAAATTTTCTATCTCTATATTTTATGGATGTAAAAAAATAAATATATAATACATATATATTAATACTATATCATAGATAAAATTTTATAAATTTTGGAACCATTATCATATTAAATGGACTAAATATACCAAATCAAAACATATAAGAAAAACAAAGCAGTTATTACCAAAAATCAGAATTGAAACTTGGAATTTTAATAAACTGTTAATGAAATTATATATGTTAATAATATATGGTATGATACACATGGTTTTTTTCTATAATGTAATTATAATAAAAATATTAATATTATTATAGATGTTCAAATGTGTACAATTTAATTTGAGACTTAATGTACGTGATATCATTCAATCCTTTTTACATCAATGAGATACATAAAATATTCACTGAATATTTATTTGGTATAGTATTTAAACTAACCATGAATGTACTTTATTATTCAGCAACTAAAAATTTCAATAATTAACTATACAATTTATAATATATTTTTATGGTTTTTTATGGTTCAATAATTACTTAAATGTTAGGGGATTTTATTTTCCCTTTTCCTTCATTGAAACATATGTTATGGTATGCATATATATTATTTTTTAATAAATATATAAATCTATATTTACATGTAATATAATGAATTTATTTTTTATTATGATATATAATGTTATATTTCATTTTATTAATTCATTTAGGATTATAGTTCAATGTTTCTAAACAAGTCTGTGTTTTAAAATACAATAACATTATTTATGGGTAATTTTTTTATTATTTTGATGATGAAATATTATGAACTAATTATCAAGAAAATTTTAAATTTCATTATCCTCTAGTAATTTTTAATGAAAAAATGTTATAAATTAATTCTCCCTTATTTATTTATATTATATTATGATAATTGTATAAGGAAAAATCTATGTTATTTATCTAATTTATGAAAAAAACTTTTTTTTCCCAAAATCATGTTTTCTAAAAATGATTTCAAAAATATTATTTAAAAAAATTAATAAAATTTATTAATGAAATTTTTAAAAATTTCTGACTTTTTAAAAATATCTTTATATTAATCTATACATTATTCTTGAAAAAATACACTTTTAAATTTTACTCAGCATAGGAAATGATTCATTTCCTAAAGTGTCCAACATGTATTTTATTTTCCACCTTCCCAACTATCTCATTTATTTCGAATGAATGCCATATATTTGTCTATATTTATTTTTAGAGGATTTTATTTCAATATTATTTATATATGATTTTTAAAGTTTTATTTTCAATAAATGGTTACATTATATTACAAATTTCGTAAATTCTTTTGAAAACATAAATTATATGTTTCATAATTTATATTATAACAAATTTATTTTCAATAAATTTAATGAATTTTTAGTTATTTGTATAATTTTTAAGACATCTCCCTGTATATTTTTTTAAAATAATCATCTTCCATTATAATTTTAAATGTATTTTTCCATGACAATTATATAAAAAATTCTTTTAAACATATTGTTTTAAAAATGTTTTTTATAGAAGATAATTTTCCAAAAAAATTATATTTCATATTTTTTAAAACAATTAATGGACATCATGAAAAATAAATATTTCATATGATCTTTGAAAATATTTTTTTATCTAGGATGATATACTTTTATGTTACTTATGATTTACATGGGATATTATCCAATGATACCATTTTAATTCATTATTTTTATGGTATTGCTATCAAATCACAACATGTAAAAAATATAGGGTAATATTACACTTGTTCTATAATTATTAAATTATTATGAAGCAGTAATATTTTAATTGTATAATTAATTGATATAATTAATAAATGAATATTAAAGAACATTATTTTGTTAAATTGATGATAGGAAGAATTTTTTATGAAATAAATTTCTTTTTATGGGTTATAATATAAGGAATGTTTGTCATAATTTTTCGCACATATTTATAAATTTCATTTGGTGAATGGTAAGACCTATATATCTATTAAATAAATTTGGTAATGATTTTTGACTCATGAGATAAATTGGAACATAATGGTATGTGAGCCTAAATTAGTAATGTACATTGACCACTTTTATAGTCTGTGTTGAGGACCTGAGTACTATGACAGTTTGGGTTGTGAATCTAATCCAATATGATTATTTTTTCAATAATCCAGGAATACTACTGATATGATTTTATATAAATATTTTTATTCCATAAATCAATATATTATTATAATGTTATCTTCATATGGTTCTTTTTCAATGATTACCCTATTATTCAGGTCTTCAAAACATCCAATATTTGTGACATAACTTATTATTATGATATTTGAAATAAACGGTGTGTCTTTAAAATATTATTTTAATTTTTTCATAAGCTTTTTACTAAGTTATTTATATGTATCCACCAAGTTTACCATTAGTATACATATTATATCACCATTTCAATTAGTTTTATTCATAGGTTAAAATGAAAATTTTTATGTAGTGTCTTTCTATGAGGTGTTATATAGAGAGAGATATTTATTAAAATAGATGAATATATTTTTATAAATATGGTTATTTTGTAGACCTCATAGGATATATAAATTCATGTCCATTGGTGTCTGTTTGTTTAATATAATGAATATTCATCTAATAAAATGTAATATATTTGTATGACCGTTACTGTGTACTGTATTTATCAATATTTAAGTATTATAGAAATCCACTATTAGTAGTGAAATTGGTCATCACCATTAACAAGATATCTTGTGTTCTATATTATTGGAATAATGAAAAAATAATTCTAATTAATTATCAATTATATGGTGAATATGATTAATAATATCCACTTATCAAGAATATGAGGAAATAATATTAAATTTAAAACATAGATTGGGATGATTATTAGCATTGATTTTTCAATAACTGCATTAATAATAATCTTTATATGAAGATGGATGGGGAATAAATTAAGATAAAATGGATGGATGATGAATTTTTTGGTACCTATGAAGATAATTTTATAAGACATTCAAAGAATACTTATGGTATTTTCATAATTCGTAAATATTTGATTGATAGATTATTTAGTGTTATAAAATAATTTATTTCATTGTAACTATACATAATAAACATTGGTGGATGTGATAAAATATGTATATGTTCTATAATAGAGGATATAGAGACTTGAGTCACCCATCATTTTCATTATTTGGATATGAATGGAAATGTGGAATTTTAATGAATCTTTAAAAATAATTGTTAAATAATTTGATCTATCATGAATTATTGATGTGTCTAAGTAAATAAAATGAATCATTATTTTGATACAAGGATATTATATCTTATTATATGAATTTTGGTGACATTAAACAAATTCATTCACAAGGACCATAATATTAAAGTTCTTTTTGAATATTGGAACACAAACTAGTAGTCTAGAAAATTATTATCAGTGTTTCCCACAAATATCTTCCCCATTAGTAACCCTATATAAAATTATAATTCATAACACATGAAAAGAAATAATATTAAAAGTTGAGATTAGATTATAAATAAGGTTATGAATGATATATATAAATTTATTGTCTTATAATGTGTTATGATAATAAATATGGGTATAAGATCTTTTGAGATTGTCATACCCAATAACTCATGGATCACAAAGAATATTCTTTTCATAAAACATTATCATTTAAAAATAAATTAATTATAATAATGAAGAATAAAAATAAATCAATCATTATACATAAGTTCATATAAAAAATGTGTGTAAAATTACCATAAGAATATAAAACCACTTCATATGTCAAGGATAACTACCGAGACTATAAGATTAGTCCTTGTAATCTATTTACCTAATGGATTGAGCACATAAATTGTATCCAATGATAGGTCATGCACATAGAATTTGTTCTTATCCCAAATAAACCACCAAAATTTATTTCCCCGATCTATTGAATGATATATAATACAATACCCAATGCATTATAGGGTGATATAGGTCACACCCATAAATTAATGAAATTTATACATATGTGTTCCACAAGACCATAGGTATTTCACCATCTTAGATTTCATGTAATGAAATGAGACTTAAAAATACATCATCATAATGTAGATCATGGGAAAAAAATAGGTTTCATAAATATAATTCCACTCATAAACTAAATCACTAACTGAAAGCATAATAATGGTATCATATTATCATATACATATAAATCCCAAGTCATTAAAAATAAATTATTTTTTGTTGATTTTTTTAATATCACATAAAATAGTTTTTGAGGAAAATATCATTTCCTTGATGAAATATTTTTTTTAAACATAGATTTGATTATAAATGAAAATTTTCTTTGAAAAAAACCATTTATGATTAAAAAAAGAAAGATTAATCTCATTAATTCATATTTATGGAATATATTATGTTATTTCTTTATAAATTAATAAAACATTCATTCCATATATTATTTTGTTAGAAAAACTACAATGAGGCTTGTTTAAAAAATGACGACCAATATTATTTTCAAAATGTTTCATGTCAAGTTAAAAGATGGTAATAATATATTATATATTCTAAGTATAATAGTAAAAATATTTTTGATCCATTTTAATAAAACATGGACATGGAAGATAATCCCTAATATAGACTTAAATTGAAATAATCTCTAAAATTGATGAAATTTTCAAATAAACCCTTACCACATTATAATAATTTGAATAATATTATTTTTTTAGATAAGGTTCATAAACTGAATACCTGGTAATAATATAAACCAAATAAAGGAAACAACTTGTGTATAATGAATATTCCCCATAGAAATATAATTTAGAAGAAAAATACCACACCAGATTTATAACCATTATTAGTTCGCATTATAACCTCATGTGTTGTAAATATGTATTTATTATACATGTATTACATTAAAATATATTAATCATATCATTAGTTATTTTTTATAATATCTTATCAAATGTCTATTAAAAATTTAAAATCATTATTCATGGTGATATCTACAAGTTTTTACAGGAATGTTTTGGTTTGGTAGTCGTGGACCTTATACATTGATCGTGGTCCCATAATTTATAGAATAATTATTTTATTATATATATAATATATATTCATAAAATTAATTCTTATTTTTATCCTAGTGAAATATATATGAAAAATGAATAACATCTCATCTTCGAGATTGTAATACATATGAAAGAATAAGCGACATTATCATTTACCAAAATATTCAGTTATAGAAATTTAGATGTGTTTTATCATTAACTAAATAAAATTATATCCTTAATATCATATATAAACATTAAAAAAATCACCATAAACATTAATTAAATATAGTGATTGAAAATTAATTGTATCTCTACGTAGAGACTATAATACCTAAATTGGCATGAGCAATAATTTCACGTCTTGTTCAATAAAAAAGGTGTTTTAAATTTACTTATTCACAATAATTATAATATTTTAGCTTAATGATAATTCTAATGTCATAATTTTATGTTATATGTCATTGATATAGAGGATTTAAAGAGATATAGAAAAATAGTTTGATTAGATAGAGTGGTTACCTCTTCATGATCATTTCTAGGACTCTAGGATTGTAAAATATATTTATACTTAACAATAGGGATCTTATTATGGTTTTATCATATTAGTTTCCAAAGGATTACAAAATGTTTTCTTTAATAACAACTATAATGAAAAAGTACTTTCATACATGGATATTACATCCTATTGTATTAATATTAATTAAATTATAAAATCAAATTCCCAAGGACCATAATAGTTTAGTATATTTTAAATAATAGAACACAAAAATATATTCTGCTAAATGATCTACAATGTTACCCACACTAATCTTCCCCTTTAGTACCCATACATTAAATCAATTTTCATAACCCTTGGAATGGAATCATAAGAAAAGGGTGTAGTAAAATTCTAGATAAAGGTAATAATGGATGACATCAATAAATATTTTTAGGAAATAGTAAGATAAAAAAATGCTTATTTTGACCTTGAGGAATGTTCATATCCAACATATCAAAAATCATAAACATGAGTCAATATATAAAACATTAAAATTTAAAAATACATGAATCATAAGAATGAAACATCAACATAAATCAGTCATGAAACATAAATTCATATCATAATTTTTTTTGGAATCATCGTAAATATAAAAAACATGTTCATATTTCATGGTTATATAGTAAGTCTCTCAGACCAGTCCTTATCAAATACTTCCCTACCATATCAAGGACATCAAATTGTTTCACCTAAATATCCCATGATAAAAATTTCAATACCCAATGCATTAGAGTAATAATTAAGGTTTCAACATTAACATAATGAAATATATTTATATGTGTCCAAAACTACTATATATCATTCCCAATATCAGTACCAGTGTGATGAAATGAGTTTCTGAAACACATCGGCATAATATAACTCGTGGAAAATAAATAGGTTTCATAAATACCATTCAATCATAAAAATAAGTTATTTTAGAAACAAATAAAATTGTATCCTTGGGTAACACCCATTTTAAATAATATTTAATAGAAAATAATTTCATCTTAGATGGTAAAAAAACATTATCTAAAGATCATTGAAATAATTCTATAGGGAAATATGATTTTTTAAGAAATAAATTTTCATAAATAGGCATATAATTATAAAGAAAAAGAATTTCATCAAAATCATCCTATTAATCATGTAATTTAATAATTAAATAATTATAGTGTATTGAAGGTGGAAATTTCAATTCATTCTATTTAATTGATGAACCATCATTCCTTCACATATTTTTTTGGGAAAGTCACATAGAAACCTATTTAAATAAATAATTATTTTCAAACTATTATATAAAAATTAAATCACATATATAAGTAAAACAATATATTAATAGGTTTTAAATTGAATAAATTTTTGATAATTATTTACAAAACATTTAAATAGAATCCATATATTCCACAATGGAGACTTGAAATGAAATAATACTGAATATTAATGAGATTGTGAAATAATCCCTTACCACATTATAATGAGTTGAATCGTATTCCCTATGAAATGTATAAAATTATATGGATATTAAAATTCCATATTACATATTATAATACTAATATAATATATACATGGGATATATATATATATATACATAACACATAATAAAAAAGGAATATATAAGGCATGCGCTCCATAAATATAAAAGGGAGACAACAATCCCTTACCATAAGACTTCCCTTTCTACTTCATGTTGAAAATTATCTTATAATGAAAATGGTTTTATTATAAATTTATTACATAAATATATATGAATAATACCATGTAATATAGTTTTATACCATATTATAAGTTGTTTATTAAAAAATTATAATATATTATCCTTGTGATATCTTATTCGTTTTCAAAGCATGTTTTGTGTTTGTAGTTGTGGTTCTTATACGTTGATCATGGTATCATAGTTTTTATTTACATAATTATGTTATATAAATCATATATATTTAAAAAATTCACCATTAATTCAATCTATGTGAAATATAGATGGTCAAATGAATGGTATCGTATTCTTGGGATGGTAAACCATATGTTTGAATAAATGACGTTATCATTTAACAAATTTTTTTGTGGTAAAATTAAAAATATTATATTAAAATTATAGAATTATAATTTTTTCATTAATATAATACATTAAAATTAAACCCCTCACAATTAACATTCAAAAAATATTTTTATGAAAAATGAATAGTTTATGAACATCAATATGGTAATCCCTATGTACGCTTGAGCAATAAATTCACTTCTTGTCCGATAGGAATATTGATGCATAATGTTGTGTTCGTAGTCAAATAAATATTTAATCACATTTTATATTATAAATGTATTATTTTATGATATATATTTCTAATTTTTGGAGTTATAATATATTTCAAAAACGGAGTGATTGTTTAGAGCGAATACTAATTTTTGAAAATAGATCTGTTAGATCTCTTATAATGGAATCTGGAGTTGGTCCATTATGAATTTCATCACATATATATTACGTAGATTTATTTAGAGTTAATATGTCAGAGATTGGTCAAGATAAAATAATAAAATAAATCAAATGAAATGAGGGAGTAAGTTCTCTTTTATAATGATGTTGAGGGGACGCTTTGATTTTCTCAAATGATTAATTAATTATAAATTTAATATCAATAAATATACCTCCAAATGAAATTGGTTTTCAATATTATGTGGGATAGTTTGGTGATAATATCAGAAATATATTTTTTTAAAATTTTTGCTATATTTTAATCCTTATCAGATTAAATTACCCTAAGTAATCATAACTTTGGTGTCAACTTTTTCAATACTAACTAGATAGTATTTTTATATACAATCTGTCATTTGATTAATAAATTATGATATTATGATATTATAAAAAATAATTTATCTGATTTGATAAAATTACGTAATTTTATTATTTTCACATAATTTAATAAAATAATATTTTCATGAATATCATTATTGTCAATTTTGAAAATTATTAATTAATGAGACAATATAAACCTAAATGCAACAAGATAAATTTAAAACCAATTCATTAAATACACCAATAAAATTTCATATTCATCCATACAATTCTATTATAACCTACATTAATTCAAATAATATGTATTTTAATATTCTTTTAACAATTAACTGATATTTTCATTAATTAAATAATTATTCCAGCATCATTTTTTATTATTTGTGATAATTATTTGTTCACTAAAAAATAAGAAAAAAAATTCTTCCATTTTAAATAAAACATTTATATTTCCTAATAATATATGTATTATATAATTTCAACTATTATACACATATTTAAAATATTATACATAGGAAAATGGAGAGTGTGAAATTTTTTCAATCCCTTTAATTTTAATAATATCTTAGACTTTTTAATTGATATGTTTTCATTAAATAAGAAAATTTTGATAAATAATAGATAATGGAATAATATAAAGCATCCGATAATATTTGTGTGAGATTTATGTTCCTTTAATAGTTCATATCACATTATATTTAACCTAAATTTTCATATTTAACCCTTTATCATGGTAAAAAACTAACAATATTACTATTTATATTGTTCAAAAATAAAACAGGAATATTTAATAAATTTGGACACTAGATTCAAAATATGGAATGAATTTTTCAAAATAAAAAACAAAAAATATTTCGTAGAATTAATTTAATATTAATCCCTTATACATGAATAAAAAATGGGGCTTTAAAGTGAAAATTTTCAAAAGATTTAAATGTATAGATATCCAAATTCATTTCAAAATTTATAGAAATGATATAAATTGGATTAAATTGAAAAATTAACAATATATATATATTAAAACTAATATAAAATATAATGTAATGCTATAAATAATATATATTTAAAATATAATTTCAATTTCAATTTATTATTTTTCACTGTTCATAAAAATATGATTCCTATATGAAAAATACCCAAAATTAAACCAAAGTAAACATTGATTTCCCACTAATTGATATATATTTTTTAATTAATTAATTATTTATAAATGTTACAAAATTATGTTATATAATAAGCATGACATTAAAACATGTTAAATTTTCTTTAAGAATAAATAACTTTTATATAGAAAATGTATTTATATATATGTACAATGTATATAAAACACATAGATTAAGTGTAAAAAATTATGTACTAATATATATATAAATATATGTCATAAATATAATAAAAAATAGTGATTTTATTGTTTTAATCTTCTAAAATGTAGCGTCCTAGAATCTGGAGCCACCTAAAGGGTGCTTCAAGCAGAGTAGACCATATGCCCTGAAGTGCATCTCCCCGAATGCCATAGGCTTCTGACTAGATGCAAGGTATTTTTTAACATGCCTATGGGGGAGAAATTTCCCACATAGTTAAAAGATAATAAGCATAATAAGAAACAACAATATAAATCAAATAGAAGATGCATATAAATAAGCAAACTACTATAGGAGAAGATAAATTATCACACATGAATACAAAATAAGTGCAGAAGCAGATAAAAAACCAGATACAAATTGATTTGATTCTATGATGTATGTACTAAATTAATTTTTCAAAAGAGAGGTATATAATAATTCAATCAATGATTTATATCAGACTATAAAAATAAAATAACGCATCTCGAGAAAGGGCTCAATCACATCCCCCAATCTCTATCCAATGAAGTAATAACAGTCAGACAACATATGTGGCATGATTTACACTATCCATACATGCGAACATAATGTATACATAGTAACCAAATGGAACCCAAGATGGGAATGAGATAAATTCCCAGTAGGCTAGAAACCATGGTATCTAAACCATTTCATTTCAGGTCGTAAACAAAATAATTCTACCAAAATATGATAAATGTGGGAAACTAAATAACCATAGTAAAATAAATATAACTTGTCCTAGGATTTCAACAACACCCTTCAAATATGACATTTTTCATTCTATACTATGAATGTAAATACAGTACCTGTAATAAGAAAGAATGTTATGTATATAAAATGGCTATAAAAACATAAGGTAGAAAAAAATAACATTCCCCTAGCTTTTTCTTTATCCTTACATTAATTTATTTGTCAAAAATGTTGGCTTCAAAGAACTAGAAGATATCACAATTTACATAGGACTAAAGATTAATCAATAATAACCATTAATGCATTATCATTATTATTATGTTCATGCTTAGAGTTAGAGTTGTAGCCCGTCCCAAATGAATTTATACTATACATCCTTAAATTATTCCAACAACACCATGAATGTACAAGTAAATATTCTAAAATACCATGTACTGCTCGAGGCATCAATTTATCAAGAGTGTGTCCTATGATCACACATAAGGGGTCAAATATCACCCAAGTCATGGAGTTGGAACTTTTCAAATAGGTACATCATTAATTAATCCTTTGGGAAGTAGTATCAATCATGAGTATTTAGAAACCTAGGGTAACCCCCTTCTAGCAAAGCCTATAACATCATCTCCCTAGTGTAATGTATAACTGATTAGTAATAGAGAGTCTTTGTGTTGTCCTTCATAATAATCCCATGATATACCACCTCACTGAATTTAATTTGTTTTAAATGAAAGAGATATCAAAAGGTATGGATTTCCAATTTAAACAAATAAAATAAGAAACAAAAATCTACATATTAGTGATCATTATTGTCAACCAGTTAATGGCAATGTAATTTACCACTGAATGCATAAAAACACATATATCACATTATTATGGAAGGAAAATATAATTATTTAAACATGAAGAAAAAATAACTATGCATAGTAAACCAAAAAACTCCCAATTCATAGTTTAAAATAAACCTAAATAATTTATTTTATTTAAAGCACAAAATAATGGTGTCTCGCTACACATGAAATTAAATTAATAATTTTTTTGGAGCCAAAAAAATGAGACCAATAATTTTGGAACATCCAAAGGGGTGTCCAATGATATTTCAAAAATTTTGAAAAATAGTTTTCCATAAATAATGGTGAAATATCTAAGAAACACAATTTAGTTAAATTAGAATAGGTAAAATTTAACATCGTTGGTTGGCACTGGCGAGTGACACAATACACATTTTAAAATTCATAACTAAACCATGGGAGGGAGAGTATAATACCTATGTCATAGTTGTTGAGGATCTTAAACGCTATAGTGATATTTAATTTGACCTAAAACAGAATAAATCAGATGAATTTAGAAAACCCAAAATTTTAGGTAAAATCATTTTCCAGAAAATCACATGATGGATTCAGAATGATATCACACAATTTGTGGTGTGTGAGGTTATCCTTACTGCATGATTTAATACGCACCAGAAAAAAGAAATAATCGGAGGGGAAATGAGGCTCCAGCGGGCTTCCGAATGATAGGGGATGTGGTGCACACCAACCGAAAGGGGGATGCACGACTCACCAATAGAGGGTGAGAGGATTTTAGAAAGGAAAGAAATAGAAAACAACGAAATAAAAATAAAAGTGAAAAAAAGGAAAAAAATAAATAAATTAATAAAAATAAAATGGTGCAATAAATGAAATAATTAATTAAATGGGTTTACCCCATTTTAATTTTTTTTACTTTCTCTTAAACTATTTATATTTTATTATTTATTATTATCAATCATTAATTTCTAATAATTTTATTTAAAATTTTTAATTTTTTTAAAACAGTTAAATTAATTTTTTATACATAACACAACGTTTGAGAGCGATGTTAAAATATTACATATATCCCAAGAAACTAATTAATTAATTTTAATTGCTATATGGATACCGTAATAGGGTGAGTAGGTGCCTGTCATGGGTTTTGTTAAGAAGATGGGCTAAAACATTATACGATCTACACATTTTCTTAAGCAGAGACATTACAAGAATTGATGTAAAAAATAGTAATGATTTATTTAACACAAAAATAAATATCCACTCATATAAAAATATATGTGATATATATATATATATATATAGACACACATCTTTATATGCATATATATACACCACCACATGTATATATAACTACATATCTATTTAATAACCATATATATAGATATACCTCATATATATACATCAATGTTTTTTTCCTAATCTAAAAATAATAACTATAGTAAAAAATTTTATTATTTATTACAAACCATCAATGAAACCATTTATATTTTAATGAAAAACAACAATTTAAAAACTGATAAAGCCTAATAAATTAATATTGAATGAAAAATTTCAATTAATTTGGACAATAAAAATATCACAATCATTACATTATCCACATATTATTTACACAACAAAAAAAATTACTAATTGCAGAATTATATTTTCATTTTTTGTCTTTATCAAAAATAATTACATTAACAATAAAATTAGTATTATTATTTCTATCTACCAAATAAAAATATATATAACATAATTATATTATATTCGTGTGTAATTTATAAAATCGTCCAATAATCACAAAAGTTAAACCCTGCCTACGGTAAAACACACATCCTAGAACTATATGTGGTCTCATATTTCTCATAGGATGAACCGTTTGTGAGATAAAATCATTTATTTTATAAAAAACTGAGTTATAAATAAATTAAAAATAAATATGGTATTATAACATGAGAGGTTTCAAAACACCGAACATGCATCAATGTTATAACAATCATTGGGTAAACTCAATGTTCCAGACCTAACGTTTGTCTTATATTTCTCATATGACACACCGTTTCTGAGTTTTGTTTTTAGAATGAAACACACAAGAGTATGAATAAATATATTTAATATTTTTATTCTTTCAATGTCTAGGGTTTATTGGTCTCAAAACCCCATTCTGACGTATAATCTATCAATTAAAATAGTTCATAGATTGTTTCAAAGTGATAAAGAAGGTTTTTACCCTTCAATTAATTTATAACCAATTTATTTTTAATCTAATTAATGTAATTCAATATCTATAAAAGACACATCTCAGTGACATCTATCAGAATGAAAATGGTTTTGACATTGATTTTTAAAAACAACCTACCGAGTTAATGGAAATATATAATTCACATCACGATTTCATTTGGTTCACATCACAGGATGATACAACCTTCCCTCTATCTTAATTCTCATCCCCTATAATCCTTCAATATTGATGTAACTGTCACCCAATCTACATGTTCCTGATGTCTAATACAAATGGTCATAGTGCATCTCTAAATTCCCAACCCATGTTCAATCTTTGGTTTGGAATGTGAAACATAAGACATAGGTTTAGAACCAACACTCATTTTTCAACTGAGACACTAAGATGATAATTATCCAAACCAATTTAACTAGATACCGGACCATGTCAACGTGTCATTAAACTTTTAGTAGAAGTTATTCCACACCTTATGCATTAACGTTAGAAAGGGAAAATTCCAATCTATGGCACCTTCCACCATCCGTATTTCCAACAAGAAACACCCATAGTAATTCTTGCGATGCTTCTTACATGATTCCCAAAATTTAAAAATGGTAGTTTCCCTGTTGAACTCAAATCCCATGTAGAGAAAAATATTAAAGAAAATCACTGGCCGAAACAACCCACACTCATCTCATCTGAGGATGTTCTTGAGACTGTCCTTCGCTAATCGCTCGCTGAACAAGAGAGACAACTAGACAAGCCACTATTGTCGACAGTTCAAGATAATTATTGGTAGAGATAGATGTTGTTTTTTCAAATTATGATATGATGTAATCATCCATGTAATCTCACATTCACCATATCCATGTCCATTGAAGAGAGAAAATAGTACAAATATAAACCTCTACATTAGAGCATTGACTGAGCTTAGAGAAACATCAGACTGGTGGTCAAGTTAGATGAAATGAGTTGTGTAAAATAGTTCGTTCATGGAATTCCAACACAAGAATCTATGGGTTTCACAAGAATAAAAATATCCTAGATAAGAATCATCCATCCGCTTTCAACATAGAGAAAACCACCCTAAAATTACCAACATCATTTAAATCATTAGAGTGAAATAGGATTGATGCACTCCTCATGCCTCAAGTATGATGGAATGATAGTGGAAATGCTCATAAACTAAAGAAGATTAAACTATAAGGATTATAATATTACTAGAAGGAATTTTTTAATAATCGAATGAAAACGAACCCAAACTATAAGGTGTGTCGAAACACCAGAGTCTCTAGAAGTCATCCTAAGAATTAAGATGATCAGGATTCTTTTAATTCAAGTGTCACTCTACTATGAACATGAAAAGTGACATATTTAACATCACATGGCTTTACTACTACACTATACTCATCCATTTTATAACAAAATTAATCACACGATGACACCATGTAGATGAATCCATACTACCATGAGGTGATACACAAGAAAAATGAAATTTAACTCAGAGGAAGACGTACGAAGTCATACATCACTATAGATAATAGAGGTTCGAACAACCTATGAAGAATATTCCATGCCCAAGGAATGTCTAAATAGATTAAAATGATCATTACCTGATGCTCAATCCCGAAACAAATGTCAAGGATACAATGAAAACATGTCCACTCAATGGGGTCATTTAGAAAATAAAACTCCAACTAGGTACAATGGCATGGAAGAGGAACCAAAAAAAAGGAACCTCAGGGAATTAGAAAGGATTTTACATTCTAAGGGTGATACCTAATAAGGTCAAACCCCTTATAAAGAATACATTTCAACACCAGCATTGGGTCACACATAAATGAAGTCACTAGTCTCAAAATCTGATCATCTAAGTCATTGCTAAATAAAAGAGCACCTTAGAAAAAAGTTCGTGGATTAATTACAAGGAAACTCAAAGAGGTTTAATATACCCTTACATGAGGTATTAAAAAAAGGACACCACAATATATTCCAATTACAAAATCTACACTTTTAAACTCATTTCATAATACACCATGTACTTTTTCAATAGTACATTCATACAGGAAGTCATCTACCAATCCCTAATTTTCCCATTCATTTTACAGGGGGGATTTGGCTTCCATTTAATAAAAAACAATAAATTTTAACAAAATAAACAAATTAGATGTCAAAAAAACTAGAATTTGACTATATGTAACTAAAAATAGAAACATATTTTGATCAAATAATCATGGAATTTTAATCATAGATATATCCTAACAATTAGTGTACTATGATAAAAGGAACACAAGATAGTGAATAGACAACATAACAAAAGGATAACATGGAAAATATATCCTAAAAATAAGGTTTCTAACAAGCATTCTAAATAAATACAAGACATGGAATGAAATTCAATGCACTATGTCATATCAGTAAGAAAACTAAACTCCAACTGTACATAACAGAACTGTGCTTACCAAGTGAATATTTATGATGATCATATGATTCATGTTATGTTTCTTCCTTTTTGAATCATTCCAAGGGTAAATTTCAATAAATTCCATAAATCAATAAGTAGCAGAAATTGCACCAATCACTCGAGATGATATTATATCAACTGTAATATAAAAAGGAAAGAACATCAATTCCTAGCACTGGCCACTTCATCATTTCTAATATGTGGGGGGATTAGTCCTAGACATAGTTATAAACCAAGTGCTGACAAACTCCAAGTCTCTTTTATACCATACCAAAATTGAAAAAAAGGAAAATAAACCACCTTGGATACCACTTTTTATCATCCCCAAATTGGGATCCACCTAAAGGGATCTTCTATTCAGGTTGGCCACATGACTTCATGTGCAACTCTCCAAAAGCTAGAGGCTACTAACTAGAAGTGAGGGTGTTCGTTACGTATTTGTGGTGGAGACTATGCCCTCATATGTAATAGATAATATAGAGTAGATGAAAAAAAATTATAACATATAGAAGAAGAATATATACAATAAAATAGAAGAAGAATCAAATTAATAATCCCAATTGATTACATAATAAGTCTGAAAGCTGATAAACAAAAACAGATAAAAAATGTTGTCATGAAAAAATTTCTTTACTAATGTAATGGTTTGGAAAATAGGAATACAAGCATACAATCAGAGATGTAAAGGAAATGACACAATGAAATAAAATAATCTTGAGTAAAGGATCAGTCATATACCTCTTATATTTATCATATGTATAAATATACTCTCAAGCACTAGAAGTAGCATGCTTCCTGATATCCATACCTCTGATCATAAAGTGTACTCGGGTACCAAATTGTTCCTTAGCTGGGAGTGGGAGAAAATCAAAGTAGGTTAGCACCAATAGTGTCTAAACCATTCCATTTCATGCTATAAACAAAATAAATTTTCAAATATATGATAAATATATGTAATTAAATACCATAAAAATTAAATATAATATGGATCTAGTTCTCTACGACAACCATTCCATGTCACCTTCTTCAACCGAATCTAAAAATCTGAAATAGTACTTTTAAAAAGTATGACACAGACACACATACATATATATTAATATACACTAAAAATAGAATTCATAATAAAGGTACGTTCCCCAATCTTGTTCATTTGTTTGGGTATAATTTATATGTCAACAAAGTGTGCTTCAATTAACCAGAAGATATCACAATCCACATGAAACTCAAGCATTATCAATAATAACCATCCATGAATTAAGATAATTATTATATTCATATTCAGAGTTGGAGTCTAAGCCCATCTGAAAGGTGTTTCTCTGGTACAACTTTGAATTTATCCAATACCACCGAGCCCATCCAATAAAATCATATGAAATACCAAGTGTCACTCGAGGAATGACATTATAATGAGTCTATCCTGATGTCACACATAAGGGTTCGTGTATCACCTGAGGTGTGGGATAAACACTTGTGAATGGGTCCACACATTAATGTCCATTTGGGAACCAATATAACTCATGAGTATCTAAAACCCTAGTTAGAACATCATCTTGAAAAGCATAAGACATCGTCTCACTAGTGTAATGTGTATCAAGTCTAGAAAATAGATTCCTTGTGTGGTTCTTAATATTGAGCCCACAGTGTCTCACCACACTGAATTTAATTTTCTTTCAAGGAACAAGATATCACAGGGTATGAATTTATAATTTCCAAAAAATAATATAAGTAACGGAAACCGGCATATTAATGATCATCGTAGTCATACAGTTACAGTAAAAGAAATTTACTAGTGAATGTAGAAAAACACAAATATAATTTTATAATATAAAGGAATTATAATAATTCAACAAGGATGAAACATCATTAAACATATATAAACAGCAAAACATAGGGTCCATGGTTAACAATAATCATAAATAGTTAATTTAATTTAATGCTCAGCCTATGGGGGTCAGAAAACACAATAAATTAAATAATTTAATTATTCCGGCCTAACAAGAAATGAGAAAAATAGCTTTGGAACATACAAAGGGGTATCCAATTATACTAAAACAATTTAAACTAGCTCATTTATCTCAATCAAGGGTGAAAAAATTAAGCCAAATAATTTATTTAAATTAGAATCAGTAAAACTAAACTTCACCAGTAGGCACCAGCAAGAGGCACAATACATGTATTTAAATATTTAATGAAATGAGCGAAATAGTGTAGAATAACTATCTTGTACTCTTATTGGATTATACACCTCATGGTGATCTATGATTTGACCTAAAACGGAAGAAATCAAATGACTTTAGAAACACCCCAATTTTTGGTAAAATCCATATGTAGTAGCTCAGATGAAGAACTAATTATGAGATCACAAAATTCATGGTGCGTGAGTCTGACTTTACGAAATGCTTTACTATGCACCAAACGACATTTAAATCTTAGGAGAAACGAGGTTGTAGCGGGCTTCCAAAGAAGTGGGGAGGTAGTACCCACCACCTAGAATGGGGAGGCGTGATACCCCAGGAGAGGGGTGAGAGATAATTGAAATAAAAAGGAATGAAATAATGAAAAAAACAAAACATAAAAATTAACATAAAAAATTATTAAAAATAAAATAACAGATTAAATAAAAAAATTAACTAAAATGGGTTTACAACATTTAAATTATTTTTAATTTATCTGCCACATATTCAATTTTATTATTTACATTTATCTATCTATAAAATATATTAATTTTATTTTATTTATTTATATTCTTTTTTAACTGATTTAAATTAATTTTTTAGATTGAACTCATTTCTAGAGCATGACATAAACATTTTACATAATGCCCAAGTAATTATTTTTTTTATTAATAGCTTCCAGGAACCCAAAACAAGGGGCATAGGTGTGCGTCCTAGGTCACTTTAAGATTTAGTGAAAAATATTTAAATCTTCCATACCTTGGATTAATCTCTTACATTACAAGAAATTATGTGGGAAAATAATAATGGTTTATCTATCCCAAAAATAAATATCCACCCATATAAATATACATGATATACACAATAACCCACAGACACATACCATTATATACATATATATAAACCTACACATGTATATATAACAACATATATATTTAGTCCCCATATATATATATATACCTAATATATATACATCAATGATTTTGTCCCAATCTAATCATTATAAATATAAATAAAAGTATTATTATTTAATAAAACCCATCAATGAAACAATTAATATTTTAATGAAAACAACCATTTAAATTATTATTATTCATTCTAACATCCCAACACAAATATTTATGTGCCAATTAAATTATCTTTTGAAGAGATCTGACAAAATTTTTGATTCTCACAGAAGTTATACCTTTCCTCGTGTAAACCCCACATAACAAAACTATTAGTGGACTTATATTTCACATTCAACAAATCCTTTATGGGAAAATACTATTTATTATATAAAAAATCAAATAATAAATTAATTATAAATAAAGAAGGTGTTATCATAAACAAGGTTTCCAAACACCTGACACACATCAATGTTATAACTTTCCACGAGCAATTCCAGTGTTCCAGACCAAATGATGGTATCATATTTCTCATATGACACACCATTTGAGAGATATTTTTTTAAAATAAACACAGATACGTATGAATAAATATATTTAATATTTTTTTTCTATCAATGTCAAGGGATCATTTTCCTTTGACCCTCGTGATGACTCAATGTCTAACCCTGAAAGTACATCATCGAATATTTAAAAGTGCTAAAGATGGTTTGTACCCTTCATTTAATTTTTTGTTCTTAAAGTTAATCTAATTAATTTAATTAAATTACATTCAAAGGGACATCTTAGTGTCAATTATTGAAATGAAAAATATGATGATGCTCAATTTAAAAAATTACATACCTTTCTAATGGAATAATTTTATTTCCTTGTTTTTTCATTTGGTTAAAAACATGGGATGTTACCTAAAACCGACTTGTACACATTTTTATATTTTTCAGTAATCTTTTTCTTGTATTTGAACAGGGGGAATTCTTGTGTAAACTGTAAATTAAAAATTAAGTTAATTATGTTCATACACATCATTATAATAGAAAAGTTATAAATTTATTATTTATATAATTATGATAATAAACCTAGGTTTCATATAAACTTAGTATTTCATATAAAACAATTTGAGATGATGCATTTTGTAACAGAAGCATCAAATATATCAAATTATTTTTAAAAAAATTATATTTTACGAAAATCATGAGATATTATATAAAAAATGTAAGATATTTTATTAAGTGTATTAATTAATGATTTTTATGTCTAGAGGATGGTAATTGATTGGATTAATTTTTATTTGATGAGATGAAGAAAACTAAAGATGAGGATATACTACAATCCCCATATAATGTACAACCCACACTCTTGTGCCTCAAGGGAAACTACATTGAGAATTACGTGAATGACTTATAAAATATAACGGACATTGTTTATAATGAGACACAATAACCTCTAACAAAAATGAAAAATGTAAATCCTAAGCAATCACTGTAGATGAAATGAATTAAGATAATATGGGAACTCTTATAATATATTCTATGGTTAGGAATTTCATATTGGGTATTTATTGATGAGCCTAATGAAAATATTTTCTTCATAGTATAGTGAAATATTATTTGATTTTGAGAAATGAATATGTAACACTCCAATATTATAAAATATATTTCATTCAAAATAAATTTTATTTCATCAATTTCTTGATATGCACAAAACATTGAGTTTATTTTAAGTGTGAAAATATATGGAAATATTAATTAAACATGAAAATTTTTCCAAAAAACGAAATTAGTGAGTATGAAAAGATATAAATAATTTAAAAAAATTATATAGTTTACACATGAATTTTTTAATATTTTTATTACAAATAAAAATAAAATTCATTTTCTATATAAAGAATTGGTGTATTAGAAAATTTATTTTTAAATGAAAGTATAGATGATATTCATACAGATTATATAAGAAAAATATTTAAAATTTGTTTGTTAAAAAAATATTACAATGAAATTAATATCTTAATTCATAATATCAAAATTAATTTTGGGTTTATTTTTATAATATTTCTAAAATGTATCATGTTAATATGAATTGATAACATTATTGTTTTTTAATGATAATTGATTTCTAATTTATATTATCTAAAATGTTAAATTATTTTATGATCGTAATTTTTATTTAAATTTTTTAAATTATTTATCTATTAATAAATTATAGTTTGTGTGAATCATTTATATATTTAATTTTGATATAAAAACATTTTTATCTTTGTATCATTTTCTGTTTTAAAATTGTCTTTCTTATCATTTCTATGAGATAATTTTTAAATTTAATTATCCCCTTCTATAGATGGTAATTTGAGAATGCGATTCAAATTTTGGAATTAGAATATTTTATATATTAGAATATGTGAAGTATATATTTTATACCAATTTAATAGTGAAATTAGTAAAATAAAATTTTCACAGTTAAAGTCAAAAATAATTTAGTAGGTGTTAATTTAAAAATAAATTTGTTAAATTCACATATGAAAAAGTCTAAAATATATTTTTAGGATATATTTATACCCAATAATTAATAGTGACTGTTAATATTCGATTTTAGGCCATTGTTTCATGTAATAAACAAGGGTTCAATATTTTTTACAATAAAGTACATTTTTTCTACCCACCTCCCTTATAAAAAGAAACTACCTCTCAAATGTCCATCAATCATTAAAAATAGTATGGTTAGGTGAAGAACATACCAAAAAGCATCCCCAAAACCATTACCTATTAAAAAAACCTTATTTTTATGATATTTACATCTTTTTAATGATTTAATGAATACCTAATAAGGATACCTAAAAAAGATTTAATGTTCATAAATGTAAATTTTTATTTAATTTCTTTCTCTACTCCATCAACTCATCTTAATAAATTGTAATATAAAAACATAATTATCATCCATAAAATGAGATGTATTTTTGTTATGATAATAACCTAAAACTGTATCCACATTCATAAAATGGGATAAGAAGTTATCATTTGTGTGTACGATGGATTACTGCCTAGCAAAACATAGTTATTTATTTTCCATTACCACCTCTCACTGATAGGTATGATTATATATATAATGAATATATATGATGTTTCAAAAATTATAATAAAAAATTAATCATTATATCATATTAAAATATTTTTCATTCCATACTATTGGTCAGAGGATGAGGTCACTACTATTTCCCAAGGACTACATCCTCAGGATGTGATTTGAGTTTTTTTCACTGAAAATTTATCAGGAAGATGATATGGATAATGTTAATTAATATGTGTGATATTAATTAAATAATTAATATATTAATTAAATTTTAATTATTCTTAATAAATAATAAATCATTTATATTTTTATGTTTCCACACACTAAAAGATGATAAAATTTTTTGGGTATGTAACACCCCAAACATCCAAAATACACTTCTCTTTAATAATATAGTAACGTGTGTTGTATGCAACTTCGAGTTCTAACTCACACCACAACCAATCAAACTAGCCGTTATGAATAATAATACCCACATTATGAAATTTTATAAATTTCATCATTCAAAATGGTATCAATTTTTGGATTCGGAATATCGAAATCAACTTAAGGTCAATTTTTGGTACTTTTCTGATAACTTTCATATTTTTATGAATAGTGAAAATTACTAAATTCTAATAAAAAATAACTTCTTAATCGAAATAATTAATAGTGATAAATTATTAATTTGAGTGATTATAAAGTATATTTAGAATATATTTTTACAATTTAATCCAATGTTGGTCATTGAACATAAATTCACATTTAAACCAGACATAAACAAGTGTCAATCTTTTGGTAGTTATTATTTCTTAAAAACACGCTTTTTGTTTTGATAGCAGGAAATAATGTTAAATTAATTTCTGCCACTTCTGTGTTTTTAATTTAGAAAAATGGATTCCATATTTAGAATAAGGAGGTTAAAATTGTGTATATAGTAAACATTTATTTTTATACATTTTGAATAATTACTACAGTAAATATTTTATTTACCACGGTTAAAAAATGAATCCGGTAAATAAGGGTAAAAAAATAACATTACAATAATATTATATTAACCCGAAACATGTCATACCCGTATTGGTTGATAAATGTCTAACCATGGACATCATTGGGTCGATTTTGGACACCATGTAGCCACTTGTAAGTGATAATGACACTATATATTAATTAAGTTAAAGTAAATAAAAAAATGACATAAGCATATATCTTTTAGAAAAACAATTTTTATATAGGGTTATATAGGGTTATATTTTCAAATATAAATATTAATATAAATATAAAAATATTTCCTATATAATGGTATTTTATTTATAATTTTTAGACATTAAATAATTTAATTTATTTATGACACAATATTGATGCAGTATTTTCATTATTAATGAAAGAATCAAATAATTAATATTATAAATGTTACAATAAATTTAATTTTAAAATTTTGATTCCATAAAATAATTTTATTATTTAATATGACATGTTAGTATTTCTTAAATGAAATTTTTTCGAATTAATAATGTTTTTATGACTTTAACAAAAATCAATTAATAAATATTCTCAAAATTGACATAAATGAGTTTTTTTAAAAAAAATATTCTATTATTAATTGATATTCTATTCCTAAAATTCTATGGTTCGGCCAAAGAACTTATAAAATTATAGGTGTATCATTAATGGACATCTTGGGGGTCTCTTGTAAGTTTATAGTACGTTTATGAACTATATAATATAAAAATACAAAGATAATCCTAAATGTCAAACTATTTAAATATGAGTTAAATATAAATGATAAGGTTACTATAGTGACCCAAACCAGTCTAAAATCTATTGGATGAAAATATTTTTACCCTTACCCACCTTATGCTTTTAATAATCTAATTTTTCGCCATTATAAACAGAATATAAATTTTTTATAAATTAATACTTTATGTTTTTTCTAAAGAGCCCCTCATTCCCCTTATAAAAGGACACCACTTCTAACCAATTATTTATACCTTCAAATCCTTTTGGATCAGAAAGCCTCAGACCAAATACCCTCTCAAAAATACTCCCATAATCCTAGAGGCCTTACATTAGTCATAAAGCCAACCTAATGAGCCCTTTTGATCAAATCAAACGAAAAATCCGAAGAAGAGGTAATGATTTCACCACCCTTTTTCAAGTTCCTTTATTCATCAACTTCATCATTACTTGTTGTTTACATTATAAAATAATAAATCCAGTATATTCTATATACAGTGATGTTATTATAAATATGGTACAAGCATATTCAGTATTCTATCCATCCTTTTATTGACATGTCACCATACCTGTGTACGTAAGGCCTACCGTCTCTACGTCGTGGTGTAATTGTTATTCAACACATTATTATGTGGATAGGTATAATAATGATGTGTAATTCAAGTAAATAATAAATATAACATGATAATTATTCTTTATATATTATATACCATCCAATTATATATTATTTTAATCTAAAAAATGATATTGTCGCTCGTGTGTACGTATGGACTACCGTCTCCACAAACGCGATGAGATTCATTCCCCCTCAAATCCATTCAAGTATAATTTTCAATTTATGATTAAAAATAATGTTTAAGTACATGATATAATTCTGGATATGAATAATATACATCCCATCCATAAAACTTATGGCTCAAATTCGAAATAATATATAGAAAAATGAATCCGTTAACACCTGAAATGATGATAATACTAAGATATTATTAACAAATAAATGTAAAACGATCATATATGATATCATATTAATGTATATGATTATTGAATAATTTAGTAACAATTTATTCACCATTATATAAGAGATTAACATACCCTCAACCAAGGAAAAGTAAAAGGTAAGTGTTTATGTCACAATCTCTTCATTATCTGAGGTTGTTTATATATAATTATCTACCAGGACCTCTTTATCATCCACATCCATATTTCATAAAAATGTATTTCAAAACATTCTTATTATTTTACAGAATATGTGTTAATCTAATTTATACCCTTGTTTTACATTTTATAAGACTTTTATAAATGAATATTTCCGTCGTTTTCCAAACAAATTTCTTTTTAACCATTTCGACAAAATTAAGGTAAGAATGTTTTTTTAACTTATATGGCGGGTGCATCTATTTTCTACCATTATAAACTTGTCAAATCACCCCTTACAATATTATAAGAATATTTTCAAAGTAAATGTTTTATTTTATTATTATGTGACTCTTATATGAATTCAAAATAGAATGATATATTTCTCTAAAAAGGGTTTTGATTTCATCTATGTCAACATCCTTTGATGGATTTTAAGTTTATTTGGAGTTGATTTATTATGATACAAAACATCCATACTGTATTGAAGGTTTTGTGATATGTTTGACTATGGATGTTCTACTTTCACACCAGTCATGATTTATGGTTAATGTATAGACATTTCATATGCTAGTTTTAATATGAATGTTTGTGATATGATGAAACCTTTTCATATGAGAAATGTATTGGACTTTGTAATTGATGGGTAGAGCCCGCTATAGCTCCCTGATGCATCAGTAGGACTCATGATACAACTAGAAGTGGAATTTGATGAGGCCCTTTCCCAATTTGATTTATAGTTTTGGCCGAGGCCTTATTCATTTTTAGACATCTTGGTCGGGGCCTTTTCATAATGTTTCAGAATGGCCGTAATTATACATTCTCTCATTAGGGAAATAATATTGATGGTTCATGTGGTCATTAGACTAGTAGAATACCCATGATTATGTTTTATTATGGAATTATTTACTCAGATTATATTCTTTCCATAAAATTATTCATGTTTATTATTGGTAAAGACATGTGGTTTCAATTATTTACCATGCTTAGTATTTATGTCATTTTCCGCTGTATTACTTACCCTTACTGAGCGTTTGAGCTCACCCCTTTCTTATGATTTATTTTCCCATGATATTAAGAATTTAGTTATGAGTGACCAGCATGCATAATCTAGCATTCTTGGATGTTTATAATGAAATATATTTGTGTTTTATTTCTCTTCAAGATGTAAAGTTGATCTTATGTATGAATCTTGTTTCCAATAATACTAAACTGATCGGTCTTTTGAGACATGATTTCCTTGTGATCATGCCAATGTTATGTAATAATGCACCGACTCTAGGTAACTAGGGTTGGGGCTTTACAGTTGGTATTAGAGTATTTTTAGTACAAAACTTGGATTCTAGATTTAGATAAACTCATATTAGAGCACATAGCCCTAAGATAGATATTGAGTATTAATATAGAAAAAAAATCCTAGAATTTTGGTAATGTTGAGATTTTGTGAGTTTTCCAAGAAAATACACCCCTTTCTAGATACAAGTAGGTAGAGGTGGATCAGGCTCATATTTTCCTAGGGGTAAAACCCAAAAACACCACTCAGATCTAGACTCGAACGGGAACTGGTACATGACAATGGGCCTTGCTGCACTGTTGGTTACGACACTCCCTGGGGATATGCTTAGTATAATTATCATTTTCTTTAAAAATCATTATTAAAGTTCTATGAGTATATACTTCTCAATGAAAACATCTTTATGATTATGGATTATATCCATAAACTATTCAATTTACATTTGGTATTTTATAAGTTTGGAATTATTGTAATTCATAAACTGACCTAGTTTATGCTACTGTATAGAAATCGCGCCCAATAGAAAGAATATGAACTCTAGAAATACGTATGATCCAAATAGTAATAACGATCATATCATTCACTGTATTAAGTAAACATTTATAAGATAAATAGTCTCCCATGTGTTCTCAACATATGGAGAAATATTATAATGTGTTAATAAGATATGAAAACAATTCTCTGAGTCATATGGCTTTGAAGGGAAGCAAGAGAAGAAAATGATGGAAGAGGTAAAGATGGATAAAGGGAATAGGGAAAAGATGAATTTTCCCATATGTGATAACTGTGGTAAGAAACACCCTTGAACATTCCTGAAGGGAATGGGAGTTTGTTATAATTGTGGAGAAAAAGAAAACCATGTACGTGACTGCAAGGGTAAGAAAAAGGTTTCAAATATACAATGCTTCATCTGAAAGGGGTTGTGACACTACGTGAACCAATATCCAAATCATAAGAGAATGCCCAAAATGATTCTATTGGATAATAATAATGTTATGATACTACCACATATGAGGACAAATGATTAGAGTTCTTATGTTGTTATTAGAGAATTATGTCTTTTGAGTGTTGTATCAACAATGTTCAGGTTGTAAAAATTATGGACTATATAAGGATTGTACAGCAGTACTATTTCATTAAGGACTTGAGATTTTGTGGAACTAAGAAAAGTGACTCGATAACAGGTTAATTTTTTTTGAAATTATATGTTTTATAGAAAGATAAACCATTATATGGTTCTGATACCGAGGTTGTGATTTTGAAATAATACATGATTGATTTGGATAAATTATGTTGGATATTCTTGACTACCTAGAAATTGATTAATGATTTTTATATTCAATCATTATTGGAGTTTACAAATTTTTTGGATAGAAGGATTATATCCAGTATTCTATGAGGAATATGGGATCATGAATATAATCAATAAGGTTTTAGGGTAATTCAGGATGTTGTAGTGTTTTAAAAAAATACACGATGAAGGTGTTCACATGTTATTAAGCAAAAAAAAGGATCTTCATTGTGTTTATCATCCTAATAAATTATGAACTGTGAGTTTGGATAGAAGTATTTTGGATAATTCTAGTTTGAGATAATTTTTTGATTTCCAGAAAAGGACAAACCGGAAGTCAGGCGGCAACCCGTCGCATCCTCTACGGCCGTGAGACTTGAACCCGCAACCGAAGGGCGATAGGGGTGTATCACCTACCACTGGGCCATGTGATATCCTGTATTGAATAATGTATACTTTTTAAAAAAATTGGTAGATGAATTATAAATTCATTTTTTAAACCTATACGATTAGGATAAATAGAATATTATTTTTTAGAGTGAAAGATGAGTTTCTGGTAGAAATTAGTTAAAGGATGGGACTCTACTTATCAAGTATATATTTTTCTTCTTCTCTCATTCAATGAATAAATTAATTATCATACTTTAGTGAAGGGATCTTAGAACCAAAAATGTGTTATCCTAATTCCATATGTTTTGTTGAACAGATGGTATTTTAAATCATCATAGATTGATAAATTTAAGGCCCTCAATTTTACCCTTGTTTGTGATTGATGTCCTCAATCACTACATATAAATATTTACATTTTCCTCCAATTATATGTTCCTAATTTCGACCAATGTTCTCCTAATTGAGATCATAATTTGGTGGGGACCCTTTCATTTCCCTTTTCCACTTATTAAGACTAAATTTTATTAACCTAATTTCCAATGTTGGTTTTCCCAAAGGTATTTTCTATTTCAACCTTTTATTTTTTAAAAATAATTTTAAATTGCGAGGATGCAATTAATTGAAGGAGGGGAGAATGTAACACCTCATGCTTCCATGGTATGCTTCCCTTTTAATAATATAGTAATGTGTGTTGTATGCATCTTCGAGTTCTAACATAAACCACAACCAATCAAACTAGCCGTTATAAATAGTAATACCCACATTAAAAAATTGTAAAAATTTTATCATTCAAAATGAACTTTATTTTTGGATTCGGAATATCAAAATTAGCTTAGGTTGAATTTTTGGTACTTTTCTGATAACTTTCATATTTCGATGAATAGTGAAAATTACTAAATTTTAATTAAAAACAACTTTTTTAATCAAAATAATTAATAGTGATAAATTATTAATTTGAGTGGTTATAAAGTATATTTAAAATATATTTTTACCATTTAATACAATTTTATTCATTGGACATAATTTCACATTTAAACCAGACAAAATCAAGTGTCAATCTTTTGATAGTTATTATTTCTTAAAATCACGGTTTTTGTTTTGACAGCGGGAATAAATTTTAAATTAATTTCTACCACATATGTGTTTTGAATTTAGAAAAATGGATTCCATATTTAGAATCAGGAGTTCCAAATTGTGTAAATAGGTAACATTTTTTATACATTTTGAATAATTTTTTCGGTAAATATTTTATTTACCATGGTTAAAGGTTAAATCCGGTAAATAAGAGAAAACAAATAATATTATAATAATAATAAATTATCCAAAAATGTGTCCTACCCCTATTGGTTGATACATTTCAGACCATGGGAATATTTTTTTCAATTTTGGGACCTCATGGAGCCACTTGAAAGTTATAATGAAACTTTATATTAATTAAGTTAAAGTAAATACAAAAATGACATAAGAATATAACTCTTTGAAAAAACAATTTTTAAATAGGGTTATATATGTTATATTTTAGACTATAAATATTCTTTATTAATATAAAAATATATACTACATAATTTTATTTTATTTACAATTTTTATACATTCAATAATTAAATTCATTTATGAAACAATAATGACGAAGTATTTTCATAATTAATGAAATAATCCAATAATTATTATTATAAATGTTAAAATAAAAATAATTTGGAAGTTTTAATGCCATACAAGAAATTTATTAGTTAATATGACATTTTATTATTTCTTAAATTAATTCGGTTTGAATTAATAAATTTGTTAAGCCTTTAACAAAAATCAATAATTAAATATTGTAAAAATTGACATAAATGACTTTTTAAAATAAATATTATATTGTTAATTGATATTCTATTCCTAAAAATCTAAGGTACAGAAAAATGACTTTTATAATGATATTTTTATCATTAATGGATCACTTGGGGGTCTTTTGGATGTTTATAGTATGTTTATTAGCTATATAATATAAAAATACAAAGAGAAATGGTAAATGTCAAACTATTTAACAAAGAGTTAAATATAAATGATAAGGTCAATATAGTGACAAAAAACTTCCTAAAATCTATTGGATGAAAGGATTTCGACCCATCCCCACCATAGAATTTGAATAATCTACTTTGGAGCCATTAAAAACCGAATATGAATTTATTATAAATTAATATTTTAAGTTTATTTTAAAGAGCCCCTCCTCCCCCTTATAAAAGGACACTACCTCTAACCAATTATTCATACCTCCAAATATTTTTGGTTCGTCAAAACTCTGCCCAAATACCCTCTCAACTATCCTCCCTTAATCTTATAGGCATTCCTTTAGTCATAAATCTATTCTATGGAGCCCTTTTGATCAAATCAAAAGGAAGAACCCGCAGAAGAGGTAATGTTTTCACCACCCTTTTTCATGTTCTTTTCATCTTCAACATATTCTTTCCTTGTTGTTTCCATTCTTAAATAATAACTCTAGTATCTTCTACATACTATGATGTTATTATAAATATTGTACAACCGTATTAAGTATTTTATCCATCGTTTGAATGACATGTCACCATACGTGCGTACGTACGGCCTACCGTCTCCACGTCGTGGTGTAATTGTTATTCAATACATTATTATTTGGATGGGATTAATAATGATGTGTAATTCATGTAAAAATATTACATGATAATGATCATGTATATATGATATAGCATCCAATTATATATTATATTAATATCAAAATAATGATATTTTCGCTCTTACGTACGTACGGACTACCTTCTCCATGAATGCGATGAGATTCATTCCCCATCCTATCCATTCAAGTCTAATTCTCATTTTATGATTAAAAATAACGTTTAAAAACTTGATATAATTCTATATATGAATAATATACATCCCATCAATAACAAATATGGCTCACATAACAAAGAATATATAGAAAAATGAATCCGTTAACACCCGAAACGATGATGATACTAAGATATTGTTAACAAATCAGTCTTAAAAATCATATATGATATCATATTAACGTATATGATTCTTTTATAATTTAGTAAAAATAATTCCACCATTACACTAGAGTTTAAACTTCCCTGAACCAAGGAAAATTACAAGGTAATGGTTTATTTCAAAATATTTTCATTATCCGTGGTTGTTTATACAATATTATTTACTAGGTCCTCTTTATCATCCACATCCATGTTTCTTAAAAATGTATTTCAAAACATTCTTACTATTTTATAGAATATGGGTTAAATTCATGTATACCCTTGTTGGAATTTTTATAAGATGTTTATAAAGGAATCTTTCCATCATTTTACAAACAAGGTCCTTTTTAACCTTTTCGGAAAATTTAAGGTAAGAATGTTTTTTTAACTTATACGGAGGGTACAGCTATTTTCTACCATTATAACCTCTTCGAAGATTACCTTACATGATTATAAGAATATATTCAAAGTAAATGTTTTATTTTATAATTATGTGACTCTTAAATTATTTCAAAATAGAAAGTGATATTTCTCTAAAAAGGGTTTTGATTTCATCTATGTCAACATCCATTAATGGATTTTAAGATTATTAAGAGTTGATTTATTATAACACAAAACATCGATATTGTATTGAAGGTTTTGTGATATGTTTGACTGTGGATGTGCTATTTTTACACAATTCATGATTTATAGTTAATGTTTTGACATTTCTTATGCTAGTTTTAATACGAATGTTTATGATATGATTAAACCTTTTTATATGAAGAATGTATTGGACTTAGTATGTGATGGGTGGAGCCCGCTATAGCTCCTCGATGAATCAATAGTTCTCATGAGAAAACTAGATGTGGAATTTTCCAAGGCCATTATCATTTTTTGATGCCTTGACTGAGGCGTTGAAAAAATGTTTTCGAATGTCCGACATTATACATTCCCTCATTATGGAAAAATCATATTTATGGTTCATGTGGTCATTCAACTAGTAGAATACCCATGATTATGTTTTATTATGACATTATTTACTCAACTCCAATTCATGCCATAAAAGTATTCATGTTAATTATTTGTAAAGACTTGTGGTTTCAATTATTTACGAAGCTTAATATTTATGTCATTTTCCGCTGTATTACTTACCCTTACTGAGAGTTTGAGATCACCACTTTCCTATTTTTCATTTTCCATGAATATGAAGAAGTAAGTTATGAGTGACCTACATAAAGAATATAGGAAGCTTGGATGTTTCTAATGAAATATATTTCTGTTGTATTTTTCTTCAAGATGTAAAGATGAAATTATGTATGAATCTTGATTCCAATTAAACTAAACTGGTCGGTCTTTTGACACATGATTTCCTTGTGATTGTGCCAATGTTATGTAATAATGCACTGACTCTGGGAAACTAGGGTTGGGGTGTTACAGGGTAGGTGTAAACTACCGCCACGATGATGTGATGTGACTCTTATTCATTACCATACCACATAGATTCTATACATAAGTATATTCAAATAAATTATATTTATTTAATATATTATTATCATTATTAAAATATAAAAAATATCTCACCTCCTTTATATAACGGTCATTTAAAAATTGAAATGTTACTTGTCTATAAGTATGACATACCATCTCAATGATAAAAACATAACTCATGTCTAAAACCCATAATTCATGATTTGTATCAAAAGTATAATGGATGTAAAAATAAAATAATTATTTTATTTTTTTATTATGAAGTTTATGGTACAATATAATATTCAAAATAAGTGTATCTTACAAAATAAGGTACAGTTGAAAAAATTTGGCAATTGTCACCTAAAACAAAGAAAATATTAAGTGATTATTAAAAAATAGTTATGAAAGATAAAAAATTATATTATATTGTACAATAAGTACTATTTTGGTTATTTTATAATTTATTAACATGTTTAAAAACCATATGTAGGTGTTTAAATAATTTTAATCATTGTGGAAGTATAATAAAAGGGGCTTCATCTCAGTTTCCCTTCATCAATTCATATAGTAATGGGATGCACCTAATTTATTTTATAGGGAGTATATACCTCCCATTTTACCTATAATATCATTAATCATTAAAAATTAAATTAATTATATGTTTCAATATGAATTCCTTAATCAATGTAGGTCTGAATTTAAAATTACCAACATCTAAACATTATTTTTCAATCTCACTTTCTTGTGTGATTGTTAACATTATCATCAAACGTTTAATTTATTCTGATAATATTTCATGGAATGTTACATTTATATCAAATATACATTTTTTATGAGGAATATAATTATTTTTAAATTCCTTATATACTTTTTCAATAAAATCTAGTCTTTGAATTTTATTTCATTAACTGTGGAAATATTGTTACATATATATATCCATTACTCAGAATGAATTTTCTTGACCAGAATCATTTTCAATAAAATTATTTATTTTTTATATATATGAGTAATGAAATGTACAAGATTACATGGGTGATGCCTGATTATGAAAAAATATCAATTCATCAACGGGTGGTATAAGACAAATCAGTATACCAAATCTGATGGGTTTTCACCCAGTAGTTTTTTACTCTCTTAATGAATGATATTGAGAGTAGATTTATCATGTTCAGGTTGTATGACATGAAATAATTAAGAATTTCCAAAAATAAAAAAGTAACCTTTATTATATATTATATTTAAACAATCATATTAAATAAATTTTCATTTCATTCAAAGTTTAGTAACTAAAAATGTAATCTTTATTATACCTTTTTGTACAACATACAACAGCTATGACTTCAAAGTAATGCCTTTTAGACTAACTAATTCTCCAGATATTTTCATAAACATGATGAATATACACTTTATCGATTACCTCAAAAAATTTGTAATAATATTTATAGATGATATTTTTATATACTCCAAAACCATGTAGGGTCATGGGGAGCATCTAAGCACTGTACGAGAGACCTTGCATAAAGAGAAGGTCTATGAAAAGTAAAAAATGTGTGATATTTAGTTGAGCAGTTCTTTTTTTGTGACCTTATCATCACAACCAATTGGATATCAATGGATCCCTCCAAGAGAGTTGTAATTGAGGGATGGATGAGGGAATCATCGATAAAAAATATCTGTAACATCCAGGGGTTATGTAGATATTATCACCGATTTGTACGAAATTTCCTATGCTGGTCAAACCCTCATACCAAGAAAACTCTGAAGGGGGTATAGTTTTCTTGGAGTGAAAAAAATGAAGAGAGAATCATGGTGTTGAAAAGGTTTCATATCACTACGCTCGTTCTCAAACTACCCATAAGTGGAGAATTTTTTTTGGTATCTAGTAATATTTGATGAAGGGATTTGGTTGTGTGTTGATGAAAAATGAAAAATGAATTGCCTATATTTCATTGTAATTTAATGTTCATGAGAAATACTATCCAACACATGATCTAGAGTTATCTATAGTAATATTTTCACGAACAATTTGGAGACATTACCTTTTTCTGGAGAAGTGTGAAATATATATGGTTCACAAAAGACTCCAGTATATATTCACATGAAATATTTGAACATGCACCAATGATGATGGTTAGAGCTATTTGAAGACTAAGAGTTCCAATAGAATGGAACATCATCAATCCATTCACAAATGATTTCTCAACCTTCTCTTCTGGAATGGTTAGAGGATGTTAGAAAGGATGATGTTTGAATTTAGAAGAATGTGGAAACTATTAGAAAAGCAAAATACTCCGAGTTCAATGTCAATGATGATCGAATTGTTATATTTTTGAAAAGAATATTTCTTCCATCATGTTCGGATTTAAAGAATAAACTTATGTATGATGCACATAGTATGAATTTCTCCATTCACTGAGGAAACAAAAAATATGTAATGAGAAATATGATAGGATTATTGGTTGGATAAAATAAAGACGAAGATCTCTATGTTTACATAAAATTTCGTGGTCAGTAAGCATGTGAGGGATGAGAGGTAGATGTCTAAAGGGATGCTGCAACCATTACCCATACCAGCATGGAAATGGGAGAACATCACCATGGACTTTGTCACCATACTTCTGAATACATTAAAATGAATCAATGCTATCTAGGTTGTTAAGGATTGTCTTACAATGACTGCATAGTTTATTTCAATTCGAGATGATATACCATTGGATCAAGTGGAATGTATATATATCAAATAATTGTTAAGGCTAAATAGAGTACCACTATCTATTGTATTCAACTAAGACCCGAGATTAACCTATATGTTCTCTAAGATTCTTCAAAATGATATGAATACTGATATAAATATCATTATGTCATATTATACCCAAATTGATGGCCAGTATGATTGGATTATCAAAACACATGAGGAATTGTTACGAGAATTCTCAATTGACAACAAAGGAGGATATAATCAACATCTTAATATTGTTGAGCTGTCTAAAAATATTAGTTTCCACTTAAGAATCAAAATGATTCCTTATGAATCCATTTATGGGATGTGGTGAAGAATACTAGAAAGTTGGGATTATGTTAGGGAGTGAAAACCTATAGGTCCAGAAATGGTCGATAAAGTGGTCGAAAATTCTAAGACCATCTAAAATCACATTGAAGTTATTGATATTCGATAAAAGAACATTACTTATAATCGTCAACGAGACCTAGAGTTTGATTTTTGAGAAATGGTATTCATTAGAATATCCATATGGAAGAGGGTTAGGAGAATTGGGAAGAAGGGAAAGCTTAGTCCAAGGTACATCATCCCTTTTGAGAACAATAATTGCATTTGAGCAGTAGCCTATCGACAATCAGTCCTACCGAACCAATATCAGGTACATGAAGTATTCCATAGATTACTCGTGAGGAAGTACATACGTGATGTCACGACCCGTCCTCGGGGATCATGTCGTGACTACCCCAAGCCCGCCTTCCATAGGCCAGGGGCTGGAGACGAGCACCAAAGGTTTAAATCCCGAAAACTGGGAAGGAATTGCCTTATAAAAGTAAACAAAACACCACAGAGTACAAGAGAAGTGCTGAAATGTAAATGGGCCAGAATACAAACCCAACTAAAAGTACAACTACAACTGAACAAACGTAAAACAGAAAAAGACAACAGTTAAGAGAACAGATGTGGCTCCTGGGACGTCCTCCTCAGATCCTACCTGAAGGGTAGGTACAGATGGCGCAGCTCCTGGATCGTCCACCGTGGATCCTACCTGAAGGGTAGGTACAGATAGCCTCCACAACACTCTCTCCCTTCAAACTCCTCCAAGTGTCGTATCACCGTGAAGTCCACCTCCCGATACTGACTCGTCGTGTAGCCCAACTATGGGTACCATCCAGTCCTCGAACACTCGGCCTCAGTCAACACTGCACGTCGTCTACAACCAACACAATGAGGTGCGGGCATAGCCCGTGCAGGGGTGAGTATAAAGATACTCAGTAGGGACCCCGAGACCCTCAAGGTCTCACTAAAACCAACAAGGAAAACCACAAAGAAGATCTCAATAGATAACCTCTACTTAGGTATATGCCCATACATATGCCAATGTTATCAAGTAACCCATCTCAATCATGAGGTAACAAAAAGATTATGAAATCAATGGATAACCACTACCCAGGTATATGCCCATACATATACCTAAGTTTTCAAGTGACCCATCTCAATCATTAGGCAAACACAAGGTCATAGACTTAGCTCAAACCAGGATTTTCATTATCAAAACCGTAACTGCTGAAGAGCCCCATCTCTGGAGTGTATAGTGGTTCTGTCATGACTCCGAGGTACTGCTCACTAATCTAAGTCTCTGAGGTACTCCTCCTGTCGAGTACCGCGTGTCTGCTGCCAAATACTGGGCGCTCCGTCTGTTGTGGGTCTACTGGCAAATATCAGGCGCTCCCCCTAATAGCCTACAGAGGTACTCCTCCGGTCGAGTACCGCGGGTCTGCTTCCAACTACAGGGCGCTCCGTCCGCTGTGGGTCTGCCACCAAATACCGGGCGCTCCGTCCACTGGGCTAGTCGACTCACTCCAAGTCGATTCGGTCAAGCAGTCATCAGGTCTCAGTCGTCTACACGGTCTCCGTACTCCGCTTGCTCGTCTCTAGGAGGGTCCTCTCCACGAGCTACAGGTCGATACTCCATGTATCTCAATGTCCCATGAAGATGTATCTCAAAGGACCACCTCGTCAGAGGGGTCTCAACGCAACAGACGGAGCGTCAATCGGACGCCCGGTCTGTGAGTTATTAGCCTTTTCCTCCCAGGGGCCCAGTTGGTTTCGTGAGAGAACCAACCCGGCCATATCTCAACTGTACCTCGAACTCTCATAGGGTATACTCATAGGGACCGTTTCTCAACGTGATCACCAACGCTACTGACGGTTCGTCAAACGGACGTCCGGTCTGAAAGATATCAGCTTTTCCGTTCGAGGGGCCCGATTGGAATTCGGGTACGATCCAACCTGGCCACAATCCAACAGAAACCAAAACTCAGGTGAAGAATGCCAAAAGTTCCGTCTCATCATGAGGAATTCAACAAGACAGTCGAGCCGTCAATCAGACGCCCGATCTATGAGTTATTGGCCTTTTCGTTCCAGGGGCCCGGTTGGTTTCGTAAGCGAACCAACCTAATGCACTATGATGACATCTAAAACTCGAGCGAAGTAAGCCAAAAGATTCACTTCACTTAGAGGAATCCATCAAAGTTGACGGCACGTCAATCGGACGTCTGGAGCTCAAGATATAAGCGTTTCAGCTCCAAGGGTCCGGTTGGTTTCGTATCCGAACCAAACTGGCTGAACCCAAAGTATTCCGAAACCTTGAGTAAGATATAGTGAAACGATCGTCTCGATCCATGGACTACATCGCAACTAACGGTGCGTCGATCGGAGTCCTGTAGCACATGTTACGAGCGTCTGATTGGAAAAGGTTCGGTATTAAGGGGTTCGGCCCGGTCCGACCCGACCCGATACCCCCGGGGTAGACCTAAACCGGGTCAACCCGAACCAGGTCCGGGTTTGGCCGGCTTGGGCGCGGCCCGGCCAGGCGGACCGGTCAGGCGGCCGGCACAGCCTGGGCACAGCGTGCCCAACGCGCTGGCCAGGCGCGCGGACAACAGGCCGAGCCGTTTGGCAAGGGGGGGGGGGGGGGCGCCTGCCCTGCTGGTGTACCCGCGGCCCCCCATTAAATGGGGGCTGTTTTGCTGGCCGACCGGGGGAATTAATTCCCCCGTTTTTCCCTCTGTCCGGCCGGCCGGTTCTACCAACAAGGACCAGCGATGGCACCACGCCCCTCTATCGCAGCCCCGCTCCGGCCGCGGTATCTTAGGTTCTCTTCGACGCGGCACGACGGCGTCGCATCCTTGTTCAACTTCACGGCGCGGCGCGACGGCGCCGCACAGTACTTGCCGTATGATTCCCGCATGGTGCTATGGCACCACGCCATTCCGTTCCAACCATATTATAAACAATATCAATAATGGAAGAGGTTCGGCCGTGTTTGTGCGGTCCGGCCCCCTCTCGTTAGTTGATTGCAACTGGTCGTAAATTCATAAAGGACGACAATGTAGAATTCACGAACGAAAAATAAATAAAATAAACCCCTACTTTGAGCGTAGCTAGAACGGGGGTTCGCCGCGGGAAACGACGTCATGAGGTGAAGCTCCGAAAGATGACGGAGAATGCTCGAGGAGGAAGTGGAATCTCCTTTTCAGTGAAACAGGAAGAAGATCGAAAGAGGGTGTGTCGTCGATCTTCGGAAACACACTGGCTGTGAAGAGGAGAAGAGATGGCACGTCGATCTCTTCTTATGGTGACGACATTCTTCGTCGAAGTCTTGGTGTTCTTCATCGATGATGAAGAGCTCTCTCCCCAATTTTCCACACACAACATCCAACCAAAATAAAATAAGGCTCACCCTTATTTTATTAACTTAAGCCACAATTAAAAAATTCAAAACATAAATTAAATAATTGAATTGGGTGTTGGGTTACATAATGAGAGGAGAGGTAAGGTCACCCAATTAATGGGAAGTTAAAAAGTTATAAGAGTTACACAACTTAAGTGGGGGGTTAAGAGGAGTTAGGGAGTTAAGGGAATTGAAAAGGTGGGGGCTCGTGTGGACCCCACCCAACCTTTAATCCACTCAAGAGAGACTAACAAACAGTGGGTCCCACCCTAACTCCTATACTTAGGTTCTAACTCATGGAGAAGAGAAATAAAATTCTTAATGAAATTTTATTTCACTAACACTTAATCCACAAAAAAAAACAACACACGTCGAGCAAATGCAACTCCAGAAAAGGCGTTCCTAAGAAATTACCGGTGCTGCGGTTCCATCGGTGCCCTCGGAATTTCATTCCGAGAACCGGTTCAAAATATAGGAATTCCCACTCGTTCATTCACTGAACGTACCTGTGTTAAACTTCGGATAAAAATTCCGGGCACACGAGGTCTCAGAATCAAGTGCTGTCAGAAACTGCATTCTTGTAAAATCTCAAGGAAAATTAAGAACAAAATTCCCTTGAATTTTTTGGGTATTTAAATTACGCCCACCTCAGGGATTTAAATCCCCATAAAGCTACAACACAAACTAGGGATACAAAAGCGGTACTGCGCACGCATTTGAGCCTCTTGCTCTTATGTGCTCACCTGGAGGTTCCCATACTGCCAGTGAAAGCGCACTCGAGGAATCGTCCATCCTCATAGGATCTTCACCAGTCGATCCTCGATTCCCACTGGAAAATACTTAAAAGTAGCTCCATCTCCAAATTCCAGCTCCCCATGGTCGATGATATGCAAAGGGTCGAGCATGTATCTCCTCAGTTGAGATACGTGGAAGTCGTCGTGCACCTAGTGCAACTGAGGTGGATGCGTCAAGCGGTAAACCACTTCTCCTACCCAGCTGAGGACCTAAGAAGGTCCACTGAACCTCTGGGATAACTTTCCTCCTTGGCCACATCTCCATAATCCTCGTCGAGGTGAAATCTGTATAAGGACGTGATCGTCATCCTCGAAGTCTAGAGGCCTACAAATCCTGTCAGCATAAGGATTCTGTCGTCCATGTGCTATCCTCATCCGCTCTTGGATGACCTGGACCTTCTCTAGTCTCACAAGAGCTGCTATGATTTCTTCTTTTCCTATAAGATAAATCCGGTCTCATCCCCTGGATGAACCACATTCATTGCCTAATACAGTCAATCCTGACATGAATCATGCTTTCATGCCATGGATGATGTCGTAAGGCCTCGACGTAAATACCAAGAGATCCAACTGCCACTCTCACCTCCACGGGTCGAGTCACACTGTCGGCATCAGTGTGAGGTCACTAGGTCTCCTCCAGTAGAAATCTCGAAAGTGAGGGTCAAGTCAACATTCTTAATCGGGACCACTCAATGTCAACCAAACAAAAGGACAGGAAAGCAAACATTACAAAGATACGTGTATTTTCATTATTACAACTCATATTACAAAGACACAAATGTAACTACAACTTAACTAGAAGCAACATGATCAATAGACTCCATGTCTGGAGCTAGTGCTGCTCCTATTCATCTGCTTCAGGAGCTCTATGACCATAGGCCTCAAATGCCTGAAGCGGAGCTCTCCCATGTCCTCCTATCCCCTGAGGTCAGGGTGGGCCTCCTGGTGGTGGTGGTGGCAACACCCCAAAGCATCGTCCACCTCCAGCTGCACGACCAGCTCCTCTTTTATGGCCGCCTGCTCCTTGCAGTCTGCCCTGATCGAACCACTGCCTCTGCCTGGGAGGTTCTTCATTTAACATCTGGTCATCTGCATGTCAGGTTGGACATTCACGTGCCATGTGACCAATCCCACCGCAGGGGTAACAATGTCCACTGTCGGCACGACTGGCTCTAACTCCACCCCGGTTCCCCCACACAACAGAACCTGAGTCGTGCAGTCGGCCACCGGTAGGTCTGGTCCTCTTGGACATCTGCGTCATCTGTCTACTTTCTACTACAGAAGACTCTGCTGCAAGCTGGCTAGTGGTGGGTCGTGCTGCTGGAAACTGCTCAGCAAGGAAACTCTCCACTAAGAGGGCTCTCTCCAACACCCCTGTCTGGGTCGGAATGCTGTGAGAAACAACAGAAGCTCTAATCTCCCGCCTGAGCCCCAGCTCGAAGGTTCGGGCCCTGAAGAACGGGTCTCGTACCATATATGTGGAGTAGCGCGAGAGGTCTATGAACCTCTATGAATAATGTGCCACTGTCATGCTGCCAGGCCACAACTGAAGTAGCTCCTGTATACGCACTGCTCGAAGGGTGGCTGGTACAAACTCTGCCCGGAACATGCCCTCGATGTCTGCCCAAAGAAGTGTCGCCTCATCATGAATCTGAAGCATCAAGCTCCACCATCTGCCTGCTGCTGCCTGAAGAAGGATGGCAGCAAGGATCACCATGAGGTCTGTCGGCGTCCCCACTAACCTGAAAACTCTCACCACAGCCTCCATCCAATCCTCAGCCGCTTGCGGGTCCGTCTCTCCCCGGAACCTGGGTGGCCTCTGGCACTGGAACTCGTGGAGTGAGCTCAAGCGACATGCACCCTCTGCTGCTGGGGCTGGTGGCATCGGTGGCCCAATGGGTAGAAGTACCACTGATGCACCTGCTGGTGCCTCAACTGGGATAGGGCCTTGTACTGAGGCCACGTCGCTTGGCGGGCTGTCAGTACAAACAAATATCGGGGCTCTAGCTGGTCATCCGCGGGGAGGCATCCTGAAAGAAACAAACATGACACGGTCAAAAGACTTATACCTGGTGAGCTGACCTGGATTGAGATGATATTTAAAAACTTCTAGAAACACACATGCAATCAGTGTTTTCGTGCACAAATCGGAAATCTGTTGTCAGGGTCCTGGTGTATCGATACGTCGGCCGCCCGCACCAACACTGGACTCCCTGATCTGAAAACCACACTCGGTACTCTTAACACTATTGCTTCACAGAAAGAAAATATCAGAGTTATATGATCTGAGGTTCTAACGCCCTAACCCCAGCTACCCAAAGTCTGTGCATTACTTCGTAACATGGGCATGATCACAAAAGATCAAGTCTCGAAAGACCGATTAGATTAGTATCCTTGGAAACACTAGATACATTCATAAGTCTTACATTACATCATAAAGTGAAAAACTAAGAACAAAGTCTTCATAGTCCACACTCATACCCTCTTCTGACTATCCCTGTAGGTCATTCCTAAAATACTTCTTCACATCCTGGAAAATAATAAAACATTTAAAGGGGTGAGCTCAGATGCTCAGTAAGGATAACAATATTGCGGATGCTTTCATAAATAAACATAAACATTTAAGGAAATGTATAACTAAAACAAAAGCCTTTTAAACTTGAACATTAACATAATATGGCAAAAGTAAAATGAGATAATTCCATTTACTTCTTCACATGGATATTCTATTGGTCGAATAATCACATGAAATATCATTAACCACTTTCATAATGATGGAATGCATAATGCCAGACTATCATAACCACGTAGCCAAGGCCTCGTGCCAAGACCACAAATAAGATTTTGTCAAGGCCTTGTTCTAAGACACTAGTTTGTCTCATGAGACCTTCCAATGCATCGAGGAGCTATAGCGGGCTCCACCCGTCACATATTAAGTCCAATGCATTCCTCATATGAATAGGATTAAACATATCATAAACCATAACAAAATCGTATCACATTAAACATGCATAAAGGAAACATAACATTTCCACATTTCAATCAAAAGATATCAATACAACACATTGATATAATAAAAAGGCTTTCAAAACCATTTTCAATACCAAAATAAAAGAAAGTTAAAACTTTGTATTTATTTTTCATTAAAAAAATGATGGCTTGTAGAGGAAGCCGAAACTCAAATAATGGTCACGGCGACGGAGAAGTCATTGTCGCCGCATATGTACGAAAAAAAACATTCCCTTTTTTCCGTTTAGTAAAAATCTTCGTATAAAAATGATTCCTTTTGAATAAACGTAAAAGTCAAAGGGGTTTATACACCGTATAAAAGAAAATTGTCTATAAGACCAAATATGCCTCAATGAAAGGAGATTGAGACGAAGTCCTTTAAAAAGATAATTTTTTAAATAAAATAGATATATTATGTGTATTCACTATAATTACACATAAAGAAAGTATAACTACAAGATAGGACATAATAATATCATGACATAATTTGAAAGTAGAAGATTAACCCAAATAATGGAAGTTGGGTTAAGAAATTCCCTTACATTGCGTCCTGTCCTGACTCGACCGTTCTTTAACCTCATGAATAATAAACTAGAGTTAATTTTTATTTACTTAAAAACCTTTTTCATGTTCATTATTCCTTTAATATCCCTTATTACCATGTTATGAACATTATGTAATTATTTAAGTTTATAACGGTCATTTTGTCGATCTTAAGTACTTGAGTCAAAAATAAAATTCTTATAATTACAAGTTGTTCATGTGGTGATATATCCATTATATAGAGAATTATTTTCATGATGTAGATATCATATATATCATATATATCCAGTATATACATGCATTTATAATATTACATAACATTTAGAGGTAAGAAATGAAATTCACCGTTCATGGAGACGGTAAGCCATACGTACGCATGAACGCTACTTTCATTTCTATTTCGTATTTAATTGAATGAAATCATAATTATATAAAGGTACAATATAGTTCCAGTATAATATAATATATAATATCATTTACCCAATCCATTATACATCCCACATATGGCATTAACGATTCACATGACTTTGAGGGGGCAGTAGTCCGCACTTCCTAAAATGAAATTATCGCGTTTACCCATAATGGAAATCATAAAGTATGCCATAAATTAGAAACAAATAAGTATAAGTAAAACATAGACATATTATATATCATTTATAAATATAGTTAAATCTTAATGGCCACCTTTTAAGGTGTTATATGAGTGTTGACCAATCATCGTTTCGTGAGGCAGAAATTCTCCATCCACAGAAACCGTAGGTTCTTTAACCATTAGATGTGGGTGTGTGTAAGTGTAGCTCAAATATTTCTTATAACAACATCCTGGTATATTGAGTATACTGGTTTTGTTACAAAAGAAATGAATACAAAGAGTTTACGGGGTTGGAGAAGAAAAATAAAACAAAACAACATTAGAGAAGACTTTACCTCAAAATCGGGTAACTCTTCTTGATTTGAGCCAAAGGCTTCCTTGGGAAGAGTTATGCCCAAAGTGAGGCTTCTAGGAGTAATATGGGGAAGTTTGGAGAGTTTTTGGGCAGAGTTTGGCCGAGCCAAAAGGCTTGAATGTGTGAATGAGGTGGTAGAGGTGGGGGCCTTTTATAAGAGGAGAGGAGGGGCACACTTGGAAAGTAAGGAAATTTTACATTATTATACAATTATTTTCGGATTCTAAAGGTCCCACACTTATATAATTCATGGATACGGTGATAAGGGTTCAAAATATACCCATCCAATAGCCTTTGGACATGTTTAAGCCTTGGATTGTACATTATCTTTTCATTTTATTAAAATCGTTAAATAATGAGGTCATCGCTGCATCATAATGATGTCATAAATAATTTAATATATTTAATGTCTAAAAATTATAAAAAAAATAATATGATGTAGGAAATATTTTTAGATTTCCAATGACTATTTATAGTCAAAAATATGACTTTTATAACCCCATGTAAAAATTGTTTTAGTAAAACATCTCATGTTTGTGTCATGTTTTACTTTAACATTAAATAAAAGGTATTTATGACATTTTCCAAATAAAGTGGCTCCATGGGGTCCCCTAGTTGACCCATGGATTGTCTTGGTCGGCCATGGCACATCCAATGAGGGTAGGACATGTTTCAATCTCATCTCATATTATTAAAACATTATTTTTACCTTAAACTACACTAATTACCTCTAATCGCGATTAAGAACTTAAAAGTTACTATTCTCCAAAAAATTATTTTAATCTCATTGAACCACATTTTACTTCTTAATGAAAAACATGTATGTCGGATTTTTGAAATTCATAATACAGAAGTGGTAAAATTTCATTTAAATGAAAAATCAGTTTTTATAAGTACCACTTAGTGGTTTCACTATTCATCAAAAATTGAAGTTTTTCAGAAAAATCCCACAAATTCACCCTAAGCTATATTTGATATTCTGATTTCAAAAATGTTGTCTATTTTACAAAATTCCAAACATATATGTTTCATTAATTAATTTTATAATTAATTCCCGCCGTCACAACAAATAGCGTGTTTTTAAGAAACAATATATATCAAAAGATTATCAATTGTTTATGTCCAATTTTAAAGTGAAATTAATTCTAATGAACACCATTGGATAAAATTGTAAAAATATATTCTAATTATAATTTAAAACCACTAGATAGTATAATTTATCACTATAAATTATTTTGATTAAAAAAGTTGTTTTTAAGTATTTTTCACTATTCAAAAAAAAAAAAATAGTAGTTCTCAAAAAAATACCAAAAATTCAACATAGGATAATTTCAATATTCCGAATCCAAAAATGAAGTCCATTTTGAAATATAAAATTTCTATAATTTTAAAAAGTGGTTATTACTATTCATAACGGCTACTTTGATTAGTCACGATGTTTTAGAACTCGAAGTTGCGTACAATGAAAGCTATTGCATTATTGAATGAGAAGCGTATCGTGGAAGCTCGGGGTGTTACATTCTCCCCTCCTTCAATAAATTTCGTCCTCGCAATTTGAAATTTTTCTTTGAAAATAAATGGATGAAAATAGAAAATACCTTTGTGGAAAACCCACATCAGAAATAAGATTAATAAAATTTAGCCTTAATAAGAGGGAAAGGGAAATGAATAAGTCACCACCCAATTATGATCTCGATTAGGAGAACATTGGTGGCAATTAGAGACATATAATTGGAGAAAAACATAAATATTTGTAGGGAGTGATTGAGGTCATCAATCACAATTAACTATCAAATTGAGGGCCTCAAAGCCTTCAATATATTTTGATTTAAAATATCATCAGTTCAACAAGACATAAGGTATTAGGATAACACATTTTTTTTTAATATCCCTTTACTAAAGTTTAAGAATTAATTTATTCATTGAATAAGAGATAGGTATATATATATTTATTCTTGACAATTAGAGTTTCAACCTTCAACTCATCTTTCACTCAAAAAGATAATAGAACTCAAAAATATTATACTTATCCTAATTGTATAAGGTTCCAAATGTTAACACATACCATTTAGATTAGTAAAATTATTTTGTAATAACCAGGGACTTCCTGTAGGCTAGTGGTAGGAAATAAAGGCCTATCGCACTATGATTGTGGGTTCGATTCCTGCAGCTTTGTCCGGCGCGACGGGTTATGGCCCACCCTGCAGGTTGTCCTTTTCCTAAAACTATAGTATTATAATATTCCACAAATAATCTTCATAAATTTTTTTAACCTTAAACAATACTATCCAAAGATCAACTTAATCCACTCCAACCTTTATAGCTATCCAAAATACCTCTGTCCATACTTTCTCTAAAAGGACTCTTAATTCCAAAATCAATTTATCAGATTTCCCAAACAAAGTAAAGTTTCTCTTATTGTCACATACTAAAAATATGATTACCTTCATCATATTAAAACCTTACTGAAACAACAAGTACTGCAGTACAATCCTTATATATATCACATTATTCTAATAACCAGAATATAATCCATGAGTCCAAAAGCACCAATACATTAATTATTCCGCTTCAACTGTAGTAACAGCATAATATTGTCCTTGATCCCTTGGACTTTTCTGAGGTATGATTCCCTGATGCTTAGGACATTCATTTGCATAATGCCCCATTTACCTACAATTGTAGCATTCAACATTGATAGCCTCTTTCTTTCCTTTGCAATCACATGCCTGGTGAACTTTTTCTCCACATTTATAACAAACTCCCATTCCTTTTAGGCAAGTACCAGGGTGATTCTTCCCACAATTATCACATAATGGAAAATCCTTCTTTCCCTTTTTCCCTTTATCTGTCTCTTGTTCCGCCGTTATCTTCTTCTCCTGCTTTACTTTGTTGTCATAAGACTTAGAGAATTCCTTTTCTGTCTTGATAGCACATGGGACAATATCTTCGTATGTTGAGAACGATTGTGATACTAATGCTCGACGGAGAAATGGTTTTAACCCATCAAAGAAACGATCAATCTTACCTCTTGGGTTACGTATATAATCTACAACATACCTCGCTAACCTTATAAAGTTGGCCTCATACTTTGTGACATTCTCATCCTCCTTTTGTTTTAGACTCATAAATTGCCTTTCCATATCTACTCTATGGTCATGAGGAAAGTATTTTTCTAAGAAAAGATCTTTGAACTCCCTCCATTACATATTCGATATTTCATCATCTTCCTTTGTGTTTTGAATCAATGACCACCATTGATCAGCATCTCTAGTAAGGTGGTAAACTACCATGATAAACTTTTCCCTTTCACTACTCCCCAAGGTGTGGAATATTTTCTCTAAGGAGTTTATCAATTGCTCAGCTACTAATGAATTTTTACCCCCATTAAATGTTGGTGGTTGTTCCCTCATGAAGTGGTCTAACATTGATCCTCCACGTTGCGGATTAGGGTGCTCAATACGAGTAAGGTTATTATTCATAACCTGAGTGAGTTGTCCAAGTATGGTAATAAGTTGATCAGCACCAGTTGTATCTCCAGCTCCACAATAATTATCTTGAGCAGGAGGGCAATCCCTACACGGAGTGCATGCATTGATACAGTTTCCATTCCTTCCACTAGGCGCAATTTCTAAACAATGGCATAAACTATATTAGTTTATGAATTAAAATACATAATTCCATATTTGTAAAACACTTTACATAAAATGGACTATTTATGGATATAATCCATAATCATAAAATGGTTTTCTTTGAGGAAGTATATACTCATAACCATTTATAGTGGTTTGTAAAGAAAACGAGAATTGTCCTAAGCATATCCCCCGGGAGTGTCGTAACCAAGAGTGCAGCAAGGCCCGTTGTCGTGCACCAGTTCCTGTTCGAGTCTAGCTCCAAACGGTGTTTTTGGGTTTTACCCCTAGGTACATATGTGCCAGAGCCGCCTCTACCTGCTCGTATCCAGACAGGGATGTATCACTCGGAAAACTCACAAAATCTCTATAATACCAAATTTCTAGGAAGTTCTTCTATACTAATCCTTAAAGTCTATCTTCGGGCTATGTTCTCTAATCAGAGTTTATCTAAATCTAGCTTCCAAGGTTAGTACTAAACATCCTCTGATACCAACAGTAACGCCCCGACCCCAGCTACCCAGAGTCGGTGCATTACTTCGTAACATTGGCATGATCACAAAAGATCAAGTTTCGAAAGGCCGATTAGTTTAGTAGCCTTGGAAACACTAGATACATTCATAAGTCATACATTACATCATAAAGTGAAAAACTAACAACAAAGTCTTTATAGTCCACATTCATATCCTCTTCTGACTATCCCTGCAGGTCATTCCTAAAATACTTCTTCACATCCTGGAAAATATTAAAACATTGAAAGGGGTGAGCTTAGATGCTCAGTAAGTATAACAATATTGAGGAAGCTTTCATAAATAAACATAAACATTTAAGGCAATGTATAACTAAAACAAAAGCCTTTTAAACTTGAACATCGAGATAATATGGAAAAAGTAAAATGAGATAATGCCATTTAATTCTTCACATGGATATTCTACTGGTCGAATAATCACATGAAATATCATTATCCACTTTCATAATGATGGAATGCATAATGCCAGACTATCATAAACACGTAGCCAAGGCCTCGTGCCAAGTCCACAAATAAGATTTTGTCAAGGCCTCGTGCCAAGACACTAGTTTGTCTCATGAGACCTGCCGATGCATTGAGGAGTTATACCGTGCTCCACCCGTCACTTATTAAGTCCAATGCATTCCTCATATGAATAGGTTTAAACATATCATATACCATAACATAATTGTATCACATAAAACATGCATAAAGGAAACATGACATTTCCACATTTCAATCAAAAGTTATCAATACAACACATTGATATAATAAAAATTCTTTCAAAACCATTTTCAATACCAAAATAAAATAAAGATAAAACTTTGTATTTATTTTTCATTAAAAAAAATGATGGCTTGTAGAGGAAGCCGAAACTCAAATAATGGTCACGGCGGCAGAGAAGTCATTGTCGCCGTATATGTATGGAATGAAAAACATTACCTTTTTTCTGTTTAGTAAAACGCTTCTTATAAAAAAGATTCCTTTTGAATAAACGTAAAATTCAAAGGGGTTTATACACCATATAAAAGAAAATTGTGTATAAAACCAAATATGCCTCAATGAAAGGAGATTGAGACGAAGTCCTTTACAAAGATAATTTTTTAAATAAAATATATATATTATGTGTATTCACTATAATTACACATAAATAAAGTACAACTACAAGATAGGACATAATAATATCATGACGTAATTTGAAAGTAGAAGATTAACCCAAAGAATGGAAGTTGGGTTAAGAAATTCCCTTACCTTGCGTCCTGTCCTGACTCGAACGTTCTTTAACCTCCTGAATAATAAACTAGAGTTACTTTCTATTTACTTAAGAACCTTTTTCATGTTAATTTTTCCTTTTATATCCCTTATTACCATGTTATGAACATTATGTAATTATTTAAGTTTATAACGGTCATTTTGTCGATCTTAGGTACTTGAGTCAAAAATAAAATTCTTACAATTACAAGTTGTTATTGTGGTGATATATACATTATATACAGAATTATGTTCATGATGAAGATATCATATATATCATATATATCCAGTATATACATGCATTTATAATATTACATAACATTTAGAGGTAAGAAATGAAATTCACCGTTCATGGAGACGGTAAGCCGTACGTACGCATGAACACTACTTTCATTTCTATTTCTTATTTAATGGAATGAAATCATAATTATATAAAGGTATAATATAGTTCTAGTATAATATCATATATAATATCATTTACCCAATCCTTTATACATCCCACATATGGCATTAACGATTCATATCACTTTGATAGGGCGGTAGTCTGCACTTCCTAAAATGAAATTATCGCGTTTACCCATAATGGAAATCAAAAAGTATGCCATAAATTAGAAATACAGAAGCATAAGTAAAACATAAACATATTATATATCATATATAAATATAGTGACATCTTAATGGCCACCTTTTAAGGTGTTATATGAGTGTTGAACAATCATCGTTTCGTGAGGCAGAAATTCGCCATCCACAGAAACCGTATGTTCTTTAACCATTAGATGTAGGTTTGTGTAAGTGTAGCTCAAATATTTCTTATAACAAAATCCTGGTATACTGAGGATACTGGTGTTGTTACAAAAGAAATTAATAAAAAGAGTTTAGGGGGTTGGAGAAGAAAAATAAAACAAAACAACATTAGAGAAGACATTACCTCAAAATCGGGTAACTCTTCTTGATTTGAGCCAAAAGCTTCCTTGGGAAGAGTTCTGCCCAAAGTGAGGCTTCTAGGAGTAAGAGAGGGATGTTTGGAGAGTATTTGGGCAGATGTTGGCCGAGACAAAAGGCTTGAATGTGTGAATGAGGTGGTAGAGGTGGAGGCCTTTTATAAGAGCAGAGGAGGGGCACACTTGGAAAGTATGGAAATTTTACATTATTATACAATGATTTTCGGATTCTAAAGGTCCCAAACTTATATAATTAGTGGATAAGGTGATAAGGGTTCGAAATATACCCATCCAATAGTCTTTGGACAAGATTAATCCTTGGATTGTACATTATATTTTCATTTTATTAAAATCGTTAAATAATGAGGTCATCGCTGCATCATAATGATGTCATAAATAATTTAATTTATTTAATGTCTAAAAATTAAAAAAAAAATTATTATTTAGGAAATATTTTTATATTTCCAATGACTATTTATAGTAAAAAATATGACTTGTATAACCTCATGTAAAAATTGTTTTAGTAAAACATTTCATGTTTGTGTCATTTTTTACTTTAACATTAAATAAAAGGTATTTATGTCATTTTCCAACTAAAGTAGCTCCATGGGGTCCCCAAGTTGACCCATGGATTGTCTTGGTCGGCCATGGAACATCCAATGAGGGTAGGACATGTGTCAAGATCATCTCATATTATTAAAACATTATTTTTACCTTAAACTACACTAATTACCTCTAATCGCGATTAAGAACTTAAAAGTTACTATTCACCAAAAAATTATTTTAATCTCATTGAACCACATTTTAATTTTTAATGAAAACCATGTATGTAGGATTTTTTAAATTCAAAATACAGAAGTGGTAAAATTTCATTTAAACGAAAAATCATTTTTTATAAGTACCACTTAGTGGTTTCACTATTCATCAAAAATTGATGTTTTTCAGAAAAATCCCAAAAATACACCCTAAGATATATTTGATATTCCGATTTCAAAAATGATTCCTATTTTACAAAATTCCAAACATATAAGTTTCATTAATTAATTTTATAATTAATTCTTTCCGTCACAACACATAGCGTGTTTTTAAGAAACAATATATATCAAAAGATTACCAATTGTTTATGTCCAATTTCAAAGTGAAATCAATTCTATTGAACACCATTGGATAAAATGTTAAAAATATATTCTAATTATACTTTAAAACCACTAAATAGTATAATTTATCACTATAAATTATTTTGATTTAAAATGTTGTTTTTAAGTATTTTTCACTATTCATAAAAAATTAGAAGTTCTCAGAAAAATACCAAAAATTCAACATATGCTAATTTCGATATTCCGAATCCAAAAATGAAGTCCATTTTAAAATATAAAATTTCTATAATTTTAAAAAGTGGTTATTACTATTCATAACGGCTACTTTGATTAGTCACGGTGTTTTAGAACTCGAAGTTGCGTACAATGCAAGTTATTGCATTATTGAATGAGAAGCGTATCATGGAAGATCGGGGTATTACATAAGTAGAACCGACTCCTCTGATACCAATTTGTCACGACCCGTCCTCAGGGCCCGTGTTGTGACCACCCCAAGCCCGCCTTCCATAGGCCAGGGGCTGGCGACTAGCACCAAAGGTGTAAATCCCGATAACTGGGAAGGCATTGCATTATAAAAGTAAACAAAACACCACAGAGTACAAGTGGAAGTAAAACACAAAGTAGAAGAGAAGTGATGAAAAGTAAATGGGCAAGAATACAAACCCAACTGAAAGTCCAACTACAACTGAACAAAAGTACAACAGAAAAAGACAACAACAAGGAGAACGGAAGCGGCTCCTGGGACGTCCTCCTTAGATCCCACCTGAAGGGTAGGTACAGATGGCACAGCCCCTGGATCGTCCACCACAGATCCTACCTGAAGGGTAGGTACAGATAGCCTCCACAACGCTCTCTCCCGTCAACCTCCTCCGAGTGTCATCTCACCGTGAAGTCCACCTCTTGATACTGACTCGTCGTGTATTCCACCTCCGGGTACCGTCCAGTCCTCGAACACTCGGCCTCTGTCAGTACTGCCCGTCGTCTGCAACCAACACAATGAGGTGAGGGAATAGCCCGTGTAGGGGTGAGTATAACGATACTCAGTAGGGACCCCGAGACCCTCACGGACTCACTAAAACCAACAAGGAAAACCACAAAGAGGATCTCAACAGATAACCTCTACTTAGGTATATTCCCATACATATACGTAATTTATCAAGTAACCCATATCAATGATGAGGTAACACAAATACTATGAAAACAACGGATAACCACTATCCAGGTATATGCCCATACATATACCTAAGTTATCAAGTGACCCATATCAATCATGAGGCAAACACAAGGTCATAGACTCAGCTCTAACCATGATTTTAATTATCGAAAACGTAACTACTAAAGAGCCCCATCTCTAGAGTGTACAGTGGTTCTGTCATGACTCCGAGTTACTACTCACTAATCCAAGTCTCTGAGGTACTCCTCCTGTCGAGTATCACGGGTCTGCTTCCTAATAATGGGTGCTCCGTCCGCTGTGGGTATGCCACCAAATACCGGGCGCTCCCCCTAATAGCCTACAGAGGTACTCCACCGGTCGAGTACCGCGTGTCTACTGCCAACTACCAGGCGCTCCGTCTGCCATGGGTCTACTGCAAAATACCGGTCTCTCCGTCCACTGGGCTAGTCGACTCACTCTAAGTCAAGTCGGTCAAGCAATCGTCAGATCTCAGTCGTCTACACGGTCTCCGTACTCCGGTTGCTCGTCTCGAGGAGGGTCCGCTCCATGAACTATAGGTTGATACTCCAAGTATCTCAAAGTCCCACTAAGAATTTTCTCAAAGAACCGCCTCGTCATAGGGGTCTCAACACAATAGAGGGCGCATCAATCGGATGCCCGGTCTGTGAGTTATTATCCTTTTCGTCCGAGGGGCCCGATTGGTTTCGTGAGCGAATCAACCCGGCCGTATCTCAACTGTACCCCGAACTATCATAGGGTATACTCATAGGGACCATTTCTCCATGTGATCACCAACGCCGCTGACGGTTCGTCAAACGGACGTCCGGTCTGAAAGATATCAGCTTTTCCGTTCTAGGGGCCCGGTTGGATTTTGGGTACGATCCAACCCGGCCACTATCCAACAACAACCAAAACTCAGGCGAAGTATTCCGAATGTTTAAATCTAATCATGAGGATTTCAACGAGACAAACGGCGTGTCAATCGGACGCCCGATCTGTGAGTTATTGGCTTTTTCTTTCGAGGGGCCCGGTTGGTTTCGTGAGTGAACCAACCCGACCGCATTCCGACGGCATCTAAACCTCGAGCGGAGTAATCCAAAAGAACTGTCTCTCTTAGATGAATCCATCAAAGTCGACGGCAAGTCAATCGGATGTCCGGAGCTCAAGATATAAGCATTTCCACTCCAAGGGCCCGATTGGTTTTGTATCCGAACCAACCTGGCCGAACCCAAAGTATTCTGAAACCTTGAGTGCGATTTATCAAAACAACCATATCGATCCAAGGATCGCATCACAAATGACGGTCCGTTGATCAGAGACTCGTAGCACATGTTATGGGCGTCCGATAGGAAAAGGTTCGGTATTAAGGGGTTCGGGCCCGGTCCGACCCGGCCCGATACCCCCGGGGGCGACCCGAACTGGGTCGACCCGAACCAGGTCTGGGTCCGGCCCGCTTGGGCACAGCCTGGCGAACCGGCCAGGCAGCTGGCCCGGCCTGGGCACAGCGCGCCCAACGCGCTGGCCAGACGCTTGACCAACCGGGCGAGCCGTTTGTCCAGGGGGGGGGGGGCGCCTGCCCCCCTGGTGTAACCGCGGCCCCCCATTAAATGGGGGCTGTTTTGCTGGCCGGCCGAGGGAATTAAATCCCCCGGTTTTCCCTTTGTCCGGCCGGCCCGCACCGGTCAGCCGGTTCTGCCAACAAGGACCGGTGACAGCCGGTCCATCTTCCTTCGCCGACACCGGCGGCCCGGAACCGGTCACCCTGCTCCGCCGTGGTCCGGCGCGGTGTGATGACACCTCGCCCCTCCGTCGTGGCCCCACTCCGGCCGTGGTATCTTCGGTTCTCTTCGACACGGCGCGACGGCGTCGTGTCCTGGTTCAACTTCACAGTGCGGCACGATGACATCGCGCATTACTTTCCGTACGATTCCCGCGTGGTGCGATGACACCACGCCATTCCCTTCCAACCATATTAGATACAATATCAATAATGGAGTAGGGTCGGCTATGTTTGTGCGGTCCGACCAACTCTCGTTAGTCGATAGCAACTGGTCGTAAATTCATGAAGGAAGAAAAAGTAGAATTCACGAACGAATAATAAATAAAATAAACCCCTACCTTGAGCGTAGCTAGAACGGGGGTTCACCGCGGGAAATGACGTCGCGAGTTGAAGCTCCGAAAGATGACAGAGAACACCCGAGGTGGAAGTGGCGTCTTCTTTTCGTTGACACGGGGAGAAGATCGAAAGAGGATGCGTCGTCGATCTTCGGAAACACACTGGCTACGAAGAGGAGAAGAGATGACATGTCGATCTCTTCTTACGGCGACGACGTTCTTCGTTGAAGTCTTGGTGTTCTTCGTCGAAGATGAAGAGTTCTCTCCTCAATTATCCACACACAACATCCAACCAAAATAAAATAATGCTCACCCTTATTTTATTAACTTAAGCCACAATTCAAAAATTGAAAACTTAAATTAAATAATTGAATTGGGTGTTGGAAAACTTAATGAGAGGATAGGTAAAGTCACCCAATTAATGGGAAGTTAAAAAGTTATAAGAGTTACAAAACTTAAGTGGGGGGTTAAGAGGAGTTAGGGAGTTAAGGGAATTGAAAAGGTGGGGGTTCGTGTGGGCCCCACCCCACCTTTAATCCACTCAAGAGAAACTAACAAATAGTGGGTCCCACCCTAACTCCTACACTTAAGTTCTAACTCATGGAGAAGAGAGATAAAATTATTAACGAAATTTTATTTCACTAACACTTAATCCACAAAAAAAACAACACACATCGAGCAAACGGAACTCCAGAATAGGCGTTCCTAAGAAATTATCGGCGCTGCGGTTCCATTGGTGCCCTCAGAATTCAATTCCAAGAACCGGTTCAAAGATAGGAATTCCCGGTCATTCGTTCATTGAACGTACCCGAGCTAATCTTCGGATAGAAATTCCGGGCACACCAGGTCACGGAATCAAGTGCCGTCAGAAACTGCATTCTTGTAAATTCCCAATGAAAAGTAAGAAAAACATTCCCTTGAATTTTATGGGTCTTTACACCTGACCCACACATTTACTCAATCCAGAGGTGGTACCATTGGATTTTGACCTCCCCTATGAAGATAAACTGCTGATGATCATAGATAATAGGGAAAAAGTTCTATAATGTAAGAAAATGTCCCTCATGATAGTGTTGTGGAGAAACCACATGTTTGATGAATAAATGTGTGAATCAGAGGAGGTGATGATTCAGGGTTACCCACATCTATTTTAGTGTGGGAAAAATAAATTTTGAGGGAGAAATTTATTAAGGGGGAAGATTGTAATGATACAAAATTTTATTAATGAAAATTTCTATTGATGTAATTAACTATAATATTATGTAAGATGGTTATATAAAATATATCAACTTCGTTGGATTTATTTTTTCGGATTTTTATATACTTTTATGAATTCTTTCCTTTGCTGATATAGTTTTATAACTGTGATCACATTATTAGTATAAGTAGAGGGCTTTAACAAATCCAATTTACTCAGACAAAGTAAGCGATGGCCTCATCCAGTAGAATTTCTCCATAAAAATCCCATTTGTTGATTCTCAGAATGGTGGTGGCTTCATTGGGCATTGCTCATTACCAAGAACAATATGATCTACAACATGTTATGATGGAAAGAAACCTCCTATGAGATAAGTGGATGTTGATAGAGATTACCACCTGACTGATTTTAGATGATCCATCCCATCAGTTTTTCACCCTCGCACACCTTACCCTTAGGTCGTATGAGGGTGTTATAAGGGGTTATGTAAAATGAACCTAGAACTATGATTATGTGCATTATTTTTATAAATAATAAATAATATATATTCATTTTATTATTGTTAAAATTTTAATAGTTTTTAAATAACAAATAGTATTTTTAGTTAATTTTCAATTAATTAATATATTTTGATGAATTAATGTATTTTTAATTAAATAATATTTTAATAAAAAATTATTACTAAATTATTTTTTATTAAATATAAATGATCTTATACTTTTTATGAATAAAATTTCAATTTTTATTAAGGTTTTGAAACTATATTTTTTAAACCCATGAATTTTTGATAATTTTTGTTTTTTATTTTAAAAGTATATATTTACACGTTTAAAGATTTATTTTGATAAAATGAATATTATTTTTGGAATCAAGGCATTGAAATCATCCAATTGTGATTTTTTTTCATAATTTTCTAAGACAGTTCAATTTTTGGGTAAATCTTTAAATATAGTTTTAATATATAATGTGTTTTATGACATCATAATGACCCAATAGAAATGTAATAGAAAAATAATGTGATTTTTGGCCAATATATATTTTACCTTCAAAATAATGTGACTTTAGAATTGTTTAGCTAATTTCATGGTGCCTTATTTGACCCTCAAAGACTTATAAATCATTTTATATTATTAAATTGATTTCCTTTAGAGTGTGACTCACCTCCTCATAAGAAAGCATAATATTTTAATATTTTTGGACATTTTCCATGTAAAATAATGTTGTCAACTACCCTTTGGAAAAACCATGGGAAAAATTCATGGTATGGGTTGTGGTTTTGATTAGTTTAATGTGTGGTTCACAAAACATAAATAATAAAGAATTCCCTCTCTTTTCCTATATACTCAAACCAAAGATCCAATTTTATCATCACTAAAAGCCTTTGGAGCTCTACCAACCTCTTCCCTAATCTATATAGAATCATTCCAAGGCTCCCCAAGCCCACAAGAAGCCTCAATCAAGCCTCTCCAAAACCTATGGAATCACATTACTAAGTTAGGGATTTCTTCCTCTCTCACTTTTTGTCCAAGTATCATTATGTTGATATACCCTTTTATTTTAAATTACAAAAGTTAGGATATAATTTAACACCTCATATATACATCCCACCGTATGTTTGAATGATGAGATACCTCTTTCTCTCTCATTATTGCCTCCCATGTACACCTGTTACCATGCTAAAATTCCATAAGTGATTTCAATACAATCATTTACATTCATGAAAAATATTATGTATTATGAATATAAATTCCATTACATATGATGGGACATGTATCTACATTAACCCATTACTATCCATTTCATGTATATATGATGAGACTCAACTTTAACTCTCATCAACAATTTTTTTAAATTCTTTTGTCACGTCGTTGTATTACTGAATTGCATTATTATTATCCAAGTCAAAGTCATTGTACATTGAATACCATGCCAATTTCACTATCAATGTTATCAACCTTATGAACATTTACATAATGATTATATAGTTTCATGGATTAATTTCACATTCCTTTATTGGGGAATATTTGATGATTTGTAATGAATCAATGTTATATGATCTATGTGGCACACTTATTCATGAAATGAAATGATTATGAAGGGTGAACCCTGATAGCTCTCAAATGCCTTAGGTAAAGATATTTATCATGATATGTCAAGTGAAATGGGGATTTAGTCCTTATATTTAATTGAAATTAGGGTTTACTAATGCTCCATGATCAATAATCATTGTCTCATTCTAATATCATGTTAAATGTTCTTCCAATATTTTCATGCTATGAAAATCATGCTGCACCGTGAATTTACGTTCAAGTTTCTCTTATTCTCCATAGATATGACTATTTCCTAACATGTAATTTATTCTTCATTTTATGCCTTGTTTACTCTATTACTAGTATTTATACCTCACCATTTTCTTATGCATGTCCTCAGTGTATCCCATGCAATGCTATGTATGAAGGAATGTGTGTGGTCATGTAAAATATGTTTTCAATGGAGATGTGTATTTAATGTTATAAGTTGTTATGTAATGTTCCTAAGACCCAAATACAAAAGATCTATGAATCTTCTATGTTGTACAAAGTGAATTTTTTATGTAGTAAAATATTTTTATCTGTGAAATAAAGAGCATGGTTGTTATATTTGAGCTCATCCTATTATTTATATTCCCTAGATATAAAGTTGATTTCATTGAATGGATCTTTGAGGATGTTTTTTATTTTCATTTTTTTAGTTCTTCATTATTTTACTTCACCAATTTAAAATGATTACCATTTATGTATTTATATCACAAAAATATCTAAACTGATTTGCCCGACATGATTTGATTCATTGTATCCTATCCAATGTAATAAACTAATCACTACTTCAATGATATGGGATTCATGATCATTATAGATTTTCTCCATATACATGGATTTTAGAAATATGAGATATAATATAACATTATATATGGTACAAGGAGAATACCATGGACTCAAATAAAAAGTTAATATCATGGATAGTATATTATTTGTTGAATAAATAGTGAATTTTATTTTTAAGGTTGATATGTCTCCATATAAAATGAACATATTATTTAGGGATACCATCAGGGTTTTATAAGTTTATAGATTATTATATGATCAAATTCATATAGAAAACTTTTTCTGTTTTATATGATTTTATTTTATCATAATAAATACTATTTTGGGAAAAATCTATAATGAAAACAATTTGGCATTCTATACATTTTCTTGATAAATTAAAAGTTGTAGGAATTCATTTTAGGAGGATATTATTAAATGTATTGTTAGCATTATAATTTTTCTATAAATTTATGTTTAATTAATTAATAATAATTTCAAATTTTAAATTTTTTAAATTATTTTAAAGGTAATATTATTATTTTCGTGTTACAACTTATCAAATCTAATAATTTCATGAAAAATTTAACCACAAATGAAAAACGATAGAAGGATATCATATACCACTAGACAACGTTGAGTATTATTTATAGAGGGACACCATTAAGTGGGATATTGTACGTTATAAATGTTGATACTTGGTATGTAATAATGTTAATCCTACTAGAAAAATCCTTTGGGGATGCAAAAACAATTATCATACAATAACAAAAATGTTACTACACGAACATGGATTGTGCCATTCGACTCCCACTGAAGGGCATGGTGGAGAAGTGCAAAAACTTCCCACCTCATCTTCATCAAATTATAAATGACATAAACAATGAATTATTATGTCCATCAGGATTGGTATAATCATGAGTGATGTATTGATGATTAGTTGGAAAATAAATAGGGGTAATCTAATTATTCAAACATGAAATTGTAATGCCGGTATGATTAAATGAAATGGAATAAATTAAATTGTGTTGATGTTGGGAAGACAAATCCAAGGAAAAAAATGAATCCTATAATAATGAATTATCATGTTGGAGATGATGAGGTGTTAGTCCACTGCAATACTGCGTACTAGTGGATGCTTCTTTCGATTGCCCAATATTGACCAGATGTACTCCATGACCCCTCTCCCACATTCATTTACACCTTCTCCAGAATAAACCCATTTAAATAAATGGTAAAAACAGATGTATTTAATTTGAAATCCAAAAAAATGTATGTGAGAACAAATTAAAAATTACAAGTGTAATAAGAATTTTTCGATATGTTTTCTCATAAGAAACCCTTATTAACCACCCAATAAAGAATCCATATTTTTGTGTACTAATTGTATCATGGAATCTAATCATGTGGCAAAACATGGTTTAAAATATGAATACACCAGAAAAAGTCATTAACCAATAGAACACAATCAGATTGTACATATATTCTTCAAACAAACATGTCTAAAAAATGGGAAATTAATTTAAATAAAAAAAGAGGGATAATACATAATTGGATAAAACACACTGGATGAATGGAATAAGAGATTTTTAGAGTTAATGAATAGGCATTTGATATCAGCCAAGTATTGCATACTATAATAGATCTTGTTAGAAGAAATATTCCTCCTACCACTCTCTTCCCATTGTATAAAAATTCCCGAGGCACCCCCATAATTATAAAAAAAAGATAATCCTGAACACTACATCAAATAATATTAAACTATTTTTTATCATAATAGAAAAAAATACAAATAATTCTATGATTTGGCTCTTATGGGTACCAAAAAAAAGTCTATCATCATTTAAATGAAAACAATACACCATTAATAGAAGTTTTATGGATGATAAATGATTTATGTTTTAATGAATATTCAATTTTCAAGAAAAAAATATAAACAAATTTCATTTCCATTTTTATTTCTAAATTTTTTCTACATATATTCTATTTCATTTCTATATATATATTTTAAATTTGAAAACAAGAAACATTATTTATAATCACAAACAACCTAAATTTTTTGGCATAAAAAATTTATAAAATAAATTCTGATAACGTACAGATACAAATACAATAAATAAAACCAAATATAATAATTTAGGTGGTCAAATTCACTGATTCCACTACATGTAAAAAAACATTTCCATAACCAAACATCTACCTCTAACATCACTTCTTTCATATGTCACACATGTTGCTTAGAGGTACTGATGTATTTTAAAAATCAAGTGCATGGAAATGGATTAGAATTATTCCAATTAATATTGAAACAAAAATGGAAAACAAATCAATGGAATCATATTGAGAACATATGAATTCATGAAAATAGGAAAAAATATAAAGGACCACTTATCGGTGATCGTGCTTTTTCCTCACATCATGAAATATTCCTGAAAAATCCTGATTATCACATAAGGAATTTGTTAATCATAAATTGAAAATTCATCTCAATCATTAGTATCAATCATGAAAAATGAATTAGAGATTTTTCAATTATATCCACAAATAATATTATTCGATTGCTACTAAGAAGAACAGGACACGAACAAAAAGTCAACATTTTGATAAGCATGCACCTAATTGATGGAAATACAACTGCAAGGAGAAATCACATAAGATATGTAGGGGAAGTAATAATAAAATAATGGGAAGGCCGGATATAAGGACATCGATTTAGGGTATAAATAAAACATAGGATTCCAAATCATCCCAGAGATCATATTGAAGAGAAAAGGTTGAGTTCAAAGGTAAAACATTCAATCAAATTTATACTAATAGACAATCTACATTGTTATGCACAAAAAATATATTGTATAATAAATTCATATAGCATCTAGATACAAACACAAAAGACAAAAATTAATAATAAAATAGGTGGTAAATTTCAATGATTCCACTACATGTAGACAAAAAATTGTTATAAGGGTGCATACCTCTAGAATGTTCATCTGTTCCATGATTTATTTAGGAATTAATTACTGAGGATTTTCACATACTACAACAGTTCATAAACATCAAAAAATATCATGCTCTAGGAGGAATACCACTGGCATCTGGTATAAGCTATGAAACATGTTGATAACATTTCATTCTATTCTATAAGACCAATTTCCCTTCATATTGTCTAGGATATCCAAAATAATTAATAAATCAGCTAGAAAGCACAACATTTTACATGAAACAAAAGCTTACCCAATTCTAACAGGATATTTCTTGAAGTATGTGTCACATATACAAAGAATGAAAATGATAAATTTATCCAATAAAAACTAGGAATCATATAGAATACATTGAGGGATTATTAACATAACACTAGTAAAAAATTATAGCATGTACCCGTTTAGGGGGTATGAAGGCTCAACCATTTTAGCATAAACTGGGCTACTTAATTGAAATAGCCTATACAATAAATGACATGAAACCATATATTAAATAATATATAACACAAAAGATGAAACAAAGATAGATGTGTTCTTGCAGAGAAATTGTTCATGCCATGGTTTCTTGGCCTATTATCATCCAAATAAGCATAATTAATGAACTACTTAATAACAAACAACAATGAAATAGTAAAAATGTAGTATATAATATAAATTTATTTATTCCATATAAAAGTATGAACCTATTAATGAGGATGTTCAATATGGATATCCACATGAATGAATAATGATAAAATAAAACACTCAACATACATGATGTAGTATGGTAAAAAGAATGAAATGAACACACCAACATGTTAACTTCGTGAAAAATGATGCATTAAGAGTAATTTGGGTGATGATTTATTTTTCACCCTAAGACTATATTTTTTCCACAATTAATAAAGAAGAAAAGAATAAAAGAAATTAGAAGTAATTTTGTAGATTATAAAATTTAATAAGAAATATATGTGCCTTTAGGTGCATTAAAACACACATGTATCCTGATAAAATACTACAAAAATTACCACAAATTAAAGCTTACCTAGGAGAACAATGATTAGTTTTAAAAAGTTGAATTATTAGAAATTATATATTCGATAATTCCATCACCTATTTCACCAAATTTAAGTAAAAATATATAAGGTTTATGGAAGAAAAAGGTGATAAAATGATATCTACCACTAAATTCATGGAGTAATACATAATTCATCTCAAAAATATATTTGAATTACGTCCATTAAACTAGGACATAATTTTTATTTTATTTTTGGAAAATTACATGGATACAAAATTATTTGTTAATTTCGCTCTGATCAAAACTGAGAACTGATAAATGAAGTGTACACAGATTCCCATTACCAATAATGGATGTTACCCCTTTATTGTGGGTTTCATTCAAATGTTTCTACATTAGAACTGACACAAACCACATTGACCTATGTTAGAAACTATAAATTCCATTCCATTGGTTTCACCAATCAACACATTCACTTGGTTAAGGGATGGAAAATTCTCCAACCTTGTCTATTGAGTAATCATGAGTAATTACGATTCTAAAAGGTGAATAATGATATAAACAGTAAACATACCATTATTAAAAAACAATAATAGACACAAAAAATAAATCAAAAATATTTCACTCAAAAAAATAATTCATTTCACAACACACAATAAAAATGATTAATTAGATATTTTAACAAATTTTTAATTGTAATGATATTATTTATCTAATTACAAAAAAAACGTAATACCAAGATATTAAAAACAAAAAAAATGAAGGACATTGAATGAAAAACATAATATCATGATATCAAAAATTGATGAACCCATCTATTTTGTATACATTCAAATATAATGCATATGAAATATATTTAGATAAATTAAACATCATCGTCAACATTTTAAAAATATATTTAAAAATATATTTAATATTCCATGTTGAATTAATTAAAAAATATATTTATTAATAAATAGAATTATTATTTTATAATGAAAAAAAATCAAATATAAAAATGTAACAAACTTGCATACTAAATTTGGAAGAAAAATAAGCATTTAATGAAAGAGAAGAAAATATACTGAGTAGATGTTCTCATGGAATTGATTTTATATGGAATATTACGGGACATATGCAAGGGGTAAATGAAATTTTTGAAGAATTAGATGATGAAAATGGATGAGAAGTAAATGATAAATATAGTAATCCAGAGCCAAATAAAAAATCATAACAAATGAATATCCAAAATAAAATGAGGTAATAAATTGATAAAAACAAAACATAGATGATGGAAAAAATTGACTTCAGGATATGAACTAAAGAAATCATACCATACAACTTAAATCAAAGGGAGTCCACCTAAACTAATTCATTGTACTTAAAATTGGCGGAATGGGAATGAGGGAGAAAAAATAAGCATTTAATGAAAGAGAAGAAAATATAATGAGTAGATGTTCTCATATAATTGATTTTATATGGAATATAAGGGGACGGATGCAAGGGGTAAATGAAATTTTTGAAGAATTAGATGATGAAAATGGATGAGAAGTAAATTATAAATCTAGTAATCCATAGCCAAATCAAAAATCAAAACAAATGAATATCAAAAATAAATTTAGATAATAAAATGATAAAAACAAAACATAGATGATGGAAAAAATTGACTTCAGGATATGAACTAATGAAATCATTCCATACAACTTAAATCAAAGGGAGTCTAACGAAACTAATTCATTGTAGTTTAAATTGGCGGAATGAGAATCTTCTTGAACATAAAAGCATGAATAGGAGGTTACCACCTAAAAGCCAAAAAAATCACAGTTTTATATCCATAAATATGTACAAAATACTAATATCATCATTTAAAATATAGTATTTCATTTATCTTCTAAAAAAATATGGAAATAATCATAAAACAATGAAGAAAATGAAACTTTATGTGAAGAAGATATGTGAAGAACAATGTTTTCAATACTATGATTTAAATCTAAAATTAGAGTCAATGAACACAACAAATTGATAAATTAAATAATAAATTTTCTAATATAATCTCTATTAGATGGCCTCGTACAACAACCTGTATATGTTCCACCTATGAATAGACTCCCATGCTTTAGCCTATCTATTACAAATATGTGGGCACTATAAAAACACCAAATCATTCAAAATATATTACAATGGTGAACTAGTTTTCTATAATACTATACCCAAGAAATATAAATCATAGACTAAAATAGTGTAGGTAGCATATATGGTGATGATAATATGGAAACTGTAAAGGGGCGAGTAGCACATCAGTTAGGAAGCCGATTGTGGAGGAAGAGAGGACGACTGCAGATGACGAAGGAGCTTGATGGTGAGGAAAATATTGAAAGGGTTCCATGTCGTGAGGATAGATCAATAAAAGTGAAGTGTGAACCCTAGAACAGATGATAGAAATAAAAAACAAAAGGGGTATCAAAGGAATGGATGAACAATAAAAGATAACGACCAAATTAGTTGGGAAGATAGCTTCTGTGTTTTTCAGGTATAAATGGTGGGAGGGAAAATGTGAGAGGGAACTCTTGGTGTACATATAGAGGGGTAATATAATTAGGAACCATAGTAGGGACACTATAGTGGAAACAAGATTATGAATCATAGGATTCATAGCGGAGGTAAAATGGCGGTAGGAATAGTTGGAGCTGGAATCATTGGAGTGTAGTTGGAGGTGAAATGGGAGTATGAACCCATCGACCAGTGGAAGAACTCATAGAGGGAATCCTAAAATGGAGGGAGGTAGTGGTTTCCAGAGGAGTACCTGGTCGATGTTGAACAAAAAATTAGAGGCATAGGAACAATTGGAGGAGATGGGGGGATTCATGAGAACTAACCCATTTCGTTGGGGAACAGAATCGTGAGGAAGATAGTGATGGTTTGTAGGAACCTTAGATTCGAGGGGAGGGTAATAACAGAGGGAATATTTCATTGGTTTGTGGGAACCCTAGAATGGTGGGGATGGAAATTGAAGCGAGATGATGACACTAGTTTGCGAGATACATAGATAATAGAGGCCCCGTGGGGGATATTGTTTTTGGAGCGAGGAAGTATTGTTTATGGCGATGTGGAAGAATATATGGGTGATACGTAAGCTATAGGGACCCGTCATCAAAATAGAGAATCGATATAAAACCCTAAAACATATTTTGAGGCCATGTTATTTTTATTTTAAATGTGGTGTGGACCAAAACCTTACAGTTGATTAGTTTCCATTAAACAATATCATTCAATCAAGAATTCAGTTGTATCCTTTTGAATCCATCTATGGACATAAGTACTGAAATATGACTTAATAGAATGAATTTGTATACAAAATGATATTGGGACGGTTTTTACTTAAATAAAATAAAGATTTATATAAATATATTAATCAATACATTACAATAGTACAAATTGTAACAGAAATTATTTTCAATCAATCATCAACATGATTTGGATCTAAATGTTGGTGATAAAATGTTACTCTGAATTTATCTATGAAAAAGGTAATTATATATGAAAATAATGGAAAAAATAACTTTGTATTTCATTCTCTATTAAATTATTAATCACATCATGAATGAAGCATATCATTTCAAACATCCATTGAACCAATATTTGTTTCACAACATGTTCTATGTATCTTTTTTAAGGATGAACATACATGACTAGTAACATGTACTAAAAATATGGAATACCACTATTGAATAATTTTTCATAATAATATTACCAAGTGAATATTATAATTCAATATGATAAAGCTCTATGAAACAAGACCAGCGATCTGGTCAATGTTTTTGGGAAAATACAATTAGTTTTAGGATGCTATATGGGAACCTACGATTATTTATCTGTAGACGTTTACTCATTTATTTATATACGAGCAATTAATTTCCGTGGTTATAATCATATTATGGTGGGTGTGGAAAAATATTATATGTTTCTATGAATTATATTTCTTCACATAATTTGTTTTCTTTGATATCTTGTGTTAAATGAATCACAATTTTTTAACAAATAATTATATATTATTAATATTATAATTTAAACACAGATATTATATCCTTATTACCAAATATGGTGGTATGAATAGGAATAAATAAATTAATATCAATTATCGTGGATATATATGAATAAATGATGTTTCTAAAAAGGTACTATTATTTTTAGTTATTTCATCACAAAATTTTTTTTTCTAAAAAACAATATTTTTTTTCTTTTTTTGAAACAAAAATAGAAAATTGGATTTTTAAATTTCTTATATGGTTTTTGTGAAAAATTAAAATTCATTATTTAAATATTAAATGCAAATTTATCGGTCATATAATTGTAAAAAAATTCTAAAATGATTATCTATTTTATGATTAGTAAGAAATAATAAATATTAATAAATAAATATTTTTAATTTAATAAATTTAGAAATATTAATCGTCTTATATAAATAAATAATTTTTGTTTCAATGATTATTTTATTAATCTAATTTATATCATTTTTATTCATTTAATATTTATTATTGATATTAAAACATTCTCTATTTCTGAATATTTTCAATTTACAAATTTTATTCATCATGTATATTGGATTAAATTAAATATAAATTTTTGGACATAAATGAATGGAATTGAAGAAAATTATTTATGAATTTGGATTTTGAATTATTTCAATTAGTTAATAATTTCAAATTCTTTTTTTTGTGAAAATAAATAATAAAAATAATCAAATTTAATTTCAACAATTATTTTGAAATCAGTTTATCTATGGTTAAATTAATAAGATAAAAGAGAAAATGAACTAAATTTTTATATAATCCTTTTTGATGTACATATTTTTCCAATATCACATATAAATATTTATAATAACCCATTTTATAGAATGTGGGATAAGGTAAACCTGGATACATAATATTCTTTCCAAAAATTCAATGTATTTAATCTACTCCACATATTAATGTTCATTGCAATCGAATCTTTTTCAAAGGTCAAAAACCAATTTCCATGGAGAATAACGTAGAAAAAAAATATTCAGTACATCCATACCCACATCTGAGAGGACATAGTGTTATTAATTATCCCGCATAATAAGGCTGTATGTGTAATCCAAATTAGGCTCTTTGAAGAATATATAAAATTCATAAACATTTGTTTTATTCTATATCTTTATCCACATCGGTAAAATAATATTCAACTATATTGATATAATAAAAAAAGTATCTCTAATATAAATTTATATTATTAACTTAACGGAATGACCCACATTTATCTCCTCTTCCATCAAATAAGAAATGAAATCGTTGATCATGTCTATATAGTACTACAACATCAACAACCAATGTAAACTATTTTCCATCAACGCCTCTCATACATGGGGGAAACAATAGATAAAATGGTTAAATATTATATTTAATATATAATTATATTTTGTTTAAATAAAATATCATATATATATATATATATCACAATTTCCATTTTATTCGAATTATATAAAGACATTATTTCATACACAGATATATTGCCTTCTGAAATGATTTTATTTTCTTCCAAATCACACCTAACAAGTAATGTAATATGAATAATTTCAAGGAATATATATTATTTACATGAAATAATATTTACTTTATAAATGTGACATATTATTTACTATTCTTTCACTTCATCTTTTGATAAAATGAAAGCAATGTTCATTCAAACGTATAACCTATTGTCTCCATAAATTGTGTAATTTATTTTCTATCTCTAAATTTTATGTATAAATAAATATACATGTATATTAAATATATATTTTATTTATATCATGATTAATATTTTTTTATAATATGTAACCATGATCAATTTTTTTAGATTAATATTTAAAAAATCAAAACATACATGAAAATAAGTAGTTATCACCCATAATGTGACTTCAAAAAAGGAATTGTTGCTATAATTGAAACAATGATCAAAATTATGTAATAAATTATAATATATATATTATTATTGATATGTAATATACATATAATAACCAATTTTTATTATGTAGGACGTTTCAATGTATATTATGTATGTCGACAGTTTTAGTAAGGTATTTTTTACCCAACTTGACTTCCTTGGGACATATGTTACTTTATGAATCTATCTTGTTTTATGTTTGATATATATTACCATTTACATGTTACATAATATAAATAATTATTCAAATTATATTTAATTTTTCACTAACTTTTTTTCTTTCATGGGGCTTGCGATGAAAATGATACGAAAATGTTAATTTTTTTTTCAATCTAATTTCTTTTTGAAATATTTATTATTATGCTTCAACTATTGAAATAATATTTTTTATCACTAATTTATTAAATTAATTTTATTCCCTATTTGTTATTTTCTAAAAATACATGGTTTAAATTCATCTAAATTATTTATTTACTAATTATTTTTAAATAATGTTTTTAATGATAATCAAATTTATTCCTCTCTTCAGTGAAAACCTATTTTTATCAATATATATGTTTTGAAAAAAAATTCAATCTAGGTTAAATATTCCTATGTAATTTATAAACTCTTTTTTCATTTAATAAAATGTATGAGAAAAATATTCATTCTATTTTCCAAATAATTTATATTTTTTATTTAGAATCATAATGTAATCATGATTTTAACATGGATGGAATCAAAAATATATCCTACCACCCTTAAAGAGCATTGATTTAATGTTTACAATAAAAAATTCCATACTATTATTAAATTTTAATTTCTTAATTAATATTTGGATTAATTTTAGATTTTGAATAAATGATTTCATGTGAAAAATGTATTATCTATAAGAAATATTTATATGTTATATTTCAAAATCACATTTCCAACTATGAAGACTTAATTTGATAGTACATATGATTTTGGTGGGGATATAATACTATGATAAAATCCTTATTCATTATCTGGTAATCTTAATTTTAGAATATGATAACAATTGTAAAACCCTTTTCATTTCTATAAGATATTCTATGAAGAAATGCATTGGGAAAAATACTTATTTTATTGGGTTTTAATTTGACAGCAAGTTCAGTTATCATATGGACCAATATTCACGAAATATTTAATTCATTGGACAAATATATCCTTCCAAATAATTTTATAATTATTAATTTTATATTATCGTAGATTTTACAAGGGTTGTTAATCCAATCAAGAAATAGGATACATGGTAGGTTACCCAATAGTTGAACAAGGATGGATAGATTAACACTCAGATTTCACAATTTAATATGTGGGAATCCAATACATTTGTTTTCTTATTCTAATGATAATTCAAAAACACTATAACATATTCCAATGTTATGATATCTTAGAATATGTACATTTATTCCTTTATGATTAATGTATTATTAATTTCTAGGATTTATTCCATGACTCATGTTAATGATCTATTATATACTGGGTATGGTTTTGAAATTTGATTCGCATGTTCTCATACCCATATTCTCATCGTATACTTATGTGATCATTAATATCTCATATTTACCATATACATCATTTTAGACACCTTATTTGGAATTTTTTCCCTGAGTTATGAATAATTATTTTAAATATGAAAAATATTAAAAATGGTGCAATATAAAAAGAAATTAGTTCGAAAAGATGAAGTTCACCTACGAACTAGTTGTTTATATCACATTGTTTCCTAAATAACTAGACCTAATCAATTCATGAATGAATATTTATATTATGTAACCAATATTCTCTTATTAGGATGAAATATATATGTATTAGATGTTTGGGTATTTACATGATCATTCGCCAATGCTTCTTAAAATATATTAAGTACATGTGATGGTTGGGGAATGAACATACTCAAGAGGTGTATATTGAACACATCATATCCATGATATAGGTTTTCCGGGATTTATATTTTATAGTCCGGCACATTCATGTGATCAAATATCTAAAAGAGGATGATGTATCTAGAACTAATATTTTACATTTTCCAACACTACATTTCATTATTCCATGGAATCGTATAGTGTTAAAATTATTGTGGACCTTAAACCTCTATATATTTTGAGAATCATATATATATATATATTAATTTAATGAATTTTGTTTGAATTTATATCATGTAATTTTTTTTGAACAATATATATCATTTTAGGTATATGATATGGAACCACTACCTTCATCTCAGAATCTAAATTCTAGAATGTCATATTCTTCAATATTTTCCCATTCTGAGACTCCTATGGTTCCATTTGACTGCAATATTGGAAAATTTTGTTATATGATAACTCCATGATGAGATTGTGATTTTCCTAGAATACATAGAAATCTTTTAAAAATGATCTCATACTATACTCTAAATTATTATTCACTATTAATACCAACCATAAATATGAGGGTGATATGATAGGATATACCCATTTCAATATCCAATTAATATTGAAGGATTCTCAAAAACCTCAAGGTATACATCATATCTTAATCAAACATATTTGATAGTGCTACTCAAAATATTATTACTTATAACCTTATATATATCATAGTGATTTTGTCCAGAAAACAAATATTTCATAGTAATTAAATATTATTACAAGAAAAGGTGATCAACTACTACCGATATGGAATTATTTCTGCATTGGGTAATAGGGATTCATATGATGATATAAATAGATGTTTTCCCCATTATATACCAGTATGGTAAAAAAATTTAATATAACCATATAATTATTTCATTCCACATTATGTTTATATCATACAAATTATAAATATAAAAATTCCATGATCTCTCTCTTTATGATATCCCATTTGAATCATTCCATAAATTTTATTTATATGACTGTTCGTCTATTATTAATTGAGGAGTATGAGATATTCACATCATACTATTGTTACTTCCTTAGTTCTGGTAATTATGCGATTAATTTAACTATTCTATACCATATTACACATTGTTAATAGTATTTGAACCCTGTAATATTCATTAACATTTCTTTATAGAACCTCATCACCTTTATTAGACTCCTTGACCATCTCAAGAAGGCCAATTTGAGATGATTTTTGGTTAGGATAGGATGCATATGCTTTTATTAATACCTAATCCAGAATTATCATGTCCAATAATATATGATAACATTTAATCCCCATCATGGATCATTTTTCAGGAAATATTATACTCAAACTATCTAACACTTTGTTTTCTATCCTGGGGCAAGAATTTCCAAAAATGGTCTTGATGGAAGACCATCCATGAGACCCAGGTATACATAGAAGAAAATATATTATATGTTATAATATTTTACAAGAATATTTATAAATAAATGGGTAAAAATCATCATATTTCAATGAATATGTTCCTATAAATGCTGTTATCATTTGGAAATAACTGGAAATCATCCTTGATACCACATGGAGGCGAGTTTAGGGACTATCTCATCTAATATATAATTCATTCACGACACAAATTTTTATTCCTAAAAAATATAATATTAAAAGATCATGGAATCCCCTTTTATTGGGAAATTAATAAATAAACTTGCTCATTGTCTATCTTCTTTAATTTAGAAACTTTGTCATTCTAGTCTTTCTTAATGTATATTTGAATTGATAGAGAGACTACATGTGGATATAATTTAATAAGATGACGGTCTTGGGAACTAATGAAAATAGTAAATGAAAAGGACATTAAAAAATTTCAATAAATATTGCATTTTTTTGGGGTTTTCATTCCCCAAGTGTTTCTAGATTCAAGCCACATCAGGCGGAGAAATGAGCGGTATATTGTAATTGATCTCCCTTATAAAAATTGTGGTGAATCATGGATTATTTAAGTCTAGTGGCGGATGGATATAGTCTACCCATTCTATATATAGCTTCCCTTCATATCAGATTTATAATAATTGTATCTATAGAGAGTTTGTACATGTTGCGATAGTGGTTTTCTTGTTTTCAAGATGAAGGATCGTTTCTGCCTCAAATTTAACTAGTATTCTATATCAGAAAGAAATATTTTCATTCTCTAAATTTAGGAATTCATAAAATTTATTATTATTGTGTAGGTTATATCTCTAAAATATTATGGTGGGTCAATATTATAATTAATTGTATTTGGGGTCCTCCTACCTCGTGCCTAAAATATTGGCCATGAAGGACATGATATTTTGATGGAGGATGACCCCTTTATACATCATCCATTAGGGTCAATATTTATCATTGATTTATATGGTGATTTTTTTGTATTCATTAATATAAAAATGTAAATTAATGATTTTAATATCTTTTTTTTATATTGAGACTTAATACAGTTCAACATGATCAGATATTTTGATTCACTTGTCGATGGGGCAATGAGGGTGTATATGTATCTCCATTGGACCCATGCTTCCCAACGTATGTCATTGTTTACATGTGTGTGTACTTATTTGATTATTTTTATGGTTTGGTTCCAATGTTTAGGATTGATTTTTATGAAAATTTACTATTTTAATATCCTAATTCCTCTAATCACCATTAGTCTTTGTCATGATGAAATTAAAGGTGGTTGGGTATTTAGAGGAGCGTTAATCATAAATGGGACAATTAACATTATTGTAAAATTTCATCCATGACATTGGACTAAGATGGAGTGAATATATCTTCCTTATACCCTAAATTTTAAATGGGGATAGGCCTCTTAAATGATCTAAAAAATCATGGATAGGCATTCAAACAAGAAATGTTTCAATGATAGTTGGTAACCATATGATTCAAGGGGGTGAACTAGTAGGAGTGAATCAATTTGAAGATTCAAAAAAATAAAAATCCATGATTTGTCTAGGGATTCCAGGGTAGTCATTATAGTGGTATCAGAGTAATAATATTTTTATCCATTGTTTTTAGTGTAGGAACAATGTGCAGTAATCAATAAGGAACAATGTGATAGAAATGTTTGGGGTGGAATGGGACCATAAAATGATCAGTGGATATGATATCCAATAATATTTCCTCGTATTTCAATTTTTCAAAATTTTAATCCAATATATTATCATTATAGGCCATTATTAAAATTAGTTTACAGATCAAGGGAGGTATCCATTCAAATCTTCTTGATTTTTGATTATCGTCCAAATATGGAATCACATTATCAAATCATTACTTAAATGATAGATTTTCATTTGTTATTGGGGGTAATTGTTTAGATTAATAAATATACGATGGGGTATCTATAACCTATTACTAATAGATATGGTCATTATACACTTTTGGGTTGATATTATGCTCTATATCATCATGGGGAACCATTCCAGATACATACATATTACCTAATCCCAAGTTTGAGGTAGAGATGAGGGAAGGTTGGGGTCATAGGGACTGTCATGACTCGACATGACATGGACTAATCCATGAATACCCAAACCCCGACTCCATCATGCTATGGGATTTAGTGAAACACTATCTAGGAAAATCAGACACGTGGGAGGATTTATCTACTGGTACCAATAAGATAATAACATCAAAAATTTCAATGAAACAGTGCAAAGATAACATATCTTAATCTCAAAATTCATGAATACATCATTCACACAACAAGAGTACTATAAACATACTTAATGTTTATAAAATTAAAAATATAATACCAATATCAAATGAAAAGGTGTTCAACCATCTCAGATGGTGGGTATCATTATAAAATGCATCATCTAAAACACCGCACAGCTATGAACCAGTATACACCAAGGTATATCTGTCTCACTATGCTCCACCCTCACTGGGATCTACTACGAATCCCTCGAATAGAATGTAATATACTAAATAGAAAAAATATGTGGGAAAATACAATGTAGGGGTGTGAATAAAATTACCCATTGTGATACACAAAAACACAAAATAAAGGTGAAACTAAAAGGAAATAGTCTACTCGACCCATCTTGAGGGAACCATAGAAAGATTTAAAATCTATCTGAACCACTACTCATATGTACCTAACAATTAAGATCTATCTACATGGTGTGTTGATACAGATATGAGACAACACTATAAGGACACCTAAAATCCCCCAAGTTATACTCAACATAGAATCCCAATATCATGATGAACCAACCTCAAAGATATCCACATGATTATTCTCGATGTCTGATAGAAAAAATCACCTAAGAGAACAGACCTCTTGTGGCCTACTATCACATATGAATCAAATGAGCGATAGTCTCCCTCAAGAACATACATACAAGTCCATGTCTAATTCCTAGAACGAGATATCCCATAACTACTATAATTCATCCCATAACTACTATAATTCACCCTTTACATGTTCATAACAACCCATGTGGATTGCCCTCCCCACACCACTACTCATAGTTGAGAGAGCTCTACTACATCGAATACACCACGTTCATCCTATATAAATAGATATTAAATAGGTACAAAAACCATTCTATTTCTCTGTAGTCGAGGGAGTAAAAGATCATAATAATACCACGAACATGTATAATTCAAATAAAAAGATTCACAATCCCCATTATATTGAGGAAGAATAAATTACAATCTAAAAGTTTTATATAACCATTTGATGGACCCACTCCATGTAATATCACCCCAATGCCTATGGAGCTCCATCACCAGTGTAGGAACACACCACTCTATAAATTGATGAATGGGAGTACTACATCATAGATAAATGACTCACACACTTTGTGTATGGGATTTATTACTCTACCAACATGCCCCCAATGGGGAACCAACTCCATGTCTTGATAGTGGAGGGTTGACACTAGAGTGGACCCACACCCTGGTATGATAGTAGAGAACCATATATTCAATCTTGATAACTATGGGGAACCCTCAACCTAACATGATATTTGAGTATCAACCCTATTAATGAGTACCTATAACCAAAAATGATAGGCCAGTACTGTCATTTAATGTATTATTATGTATGGAGGAGCCAATCCATATATGACATGGGAGAACAAAATCCATGAATAGTGAACCGCACTCTATAATGAAACGGGTGTACCAACTCTATTGATGGAGGTCCCCCAATGTAACGCTAAATGTGATTACCCACTCTATCATTAAAATGAGAATGAAGCCCCCACACCCATATACAATACGAGATCTCCATCTCTATCTATGTGAATATTACGGGAACATGATCCCTATTCCAATAGGGTATTACCATCCCAGACAATACAAATCCATGGGTATTGGACATTCATCCACTATTGTGGAGTTCTATTTATTATGTTTAAAGTGTATTCGGGAATCCAGTGCCCTATCATGGTAGGGGATAAATAGTCAAATCATTTTTATGATTATTAAATCCATGATCCTAAATTGGTTAAGAATTGATGGAAGGAATATCAATCTCATCAAACCACAAGTCGAATCACTAACTTCGGTAGGGGACCCATACCCTATTATGGTAGGAGGGATTTCCTCTACCAACCTATAGTGGATATGGGACCCCATCTTGAGACACCATGTTATAGTACTTAACAGAATCTCATTATTGTGTTCTTCTTGAATCATTGTGCACAATATAGCACCTCAAATGCAGTGTAATGATCCAATCATGCTACTTTGTATCTCCGAATCCACCAAGGATGATACAATCGCACCAAACATGAAAAAACATCTAAGGATATGGTACCCACATGACTAGTTATGATCACAAATGTTTTTGATATGATTTATTGACTTCTAATTAATAAGTACATTTATTATACTATGGTCCACACGATGTGTGACACTATACCAACACTAGGTAGTGTCCTGTTCAACATGTATTGGTTGGATATGTCTGATTACAATGAATGTACATCATTTAAATGGTGTGTCTTTCCTTTCTTGGGCTATGTCTTTGACTAAATCCCAAGTCCATATCGGGAACCCTCAGGCCTTGTATAATAGTAGTGTACTCACACATGCCCATGACCCCTAAAAAATTTACACTAGTCCATTTGTAGTGGACACAGTTACTGGGATCACTAAATGGAATGTATGTATGGAATATTTAATGTATTCCAAATAGGTTAACTTACCCAAATGGTAATAACATGTGATGGTTGCATTTTCACAACACATTGGGCAGCCACCTGAAATTCTCTAGTTTTCTTCGAAACCCATTGACTGACTCCCATAGTTTCTCTATCAGTTGGTTACAAGAACTGAAGAATTAATGAAAAAAGAAAAGATGAAATAATACACAAATACACATACCTTCTTGTAGAAATTTTAAGCTTCAAGATCATAAGGATGATATTGAGATGTTGAAGATCTGTTCAGTGATAATTGGTGCAAAAATGGAGCTCGATGCCTCATACTCTACATGATTTTGACTTGAATTCATCAATTGAAATAGAGGAAGATATTGATACCCATTTTTTATGTCTATGAATGGGTGGGGGATTCTAGTTTACTTTTAATAAAATAATATTAAATCACCCACCAATGTGTCATCAACTGAGAACCCAATGCTAATAAATTTATGTCTTCAAATGGGTAACACAACCTTTAAAACACATTAACAGTCTCTAAATTATTATCCAATACAACTATGTTGATTTTTTCCAAATTTAAAATAGAACAATGTGAATGTGATAATATATATTAAATTCTTTTAATATTCATGCATCTGTGCTCTTAGGGCCATACAATCCTTCATGGATTTAGATCATAGATTTATAGATATTTTTAAAATATTCTATACACATACAATAAAAAATAAACTGAATAATTCCTACATTTTTTATTTTTTTGAAAATAATGAAATTATTGGAATAAACAGAAAAACTGGGTTTTACACAAGGACTCAAATTGCATTGACTTATCCCAATGGTTTCAATGCTGCCTAAAAGATTTTACATAGGGGAACCACAAATTCCAAACCACACTAAAAATATGACTCAAACCATGTAAAAATTATGTATCAAATAGGGAACTCATATCCATAGATATTATAAGAGGTAAAAAACCATGCAACATGGTCTATCTATTGTCATAGGGGCTATAGGAAACCCCCCTCACTAACAACATGATGATTCTAATATAACAATTTAGTTCCCATATACCCATGCATGAACATCACCACTGAAACTCTAGTAATCTTACAACAAAAATTAATAGGGTAACATATAGACCCACCCCTAACACACATGTCAATGGAAATCATCCACCACACCTCCAAACTATCAACTATATAAGGCACTAACTCACCAACATGGTAATTTTTTATTCAATAAGGATTCCTCCCAGTGGTGGTAGCATTCCTCTTATTTTTGTGTCTGATGATATATCAAATAAAACCAACACATATATCTACCGACTCCCATTACTAAATTGAGAAACCCTTATGAAGATGTGGAAGGAAAATAGAACATCACTATAGTCTATAATAATACTACTATTAAAATTCGAATGGAAATAGATTGCACCATTATTCCTCTTAGATTCCTCCAATTCATTGGTCTATATGGCCGATATTTGTCCCTATATCCACCATCTATATTATCTAACACTAGAGAGGACCACCTTTTGGGGGTTGTGGAAATATCTAGAAATTTCTTGAACCTACTACTACTCTACCCGCACCTATTCCATCTGGTACACCATATGAAACTACCAGATCCAAATGTTTCATCTTCTAGGTTCTTCCAATGACCATCTCTATCATAGTAGCATGGTCTATCAGACAACATCATAAAGGATGAAACTATCCTTCAGATGTGTAACATTTACATTTTTGTTGCTGACTACGTACATGGAACACCTCTAGTACTATAGACCCAAGTGTCAAAGATTATGCATCATTATGTCTAATGTGTTCTGATCTAATCAACATCCACCTTTCAGCTACTACATTGGAATTTGCTCCATTGTCAACACTATCACCGAGATCCTCACGACCATACAATAGGAAACTAGTACCACAAGATCTCACATCAGTTCCCCAGTATAAGATGGAATTCATAAGGATACCACTCATTCATGAATGTCTATTTGGGGATCCTGATCAATTTTTCATGACATGTAAAATGGTTCCTAATCCATAGGCTTGGATTATTTTTAGAGTTTATTGGTAATCTCATTGTACTATTCAATGGTCAAAATACCATAATAAAGATGCCAAATATCCAAGATACGCACCAAAATCAATGAGTATGGATAAAAATATTCCCTTACGATACACTCAAACTCCACCTAAGTGAGTATCACCTTTTAATTTTTTTGTGTCACTAGACTCAACCATCGACATGATGATCCCTAAAAAAATTTCAAGGGACATCATTAGATTAAGAGGTTTCCACATAATTCAGAATATTCATGTGTCTACCTCATGCAAGCCATCAACTGGTTGGGGTTTTAGATCACCTTGAAAAATGGTATTTCTATTCCTCTAAAATAAATGCAGGATACTCTACCTCTGCACTTCATTAGCATGAAATTATGGCACTGACTACATTACCACATGTGGTGGATCAACTAAAGGACCCCCTTAGGGTAAAAACCAATTACCTGTGACCTGCACTAAAACCACATCATTTGGATAATCATCATCAAAATACCTTTGAGGAACCCTGTATAGATTTTAATGTGTTGTAATCCTAAAATATAATTTGTAACACACCCCGATCAAAGATTATACCTGGGAGATAGCGCCAATACAATATGGAACCCACAATATAGTTTTATATGTTGCATGAACCAATATTTTGATGTGACATGTTCCCTACTGAAACAATTAAAAAAGTAGGTTATTAGATTCCATTAGAATTGATACATGATCTGGCACCCCAACACGTTATTCTCAACCTAGAAATCCATACTCAAAACACTTTAACAATATAGATTTTCCAACCAGAGCAATTTAATTTCATAACAACCTCTAAATTACGGTCCCAATGTGGATCATAATTTGATACCTATATTTCATGACCTACACCAATGAGGCATGAGTCAAAACTACACAAAACAACCTCTAGTATGATAGTGTATGGCTTCCAATACCAAGTAAGAAAAAAATATACACATGTGGCCATATCCTATTCCACCAATTTTCATTCACCCACATACATCTCTATTAAATAGTGAAGAAAAAATATAATTGAAACAAAAAAAATGAATACAAACATCAATCCCAAAACAAGATTACAACAGAAGTACTGAATGGATAAAATGTGAAAATAGAATCCCACATAATAAGGTAAAATTGGAAAAACTCATTAGATAGAGGTGATAGATGTCCAATTCATCATTAAGAACACTCCACCGATATGCATGTGTAAACACCACAATAGTTCTGGCTTACAATTCCATGCCTTCTCTAGGTCAACTGATAACTCTGTCAATATACCTTTTTTCAAAAGATGTCACAACAAGTGTGGTAAAATATTGTACTTGGGTGGTTATATAGATAAAAAATAGGATCCCCAAAACCAACATTAAATGGATAAAATGAATGGAAGAACTTTTCATGACCCAACCAGTGGGAACCTAAGAGATGGATAAAATCCATCTCTTCTACTCCTTGGTTTTACATCAGTAGTAATATTTGTCTAGATGGGTTTTCAATATAGATACAATAAAACACCACAAGGAGACCCAAAAAAAATAAACTCAGTAATGATGCCACATTTCATGAGGTACTAACTTCATATCTTGACACTTGATTCTATAGTATTTTCAAAGGTAACTCTAACTCTATAGTAAACACCCTTTTAGTACTACCATCCCCAAGAGAACAACTGAGATATTCTCTCCCTTTAGAACAACCCTCCATTTCCATGTATTCTTCCCAGCACCAATGGTCTCATCATCGCTGTCGTGAACCCATTGAAAATTCATATGAACCCATGTGATGATTCTTGGCCCTCACCACTACACATAGTTGATAGGTTTCAAATCCAGTCTATAAACCATGTGATTCCTCTTTAATGAGAATGTAAGGAGGGAAATGCACTTAACCACTACCCTATAGGTGAGGGATTAAAACATCCACACCATAAAATTAAATGTTTTATGTACTCTTAAGGTTAGGCCCTCACCTCAAAACATCTAGGGAGAATTAAATCATAACCATATGCCACATATAACTAGTGTAGGGGCATGCTCTTTATAAATTCACTACATAGACATGGAAGAATTATCAGTTGTAGATGGCCCATTTAGTAACCGAAATAGTTGACATGGGAGTAATAGTCCTTATATTGTGTCCCACACCCTATTTCTAGAAAAGTACCAACTATACCAACATTCTCAAAATGGTGTACAAGCTCCCTGAAATGATATGGGTGTTCTGGCCACATAGAGGGCATGATACCATATATTATGCAGGAATGATAAATATACCTAGTTAATCTATTTGGGTATACCACAATCTATCATAATAATGGAGTACTGACACCATTATAGAGGACCCAAAGCCATGCATAATAGGGTATTAGTGAATCTAACATTATGATCACTTTTGGAGAACCCACTACCTAATACAATTTGGAATTTCCAAATCCAATATTTTAGGAACTACACACTTGAATGATATGGCTGTTGAAAATATCATGATAGAGGACTGACAACATTGCACCTTTGGTGTGTAACGAATCTACTATCACAATTATTATATAGTGAACAATTCATAATACATAATGGGAATACCATATTAATCATTAGAAATGATATGAGGCACACACATCCCAATCAAATAACTGATTATTATCCTCATGAGAAATAATCCATGAATAGAGGAAACATGCCAACTTTTGGGGAGTTAAACATCTACTGATTTGAGTGATAAGTTAAAAAAACAATGAGATGATATGTGAGTACTAGTCCCAGAGTCTCTTAGATAACTCAAACTATGCTTCAATATAAGTCAAGTATCACCGGATGAAATTTCACACCTATCACACCACACGTGACATCACAATGTTAGGCCGAGTATATGCACCCAATAATAATATTGGAAGAAATATCATCCATTCACATGATTCTAGTAACCTTATATCATTATATTCATGGGATGTGAACTGACTCTGACCTCTATTGGGAGATCCTATTTAATTACCATCCATTTTCAAGAATTATTTGTAGCTTATTACTCAAATAACACAATGTCAGAAATATAAATCCACCATGGAGGATCCCCTCTCATTTTATGTAGAAAAATACTATTGATAGGATTGAATAATTCCAAATTCCAAGAAATGAATATAGTTATGCCCTATGTGGATGTCTCCACTAGATGCACATGATGTGTACTAGGGTCCATAAGTTGTGTGATTCCACCCCAACACTTGGATAAGTCCCCTGATGTATGTCTTCATTGATCATTTTATATTCCATTACAAGTATGATTTATAGGTGGTGTGTATCACCCCTATTGAGAAATGTCCATTTCTTTATCATAATATCATGTATGGTCCCTATTTTACTGTATCTGAGTCATGTATCCCCAGATGTTTGTGTCCCCTAACATGTCTTCCCAAGGAAAAGTCACATGGCCACACAACCTGGGATCATTGGGTAGTGTGTAAATCTTATACATAGTGTAGCTCCCAGAGAACATATTCCACGAATTGGAAGAACAAATTTAATAAAAAAATTTAGTACACACATTTTGATCAGGATTTTCATGTATGAATTAACTGTAAGCCACACAAAATTCCCTCATTTCATAAAAAATGAGATATCAACCCACAAAAGGTCACTAACGGTTTTATAGAAACTATAAAACCATAATATAATATATAGAAAGATGGATCATTCCTTAAAACTATAATCTTTCTACCACATTAAGAGTATCTCAGGTTATAGGTTCAACATATTTTTTAATAGCTATTAAAGATTCATTTAGTGATAATCGATTCCAATAACATTCATTGATGATAGCTCATCCACTAGATATGGACTCGTGTTAATCCATTTAAATTAGAGAGACTCCACATATCCCTATATAAACATGTGAAGTCGTTTATAGAGAATTCGTGTTCATTTATAGTAAACATATATCAACTCACCGTTAAATGTGTACTCGTCCGAGCACTGAATGAAAAATAATTATGTTGTTCCTATGGAAAAATCCACATTCATAACTCAAAAACTAAAAAAAATAAATATTAGAATACTCTCATTTTTTGTTTGAAATTTACAATTATAATGTTCTAACATGACAAAAACAATATTTCTAATATCACCACATCATTGCTATCTAGGCCACAGAATTGTGCACATACTCATCTCTTATCTTCAGCAACATTCCTTGAAATATTACGACATCATAGATGATAAAACATGAGTCACTATAAGTATATAATTATAGATAAACAATGGATCTAATATGTGACATCCAACACATTCATGAACATACAGATGTACTTTGAGAAATTATAGATCCCAACCATTGGGATAATCACTCTCAACTGATGGGATCCTACCACAACATTTGATAGTGGAGGAGGATGAATATATATTTACCCATATATAATGTCTAATAATTTTAGTATGGTTATTTCTAAGGCTTTCACTATGGATCCTCGCCTCACATTTCATCAGGATTTTGGAATTTCCTTATTACCTATCAATCATTGGACAGGGGAGTAGTCAAATTTGGAATCACTTTTTGTTTGGACTCTAGAACATTGGACACTTGTATTATTACTCATATGAGTGATTCTTGTGTAGGAATATCAGGCATGGAATCCGAGGCATCCCATGTCGATCACATGGTATCTGATTCTTATGTGACGTCTTTAAAGGTTTTCCTTAGGCATCCAATGTTAATCACATGGTAGCAGTGTGACATGTTGCGATTTTAATGTCATTCGAAGAAAATGTGAAACTAATAAAAAAATCATATGAAGGTAGATCAAATATATACATAGCTATTAATGATCACCCATATGGGTTTCCAGATGAATGAATCGAAACACCCATAAAGGTGGACCCGATGCGATGTGTTTAATAAAGAGAAGCGTTCACATGGTGAAAACTGATATTGACACCTTTAGGGGTGGATTAGGGGGGTTCACCCCTATGTGTGGGAAGTCAAGAATTATATTTGGTCAGGACTAAACCTCAATGTGGAATCCTACATACACTATTTGAGAAATATGAATCAATACCCATATACTTCAATGAATGTTTGAGATACCCATACGCTTCTAGGAGAAACGATGAAATGGAATGTGAATATGTGTAGGAACAACCTAGATGAGTGGCATTATCTCACTAGGATGTGTTGTCTCGAGTATAATTAGGATGGATATAAATGAGTATTTGGGTTAAATGGATGCAATAGATGTGGTGTTTGGGAGTGTTGGGTTTGTGAATTTGAGAGGCTTCCTACGTACCCACCCCAAGGGGAAGGTATCTAATCAGCTATATATATAAGAGGTTTATATGGTTGGGTATCATGCATGAGATCCACCTATTTATAGGGAAATGTTTGTGTATTTTTTATGGATGCTTCCTATATAGTTTGGGAATGATGGTGCATACACTATGAGGTATTTCCATAATACATGTTGGGTTTTATGCATGGAGTTGGCCCATATAGTGATTGGATATCATGGCCATTGATATCCTTTAATAATAAATGAGTAAAACACAATTTAGGAAACATGAGGAAGCAGTAAACTAGACTCTTATGTCACGAAAGATGAGGGGGTGTGTGGATTTCACATTGAAACTGTAAAAGGAAACCATGAAAAAAATCTAATGGGATAGGGATGAAAGATTGAGAAAATGGTATGTGGGAAGGTGAATTGTTCACATACATTATTAAATATTATAATGACTATATCATTACATGAGAGGAGGATATCATTCTCTTTCACTCATTCACGGGTACATACTATACAAGACTCATAGGATGATATCATAGTTTAATTTTGTGTGTTGAGGAAAGTTGTGCTAGGCATATTGGTTTCTTATAGCTCATATGTGGGGTGGGGTGGGGGGAATATTCCACACCACTTCGGATTAAATAACAACCAGTCATAAAAAAAATAGATGGCTTTGCCTCAACAACACTAGTTTTTAATGATTTGGAGGAGTGACTAAACATGAGTTCCATGGTAGAGTGAATATGATGAAAAAGATACATTAGAATAAATATTTTGAAACAAAAATGTGAAAATGATTATTGGGATTAAATTAAAGTGTATTGGGCCACAAAAGTGTGTGGAATGGGTCACATAAGGACTGAAGGATAAAATGAACCAATCTGGGATGGGTGGGGAGTCTTGGATTACTCAACCTTTATGAAGAGTTGTTAGAATAAGGTAGGAAACCTAACGAGATCCTAAATCATAGTTGATTTATAGTTTAATAGTTTTTCTTGAAACTAAGTATTCATGAAACATGGTAACCCTTCCCTGACATAAATTACATGACCATAAAATGTGTGCCTCAAAAAAGTTGAATGCATTCCATCACCTGAAGTAGGTTTAAGGGTCTCACTTTAATGAAAAGTTCATAGGCCATCACTAAATTCATCTTCAAAATAAGAGGATGTATCTAGGAACATGTGAAAAGTGGTTTCATGATTCTAGAATACCATTACAAATCCATTTTTTGTGATTATTTTTGTGCTTAACAAATTAGGATCAATCTAGAAGTCAAAACCTTTGGTATCCGACCATTTAATGTGGAATGAGTCTTGTATTTATAATGAAAAGTGTACCATGATTCTTATATGTGGTTAAATGAGAAAAAATAATATTCTCAAAAGACACAACCATTGTCATACACATGGAGAAAAACATCCACCCTTTTGGAGATCACATAGAACCATCAGACTTATGGAGAACTCTATCAGGGAATATCTCATTCACTATGGTTGTGGAGTTCCATGAAGGGTCACTGTAGACCAGTTCTTTAAGAGTGATTTTTCTGTGGTTATGGTTCAAATTTACATTCAAATGGCTATGTCCTCCTTGAACAATCCCAAGGAACATATTTAGGTTATACAAAACATTCCCCAATAGAATGAGTGGTGATGGAAAAAAGGAAGGTCTTATTACGAGGGAGACTCTCCAAAATGTTATAGAAAATGCTCAGATTAATAATGAATATTCATGATGATCGATCTCAATGATGTCCCATGATGTTTTCTATCACTGAGGCCTTCATAATTCTCCAGTTCATGTACTAATATAAATTTTGTGGGTGGGGGACCTCCAAGACACTTAAAATCAGCAGAATAATTCTGAAATTTATCTAGGATTGTGAAGCTCATTACTTTTATGTTCTATTTATCTACCAATTCAAATTTTTGAACCAAAGATCATATTTTATCCATGAACAATACATTTCGAGCCAAAAAACAAATCTTTTAATGACCCAAAAATTTGAATAATATTTGTTTCCTACATTTGTGTGTTATTTTATTTTATACTCAACAAAACTATATAATTTAATTAATGATGTGAGTATAATTAAAATAAGACTGTTGGGTTTCAACTATTATATGACCATTGGTCAATATGAATGATAAACTATACTTTTAGGATTATTATTATTTTAAATAAATAAAATTGATCATTCTTAATTAAAACAAAAAGAAGATTTGATTTCCTCTTCCAATACACTCAGACTCTATGAAGCCCATGTTTTAGAGATTGGGATGTGAGTAGAATCCCTATGATTTGCATTGGGCCAAGCCAAATCTGAACATCTACATGTTAAACATGAATGGAATCTCTTATGTTTGATGGTCAAGAAGAGAGAAATAACCACTCGGAAAATGGTTTCTATGACGCCCCAAAATTCTATCACCATTTCAGACCTTACACATGGGTATTATGCATGTGTTATGAGGGTCTATGTAACGAGGCCTTGGTTACATTGTGTAATCATTTTTTATAAATAAAATTATTATTTCTAATCATGGTATGTTTTTTGAATTTCAAATGTTAAAATAAATATAGGATGAATATACAGAAATTCCATATTTTTGGTGAATTTCGAAAAAATGGTATTTTAATTTATTTTGGTATAATTTAAATAATTAATAACTTGAAATTATATTCAAAAAATGGGCTTCTACAGTTGTGATCATTAAGAAATTTACATTCTAATAAAATAAACTTATTTTTTTTAATATTAAAGTATAAATAGTAATATTACCTTTATGAATAGTAGTGTGTCTAATGGAATATTAATCTCACTTAATTAGGTATAAATATAATTTAGGCATCGTTAATGGTAATGTGATATAATATGTATATGTAGATAACTATTTCATAAATTATTAGTAAGGTATTAGTAATTTTTTGAGTAAATAATTTGTTTTTAGTAAAAAATAAATATCTCAGAATTAGAATAATATTTTCATGACATGGATTTATTTTTTGAATTTGGAGTATCAATATTATGGAAGGGTTAATTTATAAGATTTTTATAAAATGTTTTGTTTTTCGGTGAATATTAAAAATACATTTTTTTTAGTTTTAGTGTGTTTAATGGAATCATTAATGATGTATTCATTATGTAATAAGTCTGATCAACTAGTGTAATATAATATATATAATGACTTTACCCATGTGGCCAATTCCATGGAAAAAATACCATGGGAGAGCCCATGGCTTTTCAAATACCACAAATGAGGTGTCCCTTGGAACTTAACAAAACATTCCCTCAATTTTTCTATAAATACCAACTCATTACTTCATTAATTTCATTATCAATTCCTCCTCACTGAACCTCTTGAATTTTTACCACCCAAGGAGTACTTCCAGGGTTCCCTCATTCCCCCCATGGTCCAATACTCGGTGTTTTTTAAGTTACTCTTCTAAGTAAGGGAACCCATTACCCTCCTCTTTTAGTCAAGACATCCTTATATGTAATATGTTATACTTTCCACATTACTATGTTGGGTTATGTTATTATATGTTATTATTTATGTCCATTTTATGTCCAAAATATGAGAGACTCTTTCCACTCTCATGAACTGATTCTTATTTATTTTTATGTTATGTCGTTAAGCAGTAGAATATTTGTAAAAGAAATCACATATTCTCTTTTCTTTGAAGTTTCCGATTCATATTTTATATCATTAAAATATATATACCATGAACTTATATTCATTATATCATGTCCCTATATATTATTATGAGCTATCTATGAGTTTTGACCCTTGTCCCCTCTTCTTTTAATGTTTTCTTAAACCATGTTGTATAGCTGTTATGCTGGAAAATTTTCATCTCAAAATCTCTCTGTTGTTCTCATAAAATTATATTATTTATGTGAATATTCAATAATATTTAATTAAAAAGGGTATTCATAAATAAATAAAAATGATATATTTGATTTTTGAATTACCATACAGAAAACCATTATTCACTATCCTTGGGTTATAGGTGATATACTGCTCTAGTTTTTACTTACTATTCAAAATGTCATCATTTTGATAAGAAACCAATTTATTTTATTCTAATTTTCCTATTTAAGAAATTATTATTATTATATATGTATCTCACAAGATAATAAATACATAGTAAGATTTCTCCTTGATAACACTCCAATTCACTGGGTAAATATTTAATCACTTGAGATTAAAAGTTTTATGATACCTTGGTAATTTTTATGAAACCATGGGGATGGACCTGGGTGATATTTTTATAGATGTATAAAATTAATTATTTTTCCACATATTAATGATACAATTCACATTATTATAATTATTAAATTCACCTTTTTCCATTTTTAATGTCTCTATGATTTTCACCATGTTCTTATTGATATCAAAAGTAAACGGTTTCCCTACATTTATGTTACTGGGTCGTCTGCTCACCCATTCTTTTGATGTATGTCTCCAGGATATGAGATGATGTAATTATATATAGGATAAACCTATGATGAATCTATTAATGAAGACTAGAATGTTGTTTTATTCTATCATTTAATATGTTCTTGATTTCCAAGACACTAGACTTTAAAGATCCTCTTTTTGTAATATGTAATGAAATGTGAGATAAAAAAATGGAGGGATTCCATAAATTGAGTACACTGTGAATGCCTCATCATGAACCTATCGGTTTAGAAGGATCTATATACGCCACATTTCATTAACATGGCTCACAAATGACCTCTACAAACTATCGTGAGGAAACAACTATGTCCCAGATTCAGTGGATGCTTAGTGACATACTCAGTACATCCTTACTAATGATGTAATAAGATGGTAAATGGATGAAAACATAATGATTGGGGTATATGTCTGAAGAAGATCAGATCTACAATCATTTAATGACATATTTAAGAGGCTTATATACAATATCCTTTGTGTAAAAACCATTTATAGTATGGATTATGTCTCGGAGACAACTTATTCAATCAACTTACAATAAAAAATGATGCATCCTATTGGTTCAGATAAACACAAGGGAAATACTCCTGGCATAGAGAGACTTATGGATACATCTAAAAGGATCACCCATATAACATAACTAATAATTTTGATAAAAAAATCAACAATATGAATGGGTAATCCATATAATGATGACTCTCTCCCTCAATACAAAAATGTCATCCAAGTGGGATTGAAAAACATGGAGAAAGTATTGAATGATAGTTTGTATTGTTGCTTTGTAGGAAGATTCATGGGATAAGGGGATTAGGCCTGTTGGGAATGTCTGTCAAGTGATGATTTTGTGTTAGAAATATTAATAGTGTTAAATAAATAAATAATTTTTGTTTCAATGATTATTTTATTAATCTAATTCATATAATTTTTATTCATTTAATATTTATTATTGATATTAAAACATTCTATATTTCTGAATATTTTCATTTTACAAATTTTATTCTTCATGTATATTTAATTAAATTAAAAATAAAATTTTGCAAATAAATGAATGGAATTGAAGAAAATTATTTATGAATTTGGATTTTTATTTATTTCAATTAGTTAATAATTTCAAATTATTTATTTTGTGAAAATAAATAATAAAAATAATCAAATTTAATTTCAACAATTATTTTGAAATCATTTTATCTGTGGTTAATTTAATAAGATAAAAGAGAAAATGAACTAAATTTTTATATAATCATTTTTGATGTACATATTTTTCCCATATCATATATAAATATTTATAATAACCCATTTTATAGAATGTGGGATAAGGAAAACCTGGATACATAATATTCTTTCCAAAAAATCAATGTATTTAATCTACTCCACATATTAATGTTCATTGCAATCGACTCTTTTTCAAAGGTAAAAAACCAATTTCCATGGAGAATAACATAGAAATGAAATATTCAGTACATCCATACCCACATCTGAGAGGACATAGTGTTATTAATTATCCCGCATAATAAGGCTTTATGTGTAATCCAAATTAGGCTCTTTGAAGAATATATAAAATTCATAAACATTTGTTTTATTCTATATCTTTATCCACATCGGTAAAATAATATTCAACTATATTGATATAATAAAAAAGTATCTCTAATATAAATTTATATTATTAACTTAATGGAATGACCCACATTTATCTCCTCTTCCATCAAATAAGAAATGAAATCGTTGATCATGTCTATATAGTACTACAACATCAACAACCAATGTAAACTATTTTCCATCACCGCCTCTCATAGATGGGGGTAATAACAGATAAAATGGTTAAATATTATATTTAATATATAATTATATTTTTTTAAATAAAATATCATATATATATATATCACAATTTCCATTTTATAGGAATTATATGAAGACACTATTTCATACACCGATATATTGCCTTCTGAAATGATTTTATTTTCTCCCAAATCACACCTAACAAGTAATGTAATATGAATAATTTCAAGGAATATATATTATTTACATGAAATAATATTTACTTTATAAATGTGACATATTATTTACTATTCTTTCACTTCATATTTTGATAAAAATGAAAGCAATGTTCATTCAAACGTATAATCTATTGTCTCCATGAATTGTGTGATTTATGTTCTATCTCTAAATTTTATGTATAAATAAATATACATGTATAATAAATATATATTGTATTTATATCATGATTAATATTTTTTTATAATATGTAACCATGATCAATTTTGTTAGATTAATATTTAAAAAATCAAAACATACATGAAAATAAGTAGTTATCACCCATAATGTGACATCAAAAAAGGAATTGTTTCTATAATTGAAACAATGTTCAAAATTATGTAATAAATTATAATATATATATTATTATTGATATGTAATATACATAAAATAACCAATTTTTATTATGTAGGATGTTTCAAAGTATATTATGTATGTCGACAGTTTTAGTAAGGTATTTTTTACCCAAATTGACTTCATTGGGACATATGTTACTTTATGCATCTATCTTGTTTTATGTTTGATATATATTACCATTTACATGTTACATAATATAAATAATTATTCAAATTATATTTAATTTTTCACTAACTTTTTTTCTTTCATGGGCCTTGCGATGAAAATGATACGAAAATGGTGATTTTTTTTCAATCTAATTTCTTCTGGAAATATTTAATATTATGCTTCAACTATTGAAATAATATTTTTTATCACTAATTTATTAAACTAATTTTATTCCCCATTTGTTATTTTCTAAAAATACATGTTTTAAATTCATCTAAATTATTTATGTACTAATTATTTTTAAATAATGTTTTTAATGGAAATCTAATTTATTCCTCTCTTTAGTGAAAACCTATTTTTATCAATATATATGTTTTGAAAAAAAAATTCAATCTATGTTAAATATTCCTATGTAATTTATAACCTCTTTTTTCATTTAATAACATGTACGAGAAAAATATTCATTCTATTTTCCAAATAATTTATATTTTTTATTTAGAATCTTAAAGTAATCATGATTTTAACATGGATGGAATCAAAAATATATCCTACCACCCTTAAAGATCATTGATTTAATGTTTACAATAAAAAATTCCATACTATTATTAAATTTTAATTTCTTAATTAATATTTGGATTAATTTTAGATTTTGAATAAATGATTTCATGTGAACAATGTATTATCTATAAGAAAAATTTATATGTTATATTTCAAAATCACATTTCCAACTATGAAGACTTAATTTGATAGTACATATGATTTTTGTGGGGATATAATCCTATGATAAAATCCTTATTCATTATCTGGTAATCTTAATTTTATAATAAGATAACAATTGTATAACCCTTTTCATTTCTATAAGATATTCTATGAAGAAATGTTTTGGGAAAAATAATTATTTTATTGGGTTTTAATATGACATCAAGTTCAGTTATCATATGTGTAACACCCGAGACTTTTATGTTATATAAATCATCAAAGGAATCTTTTTCTACACAACACTTGCTTGGCTTGCTTTACACGCAATCGCGACCTTCCTCGATAGCTTGTGTCGTACGCAATACCGAGTTTCGCTAAACAACAATATGCTATTAAAACTAGCCGTTATGAATAGTAATAACCACTTTTTGAAATTTTATAAATTTTATTTTTCAAAATGGACTTCATTTTTGGACTCAGAATATCGAAATTAGCCTAGGGTGAAATTTTGGTATTTTTCTGAAAACTTTCAATTTTTTGATGAATAGTGAAACCACTAAGTGGTAGGTTAAAAACTGAATTTTGCATAAAACTTAATTTTACCGCTTCTGTGAATGGAATTTCAAAAATCCGAGAGACACGGTTAATATCAAGGACTAAAATGTGGTTCAATGAGATGAAAATAATTTTTTGGTGAATAGTAACTTTTTACTATTTTTACCGCGGTTAATAGTAAATAGGGTAACTAAGGGTAAATATGATATTAATATTACCCTAACACATGTCCTAATTCTATTGGACAAGTGTAATTCGACCAAAAACAAACTTAGGAATAAAATATGACCATTTAGGCCCACTTGGATTAGATTAGGACATTTATTATTAATTTATTTAAAGAAGGGTTAAAATAGTTAAAATCAAAGTTTAATAAGTAAATCATTTTTAATATAGGGTTATACATAAGATAAATTCGATTGTAAATATTCATTAGAAAGCTAAAAAGATTTCCTACATGATGGTATTTTACTTGTAATTTTTAGACATCAAATAATTTAATTTATTTATGACACAAAGATGATGCAGTAATTATCTTATTAATGAAATATTGACAAAATTGATAATATAAATACCAAAATAAATGTAATTTGAGACTTTTTATGAATTCCACTAATTTTCTAGGTTACTATGATATATTAGTATTGATTTAATCAACTTGGTTCGAACATATAATTCTGTTATGACTTTGACAAAAATCATATATCAAATAGTGTCAAAATTGACACAAAATAGTTTTTAAATAAAATATTATATTATTAATTGTTATTTTATTCCTAAAAATCTAAGGTTAGGCCAAATGACTTAGATAAGGATATATATATTAATAATAAACAATTTGGGGTTCGTTTGGCATGTTATTGTAAGTGTATTAACCATATAGTGAAAGAAAACAAAAAGACATGGTAAAAGTTAAATTATTTAACTTAGAGTTAAATTTAATTGATAAGGTTAAAATAATATCCTAAACTTGTCTAAATTCTATTGGTTGATAGTATTTCGACCCATCCCCACTTTATCTTCGAAATAAGACCCTTTGGAACCATTATAAACCGATTTTGACTTTAATATAAAATAATATTTTGAGATATTCCTAAGGTGCCCCTCTCCTCCCTTATAAAAGGGCACCTCCTCCCCCTCCTCCTCACACCAATTTGAGCACTCAAGCTCGGCCAACCCCTGCCATTTTCTCCTCCCCACTTCCCTAGAATAATCCTAGAGGTCCTGGTCTTCTTCAAAGACCAATATTAGTTCCTTAAGTGGAGGATTCAAAGAGGCGTTCCAAAGAAGAGGTAATATTCATTACCGATCTTTTCAATTTCTTTCTTCTTCAACTTCTTCTTCTTTAGTTGTTTCATGATAAAGTAATAACATCAGTATTACTTACATACTGATATGTTATTATAAATATGAAACAACCCTAATTCACCTTCTATCCATCCTACGGAAAAATGAAATCACCGCGCGTGCGTACGTACGGAATACCGTCTCCACGCCGTGGTGTAATCTATTTTCCACCATCACCTTACAAGGATGGGTATAATGGTGTAATCAGTAACTATATATGATTATTATTAAGTAATATTGATACTGAAATAATATATATATATACTCCAATACAATTCCACGATCATAGGAACGATATCATCACTCGTGCGTACGTACGGAATACCGTCTCCACGATGTGATGCGACTCGTTCTACATGATCTTCATTTCATAATGATTATATAAATGAATTGAATGAATGAATATGGTATATACTACACTAATACCATTCTGGAAATGAATTATCTATAACCTAAAGATAAGAATAAGAATTTATTCGACAAAACACGCATAAGAACAAAAAGTTATAAAGACCCGAGTAACAAGTAACAATGAAATATTACTAACAAGAAGCTAATAATATGACCATATATGATCTCATATCAATATGTATGATTCTGGAATAAGTCAATAACATTATTTAAACCATTATACAGGAGCTTCGGACACGAACAAAGCAAATCGGACCTAAGGTAAGGGAAATATCACAATCTCATTTTTATCCGAGATTGTTTATTCGTAAGTATTTACTGGGGTGTATTTTATCATCCACATCCATGTTCCCTCAATATGTAATATTGTTTCCATCCACTTGAAATAGTTTAAATCCAATTTTACCCTTAGGTGAGTTTTTAGTAAAGAATAAGAAAGGAATCTTTTGTCGTTTTTCCGTACGAGGTACTTTTTGACTTTTCCGACAAAAGTATGAAGAATGTTTTTTTTAACTTGTACGGCATGAATGGATTTTTAAAACATTACTTAAAAGAAGCTTCCTTTACAAGTTTTCAAGTTTATTTTTAATCAACTTCTTTTATTTCAAAGTTGTATGACATGTTATGAAAGGAAAAATGTTTTTGAAGAAGAAAGGATATTTTCCTCAAGAATTCAATTCAAGTGTTTTATCAAAATTATTTTCCATCTAAGATAATAAAGGGTTCTGTTTCTATCCATATTTTTACATTGGTTTGACTATGTTGTGATGGAATTATGTTTATGAATTCCTTTATCATATATGAATTGATTTATGATGTCATGATGTTTCAAGAATCCCATTTTTGTTATATGTGTTATGCGATGATGTATGTTTTATGATTATGTGGCACACATAAGAAAGGATTCATTATAAGATGGGTGGGACCTATATCTCCCTCCAATGCATTGGGTAAAGATTTTATATCTCATGAGATAGACATGGCTGGAACGGAAGGTTATTTCGGTTCAGTGATACAGGACTGAAACGAGGAGTGAACTCGGTTCAGAAAGGGACTTTGTCCACTAAGATAGTCTTGGCAATGAGTCATGACTAACAAGAAATGATTTTCCATGATTATGTGTGCATGCCACAAAGATTCAGGTTTTATGTTATGATTATGGGGATCTCATTCTCACTTCTATGATTTATTCCATGTTAAGATATTATGATCTCTTTTGCAGGTTTTGATTTTCATAAAGATATGATATGATTTTTTATTTCTTTTATTTGCCCTTGCTGAGCATTTGAGCTCACCCTTTTATGTTTTCTTTTCCCCAGGTCAGGAAGATGGATATTAAGTAGAATATGCTAAAAGGGACCCTAGATATGATGAAATAAATGGGAGACACTGTAGAAGATTTATGAACCAGTTGTTTATGTTTCCCCAGTTTCTAAAGACACTATACCTATACGGTCCTTTGTGGTTTTGTCATATGTTGTAATAAGTGTGCTTCAATTTTGAAGTATTAACAATGTATGTAAAGTGTGGGTCGTTATAGTTGGTATCAGAGGAAAGGTATAGTCAACCTTTGGAAACTAGGATGTGAAAGCCTTAGTAAGAACCCTAAGGATAAGTCTAAGCATAGAACACAATCTTAGTGTTTTAGAAATGGCCTTGAATAACCTAGGATAATACCTTAAGCATGAAAATTTTATTCTTGAATTATGTGGTTTCCTATTATAATTAGTGTTGCTCACACTATTCTTCTTTGTTTTAGTCAATGGCTGGAACCCGAAGGAACCATGTTAATGCGGAATGCGATGGGCAATGCAATGATTGTCCCCCTGAGCAACCAAACGATATGGGAGCTGGAATGCAAAATCTTGTAGCCATGCTCACACAACTTTCTCAAGCTATGAATCATGCAGGATTTCCAAACGAACAAAGGAGGGAGCAACATTCTGTTGAATCCTTCATGAGGCAGCGTCCACCTTCTTTCAGCGGGTCTACTGATCCATTAGTTGCTGAACAATGGATTAGTACTACTGAAAAGATATTTTCAGTTCTTCAATGTTCTGAGCATGATAAAGTCATCCTAGCAGTGTATCGTTTGGAAGGAGATGCTGATCAATGGTGGAATCTTGTTAAGAATACAAGGCAAAGGGATGATATTGAGTCTATGGAATGGGACGAGTTCAAGAACTTATTTTTCAATAAGTACTTCCCTCGTATTCTCCAAACAAAGATGGAGAAAGAGTTCCTTGAACTGAAGCAAAGGGATGATGAATCTGTTAGTACCTATGAAGCAAATTTTACAAGACTTGCAAGGTACGCTTCTGGTATTATTATCCAACCTGAGAGTAAGATCGATCGATTCTTTAGTGGCTTAAAACCAAGTCTTCGAAGGGCGTTAGCCATAAGGGACTTCAATAGCTACGAGGAAATCGTTCGATGTGCTCTCAAAGTCGAGATGGAGATTGGAGTAACCCATCAGTCACATGGGTTTGATAAGAAGAGGAAGATGGAATTCAAAGAAAAATCTAAAGAGCACACGGAAAAGAAGATGAACTTTCCCTTATGCTCAAAGTGTGGAAAGAAACATGGAGGGAGTTGTCTTAAAGGGACAAGTAAATGTTTTAAATGTGGAAAGGAAGGTCATCGGGCATTTGAATGCCGTGATAATGGGAAGAAGATGTCTAATGATGCAAACAAAGGAAGGGATACACAGAATGAACCTGCTACACTTCAATGTTTCAAGTGCAAGGAGATGGGGCATTATGCCAATCAATGCCCAAATCCAAGGGTTGATGATGATGGTCGACGTCAACAAACTCTTAAGGCTAAAGAAAAAGGAAAGTCACATGCAATTTCTATCAGCGATGTGGAGTACGATAACGATGTGGTGAAAGGTACACTTACCATCCACTCTAAAGTAGCAAATGTTTTATTTGATTCTGGATCCACCCACTCTTTTATTTCTGAAAAATTTTCTAAGGGTATAACCGTATTACCTCAACAATTAGATGTTGAGTTAGCTGTGACAACACCTAATGGCACATCAATCGCATCAGAAGTTTATAATTCTTCTCCGATCGAAGTTTGTGGGAAAGTGCTTCCTGCAAATCTTGTGATCCTTCCTTTAGTGGAATTTGATGTGATTCTTGGCATGGATTGGCTATCTCTACATGGAGCTCATATCAATTGCCAAAGAAGGGAAGTCACATTTCATATTCCAGATCAACCTACGATCGTCTATCAATGCAAGGATGAACATAACCTTCCAGTGGAAATTTCTTCCATCTTATGGGTATTGATTCCACTAAATGAAGGTTATTTATCTCAAATAGTTGGTGAGAAACTCACGATTAAGAATATGCCCATTGTACGGGAGTTTGATGATGTCTTTCCGGAGGAATTACCGGGTCTTCCACCAAATCGTGAAGTTGAGTTTTCAATAGAACTCGTACCGGGTGCTTTGCCTATTTCAAAGACACCTTATAGAATGGCCCCAATTGAGTTGCAGGAATTGAAGAAGCAACTCCAAGAGAATCTTGATAAGGGATTCATACGCCCTAGTGCGTCACCTTGGGGAGCACCTGTTCTATTTGTTAAGAAGAAAGATGGATCAATGAGACTCTGCATTGATTATCGAGAACTTAACAAGATCACTATCAAGAACAAATATCCTCTCCCACGCATTGATGACTTATTTGACCAACTACGCGGAGCTCAATACTTTTCCAAGATTGATCTTCGTTCAGGGTATCATCAATTAAGGGTCAAAAGGGAGGATATACCAAAGACGACTTTCCGTACAAGATATGGACACTATGAATTTATAGTGATGCCATTTGGTCTTACTAATGCCCCTGCTATCTTCATGGATCTAATGAATAGAGTCTTTAGAGACCATCTTGATCAATTTGTGGTAGTCTTTATAGACGATATTCTTGTCTATTCAAAGAGCAAGGAAGAGCATGAAGATCACTTGAGAATTATATTGAAGACCCTGAGAAAGGAGATGCTTTATGCCAAATTTACCAAGTGTGAATTTTGGCTTCAAAAAGTTGCATTTTTGGGTCATATAATCTCAAAAGAGGGGATATCTGTGGATCCAGCAAAAAAAGAGGTTATCGAAAGATGGTCAAGACCAACAACAGTAACTGAGATCCGAAGTTTTCTTGGTTTGGCTGGATATTATCGACGTTTCGTAAAAGATTTTTCACGATTATCTAATCCACTCACCAGGTTGACTCGGAAAGGAGTTAAGTTTGTCTGGACAGAGGAATGTGAAGAGAATTTCAAGGAGTTGAAAAGAAGGTTATCCAGTGCACCTGTGCTCACACTGCCTTGTAGTGGAGAAAGGTTTGTAATCTACAGTGATGCATCCAAGAAGGGATTGGGGTGTGTTCTTATGCAAAATGATATGGTGATAGCTTATGCCTCACGACAGTTGAAAATCCATGAGCAAAATTACCCAACACATGATTTGGAGTTGGCTGTGGTAATCTTTGCATTAAAGATTTGGAGGCATTACCTTTATGGTGAAAGGTGTGATATTTATACTGATCATAAAAGTTTAAAGTATATTTTCACACAAAAGGAGTTGAATATGCATCAAAGAAGATGGTTGGAGCTGATTAAGGATTATGACTGCTCAATCCATTACCACCCTGGGAAAGCAAACAAGGTGGCAGATGCATTAAGTCGACAAGACCATGCTAGTTTATCCATGATGAGGATCACAAAAGATCCAATATTTATGGATTTACAAAGGATGGATCTTGGAATTATAATGGAAGGGGAAAAATCTTATCTTTCTCAAATGAATGTTCAACCATCTATACATGTGAAGATTAAAGAAGCACAGAAAGAAGATGTCGAGTTACAAAAGAAGGTGAGAAATGTTCCTGAATTCAACCTTGATTGTGAAGGGATAATAAAGTTCAGGAATCGGGTTTGCGTTCCTCCCATCCCCGAATTAAAGAATGAGCTGCTGGATGAGGCTCATAGTTCATCATTTTCTATTCATCCTGGAAGCACGAAGATGTATAGGGACCTGAAAGAGTACTTCTGGTGGGATGGCATGAAAAGAGATGTTGCTGAATATGTCTCTCGATGCTTGGTTTGTCAACAAGTTAAAGCTGAGAGACAGAAGTCTAAGGGGATGTTACAACCATTACCCATACCCGAATGGAAATGGGAAAACATCACTATGTACTTTGTCACAGGACTTCCTAAAACATCCAAAGGCAATAATGCTATCTGGGTCATAGTTGATCGTCTTACAAAGTCTGCACACTTCATTGCTATTAGAGAGGATTTCTCTCTAGATCAGCTTGCCAGGATATATGTAAAGGAAGTGGTAAGATTGCATGGAGTACCACTTTCTATTATATCTGATCGAGATCCGAGATTTACCTCGAAGTTCTGGCGAATTCTTCAGCATACTCTGGATACAGAGTTGAGTTTCAGCACTGCTTATCATCCCCAGACAGACGGTCAGTCTGAGAGAACAATTCAAACCCTAGAAGATATGTTGAGAGCTTGCTCTATGGATTTCAAAGGAGGTTGGGATCAACACCTACCTTTGGTAGAATTTTCTTATAATAATAGCTTTCACTCCAGTATTCAGATGGCTCCTTATGAAGCTCTCTATGGAAAGAAATGCAGGACTCCAACTTGCTGGGATGAAGTTGGGGAAAGAAAGCTATTAGGACCTGATCTCGTTGATGAAATGGCAGAAAAGGTTAGATCTATTCAACAACACATAAGAGCAGCTCAGAGTCGACAGAAAAGTTATGCCGACAACCGAAGAAAAGACCTAGAGTTTGAAGTGGGTGATAAAGTGTTCTTACGAATATCTCCCTGGAAGAGGGTTATGAGATTTGGAAAGAAGGGGAAGTTGAGCCCTAGATATATCGGTACTTTTGAAATACTGGATCGTGTTGGGAAGGTAGCTTACCGATTGGCGCTTCCACCGAATCTCTCTCAAGTTCACGATGTGTTCCACGTATCTCTCCTGAGAAAGTACATACCAGATCCTTCACATGTACTCAGCTCAGAAGTTGTACCGCTGGAGCAAGATCTCTCTTATGAAGAACAGCCGATAGAGATTCTGGATCGTAGCGAAAAAGTCCTACGAAACAAGACCACTCGCTTGGTGAAAGTTTTATGGAGGAACCACCAACTTGAAGAAGCTACATGGGAGCTTGAGGATATGATGAGGGAGAAGTATCCTCATTTGTTTGTTACAAAGTGACGAATTTCGAGGGCGAAATTCTTTTTAAGGGGGGTAGAATGTAACACCCGAGACTTTTATGTTATATAAATCATCAAAGGAATCTTTTTCTACACAACACTTGCTTGGATTGCTTTACACGCAATCACGACCTTCCTCGATAGCTTGCGTCGTACGCAATACCGAGTTTCGCTAAACAACAATATGCTATTAAAACTAGCCGTTATGAATAGTAATAACCACTTTTTGAAATTTTATAAATTTTATTTTTCAAAATGGACTTCATTTTTGGACTCAGAATATCGAAATTAGCCTAGGGTGAAATTTTGGTATTTTTCTGAAAACTTTCAATTTTTTGATGAATAGTGAAACCACTAAGTGGTAGGTTAAAAACTGAATTTTGCATAAAACTTAATTTTACCGCTTCTGTGAATGGAATTTCAAAAATCCGAGAGACACGGTTAATATCAAGGACTAAAATGTGGTTCAATGAGATGAAAATAATTTTTTGGTGAATAGTAACTTTTTACTATTTTTACCGCGGTTAATAGTAAATAGGGTAACTAAGGGTAAATATGATATTAATATTACCCTAACACATGTCCTAATTCTATTGGACAAGTGTAATTCGACCAAAAACAAACTTAGGAATAAAATATGACCATTTAGGCCCACTTGGATTAGATTAGGACATTTATTATTAATTTATTTAAAGAAGGGTTAAAATAGTTAAAATCAAAGTTTAATAAGTAAATCATTTTTAATATAGGGTTATACATAAGATAAATTCGATTGTAAATATTCATTAGAAAGCTAAAAAGATTTCCTACATGATGGTATTTTATTTGTAATTTTTAGACATCAAATAATTTAATTTATTTATGACACAAAGATGATGCAGTAATTATCTTATTAATGAAATATTGACAAAATTGATAATATAAATACCAAAATAAATGTAATTTGAGACTTTTTATGAATTCCACTAATTTTCTAGGTTACTATGATATATTAGCATTGATTTAATCAACTTGGGTCGAACATATAATTCTGTTATGACTTTGACAAAAATCATATATCAAATAGTGTCAAAATTGACACAAAATAGTTTTTAAATCAAATATTATATTATTAATTGTTATTTTATTCCTAAAAATCTAAGGTTCGGCCAAATGACTTAGATAAGGATATATATATTAATAATAAACAATTTGGGGTTCGTTTGGCATGTTATTGTAAGTGTATTAACCATATAGTGAAAGAAAACAAAAAGACATGGTAAAAGTTAAATTATTTAACTTAGAGTTAAATTTAATTGATAAGGTTAAAATAATATCCTAAGCTTGTCTAAATTCTATTGGTTGATAGTATTTCGACCCATCCCCACTTTATCTTCGAAATAAGACCCTTTGGAACCATTATAAACCGATTTTGACTTTAATATAAAATAATATTTTGAGATATTCCTAAGGTGCCCCTCTCCTCCCTTATAAAAGGGCACCTCCTCCCCCTCCTCCTCACACCAATTTGAGCACTCAAGCTCGGCCAACCCCTGCCATTTTCTCCTCCCCACTTCCCTAGAATAATCCTAGAGGTCCTGGTATTCTTCAAAGACCAATCTTAGTTCCTTAAGTGGAGGATTCAAAGAGGCGTTCCAAAGAAGAGGTAATATTCATTACCGATCTTTTCAATTTCTTTCTTCTTCAACTTCTTCTTCTTTAGTTGTTTCATGATAAAGTAATAACATCAGTATTACTTACATACTGATATGTTATTATAAATATGAAACAACCCTAATTCACCTTCTATCCATCCTACGGAAAAATGAAATCACCGCGCGTGCGTACGTACGGAATACCGTCTCCACGCCGTGGTGTAATCTATTTTCCACCATCACCATACAAGGATGGGTATAATGGTGTAATCAGTAACTATATATGATTATTATTAAGTAATATTTATACTGAAATAATATATATATATACTCCAATACAATTCCACGATCATAGGAACGATATCATCACTCGTGCGTACGTACGGAATACCGTCTCCACGATGTGATGCGACTCGTTCTACATGATCTTCATTTCATAATGATTATATAAATGAATTGAATGAATGAATATGGTATATAATACACTAATACCATTCTGGAAATGAATTATCTATAACCTAAAGATAAGAATAAGAATTTATTCGACAAAACACGCATAAGAACAAAAAGTTATAAAGACCCGAGTAACAAGTAACAATGAAATATTACTAACAAGAAGCTAATAATATGACCATATATGATCTCATATCAATATGTATAATTCTGGAATAAGTCAATAACATTATTTAAACCATTATACAGGAGCTTCGGACACGAACAAAGCAAATCGGACCTAAGGTAAGGGAAATATCACAATCTCATTTTTATCCGAGATTGTTTATTCGTAAGTATTTACTGGGGTGTATTTTATCATCCACATCCATGTTCCCTCAATATGTAATATTGTTTCCATCCACTTGAAATAGTTTAAATCCAATTTTACCCTTAGGTGAGTTTTTAGTAAAGAATAAGAAAGGAATCTTTTGTCGTTTTTCCGTACGAGGTACTTTTTGAATTTTCCGACAAAAGTATGAAGAATGTTTTTTTTAACTTGTACGGCATGAATGGATTTTTAAAACATTACTTAAAAGAAGCTTCCTTTACAAGTTTTCAAGTTTATTTTTAATCAACTTCTTTTATTTCAAAGTTGTATGACATGTTATGAAAGGAAAAATGTTTTTGAAGAAGAAAGGATATTTTCCTCAAGAATTCAATTCAAGTGTTTTATCAAAATTATTTTCCATCTAAGATAATAAAGGGTTCTGTTTCTATCCATATTTTTACATTGGTTTGACTATGTTGTGATGGAATTATGTTTATGAATTCCTTTATCATATATGAATTGATTTATGATGTCATGATGTTTCAAGAATCCCATTTTTGTTATATGTGTTATGCGATGATGTATGTTTTATGATTATGTGGCACACATAAGAAAGGATTCATTATAAGATGGGTGGGACCTATATCTCCCTCCAATGCATTGGGTAAAGATTTTATATCTCATGAGATAGACATGGCTGGAACGGAAGGTTATTTCGGTTCAGTGATACAGGACTGAAACGAGGAGTGAACTCGGTTCAGAAAGGGACTTTGTCCACTAAGATAGTCTTGGCAATGAGTCATGACTAACAAGAAATGATTTTCCATGATTATGTGTGCATGCCACAAAGATTCAAGTTTTATGTTATGATTATGGGGATCTCATTCTCACTTCTATGATTTATTCCATGTTAAGATATTATGATCTCTTTTGCAGGTTTTGATTTTCATAAAGATATGATATGATTTTTTATTTCTTTTATTTGCCCTTGCTGAGCATTTGAGCTCACCCTTTTATGTTTTCTTTTCCCCAGGTCAGGAAGATGGATATTAAGTAGAATATGCTAAAAGGGACCCTAGATATGATGAAATAAATGGGAGACACTGTAGAAGATTTATGAACCAGTTGTTTATGTTTCCCCAGTTTCTAAAGACACTATACCTATACGGTCCTTTGTGGTTTTGTCATATGTTGTAATAAGTGTGCTTCAATTTTGAAGTATTAACAATGTATGTAAAGTGTGGGTCGTTATAATATGGCCCAATATTCATGGAATATTTAATTCATTGGACAAATATATCCTTCCAAATAATTTTATACTTATTAATTTTATATTATCGTAGTTGTTACAAGGGTTTTTAATCCAATCAAGAAATAGGATATATGGTAGGTTACCCAATGGTTGAACAAGGATGGATAGATTAACACTCAGATTTCACGAATTAATATGTGGGAATCCAATACATTTGTTTTCTTATTCTAAGGATAATTCAAAAACAGTATAACATATTCCAATGTTATGATATCTTGGAATATGTACATTTATTCCTTTATGATTAATGTATTATTAATTTCTAGGATTTATTCCATGACTCATGTTACTGATCTATTATATACTGGGTATGGTTTTGAAATCTGATTCGCATGTTCTCATACCCATATTCTCATCGTATACTTATGTGATCATTAATATCTCATATTTACCATATACATCATTTTAGACACCTTATTTGGATTTTTTCCTGAGTTATGAATAATGATTTTAAATATGAAAAATATTAAAAATGGTGCAATATACAAAGAAATTAGTTCGAAAAGATGAAGTTCACCTATGAACTAGTTGTTTATGACACAATGTTTCCTAATGAAGTAGACCTAATAGATTCATGAATGAATATTTATATTATGTAGCCAATATTCTCTTATTAGGATGAAATATATATGTATTAGATGTTTGGGTATTTACATGATCATTCACCAATGGTTCCTGAAATATATTAAGTATATGTGAGGGTTGAGGTATGAACATACTCAAGAGGTGTATATTGAACACAACATATCCATGATATAGGTTTTCTGGGATTTATATTTTATAGTCCAGCACATTCATGTGATCAAAATATCTAAAAGAGTATGATGTATCTAGAACTAATATTTTACATTTTCCAACACTACATGTCATTATTCCATGGAATCGTATAGAGTTAAAATTATTGTGGACCTTAAACCTCTATATATTTTGAGAATCATATATATATATATATATATTATTTTAATGAATTTTGTTTGATTTTATATCATGTAATTTTTTTTGAACAATATATATCATTTTAGGTATATGATATGGAACCACTACCTTCATCTCAGAATCTAAATTCTAGAATGTCATATTCTTCAATATTTTCCCATACTGAGACTCTTATGGTTCCATTTGACTGCAATATTGGAAAATTTTGTTATATGATAACTCCATGATGAGATTGTGATTTTCCTAGAATACATAGAAATCTTTTAAAAATGATCTCATACTATACTCTAAATTTTTATTCACTATTAATACCAACCATACATATGAGGGTGATATGATAGGATATACCCATTTCAATATGAAATTAATATTGATGGATTCTCAAAAACCTCAAAGTATACATCATATCTTAATCAGACATAGTTGATAGTGCTACTCAAAGTATTATTACATATAACCTTATATATATCATAGTGATTTGGTCCTGAAAAAATATATTTCATAGTAATTAAATATTATTACAAGAAAAGGTGATCAACTACTACCGATATGGAATTATTTCTGCATTGGGTAATAGGGATTCATATGATGATATAATAATATTTTTTCCCCATTTATATACCAGTATGGTAAAAAAAAATTAATATGACCATATAATTATTTCATTCCACATTATGTTTATATCATACAAATTATAAATATAAAAATTCCATGATCTCTCTTTTATGATATCCCATTTGAATCTTTCCATAAATTATATTTATATGATTGTCCATCTATTATTAATTGAGGAGTATGAGATATTCACATCATACTATTGTTACCTCCTTAGTTCTGGTTATTATGTGATTAATTTAACTATTCTATACCATATTACACATTGTTAATAGTATTTGAACCCTGTAATATTCATTAACATTTTTTGTAGAACCTCATCACCTTTATTTGACTCATTGATCATCTCAAGAAGGCCAATTTGAGAAGATTTTTGGTTAGGATAGGTTGCAGATGCTTTTATTAATACCTAATCCAGAATTATCATGTCCAATAATAAATGATAACATTTAATCCCCATCGTGGATCATTGTTCAGGAAATATTATACTCAAACTATCTAACACTTTGTTTTCTATCCTGGGGCAGGCATTTCCTAAAATGGTCTTGAAGGAAGACCATCCATGAGACCCAGTTATACATAGAAGAGAATATATTATATGTTATAATATTTTACACGAATATTTATAAATAAATGGGTAAAAATCATCATATATCAATGAATATGTTCCTATAAATGCTGTTATCATTTGGAAATAACTGGAAATCATCCTTGATACCACATGGAGGTGAGTTTAGGGACTATCTCATCTAATATATAATTCATTCACAACATAAATTTTTATTCCTAAAAAATATAATCTTAAAAGATCATGTAATCCCCTTTTATTGGGAAATTAATAAATAAACATTCTCATTGTCTGTCTTCTTTAATTTAGAAACTTTTTCATGCTAGTCTTTCTTAAAGTATATTTGAATTGATAGAGAGACTACATGTGGATATCATTTAATAAGATGACTGTCTTGGGAACTAATGAAAATAGTAAATGAAAAGGACATTCAAAAATTTCAATAAATGGTGCATTTTTTTGGGGTTTTCATTCCCCAAGTGTTTCTAGATTCAAGACACATCAGGCGGAGAAATGAGTGGTATATTGTAATTGATCTCCCTTATAAAAAATGGGGTGAATCTTGGATTATTGAAGTCCAGTAGAGGATGGATATAGTCTACCCATTCTATATATAGCTTCCCTTCATATCAGATTTATAATACTTGTATCTATAGAGAGTTTGGACATGTTGCGATAGTGTTTTTCTTGTTTTCAAGATGAAGGAACATTTCTGCTTCAGATTTAACCAGTATTCTATATCAGAAAGAAATATTTTCATTCTATAATTTTAGGAATTCATAAAATTTATGATTATTGTGTAGGTCATATCTCTAAAATATTATGGTGGGTCAATATTATAATTAATTGGATTTGGGGTCCTCCTACCTCATTCCTAGAATATTGGCCACGAAGGACATGATATTTTGAAGGAGGAGGATGACCCCATTATACATCATCCATTAGGGTCAATATTTATCATGGATTTATATGGTGATTTTTTTGTATTCATTAATATCCAAATGTAAATTAATGATTTTACTATATTTTTTTTTATTGTGACCTAATACGGTTCAACATGATCAGATATTTTGATTCACTTGTCGATGGGGAAATGAGGGTGTATATGTATCTCCATGGGACCCATGCTTCCCAACGTATGTCACTGTTTACAAGTGTGTGTACTTATTTGATTATTTTTATGGTTTGGTTCCAATATTTACGATTGATTTTTATGAACATTTGCAATTTTAATATCTTAATTCCTCTAATCACCATTAGTATTTGTCATGATGAAATTAAAGGTGGTTGGGTATTTAGAGGAGCATTAATCGTAAATGGGACAATTAACATTATTGTAAAATTTCATCCATGATATTGGACTAAGATGGAGTGAATATATCTTCCTTATACCCTAAATTTTAAATAGGGATAGGCCTATTAAATGATCTAAAAAATCATGGAGAGGCATTCAAACACGAAATGTTTCAATGATAGTTGGTAACCATATGATTCAAGGGGGTGAACTAGTATGAGTGAATCAATTTGAAGCTTCAAAAAAATAAAAATCCTTGATATGTCTAGGTATTCCAGGGTAGTCATGATGGTGGTATCAGAGTTATAAAATTTTTATCCATTGTTTTTAGTGTAGGAACAATGTGCAGTCATTAATAAGGAACAATGTGATGGAAATGTTTGGGGTTGAAAGGGACCATAAAATGATCAGTGGATATGATTTCCAATAATATTTCCTCATATGTCAATTTTTAAAATTTTAATCCAATATATTTTCATTATAGGCCATTATTAAAAATAGTTTACAGATCAAGGGAGGTATCGATTCAAATCTTCTTGATTTTTGATTATCGTCCAAATGTGGAATCACATTATCAAATCTTATTAAATGATAGAGTTTCATTTGTTGTTGGGGGTAATTGTTTAGATTAATTAATATACGATGAGGTATCTATAACCTATTACTAATAGATATGGTCATTATACACTTTTGGGTTGATATGATGCTCTATATCATCATGGGGAACCATTCCAGATACATACATATTACCTAATCCCATGTTTGAGGTAGAGATGAGGGATGGTTGGGGTCATAGGGACTGTCATGACTCGACATGACATGGACTGATCCATGAATACCCCAACCCCGCCTCCATCATGCTATGGGATTTAGTGAAACACTATCTAGGAAAATCAGACACGTGGGAGGACTTATCCATTGGTACCAATAAGATAATAACATTATAATTTTCAATGAAACAATGCAAAGATAACATATCTTAATCACAAAATTCATGAATACATCATTCACACAACAAGAGTACTATAAACATACATAAAGTTTATGAAATTAAAAATATAATCCCAATATCAAATGAAAAGGTGTTCAACCATCTCAGATGGTGGGTGTCACTATAAAATGCATCATCTAAAACACTGCATAGCTATGAACCAGTATACACCAAGGTCTATCTATCTCACTATGCTCCACCCTCACTGGGTTCTACTACGAATCCCTCGAATAGAATGTAATAAACTAAATAGAAAAAATATGTGGGAAAATACAATATAGGGGTGTGAATAAAATTACCCATTGTGATACCCAAAAACACAAAATAAAGGTGAAACTAAAAGGAAATAGTCTACTCAACCCATCTTGAGAGAACCATAGAAAGATTTAAAATCTATCTCAACCACTACTCATATGTACCTAACAATTAAGTTCTGACTACATGGTGTGTTGATATAGATAAGAGATAACACTATAAGGACACCTAAAATCCCCCAAGTTATACTCAACATAGAATCCCAATATCATGATAAACCAACCTCAAAGATATCCACATGATTATTCTCGATGTTTGAAAGAAAAAATCACCTAAGAGAACAGACCTCTTGTGGCCTACTATCACATATGAATCAAATGAGTGATAGTCTCCCACACGAAAATACATACAAGTCCATGTCTAATTCATAGAACCAGATATCCCATAACTACTATAATTCATCCCATAACTACTATAATTCACCCTTTACATGTTCATAACAACCCATGTGGATTGGCCCTCCCCACACCACTACTCATAGTTGAAGGACCTCTACTACATCCAATACACCACGTTCATCCTATATAAATAGATATTAAATAGGTACAAAAACCATTCTATTTCTCCATAGTCTAGGGTGTAAAAGATCATTATAATACCATGAACACGTGTAATTCAAATAAAGAGATTCACAATCCCCATTAAATTGAGGAAGAATAAATTACAAACTAAAAGTTTTATATAACCATTGGATGGACCCACTCCATGTAATATCACCCCAATGCCTATGGAGCTCCATCACCAGTGTAGGAACACACCACTCTATAAATTGATGAATGGGAGTACTACATCACAGATAAAGGACTCACACACTTTGTGTATAGGATTTATTACTCTACCAACATGCTCACAATGGGGAACCAACTCCATGTCTTTATAGGGGAGGGTTGACACCAGAGTGGACCCACACCCTAGTATGATGGTAGAGCACCATATATTCAATCTTGATCACTATGGGGAACCCTCAACCTAACTTGATATTTTAGTATCAACCCTATTAATGAGTACCTATAACCAAAAATGATAGGGAAGTACTGTCATTTAATGTATTATTATGTATGGAGGAGCCAATCCATATATGACATGGGAGAACAAAATCCATGAATAGTGAACCGCACTCTACAATGAAACGGGTGTACCAACTCTATAGATGGAGGTCCCACAATGTAACGCTAAATGTGATTACCCACTCTATCATTAAAATGAAAATGAATTCCCCACACCCAGATACAATACGAGATCTCCATCTCTATCTATGTGAATTTTATGGGCACATGCTCCCTATTACAATAGGGTATGACCATCCCAGACAATACAAATCCATGGGTATAGGACATTCATCCACTATTGTGGAGTTCTATTTATTCTGTTTAAAGTGGTAAGGGAATCCAGTGCCCTATCATGGTAGGGGAGAAATAGTCAAATCATTTTTTCTGATTATTAAATCCATGATCCTAAATTGGTTAAGAATTGATGGAAGGAATATCAATCTCATCAAACCACAAGTCGAATCACTAACTTCGGTAGGGGACCCATACCCTATTATGGTAGGAGGGATTTCCTCTACCAGCCTACAGTGGATATGGGACCCCATCTTGAGACACCATGTTATAGTACTTACCAGAATCTCATTATTGAGTTCTTCTTGAATCGTTGTTCACAATATAGCACCTCAAATGCAGTGTAATGATCCAATCATGCTACTTTGTATCTCCATATCCACCAAGGATGATACAATCACACCAAACATGAAAAAACATCTTAGGATATGGTACACACATGACTAGTTATGATCCCAAATGTTTTTGATATGATTTATTGAAATCTAATTAATAAGTACATTTATTATAATATGGTCCACACGATGTGTGACACTATCCCAACACTAGGTGGTGTCCTATTCTACATGTATTGGTTGGATATGTCTGCTTACAATGAATGTACATCATTTAAATGGTGTTTCTTTCCTTTCATGGGCTATGTCTTTGACTAAATCCCAAGGCCATATTGGGAACACTCGGGCCTTGTATAATAGTAGTGTACTCACACATGCCCATGACCCCTAAAAAAATTACACTAGTCCATGTGTAGTGGACACAGTGACTGGGATCACTAAATGGAATGTATGAATGGAATATTTAATGTATTCCAAATAGGTTAACTTACCCAAATGGTAATAACATAGGATGGTTTCATTTTCACAACACATTAGGGAGCCACCTGAAATTCTCTAGTTTTCTTCGAAACCCATTGACTGACCCCCATAGTTTCTCTATCAGGTGGTTACGAGAACAGAAGAATTAATGAAAAAAGATTAGATGAAATAAAACAAAAATACACATACCTTCTTGTAGAAATTTTAAGCTTCAATATCATAAGGATGATATTGAGATGTTGAAGATCTATTCAGTGATAATTGGTGCAAAAATGGAGCTTGATGCCTCATACTCTACATGATTTTGACTTGAATTCATCAATTGAAATGGAGGAAGATATTGATACCCCTTTTTGATGTCTATGAATGGGTGGGGGGTTCTAGTTTACTTTTAATAAAATAATATTAAATCACCCACCTATGTGTCGTCAACTAGGAACCCAATGCCAATAAATTTTATGTCTCCAAATGGGTAACACAACATTTAAAACACCTTAACAGTCTCTAAATTATTATCCAATACAACTATGTTGATTTTTTCCAAATTTAAAATAGAACAATGTGAATGTGATAATATATATTAAATTCTTTTAATATTCATGCATCTGTGCTCTTAGGGCCATACAATCCTTCATGGATTTAGATCATAGATTTATAGATATTTTTAAAATATTCTATACACATACAATAAAAAATAAACTGAATAATTCCTACATTTTTTATTTTGTTGAAAATAATGAAATTATTGGAATAAACAGAAAAACTGGGTTTTACACAAGGACTCGAATTGCATTGAGTTATCCCAAGGGTTTCAATGCTGCCTAAAAGCTTTTACATAGGGGAACCAAAAATTCCAAACCACACTAAAAATCTAACTCAAACCATGTAAAAATTATGTATCAAATAGGGAACTCATATCCTTAGATATTATAGGAGGTAAAAAACCATGCAACATGGTCTATCTATTGTTATAGGGGCTATAGGAAACCCCCTCACTAACTACATGATGATTCTAATATAACAATTTAGTTCCCATATACCCATGCATGAACATCACCACTGAAACTCTAGAAATCTCACACAAAAAATTAATAGGCTAACATATAGACCCACCCCTAAAACACAAGTCAATGGAACTCATCCACCACACCTCCAAACTATCAACTATAGAAGGCACTAACTCACCAACATGGTAATTTTTTATTCCATAAGGATTTCTCACAGTGGAGGTAGCATTCCTCTTATTTTTGAGTCTGATGATATATCAAATAAAACCAACACATATATCTACCGACTCCCATTACTACATTGAAAAACCCTTATGAAGATGTGGAAGGAAAATAGAACATCACTATAGTCTCTAATAATACTACTATTAAAATTCGAATGGAAATAGATTGCACCATTATTCCTCTTAGATTCCTCCAATTCATTGGTCTATATGGCCGATATTTGTCCATATATCCACCATCTATATTATATAACACTATAGAGGACCAACTTGTGGTGGTTGTGGAAATATCTAGAAATTTCATGAACCTACTACTACTCTACCCACACCTATTCCATCTCGTACACCATATGAAACTACCGGATCCAAATGTTTCATATTCTAGGTTCTTCCAATGACCATCTCTATCATAGTAGCATGGTCTATCATAAAACATCATAAATGATGTAACCATCCTTCAGATGTGTAACATTTACATTTTTGTTGCTGACTACTTACATGGAACACCTCTAGTACTATAGACCCAAGTGTCAAAGATTATGCATCATTATGTCTAATGTGTTCTGATCTAATCAACATCCAGCTTTCAGCTACTACATTGGAATTTGCTCCATTGTCAACACTATCACCCATATCCTCACGACCATACAATAGGAAAACCAGTACCACAAGATCTCACACCAGTTCCCCAGTATAAGAGGGAATTCATAAGGATACCCCTCATTCATGAATGTCTATTTGGGGATCCTGATCAATTTTTTCATGACATGTAAAATGGTTCCTAATCCATAGGCTTGGATTATTTTTAGAGTTTATTGGTCATCGCATTGTACTATTCAATGGTCACAATACCATAATAAAGATGCCAAATATCCTAGATATGCACCAAAATCAATGAATATGGATAAAAATATTCCCTTACGATACACTCAAACTATACCTAAGTGAGTATCACCTTTTAATTTTTTTGTGTCACTAGACTCAACCATCAACAGGATGATCACTAAAAAATAAATTTTTCAAGGGACAACATTTGATTAAGAGGTTTCCACATAATTCGGAATATTCATGTGACTACCACATGCAAGTCATCAACTGGTTTGGGTTCTAGATCACCTGAAAAAATTGTATTTCTATTCCTCTAAAATAAATGCAGGATACTCTACCTCTGCACTTCATTAGAATGAACTTATTGCACTGACTACATTACCACATGTGGTGGATCAACTGAAGGACCCCTTTATGGTACAAACCAATTACCTGTGACCTGCACTAAAACCACATCATTTGGATTATCATCATCACAATACCTTTGAGTAACCCTGAATAGATGTTAATGTGTTGTAATCGTAAAATATAATTTGTAGCACACCCCGATCAAAGATTATACCTGGGAGATAGTGCCAATACAATATGGAACCCACAATATAGTTTTATATGTTGCATGAACCAAAATTTTCATGTGACATGTTCCCTACTGAAACATGTAAAAAAGTAGGTTATTAGATTCCTTTAGAATTGATACATGATCTGGCACCCCAACACGTGATTCTCAACCTAGAAATCCATACTCAAAACACTTTAAAAATATAGATATTCCACCCAGACCAATTTAATTTCATAACAACCTCTAAATTATGTTCCCAAAGTGGATCATAATTTGATACCTATATTTCATGACCTACACCAATGAGGCACGTGTCACAACTACACAAAACAACCCCTAGTATGATAGTGGATGGATTCCAATACCAAGTAAGAAAAAAATATACACATGTGGCCATATCCTATTCCACCAATTTTCATGCACCCACATAAATCTCTATTAAATAGTGAAGAAAAAATATAATTGAAAAAAAATGAATACATACATCAATCCCAAAACGAGATTACAACAGAAGTACTGAATGGATAAAATGTGAGAATAGAATCCCACAAAATATGGTAAAATTGGAAAACCTCCTTAGATAGAGGTGATAGATGTCCAATTCATCATTAAGAACACTCCAGCAATATGAATTTGTAAACACCACAATAGTTCTAGCTTACAATTCCATGCCTTCTCTAGGTCAACCGATAACTCTGTCAATATACCTTTTTTCAAAAGATGTCACAACAAGTGTGGTAAAACATTGTACTTGGGTGGTTATAAAGATAAAAAATAGGATCCCCAAAACCAAAATTAAATGTATAAAATGAATGGAAGATCTTTTCTTTACCCAACCAGTGGGAACCTATGAGATGGATAAAATCCATCTTTTCCACTCCTTGGTTGTACATCAGTAGTAATCTTTGTCTAGATGGTTTTTCAATCTACATACAATACATCAGCACAGGGAGTCCCAAAAAAAAATAAAGTCAATAATGATGCCACATCCCATGAGGTTCTAACTTCATATCTAGACACTTGATTCTATAGTATTTTCAAAGGTAACTCTAACTCTATAGAACACACCCTTTTAGTACTACCATCCCCAAGAGAACAGCTGAGATATTCTCTCCCATTAGAACAGCCCTCCATGTCCACGTATTCTTCCCAGCACCAATGGTCTCATCATCGCTGTCGTGCACCCATTGAAAATTCATATTAACCCAAGTGATGATTCTTGGCCCTCACCACTACACATAGTTGATAGGTTTCAAATCCAGTCTATAAACCATGTGATTCATCTTTAATGAGAATGTAAGGAGGGAAATGCACTTAACCACTACCCTATAGGTGAAGGATTAAAACATCCAAACCATAAAATTAAATGTTTTATGTACTCTTAAGGTTAGTACCTCACCTCACAACATCTAGGGAGCATTAAATCATAACCATATGCCACATATAACTAGTGTAGGGGCATGCTCTTTATAAATTCACTACATAGACATGGAAGAATTATTAGTTGTAGATACCCCATTTCATAACCGAAATAGATGACATGGGAGTAATAGTCCTTATATTGTGTCCCACACCCTATTTCTAGAAAAGTACCAACTATAACAACATTCTCAAAATGGTGTACAAGCACCCTGAAATTATATGGGTGTTCTGACCACATAGAGGACATGATACCTTACATTATGCAGGAATGCTAAATATACCTAGTTAATCTCTATGGGTATATCACAATCTATCGTAATAATGGAGTACTGACACCATCATAGAGGACCCAAAGCCATGCATAATACGGTAGCAGTGAATCTACCATTATGATCACTTTTGGAGAACCCACTACCTAATACAATTTGGCATTGCCAAATCCAATATTTTAGGAACTACACACTTGAATGATATGGCTGTTGAAAATATCATGATAGAGGACCGACAACATTGCACCTTTGGTGTGTAAAAAATCTATTATCACAATTATTATATAGTGAAAAATTCATAATAAATCATGGGAATACCATATTAATCCTTAGAAATGATATGAGTCACACACATCCCAATCAAATAACTGGTTATTATCCTCATGAGATATAATCCATGAATAGAGGAATCATGCCAACTTTTGGGGAGTTAAAAATCTACTGATTTGATTGATAAGTTAAAAAAACAATGAAATGATATGCGAGTACTAGTCCCAGAGTCTCTTAGATAACTCAAACTATGCTTCAATATAAGTCAAGCATCACTGGATGAAATTTCACACTTATCACACCACACGTGACATCACAATGTTAGGCCGAGTATATGCACCCAATAACAATATTGGAAGAAATATCATCCATTCACATGATTCTAGTAACCTTATATCCTTATATTCATGGGATGTGTACTGACTCTGACCTCTATTGGGAAATCCAATTTAATTACCATCCATTTTCAAGAATTATTTGTAGCTTAGTACTCAAATAACACAATGTCAGAAATATAAATCCACCATGGAGGATCCCCTCTCATTTTATGTAGAAAAATACTATTGATAGGATTGAATAATTCCAAATTCCAAGCAATGAATATAGTTATACCCTATGTGGATGTCTCCACTAGATGCACATGATGTGTACAAGGGTCCACAAGTTGTGTGATTCCACCCCAACACTTGGATAAGTCCCTTGATGTATGTATTCATTGATAATTTGAGATTCCATTACAAGTATGATTTATAGGTGGTGTGTATCACCCCTATTGAGAAATGTCCATGTCTTTATCATAATATCATGTATGGTCCCTATTTTACTTTATCTGAGTCATGTATCCCCAGATGTTTGTGTCCCCTAAGATGTCTTCCCAAGGAGAATTCACATGGCCACACAACCTGGGATCATTGGGTAGTGTGTACATCTTATACATAGTGTAACTCCCAGAGAACATATTCCACGAATTGGAAGAACAAATTTAATAAAAAAAATTTATTACACACATTTTGATCAGGATTTTCATGTTTGAATTAACTGTAAGCCACACGAAATTCCCTCATTTCATAAAAAATGAGATATCAACCCACAAAAGGTCACTATCGGTTTTATAGAAACTATAAAACCATAATATAATATATAAAAAGATTGATCGTGCCTTAAAACTATAATCTTTTAACCACATTAAGAGTATCTCAGGTTACAGGTTCAACATATTTTTTGATAGCTACTAAAGATTCATTTAGTGATAATCGATTCCAATAACATTCATTGATGATAGCTCATCCACTAGATATGGACTTGTGTTAATCCATTTCCATTAGAGAGACTCCACATATCCCTTTATAGACATGTGAAGTTGTTTATAGAGAATACAAGTTCATTTATAGTAAACTTATATCAACTCACCGTTAAATGTGTACTCGTCCGAGCACTGAATGAAAAATAATTATGTTGTTCCTATGGAAAAATCCACATTCATAACTCAAAAACTAAAAAAAACAAATATTAGAACACTCTCATTTTTTGTTTGAAATTTACAATTATAATGTTCTAATATGAAAAAAACAATATTTCTAATATCACCACATCATAGCTATCTAGGCCCCAGAATTGTGCACATACTCATCTCCTATCTTCAGCAACATTCCTAGAAATATTACGACATCATAGATGATAAAACATGAGTCACTATAAGTATATAATTATAGATATACTATGGATGTAATATGTGACATCCACCACATTCATGAACATACAGATGTAATTTGAGAAAGTATAGATCCCAACTATAGGGATAATCACTCTCAACTGATGGGATCCTACCACCGCATTTGATAGTGGAAGAGGATGAATATATATTTACCCATATATAATGTCTAATAAGTTTAGTATGGTTTTTTATAAGGCTTTCACTAGGGATCTGTGCCTCATATTTCATCATGATTTTGGAATTTCCTTATTACCTATCAATCATTGGATAGGGGAGTAGTCAAATTTGGAAACACTTTTGGTTTGGACTCTAGAACATTGGACACTTGTATTATTACTCATATGTGGGATTCTTGTGGAGGAATATTAGGCATGGAATCCGAGGCATCCCATGTCGATCACATGATATCTGATTCTTATGTGACGCCTTTAACTGTTTTCCTTAGGCATCCAATGTTAATCACATGGTAGCAGTGTGACATGTCACGATTTTAATGTCATTCGAAGAAAATGTGAAACTAGTAAAAAAATAATATGAAGGTAGATCAAATATATACATAACTATTAATGATCACCCATATGGTTTTCCAGATGAATGAATCGAAACACCAATAAAGGTGGACCCGATGCGATGTGTTTAATAAAGAGAAGCTTTCACATGGTGAAAACCGATATTGACACCTTTAGGGGTGGATTAGGGAGGTTCACCCCTATGTGTGGGAAGTCAAGAATTATATTTGGTCAGGACTAAACCTTAATGTGGAATCCTACATACACTATTTGGGAAATATGAATCAATACCCATATACTTCAATGAATGGTTGAGATACCCAGACGCTTCTAGGAGAAACGATGAAATGGAATGGGAATATGTGTAGGAACAACCTAGATGAGTGGAATTATCTCACCAGGATGTGTTGTCTAGAGTATAATTAGGATGGATATAAATGAGTTTTTGGGTAAAATGGATGCTATAGATGTGGTGTTTGGGAATGATGGGTTTGTGAATTTGAGAGGCTTCCTACGTACCCACCCCAAGGGAAAGGTATCTAATCAACTATATATAGAAGAGGTTTATATGGTTGGGTATCACGCATGAGATCCACCCATTTATAGGGAAATGTTTGTGGCTTTTTTATGGATGCTTCCTATATAGATGGGGAATGATGGTGCATACACTATGAGGTATTTCCATAATACATGTTGGGTTTTATGCATGGAGTTGGCCCATATAGTGATTGGATATCATGGCCATTGATATCCTTTAATACTAAATGAGTAACACACAATTTAGGAAACATGAGGAAGCAGTAAACTAGACTCTTATGACACGAAAGATGAGGGGGTGTGTGGATTTCATATTGAAACTATAAAAGGCAACCATGAAAAAAATCTAATGGGGGAGGGATGAAAGATTGAGAAAATGGTATGTGGGAAGGTGAATTGTTCACATACATTATTAAATATTATAATGACTATATCATTACATGAGAGGAGGATATCATTCTCTTTCACTCATTCACGAGTACATACTATACAAGACTCATAGGATGATATCATAGTTTAATTTTGTGTGTTGAGGAAAGTAGTGCTAGGCATCATTGTTTCTTATAGCTCAGATGTGGGGGTGGGGCATATTCCACACCACGTCGGATTAAATAACCACCAGTCATAAAAAAATAGATGTATTTGCCTCAACAACACCAAGTTTTAATGATGTGGAGGAGTGACTAAACATGAGTTCCATGGTAGAGTGAATATGATGAAAAAGATACATTAGCATAAATATTTTGAAACAAAAATGTGAACAGGATTATTGGGATTAAATTAAAGGGTATTGGGCCACAAGAGTGTGTGGAATGGGTCACATAATGACTGAATGATAAAATGAACCAATCTGGGATGGGTGGGGAGTCATGGATTACTCAACCTTTATAAAGTGATGTCAAAATAAGGTAGGAAACCTAATGAGATCCTGAATCATAGTTGATTTATAGTTTAATAGTTCTTCATGAAACTAAGGATTCATGAAACAAGGTAACATTTCCTTGACATAAATTACATGACCATAAATTGTGTGCCTCACAAAAGCTGAATGCATTCCATCACCTGAAGTAGGTTTAAAGGTCTCACTTTAATTAAATGTTCATAGTCCATCACTAAATTCATCTTCAAAATAAGAGGATGTATCTAGAAACATGTGAAAAGTGGTTTCATGATTCTAGAATACCATTACAAATCCATTTTTGTGATTATTTTTGTGCTTAAAAAATTAGGATCAATCTGGAAGTCAAAACCTTTGGTATCCGACCATTTAATGTGGAATTAGTCTTGTATTTATAATGAAAAGTGTACCATGATTCTTATATGTGGTTCAATGAGAAAAAATAATATTCTCAAAAGACACAACCATTGTCATACACATGGAGAAAAACATCCACCCTTTTGGAGATCACATAGAACCATCAGACTTATGGAGAACTCTATCAGGGAATATCTCATTCACTATGGTTGTTGAGTTCCATGAAGGGGCACTATAGACCAGTTCTTTAAGAGTGATTTTTCTATGGTTATGGTTCAAATTTACATTCAAATGGCTATGTCCTCCTTGAACAATCCCAAGGAGCATATTTAAGTTATACAAAACATTCCCCAATAGAGTGAGTGGTGATGGAAAAAAGGAAGGTCTTATTACGAGGGAGACTCTCCAAAATGTTATAGAAAATGATAGTTTAATAATGAATATTCATGATGATCGATCTCAATGATGTCCCATGATGTTATCTATCACTGAGGCCTTCATAATTCTCCATTTCATGTACTAATATAAATTGTGTGGGTGGGGGACCTCCAAGACACTTAAAATCAGCAGAATAATTCTGAAATTTATCTAGGATTGTGAAGCTCATTACTTTCATGTTCTATTTATCTACCAATTCAAATTTTTGAACCAAACATCATATTTTATCCACGAACAATACATTTTGAGCCAAAAAAAATAAATCTTGTAATGACCCAAACATTTGAATAATATTTGTTTCCTAAATTTGTGTGTTATTTAATTTTATACTCAACAAAACTATATAATTTAATTAATGATGTGAGTATAATTAAAATAAGACTGTTGGGTTTCAACTATTATATAACCATTGGTCAATATGAATGATAAAATATACTTTTAAGATTATTATTATTTTAAATAAATACAATTGATCATGCTTAATTAAAACAAAACGAAGATTTGATTTCCTCTTCCAATACACTCAGACTCTATGAAGCCCATCCTTTAGAGATTGGGATGTGAGTAGAATCCCTATGATTTGCATTGGTCCAAGCCAAATCTGAACTTCTACATGTTAAACATGAATGTAATATCTTATGTTTGATGGTCAAGAAGAGAGAAATAACCACTCGGAAAATGGTTTCTGTGACGCCCCAATATTCTATCACCATTTCAGACCTTACACATGGGTATTATGCTTGTGTTATGAGGGTCTATGTAACAAGGCCTTGGTTACATTGTGTAATTATTTTGTATAAATAAAATTATTATTTCTAATCATGGTATGTTTTTTGAATTTCAAATGTTAAAATAAATATTGGATGAATTTACAGAAATTCCATATTTTTGGTGAATTTCGAAAAAATGGTATTTTAAATTATTTTTGTATAATTTAAATAATTAATAACTTGAAATTATATTCAAAAATGGGCTTCTACAGTTGTGATCATTAAGAAATTTACATTCTAATAAAATCAACTTATTTTTTGTTAATATTAAATTATAAGTAGTAATATTACCTTTATGAATAGTAATGTGTCTAATGGAATAGTAATCTCACTTAATTAGGTATAAATATAATTTAGGCATCATTAATGGTAATGTGATATAATATGTATATATAGATAACTATTTAATAAATTATTAGTAAGGTATTAGTAATTTTTTGAGTAAATAATTTGTTTTTAGTAAAAAATAAATATCTCATAATTAGAATAATATTTTCATGACATGGATTTATTTTTGGAATTTGGATTATCAATATTATGGAAGGGTTAATTTATATGATTTTTATAAAATGTTTTTTTTGGTGAATATTAAAAATAAATTTTTTATTTTTAGTGTGATTAATAGAATCATTAATGATGTGATCATTATTTAATAAGTCTGATCAACTAGTGTAATATAATATATATAATGACTTTACCCATGTGGCCAATTCCATGGAAAAAATACCCTGGGAGAGCCCATGGCTTTTCAAATACCACAAATGAAGTGTCCCTTGGAACTTAACAAAACATTCCATCAGTTTTTCTATAAATACCAACTCATTACTTCATTAATTTCATTATCAATTCCTCCTCAATGAACCTCTTGAATTTTTACCACCCAAGGAGTACTTCCACGGTTCCCTCATTTCCCCCATGGTCCAATACTTGGTGTTTTTTAAGTTACTCTTTTAAGTAAGGGAACCCATTACCATCTTCTTTTAGTCAAGACATCATTATATGTAATATGTTATACTTTCCACATTACTATGTTGGGTTATGTTATTATATGTTATTATTTCTGTCTATTTTATGTCCAAAATATGAGAGACCCTTTCCACTCTCATGAACTGATTCTTATTTATTTTTATGTTATGTCGTTAAGTAGTAGAATATTTGTAAAAGAAATCACATATTCTCTTTTCTTTGAAGTTTCCGATTCATATTTTATATCATTAAAATATCTATACCATGAACTTATATTCATTATATCATGTCCCAATATAATATTATGAGCTATCTATGAGTTTTGACCCTTTTCCCATCTTCTTTTAATGTTTTCTTAAACCATGTTGTATAGCTGTTATGCTGCAAAATTTTCATCTAAAAATCTCTATGTTGTTCTCATAAAATTATATTATTTATGTGAATATTCAATAATATTTCATTAACGAGGGTATTCATAAATAAATAAAAATTATATATTTAATTTTTGAATTACCATATAGAAAACCATTATTCACAATCCTTGGGTTATAGGTGATATACAGATCTAGTTTTTACTAACTTTTCAAAATGTCATCATTTTGATAAGAAACCAATTTCTTTTATTCTCATTTTCCTATTTAAGAAAGTTTTATTATTATATATTTATATCACAAGATAATAAATACATATTAAGGTTTCTCCTTGACAGCACTCCAATTCATTGGGTAAATATTTAATCACTTGAGATTAAAAGTTTTACGATACCTTGGTAATTTTTATGAAACCATGGGGATGGACCTGGGTGATATTTTTATAAATGTATAAAATTAATGGTTTTTCCACATATTAATAATACAATTCACATTATTATAATTATTAAATTCACATTTTCTCATTTTTAATGTCTCTATGATTTTCACCAAGTTCTTATTGATATGAAAAGTAAACGGTTTCCCTACTTTTATGTTACTGGGTCGTCTGCTCACCCATTCTTCTGATGTATGTCTCCAGGATATGAGATGATGTAATTATAAATAGGATAAAACTATGATGAATCTATTCATGAAGACTAGAATGTTGTTTTATTTTCTCATTTAATATGTTCTTGATTTCCAAGACACTAGACTTTAAAGATCCTCTTTTTGTAATATGTAATGAAATGTGAGATAATAAAATGGAGGGATTCCATAAATTGAGTACACTGTGAATGCCTCATCATGAACCTATCAGTTAAGAAGGATCTCTATACGCCACATTTCATTCACATGGCTCACAAATGACCTCTACAAACTATCCTGAGGAAACAACTATGTCCCAGATTCAGTGGATGCTTAGTAACATACTCTGTACATCCTTACTAATGATGTAATAAGATAGTAAATTGATGACAAAATAATGATTGGGGTATATGTCTGAAGAAGATCAGATCAAAAATCATTTAATTACATATTTAAGAGGCTTATATACAATATCCTTTGTGTAAAAACCATTTATAGTATGGATTATGTCTCAGAGACAACATATTCATTCAACTTACAATTAAAAATGATACATCCTATTGGTTCAGAGAAACAAAATGAAAATACTTGTGGCATAGAGAGACTTATGGACATATCTAAAAGGATCACCCATATACCATAACAAATAATTTTGATAAAAAATCAACATTATCAATGGGTAATCCATAAAATGATGACTCTCTCCCTCAATACAAAAACATCATCCAAGTGGGATTGAAAAACATGGAGAAAGTATTGAATGATAGTTTGTATTGGTGGTAGGTAGGAAGATTCATGGGATAAGGGGATTAGGCCTATTGGGAATGTCATTCAAGTGATGATTTTGTGTTATATATGTTGTGGGTAGGCCTCTAAAAAGTGGCATGTGACTCATATTTCCAAGTCTATCAGCCTTTGGACATCATTCCATAGCTGTTGATTAGAAGTTCATCTTAGACTAACATATTCCATCTTTACCATGGGGAATTCTGAATCATCCTTTGGGACATTTATCAGATTTTAGGAATCCCGATTCTAGGGTCATATTATGATGAATTTATCCAAAAATATAATGTGTGGTAACATAAAAAATAGCTTCCTCCTTTGGAAAAGGCTCTATGGTAAATACTGATATGCATCAAGATATTAGATTCTAGGGAAAATTGATGGACACTATATGAAATAGATAATCAATTTCCTATAATAAAAGATAGAGGATCCCACTATGGATGTAAAACCATTGTGAAAAAAACAAACATGGCTATGATCCTATCCATGATTTCTCTATTTAGGTATGGTGGAATGATATTGGAAGATCCCAGAAGAAATACAATGCAATATGTGGCGGTAAAACATCAAAAAATGATCCCCAATCCATATTTATATTGGATGTGTTATTTTCAGCACTCATCTATGGGATGATTATTCTACTGAGGAATGTACACATGGGGGTACAATTTAGAACCTTTATAATTCAGGATATTTTGGAGATGGGGCTATGTGTCAACCTCCGAATACTGATATTGTCAATCATATATAGGGTGCTTTGACAGATCAAACAGGGGATGATTTTTTTGGTGAATATTTGCCATTCTAAATTTTATATTTCATGGTATCTTCATACATGATAGTCCATGAGTATTCAATCCCTATCTAATATATTTATTCAAAATTTCAACTGGTGATTCTAAACATTATGTGATGTTTCCAATCTAATTTAGTCCTATCAAATGTACAGAGAAAGATTGGGTTGACAGATCAATTTTCCTTGCACTCATTTCCTCTATTGATAGGTGTGGTAACTCATTATGGAACAGGGATCGTGAAACATTGATCATACATTATTTCCTTCTACTATGAGGTGTTATTTGATAGATTTTCTTGTGAACCTGTTTATGAATTATTCAAACCGTATCGATCATGGAAGAAGTCCAAGTTCCTCTAGAATCTAATGAAAAAGGTGTAATCATCAATTTTTCATGAGTTTCATCCTTCGGTGGTAAGGAATCATTGTATCAGGTTCACATATGAGGAAGGATGGACAAACAGACATCCACCATCCACCATTGTGTGCATTCAGATCCATAAGTATATGAATAGTCGGGTGGCCATATACAATAGGAGAATGTTAATATAGAATACCATCCAGTAAAATGAAGGGGTGAACTCTCTTCAATGGGGCCATGGAATGGTGGAAGCGGAACCACATTATGGTGGATGATTTATCCGGGGATCTAGGACAACAGTGGTGGGGACTAGAGATCCATGGGAAAACATAAGAAAGGGGGGTTGTAGTATGATAATATCTGTATCTAATCCAAGCACTCTTGGAAAATATATCATGAGAGGAATCAAAAACAAAAAATAAAGGGGTTCCATCTAGGGGGTTCTAGAGTATGATTGGACAAGCTTCTTGGAAGTGGTTGACGTGTGTAATCATTCTCAGTGACTTTTTTCATTCCCAAATCATAGGACAAATTTCATGCATAATAATATTTTTTCAGTCCTTACAGGATGTGGGATCACCTTAATATATGTTTCATGCACTTCATAGGTATAAGATATTCATAGGGTGGTTTCCTTAAATCATAGGATGTGGGGGAACAATACATAGCACAGATAGAATTCCAACTGAATTCCCATGGTATTCACATATAATTACAGACCAGGTAATGTTGAATTTGGATATGAACAAACCTGAAAAATAATCAACAGCCGAGAAGGCTATCCCGGATACCATTCCCATTTAATCGTACAAAGAATGGGGGGAGATGTCAATAAGGTATACTTCCAGTTGACGGTGAAATAAAATACTTTTTATAGGAAATCTATGATCATCTTGGGGAAATTTATAAATCACTTTTTATCATGTTTTGTGTTCCCTAATGATTTATCTTAATTTCATAGAAAAAATATCATTCTAACATTAGGATATTGCAAAAGGGATTGAGGTTGATTTAAATTTATGCACAATAATAGCTGTAGTGGGCCACTCTTTAGTGATAGTGCTCAAGAAATAACTAGTTTGGGGGTCGAACAATGTTTGGGAGGTGATAAAATCCACCCATAAATACTCATAGATCCCAGTTATCCAATGGCACCGAAAGCATACATTTTAATGGAAGATACCGAAAAGACTGATCAATTGGGGGTCATATTTCTTAAGTACCCCATCTCAATGGGTTTATAACAATCAATTACTAATCTTAAATAATAAAAATTTGAAAATTTTATGGAGTATAATGTGATCTACAACTAGAAATGGTCATAAGATCCATGTATCATTACAAGATAGTGATTCTTGGCTGAATGGGGCTTTCTATTCGAGTGGAATACCCCTCTTCATCTATTGATCAATCAATTTTCGCTTTGTGTGACACTGCAGTTGGGGTGGAAATCGAGGCTTACATGGAATACATTTTCAATTTCAAATCAAGTGAGGATGATGAATGACAGAACATGTAGCTTATCCCATATGACCAGAATCTAGAGGGGGATCCTAAAACTAAAAATCATTCTACCTTCCCAAAGTATCATTCAGTGGGTATTGAAGAGGTGGATGAATCTAAAAGTAATGTGGTCAATTAAAATCATATCATCAAGAATCGTGCATGGAGGTGCATCCAATGATTCAATTAACATAACATTTGGTCGTAATTTGTCTACTGAATGGGTTCCCATCACCATTGGATGACCATTCCTTGCGCTGGTGTGGCAGACACTCGAGGTATTCATGCACTGGTACATAATTATCATTTCATTAAGGTACAGGATAGAATCCAACACTTTTTTCCTATTACATTAGGAAAGAGATGAAGTCATCCAAAAACATTATGAGTCTAATTTGGAAAACTATATCCTATAAGAACAAACAAACTAGTGTTATTTATCCATTTCCATCTAATGAAAACATGTAATTCAACTAGGGGTCCATCAATATGTGTCCTTAGTAAAAATAAGGCAGGAATCCAAACATGTGGCCAATCTTTCGGATGAGTGGGATCATGGACAGATCTAGGACATCCATCTCCATTTGAATGAAAATTATGATTAATTAGTACTAAATTGGTTTAATCAATCATAGTATATCATTGTTTGAATGTTGTCATAGCTGGAACAATCCATTACAACAACTAAGCTATAGGGTAAATTTTTTAGAACCTATTTTTCACTATTTTTGAAACTGAATTCTTGTATAAAATTAATAGTCCTAATTAAATCAAATGTTTGAGGAATTTAATAACCACTCTATAAGCTCAAATGGGTTATTAATAATGTGATAAATATGGGATGACCATAAAATTGATCTCATTTTGTGATATGATGAATAATTGTGGAACGTAATGGGTCTTCTATTATTGACACATTCAATGGGTGTTCAATCCTAAGAGAGGATTTTCTGGAAGAAGAGTTCCATGAGTTAAAGAATCATTCTTTTCTCAATTTTCACTAATTCAAAAGGTATACGACATCAAATTAACTAGAATAAATTTTTATAAAATGGATTAAATAGTATTAATCACAGTCTAAAAAATTTGGAACACGAGGAGGATGGAATGGATATATATGATGAATGGTAACAATTATCAAAACAACATATCCATATAATTATGCTGAAATGGGAAAAAACAAAGGTGGGTTAACCAATGACATTGTTTGAAACATGAATCCTATCTCAAAATGTTTTTCGATGTCTTTGGAAAATTCGGACCATGATGGTAGGTGAGCCAAATGTGCCATGGGGCTAGGCTGTTAGGGGATCCCTTCAGACATGAAAGTGGACGATGATACAAATGAGGGGTACACAATGATTTGATTAGAATTATAAAATTATTGAATGAATTAGATCACTCATGGAAATATATCAACATTACATAGTGAACATTAGTGTCAGTGGACTGGTATTAGAAAATATAAAACCCATATTTTAGGTGAGCATCCTCTTAGAGATCGTATGAAACAAGAGACCCAAAAAATGTGGTATATTTCCATTATTGGGAATGGACCCAAAAGGTTATGGCATGAATCATTTTTTAGTTTCACATCATGAAACAAAGAACTATGAACATGTATTATAATGTCATGTGATGGGGACGATGAATTATATATTTCAACATCCCATGAATGGATAATTGTGCATATATTAATTTTACAAAACCTAGAATTATTCCAATATTTTAATTTTGTGTGTCATAGACTGTAGGATTATAGTTTTAATACTTTGAATTTAGACCTTTGATCAATTGTTTTTCTCGACCGCATCAGTATTCAACCAACCAGAACTCTTAATCACACATGGTCCATCCTAAGTGTGGGAAACAAGTAATGATATATGGTAATTATTAGATAGATGGAAGAGCACATTGGGGGAGATACCATGGCTAATGGAAATCCTCCATGACATATGACATTGGAATGGTGGTGAATCTAATCATTGAAGACATAGATAATTCATATAATGTTGATAAGGGGTCAAAAATTACCATAGTAAAAAACAAAAGACCATGAACACATTAATCATGAATATATATAGAAAACATGGAATAAATTTGTGATGGAGTTTTGAACATAGTACTTTTTTTTAATGCTAGAGTTCTATTAGGAAGATCTCATGACACATGAGGTGAGACACAATGGCATGAGACCATTAATATACAGGGGTCCATATAAATTTAAAGGAAGATTTAAATTCAAATCAATAATGAATTGGTGTTTAGAATTTAGAATAAGAGAAGGTGAAATTCCAACCCATATATTGAATGAAGTTTAAAGTCATGTAGATCTGACTATTGGGGATGAAAATAGATTAATGTCATAATTATTGTACAATTAACAAGAGGAGTGTTCAATGATTTTCACATGGAGAAAATGTTAAATAGACAATGTGATTGATCCAATGAGGCCTTCAACAACAAAGAACCAACACTTACACTATTTGTGCATATTCATGTAGTGTTGACCATGATATGGGCCATGGGGAAAAACGATTAATGAAATTAAAAATGATCCCAAATAAAAAATCATATGGATTCTCTATTTATAAAATGTAGATATAAATTATGACACTTGTAGTTGTCAAGAATAGTGTTAAAGGATACCAATATTATTGGGGGAAAAAATATCTGATGAGGGAACTAAGGAATCCCAGGGTTACCATCATGGATACTAAAATTTTTCAAGATGTGGTTGTAATTTTGCATCATGCATTGTGGATAATAGCTCTTAGATAATATACATATTGTTTGGATGGAAGATGGTTTCTCATGTCGACATGTGTAATATGAGGTTATAAGGCTGAAAGAGGCTCAAAAGGACAAAAAAACATCCTAGAAGAGACATTCACGTTGTTTAAGGTCATGATTACTGGAATATTGTATCTCAGTTTATGTTTGTGAAGTTTATAAAAACTATATGAGGTTCCATAAAACTGGTACATGTGGCATTATGGTGTAATAAATCTATTGTGAATAATAAAAATGGTGGCCCGCATCATTCCATATGAAAATAATAAAAAAAATTAAAATGATTAAATTCATGATGTACGTACATGAACATATAGCTTAAAGTCCCAAACATGGAACAAGATGGGTAATGTATCAAATGGTTATGTGTAGTTTGGTGTAATAACAAGCCTGATGTGAATGATGAAAATATAGTCTTAACATCAAACCATAGATTCTAGAGAAAATAACATATAAAGATTAGTGTCATTTAATGTGGAAAATGTTGTGTATTTGGGGAATATGGTTCAAAAAATATATAGATAGGTATAATGATGAAATTTTATGGCATTGTTACGTATTCCATTAGAATGGGAATCACGACACATGTAGTTATGGAACATGAAATCATGTCCTGTAGGTAAGATCCATACACAGACAGGGGTGATTTTTCCATTGATTGTCTGGGCTAGGATAAGAAATCCAGGCACTACTACATATCCTATATGGTTGGGAATCATGACACTGAGAGTTTTTGAAAATAGAATAGGAGGTTACTATTTTCCGGGGTAATTTCCCCTCATTCAAGATAATTATGGTGTTGTGAATTTTTTTTGTTATGCTAATTATTGTTGGGAAAGTAGGGAACTAGTTGTTTCATAGTTTAATATCATTAAACATAGAATTTATGAAATATTCGTTTGTAATCATAGACATTGGAAATTTGTATAATTCTTCTAAATGTAAAATATGTTTTGAGGACTCTTAAAAAATTAGACACTAAGGAGGTTAAAGAAGGACCAAAAATTCCCCAAACATTCTTGAGAAGAACTCACAACCATTAAGTTTCATGATTCTCAGTCTATGGATATATAATTTAATGTCTTAAAAATTGCAGTATAAGAGAAGGGTATTTGATAATTGGTATATTCATAGTGAAATAATAACACCTTGACATTAATGAGGGCCTAAGGAGGACCATGCTACACAACACATTATTGAGAAGAACTCACACACTGTTTAAAGTCATCATGCTTGGAATTGGTTAATACAATATATATTTTTAACATCAAATACTATTTCAGAGGGGGTTTGTGAGAAATGGGACATTTGTAGAGAATGAGGAACCACCTGATGTGAATGAGGGCCAAAGGAGTCTTAGACCAAATGACAAATTTCCAAGGAAAATACACACCAATATTATAGTCAAATTTTTTCTATATAGGTAGAAAATTTAATGTCGTGTGACTGCGATGTTGAACTCTTTATTATAAGTTCTACTTGAGGAACGTGTAAATGGATATAGGGGTTATGTTATCTACATCCTTGGAAACCAAACAGTATGAACCATAATGATATACCTTATAAATTATGTATGCTCCCTCCGACATGGGGTTCCAAATTTGGAAGATTCCTACCTGATATCATTGGAATTCAATGATCCAATATTTTAACAACCTAGAGGAATAAGTTGAGGTGAACCTTATTTTTGAATGATATGTATATTTTTTAATGTCCCTCTCAATAGTGTACATGTATTTTGTCCTATTATCATTAAGGGACTACAGTTCAGCTGGATAGAAGTCACAAATCTTTTTTGATTCCTACCTATCCAATGTAGCTATTCATATTGACAGTAATGGAATTTTGATTAGTTGGAATCCCCTTTTTTTCTACACTAGTTAATATAGATTAATATATGCGTAATTTCATGTTTTCATCGAATAAGACTATAGTGCATTGAGGGAATTGTCTAACAATATTTATTTATTATCGCCCACCTTCTTCAGCAAAATTTTGGAGATGGTTTTGTTGAACACCTCAATATATCCATTGTTCTGTACATGATAGTGTGAATTATGGTCTGACGATATGTTGTACATGGAATAAAATAACTTCATATTTGAATTTCATATTTTTGTTTCATTGTTAGTGATAATATACCAACATAATTTAAATAAATCGATGTTATTAGAGGTCACGAATTCAATGACCAATCAAGCCTTGATTTCCTTGAGAAGAATCACTTCTTCCCAAAAGGAAAATAAATCTGTCACATTCTATATTAACCTACACAAGATAACCGTTTCTAGTGGATTGGTCCCACAACATGAATACCCTAGAACACAAAAGGACAATAATACATTGTAGTAGGAGGGACTCTGATGTTTTTATGAATAATGTTGGCATGAATCAAAAATGTGTGGAACCTATTGGTGATCTCCACACAATCATGGACTGTAGTGTGACATAAACATCCAATCTATAAAATGTATCATAAGATCTTAAAAATTTCTTGATGATGACTACAAAACATTTAACAAACCTCTTGAATGACCCAATGGATCATATATCCTTCACTATAAGAGAATAGAACTCCATCAATCACATGCTTGTCAAGAATCTTCCTATGGTTAGACCACATTAGAGGGTGAACTGGGAAATCACACTAACAAATTCAATTTTATTCGACTCAATATGATGATATATTTGCATGCTATATATAATCAGTGGGGGGATTTTCCATATAATAGACTTATTTACTTATATGGGAATTTAGAGTCCATAATGTGGATGCACATGCATTTTGGTGGTTTGACTAATGGATTTAAGCCTCATAAAAAATGAATGGTGTGACAAATTATTGATTCACCGTGAGAACTAATAGATAATTTGTGTTATTATTTATAATATACCTTTCTAGATAAGCAAAGAAATCTTATTAAACATCCTATGATAGGGGGACTTTAGTTATTATTAGTTGAGTGGAGAACCCGACCATCAGATGGATATCGTGGTCAAGAAATGGAACTAGATCTAGATTCCTAATGATGTAATCACTTTGTATTTTATTTCATAAATAGTGAAGAGTCTACATTTAAATGTTATAAAAGAAATATAAAACTATAGGGAAAACTCAATAATAATGAAGAGATGATAATTATCATATTCACTTTTGGTGAATCCTTTTATCTTTTGTACTGAATATTGTAGAATAAGCTATATCAAGATAATTAAGACGATCACAAGGATAAATCTATTATGTTTGGGATAATTTATCATTCTACCAATTAGAATATGGGTGGATCCACCGAAATGGATCTTCCAGCATGGTATAACCACTTCCACGAAATGGTTGGCCAAATCTACGATATCATGATCCATGGACTATCTGATGGGGCCATATGTGATACTGAAACATTTTCCAATGTAAGACACTAAAAATCCTTTTATGGAACAAAAATGATGTTGAAATACTAATGAAACACCACCAAGATTGATATCTATCCTTACATCATTCAGTGTTTTTGGATATAAATTAACAGGTTTGTGAGGGCATCTTTTATATTTCATGATTTTGTAGGTACTTCCAAAACTATTGTACTATGAAAAATAATTTGTGGTATAACTTCTCGAAAAGAGATTATTTTGAATCAATGTATAAAATCATACTGTTGAGATAGTATACACTTATAGGAGTCCATATATAGTTTTTCTGGGCTATTTGGGAGTAGATATATTGTTCTATGGTTGTAATATAAAGGACCGGTGGATTATCATGGATTGGTTGCAACAAAACCAGAGGATGTAGAAGATGTAGCTTGATTCACTCAAATCTAGCTTCACACTCATCATCCCTCTAGTAGATAGTACATTGTTCATGAGTCTAGAAATTGGATTATTTTTTCAGATGATATTAATGATGAATCAACATTTATTGGATAAGTGTCCATAGAGTACTTGGAGATTTAGGAGGTTTCTTGGATCACGAATATCGCTGATGAACTTGATATTCTCTAGGCCAAAATCAATGAATTTTTTTCTAAAGACATATCAAATAAACAATGCACAAGTAACCTTACAAAACAATTTCAATGGGTCCATATTCAACTAACAATAACAGAGGACTCCAATCATATTCTCTAGATCTTCGATATGGTCCTCCTGCTACTATGATGTGGCCACCAAATTTCCCTTGTATCATTCCACTAGATTCCCAAGGATCAGATTGAAGATAAATTGCATGGCCTCATAAGATGTACCTCCTGAAATTTCATATTTATGAGAATTACCTAATATAATAAGGTTCCATGAAAATATATAGAGGTAGTAAATTCATCATTTTTAGGGGCCATCTATATCTGATTATATTCAGAGTATCCATCATTGAAGGAGAGATCCTGGAAGCCAGATATAGTGTCAATCAACAACTCCACCAATGGAATGGGATTTTTGTCCTTCATAAAATTTTGGATTCCATCTCGGAATTCAATAAAAACAATGATATTTCCAATTTTCATCCCATCTTGGATAATTTTAGCTAACTAAATGGGTTATTAAACTTCCATAAAAAATCTAAACTTGATATGTTTGTCATATTTTTCCTCAACCATTTCACAATGATAAGGATACACTTTTCTATGAGGATATATGAAATCATGATGGATTACTATGAAAAAAAATGTTGGAATGTAATATGAGGTTCCTCCCTGGAATCTCATTGTAGCTACACCTAAAAATATTACAGTTCTGTTTTAGTAAATCCACATACTACCACTATTACTCTGCAGGCATGGATGCACTGAACAATGTTGATATATGACATCCATTATTACGATTTTCACCTGAAATATATCATCGATGAGGGTTGATAGATCCTATTATAATGTATGAGGAGTTTCTTCTAAATTATTCTCATCATCTGAGGCATGTTGATCAGTGAGAGGATATGGTTTTTCCAAACCGATTGATTTTAGGGGAACAATGTTACATTCATAGAAATATTTAGAACCATCATTAAGATAGTCTTTATCTATTGAAACCATTCTAATAGAGGTTGTAAATCCAAATCCATCAGGCCTTCGAACATGAGGTCTATTCCTGATATCAATGTAAAAATGATGGCTCAGTTTTTATGGGATCAATCCATCTTGAAAGAATAAATGGGTGTAACTTATGACTATATCCAATGGGATAACATATCAATACTTTATATGAGTATGGTTTTCTATTATTAGTTTATCCAAAACCATGTAGGTGTATGAGGTAATCGTATATGGTTATTTGTACTTGTGTACATGGTGCCTTTTTTCTCAAAATCAAAAATGAAATACCTTAATTCTAGAAATGTAGACTCCATCCATTGATTTATGAGTGATATTTAGTCATAAAAATCCATCAAAGGGATGGATATTAGTGAGGAATTAACAGAAACATTAGTCTACACATTATTGACCATTTAATAATAATTGGTAGTTTCCATATAGTTGGCATCACAAAAGGATAAGGGTGATGAAACACTGTACAATATACCTACTCAAACATCGAGGTTGTACATGAGGCATTAGTGATATGAAGAGGGAACTTCTCAATGAAGAAGAATTCTAAGCATACCAAACAATTCTTTTAAGTGGTGTCCTCTAAGAGAACCATGAATTCATTTTTATCTACAAAACTGCTACACTGGTTCATCAAACAGATCTGTATACATTGTTTTTGTTTAGTCTGGTCAAAACCATATATATTCATTTTAGATGGGATCACGTATTCTTTAGAATGTCCAAGCCTATAGATTTTCCATTTAGATATATGTTTGATCTGTAAATCATTTTCAATTACGTAGTGACACACCTCCAAATCGATCAAATGGTCAGTGATGTACAATGGGAAGATGTCCCAATACATGAGGGATCCCATTTATTATTTTTTAGAATGTTATTATGGATTGAAATTCATTTTTCTCGACTTCCTCAATATAGAAATTCTCATATTTCACTACCTATAATTTTTACAGTAGGGGGATTTTTAAGGATTTCTCAAGGATATCACACACATCATTCGATATTCCTAGGACCATATGGAATGAGAGCTCAATAAGAATGGTGGTTCTATTCAATAAAATTTCGTACATAAATTTTTGTTTCGCATTTTGGACCCCCATGAGGACACTCTGTTGTGGGGAGCATGACATAAAATACTGGCTAGACCACTAGATTTTCTTTTGTGCAAGTAATGACCTGCTTCACATCATGAAATGAATCCATAACTACAACTGGATGACAGTAGAATGATATTGGGGTTTCAAGATGCATTCTATGATGATGAGGCTATAACAATTATACATTGTTATTTAATATATTCAGTGGTTGAAATGGATCTTGATGAGTGGGCAAGAGGTACTATGACCTATGATCCCTATGTGAACCCTAATAACTAGTTAAAGTGAAATGTATTACATACCATGATAAATTGGACTTGTCATTCTAGCAGATCACATGACCTCAAATAATTATTCAATAATGTTATCCTGATAAATTTGAATGTATATTTTTTATATTCCTCATTTCCAAGAAACATGTAGTAGTCCACTTGAACAATTGAGTTTACATATTCACACTACAGGTCATCTTTGAAGGAGTCTTCATCTTTTGGAAAGACACTTGGAATGATTAACATCTCTAAAGAATGAATTCAATGATAGTAACATAAATTTTTGAAACTGGAGGGAGACATTTCATCCCCTTTTATTCCTGTGCCTACAGTTTCGATAAATCAAATACTTTTAGGTAGATGCAAAAGCATTTTCAAGACAAGAAAAATACACTCCAAAAGGTTTAGGACTGCATAAACAAGCATGGATGATGTTTTTTGAATTAGAGACATACCTATTGAACATCCAAAAATATTACATTCTATTATCTCTATTGCAATCATATTATCATTCAATGGAACACTCACTATCACTATTAGGATCAACTTAGTTGTGTGCTACCTATGTCAGAACATCCTCCAATTAGACCACACCATTATCCACCTGGTCCTAAAGCTAATCCTTCAACACTATAAATACATGATGTTATATCCCAAGATAAGGATTTTATGGAATTATTTAGAATAATTTGTGATATCTTTGTCTTCTGACATTATATATTTTTGAATCATTAGAAAACATTTTTTAGATATATATGGAAATAAAAGGAAAACTAGGCCTATTTAAATGGGTAGGATCAGAATATCATATATGATTTTGGGGAAATAGGATCATTCCAATGATTAGTGGGCTTTAGAATAAGGATTTTATAGAGAAAAACTATCTAATATGGGTGTTAGTGCATATAAAGGTGGTAACATCAAATTCTGATCATATAGAGGTGATGCTTGCTGAGGATGTTGACTTGGGTGAGGCTTTGCTAGGGGTTGCTCTGTGGAAAACATCTCAATAAGCAGTGAGGTCCATACCTATATTTTAGTGGCAGTATCATCCTTTTATTGTCTTATATAATTTTATAAAAAGTCAAGGGAGACACCTCCATGGAATGCTTTATGGATTCCTCTGGCCATAGAGACATGTTTAAGAAATCTACGAGACCACATGGGAAATTCTTAGTGATGAGGGTGGGAAACAATTAAATATCAATTTTCCCAAAACATATAATTTAAATCTTCTAATGAGTTAGTGAAATTTATGTTGAGTATGTGAGGCTCCTCTACCTTTTGATTTAGTTTATGACATGCTCGTCTCGGTGTTTCTTCTAGTTGAAGAGTCTGGTAAAAATTGTCTTGCATATATTGGAATTAAAAGGATAATGAAACTACCTAAATTTGTTTTCATGATCGGAAAATGGACCCAATTTATAACTAGATATTCTAGAACAATGCACTCTCTTACATTTTTTGACAGAAACATTGAATCTTGGTAACATCAAATTTCTCTTCGGTTCCTTATATGAGTTAACACCCTGATATGATGAGGGAAAGATACTACAACTGGTTGGCCATCCAATTAAAGGGGTATAATATTAGATTCCCAATATCCTAAGGTTATTTTATATCAAGAAAAAATTTATAGATATGGATTACAAAAATTTGGGATTTTCAACAGTCACGTTTATTGGGATTAGAGGTGAGAAGTGAGAGTAGACAATAGATCATCCTAGTATGGATTTCTACCTAGGAATCGATTCATGACCACTAGTTAATTTACCAAATCATCCCCATGATATGAATTCTTAATGGAATGAAAATTTTATTCTATAGTTGCCTTCATAAAATCCCAATACAATTCCTTTGGGTGATTCTCACACTCTTTGTTCAGAATGGTTGAACCTTAATAGTGTTGCACTATATAATCTATGAAAAATACATTTTTGGGATGTTCATGGTTGTTCGAATAAAATGGGGGTAAATTGATGTGAAGGAATTGCAGATTCCCTTGCATCCATAGTAGAGGAGGATTATGTCTCTGTTGTGGGGATTCAAGTATGGTTTTCACTCAACATGGAGATAATTTGTGATACTTTTCTAATCTGTAATTTACTATCACATGATGTCTAAATATGATTAATTCTAAATCATATATTTGAGATACATAAGATCTGATGAAACGTGACATCCCATTACCTTGTTGAGATTTCATATATCACAAAATTATGTATTGGGTTCCCAGTGGTATACTTTCAACATATTCAATCGAGTGTGAACACATGTGTGAGGGTCCACCTAACACCATGGTACGTCAGTGGGATGGTCCTCCTCATTGGATCTTTCACCACTCCAAAGGCCCGAGATGCTTAGATATTTTTATTATAAGGAAAAGACCCCCTTTTATGGGAAGAAGGGGGAACCCTAATAGAATTGGATCTTTCACCAGTTTTCCCATCCTTTTTATATTTAAGGCCATCCATATTAATTTTATCAATACTTGGGTTGTATCCAATATATATCTAGTAAAATCGGGGATTATCTTGATAGGAATGAAATGAAGAGGTGTATACTATCCCTAACCACTTATCTGCTTTTCTGGAGATGCTTCGTCAATGATTCTATGGAGAACTATGAATATTTCAGAAAATATATATTAATGGATGTGGTTGTAACTAGGTGATGTCAGACACTACACAACTGGGAATGATAACCACTAAATGATGCTTCATTTTTTGATGTATTAATTAATGTGTTCTTGGAACTTTGGGTAGAAAAATTGATGGTCCCAAATGTGAAAATACATCACCAATATGGCCGTGTGAAAGCACATGAACTCGTATTGAGTGGGGGAATCTAGAACATTGATGTTTGGATCCTCATTAGGCTATTAAATGACGGAAAAATAGTGGAGTGGAAAATTATCAAACATGATTTCTGATTTATGATGCAGGTACCAATACATGGCAATCCCAAGATTCATTCAGACCAACCTTAGAGATAAGGAAAACCCTATTATGGACCACTATGGAAATGGTCTATCTTGTAGAGACACCAATGAATGAACATAAATATAACTTCATAATGAGTTGTCTCTTGGATTTGGTGGCAGCCGTATCATCACATCTATATAGGATATGGCTATTTCCCCAACCCCATGAGTGTGGGAAATTGAAGTAATTTAAGGTCCTAATGGGTTATAATTTTCTATAAATTTCTATAATAACTCTCCATGATCATTGGTATATTAATATAATGACATTAGTGGTGTTATATATGACTACACCATTATACCCTGGAATAAAGACAAATATTCCACTCCCTTATTGTACATAAGAAATAATTTAAGGATATTTTGGATCTCAATATCAGGGATGAAGAATTCCAGCTACCAGGCTCAGAAAATAGTTTCTGATGCTGAGGAATGTGGTGAAGTCACCATCATTGTATGACATTCATAATCAGTGTTTTAGGATAGAATGATATTGACAATGACATGGACCTTCCCAGAGTTTTCCCCTTCATGGGAGTGAATCTCCCTTCTTCCTCGGGATGGTTCTTCAAGAAAGTATTGTTCATCAGAGTGGGGAGGACCTCCACGCTATTTGGTAATGGAGTAGGGAGTACATCTGATATGGATTACATATATATGGGGAGGACCTTCGTATGAGTTTTATTAGAGAAGAGAGGTCTTTTTCATGGACAAATGTGATAGTGGGGAGGCCCTGTACTTTCGATTCTCACATAGAAGGTTGGACCGCTAATTTTTTTTGTTGCGAACATGGGCTGGACCTCTATGTTGAATGGTTGGAAAATCATGGGGAGGGACTCCATACATGTATGTGAATTCACAAGGGGGCCATTGTTACTCATAAAACTATAATTTTTGATGGCATTTGTGTTGATTTTTTATAGAATAGGGATAAACATCACTTTTATTAGTGATGTAAAGGTTAGGACCCCTACTAGAGATGGTAGGAACATGGGGGGTCCTCTATGATGCCAGGCTATTTCAAGGGGAGGACCTCTGTGTTGTCTTTTGGTCCCATGGGAAAGTCGTCCATATTAATTGTTGATAATGTTGGGAGGAACATTGATCTAATATATATTAAAATACGGAGGACCTCTTCTCGATCTAGGAATGGTGTGAGGAGTTCCATTGAATTTATTTTCCATTACGTGAGGAGGGATTATAAATTGGGAACTATAGGATTGGGGAGGACATCCACGCTAGATATCTACAAAGTAGAGAAGAAACATTCTTTGACAGATACTGAGAACTTGTATAGGGCCTCCTTATTGAGTGTGATAGTTGGGATGACCTCCAAACCAACTAGAAATGGTACAAGGTGGACCCCCCATATTGAATTAAATTATCATGGGTCTGCCCATTAAGGCTGGTGGTTCTGTCAAATATTGAATGAATTAACCGATAATACTATTTTATTGAAATATGTCTCTATTCTTACCAAGAACTGATAGGTCCCTAATCTACAGTTACAAGTATCTATTGGAGTGATCCAATGGTGGAAGGATCTATTAGAGTTGTTGAAGATGATTTCCCTTGACGAGGATCCTCCCAATCATGGGACTGATGTTTGTGTTGGGTTAGTTGGATCGGGGCAAGAAGAGTAGGGTAATATTCCACCGATTCCTTTTCTTGGAAGATTGTTCGTTGGTGGCATTTGATACAAACCTGTGAGATCCTTTATAGGAGACTCATATGTGGTGGACATTTCCTAAATGATTGTGGCATTTCCTACCTCGTCATATTTGGCTAGCGATTCAAAAGATCGATCCACAGAGAGGCTCCCAATGTGATCCATCATTGGAGTGGTAGAAAACAGCTCTATACAAGGTGATTTGGGATGTGGTATTAGTTATAAATAAAGGGAATCTGGTCATGTAAATCCATATCCCTTTTTAAAATGACTCCCTCTTGCTTGAACCATCATACAAGGGTGTACAACTCCCACAAAATTATGTTTCTATAGGGTGATACAGGGTTGGGTGCATTTTTATATGGTGGAAAAGCATAATTTGTGGCATAGTTTTGGTCATGAGGGATTGCTGCATTGATGTTTCTTCTGTCCCTCTCTTGGCAGGCATTGGGTGACCTGTTTCCCATAACATGGGCGCTGTAATGAAGGCTGAATTATATTTTAGTACAAATACCTGGATTACAATGCCCAATTCCACAACATAATCAATTATTCCATGGTTGAAGTGAAATATTCACACTAAAATTGATGGTTACTGGAATGCCCAATGTTCAACTTCCCAATTTTCGGGTGAGTTCCACAGATGTCCTATAATTTGAATAGTGGGTCCTATTGTGGAATTTCTAGATCTGGTAACGTTCCAATATAACGATTTGATGACTAAGATGTCTTATCTCCATGGATTAATGAGAAAATCATTCACATCAGGTTGACCATTTTTATTTATATGGATTTCATGGGGGCCCCCACCTCACATTTTAAATTGAAATTGGCTTTTTATTGTTATATCTCATTCACATATTCTAAATGTGGGTGAAATTCAATAAATTTTAGCGATTTTCTCGGCATAACCTAAATTGGTTGATTATATGTTGGATCCTCCTACCATGTATTCCACTATGGAACTCATAACCAAGTCCAGGAATCCCATATTGATTAATACAAGGTGATGAAACTCATTCGTGGTGCCAATGAGTCTTGATAGGTAACAAATCTTTGGTAAGGTGATTATTGATGTTTTAAAATGCTTTAATATTTGCGTGTTGGAGCATTGTTCCCTGGTATTCTTCTTTATAGGAGGGAATGTCATGGAGGAATTAAGGGTGTGGAACCTGAGGAATACCAAGCTTTTTATAGTGCATCTATTGCCAAATTCATTCATTTAGATGATTTTTTCTTACATCCCATGTATATCATGAGGTAGTTGTGTGATAGTTCTTGAGTTTAACAACTCACAAAGATAAAGTGAAACTATTCAGAGAACCCTTTTTTGGATGATCAATGATCTAAATCCTTATGTTGAGCACCTACATGTATTACCATATGGATGGTCCATTATTCCATTCAATGTGGACTCTATGGGGTGTCTCCCAAAAAGTAATGGTTTGAAACCGTGAATGTTTATTTGGACAACAATATGTGTAGATCACGAAGGTTCATCCCTATGATGGAGACACCATGGATTATCATTGGTAGGTATTGAACCTCAAAAAGGCATTCTATCTACCCCATTTATAAAATAGGGATCTAAACCCTTGTTGTTCGATTAATGGTGTGGTCATTATATGTTAGAGTTTCACTTTGCAATAGACTGAATCTTTTTTGTATTAGGTTGGATTGTGTGGGGATTATTCATGCGAGATTCCTAGGTGCTGAATTCAAAAATGATGTCTATTTTACAAAATTCAAAACATATAAGTTGAATTAATTAATTTAATAATTAATTCCCGGTATCAGAGCAAATAGCATGTTTTTATGAAATATTAAGTATCAAAATATTGACACTAGTTTAAGTTCGATTTCAAAGTGAAATTAATTCCAACGACCACTATTGGATTAAATGGTAAAAATATATTCAAATGTCACTTTAAAACCAATTCAAACGATAATTTAATCATATAAATAAATTTTATTAAAATGAGGTTTTGAATTAAAATACAACAATTTTCACTATTCATTAAAAAATAAACTTTATCGAAAAAATACCAAAAATTTACACAAAGTAAATTTTGATGTCCCAATTCTAAAAAAAGTGTTTTATTTGGTCCAATAGAATTTATAAGAGTGACCAAAACTATATTTAATAACGGTTCTCCATCAAAAGGCGATAAGTGAACCTTTAGTGAATATTAATGTATAAATGCCTAAAATTGAATTCTTTTCATATTTTAAGCATTTATCTTTAATTGGATAAAAGTAAAACACTTAAAAAACATATATAATAATATTTTAGTTATTTCTATCCATTCATTCAAATACAACGACTATGTGTTAACTACCATTTAAAATAATATTATTTTATTACTAGTGTGCAACGTAAGATTGCAATGAAACTCTTTGTTGTGTATCAGGTACGCTATTGAACATATCAACTCCTTTAAAGTAAAATTAATATTTAATTCACAAATATTAATAAATATTCTAATGTTTTATTCTTTATTTACCTTGGATGTACACATGATACCTAAACAATGTTAATATAGAAATAAATCATTATTTCAATCATTAGACGAAAATATTTTCCTACAAAATCAATACTTTTATAATATTGGTTTCATGAATGTATATAAAAATAAAAAATTACTGAAAAATTTAATTTTTACCCTTTTACTAGTTTCTATAAATAATATTTTAAATCAATATTTTTCTAATTTTACATACGTTTTTTTACTTTTTTGCCAAAATGGGAATGAAATAATTTTTAAACATAGACTGCATGAATTAATTTTTCCAAAATCATGAAATTAGTTATATTGGATTATAACATTACCTTATTAAATTATTATATTATGAGAATGTATTTTCCAAAAAAAAAATTAAAATTTTTACATTAAAAAAATGTTATTCAAAAATGTGAATTCTATTGTATTGAAATTATTTTATGATATACTAATGGTATATTAATCTATAAAAAATATATTTATATTTACTATTATTTACTGGGAATATGATTCAAAAATATCATGTTTATTGTTATTCAATATAATTTCATATAATGATGATATAATATTTATGAATTTTTTTTCTATTCAATAGGTTATGTCTTGACTTAATGGAAAATTATTTCATGTTATTATGGAATACATAAGAATGGATTATATCTATGTAATAGGTTGATCCCTTATAGATATCTAAATATTTTAATAAATATTATTGTTTTGTTTTCTCACATGATACATGAGAGGATATCCCATTCCAAAAATAATTTATATGGGAGTATATAAGAATCCAACACATTACACCAGATGGGAAACCAATCATGAAGATGGTACACGGGTGGTAATACAAATCCTAACATGTGATGAATGCCTTTTTTGGTTCCCCTAATATAATATACCTAGGATTCTGATTATGCCAAAAATTTATTTCATTGTCTTATAACATATTATTATTCAAAATTTATATTATCATGGAATATGATCCATGATTCCAGTTTTATTCGTTTCTTTTAAACTAACAAATATTTATTCCATTATTCATGTTTATTATCATTAGAATATTTAGTATTGTTTTCAAATTTGATTATAATTCTATTATACTCACATTAAAATATAATTCTTACTTGTGATCATTTATTGATACCTCTATTTTTACACTGATGGAGAATATAAGTGTACCCTATTTATGGTTTCTCTTCACTAGGATATAAATAATGTTTTTATGTATGATTTGTATAAAAAGGGTGATAGTTTTGAATAAAAACAATCTTATATGATTTAGATATATTTTGTGTTGATTTTGTATGTATCCAATTTTATAGATACACTAAAGCTTTAGGGTACTAGCGTGGGTCAAAATGATGTTTAATGAATATTGTTTTTGTAATATATAATATTTATATATGTAATATTTGAGACTACTGAGATTGGTTATGTGGATGTGAAATATAATTTGCACTAATACTCTTTTCATGATGTCAATGAGGTATTCACAACATTAAATTATTTCATGTAGTGTGATGGGGGATTTATGTTTATGGAAATTCGTAATTCATTGGGGAAGGGGTAAAGCATAAGGACTATTAGTCTAAACACCCTATTCATGATATACTAATGGGTGCGTAGATTCTCTTAGAAAATCTAACATCACCTTATCCATTGATTTTAACTCTGATTGACTGATGTTCATGGGTATGTTTTAGTCATACCTCCCCTTATCTTGAATTACAATGAACATTGGTTGTTCTAGGTGGGTTTTCACAACATGTGAGGTATGTTACTTCCTCCTCCTTCCATTCTATTTATTATAAATTCACTATTTATGATTTTCTAGAAAAAATATTAAGTTTCTTCTCATTCATCTATTATATCATGATATAATAAAATATTCATGCTTCGAATTTCATTCAACTAAGTGAGATGTAATCCTGATAAAATAATTCAAATCGTCTCAACCCATAATTGAAAAGTCACATTATTATTTGGATCTCATGTTTTTTATACTTATTTTTATTTATCTATTAATTTATTTGAGAAACTATACATGGAATTGTTTTTCGTAGGAATAATTGTGCATCTTGATTGGACATCACCTCATCACTCATGGGTTTGGTTTTATTTTTTTAATAGTTATTAGTAATTATTTATGAAAATTTATATTGAATAGTTTATTAATTATAATTTCTAGTAATTTAAAAATTAATTAATTTTATTTCGACAGGGCCTCAAAATTATAGGAATCATCTTTATGGTCATAGATGTTATTTGGTGAGAGAATTAATGTATTGAAAAAGGTAAAAAAATCATTTGAGCTAGGAGGTCCCATTTTCTTAACCCTACATTGTTTTTTAATTTTATTGTTTAATGTGACATGTATAGTCTCACCATGATGGGTTGTTGAAATTTTTTATTTAAATAAATTATTTGAAAAAGAGAAAATCATTGAATTTTAAAATGTTATTCTATCAATGTGTGACCCTTTTGGATAGGCCAGTATGCCTCAACAACCATGGGGATAATGTTTTTCCCTCACTAAGACATGATTACTTATATGGGTATACATGTGAAAACTAATAGATTGGATGACTGTTCGTACTAGATTGACTGGCCCGAAAATCCAAAGGTGTTGATGTCCACATCCCTTTTGAGACATGACTATGATATATAAGGGACCCTGAATTGTGTCCCATTTACATGTTTACCCTAATGAGGTGGTTTTTTTATAAAATTTGTAGTTTTAATTATGGATGACGCATTAGAAATTTGATTAATTATATTATCCTTATGTGTCGATAGGGATTCATATATATTATACCATTGATAGGACAACCAATTTATGTTACATTGTCATAGGTAGATATACATGAATGATGATGTGTTACATAGAGAAGTACATACCATTGAAATTACTTATAATTAATGGCTTCCATTAATTATAGACTTGGGTCTCACTGTGAGACTAATGAATATTGGAATATGAAGGAATAAAACCTTAGGTTCAAAGACAACAACATTTTATCATTGAATTATAACATAACAGCCAATGTTTTCTTAAAGAATGATGACTGATGGAACACTTAAGTTAACATACAAATATTCACCCATTACTCACAATAATAATTGATCACCTAATATTTCTTCATAATGGCCTTCATATAGCATGATTTTTTTGAATAATATTGATTAAATATATGGAGTTTGAGTTTAACTTGATGAAAGAGGAATATTTTAGACTATCTCATGGGGCATGGAAGATGGGATTGAAGAGTATTAGATTCATAAACATTTCCATCTATATGGATTTGAGGCCTGCTACTATGGTATGTTGTTAAAATATTCCTTAGATCTTGAATTTAACACTGATACAATGATTTTAGAGTATGATCTCATATAAATTGGAATATTACTCTTTTTTGGTTGGTATAACTATGTGTCTTGATCAATGATAATCCGGAGATCGATAATATATGTGTGTGTAAATCAGGTTCCCTAGTATTACTAAAGGATCCCTATTTTTTACTTATTTATACATAATGAATTTAATAATTCATTTAGCCTACAATATTCCATGTGCAAAAAATAAATTAATGCCTTATTTTGGGGAACCCTTTGGTGGTTCATTATTGTGTTGTAACCACACCCTACCAATGTGGTAATGATTCATGGGTTACTGGGAAACCATTAATAGCTACAGGTTTAGGTTTGTAAGAGGCCCATGATATCATTGATGAGTAGTAACCATATTATTTTATTAAATCATATTGATATGTTGGTCGTGGATTTATTAAATCCTTGATAAGTTATTCATTTTTAATTTTCTTTGCCTAGTTGGTGATCTTCACTGTAAGATAGTATTCTTCAGGATTCATTAATTATGATGCATGCATAATTTTTATTGTTTCTGTATACATTCATATATATTTATTACTTTATTTTGGATATTTTAATATTTTTTTATAGTTATGAACACTAATATGATTGTATATTCTTCTTATAGGAATACCGAACAACCCCTCTATTAGTTTATAAATATTAGATTATGGGTACCCACACACAAGGTGTAGAGACCCGAAGCATGACGTACATGGACATTACATTACATTTGCAGAATACTTAGTACATAACAAAAACACACACATAAGGATCGTAATAGTTTAGTGTCTTTGGAAACTCGGAACGTAATCTCCTAATCATGGTGAAAGATCTTCAACATCTCCCATAAAGATCTTCCTTTTTTTACCTAAAACCTTTCTTTATATCCTGGGGAAAAGAAAACATAAAAGGGTAAGCTCAAATGCTCAGTAAGGGTAAACAACATAAATATCAATCACATCATATTCATAAGGACATAACATTTTGGAAACCATAACCTGCCAAAGAGAGCAAATTTCATATCATGGGATAAATCATGGAAGTGAAATGTAATCACAATAATCATAACTTAAAACATGAAACTTTGTGGCAATCACACATAATCATAGAGAATCATTTCTTGTTAGTCAAGACTCATTTCCAAGACTATCTTAGTGGACAAAGTCCCTTTCTGAATCGAGTAACCCTCGTTTCAGTGCAGTTTTACTGAACCGGTATAACCTACCATTCCAGCCATTTCTATCTCATGAGATATAAAATCTTTATCCAATGCATTGGAGGGAGATATAGGTCCCACCCATCTCATAATGATACCATTATTATGTGTGCCACAAAATCATAAATCATACAACATTGCATAACCCATGTAATAAAAATGGGTTTCTTAAACATCATGCCATCATAATCCATAAACATTGGATATCATTTCATCATAATAAAATGGAAATCATTTAAATCATAGAGACATTTTACTTGAATCATACATATCAAATAATATCATCTTAGATGGAAAATAGTTTTGAGAAAAACACTTGAAATGAATTCTTGAGGAAAATATCCTTTCTTCTTTAAAATCATTTTCTTTTCACAAAATTCCATGAAATTTTAAAAGATAAGGGTTTTGTTGAATATAATCATGAAATCTTGTAGAGGAAGCTTCTTGAAAATGAGGTGTTATGAAACCGTAAAAATCCTTTCAAGCCGTATAAGTTAAAAAATAACATTCTCCCCGTACTTTTGTCGGAAAAGTCAAAAAGTACCTTATATGGTAACCAAAGGAAAGATTCCATTCATACAATGTGGTAAAAAGTCAATAAAGGGTAAAAATGACTTTAAACATTCATGGAATAATGGTAAAAATTTTATAAAAACATTTTTAGAAAACATGGTCACGGATGATAAACGTAACCCCAGTAAATACTTACGTATAAGCAATCTCGGATAAAAATGAGATTGAAAATTTATCCCTTACCTTAGTTCCGATTTTCTTCGTATGTGTCCGAACCTCCTGTATAATGATTTAAATAATGTCATTGACTTATTAAAGAATCATATTCATTGTTATGATATCATATATGGTTTACTTATGACTTTATATTACCCGTTCTTTTGTAAATTCCATGTTAAAGAAGCGTTTTGGGTAAAATCGTTTCATTTATCGTTCGTGTTTTTAACATGTAATTATTCATATGATTACTTAGATCATTATTACTTAATTCCATAATATAAAACATGATTTATATATATATATTCATAATACACATATATAATAAATCAGTAAATGGAAAGAAATACACCGTTCATGGAGACGGTAGTCCGTACGTACGCATGAACGCTGTTTTCGTCTCCTTATTGAATTGAATGGAATTAAGTAGATGACATACATATAAATATAAATAATTCCAGTATCATTATTAGGTCATATATTTCATTATTACTTATATACTTTATAATCATTCATGAATGGTTAATCATTGAGAATGAATCTCATCGCGTCGTGGAGACGGTAGTCCGTACGTACGCACGAGCGATGATATCGTTCCCATGGTCGTGGAATTGTGTTGAAGTATATGTATACTATTTCAGTATCAATATCACTTTATAATAATCATATATAGTTACTCATTACACCTTTATACCCATCCAATTAATGTGGTGGCGGAAAATAGATTACACCACGGCGTGGAGACGGTATTCCGTACGTACGCACGCGCGGTGATTTCCTTTTTTCCGTAGGATGGATAGAAGGTTAATTAGAGTTGTTTCATATTTATAATAACATATCAGTATATAAGAAATACTTATTTTATTACTTTATCATGAAACAACTAATGAAGAAGAAGTTGAAGAAGAAAGAAATTGAAAAGATCGGTAATGGATATTACCTCTTCTTTGAAACGCTTCTTTGAATCCTCCACTTAGGGAACTAAGATTGGTCTTTGAAGAAGACCAGTACCTCTAGGATTATTCTAGGGAAGTGGAGAAGGGATTTGTCAGGGGTTGGCCGAGCTTGAGTGCTCAAATTGGTGTGAGGAGGAGGGGGAGGAGGTACCCTTTTATAAGGTAGGAGAGGGGCACCTTAGGAATATCTCAAAATATTATTTTAAATTAAAGTCAAAATCGGTTTATAATGGTTCCAAAGGGTCTTATTTCGAAGCTAAAGTGGGGATGGGTCGAAATCCTATCATCCAATAGAATTTAGACAAGTTTAGGGTATTATTTTAACCATATCAATTAGATTTAACTCTAAGTTAAATAATTTAACTTTTACCATGTCTTTTAGTTTTCTTTCACTATATGGTTAATACACTTACTATAACATGCCAAACGAACCCCAAATTGTTTATTATTAATATATATATCCTTATCTAAGTTATTTGGCCGAACCTTAGATTTTTAGGAATAAAATAACAATTAATAATATAATATTTCATTTAAAAACTATTTTGTGTCAATTTTGACACTATTTGATATATGATTTTTGTGAAAGTCATAACAGAATTATATGCTCGAACCAAGTTGATTAAATCAACAATAATATATCATAGTAACCTAGAAAATTAGTGGAATTCAAAAAAAGTCTCAAATTACATTCATTTGAGCATTTATAACATCAATTATGTTAATATTTCCTTAAAAGGGTAATTACTGCATCATCGTTGTGTCATAAATAAATTAATTAATTTAAAGTATAAAAATTATAAATAAAATATAATTATGTAGGAAATCTTTTTAGATTTCTAATTAATATTTATAGTCGAATTTATCTTATGTATAACCCTATATTAAAAATGTTTTAGTAAATAAACTTTGATTTTAACTCTTTTAACTCTTCATTGAATTAAATAATAATAAATGTCCTAATATAATCCAAGTGGGCCTAAATGATAATATTTTACACTTAAGGATGTTTTTGGTCGATATAAACTTGTCCAATAGGATTAGGACATGTGTTAGGGTAATATTAATATCATTTTTACCTTTAATTACCCTATTTACTTTTAACCGTGGTAAATAAAAGTAAAAAGTTACTATTCACCAAAAATTATTTTTATCTCATTGAACCACATTTTACTTACTGACATCAACCGTGTCTCTCGGATTTTTGAAATTCCATTCACAGAAACGGTAAAATTAAGTTTTCTGAAAAATTCAGTTTTTTTAACTACCACTTAGTAGTTTCACTATTCATCAAAAATTGAAGGTTTTCAGAAAAATGCCAAAATTTCATCCTAAACTATATTTCATATTCCGAATTCAAAAATGAAGTCTATTTTACCAAATTCATAACATAGAAGTTGCATTAATTAATTTTATAATTAAATCCCACTGTTAAAACAAATATCGTGTTTTTAAGAAACAATATCTATCAAAAGATTGACACTTGATTATGTCTGGTTTAAAAGTGAAATTACAACCAATGACCAACATTGTATTAAATTGTAAAAATATATTATAAATATACTTTAAAACCACTCAAATTAATAATTTCTCACTATTAATTATTTCGATTAAAAAAGTTGTTTTTAATTATAATTTAGTAATTTTCACTATTCATCAGAATATGAAAGTTATCGGAAAAGTACCAAAATTTCACCTTAGGCTAAATTCAATACTCCGAATCCAAAAATTAAGTCCATTTTGAGAGCTAAAATTTCTAAATTTTAAACATTGTTTATTACTATTCATAACTGCTAGTTTTAATAATATTTTAATAGCTTATCGTTGTTTTGTGAAACTCAGTATTGCGTACTACACACGCTATCGAGGAAGGTTGCGATTGCGTGTAATGCAAGGCAAGTCAAGGATGCGTGTTGTGCAAGCTCCTTTTGGTGTAGCGTACAACACAAGACATTAATAAAATTAAAAAAAATATTTTTCATAAAATCTCGGGCTGTTACATTCTACCCCCCTTAAAATGAATTTCGCCCTCGAAAGTCGTCGGGGTTATAAATGGTTTACTATTAGAAAGTTTATTTAATAGAAACCCACATCGTAAAAAGGAATATCAAAACCAATCTTTAAAAACAAAAGTATGAAACGTAACGGTTACCCAAATAAACTAATCACTGGGTTTCCACATAGGTGAAAATATGGATATGGAAGAGAAATCTAACCATCATGTTCTGATGGAGAGTGGTAGAGAACATGTCTATGGAAAAGCCAGTAATCACAAAGCCATAAATTTGTGATGATCTAAGGTACCATCTGATTCCTCAGATATAAGATCACTAGGACAACATTTTTGGTTTTCAAGATCGTTTCCCTAATGTTAAAGAATTTGAATTAGAATAAATACTTACTTTATGTTGGTACAACCTTACTGTTGTTCGTGCCTTTAACAATTTCAACTTCATCTCTTAAATAAATGAAGTTGAATTTGTTATTCGTGAAGTGTTAACAGATCATGTGATAGAATGACGGGTCATTCCATCTGTCTCAAAAGGTTAGCAAAATTTATATACATAAGTCGATCTATAGTGAGATTAATCATATATGGTTCCTAAAATGGAATTATACTTTATATATCATACTGCTTAATAAAATAAAACTAGTTTCTACTAAATAGGGACTTCCTGTAGGCCAGTGGTAGGCGATAAAGGCCAGTCGCACTTCAGTTGTGGGTTCGATTCCCACAGCCTTGTCCGATACGATGGGTTGTCGCCCGTTCTGCAGGTTGTCCTTTTTCTAAAACTATATTACTATAACATCCCATCGAAAAAAACATCTATCCTTAAACAATACTAACTTATGTCCAACATAATCCATTCCAATCTTTAGGCTTATCCATAATACTGTAGTCCACTCTCATAACATAGTGAAAACAATTACCAGAGATTTAACACCATCGTCGATCCCCATATATCAGAAGATATGTTTTGTTGGTCACATTCCAAACATTCAAAGTCCTTAATCATGTATTCTCTTGAATACCTTAGTGAAAACATGAATGCAGTTAAAAGTTAACACTTTCCACATACCAAAATCCTCAAAATTCTATATACTCAAACCATGATATCACTTAGTCCTTATATCAATCATGAGCTCATGAATACTGTTAAACATTTAATTTTCTCCTTATCCCTTCATTATGCGCATATCATCTACATTCCAAAAATATCTGAATAACCTTTCATGGATACTGGTAACATTAATAAAACACTTTTAAAACTCAAGGAAAGACAACAATGTAACAATCCTTAGATGTCTCTTTATTCCATATTACCATGAGATTTCTTATACAACATTACACATGATAAACATGTAATCATTTCACTACATTCTTAAACCATTAACCGAGCTTCAACAATTCTTTCATCTCACATATCATTTGTAGTCTCTTCATCATCATCCACATAAATACTACCCATACGACCATACTGATTCTCTTCATGAGTCTTTACCTTAGGGCATTGGTTTTCATAATGCCCATACATTCCACATTTAAATCACTTAACCATTTTTGATGTCGTACCAATACCATTATCCTCATCCAAGGTGTTAACTGAACCTTTTCCTTTGCACTTACTTGCTTTGTGTCCTTCTTTTCCACACATAAAGCATCTTCCAGTTCCCTTGAAACATTCTCCTTGATTCCTCTTCCCACATGATTTACATAGGGGAAATTGAACTTTCTTTCCTCTATGATCATCATGAAACTCCATCTTTCTCTTATTAGCCGAGTCAGGAAACTTACAAAATTTTACTTTATTGATCATATTATGAGATTGCTGATTCGGCATAATAATGATGTTTGGACTTCCAAATCCCATTTCATTTGGTTGCTCATAAAGAATATCATTCCATTGTCCATCATATCCTCCATTATCTTGAATCATCTTGTTTCCAGCCATTTTCTAAAACCCAAAAAGAATAGTGTGAGAGGCAAAATAATTCTAAGGAAAACAACATAGTAAAGGGGGAGTACCCTTCATATCTAACATCTTAGGTTAAATTCTATGATCGTTAGCGTAATTCTAGTACTATAACCTATACGTATACTTAACCTTAGGGACATCCCTAGACATACCTTAGAAATATCTCTAGGGATCTCACTAATGTTTTCGCGTCCTAGTTTCCAAAGGTTGACTAAACCTTTCCTCTGATACCAACTGTAGAGACCCGAAGCTTGACGTACATAGACATTACGTTACATTTGCGGCATACTTAGTACATAACAAAAACACACAGATAGGATCGTAATAGTTTAGTGTCTTTGGAAACTCGGAACGTAATCTCCTAATCATGGTGAAAGATCTTCAACATCTCCCATAAAGATCTTCCCTTTTTTTTACCTAAAACCTTTCTTTATATCCTGGGGAAAAGAGAACATAAAAGGGTGAGCTCAAATGCTCAGTAAGGGTAAACAACATAAATATCAATCACATCATATTCATAAGAACATAACATTTTGGAAATCATAACCTGCAAAAGAGAGCAAATTTCATAACATGGGATATATCATGGCAGTGAAATGTAATCACAATAATCATAACATAAAACATGAAACTTTGTGGAAATCACACATAATCATAGAGAATCATTTCTTGTTAGTCAAGACTCATTTCCAAGACTATCTTAGTGGACAAAGTCCCTTTCTGAATCGAGTAACCCTCGTTTCAGTCCTGTTTTACTGAACCAGTATAACCTACCATTCCCGCCATGTATATCTCATGAGATATAAAATCTTTACCCAATTCATTGGAGGGAGATATAGGTCCCACCCATCTCATAATGATACCATTCTTATGTGTGCCACAAAATCATAAATCATACAACATTGCATAACCCATGTAATAAAAATGGGATTCTTAAACATCATGCCATCATAATCCATAAACATTGGATATCATTTCATCATAAGAAAATGTAAACCATTTAAATCATAGAGACATTTTACTTGAATCATACATATCAAATAATGTCATCTTAGATGGAAAATAGTTTTGAGAAAAACACTTGAAATGAATTCTTGAGGAAAATATCCTTTCTTATTTAAAATCATTTTTTTTCACAAAATTCCATGACATTTTAAAAGATAAGGGTTTTGTTGAAAATAATCATGAAATCTTGTAGAGGAAGGTTCTTTAAAATGAGGTGTTATGAAACCGTAAAAATCCTTTCAAGCCGTAAAAGTTAAAAAATAACATTCTCCCCGTACTTTTGTCGGAAAAGTCAAAAAGTACCTTATATGGTAACCAAAGGAAAGATTCCATTCATACAATGTTGTAAAAAGTCAATAAAGGGTAAAAATGACTTTAAACATTCATGGAAGAATGGTAAACATTTTATAAATACATTTTTAGAAAACATGGTCATGGATGATAAACGTAACCCCAGTAAATACTTACGTATAAGCAATCTCGGATAAAAATGAGATTGAAAATTTATCCCTTACCTTAGGTCCGATTTGCTTCGTATGTGTCCGAACCTCCTGTATAATGATTTAAATAATGTCATTGACTTATTACAGAATCATATTCATTGTTATGATATCATATATGGTTTACTTATGACTTTATATTACCCGTTCTTTTGTAAATTCCATGTTAAAGAAGCGTTTTGGGTAAAATCGTTTCATTTATCGTTCGTGTTTTTAACTTGTAATTATTCATATGATTACTTAGATCATGATTAATTAATTCAAGAAAATAAAACATGATTTATATATATATATATTCATAATACACATATATAATAAATCAGTAAATGGAAAGAAATACACCGTTCATGGAGACGGTAGTTCGTACGTACGCATGAACGCTGTTTTCGTTTCATTATTGAATTAAATGGAATTAAGTAGATGACATACATATAAATATAAATAATTCCAGTATTATTATTAGGTCATATATTGCATTATTACTTATTATATATACTTTATAATCATTCATGAATGGTTAATCATTGAGAATGAATTTCATCGCGTCGTGGAGACGGTAGTCCGTACGTACGCACGAGCGATGATATCGTTCCCATGGTCGTGGAATTGTGTTGAAGTATATGTATACTATTTCAGTATCAATATCACTTTATAATAATCATATATAGTTACTCATCACACCTTTATACCCATCCAATTATTGTGGTGGTGGAAAATAGATTACACCACGGCGTGGAGACGGTATTCCGTACGTACGCACGCGCGGTGATTTCCTTTTTTCTGTAGGATGGATAGAAGGTTAATTAGAGTTGTTTCATATTTATAATAACATATCAGTATATAAGAAATTATGATGTTATTACTTTATCATGAAACAAATAAAGAAGAAGAAGTTGAAGAAGAAAGAAATTGAAAAGATCGGTAATGGATATTACCTCTTCTTTGAAACGCTTCTTTGAATCCTCCACTTAGGGAACTAAGATTGGTCTTTGAAGAAGACCAGTACCTCTAGGAATATTCTAGGGAAGTGTAGAAGGGATTTTTGCAGGGGTTGGCCGAGCTTGAGTGCTCAAATTGGTGTGAGGAGGTGGGGGAGGAGGTACCCTTTTATAAGGGAGGAGAGGGGCACCTTAGGAATATCTCAAAATATTATTTTATATTAAAGTCAAAATCGGTTTATAATGGTTCCAAAGGGTCTTATTTCGAAGCTAAAGTGGGTATGGGTCTAAATCCTATCATCCAATAGAATTTAGACAAGTTTAGGGTATTAGTTTAACCTTATCAATTAGATTTAACTCTAAGTTAAATAATTTAACTTTTACCATGTCTTTTTGTTTTCTTTCACTATATGGTTAATAAACTTACTATAACATGCCAAACGAACCCCAAATTGTTTATTATTAATATATATATCCTTATCTAAGTTATTTGGACGAACCTTAGATTTTTAGGAATAAAATAACAATTAATAATATAATATTGGATTTAAAAACTATTTTGTGTCAATTTTGACACTATTTGATATATGATTTTTGTGAAAGTCATAACAGAATTATATGCTCTAACCAAGTTGATTAAATCAACACTAATATATCATAGTAACCTAGAAAATTAGTGTAATTCATAAAAAGTCTCAAAGTACATTCATTTGAGCATTTATGACATCAATTATGTTAATATTTCCTTAAAAGGGTAATTACAGCATCATTGTTGTGTCATAAATAAATTAATTTATATAAAGTCTAAAAATTATAAATAAAATATAATTATTTAGGAAATCATTTTATCTTTCTAATGAATATTTATAGTCGAATTTATCTTATGTATAACCCTATATTGAAAATGTTTTAGTAAATAAACTTTGATTTAAACTCTTTTAACTCTTCTTTGAATTAAATAATAATAAATGTCCTAATCTAATCCAAGTGGGCCTAAATGATAATATTTTACACTTAAGGATGTTTTTGGCCGAGATAAACTTGTCCAATAGGATTAGGACATGTGTTAGGGTAATATTAATATCATTTTTACCCTTAATTACCCTATTTACTTTTAACCGTGGTAAATAAAAGTAAAAAGTTACTATTCACCAAAAATTATTTTCATCTCATTGAACCACATTTTACTTACTGACATCAACCGTGTCTCTCGGATTTTTGAAATTCCATTCATAGAAACGGTAAAATTATGTTTTATGAAAAATTCAGTTTTTTAACTACCACATAGTAGTTTCACTATTCATCAAAAATTGAAGGTTTTCAGAAAAATGCTAAAATTTCATCCTAAGCTATATTTCATATTTTGAATTCAAAAATGAAGTATATTTTACCAAATTCATAACATAGAAGTTGCATTAATTAATTTTATAATTAAATCCCGCTGTTAAAACAAATAGCGTGTTTTTAAGAAACAATATCTATCAAAAGATTGACACTTGATTATGTCTGGTTTAAATGTGAAATTACAAAAAATGACCAACATTGTATTAGATTGTAAAAATATATTCTAAATATACTTTAAAACCACTCAAATTAATAATTTATCACTATTAATTATTTCTATTAAAAAAGTTGTTTTTAATTATAATTTAGTAATTTTCACTATTCATCAGAATATGAAAGTTATGGGAAAAGTACCAAAATTTCAGCTTAGGCTAAATTCGATACTCCGAATCCAAAAATTAAGTCCATTTTGAGAGCTAAAATTTCTAAAATTTAAAAAGTGGTTATTACTATTCATAACGGCTAGTTTTAATAATATTTTAATAGCATATCGTTGTTTTGTGAAACTCAGTATTGTGTACTACACACGCTATCGAGGAAGGTTGCGATTGCGTGTAATGCAAGGAAAGTCAAGGATGCGTGTTGTGCAAGCTCCTTTTGGTGTAGCGTACAACACAAGACATTAATAAAATTAAAAAGAATATTTTTCATAAAATCTCGGGTCGTTACATAAGGTCCTATGGTGAACTGAGTTAGGGTACTATTCATGTTTCTTATTCCAAAAAAAATAAAAGAGTTATTTAAATATTTTTTTATTCAGTCTATCTTTTTGGGAATTTGATAGGCCTGAAAAGTAATGAATTTTCCTTGATTTTGATAGTAATCAAATAGGCACATCAGATGATTCTTTTTAGAAAGAATTTAAAGGCTTCCAAGGATGACTTAATTCCATTATTGTTATTAGGATTTTTGATTTAATTATTTTTACCTAGTTTGTTGCAACTAGATTTTATATTTTTTTTATTTATAAATTATTGGACCTTTTTCTCATTTACTATTGGATAAAGTACTATTATTTTTGTTTTTTACTATTTCCCCAATGGAAGTATATTAGATATTATTATTCATATAAAACTTATAGAATCCAAATGATACAGACATTGATATTTGTTATTAATATCACTTTTGATAGATTTTTCAACTATTTAAAATGTCACTATCAATTATTATTTTTTCCCTTATAACATGTTATGAAATTCTACTCTTTTGAAAGACAATATAATTACATTTTATGATATGACATGTGGATCTATGGTGATTTGATTGATGATGATGAGTACGATTTTCTTCAGTGTATTGTAGGTATATTAAAACATAGGTGGTCTATACTATAATATTTTTTCTACTGAAAAACCACATTGGAGGGATTGAGAATATATGTTAATTTATTTAAAATTTTATAAATTAAATATTATTATTTTTAAATATTTTAAGTGAATTATTATTAAATAAACCATAAACCTATTGTAACTTGGAACAATCCATGGTTGAATGAAATCAGTGATTATATGAAAACAAATGATATTGTTATTCATAAGGTTGGTTTTCTAGTATGTGATTTTCCAATTAAGATCTGCCGATGATCTTAATTGTCGAGGTGTTGTTCTTTATAAATATTTCCATTGAGAATCATATCTATTTTAGGTGGTGGCTTTGAAATTTCATGTTTGAGATGTATATGTGACACTATAATGGTTGTTTTGGAATATGACCTATTATTTTGTATTTTTAATCAAATATCAATTTCTTTCTCATGGGATATGTTTAATGTGAGTTGTGACCTATGGGATTGATAATAAATACTATTATTTTGAGACATGGACCTATATTATAATGAGATGAGTGATATGGATGGTATGATATGCGACATATATGTGTAAACATGGAGGGGCATTATCAATATATTTTTATTTCTCATTGAGTAATAAACATTTGTAAATGTATTTAGTTGAGATCAATGCATACTAGGTGGCACAATAAAGGGATATATGAATGGAAAGTCCCTTCGTAGTGTCCATTCATTGAGGTTGTGGAACTATAGGTTCTAACGCATGTTAAATAACAAAAAATACACTGTAGAAGTATTTTTTAATGGATAAACACTCTGTTCTAGTGCATTCTTATCTAGATTCTGTTTCATGGGAAAAATTAATAGTTTGGTTAGAACTATGAATTTTTTATTCCTTCTCGAGTAATTAGTGTTTGAGTGTTAATGGGATCTTGTAAATATGAAAATGAATTAATATGATTGGATATAATTTGTATTCCCTATTCATGGTTGAGTATCATGTTGTTTAAGTAAAATTCGAACATCAGTGATCTGGTTAGATGGATGTTTCTTATACTGAATCATGTTTGTCTGATTAATCCCGTGATCCTATATATATTAATGTGAGACTAATGGTATTGTGATTTTGGTTTCTATTAATAGGATGTCATACAGAATTTTCTCATTAGATTTCAAAATTTTATCAAGTTTGAATTTCTTGGATTCTTGTTATAATATTTAAATTTGACTTAGTGAGTAGTAATGTGTGAGTATAGGGTTAAAAAAATTATTGTATTCATATTGTATTGGATTCTAGTGATCTAAAATTGAATAAAAAATGCATTCCTGTTGTAGACAAGTCATCATTAATTGATCAGCATTGATCAAATAATAGATTTCACAATATAATATAGGTAGATGATGGATGGGAAAAAATGTTCATGACATCAAAGGAATTTTAGGAATTTTGAACTATAACTATTAAGGTACTTATTCTAGATAAGTCTAAAGTAGACACATATCATGGTGTGTACAATGTTTTTTGAAAATATTTTATTGATTAGAATATTTAACGTTTTGAAGGATGGTGTTCCCATGTGTTCGGAAATGATGGAAGTTGTTGTTTGATTATAGTGAATTGGTAGGAGTGAAAAAGTTGTTTTCATCCATTACATTCAGAAATGTGTAGTGCATGGGCCATGATTGAATGACCTTGTGTTGGTAGTGTAATGGAAATTTCATTACATGTTGTTCTACTATTGATATTACATTGTGATTCCACAACTTATGTGAATATGATTTTATAAGGACAAATACCAAATAAAACAACTGATATTGGGATGAGATATATGATGAGTCATTGAATTTTTATCAGCATTGGGATCTTTTTTGTATGATTTAACAATGATTCATGAGTTGTACACCATTTTATTACATGGTTTAGGTGGTTAATGTATTTATTCTCATGGTTTAGTTGGTGAACCATTAATTCGTGGAATAAGTTTTTTTTGGTAAAACTATTTTTAGAAATGAATAAAGGGGCTTACCCATTTCGTCAAATTATTCATGGTAAATTATATGATTATAGGTATTGAAGGTGTATGTTTCTATTAAAATATCGGTATAGTAACAAATCATGGTATATGACCCAAGTGAATTTTTTTTATAGTGGAATTGTTCTAACATACCTATTTCAACAATCATAGACAGATCAGAATATTTTTTCCATGTTCATGGGTCGAGGGGAATCATTATATTAGTTTTCTAATTTCACAATTGAGGCAGTACTAAATTCTAGTTATAGAATTAATATATGAATGGATATAGATAATGGAAACCATATATAGTGGGTTTTTATCCCCATAGAATGCATTTTTATAGTTGATTAATTTTGTACTGTATGTTGTGAGAATAAATTGACCGTTGGGAGCCAGTATTTATATTAAGGGGGTCCATATTCCAAGAGATGAGTTAATTAATGAATCAATTGTGTATGAGGGTAGATGGATTTCAATGATGAATATTTATGGTTTCATGGATTTAATGAATGATTCACCTCGTAGATAGAAGTTATAAATATAATCGTAATTTTTAATGAGAGGTATAAGTGGGAAAATTGAGTATGGATTTGCCACATAATAAGCTTGATTGTTTATTGGATTTAATTATTAGTCAAACATCATGTAGATTATATTTTTTAAATTGTGAGCATTTTAATACACTATGTCCTCCTATTAATAAAATTTTTGTGGAATTCGAATATTCATTTTTGGTGATATATTTATTTAAGAATATTGATTTATAGTGAGGTTCTAAAAATTTTATCTTCTATAAATGAATAATGTTTTACATGGTTTACGTTTAGGTGGATTTTCGATGAGTTTTATCGAATACCAATGTATTTTGGATGGTTCGAGTAAAAAAAGTTCATTAGTAGGTCTTTAGGGCATGAAAGGATTATTCAATATCAGATTTTTTTTCATGGTATGTGTTCAGGGATTTCAGATCATAATAGGGGAATTTTTAAGGTAGAGGGGGTTATACCCTGGGGATTCTCGAAGAAATCATCTTTCTCAAATCAAGACATGGTGGGAAATGATTTTTTTAAATTAATAAGGGGTATCAACCCTTTATTATTCTCCAATGGATAAGAATATATAGTAATTACTCATTGAGAAATATACAATCATATGATACCAATCATTTTATGTATTTTTCTGTGAGTAATTATGGTTTCATAAGTAATGTGATTGTCTATACTTACACACTCATCATTTAACATTAGTCATATCTTATTTTTATGAATGGTTATAGGGTTCAAGAACAATTACACTCATATTTATTAAATGATCCATTTTTATGGGACATTCATTTATCCTAAAAATGGTGTATCAATATGGTGAATTCACACCACCTAACAGTGTTTAATTGAATGTACATCTCCATTTAAAATGTTCAAGTTTTTCCCCTAAATTTATTTTAAGGTCTATTGAATCAATGATTTTAATTTTACCTTTTTTGTTTCCTATGCCTAATAGTTTTTCGATAGAGGGATTCCCCCCATTAGTAACAGTTCCAATATTACATGGTCAAAGAGTGAGTTTCTGGATTTTATCCCTATTAAATAAAATTGTTTTTAAAATTTGAAATTATTATAAATAATATTTTTTATTTCACGAGTTATTGATTATTATGGATGTGATTTGTTTCAGTGGAAAGGGATGATCTTTGGAGAGATATATCACAACACAATTACAAATAGAAACAAATATTTAGAGGTTACTGATCCCTTGTATACACCAATGGTATTTGAAAATTTTATTTAAACATGTTATATGGATAGAATTGAAAATATGACAAGGTCATTGATCATATATGACTTAATTAAATTAGTATGTATTGGTACATGTTGAAAAAACTTTGGAGTATAATTGGTTAATGATATAAATTTGGACTGTGTTATAGGTGAACTATCTACAAACGGATTATAGTGATTCTTTGAGATAAAAATCTGTGATGATCCCTATTAGACCTTTCTGAAATATTTAGATTGGTTAGAGCCTTAGGATACTGATATGGAATTGGAAATAATGATCCTCTCATATATCCTATGATTACATCATTTGGTTGATTATAAGATAATATTGGATGGATTTTTTTTTGACAAACTTGAGTGATGTGTATAGGGAAATAGGCATGAGGTCATCTCATTTTCAAGACATGCCTATGTGACATAGGGGGCTATAGTGGCTTCCCTAGTGATATTGTGACCCTAGTGATAGTGTTTTGAAGGAAAATGTGATGTAATGACTTTTAGGGAATCCATAGTACCAATATATATAATTTTTCCATTATGTGGTTATAGTGATATTTATAGTTTCATCCATCACGGGGATAAAATTATTTTGTGGGATGATCATAGGTAGATAGTAATCCCCGATAAAGATTTATACGATGAAATACTTCCCCCTAATATGTATTCACATAAATATATTCCCTAGAAAACAGATTTCGGTGAAACCATTTGTTCATAATGACTATAAAAGAAGATTGTTGATATCCTGTTGGTTCAGAAATGATACTAAAAATTGTGAAATAATAGGATATCACATGGGGTTTAGCATGGATCCCGATGACTACTAAAATGATGAGGATAAAATAATAATGTTCAAAGATTACTTTGGATGACTATTAATTTACTATTATTTCCTCCAATGGGGTTTTAAGGATCCTTATGACTATAGAATGCTAAATATTACCACATAGGTGTTGACCATTATTCCATGTTACTATTTTATTCGTTGGAAATGTTCCTAGGTTCTAGAGTTTACGTTTGTTTCTTTCTGATTCCAAGGACTTGTTATTTAGGAACATTGGTTATTCAAGATACCATTACATCCCATGATTATCTCATGGGTGTTGAATTATTCACCTTATTTAGTTTGAATGGTAATTTTAAATGATTAAATGATATATAGAACTAACTGATGTAGGTTTGGGTTGATCAAGGTTTCTTGGTATAAGCCTATTAGTCTTCAATGGTAACATTAGAGGGTTATGATGAGTCTGGAGGTAGCATGGTCAAGTAGTATAGCTCAATTGAGTATGTAGATCATTATTTGGTATGGTGAAGGTATTTTTTAGGATTATATTTATTATTCCTTTTTAATTCTTATATATTATCATCCATATGGGTTATATTCATTTATGGTTTTCTTCTACATTAGTTTATTATTAATGATTATTTTTTTCTTCTACGTAATCTGATTGATGTTTGTCATTTGGATGTTTACTTTTTTTTATAAATCTCTTTTTATGCTCCTATAAATGGGTTTATCGACTCTCAAACATATTATCATTGACTCACACTCAAAACCATATGCCTCTTGAATATTGGGATATCTTCCTACCACCCATAGAGTACCATGATGGGTGACTAATCGAGTGTCCTATGGTATGAGATGTTAAATAGGGCAGATTATATAGCACGTATATGATTAAAAATATATCATATAAATTTCATTAAATGTTTAGAGAAGAAAAAATTACATCCATAATTTCCAAAAAATATTATATAAACATGGTATTTATAAATTTTAAATTTTAAAAATATTTTAATTGAAAATTATTTTAGGTCTGACAATTTATTTTATTTTTTGAATATGTATTCGTTTGAAAATCAATTAATGTTTTCCAAAAAGAAAAATTCACAAATATATAAATACTAATATGAATAAATGTTTTTCGACCATGGTGGTGGATTATTGAATATCTTTGGTTTCTAAATATAATTCATAAAATAATAATGAAAACATACTCAGTATAATATATTTTGAAGAACATCTGATTTATAATATTATTTATCATATTTTTACTTCCATAATAAGGTATCTGGTTAACTACTATTAGACTATCAGTGGATCTCGACATTTTATAGTGATATGGTCTCATAGACCGATAATTTTATGGTCTATGATTTTCCCAAAAAATGGATCTTGATTTCTTTATTATTCTATATTAAAATATATAAATTTATTTATTAAAAATATAAATTGAAATCTATTTTCAATTATTAGATTAAAGTGTTTACTGATACCTAAAACATAAAAATCCTTTACTATGTTAAATAATAAATTTTAATATGTTAATCCCTATATGATTATTCAAAACAAAAACACCAACAAATTAGTGATTTATAGTTATTAAATATTTTTAATTTACATATACTATTTAGGAATTAATAAAAATATTGTTAAATATACTAGAAAAATTTAATATTATTTTTATGTAATATTATTTTAAAAAGAAACATCATTTTCATGAAATTGAATATTGTATTAATTTCTTATAGGTCAATTAAAAAATTAATAAAATACTAGGAATTGTATATCATCTAATGCTATATATGTAGTTAACCTATGTTACACGATAAAATTAATTTAATTTATATAATATAACATATAGTCTATAAAATATCTCTAATATTATCCTAATTACACAAAAACCATATAATTTTTTTATAGTACATCTTATATTAGATATTTCATTGTGTGTTTGGACCATGTACGTACTAATTATTGAAATGATATCCTGTATTGCATATTGAATTATTGAAAATTAAAATTTTCCAATTTGAAATTTAATTTTTTATTAATATTTATATTATTATATACATTATAATGTCGGGAACGATTATTAATTTAAACAACATAACCATAAAAAATAGATATGTCATTAAACATATACTTTTGATTCAATTTACTATGGGTTATTGTGTTATTTCAATTAACCAGATATATTACTAACTATTTGTGGTATGGAATAATTTTATATGCCTCAATAAATCATGTTTAATCACATATAATCCCTATGATCGTGAAAGAAATTTCTATGAGATGAAAAACATATGAATCACATTACAATAACAAATTTATTCTCATTTATCATTGTAATTTGACAAAAATTGTTAAATATATATCATGTTATTCATTAGATTTGATTATCATAACATTTTTGCCACAACAATTCATGACAATTTTAAAACATAATGGTTTTAGAACCATTAAATTAATCCATTCCTTGATAACATGTGAATAATGCATCCATGCACACACACACTATAATGGAAAAAAATGTGATAAAAAATTAAATGATTATTATTAGTAAAACAATTAATAGTAAATCATATTTTAAATAATATAATATTAACCATTTTAAATAAATAAAATTTTAAGGAGAAGAATTCATTTCAAAATACATTTTTTATGAAATAATTCAAATATAATATTTTTTAATATAAAATTATAAATTAAAATCACTACTTTTAAATTTTTTTATAATAATGTATAATATATCATTATAAGAATTAATATGTTCAATGAAGTTAAATTATATGTCTGGTTGAAATAATATCATAATAGTATTTGAGATAAAATGCACATTTTAAAAAAATGTTTTTATTCATATATTTTAATTTCATTAAAAACAAAATATATAAATTTTTGTTATTTTATTTTGTAGAAATATAATAATTTTTAATCTATTATTTAAAAATTATTTTTTGATTATTATTTATTAGATATTACTATGATTAGTGATTTATGGATAAGTTGTGAAAAATACATTTTTTATCAAAATTGTTCCTGTTATTACATTATCATTATATAATCATGTTCTACATATTTATAAAACCAATGAATTGGTAAATGTAATAAATTTATAATTATTTAATATTTTTCAGATTTTATGAAACCAATTTTTAACCATATAAAATAAATGAAATATTATTGATTTTTATAAAACCACTTTTTTGTAATGTTATAAAATTAATAATTATTTTTTAAAATAAAGGGCTTGATTAGCTTTAATGAAACCTATAATTAATTTTTTTATAATAAAATAATTAACTTCAAAAATTTAATAATAATTGATAATTTTATCCATCATTTAAATTTTTTAATTAAATAAATAATTTTTTAAAAAAGTATTTATGTGTTTTGTGTGTTTATTTTAAATTTAGCATTTCACATGAAAAAAAATGAATATATAGACAATTTTAATATTTTATGTCCAAATTTTCTAATAAGTTAATATTTCAATGTTAAAATTTCAATAATAAAATTAATTAATAACGATCAAATTTCATCACTTGGGTAAATGTAAATATGATATCAATTTAATTATTAATAAGAGGAAATAACCAAAAACATGTTATTTTTTACCGAATGGGTTTTTATGTTTTCCATAAAAAACTATCCATAAAATCGTATTTTTTCACATCTTATCTTTTATAGAAAATATAAATATTACATTATTAAATGATTAGACTATTATTTCAATATTTTATTCATCATAAAATATAATAATGCACCATTTTTACCGTATAATATTCTATAATATATTAGAATTCATGTATAGGATTATGTATTTTAAAAAAATTAACCATATACCAATTCCTCAATCCCCCCATTATAGTTCTTATTGTAATTCTGTCATTTACAAGTATATTTATAAAATAAAACCCACATTTTTTATGTTTGTATTATCTATTTATTAATCATGCCTTCATAATCATTTTCTTACAAACCTTTTATAACGACCTCAATATAATGAAATAAGAATAAATAAAATACTGGTATATTATTATACAAAATATTTAACCCTTATTCGTTAATTTCCATCCACTAAAAATGGAATATAATTTATAACACTCATATATATAGATAATATCCTCTAGGAAATGATGTTTTAAATTTTCCTTAATAGGATTTTGTGGATGGTAATATTGAATGAATTTATAAATGAATTCTTTTATAAAAAATAGATATTTTTTAATATTATTATTTTTATTTAATTTAAATCCATATAATTCTTCGAATAAAAAACACCACACATCGGAAAATGCATGTTACCTCATCCAAAAAAGTGATATATTTTTTATCATGTATTTTTATATTTGTAAAAATAATTTAAAAAATTATTCCTAATGAAAATATAAACAATATTATGTCACTTTAATTATCTAATAATTACATTATAGCTACATTTAACAACAATGATATTTTAGAATATATGGTTCCTTAAATAAAATATAAGAGTTTTGTATTTTTTTCGACATGCTGCCATGAGTATATATGAACATTAATATAGTTAATCGTTATAGTATATTCATTAAACTTGATGGTAAAAATTTTATCTTTTAAATTATTATAAATATGTATAATTTTATTAATTTAATATTTTTTTTTAATTTATAATAACTAAGAAACATATTTTCTGTAAAATAATTACTTCCTTCAATCATATGTGTTCATAAAAAAATATATTAATTGAATTTTATATGAATAAATTATTTAATTACAACTAATTTTATAAATTTCATTTTAGGATGTTCATATATTTCAAGAAATATGCATGTCAATATTACCTTGGGTGTATTTTTACGATTTATCAAAATAGAATTTTTTTTCAAGGAATTGAAAAAATACCTATTTTTTAAATTTACCATCAATATTTTATTAAAAGTCATTTTATATTTTGAATTTGACCATTAGGAATTATACAATTCATTTATTTATAAAGAATATAATTATTTTCCATTTAATTATCATAATCATTCATTTTTTAACAACATAATTTTTTTGTTATAAAAACATGTTTTCTAAAAAAGGTTTTAGGCCAGAAACAAGAATCTTTATTAATAAATTAAATTATAATATATAAATTATTATATTGGATAATATAATATGTTATTTTTTAAATAATATAATTCAAAATTTATATGACATTTTTTTACGTGTAATTTTTTGTAACGAAATTTTATTTTTATATAAAAATATTTATTACTATAAAATAGATTTTCATTGAAAATTTCATGTATATTTTATATATAAAATATACCAATTAAAAATAATAAATATTGAAAAATTTATTTACTATTTTAAATTATAATAATTAATATAATTTAAGGTGTTTTTTATAGTTTTCTATTATAGTGTATAGTAAACAAATTAAAGCATTGTATAATGTCTATGGATACAATGGGTTTAGGAAGGGGTTAAACCAAGATATATTGGTATTATTGCTACCAAAATCTTGATAACTCATATTCCATTAATATATATAGATCTAATAAATTAATAACCTAAAATGTATTTCCCATTTTTGTAACATTCCCATGAATGTGACCATATATAATTCAAATAATTTATGAAATTCAATGTATGTCCCCCCTGTCAACTATAATGGGGAACCTATCCACATACCGTATTCATAGATTTTAAAATTACATCTTGTAGAATCTGTAATATAATACAATCATAAATTTTTTCTATAAACACAATAGATTATGGTTTTATCTTAAGAAAAATCATTAACGACTTAATGTGTATGCTAAAGGTGGTCTCTAAAACAAGATGTACAAATCCTGAACAAATACATGTAATTTCTTTTTCTTATTGTACCTTCACATAACATATTGTATATATAAAATTTAATAATCTAGTAATATAAATTTACATGGAAGTTATTATCATGATTAAAGAAATATTTCCCAATTATAATTCATTAAATGGGAGATCAATGTGTCTCTCATTCATATATGTGGACTACCACTTATATATAGTGATAATATTCATTCTGCCACCCTATTAATAATGGATAGATATAGTTATGGATTTAATTATCATATATAATTTTTTAAAAATTTCATGTATGATAAATATTTATATATTATATGCCTTCTTAACATCTGATCTATTGGTAAACAATAACGACACTTTTGAAAATGTGTGGACTACCACCACTACAAAAAAGTGTAGATTTTTTTTCATTTACATATTAATTTGTTTTTAAAGGATATATTTAAAAAATATGTATTATATTTATATGATTTTAAAAAATTTATAGATTTAGTATATTGGATCGATGTGGAAGGACCATAACTTTAAAACTAAAACAATATTGAAAAATAGCACTATGATCACTAAAAATTTTAAAATTAATATAGAATTATCAATAAAAGGGTGTTTATATGATATATGTGGATAATATCTGATAATATAAGATTTGTTATAATATTGTATTATACTAAAATAAAAATAAAATTTCAATACATGATTTTAGAATAATTAGGAATCAAGTAGGATATAACTTAAGTGTTATGTCTCAATTTACCAATAAGGTATCTCATAAGAGCTCTTTGTATAATGTTTTTTAATTGAGAATCGTTTGATGTTATTAAACGATATTATTATATGATGTGTATCTATTACACCATTGATATGGTTCAACATAAATATCATTATTTAAAAAGAATCAAAAGCCTCATTAAATTTATTCCTTTAATTGTGTTGTGATTTCAATATTTATTACATTACATGTCTAAGGATAAATATCATTTTTCAAGGATTATGTATGAACAACTTATCAAATGATAAAATTATATGAACTATATCTCCCATGAAATATGAATTTTATTATAAAATTTTTAATTAATTATTTTTTTAATTAATTTTCCTCATGTCATAACTAATGATAACAAAACTATTTTTTTAGGAAAAAAACCATGTTTTTCTCTTAAATCAGAATTATTTTCTTCAATGTTGATATTCTCGTTCAAAATAATTCAATAATGTTTTTACAATTACAAAAATATTATTTGAAGTCATATTTTTACTATATATTTGTTTTATTTTGATGGTCTAAAAAGAACCTTATTATCATTCCCCAAACATTATTCTTTTAATATTTTATAAAATTTATTGAGTTTTTTATTATAAAATATACCACATGAACAACATCCAATTCCCTCATGAATAATATTTTATTTACAATTTCCTTCCTCAGTTTCAATTTTTTATTATCAAAGATAATAATTTCCTTTATTAATTATAATTAATTATATCCTAAATAATTATTTTCATGTAAAAAATGTCTTTTCTATTTGAAACTTTCAAGTGTCCTTTAAAAGACATTTTCATATATAAAAATAACCTATCTAGATTATTATCATTTAATGGGTATATAATCCAAAATTAATGTCTTTATTCATTCATAATATGGATTATGATGTTGGTTATGAAATGTTTAAGATACATGAATCCATTCCATAGGATATCATATGATTATAAGAGGAGTGTTTTATGTTCTTAATAGACACTTGTGTGTTGGTTTAATTTTGATAATAGTAGTTAATTTATAATACAAGGATTAGTGGTTAGATTAAAAACCTTGGTTGGGTGAGTTAATTATTCCCTTCCAATCAATTTTTTAATGATTAATATCATAGGAGAAAATATGGACCATAACAGTGAGTGAATCCAATACGAAAATGTTTTTTTTGCAATAATATATTTTTAGGAGTGATCTTTAGCCTTGAATGGATTCCATGTGGAGTTGACCCAATCCGCTATGAACCCATATAAGTTATCATTAAATAAATGAATTTATTTATTCATTATATTTCTCCACAATATTATATCATATATTTATGGTGTTCTTTGATGGCTCCTGATTGAATATTGATGATACTTCACCCATGTGTATTATGTCTTCATTTTGATAAACATTATTGAATGTTCATGATTATGATATATGAATTTATGGGTATGACTTTATACTATTTATCTCATTTTATCTTACCCTTATAGATATCATATTATATATTATGATAGATTTTTACATCTCTTATATTTATCTTTATTGACAACAAAAAATCACCCATTTTTTGGTTCCCTTAAATAGTTATTGATAATGGTTTTTTATATGTTTATCTATGATTGGATATTGTTGTGAAAAATTAAATGGGAAATTATGTAGATTTGTTATGATTGTGTAGATTAGGTTTCTATATTTCCAATAAAATTTAAACACTATTGTCCATATCCAAGTATTATTTTTAAATGTGTTGATTGTTTATATAAAATGATGTAATTATTGTAAATGAAATGATTTGGTCACTATTGTTTGTTTCATAGGAATGATTAATTATTTTTGGCAATCAAAATTCTATATACATTGTTATACAATTTAATATAGTCATATTAATATGATAACATACAAATGATTTGGTAATATAAATATTAGCTGGCTTTCCAGGAAACACATATGTGTCTTGATGAAACAAGGGGAGTGGCCTTATATACCAAATTCATACAGGGGTTATAATATAAAAACATTTTAGTCAATTTTATATTTAAAAACAATTCAGGATCATAAATAATTCATTCATAATACACACTATGTTATGTAATTTAATGGGATATTATTAGGTTAACTATCATTTTTTGGTCTATTATAGAGGATTTTGAAATTTTTCGGCCCTGATTGACCTATGATAGTCATATGGTGTACTAGATTGAATAGATTATTTTGTGGATTAGATATCCTATGACTTATTTTCCAATACTTTATTATTAGACATTTCTATTTCATACAACATAATTTTTTGTTATAAAAACATGCTTTCTAAAAAAGGTTTTAGGCCAGAAACAAGATTCTTTATTTATTAATTAAATTATACTATATAAATTATTAGATTTGATAAAATAATATGTTATATTTTCAATTATATAATTTAAAATTTATTTAATGTTTTTTACATATAATGCTTTGTAAGAAATTTTATTTTTCTATCTGAATATTTATTACTATAAAATAGGTTTTCATTATAGTATTCATGGGTACCTTATATATAAAATATACTAATTACAAATATTCAATATAGAATAATTTATTTAGTATTTTAAATTATAAAAATTAATATAATTTAATGTGTATTTCATAGTTTTCTTTTATAGTGGATAGTAAAAATAGTAAAACATTGTTTCCTGTCTATGGTTATAATGGGTTTATGAAGGGGTTAAACCACGAGATAAGGGTATTATTTCTACCAAAATCCTGATACCTCATATTTAATTAATATGTATAGATCTCATAATTTAATAATTTTAAAATGAATTTCCCTTTGTTGTAACATTCTCATGAATGTGAAAATTTATAATTCAAATAATTTATAAAATTCCATGAATATCTCCCCTGTCAATTATAAAGGGGAACCTATCCCCATCCCATATTCATACATTTTTTTAATTAAATCTTGTATAATCTGTAATATAATACAATCAAAAATTTATTCTATAAACACAATAGCATATGATTTTATCTTAAGAAAAATCCATAACATCGTAAGGTTTAAGCTAGGTGTGGTCTCTCAAACATGAGGTGAAAATACTGACCAAATACATGTAATTGTTTCCCTATTGTACCCACACAAAACATATTGTATAAATAGAATTGGTTAAACCAGAACTAAAAATTTACTTTGAGGTAATTATCATAATGAAAGAAATATTTCCCACTTATTATTCCTTAAATGGGAGATGAATGTATCTCTCAATCATAAATGTGGCCCACATAAATATATTTATAATATTAATTCTCCCGCATTATTAATAATGGATATATAGTTATAGATTTAATTATCATATATAATGTTTATAAAATTTTTATGTATAATAAATTTTAATATATTATATGCCTTAATAACATTTGATTTATTGGTAATCATTAATATCACTTGTGTATAGTGTGGACTACAACCACTAAAAAACAATGTAGATTTTTTGTCATTTACATATTAAATTGTTTTGAAAGGATATATTTAATAAAAAATTATTATATTTATATCATTTAAAAAATTTAGATTGAATACATTGGATTGATGTGGAAGGACCATAACTGTAAAACTAAAACAATATTATAAAACAGAACAATGATCTACAAAAATTTTAAAATTAATATGGAATTATCAATAAAATGGTATTTATATGATATATGGGGATGATATCTGATAATATATGATTTATTATAATATTTTATACAACTAAAATAAAAATATATTTTCAATATAATATTTTAGAATACTTATAAATCATGTCTGATATAACTTAATTGTTACTTCTCAATTTAACAATAAGGTATCTCATATGGTCTCTTCATATAATTTTTTTTAATTGAGAATTTTTTGGTGTTATTAAACTATATTATTCTATGAGGTGTATCTATTACACCATTGATATTGTTCATCATAAATATCATTATTTAAAAATTTTCAAAATCCTCATTTTATGTTTTCCTTTTTTTTAAAAAAAGAGGTCCTTCTAAGAAAATAAAGACCCCTATATTAGCAGAAAGAGAAACGTGCACATGTCTGAAAGAAGAATATTTACAAAGATCCGTCTTATAGAGAGGATGGAGATCATCTGGAATATGATCCATCCAAAGAGAATCATTTCCATTCACGCATTTATTAGTATGCCCATCTGCCAACGCATTTTCCTCTCTATAAACATGAGTAAAAAAGTTCTCCTTTAAGTAGAGAGAATCCAGGCATCTAATACAACGATTAGTGAGCTTCCATGAAATGTGAATGGACCCAGTTTTTAAAGAAAATATAATAGTCGTAGAGTCACACTCAATCCAAATCTTATCCCATCGTCACACATTCGATTGCTCCATAGCCACATTAACACCAAGCATCTCCGCTTCAAGAGCAGAGGCAATACCACATGAGCCATGAAAACACCCAAGAGCATTCCCCTGATAATCCCTAAAGATAGCAACAAAACTAGAGGGGTCCGGATTACCTCGTGAAGCACCATCAGAGTTAACTTTAATCCACCCAAAAAAAGGTTCCTTCCAAATTACTCCATTGTCCCAAGAGGAGGCTGAAAATTACCTTTAATCTCAATCTGATTCAACACAGATAAGTCATGAATTTAATTAAAACAAAATGCACCATTGGGTGTTTCCACCTCATGCACATCAGCAAGGATACCTGCAAGACCAGCACCAACTTGAAAATGTTGTGACTCATGTCTGAATTTGTTCCTCTAAGACCAGATGTAATGAATAGTTTCCTCCGCCACAACTTGATAAAAATTCCAGATTTATAGTGACAACTTCAGAATAGTCCAGCTCTTAATGAATTCACATATTGAGTTGGTTTGAGGCAAACAATTTCCAAAAAAATCATCAATCTCCCTCCACATCACCAAATCTACTACACATCTGAGGAAGAGATGACCCACGTCTTCCCTATGCTGAAAGCATAGATCACGTGTGGAGAAAAGGAAATACCACAAACCTAAAAAAATCATCAGTTGGTAATTTATTATGAGCTAACCTCCATGCTAGAATGGATCTGGATGGCCTTAGAAACATCTTGTGTAGATTGTAAATCCATTTCAATTCTGATGAACTCCCAAAAGAGTGATTGTAAAATCCTATAGATGTGGAATACCATTGATAGTAGGTTCCCATGCCCAAAAATCAACTCTAAAAGACCAGCAAAAATTTTCCACTAAAGAGGTGATGTGATCTTGAAGGTTCTCCATACTCTCAAGCTGATATTTAATTGTCAATTAAAAATCTAGATTCAACTAATCCTCAAGAACCATGTCAATCAGATTATTCCCAGTCCAATTACATTTCCAAAAAGGAAAAGATGAGTCCCCGGAAACCCACCACCAAGAGTCAACATCAATTTTAGAGAAAATACCTTGGAAGGCAGACCACACAGAGGAGTTGATGTAATTGAAGTTCCCTATCTTGAGCCTATGAGGAAATCTCGCTCTATGAAAACTAAGAGCCTCAGATTGAATATTTATAAGCCTCCATATAAATGCAGCCTGCAAAGAATCTTTAAATCCACCAAGATTTTTGATGCCCAGACCACCAGCATCATAAGGCTTGCAAATAGAATTCCATGGGACTGTTTCCAGACGTCTTTCCAAAATGATACAACTCTAGATGAAATTTTTGATAGAGATGTCAATGCTCTTGATCAAAGCGATCGACTATTTATACACCATAAAAGAGTACACAAATTTGGATGTGATGATTGACTTCACCAAATATACTCTCCCGGCCATTGAGAGAGATTTTACATTCCATGTTTAGAGTTGTCTTCTAATCATGCCAACAATACTATAAAAATGACATACCTTTAGCCTCCCCCAAAACCTGGGAACCCCCAAATAAGTTTCCTTTAATTGTGTTGTGATTTCAATATTTTTACTTTATGTTTCTAAGATGAAATATCATTTTTCAAGAATTATGTTTCATCAAATATTCAAATAATGAAATTATATTAACTATATCTCCCATGCTATATGTATTTTATTATAAAATTTTTAATTCATTATTTTGTTATAATTTATTTTCCACACTTTATAGCTAATGATACAGAAAAAAATGTATGAAAACCAACCATGTTTTTCTCTTAAATCAGTAATATTTTCTTCAATGTTGATATTCTTGTAGAAAATAATTCAATATTTTTTTACAATTATACAAATATCATTTGAAGTCATATTTTGACTATAATTTTTTCATTTTGATGGTTTAAAAAGAACCTTATTATCATTACTCATATATTATTCTTTTTCTATTTTATAATAAAAATGCTTGCATTTTTTTATAATATATTACATGAACAACATACAATACCATCATGAATAATATTTTCTATACAAATTCCTTCCACAGTTTCGATTTTTTATTATCAAAGATAGTAATATCCATTATTAATTATAATTAATTATATCCAAAATAATTATTTTCATGTAAAAAATTGTATTTTCTTTTTGAATCGATCATGTTTCCTTTAAAAGAAATTTTCATCTATAACAATAACCTATCTTATTTATTATCCTTTAACGAGTATATAATCCAACATTACTATCTTTATTCATTTATAATATGGTTTCTGATGTTGGTTATAAAATGTTTAAGATACATGAATAATTTCCATAGGATATCATATGATTATAAGATTATTTTATTATGTTCTTAATGAAAAATTGTGTGTTGGTTTCATTTTGTTAATCGTAGTTACATTATAATACAAGGAATAGTGGTTACATTATAAACCTTGGTAGGGTGGGTTAATTATTTTATTTTCAATCAATTTTCTAATTCTAAATATATTAGAAGACAATATGGACTATAATGGTGAGTGAATCCAATAGGAAAAGATATTTTTTCCAATAATATATTTTTGGGAGTGATCTTTAGCCTTGAATGGATTCCACATTGGGTAGACCCAATCCTCTATGAAACTCATATAAGTTATCATTAATTAAATAAATTTATTTATTTCATTATCTTAACTTCACAATATTATATCATATATTTATGGTGTACTTTGAGAAATCCTTATTAAATATTGATGATACTTCACCCATGTGTATTATGTATTCATTTTGATAAATAATTATTCAATGTTCATGATTTTGAAATATGAATTTATGGGTATGGCTCTATACTATTTTTCACATTTAATCTTACGCTTATACATATCTTATTATCAATTATGATAATTTTTTACGTCTCTTATATTTACCTTTATTGATAATAATCAATCACCCATTTTTTGGCTCCCTAAAATAGTTATTGATAATGGTTTGCAGTATGTTTATCTAATATGGGAGATTTTTGTGAAATCATAAATGGGGAATTATGTAGATTTATTATTTTTGAGTTGATTTCGGTTCTATGTTTCCAAATAAATTAAAACTATATTTTCCATATCTTTGAATTATTTTTAAATGTGTTGATTATTAATATAAAATTATGTAATGATTGTAAATGAAATGTTTTGGTCACTATAGTTAGTATCATAGGAATGCTTAATTATTTTTAGAAATCAAGATTATAAATGAATTGTTATACACCATAAGATAGTCATATTAATATGATAACATACTAATGATTTGGTAATACAAATATCAGGTGGTTTTCCAAGAAATACATAAATTTCCTGATGCTACAAGGGGTGTGGCCTTCTTTACCTGATTCATATAGGGGTACTAATCTCAAAATTTGTTATTCAAGTTTATATTTAAAAAAAATTCAGGATCATAAATAAATCATTCATAATACATACCTTTTTTGATAATTCAACGGGATATTATTAGGTTAACTATAATTTTTTGGTTTATTATGGAGGATTTTAAAATTTTACATCCCCGAATGAACTAAGATAATTGTATGGTGTACTAGACTGAAAAGAATATTTTGTGGTTCAGATATCCTATGAAAAAATTTTCAACACTATATTATTACACATTTTTATTTCATACAACATAATTTTTTGTTATAAAAACTTATTTTCTAATTAATGTTTTAGGCCAGAAACAAGAATCTTTATTAAAAAATTAAATTATACTATATAGATTATTATATTTGATAAAATAATATGTTATATATTCAATAATATAATTCTAAATTTATTTGATGTTTTTTAGGTGTAATGTTCTGTAATAAATTTTATTTTTCTATAAAAATATTTATTAATATAAAAGTGGTTTTCATTGCAGGCTTCATGTATACATTATATATAAAATATAACAATTTTAATTATTAAATATGGAAAAATTTATTCAGTATATTAAATTATAATAATTTATATAATTTAATATGTCTTTCATAGTTTTCTATTATAGTGGATAGTAAAAAAATTAAAACATTGTTTCTTATCTATGGTTACAATGGCTTTCTGAAGGGGTTAAACCAAGAGATAATGTTATTATTGCTAACAAAAGCATGATAACTCATATTTAATTAATATATATTGATATCATAATTTAAAAACATAAAATTAGTTTTCTTTTATTGTAACATTATCATGAATGTGACCATATCTAATTCAAATAATTTATAAAAATCCATGTATATCCTCCCTGTGAATTACAAAGGGGAACCTGTCTCCCTCCCATATTCGTAGAATTTTAGAATTACATCTTGTAGAATCTATAATATAATACCATTATAAATTTATTCTATAAACACAATAGGTTATGGTTATATCATAATAAAAATCTTTAACATCTTATGGTGTAAGCTAAATGTGGTCTCTCAAACAAGAGGCACAAATCCGAACCAAATACTTGTAGTTTTTTCCCTATTGCACCCTAACAGAACATATTTTATATATAAAATTGACTAATCTAGAACTAGAAATTTACATTGAGGTAATTATCACGATCGAAGAAATATTTCCCACTTATTATTCATTGAATGTGAGATGAATGTATCTCTTATTCATATCTATGGACTACCACTTATATATAGTTATAATACTCATTCTCCCATACTATTATTACTTGATATATATATTTATGGATTTAGTTATCAAATATAATATTTAAATAAAATTATTTTTAATAAATTTTAATATATTATATGCCTTCATAACATCTGATCATTTGGTAAACAATAACGTCATTTATGTATATGTGTGGACTACCACCACTACAAATCATTGTAGATTTTTTGTCATTTACATATTAAATTGTTTTTAAATGATATATTTAATAACTATGTAATTAATTTATATTTTTTAAAAAATATTTTTGATTGAGTATATTTGATCGATGTGGAAGGACCATAACTATAAAACTAAAACAATATTTAAAAACAGCACAACGATCACCCAAAATTTCAAAATAAAAATAAAATTATCAATAAAAGTGTATTTATATGATATATGTGGATAATATCTGATAATATATGATTTATTAATATATTTTATACAACTGAAAAAAATCAATACATTATTTTAGAACACTTATGAATCATGTCTGATATAACTTATGTGTTACGTCCGAATTTAACAATAGGGTTTCTCCTTAGAGATCATCATATAATTTTTTTTAATTGAGAATAGTTTTATTTTATTAAACTATTTTATTCTATGAGGTGTATCTATTACACCATTGATATGGTTCATCATAAATATCATTATTTAAAAAGTATCAAAAGACTCATTATATGTTTTCCTTTAATTTTGTTGTGATTTCAATATTTATTACATTAAGTGTCTAAGTTGAAATATCATTTTTTCAAGGACTATATATGACAACATTTCAAATGATAAAATTATATGAAATATATCTCCCATGAAATATGTAATTTATTAAAAAAATTTAAATTCAATATTTTTTTAATTATTTTTCCATACATTATAACTAATGATACAAATTGTTTTTAGGAAAACCAACCATGTCTTTCACTAAAATCAGTAATTTTTTCTTCAATGTTGATATTCTCATTGAAAATAATTCAATAATGTTTTTACAATTATACAAATATTATTTGAAGTCATATTTTGACTATATATTTGTTTCAATTTGATGGTTTAAAAAGAACCTTATTATCATTCCCCAAAAATTATTCTTTTGATCTTTTATAAAAAAAATTTGAGTTTTTTTGTTTTATAATATATAACATGAACAACATTCAATGCCCTCATGAATAATATTTTCTTTAAAATTTCATTCCTCGGTTTCGAATTTTTATTAACAAATATAATGATTTCATTTATTAATTATAATTAATTATATCCAAAATAATTATTTTCATGTAAAAGATTTTATTTTCTATTTGAACCAATCAAGTGTACTTTAAAAGAAATTTTCATCTATAACAATAACCTATCCTGTTTATTATAATTTAATGGGTATATACTCGATCATTACTGTCTTTATTCATTCATATTATGGTTTATGATGTTGGTCATAAACTGTTTAAGAAACAAGATTCCTTTCCATATGTTATCGTATGATTATAAGAGGAGTGTTTTGTGTTCTTAATGAACAAATGTGTGTTGGTTGAATTTTGTTAATAGTAGTTACTTTATAATACAATGATTAGTGGTTAAATTATAATCCTAGATTGGATGAGTTAATTATTGCCTTCCAATCAATTTTCTAATGCTTAATATCTTAGGATACAATATGGTCCATAATGGTGAGTAAATCGAATAAAAAAAGGTATTTCTTCCAATAATATAGTTTTGGGAGTGATCTTTAGCCTTGAATGGATTCCACTTGGAGTAAACACAGTCTGTTATGAAACTCATAAAAGTTATCATTAAATAAATTATGTAATTTATTTCATTATATTAAATCCACAATATTATATAATATATTTATGGTGTACTATGTTTGCTCCTGATTGAATATTGATGATACTTCACCCATGTGTATTATGTATTCATTTTGATTAAAAATTATTAAATGGTCATGATTATGATATATGAATTTATGGGCATGACTTTATACTATATAGCTCATTTTAACTTACCCTTATACATATATTTTTATCAATTATGTTAATTTTTTATGTCTCTTATATTTACCTATATTGACAAAAAACAATCACCCATTTTTATGGTTCCCTTTAATATTTATTGATAATTGTTTTCTGTATGTTTATCTAAGATGGTAGATTGTTGTGAAAAAATAAATTGGAAATTATGTCGATTTTTTTGTTTGAGTATATTTGGTATCTAAATTTACAATGAAATTAAAACTCTATTTTCCATATCCATGTATTATTTTTAAATGCGTTGATTGTTTATATAAAATGATATAATGATTGTAAATGAAATGTTTTGGTCACTATAGTTGGAATTAGAAGAATAATTGATTATTTTTGGAAATCAAGATTATAAATCCACTGTTATACCCCATAATATAGTCATATTAATATGACAACATACTAATGATTTGGTAATATAAATACTATGTGGGTTTCCAAGAAACACATAAATGTCTTGATGCTACAAGGGGGGTGGCCTTCATTACCAGATTCATATAGGGGTAATAATCTCAAAAATTGTTAATCAAGTTTATATTTAAAAACAATTCAGGATCATAAATAATTCATTCATAATGAACACCTTGTTTGATAATTCAATGGGATATTATTAGGTTAACTAACATTTTTTGGGTCTATTATAGAGGATTTTGAAATTTTGTACCTAAGATAATCATATGGTGTACTAGAATGAAAATAATATTTCGTGGTTTAGATATCCTATGACTTATTTTTCAATACTATATTATTACACATTTCTATTTCATACAACATAATTTTTTTTATAAAAATATGTTTTCTAAAGAAGGTTTTAGGCCAGAAACAAGATTCTTTATTTATAAATTAAATTATAATATATATAGTATTAGATTTGATAAAATAATATATATATATATATATATTCAATAATATAATTCAAAATTTATTTGATGTTTTTTACATGTAAATTTTTGTAATATTTTTTTTTTTCTATAAAACTGTTTATTACTATATAATAGGTTTCCATTGTAGGTTTCATGTTTACTTTATTTATAAAATATACCAATTATAAATATTAAATATGGAAAAATTTATGCAGTTTTTTAAATTATAAAAATTAATATAATTTAATGTGTTTTTCATAGTTTTCTATTATAGTGGATAGTAAAAAAGTAAAACATTGTTTCCTTTCTATGGTTACAATGGGTTTTTGAAGGGTTTATACCAAGAGATATGTGTATTATTGCTATCAAAAGCTCGATAACTCATATTTAATTAATATATATAGATATCATAATTTAATAACGTAAAATGAATTTGGATTTGTTGTAACATTCCCATGAATGTGACCATATATAATTCAAATAATTTATGAAATGCCATGTATATCCCCCCTGTAAATTATAAATGGGAACCTATCCCCATACCATATTCATAGAAGTTTAGAATTACATCTTATAGAATCTGTAATATAATACCATCATAAATTTATTCTATAAACACAACAACTTATGGTTTTATCTAATGAAAAATACTTAACATCTTAAAGTGTAAGCTAAAGGTGGTCTCTCAATCAAGAGGTACAAATCCTAACCAAATACTTGTAGTTTTTCCCTCTTGTACCCTCACATAACATATTGTATATATGTAATTGATTATTCTAGAACTAGAAATTTACTTTGAGGTAATTATCATGTTGGAAGAAATATTTCCCTCTTATTATTCATTAAATGGGAGATGAAAGTATCTCTCATTAATATCTGTGGACTACTACTTATATATAGTGATAAAATTCATTATCCCACACTATTAATAATGGATAGATATAGTTAGGGATTTAATTATCATATATAATTTTTATATAATTTTTATGTATAATAAATTATAATATATTATATGCCTTCTTAAAATCTGATATATTGGTAATCAATAATGTCACTTATATATATGTGTGGACTACCACCACTACAAAATAATGTAAATTGTGTTTCATTTACTTAATAAATATTTCTAAACGATTTTTTTAATAACTACGTTTTATATTTATATCATTTTAAACAATTTATAGATTGAGTATATTAGATCGATCTAGAAGGACCATAACTGTAAAACTAATACAATATTGAAAAACAGCACAATGATCAACAAAAATTTCAAAATTAATATGAAATTATCAGTACAAGGGTATTTATATGATATATGTGGATAATATCTGATACTATATGATTTATTAAAATATTTTATACAACTTAATAATGAATAAATTTTTAATACATGATTTTAAAATACTTATGAATCATTTCTGATATAACTTAAGTGTTACATCTCAATTTAACAATATGTTATATCATAAGAGCTCTTCATATAATTTTTTTTAATTGGGAATAGATTGATGCTATTAAACTATATTAATATATGAGGTGTATCTATTACACCATTGATATGGTTCATCATAAATATAATTATTTAGAAAGTATAAAATTCCTCATTATATGTTTTCCTTTAATTGTGTTGTGATTTCAATATTTATTACATTATGTGTCTAAGTTGAAATATCATTTTTCAAGGATTCATTATGATCAACTTCTCAAATGATGAAATTATATGAAATATATATCCCATGAAATATGAATTTTATTGTAAAAATTTTATTTAATTAATTTTTTAATTAATTTTCCTCACATAATAACTAATGATACAATTATTTTTAAGAAAACCAACCATGTGTTTCTATTAAATCAGTAATAGTTTCTTCAATGTTTATATTCTCATTGAATATAATTCAATAATGTTTTACAATTATACAAATATTATTTGAATTTGTATTTTGACTATATATTGGTTTCATTTTGATGGTCTAAAAAGAACCTTATTATCATTCCCCAAAAATTAATATTTTGATATTTTATAAAAAAAATTGAGTTTTTTTGGTTTTATAATATATCACATGAACAACATCCAATTCCCTCCTGAATAATATTTCCTTTACAATTTCCTTCCTCAGTTTATATTTTTTATTATCAAAGATAATAATTTCTTTTATTAATTATAATTAATTATATCCAAAATAATTATTTCCTTGTAAAAAATTGTATTTTCTATTTGAACCGATCAGGTGTCCTTTGTAACACCCCAAGCTTCCATGGTACGCTTCTCTTTGAATAATGTGATAGCATGTGTTGTACGCAACACCGAGTTCTAACACACCATAACCAATCAAACTAGCTGTTATGAATAGTAATACCTACTTTTTTAAATTATATATATTTTATTTTTTTTAAATCGACTTCATTTTTGGATTCGGAATATCAAATTTAGCCTAAGGTGAAATTTTGGTAATTTTCGGATAACTTTAATATTTTGATGAATAGTGAAAATTTCTAAATTTTAATTAAAAACAACTTTTTTAATCATAATAATTAATAGTAATAAACTATGAATTTGAGAGGTTTTAAAGTATACATAGAATATATTTTTACTATTTAATTCAATGTTGGTCATTGGACATAAATTTACAATTAAACCGGACATAAACAAGTGTCAATCTTTTGTTAGTTATTATCTCTTAAAAACACGTTTTTATTTTAACAACGGGAATTAATAATAAATTAATTTCTACCACATATGTGTTTTGAATTTGGAAAAATGGGTTCCATATTTTGAATTAGGGTGTTCAAATTTTGTAAATTGGTAACTTTTATTTTTAGAAATTTTGAATAATTACTGCTGTAAATATTTTATTTACCATGGTTAAGGGTAAATCCGGTAAATAAGGGTTAAAAAATAATATTATAATAATACTAAATTACCATAAAACGTGTCCTAGACTTATTGGTTGGTACTTGTTAGACCATAGTCATCTTTGGGTAGATTTTGGGACCCCATGTAGCCACTTGTAGGTGATAGGGACACTTAATTTTAATAATGTTAAAATAAGTACAAAAATGACATAAGCATATATCTTTTAGAAAAACAATTTTTACATAGGGTTATATATGTTGGATTTTCGACGATAAATATTTATTAGAAAGATAAAATGATTTCCTACATAATGATAGTTTATTTATAATTTTTAGACTTTATATAATTTAATTTATTTATGACACAATGATGATGCAGTAATTACCATAATAGTGAAAAATTAAAATAATTGATATTATAAATACACAAATAAATATAATTTGAGACTTTTTATGAATTACACTAATTTTATAAGTTAATATGACATTTTGGGAATGATTTAATTTACATTGTTTGATGTAATCATTCTGTTATGAGTTTCAAAAAAATCAACTATTGAATAGTGTCAAAATTGACATAAAAGAGTTTTTAAATAAAATAAAATATTATTAATTGATATTAAATTTCAAAAAATCTAAGGTTCGGCCAAGATACTTATATCATGATATTTGTATCATTACTGGACCACTTGGGGGTCTCTTGGATGTATATGGTATGTTTATTAACCATATAATATAAAAATACAAAGAGACATTGTAAAAGTGAGACTAATTAACATAGAGTTAATACTTAAAGATAAGGTTAATATAGTAACCCAAACCTATCAAAATTCTATTTATTGAATTTACATCGACCTATACCCACCTTAAACTTTTTATAATCAACTTTGGATCCATTAAAAACCGAATATGAATTTATTATAAATTAATATTTCTAGCTCTTCCAAAGGTGCCCCTCACCCCTCTTATAAAAGGGCACTATCCTTCTCCTTTCTTCACACCTTCAAAGCCTTTTGGTTCAGCCGAACTCTACACAAATACTCTCCCAACTTCCCTCACTAAAACCTAGTGGCCTTAGTTTGGTCATAAAGCCAACCTAAGGAGCCCTTTTGATCAAATCAAAAGGAAGAACCCGAAGAAGAGGTAATGATTTCACCACCCTTTTCCAAGTTCCTTTCTTCTTCCACTTATTCTTTCTTTGTTATTACCATTCTAAAATAATAAATCCACTATCTTATATATACTGTGATGTTATTATAAATATGGTACAACCATATTCAGTATTCTATCCACCCTTTGAATAACATGTCAATATACATGCGTACGTACGGCTTACCGTCTCCACGTCGTGGTTTAATTGTTATTAAATATATTATTATTTTGATGGGTATAATAATGATGTGTAACTCATGTAAATAATAAATATAACATGATAATTATTCTTTATATATGATATACTTTCAAATTATATATTATTTTAATATCAAATGATGGATATTGTCGCTCGTGCGTACGTACGGACTACCGTCTCCACGAACAGGATGAGATTCATTCTCCATAATATCCATTCAAGTATAATTATCATTTTATTATTTAAAAATAATGTTTAAGGACATGATATCATTTAGGATATGAATAATATACAACTTATCCAGTAAAAATCTGTCTAACGTAACAAAACATATATAAGAAAACGAGTAAGTTAACACCAGAAACAACGATAATACTAAGATATTATTAACAAAGAAATGTTAAAAGAGCATATATGATATCATATGAATGCATATGATTCTTGTATAATTTAATAACAATTATTTCACTATTATACAGGAGTTTAACCTATCCAAACCAAGGAAAATTACATGTTAAGGGTTATTTCACAATCTCTTCATCATCCGAGGTTGTTTATACATAATAATCTACTAGGATCTCTTTATCATCCACATCCATGTTTCATAAAAATGAATTTCAAAACAGTTTTACTATTTACTATAATATGGGTTAATTTCCTTTATACCCTTTTTTGACTTTTTATAAGAGGTTTATAAAGGAATCTTTCTGTCGTTTTCCAAACAAGGTGCTTTTTAACCTTTTCGACAAAATTAAGGTAAGAATGTTTTTTTAACTTATACGGCGGGTGCGGCTATTTTCCGCCGTTATAAAATCGTCGAAGCATCCCTTACAAGCTTATAAGCATATTTTCAAATAAAATGTTTTATTTTATAAATATATGACTCTCAAATTATTTCAAAATAATCATATATATTTCTATAAAAAGAGTTTCGATTTCATCTATGTCAACATCCTTTGATGGATTTTACGCTTATTTGAAGTTGATTTATTATGATACAAAACTTCTCTATTATATTGAAGGTTTTGTGATATGTTTGACTGTGGATGTGCTATTTTTATACCGTTCATAGTTTATGGTGAAAGTATTGACATTTCGTATGCTAGTTTTAATACGAATGTTTATGTTATGTTTAAACCATTTCATATGGGAATGCATTGGACTTAATATGTGACGGGTGGATCCCGCTATAGCTCGTCGATGCATCGGTAGGTCTCATGAGACAAACTATTTTCTTGGCACAAGGCCTTGGAAAAATCTTATTTTTAGTCTTGGCACGAGGCCTTGGCTATGTGGTTATGATAGTCTGGCATTATGCATTCCATCATTATAAAAGTGGTAATTGATATTGCATGTGATTATTCGATTAGTAGAATATCAATGTGAATAAGTAAATGGAATTATTTCATCTTACATTTTCCATACTATGTTGAAGTTCACGTTTAAAAGGCTTTTGTTTTAGTTACACATTTCCTCAAATGTTTATGCTTATTTTTGAAAGTTTCCGCTATACTGTTATCCTTACTAGGAATTTGATCTCACCCCTTTTCTATGTTTTATTTTTCCCAGGATGTGAAGAAGTAAGTTATGAGTGACCTGCGGGGATTTTATGTTGGGATATGAGTGTGGAACATGGAGACTATGTTGTTGTAGTAGTTTTTCACTTTATGATGTAATGTAAAACTTTATGAATATATCTAGTGTTTCCAAGGCTATTAAACCAATCGGTCTTTCGAGATTTGATCTTTCTAGTGATCATGCCAATGTTATGTAATAATGCATTGACTCTGGGTAACTGGGGTCAGGGCGTTACAGTTGGTATTAGAGGATGTTTAGTACAAACCTTTGAAGCTAGATTTAAATAAACTCTGATTAGAGCACGTAGACCTAAGATGAACTTTTAGGATTAGTATAGATGAACATCCTAGAATTTTGGTATTGTAGAGATTTTGTGAGTTTTCCGAGAAATACATCCCAACCTGGATACGAGCAGGTAGAGGCGGCTCTGGCACAGATGTACCTAGGGGTAAAACCCGAAAACACCGCTTTGAGCTAGACTCGAACGGGAACTGGTGCACGACAATGGGCCTTGCTGCACTCTTGGTTACGACACTCCCGTGGGATATGCTTAGGATAACTCTCATTTTCTTTACAAATCATTATGAAGGGTTTATCAGTATATACTTCCTCAAAGAAAACATTTTTATGATTATGGATTATATCCATATATAGTTCAATTTATGTTAAGTGTTTTGTAAGTATGGGATTATGTATTATGATTCATAAACTGATCTAGTTTATACCATTGTTTAGAAATGGAGCCTAGTGGAAGAAATGGAAGCCGTATCAATGAACACACTCCATGTAGGGATTACCCTCCTTCTCATGATAATTATAGTGGAGCTGGTGATGCAACTGGTGCTAATCAGCTAATCACCATACTGGGACAACTCACTAAGGTTATGAATAATAACCATACCCGTATAGAGCATCCTGATCCACAGCATGGAGGATAAATGTTAGATCGATTCATGAGGCAACAACCACCAACTATAAATGGGAGTAAAAATCCCTTAGTAGTTGCGCAATGGATAAATTCCCTAGAGAAAATATTTCAGGCTTTGGGGAGTAGTGAAAGGGAAAATGTTATCATGGCAGTTTACCACCTCACTGGAGATGCTGATCAATGGTGGTCATTGATTCAAAATACAAAGGAAGATGATGAAGTATCAAATATGGAATGGAGGGAGTTCAAAGATCTGTTTTTAGAAAAATACTTTCCTCGCGACCATCAAGCAGATATGGAAAGGCAGTTTCTGAGTCTGAGACAAAAGGAGGATGAGAATGTCACAAAGTATGAGGATAACATTACAAGGTTAGCAAGGTATGCTGGAGATTATATACGTAGCCCAAGAAGTAAGATTGATCGTTTCTTTGATTGGTTAAGACCATTTCTCCATCGAGCATTAGTATCACAATCCTTCTCGTCATACGAAGACATTTTCTCATGTGCTATCAAGACCGAAAAGGAATTCTCTAAGTCTTATGACTTTAAAGCAAATCAAGAGAAGAAGAGACCTGCTGATCAATCTGGGAATAGAAATAAGGGGAAGAAGGGAATGTTTTAATATCTATCCTATGGTAAATTTGGGATGAAACAACCTGGTACTTGCTTGAAGGGAACAGGAGTCTGTTAAAATTGTGGTGAAAAGGGCCACCAAGCTCATGATTGAAAGGGGAAGAAGGAAGCCACCAACGTTCAGTGCTACAATTGCAGGGAGATGAAGCATTATGCAAATGAATGTCCTAAGCGTCAGGAGAACTTACCTCAGAAAAGGCCAAGGGATCAAGGCCAAGCTTATGCTATCACTACTACTGAGGTAGAAGCTCCGAAAGACATGGTGGCAGGTAATTTAATGGTTTCCACAAGTTTAGAAAATGCATTATTTGATTCTGGATCATCGCATTGTTTCATATCTTCCCAGTTTGCTAAGAAAATTAGATATTTCCAATTTGATTTAACAAGGGAGTTGTCAGTTAAAAATCCTAAGGGAAGTATCATTGAAACAATGTTTTGTGAATCCGTCCCCATTAGAGCACATAAATGTTCTTTATCTACTGATCTCATCGTCATACCTATGATTGAGTTTGATATAATCCTCGGTATGGATTGGCTTTCAGACTATGATGCGAAGATTTATTGTAAGAAGAATGAGGTTACGATTCTTGATGATGATGATAAGGAACATCTTATCATTAGAGCAGAATCGTCACCACCTAATTCTTATCTACATCCACCCCCAATAGCTCAACTAAATTCAATTATTGGGGAGGAAGAGAATGAAAAAAATGTGGGTGAGGAAAGGAATGTTCAAATAGAGTATGTACCTATAGTGAAAGAATATGTAGATATGTTACTGGAAGATTCACCTGGACATCCTCCAAAACGATAAGTTGAGTTTTCCATTGATTTAATTCTGGGATCAAGGCCTATATCAAATACCCCTGATATAATGGACACTATAGAATTAGTTGAACTAAATAAACAACTAGAGGAATTGAGTAATAAAGGATTTATTCTCCCTAGTGTTTCTCCATCGGGAGCCCATGTTCTTTTTGTTAAAAAGAAAGACAGATCTATGAGGTTATGTATCGACTACAGGGAGATCAATGTTATACCAATAAATAACAAGTATCCCCTACCTCGAATTGATGATTTATTTGACCAACTCCATGGAGCTCAATACTTTTCAAAGATTGAACTTTGATCTGGATACCATCAGTTGTGTGTGCAGAAGGAAGACATTCCGATGACAGCATTTCGAACCAGGTACGGGCATTACGAGTTTACTGTAATGCCTTTTGGATTGACTAATGCACCCTCTGCATTCATGGATAAGATGAATAGAGTTTTCAAGGAGTACCTCGATGAATTTGTGGTGGTATTTATTGATGGTATCTTGGTAAACTCAAAAATCTACGAAGATCATTAAAATCACTTGCGCATTATCTTGAAGACTTTGAGAAGACATGAATTATATGGAAAGTTTAGCATGTGTGAATTATGGCTTTAGGAGATTTCTTTTCGTGGCCATATTGTCTCTAAAGATTGAATATATGTTTATCCTTCTAAGACTAAGGCAATCCATGAATTTCCAGCACCGATGAGTATAACTGAGGTACGTAGTTTTATTGGTTTGGCAGGTTATTATCGATGATTCGTCCAGAATTTTGCCCGATTGGCTAACCCATTAATGCAGCTCACACGTAAAGGGGTTAAATATGTTTGGAAAAAGAGTGTGAAGAATGTTTCGAAGAACTGAATAGAAGATTAGTCAATGCTCCTATATTGACTCTACCATCGGGAAATGATGGGTTTGTTATTTATAGTGATGCATCGAAGAAAGGACTTGGTTGTATCCTTATGCAGAATGATAGGGTTATTACCTATGCATGACGACAGTTGAAAATTCATGAACAAAACTATCCTACTCATGATCTCGAGTTAGCATCTGTGATCTTTTATTTGATGATTTGGAGGCACTACCTCTATGGTAAAAAATTTGAGATTTATATTGATCACAAGAGTTTGAAGTATATTTTCTCACAAAATGTAATCAACATGAGGCAAAGGAGATGGATTGAATTACTCAAGGATTATGATTGTACGATACACTACCACCCGGGGAAAGCAAACAAGGTGGAAGATGCTTTGAGTAGAAAATATCATGGAGTTTTGAACAATATGAGAATCGAAAGGGATCCAATTTTCATGGATCTAGTGAAGATGGACATGGGATTAACCAGGGAAGGTGAAACATCAATGCTTTTTCAAATGGTTTCCAAATCATCTTTACTAGAAAGGATTAAGAGTTCTCAAACCGATGATGATGAATTTCAAAAGAAGATTAAAGCTGTGAATGATGGGAGATTGAGAGACTTTGTGTATGAAGATGGAATTTTGAAATTTGGGAAGAGACTTTGTGTTCCTGATATACCTGATCTAAAAAGGGAATTTCTGGATGATTCTCATAGTTCAAATTTCTCTATACATTCTAGGAGCACCAAAATGTATAGAGATTTGAAGGAACATTTTTTGTGGGACAACATGAAGAGGGATATTGCTGATTTTGTGTCAAGATGTATAGTTTTTCAACAAGTGAAAGCTGGAAGGCAACAACCTGGAGGAGTCATGCAACCTCTTCCCATACCAGAGTGGAAATGGGACAATATTATGATGGAATTTGTCATGGGGATACCAAAGACTCCTAGAAGGAATGATGCAATATGGGTTATTGTTGATCGTCTTACCAAGTCAGCACATTTTCTTGCTATAAGAGAAGATATACCCCTGGAACGTCTATCCAGACTATATATTAATGAAGTTGTGAGACTTCAGGGAGTACCCCTATCAATTGTTTCTAATCGTGATCCCCGTTTTACTTCATGATTCTGGAAGGGTCTTCAGAAATCCCTGGATACTGAACTTCATTTGAGCACTTCTTACCACCATCAGACAGACGGACAATCAAAATGAACTATTAAAACCTCAAAATACATGTAGAGATCTTGCTCACATGACATTCAGGGTATGTGGGATCAATATTTACCTCTAGTAGAATTTTCCTATAACAATATCTTCCATTAGAGTATTCAAATGGCACCATATGTAGCGTTATATGGAAAGAGATGTCGTACACCAACCTGTTGGGATGATGTTGGTGAAAGAAAACATGTAGGCCCATAACTGGTGGAGGAAACGATGGAAAAGGTGAAGGTAATCCAAAATCACATCAAAGCAGCTCAAAGTAGGTAGAAGAGCTATACCGATAATCGAAGGAAGGATTTGGAATTTCAAGTCGGTGATCATGTTTTCCTGAAGGTATCTCCATGGAAGGGAGTCATACGTTTTGGTAAGAAAGATAAATTGAGTCCCAGGTACAACGGACCTTTCGAAATTCTAGAACGAATTGGGGCTGTAGCTTACTAATTGACAATGCCTCCATGTCTCTCCAAAGTTCTTGATGTGTTCCATGTATCTTGGTTGAGGAAATACATTCCTGACCCAACGCATGTACTCATCTATGAGGAGTTAGAACTGGAACCCGATCTATCTTATTGTGAAGATACCATCAGGATTATTGATACGAGAGAACAAGTACTGAGAAACCAGACGACACTTCTGGTAAAAGTTTTGTGGAGAAACCATAATATGGAAGAGGCAACATGGGAACCCGAGGAAATTATGATAAAGAACCACCCGAGTCTTTTCATGCAATAATATTTTAAAAATTTCGAGGATGAAATTATAGATATTTTATTTTTTTAAATGGACTTCATTTTTGGATTCAGAATATGTTATTTAGCCTAAGGTGAAATTTTGGTACTTTTCGGATAACTTTAATATTTTGATGAATAGTGAAAATTACTAAATTTTAATTAAAAACAACTTTTTTAATCAAAATAATTAATAGTGATAAACTATGAATTTGAGAGGTTTTAAAGTATACATTGAATATATTTTTACCATTTAATACAATTTTGGTCATTGGACATGATTTTACAATTAAACCAGACATAAACAAGTGTCAATCTTTTGATAGTTATTATCTCTTAAAAACACGCATTTTGTTTTAACAACGAGAATTAATTTTAAATTAATTTATGCCACTTATGTGTTTTGAATTTGGGAAAATGGGTTCCATATTTGGAATCATGATGTTAAAATTTTGTAAATAGGTAACTTTTATTTTTAGACATTTTGAATAATTACTGCGGTAAATATTTTATTTACCATGGTTAAGGGTAAATCTGGTAAATAAGGGTTAAAAAATAATATTATAGTAATACTAAATTACCCTAAAACATGTCCTAGCCTTATTGTTTGATACATTTTCGACCATAGGCATCTTTGGGTCGATTTTTGGACCCCATGGAGCCACTTGTAGGTGATAGGGACACTTAATTTTAATTAAGTTAAAATAAGTACAAAAATGACATAAGCATATATCTTTAAAAAAAACAATTTTTACATAGGGTTATATAAGTTTAATATTAGACTATAAATATTCATTAGAAAGATAAAAATATTTTATACATAATGATAGTTTATTTATAATTTTTAGACTTTAAATAATTTAATTTATTTATGACAAAATGATGAAGCAGTAATTACCATAATAGTGAAAAATTAAAATAATTGATATTATAAATACAAAAATAAATATAATTTGAGACTTTTTATGAATTAAACAAATTTTATAAGTTAATATGACATGTTAGGAATGATATAAGTAACTTTTGTCGAATTAATCACTCTTTTATGAGTTTCAAAAAAATCAACTATTCAATAGTGTCAAAATTGACATAAAAGAGTTTTTTAAAACAAATATTATATTATTAATTGATATTAAATTCATAAAAATCTATGGTTCGTCCAAGAGACTTATATCATGATATTTGTATCATTACTGGACCACTTGGCGGTCTCTTGGATGTATATGGTATGTTTATTACCCATATAATATAAAAATACAAAGAGACATTGTAAAAGTGAAACTAATTCACTTAGAGTTAATACTTAAAGATAAGGTTAATATAGTAACCCAAACCTATCTAAATTCTATTTTTTGAATATATATCGAATTAACCCTACCTTAACCTTTGAATAATAAACTTTAGAGCCATTACAAACCGAATATGAATTTATTATAAATTAATATTTCTAGATTTTCCGAAGGTGCCCCTCACCCCTCTTATAAAAGGGCACTCCTCCTTCTCATTTCTTTACAACCTTCAAAGCCATTTGGATCGGCCAAAATCTGCACATATTCTCTCCCAAATTCCCTCAAAACAACCTAGAGGCCTTAGTTTGATCAGAAAACCAACCTAAGGAGCCCTTTTGATCAAATCAAAAGGAAGAACCCGAAGAAGAGGTAATGATTTAACCACCCTTTTCCATGTTCCTTTCTTCTTCCACTTCTTCTTTCTTTGTTATTACCATTCTAAAATAATAACTCCACAATCTTATATATTCTGTGATGTTATTATAAATATGGTATAACTATATTCGTTATTCTATCCACCCTTTGAATAACATGTCACCATACGTGCGCACGTATGACTTACCGTCTCCACGTCGTGGTGTAATTGTTATTCAATATATTATTATTTGGATGGGTATAATAATGATGTGTAACTCATGTAAATAAAAAATTTAACATGATAATGATTCTGTATATATGATATACTATCAAATTATATATTATTTTAATATCAAAATAATGATATTGTCGCTCGTGCGTACGTACGGACTACCGTCTCCACGAACGCGATGAGATTCATTCTCCATAGTATCCATTCAAGTATAATTATCATTTGATGATTTAAAAACAATGTTTAAGGACTTGATATCATTCTGGATATGAATAATATACAACCTATCCAATACAAACATGGCTTATGTAACAAATCATATAAAATAAAATGAGTAAGTTAACACCCGAAACAACGATAATACTAAGATATTATTAACAAAGCAATGTTAAAAGATCATATATGATATCATATGAATGCATTTTATTCTTGTATAATTTAATAACAATTATTTCACTATTATACAAGAGTTTAACCTACCCCAACCTAGGAAATGTACAAGGTAAGGGTTATTTCACAATTTCTTCATCATCCAAGGTTATTTATGCGTAATAATCTACTAGGATCTCTTTATCATCCACATCCATGTTTCATAAAAATGAATTTCAAAACATTTTTACTATTTACTAGAGTATGGGTTAAAGTAATTTATACCCTTGTTTTACTTTTTATAAGAGGTTTACAAGGGAATCATTCCATCGTATTCCAAATAAAGTGATTTTTAACCTTTTCGGCAAAATTAAGGTAAGAATGGTTTTTTAACATATACGTCGGGTGCGGCTATTTTCTGCCATTATAAAATCATCGGATCTTACCTTACAAGATTATAAGAATATTTTCAAATAAAATGTTTTATTTTATAAATATATGACTCTCAAATGATTTCAAAATAGAAAGAGATATTTCTCTAAAAAGAGTTTTGATTTCATCTATGTCAACATCCTTTGATGGATTTTATGCTTATTTGAAGTTGATATATTATGATACAAAACTTCTATATTATATTGAAGGTTTTGTGATATGTTTGACTGTGTATGTGCTATTTTTATACCGTTCATAGTTTATGGTGAAAGTATTGACATTTCGTATGCTAGTTTTAATACGAATGTTTATGATATGTTTAAACCTTTTCATATGGGAATGCATTGTACTTAATATGTGATGGGTTGAGACCGCTATAGCTCCTCGATGCATCGGTAGGTGTCCTGAGACAAACTAGTGTCTTGGCACAGGGCCTTGAAAAATATTATTTTTAGTCTTGGAACGAGGCCTTGGCTTTGTGGTTATGATATTCTGGCATTATGCATTCCATCATTATGAAAGTGGTTATTGATATTGCATGTGATTATTCTATTAGTAGAATATCTATGTGAATAAGTAAATGGCATTATTTAATTTTACTTTTTCCATACTATGTTGAAGTTCAAGTTTAAAAGGCTTTTGTTTTATTTATACATTTCCTTAAATATTTATGCTTATTTTTGAAACTTTCTACTATATTGTTATTCTTACCGGGCATTTGAGCTCACCCCTTTTCTATGTTTTATATTTCCCTAGGATGTGAAGAAGTAAGTTATGAGTGGCCTGCAGGGAATTTATGTGGGGATATGAGTGTGGAACATGGAGAATATGTTGTTGAAGTATTTTTTCACTTTATAATGTAATGTAAAACTTTATGAATATATCTAGTGTTTCCAAGGCTACTAAACCAATCGGTCTTTCGATATTTGATCTTTCTTGTGATCATGCCAATGTTATGTAATAATTCACCGACTTTGGGTAACTGGGGTCAGGGTGTTACATCCTGTAAAAGTAATTTTCATCTCTAACAATAACCTATCTTGTTTATTATCATTTAATGGGTATATAATCCAACATTACTGTCTTTATTCATTCATAATGTGGTTTATGATTTTGGTTACGAAATGTTTAAGAGACAAGAATCCTTTCCATAAGTTATCATATTATTATAAGAGGAGTGTTTTATGTTCTTTATGAACACTTGTGTTTTGGTTTCATTTTGTTAATAGTAGTTAAATTATAATACAATGTTTAGTGGTGACATAATAAACCTATTTTGGGTGAGTTAATTATTGTCTTCTAATAAATCTTCGAATGATTAATATCTTAGGACACAATATGGACCATAATGATGAGTGAATCCAATACAAAAAATTTATTTTTTTCAATAATATATTTTTGGGAGTGATCTTTAGTCTTGAATGGATTCCATGTAGAGAAGACCCAATCCGCTATGAAACTAATATAAGTTATTATTAAATAAATAAATTTATTTATTTCATTATCTTAACTACACAATACAGTATCATATATCTATGGTGTAATTTTATGGCTCCCGATTGAATATTGATGATACTTCACCCATGTGTATTATGTCTTCATTTTGATAAAACATTATTCAATGGTCATGATTGTGATATATGAATTTATGGGTATGACTTTATAGTATTTATCTCATTTTATATTACCCTTATAAATATCCTATTATTAGTTATGATAATTTTTAAGTATCTATATATTCACCTTTACTGACAATAAACAATCACCCATTTTTGGTTCCCTTAAATAGTGATTGATAATGGTTTTCTGTATGTTTATCTAATATTGGATATTGTTGTGAAATCATAAATGGGAAATTATATAGATTTTTTTGTTTGAGTATATTTGGTTTCTATATTTACAATAAAATTAAAACTCACTTCTATATATCCATGTTTTATTTTTAATTGTGTTGATTGTTTATATAAAATGATGTAATGATTGTAAATGAAATGTTTTGGTCACTATAGTTTTATCAGAGGAATGATTATTTATTTTTGGAAATAAATATTATAAATCCATTTTTATACCCCTTAATATAGTCATATTAATATGATAACATACTAATGATTTAGTAATATAAATATTAGGTGGCTTTATAGTAAATACATAAATGTCTTGATGCTACAAGGGGTGTCTACTTCTTTACCAGATTAATATAGGGTTAACAATCTCAAAAATTGTTATTCAGGTTTATATTTAAAAACAATTCATGGTCATAATTAATTAATTCATCATACACACTTTTTGTTTTGATAATTCAATGAGATATTATTAGGTTAACTAATAATTTTGGGCTATTATGGAGGATTTTGAAATTTTGCATCCCTGAATAGTCTAAGATAATCGTATGGTGTACTAGATTGAAATGAATATTTTATTGTTTCGATATCCTATGAGTTATTTTTCAATACTATATTATTACACATTTCTATTTCATCCACAATGGTTTTGGTTTTAGTTAAACGATGTAACTGGGGGAATTATGTTAGTGTGTAATTTTAATTACAATGAAATGATTATACTCCTGAGAAACCAAATTTTATATGACATATAATGAAAAATGATTTGATTATCTCAAAAAATGTATCTCATTATAGAATTAATAATATATAAAAAATTTAGTTTATGAATGAGTAAAATAAAAAAAACTGTAGTTCTATGATGATAAGTGAAGAATGGAGATTCATCTTCTTACATATAAAGAATGTGGGTTGAATCACATATGAAAATCACTTGATGGAACATGAAGATGTTTTGGCTGTGTAACATGATATACAACATGAAATTTCCAAAGAAAAATTAATTGATCTGTTTAGAAAATATATTAGAATAATGAATTTAATATTTTGGTTTCTAAGGATAAATGATTTAAATAAGGAATGTATGGTAATAACAAAAAAATATCCCACAGAGAATTCATGAGAAAAAAATAGAAATATTTTATGAGTACAATTATACTGATGATGATAAAGAAAATAAATATAATGTATCCAATGTATGGATTACTTTAATAGTATAAGATAGTTCAAATTAAGAATCATTATTAAATTGAGGTTCAAGAATATTAATACATTATTTATATTTCATATATTTTGAAGGTAATTTGAAGTAAAAAAATTGAAAAATACTAATTAATGGGTTTTTAAATAATGGAATGATTATAGTATTTATGAATAGGGTGTTACGAACTATATTGAAAATGTTTTTGACATTGAAATTATGGATATTATAATAATGAAACATGTATGGATTGTTCCTTATTAATTTTTTATAAGGATTATCAAGAAAATATTTAATAGTACTGATAAACTATATATTTATTTTAGTGGTAAAGAGATATCCATTTTAAAACACCTCATTTAGAGATATATAACCATTAAAATGTGCACAATGTTGACATAAAATGTTTGTTTTGGAAAAATAGAATATTTTTATGAGAAATAAAAAAATGGTTTTAATGGGAGTCATTGATATTAATTAGTAATTTATGGAATATCTTATTCACAATATCTATTATTTTGTTTATATATTTCTTATATTTATGAAATATATTTTGATATAGTTTATTATATTTTAGAAATTAGTATATAGTTAAATATTTTTTTTAAAATATAAGTCTTCGCATAGATTTTAAGGCGATTCTGGGTTTTAGAATGGTTTAAGGGAATATTTGATTAAGGACTTCACATGTTTTATTATGTGATGCCCAGTGATACATTATGGTTTACATAGAATAAATTTAACATTTTATTTTATTTTTTTACCCTATTTTTAAATATATTTCTTTTTAATGTTGTTATACAAATATTGAGAGTGTGTTAAGGTGAATTACTTAATGAATTTATTTTTTTAAAATTTGGGTGGTGATGTTGATGTTTTTTATATTAATATATTATCTATTCAAATGATAATTTATCTATATTAAATACAATAAAATATCAATTTTTAATTCGATAAATATTTAGTGATAATAGGAAAGCATTATCAATTCATTATGTATCATTTGATCCATCAAAAAGATATTTTATTACAAAAATCTTGATGAAATTCATACAATTTGTATATGTATGAATAGAGGTGAAACATAATTAAAAAAACATCCAAATCCTAAAATTATTTTTGTTGATTTGATAAAATCATATACGTAAATTTTATAATAATATATATTTAAATAATTTCCCTAATCTAGGAATGATAATCTAGTAAATGAGTTCTGTTCCATTATATAATTATTTCTAAAGAGTTTAATTAAATTCCCACCACTCGATGAATAATGTTTCTATGGTAATTAAATTTTTGGTTACCATATTATCTATCACGCTATATTATTAATTATACTTTATATTTCTCCACCACACCCTTATTTTTACATTCCACTAATTTTGTCCTTATCATGAAACCTAATTATGTTTTATTTTTCACAATATTTTTTTCACAGTTTATCTTTTAAATGTAAGGTTTATTATCCCATTACATGAAGCTTGTTTAATGATATTTTATTATCAAATACGTAAAATTTAACTATTTTGATAAAAATTAAGAAGGATTAATTTATTTTTGTGGTGCATGATTAGCCACTAAATGAGGCTAATATTCATTGTTAATATATATAATATTCATGTTCTTTATTATTCATAAACACCATTTTAGTGCATTTTACACTTTTAACATCATTTCACATTATGATTGTAATACATTCTTAAAATGCACTATTATGTGGTACATTTTTTAACATCATTTAAAGTACCTAATGATTCATCTGATTTTAAGGAATTTAATTATCTATTTTTTCTATTTAATATTTTTCGAAATTGATCTAAACATCAATATGAAAATGTTTTATTCAGGGATCAATGGATAATTTTTGGAATAAGATGGGGATATTTTGTGATGAAAGGAAACAATTATGGAGAAGTCATATTGGACACCATCCCACTGATTAGAATGTGGGGCCCCCAAAACAGCCCCAATGAATCCCAAATTTCGTTGTCTTCTAGAAGCAATGTATAGGAACAAATAACTATTCAAGATCCAATTCTAATTAGGCCTACATGGTGGTCATTTAGGTGGCCCAAGTTAGAGATAAAATTCTGGGACAGATTCTGCGGCTCAGAAAAAACAACCAAATAATCTAATAATATCTCTGAATATACAAATCCAAATGGGCCCAAATATTACAGGCAGTTATGAGACATTCGAGGATAAATTTTTTTCATCTATGGCCCACTCTGATTTTTCCTTCTAAAAGTTCTTCCAGGCGCATCTGTTCGCTGGAAGCAAGCTAGATGCCACCTCAGGTCAAGGGTGGAAAATCAACTCTCCCTAACTTTCCACACACCTATGGCCTAGAATAATTAATTGAGATGACTTGGAAAATTGGAGGCTCAACCCCAGACATCAAAAATTACTATTTAAGGTAGTGGTGTTGGAGGATTTAAGGATCTTTTAGCTTTCATTCATTGTAATGTTACGCTGCGGTTTTGTTGTCTCAAATTTGTCTTCCACATGTAAGTTGATTTAATTCATCCTTGTTTCTTAATAAAAGTTATTCTTCTATTATTATTCTGTTTTTGTCATTATCACTTTGATACCGTTGGTTCAAGTTGTGAACTTGTTCATAACAAACCTTGTGATATTATCACACAACGGTGGAGTGATTGTTATTTTATTGTTTTTTTAAATTCTCATTTCCTCACTCAAGAGTCTACTTTACACTTCCATTGAAAACATAGAATCAATGGAGGGCTAACCCACTTATGGTTTGATTCGAAGATGTATCAAGGGTCTGGATTGGATTTTATTTATCACCCCATTAATGTATAGTCACTTCTTTAATTGAGATATTTTTTTGATAATTTTTAAACTCCATCGTCTTTGATGAATTTAAGGCCACACACTTCATGTGCTAACACGAACCTCTAATATGAAGTGCTCAAAAGATTGATCCCTAAAGTGTATAGGTGATTAGTATTAAAGGGTGTTGGAATTAAACCAGTAAGTGATGATGTTGTTTTATCTTCTTAAATGAACCCATCTCAAATATAAGAAATTAATATCATTGAAAAGGAAATACGTCCTATCCATTCCAAGTGATAAGCTAGGATCAAATCACTCTTTTAAATTGAATTCAATTAGGTCTCTTAGAGTTTACTCAAACCCATATAAAATCAACCCATTTTGGCCACTTCATATCCAAAAACAATCCATATAAATTACGTGTTTATAGGTTACTTCTTAGGTCTCTGAGGATTCAACAAACCAAGCTAGACTACACGGACCGTCCTACCTTCTTCTTTTGGGTAAATTTGAGGGAGAATCAAATTTTGGCGCCGTTTCTGGGGACCCATGTAAGTCATATAAACACCCATTCTATTTTCCTCCATTTTTCTTTTCTCATCCAAATTCTCTTAGCTTGTCCCTTTCTCTTGTTTTTCATTTGGCACATGTCCGCCTACAACCACGATCAATCAAACCATCTAGTTACGGTGGATAGTCCTGGGGTTGGGGAGTCAAGTACACCAAGGGAACTCATTCCAATAGATCATAATCTTCCTAATACTCTAGAGTCCAAAATTTATCCCATTTCATTGGAAGGCCTTCAATGAAATCATCTCATAAATCTGGGTGGAAACCAAAATGGAAACCCAAATGAGGCAACCCCAAACTTGGGGAATGCGGTCGATCAAACCATGAACCTTAATCCTTCTTGGACCAATGACCCTTCATTAATTAGACACAGTTCCCTACGAAATTCCAACTACATATTTAATCCCCATGTCCTAAACCACCTCCCCACATTCCATGGAAAGGAGTCCGAGATGCCCTACCTTTTCATTAAGGAGTTCAATGACATTATAGAAACCATGTGTCCCCCACATCAACTAGAATTAGCTAATATGAGGATATTTAATTTTTCTGTAAGGGATCGAGCAAAAATTTGTCTAAACAATTTGATACCATCTTCCATCAACTCTTGGTACCAACTACAAGGAGAATTCTACAAAAAAAAACTTTCCCCACCACAAAACAATTGCACTTAAAAATAGTATCCAAAACGTTTTTGAAAAAGAGGGAGAGTCTTTCTATGAAAAATCAAGGAGGTTCAAAGACAATCTAAACATAGTTCTACACCTTGGTTTTTCTATACCAGAACAAGTGGAAATTTTATATGAAGGGTTGGGTACAGGGAATAAACAATTCATTGACATGATGTGTAATGAATCTTTTAAAAACAAATCCCCAAATGATGCTTACGAGTATCTAGAAATCCTTTCTGAACAAAACCAATCATGGGGAACTTCACTATATTATGAAAAGCCACACAGAACTACAGGAATTCATACACTTAGAGAAGAAGAAATCCATAGGGAAAAACTTGCAGAACTCTCTAGGAAGGTTGAAGAAATAGACCTTAGGAAAGTCCATGAAATCCAAACTGTAGACCCTATTTGCACAATTTGTGAAAAACATGACCATAAGATAGAAAACTACCTAACCATTCCATCCATAAAGGAAGTTATTTTAGGAGGACCCCCAACATATGTAAATTCCTTGAACTTTCAAATGCCCTAATACCAAAACAACTTCATCCCAAGGTATAATGACCACCCAGGCTTCCACTGGAATGATAACCAACAACCTAGACAACCACAGAGACAAAATCTATACCCCCATCAGAATTACCAATCCCATAACCAGTTCCCAACCCATCCTATCCAATTCCAATAGCCACCGGTCCATTTTCAACAAACCATCCCACCTCCAAAATACCTTCATGGGATAAACCAATCTTCTCAAGCACCAACCCAAAATGTTCCACAAAGCGTACTAGAACAACTATGCAAACACATGGATAGGATGAACTTAGAAGTCTCTTCCCTAAAACAAGAACATCAAAACATCAAAACTGGAAAGGCACCCATGCCTAATCAGGTGGTGCCATCCTCAACATCAAGGTGAGAGTCAAGTTGTGCTCAAACAACTCGTGAACAACTAAAGGTTGTGACTATTTACCGATGTGGGAAATCAATTGAGAAACATGAAAATATAATTCAGAACCCACTGAAGAATCCAAATTGGATGAAAATTCAAATGAACCACATGATCAAACTGAGGAAACTGATAACAATGTGAGACAAACAACTCTTCAACAAACAACCCCACAACCTGCACCATTTCCTCAACCCATGAGGGGAAAACCCAAGCCTGAACTGAGTGAATCATTGAGCGAAATATTCTCACAATTCAATTTAAACATTCCCCTTATCAATTCCATCCAAACCATACCTGCCTACGCAAAGTACCATAAAGAGTTATGCACTTTTAAAAGAAAATTTTCACATAAAATCCAAGTCCTTTTGGAAACTAATGTGACTACCACCATTCAAGGGACCATTCCTCCTATGTTGAAAGACCCAGGTTTCCCTTAAATAATTGATAAACGAGGAGAAAGAAATGATGTCAAGGCCCAGTGTGATCTAGGTGCTAGTGTCAATATCATAACCTATTCCATGTACTTCCATTTGGGCCTAGAAGAAATCCAACCCATAACTGTCACACTTCAACTTATTGATCGTAGAATTAGGGTTCCAATGAGGATGTTAAAGGATGTTCTGGTAAAGGTTGAAAATTTCATCTACCCTATTGACTTTATTGTCCTTGAAAACCATCCAAACATAGGAAATAAGGAACAAACCCCAATAAACCTTGGTCACCCTTTCCATGCAACAATCAACTATGTTATCTGAGTCAAAAATGGGAACATGACCATCACCTTTGGAACATGATTCTAGACATGAACAACTATAATGCAAGCTCACACATAGAGGATGATGAGGACATTCATGAAGTAATCAAGATAGGAAGAATTAATAATGAATCCATAGAACATCAAGGAATATTTGAAGAATTTTTAAGTCAGGATGAGATTGATTTCCTTTGTTCACATGAAGGAAGTTTATCTCCTTGGCTTGAATCATTTTCAAATTTCTCTTTTGATGAACTCTTATGTCCAAAAATCAGTGAAACCTTTCAGGAAACCAATTTCATGGAGACCAATCAAACTTCCTTCCCAAAACCTGATTAAGACAATCTAGTAGCTAAAACTTGTACATGTGGGGAATCAATCCTATTTAAAACGATAAGAAATAAAATGGATCTTGATCCAATGTCCCAATATTCTACTGAAATTCTGAACCGACCTAAGATTGAATTGAAGGATCTTCCTGCTGCACTCAAGTATTCTTTCCTAGGGGATAATCAAACACGTCCTATTGTCATTAATTCTTCTCTTGAAGCCAATCATGAGAGGAAGCTTGTAGATGTCCTTCGGAAACAAAAGAATGCCATTGGTTGGACCCTGTCTTATATTCCATGGATTAGCCCACTTATTGGGACTCATAGGATTATTCTGGAATCTGATTCAAATCCATGTCGTCAACCTCAATGGCGAATCAATCCTAATCTCATGGAGGTAGTAAGGAAGGAACTTCTAATATTTTTAAAAGCTGGTGTCGTCTATCCCATAGATGAGAGTGAATGGGTCAGCCCAATACAAGTGGTTCCCAAGAAGGCAGGAATAATAGTGATAACCAATGAGGATGGAGAGATTCTTCCAACTAGGGTGAGTAGTGGATGGAGGGTCTGCATTGACTATAAGAAGCTAAACTCATTCACCAATTCCTTAAGAGAGTGGCAGGTCATGCCTTCTACTATTTCCAATATGGGTACAAGGGTTATAATCAAATTGGGGTCTCCCTAAATGATTAAGGGAAGACTACATTCACATGTCCATTCGACACTTTTGCCTTCAGACGCGTTCCCTATGGGTTATGCAATGCCCCTGGAACCTTCCAATGATGCATGATGGGAATATTTTCAGACATGGTAGGGGATTTTATATTTGTCTTAATGGATGAATTCTCAGTGTTTGGGGATAAATTTGAGGGATGTCTACAGAATGTGGAGAGGGTCTTGTCATGATGTGAAGAAAATAATCTAGTCCTAAATTGGAAAAAATGCCATTTCATGGTTGAAGAGGGACTAGATCTAGGCCATCTGGTCTTAGGTAGGGGGATTGAAGTTCATAAATCGAAGGTTGACCTCATTCATCACCTTCCATCATCCAAAACTACCAAGGAAGTGAGGTCTTTCTTAAGAAATACTGGTTTCTAAAAAATATTCCTCAAGGAATTTAGATCAATCTCTTGTCCCCTTTGTGCTCTGCTAGTAAATGATGCTCCATTTGTTTGGATAGAATGCTGCGAGGGTTCATTCCCAACCCTCAAATCCTCTCTCAAATCTCCCCCATCATGAAATCTCCAAATTGGAACATTCCTTTCGAACTTATGTGTGATTCCAGTGACTTTTCTGTAGGAGCTCTGTTAGGACAATGTTGTGATAATACTCTTTATGTCATTTATTATGAACGAAAATCTTTGAATTATGCTCAAATCAACTACACCACCATTGAAAAAAAGTAACTCACTATTGTGTTTGCCTTAGAGATGTTTAGGTCCTACCTCTTAGGATCCCCCATCACTGTGTTCATTGACCATTCTGCACTAAAATACCTCTTCCAAAAACAAGATGCTAAGGCTAGACTGATTAGGTGGGTCCTTCTCATACAAGAATTTGACCTCACAATCATGGATAAAAAGGGCGTTGAAAATGTTATAGCCTATCACCTCTCTAGGATTGAATTCAATGATAACTCCAATCACCTTTTTGTGTATGATTCATTTACGGATGAACACATATACTCTGCGAGTGATTTCCCTTGGTATGCTGACATATCCAATTTCTTAGTTACAATAGTCATTCCAAATTTCTTAGGGACCCATTCTCGAAGTAAATTCCTTTCTTATGTTAGAGACTATGTGTTTGATGATCCATACCTATGTAAGTTCTCCCCTAACCAAGTATTTAGCAGGGGTGTTCTAGAATCTGAACAAGAGTCCATCTGTAAATTCTGTCATAGTGAGGCATGCGGATGTCACTTTCCTCTAAGAAAACATCTGCTATGATTATTCAATGTGGTTACTTCTGGCCCACCCTCTCAAGGGACTCCTGAACATTTTGTCAAAGATTCCCTAAGTGTCAACAATTAGGGTCCATCACAAAAAAGAAATCAAATGCCACTCACTCCCATCTTAGTGGTTGAAATCATTGACTGTTGGTAAATTGATTTCATGGGTCCCTTCCCAAACTCAAGGGGATATCTTTAAATTCTCTTAGCTATTGATTATGTCTCTAAATGGGTTGAGTCCATTCCTACAAAATCCAATGATTATGAAACTGTGATTAGATTTCTCATGGAAACATCTTCTCCAGATTTGGAATTCCTTGGGCTATCATTAGTGATCGTGGAAATAATTTCTGCAATCGTCCATTATCATCACTCATGGAAAAATATGGAATTTCTCACAATGTGTCCACTTCTTACCACCCACAGACCAATGTTCATCATGAGATAGCCAACCGTTTAATCAAAGAAATTCTTCAAAAAAATGTCAATCCTTCTAGGAAAGATTTGTCTGAGAAACTCTTGGATGCTCTTTGGGCATATCATACAGCATACAAAACCACCCTAGGAATGTCACTATATAGGTTGGTTTATGGAAAAGCGTCCCATTTACCTGTTGAAATTGCGCATAAGGCCTTTTGGGCAATTAAGAAAATGGATTATGACCTCTCAATTAACGGAATAAAAATGAAACTAGATCTCAATGAATTGGAGGAACTAAGGATGGAGGCCTATGAAAATTCAAGGATCAATAAAGCTAGAGTTCAAGCCTACCAATCTTGGAATATCATGGTCAAACATTTTTAACCTTGAAAAAATGTGCTCTTGTATAGTTCAAAACAATATTTACACCCGGGAATGTTAAGGTCTAGATGGTCAGGACCTTTTATAGTGCATCATGTGTACCCCCATGGGGAAGTAGATATTTAAGATCACACAAGTGGTTACATTTTCAAGGTCAATGGTCAAAGGTTAAAACCATTTATTGAATCATTAAATAAAAATGAAATAGAGGTTGAGTTAACTGAGCCAACATAGGAACCAGGAAAAAATTGATAGATTTAGGATCCAAGTCAAGCTAGAGATGTTAAAAAAAGTGCTACGTGGGAGGTAAACCATTATTTCCATGTTTCCTAACATCTTGTTGTTTTAATCAACATTATATTTTAAATAGGATTAATTAATCATTTTGATATTCAATAAAGAAAATTAGATTATGGACCTGTTCTTATTTTATGAGTTTGGAATGGTATGAAAGGGGAGAATCTTATTCGTCTGTGTCATGCAGTGTGATCCTTTAGTAATAGCTTACCCAAAAATTTATATGAAGACAATGTATCATTAGTTTTATTTAAAAAAAACAAAAAAAACAAAAAAAATAGAGAAAACAATAAAAATAATGATACATGGAATTCAGTAAGTCATTGTGTTGTTTGTTTTGTCTGGTTTTTTCTTCTTTGTATGGTTCAGGGACTATTTTGGGTGGTACATGATCAATCAAGGAGGTGCCTACATCCCCTAAGTGATCAAAGGACTAATTTTGAGTAGCAATAATTTCAACATCAACCACCAGGTGACTTAATTCCATGATCATCATTTTCAATTTCCTATTTGAACATTGATTGTCTACCCCTACCCCTTCTAAATTTTCTTTTTTAAGCACTGGGGATAGTGTTATTTTATGTTTGGGGGAGATAAAATAAAAAATGATTTCGCGTTAAAAAAATGAATGATTTGAAAAAAAAATTTGTGTAAATGGAAGGAAAATTTCCTTTAACTTTGAACATGGTAATGCACATTGCACACTTTGAAACTGAATATCAAATAATTAACATGCCATGACTCTAATTTTAATCCTTGTATAATTTCATGAGAATAGATTTCGAAAAGTGTGGCTGTTCAATGTGATATTTCATCGTTTATATTTTCATCCAAATAAAAAAAGATCACAATGCACATCCTTTGGATAGTGGGGTATTAGTTTGAGTTCATGGGGTACCCCAAATAAATAGCATAGGTTTGGTGATCATTTTAGTTTTAATATGAGTATTAAATAAATAAAATAAAAAAACAATAAATTTGTGCGTAGAGAAATGAAATCATCTAATGCGTGGCTTTTGGAACTTGGGGATCGTGACTTCATAGTTTTCTGGCACAGAGTTAGTAATTTGATCTCTATTTTTGGTAATTTGATTTATTTTTGACTGAGTTAACTCGAGATGATGCCCGAATATGTGGGATTCACTTGGTGACCTATGGTTTTCTAGCCTAGGAGTCATCAGAAAAGTCTCGCTACAGGGGTTGACTCTTTTGAGTGCAATTTCAATTACCATAGAAAAATTTCAACAAAATAAAAAAACAAAAAAATATGATAAAAAAAATTTAATACCCATCTTAATATTGAAATGTGATTCCACCTAGCGCTTTTTTCATTTCCCCCTTGAATTAAGATGAACCCCCATGTCTATTGTGATGCACAACACATCCTCATACATAATTGATGTTGGATGAAATGTGGAAATGAATTTGAACAAAGGAATGGGCTTGGGATTGGGACCTACTTATGAAACTATCTTGTATTAAAATATTTTTATGGGTTTAATTATTGTTTGGTATATGGGTTTTTGGTGATCATTGTGTATTAAAATGTTTTTGGAAAATGGAATTCGAATTTCATTTTTGATGAGATATATTTTGCTCGGGACTATAAAAACTCATGTTGGGGGTGTTATTATCCACTAAATGAGGCTAATATTCACTATTAATACATATAATATTCATGTTATTTATTATTCATAAACACCATTTTAGTACATTTTACATTTTGAACAACATTTCACATTATGATTGTAATACCTTTTTAAAATGCACTATTATGTGGTAAAATTTTTAACATCATTTAAAGTAACCAATGATTCATCTGATTTTAAGGAATATAATTATACATTTTTTCAATTTTATATTTTGGTAAATTAAAAAAAACTTCAATATGAACATATTTCGTTCAATGATCAATGGAAAATTCATAGAAGAAGATGGGTATATTTTGTGATGAAAGAAAAAAATTCTGGAGAAGTCAGATTGGACACCAGCCCACTGATTCGAATGTGGGGCCCACCATAGAGTCCCCATGAATCCCATATTTAGTGGGATTCTAGAAGACATGAATAGGAACAAATAACTATTCAGGATCCAATGCAAATTCGGCCTCCATGGTGGCAATTTAAGTGTCACAATTTAGAGATAAAATTCTTGGCCCAGATTCTACGGCCCAAAAATACAACCCACTAATCTAATCATATATCTGAATATAAAAATCTCAATGGGCCCAAATTTTACATGAAGTTTGGAGACATTCGGGGATACATTTTCTTATTCTATGGCCCACTCTTATTGGTCCATCTAGAAGGACTTCCTGGGGCATCGTTTCGGTGGAAGCAAGATGGATGCAACCTCGGGTCAAGGGTGAAAAATCAACTCTCCCTGAACATTCCACCCACCTATGGACTACCAAAATAAATTGAGAAGACATGGACTATTGAATTATCAACCCAAGGCATAAAAAACTACAATTTAAGGAAGTGTTGTTGGAGGATTTAAGGATATTTGATCATTCTTTCATTGTAATGTTATGTTGCGGTTTTGTTGTCTCAAATTTATCTTCCACATGTAAGTTGTTTTAATTCATCCTTGTTTATTTATAAAAGTTATTATTCTCTTATTATTCGGTTCTTCTCATTATCAATTTGATACCGTTTGTTCAAGGTGTGAACTTGTTCATACCAAACCTTGTGATATTATCACACAATGGTGGAGTGGTTTATTTTTTTTTACTTATCAATTTCTTCCCTCGTGAGTCTAGTTTCCACTTTCATTGAAACCATAGAATCAACTGAGGGCTAACCCACTTATGGGTTGATCCAATGAAGTATCAAGGGGATGGATTGGATGTTATTTATCACCCCATTAATGTATAATCACTTCTTTCATTGAGATATTTATTTGATGATTTTTTAAAACTCAATCGTCCTTGTTGAATTTAAGGCCACACACTTCATGTGCTAATATGAACCTTTACCTTGAAGTGATCAAAACATGGTCCCTCAAGTGTATATTTGATTAGTATTAATGGGTGTTGGCATTAAACCAGTATGTGATGATGTTGTTTTATCTTCTTTAATGAACCCATATCAAATATAAGAAATTGAAATCATTGAAAATGAAATACGTCCAATCCACCCCAAGTGATAACCTAGGATCAACTCACTCTTTTAAATTGAATTCACATAAGTTTCATAGAGTTTACTTAAACCAATATAAAATCAACCCAATTTGGCCACTTCATAGCCAAAAACAATCCTTATAATGTACATGTCTATTGTTTACTTCTTAGGTCTCTGTGGATTCGACAACCCAAGCTAGACTACAAGGACCGTCCCACCTTCTTCTTTTGGGTAAATTTGAGCGAGAATCAGTGGAGAATGTAACACCCTAATATTTTATGCTAAACTATTCCTAAAATAAAATATTTGTGTTTGGTGGAATTATTCAAATAGAACGCGGAGTTTATATAAGTCATGATATAGTATACTATTATAATATTTTAAATAAGTTTGGTTGATATGAATATTAATAACCAAAAAATGAAAAATATTTACAATGGTTTTAAATAAGGAAAATGTATTTATTAATCTATAACAAAAAAATCTCTATCATGAATAATATAATTTTATACTTCAAAAAATTTATTTCATTTTATTGACATTATTTTATTGAATAATTTATTAAATTTAAAAAAAAAATTGTATGGTAATTATTAAAAAATATGAAATAATTATTTTAATAATATATTACAATGAAATTTAAACATTGTTCTAGAAGGATATATTATTCAATGAATGGTGGAAAATAATGATTTTGGTAAGACATTTCATTTATTTAAAAGAAAAAATTAATCGGTTATTATTTATTTAATATAAGTCCAATTTTCTTATATATATGTATTCTAACAAAATAAGTATGAATAATTTCTATACAAGATTATGTTTTAGGATTTTTTTTTAAAAAACAAATTTTTCAAAAAAAACCATTCTTCTGATCAATTTTTTTTTCTTAATAGATTTAATGATTATATATTTATTAAAGTTTATAATTGTTATATTCAATAATAATTTTTAAAATTTAAATTATGGGTTTTTATATGAAGGTAATGTATGTAAAATATGTTTTGTACTTTATGATTCAATTTTGAAAAATGTGTTTTCATTGTGGGATAAAACATTATTTAAAATTAAACATTTCCACTTATATAAATTGAATGTGGTAAATTAGATTCATTTTATGTGGATTCAAAATAAATATAATATTCAAGGGTCAAATTCTTGTTTCTCGTAGTGAATAGAGATAATAACGAAAAATTTGTTACAACTATTATGGTTAAACATGATTTCCAAGTGGTCAATCTAACTCCAAAAAAATAGAAACTCTACACTTTAGTTATCCAAAAAATTTGAGCTTTATATTTAATATAGCACCCAAAAAAAATTAATCACATATTTATTCACTTATGCCTACATATCTTATTCATCTCATAATACATGTCTTTCTAGACTTATTATGTATCACAAATGGAATCTCTCAATGAATACGTATAAATAAAAACGAATAACATTGAACATAATTTATTCATATAAAATCATTAAAAATTCTAGGTATATTATTAAATTATGAGTCCAATATAATTAACATTATTACATGATACTATTATTAAGTAACTTCCATTTCAAACCTCTTTTATTTGAAATGGTAGATGAATGTATCGCTCATGCATATATTTGGACTACGGACTCCATGTGGATATAAGATTCATATTCCATCACTATCAATTGAGGGTTTTCATCATATTTTATTTGTTGTTTATATTTTATATTTATAAATAATTTTTTTAAATTATAATACCTTCAATGCCATAATTATTAATAACCTATTAGTAAATAAAAAATCTTGATCATGTACAAGTATGGACCTCCACCTCCATAATTCGATGACATTTTTTTATCATTTATTCATTTAAATTACATTAACAATGACATATATAATAAAAATAAAAAAAAAAATTTAATGAATAATTGTTCTAGAATAATGAATGATTATATTCCATTCTCTAATCCTATTCATCAAAAAAGTTGAAACATTACTCTTGTGTTTGTATAGAATACCATCTCCATGATGTGATGTAATTCATCATCAAAAAGTACTATGAATTATTATGTGTATTAATATAATGATTATATATGAAATTAATATCGTTATAAATATTACCTTTCCTTGTGATATGTTATTGAAGTTTAAGGACTTTATCTTTTGAACTAGAACATTTCTGAAAAACTAAAAAAATAATATGCAAAATGATTATCGTAAAAGACAGTAACATATAAAAGAGTGTTAAAATGATATAACAATATCATATATGAAAATAAATGTGTGAATATAAATATTTTATATAATTTAAATAAATATGAATTTTTATAATGGATTTTAGAGTTATTGTGAATTACTATGGATATAAGGAACGGTTTACATCGTTATTTATCATCATTGAGAAATTTTTAAATGAAATAATTTTTTTTTAATTTTTAGGTTTATAGATATCCAATGAAATTATTTTTAAATAATACATTTTCTAATGAAATTAATTTTTATTAATATATGATTATTTTTACAATTCAAATGGAATTCTATTCCAAACTAACTATAGATATAAGGATTATATTCCTCAATTTCTTTTCACTAAGACATGTTAGATGTTATACACCTATTTTGTTATATGAATATTTGTACTACCCATTTTATATATCATTTAATAAATTTAATTATTTTCATATTATTTTACTTCTAATTTGAATTTATTTCTGTAATAGTTGTTATTTTTCCATCATTACTAAAAACACAAGGGTTTTATGTTATGATATTATATTTACTGGGACAGATTATGGGTATGTTTTATGTAGGGGAAATTTAATTCTATATGTCTCAAAATTATTATGTATTTTATTATCCACTTTCTATTTATTATTCTTAAATTTTTCCATTTTAAATTCTAATCTTAATGTCTTCACTATGCTAAAATAATTTTTTTATGGAAATCATGAAATTTCATTTTCTTTTCTCTATAATCACTTTATCTTTGTCAATAAATTTTATAAATTGTTATGAAAAATATTTCCCATATTCTAGTGAGATTATTTAATGCTATTTTTTTATATTTTAATTTCTTTAAGATGTTTTAAATGGATCATTAATTCATTTTTCCTAAAATGGTACTTTGGTTTTTGAAACAAAATTATATTACTATTTAAAAATAAATAGCATGAATTTATTCACCCATAATCATGAATATTATCTAATTTAAGGAATACATTATCTTTTTCAATAAATAATGTAAATGTAATTTTTTACTAGAATTTTTTTGAAAAATCAAGGTTCCATCAAAATGATTCATATTTTAAATTATATACTCTTCATGAAATATTTTTAATATGTTTTCAAGGTAATTTTATCTATACCAAGATCCTTTGACATTTTTTTCTAAGGATAGGATTCTATTTTAAAATCAATATTCATTTTTTAATGGTTTATTATTTTTGTTATGTAATTTTTATGAAACTCATATCCATTCCATGGGTTATGATATGATGACATGATGAATGTTTTATGATCTTCTGAACCCATATATATGTATACTTAGATATATGACTTGTGGTTCCATTATAAACAAAAATGTGTTTGACTTTTATAATTCATTATTGGGTGTGTCTGTTATATCCCACCGATGCATTGTGTAAATATTGATATATAATGAGATAATAAAGACATGGAGGGAGACTAATCATAGTTATGTGTGGGACATTGTCTAATAAGAGTGTTTTGAGAGTGAATATTTATTTAGGAAATAATGGAATATGCAATGAACCCAATCCTCTATAATTTTATTATCAATGACCCCTGACTATAGAATTGGAATTATATAATTATATAGAAGGAAAAAACATATGTCTTATTGTGAATATATTTTTAGTGGATAATTATTGATGAATGGTGATTCTTCATTATTATCTGTTATGTTATTCCACTGAGAAAAAAATTATTCCATGATTTGAGATTTTTACATATGAATAAATGGGTATGTTTTTCTAATGATAGAATCACATTCTCATAGAATTTTTATTATATTATTCTCGGTTGTGGACATTTTTTATAATTTATTAAATTTACACGTAATGAGCATCTGATCTTATCCATTTTTAATTTTCCATTTAAGAGGTTATAGAGATATGTTTTATGTATTTTTTTATAAGAAGGATGTTATATTATCTAAATTAAATTAGAAATGATAAAGATCAATTATATTCGTGATATTAATGTATAAATGATTCAAAACATACAACAACTCTACATTACTAGGAAATATATTATTTTCAACTGTATTGAATATTATACTTTTGTTATATAACACCTATGTATGAAAATTATGGGAACGTTTAAAATCCCCCCATAAGAGTACTCATCCATAAATTATAGCATGTTCATGTTTTTGTCAGATTAATTAGATATTCAAATGATACTATAAACATATACCCTGAGTGACTATGGAAGCATAATTAAACATTAAATTTTATTGTAATTTCTAAATATAAATGTTTTATATTGGAGAAAATATAATATATAAATATTTTTATTAGATAATAATAATAATTTTTCATAGTAAATTAATCAACCAAAAAGAATCATTTCCACTAAAGTCTAATAATTAGAGTTCATTTTGGAATCATATATAACTATATTAATTTTTTAATAATGGAATAATAAAAGACAAAAAAATATTTCAATATGATTATTATGAAGAAATTTTTAAAAACCTTTGACAATTTACAATATAAAAATATATTTATAAAAAACATTATTGAACAATCCATTAAACCAGCATAAGAAATAAAAATTATAATAAATAAACTACTTTTGACGGTAAATATACAATTGAATTTTAATTTTTTATGAAACAAGATATTAAGAATTATTATTACAAATTTAGTTTTATTATCAACTAGGTTAAATTCTATCACATAATTAATCATATCGATTTTATGATGTTATGTTCCTAGATTTATTTATTATTTAAATATTTTTATTTTCCAAAATATTATCATTAATAAAGTGTCATTAATATATAATTAATTTATTTTAACATATTAATTTAATTTCTATGCTATGAATACCCCTTTTAGTTTTTTTATTTATATATAATTTGATTCATATCATAACAAAATTCTAAGTGCTTTCCTAACTAAATTTCATCCAATCGGTTCACATGCATATATATTGACTAATATACTTCCATGTTTGATTTATTATACCTAATAAAAATTTATAATTTATTTAATACATTTTTGCATGTGTTTAAAATTATTATTTATGATATAATTGTCCAATGACTCTTAAATAATTTATTATTCTACTTGTTAGTGTTTCTTAGTCTCAATTACTCATTCATAAGTCATTATTATTGATATACACTAATTTACATTAATATATACTATATATTTACTTAATTATATTTATAAATTATTCATATTCTATTAGTTGTATTTTAGTTTAGTTAAAATATATTTCCCCTTCAGTGGTTTTGATTTTAATGTTACTAAAAATGTTGTGGTATCATTGAAAATAATATATAAAAACCAAGATTTCATTAAATAGATAATCCTTCATGAGAACATGTATTATTTGTAAAACACAAAAAAACATTTTTGGTTTATTTATGGTGTTTTAAATTCCCATAATAATTATATTTGTTGTTGACCTATAAATGACCTGAATTATTCTTGTATGTGAAACTAACAAGGTCTCTTATTCTTATATTGGTACTTACCATTTATCCTTGTCTATATTCACTTGTTGAATATTTATATCGTCTATATATGATTCAATAATATCATTTTTTCATTCACTATAACATTTACTTTATAAATACTTTTGTCTATAATTATAACATTTATAATATGGAATGATATACATAGACTACCAAAATAATAGGAATTAGCATTTTCAATGTGAACCCATATTTTAAAAAACATCTTGTTTTCTACAGAAAATATTTCCTATGATTTTATTTTTTTCTAAAAAAAATATTATTGCCATCATGATATATAATATTTATATAGAAACATTTGTTTGCAAAATGTTCTTTTCTATGTCTTACTTACAATTTGTTTTATTTTATTTCTTCTAAAATTGTTTTTCATCTTAATCCACATCCTATGGAATACCATCTACTAGATCTATGATATTATAAAAACATTCTCCCATATTCTATATGTAGAGCTCTTATTTTATATCCTCCTATTTATGAGGAATTATTACTTTGTGTCATTTAAATTTTTTATCATATTTGGTCCATTACCATAATTTATTCATCTAGTTCATTTAAATTTGTACACTCTGTACATATTTGAAATAATTGATTGGGTTTCTCTTATATTCCACATATTGAATTATTTTATAATATTACATAATCCTATAACTATTTTCTTTATGGTCTACACGCTTTATAATTTATTATCATTGTTTAGTTACTTCTACCAATAATTTCATACTATTTCATTAGATGAAAAAATATTTTTCATGGGTGTATCATGTCATGATTATTGTAGAAGTTATATGTGATTAGTTTATGTGATTATAATTTAAATGAATATTAATCAAACATTCCTTTCAAGGGTCATTATTAGGTGATGAATGAATACTATTAAATTCAGCTGGTTTTTTTGTGAAATATTAAATGATTTATTTCAAGGGGAACATTTATTTAAGAATATAAAATGTGTGACGTTTTATATCACCATACAAGGCTTTGGTTAATTTATTTAATTCATGATACTCTAAGAAGTTGAACTAATTCTTTTTGTTCACCTCTATGGGGGTATAATGCATTTTCATATTTTTTTAGGTGTGGAAATAATGATTCTATTCATATAGGTGAATCCCAAATGAGTTTTCTCAAAAAGGGTATGAGATCCGTATAATTTTTTAATATATCATATTTTTTTCCATGATATAAAATACTCTTATGCTTTTACATATTAATATGTTACTCCTTCATGGATTATTTTTATTGGATTATGTTTACACACCCTTTTGATTAATTTATTTTATTATGTGATTCCTTAATCCATGACTCATGCTTAATGAAAAGTGGTTTGTTTTGTTATGATTTCACTATAGACATTTTTCATTCCTATTTTTCAAATTATGAACAATGATGATCATTCAATTTTATCACTTATATTTACCATTAACGTGAATTTGATATCACCGCAGTAATATTATTCTTAATTCTATGTTTATAATTATAATTAATACATATTTTTTATTTAAAATTATCATCTATGTTGTATTTGTGGGAGATATTAAAGGAATCATTTTGATTGAGTATTTTCTTATATATTTGAAAATTTTCATATTTATAAATCAAAAATGGGTTCTACTATTTATAATTTTTCTAATGATTCTCTAAACCTTTAAACCTACAGTGGTCCCTTAGTAGTAAATTATTAAAAATAAAGAAATAATATATATTTATTAAATAACGTTTTCCCAAGTTACATGTTTTCAGCATCAGGTAAGGGTTGTGTGTATGATGCACCTCAATTTTTATCAATGGTTTGTTTATATAACATTATTGGTTATGATGTTATTATTTAAGGCTAAACTGATTGTTTTAAAGTCAATTGAGGATTGAGGGGTATTATTTGATCATAATTATAATGGAAATAATAAACATTTATATTGGTTGTACTGAATATTTTTTTAAAGAATGTGATAAGAGAATCAAAGAAAATGCCTGTAATAAATAATGGTAATTTATTTCATCTAGAAAAAGTTTTTATTCATTGATTATTTTATTATAATTAATATTACATCACAATATAGATACTACAGGTGGATGTTGGGTATTGAAATTATTTTTCTACTGTAAATAAGTAAGAAAATAATGTGTTGGGTATTTATTCCTTCTTTAACATGTTCACAAAAAGAGGCCAAAATTCACATCATGTTTGATTCTCCCAATTTAGAGGCTTTGGATAATTCAGATTATCTTAATAAACCATCATGAGGGATTTAAGTATATTTACATTAGAAAAACTATAAAATAATTTCCAATGGACAACATAAATTTAAAATTAGATATTAATATGACATAGTACATAATAATTTATATTTTCATTCATCGATACAGGGTTTATTGAATTTTGAAATGAAACATTTAAATAATTTTTTGTTTATTATATTGTTTGAAATTTCATGATAATTTATATTTTGTTTATTAAGGGATTAGGGTAGAATCTATTATAGGCCCTACCTATAGTGACCAGCCATTTCATACATTACTATTAAATCATTTAAAATATAAACAATATAATAGTATTACACGTAGAGGATACAAAGGTTTAGTGTCTTGGGAAAACTAGGACCACACATAACAAATACAACATCGAGCATAAACATTCATTTAATTTCTTCTTTTATAGATTCTTATTGGCACTTGTCTTCTCCTAATACATGTAGCCACGTGAGGATATACATCAAAAGGGGTGAGATAAAATCCTAGTAAGAGGACAGATAAGAACAATATATCATGGGGTGATCATAATCATAACATATGCAAAAGATCATGAACATGAGAGGAGCATAAATAATAGATTTGAAATGTGGAAATACATAAAAATGAAACATCGTGTCTTATTAGTTAACTACCACACACACTTTTGAACCAAGATAGCATCTTGTTCACTAATCATTTCACATTTACTCATGATAATCATCACTTTACCCAATGCATTGGAGCGCTGTATAATTCCGGGCACACCCATCACATTTAAACATTCATATTGTGCTATATAATTCCAGGCGCACCCATCACATCATAACATTATCATTTATGATGCATTACACAATGAACATATAACATAAATGAACATAACTAACCCATTAACAAGAATGGGTTTCATCTCATAATAACACATTCATATCTTGGGGTTCCCAAAAGAAAGAGGGAACAACATACTTGATACAATAACCATTAACCATGAATGAGAGGTAAAAGTTTAGTTCTTAAAAGAAGAGTTCTTTTGGAAAACATTTGGATTGAAAGAAACATCATTTGAAAACTTTTATATCCCAAAAAAGAAAGAAAATTATGAACAATCGATCTTTAAGGAGTGACTATATCAAAAATGGATTGAAAGAGGAAGAACTTGAAGGTTGAAAGTTTGGTTTGAGAATTTTCCCCTAACCTTGTACCCGAATGCTTCTTTTTCATTAATTTTCTATATAATGATATTATATTCATTAATTAGAAATCCAGAAACATGTGTAAATTGATAGGGTTCATTCTTGTTTCATTATGTCATATTATTCTCCTCTGGATGACTTATATAGTTTGAAAACATTGTTCGGGGAAGTTTGTTTTTAGGGTTTGCCTTTGGTGGTTCACTTGTATTCTTAAATTGAAGTTCAGATATATCATGGGTAAACAACCAGAAACAATATTACATGTTATTAGTGATATTAAAGGATCATTAATGATTTTATAATTAATTATATTAGATCTATATGGATGAATCATTAGATAAGAATTAAATTATGATTATTTGGGTTAATATGTGCAGTTTTTGAATCATAACGAGCTTGTTTAAACTTTTCACTTAGTAATATGGCCATAGGATATTTACAGAACATAAAATAGAAAATAATACATATCAAATATTCTGGTAAACAATAAAAATGGTTTCATTACTAGATCTGAAGGTAGAAATGGAAGAAGAGAGCATGTTGATTTTGAAGGTGATAAATTTAACACCTCATGAACAATGTTCTCTTTAATAAAATAAAAAGAAGAGGGAAAGCGGGTGGGGTGATATAATATCCCATTAGAATCATAAAATTCCTGTAGATTTATAATACTGGAGTTACAATAAAATTTATTTTAAAAGAGGTGGGGAGAGATCAATAAATTAAAATGAACTTGAAAGGAAAACCAAGGAGAAGAAGGGGGGAAATTACCTCCTGAATTCTTTAATTGGGAACCTCCTTAAGGTCCTAAACATGGTATTTTGATGAAACCAGAAGCTCTTGGACGTGGGGGAGGGGATAGAGGAGATTATTCGGAAGATAATTAACAATGCGTGAAGCTTGAGTGGTGTGGTTTGGTAAGAGGAGGTGGAGGGATTATTTATACATGAGGAGGGACGTGTTTTTAGTATAAAATATTAAATAAAATAATATATCCAATGTCAGACTTGTAATAGTAGTTTTTTGACATCCTAAATCCTAAATTAATATAATATAATTCCTTTTAGGATTTAATTCTATTTATAATTCGAATTCATTAATTTATTAAAAGGAAAGTAAAAGAAAGAGAAAAACACACTTTAACAAATTACCTTTTGACTTTAGGATTTGGAAAGTTCTTTTTAGATTTGATAATTGGATTTATTGTATTTTGAGAAACCATTTATGAAATTTAATATTATTTTGCTGAAACTAAGGTTTTAGAATGTTTATGTCATCATTACATCATTAATGATGCAATTTAGTATACACCGATTATGCGAAAAACTATATTTTTTACTATTCACCTGAAAATTGATGTATTTCAGAAAAAAAAAACCCAAAAATTTACCCCTACCATTTTTCGGTATGTAGAATAAAACAATGGAGTCCATTTTTAAAATATAATTTTCTAAATATTATTAATTTAATATTTCATTGAAATCATAATTTACTTAAAAACAGTTTTTAAAAGTTAAAAATGATTTTATAGTGCTTTCAAAAATTATGCAGGGTCTTATAAAATTATCTAAAACTATAAGTCATTGATTCAATAATTTATGATTACATTTTAGGGAAATAAATATTCTTTTAAAATAATTAATTAATTATAATTATATATTTTTCACTTACAAAATACCAAAACATTTACTATGGTCAAATTGTCACTTTCAAAGATGTCTAAATATTATTTAATTATTCATAGGTAATGTTAATCTTTTGTTGGATGATTTACTATTCATAAGGGTAATATTACTATTCATAAGGGTATGTTACTATTCATAAGGTTAGGTCACTATTCACTAAACATTATTTTTGATTCATTAGACTCCCAAAACCATCTTGAACACAACTTTGTTTGTCGAATTTTAAAAATTCCAAACACATAAGTGAAAAACATATGTTTAAAGGTCACTTATCAATTAGTAGTTCATTATGTTGTGATTTCATGTTATGTTATGACATAATCATAAGAATGAAATTTCCATTGAAAAACGTTGGATTGTTACATTCTTCCCCCTTAAGAAATTTCACCCCCGAAATTTCACTTTACACAAACAGGTGAGGGTACCTCTTCTTCATTTCCACATCGGGTTTCCAAGTTGCTTCCTCAATCTTATGGTTCCTACACAACACTTTTACAAGATGGGTTGTCTTGTTGCGTAGAACCTTATCACTTCAGTCCAAAATCTTTACTGGTTGCTCCTCATCATCTTCCAACTGCACCACCACTGAGTTTAGTACATGTGAGGGGTCTTCTATGTACTTCCTCAGTAGTGATACATGAAAAACATCATGAACCTAAGCCATATTCGGTGGAAGTTCTAGACGATATTCCACAACTCCTATGAGGTCAAGGATCTCAAAGGGGCCAATATTCCTTGGTCTTAGCTTCCCTTTCTTCCCGAATCGCATGACTCTCTTCCATAGAGATATACGAACGGAGAGTTTATCTCCAACGTCGAACTCCAAGTCCCTATAATGGTTGTCAGCATAGCTCTTTTGATGAATTTGAACAGATTTGATGTGTTTCTGGATGACTTGAACCTTCTCGGTCATCTCTTGAACAAGATCAGGCCCAAGTAGCTTTCTTTCTCCAACTTCATACCAACATGTTGGAGTTCTACATCACTTCCCATACAGAGCTTCAACCGGAGCCATATGAATACTCGAGTGGAAGCTTTTGTTGTATGAGAACTCAACCAATGGGAGATGCTGATCCCAACCACCTTTTAATTCAACAGAGTAGGGTCTTAGCATATCTTTAGTCGTCTGAAAAGTCTTTTCAGACTGGCCATGGGTTTGGGGGTGATAGGCTGTGATGAAATTTAAATTATTACTCAAAGCATGTTGGAGGCTCTTCCAGAATATAGAAGTGAACCTTGGATCATGGTCAAAGAAAATTGAGAGTGGAACACCGTGTAGTTTCACCACTTCCTTCACATATATCATTTCAAGTTTTTCAAGCGATAGGTCTTCCTGAATAGCGAAAAAATGGGCAGTCATGGTTAGTCGGTCAACCACAACCCATATTGCATTATTTCCCTTTGACATCTTCGGGAGGCCCATGAAAAAGTCCATAGTAACATTTACCCATTTCCACATAGGTATAGGCAATGGATGCATCATACACTTGGACTTTTGTCACTCATCATTAACTTGCTGACATACAAAGCACCTAGATATAGATTCCTCAATATCATTATTCATGTTATCCCACTAGAAGTGTTCTTGGAGATCATGGTACATCATGGTACTCCCAGGATGGATGGAGAAAGTTGATATATGTGCATTATAAAATATCTCCTTCATTATCCTGGGTGATGAAGGCACACAAAGCCATAATCCAAACCGAATCACAGTATCATCATCGATATGGAACTCTTGCAGCTTCCCTTCCTTTACTGCATTCACCCTCTTTTGTATCTCCACATCATCCCTTTTTGATTCCTTAATCTTCTCTTGGATGGATGGTTGTGCAATCATTTGGGAAAGGTAGGATGTATCCCATAACTTTATGATTTCGAAATCCATTCTTTGAATATCCAAGAAGATAGGGTCTTTCTCAATCCGCAACATAGATAGAGTAATAGGTTCTTTTCTGCTTAGATCATCAGCTACCTTGTTCGCGTTTCTAGGATGATAGTGAATAGAGAAATCATAATCCGTGATTAGATCTAACCATAACCTTTGACGCATGTTGATCTCTTTTTGTGTGAATATATGATTCAGTCTCTTGTGGTCAGTGTATATGTCACACTTCTCACCATAAAGGTAGTGTCGCCGGGTTTTCAAGGAAAAAATCACGGCTACCAGCTCTAGATCATGCGTCGAGTAGTTCTGCTCATGGATATTCAACTGTCGTGAGGCCAAGGCTGTCACATTTCCTTTTTTCATGAGTATACAACCCAAGCCTTTCTTTGAAGCATCACTGTATATCACAAAACTTTCTCCACTTTTCGGTAGTGTGAGTACAGGTGTAGTGATCATCCTTCTCTTTATCTCCTTGAATCTTCCCTAACATTATTCGGTCTATACATACTTTACCCATTTCCTTATTAACTTAGTTAGTGTGCTTGACAATCATGAAAATTTTCTCACAAAACGTCGGTAGTACCCAGCTAATCAAAGAAAACTACGGATTTTTGTGACACTAGAGGGCCTGGCCCATTCCTCAATTTCCATTGTCTTTGAAGGATCCATAGAAATTCCCTCACTTATGATCACATTCCCAAAGAACGTGACTTGATTCATCCAAAAGTCACAATTTCTGAACTTGGCATACAACTTCTCCTTTCTCAATGTCTCCAACACAAGTCTTTGATGATCTTCATGTTCCTCATTGCTCTTGGAGTAGATGAGAATGTCATCGATAAATACTAATAAAAATTTGTCAAGGTAATGTCTAAAGACTCTATTAATAAAATCCATGATGATTGCAAGGGAATTAGTAAGTCCGAAGGGCATCACCAAAAACTCAAATTGCACATACCTTATACGGAAGGCAGTCTTCTGAATATCTTCCTTCTTCACCTTTACGTGATGATATCCAGAACGAAGATCCACCATTGAGAAGTTTTGAGCTCCTCTTATCTGATCGAACAAGTCATCAATCCTAGGGAGAGTATACTTGTCCTTTCGGGTGATCATGTTGAGTTCCCGATAATCGATGCACAATCTCATTGTTCCATCCTTCTTCATCACACAAAGAACTGGTTCACCCCAAGGCGATGCACTAGGGAGTATGAACCCTTTGTCCAAATTCTCTTTCATCTTCTTCTTTAACTCCTCCAGTTCGATAGGAGCCATCATATAAGGGATCATTGAGGTAGGAGTAGCTTCGGTTATGAGTTCAATTGTGAACTCTACCTCACGATCTGGGGGAATTCCGGGTAACTCTTTGGGAAATACATCTCCATATTCCCTCGGGATGATAATTTCCTCATGGTTGGAACTTTCCTTCGACTCAACCATTTGGGCGAGGTATACTTATTCTTAGGGAATCAACACCCAAACCATTGAAGGATTTCTCAAAGGAGATTCATGATCTTCCTTGCATTTTTAGAGGATCATGGGATGGTTCAAAATATGGAAATATATTTCTTTTTCCTGAGAGTTGACATGTGCTCTATATAACGAGAGCCAATCCATTCCCCTTATAGCGTCCAATTCCACCAAGGGTTGTATTACGAGATTTTCCATAAGAATCTTACCACATACACCAACAGGATAAGATTCAAACTCTTGGGTTGCAATGATTGAACCACTTGGTGTTTTTACAGATATCTCTACTTCATTGTTTTGGGGCTTCGATTCTATAGTTCTATCAATCTTTCCATATATAAAAGACTTTTTAGAAACAGAATCGAATAAGTATTTTTCCATTCTTGAGTGAATTGGAAGTGTACCTTTTATGCCTTCATTGTCATGCTCCACCTCTACAGTAGTGATGGCATAATCCTTCCCTTGTTCCTTTGGCTTTGGTGGCTTCTAACGTTGATTACCCTCTAGGGCTTGAGATTTAGTGCACTGGTTTTCATAGTGCCCTAGCTCCCTATAGTTGTAGTGTTGAACCACGGTGGGTTCTCTCCATTCATTGGCTACACTATCCTTCCCTTTCATGTCTTTTTGACACTCTTGATCACTGTTTCCTTCTTTTCCACACATGAATTATTTCCCCATCTCATTGATGCAGTTCCCATTGTGCAACTTCCCGCATTTTTGGCATGTGAGTCATTGATTTTTCTTCTGGCCTTTATCAGTAGATCCACCTTATTGAAAATCCATCTTTCATTTCTTATCACCATTAGCCATGGGACCATTCTCCAAACTCCATATCCACTTTTAAATCACACCAAAAAACTTCTTCATAACTCCCAAAGTCTCCAATTTTAAGAGCCTTTAGAAGGTGTGGATTTAATCCACTAAAAAATCTATCAATTTTACTATCATTGATGATAACAAAATGGGAAGAATACCTTGCGAGCCTTGTGAAATTAACTTCATAGGTTGTGACAGATTATTCTTCTTTTTCCTTGAGCTCTATGAATTCTCTCCCCATCTTCGTGCAAAGATTTCGTGGGAAATAAATATTAAGAAACATTATCTTAAAGTCTTCATATTCCATCTCTTCAACTTCCTCCATTGGCTTGGTATTATAAATCAAAGCCAACCATTGATCGACTTCTCCATCTAGAAGACAAATGGGTACAGTCACCTTCTCTATCTTAGAACAACGAAGCACAGAAAAGATCTTCTCCATGGAGTTGACCCTCAGTTCTGCAACTACTGGATCTAAAGATCCACCAAATGTCGGTGGTCGTTGCCGTATAAAACATTCGATAGCCAGTTTCTCCCTCTTTGGTGAAGGAGGAGGTTCCCCATTATTATGGTTATGGTTCATAACCTAAGATAATTGGGTATGTATCGCCATGATGTTTTTAACTCCTCAAAAATCATTGGGGATGTCGTTCGGGCAATCGTTACATCGGCCCTCACAAGAGTTGTTGGCCTGATTTCTCCTGGTTCCCACCATTTTCTAAAATAGAAATGGTTAGAAAAAAACATAATTAAACAAGTCATGAATACTTATTTATTTAAAAAATTATTCCAAAAACATAACATATGGGATCCCAAGGTAAAAACTCTTTTGTGCTTATTTTGACTTAGTCTCATACTATAGGTTTTTTCTAGGGTTCACTAATCCTAATTCCCAAATTAACTAAACCTTGCCTCTAATAAAAACTATAGTTACCTAGCCATTTCATACATTACTATTAAATCATTTTAAAGATAAAAACATAATATTATTACACATAGAGGATCCAAAGGTTTAGTGTCTTGGGAAAACTAGGACCACACATAACAAATACAACATCGAGAATAAACAATCATTTAATTTCTTCTTCTATAGATTTTATTGGCACTTATCCTCTCCATATTATTTGTAGCCACCTGAGGATAATAATTAAAAGGGTGAGCTTAAATCCCAGTAAGAGGATAGATAAGAACAATATATCATGGGGTGAGCATAATCATAACATAGGCAAAACATCATGAACATGAGAGGAGAATAAATAATAGACTTGAAATGTGGAAATGCATAAAAATGAAACATCATGTCTTAGTGGTTAACTACCACACATACTTTTGAACCAAGCTAGAATCTTGTTCAAACATCATTTCACATTTACTCATGAGATTCATCAATTTACCCAATGCATTGGAGCACTACATAATTCCTGGCACACCCATCACATTTAAACATTCATATTTCACTATATAATTTCGGGCGCACCCGTCACATCATAACATTATCATTTATCACACATGCCACAATGAACATATAACAGAGATGAACATAACTAACACATGAAAATGAATGGGTTTCATCTCATAAGAACACATTCCTAACTATGGGTTCGAAAAAGAAATAGGGAACAACATACTTGATACAAGAACCATCAACCATGAATGAGAGGTAAAAGTTGAGTTCATAAAAGAAGAGTTCTGTTGGAAAACATTTGGATTGACATAAAAATTATTTGAAAACAAGTATATCCCAGAAAAGGAAAGAAAATTATGAACAAATTATCTTTAAGGAGTTACCATATCAAAAATTGATTGAAAAAGAATGAACCCAAAGGATGAAAGTTAGGTTCGAGAATTTTCCCCTTACCTTGTACCCGAATGCTTCCTTCTCATTAATGTCATTTATAATGAAGTTATGTTCATTAATTAGAAATACATAACGATATTTACTTTAATAGGATTCATTCTGGTTTCATTATGTCATATTATGTTCCTCTATATGTCTTATAGAGTTTAAAAACATTGTTCGGGGATGTTTGTTTTTATGGTTTTTCTTGGGTGGTTCACTTGTATTCTTAAATTGAAGTTCGGGTAGATCATGGGTAAACATACACAAATGTTATTAAATGATATTAGTGATATTAAATGATAATTAATTATTTTATAATGAATTATATTATATCCACGTGGTTGAATCATTAGATAAGAATTAAATGATGATTATTTGGGTTAATTTGAGCGGTTTTTTGATCACAACGAACTTGTTTTAACTTTTCACTTTTTAATATGGCCATAGGTTATTTACAGAACATAAAATACAACATAATACATATTAAATATTCTGGTCCAACCATAAAAATGGTTTCATGACCAGATATGAAGGTATAAATGGAAGAAGAGAGCATTTCGTTTTTTAAGGTGATAAATTAAACACCTCATTAACAACGTTCTCTTTAATAATAAAAAAGGAAGAGGGAAAGGGGGTGGGGTGATATAATATTCCATTAGCATCATAAAATTATATTAGATGTATTATAATGGAGTTACAATACATATTATATGAAAATATGTGGGAAGAGATGAAGAAATTAACTTGAACTTGAAAGGAAAATAAAGGAGAAGAGGGAGGGAAATTACCTCTTGAATCCTTCTCTTGAGAACCTCCTTAAGGGCCTACGCTTGGTCTTTTGATGAGACCAGAAGCTCTTGGACGTGGGGAAGGGGATAAGGGAGATTATTGGGAAGAGCTTATACAATTATTGATTCTTGAGAGGTGTGGTTTGGAATGAGGAGGGGGAGGGCTTATTTATACATGAGGAGGGAGGTGTTTTTAGTATAAAATATTAAATAAAATAATATATCAAAAGTTAGGCTTGTAATAGATGTTTTTTGACATATTAAATCATATATTAATATAATATAATTCGTTTCAGGATTTAATTATTCTTTATTATTCTAATTCATTAATTTATTTAATGGATAGTTAAATAAAGTGAGAAAGACACTTTAATAAATCCCCTTTTGACTTTAGGCTTGGGAAAGTTCTTTTTAGGGATTATAATTAGATTAACTATATTTTAAGAAACCATTTATAAAATTTAATATAATTTTTCCAAAACAACGGTTCTAGAATGTTTATGTCATCATTACATCATTAATGATGCAATTTAGTATGCACTGATTATGCGAAAAACTGTATTTTTTTACTATTCACCCAAAAATTGAAGTATTTCAGAAAAAACCCAAAACTTTACCCCTACCATTTTTCGACGTGTAGAATAAAAAAAAGAATTCCATTTTTTTAAAATATTTTTCTAAATATTAATAATTTAACAATTAATTAAAATCCAAATTTACTTAAAAACCAGTTTTTAAAAGTTAAAAATGATTTTATAGTGCTTTCAAAAATTATACAGGGTCTTATAAAATTATCTAAAACTATAATAAATTGATTCAATAATTTATGAATACATTTTAGAGAAATAAATATTCTTTTAAATTATTTAATTTATTATAATTAATTATTTATGACTTATAAAATACAAAAACAATTACTAAGGTCAAATTGTCACATTCAAAAATGTATAAATTTTATTTAATTATTCATAGGAAATGTTACTCTTAAGATGGATGATTTACTATTCATAAGGGTCATATTTCTATTCAAAAAGGTATATTACTATTCATAAGGGTAGGTCCCAGTTCACCAAAAAATATTTTTGTTTCATTAAACTCCAAAAACCATTATGAACACAAGGGTGTATGTCATATTTTCAAAATTCCAAACAACATAAGTGAAAAAAATATGTTTATAGGTCACTTATAAATTATTAGTTCACTATGTTGTGATTTCATTTTATTTTATGACATAATTATAAGAATGTAATTTCCATTGAAAATCTTTGGGTCGTTACACAACCATAATGATATAAATATTTCATCAGGTTTATCAAAGGATTAAATGATAGTTTCATTATTTAAGACATATTAGAATTGTTTTTTAATAATCATATGATCATTTACATAGCTATTATTCATGACTATATCTGTTTTTAGTATTAATTTGAAACACGATGAAAAAAGGATAATGAGAAAAGAACATATCTATAAATAAATATTCATTATAATAGAAAAAGGGAGTATACATAAATGGTTAATAATTTTAGTACACTATTTAATTATATCAAATGTGAGTTTCCTAGAATTTCTAATTTTACTATGGTTGATACCTTAATAGAAACAAAAAAATTATAATCCTAGTAATTTTCATTGGTGGGTGACATTTATCAAGGATATGATGGAATTTTCTTAATGTATTGATAACTATTTTAATAATATAGGGAATTTTCATTAATATATCAACATTAATGGTTTCTAAACACATATAAAATGTTTATAATAATAATTTAATTTTTTTTAACACAGTGTTATATATTTTGTATAAAAAATGAAGAACATATTATTGATGTATTCAGAACTCATTGGTTTAATATATTAATGTTTTTTTGGTAATAATGTATCGATTGATATTAGGGAAATTGAGTTAGATAGTATTAATATACATAGAGTTGATTATTGAAATAATATAAAATTTATCCTTGTTATTTTTTATTATGATTATCTCATTTTTTTTAATTGGGATATGTATTATGTAATTTTTGAGTCAATAAACTATTTTGTAATTCAATTTGAGGATTTAATATAGAATTTAGTTTTATAAGAAAAAATTTTATTTTGGTGTTTTAATTTCTTACTGATTTTTTTATATTCAAGATATGATATTTGGAATAATTTATATTTATGGTATATAAGTTATTGATAATGCTATTATTAAATTGTTTATTATTGTTTGATAATGGATATGTAACATATTACCCCTTATGTGAGTGAGGTAGATTTCATATTATAGTTTATATAATGAATAATGAATATTATATGAATTCAACTGACTACATAAATCATTAATTAATAAATAATAATTGTGAGGTCATAATATTATATGGAACATAATGTAACATCATTTGATTTTGAGACTATAAAATTATTCTTAACATTAATTACATGTGTTTTAATATAACATATTATCTTGATGGAGTGTTTTCGTATATGTTTTGGTATAAGACTATTATCTTCTTTAACGGAGTATTTTTTTGAATGTATATGGAGCCTGGGTGTGTTGTGGGTGTTTTTGGAATGAATGAAGGGGAATATTTTTGCATCGTTCATGTTGGATGGTTAGATCAGAGATAGAAGTAATTGTGTGATAGATCGTGCAGGCATATAGAGGGGTTGTATAGTTTGAAAAACTTGTTAAAAGGAAAAGGATAAATAATATAGGCTTCGCAAGAGCCAGCCAACACGATCTGAGTAATATTTTTCAAACTATGTATGATCCTTGGGTAATCGTGTTTCCAAACCATTTCTTCGATTGAGGGAGACCCAAATATGGTTCACGGTTTGGACAACCGTGATGCTAAAATTTGATACCCTTTAATCAAGCCAATTTTTCGCATTTCCCAACTTGGTCTATAAAATTTCATACTCGGGTTCTTCATCATTTCATTATTTGAAAACCAAAGTGATGAACCAAAACTTTCCAAGAATCCAAATTATTAATATCCTTCATTTCTATGTTGTTTCAGTTATTTTTTATTGAAAATGTAATCTCCAAATTTTTTTATCACTCAACTTCCTTGACATTTTTGGATTAGGGATAATATAGTTTATCTTTTTATTCTAAATCCCTATATCCTATTCTTCCATTGGATCATCGGATTGGAGTTTAAATGTTTTGAAAATCATATTCAAGGGACATGATTAAGAATACGTTATTATTACAAATTGTGGTTGGTGGTGTATATGTTAAACCTCATAGTCTTGTTGGTTATTTATTTTTCTGTGGATGTTATTTGTTGTGGTGGTGTTTACCTTTAGGTTTTCCCTGGTATGAATGAATAATTTGTTGGGTGAATGTTTACTTGGACCCCTCATGATCGTTATTGAATTTATTGAGGTTTATGTGACATGGTTATGGGTAACTAATGGGTTGTGCTAATTCTTTATCATGGTAGATGAAATGATAGGTGTAGATTCCGTTTTTTAAATAGATACCATAATAAGTATGTTAATATATAGAACACGTTATGAAACTGAGACCAATAGTGATTTTATTGGTCATTAAATATGCCTAAATTGTATTTTGTAATATTTTTAATAAGATAAGTGAAACAATGTGAATGGGTTAAATGAATTATTGTTAAATGTGATAATTCATACATGGATAAAACCTAAAGGTGATTTATACAATCATTTATAATTAAAATGTGGTTTTTATATGAGTTATCTATTTATGGTTATTTTAAATGGATTATGTGATGAATGGTTTATAAATAATGTGACTATGCCATGGTTTTATTGTAACATCCTGACCTGGAAGAAACCAAACCGGTGCTCCGAACCGGTTCGCTAAAAGGCCTCAAGCGCAACTCCCTGTATGCCAGAGGCTGCCGACTAGAAGCGAGGGCCAAGGGAGTGATAGTGAGTGGATTATGACCTCATACCAGAGCATGAAAATAGCAGAAATAACTAAGTATCATATACAATGGAAAGTAAGAAGAGTGAAGATGCAATTAACAACTAAAATAAAACAAGCTGTAATAGTAAAATGTGGTAAAATCCCAAACAGCTATGCAATACAATACCACACTAGTCACCCACTAGGATGACCATATAGATACAAGTACAAATGAAACTAAAATTAAAGGTAAGGCCTCATCTACTAACTCTGAGACAACATGCATACCCAATCTTCAGACACAATCGAACTACTACATCCCGATCAGTAGTACCACTCGAGTAGCTCCGCTCGATCATGCTACACTGGGCCTCAGCCCTATCCATCATGCAACTCGTGCCCAACCTAAAATGTAGACATAAGGTACACACATAAGCCAAGGTGTATGTGAAGGGGTGAGAAATGATCTATGTAGGGAACCCCGACAAGCAACCTATAACCGTGCTGCTAAAAGTATATGCAACAACAATGTTCTCATCCGAGCTAGAATGCAACAAAAGGAAGTAAACCAAACGTGCAGCCACACTTGAACTTAGGGTATGAAATCCCTATCAACTGGGATGGATCCACCATGGATTTACATATCCATATACATAAACATGTATAATACCATAACAATACACATATACATAAATATGGATATTCACGATTAAGTGATTAAAATCACAAGAACAACATCAGCAGTCGATCCTTTTGACCATATTCCTGATCTCATGGAAGTCATATTAAAGGAAATTGTGATGGAAATCATGCCACTCACTCCGTGTATTAAATAAGTTGATCTCTGGGTCTGTAATCCCATTGACATGTACCTGCTTCAGCCAACGACGGAGATAATACTCTTAACAATCTAAACAAAACAAACAACCCTCTAGTTAAACAAATAAAACACATGAAAGCATATAACACAATAGGTAATCCTCTGGAATGTACTCACATCCATCCCCTATGTTCCAAACTAACACGTACCAGCAACCCTCTAGGCACTGGGCTCTACCTAACCCATCTGGTTCGGTAATTTGAAAATATAAAGACTCTCTATGGAACACACGTAGTCAATTACCCGTAGAGTCTAGGTTAGTCAGGAACTCTTGGAGGAAGATCGCATAGTTAATTCCCCTTATAGCCCCAGGGCCAAGGATTCTCTGAGGAAGCACATTCGTTCAATTCCCCTTATAGCACAGGTCGTTCATATACTCTCTGAGGAAGATCACATAGTCAATCCCTCCTAGAGCCAATGGTAATCAGGTGGTTCAAACAAACAAAATAGAGACACTCTGAGGAAGCTCACTCGGTCAATCCTCGTATAGAATATAATGCCCAAAGACTCTCTAAGGAAGCTCACTTGGCCTATCCCTGTATAGTCTATAATGCCCAAAGACACTCTGAGGAAGCTCACCTGGTCTATCCTCATATAGTCTATAATTCTCAAAGAATCTATGAGGATGATCACCCGATCTATTCCATATAGTCTATAATGCCCAAAGACTCTATGAGGAAGCTCACTCGGTCTATCCCTTTATAGTCTACAACACCAGGTTCTCACGACCCTGTGTATGTCAACGCATAGTAATGATATATGGAAAATGTAAACCTACCGAACTACTTGGATAACCAGTGTATAGAATAAAAGCATGTCATAAATACAACCACTCCATCCTAACAATACTAGGGATGGAAACAGGGTATCCTAATAGGAAAAGCTAGAACAAACGGTCAAAAAATCAAGCATCATAGGCAAACACATCCACAACAAGGTAAAATACACTATTTACAATCAAACCACCTCTACTTAGGAACACAAGGAATAATAAGAATCATAAAAAACATGAAATATGCATCACATTTGGCTCAACACCCACTGACCAGGAAGAACCTCTAGTAAACACTACATCATCAGAAAACCAAGTCAGATATAACCAAACAATGAGGGTGGACCGAACGCCCAAAACAACAATAAATCCAAATCCTAAAGGGATAACCAGTTTGGAAAATTTTCTAAGAGACACCTGATCACCATCTCTACCCAAAAATGACGTAACAACTCAGGATCAGTGAAACAACGAGCACCAACTAGTTCCCTCAAGTCGAACACAGAGGAGGAATCATACTCGGGATCATCTAGGAAAACACGAGCGAAGGCATCCTACACGGGATCCTTTGAAAATATTAAGGGATGAATCCAACACAAAATCCTCAAAAAAGGATAACATAGGCATTCCATTACTCAGTTCATATAAAAGGATGATCTAGAGAGAGAACCTGCAAGGGACTCCCTTGGTCAGCACACAAGAAAAGGCACCCCTCCGGGGATCCTTAGAGGTACCTGGTCTCAAATCCTAATAGGCCAGTAGGGAACATCTCACAAGGAAATAATCTTTGATATTATGGGCTAGGAGATATTTCTCATAGCTCAAATCCTATTAAAGGTCTCAACTGTGTTGGTCTGAACACCCAACCTATCATCCACGCCATGTCTCACTCTTAGGTGTCAACTGAACTTGATAACTGGAGGAAGAACCCCTCTGTTTAGATAAAAACCCTCAAAAACCCATTTATATGACCTATAAATGTCAAAAGTAATCCACCATTTCGATCTATGTGAACAAATTCTCATAATCTACTACTCACACCCCCAATTCTGACGTCTAGATCCAATGATATCCCCAATACTACTAAACAGAAGCAGTACATGGCCAGGAAAGATGGCCAGAGCACATTGGGCCTGCTTGTGTAATATTAAACAAAATGTAATTTACTATAAATGGCATATATTATTCACAAAAAGTTACATTGTGTTCTTTTTCACTAAAACACATGCCCAAGTACCCCTACACGGCATGTACTTTACTGTACACGACATGTACTTCAAAAAAACCACTATATCGTTTTCTACTTCACACGACCTACCACACGACCACCGACTACATAGAGTGTACATAAGAAAACATTGTATTCTCCGAACAGGATGAACACACGGTGTGTACCCCTGGAATACACGCCATGTTTTCTGGGTTTTCCGACGGGAAAACCTTGAAAACACCCGAAACGCCTGTTTTCACCCCCAAAACATTAGATTCGACATTAAGAGGGCACAAGCTAGAAATATAAGTCTTTAAAGACTTAAAAACATATTTAAAGGGGATATATGTCCAAAACAAAAACGGACCTACCTTTGGGCAGAAACAGCCGAAGCTTCAGTTGATTTCACAGCTTATGGTTTCCAAATGCCGATTCAATGCATCAAGAGCTTCGAATCATTACACCTCTTGCATCATAAATCTCTATCTTTCTGAAAATACAATTCTCTCATAGGTCATCGCCAGGAGGAGACACATGAGACGTGCTGATGGGGAAAGAGTAAAATTGAATAGTAGAAAGGAAAGAAAAGGAAAAAAAGGAAATAAAGAAAAAGGGGCTCGGACCGGCCCCAATGCCTGACATGAGATTATGCCATCTCTTGGCTAAACTCCCCATTTCGGACTCAATGGAATAGACAGAATCACAATCCAATGCTACATTTAAATGTTATTTCCAAATGAACATACAAAAATAACTTAATATTGAATTTAGTAATATTAAATATTAAATATTACACTAATATTTTAACAACTCAGAAATCCTCCTAACTCTTGTACTAGGGTAAACTCCCTATTCTAGGGCCAACAGATCTATCAGAAGAGTTATCCAAGATCATATGGTAGTGGAAAATGAAGATATTACCCCTCACATGCATCCAACAGCATAAAATCAAATTTTTTCTCAAAACTGAAGTCTGAAAAAACACGGGTTCTTACAAAATCCCCAACACAAACCTTCTCATCCCCTAAAAGCCCAGTGAAGGAACTAGAAACTATGTTCATAACCCGTGCATCTGCACAACAATGCTATATATAATTTCCAACGACCAGCCTTGTAGCATTAACCACCTCTGTCTACACATAATATATTAAACTACGACAAAACTGGTACTCCCCACAATAGGAATACCCTTGTCGTCATTTTAAAAGAAAGCTCTGAGCTCAAAATCTCCTGGAAAACACCGAGGTTTAACCTAAAATAGGAAAACCACTCTCAAAGGGCCAATAGTGCACTCCCCACCATATTGATTTCCTTACACCACTCTGAGAGTAGAACTAGAACACGTTCCATCCTAAACAGTGATGAACATTGAGAAATAAAAATGAGCTCGATATAGGGTCAATGCTCTCTCGTCATACACAAGATGAATCAAGATAGTGCATTGTCGTCTCTTATAGGAGTACACTAAGATTTCACTGAAGGTGTGTCTAGCTCCATCCGAGACACATTAGTATCTTTCCAAAACCCGACCAAGATTCAAGCACGGGTTAAACCATTTTCCCACAGGTTTCCCTAGAATAGAACAGACCACAACCAACAATGGTTTGAGTCAAAACGAAGGGTCTCAAGGTCTTCCACCTAGCCCTACAGAAAAATCATCAAAACTGGGTCACAAGGTCAAACCACATATCCAAAAAGATCTAAAACCTCTCAAAAAATAGTAAATATCACAACGAACAAAGGAAAACAAAACTAAAACACAACCTACAAGGTCCCTAATCCTCTTCGAGCATCCTCAAAAGGAACTTCTACCTGGAGTTCACAACCCAAGCATAAGAGAAACTAAACTGACTCTCATCGGGTATTTGTATACCTTAATACCACAATGAGGTCCAATTCTCATGAAAAGCCTTGGTATCTGTCAACATCATTCTCAACGATCCTACTAGATAACTACAGACCCGAGAAACAACACAAAATAATGGTTGAACATATAGGCATCATGTTCCAGATTGACCAACTTGGGTCACTGCACCACCTATCCACAAGGACTGAGTCATCATCCTCAACAAAAATTCCTCAACGTAGATCCACATAACCTACCATCAGAGTAAAAATTATGTGTATGTAGACCAAAAGGTCTCAGTCGTTAGTTAAAACACACAATAGCAGGACTATATGATGTTAATACTACGTGCCTAGTATGATGCATGAGACGCCTCTTGCCTTTGCCGGCCAAGAGTCAAAATAAAGCCCTTTCATCTTACCAATGGCCATGATCTTGAGATCCATAGTAAATCCAAACACCACAAAACATATGAATCACTCATGGTAAAAATCATATACAACTGTAAAATCGCAAAATCTGAACAGAAATTCCAAACACTAGCAACTAGGACTTCTTACCAGAACAAGTGTTCTTGATGCAGCAATCTTATATAAATCACAGGTTCTGACACATTCATAATACTCATGTTTACTATTTCACAAATTGTAAATACCAGGAATGAAAGCCCCTCTGATACCACTCTGTAGTGTCCTAACCTACAAGACACTAAACTGGTGCTCTGAGCCGGTTCACCACAAGTCCTCAAGCACAGCTCCCCGTATGCCAGAGGTAGTAGACTAGTAGTGAGGGCTAGGGTGTTAAAGTGGGGAGAATATGCCCTTATAACAAAGTAATTAAACAACGGAAATAACAAAGTATCATACATAATGGTATGTAAACAGAGTGCGGAAGCAATAGACAACTGAAATAGAACAAGTTTCAATAGTAAAATGATTGTAAAATCACGATTAGCTATGAAATAAAATAAATCATTGGTCACCCACTTGGCCAACCATACAGATACAAGTACAAATGAAGCTGAATGTAAATGTAAGGGATCAACTACTAACTCCAAGAAAACATGTGTACCGGATCTCTAGACACCGTCGAACTGCTACAGCCCGATCAATAGTACCACTCGAGCAACTCCACTCGATCATGCTACACTAAGCCTCAGCCCTATCCACTATGCAACTCGTGATCAACCTAAAAAGAGCACATAAGGTCTACACATACACCCTGGTGCACGTGCAGGGGGAAGAAATAATCTCACTTGGGCACCCCGATAACAAACCATTAACTGTGTTGCTAAAAGTGTATGTGACAACAATGTGCTCAGCCTAGCTGGAACACAAAAAATGATGTAAACCAAAAGTGAAACCACAATTGAACTCCAGTTATGAAATCCCGATCAACTAGTCATAGTCCGCGATGAATGTCCATATCTATATACGTACACATGTATATGCCCATACCAATACACACATACATAAATATGGATATTCAAGATTTTTTATTCAAATAACATGAACAACATCAGCAGTCGATCCTTGGGTCCTTAAGCCCGATCTCTTGGACATCCTATTCATGGGAATTGAACTGGACGTCGTGCCACACAAGTCGTGTATCAAATAATTCATTCTCTGGGTCTGTAATCCCATCGACATGTACCTGCTTCGGCCAACATCAGAGATAATCCTCTGAACAAGCTAAAAAAACAATAAACCCTATAGTTCAACAACTCAAACACAAGAATCAAGATAACACAATAGGTTCCCCACTTGGAAGTTCTCACATCCATCCCCTATGGTCTTACATAACAAATACTAGAAACCCTGTGGGCAGTACACTCGGTCTAACCCCTCTGGCTTGGACATAAAAAAATATAAAGACTATCTGAGGAAGCACACATTGTCAATTCCCTTTATAGTCTAGGGTGGTCAGAAAATCTCTAAGGAATCTTGCATAATGAATTCCCCTTATAGACCCAATGTCACAAACTCTCTAAGGAATCACACATTGTCAATTCCTCTTATAGCCCAGGTTGTTCATGTAATCCTTATGGAAGCTCACATAGTCAATCCCTCGTATAGCATGTGGTAATCAGGTCGTTCAAACAAGAAAAATAGAGACTCTCTGAGGAAGCACACTCGGTCTATCCACGTATAGTCTATAATGCATAAAGACACTCTGAGAAAGCTCACTTTGTCTATACCCATGTATTCTATAAGTAAAAAAGACTCTCTGAGAAAGCTCACTCGATCTATCCTCATATAGTCTTTAATAATCATATAATCTCTAAGGAAGCTCACTCGGTCTATCCCCGTATAGTCTATAATTCTCCACGACTCTCTTAGAAAGCTCACTCGGTCTATACAATTGTAATCTACTACACTAGGTTCTCACATGCCTGTGTAAGTCAATGCATAGTAATGCAATATGGCTAATGAAAACCTACAGAACTACCTAGATAACCAGTCTATAGCATAATAGCATTTCGTAAATACACCCACTCCATCCTAACAATACTAGTCCTGGAAACAAGGCATCCAAACAGGAAATTCTAGACCAAAAAGTCAAAAAATCAAACAACATGGACAAACACATTCACAGCAAGGTAAAACAGACAATTTACAATCCAGTAACCTCTATTCAGGAACAGAAGGAATAGTTGGAAGCCAGACAAACAAGAAAGACACATCGTGTCAGGATCAGCAGCCACCAACCAAGATGCATCTCTTATAAACACTATCATATCTACAAACCAAGTCATATATAAACAAACAGTGAGGGTGGCCAAAACACCCATCCCAAAAATACATCCATTGCCCAAACGATCACCAGTTTGGCATGGTTTCTAAGCAACACCTGATAACCATCTCTGCCCATACCTGACCTAACACCTCATGGTCAGTCAAACATGGAGCACCCATTGGCTCCTCAAGTCAAACACATATGAGGCATCATACTATGGATCCTCCTTATATAAATGAGTGAAGGCATCCTACGGGGGATCCTTTGAAATGAGTAAGGGAGGGATCCAAAAAATAATCCTCAAAGGATGGACAACACATGCATTCCATAATTCGGTTCCTGTCAAAGGAAGAACAATAGATAGATCCTACAAGGGGCTCCCTAGGTCCGCACACAAGCAAAGGAATCCCTCAGGGGATCCTTAGAAGTACCCAGTATCAAATCCTCATAGGCCAGATGGGAAAATCTCACAAGGGAAGAATACTCTAAATTATGGGTTACGGGAGATAACTCATAGCTCATCTCCTATGAATGGTCTCAACTAAGTTGGTCTGAACACCGAACCTATCATCCAGGCCATGTCTCACTCTAAGGTGTCAACTGAACTTGATAACTAGAGGAAGAACCCCTCTATTTAGATAAAAACCCAAAAACACCATTTATATGTCCTCTAAATGTCAAAATGATTCCACCATTACGATCTACATGAAAAAAATCTCATAATCGACTAGTCACACGCCCAATTCTAACTTCCAGAGCCCAAGATATCCCCAACTTTACTAAACTGAAGAATTAAATGGCCAGAGCACTTGGCCATACCACATTGGGCCAGCATGTGTAATAGTACATGACATATACTTTATTGTACATAGTGTGTACTAATCACACCGTGTGCGTTTTCACTAAAACACATGCCCATGTACAACTACACGGAGTGTACTTTACTGTACACGGCGTGTACTTCAAAAAAACACTATTTTGTATTCTATTTCACATGGCCACCGACTACATGACGTGTACTTATAAAAAATTATACTTCCACCAATGGGAAGAACACATGGCGTGTAACTCTGGAATACATGCCATGTATTCTTAGTTTTCTGAAGGGAAAACCATGAAAACACCTGAAACACCCGTTTTCACCCCCGAAACATTAGATCTGCCCTTAAGTGGCCACAAGAAAGCAATTTAAGTATTTAAAGACTTAAAAACATTTTTAATGGGGATCTATGGTGAAAACATAAATGTCCCTAACATTGGGATGAAACTGCCAAATCTTCGGTTGATTTCACGACTTACTATTGTCGCACACCGACTCAACGTGTCGAGAGCTTCAAATCAGTACCCCCCTTGCCTCCTAACACTCTCTATTCCTGAAAATCCAATTCTCCCATAGATCACGACCATGTAGGATAAGCATGGTACATGAAGAAGTGGGAGGAAGAAAATGGAAACGAAGAAAAGAAAGATAAGGAAAAGAAGGAAAAGAAGAAAAAAGGGGCACTGGCCGGCCCCGACGCCCGACATGAGTTTATGCCATCTGTAGGCTAAACTCCCCAATTAGGACTCAATGGCGTAAAAAAAATCTCAATCTGATGCTCTGTTAAAATGTTATTTCCAAATGAAGCTATGAGAATAATTTAATATTTAATTTAATAATATTAAATATTAAAAATTTCTCCAAAAATCGAACAGCTCAGAAATCCTCCAAACACCTGTCATAGGGTAAACTCCCTATTCCAGGATGAACAGAGCTGTCAGAATAATTATTCGAGATCATATGGTAGGTTAAAATTTCCATTTTACCCTTCACAAGCATCTAACTGCAAAAATTCAGAATTCCTGCTCAAAAATTTTAGTTCGAAAAAACACGGGTTCTTACATTTATGTTGGGTATTGACTGATTTTCTATTCACACATGTCATGTTGGCCTATGGATCAAAACCCCACCCTATAATGCATGGGTAAGGGAGTTACAATGAGGCTCAAGTACCCTGATGGTTTGTATGGATGAGACTACTAGAACTGATGTTCCCTGGTAAGTGTGACAAAATTATTTTTTGAAATATTTCTTTTACTGAGATAGGGATCTTGACTTGATTCCCCCATGCAATGCAGGTAGATGGCTTGGGATATTGTATTATAAATTAATTTATTATCATATTAATTAAATGATATAAACGGTTTAAGTGAATATAGTTAACAAATAACATCTATTTTATCCCTTGATTTCTTATAATTATTTATTATCAGAATACATGGTTTTAATATATAAATATTTTGAAGACACTATTTGTGGTGACCTACTGAGTTGTAAAAAAACCCGGCTCATGTCACCAATGGTTACACAAGTAGATTTTATTATTCTAGAATAGAAAAACGCCAATGATCCTATGATATATGGTTGATTGGTAATGGGATGTTCTTAGTGTAGGGATCCATACATGTGGTCAGAACCCATTTTTTGAATTTTTAGTTAGCCTTAATTTTGGTTTCTCTATACACTTAGAACATTATAAAATGCAATTTCATGATTACTATATTTTTTGGTATTTTACTGATATCTTAATATGTTTAGTAATTCTTATCATTAGTTATTTTTATTCCTTTATTTCTATTTTCTATATTCTAATTATAACACAAATAAGGAGTTTATAGTCTCCCCATGGGATATATTATACCCTCACTAATACATGACATCCTCTATCATATGGGGAAGGATGGATATGGTCATTTGGGGACCCAAATTGGGGTACCAATGTAATGACCCGTAAAAATTCAAGGAATATTTTTTCTTAATTTTTTTTTGGGATTTTACAAGAATGCAGTTTCTGAAAGCACGTGATTCTGAAGCCCGGTGTGCCCAGAATTTCTATCCGAAGTTTAGCTCGAGTAGGTTCAATGAACGAACGAGCGGGTATTTCTAACTTTTGAACCGGTGCTCATAATTGAATTCTGATGGCACCGATGGAACAACAATGCCAGTAATTTCTTAGGAATTCCATTTTCGAAGTTGTGTTTCCTCGAGAGAAGATAATAAAAATTGTGGAAGTTTAATTTATAATTTAACTACAATTTTTATTTTCATTAAGTGGTTTAATGCTTTGGGTGGAAGTTGGGTAACTACCCATCTTCTCAAGGGAGGTTATGAGGGTGGTGGGGCCCACACTAACCCCACCTCTTCATATTCTTCAACCCCCCTCAACTCACCATTAACTTTTGATAACTTAAATATTAATAACTTAAGTTATTAATTAAGTGAGTTAAGTGTGGATGTCTGAATTTCAAACTATTGAAATTCAAAAGTTATGTTATGTTAATAAAATATATGGTGAGCTTATTTTATTTTGGGTTGGAACCTTGTGGTGGAGTTTTTGGGAGAGAAGACTAAATATTTGAGGAACTTCTTTGTCTTCGACAAAGAACGCAACGAACACATCTGTCTCCGACGAAGAACGCCGAGTTCTCGGAAACCGATTATGCGACGCTGTGTACCGCGACGCCAACGCGACTTCCTCTTTCTATGACGTTTCTTTCCGCAACAGTTTTTCCACGACGATTCCTCACTCGAAGAACCTCCGTTCAAGCTGGCACGAGGTAGGGGATTGTTTAATTTTATTTTGTTCGTGAATATTACTTTGACGTTCTTCGTGTAATATGACCAAATGCTATCGATTAATGAGAGGGGGTACGGACCACACAAACACGGCCGACCCACCTCCTTTATCCTTGATGGTTCTTTTGTGGATTGGTACGGAATGGTGTGGTGCCGACACACCATGCGGAATCGTGCGGTAAAGAATGTGCGGCACTGTCGGGCCGCGCCGTGAAATCGAACAAGGATGGGACGCCATCGCGCCGCGTCGGAGAGAACCGAAGACACTGCGACCGGAGAGGGGCCATGGCGGAGGGGTGCGGCGCCGGACGAACCAAGCCGCGACCGGTTCCGGGCCACGGTGGAGCAGGGTGACCGGTGTCTGGTTCCGGGACGCCGGTGCCGGAGCAGGGAGGGGACCGGCTGACACCAGTCCCGTGGTGGCCGAAACCGGCCAGTCGGGGTGGGCCAGCCGGATAGGATAACAGTCCGGGGTTCAAACCCCCGACCGGCCATCAAGCGGCCCCCATTAAGGGGGTACGCGGTTACAAATTGCGGGGGGCAGCGCCCCCCGGTAAACTGAACGGCTCGGCCATTCGGGCGAGCCGGTTGGCGCCGTGCGCCGGAGCGCCGGGCTGGCAGCCGGGCTGGGCCGCACCCAGGCCGGGCCGGGCCGTGCCCATCCAGGAAGACCCGGACCCGAGTTGGGTCGACCCGGTTCGGGCCGACCCAGGGGGTCTCGGGCGGGGTTGGTCTCGGGCCCGAAACCCCCGTTTTGGGACTCTTTTGGTTATTTTCCCCATATCACGGGCTACGGACTTCCGATCGACATGCCGTCTATGACGATGTGATCATTGGATCGAGACGGTCGTTTCGGTATATCACACTCAAGGTTTCAAAATACTTTGGGTTCGGTCGTGTTGGTTCGTACACGAAAACAACCGGGCCCTCGGAGCGGAAACGCTCATATATTAAGCTCCGGACATCCGATTGACATGCCGTTGACTTCGTTGGATTCCGCTTAGTGAGATGGATCTTCAGGCTTACTCCGACCAAGGTTTGGACGCAGGTGGAGTATGGTCGGGTTAGTTTTGCCTTAATAACCAACTGGGCCCCTGGGACGAAAAAGCCAATAACTCTCAGACCGGGCATCTGATTGACGCGCCGTCTGCGACGTTGAGTTCCTGTTGACGATACAGAACTTTTGGATACATCAACTCTGTAATATGTGTCAGTTGATGTATCAGCCTCTCGACTGGTGGTGCGGACCCTCCCGAACGAGCTTGCTGTGTGTGGGAACCCTAGAGCTGGCTGCGTTTGCGACTGTGCCGACGACGACGACTGTATAGAGATCCTCAGTGGATTTGACGGCGACGACTACAGCACTCAGCGATCCAACGTGGATCAGTGCTACCGATCCTGTGTGGGTCTGATCCTGTGTGGGTCAAGCGCTCAGCGGTTCTGTGTGAGCCAGCGCCTACATATCCTGTGTGGGTCCGATCCTATGTGGGACTTTGCGAGGGTTAGTTACCTATCGATCCTATGTGGGTCAGACCCTTCCTGGGTCATTTCTGTGGTTAGTTACCTATTGATCCTGTGTGGGTCGTACCCTTCCTGGGTCATTGTGGGGGTTAGTACCTATCTATCCTTTATGGGTCCGATGTCTTAGATGAATTAGTGGATATATCTTATCATATATATCGTAATACGAAGAAGTATACCTGTGTGAGATGAATCCTATTTTTCATTCCTTTTTGGATTGTGTTGTGCTATCCTGTGTGGATTTTCATTTTTCTTTCCTGTGTGGACTGGGTTGTACTAGGGCTCGGATGTTGGAGCCGAACGAGAATTGATGACTTAGGTATATGTATGGGCATATACCTAAGCAGTGTCGAATGTTACTTCGTGATTGTATCTTTCCTTTGTGGATTATCCATTGTGGATTCTGGGAGACCTTTAGGGGTCTCGGGGTCCCTACTGAGTAGCTTATACTCACCCCTACACGGGCTATGCCCGCACTATGTTGTGTTGGTTGCAGACGATGGAAAACGATGATCGTGGTTGAGGATTGCAGAGCAGGACAGTACCTAGAGGTGGACCACTGGGAGGGGCGTACTCGGAGCGGTCGGCTGGACCCGAGGAGCAGTGGAGGCTATCTGTACCCACCCTTCAGGTGGGATTTCCAGTGGACAGGTCGACGAGGCAGCTATAATTTTCAGTTGCAGTTTTCCCTTTCCAGTTGTACTTTACTTTCAGTTTGGGTTTGTATACTGTCCCACTTAATTTCTGCACATACTGTTGTACCAGATTTTACTTAGTGTTTACTTCTTCTTCTTGCTTGCTCTGTGGTGTTTTTTTTACTTTACAAAGGCAATGCCTTCCCTTTTTTATCAGGAATTTACGCCTTGGTGCCAGTCGCCTTCCCCTGGCCTATGGAAGGCGGGCTTGGGGTAGTCACGACACAGGCCCCGAGGATGGGTCGTGACAAATTGTTATCAAAGGAGTTCGGTTCTACCACAGAACTTGGGGCTCTAAACTTTTTCTATGTGAACCAATAGTGTTAAGCTTATTGGGTGTGGTTATCAGGCCAGGGAGTCCAGTGTTGGTGCGGCGGCCGACGTATCTATAAACCAGGGCCCTGACTTCTGATATCCGACTTAATGCACGAAAACATTGATTGCGTGTGTGTTTCATGTTTTCTTAGTGATTACATTGTGTCAGCTCACCAGGTATACTTTTTGACCGTGGTGCACCGGTTTCATTTCAGGATGCCCCCACGATGGCATCCATCTAGGGTTCTGAGAGTTGTGCGTGATGACAACCCACCGAGTGAGAAGGCCTCGGTGCAGGTCCCTTTGTCAGCTTAGGCACTGGCGGTACCTTTACCCGCCGAGCCACCGATGCTTCTAGCCCCAGCCGCTGACGATACACGATGCCATAGTGCACTGCACAAGTTCCAGCCCCAACTACTACCCAGGTTCCGTGGGGAGACGGACCCCCAGGCAGCATAGGACTGGCTGTAAGCAGTGGTATGAGTTTTCCTGTTAGTGAGGACACCAGCAGACCTTATGGTAATACTCGCAGCGAGCCTACTGCATGCGACAACGGGCCGATGATGGAGCTTGATGCTCCAGGTGCACGATGAGGCATCTCTCCTCTGGAAGGAATTTGAGAGCCTCTTCTGCTTGGAGTTCGTCCCAGCCACCCTCCGTGCGGGGCGCATCCAGGAGCTTCTTCAGCTGCGGCAGGGCAGCTTGACAGTCGCCTAGTACTCGACGAGATTTACCGATCTCTCGCGCTTCACTACAGACATTGTACGAGACCCATTATTCTAGGACCAGACCTTTGAGCAGGGATTGAGACACGAGATCAGGGCATCACTAATCTCCCTCAGCATTCTGACTCAGACATGAGTACTGGTGCGAGCCCTTTTGATCAAGATCTTTCTTGCTGAGTCTACACCAGCGCCGAGACCCACCACAGGGTGGCACGTAGCATACTCTTCTGCAGCAGGCAGTCGACGGATGACTCATGGGTCCAGGCAGAGCAGACCCTCAGGTAGATGAACTCAGGACACTGGTTTAGTAGTGCGGGGCACACAGCGCGGAGCCAGTCTTTCGAGAGGTAGGCAGTGCTACTCTTACGGCGGGCAGGGCCACATGGCTCGTGATTGCCCGACCCTCCGTGCTGAGGAGCAACAGACGGTTGAGGGACCACTGAGGCAGAGACAGAGGGTCAACCGTGGCGGTCCGTAGGGATGATGAAGATGAGGAAGTGGAGCTGATCGAGCAGCAGGTGGTGGGCGATGCTTCGAGGCTTTACCACAACCACCACTAGAAGGTCCACCCCGACCACAGGGAGCTGGCGGGAAGAGACAGGCACAACTCCAGGCAGCGGAGGCCTACAACCACAGTGCGCCTGAGATGATTCAAGGTACTATCTGTGTCTATTCCACCCTTGATGTAGTAATTATAGACACAAGAGCGAGTCACTCTTTCATAGTTGCTGCCTTTGTTCGGAGCTCGGAGATTCCGACAGAGCCATTGGCTCGATCCTTATGGCTAGAGACTCCGACGAGAGCAGACTCAACGATTACGCACTGGTGCCAGCAGTGTGAGTTTACTCTAGGAGGCGAGAGCTTCGGCTGGGATATTCTTGTTGCTGCATCGAGGCCTTACAACGTCATCTTGTTCATGGATTGGTTGTCCACAGTCCAAGCACAGATTGACTGTATCAGGCACAAGGTGAGATGTGTATGCACCGACGGGAGCATGTTCACCTTCACCAGAGAGAAGGGAGCCTTTGCAACACAAGATGGACTCTCGCAGAGGAGAGGATAGCCCATCATTCATCAGATGGCTATCCTCATCTTAGGAGCTGTTGACATGTGGAGTCCTAGTTTTCCTGCAGTGGTGGATCAGTATGCGTACGTCTTTCCCGATGACGTTCCAGGACTACCTCCTCGCAGAGAGGTAGACTTTTATATTGACCTGTACCCCGGGACATCCCCGATATTGACTACAACATATCGGATGTCCCCCGCCGAGCATCGAGAGCTATGGTTACAGTTGGAGGACTTGCAGGGCAAGGGGTTCATCCGACCCAGGGTTTCACCCTGGGCTTCCCCGATATTGTTCTCCAAGAAGGAGGACATGAGCTTGCGACTCTGTGTCAACTATCGTCGCCTTAACCAGGTGACAATGAGGAATAAGTATCCGCTACCGAGGATTGATGACCTCTTCAATCAGCTCAAGGGATCACAGTGGTTCTCAATGATAGACCTCAGGTCAGGCTATCATCAGCTCAGAGTTCGAGATAAGGACGTGCAGAAGATGGCCTTCAGGTGTCGGTATGACAACTTTGAGTTCTTGGTTATTCCATTCGGCATAACCAATTCTCCAGAAGTGTTCATGGCCCTCATGAATAGGATATCTCAGCCATACCTCGATCGATTAGACGTGGTCTTCATCGATGACATTTTGACATACTCGACGACTGAGGAGGAGCACACCTATCACTTGCAGGTTGTACTAGACACACTCCAAGAGCACCAACTTTAAGGCAACCTCTCGAAGTGCCAGTTTTGGATACGTGAGGTCCACGTCTTAGGACATTTCATCTCTGAGGTGGGAGTTGCAGTGGATCCTGCAAAGATCGAGGCAGTGCTAGCTTCGGAGCCACCTAGGAGCGTGACGGAGGTGCAGGGTTTCTTGGGACTAGATGGATACTACCTGAGATTTGTGACAGTCTTCTCCAGAGTTGCGGCACCACTCTCATCTTTGACAAAGACGGGGAAACCCATTGTGTGGACAGATAGATGTCAGTAGATCTTCTAGGAGCTGAGACAGAGATTGACTAGTGCACCTATCTTGAGGTTTCCTGAGGAGGGAGTAGGGTACGTAGTCTACTGCGATGCATCAGGGACAAGACTCAGAAGTGTCCTGATGTAGGAGCGGGCTGTGATCGCCTATGGATCATGTCAGTTGATGCCTCATGAGTAGAACTACGCTACCCATGACCTGGAGTTAGGAGCAGTGATCTTCACCCTGATGACATGGAGACACTACCTGATGGGTGAGCGCTTTACAGTCTTTTCTGGCCATCAGAGTCTCAGATACATCTTCTCTTAGAAGGACCTGAATCTGAGACAGCGGCGATGGCTCGTGTTCCTCCAGGACTATGACTTTGAGATAGTCTATACTCCTGGGAAGGGGATCATGGTATCCGATGTTCTTAGCAGGAGGACGGGCATTCAACTACTTGAGGATGCGATAGAGCAGCTAGCCTCTTTGTAGATATCCTTCGTGGATAGAGATGGAGCATCCTTCCTCTAGTCTCTCACAGTCACTCCTCCACAACTGAGTGGGTCAGAGAGGCACAGCGTGGGGACGCTGAATGTGAGACGCGGCATGCATAGATATCCTCAGGACAGGCACCTGATGGGTTTTCCTTTGGAGCAGAGCACGAAATGCTTTTTAGAGGACGTACCTTGGTACCAGTCACTTTACGATAGTAGGTGCTGAGAGAGTTTCACACTTCTCCCATGGAGGTACATCCTGGAGTGGAGAAGATGTACCAGGACCTCAGACGACAGCACTGGTGGCCGGGAATGAATAAATCTGTGGTAGAGTTATTTTCTCGATGCCTCACCTGCCAGTAGGTGAAAGCAGAGCACCAGGTACCAGCAAGCTTGGTACAGCCCTTAGAGGTCCCAGAGTGGAAGTGGGACGAGATATCTATGGACTTCGTGACTGGACTTCCATGCACTTTCAGAGGTCACAACTCCATTTGGGTGATTTTCGACCGACTCACCAAGTCGGCACACTTCTTACCCATCAGAGAGCAAGGCTCAGTGGAGAGCTTGGGACGACTTTACGTTAAGGAGATTGTATGACTTCATGGTGTTCCATCATCTATCGTCTCCGATCGAGATGCTCGCTTTACTTCCAGGCTTTTGAAGGGGTTGCAGGAGGCATTCGGGACACAGCTACGTCTGAGCACAGCCTTTCACCCTTAGATAGATGGTCAGACGGAGAGGACCATTCACACACTCGAGGACATGCTCCGTGCATGTATCCTCGACATTGGTCGCAGTTGGGAGGACCACCTACACTTGGTGGAGTTCGTGTACAACAACAGCTACCACTCCACCATCGGGATGGAACCATATGAGGCGTTGTACGGCTGACATTTTAGATCTCCTTTGTGCTATACAGACCCTGGGGAGTCAGCCCTTGTGGGACCAGAGATGGGCCAAGCCACGACATAGAAGGTCGAGGTCATCCAGGAGAGGATGAGGACAGCTCAGAGCTGGCAGAAGTCTTATGCTGACAGGAGGCAGAGGCCACTAGAGTTCGAGGATGGCGACCATGTCATCTTGTGTGTCTCACCTCGACATCGATTACAGAGATTTGGCCAAGGCAGCAAGTTGTCTCCATGCTTCATCGGACCATTCCAGGTCCTCAGCAGGATTGGCGAGGTGGCTTATCGCCTAGCTCTACCACCTCAGTTTCACCGAGTGCACGACATCTTCCACGTATCTCAGCTGAGGAGATACGTGCACAACCCGACGGACATCATTAACCATGGGGAGCAAGACGTTGATGATGTGGTGTCATTTACAGAGGTCCCTGTGGAGATTGAGGATCGACAGGAGCTGGTCCTACGTGTACGATCGATTCCTCTAGTGCGCATCAAATGGCAGCACATGAACCTCGAGGAGAGCACTTGGGAGCGGGAGGCTCAGATGCGTGCTCAGTACCCACTTTTGTTTCCCTAGCTCATGATGTATATTTACGGGGACATAAATCCCTGAGGTGGGAGTAATGTAAAGACTCGTAATAATTCATGGGAAATTTGTTTTTATTTTCTTTGGGATTTTACAAGAACGCAGTTTTCTGACGGCACATGATTCTGAGGCCCGGTGTGCCTGGAATTTCTATCTGAATTTTAGCTCGGGTACGTTCAGTGAATGAACGAGCGTGTATTTCTAACTTTTGAACCGGTGCTTGGAATCAAATTCCGAGGGCACCGATGGAACCGCAGCGCCGGTAGTTGTTTAGGAACGCCATTTTTGGAGTTACGTTTCCTCAACAGAAGATGATAAAAATTGTGGAAGTTTAATTGATAATTTATCTACAAAATTTATGTTCTTTAAGTTGTTTAAGGATTTGGGTGGAATTTGGGTAACTACCCAACATACCAAGGGAGGTTATGAGGGTGGTGGGGCCCACATGAACCCCACCCCTTCATACTCTTCAACACCCCTCAACTCACCATTAACTTTTGATATCTTAAATATTAATAACTTATGTTATTAATTAAGTGAGTAAAGTGTGGATGTTTGAATTTCCAACTCTTGAAATTCAAATGTTATGTTATGTTAATAAAATAATAGGTGAGATTATTTTATTTGGGGTTGGAACCTTGTGGTGGAGTTTTTGGAGAAAAGACTAATGATTTGAGGAAATTTTTCGTCTTCGACGAAGAATGCGAAGAACACATCGGTCTCCGACGAAGAACGCCGAGTTCTCGAAAACCGATTACGCGACACCATGTACCGTGATGCCGACGCGACTTCCTCCTTCCGTGACGTCTCTTTCTGCGATGGTTTTTCCATGACGAATCCTCGTTCGACGAACCTCCGTTCAATCACAAATGAGGTAGGGGTTTGTTTAACTTTATTTTGTTCTTGAATATTACATTGACATTCATAGTGTAATATGACCAAATGATATCAATTAACGAGAGGGTGGCCGGACCGCACAAACATGGCCGACCCACCTCCTTTATCCTTGTTGGTTCTTTTGTGGATTGGAACAGAATGGTGTGGTGACGACGCACCACGCAGAATTGTGCGGTAAAGAATTTACGGCGCTGTCACGCCCCGCCGTGAAATCGAACAAGGATGCGACGCCGTCGTGCCGCGTCGAAAAGAACCGAAGACACAGGGGCCGGAGCGGGGCCGTGGCGCCGTCGCGACACGCCGGACGAACCAAGCCGCGACCGGTTCCGGGCCGCGGCGGAGCAGGGTGACCGGCAGCCTGGTCCGGGCCACCGGTGTCGGAGTAGGGAGGGGACCGGCCGACGCATGTCCCATGGTGGCAGAAACCGGCCGGACGGACAAGAGAAAAACGGGGGGTTCAAACCCTGTGCCAGCCAGCAAGAGGCCCCCATTATGGGGGGCCACGGTTACAAATCGCTGGGGGCAACGCCCCCCTCCCCCACTAAACCAAAACGGCTCGGCAGTTCGGCCGAGCCAGCTGGTGTCGCGTGCCAGTGCACCGGACTGCCAGGCTGGCTGCTGGGCCGAGCCGCCCGGACCCGAGTCGGGTCGACCCGGTTCGGGCCGACCAAGGGGGTCTTGGGTCGGGTCGGTCCTGGCCCGAAACCCACGTTTTCGGACCCTTTTGGTTCTTTTGGCCATATATCGTGATACAGACTTCCGATCGATGCACCGTTAGAGGAGATGCGATCCATGGATCGAGACGGTTATTTCAGTATATCACACTCAAGGTTTCAGAATACTTTGTGTTCGGCCGGGTTGGTTCGTTCACGAAACCAACCGGGCCCTCGGAGCGGAAACGCTCATATCTTAAGCTCTGGACGTCCGATTGACGTGCCTTCAACTTTGTTGGATTCCACTTAGTGAGACGAATATTTTTGCTTACTCCGCCCGAGGTTTGGACACAGGTGGAGTACGGTCTGGTTAGTTTTGCCTTAAAAACCAATCGGGCCCCCGGGACGAAAAAGACAATAACTCTTAGACCGAGCGTCCGATTGATGCGCCGTCTGTGACGTTGAGTTCCTGTTGACGATATGGAACTTTTGGATACATCAACTCTGGAATATGTGTCAGTTGATGTATCAGCCTCTCAGCTCGTGGAGCGGACCCTCTCGAATGAGCTTGCTGTGTGCGGGAACCCTAGAGTTGGCTGCGTTTGCGACTGTGACGACGATGATGACTGTACCGAGATCCGCAGTGGAATCAACGACGATGACTACATCACTCAGCGATCCTACGTGGATCGGTGCTACCGATCCTGTGTGGGTCTGATCCTGTGTTGGTCAAGCACTCAGCAGTTCTGTGTGAGCCAGTGCCTACAGATCCTATGTGGGTCCGATCCGATGTGGGTCTTTGTGGGGGTTAGTTATCTATCGATCCTGTGTGGGTCAGACCCTTCCTGGGTCATTGCGGGGGTTAGTTACCAATCGATCCTGTGTGGGTCAGACCCTTCATGGGTCATTGCGGGAGTTAGTACCTATCGATCCTTTATGGGTCCGACGACTTAGATGAATCAGTGGATATATCTGATCATCTCTATCATCATACGAAGAAGTATACCTGTGTGAGATGAATCCTGTTTTTCTTTCCTTTGTGGATTGTGTTGTGCTATCCTGTGGGATTTTCATTTTCCCTTCCTGTGTGGACTGGGTTGTACGTGGGCTCAGATGTTGGAGCCGAACGAGAATTGATGACTTAGGTTTATGTATGGGAATATACATAAACAGTATCGAATGTTACTTCGTGATTGTATCTTTACTTTGTGGATTATCCTTTGTGGATTCTGGGAGACCTTCGGGGGGTCTTGGGGTCCCTACTGAGTATCTTATACTGACCCCTGCACGGGCTATGCCCGCACTACCTTGTGTTGGTTGCAGATGACAGACAACGCTGATCGTGGTTGAGGCTTGCGGATCAGGACGTTACCTGGAGGTGGACCACTGGGCGGGACGTACATAGAGCGGTCGGCTGGACCCGAGGAGCAGTGAAGGCTATCTATACCCACCCATTAGTTGGGATTTCCAGTGGACAGCTCGACGATGCAACTTTACTTTTCAGTTGTTGTTTTCCCTTTCCAGTTGTACTTTACTTTCAGTTTGGGTTTGTATACTGGCCCACTTATTTTCTGCACTTACTATTCGACCAACTTTTACTTAGTGTTTACTTCTTCTACTTGCTTTCTCTGTGGTGTTTTTTTACTTTACAAAGTCAATGCCTTCCCTTTTTTATCGGGAATTTACTCCTTGGTGCTAGTTTCCATCCCCTGGCCTATGGAAGGTGGGCTTGGGGTAAATACGGCATGGGCCCCGAGGACGGGTCGTGACAACCAATTTGGTTTCCACCTGGTAGGGGATGTTCCCATGTCGTATCAGAGGTGGTTCCATTCTATTGTCTTACAATTTGGGGATTGCATATGGCAGAATATAATGTCCTAAATCATGTAAATGTTCTCTTCTAAGGGTGTATCAAACACATAGTAAGGATGGATGATGATAGTGATAGAGATATAATTACAACCGTGGGAATAATGAATTAATAATGGATATTTTATGGCTAATGGATATCATTCTTTTGAGAAAAATTGATGTCTTCTGTTGTGTGTTTTGTTATGTGTTCTTGTCATTTTTGGAAGATTTCACCGTGATGTGGAGTGAGATTCTATGACAAAAGGATGTTTACAAAAAATCACCTCTATAAGTGGATTAATAAAAACATTGTGTCTAGTGTAAAATGAGAGAGAAGATGTTCATTATGAACAACCCATCATTTTATTGTAATAATATAACAAGATCCATAGCTGGTTGTACAGAGTATGTCTGATAGGACATGGGAGTCACAATATTAGTAACCTTAAACAATTTATACAGAGGGAATACAAAATGTATCTGTGTATTGGATAATTTCCATTATAATGATTCATGATGACATAATGACTCCTCCTACGGTGATAGTCACATACGAATATTGCATGTTGTAAGGATAGGCGAAGCACTGGGAAGATTTTCTAGTTTAGACCAAGTAGGATGATGTTATAATATTGAATAAATTATAGGAAATGTTTTTATTACATTTTTATATAGAGTACTTTATACATTTTTTGTCTTGAGAGGTTATGATGTTGACCATTACATCCATGTTTTTTGTGGATTATGATGGTTGCTTCACTGACTTGAAACTCTTTATTCTGTATCTTGGTAGAGATTAGGCTACTATGATGAGACGTTTCTATATTGTAGTAAGACATGAGATTATTTCCCAAGTGAAAAAATTCCTCCTATATAGGGTTTCATTGGTAGTGGATCAGGCCTATATTTATGAAGGATATATCAAGTATGAATCTTGTGATAGTTATGTAGATCTAGTCTGAAGAGCTAGGGTTGCAGCTTCTGATGGTCAAATGCACCACTATGACAGTTTAAACAAGGATAGTTGAATGTGTATCAAGAATGTGGAACAAGATTAATAGGGAAGAGAACATGTTTTCTGCTATTAGTACATTATGATGGATCACATGTTCCATTACTATCCATGACCACTATTTTAAAGCCATGAATGAAAAATATTGGGGAATCAGCTTAGGTTTTTTTAAACCCCACAAAAAATGGGTAGTAATGGAGGATTGAGGCTGATGCCAAGGGGAGATAGGGGGATGGTTACCCCTACCAAGCATGTAGTTGGAGGTCTATCTGCCATACTAGTCAGGGTAGTCAATATGGGCCTCTAGGATGAGAGCATCCTTATGAACATGAAAGTGTCATAGAAGAATCATAGTCCAAGGATCAAGATGGATGAATTGGTAAGATTCAATTATATCATCATGCACCATGAAGTGTTTAGTCTAGTCCATAATCATTTTGAGGAATATTTCTTATAGATTCCACTCTTTTTAGTAAATTATTTGATATATGTGCCTCACATTCTTTTATTTCATCTCAATTTGTAAGTGTTTTGGTCCTAGATAATGAATATATGAGTAGATTTATGTCAACTAATACAACATTGGGAGTTATGGGATAAATTATACGGTAGTGTAATTGGATTTACCTCATTATTGGTGCTTATAATTATCTTTGGGACTTTTTTGTACTATAAATGTTGCATTTTTTCCTAGTTTTGGAAATTTATTGTCAAGTTACATCTCCTGACCATATCGATTGTTACCACAAAAAGTTAACAATTATGTCCCTAGTTTTGAGTGAATATGTAAACAATGGAGAACAAAATATCAGTCTAGGACATGGGGGACTAGTATTTTAGAATATGGATAGACTCACTTCTCAAGTATCTTTCCTTGTTATTGATGACGGGGGAGTATAGTAGCTTGCCTTTCCGCCTTTGGCGTATTGTAGTCAAGATGTTTTTTCTAATGAATTTTTAGCGATCCCATCTAAGGGGATGTTGAGTTCACGATAGAGTTTCTATTCGGAGCTAAACCAAGTTACAATAACCCAAATATATTGGTACTAACATAACTCTAGTAAACTAAAACTATGTTAGATGAAAAATAGAATGAGGGGGATATTCATATGAGTACATAAACTTGGGGATCTCCAGTGTTTTTTTTGAGAAGTCTTATATATCATTTGATATTTTGATTCTATTAAAAGATGTTGAATAATATGATAGTTAAAAAAATGATACCCTCTTCATTGAATGGGTAATATTTTATACAAGATAATGGGAGGTTCTATGTTCTCTTTGATTTATTTGAGATCAGGGGTACCATCAACTAAAGGTGATACATTCTAATACAATATAGTCTTCATTCAGAAGAAGTTATTGTTCATATGAGTTTGATTTTGTTATTCCATTTGTGTTTACCAATGCTTCAAAACATTTTATTTCCATAATGAACCAAATCTTTCACCAATAGCTAGATTAGTTTGTAGTCATCTTCATGGAAGAAATTTTGGTGGACTCTATGTATCATGTAGATCACAACAACATCATGACATCATCCTGAGTAAAATAATATAGCATAGTCTATACCCCACTATATAAAATTTTTATTTCATCATTGAAAAGTGTCATTTTATAGGTCACATAGTCTCTGAGGATGTTGTGTCATTGGACCCAGAGAATATGCAACTCACTATATCTTGGGTGTATCCTAAAAATGATTTTGAAATATGATTTTTTCTATATTTGGTGGGATATTATAAATTGTTCATTAATGAATATTCCCAATTGGAAGCAACAATTTTGGTTTTTACAATGAATGCAATCATGTTTGTCTAATACAAGGAATTTGGGGAAAATTATCAGGAATTAAATAAGTGGTAAGATTTTGTACTAATTTTTTATGTTAAGTGATTCAATTAAAGAGTATAACTTGTTCTCCAGGGCATTCAATGTTGTTCATTGGGGAGCGTTGATGTTGGATGATCACGTTGTGTTGTAGGGGTTGTTGTACTTATGTCACTATGAATGAAATTACACTTTTAATTGTATTTAATTGGCCCATGCCATTCACACATTTAAATATGTGTTGTACTACTAGTAGAAAGAATGTTTTATTGTGCACACTTATGATAAAATACAAGATTAAATATTATACTAGACTTATATCAATCTTCAACATAAAAAATTAATTTATATATTTAATCTATTTATTTTGAAACGATATACAAATCGGTAACGGGAAATATTTTTTGGAATTCTTTGAGTTAATATATACCAAATGATGTAGTTGAGGAATCCTATTTCGATTTCAGGATGATGGCATTCTTTGTTGCGATGCTTTTAGAGGTGAATGATGGGAAAGAGAAAATAAACCTTGCATCCTTAGATACTGAATCTCTTTTTATAATATGGATCATGAAAATGAAATTTGATGATATTGAGTGTTTGGATTTTAGTGATTTCCATGATGGTGGGTATACACCTTTTAGTTGGACTGTCGGAGACATTGATATTGTTTATGTTCAGGGTGTTATTATCATACCTACAGGAATGAAGGATGTTTTGATCCAAGATTTTCATGCATTTATGTTGGTGGTACATCCATGTTTTACCAAAATTTATAATTATAATAATATTAAGTTTTAGTGGCTATGGATAAAGATGTATGATTCTGGTTTTTTTCTGCTATGCAACACCTTCTATTAGATGAACTTTTTGAATTGGTGACTATGTGGTTTGATATAGATGTTTCATATTCTATAATGGAAATGTGATGATGTGATGGGTTATTTTGTGGTGTATCTTATAATGAGATCCAAAAAATAATGATGTGATCTACGTATTTGTGGATTGGTTGACCATGATGGCACAATTAACAATGGTTTGAGAGACATCACTGTTGATTAGATGAGTGAGCTATATGTTCCGGATATTGTATTTTTTTCATTGGGTTCAATGAACGATAGTTTCATATTATGATCCAAATTTTACTTCACCCTTCTTGGAATGGGTTATTGATATTAGTTATTACTCGAGTATTATTGAGAAAAAACTTACACTCATATAAGTAAAGTATTCAGAACATACTATTCTAGAGATATTAAGAAATTTTTAGGTATTGTGTCTATGATTTAGGTGGATCATGGGAGATGAATTTGGTGCTTGTTCATTATTAGAATAAATTAATTCAACAGAAAATGATTCAGATGGGATCATAAGAGGCACTCTATGAGTGACAAAATAGGTTTATATAGTGTTTGATGGAGGCTGATATTACAAGTTTTTTGGAACTAAGCTTCCTATAACAAACATCAGTACATTTTAGTTGATTTAGAAAAGTATGTCCACATTTCAGAGTTGGATGATTTTCTATGAAAATCAGTGATGTAGATCTATTGTGTTATCATTTGGTTATTCTGTGAGTATTCAAGTGTTATTAAGGTTGATTCACTATAATATTTGGATGAAGAGAATGTTGGAACCAAGGAATGTGAGGAAATTAGAAACAGTAATGTATATTAGACTGGTGGAATATTTATTGGTTATTTTATAGTGGTATAATGGTATGCATAATGTGTTCCATTTTTCACGGCTTCAGTAGTAATGGGGGAACCTATCTTGTGATTAATGAAGATGATGTTGAGCTTCATGTTAATGCATCCTTTAAGGAGGAATGGGTTCATTTTGTGGATCATTGTTAGAATGTATTGTGGAAAAAATTAAGCCACTAGATAAACTATTTCTGGGGAATGGTAATATTTGGGAAGAAAAATTGGTGATGGAGACAGATATGCAAGCCTAGTGTCCGGGCCACTTTTCTAATCATCATAGTGAATATTGTGAAGAGTGGTTTGATGATGAGACATTATATGGTGGGTATTTTGTATGGTCCTACAAAATATCTATGGTATATCATTATATAATTATTTTTTAAAAATATTTATTTTTGTTAATAAAACATTTTTGAAATATATAATGTGTCTCAAGGGTGTTCTGAGTTTTTTGGACATGAAAATTGAGGAAAAAGGTCGTGTAGTGTATGTTTCATGCTTGGTACATGGTTAGTAGTCACCATTCTACCAAAAAATTCATTATTTATTGAGGGTTGCATGGTTTGAATAAAACATGAAATGGGTAACGAAAAACAGTTTGATATTAGATAGTACCTACATTCATATTCTGAGTATAGTTTTTCAAACTGCATGGGACCACCATGTAACTATGAATCCTATCCCCTCTTGAATAGATTGTGGCACATAGTTGGAGCATGTTTTAGCCTTCCATGTGTTCAAATAGTGTTCCCCATTAAATGTGTAATTTTTTACTTTTCCCCCTCATGCCATAAATTTTATAACAGATTATTTCCTTCATTTCATATTCTTATAACAATAAGGATTATCAAAAAATACCTAATCCTCCTAATGATAAATATCCTTTGTTTTAGGCCATTTGTTGGACTTTTGGTTGGTAATAAATGAACTATATTATTATAATAGTCATAGTAATTCTCTTTTTCTAATTTTGGTTTCTGTATTTTCTTTTATTCTTATGAATCCCTAAACAATATATTTCTATAATATCTTATTTTGGGGATTGAAATGGTGTTTAAATCAGTGTAAATGGACAAGTATTAGTATTTTTTTCATTATTGGTTTCGAGGTAGAAAATACACCTATGATTTTTTTATCTTGTTATATATTTATGTATAAGTGGATGTGAATTGATGGGGATGTATTTACCTTTTGGATTTTGCTATTAGAAATGGAGAATTTGTTGGGTAAATATTTAAATAAACCCTGTAGAATACACATGTTACATATTGAGGTTTATTTTACTAAGTCAATGTTAACTCATTTCATGTTCCACTTATTGAACACGAGTGTTTAAATGTTAATTTTATAATCAGTTTTTATGAAATATAACCCATAATAAGTGTTTTGAAATTTAGTTTTGGTTATTAGTTGAAGACTAATTGTGATTGTATAAGACGTCAGGTCGACATATAATGTTTTTTGGAATATTGGGAATGTTCCAAATTAATTAAAGTGAAAGAGATATGAGTCATATGGTTGTAAATGATAATGAAAACTTGGGTAAGAAAAAAATTGTTTTATGTATTGATTAGATGCTGAATTTTGAAGGTTATCTGTATCTTTTTCATTAAGATAATTTCATATGGTTTTTCTGACGAATAGTTTATAGATTTTGTGAATATAGATTCATTGTATTGGGTGTATTGAATGATGTTCTATGGTTTTTGGTCTAGTTACACTAATGATCTAAACCCAACCCAGTAATGAATTGGTTAGGTAGTTAGACAATGACTCTATGCCCATAATCATTTCATTGGATGAGCCTACATGGACGTTGACTCCAAGTAATGTGTGATGTATTTATTTTGTGAACTTATTTGCCTTGTGGGAATGAGATCTTTACTTTTTTTCCTTATATATAGTAGATGGATGACCTGGTTTATTATGTTACAAATTAATTTTCTAATCAATGAATTATGTTATGTTTATAGTTTATGTTAATAATCATAACCAGGGTAATCTAATATATACATTTTTTCTTGAAATTCGTTAGTAGATGAATGAAAAATTTGTTTAAGGTAGATATTTTTTAGAAACCTTTTGATGTTGTCAACATATTTGTAATCACACACATCTCATGCCACCATTGGGTAACTAAGAAGATTTCATGGTTGCATTTCTGAAAAAAAGGAAATGGACCTATGCTAGATGGTTGATTTGGATTCGGATGTGCATGGAGGAGGGGACCAGACATGATGTATGAACCATATCTTTTTGGATTTTTGTTTTTTATTTATTTTTGGTTTTCCTTACACATAGCAATGTCAGACATGAAATGGATTGTTCTAAATTTGGTTTTGAAAATTATCCCAGTTTTGGGAAATGATTAGTAATTCTTGTTGTTTTTTATTATTTTATGTTTATTTATATTTGTTATATGATGTTTCTTACTCTGATGAAGCGGGAAAAGTCACCCGAAGATATCTATTATACCATCGATAATAGTGACCAGACTCTAGAATATGGGGATCCACACCTGAGATAAGGTGGAGACATAACTCGGGGACCTAGTTTACTGGCCTATGGGATAAAGACAGTACATTGGTCACAAGAAATAATGTTAAAAAAGAGCAATGCAATATTATATTATTAGTATCTGTTAAATTTTAGTAACAATTATACAATATATAAATACTACGATATTTATCAATTTAAATTTCTATTATTATGATAATAAAATAATAATATTAAAAAAAATAGTCAATATTATGTATTTTAAAAAACATTTTAAAATAAATATTTAAATTATAATTTTTTTAAATATTTTTATAATAGTATATGTTACATCAATAAAGGAACCAGTAAATTTACAATCCTTAAACTATGCAATTTTGTTAAAATATATTAAAAATTAATACTTTTCAAAAATGGTGTTTTTGAAATAAAATAGTTTCCCCATATATTTTTTAGTTATTATTAAAAAGAAATATATTAATTTAAAAAAAATTAATATTTTAAATATTATATTATTTTTGAATTCAATATTTAAAAATTAGACTATGTTATATTTTTAATTATTTTCCAAAAATAAGTTATCTTAAGTTTAATAGTATAAAAATATTGTTTTTCCAAAATTGTAACATTTATTACATTATAAGTATATATAAAAGACCAAGAACCATTTATAAACATTTAAATTCCAAAATGATAATAATATTAATTATAAATACAATGGTTATGTTTATTATAAATATATCTCAACATAAAAATGTAATATTTTAAATTCTAATGTAAAAGTATGTAGGGGTTTAATTTAATTGAATATTATTTTAGAAACATTCAAGGATTGATTAATTCTATGTCCATAATAAAGTAATTTTTTATACAACAATTTTTAATTAAGAATATAAAAATATGATAATTCGACCCATTAAAATAATTATTTTTTTTCAAACCACATTTCCCAGAAAAATTATTCTCAGACATTTGGTGTATTTTTTTAAAATTTCATTTTTATTCAATGAGAAAATTTAAATGAAAAAATATGCCTTTAAAATTTTAAATATTAATGTTAAAATAAGTGTAAAATTGTATATTTTAATTTCAGATAATAATATTGAACACTATGGACAACAATTAATTAACCTAATACGAGTGAAAATGGAAAAAATTATTTAATAAGAAAAAAACCATTTAAAGGCATGATTCACTAATGTTATTTGAGTAATGTATGTACATAAAAGAAGATAAAATAATCATTTATTCACATTCCAAACAGTTACCCTTTAATAATAACATTATATTAAATAATATTTAATTATTTCTTCCCAAATTTCAATATACATCCAAAATAAAATGGAACAAAAACACCAGATACAAATTAAAATTGAATTTATTTATAAATTAAATAAATATTTTTACTCTTGTAACCCTAAAAAAGTAACATAAGGTTATATTAACCAATATATAGTTTAGGGATTTCATTTTTAAAAATATTTCTAATAGAAAACTGAATCTCTTAAGGTAACTATTATCTACTTCAAAATCATTTCTTCTTAATGGTTATGTTATAATAACTTTATTAAAAACATAATATATTTAAATAAAATATCTATTATACCATGATTTTTTTTAACTTAAATTAGAAACCTATATATCATCATTCAAATCTACTATTAACTATAAAATTATGTCGATCGTCTGTATGTGAAAAATACCACCTCCATGAATCGACATCTTCTATTTTCATATTTGCCTATCATGGATGGTTATAATGATTGATAATTTTGTTACATATTTTATATAATTTATATTTAATATTTTGAATTAAAAACATAAAATTTAATTTCAAAAACCCTCTAATTTTATGATGCATTAAAACATCCTACCTATGGACTACTACCTCCAAAAATGTGATGTTTTCATCTTTTCATATATTCCTCTTTTATTTTTTCCAACACATTTCATATATGATTATCCAAATTAATATATTATTAATAATTTAGTACTATATTTTAATAGTGATATATATAAATTCATTTCCCCTTAATAATACTTTCCTATTAATATTTTTTTATTTTTGTTATTCTAAATTTAACAACCAACAAGAAGGATAAAATAAATGTATATCCTTGGTGAATATAGAAACAAAATTCATGGTCATATTGGATAAAAACAACAATATAATTATATTTATGATTGTGGAAATATATTTATGAATATTTTATTTCATAACTTAAGAGTAAACTCTCATATTATATTTACCCATAAAAATGGAACGTTTCATTTTTTCTGTTCCTGAATAGAGTCCATTTTTGGATCATATTGGATATATATATATATATATATTAATAATAGAAGAGTGAATATAATAAAGATCACGAAATATTTTTTAATAAAGTAAAATTTCAACACCTTTGTCCATTTTCAATATTTTAAATAATTACAGAAAAATTGATCCCAAAAATCAGAGTAACCAATATATGAAAAAATAGAATAATAAATAAATAAATAAATAAAATAGATAAAACATGAAATATTATATATTGATGACAATTTTTTATAATAATTCTATAAACAACCATAGATTTATTATGTATGATGACCCGTGATTTTAGACAACAAATTATGACCAATGTATGGGGTTTATGCCTCAAGTGTAAATTTTTAATACATATTTATTATAATTTAAAATTATAAAATTAATAAGATTTCATTAATTATTAACGAATTTATTTTAATATATTAAACTAATTAATGTTGTTTTATTAGTCCTACCTTGTCATTATTAATATGGAATCTAATTCAAGGCAGACAATGTTTGTATGGTTTTTTACAAACATAATTACCTTCAATTGAATTACAATCATTATTATGAATATTTATTATTTAAAGATAAATGTATAATAAATAATGAGTATCTTATAATTACTTTCCATGGTATTTTCTATGGTTTTCAGACACATTAATTTTTACATCCTGATTATATGAATCATAACTAAAAATTAATCTTCTTGTAAGTGTTTCATGACAGTAATTTTTAATTAATTGGACATGATTATTTTTACTCAACAATATTAATTTATAAGTTATATATATTACAAATTTTTCATGTCATATAATTAATTATCCTCCGTTAGTTGTGTGTGATGTTCCATTTAAGACACGTTCTCCTTCAAGGGAATATATTTAAATTTTACTCAAAAGGAAAGGGTTTGTTTCCTATTATATTTTGATGTCAATGTTCTTTTGGAATGATTACCCATCTATGGAATTTATATTATTACTAAAACACCATTTTTTTTATTCATCGTTTTTTAATGTCACCTAAATATTTTACTTTATACTAGCACATATTTTAATTGATTGGTTATTTTGAGTGAAATTATTCTAGTCACTTATTTGAGGATGGATTTCTACCAATTCCATGTATTCATTCATTGAATGATTTTCCAAATTTCCTAATTTATGACTCAATAATTTATTGAGTTAATTTTCAACTAGATTATCATTATTTTAAAAAATTAAATAAATATTTAACACTTCTCATATTACTATTTTTATTATATTGAAAAATGATAATACTTTTTACATTTTTCATTTGAACACATCATCATATCATATTATTTAATTTCTAGGAATTATTATTAATTACCCATAATTAGTTTTTGAAATAACAAATTATTCTCCTTTATTAATTTAATATTACTATAATCATATTTTTTTCAAATAGGTCATGTAATGTTCTTATTTAAAAAATTTATACCTAATTATTTTAATTTTTTTAATCTAAATCAATTTTCGTTCACATACATTATTATACATCATGTATATTACTTAAATGTTACCATCAATCTTCATTCTCTGGATGGATTATCAAATATCATTTTATTTTAGAGTATTGATTCATCATTTCCATTGAATTTCCAAATCATTACTGGTGTATAACCTCAATAATTTATACAAATGATTTTGTCATATATTATTCTCTATAATACTATAGAAAATCGTTATATATCATTATCAGTAAAAAATTGGATTTATTAAAGTATCCTACCAGTTGTTTTCATACAATATATATATATATACATAAAAATTATTTTAAATCATAAGGCATATCACGAACACATTATATGTGGTGATTATACATTTCATGGTATTCTTCAAATTAAAAATTATATCCCCTATTGGATTCATATAGAAATGAAAAAAATAAGGAAAAGTTCATATTCTTAGTAAGGATTAGTATACAGGGGAATCTCATAAAACATAAAAAAGTCATAAGTGATACGGTAGGTATAAATTAACATTATTATGTATAATATATTGAAAAGGGGATATTCAATATACATGAAAATAAATGAAAACATGGAGAAAAAAATCATTGGTCATATCATAATTGGATTCATAATATCTCACATAAAAATATTCTGGTAGGGACATTTTATGAGAAAATATCACGTTATAAAAGATGTTTCTACAAAACACCACTTGTTTTGACTCATGATACATGTCAATGCCTCAAGGAACTATATAATAATAATCCCACCTATCAACTGATTGAGTAAAATTCATATTCCATAAGTCATTGATACCATTAATAAAATTCCAATATTAATATTTTGTTGAATTAGAACATGTATATATATAATGAGATATAAAAACAAAATCTTACCCATTCAGTATAATAATTTTTATTTTATAGAGAAAATTATTAATTAATAATATATAGTATTGGGTTTTATCGAGGTATTATGATGTAATATTATTAGATTAATATAGGAGTGAGTGTCCTTCTAATGTGATCAGTTATCAATGAAAGATAATAATTTTATTCTATATAATTTATTTGAAGGAGACCAAGGATTTTATTGGAATATAATTTTTTATTATGAATAATTAGAGTTAGAATACTCAAAATCATATCCACTATTAATGTATATCAGGTGTGTGGCCTTGCATTAATTCGTCACGAATAAAGATGATGATTTGGTCAATGATGAAACTAATTTTTTACGGTTATTAGAAATATGTGAATTATTACGAGAGAATATTGCACAATCTATTAACCCTATTGGGATGTATTTTCTTGGAATATTTTGGTCATAGTGAATCATTTTTTTAAATGAGGTGTGAATATTTGTTCTTCCAACTCTAATAATTTATTTGGACTATCTTATATAATCCTTCTAAGTGTTATGATAGGGAACATTGTTTATATATATGCATTTATGGTTAAATAAGTCTATGAAATATGAATTTATATTTAAGGAAGTGAATAATAATTGAAAATTATTTATACTGAAGTACATAGAGGAAAAAAATATATTAATTACATGATTAATACTAGAATATGGGAATATATTTTGAGTTTTTAGGAATTTTTGAGAAATGATTTTAATTTCATTGATCCTTAAAATTTTTCGATGTATATTTTTAGTCATATCTTCAAATAGAAAAACACCTAATAGCCACCAATGGATAACCATCAAAAACTATTGTTGGGAACCGAGGTTCTACCCCAATGGGATGTAATTTCCATTGAATAAGACATTGGGAAAGAGGTTGTGTAAAATTTATCTGATCTCACTCCCATGTGTAATGATATTTGGGAAAATTATATGGCCACAAATATAGATGGGTGAATGGTGGGAAACTGTTGTGCCTATGGGCCAAATCTCGTGTGGTGTGAGCTATATAGGTATGTGGGCATTTTCCCCCTATAGGTAGCTAAAAATAATGGAGAAATACATTAACTAATAAAACTTATCCTCAAATGTAATGACCCGACCCTAGTTACCCAGAGTGAGTGCTATAATATAAAACATTGGCATGATCGAAAGGGATTAAATCCGAAAAGACTGATTAGTTTAGTATCATTTGAAGTACTAGATTCACACATAAGTTTTACATTACATCATGAAAAAAACAACAACAATGTTTTGTCCCCTATGACCACACTTATATCCCTTAGCCTATCCCTTCAGTTCAACCATTAAATACTTCTTCATATCATGGGGAAAATGAAACATTGAATGAAGTGAGTTCAGATGCTCAATAGGGATAAAGATACAATAGAAACATTCCTAAATAATAATAATCATTTGAGGTAATGTATAAGACTAAAAAAGCCTTTTTTAAACTTAAACATCAGATTAATATGGAAAATATAATTCAAAAATAATTTTATTTACTTATTCACATGTATATTCTATTAGTCGAATAATCACACGTCTTATCAACAGCCAATTTCATAATGATGGAATGCATAATACCGGACATCATAACCACATAGACAAGGCCTCATGAAAAGAAAAAAAAAATTTTGTCAAGGCCTTGTTTACATACAATTGTTTGTCCCATGATTCCTATCTATGATTCGAGGAGATATAGTGGGCTCCACCTGTCACTTACTAAGTCCAATGCATTCCTCATATGAAAAGATAGAAACAAAACATAAACATTCGTATTAAAACTATTATAGAAAATGTTAATACTTTATCTATAAACCATAAATGGTTTAAAAATAACACATCCATAGTCAAACATATCACAAAACATTTAATACAATATCATAATAAATCGACTTCAAACAAGTGTAAAATCCATCAATAGTTGTAAACATAGATGAAATCTAAACTATTTGAGAGAAATATCTCATTCAATTTTAAAATCATTTAAAATTAAAATAATTATAAAATAAAACATTTATTTTAAAAATATTCTTATAATATTGTAAGGGATGCTTCGATGGTTTTAAAATGGTGGAAAATATCTACACTATTCTGATAAGTTAAGAAAACATTTTTTTCCTTAATTTTGTCATAATGGTATTAAAAGACATTGTTTGGAAAATGAAAGAACGGTTTCTTTATAAAAATTATATAAAAAGTCAGAAACGGGTATAAATGACTTTAACCCATCATCTAGTAAATATTAAAAATGTTTTGAAATACATTTTTATGAAACGTGGATGTGGATAATAAAGAGGTCCTAGTAGATACTCACGTATAAACAAACTCGAATAATGAAGAGATTGTAGAATTAACCCTTTCCCTGTAATGTTCATTGGTATAGGGTATGTTAACGTCTGGTGTAATATATAAATCATTGTTATTAAATTATATAATAAACACATACATAAATATTATATCATATCTAATCTTCAAATATTTATTTTTAATAATATTTATGTAGTATCATTGTTTCGGGTGTTAATTGATTCATTTTCATTTATATGCATGGTTATTAAAGCCATGTTTTTCATGGATAAGTTGTATTTGATTCTATTCTGGAATTTTATTATGTTCTTAAACATGAATTTTAATCATAAAATGAAAATTTTTCATGAATGGTTATGATGGGGTATGAATCTTATCACCTTCATGGATATGGAAATCCGTATGTATTCTCGAGCGACAATATCATTCTATTGATGGTGAAATCATATGTAATTGTATGGTATGTACTATATAAAGAATAATTAAAATTTAAAATTTAATATATAAATCAGTTATACTCATTATTATACTGATCCAAATAATGAATTTTTTGAGTAACAAACTACACCACGAAGTGGGGACGGTAAGTTGTACGCAGGCACGTTTGGTAACTTTTAATTCATAGGATGAATAGAATAATGATTTTGGTTGTATAATATTTATAATAACATAAAATTATTTATAGGGTATTGGCGTTATTATTTTTTTATGGAAACAACAATTAAAGAGGATGTGGAAGAAGATAATAACTTAGAAAGAGGTGGTGAAATTATTACATCTTTTTCAGGTGTTTTCTTTTGAGTTGATAAAAAATTCTCTTTAGGTTGGCTTTCTAATCAATGTAATGGGTCTAGGTCAAAGGGATGGTAGATGGATGTATATATGAGTAGCGTTTGGCTGAGCCAAATGGATTTGGATGTATGATTTTGGGAGAAGGAGAAGTATCCTTTTATAAGAGAGATGAGGGTCACATTAGGAAATGATTGAAATATTATTTTATTATATAACAATATTTGGTTTATAATTTCTATAAAATGATTTGTTTCGAGGCTAAGGTTTGGATGGGTCAAGATCCTGTCTACTAATTGGTTTTAGAACGGTTTAGTTAACTCTAATAACGTTATCATTTAGATTTAACGCTTAGATAAATAGTTTAACTTTTACCATGTATTCTTGTATTATAATAATAAATTGTTAATAATATCACTATATAAACCCACAATAACCCCATTTGGTTCATTATTTTCATATATAACTATATTTATGTCTTTTTACCTAACCATTTATTTATAGGAATATAATTTCAATTAATTATATAGTATTTGTTTCAAAAAAATATTTATGTAAATTTTGATACTATTTCCTTTTTTTGGGAAATTCATAACCACTCTATCACTTCAAAAAATTTATTTAATCAACCCTAACATGTCATATTAACCTATAAAATTATTGTAATTCACAAAAAGTCTCAATTTAAAATTATTTTGATATATATAAAATCAATTATTTTAATATTTCATTAATAAGTTAATTACTGCATCATTATTGTATCATAAATAAATTTAATTATATAATGTCTAAAAATTATAAATAAAATACCATTATGTTGGAAATATTTTTAGCTTTCTAATTAATATTTTTAGTCTAATTTATCTTTTTTATAACCCAATATTAAAAATTTTTTAGTTATTAAACATTCTATTTAACAATTTTAACTCCTCTAGAAATAAATTAATAATAAAAGTCTTAATATAATACAATTAGATGAAAAGAATATATTTTTTTCATAGGGTTGACTTTAGACGGAAAAAAACATATCCAATAGAATTACAACATGTTTTAGGGTAATTATAATATCATTTTTAACATTGATTACCTTGTCTATTTTTAACAATGGTAAATAAAGTCTATAGATACTATTCACCAAAAATTATCTTCATCTTATTGAACCACATTGTCCTTACTGATTTCAACAGTGTATCTCAGATTCTTCAAATTCAACTCACTAAAGGAAAAAAATTATGTTTTATGAAAATTGGAAAATGCTCCAAGAAGGTGGGAAAAGAGGGAAAAAAGTTCAATAAAAATTTATATATATGATATTATTAAATAATTACTCCAATTAAATACATTTAACATATATAAATTTTATGTATCTATTTTTACCTACCATAAATTTAAATAAAATAACTAATTATTAAAACAAAAGTTCGGTTTTAACAAATAACACAGTGTATTTTTACTATTCATCCAAAAATAAATGTTTTTCGAAAAATAACAAATATTCATCCTATGATACTTTTGTTATTCTGAATCCAAACATGAATTCCATTTTGTTAAATAAAATTTATAAAATTTCAAAAAGTGGGTATTAATATTTATAACGTCAATTTTGATTGGTCGTGGTGTGTTAAAACACCATGTTGTGTACAATGAAATATATTGCATTATTCATAGTGAAACGTACCGTGGAAGCTTGGGGTGTCACATTCTCCCCTCATTCAAGTAACATCATCCTTGAAATTTCTATATTATTAATACATAAAAATATTTGGGTGGTTCTTTATCATATGTTTCTCGGGTTCCCACATTGCATCTTCCATATTTTGGTTTCTCCGTAGAACCTTTACCAGACGAGCCGCCTGATTTCTCAAGATATTTTCTCTTCTATCAAGAATTCTGATAGGATCTTCACAATAAAACAGGTCAGGTTCTAGTTCAATTTCATAGAATTTGAGTTCATGTGTTGGGTCAGGCTTTTATTATCTCAACAGTGATACATGAAACACATCATGAACTTTGGAGAGACTTAGCGAAATTTCTAAACAGTAAGTTATGACCCCAATTCGATCTAGAATTTCAAAAGGTCTGATGTACCAGGGACATAATTTACCCTATTTACCAAATCGTATAACTCTATTACATGGAGATAACATCATGAAAATATGATCTCCTACTATAAATTCCAAATCCTTCCTTCGGTTAACGGCATAAATATTTTTTCTACTTTGAGTTGCTTTGATGTGGGTTTGGATAACCTTCACCTTTTCCATTGTTTCCTCAACATGCTCTGGGCCTATGAGTTTTCTTTCACCAACTTCATTCAAACAAGTCGGTGTGTGACATATCTTTCCATATAATGCTTCATATGGTACCATCTGAATACATGAATGGAGCTATTGATATAGGAAAATTCAACAAGAGGTAAATACTAATCCAACATACCATAAAGTAATATGAGAATTATCTCAACATGTCTTCTATTGTTTGAATAGTATGTTCTAATTTTCCATCAGATTGAGGGTGGTAGGAAGTGTTCAAACGAAGTTTAGAATCCAAGGACTTCTGAAGACATTTCCAGAATATTGATGTAAAATGGGGATCACAATCAAAAAAAATGGATAGGGGTAGTCCATGAAGTCTTAAAACATCATTGATATAATGTATCTATATATGTTTAAGTGGTAAATCTTCGATTATAGCTTGAAAATGTGTTGACATGGCAAGACGATCAATAATTACCCATATTGAATCATTCCTTCTAGGAGTCTTTGGTAGTCCCCTGAAAATATCCTTAATAATATCATCACATTTCAACTAAGGTATGGGTAGAGGTTTCATGACTCCCCAAGGATGCAATGTTCCAAACATAACATGTTGACACACCATACATATTAACACATAATCAGAAATATCCCTCTTCATGTTGTCCAATAAAAACTATTCCTATAAATATCTATACATCATAGTGCTACCAAGGTGCATAGAGAAATTGGGGCAATGAGAATCATCCAACAATTTTCATTTTTGATCAGGTATACCAGGGACACAAATTCTCTTCCCAAATTTCAAAATTCCATCTTCATATACATATTCAATCAATCTCCCATCATTCACATCATTAATTTTTTTTGAAACTCCTCAACATCAGTCTGAGAACTTTTTTCCTTTCTAGCAATAATGGTTTGGAAACAGATTGAAAATGTGTTTATGTTTCACCTTCCATGATTATTCCCTGGTAAATTTTCACTATATCCATGAATATTGGATCCCATTCAACTCTCATATTGTTCAAAATACCAATATCCTTTCTACTCAAAGAATCTACCACATTTTTTTCCATCCCCATGTGGTAGTGTGTTGTGTAATCATAATCATTGAGTAGTTTAATCCACCATCTTTTCCTCATGTTGAGTTCTATTTGTGAGAAATTATACATCAAAATCTTGTGATCAGTATATATCTCACAATTTTTAATAAATAGGTTGTCTCTCTATATCCTCAAAGAAAATATTATAGCTGTAAACTCAAGATCATGAGTGGGATAATTTTTTTAATGATTTTTTAGCTGTTGTGATGCATATGAAATAACTCTATCATTATACATAAAGACACAACAAAATCCATTCGTTTAATCATCACTATAAAAAACAAACCCATCATTCCTCGATGGAACAGCCAAGATAGGATCATTGACTAATAATCTCTTCAGTTCATCAATAAAATTCTTCACACTCTTTCTTCACCACAAATTTAAACCCTTTACTTGTGATATTGGTTAATGGGTTAACCAATAAGGAAAAATTCGGGACGAGACATCGATAATAACCTACTAACCCAATAAATCTGGGTACATCAGCTATACTCATTGGTGCTGGACATTCTTGGATTGCCTTGGTCTTTGAAGGATCGACAGAGATTCCATCTATAGTGAAAATATGGCCAAGAAAAGGAATATCATAATTCCAAAATTCATACTTGCTAAACATCCCATATAAATCATTTCATCTGAGGGTTTTCAGAATAGTGCATAACTGATTATTATGATCCTCATAGATTTTTTATTATACCATGATATAATCAGGAAATAACACTACAAAATCATAATGATATTCCTTAAAAACATTATTCATTAGATCCATGAAAATAGAGTGTGCATTAGTCAGTCAAAAAAGAATTATTTTAAACTCATAATGCCCATACCTAGTTCAAAATAATGTTTCCTGAATGTATTCAATATTCACACACAACTAATGATATCCAGTTCGAAGGTCAATATTTGAAAAATATTGATCTCCTTGAGGTTAATAGAATAAATCATCAATTCAAGGTAGGGGAAACATTTTTTTCATTGTTATAGCATTGATCTCTCTATAGTCAATGTACAACCTAATAGTTCAATCTTTTTTTCAAAAAGAATATGGGTTCCCCATTGAAAAACATTAGGTTTAATAAATATTTTATTAATCAATACCTCTAGTTGTTTATATAGTTCCACTAATTCTACAGTGGACATTAAATAAGGGGTCCCTGATATGGGCCTTGAACTAGGAATTAAATAAATAGGAAACTCAATTTCTCGTTCTGGAGGATTTCTGGGTAAATCCACTAGAAACACATCAAATATTCATTTATAATAGGTACATACTCTATTTGAATATTATTGTTCTCACCCATATTTATTTCATTCTCTTCCTCCCCAATAAATGAACATAGTAGATCTAATGGGGATGGATCTAGGTAAGAATTAGGTGGTGAGATTTCTGCTCAAAACCCAAGTTACTCCTTATAATCATCGTAAATTCTATTCCATTAATTCTTATAATAAATTCTCACATCATAGTCCGAAATCCAATACATTCTAAGATTTATATCTAATTCATTCATGGGTATGAAGATGATATCAGTATAAAAATAAAATTTATATGACCTAATGGTAACTGATTCCCAAAACATTTTTGCAATGATACTTCCCTTAAGAGTTATGACAGAAAAATATCTTAATAAATCAAATTATAAATATCTATTTTTATTAGCAAACTGGGAAGATATGAAACAATGCGATGATCTAGAATCAAATAAACCATTGTCTAAACATGAGGAAACCATTAAATTACCATCCACCGCGTCTTTTATAGCATCAACCTCAATAGTAGTGATCAAATAAGCTTGACCTTACTCTCTTGGAATTTTCTATGGTAATTTTCCTTGGTTCTTTGGAAATTCATTTGAATTATGACCCTTTTCTCTACAATCTTAAATTTAACAATGATAGCATCTTTCTTTCCCTTGAAATCATGATCTTGGTGGATTTTTACACCACACTTGTAACAGAATCCAATTCTCATTAGGCAGTTACTAGGGTGATTATTCACATATTTACTACAGGATGGATATTCAACTTTTCCCTTCTTCCCATTATTTCCATTTTTAGAGTGTTCAACAGATATCTTATTTTTTTTCTTTTTTTAATGTCGTAAGACATAGATAATTCCTTTTTAATCTTTATAGTACATGAATCAATATCTCGGTTTTATGAGAAGCATTATGATACTAATGATCGAAGGAGAAATGGTTTTAACACATCAAATATTGGATCAATCGTACTCCTAGGGTTATTTATATAATCTTTATTATGACTTTCTATACTTGTAATATTAGCCTCATACTTTACAACATTCTCATTCTCCTTTTTCCTGAGACTCTAAAATTGTCATTCCATATCCTCTTAATGGTCATGAGAAAATTATTTTTCAATGAAATCCTCATTAAAATCCCACCGTTCTATATTTGATACTTCTTCATCTTCCTCCGTGTTTTGAATTAATGACCACCATTGATCAGCATGTCCCATGAGGCGATAATCATTAAGGACAAATTTTTCCCTTTCGATACTCCCCAAGTCATGAAATATATTCTCTAAGGAACATATCCATTTCTTAGATATATATTTATTTGTATTACAAATGAATGTGGGTGGTTTTTGACTCATGATACGGTCCATCATTGATCCTATTCATTGTGGAATAGAGTGCTCCAAACAGGTAATGTTATTATTCATAACCTGTTTAAGGTGTCCTAGTATAGTGATAAGATGATCAACAAAAGTTGAATCACCTACTCAATTATAATTATCTTGAGGAGGAGGAAAATCCATACATGGATTACATGCATTGATACATTTTCCATTCATTTCACTAGTCTCTATTTCTAAACAATGGCATACACTAGATTTGTTTATTATTCGCAATACATACTTCCAAATTTGAAAAACTGTTAACATACGTCGAAATGTTTATGGATATAATCCATCATCATAAAAAAATTTCTTTTAGGAGGTATATACTCAGAAATAATTCATATTCATTTGTAACAAATTTGAATTGTCCTATGAAAACCCACAAGAAGTTTCATAACCAAAAGCGCAGCAAGTCCCGTTCTCATGTACTGGGATACCCCGAGTCAAACCCAAAATTTCATGTTGGAGTTTTCTCATCTATGTGCATCTGTGCCCGAGCCACCTCTACCTGCTCATATTGAGACATGGATACATTTCTTGGAAATATATTAAAAGATATATATTACCAAAATTCAAGAAAATTGTTCTATACTAATCCTCATCTTCTATCTTAGGGTAATGTTCTCTAATAAATGTTTTTCTAAATCAATCTTCTAAGGATTATACTAAACATCATTTGATATAAAATTTAATTCCCTTACCCTATTTACCTACAATTGGTGCAACATAACATAACATTGGAAAGAAAACAATGGATCAAATCCTAAAATACTGATTAGTTTAGTAGCCTTGAAAGTACTAGATACTTACCTATGGTATACATCAAATCATGAAATTAAAACAACATATAAAAATTTTTCCCATTTTAATACACATACATCCCTAAGCCTATCCCTATAGGATAATTGTAAAATTCTTCTTCAAATACTGGGAAAAATAAAACATTGAATGGGGTGACCTAAGATGCAGAGACAGGATAACAATATAGAAAAAACTTTCATAAATAAGAATATACATTTAATTCAATGTATTAGAAAAAAATAAAATAATTTTTAAACATAAACTTCAGAATAATATACAAAATAAAAATCAAAATAATTCAATTTACTTATTTACATGTTTATTCTATTAGTACAATTTTCACAAGTAATATCAATATCCAATTTCACAATGATAGAATGCATAATGACGGACATCATAACCACTTAGTTAAGGACTCATGACAAGACTAAAAATAAGATTTTTTTCAAGGACTTTTTCCAAGACACTTTTCTTTCTCATGTGACCTACTGATGCATTGAGGAGGTATAGCAGACTCCACCCATCACTTACTAAGACCAATGCATTCCTCATATGAAAAGGTTGAAATATAACATAAACATTCCTAATAAAACTAGCAAACGAAATGTTAATAATTTTACAATAAACCTTGAACAGTAGAAAAATAACACATCCACAGTCAAACATATCACATTACCTTTAACACAATATTATAATAAATCCACTTCAAATAAGTATAAAATCTATCAAAGGATGTTGACATAGATGAAATAAAATCAATAAGAGAGAAATATCCATTTCTGTATTGAAATCATTTAAAAGTAACATAATTATTATATAAAACTGTATTGTTGAAAATATTCATATCAGCTTGTAAGGGAAGCTTCAAAGATGTCATAACTATGGAAAATTGATGCACTCACTATATAATTGTAAAAACATTATTTCCTTAGTTTTGTCGAAAGGGTCACAAAGGACCTTGTTTAGAGAATGACGAAAATATTCCTTTATAAAAAATCTATATGAAGTGAAACATGGGTATAAATTACATTACATTATAGTATAGTAAATAGTAATAATGTTTTGAAAGGCATTTTTAAGAAATACTATTATGGATGATAAAGAGGTCCCAGTAGATACTCAAATATAAACAATCTCAGATAATGAAGAGATTGTAGAATTAACCCTTACCTTGTATTATTACTTGGTAATGGGTACATTAACCTTATTTATAATAGTTAAATAATGGTTATTAAATTATACACTACCCAAATAAATAAATATTGTACCATATATAATCTTCTAATATTGTTTTTTAATAATATTTCAGTAGTATCATTGATTCAGGTGTTAAATGATAAGTTTTATTCTATATTCCTGGTTAAAAAAGCCATGTTTGTTATGGATAGGATGTATTTGATTCATATCCAGAATGATTTTATATTCTAAACCATTATTTTTAATCAAAAAATTAATATTATTCTTGAATGGTTATGATGGTGTATGAATCTTATCGAGTCCGTGGAGACGTTATTCCGTACATATGCACGAGTGACAATATAATTCTATTTATGGAGAAATCATATGAAATTTGATGTTATATCATATATACAGAATATTTAAAATGTTACATTTTTTATTCACATCAGTTATACCTATTACTATTCCAATCCATATAATGAAGTGTTTCTGTAACAAACTACACCACGACGTGGAGGCGGTAAGTTGTACGTATGCATGTATGGTGACATGTCATTAATAGGATGGATAGAATAATGAAAAAGGTTGTATGATATTTATAATTAAATCACATTATGTATAAGGTAGTAGAGTTATTATTTTGGTATGGAAACAACAACGAAATGGGAAGTGGATGAAGATAAAAACATTGAAATAGGTGGTGAAATTATTACCTCTTAATTGGGTTTTGCCTTTTGAGTTTATCAAAAGGGATCCATAGGTTGGATTTATGACAAATGTAATACCTCTAAGATGAAGGGAGGGTAGTTGGAAGGATATTTTAGTATGGGTTGGATGATCCAAATGGATTTGGAGGAGTGATTTGGAGAGAAGGGGGAGTACCCTTTTATAAGAGAGGTGGGGGTCACATTATGAAAAGCATGAAATATTGTTTTGTTATACAATAATATTCAGTTTATAATGGATCTAAAATGATTTATTTGGAGGATAAAGTGGTTATTCTAAGAATACCTTTCAACCAATAGGTTTTAAATAGTTTTAGGTTACTACAATAACCTTATCTTTTAGATTTAACTCTTAGAAAAATAGTTTAACTTCTTCCTTATATTCATGTTTTTTTATATTACATGATTAATAATCACACTATAAAAAGACAAGATAACCCCATGTGTTTCATTATAGATATATCTATCTTTATCTAATTCCTCTGGCTGAACCTTATATAATTAAGAATATTATATCAATTAATAATATAGTATTTGTTTAAAAAAATTATTTATGTCAATTTTGACACTACATGGTATTTTGTTTTCGTGAAAGTCATAACAACATTATCACTTCGAATAAAATTTATTTTATCAACCCTAACATGTCATATAAGGATATATAATTAGTGTAATTTATCAAAAGACTGAATTTACATTTATTTGGATATATATAATATTAGTTATTGTAATATTTCATTATAAGTTAATTACTGAATCATAATTGTATCATAAATAAATTTAATTATTTAATGTCAAAAATTTATAAATAAAATAACCTTATGTATGAAATAGTTTTATCTTTCTAATGAATATTTATAGTATAATTTATCTTATGTATTACCCTATATTAAAAATGGGTTAATTATTAATCTTTGAATTTAACACTTTTAACTCTTCTTGAAATAAAATATTAATAAATGACTTAATCTAATACAGGTGGACCAAAAGGATCATATTTTAATCCTAGTGTTGATTCTGGTTTACAAAAACTTATCCAATTGAATTAGGACATGTTTTAAGGTAATTATAATATCATTTTGACCTTTAATTACCCAATTTACTTTTAACTGGGGTAAATACTAGTTATAAGTTATTATTCACTATAAAATAATTTTATCTTATTGAACCACATTTTACATATGGATTTCAACCGTGACTCTCGATGTTTTTAAATTAAACTCATTGAAGTAGTAAAATTATGTTTTATGCATATTTTCAAATTCTCTTAGAAGGTGGGATAAAGATGGTAAAAATTTCACTAAAAATTTATATATATATTATTATTATAAAATTACTTATATAAATTACATTTTACATATATATTTATTATTTATTTATTTTTACCTAATATAAATTTAAATAAAATAACTAAATATTAAAATAAAAATTCAGTTTTAAACAATAACGCGATGTTTTTTTACTATTCATCAAAAAGTAAAAGTTTTTAGAAAAATAATAAAAATTAACCCTAATCTAATTTTTTTATTTCAATTACCAAAATGAAGTAAATTTTTAAAAATAATATATATATAATTTTAAAAAGTGGGAATTACTATTCATAATGGCTATTTTGATTGTATATGGTGTGTTAAAACTCCAAGTTGCGTACAACGCAAGCTATTGCATTTTTAAAATGGAAACATACCATTAAAGATCGAGGTGTTACATAAAAATATAATGGTTGTGATGTCGGACAATATGAATTAGATATTATTCCTCCATCACATAATGATGGAGAGAAAAAGGAAAATAAAATAATTTTGATTCCAGCCATTAAATTATTCTCTTCAATATTCATCATCGTTGTCCTTCATTTAAGGACCCCATATTCACCATATAACAATCCAAGCCATCTATGGTTAATTCCATAAATTTTTTAAAATAATTATGAAATGATGAGTTATTTGGATTTAATTGATATCATTCTTGAAATCTAACATCTTCAATGCATGTAAAGATTTTGAGAATGTATCTCTACTAAATGGGAACATGAATTTTAGATTAAATATAGAATGGGTGAGTCCCAACTTCCAATGATGACAGGAATATGATAATTTCATTCATGGGAGTATATCACTGAAAAGGATAAATAAAAAAGAATGGAATAAAAAACCATGTTTTTTACATATGTTTGAATCAACCCAAACAATATGTCCATTTATATAAGTTATCAATATTTAATTATTATATGGTATTAGATTAATCCATCAACACGTAATAATAATTTAATCTATGTTTGTGCATGTCACTATCCTCATTTCTTGTACAACGTGATTCACCCATTCAATGGATGTGATGCATATTTTGGGAAGCTATCATTTCACTACTGAATTATAGTATCCAAAAACCCTCTAATTGATGAACACAATGATTTCCATGAAGTATAATATTTCATGATGGATTATACAATGGCCAGTTGACTTGTTTATAGAACACTAATTTTTATATTGAAGAACACGGTTCTGTGAATCCATTTAAGAGGCATGATACTGTTACATGTGTTCACATGGTTTTTACAAACATATTGAAGAAATGTGAACTAATTTATTCCTAAATAGTGAATCATGATGAAGAATATGAATATGGAAAACTATTGTGTTAATTATACAAAGAAACAACACAAATTTTGGTTTCTTGAATAAGTGATTGTGTTTCTATCTTTTATGATTAAGAAGTCTGAATTCAACTGATTTATGTATTAAAATGTTTTGAGATCCAAATTTGTGTTGTGGATTATACAATCCCTTATTTGAAGGAACAACATGGCACATATTCATGTAATAGTATTTAAGATTCTGAATTGTGTTATTTATTGGAATATTAAAATGAGAATGTGGTTTTGGTTCATTAATTCCATTATATACATATAATCATAATAAATACCCCTAAATAAATGATAATCTCACAAAAATAATGAATATAAATTTTTGAGCTATGATTTTTGATTCCATAAAAATCATTCATGACGTATTGTTGAAGAATGTTATGATTATTTATGTTATGTCATTCATATAATAAACAAAATAATGTGTTTCATATCTGAACTTGGTTAATGAGAGGAAATATCCAACATTTAGGGAAGAGAAAATTTCCCATGAAGGCTAGAAACACCAATTATGTCATTATAATAACATATATCTTGATTCATTTGAACAAATATGGGAAAATAATATTTTCGATCTTTTTTTGTGTTGCTGTAACTATGTGCATAAAGACTACTCATGATAGTTCAACATAACATTATTAGTAATGCAAAGAATAATCAAGGTTATGTTTCATCGAAAATTATTGGAGAAGAATAAGAAACAAATTTGTGAACAAATCATAACCAAAACAATAAAAAAAATATTAAATAATTTTTAATAAGTTTATGGAATATTTTGTTTAGAAGGTCACAAGGTAGAGGTACTACTAAGTATCTTAGTAAGTGATGTTCGCCTTTCTATGAAAGTGTATAGGTTGAAATATAAATCCGATGAAATTAAAAGTAAATAATTTGATATAGTTAAAAAAGACATGAAATATTTTACAGTTGTTTGGACACATCAATTAAAACTAGACAATAAATTAAGTGAATATAGGACAATTTCTAAAACAAAAGGAAAAAAATGTTATTTAAGAATTAGGTGGAACATCGTGAAAAATTATCCATAGGTGGAGACTTGAATATTCTGATTCCTGAGTCTTAAAAAGAGAGTCAACACAATGAGTGAGGGAAAAATATACACAATGAAGTTACTCTAAATATAAAAATAAGTGCTCAAATTGATCATCACAAATTATTATTGGTAGAAACAATTTATCATATTATGAGAAATATATTAGTCTTAATGATATCTATGAAAAAAATAGGTAACTCCATATCCAAAATAATATATATGATTCTATGCTAACATGTAGGGAATTAAATTATATAGATAAATTACAGTATGGGGAGAAGTGGCGAGATGATGCATTAAAATTTACACCACATATTGAATATGTAATTTGTGAATAATTTCATAAAATATGAGATGATGAATTCGAATCACATTTCTATACATCCTTAATAATTTGGTTCATTATAGGAATTATGTAGGATTTAATTTTTGATGAAAATTTATATAAAAGGGATATTTTTCATTTCCTATGAACATTTTGTTGTATTCAATTAGTATGGTAAGGATCTAGTATGACATTGATAAATAATATTAATCACAATCCCTAATATGGGAATTGAGAAATTATGAGTAGGATTTTAAATGTATGGTAATATATTAAATACATGGACATTTTTGGTAATATATATCATGTTTTCTATACCAATTTATCCAATAAAGACATTGAGTTGATAAAATATACGCTATATACTTCAAAATTCATGTTATATCATTCTTCTTTAAAAACCATGAGAATCATATAAAAATAAAACATAATGTTTTCATTTATTTTCCAAGAAGGGGGAGAAATGGTATAACCAAACCTAATGAATGTTACAATGAGAACTAAGTTGACATTGACAAGGAAATAAAAAGGGGAGATATATAAGTCCATATTTTCTTTTGTTTTCAAGGAGTTGTCAATATGTGTTTAGATAAAATTGATTATATTATTGATGGTCTAAAAAATTAAATACATGATTCATGGTTTCATTTCAGGAATCCATATGATTCCATTCATTCATATGATATTTTTTATGAACATAACATATCCAGATAAAAATAGTAGTCAGAGCATGAATTAGAGATGGGTTACTTTGAGCTTAAAAATATGAGAATCAAATGATTATTTCATGCATGATAGGAGATCACTAAAGAGGATAAAAAATAATTCATGGAAGAAAAAAAATGTTTTTTTCAGAATACATTTGAATCAACCCAAATGTCATTTTAATGATTTCATTAAAAAGGATTAATTCATTATCATCTGTGAAATCAAACACACGACGTAAAACTAGGATCTACGGTAGTGCGATGAACATTACTCATCACCTATAAACTAATAAGTCCTCAATCAATGTATGTGATCCATATTTTAAGAATCCCACATTTCTCTCTATAATATTTTAACACATTTAGTCCATGAATGAAATATATATCTACTAATTTTATATTATACATAATGGTAATACCATTGGTTGATGACATGGGCATATCACACAAATATTTATCATCAGTAACATTATTCTATGAAGCCATTTGGGAAGTTTAATATACTTACGTGTCTTTACATTTTTTCATGGTATTTTTTAAGGAACCTAAAATTATATTATACCTATACTATTAACAATAAATAATAATAATAAAATTGAAAATAGTTTTGTACAAAATATAAAGAAACAACACCTCATTGTATTTGTGTAAGGGTCCTTGTACATGTGCTTATTCAAACCAAAATTCCACTCTATATAGGTATATCAAGCTGACACATGTATTTAAATGAATTTATAAGAAATTTGGGGTTGATGGTTATAAACACAACCTATGAAAATGAATAACTTGAAACACATGAATGTCATAATGTGAATTCATGGGACTTTAGTGACGACTTTGATTCTTGAGAGCATAAGGTCCATTTAGTGAAATCAAGATTACATGCATTAATAAAAATATTAAAAACTTTTTAAATTATAATTGATAATAACATATCAAAAAAACTACATATATGTTTTAGTGTTTTATATTTCATGATAATCCCACATGAATTGTTATTTAATAAAGTTGATATTATGAGAGTTATTTCTTGTGCATTATATTGAAGCCAGTGTGTTCTCAATTAAAACACGTTTCTTAAGGCTGACTATTCCTCAGTTGAAGAATTAGTTATTTGGTATAAAAGTGTTCTCTGAGACAACCACTCATGAACAAGTGATTATATTTAATTAATCATGGCCAACAAAATGGATCGAGGCCTGTTGAAGTTACATAAACATGTACATGACTCTATTATTTACTAAAAGCACATGGAGGATGATAAAAGAATCATCATACCTTGTATTAATCAATGAACTATGCAGAATGTATACGGTTAGTTCTTGTAGAAGTTGACATATTCTAGTAGAATTTTCCTGAAACTAAGTTCTCAAGGTTGGAACTAGAGAAATAAATATTTTGGCTGGAGATAAAAGAAAACAATTTCTCATAGATGAAACCTGGGTATTTGTATTAACATGTGGAGAGAGTGAATAATATATAACTCAGGGTAGTAAATGTTTTCAAAAAAAGTATGTTTTCTTCCAAACCTATCAAAATATAGTGGGATTATGTCTCTATATTATTACTAATAGACAATATAATAGATTGAGATATTATATTGAGAAAGTTGAGAACCATAATATGTATCACTTGATGAATTCGGAATAATTTTAATTTGTAAAAAATAAACAACCAATTCACCCCTCCCCACTCAGTGGTTAATCTTTCCTGGGGAACATTAGAATCTAAATAAACATTTACATTTAATATACATAATAGTTTTTCCGTGATGAGAAATAATGATTTTTCAATGGTTTTGGGATCTTTTGAATTAAAATAATATGAACATGGGATACAAATATAAACATGTAAATAGAATATATTTTGTAAATAATATTGTAAAAATTATTCAATGTAATTTTATTCATCGCTCCCAAGGAAATTAGTTCTAAATATAACATGAATCCATAGGATGGAAGTAGATTCCGAAAAACGCCACTTATTACTTGGGTACAAATTCATTAAAACCATATATAATGATAAGGTTACAAATATATCATATAATACCCTAAATATGGCCTTTAATTTATATGAAATATTGAATATTCTATTTTTACATCACATAACTAAAATTATGTACATAATAAAAAATATATACCAAAGAGATGAATTTAGAGACAAAATACCGAAACATGTTATCCATACATTTTGAAAAATACATTAACCACCTATATCAAAAACATATATATACTAATTATTTAATTTTGAACCATGATCAAATCCATTTTCACTCACACTCTTCAAAAATATTCTATCAATATAAAAATTCATCCTATTTTCCACATCAGCTGTTTTTTGTTTTGTTCATTCTTACTATATTCATAATATTTATTCAAATATATTCATTATTCTTCCAAATTTCATCATTACATGAAATTAAATTTTTTCAATAGATATTGTTGATAATAATGTATGATGTTTCAAATAACATTCGTGAGTCTTTTTTACACATCTTGGAAGATGAAATGTATAACAAACATGTTTTAGTGAATCTCATTTATGATTATTTTCATAATTAATGAAAATAATAATAATATAACATTAGTAAAAGTGATAAAAAAATAAATTTTTATAATTTTTTTTACATTTTACAGTGTTAAAATATTCAGTCATGATATAATTTTAAAATTGTGTTCATTTGGATTGTTAAATAAACCGAAACATGAACATACCCTTCTTCTATTATTGATTATGAAGTGATTTTGTTTCTTTAAAATTATTCTCGAAGAGTAGTTAAATTTATAAGTGTTAATTATAATGATAAATTATAATTAATTATTATTTTTAAAAATATTTAATGGATATGAAAATAGTACCGAATTTGGAGAAAAAAAATTCCACATTGAATTCATAATATAAATGATTAATTTAATAATGATTTTTTTCTAATGATATCATTTATAGGTTTCCCAATTATTCATAACATGACCCTACTAATATCATAAAGAAAATATTAACCTATTAACCCCATTAAATGATCCATATACAGTGTTTGGTGATGAAAAATAATTGTTCGTTCACATTGTGGTGGCTGTATTATGAATGCACAAACAATGATATCATTTTATTAATGAATGGTATAGATGAATATAAAACTATAATTCATACACTATAAAATAATTAATGTACTTAAATGACACCAATAACCTAAAATTTGTGATCAATGAATACATTTAATGGAATACTATTTGAGTGAAATGAAAAGTAGATGATAATACTGACAGCACAGTCTTGAAATTTCTGTGCATTTACCATTAGAAAAGAAGGACTCATTTTATATAATTGTTAATTGACTATTTTAACATGTTAGATGGTCCATGGTAGATTTTTATAAATTTAAATGTGTAAATTATTTTAATTGGATGGAATTCTTGGACCCTAGTTACCCAGAGTTGTTGAATTAGTACATAAAATAAGCATGAACACAAGGGATCAAGTCGCAAAAGACAGATCAGTTTAGTAGACTTGGATTACTAGAAAGATACATAAGTTTTACATTATTTTTTATGTGTAAAATAAAAAAAATTGGTTTTCCAATGAACCCACTCATATCCCTTATCTTATTCCTGATGTTCAATCATAAAATACATCTTCACATCGTAGGAAAAATAAAACATAAGAAAAGGATGAGCTCAGATGCTCAGTAAGGATAATAATATAGATGAAACTGTCATAAATAAGAATAAACATTATATCCATTGTATTAGACTAACACCCAATAATTTTAAACTTAAAACATCAAAATAATATGGAAAAGATAAATAAAATAATTCCATTTTCTTATTCACATGGATATTCAACTAGTCGAATAATCACTTGTAATTTCAATAGCTGATTTCATAATGATGGAATGCATAATGTCGGACATCAAAACCATGTAGTAAATGTCTTATTCCAAGAAAACAAAAAATAAATTTTTCAATGACTTGTTCCAATACAATAGTTTGTTTCATGAGACCAACCAATGCATCGAGGGGCTATAGAAGGCCTCACCCGTCATATACTACATCTAATGCATTCCTCAAATGAAAAGGTTGAAACATTACATAAACGTTCATAATAGAACTAGCATATGAAATATTAATATTTTTACCGTAAAACAAGAATTGTATAAAAATATCACATCCATAGTAAAACATATCACAAAACCATCAATACAATATGAAAAATTTTATCATAATAAATAAACTTCAAACAAGTGTAAATCCAACACAAAATGTTGACATATATGAAATCAAAATTATTTGAGATAAATATCGCTTTATACTTTGAATTAATTTAAAAGTCATGTAATTATAAAATAAATAATTTATATTGAAAATATTATTATAACCTTCTAAGGGAAACTTCAAAGGTGTCATAACGGTATAATGTAGCTGCACCTACCGTATATGTTTTAAAAACATTATTTCCTTACTTTGTTGAGATGGCCATTACGTACCTAGTTTGGAAAGTGACGAAAGGATTCCTTTCAAAACATTTATTAAAAAGTAAAAAAATTATATAATTTTCTTTAACACATAGTCTAGAAAATAGTAAAATTTTATAAAATACATTTTTATGAAACACTAATGTGGCTGATAAAGAGGTCCAAATAGATACTTACGTATAAACAACCTCAGATAATAAAGAAATTGTAAAAATAACCCTTAAATTCTACTTTTCCATAGTCGAAGGTAGAATAACCCCCAGTATAATGGTCAAATCATTGTTATTAAATTATACACGAACCACATACATAAATATTATATCATATATTATCCTATAATAATGATTTTTTAATAATATTACAGTAGTATCATAGTTTCGGTTGTTAACTGATTCATATTCCATTATATGTTTTATTATGTAAGGCATGTTTGTTATTGATATGATTTATTTGATTCATATACATAATTATATTAAATTATGTGAAAATTATTTTTAATCGTCAAATAAAAAATATTCTAGAATGGTTATGAAGGGGAACAAAATCTTATTTCGTCGTGGAGATGTTAAGCTGTGCATACGAATGAGTGATAATATAATTCTATTGATGGCCAAATCAAATGTAGTTGGATTTTATATTATAAATAGAGAATCATAGACATGTTTTATTTATTATTTTAATAAATTATAATCATTATTATTCCCATCCAAATATTCAATGGATGAATAAAAAACTGCACAACAATGTGGATACTATAATCCGTATGTACGCACGTATAGTAGAATTGTCATTCATAGGGTGGATATAATAATGTATATGGTTGTAAAATATTTATAATAACATAATATTATGTATAAGGTACTTGAGTTATTTTTTTTATGGAAGCAACATTGAAAGAGGAAGTGGAAGAAAAAAATAACATAAAAAGAGGTGACAAAATAAATACCACTTCTTCGGGTGCTTCATTTTGATTTAAACAAAAGAGATCCATAGTTTGGATTTATGATTTAAGTAAGGAATATATTATGAATTTAGGGTAGTTGGTATAATATTTTAGTAGTTTTTGGATGTTCCTAATGGCATTATAAGTGTGAATTTGAGAGAAGAGGATGTACCCTTTTATAAAAGTGCTGAGTGGCACTTTAGGAAAAGCTTCAAATATTAATTTATTTTAAAATAATTCTCATTTTATAATAACACCAAAATAATATATTTCTAGGATAATTTATGTATGGGTAGAAAAATATCTCATACAATAGGTTCTTGTCTTATATTATGTCACTATATTAACCCTATCTTTTTTATTTAACTCTTAGTTAAATAGTTTAACTTTTACCATGTCTTCCTTTATTATTTTAATAAAAGGTTTATAAAATTACTATCAAATTCCAAGAGAACATAAAGTGGTTCAATAATGACATATTTATTATTATATATGTCCTTTGGCTGAAACTTAGAGATTTAAGACTATTATATAATTTAATAAAATAGTTTTTTTAAACACATTTATGTCAATTTTGACACGATTTTGTATTTGGTTTTTTTTAATGTTATAACAATATTTTTTCTTCTAAAAAATACATTTAATATTCCCATAAAAAGTCATATTATCCTAGGAAATTATTATAAAGAATTAAATTATTCAATTTACATTTATTTTAATATTTATAACATCAATTGTTTTAGTATTTCATTAATAAGGTAATTATTTTATTATCATTGTTTCATAAATAAATTTATCTATTTAATGTATGAAAATTAAAAATAAGATAAAATGATGAAGGAAATATATTTATCTTTATAATGAACATTAATAGAGGAATTTTTATTTTATATAACCTTATATTTAAAATTTCATATTTATTAAAAAATTTAATTTAACCCTTTTTACTATTTTAGAAAATATATAATAAATTTCATAATATAATCCATGTATATAAAAAGGGATAATATATTTTTCCTGAGATATATTTTGGTCTAAATAATCATATACAGTAGAATTAGGACATGTGATAGTGTAATTATAATATCATTTTTTTCTTTTAACTACGCTATTTAATTTTACCCGTGGTAAATAAAATTCAAAAGTTAATATTCACATAAAATTATTTTAATTCTTTTGATCCAAATTTTACTTATTGAAATCTGCAAATTTTCTTGGAATTTATAAATTCAATTCACAAAAGTAGTAAAATTAATTTCTTTTAATTTTCAAATGTACCTAGAAGGTTGGTAAATGACATTAAAATTTTCAATAAAATTTTATATATCTAATATAATTATAAAATTACTTAAATGAATTACATTGAACTAATATAGGTATTATGTATCTATTTTTACTTCAAAATAAATTTAAATTAAAAAAAAATATTAAATTAAAAAGTCATTTTTGAACAATAATGCAGTGTTTTTCACTATTCATAAAAAATTAATTTTTTTAGAAAAATATCAATAATTCACCCTAAGATAAATTTGTTATTCCCAATCCAATATTGAATTCCATTTTGATAAATAAATTTTCTTAAATTTCAAAAAGTGGCTATTATTATTCAAAGATGCTTTTTAAACAAATATTTTGATTGGTCATGGTGTAATAGAACTCGATGTTGCGTACAACCCAAGCTATTTAATTACTCAAAGAGAAGTGTACCCTGGAAGATTGTGGTGTTACATTTTCACTCCATCATATATTTTCGTCTTCCAAATTTTTAGAATATTACAACATGAAATGTTTCGGGAGGTTCTTCATCATAGGTTCATCATGTTCCTATATTTCCACTTCCATTTTATGGTTTCTCCAATGATCTTTAAGGAGAAGAGTCAACCGATTTCTTAACACTTGTTCTATGGTATCAAGAATAATGATAGGGTCTTCACAATATGATAGTTTAGGTTCCATTTCAAATTCTTCATAGGTGTGTAAATGTGTTTGGACAGACATGTATTTTCTAAATAGTTATATGTGGAACACATCTTGATCTTTAGAGATACTTGGCAGCATTTGAAAACAGTAAGCTACAACTCCAATTCATTCCTGATTTTGAATTGTCTGATGTATTTGGCACTTAATTTACCCTTCTTACTTAAACGTATAACACTCTTTCATGGAGATAACATCAAGAAAACATGATATACAACATGAAATTCAAAATCTTTCCTTAGGTTATTGGTATATATCTTTTTCCTACTTTGATTAGCTTAGATGTGTGTTTGGATAATATTCACCTTTATCATCGTTTCGTCAACTAGTACTGGGTCTACAAGTTTTTATTCACCAACATCATCCCATACTGTCAGTGTGTGGCTTCGCTTTCTATATAACGCTTCCTATGATGCCATATGAATTATTTAATGAAGCTATTGTTATATGAAAAATATACTAGATGTAAATGTTGTCCCCACATACCTTGAATGTCAAGTGAGTAATATCTCAACACGTCTTCTATGGATTGAAAATTACATTTTGATTTTCCATAATATTGTGGGTGGTAGGTAGTGCTCAAACAAAGTTTAGTATCTAGGGATTTATAAAGACTGTTCCTAAATCATGATGTGAAAAGGGGGGTCATGATCAGAAACAATTGATAGGGGTACACCATGAAGTCTTAAAACTTCATTAATAAATACACTTTCTAAATTTTCAAGTGGTAAATCTCTCTTATAGTATGAAAATGAGCTGCCTTGTTAAGACGATCAACAATTTCCCATATAGAATCATTACTTACAGGATTCATTGGTACCCCTATGGTAAATTCCATCTTAATAACATCCCATTTCCTCTCAATTATGGGAAGATGGTTCATGACTCCTCTAATATTTTGTCTTCTAGCCTTCACCTATTAATAAACCATACATCGTGACACATAATCAGCAATTTCACTCTTCATGTTTCCCCACAAAAAATGATCCTTCAAATCTCAAAACATCTTAGTGATGCCATGGTGTATAGTGAAATTGAAGTTATGGGAACGATCCAACAATTCCATTTTTTAGATCAGCTATATTGGGAACACAAATCCTTTTCCCAAATTTCAAAATACCATCTTCATTTACAATTTCAATCAATTTCCCATCATTAACAGGTTTAATTTTTTTTTTAAACTCCTTTATATCAATCTAATAACTTTTTATCCATTCTAGTAAAGATGGTTTCTAAACCATTTGGAAATGTATTGATGTATCAGATTCCATTGTAACGACCCAAAGATTTTCAATGGAAATTCCCTTCTTATAATTATGTCATAAAATCACATGAAAACACAACATAATGAACTAATAAGTTCTATGTGGTCTTTAAACATAATTATGTCACTTTTTGTTTGGAATTTTGAAAATAAGTCATACCCGGTTATGTTAGAGATGATTTTTGGAGTCTAATAAAACAAACATAATTTTTGGTCAATAGTAACCTACCCTTATGAATATCAAAATACCCTTATGAATAGAGATATACACTAATGAATTGTAACTATACATATGATGGTATAAAATTTATATTCAAGTGAATGTATGATGCACCTATATTTTAGAATAAGTAAATGAATGTTTTAAAACTGGTTTTTTAATAATAAATTATGATTTTAATTAAACATTAAATTATTCATAATCAAAAAATAATTTTTGAAAAATGGACTTCATTTTTGGATTCAACATGTCGAAAAATGAATGGGATAATTTTTTGGGATTTTTCTGAAATACTAGAATTTTTGATGAATTGTGAAATACCATAATTTAATTAAATAAGCTAAATATGCCAATTATAGTGTCAAGGGTTATGTTATAATGATGTTATCCCACTTGTTTCGGGATTAAATCTTAAAATTACAATTCATGGTCATGAAATACTCATTATTCCATGTCTTTGTAGAAATTAATAAACTAATGAATTTTATATTAAGGAATCCCCTCTCCCATCCACTATAAATACCACCCTTCACAACCACATTTCCTCAAACCTCTCAAGATTGAATCCTTGTCTAAACTCTTCCCAAGAATCTTCCCTAGCCCCTCCCCCACGTCATAGAGCTTCTGGTATCATCAAAAGACCATGCTTATCCCTAAAGGAGGATCTCAAGTGGAGGATTATAGAGGTAATTTCTCTCCATCTTCTCCTTCAATTCCCTTTCCATTTCAAGTTATTTTCTTATTCTATCCCCACATATCATTGTCCAAATGGTATGGTAACTATAGTATCATGAATATATTTACTAATGAGATATTATATCATCTATCCCATTTCCCTCTTCCTTTTATTTTATTAATGAAAATGATGTTCGTGAGGTGTTAATTTATCACCTTCAAGAACAACATGTTTTCTTCTTCCTATTCTACCTTCATATCTGGCCATTAAACCGTTTTTATGGTTGAACCAAAATATTTTATTTGTATTATGCCCTATTTAATGTTCTGGAACAAACTAATTTACAAATTATTATGTTATAAATTTAAACAAGTTCTTTGTGATTGAAAAACCTACCCAATTAACCCATACAATCATCATTTAATTTTTATCTAATGATTCATCCACATGGTATATATGATAACTCATTATAAGATCATTTTAAATTCATTAATTTCATTAATAACATGTAATATAAGTTCTGGATGTTCACCCATGTTCTACCCGAACATTATTTTATGAATATATGTGGACCACCCAAGAAAAACCATAAAAACGAACATCCCTCAAAAAATGATTTTAAACTCTATAAGTCATCCAAGGGAACATAAAATGAGAAACTGAAACCAGAATGAACACTATTTATGTATAAAAGTTTATGTAACTCCTAATTAATGACTATAATGTCATTATACATGACATTAAAGGGAAGATATCGTTTGGATACAAGGTAAAGGGAAAATCTCAAACCCAATTTTCTTTCTTCAGGTTCTCCCTCTTTCACTCCAATTTTGTAGGGTCACTTCTTAAAAATAATTTTTTCATCATTATCTTTCCTTTTCTGGGATATAAATGTTTTATATAGATGTTTATGTCAAACAAAATGTTTTCCAATAGAACTATTCTTTTAAGAACACAACTTTTACTTCTGTCTCAAAGTGGACGGTTCTTGTAACATGTATGTTATACCGTTTTTATTTTGGCCAATGTTTATGAATGTGTTCTTATGAGATGTAACCCATTCCTTTAAATGTGTTATTTATTTCCACTTTTCATATATGTTATATGTGGAATTCATGATAATGATAATGTTTTGATGTGACGGGTGCGCCTAAAATTATATTGTGCATTTTGAATGTTTGAATGTGATGTGTGTGCTCGAAATTGTACAGTGTTCCAATGCATAGGGTAAATTGATGAATCTCCTGAGTAAATTTAAAATGATGTGTTAACAAGATTCTAGCTTGGTTCATAGTTATGTGTTGTAGTTGACCACTAAGACATGATGTTTCATTTTTATGCATTGCCACATTTCAAGTCTTATATTTATGCTTCCTCTATTGTTCATGATCTTTTTCCCATGTTCTAATTATGTTCATCCCATTCTAAATTTAAATTATCTATCCTCTTACTTGAATTTTAGATCACCGCTTTTTATGTATATCCTCAGGTTTCTACATGTACTAATGAGAGTACATGTTCCAATAAGAAGCTAGAGATGTAGAAATTAATGAAATGTTTATGCTTGATGTTGGAATTGTTATGTATGGTCCTAGTTTTCCCAAGACACTAAACCATTGGATAATCAATTCTTAATAATATTATGATGTTTATCGTAAAATAATGTAATTGTAATGTAAGAATGGGTCGGGTCGCTATAGTTGGTATCCGAGGTAAGTTTTAGTTAATTTGGGAATTAGGATTAGTGAACCCTAGAGAAAACCTCTACCATGAGACTAAGTAAAAATAGGAACACAGGAATCAATACATAGGGATCCCATATGTTTTTATTTTAGTATAACTTCTGAAAATGAATAAGTTATGTATTGATGACATGTTGACTTCTATTTTGTTCTAACCATTTCTATTTTAGAAAATGGTGGGAACCAAGAGAAACTAGGCCCAAAACTCATGCGAGGGCTAATGCAACGATTTATAAAATGAAAACCCAAATGATTTGGGAGGGGTATTTCAGAACATCATGGAAATTATCACCCAATTATCTCATGTTATGAACAATAATCATAATAATGGAAAAATTCCTCCTTGAACATAGAGGGAGAAACTGGCTATCAAATGTTTCATGTGGAAACCACCACCGACATTTAATGGATCATCTAATCCACTAGCTGAGGGACAGTGGGTCAACTCCATGGAGAAGTTATTTTTTGTTCTTCACTATTCTAAGACAGATAAGGCTACCCTAGCCTTTTATTTTATATATGGAGAAGCCGATCAATGGTGGGATTTGATTAAAAATACCAAGCCAATGTAGGAAATTGAAGAGATTGAATGGGAAGACATTAAGATAATGATTCTTAATAAGTATTTCGCATGAAATCTTCATATGAAGATGGATATAGAATTCATATAGAGAAATCAAAAAGAAGGATAATATATCACAAGTCTTCATACGAAGTGAGTTTCATAAGCCTTGCATGGTATTCTTCGGGTTTTATTTTCATCAATGATAGAAAAATTGAAAGATTATTTAGTGGATTAAAACCACACCTTCGAAATGATCATGCCATTCAAGACATTGAGAGTTATGAAGAATTTGTTCGATGTGATCTCAAAGTAGAGATGGGGTTTTGAGAATTTTCCCTAGGATATGGTGATAAGAAATGAAAGATGGAGTTTCAAGATGCTGGATCGAATGATAAAGGTCGGAAGAAAACTCAACGACCTACATGCCAGAAATGTGGGAAGTTGCACCTTGGGAACTGCCTCAATGGGAAGAGGAAGTTCTTCATGTGTGGGAATGAAGGAAACCATGCTCCAGAGTGTCGATAAGACATGAAAAGGAATGAGAATGTAGCAAAAGAAAAGAGAGAAACACTCTTGGTTCAATTATACAAATGTGGGGAGCTAGGTCACTATGCATGTTAGTGCTCTAAACCTCAAGTTCTCGAGGTAAATCAAAGTTAGAAACCACTAAAGCCAAAAGAACAAGGGAAGCCTTATTCCATCACTACTAAAAAGGTGAAGCATGATAATTAAGTCATACAAGGTACACATGATATTCACTGAAGAATGGAAAAACACTTATTTTATTCTAGTTCTACACATTCCTTTATATCTTTCAATATTTAAAGAACTATATAATCGAATCCCGAAAACCGTGAAGTAGAGATATCAGTAAAAACACCAAGTGGTGCAATCATTGCAACCCAAGTGTTTGACTCCTCTTCTGTTGGCATATGTGGGATTATTATTCTAGCGAATCTTGTAATACATACTTTGTGGAATTTGACTCTATAATGGGAATAGATTGGATCTCATTATGTATAGCACATATCAACTGTCGGGAAAAAGGAAATATATTTTCATATTCTGAACCCTCCAATGATCCTCTACAAATGAAATGAAGATCATGAATCTCCTATGAAAAATCCTTCAATGGTGTGGGTGTTGATTCCCTATTAAGAAGCATTCATCTCCCATATGGTTGAGTCAAAGGAAAGTTCCAGCCTTGTTGAAATTCCCATTGTAAGGGAATACGGAGATGTATTTCATGAATAGTTACCTAGAATTCCCCCGGATGGTGAGTTAGGGTTCTAAATAGAACGCATACCTAGATCTACTCCTATATAAAATTGTCCCTATAGGATGGATCCTATCAAACTGGAGGAGTTAAAGAAGCAGCTACAAGAGTATCTGGACAAAGGGTTCAAACACCCTAGTGCATCACCTTGGGGTGCGCCATTTCTCCTTGTGAAGAAGGATGGAACAATACGGTTGTGTATTAATTATCAGAAAATCAACCAGATCACCATAAGGAACAAGTATCACATTCCAAGGATTGATGACTTTTTCAATCAGTTAATAGGTTTTAAATACTTCTCAAAGGGGGATCGTTATTCTGGATACAATCATGTAAAATTGAATAAAGCAAATATTCATAATACTCCATTCTGAACAAGTTATGGTCACTATTAGTTTTTGGTTATGCCCTTCAAAATTACTAATTCCCCTTGAATCTTCATTAATTTTATGAATAGAGTCTTTATAAATTAAGTAAACAAATATTTGGTGGTGTTTATTGATGATATTCTCATCTACTCCATGAGAAAGGAGGAACACGAATAACATCTAAGACTTGTGTTGGAAAAATTAATAAATGAGAAGTTGTACGCCATGTTCGGAAAGTGTGACTTTTGAATGAAGCAAGTGATGTTCTTGGGACATGTGATAACAAGTGAAGGAATTTCTATGGATACTTCAAAAAAAAGGCGATTAAAGAATGGCTCAGGACCTAAGTGTCACAAAAATCTGTAGTTTTCATGGATTAGCTAGGTACTACCGACAGTTTTTTAGAAACATCTAACGATTGTCAATCCCGCTACCTATGTTAAAAAGGAATGGGGTAATGTATGTCTTGATGGAAGAATGTGAGGGATGATTCAAGGAGCTAAAGAGAAGTTTTTCCACTGCACCTGTACCAAGACTACTGAAAAGTGGATAAAGTTTTGTGATATACAGTGATGGTTCAAATAAAGGCTTGGGTTGTGTACTGATGAAAAATGAAAATGTGATAGACTATGCCTCACAAAAGTTGAAGATCCATGAGAAGAACTATCTGACACATTATCTAGAGCTGGAAGCTATGATTTTCACCTTGAAAATATAGTGGCACTAACTTTATGTCGAGAAGTGTGACATATACACTGACCACAAGAGCCTAATGTTTTTATTCACACAAAAGGAGATTAACTTGCTTCAAAGGATATGGATAGATCTAATCAATGATTACGATTGCTCTATTCACTATCATCCTGGAAAGGAGAAAAAGGTAGATGATTCTCTAAGCATAAAATACCCCGCTACTAAATCCATGTTATGGATTAAGAAAGACCCAATCTTATTAGATATGAAAAGAATGGACTTGGAAATCATAAGGGAAGGGGATACATCGTAACTTGAACAAATTATTGTGAAACCATCCATCCAGGAGATTATTAAGGAATCACAAAGGGATTATGTGGATATACAAAAGAGTAATAATATAGTAAAGGTAGGGAATCTGCAAGAGATTCATATCGATGATGATGGTGTGATTCAGTTTGGAATGAGGATTTGTGTGCATTCTTCACTTGGGATAAAGAAGGAGTTGTTGGACAATGCACATAGCTCAAAATTCATTCTCCATACTAGGAGTACCAAGATGTACCGTGATCTCCAAGAACACTTCTGGTGGGATAACATGAATATGAAGATTTAGTAATATATATCAAGGTTCTTGGTATATCAGCAAGTAAAGTATGAGCAATGAAATACCCAAGATATGATGCATCCATTGCCTATACCCATGTGGAAATGGAAAAATGTTACTGTGGACTTTGTCATGGGTCTCCTGAAAACATCGAAGTGAAATAATATGATATGGGTTGTGGTTGACCGACTCACCAAGATTTCCCATTTTATCATTATTCAATAAGATATCTAGCTTGAACAACTTGCAATGTTATAAGTGAAGGAGGTGGTGACACTGCATAGGGCTCCACTCTCAATTGTCCCTGAACATGATCTGAGGTTCACATATAAATTCTGGAAGACCCTTCAACATGCTTTGAGTAATGAATTTAATATCAGCACAACCTATCACCCCCAAACTAATGGAAAATATGAAAGGACAATTCAGACACTTGATGATATGATAAGAACCTTATCTCCAGAATTCAAAGGTGGATGGGACCAGCATATCCCATTGGTTGAGTTCTCATACAACAATAGCTTCCAATCAGGTATAAAGATGGGTCCTTATGAAGCTCTATATGGGAAGCAATGCAGAACTCCAACCAGTTCGGATGAAGATGGAGAAAGAAATATACTTGGACACGATCATGTTCATGAGATGACAAAGAGAAGGTTAAAGTCAAATAGAAAAAAATCAATGATGCTTAGAGTCGTCAAAATAGATATGCTGATAACAGTTTAAGGTACATGGACTTTGACATTGGAGATAAAGGCTTCCTTTGAATATCTCCATGGAAGAGAGTCATTCGATTTGATAAGAAAGGGAAGCTAAACCCTAGGTACATTGGCCCCTTTGAGATCCTTGACTGCATAATAGATGTGGCCTATCAGTGTGCACTTCCATCCAATATATCTTATGTTCATGATGTGTTTCATGTATCATTCATTGAGGAAGTACATACCGGACCCCTCACATGTACCAAACTAAGAGGTGGTACAACTGGAAGACGATCTCTATTATGTGGAGAAGCCAGTATAGATTCTGGACCATAGAGATAAAGTTCTACGCAACAAGACAACCCACCATGTCAAAGTGTTATGGTGGAATCATAAGATTGAAGAAGCTACTTGGGACCCAGAGGATGCGATGAAGGAGAAGTACCCTCACCTGTTTGTGTAAAGTGAAATTTCACGGGCAAAAGTTTCTAAGGGGGAGAATGTAACGACCCAATATTTTTCAATAAAAATTACCTTCTTATAATTATGTAGTTAAATCTCACTAAAACACAATACAATGAACTAATAAGTGAAAAGTGACCTTTTAACATAAGTTTGTCACTTCTGTGATTGGAATTTTGAAAATATGACATACACAGTTGTGTTCAAGATGATTTTTGGAGTATAATAAAACTAAAATAGTTGTTGGTGATTAGTAACCTACCTGTATGAATAGTAACCTACCCTTATGAATAGTGATATACCCTAATGAATAGTAACCTTACCTGTTATATTATAAAAAAATATTCATGTGAAAGTATGAAGTACCTATATTTTAGAATAAGTAAATGAATTTTTTAAAACTGGGTTTTTAATAGTAAATCTTGATTTTAATTAAATATTAAATTAATAATATTTTGAAATTTTTTTTTGAAAAATGGAATTCATTTTTGGATTCTACTCATCGATAAATGTTTGGGTAAATTTATGGGATTTTTCTGAAATACTTGAATTTTGTATGAATAGTGAAAGACCGTAATTTACAAAAATAAGATAAATAATCTAATTATAGTGTCTTGGGTGATGTTATCCTGATGTAATCCCACTTGGTTTAGGAATACATTACAAAATTACTAGTCTTGGTCATAGAAGACTCACTATTTCTTTTCATAGGGGAAATAAATAAACTAATGAATTTTTCATAAAGAAAACCCCTCTCCCCTCCACTATAAATACCACCCTTCACACCCTCATTTCCTCACACCTCTTAAGCTTGAAGCCTTGTCTAAACTATACCAAAGAATATTACCTAGACCCTCCTCCACGTCCAAGAGATTTTGGATTCATCAAAATACCATGCTTAGGACCTTAAAGAGGAACTCAAGAGGAGGATTCATGAGAAAATTTCTCTCCCTCTTCTCCTTAAATCCCTTTCAATTTCAAGTTCTTTTCTTATTATATCCCCTCCTATATTTGTCCAAATGGTATGGTAAGTTCAGTATAATTAATATAATAGAATTATATGATACTAATAGGATATTATATCATCCACCCATTTCTTTCTTCATTTTCTTTTATTAAAGAGAACGATGTTTGTGAGGTGTTAATTTATCACATTCAAGAATTAGTTGTTTTCTATTTCCATTTCTAATATCAGATCTGGTCATCAAACCATTGTTATAGTTGAAACAGAATATGTTATATGTATTATGTCCTATTTAATATTCTGGAATTATCTTATGTAAATATTAATAATTAATAAATTAAAACATGTTCTCTGTGATCGAAAAACAACCCAAATTAACCAAAACAATCATTATTTAATTTTTATCTAATGATTCATTCACATGGTATATAATATGACTCATTATAAGATCATTTTAAATTCTATAATGTCATTAATTACATGTGTTATCCCTTCTGGATGTTTACCCATTTTCTACCCGAACATAATTTATGAATACATATGAACCACCCAAAAAAACCTTAAAAATGAACATCCCTGAACAATGTTTTTAAAATATATAAGTCAACCAAAGGAACATAAAATAATATAATGAAACTAGAATTAATCCTATTATTGTATAATTGTTTCTCTAATTTATAATTAATGAATATAATTTCATTATACGGGATAATAAAGAGAAGGAAGCGTTAGGATACAAGTTTAGGGGAAAATCTCAAACCAAATTTTCTTTCTTCAGGTTCTCTGTCTTTCACTCTAATTTGTTATGGTCACTTCTTAAAAATAATTTGTTCATAATTATATTACCTTTTATGGAATATACTTATTTCCTACTTATGTTTATGTCAAACAAATTTTTTTCCAAAAGAACAATTTTTTAAGAAAAAACCTTTTTCTTCTCTCTCAAAGTGGATGGTTCATGTTACATGTATGTTATTCCCTCTTTCTTTTGGGAAACCGTAGTTTATAAATGTTTTCGTATGAGATGTAACCCATTACATTCCAGGGGTTAGTTATGTTTACTTTTGATATATGTTCCATGTGGCAATCATGATAATGATAATGTTATGATGTGATGGCCATGCCCGGAATTATATAGCGCAATATGAATATTTGGATGTGACGAGTGCACCCAGAATTATACAGCCCTCTAATGCATTGGGTAAAGTGATGAATCTTTAGAGTAAATGTGAAATTATGTGTGAACAAGATTTTAGATTTGTTCACAAGTATGTGTGGTAGTTAACCACTAAGACCTAATGTTTCATTTTTATGCATTGCCACATTTCAAGTCTTATATTTATACATCCTTTCATGTTCATGATCTTTTTCCCAAGTTATGATTATTCTCACCCCATGCTATATTATTATTATCTATCCTCTTACAAGTCTTTTAGCTCATCCCTTTTTATGTATATCCTCAGTGGGCTGTATGTACTAAGAATAGGACAAGTGCTAATAAGAAGCTATAGAAGAAGAAATTAAAGAAATGTTTATGCTCGATGTTGTAATTGTTATGTATGTCCCTAGTTTTCCCAAGACACTAAACCATTGGATCCTCTATTTGTAATAATATAATGTTGTTTATCTTAAAATGATGTTATTTTAATTTTTGAAATGGCTAGGTCTCTATATCCATTATTATTCCCATATCCATCTATACTAGATCCATGAACATAGGATCCCTTTCAACTCTCATATTATTGAAAACTCCATGATCCTTTCTTCTAAAATTATCTACCACATTATTTTCCTTCCCCTGGTTGTATTGTATAGTGAAATCATAATCCTTGATTAGATCAAGCCATCGCCTTGGCCACATGTTGTGTTTATTCTATTATAAAATATACATCAAACTCTTGTGATCAGTATATATCCCACATCTTTCACCATAGAGATTGTGTCTCTATATCATTCGATAAAATATTATAATATATGACTCAAGAACGTGATTGGAATAGTTTTTGTAAAGAATTTTTATCTTCTATGTCACATAGGAAATAACACTATCAATATTCATAAGGACTCAACCATGTCATTTCTGTGAAGCAACACTATAAATAAAAAACTCATCATTCCCAGATTGTAGAGTCAAGAACAAATAATTGACTAATCTCATCATAAATTCTTCAATACAATGTTCAATTATTTTTTCTAAAAAAATTTAACCACATTATGTATGATCTTGGTTAATGTGATATCCAATCGAGGAAAATTCTAGATTTTACGCAGATAATAACATGATAAACAAATAAAACATTGTACCTAAGTTATACTTGTTGGTGATGGCCATTCATAGATTTCCATTTTCATTGAAGGATCAAAAAAGACTCCACCCTTAGAGAAAATATGGCCAAGAATAGAATTCTCTTGAAGCTGGAATTCAAACATTCTAAACTTGTTATATAAATAATTTCTTCTAAGATACTTTATAATAGTGTGTAATTAATTTTTGTGATATTCATAGATTTTGGAGTATACTAATATATCATCAATAAATACCACTACAATGTCATTAATATATTACTTGAAAACACTATTTAGTAGATGAATGAATACATAGGGTGCATTAGTCAGTCGAATATGATTTAGTGTAAAATTGTAAGTCCCATAACTGGTTTGAAATTTTGTATTAGGAATGTGTTCTTTCTTCATGAACAACTACTGAGATCCTGATCGGAGGTCATTCCTTGAAAAATATTGAGCCCCATGAAGTAGATAAAATAAATAATCAATGTGATATGGGGATACCTATTCTTTGTTGTTATTGCATTGATCTCCCTATAGTAAATGCACAACCTCATAGATCCATCATATTTTCTTAACAAAATAATATAGGATCCCCATGGATAAACACTAGTGAGAATATATACTTTATTACTCAACTCCTCCAGTTTTTATTTAGTTCCACTAATTTAACCTTGTCTATTCTAGAAGGGGTCTTTGATATGGATATTGAACCAGTAACAAAGTCAATGGAAAACTCAATTTCCCATTCTGGAGGATGTCTAGGTAGATCCTTAGGAAACACATCAATGTATTCATGAACAATAGGTACATACTCTATTTTTACATTCAATTCCCCACTAATATTTATTTCACTCCCTTCTTCCGTAATAATTGAATTTGGTAGAGCTGTTGGGTATGGATCTAGATAAGAATCTGGTGGTGAAGTTTGTTCTCTAAAGATAAGAAATTCATTATCATCGTTAAGAATTTTAACCTCTTTATTCATACAATAAATTTTCACATCATTGTCTAATATGAAATCCATACCGAAAATATTATCATATTCAATCATGGGCATGATAATAAGATTTGCATATGAAGCATGTTTATATTCTATAACTGTAACCAATTCACATAACATTGTTTCAACGAAATTTACCATAAGTGTTTTGACTAAAAACTCCCTTGTTAAGTCAAAAAAGATGTATATATCTTTCTTGCAAAACTGGGATTATATGAAAGAATGGGACGATCTAGAATAAAATAAAGAATTGGCTAATTTTGAGGAAATGACTAAATTAACTACCACAATGTCAATCGAAACTTAATCATATACAATTGTGATCAGATAATCTTGGCCTTTATCCATTGGCCTTTTCAAAGGTAGGATTCCTTGATTCATAGGACATTCATGATCATAATTCCTTATTTATTTACAACTGTAGAACTCAACATTGACAACCACATTCTTCCCCTTGAAATCACGAGCTTGGTGGCATTTTTCTCCACAATTAAAACAGACCTTCATTCCATTCAAGCAAGTACTGGGGTGTTTCATTGCATATTTATGGTATGATGGACATTAAATTTACCCTTCTTTCCCTTATTTCCATTTCTAAAGTGTTCATTAAATATCTTCTTCTCTTTCATTACTTTGAAGTAGTAAGACATAGAGAAATATTTTTTTTATCTTGATAGTACCTCAAACTATATCATCGTTTGATAAGAATGACTGTGAGACTAATTATCAATTGATAAATTGTTGAAACCCATCTATGAGTCGATAAGTTTTACTTTATGGGTAACGTATATAATCTACATCATTCTTTTCAATCCTTGTAATGTTAGAATCATACATTGCAACATTATCATCATTAATTTTCCTCAGACTCAGAAATTTCCTTTCCATATCTACTAAATGATCACATGGAAAGTACTTTTCATTGATAATTTCTTTAAAATCCCTGTATTCCATGTTCTATACTTCATCATTCTCCATTATGTTATGAATTAATGACCACCATCGAACCACATCTCCTTGGAGGGGATATACAACCATGAAAACTTTTTCCTTTTTTCTACCCCCTAAAGCATGAAATATATTCTCTAAGGAATTTATCTATTTCGTAGCTATAAAAGCATTTGTAGACCAATTTAATTTTGGTTGTTGTTTCCTCGGGAAGTGCTCTAACATTAATCCTTCACATTGTGGATCTGGTGATGCATATAGGTAAGGTTATTATTCATAGCTTAAGTGAGTTTCCCCAGTATGGTTATAAGCTGTTTAGCACCAGTTGCATCACCAGCTCCACTACAATTATATTTAGTAGGTGGAAAATCCCTACACTGATTATGTGTGTTGATACAGTTTCCAATCATTCTACATGGTGCCATTTCAAAACAATGGAATACACTATATTAGTTTAAAAAATCAAAATACATAATTACAAACTAGTAAAATACCTACCATAAATTGAATAGTTTATTCATATAATAAATAATCGTAGAATTTTTTTAACTGAGGAAGTCATTGAACCTAAATCCATTGAAATGGGTTGTAATGAAAATCTGAATTATCCTAGGCATATCCCCCAGGAGTATCAAACTAGGTGAGCAAGAAATCATGTTTTAATGTACCTGGATACACTGAGTCAAGACCAAAACTCATTTTCATATTTTTCACTCCTAGGTTCATCTGTACCAGAACCTCTTCCACATTTAGTATCCAGAAAGGGTTTTATTTCTCAAAAAACCCTCTTAATATCTATATTACCAAAAATTTTGGACGTTCAACTATACTAATCCTCAATGTCTATCATAGGGTAATGTTCTCTAATAAAGGTTTTTCTAAATCTTGTTTCCAAGGTTTGTAATACACATCCTCTGATACCAACTATAATGCCCAACCCTAGTTACCTAAAGTCGGTGCATTGTTACATAACATCGGCATGATCACAAGGAATTATTTCATAAAAGAATGATCATTTTTTTAGACTTGGCAGTACTAGATACATACATATGTTTTAAAATACATTATGAAATTGAAAAACCACAATATTTTCATTACCCACCTTCACCAAAATGTGGGGAGGGTCAGCAGATTTCCAGGGACTTCCTTCTTTAAGTTGAAGGAGAGATAATGACACCTGAATCCTGCCTTCAATTGGTCCCGGAGTGGCGGCCAACACCAGGGGTATAGAATTACACTATAAATGGAAGGAATTACCCTTTTACTTTTAATAGGATCGAGAGATATGATAGTAAATACCACAACACCAAAGCTGTAAGTGAAAGCAAAGGAAAAAACCATTCCTAATGCATGTAACAAAAGTAAATTCCACAATGTGTAAGGAGACTACAAAGAAAAAATACCAAAAAGAAAGAACAACAACTACTACGATGATCTATCACAAGGTCTGAGCTAGTACGGTCCAGCACGATCCCCGAAGTCCTCATGGGTTCCTAAAATCATTTTTATATACGTAGGGTGAGCATACAAGTAAACTCAGTTGGGAAAAACCCAAGACTCTCGTGCACAAGTGGGGAGGCATACTAATGCCCTCTGAGAAAAGAGATAAACTAGCACCTAACAAGGAAACTAACCACCCAAGCCCCACCAAGGCACTCTCCCCAAATAACACAAAACAATTAATGTATAGTATTATCACATCGATGTTTGGGTATCCCGCTCCACTTTCCCATTTTTTATTGAAGACATACTATGCATCAAACCAAACACGCCATTCTCACCGCAGTCCCGCTACCACACCTGCCTGCTCACACCTGGGCCACAACCACACATCCCCCCACCCCTGCAAACTCCTGGGCCACAACTGTCACACCTAACCACACCCGCAAACACCTAGGCCAGAAAAACCACTTCCACACCCAAAGACACCTGGGATAGAAGAACTACTGACACACCGAAGACACCTGGGCCTCATCCTGAAGATACCTGGGAAACCACCTACCTGCAAACACCTAGGAGAACAACCACACTACCCTGCCCGATGATTCTTGGGATAATAATGGACATCAGGCCATCACTGCCTGCCCGAAGAGTCTTGGGAAATTTGGGAAAGGGACCAGAAAAGGATATAATAACCAGCCACTCATATGAGTGTTGGAAAAAACTCCCTCCCCTGAAGTGGGGGTGTTTGTCACTAAGTGCTCAACATGGGTGGGTCACGAATAAGAAACACCAAAAACTACAAGTATATGTATAGGTAACAAGCACTCACCCAATCTAGGTTTTTCTTCAGCCAGCCAAAAGATCACTATCCTTACTATTCATTCATAAGAGAAGAAAACAACACCCATGCCCAAGTCACAACTCACACTGAACCAAATCCCCATGTTACATCCTTTCTTCCATGTTCATTAATAATGTTTAAATAAGTTTCTGCTCCTACTTGGACAACTAGTAAGCATAAGAACAAGCCAAGGAAAGAATACACCCAACATCAATTTAGGCATTCACACCCGGTTCTCTTGTAATGTCACAACAAGAATTGGATAAGTGAGATCAATCGAAGTACTGGAACCAAAGATAACCCCATGATATAGACCCATGTCCCCAAAATCTAGGAGCCACTGTTTTCTCAAAAACATAGGATCCCACCCCAATTCGGGATATAAGAAGAGTAATCACAGAGTCTCAAATTCACATTCTGCAAAAGTACAACAATAGGGGATCCCATCCCCCCGTATCACCCTAGCAATCAGACCGTAAAAGAAACAACCAAATCGCTACCACCAATACAAGGCAAACCCAAGAATGTATTTTTAGATTTAAAAGATTTAACACACTACATGGTTTCAATTCCACTGGTCTTAAACCAAGGTTATCATAGAAAAGGAGTTGATCCTGGTGCTTCTAATTTATTTAGTCGAATATCCGCAATTAACTAATTTTATTTACACAAGAAAAAAGGTTCACAAACAAAATAAAATCCATTTAAACATCACAAGGTGTAAGGGTTTATTAATTCAAAGAGAAAGACCACCAAAATCAATGATTTTCAATAGGCATAAGCCCGTACAATTCTGAAACCATTAATAAAGAAAGAAGAGAAAAAAGAGTAGCATCATCGATCACACCCATCCCCTTAATTATGTAGAATCGATTTATTATCCTAATTAAAGTGTGGTTTATCTAATTCTATAGATACAGCAGCGTACCCACCCCACAATATTCACATAAAGGAGAGACTGAGGTGAAACCCCTACCTGATGATCAAGGATCGACGTTAAGTGCTCGCATGGAAAATGGTAAACAGAAGTGGAAAGAACCCCACGGAACGCGAAAGTAAAACCTCATAACAGGGGTACGGCTCATCGGGAGGAAGGGTACTCTAAGAAGGATGATTGATGAAAATAAATGTAGGGATAAGAATTTAGGTTATAAAGGATTATAAGGTCTTAGATACAGCACTCCCGGATGGTTAAGATACAGAGGGAAACCATGTAAGGAGTGGGATCTTGGGTTGACCAAGCGGCTGGGTTACCCCACGTGACTGGATTAATTTTTATTTAGTAGGGATGTTTATTTGATTTTTAGATATTAATTATGTTCTTAAAATGGCCTTGAAATGCTTCAAAATGTTATAATGGCCTAAAAGTGGGTTTACGGGGGAGGCTATAGAAGAAAAACCGATCAAGGCTGGGTGACACCGATCGGTCTCGCCGATCTGTCGCGCCAATAATTGGAAAAGTAATGGGTCATGAGGGGATGGGTCATTACATTAGATACCTCTCATGTAACACCCTGAGCTTCCACGATACGCTTCTCTTTCAATAATGTAATAGCTTGCATTGTACGCAAGTTCGAGATTCAAACACACTACGACCGATCAAAATACCCATTATGAATAGTAATACCAACTTTTTAAAATTATATATATTTTATATTTCAAAATGGACTTCATTTTTGGATTAGGAATATCGAATTTATCCTATGTTGAGTTTTTTGTATTTTTCTGAGAACTTCCAATTTTTTATGAATATAGAAAAATACATAAAAACAACTTTTTTAATCAAAATAATTTATAGTGATAAATTATACTATTGAGTGGTTATAAAGTGTAATTAGAATATATTTTTTCCATTTTATCCAATGGTGGTCATTATAATTAATATCACTATGAAATTAGACATAACAATTGTCAATCTTTTGATATATATTGTTTCTTAAAAACAAGCTATTTGTTGTGACATCATGAATTAATTATAAAATTAATTAATGAAACATATATATTTGTAATTTATTAAAATATACATCATTTTTGAATTAGGAATATCAATTATATCTTAGGGTGAAATTTTGGCATTGTTCTGAAAAACTTCAATTTTTAATGAATAGTGAAACCACTAAGTGGTAGTTAGAAAACCGATTTCTCGTTTAAATGAAACATTACCACTTCTGTGATTTGATTTTAAAAAATCCGACATACATGGTTGTCATTAAGATGTAAAATGTGGTTCAATGGGATTAAAATAATGTTTTGGTGAATAGTAAATTTTATGTTTAATTAATTGTGATTAAAGTTATTTAGTGAAATTTAAGGTAAAAATTATATTATAAAAATATGAAAGTACCTTTACAGTTGTCCTATCCTATTGGATGTGTCATGTCTGACCAAGGAAATCAATGGGTCAACTTGGGGACCCCATGGAGCCACTTTAGTAGGAAAATTTCATAAATAACTTTTTATTTAAATGTAAAATAAAAATGTCACAAACATAAGTTGTTTTACTAGAACAATTTTTAAATGGGGTTATACAAGTCATATTTTTGACTATAAATATTCCCTATAAATCCAAAATGATTTCCTACATCATGGTATTTGTTTTATAATTTTTAGACATTATATAAATTAAATTATTTATGACACCATGATGATGCAGGAATTATCTCATTAATTAACGATTTTAATAAAATGGAAGGATAATGTAAAATCTAAGAATTAAAATTGTCCAAAACCTATTATATGAGTAGATTTAGAACCCTTATCACCTTATCCTCGAAATATATAAGTTTTGGACCTTTAAAATCCGAAACTCATTATATAATAAAGTAACATTTCCTTACTTTCCAAAAGTGCCCCTCCTCTCCTCTTATAAAATCTCCCCACCACTACCACCTTATTCACACCTCTAAAGCAATTGGCTCTGGAAACCCGTGCCCATTTTGTCTCTCCACATCCCACTCTTACTCCTAGAAGCATCAATTTGGGCAGAAGGCTTCCCAAGGAAGCCTTTGATCTCAAATCAAAAAGAGTTACCCGTTTTAAAGGTAGTGTTTTCTCTTGTGTTCTTTTGTTTTATTTTGCTTCTCCAACCCCCTAAAATCTTTTTATTCATTCTTTTGTGACAACAACAGTATCCTCATAATACTAGGATGTTGTTATAACAAGGATTCGAGATACACTTACACACACCTACATCTAATGGTTAAAGAACATATTGTCTCTGTGGTGGCGAATTTCTGCCTCACGAAATGATGATTGTTCAACACTCATATAACACCTTCAATGGTGGCCATTAAGATGTCACTATATTTATATATGATATATAATATGTTTATGTTTTACTTAAACTTCTGTATTTATCATTTATGGCATACCTTTATGGTTTCCATTATGGGTAAACGCGATATCTTAATTTTAGAAAGTGCAGACTACCGCCCCCTCAAAGTGATTTGAATCGTGAATGCCATATGTGGGATATATAAAGGATGGATTAAATGATATTATATTTGATATTATACTGTAATTGTAATATACCTTTATATAATTATGATTTCATTCCATTGAATACAAAATAGAAATTAATGTAGCGTTTATGCGAACGTACGACTTACCGTCTCCATGAACGATGCATTTAATTTCTTACCACTAAATGTTATGTAATATTATAAATGAATTTATATACTGGATATATATTATATATATGATATCTACATTAGGAATATAATTCTGGATATAATGGATATTTCCCCACATGAACAACTTGTAATTATAAGAAGGTTATTTTTGACTCAAGTACCAAAGATCGGAAAAATGACCGTTATTAACTTAAATAAAATACATAATTTTCATAACATGGTAATAAGTGATATAAAAGCAATAATGAACATGTAAACGGTTCTTAATCAAAAATAAATTAACTCTAGTTTATTATTCATGAGGTTAAATAACGATCGAGTCAAGTCGAACACGAGGTAAGAGAACTTCTTAACCCAATTTCCATTCTTTGGGTTAATCTCCAACATTAAAATTATGTCATGATATTATTCGGTCCTATCTTTTTTTTACATTCTTTATGAGTACTTATAGTGAATACACATAATAGATCTATTTTATTTTAAAAAAATGATCTTTTTAAGGGACTTCGTCTCAATCTCCTTTCATTGAGGCATATTTGGTTATATACACAACTTTTATTTATACAGTGTATAAACCCCTTTTAATTTAAATTTTACTCAAAAAGAATCTTTTTATATGAAGAATTTTTACTAAATGACCAAAGGAATGTTTTTTTCTTACGTATGCGGCGACAACGACTTCCATGCCGCCGTGACCATTATTTCTGTTTCGGCTTCCTCTACCAGCCATATCTTTTTTTAAATGAAAAATGCATACAATGTTTTAATTTCATTTTATTTTGGTACTAAAAATGGTTTTGAAAGTGTTTTTTTATTATATCAATGTGTTGTATTGATATCTTGTGATTGAAATGTGGAAATGTTATGTTTTCGTTATGCATGTTTTATGTGATACAATTATGTTATGGTTTATGATATGTTTAAACCTGTTCATATGAGAAATTCATTGGACTTAATATGTGATGGGTGGAGCCCGCTATAGCTCTTCGATGCATCGGCAGGTCTCATGAGACAAACTAGTGACTTGGCATGAGGCCTTGGCATAATCATATTTGTAGTCTTGGCATGGGGCCTTGGCTACATGGTTATGATAGTCTGGCATTATGCATTCCATCATTATGAAAGTGGTTATTGATATTGCATGTGATTATTCAACCAGTAGAATATCCATGTGAATATGTAAATGGCATTATTTCATTTTAATTTTTCCATATTATGTTGAAGTTCATGTTTAAAGGGATTTTGTTTAGTTATACATTTCCTTAAATGTTTATTTTTATTTATGAAAGCTTCTGCTATATTGTTATCCTTATTGAGAACTTGAGCTCACCCCTTTCAATTTTTTAATTTTTCTAGGATGTGAAGATGTATTTTAGAAATTACCTGCAGGGATAGTCTGAAGGGGATATGAGTGTTGAAAATGGAGACAATGTTATTGTAGTTTTTCACTTTATGATATAATGTAACATTTATGAATGTGTTTAGTGTTTCCAAAGCTACTAAACTAATCGGTCCTTCGAGAATTGATCTTTTGTGATCATGCCAATGTTACACAATAATGCACCGACTCTGGGTAACTGGGGTTGGGGAATTATAGTTGGTACCAGAGGCAGTTTAGCAATAACCTTGTAATCTAGATTAAGATAAACTCTAATTAGAGCGCATATCAATAAGGTAGACTTTGAGGATTAGTATAGAAGAACTTCCTAGAATTTTGTTTTTTAGAGATTTTGTGGGTTGTTCGAGCAATAAATCCCTATCTAGATACGAGCAGGTAGAGGCGGCTCTGCCACAAATGTACCTAGGGGTAAAACCTGGAAACACCGCTTTGAGCTAGACTCAAACGGGAACTGCTGCACGACAACGGGCCTTACTGCACTCTTGGTAACGACATTTCCAGGGGATATGCTTAGGATAATTCTCTTTTTCTTTACAAACCATTATGAAGGGTTTATGAGTATATACTTACTCAAAGAAAACATTTATTTTTACGATTATGGATTATATCCATAAATAGTTCAATTTATGTTAACTGTTTTGAAAGTATGGAATTTTGTATTTCGATTCATAAACTAATCGAGTTTATGACATTATTTAAAAGTTGAGCCTAGTGGAAGGATTGGAAACCGTATCAATGCATGCACCCTGTGTAGGGATTTCTCTCCTACTCAAGATAATAATTGCGGAGCTGGAGATACAACTAGTGCTGATCAACTTATCACCATTCTGGGACAACTCACTCAGGTTATGAATAGTAACCTTACTCGTATGGAGCACCTTGATCCGAAACGTGTAGGATCAATGTTAGACCGCTTCATGAGGAAACAACTGCCAACAATTAATGGGGGTACAAATCCATTAGTATCTGAGAAATGGATAAACTCCTTAGAGAAAATATTCCACGCCTTGGGGAGTAGTGAAAGGGAGAAGGTTATCATGGCAGTTTACCGCCTCACTAGAGATGCCGATCAACGATGGTCATTGATTAAAAATAAAAAGGAAGATGAAGAAGTATCAAGTATGGAATGGAGAGAGTTCAACGATATTTTCCTAGAAAAATACTTTCCTCTTGACCATCGAACAGATATGGAAAGGCAATTTTTGAGTCTGAGACAAATGGAGGGTGAGAATGTCACTAAGTATGAGGAAAACATTACAAGGTTAGCGATGTATGCTGCAGATTATATACGTAACCCAAGAAGTAAGATTGATCGTTTCTTTGATGGGTTAAAACCATTTCTCCATCGAGCTTTAGTATCACAATCCTTATTATCGTATGAAGATATTGTCTCGTGTGCTATCAAGACATAAATGGAATTCTCTAAGTCTTATGACAACAAAGTAAATAAAGAGAAGAAGAGAACAATTGAACAAGAGACGGATAAAGGAAAAAAGGGATAGATGGATTTTCCATTATTTTATAATTGTGGGAAAAATCACCCCGGTGCTTGCCTAAAAGGATTGGGAGTTTGTTATAAATGTGTAGAAAAAATTCACCAGGCTCGTGATTACAAGGGAAAGAAAGAAGCTATCAATGTGGAATGCTACAATTGTTAGTAAATAGGTCATTATTCCAATGAATGACCTAAGGGTCAGGGAAACGTAGATCAGAAAAGGCCAATGGATCAAGTCAAATATTATGTTGTTACTACAGTTGAAGTGGAATAATTAATGTATTGGTGCTTTTGGACTCAAAGAATATATTCTGGTTATAAGAATAATGTGATATATATAAGGATTGTACTACAGTACTTGTTGTTTTCCTTAAGGTTTTAATATGATGAAGGTAATCATATTTTTAGTTTGTGACAATAAGAGAATCTTTACATTGTTTGGGAAATTTGATGTTACAATTGATTTTGGAATTTAAGGACCTTCTAGAGAAATTCTGGACGGAGGAATTTTGGATAACTATAACGGTTGGAATGGATTATGTTGAACTTTGGATAGTATTGTTTAAGGTTAAAACATTTATGATGATTATTTTTGGAATATTATAATTCTAAAGTTTTAGGAAAAGGAAAACCTCCAGGTTGGGGGATAACCTGTCGCGTTGCACAAAGATGCTGGAATCGAACCCACAACCATAGTGCGATAGGCCTTTATTACCTACCACTAGCCTAAAGTAAGTCCATGGTTATTACAAAAAAGTTTTCCTAATGTAAATGGTAAGTGTTAATATTTAAAACATTATACAATTAGGATAAATAGAATATTTTTGAGTTCTAGTACCTTTTAGAGTGAATGATGGGTTTATGGTAAAAAATTATTAAAGAATTAAAGTCTACATGACAAGTAGGTATATTTTCTTACGTTCTTATTATATCTCCTAAATAAATTCCAAAACTTTATAAAAGGTAACTTAAAACAAAAACGTTGTCGGTTAACTTTTCCTAATGGGGAATCAATGATTGTTTAACCAATCACAAGTTTGTGATTTTTTTTACATAAACATTCTCCTAATCTAGTTTTCTACAACTCTCCATCAGACCTTGATGGATTGTTTCTCCTCTATATCCATATTTTCATAGAATCCTTGTATGGGCTATCTCGGGTGACCTTTGTACTTATCTTTCATTCTTTCAAAGTTATGTTTTTATTAACCCTAATTCCGATGTGGGTTTTCCACAAAGGTTTTTTCTATTTTCAAACTTTTATTTTCAAAGAAAATTTAAAATTTCGAAGACGCAATTTATTGAAGGAGGGGACAATGTAACACCCCGAGCTTCCACGATAGCTTCTCATTCAGTAATTCAATAGCTTGCATTGTACGCAAGTTCGAGATTCAAACACACAGCGACCAATCAAAATAGTCATTATGAATATTAATACACACTTTTTGAAATTATATATATTTCTTATTTTAAAATGGACTTGATTTTTGGATTCGGAATATCGAAATTATCCTATTTTGATTTTTTTGTATTTTTTTGAGAACTTCCAATTTTTTATGAGTAGTGAAAATACTTAATTTTTTTTAAATAAAAATAACTTATAGTAATAAATTATACTATTGAGTGGTTATAAAGTATAATTAGAATATATTTTTACCATTTTATCTAATGTTAGTCATTAGAATTAATTTCACTTTGAAATTGGACATAAACAATTGTAAATCTTTTGATATATATTGTTTCTTAAAAACACGCTATTTGTTGTGACAGTGGGAATTAATTATAAAATTAATTAATGAAAATTATATGTTTGGAATTTTTTAAAATAGAAATAATTTTTGAATTCTGAATATCAATTATCTATTAGGGTGATTTTTTGGCATTGTTCTGAAAAACTTCAATTTTTGATGAATAGTGAAACCACTAAGTGGTAGTTAAAAAACTGATTTCTCATTTAAATGAAACATTACCACTTCTGTGAATTGATTTTCAAAAATTATACATACATGGTTTTCATTAGGAAGTAAAATGTGGTTCAGTGGGATTAAAATATTTTTTTGGTGAATAGTAACTTTTAGGTTTAATTAATCGTGATTAAAGGTAATTAGTGAAATTTAAGGTAAAAATGATATTATAAAAATATAAAAGTACCTTTATACTTGTCCTTACAATATTTTATGTGTCATGGGTGACCAAGAAAATCCATGGGTCAACTTGGGGACCCCATGTAGCCAGTTTGGTAGGAGAATGACATAAATAACATTTTATTTAAAGTTAAAATAAAAATGTCACAAACATAAGTTGTTTTACTAAAACAATTTTTAATTGGGGTTATAAAAGTCATATTTTTTACTATAAATATTCATTAGAAAGATATAACTATTTCCTACATAATGGTATTTGTTTTATAATTTTTAAAAATTATATAAATTAAATTATTTATGACACCATGATGATGCAACAATTACCTAATTAATTAACTATTTTAATAAAATGGAAGGATAATGTAAAATCTAAGAATTATATTTGTCCAAATCCTATTGGATGAGAATATTTCCAACCCTTATCACCTTATCCTAGAAATATATAAGTTTGGGGCCTTTAAAATCCTAAATTCATTATATAATAAAGTAACATTTCATTACTTTCCAAGAGTGCCCCTCCTCTCCTCTTATAAAAGGACCCCACCACTACCCCCTTATTCACACCTCTAAAGTCTTTGTATCGGCCAAACCCTACCCATTTTGTCTCTCCACATCCAACTCTTACTCTTAGAATCATCACTTTGGGCAGAAGTCTTCCCGAGGAAGCCTTTAAGCTCAAATCAAAAAGAGTTACCCATTTTAAAGGTAGTGTTTTCTCGTGTGTTCTAATGTTTTATTTTGCTTCTCCAACCCCCTAAAATCTTTTTATTCATTATTTTGTAACAACACCAGTGTCCTAAATATACTAGGATGTTGTTATAAGAAGGATTCTAGCTACACTTACACACACATACATCTAATAGTTAAAGAACATACTGTTTCTGTGGTGGCGAATTTCTGCCTCACGAAATGATGATTGTTCAACACTCATATAACACCTTCAAAGGCGACCATTAAGATGTCACTATTTAGATATATAATATGTTTATGTTTTACTTAAGCTTATTTATTTTTCATTTATGACATACCTTTATGGTTTCCATAATGGGTAAACGCGATATCTTCATTTTAGGAAGTGCGGACTACCGCCCCCTCAAAGTGATTTGAATCGTTAATGCCATATGTGGGATGTATAAAGGATGGATTGAATGATATTATATATGATATTATACTGTAATTATAATATACCTTTATATCATTATGATTTCATACCATTGAATACGAAATATAAATGAAAGTTGCGTTCATGCGTACGTACGACTTACCGTCTCCATGAACGGTGCATTTCATTTATTACCACTAAATGTTATGTAATATTATAAATGCATGTATATACTGGATATATATGATATATATGATATCTAAATTAGTAATATAATTCTGGATATAATGGATATTTCACCACATGAACAACTTTTAATTATTAGAAAGTTATTTTGGACTCAAGTACTAAAGATTGACAAAGTGACCGTTATTAACTTAAATAATTACATAATGTTCATAAAATGGTAACAAGTGATATAAAAGGAATAATGAACACAGAAAAGGTTCTAAGGTAAAAAAAATTAACTCTATTTTATTATTCAGGAGGTTAATGAACGATTGAGTCAAGTCAGACATGAGGTAAGGTAACTTCTTAACCCAATTTCTATTCTTTGGGTTAATTTCCTACATTAAAATTATGTCATGATATTATTTTTTCCTATCTATTTTAAATTTATTTATGTGTACATATAGTGAATACACATAATAAATCTATTTTATTTAAAAAAATGATCTTTGTAAGGGACTTCGTCTCAATCTCCTTTCATTGAGGCATATTTGGTTTTATACACAACATTCCTTTATACGTTGTATAAACCCCTTTTTCTTTTACTTTTACTCGAAGGGGATATTTTTATACGAAGAGTTTTTACTAAACGACAAAAGGAATATTTTTTCTTACATACGCGGCGACAACGACTTCCCCCAACGTGACCATTATTTGAGTTTCGACATCCTCTACAAGCCATAATTTTTTTTAAATGAAAAATAAAGACAAAGTTTTAATTTCTTATTATTTTAGTATTTAAAATCGTTTTGAAAGTGTTTTTTTATTATTATATAAATTTGTTGTATCGATATCTTGTGATTGAAATGTGTAAATTTTATGTTTCCTTTATTCATGTTTTATGTGATACAATTATGTTATGGTTTATGATATGTATAAACCTGTTCATATGAGGAATGAATTGGACTTAATAATTGACGGGTGGATCCCGCTATAGCTCCTCGATGCATCGGCAGCTCAAATGAGACACACTAGTGTCTTGGCATGAGGCCTTGAAAAAAATCTTATTTGTAGTCTTGGCTTGAGGCCTTGGCTACGTGGTTATGATAGTCTGGCATTATGCATTCCATCATTATGAATGTGGTTATTGATATTTCATGTGATTAATCGACCAGTAAAATATCCATGTGAATAAGTAAATGGCATTATTTCATTTTACCTTTGCCATATTATGTTGAAGTTCATTTTTAAAAGGCTTCTATTTAGTTATACATTGCCTTAAATGTTTGTGATTATATATGAAAGCTTCCGCTATGTTGTTATCCTTACTGATCATATGAGATCACCCCTTTCAATGTTTTAATTTTTCTAGGATGTGAAGATGTATTTTAGGAATGACCTGCAGGGATAGTCTAAATGGGATATGAGTGTGGAAAATGGAGACTATGTTATTTTAGTTTTTCACTCTATGATGTAATGTAACATTTATGAATGTATCTATTTTTTCCAAGACTACTAAACTAATCGGTCATTTAAGATGTGATCTTTTGTGATCATTCCAATGTTACGAAATAATGCACCGACTCTGGGTTACTGGGGTCGGGGCGTTACATCTCAAACCATTCTCACCCTCATGAATCAAAACCAGACCTGGAGGAAGGAGGGAGGATCTAAACAACCCCTGGAAGATACCTCTCATTAGTGAACCTCTATGACATTGGAACATCTTATCTTATTAAAAAACACAAACACCTTACCGCTCTTTCCCCGTTTCCCACAAAACAAAAGGGCCAAATCGTCGGGTCCAGTGGGAGAGGGGTTTCCCTTCTTCCGTGTTAAGATGTCATCCGCTTTGGGCGGTACTAACTCTCCCGCACGAGTTTAGGAGCATCTTCTTTAATGTGTCATAACTAGGGATCAGGTCCTCCCCTCCCCATTTTTTTGGACACTTCACACACACATCCACAGAAAAGGAAACTGCACATCCATAACCGACAAGGTAAGTATTACACAGCAAACATGTTCTGACAGAACATGATAAAACTCAAAACAATTCAGGTTATTGGGCACACACCGGTTCTTCCCTCTCCCAGGTACTTTTCTCATGCCCAACATGTCTCTATAACATATGAACCAAGGGAATGGTTCACCCATGAAGTACTTTCTCCTTACGATCCTTGATCATGATCAGTCATTCTATGAAGGATGCATCGTCTTCGATATCTAGACCTCCCAAGTCGAGGACGTGTGAATCGTCATGCAGATATCGTCGGAGCTGGGACACATGGAATACATCGTGTATCTTCAGTAGAGGTGGTGGTAGCGCTAGCTGATAAGCCACTTCTCCGACCCATCTCTACACTTCGAAGGCCCTGATGAAATTGGGAGAAAGTTTACTTCCTTTTCCAAACCTCCACTATCCACGCCGAGGGGAGACCTTCAAGAATATGTGGTCCCCAACCTCGAACTCCAAGGGTCTCCTCCTATCATCAACATATGACTTCTGCCAGTCCTGAGCCGCCTTCATTATCTCTCGTATAAGCTGAACCTTCTCTGTCGTGCTCTACACCACCTCCGGGCCATGAACACCTGCTTCCCCAACCTCAGTCCAGCACACGTGTGAGAGACACAACCTTTCATATATAGCTTCTAATGGAGCCATGACAATGGTAGAGTGATGGCTATTATTATAGGAGAACTCTACTAGAGGCATGTGTAGCAACCTTGATCCCCCAAATTCCAGAATACATGCCTGCAGTATATCCTCCAAGGTCTGGATGGTGCACTTTATCTGCCCATCTATCTGGGGGTGGAAAGTAGTGCTAAGACGTAGCCGGGTGCCAAAAGCATGCTGAAATCCCCTCCAGATTCGTGCGGTAAAACATTCGGCCCTGTCCGAGACTATGAAACTCAGAACTCCATTCAACTGCACTACCTCGTCCACATACTTTCATGCTAGAGCGTCCACTACACTCGACTCCTTAATCGCCAGGAAGTGAGCCGAATTCATCAACCGGTCCACTGCTACCCAGATGGCGTCACAACCTCATTGCACTTTGGGAAGTCCCATGACTAAATCAATGGAGATGTCATCCGACTTACACTTGGGGACATCTAAAGGTTTCAACTACCCGCTTGGAACATAGTGTTCAGCCTTCACCTGCTGGCACACTAGGCACTTGGCCACAAATGATGCCAATGTTCGATTTACTATGAGCCACCAAAACTATCTATTTAGACCCTTGTATATCTTGGAAACTCCTGGGTTCACTTCTTGGGGTGAGTTGTGGAACTCACTAAGGATATGACCATGCATTGCCTCTGGAACAAAAAATATTCCTCGGAAAAGAATCTGGCTCTTACCATCATCCATCCACCCTTCTGGAGCATTGCCCTGGTCAACTCAGTCACGCATCCTTTCGCACTCTGGGTCTCCACACTGAGACTCCTCCACCTGACATAATAGATAAGACTGTACTATAATCTGATACATGCAACCTCTACCACTATCCATCCTCGCATCCCGGTGAAGGGTAGCCAACACCTCCATCTCCCTCCAAGCACCCATAGACTCTCAGACCGCATCTCTCTATGACTTCCTACTCAAGGCATTAGCTACCACATTTATTTTTCCTAAGGTGTAGGAAATCTCGAAATCGTAATCCTTGAAGAACTCCATCCACCATCGCTGCCATAAGTTTAGGTCACAATGGTAGAAGATATACAACAAGTTTTTGTGATCTATGAAGACCACAAAGCGTTATCCGATAAGGTAATTTCGCCACAACTTTAGTGCGAAAACGACCGCTGGAAGCTCTATATCGTGGGTGGAATAATTATGCTCATGTGGGCATAGCTTCCGAGACCCATAAGAGATCACCCCTTATTACTACAAAAACACACATCTGAGGCCCTTCCCTGAAGCATCACAGAACACCTCATACGCCACCCATTCTTCAGGTTGTCTCAGCACTGGGGAACTAACCAATTACTCCTTCAGATAGCAGAAGGCTACCTCACACTACCCACTCCATACGAAAACCTGGTCCTTCTTGGTCAAGGCTGTCAAAGGTGCTACAACTCGGGTACAGTTGGGTACAATACTCCGTTAGTAAACTGCCAGCCCAAGGAAACTATAGACCTCGGCCATGTTCTTGGGTGCTTCCCAAGAACCAACCGCCTCAACCATTGATGGGTCCACCACTACCCCCTATTCGGACACTACGTGCCCAAGGAAGTGTACTTCTCACATCTAGAACTTTCATTTCTACAACTTCCCATAGAGGTGGTACTGTCAGAGGACCTCTAAAATCATCCTCAGATGCTCTGTGTGGTCCTCCTCTGATCTTGAATTGATCAAGATGTCATTGATGAACAAAAATATGAACTGATCCAGGTACTCCCGGAAGATGGAGTTCATAAGTCTCATGAATACAGCAGGGCAGTTTGTAACACCGAAAGGAATGACTGAAAAATCGAAGTGCCCATATCTACACCTGAAGGTTGTCTTAGAGATGTCTCTCTCCTTCACCCTCAACTGGTGATATCCAGACCACAGGTCGATCTTTGAGAACCATCCAACCCATTTCAAATGGTAGAAATGATCATCTATCCTTGGAAGAGGGTATAGATTCTTGACCATTACCTGATTCAGCCTCTTGTAGTCTATGCACAACCTGAGACCACCATCTGACTTCTTGGCGAACAAGACTGGAGAACCCCACAGTGACGAACGCAGTCGAACAAAACCCTTTTTCATCAGATTGTCAATCTGAATCTGTAACTCTCATAGCTCCGTAGGCGCCATCGTGTTTGGAGCCATTGAAATCAGATGAGCACCATGCTACCAGTCTATCCCAAACCCAATATCATGTCATGGGGGTAGAGTCGTCACCTACTCAGGGAAGACGTCCATAAACACACTGACGATCCCTGGTACTTCCACCATCTCAGCATCCACTAACTCTACTAACTGCTTAGCTAACAAATAGGGGAGGAGTTCCTCTCGCCTGCTGCCCTTCTGGCCACTCTTCTTGCCGATGAATATAACTCGTCAGCCACCCAGGTCTGAGAACACAACCCTTCCTCGGATGCAGTCAATGATGGAACACACATAGAACAACTAGTCGATGCCTAGGATGACATTACATGGTTGAATCTGTAGCAGTAGTAGATCCCTGACTGACTGATGCGGCCCTATCATCAGCCTACAACCTCTAAAAACATATAATAAGACAGTCCAACCTCCGACCGGTGTGCTCAGCACCAGGGTTTCTGGATGTCTCTTGGCATCCAAACCCAGAGCACAGGCCAGATCGGGTGTAAGAAATGAGTGTGATGCTCCGATATCAAACAAGGCGTAAGCAAGGGTATTGAATAATCTAATCGTACCTCGAACAACCTATGGTCCCACTGGAACTGCTTCCCTTGCGGTGTGCAACTGTCCATACCCAGCTCCTCTACCCCTTGTATTTCGGCCGCCTCCCTGACCACGCCCCGATCAAAGTCACTGAGGAGCACCCTGATGTCAGCCTCCCCCTGCAACATATTCCCTTGGAGGAGCGGGAGATCGCTGCCCCTGCTGCTTCTGCTGAAATGGCCTAGCAGGAAGCTGCTGTTGGGGTGGGTGCTGGGCATATCCGCCACTGCCGTACTGAACTCGGTACATGAACTAATTCCAGAGATTTCCATGGCTCCCATAGACGAATCACCTCGGTCATGGGCCCGAAGGGAAGGGGCGAGGACCAGGGGACCCGAACTATAACTGCTATGGCCTGCTCCCTATTAGTCGGAACCTAGAGTGTTCATCTTCTCTACCACCTCTACCTTCTTTTGGACCTCCAAGTATGTCGGCAAGGTGAAGGGGGTAACGGCGTACTGGAGGTAAGGTCAGAGCACCTCCTCTAAACGTCTCTCCCAAGACTCCTCATCTGGAAAGTTGTCCGAAGAAAAGAGGATGAGATCCTTGAACTTGATCCCCAGATCCCTTACTGACATGCTCCTCTGCTGGAGGGAGTGTATCTCCTACCTCTTTTCTACATTCATCGTAGGAGAGGGGAATTCCGCCCGGAACTCATTCTCGAAATCAACCCATGACACCTCAGCATCTCTCCTCTCCCCCAGGTAGAGCGTCCACCACTAAAGTGCCGCTCCCCACATTTGGCTGACGGCCAGAGGAACCCAATACTCAGTTGAAGCCCGAATCAGGCCAAAGGTTATCACTAGATCCTCTATCCAGCCCTCTGTCTTCATGTTAGTGGTGCTTCCCTCATACTTCTCGAGGGTCTGTCTCTAGAAGGTTCAAAGTATCTTCTGCCATTGTTCGTCCTCCTCCTCTCGATCAGCCCTCTGCCGATCAGCCAAGTGAACCTTCTGGGCCTCGATCACCCATACAACTCGTGATCATCTTCCGGGTGCCACAGATGCAAGGTAAATAAGGAATGACATAGAACAAGTAGTGAAGAATATTGTCCTTACATTTTATTTGACTTCTTTATTTCTTTTTGAATCCCCAAAACACCCAAAAGCACGAGAACAAAAGTCATTATGATGGATGTACCTTTCCTAGGGTCTCTACCCTGCAATCAGTGTAACCCCAATTGGTCGTTCGGTTAGTCAAGAGTCCTTGCATCGGATCACAGGGGCCCTAAAATCCCATGTCCTAGCCGGTCTTCTATGGACAAATTCACACACCAATGTGACTCAACACTATTTCCCAACCATCCCATGCAATCCTCACTATGAATAACTCTAGACTCCATCCTATCTCTCAAACTACACCCATGATACCATTCTGTCATGACCTGCCTTCACTAAAATGAGGGGAGGGTCAGAAAATTGCCAGGCCCATCCTTCATTAAGTTGAAGGAGAGATAATTACCCCTGAAACCCGCCTTCAATAGGTGCCGGAGTGGAGACCAGAACCAAGGGTATATAATTACACAATAAATGGAAGGCATTAAACTTTTTATTTTAATAGGATCGGGAGATATGATAGTAAATCCCACAACACCAAAGCTGTAAGTGAAAGTAAAGGAAATAACCATTCCCAATGCATGTTACAAAAGTAAAATATAGAACGTGTAAGGATACTACAAAGGAAAAATACAAAAAAGGAAGAACAACAACAACTACGATGATCTGTCACATGGTCTGAGCTAGTACGTTCTAGCACGATCCCCGAAGTCCTCCTACAAACCTGAAAGTTGTATTATATATGTAGGGTGAGCATTCAATTATACTCAGTAGGGAAAAACCAAAGAATCTCATGCACATTCTCACCACAGTCCCACTGCCACACCCGGCCACACATACCTAGTCCACAACCACACATCCCGCCCGCAAACACATGGGCCACAATTGTCACACATAACCATGCCCGCAAACACCTAGGCCAGAACAACCACTGCCACACCCGAAGACACCACGTCTAGAAGAACTACTACCACTCCCGAAGACACCTAGGCCTCATCCTGAAGATACTTGGGAAACCACTTTCCCACACACACCAGGGCCAACCACCACACTACCCTGCTCGAAGATTCTTGGGCTAATATTGGACATCTGGCCACCACAGCTTACCCGAAGTGTCATGGGCTATTCAGGAATGGGAGCAGAAAAGGATCTAATAACCACCCACTCATAGGAGTGTTGGAAAAAACACCGTCCCACATGAAGTTGGGGTGTTTGAAACTAAGTTATCAACTTGGGTGGGGCGCGAATAAGAAACTCCAAAAACTACAAGTATATGTATAGGTAACAAGAACTCACCGAATATTGGTTTTTCATCAGCCATCCTGAAGAACACAATCCCTACTATTCATTCATAATATATGAGAATAACATCCATGCCCATGTCACAACTCACAGCAATCAAAATCCCCATGTCCCATCCTTGCTTCCTTGTTCATTAATAATGTTTAAATTGGTTTCTATATCTACTTGGACAACTAGTATGAATAAGAAAAATCCAAGGAAAGAGTAAGCCCAATAATAATTTAAGCCTTCACACCCAGTTATCTTGTTTAGTCAGAACAAAAATGGGATTAGGGATAACCGTCGAAGTACTGGAACAAAATAAAACCCCAAGATACAGCCCCACGTCCCCAAAATCTAGGATCCAATGGTTTCTCAACAATAGAGGATCCCACCCCAATTAGTGATATGAGAATTGTAATCACAGAGCCTCAAATTCACATTCAGCAATGGTACAAAAACTAGGGATCCCATCCCCCCCCCGTATCACCCCACCAATCGGCCCCTGATAGAAAAAACCAAACCGCTACCACCAACACAAGGCAGGCCCAAGAAGGTATTTTCAGATTTAAAAGATTTAACGCACTCCATGGTTTCAATTCCATTGGGATTAAACCAAGGTTATCATAGAAATTTTTTTTGTCCTGGTGCTTCCAATTTATTTAGCCGAATATACATAATTAATCAATTTCCCTTACACAGAAAAAAGTTTTCAAAACCAAAATAAAATCCATTTAAACGTCACAAGGGTTAAGGGTTTATTAATTCATAGAGAAAGAACACCAATGGCCATGATTTTTAGTATAAATAATCCCACACAATTCTGAAACCATTAATCATGAATGTGGAGAAAAACATAGCAGCATCACCGATCACACCCAACCCCTTCATTCTATAGAATCCGTTTATTTTCTTCATTAAAGTTTGGTTCATCAAATTATACAGATACAGTAGCGTACCCACCCCACAAGATACACATAAAGAATAGATTAAGGTGAAACCCCTACCTGACGATCAAGGATTGATGTTAAGTCATCGTGTGGAAACTTGAAAACAGGAGTGGCAGGAACCCCACGGAATGCAAAAGTAAAACCTTGTAACAGAGGTACAGATCATCGGTAGGAAGGTTACTCCAAGAAGTGTGAATGAGAAAACAAAACATAGGGATAAGACATTAGGTTATAAAGGCTGATAAGGGCTGAGATACAGCACTCCCGGATGGTTAAGATACAATGGGAAACCGCGTAAGGAGCCGGATCGTGGGTTGACCATGTGGCGGGGACACCCCACATGACTGTATTAATTGTTATTTAGTAGGGAGGTTTATTTGATTTATAGATATTAATTATGGGCTTAAAAACATCCTTGAAACGCATCAAAAAATTAAAAAGGCCTAAAAGTGGGGTTACAGGGGGTGCTGTAGATAAAAAATCCGCCAAGGCTGGGTGACACCGATCGGTCATACAGATCGGTCACGCCAATCGATCTCAGTGATCGGTCTCACTGATTGGTCTCACCGATTGGTCGCGTCGATCGGGCTCTCTGATCGGTCGCGCCGAAAATTGGCAATGGAAGGTGTCAGGATGGTCTGGGTCATTAAAAATATCGTGTCTCCTTTGAACACACTAATATCCCTTAGCCAATTCTTATTGGACAATCACAATATACTTATTCACATCATAGGAAATTAATAATAATAAAGGGTGATATCAAATTCCCAGTAAGGATAACAATATAGTAGAAACTATCTTAAATAAGCATAAACATTTAATGTAATGTATATGACTAAAAGGAAAGACCTTTAAACTAAAATATTCTACATAATATGGCAAAGATAAATCAAATAATTTCATTTAGAAATTGTAATTTATATTTTACTTGTCGAATAATCACATGTAATATCAATAGATAATTTCATAATGATGGATTGTATAAGGCCCAACATCATAACCACATAGTCAAATCCTCGTACCAATACTAAAAATAATTATTTTTTAAATCCTTATGCCAAGACACTAGTTTGCCTCCTGAGACCAACCAATTCATCTAGGGGCTATATCAGGCCCCACCGGTCACTTACTATGTCCAATGCATTCCTTATATGAAAAGGTTGAAACATAATATAATCCTTCATATTAAAACTACCATATAAAATGTTAATACTTTAACCATAAAACATGAATGTTTTAATAATAGAATATCTACATTTAAACATATCATAAAGCATTCAATACAATATAAAAGATTATATCATAACAAATCAGCTTCATGAATGTCTAAAATCCAACAATGGATATTGACATACATAAAATAAATACTATTTGAGTGAAGTATCTATTTCTATTTAGAAACCATTTAAAAGTTGTGTAATTGTAAAATATAACATTTATTTCAAAAATATTCTTATAATATTTTAGGGGAAGTTTTTAAGGTATTATAATGGTCTAAAATAGCTGCACCTACCGTATAAGAAAAAAACATTCCTTCCATAATTTTTCGAAAAGGTCATAATGTACCTTACTTGGAAATCGATGGAAATATTCCATTAAAAATATTTTATAAAAATTGAAACAAGGGATTAAATTGAATCAACCCATATTATAGTAAATAGAATAAAAAAATTTAAATGCATTTTTTGAAACACGGTTGTGGATGATAAAGAGGTCCCAGTAGATATTTATGTATAAACAACCTCAGATAATAAAGAGATTGTAAAATTAACCCTAAACATGTTCTTTAACCTAGATGAGGGTAGGTTAACCTCATTTATAATGGTTAAAGAATTTTTATTAAATTATAAAAAAACATCATACATAAATATGAAATCATATATGAACCACTAATATTGCTTTGTTAATAATTCTTCAGTAGTATCATTGTTTCGAGTGTTAGCTGATTCATTTTACATTATATGTTTTGTTACATAAGTCATGTTTTTTATTGATAGGATTTATTTAAACATATCTATTATGATATTAAGTTCTGTATACATTATTTTTATTTATCAAATTAACATTATTCATGAATGGTTATGAGGGGGAATGAAATATTATCGCATCTTGGAGACGGTAAGCTGTACGTACGCACGAGAAAAAATATCAGTCTTTTGATGGTGAAATCATTGGTAGTTGGATGTTATATTATTTAAAAAGAATCATTAACATTTTATAGTTTTTATTTAGAACAAGTATACTCATTATTATACCTATCCAAATAATGAAGTGTTAAATTACACACTACACCACGGCGTGGAGACGGTAATATTTACGTACACACGTATGGTGACATTGTCTTTCATTAGATAGATAGAATAATGAAAATGGTTGTAAAATTTTTATAATACGTCACATTATCTATAATGTACTATATTTGTTATTCTGTTATGGAAACAAAAAATAAAAAGGAACTGGATGAAGAAAAGAACATTGAAATAGGTGATGAAATAATTACCTCTTCTTTGGGTTCTTCATTTTGATTTGAAAAAAAGGGATCCATAGATTAGATTTATGATCTAAATAAGGCCTATAGAATGAAGTGAGGGTAGTTGGAATAATATTTTAGTATGGATTGGTGGTTTAAAATGGCTTTGGATGTCGGAATTTGGGAGAAGCGAATGTAACTTTTTTTAAGAGAGGTCAGATGCACTTTTTGAATAAATAAAATATTAATTTATTATAAAATAATTTTTGGTTTCTAATATCTCTAAAAGAATTTATTTCACGTATAATACAGGGATGGGTCTAAATCTTCTCAAAAATATGTTTTAGACATGTTTACATCCCCAAAATATCATTTTCTTTTATATTTAAGTCTTAGTTAAATAGTTTAACTTTTACCATGTATTCTTGTATTATTTTAATACATCCTTAATAAACTCACTATAAAATGCCATAATAACCTCATGTGATTCATTAATTACATATATATCATTATATGTGTCCTTTTTCATGACCATAGAATTTTATTACTTTTATATAATTTAATAATATAGTATTTGTTTTTAAAAAAGACTTGTGTCAATTTTTACACTATTTAGTACATGGTTTCTATTAAATTCATAAAAATATTATTTTTTAGATAAAATACATTGATTAAACCTTAAAATGTCATATTAACCTATAATATTCGTGGATGGAATTAAATAGTCTAAATTTCATTTATTTTAATATTTATAACATCAATTATTTTAGTCATTCATTACTAAGGTCATTATTACATCATTATTGTGTCACAAATAAATTTAATTATACAGTGAATAAAAATTATATATAAAATATCCTGATGTACTAAATATTTTTTTATTTAAAATGAATATTTATAGTACAAGTTACCTCACTTATATATCTATATTAAAAATTAATTAGTTATTAAAATTTGAATTTATCACTTTTAACTCTTCATTAAATAAAATATAATACATGTACTAATAAAATCAATTGGATAAAAATTGATCATATTTATATCATATGGTCTATTTTGGTTGAAATAAGTTTATAAAATAGATTTAGGACTTTTGTTAGGTTAATTATAATATCGTTTTTACCATTAATTACACTATTTTCTTTTAAACGTGGTAAATAAAATTCAAAAGAAATTATTCACCAAAAATTATTTTCGTCATATTCAACCTCATTTTACTTATTGATGTCAGTTATGTTTCATGGATTTTTTAAATTCAATTCACATAAGTAGTAAAATTACATTTTATGAGTATTTTCAAATGTGCCTAGAAGGTGGTTAAAAGAAGCAAAATTTTTTAATAAAATTATATATATATATATAATACTATAAAATGACTTAAATGAATTACATTAGACTAATATAATAATTCTATATCGATTTTTACTTCAAAATAAGTTTCAATTAATAATAATTATTAAAAAATTATCAGTTTAAAAAAATTATATAGTGTTTTTCACTATTTATCAAAAATTGACTGTTTTAAGATAAAATTTAAAAAAATAACCCTAATATAATTTTGACATTTGAATCCAAAAATGATTTCCATTGAGAAATTGAATTAAAATATTTAAAAAGAAGGGTATTACTATTAATAACTGACTTTTAAACGGCCAGTTTGATTGGTCATGGTGTACAAGAACTCAAAGTTGCATACAAAAAAAGCTATTGCATTATTCAAACATAGGTGTACTATGGAAGCTTGGGGTGTTACATAGGTTAATACAGAAATTGTTTAGATTTTACACTTTTATAAGTGAGTAGTAGTATAACTTTGTATATTACCCCTAAAATTTTAATAATTTAAGGATTCAATTCAATGGTAATCTGAAAAAATAAAAAGTTTTGTTTGAATAGTGATATTAGGTCAAAATAAATGTCAAACAGTCCATATGGGGACAAAATTGATTATTTATGTTGTTTTCTTACTAGATAATTTAACATTTGTTTATTTTTCGATGGAAATTAATTTTTATGATTTGTAAATATATTTAATGAATATTATTTATATTTTCGGTTTTACATGATTTTATTATTAGAATTTAAAATTTTTAAATAGTTTTACCTAGAAAAATTATATAGTTTTGAAAATATAATTTTTAAATAAAAAAATATAATTAACTAAAAAATATTTTATAAAAATAACTTTTTAAGAATTAAATTATGCTATATTATAAAAATATCTCACATACTAATTTCATTTCAATAAATTTATTTATAAAAACAATTCATAAGATATCATGTCAATAAAAAACCTAATATCATGAAAAAATAATATTTTCAATGAATATACTAGAAAAATTTATCAACATCACATTTTAATTGGATGTAAAAAAATTCATCATTTTATTTATATGTTCAATGAATAGAATAAAATTTCACATTGTGATTCTATAAAGTCATATTTTAGTTCAATAATGCTATTGTAATCTTCTAGTCCATTTATTATAATAATAATTTCATGAAAATTACAAGTCATTTTAAAAAATTCAACTAAAAAGCACTTTAAAAATTCAAAAATTAATTTAAATAAAATTGATATGGTGAATACAAAAATGGTGCTTGTTTTGTGAACATAAAAAAACATATTTTAATTAACATAATTGTAAAAGTTTTATAAATTTTTTTATTATGTGATTGTTTATGATACGGTGGTCTCCCACTATTGTAGGGTCTTGAGTATTACATTCACCCTTCCATAAATAATTTCATCCTCCAAATTTCTGTATATGTTAGTTTCTTAAAAAATGTGGGTTCTCCATAAACATAACTTAATCAAATAATATAATTAGTATTATTTCAAATTGTGATATAATGGATGCTATTAATTTATTTAAATTCCACCAAAGATATAAAATAGTACAACATACATTGGATATACATATATTATGATCTAAAAATTTAATCTATTTTTTTGATAGTCCTTTCCTACAACCAATCAGTTTGGGGAGGATATGGTGTTAAAAATATGAATCTCTATCGATAGACAATTGAATAGTCCTCTAAAATTTTAGTGATAAATGAGGGTCATTATTTGATATGTTGACAAGGGTATCGAAAAAATCCTTCGAATTTAATTTCTATATAGTCTCAAATGTCACATAAGGGGTATATAATGACTTTTCAGTAAGAAATTGGAAGCCATAATAAAATAATAAACAATTAACCATATAAAACTTTTTATGAGTGTATTATTTAAAATTATAGTAAATAATCAATTTCCACATTATGCCACATCCATATAGGTAAATAAGTTGTTATAAGACTCCCTTAGGATGTTTCTTTTCAGAAAATATCTACTGAAACACTAATAATGTGGATATATATTATGAAATAACTCCATTTAAACCACCCCAAATACAATTATCACATAAATCCATAAAATCTTTTTTTGATCTATGTTTATTTTTAAATTTTAACAGTGTTCATCATATATATGTTCCATTCTAAACTCTAATACTAATGGACTATATAAAATCTTCCCATACATCAAATCTCCATCTCTATAGAATAATCCATCTAATTTACAAGTATTTTATTCTTTAATATTTCATTATATGTTCTCATCATCCTGAGGAGATATCATTATCCTTTACAGTATGTTAGGATAAAAAATTTCATGGAAAAGAAATTATGGATCCCCTTTTGATTGAGTAAATAAATACATCATTACTATATCACTATATATGGAATCCTTGTTTATCATTACCATGGTGTGAAAACCCAAGTTGCTTCCTTCTCATTACATCATCATCCAGGCTTGTAATCTAATGGATGTAGTATACTAGTTAATCATAGTCCATTATTAGCTCTAACCATATTATTATCCCTATGATAATATTTTTTGGAGAGAAGATATAAATAAATCCCACACAGTCAATATACATATATATACCATACCATTCATCATAGAGTTAATGAAATAATTTATAAAATAAAATATTAAGAATTCCAACCCACGTCATGATTTGGATAGTTCCAATGATTAATTTTTTATTTTTTTCGTTTAAATTAGATAACTCTATCATTTTCTATATGTATACATGCATGTACTTTCTTCACTACATAATTATACACTACATGTACTTACATTATTAATGATGTGGTTTATAAAATCATAAAATTTATTATAATCATATTCACTATGATCAATTCCAAAAATTTGGTTAACCATGTGAATTTAAACCCATTACATGTTTAATTGATTAATGAATTTGAAAATCTGGATAAATCGTGAATAAAAATCCTATAGTGACCAATTAATCCCAGTAAATAAATTTTTTCACTTAGGATCATGGGTACCATACATTATTTGAATGCCATTGAAATTGAATGGTCAAATTATATTCCATCCATAGAGACAATATGGATATGAATGAAAACATCAATGATCCAAAATTCACACTTGCTATATTTCCCATATAATTCAATTTTTTCCCATTATAAATAAAATTATTTATGGTTGACTATCATCATGATGATTGATCTAAGTTTATATCAATGTATTATTTGTAAAACCCACAATAATGTTATCAAGATACTCCTTGAATATTAAAATTCATGATATCCATAATGATAGATACTACATTGTCCAATACAAAAGGTATTATTGTAAAACAATAATGTATATACCTTGGTTGAGATGTCAACATAGGTATATCATCCATATTAATTGTTATGAGATGTTAACTAATGTGAAGATAGTAATTGGAAAAGTATTATGCACCTTTAATTTTACAAAATTATTCATCAATGCATGGTAAAGGATACATATTCACAATTGTAGATGAATTTTTCACCATACTATCAATGAATACACTCATAGACCTATCCATATATTTCATGAATAAAATTGGGGATTATTGTTGTTAAACATTATGGTAATTAAATCCTTTATTACCCAATTATATAAACTATTTCAACAACTCGAATAAATATATCAGTTCTATTCTATAAGTATATTTAGATATGGGTTGTGCATCATGAATGTGTTTAATGGTGAGTTCAACATCACACTCTATTTGATGAATACATTTTTGGTCAGGGAAAAATCATTGAAATATTGACCAATGGGTATATATTCTATTCTTATAATAACATTTTCATCATTGTATTTAATTTTATGTTCTTATATTCAAATAATTAAATTTAATACACCTAATAGGGATGAACTAGATATTATTTATATTATAATGTATCAAATATATAGAAAATATATTCCAAATAATCATAAAGAGTAATAATCACCTTCTTATGGAAGTATTTGTTTTATTATATATTGAAATACAATTAATATCAGTGATCACACCAAGTGATTACATTGGTATAATAAAAAACATTGTAAATATTTTATACCCATGAATCAAAATTGGGACTACAAAACACATTTTTATTACAATAATATACCCACTATGTGCCTTAATTGATAAATCCCTTACATGAGTTCCTATGAAATGTTTAGGGTTTTTTAAAGAATGGAAGATCTAAATGAGTGTGATGATCGATAATGAAAAAAATATCACATATTTTGGTGGTTGTAATAAAAAACATACCACCACATCATCATAAATGATAACATCAACTCTAGTAATTGTAACATCATCACCATTAAACAATTCCTTTTATAAGGTAAATTCAAATAAATATTTGAGAAATAATTTTCAAAATTTCTTATCACCCAATTGTAAAATAATTTAATTACACTAGTGTATTCAATTCCTGTGAATTTGTAATTTTGAGAGAAGTTTTATATAAAATTTGAATTGAAAAATAGTCCATTCTACATATCCACATGGTGTATCTTCAATTAGTTGTCAAATGTGGGAAATATCATCATTTAGTTCTTCCCTTTTATGGAACTATTCTTATCATTACTTATAGATGACTTATTCATCTCTAGATTATTCTTGATTAGATACATCGTTGATAACACATTTTCAATCATTATTTTCTTTGTGACTATATCCTCATATGATGAAAATTTAATATGGACCATTTTCATTCAATGTATCAACTTCAACGCAATAATTAAATTTTAATTCTTTCTTTTCATTAAATTATCATTGTCTTCATCATGACTACATAACCTTATAATATTATCATCATACATATAAAAATGTATGTCCCCCTTCTTTTATAAATGATGAACTTTGTATAATTTTTATTTATTTTTTCATGGGGAAAGAATTTTTAGAGTAAACCTCTTAATAAATATATATTATTACAGATTGTAGAATCACATAATTTAGTTTTTTTTAATAATTCCCACAACTGGTACACAAATCCACTCAGAATATATACCACAATTCTTAGTTTTCCCTATTTACAAGTTCACAATGTGAGACATATGATCTCTTGGTCTATGATCCATTTTTCATATACCAATTGATCTGTAACTACATTTAATGATGAATGTTATTTCTACTTGAAACGGTTCAACATAGTAACAAAATATTAAGGTAAATAATATCTCACTATATGAGTGATACTAACATCTCATAGTCTGTCAATTTTCTTAATATGTATATGAGATGATTATCTTCAACTCCATCATCATTAACTTATTCGGGGGGAATCCTCCTAAATTTTTTAAATTTGTTTATACATTTTGAATTACTCCAGTTAGTCTGAAATATTTTACAATTTCATACACATAATTATCTTAGAAATTTTAAATTAAATATTATATCAGTGTTATTTTTTCTATACTATGACCAATATAACGTAAAATATTTTCATATTAATTTTGATATATCAATGGGTTCCTATAATTTTAACCCCCAATTTTACAATTAAACATCATATGATAATTATTATAACATCCCAAAACCTTAAAACAAGAATCATTAATTATAATAAATTATTAATTTAGAATACAAGATTTCATAACAGATATAATAGTCCCACATTCAGGGAAAACTATGTACAAATAATAAAAATATTTCTTAAAATTAGATACAATATGAACATATTACCACAATTTTATTATCCCATCAATCGTATTAATAAAAATTATATATATTTCACATCTAAAATTACCTATTTAATGAAAAAATTAGGGAGAGATATGATATTCAGAAAAGAGTATCATACAATCTATGAATTCCTATAAAAACTAGCCATATGTTATATTGTTGGAATAAATGAATAAAATAAATTCATAATAAATGGTATCTAAGGGAATTATATTTACATTATAATAAATGAAATCATATATAATAATAATAATTAATGTTCTAATAATATTGGAATACATAATTTAAGACATTAGAACATGTTTTATAAGGCCTTAGTAAATTACAATATCCATATATGGGAACAAGGATACACCAATATCCAACATATATTGTCTCATTAGAAATTGTGGTGCATTGAGGGGATAAATTATTCAGATCCCTAAAAATCACAATATTATGTCTAATTCAAATTCTTTAAGAGTCATCAAGACCTATAAAGTTTATAAAAAATAAAAAATATATGAATTGTAAACATGGATACACATATAATGAAAAATATAAATCGGATACCTCGTGAGTAATTATAATATTGTCGATGTCTATGGGAATATCCCTTAATCAAAATATAAATTATGGGTTATCATATTATGAAAAAGAGTAACCCATATCAATGAAATATATATACCAAATTAATTTTAAATTATTGGCTTATTCATGGATGTAAATGATTGTTTTCCGGAGAATTTATCAGTAGGAGACAAATGAAATTGAAGAAAAACTCATTTATCATCAATCAAAAAAAAGGTGATGAATCTTACTATGTAAATCCCAAAGTGTGTCTATCTATGTGTACAATCTTAATAATATTCCTCAGAAATCATGGTCTGGATCATTTATTTACTCAAAAAAATAAATTGGGGCTGATTTTCTCAATGGAAATTTTTTTATGACTGTATCCACATTCCATTTTCATTATAGGGGTTTATTTACATTGAAACTAAACATACATATAATTTTTTAAAATGTTTTATTGTTTTCCCAGAATGGTAAAGATTCAGTTTTACATTGGTTTAGGTATATCTAGAATCTATGTAATATGAGGGACTGATAAAAACACAGATATGAAAATTAAAAAAATATCATTACTACTATAGTAAAATTTCTTCCATGGAAATTTATGAACCACATAAAAGGGAATAGTTTCTTAATATAACATGTGTATAAGGAACTAGCCATAAACATAACTTAATCTTGAGTTTAATCAAGAATTCACAGTGATGATCTTTTCAGGTTTCAAGCTTTAGAAAGATATCCCATAATAATTGCATTAGATCTCAAAAATTACAAAGTAGCTACTTCTACTCAATTACCAATTTTTCATGAAATAAAAAATCCTCAAAAAAGAAACTTGTCTATTTCAATGTTTTAGAAAGAATGACTTTTATTTGATCCCAACCTAGACCCTATTCATCTTTAAGTGCTATGAAAAACAATTCAAAACTCGGGATGAGCATAAAAAGCTCATTAAGGGTTACAAAATAAGGAAATATAAAATTAGTCCATCAATACATAAAAATCAATTAAATCATACATTTCAATCATTAATATACCACAAAAATAATAAGTATTATGAATAACACATGGAAATCATAAATCATAATAGTAACTTATAGAATATCTAAAATACATACATTTTATCTTTAACTACTATAATTGGAGTTATGTTTGGAATACCCATCAAATTATATTCCCTAAATCTAATATGAGAAGCATTAACGTTTACCTCTATCACATTACCCAATGCATTGGAGAGATAACTCAGAATCACCCACCTTGGGTTTATCATGAAACCACCCCTATTCCTAAAAAATGGCCAATAACCATGACATATTCATAACACATAAAACAAAAATAATGGAAAGAAAACATTTCCACATTGAAATCATAGTATATCATTTCAAGATATTTGGCATAATCAATGCTTTATCAAACCATTTTCAAAACCATTTAAATGATTTAATAAAGGGATTTTTGAATAAATGTGTCCCATAGCACATTGAATCTTTTGAAAGAAATTTTATTTTCTAAAAAATCATTTCCATATAAATAAAACCTTAAATCCATTTTTTAAATATGGATATTAATGAGAACAATTTAGAAGAATAAATCATTAAAACATTTAAAATGATATTTTAGTTAAAGAGTTCCTAACCAAATGAGTGATGATTGAATAAAAATAATTGAGGGATAACATTAATAAAGGCTTATAATATCGTGAGAATAAATATATTCATGATATAATATGTTAAAGGGAAATATATAAACTATATTAAAGTGAATTGGTGGATGAAAAAAAATAAGTCCGAATGGAATCTAAATTGAGACAATGTCCTTTGCAATGATCCTAACCAAAGATTATGGATTAATCAATGAAATAATTATATGTTAAAAATAAGAATACACCGAATATAAGTTGATATTAAGTGTAAAAAAATCATAGGTTGTTAACACATATTCATAGTAAGACATAATCAAGAATTAAAATTTTAACCCAAATAATTGTAATTGGGTTAAGAAGTTCTGTTATTGAAATTTGACAGCCTAATGACATCACATTAAAATTATAAAAATAAGTTAATGAGAGAATAAAAGGGTATATCATCACATGAAAATAAAATTTATATAAATAAGGATATATAAGTACATATCCCCACATAAAAAAATGGAAATTAAAATTCATGACATAAAAGAACTATTTGATTAAAAGAGTATGGTGAAAGGTTCCCTTACCGATTTGGTAAATTAAGATACATAAACCCCATGAAGGAAAGATCATACAATGAAGATTTAAATACCAATAAATTAAATTATATTAAACAATTAATACAATAATGGCCTGTTCATAATCCCCACAAAACGAAGTAGTGGCAAATAAAGCTTGAATCTCACGTGAATAAAAAGTGAGATGAAAACCCCTTACCTCATCTTTGAGATGACTCATTTGTTCTTTAATCACCTGAATAATAAACTTATGTTAATTTATAAATTATTCAGATTATTTTTCCGTTTTATAATTCCTTTTATATTACTTTTTACCACATTGTAAACATTATATAATCATTTAAGATAATAACAGTCATTTTGTTGATATTTGGTACTTGATTTAAAAAAGAACATCTAATAATTACATATTGTCTATGTTGTCAAAAATCCATTATCTCCAAGAATTATATTCATGATTTATATATAATATATATAATATATATCCTTTATATATATGTATTTATATCATTACATAACATTAAGAGATAAGAAATGAAATGCACCATTCATGTAGACAGTTAGACGTATGTACGCATGAACACTACATTAATTTCTATATCATATTTTAATGAAATGAAAACAAAACAATAAATAATTATATAATTATTCACATATAATATCATATGTAATTTCTTTAACTCCATCCTTTATACATCCTGCGTATGGCATGAACAATTTATCTCACTTTGAGGGGGCAGTAGTCAGCACTTCCTCAAATCAAATTATCATATTTACCCATTATGGAAACCAAAAAGGTATGATATAAATGAAAAATATATAATAATAGAGAAAACATATACATAATATATATCATATATAAATATAGTTCCATAATAATGGCCACCAGGGGAGGCGGTTGCAGATATTTGAGAAATCATCATTTCGTGAGGCAGTAGTTCGCCTTCTAGAGAAACAATATGTTCATATCCATTATATGGAGGTGTACAGAAGTGTAGTTTGAATACATCACATAAAAATTACCTAGTATTTTTAGGATACTTTTATTTATATTGTAAATGAATAATGAGAGTTTAGGGGGTTGGAGACATAAAATAAATGAAAATATCTTAAGAAAATATGTTACCTTTAAATTAGGTATCACCCTTTGGATTGAACCAAAATATGAACTTTAATTGCCTTCTGAATAGGGTAACATATCTATGGGAAATATACTGATATAGGGATCTTAATTTGACCGAGGGTGGATGAGATAAGGGTCTTGAGAGGTTTGTGAATTGGGGTAGAGGTGATGGCTTTTTATAAGGGGGAGGATGGGCTCTTTAAGAATGTTTCAATGTATTTTATTATTATAAACTTTTTTCAGATTCAAAAGATCTAAAACTAATTAACTTGTATGATAAGATGAGTATTGTTCAATATAAAATCATCCAATATGAATTGGATGGGTTTTGGATATTTGTTTTTAATTTTTATAGTCTTATTTATTTAAATCATTCACTAATTAGGTAATCAACGCATCATCATTGTGTCATTAATTATTTATTTTATTTTATGTATAAAACTTATAAATAAAATTCCATGATAAATGAAATAATTTTATATTTAAAATAATAATTTATAGTCCACGAGATAACTTATTTAAACCCATGCAATAATTGATTATTAAATGATATATGTTAATGTCATTTTTAGCTTTTCTTTAAACTACTTAATATAAAGTGTCATTATCACTCCCATGTGGATCCATGGGGTCCCAAAATAGTCCCAAGGATGCCCATGGTCGGACATGTTTCTACCAATTGGATTATGAAGACTGTTATTGTAATTTAATGTTATTAATATAATATTTGTTTACCCTTATTTACCAGTTTTCCCTTTAACGATGGTAAAAAAATATATTTACTAAAATAATAATCATAATTTTGAAAAAAAAAAACGATACATATTTACAAAATTTTCTCCTTCTAATTATAGATATGAAATAAATTTTTCCAAATTCAAATCTCAGAAGTGGAAAAAAATTAATTTAAAATTAATTCCCTTTGTTACAGAAAAAACTGTTTTTAAAAAATAATAACTATCAAGAGATTGACACTTTAATATGTTTAATTTCAAAATGAACTTACTTCCAATGAAAAAAATTGGATTAAATGGTAAAAATATAATATAATTAAACTTTAAAACCAATTAAAAAATAATCTAACAATATAAATATTAAATATTAAAATTCATTTTTGAATTTAAATACATTATTATCCATTATTCATTGAAAATGAACATTATCAGAATAATACCAAAATTTATTTTAAAGTAATTTTTGATGTCCCAATTCAAACTAAGAGTATTTTTTTTGTCAAATAGATCATTTAAAAGTGATATAATATATATTTAAAAAGGGTTCTCTATTAAAAGGTGGTAAATCGACCTATTAAAAATTATTAGATTATTTACGCTTAAAATTGGATTCATTTAATTTTCGACCCTCTATATTTCATTGGATAAATGTGAAAACATATAACAAACACGTGAAATCATATTTTAGTTTGTTCTCTTCATTCCCTCCAATAAAAAATCTTCATGGTAACTAACATTTAAAATAATAATAATAATAATGTTTTATTTTTTGGTATTAATCAATGTTGTGTGTAACATAAAATGACAAAGAAACAAGTTGTGGCATGTTGATTACAATATCATACATAGCATCCCATTTTAAATTATTATTAATATTTATTTAATAAATATTAATAAATATAAAAATTTCATATTCCTTATTTACCCGGGATGTTACATCCTTCCCCTCTATTTGGAATTGCGTCCTCGCAATTTTATTATTGTGATCAGAAACGTCATAAAAAGTCCCACATTAGAAAAAGAGTCAACAAAACTATCACTTTAATGAAATAAAGAGAAGTACAATGGTCAACCAAGATTACACATACTCGGATTCCATATTGGAAAACATGGATATGGAAGAGAAAATTACCATCATGTTCTGATATAGAGTGGTAGAAAACAAGATTAGGCGAATGTTAACCACAAGAAAAAAACATGTGATGAGTTAAATGTACTTTGATTCCCCAGTAAGAAACGTTAATCGACAAATTTTTTTTAAGATACATTTCATAAATTTGAGTAATTTATTTATGTGATTATTTAAAAACATAAGGTAACATATTTACGTGTCATGTAGACTTTCATACTTTCATAAATTCCTACCACAAACTCATGTTTTCTCCAAATGATGAATATTAATGACGACATGATCACACCTGAGGCACTAGAAGAAACTTCTAGATAATCACATAATCTAAAAAAGAAGAACTATATATTACCATGTCTTAAAAAAATATCCCAAACCAAAAAATATAGTATACGATTAGATAATCACCAAAAAGGACTATATTTTATAAAAAAACACTACTCTTAATCTCCAAAATTTAAAAAAAAATACCGAATGTTCAACAAAGACAATCCTATAATCAATTTTCCTTTAATTCCTTCAATATAATCCAATATAAGATTGAAAAACAAAATTTAGAAGTAATTTATCACGTAATATTCCACAAAAATGTTAAAATTTATCTCCAAATAACATCGATTAATCTTAAAGTCTCATACTAAAAAGTACTAAACCAATAACATATTTTCTATGATAGCATAATCAATTACATAAATTTTGAAAATTATTATATGTCTACAATAAAAACCTAGTTTATTCAAAAACAAAAATTCAACCATTACTCTAAAAATGGGATCCCATAGTGTTCTATTTTTCATAAGCATATAGTGTTCCCAAAAGAGAGAACATCATCCTAAATAAATTTTATAACATAATCCCCAAATCATTTTCTTATGTTAAGGATATCCAATTGATAAAATAGAAGTTCTCAAAATCATCTTATTCTTGATCCATAGAATCATTTAACCAAAATGAATAATTCATACTAACTAGGGACTTCAAATAGGCTAGTGGTATGTGATAAATATCAATCACACAATGGTTTTGGGTATGATTCCCACGACTTTGTCCAACATGACGGGTTGTCACACAGTCATCATTTTGTCCTTTTTATAAAACAAAAAAACAACCCTAACATGTTTTAACCTCAAAGGTATTCTTATACCTTTCATTTTCATCCCAACCCATTAATACCTCAACATCATAAATCATGATGCCTTATATATATTTTCCTTTTTTTTATTTCACCTTTATATGATAAAATAAAACTATTCCTAATATAAATAACTACATACCTTCAACATGGTGTCTATATTGTCTCATCGTCATCATGTTCACATAGGCTGAAGGTAAATGAATAGCAACAATGATTTAGAGACCATTCAATATAATTTTCATCCTTCATCCAAATACAACTTCTAAAACATGGGTCATATGGGTGTTTAGAGAAAAATAGTTTCAGAAAATAATCATTAATTACATATAATTTCAAAACATATAATAAAAAATGGTTTTTATAAAACTGTCAGATAGAGTTTGAGTTGAATCAATCAATCAGTGGTCCATTTAAAAAAACCCTAAGTACGTGCATAGAGACTATATTGTAAAAGAAAATATAAATAGTTTATACAAAGGTCCCCTTATTCAGTACCTTTTTCAAAATCATAATATGCTTTAAAATATTATGATAAGTTAAAATATTTAAAAATTGATTGATAATATTTATCTTTCTAAAAAATATGAGAATATTTTGAAAATATGATTTGATTAAATTCAACCCATGATCCAAAATGATAACATGGTATAGTGGAGGTTTTTAATATCTCAAAAAACATTATTAATGTGATTTGTATGCTACAAAAAGTTCCACAATCATATGAACATGAATTTTCTATAATTATTGCAATCATTTAATTAAGAAGAGATAGGAATTTTGATTGAGATCATCCTCCTTCCATTTGTAACTAACATTTTTTTATCATAAAAAGTTATAAAACAAGCATTTAACTGAAATAATAGACATAGAGACGAACCATGTGTTTAAAAAAACTCATAATCCCTAAAGTTGTATAAAATGACCTCTAATACCAACTATAAAGACTTGACCATAAACATTAATTAATCTTGAGATAAATAAATAATTCATATCGAGGATCTTTTCATGTTTAGAGCATTATAAAAATAGGCCCTTACAATTACATTACATTTCAAAAATTACAAAGTAGACACCTCTACATGGTTTCTATTATTCCATAAAATAAAAACTCTTAAAAAATTATCATTTTTGGTTCCATTTTTTAGACAGCATGACTTTTCTTTGATCCCATCCTAGACACAATTCATCTCTATTTTATGTGAAATAAATTTCAAAACTGGGGATGAGTATAAAAAGGTAATTAAGGGTTATAAAACAAGGAATTAAAATAGTATTTCATCAATACATACAAATCAATGAAATCATACTTTTCAATCATTATCATACCACATAAAATCATAAGTTTAATGAATCACAAATGGAAATCATAAATAAAAATGATAACTTATGCAATACATGACATACATACATTGTTTATTTCACAACTACATAGGGTGTTATGTTTGTATTACCCATTATAGTATATACCATAAATATCATAGAAGAAACATTAACATTTAACTCTATCATGTTACCCAATGCATTTGAGAGCTATCTTGGGATCACCTACCTAAGGTTTATCACATAATCACATGTATATGTAAACAATTAAACAAGGATGAAGGGAAGATAACATTTCCACAATGCAATCAGAATATATCTTTTCATGATATTTGACACAATAAATTCTTTTTTATCAATTTTTAAAGCCATTTGAAACATTTAATAAAGATATTTTTGAATGAAAGTGTCTCATAAAAATTTGAAGATTTTGTAAGAAATTTTTATTTCAAATCATTCATGTCCATTTATATAAAACATTAAAATCAATTTAAAATATGGATATACCAGAGAAATATTTATTTAAATAAACCATTAATGCATTTAAAATTATATTTTAGTTATAGAGTTCTTAACCAAATGACAGATGCTTGAATTTAAATAATTGAGAAATAACATTAATAAAAGATTATAATATCATGATAATAAGGAGATTCATGATATAATATGTCAAATGGAATTATATAAACCATATAGAATTGAATTGGTGTATAACAAAAAATAAATCCCAATTGAGTGTAAATTGAGACAATGTCCTTTGAAAAGATCATATCCTATGATTAAGGATTAATCAATGATAAAATTATGAATAAAAAATAGGAATACCCCCATTATAAGTGGATATTAAGTGTAAAACAACCATTGGTCATTCACACATAATCATATCACTATATAATCATGAATTAGAGTTTAACCCTAGGAATTGAAATTTGGTTATGAAGTTCTCTTACAAATATTTGACAGCCTAACAACGTCGTTTTAAAATTACGAAAATGAGTTGATGAGAGAAAAAAAAGAGTCTCTCATGACATAGACATAAAATTTATATATATAAGTATATATAATAACATATACCAATATAATAAAATTAAAATTAAAATACATGACATAAAATAAGCCTTTGATTAAAAGAGTATGGTGAAAGGTTCCATTACCGATTTGGTAACATATGAAACATAGACATCATAGAAGAGGGTCATACAATGAAAATGTAAATGCCAATAAATTATATTATATTTAATAATGAATACATTCATTGGAATTACATACACCATATAAAAGTAAATAGTGTAAAATATTGCATTAATCTGACGGGAATAAAAAGTGAGATGAAAACCCCTTACCTCGTGCCTGACATGACTTGTTTGTTATTTAATTTCCAGAATAATAACCTAATGATAATTTATAATTCCTTCAGAAACTGTTTCTGGTTTATTATTTCTTTTATATCATCTATTACCACATTATATGCATTATATAATAATTTATGTTAATTATGGTCATTTTCTCGATATTTGGTACTTGAGTCAAAAAATGATCTTCTTAAAATTACAAGTTGTCCATGTCCTGAAAATTACATTAACTGCAGAATGATATTCATGATTTAGATTTCATATATATCATATTTATCTAGTATATATATGTACTTATAATAGTACATAACATTTGGAGACATGAAATGAAATGAACCATTCATGGAGTCGGTTAGCCGTACGTACACATGAACACACCATTCATTTCTATTTTGTATATTAATGGAATTAAAATATAATGATACATAGGTATATTATGATTCCTGAATAATAACATATATAATATCATTAAATTCATCTTTTATACATCCCACATATGGATTGAACGAGTCATATCACTTTGAGTGGGTGATAGTCCGCACTTCCACAAATGAAATTATCATATTTATCCATCATGGAAACCCTAATGGTATTATATAAACTAAAAATACATAATAATAGAGAATAAATAAACATAATATATATCATATATAAACACATTGAAAACAAAATAGCTACCATGTGAGGCGGTTGATGATATTGGAACAATTATCGTTTCATTAGTTACTAGTTCGTCGTCCACAGAAACAGTATATTCGTATCAATTAGATGGTTGTGTGCATATTTGTAGTTTCATTACATATTATTGAAACAACCTAGTATATTTAAGATACTTGTTTTGTTATGAAATAAAGTAAGAAATATAGTTATGGGGTTTGGAGAAGTAAAATAAAAGAAATAAACTAATGAGAAGATGTTACCTTTAAATCAAATATCTTCCTTTGGTTTGAACCAAAAATGATGGCTTGAATTGCATTATTCCTAGGGTAAGTCTTCTAGGAGGAATATAGGGATGTAGGGAGCATAATTTGGTAGAGTATGGGAGATTTGAGGGGCTTTAGAGGAGTACATAAATGGATTGCGGTGATGGATTTTTATAAGGGGGAGGATGGGCTCTTTAAGAATGTTTGAAATTAATTTTTTATTATAAAAATATTATCAGTTTCAAAAGGACGAAAACTAATTAAATTAAATGATAATATGAATATTGTTCTAAATAATATAATTCAATAAAAATTGGTCAGGTTTTGGATATTTTTTTTAATTTTTATAATCTCGTTTATTTTAATCATACATTAATTAGTTAATCACTATATCATCATTAGGTCATAAATAATTTTCTTTATTTGATGTCTAAATATTATAAATAAAATACAATGATGTAGGAAGTATTTGTAAATTTAAACTAAATATTTATAGTCAAAGATATAACTTATATAATCCCATGTAAAATTTTATTTACTAAAAGATATATGTTTATGTCATTTATGTATTTACTTTAAATTTATTAATATAATGTGTCCTTAAAACTCCCATGTGGCTTCATGGGGTTTCAAAATAGACCCAAGGATGCCCATGGATAGACATGTATAAACCAATAGGACTAGGACATGTGTTAGGGTAATTTAAAATTATAATAATAATATTTTTATGCTTATTTTCCAGATTTACCCGTTAACCATGGAAAAAAAATTACTGAAGTAATTATTCATAATGTCATAAATTAAAAGTTAACTATTCACACAATTTGGGCCTCTTGATTACAAATACATAATCCATTTTTTCCAGTTAAAATCAAATAAGTTTCAAAAAATTATTTCAAATTAATTCATGTTGTCAATATAAAAAGTATGTTTTTGACAAATAAAAACTATCAAAATATTGACACCTTTTTATAACCAATTTCAACGTGAAATTACTTACAATGATCAAAATTTTATTAAATGGTAAATATATAATATAATTACACTTTAAAAACATTTAAAAAGATTATCTAACCATGTAAATAAATTTTATTAAAACGTAGTTTTGAATTAAAATATAGTATTTTTTAATATTCATAAGAAATGAACATTATAATAAAAAAACCAAAATTTCATCCAAATTATATTTAATGATGTAGATTCTAAAGAAATGAATTATTTAATCAAATTTAACATTTAAAAGTTATAAAAAGATGATTTAAAAAGGGTTATCCATTAGAAGGTGATAAATCAACCATTTAAAGAATATTAGAGTATTTATGCTTAAAATTGGATTCCGTAAAATTTCAAGGCTCTATAATTAATTAGAAAAATGGAAAAAAAATTAACAAACATGTGAAATCATATTTTAGTTAGTTATGTTCATTTCTACAAATAAAATTACTATGCGTTCACTACCATTTAAAATAATGATATTATTATTTTATTTTTTTGGTACAACTCAATGTTGTGTGCAACATAAGACTTCAAAGAAACCCATTTTTTCATTTTGAGTACTCAATCAGACATTGAATAACATTTTAAAGTAAAATAAATATTTAATTCATAAATATTTATAAATTTGATAATTTCATATTCCTTATTTACCTGGGATGTTACAATTTGTCAGAATGGATTTGAAACGAAAAACCCAAACATCCTATAATTATGTTAATCAACATAATTTAAAATCATATATATTAAACATAGTTATATTAATTACATAACATTAATCCATACTATTATTCATTTTTACTCACACTATTTATCAATAGTCATTCATCGCAAGAATAATTTCTATTTTCCATAATAGGATTCTATAGTTTTTATTTTGGATAGTACTTTTACTATTGTTGATTCAATAAGAATTATTTATAAAAAATTATACATTGGTAGGAAATTATAGTTGCATTTAAGGAATATTTATAATAATGTATTATTTTTCAAATTCCATACATTAGATTTTTACTCATCATCCTCAAATATGAATGTGAAAACAAGAATACTTTACAGATAGTTGTTTATTGAGTGATGAATTATTAATAATAGAAATAAATATTGGTATAAATTCTCCAAAAAATATTTAGATATTATTTTATTCTATTTCAATAATTATATTCCCATAATAAATGATGATAAAAATTCAAATTATTGTTTACGTAAGTTGCTAAACTAACCCAAACACAAACACACCCGAATTTAATTAATGATTATAGAAGTTTTTTTCATATAATATCATTATTAGATAATAATAATGATGTTATTTAGTTTCTATTAGTGTGATATTTTTTAAACTAAAATAATAAATATTAATAATTAACAAATATTAAAATATATCATATTTTATATATTACATTTTCTTCTTTGCAAGATTATTTTAAACTATTGTATTATATATACTCATCTATTAATAATATCATTATTAGGTTCACTAATTTTTCAAAACAAAACCATAATTATATCAATAGAATAATACTACCTAATAAAATCATTTCTGGGAACCATTAATTATGGGTGGTCCTCATAATGGATTTTTGTTCCTCGTGTTGGTGGAAGTCTACCTGTACATATGAATAATACATCAGATTTATTAATAGATTTTATAAATTAAAATAAAAACATAAGAAAATTAAAAGAGTAAAATTATATTATATAAATGATAATTATATTGTTAAATTTTTATGTCTAAAATATATTTAAATTGTTATAATTAAGGAGAAAAAATATGTAGTTGATAACACACAAATCCAAGACGTGAAATATCCCTGGAAGTGTCCATTAAAATTATGATGATGAGATAGAGTATTGTACTATATGTTAAATAAATAATATATGGTTTTTTGTAACTAGTTCGATATAATTCCAAGAGATAATTTTATGCATAGTTGAGGCCTTATGTTGTAATGATTGTACACTTTTATATTTGTAAAATGGGGTAGTTTGTGATGTAACCCTAACATTTTAATTAATTTATGGTAATTATTCATGGTTTAATGGAAAAAAATTAAAAAATAGTTTGGGATCATGTATGTAGATCTAAACTAAAATGAACCACAATATTTTGGGGAAAAATTGAGTTATTTAGTGATTCTAAATTTTTTTTTTAATTTTACACAAATTTAATTCTAACATAGAAATTAATTTTTATCATTAATAATTAATTTTAGAATAATTATTTTGATTTTAGCATTTAAATAATTTTATACATACGATTTAAAATTAGAAATTAATTTTCTAAAAAAATTTCCATTGTTTTAAGATTCTAATCTTAATATAATGACATATAATACTGGAAATTTTTTTTTTGTAAAAATCTTTTTGAGGCATTTATTTTATAAATAATATAAAACATTCCTCAATTCTATTTTAGAAAAAGTATATATTTAAAAAATTAAGGTTATATGGGTTTCAAGGAATGTGAATACTTGATATCTTATGATAATAATTCATCATATGAAATAATATGAATGTAACATTGTATATAGTTATAAAAATATTGGACATGATATTTTAAAATTTCAAATAATTGTATAATATTAATATTTTTGTTACATAAAATCATTTTTGATTATATTAAATATTTTTAAAATTCTAAGACATTATTTTTTAACTACTGAGTAATGAAAATTATAGATTTTCTGAAAATCATATTTCTCAACTGAAAAGATACATTAAAAAACAACAAAAAATAGAACTCAACTAATGTCACTATGATGGATTCAAAAAAGAATCAATTTTTTTCAATATAAAATTATAAAATAAATATTCAAAATATAGTAATTAATAAAAGATATGTAAATATATCCTTTTTTTATATTTTAGGATATAGTGTTTACATGCTATAGTAGAGTCTGCATCACTAAAATTTTCCTCTTAATAAAATATTTATTTCCTTCTCAAAAGTTAATTGTTTCTCACAAATATTCCATAAATATATTGATTTATTGAAATTATTGACATGATTTTGTACCAATAAACTATACATTTTAAATATAGTTTTCTTTATTATCATGATTAAATGATATTTACCTAAAAATTTACAATATTTCATTACGTAAAAATTTATTTTTCATAGTATTACTATAATATGATTAATTATGAAATTATTGATAATTTATTAATATGATTCCATTTGAAAATAATATGAAATATTTCTTCATTCCTTTGGGTCATTGAGAAATACTAAATGGTTGATTTAATGTTCCACACATACGTATAGATGTACGACTGGTGGGTTTCTATATCAGCCTATAATGATGTAGTTTATGTTTATATCTCATGTTATATTCGTTCTTTGGGATGATAAATCTTTTCACATAGATGTGGTAATAATGTGTTTTATCAAATTTTCTATATTGGAAAGAATGTGTTTCTTCACAAAGGCATTGGCATAATGAGTTTTCTCATATTGATTGTCCAAATATTATTATTCCTCTATATTTAAAAGTAGTTTTTAATTATATTCCATACATTTATTACAATTATTATTCATATGTTAATCTATCATGGTTTATGATTCTTTTAATATGTTTTCAAATATATAAATTTCATTACTTTTTATGTTATAATCCTTATTAATGAATCTTTACTATTTATATATTATTTTATGGGTCTGATTTTCTATATAATGGGATAATACTGATATTACCATCATATGATGAAATATGATCATTTCATTTTTTTCATCTACAATTTCAATTTCAATTACCTTGGGTCTTTTTATTATGTTATCATTTCCTCATGTCATGAATAAAAGTTATAAGTATGATTTTTTGAGAATATTATATTATATTTACTATTTTTTGAGTTTTTGAGTGATTGTTTTGGATTTATTTGTTTCTTATATAGTTTAAAAATGTAATAAATTATAAAAATATTGTTTATATTGATTAAAAATAATTCCTATTTCTATAAACCTCATAACAAAGAAGGGTTATTTTGGTATAAATGTGTCATTATCTTGTAATTATAGATGTGTATCAATGCTAGTTTGTACTAGATATGTGTTCTTACCACTAGATCTGAGAGTTCAGGTCATGAGATCATCAGTTCATATAAAATGAATGAGTATATAAATTTGGAGGGTATGTTATTAATTTTTGATGATAAATAAATAGTTTTAAAGGTCAAAAAAGAATGATTTGTCATTATTGATCAGAGATTTATTATAATTAATAAGAATTTATGATGTTTATACTAAATATATTATGTCTATTATGGATTATGAAAATAGATTTTAATAAAAAAATAAGGATAAGAATTATTATATGATAAAATGATGTGTTTCTTGTAAATTATAAATTGTGTTGATCACAAGGTAATAACATTCTTATCATGATATTATATTTGGATGATTTCTCTTTCACTTATGCATTATAAGGTAATAACCATGAAAATGTAATATTGGGTATTAACTCATTAATCACCCAATACACGACAAAGATACCTAACTAGACTACTAGATTAAAACTTATATATGATAGGCTTTCTCAAATACACTTTCACATTGGGAATTATTATAAGGGAATTGAATATATTTTGATAAAATAAACTAATAGAAATGTACCCATGGATACATTAAATTTAAACACATAGTTGATTATTTTAAGGTACATATTTATTGATATATAATTCCATGTAAAATGGGGATGTATGATTCTTAAAGTATTTATTAGAATAAATTTTATGTCATGAATATTGTAAAAAAGTGAATTATATTTTTTTTGGATTTTTTTTGTGATTTCGGTAAATTTTATGAGTGAATAAACAATAAATAATAGTTTATCAAATTGGATGTATAAAAATTATAAATTAATGGTTTAAATTGAGGATATATTTATGGATGAATTTTTTATATACATATATTCATTTACACTGATATGACTGATAAAAAGTTATGATTTAATTATTTTATTGAAATTGGATCACAGAAATTATGATGAGAATACTATGTATCTAGAAAAACAATATCTTTTAAACGAATAACGGAGCATAAATAGATTATTAGTAATTTTAGTACATGATGGATATAATAGAAAATGTGAGTTTCCATGTTTCATGACCCCATCCCCCTATTATTAGTTATTGTTGGTTTGTAATGAGAGAAGGATCATGAAGATTGTCAGAGACCCACCTCAAGAAGGCCCTTGGATAGCGACTGTCAATGAAGCTACATCATACCTATGAAAGGGATGAATTTCCATATAATAGAAGATGAATAATAGGAATATAATACAGATTAATAAATCAATACCTACTCATATATATATAAAATATCATGTTAATTCAGGTAATGTCAAACAGTGCTAATACAACATAATGGAATACTAGAATTTGCAATAAGATAAACTCGGTAGGGACCATGAGGCTCAAACAATGTCTTAAAAACCAAAATATAGTTACATTCATCCCCAATTGCATCCTTCACATAGTTTCCAGAAAATTATATAATATATCCAGATAGGGTTAGAATAAAAGTATACTTAGTTGTACTCTCCCTATTGCCTTTATAAAAATTTAAAATGGAACTTACTAAATCCCATTGAAAAAAATGTGATTCTAACTCATCACCTAAGCTAGCATACTATGTTCATAGTATCACCGTGGATATCACCCAAAATTTATTCCGTACATGATATCATATATCATTTTAATGATACAACAAGGGAATCCCATTACTACTTCTCCAATGGTTTTCCTATTTTCCAAAATGTCTCATGTCCTAGGTAATCACTCACTGAATGAATATACCCCCTAGAACCATGGACTATGTATAATAATATGATCGATGTGAATCACATCATCACATTATCCCATATCACATAGCCATATTGTTGTTTTATTTTTTTATTGTTTATGGGTTCCACCACCTCCCATTTGATTTGTATCATACATCAATTATTATACTTCAAGTCATCACATCACATACACTATATAAGGTACCTATAACTGTCATAACTACAATAATACACTAGACACTATATGCATAGATACATTTATGTTATATACCCACAATACATAATATTACTATACCCAGCTATATAGGATCTTGAACTATGTGAATACTATAAAATAATACATTAATGAGATGTTAATAGGAAAAAATGTGGTCGTTAGTCAACCATCTTCCTTATTGGATAATGGGGAAAAAACATCCCAAACTCCACCATGTGTCCATCTAAATAATTGATGTGGGTGGGTAACATATGAAATTACAAAAAATGCAATATATAATATATCTCAAGACCTCAATATGGGCATATCCATATCGTAGTCTCAAGTATATTTACTTTCCCTCACATAAAATATCATCATGATCTAAGAACTATATATCCTTTAAACACAAAAAATATTAAAGAGACATATTTAATTTCATTATTTTCACTATAAAATTAGCTAGTTTATATTTATTCATTAAAAATTAAATCACCGTAAACATTATCCATTGTTATAAATTTTATTTTTCCAAAAAATGATGTAAATTCACTCCATGAAATAATCTAAACTAAAACCATGGATACACCATATCGTCTCATTTCTATTATAGAATCACCAGCAACATGGGTTGAAAAAATTAATTAAATATTATTAAATATATATTATTCTAGGTGTACTATGAAATCATCCTACGCTACCATTAAGATATTCATCCAATCACATTCATCTACATCAAGTAGATTGTAATGTGAGGTTGATAAAAAATGGTCATGGCCATATAGCCAATACATAGACTCAATAATCAAGTATCCTCTCTATTAGAGTCATTATAATGATAATTCCAAAAATAAACATGGTCTTTCATCCTAGTTCAATCCCAGACAGCTAATGTATATACTATGGAATCACATTGTCAAATGTGTCAACTTGGGAAACAATCATTGGCCCCTACCTATATTTCGGAATCTATCATTGGCTAATCCATTTGATGATCATGTCAGATCACATAAGAAGTCTCACATATAGAGTTCACATAAGGTAAAAAATTAATATGTGATGTGAATATATAAATATTGTACCTAAAAATATGAAATTCATCATTCACATGAATATCCTCTCTCAGGGTCCATATATCAAGGAAACATGCCTTTATAAGCAAACAAGAACTCTCAACCCCAATGATTTATTTTTTCCAAGATAACTAGTAATTATTTTTTCTATAATTATTCAACTCATTATTGAAATGATCCAACTACATGTAACCTAATTCATCATCTATAACATGATATCAAATTAATTATACAAGATCTAAATAATGAAACTAATTTCATCTTATGTTGAAGGAAAAATTCATAATTACATGGATATTTACTCATATCATCAACAAGAATCAAGATGATTCACCTTTATCATTAATTCCACTAACACGTGGAATATAAAATTTAAAAAATCATCCACATTAAATCGAATTAAAAAAATCAAATTAAACTATACACAATGTTTATTAAACATTATTCTTTGTATTATTTAGCCATCTAATTACTTAAAGCCTCATGTCCCTTATTCGATATCTTCAATTTCAATGTCCGTGACCATGAATAACAATATGATTCAAAAGAAAAGTTTAGAAAACACAATATAGATAAAATCAACATGAAAATCACTATCGAATTGGAAGGAAACAAAATGTGGTCAGTATAACCACAAACAAATTTCATTCAATAATCCATTTTAATAGTGAGTATTTAATTTCAAAACCATAAAATAGGATATACCATGGTTAGATTATTATTTTTCTTATATAAATTAAGATGAAATGAATCCCTTACCTCAAAATCGTCAATATTTTTCACACAATAATGGATCAAAAATCATGAACATTGTTCACTCCTCCTACAGTAAAATACATCTATATAAATATTTTGTGTTAATACCACACCATAAAATTAAAATTAAAAATAAATTATAATAATAGAAAAAATACAATGTCGTGTAAAGATGTAACATGTAAAAATTTTCATACATAAACAAACCACCTGAAAAATGGGATATAATTTATTATAGATCATTTTATATCAATAATTGGTTTCCAGGATCAGTCCATATTAAAAGGGATTCAAAGAATATCATAGGTTTTGTGTGTGTAAAAAAATAATGAGGGACTATGGTAATCACATATCTTCCTTCATCGTGAATAAGACTATTAATTTAATGAAAAATGTGACAATATAACAAGTATCCCAATGTGAAAATTTCATATATCTCAATATTTATTTATGGATAGGTGTTTTGTAAAAGATTTCAATTATATTCCATGTGGCTGGGTCCTTATTCCATTGAACCTACTTGGGATTCCATGACATATATAGATGTTACATTCCCAACACATCGGGTGAGTAGACATTTTTTCTCTCCATGTGGACAAGTCAGGTGGAGGCACACACCATTCCACTATATGTATTATTGGCACATACCAAAAACCCTATGTGAACATACACACAAGTCCACATAGGGATATTCAATTTGGATCCATAGGGCTTACATAACCCTATCATGGAGGGTGTTTCTCAGGTGTTCAGGAAGATGGATATGTTTTGTGAACCAATGTACATTTCATGAACATCTCACCATGAAATTATATCTTGTGAATCATATTCTCCTAGACCTGATATAATCCCTTTCAGTATACTGTCCTAATAATTTTCACAATTAAGATGAAATTGTGGAATTTTATTTGTAATTGAAGATATGAAATAATGATTTAAGAGATCGATTATTCTTAGACAGATTCATATATGATGATAGTGATCCGGATTGATCATCAAAGAGATGCTGGGGATATACTACCCTTATTCACCAGGGCATAGTTCCATTATACACATTATACTGGAATAGTCATAAATCCTCTATACTATAGTTAGAGTTCATCCTTAATATTTTTTGTTGTAATTGTCTATCATTAATCTTCGGTGGTGAGTACGTCCCCCATTAGAGATATTACACCCTCACTTGTGTGGTGTAGTGGTGAGAATAAGGTCATTAACTATGATTCTTTTGGGAGTTTTTGTGGGATTGGGCATTTTAGATGAGACCATTTGATCTATAGGAATAGTTATCATCATCCACCACTAGATATGGAAATTTTTAAACCATTAATTTCTTAACAATTGTAAGATCCTAGACCTTGTTTTCAGGTATGCTTTCCTTTTCTGGCCAATTTTGAGAAAAAGATGAATTTCTATAAATTTCCAAAGTACATGACATGTACATTATGAGTACACATTGTGTACTAGGTTACAATTGGTAACTTTGTGATGGCCCTGTAGTCACCCCACAAATGACCATGTGGGGGTGACTTGGATGCCGCCTAAAGCAAAGTATTGAAACAGAAAGTACATGGCGTGTACTCCAAAAGTACCCACATTGTATTTTATTTTTTTCCATTAAATTCACCGGGGTCGCGTCTAATGTCTATAAACACGTTCTTATAGGATTCATTTGGCCTAGATCTCCAACATGGCCACGATCTTCCCTCAAGCCTCCGACCACGCATCTGAACTCCGATTTGATCGTCGTCGATTGAGTTCCGATCGCCTTAGTAAGATCTCTATTCTGTTTGAGTTTCATTTCACGATTCCTCCTCTTTCAAATGTTATCCCTTATGGAAACTTTTAGATTTTTTTTATCTTTGAAATTCTAGGGTGATTCAAGATTCTAGGTTCACATATATCATTCCTACAACACTGAGGTGGGTGTTTTGTGCTTTCTGTGGAAATTATTTGAGTAATATGTCCAATTTTACCATGTACCCTTGAACATGGTATTTTGTAATTACTGTGTTAAACTTATTATTTTCCTTCCATGCTTGTATGCTTGCGTAGAGGTCAATAGGATTTTAATAGGGTTGATTGCTTTGTTCTCTATATGACCATTGGTCCTGTTTGTCCTGTTAGGATGCCCTTCCATGCATTTCCATGCCTAGTTGTATGATGATGCAATTATTATTGTTTGACATGTGTGATATGTTATAGACTAATTATCCAAGTATCTATATAGGTTTTCATTGTCCATATTTCTTTTCTATGCTCGTTTTCTTTACACAGGGTAATGAGAACCTGGTGTAGTAGACTATAAGGGTAATTGACCGAGTGAGGTTCCTCAGAGATTCATTGAGAACATAAGGCTATAAGGGGAAATGACAAAGTGAGCATCCTCAAAGAGTCTTTGTGCACTATAGGTTATAAGGGGAATTGTCTAAGTGAGCTTCATTAGAGTGAATTTGAACACATTAGGCTATAAAGGGAATTGACCAAGTGAACTCCCGTAGAGAGTCTTTTAGCACTTTAGGCTATAAGGGGAATTGAGCGATTGAGCTTCCTCAGAGCGTATTGAACCACTTTGGGATATAAGGATAATTGACCAAGTGATATTTCTCATATGTTCTTTGACCACATGGGGCTATAAGGGGAATTGAGTGTGTTATCTTCCTCAAAGGGCCCTTGACTACCTTAAAATATATGGGTAATTGTCCGTGTGAACTTCCTCATAGAGTCTTGAATCACTTTTGACTATAAGAGGAATTGATTGTGAGTGCTTCCTCAAAGAGTGTTTATATATTCTTATGACCGAATCAGAGGGGATAGTATGTGTGTTCTTCTAGAGTGTTACCCTGCTTGATTAGTAGCTTATTAGATATGTGGGATGGTTTATTACTCAGTACATTCTTGTTACTGCATCTTTGATTATTACATGCCATATATATATTCTACAACTCTTAGGAATAGATAATTGGGTGGTTTCCTACTAGGCTTTAGTCTCACACCATGTTTGGGTCATTCTTTTTGGAACTAATACATTATATTGTTACAGTTATAGAAAAGGTCAAGCACCCTTCTACTTCGGGTTCTTGATTGGGTAGGGAGCTGCAAAGTATGAGACCAAGTTATGGCTGAAATGGTGAGGAGTTGTTTACATGCTTCTTTTATATTTGGTTTAGTACCATTGTATTATATCATTGTGACTTGTTTGGATGATTTCCTAGACATATGTATAATTAATCATTCATATATATATATATATATCCATCTATGTATGTGTTCTCCGGTTTAATATTCTACAGTATTCCGCGGTTACTTTTGTATGGATTATTACTGCTTCTGCTATTGATATTTTTTTTCTTCCACTATGTTACTCTGCCAATGAGGGCATAGTTTACCCACTATCACACCCATGGACCTCGCTTCTAGTCGGTAGCCTCTGGATTTCTGGGAAATGCACTAGCGTCCATGTGACGAACCGGGTACGGGGAGCCTCTAGGTGGCTTCTGAAAACGAAACATTGAAAAGTAGTATCAGAGAGATTCATTTCACTTGAATTACTATTTGGATCCTTTATTCCGGGATAGGATAGAATAGGTACTTGGAAATGAGCTATTCTTAAGAGTATCTAACTCGAGTATAGGGAAAACAAATGTACGTCCTTTAATGAAACTTTTCTGGTTTTGCAACTTTACGGTTGATTTGATTTCAAACGTTGGGTGATTTAGTTTTTTTCTGTTGTTATTGTTAACGTTATCGAGGTTATATTTTTGTTGCAACCTAATGAGATTAGGGTATTCTATCTCAAGAATCATATAGGCACTTTCTAGAAATCACATGTCTAGAATTTGTTCCATGCCACATAGGATACATTAGTGAATTCATGTTGTTGTGATAAATAATGTATAGAATACTCTTGTTGTTGTGATTGATGCCTTGATAAATAGAATAACTATTGTTGATAGGGTATTGTTTGGGTAAGGTTTTGTTTCAATAAATTCCAAATGTTGGTTCTTCCGGTGTTATGGGACCTCAGGGGCCGAAATTTGGGGGATAATTGCCTTGTTTTACTTGTTATAACAAGTATAAGATGCCAATATTTTATTTGTGTGGAGTATGGGCCTCAAAGATCGAAATTTTTCACAATCAATGTTCGTTTCAGTTTTTTTCTAGGTTCTATAGTTTTTTTGGGGCATATTGTCTTTTAATACCCTGAAAACATGCCATTAAATGTTAATTACACGCCCATATGTTCGTATATTCAGGTAGAAACCGTTTTTCTTTTGTTCACGCCATGTACATTATGTACACGCCATGTAGTCTCTAACTGTGTCATAAGCTTTTTGGGAAGAGACATGGGATAGTGAATATCTTGCGAGAATATGTCATGTACTAGTTGTACATGCCATGTGTTGTTGACCCTATGTACACATGTGTAACTAACAACATGGATAGATAAACCTTATGCTATACACACCGTGTGAGGATCGAACATATCGTGTAGTCTGACCCAGGTAACCAGTTGTTTCACTAACAACATAGGTTGGTGTTATCCATTTAAAAACCCGTTGTCTCCATCTTGAGCATGCCCTGTAGTCTTGTATTAGAAGAGCCGTGTGGCTTAACCATGTAGAAGGACTCGGGTAGGGTAAGAATATTCATGTACAAACAATTTTTTAAGACAACATTTCGTGTGTTTGGGGTGTTACACGACTAGTTTAGGCAAGAGTACATGCCCATGTGATTGGATTATGGGAAAATTTCATGTAGTATTTGTAAACTCCATGTAGTAATGTTTTTTAAAACTTGAATGCTTTCTTTATCTCGTCCCCTTCCTAGGATTCTAGTTTTCAGTCCTTGATAATCTTGATCTAAGGTGTGTGCATGACCTTGAAGAGTCATATTGTCGAGACTTCCACTGGTTGTAGGCCCATTGCCAGGCAGTGATCTGACACCATGCATGGCTGATCAGGGACTTCAAGTGGATCCTCTAGTTGTGCCGTCCTTGGTACCAACTGTTGTACCTGAAACTGGTGTCGGTGGAAATTTTAGAGAGGGATTCATGAAGATGATGTAGACCTTTCACGGAGTGCCGTCTCTTTCCCCGTCGATGGAAGAATTGATGCTCGTCTTTTAGTAGAAGAATCATCCCAGTTTCATAGGGGATGAAAGACCCCAGGCTGCAGAGTAATGGATAGATGCTACGTTGACAATCATATAGAATCTAGAGATACCTCTAGAGAAAAGGGTGATGCTTTCTATGTACATGCTTCAGAACATCGCCAAAAGGTGGTGGGATGTGATCTCATAGGCGGGATGATAGCAGAATATGGCTTGGAATGAGGTTTAGTGCATCATCTATGATTTATTATATCTATATATTTTGAGGTATGATTGAGCTTGATAGTTCATGAGTCTGGATTAGGGTACTCTTTCTATTATGGAGTATTCCTCTGGCTTCAAAGAGCTTCAGCGTTTCACACCTATTCCAGGAGGTGATGAGTTGTTCGTTGCAAGGATGTTCGAGGATGGTCTCAGAAATGAAATCTGATCGTAGGTGAACATCATTAGGTTGACTTTGATATCATGTATCATCAACCAGGTGCAGGTTATAGAGCATAACTTGTTGGATTCTAGTGTTGTGAGCTAGGGAAGTTCAGTATCCATAGTTAGTATTCCTCCTACTAATAAAGGAAGCGCTGCCAGGAGACTAGACATTGAGATAATAATTGGAGGTATGTGTATTCTGGTCTCCAATTGGTGTGCTACTAGAGTGGAAAGATGGGAATATGAGGCCAGACTACCCGAGAGACCTAGTGGAGTGTCGATCTTGTGACATGATAGGTCATATTTAGTGTTTCGGTCAGACATTCTCCCCAACAGTTGGTGACCGGGGTTCTTCGATGACTCCTCGTTCAGAAGAAGTGCCACAAATTTCTCACCAGTCTTGGAACTAGAGTTATTCCAGCCATTCGGGCCAACTTGGAGGTCATGACTGTTGCAATCAGTCTTCGGTCTATTAGTGACAGTAGGCTAGATTATCTTAGAGTGGTTAGGCCTGGTCACAGGGCCGCGGTGCAGGCCATACTTTTGCAGTGGAGCAGAACCAGAAGGAGTAGGATCCCGGACCCTCTATAGTTTGATTTATGATCTTAGTATCCATATATTAAGATTCTTCCCTTTTCGATACAGTGGAATCCCATAGCTTTATATTTGTTGCTGTCGTGGAGATACTTGGTCTCTGCATCTTTTCTTCTACTAATATATTGAAGCTAGAAACTCTGTTGCGGACGAGAATGGCTACTGTAAATCTGTGAAGGGAGTTCCCTCTAGTGGTTATAGGGTGTCACTTCTTATGGGATCTCTATGTACTAGGGATGGCATGCTATGATGTAATTCTTTGAATGGACTGGCTAGTTTCCTTCCAGAAATTCGTCAACTGTTATCACCACTGAGTGAGTTTCACATCACCAGAGGCTATGTCGTTTCTTTATAGGGGTGATAGGGATGTGCAGGTGAGCAGAGTAGGACCCATGCATCATGGGTTAGGAGGAGTTACATCCTAGATTGATGGTCTGTATCTAGATGACTAGGGGACTTTTCAGATGGACATTCCTTCAGCGGGGGATCATTTCAGAGATTTCATTCTAGAAGAATTTTTCGGTTTTCCACCAGAGCGAGAGGTAGAATTTCTTTTATCTTGTTCCAGGAGTGGAACCGGTATCCATTCCTCCTTATAGGATGGTTACACGAGAGTTTTAGGAGATCAAGACGTAGTTTGAGGAGTTTTATGAAAAGGGTTTCATCTGAACTAGTACTTCTCCTTGGGATTTCCTGTCTTGTTTGGGAAAAGGCATATGGTACCATTAGGCTTTGTTTAGACTAGAGGAAGCTGAAATAGTTGACATTCAAGAACCAATATCCCTTTCCTTGGATTTCTGATCACTTTGATCAGCTTCGAGGATCCTAGGTGATCTTGAAGATCGACTTGAGGTCTGGTTATCATCATTTGTGCATTATAACATTAGATATACCTATCACAACCTTCCAAAGTAGGTATGGACTATACAAGTAGATGGTTATGTTGTTCATTCTCTCGAACACACATGTAGTTTTCATTACACTGATAAACAGAGTGTTCTATCAATACTTTGATTCTTTCATGGTGGTCTTTGTGGATGGTATCTTGGTGTACTCTCACACTCGACATGACCATGATACACATCATGAGATAATTTTTAGTACCCTGAGAGAGCATCATTTATATGTTATGCTCTCAAAATTCCACATTTGGATGGATCAAATTCACTTATTAGGGAATGTTATCCCAGAGATAGGAGTATTAGTAGACCCAAAAAACGTTAGAGAAGTAGTTTCCTGGGAGCATCCAAAGAACGTCTTTGAGGTACGAAGTTTTATAGGGCTGGTTAGATACTACAAACATTTCATATAGAACATTTCACACTTAGGAGCACCATTGAAGGGTCTGAAAAAGAAGGGTGTGAAGTTCATGTGGTCCGATTCTTGTGAGTCAGCCTTTCAGGAGCTAAAGTAGAGGTTAACGTCGTCACTAATACTAGTATTTCTATAGTTGGGAAAGAACTATATATTATACTATGATGCCTCATGTATCGTGATAGGAGATCTTCTTGTCAAAGGAGAAAGAGTTGTTGAATTTGGGTCTCGGCAGTTGAGGCCACAAGAGAAGAATTACCTGACGCACGATCTTGAGTTGGCGGCAGTTGTTCATGCCTTACGCAGTTGGGGACATTATCTTCTAGGAGAGTATTATGTGCTTTTCACCAACCACAACATTCCCATGTACATCTTCACTTAGTTTGATCTGAATTTGAGACAGTGAAGGTGGGATGAGTACATTCATACTTTTGACATTGAGCATGCCTATACACCAGGGAAGGGAAACGCATTGGCTGATGTGGTGAGTTGGAGGACCCAGATACGAGTAGTTCAGGAGGCAAGCAGTGATTGGCAGCTTATGGATCTGTTCTCTGAGATTCCTCTAGAGGTGCACGATTGATAGGGGTAGACATTCCCTTTTCTATATATGTTACCTATACCCTTCTTGATCGATTAAAAATGAAGCAGCTATCAGATTCTGAAGGCCTAGTCTTGTGGGAAAGTGTGTTAGGAGAGGATAGTATTCTTGGATGGGCCATAGGTGAGGATGAGATCTCATGTTTCCAAGAGCACATATGGGTGCCAACAGACATACATGAGGAGCTGATGTGAAACTTTTATTCTTTATTTTGGGAAGTTCATCCTGGTGTCACACAGCTGTATCATGATCTACACCATTAGTATTGGTGGCCAGGTATGAATAGAGATGTTGTAGTTTTCATCAAGGGTTGTTCCACCTGTAATCTGGTGAAGGTGGAGCATCAACGACCATCTTTTCTTTTTCAGTAGTTATACAATCCCGATTGTATGTGGAATGATGTCACGATGGATTTCTTGATAAGATTACCAAGGTCGCCTCGAGGGAATGATGCAGTTTGGATTTTCATTTACAGACTCACGAAGGATTCTCTTTTCTTTCTGATTAAGGATACATTCAGTATAGATGAGATGAGATAGCTATAAATCCTTGAGATTGAGCACTCACATGGAGTTTTACACTCCATTGTTTCATACAGAGATTCACGTTTTACTTCTCGGGTCTGGAAGGGCCTATAAAATACCTTGGGTACATTGGTACTTCTGAGCACAGCTTATCACCCCCAGACGGATGGCCAGTCCGAGCATATGAATCAAGTGCTTGAAGACATGCTTTGAGCATGCATTCTAGATTTCGGAGGTTCTTGTGAGAAGCACATACCTCTTGTGGAGTTTTCATACAACAATAGTTTTCAAGCAACTATTCAGATGTAACCTTATGAGGATTTTTACGGTAGGCCATGCCGATCACCTTAATGTTGGATGGAGGTAGGAGAGACAGCCTTGTTGGGACCTCATCTAGTTCATGATACCATGAAGCAGATAGAGTTGATTTGGAAGAGGATGACTACTGCACAGTCTCGACAGAAATCTTATGCTGATCAGCGGAGTCGACCTATGGAGTTCGAGTTCATGGATCATGATTTTATACATGTCACAACAAGGTTTGGGGACCAAAAGATCAATAGATAGGGTGATATTTCACCAAGGTACGTCGGGCTATTTGAGGTGTTGGATAGAGTTGGCTCGGGTACCTATTGGTTGCATTTATCTCAGAGGTATCGGGATATGCACGACATTTTTCACCTTTCTCATCTCCAATGTTACTTTTTAGACATGTCTATTGTCTTTCAACCTAAGGAGGTTGAGCTTGAAGTGGATGTGTTGATTGAGGAGCATACTATACATATTTTGGATCGCAGTACGAAGGTTCTCCATGGCCGGTTTGTTCCTCTAGTAAAGGATCTATGGCAGCACGACCGAGTAGAGGAAAAGACATGGGAGAGGGAGGCTGATGTACGGGCACAACGTCTGGAGTTGTTTAGGGTGTCTTATTCTACACCGCGCTTGGGAAATTTGAGGAAGAATTTATTTAAGTGGGGATCTTAGTAATAACCCAGACCTTTTTTCATGTATGTTTTCCTTTTTTGGTTGTTTTTTAGAAAAAGAGGAAATTTTGGAAATTTTCAAACTACACGCCATGTACTTTATAAGTACACACTGTGTACTAGGTAACCACAAGAAACAATGTGATGGCCGTGTAGTGCCTAGACACTCGACCGTGTTGGGGTGACTTGGAGGCTGCATAATGCAGATTATGGAAACAAAATGTACACTGCGTGTACTCCAAAATTACATGCCATGTATTTTCTTCTTTTTTCATTAAACGCTCCGGGGTCATGTCTAATGGGAAGAAACACCAACATCTTGTTTTTGTTTGGCCTTTATCTCCCTTAGGGCTGAGATATTACCCCAAGTCACCAACCAAGCATCCAAACTCTGATTCAACCATAGTTGATTGTGTTGGGATCACATCGGTATGTTCTCTCTTCGGCTTGAGTTTCATTTCAGGATTCCTCCTCTTTCTCAAGTTATCCTTTGTGGAACATTTTAGAAATTTTTGTAGATCTTCTGCATTCTAGGGTGACTCATGATCCTAGGTTTCCATATATCATTTATATAATGATGAGTTAGGTGGTTTGTGCCTTTCTGTTTAACGTCCTTGAGTAATATGTGCAATTTTACCCAATACCCTTGAACAAGGTATTGCAGAATTACCAGTTTACCCTTGTTATTTTCCTGACATGATTGTATTCTTTCATAGAGGTCAATTGGATATGAAAATGTTTGATTTCTTATTTCTATGTATGACCATTGTTCCTCTTTATCCTATTACTCAACCATTTCTTGTATTTTCATGCCTAGTTTGTAGGATGATGCGATTATTGTGGCTTGGCATGCATGATTTGTTGTAGATCGATTAGAGAATTAGCTCTGTAGGTTTTCATTGTCTGTATTGCTTTTATATGCTCATTTTATTTACAAAGGGCTGTGAAAACCTATTTTAGTATGAAATAAGGGGAACTGACAATGTCAGCTTCCTCAGAGAGTTTTTGTGCACTTTAGGCTATACGGGTAATCGACCGAGTGAGCTTCCTCAGAGAGTCTTTGATCACTTCAGGCTATAAGTTGAATTCACCAGGTGAGATTCCTCATAGAGTCTTTGTGCACATTAGTCAATAAGGGGAATTGACTGAGTAGCTTCCTGAGAGAGTCTTTGAGCACTTTAGGCAATAAGGCGAATTGACCGAGTGAGCTTCCTCATAGAGTCTTGAACCAATTTGGGCTATAAGGGGAATTGACAGAGTGAGCTTCCTCAGAGAGTCTCTGACCAAATTGGGATATTGGGGATATTTACTATGTGATCTTCCTCAGAGAGTCCTTGACTACCTTAGATTATATGGGGGATTGACACTGTGATCTTCCATAGGGAGTCTTGAATCAGTTTTGACTATAAGGGGAATTGACACTGAGTGATTCCTCAGAGAGTCTTTATATATTATTAGGATTGAATCAGAGGGGATAGGATGTGTGTACTTCTATAGAGTTACCTTTCTTGATTATCTGCGTATTTGATATGTGGAATAGTTTATTTATGAGTACATTCTTCTTACAACATCTTTGATTATTACCTGCAATATATATTCAATGACTGTTAGGAAAATATCTTTGGGTGGTTTCCCATTGGGATTTAGTCTTACAAAATGTTTGGGTAATTATTTTGGGCCCAAATAGAAAATATTATTTCAGTTATATATAAGGGAAAGCACTCATCTACATCAGTTTCTTGATTGACTATGGATTTGGAGAGCTTTAGACCAAGCTTTGGTATGCGATGCTGAGGAGTTGTTTACTTGCTTCTTTTTTATTTGGTTTTGTACTATTTTATTCCATAATTGTGTATTGTTTGGATTATTTCCTAGACATGTGTATCATCCATCATTCATTTATATATATATGTGTGTGCGTGTGCTCCGGTTTATTATTCTCCGGTATTCCATTGTTACTTTTCTATGGATTATTACTGCTTCCGCTATTGCTCTTTTTTTCTTCTGATGTGTTACATTTCCATTGTGGTAATAGTTTCCCCACTATCACACCCAAGGACCTCGATGTTAGTCTATAGCCTCTGGAATTCGTGGAAATGTTCTTGTGGCCATGTGACCAATCGGGTACGGGACGCCTCTGGATGGCTTCTGAAATCGGGACATTACAACAATGATTTCAACATGATAAGATATTTTGACATTTTCTCTTATTCCATTACCCATTAGGCTGGTATGAAAATTTTATTATATTACATCCCATCATGGATTAAACGTTTTGCAAATAGGTATATACAAACTCACCACTACATGGTCCTTGAGGTGTCACCCTCAGTTTATTACTAGCACAGGCGATGAAAAGGATGGTTGGGTCTTGAAAATATTGTACAAAATGTGGATTTTCATCATGTTGGGGATGGGATTATGAAATTTCGTTAGGATTTGTTTGGGGACATATGTTGATAATTTTTAGGTGTTATGTATGCAGCTCTCAGGCCATGGAACATAGTAATGGTGGGATAGACAACATTTCTGAATAACTAGATTCTAGCTACCATAATGTAAACTATGCATATAGAACAATTATTTATATGTGATACAATGGTACATGCATAATATTGGGTTGGGATATTTAAAATTATATTCCATCTTGATTCTCTTCAATATACATTCTTATATAACAACATTACATCTCATTATCTTCTTAATTTCCTCTGTAATGATAAAATGTTTGGATACCAATGTATTGTCATGAAAATGGAAGGTTGATGGATGGGGACTAAGTGCAGTGACTCATTTATAATGTGTTTTCTCCAATAATATTAAGAGTAGTTTATTCACTCGATGCACAGTGTGGGGATACACCACTAGTGGATGGAGTGTATGATTGACACATGTTGGGTACCAAATTGCTAAAGTATCTCAGGAATATTATGCACCATTTCCTATATTGTTAAATGTGTTCTACTGTTTGAGACCTCTTAGAGTTATTAATGACCCATTCCAACAAGAAATAGAATATTTTCTCGAGGTATTGGTCTATTTATTTATCTTTTTTATATAATGGATAATTATAGGGTTGATATTTCATCCAACCATCTTCATGGTGTAGAAGGGAATTCTTGGTGACTAGTTACTATGTCTAGTAATAAGAGGACCCTATCATGTTCATAGATTCAACAATGGTTTTGGTTTGAGTAGAAGCCCTCTATAATGCACTCATGGAAGATCTCGAATTATCTTGAGTATCTATAGGGTGATAATTCTGCTACTGAGTATGAATCATGGTTATCTAACCTCCGTAACTACTATCTCGATATGGTGTTCGATGGATACTTCTAGGAATGTAAGTTTGAGCAAGACATCCTCAAATTAATATATTATATTATATATATTTTTCATTTATAATTACGATTCAGTGTGAAATAATTATTTTGTTTTGGATAACTTTATTGTCGATGGATTTTTGGTGTCCAGATACAATATTGGAAATAGTTGGGTAAATTCTATTTTTTAGAAATTGGGGGTAAGTTGATACAAATATGGAACATGAGGCAGACACATGACCAACTCAAACATGTGGATTTTCTATATGGGGTTCTCATAGATGGTCCATTAACCCCAGATATAGATAATGCTATTATATTTTGGATGAGTTTAAATATCTCATGATTACCCACTCAACATGATGTAGATTCTATATTTTCATCGCATTGACCTCCCAAATAAAAGAGGATTCATCATTAGGGATCTCTCAAGTGTGGTCAGTGTATACCTATAGCATCTATATAGATAAAGGGGAATGTTGAAATCTAAACATTGGAGGTATTGTTCTAGGATGATTCCACAATTTCTTTTTAAGACCACCAACAGGTGTCCAAATCCAGGTTTAGTTGGATGTTAGTCGATGGCATGGATAATTATAGTCAAATGGGGGTTATGATAGGAATGGTCATGAAAAAATTAAATGTATTATTTCGGTATACTCTACTATAGAATATGTATATAAATAAATAGTTGTTAGTTATTCTTATATCTATATATCCCATCATCATCGTGTAATGATTAATGTTTTGTTAATATCCTATAAGATATGTCTAGAGATTTTTATAGGGATAAATTCATCTATATCACACATCTTATAGTACTACAAGTTGGTTATAATGGTAAAATATTTCACATGGGACCTAATGGTAAATATGATCATATATAATCAAATAATCACATATATATATACTAGTGTACTATAGTATATAGTGAGATAAAATGTTATCAAATGAACGATAGAATCCCACATTCATATGGTATGAGATTATAGATCATATGAGAGATGAGTCTTATGGATGAACTTGTGTCGGTCATGATTTGGAAGCTTAAACTTATCCCTATAAGTTAGTGTTTTTATTACAATGGCGTAGGGAGGGGGAGTTATACAAGTAAATACTACAATAACAATAGGAATACACATGGAGAGATGCGAACCAGAGAATGGATCCTGCTTGGATATGCCACTAGGGAGATCACCGCTATATTCTATGAAACATCATATGTACCCCCCCCACTATGAAATGTTAGTTTAGGGAATAATAGGATGATCAATGAGAAAATGATATTATCAAACCATGTGTAACAAAATGTTTGGATTTAATATTTTCACTGAGAATTGGAGGATGGGATTTTGATGCTTTTCACTGATTATCACAACCTAAAAATAATGATGACCATTATGAATTTCCATTTAATGTGAATGCATATACTTTTGACCTTTTCCAAAGTATGAGTTAGTTTTAAATGGTGATATCATGTTTAACTACAATTGGTTGAGTGTGTTTTAGGATGATATCCCAGAGATAGAATTATTATTTCATTATGGGCATTATGAGTTCCTGGAGGTTCCTTTTTATATGACTAATTCCACAATGTGTTCAAGGATTATATAAACAATTCATTCATGGAATATTTTGACCAATTAATGGGTTTCTTTATCAATTCCTTATCCTATATTCTTTATCAGAATTAAATTATACGTATAATTTGAGGATGGACATCGACATACTTCTACCTAAACAACTAAACGAAAATATTTCGTATATTTAGTTTCTAATAAAATAGGTTCACTTTACGACTCAGTTCATGTATGATCATTATTTAGATATTGTTATAAGGTATTTCAAAATTGTTCTTGGTCATGATCGAACTAATAAAGTGTCATAGGTGTGGAATTATCTTGATATTGATGGGAACTACAAAATGTTCAAGGAATAGTCTTACAGTGAAATACCCCCTTGAAAAACAGAAAATAGATGGTGAAACTATTTTACATGATTTTGAAGTGTTAATAATCCTTGGTGGATCTATGGTATAGGTTGAACAATATTTCATTTTTTGATTCTACCGATAGAGGACATTATGAATACGGATACATAATAATGATTTATTATTTAGTTATTCGTCAAAAATTCATTTTTCATTTATGGCTATGAAATTTAGAGAATATTTCATAAATAATACATAAAAATATTATATTTATAGAGTGGACACATATAATTAGTATCCCTTTTCCCACAATATTGGTATTTAAAAATTTACAGGTTTTCAATTTAGGAACAATATTCAAAATGTTAATCTTAACACATCCTTGTCCATACTCAGCCACAATGGGAATCATTTTTTGATATGGCTCGAGAATAAAAATAATATTAATGTATATTCAAAAATAAATAATCAAATAATGTTATTTCGTTATTTTTTAATCAAAATGTTAGAATCAAAATATTTTTTTCCCAATGGAACAAATTATTTGGAAAAAATAATTTCATAATTTTTTTAATAAATCAAAATGAAATAATAAAACTGATAAGTGTTACTTTATAATAATGAAAATTATATGAAATGATTTTCAAAATTAGTTGCACAATTTTCCCATTTGATGTAGAATATATATTATTTTAAAAAGAAACTCATGTGTAATCAAATGTGTAACATCTTTGACCTAGAAGCTACTAAATAGTTTCTCTAAGCCAGGTTACCACCTGAATTCATGTTCCCCAACCCATATTCCAACATATTCCAACTATAAATGAGGGTCTAAACTATCAGATGTGCATAATATACCCTATTTACCAAGTTAATCCACACCTGATAACATGAAAAATAATTGAAATAATAAAACAAAAACAATAAAATTCAAAAAAAACATCCCAAACATGGAATAAAAAAACAAATAATAAGTATGTTATTCCCTTCTAATAGTTTTGAAAGTGATTAAACCCAATAAAAAGACAAATAGTTGAATCCCCCAAATGGGTCCTGACTCTCTATCCAGATCTCCATCCATGCATATCCCAAACCAAACATAACTTAATGGCGCTAGAACTTTTCCCTTACCTTAACCTTCAACAATGATGTCATATTGGGTACCAAACGACGGTTCGAGTAGGGTGTGAGTGAAACTGATTAGGCTACATCAAATAGTGTATTGAAAATATATAGTCAAATAGATTTTGAATGAATATATAGAATATATTACTTGGTAAACCTAGGAAAACTCAAATATATTTTGTTAGTAATACATACATAACAATTTGTATCATTATAGTAATTTCTCCACTTAAACCATCATCATTTCTGAATCTATCATCATCATGAGTGGCATGGATTAGACATTTACATCATTTACACAAGGGTATATGGCATTAAATGACTATTAATAAGGGAATAAGTCATGAATCTATCTCATTAGGGAAAAATTGTCCCAAAAAATACATTACAAACACCTCAAACCCTTAGTCTGGTTTTTCTCATCAAATTAAACCATTAGGGTAATAGATCCCCCGCCATCTCCCAAAATTGTTCTTTTTGTGTCGATTCTAGAGCCTTGTTCTAACACAACATGTGGATGTAGAGTCTAAATTAAATACCCTAAAATATAATTCCATGTGTAAATTATTATTTATTCAATCACCACAAAGAAACCATATCACATACAATACTCAAAATAATAAAAATACAATAACATACAAAAAAATAAACATGGGAATTCATATTATACCATAACCAAATTACAAATTACAAATTTTCATTATATTTTAAATTTAAACCAATACTCATTCGGATTCCCCCACATAATTTATAGGATTAATATTTCTCTTTATATTATCCCATTTTACATATTCATCAACACCCTAATGAAATCCCATGTAATTTATTCCTCAGTTACCATGTTGTTACCCATTATGAAATTCACTCTTTTATATGCACCAAACCTCTTAGGCATTTATAACATAACCTATATGAAATTCGACACAATAACAATTATCACAATTAACCAATTTTCATGTCAATCTAAGAAAACACTTATGATGTTATAAACCATTAAAAACTATCATTATTCAATTTTCAACACAACCTACCATATAAAAATGTTCATCATGATCTTTGTGTTATCAGAAATTAACTGTACATTTAAACTAAACAATGTCTTGGTTCATGAATGTCAGCGCACCACATGGCTGACCCAAAATGTCTTAAATCATCTTCCAAAAATCACATTGTTATATTTAGGGGTTCAATCCGTCTTTTATACCCTTGTATTAGAAAAAATCACCAAGGGGATTCGAATAAAAAAAAGATATAACCTAGAATGAAACCAAACAAAAAAAAATTGACCAAATGACTATAGGATATATCTTGTTGAACACCAGCCTATAATCTGGGGTAAAATAAACTCTGAATATTAGCCTTAGATATATATTCTAGGACCCCTTGATCATTCAACCTAGAATCCTTCCGAAATAAATTGTATTATGGCTTCAGAAGATGAAAAAACACACTACAAGCCATAATCCAGAAAAGAGAAGTACGATAGAAATTAGACACACCCAGATCATTGATTAAAAATAAAAAATTCTCCAAAAAACCGTTTATCATATGAGAACATTACATGGGAATATTTGGGATCACTAATTCGTAAGAAGGTTTGAGAGGGGAAGAATGGGATAAAAATCATGTGAAGTTCAAAAAATCCCAAGGGGGGAACTTTTAAACATTCACATTTTAATTAGGTTCTCATATTGGCCCCTCAGTTTACTAAAATATATGAAAATAGTGTGACATTAAAATTCTAATAGGGGGTGAGTCTCATGGTAAGCTGGGATGGGACCACAGTTTTCCAAACAATACACCAACATGAATAATTACCCTATCTCAAATTGTATGGTTTGTCTCTCCCCCACACTCTATGAATTATCCATGCAAAAACTATGCAACATTCATAGAATATCTTAATTTTACTTTCCCTCACATCCTAATCACCCAAAACACCCATGATATTTTTCATACACCTGAGGAGCAATTAAATAACAAAAAATTAGAGATTTAATGAAAAATTTAAAAAATGAAATAAAGCTACAAAATCAAGGCTCCTATAACCGCACCACCATATAATAGATCATTAAAATTTTGGGACCTAAGAACATATATTTGATTATCTTTCCCATTAATTTTCCAAATAAATAAAATGATTCCATAATTATCGAAAGATCATCAATGTCCTTACACACAATAAATTCTAACTATAATTCATGAAATGATCAGGATGCTTTTCAGGGGATACATCTTCCTCAAGCTCAAAATCCTCATCATCAATCACCTGAGATGGTCCAGGGATATAATTCAAATGCTAAAATGCATGCAAAACACCATGTATACGAGTATACCATAGTGGAATAGACAATAATCATAAAACGTTTCCAATTCAATCAACAAACTCAAATAGAACCATGTACCCTAGAACTAACATACCCTATTTATGAATCTTACAGTGACCCAACCATGGAGACACCAAAAGAAACACATGATCACCCACAAAAAAACTCTATAGGTATATTACTCCAATATGATTATAATTTATTCAATAATTAATGCATTATCATATACTTCTAGATCAACTAAACCAGCTCAGACGTCTCCTGCAGAAGACCCCATACCAAAAATTCAGATTCTCCAGTTTGCATCCAACACAACAGAGATCTACAGGGTCTACCATAAAATGACTCAAATGGTTCTATTGAAATAGTATCCTAAATAATATTATTATATAAAAACACAATATGTGAAAAAATTTATCTCATGGCCCACTAAAATCCCATAATCATTCTCTCAACATGTTCCCTGTACTAAAATTATATGCCCTGACTTCACATACATTAGCAGGAGAAAAGATGTACTCCAAACCACCATCGTACAAAGAACCTTTTTTCAATAAAATCCATAATTATGATGTGAAATGTTGATCAGGATCCAAAAAATGGTTCAAGATACACCATGAAACCAAAATCTCTCCAAAACATATGACCCACCCAACTAATCCCTGATGAAGGCCTCTCTAATCAATAATAAATGAGACAACATATTCATTCGATCAAAAACTACCCAAATATCATCATTCTTATATGGCATCCTCGAAATACCTACCATGAAATCCAATGATATAACATCTCATTTCCATTTCAGAATTGGTAATGGATATAAAAACCAACATAGGCACTGATGGTCAACCATCAATTTCTACGAGGTAAAGAATAATGCCACCAAACTGACAACATCATTCTTCATTCTCAACCTCCAATAATTTCTACGATGTCCCAGATAAATCTTAGACAAACTAGGATTCACTACCCAATTTGATGTGTGAAACTCCTACATCATTTATTCTTAAATAATCATTAGCCCTAAAACACGACCATGAAATAAAATGATCCCATCATCTCTAATATCCCAACATGAAGGTGACTCCCCACCCTTGATGTGTTGTCTCACAAAAAGACACTCTAGATCCTCATGATGAATTTCCTTGACCAATATCAAAAAAATATAATAAACTACTATTTATGAAATGGTCATGTCTCCATGGCCTTCATGAACCTCGTGATGCATTTCTGCAAACAATTACATCATCTTCCAATTTAATGTGGATTCCTAATCCACACGAGTTTTAGATTTCTAACTTAATAAATCCACAATAATGCTTCCCTTTACAAGGGTCTGAACTATCTAATTTTTTTTAGTGTACTCAAACCTTCTTTTCTACCGATGATTCAAATCACATTGAGATAAAATGTGAATAACACATTAATGATGGATATACATTGTGAAATTTTCTCCCAATATTGAAATTCTACACAAATTTTAAGACATGAACCACTACATCCAATTCAAGATCATGTGTATGATGATTTCATTCATGAGGAATTAAGTACCATTAACCATATTCAATGATCCAATCATTCATCATCAACCGTACTCCCATACCAACAACAGATACATCATAAAAATATATATAATTCCTTTTTGGAGCTCTTATGATCAGGATCGGTGGGGTACTAAACACTTCATTAACTCATGGAAATCATTCTCAATTGATTCTGACTATAAAATCCTGGTGTCGATCATTGTAAAATCTGGATGTAGAACTACAAATGTGAAATTTATTTAATGAAGATTCCGTAGTATCCCAGAAAACAAAAAAAACAATGAATATTTGAAAATTTCATTGGATACACTATTGAAAAAACTATATTTTTGTTCACTGTTCCCACTAACATGCCTAACGTATAGATTAAGTGACCTAAAAAATACACCCTATTAATCAACAAGTGACACTAGGATATCTTGGAGTTTCTTTAATGATATAGTAGTTTACTCAAGATGATATCATGATGTTTGGAATGATTTTCATGAGTCTAAGGGTACACCATGATATCATTGATAAATATGACTACAAACTGATTTATATATTGGTGAAATATATGAATCATCAAATCCATGAAAACTACATGTGTATTAGTGATGTGAAAAACATCAGCTCTAATTCATACAACCCCTACCTACTTATAAGGGTAGTATACATTATATCATAAGTACTCACCATTAGTTATTGATGCCCAAATCTCATATCTATATTGCAGAGAACTGATGAAATAATCAATTGATGGGGATTATTATCACTTATAGGAATAGGATATCAGTTTTTAATCATTATCTTAATTAGCTTCCTATAATCCACAAATAACATCAATGAAAGATCGTCCATCTTATAAAAACAATCTATAGATTTCCAAGTTGACGTACTAATAACAATAAACTGATTATCCTCCAATTACTCCAAATAATATTTCACTCCATGGAGTTCTTCCAGTTACATTTGATATAGAAGAATGGGAACTAGTTTTACTACTAACAGTAAATCAATCATGAATTAATCATTTATCTCAACTTGTATCACTATGAACTCTTTAATTTCCATCATAAAATTGATCCATAATGGGAGGGAATATAGTTTTTTCTAATCCCCCATAACCATGTATTAGACAAGACACATGGGTTGTGAGATCACCCAACTACTGACAAAATAGCCATGCATTTCCTAGTTGAGCATTCCAATCACCAAGATAGACACAAGTCACTACATCAAGAGATTTGAATGTTACCTGATTATGGTAAAATATGATGTGGGATTGATATACATCCATCTAATCTTTTCCAAAATTTAGTTCAGAACATTATATATCAATGATAAACTAACCCATAGATTTTGGTACCCACCATAACTCTAGAGCACAAATCCTACATTGTCCGATATCCTCATATATCATGCACGCCATTGTATGAATCAACCTACCCCCACCCCACTCCACTACATGGCCCAAAAAAACTAAAACTATGTGGAGATAAAGGAATGTGGGGTACCTGTATGATATAATGAAGAAAAAAGCGAGGAAGGTACATGTATCATATCATAAATAATCATGTGTCATGACACACCACAAACAGTTGTAGATTGAACTCCATGAAGTTGACCTAGCCATGTACCATGGTCTTTGGAATACATCCCTGATGGTGAACTATTGTACTAAAATGGACAATCTTGCCCCGACATACCAAGTCCACCACACTGACTGATATGGCCCATGATGCTCCAACCTTCTACATAATATGGGTAAACCGAACCCGTGCATACAATCATCATCAACCTCGATTACTCATTTGTACCCAGTTATTCAATATTTTTATAAAACCCATAAACATGCCCCGTCCTACAACATGATCTACACACAACTAGAGGTTTGGGGACACTGACCATACATGTTCCCCAACCTGCCACACAGATAATAGAAAACCTGATCATTTTCCTGAGTGGCTGACCATCTCATCTGAGTACCCTATACACTTCCACCCTACTAGAAACACCCAAAATGAATCTAATGACCATCATAAGTTGGACTAATCATCCATCCAACTACAAACACATGTTCACTACCTGTATCATACATCTGGTACCATTTTATGACAAGGGACTGATCTAGTACGAATGAATACCTCTTCAACCAGAAGATATTCACCAGAGAACTAATCTAAATCAATGCCCATCCTTGATATTATTTTTCATTCTTCCACATCTCTTCGCAATGCTAGAATGAAGTGGCACCTGTTAGTAAAATGGATAGAATAGTCTATCACTAAGATAACCCATTGTGTCAATCTCATAAACTCCACATCCATAACAGTCATCAATGTTTTTGGATAGAAGTGATCTATAATCATTTTGTACAAATCATTCAATATCATTCCATTGGCCTGCTCATTTTGATATAAGATTTCATGCCAATGCTTCGCCTGACCATGCTACATATTGGCTACAAAATGGACACATTTTTTATAAATAGTGCCTAAATGATTGAGAATCATCTGGATAAATTCTTTCATGATTGGTCTTCATCTGTCCCACCCTCTTTGTTAATGGTTAGAGGGTTTTGTAGCTGAAACTCTTTAGTCGCCTCAATCATTATTTGTACAATGCTCTATGGTTCCCATTCCATCATATTCATGAAATGAGAAATGTTCCCATGAAACTAATATTACATATTATTTGGAAGCACTTGGTCTTATTACTCCACTACTGGGAGAGAATTCTTTGTAACATCCTCTTGTCTCCATACATACACATGTCTTCATCATGTAATAGCTCTACAATTCTGAACTTGATATTCAGAACACATAACATAAATCATGCTCCATTCATACACAACATGACCTTCAATAGTCATATACTAACCATTACCATACACTATCCCATCATATATTATTTTACATAGGACACTACCCTATACCATACTTACTACATGAAATTGTCAACTTTGGGTAAACTGATTTACATAGACCTGGTATTTCTCAAGAAACCTTTTCTTAACCCATTTCCACACTCACAAAAAAATACTTTCCCTTATCCACATCTTCTATTTCAAAAATCACATGAACCATCAATTTAACTTATTTACAACATTTAAATAAGAACAATTTTTTAACCATTATCAAACATTTCTTCCATTTTACTAAATTTCATCATTATTATTAGAACTGTTTTCTTTATATTTCTTAATAAATTAAAATCAATTCAGTCATTCATATATAACGCACAATGAACATGTGTACTAACCATGATTCATGCGACCAATCTCCCTAATTTTTTAAAATGATTCATGAATACCCATTCTCATGTAGTATTGGCCACAAGTAAAATATCACCAATCAATCACATCACACAACATGTGAATCACCAAATGGAGAAATATTATTCAACTGAAAAAACAAACAATGACAACAACAATTCCAACCCTTAGTAATTGGATTTTACGTCATGCATGTGTTAGTTACTCCAAATCATGTTCTTATTTATAATAACAAACACATCAAATTATATTATCTACAAAAAAAAATATTAATGCAACATAATAGAATCATGAACTGATACAAAATTGTAATGTTCCCAACCCAGATGCTACTAAACTGGTTCCCAAGCTAGGTTTACAGACAACCTCAATCATTCATCCACATACACTGGATGTTTTTAACTAGCATTGATTGTATAAAAAATCACATAGGGGGATTATAACCACATTACCATAACATGACATCAAAGATTACATAGTAAATAGATGAAAATGTAATAAAATAACCATAACAGGCATAAAAAACCTCTTCATAAATAGGGAACAATAAAAAACAATATATTTGAAGTTCGTTACACTTATTTCTAAAATTTAAGGAAACTGAAAATAAAGTCAAAAAATGAATCCCGAAAACAAGTGCTGAATCCATGTTTATATCCTCATCATAGCATATCCTGATCCCAACTCAACTTCCTATCAGTGAGCATTTTCCATTATCTGAACCTGTTAATGTAATAACATAGTATTTTACCTAGATATGGATACATTTAAATTTAGGTGGAAATCAATACATTGTACCTAATATCTATATGTTTTTAGTTATTAAAGGACTCAGGTGTGTACAGGGAAATTTCATATCCTATAACCCATATTTCTAAAAAAACTGGCAATGTCACATGATTAGATCACGGTTTGCACAAATTTGGGGTAGCCGTACAGATTGAATTTTTTTTTGAAAGAACCACTTTTTATGATTTTCACATGGCCATTCAGCCTAACTATGAAATATTACCCTTTAACCTAGAAAACCTCCCATGGTTTGAACAGAATTTTCCAAACTATGCAAAAATACCATGCACAAACTTTTTTCCTGGATAAAATTTAAAAATTACCCTTACTAGTCAAATTATCCCCTCTCTTCCTCCCTAATCCGTAAACTAGTTGGATTAAATTATTTTTGTCAAAATTTGGGGATTTTTGAAAATCTAAAATTGGGATCAATGATCTCCTTTATCTAGGATTTCATCGAGCTTCCGTTCTTCACGTTGGATGTGCAACGGTATGTACTCGAATCTACTTATGCTATTCTTCATCCTACATTCCCATGAAATTTTTATCAGGGTATGAGGAGTTGTTTCTTTTTCAAAGATCTACTATGATCCAAGTAAAATAAAGGCCCAATACCGAAGGTGGATTTCCATACAAGCCTAAGGTGGATGGTCTATAAATCATCCCTCAAATCCATTGATTTTGGATATGTCCTCTGGGGCCCAACAACTTCATCAGGTATTGTTAATAAAATTTATATTCCAATCCTTCAATCCGCAGAATCATATGGTAATTATATTTCAAAATATAGGATTAGTTTTTAGATGTTATACCCACAAATCCATTCCTTCCATGTCGAATGTTATACCATATTTGGGTTTTATGTGTCTTTTCATATTTAAGCTGGAGTTATAGTGTGCCTATCCATGAAAATTGTACTAGAATGACTTTTTATATTAAATGTATTGTTTATAATCAGAATTTCAAAATGGTATGTACCACATATGCTCAACAGTTGAACTTCCTATAGTAATTGATTCAATTGATAATTAAATGTGAAAAGGATATTGGAAAGAAGATTGAGTATATAACCTGACAAAATTAAATGAGAACGAAAAGAAGTTATCATATCCATAGCACCCCATACCATATTAATGGAAGTTATAGGAATGAACCATGAAGGTAGAATATTCATTAAATTAATTAATGAATGGTCTTCATGTTACATGGCCTTATAAATCTAACTAAATGAAATTCAAAAACCCAATGTCAAAAATAATAATTAATTCATGCTACTTGGCCTGATCCCATTAATCAAACAAACAACTTGATCTAAATGAACATAATGATTAATTATGATTTGATTAATTGGTTTATGGATTCTTGACCTTATCGCACTAATGAGTGGAATGACATGAAAATTTTGAAATATTATACAAATTCATTATCAAAATATGAATTGTCAAATCGAGGTCAACTTGAAATCATGAGGGAATGCCTTAAGCACTCATGGACCCAATCCAAACTCAAGCACACGTTTCTTTGGTTCAGACCCTCTTAGTATGCTATCCTTGTTTCGAGTGCCCTGTATTTTACCATTGGTTCCCCTACCCTTATTTAGTACTACTAGATTCATGGGATACACTCCTTGGGTCCCAGGATATCATGGATACACTCCTTGGATCCATCATTGAGAAGTATGCGACTTGGTTAAATCCCACCGGGCCCAGTCTTTTCTTAGTCCCGTTTTACCATGGATGAATAACTTGGACTCAACATGAATCTCAATGGGGAATGCATTAGATCTTGTTCTTTATATAAAACTCTTACCCCTTTGCTACAGTTAGATATTACTGAACTAGTGTCCATTAAAGAATATATTTTCTATGTTACTACCTTGGAACATCATTATTAAATATCATAATAGGGTTCATTCTTACATCATGGAACCATTAATATTATTAACATGAGACTTATTGATAAAATTTTACCAATTAAGTATTGAATTTGATACATGTTTAGACACTAGTTGAGGGATGAAGCGGGTACATGGGTATTTAATTACATTGTACTACTACACATTATATATACAGGATTGCACACGGTTATATTCCATTATTCTGAGATGGATGTTATAGAAACCATTTTTAGGGGCGCACTGAGATTTTCTCACTCCCTCTATGGGCACCATTTGGTTCTCGAAGTAGATCACATGACTACATGTATTGATAAAGGGAAGCACACGACAAAGAATAATTTATTTCATATTGTTTAGGTTGGAGCGTGATAGCAGCAGATTGGGTTGGATCTTTGAATTCATGGGATAGACTATTGTTTTCCTTTATGATTTTTGGAAACAAGTTATGCCAGTTTTCATGTATACATGTTTTCCAGTTTAAGAGTTACATGAAATATCATCACCAGTACCTGACTGTTATTGTCGTCATTTAGTCAGTATTATACATGTTATCTATTACACTTTTATTCTTCCACTGTTTACATATATCACTTCATCTATTTATTTACCTATTTATTATCCATCCACATCACTAAAATATACTAATGAGGTCATAGTACCCCCATAGACATACTATGGGCCCTTTCTACTATTCAGCAACCTCTAGCGTTTGGGGAGATGTGCTTCGGTCCATGAGGCCCACATAGCTCGGAGCACCTATTAAGTGGAATCTGGGTCCTAGATGTAAAAAATTGGTATTAAAAGAGGTTACCATAATTTATTTACTATTTTTATATAATACATTAGATATTAGATATTATTTTCATAAGTTCATAATCAATTTTTATACATCGCAAATCCACTTTTTGAGTAAAAACCATGTTACCTAAATTATAGCTATTTGAATACTTTTTAATATTATAGTGGGTATTATTTAACCGTTGAGTGATGCACATGGTGTGTGGAGTTGATGATTATTACATTGATTTAGGATTTTCATTCTTCTTTGGACAGATGATATGAGGGGAAGGAGAATTGTTTCATTCATTGTATTTGGCACATTGATTTCACAAGCCATGCATATTTCCATCATATATATGTGTATTTATCTATTTTTCCATACTTGGTATGACTGTGAATTTTGAGATATGATGTGATAGTAAACATGTACATGTATTACTTTTGGTTGCGATTGCGGGATTTCTTGTCTCAATTAAAGAGTTGAATGGGCCCTCATGGATTGGGATGAGTAATTTACCGAGTCAATCAATTATGATATAACAAAATTGGGGTTGTTCCAAGTTATAGGTGTATGGGAACTGATTAATTGGTAATGGAAATACATTATAAAGTGAATCATGATATCTAATATTAAATGGATACAATCCTTGTCCCACCATTCCATGTTTATGAATGGTATAGTGAACCTGAAAATTACATAAAAAATGAAAGGAAACTTATTATTGATCACATTATGATACATGGTCGTCAATGTTGGTATTTGGGGTATTATTCCTTAGGTATTACGTTTATTATGTTCTTATTCAGATAGTCATTTTATACATCTTCTTAAGCATGTATTGAGTTGTGTGCATTTCAACTATAGACCAATGCGGCCAAACGTCCTTGTGTCATATTCTAGGAAAGTGGTGACAACCACACTATAGTTATGGTGTTCCATGATCCTCCACTCTTACCTCTAGTAGTTCCACACGAGTCACCACCTCAATATATTTGTATCTATTTGGGAATATCTATGTGTGGAGATACAATATTACTATGGTGTAGTGAACATAGATACACAATTTTTGTTTTGGAAAAAGGGAATACGCCAGTGTATGAACTATCCCCTTGAGTAAGGATATTACCATTTCATAATGAACTTCTATGTCCTCAAGATCATGGGCTTTGTTGTCATTCTCGTAATGGACTAGTTGGTTCATTATAATGCTTTTGATAACCTCTATATGGATAGGGTTTCTTTTACATCACCAGAGGGAGTATATGTCTACATAAGATTGAGTGGGTGGTCCAACCTGATAGATCTGAACCGAAGCATCATGGGCTAGGGGGTGTGACCTACCAGATTTCCAATCACGTCATGGAGGATCAATGTTTATTACATGTTGTTATCCCTCTAGTAGTATATATTTTTAGGTATGTCTTTCCTGATGAATGTTCTGGATTACCTCCTGATAGAGATGTAGAGATTTCAATTGAGTCTATTCTTGGAGAAGCTCTAGTTTCCTATCCTCTATATAGGATGGCTCCTATAGAGAATTAGGATCTCAAGAGGCAGTTAACGTATTTAGAGCCAAATGGTTTTATATAAACCAGTTAATCCTCTTGGGGTGATTCCATGATTTTTTGCAAGAATACAGATGGAAACTTACGTTTATTCATGGATTATAGAAGGATAAACATGTTTATGGTTATGAAAATATATCCAATTCGTTGAATAGACGATGTACTTAACTAGCAAAAATAATTAGAGGCATTCTCTGTGATCGACCTATGATCAAGTTATCATCATGTGTGAGTCAGACCATATCACATACCATGTACAACTTTTTAAAGCATGTATGGTATGTATGAGTATATTCATATGTTGTTTGGTCTTATGAATGCACCCACTATGTTCATGGCTCGTATGAAAAGGGGTTTCCTTCCCCATTTTTATTTTTTATCATGGTATTTTTTGAAGACATCTTGGTGCATTATCACAGACATATAGACTATGCCAAACATCTTGAGATCATTTTGAGTAGACTGAGAGAGCATCATCTTTATTCCATGCTTACTAGGTGCCACTTATAGATCTACAATGTTCACTTCTTGGGTCATATTATCTCAGAACCCGGAGTCTCAGTTGACCAAAAATGGTTAGTTATGTAGTTTCTTTGGAGCATCCCAATATCATGTTTGATATCTTGAGTTTTTTGGGGATTGTGGGATATTAAATTCATTTCATACATGACTTTTCACATCTTGTTACACGTATTAATGTTCTTACAAAGAATGGTGTCATGTTTGTATGGTCATAATCATTCTAGAATTCCATTCCAGAGATGATAGGTAGGTTTTCCTCTATACCTGTTCTGATTCTATAAGAGCTTGGAAATTCTTATACAATATTTTGTGATGAATCGGTAATTGACCTAGGGATAGTGTTGATATAAGAAGAAATATTCATTTCATATGGATCTCTACATTAAAGGCCTCATGAGATAAACAACCTAACGCACAACCTTCGGCTAGTAGAATTTGTCATTTCCATACATTGTTGGAGACAATATCTGTTGGGTGAACTCATTGTTCTTTACACGGACCACAATATCCTCAAATATATCTTTTCACAGCATGACATGAACAATATATAGAAAATATGGGTCAAATATCATCAATCCTTTGATTTTGATATTGCATATACACCTGAGACATGCAATGTTGTTACATATGCAATGATATGAAAAACTTAGGCAATGAAATGCCCGGCCAATTGTCGCCTATCGACCGGTCATGGATCCGGTGCTCTGTTAATGTGTATAGTTGCACTCGGGTCGAATCCTCCGGGATGATACATTGAAATAGTAGTTTATTTTTAGTTAATTGTATTTTGATTGGAGGGGTTTGTTTATAGATCTTAATTGATTATGATTGAGTTAAAAAATTTATAATAATTGGGGTGATTTCATCATTAGGTTAGTTAAGCTTGTGATATCCTTGAACTTTTCTTTATATTTCATTTAAATTAACACCCATGTCACAAGTTGACGTGGATTTTAATTCCCAAGTGTTAAGTCTTTAATCCAAGACTTAACATAACATTTGGTTCTAATATTGATCATATCCTGTTTATGGTAGTGTATTTATGGTTGCAATAATCCATGAAAACCACACGTTAAACAAAACAAGTCATTAATCCATGACATGCTAAGTCCAACATACACAGTGTTAATTCAACAAATACTCAGCGAGAAAAATCTCTCAATCGCTTAACATTACTAAATTAAAACTCACCCCAATAAAATACTTAATCAGAAATTAATATGGTTATTAATCTGGTAATATATTTTTATGGTGATAAATTATTAAAAGAAGAAAAAGAAAGGGACAAGATAAGAGTAGTGCGCTGAACACACACACAAACGATGATGAAATTGTTAAATATAGAATTTAGATTGAATGAGAAAGAAAAATAATAAAATGGATTTTAACATGATTTAGGATATTTTAAGAACATTAATATTAATCTACAGAAGGTGTGTGAGAGTAAGAGATATTGAAGAAGAAACATTCATTAAAGCAGAATTACAAAACAAATACTTACAAGATTTCAAATGAAGAAGAACACAAAAGTAAATGAAATGAAAGAGAAGAGGAAGGGTATATAAAGTTAAAACATTAGTTTTACATGTCCTAAAAAGCCATTTTCAGAGCCTTGGACGTGCCAATTTATCATCCTCTATTCTGAAATTCCATCCCCATTGAAGGAGAATAAGGGGATGTATTTATAGCCCAAGGAAAAGGACTGTTTTCATTCCCAATCTGTCCCTCCACATAAATCTACATGTTTGCTATTCATACAGCCTAATATCAGGATATCTCCATCTTCAAAGTTGTATATAATAACATTGGCCGACCTCTCTAAAAATTTGGAGTCATTTGGACTTATGTAGCCAATGTTATGGAAGGATTATTAATCAAATTTAATCTGTCCATTTCAATCCAGTATTTTTTGAGGTCTACAATTTGAACGGATTTTTGAACAGGAATATGCCTTCAAAGGTGAATTATTTATTCAACAAAGACGGTCCCAAATATCTCCTCTTTCACATTGAAAACGCTCAGCTTTATTTGATGATTACATCCTGAGATATATCAGGAATACTATATTGATTTTATTTCTCATCCAGAACGGTGGGATGGACTTCAATGCATTAGTTGGGACCCTATTCGTTAGAGTTGGGCTTTGAAAATTTTATCAAATACTATTCTCATTATACCCCGAAAATTGGAGGAAAATAAAAGAATTTGGACTTCCTGAATGATCCCAAAAATAAAATCTTCATGGCTGGTCTAGTTTCTTCACAGATTCTGTAGGCCTCCTTGTGTGGTCCATATGTGCCTTAAAATGGAAGAATTAGCCCATGATTCCTTCTAATAAAATGATTAATATTGAATTAGGAATACTAAAAAATAATAACAACAAAATTCGGATCAGTATGGGGAGAGTTATAAGTAAAATAATAAACTAAATCAATTTGACTATGTCTAAAAATGCTCAAAAATTATACTTAGTATTAAAACATTAATATTTCACATAAATTTAGAACATTTCATATAAAATCAGTAAAGGGAGTATATAATAATTCATTAAAATATAAATAACATCAACTCATCCACGCTTAGTTTTGTGCATGTCCTCATGTGCAACAAATATAAAAACATGACAAAATCATTTTCACTCACCAACAAATTTTAAAATTTTGTTTTCTCCAATCAGGGGTGGTTTAGAATATTTCACTAATCCATTTTGAATTCCCCAACATGTTGTTAAAGAAACAATGTTCCAAAACTAATTCATTTTTTCATGCTCAAATATTGAAATGGAAAATGTGGACACTCAAAAATCACACCTCTCAAGATGATAAAAATCATTTGTGGAGGTTCACTCTATCACCAACCAAAAGTAAAAATCATAGAGTTTGAAAAAGATCTTAACTTAAAATCCCTATTCAAAGTGAACATAAATCAAGAGGTATTTTTATGGGTTTTTTTTGTGTATACGGGATGGTAGGAATATAATGTACAAGAGATATAAATAGAGGGTTAAAACACCAATATGGAAAAAGCAATGCACAATTTTTTTTTGAAATAAAACATGGAAGGAAATGAAAACACATATTTACAAGGGAAAGATTATGTGAAGAAATACACAACAGTGGACAAAAATTTGAAGGGGATTAGAAGATGAAATATTTACCAACCACAAAACTTCTCTCAATGACATAAGAATATAATGCAAGTGTTCTTTTTTTCTTCGTCTTCTTCTTCTTATCTTTTTTCAAAATTTAAATTATGAAAAGATATCACACTCATATCCCAACCCATGATTGATCTCCTCACAACACTAATTTTAATAGATATAACAAGATCAAGGGCTGAGAAATAGTAATTTTGGACCAACCCAGGACACAACCCATTCATATTTTCATTTTTGTTTTTTATTTGTTTTTGATTTTTTTGTTTTTTTTTGAACACTTTGAAAAAATATTTGTACAAGATTTCATAAACATACATACATTCCCAAAAATCACTAAATTTCAACCTCTAAACCACATATAATATGATTGTTTCCCTCAAGCATAAGATAATATAATGACATCAAAAAAGTGTACCGAAAATGAAATCCATTCCCCCCCACACATAAATTTCAAATAAATTATTCAAAGAAAATCCATTTTGATATTCGGTGGGAAAAGGTATTGGTCTTGTAATGTGGCTATCAAGAAAAAGGTTTTCATAGGCTCTAAGGGTCTTTAAAATGGAAGACTAATGTATAGTTTATGGGAGGCGATTTGGATATAATAATTCTCATGTGGTTCAAAAAAATTCCTCTATCATATTAATGCACACTAAAGTATGAAATTTAGCTCGATGGACCACAAACTCAAGACTCACAAATGGGGGTTAAAAGACACATTTTTAAAAGATGGCCATAGGTGGCCTTGGCATGAAAGATAATGTTGGTTTTAACAGTTAGGGAAAATCATTATCCAAATTAAAAATTGAGTATTGAAATTGTGTTGGTTTTCACACAAAATTCTTTATCCAAAGTCATAATGAAAATAATTTTTTTTAGATTAAAACATTCTTTTTGACTCCCCAAAAAAGTTTGACTAAATTTCAAAACATGATGATGAGTAAGCATGACTCTTTTGGTTTTTTTACATTTTTTAATTTTTTTAGATTTTTAGTGTTCTTTAAAATACACACGCACAGAAAAGAGAAAGGGAAAAAGAATGTGTTTGAAAAAAAAAGTGGTAAACGAATGAAAGAGAGAAAAAGAAGAAGAAATATATAGAGAGAGGAAGAGATAAAGAGATAGTTAAAGGGAAAGAGGTGCCCCCTGGTTTGGATTGGGCGGGTTCCCATCTCCATATAGTAGTAGGTCGACTGAAGAAGTTGGGGATTCAGTGGAAGTAGATGTTGATCAAGGATTGTGCATCCTCTCATGGTGATGCTTTAATTAATGTCCACTAATCATGAATGTCCTTTTGGAAGAGAGGTCTTGGACTTGCACTGCACCAAATGGGTAAACATTAGTAATAACAAAAGGACCTTCCTAATGAGAATTAAGCTTACCCGTGTGAAGCTGAAATCAAGAATTGAAGTGCATTTCCTATTCACCTTCATGAAATACCTTTCTCAGGATTTTTTTTATCATGGAGTGCCTTGGATTTTTTTTCGAGATTATAATTCTCGTAAGAATCAAGTTGAATCTCCTTCTGTTCTTCCAAATGCAACAATCATTCTTCACCATATTTTTCAAGATCATAATTACAAGTATTCACTGCCCAAAATTACTTATGCTGGATTTCTACTGGAAGATTACATGATTTACCAAAAAATAGCCTAAAAGGAGACATCCCAATGGGTGTTTTATAAGAAGTTTGATAATCCCAAAGAGATTCACTAAGTCTTTCAGGCCAGTCTTTATTTTGTGGGTATTACAATTATCTCAAGCACTCTTTTCACTTCTCTATTAGAATGTTCATCCATTCCATTTGTTTAGGGTTGATATGTAGTTGATGTTTTTTTCACAACACCATTCTTTTTCAAAATAGATTCCATGGTTTTATTACAAAAATTGGTTCCGAAATCACTTATCAAGGCACGAGGTGTGCCAAATTGGTGGAAGATGTTTGTCTTTAGGAACTCACAAACATTATGTGAATCATCATTTCTATTGGGTTTTGCCTCGACCCACCTAGAAACAAAATCAACTACAAGAAGGATGTATGAGAATCCATTGGAAGGGGGAAATGTTCCCATGAAATCAATACCCCAAACATCGAAGATCTCACAGAAAATTAAAGGATTTTGGGGAATTTAATTTCTTATTGAAATTGTGCGAAACTTTTGGCAAGTGGGACATGATTGACAGAACTCATGTGAGTCCTTGAAGAGTGAAGGCCAGAAGAATCTAGAGTCTAGAACCTTTCGGGAGTTCCTTTTTGGTCCAAAGTGGCCACCTCTAGGAAGTGAGTGACATAATTATAATATAGAAGAATGTTCATTTTCATCGTCACATCTCTTTATTACCATCTCAGCCCCAGTTTTCCAAAGTTTATTTTCTTCCCAAAAATAGTATTTTCAATCACATTTCAACTTCATTTTTTTATTTTGGAAAAATTTCAAGAAAATACACCAGAAACCAAGTAATTTACAATTGGGGCATACAATGGTAACATAGGAGTGAGAAATGAAAGGTGCTCAGTGGGGAATTCAGTATCAATGATTTCAGAATGAGAAGAATAAGAAAGTCCACTCAAGTGATTAGCCACATGGTTTTATTTTCCAAGTCTATCTTTTATTACAAGGTCAAACTCTTGGAGCATTAAGATCCATCATTTTAGAATTTGATTAGAATCACTTTTCTTGAGTAAAAACTTTATAGAAGAATGGTCTTGGAAGATGATGATTTTGGCACTGAAGGGATAGGGCCGAAATTTATCTAATGCGAAAAAACTGCTAAAAGATATTTTTCAGTGACAGTGTAGTTACAATGAGTTTCATCCAATGTTTTTGAGGCATAATAGATGACATGAGGACGTTTTTCGCTTCTTTGACCAAGAACATACCCAACATCTCTATCAGAAGCATCACACATAAACTCAAAGAGTAAGGACTAATCTCAGGGTTGGATTATCGGGGCAGATGTAAGAGAAGTTTTGAGTTCAACGAAGGCACTCTTGTAAACCTCATCAAAATATAATGGGACATAATTTTGGAGCAACCGAGTGAGTGGGAGGGAAGTCCTACTGATGTTATGGATTAATCTCTGATAGAAACCTGCATGACCAAGAAATGAATGAATGTCTCGAATAGAAGTCGGTTGAGGAAGTGATTGGATCACACCAATTTTGGAAGGATAAACTTCAATACCATCTTTTGAACATATCTGACCTAGAACAATCCCATTTTCAACCATGAAGTGACATTTTTCAATATTTAACAGAAGGTTACACATGACACACTTTTGGAGGAATAGAGAGAGTGAATTCAAGCAAGATTCAAATAACTCACCATAAATGGTGCAGTCATCCATGAAGATATCCATGCAGTGTTCAATGAATACAGAGAAGATACTCATCATACACCTCTGGAATGTTGAAGGAGCATTGCAATGTCCAAAATGCATTCTTCTATATGCATATGTTCCAAAGGGGCATGTGAATGTAGTCTTTTCTTGGTCTTGAAGTGTGATTGGTATTTGGAAGTAGCTGGTGTGTCCATCAAGAAAGTAATAGTGTGACTTTCCGGCCAATCGTTCTAGCATTTGATTAAGGAATGGAAGAGGGTAGTGATATATTTTTTCTTTCAACATTCAATTTCCTATAGTCGATGAACACATGCCATTTGTTTTACACTCGAGTTTTGACTACATATCCTTGTTCAATTGTGACAAAAATTATCCCACCCTTCTTATGTACAACATAAATTGGACTAACCCATTATCTATCAGAAATTCGGTAGATAATACCTTCTTGAAGAATATTGGTGATCTCTTCCCTAACTACCTCATGTATGAGTGGATTGAGTCTTCTTTGTGGTTGTCTAATTGGTTTGGATGACTCCTCAAGATGGATGTGATGGATCAAAAGGGCAAGGTTGATTCTTTGTTTTCCATCTGGGTCCAACCTATTGCCTTTTTGTTTTCCTCAAACACCTGATCATGTTTGGATTGTTCTGTTTCAGTATGTGAAGAAGAGATAATGACAGAAAAAAAGTGATCATTGAAATGGAATGTATATTTCGGGTTTTGAGGAAATGGTTTTAGATCAGTATCATATTTTCTTTGAGGTTTAGAAAACTCAGTAATGGAGGAAGGGACTTCAATTTCTTTAGATTCATTCTAATGAATACATTCCAAGGTGGAGTATTAGAGATCAATGTTGATGTGGGATTCAATAGAGTTTTCATGTGCCTCTAGATTGATGGAGTCTATGAATTAGAGGTCGACATCAACTTCACCATTTATAACTTGGTTAATCATGGTGAAGATTCCATAGGATCCTTTGTCATCAAAACATGATGAAGATGATGGAATGGGGTTCAATTTAATCTTAGAAGTTTCCTTAGAAGCATTGATTGAGAATACAGAGTGATACTCAGATGGGTATTGCATGACATGGAAATTAATGAACATGACCAGTTGGTCACTGAATTCCATGGATAAGAAGCCTGAATTGACATCAATATTAGTTCTAGTATTCATGAGGAATGGTCTTCCTATAATTAGTGGAGATTGAGAATAGATCATCTAACCTTCCATGTCAAGGACATAGAAATCAGCAGGGTAGATAAGATCTTTGACAAGGAAAAGGACATCCTCAATTATTCCCTCAAGAATGGTTGTGAATTGAGTGGATAATTGAATGACAACACCCGTTGGATGTAAGGTGCCTAGACCAAGGTTGAAGAAGATTGATTTGTGAATGACATTAATTGAGGCTCATAGGTCTATGAGTGCATCATCTAAGTTGTAACTTCCAATTTGGTATGGGACCATAAAGGTCCATGGATCCTTGCACTTTATGGGAATAGACTGGTGGGTGGAAACATTTTCGAAGGTCCAGAGTTTCCTCTTGTGGCTACACAACTCCTTGAGAAACCTGACATACTTAGGAATTTGTTTTATGGAATCTAAGAGAGGAATATTGACTTCAACATGTCTAAACATGTCAATCATTTTAGGATTGGGTTCAAAGGACTTCTTTGGATTACAAACAACTTGTGGAAAAGGAATTGGATTCCTAAGTTTAATGGAAGGAGGTGAGGGAATGGATTCAAATTCCTTTTAAAGTTTCTTTTTCATTTCATTTTTTAGGTCAACATTCAAGGGAGGTTTGTGGGACTTATCTTGAGGAATATCAATTTTCATTCCCGATCTATGTAAAATTTCACTTACATTACACTTGGGGTTGGGTAATGGTTGAGTTGGAAGTTGGGAATAATAAGATGGTTGTTGCTGACTAAGGTGGGATTCTAGTTGACCAATTTGGGTTTCCATATTTTTAAGGCTGGAACTGGTGAAAGATGAATGATCTTTAACTACACTTTCCCATGGTTTCTTGAAAAATAGGCTTGTCCTGAATTTGGATTTCCTTGATATTGGTTCGTGGGAATGTGATTAAATTGGTTTTGGAATTGGGAAGGCTCATTAGGATAATGGAATCCATGATGAGGATTGTTCCGTTGAGGTTGAGGAAGAAAATGATAAGGTTTTTGGAATTTACCAACACCATGACCATATTTAAATTGGATTGGGTATTTAGGAAGGAATTGAGGGGGATGAGATATGGGATTACCACACCTAAGGCCTTGGTTATAGGAAGAAGATAAGGGCTCATAGTGATGTAGGTTGAAGTTTCTAACAAACTGAACTAATAGTTGAGGGTTGGTGTTTCACTGAGCATATGCTGCATTGAGAACCATTGGTCTAGATGAATCGGATTGATCCTCTTGAAGTTATGGAAATGTGTCCATTGTTTGAGATGAGGAGTTGCAGATTCTACGTCTTTTGACAGGTCCTGGAAACATTGATTTCGGAGAAGATGAGGATGGGGATTCGGTATCCACAACTAGTTATCACACAAGACCTGTAAGTTCACTCATCCACTCGGTCATCTTGTTCATCCCAATTTATTGATTATCATGGGATTCATTGACTTGAGCATGTTCTCAAGTATTGAATTGTTGTGTGTTTGATGCCATGTTAGTTAGGAGATCTCTTGCAACTGCGGGATTGTTATCAACAAGAGAATTTCCACTTGCAGCATCAATTAGAGTTCTCTCCACAGCCAACAACCTCTCATATAAGTATTGGATCAATAGTTGGTCATGGATTTGGTGATGTGGTCAGGTTGGAAAAATCTTTTTGAACCTCTCCCAGTATTCATGGAGTGATTCACTTGGGAACTATTGGATACCACTTATTTAATTTCAGATAGCAGCAGTACGAGATACAGGAAAGAATTTCTCTAAGAAGAGTCACCTCATGTCATTCCATGTGGTTATGGAACAAGGAGGTAGGTAGTAAATACATGACTTAGCAGTGTATGTTAGGGAGAAATGGAATGCTCGAAGTTTGATTTGTTCCTCAGAAACCCCATGATGCTTCATGGAAGTGCGCACTACTTGAAACTCTTCAAGGTGTAGACATGGATCCTCACCTGCTAGCCCATAGAAATGAGGGAGAAGATGAATAAAACCAATTTGAGTTCGAAGTAAGGTTCTATGTTTGGATATTAAATACCATGTGGATGGAAATTCATATCAGGGGCAGCAAGTTCTTTTAGAGTTTGTTCCCATGGATTGGCCATATCTAATTCAATATGTTGGACAAGGACTGGTTCATGAATTATATGATTATCTCTTATGTTCCTCCTATGTTGGCGAAGTTTTCTCTCAATTTCAAGGTATAACAAATTAGATTGATTGTTTGGGAGGATACGGGGAATTTATATATATTTTTAATGAAAGAGGAAGATGAGTTTATCTTTGTGATTTGTTTTCTTTTTTTAAAAAATTTCATATTTTTTGTTTTTTATTAAAATAACCAGAAACTAATGAATACATAAAGCACCATCCCTTGAAATGGTGCCATTTGAAATTCACATCCATTTGTCGCCTATCGACCATTCAAGGATCCGGTGCTCTGCTAATGTGTATAGCTGCACTCGGGTCGAATCCTCATCGATGATATTTTGAAATACTCATTTGTTTTTAGTTGATTGTATTCTGATTGGGGGATTTGTTTGTAGAGATTTATTTAAATGACTAATTTATTATGACTTATTTAACAAATTTATAATTATTGGTGTGATTTCATCATTAGATTAGTTAATCTTGTGATATCTTTGAGCTTTTTTTATATTTCATTTAAATTAACACACATGTCACAAGATGACGTTCATTTGAATTACCAAGTGTTAAGGAATTAATCCAAGCCTTAAATTAAATTAGGGATATAATATTGTTCATATCTTGTTTATGGAAGTGTATTCATGGTTCCAATAATCCATGGAAACCACATGTTAAACAAAACAATTCATTATTCCATGACATGCTAAGTCCAACATTCACAATGTTAATTCAATGAATACTCATCGAGAAAAAGATCTCAATCACTTAACATAACTAAATTAAAACTCACCCCAACGAGAGATTTACTCATCCATTAAGGTGGTTATTAATCCGTTAATATAGTTTTATGGTGATTAATTATAATGAGAACAAAAATAAAGGTACAAAATAAGAGTAGTGCGCCGAACACACACACAAACGATGGAGAAATTGTTAAATATAGAATATAGATTGAATGAGGAAGAAAAATAAGAGAATGGATTTTAGCTTGATTTAGGCTATTTTAATAACATTAATATTAAACTATATAAGGTGGTTGAGAGTATGATATATTGAAAAAAAAATTCATTAAAACAGAATTAATTGATAAACACTTACAAGATATCAAATGAAGAAGAACACAAAAGTAAATGAAATGAAAGATAAGAGGAAGGGTATCTCAAGTAAAAACATGAGTTTATCATTTCCTCCCAGGAATTTGGAAGAGCCTTAGTCGTTCCAATTGATCCTCCTCTATTATGAAATTCCAACCCCCTTTAAGGATAGGAAGGGTATGCATTTATAGACCAAGGAAGTGGACGGTTTTCATTCCCAATATGTCCCTCCAATTTCACTGCAATGTTGGTTATTAAAACAGCTGAATGTCAAGATATCGCTTTCTTCATAGATGTATATAATAAATTTGGACGACCTCTCTCATAATTTGGAGTCATTTGGACCTATGTAGCGAAAGTTATGGCTGGTTGATTAAACAAATTGAATCTGTCCATTTCAATCCATTCTTTCTTGATGTCTAAAATGTTATAGGGTTTTTAATAGTAAGATGCCTTCAAATATAGATTATTTCTTCAACAAAGTTGAATGAAAATATCTCCTCTTTCACATGTAAAAATATCATCTTTATTGGATGATTACATCGTGATATATGTCATGAATATTGTACTGATTTTATTTCTCTTCCAGAATGGTGGGATGGACTTCAAAGCATTAGTTGGTACCCATTTATTTAGAGTTGGGGCTTTATATTTTTATCCAATACTATTTTAATTATCCCCAGAAATTTTTAGGATAAAAAAATAATTTGGACTTCTTGAATGAGCCTAGTAATTAATTCTACATGGCTGGTCCAGTTTCTTCACAGATTCTGTAGGCCTCCTTGTGTGGACCATATGGGCCTTAAAATGGAAGAAATAGCCCATTATCCCTTATAATTAAATGTTTAATATTGAATTAGGAATACTAAGAAATAAAAAACACACAATTTGGATCAGTATCGTGAGAGTTATAAGTAAAATAGTAAACTGATTCAATTGGACTACTTATAAAAATGCTCAAAAATTATACTTAGTATTAAAACATTAATATTTCACATAAATTATGTACATTTCGTAAAAAATCAGTAAAGGTAGTATATAATAAGTCATGAAAATATTAATAACATCATTAACATACTTTATGGAGTTCCAGTGATGAATGAAAATGTATGGCCCTATTTTCAAAACTTTATATAGAGTTTCATGATAGTTATGAGCAGTCATACCAATCATCCTTTGTAGTTATATATTATCTCCTAGAGAAGGTGAAGGAGTATAATGTTTTTGGATCCTAATAGATTGGTACCTCATGATATTATATTAGAAGATCACCCACTTCAATATCGGTGTGTGGATAGAGATTATTTCATGCATATTCACGGATGAATTTGGGTTCCTATAGAAATGAGAGAGGAGTAGATGAAATAATCTCATGCTTCTCAGTGGGAAATTTATCCAGGAATATCCATGATTTTTCGATATATGTCATGCATGTATTGGTATCATAGAATGAAACATTCTAATGGATGCATTCTCACCAGGTATTCCACCTTTCAATAGTGAAGGTAGAGAACCAGAGAACTATAGGGTTTTTACTTCCACTTCCAATCCCTAAATGGAAATGTGAAGACATTTCTATAGAATTATTAGTGGTCATACCAAGGTCACCAAATGGTTCTTATGATATTTGGTTATTCATTGATCAAATAACAAAATAATCCCACTTCATTCTTATTCAAGATAATATTTTAGTTGATGAGATAGGAAGATTGTATGTCTTTGAGATCATAAAACTTCATTGGGTTCCTTATACTACCATTTCTAATTAGGATTCATGTTTCATGTCATGGTTCTAGAAGAGATTGAATATGTCTATTGATACTCAGGTGCTGCTAATAAGAACTTTTAACCCTCATAATGATGGTCAATCAGAATGGACAATACATGTTATAGTTGATATGTTGTGAGCATGTGTCATTGATTTCGATTATTCTTGGGAGAAGTATATCCATCTTGTTGATTTATCCTATAATACCATGTTTTAGGAGATGACTTAGATGGATCCTTTTGTGGCCATGTATGGTAGGTCATGTTGTTCACCCCTATGCTGGCTATAGGTAGGGAAAGAATCCGTACTAGGTCCTTATATTGTTAATGGAACAACATAGCAGGTTCAACTAATTGTGAAGCATGACTACTGCTCACTCTACACAGAAATCTGGTGTTGATAACCATTTAATACCTCTTGAGTTTGATGTTGGGGATCATGTTTTTCTTTATGTATCACCAAGTATAGAGCATAGATGGTTATGAATGTAAGAAAAGTTTTCACATAATTGTGTAGGGTTGTTTAATATTCTAGAGCGAGTCGGGCTGATAGCCTATCGATTTGTACTGCCTCAGATGTATCATTACATTCATTATGTATTCCATCGTTCATAGTTTTTACATTTTCTGGTTGACCCATACCATACCCTTGATCCTGATGAAGTTGAGTTTGATGCTGATTCTACCTTTGAAGAGTATTCGGTACACGTCGTTGACCATAGAATGAAGGCTCTCTCAGTCATTTCTATCCCATTGGAATGTGTGCTATGGTAGAATGATAGATTATTGGATAAGACTTGGGAGAGGGAAGATGATGTATGTTACCGATGGACAGAGTTTGTTTTAGATAATGTTTCTTCATATTTGGATGTTAAACTCATGGATGAGTTCATCTAAGGTGGAATGGTTGTAAGAACTCTATTTTCACTATGGTATGGTCACATAATAATTTGGTATAAATCAATAATTTGGAACTAATATGCATTCCATTTGAGTATGTAAAGGTATCAAGGGTGTTTGGGGGAAATTTCAAAGAATATAACCCGTATTTTTGGGAAAGCATGATAGGATGAAATGTTATTGCATGGTTGTCACATGGTTTGGCTAATCATGTAGATTGAGACTTATAGACAGAACCTCTTTGCATGGTCTATTCATGGCCATGCATCCTAACCATGTAATTCTTCACTTCCTCCTGGAAAACCTCACATGGTTTTCATAGGGTTTTTCAAAATATTTACAAGGTATTTTTCTTGGTAAATATTCAAATTTCCATTAATGACCTATTTAACCTCACTCTTCATCCAATATATGTAAACTAGAAGGATTAACAATTTTTCCCCTCAATTTGGGGATTTATGAGGATCTAAAAAATGGATCAATATATCTCTTTCATTCAACATATAATCATGATTTCGTTTATCATGTTGGATGTACAATAGAATATACTAGGGTTATGTTGATCCATTATCATTATCACTTACTCTCAACGAAGTTATCAGATATGTTCATTTTCCTATTTTCCAAAGATATACTACAATCAGATTAATATAAAGGGCCTATCCCACAATAGGAATGTCATACAATCCTATGGTTGGTGGTCTATAACTCATCCTTCATGTTTTTTTGATTTTGGATTTATTATGCTGGGACCACCGATTTCATCAGCTGTGATTAATAAAATTTATATTCCAAAATTATACTCATTAGAAACATCTAGTTATTCTCTTTTGAAATATATGATTAGTTATTAGTGGTTACACAAAAACACCATTCAATCCAAGTCGAATGTTATTCCATATTTGGATTATATGTGTTTTGAGATATTTAAGCCACCAATCATGTGTACCTTTCTACAACCATTCTAATCTTAATCCTTTTTAGATTAAATGGATTATTTATAATGTGAATTACATAATGAAAATTACCATGTATTCTCAGAACATGACCCTCATAATGTAAGTTATTCGATTGATAATTAAATGTGAAATTGGAATTGGAATGAATATTGAGTTAATGACAAGATCAGATTAAATGAAAATGAATAGTAGGATGCATATTTGTATCACCCCTAACCACATTAATGGAACATAGCATAATAAAACTCGAATATGGAATATGCATTAAATGGATTACATGAAGGGTTGCATCCTACATGGCATTGTCACACTAATGAAAGTAATAGATTGAAACAAAAGACATAATTAATAATGGATTCATTTTACTTGGCCTTGTTATTGTAATGAAAGGAAATTCTTGAACTATATGAACTTACTGATTATTTATGATTTGATTAAAAGGGTCTATGCTATCAGACATAGATATACTACTAAAATAGAAGTAGAGAAACTTATGAAATTTTATATGACTCATTTTCAAAACACTAATGTCTGACTCTAGCTCACCATGTATTCTAGAGGGAATGCACAGATTAGTCAAAAACCCAATAAAAATTCATTGAATAGTTTCTTTGGTTGAGACCCACCTGGGACCATATCATGCTCTCACTGGGATTGCCAGTATTTCACTATTGGTTTCCCCCTAATGTTTTATTATATGATACCATTGATATACTCCCTAGTTCCTCAAATTCCTTAGATACTCTCCTTGCATTAAACATTGACATGTAAGTGCCATTGTTAAAGCTCATCAGACTTGGTCTTTTCTTAGCCTCGATTTACATTGGATGTAATCCTTGGACTCGTTATGTTACTAATTGTAGAATTCCATGGAATATGCTCCTCAGATTACACACTTACCCAATAGATATACTTAGATACTACTGAGTTAGCAGCCCATGATGCTTATGTTTCCTTGGTTACTACCATGGAAATTCATTATTAATTATTTTCATTGGTTTCATTATAACATCATGGAACATTTACAATTATTAACAAGTGACATATTGATTAATTAATAATAACAATGTAATGAATTGGTCACATGTTTGTAAACCATTCGATGGATAAATGGGGAACTTGTGTATTTAGATATATTTTACAACTATACATTCTATACACATGCTTTCACACTTTTATATTCCATTACACCGGCCAAATGTTATAGACACCGTTTGTGCTGGCCCACTGAGATTTTTCTCACACCCTCTTCAGTCATCATTTGACACCTGGTGTAGAATATATGTCAGTAGGTGTTGACAAAGAGAATCACAGAACTAAAAATACATATTTTCATTTTATTTAATTTGTACCTTGATAGAAATAGATTGAGTTCGATCTCAAAATGCATGGAATAGTCTTTTGTTTTCTTTCATGATTTTTGGAAATGAGTTAAGCTTGTTGTCATGTATCAATGATTTCCAGTTTTCTAGTGACATTATATATCATTATTAGTAGTTGAGTGTTATTCCAGTCATTAATTCATTATTATCTTTATTATCTATTAATTTCTTCTGCTTCCATTGATTACATATATCAAATCCACTTTTTACTGACTCATGTATTATCTATCTACTGCAAAAAAAAATACTAATGAGGGAAAAGTCTCCTCATGAATATACTCTAGGCCTTAACATCTAGTAAGAAGCCTTAGGTGTTTGGGGATATGCACTTGACGCTATGTGGAATACTGGTCTCATGCACCTATTAATTGGAAACTATGTCTTGGACATCACATCGACCATGATGTCTGATTAGGAACCCAACTGTGGCACAATCAGGGTGTGAGTACAAATCACCATGCCACCACCAATGTTGTCTACAAAATAACTATTATAATAGATACTAAACTCAAGAATAAAATAGAAGATAAGGTAAACTAATTTACAACTCGGGATATATTCTTTGACAATAATTCAATGACCATTTTTGTCATTATAGTAATATAATATCTTATACCATCTTCATTTTATAGTCACTTTTCATCATGTGTTCTATGGGAAAAGCATTTACATCATTTTCACAATGGTCTGAGGCATAACATAATTATTGACAAAGTAATAAGTCAATTACCAATCTCACATGGGTAAATATATTAAAAATATACATTACACTCATCTTGAAGCATCAACCTATGCAGTCTCATCGAATGAAACTGTTAGGGGAAATGATCATACCTCCTATTTCATAGACCATTCAATTAGAAGATGAGGTTAGAGCCTCATTCTTACTCGACCCATGGTATTATAGCCTTATGTAAATACCCCAAGCAACCAATCCATGTTCACATGCTTATTTATAAAATCGTCACACATATACCCTTTCAAAAACCATAATCAAAATATTACACATAAAATCACAAATCATAAAAATCATCAAGGTTATAAATTTTAGAACAGAAACATGTAGAACATGTACCATTTAAATTACATAAAAAAATTATCCAAATTCTCATACTCATTCACCAACCCAGTTTGTGTGTTCAATAATTCCCTTTATATCACCCCATTTGACATATTCATCATTTCCCTTATCAACTCCCATTTAATTTATTCCTTTATTCTGATGTTCATCCCCATTAAAAAATTCATCATTTTAAGTGCACTACCCCACTTATGAATTTTCAACATAATTCATAATCCTTTTGATAGAATTTTAATTAACCTAATTAACCCATTTCCACTACATGCCAAGAATCCCCTTATTTAATTACCAACCCTAGTAAAAAATACCATTACTCTATTTTTTCTAAAAAATCATATTCACATGTTTATCATGGGAACTACCCTATCATGCATCAACTCAATATTTATCCATAACTATATATTGGTTCAGGAATGTTGGTGAACCCTATGTGTAATGCCCCGAACCCAAATTCCCGGAGTCGAATCACTATTGTAATAAATTATCAAGATTATAAGAAATAAAATCCCAATGTAAAAATTTGTTTTTCTGTTTGGATATTAGATTACAAACAAGAAATTTATATTTAAATTTAGAACATAAAATACAATATAGACAATACTTTATAATATATTTACACTCCTAGATTAAAAAAATATATAAAAATCATAAAACACTTATTTGAATCCTAGGAATATAAAACAGAAGAAATGGGTGAGGTCAAATGATCAGTATAGAAAAAAATACATTGGAAGCTTTCATAAAAAAGAATAAAGAATAAAAGAAAGTATAAAACTAAAAAACAAGACATTCATCATAATAATGAACATAATAATGATAGAAAAAATAAAATAATGTATTATATACATTCACATGGATATAATAATGATTGATAATCACATTAAATATCAATAACTAATCTCATAAATGGGGAATGCATAATATTGGACATTATAAATACATTTTCAAGGCCCTATTCCAAGATAATACATACCCATACCATTAAGGCCACATGTCAAGTCATTATTTTGTCTCATCATACCTATCGATGCATCGTGGTGCTACAAATGGCCCCTCCCATCACATACTATGTCCAACACATTCCTCATATGAAAAAGGTGAAATATAAACAACATGAACATTCATATTGAAAACATGTTTATGAAATATAAATACTTCAACAATATACCTTGAATGGTATCAAAATAGCACATCTATAGTCAAAAATTTCATAAACACTTTGATTCAATTTGGTAGATTTTATCATAATAAATCATCCTCAATTAAGGAAAAAACCCAAAAAAGAATTTTTACTTAGTTAAAACTGTTATAATAATGTTATAAAAAATATCGTTAAACAAATATCCCTTTTTCATTGACATAATTTATTCAAATGTTTTGCACATACAAAATAAAAAAATTAAAAATGATATTTTTGAATCAATGTTTCCTTTACCATATTGATATTTTCAAATGGAATTAAAATCATAATGAATTCACTTCCATATAAATAAATAATATAATATTTTTGAAAACATTGACAATAATCTGAAAAAATTATAAAAATAAATCATTAAAATATTTAAAATGATGTTTTAGTTAATGTTTCTCTTACATAAAACCCTAAATAAGAAACATTTGGAAAGAATTTGTATGATACATAGACATGTATGATTAATGTTTCCCAGTAAATACTTACATATAAATAGACTCTAATAATAATTAGATTTTAAAATTAATCCTTACTGTTGTTAAAATTCCATCTACACATGTCTAAAACTCAGGTATAGTGGTTTGAAACATATTATTAAATTTTAACAGAATCATAATAATTTTTATGATATCTTATATTATTCATTTTTGACTTTATATTAAATGATTATTTATCAATTCAATTCTAATGCAATGTTTGGGTTAATAATCACTTCTTTTATCGTATGTGTTTTGAATAGTTATTCATTATCATATTACTTTGGCAATTTTTTAATTATTTATAGAATGGTTAATATGTTATATATATATAATGAATATATAAAAAATATAATATTTAGATATATGAATATGAATACATTGTTCCTGAAGATGGTAGGAAATACATGCACATGAATTCTATTTCTGATTTTTATCATATTAAATTGAAGTAGGAAAATTAAATATATATATATATATATATATCAATAGAATTATTATATCATATATTTCATATTTATTTATTATATAAATTTTCATAATCATTCAGAAATTATTGTAATGGATGATGAATCACATCACATTGTGAAGCTAGTAAGTCGTACGTACACACGAGCAATTGTGTCATTTCCTTAATGGTTTGATGGTATGAAATAGGATGTAATATGAATTATAGATGAACTAGATAATTTAATATTTATTATTTAAAGCCTTTATATTTATCATTATACAGATTTAAATTAAGTATAGAGGAAAAATATTTTTAACCATGATGTAGAGATGATAATTCATGCATACACAAACATGGTGATATTATTTTTCGTGGGTTATGTAAAAGGATTGTTATGGTTGTCCGAAATTATAAAAAATAAGAATATATTATAATTTAGATTTATTTATTTATTATTGAAAAAAACTAAGAAAGAGGATATAGAATAATTAAATAACATAGATAAAATTGGTAAAATAATTACCTCTTCTTCATGTGTTTCCTTTGTATTTCCACAAAAGGCCAATTTAGGTTGGATTTCATCCAAATTTGTGGCCTCTATGTTGAATTGAGGTATATTGGGATAATAAATGCCCAGTTTTTGGATTAACTAAAGGGATTTAGATGTGTGAATAAAATATAATTATAGGTTTCCTTTTATAAGAGAGTTTAAGGGAGCTTTTAGAAACTCAAAAAATATTTATTTTCTAAAAATATAATTTTAATTAAAAGTTCTCCAATGGAATTTACTTATAGTATAATATGATTATGGGTATAAATACTATGATGAAATGATTTTTAAACAATTTTATGTCAAATATTAACATTATCTATTGGTTTTAACACTCATTTAAAGATTTTAACTCTTATAGTGTCTACTTTTCATTTTACATTATACGGTTAGTATAATTACAGTAAGATTCAAGAAAAAATCAAATTAGATAATTTATTACATAGTAAAAACTATACATGATATTTTTATGAACCTTATAGTTTTATAAATTTTATTACACTTAATAATATATTATTTAGTTTAAAGTATCATTTAATTAAATTTTATGACTATATGATACATTCATTTTTAAATATATCAATGTAACATGATAACATTGATTTTTTTCCAAGGTCTCATTACAATATTTATGGAATCTATAAAATTATTTTATTACCTTAATGAAGTAAAATTATATTTATATTAACATTTTATAATATCATTTAATTTATTAATTGATTAATAAATCATTTAATTCATCGTCATTATGTCATCGTTTAGTTTAATTATATTTTATAAAAAAATCAATAAAATAATAATATTTACAAAAAAAATTTATCTGTCTACTGAATGTTTAATGTCAACTATACCACATATAATACCTCATATTAAAATGAAATAGTTAATAAAATGTGAATATTACCTTTTTAACTCTACTTTAAATAATATATAATAACACTCCTAGTCTGACACAAGTTGATTAAAAGTGAATGTACTTTCAACAAAAGGTTGATTTTGGTATTAAAAAACTTATCAAATGAAATTGGGACATGTGTTAGAGTAATTTTATATTATTATAACATTATTATTACCACTATTTACCCTATTTACATTTACTCTTGATAAAAAAATCAAAAAAAAATATTCTGAAAAACAATGTTTAATGTTAATCCCACAAATGTTTCGAAAAGTTGGTTAAAAGATAAATTAATAACTTCCATAAATATTATTATCTAATTAAATTATAAATAATTGTTCCATTGACATATATTTTGATAATATGTTTACTATTTACCTATATTTACATTAAAATAAATTTTAAACAAAATAATTATTTAATTAAAAAGATCTATTTCAAACAAAAATAAAGTAATTTTACTATTCAAAAAAATTGAAACATTTCATAAAAATAGAAAAAAAACACTGTAATCTAATTTTGATATTATTTTTTAATAAAATATAACTATTATACAGAATTATATTTTGATGTGTGTTGGAAATTAATTTTTTTATTTTTTTACAGAAGTCTATAAAAAGAAGTTTCTTTATGAAAATAATATTTATTATGACATAAGTATTTTACTGAAAAATATATATTTCTTTATAAATATTCTTTTACATATGAAAGGATTTATAAATAACATTTATATATTTTCATTATTATTTTATTTAATGTAAAAGTTATAAATATAAAATTGAAGTAGTTATAATTATAAAGTGTTGTTTCTTAGAAACACAATCTTGTGTGTGGGAAAAGCCATGCTAGTGTTTCATGGAATATAATATATTGAATATTTCAAAAAAAAGATAACTTATTATGAAGTCTTGGGGTGTTACATTCTGTTATTCTTTAATAAATTGCATCCTCTCAATTTTAAATTGAACATGGAATAATAAAAGGATGATAATACAAAATATTCTTATGGAAACCACATATTATAAATATGTTCAACAAAAGGTATAATATAAAATAAATAAAGGGAATTATGAAAGTAACAAGAAACAAAAAAGTAAAGGACTATATTTATGAAAACACGTACATGAATGAAAAATCAAACCATGATGTTATTATGAATAGTGATTGATAATATGGCCATGATAATGTTAACAATCATAATGCTAGTAGTTGATAATCATCTATGATTCCATTTGATTCATTGGAATAGAAAGTACTAGGAAAAAAATTGGATTAAATATTGATTCCATAGTTTATTATAGTTAATTTACATAATACAATAATAATCATGGAAGCGTATTTACTTGATAATTATTGTTCCCTCTTTTAACTAATTACTACCATAAACTCATCATTCTCTTAAAATGAAAAAAAATTAAAAATATTCAATTTATCTTAATCATAAAAGGTTATGAAAAATAAAATAAACAATTTCAATAAAGAAAACTATGTCATAAAAACCAAAGATATACTATTGTCCAATTGTAGGCAATAAATCCCAAACTCTCTTTGGTTGTGGGTTCGATTCCCACATCCTTGTCCGACGTGATGGGTTGCTACCCGACATGCAGGTTGCCCATTTTCTAAAACTATATTATTATAAAATTACACAAATAACCATTCAATGATCAAATTTAAATAAATGGTTTATCATAAATAATAATTATATAATGTTTTACTTAGTCCATTCCTACCATAAGATTCGGCCAAAATACATCCTTCTAAATTCACTGCCGAAAAATGTCTCTAAATTTTTGAAATAAATCTTAACATAAAATTACTTAAACAATGTAATTCCTCTATTATTGTCACAAACAAAATATTTGATAACCTATAAACCCTTAATAAAAAATTTAATTCTTCCTAATTCATAAATAGGATGTAAGGTAGTATAATCCTTAAATAAAACATAATTCCTATAAATAATACATTTCTAATAATATTTTCCAGTGACATAATTCCTAAATAGGAATATTAATAATTCCTCTTAATATTATTTAGAAAAATAACTTTATCATTGCCCAATAGTATCGTATGTTGTATATTAAATCGATAATTGGACAATTTATTCTCATAGTGTACTATCTCCTAATATGTTGAGAATACATGGGTGATTATTTCCCTTCCAAATGATTTAAAAAAACTATGAATGATATGATTTTCATTACTGTTTTGATCATGTTCATTGTTGCAGCACTAATTCATTTTAATAGGTTCAATTTCTATAAGATGTAATATACTGGATTAGTGTATAAATTTATGAATTATCAAAAACTCTAAATATGGTATACCGCAGAATATAAATTTATGGATTTTAAATCCGATAATCAAGAAATTTGGTCACATTAGGGGAATATTTACATTTAAATCCCTCATAATGGTTGGTAAATAAAATATGATATATCCTAACAATATCCACTAGTAGTGTCAAAAAATATTCACATTAAGGTCTATTTTTGTGTTCCAGGATACCATGAGTCATGCCTGGAACACCTTTTCCATGTTATTACTCCTAGGTACGTCTATTCTAGAACCACATCCACTTGTAGTATCCAAAAATGGATTTATTTTATAGGAATACACACAAAATATCTTCATTAAAAAAATTAGGATATTCTTATATACTTATCCTCAAGGTCTATCTGAGGGTTATGATCCATAATAAATTTTTTCTAAATATATTTTCCTTTATGGTGCTAAAAGTCACTGATAACAACAATATCACCTCGAACTCATATTCCTTATACCAATGCACTATTTTAATAAATAGGAATGATTAATATTAATCAAATCCCAATGGAAGAATTAGTTAATTTGTCTTGGAAAATATATTACAAACCTAAAAGTTTCATTTAAACATATAAAATAAAATAAAACATAGTCAATAAATTGAGAACTCCGTTATTCTTTGAGATTAACCCTTCATTTCAATAATAATACACGTCTTTGCGTACTAGGAAAATAAAACATAATAAATGGGTGACCTTATATGTTTAGTAATGCTAAATAATATCTCATAATCTTTCATAAAAAACATAAACTTTTAAGGGATTTCCAAAACTGAAACACAAGCCATTCAACTTAAAAATCATGAAATATGGAAAGACTAAATCAAATAATTCTATTTATACATTAAGATGGATATTATAACAATCTAACAATCAAATTTAATATCAATAAATTATTTCATAATGGGGGAATGAATGATACCAAAATTCATAAACACATTGGAAAGGCCTCGTGCCAAGTCTATACATACCCATACTATAAAGGCCTCGTCCCCAGACACATGTTTTTCTCATGATACCTACTGATGCATCAATGAGCTATAGAGGGCCCCTCCAATCACATACAATGTACTATACAATACATAAATAGACATTGTGAAACATAAAAAAACATGAACATTCCAATTAAAAACTCGCATAAAAAATATGAACACATTTACCATAAACCCCTAATGGTATTAAAATATACATCCATAGTCATACATATCATAAAACCTTAGATAATATATTGTATATTTTATCATAATAAATTAGCATCAATTAAGAATAAAATTCAACAATGGATTTTAAAAAAGATGAAAATAATATAAAAATTAATTTGAAACAAATTTGGACAAACACCCATGTTTCTTTGAAATCAATTTTCTAAAAGCCACGTACTTATAAAAGGATACATTTAAAAATAGAAATTTTTATCAAAATATAAGGCCCAATCCATAAACATTATGAAATATTGAATGAAGTAAATAATTCACAATAAGGATATTTTTTAGGTTTAGAGTTTTAGATATTTAGGTCATAACTTATACAAAACAATTTGAATATTACAAGTAGACACTTCTACTCACTATATATTATTTTCATAAATAAAAAGTTATTTTAAAAATTGAGACATGTTTTGTTCCATGATTTAGACAAAAATAATTTTCTATGATCGCATCCTTGACCTTGTTCATTATTAAGTCTTACAAAAAATATTTCAAAACATGGGATGAGTTGAAAGAGCCCAGTAAGGGATACATAAAGAAGAAAAACTGTTAGTTATTCATAACAACATGTAAATCATGAATACATTATCATAATGTAACAATTTTCACCATAGAGAAGTAGAAAAAACAGTTCACTGAAAATAATATCATTACTTACCTATTTTTTAACAATAATATTACCATAAAGCTCATAGAAAACAATGTATAACATATTAAGGTAACTATGTACATAAACATAAATAAATGGAATAACCATACGGTCGACTTCCACACACATTATTAATGGAATTGGAATATGGCCGACATCAATACCCAATGAATTTTCAGTTATAATGTATCCACCTGTCCTTGGTTTATCACAGAACCACCCATCAATTTGTTTATCAAGTATCCACCCATCAAATTTCCATGTACCATTATATAATCATCACAAAAAAAAGATTTAAAATATCAACATTTCAATCATAAATTTCATTTTCAATCACAATAAAAAAATTAATGACATTGATATAGTGAATCCACTTTCAAAACCATTTTCAATATAAAAATATATAAAAATATATATGGTATTTATTTTCCATTTTAAAACACCACAACTTGTCATGGAACCCAAATATAAAATAAATCTGGCCGCAGAGGAATTTTTTTTCACCAAATACATTAAAAACATTCCATTTTTCATTTAGTAAAACACTTTGTAGGAAAAAAATTCCATTGAATGAAAGTTAAAGTCCAAGGGATTCATTATACACCTTGTAAAATAAGGAGGTGTGTATTATCAAAAACATGCCTTAATGAAAAAAGATTGAGATAAAGTATCTTATAAGATAATTTTGTAAATAAAATAGATAAATTATGTGTATTCACTATATGTACACATAAAGCATGCATAAATAATGGTTAGGACATAAAATTTTATTAATCACACAATCATAGCACTACATATTCAGGATGTAGATGATCAACCAAATGAATGGAAATTGGTACAAGAAGTTCCTTTACATAGTGTCTGAATTGGCTCGTTCATTCATTAATTTCATGAATAAAAAGAATAAGTTAATTTATATATTCTTTAGATCATTTTCAATAATATTATTTTTATTATATCATTTATTTCCATGTTATAATAATTACATAATTATTTCAGTTAATATCAGTTATTTTGTCAATACTGGGTAATTGAGTAAACAATGATCTCGTTATAATTATAATTTGTCTATATGGTCAAAATTCCATTTTATCTAGAATATTATTTATTTATATCATATATATCCATTATATATATATTTCTAATATTCTATAACATTTGGATATATAAAATAAAATGCATCGTCCATTGAGATGGTAAGCCGTACGTATGCATGAACGCTACTTCAATTTCTATTTCATATTTATTGGAATAAAATACAATGATACATAGGTATATAATAATTACATTATAATATAATATTTTATATGTTAAATATGTTCATTAACTCCACACTGTATATGTTCCATGTATGGCATGAACAAGTCAGATCATTTTGAGGGGGCAGAAGTCCGCACTTTCTCAATTGAGATTATCGTGTTTACACATAATGTAAATAATAAATGAATATTGTAAATAAAAAATAATGGAGAATAAATAAAACATAAACATTATAAATATCATATAAATGCAATTACATCATAATGGACACCATGAGAAGTTGTAGGAGATAATCTAACAATCATTGTCTCCTGAGGGAGTAGTTCACCATCCATAGAAACAGTATGTTCAAAATCCATTATATAGAGGTGTGTGTAAGGGATGTTATAATACTTCCCAGAACAAAATATTAGTATATTTAAGATAATTTTTTTAATGTAATAATAATAATAAAATAGGGTGTGAAGAAGTATAATATTGTAAAGGAACAATAAAGATGACGCTAACTTGTAAAACTGGTCACTTTTTTTTTATTTGATCCAAAATGATTTCTTGAATTTCTTTATTCCTAAGATAAGTCTTCGAAGAGGAATAAATTTATGATGGGAACATATTAGATCTGATTTTGGATGACCGATTGGGCTTGAGAGGTATGAGTAAGGGGTTCGATATGGTAGCCTTTTATAAGAGACAGGAGGGGCACTTTAGGATTGTCTTGAATGATTATATTATTATAAACTGAATTTCGTTTTAAAAAGATCCTCATCTCATTTAATTCTAATATAAGATTAGAATTGTAATAAATCCATTCAAACAATAGGTTTTAAAGATTTTTTTATTTTATTTTTATCGTTTTCATTTAGTTTCAACAATAAGTTAACTAATTTAATTCCTACCATGTCTTCATTGTATTCATAATATATGGTTAATATACCTAACATAAAATTAATATAGAAAATTAAGTGGTTAATTAATGACATTTCAAACCATATATAAATAATTTTTCCATATATTATAATTTTAAGACTGTCATATCATTTAATAAATTATTTATTTTTATAAAAAACACATTTATGTCAATATTTATACAATTCATATAATGAATTTTTAAAAATCAATAACAACTTTATTATTTAGAAATAACATCATAAATAAAAACAATAACAAGTCATAATTATCTTAAAATGTTTTTTTATAGAAGAAAGTTTTTCAAAATAAATTTATTTTAAAAATTATAATTAATTTATTTGATTGTTTCATTAATAATGTAATCACTACATCATAATTGTGTCATATATATATATATATATATATATATTTGGTTTATAGATTCTATAAATAAAAAACCATGATGTAGGAAATATCTTAATCTTTCTAATTAATGTTTTTAGTCTTGGAGAATACAAATATAACCCCATCTAAATAATGGTTTACTAAAAGATACATTTGTAGGTTATATTTTCCATAACTTTAAATTAAAATAAATTAAATGTCATTTTCGCACACAAGTTGGTCCATGGAGTCCTAAAATCAACCCAAGAATATAAATGGCTGGATATATCTCAACCAACAGGGTTAGAACATGGTTTACAGAAATTTAATATCATTATAATATTATTTCTTACCCTTATTAACATGATTTGCCCTTTATCCATGGTAAATAAAATATTTACTAATATTACTATTCATAATGTATAAATATAAAAGTTACCTAATTACACAATATTGACCTCTTCATTCCAAATAGGTAATCCATTTTTGCAAATTCAAAACATAGATTTTTTTGAAAATAAATTAAAATTAATTCCATTTGTCAAAACCATGAAACTCGATTTTATGAAGTAAGAACTACCAAAGGATTGGCATGCGTCAACGTCAAATTTCAAAATTAAATTAACCCCAATGAAAAAAATTGCATTAAATTATAAAAATATGATCCATTCCCACATTTAATAAAATTAAAATTACAATTTCACTATATTACATAATTATATTAAAAGGTTGTTTTTAATTAAAATTCTGTATTATTAACTATTCATTAAAAAACTGAACTTTAACAAAAAAATACCAAAATTTCATCCTTAGTAGATTTTAAAGTTCTATTTTAATTAAGGCATTTATTTTTTAATATAAAAAATATAAATGTGTCAGATAATATATTTAAAAAGGGTTCTCCTTTCAAAATTCTGTAAAACTGCATTTTTTGAAATATAATTCTTTTATCCAAAAAAATGAATTTATTCTTATATCATATAAAGATAACATATAAAAATAATTTATAAATATAAACTGAATATATATCAAAAGCTTTTCATTAAATAATAATTGATAATGAGTGATATGAAAACATAATTATTCTCTTGTAAATTGGTTTTCATAAAAGCATTTCCATTATATTCAATTGGTTTTTTTCATTTCTAATAAATTTGGTTATCAATGAATCATTATTTAAACATGTGTAAAACATATTTCAAAATTCAATTGATATTATTCATTCCCTAAATTCTAAAGGCAAGGTATTATGTACCATTTAATATAAAAAAAATATTAATGTATGATTTTTCTGTATAAATCAGTGTTGTGTGCAATGTAAAATTTAAGAGAAACTTGTTGTTGCATGTCGAGTACAGTGTCATAAAAATAGTCCCCTTTAACATTAAATTAATATAAAATTAAAAATAATTAATAGAAATCAAAATTTAATATTTTATAAATACTTGGGTTGTTATATACTTCACCCTTTAGGAAATTGTGTCCTTGAAAATTTGAAATTAGGCTTAAAAAATTCACTGAAATTCCCACAATGGAAAAAGAGTCTATAAAAATAACATTATAATGTAAAAAAATAGAATTAAAAAAGTCATATGAGATAACACGTACATGGATTTCATGAAAACATGGTTATTTATGAGAAAACTAATCATAATGTTCTGATTGAGAGTGATGAAAAACAAGATCAGAAGAAAGTTAACCACCGAAAAACCACAAACATGTGATTGGTTAAATAGTCCTTGATTCCCTAGTGGGAAAATAAAATAGGCAATGTTTTTTTTATATTTTACATTCATGATGTTATAGAATTTATTTATGAGATTGACTAAGAACATAATGAAATATTCTAACTTTTCATGATGAGATTCATCATTTAATAAGTTTCTACCAAAAAAATGAACTTTTCACCAAACGATGGCTATTAATGATGATTTGGTCATACCAGAAATGCTAGAATAAACATTTAGATAATAACATGATCCACAAAAGATGAAAAATATATTTTTCTTATCTTTAGACGTTAGCCAAAACATAAATTTCTAGTACAAGATTAGATAATACCGAAAATAATAATATTTTCTAAAAATAAGTACTACTCTTATTCTCCAAAATTGAACAAACCATACCCTAAGCTTAGGAAATACGATTCAATACACAATTTTCCTTCAATTTTTTCAATATAAATCAATCTATGTTTGAATAAAAAAAATTATAACGATTTGACCACATAGTATTCCAAAAAAATCTTACCATTTATCACCAAATAACATCACATACTCTTAAAGTATCATACTAAAAAGGGATTAACCTAAAAACGTATTAATTATGAGGTGTTAAAAATTTACATAAATAAACCATATTTCGACATGTCCACAATAGAAACATATATTCATCCAATATAAAATTTTATCATTACTACTCAATTGAAATCCCAAAGTATTATATTTTTCATCGGAATAATCTATTCCCAAAAGAGAAAACGTATTCTAAAATATCCTTTATCACATGATCACTAAATAATTATTCTATAATAAGGTTATTAAATTGATAAATGATAATATTCATAATCATCTTATACTTTATTGGGAAAATAATTAATCTAAAAAATAGAAATTCATACTTACCAAGGATATCATGTAGGCTAGTGGTAGGCGATGCACCCTTGTTTCCCTTTGATTGTGGGTTTGATTCCCAATGGATTTCCAATCGCGATGGGTTATCACCCATCCTGTGGGTTTTCCCTTTTCTAAAACATAACCATTATTCTAATATTCTCAAAAATAAAATAATTTCCTAAAAAATAAGCTTAACCTATTTTATCCTCAAAGGTTCTCTATTACATTTCTTTTTTGCATCCCATAATATAATAACCATATATCACCTTGAAAACAAAAGATTATATGAATCTTTATTTTTAACCATTTTTTCCACACACAAAATGACAATTCATTATTGAAAAAAATCATCTATCAAACCTCACTACTAGAAAATATCTTTATACACATTGTTTTATCAAAAAACACGGGTATAGGTTTTTCTGTGAAGTTTTATTCCCTCAGTTATGTAAAATAAAGGGGAAAAACAGTTATACCAATGGTTTTTTCAAAACCGTGGGTATAGATATTTTTTCAAGGACATTCCCCACTTTTTTGGAAAAACTATGTGTATAGGTTTTTTTTCAATGACTTATTCATATGGTTTTATAAAATCCTGGGTATATATTTCCCATATTATGGTGGGAAAAGAATTCTACAGGACACAAAATATATTTTGTGGGAAAACCTATTCCCATGGTTTTCCCTTAAATTCCCAGGGTTCGGGTTATTATATTTAGTTATATATAAATATATTATCAAATATGTTTCACAGTTGAGTTAGTGATCCACTACATTGTGTTCCCTCTGATCAATTGATCAAATCCAATTGAGTGCTTTTTTTCTAATAGAGGGGTGAGATTTATATATTAAGATTAAGGTATATATTTAAATATATGATGGAGTTTTCTCGGTTGTTTAGTCGTTTGAATTATGAATAAGAAACATGGGATTTAAATCCACAAGTTTTTTTTATTATGGTTGTGTATTAATATATTTAGCGAAATATAGATATATATACATGTAAGTGGCGTAAGTGGAGTGGTGAGAAGCACCGAATTTGATTGGAAGGTCGCAGGTTTGACACATACTGGCCATTATTTGAACGATTTTCCCATGATTTTAAAACCATGACTATAAGGTTTGGATAACATGACATGAGGCTTTGACACCATGGAAAAAAATCTACACCCACATTTTAGGCTGGGGACCTATCCCCACGCTACGATTGCCCATGGTTCTCAAAACTGTGGGTATAGGCAATACCCATGGTTTTGAATCAAGGGTATAGGTTATTTTTTCAGTAGTACTTCAGGGATAAACATACTATAAAATAACTTCCAAATTAATCCCATCATATAATGATCCATATTAATTTTATGCATTTTAACATCCTAGAATCTACCATTAATCTTGAATCCTTAATATGTAGACTTCATTCTCGTTAAATTTTCCTCATGATCCATTTACCATTGTTTTCAAAAATATTATGTAATACATATTTCCAAAAAACAATTTCATGAATCATATGCTAAGATTTAATAATGTCAAAACATTAGCTAAGAAATAATCCATACCTTTTATTTTACATTATTAGTTTCCTCATCCTCAATTGGATTGGCATTAGGTATTGGTAATCATATATTTGTTTAATCCTACTAATACATTTCCCAGGACTTCTTTATTGGACATCTATTTTTTTAATGACCATGTGCACCAAATTTAAAACATTTAATTGTTCCCTTATAAAGAACAACATTCCCTTTCATAGTGTTAATGGTATGATTCCATTTTTTCCATAGAAGGATCTTGATTTATGATCTTCATTAACACATCTATATAATCATCCCGTCCCTCTGAGAAATTTTCCTAGGTGTTTTTTTCTACAACCCTGACACATTGGTTTTTGAATATACATTCCTTTATGATTATTAACTGAACATCCATAGGGATTTTTTTCTCACATATATGATGCGTTATAAAAATCACCAAGGTTTTAGGTGGTTAATCCTGAATACAGATAGTTGGTTTAGAATGAACACAAGAGTTCTCATTGCAACTTCTATTTCATTCGGTAACTTTTTCAAAATTGTATCATAGTTTTTATCACTTCTATTTTTACATTGGTGCTAACTTGGTGTAGCCAATTACTAAAACCAAACACTTTTTTGTTTGTATATCCTAAAAATCATCATATAATATCTTATGAAGAAGGTAAACACTATGATATACTTATTCATATTATCTTAAACTCATTAAATTTATCTAAAATAACTATGAATCCTTCTAATATGCTAACCATTATGGTTATTTCTCTTACTCTTAAATAACACCATACCAACTAATGTTATCATAACCGACCTCTGATACTAACTATAAGTCCCCAAGATTAGACACTATTCAATCTTAATTTATGTTAATTATTCACATTAAACATATTTTCATGTTTAGAGTTGTAGATAATTAGGTCGTAACATATACATAACATATTGAATATTACTTGTAGACACTTCTACTCACTATTAGTTATTTTCATAATACAAAAATCTTTAAAAATAGAAATTTTTTGTTCCATGATTTAAACAGAATGAATTTTCCTTGATCCCATCATTGACCCAATTTATCATTATGTCCTATGAAAAAACATTTCAAAATTGGGGATGAGCATAAAAAACTCAGAAAAGGAATGCATAATGAATTAAAACAATTAATTTTATAAAACAACATGTAAACCATGAATAAATTATCATCATGTAATAAATTTCACATTAATTACGTAGAAAAAAATTTTGATTGAAATATTCACATTTCTTAACAATTTTTTAACCAGAATAATTCCAAAAATCCCATAGAGGACTACATATAGCATATAAAGTTATCATGGGGCATAAACATAATTAAATGGAATAACCATATAGATGACTACCAAACATCACTAAATGGAATATCCATATGGATGAATTCCATACCAAATGCATTGGCGGTTAAAACATTACCACCCATCCTTGGATTATCATGGAAATACACTTTATTTGTTTTATCACTTAACCACCTGTCAAATTTCCATATACAATTATATAATCATTACACATAAATGATTTAAAATGTCAACATTTCAATCATAAAATTTCATTTTCAATCACAACAAATAATTTCATTATATTGAAATAGTGAATCCACTATAAAAACCATTTGTATTACACAAATATGTAACAAGGGTATATGGTATTTATTTTCCACTTAAACACACAACGTCTTATCAAGGAAACCAAATATCAAATAATTCCCACATATGTGGTAAATATTTTTCACCAAATACATTAAAAAAACATTCCTTCTTTGTTTTTGTAAACTTTTTTATATAAAAAATATTCCCTTTTAATGAATTTAAAATTCAAAGGGGTTTAATATAAATTGTTTCAAATAAAGAGGTGAATATTAAAAAATATGCCTCATTGAAAGGATATTGAGACGAAGTCCATTAAAAAGTTCATTTCATAAATAAAATATATCAATTACGTGTATTCACTATAGGTACACATAAAGAATGTATAAAAACAAGGTATAACATAAAAATTTATTACGAACATAATCATATCAAGACATATTCATGAAGTTGAAGATCAACCTAATAAATTTAAATTGGGTTATAAAGTTCCCTTACCTCATGTCCAACATGACTCGTTCATTATTTAATTTCCTGAATAATAAACAGAAGTTAATTTATACTTTCTTTTGATCTTTTTTCAAGTATATTATTATTTTTATATCACTTATAACCATGTAATAAAAATTACATAATTGTTTATGTTAATATCTGTCATTTTGTCAATATTGGGTACTTGAGTCAAAAATGATCTTTTTATAATTACAAATTTGTGCACGTGGTAAAAAATATAGTATCTTCAAAATATTATTCATATATATTTATATATCATATATATATCCTGTATATGTGTATTTATAAAATTCTATTACATTTGGATATATGAAATGAAATTCACCATTCAGGGAGATGGTAAGTCGTACATATGCATGAACGATGCTTTAATTTCTATTTCATATTTAATGGAATGAAAACATAAATATAAATATGTATATTATAATTATAGTGTATTATCATATTTTATATTTTTCATAAGTTCATTAAATCCAAACATTATTCCTTCCATGTATGGAATGAATGAGTCATATCACATTGAGGTGGCAGTAGTCTGCACCACCTCAAATTAAATTATCATGTTTACATATCATGAAAAGCATAAATTTAGGGAAACAATAAATATTAATAAAAAATAAAGACAATAAAAAATATATATATCATATTAATACAGTTCCATCATAATGGACACCATGAGATTCAATAGATGAAAAGTTTACAATCATCATTTCATGAGGTAGTATTTCACCGTCCATAGAAACAATATGTTCTAAATCCATTAGATCATGATGTGTATAAGTGTAGTTCGAATACATCTTATAGAAACAACTTAGAATATTTAGGGTACAAGGTTTTTTAGGTAAAAAATATTAATAATATAATAGGTAGTGAATAATTAGAATATTAGAAAGCAGCTTTATTGAAGATGTTACCTCTTAAAATGGGTATAAGCCTTTGATTTGAGCCAACAGGGTTTCTTGCATTTACTTCATCCTATGGTATGGATTTTAGGAGGAATAAAGGAATGTTGGGATTTTATTGGTTCATAGGACGTACGATCCATAGGGCATGAGAGGTGTGTGTAAAGGGTTATAGGTGGTGTCCTTTTATATAGGGAGGAGGGTCACATTAAGAATGTTTTGAAATATTATTTTATTATTAACAGAATTTCGATTTTAAAAGGTCCCCAACTTATTTAATTCAATGTCAATAGGATGATTGTTAAAAATCCTCTCAATCAAAAGGTTTTAGACATTTTTATTTTTTAAATTTAACCTTATCTTTTAGCCTTAACCCTTAGTTGTCTAATTTATCTCTTATTGTGTCTTCTTGTGTATTCATAATATATGGTTAATATATTTATCATAAAATTCCTATAGAACCTCAAGTGGTTCATTAACGATATTTCAAACATTATGTATATCCTTTCACCAAATCATATTTTTTAGGATGATTATATCATTTAATAATTTTTTTTTGTTTTAAAAACGCATTTATCTCAATTTTATACTATTCATATGGAGGCTTTTTCAAAATCAATAAAAACATGATTATAATGAAATAACATCATAAATTAAAAGATAAAAAGTCATAATCATCCCTAAAAATCATGTATGTCATGAAATGATTAAAAAAATTTGATTTATCATCTCATTTATTTGAATCATTCTTTAATACGGTAATCACTACATCATCATTATATCATAACTATAATTAATTATTTGAAGTCCAAAAATTATAAACAAAATATAAAAATGTTGAAAATATTTTTATATGTATAATTACTATTTTTAGTAAAATATATATCTTATATAACCCCATATAATTTTTTTTTACTAAAAGATACATGTTTAGCATATATTTTCTTTAACTTTAAATTAAAAGAAATTAAATGTCATTTTCTCACACAAGTGGCTCCATAGGGTCCTAAAATCTACCCAATGATTACCATGGTTTTAAATATCTCATACAATAGTGTTATGACACGTTTGATGGTAATTTAATATTATTATAAAATTATTCGTAGCCCATATTTACTAGTTTATCCATTTACCATGGTAAATAAAATATTTACGGGAGATATTATTCATAATTTTTAAAATAAATGTTACATACTTAAAAAATATAGACCACATGATTCCAAACATGGAATCAATTTTTTTAATTTATAAATAAAAATTTTTCGTAAATTAATTTAAAATTAATTTTCGTTGTAAAAAACCAAAATAAGGGTTTTTAAGAATTAAAAACTACCAAATGATTGACATGCATTTATGTGCAATTGAAAAGTGAAATTACTTTCATTGACCAAAATTGTGTTAAATGATAATAATATAATCCAATTAAAATTTATATCAAAATAATATTACAATATAACTATATAAATATAATACATTAGAAGGAATTTTTGAATTAAAATAAAAAATTTCTCACTATTCAAAAAAATAAACTTTAGCAGAAATATACCAAAAGTTCATCCAAATTTAAATTTGATTTAAATATTCTAACTAAGATGTTTATTTTGTCAATTAACACATATAAAGGTGTAAAAACTAATTTAAATAGGGTTTTCCATAAAAAGGCGATAAAAATGCATTTTTAGAAAAATACTTATTTTATCCGAGAAAATTGTATTTATTCTTATATCATATCTAGAAAACACATAATAAGAATAAAATAAATTAAATGGAAAATATTTCATATATTTTTCAATAAATTAAAATCCATAAAAAGTGATATGATAATATAATTATTATCATGTAAATAGGTTTTCATTAAAACACATACATTATATTAATTTGGTATTTATTTCCATTACTAATTATTTTTGTAATCAATGAATCTTCATTTGAACATGTGAAAACCATATTAAAAAATTCATTTCAATATATTCCTTATATCCATTCTAATTATTAGGCCTTAACTACCATTTAAAATTATAATAATAATAATATATCATTTTACTGTATAACTAAATGTTGTGTGCAATAAAAAATTTTAGTGAAGCCCGTTGTTGCGTGCTGAGTACACTATTAGAAAAAGAACCGCCTTTAACATAAAAATAATATATTATTCCTAAGTATTAATAGAAAAAAATTATTATTCTATAAATACTTAGGTCATTACATCCTTCCCCCTTCGGGAAATTGCATCTTCGTAATTTTAAAATTGGTCTCAGAAACTTCATTGAAAGTCCTACATCAGAAAAAGTGTCAACAAAACTATCAAATTAAAAGAAATGAAGTTAAATAAAAAAGTCACCCGAGGTAAAACATACTAGGACTCCATGAAAAAATTATTACGGAAGAGAAAATTGACCATCATGTTCTAATAGAGAGTGATATAAAACATGATCAGATGAATTTTAAAAACCAAAAAATCACAAACATGTGATTGGTTAAACTATCATTGATTCCTCAAAAGGAAAGGTAAAAAGACAAGGTTTGTTGTTTTTCGTTTGCTTTCATAAAGTTGGATATTTATTTATGTGATTGAATTAGATCATAAGGAAGTATACTTAATTTGTATGTAAAGTTTCATCCTTTTATATGTATCTACCAAAAACTCATAGTTTCTCCAAATGATGGGTATTCAGGATGGCATGGTCATACCTAAAGCTATATAATCAACTTCTAGAGATTAAAATTATCCACAAAAGATGAAAAAAAAATTTCCCTATATTTATACATTATCCAAAACCAAATGGTTGAGTGCAAGATTATATAATACCAAAACATGATAATCTTTTATAAAAATAAATAATACTCCTAATCTCTAAAATTGATAAAAAAAATTCCCAAAGATCAAAAAACACCATTAAATAAACAATTGTTTGTAAATTTATTCAAAAAAAATCCAATCAACATTAGAAACCAAAAATTGAGAAGGATTTTGTCACATAGTCTTCCACAAAAATCTTAATATTTATCTCCATAAATCGCCAACTAATCATAAAGTCACATATTGCAAAGTAATTAACCTTATCACATAATATCTATGATAGGTTAATAATTTCCATAAATAACCCAAATTTCTATATGTCAAATATAAAAACATAGATTCTTCCCAAATAAATTTCCACTATTACTCCATAATTGAAATCACATAGTTTCATAGGCATAAAGTGTACCGAAAAGAGAAAGAGTCATCTAAAAAATCATTTATCACATGATCCCCAAATCATTTTATTATTATAAGGATATCCAATTGATAAAACATAAGTTCCCAAATCAACTTATTCTTGACCAATAAAATAATTTAACTAAAAAGAAATAGTCATACTAACCAGTAACTTCATGTAGGCTAGTGGTGGGCGATGCACCTTCGTCGTCTTTCAGTTGTGGATTTGATTCCCATGGCATTTCCAGATGTGACGGGTTATCATCCATCCAACAGTATATCCTTTTCCTTAAACCATATAATTTTATAACATTATCAAAAATATGATAATTTCCTAAAATATAACTAGAACCTATTTATCCTCAATTGTTACCTAATACATTTCAAATTACATCCCAAAATGTAAAAAAAAATTTATCATCTAAAAAAATAGATTGTTTGAACCCCAAATGTTATCCATTATGTCCACACATGAAAATATTATTCATTCTTGAATAAAAGTTTCACATATCCATCTTTCGGGTTACCCATACTAGAAAAATTCTTCCAATGTAATCCCCTCATAAAAATAGTCTTTATACTTTTAAGCATTTCATCATCATAAAATCTATCATAACTCTTGAATCAGTTATATGTAGACTTCTTACTCATTCAAAGTTTTTCAGGATCCATTAACCATTCATTTACAAAATAATCTAAAATATATATTTCATACAATCAAAATCATGAATAATATCCTAAGATTAAATTATATAAAAATATGTGCTAAGAAATAATCCATAACTATCATTAGTTATTTTCAGATTTCTCATCTGCAATTTGAATAGAATTATATATTGGTAAACATATATTTTTATGATCATACTGATCCAATTCCTGATAATTCATTGTAGGATATCCATTTGTGTAATGACCATTCATACCACATTTGAAAAAATCAATTGATCCTTAGGAAAGAACATTATTCCATTTCCTAGAGTCAACATGCTGCTTCATTTTCCCATGGAATGTTTTTTCATCATGACATTCTTACCAAATCTATTTATTATTCTCGTCCATTTGAATCATTTTTCTAGGTGTTTCTTTACACATCCTTGACACATATGTTTTTAATATAGTTAGCCTTATGATTATTAGCTGAACATCCATAGGTATTCTTTTATCACATATATGATGACTAATAAAAATCCCCAAGGATCATGTTTTCAATAATGACTCAAAATCATTGCTTGAGAATAACCACAAGAGTTCACATTACAGATCACATTTCATTCAATTACATATATAAAAAATTGTCACCCTTTTATTCACATCTATAGTTACGTTGGTGCTGTCTAGATCTTTCGATTTACTAAAACCAAAAAATGATAGTATGAGTACATAAGTAAAATCATAAAATTAAATCTTATGAATAGGTTAAAAAATAAGATATACTTATTCATGTTATCTTAATAACATTAAATTTATCTAAAATAACTATGATTCCTTATAATATGATAACCATTATGGTTATGTCACTTACGATTAAATAAAACCCTAATCTCTAAAGTTAACTAAATCGACCATTAATAACAACTTTAAGGACCCTCCTTAAGCATTAAATAATAATTACCTAAGTTAATAATTCAAAATTTAGATCATTCCATGTTTAGAGTATTAGACAATTTGTTGATAACACCAAAATATCAAAATTAAATTTACAAGTAGAAAATTCTACTCACTATATATTATTTTCATAATACCAAATCATTTTAAAAAATAGACATGTTTAGTTTCATGATTTAAATAATGTTACATTTCATTAATACCATCACTTATCCTATTCATATTTATGTCCTGTGGAAAAAATTCAAAACATGGGAATATCATAAAAATAATAGCTTGAGATACATAATGAATTAAAACTGATAGTTTTTTAAAACAACATGTAATCCATGAATACATTATCATAAAAGTAATAAATTTAACCTTCATGAAGTTGATGAAAATTAAATGAAGATAATATCATTGATTACCCTTTTGTTAACCAAAACATTACCATAAATCCCATAGAAAATACATATATCATATAAATGTAACATGTGACATAAATATACTTAAATAGAATAACCATACGAATGACTACAACACATATCACTAAATGGAATAACCATACGTCTGAATTCCAAACCCAATGCATTGTTGGTTATCACATTACCAACCATCCTAGTATTATCAAATAACCTCCCATCATTTGGTTTATCCTATAAAAAACCATCAAAAGTCCTAGTTCCATCATATAATCATCACAAAAAAAATATTTAAAATATCAAAATTTCAATCATAAAATATCATTTTAAATCACAAAAATAATTTCATGATATTTAAATAGTAAATCCACTTTCAAAACCATTTTCAATACCCAAATATGAAAAAATAATATATGGTATTTATTTTCCATTGAAGAAAATCATGGCTTATTAAAGATGACAAATACCAAATAATTCTATTCGTGGAAGAAAGGTCGTTGTCACAACATATGATAAAAAACATTTCATTTTTCATTTCGACAACTTTTTCATGGAAAAATTATTCTCATTGAATGAAATTAATATGAATTGGAATTATTATACACCATGCAAACTAAATAGTTGTATATTATCAAAACACGCTTCAATTAATGGAGATTGAGACGAACCCCATTAAAAAGTTAATTTAGAAAATAACATAGATTGATTATGTGTATTAACTATAAGTAAACATAAATAAATTATAATTACAAGGTAGGGAATAAAAATTTATTACTCATATAATCTTATTCATGAATCAAAATATCAATCCGTAGAATGGAGATTGAGTTAAGAACTTCCCTTACCACATGTCAGACTGGACTTGTTTGTTCTATAATTTCCAGAATAATAAAATTATGTTAATTTATAATTGTTTCATAAATTTTTTTAATTCTATTATTCCTTTTATATAAATTATTACCACATTATAAAAATTAAATAATAATTTATCTTAAAATCAGTCGTTTTGTCGAATTTTGGTACATGGAGTCGAAAATAATCTTATTATAATTACAAATTTTCTATGTAGTGAAAATCCCATTACCTAAAGAATGTTATTAATATATATATATATATATATATATCATATATATTCAGTATATATGTATTGATAAAATTCCATAGCATTTGGAGATCACAAATTAAGTGCAACATTCATGGGGATGGTAAGTCATAGCTATTCATGAACGCCACATTAATTTCTATATCATATTTAATAGAATTAAATCACAATGATACATATGTATATAATAATTCTAGTATCATATAATATTTTATATGTTACATTATTTAATTAACTCTATCCTTTATACATTCCATGTATGTAATTAGTGAGGCATATCACTTTGAGGGGCGGTAGTCGGCCCTTCCTCAAATGAAATTATCATTTGGACACATCATGAAAAGCATAAAGATATATTATAAATAAAAATTATAAAAGAATAAAAAATGTATATATATATGTAACATATAAATATTGTTTCATAATAATTTCCACCATGATAGGTGGTATGATATAATTGAATAATCCTGGTTTCGTGAGGTAGTTATTCGCCGTCCACAAAAACTGTATGTTCTAAATCCATTATATGAATGATTTTGTATCTGTAGATAGAAAAGTTATCATAAAAATATCCTAGTATGTTTACGATACTAGGGTTTTCAGTTAATCAAATAATAATAATATAATATGTTGTGAAGAAGTTAAATATTGGAAAATAACTTTAGAGAAAACGATACCTCTTAAAATGGGTAACTCCATTTGATTTGATCCAACAAGATTTTTTAAATTGTAATATACCTATGGTAAGGATTCTTGGAGGAATATAGGGATTATTTTATATTATTTTATCGGAGGATGTCTGATGTAAATAACTTTAATGGTGTGAGTAAGGGGATAGAGGTTGTGTCCTATTATAAGTGGCATAAGGGGCACTTTAGGAATGTCCAGAATGATTATTTTTTTATAAACTAAATTTACATTTCAGAAGGTCTCCGACTCATTCAAATCAAAGATAAGATTATTGTTGTTTTAAATACTCTCAACCAATACTTTATGGATATGTTTTGGTTTAAATTTAATTGTATCATTTAGCATTATCCCTTAGTAAAAAAATTTAAATATTACCATGTCTTCTGGTGTATTCATACTCTATGGTTAATATAGCTACCATAAATTTCAATCGAATCTTAACTAGTTCATTAATGACATTTCCATCATTTGCTAGGTCATTTGGTTGAATTATAGATTTTAGTACTATTATATCATTTGATAAAATTTTATTTGTTTTAAAAACCCATTTGTGTCAATTTTTATACAATTTATATCATGACTATTAAAAATCTATAACAACATGATTCATTCAAAAAAACGTCATAAACTAAAATATAAAAAGTCATAATCATTGCTGAAATTCATGTATTCTATACAAAGTATAAAAAAATTTATTATAATATTTATAATATCAATTATAAATATAGTTCATTAATAAGGTAATCACTACATCATCATTATGTCTTAAATATATTTATTTATTACATGTCTAAAAATTAAAAATCAAAAACCATGATGTATGAAATATTTTTAACTTAATAATTACTATTTACAGTCTAAAATAAAACATATAAAACCCCATATAATTTATTTTACTAAAACAAACATTTTAAGGTTATATTTTCCTTAAAATTAATTTAAAAGTAATTAAATGTCATTTTCCCACACAATTGGCTCAATGGGATTCTAAAATGATCTGAAGGATTCCAATGGTCGAAAATATCTAATAAAATACTTTTATGACATGTTTTAAGGTAATTTAATGTTATTATAATATTATTTATTACCCTTATTTATAAGATTTACCCTTTATTTTGGTAAATTAAATGTTTACTAATGAAACTATTCATAATTTCTAAAAAACGTTATCAAATTACACAATTTGAACCTCCTGATTTAAAATATGTAATTAATTTTTTCAAATTCAAAACATAAATGTTTCATAAATTTTTTAAAATTAATTTTTTTTCTCAAAACCAAAAGGCGTGTTTTTTAAAAGTAAGAAATACCAAAAAACTGACATGCTTTTATGAAAAATTTCAATGTGAAATAACATTAAAATCCCAAAATATGATTAAATGATAAAAATATAATCCAATTTAACATTAGAAAATGGTAAAATTAAAATATCACTACATAAATACAAGATATTAGAAGGAAATTTTGAATTAAAATTCAGTATTTTTTTTATTCATTAAAAACTAAACATTAATAGGGAAATGACAAAATATCATCCAAATTAAATTTTGATGTTCAACTTATATAGAAGAAGAATACTTTGTCAAATAAACAATATAAATTTTTGAAAAATATATTTAAAAAGGGTTCTCTAACAAAAGGTGAAAAAATTTATTTTTTATAAAAATACTTATTTTATCTATAAATATGAATTCATTATTATATATTATCTAGATACATATAGGATGATTTTAAAACATTAAATTGAGTATATAACATATAATTTTAATTAATTAAAAATCTATAAAAGGTGATGTGAAAAAATTATTATTATCTTTTAAATAAATTTTCATAAAAACACATTCATTATATTCAATAGATTTTTATTTCCATTTCAAATAAATTTGGTAATTAATGAATCCTCATTTAAACGATTGTAAACTATATTTCAATATTATGTTTATTCAATTCATTCCTGTAATTCCAACGACAAGGCGTTAACTACCATTTAAAATAACAATATTACTATAGTATTATTCATCAGTATAAATACTTGGTTCATTAAAAAAAATTTCCCATACCAATATGAAACTGTTGAATAGAGTTATCATTTTAAAACATTAATGTCCATAAAGATGAAAACTAAAAACCATTTTGAAAACATGGTCATTAATAATAATGATTTATAAGAACAAATATTTAAAAATTTTAAATCATTGTGTTAGTTAAAGAGTCTCATAAATAAAAATATAAAAAGACTCCTTCAGAAAACATTTTTATCTGTTGTTGACAATAATTAAAAATATGTCTTAGTAAATACGTATGTATAAAAAATCTCAAATATTCACGAGATTGCAAAATTAAATCTTATCGTAGATCATATTCTCTCTGAACGTATTCAAAAATCCATTAATGCGGTTTTAAACATACTATTAACTAGTAATAGAATTATAATAATAATTATGATAACAAATATGAATCATTTATGACTTTATATTCCCTGTTAATTTTCTAATTCTATATTAATGAAATTTTATTAGTAATAATCTCTATATTTATTATACATGTTTTGACTGGTTATGCTTGATCATATTTCTAAGATAATGAATTACATACTTTCAAAATGTATAATATGATATATATATATATATCATATATATTCATTATATAAATATATATAATTGATAGATATATGAAATTGAATACATGGATCATCGAGATGGTAGACCATATGTATGCATGAAAGTTGTTTCTATTTTCATTTCATATTGAATGGATGAAATTAAATGATATATATATATATAAATATATATTAATCAAGATAAATTATTATGTCATATTTAATCTATATACATTTTTATAATAATTCTGAAATGGTTATAACGGAGGATGAATCTCATCATGTCATGGAGATATTAAGCCTCACGTATACATTAGGGGAGATATCATTTTTAAATGGTTAAATGGTATGGAATGCTATGGAATATGAATTATAAATAAACAATATCATTTAATATTTATTATTTATAGTATTTATATTTATCATTATACCTATAGAAATAAGGTTTATATAAAAAACAATTTACAATACTACGTAGAGATTATAAGTTGTACGTATGAACGCATGATGGTATTGTGTTGATTGGATGGGTAAAAGTATTAGTATGTCTATTCCATAATCATAAAAACATCTCATCATTTAGTAGATGCTAGAGTTATTAAATTACTATGAATACTACATAGGAAAAAGATGTATAAAAAGAAACGAAAATTGAAAGATTGGTAAAACAAGTGGCTTAAAAGGATTATATTTTCATCGTAACGTTGATATGGATTGAAAAAAACTCATCCAATGAAATTCAGAAATGTTTTAGTGTAATTTTATATTATTTTTATATTATTTTTACCCTATATTACTCTATTTAATTTTAATCGTGTTAAATATAATTCAAAAGTAACTATTTACCAAAAATTATTTTGATCTTACGAGATAACAATTTTTATATAGATTACAACAATGTATGTATATTTTTTGAAATTAAATTCATCAAGGTGGTAAAATTATTTTTAATTCTAATCCCACAAATGTGGTTGGAAGGTGGGTAAATGTGAAATTCTAATGTTCAATAAATTTTTATATCTAATTATTTTATAAAAAATGGTTCCAATTACATAAATTAGGTTAATATATTTGTTCATTAAATATTATTATGTTAATATAAATTTTAAATAAAATAATTATTTAAATAAAAAATCAGGTTTGAAACATAAATGCAGTAATTCCACTCTTCATAAAAAATTTCATCTTTTTAAAAAATTAAAAAACATCCCCCTAAGATAATTTTGATATTTTAAATTAAAAAGATATGTATATGTTACAAAATTAAATTTCTATGAGTTTCTAAAATTTATTTATTTTTTGTTAAAAATTGACCAAAAAAAGTTGTTCCTTGAAGAAAATAGTATATATAAACATATAACTATTTTATCAATATATATACATTACATTATAAATATTTTTTATTTATTTAAAAAAATTATAAATAAATTGTAATAATTATTTATTACTTTTGATATTATTATATTTCATAAATTATTTATATATATAACATTAAAATAATTATAAAACTCAAGTGATTTTTTGTATAAATGAAATATTTTTTGTAAGGAAATCCAAGTAAGTGTTGCATGTGATATCATATATGAATTTCATAAAAAGGATAACTTACATGGATATCATGGGGTGTTACACCATGTGTGACCCTAAATCGGTCAAATCATTATCAACACATCCCATTGGGATTGTGATGTGTTCATTGAATCATTTAAACATGCATTTAACCAAAACACACCAACAGAATCGTAAGAAAAATAAGAGATAACATTCAATGATACAAAAAAATCACCACTTGACCTAAGAATTATAGGATTTAACTTTTAAACCACCAAACATGGACCCGTTGATGAACACACTCTAAATTATTTCCTTATTTCCTTATTTAAGAACCCATTAATGATTCAACTCATAATCCACTAGAAAAAATGGTTTTCAGTATTTAGAATAAGATAACCCAAGCTACAATTCCATGTATAGAATAGAGAACTAATTGATGGACTAGACTCACAAGGATATTTGATTTGATACCCATGATGCTCCAAATAGCCAAAAATAGAAGAAAAAAACAACCATGTGAAGATTTCAGAGCTTGAGTTTGTTAATAAATATGTTTGTGGGATATTAGTAAGAAAATCTGTCAACGATAAAAAAATCATAAGGGGGAAACATGTAAATTTCACTTTTTAATGGGTTGTAGTGTTTTGACACATGGTTTTCAAAACCATGAACAAACCATACAACATCCACTATTGAAGTAGGGTTGAGTCACATAGTTACATGGGAAGGTCCATAATAATTGAAAAACAAAGCACCAACCCTGCATAATTCCATTATCTTAAACCGCATTGTTTACATCACCCCTTTTATAGTTTTCACTAACCATGGGAAAACTATGACACATGAAAAGAATGGCCTGATTCTCCCATCATGCATATCCCATGCCCAGGAAACACCCCCATACATCCTCATAATCATAGTGAAAATATAATTAACCAAAATTTAGGGATTTAATCCAATATTTAAACAAGTACATACTTATACAAAATCTCAGATCATAAAACAAGGTAGAATTATAAAAATAACATAATATCATAAGATTATGGAATCATATGAAATGTTGAGGAATCTGAAAACATTAAATAATAATAATTCATGTCTAAACTCCAATACATCACCACATGGTTGATAGATTCTTATATTATATTATGTTTTCATTTTAATCTCATACGAAATTTCATTAGAAGAAAAATAATTACCTAACGCATCATAGAAATATCTAGGATCACCCTTCATAACATGTCAATGATTATGTGTTAAATAATTTGGATTAATATATAAATAATGATCATAAAAATTACTAATGGAATGAAATGGGTTTCATAAATTTTCATCATATCTTAATCATAGGATTTTTTTATAATGAAGCGATGAGATAAATGAACATAGGGAACATATTTTCCAAATAAAGGAAGATAGAATAAGCTATTTATATATGTATAATAAATATATATATAAATTTGAATAATTTTATAAAATTAATGATATAAAGAGAAATATATAGAGGAAAAAGCAATAACCAAATGAAATGGGTGGTTTAGGGTGATATCACTAAGATCTATATAAAAATCAATGGTAATTATCAAAATATTAAATGTATCTTGAAACGATTTTTAAAATATTTATTGTAAAGATAATTTATATTTATCTTTAATTAAAACAAGGATTTTTATAAGGAAATAAAAAATATTCAATATTTATTTTAATGTTTTAAAATTTGATAAAATAAAACCTTAATTTTTAATTTTGTATAAATAATCTAAAAACATTATGTATAAAACAAATTAAAAGATTTAATATTAAAGGCATAGAAAGAAGTTAAAAATGGGATAAAATTTCATTGAAGAACAATTTCTGAATATATGGACACATTAGTAATATTATTTCAATAATATGGACAACGAATATAATTATATTTATAATAAATATTTAAAATTATAAAACATGGTTCTAAAACAAAATATTCCCTTATATAAAACATTAAAAATATTCTTTTTATAAAAATTTAATAAAAGAAAAATATCATTATAAATTTCCGTTACAATCCATTGAAAGTAGATAATATTATTATTGTGACATAAATAATAACATGGAAAATGTATAAAATTATATTGTAGGAACTCTTGAAAAGATGATTTTATAAAGACAGACTCTTACCTAATGCTAAAAATGTCATGTGAATAACTTATCATGGGAAATTATAAAAATAAGTTATTTAAATTTATTTCAAAGAACAAATTTATTTTTCTTATTTTAAAAATTTATATAATTTCCATATTATATACATCTATTTAATTAATAAAATATACAATGTTATATTGATTGTATTCTGATCATTGGTATTAAATGACTTCAGTAGTATGCCTATAATCAATGAAATATATTTTTATCATATCCAAAATAATAATATTTACATAAATTTAATATTAAAATATAAATTGTACTTTCAAACCATTTTATAAATATGTTAATGAAAAAGGATGTATGTTAAAATCAGAGATATGATAGGTCATACATCTTCATGAGTAACATTTCCATTTTTCAATGACCAATATGGTTATAATGTATTTATTTTATCACCCTTAAAGAATTATTATAATAAATTATGTACCATATTATATATTTTAATATAATTATATATATCATCAATATTATGTGGTTATTGAAAGTGTATCAGATCTATTTGTGGAGGTGGTAGTCAACATGTTTGCGCAAACAACATTAACATTTTTCAGTTAATGGATTTTTAATTAAAATAGATGATATTTTACATATAAAAAACTATAAATATGTCATAAAAATGAAATTAATATGTCAAATACATCATCATGAATAGTCTTGAGAGGTAATAAATTAATATTATTTACATTGGATTTTGAAGTGGTATTTCTTCATATACACAAATGGTCGGCTCATTAACCATTTTATAGAATAGTATACATATGAAGGTTGGGGAAAAAAATTATAACATCTGATTATATTTTAGATAATTATATAATTATATTTTCAATAATTAATAATATTTTATGGTGTTTTAAAAAATTAAAAAGTCTCAGTTTATAGATATCCTTATTCTTCGGACATCATCCTTAGGTTAAGACCCAATAAATTCATGGTAAGAGTTGATAAATCAAAAATTCTTCTAGGATGTGGAAATGGAATTAAGTTAGTTAGTTCAGTATGTAGTTTTTGAACTAAAAGGATCATGACATGTTGAGATGATATTAGAGGAGGTTCTATTTTATATTTGTGAATGAGTGCTATTTTTTATATACTAAAAACTATTCTATCATTGAATGTCCCTCTCAAGCCTTGCTCATACAATTTTGATTAATAATTGATTTTTTGAATTAAAATTTAATTCTACACACCCAGTAGCATAAATATTAATCTAGTAGTCATTATATTCCACATACCTTAAATGTTACTCACTTTTACCATTTTATTTTTTTCTACTATATGTAGTTTTTTAATAGTGAATTTATCTGTCCATCCTAAAAAATAAAATGAGAATTATTAGATTGTTTTTTTAAAATTTTTAATTATATTTATCAAATAAAAATACTACGTTTTTTAATTACTTTTTACACGGGATTATGTAATGCAGAAAACCCTATTATAATCATAAACATCAAAAATAGTTTTTTCAATCATAAAGGGTTAATGATTTCATAAGAAATCAAAAAATGACTCTTAAATTTAACTTTTTTGATAATTACAAAATTATCCCATTGTTTTTTTAGGAATTTATTACTATTAATTTTAATTCATTTTGATATTTTTTATTATTTTAAAAATATCATTATTTTTTATTGACGAAGTTTTCTTTTAATTTAATGTTAACGAAACCAATAAAATATTGAAATTGAATATATTATTTTCTCAAACCCCAAATACATTATAATTAAATAAATAACACGAACATAATAATTCATTAAAATTATATTACTTGTAATTTTTTTATAATAATTAAAATTATATTTCATTTAATTAAAAAGATATATCATGTCGGAGTTTTGAATACAATTTTTTAATATATTTATAAAAATTAAAAATAAATTACCATAATTATAATAATATGATTATTCTAAAAATATCATTAATATTCTTTCAAATCATGGTTTTATCCCTTTGTGAAAACAAAAGAGAATATTAATAGATTGAGAGTGGAATTTTGTCTATTTTTGTGATTAAATTATTATATTAGTCAACTGCATGGATAAGTGTCTCATAAAAAAATAAATATATAAAAAATTTAGATAAGGTTTTAAATAACCTCATCCAAGAAGATATAAGATAAAAACTATCTCCTTGTCCCTCTGTTTTAATCAAGGTTTACATAATTTATTCTTTTACCAAGAGGATGAATTTATTTGCTATTCATTGTGAAATGAAATAGAATAAACTTATCATATATTAGTAATTATGAAAACTAAAAATATGGAATCAATTTTTATATTTTTATCTATATAAGCGTAGAGAACTTGTTTTATGATTTTCCCACTATGCATGAAATACAACTTTTTCCAAAAATTGCATCTTTAATTTTAAAAGTGTTTTATTCCAATATCACATATATTATTGATTAATATGTATATAATTATTTTATATTTTACTAAATAAGTAATTTAAAATTTTAGGATCAATTTTTAATTATTATGTGCATTTTTTCAATTACTATTACGAGAATAATTACAAACATTTGTACTTTTTCCTGTTTAAGTACAAAATCAATAAATTCCAAAAAAAACCCAATCATTCAATGTATGTGATTTTGGATTTCATTATTTAAATAAATATATACATATAATAAACTAAAATTTAAAAATGTTATCAAAATTTATTATAAAATATTCTCCTAAAATGTAATAAAAGACATTTTTTGAGAAAACATAATTTTAAATAGCAAATTTACTTTATATATATTTGATTGATGTTTTACAAAGAAAATATCAATAAATTTATATAGATTAATAGTTATATATATATATATATTCTATAAAAAAATTAATCCCATTTATATATATATTGTTAATTTCTAGTTTATAATAGTCATATTTAAATAATAAAATTCCATGGTCCCTTTTGGATCAGAGCTAAATTTCATATATGATATTGAACATTATTTTCTTTTATAAAATTATAGGGTTTTACATTCTATCACCTTAAATATATTTTTTTTATTGTAAAATATATATTTATATCTATAATCTAGAGTTTCATGTTTGAAAATTATTTCATTGAATACCCACATCATAATATGGAAAATGAAACATCATCTATATAGGATTGAATTATAAATATTTAGGTCCTATATAATAAATAAAAAATATTATTTGAAAATAGAGATAACTGAGTGAAAATATAGACATTGAAAAAAGGTAATTTCAAATAATGTATATAGAGTGATAAATAAAATGTTTTTGAGAAAGTTAATAACCATAAATCCATATATCTATGATGGGGGAAAAAGCTATTGGATATTATGAAATTAAGGTAAATTTATGATATTTTTATATTAATAGATTTTTCATAGAGTTAAAGAATTACACAATGTCTAGACATAGAACATATAGAAATTATATTTACCTAAAAGTATAATTTTATCTATTAATCGATTTCATCCATGATATAATATCCTCCTCCGAATGATGTGTATTCATGATAAATATATTTTACACATGAGTCAATAAAATTTATATATAATGGATCTAAAATATTCAAAAAAGTATAAAATTATTTTTATCTTATCTCCAGAAATTATCCAAAATAATTGGTTATTATAAGATCAATCTCATAAATAAATTAACCATCATATGATGAAATACATCAATAACCAAAAAGTATTCCAAAATAATGAAATTTATTTAAAATTAATTCACATTACAAATAATTGAAAAAAACTAATTCAATCCATATATAATATGATAAAAACACAATGATTAGAACTAATTGACCACATTCTCTTCAATGAAAATGTTAATATTTATCAGCAATCAATATCAATCAGAGCTAATGTGTGAATAAAAAAAAGTTATATTTTATTATTTTATAATAGCCAATATTAACTAATCATTTACATACATGGAATAAATCAAAAAAAATACTAATAAAAAAAATACATATTTTCACAATATAGTTAAATAATTAATCTTCACATAAATTACCATAATGTTAGAATTACCATTTTCATATATGTTTCAAAATTTTGAATCACCTAATCAAAAAATAAATATTCAGTCATATAGTAGTCTCTATTATAGGACATATTCTAAAAATATCATATTACTATTTATATTTTAGTCCATTCTAATAAATTAAATGTCATACTATCAAAGTCATCATGTAGTCCAGTGGAATGAATTACACACTTTTCACCATTTGGTTATGGCTTCAGGGAAGATGACCTTTTTAGATATTATAGGTTGTTCTTTGATTAATGCTTGATTTGGGGTGGTGGAACAAATAAAATAAAGATTAATACAAGGTGGTTCAAAAATTGTACCTCTTCATCTAACCACAATAGGTACACATGTTTCCATAAACACTAAACTTCCTCACTTGAGGACACATTTTGTTATTTTTACTAACATACTATTAATGTAATTCTTATAAATTCCCCAAAAATATGATGAAAATCATTAAAAATATCCTTAATCCACAATTATCATACAACTAGTATTTCCATCATTAGAGTCAATAATATTTAATTTTTACTCTTCATCAAAAAAATATTCATGTTGAACCTAAGAGTTACATATAGCTCGAACTACTAATACATGTCCCAAAATATCATTAATCGTGTTATGATGGATCATTTAAATACTAAAATGGGAATTCTATGCCTTTTAAATTATGATAAGATTTAAAAAATTATCTTTTCATGGTATCTAAAATAAATAAGTTTTCCACAGATTAAAACATCAAAGTCTCAAATGATATCTAAACAGTTACCATAATAAAAAATATGAGGATATAACCCTAAACATTTCATAATGATTATTTTAATGTCTATAATTCATTATTTTACATTTGAGTAACGTTTAATGTTTTTATTTTTTGATAATTATTTCATAAATCATATATACATATATAACTATATTTTGAGCACTGGACATTTTGGATAAGTATCAAATTTCACTACAATATTGATCATTTAAAATGTAAAATGTATTCATTCTAGGAAATATATTAATTTTTTCCATGTTGTCATAATACATGTAACATATCAACCTTTAATACATGTTAATCCAATTTAAATTGAGTTATTATTTCATAAAACGCAATATGGGACACATAAAAAGAATAAATTAAACCAATTAGGAAATGAATACATATATATGATTTTTTATTTTTCAAATTAATATTCTGGATTCTAATAAAACATCTAATACAAAATATATCAAATTTTCATTCCAATAATCTTCATAAATCATTTTCTATGAAATTTTAATTGAATAATAAAACATGTAAAGCTACCATTACATTCATGTGGTTCGTATAATAAAATTATAAAAAATTGTATTACACCCTTATAATGTCGATTATACATTCTATTAAACATAATATCATCAATAATAAAATTGTGGAATAACAAAAATATTGTAATTACATATAATGATGAAATAATTGGAAATGTGGTAGATAAAATATTATGGCATATTTTCATGTCAAGGATAACTACTATGACAACATCACATGATTTATTTTGTCCCATTGCTTGTTATTTTTACTCCCATATTTGATACATAAGGCCCCATGATGCAAAACATTTACCTGAACCATTATAGTGTTATCTTGTTACACCTATCATAACATGTTAATTATTTTGTTTCATATTAAAAGGAATAAATTATATGGAAAAATTAATATAATTACCCGTAGATGGAAATAGGTTCCGAATATTCCCTCATATCATAATAAAAAAAATTCAAAATTACGGTATTTCAGAAATGTATATAATGAATATAGTACCCATTATTAGAAGAAGAGTAAAAAAATGTATATACAATAAATACATATATACATTATTTATAGTAGTTACATTACATTAAATAGAGATAGAAATCATGATATAGAGAGAATTTTCATATCCCAATAAAGACGTGGTTTAGAGAGATAACCCTTGCACCACTATGTAAATAATTCCTAAATATAAAAATTTAAATTTTATTTAAAACCCTTTTAAAATATATATATATATAAAAATTTAATTATATTTAATTATTTCAAAAAATAAAAAATACAAATATTATAACATATCAAAAAATGGACACGATTACAGGAAAAGAAGTTCAAATAAAAAAATTTCTTTTTCCCATTTGTGTTGAAATTTAAATCATTCCATATAAAATAGACAAAAATATTTCTTTTTAAAAGCATTGAAAACCAAATTTTCTTAATGTTGTATAATTTATAATATTTTATGTTCTTGTTGATATATTAAAAAAAACATTAAAATTTTGTAATGGATGGAGAGATATTTTTAAAATAAATCTTAAAATCATTAAAATTTCGTTTTTAATTTTCCCCCTAATGTAAAGCCATAAATAAATATCATTTTTAAAAAATTTAATGAAAGATAAATATGGTAAAAATGATCATTATCATTCATTGAATAATAAATTACAATTTACTTGACACATTTTTTAGAACATGGAACATGAATAAACAAGTTTAAATAAAATCATTAATATTGAAATTTATATAAGAATGACCTATATTGTATGCCATAAATGTCACATGTGTTCCTTTTCATCCTTAATAATAAACATATATTAATTAGTTTGTAATATTAATAATGTTTCATATGTTTATTATAACATTTGTTTCACATATTATATTGTTATATAGAACTTATTAATTAACTACATTCAAATTAAAAATTTTGATTACATTTGGATCAGATGTTCGAAATGAAATTGTCATGAAGAATATGGAAAAGGAAATAATTTTTTACTCATATATAATATAGAAATCATTAAATAACAATAATTATTATACATCATCTATAATTTTGTATCCAATCATAAAATATATTTGTTAAATATTAACTATGTTTAAATCTAGTAGAATATAATTCGTATAATCAAAAGTGTAATTTTTTCATTTTTCATAATTCATTATGGAATAAAGATAAGTATTATTTTATATTAAAATAATTATAATTATATAATAATTTATTTCGTAATTATTTTTAATTAACATACATATATCATCAATCTAATGTGTTGAAGAAAAAAGGATCACATAGCTATGGAGAAGCGATACTCCACAAATACGCACAAATGGTATTATAATTTTTTTTGTTAAATATATTATATTATAAATAAAATATGAATTAATTCTATAGAATGATCAATATGTCAGAAATATCTTATTATAAAATATATAATGTATTATAAAAGAATTTGGACAGCGGATGATGGAAAAATATTTTCATGGGTTCATGAGTGGATGGTCCGTCGTACACTGAATTATGTTTTATTTTTCCATTTAAAATATGGTGACATGGATATAGGATATAAAAATAATATAATTTAATCTATTTATATGGTTTATACTGGATTTATTATATTTTAATGGTTTTAGAAAATTTTAATGAGGTGGAAGAATTTATTAAACCAAAAATCTTTCTTATGAAAAAGACATTTTTTGGAGAGCGTCATTAGGTTTACAAAAGAAGTCATAATTGGAAAATTTTAAATAATAAATGTATATACGATGTGTTAATTCAATTAATTAAAGGATTTTATTATGTATTTAATAAATGATATGTCTATATAAGGTTGGAGAGGAGAGTTGAGGAGGTTCTATTTAAAATTGATAAAGGGTGGAATTTTGGTAAATACCAAAAATAATTCAATAATTGGTAACCAATATCAATCAAAGAGCCCAAAAATTTACAAGTAATTGTTGTTGGTAATATATGGTATATCCTTAAATAAACTAGTAAAAATAAACATTATTTAATCATGTTTTTCCCTTTACCTATATGGTTACTAGCATTTAAAAATTTAGTCTTCCCTACTTTAACAATGTTTTAAAATCGATTAATTTATCCATTGAGAATAAAAAATATGTAACACTAAATGTATAATTTTGACTCTAAAACTATTAAAATTTAATCTAATTGTTCAAAAAAAAACTATTTTTGTAGTTAATAAATTTTAATACATGCACATTTAACAAAAAAAAAATTAACATTAAATGATATAACCAATATTTCAAAATTAAATTTAGAAGAATAGTATCTTTAATGGATAAATGACTCATTAATTTACCATGGATTACATATTTACCAATATAAAATTCAAATGGTTAGATATATCATTTTGTTTAATTTTATATAATTCAATTAAATATTATTGAATAAAATATAGCATTAATATCAATTGTTGGATTATTCATTTTATTTCACATTAATGTTGCAAACATAGTGTCTTAATGGAAATATATTCTATTAAATGCCAAATTATATATTTAAATTGTTTACAATGTTTATGCATGACAATAATTAATTCAAATGTTATTACATTTAATATTTAATATTTTTTTATTTTATAATTGATTTTTATAAATAAATATTTTGATGTTGTTTCATAATAATTATATTAAATTATAAATTACTAACAAATATTAAAAAAATTAATATAATGAAATTAATTTCATTATTCTCAGAATAACCACTAATATTTTTTACAACATACTTTATCCCATTGTGAACATATAAAAAAATTTTAAAAGTAAGAGAGTGAACCTTTCTATTTTTCATTTAATAAAGTTTCATATCTAATAATGTTAAATTAAAGACATAGAAATTTCATGGAAAACTTTTTTTAAATACTATGTAATTTTACGATTCTGTGCCTTCTGACAACACTTGATTCCGAGGCACAGTGTGCTCGTAATCAATTTTCAATGTTTAGCTCGGGTACGTTCAGTAAACGAATGATCAGGTTTTTCTATCTTTTGAACCAGTGCTCGGAATTGAAATCTGAGGGCACTGATAATTTTGAAATGCCAGTAATTTCTTAAGCGGACCTTTACCGTAGTTGCGTTTGTGCTGGAGGAGAAGTTAAAATTTGTGGATTAAATAAGAAGTGAATAAAAATGTGGAATAATTTTTATTCTATATCTAAGTGGTTATATACTTCATGGGGAAGTTGGGGTGGGCCCCTAACTACCCAATTGAGGATATTTGTGAGGTAGGGCCCAAATGAGCCCCAACCCTTCACATTCCTTAAAACCCCTTAAACCTCCCATTAAACTCAATTGTTTAATGTTGACACCTTCCTTGAACTTATTTGAGTAACTCTTCATCTCCCCTCTCTCCCTCATTAAATCGTTCCAACATTTCTCTTAATTATTTAGACAACTAATGAATTAATTAATTATGTGAATTGGAATTGGAATTTTGTAATATTTAATGAATTTCATGATTTTATAAAATAAGGAGAAGCCTTATTTTATATTTTAGTTTGCTTGATGCGTTGGGATTTAGGGGAGAGAGATCTAGAGTTTTGAAGAATGCTTCATCTCCTTTTTTGAAGAACGCCAACTCTATGATGAATAACGTCGACTCGGTGACCCCGAATTCTCCATCCTCTTCTCCCTCTGCGATAAGGGAGGAGACACTGACGTGGGAACTCGCCAACGACGTCACACCATTTTTTCTTCTCTTTGTGATAAAAGGGGAGACATTGATTTCTCCTCGGATTCTCTCTGTTGATGTCTACGAACCCTTATCTCACGACGCCGTCAACCATGACGCCGGAATTTGACATAGAATATCGAGGTAGGGGTTATGTTCAATTTTAATGGATTAAAATTGTGCTTTGGTTTTTCATTGAGCATTTTGTTTACCTCGTCAATTTTCTATTTCTTTACGTGGAGGATGTGGGCTGAACAAACACGGCCAGACAACCCTCCATTGAGCTTGTTTAATTTATTTAGAATTGGAAAGTAAAGGCGAAAGAGGCAACTCCATCACGCCATGCTGATAACACGACAACAGAGGCCAATGTTGTCACGTTGATTGTGTGGGAGGAACTGTGGCCCGCTACACGGGCCACTTAGGTGGAAGAACCCACCGACTCGACAACCGGTCAGGTGATGTCATGTCGCGGTGCCAGGTGAGATCCCTGCCAGAAGGAACCGGCTGACACGTTAACCGGCCGAACGGAGCTGGACCATGGCGCCAGGAGGATACCGCCCTGGAAGACGGGTGGCCTACCCGTGCGGGCCGCGTGTGCAGAATACTGGCCAGTCTAGCCGGATGGTTTGGAGAAGGGCGGTACTGCCTGGCGCCGCCAGTGTGAAAACCGGGGGAGAAGGGGGGCCGCCCCTACCCCCTGGAACATGCCCGGCTTCGGCCAATCCAGCAGGGTCGTGCGAGGCCGGGTCGAGCCGGGCCGGGCCACGCCCCGCCCGGCCGGGCCGCACCACTTCTGGCTGGGCCGCGCCACTTTGGGCTGGGCCGCATCTCTTCGGGCCGAGTTATGTATTTCTTCGGACCTGTCCGATACCCATGCTGGGTCGGACCCATCAAACTAGGTCAACCTGACCCATCGGCCCACTAGGCTAAACGGGTCGGGCCTGGTATTCACTTAAAAGTGAATAACTTAAGGACCATGCATCCGATCGACTCTCCATCTATGTAAATTCTTCTATTTCTAGTAGACGGTCCTTTTGTGATACTCTATGTGAGTTTTCGATGAATTTGGATATCGGCCGGGTTTGAAACGAGCGTATTTTTAAATGGGACCCTAGGATGGAAAATCCAATATCTCTCTGACTGTGCATCCTATTGATGCACCCTCTGTTGAATTGAGTTCCTATTGAGGAGAAAGAACTTTTGGATACATCAATGCTATAATTCGTCAGAGTTTATGTTTCAACCCCCTTGGATCGTGGAGGGGACCCTCCTGGAATCGAGCGTGTTGTGTTTGGGAATCCTAGAGCAGGCTGTGATAGCGATGAAGATGAAGACTGTACATGGATCCTCCTTTTCTTCGGTAGTAGGGACGACTGTACTTGGATCCTCCATGGGTTCGACAGCGATGATTATTGTACATTGATCCTACGTGGGTTCAACAGCAATGGTTACTGTACTAGGAACCAACGTGGGTTCGGTAGTGGAGACTTCTGTACTGGGATCCTACATGGGTTCGGTTAGGGAGATGATTCAGGGGCAACATCTATCATCTCCACCTCTCTTCGTGAGTATTATACCTATGTGTGTTGAGTCATGACTTTCAATCATTATTATCGATGTGATTGACTTGCTTTCCTGTGTGGACTGGGTTGTGCTTTCTAGTGCGGATTGGGTTGTACTTGGGCGCGTGAGTTGGAGTCGAACTGGAGTTGATGACATTGGTATATGTATGGGAATATACCTAAGTATAGTTGGATGATACTTCGTGTTTGTATCTTTCCTTTGTTGATTCTGGGAGAACTTCGGGGGTCTCGGGGTCCCTACTGAGTATCGTATACTAACCCCTGCATGGGATATGCTTGAACTACGTTGTGTTGGATGCAGATGAAAGACAGCACTGATCGAGGTGGATTCTAGTGGATTGGTATGGTAACTGGATGGGGACCCCTTTGGGGGACCACTTTGGGGGACATACACGAAGCAGACAGCCGGACCCGAGGAGCTGAGGAGACCATCTGTAGCCACCCGTCAGGTGGGATTTCCGGAGGACGACTCACTGATTGCTAGTTTACTTTACTAAAGTTGTTTTTTCTTTAATATTGTTCTGTACATTCATTTGGGTTTGTATACTAGCCCATTTACATTCAAGCACATACTTTTGTACTCAGTTTACATAGTGTTTACTTCATCTTGCCTACTATGTTGTGTTTGTTTACTTATATTAAAGAAATTCCTTCACTTTTATAAGGATTTACACCTTTGGTGCTAGTTTCCAGCCCCTGGCCTATGGAAGGCGGGCTTGGGGAAGTCACAGCATGGGCCCCGAGGACTGGTGGTGAAAAATTAGTATCAGAGGAGTCGGTTCTACCGCAGAACTTATGAATCGGATAATTCCATTCTGTGAAGCAATAGTGTTAAGCATATTGAGTGTGGTTATCAGTCCAGGGAGCCCAGTGTTGGTGCGGTGGCCGACGTTTCCATAAACAAAGACCCTGACTTTTGATTTCAGACTCAGTGCAAGAAATAATTTATTGCATGTGTGTTTCAAAAGTTTTCTCAGTGATTACATTGTGTCATCTCACCAGGTATACATTATTAACCGTGGAGCACCTGTTTCATTTCAAGATGGGCCCACGATGGTAGCTATCAAGGATTCCCAGTTACGTGCGAGATGACAACCCACCGAGCTACGAGCCCTCGGTGAATGGTCCCTTTACAGTGGAGGCACCAGTAGTACCTCTACCTGCTAGGGCACTGATACCACTAGCCCCAGCAGCAGAGAGTGCACACCACCTGATGGCACTGATTGAGTTTCAGCAATAGAGGCTACCCAAGTTCCACGGAGAGACAAACCCTCAGGCAGCCTAGGATTTGCTGGAGGCTAACTTCTGAGTCTTTAGATTGGTAGGGACACCAGCAGATCTTATAGTGATCCTTGTCGTGAGTCTCCGGCACGCAGCAGCAGGTAGATGGTGGAGCCTGATGCTCCAGGTGCATGACGAGGCATCTCTTCATTGGATGGACATAGAGAACCTCTTCCGCTCGGAGTTCGTTCCATCCAACCTCTGTTAAGTGTGCATCCAAGAGTTACTACATCTATGGAAAGGCAACATGATAGTAGATCAGTACTCAATGAGATTTACCGACCTATCGCACTACTCCACGTACATGGTACGGGACCCATTCTTCCGAGAATGGACCATTGAGCAGTGATTGAGGCATTATAATAGGGATTCCATGATCTCCCTCAAAATTCCAATGCAGGTAGGAGTATTGGAGAGAGACCCACTTGTGGAGAGCTTCCTTGTTGAGCCTATGCCAGCAGCGAGGACTACAATAGGGTGAAACGTAGTGGAGTCTTCTGCATCCGGCAGTAGACATATGTAACAGAGGTCCAAGAAGACCAGGACATTAGGTGGGAGACCTCAGGATACTAGTTCAGAGGTGGGGGCACACGCAGTAGAGCCAGTCATACGAGAGGCACGCAGTGCTATGAATGCGGTGCGCAAGGCCACTTGGCTTGTGACTACCCGACCCACCATGCAGAGGAGTAGCAGACGGTTCAGGGACCACCCAGGCAGAGGCAGAGGTTCGACCATGGAGGTCCGCAGGGAGTAGGAATACGAGGTAGAGGAGCTAGCCGAGCAGTAGGTGGTGGAAGACACTTCGAGGCTCTACCACAACAACCACCACTAGGAGATCAACCCCGAGTAGAGGAAGCTGGCGGAAAGAGGCAGGCACAGCTTCAGGAAGTAGAGTCTTACAACCACAGCGCACATGAGATGATTTGAGGTACTATCTGTATCTACTCCACCCTTTCTACTGTTCTTATAGACATAAAAGCGAGTCATTCTTTTATTTCCGCTACCCTTATTGAGAGCTCATAGATTCCGACAAAGCCGTTGGATCGATCCTTACGGTTAGAGACTCCTACGGGAGAAGACTCGACAATTACAAACTAGTGCCGGCAATGTGAGCTTACTCTAGGAGGATATAACTTTGGCTAGGATCTCTTTATAGCAGTGTCAAGGCCTTACGACATCATCTTGGGAATGTATTGGTTATCTACAGTCTATGCCAAGGTCGATTGTATTAGGCGCAATGTGCGGTGTGTCCGCACAGAAGGGAGTAGGTTCACCTTCACCGGTGAGAAGGGATCCTTTGCAGCACATGATGGACTTACACAGAGGAGAGGGAAGCCGATCACACATCAGTTGGCTAGTATCATCCTCGAAGCGGTTGATGTGTGGAATCCGAGTTTTCCTGTTGTGGTGGATCATTATGCTAACATTTTTCCTGATGACGTTCATAGACTACCTCCTCGCAGAGATGTAGATTTCTACATTGACCTGTGCCCTAGGACAACCCCGATATCTACTCTAGCATATCGGATGGATCCCGCGGAGCTTCGTGATCTATGGGTACAGCTGGAGGACATGCATGGAAAGGATTCATACAAACCGGTGTTTCACCCTGGGATTCTCTGATTTTATTCACCATGAAGGTGGATGGGAGCATACAAATATGTGTCGACTACTGTTTCCTAAATCAGGTGACCTTAAAGAACATGTATCCACTCCCAAGGACTGACGTCCTCTTTGATCTGCTCAAGGGAGCATGATGGTTCTCGAAGATATACCTCAAGCTAGGCTATCATAAGCTGAGAGTTAGAGACGAGGATGTCCAGAAGACGACCTTCAGGTGTCGGTATAGCCACTTTGAGTTCTTGGTTATACCATTCGGAATAAACAATGCTTCAGTATTGTTCATGAGTCTCATGAATAGGATCCTCCAGCCTCACCTCGATCGATTTTTCATAGTCTTCATCGACGACATTCTGATTTACTCGACTACTGAGGAGGAGCACGCCTACCACTTACGGGTTGTACTGGACACACTCCGAGAGCACCAACTTTTTGGTAAGCTCTCGAAGTGTCAGTTCTAGATTTGAGAGGTCTAGTTCTTGGGCCACTTCATCTATGAGGTGGGAGTTGCGGTGGATCCTGCGAAGATCAAGGTAGTACTTTCTTGGGAGCCACCCAGGAGTATGAAAGAAGTGTGGAGTTTCCTAGGTCTGGCTGGGTACTATTAGAGGTTTGTTCCAGACTTTTACAGAGTTTCAGCACCACTATCAGCTCTGAAAAAGAAAGCGAATCCCTTTTTTTCTTCATTTAGATGTCAATAGAGCTTCCAGAAGCTGAGAAAGAGATTGAATAGTGCACCCATCTTGAGGAAACTGAGCGAGGGCATAGGGTACATAGTTTACTTCGATGCATCAGGGATATGACTTGGGTGTGACATGATACAGAAGCGAGTATTGATCACTTATGGTTCAAAATAGTTGATGCAGCACAAGTAGAACTACGATACCCATTACCTAGATTTAGCAGCAGTGGCCTTTTCCTTGAAGATCTTGCGGCACTATCTAATGGTTGAGCTCTTTACAGTCTACTCAGACAACAAGAGTCTTAGGTATGTCTTCTTGTAGAAAGACCTAAACATGAGATAGTGGTGATGGATCATGTTCCAAAAAGACTATTAATTTTGGATATCATACACTCCTGGTAATGGGAACGTACTAGCTGATGCTCATAGCAGAAGATCATGCATTTCGCTACGTAGAGAGGCGACATAGCAACTAGTCGTGTTGTAGATATCCTTCATAGATAGAGATGGAGAATCCTTTCTATAGTCACTCCCTTTCACTCCTCCACTACTTCAGCAGGTTAGAGAGGAAGAACATGGGGACGTTGACTATGAGACGTGATGTGCACAAATATCCATAGGACAGGTGCCTGATGGATTTTCTGAAGGAGCAGAGCACGTCATCCTCTTCCGGGGACATACCATGGTACCAGCTGCACTTCAGGAGGAATTGCTGAGGGAGTTTCACACTTCCCATCTTTTGGTACATCCAGGAGTGGAAAAGATGTACCTGGATCTCAGACAACATCACTGGTGTCCGGGTATGGAGAAGGTTGTGGCAGAGTTCATTTTGCGATGCCTCACCTGGCAGTAGGTGACGACGAAGCACCAGGTACTGGAAGGATTGGTGCAGCTTTAAGAGTTGCCAGAGTAGATGTGGTACGTGATATATATAGATTTTCTGATGGGGCTTCGACATACTTCCAGAGGACATGGCTCCATCTGGGTGATTGTATACTGACTCACCAAGTCAGGCCACTTCCTACCTATCAGAGTGAAGGACTTAGTGGAGAGCATGGTATGCCTTTACATTCAGGAGATCATATAGATTCATGGTGTGTCATCATCTGTCGTCTCCGATTGAGATGCTCTCTTTACTTCCTGTCTTTGGAAGGGGTTTTAGGAGGCATTTTGGACGCATCTACGCTTGAGCAACGCCTATCATCCTCAGACGGATAGCCAGATGGAGAGGACCTATCAGACTCTCAAGGACATGCTTCGTGCATGTGTCCTCGACTTTGGGCATAGCTGGTAGGATCATCAACCATTGGTGGAGTTTGCGTACAACAACATCTACCACTCCACCATTGGGATGGCACCATACGAGGCATTGTACGATCGACCTTATAGATCACCTCTCTGTGGGATTGGCCCTGGGGAGTCAGCACTCGTAGGACCAGTGGTGGTTCAGGCTATGACAGAGAATGTACAAATCATCCCAGAGCAGAAGAGGACTACACATAGCAGAAAAAAGTCCTATGCTGATAGGAGGAGGAGTCCACTGGAGTTCGAGGATGGCGACCACGTTTTCTTATGGGTCTCACCTCGATGTGGATTACATAGATTGGGCTGGGCAGAAAGTTATCTCCACGCTTCATTGGATCATTCCAGGTTCAGAGCAGGGTAGGCGAGGTGGCTTATCGCCTGGCCCTTCCATCTTAGTTGCATCGGGATAATGATGTCTTCTACGTATCTCAGCTGGAGAGATACATGCACGACTGAGCCATATCATTGATCATGGGGAGCTAGACATAGATGACGGTGAGACTATTGCGGTGGTCATGGTTGAGATCGAGGATCGACAGGATTAGGTCCTACGTGGACCGTCGATTCCTCTAGTGCGCATTTGATGGCAGCACTAGAACCTCCAGGAGAGCACATGGGAGCAGGAGGCTCAGATGTGTGCAAAATATCCTCATTTGTTTCCCCAGTTTACGATGTAGCTTTATGGTGATGTAATTCCCTGAGGTGGGAGTAATGTAAAGACATGAAAATTTTAAGGAAACTTTTTTCATTAATACTTTTGAATTTCACGAGTCTGTGGGTTCTAACGGAACATGATTCCGAGGCCCGGTGTTCTTGGAATCAATTTTCGATGTTTAGCTCGGTTACGTTTAGTAAAAGAACAAGCAGGTTTTTCTATCTTTTGAACCAATGCTCGTAAATAGAATTCCAAGGGAACCGATGAATTCGCAACACCGATAATTGCTTAAGGGGACCTTTACCGTAGTTGTTTTTGTGCGTGAGGAGAAATTAAAATTTGTAGATTAAATAAGAAGTGAATAAAAATGAGGAACCATTGTTATTCAAAATCTAAGTGGTTATCTCCTACATGGGGAAGTTGGGTTGGGCCCCTAACTTCCCATGTAAGGATATGTGTGAAGTGGGTCCCACAAGATCCCCAACCCTTAACATTCCCCAAAACACCTTAAACCTCTCATTAATCTCCTTTGTTTAATGTTGACACCTCCCTTGAATTTATTTGATTAACTCTTCCTCTCCCCTCTCTCCCTCATTAAATCCTGCCAACCATTCACTTAATTAATTAGAAAACTCATTGTTTAATTAACTAAGTGAATTGGAATTGGAATTTTCTAATTTTGAATGCATGGTAGGATTTAATAAAATAAGGAGAAGCATTATTCTATATTTTGGTTGGCTTGTTGTGTTGGGATTTTGGGGAGGGAGCTATAGTGTTTTGAATAACGCTTCATCTCCTTTGTTGAAGAACACCAAATCTCCAATGAAGAACATCGACTTGGAAATTCCGAATTCTCCATCCTCTTCTTCCCCCTCGACAAGGGAGGAGATGTCGATGCGGGAACTCACCAACAACGTCACGCCGTGTTTTCTTCTCTCCGTGATAAAATGGGGAGACACATCTTTCTCCTCAGACGATCTCTGCTGACGTCTACGAATCCTTATCTCGCGACGCCATCAACCGCGATGCTAAAATTCGACATAGAATATCGAGGTAGGGGCTATGTTCAATTTTAATGGATTAAAATTGTGCTTTGGTTTGTCATAGATCATCTTGTTTACCTCGGCCAATTTCTATCGCTTTATGTGGAGGGCACGTGCCGAATGAACACGGCCCGACAGCCCTCTGTTGAACTGGTTTAATTTATTTAGAATTGGAAAGCAATGGAGAAGGAGGCAATGTCCTCTCTCCATACTGAGAATTCAAAAATGGAGGCCGATGTCGTTGCGTTGATTTTGCGGGAGGAACCACGACCTGCTACAGGGGCCGTTTCGTCAAAAGAACTGGTCATCTCGAAGGTCGGTCGGGTGATGGGAAGTCGTTGTGCTCGGATGGTGTTTTTCTAGAAGGAACCGCCCGGCCCATCGGACGGCAGGGTGGAGCTGGACCGCGGCGCCAGGAGGGTGCCGCGCTGGAAGGCTGGTGGCCCGCCCATGCGGGCTGCGTGTGCAGAAGACCGACCAGTTTGGGGGAGGGCGACGTTGCCTGGAAACGCTCGTGCTGAATACCTGGGGGGGCCCACCCCGAAACCTGCTCGTCTTTAGCCTCGCCGCCCAGCTTAGCCCGCCGGGCCGCGCCAGGCCGGGTCGGGCCGTGCCACGCCACTTCGGGTCGGGCCATGGCCCGTCAGGTCGGGCCGCGCCACTTCGGGACGGGCGTCACCACTTCAGGTCAGGCCATATCCCTTCGGGACGAGTTATGTATTTCATTAGACCGGTATGACACCCATGCTGGGTCGGACCCATCAAACTGGGTCAACCTGACCCGTCGGCCCACTAGGCTAAAAGGGTTAGGCCCGTTATTCACAAAAACATGAATAACTTATGGACCGCGCGTCAGATCGATCCGCCATCTGCGGAACTGGGTATCTTTCTATGAGACAGTCCTTTTTCAATAACCTAAGCGAGTTTCAGATAAATTTGGATATCATCCGGGTTAGAAATGAGCATATTTCTAATTGGGCCCCTAAGAGGGAAAATCAAATATCTCTCAGACTGGGCATCTGATTGACGCACCGTCTATTGTGTTGAGTTTCTATTGACGCGACGGAACATGGGGATACATCAACGCTATACATCAGGGCAGTTGATGTATTGAACCCCTTGTCTTGTAGAGAGGACCCTCCTAGAATCGAGCATGCCGTGTGTGAGAACCCTTGATCTGGCTGCGACTGTGACGACGATGATGACTGTACTTGGATCCTACATGGATTTGACAGCGAGGACGACTGTACTTGGATCCTCTGTGGGTTCGGAAGCGATGAAAGCTGTACATGGTTCCTACGTGGGTTCGGCAGTGATGGTTTCTGTACAAGGATTCTACGTGGGTTCGGCAGCAGTGACTTCTGTACTTGGATCCTACGTGGGTTCGGCAGGGGAGATGATTCAGAGGCTACAAATATCATCTCCACCCCTCTTCGTGAGTATTATACCTGTGTTAGATGAGTTTTGACTTTCCATCATTATCATCGATGTGATTGACTTTCTTTCCTGTGTGGACTGGGTTGTGATTTCCTGTGTGGACTGGGTTGTACATGGGCTCGTGAGTCGGAGCCGAACTGGAATTGGTGACTTTAGTATATGTATGGGAATATACCTAAGTAGAGTTTGTTGATACTTTGTGTTTTTATCTTTACTTTGTGTTTTATCCTTTGTGGATTCTGGGAGACCTTTAGGGGACTTGAGGTCCCTACTGAGTATCCTATACTCACCCCTGCATGGTCTATGCCTGCACTACATTGTGTTGGATGCAGACGACATACATCACTGATCATTGTGGAGTCTAGTGGAGCGGGAAGGTACCTGGAGGTGGAACACTTGGTGGGACGTACACGGAGCAGACGGTGGGACCCGATGAGTTGAAGAGACCATATGTACCCACCATTTTTGGTGGGATATCTGGAGGATGACTGAGTGGTTGTTGGTTTACATTACTGCAGATGTTCTTTCTTTTCTGTTGTACTGTACTTTCAGTTGGGTTTGTATTCTGTCCCATTTACTTTCCATAACATACTATTAGTTTCAGTTAACCTAGTGTTTACTTCAGCTTGCGTACTCTGTTGTATTTTTATACTCATATAAAGGGAATCCATTCCATTTTATCAGGATTTACGCCTTTGGTGCTAGTCGCCAACCCCTGGCCTATAGAAGGCGGGCTTGGGGTTATCACGACACGAGCCACGAGGACGAGTCATGACCGTTAATGAAAATTCCCCAAAAGTATTAAATATAAATAAATAGGTGATATATATAAAAATAAATTCATCAAATCTTAGTAAAGACTTAAAAATGTAAGCTTATCAGTTACTTTTAACATAGGATTACAATATTTTATTTTTTATGAGGTCGTGAATTTTTTTTATTTTTTATTTTCATTATAAAAAAAGTTTACCATATTAAATAATGATAATTTTTTATTTCAAATAAATAATCATTTACAATAACATTGTGAAAGTATGTTGTAAAATTTGAATTTTAAATTATCTTATAAATCATGATGAGAAATGTTTTCTAAAAAAATAATTTTTATGTATAAAATAATTATTGTAATATGATAATGAATTATATTTATTTCTATTTACTTACCTAGGTATAATTTAACTAATGAAGGATTATATTAATATATGATATAATTTAAAATATTATGTTCATTTATATAAATGAAAAATAAAACACATTTTCCAAAAATATGTATTGTTCACAATTCCTGGAAAAAATAAATAATTTTTAACAAATCCAAAAATTTCACCACAATTTAATTTTGATATGATGATATCTAATATTATAATTATTTTAAAAAATATTTTTTCAAAAATATATATAATTATAAGATAATATTATTCTCATTAAATCAATAAAATCTATAACTAAAGAAAAATATGTTGTTCAAAAAATAGATAGACGTTGAAATGAATTATGTGATTATTAAAAAAAATTAATAAATAAATTTCAATTTTTAAGAAAACTGTTCTATATATTATTACCTATAGATAAATATTCATATGAAAAAAATTTAATTTCTACATTTTAGTGGTCGTATATAAAAAATAATTTTTCACATGTCATTTCTGCCAAGTGTTGTGTGTAGTATACACTATCAAACATAGTTTTGTTTTTAAAAATCAATTACTATAAAATGAATTTATTATATCACGTATTTTTCAATCCAATAGATCTTGATTCATATATTTTATTATTCACATTTGGAAAATTATTAATTCTGGGATGAGTCTAGAAAGACCCCATGAAAAATATTGTTCAACCCATGAATTGGATTTCAAAGTGGTAGTCTTCACCCTAACGATGTGTAGCCATTGTCTCATATGTGAGCAGCAAATTGTTTAAATCAACCAATATTTTCCCTATTACATATTCACCCATAGAGATATAAACCTGATATGGAGTTTTTTGTTTTGGTTCAATAAATAATATACCTTTGAGATAGTCTATACATTATAGAGGGTCAACATGGTGGCACAACCCCAAAGAAATAAGTCACTCCATTATATCGTCGAGGAGGAATCGATGTAGTTTAATTTATTATGGTGGACCCTGGTGGAGGAGATGGGTAAAAGTGAACTATATTTGATCATGGTGATTCTATAGATTCTTTCGTGGGTGAGGGATGCTTAGTTGGGATATGTCGACTATGATGTTTTGTGTGACTAAATTTTTTCCAGTGATATAGTAGATTAATTCTGTAAATTCTGGTGGTACATCATAATTTTTCATGTATAAAAGAATGTTTCACTAATATTTTTATATTAGGAATATAGTTTGTTTCATGCCAACCCCTTTTATTTGTAACTAGGTGTGGATAAGAAGTATAGGGACCTTCAGTGGCATTTTTGGGGGGCTTGAATGAGGTAGAGCATTGCCGAATTCATTTTTCAATGCCTCATTTATAAGAAGGTAGTGGCTAAATATCAGGTTCTATATATCTTAACTCAACATTGTAATGTAAAATAAATGATGTGTGATATATTATTAATGTATTTATTTCATACTATTCTCGGGATAGTGATATTTAATTAACCTATATGCGAAATTATTGACTATCGTACATTGTCGGCACACATACATTCCATTAAAGAGCAACGATCAATTAATACATTGGGGTATTTTATGTTCATGAGTTCATATAGCCTCACTGTGTATGAATGAATATTTATTATGGTCATTATTCTATTTTCATATCATGTTTTTGGATAGCCATATAAGTAGATTTTAAGACCCAAATTTGGATGAATAAAGGGTTTCACCCCCAGATGGTAGGATATACCAATTGAGGTATTGATGTCTTCAAAGATATTGTATGATCATTAATGTTTTAAATTAACCAAATTAAAGATCACTTTTAATTGGTAGATTATTATTTTTACAATATCAAGACTTTCACAACAGATATTACACATTTTGAGCATTTTAAGGGTGATACTAGACGTCGTCTATGTACTGGACTAAGAGTAGTGAGAGATATCATTTTAGAACGGATCTGGTAAATGGAATGACTGAGAAAATGCATGTAAACTGTGAGGAAATGAGGATTACCCGAAGCTAAACTAAATAATACATAAACTAATTTTAAAGGACATTTATGTTCCAATAGGGAGACCATATTTTCCTAATAGTCTAATCATGATAGGGATTGAAGATATTTGTCTAAGGAATAAATATAAACCAAAGGATCATCATTCCATTGCACATACTATGGAGGGATATAATGGATTCATGACACTTGTTCTTACCCACATACTGAGATTGAGTGCATAACTTTTTCCAGTTGTACTAGTTGAGGAACTACCAATAGGGCCCATTTTATGTAATTAATAGAAAATATTGACATAATGGATGATTAATAATTCTTAGAGTATGTGGTGGTGATATTGGATTTGTAATAGTGGATCTTGAATGGATGGAATAGTCCTTAGGTCCAAGTTTATTTGAAATACAAGAGTATTTAGGATAGCTCATGGGAATATGAATGGTTGATGTTAACTAAATACCCCTTCATTTTTTTATATATATCCTCTGATGGTGAATATTTATGAATTAGGGGAATATTTAATGAATTTTATTTAATTATAATGAACCTTTCAATATTTATATATATCATCATATTTTTTCCAAAGAGTTGGATGAATATATAAGGTTCTACATGACCCAAGAATTAATATTTTAAATTATTAATACTTATCAATGAACTAATATGTGACATTTCATAATTACTCTTTATAATATTGGTTTGGTCCTCATATGGGAAATCCACGAAAATTGTTGTTTCCCAAAAACTAGGTTAAACATATATGCTTAATAAGGTTTTCCATCATTAGAAGATCATTGGATTGTGGTGGTGGCTTGGTGTGCTATGAATAATAAATAACTTATTTTATCATCTTATTTAATATCATAAAATCAAAGCCATGATATCTGTAAATTGTTATGATTAATCTATAGGGTCTTTCGAATATCCACTATTTATTATAAGAAATAATGAGGAATGCTACATTGATTTTTTCAAGATAAGGAATTTAGATCGATGAAGAATGGTCGATAGAATATTCCAAATGGTGTATGAATGAATGTAGATAACTATCATAATTACTATATGATGTGTTCATCAACAAAATATTATCCTTCCCTAACATAATGAAATTTATTTTGTTGATTTAAAAATGTTAAATTATTTTTCTAAAGGAATATATATATTCATTACATCTATGATTTACCATAATAACATGATCCCAATTTTAGTTATAATTCTTGTACCTAATTTATTATATGTAGTACTTCCTTGAATTCCCAGTGATTAGATAATATGAAATTGTTTGTCATGATAAAAAAATATTGAAATGTGTTCACATTGTTTTAATACATACTCCCACCACCATTCACTGAATTTTTCATGATTGGTAGATGGTGTCATGAATCAACATGGTTGTTATGGATACAATCATTATCAAACTCTAAAATCCATGTTGGATTCCTTAAAGGCATGATAAATTTGTTTGAGTTTTATCATAATAAAACATTAGTTTTTAGTAAAAGTAATTTAGGATAGGGACCTCGAATGGTGATGAGAGGTGAAACAATTACCTCTTAGGTAAAAGAAATCACAATTTTGACCAATTAAAGATGATAAATGATTTATGGTGAAGAAATACTTTGACTTCATCTATTATGGGTGTTCCATGTTTAGATTAAATTAGTGGGAATCAATTATTTTGTTTCCATATAAATACCAGAGTATCTTATTGTGAAAAATGATACCAAACACTATATATCATCAAGAAACACACACCATGTATCTCAGGTTATAATAATGTATATGTATTATACATAAGGGAAATATCACACCCCTTTTACATATAACCCCACAACGTTGGACACTATTTATGAATGAATTCCATGTGACGATCTACACATCAGGGATGATGGGTTTTTAAACTCATCATTTCTCTATGGGGACATTCCATATTATTTCACATGACAATCCAGTCCATATAACATGGTTAAATACATAAGAACCTCAGTGGATGTGCATGATTTTTTCCCCATATATACACATTATGTGAATCAAATTTGTTTTCTAGTACATCTCCCTAGTAGGGAACACACTGTTGAAAATGTAAAGGTACACATAATGTTACACTATTCAAGTAGCATGTACTTTTACACAAGAACATCCACTTTTATATCCCATTCTCCTGGTCAAAATTAACCCCCACCACCACCCACACCCTCGAGTCACTTATCATTAGTAATTTTCTTCATAGTATAGAATTGTAGCCATGTGTTCATAATGATAGATATAACACAATGATTTCTGAGTGAGAGTATTCCTATAGAAATTATTTTCTATTCAAAGTGGTGAGCCATGATTATTATATTCATTTTGATAGGGTACATTCCTAAAAAACTATATAATGGGTCCTCCAAAATATTTATGAAGAGTAGTAAATCATTTATACTCATGAGGGTGTAGGTCCCCTATATAGAGATTTAAACTCCACATTCAACAATATTTTAGGTTTGTTATTCTTTGAATGCACACAAGGATCCCAAAAATGTGATGAAATGTAGTGATGAGTGGTCCCTCCACTATGATTCCTTCGAAGTTGAATATAGAACAAGGTTTTTGTGATTGGATATTTTCACTGGAATATAGAAATATCATCTTTATTATTATTTTTTAGAGAATGATAATTCGCTATTTTATTTATTGTGGTTTCATTATGATATGTTCTAACCCCTTGGATTCATTTACCAATTTTAATTGTGTCATGATGACTATTTAATCAATTATCTTCCTTTATTATTTTTATGAACCTACATAAAGGTATGTATATACACACCTCTATATTGGAGTTCCCCAAACAGGTTTTCTTTTATGTAGATAACCATTAATCCAACAGTTATATTTGTGAACATGGTTTTGGAGGAAAATAATGGTACATGGATATTTTATCTATCTAATGTGTTCAACCTTGGAGATTTTGATTTAGTATTTTTTGAGATTTTCCAATTTATCGTTATTGTTTGGTTTGAGCCCATATTTTATATGGTTGTATATTTGTCCCTTTTTATCATCTCTAATATTATATTTTAAATTTTTTATCCTACTGTTTGGTTCAATGATTTTTTAGAGACAACATGGTTTAGTATATTATTATATATCTACACTATTTCATATAGAAGAATGTTTTTCTTCATTATATGTCATTCTGGGTAGGTTCTTGTATTCAATTATAAAACTATCATATTGTCTTCTACATTCCATGACCTACTGTAGGTGAGCTTGGGGTGTGTATGATCCTAGCCATTTCTAGAGTCATCTGGGGCATGTGTTTAGGTAAATTTCTATGATTTTTTATACCATTAACTTCGAGTATTGTCATGGGGTTTGATTGAGTAAAATTTTAATGAAAAATACAGTACAATTGGTTGTGCATGTTTTGTGCACGGGTGGGTAAACCATGTAACCTAACTATTCCACACATGTGAAATTAGATAATGAGGTCCGCACGGGTTTCTCACAGATTTACCTAACCCTGCGATGAAAACGTGCCAACCATTAAAAACTGTATAGATAAGTCTACATTGTTGGTGCATGGTTTTCCCTAACCGCGTTCCTCTACCAAGGAAACCATGTGTATGAGAATTGAATTCCAAAAATCCATTTTAAAAACACATGGGACTCTAATATTTCAACCTTTGATTGGACTTCAAAAATTCTACGTGTTCCCAAATCCATTCAAAGGGATTCCAAAGAAATATGAACACCATTCATTAAGATCAAAAGTATGGATTGAAGATCCTCTCTCCTCCTGTTAAGTGGATTTCATCCTTTTGTTTCTCCCATTCATTTCTCTATCATTCCATGATATTTTCATGAAGGATATTCAATAATTCCATATATATAAACCTATGATTTGAGATCTAGATCTTGGATTTTTGATCTAGATCTAGTTTTATATGATCATGATACCTTTGATCCAATTTTTTGTTTTAGGGATTTATATTAATATCTTGATCGATGATGTTGTTTTGCTTAGATTTTGGGGATTTCTATTTGATGACTTCTCTCAATAAACATTTGTAGGTAGTCTATATCAAACTACCATAGTTGGGATTTAATATATCTATATGAGGGTATGAATTTTCTAATTTCCCATGATAAATTAATTTAATAATTTATAGAAATTAGATATATAAATTTGAATTGAGGTACCTCGGTGATTCAATTGATGATTGAATCCCATAACAAACGATTGGGGATTTATAAATAGATCTCTAGGAGATTAGATTTTTTTAAATGATATATTTAAATGAATGTGAAAGTTTAATTAATTTTGAGTATTTATTATGTTCTATTATGTTGAAAAAGGATAATTAATGTAGAGAATTACTTATATTTCATGATGATGATCAATGATAATTAATTTTGAATATTAATTATGGAATTTGGATATTTGAAATGGATTATTAATTGTGAATAATTAATTATGGAATGAGAATGATATTTATTGATTAATTAATTTATGAATTAATTAATGGGTTCTTTTCTTAGTTAATTCTTAAAATAACTAATGGCCTTTTAAAATTTATAACAAATCATTTCATTTTTAAATAAATAATCTTCATAATTTATAAGACTTAATGAATGATTTAATGGATGTTATTTTTTGGTTCTAGGCATGGCATCCTAGACCTATTAAAAGTTGTGACTTGGACATGGATTTCCTCACAAATAATTATCCAAGCATGAGATTATGAGGTGCCAGTCATAACAACCTACACCAAATGAGAAAAGAAGTGATAGGCATGGAGACCTACATTCCACAAGATTTATGGTGCTAGGCATGAAGACCTACACCCAATAAATGATAATAATGAATGGTGTTTCAACAAAGATTTTGGGTGCTAGGAATAACGACATACACCAAATAAACAATACTAATTAATGATGATTCAAATGAGAATCAGGTATTGAATTGGGCTAATGTGATATTTAATGATTAAAAGACAATGTGATAACTATTTAAATTATGCATTGAATATATTAATTCATAAAAATACATGAACTGTATTTTGACTAGACTCATTTTAGACCCCGCTGGTGGGGGAATGCTGAGTTTTACTCACACCCAATTTGGGCTTCCTGATTGGAACTAAAGAATATTTTTTTGTAGGACATGATATGGTAATGTCCTTGGGATAGGTTTCTGTTTGGGATTAGATCGTGTATGAGGCAACCAAACACAGTTCGAAACCCGTTTTGCAGTCATTCTGTCTTTACTTTAGTTTCATTGTATAAAATTGGGACAAGAATTTTCATAAAATGTATTACATTTTACTCGAGTATTTTATTTTATAGTTTTGACTATTATATGTTAGGGAGTTGTTCTGGTTATTGATATGATTCCGTACTTGGTTATTTCTATTTCCTTCCACTAGGTTTTTATTCTATCAAAAAAGGGTATAGTATCCCCAAAACTAATATACCATACCCTCTCTACAAGTCATCACCCTATAGTGTATGGGGAGGCGTGCATGAGGTCATGTGGCCAACCATCTCATGGCACCGTTCAGTAGCTCCCTTTTTGGGATGTCACAAGTGGTATTAGGGGTGTTTTCCTTTCATTCATATGATTTTGTATTTCTGTTTTGGAAAATCTATTCAGGATACTAGAAATAGTCGAGGCATGATATTTAACTCATGTATGGAAGTTTCAAACCCATGTATGAGGGAAAATATGAGTACTCAAGGTGGGACTGTTGTGATTGTTTCTTATTGATATAGTTGAATATTATTTTACCTTGTATGATGTACTTTTGGTGTGATGTGATGTTTTTTTGAAGATTTTAGATTTTTTGTGGCCTAAGGAGGCATGATACTTGAGTCTTGAAGAATTATTCTAGGAACTCGGGGTTTTTTGTGAAATGCATCATTCTATGAACTCATGGGAAACATATTATGGGTAATATGTTGATCCTGAACTATTTTATTGTTGTGGGAGTGGGAAAAGATGTAATGCGAGAATAAACGGATGTCTAATTTGAACCTTGATTGTTGAATTTAGTATGAGAATTTACTTAATGTTTTAATTATTTAATTTGAGAAAATGTGATTTATTAATTAATTAGTTAATTGGTGATAATGAATATACTATTTTTAACCCAGTTTGATGAGTAGGTTTGTTAAGGGTAGTGATAAGGCCCCAGTGTTGATCGTGTGGTGAGAAAAAAAGGAACAATGGTAGGACAAATACTTATAGTGTAGGCTACACTTGTATAGAGTGAGGCTGGCCCTTCGATATTGAGAGTTATTATTCTAGTTTCTTCTACTATATTTATTGCGTAGTTCTATACTGGTGCCTTTTATAATTTTATATCTGAAAATCTTGTAAATTCTATGATGCTGGAGGTAGAGTCTGTGAGAGGGATGATGACTGTCAGTACATCACTGGGAACACAGACTTGGGATATCTGTTTATGAAATGAATGTTCTCTACAAATTGGAGAGTATCATTTCCTTTGGGAAATCTATGTCCTTGATATAATGGGATTTGATCTTATTATGGGTATGGACTGGCTAGTCGCATGCCAAGTCCATATATATTGTTACCATAAGAGAGTGACCTTTGTATCTATTGAGGGTTACTAATATGTCATTCATAGAGAATGGAATATCCATGCAAGATGATCTGGGACAATTACTCAGCAACTGGGAGAGCTCACAACCCATGTTGCTTGTTTTTTGTTTGATGATGGGGTTGGTGGAAAAGAAATTCTTCTACCAGTAGTAGAATATTTTCAGGATGTCTTTCTAGAATAATTTTTAGGGTTACCACCTAAGATAACATTTGAATTCACTATTGAGCTCAAGCCAGGGGCTGAGCCGTTCTCTATTACACCTTACATAATGGCACCAACGAAGCTTCAATAGCTATAAAATTTTTGGAAGAGTTTGAAAATAAAGGATTTTTCCATCCTAGTACATTCCTAGGGGTTCTCTTCTTTTATTCTTCACAAATGGCCGATGGGATTTTACGCTTGTGAGTCAATTACCGAACATTAATTAAAGTGATTGTGAAGAACTAATATCCTCTTTCGTGTATCGATGATCTGTTTGACTAGCTGAAGGGGGATGCTGTAATCTCAAATATTGATATGAAATTTTAGTATCATCAGGTGAGAGTTTATACTTCTGATATACAAAGAACAAATTTCAGAAGCATTTATGGAATTTTTGATATTTTTGTAATGCTAGTTGGGTTTACTAATGATCCATAAGTGTTTATGGCCTTGGTAAAGAGGATATTTCATCCATATATGGATCAGTATGTGGTGGTGTTTGCTTATGACAACGTTGTGTACTCTAAGACACATGAAGATAATGCCCAACATCTTGACATCGTTCAGAGTACACTGAGAGGGAATTGGTTATATACCAAGCTATCTAAATGGATGTTTTGGATTAACAGGGTTCAAATTTTGGGGTACTTCATCTTGGAAGAAGCTGTGGAAGTGGACCCTGAAAAAGTAAAGGCAGTGATTTCTTGGGAACATCATAATAATGTATTTGATATTAAATTATTTTTAGTATTAGTTGGTTATTACATGAGGTTTATATAGGAATATTCTTGAATGGTAGAACCTCTTACTATTTTTCAATTAAAGGAATAATTTATGATTGTATATAAATATGTGAGAATGGTTTCCGAGAGTTAAATAATTACATCACATCGACACTAATTTTTGTTTTACCTGAGTTGGGAGAAGAGTAAATGGTGTATTGTGATTCTTTTGGGGTCTTATATGGAGTTGTGTATAGGCAAGAGGGATAAATTCGTTTCTTATGGGTCTCGGAAGTTGATGATACATGAACAGAATTACCCGACGAAAGACCTCACATTGGAAGTAGTGGTGTATGATCTTAAGTGTTATATTCACTATCTTTTGGGTTAAAATTTTACTATTTTTTTAGATCACAACATAATGATGTATATCTTTTCCCTACATATGATGAATCATCAGAAACCATGATGGGCATAGAATATGTAGTCTATTGATTTTGAACTTGCATATACCCCTGGGAAGGGGAATAGTGTGGCTGATTCCTTGAGTAGAAAACTCTGACTCAGTTGGTACATGAGTTAAATGTAATTTTTGAGAAGATGACCTTGCTGGAAAAAATGTATGCAGTAGTTCAAGAGAGTTAAGAGAGGATGACTCTAATTTTTGTAGGAGTGAAGTCTACACTCATGAGATGGATCAGGGACATGCAGTACAAGAATACAGATTGTTTATCCTTGATGGAAAGCATTGAATGTTTGGAGACACCTTCATACTGGAAAATAGATTATGATGAGATCGTCTATGTGAAAAAATATGGTTGTTTTTCATACAAGTATGCGAGAGGAACTCATGCGTGACTATAATGCCATAGGGTTGGTGGCACATTCTAGGGCGACAAAAATTTATCATGACATTCGATGAAATTTTTTGTGGATAGGAATGAAAAAAGAGATAACAGGGTTCATAACAAGATGTTTCTCCTGTCAGTAGGTGAAAGCTGAGCACCAACAACCTCAAGTCCTGTTGCAGGTGTAACCTATTTCAGAATGGAATTTGGATGATGAGACTATGGATTTTGTGGTTGGACATATAAAAATATTTATGAATAATGATTCTAGTTGGGTCATTGTGGATCATCAAATGAAGGTAGGACATTTCTTTCAAATAAAGTTAACAATTACAGTAGATAAGTTGGGAGAACTGTATGTGAGAGATATAGTTCGTTTGTATTTGGTCCCACAGACTATAGTTTCAGATCATGATTCTGGATTTACATCATTTTTCTGGTAGGGCTTACAGATGGTTCTTGGTAAAAGAAATTTGTTATGTACTTCCTTCCACCCATGGACATATGGGTAGTTGGAGTGCACCATATATCTTTTATTGGATATGTTATGAGAATGTGTGATTGACATTGGTTGTTCATGGGAGAATCACTATGATTTAATGGAGTCTTCTAATAAAAACATTTATCAAAAAAATATAAATACGGAACATTATGATGCCCATTTTGTTAGACCTTCTAGATCAATAATAAATTTTTTAGAGGTGGATGAGTCAGAGATTTTGGGACAAACATTCATTCATGAGACACCAGAAAAGGTATATTTAATTTGGAAACGTATAGATACAACTTAGATTGGGAAGAAGGTGTAATATGGTAGACGGAGATGACCCCTAGAGTTTACATATGTTTATCGTTTTTTCCTTCATGTATTGACTAGATTGGTTCACCATAGGAGACAAAGGCAGGTCATGTTAGCCCCCAAGTTTTTGGGACTGTTTGAGGTCTTATAGAGAATGGAGCTAGTGGCATAACGATTAACACTACCATTGAAATCCAGTGCTATGAATGATTTTTCCCTGGTGTAACATATACTAATATATCATGGGAACACTTATCATTTTATTTATGTGGAGTAAGTTTATCTCAAGAGAGATGCGTCCTTTGAGGAGAATCTGGTATGTGTGGTGGGCCCAAGTGAAAACGTTTTACGGGGAAAAACTGTGCCGCTAGATCATGTGTTATGGAATCAAAGAAATGTTCAAGAGGTATCTTTGGAATAGTAAGCCAACATGAAGGCTCAATGGCCCAACCAGCTGGTCTCATAATCTTAGAGAAGTATGAGAGTCCATCTCGAGGATGAGATGTTATATAGTCGGGAGATAGAAAGATCTCGAACATTTTTGGATTCATCTGAGACGTGTTTTTAGGTAATGTTTGACGGTTTAAACTACCTTTGACTTATATTATTGTCATGGGGTATAATTGGGTGATCATTTAAGAAAAAATTAAGAACAATGGGTTGGGCATGATTTTCGCATGGTTTGACAAACCATGTGCCCAAACCATGCTAAGCGTGCGGAACTAGATAGATAGGTCTCCACAGTTTGTGCACGGTTTTCCAAACCGTGCTAATCGTGCAAAATAGGATAGAGGGATTCCACGGAGATTTGAACACCATTCATTGTGATCGATAGCCTAGATTGAATACCTTCTCTCCTCCCGGTAATTGGATTTCATCTCGTTGCTTCTCCCTTTCTTTCCATTATAAGTCAATGATAATTTTCACGGAGGATCTTCACTGTTTCAATAGATGAAAACAAATGAGTTGAGATCTATATCTAATAGTGTTGATATAGATGTAGTTTTACAACATCAAGATATATTGGATCTTAATTTTGGTTTTTGGATTTTGATACGATGGTCGATCGACGACATCTTGTTGCTCTGATTTTGGGGATTTTTTTTGGGATAACTTCTATCCATGAACCGAGGTAGGTGGTCTAAATTGAAATCCCATAGTCATCATTTATGATATGTGTGTTATTTTAGGATTTTTCAATATTCCATTGATAATTGAATTTCAAAATTTGGAGTAATTAGGAATATGAAATGGATTGAGTTGCCTTTGTGGTTTAATTAATGATTGAATAATGGAACACATGATGGGGATTGCCTAAATAGATCTCCTAGAGATTTTATTTTTTAATTAATATAATTAATTTAATTTGAAAATACAATTAATTGTGATAATTAATAATGTTCCCTGATTTTGAAAAATTAAAAATAATCGGGAGAATTTTTTATATGTCATAAGGTTGATCAAATATTATTAATTCTGAGAATTATTTACGGATTGTTGATATTTGAAATAAACAATTAATTTTGAGGAATTAATTATGGAATGAGAATTTTATTGATTTATTAATTAATTGATGAATTAAATAATCGGTCATGTGCTTATATAATTATTTAATTAACTAATGGCCTTTGAAATGTTTAACTAATCATTGAATTAATAAATAAGAAATTTTGAAAATTCATACAAATTAAAGAAAGATTAAATGGCATTGATTTTATAGTGATAGGAATGGATTCGTAGATAAATTAGAAGTTTGGACATTGACATGGTGATTGTCCCCAATATTTATCCAAGCATGAAATTATGGGGAGTTAGGAATGAGGCCTATACTGAAAGTGAAAAAAAGTTCTAGGCATGTTGACCTACACTCAATAAGATTTGGGTTTTTAGGCATGATGACATACACCCAATGAATGATAATAATGAAGGATGTTTCAACTAATATTTGTGGTTCCAGAAATATGACCTACACTAAATTAACATTAATAATGAATTATGATACAAATGGGAAACGTGGATTAAATTAGCCTAATGTGATGTTTAAATAATAAATAAGAATTTGATAACTGTTTAAATTAGGAACTGACATATTACTTCATAAAACATAATGCACTATCATTTGACTGGACTCATTTTAGACATCATAGGTGGTGTCCTACTAGGTTATACTCAAGCCCTATTCGGGCCACCTGATTGGAACTAGATAAAGTTTTGTTATTACAGGACATGAATGGTCAAGGATCTAGGATATGTTCCTGTGTGGGATTGGAGTGTAGGATAGAGAACCACATGCACATCAGAACAAGTTTTGGAGTTATTGTGTATTTACTTTGACATGAATTGTAGAAACATGGAACTTGGATTTTCCTAGCATGTTTTACCTTTCATTTGGGTATTTTATTATCTCTTTTTGACTATCATATTGCATGGTACTGTTATGGTTATTGATATTATTTTGTACCAGGTAATTGTTATTTTCTTCCTCTAGTGTTTTATTCTAACAAAATAGAATATAGTCTCCCCAAAAATAACATACCAGACCCTCGCTGCTAGTGGGCACCCTCTGGTGTATAAGGAGGCGTGATTGAGGGCATGTGTCCAACCAGATCGGGGAACCGTTCAGTGTCTCCAAAGTTGGGATGTCACATGGTGTTATCCTCACCTTACTACCGGTAAAAGAGATATGTTTTAAGGTTGGTTCACGTAACCGGATGAGAAATTATTAGATAATGTGTTGTTGATGATAGGTGTATCTGTAGACCTAAAGAATGTTAAGGAATTGATATATTAGAAACAACCCCACAATTGTGTTTAGATTATATTATTTATACATATATTAAGACATAATTTTAGCTTTATCTAGTATTTCTATTTTATATTAAAATTGTGGAATACACTAATGAAGTCGGAAGTTATTTCTCAGTTTTTAGACCAGTATGAAGATGTTTTTAATGGGGTGTAAATGAGGTTCACTATTGCTCCAATGTTTATCCTTTCAATGTAAGGGTTTGGTTATACTCTATTATATGGTTATTTAGGGTTTATGATTGGATCATTACTGATGTAGAAAAATTAGTTATATTATTTCGTGTCCTATCAACCACGTACCACTAAGTGGATACTTCAACCAAAAGAAAAGGTGATGGTATTCATAGTCCATAAATTAATGTCATAATGATACTATCTCATTGATAAGAGGAATGTTTTCTAGACATACCACAATATCCATTATTATATCATCACCCAGTTGGATATGTATATGAGGTATATGTATTGGTCTAGGTATATATAAATGTTTGACGATTAGATGAACTATGAAGAAAATTAATGCGATGTCATTGTAACTGATATTAGACTTAAAAGTAATTTTTCACAAAAGAATACTGATTATATATTTGATAAATAATTATTCATGATGATCGCGTAGGGTTATAAGAGTTTGGATGATTTCAAGGAACTGATATCCTTGAATTATTCCATTTTATTGTTCACAAAAATCCTTAACAAATAGGGTATTGGTTTTTAGGAATCCAACCCTGAATGTATTGTGATATGGGAATGAATAGGAGGTACTAACACAATACCTTGTGTGTCATTAGATGCTAATTATGTGACAAAATGTTGTGGAATATTTTTGGACCTTATTTCTATCAAATAATAACATATGTTATATTTCTATACCACTACGCTGATGTTTCATCCTACATAATGAAATATTTCTCACCACATCAGGTGTATGTTCTATTGGCCATGGATGAAGTGGTACATTGCTTGATTTGATTAAATATAGATTAAAAAATAATGGATAATGTTCCACGACTAGATTCTTGTTTTATATCACCATACACATCATGATAACCATTGAATATGAGGGGATGGAATTATAGAATTGTTTATTAATGATATTAGAATCCTAAAGGGGTCTTATAATATCTCGATGATAATTTATTAGCTAATTAATATTTCTCATTTACTGCCGATATATGAGACTAACTGAGTATATGTGAATCAATTTTTATACAAATTTTTTATATTTCACATAGATTTACTTACCTTATGAATTTCTTTTCATATGAAAAAACATTGTATGATATATTTTTGGAAGTTCACAATGAATGACTTTGAGACTTAGCTAATATTAATCACAACATAACATCCCTCGATAGATTTACTATATTACAAGATGATAGTTATATTGAATTATATTAATAAGAAATTCATTTTATATTTATATAAATCATAGTATGATAACCCATCCTTATATTAGACCACATGGAATCAACATTACTAAAAATAAATTTTTTTGTCTCCGTAAGAGTATCTATATGCAAGTCCATGTTGTTCAATATATTGTTTTCATGAGACTGGTGAGGTAACATTTATGAATCCTATAATTTTATAGGTTATCATAGCTTCAGCGTAGTAGACTCAGATGCAGTTGATCAACTATTTCAGTGCATAAATATAATATGTTTACCAAAAAAAATATTTATGGAGTTTCTTACATGTGAATTGGTTTATTTGAGATTGAATACTTGGTTAGGACAACATCACATGGGGAAGAATGGGAGGGTATCCCAATTTTTTTTCCTTTCAAGATCATCAACTGGGTTGGGAAAGACACATACAATCTAGAACAGAATTAATATTACCATTTTTTTTATAATTCATTTTATTTTTTAGAACTCTTTATATACATTCCCAATCCTACACAGTTCATCAAAAACGACTATGTAGCATTGGATCATGACAGGCCATATGTGGAGTCCCTAGAATATATTTTAATCCGATGTAATAAAATACATTTAAGGAATTTGGTACCACATAATTATATTATGATGTACCATGGATGGATCTATGAGAATACATGGTAGGATTTGGTAAAGGACCAAGCTAAATTGACTTATTTTTTTCTTTAGAACCTCTATAGAAAAATCATATTGATGAAAATATATTATAGGACGAGAAATGTTAAATTTAGGATTGAATCGATGTATGAGGTATATTAAGTTTAGGTTACACTATTTCAATTATTTTCTTCTCTGATATATGTTTTTATGATGACGGATCTTAGTAACAACATGTATTTATATTGGAGGTGGAAGATATATAGAAGGCGTTATGTTGTGGGTGATGTAATTCATCCATTGACTAGATGTTGGAATCCACCAACCATTTGGTTGAGTTTTTGAAGATCTATAGAATTCATTTCAACCCACTATCCAAATGCTTGTCCCAAAATAACACAACTCATTATTCACCATGCATTGACCAATTTAGGTTAATCCATGGTCTCTAGTGGTTCCAGTAGTCTTCCGGTGCTCCCCATTTTAGGGTTTTTTAATTACACCTATTATAAAGACCCAACCATAGAACATAACATAATGTTGAATTAAAGGAATAATTCACATTGAGGATCTTTTCAGGTTTAGAGTTTTAGAGAATTAGGACATAAATATTACACCTCAAATTATTACAAAGTAGACACTTCTACTCAGTTTCCATTTCGTTCATAAAATGAAAACTCTTAAAAAGAAACATGTCAAGTTCCATGGTTTAGATATCATGTCTTTCCTTGATCCCATCCTTGACCCTATTCATCTTTAAGTCATGTGGAAAACATTTCAATAGCTTGGGATGAGCATAAAAAGCTCAGTAAGTGATATACAAATATGGAAAGAATACATTTGTACATGTATACATATGATTCAATGAAATCATACTTTACTCATAAAACATAAGCACTTTAACATACCTCATGAAATCATAATATTTATGAATAACTTATAGAAATCATAAGACGTAATGTAAACTTGAGGCCTTCATAACATTCTTACGTAGGGAGTAACCCTCATGGTTACGTTTGGAATACCCATCACAGTATATTCCCTAAATCTCTTCAGAGAAACCTTAGCATTTAAATCCTTCATGTTACCCAATGCATTGGAGTGATATCACGATCTCACCCTCCCTTAGTTTATCATGGAACCACTCGACTTCATAAACAACTCCCAAGAACCATAACATAATTGTATCACATAAAACATGCATAAGGAAACAAAACATTTCCACATTTCAATCACACGATATCAAAAACACATTGATATAATCAAAATAGTATCAAAACAATATTCAATACAAAAATAAATGAAAATTAAATCATGGTATTTATTTTTCAATTAAAAAAATGGAATGGCTTGTAGAGAAATCTGAATTCAAATAATGGTCACGGCGGCGGAGAAGTTGTTGTCTCCATGTACATTAAAAAGAAACATACTTTTTTCGTTTAGTAAAACACTTAGTAGAGAAAAGATTAATTCTGAATAAAAGTAAAAGTGAAAGGGTTTCATACACCATATAAAAAAAGTTGTGTATAAAACAAAATATTCCTCAATGAAAGGAGATTGAGATGAAGTCCTGTAAAAAGACGGTATCCATAGATTAAGGATAAATCAATTACATAATTTATATATGAAAAATATAAATAAACCCAATATAAGTGGATATTAAGTGTAAAACAATCAGATCCATTCACACATATTCATATAATGACATATTCAAGGAGTACATGTTTAACTCAAAGTATTGAAATTGAGTTAAGAAGTTCACTTGCAAGAATTCGACAGCCTAACGACGTCACTTTAAAATTCACAAAATGAGTTGATCAGAGAAAATATGGTATCTAATCACTCGGACATAAAATTTACATCAATGAGGATATATAAGAACATATCCCAACACAATAAGATGCTAATTAAAAGACATAACAAAATAAGTCTTTTAAAAAGAGGAGGGTGAATGGTTCCCTTACCGATTTGGGTAACTTTCGAAACGTACACCCCATGAAAGATGGGTTATACAATGAATATGTAATTACCCATAAATTAAATTATATTACACACAGAATAAAATCATGGGCAGTACATACACCACCCAAAAATAAATAATGTCAAATGTATCATGAATATCACGGGAATAAATGTGAGATGAAAAATCCCTTACGAAAACTCGGCAGCCTAACGGCGCCACTTAAAACATCAAAAATAAGGTCTGATGAGATCAAATAGGGTATGTAATCATATGAACATAAAATGTAATGTAAGTGTAATATAAAATAACATCCCCCAATATAAGAGAAATTATCTTAAAGGAAATTACATAAAATAGAGTACTTAAAAAGAAAGAGAGAGGTAAGATCCCTTACCTCAAGTCCGACTTGTCTTGTTCCTTTTTTTATATTCCTAAATAATTAACATTGGTCAATTTAAAATTTCAAAAGTACCTCATTTAACGTTAATTATTCAATTAATATCACATATTATAATGTTATAATAATTATTTTATTATGTGAGTTCATATCCGACATTTTTGACGATGTTCTGTATATGAGTCAAAAATGAACTTGTTTGAAAAGAATTGTCCATGTAGTTATAAGTAAACCATTTCCATAATTGTGTTAAGGATTTAAATAACATATTTATCACTTATATATTCATTTTATACTATTCCATTACATTTGTATATAAAAAATGAAAGGCACCTTTCATGGAGACAGTAGGTCGTACGTACGCATGAACACCACTTTCATTTCTTTGTCATATTAATGTAATTAAAAATAAATGATAGATATATATATTATAACTCCAGAATTATATTCATCATTTAGATGTAATATATATCATATATATTCATTATATATATGTACTTATAACAGTATATAAAATTTGGATATAAGAAATGAATTGTACCGTTCATGGAGATGGTAAGTCGTACGTACGAATGAACACTTCATTAATTTATATTTCATAATTTAATGGAATGAAAAAATAATGATACATAGGTATATTATAATTATAGTATAATATCATATATAATATCATTAACTCTATCCTTTATACATCCCACAAATGGCATTAACGATTCAAATCACTTTGAGGGGGCGGTAGCCCGCACTTCCTAAAATGAAATTACCACGTTTACCCATTATGGAAACCATAAAGGTATAGCATAAATGAAAAATAATGAAGAATAATTAAAACATAAAAATAATTTATATATCATATATAAATACAATGAAATATTAATGGCCACCATGAGAGGTGTTAAAGAAGATTGAACAACCATCGTTTCGTGAGGTAGTAATTCCCCACCCACCAAAACAGTATGTTCTTTAACCATTAGATGGAGGTGTGTATAAGTGTAGCTATAATACTTCTCAAAATAATATCCTAGTATATTGATGATACTGGTTTTGTTTCAAAATAAATTAATATAAACAGTTTAGGGGGTTGGAGAAGCAAAATAAAACAAAAGAACATAAGAGAAGACATTACCTACAAATCTGGTAACTCTTTTTGATTTGAGCCCAAAGGATTCCTTGGAAATACTTCTGCCAAATGTGATTATTATAATAGTAAGAGAGGGATGTGGTGATACTATATATGTAGAGGTTGGACGAGCCAAGGGATTGAGATGTGTGGGTAAGGGGGTAGAGGTGGGGGCCTTTTATAAGAGAGAGGAGGGTCACTTTTGGAATGTCTTGGAATGTTAATTTATTATAAAATGATTTTCGGATTTTAAAGGTCCCAAAATGATATATTTAGAGGATAAGCTGATAAGGATTCGAAATAAACCCATAAAAAGGTTTCTAGCAAGTGTATGTCTTAGATTTTACCTTATCATTTCATTTTATTTAAATCGTTCAAAAATGAGGTAATCATTGCATCATCATGGTTTGTTAAAAAAATTCCATGATTTATGAAATATTTTTATCTTTATAATGAATATTTATAGTCAAAGACATAATTTATATAAACAAACCCATTTTTTTTACTTATGTGATACATACTTTGGTTATATTTTCCTTTCTTTAAAAAAATAATATAATAAAAGTTCACTATCACACTAAAGTGATTTCATGGGGTCACAAAGTTTGGAACAAGGCGTACCATGGTCGACCAAGACTCAAAAAAAGGAATTGAACAGAATTTGGGGTAATTTTATATTTTTTTGATGTTATTTTATTACCCTTAACTACCCAATTACTAATTAATCGTGATAATTAAAGATAACTAACATAGTTACTATTCATAATGTCAAAAAACTGAAGAGTCTTAATTACATAATTTGGATCTTCTGATTCCAAATATGGAAACAATTTTATCAAATTCCAAACACAGAAATTGCAGTATTTATTTTAAAAATATTTCCCATTTTCCAAAACCAAAGAATTGTTTTTATGAACAAAAATCTATCAAAATATTGATTTGTTTTTATATCCAATTTAAAACTGAAATTATATCCAATGACCAATATTGTATTAAATGATAAAAATATAATTCAATTACCATTTAAAATGAATTAAAACGATAATATTACTATATAATTAAATTATATGAAAAAGTAGTTTTGAAGTAAAATGCAATATTTTTCACTATTCATTAAAAATAAACATTTGTCAAAAAAATACCAAAAATTTATGATAAGTAAATATGATATTCCAAATTAAAAAATGATTCCAATTTTATGAAATTCAAAACATAGAATTTTCATTAATTTATTTTATAATTAATTTTCATTGTCAAAACAAATAGCGTGTTTTTATGAAACAATATCTATCAAAAGATTGACACTTGTTTATGTCGAATTTCAAAGTGAAATAAATTGTAATGTCCACCATTGGATTAAATGGTAAAAATATATTATAATTTCACTTTAAACCCAATTAAAAAGATAATATAACCATATAAATGAATTAGATTAAAAATAGGTTTTTAATTAAAATACAACATCATTCACTATTGGTTTGAAAATGTAGTTTATCGGAAAAATACCAAAACATACAGAAATTAAATTTTGATGTCCCAATTCTAAAGAAGGATTTTATTTTTTCAAATATAACATATTAAATTGTCATAAAGTTGATTAAAAAAATGGTTCTCCATTAAAAGGCGGTTAATGGACCTTCTAAAAAATATTAGAATATTTACGCTTAAAATTGGATTCCTTCACATTTTAGGCCTCTATGATTTTATTAATAAAAGTAAAAATATTTTACAACATATATAATCATTTTGTAGATAGCTCCATTCATTCCCGCCATTATAATGGCAAGGAGTTAACTACCATTTAAAATAATATTATTTTATTATTAGTGTCCAATGTAAGATTTCAAATAAACTAGTTGTTGCGTATTAGGTAAGCCATCAAGCATAGTGTTCCCTTTAAAGTAATATTAAAATTTTATTCCCAAATATTGATAAATATGAGAATGTCATATTCATTATTTACCAGGGACGTTACACCTTCCCCCTTTTGTGAATTTCATCCTCGCAATTTTAAAATTGGGCTCGAAAACTTCATTGAAATCCCCACATCGGAAAAGGAGTAAGTTAAACTATCACTTTAAAAGAAATAAAGAAAATAAAAAAGGTCACCTGAGAAAGCAGATACTATGATTCCATGAAAAAATGGATATGGTGGAGAAAACAAACAATAATGTTCTGATGGAATGTGATGGAAAAAATAATTTTAGGAGAAAGTTAACCACCTAAAAATCACAAACATGTGATGGGTTAAACAGTATTTGATTCCCCAATACGAAAATTTAACAGACAAATTTTTTTATTTATGTCACTTTTCATTGAGTAATCTATTTATGAGCTTAACTGAAACATAAGGAAAAATACTTAATTTTTTAGTAGACTTTCATCGCTTACAAGATTTTTTACACAAACCCATATTTTCTCCAAACGTTTAGTATTTAGGATGACTTGTTCACATTAAGAGTGCTATAATCATCTTCTAGAGAATCACCTAATCCACAAAAGATAACTATATATTTCAAATGTCTATAGACCTTATCCAAAACAAAAAAAGGTTAGTACAAAATTAGATAATCCGAAAAAGGATGATCCTTTATAAAAAGAAAATCTATTCTTAATCTCAAAAATTTTTCCAACCAATCCCAAAGTTCAACAAAGACCATTCGATAAACAATTGTCCATACAAATTCTTCGAAGTAAACCAAACTACGATTGAAACCCAAATCTCTGAAGGATTTGATCACTTAGTCTTCTAAGGTAAATCTTAACATTTATCTCCAAAAAAAATTAGTTTCTCTTAATGTATCATATTGAAATTTAATTTACCTAATAACATATCTTCCATGATAGGTTAATAATTTCCATAAATAACCAAAAATAAACTTATTCCCGATTCATAAGATCATCTAACTAAAAATAATTAGTCATACTAACCAGGGACATCACATAGTCATGTGGTAGGCAATAAATTCCAGTTGCACTTTGGTTGTGGGTTTGATTACCGTAGATTCGTCCGACGTGACGGGTTGTCACATGGTCTGCATGATGTCCTTTTTCCAAAACAATATAATTCATAAAATATTCCCCAAAAAGAGATAAAATCTTCAAAAATAACTATAACATAATTAACCTCAAGATTATCTCTTGCCTTTCATTTTCCATCATAACATATAGTAACACATAATTACCTCAAAAGTAAGGATCATATAAAACCTAATGGTTACCTTTATAATTATTAACTGAACATTCACATCGATTTGGTTATCTCGTACATGATGCATTAGAGAACTCACCAAGGTTCATGTGGTTAATCACGAGTCCTGATAGTTGGTTTAGGATAAACACAGATTTCTAATTGAATTTCCCATTTCATCCAGTCTCTTAATCAGAGAATCACCATAGTTTCCTTCAAACCCATTTTCACTTTGGTGCCTGCTAGATCCATCTATTTAATAAAACCAAAAATGTCAGTTTGAGTATATCAACAAAATCATCACATACTAATGAGGAAGATATACACTAAGATATACTTATCCATGTTATCTCAAACTCATTCCAACATTAAAAAAACAACGACGACTCTATCTAAAATCCTAACCATTGTAGTTATACACAACTTTTCACTCATGCTTAAACAATACTCTATCCTATAAAGTAATCTAAACTGACCTTTTAATACCAACTATAAAGACCCAGCCATATAACATTACATAATATTTAATTAAATGAATAATTCATATTGGGGATCTTTTCAGATTTAGAGTTTTAGAGAATTAGGACATAACTATTACATCTCACAAGATTAAAAATAGACACTTCTACTCAGTTTCCATTTTTTTAATTAAATATAAAATCTTAAAAAGAAACATGTCAAGTTCCATGTTTTAGATATCATGTCTTTCCATGGTCCCATCTTTGACCCTATTCATCTTTATGTATTGTGGAAAATATTTTCAAAACATGGGATGCGAATAAAAAGCTCAAGAAGGGATATAAAAATACAGAAAGAAAACATTAGTACATGTATACATAAAATTAAATGAAATCATACATTACTAATAACACATAAGAACATTAACATACCTCATGAAATAAAAATAATTATGAATAACTCATAGTAATCATAAGACGTAAAGGTAAGTTGAGTCTTTCATAACATTCTTACGTAAGGACTAACCCTCATGGTTACATTTGGAATACCCATCATAGTATATTCCTTAAATATATTCAGAGAAACCTTAGCATTTAACTCCTTCACATTACCCAATGCATTGGAGATCTATCATGGTCTCACTCACCCTTAGTTTCTCACAGAACTACCCGTCTTCATAAACAATTCCCATGAATCATACCATAATCATATCACATAAAACATGCATAAGGAAAAATAACATTTACACATTTCAATCAAAAGATATCAAAAACACATTGATATAATCAGAACATTATCAAAACCATTTTCAATACAAAAATAAAGTAAAATTAAAACATGCTATTTATTTTTCATTTTAAAAAAAGTTTTGGATATTAGAGGAATCTGAACTCAAATAATGGTCACAGTGGCAGAGAAGTCATTGTCGCAATGTACGTTAAAAAGAAACATACTTTTTGTCGTTTAGTAAAATTCTTCTTAGAGAAAAGATTACTTTTAAATAAATGTAAACGTAAAATAATTTTATACACCGTATAAAAGAATGTTGTCTATAAAACAAAATATAACTCAATGAATGGAGATTTAGACGATGTCCCGTAAAAAGACGGTAACCTAATATTAAGGATAAATCAATTACATAGTTTATGTGTGAAAAATATAAATACATTAAATATAAGTGGACATTAAGTCTAAAACAATTAGGATTATTTAGGCATATTCATATAATGGCATATTCACGAAATACAAGTTTAACCCAAAGGATTGAAATTGAGTTAAGAAGTTTCCTTGCAAGAATTCGACAGCCTAACGCTGTCACATTAAATTTCACAAAATGAGTTCATTAGATAGAAAATGGTATCTCATCACTCAGACATAAAATTTACATCAATATTGATATATAAGAACCTATCCTAACTTAATAATATGTATATTAAAAGACATAGCAATAGAAGAATTTTAAAAAGAGGAGGGTGAAATGTTCCCTTACCGATTTGGGTATCTTTCGAAATGTACACCCCTTGAAAGAAGGGTCATACAATGAAGATGTAATTACCCATAAATTAATGTATGTTAAACAAATAATACAATCATGGGTAGTATAAACACCACACAAAAGGAAACAGTGGAAAATGTAGCATGAATCACACGGGAATAAAAGTGAGATGAAAAATACCTTATGAAAACTCGGCATCCTAATGGTGCCACCTAAAACATCAAAAAAAGGATTAAAGAGATCAAATAGGGTCTCTCATAATATGTAAATAAAATTTATAGTACAAGGAATATAATATAACATCCCCCAATATAATAAAAATGTTCTTAAAGGAAAGGACATATAAGATAGTACTTAAAAAGGAAAATAGAGGTTGAATCCCTTACCTCATGTCCGACTTGTCTTGTTCTTTTCTTTATATTCCTGAATAAAAAACATTTTTAAATTTACAAATGATTAAGGACCTCCTTTAAATTTTATTATTCAATTCATATCACATATTCTAATGTTATAAATATTAGTTAATTATGTGAGCTCATATCAGACGTTTCTGTCGATGACAAGTATATGAGTCAAAAATGAACTTGTTTGTAAAGAATTTTCCATGTAGTTATATGTACACCATCTCCAGAATAATATTAATGATTTAAATATCATATATATATAGTATATATTCATTTTATACTATTATTTAACATGTGGAGATATAATATTATTTGCACTGTTCCTACAGATTGTAGGCCGTACATACGCATGAACGCTACATTCATTTCTTTGTCATATTAATCGAATTAAAACTAAATGAGATATATATATATTATAATTCCAGAATTATATTAATAATTTATATGTAATATATATCATATATATCCATTATATATATGTACTTATAATATTACATAAATTTGGAGACAAGAAATGAAATATTTCGTTCATGGAGGCGGTAAGTCGTACATACGCATGAACGCTACATTCATTTCTATTTCATAAATTAATGGAATGAAAACAAAATGATACATTGGTATATTATAATAAAATTATAATATAATATATAATATCATTAACTCCATCCTTTATAAATCCCACATATGGCATTAACGATTCATATCACATTGAGGGGGCAGTAGTCCACACTTCCTAAAATGAAATTTCCGCGTTTACCCATTATGGAAACCATAATGGTATGGAATAAATTAAAAATATAGAAGAATAAGAATAAAATAATCATAATATATATATCATATATAAATACAGTGACATATTAATGGCCACCATGATAGGTGCTAAACGATTATTGAACAATCATCGTTTCGTGAGCCGGTAATTTTCCACCCACAGAAACAGTATGTTCATTAACCATTAGATGAAGGTGTGTATATGTGTAGCTATAATATTTCTCATAAATATCATCCAAGTATATTTAATATATAGGTCTTGTTACAAAATAAGGGAATAAAATGTTTTTAGGGGGTTGGAGAAGCAAAATAAAACAAAAGAACATAAGAGAAGACATTACCTTCAAATCGTGTAACTCGTTTTGATTTGAGCCCAAAGGCTTCGTTGGAATACTTCAGCCCAATTTGAGGATTATAGGAGTAATAATGGGATGTGGAGAGACAATATGAGTAGAGGTTGGACGAGCCAAGGGTTTGAGAGGTGTGGGTAGTGGGGTATAGGTGGGGGCCTTTTATAAGAGGGAGGAGGGGCACTTTTGGAATGTTTTAGAAAGTTACTATTTTATTAAATGAGTGTCAAATTATAAAGGTCCAACAATGATATATTTCAAGGATAAGGTGATAAGGGTTTGAAATAAACCCATCCAAAAAGGTTTTTGACTACCGAAAGTCTTAGATTTTACCTTATCTTTTCATTTTATTTAAATTGGTCAATAATGAGGTAATCACTACATCATCATGGTCTTAAAAAAATTCCATGATGTAGGAAATATTGATAGCTTTCCAATGAATATTTATAGTCAAAGAAAGAATTTATTTAAACAAAACTAAATATTTTTAACATAGGTGATACATACTTTGGTTATATTTTCCTTTCTTTAAATAAATAATATAATAAAAGGTCACTATCACACTAAAGTGATTCCATGGGGTCCCAATGTTTGGAACAAGGCATCCCATGGTTGGCCATTACTCAAAAAACGGATTTGGACACAATTTGGGGTCATTTTATATGATTTTGATATTATTTTATTACCATTAACTACCCGATTACTGATTAATCACGGTAATTAAAGATATTTGACGTTGTTACTATTCAGAATGTCCAAAAAAAGAGTCTTAATTACATAATTTAGACCATCTGATTCCAAATATGAAATCAATTTTATCAAATTATAAACACAGGAATTGAAGTAATTATTTTAAAAATAAATCCCATTTTCTAAAACCAAAGACAGTTTTTTAATAACTAAAATATATCAAAAGATTGATTTGTTTTTATATCCAATTTCAAAGTGAATTTACATCCAATGACCAATATTGTAGTAAATGATAAAAATATAATTCAATTAAACTTTAAAACCCATTAAAAGGACAATCTAACTATATAATTAAATTAGATGAAAAAGTAGGTTTGAAGTAAAATGCAGTATTTTTCATTATTCATTAAAAATGAACATTTGTAAGAAAAATACAAAAAATTTATCCAAAGTAAATTTGATATTCCAAATTAAAAAATGATGTAAAATTTAACATATTAAAAACATAGAAGTTTCATTAATTAATTTTATAATTAATTCTTGATGTCAAAACAAATAGGTTGTTTTTATGAAACAATATCTTTCAAATGATTGACACTTATTTATGTCCAATTTAAAATTGAAATTAATTATAATGTCCATCATTGTATTAAATGGTAAAAATATATTCTAATTGAAATTTAAAACCAATTAAAAATATAATGTAACCATAAAAATAAATTAGATTAAAAGGAGGTTTTGAATTAAAATACAACATCATTCATTATTCATTAGAAAATGAACTTCATCGGAAAAATACCAAAACATACTGAAAGTAAATTTTGATGTCATACTTCTAAAGGAGGGTTTTATTTTATGATAAATAACATATAAAATTGTGAAAAAGTGGATTTCAAAAAATACTTTCGCCATCAAAAGGTGGTTAATCGACCTTTTAATGAATATTAGATTATTTACCCTTAAAACTGGATTTATTCGCATTTTAAGCCACTAAAATTTATTAGATAACAGTAAAATTATTTGAAAAACATATATAATCATTTTCTAGTTCGTTCTTTTCATTCCCGCCATTACAACGACTAGGAGTTAACTACCATGTAAAATAATATTATTTTATTATTAGTGTGCAACGTAAGATTTCAAAGAAACTCGTTGTTGAGTATTGGGTACGCCATCAAGCATATCATTCCCTTTAAAGTAATATTAACAGTTTATTCACAAATATTTATAAATATGAGAATTTCATATTCTTTATTTACCCGGGATGTTTCATCCTTCCCCCCTTTGGGAATTGCGCCATCGTAATTTTAAAATTGGGCTCGATAACTTTATTGAAATCCCCACATCAGAAAAAGAGTAAATTAAACTATCACTTTAAAAGAAATAAAGAAATGTAAAAAGATCACCTGATAAAACATATACTAGGATTCCTTGATAACATAGATATGATGGAGAAAACAAACCATCGAGTTCTGATAGAGAGAGATGGAAAAAATGTGTCTAGGAGAATGTTATCCACCAGAAAATCACTAACATATGATGGGTTAAAGGGTATTTTATTCCCAAGTAGGAAAAATCGACAAACATCTTTTTTGTTTTATGTTACTTTTCAATGAGGAATTTATTTATGAGCTTAACTAAAACATAAGGAAACATACTTACTTTTCGTGTAGACTTTCAACTCTTACTATATTTCTTACACAAAACCATATTTTCTCCATAAGGTGAGTATTTAGGATTACTTGTTCACATTAAGATCACTACAATAAACTTCTAGAGAATTACCTGATCCACAAAAGAGAACTATATATTTTCCACATCTTTAGACCTTACCCAAAACCAAAAACGGTTAGTACAAGATCAGAAAATCCCCAAAAATTATAATCCTTTATAAAAATAAAATATATTCTTAATCTCCAAAATTTTCCCAACCAAACACAATGTTCAATAAAGTCCATTCGATAAACAGTTGCCCATAAAATTCATCAAAGTAAACCAAACTAAGATTGAAACCCAAATATCTAAAGAATTTAATCGCATAGTCTTCGAAGGTAAATTTTAACATTTATCTACAAATAACATCAGTTGCTCTTAAAGTATCATATTGAATAGTAATTATCCTAATCACATATCTTCCATGATAGGTTAATAATTTCCATAAATAACCCAGAATAAAGTTATTTCCAACTCATAAGATAATTTAACTAAAACTAATTTGTCGTACTAACCAGGGACTTCACGTAGTCCAGTGGTAGGTGATAAATGCCAGTCGCACTTTAGTTGTGGGTTCAATTCCGGCAGCTTCGTCCGACGTGACGGGTTGTCACATGGTCTGCATGTTGTCCGTTTTCCATAACTATATAATTCTTAAATCATTCCCCAAACAGAGATAAAATCTTTAAAAATAACCATAACATAATTAACCTCAAGTTTATTTCTTGCCTTTCATTTTCAATCATAACATATAGTAACCCATAATTACCTCAAATGTAAGGATCATATAAACCCTAATGGTTACCTTTATAATTATTAAATGAACTTCCGTATCGAGTTTGTTATCTCGTAAATGATGCATTAGAGAACTCACCAAGGTTCAAGTGGTCAATCATGACTCCTGATAGTTGGTTTAGGATAACCATGAGATTTCACATTGAATCGCCCATTTCATCCAGTCTCTTAATCCGAGAATCACCACAGTTTCCTTCAAACCCATTGTCACTTTGGTGACAACAAGATTGATCTATTTACTAAAACCAAAAATGTCAATGCGAGTATATCAACAAAATCATCACATACTTATGAGTATGATAAACACTAAGATATACATATCCAAGTGATCTCAATCTCATTACAACATTCAAAAATAACAATTACACCATCTAATATCCTAACCATTGTGGTTATACACAACTTGTCACTCATTCATAAACAACAATATATCCTATAATGTTATCTAAACCGAACATTGACACAAACTATAAAGACCGAGCCTTATAACCTTACATAATATTGAATTAAATGAATAATTCACATTGAGCATCTTTTCAGGTTTAGATTTTTAGAGAATTAGAAAATAATTATTACATCCCACAAGATTAAAAAGTATACACTTGTACTCAGTTTCCATTTTTTTCCATATAATAAAAACTCTTAAAAGGAAACATGTATTGTTCCATGTTTTAGATTTCATGTCTTTCCTTGATCCCATCCTTGACCCTATTCATCTTTAAGTCCTAACATTTCAAAAACATGGGATGAACATAAAATGCTGAGTAAGGGATAGAAAAATACGGAAAGAAAACATTAGTACATGTATACATAAGATTCAATGAAATCATACATTACTCATAAAACAAAATAACTTTAACATACCTCATGAAATCATAAGATTTATGAATAACTCATATAAATCATAGGATGTACCAGTAACATGAGGCATTCATGACTTTCTTACGTAGTGAGTAACCCTCACGGTTACGTTTGGAATTCCCATCATAGTATATTACCTAAATAATTTCATAGAAACATTACCATTTAACTCCTTAGCATTACCTAATGCATTGGAGAGTTATCACGGGCTCACCCACAGTTAGTTTATCACGGAACCACCCGTCTTCATAATCAATTCCCAAGAACCATAACATAATCGTGTCACATAAAACATTCATAAGGAAACATAACATTTCCACATTTCAATAAAAATATATAAAAAACACATTGATATAATAAAAAAATTATCAAAACCATTTCCAATACCAAAATAATATAAAATGAAAACATGTTATATATTTTTAAATTAAAAAATATTATGTCTTGTAGAGGAAGATGAACTCAAATAACGGTCATAGTGGCAGAGAAGTCGTTGTCACACGTACATTAAAAAGAAACATACTTATTGTCGTTTAGTAAAAAGCTTCATAGAGAATAGACTCCATTTGAATAAAATTAAAATTAAAAGTGGTTTATACACTGTATAAAATAATGTTGTGTATAAAACAAAATATATCTCAATGAATGTTGATTGAGACGATGTCCTGTACAAAGACGACATCCTTAGATTAAGGATAAATCAATTGCATAATTTGTATGCGAAAAATATTAATACACCCAATATAAGTGGATATTAAATGTAAAACAATCTGATACAATCACACACATTCATATAATGACATATACATGGAGTAAAATTTTTACCCAGATGATTGAAATTGAGTTAAGAGGTTCCCTTGCAAGAATTCTCCAGCCTAACGGCGTCACTTTCAAATTCAAAAAATGAGTTGATGAGAGAGAAAATTGTATCTCAACACTCAGACATAAAATTTACATCAATAATTATATATAAGAACATATCCCAATATAATAATATTTAAATAAAAATACTTAACAAAATAATACTTTTAAAAAGAGGAGGGTGAAAGGTTCCCTTACCGATTTGGATAACTTTCGAAACATACACCCCATGAAAGAAGGGTCATACAATGAAGATGTAATTACCCATAAAATAAATTATATTACACACAATATACAATAATTGGATGTAAATACACCACAAAAAAGTAAAAGTGGCAAATATAGCATGAATCTCACAGGAATAAAAGTGAGATGAAAAATCCCTTACGAAAACTCGGCAGCCTAACGGCGCCCCATAAAACATAAAAAAAGGATTGATGAGACCAAATAGGGTATCTCATCATTTGAAGATAAAATTTACATTATATTTAATATAAAATAACATCCCCCAATATAAGAAAAATGAGATTAATGGAAATGACATAAAAGAGAGTACTTAAGAAGAAAGAGAGAGGTAGGAGCCCTTACCTCAAGTCTGACTTGTCTTGTTCGTTTCTTTATATTCCTGAATAATATACTTTGGTCAATTTACAATTTCCTAAGTAAGTAATTTAATTTTTATTATTCAATTCATATCACATATTATAATGTTATAATAATTAGTTAATTATGTGAGTTCATATCAGACGTTTTTGTCGATGTTCAGAATATGAGTAAAAAATGAACTTCTTTGAAAAGAATTGTCCATGTAGTTATAAGTACACCATCTACAGAATAGTATTAATGATTTAAATATCATATATATCCAGTATATATTTATTTTATACTATTCCCTAACATTTGGAGATACAAAATGAAATGCACTGTTCAGGGAGACGGTAGGTTGTACGTACGCATGAACGCTAGTTTCATTTCTTTATCATATTAATGGAATTAAAACTAAATGATAGATATATATATTATAATTAAAGAATTACATTCATCATTTATATGTAATATATATCATATATATCTATTATATATATGTACTTATATTATTACATAACATTTGGAGATAAGAAATGAAATGTACAGTTCATGGAGACGGTAAGCTGTATGTACGCATGAATGCTACTTTCATTTATATTTCATACTTTAATGGAATGAAAACATAATTATACATAATTATATAACAATTAAAGTATAATATCATATATAATATCATTAACTCCATCCTTTATACATCCCACATATGACATTAACGATTCAAATCACTTTGAGGGGTCTGTAGTCCACACTTCATAAAATGAAATTACCGCGTTTACCCATTATGGAAACCGTAAAGGTATGGAATAAATGAAAAATAAAGAAGCATATGTAAAACATAAACATAATATATTTATCATATATAAATACAATTACATTTTAATTTCCTCCATGAGAGGTGTTAAAAGAACATTGAATAATCATTGTTTCGTGAGGCAGTAATTTGCCACCCACAGAAACAGTATGTTCATTAACCATTAGATGGAGGCGTGTATAAGTGTAGCTCGAATAATTCTCAGAAACACCTCATAGTATATTTAAGATACTTGTGTTAATAAAAAATAAAGGAATAAAAAGTTTTTATGGGGTTGGAGTTTCAAAATAAAACAAAGGAACATAAGAGAAGACATTACCTTCAAATCGGGTAACTCTTTTTGATTTGAGCCCAAAGGCTTCCTTCGAAATACTTCTACCAAATTTTAGGCTTCTAGGAGTAAAGGAGGGATTTGGAGAGACAATATGAGTAGTGGTTAGAAGATACAAGGGCTTGAGAGGTGTGGGTATGGGGGTAGAGGTGGGGGCCTTTTATAAGAGGGAGGAGTGTCACTTTTGGAAAGTCTTGGAATGTTACATTATTATAAAATGAGTCTCAGATTTTAAAGGTCCAAAAACGATATATTTCAAGTATAAGGTGATAAGGATTCAATATCCACCCATCCAAATGGTTTTTGACAAGTTTAAGTCTTAGATTTTACATTATATTTTCATTTTATTTAAATCGTTCAATATTGAGGTAATCACTACATCAACATGGTGTCTTAAAAAATTACATGTTGTAGGAAATCTTTTTATCATTACAATGAATATTTATTGTCAAAGAGAGCATTTATATAATAAAAAGTAAAATTGTTTTACTTAGGTGATACATACTTTGGTTATATTTTACTTTCTTTAAAAAATAATATAATAAAAGGTCACTATCACACTAAAGTGACTCCATGGGGTCCAATGTATGGCACAAGGCATCCCAAGGTCACCCATGACTCAAATAAAGGATTTGGACAGAAGTTGGGGTCATTTTAAATCATTTTGATATTATTTTATTACCCTTAGCTGACTTATTATTAATTAATCACGATAATTAATGATAATTGACGTTGTTACTATTCATTATGTCCAAAAACAAAAGAGTCTTAATTACATAATTTGGACCTTCTGATTCCAAATATGGAATCCATTCTATCAAATTCTAATCACAGAAATTTATGTAATTATTTTAAAAATAATTCATATTTTCCAAAACCAAAGATGGGTTTTTAAGAAGTAAAATCTATCAAAAGATTGATTTGTTCTTATATCCAATTTAAGAGTTAAATTACATCCAATGAACAATATTTTATTAAATGATAAAAATATAATTAAATTAGACTATAAAAAAATTATAAGGGAAATATAACTATATAATTAAATTAGATGAAAAAGAATTTTTGAAGTAAAATGCAGTATTTTTCACCATTCATTAAAAATGAGCATTTGTGAGAAAAATACAAAAAACAATTATCCAAAGTATATTTGATATTACAAATTCAAAATGGATGTCAATTTTACAAAAAAAAAATGAATTTTCATTAATTAATTTTATAATTAATTCCTATTGTCAATACAAAAAACCCATTTTTATGAAACAATATCTATCAAAATATTGACACATGTTTATGTCCAATTTCAAAGTGAAATTAATTATAATGTCCACCATTGTATTAAATAGTAAACATATATTATTATTTCATTTTAAAACCAATTAAAAATATAATCTAACTATATAAATAAATTAGATTAAAATGAGGTTTTGAATTAAAATACATCATCATTCATTATTCATTAAAAATGAACTTTATTTTAAAAACACAAAAACCTACAGAAAGTAAATGTTGATGTCCCGATTGTAAAGATGGATTTTATTTTGTCAAATATAACATATAAAATGGTAAAAAAGTGGATTCAAAAAAACAGTTCAACCTCAAAACGAGGTTAATCGACCTTTTAAAAAATATTAGAATATTTACGCTTAAAATTGGATTCATTAACATTTTAAGCCTCTATCATTTATTTGATAAAAGTAAAAGTATTTGAAAAACATATATAATCATTTTGTAGTTAGTTCTCATCATTCCCGCCATTACAAAGACTACATTTTACTACCATTTAAAATAATAATATTTTATTATTAGTGTACAATGTATGATTTCAAAGTAACTAGTTGTCGCGTATTGGGTATGCCATCGAGAATAGAATTCCATTTAAAGTAATATTAAAATTTTATTCACAAATATTATTAAATATGTGAATGTAATATTCTTTATTTACCCAGGATGTTACTCATAATGTGATTTTAGTCTCAGTTTCTTTATAAAACATAACACCAAATTAAAATCTCAACATACATATTTGAAATTTCAGTCCTCCATTATTGGTCCTATAGAACACTCAGCCCCCCCAGGGAAATTTATCATTGAAGTTATCCAGGGATTCTAGAATTGTATGAAATTTTTATATTTACTAAAACATACTATTCTTATTTGACATTTCTGCATATATAAATATATATAGGACCTCAGGGTTATATTTTAATCCCATGGATGTCTCTAACGTTTATTTTATATCAGTGTTATACCTATAAATATGATGAGATATCATGATCAAATCAACATTAGCCATAAATAATTTATTTTTTTATGAGTATTTGTTTATGAATAATATTCATATACAACATCATGATGGTGGATTGATTGTGAAAACATAATACATTAATGATCCCTTTCTATATGGGTTATGTCATAGATGAGTATATGGCTTCGCTTAGACCAAAGCTTGATTCCACAAGAATATTGGTCCTTTGTGGGTATTTCACTAATGAAAAATCACCAAGTGACCAACTTAATATTTAATCAAAAAAAATACTTCATTTTCTATAATCTAAGAAGGGTGAATCAATGGGCATTGGTTTTACCAATGTTTCGTAATTATAATTGAAGGATAATTGTTTATTTATAATCAAATCAACTACAAATCTATTGAATTTGTGTCATATCCTTCGTTCATCATCAAAATGGGTTTCTTTGTAAGAATCCTTTTTGTTAGTAATTATAGAACATTACATTACTATATTGAATCCCCTGGGTGTACTCTCTAAAAATCATTCCTAATGAACCATAATCTGAGTTAAGAATCCTTGAAAAGTGATCTAGTTCTATGTGGGTGTGTAATGTGACTTTTTCATTGAACCATAAGGAACATTGGATTTATTTATCAGAAACATTAATATAGAATTTTACATTCTATTGAGGACTCTTATATTTATATTTTTGTAAATTATGGAGTATTTTGATTCCATACCACATTTTCTATTCTTGATATAGATCGTTTGTGGTTGTGTGATATCCCATGAAAAAGATTTTGATTCTTTAGTCCATGAATATAAATGTATATTTTATACCATGATTGATGATGATAACATGCATTTCTTCATTCTACTATTTCTCTCACGATAATGTACTATGATTTTGCATGTATTATATTTGATATAATTTTTCTTACCATTCTATTGATGGATGTTATTGGTGTATGGATCATTTATATTATCATGTTTTGATTATCCCTTATAAGATGATAATGGACCAATTGTGATGATTGAGAAGATGCCTATGAGCATAGAGTGGGGGAATGATGGTATGGAGGAATGTACATAGGAAGTTCCTTTAAGGAAATGATAAGTTGGTGGCCTGACATAAGGCATATATGGGGTATGATGACCCATTGGACTGACCTGTGAGGGATTCAATGTATTATAAAATGAAAGCCTAGCCAAAATTGATTACCAGAGAATAAAAATGACATGTTTACATGAATTGTTGCTTTTTTATCACATCTGATATCCTATGAATATTCTTTTATCATAGAGAGTAATTATGTATTTTCATGGATTTTACATTCTTGGTTATCACACTGGTATCTTCATACACATTAATTTTATTCCTAGGAAAAAAATAATAACATAGTGAAATTGATAAGGGATCATTTTTTCTAGCCATTGTGTTTATTTTTCAACCCATATAGGTAATATCAATGTTCCTCAAAACATTTTATATAGTGATGTAGTTAACTAAAATGGTACTCAACTAAATAGTTCATCTTTTGAACATAGGATGAGTAGAAAACAAAAATATACTTTGCATAAGCCCAAATAGGTTACCATTTTATATCCATTCACTGCTTTTGTGGTTGAACATTCTTCAATAGGTTTATGAATATTTCATTTATTAATCATATTCTATCAATATCATTTTATTTATGTAAATCTAATTATTGTATATATATATTTTATTTCTGTTCATTTTTATTTCAATGACACAAAAATTAGGATTTATACTCGATATTGATGACATTTAGAACCAAATAATAGATTTTATCGTCATGAATATGGGTAAGTGAATATGAGGTAATTTTGATATCCAACTCAAACATGATTTTTTAGTTTTTCAAATTATAGTTTGATCATATTAATTAGGAATATTTCCTTTTTATACAAAGAACTTGTGTCAAATATTTGTTAATCTGTATGCTAATTCTTTGAAACTATGGACATAAAATGTTTATTGAATTATAAATGTTTCATTATCATTTAATTATCGATTTCCATAAAATCTACTATATACAAGATATGATTTTTCATTATAAGATTAATTAGTGAGATTTTATATAAAATCAATAATTCATTATTGATTATAAATTACTCAATTGATCATATGTGATACCAATCATAAAAAATACGAAAACATATATTATTTAAGAAAATACATTTATATAATAAAATTATAACAAAAAACTATTTGATTAGTTCATTTCCATGTGTATGGTTTGAGGGATATAAAAATATAACATTTCATATAATGGAAACAATGTTAACCTTATGTCCAACAAATTACATTGTCTCATACATCATATGTATTGTCATGAATTATATATAAAATTTTACATTTTATATAGTTAATGTGGTTGAATATATAAAATCCGACATACCTGTATCACATGAGTGAATTTTATATCATGAAATAACACCCAACTATTGTTAATCATAGCTTATAATTATATTACATGACTTTATATGATGACCACTAACTATGTAAAACATTAAAATTTTTCACTAAGTGATTATTTGTAAAAAAAATTCTTTTTTAAAGATATTACACAAATTAAATAATTATAATTCAAAAAGTTACATCAATTGAAAAATAATTATATGTTATATGGTCTAATAATTTATATAATATGAAAAATATTTATGATATATATATATATATAATCCACTCCACCATGTATCCATTATCAAATGACTTTAGATGAAATGTGTGTGAATACTAAACTAATTTTTTCAAATGGTAAACCACATTGTAATTTTTATCTACTAAAAATTTCATTATATGTAAAATATAATTAATGAATCTAATCATTTATTATATTTGAAGAAGATTTTAACTATATATGAGATGTCTGATTCATAACATACTAAATGGATCTATTATAATCAAATTTGATATCTATATTTTTTTTATTTAGGACATCCTATTTTAAAGTAATGAATTTTATTGAACTAAAAATATTATCAATGAAATCTATTGATGAAACATCTTATATAAACAAATATTGTTTGAACATTTAAAGGATTAAAATTAATTGGAATAGAAACTATAGGAGTTGAATGATATTTTGATTTCAATCATAGATGAATAGTCATGGACATATTTATGGGGTTTAAAAGTAGTATATTGAGGTTAAATATTTGAATAAATTAACTTTCATTTTTTAAACAATTTTTAAAGTAGGGAGGAAGAGGTGAACAACTCTTGTATCCCCTTGAGAATTTATGGATGCAATAAAAGTTATGGTTACTAACCCGCTCTAAGAAACCCCTGTATATATTTTCTATTGGTGGGAATGAAGGACTATATATCCCAACAGAACATATTTATGGACTACCAGACATATTATATATTACCTTGAATACTTTTAAATAGGGATATGTTTAAAATTTTAATTTCTCTAATTTTTTTGTCTTCTACAAAATATAAGGCGTGGGTCCTATCCATTATATTACATTAACTATTGTATATTTTTATACTATTTATAATTTAGGAAGGGTTTAACACCATAATAATACTAAATGTAAATAATAATTAAAATTTATATGTAACTTCTTATGATTAGTGTTTTGGATGTGTGGGTAACTTTTTGTAACAATACTGAGTGAGTTATGCGGAAGATAGAAGTTACATTAGCTGTATCTGAAACCGATTACAACTTTGGATGAATGTACCAATATTTCTCAATGAATTTATGAGCATGTGTGAGATCATTCATTAATTATCTTTTCACTAAATATTTCCATATCTTATTGGGGTTTCAATTCACATGTGATTTCATGAGTTAACTTATGATATATAGGGACTTTTTATGTGAGGATATATATAGCATAGTGATCATATTGTATTTTTCAACTAACAATATTTTTCAACAAGTCATTGAGAAAGTATATATATATAGATGGGTTCCTCTGTAATGGAAAATAAGAAATTTTTAGTAGTCATGAATGGAATAAGGGAATAATATAGAGAATATCCACTCATGGTATACTACTGAACCAATATTACATGTCTGTAGGTTATTTCTCTACACTACTGAAATGATAATTATATGGTCTCTTTAACTATGTGTTACAACATTAATACAATATAATTCATTGAAAATTAAAATATTTCAATCATAAAACACTTAAAATGATCACTCTCTAATATATTACAAAATAAATAATATAATATTTTAAATTTAATATAGTGGTGTGATAATTATCCACACCAAGAAACTGTATACCCTTTAAATTTAATGAACATGTGTAGATTCTAACATAAAAAAGAAAAATTATATCAAATGACCTGAGGATTAGTGGAAACCATCAAAATTTGATCATAATGAACAATCATATGGAATAAAAACAACCTCATAAAAAGACTAGATTGTCTACATATTCCCTGAATCATTTCAAAAGGAAACTCTTCCATCACCGAGATACATAACACCTAAACAAGATAGAAATATTTAATGATATTCCAAGTATATAGAATTACTATATATGGTTTGAAGAAGAATATCATTGTAAAAAAGGATTACCATAAAAATATAGTTCAATAATTACCTGATAAAAAAAACTATTGCCATCTATGATAATATCAAAAGAACTAGTATTTACTACATAGAAAATCCTTGTCCAAATAAAACTCATCCTCATGAAAACTCAACTATTAAAAATCCTCAAACATGAATCAATATGTTATATGATCGAATAAATGTTCTAATATTCATAGACACTATTCTACACCCATGATATCAAGCCCATATTGGTGCACCAAGACCTTTAATCAGGATGTTTTTTGATAGATATCCTAGCGAAATGATAAAAATTACTTTCTTGTGATAATCTATATAATAAATAATACTATACCATCCACCAGGGAAATGATCTATGATATCATTATTGAAAAAATATCAAAAAAAAAATCAAAAAATATCATCATTGTAGTCACACATCCAATGAAAAAACTAACAAATAGTGATTTTAGGATTCTATAATTCATCTAATTACAAATATAAAAACTCATATATAATAATTGTAATTCCAAAAAAACACTCAAATTTTAAAAGAGGGAGTATATATGATAAAATACTTCATGATATAGCAACTAAAAATCAATATATATATATATGTCCAGATAATTCACACAAAAATTAATCACTCATAGATTCTCTGGAAGAATTTATTTAATGTACGAGAACTCAACTCTGTTAATAGAAAAACAACCTCCTCATTATCACTGGTGATGGATAACATGTAATGACCACATGATCCTCTACTATAAGATATAATCCATTTTTATGATCACCTTATATAAAAATATTACTCAAATAAAACATGACATCTATACTAGGCTCTACTGAGAGGGCTTCAGAATGAAGCTCCTGAGAAAAAAACCATTCAATGATCATTATATTAGGAATGTTCAAAGAGAATCCATCCTATAGATCAGATAAATTTGCGTACTACACATAAACATTGATAATGTATTCATGTAAATAAAAAATATCATCAATCATGAAAATCCATAATTTTAATGATTTTATTGATCTTACAAATCCTATTCATTTATTCCTCTTCCTAATGAGTAATTTGGTCACATTGAAATAATGGGAAACGATGATTCAGAAATTCATGGATGGGGACCATTAACAATGTATGAGGAACTTTGACCTTTAACAAATTGAGGAATCCCGGAAGATGAAAATATTGTAGATGAAACTCATAAATTATGAATAGAGAAATCTAAGAAATCATATAAATTAATAGACTTTATCTTATCTTGAAAAAACTATTGGGGGAATATTATAGATACATAACACATAAAGAAAAAAATTTCTATAGTGAAATATATTAAATAATGTCTAACCTTAAAAGATTGTAACATTTCTGAATTAAAACTCACTTATGAAAACCCATATAAAACATTCATATTTCATTTCCAAATTACCAATTATTTCTTCATTCTAAATATAATATTATAATACATAATAAATCTCTTGGATGGATAAAACTAAATAATAGACAAAAAACAAAATCAACATCAATTAATGAATCATAAAAAAAACACATGAAACCCATTTGTTTAAACTTTTGACATCCTATATTAATTTACACACAACCCTTTAACATGTCTTATTACATTTGAAATTTTGGAAATATACATGTTTATATATTATTACATCACAGAAAAATTATTCATATTCTCAAAAAGTTCAAAATATTATTTCTTGATAAATAAATCAAAATAATATTATTAAAAAAAAAATTACACTCAATATATACTAATGAGAACGAAATATTTCATACTTTTCCCTTTTATCTAGAATTAAAAGCCAAATTTTATTTTTAAATTTATTTTCTTATATAGAATATTAATTTATTAATTTTAGTACATTTAATAAGACATATAATCAATTAAAAAATAATTTAACAATACTATTTTTTGAACTAATAAAACCTTCTTTACACAAAAATAAACTCATTAACCTTATACCAAAAAAATACAAACGTCAATAATTCAATATATACCAAATTCAAATTCAATCATTGAATCATAAAAACATTCGTAAAAAACACAAAAAAGTTAAATATCTTACAATGTGTATCACTCAATCAAATTATTTCATCACTAAAACTACATTATATTACATCAAATGAAGGGTAAAATATATTTGAATCATTATGCATAACAAGTGGGGTAAGAAACTATATCAGGGGAGAAAATAATTATACATGGTTTCTAACACATATGATAAACCCTGAATCAATCATGCACCATGTATGATCCCATATTTTAAGGAGAATGTTTCTCTATGAGTCTCTTATTAAAGCCATGGTTTCCATGTCATGATCGGAGAAGGAGAGCCTTGGATGGGGATTATTACCTAATGTTTAGGGATGTATGATTTTTTGGATTAATTTTGTCTTGTTACAAATAGTGATATGTGTAAAAATGGGTTATTAGCATGTTTTGGGGCTTTAAAGGTGGTTCTGAGAGATAAAGGAAAATGAGATTAAAATTGAACTATAGAACATTTTCACGACATATAAAGAGATGAAAAATCATGTAATTTTTCATTGGTTTTAATAAAACAAATTTGAGGGGATGGGTCTTTCAGAAATTACAATTGAAAAAAATTACACATCATGTAACTATATTAAGAAATGTGTAATGTATTGTCTTGATATTATAAAATTGTTGTCTGGAAGATTTTTTTCATAAGACACTACAACTCATATACTATCGACACAGGGTGCCTCTCCAAAGAATTTTGGAGTGCCATAACCCTGTTCGAACATCCCTCACATGTGTTCAATCCATGGTATGTAAATTTGGTACAATTTCCTCCTTCATCCATTTGTTTATCCATCTATCATAGTGAAATACTTTATCCAATTATGTTGTTGGTTTTGATATTAATCAATAATTGAACTATGAACCCATTTTCATTCATATTCACCTTCATCCACATGGGTTTTTGTTGTAGGAAGAATGTTTTATGAACATTAGTATAAATTAGGGGTTGGAAATTGAAATCCAGTCATTTGATAATTTTACAGTTATAAAATATCATTATTCCACCTTTTTTGTCAAAATTTCAATTATTTTCAATACAAAATATTTGAGCATCAAGTTTTTGGATGATTTGGACATCTTTAGATGTATTTTTCTAACATTATATAACAAAACACTAGAAAAGGATTTGAAAATGCACTAGAATAGGGAAGGGGAACATCTACGCCTATATAGGTTGGTAGTTGGAGTTTTACTATTTGTTCAGGACATGGAATGGGATGTGTTACCCTAGTTCATGACCAAAAATACAATGTATGGGATATAGCTATGTATAGTTATATTAGACCCTATGGAAGATGGATAATTCAGTTCCACATTATGAAAAATACTCTGACTAATGTGGATGTAGGACCATATACCATCAGATATATGATTCTTGTATCAATAACCATGTCTTTGGTTTTTTTGATAAAGTAGAACCAAATTATATTCTATAAAAAATTTTCTAAATATTTTATTCTTAGAAGTGGAAATCATAAAGGTTTTTTAACCATTGACACATCGTTTTGAGTGCGGTTAGAAAATATCAAACAATACATGGCTTGCTATCTTGAAATTTGAGGATACAATTTTGTTATGGAACCCATCATTTTTTAAGTCATTAGATTTTACTTGATTCATCATATGGATTAGGTAGTCATTTTCTACGAACATAACAACTATTATAATAGGAGAATAAAATTACTATCTATAGAAGGAAGTAACTTTTCTTACCTGGGTGAGTGGGATCTGTAAGCTGGTCATGCAAGACCAATCTAGTGTATATTAGATTATCTAATGGCTCAGATAGTGTTTTTTCTCATCGTAACGGTGAATTTAACAATATTCATTGCCACTTTTGGAATAAAATTTTGTGTTTTTTCCCTAATGAGTTCTATAGATTACTACCCGAGTGAGTGGATGAGTTCACAATTGAGTTGGTTCTCAAAGAATAGAAAATTTCTATCCCACATTATAGAATTTCACCAGCATAGATTCATGAGTTGATGGTTCTATTGGATGATCTAGATTGTAAAGGCTCCATGTGGTTTGGTATATAATTGTGGCATCCAATAGTTCTATTCTCTGCAATGGTAGATATATTTTTCACTTATGTGTTGATTATTAGAGATTGATATAATGAAAAATAAGAAAATGATATCCTCTTATGTACATTGATGCACTTTTTGATTAGTTGAGAGTTTCTAACATCTTATAGAAGAATGGATTTATATGTGGATATAAAATATTAATTGTGAGATTATCATATATAAATGAACTTATTTTAGGGTTACAATTGGCTTGTATGAAATAATTTTTATGTTGTTTGGGTAGAATAATTCATTTGTGGTATTCATGGCTTTAATAAATAATAGTTTTTTTGGATCATTTGGTCGTAGTTTTTATCGATGATATCTTAGTGTACTCCCAGTAAAAATATGATCATGACACACATAATGAAGTCATTGTGAGTACATTTAGAGGGCATCATCATTATTCTAAGGTAACTCAATGAAATGTTTTTAAAAATATGGTTCAATAATTTGGAAATTTAATTTTAGAGAGTGTAGTTTCATTGGGCCAGTTGAATTTTACATATATGATATCATGTGATCAAGAAAATAAATTCATCAATATTCAGAATTATTGGGAATAAAATTTAATTAAAATTGATTTATCCATGATATATTCCATATGGTTTAACAATTGTTTGAGATTATCAAAAAAGGGGTGATGTTTGTTTCATCTGATGCTTGTAAAAGGGATTTCCAAGAGTGGAAATTCATGTTGACATCCATACCTATCATCATATTACTAGTGTCAGGTAATGTATATGTCATGTAGTTTGACTCATCCATTGTTTCAATAGATTTAGTTCAAATGCAAGTGGATTGTGCTATGGATTATGGATATTGGATGTTGAGACCAGATGATATGGATTACTATACTCATGAGTTGGAGAAAGTGATTGTGGTAAATTTCCTATTATTTTAGAAACATTATCTCATGGGTGATATCTTACACATATACATGGTTCACAAAACACATAGGAAAATAATTTTTCAATGAGGGTTGAATCATTGGCAGATGAGGTGGATTGTGTATCTATAGTCTTTTGACATTCACACGGATTATAGACCAGGTAATGAAAAAACTGTTTCCAATTCTTTGAGGTTAATCACATAGATAGAAAAAGCACAAGAGTCTTGTGATAAATGTAGAATAATTACCCTTCTTATATACATGTAGTGGAGGATTTTGAATGATAGGGGGTATCTTATAAATCATCATTTATTACACTTTTAATTTTGGATCAAATTATTATAGGGATATATTTTTATTTAGAGGGATCAATATTGAGTTATAAATTTTATGGTGGAGATATTCCATTAGGATGGTCTCTCTAATCTGTGGAGATTATCGTCATTTTTAGTCTAAGTATGGGTTTCAATAGGATTGTGTGAGGAGCTATTCTAGGGTTTAGAGGCTTTTAGATGGGTTATTTGTCCTGGTTTAACAATGAACAATTTTGATATCCATAGACAGTAATGGGGGTTTGGAATGAATAAATAGTTTATAAGAATCATTGATAGATGCTTTACTAGTTACTAGGAGAAAGTTGAGCATTAGTGGTGAGTTGGTATTTTTTCTGCCATTATCCATTACAGTGGATAGGGGATAAAGTCGCAATTGATTTAGTGGTGGGATTTCCCATGATTATCCCTAAAAATGTTGTTATATGGGACATTGTGGACCAACTAACTGAGGTATCTGACTTATTTCATATTAGTGAATCATTTTTAGTTAATGATATATGAAATCATTAAATACACTAGGTGGTTTCGTTGAACCACGTATCGATGAGTATCTTTTAAGAAATTGATCCTCAATTCTGAACGCATTTTTAGAAGGGTCATAACAAAGATCTAGGATCACATGGTATTTTAAAAAAAACATATCATCCAAAGACATATTGTTAATCTTAGTGGACTATTAATGTTTTGGAGAATATGTTATGAACCTGTGTTTTAGATTTTGGTGGCTCATGGGAGAAACATATGTCACGTGTGTATTTACAAATATAATATTATATTCCATGAAACTATCTAAATTAAACTTTTTGTGGCTTTGTATAGATGATTGTTTCATTCAACTATTTATTGGCTCGAGGTAGGTGAGCTAGAACGTGATGGGACTAGTCTCAGGTAAGAGACGTATGGACATGTTCAGTTGCCCAGGAAGCAGTTTGTGACCATATAGAGTAGGCATAAATCATATGATTTCCAACATGGATTACTTTCAATGATTGAGTATCTTCATTTTTTTCCTACGAGTATCTCCTTAGTTTGGACATTTCCAAATTATGAAATAGTGAATTCTAGTGCCAATGTTTTTTGGGTTTTTTGAAATAGAGGCATGGGTCAGTCCTGGGGTGTATTGTTTATCTCTTACACCATGATATAGTGACAAAAATGATGTGTTACTAGTGTCTTAACTAATATGATTTCATCCAGAAATATCCCATATAATAGATGGAGAATACATCAATATTTGTACCAACACATCATTTTAAGAGTATCTAATAACAGTTGTGGGTTATGCTGAGAAATAATATCAAGTTAATACTAGAATTTTTGTTCATGTGTTGTGGCATCATGGGGGAAATTATGAAGAGACCATGGATAGGGCATCTAATATGCAGACATAGTGGTCAAGCTTGTCGACATATATTTCATTGTGATTCCTAGGGCAGCTCAAGGATTATCTTTTATACAATGGATATGTTGTGAGATCCTATATCATTTTAGGTGGATTTCTCTCTATTTATTAATACTTTATATATATATCTTGTTCAGATATGGAGATCATTTTTGAGAAATTCCACAAATATTATTGGATGTATTATTTTTTGAATTAATGGTGTCTCGATGTAAATGTGATTAAGTGTTAAAATCTAGTTGTCAAAAGTTTTGGAGAATTAAAATAGATTTGGAGAGTTAATTGAAAAATGGGATTAAAACAAAAATGATTAATATATAAACATCATGTTAAGGGTTACATGTTGGGAAACTATTCATGGGTTTTAATAGAATAAATATGAAGATAAGGGTTTTTAGTGAATATCATTGAAAACATTTACATGATGTATAATTGTATTAAATGTTGGGTAAATTTATATCCTTCATTTTTTAATATTATGCATAGATTAATTTCTTTAGAAAAAAAATTCATTTCATCTCCTCTTCATTTAGGGTGACCCTCTATGATATATTCCAGTGCCAACCCCCATTTCAGATGTCATGTTCAGGCGATAAATATCTAGTAAGTTATTTTGGTCAAATTTATTCCTTTCTCCCTTTGGGTCTCTAACCGTCATGTTGAAATCCCTTACTCAATTTCATTTATGGTTTCTATCCTGATCATGATTTGATATAGGGAGCCATTCAAAATCATATACACCTGCTTTCTCTTGGTTTTTTGATGTAGGAAGCATTTTTTGGACATCTTTATAATATATGGGGGTCTAAATATCAATCCACATGGTTTGACAATTAAAAGTTTATGGAATATCATGATTTCACCCTCATTGCGAGTGTTAATATTCATTAGATACCAGATTAGAGAGACACCAACTATGATTTATTAATATAGAATCCTTATTTTGTGAAATCTAAGTTACCATTATAATTATTTAGCAATTGTGAATTGAATTTCATGTGTAATTTGAATGAATAATGGTAATTCACATAATTAATAATAGTGATATATAATGTCATATTGTGATATCCATGTAGTCTGACATGGATTTTGTTCTATGTTGAGATGAATGTATAACAAGATAGTCCCAGGAACATTCACAAAATCATGATATATTGCTTATATTGTGTGGTCTTGTCCCATTCACCACATTGAAAGTAAAATGAGTATTTTAATTGTAAATTATACAATGCATAGAGTTATTTGACCGATAAATGATGTATTACTTGAAGGGATTTAACTTAGGGATGTTTTAACGCTTATATGGATTTGTCTTGAATTGGTTATGGTTGGAATGGTTTTAAGAGATAACCAGAGTTAATATTTAATTATGTTAATGTAGGTTGTTTACCTTGGTTGGTTTTTTATGGTTGGCATGGTCATAAAACTTACATAGAGTTATTCCAGCATTGCGCAGATATAAATTGTTGTAGTATTTTATTAATTGTTGATTTAATTAAATACACTAGTCTTTCTCTTTAAAGAATAAACTTATTATCAAGATAGATTTATTTATAAAACTTGGTTTTGACCTAATAAGTTATTCATAAAGACAATTTGATCTATTGTCTGGTACATGTGAAGATTTCACGGATGCTGGTTCGGGCAAGGAAATGGGACCTTGCAAATAATTTCTTGACTGCTGCTAAGATAGTGTTTTTAGATGCGACTAGCTTGGGGATTGGGGCTCAATACCTTGATTATATTATATGAGTCTTTTAATATTTTTCTTTTATTGTTCTATCATAAAATTTATTTATATTACATCATATGATTACATTATTATTTTATTATTATTCAATAATTGGTTGACTATTTAGGTTGTCTTACTCTATTCTCTAATTTTTTTATTTCCCTCCAATAATGATTTTTTCTACTCATATGAAAATTCATAAATAGTGTGGATTGTTTCCCCACTATAATATCCACACCTCTAGTGCAAGTTGGCAGCATCTAGAATATGGGGATGAGTAATTATGGTCCAGTATCAAACTCTTTCTGGCAATGTGATATATTTCTGTTTTGGGATACATTAAACAATAAAATGTATGATGATATATAACTTATTCAAATAATGATTAAAAAATTTATCATAATATGATGACTAACTATATTTCCATAGATCATTTACTATTTCATAGAAAAAACACAACCATTAGTCTGAAATCACTAACATACAAACAAGGCATCATAATTCCATCATATAATATAAAAATACATTTAATATTTATAAAAAATGAAGTCAAAATAAAGGCTTCATTTCAATAATACTATGGGAACCAATGGTTTTTTATGAAGAAAAATGGGACAACCACTACTGTCACACCTTATACAAAATAATATTAAAAAATATTGTTTACTTTCTAGAAAAACTCATCAAAAATATATAGATTATTATAAGAAACTATTCTCCAATGAAAAAACTCAAGAATTAACCGAATTAGGGGTCAAAGCCTTCTATTGAAATAGACCAGGGCTTATTCTCAAGCCCATAAGAAAATCGACATGTTTAGTGCAACAAAATAACAAATAAAGGGATTGAATTTTCCCAAAAAAATATAATTTTAAACACATTACAACATCTATAATTTCAATCAATTCCCATGAATTTATTCAAATAGAAATTTTAAAAAATTATTATAGGGGTGTCTATAAAAATAGTTTAGATTAACAATTTGTATAGTTTTATTTCAATCACTCTATAAATTTTTTTTATTAATGACTACTATAGATTTTATTATGTCGTTTTTTTTAAAAAAATATTTTCTCTAGGGGTAAATATTCAAAATTTCTTCCTCCCCTCCCCTAAAGATGCATAATTGTTTCTACCATGAGTTATGGATTCCCCCACTTTTCTAAGCCATTCATCTTCAATCCATTCATTTTTTTTATTTTAATATTAAATAATATAAAATTAGTGGGATCCAACTCCATCATCTCTTTTTTTGAGATTCATTTTCAAATTTATTTATTCCTCGAACATGATTCAGGATGCTCTTAGGTCTTAATCCTTCATGATTCATTAATGAAATGATAAGTTAGATTATATTTCTCAACATATTTCATAATAAAAATCATCGTATTTAATGTTTTTTTAAATTATTTTTTATTAATTCATCATTAAAATAATATAGTCATATTTTTTAATATATATTATTAGATTATTTGATTACATTTTTTGTATTATTTTAAATTTGAAAATTTATTATCAGATTTTGAAATTATTCACTAAAGTATTTAATTTTAATTAATTAGTTATCTATCATTCCTCCTTATTAATTTAAATTATATGTGGAAGTATTATATTGAAAAAATATGTTTATTTAATAGTCAATTGTATCCTATAATTAGTATTATAATATGTATCAGGTTTTTCTATTCTATGTATTGTTCTTTGTTCGGGAAACTAAATATACATATTTTTTTTATCATATTTCATTTCATCTTCATTGTATGGATCAGTATGCAAGATTTTAAATGAAATACAATTCAAAAATATTATTTCAAGTTATATTATTTGAAATTCTCAAAAAAATGTGATACATAATTATTTTTTAATTGAATTATAAATGTTTCACAAATAACAAAATGTTTCTAATAAATATGTCTTTATATTGGGATGGAAAATGTACTTTTTCAAATATAAATGACTTCCTTAATAAGGAAATATATATTTAATTGTATTTATTTCATATTAAAAATAATTATGTTCTTTGGAAAATAGTTTCTTTTTTGAGGAATATAGATTTAAATAGATTTATTTCTATAGGAATAATTTTGGGATTAAATGAAATAATTTAAAAAAATTGAAATATAATAAAAAATATAGATTTTAAAAAAACTATTTTGTTTGGAATTACAATGGAGATAAAATGAAATAGAATATTTCTAATAGTCAAAATGAAAAGAGTGATATATAGAAAATAACATTTTATATGTTTACAATTTATAACCATCATGATAATGATAGTTTTACACCTATATATTTTTTAAAATTTATTTTTATAGTGTATACCACACACAAAATTGAGATCGAATAAACCAAGAAATATTAATATTTAAATATTAACATTATAACCTAATCATTAAAATTAATTGTATGGTTAGGAGTATTTAATTGATGAAATATATATATTTTTCATACCCAATATAAATTAATTGATAAATTTTAAGTAAATAATCACCTAATTTTTATTAATGTATTTTTATTCAACAAAAATATGTTATCTTCAAAAGTGAAATTTATTTCTTTTTAGGATAAAATGTTGTTATCAATTTTTGGAACAATAAAAAATTATTTAAGATAATAATGATATATATGTTTAAATAAATATATCAATATGAAATTATTGATAAATGATTATATGAAAAATATTAGTTTTCAAATAATAATGAAAATACTATTTTTTTATTAAAAGCATTAATTTCTATTAAGGTGGTCAAAAATTAAAGTTATAATTGAGTTTATTTTTAAAATTTGTTTATAGCATTTTTATAAATCATAATATATTTCTGTTATTTGGGATTAATTTATTCTTGTAATTAGTATAAAAACATTTTGTTCTTAATAATAGATTTCTCTGGAAAACAATTTTACATTGCCTATAATTTGATTAATATTAAATTATATTATATCACTTTTACTATAAGGCCCCGAGCATAAACCTTACTTGATATTTAATTAAATGAATAATTCACATTGAGGATATTTTCAGGTTTAGAGTTTTAGAGAATTAGGACATAACTATTACATCTCAAAAGATTACAAAGTAGACACTTCTACTAAGCTTCCATAGAATAAAAAAACTCTTAAAAAGAAACATGTCTACTTCCATGTTTTATATAGAATGAAATTCCCTTGATCACATCCTTGACCCTATTCCACAGTAAGTCCTGTGAAAAACATTTCAAAAAAACGTGGGGTGAGCATAAAAATCTCAATAAGGGATACACAATGAATGAAAACTGTTAGTTTATCAAAATAACAAGTAAACCATGTATACTTTATCAAACTAGTACTTTTCACCTTTATGAAGTATTAATAACTCTTCACTGAATAAAAGATCATTACATACCCTTTTGTAACAAAAATATTACAATAAAACCCATATAAATATCATATATCATATAAAGGTAACTAGGGGCATAAACATACTTAAATGGAATAATCATACGGTCAACTTCCACACATATCACTTAATGTAATAGCCATACGGCCAACTTCCAAACCCAATGCATTAGAGGTTATAACGTAACCACCCGTCTTGGTATTCACGGAACCACCAGTCTTATGGTTTATCATGTAACCACCCGTCAAATGTCCAAGTACAATTATAAAATCATAAAACAAATATAATGGAAAGAAAACATTTATACACATTGATCACAATATATCACTTAAATTTATTGACATAGAAAATCCATTACAAAAACCATTTTCAATACCAAAATACATAAAAGAGTATATGGTATTTATTTCATTTTAAAAACATTACGGCTTGGTGAGGAAGCCAAAGACAAAATAATACTCATGGCGGCTGAAAAGGTCATTGTCACCGCGTACGTTAAAAGAAACATTCCTTTTTTTCCTTTAGGAAAACGCTTCATAGAAAAAGATTCCTTTTGTATAAAAGTAAATTTCAAAGGGTTTTATACACCGTATAAAATAAAGTTGTGTATAAAATGAAATATGCCTCAATGAAAGGAGATTGAGACGAAGTCCCTTACCTGGGGTCTGACTTGACTCAATCGTTCTTTAACGTCCTGAATAATAAACTTGAGTTAATTTATACATTCTTAAGAACCCTTTTAAAGTTCATTATTACTTTTATATCACTTATTACCATTTTATAAACATTATTTAATCATTTAAGTCAATAATGTTTGTTTTGTCGATATTTGGTTCTTAAGTCGAAAGTGGACTTCTTACAATTACATGTTGTTCGTGTGGTCAGAGGTTCTTTATATCCAGAATGATATTCATGATTTGGATATCATATATATCATATATATCAAGAATATAAATGTAATTATAATATTACATAATCATTTAGAGGTAATAAATGAAATGCACCATTCATGGAGACGGTAAGCCTTACGTACTCATGAACGCTACTTTCATTTCTATGTCATATTAATGGAATTAAAACTAAATGAGCGGTATATATATTTTAATTCCAGAATTATATTCATCAATTAGATGTAACATAAATCATATATATCAATTATATATATGTACTTATAATAGTACAACACATTTGGGGACAAGAAATGAAAAGCACCGTTCGTGGAGACGGTAAGCCTTACGTACGCATGAACGCTACTTTCATTTATATCTCATACTTTAATGGAAAGAAATAATAATGGTATAAAGGTATATTATAATTCCAGTATAACATCATATATAATAACTTTAAATATATCCTTTATACGACACACATATGGCATTAATGAATCAAATCACATTGAGGGGGCGGTAGTCCGCACTTCCTAAAATGAAGATATCGTGTATACCCATAATGGAAGCCATAAAGGTATGCCATAAATGAAAAATACAGAAACTTAAGGAAAAAATAATCATATCATATATCATATATAAATATAGTGACATATTAATGGCCACCATTGATGTTTTTGGAAGAATATTGAACAATCATCGTTTCGTGAGGCAGAAATTCGACATCCACAGAAATAGTATGATTTTTAACCATTAGATGTAGGTGTTTGTAAGTGTAGCTCGAATTTTTCTTATAAAAACATCCTAGTATATTGATGATATTGTATTTGTTACAAAATAAATGAATAAAAAGATTTTAGGGGGTTGGAGAAGCAAAATAAAACAAAAGAACATAAGAGAAAACACTACCTTTAAATCAGGTTAATCTTTTTGATTTGAGCACAAAGGCTTCCTTGGGAAGACTTTTGCCCAAAGTGAGGATTCGAGGAGTAATAGAGGGATTTGGAGAGACAATATGGGCAGGGTTTGGCTGAGCCAAAGGCTTTGGAAGTGTGGGTAAGGTGATAGTGGTGGGGGCCTTTTATAAGAGGAGAGAGGGGCACTCTTGGAAAGTAAAGAAATGTTACTTTATTTTAAAATGAGTTTCGAATTTAAAAGTTCCCACATTGATATAAGTCGATGATAAGGAGATAAGGGTTCTAAATATACCCATACAATAGGTTTTTTACTATTGTAGGTCTTAGATTTTACATTATCTTGTCATTTTATTTAAATTGTTAAATAATGAGGTACTCATCGCATCACCAAGATGTCATTAGTAATTTAATTTATTTATTGGATAAAAATTATAAAAAAATACTATGATGTTGGAAATATTTTTATCTTTCCAATTATATTTATAGTAAAAAATATGACTTGTATAACCCCATTTAAAAATTGTTTTAGTAAAATAAATCATGTTTGTGTCATTTTTACTTTACCATAAAATAAAAACACATTAATGTCATTTTACTTCCAAAGAGGCGCCATGGGGTCCCCAAGTTGACCCATGGGTTGTCTTGGTCGGCCATGACACATCCAATAAGGGTAGGACATGTGTATAGCTCATCTCATATTATTAAAACATTATTGTTACCTTAAACTACACTAATTACCTCTAATTGCGATTAAAAACATAAAAGTTACTACTCGCCAAAAAATTATTTTAATCCCATTGAACCAAATTTAACTTTTTAATGACAACTATGTATATTGGAATTTTTAAATTCAAAACACAGAATTGGTAAAGTTTAATTTTAACGAAAAATCATTTTTTTAAGTACCACTTAGTGGTTTCACTATTCATCAAAAATTGATGTTTTTCAGAAAAATACCAAAACTTCACCCTAAGCTATATTTGATATTCCGAATTAAAAAATGATTTCTATTTTAAAAAATTCAAAACATATAAGTTACATTAAATAATTTAATAATTAATTCCCGCTGTCAGAGCAAATAGCATGTTTTTAGGAAATAATAAGTATCAAATGATTGACACTAGTTTAAGTCCAATTTCAAAGTGAAATTAATTCCAACGACCACTATTGGATTAAATGGTAAAAATATATTCTAATTTCACTTTATAACCAATTCAAATGTTAATCCAATCATATAAATAAATTATATAAAAAGTGGTTTTGAATTAAAATACAACATTTTTCACTATTCATTAAAAAATGAACTTTATCAGAAAAATACCAAAAATTTACACAAAGTATATTTTGATGTCCCGATTCAGAAAAAGTGTTTTATTTGGTCCAATATAATGTATAAGAGTGACCAAATCTATATTTAATGACGGTTCACCATCAAAAGGTGATAAGTGAACCTTTAGTGAAAATTAGGGTATAAATGCCCGAAATTGAATTCTTTTCGTATTTTAGGCCTTTATCTTTTATTGGATAAATGTAAAAACATTTAAAAACATATATAATCATATTTTAGTTATTCCTATCCATTCCCGCCAATACAACGAATACGTGTTAACAACCATTTAAAATAATATTATTTTATAACTAGTGTGCAACGTAAGATTTCAGAGAAACTCTTTGTTGCGTATCCGGTACGCTATCGAACAAAGCAACCCCTTTGAAGTAAAATTAATATTTAATTCGTAAATTTTAATACATATGAAAATGTTTTATTCTTTATTTACCTGGGATGTTAAATCCTTCCCCCCTTTTGGTAATTGCATCCTCGCAATTTTATTCACTTATAAAAATAAGTGGGGGTATTTATCAGTCATAGCATTTTCAGATTCCCACGTTCCCTCTTCAACCATATGGTTTTTCCACAAAACCTTTACGTAGTGAATTACCTTATTTCGCAACACCTACTCACTTCGGTCAAGAATCTGGACTGATTGTTCTTCATAAGAGAGATTCGTTTCCAACTGAACTACCTCTGGGCTCAAAAAATGAGATGTATCTGGCATATGCTTTCTCAACATCGAAACATGAAAAAAATTATGTACCTAAGATAAACTCGGAGGTAAATCCACTCAGTAAGAAACTGATCCAACTCTCTCCAGAATTTCATATGGTCCAATGAACCTTGGACTCAGATTTCCTTTATTAACAAATCACATCACACATTTCCATTGAGAAACCTTTAGAAAAACATGATCACCTACCTCGAAAGATAGATCCTTCCTCCGGTTATCTGCAAAACTCTTCTTCCTACTCTGAGATGTTCTCATGTGTTTCTGAATCAACCGATCATTTTCTGCCATCTCTTCTACCAATTCTGGTCCCATCATCTTCCTTTCACCCACTTCGGCCCAAAAAGCTGGAGTTCGACACCGCTTCCCATATAATGCCTCAAATGGTGCCATCTGTATACTGGAATGAAAACTATTATTATAAAAAAACTCAACCAAAGAAATATGTTGGTCCCAACTTCCCTGATAATCCATAGAACAGTCTTGTAGCATATCCTCCACGGCCTGAATTTTTTGTTCTGACTTCCCATCTGATTGTGGATGAAAAGATGTACTAAAATTTAATTCAGTACACAACGACTTCTGAAGGCCTTTCGAAAAGTTATAAGTAAACCTGAGATCACGATCAGACACAATGGAGAGGGGAACTCCATGTAACCTGACTATCTCTTTAAGATACAATCGAGAAATTTTATCTAGAGAGAAAGTATCTCTAATTGGAAGGAAATGAGCAGATTTACTCAAGCGATCCACAATAACCCAGATTTCATTATTACCTCGAGATGTCTTCAGTAATCCCACAACAAAGTCCATGGATATAATCACTCATTTCCACTCTGGCACTGGTAAAGGGTGAAGCATCCCTTTCGGTAACTGCCACTCTGCTTTAACCTATTGACAAGTCAAACACTTCATAGTAAAATCACCTATATCTTTTTTCATTCCATCCCACCAGTAATAGTCCCGAAGATCTCTATAAATCTTAGTACTGCCAGTATGAACTGTAAACAGGGAACTATGAGCCTCGCATAACAACTCATTCTTCAACTGTGAATCACCAGGCACACATAATCTCTTCCCAAACCTCAAAACACAGTCATTATCAATTTTAAATTCAGGCAACTTACCCTTCTGAAGCAACTCTACCTTTTTCTGCAACCCACTGTCTTCCCTCTCCGCTTTCTTAATTATGTCTGATAGAGAATATTTCACTGATACCTGAAACAAAACAGAAGGACATAGTGTACCAAAAACTTCTTTTCCAAAGTTCATAAGATCCCTAACCAAAGGATCACGTTCTAAACACAACATTGCAAATGAAGCATTACTTTTTCGACTCAAAGAATCAGCCACTTCATTTTCTTTTCCCGGATGGTAATGAATTGTACAATAATAATATTTGATTAATTCTATCCATCTCCTGTGTCTCATGTTCAATTATTTCTGAGTGAATATATACATTAAACTTTTTTGATCAGTATATATTTCACACTTCACTCCATACAAATGATGCCTCCAAATTTTTAGAGCAAAAACAACAACAGCTAATTCCAAGTCCTGTGTAGGGTAATTTACCTCATGAGTTTTCAACTGACATGAAGCATATGCAATTACCTGATCATTAGGCATAAGGACACAACCAAGTCTCTTCAACGAAGAATTACTATATATAACGAACTCACCATTCCTAAAAGGAAGTGCCAAAACTGGAGCATTCACCAATATTATTTTCAACACCTTTGGTAGTATCATGAGTCAACTAAGCCATCACTACAACAAACTGTTTATTTCGGATTCTGACCATCTCAGGATACTGATTTGAAAGGTCATTTCCCTCTGTATGCCTTCCCAGAAAAGATGTTCTGTTTCCTCTACGAAAAACCATTCTGAACAATGAATTATCATAGGCTAATCAACATGGAAATCTTTAAATTTTGTATCATTTCAATCATACCATAAATTAACTTATAATTTAACACTTTTATAACTCTTAAAGTTATCTAAACTGGCCTCTGATACCAACTATAAGACCTCGACATTAAACCTTACTTAATATTGAATTAAATGAATAATTCACATTGAGGATCTTATCAAGTTTAGAGTTTTAGAGAATTAGGACATAACTATTACATCTCAAAAGATTACAAAGTATACACTTCTACTATGTTTTCATAGAATAAAAAAAACTTTTAAAAAGAAACATGTATAGTTAAATGTTTTATATAGCATGACTTTCCCTTGATCCCATCCTTGACCCTATTCCACAGTATGTCTTGTGAAAAACATTTCAAAAAAACTTGTGGTGGGCATAAAAAGCTTAGTAAGGGATACACAATGAATTTAAACTATTAGTTTATCAAAACAACAAGTAAACCATATATACTTTATCAAAGTAGTACTTTTCACCTTTATGAAGTAATAAGAACTCTTCACTGAATAAAAGATCATTACTAACACTTTTGTAACCAAAATATTACCATAAAACCCATATAAATATCGCATAACATATAAAGTAAACTTGGGACATAAACATACTTAAATAGAATAACCATATGGTCGACTTCAAAACATATCACTTAATGGAATAGCCATACGGCTGACTTCCATACCCAATGCATTGGAGGTTATAACGTAACCCCTCATCCTGGTATTCACGGCACCACCCGTCATATGGTTTATCACGTAACCACCCATCAAATGTCCAAGTACCATTATAAAATCATAAAACAAATATAATGGAAAGAAAACATTTCCACACATTGATCACAATATATAACTTAAATATATTTACAATGAAATTCCATTATAAAAACCATTTTCAATAAAAAAATACATAATAGAGTATATGGTATTTATTTCATTTTAAAAACATTATGGCTTTTTGAGGAAGTCAAGGACCAAAAAAATACTCGCGGCGGTGGAAAAGGTCGTTTTCACCGTGTACGTTAAAAGAAACATTCATTTTTTTCGTTTAGAAAAATGCTTCTTAGAAAAAGATTCCTTTTGTATAAAAGTCAAAGTCAAAGAGGTTTATACACCGTATAAAAGAATGTTGTGTATAAAATGAAATATTCCTCACTGAAAGGAGATTTAGACGAAGTCCCTTACCTCGGGTCTGACTTGACTCGATCGTTCTTTAACGTCCTGTATAATAAATGTGAGTTAATTTATACTTCCTTAAGAACCTTTTTAAATTCATTATTACTTTAATATCACTTATTACCATGTTATAAAAATTATGTTATCATTTATGTTAATACTGTTTGTTTTGTCAATATTTGGTTCTTAAGTCGAAAGTGGACTTCTTACAATTACATGTTGTTCGTGTGGTCAGAGGCTCTTTATATCCAGAATAATATTCATGATTTGGATATCATATATATAATATATGTCCTGAATATACATGTATTTATAATATTATATAATCATTTAGAGGTAATAAATGAAATGCACCGTTCATGGAGACGGTAAGCCAAACGTACGCATGAACGCTACTTTCATTTCTATGTCATATTAATGGAATTAAAACTAAATGAGAGGTATGTATATTTTAATTATAGAATTATATTCATCATTTAGATGTAACATGCATCATATATATCTATTATATATGTGTACTTATAATAGTACAATACATTTGTGGATAAGAAATGAAATGCACCGTTCATGGAGACGGTAAGTCGTACGTATGCATGAACGCTACATTCATTTCTATCTCAAACATTAATGGAAAGAAATAATAATTATATAAAGGTATATTATAATTCCAGTATAACATCATATATAATAACTTTTATCCTATCCTTTATACGTCCCACATATGGCATTAACGAATCAAATCATTTTGACGGGGCGCTAGTCCGCACTTCCTAAAATGAAGATATCGTGTATACCCATAATGGAATCCATAAAGGTATGACATAAATGAAAAATACAGAAGATTAAGGAAAACATAAAAATATTATATATCATATATAAATATAGTGACATCTTAATGGCCACCTTTGACGGTGTTGGATGAATATTGAACAATCATCGTATCGTGAGGCAGAAATTCGCCATCCACAGAAACAGAATGTTCTTTAACCATTAGATGTATGTGTGTGTAAGTGTAGATCAAATTCATCATATCAAAACATCCTAGTATATTTAATATACTTGATTTGTTACAAAATAAATTAATAAAAAGAGTTTAGGGGGATGGAGAAGCAAAATAAAACAAAAGAACACAAGAGAAAACACTACCTTTGAATTGGGTAACTCTTTTTGATTTGAGATCAAAGGCTTCCTTGGGAAGACTTATACCCAAAGTGAGGCTTCAAAGAGTAAGATATGGATTTGGAGAGACAAAATTGGCATGGTGTTGCCGAGCCAAAGGCTTTGGATGTGTGGGTAAGGTGATAGTGGTGGGGGCCTTTTACAAGAGGAGAGGAGGGGCACTCATGGAAAGTAAAGAAATGTTACTTTATTTTAAAATTAGTTTCGGATTTAAAATGTCCCACATTGATATAATTAAAGGCTAAGGTGATAAGAGTAATAAATATACCCATAAAATAGGTTTTTTACAAGTGTAGGTCTTATATTTTACATTATCTTTTTATTTTATATAAATCGTTAAATAATGAGGTAATCGTTGCATCATCATAATGTCCTAAATAATTTAATTTATTTAATGTCTAAAAATTATATAAAAATACTATGATGTAGGAAATATTTTTAGCTTTACAATGATTATTTATAGTCAAAAATCTGACTTTTATAACCAGATATAATTTTTTTTAAGTAAAACAACTCATGTTTGTGTCATTTTTACTTTACCATTAAATAAAAAGATATTAATGTCATTTTCCATCCAATGTGGCTCCATGGGGTCCCCAAGTTGACCCAGGGATTGTCTTGGTCGGACATGACACATCCAATAAGGGTAGGACATGTTTCATTCTCATCTCATATTATTAAAACATTTTTTTTACCTTAAACTACACTAATTACCTCTAATCGCGATTAAAAACATAAAAGTAACTATTCACCAAAAAATTATTTTATTCCCATTGAACCACATTTTACTTATTAATGAAAACCATGTATTTCGGATATTTTAAATTAAAAACACAGAAGTTGTAGAGTTTCATTTAAACGAAAAATCAGTTTTTAAGTACCACTTAGTGGTTTCAATGTTCATCAAAAATTGAAGTTTTTCATAAAAATACTCAAACATCACCCTAAGATATATTTGATATTACGATTTCATAAATGATGTCTATTTTTCAAAATTCAAAACATATAAGTCACATTACTTAATTTAATAATTAATTCCCGATGTCAGAGCAAATAGCGTGTTTTTATGAAACTATAAGTATCAAAAGATTGACACTAGTTTAAGTCCAATTTCAAAGTGAAATTAATTCCAACGACCACTATTGGATTAAATGGTAAAAATGTATTCTAATTTCACATAAAAAACAATTAAAATGATAATCCAATCATATAAATAAATTACATTAAAAAGAGTTTTTGAATTAAAATACAACATTTTTCACTATTCATTAAAAAATGAACTTTATCGGAAAAATACCAAAAATTTACACAAAGTATATTTTGATGTCCTGATTCTGAAAACGAGTTTTATTTTGTCCAATAGAATTTATAAGAGTGGCCAAAACTATATTTAATGACGGTTCGCCATCAAAATGTGATAAGTGAACCTTTAGTAAAAATTAGGGTATAAATGCCTAAAATTGAATTCTTTTCGTATTTTAAGCCTTTATATTTTATTAGATAAATGTAAAAACATATAAAAAACATATATAATCATATTTTAGTTATTTCTATCCATTCCCGCCAATACAATGGCTACGTGTTAACTACCATTTAAAATAATATTATTTTATTACTAGTGTGCAATGTAAGATTTCAAAGAAACTCTTTGTTCTGTATCGGGTACGCTATCAAACATAGAAACCCCTTTAAAGTAAAATTAATATTTAATTCGTAAATATTAATACATATGAAAATGTTTTATTCTTTTTTTACCTGGGATGATACATTTAAAAAGTCAATATTGAAAATGGATTGAAAATTTTAATTAAAGAGGTCCAAAAATTTAAAATATTTCCCTTTTTTAAAAAATTATTCAATAGTAGAAATTTTAAATTTTGTTACCATGGTAAATGTTAAATAGGTGAAATAAGGATTAAAATAATGTTATAAAGTGTAAAAATTTACATTATACATTCTTTTATCATATTGGTTGGGTTTATTTTCACCATATACATCCAATTATCAAATATAAGGGCACATCATGACATTTTTATTTGATTTTTTACTTGATAATAATTAATATCAAAAATGAAAAAATTTAACTTTTGGATATTAATATCTATAATATGTTTTAAAAGGGAGAAAATTTTCTATTTGGATCAATATAGTCACAAGAACGATATATTTTTTATCACTAAAATTTATTGATAATTTTTTAACGAATTAAATACCATAAATGCTTTAAAAACACTGAAAATATAGCCCTAATCAAATTTTGATACATTAAATTAACTACTTTTACAAAATAATGAAAATAATCATACTAATAGATTCCCATAGACTATATTAGTATAGTTGCTTTCGAAACATGGAAACAAAAAATTTGTACATATATTAGATACATAATATCCCACTAGTTTCGTCATGAATATCATCATTCTAAGACACATCAAACCAAATAAATATTTTTCTAACAGTGGGAAGGAATCATAAAAATGGCTTAGCTCAGAAGCACATAACATGAAAACAAGGGATACTTGTAAACATAATCATAAAAATAAGGGTATGAGAATATGATCATGAAAATAGAAGATCATCCATGAATATCAATGATCATATACTTGAGTCATGGATTAAATATTGGTATTCTAAAACTGATGAATCATATGGAAATAAATAACATAATACATCAAAGCATACCATTAGAATAATACATTGAATTGTGGTAAATAGATGAGAATATAAAATGATTTACATAGCTGTCACAGAATATCTACCAACCCCATTTTAGTATTATGGGTCCCCTCTATATATTATGTTTCTATTCATGGGTCACTCCCATAAACATATTTGTTTTATGTGATCACCCCTCATACCATTGTGGTTGTTGTGGTTCACTCTCATGGATATGTTTTTAGTACGATTTTACTCTTAGTACCATCATGGTAGTCATAGCTCACTCACATAGTCATATTATTAGTAATGGTTCACTCCCAAGACCATCATATTCTATCTCATGAGAAATAAATCTTTACCCAGTATATTGGAAAGAGAAATATGTCCCACCCATCTTAGAAAAAATCATATATACATGTTCAATAAAATCATTATAAATCAGACCATAACCTATGAAATTAAATTGGAATCATAAACATGTAATTCCATCATAACATAAGAAAATATAAATGATTCACAATAATTTCATCATAATAATAACCCATTTATAGAAGCAGGATTCCAAAGAATTTATTACTCATGAAATAAAACCAGGTTCCATAAATATCATTCCCTCAAAACATAAACATTCAAGGAAAGATTATGAATTTAGTAAATGAAATATTTCTCTAAAAAGTATGATTATTTTTAATATATGTCTTTTTAAATTGGATATAATTTTGATATATTTCTTAGAAAAATATCTTGAGGAAGGTATTCAATCAGTATTGAGAAAAACATTTAAAATGTAAAACATTTTTAGAATCCTTTTTCATTGAAATTATCATTAAAAAAATATAAAGGATGCTTGAAATCCCATAACGAAACTTATCCTTTTTTATTTAAAATTATCTTAGTTGTTTATTTTAAGAAAAAATTAATACAATTTTTGGAAAACATGATGTTCAAAATAATATAGATTTTCTATCAATGGGTGAAAAATGTTCATATTTTTCCTAGAAAAAATTTTTAAATTATCCTATGTACCAAAGAGATTAAAATTGGAACAAATTAATGAATTTATAATGGAATACCAGAGGGGAAGTTAATTCCTAAGAGTTCTTGATATATTGATCATAATATTTCGATAAAAGTATCATAATCCTAAATAATCTCTAAAAGCTATGAGATTGTTTCAATAAACACATATCTAACTATATATTTGAACCATAAATCACATGTGAGGATATAAACTTATAGGAATTATAAAATATAATAAAAATAGGTTTATTATTGATATATATTTTCATATTTAGGTATATTGACAATGATAAAAAAATTAGGTGCATTAGAAAACATTTGCCTCAATGAAGGTAAATTGGGAAAAAAACTATCATACCAATTTGTAATCTTTTGATTCATAATCACCATTAAATAATGATCATAGAATGTATATGTAAATACCGATAAATATAATAAAAAAATAATAGAATACATTAATAGGAATAATATACACTTTTAAAAATAAAAGAGTAGTAAAAATGGAATGTATCTCATTGTATAGAATGAATGAGATGAAATTCCCTTACCTTGTGTCTTGACTCTCATAATACTTATAAAAAAATCCCATTCATTGGTCAAATCGTTTTGGTTTTTAACAAATGATCTTACTTGGATTCCTTAATTCCGGAAGAGAGGCTTCAAAGAAGAAATGAGGTATATTGGGATGTGGATTGAATAGAGCATGACTGATCATATATGTTCTAAGATGAGTTAGGACGGTGGAGTGATTGTGGAATTTTAATTAAAATTCTTTACTTTTCCAATATTTGTCTAAAAAACATTTTCCTCATTAAAATCCCAAAAAATCATCCAAAACTAGTTTCTATATATCAAATTCAAAAATATTGTTTATTATATCAAATTGAATTTCTAAATGTGTTGACCATAAATTTTAATTTTTTTATAGAAAGACCTAAAAAAGTTCATTATAGAAATTGGAATTTAAAATTATTTAAAGACAATACCTAAAATTATAATTTAAACTTAAATATGTTTTATTTAAATGAAATAATTTCAAATATTATTTGAAAAGTGGTATTTGTTATTTATATAAACTTGTTTAGAGTCTAAGTTATAACTATCTTATTTAAATAATTATTAAAATAACATTATTGTTTTGCAGAAACACAGTATTGTGTGTATGATAATCCATGTCAAGGTTATGTGTAGTGAAAACATTATAGATTATATTGGAAATAAATTTTTGACATACTGCATTAAAATATATCATTAAAAGATAATTCATCAAGGAAAAAATGTCTTTAAATACTCATGGTGTTACATTCTACCAATTTTAAAGATAATTTCACCCTCAAAATTCATAATTTAGGAAAAAAATGTGGACACTTATACATCATTATATCCGCAAGATCTCATGTAAATATATTTATAATCAGTTATTTCTCCACAAAACGTTGACCTGTTCAGTGGTCTTGTATCAAATAACTTCTCTATGCAATCAATAATTTTTACAGGTTTTTCTTGTTAGAAAGATCCTAATTCACCAGTAAGACCAATGACTGTAGTAGATGTGATGTGTTTGGTATATAGTTCATCATGAAGGATTCATGGAAAACAACTTGGAAATTATAGAGATTTGATGGAATTTCCATGTGACAGACTATCATCCCGATATTGTCAATAATCTCCAAGGTACGGATATACCTAGGGATTATTTTCCCTCTCATTATGAATCACATAACCTTCTTCCAGTGAGAGATTCCTAGAAACACATGTTCAATATATTTAAAGTATAGATCATATTAATGGTTATCATTATAATTTAATTCTGAATTTGATCTTCGTTGATATGAAAATGAATGGTGATAACCTTCTCAACCATTTTATTAGTGATCTCATGTCCCAATAGATTTATTTCTCCAAATTAATTCTTGTATGTTAAATCACTACATTTCTTACCATATAGGTATTCCTAAAGTTCTATATGAATTCATGAGTGAACGAGATTTTTTATATAAAATTCAACTATCAGATTGTATTGATCCCTTCAACCTTTGATGTCCAGAGAAAAAGACATCAACATATCTTATAGGGTTTGAATTATTATTTTATGCACACCATCAGTCTATATATGAAACGATATGATGAAAAACAATTTTGTATAATGTCTTTTCGGAATACATAACCAGAAAACTGAGGAAAATCATGAATCTCGATCAGATACAATATAATGTTTTACTCCACATAAACATAACAACTACATAATTTATATCCTAGAAATCATATCCAGAGAAAATCCATCCCTTATATCACTAGGTGTGTTGAAATTTTGTAGACATTGACTCCCACCCATATAGAAACAAAACCTTCATATGTTTTTCTTAGTCTAATGGAAAAAAATCATAGTGATGTTCTATAATTTTTATTCTAGTTTGAGTTATTGATGAAATATCCCTTTATGCATTTTCCTTTCACCCATATGTTCCGCATTTACCAAGCACTTTGATAATAAATATTTGACATCTATCATAATTCTAACCCACTATAATTATAATTTTAATTACATAAAAAAATATATTCTTCTAAGATGAATATAGAATGAAGAAATATGAGCTTTCTCTAATATCACCCTTTTGAAATCTAGAAAGGATGAACCCATTCATAGTTTTGGAACCATATCATAAAATCCTGATCATGTGTAAACTCGGGAACATTTCTTTCTTTCTTTTGATTCTTTAAATCTTCTTTTTGCGCCTATTTATTTTTCACCAATATTGAGGGTTGATCATTTATCTAAGAAAGGTATTATTGTACACATAATTCATGATTTCTATATATTCATAAATAACTAGAAATATTGGATATTTTCCAATCCTCATCCTGGATAATGTGGCATGATCCTTTCAACTCAATGAATCCGAAACCTTCTTCACTTTCTCGTGGTGGAGATTTATTGAGAAATCATAATCCTTTATCAACTATAACCATCTTCTCTTATTTATGTTCAACTTCCTCTACGGGAATATATATTTTATATATTTATGATTGGTTTATATAGAAAACATTTTTACATAAGGATAATTCATAGTTATCTTAAATGAAATAATTAACGTTCTAAGCTCCAAATCATGATTTGGGATGTTTTTCTCTTGAATCATCAACTACTTCTAGTCAAAAGAAATAACAAAGTTATTCTACATAAAAACACATCCCATTCCTTTTGTGGATGGTTTACTGTAGATTATTGAACCTTATCTACTATAGGGTATTATAAGAATAATCTTTCTAAATAACATTATCATAACATCCTTGAAATTTTCCTCGCATTCATTTGTACATATGAACTTTCCACCCATTCAAGTTAACATGGTCATATGATTAGGTAATCAAGAGAAATTCTTCGATAAACATTGATAATATAAAAATAATCCAAGAAAAAAATGGATACCAATCACAATGATTGGTCTAGGAAAACATTTATTTGACCCTATATTTGATGGATCTAACAGAATAACATCTATTAAGATTATGTGACACAATAATGAAACCTTTTTCACAACCAAAACTCATATTTTTAAATTTATTCATACAGTTTATCTTGCCTAAGGGTGTTTTATACAACACACAATTAATATTTTTTCTATTCCTTTCATTTTTAATAGTTATGAATATCATTTATAAATACTTCCACAATTTAATGGAGGAAATATGTCCAGACTCAGTTTCATCAAATCCATGAAATGTTTTTGGGGATTAGTAAGAAAAAATTGATCACTATAAATTTATAGTGTCCATACCATGTACAGAATTCATTATTGGGTATATTACCCTTCATAACTAACATTTTATGATATATATAATGATGGTAAATATTGTAAAAGTATTTTTCTTTACATTGTTGATCAAACAAGTCATCAATATGGGGAGGTGGATTCTTTTTTATTGTGATATTGTTTAAATCTCAATAATTAATGGAGAGTTTCTTTGATTAATCATTCTTGTTTACAAAAAGAATAGGATCACCCCTAGGTTTCACACTATTCCAAATGAATTTCATATAAAGGCTTTATTGGAGTATCTGGTTCAATTCCTACAACCCATTTCGGGCCATTCAATATTGAGACTTTGGAATTTTCCTGGAACCATGTATGAGTCATTTTAGAAAACAACATCATGTTTTGTTGGAAGTATATAAAGATATTTGATAAATACATTTAAAAATTCATGAAAAATATTCATATCATCATTTTTTATATTTCTCCCAAACTAGTTGAAATTAAAAACCCTTCCAGATGGTAATTATGAACCATACATTGGATGTAATCTCCACATGAATTTCATACAAGCATTGAAATTTATGGATGGTCATAAGAGGGTCTAAAATATCAAATTTAAATTCAATTTAATTAAAATCTATTTGGGCTTTATGCATAAAAATATCTTCCATGCCTATGAATAAATAAAAATCAACCAAAATAAGAACGAAAAGATTTACCTAAAGAACATTTCTGTAAACATTAACAAGGGATGAATCGTAGAAATGTGATCCATTAATATTACAATTAGGGGTCTGCACTTCTAATTCCATTTATAAAGGTTTTAGAGGAATAAAAACACCCTTATAAAAGTCATTAGATATAAAAGAGTTTGTTGATCATGAATCAAAGAAGAATTAGTAGTTCTAGAGTATATTGTGTTTGAAAAGATCACTACATAGCTATCTCACCATCACACAACATAGCAATTTCATGATGTTTTCCATTTTCCCTCAACATATGTGGTTGCAAAAGTCGATCATAATCACCAACCCTTGGGTTTGGAAAATTATTATCATAATGAACATTATTATTACACATATAGAACTGAATTGTGGGTTGTTTTTTTGCATTTCTTTCACTTCATTTGGTCAATTAGTTATCTTCATCCTATGTAATTGATTATTAAAAGTTCTATGGCATCACCTTCCTCATATAAAACATTTTTAATAACAGATAAGGAAATTTCATCCATTATTCATCCGACATACAGAGCATAATGGAATGCTCATCTTATTATCATCATTGTTTTTAGATTTTCATTAAATCGTGAAGTTCCTTTTCCCGTCAGAACCATTAGATTAATACATGACTCCAACCTCTACTTCTACCATTATATAACAAAAAGAAATATTTTTATAGCTTCTATGGTCTCTTTTGGCTGGTTCCCTTATTAGATTTAGCAATAAGGTAGTGAAGAACATATCATCATTATGTATAGTTTGAAATATAATTTCTGATGCATTCCTCCCATGTCTCATGAATATATTCTCATAGGTACCAATATAACCTTCATCAATTTTTATCAACTCCATATACTATTTTCCAATAATTGTTAGATTTTTATGAGGAATGTGTTTATTGGTAAATATTTTCCTGAACTCATCCCAATCCATGGATGCCATATAATCATTCTTCCTTGTATTATTGATAATAATATACCTCCAGTCCCCTTAAACTTCTAATAGACAAACACACAAAATTAAATTCTCATTATCTAAACAACCAATGACAATGAATATATTTTTTTGTAGTAATTATCCATTATTTAAAAAAAGTGGATTTTAATATCATCTGAAAGATGGTGGAAATTTCCTCATGAATGATTCAATAGAATTCTTTTTCTTATTTTTCTCATTTTTATGTATACCATGAATTATAGGTTGACAAATTTGACTAAACATAGTAACAATATTATTCATTCCTGTTACAATTTATTTTCATTTCCCATTAGGAAAATCAATGCATTGTATACTGCAATCACCATTAATTTTTCTCCACTGAGATCTATCCATTAACTAAAACCAAAATCATAGAGTAAGAGATAGTTATCGTAATAATTAACCACATAATGATGAAAAGTCACATATAGTATGTATGACATCTGACGCCATCCATAATCTATGAAACTTATGGTTTATCCCAGATTATTCAAATCTAAGAACTATTTAAAACCTTCATGATGGATAGTGAAGAGTTTTTAATCTCCTAGGAATATTCAATGGAGTGTCAAACTAGGTTTGTATAAATTCTTGTTAATTTATACTAGGTTATTCTGATTTATACCTAACACAAATTGTTTGAGTTATTACTCCTAGGTAAATCTATACCATATCCAAATCCAATTATAGTGTCAATAAATGGATGGCTATCTATTATAACACTCACCATATACCATACCAAAATTCCATGCGATTTTCCTATATATTCCTTTTTCCTTAGATTTATCTACAAACATGGACATATAGTTCTTAGTATAGGTTTCCCATACTACATTCCAATGGATGAATAATCCTTTTCTATAATACTAAATATAGACACAATTTCCTTTAAAACAATATCATTACAGGTCTTATTCAATATACTAAAAACATTATACAAATATAATCCCAAAGATCACAATTTTCTAGTGGTTTTGGAAATATTGAAACAGAAAAATTGTTACATAAGTGGGCTATATAATCTCCCTCGAGGATCATCATGACTAGAATCCTTCACGGACATGTTAAAAATAATTCATATCTTCCTATCCCCATGAAGGAAACATAAATTTGGTGAGCTCAAGTTCTCAGTGTGGGAAAAAAGGGAGATATGTAAGAATAATAATTAGAATAAGTGTTAGAGAACATAATCATGAAAATATAAGATCATAATATGCAAATAAAAGATCATATACATGATTCATGGAACAAATATTGGGATTTCATATGACATGAATTGTAACATCCATCCCCACCTCATTAGCATTAGGTGAGGAATTGGAGGTACTTATCCCTATGAGTCGTACCTATGGTAGTAAAGTCTAGAGAAAAATTCCTAGAGATTCATGATACATTTGGAGAATATTTTCCCATTTAAAAAGAATCAACCAAACATTCCATTTCCAAAACCCAAAAAACTATAAATGTAAATGTTATACTACGAAGCAACATTAACCTAATACAAAGAAATACAAATACAACAACAACTATATAGTTAGCATACAAAATAGAATACTAAACAACAAAACCGAAAGTGTCCATGACCCAAACCATATGTCCACATAATGCTCCATGCTCCAATCACGAAAATACTAGCAAAAATTCTTGATTAACCACGATATAAAAGAGATTCATCACCTTTTCCTATTCCTTGAGATAAAAAATTTGAAATGTAAACTAGTGACAATATAGACTTTTAGTAATAATACTCAGTAGAATTTCTTAATATGACATCCCAACACACGCAACTAGGATTTAATATCATAGCAAGTTTATATAAAATGATTTATAAAAAACCAATGAATTCTACCCCAATTTTTAATAAGACAAACACACCCTTATAAAGACACAAACATAAAAAATCATATCATTTCCAAAGGAAATGTAACAAAACCCATCCTTACCCAATATGAAAAAAAATTGGGAATAACTCAATTAAACATTCATGGAAGCACACACATTTAAACCATAAAAAAATTTCCACACACCTTAGCTCTATGTACTCATAAAGGAGGAACATAAAATCCTAAACCATCCCATTTTATAGTGGTATATCCTCCAACATTCCAACCATTTTTATAGTGGTAAATCGTGACACTATCCATCCTATACAACACATTATTAATATTTTGATCCACCAAACATGATAAAAAAATATAAAAAAATTACAACAATATGAAATTCATCAATTTCCAAATTCACATCGACCTACAAATGTCAAGAAATATAACCTGACAATTTCAAAAAACAAAAATCCATTTAAGACATTAAAAAAATAGAATATTATTCCATAACAACATAAATAAATAAACCATGTTTATTGAAAACCAATTTTTTATGAACCATATTCCATTAATCAACAAAGTATCCAATTTTAAAATCATCATTTTAAAATACAACAATAAGAACATTAAACAATAATAAAACAATTTCCTAATATCCCCAAATATTTCAAAAATTCATTTCCACTATTCTTCAAACACCAATTTGACAATCAATATCAAACAATAATATTTAATTTGAAATTTATCATTCTAGTTCATGAGAAATATAGTCAATAGTGAAGCAACCAACCTACAGGGTTTGGCGAAATCAACCCACTCCACAATCGCACACCAAATCTGGGAGAATCCTCTTCAAAAATGCCTTTAATTTATTTCTCCATCTTCAAATAGACCAAATATTATAATTTCAGGCAACAAGAACCATATATCTACATTCAATTGATATAGTTCATGGAAACCAGTGGAGGGAGAAAGAATAATCGAGATAAAACCAATAAAACACCAAGAGATGAGATATACGAAGGGGGAATATCCTTCAAAAAACAAACAAATACATTAAAATTTTCTCCATGATTATTGCGAGGGTTTACCTAACCCATGGTAAGATTAAATCTCAATTGGGGATTGTTTTGTGTATAAAATAACATGTTTTAGGAAAATATTGACCAACCATCAATTTTTTAAACCCACTATTTATGCTGCAAGTAGTTTATCTTCCCATTTATACCAACTGTGTTCTAACAATGTGCTTTCTACTACCTCATTGGGGTCCTCACATGGTAGTCCCACAAGGTTAGACAATCCTTCCACAAATCGTTCCAATATGAATTATCCCATGTTCCACAGTTTTACCTTAGAGGATGCATGGCTTGGAAAACTATACGCCTTAACCATGTACCACCCCCTTATCCACAGAAACAAGGTGTACAACTACTGGTCGATGCTACTTGGTTAACACTAATCGGGATAAATCTGTGGACCCTTTTAAAATGTCAGAGAATTTCAAAAAAAATTCCAAACACTCCGAAATATTTCCCAACCCCCTCCATACATAAAAAGGCATTAATAAAGGTTACATACCTCATAATGAATGTATTAAATTTTCCCAACCATTGGAAATTATATTCTCCTAATACAGAAAACCATAACATGCTTGCCAAGTCTGAGAAAAATATTGACCATTACTTTCTCTTGTTCCAAGGTCACCACTTAAATCTGACCATGTTGCGATAATAACCAATCTTGAATAATTTTATTACCACCCAATACATTCATTACCGTATCCAAAATACACACTATTATATTCCCCAATAATGCATATCTCTCAACATCAAGATGATCCCAACTAATCACATGGTCAATAACTGTCTGATATTCTTCTTCTGAGACACATTAAACACATTGTGCACCACACTAATCCATGGTGAAAAAATAAATTGAAATACCACTTTTCCAAACAACTCATTTATCTCAAAAGACCCAATATACATCGAATTTAACTTTACTTTCCATTAAAACTGACATCATCCAAGCATAGGATAGATGATCAAGAAGACATGATCACTCACCTTGAATGGATGTTTCCATCAATAGTGTTCATCATATGATTTCTAATGAATCTGGTCCATCTCTATTATCTTATTAATCAACATAATCTTATATATTGTATCTTAGAAATGAATCATTTCATACAATTAATTATCACATGGTTTCACCCAAAAAAGTGGATAATGACAACGATTCCCACACAATGCCTCAATTATATTCTTATGTATCAAGAGATGATGCTACTATTCGATAACTCCACCAATGGAAAATACTCTTCTTGTGATCCAGCAAACTCTACCACACAATATGACAACATGTCATGTAATTGATTCCCTCCAATCATATTTACCATCATCATGAGGGTGATACAATGTCCTCATAGCTAACTATGTTTTTAGGTATTGTTGAATGGACATCAAGAAACAAGATGTGCACATTGGGTATTTATCTAAAAAATTGAAAGTGGTAAACCACACATCTTTAAAAACTCCTGATATATATTTTGGGTAGTTCCAACAGCATATGAGATTCATGAATCGGAATGAAATGGGATGAATTTTTGAGTCGATCCATTATCATACATATGGAATCATGCAACCGAATCATTATCATGAGACATGTGACAAAGTCCATGGATAACTACTAACATTTACACATAGGGATAGGTGAATACTATAACATACATGACAATAAATAATTATCAATATTGACTTGATAATAGATCAAATATCATGAAAAAAACTCAACCAATTTCTTTTTTATTCTCCCTATGAAAACTGCCATTTTAATTACTTTTATATTTTCTGAATTCTCGGATGGAGACTCCATCATGAATAATTCTAAGAACAAATATGTTTTTCATAATGAGACACTGTTAAAACTATCCTATTCTAAAACCATAGAACTAAACCCCCATCTAAATTCAAGACCTCAATGGTCTCCCCACCAATGAGATTCGACCTCATAGGCACTCATTATGAATCATATATTTGATCATCTTTATCCAATCCAACCAAATCCTAAAGTAAAGAATCATGAAGAAATACCATTATATCACATCTATATTCACTTTGAAACTGCATGCCGTCCATAACCGATATCAAATTTCAATGATCTAATGTTTGTTTCACCACATGAGTGAGTAAATTTTTAATTAATGCATCCACAAAATGATTTGATTTTACCTGGTGTGTTCATCATGTCGAAGCCAATCATCTAGAGACACTGTATCCACCTTCTTTACCTCAAATTATATTCTATCAATGAGAAAATATTCTTCACACTCTTGTGATTGGTAAACATCATGAGTAAAAATATATGTGATAATGAACTCCTTCATTATGACATCAATTGAAACACCTTTATCAGAAATAACATGTCCCTGAAAAAAATATCATGTATGCATAGGTCATACTCTGAAAACAGGATATACCACCAATAGTAATTGAGGACATGAAACTCAACAACAAAGTGTTTCTCATTTGGGACCATTTTCCTTGAATCTGCCAGTATATCATCTAAAAAAAATACTAGAAAAGAAATTCAAATACCAATGAAATATCTGATTCATAAACTTGATGAATAAAACTCATAAATTTGTTTGACTAAAAGGAATCACCATATAATAATAATTTACATATCAACATTCAGATGTCGTTTTGAATATCCATCATTTTCACCCACAACTGATGATATACTGATTGCAGGTCCATCTTGAAGAACTATTTATCACCCCTTAACTGATTGAATATTTCATCAATCCATGGGAATGTGTATAAAATCATTATCATTAATTTTATAATAATATAGTATTCAAAAAATAAATCTATAGGTGAATCTGTATTTTTTACAAATACGGTTCGTTCTTTCCAATGGGATGTTGAAGCCAATATGAACCATTTGGACTCATACTCCTCCAAATACACTATAAATTTCACAAATTATGATAGTTCCATCTGCTAAGATGGAAGTCAGATAAGATTATTCTTTGGGATCAGATCAATCATCACATTTACATATCTCGTGGGTGGAAACCCCGGAAATATTTTAAGGTAGACATTCATAAATTGATCAACCACTACTAGAAATCTATATATCCCATCATATTCACCTAATGTTAAGGATAAATCCTCTAATCTGTTGGTCCACATTTACATTCCAATCTACACAAAAATATGATAAATTCCATCATTTGTCATGAAACTAACCATTTTCACATAACAGTCTTAGTGGGCCTTGAATATCGACAACTAATCTATATTATATATTATATCATTAACATCAATCTAAAGTAATGAGTATTATAACATCAAGTCAACCCCATATACCACTAAACCACATGCTCTTCATAGGAAGGCATGACACTTTCATCTACGATTAAGAGTTTGGAGTTTCAATATTGAATGATTACTTATAACACTTATAAAACTAAATTAAATATAAATAAAAGACGTGAAAATTAGATGATCCCATATCAATCAAAACATACATAAGAAAATAATTCCATAGAATCATTCCACTAATAGTATATGGTCTCGATTGATCATCCATTATAACCTACTCAACTCTAATCACATGATTATTGGACACACTATTCTATTTATTCTCCTACCAAGGAGTCATGTAGTTCCTCAAATCACAATTTCTAATTATGTTATTTTGATGGGGTTTATGTTGATTCCACTTCCCCTTATGGATTAAATCATTTATAACCCCATAATATTTCCATGTACCGAAAAAAATAAATCATTTTGACAATAATGGGGAAAATAACACATATTATTGACGTTATGACATGCTTTGGTTGTTTGGTAAAATCCCCCTTAAATTTTCATATAGAACCACACTGGAAACATTTTGGATTACTTTGAGGCAATAGAGGAAGATTCACTAATACTTCCATCTGATTCTAAGCCATATTACCACCCTAGAAATTAGTTTATGTCTTCCACTTCCCCCCGCCCCATTATAGTATTACACTATTTACAATGGTTATAAACAAGCACCACCCTCCCATATCCTCCAATGTATCCCCTTCATCCACCATTAATCTAATTATCATTTCTATATAATTTCATATTCACTGGACCATAATATTGGAATGGATTTCTTTCCTCAAGCCTCATTCAAGGATTCAACCCTTCTAGGAAAAACTAATCGCATCATCTAGAACAAACCAGACAAAATTCAAGAATTTCATGGAATATTACATTACCAAAATTCATTATTTCATCAAATTTAAGAATGAAGTTGTTTAAGAAATTGTTAATTTTTATGGTAGAATTTAAATTTAAAAAATTCCTCAAAACCATCCCATTTCATAGCTTGGTTCATTCCATCCTTGATTACAAAATCCCATAAATAATGTGAATGAGATTGCACCATGTATTTCACTATCTTTACATTCAACTCCACCAGTTTCCCATTGAAATCGAATATTCAATTCATTCTATTCAACCACTATTCTGACATTTTCAGTTCTGAATCACCCTAACAAATAAGTGGATCCTATTTTTGAAACTTAACAAAGAGCCCCACATGATTTATTTCATCATTTCTATTCCTAATTTCTACTGCATTGAAATAATTTACTATACTCTGAACCAGCTTTCATTTCCACTGAATCCCATGTGCAACCCCATTTTAGGAGCATCATCTAGTTAGTCTCCACGATTCATACATGGTTTCATTTTTTATCAACACATCAAACACAATATGTATCACTCCCTATACCAGAACAATTATCATCTTAAAACATCAATGTTGAAAACCATTTCCATATTTAAAAAAAAATCATAAAAAACATAAATCATTATGGAAAATGAACAATTAAATAATATTTATAATTTATTTCTCTCATTCATTCCATAATCATCTAATTGGAAACTCCCACGACAATCAGATCATGCTCTTATATGTGTATGTGAAACACTTATGTACCAAACTTGTTGGTAAAATGATGTTTTTCATGGAAGGTTATGCTACATATTTTTTATATTCATTTAATAAACCAAAAATACTAGTAATTTCTACCATTCCAACTCAACGAATAAACAAAAAATGCACATCAACTACAATACCAAGAATCAATATCAATGGATTCAACAAGGCTGGTCTCACATGAATGTGAGGGATAGAACTAACTGAAACCACATCTCACATCATTCCACTCATCATTGGATTGATTTATGGAATATATGATACTCAACCTCAACAGAAATCCCTAAGGTGCCAAAGGATGTCAATAAATTCTATGGACTTCATGATAAATTTGGTTATGACTATTTATTTGAAAAAAACACTTCTTTCTAAACATGTTATTAAGAAAATCAAATGAATGATTCATGAAAAAAGTTTACTAAAATACAACATTAACCAAAAACAGAAAAAAACAAGACCCCCAGAATATAATAATTATTATACCAATTGGAAGACTAAAAAACCCCCAAAGAATCCACAACTCCATAAAAAACACAATGCTCTATGCACAACTATACCACCCAAGCATCTTGATACACCAGCACAAAAAAGAGATTCATTACCATTACTTGTGTCTTGGAATACAATATCTACAATGAATCAATGTTATAAAGAATGGGGTCAGTAATATTACACTTTATTTTTTCCCAAAGGAAATCCCTATACATTCCACTAGAATTTTACCCATTAGAAAATTTATATAAAACAATTTATACAAAACCAATGAAAAATGAAACAATTTTCCACTAGAAAATAATTTCTTTATTAGGACAGAAACATCCACCATCATCATATTTATAAGGAAATATATCTAATCCCATCATCAAAAACAAAATCCAACACATTTTATCTTAAATAAATTTCCCTTTCATAGCTACATCCACATTTCAACTATGTTCCCATATTCCACACAAAAAATCACGGTGTACCCTCACTGATAGATGTTCACATCCAAACCCATCCCCATTTATAGTGGTACTTCATGACAGTTTCTAACACTTTTATAGCAGCACTTCACTCCACCACCCATACCATAAAATACCTTCTTAATAACTTAATCTAACAACCATTCCAACAAAATTTGGTAAAATGAAAACAACATGAAAGTCAATACATTCAAAAATAACATCATCTAGCACATATCCCTTTATACTACCATGAAATATATAAACCAAAAAAAGATAATGATAATAAAAAAATCTAAAAAATTACAAAACAAATCATGAAATCATACATTTTTATTGAAACCATATTTATCATGATCAATTTTCCATAAATCAACCAACTAGAAATTATAAAATAATTAATTTATAAGTCAAAAATATGCACATTAAAAATCTTTTACAAATTTTCCCAAAAATCCATAGATCATCACAAAAATGGATTTCACCGATATCCTCGCATAATATTCACAATAAATTTCAATAAATTCCAATTAATTTGAAATCATGCCTTCTATCTCAATAATGATAGAGTAATGAGTGAATCCACCTACCATTATGGTTTGGTGAAATTTCCCACCCCCTCACAACTACACACAAAATCAATTTGAAATGTTATTGAAATGGACTTATATTTATTTCCCTAACATCATCAAACACAAATAGTAATGTTATAGGATAGAAAAACCTTGGATCTATATATGATTTATGTAGATAGAGGAAAACAAGAAGAAAGATAGAGAGAGAGAGAAATAGTTCCATATAAAACAACTAAACCACCATGAGAGGAGAGTTACTAAGGGATAATCCCATTCACATGCATAGGAAACCTCATTCAAATGACTCCATAATGATGTATAGAGGTTCCCTAACACCATAGAAGTTCAAATAAGAAGTGGGGATTATTTTGGAGAAGATATGGGGGGTTCAATGAAAATCACAACCGAGCCTCAGTTTTTAAAACCCTATTTTAATGTCGTGAATAATTTAGCTACATATTAAATGAATAGTGTTTTAATTGTGGTCATGGTACTACATCAAGGGGTAACATGCATGGTTTCCCCACACACTTAGAAATACCTTTCACCAACGATTCTGATTCCCATCCAATGTTGTACGATGTACCTAGTTTGTTTTACAGTTTTGTAAACTCTACACCTTAACCATGCGACAACACCTTAGCCACTTCCACATAGAGCAAAGTTACCGAGGGATGTTTAATAGATTCCAGAACTATTATAAAACTATAAGCCATTATTAAAACCAACAAAAACATTCTGAAACAATTAAACCCCCCCCAACATTACATAACCACATTCTATACAAAAAAAGTAAAAATTAATAGTTCAATGCATCAATAACTACCAAGTCCATAAGAGTATTATGTGTTAAATCCCCATATGAAGAAGACATGGATTTTTAGAAGACACATAATCTCATAAACTTATTTCGTTAATAGCTGTATCATCTCTACCAAGTCCGTAATAGTATTATGCGTTCACTCCCCATATCATCTTTGTAGTAATGGTTTTCTTCCCTGACTATATTATTAGTATGATTTAACACCTTATACTATCATGGTAGTCATAGTTCCCTACCATGACCATCTTATTAGAATAAATTCACACCTCTTATCATATTAGTACTCATGGTTTAGTACCATAGCCATATTATTTTTCATGGTTCACTCCCAAGACCATATTAGTATCTCTTATTATATATAAATCATGACCCAATGTTTTAGAGGGAAATACATCTCACACCCATCCAATAAATAAATCATAAATAAAAGTTCCACAAGATCATTACAAGACATATTATAATCCCAGAAATAAGATTGGTATTGTAAACATGTAATAATATCATAACATTTGAAAAAAGATACAGTTTTTATAATAATTTTATCTAAATAATAACCCATGAAATGAAGGGTAAGGACCCGGTTCTTATTTTTGAGGTACAGATTTCTTTGTTTTCCTTTTCCTTAAGTGTTTTTGAGAAAATATGGAAAATGGAAAAAAAATTCTAAATTTCGAATCTACATGCCTTGTACTTAGTCCACACGCCATGTACTTTTGGCCGTGTTGGGATGAGTACATGGGGCGTGTAGCCTAATCGGTGACGAGGGGTGTAGGAACCGAATTCACGCCGTGTAGTGGTACCTTACACACTATTTAGTCAGTCGGCAGGTTTGAATAGTAAGGCAGTGGAGTCGCCGCCTGCTGGGCGACAGTACACGCCGTGTACTCAGGAGTACATGCCATGTACTCTGGTTGATGAGTGAATAGCGTGGTGGTGCCACCAAATGAACAGTTAAATGAAAGAAGTACATGCAGTGTACTTAGAATTACATGTCTTGTACTTTGTTTTTTCGGCTTAAAAAAGGAAGTAGCCTCCTCATTTAGCAGAGGAGGCGTTTGAGCCATTTTGGAGCCAAGGAGGATGGCTAGACCTTTGAAGATCAACCGGGTGTTCGTCTGGAATCTGATTCGGCATTGGATGATCTCTTTGGAACCGCACGGGTGTGCCCTTTCTCATCCTTAAGTCATTATTACCAAGTAATCCCCTAACTAGCGTTATTTACATTTTCATGTTTTCTTATTGGTTAGATCTACGCCGTTCTTGGGAATTGCTGGAGTCGACATTCGGGTATAACATTCGTTGGCGTATAAGGTAGGTGGCTTGGTGTAAATTTCCAACTGTCATGCGTTTTTTGCGTGTTTTCGTGCCACGAACCCATGTTGGGTTGTCGTGTGGCTGAGGCCATTTCAATATTTAATGCCTAGAATTGCATAGGTAATTAAATTGTGATAATAAAATGCTTGTTGGGATCATTTCTTGCATCCAAAACCACCCCGGGGGTGTGTTTCGCCGTTTAGCCGTTTGCCCGGGATACCTGAGGGGATGCCTTAAATGTAGTAATTGTAGGATTTCCTTAAAAGGAATTGCTTGTTTAATGCATTTTGATATGTTGGTCGTGGACCGATTACCTGTTTAGCTTGAGGGCATTATTGTGATTAGCCTATGAGCACTGCACTATTTAGCCTGTGGGCTGTAGATAATTTCGGCCTGAGGGAAACTTCTTCCGTGCCTGTGGGCAGCTGATTCTGTTCCTGTGGGCGACACTACATACACCTGAGGGAAAAACTCAATTATGCATGAGGCTAGATTCTATGTTGGATACTCGTTACCCGAGGGTAGGAGTTTACGTGTCTGAGGACACTTGTTGGTTACTTAGAAATGCACTGTGGCGATTTCTTATATTAAATGGATTAAATGAATAATAAAAATTGAAATATAATTAGTAGTTGTTACTTTTCAGTACTTCTTACATTATTGCATTTATTACTGCACACTATTGTTTCATGCTTACACGCAGTTGGGCATGAGCCTTTGGTGGGTGCCTAATGAGATATATTTCTCACACCCTGTTTGGGTCACGCTTTTTGGCACAAACTGATTACATTGTTGCGGGAGTAGATAGGGGAAAGTGTCCTATATAGGTACTTTACTATATATGAGTAGTAGTAGGGCATGGGACCGAGTCTTGGCTCGCGATGCATTTGCCAGCTGTTTGCTTTGCTTTAATGTACTCTGTTATCTGCTGTACTGTATTGAGGTATAACATGTTCTGGCTGTTTTCATAGAACATGAAACAAGTAGCATCATCAATTATATACTGTTGGTTATAGCCACTTCTGTAGTTATTTCAGTTGTTAATTTCAGTAGTTGTATGGTTTACTACTTCCGTTGTCGTTGTAAGTTTATTTTTGTATTCCACTGTGCTACACTTTGACAAATGAGGGAATAGTTTCCCCACTATCATACCTGGGCCCTCGCTGCTAGTCAACAGCCTCTGCCGTTTGGGGAAATGCTCTTGAGGTCATGTGGTGAACTGGGTTCGGGGCACCTGTTGCGTGGGACCCGGATCAGGGACATTACAATGTAGTATCAGAGGGTGTTTCTTTTCTTTGACTTACTATTTGGAGCCGTAGTCAGGGATAGGACAGAACCGTAGTTAGAAATAAGTTGTGCCTAAGCGTAGCTAACCCGTGTATAGGGAAAATCCAGTCTATCTCGTATTTTTAATTTCTTGGAATTTGCAATTTTACGGTTGATATGTTTTCACCGTTTGGTGACTCACTTGGATTGTGCTATTTATATTTTATCTGTGGGTTCTATTTAGTTGCAACCCGATGAGATGAGGGTATGCCATCTCATGCATCATATATGCACATTCTTGGTATCACATTCCATGCATAGTTTCCATGCCATGTATGTGCATTAGAATTTGCATGTTGTTGTGATAGTTAATGTGATAGAGAAGCATGATTTTGTGATATCTTCTTGATAAATACATGCCTTGTGATATGGTGTTTTTGTTTAAGCCTGTTTATAGAATGGACGCCAAAAATTAGTTTTTGGGGAGTATGGGCCCCCATTGACCGGAATTTGGCGGATCATTGACTGTTTCTTGGTTATAACACATATATGATGTCCAAAATTGATTCGTGGGGATTATGGGCCCCCACGGGTCAGAATTTAACACTTAGGAGTTGTTTTTCCGTATTTTCTGGGTTCCGTGGATGTTTCGGAGGCATACTATCTGGAAACCCAGTATACACGCCATGTATTACTTTATACACGTCGTGTATTTTCTTCTATTTGGGAAGAAAAATGAACTTTTTGAGTACACACCGTGTACTCGGAGTACACGTCGTGTAGTCTCTTCCTATGTCACAAACCGTTTGGGCAGCGACACGAGGTAGGGAAGGGCTTGGGTAAAACTCGTCATGTAGTTTGGTGCACGCCGTGTAGTGTTGTCCCAGAGTCCGGCCGTGTAACTAACAACATGGGTCAGTGAACTCCTTCATTGAACACGCAGTGCTAATTAATCCCACGCAGTGTAGTGTGACCTGGGGACTTTTCCGGGTAACTAACAACACGGGCCGGTGTCACCTCCCTTTAAACACGCTGTGTAGCTGTGGGACATGCCATGTAGTCTTGTTCGAGGACAGACCGTGTGGAGTTAGCCGTGTGGCTAGGAAACGGGGTGGTGTACACGGCGTGTGCGGGTGTAACACCCCGTGTAGTGTCAAGATGAGTAGTCGGCCTTCTCACAGACAACAAGAGCAGTTGGAAAATAACACCGTACACGCTGTGTAGAAATTATATATGCCGTATAGTTTTGTTTGACAGAAGATGTGTGGCTAAGCCGTGTAGAAGGACTCGGGAAGGGGAAGGGCAGTCAAGTACACACCGTGTAGTCATTGTACAGGCCGTGTAGTCTTGTTTTTCCAATTTTGAATGCCTTCTTCCTCTTGTTTTCTTTGTGGTTCCTTCACTTTTCTGTCATAATAATTTTGAATCTGAGGCGTGCTTTTGACCTTGTAGTGTCATGCCGCCTAGATGACCGCGGGTTGTTCGCCAGGAGAGCAACAAAAACTATAATCCGGAGATGGTGGGCCATGGGCTACCAATGGATCCTCTAGTAGAGCCAGATGCGCCACCATCTGTTATACCAGACACTGGCACAGAGGCGCAGTTCCATGAAGGTTTTATGCGGTTTATACAAACCATTCAGGGAGAACTGCAGACTGCTACATCTATGGATGAGGTGACTCGTATCTTTCAGTAGCAGCATCCACCTACGTTTTGAGGGGATGGCGGACCGCAGGCTGCAGAGTCTTAGCTAGGATCTTAGAAGACTATTTTTGAGTATCTTGAGATGCCTCTAGGGTGGAGGGTCATGCTCCTGACTTACATGCTGCGTGATTCCTCCATGAGGTGGTGGGATGTTACCACCCAGTCAGAGCATCACAGGGACATGGTTTGGGAAGATTTTCAGGCAATCTTCTATGACTTATTCTTTCTCGAGACGTTGAGGGAAGATAGAGCTCGAGAGTTCATGAATCTGTAGCTGGGCGCTATGTTAGTGATGGACTATTCTGCTCATTTTACAGAGCTTCAGCGCTTTGCACCCGTGCTGGTGGGTGATGAGACATTGAGAGAAAGTTTTTTTGAGGATGGTATTTTGTATGACATCCGAGCGCTGGTGAATGTTTTTAGGTTACCTATTATACACGCGATTTTGAACCAAGCATTGATTACAGAGTGGAACCTACGGGAATCAAGTGGTGTGGGCCAGGGCGGTTCAGCACCAGTTACTGGTGTTATTTCTACTGGAAATAGGAAGAGACAGATAGACATCTCTCAGGGCAGCAGTTCTAGTCAGAAGAATTCTTTAGGTGGCCAGGTTATGTGCTACCAGTGTGGTAGGGGGGCACAAGAGACCGCAGTGTCCAGGAGACCCATTGGAGTGTCGAGCTTGCAGAAATATGGGTCATCTGCAGTTCTTTTGCAGGGCATTTCCACCAGTGGCTAGTTAGAGGGGTTCTATGCAGACTCCGCGTGCGGAAGCAGGACTAGTAGCTTCTTACCAGTTTGGGAACTGGAATACGTCAAGGCGTACATGTAGAGATGGTGGTTGTGGTCGTGGTATCCAGACACTATGATCGCAGAGGCAGCATGGCGGGACATCTCAGGGTAGCCAGGCTATGTCACAGGGCCGCGACATTGGGCAGGCATATGTAGTGCAACAGACCCAGCATGAGCATGATCCCGGACCTTCAGCAATCAGAGGTACTATTCTTGTAGCTTCTGTCTTGTCTTCAGTACTTTTTTATATGGATTCTATGCATAGTTTCATATCTGTACCCATTGTGGAGATCCTTGGGCTTGTTGTTTCTTCTTCTTCTGATATCATAACACTAGACACTCTGTTGGGGAATAGAACGACTGGTGTGAATCAGTGCAAGGAGTTCCCCCTTGAGGTTGGTGGGTGTCACTTCCTTTGGGACCTCTAAGTCTTGGATATGACTAGCTATGACGTCATTCTCGGGATGGACTGGTTGGATCCCTTCTGAGCCTTTGTAGACTTCTATTATCGCAGTGTGCGTTTCACGTCACCAGAGGACAGAGAGTTTCTATACAAGGGAGAGTGGGATGTTCAGGTGAGTCGAGCTGGACCAGAGCATCATGTGTGAGGTGGAGTCACATCCCAGATTGCGAGCTTATATCTGGATGACTAGGAAACTTGTCAGATGAATTTCCCTCCAGTTGTCGATCATTTCAGGGATGTCTTCCCGGAGGACATTTCAAGTCTACCTCTGGTGCATGAGGTTGATTTACTTATCGAGCTAGAGCCAGAAGCAGCACCGGTGTCCATTCCTCCTCATTGGTTGGCCACGCCTGAGTTTTAGGAGCTCAAGAGGCAGTTAGAGGAGCTACAGGTGGAGGGTTTTATCCGACCCAGTACTTCTCCTTGGGGTTCTCCGGTCCTTTTTGAGAAGAAGACGGATGGTACCCTTAGGCTTTGTGTGGATTATCGAAAGCTGAACTAGTTGACGGTTAAGAACTGATATCCCATTCCAAGGATAGATGATCTGTTTGATCAGCTTCCTGGGGCACAAGTGTTCTCGAAGATTGACTTGAGATCCAGATATCATCAGTTGTGCGTTAGACCGTCTGATATACCTATCACAATATTCAGGAGTAGGTATGGTCGATATGAGTATACGGTTATGCCATTCGGACTGACCAAAGCGCCAGAAGTGTTCATGGATCTGATGAATCACGGGTTCCATTCATATGTTGATTCATTTTTGGTAGCATTGATGCACGACATCTGGGTCTAATATCACACTCGACACGAGCATGCCACCCATCTTGGGATTGTATTGAGTAAACTGAGAGAGCATCAGCTATATGCTAAGCTCTCAAAGTGCCACATTTGGATGGACCAGATTCACTTCTAGGTCACATTATCTCAGAGGCAGGAGTTGTCGTAGTCCTAGAGATGGTGAGAGCAGTAGTTTCTTAGGAGAAGCCTAAGAACGTGTTTGAGATACGGAGTTTATTAGGGCTAGCTGGTTACTACAGAAACATCATACAGGACTTCTCCTGTTTAGAAGCACCATTGATAGATCTGACTAGGAAGGATGTGATGTTCGTTTGTTGGAATCTTGCAAAGAAGATTTTAAGGACCTAAAGGGATGGATGACATCAGCACCGATCCGGATACTCCCAAAGTAGTGGAAGAGCTATACAGTTTACTATGATGGATCAGCGATTGGGCTGGCAGTCGTTTTGATGTAGGGTGACCGAGTTGTCGCGTACGGGTCTCAGCAGTTGAGGCCACATGAGAGGAATTACCTGACACATGACCTCGAGATGGCTGCATTTGTTCATGTGTTGCGCTGTTGGAGAAACTATCTGTTGGGGGAGAATTTTTTGGTTTTCCCCGAACAAAAAATCCTCAAGTATATCTTTACTCAGCGTGACCTTAATCTAAGGCAGAGAAGGTGGGTTGAGTACCTACAGTCCTTCAATTTTGAGCATTCCTATTCAACTGGTAAAGGTAATGCAGTAGCTGATGCACTGAACAGGAAGACTCAGATATAGGAAGTGCAAGAGGCCAGTGGTGAGTGGCAGCTTATGGCTTTGTCCTCTAAGATGCATCTAGAGGTGCATGACAGTCAGGGGAAGACTTATCTTTCCTCGTTAACTGTGACTTCTACCCTCCTAGATAGAGTGACGATGAAGAACCTATCTGATTTAGAAGGCCTACTTCTACAGGAATCGGTGGCAAGTGAGGACCCTCCTTTCGGTTGGACGATAGTCTATGATGAGGTTTTTCATTTCCATGGACGAGTATGGGTTATAGGGGATATACGCGAGGAGCTGATTCGGGAGTTTCATGCTTCAGCATTGGGCAGTTCATCCTGGGGTTACCAAGATTTACCGAGTCTTGAGACGTCAGTACTGGTGGTCGGGTATGAAGAGAGAGATAACTGGTTTTGTTACGAGATGTTCCACCTGTCAGCAGGTGAAGGCAGAGCATCAGAGACCAGCTGGACTGTTACAGTAGTTACCCATTCCAGAGTGGAAATGGGATGATGTCACGATGGATTTCGTGATGGGTTTTCCGAGCTCACCTCATGGCAATGACGTCGTGTGGGTTTTGTGGACAGACTCATGAAGGTAGCTCACTTTTTTCCGATCAAGGAGACCTTCATTTTGGACGAGATCAGAAGGCTGTATATCTGAGAGATCATACGTCTTCATGGGGTCCCTTGTTCTATCATTTCCGAGAGGGATGCCCAATTTACGTATCGTTTCTAGAATTGATTTCAGAGGACACTGGGTACTCAGGTGCTTCGAAGCACAACATACCACCCTCAGATAGATGGACAGTCGAAGCGTACGATACAAGTGCTAGAGGACATGCTGCGTGCATGCATCCTAGACTTTGGGGGCTCTTTGGAGAAGTATATACCCTTAGTCGAGTTTTCCTATAACAATAGTTTTTAGTAAAATATTGAGATGGAACCATACGAGGCTTTATATGGTAGGCCATGTCGATCACCTTTGTGCTAGTTAGAGGTAGGTGAGGCAGCTATATTGGGGCCACACCTCGTGCAGGAGACATCTGAGCAGGTCTAGTAGATTCGGAAGTGGATGGATACCATGCAGTCTCATCAAAAGTCTTATGCTAATCGCCGTATACGACCTTTGGAGTTTGTGGTTGGGTATCAGGTTTTTCTATGTGTTTTTCCAAGGCTAGGACACAAGTGGATCATGATACAGGGTAAAATTTCACTGTGGTATGTGTGGCCTTTAGATATTTTGTAGAGAGTCGGGCTGGTTTCCTATCAGTTGCAGTTATCGTAGCGGTATCGATCCATGCACGACATCTTCCACGTGTCTCAGTTTCACCTCTACCATTAAGACCCATCTCACACCTTTAATCCTGAGGAGGTTGAGCTTCAGCATGATGCGTCTTTTGAGGATCATCTGATCCGTATAATTGACAGAAGTACGAAGGTTCTCTGAGGCCGGTCAGTTCCTCTCGTACGGGTGCTATGGCAGCATGACCGAGTGTAGGACGAGACCTAGGAGTGGGAGGCCGACGTACGTGCTTAGTGGCCAGCGCTGTTCTGAGCATTATCTTCGCCACCCATGGAAGGGAAATTCGGGGACTAATTTCTATAAGGGGGGATGTTTGTAAGAACCCAGTTCTTATTTTTGAGGTACGAGCTTCTTCTTTTTCCTTTTCCTGAAGTGTTTTTGAGAAAATATGGAAAATAGAAAAAAATGCTAAATTTCGAAACTACATTCCGTGTACTTTGTTTACACACCGTGTACTTTTGGCCATGTTAGGATGAGTACATGGGGGGCGTATACCCTTGTCGGTGACGAGGGGTGAAGGAATCGACTACACGTCATGTAGTGGTACCTTACACGCCGTGTAGTCAGTCGGCAGGCTTGAATAGTAAGGCAGTGGAGTCACCTCTAGCTGGGCGATGGTACATGCTGTGTACTCAGGAGTACATGCCATGTACACAGGTCGACGGGTGAATAGTGTGGTGGTGCCGCCAAATGAACAATTAAATTAAAGAAGTACAAGCCGTGTACTCAGATGTACACGCCGTGTACTTTGTTTTTTCAGCTTAAAACAGGAAGTAGCCTTCTCATTTGGCAGAGGTGGCATTTGAGCTATTTTGGAGCCAAGGAGGATGACCGGACCTTTGATGATCTGCCGGGTGTTCGTCTGGAATCCGATTCGTCTTCGGACGATCTCGTTGGAACCGCACAGGTAAGTCATTTCTCCTCATTAATCCATTATTACCAATTATTCCCCTAACAGAAGTTATTTATGATTTAATGGGTTTTGTTATTCGTTATATCTATGTTGTTCATGGGTGTTTCTGGAGTCGATGTTCGGGTATAACATTTGTTGGCATATAAGGTAGCTGCCTTGGTGTAAATTTCCAACTGTCGTGCATTTTTGTGCATTTTCGTGCCACGAAACCATGTTGGGGTGTCGAGTGGATGATGCTATTGCTATATTTAATACCTACAATTTCATAGATGATTAAATTTTGATAATAAAATGCTGGTTGGGATCATTGCTTGGATCGAAAACCACACCGAGGGTGTGTTTCACTGTTTAGCCGTTTGGCCGGGATACCTGAGGGTATGCCTTAAATGTAGTAATTATAGGATTGCCTTGAGAGGAATTGCTTGTATAATGTATTTTGATATGTTGGGCATGGCCCGATTACCTGTTTAGCCTGAGGGAATTATTGTGATTAGCCTGTGGGAACTATACTATTTAGAATGTGGGCTGTAGATATTTTCGGCCTCAGGGAAACTTCTTCCATGCCTATGGGCAGCTGATTCTGTGCCTGTGGGCGACACTACCTACGCCTGAGGGAAAAAATATGTTACGACTGAGGGAAGATTCTGTGTTGGATACTCGTTACCAGAGGGTAAGAGATTACGTGTCTGAGGACACTAGTTGGTTACTTAGAAATGCACTATGGTGATTTCTTATATTAAATGGATTAAATGAATAATAAAATGGAAATATAATCAGTAGTTGTTACTTTTATGTAATACTTTATTTCATTTATTACTTCACACTATTGTTTTATGCTTACACACAGTTGGGAACGAGCCTTTGTTGGGTTCCTATTAAGATATATTTCTCACACCCTGTTTGGGTCACGATTTTCAGCGCAAACAGATTATGTTGCTGCAGAGGTAGATAGGGGAAAGAGTCCATATACAGGTACTTGACTGTTGCAGAGAAGTAGGAGGGAATGGGAATGAGACTTGGCTCGCGATGCCGCTGCCAGCTGTTTTCTTTGCTTTGTTGTACTCTGTTTTCTGCTGTACTGTATTGATGTATAACATGTTATGGCTGTTTTCTTAGAACTTGAAACATGTAGCCTCATCACTTATATACTATTTGTTATAGCCATTGTTTTAGTTATTTCAGTTGTTAATTTCAGTAGTTGTATGGTTTACTGCTTCCGCTGTCATTGTATGTTTATTTTGGAATTCCGCTGCGCTACACATTGACAAATGAGGGCATAGTTTCCCCACTATCAGACATGGGCCCTCATTGCTAGTCGGAAGCCTCTGGCGTTTGGGGAAATGCGCTTGAAGTCACTTGGCGAACCTGGTTCGGGTCACCCATTGCATGGCTCCTGGATCCGGGACGTTACATGATGCAGGATTAAAAATCATATAACCTATGAATGAGAAACATGTTTCATAAAAATCATGACCTCAAAACATAACCATTCATAAAAATAACATGAATGAAAAAACGAATCCTTTCTCCTTAAAGAAAATAGTAACCCATTAATATGTAATCATAGATGGGAGTTATTTTTGAAATATAATTTACAAAAAGTTTATTGAGTAACAAATCATGCATCATTAAAAAACACTTGTTTTAAATAACATTTTTTGAATCCCCTTAATATCAAAATAGATTTGAAAACCTATAATAGATGCATAAAATCCATTGTACATTTTAAAAAATGTTTTTTCCCTTGAAATTAAACATCAATGAAAATTTGATAACATTTTTAAAAAAATATTGAAAACACTGTATTTGAAATAAAATATATTTATGATTGAATTGATAAATATTGTCATATTTTTCACCAAATCATTTTCATAATTATATTAAGTACCAAAAAGTATAAAAATGTAAATAATAATTGATTATATAATGGAAATATATAAGATAATACAATTTATGAGTTTTCATAAGATATGTATAATAATATTTTAAAATAATCATTATAAAAAATAGTCTCAAAAATATATGATATTGTTTCAATAAACATTTATCACATGGTAACATTGAACCATAATCTATATATATGAAAATGAAATTAGATAAAGAATAAAATAAAATTATGTAAACAATATTCATGTAAACATATATAAAATTGAATTATATAAATGTTGAAAAATAATGTAGGTTCCTAGAAAAACATATGTATCAAAGAATGAAAATTGAGAGAAAATATATTACCAAGTTGGTATCTTTTGAAACGTAAACCCCATAAAAAGAAGATCATATATTGGATATGTAAATACCCATAAATACAATAATTTGAATAATATAACACATTGATGTGAAGTATATACTGCATGAATAAGAAAATATTTCTGATATTAGAATGTATCTCATGGATAAAAAAATTGAAATGAAAATCCCTTACCTTATCTCTTTACTCTCATCGAACACATAAAAACTTCAACATGTTTGGGTAACTCATTTTAGGATTCACCAATGTTCTTCCTTATATTTCATCATTCTCAATTAGAAGATTCATGGATGAAGGGTGGAATGATGAGATATGTATTGTGAAGATCATGTCCAAAATATACATATTTGAGTGGTGTGATTAAGCTGGGGGTGGAGCTGGTGGATTTTTTTAGTGGAGGAAGCTGATTCAGTTAGTACATAAAAAAAGTAATGTGATCCCACAATTTAACCTATATAAAGTCATCCAAAACCAACAAAACTCATAAATGGAAGGTTTATCTCCAAATAATGGGTATCCAATGAGTGTTGGAAATGTGGATATGTAATTTTCCCTCATGTTTAAGGATTATTACCTTCTTAATATTTATTTTTAATTAGTAGTTGTAATTAATTTTGACTCTATCCACGAATATTTTTGGAAGAAAACCGTGTTTTAATTAATTGACATACATGGTATGTTTTATTCCAAATATTGAATAAATTTTACAAAATAGTAATCCCATAAGTGGAAGAAATTAATTTCATATTAATCTTGTAATCAGGACGACATTGTTGGTCATTAATATAAAAAATTATTAAATGTTTTCTTTGTATTTATTTCCAATTTCAATGTGAGATTGGTTCCAATGACCTAAATTCGATTTAATTATATATATTTTATATAAAAAATTATTTAAACCAAATTTAAATATATTATAATATATGATTAAACTTGATGAAAATGCATTTTTGAATTAAAATATAGTAATTTTTCATTATTCGTCAAAAAATGTAGATTTTTTAGAAAAATATCAATAGTAAACCAAAATCTAATTTCAACATTATATATTCATAAATAATTTTTTTATCAAATTAAATTTTTTTTTTCATAGAAGGACATGAAAATCAATTCAATTATAAAAATAATATTTGAAACATATAAAGACTTTACCAAAAAATATATTTTTATTTATATTAAAACATTATAAGTTATATTTAAAAGTTAGTTATCACTATTAATATTATAATGTTTAATGGATTTGTTATAACTGCTTATTTTAAATAATTATTACAACAATGAGGATGTTTTGTAGAAATAAGATGTTGCGTGTAATTCATGCCATGGCTATGTTTTGTGTAGTGAAAACAAATTCAGTTTCATGTGAAAGTAATGTATGACATAGTGAATTGATTGAAATCAATGAAAATTAATTCATTTGAAAAAATAAGGGTCCATAAAATCTTGAGGTGTTACAAAAAAAGAATATTTAAATTAATTAAAAAATTAAAATAAATTATTTCAATATGAATAAAATTAATATAATATGAATGAATATTTTTTTAAAAAAAAATTAAATAATATATGGTTGTTATATTAAATATAATAATATTTTAATTTTACTATTTTCATGTTGTTTTCATTTTCAAATAAAATCAATAGTTTCAAAAATAACTCTAATGATATTTTATAATAAATAGTATATTATTAAAATAATTTTTAAATTTTAAAAATGTCAAAAATGGAAAATTACTATGAATATAGCTTCTAATATAGACCAATTTCAATTTATTTTCAAAATGTCTCTTTATTTTATATATCTTGATCCTTAAGGGGAATACAATTTGTTATCACAATATTCATAAAATGGTTAATATTGGAGAAAACATAGAGGTAAGGGAAAATAATTAATTTAAACATATGTAAATTTTATTTTATGATAGTATATAGATATATAATAATAATATATTTAAATTATATATATTTGGGGCATTTTTTGACGGTTATTTTTTTTAGTTTATTAATTTTTATGAAATTATTAATGTACACAACTCCTTCATTATAGAATGGAATATTCTCTTCTAATATCTTTTCATATAAAAAACTATTCTTTTCATCCAAAAAATACAAAAATACATTTAACACATCCCTTTACATGTCGTATATTCCTATTTTTGTTACAAAACCATCATTAGAATGATTTTGTTGTGTTCCATAAGGCTTTTTCCGAAGAAGAGGTATTTTACAAAAGTGAGGATTTTTAATTTATTCATACAATACCATAAAATATTATTCAATATTTTGGATACAATTAAATATACATCACTATTAAACATATATGTAATAATCTTTAGGGTATAAAATACAAACATCCCCTCTCTAGTAAAATTATGAACAAAACCATCATTCATGTGAACGGAGGAATCTCGCCTCACTAACATATTTAAATTGTTTTGCATCATCACCTCTCACTAGTCTAATAATAATGGAAATCAATTTGTTATATTATTTTCATGATATATTTATCATTCTCGGAAATAAATATATCATACATTTTCAAACATTTCAATTCATTGGATGATGACAATATCGTTGGTGCATATGTCTGGATTTTCACCTCCATTTATCCTAATTGTTCATTTTTATTTCCATGTCACAAAAATGATATATATTTATTTTGGTATTAATTATATAACAATAATTTTAGAATTATAAAATGAAACATATGTTATTTCCCATATGATCATTAAAAATTTGAAATGTTACACATGCAAACATATGATCTACAATCTCCCAGATTGTAAGAGAGTTTATTTTTCACAACCATACATCATAGTTTAATAAAAATATTATTTGTTTTTAAAAATTAATTTTAAACCTCTATTATTGTTATATATATTATTATATAATAGCCTCTATATCTATAAATAACCTATGATATTCAATTTGGATATATGATTCCAATATCATCCAAATTTCATATGTAAATAAAATTATTTTTTAAAATGTTTCTATCCTAGTAAAATAGATAAAAATTGTAAAATATGAACTTAATATATATATATTAAGTAATTTTTTCAATAAGATAGTATGTTTATTTTATGGTTCGATATCAAAGTAATTTTTAAAATAATTTGTTATGTTATATATCTATTTCACTGACTATTATATTCAAAGATTATTATTGAAATTTCCCCTAATTTATTTATTTCTTAATTCCACTATTTTTTGGATTTAGATTTTCCGCACATAATTAGTTCATTTAGTTATTATAACATATATTATTTTAGTATTTCAAGTGTTTTCCCATATCAATTTTATTTATGTGAAAAAATTACATATTCACCACTTGTTTCAATTTTATTGTTTATATACTTACCATAAATATCATATATGATAAATTTTGTCAAAATTATGGGGATTTAATAATATAGATGTTCTCAATCATTAATTTGGGGTTTATTTATAAATTACCAATGTGGTAATGGAATATAATCTCAAATTGAATTCTTGGGGACATGTTTTATGTTATGTAGTTTTCTTCTTCCTCATGCTATATATAATGTCTCAATGACATGTTATTAAATTAATCACCATATATTTAATTTATTTAATTTGTAACTACCCAAAGTGTTCAATGGAAATTCTCTTCTTATAATTATGTCATATAATCATAAGAAATCACAACATAATGAACTACTGATTTCTACATGACCTTAAAACATAATGTTTTCACTCATGTGATTTAGATTTCGAATATATGACATACACAGTTGTGATCAGTAGGTTATTTAGAGTCTAATGTGACCAGATTTTTTTGAAGATTAACAAACCATTATGAATAGTAATTTTACCCTTAGGAAAATAGACATACCCTAAATAATAGTAACCTTACATATAATAGTATATAAATAAGATTCAAGTGAACATATCAGGTACCTGTTTATTTGAATAAGTATGTTTGAAAACAATTTTTTTAATAAATCTAGATTTTAATGGAAAATTAAATTATTCATATTTAGAATATTATTTTTCAAAAATAAATTTCATTTTTAGATTCTACATAATGAAAAACGAATAGGGTGAATAATTGGGATTTTTCTAAAAAACATTTATTTTTGGTGAATAGTAAAATAAATCAATTTGCTGTATAGATACATTATTACACAAATCCACTATTCCTAACATCATTATTGATGTAAGAACTAAAATATATTACTCACATTCACTTATGGCTATTCTTGGTCTTGGAAAAATAACTATTTCTTGTCTAATGTGAAAATAATAAGTGAATTATTATAATATTATGAAAACCCTTCTCTCCCCAAAATAAATACCTTTCTTCTATACCTCTTCTCTTCACTCCTCTATAGCATTGTTTCTTAAATATATTCTTCCCAAATGTTTCTTCAATATCCTCCCCCACGTCCAAAATCTCTTATCATCTTTAAAATACCAAATCATCTCCTCTTAAGGGGCTCTCAAGGAAGGTTGATTCCAGTGGTAAAATTCCACATTTCTTTTCATTCATTTTTATATTCCTTTGTTCTCTTTTACTTCATATTATATTTTCATCGAAATGTTATGAAAACTCTAGTAGAATAAATTTATTGGAATATAGTTATTCTAATGTGATAAATCAATATCATATATCCTTTCTCCACTTTTTATTTGAAATAAATCAAAACACTGTTTGAGATGTGTTAATTAAACACATTCATGGACGACAATTTTTTAATTTCTATTATTATCTTATATTATTTTAATAAATCCATTTTTATGGTTTAAAAAAAACTATTATATGTGTATTTTATCTTATTTAATATCCTTTAGACCATATTCACTCATGATATAAAATAATAATACAAAACTAGTAAATTATGAGAAAAAACAACAAATTAATCCAAGCATTTATCATTAATGTGTTCTCTAATTATTCCACTACACTCTAATAAACCAATTTAAATTTTCAGCCATGTATCCTTTTGGGTGGTCAATAATAAAATATAACTTCAATTCTTGACAACCACGTTTATCATACATGATTATCAGAACAACCATATATGTTAACTGATTATTAAAACCACATACGAAAATGGATACGAACAATGAACACAAAAATCATAAAAAATAAACATTATTATAAATAAACATTATAAGATTATGAAAAATATAAAACATATAGAAGAGGTTTTGGAAATATTAATTAATAAACATTATTTTTTTATACCCATCATTAATAATAGGTACAGAATACCAACAGACATATGGTAAGGGATCCTCTCCATTTCACTTTTATTCACAAATTCCCTCTATGAGTGTCCATTTTATGTGTTATACCTAATAATGTGGTGTGAATTTTCATCTCCCCGTACTCCCATCAATTTGTATAAGTGAATAAAAAACCCATTCACTATCATGAATCCCTATTGAGTACCCATTATTCCACAATGATAATCTGTAAGTAATTCTACCTGAACCCCCATTATTATTTCGGGTTTATCTATATATCTTTATACCTGAACGATGTATTATTTTATTTTTTTGTACAACATATACATGTTTTTTATAGGCTCTAAATGCATGATTCAAGATCATCCCCCATTATATTTTGTTGATATACATTCTTTTTTGTGAACCTATAGCGACCAAATCCTTTTACATATAACATTACAAGATGTGAAGCTTAATTATACATCATAGTACATGCCATGTATCATTATGTCTAGTTTCATGGAAGACTAGGTACATAAAACATTAATTATGGGGACAAAAAACACTTTTTTATTTAATATCCATAAAGATCTCTTAACATATATTGTTCCCTTATATCTGCATAGGGTACCTTGGGGAACTCAAGAAAAATGGGATGAGATAAAAATCTATAAATGGGAAAGAATAGATGAATACAACTTATGAACCTTAGTTAGGAGGAATGACATAATGATATACAAATAATAAAACATATGACATCATATCATAAAATCATGGGATCATATAAACATGGAATCATATAAATTTGTAAAATCATAAAACATTTCTTTAGTATAGTTCAAGGCTAACAACAAATATTGTTTCTAATTTTTCAATGGGACAAGGCTAACCGCAAATCCTGAATCCCATTTTTGAATTAGTCAAGGCTAACAGAAAATATTTTTTCACATTGAATATCATTAGAAATAACTTTACCCAATGCATTTGAGTGTTATCTCGGCACTCCCTTGTCATCTTTTTCATGAATATGCTTTCCACATAAATAATTATACATAATCCACCATACATAAACATAAGAGTACACATAGAAAGAATTGGGTACCACAATCGCGACATAAAGAATAACCAATGGATGTATCATGAAAGTTTCCATGAAAGATAATGATTAGAACATACGATGAATAGTAATAAGGTAAAATGGTCATATAAAATGTTAAGTTATTTCAAACTGAAGTCATAACATATAGGAAATGTATTTGAGAAACATTATCAATAAAGTATTTTTGTGCGGTTTTATGGAAAATACTCTAGAGATTTTAAAATAGAAAACATGAAAATATTTTTTATAAAACCATAAGTTAACCAATAAATTTTTCATAATAAAAGTTCTGATTTATAAAATAAATTGCAACTTAAAAAAATATACAATGCATTTGAAATTGGGTAAAAAATTTGGATGTTCCCTTAAAAGATGATTTATTATCTGAAACTATCGATGAATGAATCACATAAAAGCATGTATATACCAAAAATTCAATGAGGTATGGATCATGAAACATGAGTTGGAATCATATAAAAATTATTTATAGGTTTTATATATAAGTAAAAGACACCAACGTATGGGTAAAAAGAAAGATATAGAAACCTGAAGGAATAACGGCGGTTTGGGTAGAATTCCTTACGAATTATGTGCATGATATCAGGTGTAATTAATAGGGATTATTGAGAGATAATGAAATTTATCATAGTTTATACATAATTATGATAGTATGGGGGATTTACGTAAACATACCCCATCATTTGGTTTTACCCATGAAAAGGTATTGCATAGAGGACAATCCTGATTAAGAGAGAAATGGAGAGGATCACTTACATTATGTCTGATGGTGATATTTTCTTGATAATAATGACATGAATAATAAAATATAATTTACTAATTAATAGATATGTAAGCTATTATATATGAATAATGATTGATATAACCATTTTTTGTCCATTTATAACCATTTTTACTGATTAGGAGGTTCAATTTCATTGTTCAGTTCCGTTTTCTATCATAGTTTTAAGGATCGATTCTCTTATATTCATGTTTGGATAATCATTTACGATGATATTGGTTGTCTAGAATTTAATTTGATGTTATTAGTGAAAAACCAGGACATTAATTGATTATAAAAATTCATTTTCTTATTTATACTGAAGATTAATTATTATATAAAACCATAGTCATAATGGTTTTTGTTAAGCAGCGGTTTTGATTACAATGAACATGTTTGTCTTTATAAAATTATATCATTTGTGAAAAAGGATTATATAACCTTAAATATTATAAATTAAATATATAATTATCTTGTTCAACCATAACAAAAATGGTTTCATTACCATAATTAATGATGACAATAGAAATTGATAAACTGTTGTCCTTGAATGTGCTAAATTAACACATATCAAACAATGTTTTCAATTCATTCAAAAAAATATGGGGAAAGGAAAGAAGATAATAAATTATAAAATTATAATAATAGAATTCTAGTACATTTACGTTTCTATAGTTATCATTCCATTTGTGTGAACAACGGTTATGAATGAAACAAAAATAAAATTACTTAAATGAAATGAATGAATTTGAATGAGGAATTTACCAATTTAGTTTACTTCCTTTTAGAACCTCTTAAAGAGAGAGGTTTTGGTATAATAAAGAGACTAGGGGAATTTTTATATGGGGGAGGATCATGGGGAGAGACATCATAATAATATAGGAAAGGTACAAGTCTTGAGAGAGTGAAGAGAAGAATGAGTGAGGGGGTATATAGTGGAGGAGAGGGGGGTTTTATAATATTATAATCATTAATTTATTATTTTTTCACAATAAAAGAAATACAATGTATTCCAAGAAAAATAGTAGTAATAAATTCCTATTATTTATTACCAATTGGGCTTACATTAGCAGATCATCATCAATGAGTCAATAAATCCATTATTTATCATTTATCATAAATTGTTGTATTATACTCATTAAAAAATCATTTATTTTTGAAAAATCCTAAAAAAATAACCCTAACAATTTTTCAATGTGTAGAATCCAAAAATGAAGTTCATTTTTTCAATCTTTTTTTGTATATATGATTAATTATAATATTTAACCAAAATCATAATTTATTATTAGAAAACCAGTTTGAAAACATTCATTTACTTATTCTAAAATATAGGTATATCATACATTAACATGAATATTATTTTAATACTATCATTTGTAAGGATACTATTCATTATGGTCTATTAATATTTATAGGGGTATGTTAATATTCATAAGGGTAGGATTCTATTCACCAAAAATTATATTTATCTTATTGGACTCCAAATAACATACTGATTTCAACCGTGTGTGTTAGATTTTTGAAATTCAAATCACTTAAGTTAAAATATATATTTAAAAGAACATTTCACATAGAAGTTCACTATGTTGTTACATCGTGTGATTGTTACATATGAAAGGAATTTTTAATAAAAACTATTGGGTCATTACAATATTCGCCATTATAAAATTTTTCCTTCGAAATTTTGTTTTACATTCTATGCTATAAAAAGGTGCAGGTAATTTTCATTCATTTCATCCTCATGTTCCAATATTTCCACATCATATATATGCTTCCACCATAATACCATGACCAGGCATGTAGTCTTCATACATAGAAATTTATCTCTGCGATCCAAGTCCTTCACTGGCTTCTCTTCATAAGAAATATCATCCTTCATCTGTAACACCTCTGAAGAGAGAAAATTTTAAGGGTCTGATGTGTACTACCATAAGAGGGATACATGAAATAAATCATGTATATTCATCATGGAAGGTGGACGTTCCAGTCGATAGGTCACGTCTCTGACTCAATCAAGGATCACGATGGGGATGATATACCTTGGATATAGCTTTTCCATTCTTCCCAAACCTCATGAACTTCATCCACAATGATATTCAAAGAAATACCATATCTCCAACTTTTAACTCAAGGTATCATTGATGGTTATCTATATATATCATCTATCGACTCTGGGATGCCTTGATATGCTGCTGAATGGTTTTGAACTTCTCCTCCATGAAATTGACCATTTCAGATCTTATCACCTTATTCTCACTGACTTCATCACAACACGTTGGTGTTCTACTCCATTTCCCATAAAGGGATTAATATGGTGCCATTCAGATGCTCAAGTATAAATGATTATTGTAATGGTATTCAACCAGTGGATGATGTTGGTCACATCACCCTTAAAATTCCATAGAACATGCTTTCATCATATCATCTAGTGTCTGAATAGTTCTCTCATATTGGCCATCAATTTTAGGATAATAGGCCATAATAAAGATCATTTCAAAGCTTAAATCATGTTGGAGTCTTTTCTAGGACATCTAAGTGAATCTTGGATCTCTATTAGATACAATAGAAGGTGGTACTCTGTGTATCCTTACCACTTATTTGATATATATCCATGCAAGTTGATCTACTGAGAAGTCCTCTCAAAATGAGATAAAGTGGCCTATCTTTATAAAATGTTCCACAATGGCCCATATATCCTTCTTTCCTCTGGATATCCTTTAATGTCAATAGAAAAAGACCACTGAAATGTTCTCCAAATTCCATGTTAGAACAGGTAGTTGTTGAATAATCCCCTTATACTTTAACTTTTATCCTTCAATTGTAGACATACCAGGCACTTTTATTTATATTAAAAAATCTACCTTTCAATGATTTCCCACAAAACGTTTTCTTAGAGAACTCAATACATCATTTTTCTCCCTGGGATGATAGAGAAGTCCGAGCTATGTGTGTCATTCAAATTCTCTTTCTATATTTCTAGATCATATGGTACACATAATCATGAACCAAATATTACAAATCCTTCCTCATCAATCATGAACTCTACGGACTTCCAATTTCTGATAGCTTCCACCCTTTTCAGAATATCCACATCTTTTCATTGAGAATCCTTTAATCTCTCCATGAGAGATGGTTGAGAAATAATTTGAGAATGAACTAATGATATTCTTCCCTTAAAGATTCCCATGTATATCCTTTTAAAATCTAATAAGATCATATCATTTTCAATTATCATTATTGAAAAATATGTAGTATCCTTTCTACATAGAGCATCCACCAGCTTGTTTTTCATATTGGGGTGGTAGTGAATTGAGAATTCATAATCCTTGATGATATTTATCCATCTTCGATGGAAATTATTAATATTCATTGGTGTGAATATTTATTTTAGGCACTTTTGGTTAGTAAATATCTCACACTTCTCCCCATAATGATATTTCTGCAAGATTTTTAACGTAATGATCACAACCGCCAACTCCAGATCATGTGTAGGATAGTTTTTCTCATGGATTTTCAGTAGCCTTGAGGCATAGGCTATCACTTTTTCATTTTTACTCATATTACACCAAAGAGATACTTATAATTTTTTCAAAAACAAAATTTCCATAAACTTCAACATTCTATATAATACTCATCGATGTCTTCCATAATGATATAACATAATTTCATTTGGTGAATAAATGTTCATAGATGATAAGAATGATATACTAATAAAACTTTAATTAAAATACATTATGACACCAAAATAGTTTAAGTAATGGTTACTTGTAATTTATCCATCATTTTCCACCATAGCAATGGATCTAATTGCTCCCTTGATCATGGAAATTGATGATGCATATCATGCTTCTCTACCATTGTGATAGATAATAATGTAGGATAATGTCCAACATCTCAACATTTATGTCACAGAACTATGAAAAATTCCATAGATGGAACATTGTTTCCATTCATCGCATTATTCATTTTTTCATGGTAATTGGCCACTTTTTGCCCAATATTTCCACACATAAAACATCTTTAAGTCCCTTTCTGACATTTCCTTTGGTGCTTCTTTCCACACTTCTTGCACAAAGGAAATTGGGTCTTCATTACCTTATATCCTTTATTAGATGAACCTTCATGAGATTTCATTTTCCTGTTCCTTGACTCCACTAGAAATTCAACCATCTTCCAATTGTTAATCATTATTTTTGATAGTTGGTTGGGCATAATAATGATCTGTCCTTCTTGGCTCCCATCTAATCAGGGATCTCCTTTTTTTAGTCAAAACATTTCCCATCACATTGGTTGTTAACATGATTAATCCTATTCCCATCCATTGTATAGAATAAAATAAAACTGGGGTTTGAGTATGAAATAAGGGGGAAACCAATGAAATTAAAAGGGATAACATTCAAATTAAACATATATCTTTATCATATTTGTTTCTAGGCCTCAATAAATGTTTTTCATGATCAATATCCCAATATATATTATTATGGGATCCTTATTATTCCCTTAATAATGTCTCATACTATGCATATGAATTTACCAAAGCATATCCCTTGAGTGTGTTAATACTAAGGGTGCAGCGAGGCCTTTTGTCATATACTGGGTACCCCCATTCAAACCCAAAACTACTTGTTAGCGTTTTTACTCCTAGGTACATATCTACGAGATCCACCTCTACCTCTTTGTATCCAGACAAGGAAGTATTTTTTTGATAAACCACTTACTCTACACTTACAAAAACATTGGGGTGTTTCCTTATACGTAGTTTCATCCGTAAGGTTCGCACAACGGTTCTCTATTCCTAATCTCTAAAAATTACTAGATCATCCTCTGATAACACATATAAATACCCTAATCATTTTAACATAAAACAGTACATGATTTTAAGCCTAATTATACATTAGATTGCAAGACAAGGATCGATAAGTCTAGTGTGTTGGAAGACTATGTACATAAAAAATAAAACATTGGGCTAAAAAAATATATTATTTAATCTCCATAGAGAGATCCTAACTTATTTTTAACCCTTACATCTACATAGGGTTCCATGGGGATTACATGAACAATGTGATGATCTAAAAATACCATTAAGGGAACGAACACATGAATACAGCTAAACAACCTGAGTTAGGAGGCATGAAACGATGATATCCAAAGCATGTAACATATGAAATCATATTTTATATTCATAGGATCATATATATATTGAATCATATAAATGTGGAATAATAATAAAACATGTCTTTAATATTGGTTAATTCAATCAGCCAATCTTGTTTCCCATTTTACTACAATACAAGGATAAATACTGATCCTAATTCCCAACTAACTATGGGTCATGGCTATCTGCAAATCCCATTTCTCATTTTACTAGGGGTCAAGGCTAACCACCCATCCCATTTCACATCACGTCTCCTGATACATAACATTACCCAATTCATTGTAGTGCGATATAGATGCCCCCATCTCAACATATTCATGAATACTATTTCCACATAAGTAATCATACATAATCAACCATACATCAACATAAGGGTACTCATGGAATGAATTGGGTACCATAATCATGATATAAAGAATAAAAAATGGGAGTATCATGAAATTCTCCATGAATGAAAAGGATTATAACATACATGGAAATTCATAAGGTAAAATAGTTTTATAAAATGTTACGTGATTTCCAATAGATGATACAACATATAGGATATGTATCTGAAAACATTAGACTAAAAACATATTTGTGAGGTTTTACGGAAAATACTATATGGTTTTCATAGTGGAAATGATGAAAATAATTAATATAAATCCAGAGTTAAACCAAAAAGGATATCATAATAAAAATACTTATTTTATAAATAAAATTGTGGCTTAAAATAGAGGATAAAACTAAATTGAAATTGCCTAAAAATTTATGAAGTTCCCTTAAAACAAGATTGCCTATCAGAATGTATTGCGGATGGAATCACTTAATAGCATGTATATACCTGAAAGAGAATGAGGGGTGAATCTAGAAACATGAGTTTATAGCCTATAATAATTATTTTTAAGTTTTACAAAAATTTAAATGACAATTTATTTTGGTTAAAAATAAATATAGTGCAACCCGAAGGCATAAAGGTGGTTTGGGTAGATTTCTTTACGGATTACAAGTATGATATCAGGTGTAAATAATAGGGATTAATAACAGAGAAAGGGATTTATAAACTTCTTTACACCACAATGATAGTATGGGGGTTGTTTTTAAACATAATCCATTATTGGGGATTACCCATAAAAAGGATTAACATAGAGGACAATCTTGATTGAGAGAGAAATTGAGACGATCCCAGACCAAAAATCTAATGGTGATCATTTCTTGAACTTAATGTAATGAATAAAAAATACGTTTATTAATTAATTACTCCAGAAAATATTCTATTTGTATTATAATTATAATATTCATTTAATGTTCATTTATAACCACTTTTATTGATTATGAGGATCAATTTTAGAGTTCAGGTGTGGTTTCTTAGGTGGTTTTAATAATCAATTCACCTATATTAATTTTTGGATAAACATGTAAGATGATTTTTTTTACATAACTGATGTTTTATGTTATTATTGAACATCTTGGATGTTACATAATTATAAAAATTCAATTTTTTATTAGGAGTGAATTTGAGTTATTATATAAAACCATAGTGATAACCGTTATAGGTAATCGATGGGTTTGATTATAATGAATATGTTTTCTGTTATAACATAATACCATTTTTACAAGAGGAGTATAGAACCTTTTCTAGGATATATTACATATATAAATATTGCTTCACCCATAACACAAATGGTTTCATTAACATAATTAATTATGATAATAGACATTTATAAACTCTTGTCCTTGAATATGCATAATTAATACATCTCAAAAAGTGTTTTCATTTATATCAAATAAATTTTGGGGAATGGAGAGAAGATAATGATGTATCCCATTATCATAATAGAATTATAGTTCATGTATGTTACTAGATATATCATAAAATTTCGGGGAATGGAGGTGAGTAAATAAAAAAAATAACATAAAAAATAAAAGAATTATAGTGAGTAATTTATCTCTTGAGTCTACCTCGTTTTAAAACCTCTAAAGAGAGCAGTTTTGGTATTTTGAATGTAATAGGGGACTTTGGACATGGGGAGGATCTTGGGGAGATATTTTGTTAGAATATTGGCATGGCACAAGGCTTGAGAGGAGTGAAGGGAAGTGGGAGTAAGGGGGTTTATAGTGAAAGAGAGAAGCGTTTCCATAATATTACAATCATTAATTAATTTTTCTTCGCATGACGAGAAAAAGTAAATATTCCATTACCATGATCAGTAATCAATTAATGTGATTTCAATCCAATTTGGTGTAGATCATCAGATAATCATCAGTGACTTAATAAATCAATTATTTATCATTTATCTAAAGTTTTCATATATTACTCTTGAAAAAAATTAAAGTATATTAGTAAAATCCCAAATATATTCCCTCAATATTTTTTCAATGTGTAGAATCCAAAAATGATGTCCATTTTTTTTAAATAATTTTATAAATATGATTATTTTAATATTTAATTAAAATCATAAATTATTATTAAAAACCAATTTTAAAACATTCATTTACTTATTCAAAAATATTGGTACATCATACTTTCACTTCAATATAATTTTTATCCAATCATAGTTAAGGTTACTATTTATTTGGGTGTATCACTATTTAAAATAGTATGTTACTATTCATAATTGTAGGTTATTATTCACAAAAAATTATGTTTTTCTTTTTGGACTCTAAATAACTTACTGACCGCAAACACTAATGTTAGATTTTTGAATTTAAAATCAAAAATATGAAAAACCTATTATTAAAGGCACATAACACTTAGTAGTTCATTATGTTGTTATTTACTTTGATTATGACATATGAAATGAATTTCCATTGAAAAAAATTGGTTTTTTATAGAATCACTCCTCAATACGTTAAATAACAAATCTTGTTTAAACGTAACATCCCAAAATATTACCCAATTTAAAGTGCACTATATCCTTTATTTTATGCCACAATCTTTTTTAAAAAGTCAGTTTTTTTAGTATGAAATCATCTTGGTTCACGTCTTTCTTTCCCACTACTACTTTAAATTCTCTGTAGTAAATTCCATAATACAAAAAAAAATTAATGCTAAAATTTATAAAATACATTACTTACAAGTTTTCTATTATGTTTGACATCACTTATCGGATTGAATGACAATTTTTACATATGAATTTTCTTGTATGTTCTATTTTATTTCTTTGTTAAAACTTTCATGATACGCCCAATTGTTAGGTTTTATGTCATGATTATTTTACCGAGTTCTTTCCCTAGGTAACCCTTATATAAATCTAAAATTTATTATGTATGATTCATTATGTCGAAAACATATGTAGGAATTGTGATATGGGTGAGATTAGATAATTTTTCAATTCATTCGGTAATGTTAGGTCTCATGTGGCCTTTTTTGCAATGGTCTTGGCTGTTAGAATTGACATTTTCTACTATGTGAAATGGTTTTGGCAGTTAGCATTGTGTTTTTCTACTATAGAAAATTTTCTTGGATGATAGCCTCTGCTCAAACAAAATACATTTTTTATGATCCTTCCACATTTTTTTGATTCCATGTTTAAATGGTTCCTTATTTATTTGTTAAGATTCTATATTTTTCATTAATTTATATATCATCATGTCATGCCTTTTCTCCCATGTTCTAATGCTTTGTTCTTATAGTTATTTCCTTACTGGACTTTTAGCTCTTCCCTTTGTTCATGTTATCCACCTGTTATTATATGTCGATGTTTGAGAACAATGGAAGATATGATCTCATTATAGATTAAAAATAAAATATTTTTATATTGTTTGATTATGTACCTAGTCATACAAGAAAATAGACATTATGATCCGTGGATTGTACTTTTATGTATAAATTTTCATTCAATCAGTTAATGTCATATATAAAATTCTTGGGTCTCTATAGTTATTATAAGAGGAAGGTATAGTTATTTTATGTAGATTGGGAATATAAAACATTAGTTTGAACATTAATTATGAGAATATGTAAATGAAAACTTCCCAAAAAATTTGTATGTATACAGTAAGTTGTTTATCAAGAAAATATGTCCATGTATAGATACAAACAAGTAGAGGAAGCTCTAGTACATATGTAGTTAGCAGTGAATACTCCGACAATGTGTTTCAGACTTGACTCGGGGTATCCGGGTACACGACAATGGTCTTTACTGCACTCTTTGTTTGAAACACCTGGGGGATATGCTTTAGTAAATTCATGACCTTAGTACACACCATTTTATTGGAATAAATAAAATCCCATAATAATATAAATTAATAAATAGATCAAGAATTACCCAGATTTAGACCTAAAGAAACAATTGTAATGATATACCTGTCATCTATAAGTTTATACTTTACTGTTTGAAATGTTACTTTTTATGTTCAATACCAATGTTTTAATGCCCCTTAATTGTACATTCGTTTTCATTGATAGTAGCGCAAAATATAAGAACACATTCTAAAAATAAATATGATCGGAAATGTGAACATTTCCCTAATGATATGCCTAATATAATGGGAATAGGTGCACAATTCATCATTAATGTACATGCCCAGTTAGATAATGTTATTAATAATAACATGAATAAGGTGGAACTCCCTCATCCTCTAAGAAAAGGGAAATCAAAGTTGAATCCTTTATGCGGAAAATCCCTCCCATGTTTAGAAGATATTCTAATCTCCTCCATGAAGAAGAGTGGATTAACATAATTGAAAATATATTCTCTATCATTCATTGATCAGAAGTATATAAATTTGTACAAGAGGTCAATATTTTTTATGGGAATGCTGATCAGTGGTGGACACTAATCAATAATACATGGTCCTAAGAGTAAATTGATTCCATGGATTTGTTTGAATTCAAGAGGATACATTTCAATAAATATTTACCTTAAACCCTCCATCTCAATTTGGAAAGTTCATTCCTCAGACTCAAGAAGTAGGATGATGATTCCACCAGGAAGTACGAAAAATACATTAAAAGGCTTGATTTTTGTGCCTCTGTATTTGTGATAAACACCAAAATCAAGTTGGATCACTTATTTATAGGGATAAAGTTGAGTTCACAAAAGTTGTTGGAGGTCTGATACATCCACATATATGAGGAGATTTTATGTTGTTACCTCAAGGTTGAAATGGAGATTAGAGACTCATAGTGGTTTCATGAACCCAGTGATAAGAAACTTGAAATTGAGAAAACAATTAGTGACTCAACAAAAAAATCCCATGATGGAAAGAATCATGAATATACCATGTGTAAATTATTTGGGATGAATCATCCTAGGAACGACATAATGGGAACCGGGAATTGCTTCAAATGTAGAATGATGGGACATTTTCCCATGAACTCCCAATGGGATATGATGAATCCCACTAATTTTTATGCAGAAATGACGTTTCATATAAACAAATTGCATGTAGTGAAGTGCTACAACTACATGGAGAAGGGGTATTATAAAAAAAATCCCTAAGCTAAGGGATGTTTTCATAAATCATCCACAACTTCCAAGAAAAAATGGAAGTGATTATTCTATCAATACTATTGAAATGGATCCGAACAACAATGTGGTTACAAATATGCTAGTTATTCATTCAAAAATAGAGAAATTACTCATTGATTTTTTTCTAAAAATAATTTCATATCATGAATTTTTAGTATATTTATTCAAACACCACCTCATGATTTGGTATAAATGTTATCTGTAAGAAAAGATAATATGGAAATCATTACATCCATGATTTAAAACTCCTCCCCTATTTATGTCTATGGACTGAACATCATACTAAATATTTTCATAATTCTTTTAGTGGATTTTTTCACTATCATGGGAATGGATTGGATATATTTATACATTGAAAACATCATCAATATGGAATGGGAGATCACTCTTCACAACAGGAAGAATACTATGATTATTTACTAGTGTGAGGATGAAGATGAATCTTCTTTAGAGTAATTATCTCTAGTGTGGACAGTAATTCTTTATGAGAATGTATGCCTTGCTCAAATTATTGGGACAAAGGAGATAATCATGTTTGATGACATTACCATCATGAGGGATTACATTGATGTATTCCGAGAAGAGTTACAAGGTCTTCCTCTTGATCGATAGGTTTATTTATCAATTGAAAGAATTTCTTGATCTCTACATATATCAAAGACACCTTATTGAATTTCCACTATAGAGTTGCAGGAGTTGAAGAAGCAATTATAAGAGAATCTAGAGAAGGGTTTTGTACTATTGAGTGATTCACCGTGGGGTGCACCAAATCCTCTTCATCAAGAAGAAGGGTCGATCAACACACCTCATCATTAATTATTATGATATCTATAAAATAATGATAAAGAACAAGTATCCCCTCACACAAATAGATTAATAATGTGATAAGATTCCGAGGGATATCAATTTTTCTACATAGGACCTTCGGTTATGATATCACCAATTAAAGGTGTGTCGAGAATGTATTCCCAATACTACCTTTCAAAAGAGGTATGGACACTATGAGGTCACAGTGATGCACTTCAATCTTACTGATGCTCAAGAAATTTAACTTGAATAAATTAATAGAGTCTTTAAATATTACCTCTACAAATTTATGGTTATATTTACTAAATCTATTCTGTTATACTGCATGATCAAGGAGGAACATGAAGAGAATTTTAATAATCTGTTAAAAACATTGATAAGGGAGAAGCTGGTTGAAAAGTACAGTAAATGTTAGTTCTAGATAGAGGATATATCATTCATGGGGCATGTCATCACCCACATAGGGGTATCTGTGGACACTTTCAAGACAATGTAAATAGAAGAGTTCCACAGACCAACATATCTAATAGATATCCACAAATTTTTGAGCCTAGATTTGTATTATTGAGGATTTGGGAATAACATGTAATTATTATCAAACCCAATGACCAAGATGACAGATAAGGGAGTAATTTTTTTCTAGAAATAAGAATGTGAAGATTGTTTTAAGGTGTTGAAAAAGAGGTTAATCACTACACCAATACTCACACTCTTAATAAGTGGAGAACTTTTTTTACAATATAGAGATACATACAAGAAGATAAAAAGATTTTTGCTGATGAAAAATGTTAAAGTGACAGCCTATGCCTCAAGGTAGCTGAAAATTTATGAGGAAAACTATCCTTTCCATGATCTAGATTTGGCGACAGTTATCTTTTCATTGAAAATCTGGCGGATTTATATCTATGGGGAGAATATTGAGATATATACTAACCACAAGATTCTAAAATATATATTCACACAAAAAATTCTTAATATGCACTAATTAAATGGATAGTTGTAATCAATCATTATAACTTCTCAATCCACTACCATCATGGTAAGGAAAATATGCTGATAAATGCTCTATGTATAAATGATAATACATCTTTATCAATGATGAAAATTGAAAGGGTTCTGATCTTCTTTGAATTTCAAATCATTTAAATGGTAATCATTATGGGGGAAACACCATCAATCCATTCTAAAATGATTGATAGACCATCCCATATGGAGAAAATTATGGATGGTCAAAGAAATAATGTGGAAATTATGAATTGTGTGGAGGCTATCTGAAATGGGAAATCCTCAAAGTTTAATTTTGATAAAGAATGAGTTATATGGTTTGGATAACAGTTATGTGTACCATATAATCCATATATAAAGAAGGAACTTCTGAATGATTCACTTATCACAACCTTCTATATCCACTCAGGGACCAGAAATACTTATGGAGATCTCCAAAATAACTTTTGGTCGGTCAATATGAAATGGGGGGTTACTGAATATACATCAAAGTGACCAGTATGTCAATAAATTATGGCTGAGAGAAAAATATGTTCTGGGATGATAAAAACCCTACCCATACCAACATGGATATGGGAGAACATCACCATGGTCATTTTTAGTAGACTTTTGATGACATCCAGAGGAAATAATGCTATATTTCTCATTGTGGATCTTCTTACCAAGACAACTCTCTTTATTGCAATTAGAGAGAGCTACTCATTGGATCAAATTGCATGGATATATATTTAATAAGTGGTAAGGATTCATGGAGTACCAATATCTATTGTATCAGATCAAGATTCAAGATTTTACTTGATGTTTTGGTAAAGTCTCCAACATGCTCTAAGGACTGAACTGAACATCCGTACGACCAATATTCATCAAACTGATGGCCAATCTAAGATAATGATTATGAAATAGTAATATATGTTGAGATAATGTTCTATGGGCTTCAAATGAGGATGGGACCAATGTCGTCTACTAGTTGAATTCTCTTATAACAACAGTTTCCACTCGATCATCTGAATTGTACTATATGAAGCACTTTATGGGATAACATGGAGAACATTGGCTTGTTGGGATGAAGTAAGCCTGCATAAGTATTTGGACCCTGAAATCATTGATGAAATGGTGGATAATGTGAAAACCAATTAGAAGTATATCAAGGAAGCCCAATGTCAAAATAAGAGTCATGAAGACAATTGTGGATGAGACATTGTGTTCAAAGATCGAGACATTAGTTTTCTCTACAAATCTTCATGGAAGAGTATTATGAGGTTTGGGGAGAATGGGAATCTATGTCCCAGGTACATCAGTCCCATTAATATTATTCATAATATTTTGTTTGCATCTTATCAACTATCACATCCATCTACAATGTCCAAAGCACACGTTTTATTTCATGTATGCCTCTAAATTACATACATACCAGATCCTTTACATGTACTATCTTCTAAGTTAGTACCATTTGAAAATGATATTTTATATGAGGAGAAGCCAGTGATGATCTTCCATTATAGAGACAATGTTCTATGTTACAAGACTACTCACCTAGTCAATGTAATATGGTGGAAACACAATTACAAAGAGGTAATATGGGAACTAGAGGATTAAATGAAGGAAAAGTACACTCAACTACTTATGGATTAGAATGTAAAATTTAATTCCAAGGGAGAAATTTCATAAGCGGGTAATGTAATGACCTAATGTTTTAAATGTAATTTTCCTTCCTATTATTATGACAATTAATCACATGAAATCACAACGTAGTGAACTACTAAGATCTATGTGACCATTATATATAAGTTGGTCACATCTGTGATTCGAATTTTGAAACTATGACATACACAGTTGTGATCAATATGTTATTTGGAGTCTAATGTGGCCAATTATATTTTTAGGGAATAGTACAATAACCTTATAAATATTAATTTTATCCTTATGAATAGTTACTTTCCTTATTTAATAGTAACATTAAATAGGATAGTATATAAATAAGATTCATGTGACAATATAATGTTCCTTTATTTTGGAATAAGTAAATAAATGTATTAAATATGGTGTTTTTTTATAAATAATTATTTTAATTACAAATTAAATTAATCATATTTATAAAATTATTTTATATAAATGGATTTCATTTAGGGATTCTACACGTCGGAAGATTATTAGGGTGAAATTTTCGGGTTTGTTTCAGAAATAATTGTAATTTTTGTGTATAAAATAATACATTAATTTAGATTATAAATAAATTATAATTTAAATAAAGTATTTATCACATAAAAAATGATTTAAGAACCCAAATCTCCAACACACATGGTCTTATGACTATTCTTGGTCTTGGAATCATCGCTATTTCTTGTCTTATGGGAAAATACTACACTAATGATAATAATATTTTGAAAACCCACTTATCCTCCACTATAAATAGAACCCCTCCTTAACTATTCTCTCCAATCCAATCAATCCACATTTCTCTACTATATTATTCCCAAATCCCTTCCCAATATCCTCCCCCATGTCCAAAAGTTCTTATCCTCTTCAAAAGACCAAATCCTCTACCCTTAAGATGCTCTCAAGTAAGGTTGATTAAAGATGTAAAATTATTATTTTATTTCCAATAGTTTTTATGTTCTTTAATTAAGTTTTATTTTCTAATCTCTAATCATCCAAATTTTATGACTATTTGGACCATTTTGGGTGATTATTGTTTTTTATGAACGAATTATTATCTTGTCTTGTAAATGACATTTGAGAAGAAATCAAATCACTTCACTTTTTATATGTGGTGGAGGAATGTCAAGAAAGATAAAATACATTCCAAGGTAAATATTAAAATGATTTTATGATCGTTATTACAAAAATACCACAATGTGGTTGTAGAACATGTGTTTCATGTTTTATGAAGAAAATCGGGAGAAAAGATGTGGACAATTAGTATGGTTGGTCTTGCAGAAGTAGGTGTCTATTGTGACAGAGATTCCCAGTGTTTGTCATATTTTTGGGGTTTAAAATTTAGAGTTGGCCTAGAATTATGGAATTCTTGTTTCCTTGATTATATCATCAAATTATGGATAAGTAATTAATTTCATGAATATGGGTTTCATGAATCATATATTTTGTATACGTGAAGAATGTTGACGGTCTTCATCGCGATTACAATGACCTTTGTGAATGACTAAAGAAAAGATCCTTGCGGGAGAGAATTGTGGTGGTGAAGGTGAATGGAATTGTGGTGGCACAAAATAATTAATTTCATTTTGGAATCCCAAAAGATTTAGTGGAATGCATCATGATTTCAATGATCATTAAAAATATGAGAAATAGACACAGTTCATTGTGAAACAGAGTGATGTTTAGCGGAAATTTTAGAGCTTTGTGATATGGTGATGACATGGTGCTGAGGTGGATGGAAGGTTCTAGGGTTGGTGGTAAATTCTTATAAATAGTCCTCAGCCATCATGAGAAAAATATAGATATATAATGAGAATTTTATATTTCTCTAATTGTTAAGAAGTTACGCAGAGAAAGCGATCCCTACATAGGCAGTGAGATCCATGAAGAAACAGAGCATCGCAGAGAGCAGTTGATATTTTCAAAAGAATATAACATCTCAAATAACCATATGTGCTCTAAAAAATATTTAGATATACAATCTTTTGAGATTTTTAAATTTGAGATATTTGGGAACTATATTGTTCTACAAAGCCTAGAGCATAGCGAAGGAGCTCTATGAGAAGATTATTTGAGTACAAAAATTAAGTGACAACTGCATTCATGTGAATTAAGATAATCTGGGGGTATAAGACAAAGTATTATTTTGAATCACAGGTATTTCCTATCATCTTTTGATAGGGATGGTAAGAGTTTTTTTCAATGATCATATTTGTGAAGGTTTTTTGAGAAGCATATAAATATTTAATTACATTATTCATGCTAATAGGGTGCACACACACTTGAGGATTATCTCCCAAGAGCTACAAGAGTGTAAGGATAAGTCCAAATCATTGTATTACATGTATAAATTTTGTTTTCTAGTGGATTTTTGGTACTGAATTATTTATGTACCATAGCAAGGACGTAGCTAATCTTGTTGAGTAGTGATCTATGTAAATCTTGTGTTCCTATAGTTGTGTGCATTTATCATGGAAAAACACTTTAATAGGATGTGAAGGTTCTTTAAATAAGAATAGAATCATAATAGAAAAAGTTATCACTGAATCACCCCTTCCCCTATCAGTGATACTTGTATCGTGATTGGGAAACATCAATTGGATTTAGAGACATATGTTCCCTTTGTTTGTTCTATGATGATGTTTTGAACAGATGTTTTGATAGAGAATCTGAATTGCGTGAAATGTAAAGGTATTATGATATTATATTGGAAAATTTCTCATATATAGAATCATATAATGATGAATTATCTTATTTATCGTGGATATGATGTTTTTTAAACTACAATAGATCGATTTTTTTGCAATTGATGACATGGTTCCTCTTACTCCTGCAGATAAGTAGAATCTTCAGAATGATCGAAGAGCTAAAAATTTAATAATATTATCCCATTTTGAGAGTGAAATTTAAGGAGGATAATTTGTCTCCACAAGAAAAGGAATCTAGGAAAAACTGATGAATAAAAATCTATGAAGGAAATACAATAGTGAATAATAAAAAACATCAAATATAGAGGCGGATGAATGAAGACATAAAGATAGGTGAACATGAATCTGTTGGGGACATCGTTACATGGATAAATGACATTTTAATTTTAATTAGATGTCTTAGAGAAATGTTGGATGATTGTAAAGTTGTTGATAAGATCTTGATAATTCTTCCTAATAAATTCCATGCTACAGTTTCATCATTGGAAGACAAGGACCCTAAAACATTATCTCTAGATGATTTTGATTTCACTCTCGTGACTTATGTAATGATAAGTGAGAATATTATGATGAGAATATCAGAAGTTGATAGATAAATGTATTTCAAGGCTACAAATAATGTTAAATATGAAAAAAAATTTATCTAAGATGAAGCTGTTGAATCTGAATCTAAACACGAGATATGTAATAATTTTGATGAAATTTTACCCATGTTTTCTAAAAATGTGAAATGTGGAATAGGAAAATAAAAAGGAAAACTTAATTTGAAATTTTTTGAATGTGGATTTGTTGGCCACTTTGTGGCTACATTCCCTAGAAAATTGAAAGATGAAGACAATAATGAAAAAGATAGGAAACCAAGAATTTCATAGAAGAAATAGGACGACATAGATAAATATTCTAGTAGAGGAAAGGATAAAAAGCTTTTAAAATAAAAAAGAATAATTTATTTTTCAAAAAAATGATGAAAATGAATATAGAAATATTGAATATAAAATAACCATTGCTGAGAAATCTAGAGAGAGTACATTTTTGTGACAGTGAATAATTATGTTTATGAGAGCATTAGTACTGAAGAATAAAAATCACTATTTGAACTGTATCTGAAAAAAGAGCAGAAGGAATGATTGAGAAAGATCAAAAGGCTTGAAAAGAAAATTGGAAAATGAAAAATGAAAACACTTCATCAAATGACAAAGTCTGTATTCTTGATAAGAAAAAAATATTTGAAAAGGAGATTGATGATCTGAAAAATACTCTTGAGAGTGAAAAGAATCATAATGATCATCTCTTGGTAATTTTGAAGGAAAAATAAGATGATTTGGAAAATGTCAAACATAAACATTCTAATGCTTTGGAAATGAACAGAAGGATCAAAAACTCTGTTAGAGATGATGGGGAAAGTTCTACTAATAATGACCCTAATAAGGATAAAAAAGTTACCTTCAAAGGTTTGAATGAAATATGGAACTAGTTCTGATAAGAAGAATGCTAGAATGGATACATATGTGTTCAAAGTTAGCAATACGGAAAAATTATAAGCATCTAAAAAACTGGAGTGATGAATGATTTCTACCACATTTGGTTCTAGTAAGTCTGAATAGAAATATGAACTGAAGAAGAAAGATAAAACTAAAAATTTGATGGTTTATGGTTAGCAGAGTTATGGTAAGAAATTTTTTTAGAATAATTTTCACAAATCTGGTCAATATGTATGTTTCAGGAGTAAATATTAATTCCATGTACTGTGTACGTATTGTGGTGGATTCAGATGCCTAGAAAATATGTGTTGTTTTAACCAACAACATTACTTCCATTCCACAAGCTATGAAAGACAATGGTTATGGGGGAGTAAATATTTTCAAAATAAAAACCACAAAAGAAATTCCAGAATGCGTGTGAGAAGGTTGTTGTATAATTTGAGAATAGGTTCAAACAAATTCAAACTATTTGTGAAAGATGTGATCGACTAGGAAATCATTCTAAGTGTTTCTTAATTGTGGTAGAGGAACAATACATTTACAAAAAAATACTCAGAATCCAGAGATATTAAAGCATATTAAATAAAAATATTCCATGTCCGATAAGAAAATTTTCTTGGTTGTCTGGATAGAACTCATAGAATCTTCTATGAGATTGGAGGAAGCACAACAAAAAGTGGAATAAAAGGATGAACATAATTTTCTTATTGATGAATGGTCGTTGAAAGATATGAAAGGAGAATGGCCATTTATCTTTGATAGTGGTTATTCATATCATATTACATGAGAGTTAAATATGTTAAATAGTGTGAATGATTTTAAATAAGGAACAATGACCTTTTGAAATGATGAATCTCTAAGGATCAAATTTTTTGGATTAGCCATCATTGGAAAATAAAAGATGAAATCTAGGAAAACACTATATGTTTATGGGATAAAACACAACTTATTAGGTGTGTCACAACTCTGTGATAAGAGAAACTATGTTATCTTCATAAAATACAGGTTTTTTGTGAAAATTGTATATGAAGGAAATGTAGTTATAGGAGTCCAACATAAAAATGGAATTTTTTCTATCTTAGTGAATTTCAAGACTCTTGTTACATGGATGTAGTGGATGAAAATCAGTTATTACATAAAAGGCTGAGAAAAATGTGTTTGTGAAATAGGTGAAATTTATCAATGTGAGACAATGTCTAAGATATGCTTGATTTATCCTGAATAAGAGGTTTGCGTTGCAGTATTTGTGAGAACGGGAAGATTACAAACTCTAGGTATAAGAGATTTGAAATTCACTCAAAACAACCCTTGGAACATATACATTATGATATCTATGGACCAATGAGAATGAAATTCAAAAATAGAGATATGTACTTCAATACATTCATTAATGATTTTCATCTTATCACTTGTATAATGTACATGGGACATAAGTTAGATGCTCTGAAAATGTTTTAGAATTTCGGGAGGAAAATAGAGAAGTAATGCCAGTATTCAACGAATATATTGAGAACTGATAATAGTAGTGAGTATAAGAATGAAAAGTTTGATTGTTATCGTGAGAAGCATGGAATTTGGCATGTTTTCAGATCACCATACACACCTTAATAATATGTGGTTACTAATAGAAAGAATAGAAGTGTGGTGAAAATGTGGAGAACAATGTTACATGAACATAGTCTTTCTCATTCTTATTGGATGAAATATATGAGAAATGATGTGTATATATAAAACTGATTTTTATATATGCCAAAATCATATATGACTCCATGAGAATTGTTCTATGGGAAAACTACAAGTCTGAAAGACTTATGCGTTTTTGGGAGTCCATGCATTATAAAGGATAAAGGTTGAAAACTTGAAAATCTAGAGCAATGTGGAGACGAATTAATTTTTCCTATAAATACTATAGAAGAAAGTGGATATAGATGTTTCAACAATAAAATGGGGAGAAATATTGATTTCACTTATACAAATTTTGTTGAAAATATTGTGAAAGAAAAGAAGTCTAATGATGATGTGGATGATGTGCATGAAAATGAATGTTTTTAACAATTCAGACAATGTTGAAAATAATGGTAATCTTACTCCAGAAGAACAATTAGACTCAATAATTTCTTGTGATGAAGTTGAAATTCAAACAACTCATTCTAGGCTAAGGAAGCAAGTGGATACTAATAACATTATTGGTTAGCAACATCATATGATTCAAACAAGAATATTAACAAATGAAATTACACACACTTCTCTATATTAGAATGTTGAAATGAATTATGTGAATGAAGCATTTGATCATCCAAAATTGATTCAGGCTATTAATGAAGTGGTTGATCAGAAATATAAGAATGATACTTAAGAGGTTGTACCCAACCCATAAAATAGAAAAATAATTGGTACAAATTGTGTTTTTCAAAACAAGATGAATTAAGATTGTGAATTAATAACATACAATGCAATATTTTTTTCAAAGGGTACTAAAAATTTGATGGCATTGACTTTTATGAAACATTTTTTCTAGTGGAAAGGTTATAAACAATCATAATTTATCATTCATTTTCTATACAATGACGTTAAAACATATTTCAAATTGATGTGAAATACTTATTATTGAATAGTGATCTTGATGAGGAAGTTTACATTTATAAAACATGTGCATTTGTTATTGGGAAGGATGAATGTTATGTGTGAAGGTAAAAGATGGATTTTTATGGGCTAAAACATGCTCCAAATACCTTGAATTTTAAATTTGATATTTTCTTGAAGAAGGTTAATTTCACAAAATGTAGAGTTGAAAGAAATCATTACCTCACAGAATGTCAGGAGTTTTCTCTCATCATAATTGTTTATCTCTATTACATTATCATTGCTGGAAATGATGATAGATAGTGGGAATGATTTTATGGGTTGATGAAGACGTCATATAAGATGTTCATTCTTGGAGAATTGAAATACTATCATAGGTTAAAAAATTTAGAAACGAAGAACCACAATTTTATTTAGGGAATGTGTTCAATAGTTCTTCTGAAGATGTTTGGCATGGAATAGTTTAAACAAGTGTCCACACCGATTTCATTGGTAACCATGTTTTCTAGAGATGGAGTTGCCAAGGAAGATGATAATAATGTGTATCAAAATCTGATTTTATGTCTGTTATATTTTATTTCCTCAAGAACTAACAATGTCTATAATGTTACTATATGTGCAATATTTTAGAGGGCACATAAAGAATCACATTCTACTACTAAAAAAGAAATTCTAAAATATTTAGAAGGAACTAAAAATTTTGGAATCAGGTATGATGGTTTAGAAAATATTGATCTGTTTGGGTATTCATATGCGGATTGGGAAAGAAATGTAGATTATAGAACATCTACATATGGTGTAGTTTTATTTATGTGGAAAATTTGTGTTAATTTTCATACAAAGATATAGAATTCAGTCACACTTATCACATCTTTATTGGAGTACATTTATACCTTTCAAGATGCAACCCAACTCAGGTTGATGAAGACTTATTGGGAAGATCTCTTTGTTGAATTAAATATTCCCTTACTCAAGGGATGTGATAATCAGAGTGCAATCATTCATAAAAGGAATCTGGTACAACATCCTCATTCCATGAAAATTCACCTAATGTACCACATCATCAAATAACAAATGGACAATAATTAATTGTGGTTGGAGTACGTTCATACATCAATGAAAGTTAATGATATATTCAAAAAACCATTATCGAAGGAACCATTTTCTAAATTGAGGTAGAAAGTGGGTGTTCAACCACCATCTCATCAAGGTTGAGGTACTTGTATATGTCCTCTCTCTCATCATACCATTGGATAGTGTTTTTAAGGTGTAGAAATGTCATAAATCTATCCTTATGGAGGCATGCATAAAGGGGAAATGTGGGTAAGTTATGAATTCATCATTTAAGTGTTTAAACTAGAATAACTATTTTTTGGAATATATGCATAATGGTTGTGGGTAAGCTATGAATTCAATATTTATTTGTGTGATATCTATTTGTCGGAAAAGTTGAAGAATGGTTGTTGAGTAGTTTTAAGGATAATTATGTTTTATTTTAGTAATGTTGATACTGTGAAGAAGGCTGAGGAGGAATGATGACGCAATGTGGTTCTACTGTCACTATTTTTGGAAAACTTGGTCTTGATGTTAATAATTCTAGTTTCCTATAATGATTAAACTCACATAGACATATAATTTTTGATAAGTCATCCATTGATCGAGGATTCAAACTTCTCTGATTTATAAATAATGGTTGATAAGAAAATAAAAAGGGGGATATTGTTGGGAACAAGTTGGGTGATGATGTTTTTGGATTAATGAAGTTTTGAATTTTTTTTCAAGAAATTTTGAGAAGAAATCAAATCACTTCCCTTTGTATAAGTGTGAGAGGAAATACATGAATGTTACAATACTTTTCAAGGTAGTTTTGATGATGATTTTATGATCTATATTTCAAAAAGATCGTATGTTGGCTGGAGAACATGTGATTCATAGTTTATAAAGAAAAGGGGGAGAAATGATGTGGTTAATCAGAATGTATGGTCTTACAGAAGAAGGTGTCTTAAATTTAGAGTTGGGATAGCATTGTAGAATGTGTGTTTTTTTGATGATCTCATGAAAATATGACAAAATAATGATAACTTATAATGTTGGTTAGTATAAGAATGTATATTTTGAAATTTATCTTGAGAATGATGGAATTTGGCATGATTTTAGTTCACCATACACACCTCCACAAAATTGGGTTTTATAAAGAAAGAATAGAAGTCTAATAAATTGGGAGAAAATTGTTACACTAAAATAATATTCCTCATTATTGTTGGGGGAAATATATGAGAATTGATGTGTATATTAAGAACGGTCATTTATATAGGCCAAAATCCCATATGAATGAATAAAAATTTTCTATAGAAATACTACACGTCTAAAACAATTATGAGATTTTGGGAGTCCATACTTTATAAAGTAGAAAGGTGGTAACTGAGATAGTCTTGACAAAAGAGGAGATGAATTTATTTGTCTTGGTGATACTCTAGAAGGAAGAGGATATAGATGTTTCAAAAGATAAATAAGGAAAAGTATTGATTCTGTTGATGTGAATGTTAACTAAAATATTGATAAATAACAGAATTCTTTTGATGATGTGGAAGAAGAGAATGATAATGATAGTTTTGTTAACAATTATGACAATGTTTCAAATTTTGAGAAACCTACTCATGAAGAAGAATCAGAATCAGTGTTTTCAATTGATGAAGATGAAATTCAAATAGCTTAACCTAAGATGAGTAAGCATGTGGATACATAGAAAATTATTAATAATCAACATTAGAGGGTTCAAACTAGAATAACAATGAATTATATTACACACACAACTCTCAATTTGAATGTTGAACCGAATAATGTGAATACATAATTTGAGAAACTAAAATGGGTACATGCGTTGAATGATGAGGTTCTTCAGATGAAGAAAAATGATACATGGGAGCTTGTACCCTATCTGGAAAACACAAGCATTATTGGTACAATGTGGGTTTTCCGAAACAAGTTGAATGAAGCTGGTGAAGTGATAAGAAACAAAAAAATATTTGATTTCAATAGGTTCTCATGAATTGAAGGCATTGAGTTACAAATATTCAGAATTCTAATGGATATTGCTACATAAATTGGTTACAAAATCATTCAAATTGATGTCAATTACATATTCATGAATAATGATATTGATGAGGAAGTTTAGATTGATCAACCTCATGCGTTTATTATTTGAAATGATAAAATTTATGTTTGCATGTTATAGAAATCATTGTATCAGATAACATAGGCTCTGAGGGAAATATATTCTAAATTGGAAACTTTTTGGGGGGAGATGAATTTCATGAATTATAGACTTGAAAGGAATGTTAAAATCATAAAATGTGAGTAGTTTTCTTTCATCATAATTGTGTATGTCGATGAAATTATCATTGTTGGAAATAATGAAAGATCATTGAGTGATTTTCTGAAGAGACGAAGAATTCATCTGAGATTTCCATGATATACGAAATGAAATAGTATACTAAGAAGAATATTTTACAGAAGAGTAACCACGTTTTTATTTTAAAAGAATTGTATTATATGAATCTTCAAAAGAAGTTTTACATGGAAAATTTGAAACCTCTTACCATACATAATTCATTTTGAACCATGTAGTGTAGTGATGGATTAGGTATGATAGTTGATACGAAAGACCTCTGAATGTTGATTTGATTTCTGTTATCTTTGACTCTGTCAGGACCCTATATAGTCTATGTTGTTACCTTATGTGAAGGGATTAATATTTCTCCTAAAGATTCACTTTCTATCAATTAAATAAGAATTCATAGATATATAAATGGCACCATAAATTTTGGAATCTAGTATGATGGCTCAATAAATATTGATTTTTTGGGAATTTAGATGCCAATTAGGTAGGAAACGTTGATGACAGAACATCCACATTAGATAGAGTTTCCTTTCTGGGGAAAAGTTGGGTTATTTGGAATATAGAGAAACATAATTCAGTAACTCTTAACACATCTACTATTGAGTATTTTTATACAAAGAATGAAGCAACCCAACTTATGTGGATAAATACTCAATTGGGAGGAAATCTTGTTTATGTAAAGCTATCATTTTTCTTGGGATGTAATAATTTGAGATCAATTATTATTAAAAATAATTTTGTACAACATTCATGTTAAATAACATTGATATAATGTACAACATCATCAAATAACATGCGCAAAAAAATCATCGAAGGTTGAAGTATGTTCATATTTTAGATCAATTTGCAGAAATATTCACAAAACCATTACCGAAGGAACCATTTTTTAATTGAGGTCGAATAATTTTGTCCACACACCTTATCATAAAGGTTGAGGTATGAGTATCTTTATCCTCTATCATCTTACCTTTGGATAGTATTGTTAAGGGGAATATTTTTCATAGATCCATCCTTATGGAGGTATTTATAAAGGGAGAGTTGTGGGTAAGATATGAATTTATCATTTAAGTGTGTGAACAATTGTAAGTATTTTGTTATAATAGTCTCATAATGGTTGTGGGTAAGCTATGAATTCAGTATTTGTTCATGTGAACTATTCTAACCGTTGGTTGAAATAGTTGCAGAATTGTTGTATTGTTCTTTTTATAATCATATTATTTATTGCAAGAATGTGATGAAGTGAAAAGGGATGAGGAGGAAAGATTATGTGAATTGGTTCCAAAGTCACTACATTTGGACAACATGGTCTTAATATCTATAATTATTGTTTCTACAATTTATAAGCTCATGTAGTCATATAATTGTTGACAAGTGACCCATTGCATGAAGTGTCATAGTTCAGTGATTTATTAATCTTAGATGAAATCAAATTACTAAGGGTAAGATTTTTGGGACCATGTTGGGTGTTTATGTTTTTTAAGGAACTAAGTAATGTATTTAGTTATCAATGAAGTTTGAGAAGAAATTAAATCACTACATTTTTTATAAGTTTGTGAGGGAAGAATGGAAAGTTACATTACATTACATGGTAAATATTGACTGTTCTTTTCTGACCTATATTTCAAAAATATCATAAGTTTGTTATAGAACATGTGATGCAAGATTTATTATGAAAAGGGGGAGAAAAGATGTGGTCAATCCATATGGTTAGTCTTGTAGAATAATATGTTTAATATTTTGGAGGTGGGTTGCATTGTGAAATTTGGATGTCCATGATGATATCATCAAAATACGGGGAAGTAATAAATTTCATGAAGATAGAATTAATGATGTAGATTGTGTTTTATCACGACTACGACCATCATTGTGAATGGATGGGGAAAAGAGAATTGGGCTAAGCATTGAGGCGGTCAAGGTGAGGAGAATTGTGGTAGAAAAAATGAAGGAAGAGCATTTTGTCAACACAAAGGATTTTATGGAACACTTCACAATTACAGAAAGCATTGTGCATCCCTAAAATATCCATGGTGCTTCGTGAAACAATGTGAATTTCAGAAGAAATTTTATAGCTATGTGATTTGGGGATGACATCATGCTGAGGTTGATGGATGGTTCTAGATTCGGGGGGAACCACTTATAAATAGGCCCCTATACTCTTGAGAGAGCTTGATAGAGATGATACGAATTTTAGGGATCAAAATTTGCTAATAAGGTTCGGGGAGAAAGAATGATCTTCAAAGGGATTAATCTCCACCAAGGAATAGATCTTTATGGAGAGCAGCTGAGCTTTGCAAAAAAATTTAACCTTGAAAAGAACTATTTGTGCTCTGTGAAATACTTATATTTTTGATCTACTGAGCTTTGAAAACTAGAGTGATTCTATAACTATATTTCCTTGTGAAGCATGGAGCCTTTCAAAGGATCTCTACAAATAGAATGTTTTACTACACAAATTAAGTGAAAAATGATTTCAAGTGGATTATGATAAGACTAGGGTATAGGACTATGTGTTACTAGGATGTCTAGATAGTTCCCATCAGCTTTTAGAGAGGATTGGGAAGATTTGTTTTCAAAGATAATATTTTTGAAGGTTTATTAAGAATCATAGATAAATTTCATTACCCTATTTGTGCTAAGAGGGTTCACACACACGTGAGGATTATCTCCCAAGTGATACATGAGTTTAAGGGTTTATTTTACTCATTGTATTCCACATAAAATGATTTTTTTGAGTGCATTTTGTGGTAATAGATTATTTATGTTCAATACCAAGTACGTAGATACTTTTGTTGAGTAGTGGAACTTTTAAATCATGTGCTCATATGGTTGTGTGTGGTCAAGGGGTAAGAACACTTTAACAGAAGGTGAAGGTTGTTTCAAAAATAAATGAAACATAAAAGAAAAAGATATCCCCGATTCACCCATACCCCTCTTAATGATACAAGGAACCTGGCAGGGAAACAAAAATGAGAACAATAGTAACATACATATACATAAATTGGTTATTGTAATCGGATAACTCATTATCATCTATCATTTCCCTAGCTTTTATTTGTACGAAATGATGACACTTTTTGAAATGTGTTAATTTAGCACAGTCAAGGATGACATGTTATCAATTTATATTACTTTCTTAAATTCATTTCAAGATTTCATTTTTATAGTTGAACGAGAATATTATATGATAGTTTTATATTATATAATTTTCATTAATACTTCTGCACTCATTATGTAAAACAATAATCCAAAACAAGATAATTTTGTGGAAAATCACAAAAATAATCCAAGCATTTATCATTAATGTTTTAAAAAATGACTCTACTATAATCTAAGTAGGAAAATTTAAATTTAAACCATATAACCTTCATAGATTCTCATTAATAAAATATAAATTCAATTTTGGAAAAAAAACCTTCATCAAACATGTTTATATGAACATGAATATAATTGAACCAATCCATATATCCAATTATGAAAATAGACCCAAACAAGGAAATTGAGCCTATAACGAAAAAAATGGTTATAAATGAACATAAGAATATTATAATAAATATTCTACATATATAATAAATTATTTAATTTTTAATTAATAAAATGAGTTTTTATATTCAGGTCATTAGTAACAACTGGAGAACACCAACATACATATTGTAAGGGATCAAATCCATTTCACTTTTATTCATGAATACCCTCTATGATATGCAATTTTATGAGTAAAAACTGATGATGAGGTGTGATTTTAGACCTCCCCCATACTTCCCTCATGATATAGAACTAATTATAATCCCCATTATCTATCGTGAATCTCTCGTAAGTACACCTGATACCATGATGATAATCAGTATGAAATTTACTCGAACCACCATTATTCCTTCGGGTTGTTCCATCATTCTTTTTACCCAAATGAATTAGTACATTTTATTTATTTAATAATTATACATTATATTTATATGATACAAACACATGTTTCAAGATCCATACCTCATTTCCTTTCTGGTATATACATGTTTTTAAGTGAATCCATCCTTGATACTTCCCAATAAGCCAACTTGTTTTGAGGTAACTTCCCATGTTTTTACAAAATTTCAAGTTAACTCTATATTAATTTATAATGAAGTATTGTATTTATAAAATAAGTAATTTTATTAGGATATCCTTCATTGAACACTTCCGGTTTTATATAAAATATTTGTTCCATTTTCTATTTTAAAAGCTCTAAAGTATTTTCCTAAAAACTGCACAATAATCTTTTAATGATAAAATTTCTCCAACACATTTCATACATGATGGCACATGAACTTAAAATCAAATAAAAATATATATTAATTTTTTACATTATTAATTTCAATTTATTTTCTAATTGTTTTCAACATGGACACTTTCATGATACACCTCTTGGTTATGCGTTATGTCATGATTGTGGTGCCCAATTCTTTCAATGCGTAACACATATGATTATGTAAGATTGATTATGTATGATTATTTATGTGGAAAAAATATTCATGAAATGAATTATGGTTAACCCAGATAGTGTTATAATTCATTGGGTTATGTTGAGTCTCATGAGACTTTATGTGCGACGGTATTAGTAGTTAGCCATGGCTATTGCTACTTTGTTCAATGGTATTGGCAGCTTGCCTTGGATTGTGCTATGATGGGAAATGGTTGTAGAGGTTATCTATGAATCTTATTAATTTAATGTTTTTATTCCAATTTTTTTATTCCATGTTTAAATGATCCGATATTTATATGTTATGATTCCATATGTTACATTCTTTTTTATATCATCATAAAATTCCTTCTATCTCATGTGCTAATGATTTATTCTAGTGGTTATTCACTTGTTGGTATTTTATCTCATACATTATTTCATGTTTCCCAAAGTTATCATATGAAGATATATGGGTACAATGTAATATCTTATTTTATTATAAAATTTAAATAAACAGTTGTTTTTATAATGTTTTATTGTGTATATAGTCTTTCAAGGAAGTAGACATTACGATCTGAGCCTTTTACTCTGATGTATGATTACAATTAAAATCATGTAATGTAATATTAAAAGTCTAGGATATTATATATAAAATATCAATATATTCAATTCTTTCATTGGGATTATGATTCAAAATAATACCAAAGTGATAATTGTTTTATTTCACAATCTCATTCCACATTGTGGTTTTTAAGAATATGAACGTATATATGAAATTTAATAACTTATCACTCATAAATATTAATAATATTAATATACTATGTTTATTTATTGATATCACATGTTTTAATTTCATTTTTCAATATTTTTGAAATCATGGATTGAAATAGTATTTTATGATCAAATTATTTTATTACTCCCTTCGGTCAATTTTTTTCCCCCTTATAACATTTTTCATCAAAATTTTATTATAAATATTTTTATAATATATTATTAATGATTAAATTAATTTTTACAACTGAATTAATAAATTATAAAAAATTAAAAGTAATTTGTGTCTCCATATACAAAGTTGGTACTTTATTTTTTTACCGAAAATGATAATGAAATATTTTTTTCAACATATATATCCTAAATAGAATTTCTATCCATATCGACCAATAAATACTCAATATATTCTATTATAAGATTCCAATTTATTTTTCAAAAAACAATTCCTATAATATTTTGATATTTTTTAAATTTTTATTAATTATTTTCAAAATTAATGTGTTCTCTTTCTTGGGACTATTTTAATGAAATTTTCTGGGTATTTATCCTCATAAAAAATAAAGAAATATTGTTTTTATTATTCTTTTAAAGGGGATATAATCTAATGAATCCATCCATATAAATGTTTTGGTTATTTTATGATAAATATTGTCTTCTTTTTATGAAACCCATTTCTTTAACATTAGTTATGTTATTAGAATATGATGAAATTTTCATAAAACAATTTTGATTTTTTCATGGGTTATTCAATATTGAAATGTTAATGAATATAATTTTAATTTAATGTATTATGATATAATTAAAATTTTATGATCTTGTGGAACACTGCTATAAAATTTTCATTCTGTTAAGGGTATTCCCATTATTATACATCCTTCATTGCCTTGGGAAAATATGGTTATCTTATTCGATAATTATGACTTGAATCCAGATTGGTCCCCATTCAATATGTGACTCAATAAACTATTTTCGACTATGGAGTGATTAATATCATTTGTGATGGTTTTGGGAGTGAACCTAGTCCACTGTTATTTTACATAAATGATCCTTGACTTCTATGGAAATTACTTTTGTGATTTATTTTCTGCAACAATCTTTTGTATTATGACAATTAATAGAATTCTGGGCTAATTTTCATCATTTACATTTTGATTCATTGGTTCTAAACCATGATTATTTATAACAAGACTCAATGTTATGATCAATGATATAAATTTCATTGTATTCAAATGACGCACTCATGTTCTCTAACCCCTATTCTCATGTCAGGTTTTTTAATTAGGGATATCTCATGTTTGTACAATAATTATGCATTGAAGTGAATCATTTCTCATGTTCCTCTTCCACATATTGTGATGGGAAGTTTAAATTATTTCGTGTCTATGAAATGATCTACTAATTAATATCTATTTGATATTTTATGCAGTCCATTTATGAACTTGTTTTTTTTATGTATCCATGTTCCCAAATAAATTATTCCTTTACCAACCTCATGTGTTTATTTCTAATTTAAATTAATTAAATTACTAATCATTTGTAATATATACTCACTAAAGTTATAAGTAACTATTATTGGTATAAAAGGACTTTTTTGGACAAAATTAATATAAAAAGTTTTTAAATAATTTATAACAACACCAGAGATTAGTATATGTATTGGATGAAATCTTTATGTTTTGGTAAATAAAATAATACATATCTCCCTTAGAAATATTGATCTAACTAGATACAACATGTGGGATTGGTTTTAGAATAGAAGAATAAATCTGATACAAAACAAATAATATTTTTTATTTATATATTATTCTAGTCCATGGTGAGGTCATTTTTATCTCATCCATTATTCTAGTCCATGGTGTGTTTGAAAAAATATACACTCTGTTTGAAAAAACTAGCATATAGTACTAGGTAAATGAAAATTTATATTATGAACCATCATGCCAGATTTGAATTTATAATTATTATCATTGACCAAGTTAAAACCAAATGTTTCATAGATTTAAAAGATATTTTCATTATCTTTACAACTTTTAATTGAATTTTTATTATTAATCAGTTTTCTAAATTTACAATTATTGCTCAAACCATTTTTTTGTTTTTAGTTTTTGATTGTAATGAATATGAATTGTTTTAATGATGAATTTTTTGGACCATAGAATGATTTTCGTTATCTGATAATAAATGAAATTGTATTTTGAACTAGAATCATTGTGATTATTGAAAGTCATATATCTCAATATATGATTAAAATATCATCATGAGAGAGATTCATGACACACATGAAAAGAGAAAATAGAGAATCATAATGACAATGGTGGTAAGAAGACTCGGGTTATGATATGTTAGGAATGTCAGAAGAATCTCCCAGAATGATATATAAAATAATGTGTAAGATGTTTTATATGAGAAAATGATGTTCATAGAGTAAATATTTTTTTTAGGGTTTTAATGTATTATGTTTCGGGAATATATTCATATCTATGTCATTTCTATAAACTATGTATTAAATCTTCATCCATAGAGGGACCTATTTTATAATAATTTTTTAATTAAAAGGATTGAATAGTTTGAATTTTTGTTTGATAGTAATATTGTCGATGTTTTATATCAATGATATTCTGCTAATAATAATAATGAATCATTAAATGATTATTTCCCATTATTTTTATTTAAGTATTTAAAAAAATAATTTCAATGGTACTAATAAAAAATAAAGTGATTATTGTTCTAATGTTGAGGTTATGTTCAAATCAAATGATGATTTAAATCGATGATGAAAATGAGATATTTTTTATGACACTAAAATGGGGTTGATTAATATGTAAGAATTCTATTAAAATAGTTTTTTTGTAAAAAACTTATTTTGAAATGATTCAAAAATAATTATAAATTAATATGATAGCGGTTTTATATGACTATTGAGGTTAAAAAATTCATTTATCTTGAGGTTATAGAAGTAATTTAGAATACAAGGTTATTTTTTGTGGATTTATCTAATTTTAACCTCTAAGGTTGATTTTGAAGGCAATGTATTGGACCAAGACCAAGGATAAATTTATTGAAACGTCAATAAAGTAACTAAAAATGTCTAAAAGAGAGAATTGTTTTACAATCTTTCACATATATATGGGAATGATAAACTGAAAAATCATTGCACCATATAATATCCAGGTTGATTCTCTTGTTAGCAAGACCATCAGACACCATGTTCGGTTCTCGATTGGTATGTGTGGAGATGTATCATATATCTAGAAGGAAGTTAAGTAAATTAATCTAGTGCACTATAAGAGGCCATGCTAGCTGAGCCACACCATTACAAATTGCTTGAACAATGGTGGTGGAGTCACTTTCAATTCAGATACTGTTCCAGCATTTTTTTAACAAAAGTAATATATTAAATAATATCTGACATCTCTGCTTCAAGGGAAGAGGCAATGTCATAGCTACCATAGAAACACCCATTACCCTTACCAAGAGAGACCCAAAATACTTCCCCATAGTAAGCAGGTCCCAGATATCACTTGGAATCACCATCTACATTAATTTTACTCCATCCAGGAAGTGGGGAATTCAAAAACACTTCGAAATAACACATCGATTGATGGAAGATTCCATCAACTCTAAGACGTTGTTGGATCATAAAGCCACTAACCATTTTATTTCAATGTGCTTTCTGAAGTGTGGAAGCATCCCTAATGGAAATAAAAATTCTTATGTGACCAACATTATGATTGATTGATTAATTATTGTGAATAATTGAATTTCTATCATACCAGATAATGTAGAGGAGTTCAATAAACGTAGATAAAAATAGGTTCTTGATATTTCAGAAATTTTCAACCACCATACACTGTTTTAGCTGGGAGAAAATAGAGTCAGAGCATAGCCATCTGTAATCAGAAATGTCAGTAATAAACATCCAAAGAGAAGAGGCTATAGAAAAATAAAAAAATTAAATGACTGATGTCCTCTAGATTATGATGAAAAAGGTGGAAATTAGAGCTGAGTTGGATACCGAAATATTGGAGGCAGACCTCCGTAGGAATATGATAATGAAAAATATGCCAGACTAGATTATGTATTGAGGGTTTAATCCAAGGATTATCAAATAACTTCAACCAAGGAAAATTAAAAATAGTGTTAGTGAATTAGTGATTCTAAAAATTTATGGAATCATGAATACCATTGTGGGAAGGTCTCCAAATTATAAAATCTCCATCATTTATAAAATAGAAATCATCAACAACCTACAGGATAGGATCCATGACCTCTAGGTTATGAGCATGTATAACTTATTTTATAGTGTAGTTGATGCTCCATGAATAGGTATTATGAGGAAACATAGTAATGTTTGGGGAGCCAGTCCAATTGTCAAGCCCGAAGCACATGGTCAATTATGAGCTAACCATCCATCTGCCGTTTTGCAAGATACCGACAAAGGAGCTTATAATGGAAGGCGAAATAGAGGACTTTACATTGTGCAAATTTTCTTTTTTTAAGCTTCTCTAGGAACCTATTTCTATGAAAATCTATGGGGTGAGATTTATTATTTATTTTTCTCCAGGTGAGTCTGTTATGAAGTTCCTCATTAAAAAAATTGATATTTTTAATGATAATACCACCTATCTCAAGTGGTTTTTAACAGGTAGACCAACGAATTGTAACTAGCTTCTATTCAATAATACTTCCAGTACAAACATAATTTTAAATGTAGAAATTTATTTTATGGAGGAGACTATCCGGCCATATGTAAACCATCAATGAGTAAACCATTTTGTAAACAATAGTAGATTTTTTCAAGAAGATCCTTCTAGCCAAAGAAAGTGATTTCCCATTCAAGTAGGAACGTTAATTAATAAAAGGATCGAAAAAGCATTGAAATATGTGGGTTTATGCCTACCCCAAAAAAATAGAAACTACCAAGAAGGTAAAGTTGTTGTATCCTTCACTGATGCCAAGGATTTTAATGATGTTACTTTTCCAAGCTAGAGGGAAATTTTTTCCAATGAAGATAAATGATTTTCGCCATCTAATGGGTTGACCCCAAACAACTTCATAGCGAGATAAGGCATTTTGCAGGTTACGTATATTTCATTAAAATCAATTAGGAAAAAAATAATATCATCAGCACAAAGAAGATGAGATGGAACATTTAGATTTCTTTCACCGTATATATGTTTGAGTTTGTTTTGAAACACAAGGCAAGAAATTATTCTGCTAAGATAATCGTATTCAATGGAAAAAACTATAGCCGAGAGGGGATCACCATGTCGAACACCCTTTGAGAATTTAATGTATCCCCAGGGTGAACTATTTATGAGGATGGATATAGCAGCTGAATTGAAAAGGGATCTTATCCTACTAATGAAGACATCATCAAAACAAAAACTTTGAAGATCTTTTAATATAAAGATCCAGTCTATGGTATCAAAAACATTACAAATGTCATGTTTAATTGAAGTATTTCCTCCTCTATGACATTATTAAGTGTGATAGTGCATTCCAATGTAAGTAAAATGCAATATTATATGGACATACCTTAGATGAATACAAATTTATTCCAAGATATGATTCTTCTACATAGAGGGGAGAGTCTATTAGAAAATATATTAGTAAAGATTATATAAAGGGAGTTCATGAGGGAAATAGGATGGAATAAATTAATTTTAGAGTCATTGGATATCATGGGAATTAAGGTAAGGAATGGGGCACTGAGATGATATGGGAATACAACATTAGAAATGATATATTTAACAATCTTTCAAACATCTTAACAGAAAACCTCCTAGTGATTTCGAAAAAATGATTATTGAAATCATGCAGACCTAGAGCACTATCAGGGTTGAGGCTAAAGACAGTGGCTTTGATTTCATGTTCTTGAGGAGTTCTCAAAAGAAATAGGATACCTTTATCGTTGAATAAGGTCAGAATGATCCCATGATGAATATTTTTATTTATATTTGGCCCATTTTAATATTGTCAAAATAATTGACCCCGTAATTAGCTATGCCAGGTTCTGAGTCATATAGCTATTCATTGTCTTTAACAAAGGATATATGGAGAGTTAATTTTCAAACCCTCTGAAGGGCATTGTAGAAATTAGTGTTTCTATCACTATATATGATCCATTTAGTTTTGATGATTTGATTGCGTATGTTTTCTTTGAGCACTATAAGAGAATTGAGTTTCATAGTGACATTTATTTCATTTTTTGGATCAGAGGAGAAGTCAGAGTTAGTATTATTATATTGAATTTGATGGAGCTTGTTCTCGTGGGTGGATATATATGGGTCAATTTGTTTAGATTTATCCTTGCACCAACTGTTGAGGCAGTGATTAAGATTCTTGAGCTTAGTAATATTTAAAAACACATCTGAGTGGTGAGACATGGACTCCCAAAAAACATTGAATGATTTGAGAGAAATCCAATTCTATATACCATACATTATTAATTTTGAAAGAGATACTGGGTTTTTCTCCCTTAGAGTGAATGTTAACAACAATAGGAGGATAATCCGATTTAAGTTTAGGTAAGGTGATGCTAGAGATGGTATCCCACGCATCGAGAGCCGGGGTATTCACCAGGTCCCTATCAGGTTTGTTAGAAATGACCCGATTATAATATCTTTGGTACCAAGTGAATTAGGAACCTGTGAGATTGATTTCAACCTTGTTACAATCCTCTATTGAGGCTCTGAACTCTCTAGAGGAAATATGGGAATGAGAATGACCTATCTTCTCAGTGGGAGAATGATTATAATTAAAATATCCCATAACCAACCATGGATCATGTAAGGAATTAGAAAAAACATATAAATCATTCCAAAGAGGTCTACGATTTTGATATCTGTTCTTATCATAAACTATGGTGTAGAAAAAATGATAGCTATCATGTTTAAAATCACAATAGAATATTTGGTAAGAGTAGCTTTAAACATTAACATCTTGTAAAGGGTAGTGGTAAAAAAACCAAATAGATTCCACAACAAAACCATTATTGCAAGAACCATGAAATTTATAACAAGAAGCATAGAGATGGAAAAATTTAACAGAAAAAATTATTTTTTAGCTTAGAAAGTGCAAGGATTTTGGTTTTTTGAGTTAAAATAACACTCATAAGAACGGAATGAGTGTTAGGGTTTTCTATAAACTGAGAATTCCAAAAAAATAACATCCATTAAAACTTTTTTTTTATGAAAGATCTCCCCTTTTTCTTATTATGACCACTCGAGCACTTATTCATCTTAGATCCTCTAAGCATGAAGAGGAGGCAAAAGGTGTCTTCATGTCTTGTTTTCTCATTGCAGAAGAAGGAAAATTGTTAGCAACACTTAAATTTCGAATATCCTTGATCATATCATGTGATTTAGAAGTCCCAGGATTAATGATATGATCATCATGTGTTTTATATGTAATTCCCATGTTCTTAGGTACATTAGGAATCACCGGAATGGCCTGTATGCCTACTGTCAGGACAACCTCATGGGGAGACTCCATATTGGTTTTATCATTTGAATTTAGATTCAAGGTAGACACCATATTAGTAGTGAATACATCCGAGGAAAGATGTGATTTCTTTGTTACACTTTGATCAATAGAAGGAACTGGAAGAATAGAAGAAACCATTACAAGATTGTTACCATGAATAGATTGGGTATGTTGAGCTTATGTTTGTGTAGCATCTATAAAAATATTATTCATGAACAGAGTTGAATGTATATCCACTTAACTCTCTGCATCCAAGTGAACAACACGTTTGGGTTCATCCGACAGCGATGGTTCATGGGAATTCATCACAGGCAGTAGGTGATCCATCAATTCAAGCATCAACCACCAAGAGGCATCATTGAAGGAAAAATCATGAGGCTGGTCAAAGACTTCTAACACCATCCATTATATATCATCCAGAATGCCAATATCAATATTAATGTTCTCTTCCCCATCAACCTAATCAGCCCAGGTGACACCCATGCTCTCACCCGGGAAAGTAGAATGCTTGACCATGACTTCTGAAGGTTTTTTGGGAGGTTCAAGGATTTCATTAGGTGTGGTGTTGATCTTCTTAGTTCACTTTCCATTGGTCCACCCGTATTCTAATGGTTGCACAACCTAACTCTTCACAACCATACATTTCCGCAAGGAATGACTGATGATCTCTCATAACTCACAGTATGGGGAAATTCACTCGCATTCAACCCGGGCATCAGTTCTAAAATCATCAGCATTGAATGAAATGATCTCCAAAAGTTGGAATCTATGTTCACATTAATTGTGACACTCACATAGAGGAAAATTTAAACATTTATAGTGTGATGATCAATGTTAAGTAGAATACTTATACAAGAGGCGATATCATTAAGGATTTTTGGATGCCAAAAGTACCAACTCATACCATGAAGCGGCACCCAGATATTAACCATAGTATTCTCAGAAGTGTTCGGATATAATGTATAGTCCTAATCGGAGATCCGAAAAAATACAGGTTTTAACTTTAGATTTCCTACCATACAGATTCTATCAAGCTCATATTAATATTTGAGTAGCATATGGAGGTATCCCTTCCCAATTAGAATCAGATTCCAATCATTGAATCCCCAAATGAGAGCAATTCATGATTTGAACTCTGGTTTTGACCAAGTCCTGTCGCCTTTATGATATGAGGTGCAACCTATTTTTGAATACATATAGAGATGTGACCACTACTGAAGGGTGTCATGATCTACTTCCAAAATGATCATTCCATATTCAAGCTTTTTACAAAGGGGGGCTCTCATCGCAACAACATTGCAAGGATCATAGCCTTTTAGCACATCATCAAATAAGATTGTTGTTGAAATTGAATAATGGATTAATGTATACTTATTAGATATGTATATTTCTATATTATTATAGTTTACAATGTAAATAAATACCTAAAACTCTTTAAAAAGGATAGTGATATAAATATTCTATTTTATCATGAAAATTTCTAATTAATCTATGTTCTTTTTCAAACATCATCAGGTTATGAATCTATCATTATTAGTATTATCTGGATAATTAAAATTCTTATGATAAATATTCTCCATATATGTCAAAAATTATCTGTACATTATATGTTTCTACAAGACCGTATTTTTACTTCCCAATTACATTGTCTTATTTGTAAAAATACTTTTCTGATAACCTTCGATTTTCAATTTTCCTATTTCCAAGATGATGCATTATTTACTGTTTTATGATGTGGTAATAAAATAAATATATTTTCATATTTCATTCCTATTATTTCCAAAACCATATGCTAATTTAAAAATAAAAAAATTATTAAATTAAATAATAATGTAACACCGCATGATTTTTTAAAAACAATGTTTGATATCATATATGACAGGAAAAAACGAGCCCAACTAATCTGTGAAATATTATTATTTCAATATGAACATTATAAACTAACCATTATCTTATCAATTACTAATATGATTTAATATGTTGGATATATATATATATTTCTTACACAATTTAAATGTATTGATAAATACATGTTAAATACATAGTCGTTTTAATAATTTCATTTTGTTCTTCAATAATATGTTTTGTATAAAAAAGATATTATTTCGTTTTATGTGGAAACATTATTATTTTTATGGAATATTAGAAGCAATATTTGATATAATATCTTTAATTTTTAAAAATAACATATAAATATTTTCATCAAGTTATACATTTATATTTTCAATGAATGATTGATATTTTAATGATGATTTAAAATAATGTGTTATTTAAATAATATTTTCATAATATGTTCTTATGATCTCAAATTAAATTTTATATTTTTATTAAAATATAAATAATTATTTATCATTATTAATTTTATAACTACAATATTTGGAATAATTTTATTTTTTTGATATAGAATAAAAAATATTGTTAAAAATGTATTATTCGTGAAAAACTGAATTTCATCATGTCTGTCATGTTTAATATTAAATAAATTTCTAGCTATGAAATGAATATAATCATTACCATCTGATTCCATAATCAGTATCATAAGGCTAAAAATTTTAAATATGTCCTCAATAAATGAATTAATTGTGAATTCTAGTCATGTAAATTTTGGCACTACAGTAAAGGTATCTGGATTAATTAAGTATACCAATATTAGGATAATTTCTAAAAACTAACCCTTAATGAAGAAATTTTACTATTGGATGAATGGATATCACCCATTTCCACCAAGGACATTAATATGTGGCCAAATTATTCAATATTTCATTGAATTTTTCCATTATAATATTTTCATCAAAATAATGATGAAAATGTCACTTTCTAACTCTTAATATATATAAAAATTTTCATAGGGATTGAAATAACATATGTTTTATTCAAATTTTTAATTTGATATAAGAAATATTTTTTTATCAAAGTAATTTAGTTCTCATATTTAGTGTTGCAATAAAAAAATAAAATATTTTTGCAATGCTAATAATATATTTATTAAAAAAACAGGAAAATTAAATAACTAAAACCATAAAAACTAAAATTAATAAAATTATAATTTTTTTTGTTAAATTAATATCATACATATATATAAATTTTATTTAATTTTAATGTATTATATTATAAATCCATTTTTTTATATTCTTTCAAAATTTAAATTAAATGATTATATCCCAAATTCACATTAATTATATTTTTTGAGAAATAAAATTTTGTAAATAATTTACCATTACAAAAAATATTATATATTGCCAAGTAAATTCGATATGGTTTAATGAATCATTCATATTAAATTTAATTACCAAATATATTTTAATAGTAATTATGTTGTCCTGTAATGAGTAGAAATAGTATTATCCTAGAAATTTCATAAAGGATTAGTACTGGATAAAACAATGAGAAATTGATAAAATGTTCATCTAAGTCGTTCAAAATATTATTTTATAATTATATTTATAGTTATAGTAGACCAAAAATAAAATTTTATATGTTGGGATATTTTTAATCATAAAATATAATATATATTAAATTTATATTATATGAAATTACAAAATTTATCCTCAACTAAATTATTAAAAGGAAAAAACTCTTTTCTTATAATAATAATTAATGATACTTTTTTGTTCAGTGATAAAATGAATATATCAATTACTTATTTCTATTAATAAATCATAACAGCCTTGGATTTATTGAAAATAATTTTAGGAGTTCTTATGCAATAAACCTAAAGAAGTTGTCCAATTAAGGAGGAATCATTCTTAACTGAGTGTTTTTATTTTATTTATTCTTCCCCCTATTAAAAATTTTATTTAATCCTAATGACTTATTAATGTCACACTATCATGTATAATGATTTTTTATTTTATTATATCAACCTATATAAATATCCTCTTACATTAAATGAGAAATGACACCATCAATTATGATTAAGGAAGACTACAACCTTATGAGATGATATAATTCATTTTCAATCATTGACTCTCATGGGTATTTATGGTGATGTATTAAATAAATATATATATGATATTAATAAATTTTAATAATTATTTAAAATTAATAAATAATAAATTTCTTTCTCATTACATTATTCAAAAGATTATAGTATAATTTTTGTATACATGGGGAATGGAGCCTCCCTGAAATGATGATATTTATTTTTAATTTCTGAATAAAATTGGTAGTATATATAAGAATATTAAATAAATAATATAAGATTTTGTAGGTAATTAAAATTTTGAAATTATAAAATAATATTTACATTCTTTTAATCATGATAAATGAAAAATGGAAAGATTACTCATGTGTACAACAACCTACCATCTCCATGATTATACCATAATCATAAATTAATTACAATAATTCAATAATAGTGATAAAGTAGAATATATTTATAAACATTATAATGACTTCATTTTAATTATTCTAGATAAAATTAAATAATGACATCTTGGACTATATTCAATGTACTGATGTCCTTATAGTCATATGTGATGAATATCATCAAAATGATTGACATAAATTCTATTGATTGAGTAAGTGAATATAAAACTATTAATGTTAAAATATTCATGTAATATGACCTTGATAAATTGAATAGTTATTAGTTTTTATATTGAATAATATAAGAAGAATATGTGATTAGTTGAACTCTTCTTGAGGATTTTAATAAATCCATTCCCATTTACTATATTATAGATTAATTAATTTACTCTATAATTCCATTATTATGCATGAAATGAACTATGAATGAATTATTTTCTATTTCCACATGCATTTTATTGATTAAAAATTTTAAAAAATAATTACTTCATTGATTCATTTTCACAACAATGATACAAATTTTTAAGGATATTTCTCATTTCACTATTATTTCATTGAGACATATTCAATATTCACCCCATGTTTCTATTATGTGGTTTATATACTATACATGGATGTATTTTATTATTATTTTCATGAATTGTTTTATATTAAAAGTTATATGAGGTTATCTTTTTCATGATATTTTTATTGAGTGATTAAAAACGTGATAAGTGTTTCTCATCTCAATTTGTCATCATAGGGGGAAAACGTTATGTTATGAACCTATATTTTGTTATATAGTGAATATAAATAAAATTTGATAGGTTAAATTATTAATCTCATTATTTTAATTATATTGTTTTTCATTTTATGTTATTTATTCATGTCGATAATTATTCAATGGATTACAAATGTATTAATGGTTATATATTACAATCTCATTTTTTATTATGATTGTGTATCACTACAATTTTGATGAAAAAATTTCAAGACCCCACTCCAATGAAACTCTTGAATTTTATTATCCTAAAAAAATTTATACATTTACATGTTTTCCATTTCATTTTAATCTATTTATGACCCCAATAGTGTGAAACATTTTTTAAATGAATACTTTCTTTATTTCAATCCTCTATAGAAAATCATTTACCTGCAATAACCATGTTTTGTTTAAGATATTATCAAAAAAATTAATATACTATCAATTTTAAATAACTTTTTACACATGACTTCCAATTCACATAATTTTTTAATATAAATATATTTAATTTTTTAAATTTTATTACAGTGAATGTTTATCAAAAATATAAAATAAACAATTATTTATAATATATGACATTAATAGAATTTCATGATATTATGAATAAATAATTTTTTTATCAATCTATTAAAGGTTTGAAAAAATCATTTAAAATACATTATTTTCTTATTAGTTTGAAAATTATTTAGTTTTAATACATAAATTTTTAATCTATAGGGTATATTCTTCATGAATAATGTAATGTACTTATTATGATATTTCAATTCAGAAATGAAAACAACAATCAATAATGATTATTTATTAAATTTCAATTTTATCAAATTATATAATCCATATATATTATTTCAGTGATTTATTATTGTGATGATGATATGATTATGAAACTAATTCCATTTTCATGGATTATCCATTTTTTAATTGATGAATCCATTATAAAACTTGTTTTATTTACACAAGGTATGCTATAATGAAAAGTTTATCAAACCCATTTTCTTTTCATATTTAATGATATTATACCATAATTTTGATCTTTGGGGAAGTATATATATTAATTTCATTATGTGATTGGTGGGATAAGAATTATATATCCCATTAATATATTTGTTATAGATGGATATATCATGAAATAAGATGGATATGAAATGGGAGTAAACTTGGTTCAGTAATGGTCTATATCCAATATGATAATCTAACGCGTTATGCACGAATAATTTAATATCTTATGATGTAAAAAATACGTTATTATTATCCTGTAAATAAATATTCACTAATAAAAAAATTATTTTTTAATCTGTATTCCACCAACATATGTTTTATGAAAAATATTATTCTCAAATGGATCGGGATATATAATTTGTTCATTATTCAGGTATTCTAAATTACCAATATTGATTCCTTGACTAAATAATATAATCTATGATATCTGAGGTATTTTATTTAAAGGATTAAGTCATGTTATCATTCCCCTATAGTCATTATATGACTTTGTGATCATTTATATGTCCCTTTATAAACATTACTGAGTGTTTTTGAAAAACCATTCTGATTTTTCATTTCCATAAGTAATGAAGAATCATTTTAAAGCATTATATATTCAAGAACGGTTCCAGTTATGTAGAACTATGTTGGAAATGGTTTTGATATTTTATGATCAAATTGTTTATGAATACATTTTCCAATGAAACTAAACCTTTACTATCCTTAAGAATTTGATTGAAACATATATTAAATATTACTAAAATATTATATAATACCATTCAATGAAATTTATGGGCCAACATAGACAGTTTCAAAATGAAAAAGGACATTAAAACCATCTCTCATGAGACATTAGATAAAATGATGAAGTTACAGTAGTGAAAAAATTAGCAGATAATGATTGGAATTATTTCGTTTAGAGTATATTGAAGTGAATGTTACAGTGTTTTTTTATTGTATCATGGATGCAAAATTTATGGAAATTATAATAATTTCATCAATTATTTATATATTTTGAAGAACATAGTTATTGAATACGTAGATATTCCCAAAAATAAATAAATGTTATAAATAATAATTAACATCGATGACTTTTATACTTATAAAATTCATTGTTTTTGAAAATATTTACATCATTATTGGAGGAAAAAACATTCATAAATTAATGAAAAATATATATTATATATCTATTCAATTCAACAATAAATGGGGGATTAACATGTATATAATAAAAGGTATTCTTGTACCACCTATTAAATCATAGTCTAAAATTGATTGACTTCTAATTAACTATAAAAAAATAATTGATGGAATTATAATATGTGAAATATAGAATATGATTAGTCAGTTAATCATGCATATAGATTACCATGGTGTACATTGTTTTCTGATCTATCAGGATTCTTCATCTTATGTTAATAATTTCATATTAATTTAATCATTTGATGGTTTTAATCTATTTTGATACATTATTATTTATCATAACATGTGGATAGTTGATGTTCAAATTTATAATATTATTTCATAAATGTTTTGGAAAACCCATTTATCTTTCTTTACTATTATCATATTTTGAAACTCTTCTATTATAAATGAATAATATATGTACATTCAACCATTAATAATGATTTACAAAAAATTGGTATGTGGTTTTGTGCACATATAATGCTTCTCAAAAAATTTTACATCATATTAATGATGAAAATATGTGGAGGATAAATTATTTTCCAACTAATTGAATGATTTCTTGTTATAGAATATAGGGAAAACATTTAATTACTTTTTAGAAGAATACATGACATAGATGAATTTATTATCATCATAGATTTAGTGTCATGGGACACCAAATATTCATTAAAATGTATATTATATAAAATAAAAATTATCAAATATTTTACAATAGTGTTGAGAATGAGAATCCAACTCTACCTATATCATTGAATACATTTATTAACGGCTTTCATGATGATAGTTACTAAATAGGTAAAGGTCATATGAAATTTATAAAGAAGCATCATGTTCAGAGTGAATCAAAAATTAATTGGAAAGAGAAAATTATGCTCTTTTATTTGTCATATTCCTCAACGAATTTTTATAATAAATAATTAGAATAATTAATCATTTAAAAAATATGTGGATTATTATATTAAATCAATTTAGTTATCATATGCAAGACCATAGATAAAATATGATCATGGTGTGATTTGTTGATTTATAGTTCAAGAATATAACAATATCATATTTGTATCATATAAAATAAATATAATGTTCTTATGCATCTAATATAATGAAAAATTCACATTAAAATTGAATTCTTGAAGTATGAGATACTCTCAGGGTTGATTTTGTCAATTTAAGAAATAAATATAAATGAATTAATTGAAGGGTGTTCAAAAAAAGATCCAAAAAACAAATGGATATCACATCCTTATTTATTAATTAATTAAAATAAAAATAATTCAGTCTCTATCAGATATTTTATAGGTGAAATTTATTTGAGTGTTCCAATTTTATAGAGATAATTTTTATATGTTATCAAATTAATTCTTCAAAATAATGCAGTGGAGAAAATAATATTTTTAAATATTATAGAAAACATTTTCTCCTTATTTTCTCATATTAATGTTTCATATGAAAAACAATCTCACTATTCAAATACATATTGGGGATAGACTGATTTTGAATTCCTATATCCAAATGAAAGAAATATATACAAAATATATTATTATCTTTTCAATAATAATAATCATTTGTGGTCCATTGAAAAATGAAATATAGATTACCAATGTTTGTACTTTTGATCAATATATTTCTATGGTGTTAGCACGGGCTAAAGACCAAGAAATCAGATATGATACTGCATTGAATGGAAAAAATGGCCAAAACATTTGATATCACAACCAAACTAGTAGAGTTATTGGGTCATATTCAATAAAAGCATATATCCAAGAGGATCCTAACATTTAACATCACACAATACTGTTCAATTTTGACTTGTTGGATGAATTCATAAACTATTTAATATTAATATGTTCATGTTTCATCATAGATTTTAGTTTAACACATATCATATAAATTTTTATATATTTTATATATGTAATAAACTTAATTTTCAATATAACTCATCATTTGTTACCTATAGTAATGAGAGTGAAAATTCATTTGAAATTTATCATCCATGATTTAAATTGAATGTATGACCATTACATTGATAAGTTTATAAAATAAATATTAATTTGAGATTAATATTCAAATATATTTCAGATACTGAGTTTTACATATTGGAAATATCTCCCATGAATTATGAACATTTTTTTAGTCCAAATTTATTGGTTCTAGAAAGAAAACCATTATAGTAAATCTGAAAAAACATTTCAAAATTATTTTTCACGTGAACATTATAAAATATTATTATTTAATAATATTTACTAAAAAATAGATCATTATTATAGTACATTAGAGGGTATTCCTTGATATGAAAATATAAAATATTATACATTTGTTTTGAAAATACCAGTATTGGAATACTTTTGCGGCATGTTCACAATGTTAAAATGCATGTGGTTTGATTTACTGATGTGAACAAGAACATTTAATGATTAATTTGGAATTAGAGTTACAGACATGAATCACTTATTGGACACCGATGATCCATATATTTTGGCATAATATGAAAAAATATTTCATTATAAAATATTATCTTTGAGTGAATTTTGTTTAATTATTAGAGTAATCCCAAGTGAAAAACTATGATTGTGGGAATGAATGTGACAGAATCAATACCCCCATTAACCATGATCAAAATATTTCATATGATAATTCAAATATTTTAATATTCATACATGACAATGAATAATATTTTGAGATAGGTAATATATTTAATTAACAAAACGATCTCTATGTTCATTATTATTTTCTTGAATTAGGTAATTCATTTTGGTAGTATTATAATTTTGTGTTTGGGTTTTAATTTTCAAATTTGTGTATGGTATACTTTTTTCATTTATTTATAATTATATCAGTTTCAAAAAAAAATTATATATGAGGCCACTGTTGAACTCGCAGTGCGGATATTCTCTTAAAGAGACATTCACCACGATGGCAGATGGACGAGGGAGAAAGTTAGTTTTTGGTTTTTTGTGGAAATAATAAAATAAAATAAACATCATTTTATTTAATTTTGAGCTTCCTTGTGGATATTTCAGGTAGGGTCCACCAGAACTAATCCTACAAGTGGAAGCTGGAAGCGGGGACAACCAGACCTTAACCTCCCATGAGAGGTTAAGGTTGTGTGTACCACCTGAACCATAACCTCCCATGAGGGGTTATGGTGGTGGGGACCAACCGGGATGAATCCCCCCTTTAATTGGGAGAAACCCTCAACTACCACAATTAATGAGGGAGAACCTCTTGACCTCCTCCAAATTAATTGTTCCAATGAAAATATCATTAATCTTTCCAATTCACCACATCATTGCGCCAGCGTAAATTAATTGGCTTTTCCCTTTTAAAAATTAGTAATAGTGTCGTTGGAATTTGGGAAGGTTCCTAATAAATAAACTGTCATAAATTGCAATGATCATTACCTACCTCACCCCTCTGATATATATATGGATCTTGGGAAGAGGATTTGGGATGGCTTCACCATACGACGAAGCGCTGGTAAAGTAATGTGACACCCAACACTTGGAGGATTACTCTCTCCAATGAAGAACGTGTTCTTACATGAAGAACACTCCACCTATGAAGAACACCGATGAAGAACGCCTTCAACTACAAAGAATGGCCTCCACTTTGACTTCTTTCATAGGAACATCCTTCGACGTAGGACATGTTCATCTACAACGAATCGATGTCAGCCTTCTCGTGCCAATGATGATGAACAAAGGGCAAGGTAGGGATTTTATTTAAGTGTGATATTATTCATCTATTTCATTCCTTCTAAAACAAAGAATGTGGCCCAACTTATTATCATGTAGATAACCGGATGTTTTCCCAAGCTGGTTGGGAATATATTGGTAATGAGGGATTATGGGAATTGATATTTTTAAGATATCTTCCATGATTGATATTTGTTTATGTTTTTGATGAAATGATTGCTACCACCCTAAATGCAGAGGGTGCAGGCCAAACTAACATGAACTGACCCCCCTCTTTCGTTCTTCTTTGTGATGTTTTTGGGCATGGTGAAGAGGACATGAGATGACGAATGCGATGAAGGAAACCTGTGTCGCCCCCATGATGCTCAGTTGCGCAGGCGACACCGGTTCCACCGCCTCGGGCCGAACTGTTCCACCCTCCGGCTTCCGGGCTGCCCAGGCCGTGCTGCCTACCGGTCACGCCACCTGCCAGCCAAACCGGCCTGAGCTGTGCCGCACCCCAGCTGCTCCACCTCCCTGACATATCACGCCCTGGCCCCCATCCGTTGTGCCTCCCGTCTATGCTGGCCTCACGACGCCCACCCAATCTGCCACGTCTGCAGCGGTCGCCGGCCTCTCAAGCCCTGGCCGATCTGGCCTCCCGCGACCCACGCGGCACCCAAGCCGAGCTGGCCTCCCTCACACCACTCGGCGCCCCAGCCGATCTGGCCTCCTACACCCCTCGCGACACCCGGGCCACACTGGCTCGTGCCCTCGCAGTGCCCTCCTAGCCACATCTCCCATGCGGTGCCCTCATTGTTAATCGCCCTCGCGCCGACCCGCGGTCGGTCGTCGCCCTCTCGACCAGTCTGCGCTCTCGTGGTCCTCCACAACCACTCACGACCTTCTGGGCTAGGCCCAGGGGGCCGTACCAAACCTAACGGGTTAGAACACCTAACGAGCCGGGCCAGACCAAATGGTTTAGGTCGAGTCGACCCAGAATGGGTCGGGCCGGGTCTGTCTGACAGGTCGGATCGGACCTGGGCCCACTACGACCCTTTACTTTCTTTTGGCCATATGTTTGGAACCGGGAATCCATTTGACAAACCGTCAGTGGACCTGGTAATATTGGTCCATGTAAGTCCATTTGAGAATATCCCACATGAGTTTGTGGTGTATTTGAGATACAGTAGGTTGGATCATGCAAGAATCCAACTTGGACCCCAGGACTAAAAAGATAATAACCCACTGACAGGTCGTCTGATTGACGCACTGTCTGTTGCGTTGAGACCTCTATGACGTGGCGGACCATTGAGATGATTCTTCCTGGGAATTTTTGATAGATGGAGTATCAACCAATAGCTCGTGGAGCGGATCCTTCTAGAAATAAGTTGACAAAGTGCAAAGACATAGTAACTGGTTTAGACTTGATGACTCTTGACCGATTGACTCGGAGTGACTCAAATTGCCCAATGGGGAGTGCGTGATTGTGGCAGCAGACCCACTGTGGAGAAGCGCCTGTTTGTGGCAGTACACCTTCAGTACTCAAAAAAAGGAGTACTTCTTCATGCTATTAGGGGGAGTGCCTGGTTGTGGTGGCAGACCCACGGTGGGGAGCACCTTGGTGATGGAGAAAACCCAAAATATTCAATATGAGGAGTTCCTCAACCGTCCAAGGTTAGTGGAAATCACCTTGGTGTCGTGTCCTGCCCACTATACATGACAGAGGAGGAGTTATCTAGCAACCGTGGTTTTGATAATGTTAATAAAATTTGGGTTGAGCTGAGTCAGTAACTTTTGTGCTTTCCTCCTGATTGAAATTGATTACTTGATAACTTAGCTATAAGTATGGGCATATGCCTAAGTGGCGTTATCTGTTTATTTCATTCCTTGTGGTTTATACTTGTTGGATTTTATGATACCTTGAGGGTCTTCAGGTCCTTAGTGAGTATTGTTATACTCACCCCTGAATGGGCTATTCCCACACGTCGTTGGGTTGGATGCAGATGACGGACATCCCTAACCAAGGTTGAGAGTACCAGGATTAGAAGATACTCAGAGGTGGACCTTACGACATGTTGGAAAATGGAGGAGACAGACGGGTGGGAGTGTTGAGGAGGAAATCTATTCTTACCCTTTAGGTACGAACCTCGAAGGATGATCTTGTGGATGTTTTCCCTATTTCCTCAGTTGTACTTGTAATTTCAGTTTCATGAACAATCTAGTTGGGTATTTATTTTGTCCCCTTTTAACTTACTGTACTCACTTTTCGGTTATTCAGTTTAATGGTGATCATATCTTCTATGTGTGTTTATAGGTTTTAAAGACAATGCCTTTCCATGTTTAAGGAATTACACCTTTGGTGCTAGTCACCAGACCCGGGCCTATGGAAGGACGACATGGGGTAGTCACGGAACAAGCCATGGGGGACGAGTCGTGACAATTTTGATCTACCTAAAAAATGAATCTTGTAGAATGATTTATTCCTGACAATTTAGCCACCATATAACACTACGAGAACTAGCCTCACAAGTCATAATCCACTTCATGGTTGTGAACCATACATACCGATGTTATAAACTGAAAATAAATGGTGTGAAAAACACATGAAAACCATGTATTCCTCGAGTATCCATAAAATTGTTTATGAATCCCTCCAGAATCATCAGAATCCTCCTCCGAGGACAATGTTCTTCTGAAGAACACAAAGTGTCAGACTACGTGGATCTAGTCCCTTACGTCAACTCTTTATTCAGCGTATTAGTTGATATTTTAATATTTTTATAAAATAATCAAAATATATGTGACTGCAATGGTACAGAAAAAAATAAATAGTTTTGTATCATTTATTTTACGAACAATTATTCTATTATCACATTTTAAATTACTTCTAATATTTTTCTAGTAATCACAAAAGCCTATTCATTTGTCCTGGTCCTTTTCATTAGTGGATTGCCTTGTTTTTTGTGAATTTGTCTGAATAATTCCCTATACGTTTATTATTGATGGTCATGATAATTTTTTATTCTATAATTTTATTTTCATCAGGTTATAGATGATCCTAATATCCACACCAATATTAAATTATCATTCCCTTTAATCAATTACCAAGGTCTTACATTCTAAAATTACCCAATGATGGAAGATCATATACTAAATAATTCTTATTTTCCACATTTATATTTTAATTGGTTCACATAACCCTTCTTCGTATCATTATATATTTTGAAAAAAAATTCTATTTTTATAAATATTTCATTTTCATTATGGGATGTAAAACTATATCATCAAATTATAATAAATTTTGAGAGACTACTTTCATTCGATGGCCTGATATTATCCCATAAGTAATATGTTTTATATAACTATATTTTTATTATGTGTACATTATAATTTTCCATGTAAATAATAAAAAATTATCCATACACACATAAACAATTTCCATTTCCTTATATTTTATATTATGATTGTTTTCTATATCAACTTAGTAATGTTGACGAAATAATTTCATCAATTATATTACTATATAAATCCTCCATTCAATACAACCTATTAACTCATCAATCATGGTATATTTAAATATAGAAAATGGTTAACCATCTTCCCTCATAAAATGATAAACATACATGATATCATTATTCTATTTTGGGCTTCCCAAACAAAGAAATATCTTCTAAATGGACTTGATCTAATGCTCTACTGAATATAGTTTGATGGTACCATTTAATGATATAAGATTCTGTATATTAATTTGGCTCAACATTGTTGAACTATTATTGGACTAACAAGTATCTAGACATGGTTAATTATATTTTTTATTACTTTTATAAACCATCGTAATATATCTATAAAGTTTTCTACTCCAAAACATTCCATGTTGAATTGATATCAATGAAAATGTAACACCCAATCCTCAATTATAGTTAGTAAAACATATATTTATGGAAAATGATAATAAAATGAAAAATATAATATTTTAGGTAAAAATACATACTTTTATACTATGGATATCAATTTTGATCTATGATGTTCACAATAAACATAGAATCAATTTTTAATATTTATTATTAGAAGTATGTTTTTATGAATAATAAAAAATATATTATTTGAAAATTTATCCATTTATTATAATAATGTGTAAAAATGTATATAAATTATATTTTGAAATATAAATTTGATATAAAACAATAAAAGAACATTTTTTTTGTAAAAATTTGTTTTTAGTCACAAATATATATTTTAAGAAAACAATATTTAATTAAAAATGTTAAAACTTATATCCACATTAATTTATCAAAATAATAGTTAATGATGAATTATTTTAATTAAATATATATTACAAAAAAAATATGAAATTAAATACATACAATGAAGATTAATATTATAAAATTTAATATAATATTATTTTATTCCTTATAATTCATTTCCAAAAAAACAACTTTCTCAAACTATTTACAGGTTTGTTTTTAATCTAAAATTTGGATTTTTGTTATTTATAACTAATAAAATGGACTAAATATATGTAATTATAATAATTGATATTTTTTAATATCATCAAAAAAACATGTCATAAGGAATAATATAAATATTAAAAATTAAAAATCCTGGTTAAGGATAAAATATGGTTTTTCGCATTAACTGTTGTGTTATATAATGCATCCACAATCATAGAATATTGTTTTGAAATTTTGATTTCATATTTAATATCAATGGGTAAAAATAATATAATAATTATCATTTTATTTATGTATTAGATAATTAATTATGTTGGCGAAGAAACTCATTACTGTGTAAAATTACTAAAATTGAAAAAGAAAGTAAAAATAAGGGATAATGAAATAAAATATTAAAATATGGTTTATTTTTATCATTTGGGGGTTATAATATGATATAAAATTTATAAAATTCAGTAGTTATTGATTTTGGAGGCTCATAAGATTATTATTACTACCCATTACGGAATCATTTTGGGTATTATAAAAATAGCTCTCCACACCTATTTGAAATGGGCACTCCCTCTCATCAGTTATTCAAACCCATCCAAACATTTGGATCATCCAAACCCGACAAAAAATATATATCCCAAATATCCTTTTTAAAAATAATAATCGTTTTTAAATTCCATAAGACCAATCCTACAGTCCTTAAAAGGGGATCCAAAGGAGGTTCTTCTAAATAATGGTAATTTTATTCACTAAGATCGTTATTTGTTATTCTTCTATCTTAAAGGTCAAATATGATTAAATAATTTCCTTATAATAACACCATTATCTCCCATATATTAATATATTATTGTTATGTGGTCATAATATTTATCCATCTATTTCTCCATAAAATGGTAATAAAATACATTTCTCATGGGTACAACATATTACCACATTGTGAACTGATTTAATTAGTTCTACATTAATAAGTCACATGGATATTCGTAGTTATGGAAAGAATAAATATATTTTGTTGATATTAAAAAATTATAATTCATTTAGATTAATATATCATCATCTGTCATACCATTTCAACCACTAATAGAATATTTCATTGTTTTTTTATACATATGGGAAGTTATCTCACTTACGTGATGCAATTCATTTTAGATTTTCATCATTAATGAATGGTTATGAAAATTTATATAATTTAAAAATATTAGTTTTATAAAATAAAGGGAATTATATATATTATAGCTGTACATCCTTTTAAAAATAACTAGAATATTCTTTAGAAGATTCACTTGAGAATAAAATGAAACTAACACCCCAAACAATATAAATAATAATGTTTTGTTAATGAAAGACTGATGATATATTAAAAAAGGTTACTTTATGATACTATAAATATTAATATCATTCATGTTTAAATTAAGATCATGTCTAATCCCATCATATTGAAGGTTATAGAAGATTCATTTGAAGGGATGTGTGAGGAAATGTATTTAATCTCAATTTACATTCTTTGGAGATGCATTTTTATGAACATATTCAAGTTTATGTGGTGTATATGAATCACCATTAATATATTTAAAAACAATAAATAGTTATTCTGTATAATTAAAATTTCAAATCAATTTCAATTTTTTAAGGATTAAAAATTTCAATGTCACTTCAGAGGAAATATTATATATTTTAAAGTCACTTTATTTTCGGATATATTTTTTCTTTGAAGGAATGTTATAATTTATCATTCATAATATCCAATAATTTTCATATCTATTTGGTGCACAAAGAGATAGAGTATTTCATTCCAACTATTCCTCTTTTTTTACTCTAATCCATAAAATAAATATTTAAAATAAAAATAGATTACATTTTATTTTAGATATGGTATATATATCATCCAAGACCATATTGTCATGACCCGACCCAACGGTACTTGATCTGCGACACCCCTATCCCACCTCCAACAGGCTAGGGGATGGCGTCTAGCACCAAGCAGTTTATCACACACATGGGAGGCATTAGCCCATGTTACATATACACACGAACCCACATACACCTCCATGGAATAATACAAAGACATATAAAACTTAAAAGTAAATGCATGCATATAACTATCCCACAACCAGAGTATAACAAAAGTACAACAAGGAAAAAACAGGGCCCACCAAATGAAAACTAAAAAAGTGTCCAACCTGCTCGGAGGGAGGGAAAACAATGTGAAAACACATGCAGGTAAGCTCCTCGGCACAACTCTGGTAAACACCCCTGTCAAACCTACTCACTAAGCTCTTCCTGCTACGTGTCCTCCTGGGACTCCGTCGATAGGCTTGTGGTCTGCACAAGACATAAACATGTGTGGGAAATGCCTATTCAGGGGTGAGTATAAAAATACTGTGTAGGCACCCCAAAAAATCCAAAACAAAAGAGAGTAACTGAAAGGAAAAAATCCGCTCATCCCACCCAATGGGAACCCAGATGAGAGAGAAACTCCATATTGTGACTATCCTTGGGTAAACACATCTAGTCATCTCAGCTCAGCTGTATGGCCATACATACACCTTGAACTTCAAAATATACTCAGATAACACACCAAGCCACATGAGGTAATGACCACATCACCAGCATCCATCCATAACCAGGAGAGCACACTGCACGATCGATGTCATCCCAGATGACACTCACCCGAGAGATACACTCCATTGGGTTTCCCACAAACCTCTCAGATGCTCACCCAAGAGAACATGCTCATCAGATAGCGCCACTGAGGAAACCATGCTGAAACAACATAAACACTAAACTCCTCGAATAACAGATCACTACAAGGGTCCACTCGGGTACATCATAACCCACACATGTATAAGAAGATGTAAAGACCCATAATTTTCGTGGATTTTTTTTCCTAATTCTTTGGAATTTTACGAGTCCGTAGTTTTTGACGGCACTTGATTCTGAGGACCGGTGTGCCCGAAATCAATTTTCTATTTTTTTTCGGGTACGTTCAGTAAACATATGTGCGAGTATTTCAATCCTTTGAACCGGTGTTTGAAATTGAAATCCGAAGACACTGATAAACTCACAGCACCGGTATTCGCTTAAGGTGACCTTTACCATAGTTGTGTTTTATCCGGCTTGAGAGTTAATATTGGGGGTTTGATTAAAAAGTTAAATAAAATTTTTTAGAACACTTTTTTTCACCGTTGTGGTTAAATCCTACATGGGAAATTTAATGGTGGGTCCCACCCCCACAAAACATCCCATGTGGGGATATTTGTGAGGTGGGGCCCACATGAGCCTCAACCTTTCATCTCCATTAAACCACCCTTAAACTCCCCAATTTAACACCCTTGTTTAATTTTTGACAACTCCCCCATTTAATTGGGTGGAGCCTCTCCACATTCTACCTCCCTTACTCCATTTAATTCTTTTCCAACCCATGTCAATTAATTAATATACTCTTCAATTAATTAATTAAAGAGTATGATTTATTTTTAAAATACATGGCATGTTATATTGTGGGAGGGACATTTTATTATTTAGGGTTGGCAATATTAGTGGGAGATCTCTTGAGAGGATTTAGAAGGGAGTGTTCTTCTCTGAAAAAGAACACCAACCTTCAATGAAGAATGAATCCGATGAAGAACGCGAAGTCACAGACGTCTTTCCTTCTCTTATTCTAACACCGCATCAAGGGACCACACACCGCTGTAGGGAATGTCGCTAACGACGACGACTCTTCCTATGTTGTCAACGAAATAAACATCCTTCTTCCGCGAAGTCCGACCACCTCAACGTTCGTCTTCCGCGGTTCGAGGACATGTGACGTCTTTGCGATTTAGGGGGTTGTGTTGTATATTTTTGTATGGGTGATTTATACCCTCAGGCATGGGCATTAATTTATGATGAATTTTGGTTTGAGCCTCTAACACGGAGGGAACAGGCTAACGAACATGTCTAGACCCTCCGCTGGTTGATCATTTGTGTGCGGATTGTTGGGTGACGATGAAACGGGACCACAACGGTGATTTGAGGCTTTCACAGTGAAGTTAGGGTCGCAAGATGACCTTAGGTGTATCTGGTGGGCGAAACAGACAACTGGAGCGCTTACGGTGGTCCGTGGATGGTGGCGGCGGTGCGCCTCACTGGCGCCCCGCCGGCACAGTCTATCGTAGCTAAGCCGCGATGGTGGATGGAAATGACACGACTCGGTCATTCCGGGTATGAAGAGGCCCGACTTAACATCGCGCCAGCAGGCCGAGCCAGCGCCCCCCTGGCCGGGCCAACGAGGGCCACGCGAGCCGATCCGCGCCGGCTGGGCCGTACCACACCGGCCAGGCCAGACCCCTTCCTAGACCCGGGTCGGGTTGCCCCAGTTCAGGCTGACCCAGGGTGGGTTGGGTCGGGTCGGACCGGTCCCAGACCCCCCTCTTTGGAAATTTTTTTGTCATTCGCCAATAACCTGAGCTACGCACCTCTGATCAATGCACCGTCTATTGTGTTGGAATCCTCGGATCTAGTTGGTTTTTTCGGTATATTAAATGAAGGGATTCAGAAATGTTTGTTTACAACTAGGATGGTTCGAACCCTAAACCAATCGGGACCATGGATTGGAAATGCTTATAACTTAAGTACCAGACGTCCGATTGTCGTGCCGTTAACAACCTTGGATTCCATCTGATGAGAAGGTTCTTTTGGCATACTACACTTGATGTTTGGATGCATTTGGAGAACATTCGGGGTTTTTTAAGCTTAAAAACCAACCGGGCCCCTGGAACAGATAATCCAATAACTCTCAAACCAGACGTCTGTTTGACGAACCATCAGCGGCATTAGTAATATCATTTAGAAACAGTTCCTTTGAGTATACCCCATGTGAGTTTGGGGTAAAATTGAGATACATATGGGTTGGTTCGTACACGAATCCAACCGGGCCCCCAGGACAAAAAGACGAATAACTCTTAGGTCGAGTGTTCGATTGATGCGCCGTCTGTTGCGTGGAGACCCCTATGACGAGGAGGTCCTTTGTGATACATCTACGTGAGACTTCGTGACATGTGGAGTATCGAACAGTAGCTCATGGAGCGGATCCTCCTATGGATGACCAGACAGAGTACAGAGACCTAATATCTGTAGACCTGATGATTGCATGACCGATTAGACACGGAGTGATTCGACTAGCCTAGTGGACGGAGCACCCAGTTTGGTGGCAGGCCCACGGCGGACAGAGAATCGGGTTTGGCTTTAGACCAAAGGTACCCAATAGAATGAGTACCTCTGATGACTATTTGGGGGACTACCCAGTTTGGCGGTAGACACACAGCGGAGGAGTGCCCCGTTTGGTAGGAGACCCGTGGTACTCGACAGGAGGAGTACCTCAGCAGTCTAAGGATAGTGATTAGAGGATCGGTGTCTCGACATGACCACTATACTCGATAGAGGATGTGTTCTCTAGTAGTTTTGTTTTCGCTAATTAAAATCATGGTTTGAGCTGAGTCAATGACCTTTGTGTTTTCCTCATGATTGAGATGGGTTACTTGATAACTTAGGTATGTGTATGGGCATATACCTCAGTAAAGGTTTCTACTGAGATATTTCATTGTGGGTTATCCTTGTTTTATTTTTGTGTGACCTTGAGGGTCTTGGGGTCCCTATTGAGTATCATTATACTCACCCCTACATGGGGTTTTCCCACACATCGTTGTGTTCGAAGCAGACAATGGACAAGGACAACCAAGGCAGAGTGTTCGAGGAATGTACGGTACCTGTAGGTGGACACTCAGCGTGACGGCACACGGAGCGGGCCGATAGATGCGGAGTGCTGACTAGGACATCTGTACCTACCTTTCAGGTAGGAACATGGAGGACGATCCAGGAGTTTCTTCACCATTCAGTTGTTTGTCTTTTCATTTGTAATTGTACCTTTCTGCTGGGATTGTATTTCCGGCCCCATTTTACATTCATCACACTTGTTATACTTCATTACGTAGTGTTTACTTCCTCTTGTACTCTTGTTATGTGTTTTCACTATTTATAAAGGCAATTCCTTCCCATTTTTTAGGGAGTTACGCCATTGGTTCTAGTCGCCAGCCCCTTGCCTATGGAAGGCGGGCTTTGGGTAGTCAAGATACGAGCCCCAGGGGACGTGTCGTGACAAATTGGTATCATAGTATTCAGTTCTACCGCCAATCTTAGGACACTGATATTTTTTCATATGAAGTATTAATGTTAAGAGTAACGAGTGTGGTTTTCAGTTCAGGGAGTCTTGTGTTCTTGCGTCAACCGAGGTATCCATACACCAGGACCCTGACTACTGATTTTTGACTCAGTGCACAAAAACACTGATTGCATGTGTGTTTACAGAAGTTTTCCTTTAAGTAACATCAAACCAGTTCAGCTCACTAGGTATAATCTTTTGATCATGGAACACCTATTTGTATTTCACGTTGTCTTCGCCCAGTCAATCAATTCGGGTTCCAAGTGGGGATCGTAATGGTAGCCCACCGAGCAGCGAGGACACGGTGCAAGGCCCCGTCACAGTAGAGGAACCAGTGGTACCACTAGCCGCTGAGCTACTGTTGCTACCATCCCCAGTAGCATAGGTTTTGCGCAGCTTGAGGGCATTACAAGAGTTCCAGCGATAGCAACATCCAAGGATTCGAGGCAAGACAGATTCTCAGACGGCTGGGAACAAGTTGGTGGGTGTAGCATGAGTTTTCCACACAGTTGGGACACCCGCTGACTTGATGGTGTACCTAGCTGTTAGTCTCTATCAGGGAGAAGCTGAGAGGTGGTGGATCCTCATGCTCCAGTTTTACGATGATGCGACCCTCGCCTGGGGAGACATCGAGGGTCTTTTCAGGACATAGTTTGTACCGGCAACTCTATGCTCTATGCAGGCTCCGGAGCTACTGCTCTCCCTGCAAGGCTTTCCGACCGTAGCAAAGTCTTCTGCAACCAGCAGTAGACAGATGACACAGAAGTCCAAACAGACTAGGACAACAAGTTGGGACCTCGAGATACAAGTTCGGTTGTGCGAGGCACCCGAAACATAGCCAGCTATAGGAGGATTAGGAAGTGATATGCATGCGGTAGGTAGGGTCACTTGGCTCGAGACTGCCCGACCTATCCAGCAGCTAAGCAGCAGGCAGTAGAGAATCCTACCAGACCGAGGCAGAGGAGATGGCCATACTGTCAGTGGTGTACGACGCTTCGAGGTGTTGCCACCACCACCACTAGGATGTCCACCCAGACCATAGGGAATGGGAGGATATGAGAGAGCACGAATTCATAAAGCTTAAGCATATGACTATGGAGCTCCATAATAAGGTAGACAAGTGCATGACTAGTTCTAAGAATGGAGGCCTTTGTTCTTGGTGCTTCTAGTTTCCATGTTTTTGTTGTTATGTGTCTTTGTACTTTGAGCTGCAGTAATAAAAGACACTCATCTTTGTGACGTTTACTTCTCATCCATTTTTTATGGTTGCTACTAAGAGGTTTCAGTTAAATCATTTGACATGACCCTCTATTTCATGATTTCTACTGGAGGAGACCCATAAACCACAAACTGATGCCGATACTGTGACTCGACCCTTGGAGGCGAGAGTAACTGTTGGATCTCTTGGTATTAGCATTGATGCCTTGCCACATCGTTTATGGCATGAATTAGTATCATTTATGTCAGGATTGACTATATTAGGAAAAGGATGTGGTTCATCAAACGATGAGAATGGATATCATTTTTTGGAAAAGGATAAATCTTTTCAGCTCTTGTAGAACATTGGGGAAGAAGGGTGAAGTCGTGTTCTTACAATTGGATAGACTCACCCATTGTTCATTGTGCGAAAGGTTTACAGTTTAAACTAAACTAAATAGTCTCATATGTGTCTTCTCGCAGAAGGACCAGAACCTAGGACAGCGGAAATTTCTTGAGTTCCTCTAGGACTATGACATCCAGATAGTCTATACCCCTGGGAATAGGAATGTAGAAGGATATGCGCTTTGCAGGAGGACTATTATTCAGGTTCTAAGGGAGGACATAGAGCAGCTAGCTGCCCTACATATATCTTTTGTGGATAGAGACGGTGTAGCCTATCTAAAGTCACTCCTCCACTTCTTCAACAGAGTAGGTGAGGTGGATTACTGCCTGGACCGTCCACCTCAGTTCCACCAGGAGCAGGACGTCTTCCTCATATCTCATCTAATGAGATATGTGCACGACCCATCCCACATCATCTACCGATGGGAGTTGTACATCGATGATGGGGTGACATTCACGGAGGTTCCAATGGAGATTAAGGATTGACAGGAAAAGCTTCTCTATGGATGGACTATTACTCTTGTGCGCATTCGCCGGCAGCATGGGGAACCTCTAAGAGAGAACATGAGTGCGGGAGGCTAAGATGCATGTTCAGTACCCCTTTTGATTCCATAGTGTATTTTGTAGCTTTACATGGATTTAAATCCCCGAGGAGGGAGTAATGTGAATACTCAAAAATTTCATATAATTTTTTTTCATAATTCTTTGGAATTTTACAAGTCTGCGGTTTCTAACAGCACTTTATTCTGAGGCCAGATGTGCCCGAAATCAATTTCTGATGTTTTGTTCGTGTACATTACGTAAACGTACGTGTGGGTCTTTCTAACATTTGAAATGGAGCTCAAAATTGTAATCTGAAGACACTGATGAACTCGCAGCGCTGGTATTCACTTAAGGGGACCTTTACCACAGTTTTATTTTATGTGGGTTGAGAGTTAATATTTGGGGATTAATTAAAAATCTAAATAAAACTGTTTAGAATAATTTTATTCACCATGGTGGTTAAATACTACATCGGGAAGTTAATGATGGGGCCCACCCCCACATTAATTCCCATGTGTGGTTATTTGTGAGGTGGGGCCCACATGAGCCCCAACCATTCAACTCCCTTAAACCTCCATTATATTTCCTAAATTATCCCCCTTGTTTAATTCTTGACAACTCCCCCATTTAATTGGGTGGAGCCTTTCCACATTCCACCTCCCTCACTCCATTTAATTCATTGCCAACCCGTCTCAATTAATTAAACAACTTTTCAATTATTTAATTAAAGAGTAGGATTTAATTTGAAAATACATGGCATGTTATATTATGGGAGGGCCATTTTATTATTTTGGGTTGGCAATATTGGTGGGAGATCTCTTGAGAGGATTTAGAAGGAAGGGTTCTTCTCCGACGAATAACACCAGCCCTCAATGAAAATCGAACTCCACAAAGAATGTGAAGTCATCAACGACGTGCCTTCTCTTCTTCTTCCACCGCGTCAAGGGAGGAGACACCACCGCGGCAAATAACGCTAATGACGATGGATCTTCCTCCAACGTCAACGGAATTGAAACTCTTCTTCCGCGATGTCCGACCACCACGACGTTCGTCTTCCACGGTTCGAAGATGTGCGGCGTCTTTGTGAGGTAGGGGTTGTTTTGTATATTTTCGTTTGTGTGATTTATACCCTCTCTCATGGGAATTCATTTATGATGAATTATGGGTTGAGCCTCTAATGCGGAGGGCACGGGATAACGAACATGTCCGGACCCTCTTCTAGTTGTTCGTTTGTGCGCGGATTGATGGGTGATGATGAAACGGGACAACAACAGCTATTTGGGGATTTTGCAGTGAAGTTCGGGTCCCGAGATGACCTTAGGCGTAGACGGTGGGCGAAACGGACCACCGGAGAACGTCTGGTTGTCTGCGGAAGGTGGCGGCGGTGCGTAGCTGGAGCAGTCCACCACGACTGAGTCATGACAGTGGATGGAACCGGAACTGCTCAGCTGTTCCGGGTTAGAAGAGGCGCATCTTAAAGTTGTGCCAGCGGGCCGAGCTAGCGCCCCCCGGTGGGACTGGGGCGGGCAACCCAGGCCGGGCCGCACCTGCCGGGCCGGGCTGCGCCCACCCAGGCTGGTCCTAGACCCGGTTCGGGCTTCCTAGGGTGGGTTGAGCTGGGTCGGACCAGCCCAGACCCCCCTCATTGGACCATTTTTGGTCATTCTCCTATAAATTGAGCTACAAAACTCCGATCGATGCACCGTTAGTTGCATAGGAAACCATGGATTGAGAAGATCATTTAGGTATATTACACTCAAGGTTTTAAAGAAGTTTGGGAACGACCGGGTTTGTTCGAACCCAAAACCAACCAGGCCCACAGAGCAGAAACGCATATAACATAAGGACTGGATGTTTGATTGACGTGCCATCAACTACGTCAGTTTCCTTCTGATGATACGGTTCATTTGAAAGAATTAATTTAGGTATGGACCAAGTTGGAGTACGGTCGGGACGGTTTTTGCTTAAAAATGAACCGGGCCCCTGGAACGGAAAAGCCAATAACACTCAGACCGGTTGTCCTTTTGACGAACCGTCAGTGGAGTTGGTAATCTCATTGAGAAATAGTACTTTGATTATAACCCATGGATGTTCTAGGTACAGTTGAGATATGGTCGGGTTGGTTCGTACATGAAACGAATCGGGCCCCTAGGACAAAAATGCTAATAACTCACAGACCGGGCGCCTGATTGACCACCAGTCGTTGCATTGAGACCCCTATGACTAGGAGGTTCTTTGTGATACATCTACGTGATACTAAAGACACTTGGAGTATTGAAAAGTAGCTCGTGGAGCGGAACCTTTTGAAGACAAGCAGACTGAGTGTGGACACCTAGTAGCTGTAGACCTAACGACTGCTTGACAGATTCGACTCTGAGTGATTCGACTATCCCAGTGGATGGACCACCTAGTTTGTCAGCAGACCCTTGGCGGATGGAGCATCTGGTATGGAAGCAGACCAACGGTACTTGACAGAAGTAGATCCTCTGACGGCTATATGAGGGAGCGCCCAGTTTGGTGGTACACCCACAATGGATGAACGCCCGGTTTGGCAGTATACCCGTAGTACTCGACAGAAGGTGTACCTCAGTAGTCTATGGTTAGTGAGTAGTGCCTCGGAGTCGGGACAGGGCCACTGCACTCGACAGAGGAGGAGTTTTCCAGCAGTTGTGGTTTCAATAATGAAAAAAATGGTTTGATCTGAGTCAATGACCTTTGAGTTTTCCTCATAATTGAGATGGGTTACATGAAACAGAAGTATATGTATTGGAATATACCTTTGTAAAGGTTATCTTTTGAGTTCTTTCTTTGTGGTTTATCCTTGTTGGATTTTCGTGAGACCTTGAGGGTCTCGGGGTACCTACTGAGTATCGTTATACTCACCCCTATGTGGGCTATGCCCGCACCTCATTGTGTTGGATGCAGACGATAGACAACACTGACTGAGGCAGAGTGTTCAAGGACTGGACGGTACCCGGAGGTGGAAACTCGGTGTGACGGCACACGGAGCGGACCGATAGATGTGTAGTGTTGAGGAGGACATATTTACCTACCCTTTAGGTAGAAACCATGTGGATGATCAAGGAGTTGCTTCACTATTCAGATGTTTTTCATTTTAGTTGTAGTTATACCTTTCTATTGGGCTTGTATTTCCAGCACCATTGTACATTCAACACGCATGTTATACTACATTACTAAGTTTTTACTTACTCTTGTACTCTGGTTGTGTGTGTTCATCATTTATAAAGACAATTCCTTTCCATTTTTTAGGGAGTTACACCTTTGGTTCTAGACGTCAGCCCCTGGCCTATGGAAGGTGAGTGTAGAGTAGTCACGATACGAGCCTCGGTGGATGGGTCATGATAGAAGATCTCCCATAAAGAGGATCACCCCAGGGTCCTCTAGAGGATATCAAAACCTGATATGAAATTCATAGAACTCACAGTTAGGGGATCACTCCCAGGATCCACTAGGGGATACCACAACCCGATTTGGCACTCGACAGAAACACGTAACTCAGATAGATGATTGTCCCCATATAAATGTGATCACGACGATACGTGAACCTTATCTATTATAACTCGCGATTTAGGGTATTAAACTGGTGATTCCACAACCCTATGGAAACCACGCGCACCTCCAAGGCTGACACCGAGGCTAACCCGAGCGACCCGCCACAATGCAACCCCACACACCTCTAAGGCTGACATTGTGGCAACCATCGTTATCCACGTGGGAAAACACGCAAGATAGGCTATTTACTAACCCAAAACAGAAAACAGGTAATAGAGTCACTACTCACCATATCTAGCCATGTCGGGCCCATGAAATGATCCCCAAACTCATCAAGCGGATCATACCACGACGATTCTGTTGGAACAACACACGGAATAGACTACTCATTCACCCAAAACGACCACTCGGTGAAAAAGGAACTATTCACTGGAGCCAGCTTGGGTGGGGCCCATGCCAAGATCCAGATACTCATCGAGCGGATCACACTGTTGTGATCCACTAGTAAAAAAAAGTAGGAATGACTGATCAAATGTATCAAATGGACACCCGGTGAAAGAGTTGTGTTTCTCCAAAACACCAAAAAACATGGCCTCATAGGGTCGGCACTCTGTTCTCTGTCCCACCACCCAAAAACCATCCCAAAAAATTCCACCATACCATCATGGTCTCAATGCCACTGACGGTACATCATTCAGACGCTCCGGGTAGAAGTTACAACATCCAAAATTCGTAAAATAATAAAATATTATTATTTTATACGACGTTTCTAACTCCTGGGCCATGATCCCAAATTTTGAAACCCTCAAACACACAACAGAGGGTTCGCCTCATCCCCAGGGTCATGCTACCACAGATGGTGCACGAATCGGTCATCTATAGTGCAGTAAACAGGGGTTTAAAAACCCCCATGTACCAAACTCCCGGCCTGCGCCGACTGCCCTGTCCGCCGCCGCCGCCTGCAGCACCGGCCGACGGACCGCGCCACTGCGCCACCGCAGCACGACATAGCGTGGAACGGTGTGCAAGTGGCCGAACCCCTGATGGGGGGTCGCCAGACGATTGACACAGGACCGCCGCAGTTGTGGCGATCTTTATCTGAAACGCAACCCGCCCTTGCCGGTGCCGTGCCGACCACCCATCCGAGGTTCGCCGAAGGCACCTCAGAGGTCCAAACACATATCTGCAAGAAGTTTCCCACCCTCGAGACCTGATCTACCCATAATCAGGTTCAAAATAGAGAAAATGCAGAAATTTTGGATCCGGGATTTTCAAAACATAAAACTTTTAACTGTTGGCGGATTGCCGAAGCTTTGGTTGTAGAATGATGCCCGCGACGCCCAGAATCTGGATCTGCAGACGAACGGTGTTGAAAATAGACTCCCGGAGCTCTATTTGGTGAAGAACGGGCAAAGAACGAGAGGGGATACGTGCGGCGTATGTGGGAGGGGAGTAGTTCCCCTTGATTTTTTTTGTTTTCTATTTTAAAAAATCATTTAATTTTCCGCCCTAATCGAAACTCCTAGTGCAGAGCAAGTTAAGTAACCCTAGGATAAACGCGTCATTCTGAGCGCAACTATGGGCTTGTATTTTCGATCTGAGACACTATTCAGAAGTTATTAATGCCAACGCTCGTAAATGAAATTTTCCATTTATTTACAAAAATGCCCATGGCGGCATTTTGCCCCACAGACCCGCACCTATAATGTTTACACCTTCTCTAGGGTAAATGACATGCTCCAGACGCAACCGTGCCCTCAGATTCCAGGTATGAGCTACCCTTTATGAGATATCACATCCCTACTGAATTCATAGTATAAAAATACATAATATTTTTATAAAAATTAATTTCGGGCACACCTGGCCTCAGAATCGCACGTCGTCTTCATGCATAGCCAGGAATTATTCGTAGAAATATTCTAATGTCTGACAGGGCCACAAACTGAGTTGCTACATCCTCCCCCCTCTTAGAACTTTTCATCCCCAAAAATCAATAACCACAAGAAAAGGAATGGACTCTCAACTGGGTCTCCCATTCTAGTGAGTTCTCCAACAAACCCCCATGCCCAAACACATATGTTAGAGGGAATAAATCACCACATCTAAACACTATCCACTTTGTGCAGCACTGACTCGCCAGCACGGATTTAATTGCATCTCAAAAACACATCTCAGTGGGGGATGGATCCTTCTTTCTCACGCATTCGATGCACACTGAAAAACACCCACACTGGGTCTTACCAATGCCCTGATAAAAAATCGAGCAAGTAACAGAAAGGGAAGTGTACCACTAAATCTTTTCCATCAAACTACTACAGAAAGTAGATAGGACACAAGGCATACCTCTATCCATCCATGGAGCCTCTGGGTCAACAGCCCGTAGGGAATGTAGTTTTCCTCTCCATCATCCAGCAGCTCCCTGAGCATGGCGTAGATCTTTTGAGGGGGGGGGGTGGTAACTGATACTGCTTACCACCTCCTGCGGCTACATCAACTCCATCTCCATGTCAGCCGCCCTGCTGACCTCCTTGCTCGAGGTGATGCCTCTACCAAGGCAGTCCATAGACCGACTCCCTCTCAACAGCACGTAGGGTCGAACAATATCTAGCAAGATGTCCCTGACCATCACAAACGTAACATCTCCTCTCCTACGGCTGACCAAAACTGGCATGTGAATCTAGAGCCTCAGATCCTATATCCTGGGATCACCTCCTGAAACGTTGCACATGTCTAGGACCTTGAGTCTGTCGTCGGCTACCAGATACCGATCTGACTAGCGAGTTCTCAGCTCTCACGTGCCCAGCACTAACAGGCAGGATCTGTTCAGCCATGAAGCTCTCCACCGCAAAATCGTTCTCCAGCACTGTATCATAGGTAGTAAGACACAATGAAAACCACAACTTCCCAATTGTCCCTACGCAGGCATTGTTTGAAGGTTTGAGACCTAATGAACGGGTCTTGAACCATATCCAAGGAGTATCATGACAGGTTTGTAAACCTCACTGAGAAATCTGACACCGTCAAGCTCTCCTGCCAAAGATGTAGGAGCTCTTGGATCCGCACTGAGCTCATCGTCACTGGATAGAACACTTCCTTGAATAGACGCTCAAACACTACCAACATGAGCGTCTCATCATCATGGGATTGTGTCACCAAACTCCACCATCTCCCGACTGAACCATGCATAAGGCTCGCCGATTGGACCACCATCTAATCTGGAGGTTTCCTCACTAGGTGGAAAACTTGGGTGACTGCTTCGAGCCAGTCATCTACTGCCTGGGGGTTTGGATCATGTCGGAACCACAGAGGTCGCTGCCTCTAGAACCCGTGGAGCTCACATAGCTTGAGCGCAACCTCATCCTGCACTACCGACACAACCAGATGCTCGACATGTAGTGGCTCAACTGGCGGACAACATGGAGGTCCAACCTCAGAAACTGCACCCCGGTCCACAGCCTCTGCACGGGGCGGATCGTCACCACAATCCTGTTCTGGATCCCATGCTGGCTATCATCGTGGAGGCATCCTGAAATAAATTCAAGACGCACCACCGTCAGAGAGTCTTTCTGGTGAGCTGACTCAAGAAGGACAAGGAAAAACCCAAAACCCAGTCCTATATGATGAATGCACAATATGTTTCCCTGCAACCAGTGTACAGATTCCCCGAGTCGAAAGGCAGTTTATCAGAGTCCTGGTGTATGGATACGTCGAAGGCCACACCAACACTGGAGTCTCTAGACTGAAATCCGAGGTTGAAACAATATAAAACTACCGCTATGAAACACAAACCAAACTCAAAGTTAGACCAGCAATGCTCTGAGATCCCAAAGAGTGAACCTCTTTTGATACCACTCTATCACGACTCGACCCAACGGGGCTCAAGATGCGACACACCAAGCCTGCCTCAAATTGGCCAGGGGCTAACATCTAGTGCAAAGTAGTCTATCACACAAATGAGAGTCATTAGCCTAAGGTAACTGTAAACACGAACCCACATACACATCCATGAAATAGTGCATAGATATAAAAAACTGAAAAGAATATTCATGCATACAACACATCCAAAAACTAGAGTAAAATAGAAGTACAAAAATGGAAAAAAATGGACCACCAAAAGTTAACTACACAAGTGTCCAACCTGCTCAGAGGGAGGGAAAACACTGCCAAAACACATGCCGATATGCTACTTGACACAGCTCCGGTAAACACCCCGGTTGAACCCGCTCACTATGCTCCACCTGCACCGTGTCCTCCTGGAACTCCATCGAAAGGCATGTGGTTTGAACAAGACACAAACATGTGTGGGAAAAGCCTGTTCGTGGGTGATTATACAAATACTTAGTTGGAACCCCAAAAAACCCATAACAAAAGAGAGAAACTAAAAGGCAATAGTACGCTCATCCCAGCCAGAGGGAACCCAGATGAGAGAGAAACTCCTTCTCGTGACCATCCTCGACTAAAAACAACTAGTCATCTCAGCAAAGGTGTATTCCAATACATAAACCGTGAACATTCAGATATACTCAACTCACGCACCTGGCCCCATGAGGTAACTACATCATCAGTAGCAACCATCCAAAAATAGAAGATCACACTCCAGGATCACTGTCATCCCAGATGACACTCATCCAGGAGATACAGTCTGTCGGGTTTCTCACAAACCTCTCTAATGCTCACCCAAGAGATCACACTCATCAGATAGAGTCACTGAAGAAACCTCGCTGAAGCAACATAACCACCAAACTCCTCGGATAGGGGATCTATCCTAGGGTCTGCTAGGGGATACCATAACCCACACATGAATACAAAGATCTCATAAAAAGGGAATCACTCACAAGGTCTAATGGGGGGTACCATAACCCGATCTTCCATTCGTAGAACTCAAATATAGGGGATCACTCCGAGGATCTGCAAGGGGATACCACAACCCGATCTGGAACACGACAGAAACAGGTCACTCAGATAGAGGATCAATGCCCATATATAGGTGGTCACGATGATAACAGCACCCTATCTGGTATAACTCGTGTTGTAGGGGTTCGAGCTGGCGATTCCTCAACCCAACAAAAACCACTCGCTGAGTAAGGGATCACATAACCTATGATACTGCAACCCTAATATAATCCTCATGTTGAGTAGGGGGTCGTATTCCCGATGATGAAAAAACCCTACTGAGCACAGGCCACCATGTATAGGATCAAATTCTCGATGATTTCACAAACCCTATGGGGTTATCCTTTTAGATAGGGGATCCCCAACAATTGATAAGCGGTCATAGTGATACCAATAAGCTCATCTAGGGTAATGATGCTAGTGGATCCCACTCCTTGACCACCAGAGGGATGCCACAACTCTAACAGATTAAAAATATAATCGAGAGGATCACAAACCTATACGAAGGATGTGATGTCGCGCAAAACCTCACAGGAACGAACCAAGGGAGTACCCTCAACCACTGCCGGTGCCAGTGTCTCTAATCTGAGCGACCTACCACAATGCAACCCCGTGAACCTCCATGGCCGACACTGAGGCCACCATCTTGATCCATGTAGAAAAACACGCAGGATAGGCTGTTTACTCGTCTGAAACAGACAACCGTTGAAAAAGGAACTACTGACAGTAGCTAGCCCATACGGGGCCCACAAAACAATCCTGAAACTCATCAGGAAGATCATACCATGATGATCCCCTCAGAACAACAAACTGAATAGACTACTCGTTCACCCAAACAACCACCCAATGAAAAAGGTATTATTCACCAGAGCCGGCTGCGGTTGGGTCTACGCCACGACCCCGATAGTCGTAGATCGGATCACATTATTGCGATCCCCTCAGAAAAACACACAAGATCAATTTATCAAACATCCCAAATAGACAACCAATGAAAGAGTTGTGTTTCTCTGAAACACCAAAAACCCGGTCTTGTGGGGCCCGCACCCTGTTCTCAGGACCAACACCTAGAAACCATCACAAAAATTCCGCCGTACCAGTAGGGTCTCAACGCCACTGACGTCACATCATTCGGATGCTTCGGGTAGAAATTACAATGGTCCGAAGTCGTAAAACAATAAAATATTATTATTTTATACGATGTTTCTAACTCTTGGGCCATGCTCCCGAATTTTTAAACCCTCGAACCCACACCAGAGGGTTCGACTCATCCCCAGGGTTGCACAGCCATAGACATCATGTGAATCGGACATCCAGACGGTAGGAAACTGGGGTTTAAATACCCCTGTACCAAACTGGGACGGCATGGGTCGGCCGACCCGGCAACCGCCGCCGCCAGCAGCATCGGCCTGAAGACCGCGCTGTCGTGGCATGGTGAAGCACATTGCAGTGAACGTGCACACAAGTGGACAAACCCTCTCGGGGATCTCCAGTGATTGACACCGAACCGCCGTTGTCGCAGAGGTCTTTATTTGAAATGCGGCCCGCCCCTGCCGGCGCCTCTATGCTGGTGCCGTCGCTGGCGCCGCCGCGCCTGTGCCGCACTAGCCACCCTTCTGAGGTCCGCTGGAGGAACCTCAGAGGACCGAACATAGATCTTGAAGCATATGTGTGCCCCCCGAGACACGATCTACCAATCTACAGGTTCAAAACAGAGAAAAACGCAAAAAATTGGGATCCAGGATTTTCAAAACAAAAAACTCCTACCTATTGGCGGTTCGCCGACGCTTTGGGTGCATAACGGCGCCTACGACACCCTGATGTTGGATCTGTAGACGAACAACACTGAAAATGGACTCCCGAAGCTTTATTCGGTGAAGAAAGGTCGAAGAACGAGAGGGGGAATGTGCGGCGTAGGTGGGTGGGGTATAGTTCCCCTTTATTTCTTTTGATTTCTATTTAAAAAAATCATTTAATTTTCCTCCCTGACAGAACCTCCTAGCGCGGAGCAGGTTAAGTCACCCCTAGGGTAAACGCGCCGTTCTAAGTGCAACAATGCGCTAATATTTTTTGATCGGATACTCCGTTCAGAAGTTATTCGAGATGACTCTCATAAATGGAGGTTTCCATTTATTTACGAAAATACACCTGGTGGCTTTTCGCACCACAGACCCGCGCCTGCAATGTTTACACCCCTCCTTGGGTAAATATCACGCTTCGGACGCAACTGTGCCCTCAGATTCTAGTTTTGAGCTACCATTTAGGAGATATAACATCCCCGTCGCATGCATAGTATAAAAATACTTAATATTTTTATAATAATTAATTCCAGGCACATTGGGCCTCGAAATTGCACGTCATCTTCGTGCCTAGCTCTAGAATTATTCGTAGAAATATTCCAAAGTCTAAAAGGTCCAAAACCCGAGTCGCTACATCCCCCCCCCCCTCTTAGAACACTTTGTCCCCAAAAAGCCATAAGCACTAGGAAAACAATTGGACTCTCAACTGGGTCTCCCATGCTATAGAGTTCGCCAACAAACACCCATGCCCAAACACATAAGTCATAGGGACTCAAACACCACATCTCAACACTATCTACTTTGGGAGGAAATGAATCGCCCGTACGGTTTTAATCGCGTCACAAAAATGTGTCTCGTTAGGGGATGCATCCCTCTTCCTCACGCATTCGAAGCACGCCGAACAACACCCACACAGGGTCATACCAACGCCCTGAACAAAACTCGAGCAAGCAATATAAAGGGAAGATTACCACTAAACAATGTCTATCAAACTAATATAGAACATAGTGAGAACAGAAGGTGTACCTCTATACATCCACGAAGCCATTGGGTCAACAGCCCCTAGGGAATGAAGTTGTACTCGCCCTTGGACACTAACTCCCTGAGCTTGGCGTGGATCTCTTGGGGGTGGGGTGGTGGTAACTGATAACGCATACAACCTCCTACTGTTGCATCAGATCAGTCGCCACGTCGGCTGAACTATGGACCTTTTTAGTCGAGACGGTGCCTCTTCCAAGAAGGTTCTGCAACCAGCTCCCTCTCAGCAACACGTCGTGTCGGAAAATCTCTTCCAATGTGTCCCCGACCTTCGTAAATGTAACACCGACTCTCTTGCAGGTGACCAAAACTAGCCTGAGAGCCCTGAGACTCAGATCCTCCATCTTGGGATCATCTCCAAAAACGTTACCCACGTTCGGGACCTTGAGTCTGTCGTTGGCTACCAGATGCCGATCCAACTGATGAGATCTCAGCTCTCACGTGCCCAACACTAACAGGCGGGATCTTCTCGGCCATAAAGCTCTCCACCACCAAGCTCGCTCCAACACTCCAGCATAGGTGGGCAGACACATGGAAACCACACTTTCCTGAATGTCCCTACATAGGCCCTACTCGATTGTCTGAGCCCTAAAGAACTGATCTCGAACCATATTTAGGGAGTAGCGTGGAAGGTCTGTAAACCTAGATGAGTACTCCGACACGGTCATTATCTCCTGCCAAAGCTGTAGGAACTCCTAGATCCCCACTGACCTCAGCATAACCAGATAGAACTCTTATTTGAAGAGACACTCAGACCCTACCCACGTGAGTGTCTCCTCATCATGGTATTTCCTTACAAAACTTCACCATCGCCTGGCTGAACCATGAGAAGGATCGCCGCTATGACCCACATCTGATCTGGAGGTATCCTCAATAGGAGAAAAACTCGGGTGACTACTTCGAGCCAGTAATCGGCTACCTGGGGGTCTGGATCACCCCCGAACCTCAGAGGTCGCTATCTCTGGAACTCATGCAGCTCGCTCAGCCTACACGCAACCTCATCCAGCACTGCTGGCACAACCAGCTACTCGACCGGTGGTGTCTCAACGGGTAGACCACATGGAGGTCCAGCCTCAGAACCACGCCCTGGTCCATGGCAACTAAACGGGGAAGATCGTCACCAAAATCTTGTTCTGGAACCATTTCTGGCTGTCGTCATGGAGGAATCCTGAAATGCATTCAAGACGCACCACATTCAAAGAGTATATTTTTTAGCTGACTCACGAAGGAAAAAAGAAAAACCCAAAACCCAGTCCAATATGATGCATGTAACATTTTATTCCTTACGACCAGTGCAAGAATGTCCTGAGTCAAAAGGAAGGTTATCAGAGTCCTAGTGTATGGATACGTCGGTCACCAACCCAACACTAGAGTCTCTGGGCTGAAATCTGAGCTTGAAACATCATAAAACTGCATCTATGCAACCCAAACCATACTCACAGCTAGACCAGATATGCTATAAGATCCCAAAGGTGTAGCCTCCTTTGATTCCACTCTTTCATGACCCGACCTAACGGGCCTCGAGCCGTGACACATGAAGCCTGCCTCTAATAGGCTAGGGGCTGGAGTCTAGTGCCGAGTAGGCTATCACACACATGGGATGCATTAGCCTAAGGTACATGTACACATGCACCCACATAATCCTCCATTCAATAGTGTAGAGATATATAAAACAGAAAAGTAAATGCATGCATAAAACAATCCCACAAACAGATTACAACAGACATACAAAAAGGAAAAAACAGGGCCCACCAAAAGAAAACTACAAAAGTGTCTAACCTGCTTAGAGGGAGGGAAAACACTACCAAAACACATACATGTATTCTCCTCGGCACAACTCTAGTAAACACCCCAGTCAAACCCGATAACTAAACTATGCCTTCACCGGGTCCTCCTGGGACTCCATCGAAAGGCATGTGGTCTGCACAAGACACAAACATGTGCGGGGAAAGCCCATTCAGGGGTGAGTATAAAAATAATCAGTAGGTACCCCAAATAACCCAAAACAAAATAGAGAAACTAAAAGGCAACAGTCCGGTAATCCCAGCCAGAGGGAACCCAGATGAGAGAGAAACTCCATCTCATGACCATCCTAGGAAAAACACAACCCATCAGATCAGCTCAAGTGTATGTACATACATAGACCATGAACATCCAGATATACTCAGCTCACGCACCAGGACACATGAGGTAATGACCTCATCACCAGAAACCGTCCAAAACTAGGAGAGAACACTCCGTGATCACTATCATCCCAGATGAAACTCATCTGAGAGATACACTCCATCGGGTTTCTTGCAAACCTCTCAGACGATCACCCGATAGATCACGCATGTTAGATAGCATCACTGGGGAAAACTCGTTGAAACAATATAAACACCTAACTCCTAAGTTAGGGGATCTCTCTTAGGTTTTGATAGGGGATACCAGAACCCACACTAATATATAAAGATCTCATAGAAAGGGAATCACTCCAAGTGTCTGCTGAGGGATACCATAACCCGATTAGGCATTTGTAGAAATCACAGATAGGGGATCACTCCTAGGATCAGCTAGGGGATACCACAACCCGATCTAGCACTTGATAGAAACAAGTCACTCAGATAGAGGATTGACACCCATATAAAGGTGGTAACAATGATAACAGAACCCTATCTGGTATAACTCGCGATATAGGGGATCATGCTAGCGATGCCGAAACCCTACAAACACCACGCGCTGAGTAGGGGATCCTATAACCAATGATTTCGCGACCCAATTATAATCCTCATGTTGATTAGGGAATCTTATACCCAATGGTGCCACAACCCTACTGAGAACTCCGCACTACGTAGAGGATCATATTTCCGATGATTCCACAGACCCTATGGGGTTAACCTCCTAGATAGGGGATCACCGCCCGTGGATAAGCAGTCATAGTAATAACAAGAACTCGATCTAGGGTAACGATTCTAGACGATCCCACTCTGAGCCCACCAGAAGGATGCCGCAATTTTAACAGATTAAATAACCCATCGAGAGGATCACAAACCAATGCAAATAATGTGATGTCGTGTGAACCCCCGCCGGAACGAACCAAGGGAGTACCCTCAACCACTGCTGGTCCCAATGTCGCTAACCCGAGCGACCCGCCACAATGCAACACCACGCACCTCCATGGACAACACCAAGTCCGCCATAACGATCCACACACAAAAACATGCAGGATAGGGTGTTTACTCACCAGAAATGGACAACCGGTGAAAAAGAAGCTATTCATCATATCTAGATCATGCGAGGCCCATGCAATGATCCCGAAACTCATCATGTGGATCATACCACATCGATCCCCTCCGAAAAACATATCGAATAGACTACTCGTTCACCCAAAATGGACACTCTGTGAAAAAAGGTACTAATCACCAGTGCTAGCTTGAGAGGGGCCCATGCCATGATCCCGATACTCGTCAAGCGGATCATACTATTGTGATCCCCTTAGAAAAACACATCGGATCAACTTCTCAAACATTCAATACGGACACCTGGAGGGAGAGTTCTGTTTATCGGAAAACGCAAAAAACCTGGACTCATGGGGCCCACACCCTGTTCTCAGTCCTAACACCTGGAAACCATCTCAAAAAGTATGTCATACCCTTAGGGTCTGAATGACAATGATGGAACGTCATTCAGACGATCCAGGTAGAACTTACAACGACCCGAAGTCGTAAAATAATAAAATATTATTATTTTATTTGACATTTCTTACACTCGGGCCATGATACCAAACTTTAAACCCTTGAACCCACACCGGAGGGTTCGCCTCATCCCCAGGGTTGCACCCCCGCAGACGGCATGCAGATCGAACATCCAGAGGGTAGGAAACAGGGGTTTAAAATCCTCCATGTTCCAAATTGGGCCGGCCCGCATCGGCCGACCAGGCCGGCAGACCGCGCCCCCACGGTGCGTCACAGCGCGGCGTGGCTTGCCTGCACACAAGATGTCGACTCCCTTCCCGGGGTCGCCGGTGATTGACACAGGACCACCGTTGTTGTGGTGGTCATTATTTGAAATGCGGCCCGCCCCTGCCGGCGCCGCCGCCATCGAACCTTCCGAGGTCCGCTGGAGGCACCTCGGAGGTCCAAACGGAGATCCGGAAGCATCTGCGCGCCCCCGGGTCCCGATCTATGCATCTGTAGGTTCAAAAAAGATAAAAACACATAAATTTGGGATCCATGATTTTCAAAACCAAAAACACCTACTTCTTGGCAGATCTCCGACGCTTTGGGTGGAGAACGGCGCCAGCGATGACCTGAAGTTGGATCCGCAGACAAACGACACTGAAAAAGGACTCATGGAGCTCGATTTGGCAAAGAACGGGTGAAGAACGAGAGGGGGTATGTGTGGAGTAGGTGGGAGGGGATTAGTTCCACTTGATTTCTATTGTATTCTATTTAATGTAATCATATAATTTTCTGCCCCGGCCGAACCTCCTGGCACAGAGCAAGTTAAGTCACCCCTAGTGTAAACACGCCATTTTGAGCGCAACTGTATGCTCAAATTTTTTATCTGAGACTCCTTTCAGAATTTATTCAAGCCGACGCTCGTTAATGGACATTTCCATTTATTTATGAAAATGCCTCTGGTGGATTTTCGCACTGCAGACCTATGCCTACAAAGTTTACACCCCTCCTTGGGTAAACGACAAGCTCCAGACGCAATCGTGCACTCAGATTCTGGTTCTGAGCTACCATTTAAGAGATATCTAATCACCACCACATGAATAGCATAAAAATACGTAATATTTTTATAAAAATTATTTATGGGTACACCGGGCCTCGGAACTGCACGCCGTCTTCACACCTAGCTCTAGAATTATTGGAAGAAATATTCCAAAGTCTGACAGGGCCAAATCCTGAGTCACTACACATATTCTTCAAATATATACTACATATGTAAATTTATTAATTTATATGATTTATTAAAGAGGTTTTATGTAGTCCATGATTTTTGTAAGCGATATTAATGGTATATTTATAATAATAACCCATAATAAATCAATTTTATACAAAATATAAAATATATCCCAATAATTGTTTTGGTTATTATCATTATTATGGGACATTCACATTCGTGTGGTAATAATTTTTTTGAAAAAAAAATTCCCTGAAATATCCATCATATTTGTATCATGGATATGTTAAACTTTCATAAATTATAATTTTTTTTCATATGGTGTATACTTTAATTGTTATTCAATTAATTAATGAAAATTGATTAATATATATCATTTATTCAATATAGATATTTGTTCATAATGAATATTTTTTCACAAATTATATATATCATTAGATATATGAGTAATTCTTATGAAATGTATTTATATAACGACACAATCTTCTCAAACAGATAAATTACCTCATTAGAAAATTATTTTTATTACAATAGAGGGACGTACATCTATGTATCGTAAAGGTATTGTGACTTTTGACACAATGAATTATAAAAAATATTTAATAATATTTATACATTGTCTCCAACATAGTTCTCATAATTGAAACCCTTCATATATGTATCATACTTAATACCAATATTCTTATCCTTTTGAAAAGAAACATAAAAAATGTGTTCTTATATGCTCAATAAGTGTAAAAGAGTAAAATTTTTAAACATAACATGATCATAAGGGAAGGATAACCAGATAATAATATTTGAAAATCATCCCTTCATATCGAAGATCCAAATATTGAGTTTGGTAATAATTATTTTTGATTCCTAATACATAAATCATATGGGTGTAATCGAACATGAGCTGTATGTGCCTAAAAATATCCTAAGACATTGAATTATGATGCACACCTAGGGAAAAAAATATTTTCCATAATATTTAGAGAACATTACAAAGATAATATAGTTAAATCAGTTCACACCCTATAAAAATTGTAGTCAAGGATCACACCCAAGATAATTATTGTGGAAAAAATCTCTAATAACAATTAGTTCGCAGCTATTCTTGTCCTTTTTATCTCATGAGATGTCCATATCATCTAAAAATATTTGATGGATATATATTCACCACAAATAACAAAATTAAAATTATACATAAATGTCCCACAATACAATAAAACATTAATCATATAAGAACACTTTATTTAAATGGTTTTTATAAAATTTTCATCATTTTAGAACCCATGTAATGAAATTCATTTCATAAAACCTTCCATAAAATCATAACTCTTACAAATGAAATGAGTTTCATAAACATATTTTCATTATAAACATAAATAATACCTATAATGAATAATAATCTTGTCATTCAATATTATCCCCAATAATGATTATGTATCCTAAAAATATGTCATAAAAAATGGAAGAAAATTTGAAATAAAAATCTCCTGGAAGACTTCTTGATGAAAATAAGAATATATTAAAAATAACTTTTTTTTAAAAAAAATTTAATATATTTTTTAAATTCATTTATATGAATATAATTATTAGAACATATAAATTATTCATGAAAACATTTAATTTTATTGATGATTCAAAATTCCATTATTGTTCTATATGTTTTACCAATGATTCCATTCATATTTTCGATAAAATCAAAATGACATTGTTTAGAATGAAACATTAATATTCCATTAAAACATATTGTAATTAAATTAATGAATTGATAAAATTTTAATAATTCCTCCTCATGATTTTAAATCATTTTAAAACATTTATTGAAAACATCGATATATGAGAGAATAGTTTTGTCTTCCAAATTTTGAAATATATTAACATTATACATAAAAAATATTCATTTTGAATATTTGTACATAATGATATTAAAATGAAGGGAAAAATTTATTCTCATGGAATGACTATAAGATATTATGTTTCTTGATTTTTTTTAGAATTAATCTCTAAGATTACATTATTAAATGCATAATCATAATAAATTCTGATAAACAGTGAGATTGTAACTACAACATCATATAGGTTTTTATCCTTTGGAATCATAAGACCTATTATATAAAAAATTAAACATTAGATATCATTAATATAATTATATTAATTATATAAAATTTCAACTTGGAATTATATTCTACTCAAAGAATAATATTGGTTAATATCATAATTGGGGTCGGAAATAGAGAAATTAGACAAAACAAGCCCATTCAACATTGGTAAATTTTGTACCATACGACCCATTAAAGAGATAACATAATAAGGATATATTAATACCAATAATATTATATGGAATAAATATAAAACAAAATAATAGGAATTATATAAGCCACATAAAATAAACATGTGATGTATATGGTATTTGTATCCCAAAAAAAGTAAGAAGTAACTCTAAAAATTTAAGCCATGGATTCATTTGTACGCATTAAAAACTCCATTATAATAAGTATAAAATTAATATTAACAGGATCTATAACCATATATATTTATCTAATACCATATTTCAATTTATTATGTACTTTTAATATTCATTCCTTAATAATTCTTTATTAAAATTACATATCACAAAATAAATGATTCTTCATGTTTTTTATTTCATATTTTCGATATTTTTACATTTATATTAGTACTGAAATCACACTAACATTAACAATTATTTAAATATCATATATATTTAATATATATATATATGTATTTGGCGAAATAAATAAATAAAATTAATTAAGATAAACTTCACCATTCATGGAGATGGTATGTTGTACATATTCTTGAACGTTGTTTCCATTTTTTTATGGTTGAATTAAAAAATATAGAATTTGTATAATATTTTTAATTTCATATAAATATCATATATTAATTAAATTTAACATAATTACCTTACGTGTTATTTTTTAGTGAATAATTAATCAAATTTCTATGTGACACGGTAGTCCTCTATAAACACAACCGATTTTATAGTATCCCCAAAGAATGGAATGTAAAAATGTAATTTGTGATAAAATTATTCCATAAATATCACAATATCATAACTATCGTATATAATCACTAAATCATTCATTATAACATTCCATGATAGGTAGTTTCTAGAAATGAATCGACTATGTTTGTCAAGAAGTAGTCTTTTATACACATGATCGATGGTTCTGATTTCCATTTGAGGGAAGGGGATAAATATAAATGCATTTTAACTTAATTAATAAAATTTCATAATATATTATACAATTAATTTATTATTTTATAAATTATTAATATGATTTTATGAAGGTTGATGATGAAATAAAATAGAAACCCTTGTTTAATAATTTTTCCTCTTCTTATAAGATTTTATTTAACATTTTATCTAAGGTCTTCATATCAGGTTTGCATAATACATGTATGTCATATTTAAATATATAATGTAATTAAGGAATTCCATTATATATTTATTTTATAAAACAATGTTTTTTGATAGTATCAAGAGAGGAGAAGAGGGGTGAACAATTATAAGTGAAAGATAGGACACCCATTAATGATTAGAAAATAATAAACTGAACCAACATTTCGAGAATTAAAAGAGTATAGAAATGTTTTAATCATAAAATTTTATTATTGTTAAGGTAAAAATATATCAATCCACTTGGTTTTGGACACATTTTTTGTGTTATTTAACGCTATAATTTTAGTTTAACACCAGTTAAATCTAGTTAAACACAATCTATATTATGTAATTTTTACTATTTTCATTATTTATTAAAGAAAAAAATTATGTGAAATGTATTAGAGAATATTAAAACCAATTATTCAAAATTAAGAATCCCTTTATTCATAATTTAGTTTATATAATTTGGGGAATTCAATTTAAAATTAAACCCACAAATTTGATGAAAATCAATTTTCCCAAAGATAACATTTTCAAAATATTAAAAAGATTAAATATCAAAATTTAATATTAAATTTCTTCAAATGACATATATTTTTTAAATTATTATATAATCTATATATATTTTATTTTTAAATAGTTTTATTAAAAATATTAACAGTATAAAAATATTTGAATGAAATGGTTGTTATAAAAAACATTTTTCTTTATTCATTATAAAAACAACCCTAAATATTAGAATAATATAATTTGTAAATGTTTATTAAAAATTATTGTTGACTATTTCAGAAGTATCATAAATTTATAGTTATATTGTTTAAAAAAAATAAAGAAAAATAATTTTTTTGAAAATTCAAATTTCAAAATATATAAATCCTTTAATAATAATTATGTTCCTTTTCATTAATATCAATTCTTTATATAAAACCATCAAATGTAAGTTTTATAATTTATTATTTCTATTGGTAGATTAAAATATAATAGGAAGGTCATAACGACCATTGAAATAATTGTATAAATATTAATATACTATTTTTTAGAGGAGTATCTAGTGTGTAACCCAAGATATGAGAGAAATGATATTTCTTATAAAAAATATATCATAAAATATTTTTCTGTATAATTTTATCCCCCATAAATTGTTTTTCATGCTTCAAATTTGATATATTCATTAAAAACAATTGAGGATAATTCTTCATCATTATATCCTCATGTTATCTGGGAGATTCATCAAACTGGTAGGTTTTCCACAAAACATTGACCATGTGTGTGGAATTGTTTTTTTACATTATTTCTTAAATTTAGAAGCTCCAAGAATTTTTCTTCCTATAAACTAATAATGTAAATTTGAAATATCTCTACTATAAGTACATGATAAGTTTCAGGTATGTTCATCCTCATGTGACATATGTGGAAGAGATCATTGACATGATAGTGGTTTAGTGGTTGTGTTAACCGATAATATACTATCTTGAAACAATTAGTAATTTCAAAGGGACTGATCTACATGGGAATCAGATTTCCCTTCATTACAAATATAACTAAATAATTCAATTTATAAATGCATATAAACACATTTTCAACAAAATGATTTTTAAATCATGATAATTGTTATCAATATAACTATTATGCCAACATTTTGTCACCTTTTTGTGTTGTTTAATGTCTATAACCACCTCTGTTATTTCATGATCTATTTCATGTACTGATAATATTGTTTCTCCAAATTCATTCCTTCATGTTGTATATATACACTTATATTATTATAGGTATTCACATGTGGCTATATGAATACTCTTTTGAAAGCTATTTTATATTTAAACGCGACTATAGGAAGGTGTTGAGCCCAACCACCATTCAAATTCAAGAAACAAAATATCATATTATCATATAGGATTTTACATATTCTCTGGAACAAGATATAAGAATAATGATTATATTTAGTTATAAAACAAAACATTATATCCAGATCATGTTGAATAATTTTCCCAATCATTGAGGTGAACCTCAAAACATGATCAGACACAATGGAATTTAGAACAAAATTTAACCTTACAAACATTCATAATGTATATCATGGAAAGATGATCAGAAGATAAATGTTAATTGATATTTTTGAAAGGTGATGAATTTGTTAAGAAAAAGAACAAAACCATATAGAATATTTCTCAATTGTTTTTTTAGTTATTCTGAGGAAATAATTCAGGAAGATATTTTCCCATATCCATTTTGAATAGTGTAACTGATGAAATATTCCTTTTATACATTTTTATCTTAAAATATACATGTTTACATACCAATAATAGAGATAAACACTATGTGATATCTCTCTTTATTCCATTCCATCAATAATGATATTTCAAATTTCTATACATCGTAATAAATCCTAGATGAATAGAGAATAAAGAACAATAAGGTTCATCTAATAAGACCTTCATTAAATTTTTTATTTCTCAAAAAAATACATGGTTTATAATTCTTATAATTCCATCATAATCAAGTTAAAACTGAGGAATATTTTTAAAATTTTTATATAACTTTATATCATCTTTTAGAACCACTATAATATAAACTTTGGATAGATGGTTGATGTAAAGCCCTAAAAATCGAATGTAACAACACATTATTCGATATACTGTATGAAACATAACTACAAGAATATAAGAAAATATAATATCTAGATAATTTAAAATTTAAAAAATAAATCACAGTAATTCAATATAATTTATTTGTTTCAATTCACACATCTTTGAGTAAGTGTACTTCCCATGCAATAATGAGGTTCATCGATGGATTTTGATACACACAAGATAATGTTTTACTGAAAAATATTATATTATAAATATATTTTATTTAATATATTAAGATAGAAACTAATCTTTTTGATTAGTATTATCAATTTAATAAATGTATATGTTTTATACTAATATTAAATGAATTAAATTGTTCCAAAATCATTTGAAATGAATATAAGAACCAATGGAATATAATAGAATTTGTTTAGAAAACTATTTTTATACTCACAATGTTATTTTATCCTAATAAATTAAATTATTAAAAATTAGTGAGATTTATTATTGTAATATATATTATATATTCAATAAAAATACTTTTGACATTCATCCATTATATTCTATAGAGGTATGATTAGAACCAACCCAACTTTAAGCATAAAATAATATATTTTTATTAAGGCACTTTTACAACCTTTTAATAGACAACCTATATTAAAAAAAATTGAACATTTATAAATATTTTATCTCCAAATAAACTTAATATCATAATTAGAAACATAGAAATTAGGTCTAGATAAAATTTTGGTATTTGTTTATTATGTTTCATTTTAAAATGAATAATTAAAAATAGTAAATATCAATTCCAAACAACCTTTTCATATATTTTATTTAAATTATTAAATTATATTATTAATTTGTATTTAATATTAATTATATCATATTTTTATCAATTATTCGAATATATTTCATTAGAATCAATTTCAATTTGAAATTGGAATGAATAAAAATAGCAATATGTCAGAAGTTTTTTTAAAAATCTTTCATCATTGTCTCGTCTTCAGGAATAAATGTAAGTTAATTTATACCACATATGGGATTAAAATTAGGAAAATTGGATTAAATATTTTTTATAAAAATATAATATAATTTCATATATGTTAAACATTGTTTTTATTCAAATTTTATTGCTGACAATATTTAAAAAAATTATAATGATTATAGTTAAATTATCCATAAAATGACAGTAATACTTAAAATAAGGAAATAAATGACATATAAAATAGTAAAAAATCCATTATATTTTTATATTTAGAACATTTAATTCCTATTATATTATTTTTAATGTTATTGATTCCATGTTAAATGGAAGAAAAATTGGTGAAATTCCCATACTTATAATTTACAATACTGCTAGTCCTCCTCCACTAAAAATGGGCTACTCTCCTCTATCTTCATCAAACATATAAATCCACTTTGTCTCATCCAAGATATTCCCAAAAGGATCCAAAATATAAATCCCCTAATCTTAAATTCTTAACATTATAAAAAAGGAACTATTTGGAATCCATTTTGTTCAAACCAAAAGGAGTTACATTATTAATAGGCAATAACATTTCATAAGCTAACTAGTTTTAAATCCAGTATCCACCCCCAAAAAATATTCATATTCCATGATTTTATAAAAAACACAATCTTTCATCATTTTCTCATCTTCAGGAATAAATGTAAATTAATTTATACCACATATGCGATTAAAATTAGGAAAATTGGATTAAATACTTTTAATAATAATAAAATATAATTTCTTATATGTTAAACATAGTTTTTATACAAATTTTACTGCTGAAAATATTCAAAAAAAATTATAATGATTATAGTTAAATTATCCATAAAACGACAGTAATCCTTAAAAATAAGGAACTAAATGACCTATAAAAAATTAAAAAATCCGTCATATTATTATATATAAAACATATAATTCCTATTAATTTTTTTTAATTTTATTGATTCCACGTTAAATGGAAGAAAAATTGGTGAAATTCCCATTATTATAATTTACAAAACTGCCAGTCCTCCTCCACTGTAAAATGGGCTACTCTCCTCCAACTTCATCACACATATAAAGACACTTTGTCTCAAACAATATTTTCCCAAAAGGATCCAAAACATAAATCCCCTAATCCTAATGTCTTACAATTATAAAAAAAGGAAATATTTAGAATCCATTTGGTTCAAACCAAAAGGAGTTACATTATTAATAGGCAATATCTTTTCAGAAGCTAACTTGTTTTAATTCCAGTATCCACCCCAAAAAAATATTCATATTCCATGATTTTATAAAAAACACAATCTTTCATCATTGTCTCATCTTCAGGAATAAATGTAAATTAATTTATACCACATATGCGATTAAAATTAGGAAAATTGGATTAAATATTATTAATAATAATAAAATATAATTTCTTATATTTTAAACATAGTTTTTATACAAATTGTACTACTGATAATATTTAAAAAAATTATAATTATTATAGTTAAATTATCCATAAAACGACAGTAATCCTTAAAAATAAGGAACTAAATGACGTATAAAAAGTAAAAAATCCATCATATTATTATATGTACAACATATAATTCATATTATATTATTTTTAATTTTATTTATTCCACGTTAAATGGAAGAAAATTTGGTGAAATTCTAATTCTTATAATTTACAAAACTGCCAGTCCTCCTCTACTGTAAAATGGGCTACTCTCCTCCAACTTCATCACACATATAAAGACACTTTGTCTCAACCAAGATATTCCCAAAAGAATCCAAAATATAAATCCCCTAATCCTAATGTCTTATAATTATAAAAAAGAAAATAGTTGAAATCCATTTGGTTCAAACCAAAAGGAGTTACATTATTAATAGGCAATATCATTTCATAAGATAACTATTTTTATTCCAGTATCCACCCCAAAAAAATATTCATATTCCAAGATTTTATAAAAAACACAGAATCCTAAATGTACTTGTATGTTATATTTTAATTGTGTAGACATAAACTTTCACACAATTCAATATAATGGGTAACAAACAAAATTTTTATGTTTACGATAAACCACCTCCTCACAAAACAATGATTTTTCATTTTTCCTCTTCCACATTTCATAGTTTCATATTATTATGGAAACTATACTAAAATTATTTTTGGATGATATTAATTATTTAATTTTTATTATTTAATTATTTTAAAACATAGAACTTTATAGATTCTATTTTCTGTAAAAATGATAACATCATTTGGGGAAGTGTCGACTACTGCCCCCTCTACTATATGTGAATTGTTTACACTATACATTGAATGTATACAGGTTTGTTTTAATAAAAAATATGAAAAATATATAAAATATGATATTATTGAAATAATTACCTTTCTTAGAATAATATATATATATATATATAATTATTACCCTTTCACGCACATAAAAGGAGCTAATGTTGTTAATGAACATATGGACTACCACTTGATAAACATGATTTAAATCATATTAAATAATAATAATTATGTAATTTAGTTATAGGAATAAATCATATAGTATTTATTATATAATTATAATTTTGTAAAAGTTGATGAAACATACATTATTTCAATAGTGATCACTGAAAAGTGGGAATGCTATTAATGCATACTTACTACCGACAGTCATCATGACTGCTTATTTGGTTTACTTTTCATTACCATTATTAATTTTTAGTTTTAAATGTTTTATTTTTATATAAATATTATATTTATTTCTGGTTTTATATTCGGTATTTTTCATATAATGACCCATTTCACTATAGTTTACCAATAAAAGGTGTTTTTGACACAGAGACCATGTTTGGTTGAAACACCTGAGGTATACATAATTGTTTAAGTTGCTTTATAGTACATGATAATATGTGAAATAAATGTTATAGTAAACATTAAAAACACTCTCTATAATCTTTTAAATTAATATATATTAGTTATTAATAAATATAATGATACATGAGACTAGTTAGGTGCAAGGTATGGGATTTTCATATCGTTTTTACTTCCGTGAGATAAATATCATATTCACAACTTAATCCTTTTTGTTAGTGTTTATACTACCCCAATATATATTATATAATTAATTCTTTTATAATAATGTTATTTAATACTTTTTTTTTAATTTTATTATTTCACAAGGAATAGAATTTAAAATGATTTAATGTTGTATGAGACACATTAAAATAGTTAAGAATTTTATTCCTAAAAATTAATTTTAATTATATGTAATTGTCATTTATATTCATGGATATTAAATTTATAGTATTGTATAAAACCATTCATTTTCCATTACTCATGTAATTTATGACTTTTAACATTTATTGGTAACATTTTTTCACACATTGTTACTCAAATAGTTTTATAAAATATTTTATGACAACCTAACTTAATTATAAATTTATGTAGAAAAACTATTCTTTTCTAAAAAAATATTTTTATAAATATATTTCCAGAAATATTTTTAACCATTAAAATTGATTTTGTAAAAACGTTTTTCCCTTTTTTATTGAATGCTTTCAATGGAATATTTTTATTGCTTTCAGAACTAAAAAGTATCCAATCAGTTTACCATGAAAATTCTTTTTACCCCAAAGGGCATATATAGATTTACCCACCATTAATTCATTAGATATTCTTTTTCATTTTTTAAAAATAAAATTTTTAGAATATTTTTTTATTATAATGTATTATCCATTAAAATGATTTCCTAATCACTAAAAAAGGATATTTTCCTCAATTTTTTTAATAGATCATTTTATAGTATTTATATTCATCAACTCCAACATCCCCTTTTTTACACCATATAGGATATATTATATTGATAAAATCCTTAGTATTCCAATGATTTATTATGATGGATTTGTAAAGGGATACTATTCATGTTTACTTCTATGATTCCTTATAGTCCACATCAAATATTCAATTTTCTATGATATTTTTACATTGAATTTCCGTTAAATATTCATATCATTTTTCCTGTAAATGATTAATTCTTGAAATGTATACTATTTCCCATATGGTGTTAAAATTCATAGTTGTTAGATTATTTTTTGAAATATTGAAAATATTGTATCCTTTAATAAATAATGTTATCTGATAATTCATATTTCATATTTGATATAAGGAATGTTATGGATAGGTTAGAAAGGGTTTGGGGAATGTTCAAGCTAAGAACCGTATGTTAGAGAACAATTAATGAAAAGCACATTAGTTCTTCAGTAGTCTCATTAGATGAAATTAGTTTGGAAGACCACTTTTTTTGTAACTAGTGTTTTATAAACCATCTTTATTATTGATATATGGTTGGAAAATTTTTTTATTGAACAATGATGTTATAAACTATATTTTGAATGGTTTTGAAGATACTAGTTCCATATAACTAGGAAAATGAAATCCCATAATTATTCAATTAAATAATTTATATTAAGTTATTATTCATAAAATATATTTTTCATTTCTAGACATATGGATACATATCATTTTAAATTACTTTGATGAAATTAATGTGCTTTATTTTCTTACCTTTAGATTTTTTCTATTATCAAGTTATTTTAATGGAATGTGTTTCTAGTTAATACTTTGATATATTCAATATGATTTTAATACATTGTTTTTTGATTACATGGTATGTGTGTTCAGTTATTTTCCATGCCAAAATTATTACCCTTATAGATTGGTTATCTCTACTATTATATATTACACTTACTGAGCATTTAATATCACACATATATTATTTCCATTCCCATGAATCCAAAATGCAGATAATGAATTATATGATGCGATATATTATATATAATGATTTTATTCTTGAATTAATTTAGGTAGAAAAAGTATTTGGTAATTAGTATTGTTTTGTAATAAAAGACTCATGTGTCTATCCAGTTAAAAATATTTACACAACTTTCAGTAAATTTGGATTACATTAATAGTAATCATGTCAATGTGAATGATTATAGACATCAGGTATGGGGTTGGTTGGGTTAGGTCACTATAGCTGGTATCTCCTAATGTTTAGTAGAAACTATGTGAAATTAATATTGGAAATCATAGATTAAGGAAGATAACCCTATGGTAGAATAAGATGGTAAGTACAGATGAAAATCCTAGAATATTAGTAAGTTATATATTATATTGAGATTACTAGTAATATATCTCTATCTAGATACTATAAGTAGACATGGATCAGGAACATATTTTCTAAGGATTATTAACACCCACAAGGTGTGTCAAATCTTACTTGACATTACTGGGTACATGAAAATGGGGGATATTGCATACCATGTCGGAAAATCTGATGGGATACAATTTGGATAATTAAAATTTTATTTTTTAAACAAATATAAAGGATATGAATAGATAAGTTAATCACTTTGGATAAAACTGAAATTTTTTAAATTAATGTATGTTTTAAGGATTTATAAATCCTATATGTTATATTATAGATAAACCCAAGATGAAGGAAATTAATATGCGGAAATAAATTGTTAAAGTATTTCTGATTTAGGGTTGTATTGATTATTTTAGGCTATTTAATAATTAAACATCATGAATGTATATTATTTTTATTTTCAAAATTATATAAATATTCTTTTAGAAAAAAATAACCTGTATATTGGGTGACAAAAAATAATGTTTGGAAGGGATCTAGTTTATAAACCAATTAATGTGGAACGATAAGAGTTTTTCACCAAAAAATGACCTATGAAATGACCTAATTAAAATTTAATTGTATTTAGTTAAACAATATGATGTATAAATACTAATTTTGAAACTGTAGTTTCTATTTTTTTCATTTGTAAATTAATATATTAATAATAATGTATTTAGAGAATAATTAATGACAAAAATAATCTAATCTCTCTCTTTAATGGGTATTACGTTCTATTTAATTATTACTCAAGTTCATTAGGGATCAATGATAATTTTTTTATTTTAATTTCATGACATAAAGAATTATTTATAATTTGATTGAAGCACAACACAATAGGGAATTATTAGTAATAACTAAATGCATATTCAGGATGTAAATTTCTATATTTTATTAACATGTAAAAGAATATCTCATCGTGAGGGAAATGATCTTACAAAATTATTTTCCAAATACGTATATTTTTTTAAAAAAATATCCTCCAAAATAGTCCCAGATTTTTGGATTTGAGCCCCTCAATATTCCATTGATTAGTCACTGGTTTTTCACTGATTTACTCAATCAATCGCTATAAATATTTACAATTATCCTTCATATATGTATCTATATATTACAATAAATTTATCTTTCTTAGAGACATTGTTATTTGTTAGTCAATGTGACCACTGTAATTCCCATTCTCCATTTTCTAGAAAAAAATTCTAAACCCTTTTCCCAATGTTGATTTTAAAAAATAGTAAATATAAAATAATTATTCATCATGATAGATTTAAAATTTTTAGAATGAAATTTAATTAAATATGGGATAATTTAATTCCAGAAAAATCAAATATAGGAACCTTGTATATGATGGAATGTATGAAACAAAACTCTGTGTTCATAATGAAATATAATTTCTAGGGAATTTAAAATATATTAAATATATTAAATAAATTATAAATATTTTATATCTTGAATTTAATTAAACACCATGTTAGTACACATCACAAGGAATATTGGGTTTCTTCAATGGCATGCATTACAGCATGATAGAGTTTTACCAAACAATAATATATTATTAATATATTATTATTTAATATAATCAGTCAAAACTAGCCGTTTAGAATAAATGTAACTATATTATGAAAATTTATGGTTTACACCAATGTGGAATTTAATCCGTTGTTAGAAATTATTTATTAATGTATATAAAACCAATGGAATATCAAAGGAATATTTTTATTAAAAATTATACTAATAATCAAAAAGATATTTTATCCTTATAAATTAAATTAATTAATCTTTCTAAAATATATTAATGTAATATAAATATTATATCTTCATTTAAATATTTGTGATATCAATATAATATATTTTAATGAAATAAGATCATAATCAACCTAATTTCATGCATAAAATAGAATATCTATTATTTAGTAAATTTTACCAACTATTAATAGAAAAATATATTGTAAATAAAATTTTAGACACTTTTATAAAATATATATTTGAAAATAAAAATAATATTTTAAATTGGAACAGAAATCATTTCATTTGGGTGGTTTTTTAGTATTTTCATGTGAATTTTCATTTTATAAAAATTAATGAAAAATACAAAATTATACTTTAAAACTATTTGTTCATATAATTTTTTAAAAAGGATAATTTTTTCGAAGTTTGGTTTAAAGAAAAATTAGATTAAAATTAATGAAATTAATCCAATTTTGATTAATGTGAACAATTAATAATTTTAAATTTCCTGTTAAAACCCTATAAAACATTCAGACATTCTTACTTCAAAAACCTACATTATCGTCCTGTCTATCACTTGTGTTATTTTAATATAAAAAATGGATTAAATATTTTTAATCCTAAAAATTAAAAAATTATAATGAGTTTAAATTATGATTTGACCCAAATTATTGGTCAAATAAATTAAACTAATTAAATAGTTTATGGTGAAAGTATCCATAACATAGGACAAAAAATTAATATTATAGGACAAAAGGACTTATAATCATGTCCAATATAAATTTTATATCCATATTTTGACATATCATACATTGTATATAATTGTATCAATTATTTTATCTATAATCAATGGGATAAAAGTTGTTGGAATTCCAATTATAAATTTTACAAGTGGGGAAATCCTACTCCATTATAAAAATTCCTCCCCTCCCCCAACATACACAGAAATCTCAAGAAACTTTTTCTAAACCTAGATCTTCCAAAATTTCTCCCCACATACCTTCCACCATTCATTAATTACTCACTTCTATTGAAATAAATCCAATTATGCCCTTTTGTTCATACCCAAAGGAGTTATAGATATTGAGTTAACATCTATCCTTTGGATCGTTAGTTTAATTTCCATTATTCATCACATAAAATACTATTATTCCTTGATTATATAACAACACTAAAATCATAAATATAATAGGGTAATGTAATGTGATGGGTTTTACCTACACTTATAGATACTTATATCTAAGGTGTAATAAATGTATAATTAATGCGTACGATGAACTATTGCCTCATTAAATAATTATCATTAATTTTCCATTTTCTACATTTTATTTTTAATCATTGTTGTCGAAACAATTTTAATATGTGTAAAATATTATATTGATTATTTCCTTAATATTCTATAATTATTTTACAACACATATCATTATGAATTTTATTTTTTATAAGTGTATAATACTACCCTTAAATGCAATATAAATCTTTAACACGATGCATATAATATATAAATTATTAATTTAATTAATCGTATGTAACATATAAAAAATTCATTTTATATTCATGAAATAATTACATTTATAATATATATATATATAAATATCATTTTATTTATTTTCATTTCACACACATATAAAGTAATAACATTCATTGTGGATGTGTGGACTATCCCCTCCTCGACAAGATTTTATTACTTTTACATCAAAACAATTATATATATAAATATATACGATTAAATAATATTTTATTTATGATTTAATTATCATTTGGAAATGATTTAATTTATATACCTTGTATCAAGAATGGTCATTGAATATTAATAATGTTACTCGAGGGTACATATACCCTACTATCTCCATGATTGTAACCTTTGTTCAATTTTCATAACAATATTTAATAATTGGTTTTAAAATAAATATGGATATATTAGTATGTTGATTATTTGAGGGTTATTATTATGGAGTTGTAATATAATGACCTATTTGACTATATTTGAGCTACATAATCTGTTTTAGACACAAAAACTGAATTTTTCATGACACTCGATGTAAACATAATTATTTATGTAGTTATAAAAAAGGAAATAAATGAAATTAATTTTTTTTTAAAAGATAAATTTTAAAATTAAGGTAAGTAATTATGATATTTTTTATTTATTTAATATAATGAAACATATCACATGTTAGAAACAAGGTAAGGGATTTTCATCTCCCATTTTACGTGTATGAGATAAATGTCATATTCCACAATTAATTGTTTTGAGTGGTGTATATAATTTCCATTTTGAAATAGTATATCCTTAGTCATTTTATCTTCATGGTATGTAACAAAATTATTTAATGTTATTATTCTAAGAGTCTTATTATTTAAAATGATTCAATGTGGTATGGGACACTGTGGAATGTTTATGGATTTTTTCCTCAAGGGTTTTTTAAGGATGATAAAATGTTATTTCCATTTGAAGAAATTATATAACCATTTTAAAATAAAACATTTATTTTTCCCCTATTCTATGGATTCATGTCTTTTGATGTGATTAGATTTATTTTGGAAGGCTTCTTGTACTCTTATTGTTTTATAATATTTTTTAAGAAAACATGAAATCATATCTCCATTATAGAGAGAATTTGTTTTCTTATAGAAACCATTTTTAAAAAATTAAGTTTCAAAAATGTTCTTAACTTTTATTTTTTTATTTAAATGAGTTTTATGATTTCTTATGAATGTTTATAAAATAATCTTCTATTCTCATTCTGAATAATGAAATTGTCCCACCATTTTGTCATAAAAAAGAAATTTGATCATTATATATTATGACATATAAACATTTACCTTCACTAATTTCAATAATGCTAAATTTTCAGGTTTAAATGAATAAATTTTTTAAATAATTATTTTATTTTACAAAATAGTGATTTTCAGTGTATTTGTTTTTTCAAAAAAACATTTCTCATACCAAAAGGATATTATCATCAATAATATTTTTAAATAATAATTTTTTCTTATTTATATTCATTAACAACAATAATCCTTTATAGTTACCTATCTTGGGAAATGATTTATTGGTACCACCCTCAATCATCTTGTGATGGTTTTTAATTGATTCGGACATGGGTAGTATTCACATTTAATCCCTTTATTCATTTCAGTCCCCTAGAAATATTCAATTTCATTTTATCATTTATATTAAATTCCCATTAAACATCAATATAATTTTTTAGGTAGATGATTATCTTTTGAACCGTATACTATTTTTCAAACAATATTACCGTTTATAGTTATTTTATTATTTGTGGAAATATTAAAAAAAATTATTTTTTATTAAATATAGATATTTAATAAGGTTTATTTTCTATTTGAAATGATAAATGTTTTAGATAGTTATGACATGGGTTTGGTTCCATTTAAGTTAAGACTGATTGGTTTGGGATAGGTTAACAAAATCCCACATATGCAGTAGTAGTATCATGGGATGATATTATGCAGGAAAACCCCACTATGTTTGTAACTTGTATATTAAAAACTATATTTTCAATTTTATTGACATTATAGATATAGTTTTCCAAACAAAAATAGTTCGATCCTAGTAGGTTATGAACTATTTTGTAAAATTTCTTGATGGTTCAAATATCATCTACCTAGAAAACATGGTCTCCAATAATTAATCATTTAACACATTAATTATCATTTATTATTAATCCACGATATTTTTCATCAGAATATCTATGGTAAGATTTTATTTTCATTTCATTTTTCAAATAGAATTTATTTTATCTTTTTGACTTCATTTTTTTCTAGTAATTTTAATATCACGTGTTTTCTGTTGCTACATTTTCGTATTTTTTATTCAAATCCTTATAAGTTATTTTGATTACACGGTATTTTTGTTCAGTTATTTACAATTCCATAATGATTTTCCTCATAGATTAATTCTTTCTTCCATGTCACATTATCCTTAATGAGAATTTTATCTCACTCTTCTTTTAATTCCATTTCCTAGGTATCTGAGAAGCATATAATTAAGATATGTTGGGGTATACTAGAGGGAAAAAATTTCTCAAAGTTAATTATTATTTTTTAAATATTTTTCAATTAGTGTTTTATTTTTTAATACAGTAATAATGTATGGATATAGTTGACCAAGAAAACTAAACTATTGGTACTTTTGTAATTGATTCCTTGTAATCGTGAAACAATAATTGATATAAGAATCTAGAACAGTGCTTCATCTAATCAGATCACTACAATTGAACATTATGTTGAGAATGATATGATTTCTCCAATTTCCTTTAGGATTTCCATATTTTTCCATTAACATTCATAAAAATTGGATCTTTTCTTATTCTCATCATGGATAATATAGCACATTCCTTTCAATTTAAAGCAACAACCACCAAGTTCTCTTTCACATGGCGGTGATGTATTGAGTAATCATAATGGTTTATCATCTCAAAACATCACCTCCAACCTCGTTCTATGGGAATATACACTTTAATATTGTTTTATTACTATATATATTACACTTTTAGTAATATATATAATTCTTATATATCATAAAATAAAATACTTCCACATTCTACTCGAAATCATGATTTCAGTAATTTTTACAATGGATTTTTTTAAGAAGCATAAGATATGAAAATTCAATTATGAATCAAAACAACATCTCAAACCCTTCTCGGAAATATCACTTATGTTTACAATCACTTCTATACTACTAGGTAATATGCACATAGGCAAAATCACTAATATTCTCTTCAGTTCCATGAAATTTTCTTCATATTCAATTACCTATTGGAACATGGCTCTCATCTATATTAATTTTGTTAGTGTATTATATTGTGATGATAAATTATTCAAAACCCATCAATAATATCCATAAAATCCAAGGATTCATCTCTTTTCAGTCACTATGGTTGTTCTATGACAGCTTTCAATAGTATGAGTCATTTAGTTATCCATTTGTAGACCTATTAATGATATTGTCTAACATAAATAATCATTCATTTCATATGCAAAATTTTATTTCTATAAATTTGTATCGAAATTATTCTCCTTCAGTGATTAAGTTAAATTCTCATGTGATCTTTATTCAATTTTATTCAAAATTGAATAGATAATATAATCATTAATAAAGAGTACCACAAACTATTCATTGTAGTCTCTAATGACACTATTTACAAAATCTTTGTATTTATAGGCGAAATTATAATGAAAAAAGTTCATAAATATATAATCAACATTTACATACGTTGTATGGAATATTCTCTATAAATTGGACTTTCATTCAATCAATTGATCTTATCCAGAAATATGATAAAACTTATAATTTAATTGTGCTCCATGAAATTTATAAAAAATGTCCCCAATGCCTGATATAGGATACATGTTCTTGATATTGATCATGTTCAAATATTGAAAAAAAATTTAATGTTACATATATATATAAATTTATTTTTTACAATGATAGTGGATGCTTTCCAATATGACACACATGGATTAACCAATCCATCGACATGATTCCCTAGGTATTTTATCTTCAAATCATAAACTCAATCATGGATACTCTATATGATGTATTTGTAATAGTTGTGGAAACATGTATAAGTTCCATAGGAAAAAATTAATATGATTTTTTTTATTAAGAATATATTCTTGAAAAACATCAACAAACTCCCACACAACTAGAATATAATCAATGATGACTTTCTCTCCAATAATAAGTGATAAACCATCATTTTGATTATTAATTAAAACCAATAAAATGGATGATGATTCTATTGGATGTTAATATTTTTCGTCTCACTAATAGTTGATCATTGTTTGGATTGGAATAATAAATGAGACTTCACTTCTTCGATAATTATTGTGGGATTTATTAAGATAAATTAAAAATATTTCGAAAATAACATAAAGTTAAAAATATAAAGAATTAAATGTTTTTTTGAAGCACATTCACATAAACATTAGTCGCATAGGTATCATATATTTAGTATGCCATTATTTCACTATAAGAGTTATTCACTACTATTTTTACATCCAATTTTTGTTGTAGAATCATGATTCCATTATAAACATCTTCAAATATGAATGAACAGGTTGATCCATAGACATATTACATTTTAACAGTTATATAATGGACTTTATGTGCGCCATTCAACATTCCCTTATCATACCCCACATTATAAAAATTGATTTTCAGATATTACACGTTTTCCGTTTGATTAATAGGTAAATTATGTTGATTATCATCGTTAATCTTTCAATTTTGACCCTAGTTAGCATAGTTCCTATATTTCTTTAATATTAAATACTAGAGAATGTTGGTGTATTTTTCAAAGTTTTATTTATTTTTTATATCAATAGATAACATTTTCTACTAACTTAGATAATCTATTACTTGATTAAATTATTTAACAACACTAAAACATTTATCATTCTACTTAAGAAATTTTCCTGCATTATTCCTTTCACACATTGGGAATGAATAAAATCACATCTTCTTCTCTATTTATTTCATATTTTTTTCCCATGAACTCCATAATTATTCTCTTATCAAAACCATTTTATTGATAGGTAACCTCAATCTCATTTTCCACCTTGAGAGAACATATTATGATTCTTTTATACCTATTTAATTACATATGGATAACTACCTTTATAGATTTGATTTTAATCCCCTTATGAATATGTCAAACATACATTCCGATGGGATGATAATATGAGAATCATAAATCAGAATTCATGTATAATTCACAAAATAGGTACAAACTAATTCATCATATTTTTTATTTATCTCAATTAATACATTCCACATTTCTCAAATATTCATGTGATGGATGTTCTTATTGAAATATAATTTCTTAAACTTATAAATATATAAGGATTAAATTTCACTTGATGGCCCTGTAATATTGATTATGCTCTACTTTTAATCAACTTTGACTACCAAATGATCTATAAAAAATGTTATTTTCATATTAAGAGTACTAGAGAATGGAATATATACTTTTAGTGATATTGATTTATTTCTCAGCGTGTAGAATAAATGTAAAACCACTACATAATGGTTTCTGATTACCAATAATGGAAATAACATATTTTTTCACCCCCTTTTCTCATTTTCATGTTCAGCATGATTCACATCTTGACAACAGTGTGTGGGAAATAAAATAATATTTTTCTACTCAACTCCCATAAAACATAATTCCATAAGATGAATGTCATGAAATTTTACATTATATTCTTGATTAGTATAGGTACTTCGGGTTACATACATAGAGTTAAATAAAAATTAATAGTTTGTGATGAAATATTCAGTGTAAAACCACATAATTATGAAAAAACAGATATATGTTATCTAAATCAAGAAACCATATTTTAAATATACGAAACATTGTTTTTAATGTAGATCAACCATAGTTATTTTTCAAATCCATCCTGTTAGGTTGTATTGTAATTGTTATTTTCAAATTAATATCCCCAGATTTTTTCAAACCATGTGTGAATAAGGCCCTGTTATATACACTAGGTGATGATCAAGTTAAGATCAATGAATTCTTTTCAGATTTATTACTCATTGGTAGCTCTTTCTATGATCCACATCAACTTGTAGTATCTACACATGGATTTAATTTCATGAGAACCACTATCAGTACAATTTAAAAAAAATTCAGGGACACATTCATATAATTTGACACATCTTTATTCATATACTTATACATATACCTTAAATTAACATTAGAAATATCTCTATGGTTCTCATTAATGTTTTATCATTTTAGTTCTGAAGGGATAAATAATCATATCCTATAAGGCTAGTAATTCTGTGATGGCGATTCAGAGAAAGAACCCTAAGATTCCTTCACATCAATGGCGATTCGGAGAACCTTGATCTTATTACCTGAATCTCTCAATGGATTCATTCAATCCAGAGAGGGAAATTTCTCTCAGGGACAATCGTCAAGAAGCGAAGGAAATTTACAAACCCTCGGGCTTCAAAGATTCATCGATTCTTCAAAAGAAGAATCTTTCCTTCGCAGAGGTTCTTTCTGGAGGAGAAAATCCTAAAAAGGTGGATTCATATAAATCAAATATCACCAGGTTAGAAAATGGTGGATTCTCAGTGGTTGCGGATTCAAATGCACTGCAGCAACGGCTGGACCTTTGTAAGTATTCATTACTGGGTGGTGTTATTTACTCGAAGGGAGACAAACCCTGGTCTTTTGCTGATCTCAAAAACAGAATTTCTCATTGCTGGAGTTTAAGAGATTGGAAATTTATTTCAATCGGAAAAGGGTATTTTCATATTATCTTCACCTCCTTTGATTCCTTGAATTCGGTTTGGAAGATAGGTAGCCTTCAACTCAAACCTGGAATTCTAAGGTTATCAGCAGGGAATATTAATTTTAATCCTTTTAACCTCAAGCATTCTTATGCACAAATTTGGGTAAAATTGCATGGATTAAATTGGGTGTATTGGCATCCTAGAATCCTTAATGACATTGCTTCATGTATTGGTACTCATATGAGGATAGATAAACACACCTTGGATGGTGAAAATGGTTATTTTGCCAGAATACTTGTGGACATTAACCTGGAAGTCAAAAGACCTGCTTCAATTCTGTTTAATTCTAGTGGTATTAAATCTGATATTCGATTGGAATATGAGAATGTGCCCTACTTTTGTGATGTTTGTAAAATTGTGGGACATAGTATCTCTAACTGTAGGTTGATTCAGAGAAATGCTAAGGTGTTATATAAGGTTTCTGAATGGAATGATGTCAACAGAAATAAAAAGAGCAAGGATGTCTTCATGAAAAAAAAGGAATTCTAAAGTCAGATGTCCCCCCTGTTAAAACTCATATTCCTTCTGAAATTGATTCTTTACCAAAGTATCCTATTTGTTCTTCATCACAAAGAGTTTCATGGGCTGATGTGGATGAGGAGGAAGAGTAGATCTTAAAACTTGTGCCTATTCAACCGGTTTTTGAATGGGTTTCAAAGGAGGATCTTCACCTATTCTTTGAGATTAGCAATGATGTTTGTATTCTGGTTTATGACTTACAGAATGAGGAGGATGAGTATCAGTTTTTTTCTGAATTTCAGAATGCAATTCATGATTTTTTGATATCTTTACATGATGATAAAGAAGATGTTATTGTTTCTTCAAACCTGGATACTTCTACAGAGGTTGAGGATGGGCAGAATTGTGATCCTAATTCAGCTACAGAACTGGATTTCAGCATCAATACTCAGAAGAACCTGCAGATTCATCTACTAGATTCCATGGAGAGCATGTCTGATACTTCGGCTATGTTATCTACTATTAACAGTAATGTTGCTTCTGAAAAAAATGCTCAAAGTTTTATTACTGCCCATCATTCTGGTTCCCACGGATGCTCTCAAGGATTTTCAAAGGATATTGGGATACCTGATGTTGTTAACATTGATGACCTGCTTCAAGGCTACAAAGGTCCTCAATGCTCGAAAAGGAAAGTAGGGAGCCCCCTAAATCCAAGAAAATCACAGATACTGCTTTAAAGGTAAGGAGTTCAAAACATATTCCCATAATGACTAAATCTTTTCTTGATGAGCTGGTTGAATCTGGAAATAAATTACCATGAGTTTTCTCTCGGCTAGTTCTTGTCACTTATTGGAAATGGTTTGGACATCAAAGGTTTCAAAGCTATTTTTTTCGAAGTTCACATGGAGCTGAAAATGGATGTGAATGGGCCAGACATCATGGTTTTGGGTGATTTTCTTTGCTGGTTTTGGTTTGAACCTTTTGCAAAAGCACTGCTTGTTGGTTCAGTTCTGAGGTTGCTTTTTTGGAATTTAAGGAGTCGGTCTATCTTTTTCTGGTGCTGGTGATGGATGAATAGTTCCAAACCGGTCAGCTGGAGTCTGCAGAGTTGCTGGCTTCATTTGGTTTCCCAAATTCTAGGAATCAATGTGCTGTTTGGAGCGGGCTGGTGGCTTAGTTGCTAGATTCTTTTGGTGGAAGGAAGGTTTTTTTGTTGCTATTTTTTGGCTAATGAAGGCCAGGGCTGTTGTCTACTCTGGTTTCTTTCTTTTTCACCTTAACCATTATTTATGGTTTTGGTGTTTTTTGTTTTTTGTTTGAATTTTTCTTGTACTGTTTTCTTTTCTCTTTAATAAATTTCCATTCACTAAACATATCCTATAATATAAAATATAGAGTACTAACTATAATTTAATGATATATTACATATTCCATGGAATATCAATTAGACTTCAAAAAATCATGGATGACGATCATTAAGGTATAATTACTTTGGAAACATATAATCATAAAATACTTGTTCACAAGAGATAAACATCATGTACTTCATTGATCCTCATAAAATTCACCCTTCATAGACATTTAACAAGTACTACCAATCATCATCAACTAGATAAAATAAGCATACAAAATGGTGAGGTAAATTAATTAGTACGTATTATGAAGTGTAATATAGAAAAATTACAAGAGAATATTGGTATCAGAACATGAGTTTAATATCATAAAATAATACTCGATATATAAATGATTATATTGTTTTTTCATGGGACAAATATTGGATACTCATATTATATTCACTACTAAAAAACTTTGTTTATCTGGCTCTAGGGTTATAACATCACTTGCTGAAAGAACTTTTAAAACCCCCCATTCTCGTCTATATAAAATTTGATGTGCATGGTGGTATAAAATACTGTTTTTTAATATATATTAATAAGATTAATAAATAGTGATAAAAAACACTATCAATGGTGACCATTATCATCAATTGTAAAAAATATCTCATAATTCCCCCCAAATTATAATTTAAAGTAACAAATCCTTGATGAAATACGAATTTATCATCGCTTCAATGAAAACACTATTAAAGGACACCTTTATCAGTGCTTATAAAAATATAAATAAAAGGGTGGTCTTTATTAAAAATTTTATAAAAAGGATAATAATGATCCCCCCATTTATCATCTATTTTATACAAGAAATAATATACAATTTCATTCAAATAATCATTAACAGTCACATGTATTAGAGGTTATGGCCGATTCGTTGTCTTATATACCTTTATAGTCCCAAATAACAGTTGTCGAGTATTCTCATGGGTCATTAAGGCATAGATATAATGGAAATATATGATTTGATATGTTGATGAAGAAAAATGGACACCTGGTTAACATGTTATGGTTGTCTGAAAGGTGCCTGAATGTGAAAAACCCAAATAACCCTAAAACGATAAAAGCCATTAAAATATCATAACATTCTATCTGGGAGTCTGTTTCTGATCCAAGAATAGAAAAATATTTTTTTTCAACCTAGATAATAACAAAATATATTTAAATGATGTTATAATCTAAGAAATAAAATACATTATAATTTCAAAAAAGTTAAAAATTGAACTTTAACATCAAAATGCCAAAATTGTTGATCTGTGTGTCTGTTTTTGATTCACCACAAATCAAATAAAATCTAACGATGATATATACGAAATGGTATTACAATGATGTCTATGAGATTTTTTTTCCAAAACCATAAAATTCCAAAAGTCCGCCAAAATTATATTTGTTGACACTGACCAAGTTTTCCTATAATTCAAATGGCTATAACTTCTGATGCGTGTGTCTATTAGGCTTGTACATCATATCATATAAAATATCATTTTGTGATACTTTATTTAACTGTTATTGATATTAAATGGACACCAAGATTGTATGTTATGGTAATTTCATAGTTTTATGGGTTTTATTGTTTTCATATTTTCTTAAATTGTTATGTGTTTTAAGGGGTTTTAGAGTTAATTTCTATTTTTAAAAATATATAATAATTAATATTTATATATATATATATAACTATATTTATAAACATATATATATAAATATTAATATATGGATAAAAACATAATAAATTATATATAAATATATAGATAAACCATAAATTGGAAAACAAGAAAAAAAGGGTAGGGTAAAACGTTATGGTGTATAAGATGTAGGTCTATGGATAAAATTTTTCATGATGCATAGGTGTGAACTAAGGGTGGGGGAATTGTTGATAAACGGGGATGGAGGGGGAGGTTTTGATAAATTTGGGGTGTGGCATGAGAAAACATACCATTTATTATCATGTCCTTTAACAGCGCTTTTTACGAGTGGTGTTAATACTAACCCTTTAACATTCAATATATTATCAGCACTTCTATTGTGCTAATAATTCACTTTTCAAGAAGAATTAAATTCCATATTTATAATATTGATTAATTATGATGCAATACAGTTACATTATCCATAAGAAAATAACATTACCATCATTCATTGAATTTTGGTATACACAAAAGAACAGAAAATCATTTTTTATTAGTCAAGACTCATTTCATTGGCAATCATACAAGGATGTGTTAACTTCCTAAACTATCATATCAGTCATGATTTACTTCCAATGATATCATTGTGGAGAATGTGTTTTACTGATTATTTTTTTCTTCATATTATTTCCTTCATTATCTCATGAGATATCATATTTACCCAGAAGATTGAAGGGAAATATAAGTCCAACATGTCACATAATTAAAATCATAAAAATGTGGGCTAGAATTTTATAATAATTAATCAATTCAAAATAGGTGAAAGGAAATTTGATATATAAAATGATCATCATATTTTAACCCTTAAAAATAAATAGCTTTTATGAAACATTTCTACATAGCATAAACCATGGAAAAGAAATGGTATTTATAAACATCATTTAATCATAAACATACACCATCAAAATATTGAATAAATATTGAATCATTTGATCTTATCTAGTTTAAAAATTATCTAATATCAAAGGATTCCATCTAATATGGAAAATTATTTTTAAATAAAAAAATAATAATATTTATTAACTAAAATAACCAAACTTTGATATTAATAAATATAAAATTAGAAATTAAAAAAATGCAATGGATGCAATTTTATATTATATTAATTATTTATTTATATAATGTAGTCTCTATAACATTTTCTATTCACGAGGGTCTGGAATTATTTTCCTACTAAACACATTAAAATTAATATTCCGTTCACAATTTTTTAAAATGAAATAATTTTTTTTGGAAAACAATATAAATATTCATTTAGATACATGATGTAAGAAAAATGAATGATCAATAATAATTTCAACAGTAAATCCTTTTGATATGTTTAAAATATTTTTTTCAAGTTTTTTCGAATACCTGGATTTACAAGAGAATGTTTTTTTAACCGAAGAGTGAATATTGTAGGTTCGCATTAAAAAAAACTATTTTGATCCATGTGTATATAAATAGATGAAACTGAATTATTCAGATTTATAAAATTAATTAAAATAAAATTATTGAAGTTCTTGAGAATTAGATAATAATTTTTCTTGACATAAATAATAATAAAAAATCCCAATAAAAAATAAGACTATAACATAATACCCTTACCACAATGGTGTATTTTTATTCATAAGAACCCTTAAATAAAAAAATTAGATGAAACATTAATTATATATTATATAATGATATTAATTAGATAACATGTCAACGAGATAGAATATATGTATCATCCCAGGTAAATAAAAAATATGAAAATTATATATTTATTAATATTAATGAATTAAATATTAATTTTCATTATAGTGGATGCTATGGATGATAGCATACTCAATTCACAACAATCGGTTTCTTTGAAATCTTATGTGGCACACAACGTTGTGTTATCCAAAAATATAATACTATAAAATTATTTTAAATAGTATTTAACATCAATCCTTTATATTGGTAGAAATGATCAAATATGACCATATTATGATTAGACATGCTTCATTATTTTTTCACATTTATCCTAAAAAATTTATAGGCTTAAAATAAGAATGAATATTATTTTAAGAATAAATAATCTAATATTTATTAAAAGGTCGATTTACCACCTTTTGGTGGAGAACCCTTTTTAAATCTAGTTTCTGTCCCATTTATATATTCTATTTGAAAAATTAAAAATTCTTTTTTAGAATCAGAACATCAAAATTTTCTTTTGGTAGTATTTTGGTATTTTTTTTGATAAAATTCAGTTTTAAATGAATATTGAAAATAAAGTATTTTAACTCAAAACATCCATTTAATATAATTTTTTATATGGTTAGGGTATCTTTTTAATTGGTTTTAAAGTGTAATTAGATTATATTTTTACCATTTAATCCAATTTTTGTCATAAGAAGTAATATCACGTTGAATGTGGACATAAAAAAGTGTCAATCTTTTGATAGTTATTAATTCTTAAAAACACACTTTTTTTATAATTGGAATTAATATTAAATTAATTAATGCATCATCTTTTTTTGCTATATGGTAAAGTAGATATCATTTTGAAATTATGAATAAAAAATATATCCTTTACTTAATTTTCTGTATTTCTCTGAAAACCATCATTTTTTTATTAATAGTGAAAACACTGAGTAGTGGTTAAAAACTGACTTCTTCATTTAAAAGATATTTTACCACTTCTGTAAATTGAATTTTGAAAATACGACATATATTGAAGTTATTAGTATGTAAAATTGGGTTCAATAAGATGAAAATAATTTTTGATATTAGTAACTTTTGGACTATTATATTCCACAGTTAAATGTATATACCATAAGTCAAGGTAAAAATAATATTATAATAATATTAAATTAACTTAAAATGTCTCCGAATTCTATTTTTTGATTCAGTTCCAACGATGGGCATCTTTGGGTCGATTTTGTGACCCCATGGAGCCACTTAAGACTGATAATGGCACTTTATATTAATTAATTTAAAGTAATGTTAAAAATAACATAAACATATATTTTTTAGTAAATAAATTTTAAAATGGGGTTATATATATTATATATTTGACTATAAATATTCATTATAAATCTAAATATATTTCCTATATCATGATATTTTTTATAGTTTTTAGGCAGCACAAAATATAATTATTTATGACACAATAATGATTAGTGTTTACCTCATTAAAGAATTATTTAAATAAATAAAATTATAGAAGTTAAAACAATATCCAAAACCAATCCAATTATTATTGGATGAATTTAATTCAAACAAAAGTCATATTTTATAAGATTTTAATGAGTTATGAACCATTATAGTCCAAAAATATGTATATAATAAAATGACAATATAAGACATTCTTAAAGATCCCCTCCTCCATGTTATAAAAATCCCTCACCTTTAACCAATTAATGATACTTATCAAGACCATTGGCTCAACCAAAATCTACCAAAATAAGCTCTTATGATCCCACTATTCCACTTAGAAGCATTACCTTAGGCCGAAGGCACTACAAGATATCCTTTTGGTTCATACATAGAAATTTACCTGATTTAAAGTTAACATCTTCTCTTTTGTTCTTTTTTTTATTTTACTTCTCCAACCCCCAAAATTATTTTTATTCCATTATTTTATAACAACACCAGTATCCTCAATATAATTTTTTTTTATTAGATGTATTGAAAATACATTTACCCACACCACCATCTAATGGGTAATGAACCTATTATTTAAGTGGATGAAGAACTACTGCCTCACGAAATAATGATTGTTCAACATTATAATACCTCCACTCTTGGTGTACATTAATATGGAACTTTATTTATATGTGATATATATTATATTAATATTTTCACAATTCTTTAATCATTTTCCTTTATATTATACCTTTATGGTTTCGGTAATGGGTAAACGAGAGTATTTATATGAGGAAGTACGGACTACCTCTCCCTCAATGTGATATGAATCGTTCATGCCATATGTGGGATGTATAAAAGATGGATTTAAAGAAATAATATATGATATTATACTATAATTATAATTTACCTATGTATCATTATGTTTTCATTCCATTAAAATAAGAAATAGAAATGAATGTAAAGACCATGTGTACGTATGACTTACCATCTCCATGAACATTGCATTTCAATTATTATCTAAAAATTTTATGTAATATTATATATAAATATATATAATGGATATATATTATATATATGATATATAAATCATTTATATCATCATTTAGATATTGGAATTGTTACCACATGAACAACGTGTAATTATAAGAAGTTAATTTTTGACTAAGTACCAAATATCGGCAAAATGACCATTATTAAAATAAATGATTACATAATGTTAATAAAAAAAAGTAAAAATTGATATAAAAGGAATAATAAACATGAAAAAGGTTATTAAGAAAGTAGAATTTATCTTTAGTTATTTATTCACGAGATTATAGAATAAAAGAGTCACGTCGAAAACGAGGTAAGCGACTTCGTCTCAATCTCCTTTCATTGAGGAATATATTGTTTTAAATAGAACTTTATTCTATACTGTATATAATCACCTTTGAATTTTCATTTCATTAAAAAGGGAATTTATTCTATATGGAGTTTTACTAAATGACAAAAAAGAAATTTTCATTTCAACGTATGCGGTGAGAATGACTTTTTCTATCACCGCGAGCGTTATTTGATATTTACCTTCCTTGACAAGACGTAATATTTTTAAATGGAAAATAAATACCATTTAATCTATTTATATATTTAGTTATTGAAAATGGTTTTGATAATGGAATTTTTATGTCAATATATTTAAATGATATATTGGGATTGAAATGTGTAAGTGTTATCTTTTTTTATATTTATTATATGTGTTGTGAATATGTTGGGGTTCTTGGGAAATATTTATGTATACGGGTGGTTCCGTGATAAATCTTGTTTGGGTGTGCCCGAGATAGATCTCCAACCCACTGGGTAACATGATGGAGGTAAACGTGAATGTTTCTCCTAAGAGATTTAGGGAATATACTGTGATGGGTATTCCAAATGTAACTCCCTACGTAGCTGTGAAAGATACAATGTAAGAATCTTATAGATTCCACAAATTAACTTTATTATTTGTGATTTACATGTGTTATTCATAAATATAATGATTTCATGGTGTATGTTAAAGTCATTATGTTATGTATGTATTGATGCACTAATGTTTTTTTTCTTTGTTTTATAAACCTTACTGGGCTTTTTATGATCATCCAATGTTTTGGAAAGTTTTTCACAGGATATAAAGATAAATAGGGTTAGGTATGGGATCATGTAAAATTCATTCTATCTAAAAATTGGAACTAGACATGATTCTTTTTTCAAGATTTTTTATTTTATGATAAAAATGTAACCTGAGTAGAAGTGTCAACTTTGAAATTTTTGAGATGTAATGTAATAGTAATGGCCAAATTCTCTAAAACAGTAAACCTGAAAAGATCCTCAATGTGAATTAGTAAAATAATTAAATATTGTGTAATATTTAATTCTAGGTCCTTATAATATACACCTCATATTATATGATAGTCACATAAGATATCTTATGTAACAAAAAATTCAATTAGAGGCAAAAATACCTTACAATTTTGGAAAATGTTTATATGTAAACCACATGAAATGGATATACAAAAGGAGATAAATAAATTCATATTTTTGGAGGATTATTTTCATAAAATATATGTATTGGATATATATATATAAATCACATATAAATAGCAGGTGTTGAATATTCCATATGTCTCATTAAAAATAATAGTGAGATGAAAATTCTTTAATAATCATCTTGATTTCCTTCACACACATAAAAAATCCATTATAATATATATAATATCTTTTTACATAAATTTAAATAACTTAATTATGATATTAATAAAATATATAAATTACTTATTCTATTTTATTACCTTTTTATTAATAATTCCATGATAAAATCATGATTCAGTTAATAGTTTTATTTTTGTCATGTATAATTTGATTTTTTTTTGAATTCTATAAACATGATCATGTAACGATATTCCAAAAAAAGATATCCATGATATAAATATAATATATAATCAGTATATATGTATTCATATTAATACATAAATTTAGATATATAAAATGAATTACACCATTCATAGAGACGTTAGGGGGTAAATACACATAATCATTGTGTCCATTTTCTGGATGGATGAAAAGTATATAATGTTAATTAAGAAATTAATTTTTCTGAATAATTATTATATTATTTTATTTACATATCTCAATAATATTTACCTTAGTTACCTTCTATTCAAATTGTTAGTGAAAAAAAATTACATCCCTATGTGATGAGCGAGTTTTTCGTACACGCGAGCGATGGTATCATATCCCCCATAGAATTTAATATAATAATTGAGATAGGAAATAATGATTGAAGATTAATAATTATATATTACATTTCATATATGAAAAATAAATCCATCATTATAACTATTTTTTATAGGTTGTTATGGAAAATGAATTATGTCGATTCATGAGGCGTTAGTAAACTTTACAGGTTGATGAAAAATTCATTAAAAATTGTGAGGAATAGTAAAACTATATATGTAATTATATTAAAATATATATTATCATTAAATATAATATATTTTGGTTATAATATAATAATGTTTTACTAATATTTAATGAATGTGGGGGATAAAATAAAAAATTATTTTATAGTTTATTCTCTTCTTTGGAGAGCCTCTTTTGGATTATACATAAGGCCTTATTAGGAGGGTTTTTGAAAGAATAAATAATTCATATATGATGATATTATTGAATTAAGGAATTTAATTTTGAAGGTCTTAGATGAGAAAAGATATTATGAATAGTGAATAATAGAGGAGAGGGGTGGCCTTTAAAAAGTTGTGGAGAGGGAACACATGGAAATCTTGGAAATAATATTGTGTTCCCATTGGTTTTACATACCATATAGCTCAAAAAATGTAAACTATATAACCTTATTGGTTATAAGGTAATAATATTGTCATAAAATTGTTTTTTACATGATTCTTGATTACTTTACAATTTATCATTTTATTTTTACCACAGTTAGACCCTTTTTTATCCAAATCACAAAAAGTAATTTTCACAATTTTCAAAATTAATTATCATCAAATAAATAGTTAATCTAATTTGATAATATTAATCATACTGAATCCAAATATTGAATCAATTTTTAAAAACTCTATTCCTAGAAGTTTTAACCATTAATTTGAAATTAGATCCACATATGTGATGAAAATGTTGGTTTCTAAATAGAAAAACTTCAAAAGATTAAATAGACTTTATACCAAAATTCAATATAAAAATGAATCTAATTTACTATATTGGATTAATTATAATATAATTGATCAAATATTACATTAAAATCCAAATTTAAAAGATGTATATATTCAATTATTTAAATTAAAAGGAAGCATTAATTAAAAAATATTATCATTTCTCATCGAATAATAAATATTTTCAGAAAATACCCAAAAAATCAGCATAATATATTTTTAAATTTTGTTTCCAAGAATTTATTTTAGTTATTAAATTTTTTATAATATTCAATATTTATTTTTATTACTTATTCACAAAAATCAATAAATGAATTTTTTGAGAAAATATAATTTTCTTAACATATAAACACATTAACAAAAAAAATTGCTAATTTTTTATCAATAGTGTTTCTCTATATAAAACATTATAAGTAATAGTAATTTTTTTATTCATATTAATACCTATATTTCAAATTTTAAGGTCTTAAATACCATTATATATAGATATATAAATACAATATTATTTTTTGTTAGAAGATGTTGTTTTTAGTAGCACAAGATATCATATAAATTAAATTTATGAAAAAATCCTATATTATCATGTTGTTACATATTAGTGATTAAATATAATGCTTGTTCTCTTAATCACCACTCTATAATTTTTGGACTTATTGATTCGTGATATCAGCAAATGTATGAAACCATTAAGGAATATTTAATATTATATTTAATATGTTTCTTTACTTCATGTTAGAAAGAATAGTTCACTGAATGAGTTTAAGGATATGAAATTATTTACATTACTGTGATTTTTATTCATTGAAAATATAATATTGGCATCATATATGTTATTGGTTTTCCAAAATAACTAAATTGACTATCCTTTAAATATCCCCCATCCCTGTTGTATCTATGCCAAAATAATAATGTAGACCACCAGATCTAGGTCATTGATGTAGGGGTTGATATAGTTGGTAATAGATAACATCTAATAGACACATTCATATATAGATTTTAAAGAAATTGAAATAATGAACATATATAAATGACATACTTTTAGGATATTTTAAATTATTGAATATTATGAGTTATTAGATTAGATATTTTATATATTTTATTATTTTTACATTCCTATATGGATACTACTACTATATGTTGTTCTCAAATAGAAAAAAAAGTGGTAATAACATTGAAAATGTTATATTAAGCTTGTACTTGATCATGACCTAGTACATATCAACAAGACTTATTGTAAACCTGTTTTGAATCACCCCGGGATATTCGTAGGATAATTATCATTTTATTTACAAATTTTTTTGAATGATTTATATATAATGACATCTTCATAGAAACACTTTGATGATCCAAAGAATTAAAATGAATACGTTTTCTAATTATGTTCTATGATATAGTAGACATAATATTATATATTATGATTTATAATATATTATTTATAGACCAAATATAGAAAATTCTATTTTTTATAAATGATGTTTTGAAGAAATAATGGTATATTCTCTCATATTCAATGTAAAGCATTCCTTACTAACAAAGAAGATATATCTTTTATTGATCTAATATGGTAATGTATATATTATAGTGGCTTCTTATGTTTATAGAAAATAACATTGAAAAATGGATATTATTTTTGTTACATAGTGTAATTCACCACTGTTGGAAGGATTTTTGTTTAATAATCCCCCATTAGTTGGTGGTACTACTCATGAATCCAGGACTGAACAATGGTGTATGTCCCTTGAAAATATATTTATAGACTTGGGATACGATGAAAAGTAAAAAGTTACAATTTCAACGTATTTTATCATAGTTTAGGCTTATAAATGGTGGTTGATTCTCTAAAATTATGGAGAGAAAATATAATGTAGGGGGTTTAAACAAACATTATTTGATAAATAATTCACTACTAATAAATTAATTAATTGAATATAATGTAGCATTACTTAATGAAAAAGGTAGAAAAAAGTGTTATATGGTGTGAGGCTTCCATTAAATTATTATCCAACTGTTATATGGATTATATATGTAATAAATAATTAATGATTGAAAATTTATTTAAAGTCCATAAGACAAGCCTCTGAAAGGATCTATTTTCTAGAACATTCTCATCATATGATGAGTTAGATTTAAACACCCTCATAATAAAGATATAAATATTGAGATCCTATATATTAATGTGAAATAAAAAGTTGAAGAAGTCATATAAACACATTGAAAAATAGAATTAATCAAATTAGAAGAATATTATGAAGAAATATCCATCATGTGAATTGTTTTGTATAAAACACCCTAGAAAATTATTTATGGTTATTATATTTTTCTATAAGTATGGATTTAAGGGTTAATTATAACATTAATGTAAGAAAAAATTATAACACTTTTAAAAAATGGAAAAAATATAATGAAATGGGAAACTATACAAACCATTTTCCCAAGCATGAAGTGAATCTACTATAGAAGAGGCCTTATGGAGAATGAAATGCTTATAAAATTACTATATGTAAGGAATATGTTTCCAATGATGCGGGGGAATGTTCTTTAATAAAATAATAAATTATAACCAATGATTTATGCTATTAAATATTGTATTTATTTATATCTTACATCCCTTCCATGAAAACTATAAAAATCTCTAGTACCTTATGAATGGGTTTGTTAGACTAATGTCCTAGTGAGGTCTTACAAGAACCAAGATATTTCATGTAGGCCTCTCTATAACACATATATGTTCTCTATTTATATAATTTATTATAATCAATATCTATTACATAGGTATAATACTTATTATGTACACTATTTCAAAATATGATAAAAAATTTTTGTAATTAGAATGAATTTTTTTAGTGTTGATGATATATAATTATATATCATTATAGAGGAGTCCATAACATCTAATTCATGTCTAGATCTACACTCAGTAGCGCTTTTAAGTGAGATTCTGGTGGAGGAAACGAAAAAATAATCCAAGGATAGAAATAAGAATATCCTAATTGAGGATATTCTTATGGAATAGAAATGTATTTATATATTTTATATGGAATAACATGTACATCCACCAAAGAGTAATGATGAGTTCTCCATTTTTATAATCCCTATTGAATTAACATTAAAAAAGTATTTGTATAGAATTACCACTAGTGGGTATGTAGTATTTTAAAAACCATTATAATTATTTTTTACCAGGATTTATTATCCATAGTGTTTAACTATGTGATAACCTATTCTCTTTGTTAAGAACAATGAGGGATATATTATTCCAATTATTTATAATGATGGAAGAGAAGGATACATCACCTTGAATTGATGATGTATTGGAAAATAATCATGGTGCATAGTATTTTAAAAATATTCATCATCTTTTTGGGAAACATAATTTCTGATTATAGAAGATATAAATTCCAATGATATTATCGTAAATGGAGGGTGTAAATTATTACTTTACTTAATTCGATTTATTTTGATTAAAACACTATCGATTTGTATGTATATAATAAATATAATATACTAGAAATTTAATGATTATTTATCGTGGTATTAATTTAATATATCATTATTTATTCTAAAAGTTTCGAGGACCATGAAAATCATGTACAATTCATTAATGAGTATCTTAGAAGAAAATAAATATTTGGTAAATATTTTAAGTGTAATTTATTTCTTAATAAAGTTTCATTTCATGGACATATTCTCTAGAGGATTGAATAATAGTTGTTCTCGGTGAGGTGATGGTATTTAGAAAATGGACAACACCAATCGAAATAATCAAGGTATGTAGTTTCATTATCATTTTTGGTTACCATTGTCTATTTTTTAATTAATTTTTCTGCATGGATATCCATCTAACCAATAATGCATATAAATGGGTTTATTTTTGGGGAGAAAGGAATTCAAATAAAGTATTGAATAGTTGAAGAGGTTATTTTTCAACAATTGAAATTTAAATATAACATCTATAAATGATGGGTTTGGGATATATAATGATGCATAAAAAGGGAGATATTATTTTCTTTATGAAAAATGATATTGTTAGTATATGTTGACCACAAAATTTAGGGAATCACGATTAGATCATTCCAAAATATTATTTTGGTTTGGCATTAAAATCATTTCATTTATGAAATGATGATATTATATATATGGAGAATTTTTTGTATATATAAAGACTATAATAGATTAAAATACAAATTATCACAATTATATATCAAAATGTGGAATTGTAGAAGGATTGAGTTAATTTGTATTTATCATTTCTTGATACACTAGCCCAAAGAGATTGAATATATAGTAGATGATACATTGAGTAGGAAGGATATTGGTGTAATTAACCAAATGAGTATTGGTAGGGATCTTATAATCATGAATATAGTAAATTTTCTTATATTATTTGTTAAAGAATGTGATAAATAACTCTATTTCTAAATGGATGTGAAAGAATCATATTTTGAATAGATAAAACTTTCTCAATATGATAATGAAATTTTTCATAATAAAATTAAAACATTCAGTGACGGGATATTGGAAGAATTTATTTATGGTGATGAAATCATAAAATTTGGAATGATATTATATGGTCTATCAATAATTTGTTTGATGAGTGAATTATTAGATGATTCTCGTAGATCAAATTTTCCTATACACCCTGGTAGAAGAAAAATTTATATGGATTTGAGGGTGAGTTTTTAGTGGTTTAATATGAAGATTGAAATTAAAAATTATGTATCAGAAATATTTATTTTTGAATAGGTGAAGATTAATTGGAAAAAACTACTTGATTTATAAAACAACATTAACTTAATACAAGTAAATGTGATGAAATTACTATAGTCTTTTCCACTTGAGTACTAAATAATTAAATACATTATAATATTATATGGGTTGTTATTGATATATTAACCACATATTTTCATTTACACTATATAAGAGATGATTATCCTCTTGGGAAATCCACGAGGCTCTGTTTTAGTTATTTTATAAGACATCATAGAAAAACACATTACATGGTTTCTGATCATTATCCTTTATATAAATCCAAAATATGTAAGATTATTTTGAATCCTCTATTTAGGGAGATTAATTTGAGAAATTCCCACCATAATCAAAATGGTATATATGTATAAAAGACTGTTAAAATATTAGAAGAAGTTTGAGGTCATAATATCTTGAAATTAAATGTATGTGAGATCAGTTTTTACATTATCAGTGTTTCCTATAACAATAGTTTCCATTCATGTATTTAAATGGTTTTTTATAGAGAATTTCGTAGTATGTGATATCATAATACAAAACTCATAAATGAAGATGGGGAAATGAAACTGGTATTCATAAATCATTTTAAAGAGACAATAGAAAACATAATGACTATATAGGATCACATTATTGTTTTCTAGTGTAGGAAAATTTCTATAATGTGATAACTGAGTGAATGATTTTTAATTTCTTGTTGGAGATCATGTTATTGTTCAAAATATCTATAGGGAAGTTTGTCATATGGTTTGGTAAGAAATGTAAATTGATCACTAGGTGTAACATAAACATTGAATCATTTGAAAGGATATGAGCTATGGACAAAAATTGAAAATACAACCAAACCTCCTATATTACATGATGAGTTCATTGTATCATTTTCATGGATGTAAATTCTAGAGACAATACATTTTATTACCTCTAATGAAAGACAATTGGATCTTTATCCATCCTAATCCAAAGCGGTTATCCAGATTCAGGATACTAGAGACAACATATTGTGGAATCGTAGTATACGGCTATTAATGTTACTCTATGAAAATAAAAAATTTGGGGAAGGAAAATGGGATCCAAAGGATGTTATGATGTAGAAAAAACACATATGCCTAGAATTTAATATCAATGATATTTTTTAGGATGTAATTGTTATAGGATGCATGAATATAACACTCAAGCCATAAATATTTTAGATCAATATTATAATTTAATAAAACTATAATTCAATGAACATTTTAACATTTAATGGCAAATAAATCCTAATTATATAGGATGATTATCAATTTTAATATTTCTTGGTAAAAATATTTCCCTAAAAATTTTACTAAATTTCCCTATGAAATAAGATTTTTGTAATTGATTTTTTTCAACTCATAATCATATTATTTATAATATTTTTAAATAATTTGTATAATAAAAAAATTATTTAATATAAATTATATATATAGAATAAGAATATATTTTGGATAAAAAATGGAGTATTTTTTCTGAAAATAATTTTTTTAAGATAAATATGTTTTAAAAATGTATTTTTCTATAAATTTTATTTAATTAATATAATATTTAATGCCAAATTTTTAAAATTAATTTTTTTATTTCTTATATGAGGATATAAATTTAAATCTATATAATTATGATTACCTATCATATCATAACTATATGATAATTTTATATAGTAAAATTTCTTTCTAGAAAACTCCTTTTATAACATGATTTAGGGGCTTGTTTTTAAATTTAATTACCAAACATATATATTTTGAATTTAATAAAATTGGTTACATATAGTGAAAACCCATATTTATTATTATTTAATTAATTTGAAAAAAGTTTTGGTGTTTATGGATTGAAAAAATAATAAAACAAAATTAACTATTTATGGTTAAAATAAATTTTGATGAATTACTTGAGATTACAGAAAATTAATTTTTCCTAAAAATAGTATATTTAATTGATATAATCTATTAAATATATATAAATAGTGATTCCAAATTATCTTATGAAAATAATATTTTTTCTACTTGATGGAAAAATTTGCAATGTTAAAAAATAGTTACCAAAGAGAGAACTAGAATGATAAAAGTAAGAAGATATAGAGGAAAATGGAATAGGATGATTAAAAGATGACTGTTTTCATGACCTATAGGTGTTTCAAAAACATAACATCACTACCTTTGGTAATTTATATATTTTTGAGGAACTTGAGGTGAGACTGACTTCCCATTAATGAATTATATTGTGTAGTTAAAGTAATTTCACTCGTCATCAATTGTTAAAGGTAACGACCTCCTTAAATATTAAAACTTAATTAAATTTACATCAACCAAACCCTAAAAAAAAATACCCAGTTTTTTTAAAAAAATTTAGACATGGTTTTATACCCAAAATACCACCCATAGATTATTTTATAAGATCTCTAAAGGTTGTTCTTCTATGGGAAGGTAATTGTATTCACTAAGCTTATTTTTTCCATATTATATTTCTAATTTCTAATTTATATTAATAATTTCATTAAAATAACTAAAATATAACATTAAAAATGATAATTAATTATGTTGTGGACATAATATTTAACTATTCCCATCACCATTGAGTGTGAAACAAAGCTATAACCCGTCTATATGGTAGACTACCCCCTTGTGAACCTATGAATTTTTTCCCCATATCCATCCCACATGGTTTTCCATAATGATGAAAATAATTAATATATATGATAAAAATTAAAAAAATGCTATGATTTTTTTATATTATTCACTTCCTTAGTCGTTCAACCATTAAGGGAATAATTTTGTCTCTTGTCCATATATATGAATTACTATCTCCAGGAATGGATGTTTATCACCTTTCATGTGAGACATTAATTAATGGATATAAAAGTTACCAAATTTTTAAATAGTAAATATATAGAATTAATATATTTATTATTATGATTTTTCATTATCTTATACATATGAACCAGAACATTCATGATAAAACACACAAGAGAAAACCCGTCATTAAAAACACAATACAAATGTAATAATAAAAAAATTATAACAAACATGTGTTATGATGTTATAAGAAGATTACATATGATTATTATTAAAATTAATATTTTTATATTATAATTTAATCACTTTATTATAACCATTAAGCAGTATGTTGAACCATGTTCCAGAAAATCAAATCATGAGGTATGTGATTTCATCAATATTTACATTGAAATGAATAATATTTGTTATTACGAAATTATTCCCAATTATATGTTTTATATCATGCCTTTATTCTATTATTAAAATTAATGAATATTTAATAAAATTAACTAATATTTCAATTCATGTCTATTCTTTAGTAAGGATATGATTTGAATTTTACCAAATAGGTAAAACTTTATCTTATAGTCTCAAAATTCCATGGGAATTTATTTTCTATTATTGTTGGAATACTATCATCTACCATTCCCAAGTTCCCATGATTTTAATAACTATTGGATATTTAAGGGGTTTATAAATTTAAGAAAAAAAATCAACTCTTTAGTATATAAAATAAGAAATGGATTGTTTAATATAAAAACTAATTTTATTCCCCTTTAAAACCAGAATGTTTTTATACCACATCCATGTTTTCATAATAATATTATCAAAAGTAAAATAATTTTATAAGATAAATTATTGAGAAAAAAATTTGGTATCCTTTCTTTTAATGAATGATTTTAATAGAATCATTCTTCATTTTTTGGGTATGGTAATTTTCAAAAATAAAAAATAAAAGGAGTATTTCTTAACGTATACGGAGAAAATAGATTTTTTCACCATAGAAAAAATCATAGGAAATGATGTAAATATAAGATTTCATAAATGGTTTTACATGGAAACATATTTTATAATTTATTAATTAAATATTTAGTTTCTATTCCCATTATTCATCAAAAATATAATGAGTTATCTCAAAAACAATATTATCTAACATCTATATTGTGGTTTTTAGCTATCACATTGGAAAATTACTTTCTTTTGATTATATTCATTAGAAGTTTAAATTTTCTTAAATATCCATATTATTTTTATAATTTATTTGATTATTTCTCAAATCACATATCATTTTACATGAACTTTTTACTCATAATATTATTTATATAACATTTAAATTATTGATAAATCTCGAACCGTAAATTAATATTTGAATTTTTTTATAATAAATTATTATTAAGAAATTAAATTCATCATTTGATATATTAGTAATTATTTTTTGATATAGTGATGGGTGAAGCATGACCTTTTTATTCCCTTGACACATTAGTGCATCTAATTTGAAAAAAATAGTTTTCCAAATTATAATGTTTTTTAACAGTTGCTTGAAATTGTCATCGAAGATTTTCCTAATAGGTTATATATCACGATTTATAAGAATATTTTTTTCCAATACCATGAATTTAATTTATTTATAATTTATTTATTATTATAAAAGGGATTATTACATTGATAATATCAATTGATTCATTTTTTCTCATGTTATTGATTAAATGGAATTTTGTGCTCAATTATCTACCCTTCTATATTGATTATTCCCCATCAAATAATGATAGTCGTATTATATATAAAATTCAATGTTTTTTTATTATTTAAATTTCCATGTTCATTATTCCATATTGATTAAATATTGCTTTCAATGTATGTAATCCTCCTTGATCATTTGATCTCACCATATTTTTTTTTCATTCCCCGTGTTATGAAGGCTAGTTTTTTAATTGATGTTATGAATGAGAAAATATTTCATTTAAAAAATATATTCCCATTAAAAAAATTAAATCAAATATATATATATATATATATAGTTCACTAAAACAAGTAGACTAGTTGGTTATTCAATATTGGATGTTTTTTATTTATGATAATGTAATATTTTAGACCACCAGATCTGGGATACTAGAGTTGGGGATTTTTAATCGAATTCCTTAATTGAATATAATTTTTGAGTCCTTTTAAATTGTTTAGTAATTATTATTTCTAAATAATAAATTTAACATCATTAGATTATGTAAAAAAATTAAATCATAGTATATAATTATAAATCAGGTGTAACTCAAAAAATAATTTAAAATATTAATTTCATATACAATTATATAATAATAAACATAGATCCATTGGTAATATCATTATATCATTACAGTATTTTAAATCACATAATAATAGTCAATAATGAATCTATGAATAAGCTATTGAAACCCCCTCCATATATTTTCAACGAAAATTTACATTTTGGGATCCATATCATAAACAAGGTGAAGATCAAGATAATGTCTAACCTATCTTTTCATAGTTGTTACTGAGATTTTTATGAATATAAGATCCGGATTCAATATATTAAACAACTGTAAAGATTTCATTACCAAGAAATTTGAAAATCAATCTGAACAAAAACCTTATGTTAATTTCTATAAAATAGGACAAATAATAAGAGTTTTTAGTTGGGATATTTTATATAATAAATGTATTCATAAATATTGATCTCATGTGTAATAAACTAAATATTCATTGATACCAACTACTGAAACCATACTTCATTTACCTATAGATAGTTTTCACTTAATTATGATGGTACAAGGATACATCAGATCTCATAACTAAGGATCACACGATTTAAAAGACTTATGATACTAGATAAATTCATGGATTTCATATTACATTGGAAATAATGAAACATAGAATAATTGTTTCATTAAAATGAACACCTTCATTTTAAAAAATCCCTTTATTCAATAAAATATCCCTTATTTGAAGCCTACTCAATGTATATAATTAAATGTGTGAGATAGAGTTCATAATAAGGGGAATATTGAAATTGAATTTATCTTTTCATATAAAAGACATAAATAGTATTTTAATATTTGATAATTAGAATGATGGTTTAATCTAATTTGATCTAGAGAATAATATATCAATAGATAAGATAAAAAATAGAAAAAATAGATCACAAATACAATTATAATTGATTTGACATAGATGTAATTCATATTTTAAGACATCCTATTCTTAATTATAATGCCTCAATCTATAGAATCATTATTTGACCATCAAATATATATATATATATATAGAATCTTGTACTATGTTAAATCATAAATTATTGAACATAGTTTTCCAAATGGAATCATGTGGAATGACCTATTTGATAAAGGATACAAACTACCAATAATGACTTATGATGTGTTAGTGGATAGACTATTCCATTAAGAAATATTATAGAACATCGTAATATAATAATTATTAATAGACAAATAACTAGTAAATAATAAAACCTAGAACACTAATTTATACAGATTAAAATAATAGGCCAGAACAGATTCAATATCTTATAAAAAATTATGGTCTTGTCTATTCCTATAAAATGGGGAAATATGGTTACATGCATATATATCATGTTCTACAAAAATATAAATGACTTAAAACTATCATCTTTAGGTCAACGATAATTATCTCTATCCACTGCTCATGTAATCTTATGTGTGTGGAAAACAAAGCACCCACAGCTGAAAGCGTTCTATTGTACAAACCTATATTCATAATATATTTTTGGATTCCACATGGATTCCCTAATGAGGTATGAGATAACATCCATAGGAAACCAACAACAGTGTATACCTAATTCCATAAGGTTCATTTAATGTGTTAAATCTTCATGTTTAATAATGTGTGGAAAACATTAAATGTGAACATTTCATCTTTTGTTCCTAAACGACTACATGCTAACAATAACTTCTTTCTCCTACATTGGTATATAATTAAATTTTAGTCAAAATTTGTATGGAAGATTGTGTATATATAATATATATACATAGTTAAGGTGATATAAATATATATATACTACTATGAGCCATGGCATGAGTTATATCTTTTTAATCCATAAATAGTAGTCTGAATATGATGGAATATCACACGATACCATTCAAATGTATTATGAATTACATAGTTCATTATTCCTAGTTATCAATTTTAATTAGGAATCCAATTATTATAAATCACATTTAATTTTTTGTTTCATTACCATATATCACATTTTTATAGTTCTATGTTCCACTTTTTTGATATTAATCTGGGACCTCAATCCCATCTATCACAAGTAAATGATCCACCATTCTAGTATGTCACAATACTTTTGGAACTCCATGCTCGGTTAGCACAAATAAGTGGGAAACCATTCCATAATATTACAATATAAGAGACTACAATATATGATATCACAAACATATGTACATCCTTTACAAGTATTAAAATATAGAAAATTATGACCAGCTATTCATTAATTACATACCACAGTTGATTTGAAATTAATTTAAAATTCCATTCAACAATTTTTACAATTTTTTATTAATATGGTTTTTAGAGACCCGTATCCTGACGTACATGGACATTACATTACATTTGCGGAATACTTAGTACATAACAAAAACACCCACACAAGGATCGTAATAGTTTAGTGTCTTTGGAAACTCGGAATAAAATCTTCTAATCGTGGGGAAAGATCTTCAACATCTCCCATAAAGATCTTCCCTTTTTTTACCTAAAACCTTTCTTTATGTCCTGGGGAAAAGAAAACATAAAAGGGTGAGCTCAAATGCTCAGTAAGGATATACAAAAGAAATAAAAATAATATCATATCTTTTTGAAAATCATAACCTGCAAAAGAGATCATAAAATCTTAACACAGAACAAATCATAGAAGTGAAAATTATATCACCATAATCATAACATGAAACTTGAAACTTTGTGGCATACACACATAATCATAGAGGATCATTTCTTGTTAGTCAAGACTCATTGCCAAGACTATCTTAGTGGACAAAGTCCCTTTCTGAATCGAGTAACCCTCATTTCAGTCCTGTTTCACTGAACCGATATAACCTACCATTTCAGCCATTTCTATCTCATGAGATATAAAATCTTTACCCAATTCATTGGAGTGAGATATAGGTCCCACCCATCTTATAATGAATCCATTCTTATGTGTGCCACATAATCATAAATCATACATCATCGCATAACCCATGTAATAAAAATGGGATTCTTAAACAACATGACATCATAAAACAATTCATATAAGATAAATGAATTCATAAAAATGTTTCCATCAAAACATAATCAAATCCATGTAATAATAGGGATAAAAACAGAACCCTTTTATTATCTTAGATGGAAAATAATTTTGATAAAACACTTGAACTTCATTCTTGAGGAAAACATTTTTCCTTTCATAACATGTCATAAAACATTAAAATAAAAGAAGTTGATTAAAAATAAACTTGAAAATTTGTAAATGAAGCTTCTTGGAAATAATGTTTTAAAAATCCATTCATGCCGTATAAGTTAAAAAAAACATTCTTCGTACTTTTGTCGAAAAAGTCAAAATGTACCTCGTACGATAAACGACAAAAGATTCCTTTCATATCTTTTACTAAAAACTAACCAAAGGGTAAAATTGGATTTAAACCATTGTAGTTGGATGGAAATAATATTACATATTGAGGAAACATGGATGTGGATGATAAAATAAACCCCAGTAAATACTTACGAATAAACAATCTCGGATAAAAATGAGAATGTGATATTTCCCCTTACCATAGGTCCGACTTGCTTTGTAAGTGTCCGAACCTCCTGTATAATGATTTAAATCATGTTATTGACTTATTAAAGAATCATATTCATTGTTATGATATCATATACGGTTCACTTATGACATTATATTACCCGTTCTTTTGTAAATTCCATGTTAAAGAAGCGTTTTGGGTAAAATCGTTTCATTTATCGTAGGTGTTTTGACTTGTTGTTCTTGACATCATTATTACTTATATCATGATTTACATACTTCCAGAATATAAAATATGATTTATATATCATATATATTCAGTATATATATATATATAATAGTTAGATAAATAAAATGAAAAAAACACCGTTCATGGAGACGGTAGTCCGTACGTACGCATGAACGCTGTTTTCCTTTCCTTATTGTCTTGAAATGGAAGTAAGTAGATGACATACATATGTAAATATATACATAAATCCAGTAGCTTTATAATGTCATATATTTCATTATTATTTCTTATATATACTTTATAATCATTCTTAAATGGTTAACATGGAGAATGAATCTCATCGCGTCGTGGAGACGGTAGTCTGTACGTACGCACGAGCGATGATATCATTTATATAAATATTGAATTGAATTTGAGTGGATTATACAATATATCAGAATCAATATGATGTTATAATAACTATGTATAGTTATTCTTTACACCATTATACCCATCCATGTAAGGTGGTGGTGGGAAATAGATTACACCACGGCGTGGAGACGGTATTCCGTACGTACGCACGCGCGGTGATTTCTTTTTCCGTAGGATGGATAGATGGTGAAATAGGGTTGTTTCATACTTATAATAAAATATCAGTATATGAGTGATACTGATGTTATTACTTCATAATGAAACAACCTAAGAAGAAGAAGTGGAAGAAGAAATAAAGATGAAAGAATTGGTAACGGTAATTACCTCTTCTTTGAAGTGCCTCTTTGAGACCTCCTCTTAGGGCACTAGAATTGGTCTTTGAGGAAGACCAGAACCTCTAGGATGTTTCTAGGGAAGTGGATAAGGGATTTTGGCAGGGGTTGGCCGAGCTTGAGTGCTCAAATTGGTGTGAGGAGGAGAGGGAGGAGGTGTCCTTTTATAGGGGAGGAGAGGGGCACCTTAGGAATATCTCAAAATATTATTTTATATTAAAGTCAAAATCGGTTTATAATGGTTCCAAAGGGTCTTATTTCGAAGCTAAAGTGGGGATGGGTCGAAATCCTATCAACCAATAAGATTTAGACAAGTTTAGGGTATTATTTTAACCTTATCAATTAGATTTAACTCTAAGTTAAATAATTTAACTTTTACCATGTCTTTTTGTTTTCTTTCACTATATGGTTAATACACTTACTATAACATGCCAAACGAACCCCAAATTGTTTATTACTAATATATATATCCTTATCTAAGTCATTTGGCCGAACCTTAGATTTTTAGGAATAAAATAACAATTAATAATATAATATTTGATTTAAAAACTATTTTGTGTCAATTTTGACACTATTTGATATATGATTTTTGTGAGAGTCATAACAGAATTAAATGTTCGAACAAAGTTAATTAAATCAACATTAATATATCATAGTAACCTAGAAAATTAGTGGAATTCATAAAAAGTCTCAAATTACATTTATTTTGGTGTTTATAACATCAATTAGGTCAATATTTCATTAATAAGATAATTACTGCATCATCATTGTGTCATAAATAAAATAAATTATTTAAAGTCTAAAAATTAAAAATAAAATACCATTATGTAGTAAATATTTTTATCTTTCTAATGAATATTTATAATCTAAAATCCAACATATATAACCCTATGTAACAATTGTTTTGCTAAAAGATATATGCTTGTGTCAATTTTGTATTCATTTTAACTTAATTAAAATAAAGTGTCATTATCACTTACAAGTGGATCAATGGGGTCCCAAAATCGACCCAAAGATGCCCATGGTCGACCATGTATCAACCAATGGGGTTAAGACACGTTTTAGGGTAATTTAATATTATTATAATATTATTGTTTAACCCTTATTTACCGGATTTACCCTTAACCATGGTAAATAAAATATTTACCGCAGTAATTATTCAAAATGTCTAAAAATAAAAGTTATCTATTTACACAATTTGAACATCCTGATTCCAAATATGGAATCCATTTTTCTAAATTCAAAACACAGAAGTGGCAGAAATTAATTTAAAATTAATTCCCGCTGTCAAAACAAAAAGCGTGTTTTTAAGAGATAATAACTATCAAAAGATTGACACTTGTTTATGTTCGGTTTAATTGTAAAATTGTGTCCAATGACCAACATTATATTAAGTGGTAAAAATATATTCTAAATATACTTTAAAACCATTCAATATTATAATTTAACCACATAATATATTACGATGAAAAAAGTTGTTTTTAATTAAAATATAGCGTGTTTTTACTATTCATTAAAATATGAAAGTTATCGGAAAAATATCAAAAATTGATCTAATGTAAATTTTTACATCCTGATTCAAAAGAAGAATATTATTTTGTCAAATTGAACATATAAACATGTCAAAAACTATATTTAAAGTGGGTGCGCCATCAAAAGGCGGTAAAACTGCATTTTTTGAAAAATACTTATTTTACCCGAAAAATTTATTTTGTTCTTATTCCATGTTCTAGAAATGTGTAAGATGAATAATAATGTTATAAAATTCAAAATTTAGTTAATAATATTCATAACGGCTAGTTCATGACAATATTATAATAATATAAAATTGTTTATTAAAACCCAGTATTGCGTACAACACACGCTATCGAGGAAGGCCGTGATTGCGTGTAATGCAAGCCAAGTCAGGGTTGCGTGTTGTGAAAGAATCCTTCGTTGTTTCGTATAACAGAATCTAACCATATTTCATTTATACATTTAATATATATATATATATACTCAATGTTGCGTAGAATAACTATTATCAAAATTGTGTGTAACACGGTCCAAGAATAGTGTTGCGTATACTACAAGCTAATACGGTGTTGCGTATAGCGCAAGGTAATCTTGGTGTAGAATACAACGCAAGACATTAATGAAATTAAAAGAATATTTTTCATAAAATCTCGAGGTGTTACATTCTACCCCCCTTAAAATGAATTTCGCCCTCGAAATTCGTCGGGGTTATAAATGGTTTACTATTCGAAAGTTTCTTTAATAGAAACCCACATCGTAAAAAGGAATACCAAAACTTGGCTTTAAAAACTAAAGTATGAAATGTAACGATTACCCAAATAAACTAATCACTGGGTTTCCACATAGGTGAAAATATGGATATGGAAGAAAAATCTAACCATCATGTTCTGATGGAGAGTGGTAGAGAACATGGCTATGGAAAAGCCAGTAATCACAAATCCATAAATTTGTGACGATCTAAGGTACCATCTGATTAATCAGATATAAGATCACTAGGACAACATTTTTGGTTTTCAAGATCATTTCCCCTAAAGTTGAAAATTTGAATTAGAATAAATACTTACTTTATTTTGGTACAATCTCACTGTTGTTCGTGCCTTGAACAATTTCCACTTCATCTCTTAAATAAATGAAGTTGAATTTGTTATTCGTGAAGTGTTAGCAGATCAGAATGACGGGTCATTCCATCTGTCTCAAACAAAAGGTTAGAAAAAATTATATGCATAAATCGATCTATAGTGAGATTAATCATATATGGTTCCTAAAATGGACTTATACTTCATATATCATACTGCTTAATATAATAAAACTAGTTTCTACTAAACAGGGACTTCCTGTAGGCCAGTGGTAGGCAATAAAGGCCAGTCGCACTTTGGTTGTGGGTTCGATTCCCATAGCCTTGTCCGAAGCAATGGGCTGTCGCCCATCCTGCAGGTTGTCCTTTTTCTAAAACTATATTATTATATCATCCCATCAATAATATCAAAATTTCTATCCTTAAACAATACTAACTTATGTCCAACATAATCCAATCCAATCTTTAGGCTTATTCATAATACTACAGTCCACTCTCATAACATAGTGAAAACGATTACCAGAGATTTAATACCATCGTTGATCCCCATATATCATAAGATATATCTTGTTGGACACATTCCAAACATTCAAAGGCCTTAATATTGTACTCTCTTGAATACCCATTGAATCTTAGTGAAAACTTGAATGCAGTTAAAAGTTAACACTATCCACATACCAAATCCTCAAAATTCTATATAATCAAACCATGATATCACTTGGTCCTTATATCAATCATGAGCTCATGAATACAATCAAACATCTCATTATCTTCTTATCCTTTCTACTTTCCAAAAGTATCTGAATAACCTTTCATGGTTACTGGTAACATTAATCAGACAACAATGTAACAATCCTTACATGTCTCTTTATTCCATAGTACCATGAGATTACTTATACAACATTACACATGATAAACATGTAATCATTCCACTACATTCTTAAACCATTGACCGAGCTTCAACAATTCTTTCCTCTCACATATCATTTGTAGTCTCTTCATCATCATTCACATAAATACTACCCATATGACCATACTGATTCTTTTCATGAGTCTTTCCCTTAGGGCATTTGTTTGCATAATGCCCATACATTCCACATTTAAAACACTTAACCATTTTTGATGTCGTAGCAATACCATTATCCTCATCCATGGTGTTAACCGACCCTTTTCCTTTGCACTTACTTGCTTTGTGTCCTTCTTTTCCACACCCAAAGCATCTTCCAGTTCCCTTGAAACATTCTCCTTGATGCCTCTTCCCACATGATTTACATTGGGGAAATTGAACTTTCTTTCCTCTATGATCATCATGGAACTCCATCTTTCTCTTATTAGTCGAGTCAGGAAACTTACCAAATTTTACTTTATTGATCATATTGTGAGATTGCTGATTCGGCATAATAATGATGTTTGGACATCCAAATCCCATTTCATTTGGTTTCTCATGAAGAATTTCATTCCATTGTCCATCATATCCTCCATTATTGTGAATCATCTTGTTTCCAGCCATTTTCTAAAACCCAAACAGAATAGTGTTAGATGCAAAAATCATAATAAAGGGGGAGTAACTTAAATATCTATCATCTTTGGTTTAATCTAATATCGTTACCATAGTTCTAGGACTATATCCTATACGTATACTTAACCTTAGGGGCATCCCTAGACATACCTTATAAATATCTCTAAGGATCTCACTAAAGTTCTCGCATCCTAGTTTCTAAAGGTTGACTAAACCTTTCCTCTGATACCAACTGTAGAGACCCGTATCCTGACGTACATGGACATTACATTACATTTGCGGAATACTTAGTACATAACAAAAACACCCACACAAGGATCGTAATAGTTTAGTGTCTTTGGAAACTCGGAATAAAATCATCTAATCGTGGGGAAAGATCTTCAACATCTCCCATAATGATCTTCCCTTTTTTTACCTAAAACCTTTCTTTATGTCCTGGGGAAAAGAAAACATAAAAGGGTGAGCTCAAATGCTCAGTAAGGATATACAAAAGAAATAAAAATCATATCATATCTTTTTGAAAATCATAACCTGCAAAAGAGATCATAAAATCTTAACACGGAACAAATCATAGAAGTGAAAATTATATCACCATAATCATAACATGAAACTTGAAACTTTGTGGCATACACACATAATCATAGAGGATCATTTCTTGTTAGTCAAGACTCATTGCCAAGACTATCTTAGTGGACAAAGTCCCTTTCTGAATCGAGTAACCCTCATTTCAGTCCTGTTTCACTGAACCGGTATAACCTACCATTTCAGCCATGTCTATCTCATGAGATATAAAATCTTTACCCAATGCATTGGAGTGAGATATAGGTCCCACCCATCTTATAATGAATCCTTTCTTATGTGTGCCACATAATCATAAATCATACATCATCGCATAACCCATGTAATAAAAATGGGATTCTTAAACAACATGACATCATAAAACAATTCATATAAGATAAAGGAATTCATAAAAATGTTTCCATCAAAACATAATCAAATCCATGTAATAATAGGGATAAAAACAGAACTCTTTTATTATCTTAGATGGAAAATAATTTTGATAAAACACTTGAACTTCATTCTTGAGGAAAACATTTTTCCTTTCATAACATGTCATAAAACATTAAAATAAAAGAAGTTGATTAAAAATAAACTTGAAAATTTGTAAAGGAAGCTTCTTGGAAATAATGTTTTAAAAATCCATTCATGCCGTATAAGTTAAAAAAATCATTCTTCGTACTTTTGTCGAAAAAGTCAAAATGTACCTCGTACGATAAACGACAAAAGATTCCTTTCATATCTTTTACTAAAAACTAACCAAAGGGTAAAATTGGATTTAAACCATTGTAGTTGGATGGAAATAATATTACATATTGAGGAAACATGGATGTGGATGATAAAATAAACCCCAGTAAATACTTACGAATAAACAATCTCGGATAAAAATGAGATTGTGATATTTCCCTTACCTTAGGTCCGACTTGCTTTGTAAGTGTCCGAACCTCCTGTATAATGATTTAAATCATGTTATTGACTTATTACAGAATCATATTCATTGTTATGATATCATATATGGTTCACTTATGACATTATATTACCCGTTCTTTTGTAAATTCCATGTTAAAGAAGCGTTTTGGGTAAAATCGTTTCATTTATCGTAGGTGTTTTGACTTGTTGTTCTTGACATCATTATTACTTATATCATGATTTACATACTTCCAGAATATAAAATATGATTTATATATCATATATATTCAGTATATATATATATAATAGGTAGATAAATAAAATGAAAAAACACCGTTCATGGAGACGGTAGTCCGTACGTACGCATGAACGCTGTTTTCCTTTCCTTATTGTCTTGAAATGGAAGTAAGTAGATGACATACATATGTAAATATATACATAAATCCAGTAGCTTTATAATGTAATATATTTCATTATTATTTCTTATATATACTTTATAATCATTCTTAAATGGTTAACATGGAGAATGAATCTCATCGCGTCGTGGAGACGGTAGTCCGTACGTACGCACGAGCGATGATATCATTTCTATAAATATTGAATTGAATTTGAGTGGATTATACAATATATCAGAATCAATATGATGTTGTAATAACTATGTATAGTTATTCTTTACACCATTATACCCATCCATGTAAGGTGGTGGTGGGAAATAGATTACACCACGGCGTGGAGACGGTATTCCGTACGTACGCACGCGCGGTGATTTCTTTTTCCGTAGGATGGATAGATGGTGAAATAGGGTTGTTTCATACTTATAATAACATATCAGTATATGAGTGATACTTATGTTATTACTTCATAATGAAACAACCTAAGAATAAGAAGTGGAAGAAGAAATAAAGATGAAAGAATTGGTAACGGTAATTACCTCTTCTTTGAAGTGCCTCTTTGAGACCTCCTCTTAGGGCACTAGAATTGGTCTTTGAGGAAGCCCAGAACCTCTAGGATGTTTCTAGGGAAGTGGATAAGGGATTTTGGCAGGGGTTGGCCGAGCTTGAGTGCTCAAATTGGTGTGAGGAGGAGAGGGAGGAGGTGTCCTTTTATAGGGGAGGAGAGGGGCACCTTAGGAATATCTCAAAATATTATTTTATATTAAAGTCAAAATCGGTTTATAATGGTTCCAAAGGGTCTTATTTCGAAGCTAAAGTGGGGATGGGTCGAAATCCTATCAACCAATAAGATTTAGACAAGTTTAGGGTATTATTTTAACCTTATCAATTAGATTTAACTCTAAGTTAAATAATTTAACTTTTACCATGTCTTTTTGTTTTCTTTCACTATATGGTTAATACACTTACTATAACATGCCAAAAGAACCCCAAATTGTTTATTACTAATATATATATCCTTATCTAAGTCATTTGGCCGAACCTTATATTTTTAGGAATAAAATAACAATTAATAATATAATATTTGATTTAAAAACTATTTTGTGTCAATTTTGACACTATTTGATATATGATTTTTGTGAGAGTCATAACAGAATTAAATGTTCGAACAAAGTTAATTAAATAAACATTAATATATCATAGTAACCTAGAAAATTAGTGGAATTCATAAAAAGTCTCAAATTACATTTATTTTGGTGTTTATAACATCAATTATGTCAATATTTCATTAATAAGATAATTATTGCATCATCATTGTGTCATAAATAAATTAAATTATTTAAAGTCTAAAAATTAAAAATAAAATACCATTATGTAGGAAATATTTTTATCTTTCTAATGAATATTTATAATCTAAAATCCACCATATATAACCCTATGTAACAATTGTTTTTCTAAAAGATATATGCTTGTGTCAATTTTGTATTCATTTTAACTTAATTAAAATAAAGCGTCATTATCACTTACAAGTGGATCAATGGGGTCCCAAAATCGACCCAAAGATGCCCATGGTAGACCATGTATCAACCAATGGGGTTAAGACACGTTTTAGGGTAATTTAATATTATTATAATATTATTGTTTAACCCTTATTTACCGGATTTACCCTTAACCATGGTAAATAAAATATTTACCGCAGTAATTATTCAAAATGTCTAAAAATAAAAGTTATCTATTTACACAATTTGAACATCCTGATTCCAAATATGGAATCCATTTTTCTAAATTCAAAACACAGAAGTGGCAGAAATTAATTTAAAATTAATTCCCGCTGTCAAAACAAAAAGCGTGTTTTTAAGAGATAATAACTATCAAAAGATTGACACTTGTTTATGTTCGGTTTAATTGTAAAATTGTGTCCAATGACCAACATTATATTAAGTGGTAAAAATATATTCTAAATATACTTTAAAACCATTCAATATTATAATTTAACCACATAATATATTACGATGAAAAAAGTTGTTTTTAATTAAAATATAGCGTGTTTTTACTATTCATTAAAATATGAAAGTTATCGGAAAAATATCAAAAATTGATCTAATGTAAATTTTTACATCCTGATTCAAAAGAAGAATATTATTTTGTCAAATTGAACATATAAACATGTCAAAAACTATATTTAATGTGGGTGCGCCATCAAAAGGCGGTAAAACTGCATTTTTTGAAAAATACTTATTTTACCCGAAAAATTTATTTTGTTCTTATACCATGTTCTAGAAATGTGTAAGATGAATAATAATGTTATAAAATTCAAAATTTAGTTAATACTATTCATAACGGCTAGTTCATGACAATATTATAATAATATAACATTGTTTATTAAAACCCGGTATTGCGTACAACACACGCTATCGAGGAAGGCCGTGATTGCGTGTAATGCAAGCCAAGTCAGGGTTGCGTGTTGTGAAAGAATCCTTCGTTGTTTCGTATAACAGAATCCAACCATATTTCATTTATACATTTAATATATATATATATATATATACTCAATGTTGCATAGAATAACTATTATCAAAATTGTGTGTAACACGGTCCAAGAATAGTGTTGCGTATACTACAAGCTAATACGGTGTTGCGTATAGCGCAAGGTAATCTTGGTGTAGAATACAACGCAAGACATTAATGAAATTAAAAGAATATTTTTCATAAAATCTCGAGGTGTTACATGGTTGTTAGGTTAATTTTTATTACCACATAATCAAATTTAATTTAGAATGGTTTTTTCATTTATGTATCATTTTTTAAGTCCATGTGAGTGTTATTTTTCTATTCAAAAATTAAATTTATAAATGGTGTCACTTAAAAACACCCTATGTGGTCTCACTTTTTGAGGTGGAAAAAACTCAAACAATAAGGTGAAAATGAGGAATTTTTAACATGAAAAATAATTATTGTAATTTAAAATTATAATGTTAATCGAACATGTGAAATGTACTATTTGAGTTATTCATGTTCATGTCATATAATGACTTGTCTATAAAATAATGTACTTGAACGCCTTCCATATGAAATGAGAAGACATGTATTCCATTGATGACCAATAATTTGAGAAGCAGTGGAAGTATTCATCAAAATAAATAAGATCCCTAAAAATAGGATATGTTACCTCACAACAAAATGTTATTGTAGATGGTAGAATGAACAATGAATGAAAGGAATATGAATGAATTTCTTACCAATTTGGATAAAAAAACAATGGTGATGGATTTGGTCATCAGATGAGGATCCTAGATGGGAGCCTACATTATAGGAAGATGGAAGAATCCCATTGCTAGGATAAGTTCTCCACATTGATGAGGAATAAAAAATATTCCATAACAATATATTAAGGTATAATAAAAATTGTTTTTTTACGTTTTTTATAGGTTACCATTTCACCACTAATATTTATAAATTGTGTTCCAAAAATGTGTGGAACGAATTTTTATATGGAACTATGGGTGTGGCCCAGGTTCAAGGATTGGAAAAACCATGTGCGCAATTTCTTCTAAATTAATTTAATCACATATCCCTGTGTCACAATTGTTATGATTAAACTCTCCATGTGTCCCTCTTTAATTTTTTTCAACTTCTAAAAGGTTGAGTTACATAGTTTGTAATAACTATGATCCATAGTTCATCATTGGAAAATTTCAATCTTCAGTCTCTATATTGGCCCGGGATACATCATAACCACTCTATATCATCTTGACCACACTACAGATATAAAATGAATGATTTTTAATGTAAATTAATTATCCACAACTCATATTAAAATATAAAATGTCACATCCTCAATTCATTAAAAATATAATCCACATGATCCCCTTTCGAGGGAGGTAAAAAATCACATGATAATTTTTTTTCTATAGATCATGTATGCCAGCCTATCTCCCAAGCCATATCATATAGAGAAACATGCATCCCTTAAAAGAGTACCAGATGAGCTGAAAATCATTAGAGATTATTATGTCAATAATAAATGATATATATATATATATATATGATTCTCCCCACTAGAAACATCATCATATATATTAATATCCTCACCATAAATTGAATGAAACAATTACGAATAATAATAACAAATCAATGATACATGGAATATGTTTCACATGTCCCAATAACCATGGTCGTAAATCCAACTGGTAGGCTATCAGACCAAAACTCTACATGATGATTAAAGGTCTATCATAGCATTATGATATCATGACTAGTATCTGATTTCTTGTATGAACCAATATATGAACGATTATAAATATAATAAATCACCCAACTTAATATATAGTAGTTGGACTAGATGATTATTATATGGATTCAGCCTATACTGAGTTGTAATCCTGATTTGTTGAATATGATTCACGTAATTTGATGTCTCTTGAATAATATGATGTACTAGTTCCACTTCCTCCACAATATCTAACTTATACATAGGTGAACAAAAAATCCTACCATACATGGCCTTGTCAGCAATCATATGAATACTTCCAAGAATAATGTTATTTATGCAAAAATTGATGAGTGGTGGGTGCATTTTCCATTTTACTCCTAAATCCTGGATTCATGCTTGATTCATGTTCTCTAACACTAGTATTGTATTGTCAGACTACCCATTGGGATGAGTGTGGTATGATGTACATAGAAAAAACTATAAACCCTTTACCATATATAACCAATTTTATAACCCCAATATATATTAACCATCACTATCCAACATGATAGAGTAGATAACACCTTGATTATTTACAATCAATAACATTTAATGTATCCCATGATCCTTTACTGAAAATGGATCCTCACTTAATGGAATGTGCATGAAAATGGTCAACCTTTTTATGATCAACCATATCTCAACACATTCTTAAGGCGATCATGCATTGTTTATTACAAAATATGTTGTCACGTCATCCCATTTCCTCTATGGAATTTATAGGGTGTCTAGATGTCCTACAAGATACTGGTTATTTTCCTTCACATTAAAATTGTTGGAAAACTATGTTATAATTCATAAAATCATCCTCAAATACATGTCGACTAATACTTCCCATGTTAATCATTATTCATCTTGGTAAATCCAACATTTTCTCTTAAACTGTGGCTAAAATTCTTGTATGGTTCTTTCATGATTGTATATGATCACAGAAACAAGCCCACACATGTGAAAAATATATTCATCTTTGATGACCTATCTAGATGTTGGGTCATCACATAATACAGTCTCCCTCAATACTAAAACATGATGATCATAACCATTCTTCATATTTACTAGTTCTTGAAGATAAGATGTCACTGCCAAATCTATAAAAACTGGTTTTGCATAATATTCCTAAACCTCTAGGTGCATCTCATAAAAATGGTCATGAGCTACCAATCACTATTTTCTTCTATTATGAACGGCTTCCATGTATTTTGGATTAGGGTTCCAGAAATTGTATTCCCTTCCCAGTTGTACAATATATCATATTTTTGAATGACTATAGGTATTCTACCCACCCACACATCCTAAGATCCATGTTATGGTGCATCGATTTGTATTTACAATGTTTTTTATATGTGTACATGTTGAAACACTTCCCAGATATATAATACCACTAACATCATAGATCATCATCTACGGATCCCGCCTCAAGGTTGTGTGTAGGGTAACTCCACATGTGAGGTCTCAATTGGAAGGCCATGTACTCTAGAACTCAATATCAATACATTAAAAATATTCTTATAAGAATTTTAAATTAATAATAATAGATTTTGTAGCATCTTCTAGGAGATAGGATAATTAGGATCGGTGATATAGTTATTCTTCCGTTTGATCCAGAAGAATACCTCTTTGGATTTCAAATATAAGAACATTAGGCCCATTTTATTCATGAAATTGATAGGTTATACTAGGAGTGATATTTCCTAAATAAAAATAATATAGCACCCAACCATCCCTATGAATAGATATACATCAAACAAATTCATTTCATGATCCCATTAAATGATAGAGCTCATCTTATTTATGTCCAAAAATATTCCTACCTTTTAGATGATGTGGCCTATGAAGTGAATCATATTGACAAAAAATTTGGAATTTTTTTATCTTAGTATATAGATGGTGATTCATCTATGTATTCAATATGAAATTGTGATGTTTTCATTAGTTGTGTTGAGTACCAGAATGCATCAAGAGGTTCCACTAGCAACTTATTATTCTCATATATCTCTATAGGATCCATAATAAATTGAGTAATTAACACTTGTGCTACTCCTAAAACATGATCAATGGTGAAATACATCTGCCACAAAGGTTTCTACATAGAAAATTAATCATGGATGACATCTATAAAATTATTCACCATATGAGGGAATGTTATACGCAGCATTCCCTGATCCCTCATTGGTATAATAATCGTATTGGTTACCATTCCTCTCATCCAATGATTCTCATTTCTATCTCAACGAGAAAGGTTATCCCATTATCCAATATGAAAATAGGTAATACTATTAAGTGATTTAAAGGACACCATCCAATTATAGAAATCAAATTAAGCATTATAGGATTATAACAAGTCAATTCCATGTATAACATGGATTCATGTTATCTCATTTGAAAAGAGATTACACAAGAGTTAGTACCCACTTATCTCATGGGGGAAGCCTTTACACTGGTGTAATATCCTAGAAGAACACCAATGGTGTATCCAGATTCATAAAACCTCAAATGTAATCAATTTTTATCACATAAATTTGACTATTTAAATATAAATTATGGAGTGTGATGATCATGTGTTAAATAATAATGATAATAAGGTGTATTTTACAATTAAATTATATCTAATTATATTAGACCTAACAATATTATCATTGGTATTTGGCCTCACTGCATTGATATGGTTCAATCAACAACATTGAGATAAAACTATGCTACTTGGTGATGTTCTTCTATATAATTATTGAATATCAAGATCCCATATACCACATCAACATCCACATCCTCAGCGAAAATTCCTAGTATTACTCTAGTTACCAACCTAGATATGTGGTACTGAACTTGGTCATGATGTAATTATTAATATTAACCCTATCAAACTTGGATTATATTATAATTACCTTTAGAACTATTTATGATTCCCAAACATACACTAGAATCAGTTCTAAATGGGTTCATGGGACCCTGTGGATTCTTATTCTCTAGTTTTCCACACTAGTGTGACACAATGTAAATTTTAGTACATTAAATTTTTCTATTACTACCCCAACCTAAATACTTGAAGTGATGCTTATTTCCTCTCATGAAACCACATCCTTGTATCATCATGTAATAATCCTAGAATAAATTTTTAGCACCATTCATGATTTTCTTAGTGATGATGGCCTGATTCAAAATATAAAAATTGGTGGTCAATCCAAATAAATTACGCCACAATTGAAATAAACATAAAATTAAATTTTTGAATCACCTCACTATCCTCATCTCATCAAAATTATGTGGTAGTGGGATGTTTTTATGTCAGATATAACAATATGTATATTCCATCACATATATAGCATCATAATGTACATTTATATTATAATAAATTTAGTATTATTTTATAGAATGAGGGATGATATCTTCCCAGAAGGATGTAAGTATTTCTACTCATAACATGCACTTATGATGACCAGACTGGCTGATAACATCGAACCAATGCTTATTATAAGACCAAATATTATTTATTTCACGATTAAAACTATTCTATGTTGGTGTATCCAAATTTCATAATATTTGTAACAAGTCATGAGGCCATCACTCAGAGTCTTGGGGAGCCCACCCCTAATATGGAATCATGATTATACTGGTGATAGTTTCACATAAACATTAGAAATTGTAGGGGAAGTCCATGAAGATACTCGAATAGAATGCATAAATTATAAGAATCCCTCGCAAAATATAACATTTATTTCCATATTAGTATGAATAAGAGGTGCCTCTAATGGAACAATAATTGGTATATACTTTTTGATGTTGGTGGACTACCTATTAAGCATGATCATCTCCACCTTTATGACAGAAAAGTCAATGAAATCGTGGTGGAATAATTCTATAATTTCCAAAATAATTTCTCATAACTGATTCAATTAAAATATCTATCATGCATGTAAGAAAACAATTTCAAAATATCCATTTTATAAATGGTACACACATCTCTTCCTTCCCCTAATTCCATATATTAGTTGTAAGAAATATCCCAATAGTACAGATGATATAAAACATACATCCCAATTATATGGTTTGGTGAGGTTCAATGTCTCACATCACACTGTACATAACCAAATATATATCGACTAGATTTTATTTTATAATGGAAAACACCATTTACATTGAAATTGGAATCCCCATTTAATCCTTAACATTCTATTTAAAGGAATAGATTCAATTATGATTTTTCACATCAAATGTATACCGAAATCAAATTCTATTTAGATGCATAAACATTACCAATTTTTAGTGGCCCATAATATTTATAATTTTTAATTGGAACATTGTGGGTGCGAAAATAAGTGTCCCAGGATATATCGGGTAAGGTTCAAATGGTTGTGATGGAATCTAATCTCAAACATCACTAAAAACCAATCAAAGGGTCTATCTCATGATGCTCTTACATAGAGGTTTTTTGGAAGCACGAATCGTGATGCACGGACTGAGCACAATGTTACTCTGACACCCTTCACACCTGCTGTGAAGTATCATGGTGGAAAACCACATAAGTTGACCCCCACCGCGAATGTTGTGGGGGAAGATGATGGAATGTTCGTTGAGTCCGATAGATCTATGTTCTTTCATGGACCTCCCATTTTCTTCATGGAGTGTATTCGAGAATTGTGACCCCATTTCTTATAAATATTCATCTCATGCACCCCCATGCCCCCTTGAAAACATGGTTATGAGATAAGTCAACATCGAATCTCCCATATTGTGAAGCTCTCAATCACTTTGAACCACCAAGAATAATGGATCATCCATGGTACATTAGCAGCATTATCCACCCATTTCCTTGTTCAAATTTTTTATTTCTGAGGGTAATTATTCCTTTAATGGTGTCCTATGCATTAAATGAATGAAAGAGACTAGTTGAACTTGAGGATTCATGGATAATTAAACCTAAATGAGTTACTCTTCCATTGATCAATGAATCAATTCTTAGGTTGGGTCCCCTTGCATCACGAATATTATTCCCTCATGAATACCCAATTCTTCATGAAGTATTTGTTATTTGTGAGGTCATTCTGCATGAGTAACCTTGGTTCATGAGAAACTCTTTGATGCGTCCCTAAATTATTCTAGGATTTTATTTGTAGGACCATAGTGTGGTTTCCCTAGTTGAATTTCCTGACCTATTACTTTTTGGAATAGGTATTCTAATCACCCTGGAATTTTGGCACAGGGACACAATAGTGGATCCTTCAGTCGACCACTACTCCAAAAATTCCTTTCAGGCATTACTGATGCCTTCCCTTCCCTTTTTGTGGGTGGAAATCTATTATGTATTTCCATGGGGGGGGGGAGAGTCCTCCCTATATGAGGTTTAGGAGGTTCGACCACCAAGACCCAACATCATCAGCACATGATGTTAAACTATAGTCTCATCACATGTAGTGAACATGGGGTGACATGCATGGGAATTATTAATTCCTACTCATCTCCATTTGAGTGATGGAATTATATCCACCTCACATTGGATGATTTCCACATCAGGTGTCTTCTATATGTAATCCCCACACCCTCACTCGTGGATGAATCATTCACAAAATGATCATTTAGTCTAATTTTATGTATTGTTTCCCACTCTGTGTATGACCCACATGGGCATATAGGTTAGTAGTGATTGTTACATTAATTGTTCCATAATCTTAATGGATTATTCCTCATTCCCCCTTTTGATGTATCCGAATTTTGATCAATGTCTTCTATACAGGGTACGTAGGAGGCCACCATGATGTTCAATCTGAACCAAGGGTAAAATCATGTGGTTCCATCTAGGTATGTACCCTCAGGATGAGAAATCATTCTTTTATGATACACATTCCATTAGATCCATCTCTAAAACTTTTTTTGACCCATCTGACATCACACTTTTCATCAATCATCCACTGTTAATTTACCCTGGGACTCCATTATAGCAATAATATCTTGAAATTCAACCACAGTCCTTATTTCAATTATGGAAACCTTATTAGATGACCTAAGCCCACATTCTATGTATCTAGTACCTACACATGAATATTCTCCCAATCATGTTTTTGGGCTACTAACCAGGAATTAGCCCCCTTATGTCCTCTGGCAGCTAGCCCTGTTTATTCACCATCATGTCTCGAGGTAGATGTCCATGTGCAATACCCAATTCCATGAATCCTTCATGAAATACATAGTATTTTTTATATATCTTCTACATTGGGTACATAGGAAGCATCCCGTAGGTTTAATCATGTCATCCATTCCCATCATATTCTTTCCATCATATCTACATTTATCGGGAGGATCATGCCCAATCCTTGAGGTTCTACATCATTCGGGATCCCATCCATGCAATCTATTCTCATTGGACACATTATTATTTGTCTCATCTCCACATATTATCTATGAATACTACGATCTCTATCTCCTAAATATGGTAGGTCTAAATCCACCCTCAGCATCATGTTTTTCACCAATCAATGTCCATCAATACCATCAATTACATATCTTACAATTCATCCATGTCAATCATGATTCTTACCAATGTCATATCATTGAGATCATGATTCCATTTGGGATGATAACTGCGCATAAGCCCAGTCATGTATCTAAGATTCTATCCATGTATACGACCCGGAATGTATCTCAACTACTAACCATTCATAATACCCATCATTTCTCCAGGTAGACAACCATGTGTATGACCTAGAATGCCTCTAAAAAACCATCCATGTGTGTGAATAGATTCTATAAACCATTTTGGACCTATATAGACATTGATCACTATATTATACACATGGTACATGGGAATACTCCCTCATTTTGAATCCCATCATCCATTCACATCCCATTCTACCCCTCTAGTTTTCATGTCTCAGAAAGATCATTCCTAATCCCAAAGATTGTATTTTTTTCAGGTTTCTATTTAATTTTTCCTTTCTCATAGTTCTCCTTATCAGGCTTCCCATCGACCCATCTGAACAACATGGACATCGATCCCAATAATCTAAATAGAGTACAAAGGAATCCTATCTAATGATCAATCCCATCACCCCTCACACTCCATCAATCCAATCAATTCCATATCATACACTTAATCAATATCCTTCAAGATTCATTCTCGAGTCTCCAAATATCGGTGAGATAATGTCTTCTATTTTGGCCATCTTAGTATAGAAGCCCCATACACTCCATCACAACCCCCAATAGAACCATGGATTCAAACAATACATAATCCCTGCACAATCCATATTCATCTATCCGAGAGAGATCCCTTTGAAAAGGTAATATTGAATTGTGTAATCCCCCACTTCATTACCCTTTAAATCTACATGTATTTTGATCCCAGTCTTTTATATAGGTTATATAGGAATCCTCCCTAATGATCAATATAATCCAATAGTAAACCTTGGTTTCCCCCTTTATATAGTGAAATTTCCAGATCCTACATAAGTGGTGTCAAGATAATCCTTCATTATGGGAAAACAACTCTTTATGAGACACACCATACCATGTATGCTCTTAATGGGGGTTCGGATCCAGCCATCTGGTAAACCATCCATGTGTTCCCTCATCAATGTGAAACACTCTTATCTGCCTCCATGAGAAATTCTAAATGATATCACCCCATCTCTATAAGATTTTAAACTCGAGGCCTAAAAAATTATAACCATATGATTCCTGGGGAATCCCTTAGAAGTCATCCCCTAGAATAAAATACCATGTGATCACCATAGTATTCATCGAGTACAACCCCGTTGAGAGTCCATATAATGATGACATGTACAGGTGTTCTAGTGTTCCAGCATCAGGACATGCTACTAATACTCTACATGACAACTCTCCTAACCAATGGTTGCTACCATGACTATGTATGTTGGAATGCCCAAAAATAGGCATCATAATTAACATTCTTCCGAAATGAAATGGCAACAGGAAGAAGTTTAACGAAATATGACTCATATATATTTGGGTGAACCGGACTAGGTGATGAATTCCAAGGAGTTATCCCATGAAGGAGGAAACTGCATACCATCTATCTATTTTGATAACGATTATTACATCACCAAAAAAGTGATTAATGTTTACCACCAATGGAAATCAAGAATGTAGGGAAAAATTTGTTTCCAGTGAATGAGTAGGAATTACCAAGAGAAAATTGTCAGAAGTATAATTAGTGAACCCATCATGAATAAAGTCTCCTAAATGTGGGTTTATGTAGCATTATTGTCAAAAATTAAATATATTTTCATGTTACCACATCCAAATATACAGTGTTACATACCACTATAAAATGGTGGTATCGTAATGGAACTCACCAATAGTTGGGGAAGTTGAACATTGAGCATCTTGTTTCCATCACTATTAGAGTGGAATCTTCTCCCCTACCAATATACATTGAATGATTTAGGGGAATTGTAAATTTCATTCCTCAAATCCATAATGATAGATAAATATTTCTACTTTTGAAGACACACTCTATAGGATACCTCTCACCCAATGCACGTAGATGCATGGGGAGGAGAAATGTCGATGCAGTAATCCTGCATGACCTGGCCTCCAAGATATTATCCAAAACATCATGAACTTATAGATTCCAGACTCCCCATCTCAGCCATGTGTATTATCCATCATAGTTTGATGGAAAACCTCATATGATAGTATATGTAGGAGGGACTCATTCTAATATAGGACAAGGCCTTCCAAGACCTGTTTGCCTTTGCGCATCACCATCATCACCTGCCCCAATGGCTAAATAAGAGATGATACTTCCCACTTTGACTTCCAACTATGTCGAGAGTCTATCTTCAATGTACTACTTTGAATAACTCCCCAACATCCAAGATGTTGGGAATTCCCAAGTCATCTAGTGACAATTTCTAACTAAGAGATGACAAGGAGGGCTCCCACAAGGAGGGATCAATGCCACTAGAAAATATTTTTTCAGGCCGAGGACAGGGTGTAAAATATCCATTATTTTATATCCTCATTGTGGATCACCCGACATCAGTGTTGGGCTCAGGATCAATAAGATATCTATTAGGGTGCATCATCTTCAAAATCTCTAGTGTCCCTAGACACCCCATGAGAACACATCCATGTACCTACTACTACAGAGTGATAAAACCATGATTCCCAGTCTGGATTGATCCATTAACTCCCACAAGATGGTTTGACTCTTTAAGCTTCATGAATCCCCAAAATTCATTATGTGCGAGACCATGATGATGATATTCAGCATAAATTCCCTTCCCAAGGAATCACAATCCCGTGAAGATGTCCTCCCCTATCTCACAAACAACATGGAACTCTTCCCCATGTTACTAGAATCAAACAAAGTGTTGTTCCTACATTCCGTGTTGATTTTCAGTATGGTGCTCCCTCTTACATATGGTTCCTGATATAGAGGTCCTCCTTGTGTCTCCAACCATAGATGTGAAGGCCCTCCTCATGTCCTACCCATCTCTAGTGGAGATCCCCTCCACCCCAAATAAAACCAATGTGGAGTTCCTCCCCATTCCATCCCTAATCAATACGTAGTCCCTCCTCATTCTATCATCAATCCACAGAGAGTTCATCCCTATGTTTTGCTTCATAAGTGTAATAGTCCTCCTCAAACATCGACCCAACAATGAAGACGTCCTCCCCAATCTACTAAAACCAACATTTATGTATTACCAATGATTAAAATGACTATATAGAGGGGTCCTCCTTGATACATCATTTTCCATCTACATGAAGGTCCCCCTCTCGATAGCCATAGATAGAGTAGAGGGATTCCCCAATTTAAAAACAACTGATTTGGATGTCCTGCCCACACCCTGAAAATCAAATTTGAGGACCTCCCTGTGCATCCTGTGGCTAGTACGGAGGTCATCCCATTATATTGTTCGACATATTCCAATGTTCACCTCCCACATCGACTTTCAAAATAGAATTCCCTCCCCAAATCAAAAAGAACTAGTAGCATGATAGTCCACCTCATCATGAAAAAGTTCCCTAAATTGATTAATTGTCCTTGTAAAGATTGGAAACCTATTACCATAAAATAAAGAACATTGGGAAGTGTCATGTTGTCATCAATCAAGTCACCTTTGCTATCTTCAAATCCAAATGGGACCGAAAGGGGAATCAAATCCCCCATTTTTCTACATTTGTGTATAGGAAATGAGTCAAAACGGTTAATAGACTCATCCCATATGGTGACATGAAGAAGATCCAGGAATCCCTTCACCGATATATGAATGTGGTGGATGATTTGTCTATATTACACATTATTTAGGTGTGAACATCTATATCATCACCAACATCAATATATATATATATAAACCTGAGATGACATAGATTATTTCTATGATATAATAGAATGTGAGTACCAAGTGGATCTGTATATGAATATATATTGTAGCACATATGAGATAGTAGTCAGTACCCCTTCCTATAGGGACATGTTTTTTCAATTTCCACCCCCTATGAGAGAGCACCAAGTGTGTCATGATCTGTTAGTTCATGAAATTGTCTCTCCAATGGCTAGTCAACCATCAAAATTCTAAATAACTATTCAATTCCATACTTCTCAACTAGTGTCGATCAGAGAGTGGTATATCCAATGAAAATTTTCCATTTCTATGAAGGGAATCTTGCGGGACACTCTCACCACCGACTAGCTGTAAAAAAAATTGTCTTCATTTAGTTCTTGACATAGATATTATGGAGTCTCTCAATGAGGAAGAGGTCTTGTGCATCTGTTAGACCATATAGTTGACATATGTCTGCCTCTATAACCATCAGTTGGTCTACCTAAAGAATCAAGATGACATTGATGATATCATCCATCAATGTCGTATGTTAGATTTAGCTTCACTTTCGGCAGCATAACAACCTACATCACCTGGTCATCATTGAATCCTTCAATTATAATGCATCCAAAGCTTCACAGTTCCCAATCAAATCATTGAAGAATAATCCACACACATGTTAGTCCATGTATGGGGTACGTACACTACTCTCCACTATACTATCATCATGAAGAATTGGTATTTACTTGGAGATAATGAGATAACTCCATGTGTTGTCATGATGAATGTGATGGATTCCATTCCACCCATGGAAGGGGAGATTTGTGTAAAGGATGATGATGAGAATCTTCCAAATAGAGTGGATCAACATTTCATTAACCCTTTTAAAATTATCACTCACCTTCAAAGGAATACTCTTGTCTTAGAAGATCCCTTTACATTGTACCCATTTTGATGGAATAATAATAATGTTAAGAGAGATAAAACGCCATCTGGTCTTCCTATTTCCATCAAAAATTCAGTCGATAATCCCACAATCACCAATCTACACCAACAAATGAAAGAACATCACATGAAAAATAATTATTTTTATGCTAAGAGGCATCTAGATCATGATGATTTATGACATGATTATACTCATCCTCCACCATCTCAGCTGGGGAATCCATAGATCATTCTTATCTAGTTTCTCCCACTCAAACCTAGTGATCCTGCACAACCATCCAAAAAAAGATCTATATAATATTTAATGTGAGCATGATATATGTCACCAAATCAATATAAAAATAATTTGAATCCTCCTTGTGATCTGTGTCAAGCTATTCCACAAGATTCCCCACATGTCTCTCTACATGCCATTCTTCTTGACACTCCAAAGGCCATTGTACAGGTTGTTCTTTGAGTAGTCGATCATCTATATCATGTTGAAGAGTGCATCAATGCAATGATTTTTATATATCTGAATCCATACTAGAATAATCTCCATAAAATGGAATATCTTCTCTCACTACAGCTCTTCACGACCTTATGACATGATTGGGGGAAAACCCACATGATTGAAATCCATATATGTTGTGGGTGGATGACATGAGATCACCCCCAACATTTAAGAATCCACCCCACCCCCACCCAAATGGGATGGGAACCCAAATTTATTATTTGAACAACTTCATCTCGAGATGTTGGACCATGTTGGGAACTCCATAGTAGTAGGAGGCCACTAAACTCTCATGTTTTGTGTAGATGTTGGAAGGGAATGTGCTCATCTAGTGCATCCAAATTCTAAATTGGTCAGTTACAGATTGAGAATAACTTTTCATTTAGTTTCTCTATAAATTTATTTCTACCACCTATTAATATTTGTATTTCATAACTCATCATGTACAATGAATGAAAAGATAAAAATATAATAAACATCATTTCCATGTTGAAAGGCCTCACATATTCCATTGACATGCATATTTCTCTAGAGATGTTATTGACTGTGTGTTTCAGTAATTTTAATAGTGAATTGGTCCCCACCTTCACTAATCAGAATTTACCCAGTGGATTCCTAAATTTTCCAAACATGGATCAACACCTAGAAAAATACTTATAGTACGAAAAACAATGAACTTCTTTTTCTTCATCTAATCCATGCATAAAAATCCTCTAAAATTGAGACGGTCGATGCGGTTCATGGAGGGGCCCTAAAACCGCTATATTTGTATCATATAAATACAATTTAAGTATCTATATATTGAAAAAAACAACCTCATCATGGTCGGCTCATCACCATCTGAATTGGAAGCCTCCTCCGCAGCAAGCCGCAACACCCAGATTAGAGAATTTGGTTCTGAATCCACTTCTTTTACCACATCCTCTCCAATGACTTCTTCCAGGGGTTCCCCCTCTGGAAAAGAGAAACCAGACCTATTCTTTCTTTGTCGACAATGTTCTTGGTTATTTATGCATCACATTGAATTAAGGAGTATGAAGATCCCTAAATATAGAAATTATGAGGAGGGAAAATTCAATAACCATCCTCATTACTATCCTTACCAAAAAGTTTGTGGTCATACCATGATGACGTACTATGATATCAAGGTGTAGATCCAGAACTAGATGTACAGTGGTGTGATCATGTAGGGAGAACACCTAGTTCAGGTGACAGATATATCTGTTCTGCCCAATAGTGACATTGAGGGTTTTGGAAAATTGTTGCAAGTCTCCAGCTACATGACTCTGAAGTATGATGACTAGTTTTCTAATAATGAAGTTTCTCATGACCATGGAATCATTTCTATCTTCTTACATTATTTTAAACCTCTAGATTTCAGTGAACATTCTCGAGTATCCACTTTTGCAACGAACTCTCATTCCAAAATGTATCAGAAGAGAAGTTGTCGATGATTCAAGGGAGATAGATTCCCCCACTAATGTTGAATATGTCTTGTAAACTAAGTGAATTTGTTCTACCAAAAATTGGTATCACCCACAGGGTAATTCAAAAAATGTAAGAATATTTTGATGATAATCAGGACTGTGTGTATGTGAATACCATAAAACTAATGGGTGCGTACATTTTCTTTGATAATGAGGAGAATTAGGAAAGCCTTCAAAATTTACCTAATTGACACCATCAAAGAAGAATATGGGGATAAGAAAGACCTTGGAATGCTCAGTTCATTTCTATAATCCAGGCCATGCATGCCACTAAGAGCATATAATAAGTGTTATGTAGAGATCATTGGGAAAAGCCTTTCATTCCCACTTCACCAGTTCTACCCACTCCATTGACAGTACTCATTGAGCATTTAGAACCTTCATGATCATATCATGATAAGTGATGTTAAGTAGGGTCTCATTCATTCAGTAGTAATCCAATTGTGATTCTTTTAATCCATTTAGAGTTATAGAATGTTTCTAACACCAACCCAAATCGTATGGTTCTTCCCACGACACCCACCATTCATGATACTACTGAACAACCCCACACAAAACAAATGTGCATCTTTCACCTACATATGATTTGGTGAGGCATCTCTCCAGTATTCCTACCAATCATTAAATAATTACGGCTCTATTTCTATAATAATAAATTATATTATCCCATTAATAAGCCTTTTAGAATCCTTTTAGACCCCCCTATAGTTTGAAAATATGTTTATGTAGTTCGATTCATTCCATAGGGATTATGTTGAGTAGTTAGAGTGTCTGATAATCATCTATTTCTCCAGAGAAAATGATTGTACACTCATGTAGGGGAATTTTCCATTATTGTACATAACTAACCAATTCATTTTTGTATTGGTCCATATTTGTCTTATTGGAACATGTTTTGGGATCAATTCCATATTGACTTGGATTCTCTTCTGGCTGGGTCAATATTAGGTCATCTAAGTCGAATACCCAGAGAGGGGGGTGAATCATGGTATAATAGTTTAAAATTTATACCAATCTAGATCTTGTTGAATTGTTATAAAAAACCCAATTCTCTCTTCCTCCCATAAAAATATATAAACATATATAAAATCATGCACATGATACATCAATTTTTACTAGGTTCACCCTAACATGGATACATCCAAGGAGCATACAACAGTGATGTATCGATGTACCAAATTCACTATGGCACACTACCAATAGTGATTACAATGTTCGTGCTAGATATTCTAGGCACAGTCTGAATTCCATTACAAATTTTAGGGTCTACTCAATACAATCCCAAGGGTTACTCACTAGGCCTCTTTCTATGGCTCACTGCCAGTAGAATGGGTCACGATTATCCTCTTTCTTCGCTCACTACTCTTGGAAAAAATCCCAGTCACTGTTTATATAATTTTGGTTTAAACACATTTTATTGAAATGTAGGTCCATTATTTTTCATGAAAACTTGTGTCTTAATGTTTCAATAGATACTCCGTTAAAGTTCCTTTTTAACCTTTAGATTAATTCCACCTTCTCATGTACTGCTAGGTAAGAAAGAATACTTTTGCAAACTAATTTGAAGATGTTTCAAGCTACTTAGGGAAAATCGAGAAACACGGTCCTCTCCTGCATACTGAGTACCAAACATGGTACATGGGACACCTTATTCATGTACCACTTATACTACCATGAACATCATTTTGTCTGTGGACTGCCTCCGCGATCGCGTACTGCTACCGCGTACCGATTCCGCAAATCTCTTCTACGAAACCCCTCCTTTTTGCGAACCGTTCTCTATTCACAAACTATATTTGCATCTACATACAGAAGCTTTCCATTAACATATTTCTTTCAGAATTATTTCTCTAGTGTATAGGAGATTCCTCCTCTGCGTACCAAGACAAATCATTCTATGTACCATACATCCTCTTCCGCATACTGGACTTCCTTTGTGGTTTAAGAATCTCTGAAAACACCTTCAGCACAGACCACTATAGAACATTTTAAAATTCCCAAAGAAAAATATTTTTATAATGATGTTAAATATAAAAATAAATCAATGGTATTAGAATTTCCTATATCTTAAAAAATACCCTCTTAATCTGCTAAATCAAGATTTATCGAATCATCAATCCATCCATCACTGTTTACTAATCCTTCTACCTCCGTGAACAGAAATACATACATGAACAATTTTCTTATGCACAATGCATACTTCCTTTGATCCTACATGGTCGATCTCCTCCATCTACTTCATCCCATTTTCATTCCACACCGCTGCTCAGCAACGAACCGGGTTCGGTTTTGTGAACTGAACCCTCTTACAGTTTCCACTGCTCTACATACAGTTCTCATAACATGGATTTTAAGGCCTAAAAATTTTGGAAAACACTAAGAAACTACGCCACCTTAAAAAAATGTCTTTGGAAAAAACCAATCATACGCGCTTGTTGTCATCTAGGTTTGTCAACAGACCCAACTATACCCAAAAATTAATGATAGGGTTTCTTGAGGAATTTTTTCCGAACAATCTCCACATTAGGGTCTGTGGAAAACTCTTTTTATAATAATTCATTCACACATTGATACCTCATTAAAAGTTCTTCCTGCTTCAATTGTCATTCGCTTCATGCAGTCAGGATAGTAATCAAGGATTTAGTCAAAATATACTATAAGCCAACAAGTTCCATGCTCGGTGTGAGAAACAAGAGTATAATGATATGTTCATCAATGATTCACTTATTTGGTAATCCCCAATTTCTGATACCATACTGTTGCACTGATACCAATGAAAATATTTTATCACAAACCTCAGCCATCATGACAAATAATCATTGATCGATAAATACTAGCATCATTAGATTTAATTCTCCCTCTATATTATAGCTCTTCCAAATAGCTTCATCGCAGATTCAACTCCCCCTATCTCACTGCTCCACTTAATAGCTTCTCCCCATGGCTTTTCCCCCCCTAGAAGTTACACTCCCCCATGTCAATGAACCCGAAGGGTATATCAAGGTTTTCTGCAATAGGGTAAAGAACACCTACTAGCACATTAGGGAAGGAAAAATCTTACCTCTGGGTGTGGGGAACCATAACCACACTTTTTCATGTGCGGGAATTCAACTCGATACCTAGATCTAGTAGATGTCATTCAAATTATTCTTTGGGAAAGGCCTTTGTCAGAATTTCTACAACTTGTTGTTCTGTAGGTACATACTCCAACTTCACAAGCCCTTGATCCAAAATCTCCTTGATAAAATGATATTTGAATTCAATGAGTATTGTATTTTAGTGATAGACATGATTTTTTCTATAATTTATTGCACATGAATTATCACAATGGATTCTGATCAGATTTTTCACTTCAATTCTGATATCTTTAAGTTGCTACTTCATCCATAATAGATTCATACTATCTTGAGTAGTTGTAATGTATTCTGATTATGTGGTAAATAATAAAATGAAATAATATTTCATTCTTAACTAATAAATACACAACCATCCAAGATAAAAATCACCTCCTAGTGTTGACTTCATGTCATCTTCTGAATCAGCCCAATATGCATATGTATATCCCAATAACATTCGATGATATTTTTCATGATACATTAGGCCAAAATCAAATGTTCCTGTGTATACCAATGAATTCATTTTATTGTAATCATAATATTTTATTTTGGATTACTTTCATACCTTGATGACTGGAATGTAGAAAATAAAATATCTAGCCTTCTTATTGTCAGGTACAATTGACATCCAATGATTTCCATGTATTCTGTGATATTAATTGGCTTGCTTTCTTCACCTCCTGATAGTTTCAACCGGGTAGAAACCAGAGTCTTCATCTCTTTATAATTATCCATTCTAACCATTCTCAAATCCCCATTGGAATATTTATATTGCAAATTAAAATTTCCATTCCTACCTTTCTTCACCTGTAATACAAGGAAAATTTAAGATCTCTAATCATCGACGTTTTGAATTCACTTTTCATGAATTCAAAAAAAAAATCTACATTGTGCTTCATCTAATCCACCAAAGATTATTTCATCGACATAAACTACCCCCATTATCCTTTGACTACTGCCATTGTTGTATTAAAAATATTAATCAACCCATCGACACTGAAAACGAAAGATTCATTAGAAACTAATAAAAACCTGAATAACATTCTATTAGTACTTTCTTCAAACCATATAAATACCTCTTTAGTAGAAAAAATTTGTTCTCATCTTCCTGAATGAGAAAAACATCTAGTTTCCCAATGTAGACATATTTTTCTAGAACCCCATTTATAAATTCTGACTTGACATCCATCTTGCATACTTTAGACTTTCATTGCACAATTATAGCAAGGAAAATTTTAATTTTCTCTGACCTTGAAACATGTGTCATTATTTCAACGGCATATATACTCTCTGTTGGGAGTACCCTTGGCACAAAAGTCATGCAATTTTTTGAATCAAAAGACCATATTCATTCATTTTGGTGCAGAAGACCCATTTTGTCCCTATGAATTTTTTTGTCTTCTGGTCTCGAAATAATTTCCCATGATTAATTCTTCTCAATTTTTTCTAGATCTTCATTCATTTGCTAAACCAAATTCGAATCTCCAGCTTCACCATCAATGTATTTAGGCTCCACCTGTGATAAGTTTGATGCTTGTTAAAGAGACTTCATAATTATTATATGCAAGGGTGTTTTCTGATCACCAATTTTATTCTACCTACCAATTTAAGCTCTTCTTGTTCGACTCTAGGAAGAAATTGATTTATTATCATCATATGAGTCCTCTTCTAAATCCATCTATAGAGCTTGAGTGTCTCCTGATCTGCTAATATCTTAATCTCTATCCTCCTGAGTATGACCATGTATTTGATGAAGATTCTATTCATTTTATATAATAGTCAGATCCTGACTTTTAACTATCTTTCCCAACTACTTATTAAATAATTTGTCTTCTTTTCTTTTATTTGAGTCTCTACGAAATTTCCCTTCATCCCCCCATGATTCAAATTACCTATGTTTCACCTTATTGAGAATGAAACATTTACTTCTAAATATTGGAAAGTACATTAATGATGGATTCTTTCCATACCATAACCCATATGCAGTCTTCTCATATTTTAAAAAACATAAATCACTATTTTATGTGTATACTAATTTCATCACTACTTTATTCCAAAATCTATCCTGAAGGTTTTTCTCAATGAGCATTATTCTGGCATTGTTGTTGACAATCCGATTTCTTCTCTAACCAAATCCATTATGTTGTGGAGATCTTACTACTGAAACATTATGTCTAATCCCATGTTTTTCAAAATAATCCTCTACTTGTCATTTCTTGAACTTGGTTCCATTATCTGTTCGAATTTTCCCAATTTTCTGGCCAAGTATATTTTCACATTCCCATCAATATCTTTTAATGAAACATAACACTTCTGATTTTCTGTGATTATTGAAACTCATTCCATTATTCTCAATTCATCAATGAATAGAACAAAATATATCCTCCAATCAGTAGCCCTTAGTGATATTGGACCACACATATCAATATGCACCTCTATAAGAAATCTTGTTGAGTTGTACTACTTTTTCTTATATGTGTTCTGAATGATCTTCCCCTACAGGTAGGCATCGCACGTATGAGTAAGATCTCATGATAGTCTAGAAAGATTTTGATCCATATCTTATTTAAGCAGATCTTCCAGGGAATCTTGGCTACTATTACCATGATGCGTATTCCCTAACTTTTTTTTCATCCATATACGGAAAGCACATATCTTTAACTACACTCACAGGGTAGAGATTCCCTATCATATGCTTTCCTTGCAGCACAAAATCACCATTTTTTCCATGATGATACATAATTTCTTGAAAAAACATATTGCATGTCCTGAGTCACGTAGATGACTGACACTAAGCTTGTTGTGACTAAGCCCCTCAACAGCCAATACATCTACTTATCTAATGTCTTTTCATCCAAACTTATCTTTTACAGACCCAATAATTTTCAAGACCTCACCATTACCAAATATAACAAATGTTATTTATCATAAATGATTACATATACTATATTCTCATTTCCTATCATATGGGAAGTGTATCCACTATCAATTATCCATATTCTTGTGAGATCTGATTCCTTGAACAAATTTACTGCAACCACGTCCAGCTCGGTCCTTTTCTTTTTCACCAACATATTTGAATTCATACCTAACATGGAATGATCATCTTGATCTTCCTCAGTATATGATGTACTATTTTCAACCTACTGAGTTAAAAATCGTTTTGGAATTTTTATTTCTCATGAAGAAATAGTTGGTCTCTTCTTTGGAACAAATTCAGGCCGGCTCGTCACATTCTTTTGTATTGTTGATATGATTTATCTTTCCATATGTCTGAGTCATATACACCAGAAACAATGACCATCAAATGATGACATGTAAATTTTATCTCTATATGAAAACCAATGTTCGTATTATTCCCTTCAGTACCTATTTTCATTGGAACATACGTTTTGAGAGTGTCCCATATTACCTCAATAATTGCATCTTATATGAGGTACATTCTAATGTGGAAATGATGCACCACTTGTTGTGCATTGGGTTCTCTAAATCTTTTAATTCTTCTTCATACCCAAAACAATCTTAAATCGTAGATTGTGTTCTTGTGGTCTGACAAGAACCATAACTACATTCTTTTTTAGATCAAGCCACATACCAACATTATTATTTAGAGTGGATTCGTGCTTTTGTTATGATGGACCGCTCTGTTCAAATCTAATCTTCTCCTTTTCCTATATGATCTTATTTCCTAGTAGTTTCTCATGATAATTAATTATTATTCACACATTGAAATCTTCTTCTTCTAGTTGTCTGATACGTTTGATTTGATATTTTCTAGTTTTAGTCGAACTATCAATTTTAATTTATTGTTCTTCAATTTTGAGTTTATACTCAACCTCCTTTTCAATGAATTCTGGCATTGAAGACCTCAACCATTCAATTTCATTATTCATCTCATAATCCTATTCTTCATTCCGCTGCATAAATAGTTTTCTTTCATGAACAACTTTGATATCATTCTTCGTATGGGATTTCAAAATATATATCTCTTCCAGCATAGCTTCATATTCATCCTAATGATAAACTATATTTTTAATTTATCCTTCTACTTTCTCACTATCATCTCCTGGTAATGAATCCCTAACAACTGCCAATAAAGCATCTATTTTATTATCCTTGTAGTCCTCATACACTTTATCCTATGATTCTTATGAACATTCATCCTCCATTGAAAGAAGATTCTTCTTTTTGAAGAGTTTTCTCTTAGTAATTCTACTCCTATTATCATTTTTTGAGTACTTCTTTTGGGGAATTTCATCATTTCCTTCATTTTCATCATAAAATTTCATAGGAACTTTGATGAAAAATTCCTTATCCTTCCACATCGAAAGCGTTCAAATGGATGTTTACCTTTGAACATCCCTTTTCGTCATTGAATACTGGAGGTGAGAAATGATATGACATCATTAATATTGTCTTACTCATGATTATCTTCAACACAGGGATTCCTAATCTCCAAGAATGTCACTTCCTTAGACTTCCCTTTTTCTACTACATTATTATCATCATTTCTCATTTTATACGCTACATGGGTTTTATGTAGGTTATCTAGTTTCAGCTCTTTTGGGTCTTTTTATTCCAATACTAAGACATTCGGATTGAATCACGGTGGAAGTTTCCTCAAGATACATTTCACAATAATTATATCTTCAATGTCTACTCCCAGACCCCACATGTATTCCATAATAATATATATCCTATCGAAAAATGTTTCAATTGCCTAATTTGGAGTCACTCTGGGATCCTTATTCTTATTCCATAGAACCTGAAGCATTTCTTCTCTGACTTTTGAGTCAACCTCATTAACAATTAACCATTTTTACCACATTGAATTTGACGTTTTGCAGGACATCACCTTCATATAAATTTCATTTTATAAGGGTCTCCTTAAATCATTTATCCTTTTAGCATTAGAAGAAAATTCTCTTCTATCAGCTTATGATAAAATGCCACTATTAATGTCAGCTGATATTCCATGCAAAATTCTGTGAAGAAATCCATACCTACTAATCAGAAATAGTGCAACATCTGATTCATCCATTTTTAAAAAATAATATCCATCAAATATTGGAATTACATTGTGATTGACCAGCTCCATTTATTTGTCTTCAGAGAGAACCACATAATTTCAACCTTTCCATCTGATACCAATTGTTAGGTCCATTATTTCGAATACCCTGGGGGTGAATCAAGGTATGAGAGACTAAAATTTCCTCCCCTCCGGATCATGATCCGTTGTTAAAGAAACTCAATTCTCACTTCCTCCCATATCAATATATGAATAGTTATAAAATCATGCACACATAATAACAATTTTTACTTGGTTCACTCTCTCTAGGATATGTCTAAGGAGAATACAACGTCGATGTCCCGATGTTCCAAATTCACTAAGGTTCACTCACAATAATGATTACAATGTTCTGGCGAGTTATTCTAGGCTTAGGATCATTGCCATTACAAAGTTTAGGGTCTACTCCCTACATTTCATAGGGTCACTCCTTATGCCTCTTTCCCTAGCTCACTACTAGTGGAAAGGGTTGTCATCTTCCTCTTCCTTGGCTCACTACTCTTGGAAATGAACCCACTCGCATTATGTGGAATTATGGGTCAAACAAAGTTTATAGACAAGTAGGTCCCTTCAATTTCATTAATTATTTAATCCTCAACTATAGTTAGATCCTCTGTTGATGCTCCTTTTTCACCCATAGATGAATTCCACCATCCCAGGTACTGCTAGGTACCAGAAAATACTTTCACAAACTGATTTAATGTTTTTTCAAGCTCCCTAGTTGAAATCACAAACCACATTCTTATCCCGCGAACTGAGTACCGGGTTTGGTACATAAGAAGCCTTCTTCACATACCACCATATCTAGCACGAACCACCCTTCATCCGTGGACTGCCTCTGCCTTCGCTATTGCATACCGCTACAAAGTACCGATTCCACGGACCTCCTTGGCAAAACCCCTCCTATCTACGAACTGTTTTCTATTCATAGACTTTCTTCACCTTCACGTACTAGATACCTCCCTCCATGTATCAATTGTGGAACTCTCCCTCTCGTATACCAGAGTTTCCTCCTCCATGTACTGAGACAACTACATCCACGTACCAGACATCCATCTCTATGCACAAGACTTCCTTTGCTGTTTACGAATCCCCAAAAACACCTTCAGCCCAAACCACTTTTGAACATGCCGAATTCCTGGAGAAAAATATAAATTTTGATTATGTTCATTCTCCACCATTATTAGTGGGATTATAATTTCTTATATAGGAAATGATACTCACTTAATATGCTAAATATATATTTACTGAATCATCAATCCATCCATGACTGCTTATCGATTATTCTGTTGTCACGAACTGCAATCCATATGTGAACCATTTAACCACACACTCAATGTACATCCTTTTCTCTTACATGGTCTATATCCTCCATTGACTTCAGCACATCTACCTACTACACTTTTTCTCAGTCGCGAACCATTTTTGGTTTTGCTAACCACACCCGCATACCATTTCCACCACTCTGCATACCATTCCCAGAACAAGGTATGCGGCCCGTGTAGAATGGTAAGCATTTCTCACCCTTAAAATTTGTCTTTGGAAAAAACCAATCATATTCACTTGCGTTCATATAGCTTTTTCCAAAAACCCAATCATACCCAATACATAATGAGAGGACACCTTGATGGATTTTTTCCCAAAAGACTCAATGATGATGAATTGAGCTCTCTTACTTAAATATTCAACTCTAATTATAGGACCAAACCTAGACTGTGTGGCCGGATACATTTGATGACCCAGTTTAGATGTCTGGGAGAAGACAAAAAGTTCATGTATTTTTCATAGTACACCTATTACAATTCATTGATGTGAAGGAATTGGATACATCTACATGCAACAATCTCTTTTTATAACCACAAATTCTCTCTAAATGGATGAGTTGGAATTATCGAAGGTTATTATGATCCATTGTAGTCTTGTGATACTCACTATATGGATTTGAATTACTATAAGATCATGGATAATCATGCTATAAAAAATAAAGGCAAAAAAATTTCAACCACCGATGAATAATGGATGGTCTAGAATGATGAATTTTCCTCCCAATTCATTATTTGCAAGAAACAATGCTAGAATTTGGGAATTTCATTGTCATTTATGAATATACATGGGAACCATGGCCCTTGTTCTAGGTACACCATAATATTATGTCGCATTCCTACTCATTTCTCGATTGGTTCATACCAAACCCCCTTACTTCCATAGAGTATTGAGATGTTCAACCCATGGATATTGCTTCTTACTAGACATGCTTGTTCCACTGAGCCTATATGAATAGTGACAAACTAACCTTTCAAAATTTATATATAATCTAAAATATAACCATTGTTGTAACGCCTATTTGAACAATATAAACTTCTTTTTCTCCATGGTTTTCACAGTGCATGAATATCATGATAAAGATTCCTCTTCCACTAAAGCCCGTACATGTTTTCCCCCATATCCAGTTAGCTCAGATTAATCATATACCCCCATATATTTGACTTCTTTAGAAAATAAATAGTATTTATAAGCTGCTCCATCTTCATTCATGGAAGGTGTCCCCACCACCAACAATGAGCTATTATTGGTGAATCATGGTACTGAGATAGATTAATTATAACACTAATAACTACATCCATTTTTTCATAGGAAAAATGATAGGTAATGGATTTCATGAAGTATCACTCTGATTATGAATCTTGGAGAAATAATGAGATTCCTCAGTTGGACCCTCATGTCTTCATCCATTTACATGGACTCCCACTAAGTCATCTCAGTTTCAAATAACCTCCAAAGAATTTGAACACATCCAATGGTTCCAGGGTCGAGGTCTGATTTGATAAGATCATCATATCCAACTATGATAGAGAAAATTATTTCCCCATGTTGCTATCCAACATCATTTCCAATACGATGAGTAATGGATATATTAGATACTATATCGGCTTTTTGGATTTAATCATCCACTATCCGAATTATGATTATCCACTTCCAGTGAAGGATTTGATTATAATTTCCATAACTTAGTTCCCAATCCTCACTTTTGTGCATGGTAATTCGGAGTATAATCAGATATAAATATCCCATAATGAAAAGGGATATTCTAAATTTTGAGTTCTATAAAGCACCTTCTACTATACGATAATTCCACTTTCTTTGATGAATGTAGGATCCACCTATCAATTTTCCATGCACAACTTCAAACAGATCCACTAGATAATAATGGAATTCTACGTGGATGATTATTATTGTCAAATACCAACAACGTTAGAACGATATAAAAGATCACTTTTTAAGTGTTTGGTTTCCATTGATCCTAACTAATAAAGTTGAACCACATGTAATTTTATTTCGGGAGACCTCTAGAAAATTTCTCTGTTTTATTTTTAAATATTAATGAATTGAGATCAACCTAGTGATGATCAACACTATCATTAAGATTCATTATCTATGAAACCTATAGGAGATCAGAGTCTTTTAAGTCCACTTAGTATATATATGTTTAATCCTCATGAATATGGCTAGCATGGGTAGTTTCTTTTCTAAAATCATGATGGTAGGGGTCATATAATACTTGGATGATGAGTGTTGGGATGCATTTGTGTATTGTAAGAAATACCATCTATGCCCTTTGTTTCTTATGAGGCATGTTTATAAGAATTCATCGGTCCTATATTTGGCCACCCTGGAATGATAACTTTGATCCATGATCACCCAGATGAAATATGAAGGGACATAGAATAGTTTATACTATCTTAGTCACATGATTATTGATACATAATCCTGATATTCTCCTATAAAGAAGAGATGCCTCAAACTGTTTTTGTCATTATAGATGTTTTGACATTATTTTCATAATCATGATATAAGTCTTGCTTCCAATGTGGATATGAAAAAGTGCTTTCTAAACCTCTTGATATCGATAGGCCTCCTAGATCATTCGGCAGTGATCCTTCAGTAATTTGATATAAGATTCGTTCTGTAGAAGGTTGTTAAGGGTCTAGAACTGGTTGACTTTATGGACTCTCATCTATCCCCTATAGAAATTCCAATGGATTTTGATATGCAATATTGGGCTATCCTCCCAATGGACCAAGACATTCTATATTGGAAGATGCATTTCAATGCATCCTCTCGGATCCCGACCGACAGAAGGATTAAGGACATCAGACTCTATAGAGTAGGAATGAGAATTGATTTCATCATACCAATATAGGTTTTTCATCCTTTTTTCTTCCTTTTTTTATAAGGATTTAATAACAATGTGGTTATGTATTGTGATCTCATCAATGGTCTCCCGATTTCTCTTCGGATTTTTGTTCCCCTCCATTATGTAATGTGGTACTTTGAGTTAGTCATTAATTAGGTCGATGGTGACTATGTCATTAGGAAGTTAGAGTTCATTCCATTTATAAGTCATGCTCTCCATATGATGGTACAGTTCCCATATCTACTAAAGATGTATTATGTTCCAATGTCATAGAATGGTTTTTCTAATTCCCTATCATTTTTAGTCGCATCTCTCATAGTTCTTGACCAAGATGATCTATTCATTCATGTGGTGAATTTCAGAGTCATCAACCCTATAATCTCATAAAATGATGACATACTACAGATAGATCACCTTACCACAAGTGATTCAAAATCAATTCATATGGATCCTCTAGAGGATGGAGAAGACTACAATCGTAAAACTCCTTTCATTGAGTTTATTTTGCATCGAAATATATCATATTACATAGATAAAATAGATTGAATATACCGTAGTGTAGTTCAGTTCAACCTCTAGAGAATCCTTAACCATTAGAACACTCTCTAATAATTTGGGATTGAAGGAAGCCTCTTTATATAAATTCAAGGAGATGAGATTACCTATGTTATATAGGAAGTTCATTCCAGTTCATGCAGTTCTCATCAGTTCATTTTAAATATACTCATCTAGATTCGTTGGTTGGGCTTCTAATGGACCACCATTTTCCATAACTGTATTAATTTTTCCATGATTCATGATGAATTTCAAATCCATACCAATTTCTTGTATCAGCCATAAGAACCCCTTAATTGAACAGGAAAATGGTGGTTCAAAAACCATTGTGTGCAAGTACTGTAGCAACATTGTTACGTACTGTTGCATTGGTAGGCACTATAGCGGTGGTAGGGTACTGTAGCAGTGGCGTGTACTGTGAAGAACTATTGAAGAACGGTCATAGTATTAGTACTATTCACAGAATGGGCTTTGGGCCTAAAAATGGGCCTACGGGCCATGTTATGGGCTAAATTCCCACTGGGCTTTTGGGATATATAATGTGTCTCCCTATACCTAGTTAAAGAGGACTTTTAATTTTGGTAATAATAAATGAGGCTTCGTCTCCTACCTTTAAAAAAATGTTGTCTAGGGTGTGATGTTGTGGGAATATATCCACCTTCAACATCTCTCTAGTGATGGTTCATTTTTACCGCACTGAATTTCGTCTCAAAGTGGGATGAAGCGGTCCCCATTATAAAAGTAATGGAATGTTCTACTATTGAGTTTTTGAGCTCTGATGTCATTTTTTGTTTTAGAGTCCCCCACAACGTTCTCACAAAAATAGTCCCACTTCTAGTAGGATGAGTTGAAGAAATTATATGCCTTTATGGAATCCATACCAACCACACTTCTCACTACCATATATAAGACAATGGATAGAATTAAGAATTCATAAAAAACCATCACCATATGTTTTTAGAATATAATGGGTCAGACAAAGAAAAATTATTTTCACAAGCTCCCCAACACTCTCAGACCTTATTGGATGATGAAATGAAATTACACACATGTCTCTCAATATTTACTGATGTGTGAAATAGACGTATTCCATACCATCAATATTCAATTCCCATAGCTACACACAACTATATATGATCATCAATCATCATACTATTTAACTGAATTTAGTCTTGATAAACTAAAATCCCTCGGTGAGAATGGGCTTGTGGAATTGCATAATCTATAGAGATAGTATTGACATATAGATTGAGTGTTCAATAATAATTTTCACCTTCACTATTTCTTTATAGTTTACATATCATTGGATCTAATTACACCAAATATACTAGATAGGAATCCACCAATGATGGATCCCAAATAAGAGGGAACTCACATCATCCAAAAGTTTTTTCGTAGTGGTTAATACACTATGGTCACCATGCATAGTGATAGGAATACTCTTCCCACCATTTCCATGTTACTCAAGCAGTACAACGGGTAATGAATCTCTGGTATATGAAACATGTCCTTAAAATTAATGAAGTACCATCCATACAATAAAATATTAAACAAAACTAATTAATCATTTCAACATGACATTAAACTATGACGCATCATCTTAGTTTCAATATTTAAAACTATGTAACATTTCATGTTACAAGAACATGACATTAAACTATGTGAGAGTTCTTTTCAAGAATATGTTGTGTTGTGTACACCTCCATGGAACTCATTGACGACATGTTTCTTCTTGGAATCACAATTAATAATTCCACCATAGAATCATTATCCTATGGTATGAGTAGTACTACATAAAACTAATATCGTTGTTATTATAGTTTCATAATGTTAAATTTCATAATAGTCTTCATCATAGAAGTATGATGATAAACTACACATCACCACGATATCTACAACTTGGTGAACATGTATTCTATAATTGGTTATCTACCAGGGAATATTCATGAACTACATGTATCATGATTACCATATCCATGAGATACATATAAATTCTCATACATTTCATCATTTTGTCCCATCTAAAAATTCAATATTTATTCCCCTTTTGCCTGAGTTTTCCTTGGGTGTATGTTGTGTTGTGTTGGCCTCGATGATCCTCATTCTTGTAAGATTATTTTTCCATGTTGTAAACATCACCATTTGGATACAATCCTCCATGTCAAAACCATATGACATTTCATTATTTTTATTACTTCTTAGAATTTTTTTTTCTATAATGGTCCTCCTTGTCCCTCATTCACGTTGGGTTGAATTATGAAGCATCACTACACATATCTATATGTATCCTCTAATTTGATATCTAAAACCATAAACTATGACTTACAATGTCTTAGTCTCATATTGATAAACTATGTCACAACCATGATATTTACATTTTAGATGATATCAAGCTTGGAACCAGTTATGTATGATTCCATTTTTCAGAACTACGTGTGTCTTGATTCATATCCTTGTTAGTTACATAGTGACACACATACCATTTTTCATTAGGCCCCCCAATATGATTACAATCCGTTTAACCCTTTGGTTGGAGATTCCCTTTGTGAATGTATAGGATTAATTGAATCATTTTAGACCACATTCATGTTGGGTTATTGGACACACCATGAACTCCCCTCCTTGTCGATAAATCTATCACCTCAATATCCTTGTTTAAGTACAATACACTATCGAGAATTCAATGTCCTATCTACACAACACTAAATTATATTTCATTAATGGTCCTTTATATATGACCTTAAAAATAATTTCCCCCACTCCCATGTAACATGACATTAAACTGTAATGTAGTGTCCTACTTTCCTAAAAATAAGGATCTTATCGTATTCATCCTTACTGTATAAGGTTAAACTACATGAATACAAAATTAGAACATGATGTTAAACTAGGATCTTATTTTCAACACTCTATGAACTAAAACTATGAGATTTTGGTCCATGAAATACGATATTAAACATTATGCAATACCATGGTCTTTTATCTTGGGTTCATTTGGGCTCTGTCATAAACATTCTCTATTGTACTATAGCATGAGGCATTATGTTTTGAGTTACATGTAGACATTTCCCTTATCTAGTTATATATATAGATTCTTTCCATGTACATATTTCCACCATCATTCACATCAATATGTACCCTCTAATGGTTATGGAAAAGCTATCTTTTATCAAATCCCTTCCTTGGATAATTACCTAATGGAAGTTTGGAATCAAATAATGGACTATGTTTTTGAATTTAGTCGACATTCGATTCAATGTGTCCATGCCCCATCCATAATGGGCAATATTTTTTACCATGTGTTGTGAATATGGTCAAAAAAGGTCATGTATATCTTTCTTCCCTTCCATGATTTGTAGCTCAGATGTTTTGATTTACATTCTTCCCACATCCATTTCTTCTAGTGGATCTTTGATATATTTGGTTCATCCCCTCTATCAAATTTTTCACATTTTGTGTAAATTTCCATATCATAGAGATATCATCATCTTGAATTTCCTCACCCTTGTTGTGTTATTGTATATGTTTTAGGGAAATCTAAACCACACTCATTGTTTCCCAAAATTATCATTGTTTACATTTTGTTGAGAATTTTAAGGCACGGTTTGTACCCACAATTTGGAACTGCACGATATTTTCTCCAATATAAATAACCATAAACATGGAGACCATATGGTCTAAATTATAAGAACACAAAAATAAGATTTTATCTATGGTTCTCAAGACAACATGTGGTATGGTGTGAGAATTCAGGGTTCTCATTTATATCGAGTTATATTTCAACACCATACATGTCCACTGTGCCTAAATCTCCCCCAGCATCCATCATTATAAAATGATGTTAAAATGATTTGTACATACCTATCACATGACCTTAATTTATGAAATCATATTTCAGAGTATACGATGAAAAGTATCACTATATAATGGTGTTTTTTCCTTTGGGTAAATCACCCCTTGGCACTGGTCATCTACCAAGCCACATATAAAACCCCATATAAATCATGATTCTTTTAGTGACACCTAGACCTTCAATCTTTGTACAACTTCTCCCCAAAAAGGAACAAAAAATAAGACATTTTAATGCCCCTCTCATTGGGTATGGGTGAAACAATCACCGTAAATTTTCCTTTAAGAGCTACATATAACTTGATTCGTATGGTTATGTGATAATGGATAAATTTTGATTCATTGATCAACAATTTTGTGTCTATATGAGTCATTACATCATCATTTCCCGTTGGATAATATGTCTCCTCACTTTATGAAATTATACTATTTGGATTTATATAACTATGTTAGGATTGATTTCCATCCTTAAGGTATATGTAGGGACGCAAAGGAACTTTGCCTTTTGGGACTAGCTATAAAATTTCCCATCTTTTACATTAGTTCTGCATGGATCGAGCTATATGTACTTATACCATAATCTCAATTCCAGTTATCATGACATTAAACTATAGGTTTTCCTTTTCGAGTATAGTTTGTTCGATGTGGGTATTTTGATCACTCAATTACATCAGGTCTTTAAGGATTCCATGAAATATATACCCATTTAAAACATAGCCATGTTCCAAACTCTATGACATTAAACTAAGAATCAACCAAATTAAAGAATGACATTAAAATGTAACCCCTCGCTTGATATGTTCAGGTTTCCCCAGGATAATTGTGAGATGAATTATCTCCCACCATGGTAATGATTTCTCCCACCAGGGTTGTTCTCCCACCATGCTATGTTTCAGAACATCATATGTTGTGATTCCTATAATTATCAGATTTTTAGTAACTCTCTAAATTTTTTTCTTCACTTCAATTCAATGGTTCATTATAAATTTGGGTTTTTTCCTCCATCACAGTCAAAACAATATGACATGAATCGAAGGACTTTTTTGTGATATTTTCCATCTTCCTATCATGTGTACTACCTTCCCGTATATTCCTTAATACTTGTGTGGTGAGAAATCCCCTTTTGTATTATCCACATCAGGTTTTTTTCCACTATTCCCAAAATATATTCTTGGAATAGATGTTCTTATAGTCTGTATGACATGAATCTATATTTGTTTCCATGGTGTGGGTAGTAAGACCCAAAACTATATACAACATCCTTATCACATGACGTTAAACCGTGACACACTTCCAGATCATATGATTATGAACTAAATCATGAATCATCCTCATCGTATGTTTCTAAACTATGTGATTATCATTATTATTTTCATGAAATGATAGTAAACGGCATCATAGGACCTCACTAGATAGGTTATTTATGAAGTATGGGTTTGACCATTGTTCAGACCAATGCACCCAAACCAATGTATTCTATGTTGTGGTGACTAAATTTTAAGAGTCTTCGAATCCTTTAAAACATTATGTCACTCCACCTCATGCTTCACATGAACCTTATTTGGATCACTATCCACATACATGTCTAAAGGGACCCCCAAACAATATGGATCTACCATTTTGGCTCTCCTAGAATCCTAGGATAATGTTCAATAATGAATCTGACGACATTTATATATATGTCTCATGTATCAAATATTTTCAGCGGTCGAAACTCATTTTCCTCCATTTTAGGATAACAATATGGGTACTGTGTTTCAATTATAGTTAGTAGTTTTCATATTCTAGTATTCCATCAACCCTTAATTTCGGAATTTGGGAATTATGATTCAATCATTTTCAGTCACATAAATTTGGATCGATTCCAATATTCCTAGAATTATTATTTTCGTACACTATTTCATGTTGGGAGATAAAAATTGGATTCTCCAAGACCCATTTTCTCCAGTTACAACCTCTATTCGATAGATCACTTTTTATGGTCATCCAACAATAGCAGGCCTTGTGTATATGTTAATCATATGAAAATCCAATAAAAGTGAATGATTATTTGATCATACTCTATTTTCAAAATCATGTATACTATATCTTACCATATGTATCATTCATTTGATAATTCATAGATATGATTAATTTGTGATAATTAATGAAATAAAAAATGTGTCAATGAATTCAGTTCAAATAATAAAATAAAAACAATAATTTGGATTCATGAGTTCGTAAAACACCAACAATATGGATCATTTCATTCAGTGGGGTGCCTCATCTATACCGCTCTTTGGTGTGTGACCTCTAGGATCCATTATTAACACCTTATCGCCATTTACTATTCATTTTATGTTGAATGAAGATCATCAAATTCTTATTATCTCCTAATCTCATATAGCTAAGATATTAGCCACTTTATGAGATACGTGTCTCAAGCGCTCATTGGATTCTGTTAACAGGACCCTCCATCATGATACCAGTTATGATTGAGTGGTGGAATTGGAATCACGTTCATTTATAATCCCTTATATGTGATGGATCTCATAATTAGCCTCCTGAATCCTACTAAGTGATAAATGATTTCTCCTAATTCAATTTTATGTCTAGATAATTACTTATTTCATTTATTTTCATGGAAATTATTTCCAAAAATAGAAATTGAAGGCCACACACATCCTCCCTCTAGTGAAATGATTGTGAATCCAATGGATATGAGACACCATTCATCCAAACAATTATTGTTTTGAATATATTTTTTTGAATATCTTGATCAGCTTCTATGACTTGTGTTGGGTATCCCGACTGAATTCAACCGCATCAATATCATAATCATCTAGATTTTATGGATAATTAGTATAAAACTCTAGAAATTAGGAAATGCATTATTCAATCAGATATTCTTATAACGTTGTGTTAGACAGCTAGAATCTATATCATGTGGGTGATATTCATCACATGATCCCTCTTTTACAATATTGTCCCTACTAGCACAAGGTGCCTTACCCCTAGTGAAACAATTTTATATTTTAGCTTAGTAAGCCCAAAAAATATCTCTTCATGTAATAGAACACATGTTTGGAATGAAATCACATTCCCTTTGAAAATGACTCAAAATAAATCTCTTTCTTCTTCCATCACTGTTCATACAAGAAGCATGTTAGTTATCCTGATAGAGTAATAAAAGATTTGACTCTATAATGTGAGGGACTTATAGAATCTGAGTTATAGCATACGACACCCTACATTGGGTACTATATGGATACCGTGTTATGTCCCATGTATATGATTTAGGGATCTGAATAATCCAGAGAGGCCACCCTTTCCTCTGAAATACTATTGGGCCTTACAACCACTATCAACCATGAGATTGGTCATGGGTCATAGTCTTCTGTGTCTGATTCCACAATACCATCCCCAATAGAGGGAGTCTATTGTGCAATATTCTCCTATATTGAACGTAATTTATTTGAGAGATCTAGATAAAGAATTGTATACATGATATCATAATGTATTGAGATAATGATTCCATATAAGAATTCATAAAATCTCTCCAATGAAGATTAATTTGAGGAATTTATATTGCCTTCTTACAAATACTATTTCTTAGAGTATTTGACATCAATATCCTTTTTAGGGGGTTCTTATTTGGCTTCTTCCCTTGAGTATATATCTGAGTCTTCAAGAAAGGGGATGTTCTTTTCTAGCTCATCTGTTGACAAATTTTGAAGATAAGTCATGTCTAGTATCACCCTCACCTGATCTATACTTAGACATGCTATACCGAGGGAATTAACTAGTTACTCTAATTATTTAATGAATTGTGTATAATATTCCTATCATGAATTTAACACACCATTTTAAAATTTGATACTAATCGGATCTATCTGAAGAATGTCCAATAGGTACCATATCCCACTATTGTCACGAAACATCCAATTGGGGTTCCAGGTGTCCATATCTAAAAGAAAAATAACATCCTTAGAAATCTCTATGTGGCATAACATCTTCCTAGGATCCTTTAAAAATAACATGTTCAAACCCCTTGATGGTTCACCTTACTCTAGAGTCATGTTAAAAAGTTTAATAGGCCTGGTGAAACTAATATTCTTCCACATATGGATAGGGAAGGACTTGGAATGGTTGGATGTACAAATATATCTCCCTGGCCATGATCTATATCATCCCTAATACCATGATGTCCTCTAATCACTATTCTTTCTTGGCCTTTACATGGAGGGAATACTCCCTCATTGGCTCGGATGGTCCTCTACATTATCATTTCTCCCATTTATGCAGCCTTCAAGATCATTGTAAACATCTCTAACATCCCATTAAAAGTATTGGATTGATGGTAATCATTACTCATCAATAAATCTCCCTGCATCAACATATCTAGTACTATATCATCACGTATGGGAAGTATTCATGATGTGCCATCATGCATACCATCAAAAGTTTCATATATAGTCACCAAAACATCCTTGGGAATTGATGCATGTTATACAGTTCACATCTTGGATCATAGAACAATCGTGCCACTACTAACCCACATCAAAATGTTATAATATATGACTTCTACAATTTAGTTCTTGTGAAATAATATGTGATAACTTCTGTTAGCAATATAAATCGATAGAAGGTGTATTTTTATTCCCTCCCGATCATGATCTACACCACTATCATGCTTTATGTTAATGGGAATCTCCCTATGACCTTCATAATTTCTTTCTGAAATTCACTCACAACATGGGAAATGGGATTTGGGTATTCATATCATACCATGTTCTTGGTAACTAGACATACACGAAGTAGAGCTTTCCAAACACTTGTAATGATTTCTTCCCCTTGCTAACATTGCAGTTCACATTATATAGGGTTTCATGAACTAGTACACCATGGTTGGTGTGCTGCCACGTTGTCAGTATCGCCGCCAGGATAAATATATTTGGACTCACCATCATATGTGCATCTATAACTGGAAGCATTGACCCACATATTACTGGATCAACAAATATGATCACCCTATCAATTTTTTGGGGCTCAAATTTAATACTTTTACACCATAGTTTATACTGGATAACCTCCAAGATATGCCAATAAAAACCTTACATACATAAATAGGACCATCTTAGACTAGTGTAGGGACTTATCAGTAGTTTCATGGGTGCATCATCCCCCTGATAAAGAATATCTATAGGAAAATTATAAAAATTACCAAACCACTATTTTAAGTGCATGACCCTGGTAATCTATTTATCCTTATCAATTACCGTCACATGATCCAGAATTACCTTCTCCAGACATGGTATCTGCTTCTGATCCCCCATGTATTCACTTTAAGAATAACCTCTTCATACATGGATCCTCACATATGGATTCAAAAATACGATTGAGATCCCAAGGGCTGATACCGACCACCCCTAATGTAGATGGAACGTGTTGTTCCTCGATGAACATCTACTCACCAGTACATGCAAGATACATCGCGGTTGATAATCATGGAATTGGGAGCCTATACCTCTTCATTGAGGACAAATCACCTCATATATACTCTAAAATATTCACAGGATTCGCATACCCCGTAGGCCAAGGCATGTCGCAATATGAAGTTTCCATCCTAGCATAGATCAACATCATCAGACATTGTATGGGTCTTCTTATATAGATATGAAGATTTTATGTTATTTTGGTGGGGATACCACTACCTCTAATATACTTCATTCAATGTTTTTAAAGATGTTATAGAGACAATCTAAAGTGATAAACTCACGATCCTTCCATGTATGACCGTCATTACCCATGTGCCACTAGTACTATTTCGGTGTGCCTTTGATCCAGCAATTTGGTTCATCCAAGCATAATCAAGGATGTCTATGTCATCCCTTATAATGAATTTTTACAATAGTAACCTCTTACAGAAGGGGTAGTCCATCTACACTTTTGATAGTATCCCTTGTAGTGATTCGTGGCATAAATAGCTCTGAATGTACACCCCAATCATTTTATTGATAATCATATCTCCCCTTCAGGTAGTATCTACAAGGAACTCACAAGAAACTTCTTGAATTACCATTAGATCCAGGACATTGTCAAATTACATATATTATTCGGGGATATATCTGATGAAGCGTGTTCAAGGAGCACCCAATCACGAAGTCATGGAGTGCATATCTAGGTTCACAAAGTAAAACAGATCACAATGCTCTGGTTCGGGAAATTAATTCATAAATAATAGGATCGTGAAACTCGTTTTAAAATGGTGCATTCATGGTGTGGATAAATTCATAATAGAGAGTTAAAGGAAATTATTTGGAGATCCTATATGGAAAATGTGCCACTAAATCACTATTTATAGGTGGTGGGTGACTGAGCTTTGTGAGGGCCTTCTGGCCTCTATGATTCACAATGGCTTCGTTCCATCACAACACATGCAATCTTCCTCACGAGACAACTAAACAATCATCCAGTTCATCATTGAGTTTCCCATAAAATCTATCCTCCCTTTAAATTTCAAATCACATTCTAATTTTGGGTGAAATATTTTTCATTGAAATACAAGTACTGTGATATGCCGGGAATGAAATCTAATTTTAAATGATCCCAAAAGTACCCCAAAGTGTCTATCTCCCCAGTAGTATACAAAGAGGATGATCGGGGAAGCAAATCATGAGTCATGGATTGAGAATTCCATGAGAATGACGCCTTCCATGCCCATGGAGAAGGATCATCATGCACCAACCCTCGTATGTCACCAGCCGTGAATACTTCTAGGGAAGATTATGGATTGCTAGGAAATTCAACAAACCCATTTTCTTTAATGGATCACTATTGTCTTCACACTCTTCCATAGAGAACCAGAACAAACATTGATTATATATATGTGACTCACCCCCCAAAAAACACAGTTACCCTAACCTTTAATATTTCTAGATACCATTTCACAAATATCTCAAAAACTATGATCCATCCCCAAAAAAAGAGCATCCAAGTTACATGATCATGATGATCAACCCATTTCATTGTTCTTATATACCCTTTCTAATGGTTAGGATGCCTTTTTTAAGGCCTACACCTTTAAAAAGAAAGGATCTGTATTTCGATACTCAAGGATTCGGGGTGATTTAATCCTTCTTGAAGCACACTACTATTGAGTAAGGACCCCATTCTTTGAAAGGGTACCCATTCTTCATGAATACCATTACTTCATGAATCACCGGTTGTCAAGAAGCATGAGATATTCTCAAGTAAATTCTTTTCAATGCCTCATTCATTGTAATACTCTATTTCATGTGGTCATCCAGGCTTGTTTGTTGTCATTTCCTAGTCCCTCATGTGGTGTCCCCTATTGTGTTTCCCTAACCTTTTTTATTTCATTGTTATGATAATCATACATTCGTTTTTGAATAAGAATGCTAACGTGGGAACATGATTTACCACGCATCAATACCGCTCTCATTGAGCATTGATGATGCCTCCCATTTCCATTATGTTGTTGCATTTCTATTATATAAGAATAATGGGTGAGTATAATGTCCTTCCCATTTGAGTCAAATCACATTAAACTACGAAGTCTAATCATCCATAAAACATGATGTTAAATATGAGTATCATCACATGCAATACACATGAGGTTTTATACCTTGGAAATTCTCTATACATCATCGTATCCATAGAAGAAATAGAATTAGATCCTACTCACATGGTGTGGTATCTTTTGATGGTAGATTCCAAGAATAAGCCACACACCATCTCTCACTGACACATCTTCCATGATGCAACCATATGTTCTAATTCCTCCTCTTGTTTCTCACACCGAGTATGACTTAAGTGGGAATAACATATATTATTGAACATGACACACTTCTTTTGGACATCCTTCCTAGAGTAATCCCTGCCGACCCTTCAAAAAATGTGGGTCTCTATCCTTGTTATCTATATAGGGTAGGATGTAAGCCTTGTTGGGGACCATTCCAATCCAATGTTAAACAAATGTACTCCTTCTTAGGGATGTACCCTCATGATGTGTAATATTCTATTTATGAGACACATACCCATATATATACATCAACAAGGATTATTGATCTTTTCATGATCTCACATTTTTTCATCATACACATTTATTTAACCTTGTGATGCCACATCCCAATAAAATGCAGATATTCAACAACATTCCCCATTTTCATCTGGGCTTCCTTAATAGGTGTCCTAGACCCACATTCCATATCTTTGGTCTACTAACCATGTCTTGTCCCAAACATGTCTATGGTCTTCTAAACATGTGTATTCCATAGAATTTCTCTTCATAACATACCATAGGTATTCTCCATAACGTTTATATGAATCAAGAAATGTTTAATCCCTAATTTTCGGCACATTTCCGTAACTACAAGGAAATTGATCCATGTCTTCTAAATAGGGTATATAGGAGGCCTACCTGAGGATCAAATCTCGTCATCCTTTATCATCATCATATTTCCCATTAGACACCATGTCATGGGGGGATAATTAAAACCCCTATAGGATCCAATTACATTGGTACCCCTTCTATGTGATCCATTCTCATGGGTAAGAATTTCTAGTGTCACACTATCCCATCGGAACTACAGGGACATTGATCTATGTAATCTTACCAAGGTACACATGAGTAATCCCTATGGTTCAAGACTATCACCCCTCACATTCAATCAATTCCATACAATTCTACTCTTACATTTCATCCATACAAATCCTAAATATTTTTTGAGCCACCACATTTCAATGAGATGACACATACCATTCTGGACACTAACTATGCGTAAGCCCAAACGTGTCACCAGGTAGATGACCATGAATAAGCCACACCATGTATCTTGGCCACTAATATTTCATAATCCCGATCATGTATCTTTGAATAAAAACAATATAAATCCCCAAATTCCTTCGGGTTTCTATTTTTTTAAGCCCAGATTCCATGCCCTCTTCTGAAACTATGTGGAATGTGATCACATTCTTCTACGCAGGTTACATGGGAAAACACATTGAGGTTTAATCTAGTCATCCATTCCCATATTGGTCTTTCCAAAAAAAATTCATTTATTAGGAGGATCATGGCCCAACCCATAGTTTCCATTTCATTCATGTCCCCATCCATGCCCTCCATTAGCACATGCCTCCTTCCAAGGAATCTCATAGTCCCATATGAACTATGTTGAATTTTATCACATTAATTTAAACAAGTTATGTAAAAATACTTTTGAGGATCTTTCCCACCACCCCTCACACTCCATCCATTACATAAATTCCATCTCTTACATTCAGATTCAAACCTGAGCCACCACATTTCGGTGAGATCACACCATCCATTTGGACCATTTTAGTGTATAAGCCTCATTCACTTCATCACTACCCCCAATATCACTGAGGTAGCTAACCATGCATAATCCCAAACACAATTTATATTCATCCAAACAAGTTTCATCATCTTAAAAATAGAATCAAGCCATGTGTATACCCTGATTTTTTCTCCCTTTATAAATAAATTGTTTTTGATACCTGTATTCAATACAAGGAATGTAGGAATCCTCCATGAGGTTCAATCACAACCAATAGTAAAATGTTTTCCCCCTCAGTGGGGTTCACATTCCTGATATTATGAAAGTGTTGTCTAGATATTCCTTCCTAGTGTGATACCTTTTGAAAAAACACTTTGTTTCACTCAGTTATGGATCCTATAATTTTTTTAATTCATTATTTTGGATAAATTTTGGATTCCAAATGAGTTTGTGAAGTTCCTGAGGGTATCTTCAGCTTGTTTGGGGCATGTAACCTGTCTTTAATTGGAAAATTAGCATTGTCCATGGTTAATAGTAAACAATGTCAAAAGGCTATATGGTTAGATCAAACTATGTAGGTGGCATGTATTTTGACCTAGCCTTAATGCTTTATTGGCTCACGATTTACCTAACCATGAAACCTAACCATGAGATTGCCCCTCCTTCCCAAGTACCCATTCATGGTTTGTGCATTTTGTTTCAATTCATGGAGACATAACATGAGCTAGATAAATATTAGGTAATTTTACTATTTATTCTTTAATGGTCTAATTAACCACCCTCCATCCTCATAATTCATGTTTATACAGGATTGACTTATTTTTCTTCCCTTTTTGATCAATTTGTCTGAATTTGGTAGGGATAGTAAGAAATCATTCATCAGCGATCTGATTGATATTTTTTTCATCAGGTTGGATAGACCATGGTAACTACTCCAGTCCTTGTTTTTCATTCTTCTCCCCTATTTATCTCGACCTAGTTATGGAGGTGTGTGTTTTTTCCTTTTCCTCGGAACTACTCTATTTGAATCCAAATTAGTGGCTGATAATAAAGTATAAGAATCATAAAAATATAAAGAAGGTGATTTATTACTCATTCCTCAAGTTCATTTATTTTGGAATTATTGTGTGGGGCCCACTGATTTCATCAGGTTCTGTTTATTGAATATATGTCGTTCTTATAATCATTTGACCCATTTGATTATGTCCATTCTATATATGTGATTTTTTTGTGGTTACACCCAAAACACCATCTATCTTGTATAGTATGATAATCCATACTTGTGTATTTAGTGTTTTGACACTATTAATACATTCGTCGGATGTGCTTGATATTGACCACACTAATGGTATGCCTCCTTATTAAAAATTTTGGTGTATTATGTAATTATGAAAGGAGTCTACCATGTAACTTCAACATGACCCACCTACGGTAAGTGGATCAAATTTACAGTTAAATGTGAAATAAGAAATTGGAAATATACTATGTATATCACACTACCATATTAAATGTGAATGATTAATAGATTTCATTTTGTTAACACCCCTTACCTTATTAATGTAATTATGTAGAATGAACCATAATTATTGAATATTCCTTAAATGGAATAAATAAAGGTTTCATGCTACATGGCAGTGTAACACTAATGAAAAGAATGTATTGAACCAAATGAACTTAATTATTAATTATTAATTGATTAAATGGTTTCATGATAGATGAACTTGATACACTAATGAAAGGAATGACATGAACCAAATGAAATATGTCATGACATCATAATTATACATGAGTGTCTTGAAATATGTTCACTGAGGATTCTTATCGGGAATGACATTAGGACACATGAACCCCATTTTGAATCAAGGATATGGATTTCTTAGGTTGATACCCACCTAGATCTTGATCATTTCATATTATATGATGCCAAAAAAGGCATCGTCTGACACCACACATATTATTAATGTATTCCTTGGATACACAATGTGGATCCAAAATTTGTAAGTAGGTTCCACAATTACATCCCATTGGGACATATCTATTATTACCCCCATTTTACCATGGACTATTACCTTTAATTTGTTAGGAATTTTATGGTGGAATGACTTGTAATGTTCCCCATTGATTAAACCATACCCTTTGGTATGATATAGTTATTAATATGTTGGGGACCCATGAGGTTTAAGTTGGCTTGGTGATTACCTTGGAACTTCATTACTAAATTCCATTGCATGTTTCCTTATCAAAATATGAAACCCTTATTATCCTTAACATGTGAATCATTTATAATCAGTTAATAATAAATTAATGGATTAGTTATATTTATATTTCAACCAAGGGAAGAAGTTGTTACTTCAGTTTTTAGATACATTTTATATCATCTCATTAAATATGCATTCATGGAAAGTATTACATGTCCATAACACTTGTAGAATGTAATATAAACCATTTGTGGTGGCCCACATTGATTTATCTCACACACTCATCAGGTACTATTTAGTACTAAGAGTAGATTACATATAATAATTTGTTGAAAAAGGGAATCATACAGCATAGAACAATTGATTCATTGTTGTTTATGATATATCTTGATATAATATTCTTATGTCACAGCTCAGGATGCTTCAGATAGCCATTTGATTGCATTTATACTTTTTGTGTAACATGTTATAGCTACTATCTTCTATCCATGATTTCAAGTTTTATAGTGACATTAAATCACATAATTAGTTGTTGTATGCTTGTATTTTATTCTAGTCAATTTCAAAATTGTTACTATTTTCATTATTTACTATTGTTCATTCCTTTTACATGTAATGATTCTATTAATTATCTGTTTTTATATTTATCAAGTGTGGTAACAATTATTAATAAGGGCATAGTCTCCCCATAGATACACCCTAGTATCTCACTTCTAGTATGTATCCTCTAGCATTTGGGGATATGCACTTGAGGAAATGTGGCCCACCAGTCATGGGGCTCCAATTATGTTGCATCTCAGTCCGAGATGTCACAATGTGGAATCAAATGTGGTTTCAATTCATGACACACTATTAAGATACAATATATTAAAGATTACAAATGATGGGATCATGGTAAAACTATTTTCTTGGCCATCATGAACCCATGTTCGGGGTAATACCCAAGTTACCCAAAAATATAAATTTTGTTCTATTTTACCTATTAAATTTTATATTATTTCACTGTTTGGTGACACAAATGTTTTGTGGGGTTATTGATTATTACTATTTTGATTGGGTCTTTATTTCATACATTTCACAATGATATAATGGATAGGATCATTGTTACATGAATCATATTAGGATCCCATAATTCAAATGTCATTCATATGAACATTCTATATAGTTTAATTCCACTATTTATCATTGTGTGATATGCCTATGATTATTGAGTGATATTTTGAAATTTCTATTTTAAATGTATTAATTTTGATTGTGATTGATTGATTTACTATCTCAATTCATGTGTTGTATGGACCCTCCTCGGTTTGGATGAGTAAATTACCATGTAAATCAGTTATGCTATAAATAATTGGGGCTTGTTTCCTCTAATATTTTGTATGGTTAATAATTCATTTAGAATGCTTTTCTATTATAAAATGAATCATGGAATCTAAAATGAACTGTTTGTGCATCCTTATCCCACATTATCATTTTTTGTGTGTGGTAATTGAGTGATACTCATAATTAAATGTATAATTAAATGAAACTTATACATGAGTAGTTATCGATACGCGACTGTCTAATCGAGTATATAAGGTAGTATGTATTGGGTAGTGGGTTTTCTACGTTCATCATCTTCTAGTGATTTTATCATTCTTTTGATTATTGTTCATAGTAATGTGCTTGGTATTTGTAGACCAATGACACCACAACATCATCATATCATATTCCAGGATGGTGGCGATGACCATGAAACATACATGGTGGGACCTTAGACGCCACTATTACCTCAATGAATTCCACTCGAAGAATATCCTGCTATACCTGATCTAGGAATTGATGACCATGTTGTAAATAGTTTCCAATGTCTAAATCAATCCATGCATGGTGCTCCACATCTTGATCTTATAACTGATGATCTGAATAATGAGTTCCATTAGTAGAAAACTCATACATTTTTGGAGATGAAGGTCCATATGATACTGAGTCTTCACTAGAATCCATAATATCTATCATTGAGAATCTATAGACACCTCATGAGAATAGGGTATGGAATCCTACAGAAATGTTTTGTGATTCGTACAAGCACTTTTGGTATGTTATTACCCTGGATAGACTCAATCTGGGCATGTTATGGGTTGATTTACATACTACCTCCTATGATTAGTTCTTTTTTAAAATACTATGAACTGACAGATCCAAAGCGTTTGTGAATCTCATGTTGGGTTATATGTTAGTCATGGTGTATTTGGAAATTTTCCAGAGTTACATCACTTTCCACCGCTTCTATACAGTGATGATCTTTCGCATTCTAGATGTTTCGAAGATTGGAACCAATATTCCATCTATACATAGGTGAACACCTTTTTTCATAAATAAATTTTCTACAGTAGTCTATTTGGGCTCTGATTACCATGAGTGACCTGAGGTATTCCAATATTATCGGGCATAGGGGACCTATTCTTTGTTAAGTTGGGTTTTTATGGTAGTAGGAAGCATTCCCTCGAGGTTTCTCATCAGGGTAATGACAAATAGATTGCTTGTTTCTATATCTCCAAAGAATGTCACCAAATTAGAAGATGGGTATAAGGCCCCAGCCTTAATCCTTGCTTAATATTGAATTAAATGAATAATTCACATTGAGGATCTTTTCAGGTTTAGAGTTTTAGAGAATCGGGACATAACTATTACATCTCAAAATATTACAAAGTAGACACTTCTACTAAGTTTCCATAGAATAAAAACTCTTCAAAAAAACATGTCTAGTTCCATATTTTATATAGCTTGAATTTCCCTTGATCGCATCCTTGACCCTATTCCACATTAAGTCCTGTGAAAAACATTTCAAAAAAACTTGTGGTGAGCATAAAAAGCACAGTAAGGGATACACAAAGAATGAAAACTGTTAGTTTATCAAAACAACAAGTAAACCATGTATACTTTATCCAAGTAATACTTTTCACCTTTATGAAGAAGTAAAAACTCTTCACTGAAAAAAATATCATTACTTACCCTTTTGTAACCAAAAGATTACCATAAAACCCATATAAAGATCACATAACATATAAAGGTATCTTGGGACATAAACATTTTTAAATGGAATAACCATACGATCGACTTCCACACATATCACTTAATGGAATAGCCATACGGCCGACTTCTATACCCAATGCAATGGAGGTTATAACGTAACCACCCGTCCTGGTATTCACGGTACCACCCGTCATATGGTTTATTATGTAACCACCCGTCAAATTTCCAAGTACCATTATAAAATCATAAGACATAAAACAAATATAATCGAAAGAAAACATTTTCAAACTTTGATCACAATATATCACATAAATATATTTACATAAAAAATCCATTATAAAAACCATTTTCAATACCAAAATACATAAAAGAGTATATGGTATTTATTTCATTTAAAAAAACATTACGGCTTACTGAGGAAGCCAAAGACCGAATAAAACTTGTGGCGGAGGAAAAGGTCATTGTCACCACATACATTAAAAGAAACATTCATTTTTTTCGTTTAGTAAAACACTTCAGAGAAAAATATTCCTTTTGTATAAAAGTAAATGTCAAAGGGGTTTATACACTGTATAAAATAAAGTTGTGTATAAAACGAAATATGCCTCAATGAAAGGAGATTGAGATGAAATCCCTTACAGAAATAGATATATTATTTATATTCACTATAATTACACATAATGAAAGTAAAAAATACAATATAGGACATTATAATATCATGACATAATTTGAAAGTTGGAGATTAACCCAAAGAATGGAAATTGGGTTAAGAGGTTCATTTACCTCGGGTACGAATTGACTCAATCGTTCTTTAATGTCCTGAATAATAAACTAGAGTTAATTTCTACTTGCTTAATAACCTTTTTCAAGTTCATTATTAATTTTATATCACTTATTACCATGTTATAAACATTATTTAATCATTTAAGTTAATAATGATTGTTATGTCGATATTTGGTTCTTAAGTCGAAAGTGGACTTCTTACAATTACATGTTGTTCGTGTGGTCAGAGGTTATTTATATCCAGAATGATATTCATGAGTTGGATATCATATATATCATATATATATAGAATATACATGTATTTATAATATTACATAATCATTTAGAGGTATGAAATGAAACGCACCGTTCATGGAGACGTTAAGCCGTACGTACACATGAACACTACTTTCATTTCTATGTCATATTAATGGAATTAAAACCAAATGATAGTTATTTATATATTAATTCCAGAATTATATTCATCCTTTAGATGTATCATACATCATATATATCCATTATATACATGTACTTATAATAGTACATTACATTTGGGGATAAGAAATGAAATTCACCGTTCATGGAGACGGTAAGCCGTACGTACGCATGAACGCCACTTTAATTTATATATCATACTTTAATAGAAAGAAATAATAATGATATAAAATTATATTATAATTCCAGTATAACATAAAATATAATAACATTAACTCCATCCTTTATACATCCCACATATGGCATTAACGAATCAAATCACTTTGAGGGGGCGGTAGTCCAAACTTCCTAAAATGAAATTATCACGTTTACCAAAAATTGAAACCATAAAGGTATGCAATAATGAAAAATACAGAAGCTTAAGGATAACATAAACATATTATATATCATATATAAATATAGTTAAATCTTAATGGCCACCTTTTAAGGTGTTAGAAAAATATTGAACAATCATCGTTTCGTGAGGCAGAATTTCGCCATCCACTGAAACAACATGTTCTTTAACAATTAGATGTAGGTGCGTGTAAGTGTATCTATAATGATTATTATAAAAACATAATATTATATTGATTATACTGGAGTTTTTACAACAGAAATGAATAAAAAGAGTTTAGGGGGGTGGAGAAGAAAAATACAACAAATGAACCTAAGTTATAACATTACCTTAAAATCAGGTAACTCTATTTGATTTGAGATCAAAGGCTTCCTTGGGAAGACTTATGCCCAAAGTCAGCCTTCTAGGTGTAAGATAGGTATGTGGAGAGACAAAATGGGCAGATCTTGGCCGATCCAAAGGCTTGAGAGGTGTGGGTAAGGTGGTAGAGGTGGGGCCTTTTATAAGAGGAGAGGAGGGGCACTTTTGGAAAGTTATAAAAGGTTACTATATTTTCAAATGAGTTTCGGATTTTAAAGGTCCCACATTGATGTATTTCAAGGATAAAGTGATAGGGGTTCGAAATATACTCATCAAATAGGTATTTTACAAGTGTAAGTTATAGTTTTAACATTATCTTTTTTTTATTTAAATCCTTTATTAATGAGGTAATCGCTCCATAATCATGAGGTCATAAATAATTTAATTTATATAATGTCTAAAAATTATAAAAAAAATATCATGATTTAGGAAATCTTTTTATATTTCTTATTAATATTTATAGTAAAAAATATTACTTCTATAACCCCATTTAAAAATCATTATAGTAAAACAACTCATGTTTGTGACATTTTTACTTTAACATTAAATAAAAATATATAAATGTCATTTTCCTACCAAAGTGGCTCCATGGGGTCCCCAAGTTGACCCATGGATTTTGTTGGTCGTCCATGACACATACAATAAAGGTAGGACATTTTTCTAGGTCATTTCATATTATTAAAACATTATTCTTACCTTAAATTACACTAATTACCTCTAATCGCGATTAAAAACATAAATGTAACTATTTACAAAAAATTTATTTTAATCCCATTGAACCAAATTTTACTTCCTAATGACAACCATTTATGTAGGATTTTTGAAAATCAAAACACAGAGGTGGTAAAATTTCATTTAAACGAAAAATCATTTTTTTAAGTACCACTTAGTGGTTTCACTATTCATCAAAAAATTGAAGTTTTTTAGAAAAATACCAAAACATCACCCTAAGCTATATTTGATATTCCAAATTCAAAAAATGAAGTCCATTTTACAAAATTCAACATATATTAGTTTCATTAATTAATTTAATAATTAACTCCCGATGTCGGAGCAAATAGCGTGTTTTTATGTAACAATAAGTATCAAAATATTGACACTAGTTTAAGTCCGATTTAAAAGTGAAATTAATTCCAACGACCACTATTGGATTTAATGGTAAAAATATATTCTAATTTAACTTTAAAACCAATTAAAAAGATATTATAATCATATAAATAAATTATATTAAATATATGTTTTGAATTAAAATAAAACATTTGTCACAATTCATTAAAAAATGAACTTTATCGGAAAAATACCAAAAATTTAAACAAAGTAAATTTTGATGTCCCGATTCTAAAGAAGAGTTTTATTTGGTCCAATAGAATTTATAAAAGTGACCGAAACTATATTTAATGACGGTTCTCCATCAAAAGGCGGTAAGTGAACCTTTAGTGAAAATTAGGGTATATATGCCTAAAATTGAATTCTTTCCATATTTTAAGCCTTTATCTTTTGTTGGATAAATTTAAAAACATTTAAAAAACATATATAATCATATTTTAGTCATTAATATTCATTCCCTCTAATACAACGGCTATGTGTTAACTACCATTTAAAATAATATTATTTTACTACTAGTGTGCAACATAAGATTTCAATGAAACTCTTTGTTGTGTTTTGGGTATGCTATCGAACATAGAAACCCCTTTAAAGTAAAATTAATATTTAAATCACAAATATTAATAAATATGGAAATGTATTATTCTTTATTAACCTGGTATGTTACATCCTTCCCCCCTTTTGGGAATTGCGTCCTTGCAATTTTATTCACTTATCAAAATAAGTGGGGGTATTTATCCCTCATAGTATTGTCAGATTCCCATGTTTCCTCTTCAACCATATGGGTTTTCCACAAAAGAATTACCTGGTAAATTACCTTATTTCGCAAAACTTGCTCTCTTCGATCAAGAATCTAGACTGGTTGTTCTTCATAAGAGAGATTCTCTTCCAACTGAACTACCTCTGGGCTTAAAACATGAGATGAATCTGGCATATACATTCTCAACATCGAAACATGAAAAACATTGTGTACCTGAGATAAACTCGGAGGTAATTACACTCTGTATGAAACTGATCCAACTCTCTCTAGAATTTCATATGGTACAATGAACCATGGACTCAGCTTTCCTTTCTTACCAAATCGCATCACACTTTTCCATGGAGAAACCGTGAGAAAAACATGATGACCTACCTCGAAAGATAGATCCTTCCTCCGGTTATCCGCATAACATTTCTGTCTACTCTGAGCTGTTCTCATGTGTTTCTGAATCAACTGAACTTTTTCTGCCATCTCTTCTACCAATTCTGGTCCCATCACCATCCTTTCACCAACTTCATCCCAAAAATCTGGAGGTCGACACCGTTTACCATATAATGCTTCAAGAGGAGCCATCTGTATACTGGAATGAATACTGTTATTATATGAAAACCCAACAAAAAAATATGTTGGTCCCAAATTCCCTGATAATCCATATATCAAGCTCGTAGCATATCCTCCATGGTCTGAATTTTTCGTTCTGACTACCCATCTGATTGCGAATGAAAAGCTGTACTAAAATTTAATTTAGTACCCAATGAATTATGAAGGCCTTTCCAAATGTTAGAAGTAAACCTGGGATCACGATCAGATACAACAGAGAGGTGAACTCAATGAAACTTGAGTATCTCATTAAGATACAACTGAGCAAGTTGATCTAGAGACAATGTATCTTGAATAGGAAGGAAATGAGCAGATTTAGTCTAGCGATCAACAATTACCCAGATTATATTATTACCTCGAGATGTCTTCGGTAATCCCACAACAAAGTCCATGGATAAATTTTCCCATTTCTTATCTAGTACTGGTAATGGCTGAAGCATCCCATTCGGTAACTGCCGCTTTTCTTTAACCTGCTGAAAAGTCAAACACTTCACAGTAAAATCAGCAATATCTATTTTCATTCCATCCCACCAGTAATACTCTCGCAGATCTCTGTACATCTTAGTACTGGAAGGATGAACTGAAAACGGGGAACTATGAGCCTCACATAACAACTCATTCGTCAACTGTGAATCACCAGGCACACATAATCTCTTCCCAAACCTCAAAACTAAATCATTATCAATGTTAAACTCAGGCAACTTACCCTTCTGAAACAGCACTACCTTTTTCTGCAACTCATTGTCTTCCCTCTGTGCTTGCTTAATTCTGTCTGATTGGGATGATCTCCCTGATACCTGAAACAAAACAGAAGAAATTCCTGCACCAACAGCTTCTATGACAAAGTTCATCAAATCAAAAACCAAAGGATCTCGTTCCAAACGTAGCATGGTTAATGAAGCATTACTTTTTTGACTCAAAGTATCAGCCACTTTATTTTCTTTTCCCAGATGGTAATGAATTGTAAAATCATAATCCATGATTAATTCTAGCCATCTCCTCTGCCTCATGTTCAATTATTTCTGAGTAAATATATACTTTAAACTTTTGTGATCAGTATATATTTCACACATTACTCCATAGAAATGATGCCTCAAAATTTTTAGAGCAAAAACAACAGCAGCTAATTCCAAATCATGTGTAGGGTAATTTACCTCATGAGTTTTCAACTGACGTGAAGCATAGGAAATTACCTAATCATTCTTCATAAGGACACAACCAAGTCCCTTAAACAAAGAATCACTATAGTTAACAAACTCACCATTCCTGGAAGGAAGTTCCAAAACTGGAGCATTCACCAATCTTTTTTTCAACTCCTTAGTCAACTGAGCCATCACTGCAACAAACTGTTTAGTTCTGATTCTGACCATCTCAGGATACTGATTTTAAAGGTCGTTTCCCACTGTATGCCTTCCCAGAAAAGCCATTCTATTTCCTCTACGAAAATCCATTCTTAACATAGAAATATATTAGGTGAATCAACATGGTAATATTAAAATGCTATATCATTTCAATCATACCATAAAAAAATATTTTTGGATAATCATTTAATAGAATTCTAACTCTAAAGTTATCTAAACTGACCTTTGATACCAACTATAAGGCCTTGGCTTTAAACCATACTTAATATTGAATTAAATGAATAATTCACATTGAGGATCTTTTCAGGATTAGAGTATTAGAGAATTAGAACATAACTATTACATCTAAAAATATTACAAAGACGACACTTCTACTATGTTTCCATAGAATAAAAAAACACTTAAAAAACATGTCTACTTCCATGATTTATATAGAATGACTTTCCCTTGATCCCATCCTTGACCCTATTCCACATTAAGTCCTGTGAAAAACATTTTAAAAAATCCTAGGGTGAGCATAAAAAGCTCAGTAAGGGATACACAAAGAATGAAAACTGTTAGTTTATCAAAACAACAAGTAAACAATGTATACTTTATCAAAGTAATACATTTCACCTTTATGAAGAAGTAAAAACTCTTCACTGAAGAAAAGAACATTACTTACCCTTTTGTAACCAAAAGATTACCATAAAACCCATATAATTATCACATAACATATAAAGGTATCTTGGGGCATAAACATACTTATATGGAATAACTATACAGTCGAATTCCACACATATCACTTAATGGAATAGCCATAAAGATGACTTCCATACCCAATGCATTGGAGGTTATAATGTAACCACCCGTCCTGGTATTCAAGGCCCCACCTGTCATATGGTTTATTACGTAACCACCCGTCAAATGTCCAAGTACCATTATAAAATCATAAGACATACAAAAAATATAATGGAAATAAAACATTTCCACACATTGGTCACAATATATCACTTAAATATATTGACATAACAAATCCATTATAAAAACCATTTTCAATAACAAAATACATAAAAGAGTATATGGTATTTATTTCATTTAAAAAAACATTACGGCTTATTGAGGAAGCCAAAGACCTAATAATACTCACGGCGGTGGAAAAGGTCATTATCACCGCGTACGATAAAGGAAACATTCCTTTTTGTCATTTAGTAAAACGCTTCATAGAAAAAGTTTCCATTTGTATAAAAGTAAAAGTCAAAGGGGTTTATACACCGTATAAAAGAAAGTTGTGTATAAAACGAAATATGCCTCAATGAAAGGAGATTGAGACGAAGTCCCTTACAAAAATAGATCTATTATTTTTAATCACTATAATTATACATAAATAAATTACAAATACATGATAGAATATAATAATATCATGATATAATTTGAAAGTAGGAGATTAACCCAATGAATGGAAATTGGGTTCAGAAGTTCCCTTACCTTGGGTCCGACATGACTCGATCGTTCTTTAACGTCCTGAATAATAAATATGAGTTAATTTATACTAGCTTAAGAACCTTTTTCAAGTTCATTATTACTTTTATATCACTTATTAACATGTTATAAACATTATCTAATCATTTAAGTTAATAATTTTTGTTTTGTCGATATTTGGTTCTTAATTCGAAAGTGGACTTCTTACAATTACACGTTGTTCGTGTGTTCAGAGGTTCTATATATCCAGAATGATATTCATGAATTGGATATCATATATATAATATATATCCATCATATACATGTATTTATAATATAACATAATCATTTATAGGTAAGAAATGAAACACCCCTGTCATGGACATGGTAAGCCGTACGTACGCATGAACGCTACTTTCATTTCTATGTCATATTAATGGAATTAAAACTAAATGATAGGTATGTATATTTTAATTCCAGAATTATATCAATCATTTAAAATTACCGTACATCATATATATCCATTATATACATGTACTTATAATAGTACATTACATTTCGGGATAAGAAATGAAATTCACCGTTCATGGAGACGGTAAGTCGTACGTACGCATGAATGCTACTTTGATTTCTATCTCATACTTTAATGGAATAAAATAATAATGATATAAAGGTATATTATAATTCTAGTATAACATCATATATAATAACATTAACTCCATCCTTTATACATCCCAAATATGGCATTAACGAATCAAAATACTTCGAGGGGGCGGTAGTCCGCACTTCCTAAAATGAAATTATCGTGTTTACCCAAAATGGAAACCATAAAGGTATGCCATAAATGAAAAATAAAGAAGCTTAAGGAAAACAGAAACATATTATATATCATATATAAACATAGTGAAATCTTAATGGACACCTTTGAGGGTGTTAGGAAAATATTGAACAATCATCATTTCGTGAGGCTGAAATTCACCATCCACAGAAACAATATGTTATTTAACCATTAGATGTAGGTGTGTGTAAGTGTAGATCGAATGATTATTATAACAACATCATATTATATTGACTATATTGGAGTTGTTACAAAAGAAATTAATAAAAAGAGTTTAGGGGGTTGGAGAAGCAAAATAAAACAAACAAATACAAGTGAAAACATTACATTAAAATCGGGTAACTCTTTTTTATTTGAGCTCAAAGTGTAGAGACCCGAAGCTTGACGTACATTGACATTAAATTAAATTTTCGGAATACTTAGTACATAACAAAAAACACAAACACAAGGATCGTAATAGTTTAGTGTCTTTGGAAACTCAAAATATAATCCTCTAATCCTGGTGAAAAATCTTCAACATCTCCCATTAAAAGATCTTCCTATTTATTATACCTAAAAACTTTCTTTATATCCTGGGGAAAAGAAAACATAAAAGGGTGAGCTCAAATGCTCATTAAGGGTAAACAAAAAAAAATATCAATCACATCATATACATAAGAACATAACTTTTGGAAATCTTAACCTGTAAAAGAGAGCATAATTTCATAACATGGGATAAATCATGGTAGTGAAATGTAATCACAATAATCATAACTTAAAACATGAAACTTTGTGGAATACACACATAATCATGGAGAATCATTTCTTGTTAGTCAAGACTCATTTCCAAGACTATCTTAGTGGACGAAGTCCCTTTCTGAACTGAGTCACCCTCGTTTCAGTCCTGTTTCACTGAACCGGTATAACCTACCGTTCCAGCCATGTCTATCTCATGAGATATAAAATCATTACCCAATGCATTTGAGGGAGATATGGGTCCCACCCATCTCATTACGATACCATTCTTATGTGTGCCACAAAATCATAAACCATACATCATAGCATAACCCATGTAATAAAAATCGGAATATTAAACATCGTGACATCATTAAAAAATTCATATAAGATAAAGGAATTCATTAAAATAATTCCATCACAACATAATCAAATAAATGTAATAATAGGGATAGAAATAGAACCCTTTATTATCTTAGATGGAAAATAATTTTGATAAAACAATTAAACTCCATTCTTGAGGAAAATATCCTTTCAACCTCAAAAACACTTTTCATTTCTTAACATGTCATAAAATTATAACTAAAAGAAGTTGATTAAAAATAAACATGAAAACTTTTAAAGGAAGCTTTTTGGAAATAATGTTTTAAAATTCCATTCATGCCGTATAAGTTAAGCAAAACATTCTTCTCGTACTTTTGTCAGAAAAGTCAAAAAGTACCTCGTACGAAAAACGACAAAAGATTCCTTTCATCTCTTTTAATAAAATCTCACCGAAGGGTAAAATTGGATTTAAACAATTTTAGATGGATGGAAATAATATTACATATTGAGGAAACATGTATGTGGATGATAAAATACACCCCAGTAAATGCCAAAGTATAAACAATCTCGGATAAAAATGAGATTGTGATTTTTCCCTTACCTTAGGTCTGACTTGCTTTTTAAGTGTTCAAACCTCCTGTATAATGATTTAAATAATGTTATTGACGTATTCCGGAATCATACATATTTTTTTGATATCATATATGGTCATATTCTTATATTCTTAGTAGTAATATTTCATTGCTACTTGTTATTCGGGGGTTTATAACTTTTTGTTCTTATGCGTGTTTTGTCAAATAAATTCTTATTCTTTTATTTAGGTTATAGATACCTCATTTAAAGAATGTTATTAGTGTAATATATATCATATTCATTCATTCAATTCATTTATATAATCATTATGAAATGAAGATCATGTAGAACGAGTCACATCACATCATGGAGACGGTATTCCGTACGTACGCATGAGTGATGATATCGTTCCTATGATAGTGGAATTGTATTGGAGTATATGTATACTATTTCAGAATCAATATCACTTTATAATAGTCGTATATATTCATTATTTACACCATTATACCCATCCAAGTAAGGTGGTGGTGAAAAATAGATTACACCACGGCGTGGAGACGGTATTCCGTACGTACGCACACGCGGTGATTTTTTTGCCGTAGGATGGATAGATGGTGAAATAGGGTTGTTTCATACTTATAATAAAATATCAGTATATGAGTGATAATGATGTTATTACTTCATAATAAACCACTAAAGAAGAAGAAGTGGAAGAAGAAATAAAGATGAAAGAATCGGTAACAGACATTACCTCTTCTTTGAAGTTCTTTTTTGAGACCTTCTTTTAGGGCACTAAAATTGGTCTTTGAGGAAGACCAGAACCTCTAGGATGTTTCTAGGGAAGTGGAGAGGATAATTTGGCAGGGGTTTTCCGAGCATGAAGGCTCAAAGTTGTGTGAGGAAGAGAGGGAGGAGGTGCCCTTTTATAAGGGAGGAGAGGGGCTCCTTTGGAAAAACTAAAAAAATTATTTTATTATAAAGTCATGTTCGGTTTTAAATAGCTCCAAATTGATTTATTTAGAGGCTAAGGTGGGGATGGGTCGAAATACTGTCATCCAATAGAATTTATACACGGTTAAGTTCCTATTTTAACCTTATCATTTAGATTTAACATTAAGTTAAAAAATTTACTTTTACCGTGTCTTCTTGTGATCTTACACTATAAGGTTAATAAACTTACTATAAGAATCCAAACGAACCAAAAGTTGTTTATTATTAATATATATAATCTTATATAAGTTATTTGGCCGAACCTTAGATTTTTAGGAATAAAATAACAATTAATAATATAATATTTGATTTAAAAACTATTTTGTGTCAATTTTGTCACTATTTGATATATGATTTTTTTGAAAGTCATAACAGAATTATATGTTTGAAACAAGTTTCTTAAATCAACACTAATATATCATAGTAACCTAGAAAATTATTAGAATTCATAAAAAGTCTCAAATTACATTTATTTGGGCATTTATAACATAAATTATGTTAACATTTCCTTAAAAGGGTAATTACTTCATCATCGTTGTGTCATAAATAAATTAAATTATTTAATGTCTAAAAATTATAAATAAAATACCATTATGTAGTAAATATTTTTTTCTTTCTATTGAATATTTATAGTCTAATTTATCTTATGTATAACCCAATATTAAAAATTATTTACTTATTAAACATTGATTTTAATTATTTTAACCCTTCTTTAAATAAATTAATAATAAATGTCCTAATCTAATCCAAGTGGGCCTAAATGGTCATATTTTATTCCTAAGTTTGTTTTTGGTCGAATTAAACTTATCCAATAGAATTAGGACATGTGTTAGGGTAATAATAATATCATCTTTACCCTTAATTACCCTATTTACTTTTAACCGTGGTAAAAAAAGTAAAAAGTTACTATTCACCAAAAATTATTTTCATCTCATTGAACCACAGTTTAGTCCTTGATATTATCCGTGTCTCTTGGATTTTCGAAATTCCACTCACAGAAGTGGTAAAATTAAATTTTATAAACAATTCAGCTTTTTTATCTACCACTTAGTGGTTTCACTATTCATCAAAAATTGAAAGTTTTCAGAAAAATACCAAAAATTAGGCCTAAGCTATATTTGATATTATGAACTCAAAAATGATGTCTATTTTACCAAATTCAAAACATATCAGTTGCATTAACTAATTTAAAAATTAATTCCCATGGTCAAAACAAATAGCGTGTTTTTAAGAGATAATAACTATCAAAAGATTGAAACTTGATTATGACTGGTTTAAATGTGAAATTACATCCAATGACCAACATTGTATTAAATTGTAAAAATATATTCTAAATATACTTAAAAACCACTCAAATTAATAATTTGTCACTATTAATTATTTTGATTAAAAAAGTTGTTTTTAATTATAATTTAGTAATTTTCACTATTCATCAGAATATGAAAGTTATCTGAAAAGTACCAAAATATCACCTTAGGCTAAATTCGATACTCCAAATCCAAAAATGAATTCCATTTTGAAAAATAAAATTTAAAAAATTTCAAAAAGTGGTTATTACTATTCATAATGGCTAGTTTTAATAATATTTTAATAGTATATCGATGTTTAGTGAAACTCGTTATTTCGTACTACACACGATATCGAGGAAGGTCGCGATTGCGTGCAAGACAAGTCAAGGATGCGTGTTGTGCAAGCTCCTTTTGGTGTAGCGTACAACACAAGACATTAATGAAATTAAAAAGAATATTTTATCATAAAATCTCAGGGTGTTACATTCTACCCCCCTTAAAATGAATTTCTCCCTCGAAATTCGTCGGGGTTATAAATTGTTTACTATTCGAAAGTTTCTTTGATAGAAACCCACATCGTAAAAAGGAATACGAAAACATGGCTTTAAAAACTAATGTATGAAATGTAACGATTACCCAAATAAACTAATCACTGGGTTTCCACATAGGTGAAAATATAGATATGGAAGAAAAATCTAACCATCATGTTCTGATGGAGAGTGGTAGAGAACATGGCTATGGAAAAGCCAACAATCACAAATCCATAAATTTGTGACAATCTAAGGTACCATCTGATAAATTAGATATAAGAGCACTAGGACAACATTTTTGGTTTTCAAGATCGTTTCCCTAAAGTTGAAGAATTTGAATTAGAATAAATACTTACTTTATTTTGGTACAATCTCACTGTTTTTCGTGCCTTGAACAATTTCAACTTCATCTCTTAAATAAATGAAGTTGAATTTGTCATTTGTGAAGTGTTAGCAGATCATGTGATAGAATGATGGGTCATTCCATCTGTCTCAAACAAAAGGTTAGAAAAAGTTGTTAAATATACACAAGTCATTCTATAGTGAGATTAATCATATTTGGTTCCTAAAATGGACTTATACTTAATATATCATACTGCTTAATATAATAAAACTAGTTTCTACTTACCAGGGACTTCCTGTAGGCCAGTGGTAGGCGATAAAGGCCAATCGCACTTCGGTTGTGGGTTCGATTCCCACAGCCTTGTTCGACGCGATGGGCTATCGCCCGTCCTGCAGGTTATCCTTTTTTTCTAAAACTATATTACTATAACATACCATCAATAATATAGAAAAAACATCTATCCTTAAAAAATAATAACTTATGTCCAACATAATCCATTCCAATCTTTAGGCATATCCATAATATTGTAGTCCACTCTCATAATATAGTGAAAACGATTACCAGAGATTTAATACCATCGTTGATCCCCATATATCATAAGATATGTCCTGTTGGTCACATTCTAAACATTCAAAGGCCTTAATCATGTACTCTCTTGAATACCCATTGAACCTTAGTGAAAACATGAATGCGTTTAAATGTTAACACTTTCCACATACCAAAATCCTCAATATTCTATATACTCAAACCATGATATCACTTAGTCCATATATCAATCATGAGCTCATGAATACTGTTAAACATTTCATTTTCTCATTTTCCCTTAATTATGCGCATATCATTATTTTTCCAAAAATATCTCAATCACTTTCCATGGTTACTGGTACCATAAAATTATTGAAAACCACAATAGACCAATACATAAATATTCCAATATTCCACGATACTATATACAACACTATTTTGGAATCCCATTACATAAACACTTAATCATTCCACCACATCGTTGTCCTATTCAACATCGCCAACAGTGATCGCTTGTGACTTCCCTTTGTCCTTTGCCTTAAGCGGTTGCTCATGTCGATCATCACTAACCCTTGGATTAGGGAATTTATTAGCATAATGCCCCATTTCCTTGCACTTGAAGCATTAAAGTGTTGGTGGTACGTTCTCTGTAGTGTTTGCTTTATTCACATCATTAGAAACCCTTTTCCATTACTTCGTGACTCAGCTGCTCGATGACCTTCTTTTCCACACTTAAAACATTTTCTAGTCCCTTTAAGACAATCTCCACCATGTTTCTTTCCACACTTTGAGCATAAGGAAGCATTCATCTTCTTTTCACCGTTATTCTGAGATTTCTCCTTGAACTCCATCTTTCGTTTCTTGTCAAAACCATGAGATGGATATATAACACAAACTTGCATTTCTACCTTGATAGTACAACGCACAATTTCTTCATAGCTACTGAAGTCTCTTATAGCTAATTCCCTTCAAAGACTTGGTTTTAAGCCACTAAAAAATCGATCAACATTACTTTCAGGTTGGATGATAATGCCAGATGCATACCTTGCAAGTCTTGTAAAATTTGCTTCGTATATACCAACAGATTCATCATCCTTCTGCTTCAGCTCAAGAAACTCCTTTTCCATTTTTGTTCGAAGAATACGAGGGAAGTACTTACTGAAAAAACAAGTTCTTGAACTCGTCCCATTCCATGGACTCAATTTCATCTCTTGGCCTCGCATTCTTGATAAGATTCCACCATTGATCAGCATCACCTTCAAAACGATATACTGCTAAGATGACTTTATCATGTTCAGAACATTGAAGAACTGAAAATATCTTTTTATTGGTACTGATCCATTGTTCAGCAACAAGTGGATCGGAAGACCCACTAAAAGCAGGTGGACGTTGCCTCATGAAGGACTCAATAGAATATTGTTCCCTTCTCTGCTCATTTGGAAGTCCAGAATGATTCATAGCTTTTGTAAGTATAGCAATAAGATTTTTCACTCCATCTACCATAACATTTGTTTGTTCAGGAGGACAATCATTGCATTGTCCATTGCATTGATCAACACGGTTCCTTCGGGTTCCAACCATCGTCTAAAACCCAAAAAGAATAGTGTGAGAGGCAAAAATCATGCTAGGGAAAACAATATTATAAAGGGGGAGTATCCTCAATATCTAACTTCTTAGGTTAAATTCTATGATCGTTACCGTAGTTCTTGGACTGTATCTTATACGTATACTTATCCTTAGGGACATCCCTAGACATACCATAGAAATATCTCTAGGGATCTCACTAACGCTTTCGCACCCTAGTTTCCAAAGGTTGACTAAACCTTTCCCCTAATACCAACTGTAGAGACCTGAAGCTTGACGTACATTGATATTAAATTACATTTGCGGAATAATTAGTACATAACAAAAAAACACACACAAGATCGTAATAGTTTAGTGTCTTTGGAAACTCGGAATATAATCCTCTAATCCTGGTGAAATATCTTCAACATTTCCCATTAAAAGATATTCCTTTTTTATTATACATAAAACCTTTCTTTATATCCTGGGGAAAAGAAAACATAAAAGGGTGAGCTCAAGTGCTCAGTAAGGGTAAACAAAAGAAATATCAATCACATCATATACATAAGCACATAACTTTTGGAAATCTTAACCTGTAAAAGATAGCATAATTTCATAACATGGGATAAATCATGGCAGTGAAATGTAATTACAATAATCATAACTTAAAACATGAAACTTTGTGGTATACACACATAATCATAGAGAATCATTTCTTGTTAGTCAAGAATCATTTCCAAGACTATCTTAGTGGACAAAGTCCCTTTCTGAACCGAGTCACCCTCGTTTCAGTCCTGTTTCACTGAACAAGTATAACCTACCGTTCCAGCCATGTCTATCTCATGAGATATAAAATCATTACCCAATGCATTGGAGGGAGATATAGGTCCCACCCATCTCATTATGATACTATTCTTATGTGTGCCACAAAATCATAAACCATACATCATAGCATAACCCATGTAATAAAAATGGGAATCTTAAACATCGTGACATCATTAAACAATTCATATAAGATAAAAGAATTCATAAAAATAATTCCATCACAACATAATCAAATCAATGTAATAATAGGGATATAAATATAACCCTTTATTATCTTAGATGGAAAATAATTTTGATAAAACAATTGAACTCCATTCTTGAGGAAAATATCCTTTCAACTTCAAAAACACTTTTCATTTCTTAACATGTCATAAAATTCTAACTAAAAGAAGTTGATTAAAAATAAACATGAAAACTTATAAAGGAAGTTTCTTGGAAATAATGTTTTAAAATTCCATTCATGCCGTATAAGTTAAAAAAACATTCTTCTTGTACTTTTGTCTGAAGAGTCAAAATGTACCTCGTATGAAAAATGACAAAGGATTCCTTTCATATCTTTTACTAAAATCTCACCGAAGGGTAAAATTGGATTTAAACAATTGTATATGGATGGAAATAATATTACATATTGAGGAAACATGGATGTGGATGATAAAATACACCCCAGTAAATGCCAAAGTGTAAACAATCTCGGATAAAAATGAGATTGTGATTTTTCCCATACCTTAGGTCCGAATTGCTTTGTAAGTGTCCGAACATCCTGTATAATTATTTAAATAATGTTATTGACTTATTCAAGAATCATACTTATTTTTATGATATCATATATGGTCATATTCTTATATTCTTTTTAGTAATATTTCATTGCTACTTTTATTTGGGTGTTTATAACTTTTTGTTCTTATGCGTGTTTTGTCGAATAAATTATTATTCTTTTATTTAGGTTATAGATACCTCATTTTCAGAATGTATTTTTGTAATATATATAATATTAATTCATTCAATTCATTTATATAATCATTATTAAATGAATATCATGTAGAACGAGTCGCATCACATCGTAGAGACGGTATTCCGTATGTATGCACGAGTGATTATATCATTCCTATGATCATGGAATTGTATTGGAGTATATGTATACTATTTCAGAATCAATATCACTTTATAATAGTCATATATAGTCATTATTTACACCATTATACCCATCCAATTAAGGTGGTGGTGGAAAATAGATTACACCACGGCGTGGAGACGGTATTCTGTACGTACGCACACGCGGTGATTTCATTTTCCGTAGGATGGATAGATGGTGAAATAGGGTTGTTTCATACTTATAATAACATATCCGTATATTAGTGATACTGATGTTATTACTTCATAATGAAACAACTAAAGAATAAGAAGTGGAAGAAGAAATAAAGATGAAAGAATCGGTAACATACATTACCTCTTCTTTGAAGTGCTTCTTTGAGACCTTCTTTTAGGGCACTAAATTTGGTCTTTGAGGAAGACCAGAACCTCTAGGATGTTTCTAGGGAAGTGGAGAGGAGAATTTAGCCGGGGTTGGCCGAGCTAGAAGGCTCAATGTTGTGTGAGGAAGAGAGGGAGGAGGTGCCCTTTTATAAGGGATGAGAGGGGCTCCTTTGGAAAAACTAAAAATATTATTTTATTATAAAGTCAAGTTCGGTTTTAAATATCTCAAAATTGATTTATTTCGAGGCTAAGGTGGGGATGGGTCGAAATCATCTCATCCAATAGAATTTAGACAAGTTTAGGTCCCTATTTTAACCTTATTATTTAGATTTAACATTAAGTTAAATAATTTTACTTTTACCGTGTCTTCTTGTGTTCTTACACTATAAGGTTAATAGACTTACTATAAGAGGCCGAAAGAACCCCAAGTTGTTTATTATTAATATATATAACCTTATATAAGTCATTTGGCCGAACCTTAGATTTTTAGGAATAAAACAACAATTAATAATATAATATTTGATTTAAAAACTATTTTGTGTCAATTTTGTCACTATTTGATATATGATTTTTGTGAAAGTCATAACAGAATTATATGTTCGAACCAAGTTTATTAAATCAACACTAATATATCATAGTAACCTAGAAAATTATTTTAATTCCAAAAAAGTCTCAAATTACATTTATTTGGGCATTTATTACATCAATTATGTTAACATTTCCTTAAAAGGGTAATTACTGCATCATCGTTGTGTCATAAATAAACTAAATTATTTAATGTCTAAAAATTACAAATAAAATACTATTATGTATTAAATATTTTTATCTTTCTAATGAATATTTATAGTCGAATTTATCTTATGTATAACCCCATATTAAAAATTATTTACTTATTAAACACTGATTTTAACTATTTTAACCCTTCTTTAAATAAATTAATAATAAATGTCCAAATCTAATCCAAGTGGGCCTGAATGGTTATATTTTATTCCTAAGTTTCATTATGGTCGAATTACACTTATCCAATAGAATTAGGACATGTGTTAGGGTAATAATAATATCATCTTTACCCTTAATTTCCCTATTTACTTTTAACCGTGGTAAAAAAAAGAAAAAAGTTACTATTCACCAAATATTATTTTCATCTTATTGAACCACATTTTAGTCCTTGATATTAACCGTGTCTCTCGGATTTTCTAAATTCCACTCACAGAAGCGGTAAAATTATGTTTTATGAACAATTCAGTTTTTTTAACTACCACTTAGTGGTTTCACTATTCATCAAAAATTGAAAGTTTTCAGAAAAATACCAAAAATTAGGCCTAAGATATATTTGATATTATGAACTCAAAAATGATGTCTATTTTACCAAATTAAAAACATATCTGTTGCATTAACTAATTTAAAAATTAATTCCCGTCATCAAAACAAATAACGTGTTTTTAAGAGATAATAACTATCAAAAGATTGAAACTTGATTATGACTGGTTTAAATGTGAAATTACTTCCTATGAACAACATTGTATTAAACTGTAAAAATATATTCTAAATATACTTTAAAACCACTCAAATTAATAATTTATCACTATTAATTATTTCGATTAAAAAAGTTGTTTTTAATTATAATTTAGTAATTTTCACTATTCATCAGAATATGAAAGTTATCCGAAAAGTACCAAAATTTCACCTTATGATAAATTCGATACACCGAATCCAAAAATGAATTCCATTTTGAAAAATAAAATTTACAAAATTTCAAAAAGTGGTTATTACTATTCATAATGGCTAGTTTTAATAATATTTTAATAGCATATCGATGTTTAGTGAAACTCGTTATTTCGTACTACACACGCTATCGAGGAAGGTCGCTATTGCGTGCAAGACAAGTCAAGGGTGCATGTTGTGCAAGCTCCTTTTGGTGTAGCGGACAACACAATACATTAATGAAATTAAAAAGAATATTTTATCATAAAATCTCAGGGTGTTACACTCTAACCCCCTTAAAATGAATTTCGCCCTCGAAATTCATCGGGGTTATAAATGGTTTACTATTCAATAGTTTCTTTGATAGAAACACACATCGTAAAAAAGAATACCAAAACATGGATTTAAAAACTAAAGTATGAAATGTAACGATTAACCAAATAAACTAATCACTGGGTTTCCACATAGGTGAAAATATGGATATGGAAGAAAAATCTAACCATCATGTTCTGATGGAGATTGGTAGAGAACATGGCTATGGAAAAGCCAACAATCACAAATCCATAAATTTGTGACGATCTAAGGTACCATCTGATTAATCAGATATAAGAGCACTAGGACAACATTTTTGGTTTTCAAGATCATTTCCCAAAAGTTGAAGAATTTGAATTAGAATAAATACTTACTTTATTTTGGTACAATTTCACTGTTGTTCGTGCCTTGAACAATTTCCACTTCATCTCTTAAATAAATGAAGTTGAATTTGTTATTCGTGAAGTGATAGCAGATCATGTGATAGAATGACGGGTCATTCCATCCATCTCAAACAAAAGGTTATAAAAAGTTATTAAATATACACAAGTCATTCTATAGTGAGATTAATCATATATGGTTCCTAAAATTCACTTATACTTCATATATCATACTGCTTAATATAATAAAACTAGTTTCTACTAACCAGGGACTTCTTATAGGCCAGTGGTAGGCGATAAAGGCCAGTCGCACTTCGGTTGTGGGTTCGATTCCCACAGCCTTGTCCGACGCGATGGGCTGTCGCCCGTCCTGCAGGTTATCCTTTTTTCTAAAACTATATTAATATAACGTACCATCAATAATATCGAAAAAACTCTTATCCTTAAAAAATAATAACTTATGTCCAACATAATCCATTCCAATATTTAGGCTTATCCATAATACTGCAGTCCACTCTCATAATATAGTGAAAACGATTACCATAGATTTAATACCATCATTGATCGCCATATATCATAAGATATGTCTTGTTGGTCACATTCTAAACATTCAAAGGCCTTAATCATGTATTCTCTTGAATACCCATTGAACCTTAGTGAAAACATGAATGCAGTTAAATGTTAACACTTTCCACATACCAAAATCCTCAAAATTCTATATACTCAAACAATGATATCACTTAGTCCATACATCAATCATGAGCTCATGAATACTGTTAAACATTTCATTTTCTTGTTTTCCCTTCATTATGCGCATATCATTCTTTTTCCAAAAATATCTCTATCAATTTCCATGGTTACTGGTACCATAAAATTATTGAAAACCACAATAGACCAATACATAAATATTCCAATATTCCACGATACTATATATGACACTATTTTGGAATCCCATTACATAAACACTTAATCATTCCACCACATCGTTGTCATATTCTACATCGCCAATAGTGATCGCATGTGACTTCCCTTTGTCCTTTCCCTTCAGCGGTTGCTCATGTCGATCATCACTAACCCTTGGATTAGGTCATTTATTATCATAATTCCCCATTTCCTTGTACTTGAAGCATTGAAGTGTTGGTGGTGCGTTCTCTATAGTGTTTGCTTTATTCACATCATTAGAAACCCTTTTTCCATTACTTCGACACTCAGCTGCTCGATGACCTTCTTTTCCACACTTAAAACTTTCTCTAGTCCCTTTAAGACAATCTCCACCATTCTTCTTTCCACACATTGAGCATAAGGAAACATTCATCTTCTTTTCACCATTATTATGAGATTTCTCCTTGAACTCCATCTTTCGTTTCTTGTCAAAACCATGAGATGGATATATAACATCAACTTCCATTTCTACCTTGATATCACAATGCACAATTTATTCATAGATACTGAACTCTCTTATAGCTAATTCCCTTCGAAGACTTGGTTTTAAGCCACTGAATAATCGATCAACATTACTTTCAGGTTGGATGATAATGCCAGATGCATACCTTGCAAGTCTTGTAAAATTTGCTTCGTATATACCAACAGATTCATCATCCTTCTGCTTCAGCTCAAGAAACTCCTTTTCCATCATTGTTCGAAGAATACGAGGGAAGTACTTATGGAAAAAAAAGTTCTTGAACATGTCCCATTCCATGGAATCAATTTCATCTCTTGGCCTCGTATTCTTGATAAGATTCCACCATTGATCAGCTTCACCTTCCAAATGATATACTGCTAAGTTGACTTTATCATGTTCAGAACATTGAAGAACTGAAAATATCTTTTTAGTGGTACTGATCCATTGTTCAGCAACAAATGGATCGGAAGACCCTCTAAAAGCAGGTGGACGTTGCCTCATGAAGGACTCAATAGAATATTGTTCCCTTCTCTGCTCATTTGGATGTCCAGAATGATTCATAGCTTGTGTAAGTATAGAAATAAGATTTTGCACTCCATCTCCCATAACATTTGTTTGTTCAGGAGGACAATCATTGCATTGTCCATTTCATTGATCAACACGGTTCCTTCGGGTTCCAGCCATCATCTAAAACCCAAAAAGAATAGTTTGAGAGGCAAAAATCATGCTAGAGAAAACAACATTATAAAGGGGGAGTATCCTCAATATCTAACTTCTTAGGTTAAATTCTATGATCGTTACCGTAGTTCTAGGACTGTATCTTATACGTATACTTATCCTTAGGGACATCCCTATACATACCTTAGAAATATCTCCAGGGATCTCACTAACGCTTTCACATCCTAGTTTCCAAAGGTTGACTAAATCTTTCCTCTGATACCAACTTTCGAGACCCGAAGCTCGATGTACATTGAAATTACATTACATTTGCAGAATAATTAGTACATAACAAAAAAACACACACAAGTATCGTAATAGTTTAGTGTCTTTGGAAACTCAGAATATAATCCTCTAATCCTGGTGAAAGATCTTCAACATCTCCCATTAAAAGATCATCCTTTTTATTATACCTAAAACCTTTCTTTATATCCTGGGGAAAAGAAAACATAAAAGGGTGAGCTCAAATGCTCAGTAAGGGTAAACAAAAGAAATATCAATCACATCATATACATAAGCACATAAATTTTGGAAATCTTGACCTGTAAAAGAGAGGATAATTTCATAACATGTGATAAATCATGGCAGTGAAATGTAATCATGATAATCATAACATAAAACATGAAACATTGTGGCATACACACATAATAATAGAGAATCATTTCTTGTTAGTCAAGACTCATTTCCAAGACTATCTTAGTGTATGAAGTCCCTTTCTGAACCGAGTCACCCTCGTTTCAGTCCTGTTTCACTGAACCGGTATAACCTACCTTTCCAGCCATGTCTATCTCATGAGATATAAAATCTTTATCCAATGCATTGGAGGGAGATATAGTTCCCACCCATCTCATTATGATACCATTCTTATGTGTGCCACAAAATCATAAACCATACATCATAGCATAACCCATGTAATAAAAATGGGAATCTTAAACATCGTGACATCATTAAACAATTCATATAAGATAAAGGAATTCATAAAAATAATTCCATCACAACATAATCAAATTAATGTAATAATAGGGTTATAAATAGAACCCTTTATTATCATATATGGAAAATATTTTTGATAAAACAATTGAACTCCATTCTTGAGGAAAATATCCTTTCAACTTCAAAAACACTTTTCATTTCTTAACATGTCATAAAATTCTAACTAAAAGAAGTTGATTAAAAATAAACTTGAAAACTTTTAAAGGAAGCTTCTTGGAAATAATGTTTTAAAATTCCATTCATGCCGTATAAGTTAAAAAAAACATTCTTCTCGTACTTTTGTCGGAAAAGTCAAAAAGTACCTCGTACGAAAAATGACAAAAGATTCCTATCATATCTTTTACTAAAATCTCACCGAAGGGTAAACGTGGATTTAAAAAATTGTAGATGGATGAAAATAATATTACATATTGAGGAAACATGGATGTGGATGATAAAATACACCCCAGTAAATGCCAAAGTATTAACAATCTTGGATAAAAATGAGATTGTAATTTTTCCCTTACCTTAGGTCCGACTTGCTTTGTAAGTGTCCGAACCTCCTGTATAATGATTTAAATAATGTTATTGACTTATTACAGAATCATACTTATTTTTATGATATCACATATGGTCATATTTTTATATTCTTTTTAGTAATATTTCATTTCTACTTGTTATTCGGGTGTTTATAACTTTTTGTTCTTATGCGTGTTTTGTCGAATAAATTCATATTATTTTCTTTAGGTTATAGGTACCTCATTTCCAGAATTTTATTAGTGTAATATATATCATATTAATTCATTCAATTCATTTATATAATCATTATGAAATGAAGATCATGTAGAACGAGTCGCATCACATCGTGGAGACGGTATTCCGTACGTACGCACGAGTGATGATAATGTTCCTATGATCGTGGAATTGTATTGTAGTATATGTATACTATTTCAGAATCAATATCACTTTATAATAGTCATATATAGTTATTATTTACACCATTATACCCATCCAAGTAAGGTGGTGGTGGAAATTAGATTACACCACGGCGTGGAGACGATATTCCGTACGTACGCACGCACGGTGAATTTTTTTCCCGTAGGATGGATAGATGGTGAAATAGGGTTGTTTCATACTTATAATAACATATCAGTATATGAGTGATACTCATGTTATTACTTCATAATGAAACAACTAAATAAGAAGAAGTGGAAGAAGAAATAAAGATGAAAGAATCGGTAACAGACATTACCTCTTCTTTGAAGTGCTTCTTTGAGACCTTATTTTAGGGCACTAAAATTGGTCATTGAGGAAAACCAGAACCTCTAGGATGTTTCTAGGGAAGTGGAGAGAAGAATTTGGCAGGGTTTGGCAGATCTTGAAGGCTCAAAGTTCTGTGAGGAAGAGAGGGAGGAAGTGCCCTTTTATAAGGGAGGAGAGGGGCTCCTTTGGAAAAACTAAAAATATTATTTTATTATCAAGTCAAGTTCGGTTTTAAATAGCTCCAAATTGATTTATTTAGAGGATAAGGCGGGGATGGGTCGAAGTCATCTCATCCAATAGAATTTATACAAGTTTAGGTTCCTATTTTAACCTTATCATTTAGATTTAACATTAAGTTAAATAATTTTACTTTTACTGTGTCTTATTATGTTCTTACACTATAAGGTTAATAAACTTACTATAAGAAGCCAAACGAACCCCAAGTTGTTTATTATTAATATATATAACCTTATATAAGTCATTTGACCGACCCTTATATTTTTACGAATAAAACAACAATTAATAATATAATATTTGATTTAAATACTATTTTGTGTCAATTTTGTCACTATTTGATATATGATTTTTGTGAAAGTCATAACAGAATTATATGTTCGAAACAAGTTTATTAAATCAACACTAATATATCATAGTAATCTAAAAAATTATTGGAATTCATAAAAAGTCTCAAATTACATTTATTAGGGCATTTATAACATCAATTATGTTAACATTTCCTTAAAAGGGTAATTACTAAATCATCGTTGTGTCATAAATAAATTAAATTATTTAATGTCTATAAATTACAAATAAAATACCATTATGTAATAAATCTTTTTATATTTCTAATGAATATTTATAGTCGAATTTATCTTATGTATAACCCCATATTAAAAATTATTTACTTATTAAACATTGATTTTAACTATTTTAACCCTTCTTTAAATAAATTAATAATAAATGTCATAATCTAATCCAAGTGGGTCTAAATGGTCATATTTTATTCCTAAGTTTCCTTTTGGTCGAATTACACTTATCCAATAGAATTAGGACATGTGTTAGGGTAATAATAATATCATCTTTACCCTTAATTACCCTATTTACTTTTTACCGTGGTAAAAAAAAGTAAAAAGTTACTATTCACCAAAAATTATTTTCATCTCATTGAACCACATTTTAGTCCTTGATATTAACCGTGTCTCTCAGATTTTCGAAATTCCACTCACAGAAGCGGTAAAATTCCGTTTTATGAACAATTCAGTTTTTTTTAACTACCACTTATTGGTTTCACTATTCATCAAAAATTGAAAGTTTTCAAAAAAATACCAAAAATTAGGCCTAAGCTATATTTGATATTATGAACTCAAAAATGATTTCTATTTTACCAAATTCAAAACATATAAGTTTCATTAACTAATTTAAAAATTAATTACCGTCGTCAAAACAAATAGCGTGTTTTTAAGAGATAATAACTATCAAAAGATTGAAACTTGATTATGACTGGTTTAAATGTGAAATTACATCCAATGATCAATGTTGTATTAAATTGTAAAAATATATTCTAAATATACTTTAAAACCACTCAAATTAATAATTTATCACTATTAATTATTTCGATTAAAAAAGTTGTTTTTAATTATAATTTAGTAATTTTCACTATTCATCTGTAAAGACGCGTACAATTGAAGGGAAATTTTTTCTTAATTTTCTTTGAAATTTTACAAGAGAACGGTTTCTGACGGCACCTGCTTCCGAGGCCCGGAGTGCCCGGAATCATTTTCCGATGTTTGGCTCAGGTACGTTCAGTGAACGAACGAGCGAGGATTTCTAACTTTTGATCTGGTGCTCGGAATTGAAATCCAAGGATACCGATGAACTCGCAGTGCCGATATTCGCTTAAGGAGACCTTTTCCGAGGTTGCGTTTTATGCGGAATGAAAGTTAGTTTTGGGAGAAATTATAAGAAGTTAAATAAAAATGTGGAAACACTTTTTATTTTTAACATGTTAGTTATTTTCTCCCAAAGGGAGTTAGAGGTGGGACCCACATCCACTTAACCTCCCTTGGGAGGATTAAGTGTGGTGGGGCCCACACGAAGCATAACTCTTCACCTTCTCTTTTTAAACTCCCAATAACCCCTCTTTAATTAACTTGACAATTTGGTTAATTAATGGAGTTGAGTTGATTGAATTTCAAACCTTTGAAATTCAAATTGATAATTGTGTGAATAAAATAAGCCTTAGCTTATTTTATTTTGGTTGCACTCCTTAGCCATCTTGAGAGGTTTTGAAGAATTCTCTCCTTATTCTTCAAACTTTGGCGAAGAACACGAAGAACATTCGGACTTCGATGAAGAACGCCACGTTCTCGGGAATCGACTTCCGCGACACCATACCCGCGACACCGACGACGTCTTCTTCCGCGTCATCTCTTCCGCAACGATTTCCCGCGACGAAATCGTCGTCAAAGAACTTCGAATCCTCGCTTCACGACATCGACGTCCTTCTTCCGCGACGCCGACCACCGCGACGCTCGTCTTCCGCGGGTCGTTGACGATCATCGTTCTTGAAACTGAGGTAGGGGTTTATTTTATTCTTTGTTCATTAATTTTACCCGTGATTATTTCTTCGTAGAATTTGTTCAATTATTAGCAAAAAACGCGAGGGGGCCGGACCGCACGAACACGGCCGAACCCCCCTCCTTGTTCTTGATTGTTTTTTGCGGATGGAACGAGATGGCGTGGTGCCGTCGCACCACGCGGAAATCGCACGACAATTATTCCGCGACGTCGTCGCGCCGCACCGTGGAAAGATTTCAAGGATGTGATGCCGTCACGTCGCGTCGAAGGTAGTCTTAGAGACCGCGGCCGGAGTCGGGCCACGGCGGAGAGGCGCGGCGCCGTCGCACCGTGCCAATCGAACAAGGGCTGTGGCTTGAGCCGCGGCGGAGCAGGCAGAGGCAGCTGGCCTCGCCGGCCGGCGGAGATCAGAAGAGCCATGGCCATCGGGCCGCGGCGGAAGGATAGAAGGCGGCTGGCCATGCCGGCCGGCCGCGGCGGAAGGGTTATGAGGCTGGACCCGCGGGTCCCGCGTGTGAAAGGAAAACGGCCGGCCTAAGGCCGGCCGAGATCCACAAAACCCGGGGGTTGAACCCCCGGTGAATTGGAGCCCCCCCCCATGTGGGGAGGCCGTTGTTTCAAAAGAAAACACGGGGGGCTGCGCCCCCTGTTCTCCTCCTGCTCGGCCCGTTAGGCCGAGCGTGCTGCGCGCGGGCGGTGACCCGCTGACCGGACGTGCCAGGCCGGACCCGGTCCCGAACCGGGTCGACCCGGTTCGGGCCAGCCCCATGGGGTTCTGGGCCGGATCGGACCGGGCCTAGACCCCCGGTTTCGGACGGATTTCGGTCTTTTGCCCATAACATGAGCTACAGACCTCCGATTGACGAACCGTCAGCGGCGATGCGATCCTTGGATCGAGTCGGTCGATTCGGTATATCGCACTCAATTTTTCGGAATACTTTGAGTTCGGCCGGGTTGGTTCGTACACGAAACCAACCGAGCCCTCGGAGCGGAAACGCTCATATCTTGAGCTACGGACGTCCGATTGACGTGCCGTCAGCTTTGTTGAGTTTTTCTTAGTGAGGTGGATCTTTTGGCACACTCTGCCCGAGGTTTTGGTGCAGGTGGAGTATGGTCGGGTTGGTTTTGCCTTAAAAACCAACCGGGCCGCTGGGACGAAAAAGACAATAACTCTCAGACCGGGCGTCTGATCGACGCGCCGTCTGTTGCATTGAGTTCATGTTGGCGATACAGAACTTTTGGATACATCAACTCAGGACTTTGTGACAGTTGATGTATCAGCCTCTCGGCTCATGGAGCGGACCCTCCCGAACGAGTTTGCTGTGTGCGGGAACCCTAGTGCTGGCTGCGACTGCTACTGTGACGACGACGATTGTGCAGGGATCCTCAGTGGACTGCGACGATGAAGACAACTAGTCTTGTATCCTATGTGGGTCCTAGCTGTTCTGGTCTTGTATCTTATGTGGGTCCCAGCTTGGATGATTCAATACCGGTCTTGTATCCTATGTGGGTCCGAGTATAGATGAATCAATGAAGAGTGTTGGTCTTGTATCCTATGAGGGTTCCAGTATAGATGTTCCAATGAAGACAGCTGGTCTTGTATCCTATGTGGGTCCTAGCTGTGCTGGTTTTGTATCCTATGTGGGTCCCAGCTTGGATGATTCAATACTGGTGTATCCCATGTGGGTCCCAGTATAGATGAATCAATGAAGAGTGCTGGTCTTGTATCCTATGTGGGTCCCAGCTTAGTTGACTCAGTGCTGGTCTTGTATCCTATGTGGGTCCCATCCGTGCTGGTCTTGTATCCTATGTGGGTCCCAGTATAAATAAAACAATGAGGACGGCTGGTCTTGTATCCTATGTGGGTCCCAGCTTAGATGATTCAGTATCTATGTCTGATCATCTCTTCCACCCTTTTCGATGATGTATACCTGTGTGAGCTGAATCCTGTTGCTTTCCTGTGTGGATTGTGTTGTGCTATCCTGAGAGGATTTCGTTTTGTTTTCCTGTGTGGAATACGTATACTTTCCTGTGTGGACTAAGTTGTAATTAGGCTCGGAGGTTGGAGCGTATTGGAATTGATGACTTAGGTATATGAATGAGCATATACCTAAGCAGTGTCGGTTGTTACTTCGTGATTGTATCTTCCTTGTGGTTTATCCTTTGTGGATTTTGGGAGACCTTCAGGGGTCTCGGGGTCCCTACTGAGTAGCTTATACTCACCCCTGCACGGGATATGCCCGCACTACATTATGTTGGTTGCAGACGACGGACAACGTTGATCATAGTTGAGGCTTGCTGAGCAGGACGGTACTAGGAGGTGGACCACTGGGCGAGACGTGCTCGGAGCGGATGGCGGGACTCGAGGAGCAGTGGAGCTATCTGTACCCACCCTTCAGGTGGGATTTCCTGTGGACAGCTCGGTGTGTCAGCTTTTACTTTATAGTTACTGTTTTCCCTTTCGAGTTGTACTTTACTTTCAGTTTGGGTTTGTATACTGGCCCATTTACCTTTCCGCACTTTTAGTTATACACAGTTCTTACTTAGTGTTTACTTTTCCGCTTGCTTACTCTGTGGTGTTTGTTTACTTTACAAAGGCAATTCCTTCCCTTTTTACCAGGATTTACGCCTTGGTGCTAGTCTCCAGCCCCTGGCCTATGGAAGGCGGGCTTGGGGTAGTCACGGCACGGACCTTGAGGGCGGGTCGTGACAAATTGGTATCAAAGGGGTTTGGTTCTACCGCGAACTATGATCTTTTCTATGTGAAGAAATAATGTTTAGCGTATTGAGTGTGGTTATCAGTCCAGGGAGTCAAGTGTTGGTGCGGCAGCCAACGTATCCGTACACCAGGACCCTGACTACTGATTTCCGACTTAATGCACAAAAACATTGATTGCGTGTGTGTTTAAAGTTTTCTTTGTGATTACTTTATATCAGCTCACCAGGTATACTATTCTGACCGTGGCACACCTGTTACCTTTTCAGGATGGCCCCATGACGGCAGCCAGCTAGGGTTCCGAGAGTTGAGCGTGACGACAGCCCACTGAGCGACGAGGCCTCGGTGCAGGGCCCTTTATCAGTAGTGGCACCAGCGGTTGCTCTACCCGCCGAGCCACCGATGCTTCCAGCACCAGCCGCTGATGATGCACGTCGCCTTGGAGCTCTACATGAGTTCCAGCGCCAACGACCACCAAGGTTTCATGGGGAGACAGACCCCCAGGCAGCCGAGGACTGGCTGGAGGCGGTCGTGCGAGTTTTCATGCTAGTGAGGACACCAGCAGACCTCATGGTGATCCTCGCAGCGAGCCTCCTGCACGCGGCAGCAGGAAGATGGTGGAGCATGATGCTCCAGGTGCACGACAAGACATCTCTTATTTGGACGGACTTTGAGAGCATCTTCCGCTTCGAGTTCGTCCCGCCCACCCTCCGTGCGGTGCGCATTTAGGAGCTTCTTCAGCTGCGGCAGGGCACCTTGACAGTGGCCCAGTACTCGGAGATATTTACTTATATCTCGCGCTACTCCACAGATATGGTACGGGACCCGTTCTTTCGGGCCCGGACCTTCGAGCAGGGACTGAGGCGTGAGATCAGGGCTTCGATGATCTCCCTCAATATTCCGACACAGGCAGAGGTGTTGGAGAGATCCCTTCTAGTGGAGAGTTTTCTCGCCGAGCAGGCTCCAGTGACAGGGCCCTCTGCAGGATGGCCCGTAGCAGGGTCTTCTGAAGCTGGCAGTAGACAGGTGATGCAGAGGTCCAAGCGGGCCAGACCATCAGATGGGCAGTCACAGGATGAAGATTCGGTTGTGCGGGGCACCCGAAGGAGAGCCAGCTACGTGAGGGGAAAACATTGCTACTCATGCAGTGGGCAAGGTCACATGGCTCGAGACTGCCCGACCCATCTTACAGATGAGCAGCAGGTGGTAGAGGGACCTCCCAGACAGAGATTCGGCCACGGTGGTCCGCAGGGTACAGGCGGACGAGGCAGAGGAGCTGGCCGAGTAGCCGATGGTGGGAGACACTTCGAGGTGTTGCCACCACCACCACCACCAGGAGCTCCACCCCAACCGCAGGGAGTTGGTGGACATGGGAGAGCTCAGCTTCAGGCAGCTGAGGCCTTCGATCATGGAGCTCTGGGAGAAAATGGACAGGAGCGGAACTAGTGGATACGTCCTTTGTACTTCTAGTTCCTTGTTTCTATTGTGTAACGTCTTTGTTTTATGAGCTGAAACAATAAAAGACGCATACCTTTGTGATGTTTTCATTCCTGTTCTCTCTTGTGTTGTTACTAAGAGGTTCCGGTTTAGACTGTTGACTTGACCCTCAATTGTGAGACATCTACTGGAGGAGACCCAGTTACCACACACTGATGCCGACAGTGTGACTCAACCCTTGGAGGCGAGAGTAACGGTTAGATCTCATGGTAGTAGCATCGAGGCCTTACGACGTCATCCTTGGTATGGATTAGTATCATCCATTTCGGGATTGACTGTATTAGGCAAAGGAAGTGGTCCATTCAGGGGATGAGGACAGCTCAGAGCCGGCAGAAGTCATACACTGACAGGAGGCGGAGTCCACTGGAGTTTGAGGACGGTGACCACATCTTCGTGTGGGTCTCACCTCGACGTGGTATACGGAGATTTGGCCGAGGCGGCAAGTTATCTCCGTGCTTCATCAGACCCTTCCAGGTCCTCATCAGGATTGGCGAGGTGGCTTATCGTTTGGCTCTACCACATCAGTTGCACCGGGTGCACGACGTCTTCCACGTATCTCAGCTGAGGAGATACATGCACGACCGACGCACATCATTGACCATGGGGAGCTTGACGTTGACGATGGGGAAACTTTTACGGAGGACCCGGTGGGGATCTAGGATCGACAGGATCAGGTCCTATGTGTATGGTCGATTCCTCTAGTGCGCATCAGATGGCAGCACAGGAATCTCCAAGAGAGCACTTGGGAGAGGGAGGCTCAGATGCGTGCTCAGTACCCTCATTTGTTTCCCTAGTTTTTGTTGTATCTTTACGGGGACGTAAAGCCCTGAGGTGGGAGTAATGTAAAGACCCGTAAAAATCAAGGGAAATTTTTTCATAATTTTCTTTTGAATTTTACAAGAGTGCGGTTTCTGACGGCACCTGATTCCGAGGCCCGGAGTGCCCAGAATCATTTTCCGAAGTTTTGCTCGGGTACATTCAGTGAACGAACGAGCGTGGATTTATAACATTTGATCTGGTGCTCGGAATTAAAATCTGAGGACACCGATGAACTTACAGCGCCGATATTCTCTTAAGAAGACCTTTTCCGAGGTTGCGTGTTATATGGAATGAAAGTTAGTTTTGGGAGAAATTATAAGAAGTTAAATAAAAATGTGGAAACACTTTTTATTTTTAACTTGTTAGTTATTTTCTCCCAAAGGGAGTTAGAGGTGGGACCCACATCCACTTAACCTCCCTTGGGAGGATTAAGTGTGGTGGGGCCCACACGAAGCATAACTCTTCACCTTCTCTTTTTAAACTCCCAATAACCCCTCTTTAATTAACATTGCAACTTGGTTAATTAATGGAGTTGAGTTGATTGAATTTCAAACCTTTGAAATACAAATTAATAATTGTGTGAATAAAATAAGCCTTAGCTTATTTTATATTGGTTGCACTCCTTAGCCATCTTGAGAGGTTTTGAAGAATTCTCTCCTTCTTCTTCAATCTTTGCCGAAGAACGCGAAGAACATTCGGACTTCGATGAAGAACGCCACGTTCTCGGGAATCGACTTCCGTGACGCTATACCCGCGACACCGACGACGTCTTCTTCCGCGTCATCTCTTCCGCGACGATTTCCCGCGACGAAATCGTCATCAAAGAACTTAGAATGCTCGCTTCACGACATCGACATCCTTCTTCCGCGACGCCGACCACTGCAACGCTCGTCTTCCACGGGTCGTTGACGATCATCGTTCTTGAAACCGAGGTAGGGGATTATTTTATTCTTTGTTCATGAATTTTACCCGTGATTATTTCTTAGTGGAATTTGTTCAATTATTAGAAAATAACGCCAGGGGGGCCGGACCACACGAGCATGGCCGAACCCCCCTCCTTTTTTTGATTGTTTCTTGCGGATGGAATGAGATGGCGTGGTTCCGTCGCACCACGCGGAAATCGCACGACAATTATTACACGACGCTGTCGCGCCGCGCCGTGGAATGATTTCAAGGATGCGATGCCGTCATGTCGCGTCGAAGGTAGTCGTAGAGACCGCGGCCGGAGTCGGGCCACGGCGGAGAGGCGCGGTGTCGTCGTGCCGTGCCAATCGAACAAGGGCCGCGGCTTGAGCCGCGACAGAGCTGGAAGGGGCGGCCAAAAAACCGGCCGCCAGCGGATAAAGAAGAGCCGCGGCCGTACGGCCGTGGCGGAGCACCCAGAGGTAGCCAGCCTCACCGGCCGCTGGAGAACATGAAGGACCGCGGCCCTACGGCCACGGCGGAGCAGCCAAAGGCGGCTGGCCTCGCCGGCGGCCGGAGATCAGAAGAGCCGCGGCCATCGGGCCGCAGATGAAGGATGGAAGGCAGCCGGTCGTGCCGGCCGGCTGCGGCGGAAGGGTTAGGAGGCGGGACCCGCAGGTCCCGCGTGTGATAGGAAAACGGCCCGCCTAAGGCCGGCCGAGATCCACAAAACCCGGGGGTTGAACCCCCGGTGACTTGGAGCGGGCCCCACCCCCCCCCCCCCCCCCCCACGTGGGGAGGGCGTTGTTTCAAAAGAAAACACGGGGGGCTGCGCCCCCCGTTCCCCTCCTGCTCGGCCCTTTTGGCCGAGCGTGCTGCGCGCGGGCGGTGACCCGCGGACCGTCCGCGCAGGACCGGGCCGCCCCGCGCCGGGCCCGGACCCAAACCGGGTCGACCCGGTTCGGGCCAGCCCCAGGGGGTACTGTGCCGGGTCGGACCGGGCCCAGACCCCCGGTTTCGGACGGATTTCGGTCTTTTGCCCATAACTTGAGCTACGCACCTCCGATTGACGAACCGTCAGCGGTGATGCGATCCTTGGATCGAGACGGTCAATTCGGTATATCGTACTCAAAGTTTCAGAATACTTTGAGTTCGGCCGGGTTGTTTCGTACACGAAACCAACCGGGCCCTCGGAGCAGAAACGCTCATATCTTGAGCTACGGACGCCCGATTGATGTGCCATCATCTTTGTTGAGTTCCTCTTAGTGAGACGGATCTTTTGGCATACTCCGCCCGAAGTTTGGGTGCAGGTGGAGTACGGTCGGGTTGGTTTTGCCTTAAAAACCAACCGGGCCCCTGGGACGAAAAAGCCAATAACTCTCAGACCGGGCGTCCGATCGACGCGTCGTCTGTTGCGTTGAGTTCCTGTTGGCGATACGGAACATTTGGATACATCAACTCTGGACTTTGTGATAGTTGATGTATCAGCCTCTCGGCTCGTGGAGCGGACCCTCCCGAACGAGCTTGCTGTATGCGGGAACCCTAGTTCTGGCTGCGACTGCTACTGTGACGACGGCGATTGTGCAGGGATCCTCAGTAGACTACGACGATGAAGACAGCTGGTCTTGTATCCTATGTGGGTCCTAGCTGTGCTGGTCTTGTATCCTATGTGGGTCTCAGCTTGGATGATTCAATACTGGTCTTGTATCCTATGTGGGTCCCAGTATAGATGAATCAATGAAGAGTGTTGGTCTTGTATCCTATGTGGGTCCCAGTATAGATGAACCAATGAAGACAGCTGGTCTTGTATCCTATGTGGGTCTTAGCTGTGCTGGTCTTGTATCCTATGTGGGTCCCAGCTTGGATGATTCAATACTGGTCTTGTATCCTATGTGGGTCCCAGTATAGATGAATCAATGAAGAGTGTTGGTCTTGTATCCTATGTGGGTCCCAGCATAGTTGACTCAGTGCTAGTCTTGTATCCTATGTGGGTCCCTGCTGTGCTGGTCTTTTATCCTATGTGGGTCCCAACATAAATGAAACAATGAGGACGGCTGGTCTTGTATCCTATGTGGGTCCCAACTTACATGATTCAGTATCTATGTCTGATCATCTCTTTCACCCTTTTCGATGCTGTATACCTATGTGAGCTGAATCCTGTTGCATTTCTGTGTGGATTGTGTTGTGCTATCCTGAGAGGATTTCATTTTGTTTTCCTGTGTGGAATACGTATACTTTCCTGTGTGGACTGAGTTGTACTTGGGCTCGGAGGTTGGATCGTATTGGAATTGATGACTTAGGTATATGAATGGGCATATACCTAAGCAGTTTCGGTTGTTACTTCGTGATTGTATCATCCTTGTGGTTTATCCTTTGTGGATTTGGGGAGACCTTCAGGGGTCTCGGGGTCCCTACTGAGTAGCTTATACTCACCCCTACACGGGCTATGCCCGCACTACGTTGTGTTGGTTGCAGACGACGGAAAACGTTGATCGTAGTTGAGGTTTGCTAAGCAGGACGGTACCAGGAGGTGGACCACTGGGCGAGACGTGCTCGGAGCGGATGGCGGGACCCGAGAAGCAGTGGAGCTATCTGTACCCACCCTTCAGGTGGGATTTCCAGTGGGCAGCTCGGTGTGGCGGCTTTTACTTTACAGTTGTTGTTTTCCTTTTTGAGTTGTACTTTACTTTCAGTTTGGGTTTGTATACTGGCCCATTTACCTTTCCGCACTTTCAGTTGTACACTGTTCTTACTCAGTGTTTACTTTTCCGCTTGCTTACTCTGGGGTGTTTGTTTACTTTACAAAGGCAATGCCTTCCCTTTTTACGGGGATTTACTCATTGGTGCTAGTCGCCAACCCCTGGCATATGGAAGGCGAGCTTGGGCTAGTCACGGCACGGACCCCGAGGGTGGGTCGTGACATCATCAGAATATGAAAGTTATCCAAAAACTACAAAAATTTCACCTTAGGCTAAATTCGATACTCCGAATCCAAAAATTAATTCCATTTTGAAAAATAAAATTTACAAAATTTCAAAAAGTGGTTATTACTATTCATAATGGCTGGTTTTAATAATATTTTAATAGCATGTCGATGTTTAGTGAAACTAGTTATTTCGTACTACACATGCTATCGAGGAAGGTCGCGATTACGTGCAAGACAAGTCAAGGATGCGTGTTGTGCAAGCTCCTTTTGGTGTAGCATACACCACAAAACATTAATGAAATTAAAAAAAATATTTTATCATAAAATCTCGGGGTGTTACACAAAGGCTTCCTTGAGAATACATCTACCAAAGTGAGGCTTATAGGAGTAATAGAGGGATGTGGAGAGACACAATGGGAAGAGCTTGGCCGAACCAAAGGCTTGATAGGTGTGGGTAAGGTGGTAGAGGTGGGGGCCTTTTATAAGAGGAGAGGAGGGGAACTCTTGGAAAGATATAAAAGGTTACTTTATTTTCAAATGAGTTTCGGATTATAATGGTCCCAAATTTATTTATTTCGAGGATAAGGTGAAAAGGGTTAGAAATATACTCATCCAATAAGTCTTTGAATAATTTATGTTATAGTTTTAACATTATCTTTTCATTTTATTTAAATCCTGTATTAATGAGGTAATCTCTGCATCATCATGATGTCATAAATAATTTAATTTATATAAAGTCTAAAAATTATAAAAAAAATATCATTATTTATTAAATATTTTTATCTTTTCAATGAATATTTATAGTAAAAAATATGACTTCTGTAACCCCATTTAAAAATCGTTTTAGTAAAACAACTCATGTTTGTGACATTTTTTACTTTAACATTAAATAAAAAGATATAAAGGTCATTTTCCTACCAAAGTGTCTCCATGGGGTCCCCAAGTTGACCCATGTATTTTATTGGTCGGCTATGACACATCCAATAAGGGTAGGACATGATTCTAGGTCATTTCATATTAATAAAACATTATTCTTACCTTAAATTACACTAATTACCTCTAATCGCGATTAAAAACATAAAAGTTACTATTCCCAATAAAATTATTTTAATACCATTGAACCACATTTTACATCTTATTAAAAACCATGTATGTCAGATTTTTGAAATTCAAAACAGAGAGGTGGTAAAATTTCATTTAAACGAAAAATCAGTTTTTTAAGTACCACATAGTGGTTTCACTATTCATCAAAAATTAATGTTTTTCAGAAAAATACCAAAACTTCACCTTAAGCTATATTTAATATTCCTAATTCCAAAATGAAGTCCATTTTACAAAATTCAAAACATATATGTTGCATTAATTAATTTAATAATTAACTCCCACTGTTAGAGCAAATAGCGTGTTTTTATGAAAAAATTAGTATCAAAAGATTAACACTAGTTTTAGTCCGATTTCAAAGTGAAATTAATTCCAACGAACACTATTAGATTTAATGGTAAAAATATATTCTAATTTCACATTAAAATAAAATCAAAAGATAATCTAATCATATAAATAAATTAGATTAAAAAGTGGTTTTGAATTAAAATACAACATTTTTTAGTATTCATTAAAAAATGAAATTTATCGGAAAAATACCAAAAATTTACACAAAGTAAATTTTGATGTCCCGATTCTAAACAAGAGTTTTATTTGGTCCAATAAAATTTATAAAAGTGACCAAAACTATATTTAATGACGATTCCCCATCAAAAGGCGATAAGTGAACCTTTAGTGAAAATTAGAGTATATATGCATAAAATTGAATTCTATCCGTAATTTAAGCCTTTATCTTTTGTTGGATAAATGCAAAAACATTTAAAAAACATATATAATCATATTTTAGTTATTTCTATTCATTCCCACCAATACAATGACTATGTGTTAACTACCAATTTAAATAATATTATTTTATTACTAGTGTGCAACATAAGATTTCAATGAAACTCTTTGTTGCGTATCAGGTACGCTATCGAACATAGAAACCTCTTTAAAGTAAAATTAATATTTAATTCAAAAATATTAATAAATATGAAAATCTATTATTCTTTATTTACCTGGGATGTTACAATGGGGGAACCTAAATCCCCATTATGATAGAGAACCAAAGGAGTGTTATGATTTCAACTGTATGGGGATTCTCCAAAAATTTATAGACCATTCCACCATAATTTTGTGAAAAATTATAATTGTTAGTTCTACCTTCACGAGTGGGTTATTTTGAACCACATCATGCTAAATTTGGAATATTATCTGAAGGACTATACTAGGAGGAGTGTTTGACCATAGGAGCTATAACCCCAATCACCAGTAGTGTCGACATAGCAGTTATGAAAATGGTAGTCCATATGTTGAATAGGTTCATAGATCATGTCAATTGCATGTACTACAGTTCAAACCCAAGGATTAAGTAGTGATACCATTTATAATATGAGGTACAATTTTTGTGGGATATACGATAGTATCTAGTTTAATTTTTACAAGTGAATTGAACTATTTATTAACTATATGAATTTTGGAATGTATTAGACAATAGATAAAATAATAATATTGTGTAATGACCCTATATATTCTATTAGAGGTACAAATAGAGGTTATATGACAAATTTGGGACTTCACCCTTATGGTATGCAAAAATACTTTCTTATGGAACCTCTTTGTTTTTAGGATGATGGGATTCGATTTCATTATCAGGATGGGTTGGTCAGTTTAATATCAGGATTTTGTAGAATACTATAACCCCAAGTTACCATTTACATCACCAGAGGGAAGCAGTTATCTACATAGGGATGACTTGGATGACCTAGCAGGTAGATCTCGACTAGAGAATCTTGGGCTAGGTGATGTGACCGTCCATATTTAAAATCACATCATGGATGTTCATGGTTTGCGATAAGTTGATTTACTTCTTGCAGTGTGTTGTTTTAGGGATGTATTTATGGATAATTTTTCATGCTTTCCTCCTGAGAGGTTTGTGGAGTATAAAAATGAGCTTATTCTAGGAGAACTTTTGGTGTCCATTACTCCATACAGAGTGGAACCTATAGATGATTAGGATCTAAAACTGAATTTAGAGGCTTTAGAGGTTAAAGGTTTTATATGTCCTAGTATATAGTCATGGGGTTATCATGAAATTTTTTCCGTGGAGGATGAAACATTACCTTTCTAAAAGGATTACAGATGGTTGAACCAACTTATGATCAATAAATGATATCCACTACCTCAAATAGAAGGCCTCATTGACCAGTTGTGGGGAGATAGGTAAATCTCTAAGATTAACCTGAGATTGTGTTATAATTAAGAGTGAATTTGGCCATCAGACATACCTTGTACAACTTTTTGAAGCAGGTATGATCTATATGAGTACCCTGTTATGTTGTTTGGTCTTATAAAGGAACTGTACATTTTTTTGGCAATAATGAATAGAGTGTTCAAACACTTTTTAGATTCATTTAGTGTGTTCCTTGTGGAAAATATATTGGGGTGTTCTCACACTCCTAAAAACCAGGGTATACACATTGATATCATTCTGAGCACACTAAGAGATCATCATCATAATGCCAGATTACTTCATGAAACTTAACCATAAAAAATTTCGCATCTTATGTCATATTATCTCAGAATCAGTCATATATGTTAAACTAGAAAATGATAGTGATTTAGTTTCCTTGGATCATCACAAAAATGTTATTGATATATAGGGTTCTTTAAGGATTTCTATATATTATATTCATTTCATACAAGATTTTGTGCATCTAACCTCACCTCTTAATATCCATACAAATAATGGTGTAAAATTCCATGGGTTAAAATCATTTGAGAAGGACTTATAAGGGATGAAAGCGAGGATAGTCTCAACACATATATTATTTCTTCCATATCCACATGTAATTCATACCATATCATGTTATGAATCAGGCATCATCCTAGGAGTAGTGATAACATAGGAATACATAATTGTTTCATTTTATTCTCGACAGTTGAGAACTCATTAGAGGAATCAATAAATGCATGAACTTGATCTAGATGTAGTTTTCCATGACATACATTACTCAATAAAAAAACCTATTAAGTGAGTTAATGGCGGTGTACAAAGACCACAAGTGACTAAAATATATCTTTTTCTCAGCATGAATTGGCCCATAGATAATAGATATGTGTTAAATAACTAATATCTTTTCATTTTGATATTACCTATAAAAGAGGAAAAGACATTGTATTTGAAGATGTTCTGAGTCAGAAAACTCAAACGAAGGTCTTACAGGAAGCCAAGGATAAATTGATGTCAATGGACCTCATTTGTATGTTTCATCTATAGATTATTGTAGTTTCAAACATTATAACCTATCATATTTGGTAGTTAAATCTTATATCCTTGAGAAGGTTAAGGGTAGATAATTTTCATACCTAGGATGCTTTCAACTCTCTGAGAGTATAGCAAGAGATAACCCACTTCATGATTGGTCTGTCGACAAAGCTAACATCATGCATATTCATAGATGAGTCTGGGTTCCTAAAGATATGAGAGAGGATTTGATGAATATGTACCCTGTCTCTTAGTGGTAATTTCATAATGGAATATTGAATATGTATTAAGACATGAGGCGCTAGTATTGGTCACTTGTGATGAAATTCGAGATAATAGTCTTTATCACTAGGGGTTCTGCCTTTCAGAAGGTAAAGGTAGAGTACCAAAGGCCTGTAGGGTTGTTATCACCACTTCCAGTACTGAAATAGAAATGGGAATGTGTTTCTATGGATTTCTTTGTTGTCTTACCTTGGTCATCAAGGGTTAGTGAGTCTATTTTGGTAGTTATTGAATGTTTAATGAAATCATCCCACTTCATTCCTATTTTAGAGAAGGTATTAGTTGTTGAGCTGGGAAAACTATATGTTTGGGAAATAATATGACCCCATAGGGTCCCTTTGTCAATCATTTCAGATAGGGTTTTTCATTTCACAACACAGTTCTGGAAATGGTTTTATAAGGCTATAAAAACATGGGTTCTTCTATGTGGAGAATTTCTCCCTCATATCGATGGACAATCATAATGGGCAATACATTTTCTAGAAGATATTCTTCAAGCATGTGTCCTTGATTAATGTGGTTCTTGGGAAAATCATATCCCTATTATTGAGTTCACCTATAAAACAACCTCTAGTAGATAATTCAGGTGGATCCTTTTGAGTAATTATACGACATGCCTTGTTGTTTACCCCAATGATTTCTAGAGATATGTGAGGTAACACTACTAGATCATCATCTCATTTGGAATATTTGGTTTAGGTTCAACGGATCAGAAAGAGTATGAATACATCCTAATCTAGAAAAAAATTATTATGAAAATCTGAATCGATGACCTATAGAGTTCAAGGTCAGGTATCATTTTTTCCTTCAGGTATCACCTAGTCTAGGGAATTGATCATTACAGATGAAATAGATGTTATCACCTCATTATGTTGGTCTATTTGAGATCCTAGATAGAGTATGGATGGTAGAATATCAGTTTATACTACCTTAGAGATTCCATGCAATGAATTATTTCTTCCATGTTTCAATTTTTCTCCAGAATCTTGCTAGCCCATCTCATACCATTGGTCCAAATGAAGTGGATCAAGATGCTGATGCTACCTTTATGGAGTATCAAGTACACATCATCGACTAGAGCATGAATGTTCTCCATGACAAGTCCACCACTCAAGTATAGGAGAAATTCCATCATGGACACATGAATGATGAGTCTTTGTAGAAGAAGGCCTACATATGTGAAGAGTGGATATAATTTCTCTCGGATATTATTTCTACACACTTAGAAGGTGTACATGAGAATGAGTTCCTTTAAGGGGAGATGATTGTATGAACCTGGGAACTCACTCAGGTATGGATCCTTTATATTTTGGTATAATTATTTTTTTGGACCTATTATAGATGCTTAATAAGTTACTTATGGTTACGAGGGTGTCTAGTGAATTTTTGGATCTCATCGCCCAAATAGTTTGGGAAAAAAATCCAGGAACAAGATTTAAAGTAAACCTTATTGGAAGGCCCCATGTTTAAAAAAAGCATTTCGTGTGGCATGTTTTCAAATAGGGCCTTACCAAATAGTTGGTTAATATTTTACATAACCATGTGAGTTCCCCACTTCCCCACGTACCCATGCATGGATTGGCAATTGTTTTTCAAATGATGGAGATAAACTATGCACGACCTAAACATTTGGTAATTTCACTATTTATCCATTAATTATCAAATTATGAAAACTCATAAACAATAATCCATTTTTATGTTGTATTGGAATATTAATCCTCCCATTAAGATCTATTTTATGGCCTAAGATAAGGAGTGGAATATATCTTTATTCGATATCTGATCGGGATTTTGTTAGTCGCATAGGATGTGCAACAATATGTACTCAAATCCTTTTTAGTGGTTGTTCTCCACTATTTCTCTATACCTAGTTATCATGGAGTGATAATAATTTTTCGTTTTCCAAATCTACTCCATTATAATCCTAATTAGAAGCCTATATTATTAGAAAAGGATTGTACAACCCTATGGTGGGGGGTCTACAACTCATACCTCATGTTTATTGATTTTGGAATTATCATGTGGGGCATAATGATTTCCTCGAATACCATTTATGGAATTTATGTGTCATACTTATAATCATTATAATTTTATGTATATTTTTTTCAATATATGTGATTATTTAATTTTGGTTATGATGACAAATTAATCCATACCATGTAGGATGATATTGCATAATAGAGTTTTTTATTATTTTGACACTTTTTAGTCATTGATCGGATGTAATCGGGCTTGAGTACTCTAATTTTAGGCCTCCTTAACAAAAATTTTTTGTATCATGTATTGATTAATGTTAAGAAACAGGTTACTATTACGTGAACCTCCTAAGGTATGTTCATCAAATTGATAGTCATATGTGAAAGGGAGAATTGGAAAGTGCACAAAGTATTTGATTCTTCCTTACTAAATGTAAATGATTAAGAGGTTTCATGTACATAGAACCGCTTACAACATTAAAGGAAGGTAATGGAATTATCCTTAATTATGGAATATTCCTTAAATATAATTAATAATGGATGCATGCTACTTGGAATTTTCAACTATTGAAAGGAATGCCTCAAACCAAATAGAATTATTGATTAATTATGATTGGATTAAAAGGTTGTATGCTACATGACATTATCATACTATTGGATGTAATGAAATGAACTATATGAAATATTAAATGAAAACATAATTAAATAGGAGTGTCCTGACTCATGATCTTTTTGGATTACTGTTGGGGAATTCTATGAGCACTAGGGAACCCATTTTTGAATCAAGGATGAACTTTATAATGTTAAGCCCCACCTATATCCCAATCTTTTTTATAATATTGGATGCCTGGTATGACACCATATTATCCCTCACATATTACTAAAGGATTCCTTAGATACACTCATTGGATCCATCATTGAAAAGTAGGTTCTATGGTTACAACCCATATAGCCCTATAGCTTATAAGGCTCATATTACATTGGACGATCACCATGGATTCTATAGGCATATTATTTTGGAATTCCTTGTAATATTCTCCTTGTATTGCACTCTTATGCTTATTAAGGCTATAGTTATTACTTTGTGGGTGACCTTTGAGGTCCATAATTCCTATCTTGTTACCTTGGAACTTCATTATAAATTCTATTATATGATTCATTATAAGACCTGAAATATTCACTATTGAAATCAGGTAAATCCTTTATAAACTGGTAAAAATAAATTAATGGACTGTTTACGTTCAGCCACCAACTGATGGCCGTAGCAGGTATGTGGGTATTTAGATACATTATACTGCTTTATTTTATATTTTCATGCTTTCACACTATTACATTTCCTTTAAATGAGAAAGATTATATCGATTTCATTGGCGGTGTACCACTAAGATCAATCTGTCATGCACTTTGGGAGATATTTTTCACCTGATGTACATTACATTAATGGGGTTGTTGATAATGGGAAGTATACTGCTTCAAACAAAAGATTTCTTGTTTTATAATATAGATCCTTATAGTAGATGACCGAGCCAAATCTTGAAATTTTTTGGATAGTCTTCTGATTAAATTTATATATTTTAGGAAAATGTTATGTGTTCTTTATTGTATTTGTGTTTTTTGTTTTTGTAGTGACATGAAATATCATCATTAGTTGTTTTATTCTTTTATGTTATTCCTGATATTTCATGAATTGTTACCTTTATCTATATTTTGATTTTTGATTTTTCTTACATGTATTTATTCCCCTATATATCATTGTTTATATTTATTAGATGTTCTACACTGTGGTAAAGTGGGCACAGTCTCCCCATAGACACACCGTATTCCCTTTCTTATAGTTTGCAACCTCTAGTATTTGGGGATATTCTCTTGAGGCCATGTCAAACAATGGGATAGGGGCACCTATTTAGTGGTATCTGGGTCTTATAAATCACACCATTTCTTAATAAGACACACCATCCGATACCACTATTGTTTTTCATTTTTATCCTTTCGTCTGGTAAACCATCAAGGAGTTCCCCTTTTGGGTCAACCTCTCCAATCTGTCTCTGTGGGACTTTCTGATCGATATCACATTGTCCCTAATGGATATTGAACTTCTCAACAACCCATTGATAAAAATGGTATGCCTATGGGAAACTTAAGAAGGAATGCCTCTCACCTAAAATACCATGTGATCACCACAATATGCCAATGTTTTTGTGCTATTGATAATCCCTATTAAAAGGAAGTATATAGGATTTCTAATGTTCCAGTTCCATGACACCCTACAGATTCTTAATGTCAATACTATCTTAACGAAAGGATTCTTTACAAACTAGGACACTTGTAATGTTCATACATAAGCTGTGTAATTAATCAACATCCACAAGGAGATAGTTCTATGAAAGAGTTTCATGGACTATGACTCAAATCTATAATGGAGACCCTTACGAGGAATAAAATTTCATGAAATAATCAATGGATGAAGGAACTTCCATCCCATAATCCCATTTTTATCTAGGATTTGACCTCATTGAAAAAGTGATGAATGCCCCCTAAATTTGGATAGTGGGAATGCAGTTCACAATATCGACCTCTATTCAATGAGTATGTGCACGCCATTAAAAAGAATTAGAAACACAAATCATGTCATTGCATGCTCACCCTTAAATATGATATAAAAATGTAAGAGGTCATATAAAATTATTTCATTTTATTTATTTACATTACCAATTTATATAATTTCAAGCTTCATAAATGGAGATTGAAATTCATGAAATAAAATCCACTATCATTCCAACCAATAAAACCAATGGCTAATGGTTTGAACCTAGAATAATGGTGTAAATAGGTTTCCATTATCATTAAATATTGTAAATAACTATTTATATTTATATAGGAAATTTAATTAATCAAATTAATATATCCCTATATTATAAATTCTTACATTTAAACTATGTCTCAATTAGTGAACTTATAACAATTATATGAACTTTTTGAATTAAGAACATTGAGATAATTCTATATATAATTGAATAATTCAATACATGTGAGTCCTCATCTTAATATAATTATAAATTACATCATTCAACTTTTCCGTACCACTATAAGGAAAAAATATAATCCATAATTTTAATATTAAAATTAACAATGACACACGAAATGTGCAGAACCCAATGGGAAAATCTATACAACATTAATAGGCCGAAACTAAAATTAAAATATTCCAACAAATGTAATATTAATTTTCAAAATAGGTGGATTAATTACTACTAGTAATAGGATAATTATATAAATATAATATGTTCCTAGTCTCCACTATAAAACCTCAACATGTAAGATAGAAGAAAAAAATTCTCTGATAACACTTTGTAACATCATGGACTAGGTTCACTCCTCAGTCACCGAAAATAGTATGTTAGTGGGTATAAAATTCCATCAAGATAGAGTATATTATAGTGGAATAAAATAATTGTAGATATTATAATGAGTATTATTGTACTAAAATTGTAACAAAGAATTATTTTCATAAAATAAATAGGTATGATCAAAATAAAAATCATAAAAAACTGATGCTTGAAATGTTTTATTGCAATCAAGTCTATTACTTATAGGATTTTCGGTGTTGAGGGTGTCTTAGAAGTGTCTTATATAGTATTTATGGTGATTTTAGGTTTAGTATAGCTACTATAGACAATTCTCATCATGGAATGAGTAAACTATTTAAATTGGTTCCAAATGGATTGTTGAGCCATTAAGATTCACATATTAAATGAGAATGAGGGGGGAATCCCATGAAATAGATTCATGTTGTTATTGTAATATTGGATATATAATTAAATAGTGGGACATGAAAGGTGAATTTAAATTTTTGTTGTTTTTTTGAAAAACTAATGAAATTATTTTCATGAATGGGTTACATGATGTGAGTGTTGTGGTATTGATGTTTTAAATCAATTTGTTTAATCAGTTTTTTAATCAAACATGCATATAACCTCAATTTTTTTTGGAAAATACTATTTCGTTTTAGAGGAGATTTGAAAAATAATTCACTTTCATTGATATATTAGTTCTATTTCAGTCATACTAGTTATTTAATATGAGTTATCCTCTCTTCCAAATTGTTTTCCATTGATCTTCCTTAGATATCCACTAGGGTGGTTTCATTATTGTTTGTCTTGTGAGTTGGTATATGCTTCAGATAACCCTATATTTTTTTTGGTATATCCATAGTGTTTTCATTTTTTTTGGTTTGTGGGAGTTTCATCATCTCCCTATGGTGAAGAATGAATTTTTAATGACTCATTGAGGTATGGAATCCCTTATTTATATGTATTTTTTATCATGTCAATGGGGTTTCCAGGTTTTATGTATGGTTTATATTTTTTAATAGCATAATTAAATATAAATAACTAAAAAATTTAGATTTAAGATCGACTGTGTAGTGACTCAAATGATTATATAGGTTTTATATTATTTTGATATTGTGATTTTACTATATGGGTTCCAATTAAAAACATTTTAATTTGGGGGTTTTTCAATAGTTTGATATGTTTTGAGGATACATTGGTGTGTTTTTTTAGGACATTAACTAAACATATAAATAATCCAATCAAATATATTTGAATAAAAAAAATTCCCATGGATTTTTTTTCTTGTGTGATAACCCCTTAAACTAAAGTGGAATGTGATAGAGGCCATTAGTTAAAAAAATTAATGTTATATTTGATGAATTATGAAATTATGGAATGTTTTGGAGTGAAGATATGTTGATGCGATGAAATGGGGTAAATAGATCATGGATATATTATATGTTCTTTTCAGTTTCCATGTCATCATTTTTTGGTCAAGCTTTCTTGGTGGTGAGTTGGCGGTTTGTTTGGCCACGCTTTGTGGTGTTATGGTGATAGTTGTTTTACCATTCATTTTAGGGGGAAGGTTGATGGGTAGATTGGAATAATGATCTGATTGTGATATATGATTTCATTTTTCTAGAATTCTATTTTTTGATGAATAATTATTTAATAATAATTGAAATTGTGGGGTTTGGTATGGATAATGGAAGGAGGAATGTATTTTTAGTGGTGTTATGAATTTAGAGGTTCTAGTGAAAGATGTAGTGTTGTGAGTTTGTTAGTGTTTTACATGAAATCCCATAGGCCATGATTCTTTTTGCATTATTTATATATTTATATAATCTATATTATTTTAATTTTTATCCCACCCATGTCATGAATGAGGTGCTGACACCCATGTATTCACATATAGGTGTTTTTTCAATCATTCTGGTTATTATAATAGCTACTTGGAACCCCATATTTACTTATATCTCTTCCAAGAAAGCAGAAATATATAGGTTTTGATGGATAGAGTTCTATTTGGGTAGTAGGTGATTTCTGAGGAGTCTTCAAGAAGGATGTGTTGTGACCATGTTGCGGGGGAAGTGAACCATGTTGTCTCACGTGTGATTTGATATGTCTAAGTAATTGGATAGCTTATTGTGGGGTATTACCCGATTGAGGGAGGTATTGAGTATGATTCACTTAATGTTCATTATACCATACAACTATTTATATTGAAGTGGTTTCACACTGATGGAAAACGTGTCTTTAGGGGAGATGAGGTTTTATTATGTTGTGTGGAAGTGTCCCAAGTCCCTCCAGATATGATTTTATGTGACAATGTTTTGGGGTGGTGGTATATGTTATTCAAATGATGTGGGGGTTTCTAGTATCTGTGATTTTGGGGTATGAGAGAAAAAAACTAGTGGGAAATGGGTATGAGTAATCCTTAATCATTATTATTATCATTATTTTTTATACATAGATTGTGTTATATAGTTTGCATGTCAATGTGAGTATGGGATGTATATTTAACCTATTTAGGTGTTTTTGGCCCTTCTATTTTCTCATTTGTGAATTCATATTTTTCTTTCTCATTTAAACTAATGTTTTATTTTCTTAATATTTTAATTATTGTTGTAATACTTCATGTATAAAGATTATTCATGATTCTAGGATGATTACAATGGATATGGTGGAAAGTACATGATCATAACTATTTGGATGGGTTTTGGGTCACTAATTTATCTTTTACATTAGGTATTGAATTTTGGAAACATTTATATGTTCTAACTTTATTTATTCATGCATAATGGGATGGTTTTCTTTACATGTTATTATTATTTCACGGATTTATTTGTTTCTGATTTATCTTATATCCTCATACTTTATTTTTATTGATTGCAATTCAACTAATTTTATGATTTTTATGTACACTTAGTGCTATTAAGCATGTTAGGGTCTACTAGAGGTGATTCACATGGTTCATTATCTATCTCCCTTCATTGAAGCATCATTGGAGGGAGGGGTTCATTGAATATTGGTATCAAAGGAGACATTTGAGACATATGGTAGTGTTTTGAGTTAGGTATAACAATGATTGAATTGGTTAGTAGGAAAACAATTTCAGTTGACCTTGGTACATGAAATAGAATTGAGAAATCTACTAAGATATTGGATTTTTCCCCATATTTATCTAGAGCATGGAAATTGATATAACATATTTACCAAGTGATATATAAAAATTAGTTGTGTACTGAATGTTGAATTCAACATGGATCATGATGACCTGTGTTCCAATTTCAATTGGACTATTTATAAAACGTTTAAATAAAAAATATAAGGAAAATGAATCCAAATAATGGTAGTTTATTTTAGGAATATGGTATTCATGTTTTATTTTTAGATATGGATCGTTGATGTAATCCAAGATTTGATTATAAATTTTATGATCTACTTGATGTTCCAATTGATCGTTGTAAGGTTGGTTAGGAAAAGGAGGAGGGAGCTTTGAAAAGATAGGGGAACCCATTTAAGATTTATATTTTATGGAAGTATAAGGGATGTTTTTTTGATGTATATATGTAGATAAGACTTAAGAAGATTAATATTTTTTCAGTTCTATTTTTTCCCATGTGGGATAATGGATCCCTTTGAATATTAGTTAAATGTTGGAGTTGTTCATCAGTATTATACTAGTATCATGGATAGTGGAAGGATGAATATATTTTTTGGGTTTACATTTATAATAATTTCTTTATATATTTCCATTCATAGACTATTATGGAAGTGAAGAGATAAGATCTAACATCACATTAGCATGTAATTATGTCAGTTTGGGATTTGGGAATCATGTTTAAAAAATTTGTTTATTTTACCTGAATTTCTTACATGTTGAGAAGTATTACAAGAGATGTCTTAAGGACAATGGTTTTCCATATATCTTATATGTAATTACTCATTCTATGTTATGAATGTATCAATTATTTCAGACGAAGGTGGATGTGATAGAGTGGATAATCACACAAGGTATTTAACTATGATTGGAGAATCATCACCATTCCTTAATGATCATAGTTATTAGATGAAGGATGCAGAATCCAAGACATTAAAGGTTACGACATGTAAGGTGTTGACATCAGTGTATTCCCTTCGGACCATCTCTGGCATATTGTTTCTGTAAATTTCATAAACATATTTACCCATTCTGTTTATAAAATGGGGATAGTGGATATCTCTAAATCTTGTTACCAGTGGGTCTTCACACTCAATTTAGTGGATTTATATAGGTTCATCACCATCCTTAATATTATTTTCTGTTGAGACTGTTTTATTAGTAGGGGTGGTAGGGTTTTGATTAGATAAGGTGACATAGATTTGATAGAGGCCAAACTCATGATATCCATCATGTTTAGGGAACATTACTAGAGTTTTTTTTCATAATGGTTGTAGTACTCATAGTGTTAGAGGAAGTGGGTTTTGGAATGTTACATGAAGTGAAGGCAGTAGTACTAGAAGTGATAGTGATCATTCACAGTAAGCTCACGTTTGTATACCCTTTTTGGTGCCTTATTAGATTCATTATATTTGTATTACATTGTTTCACACCTGCTATTCCATTCTGTGGGACTAGATGTAGATAGGTATCCTATACCCCTAGTGTTATCTACAATAGTTTGTGGCCAGACTGTCTTATTTGATATGTGTGTATTGGTTTCAGAATGATGATGTATCCAAATCGGTTCCATGGTGTTAATTTTTTACAATATCTGTCTCAATAAAATGTCTTCCTAGGAATTGATTTGTTATATTCTGTACATGATATTATCTAATACTTCTGGTGGAGGTTCATGTTCTTTGATTTTGGTGCACAACATGTGTTTATGATTGGAGAGTTGGGTTTTCTATATGGTGGTCTTAATTTGGAGTCACTAGATTCATTGATGATTGAGTGGTATATTGAATCCATAGTAACTAGGTTGCTATAGGATTCCAGAGTTTTTGGGGATTTTATGGATGATTTTCATATGATTTTGGAAATTCTACATCATCAGTGTTAATTTTTCAAGACTTTTCATATGTGGATTTTATGATTTGGATATATTCATAGTAAATAGAAACTTATGAGATGTAGAAGATGATTATTCAGATATATGTTCCAATACAAAATAGTTTTTTTATCCTAATGTGCGAGTGTTATATCCCTAATGTTTCTCATTAAGAATTCATATGATTTTGTGATTTTGTTTATATTCTACTAATGTGTTAATTAGGTAACATACAAAATCTTTTACCAACTACATAGAATAGAATATATTTTCATCTCTCTAGTACAGTAGAGTCGGTTTTCTACAATTGATCTGGTGTTTATATATCACCAGTTTAGGGAGTCGAAGGGTGATTAATTAATTTTTTAGTTCATATTATGGAATGAGAACATTGTGATTTTGGTCATTTTGTTTGGTATTACGAATCTATAAGATGTGATTATGGGAATCAAGAATTCCATGTTCTGTTAACTCCTATAAAAGTAAGTAATATTTTTCATCAAGTACAAATTGATCAACTAAAATTCATAGGAGGATAATTATGACCATCATTGAGAAACATTTATGGTTCCTCAAATACACCCTATTAATGAAATATTTCCCATCATGTTGTTTTGGACAAGTCAAGTGGTATCTCAATAGGGTTTATTAGTGGAACCATCAAAATTCAAGGATTTTTTTTATTGAATTTTGTCAATGAAAATGGCATTGGATCATAGTTTTCTTGGAATTAGATTCTATTATTAGAGGTTTGTGCCAAATTGTTCATGATTTTTATCCCCATTGAATAATATTACGGTGAAAGGCTAGTATTTTTGTGGAATAGTTTATTTTTGGAAGTATTTTGTTACCAGAGTGGAATGCTGGTCACGTTTGTAGTTTTTTGTTTACCTGAGGTGGGGATGATGCTTGTGGTTTTTATATTCATAATTCATATTCATGGGATATGTGTTTATTAATAAGAAAAATGATTTATATTATTAATCTTTTTAGTTCTTTTCCCCTAATTTTAGCTATTCCATCCATGATATCGAGCTAGTAGAGGATGAGTATTCATTAAAGTTATGGTAAGACTTCCTCACTACTAAGAACTTTTTAGCCTTTATAGATCACAAGAGCATGAGTTATATTTGTATCAGAGTTATATGATTTTTGACGAATAATGTTTTAATGATTTTTATCATGATTACATTGTTGTGATTTCCAAAACAAGAAAAAATGGAATTTTTTGGATAATTCTTTGAGAATAAATTCATGAATATTTTTTTTTGGAGTAAGATTATAAATATCAAATAATGAAGGAGTTGATTGAAATACATATAATTATATGGGTTAATGATGGCATGTGATCATTATTTAAAATAATAGCGCAATCTTATCTGATGTTCGTATAGGATGAATCTCAGTGGGAACACCAAGAGGCATAGGTGATGCTTGATTGCATTGCCCGTGATGATGCTCAGATGAGATGGTCGGAACTGGATATTATATTTGGTGAAATTATTTAATCAGATAGTGATTCATTTGGGAGTTTTTCATGAGTTTTATAGGACACTTTTGGAAGTGCACCTAGGATTATCCATGATGTTCCATCTCTTGAGGATATAGTTTTTGTGGATTAGAATGAAACTGGTGGAGGAATTTTATTGTTGGATTATAAGAAATGTCCAAGAATAATTTTCCTATGGTTTTGTTGAATCCATTTTATATTATAGACATAATATTAGATTATTTTCCAAGGATTTAATCACAAGGTTACATATATCTCATGAAGTTTGTGATAATCTCTATGAGATCATAAACTGATTGATAAAATCAATCGAATTAATAGCATTAAAAAAGTAGGCATATTGGATGATTTTTCTTAGAGGTCTTTGGATTTGGTTGTGCAAAAACATGGAATTATATGTCCAATTATATCATAATTGGATTCATGTTTTCCCTCAACAGTCTACACGTGATTGAAGCATGATTTTGGAACTTATTTACTCCAAATAAATAATTTCCACTTTCAAATTTATGGGAAAACATAAAGGACAATCAGAACTCTAGAGGAAATGTTTTAGGTGTGCATATTGTAATTTTTAATATCATGGTCACAAAAATTATACTTGGATTATTTCTTATATAATAATAGATATACCTCATCAGTAAAAATGGTCTCATTTGATTATTTTCACTGGTGTAAATTTCTATCTCAATTTTATTGGAGGAGTTTACAGATGAAGTTGTTCCTGGTTTGGATGTGGTGAAAACTATGACAAAAAAGAGTTCGTTATTTAATGTGAGGATGTATATAGTGCATGATATTATGAATTGTTATGTTGATCATAAGAGTAAGCCAATATGTTTGAAGGATGGGGAAAATGTGTTCTTAAAGGACTCACATTGATTGAGGAAGTGAAGGATTGAATTGGGTAGTAATATTTCTACATTGTTTTTGGGGACATTTGAGGTGTTGGGGTGAGTTGGGATGGTGTTGTATCTTTTGAAATTATCACTATTGTTGGAAGGGAACACCAAAATCTTCCTTGTCTCTCATATTAGTCAGTATCATCAAGATGAATAACATGTCAATGTCTTTGAATAGTATTATAAATATTTTGATATATCATTTGAGGATATTCTAATATAGTTATTCGATTACTAAGATAATGAACTGTGATCATGGAAAATATCCATGTTTCACATGTTATGGAGGCTTTCTATCCTCAGAGAGAGTGATTGGGAGTGAGAAATTAATAATATTTCTCAGTAACCAAAGCTATTTTTATTTTTTCATTGCGTTTTCTTTATTAGGATGTGATATTTGGGCTTTGATGATTTATGATATGAGATTTTTTAAATTATTTGATGTCTGTTTTATGATGTTTCATAATTTTCTGACATATCACAATGAGAGAAAATAATTCATAACAAAGGTAAATTAAATTAAGATGTTATTAAAACTACGATATTGGGTTTGTTCCACTAAATGAAAAATGTATCATAATGTGTATAATGGAATTATTTGATTCTTGTGATTGGAGTAGACTATTTTGATTAATGTAGTGCTTATTAGACTTGGTATATTGGAGGTCAAGGAATTTATGTGGCAAATGTTTTGTGGCATCCCACCTTTTTATAACATAAACGTTCATTACATTACACAAAACTGAGTATATTTAAGGCTTAATGTCTTGGAAAGTAGGAACATAATATATGAAAACAACATAAAACATTCATCTTAAACACATGAAATGATTCCCCTTAAGTTCATCCTAGGTTAATTACTACATCTCATAACCTGGGGACATACATCAAAAAAAAGTGTGAGAAGAAGCCCTAGTAAGGGAAACAAGAGAAACATTTTACATGTGAACTTGAGATACGTCAATAAGGTCATGAAAAGAACATTAAGGCATGAGAATGAAATCATGAGAAATATAATAATAAAAATAAAGTTATTCATAACTTGAATATGTGGCTACAACATTTAACATAGACAATCATTTCTGTTTCACCATGGTCCATCCCCAATGTGTCATTAAAATTACCAAGTTTATTCACCATGGAGTCATTAAAAATGGTAATCTCTAGAGATTAAGTCTTTACCCAATGAATTGGAGTGCTATCGGGGTGCACTATTAAATTTTTCTTTATCATCATGTGATCCACCTATATCATCATCAATCATTTCAAAATCAACCCATATATATCATAAAATAAATGGGTTTCATTTCATAATCATAACGTTTTAAAAACTTCTTTAAAGACATGATCTTTATGTCACTTTAAACTCATGGAATGGGAAAGTGGGTCTCATGTACGTAAATACCATAATTTAACATCTAAAAACATGGTATATATGTGAATACCCCTATATAAGATAGTGCTTTGAGTTTTCACTTATTAAAATAAAAGAACTTTAGAAAAAAAAAAGAGACATTTAGAGACGGAAATTCTCTAGCATAACGACTATGTTTCTGGGTTTTAGAAAACATTGAAAAGAGAGGGGACATGGGTAAAACATTCATAAATGACCCATAAAACAGTAGAGGGAACGAATATGAAGGATATATGAACATGGTAATGAAATTTTAAGGACATACCATTTGAAATGAAAAACATTGAAGGAAGTCAAAAATTAGATTTCCCTTATGAAAATTCGGTAGCCTAACAGCGTCACTTAAACATAAACAAAAATGAATTGACGAGATCAAATAGGGTCTCTCATAATATGTAAATAAAATTTCAGTATGATAGATATAGAGATAATACCCCAAAATAATAAAAACACACTTGAAAGACTTGACATGAAAGTAGAACACTGGAAAATGAGAAGGGTGAAAGAATCTCTTAAAAATTCGGCAGCCTAACGACGCCACTTAAAAATTATTAAAACGAATTGATGAGAGAAAGAGGGGGTATCTAATCATATTAACATGAAAAGGTATGTAAGAAGAATTTAAAATAACATCCTCCAACATAAGAACATTGAGCATAAAAGAAATGGCATAAAAGAGATTACTTGAAAAGAAAGAGAGAGGTCGGATCCCTTACCTTAAATGTAACTCTTAAAACACAATGTTTGGGACCTTGAGAGGCTTGAGGGCACCTTAGGAGGACTTCATTGGAGGTAAGGAGACAAGAAGATCGTTGAGAATTATTTTGGAGTCGAAAGGATGAGATAATTGCTTGGTATTTATAGGGAATGTGAGGTGATACATTAATAATTTCAATGGACACCTCACAAGTGGTTTTCTAAATACCATGGGCTCTCCCATGGTATTTCCCATGAAGTTAGGCTAAATGGGGCCCCCAATACAATAATTCATCACCTTTGGTCATCGAACCCTTAAAATATGTCATGAAATCATCATGACACAGTAATGATGTCATCAAACATAACAAAACCCTAAAAATGCATTTTAACTATTCACTGAAAATTCATCTTTCTCAGAAAAAACCCAGAATTTCACCTTAACAAAATATCAATTCTCTGATTACAAATATGAATTACATTTTATAAACATAATTTTCTAAATATTTTTAATTTAATTTTTAAATAAAAACACTATTCACCGATATTCATTTTTTCAGAAAAATCCCCAAAAATTACCATAACATAATATCGATGCTTAGAGTTCAAAAATAAAGTCCATTTTATAAAAATACTTTTCTAAATATTTTTAATTTAATTTTTAATAGAAAAACACTATTCACTCAAAAAAACTAATACTTGACTAATAATTTATGAAACCATTATTTATGCATTTAATTGAATCACATTACTTAATCTTGATTTCTAAATTATATTAAAACATTCTTTTTGTGAGATTTATAATCTATTTGGTCACATTACTAATCATAAGCATAAAATCACTAATCATAATTTACTATTCATCAAAAATTATGTTGATCTTATTAGACTCCAAATTTCTTACTGAACACTTTTGCCGAAGACCAAATTTTGAAAATCATTACACATCATTAATTATTTAAGGTTTACATAAATATTTTAAAATATCCTTTTTTTCAAAATTCATCAATAAAATACATCCTAAAATTAACTGGACATTTGAAATTTCACAAACACCACTAAAGGAATAAATCCCAATTTATTCATCCCAAAGGAATACACAAGGATGCTACGATCTCGTCACATATCCCCTTATAACACTAGCATATGACCTAAGTGTAAGGTGTGCTATGGTGAATGAATCTGGGGGAGGCTCAGATAACATTGCCCTAGTAGTAATCTCTACTAACTTGAACTTCTCCCGCAGGCATTTCCATTCAAGCTTGACATGCTGGAGTTCGTCTTGGGCTTGGTCCAACACGAACCCCAAAGATGCCACCTCCTTCCCAAGATCTGATAAGTGGGCTTCATAAGGTTCGAGTCTACTGGATGAAGCCATCGACTCCTCTTTCTACATTAACCATTAACAACTCTATTAAATCATTAAGAGTAAGTTAATATACTATTCAAAAAGATTCGGTCGTTAAATTCTTCCCCACATAAGAAATATCGTCCACAAAATTGTATACTTGAGGCCTAGTCAAAATGGTCAGGGTATGTTTTCTTTATTGTTTCCTCAGTCTCCCATGTTTCTCCTTCATAGTTATGATTCCTCTACAACACTTTCAAAAGGTGGGTAGTCTTGTTCTGTAGAACCCTGTCTCTACGGTCTAAGATCTCCACTGGCTGCTCCTCATAAGAGAGGTCATGTTCCAGTTGTACCACCTATGGGTTCAGTACATGCGAAGGGTCAGGTATGTAATTCCTCAAGAGAGATACATGGAAGAAATCTTGAACTTGGTCTAGGTTCGGTGGAAGTGCTAGTTGATAGGCCACTGCTCCTATGCAATCAAATATTTCATAGGGGCTAATATACCTAGGGCTGAGCTTCCCTTTCTTCCCAAACTGTATGTCTCTCTTCCATGGAGAAATTTGATGGAATACATTGTCACCAACACCACACTCCAAGTCCCTTAGATGGTTGTCAGCACAACTCTTCTACCGACTCTGAGTAGCCTTTATGTGTGGTTGGATGGCATGAACCAGTTCTGTCATCTCTTGCACAAGATCAGGCCCAAGAAGCTTTCTGTCACCAGTTTCATCCCAACAAGTAGGAGTTATACATTGCTTTCCATATAGAGCTTCATTGGGTGCCATCTGAATACTTGAATGGAAGTTGTTGTTATAGGGAACTCAACTAATGGGAGTTGTTGATCCCATCCACCTTTAAATTCCATTAAGCATAATCTCATCATGTCTTCGAGTGTCTGAATAGTCCTTTTAGATTGTCCATCAATTTGAGGATGATAGACTATACTAAAAATCTATTCAGTATTCAGAGCATGTTGAAGACTTCTCAAGAATTGTGATGTGAATCTTGGATCTCCATCAGACACGATGGATAGTGGTCCCCCATGCATCCTTACCACTTCCTTTACATATATCTTGGCAAGTTGATCCAGAGAGAAATGTTCTCGAATAGAGATAAAATGGGCGGTCTTGGTGAGACGGTCCACAATAACCCATATTTCATTGTTTCCTTTGGATGTTTTTGGGAGACCAGTTACAAAGTGCATAGGGATATTATCCCACTTCCATACTGGTATGGGTAGCGGTTGTAATACCCCCTTCGGAAGTTGTCGTTCTTCCTTTACTTGTTGACACACCAGGAACCTTGCAGTGTAATCAGTAATCTCCCTCTTCATGTTATCCCACCAATAATGATCACAAAGGTCTCTATAAATTTTAGTGCTTCCCGGATGTATAGAGAAAGTAGAGCTATGAGCTTCATCCATCAGTTCTTTCTTTATCTCAGGAATAGATGGAACACATAGTCTTGTACAAAATTTCGATACACCTTCTTGATCAATATTGAAATTAGGTAACTTCCCATCCTTTACTTCCTCAAACTTCTCCTACAACAAATTATCCTCTTTTTTAGCCTTCATTATATTCTCTAGTAATGAAGGTTGAGAAATCATTTTGGGATAAGGGTGATGATTTCCCTTCCCATACAATTCCCATGTCTAGTTTTACTAGATCTTTAATTAAGGGATCTCCTAGGATCATCATTGTTTTCAAAACAACATGGTCTTTCCTGATTAATGCATCCACAACTTTGTTTTCTCTTCCATGGTGATAACGAATTGAAAAATCATAGTAGTTAATAAGCTCCAACCATCTCCTTTGTCTCATTTTCAATTCTTTCTGCCTGAAAAAATAATTTAAACTATGGTGGTCGGTGAACATATCACATTTCTCCGCACAAAGATAGTGCCTCCATATCTTTAGAGAAAAAACAACTGCCGCTAGCTCTAGATCATCCATAAGATAATTCTTCTCATGAATCTTCAACTGTCGATATGCATAAGAAATTACCTTGTCATTTTTCCTAAGGACTCACCCAAGCCCTTTCAGAGGTGCCTCGCTAAAAATAATGAATCCTTCTCCGATAGAGGGTAGTGTTAACACAGGTGCAGTAACCAATCTCTTCTTCAGCTATTTGAAACATTTCTCACATTCCTTTTTCCATATGAACATAACCCCTTTCGAGTCAACTTGGATAGTGGATTAGAAAGCCGTGAAAAGTGATTCACAAACCTCCTATAATATCCCGCTAAACCAAGGAAACTACAAATCTCAGTTACTGTTGTGGGTTGAGGCCACTCCCCCACAACCATTGTCCTTGCAGGGTCAACTGAGATTCCTTCATTGGTTACGATGTGCCCCAAGAAAGCTACTTGTTGTAACCAAAACTCACACTTGAGGAGCTTTCCAAAGATCCTCTCCTTCTACAGAAATTTAAAAATATCCTTCAGATGATCTTCATGCTCCTCACGGCTTTTTGAATATATCAAAATATCTTAAATAAAAACTACCACAAAGTTATCAAGGTAGTCCTTAAAGACTCTATTCATCAAATAAATAAAAATAAAAGGATCATTAGTCAAGCCGAAGGGCATAACAGTCAACTAGTAATGCCCATATCTGGATTGGAAGGTAGTTTTTGGGATATCTTCCTTCTTCACCCTCAGTTGATGATAACCTGATCGAAGGTCAATCTTAAAGAAGAATTGTGCACCACGAAGATGGTCAAATAAATCATCAATTCTTGGAAGAGGGTATATGTTCTTCACTATGATCTCGTTCAGTTTTAAATAATAAATTCAAAGTTGCATTGATCCATCCTTCTTCTTCACAAAGAGAACCGGTGATCCCCAAGGAGTCACACTCCGTCGGATAAACCCCTTCTCCAACAAGTCTTGGAGTTGTTTCTTTAACTCTTCTAGCTCCACATTTTCCATTCTATACGGGGTCTTTGACATCGGTTGAGATCCATGTATGAGATCAATGGAGAACTCTACCTCTCTTTTTGGGGGAGGTCCAGGTAACTCCCTAGGAAATACATCCATGTATTCCTGAATAATCATAACATCTTCTCTTTGTATACTTCCTTTTCCTTCTTCATTATCAATGATTAACTCCATAAAGAAATCTATAGGAGGTACTTCTAGATAGGTATCAGTTCGGGATATCTCTCCTTGGAAGATAATTGTAGGTCGTTCATTCAAGAATACTAAGATTTCCTTACTTCTGCATTTGATCTTAGCATTATACTTTGAGATCCAGTCCATAACTAGTATAACGTCGAATTCCAGCATTGGGATGACTACTAGATTCACGATAAAACTGTGCTCACTAAAGTAAAAACTAGAGTCTCTAAACAATTTTGATGTATGGATATTCCCACTTGGAGTTTTGACTGACAACTCTACCTCAAGAAGCTCGGGGATTGATTCTATATTCATTGCAAACTTGGAGGAAATAAAGGAATGCGTAGAACCAGAATCAAACAAAGTAGTTGCTAGTTGTGAGAGGACAACAAGAGTACCTTCTACCACGTCATTCAGAGATTTATCTTTAGTTGTTGTGATAGCAAAAGAAATACCTTGATCCCCTGGCCATTGCTGAGGTTGATGGTGATTCCCCTCCATTGCACTTGGATTTGAACAGTGATTAGAAAAGTTCCCAAGCTGTCCACACTTGAATCAATGGACTTCAGGTAGTGCCAAAACCATATTTCCTCTGTCGTTAGTGTTGGGGAGTTGAGGATTCACCTCACTACGACAATTACGAGCAATATGGCCTCCTCTTCCACACTTGTAGCACTTTCCACTTCCGATCAAGAAGTTCCCCGGATGCTTCTTCCCACATTTATTGCATGTGGTAAGTTTAATTTTCTTTCCACATCTTCCCTGATCAAATGTCTTCCCTAAATTGGGCTCCAACAATCTCTTCTTGTAATTTGATTTATGAGACCACTGTGTCACCCCAAACTCTGGTTCGACTTTCATTGCACTCCGCACGATATCCTCATAGCTATCGTAGTCCCAGTTGGCTTGATTCTTTTGTAGATGAGGTCTCAGTACACTAAAAAATCTATAACCATCCCACATTGATCCATTACAAAGCTTGAGGTATATCATTAATGTCAGGTGATGTTCATCTCATAGCTTCCGATAGATTCGTTCTCCTTCTGCTTCAACTCGAGAAACTCTTCCTCCATTCTCATTCTCATGGAACGAGGGAAATACTTATTAAAGAATATTCCCCAGAACTCTTCCCACTCGATAGCTTCCATCTCTCCTTTAGGCTTCGTGATTTTTACCTGTGACCACCACTGATCAACTTCTCCCTCTAGGCGGTAAACCACAAGGGTGACTTTTTATTATTCCGAACAAAGGAGTACAAAAAAGATCTTTTCAATAGAGCTTATCCATAGTTCCGCAACCTATGGTTTAGTAGATCCACTGAATGTTGGTGGTCGTTAACACCTGAAGGACTCAACATCATGTTGTTCCATTCGTGGTGAGATCGGCCTCTTAGCTTGATACAAGTTATTACTCATAACTTGAGTTAGTCGGTTCATCATTTGCATGAATGTTTTCATCCCAGCATCCATCAGAGGGCCGTCAGCACATGGTGCATTGCGGTCCCCATCTGGATGGTTCCTCCTATTTCCAGCTATTTTCTAAAAGGATAAAACCTTAGTGAGGAACTTATTTCATTTATGAATCTTTTAACTAATACTTCATGCTTATAAAATTACATTTCTCTATAATTCCTTCATAATGATTCATAAAAAGATTTTGATTAACCAAACATATCTCCCAGGCGTGTCGTAACCAAGAGTGAAACAAGGCCTATAATCATGCACCAGTTATAATTGGAGTCTAGCTCAAAGCAGTGTTTTTGGGTTTTACCCCGTTGTAAATCTGTTTCAGAGCCGCCTCTACCTGCTCGTATCCAGGCATGGATGTATTTGTTTGATAAACCACTTACTCTATACTTACCAAAATACCATGAAGTTTAACTATATTTAAACTTTTCTATAGGGTTCTTCCTAAAGTTTTTATATCTTAATTTCCACAAATAACTAAACCATACTTTGATACCAACTGTGGAATCCCTCCTTTTTATAACATAAACTTTCATTACATTACACAAAACTGAGGATCTTTAAAGTTTAGTGTCTTGGAAACCATGAGCATAATACATGAAAAAAATATAAAAAATTCTTCTTAAACACTTGAAAGGATTCCCCTTACGTTCATCCTATTTTCATTATTGCATCTCATAACCTGGGGACATACATCAAAAGAAAGGGTGAGTATAAGGCCAGGTAAGGGAAACAAGAGAAACATTTTACCTGTGAACTTGAGATACTACAATAAGGTCATGAAAAGAACTTTAAGGCATGAGAAAGAAATCATAAGACATATCATAATAAAAATAATGGTTTTTATAACTTGAATATGTGGCAACAACATTTAACAAAGAGAATAATTTCTGTTTCACCAAGATCCATCCCCAAGGTGTCATTAAAATTACCATGGTTATTCACCAAGGCATTATTAAAAATGGTCATCTCTAGAGATTAAGTCTTTACCCAATGAATTGGAGCGCTATCAGGGCGCAACCGTAAATTTTTCTTTATCATCATCTGATCCACATATATCATCATCAATCATTTCATAAACATACCATATAGCATAATAGAAATGGGTTTCATTTCACAATCAAAACGTTTTAAAGCCTGCTTTATGGACATGATCTTTATGTCACTTTAAACCCACAGAAAGGGAATGCAGGTCTCATGAATGTAAATCCTATAATTTAAAATAGTAAAACATGGTATATATGTCAATAACCCTATATAATAGAGATCATTGAGTATTAACTTAATAAAATAATATAACATTAGAAAAAGAGAGAGACATTTTGAGATGGAAATTCTGCAGCATAACGGCTATGTTCTGGGGTTTTAGAAAACATTGAAAAGAGAGGGGACATGGGTCAAACATTCATAAATAACCCATAAAACAGTAGAGGGACCGAATATGATGTATATATGAACATGGTAATCAAATTTTAAGGACATACCATTTGAAATGAAAAACATGGAAGGAAGAAAAAAATGAGATTTCTCTTATGAAAATTCGGCAGCCAAACGACATCACTTAATATTCCACAAAAATGAATTGACGAGATCAAATAGGGTCTCTCATAATATGAACATAAAATTTCAGTATTATATATATAGATATCATACCCCAACATAATAAAAAAGAACTTGAAAGACTTGACATGAATGTAGATCTTTGAAAATGAGAAGGGTGATAGAATCCCTTAAAAATTCGGCAGCCTATCGGCGCCACTTAAACATTCTTAAAACGAATTGATGAGAGAATGAGGGGGTATATAATCAAATTTAAATTAAAAGGTAATTGAGATGAATATAAAAGAACATCCTCCAACATAATAACATGGAGAATAAAAGAAATGACATAAAAGAGATTACATGAAAAGAAAGAGAGAGGTCAGATGCCTTACCTTAATTGTAACTCTTAAAACTCAATGGTTGGGACCTTGAGAGGATTGAGGGAACCATTGGAAAACTCCTTGGGAGGTAAAGAGGCCATAACTTCGGTGAAAATGATTTTTGAGTCTAAATGATGAGATAATGGCTAGGTATTTATAGGGAAAGTGAGGAGATACTTTAATAATTTCAAGGGACACCTCACAAGAGGTTGTCTCAAAACCATGGGATCTTCCATGGTATTTCCCATGGAGTTAGGCCAAATGGGGCCCCAAATACAATAATTCATCACTTTTGGTCGCCCAACCCTTAAAATATCTCATGAAATCATCATGACACAGTTATGATGTCATTAAACATACCGAAACCCTAAAATTGCATTTTTACTATTCACTAAAAATTCATCTTTCTCAGAAAAAACCCAAAATTTCACCATAACAAAATATCGATACTCTGATTACAAATATGAACTCCATTTTATAAGAATAATTTTCTATATATTTTTAATTTAAATTTAAAATAAAAACACTATTCACCAAAAATTCATTTTATCAGAAAAATCCCCAAAAATTACAATAACATAATATCGATGCTATGAGTTCAAAAATAAAGTCCATTGTATAAAATATATTTTCTAAATATTTATAACATAATTTTTAATTAAAAACACTATTCACTCGAAAAAATTAATACATGACTAAAAATTTATGAAACCGTTATTTACACATTTCATTGAATCACATTACATAATCTAGGTGTCTAAATTATATTAAAACATTATTTAAGTGTGATTACTAATAAATTTGGTCACATTACTAATCCTAAGCATAAAATCACTATTCATAATTTACTATTCATCAAAAATTATGTTGATCTTATTAGACTCCAAATTCATTACGGAAAACTTTTGCAGAAGACCATTTTTTGAAAATCATTACACATCATTAATTATTCAAGGTTTACATAAATATTTTAAAATATTTTTTTTTAAAATTCATCAAATAAATACAAACTAAAATTAACCAGACATTTTAAATTTCACAAACTTCACTAAAGGAAGAAATCTCAATTTATTCATCCCAAAGGATTACACAAGGAAGCTACAGTCTCGTCCCATAGCCCCTTATAACACCAGCATATGACCTAAGTGTAAGGTGTGCTATGGTGAGAGAATCTAAGGGAGGATCAGATAACATTGCCCTAGTAGTAATCTCTACTAACCCGAACTTCTCCCGCAGGCGTTTCTATTCAAGCTTGACATGCTAGAGTTCGGCTTGGGCTTGGTCCAAAGTGAAGCCCAAAGATGCCACCTCCTTCCAAAATCTCTGATAAGTGGGATTCATAAGGTTCGAGTCTACTGGATGAAGCCATCGACTCCTATTTCTGCATTAACCATTAACATCTCTATTAAATTTTTAAGAGTATGTTAATATACTATTGAATAATTTTGGGTCGTTACATTTTTTGTGTGAAGGAAAGATGTTGTGTCTATGTACATTTCTTTGTATCCATTTGATTTGGTTTTATTGGTTATTTGAAACATTTGTGCTATGAAGATATCTGTTATATATATCTCGTAGGGTGTTCTCTCATATGCCTATATTTTCTCAAGTTTGGGTTTTAGTCTTGAGGAAGAGAATAGTTTGATAGGTGTCTAATGTAATGTATCATTCCTTCCCAACCTAATACTAATATTGTTCTTATTTATAGATGTTTTTCCATGGTTTGTTTAAGAGGATTCATTGTGGTTAGTGGTATAGCCGAGCTACTGGTGTAAATCAAATGTAAAATGGGTACACGATATGAAATTGTGGTTCATGATGTGTGCTGATGGACAATATTACATATTGTATATTGATGGGGGGGATGATAATCACATTATTAATTTATTCTATAATGGTTTACTAAATAAAGAGCACGATTATAGGAATTTAACTAGAAGATTTTTTTTTGTTAACCTATGGCATCCACAATATGAATGGGTTACATGACATGAGAGTATCATAATCCATGTTTTTTAACCTTCTTTAGAAAATATTTATTTATTCTGATGTACATATTGACTCACATGTCTTGGGATAACCCATGGTTATTTTCTAGGGTCTTACAAACCTTGTTATCTTACTTTTTTCCATTAGTTCCAGTTTATTAAATTTGGTTTTCCATTTTGAATTGTCATATCTTCCCAATGGGTTTCCTTTCATTATTATTTTGGGATCCTATATGGTGGTATGATTTTTTTCTTTAGGTAGTTAGTAGGGTTTCATTTATGATTATCCTTGATACTGTATATATTGATCAATTGGGTTTACATATGGTTGTGGTTTGTGCATATTTCTATATCTCTCTATGTTGTCCAATGAATTGTAAAATATTCATTAAGGTAGGGAATCTCATGTTTCTATCTTTTTGGTAATATGAGGGATGGGTTTTCTCTTGTTTATTTATGGTATATAGTAGGTTTGTATTCAATAAAGATATAATATTTGCTAAATGTAATGGAATGAGGATTTTGGAATTATTCACAAGAATTGAAATCTTTTATATCTTTATTTTAAGTGTTGGACGAACCACTGAACACTAGGGTAGTTGGGGGGGGGGTTGTGGTAGATTAATATGTGTTGTGGGGCCCTAGTCCTTGGTTTTTTTGTCATATCACCCTTTAATTGATTTTGGAGAAACACATAGTTTTGTTCAGTAAAATGGATTCTGTTAGATATATGTCTTCGATGATAAAATCCCTTAAATAATATTAAATATTATAAAAGTCAATTTGTTAAATATAGAAAATAATATTTGATGTGTTGTGAAGCGTGGTTGTGATATGGAGAGGAGATGCATGGTTTAGTTATGTTGGTTGGAATGGTTATAGTTTTATTTTCAATTTTTGGGGGGTGGTAGGTAGATATATTCTTGGTAGTTCTATTGCATTAGTTAGGGTATGATTTTTGGGCCATGTTATTGGGACAGTGAGGTGATAGTTTTTTGCCATTGCTATGTGGTGGGGAGGTGATGGTCCTACCGATAATAGGATCTACTCGTGATGCATGGTTCTATTGTGTTAGTATCTTTGATAGTGATGGAATAATTATTTAATAACATAAAAAATGTTTGGGGATTGTTCTGGAAAGTGGAATTGGTTGGTGGTGTGACATATGACATGTAGTTTATGTGGTTTTATTCATTTAGAGGATACAAGAAAAGTGGTATTGTTGTGAATTGGTTATTGTTTTTTTATGAAATCAAATTTTTTTATCTGATGTGGAAAATATAAATAATTTTTATTACATGTGATATATATATATATATATATCCCATTTGTATTGAGATATTTTTACATACTCCAATGTATTTAGACGTGGTGACATTCCCAATATCCTGGTGATGATGATACACGACTAGCTCCTAGATCATTCCCATCTCTCTTCCAGGGGAGTGGATATGAACATTTCATGATGACCTATGTTATATTAGTGCATTATTTGAATGATCGGGTTTATTTGGGTAGGATGTGACATTAACATGTTATGGAATGGAGTCTGAGGTGTCTTAGAGTGAGATTTAATATATCCACGATATGAGGTGTCTTATAGTAGAGTTTATTCAATGAAGGAGTGTGGAATGTGGTTTATTTCCTTCATGTTCCCAGTAAACTAATAATATGTATATTATAGTGATTATGATGATATGTACATTCTCTCTTCAGACAAGATGACAAGAGATCACATTTTCGGGGGGTGGCCTATATGTCAGTGTGTGTGATTCTATATGACCATGATTTGAGGATTTCAAAATATTCATTCAGAATAAATAATATTTCAAAGAAATATGTCATTGTGGAAAAGAGATTTAAACTTCTAGGAAAGAGTTTCATGTAACCCTTTATCTTCATACGTATAATAATTTTATTATACTTGGATTTCATTATTTTAAGATCATTCCTTAGTGAGGTTGTGATGGATAGTTAATGTGTGTATGTTTTGTTGATTCTATTATTCTTCTCATTCGTTCATTAGTAGGATTCATTCATAGGTACATGAGAGATTTTTTATCCTTTATATTATACATGTCTTTTCATACTACATATATAAATTGATTTTTAGGATTCTAATAGAATTATGTAGATTATGATAGACAATATTTGTTTTGACCATTCAGGAATATTGTTGTGCCTCTTGTTTAGAATTTCATTTTGGTATTTACTTTTGGAAAATTGTTTTAGTATTAGTTTTATTTATTAATGGATTACAAGAAGGTTTGGGTTAAAATTTATAATACTTCATTGAATTTATTTGTATGATTAATCTGATCTGTATATCTGAAATTTTTAAGAGGTTAATGCCTCAAAAAAAGTTTCTTACCCACATTAATAGTTTAAAATCAAGGGAATACAGAAGGGGTGAATTGTGTTACATTATATCTCTCCCATAATTTCATTACATTTAGATGTAGGGGGCCATAATATATTGGTAACAATGATTATAGTTGGAATTTAAGATTGATTTTGGAGTTAGTTATATTGAATATTTCATGGGTTGGTACAATAAATATTGCAATTGATGTTGGTGCCGGACATTGATCATGGATAAATGATAAAAATGGGATTTTTTGTCCCCAATGATGAAATATATGGACACAAATATTGACTATAAAACAAGATAGGTGGACCTATTTATGGGTCAGAGACCTAAGATAGGTGTATGTTTCCTAATTAATTCTCTTCATGTTTGATTTGGGTTGTTTTCAAATGAGTAAGATAAAAAAATTTGAATTCAATTCAACATAAATAAGTTTAATACAATATGGACTAGGATATTCCATTACACATATCATCTATAGATTATTGGAATCATCATCATGTTTCTCATGGAATTGAGTTTTATAAATATGATCTAGTTGACCATCATTGGATTAATCTAGTAGATGAGGATGAGCCCTGTATGAGGGTGTTTTGTAGTTATTTCAATCATGATTTTGGAAATTATGATGGTAGTGTTTTCGATGTAGTTAATTATATCATATTAAAGTATCTTGAGATTGGAACCAACTAGATCAAGGGCCTTGTTGGATAACTAGACACTTTGAAAGTGAGTCTGATATGTGGGGATTCACATTAGTGGTGGACACTATATATTTGTAGTGAAGGTGGTAGATGTAATGTTTTTGACTTTTTTAAATATTTTTTTATCATAGGTTCATTTATTGATCTTAAAATAAGTATATGGGTTGAATATTATGTCCCTTTAACATGGAAGTATGTCTGATGGGGAGTATGAAATTAAATTCATGGACTCTCTGAAATTTTAATCCAATAATTGTCTAGATGAGGAGTACCATTCGACATTTCACAAGGAAAACCTATATCCACTCATCTGTAATAAGTTACTCATTTTATGTTTCCATTGTATTTGAATGATTAGAAGATGGTTAAGGTGATCAATGAGATGCACAGTTTTGGAGGTTAATTGTGAGAGGGGGATTTAGAGGGATCCTTAAGGAGTGTAATTATCATTGGGAAGCCTCAATCACTATTATCAATGAGGTTTTAACCAATAGTATTCATCCGCAGAACCTTCCCATAAATCCTTATTGTTCTCTTAGTTTTTGTACATTTCCTAGAGATATTAGGATGTTTTATTTGGTGGGATTCATGTCCATCACCATATGCATTACTAGGTGGGTGTTGGAGCTATGTATAGTGGTTGTGGACATGCTCAGTACATTACTAAATAGTACATTGTAGTAATAATATATTAGAAACATAGAACACATGAAAATAACCTGATTAATGGTAATATAGTGGGTAGAGGCCAACCTCAAGATGTTCTGTATATTCCAGGTGCTCGGCCAAGATATGGTCCTAGAGGTGTCCACCACCATAGAGGTAGAGGATCTAGGATTGGTTTCTTTCACACAATGGGAAAATCTATTCTAGAGTATCAATATATTATTTGAGGTTTGATTAGTTTACTATATAACTATTATTGTGGCATGTTTTATTCAATGGAGCCACACTCCATTATTGTACCATATCTATTTTTTCAAGGAATTGACATAGATACGCCTCTATAAATATAGTGTTGACTAAACTTGTCAGAGGGTAGAAAAAAATTTATGTTGTGTTCTAATAGTGTAGAAAAATAATGGGGGCATGTCATTTAGGTAGGAATCTTCTCAATCTATATACACATTCATACGAATTAAACATATGCATCAATTTGTAGTTTTCAATACATATTTTCATAGACTTCTACTTAATGATGGTTGTGTTCTTTGTTGTGGATTGAAAGCAAGTCTTTTCATTAGAAAGTGATTTTATTAGGTGGTTGATCATAGATTTTTTCCACATCATTCATTGGTTGATGTGTTATATATGGAATGAATAAAGGATGTGATGGTGGAGGTTCAAATCATTTTTGGAGATTTTATGAATTTCTTCCTATGGTTGTTGTGAATCTACCCCTAGATGTGACATTGAGATTGGGAAAGACAAGATTCATTTTGAATATCTTATATTGATGGCTCATTAACAAATTAAACCATCTATTTTATTGATGTATAGGATTTATATTGATTATAGGATGTAGTTGAGTTGTTTCTGGCATATTGTATAATCGTGGGGTGATCCAATGTTTTTATTGAAGAAGGATGGTGGTTTTCAATGGATTTCTATAGAAAACCTGAGGTCGAATCAGGATAATATAACAAAAAAATTAACATATAATATGGATATGTGATCTTTTCGAAAGGATAAGAGGGTTATGTTTTTTAATAATTGATTAGTTTCCTTGATATCACCATTTTTGGTAAATGCTGGTTGATATCTAGATGAATACCCCTAAATGTGTTATGTGAGCATTAATTTTGTGGTTATTTCATTATGTGTCAAGAAAACACCAGTTGTGTTCATTGGACTAGTGAACTCTGTCTTCTATGACTTCATGGAATAGTTCACATTTGTGTTCATTGATGACATATTTACCTACTCATATTAAAAATAGGAGCATGTAGATTGTCCACAATCCAATTTACAGGTCCTTCGACACTGCCATCACATTTTAATTTTTACCAAGTGTATGGATTGTACATTAGATGTGGATTTACCTAGTAATGTTGTGTCTTAATAGGGTGTGGTTATGGTCCCATTTAATAAATAGGTAGTGGTTTCATGGGAATCATGAAAGAACATGGAAGTTGGTTTTTGTTTTTTTGTTATTACATTCTATTATATGAGTTTTTTTTGACATATTTCTCTAATTTTATAGCTAAATTTACTATTTTAACTAGGAAAAACCAATATTTTGTGTGGACTAATCTATGTCGAGAATAGTTCAATTAATTGAAGGTTGATTTTTCCACTGCTCAAATTTCTAGAGGACGGGGTGATGAATGAGATTTTTTAATATACATCCCATTTTGGAATATGGGATGTGTTGATGTCACATGGGGTATTCATATATAAATATACAAGTTAGATTTTTACACACCTATGTATTTATGACACCGATGATCTGAAGCATGTAACTGTTTTAGTTACATTGATGTTTTGGTATCATTACCTCATTGGAGAGCACATTTTTGTCATCTAAGACCACAATATATTAAGTTATATCATTTCATAGTGTGACGTGATTTTTTTTTGAAATGGAATATAATAGAGTATGTTATTACTAAGATTCATAGATCTAACAGACCACATGAAAATAGAATATTATGGTCAATTCTATAAGACTAATGTAGCAGATGATTTTTGTTCATGAGTTTAAGGATTTTAGTCAAGGAATGGGTAAATTTGTATTCATATATGAATATTCGATGTCCAATAATGTTAGAGATTATTTTATTTACACGATAGATTATTCTTCTCTAATGAATAACATGGATGTGTCCTAATGGGTATACATAGAAAAAAAGGTGATGTATGATCACGTTGTCCATGGTCATGCTCTGTAGGGATGGTCAACGAATGGTCATAAGAAGATGTTGATTCATGTTAGGATATTTATATGGATGTCATTAATTATAGAGTCTTGTGTGTGTTTGATATATAACCTTTGGAAGTACACCTATGAGTATTAATGATGATCCATGTTCTGATGGTGCAGTTCTAGGGGACAATGTTGGAATAGGTGGTGGCATAATTTGTGACAAGGCGTTTGGTTTTCCATTAGGTAATGGTCGATAATTGTGTTCCATTGATATTTTTATAGCCTTTGTATGACCTCAAGTGGAAATGGGATGGAATCCTATAGACCTCACAACTGGGTTACCTAAATCATAGGAAGGTTATGATGGTATATGATTGATCGTAGATCAATTGATGAAATTGTCACACTTTATAGAGATCAGGTATTGGGGAAAATTTTAATATTTTTTTATGTGGTATGTGGATAAGGATGTTTGGTTTAATGGATTTTCTAGTTATATTAACTTTTATTAGAATGCACAGAAAAACTTGTGAGTCTAAAAATGATTTCAAGATGCTTTTTGGAATTTTTATGACATAGTACTCATTTACACTATCTGATAAATGAGAAGATAGAGTGGACTACTCAGAAAATAGATGAAATGTTATTGTAATGCATCTTATATTTTGGTGGATCGTTGTAAAAATGATTTCCCTTGGGTGAGTTTTCTTATAATAAAATATATCACTCATCCATTTTCAAAGAAATATTCTAGGATTTTTTATGTGAAATCATGTTGTTTTTTGTAGTACTTGATACACAATGGGGATGAATAATATATTGGTCCAAATTTTATTTAGATAATGATTTAAAAGTATCAGTTGGTTTGATAGTGAATGAATGTACTGAAGGACCACCATAAGGTGTAAGATAATCATAGGAGGTGGACCACCAAATTTCAAGGTTTGTGCCATAAGTTCTTGAAGGTTTCCTGACAATATGGGAAAATAAGCTTTGACAAGGTGAGTAAGACTTATCCTAGGTTTTTTGGGATTATTGATGGGTTTTGGTGAGTTGGAGAGGATTCATATAAATTGGAATTCACAATGTTAATTGAAGGTATCCATGATGTATTTAATGTACCATAGCTTCTTATCTATCTTTATGATGACTCCAAAATAATTAACTTGGGATAAATAGATATTGAGGTAGATGTGACATAGATGGAGTGGCTAGGAGATATCCAAGATCTGTAATAAAAGATTTTTAAAGGATTGAAATTCTTCTTGGTTTATTTTTTGTGGAGGTATGGTGGCAAGGATGAGAATATATAAGACTGAGAGATGTATATATTCTCATTGTACCAAAAGATTTATTTACTTTTTACTTACTCTATTTTTCATGTGTTATGATTTTTGGACAATAATGTTTTATGGTATCAGTAATCTCCAATGATGTGATGTGTTTAATATGAAGTTTGGTAATGTTCTTAAATATAAAATTTGGATGATGTAATTCCTAATCGAGTAACATTGTACTATCATTCGATTAATCATGTTTTAGTGCGTTAGTGCAACCCAAATATGATTGTTTCATTCCATGGAGGATGTAAATACATTATTAATGTGTTTAGTGTAGTTATGTTTTTCCATTGTATACATTATTGGTTTAGACTGTGTGGAGGTTTTGGTAGTATTGATTTTTTATTATCGTCTGAAAGAGATGATTACTATTTGTGAAGTGTGTTTTGTTGTAGTTTAGTTTTTCATGATTGGATTGTGGTAGTTTATTATGTGTGTTGATATCCTTGATACGTATCACATGGGGTGATTTTCGGGTCCCCTTTCATAATAAATGGTTTCGTTATAAATAATGATGAATTGAATCACTTGAGAAGAATATGATGTAATGACTAACACCTTCTTGATTCATTACCATTATATTTATGGATTTTTGAGGTGTTTCAAAGGATTCATTTGTAGGTTTCATAGTTATTTGAGTGCATCATATTGGGTGTAGGAAATCCACATCCTAGAAAAATACCAAGACATGAATTTGTGGTATAACTCATGTGTAGTTGTCCAATTTCAAATATTTCATGCATCTTAGGGGTGAAACATATGTAATGGATTCACATCGTGTATGTAATTCCAATCATGTGATTAAACAAAGGTAAATACGATGGAAATTTTGATAGAAGTTTGTTTCTTAGAAAAATCCATTAAATTCATTCCATGAATGGGACACATGATATAAAAGTTATGCGATCTAAGTTTTAAATATTTTTTTTTAATTTATATTTATTTCTTTATACTTCTTCCGTCTATCATATTTTGAGAATCCTATGTAATTATAAAATATCTTCCAACCCTCATTATCATTAATTGTTTTTTTCGTTATGGTTTATTTCCATTTGGGATTTTTGGGGATTTATCAACTCTTATCTACGGGTTTCCTTCTATACTATTTTAATGATAATCTAATGTGACGACAATTTTTTTTTGTTAGATGAAATACATTTTTGACAAACCATGATCTGGTGTAGGTTTATATGTGTGGGTTCATATTGTTATAGATTGTGGATGTTTAATCTTCTCCATACATTTCATATTGTATTATAAATGATTCTTTGAGGTAAATAATCCATCTTTTCACACCTTTTTCTATCACGTGGGATTTGTTTCCTCATGTTTATATATGGTTAATTCTTATGCTGTAATAATTAAGGAAAATTAATTGTAATTTATATTAAATGGGTAATGTTTAATGAGTCAAATTATTTATATATTTTATATTAATATGATATTCTAATTGTACATGCTAAATTACCCACTATGAATTTCCATTTTGGGATATATTTTTTCAATAATTTGATCATTATTTCAGATCTATTTTATGTTGTTATTATTATATCACCCATAAATTTAAATTGGGTAATCTATTATATATATTTTTTAAATAAAATTTCATCCCATTCCTTTCGATTGTTTGTGATAAAACACTTAAAATAAAATTAAATGTAATAAAAAGACTACTTTAATGAATAAAATTATCTTTTTTTACCTTGTGATTTATAGATGTTTATTTTGATAGTAATGTGTGGATGTGATGGATTGGGGAGTTGAGGTAATGGTTTTTTTGGTTATTATTTTTGGGAGGATAGAAGATGGTTTTAATGGACATGTTTTGGGGTAGAAATTAAATGATTTCTTTTTTGGTGCTTTCTTGCTAGGGAGGTGATGGATGATTGGCCATTATTGTTGGTCAGTGAGGCAATGTATTGATTGGAATGATGAAATTACAAGTATTTATGGTTGTGTTTTCCTGTAATCCCATGGTGTTATTGAATAATTATTTAATAAGGTTTTAAGTTGATGAGGTTTCATCTATTTAATGGTAATGTTTCGAGATGCGATATGTATATATTGGCTTGGGTGGAGTTATGTTTTTAGATTTGGAAATGAAAATGGAAGTGTTTTGATTTAGTTATTATTTTTTATCAACCCATTGGTCACCATTGTTTGTGGATTAAATATATATACATTTAAATTCCTTGGTATTTGTATATTCACCCAACCATCATTTATATCTATGTGCTGACACCCATGTATTCTCAATTTTTTTCTAAATAACCGGGTAATGAGGATAAATGGATACATATTATTGCTTTCCAACTATATATTATAGGTGAGAAAATATCCAACAGATGTGATGTGCATAGGTTACAGACCGATGTCCAAGGTTACCTTAGGTTTGACTAGGTGTAACCCTGATATGGGATTTTTTATATACTATTGGGAGGAAATAAGAGTTACATGACATATTAATTTGGTGTGTTAGATTAAAAAACTATTGTGAATTTGTGTGAGGTATCCATTATCACTAGGATTTATATTATGTTATTATACTGGTTTGGTGTGATTTTTTTGGAATGACTTTCAATGTCTAGTATGGATAGATGACCAATTTTTGTACTATTGTTTCTAATATTTACTAATATGGGCATTAGTATGCTTTTTTACATGTGAAGGATAGTGTTCAGTATTATTAATTAGTATACATGTATTCATAACCCATATATTTACTGTTATTTTCAATTTCTAAGAGCATTACACAGATTGTGTTACACAATAATTTATCTAATCTATTTGGATAGTTACTAAGTCACTTCCTGAACATTGATTTTGAGTATTTATTTATAGAATCTAAAATCATAAATAAGTTAATTGTATCATGGATTTTATGATTTTTTGTTCTATTTTATATAATTTGATGGTATTTTTAGTTGATGATTGATCTTATCATCCAAAAATATTTTTTTTTTATAAATGAGAATTCCACAAATTTTATTATATTTTTATACCCTCTATGATTGTAAAAAACCTACAGTCGAATAGAGGTTGTACTTGGGGGTTATTATCTCTCTCCCTTCATTATTTTATCATTTACTGATGGGGTCATGATATAGTGTTATTAGTGGTATGGGTTGTGTGATTGAATTTAAATTTTTTAGGAACATTTAAGATTGTATTTTTTGGAATAGAAATATTTCTATTTAAACTTATTGCATGATATATGCCTATGAGACCATATAAGAAAAACAATTATCACCCCTTTTGATGTAATTCCTAGAATCTATGATTATTTGATGAATAAGTGATTTGGACATATTTGTAGGGTAGAAAACTAGGAGTAGTACAAGAAAAATTATGGCTTGGGTTTCTTTTTTTGTTTAGTCTGTAGGGATGGTTTAAATGAGAAAGGTGTATTGAAATGAATATAAATTAATTTCTATGATACCATGATTAGGAAATTAATGTCTAAATTTTGATATATCACTTAGATCTTGTTCGTTAGTGGATCAATAAGATGAATTTTGGTAAGTTGATTTGGTTGATCACCATATGATGAATCAATCATTGGAGGACCAGGCCTGGGAGATGGGGGTTTTCACTTTTTTTATAGTAGTCGTTGGAGAAGTATGAGGGTAGTGATTCATATGAGGAGAGATATTGATGGATGGAGGTGACCATGATCACTTTTAGTTAGGTGTATAATCAATTGAGACAATTTTCCCAATTATAATTTTGTCAAATGTGGGTAGTTGTTTTTCAGTGGTGAATACTATATCTATGGGGGTAAAAGGAGTCAAATGTATCATAGGTCGACATTCATCAAATGTTGCAGGAAAAGTGTCTTTTATTGAAAATAAATGTAGTGAAGTGGCTAGAGCATCATTTTCATCAGTAGGTGAGTATGTCTATGGAAGTATGGAATCAATTTTATTGAACTTAAATGTTTTTTGTTAGATCTTTTTATAGATGTGTTGTCTCATGTGAGACACCTAAATTTTGAACTTAGTCCTTCTATTCAATATATAGTTACTCCATTAAAAATTCAAATATATCTAGTGGTTTAGAAAATTTGAAGTTGATCAATTGGATGAACACATGAAGAGGTTTACAATGAGAGGGTAACCATTAGTGTTTCTCAAGGAGACTACATGTCGGTTTCTAGTCACAGGAACCCTGAATATTGAGGCTTCTACTATCAAGGAGTTGACCACAACATATTACATTATTACTATCATTGGATAAAGGTTTCTATAATTTTCTATAAGATATTAGGCTATTGGGTCTTTTATGTTTTCTCCATCACCAAAATAAGTTCTATTTGGTTATTTAGTCCCCGTTTGGTGGTGGAAGAATGATTCATTTCTATCCCGAGTTTTGTGGTGGAAGAATGATTCATTTCTAGCCGAAGAAGAAGTTTCTTATCAGATTATTTTATCAGTAGGGGATATAGAGTTATACTCCACTAATTACAGATAAATTTTGAATAGGATGAACATCATATGCTCTTAATGCTAATAGAAAAAACCCCACATTGGTGTGGTGGTGTCAGTCAAAAGAGATATATATGATATTGGTATGGTCAGTTTGATGTAATGGTTGAAACATATATAATGGTGCCAGATATAGTTGATGTTTTTATCAGTTTTTTTTCCTAACCATGATTTTTTCTTATTTTTTGGAGACATTAACTCTTTAGTTTTACCCACCCAATACCATTGTTTTGGACTATACATTTAAAGGATCATCTTTCCCATCATTTGGATACACTAGTAAATCTCCAATCCACCATGTTTGATTTGTGCAAGGGGTGTAAATTGATGAGTGGTAAACATGGTTTCTGTGGGGATATTTTCATGATACAGATGCATCCATAAATTTCACTATGTTCATTTATTGGTCACATTAAGTTATTTATTGCTTTTAGTGGTTACTGTTATTATCAGATGTGGATGTGGAGTGAGTGGTTTTCATTTACCATTGGAGTTTTCATGTGGGATGTTGGCCTGTGGAGAGCCTTCATTATTTTATAGTTTACTGGATTTTGGAATAAGAAGTGGTTGGGATGTTGATTATTCCCATGGTTTTGGGGATTTTTTTATCATTTTTACTAATGATGTTGGGATGATACTCCCTTGATGTGAGAATCAGTCCAAGATAAACCTAAATCCCAGTTCTTATCCAATTTACATGGTTCCAAATAGGATAAAACCACCTATGATGATGGTTTTGGGGGTTCTGATAGGAGATTTGAATTAGAAGGGTTTCATTTGGAACAATGTTTCATCGTGGAAGATCAATATGGGTTTTCTCAGTGAAGGAAGATGTTTTTTTGCTATGTTTAGACTATCTGTGGATTAATCTAGTGATGGTCAAAGTGGTTAGCCTGTTATAAGGAATGATCATACTCATGACTATCTTAGAAGGGAATGAATGATTTAGATTTTATATATGGTGACTAGATTCCACCAGTTAAGGGTAAAGGATGGAGATATCCCAAATACTGACTTTAGATGTGGGTAAGAGAACTGGGACCTTATGTACATGACATTAACTATCAAGAACACAAAATCATAGCCTATGTGCTTCATAAAATCCATATACTATGAGTTCAAAGAACATATCATAGACTCATCCATCAATGATATGATGATATACTCAATGTCATAGGAGGAGTATAATGATTATATCATATTCATTTTATAGGTTATACAATTCCTCTAACTATAAGGAATGTTATTAGATGTATGTCCTATATATGAGATGTCAGTTTCCATGGGAATGTTGTTTCATTACATGGTTGGTAGTGGACCCTTTGATAGTCGAGAAAATTTTTATAGGGAATAACCCATGGATATAGAAAAGGATAATTGTTTTTTTCGGTATTGTAGGCTATATGAAGAGGTTTATTCATGAATTCTCTGAATTTACATCCCCACATGTAGTGTGGTCTATAAAGTAACAATATTTTTTTTTGTGAAATGATCAATGAATGAAATTATTCAATTACCTAAATAATATGTAAGTTAGTTCTATAGTGATCTTCTTTCTAGAGGAGGGGTGATTTTTTGGTGTTTTTCTTGCTTTAAATCATCGACTGGGATGTGTATTGAAGATCCATAAGGTAGTGATCAAATATGGGTCTAGGAATTTGTGTATCCCTAAACATAACTATGACACATAAGATTTGGAGCTTGAATCAGTTGTTTTTTATGAATATCTAGTAGAATTGCCTTATTTGGTATCACTATTTGGTCATCCTAGATCACAATAACCTGATGTATATCTTTTATATTCCTTATATGAATATATTGATGTCGAGGGAGAAGTAGATAATTTTTTAGTATGATTTTGAGATCGCCAATATCTTCGTTAAATTGATTTTTTTTCAAACTCTTTGAGAATACACTCATAAATGGATATTGTTTGATATTCTTTTTATGTTTGGAACATAATGGAGGATTTAGAGGACATTCTCATATATTTAATGGGGGGAAGATGAGGATTCAATTATTTTTGTTGATGATTTAGTATTATTTAATGTGGTTGGAGGAGGATTATCACTAGTGAGACTCAAAAGCATAGGCAATTTCTGATAAATTTTTACCATGGTGATGCTCCAGTGAGATAGTGGTAGGACCATGACCACTATATATTAATTTGTGAGAGGTTTTCTATTATAATATTGATGTGAAAGGTAATCCATTATCTATTAAATAATACAATATTTGTGGTACAACCAAAAATTTCCAAGATGTACCATTTTTTTTATTCATTTTTGGTGGCACGAGATTTAATGTGTGGTGGAATAGTATTTAATCATGTGTTTAGTTATACATTTGGTAAAAGATGAGAATCATTTTCTTGGACATTTTTTATATCCTATGGATGATTCTGAATGCATTTAAGATGTCATATAGATGTATTTTTTTCATAGGGTTATGCCAATATCAAGGATGTTGTGATGTTATGTATGTTATCATTGATCATATAATGAAATATTCCCACTAATTAGGGATCATGGTATAAGAAGTAGTGGAGGATATTTCCTTGTGTTTTTTTGATGAGGTGGTAAAATTTCATGGTCTTTGATGTCACAATATCATTTATTGGGATGAAGATTTTACTTCACAAATATGAATGACATTACCTTAGTCATTTGGAACTCTATTACAACTCAAAAAATCAATCAATTACATGATATATAGGATGATGGAATGGACCATATAAAAACTAGAGGATATTTTTTGGTTATTCATCATAAAAATTGGAAGATCATTGGTATAAAATGTGTCCTTTTGAATATTTCATATTATAATAACTATAATTTTTCCAACATCATGTCCCTTTTTGTGGATTTTTTTCACATTCATTTCATTCTTCATTGTGAAGGATGGATGTTGGGGAGGAAAAATGTAATGGTCCTACTTTTTTCTAGTGAAATACATAGGGGGTTCAGTTCATAGAGATATTATGGAAGATGTGTAGTACTGATAAAAATATTATAACTATCATAGTAGTAGGCCCTTGGAATTCAAGGTTAGACACTATGTGTTCTTGATGGTTTCCCTTATACATAGGGAGTGGAGGTTTGGATGAGAGGGTAATATTTTTCTCATATTTCATGGGCCCTATGATATGTTGGGTTAGATGGAAAGGTGGTGTATCAATTAGAAATTCCTCCATCAGAGGATAGTATCCAAGATGTATTCCATGTCTCTTAGATTTTCAAACATCGTTATGACGACTTCCACATCATTGAATTATTATTTTTTATAAGGATGATGAATCAGTGTTTGTGGAATGGTCATTCTAGATACATGATCTCAATGTGAAGGCAATACGTGGATGGGCCATTCACTTTGTTCTCATGTTGTGGAGACATTTTGAATTGGAGATGAATATTGGTAGTGTAATAAATAGATTAATTCCTTGTACTCGGAGCAGTTTTGAGTTGTTTTTTTAATATTATCTTATTTTTAATTGATGTATTAATATTGATGTTCAACAAGATGTGTTATTTTAATTTATTGTGATCTTTGGTAAAACATGTGTGATAATGTTCTAACATATGATAATGTGGGGAAATTATTTCTAATTGAGATGTATTATATTATGATGTGAATTAACATTTTAGGGAGATTCAATATGTCCCATATCAGATAGTATCATGAAATGGAATATAGAATTCCATGATTCATTTTTTATGGGAAATTTTGTTTGTTAGTTGTAATGGTTGTTGGTTTGCGATATGATGATGTTGAGATGGATCTATCATAGTGTTTTTTGGGATTAGGGGATGATCTGGTTATGCAATTAAATTAGTGGAAATTTCTTTTAGAATGTTAGGTTGGTGGTAGCATAGGAGGTTTCATAAGACTGTTGAGAGGTATCTTGTGATGGGACTGTCCAGAGCCCTTTTTGATTCCCAAGTTTTATTTTTTTATTTTCTGAGTATGATATTATTAGAGAGGTATTTTATATAATACACCATAACTTAATGGTCTATTATGATGATCTTGTTGGTTTTAGAGAATTTATATGTGAGGAATAAGGTGGTTTAATGATTTTTTAGGTGTAAAAAAATATAATTTAGGAAATTAGAGTCGTGAGAGGTGTGCATGATGTGAATTAGTTTTACATGGAATATTTATCCAACCACATTCAAATATTCTAAAATTATATGTTGGGAAACTCATGAAAGACATCACACCATGAAACTAATGCAAAATTGGTAATCAAATAATTTTCTTGGCGACATGAATTTCTATAAAAGTCATTTTTTTGGGAAAAACCATGAAGTTGGAACTTTTATGGGGTTGCACTACTTGTAAAGTGGATGATCTATGTTTTAAATCGTTTCTTCCAGCCAACATTTATAAATTCTTTTATTCCACTTCGCTCTCACATTTTGGGTGAACAATGGGTGATTTTGGAGGATCATCCTTACCCTATTCTCTATCATTGATATGGTTGTTCCAGTTGATTCCCATTATTGATTCATAGCAAGTTCTCCCCTCTTACAAATCGTTTTACATCAGCCAGTCACTGGGTATCTACTGGGGTGGTGTATTTTGAGTTTGGTTTGTGTTTTTCATTTCTATTATAGTAAGCCATTATGTAGATTAGGTTGATCTATGATTTTATTGTGTGTTTCTGGTTAGGAGGAATATCTTCTTCGACCAGTACTATATAGAGATTTTGGAATGTTTCTCTATGTTAGGGAATCAATCGTATCTTACTTTTATGTTTCATGCAAGATTATTTTTACCCATTTTATGTATGTGTAACGGTTGAGATGTCTTAAGTAATGATAATAAATATGAAAAGGTGAATTTAATCGGGATTAATTAATACTACACAATATTTAATATATTTTATATTATTTTTATATTTTGATTGTTCAGGATGAATTACATACTAAGAATTTCTACATTTGAGGTTTTTTTTATATGTTTTTGTGGATTTGTGATATGGTGCCTTTATTGTGCGGTTAGTCTGATATCACTCAGAAATACAATTTTGATAACCACATATATTTCATTAATATAATGTTTTACAGTCGTTTTATGATTTATTTTTTGAAAACCCAATATCAATGTTTATTTTTAAAAAAATATGACTATAGAATTTGTAAAATCCTTTTTTATTTGTTATTATGTTTGACCTTGTTGTGGGGTGTAAATGTGTGGTTGTGTTGCTGTAGGATGTGTAGGATTTTATTTTATTAGAAATTATTTTCCATGGTGAGGTTATTGTAAATTTGGGAATGATTTTGTGACCGTTAGATGATTGTAATTCAGTATGTTTTTTTTTGTGGAGAAGTGAGGAATATTTTGTCATGATTGAGAGTCTGCAAGGTGATGATTTGATGGGAATAATTTCAATGACCCAAAAACATTATCAATAAAATTTCTCCCTTATTATTATAGTGATATGTAGTGTAAATGTCATAAAATTACAAAGATTCGATATGAAAATCATTATAAATGAATAACTAAGGAAATAATAATTATTTAAGCAAGTTAAGGTACTAATATTGATGAAAAAATAACTTGGCATTAAGAATAATAATATGAACCTTATGAATAGTAAACCATCCATTTGTAGGGTAAAAATAGAAATTAAATTATAAATAAAATTTCAACAACTTATAAATTAATGTATGGTATAATTATTTCATATTATATATGAATAAACATTTTTAAATTATTTAATTATTTGTTGGTATCTTTTGATGTCATAATTAGTTAATTAAAATTTTAATATTAATTTAATAATTTAAAAGAAAATTTATATACCTAAAATTTATTTATAAATTAAAATTTGAATGTCATGTGATATGATGATATTTTTTTCGAAACATTATATAATTTTTGATAGTGTCCTGAAATCACTTATAACTCTAAAAACATTATTTTCAATAAAAGGTTATATGAATTAAAATTTTAATTTCTCATATGTATAAAATTAATTTACAAAATTGAGTTATGTTTTTTAATTCTATATGTGAGAAAATGGTGACGATGAATTTTTGCGATATTGGTGAAATACTCAAATTTTTTGTAAATAGTGAAATATGTTAATTTACGATATTTATATATTATAAGATAAACGAACAATTAATTGATTAATCGCTGATGTAAGAAATATAATGTCTAATTTCCCTCTATTATTTCAATATTTATTATTATAATTATCAAACCATTTATATTCTTGAAAAAAATAAACTAACAATTAATATAATTATAAAACACCCCTCTCCTCCACTATAAATACCACACAACTCCATCTATTTTCCTCGCACCTCTAATTATTTGATACTAGCCTGAATTATAAAAAATAATCTTCCCTATCCGCATACCCACATACTGTATCTCTTGGTCCCTCCAAAATACAAAAACATTTCCCTTTGAAGTTTCTCAATGAGGATAAATACATGGTGTAAAATCCTCTTCCTTTTTCATTCAAATTAGTTACATTTTCATTTATTTTCATCAATTCACCTCACCTTATCTTAACCAAATGTAATTATTAATTTAATATGTGTCATGTAATCAAATTATATCATGATAATTTAATATCCATCATTAAACTCACCCATATATCTCTTTTATTTTAAAATTAAATCATTACTCGGATTGTGTAAATTTAATAACATTGTGGGTGATGCACTTTCATTTTTCATTAAAACATAATGGATATTAATAAAATATTATAATTGTTGAGAATATTTTAAAATATATGTTAAAACAATATTTATGTTGTGTAACTGACATATATACACAATTCTAAAAGATAAAACAAAATGAGTTCATTGTAAATGAAAACCTCAAAATTTATGTATAATTATCATCATTAAAATTTATCTAATGACTCAATCTCATAAAATATAATAAAACACTTTATAAGAGCAATTATGATTATGAATTATTTTTAAAAACATATAATAACAATTCTATCAATTAATCAACATTTTACACAAACATCAATTCATGTATACAAGTGAACTAAACGTGAAAACTAAGAAAATGTACAATCTCAAATGATGAAATTAAACTCTATAACTCGTCAAAAATACCATAAATGAACACAATAAAAGTATAATTAATAAAATTAATTTGTAAAAGGATATTAATTTTTAACAAATTAATCTGTTGTTATACATGATATTAACAGGATGAAATCTTTCAGACATAAGGTAATGGGAATTCTCGAACACAGCCTTCTATCATTGGGTTTTCCCACTTTCACCCCATTTTTAGTATGGAAATCCATAAATTAAATTTCCAAATAGTTATCATACATTTGTTATGATATATTGATTTATAAATTACTATTCAAAAAACAAATTTATTTCCAAAAGAATGCTTCCATCAACAAAACACACCTTTTACTTCCCGAAATAGATTCTTCTTCACACTGTGTTAATTATTTTAATATCAAGTTTATTTTTAACATTTTTATTTTGGAATATAATGTTAATTATTGAATACATTATGAAATGAAACCCATTACTTCCCTAGTTTTATTTTATGTTCAATATTGATATGTATTCAATGTGGCATGCATGATAATGTAAATATTATGATGTAACAGGTGCACCAAGAATTGTATAGCATGGTGTAAATGTTATGATGTGACATGTACAGCTATAATTATATCACAATCCTAATAATATTTTAATTTTATGTATCACATTAAAAAAATTGAAATATGTGTGAACATGATAAAATTTTTGTTCACAACTACGTGTGGTAGTTGACCATAAGACATGATGTTTCATTTTTATGCATTGCCACATTCCAGAATTTTTTTAGAGCTTACTCTCATGATTGTGATACAATGATTATGTTATGATGATAATGATTATGATCAATCCTTGTCATATTTATACATTATCTTCCTGGCCTTTTATCTCACCCCTTTTGTGGATGTATTTCCTTAGATGACTACTTGGACCAAGGATAATTAATGGAAAATTAAGAAGATAAAGATTATGGAATTAAATAAATGATTATGTTTTATTTTTTATATGGTTTTTATGATACAAATTTTCCCAAGACAGTAGTCCTTTGAATCCTGGTCATCCAATTATTTTATTTTGTTTATAATTGTAATGGTGTAATAAGTTATTTAATAAATAGGGTAGTCCATATAAAAATAACCTACTAGTGATGTATGGTGGTGTTGTTCTAAAATCCTGGGTAGTAATGGAATAATTATTTAATAATCATTGAAATAGATAAGAATTTTATAGGTAAGAGAACTGTTTGGTGGTGTGGGATGTTTCTTGTTGTATGTGTGGGGTTATGATTTCTGAGGTTCTAGAGAATGTGGAAGTGTTTTGAGTTGGTTACTATTTTATTATGACCACTTAGTTTGTCCATGTCTTTGGATTATATTTATATATATATACTTGTATATTCATTATGATTTATATATTCACACGACCCACATCATGAACATTGAACTAACACATGTGTATTCACATGGGGTAGTTTTTTCCAACATCCCAATGATGAGGATGGATGAATAGAATCATATAATTTTACACTATTTCATCTAAAAGGATATATATGAATAGGTAGTAATCGATGGAGTTTTGTTAGTGAACTAGGTGAGGGACTAGGTTTCTTTGGTCAGTATGTGATGAGACAGTTCAATTGGATGGTGGCCCATGTGTCTCTAGTATTGATGTGATATTTTTTTACTCTTGGGAAGATTATCATGTGGGTCAAATATGTTTAGTGTAGTGAATGAACATTATATCATTTATGTTCGTGATACCCAAGTACTATTTTTATTGAAGTCATTTTGATGTGATAGACCATGTTTCATAATGTGATATGACATGTGATCATGCTATGGGGAGGTCGCCCTAGTGCCATATGGCATCATGTTATGTGACAATGTTATGGGATGGTTGTATGTGTAATTTAGAAGATATGGGAGCACTATGAAGCAAGACATTGGGGTTGTGACAGTGGTAGAATAGTGTCAAAATATTAGAATGTACACATTATTAATATGAATCAAAACATGTTATTTTAGATGGATTTCATTATTTAGTTATTATTCCTTTGTGTGGTTTGGATGGATAGATGAATTGCTTAGGTGTTTTTGGTTCTGATGTTTCCTCATGGATGAATTAGTATGCTTCTTTGACATGTGCATGGGAGGCTCTGGTTTTCCGACATTTTACATATATGCTCACCCAAAAAAATAAGAAATGATTTTCAAATTTCTAGTAAGATTATATGGAACATTTCAAATATTGTATTGTTTGTTTTTTCACTGCTATTTTTTTAATTACTTTTAGAATATTTTAAATGTAAATTTTTTGTATAATTTTTCATTGTGGGATGGTTTTGGTCACTTTTTAAATTATGTCATGGAATTTTGTGTTGATTATTTATGTTATCTCAAAATACTATATATTGATATAGGGTAATGTGTCCTACTTTATTATATATATATACCCTTGGTGCTAGTAACCACCCCATGGACTATTGGAGGTGGGAATTAGGGGACTTTTTTGCTCTCCCTTCATTATGGTTTCTTTTGTGTGAAGGAGTCATGATTATTCTTAGGTCATGTGGAATACAAAAAGGTATTACTAAGGTAGATGCATCTATATCCTGATATACAAAAATTAAAATATAATTAAAACTATATCAACTAACATTGTGGGGATAATCTTAGTCCTCATGTGTTATAAACCCATTTAGGAAAATAATAAAGAATCCATTATTGGATTCTTCCCTTTGTCCCTACATGCATATATAATTAATATTTGGATATAATATAATGTCCCAAATAAGGTGGGATATATAATATACAAACCAAAACTATTAGTGTATACTAAAATTAATCTGAAACAAATAAAATTTATTGTATTTCATGTATAATATTGTAATCAAAATATAAAATGTTAACTCATCCTCTATGGTTCCAAAGGGAAAGTAGGCTGACACTACATGAATTAGATTGAGTCGGGATATCTCCTAATATGTTTCCTATTTTATAATTTTGTGTATCTATTTATATTAATATCGTCAATTTATATATTTAATGTTTTTTTCTTATATATATACACTTCTACTAGCCTGTACATTAGGATTATCTTAGGAATTAATGAACAGTTGTATAAATTATACGAAATATCAAGGGTTGCTAGCCTCTAGTATTATGAACCATATGGTTCATTATGTTTGGTTATATGATTTAATTTCATATTCAATATCCACACATGGAATTTCATTTGAGACACAATTTTACTGGTTTCTTATTTATATTGTTAACCATTCTTATGCATCACAATTGATTAGTTACATCATACTCATTAATCACATTTAGATGGGGATCCATACAATAATTTCACATTCTATTTGGGATTCCAATACCTATTATAAAAATTACATGGGACACTATTCCCAATAATCACAACATTTGGGATTACATTCCTAGTTATCAAGAATATAATGGGATCCATCAACAATTATCTCAATAAATTAATTATGGTCGGTTTGATAAAATTACATTCCATTATTTATTTATATGTAATTTAACATTCCATTTAATAAGATAGAGTATTCATTATTCCAATTATATTCACATAAATTTGTTATTTTAATCACTCCCATTTAAAACATAACTATTTTTACATTTAGGAATTAATCTATAACCACATAATGGTTATTCTGCCGTACAATCATTTTATTTCTCAATGAAATAACATTAAAGCACCATAATACATGGGACATGTCAAGGTGTGGAATCCATTGACCATAAACAGAGGTACATGGGGAGTTTAAAACATGTGTAAAAATTTAGTCAATGTAAAAATATAATATTAAGGAAACACTCAGAATTTTGGGTGTGTGGAATGAAGACTTTTGGTATAAAACCAATCATTATTAGGGGAAAATTTATATAGCAATTAAATTATGGAAGTAGATGAGCCATATTCTATTGTTGTACTTTAAAATGATATGTAGTGGAATCAATTGAAAATATTGGAAAAATCCCAGGCGAATATGGACTATTAGATATCGTAATAATCGTACTAATATTGATGAAATTAATATCAAAAGTAAGGAATATGAATAAATATCAATGAAATATGAATCGAACGCAACCATAAAAAAAGTAACAAAACATCATACAAATATATAATCTCATAGACTTCGATTTTTGGATATGGAAGACTCCCTTGGATGGGTGAGGTCTTATACACAATTGAATTGGAAATGTGGGGAAATCCATAAATTAAGGAATGAGAAAATGGTAGTTTAATAATTTTTTAATAGGAACATGGATTGGTCGTATAGTAATAAAAACCATGCAGCTGATCCATGTGGAAACACTGGTTACGAGGCACTATGGGTATGGGTCTGGACTCTCTATTTTTCAAAATTTTGTGGTGCCTTCGATCCCATTGGAATGAATCACACAGCTATGCATCATAGGGTAAATATTTATAATAAATGTGAAATAATATTTAATTTAATTAACCAAAAACATGTTTGATTTACATGGTTTGAAAAAGATATTCACTAAACATGTGGCTTCATCATCCATTCAAATATTTTGTGCTTCAAACTCATAAGGATTCATAGAAACTCATAAACCAATAAATATCATTTTGGTTACATAAGTAGAATCTATATATTATTTTTTATAATTACATGAATATAAATACCTATATATAAATGATGGAATTATAGACTATATGCCCAAATATTATGATCATACATTCAATTCCATGATCATGGACATCATGTTATTATAGTTAATTATATTTTCTAGGATAACATGTTATTAGAATCATGGTTTTATGATAGAGAATTGTTAATAAATAAGTATAGTTATTCCTAATTTTCTATGATTTTATCACATGATACCAGAAAATAATTCTAGGATATATATAATATCATATTTCACTTATCACATAATTATCATAAACACATTCTCCATATAAAAGAAAATAATCACTATATAGTGAAAAATCTACATTCTATAGTATTAAAAACTATATAGGAATAATATTCACATGGAGATCTATTACGTCAACCATTAAATAAATTAATAAACTTGATCATAGAATAAACAATGAAATATTGTGAATATGGAAATTATATAATATCCTTAATAATACATGAGTGTCTATAAAAATTATGACATATATAAATGATAATTTTATATGATAATTAATAATTTTATTTGTTTAAGAATAAAAATACAAATTACATTATTTGTTGAATTTTTAGAAATTATCTATTAAAGTAAATGAAATATAAATCATATTTAAAAAACCTTGAAAATAGAGAATATTTCTTAATTAAAAAAATGCAAATAGTTGGAAAATACAGTAGTATAGAAAACGTTTTAAACAGGATTCCATTTTTATTTGGTAATGAAGGTCATGGAAAAATTAAAATGAAATAAAAAGTAATTTTTAAATATAATTACTGTTAATATCACCAAAATCATTTTAAAATTGTTATATCATAGTGAAAAATAATAACATCATATTTTTAAAATAAATAAATGAAATTACCACAACTATTGTTTGGAAGATAAAATATAAATACTTTAAGAATACATAAAAATAAAATTATTAAAACACATATCATTGAAATGAATATTATATTATATTATATATATTTACCATTCAATATATGATAGAAAGAAAATTTGTGGGAATAATATGAATTACGAAGAACATGATTCTAAAAAAAGTATGTTTATAAATTAAATAGTTATAGGATTGATGGCTTTTTTATTACAATGCATTGGAAAAAATGACATGTGATGGAATTTATATCGTATTAATTTCAAGATGTATTTGTTAAAATATATTCATGGATATTGTTATACACCTCATAATAAAATTAGGCTATGAATATAATCTGTACCTCAATGAAAAAATATTTATATAATAAAACCACTAACTTTAAAAAAATAATTTAATAAAATATCAATAATATAGAATATAAAAAACAAAAAAATAACTAGTAATTATTAGATATTAACCATATGAAATGACTATTTTAATCATCATATATAATCATTCTATTAAAATATAGTAGTTAATTAATTTTTATATTCATCATTAAATTTTAATAACATTTATTCTTCATTATAACATCATAACATGGATTGTAGAACCTATTTTTCAGTTAAAAGAAATCCTAAAAAGAAACTATAAAATATATGTATAATACTAATTATTATATCCTATTATTATTAATGGTAGAACATATTTTTATAATATAAATGATAAAATAAAATAATAAAAATGTAATATGTGTTACAACGATATTTAACCCTACTCTTTTGGGACAATCATTAATCCTTAATGGAAGGGACTAATGTTAGAGAAAGAAACTATAGAACAAGGGGGAGTCAGAAGTGATATGGGATGAATTTTTGTGATACAAAAGGATTTTGGTATATCGATATATTTTTTTGTGATGTGATCCTTCTATAAGTGAGAGGGGTGTTTCATTTAAAATTTTCACATCATATCCCATTAAATGGAATGTGTTTCAAAAATAAGAGATTAATGGAAGGGGAAACCCTTTTTCAAGAATAAACAATAGATATTAATTTATAGAAATTTTTTTAATATTTTTTTCTTTTACCCAAACATTATATTTAAACCATATTTTACTTTTAACATGGTATCCCAATTTTTCTCCTCCCCAACTATTCAAAATGTATAAAATTAAAATTTGATATATTAACGAATTTGAAAATTATTAATAATAGTATTACTACTATTATATTTTATCAAATTTCATAATGTACCATATATTACATTTATGGTAATAAGTTTACATCCCATAGAATTAGTTTTTTTCTAAATTAATTTTCATACAAAATCATAATTAAGGGATTAAAAATTTAAAATACTGGTTTATAGTTAAAATTATATATGTGAATGAAACATATGATTATAAAAACGTATTAAATTATTTAATCAAATTATTATTCTTATTTATTTCAAGAATGAACTGATATTTTTAAAAATGATATTTTATTTTTTTCACATAAAAATATTTATTTTTGGAAAATCCTTAAAAATAATCCTATATTCACATTATCATGATAAATAACTAAATCATATCATTTTTAAAAAAATATAAATTTTATTTTTATAAAATAAAAATTAAAAAAATCTTCGAAATGTATCTTTTATTGATATATATTGTCCATTATGAAATTATTTGGGATTATAGTGTTTACATATTATAATGGATTAATAGGTATTACAACTAGCATGAATCTCAAAAGATGATCATAAATCATGATGTATAACATATTTAAAAGGGATATTATAAAAAAACAAGATAATGAGAATATAATCAATACAGAAATATTTAACATTAAACCACAACTAACCCTCCTCTATGACACCATAACTATTATAATCCCAATTTTACCCATCACTTAATCAATACATGGATCAATATTACCAATTAATTTGAAAACAATTTATAACTGACCCTATAAGGAATTGCATACCCACAAACTATCAATAAATTTAAAATATTTCAATGGGAAGTATTAAAAACTAACAATAATCATTGTATACATTACAAATTTTTCATGATAAACTACCTTGAATAACAATATTGAAGATCATTTATGAAGTGAATTCTTCTGAAAAACATTTTTATGACCTCAAAACATTTCCTTAATGTCAAATAATATAATAAAATCATTATAAAACCCATTACCGTACCCATATAGAGTCATATAATATTAATATGCCAAAACCATTTGAAATAAATGATTGTATCTTTTTAAAAACACATTTAATGCAAACACCTCTTAATAATACCAACCAACCTGAAATACACATTATAACAAGTTATGAGTTAACAAGAACATTTCTATACATTATTTTAATATCATATGTTGGAATAATTTTACAAATAATACTTTTAAATTTATTTAAAAAATTATTATATTTGAAAATAAGGAAAACCACATTATCACGTTTTTCAATCAAATGGAAATCAAGAGAGATGAATTCTTCTTTGATTATGAATTCTCAAATAGTCATAGAGGGACAGTCAAAAATATTTTGTAATATGATCCCCTAATAATAATAAACCATTAAACTTAATTAATAATATGGATTTCAATAGATTTCATTTAAGTTAGGATAATGTCGTAAAAAGTAAGAAGGATATAATAAAAAGATGAAATAAGTGGTTAAGGGGGTATTACCTTGAGTGATTCCTTGATAAATTTGTGAATATTTCTTTGATAAAATAAGATTGGATGGGAGTGGTCCCAATAATTTATAGGTTTCTTATTGAGTGATATGCAAATTTGGGAGAACCGCATAAATTGTTGTACAACAAAAAGTTGAAAGGAATAATTTTTTATGACATGGAACCTCACATGGATAGAGATAAAAGAATTGTAAATAATTATTCATCCCTATAGTTTATATTAGATATTAAAATTCCACCTATATGGTTAGATTTTATTGTTTAGAGATAACATGTACTAACAGTGAATGGATTTGAAATATGTTTTTAGTACACATCTAATAGTATAAATTTTTTACCAACCATACATGGAATTCATGAAATTATAAAACCCCATAAGAATATCAATATTTATCTAGAACAAGGAAACAAACTCAAATGAATATTAAAAATAAAATTATAAAAAATTAATAATTGGTCTGTGACATGAAAGGTAAAATAATAGCTTCTGATATTATTATGAAATTCCCGATTTGGTACCTTTCCGGCCTATCATATAATTATAGACAACCATGTAAGGAGAATTTTTAAAATTAGATAGAATTAATGATATATAGGTTGTTAACTCATTGACCATATTGTTATACAAAATACTTTTGTGTTGTGTGAAATAATAAATGTACTATACACTTTTATGTGATGTACCATACTAAAAACTCATTGACTATATCATAATTGGGTACCCTCAAAACTCATGATTAGAGGAAATTTATATTATAGGAACATCATTTATCTACTATTAAAGGTAGGTTATTCTAATATAAGAATATTTATCTCATCTTTGAGTGGATGTATTTTGTACAAATATGAACATGGAATTCCAATTCTAACAATGAAATGGTAATATAAATCTAATAAATTATCTAATTTATACCATCCCACATGTGGTTTCCCAATAAAAATCCCAAAAAACTATACTCGAAACATAATATATGGTTGACCTTCAAAAAAACTTATTAAGTAAATTATTAATCGTCATTTTGACATGTGAAACATATTACCTCTTTTTTGATATTCTAATTGAATTTACTTGTTATAATTGTTTATCTAAGAGTCAAATTCATTTTTCATTTCATATATTTTTTCTAGAAACTTACAAGGTCACCTCAATTGATGTGTAAACCTTATGTTTGGTATATAAGTTATATAATGGGACCTTGAACTACTATGAAAGATTAAAAAGCTCATATATTATGTGAAGATAGTTTAATGGTGTGATTAATGTAATGTAATAGTTTCTATATTATTTATTTTATTTATTTATTATTATACAACATTTATAATCATCCCATCTAATAATCATCATTTTTATACAAGACTTACATGGTATTAAACAGATTCATGTATTTTTTCTAGGTTCTATTATAACTATTTTTCCAAATATTACTCAAAAATGTTTTATTTTCCATTTAATTTTATTGAATTATTTATTATTTCATTTGTTAATATTTTGGTTATTGTGTATAAAATACTTTTAATGAACACATTCTTATCTTTTACTTCCTCTATGACATGTAGATGCCTGAGTGAGGTGTGTCATGTAATAGTTTGCTAGATATATATCACAACCCAAATAAGGGATTCAAAAAAGATCTCACTTTTTTATATAAATACAAGGCAATACCTGTATATATGAATTCATCATGTGACTTTGATTTATAATAATAATGAATATTTTAAAAAATTAATGAGTTTCAACATATCAGAACACAATAAACTAATATAATTAACTACTATATTTTATTTTCCTATTTAATGGTCAATACACTAGTAAATTTCATAAAATTATTAAATATATTGTTTTTTGGAGAAAATAATAAGTCATATTACACTGAAATGGAATGTAATTTAAATATACAAAATAGTAATTAGTTTTGATATTATCTGTATGTGTGGATTGAAGAATAAATTAGAAAATGGGTTGATAAAATGTAAAAAATTTCTAACAACCTTATTCATTATTTCTTTATTGATAGACAGCTATTGTCAACTTTCTTAGTATTATGATTCCATAGGTTCCCTCATGTTACAATTTTACATATCATGAATCCCTCATCATCCAAACCATGTAGTAGATTTTTATGAAATTACAATTGAGTTTTAAGATTAAATTGAAAATATTAATTGTAATTAAAATACTAAAATACAATGCATAAATATTGAAAAATAAGGGAAAAAAGAAAATAAATCATTAAATATTTTATTTAAATATTGAAAAATTTTGAATGAAAAAAACTTGTATTTATTCCATATAATTTTAAATCACATACCATTCTCACAAGATCAAAATGATGGAAAAAATATAAAGTTAAAAATTTGAAAGAATAAGGACTAATGATGTACATAAACATTGAAATAATATTGATGAACGCACAAATAGATTGGTTTATAATATAACATTCAATTTATATACCAGAAATGATATTCAAAAATAATTATGAAAAATAATTATTTCATAATGTAAATAATGGTAATGAAATATAGATAAATTATCATTAGACTATAGAATTTTATCTAAATTATTTTACAGAGTTTAACTTTTTTGTAGAGAAATAATTCAGTTTATAGATACATAGACTCCATTAATGTTTCTATAATATATTTTAAAGGTGAATACATTGTTGAAGTGGTAGGTATAATTTTTATTTCTTCAACTATGCTAAACATCGATGTGTGTTTCTATGTCTTACATTGGTGGCTCACATTACCTTCATAATTTTGATACATTAAGCTTTGATACATCAATATTTGGTAGGGATCTTTATATTATGTTCATGAAATATAAAATTTTAAATGTATATATATTTAAAAATACTATTATATACTCATATATATAGTTCAATACTATAACTAAAATTCAATGAAACATGGAAAATATAAACATCACTATTTATAAAAAGGCGTAATTCATGAAAATTAATTGATATTTTATTGATTTATCACTTTAAGTGATATAAAAAATATCATGATGAAGATATTTAAGGGTTAATAAAGAAAATTTTTATATATTTAGTTTCAAACATATGTAAATCATATTGGAGGGGAAACCTATATAAAAAATCTGGAACATTATGTAACTATATGCATTATCAATTTTATATGGAACAAAAATTGTATATATAAAATAAAAACAATGACATTTTAAATTTCACACAAAAACCAAATTCATATTTATAAATATTAACGTATAAAAATGTCACCACACATATGGAATACCCTTCCTCCCAGAAACCATCCTCACAAGTTGGCACCCAATTTGTATCCTTCCACATAGATTAATAACCTCCAATAAATCCTGATATACATGGAAAGGAATCATTTACATTTCTTTTCATAAACATTTTCTTCTTTTGAAAGTAATATTAATTTAAAAATCATTAAAATTCATCAAAAAACATTCATTTTCATGATTAAAATCATTTTATCATTGTGAGTGGACTCATATCAATGTAATTTTAACATAACAATCCCTATCAAATCATGTTCACAAACTATGGATAACCCAAAAAATAGATTCCCATAAGTATTTTTAATGTTTTGGAAATAAGAATGAAATAGTATGATCACTAAGGATGACCATGACGGTGCAACTAGAGTAATTTATTGGGTCCAACATGACACAAAAATAGTGGTTGGAAATTTAAACATCCTAACATCATTTAAAAATAAACAATCGGGTATTACCTTTTTCGAGAAATTATTTAGAATCTATGTGATCATATATGTCTTCTTATAATACTAAATTGAGTTAAAAATCTATTTTTATATTCATTATAACAAAATAAATTGTAATTTTAGAATTATTTTTAATTATTTTCTATATAAATTCGTTGTTAATATAGAGATATAATGTGCTACTTTGTTTTGAATAATCAATTTTAAATTATATTAATGAATAAAAAATATTTAGAATATTTTTAATGAGGAGTTAATTCTCTTGTGTAATGTTTTACCAGATTTTGGGTTCATTAATTATAAATTCCATATCATATATTTCTATTTTAAATTCGTAAACTAATATAAGTATATTAAATGATTTTACATACCATCCCATTACAAATTTTTTGGTATTTATTTCAAATCATCATTTTTCATAGATATTATTTTAGGAATAAGACATGTCCTATAAATGTGTTGAGGATTTTGGGAAAAGTAAATGTTTTCAGGATTTCTGCACTAGTCTTCACATTGTTGGCAAAGATTCCACACATTGTATTAGTGGAAGCATCTTGTACATTCTAGTTATTGAATAATAAAATTTAAGGTTAGGAAGTTCAATGGGGTAGTTGGTTGTATATTCAATAGAGCCCTATAGAATATATTTCATAAATAAGATCAATTTTGTAATAGATATGACAATGAGGGATGGGTATTACTTTGATATATAGGGTACCTCTTAAATTTTTTAGAAGTGGTGGAATGGTGTTTGAGCTCTATGGTGAGCCTTTCAAAGGTATTGAAAATAACGTTGAGGTCTACAAAATGTTTTCTGTATACGGTATGGAAAGGAGTTTCATGATGTTATGGGGTTACTAAGACTTGTTTTTGGGTGTATTCATACTTATACGACATGTCTATACGGCTCTAATGAATGTTCCTCGTTCCTAGAGGAATAAAATAACAAACCCCATTATATATTAAAAGATCCTTTATCTTCAATGATGTTCAAATTATTGGTTTTTGAAGGCCCTGAAGTCGTATTTTGGCACCGCTATCCTTAATTCTTTTTCTATGAAAGAACAAGAAGATTATTGTGAACCCTCTCTAGAAAGTGGTTTCTATCTTTATTTAGGTTGTCTCATCCTTTTAATTATATTAATTTTTTTAGAGGTGAGTTGTTACATTTTTGACGGATTGGATCCTTATTTCAATTGATTTTTATTCTTGGGGTTTTGTTTGATCTTCATTTCCTTCATTCATTATTATCATTTCCTGTTAAGATTTTTGATTTGAGAGGCCATTTAATTAAATGTATGTAGTTCTATAAGGAATTACCATAAAATTGAAAACATATATTTATTGATTGAATTTAATTTTTTCCTCAATTTATTTATAAAACATGATATAGCATGATATGATTTTTTGTATAAAAATGAAATGAAATTGAGAAAAAACAACAATTTTAGTAGTATTGAAACAAATGCGGGGAATTTTATATAAATTATTTATTTAAATGAGATTTATCTTTTCATTTAACCTTAATAAAATTTATTAAAATTAAATATGATTTGGATATGAAATCTAAACATAAAATTCCTAAATTAAATTCAAAATATTTTATTGAATTGAAATGACTAATTTTCCGATGAATGATTGATTTATTTATTGAGCACATGTGCACCGAGGTAGTTAGTTTTTTATTAAAACATACTCTCTAGGATACTTAACCTATATAAATAGATTGAATGTTAAAAATATTACTAGGAATAGAAGGGGGTGATTTTCTCCCTATAGATTTTGATGGATTAGAACCATTGGCCATAGCATATTGGTGTGTGCACACATACTACTTTTGTTATTTATTATTGAGTAGTATGGGGATGTGATAGCCTAGAACTAACATCAAATTGTATTTATGACCCTGGTGCTTCATCATGGTTTAGTTACACCTGAAATTGACTATTTCACTAGTTTACTCATGCCATATATTTCATGTAAACGATACATATGAAAAGATAATTTAATCTTGATTTCATATATCTTAACTATTTTTATTGAAAATAATGTATTGGTTAAAAGTAATTAAATTTTATTCAATTATTTTTTTAAATGATATTATAAATTATTTAAGGAAATATAATTTTTAATGGAACACTTGGTGATAAACAACTAGTATTTTTAGCTGACACACTACCTATAACATTAAAAACTTTTAGATATTAAAATTCTAGTACAGATATAGGAATTTAATCTCCTAAATTATTTTTTTGTGCTTGAGATGTGGGAATCTTGATCAATGGTGGTTTCTAGTGGAGATATGGTTCACCTTTTAGTTAGGGATTGAGAGACTAAATCTTTGTGGATATTATTTCATCCTTTATTTTTTTTTTAATTTTGGTTGGTATGTTTATTTATCTTCATGTGTAACGCTTCATTATGATTAGTGTTTTGATGGTCAATAGTTATTTATTTATCAAATGTTATAAAATTATAATTGTCACAAACAATTACTTTTTATTTCTATTATTAGTCAGGGTTCTCGTCACAAACCCATAAGGATTGAGAAAAACCTTCCACCTATGGAAGTATTATCTATGGTATAAGTGTACCATGGTATCCAGGATGGTTCATACAAAATTTGTATCAATAGAACAGATTAATTTCTATACATTATTTTAGTATATGGGTTTGAATATCAAATATTACTGGAGGTATGGATTTAAATTATATTATATGTAGTTTGGATTGAGTTCCTAAAAATATCATTAAAATGGTCATTTAGTCACCATCATTTTTTGGGGAAGCGTTTTCTTGAGGAATAAATTGATCTGATTCTCATCCCTTCAATGATTATATGATTGTTTAAAAACTGTTGATGTATATTATTCATGTATTTTTTAATTTACTTGATGATCTGAGTTCCCTTTATAATTTTTTTAGGTTGCCTATTGATGTTATGTACAACCAAGCCTTTGTGATGATATTTGAATAAACTACTAGAGCATGATTCTAGCAATCCATAGTATGAAAATCCACTATTTATCTAGAATTTTTTTTAGATATTGGTCTATAATGTCCAAAAATTTAGATACATAGCAGAAATGATTTCAATTTATGATATAGTAGTATAACCATAAATTGAAGAGGGTCTATATCTTGATCATTATTTTATTCATTATAATGTATTGAAATTAAAATTTTAAACTGATCATCTAGTTGTTGATGATATTTTTTAAAAAAAAATTTGTGATTATTTTTAGGTTCTTTTAAAAATTTACATCAATAGTGATAATGTTTTCTACCAATATGATTGAAAATACTAGCAGAAGATGGTGACATTTAATATTTATATCAATGAAAAGTGATTTATTAGAATGGAAATACATCATATTCATTTTCATGATATATTTTAACACAAAATCGATGGTCTTGTTGATATATTAGCTGAACAAGTTTAGTTTTATACTAGGGAGTAGAAAATTATATTTTCAATGAAAAAATATGCAAAATGGGTCTTCATTCGGATTACTAATCATATGATTTCATACTAAATCACATGTATTATCTGAATGTGTTGGACAGAAAATTAATGGATGGAATTGTACTGGAAAATAAGTCTGGGTTTATGAGAGATTCTTTTATTCATAGTGGGTGTTTTATTAGTTCTATTAGTGGAATGATAACTCGTTATGAATCCCATAATAGTTTAAAAAAACATCCCATAGGCCTAAAGTGGTTTCTCGAAGACTCCCTTTAACTTGTATCAAGTGTGGATAAGTTGGTTATTTGGATTTAGTTTTTACTAAGACACTAATGATATTTAATTATTATAGTTGTTCAGGACACCTAAAAAATTATTCATTAACATTTATATCCCACAATATTTATTGGGATAATCAATTTCTAAATATTCAATGTTGAAATCAAATGATTTAAGAACAATGTGATTTTATTCATTATCATCTTTATAGAAGCTTCTTTAGGAAGTGAAAGAGTATATAGAGGATGGTTGTGGGGGGTCCAGTTATAGTGAGAGGTGCCTTAAATATAACATCAACTTTATTGAATCATTTATTTTATATTGGTAAATTTCACTCATTCTAATTTTCTCTTGTTCTTCCTTTTTTAAAATATTCTTATAGAACTTTTGTCGTATGTCATGGGTATGACTGTGCCCCCATGAAAAAGGAGAGAACATTGAATCTAATGGACCAACCCTATTTTATATTCAATAGAGATTAATACCACTATTAATTTATTTTTATCAACATGGAACATATTGAAATCACATTGATGATATATTTTTTCATTTATAATAATTCCAATATTTAATGTTTCAATTTCTGTTCGGCAATGTTTTTTATGATGGATTTTGTCATGTTTATAAAAAAGAAAATAAACCCTGGTTGAGTATATCATATCCATATTCTCTAGTGTTGTACATAGAAATATCAAAATTATATTTTGAGGAGGAGAGGAATATTTATCTGGTGATCTCCCTAAAGTTTTTATTGAGTTTCTGGAATTTTTCCGAAGAAATTGTTCTATCCTTTCATTGGTACATGAGGTATAGTTTATAATTTATTTGGTAACTTTTAAAAAAACTATGTCCATCACATCTTAACATATGGACCTAGAGGAATTGTAGGAATTAAAATATCAATTGTATTATTTATCTTAAAATTTATTAATACGAATGAGTGTGTCATGTTAGCTTCAACCTATTTATTTTTTCATGAAGGATGATGGTACATGTAACATTTTTTTTGATTACCAAATTCTCAATGTAGTAATAAAAAATTGATTGTATCTATTTTAATATATTACCATTTCGATGGATTAGTAAAATGCAGCTATGTAGTTCTCAAATATTGATCTTCAAAATTGTTATCGCCTATTTATAATTAAATAATCATACATCCTGTCGCATAAATTTAACAGTTTTTATGGCTAAGTTAAGTATAATTTTAATCCTTTTTGTCCAACCAATGATCCTATAGTTTTTATAGAATTTATTTTTATGATATTTGACATGTACCACTAATCATTCATAGAGTAATTTTGTAATAATATTTTGGTTGACTCTAAGATAGAGGGGAACAATATTATACATTTGAGATTAGTTCTAGAAAAAGTGAAAGATTAGTGACTTTACATGATGTTTTCATATTTTAATTTTTGTACTAGTAATGTGATGTTCTTGAGATATGTGGTATCATAAAATAATATCTTAGATGAACCTCATTTGTTTAAAGTGATAATGAAATCATATAAACCTTGTAATGAATTTTAGATTCAAAGCTTCTTTGGTTTTGTATTTTATTTTCACTATTTCATTAAAATTCACTTTTTCAGCTTCAACAATTTCCTATGTAATTTAAAAATGGTTAAATTTCATTTTAGATTCATAATTTCCTAGGTACATTTAGTAGTTATTTTATTTATTACCTTCTATTCCTATTTTGAATATTATAAAGGAAATTCAAATATATTTTTCCTTTTGTGATTTTTATAGTATGGGATTAGGATTTGTACTAATGTATAGTGAACAAGTGATATCACATGGTTTAAAAATATTAATCCAATTTCAATGATTTATTTGAGCCATGATCTTAAACATACTATCATGATTCATAACCCCATGTGTACGTGAAAAAACATTTTTGTGGAAAGGATAAATATTTATTCTAACTAATAAAATATTTAGTAATGTATTCTATATATATTATTTGGAAAATTATAAGAGATGATTGGTGGAGTACTAACCACTTTATGAAATAAATTTTTTTTACACCCTTTCCTAGGAGAATATCATTTCTGATGATTCTATCTTGAAAATTATAAACCAGAATGTGAATTAATCTTTAGAAGAGTGTAATTTAATTGTTCTATTTTCTCACTTGAATTTGGGAATTTGTGGGATGTGACATAGATTTTTATAAAAAACATTCAGTTGTCCAACAGTCCTCTTGAGATGATTCATCATGATTAGTATCATTATTATGGTTTCCATGATATTAACTGCTCTATTTATGGTGGGTATAGTGTTATTTAATTTTTATCTAATGAGGGGTTCAAATGTTTTTTTTAAGAATTACATAATATGTATAATAGTTAGAAATTTTGTAGTAGGTTATTTCCATATTTCAGAGTGGGATGTTGAATATTGTATCATGATTATGTCAAATGATATGTGGTGATAATACTATTGGTCTAGAATGATACAATACATTATTACACTTTTAAATATTCTTATATTTATTATAAATTTATGATGAACAAATAAAAGCCTTCATATTTGATTCATCCCCTCCACTGTCGATATGGATGTGGGATGACAATTCAATGGATTAAGTGGTTGAGTTTCTATGTACCCCTTAAGGGAATAATATAATATGAATAGTGATTGATCAATTAACCATGTCAGATCACATTATTCTAATTCATGATATTTCCAAATGTATGGATTTGGGAAATATCTATGTTCATGATATTGTATGTTGTTATGCATTTACATTTGTTATAATTTCTGATAGGGAACCTTAGTTCAGAACTCATTTTTTGACAAGAATCTAGAAAGAGATGTGATACTTGTTTATGTTGGATAGGGAATACCATCTATATATGGATGACCAAAAATGATTTATATGGGATATTAATGAAATTCTATATGCTGGAATTCTTGATGTTGAGGGAAATTAGGATAACTACTTGGGTCATTTTGGGGTTTCCAATAACAACAACAACAAAATTTAAATTAGAATGTCTTTTTAGGATATGTATAACCATTCTTGTAAGTCATTATTCTATTGGTCTTAGATTGTTTAATATTCCTTATATAAACATACATTGGTTTAAGAGATGATGTATATGATGAATGCAATTCATCATAGAATGATGTTGGAATAGAGAGATCAAAACCCTCATGTTGATGGTCAATATAGACATATAGAGTTTCAAATTAGTTACAATTTTTTTGTTAATGTTTTTCATTTGTTTGGTCATCGATGAATTAGAAATAATTTAATGATTACACCAAGATGTGTGGGTCCTTCTATGATTCTTGTGTGGGTGGGATATAAGGATTATCATTTAGCCATTCCACAACAGATTACATTGACCAATTTTTTTTAATATATTTCATCAATAGAAGAATAAAATTTAACCTTTTCTTGTATTAATATAGGAAGAAACTGTTGTCGAATAATAATTTTTTTGTATGGATAAGTAACTAAAAATTTTATATTCTAATGCAATTGTTCTTCATTATATGACAATAAAATTGGTTCATGTGCTATGTGAACATTTTTTAATTCACATATTATTTTTTATGGTGATCTAAAACCGAGTGATGAATAATCTCTTTGACATGAATTCACCTTTCAATTAATTCATGGGAAATAATGATTCTATATTTTTGAGGATGTAACATCCCATTGAAACATTTAGTTATTTCATTACTTCTTCACATTCTACAACTAATTGTTTTGAAGACTTTCTTGTACTTAGAAATAGTTTTTAGATTATTTGAAAAAAATTATAGGCTGATTTCATTTTTTTTCACCATGGTGGAAGGGTTGTGGTATGTTTTATGAGGGTTTTTCTTTTAGAAAATCAATCAATGGTATAGGTGAGTCTAAGGTTGGGAAGGGCAGAAGAGTAGGTGGTCGGCTTAAATGTGGTGGCCGAAAGGAAAAAATTTGAAGATACTATAAATTTTATCATAGCTATGGTTTATAGGGGTACCAAAATTGTTGTCAGAATTGGGTTTCCATTACAAATTTATGGTAGTCGTTCTATGGTGTGTGGGATGTGGTTTGTTCTTTACCCATGTTAAGTTGATGCGGGGGAGGTTCCTATTAGGCTAATAAACCATGTGGGGTATGGAATAGTCTGAGGTAGTAGTATCGTGTCCTATAATGTTTTCATCCTTCTATGGTATAGAAAATTGTGATTATATTGTGGTATTTCTATTAACAGTACTAAAATACAAAACCCAAATTTATATTCAAACATAATAACTTTTTGAAAGAAATTATCATTTTTCATTTTGAAGGAACACGTGATGAATTTTTCATACTAAAATCTCTACTATTTTTATATTATTTAAATGAATTGATGAGGGAAACATATACTAAATCATATTCAATATTTTTTCCCTCATCGGACATTGATTCATTTGTTCAGTTGGCTAGAGACTAGTGACATGTTTACATATTCTGGAGACGCAATTTATGACATAGTAGTGTGGGGATATGAGTGTCTGGAAATAACGTAATAAAGAGAATATCACAATAGTGATTTGTTTTCATTTTATTAAATATTCTATTAATTGAGGAATTTATGTACTCATTCTAGAACATTTATATAATTTTTTTTATTTAAATGGTAATTTTTTAACATTAATGATATATCATTCATCTTTTTATTGAAAAACATATTTAGATTAAATTATAGTTAATTTTATGACTATTATTATTTTATTTAAATTGAAATAAATAATGGTTTATTATTTTGAAATTTATAATCGAACACTTGGTGAGATCATATTGCGATGTTAGATAACACCCTACCTTTATCATTAATCAATTGTAGATCATTAATGGAAAGTATAGGAAATGGGAGTGTTCCACAGGGAGGAGATGGATGTGTTTGGTTTTTATGAATCTATAGTTATTTTGGTTCCCTATGAATCAATATCCCACTTCATGGATTTTAATTTTAAGAATATATTATGGTGGATATTTTTTTCCCTTTTGTTTATATTAACCGTGGTATTTTCATCTCCGGTTTTGATATATTTCTCATTGAGGAGTGTTTGGAATGTTGATATTTTGTCTATTCGTCTCTAATTTATCATTCCTAATAGAGGAAAAATTGTTCCCTTTTATCTTTATTTTGATCTCATGTGCTAGTCGCTAAACTAGGTGGTCCAGCAACAAACCTCAATCCATGACAGGTACCCCTTTTTTAATTAGTGTACTAGGTTATATTGGATTTTTGTGGCATTTTCGTCTCAAATGGTATAATAAAAATAGCATTCAATTATAATTATATATATACACTAATGATAATGAAATTTCAATGTTTAATTTAACAAAATAAACATCAACTATACTAATTAATATAGATCTACTTCACTAATGGTCTTACATAGTAAGGATAAAGATTATATTGTAATAAATGTGTTTTTAATTATATTTTTTAATAAATTAAAACCATGTTTACCTAGATATATTTAAAAGTGTTATCAATGATTTTTATATTATTTTTATTGTATGAGATTAAGATAACATTATATTCAACTATTACTATTCAAATTGTTCAAATTTAAAATGAATTTATATGCTCTCAATATAATGTTGATAGTAAATAAATGATATTTGAAATAATAATAATTAAATGGGTTTAAATTAACATGATACCAATTTGTATGATAATATTTTCCAAAAAATAATCCTTTAAGAGAAGTAGAGAATTTTTAGTAATTGTAATACAAAAAATTATCTTGTATCTTGATTTTTGAAAATATTGAACTTAAAATAGAAATAAAATGTGGATAAATATAAATAATTATATAAGATAAAAGAACTATATTTAAATCTAATATAAAATTTTAATGATTGATGTATACCTATCATAGTTACAGAATATGTAAAAATTATGATTCATGAAAATAATAAAATGATTATTCGATATATTATTAGTGTTTATTTGTAAATATAATATCAACAAACATCCATTTATGTGAATTCTTCATAAATATAGGAATAGAATGATATTTTTCATATGTTATATAATGTAATATTTTAATGGAATTTAATATCATATTATTACATAGGTGAAATAAAATTCGGATGAAAATTATAATTTACAAATGAATAGCTGAATAGACTATGGTAAATTAATTGTAGATAAGTGACTCGATAATATAGAAACAAAAATTTATATTATATTAAATAATATTGGAACATATTTTAGGGTTCATGAAAAATTAAAATCATAAGTGGTACTTAAAAATAATAAATAAATTATATAAAAAATATTTTAAATAATTTAAGGTAAAACAGGTGGAAAAATTAAACAATTACTTGAAATGAAAATGAAGGAATTATGATTGGGGGAAATTTGGTATATGGAAGCGAGAAAACACATTTTATGCCCTAAAAAATTCAATACCCACACAAAAAAAACATCTCACATATATGGGATTGATTTTTTAAATATTGATGTTAATCACTAATGCATTTTGAGAAAATTATATAACTTCTATAATAATAAACCTCACTTATTGTTTTTCAGAAAATAATAATGAAATTATCAGAGAAAATATCCATGTAGAGACCCAAATCTTGACGTACATTGACATTACATTACATTTGCGGAAAACTTAGTACATAAAAAAACACACACAAGGATCGTAATAGTTTAGTGTCTTTGGAAACTCGGAATATAATCCTCTAATCCTGGTGAAAGATCTTCAACATCTCTCATTGAAAGATCTTACTTTTTATTATACCTAAAACCTTTCTTTATATCCTGTGGAAAAGAAAACATAAAAGGGTGATCTCAAATGCTCAGTAAGGGTAATAAAAAGAAATATCAATCACATCAAATACATAAGCACATAACTTTTGGAAATCTTAACCTGGAAAAGAGATCATAATTTCATAACATGGGATAAATCATGGCAGTGAAATGTAATCACAATAATCATAACATAAAACATGAAACTTTGTGGCATACACACATAATCATAGAGAATCATTTCTTGTTAGTCAAGACTCATTGCCAAGACTATCTTAGTGGACAAAGTCACTTTCTGAACCGAGTCACCCTCGTTTCAGTACTGTTTCACTGAACTGGTATAACCTACCATTCCAGCCATGTCTATCTCATGAGATATAAAATATTTACCAAATGCATTGGAGGGAGATATAGGTCCCACCCATCACATTATGATACCATTCTTATGTGTGCCACAAAATCATAAACCATACATCATAGCATAACCCATGTAATAAAAATGGGAATCTTAAACATCGTGACATCATTAAACAATTCATATAAGATAATGGAATTCATAAAAATAATTCCATCACAACATAATCAAATCAATGTAATAATAGGGATATAAATAGAACACTTTATTATCTTAGATGGAAAATAATTTTGATAAAACAATTGAACTCCATTCTTGAGGAAAATATTTTTTCATCTTCAAAAACACTTTTCATTTCATAACATGTAAAAATTCTAACTAAAAGAATTTGATTAAAAATAAACTTGAATACTTTTAAAGGAAGCTTCTTGGAAATAATGTTTTAAAATTCCATTCATGTCTTATAAGTTAAAAAAACATTTTCGCGTACTTTTGTCGGAAAAGTCAAAAAGTACCTCGTACGAAAAATGACAAAAGATTACATTCATATCTTTTACTAAAATATCACCAAAGGGTAAAATTAGATTTAAAAAATAGTAGATGGATGGAAATAATATTACATATTGAGGAAACATGGATGTGGATGATAAAATACACCCCAGTAAATGCCAAAGTATAAACAATCTCGGATAAAAATGAAATTGTGATTCTTCCCTTACCTTAGGTCCGACTTGCTTTTTAAGTGTCCGAACCTCCTGTATAATGATTTAAATATTGTTATTTACTTATTCCAGAATCATACTTATTTTTATGATATCATATATGGTCATATTTTTAGATTCTTAGTAGTAATATTTCATTGCTACTTTTTATTCGGGTGTTTATAACTTTTTGTTCTTATGCATGTTTTGTCGAATAAATTCTTATTATTTTCTTTAGGTTATAGATACCTCATTTCCATAATGGTATTAGTGTAATATATATCATATTCATTAATTCAATTCATTTATATAATCATTATGAAATGAAGATCATGTAGAACGAGTCGCATCACATCGTGGAGACGGTATTCCGTACGTACGCATGAGTGATGATATCATTCCTATGATCGTGGAATTGTATTGGAGTATATGTATACTATTTCAGAATCAATATAACTTTATAATAGTCATATATAGTCATTATTTACACCATTATAAACATCCAAGTAAGGTGGTGGTGGAAAATAGATTACACCATGGCTTGGAGACGGTATTCCGTACGTACACACGCGCGGTGATTTCTTTTTTCATCGGATGGATAGATGGTGAAATAGGGTTGTTTCATACATATAATAACATATCAGTATATGAGTGATACTGATGTTATTACTTCATAATGAAAAAACTAAAGGAGAAGAAGTGGAAGAAGAAATAAAGATGAAAGAATCGGTAACGGACATTACCTCTTCTTTGAAGTGCTTCTTTGAGACCTTCTTTTAGGGCACTAAAATTGGTCTTTGAGGAAGACCAGAACCTCTAGGATGTTTCTAGGGAAGTGGAGAGGATAATTTGGCAGGGTTTGGCCGAGATTGAAGGCTCAAAGTTGTGTGAGGAAGAGAGGGAGGATGTGCCCTTTTATAAGGGAGGAGAGGGGCTCCTTTGGAAAAAATAAAAATATTATTTTATTATAAAGTCAAGTTCGGATTTAAATAGCTAAAAATTGATTTATTTCGAGGATAAGGTGGGGATGGGTCGAACTCCTATCATCCAATAGAATTTAGACAAGTTTAGGTTCCTATTTTAACCTTATCATTTAGATTTAACATTAAGTTAAATAATTTTACTTTTACCGTGTCTTCTTGTGTTCTTTCACTATAAGGTTAATAAACTTACTAAAAGAAGCCAAACGAACCCCAAGTTGTTTATTATTAATATATATAACCTTATATAAGTCATTTTTCGGAACCTTAGATTTTTAAGAATAAAATAACAATTTATAATATAATATTTGTTTTAAAAACTATTTTATGTCAATTTTGACACTATTTAGTAGTTGTTTTTTTTGAAACTAATAACAGAATGATAAGTTCGAAAAAAGATAATTAAATCAACAATAACATGTAATATTAACCTATAAAATTAGTGTAATTCATAAAAAGTCTAAAATTATATTTATTTGGGTATTTATAACATCAATTATGTCAATATTTCATTAATAAGATAATTACTGCATCATCGTTGTGTCATAAATAATTTAAATTATTTAATGTCTAAAAATTAAAAATAAAAGATAATTATGTAGGAAATCATTTTATATTTCTAATGAATATTTATAGTCGAATTTAGCTTATGTATAACCCCATATTAAAAATGTTTTAGTAAATAAACTTTGATTTTAACTCTTTTAACCCTTCTTTAAATACATTAATAATAAATGTCCTAATCTAATCCAGGTGGGCCTAAATGGTCATATTTTATTCCTAAGTTTGTTTTTGGTCGAATTACACTTTTCCAATAGAATTAGGACATGTGTTAGGGTAATAATAATATCATTTCTACCCTTAATTATCCTATTTACTTTTAACCGTGGTAAAAAAAAGTAAAAAGTTACTAATCATCAAAAATTATTATCATCTCATTGAACCACATTTTAATCCTTGATATTAACCGTGTCTATCGGATTTTCGAAATTCCACTCACAGAAGCGGTAAAATTATGTTTTATGAACAATTCCGTTTTTTTTAACTACCACTTAGTGGTTTTAGTATTCATCAAAAATTGAAAGTTTTCAGAAAAATACCAAAAATTAGGCCTAAGCTATATTTGATATTATGAACTAAAAAATTATTTCTATTTTACCAAATTCATAACATATCAGTTGGATTAACTAATTTAAAAATTAATTCTCGTCGTCAAAACAAATAGCGTGTTTTTAAGAGATAATAAATATCAAAAGATTTAAACTTGATTATGACTGGTTTAAATGTGAAATTACATCCAATGACCAACATTGTATTAAATTGTAAAAATATATTCTAAATATACTTTAAAACGACTCAAATTAATAATTTATCATTATTAATTATTACGATTAAAAATGTTGTTTTTAATTATAATTTAGTAATTTTCACTATTCATCAGAATATGAAGGTTATCCGAAAAGTACCAAAATTTCACCTTAGGCTAAATTCGATACTCCGAATCCAAAAATGAATTCCATTTTGAAAAATAAAATTTACAAAATTTCAAAAAGTGGTTATTACTATTCATAATGGCTAGTTTTAATAATATTTTAATAGCATATCGATGTTTAGTGAAACTCGTTATTTCGTACTACACACGCTATAGAGGAAGGTCGCGAATGCGTGCAAGACAAGTCAAGGATGCGTGTTGTGAAAGCTCCTTTTGGTGTAGCATACAACACAAGACATTAATGAAATTAAAAAGAATATTTTATCATAAAATCTCGCGGTGTTACATTCTACCCCCCTTAAAATGAATTTCACCCTCAAAATTCGTCGGGGTTCTAAATGGTTTACTATTCGAAAGTTTCGTTGATAGAAACCCACATCGTAAAAATGAATACCAAAACATGGCTTTAAAAACTAAAGTATAAAATGTAATGATTACCCAAATAAACTAATCACTGGGTTTCCACATAGGTGAAAATATGGATATGGAAGAAAAATCTAACCATCATGTTCTGATGGAGAGTGGTGGAGAACATGGCTATGGAAAAGCCAACAATAACAAATCGATAAACTTGTGGTGATCTAAGGTACCATCTGATTAATCAGATATAAGAGCACTAGGACAACATTTTTGGATTTCAAGATCATTTCCCTAAAGTTGAAGAATTTGAATTAAAATAAATACTTACTTTATTTTGGTACAATCTCACTGTTGTTCATGCCTTGAACAATTTACACTTCATCTCTTAAATAAATGAAGTTGAATTTATTATTCGTGAAGTGTTAGTAGATCATGTGATAGAATGATGGGTCATTCCATCTGTCTCAAACAAAGGTTAGCAAAATTTATTAAATATACACAAGTATTCTATAGTGAGATTAATCATATATGGTTCCTAAAATGGACTTATACATCATATATCATATAGCTTAATATAATAAAACTAGTTTCTACTAACCAGGGACTTCCTGTAGGCCAGTGGTAGGTGATAAAGGCCAGTCGCACTTCGGTTGTGGGTTCGATTCCCACAGCATTGTCCGACGCGATGGGATGTCGCCCGTCCTGCAGGTTATCCTTTTTTCTAAAACTATATTACTATAACATACCATCAATAATATCGAAAAACATCTATCCTTAAACAATAATAACTTATGTCCAACATAATCCATTCCAATCTTTATGCTTATCCATAAAACTCCAGTTCACTCTCATAATATAGTGAAAACAATTACCAGAGATTTAATACCATCGTTGATCCCCATATATCATAAGATATGTCTTGTTGGTCACATTCTAAACATTTAAAGGCCTTAATCATGTATTCTCTTGAATACCCATTGAACATTAGTGAAAACATGAATTCAGTTAAACGTTAACACTTTCCACATACCAAAATCCTCAAAATTCTATATACTCAAACCATGATATCACTTATTCCTTATATCAATCATGAGCTCATGAATACTGTTAAACATTTCATTTTCTCGTTTTCCCTTCATTATGCGCATATCATTCTTTTTGCAAAAATATCTCAATCACTTTCCATGGTTACTGGTACCATAAAATTATGGAAAACCATAATAGACCAATACATAAATATTCCAATATTCCATGATACTATATACAACACTATTTTGGAATCCCATTACATAAACACTTAATCATTCCACCGCATCGTGGTCATATTCAACATCACCAATAGTGATCGCATGTGACATCCCATTGTCCTTTTCCTTAAGCGGTTGCTCATGTTGATCATCACTAACCCTTGGATTAGGGAATTTATTATCATAATGCCCCATTTCCTTGCACTTGAAGCATTGAAGTGTTGGTGGTGCCTTCTATACAGTGTTTGCTTTATTCACATCATTAGAAACCCTTTTTCTATTACTTCGACACTCAGCTGCTCGATGACCTTCTTTTCCACACTTAAAACATTTTCTAGTCCCTTTAAGACAATCTCCACCATGCTTCTTTCCACACATTGAGCATAAGGAAACATTCATCTTCTTTTCACCATTATTCTGAGATTTCTCCTTGAACTCCATCTTTCGTTTCTTGTCAAAACCATGAGATGGATATATAACACCAACTTCCATTTCTACCTTGATAGCACAATGCACAATTTCTTCATAGCTACTGAAGTATCTTATATCTAATGCCCTTCGAAGACTTGGTTTTAATCCACTGAAAAATTGATCAACATTACTTTCAGGTTGGATGATAATGCCAGATGCATACCTTGCAAGTCTTGTAAAATTTGCTTCGTATATACCAACAGATTCATCATCCTTCTGCTTCACCTCAAGAAACTCCTATTCCATCTTTGTTTGAAGAATACGAGGTAAGTACTTACTGAAAAACATGTTCTTGAACTCATCCCATTCCATGGACTCAATTTCATCTCTTGGCCTTGTATTCTTGATAAGATTCCACCATTGATCAGCTTCACCTTCCAAACGATATACTTCTAAGATGACTTTATCATGTTCATAACATTGAAGAACTGAAAATATCTTTTCAGTGGTACTGATCCATTGTTCAGCAACAAGTGGATCGGAAGACCCACTAAAAGAAGGTGGATGTTGCCTCATGAAGGACTTAATAGAATATTGTTCCCTTCTCTGCTCATTTGGAAGTCCAAAATGATTCATAGCTTGTGTAAGTATAGCAATAAGATTTTGCACTCCATCTCCCATAACATTTGTTTGTTCAGGAGGACAATCATTGCATTGTCCATTGCATTGATCAACACGGTTCCTTCGGGTTCCAGCCATCGTCTAAAACCCAAAAAGAATAGTGTGAGAGGCAAAAATCATGCTAGGGAAAAAAACATTATAAAGGGGGAGTATCCTCAATATATAACTTCTTAGGATAAATTCTATGATCGTTACCGTAGTTCTAGGATTGTATCTTATACGTATACTTATCCTTAGGGACATCCCTAGACATTCCTTAGAAATATCTCTAGGGATCTCACTAACGCTTTCACATCCTAGTTTCCAAAGGTTGACTAAACCTCCCTCTGATACCAACTGTAGAGACCCGAAGCTTGACATACATTGACATTACATTACATTTGCGGAATACTTAGTACATAACAAAAAAACACACACAATGATCGTAATAGTTTAGTGTCTTTGGAAACTCGGAATATAATCCTCTAATCCTGGTGAAAGATCTTCAACATCACCCATTAAAAGATCTTCCTTTTTATTATACCTAAAAACATTCTTTATATCCTGGGGAAAAGAAAACATAAAAGGGTGAGCTCAAATTCTCAGTAAGGTAAACAAAAGAAATATCAATCACATCATATACATAAGCACATAACATTTGGAAATCTTAACCTGTAAAAGAGAGCATTATTTCATAACATGGGATAAATCATGGCAGTGAAATGTAATCACAATAATCATAAATTAAAACACGAAACTTTGTGGTATACACACATAATCATAGAGAATCATTTATTGTTAGTCAAGACTCATTGCCAAGACTATATTAGTGGACAAAGTCCCTTTCTGAACCGAGTCACCCTCGTTTCAGTCCTGTTTCACTGAACCGGTATAACCTACCGTTCCAGCCTTGTCTATCTCATGAGATATAAAATCTTTAACCAATGCATTGGAGGGAGATATAGGTCCCACCCATCTCATTATGATACCATTCTTATGTGTGGCAAAAAATCATAAACCATACATCATAGCATAACCCATGTAATAAAAATGGGAATCTTAAACATCGTGACATCATTAGACAATTCATATAAGATAAAGGAATTCATAAAAATAATTCAATCACAATATAATCAAATCAATGTAATAATAGGGATATAAATAGAACCCTTTATTATCTTAGATGGAAAATAATTTTGATAAAACAATTGAACTCCATTCTTGAGGAAAATATCCTTTCAACTTCAAAAACACTTTTCATTTCTTAACATGTCATAAAATTCTAACTAAAATAAGATGATTAAAAATAAACTTGAAAACTTTTAAAGGAAGATTCTTGGAAATAATGTTTTAAAATTCCATTCATGCCGTATAAGTTAAAAAACATTCTTCTCTTACTTTTGTCGGAAAAGTCAAAAAGTACCTCGTACGAAAAACAACAAAAGATTCCATTCATATATTTTACTAAAATATCACCGAAGGGTAAAATTGGATTTAAAAAATTGTAGATGGATGGAAATAATATACAATATTGAGGAAACATGGATGTGGATGATAAAATACCCCCCAGTAAATGCCAAAGTATAAACAATCTCGGATAAAAATGAGATTGTGATTTTTCCCTTACCTTAGGTCCGACATGCTTTGTAAGTGTCCGAACCTCCTGTATAATGATTTAAATAATGTTATTGACTTATTCCAGAATCATACATATTTTTATGATATCATATATGGTCATATTCTTAGATTCTTAGTAGTAATATTTCATTGCTACTTGTTATTCGGGTGTTTATAACTTTTTGTTCTTATGCTTGTTTTGTCGAATAAATTCTTATTATTTTCTTTAGGTTATAGATACCTCATTTTTAGAATGGTATTATTGTAATATATATCATATTAATTCATTGAATTCATTTATATAATAATTATTAAATGAATATCATGTAGAACGAGTCGCATCACATCGTGGAGACGGTATTCCGTACGTACGCACGAGTGATGATATCGTTCCTATGATCGTGGAATTGTATTGGAGTATATGTGTACTATTTCAGAATCAATATCACTTTATAATAGTCATATATAGTCATTATTTACACCATTATACCCATCCAAGTAATGTGGTGGTGGAAAATAGATTACACCATGGCGTGGAGACGGTATTCCGTACGTATGCACGCGCGGTGATTTCTTTTTCCGTAGGATGGATAGATGGTGAAATAGGGTTGTTTCATACTTATAATAACATATAAGTATATGAGTGATACTTATGTTATTACTTCATAATGAAACAACTAAAGAAGAAGAAGTGGAAGAAGAAATAAAGATGAAAGAATCGGTAACAAACATTACCTCTTCTTTGAAATGCTTCTTTGAGACCTTATTTTAGGGCACTAAAATTTGACTTTGAGGAATACCAGAGCCTCTAGGATGTTTCTAGGGAAGTGGAGAGGAGAATTTTTCAGGGGTTGTCCGAGCTTGAAGGCTCAGAGTTGTGTGAGGAAGAGAGGGAGGAGGTGCCCTTTAATAAGGGAGGAGAGGGGCTCCTTTGGAAAAACTAAAAATATTATTTTATTATAAAGTCACGTTCGGTTTTAAATAGCTCCAAATTGATTTATTTCGAGGATAAGGTGGGGATGGGTCTACATAATCTCATCCAATAGAATTTAGACAAGTTTATGTTCCTATTTTAACCTTATCATTAAGATTTAACATTAAGATAAATAATTTTACTTTTACCGTGTCTTCTTGTGTTCTTACACTATAAGGTTAATAAACTTACTATAAGAAGCCAAACGAACCCCAAGTTGTTTATTATTAATATATATAACCTTATATAAGTCATTTGGACGAACCTTAGATTTTTAGGAATAAAATAACAATTAATAATATAATATTTGTTTTAAAAACTATTTTATGTCAATTTTGACACTATTTAGTAATTGATTTTTGTGAAACTCATAACAGAATGATAAGTTCTAAAAAAGTTAATTAAATCAATAATAACATGTCATAATAACCTATAAAATTAGTGTAATTCATAAAAAGTCTCAAATTATATTTATTTGGGTATTTATAACATCAATTATGTCAATATTTCATTAATAAGATAATTATTGCATCATCGTTGTGTCATAAATAAATTAAATTATTTAATGTCTAAAAATTAAAAATATAATATAATTATGTATGAAATCTTTTTATCTTTCTAATGAATATTTATAGTCGAAATTATCTTATGTATAACCCCATATTAAAAATGTTTTAGTAAATAAAATTTGATTTTAACTCTTTTAACCATTCTTTAAATAAATTAATAATAAATGTCCTAATCAAATACAAGTGGGCCTAAATGGTCATATTTTATTCCTAAGTTTTTTTGGTCGAATTACACTTGTTAAATATAATTAGGACATGTGTTAGGGTAATAATAATATCATTTCTACCCTTAATTACCCTATTTACTTTTAACAGTGGTTAAAAAAGTAAAAAGTTACTATTCACCAAAAATTAAATTCATCTCATTGAACCACATTTTAATCCTTGATATTAACCATTTCTCTCGGATTTTCGAAATTCCTCTCACAGAAGCGGTAAAATTATGTTTTATGAACAATTCAGTTTTTTTTAACTACCACTTAGTGGTTTCACTATTCATCAAAAATTGAATGTTTTTAGAAAAATACCAAAAATTAGGCCTAAGCTATATTTGATATTATGAACTAAAAAATGATGTCTATTTTTCCAAATTCAAAACATATCAGTTGCATTAACTAATTTAAAAATTAATTCCCGTCGTCAAAACAAATAGCGTGTTTTTAAGAGATAATAATTATCAAAAGATTGAAACTTGATTATGACTGGTTTAAATGTTAAATTACATCCAATGACCAACATTGTATTAAATTGTAAAAATATATTCTAAATAAAATTTAAAACCACTCAAATTTATAAATTATCACTATTAATTATTTCGATTAAAAATTTTGTTTTTAATTATAATTTAGTAATTTTCACTATTCACCAGATTATGAAAGTTATCCGAAAAGTACCAAAATTTCACCTTAGGCTAAATTCGATACTCCGAATCCAAAAATGAATTCCATTTTGAAAAATAAAATTTACAAAATTTCAAAAATTGGTTATTACTATTCATAATGGCTAGTTTTAATAATATTTTAATAGCATATCAATGTTTAGTGAAACTCGTTATTTCGTACTACACACGCTATCGAGGAAGGTCGCGATTGCGTGCAAGACAAGTCAAGGATGCGTGTTTTGAAAGCTCCTTTTGGTGTAGCATACAACACAAGAAATTAATGAAATTAAAAATAATATTTTATCATAAAAATCTCGGGGTGTTACAATCCACCCATGAGTCAAATTCATGAAAGAAAAGTAAAATAATATTGAAAAAATCGGTTATGAAGGTAACCCAATCATAATTAAAGATGTTTTTGAAGAAATAACATTAATGAAAAGATTCATTATGGATAACAATTTTGTCCATTATCAGGACAATAAGAAACTAATCATTAAAAATGATTAATATTTTGCAGTAGGGTTTGTCGAAAGAAAAATGTTTAATATGAAAACATGGGAAGAAAAAATTATATTACAATGAAAATAATATTTTTAGGCTTATAACCAATATATATAATAATGTGAATGAGGGAATAAGAAAATATCTAAATCAATGTCTATTATCAAGAACATGATGATCCACTATTCACTAAAAAATCATACATGCTAATTATTTTCAAAAAATAATTACAAAACGTGAAAATTTTTATGATTATGGAAAAATATGAAGTTTATACCATACATTATTTGTGGAATGTAGGTATAATTAAATTTTCATCAATACATTATCATAGTACCAACACACACTCATTCTTAAAAAATAAAAAAAATTATATGATGATATAATTTCATAGACTAAAGGAATTTGGTATCATATCATGAAAATATGGGAAATAACCTTGGTCAGAAAAACAAAAATTACATATATATAGCTCAAAAACTACAAGATGGTTGTGAGGGTTATTCACATCGAATGGAGGACTTTTATGAAAAATTAACATCATAGAAATGATCCTATAGTAATATGTATTTTTACATCATCATGGAAATATGGTTTAAAAATATTAATACAAAAGATTAATGGTAATTAATAGGGATTATATAACAAAAAATGTCGAATACGAATACATAAGAAGAAAAAGTTATGAATATGTTTAATCAAAATACATGTTAATGAAATTTTAGGATTTTCTTATAAATATATAATTAGTATAAAAGTTTTGTGGGAATATAATAAAGGTATTTATAAAATTAAATTTTATTATAAACTAAATATTTATATGTAGAAAATAGAAAAAAATCTACCATGAATTGATATAAACTATTGAGTGTAGTGTTTTTTCATAATATTGAATAATTATATTTATTCTTTACCTATAAAAATTCCATAACATATAAATTTAAATAAATCTATTGAATTGGAATAATATAAATAATATTTAAAAATATAATCATTTTGACATACATTGTCTTTGGAATTATGATACAACTCATACTAAATCATATGATCATATATTTAAATAAAAACGAAATTTCGAACCTTTTCATGCCAATATGCTTTCATAAATTTAAATTCAAATGTTAAATGATCCATATTAGTGGTTTTAAAGACCAAAATTCTCAACTTAAAAACATTAGAATAAAACTTTTTATGTCAAGGTGAGGAATAAATTTAGTGATAAATTAATATATCTAAAAATGAGTATTAGTTTTTGAGAAAATAGTATAATGTAAATTTATTATCAAGAAGAATGGTGATCCACTATTCAGGTATAAACCATACATCATAATCAACTTCAAAAAAAACCTAATCTAAAAAGTATTTTCATTTTATAATTTTTATCATTTATCCATACATTCTAAATTAAAATTTTGTATAACATCATCTCCACCCATCATTTGATATGGTTTCACAGCTGGATGATCATTATAAAAATTCAAACAATTCTTACAATGATATAAAAAAATTAAAAATGGAATTGATACCATATAACACCATTAGAGTAAATAAACACATTTGGGAAAACATAAATTATTTATTCATAGTTGAACTAAGAATATGAATTTAATATGAAAGTAATATGTGAGTATTCAGATAGATTATTAGTAAGATTAAATGTTAAAAAAATGTTATAATGAAGAAAGAATAATTAATTCTAAAAATTGTGTATAAGGAATATAGAAACTGAGGTCACCAAAAAAATTATCACGACCTCCAAAAAATCCATCTTATATATATGGAATTAAATATTATTTCATGATGTGATAATAACTAATAACTTTAAGGGACATTATTCTATGACCATGAAAACCAAACATTCCTTTTTTATTTCTTAAAGAAATTCTAATTAGATTTCTTCTCAAACTTCAAATTATGACTAAAATTATAGAAATCATGTTCATATAAGAATGAAACAATAAGTTACATCATTTTTCAAAAAATAAAGGATATTTAAGAAAAAATAATAGCATGTAATAGATTCAATAAGAATAATAATTTTTATTTATATAATAATATAATATAAAGGAATTATAGTATCACATGAAATTCCATGACTATATTTATAAAATTATGATCAACCGTGTGTCCTTAAAAATGATAGAAAAAAATGGGTAGGTTAGGATGAAAATCATGTTACAAAACAATAAAATGTGATGTAATGTAGGGACACCTGTTACCATAGCAGAGGGTATATACCATGTTGACGTAGAGAACCGGGGATTAGGTAATAATATTCTCAACTAAAAAACATTAAAATTTATATGAAATCAATCATAAAATGAACAATATAAAAAAAATTAAAATTTCAATAAGGAATACAATCTTTCATATAATCCAATGTTTAGTAGTTTCAAATTATATATTAAATTAACATAAAAAATATATTTAGTGAAGTAACCTACTATATTCAATGAACATATATATAGAAAATCTATTGTGAAATATATATATATATATATACGAAGATGATCATAGTTCTGAAAATATATTAAGATAATTATGGATATCATCAGATAATTAGGGATCCACATAACCATCAACTGATTGTGAATGAATATGAAACTTAGAATGAATGGGAGTAAATCCTTCCTCAAATATTTTGTACATTATATATATTATTAGAAAGATAGATAGGATGTTAGAAAAATCAAACTGTAATATGAAGAGAATATTATGATGGGAGAAGAAATCCATTTGGAATGAAGATAATAATTAATATTATTTATAGGGAGGAAATAAAAAATAAAATGGAAATAAGTTACATATAAAATAATAAAACAGAAAAAATAGAAAAAATGTAGTTTTTTTTAAAATGAAATTTGTTTATTTCAATGGATGAGAACTATAATGAAATCAAATGACTTGAAATATTTATGATTTCTAATGGGGTTTATTGTGATGTGTATGTAGTTAAGTGGTTATTTTATGAGGAAAAGAAATGGTTGTTTAGTGTGGTCTTTTACTATTATATTAAAAAGATTGAATAACGGAGATGCATGAGATTTGGTAATGGAACATGGTAGTTTAATAAATGTATAAGTGTGGTTGATTAGGTTTGGTGGGACGGATAGGGTATATATGGAAATTATTTGGAAGGGTATGGTTAATTATTATAGTAGAACATTTTTGAGTAGGATTACATCCACAAATAGTTGTTGAAGAAGAAGGATGTGAAGGTGTATAGAAGTCTAGTGGGGAGGCGGAAAAGATATTTGGTGATGCAGAGTAGTCATGGGTGAGTGTAAAAATCACAAAATTTGGAATAGGAGGGGAAGGTATGTATGGAAGATTATTTTTGGCTGGACAGGGAGTTGTTTCTGGAGGATTGATAAATAATGGGTGGGATTTTTTTAGAGGGAAATTAGTCCCTGAGAAATCAACACATATGATGTGAAATTATAGAAATAATAAAATCATGATTATTCCTTCTATGTTTCTATAGTAAGGTATTGAATAATAGAATATATCAAAATTTTAAAAATAAATCATATGAAAATAAAAAATGATACTAATTTCTTGTAAGTGATTTAAATTTTAGGAAATTAAAATTATAATATTAATATTATATGGTGAAATAGTAAATAACTCTCATTTTTGTGGAAAGTATTAGTGTTTTTAATAACAGAAATTATGTCTATATCAACTCCACTAATTGGTATTTCAATTTTAGCCAATATCCATGATTTTAAATCCATAGTCATTTTGATATAAAATATTTACATTTATTCCTTATTTAAGTGTAATAATACTGTATTTGATTAAAAGATATTATACAATTTTATTAACAACATGAAAAAGGCATTATTTAAAACCAAATTGGATTATATTTATTATATATAATTATATAAAACCAATTTTTACAAATTATTAATTTATAATTTTATAAATGGAACATAAAATCATTAATTCATTTTATAAATAATATATAATGACGATACATATTAAATTTATTGAAAATATAGATTTTTCGTTGAATAGTTATGAGTTTTGATGTTATCAAATAATTTATTTTATTTTCAATTATTAATAATGTAAAAATATAAATATTATTAGATTTATAAATTTAATATAATACTTATATTAATAATAATAATAATTTTTTTATTTGTAATTACTTTTTCTATTAATTTTTTTATAAATAAATTTATACAAAAAATAAAATTTTCTAGAAAACCCATTCATCATCGCCTATTATATATTTGATTTTAAATTACATTATTTCACATATGTCTTTTTAGTATTAAAACAATTATTATATATTTGGAATCATGTAGTCCAATGTTCTATAATTATTTCCTTTTATTTGTCATTATAAAATGTAATCACAACAATTTGTTTACCCCAGTAAAAGTTAAATTGTGTAATTATGAGGTAAAGAAAATTTGATAATGAAAAATAAAATTACAATAACACTATACATAAATTTATTTGATGAGTATAATTAATCCATAGGTATCCAATCTGAAATTTTATGCCCTTTTGGTCTATTTGGATGTGGTTATGGCCTTTAACATTATTGAGTCATTTATTTGGTTTTGGTACATCTAACTCATTCATATTTTCACTTCTTTTCATTTTTTAAATATTCCTATAGAGATTTTGTCGTTTGACATAGATATGACTATACCCATATGAACAAGGAGAGAACATTGAATCTTATAGACCTCTCATATTTTCTATTCATTAGAGATTAATACAACTATAAATTTTATTTTTATCAACTTAGAACATATTGAATTCACTCTCAAGATATATTTTTATATATATAATAATGCCCATATTTTATATTACAATTGGTGTTCTCTTTCATTTTTCCTAATGGATTATACATTGTTATTCAGAGATAATAGGACACTTGGTTGAGTACAGTCTGGCTATATTTTCTATAGATATACATGGAAATATCAATATATTATTTTGAGGTGAATAAGGATATTTATGTGGTGATCTCCCTAGAGTTTTTATTGAGTTTCCTTAATTGATCTCAAATAATTGTTTTGTATTTTCATAGGTATATGAGGTAGAGTTTTTAATTTATTTGGTTCCCTGTAATCAAATTATGTTCACCCCTTCATACCATAAGATCCCCGAATAATTAAAGGAATTAAATTATAAATTGTATTATTTAACTAAAAAGTTTTTTATATGAATGATTGTGTCATTTTAGGTAAAACATATTCTTTTTTCATGACGGATTATCTAACATGTAACATTTTTTTAGATTACCAAAATCTCAATGAAGTAATAAAAATGTGAATGTATCTATTTTAATATATTAATGTTTTTATTGATTTGTTAAATGTAGTTAAGTATTTCTCAAAGATTGATCTTCAAAATAGTTATCACCTTTTGATAATTCTAGAATAATAAATCCCGAGTCATAAATTTAACAGTTGGTATTGTTATTTTATGTATCTTGTCATTACATTTTTATCCATTTCTCATATGGTTTTTAAAGAATTTATTATTATGATATTTGACAAGTACCATTAATCATTCATAGAATAATTTTTGGATATTATTTTGGTTTACTCTATGATATGGTAGAACCAAATTTTACATTAGAGATCAGTTCTAGAAGTATTTATAAACTTCTGACATTACATGATGTTTTCATATTTTAATTTCTGGTTTAGGGATGTCTGTTCCTATGATATGTGGTCTCTAAAATTATATAATAGATGAACCTCATATGATTATATTGATAATGAAATCCTAAAAACAATTTAATTAATTTTAGATTCATATTTTCTTGGGTTTAATATGGTATTTTCACTATTTTGTTTAAAATTATTATATTTTCATCTTCATGAATGTCCTATCTCATTTGAAAATGGGTTATTTTAATTTATGATTCCTTATTTCATAGATACGTTCATGAGTTTTTTTATATATTAACTTTTTTTTAGAATTTTGACTATTATAAATAAAATTCAAATATATTTTTTCCTTTGTGATGCTTCTAGTTGGGGTTTAGGGATTGTTCTTATGTATAGTGAATGAGAGATATCGCATGGGATAGATTTATTAAACAAATTTCAAGGAATTATTTGACCCATGAGCTTAGACATACTATCATGATTCATGACCCTGTGAGTACGTGACAACCCAAATTTGGAGAAAGGATAAATATTTATTATAATTAATAAAATATCTTGTAATATATTCTGTATAAAATATTTGAACCAATAGAATATATGATTGGTGGAGTACCAACAATATTATGATTTCAAAATTTTGTACACCCTTTCCAAGGGGAATATCATTTTCTGATGAATCTATCATGAAAATTATGAACCCGACATTGAAATAACATTTTTAAGAGTGTAAACGAATGGTTCTATTTTCAAAGTTGAATTTTGGTATTTGGGGGTTGTGGCATATATTTTTATAAAAAACATTCATTTGACTAACCCTCCTCTTGAGATGACTCATCCAGATAAGCATCCTTTTTATAATTTCCAGGATATTAAGGGCTCTATATATGGTGGGGAGATTATTAGTTTTTTTCTCCAATGAGGGGTTCCTATTGAAGTATATTATGTGTACACTAGTTAGAAATTTCGTAATAGGTTATTTCAATATCTCATAGTTGGATGTTGAATATAGCACCATGATAATGACAAATGATATGTGGTGGTAATCCTAATGGTATAGAATGATACAATACATTAACTAAACATTTTAATATTCTTATACATATCATAAATTCAAGGCCATGAAAATTAAGCCTTAATGTATGATTCCTCCCCTTCCAATATTGATATGGATATGTGATGACAATTTAATGGATTTATTGTTCGGTTTCCATGTACCCCTTGTGGTAATAATGTAATATGAATTGTGATCGATTGATTCACCATGGTAGATCACTTTATTCAAATTCATGATATTTTGAAATTTATGGATTTTAGAAATATCTATGTTAATTATATTGTATGATGTTATGGATATACATTTGTTATAATTTTTGATAGGTAACCCTTGTTCACAACTCATTTATTGAGTAACATTTAGAAGGGGAATGGATCCTTGTTTATTTTGGATATTGAATACGATCTATAGATGGATGTCCAAAAAATGATCTATTTGGGATATTAAAAAAGTTTTATATTCATGAATTCATGATGTTGAGGGAAATTGGGATAACTACATGGGTTAGTTTGCGTTTTCCAATAACAACAAAAACATCCATTAAATTAGGATGAAAACTTTTTAGGACATGTATAGTCATTCATGTAAGTCATTTTTCTATTGTTCATAGTTTTTGGAATAATCCATGGTCGAAAATACATTGGTTTAAGAGATGATGTATATGATGAAGCCTATTCATCATAGAAAAATGATGGAATAGAGCCTTTATAACCATAATGTCAATGGTCAATGCATACCTATAGAGTTTTCAATTAGTAACTAGTTTTTTGTTAATGTTTTTCAATTGTTGGTTCATCAATGATTTAGAAATAATTGAATGATTACTCCAAGATGCATGGGTCCATATAAGATTTTTGAGTGGGTGGGATATATAGATTATCATTTATCTATTCCACCAAATATTACACTGACCCACAAGATGATTAATGTATTTCATCATTGGTAGAATCTCATTGGCCATTTTCATGTGTTAATCTAGGAAAACTTTAATGTGGAGTAATATATTTTCTTTATGGAGAATTTGGGAATAGTTTTTTCTAAGTCAATGAATCTTAATAGGATGATAATACCATTTCTTCATGTTCTATGTGATCATTTTTTTAATTCACATAAGATTTTGGAGGGTGATCCAATGATGAGAGATGAATCATCTTTTTGACAAGGATTCTCTATGAAATTAATTAATGGGAAATAATAATTCTATATGTTTGAGGTTGTAATATCCAGTTAAAAAATTTAGTTATTTTATTCCTTCCTCACTTTCTACAACTAATTGTTTCAATGTCATTCATGTACTTTGAAATAGTTTTATATTGTAATAAAAAAAATTATAGGTAGATTTCATAGTATTTCACCATGTTAGATGTGTTGTGCTATGTTTTATGAGGGTTTTTTTGTTTTAAAAAATCACTCTATGGTGTAGATGAGTCTGAGGATGAAAATGGCAACAGAGTTGGTGGTCTACTACAATATAGAGGTCGAAATAAATTTTTTTGCTGAAATTATAAATTTTATCATAGCTATGGTGTATAGGGGTACCTAATGTGTGGAGGTCTTTTGGTTCCCCTTACAAATTGAGGGTATTCATTCTGTGTTGTGTGGGTTGTTTTATGTTCCTTACCTGTGTTATGAAGATTTAGGGGAGGTTTCCAAGAGGCTAATTGTCCAAGAGGGGTTATGGAATGCTTTGGGCTAGTAATATCGTGTCCTATGATGTTTTCATCCTTCAAAGGTATGGAAAAGTGAGGTTATATTGTGGTATTTCTGTTAACAGTCCTAAATTCCAAAACCAATTTTATTTTCAAACATGACCCCTCATATAAAGAAATTATCATTTTTTCTTTTTAAAGATCCCAAGATGAATTTTGGGTACTGAAATCTCAATTATTTTTATATTATTGAACTAGATTGATGATGAAAACATATACTAAATCATGTTCAGAATGTTTTTCAATCACGGGACATTGATTCATTTGTTTGGTTGTCCTATGAATATTGACATGTGTACACATACTCACACCACAATTTTTGACATAATAAATGGAATTTAACTAGAGTTCTTGGTTTTAATTTTATTTTAAATTAAATTAATTAATGAATTTATGTACTCATTCTAAATATCTTATATAATTTTGTTAATTTAAATGTAAATTTTTGTATATTATGATATGTCATTCGTCTTCTAATTGAATAACATATTTATATTAAATTTTCACTAATATTATAATAATCCTTATTTTATTTTAATGTAAGTAATTACTGGTATATTATTATGAAATTTATTATTAAACACTTCGTGAGATACTGTTTGTATATTTAATCACACCCTACCTTTTTCTTTAATCAGTTATAGATAATTAATTTAAATTATATGGAATGTGAGAGTTCCTGTAAAGACCTGGAAATTTCTAGGAATTTTTTTTCTTAATTTCATTGGAATTTTACGAATCCACGGTTTCTAATAGCACCTGATTCCGAGGCCCGGTGTTCCTGGAATCAATTTTTGACGTTTTGTACGGGTACGTTTAGTAAACGTACATGAGGATTTTTCTATCATTTAAAACAGTGCATGGATTTGAAATCTGAGGACATCGATGAACTCCCAGCGCCAGTATTCGCTTAAGAGGTCCTTTACCAGAATTGAGTTTTATATAGAGTGAATGTTAATTTTGGGGTTTCATAATAAATTAACTAAAATTGATGTGTTTTACTCAATTTTATTTAGTTGGTTGTTTTTATCTCCAAAGGGAGGTTGATGGTGGGGACACCCCCCCATAACCTCCCACGGGAGTATATTTTTTTGTGGGGCCCACACGAACACTAGCCCTTTAGACTCCCTTGAAACCCCCTTGAACTCTTATAATTCCATGTTTTAATTTTTTTTTCCAACACTCCACCATTAATGAAGTGAATTAATTCAATTTTAATTCAAATATTTTTTAACTAATCTCTCCACATTTAATCTATGTGTTTTCACTTTTATGAGAGAAAACACATGGATTTTGTGCCATATAAATAATAGAGATAAATCTCTATTATTTTTGGGGTCTTAACTTCTTGGTGGAGAGCTGTGGAGTAGAAGGAGAGGAGGGGGAGCTTTATTCCTCCGACGTTGACAGAATGATATCCGTCTTACGCAACGTTGTCTTCTGTGATGCCCGACTACCGCGACACTGGTATACCACTACTCATCGATGTGTAACATCAAATAGAGGTAGGGGGTTTGTATAATTTTTAGTATAATATAATTATACCCTAATCTTTGATGAATGAAATTGATCTTCTATGATCTTTTCTTACCGCCTAATGCGGACGGCGCGGTCCAAAAAAACACGGCCTGACGACCCTCTGTTGGTTTGTGATATTTTGGTGGCAACAGGAGGTGGTGGTGACTGGAGGTGGTGGTGACTAGAGGTGGTGGCAATCAGAGTCGGCAGCCATGCACCGAGTGCATGGAGGAAACCGCGACCTGCATCTGCGGGCCGCTCAGATGAACCGAACCGTCCAGCTGTAGCCGGACGAGTTGGTGAACTGCAACACCCGTAGGTGCCGCACAATTGAGGAGGTACGACCTGCATCCAAGGGCCTCTTTCTGGATGAACCATCTAGCTAAGGTTGAACGAACCATCAGGCTAAGGCCAAGGCCGAACGAACCAGCCGTCTAAGGCTGACCGAGAAAAATATTGCGGCCCCATGAGGCGTCGCACTGGGCGGGCCGCTATGACAGGCGAACCGTCCAGCTACCTGCCGACCAGGTGGAAGAAACTACGGTGCCTAAGGGAGCAGCATGTGGAGGGATCATTTCCTACAACCGTGTTTCACTCATGCCAAAAAATAGACCCGATTTGGCTAGCCATGCAGGAGAGGCGGAACCAATTGGCGCAGCCGATACAAGACATGGGGGTCACGCCCCCCCCCCCCCCCCCCCGCTCTGCATTTAGTGAAACGCACTGAGCCAGCCTGGTGGCTGTGGCCGGCCACCAGGCTACCCTCGTGTGGGCCGGGAAACAGCCGTCAGGCCGGGTCTCTCCCTACTGGGCTGGACCCGGTCTAGGGATGGGTCGACCTGGTTCGGGCCACCCAGGGCGGGTTGGGCCGGGTCGGACCGGACCCAGACCCCCCTCTTCGGACCACTTTCGGTTTTTTTCGATAAGATGATCTAAAAACCTTCGATCGATGCACCATCAGTTGTGATTGATTCCTTGGATCGAGGCGGCCGTTTCAGTATATCACATTGAAGGTTTTAGTGACTTTGAGGTATGGCTGGTCGGTTCGATCTCATAACCAACCGAGCACTCCGAGCGGAAAAACTAATAACATAAGGACAGGACTTCTGATTAACGTGTTGTCAACTACATTGGATTCCTTTTTATAAGATGGATTATTTTGGAATACTCTACTTGAGTTTCAGATGAATTTGGAGTATGGTTAGGTTGGATTGAGCCTGGAAACCAACCGGGCCCCTGGAACAAGAAATGCCAATAACTCTCAGACTGGGCGTCCAATTGACGTGTCGTCTATTGCATTTAGACCCCTATGACATGGTAGTATTTTGAGATAAATCCACATGAGACTTCATGATAGTTGGTTTATCGACTAGTAGCTCGTGGAACGGATCGTCCCATAGAATAGCAAATGGATTGCAGAGACCGTGTATCTGTAGACCTGATGACTGCTTTACCCGACTCGGAGTGATTCAATTAGCCTAGTAGACAGAGCGCTGGTTTGGTAGCAGCCCACATCGGACAAAGTGTCTGGTTTGGAAGAGGACTCACGATACTCGATAGGAGGAGTACATCTGATGGATATTAGGGGGAGGGCCCAGTTTGGTGGCAGACCCACAGCGGAGGAGTGCCTAGTTTGGTAGTAGACTCGCAGTACTCGATAGGAGGAGTACCTCAGCAGTCTAAGGTTAGTGATTAGCACCTCGGAGTCACGACAGGGCCACTGTACTCTATAGAGGAGGAGTTTTCCAGCATCCTTTGTTTCTTTAATTAAAATCTTGATTTGAGATGAGTCAATGACCTTTGTGTTTTCTTCATTATTGAGATGGGTTACATGATAACATAGGTATATGTATGGGCATATACCTAAGTAATGGTTATCTGTTGAAATCATAATTGTGCTTTATCCTTGTTAGATTTTGTGAGACCTTGAGGGTCTCAGGGTCCCTACTTAGTATTTTTATACTCACCCCTGCACGGGCTTTTCCCACACCTCATTGTGTCTGATGCAGATGATGGAAAATGCGGACGGAGGACAAGAGCGCCTAGACTAGACTGTACCCAGAGGAGGACCTTACGACATATCGGTACACGGTGGATTCTGATGGATGTGGAGTGTTGAGGAGGCCATATATTCCTACCCTTCATGTAGGAACCCCAAAGAATAATCTAGGAGCTGCTTTCACCTTTCAGTTGTTGGTCCCTTTTTAGTTTTACTTGCTTTCAGTTGTATTTGTACTTTATATTTGGGCTTGTATTCTGGCCCTCTTTCCCTTCAGTACTCTTTCTATACATCTTTTACTTAGTGTTTTCTTTCTCTTGTACTCTAGTTATGTGTGTTTATGATTTATAAAGGCAACGCCTTCCCAGTTTTAGAAAATTAAGCCTTTGGTGCTAGATTCCTGCCCTTGGCCTAAGGAAGGTGGGCTTGGGGTCGTCACGATGTGGGCCCCGGGGGACGGGTCATGAAAAAATTGTATCAGAGGAGTCAGTTCAACCGCATAACTCATGACTCTGATATTTCTTTTCTGTGAAGTAATAGTGTTAAGGGTAATAAGTGTGGTTTTCAGTCTTGGAGGTCTAGTGTTGGTGCGTGCGGCCGACATATCCATACACAAGGACCCTGACTTATTATTTCTGAATCAGTGTGTGAAAATAGTTAATGCTTGAGTGGTTTTAAAAGCTTTATTTAGGTCATCTCAAACTAGTTCTGCTCACTAGGTATAGTCTTTTGACCGTGTCACATCTGTTTCTTTTAGGATGCCTCCTCATAGACGACCAGCTAGAGCCCCGAGAGTTGTACGTATTAACATCCCACCGAGCAATGAGGCCTCAGTACAGGGCCCTCTTCAAGTTTAGGAACCAGCGGTACCACTTCCGATTGGGCCACCGATACCACCCGCCCCAGCCGTAGAGAGTGCACACCACTTGAGCATGCTGCACGAGTTCCAGCGCTAGAGGCCACCCAGGATCAGGGGAGAGACGGACCCGTAGGTGGTTGAGGATTGGCTGGAGGTTGTGATGAGAGTCTTCAGACTAGTAAGGACATCACCCGACATCATGGTTTTCCTTGCAACCAACCTCCTTTAGGAAGCAGCAGTCAGATGGTGGAGCATGATTCTCTAGAAACATGACGAACCGTCACTTATATGAGAAGACTTCGAGAGCCTATTCCGGGCAGAGTTTGTTCCATCCACCCTTCGAGTGGTGTAGATATAGGAGCTAATGCATCTACAACAAGGTAGCATGACGGTGGTGTAGTACTCAGTGAGGTTCACCGACCTCTAGCTCTACTCCACTGATATGGCACGGGACCCATTCTTCAGGGCCCGAACCATTGATCAGGGACTCAGGAGAGAGATCCGAGCTTCAGTTATCTCTCACAACACCCCGACGTAGACAAGGGTGTTGGAGCAAGCCCTCTTAGTGGAGTGATTCTTTGCTAAGGTGTTTTTAGAAGCGAGACCCCCACTAGCCGATACATAGCAGAGTCTTCTGTAGTTGGAAGTAGACAGATGAAGTAGAGATCCAAGAGGACCAGACATATAAGTGATTGACCGCACGACCCAGGTTCGGTTGTGTGGGGCACCCAGAGTGGAGACAGAGCCAGGCACTCTAGGAACATATAGTGTTACACCTGCGACAGGCTTGGTCACATGACACGTGACAGTCTGACCCATCATGCAGACGATCAGGAGATATATGAAGGACCTCCCAGGTAGAGGCATAGGTTCGATCGAGACAGTCCGCAAGAAGAAAGAGACCATGGTAGAGGAGCTGACCATGCATCTGGTGGTGGATGATGCTTTGAGGTGTTTCCACCACCACCACTAGGAGGTCCACCCCGACCACAAGGAATGTGTGGACATGGGAGATCAAAACATCAGGTAGCTGAAGAATACGACCATGGATCTCTGGATGTAGGTGGACAGAAGTAGGACTAGTTCCAGGCATAGAGGACTTTGTTCATGATGCTTCTACCTTTGTTGATTTCATTGTTTATGGTTACTTTCTGTCTTTGTACATTGAGCTGCGGTAATAAAAAACACTTGTCCTGGTGATGTTTTCTTTCCTGCCCTTTTGTGTGGTTAATACTAAGAGGTCCCGGTTAAAACTATTGACCTGACCCTCAATTTTGTGATTTCTACTTGTAGAGACCCAGTGGCCACACATTGATTCCAACAGTGTGACTCAACCCTTGGAGGCGAGAGTAATGGTTGGATCTCTTGGTAGTAGCGTCGAGGCCTTACGACATCATCCATGGCATGAATTAGTATCGTTCACATCAGGATTGAATGTATTAGGCAAAGGATGTGGTTCATCCAGTGGATGAGACCATATTTATCTTATCGGCAAAGGAGAAATCATAGCAACTTTTTTAGAACGTAGGCGAATAAGGGTGAATTCGAGTTCATACAATTGTCTAGACTCACCCTTAGTTCGTTGGTCGAAGAGTTTACGATTTACTCCAATCTCAATAGTCTCAGGTGTTTCTTCTTTTAGAAAGATCTGAACCTGAGACATTAGTGATGGATTAAATTCTTCCAGGAAAATGAATATTATATAGTCTATACTCCTGGGAAGGGGAAAATTATTGCGGATATGCTCAGTAAGAGGACTGATATTCAGCTACTAGGAGAGGTGACGGAGCAGCTGGCTGCCTTACATATATCCTTTGTGGATAGGGATAGTGCAGCCTATCTACAGTCACTTACAATCACTACTCCTCTTCTTCATCAGAGTAGGAGAGGTGGCTTACCACCTGGCCCTTCCAACTCAGTTGCACCGGGTGCACGATGTCTTCCACGTATCTCAGCTGAGGATATTCGTGCATGACCCATCCCACATCAAAGACCACGTGGAGCTGGACATCGATGATAGCGCAACATTCATGGAGGTTCTAGTAGATATTGAGGAACGACATGAGCGGGTTCTGCATGGATGGTCGATTCCTCTAGTGTGCATTCACTGGAAGCATGAGAACCTTTAGGAGAGCAAATGGGAGCAGGAGGCTCAGATGCGTGCTCAGTACCCCATTTAGTTTCCTTAGTGTGTGTTGTAGCTTTACAACAATATAAATCCCTGAGGTGGGGGAAATGTAAAGACCCGGAAATTTCAAGGCAATTTTATGTTAATTTTTTTGGAATTTTACGAGTCCACAGTTTCAAACGACGCCTGATTCCGAGACCCGGTTTGCCCAAAATCAATTTCTGAAGTTTTTAACAGGTACCTTTAGTAAAAGTATTTGTGAGTTTTTCTATATTTTAAACCGTTGCTCAGAATTGAAATCTGAGAACACCAATGAACTCGCAACACCATTATTCTCTGAAAAGGACCTTTATCACAGTTGCGTTTTAAACATAATGGATTTTAATTATGGGGTTTCATAATGAATTAAATAAAATTGATTTGTTAGAAAATATTATTTAGTTGGTAGTTTTTATCTCCAAAGGGAGGTTGATGGTGGGGCCACCCTTACATAACCTCCCATGGGAGGACAATTTTTGTGTGGCCCACATGAACACTAGCCCTTAAAATCCCTTGAAACCCCCTCGAACTCTTGGAATTACATGTTTTAATTTTTTTTCCATCACTCCACCATTAATGAAGTGAATTAATTCAATTTTAAATCAAATATTTTTGAATTAATCTCTCCACATTTAATCTATGTGTTTTCACTTTTATGAGGGATAACTCATGGGTTTTGTGGAATAAAAATAATAGAGAAAATTATCTATTATTTTTGGGGGCTTAACTTCTTGGTGGATAGCTAAGGAGGAGAATGAGAGGATGGAGAGAATTATTCCAACGACAGAGGATGTTCTCTCTCAACAATGAACGGCGACTGTAACACCCCTAGATTTTTATGAAAAATATTCTTTTAATTTCATTAATGTCTTGTGTTGTATTCTACACCAATATTACCTTGCTCTATACGCAACACCTTATTAGCTTGCAGTATACGCACCACTATTCTTGGATCGTGTTACACACAATTTTGATAATAGTTATTCTATGAAACATTGAGTATATATATATATATATATTCAATGTATAAATGAAATATGGTTGGATTCTGTTATACTAAACAACGAAGGATTCTTTCACAACACGCAACCCTGACTTGGCATGCATTACACGCAATCGCGACGTCCCTCGATAGCGTGTGTTGTACGCAATACCGGGTTTTAATAAACAATGTTATATTATTATAATATTGTCATGAACTAGCCGTTATGAATAGTATTAACTAAATTTTGAATTTTATAACATTATTATTCATCTTACACATTTATAGAACATGGTATAAGAACAAAATAAATTTTTCGAGTAAAATAAGTATTTTTAAAAAAATGCAGTTTTGCCGCCTTTTGATGGCGCACCCACTTTAAATCTGGTTTTTGACATGTTTATAAGTACAATTTGTCAAAATAAAATTAATCTTTGGAATCAATAAATAAAAATTTACTTTGGATAAATTTTTCATATTATTCTGGTAACTTTCACATTTTAATGAATAGTAAAAACACACTATATTTTAATTAAAAACAACTTTTTTCATCGTAATATCTTATGTGGTTAAATTATAATATTGAATGGTTTTAAATTATAAATAGAATATATTTTTACCATTTAATATAATTTATGTCATTAGCATTGATTTTACCTGAATTCGTAGGTTAAATCAATTCAATCTTTTGCAATGTTTTAAAAGAAAACCCGTTTTTATTCGACAACGGGATTAATTTTAATCTAATTTCTGCAACTTCTGTGTATTGAATTTTATAAAATGGATTCCATATTTGGAATCAGAGGGTCCAAATTATGTTAATAGGATACTTTTTATTTTTGGGAATTATGAATAGTAACTACAATAAATTTTATTTACCATAGTTAAAGGTAAATCGGGTAATTAAGGGTAAATATAATATTTTAAAATTACCCTAACAAATGTAAAAATCCTATTGGGTGACTAAAAATCGACCCCTATCACCTGAGGGTCGTATTAGATTCATTTAATTAAATTTTTTCAATGAAAATAATTTAATTATTATTAAAACCAAAGCATGTGACAACATGTCACTTTCTTAAATGATATAAGTATATTAAATTTAATCTAGTGATAAAATTCATGAAACTTCGTACATGAATAGTCTCCAGAAATCTAATACAATTATCTACATCATAGGAATTTATTTAGAATTTTTAGGGATTAAATAATTATCATTTATTATGACACAAATATGATGTAGTAATTATCTTATTAATGAAATATTGACATAATTGATGTTATAAACACCAAAATAAATGTAATTTGTGACTTTTTATGAATTACACTAATTATCTAGGTTACTATGATATATTAGTGTTGATTTAATCAACTTGGTTCGAACATATAATTCTGTTATGCCTTTCACAAAAATCATATATCAAATAGTGTCAAAATTGACACAAAATAGTTTTTAAATCAAATATTATATTATTAACTGTTATTTTATTCCTAAAAATCTAAGGTTCGTCTAAATGACTTAGATAAGGATATATATATTAATAATAAACAATTTGGGGTTCGTTTCGCATGTTATAGTAAGTGTATTAACCATATAGTGTAAGAAAACAAAAAGACACGGTAAAAGTTAAATTATTTAACTTAGAGTTAAATCTAATTGATAAGGTTAAAATAATAACCTAAACTTGTCTAAATCCTATTCGTTGATAGTATTTCGACCCATCCCCACTTTAGCACCGAAATAAGACCCTTTGGAACCATTATTAACCGATTTTGACTTGAATATAAAAAATATTTTGAGATATTCCTAAGGTGCCCCTCTCCTTCCTTATAAAAGGACCCCTCCTCCCCCTCCTCCTCACACCAATTTGAGCACTCAAGCTCGGCCAAACCCTACCAAAATCTCTTTTCCACTTCCCTAGAAACATCCTATAGGTTCTGGTCTTCCTCAAAGACCAATTTTAGTTCCCTAAGAGGAGGTCTCAAAGAGGCGTTTCAAAGAAGAGGTAATTACCGTTACCAATTCTTTCATCTTTATTTCTTCTTCCACTTCTTCTTCATAGGTTGTTTCATTATGAAGTAATAACATCAGTATCACTCATATACTGATATGTTATTATAATTATGAAACAACCCTATTTCACAATCTATCCATCCTACGGAAAAAGAAATCACCGCGCGTGCGTACGTACGGAATACCGTCTCCACACCGTGGTGTAATCTATTTTCCACCACCACCTTACATGGATGGGTATAATGGTGTAAAGAATAACTATAAATAGTTATTACAACATCATATTGATTCTTATATATTCTATAATCCACTACAATTCATTTCAATATTTATAGAAATGATATCATCGCTCGTGCGTACGTACGGACTACCATCTCCACGAGGCGATGAGATTCATTCTCCATGGTAACCATTTAAGAATGATTATAAAGTATATACAAGAAATAATAATGAAATATATGACATTATAAAGCTACTAGATTTATGTATATATATATATATGTATGTCATATACTTACTTCCATTCAAGACAATAAGGAAAGGAAAACAGTGTTCATGCGTACGTACGGACTACCGTCTCCATGAACGGTGTTTTTATTTTAATTTATCTATCTATTATATATATATATATACTGAATATATATGATATATAAATCGTATTTTATATTCTGGAAGTAAGTAAATCATGATATAAGTAATAATAATGTCAAGAACAACAATTCAAAACACCTACGATAAATGAAACGATTTTACCCAAAATGCTTTTTAACATGGAATTTACAAAAGAACGGGTAATATAATGTCATAAGTGAACAATATATGATATCATAACAATGAATATGATTCTGTAATAAGTCAATGACATTATTTAAATCATTATACAGAAGGTTCAGACACATACGAAGCAAATCGGACCTAAGGTAAGGGAAATATCACAATCTCATTTTTATCCGAGATTGTTTATTCGTAATTATTTATTGGGGTGTATTTTATCATCCACATCCATGTTCCCTCAATATGTAATATTGTTTCCATCCACTTACAATAGTTTAAATCCAATTTTACCCTTCGGTGAGTTTTTAGTAAAGAATATGAAAGGAATCTTTTGTCGTTTTTTCGTACGAGGTACTTTTTTACTTTTCCGACAAAAGTACGAAGAATGTTTTTTTAGCTTATACAGCATGAATGGATTTTTAAAACATTATTTACAATAAGCTTCCTTTACAAGTTTTCAAGTTTTTTTTTAATCAACTTATTTTATTTTAAAGTCGTATGACATGTTATGAAATGAAAAATGTTTTTGAAGAAGAAAGGATATTTTCTCAAGAATGGAGTTCAAGAGTTTTATCAAAATTATTTTCCATCTAAGATAATAAAGGGTTATATTTTTATCCCTATTATAACATTGATTTGATCATGTTGTGATGGAATTATTTTTATGAATACCTTTATCTTATATGAAATGTTTTATGATGTCACGATGTTTAAGATTCCCATTTTTATTACATGGGTTTTGCAATGATGTATGATTTATGATTTTGTGGCACACATAAGAATGGTATCATTATGAGATGTGTGGGACCTATATCTCCCTCCAATGCATTGGGTAAAGATTATATATCTCATGAGATAGACAGGGCTGGAATGGTAGGTTATACCGGTTCAGTGAAACAGGACTGAAACGAGGGTTACTCGATTCAGAAAGGGACTTTGTCCACTAAGATAGTCTTGGCAATGAGTCTTGACTAACAAGAAATGATTTTCTATGATTATGTGTGAATGCCACAAAGTTTCATGTTTTAGGTTATGATTATTGTGATTACATTTCACTGCCATGATTTACCCCATGTTATGAAATTATGATCTCTTTTTCAGGTTAAGATTTCCAAATGTTATGTGCTTATGTATATGATGTGATTGATATATCTTTTGTTTACACTTACTGAGCATTTGAGCTCACCCTTTTATGTTTTCTTTTCCCCAGGATATAAAGAAAGGTTTTAGGTAAAAAAAGGAAGATCTTTATGGGAGATTTTGAAGATCTTTCACCACGATTAGAAGATTATATTCCGAGTTTCCAAAGACACTAAACTATTACGATCCTTGTGTGTGTGTTTTTTGTTATGTACTAAGTATTCCGCAAAAGCAATGTAATGTCCATGTAAGTCAGGCTTCGGGTCTCTACAGTTGGTATCAGAGGAAAGGTTTAGTCAACCTTTGGAAACTAGGATGCGAAAACGTTAGTGAGATCCCTAGAGATATTTCTAAGGTATGTCTAGAGATGTCCCTAAGGTTAAGTATACGTATAGGTTATAGTACTAGAACTATGCTAACGATCATAGAATTAAACCTAAGATGTTAGATATTGAAGGTACTCCCCCTTTATTATGTTGTTTTCCCTAGCATGATTTTTTCCTCTCACACTATTCTTTTTGGGTTTTAGAAAATGGCTGGAAACAAGGTGATTCACGATAATGGAGGATATGATGGACAATGGAATGATATTCTTCATGAGGAACCAAATGAAATGGGATTTGGAAGTCCAAACATCATTATTATGCCAAATCAGAAATCTCATAATATGATCAATAAAGTAAAATTTGGTAAGTTTCCTGACTCGGCTAATAAGAGAAAGATGGAGTTTCATGATGATCATAGAGGAAAGAAAGTTCAATTTCCCCTATGTAAATCATGTGGGAAGAGGCATCAAGGAGAATGTTTCAAAGGAACTGGAAGATTCTTTGGGTGTGGAAAATAAGGACACAAATCAAGTAAGTGCAAAGGAAAAGGTTCAGTTAACACCATGGTTGAGGTTAATGGTATTGCTACGACATCAACAATGGTTAAATGTTTTAAATGTGGAATGTACGGGCATTATGCAAACCAATTCCCTAAGGGAAAGTCTCATGAAGATAATCAGTATGGTCATATGGGAAGTATTTATGTGGATGATGATGAAGAGACAACAAATGATATGTGAGATGAAAGAATTGTTGAAGCTCGGTCAATGGTTTAGGAATGTAGTGGAATGATTACATGTTTATCATGTGTAATGTTGTATAAGTAATACCATGGTACTATGGATTAAAGAGACATGTAAGGATTGTTACACTGTTGTCTGATTAATGTTACCAGTATCTATGAAAGGTTATTCAGATATTTTTGGAATGTAGATGATATGCGCATAATGAAGGGATAAGTAGAAAATTAAATGTTTGACAGTATTCATGAGCTCATGATTGAAATAAGGACTAAGTGATATCATGGTTTGAGAATATAGAATTTTGAGGATTTTGGTATGTGGAAGGTGTTTACTTTTAACTACATTCAAGTTTTCACTATGGTTCAATGGGTATTCAAGGGAATATATGATTAAGGCCTTTGAATGTTTGGAATGTGACCAACAAGACATATATATGGGGATTAACGATAGTATTAAATCTCTGGTAATCGTTTTCACTATATTATGAGAGTGTACTGCAGTATTATGGATAAGCCTAAAGATTGGAATGGATTATGTTGGACATAAGTGAGTATTGTTTAAGGATAGAAGTTTTTTTCGATATTATTGATGGGATTTTATAGCAATGTAGTTTTAGAAAAAGGACAACCTGAAGGATGGGCGACAGCCCATCGCTTCGGACAAGGCTGTGGGAATCGAACCCACAACCGAAGTGCGACTAGCCTTTATCACCTACCACTGGCCTACAGGAAGTTCCTGTTTAGTAGAAACTAGTTTTATTATATTAAGCAGTATGATATATGAAGTATAAGTCCATTTTAGGAACCATATATGATTAATCTCACTATAGACCGACTTATGTATATAATTTTTGCTAACCTTTTGTTTGAGACAGATGGAATGACCCGTCATTCTATCACATAATCTGCTAACACTTCATGAATAACAAATTCAACTTCATTTACTTAAGAGATGAAGTGGAAATTGTTCAAGGCACGAACAACAGTGAGATTGTACCAAAATAAAGTAAGTATTTATTCTAATTCAAATTTTCAACTTTAGGTAAATGATCTTGAAAACCAAAAATGTTGTCCTAATGATCTTATACCTGATGAATCAGATGGTACCTTAGATCATCACAAATTTATGGATTTGTGATTACTGGATTTTCCATAGCCATGTTCTCTACCACTCTCCATCAGAACATGATGGTTATATTTTTCTTCCATATCCATATTTTCACCTATGTGGAAACCCAGTGATTAGTTTATTTGGGTAACCTTTACGTTTCATACTTTTGTTTTCAAAGATTGGTTATTGGTATTCCTTTTTACGATATGGGTTTCTATTAAAGAAACTTTCGAATATTAAACCATTTATAACCCCGACGAATTTCGAGGGAGAAATTCATTTTAAGGGGGGTAGAATTTAACACCCCTAGATTTTTATGAAAAATATTCTTTTAATTTCATTAATGTCTTGTGTTGTATTCTACACCAAGATTACCTTGCGCTATATGCAACACCTTATTAGCTTGCAGTATACGCACCACTATTCTTGGATCGTGTTACACACAATTTTGATAATAGTTATTCTACGCAACATTGAGTATATATATATATATATATATTCAATATATAAATGAAATATGGCTGGATTCTGTTATACTAAACAACGAGGGATTCTTTCAAAACACGCAACCCTGACTTGGCTTGCATTACACGCAATCACGACCTTCCTCGATAGCGTGTGTTGTACGCAATACTGGGTTTTAATAAACAATGTTATATTATTATAATATTGTCATGAACTAGCCGTTATGAATATTATTAACTAAATTTTGAATTTTATAACATTATTATTCATCTTACACATTTCTAGAACATGGTATAAGAACAAAATAAATTTTTCGGGTAAAATAAGTATTTTTCGAAAAATGCAGTTTTGCCGCCTTTTGATGGCGCACCCACTTTAAATCTGGTTTTTGAAATGTTTATAAGTTCAATTTGACAAAATAAAATTATTCTTTGGAATCATGAAATAAAAATTTACTTTGAATAAATTTTTCATATTATTCTGGTAACTTTCACATTTTAATGAATAGTAAAAACACGCTATATTTTAATTAAAAACAACTTTTTTCATCGTAATATCTTATGTGGTTAAATTATAATATTGAATGGTTTAAAATTATAAATAGAATATATTTTTACCATTTAATATAATTTATGTCATTAGCATTGATTTTACATTGAATTCGTAGGTTAAATCAATTCAATCTTTTGCAATGTTTTAAACAAAAACCCGTTTTTATTCGACAACGGGATTAATTTTAATTTAATTTATGAAACTTCTGTGTATTGAATTTTAAAAAATGGATTCCATATTTGGAATCAGAGGGTCCAAATTATGTTAATAGGCTACTTTTTATTTTTGGGAATTATGAATAGTAACTACAGTAAATTTTATTTACCATAGTTAAAGGTAAATCGGGTAATTAAGGGTAAATATAATATTTTAAAATTACCCTAACAAATGTCAAAATCCTATTGGATGACTAAAAATCGACCCCTATCACCTAAGGGTCTGATTAGATTCATTTAATTAAATTTTTTCAATGAAAATAATTAATTATTATTAAAACCAAAGAATGTGACAACATGTCACTTTCTTAAATGATATAAGTATAATTATTTTAATCTAGTGATAAAATTCATGAAACTTTGTAAATGAATAGTCTCAAGAAATATAATACAATTATCTACATCATAGGAATTTATTTAGAATTTTTAGGGATTAAATAATTATCATTTATTATGACACAAAGATGATGTAGTAATTATCTTATTAATGAAATATTGACATAATTGATGTAATAAACACCAAAATAAATGTAATTTGAGACTTTTTATGAATTCCACTAATTTTACAGGTTACTATGATATATTAGTGTTGATTTAATCAACTTGTTTCGAACATATAATTCTGTTATGACTTTCACAAAAATCATATATCAAATAGTGTCAAAATTGACACAAAATAGTTTTTAAATGAAATATTATATTATTAATTGTTATTTTATTCCTAAAAATCTAAGGTTCTTCCAAATGACTTAGATAAGGATATATATATTAATAATAAACAATTTGGGGTTCGTTTGGCATGTTATATTAAGTGTATTAACCATATAGTGTAAGAAAACAAAAAGACACGGTAAAAGTTAAATTATTTAACTTAGAGTTAAATCTGATTGATAAGGTTAAAATAATAACCTAAACTTGTCTAAATCCTATTTGTTGATAGTATTACGACCCATACCCACTTTAGCTCAGAAATAAGACCATTTGGAACCATTATAAACCGATTTTTACTTGAATATAAAATATTATTTTGAGATATTCCTAAGGTGCCCCTCTCCACCCTTATAAAAGGACACCTACTCCCCCTCCTCCTCACACCAATTTGAGCACTCAAGTTCGGCCAACCCCTGCCAAAATCTCTTCTCCACTTCCCTAGCAACATCCTAGAAGTTCTGGTCTTCCACAAAGTCCAATTTTAGTGCCCTAAGAGGAGGTCTCAAAGAGGCGCTTCAAAGAAGAGGTAATTACCATTACCAATTCTTTCATCTTTATTTCTTCTTCCACTTCTTCTTATTAGGTTGTTTCATTATGAAGTAATAACATCAGTATCACTCATATACTGATATGTTATTATAAGTATGAAACAACCCTATTTCACAATCTATCCATCCTACGGAAAAAGAAATCACCGCGCGTGCGTACGTACGGAATACCGTATCCACGCTGGGGTGTAATCTATTTTCCACCACCACCTTACATGGATGGTTATAATGGTGTAAAGAATAACTATAAATAGTTACTAAAAAATAATATTTATTCTGATATATTGTATAATCCACTCCAATTCAATTCAATATTTATAGAAATGATATCATCGCTCGTGCGTACGTACGGACTACCGTCTCCACAACGTGATGAGATTCATTCTCCATGTTAACCATTTAAGAATGATTATAAAGTATATATAAGAAATAATAATGAAATATATGAAATTATAAATCTACTGGATTTATGTATATATATATGTATGTATGTCATCTACTTACTTCCATTCAAGACAATAAGGAATGGAAAACAGCGTTCATGCGTACGTACGGACTACCGTCTCCATGAACGGTTTTTTTCATTTAATTTTTCTATCTATTATATATATATACTGAATATATATGATATATAAATCATATTTTATATTCTGGAAGTAAGTAAATCATGATATAAGTAATAATAATGTCAAGAACAACAAGTCAAAACACCTAAGATAAATGAAACGATTTTACCCAAAACGCTTCTTTGTCATGGAATTTACAAAAGAACGGGTAATATAATGTCATAAGTGAACAATATATGATATCATAACAATGAATATGATTCTGTAATAAGTTAATGACATTATTTAAATCATTATCCAGAAGGTTCAGACACATACGAAGCAAATCGGACCTAAGGTAAGGGAAATATCACAATCTCATTTTTATCCGAGATTGTTTATTCGTAAGTATTTATTGGGGTGTATTTTATCATCCACATCCATGTTCCCTCAATATGTAATATTGTTTCCATCCACTTACAATATTTTAAATCCAATTTTACCCTTCGGTGAGTTTTTAGTAAAGAATATGAAAGGAATCTTTTGACGTTTTTTCGTACGAGGTACATTTTGACTTTTCCGACAAAAGTACGAAGAATGTTTTTTTTGCTTATACAGCATGAATGGATTTTTAAAACATTATTTCCAAGAAGATTCCTTTACAAGTTTTCAAGTGTATTTTTAATCAACTTCTTTTATTTTAAAGTCGTATGACATGTTATGAAAGGAAAAATGTTTTTGAAGAAGAAAGGATATTTTCCTCAAGAATGGAGTTCAAGTGTTTTATCAAAATTATTTTCCATCTAAGATAATAAAGGGTTATGTTTTTATCCCTATTATTACATTGATTTGATCATGTTGTGATGGAATTATTTTTACGAATTCCTTTATCTTATATGAAATGTTTTATGATGTCACGATGTTTAAGATTCCCATTTTTATTACATGGGTTATGCAATGATGTATGCTTTATGATTTTGTGTCACACATAATAATGGTTTCATTATGAGAAGGGTGGGACCTATATCTCCCTCCAATGCATTGGGTAAAGATTTTATATCTCATGAGATAGACAGGGCTGGAACGGTAGGTTATACCGGTTCAGTGAAACAGGACTGAAACGAGGGTTACTCGATTCAGAAAGGGACTTTGTCCACTAAGATAGTCTTGGCAATGAGTCTTGACTAACAAGAAATGATTCTATATGATTATGTGTGAATGCCACAAAGTTTCATGTTTTAGGTTATGATTATTGTGATTACATTTCACTGCTATGATTTAACCCATGTTATGAAATTATGATCTCTTTTGCAGGTTAAGATTTCCAAAAGTTATGTGCTTCTGTATATGATGTGATTGATATTTCTTTTGTTTACCCTTAATGAGCATTTGAGCTCACCCTTTTATGTTTTCTTTTCCCCAGGATATAAAGAAAGGTTTTAGGTAAAAAAAAGGAAGATCTTTATGGGAGATTTTTAAGATCTTTCACCACGATTAGAAGATTATATTCCGAGTTTCCAAAGACACTAAACTATTACGATCCTTGTGTGTGTGTGTTTTGTTATGTACAAAGTATTCCGCAAAAGTAATGTAATGTCCATGTAAGTCAGGCTTCGGGTCTCTACAGCGACGACCATGAAGAACGACCATCTTCTTTTATCTTCCTCCGCGTCAAGGGAGAAGACACTGACCACGGAGACCATCACCAATGACAACGTTCTTTTTCCTCTGACGTTTATGGAACGATATTCATCTTATGCAATGTGGTCTTCCATGATGCCCGACTACCATGATTCTCGTCTTCCATGACTCGTCGACATGAAACGTCAAATCGAGGGAGGGGGTTTGAATAATTTATAGTTTAATAATATTATATTCTCTTCATTGATGAACGCAAGTGTTCGTCTATGGGATTTTCTTAAAACATAACACGGAGGGTGTGGGCCGAACGAACACAGCCTGATGACCCTCCATTGGTTCATGATATTTTTGTGGAGACCGGAAGTGGTGGTGACCGAAGGCGGCAGCGACCAGAGGTGGCGGCGATCGGAGGCGGCATCCATGCACCAGCCTCGTGGAGGAATCCACTGCCCACATCCGTGGGCCTGTATGACGAAATGAACCGGTCGGCTATAGCCTGTTGGGCTGGTGAATCATGTCACCCGCAGGTGCCTCGTGGTGGAGGACGTGAAACCCACAACCATAGGCCGCTTGCCAGACAATCCAACAGGCTAAGGCCGACCGAGCAGAAGACCACGATTCCATGAGGCCCTGCACAGTAGAGGAACCGCGACCAGCATTAGGTGGGATGCTATGGTGGGAGAACTAGCCAACTACCTTTCGACCGGGCAGAAGAAATCACAATGACTAAGGGCACTGTGTGTGAAGAGAACATGGCCCGCAACCACGGGCTGCTCGCGCTGGAATGACTGGCCGGCTTTGGCCCGTCGGGTAGGAGAGGCGGCGCTGGTTGGCGCCCCCATTACAAGACACGGCGGGCCCACCCCCCAGCTCTGCATCTGATGCAATGCACTCGTCCATCCTGACCGAGCCGAGGCTGGCCACCGTGCCGAACCGCCGGTGCGCAGGGCCGGCCGCCTACGCGCGCGGTGGGCCACCAGCCGCGTGGGATGGTCTGTCAGCCGCGTGGGCCGGGCCACAGCATCTAGGCCGGGCCAGTATCTATTGGGACGGACCCGGACCTGGGTCGGGTTGACCCGGTTCGGACTGACACTAGGCCGGTTGGGCAGGGTCAGACCGGACCCAGACACCCCTCTTCGGACCACTTTTGGTTTTTCGCCCATAACAGGAGTTGTAGACCTCTGATCAAAGCACCACTAGTTGCATTGGATTCCTTGGATAGAGAAGTTCATTTCGTTATATAACACAAAAGGATTGGGGGAAATTTGGTTATGGCTAGGTTGGTTCGATCTCGTAACCAACCGCGCCCTCGGAGCGGAAACACTTATAACTTAAGTACCAGATGTCCGATTGACGTTCCGTCAACTAAGTTGGATTAATTTTGATGAGAAGGATCTTTTGGAATACTATAATTGATGATTGGATGTAGATGGAGTACGTTTGGGTTTGTTTGAGCCTAAAAACCAACCGGGCCACTGGAATAGAAATGCCAATAACTCTCTGATCGGGTGTCCGATTGATGGGCCGTTTGTTGCGTTGATACCATTATGACATGGCGGTCCATTGAGATACATCAACCCGAGACTTCGTGAAACTTGGAGTAGCGACCAGTAGCTCATGGAATGGATCCTCCTGGAGATGTGCATACGGAGTGCAGTGATCTTGTAGCTGTAGACATGACGATTGCTTGAACGATTCGATTCGGAGTGATTCAATTAGCCCAGTGGACGGAGAACCAGGTTTGGAGGCAAACCCATGGCATATGGAGTGACTAGTTTGGCCGAAGTCCCACAGTACTTGATAGGAGGAGTACCCATGACATCTATTAGAGGGAGCACCCGGTTTGGCAGTAGACCCACAACGGAGGAGCGCCCGGTTTGGCATCAAACCCGCGGTACTCGACCAGAGTAATACCTCAGCAGTATAAGGTTGCTGAGTAGCACCTCAGAGTCACGACAAGTCCATTGTACATGAAAGAGGAGGTGTTCTATAGTTTTCATTGTTTCATTAGGGAAAATCCCATTTTGAGCTAAGTCAGTGACCTAGGTGTTTTCCTCTTGTTTGAGATGGGTTACATGATATCTTAGGTATATGTATGGGAATATACATAAGTAATGGTTATGTTTTGAAATATTAATTGCGGTTTATACTGGTTGGATTTTGTGAGACCATGAGAATATCGAGGTCCCTACTGAGTATCGTTATACTCACCCTTGCACAGGCGATTCCCGCACATCATTGTGTTGGATGCAGATGACGTACAGTGCTGACGGTGGTCAAGAGCACCAGGACTGGACGGTACCCGGAGGAGGACCTTATGACGTATCTGTAAACAGTGAAGTCTGATGGACGTGGAGTGCTAAGGAGTCTGTATGTACCTACCTTTCAGTAAGGAACCCCGAAGGAATATCCCAGAGATACTTTCACCTTTCAGTTTTTTGTAACTTTATAGATGTACTTGCCTTTAGTTGTATTTGTACTTTGAGGTTGGGCTTGTATTCTGGCACCCTTTCCTTTCATTACTCTTTCTATAAAGCTTTTACATAGTGTTTTGTTCTGCATGTACTCTGGTTGTGTGTGTTTATGATTTATAAAGGCAACACCTTCATAATTTTAGGGAATTATGCCTTTGGTTCAAGTCACTATCCCCTGGCCTATGGAATGCAGGATTGGGGTAGCCACGATGCAGGCCCCGAGGGACGGGTCGTGAAAGTTCCAAATGGAGGAGGTGGTTTTGTTTTTTCCTTTGGAATCTATAGTTATTGGGTGCCCTATGAAGCTATATTACTCTTGTTGGGTATTAATTTTATGAATATATTATGGTGGATATTGTGTTTCCTTTAGATTATATTAACCTTGGGATTTTAATCTATAAATTTTGGTACATTTATCCTTGATGAGTGATTAGAATATTGATAGTTTATTTGTTTATATTTTATTTCTGATTCATACTAGAGGAAAAATTGTTCTCTTTTATCATCATTTTGATTCCATGTTCTATTCACTAACCTAGGTGGGCCTGTAACATACATCAATCCATGATATGAACCCCTTTATTTATCAGTTTACTAGGTTATATTAAGTTGTTTATGGAATTGTAGTTTCAAATGTTACTATAAAAATATCTTCCAATAATGATTATCCATTTAAACCAACTCCAACGAAATGTCCATGTTTTATTTAACAAATTCAACATCATATCTTCTAATTTCCATTTATCGTCCACAATATTTGTCATACATAGTAAAGATAAAGATTATACTGTAAAAAATTTATTTTTTATATATTTTATATAATAAATTAAAACCAATATCTCTTAGATATATTCAAATGTGTTATCAATGTTTTTAATATGATTTTTATTTTCTTAGTGTAAGAAAACATTGGGTTTATCTAAAACTATTCAAATCATTCAAATATAAAATGAATTTCTATGAACTCAATATAATGTTCATATTAAATAAATTATATTTTAAATAAGAATAATTATAATTGTTTAGAATAACATGATATCAATTTGTATGATACAGGTTTACAAAAAAAAAAACCTTTTTTAGGAGTGGATAATTTTTACTAGCTGCAATAAAAAAATCATGTATCATGATTTTTAGAAATATTTAAATCAAAATTGAAATAAAAATATGATCAATATAAATAATTATATATGATAAGGGAACTATATTTCAATATGATATAAAATTTAATTTATTAATTTATAACAATTATAGTAACAAAATATGAAAAATAATATGATTCAAGACATTAACAAAATGATTATTCAAAACATTATTAGTGGTCATTTTTAGAAATTAAATTGACATTCATCCATCTATGTAGATTCTTTATAAAAATTAAATTAAAATGAAATTTATCATATGTATATATAATAGAATATTTCAATGGGATTTTATATCTTATGGTTGCATAGGTGAAATAAAATCTAGATTAAAATTATTTATTACAGATGAATATCTGAATAGACTATGGTAAATTAATTGTAGATAAAAGTGACTCCTCAATAAAGAAACAAAAAATTCCATTTTTTTGAATTAAAATTTTGAATATTTGAGGATTCATGAAAAATTAAAATCATAATTGAGAATTAAAATTAATAAATAAATTATAAAAATAATATTTTAACTAATGGATGGATGAAAAGGTGGAAGAACATAATAAGAACTTGAAATGATAATGAAGAAATATGTATGGGGAAAATTGGGTATAAGGAAGCAACAAATCTAATTTTATGCTATACAAATATCAATACCCACCGAAAAAAAACATCTGACATATATGGGATTTAATTTTTAAAAATTGATGTTAATAACTGACGCTATTTTGGAAACATTATACAACATCTATAAAAATGAACCTCACTTATTATTTTTCAGAAAATTATAATGAAATAATGATTAAATATATCCAATCATGGGGTATATTGTAGAAAGAAAAGTAAAATCACAATCAAAACATTGGTTATGAAGGCAATTCAATCATAATGAAGGAAGTTGTTAAAAAATAAACATTTAGGAAAAGATTTATTAAGGATAAGTATTATTCCCTTATCATTCCAATAAAGGTCTTATAATTAAAAAATCATTAATATTGTATAGTAGGGTTTGTGGAAATAAAAATTCATAATAAGAAAACTTGAGAAGAAAAAATTATATTTCAATGAGGAGAATATTTTTAGGCTTATAATCAATATATCTATTATTGTGAGTGAGGGAGTGATAAATTATTTAATGTAATATCATTATCATGAACAAGGTGATCCACTATTCACCCATAAATCATACTTGCTAATTTGTTCAAAAAATAATTAGAGAACATTAATAATATTATGATTATGGAAAATATGAATTTTATACATTACATTATTACTAGTATATTGGTAAAATCCTAGTATCATAAATAAATTATTATAGTATCGACAGACACTCATTCTTAAAAAATAAAAAATATCTTATATGATGATATAATTTCATATGTAAATGGAATCTGGGGTCTTGTCCTAAAAATATGTTAAATCACCTTGGTCATAAAAACAAAAATTAAATACATGTATCTCATAAACTACAAGATGGTATTGAAGGTTTTTAACATCGAATGGGGGATTTTTATGAAAAAATAACATCATAGAAATGGTCCTATAGTAATATGTATTTTTTCCTCATCATAAAAATATGGTTTAAAATTAAAAAACACCACATGAATGGTAATTAATTGGGATTATGGAACAGAAAATGTTGAATCTGAAAAAATAAGAAGAAAAATTGAGGAGTTTGTTTAATCAATAAATGTGTTAATGAAATTTGAGGATTTATTTTAAATTAAGAATTTGTATAAAAACTTTGTTTGAATATAATAAAGGTATCAATAAGATTGAATGTATTTTTAAACTAAATATCTGTATTTTGAACATAGAAAAAGTCTACCATGAATAGATGTGAACTATTGGTGGTAGTGTTGGTTCATAAGATTCAATAATCACATATGTTGTTTAACTGAAAAACTTCTATCACATATAAATTTAAATAAATTTATTGAATTGAAAAAATATAAATATTTTTTCAAAAAACTAATCATTATGACAAACACTATCAATGGAATTATGATACAACTCATACTAAATAATGTTATCATATAATTAAAAAAATTAATTTTGAACCCTATCATGCAAATATGGGTTCATAAATTTCAATACGAATGTTAAATTACCTATATTAGTGGATCGCAAAACAAAAATATTCAACCTGAAAATATTAGAAGAAATGTATTTATTTCATGGAGAAGAATATTTTTAGTGGTAAAATTGATATAACTATATATTAGTATTATTGTATGATAAAATAGTTTAATGGAAATATATTTTCAAGAAAATGATGATCCACTACTCTCATAAAAATCATACATCACAATCCACTTCAAAATAATACATAATCTAAAAAATATTATGATTTTATAATTTTTTTATCATTTCTCCATACATTCTCAATTGTCATTTTTTATAAAATAGTCTCCACCCATCCTTTCAAATGTTTTCACATATGATTGATCATTATAAAATTATAAACATTTCATACAATGTTATAAAATAATATTAAAATTGAAATTGATACCATATAACTCTATTAGGGGAAATAAACACAACTGGGAAAACATAAATTATATATTCATAGTCGAACTATCTATGTGGATTTAAAAAAAATTAATATGTGAGTATAAATATAACTGAATAGGTGGTTAGAAAGATAAAAAACCGATAATTAATAAAGAATAATGAATTCTAAAAATTGGGTATACAGAATAGTGAAAAAGTGGTCATGAAAAATACCATCACAACTTTCCAAAAAATCCCTTCTTTTATAAGTGAAATTAAATATTATTTCAAGATAAAATAATCACTAATGACATCTTTTGAACATTATTCGATGATAATGAAAATAAATCCCTATTACTTTTTTCAAAAAATTCTAATTAGATTTCTTCTCGAACATATAATCATGAGTAACATTACTGAAAAAATAGACAACTAAGAATGAAACAATAAGTGACGGTCATTTTTCAACAAAAAAATGATATTTCAGAAAAATTAATAGCATGGAATTCGTTCAGTAAGCATATGAATTTTGAATTATATAATGATATAATACAATAGAGTTATATTATCACATGAAATTCCATGACTATATTTCTAAATTTATGATCAATAGTATATCATTTAAAAAATGTCAAAAACAAATGGGATGGTTAGGATGAGAATCATTATATAAAAAAATATAACTATGACATAATGTGGGGACACATGTTATCATAGTAGAGGGTATAAACCATGTTGATCTAGAGAACCAGGGTTTTGGGAATAATATCCTCAACCAAATAACATTCAAATTTATATGAAATAAATCTTAAAATTCATAATATAAAATAATTTGAAAAATTGAATAAGGAATATTATTCATAATATAATCCAATGTTCTGTAGTTTAGAATTAAAATCTTATATTACCATATAAAATATTATTAGTGAAACAACCTACTATATTCTAAGAACATATATAAAAAATTCCATTGTGAAATATATATCAATGAACATAATCACCGATTCCAAAATCAATTATGAGAATACTTGTTGAATGAATTTTATTGATGTCTTAAGATGATGAGGGGTACACATAACTATCAACTCATTGTGAATGAATATGAATCATATATTGAAAGGGATATAATACTTCCTAAAATATTGGGGGCATTATTTATGTTCTGAGAAAGGTAGATAGGAAGTCAATAAAATAAAACTACAATATGAAGAGTATATTATGATGGGAGAACAATTCCATTTGGAAAAAAGATAATATTTAATTTTTTTATATGGAGGAAATAAAATATAAAATGGAAATCATTTACTTTTAAAATATTGGAACTGAATCAAAAAATAGTATGAATGGAAATTTCTTGAAATGAAATATGTTGATTTCAATGAATGAGAACACAGATGAAATCAAATTACTAGTGAGATTTATGATTCTTAATGGAGTTGATTGTGAAGTCTAATTACTGAAGTGGTTATTTTATGGGGAAAATGGTATTTTAGTGAGGTTTTTTACTGTGATATTAAATATGAAGATTAATGGAAAGGAATAATATTTTTCAAGGTAACATGGTTGATTATGAAATGTATAGTAGATGTAGATTAGGTTCGGTGTAGAGGATAGGGTTTGAATGGAAAATTAATGGGAATTCTTTGTTGAATTATTGTAGTGAATAATTGTTGAAGTATATGAGATCCAAGAATAGGAGGTTAATGAGAAGGCTGTGAGGTGTAGAGAAGTGGGGATGGGTGGTAGAGATTATTTTTGGTGATGCATGGTAGTTGGGGGAGATATAAAAAGCACTAAATTAGGAACGGGAGAGGAAGGGATGTCGGGACAATTTCTTTTTGGTCGGATGGAGAGTTTTTTAGAGGGTTGAGAAATTGTGGGTGGAAACTTTTTAGAGGGAAATTATTCTCTGATAATTTTATACATATGATGTGAAACTTAAAAAATAATTAAGTCATGATTATTCATTCTATATTTATTTAGTAAGGTATTGAATAATAAAATATATCAGCATTTAAAAAATGAATCATATTAAAATAATATATGATACTTATATATTGTAATTGATTTATATTTTATGAAATTAAAATTATATTCTTAATATTATATAGTGCAATAGAAAATAACTCTCATTTTCGAGGAATGTATTAGTTTTTTTAAAACATAAAACATGTCTATATCATCTCCAACAATTGGATGTTTAAAATTATTAATATCCTTGATTTTAAATCCATAATCATTTTGATATAAAATATTTTCATATATTTAATATTTATGTCTAATAATGTTGTATTTGAAAACAAATATTTTAAAATATAATAATCATGAGGAAAAACAATTATTTATAACCAATTTGGGATTTATACATTATATGGAATTATATAAAATGATTTTTTTTCAAATTATTATGTTATAATTTTATAAAATGAACATTAATTAATTAATTTATTAAATAAAAATAATCATAGGATGATACTTATTAAATTAACAAATAATATTTATTTTTCATTGAATAGTTTGTGGGTATTGATGTTACCAAAAAACTTATTTTATTTTTGATTATTTATAATGTAAAATTATAAATTTAATTGGATTTATAAATTTAATATTTTATTTTTATATATAATAATAAAAAAATATTTATTTATATTTAGTTTTTGTTGTCTATTTGGTATAAAAAAAATTATACAAAAATTTCCTTTTATAGAAAACCCATTATTCTTGGCCTATTATATATATGATTTTAAATAACATTATTCCTCATATGCGTGTTCATTAATAAAAAATATATTACATATTTTTCAATAATATTGTATAAAGTTTGTAATTATTTGATTATATTAGTCATTATAAAATGTAATCGTAATAACTTTTTTACCTGGTAAAAGGTAAATTGGGTAATTACGATGAATAACTAATATGATTTGGAAAATAAATATACAATAACATTATACATAAATTTATTTTATGATTATAATTCATCCATAGTTATCCAATATTAATTATTATTCCCTTTTTGACTATTTGGATGTGGTTATGGCCATTATAATATTTTAAATAAAGATAACATTAAAATTTCCCTCACTTAGTTATTGTAAATATTATGTATTAAATAGGGTATAAATACAATATGTGTTCTATTATAAATAATTTAGATAAATATAATATATTTATCTTTAAAAATGTAAATTATTTATTACTTTTCATACTGAAGAAAATTATTGATTTAGTAATTAATCAATTTGTTGAAAAATAAAATAAATGATATTAAAAATATTTAAGGTAATATAATTTGATTAAATTATAATAATAAAATAAATTTAGTTAAAAAAACCAATAATGGAAATTTCTTGTGATCATATTTTTATTTCCTATTTTTTTGGTAAATGTAAATTAAATATTATACAATTGGAATTATTGATAAATTATAAAAATAATATTTTATTAAATAATTCAAAATTTATAAAAATAATTTATCTAGAAATTTAATTATAGTATTTTTTAAAATATTTACCACTATAAAATAATATGTCTCCTTTTCATTTTTATCATTAACTATGAACCTCAAAGAGTAAAAAATCATGTTATCATAGTAATTTTCCAATAGTTAATTAGAGGATAAGAAATATTTTTAAGGACAAAAATGTAATCCAAAAAAGTTTAAATTTAATTGTATTATAATATTTATACTCATCCATATATTATATTTTGATATTTTCAATTTTGTGTCCTATGTAACCAAAATTAATTAATATTTTTATACATATTATGTGAATATAAGAGTTCCTTCTCCCCTCATATAAAAGGGAAGATATTATCTAAATTTCATCCCACATTAATCAATTTTTGGAAAAGAAAATCACTACAAAAATACCTTCCCAATATAATTATCCTTTTTTCATTGGGATTATGTTTTGTAGAATAACAATCCTAGGTGACTAAAGGTGTCATGATTAGGTGTTTTCTAACGAATATGTATAGTTTTTGACACTATGTTTTACATTATTTTCTTCTTATACCAACATAAAATGTTCTTCAACTATTATAAAATAATAAAATTAGTATCCTCTATATATTGATAATTTATTTTGTTAATTAACAAATCTATATAAACATTTTCATTCATTAATTGCGAAATAAAACCATCGTTCATGTATACCGCTAACTACCACATCACAAATTGATGTAATTCATATTTCATAACCATCTATTATAAAATATTATAATGAATATGTTATGTTTATAAATATTATATTAATGAAATATTAAATATAATTAACAGGAAATATATATTTTACATTCGTTCTATTTCATTCATTGAAAAATAAAATATTCATTCACTTGTACTTTTGGACTACCATCTACACTGTGTGATATAATTATTTTTTATCTGTAAATCACAATTATTATCTATATATATATATACGTGTGTGTGTGTTTTTATATAAAAAATATTTTATTTTTTATTTAATGATTATTTTATTATGATAAAATAATAAAATATTATCTTTATATAACTATCATTAAAATAAGGGAATGTTTTTCAGGTAAATATACTACTGACCATATCAATGACTGTATCATAGTAAATTTTCCATAACCATCATTCCAGATTGTTTACAAAATTATAATTGAAATATAAAATTTATAAACACGTCATAATTATTATTTATATTGGAATGAAAAATTACCTCTATGAAAATAGTCATCTTTCAGAATGCATTTATTACTTATGTTGAAAGTCATTTCAAAATGTTCGAACCAAATTTAATTGATTACATAATATCATATTTCAATGTAAGAGATGAAATAAAAGGAAAGATAATTTTTAAAATTTTTATTAAGAATGTATGTAATGAATCGATTCTTAATAATTTGTATTATAGTAAACATCCATGTTGAATCAAAATCAATGTAAATGATTTTCCATTAAATATTTTCAAATATTATTTCCCTTAAAACACAGTATTTCTCCTATTTTAATAAAATGAAAAATATATTATTACTATATTTATATGTATATAAAATAATTATAATGGATATTTTATATAACTTAGGAATTTCATTTAAAGGGTTTCAAAATTATTCTATTTAATATAATCATTTATTTTATAAACAAATCTCAGAACGATTGTTATATTTTAACTTATATAGTGACATGAGTTTTGTAATGACCATAAACATTTGTTAATATTGTGGTCCCTTTAAAATCATCATTGTTTTCAAAAATGTAATACCCTTCCCTGTTTTATTCATGAAATTTATGTTTTAAAAAATGGGTTTTAATGGAATATGATATATCAGTATTCAAAAATGGTTTCTTATGGGTGGAATCAATATTTCTTTGATCTAGTATTTTATAAATTATTTTTTCATATTTTTAATTATTTATGAGGATGGGTGGTTATATTAGAAACCAAGGATGTCTAAGCCATTTATATAACTCTAATTAATTGGATAAATAAATATTTTTATCTATTTAGGTTTCCCATATGAGAGTCTGGGAAATTTCCATGATGTTTATTTCATGTATAATATTTATGGTAATTATAAGTGTAATTACTGTAGTAAATTCCCGAGTAATCTATATTGTTACTGTGAATGTAACCTATAGGGTTACTCTTTAATTAATATTGAAATTAAAATAATTTTCAATTATTTCGTTTTGATTTACCTATTATTTAAATCTATTTTTAGGAAAATTATATGATTTCACATGTTATGTTAATGGGAATATGTTTAAATGATACAGCATGCTACATTTTGATGTTTAAAAGTACAACTTTGTGAAAACATTTTTAATAGTTTTTTATGAATAAATGAAAATATTAAGAAAATTATTTTCTCATAAATAAATCTAATGAAATGTTTTTTGAAAATCATATAGAGTTAATTTTATTTATTGGGTAATAAAATGGTTATTTCGAACACCATGGTTTATTTTGAATGGAATTATTATATAATAATTTATTTACTAATGGTTTCATTCATTCTTTTAATATCTTATTTTTATATGTTTTCAATTTATAATGTTTTCTATATATTGTATGAATGATAAAGGATAATGAAATGTTAAAGAACTAATTTTTAGAAATATTTCAATAAAATAAATTTTTATTTATAGGGAAATTGATTCTTAATAGATGTATGCACTGTGTAATGTATGGGGTTGTTAAGTGAGAAATATGACATAAATACACTAAACCATAAAATAATATGATCTATGGAAATTTAGTAACGTAAATTATAGTTTCAATTAATTATAAATTTATTATATAAGACCATTTATTTACAATCATTATTAGGGAAAGACATATATAACATTAGGGGCTATGATAATGCTATTAGAACACCCAATAAATTTTAATTTATAGTTATGATTATATTATATTACATTTTTAGATTAATTCACAAATAATTTAGAATATTTTGGATAATCAAATAGAAATTTAATTGGTACATTCAATGTATATTATGATTTGGCTAATTTATTTTTTGATTCTGGATCTAATCCTTCATACATGAATGAAATTTATTATGGAAAATTTGATACTCCACCAAATGAATTGAATCGTTAAATTATTTTAATAAAACATATTAGAATTATTAATGAATGATAAATAATAAAAATAATATTTGCATCATATAAGAAAAAAACTATCATGAAAAGCATTTTGGATTTTACTTTGTACAATTCCATGGTTTTATTATTATTGATAAGCTCTTTTTTATAATTCCAATATAGATTATAGAGATAATGATGTTTTAAAAAAAATTGTTTCATATTATATACACGAAATAAATAATACAATTTATAATAGTTAATGATGCTGAGAAACTATTAAAATAGAAGAAAAATTCATGCACATATTTATGGAAATAAAATAACTATTAAGATTACTAATTTTACAATAATAAAATAACACCTAAAAGGGTATTTTTATAAGATTCCAAGTATTTTAACAAATCTTGATGTTGAATTATTTATCTACTTAGTGTATTATTTATTATAATTTTTAAAACCTCATTATATAATAACTCATTTATAACATTAGTAATTCAAAAATAATTTACATGATTTTTTTAAAAAGGATTTCATTTATTCTACCACATCACAACTGCATGATGCTATTTTTGAAAATAATAATTATGGTTCCATAATGATTTAAATTGACTGTAGTTCTTAGAATAACATCTCCATCAAGAATAAATATTGTTTACCTCATATCGATGACTTTTTTGATTAGTTTTAGGGAGGTCATTACTTCCAATATTTTTTCTAAGGTATGTGTGCTATAATCTAGACAGGATGGGGGATTGCACTCTAAATAGAAAATTATAGACTAGATTAAAGCATTATTGTTTCATTATGGTTATTGGGTTGACCAATTCTATATCTCTATTTATGGAAATTTTGTTTATTCCATAAATTTTTTATTAGTATGATGTTGTTTTTATTTAGTATATTTTTATTTATTTACATTTTTATAATGATTATCAAACCATATAAGGATTATTTATAAAATCATAAAACATGTGGAGTTTTATATAAATTTAATAAAATTTTATTTTATTAAAGAGTACTTCATTCATTGGAAACATCATATATAATTATAAAATAATATTTGATCCTTATAAATCTATAGTTATTGATGAATGTAAATGTCCTTCAAATATTAATTAGATTCATTTTTCTCTCGAAAATACATGCTATTGACAGTTTTTTTTTTGAAAAAGTTTGTTGATCGTCGATATAATAACTATGATAACTGTAAGAGTAGTTAAATTATGTTCGAAAAATATTATGATGACCATTAATAGGAACTAAAATGAAAAATTAGTGAATTATCCTTTCTTTCAAAAAATGGGGACATATTCTTCTATATTTCTACTCATTAAAAGGATCATATTGTGCCTTGATCTAGAATGATCATGTAATTTCTTATTCATCAGATCAATTAAATGCAAAATTGAAAAATTATACTACAAATGTAATTGAAATTGTAGCTCTTTTTCCTTCATCAAATATTCAAGGACATCATTTGTATGGATCCAAGTGTGAAATATATATTGATCTTAAATATTTAATAAAAATATCTACTCTCAAATAGTTGATCATGAATCATAGAAGGTGGCTGGAATTGATAATGTATTATGAATGAGAAATTCATTATCTGCATCGAAATGAAAAAAAATGTTGAGAATTATTTAAGTTGGAAAAGAAATTTTTCAAGAGTTATGTAACATTTGGAACATGACAATTTTTTTATTAATTTGATGACAATTTTACTTGAAGCTGTAAAATATATAACTTCCCCTATTTTTTTAGGTTTCAATTCAAGCATCTCTATAAGAAAAAATGTAACCATAATTGAATGGAAACCATGAGTTATATGAAACTGTAGGGTTATATTAAAAGGGTATGGTTCTTGAAATTTTCAATGAAAACAATTGTCGAATGAATCTCATTATTCATTATAAAGATGTGTCATGTTACTCCATGTTGGAGAGAGAATTTTTGAATGAGTCTCAACATTCATTGTTATATATTCATCTATACTTAACTATGATGTACAAAGTCATTAAATGTTATTACTGATGTGCTGGATGGAATATAAATTACATAGTCCTTAAAAGGTTTTACTGGTGTGGTGGAATGAATCCCAGTTTGGAAAGTCATTACATGTGTCATGTGAGTCCCAGTTTGAGAGAGAATTTTGGAATAAATCTCATAATTTCTTTTTTTCTATTCATTGTTCTTAAATAATGATATACATAGTCTTTAAAGTGTATTACTTTTGTGGTGGATGTAATAGAGATATTCCATTTTATACAATTAAATGACTTACATGTCTATAGGATAAATCAGAATGTCAACTAATGGAGGGGAATCTTCATCCCATTCTAGTGTCATGATGTGAGTATGAAATTATATCAATCTATTTTTCAGGGGGGCTACCAATGATATTTTAGATAATAATATGATGTGGTAAATTATTAATTCATTAACTAAATATCGACATATCATTCCAATTCGAGATACCATTTCATAAGAGGAACATTTTAAACTATATTTAAAGGAGTTAAAAACATTACTTGTTTCTCTTATCTCAATTGTACCTAATCATGATGTCTAGTGCATATTAAAATTTTTTAAAGGATATAATAAGATCATGGGTCATGGATTATATTTAGTTTATCATTACAGCCTCAATTATTAGGATATTTTGATAAAAATTATTAAGTCTATTTAAGACATTATTCACGCATATTAAATGGATTATCATGGCATTTGTGTTCATCATCATTCTTTTGGTCAGTTTTCTTGTAATAATAGTTTTCATTATAGTAAGCACAAGGCACATATTGAAGAATTATATAGAAATTTTTGGTCATACTCGATAATTTTGGGATGATGTAGGAGAATGGATTATTATTGTAATATAATTGGTATATTAACTTCTTTATAATGTGAAGGTAGTTTGTCAACATGATAATATTGACTGAGGAAGAAAAAATTACAATGTGAGAAATGTTTTTTATTTTGAGGTATGTAATCATGCTTTTCATAATTTATCTCCACAGAAATGTGTAATGAGTTCTGGTTTAAAAGGAAACCATATTCCATTGTTCATTGGAACATATAAAATCCTTCATAAATTTTAATCAATTGTATACTAAATGGAGCTATATTTTTATTCTCTCAGGTAAAAATAATTTTTTAGGTTTTGATTATAAGTAATTATTTTCCTCACTCATATCAAATATTAATTTTTTATGTACTCTATTTAGATGAAAAAATTTCTTATGAGGGGTAGATTTTTCATTCTCATGAATAAAGAGAGAATTTATTCTAAAATAAGGTTTTAAACCAGGATAGGGGTTTGTGGAAAAACCTTATGGATGAAGAAGAAACATGGTAAACTTATGATACTCATGGAATGTCATTCTCACTTGTCTAATAATTAAATAAAATAGAATTGATGAAATTTTTGAATTTTGTATGGATTTAAAAACCCATTTTTGATGATATAAATCATTTTTCATATAATTATTAGTTATAATTTATAATTCAATAATCATTATAAAAATATTATACAATTTTTTAGTCAAAAAGAAATAATGTTATATCTCAAGGGAATAAGGTTTTATACATTATATAGTTTCACTTTATTTATTATTTAAAAAATAATTTTTTTTATTTTTAATAGTTTATAATTTTTATTTAATTAAACATTTCAGAATTCTCACAGTGTTAATTTATCATAAATGTCAAGAAAATAATTCATTTTCAACGAATCGTAAAAAAACACTGATGATTAAAAACCAAAATAGTTTAATTATTTTTTTATTTAAGTCTATTTTTCCATAATCATACAATAGTTATTTATATGACCCTTTGTCTCAAATTGGTTGTGATTACAATCTTTATAAAATTTTACGAAATGAATATATGAAAATATCATAATCTAGTTTTCAAAATCTATAATTATGCTAATAAGATCAAAAATATAGGATAACTGCAATTTTTAAAAAATTAAAATATAATATAATATATTTCTCTCTATCATATAATTTTTATAGTTTTACCTAAAGATATATTACCAAAAATTCATAATGTAATTCATATAAATCAATTATTTAATTAATGGAAAATTAAAATAAATAATGTTATAATATATAAATAAATAGAATTTTAAATAATCAGTGTTATAAATAAATTTTATATAAATATAACAATTTATGGATGTTTAATATGATTATATCCTAATTACATATTCCTATTGGTGTTGTAAATGAAATAAAAATTAATATTTAAAAAATATACTTTATTAATAATATCTGAAAGTAATACATAATGGACAGATATAAAATTCATAAAAATAAAAAAAATACTCAATTTGAGTAGGATATGTTTTAAAGTATAATCCATGGTCTATATATGGTTTAATTTTAATTTTAATCTATTTGTACTGACCAAAAATGAGTAGAAAAACCTTATTAACACGATAATTGTCAAAAGGGTTAATGAGGGTGTAACAAAATTGTATTGATTCAAACATGATTCTGAATTGTCCAAAATTTATTATTCGATATAATATATACTCATAATCAAAATTTATTAAAAAATTATTAATTTTTTTAAATTTTTTAATGAGATATACTTTCAATTAATCTTATATTTTAATAATGATCAATTGTGTGTATCCACACTCTTATAAAAGGAATAATATTTTTATATATTATTATTACAGAAAAATATTTATAGATCATAAAATATCCACCCAATTCCCTATATAACATCTCTACCATGGATCTTCATGCATTAGTTTTTGAATAATATAATGTTTCTATGTCAAATGGTTTTATGGAATGATATTTTACATAAAAGAATATAGAATTTTAAACTACATCCTTTTACCTACATTTCATCATAAAACTGTATAAAATATTCATCAACCACGATAAAATACTACAACTAGTAACATCCATATACTGATATATTTTGTAAATTATTGGAATAGAGTATATATATACCCACATCCATAAAAAGTAATATTAAATGATCATTCATGTGTATGGAATACAACAACCTCATAAACTTGATAAATTCAGTATCATTAATTGTAACGAACCTGAGATATTTTAATGGAATTCCACTATTAAAATTAAAACATGTACAATAACCACATAAAATCACATTAGAAAAAAATGTCACATCATTCTTAAATGAACAAAAAAATTCAATGTGATCATTAAAGATAATTTTCCCACTTCTTTGATGTGAATTTCAAGATTTTGAAATACACTATTACAATTAGTAAGATGATTGGATTCTGATAGAGAAAACGTAATTTTTAGTGAAAAGTAACATTGCATTATAAATATTAATATTACCCAAATTAATAGTAATATAACCCTTATTAATAGTAAATCAGTCTAGTGAATAGTAACCTTACCAATGGTAGTATAAATAAAATTTATCCATCCCATAAGTAACCATATGCTGTAATTGTATTATATTGTTGGTTTATTTATGTCTTGAATATTTAATGATTAATTTTAAAATTATAAAATAAAATTAATTCTATAAAATTTATTCATAAATAATAATTAATATGTCTTACGATTATATGATAATTTTATGAGAGGTTAATTAATTTTTCAAACTGTTAGAAAAGAACATTTATTTTTAAAATTTCTATTTTAAAATTAAATAATGTTATTAATTTAATATTAAATTACACCTATTTATGAAATTATCTTAATTAAATGGAGTTTATTTTTGGATTCTATGTACTATAAAATGGTAAGGGTGAATTATTTTTATTTTTATAAAATACTTGTATTTTTTTGTGATTAGTAAAATATGAAAATTTATATTAAATGTTAAATACATGAATTATTGAGTCCTGAATGATGTTCTAATTGTGTGACCACCATTATTTTTCACTAACGTATTCATGATTCTATATATTTTCATAGAATCATCAGTATTTATTTCCTCCTACATAAATATCAATGAATTAATATAATATTTTGAACTCCCCTCTACCTTCTGCTATAAATACCACCCCTCACAACATCATCTCCTCACTCCTCTCAATCCTAGTTCCTAATCTAAATTTTTCTCAAATATCTTCTATGTCAATTGATCCAATTATATAATACATTGGTCTCATTACAAGACCAAAACCACTCCCCTAATGATACTCTCAATGATGATATATTCAAGAGGTAATTTCCCTCCCTTTCATATTTCAATTTTCTTACAAATTACATTTATTTTATTATCGTTTCCTCAAAATTACATATCCAAATGTCATGAAAATTCTAGTATGATTGATATACCAGTGTTATATCATTCTAATGTAATAATATTCATTATACTCTTTCCTCTCTCTCTATTTTTTTATAAAAATGAAATCGCAGCCTATGATGTATTAATTTACCTACTTCGTGGAAGATGCACTACTATTTCACTAAAATGCATTGAAGAATATCAATAAAATCATTAAATGGATGAAAACATACTTTAATATGTATTTCTAACCCCTATTATGTTCTAGAAATAACATTATACATAATACTAAATGATAAAACAAAACATGTTCGTTGTAATCCAAACACCACGGTAATTAACCTAAAACAATCATCATTAAATATTAACCAATTATTCATCCTCGTGGTATTAAACAAAAACCATTATAATATTATATAAACTCATAAAATTAATAACATGTAATAGTAGTTATATATTTTTATCCATGTTAGACATGAACTTCCATTCATTTGTACAAGTGAACCATTTATGAAAACTAAGAAAATGACCATACACACCCTTATAATGATTATAAACTCAATAAATCATTCAATGACCCATAAATTACATAATCAAACCATAATTAACAACATTAACGTACTAAATGTTCTTTAATTATTAATTATTGAAATTAGTTTCATTATAGTGTATATTAATGTAATTAATGTGTTTGGATACAAGGTAAGTGGAATTATCAAACCCAACCCTCTTTTCTTATTTTTTTCCTCTTTCACCCCATATTTAGTATGGTTATTCATTAAAAACATTTATTAATTATTATATTGTCATTTTATTGATATTCATGTTTTTTACTAGTGTTAATGACAAACACAATGTCTTGCAAAATAACACTTCTTTTAAAACACACTATTTATTTCTAACACATGGTTGATGATTTGTACATCAAAAATATTATTCCACTAATCATTCTGGAATCCAATGTTTATGAATATATGATTATGATATGAATCTCATTTTCTTACATGGGTTAATTATGTTCAGGATTTATATATGTTCTATATGGGGTGCATGATATTTTAAACGTTACGTTGTGATAGGTGCACCCTGAATAATATAGTGCAACGTTAATGTTATGATGTGATGGGTGCACCCAGAAATATATAGTGCTCCAATGGATTGGGTAATGTGAAGAAACTCATGATTAAATTAAAATATTTGGGAACATGATACTATATTTTCTCATAACTATGTGTGGAAATTAGCCACTAAGACATAAGGTTTTATTTTTATTCGTTACCACATTTGTTGTTATTATATAATTCTTCCTTTCATGATTATATTGATGATGTTTGGATATTCTCACACCATGATAGATTTCTTCATGGTCTTAACTATAATATTACTAGGATTTTAGACCACCCCTTTTATATGTATATTCTAAGGTGACTATGTTATATAAGTTGAAATCGAGGGCCAATAACAATCAAGAGAAGAAGAAATTAAAGGAATGTTTTCTTTTATTTTGTTAATGTTATGTATGGTCATACTTTCTCCAAGACAATAAACCATTGGATCATCTATGTGTAATTATTTTCTTATGTATATCTCTAAAATTACATAAATGTAATATATAAAATATTGGGACACAATAGTTGGTATTAGAGGAACAATTTAGATAATTTGGGAATTCAGATTAGGGAACCACATTGAATCCCCTAGTATGAGACTAATTATATAAAAGTACAAAATAGTCGATTCTAAACATAGGGATTGTCACAAACCAAATCATGTAACCATAAAAACTAGTTCCAAACCCAGCCCTTGAGATGACTCTAAGGGTGTTCCCTATTCCTTTGGGCTGGCACAAGTTTTTGTGTATAATTTATTTTAGTTTGGGAATGATTTAGCTGAATATTTACACTTAAAACATAATTTTTTTGATAAAATGAATCCAAATATTTCATGCCAAACAATTCATAATAAAATTCCTGAAGTAAATTTATAAGTTCAAACAATACAATAGGTCCAAATACACAAAGAAACAAAATCAAAACATTTCCATGTACTATACATGACAACGGGTCATCACCCACAAGTTGTCTCCACAACTCCGCACCAAGGATGGGAACTAACAACACAAACATCCATAACCAGAAGCCTTTCCAATATTTATGTTCAACAAGACCAAGTATACTATGGTTTGAGAATTATACCAATAAGATACCATGAATAAATTCCATAGGGTATGAAATACATAATAAAAATCATTCATTTTTGGGAAACTAACAAGCGGTGGAAATAATTTCTAAATAATGATACATTTAAATGTAAACAGTTTTCCAAGAAAATTTCCATGAAAGGGAAATTTTCAATAAAACATGTATGCTACTATATTTAAAAAAACACACCACATTCCAAATATAAATACACAATTTTCAATGAGCACCAATATCAGGGACACCCTGAGGAACTAGGTCGTCTCGGGCCCCATGTGCCTCATACCTTGGTTTAATGTAAGTATAGCAGAATCAATTCTAGTGCACGAGCCACTAGTATGGATCATAAAAATAACATTTCGGTACCCATAAATCAACCATATAGTTTATTTAGAGATTTAATTTTCCAAAATTCTAAGTGAAACAGGGACAAAACACATCTGGATCACTTGTTGTATTAGTACATATCTTCCCTCCTAGGTACGTAGGCTTCCCCCATTGTGCTCAAACTATTATCTCATGATTAGAAATCCATTATCACATAAACTCATCAGTTGAGGTCATTATCAATTCAAAAAATCTTCTACCATTATTTTCACCACTTTAACCACGCAATTAAAACTTTAGAATTTCAATAAAATAATATCAAAAATTTTAACAATGTCTTTAACACAAAATCTCTTAAAAAACCACTTTTGACAGCATGTGCATACCAATATTAATCAAAACAGAATTTTCAGGATCCATATAATTTCAATAAACCCATTACATGATTTATAAAAAACCCACATTTGGAATAATCTTTTCACTACATACACCACTCAATAAATCCATTATAATTTCAATAAAACAACTTCGCAAAATTTAACAGGGATTTACATGGAAAATACCCTTAAAATCCCACACTGAACACCATGTGAATACCCATGTTCACCAAATAGAATTTTTCAGCACCAAAACATTTTTTAATTCCCCAAAATGGGAAAGAAAAGAAAAATCAACCGGAATGACATGAAATAGTCATGAAAAACACCCAATTTAGAACAAAAGTGGTGCCTAAAAATCATTTTCGTAAAAAATGTCACCAAAACCAAATTTCAAAACCAGGATACTAAATAATAAGTGTGCTAAAAACAGATGTTGAGAAATTATAACTCATCTAGAATTGATTACCCATGGAATCACCTAAAAAATAATGAAGACCCTTAAATCATTGTGCGAAAATCCAACCGTACCACCGCCATACCTCAAGGAAACTAGAACAAGCCTAAAACCAGAATATTGAAAAACAAAAAATATTAAACCCTAGGTTATAAACCCTACTTGATGGACATAAGGACACTTATGGATAGGGGAAAACCGTAAATAATGAAGAGAAATCCCATATAGAATCACCAACTTTAAAATAGCAAGAATTTTCCCCATCAAAATCCCACTGAAAAATGAGTTCCATCGGAGGATTAGGGATTTTGGGTGGTTGCATGGCTGAAATGGTCGAATGGAGATAGAAAGCAGAGAGTTTTGATAAATCCCAAGTGGGAAACATCATATTTAAAAATGTTTTTAATGACCAATACATGGACGCCCGGTTTATAAAATTGTGCACCCAAACCGTGCTCCACCATCTATCCACTAAAAAAGTGTCCAGACACCTTCAAATTGATGCGGGGTACAAGGGGGAAACCAAGGGGGAATGATATTCCAAGGGTAAGTGGAAATAATACCCAAAAGAAACACACATTTCCACCCTTTGAATCATCAAACTCAATGGTAAAAACCACCCCAACAACTTACCCCACAAGTGGTGCCACTAAGAGTGTAAAAATCTATCTCTAAACCACCATATCAACATAACATAAAATTGATAAAAGTGGATTCCAAATAACATAAAACACCCCCAAGACTAAGGTCATAGATCAAAAACACAAGAGGCACCAAAAATTTAAACAGGTAACACCTGAAAATAGAGATAAGTCTAAGAACCGATACAGGATTTGTAATTAATCAATGAATTAAAATTATGGGTAATACAATTATCCCCACCATAATGATTTCCACCCATAGAAACTGAAAACAAGACAATATTTAATAAAAAAATTCAAACGCTGGAACAAGAAGGACACCCTTACCACATTTTCACCCACCATCAAAAGGTCAGACACCTCCAATTGATCAATCAAAGGAAGAGAATACCATCACCAACCAAAACATACCCCACTTCTCTGAAATGATCAAACATATTCTAAATAAATCCAGAAAAAACACCTAAAAACTACCATATGTTTCTTAATCAATCTACTTGAAATGAAAAAACAAACCAGAATAATGCTACCACAACCATACTTAATCACAGCCACTGGGAATTCTCCAATCACACATTCACGTATGTAAGAAATTGGAGGCTATATATCCTTGAATGAGACCAAATCATTCCATGAAAATACAATGGATAAAACTGAGTCACTAATATTGGGTGACCCAAATAGACTTATTACCACAATGTACTACATATCTTCTCAGACACAACCACGACACCAAATAGGGGAGGCCCGAACAGTCTCCTCAGCATAATGTGTAATCTTACATTAGACTATTCACAAGAAAACTTATGTGATACCCATGATTGGAATCCCCACCATTATAACATATATATTTTTCATGTGATAGAATCGAGACACAAATAGGGGAGGCCCGAAAGAACTCCCCCACATATGGTGTATACTAACATCAGAAATATAAATTTCTAATGAAACATACATTAGACCCATAATTGGTTTCAACACAACAAAAACCAACTATATTAACTAACTGGTATGGGATAACACTAAAATAAATTTTTTTTAAAGATATGGCATTGTTTCACGGTTGGTTCACAAGATTTTGGAAATCTTGAGATAACTGTGCAAACCATTCTATCCAAAGAGGAAACTTCACAATATTTCCTATGACAAGGTCTACAGCCTTTCGGAGACGATGTAATATCTACTATCTCCAATCACACGGTACCCTGGTCTGGAACATGGTTACAAATAACCATGCACAAACCATGCGCTTTGACCAGCCTTACCCAAATATTAAACATTCTTAAAAAGAAAATGGGAACCCAAAAGGGAATGTCCTTAACTCGTGATATAACATGGAAACCAATTACTCCCACCTATTTCCACTGAACATGAATAATGTCAACAAGAAGATGACAACATAGTTTTAAACTATTACAATCATTCCTACTATGGATAGCACAATGACCAAAGGATTAAAAAAATCTGGTATTTCTCCTGACTACACGCCAACTCCTCTTCGTGACCTATGAATCGAGCTCAAATTATTGAAGAATCTTTATCCTCGGAGATAGGCTTTGGAAACACGTAAATGTAACTCCATCATCTAGAGACAAAAACAACTACAATGTGATATCATATGGTCTCAATGAGACATGACACACTTCAAACCAACTTTACCCCAACCCATCATTTTACCAACACAATTTCTTAGAGGAAACACACACATCACCCCTTTATTCTTTGAATTGGAATCAATAGATTAAAATGACACATAGGAACACATTTCTCTAGAATATAAGATTTCATAATTCCATGATGGGGTCTACACATCCAATAAAATAGAGAATCTATTAATATTTCACAACCTTCACCATTATAGTAAAAAACACATGACATTGCAATGTGTCAGTGAGCATAACCATTGTAGCTAATTAAACATAAACTAAGAGGGGGCCTCATGCAAAGTCCCAAACAACACATGATTCCAATAAGCATCCATAATATCCCCCAGCTAGACAATCCACTCCACTGGCCTAACATGAACTCCTGCTTCGATGAGACTGACGAAGGACCCAAAGTCCCTTTAAGGTATTATTCAACAGTGACAACCCTGAACTATAGTCACCTTAAATAACTCAAGAAACATTAGAAATTGAGTTATATTTCAACCTCCCGCAACCAATACACATCTACAAGGGGATCCACATAACCGAAAAATATGTGGGGTAAAGTCATTCTCCAAAGTTCAATAAGAATGTCATTATGATAATCAACAAGAGGATCTTCAAATGGTGAATCACCATGGGCCACACAAGATTAATTCATTAACTATTTATGGGGGTGAGCCTTAGCTAAGAAGATAACACAAGGACCCAACCAATCATGTCATTTCGTCACAACATACCACAAACCTAAACTGAACACATGTGGGGAGCCACCACATTGGCCTCCCAATCAATTTCTCAAAAGAGACCTCTGAACAACGTTTTATTCCAAATTATCGACAAAACACAAACCCAAAAAAAATATTAATCAAAGGGGTTATTAAACTAAAAAATATCCCACAATAAAAACCTTGAAAACACATAAGACACTCCTCTAAACCACACATTATCAAAACACAACACTTTCCTTAAAAACCATTCTAAAAAAATAGTATTGGTGCATTCCGCATTTACCTATGGTATCTCATTCTTCTCACACTGGAATGAATATGTTCCACAATGGGAAACCAGCACATATACTTCCATAATAACATATAATATCATGCTTGAGGTCACCCTTGAGAAAACCAATGACCAAAACCCAACCTGTCATATTTTCAAAAAAAAAACTTTTAACAACTCTTCCCCTTTCTCAATGCCACTAACCATACAATAAAAAACCAATTTAAATATTACAAACCAATTTATAAAGGCACCCATAATTTAGTAAAAACTCACATTAATTCCATTCACAACCATTTAAAAACATTTCAACCCATTTCTGAACACATCAAACCTCATGGAAAACACCATAGCATAAATATCAATTTAATTAAGAACTCAACTCTTCTCATTTCAAAACAAGGTTCTAAATTTCATAAAACATTCCATATGATCAGTAGTTACCAAATAAAAATCCATCTTCAACCACCGCACATAAATTCTAGAACACTCAATTCAATACAAAACACATTCCCGTAGTTTATAAAATTTGACTAGAAACACATTTCCAAAACCCTCTTTAACACAATTCATATAGTCAAAAGAGGTGAAAACACATAGCTTACCATTTTGATATAATTCTAAAATTTAATTTCTATACATTAAAAAATTAATCCATTTTATCTTTACTTGAAAATGATCTCAAAAAAATTCACACCCCTTCAATTCCTTTAATTTTTTCTTTAAAAACCCTGTTTTCAATACTCCAAAACAATGAGAAGCTAGACATTGTGAGTGGAAACTAGTGTTAGTGGGTGACTTAGACATATGGTCAGTGTCCATATACCAATCATTTCACCATCATGGATAGTGTTCTAGGAAAACATCCCTAGCTCTGTATGGATTTCCAAACAAAACAAGATCACTAAGAAAATTATCCAAACTCCCTTTTCATTTCCCCTAATCATTATGAATCCAAGAAAACCGAAGGACACAGATAAATCCTAGAATCCACTAGAGAAAGGAATCCTATAATCAGGTGCGATGTCCAGGTACACTACCTATAACTAGGATGTCAAGTCCCGACAATCCTAACTCCAGTATATCATGAATGTTCCCCAAAATACATGACCTAATGAGCGAACCACCTTTGATACCATTTTGTCATGAACCAAATCTTGCTGCCATAAATACCTGCACCAAACCCAGTACGTGACAACTCCTCAAGGGAATTACCTATCCCAACATGCTGGAATATGTTTCTTGGTCTTATTTATTTTATATTGGGAATGGTATACCAGAATATGGATACATAAAACATCAAAAAAAACATGATAAACTGAATCTAAAATATTCATGTTGATAAAGACATAAGAAAAAACTAGATATGAATAAACTATTTCAAATACAATATAAGTGGTCCATATTAAAAAAAAACTTCAGAAAAACAGCCCCATGGACTCTACAGGACAAGGGGTCATCTCCCTTAAGTTGTCTCCACATCTCCGCAATAAGGATGAGAACAAACACCCTTAACTTCCTTCACCTGAAGCCTTTCCTTTACACGTGTCCAACTAGTCCAAGTCTAAATAAATTAAATGGGTGTATGTAAGGTGTGAGAAAAATTCTAATACTATACGACTAGTATATTCCATATCGAAGGCAATACACGATAAAAATATAGCCTTTTTAGATAACCTAAAAGCGGTAGACATAATTTCTATAGAATGAATCATTTAAATGTAATAAGTTTTCAAAAGAAATTTTACATAAAAGAGAACATATCAATAAAAAATTTCAGATACATTATTTTTTCGGAAAAACTACCACATTCCAAACATAAATACACAAGATACAATGAGCAAAAATCTTCAGAACACCCCTAGGCAGTAGGTAGTCTCAGTCTCCATGTACATCGTACCTTAGTGTAAAGTAACCATAGAAAAATCTTTCCTCGTTCATGATCCACTTGTAGATAATATACCCATAACCTAGTGGTCCCTAAAAATCATCCATATAGAATAGTTATAGATTTATTTATTCAAAATTCTAAGAAAAATAGGGTCAAAACCAATCCAAATCAATGGACGTAACGGAACGCATTTTACCTCCTAGGTACCATGTAACGCCCCAAACCCAGCTACCCAGAGTCGGTGCATTACTTCGTAACATTGGCATGATCACAAAAGATCAAGTCTCGAAAGACCAATTAGTTTAGTAGCCTTGGAAACACTAGATACATTCATAAATGTTACATTACATCATAAAGTGAAAAACTATTAACAAAGTCTTCATAGTCCACACTCATATCCTCTTCTGACTATCCCTGCAGGTCATTCATAAAATACTTCTTCACATCCTGGAAAATATTAAAACATTGAAAGGGGTGATCTCAGATGCTCAATAAGGATAACAATATTGAGGAAGCTTTCATAAATAAACATAAACATTTAAGGCAATGTATAACTAAAACAAAATCCTTTTAAACATGAACATCAACGTAATATGGAAAAAGTAAAATGAGATAATGCCATATACTTCTTCACATGGATATTCTACTGGTCGAATAATCACATGTAATATCAATAACCACTTTCATAATGATGGAATGCATAATGCAAGACATTCTGAAACATTTTTTCAAGGCCTCGGCCAAGACGTCTAAAATGATTAAGGCCTCGGCCAAAATCACAAATCAAATGGGGAAAGGGCCTTGGCCAATTCCACGTCTAGTTGTCTCATGAGACCTACCGATGCATCGAGGAGCTATAGCGGGCTCCACCCGTCACTTATTAAGTCCAATGCATTCCTCATATGAATAGGTTTAAACATATCATAAACCATAACACAATCGTATCACATAAAACATGCATAAAGGAAACATAACATTTCCACATTTCAATCACAAGATATCAATACAACACATTGATATAATAAAAACGCTTTCAAAACCATTTTCAATACCAAAATAAAAGAAATTTAAAACTTTGTATTTATTTTTCATTAAAAAAATGATGGCTTGTAGAGGAATCCGAAACTCAAATAATGGTCACGGTGGTGGAGAAGTCGTTGTCGCCGCATAATTATGGAAAGAAAAACATTACCTTTTTGTCGTTTAGTAAAATTCTTCGTATAAAAAATATTCCTTTTATATAAACGTAAAAGTCAAAGGGGGTTATACAGCGTATAAAAGAAAGTTGTGTATAAAACCAAATATGCCTCACTGAAAGGAGATTGTGACGAAGTCATTAAAAAGATCATTTTTAAAATAAAATAGATCTATTATGTGCATTCACTATAGGTACACATAAACAATACAAAATAAGAAATAATAATATCATGACATAATTTGAAAGTAGGAGATTAACCCAAATAATGGAAGTTGGGTTAAGAAATTCCCTTACCTTGCGTCTTGTCCTGACTCGACCATTCTTTAACCTCCTGAATAATAAACTAGAGTTTATTTCTATTTACTTAAGAACCTTTTTTATGTTCATTATTCCTTTTATATCACTTATTACCATGTTATGAACATTATGTAATTATTTAAGTTAATAACGGTCGTTTTGTCGATCTTTGGTACTTGAGTCAATAATAAACATCATATAATTACAAGTAGTTTATGTGGTAGAATATCCATTATCTACAGAATTATATTCATGATTTAGATGTCATATATATCATATATATCCAGTATATACATTCATTCATAATATTACGTAACATTTAGAGGTAAGAAATGAAATGCACCGTTCATGGAGACGGTAAGCCGTACGTACGCATGAACGCTACTTTCATTCCTATTTCATATTTAATGGAATTAAATCATAATTATATAAAGGAATAATATAGTTATAGTATAATATCATATATAATATCATTTACTCCATCCTTTATACATCCCACATATGACATTAACGATTCACATCACTTTGAGGGGGCGGTAGTCCGCACTTCCTAAAATGAAATTATCGCATTTACCCATAATGGAAATCATAAAGTATGCCAGAAATGAGAAATACAGAAGCATAAGGAAAACATAAACATAATATATATTTCATATATGAAAATAGTGTCATCAAAATGGCCACCATTATAGGTGTTAAAAGAATTTGAACAATCATCGTTTCGTGAGGCAGTATTTCACCACCCACAGAAACAGTATGTTCTTTAACCATTAGACGAAGTTGTGTGTAAGTTTAAACTAAATCCTTGTCATAACAAAATCCTAGTATATTTTATATACTGGTGTTCTAACAAAATAAAGGAATGAAAAGAGTTTAAGGGGTTGGAGAAGCAAAATAAAACAAAACAACATTAGAGAAGACATTACCTAAAAAATCGGGTAACTCTTTTTGATTTGAGTCAAAGGCTTCGTTGGGAAGAATTATGCCCAAAGTCAGGATTCTAGGAGTAAGTGAGGGATGTTTGGAGAGTATTTGGGCAGATTTTGGCCGAGCCAAATGGCTTGAAGGTGTGAATAAGGTGGGAGTGGTGGGGGCCTTTTATAAGTGGAGAGGAGGGGCACTTTTGGAAAGTAATGAAATGTTATTCTATTATACAATGATTTTCAGATTCTAAAGGTCCCAAACTTGTATAATTAGAGGCTAAGGTGATAAGGGTTCGAAATATCCTCATCCAATAGGCTTTGGGCAAGTGTAAGCCTTGGATGTTACATTATCTTCTCATTTTATTTTAATCGTTAAATAATGAGGTCATCGCTGCATCATCATGATGTCATAAATAATTTAATTTATTTAATGTCTAAAAATTATAAAAAAAATACTATGATGTAGTAAATCTTTGTATCTTTCCAATTAATATTTATAATAAAAAATATGACTTGTATAACCCCATGTAAAAATTGTTTTAGTAAAACATTTCATGTTTGTGTTATTTTTTACTTTAACATTAAATAAAAGGTATTTATGTCATTTTCTAACTAAAGTGGCTCCATGAGGTCCCCAAGTTGACCCATGGATTGTATTGGTCGGCCAGGACTCATCCAATAGGATTAGGACAAGTGTCAAGCTCATCTCATATTATTAAAACATTATTTTTACCTTAAACTATACTAATTACCTCTAATCGCGATTAAGAAGTTAAAAGTTACTATTCAGCAAAAAATTATTTTATTCTCATTGAACCACATTTTACTTCTTAATTAAAACCATGTATGTCGGATTTTTGAAAATCAAATCACAGAAGTGGTAATATTTCATTTAAACGAAAAATCAGTTATTTAACTACCACTTAGTGGTTTCACTATTCATCAAAAATTGAAGTTTTTCAGAACAATGCCAAACTTTCACCCTAAGAAATAATTGATATTCCAAATTCAAAAATGATGTCTATTTTATGAAATTCCAAACATATAATTTTCATTAATTAATTTTATAATTAATTCCCGTTGTCACAACAAATTGCGTGTTTTTAAGAAACAATTTATATCAAAAGATTGACAATTGTTTATGTCCAATTTAAAAGTGAAATAAATTTTAATGACCACCATTGGATAAAATGGTCAAAATATATTCTAATTATACTTTAAACCCACTCAATAGTATAACTTATCACTATAAATTATTTTTATTAAAAAAAATTTGTTTTAAGTATTTTTCACTATTCATAAAATTTTTGAAGTTCTCAGAAAATTACAAAAAATTCAACATAGGCTAATTTCAATATTAGGAAAACAAAAATGAAGTCCATTTTGAAATATAAAATTTTTATAAATTTAAAAAGTGGTTATTACTATTCATAATGGATACTTTGATTAGTTACAGTGTGTTAGAACTCGATGTTGCGTACAATGCAAGCTATTACATTATTGAATGAGAAGCGTATCATGGAATCTCGGGCTGTTACATTCTCCCATCCTTCAATAAATTGCATCCTCGCAATTTGAAATTGTTCTTTGTAAATAAAAGGATGAAAAGAGAAAATACCTTTGTGTAAAACCCACATCGGAAATAAGATTAATAAAATTTAGCCTTAATAAGAGGGAAAGGGAAATGAAAAAGTCACCACCCAATTATGATCTCGATTAGCAGAACATTGGTGGCAATTAAAGACATATAATTGGAGGAAAACGTAAATATTTGTAGGGAGTGATTGAGGTCATCAATCACAATCAACTGTAAAATTTAGGGCCTCAAATACATCAATCTATGTTGATTTAAAATATCATCAGTTCAACAAGTCATAAGGTATTAGGATAACACATTTTTTTGTTTTAATAGCCCTTTACTAAAGTTTAAGAATTAATTTATTCATTGAATACGAGATAGGTATGTATATATTTATGCTTGACAATTAGAGTTTCAACCTTCAACTCATCTTTCACTCAAAATGATAATAGAACTCAAAAATATTATACTTATCCTAATTGTATAAGGTTCCAAATGTTAACACATACCATTTAGATTAGTAAAATTATTTTGTAATAACTAGGGACTTCCTGTAGGCTAGTGGTATGAAATAAAGGCATGTCGCAATATGATTGTGGGTTCGATTCCTGCAGCTTTGTCCGACGCGACGGGTTATGCCCCACCCTGCAGGTTGTCCTTTTCCTAAAACTATAGTATTATAATATTGAAAAATAATCTTCATAAATTTTTAACCTTAAACAATACTATCCAAAGATCAACATAATCCACTCTAACCTTTATAGTTATCCAAAATACCTCTGTCCAGACTTTCTCTAAAAGGTCTCTTAATTCCAAAATCAATTTATCAGATTCCCCAAACAAAGTAAAGTTTCTCTTATTTTCACATACTAAAAATATAATTACCTTCATCATATTAAAACCTTACTGAAATCAACAAGTACTGCAGTAAAATCCTTATATATATATATATCACATTATTATAATAACCAGAATATAATCCATGAGTCCAAATGCACCAATACATTAATTATTTTTCTTCAACTATAGTAACAACATAAGATTGTCCTTGATCCCTTGGCCTTTTCTGAGGTATGTTTCCCTGACGCTTAGGGAATTCATTTGCATAATGCCCCATTTCCCTACAATTGTAGCATTCAAAATTGATAGCCTCTTTCTTTCCCTTGCAATCACGCGCCTGGTGACCTTTTTCCCCACATTTATAAAAAACTCACATTCCTTTTAGACAAGTACCAGGGTGATTCTTCCAAAAATTATCACATAATGGAAAATCCTTCTTTCCCTTTTTCCCTTTATCTGTCTCTTGTTCCACCATTCTCTTCTTCTCTTGCTTTACTTTGTTGTCATAAGTCTTAGAGAATTCCTTTTCTGTCTTGATAGCACATGAGACAATATCTTCGTATGTTGAGAATGATTGTGATACTAAAGCTCGACGGAGAAATGGTTTTAACCCATCAAAGAAACGATCAATCTTACCTCTTGGGTTACGTATATAATCTGTAGCATACCTCGCTAACCTTGTAAAGTTGGCCTCATACTTTGCGACATTCTCATCCTCCTTTTGTTTCAGACTCAGAAATTGTCTTTCCATATCTGCTCTAGGGTCATGAGGAAAGTATTTTTCTAAGAAAAGATCTTTGAACTCCCTCCATTCCATATTCGATATGTCATCATCTTCCTTTGTGTTTTGAATCAATGACCACCATTGATCAGCATCTCCAGTGAGGTGGAAAACTGCCATGATAACCTTTTCCCTTTCACTACTCCCCAAGGCGTGGAATATTTTCTCTAAGGATTTTATCCATTGCTCAGCTACTAATGGATTTGTACCCCCATTAAATGTTGGTGGTTGTTGCCTCATGAAGCGGTCTAACATTGATCCTCCATGTTGCAGATCAGGGTGGTCCATACGAGTAAGGTTATTATTCATAACCTGAGTGAGTTGTCCCAGTATGGTAATAAGTTGATCAGCACCAGTTGTATCTCCAGCTCCACAATAATTATCTTGAGCAGGAGGGCAATCCCTACACGGAGTGCGTGCATTGATACGGTTTCCATTCCTTCCACTAGGCGCCATTTCTAAACAATGGCATAAACTATATTAGTTTATAAATCAAAATATCTAATTCCATTCTTGTAAGATACTTAACATAAATTGAAATATTTATGGATATAATCCATAAAAATGTTTTCTTTGAGGAAGTATATACTCATAACCCTTCATAGTGGTTTATAAAGAAAATGAGAATTTTCCAAAGCATATCCCCCGGGAGTGTCGTAACCAAGAGTGCAGCAAGCCCCGTTGTCGTGCACCAGTTCCCGTTCAAGTCTAGCTCAAAGCGGTGTTTTCGGGTTTTACCCCTAGGTACATCTGTGCCAGAGCCGCCTCTACTTGCTCGTATCCAGACAGGGACATATTGCTCGGAAAACTCACAAAATCTCTATAATACCAAAACTATAGGAAGTTCTTCTATACTAATCCTTAAAGTCTATCTTCGGGCTATGTGCTCTACTCAGAGTTTATCTAAATCTAACTTCCAAGGTTAGTACTAAACGGCCTCTGATACCAACTGTAACGCCCCGACCCCAGCTACCCAGAGTCGGTGCATTACATCATAACATTGTAATGATCACAAAATATCAAGTCTCGAATGACCGATTAGTTTAGTAGCCTTGGAAACACTAGATACATTCATAAATGTTACATTACATCATAAAGTGAAAAAATATTAAGAAAGTATTCATAGTCCACACTCATATCCTCTTCTGACTATCCTTGCAGGTCATTCATAAAATACTTCTTCACATCCTGGAAAAAATTAAAACATTGAAAGGGGTGAGCTCAGATGCTCAGTAGGGATAACAATATTGCGGAAGCTTTCATAAATAAACATAAACAATTAAGGAAATGTATAACTAAAATAAAAGCCTTTTAATCATGAACATCAACATAATATGGAAAATGTAAAATGAGATAATGCCATTTACTTCTTCACATTGATATTATACTGGTCGAATAATCACATGCAATATCAATAACCACTTTCATAATGATGGAATGCATAATTCCATACATTCTGAAACATTTTGTCAAGGCCTCGGCCAAGACGTCTAAAATGATTAAGGCCTCTGCCAAAATCACAAATCAAATGGGTAAAGGGCCTCAGCCAATTCCACGTCTAGTTGTCTCATGAGACCTACCGATGCATCGAGGAGCAATAGCGGGCTCCACCCATCACTTGTTAAGTCCAATGCATTCCTCATATGAATAGGTTTAAACATATCATAAACCATAACATAATCGTATCACATAAAACATGCATAAACGAAACATAACAATTCCACATTTCAATCACAAGATATCAATACAGCACATTGATATAATAAAAACGCTTTCAAAACCATTTTGAATACCAAAATAAAAGAAAGTTAAAACTTTCTATTTATTTTTCATTAAAAAAATGATGGCTTGTAGAGGAAGCCGAAACTAAAATAATGGTCACGACGGCGGAGAAGTCATTGTCGCCGCATAAGTACGGAAATAAAAACATTCTCTTTTTGTCGTTTAGTAAAACGCTTCGTATAAAAAAGATTCCTTTTGAATAAACGTAAAAGTCAAAGGGGTTTATACACCGTATAAAAGAAAGATGTGTATAAAACCAAATATGCCTCACTGAAAGGAGATTGAGACGATGTCCTTAAAAAGATCAGTTTTAAAATAAAATAGATCTATTATGTGTATTCACTATAGGTAAACATAAATAATACAAAATAAGAAATAATAATATCATGACATAATTTGATAGTAGGAGATTAACCCAAATAATGGAAGTTGGGTTAAGAAATTCCCTTACCTTGCGTCTTGTCCTGAATCGACCATTCTTTAACCTCCTGAATAATAAACTAGAGTTAATTTCTATTTACTTAAGATCCTTTTTTATGTTCATTATTCCTTTTATATCACTTATTACCATGGTATGAACATTATGTAATTATTTAAGTTAATAACGGTCATTTTGTCGATCTTTGGTACTTGAGTCAACAATAAACTTCTTATAATTACAAGTTGTTTATGTGGTAGAATATCCATTATCTGCAGAATTATATTCATGATTTAGATGTCATATATATCATATATATCCAGTATATACATTCATTCATAATATTACGTAACATTTAGAGGTAAGAAATGAAATGCACCGTTCATGGAGATGGTAAGTCGTACGTACGCATGAACGCTACGTTCATTTCTATTTCGTATTTAATGGAATGAAATCATAATTATATAAAGGTATAATATAGTTCCAGTATAATATCATATATAATATCATTTACTCTATCCTTTATACATCCCACGTAGGGCATTAACGATTCACATCACTTTGAGGGGGAGGTAGTCCGCACTTCCTAAAATGAAATTATCGCGTTTACCCATAATGGAAATCATAAAGTATGCCATAAATGAGAAATACAGAAGCATAAGGAAAACTTAAACATAATATATATATCATATATGAAAATATTTTCATCAAAATGGCCACCATTATAGGTGTTAAAAGAATTTGAACAATCATCGTTTCGTGAGGCAGTATTTCGCCACCCACAGAAACAGTATGTTCTTTAACCATTAGACGAAGGTGTGTGTAAGTGTAAACTAAATACTTATCATAAAAACATCATAGTATATTTTAGATACTGGTTTTGTTACAATATAAAGGAATGAAAAGAGTTTAAGGGGTTGGAGAAGCAAAATAAAACAAAACAACATTAGAGAACACATTACCTAAAAAATCGGGTAATTCTTTTTGATTTGAGACAAAAGATTCCTTGGGAAGAATTCTGCCCAAAGTGAGGCTTATAGGAGTAATTTAGGGATGTTGGGAGAGTATTTTGGCAGAGGTTGGCCGAACAAAATGGCTTGAAGGTGTGAATAAGGTGGGAGTGGTGGGGGCCTTTTATAAGTGGAGAGGAGGGGCACTTTTGGAAAGTAATGAAATGTTATTCTATTATACAATGATTTTCGGATTCTAAAGGTCCCAAACTTGTATAATTAGAGGATAAGGTGATAAGGGTTCGAAATCCCCTCATCCAATAGGCTTTGGACAAGTGTAAGCCTTGGATTTTACATTATCTTCTCATTTTATTTAAATCGTTAAATAATGAGGTCATCGCTGCATCATCATTATGTCATAAATAATTTAATTTATTTAATGTCTAAAAATTATAAAAAAATACTATGATGTACGAAATCTTTTTATCTTTCCAATGAATATTTATAATCTAAAATATGACTTTTATAACCCCATGTAAAAATTGTTTTAGTAAAACATTTTATGTTTGTGTCATTTTTTACTTTAACATTAAATAAAAGGTATTTATGTCATTTTCCAACTAAAGTGGCTCCATGGGGTCCCCAAGTTGACCCATGGGTTGTCTTGGTCGGCAATGACTCATCCAATAGTAGTAGGACAAGTGTCAATCTCATCTCATATTATTAAAACATTATTTTTACCTTAAACTATACTAATTACCTCTAATCGCGATTAAGAACTTAAAAGTTACTATTCACCAAAAAATTATTTTAATCTCATTGAACCACATTTTACTTCTTAATGAAAACCATGTATGTCAGATTTTTGAAAATCAAATCACAGAAGTGGTAATATTTCATTTAAACGAAAAATCAGTTATTTAACTACCACTTAGTGGTTTCACTATTCATAAAAAATTGAAGTTTTTCAGAACAATGCCAAAATTTCACCCTAAGCTATAATTGATATTCCGAATTCAAAAATGATGTCTATTTTATGAAATTCCAAACATATAATTTTCATTAATTAATTTTATAATTAATTCCCGCTGTCACAACAAATAGAGTGTTTTTAAGAAACAATTTATATCAAAAGATTGACAATTGTTTATGTCCAATTTCAAAGTAAAATTAATTCTAATGACCACCATTGGATAAAATGGTAAAAATATATTCTAATTATACTTTAAAACCACTCAATAGTATAACTTATCACTATAAATTATTTTGATTAAAAAAAGTTGTTTTATGTATTTTTCACTATTCATTAAAATTTTGAAGTTCTCAGAAAATTACAAAAAATTCAACCTAGGCTAATTTCAATAGTAGGAATACAAAAATGAAGTCCATTTTGAAATATAAAATTTATATAAAATTAAAAAGTGGTTATTACTATTTATAACGGTTACTTTGATTAGTTGCAGTGTGTTAGAACTCGATGTTGCGTACAATGCAAGCTATTACATTATTGAATGAGAAGCGTATCATGGAAGCTCGGGGTGTTACATACCGGAGCTTCCCCCATTATTATCAAACCGTTATATCATGATATTAATATCTATTAGCACATAAAAACATCATTTATGGTCATAATCAACTCAAAAATGTATCTACACTTATTTTCACCTCTTAATGTACACGATTATTCCTTTAGAATTTCAATAAAACAACATTGAAAAAATTAACATGGATTTACACGAAAAATCCCATTAAAATTCCACATTCAAAACCATATTCATACCCATGTCCACCAAAAAAAAATTAGTAACACTTTTTTTTAAATCTATAACATGATCTATAAAACAAATCCAAAAGGTATGACTTGAAATAGACAGGAATCAAACCCAATTTAACACAGAATTGGAACTTAAAAATCATTTACATAACAAAAATCACCAAAAACAGATTTTTTTGCAAGTATAATGACTAATAAGTTTTCTAAAAACAAGAAATTCTGAAATTACAACTCATATATAAATTATTAACCATGTAATCACTTACCAAAAAATGAAGGCCCACAAATCATTGTGCGAAAATCCAACCGCACAACTGCCACACATCAAGGAAAGTAGAACATACCTAAAACCATAATATTGTACAAAAAACAGTGCTTAAAACATAGGAACTAAACCTTAACATATAGAAACTAGAAATATCAAGAATAGGTGAATAAATCATAAATAGATGAATGAAAATCATAGATATAATCACTTACTTGTAAATAGATTGATGTTTCCCCATCAATATCCAACTCAAAAATGAGTTCCAAAATAGTTTTGGGGAGCTTGGGAGGCTTCCCTAGATAAAATGGTCAAATGGGGGAAGAAAAGGGAGAGTATGGATGTATAAATAACGTGAAAACATGTAATTATGAAATTAATGACCTATACAAGGTCGCACGGTTTCCTAGCCCTGATTAGAAAACTGTGCGCCCAAACCATGCTCCCCCTTCTGTCCACTCAAAAAGTGTCCAGACTCCTTCAAATTTGGGGGGATCCAAGGGGGAAGCCTTTGTTGGAACTATAAACCATCTATAAGTTTAAATAATACACAAATTAAAACTACTAGTCAATCCCATTATTAATCCAACCTAATGGTAAAAACCGCCCCAAAAACATACCCCACAAGGGGTTCCGCTATAAGATTCAAAAATACAACTCTAATCCACCCTAACCAATGACCATAAATTTCACAAAATTGGAGAAAAAATACATTAAAACAACCCCATGGAATTTTTATAGATCAAAAATAAAATAGACACCAAAAATTTGAACCTGAAACACCTGGAAACCGAGAGGAGGCTAATAACCGAAAGAGGATTTAAAATAACGCATGGAATTAAAATTATGGGAGTGACATGGATCCATAAATATATTCTTTTAGTTTTAATTTCAAAATGGAAGAAATTATTTATTCCTGGCATGCTGACATATGATTTCTTCATTCCTTTTTTATTTTATAAAATAGTGGGAACCAGAATAAACCCTGCCAATAACCAATGTGAGGGAAAATTCCATGACTTCTCAAATGACATCTCCAATTCATTGGGTGATGGAGTTAAAAAATTCATTGAAATTATTTATCAACAATCTCAGGTTATGAAAAAAACACGAATAATTTGGAATATACAGTGTCACCTAAGAGGGAGCAACTGGTTATCGAGTATTTTATGTGGTAATGAAAAGCAATGTTCATTGGAACTTTTGGTCCACTAGTTGCGGAAAAATTGGTCAACTTCATAGAGAACATCATTTATATTCATCACTAGTCTAAGAGAGAGACGTTGACCCTAGTAGTTTATCGTCTCGATGAAGAGTTCGAACAATGGTGGTCTTTTATTAATAAGATGAATCTGAGAGAATAAATTAAAGAGATGATGTGGCAAGACATTAAAATAATTTTCCACACAAGTATTTATCTTTAAATTCTCATAGAATAATGTAGAGAGAAAACACAAAGCTAAAGAAAAATGATTGATAATATGTCACAACCTACGAAGGGAATTTCACATGTCGTGAAAGGTGGGATTTAGGATTTGTTATCAACAATGATAGAAAAATTGATAGATTCATTAGTGGATTAAAACCACAAATTTTATGGGATCATGAAATTAAGGAATATTAGAGTCATGATGATGTTGTTCAATGTGATCTGAAAGTGTAAATTTAGTACGTAGAATGGTCCCATGGTTATGGTGATATGATAAAAAATATCAAGATTCATGATGAAGGATCTAATGAGAATGGAGAAATCAAAACTCAACCACTCACTTGTAAAAAATGTGGGGAAAAAATAATTTATTAAAATGTATAATGGAATTCTTAATGTCTGGGAAATATGTCCACAATTATATTGAATGTTGAAAAGAAATGAGAATGAAAGAGAATGTGGTGGAGAAAAAGAGAGCACCACCCCATGTTGAATTCCACGACTATATGGAGCGATGGCACTATGTAAGACAGTGCACTAAACCTCAATTCCTAAACAGTAATCAGCATATATAGCCACCAAATATAATAGAACAACAGAAGTCTTATTTGATCACTACAACGAAAGTGGAGAATTAAAATGAAGTAACTCAATGTATCTTTCATATTCAATCAATAATAGAAATGTATTAATTTATTATTATTCTACACATTCTTATAAATCATAAATTTCATCTATTATTATTGAATTCAAGCCCTAAAATATCAATTTTAATATATATGTATGATTAGTAAGTGGTTCAGTGATTGCAACACAAGTGTTGTACTATTCTATTGTTGGCATATGATTGATGATTCTTCTAATGAATCTCATAATTCATCCCTCGGTGGAATTAAATTTTATTATTGGGATGGATGGACCCTTTTTATATATAGTATATATCATCTATTAGGAAATGGAAATATCTTTTCAAATACCAAACCATCCCATGTTCCCCTAAAAATGGATGGATGGTAATGAGACTCTATGAAAAATCCATCAAAGGTGTGGTTGTTTCATCCCTATGAAGAAGCATACCTCTCTCAATAATTGATTCAAAGGATATTATCCACCTATGGTAAATGTACATCGTGAGAGAATACAGGGATGTATTTCCCATAGTGTTACCAGGACATCCCCCAAATCATGCGGTAGAGTTCTCCATAGAACTGACTCTTATAGATACTCCTATCTCAATGTGTCCCTACTAGATGGATACAAATTAAGTGTATGAGTTAAATAAACAACTATAAGAGAATTTGGATAAGGGGTTTAGATGACCTAATGAATCACCATTGGGTAAAATAGTACTCTTTGTGAAAAATGATTTACAGATCCATGTGGTTCTATGTCGACTATCAAGAACTCCACAATTTCACCATAAAGAACAAGAATCATATCACAAGGATTTACAACTTGTTTGATCGTATATAAGGATCTCAATACTTATCAATGGTTGATATCTCATCTAGATATAATCAAATAAAGTTTAATAAGGAATAATGTAATATGATTGCCTTCTATACAAGATATGGGAACTATGATTTTTTAGTGATCCCTATTGGACTAAATAATTCCCCTTCAATGTTCATCAATTTGATGAATATTGTCATTATAAATTTCCTAGAAAAGTTTTGGGCAGTGTTTATTGATGATATTATCATCTAATCTATGACCAAGGTGGAGCATGAAGAACATATTTGTCTTGTGTTATTGAAATTTAGAAAGAATAAGTTGTATGAATAGATTACCATGTGAAATATTTTGATGAAGAAAGCCACCTACCTAGGACATGCGATCATAAGTTGGGGAATTTTTGTGGACCCTCAAAAACAAAGGCAACTGAGTAATGGCATAGACCCTACAGTTTCACTGAAATCCACAGTTTTCTTAGCTTAGAAAGGTACTATATATGTTTTTTGATAAATTTCTCTGGATTTTCAAGCCCATTAACTAAGTAAAAAATGAAATTGTGTTACATATGTCTAGATTAAAGAATGCGAGAAACGCTTCAAGGAGCTAAAGAGATTGATGATAACTGGACATGTACTCACGTTATCAAAAAGTTGATAATATATTATGATATATAGAGATGCTTCCAATACTGTATTGGTTTAAATACTCTTGACAAATGATAATGTGATAGCCTACGCCTCATGAAATTTGAAGATACATGAGAAGAACTACTTGACTTATAATCTTGAGATAGCCACTATGATTATTGTCTTGAAAATTTAGCATCACTACATCTATGGTAAATGTGAGATATATACACCAATAAAAAGAGTCTAAAGTACCTATTTTCACAAAAGGATCTCAACATGTGACAATGGATATTGTTAGAGATAAGAAAAGACTATGTTTCACTATTCACTATCATCCTGACAAGGAAAACAAGGAAGATGACGCTCATAGTATAAAATAACACGTTACTCAATCCTTGTTTTAGATTGAGAAGGACCCTATATTCATGGATATGAAAAGGATAGATTAGGAAATCATAATGTAAGGGAATACGTCCTTTCTTTCCCAAATGATCATGCAACCATCTATCAAGGAGAATATTAAGGAGGCACAATACGATGATTTGTAGTTCCAAAATAGGTTGAATGATGTAATGGAAGGAAATATATAATAGTTCCTTATCAACGATGAAGTTTTAATTTGGTTTGGAACAAGGATCTGTGTGCCTATATCACCCTAGTTAATAGAGGTTCTTTTGAACAATTAACATAGCTCAACATTCTCTATCTATCCTGGTAGCACCAAAATATACCGTAATCTTCGATAACACATCTTGTGGGATAAAATGAAGAAGGATATTTCTGAGTATTTCTCAATGTTCTTGATATGTTAGTATGTTAATGTAGAGGAATATATTTCCAATGGAATGATACAAAAATTCTATAAACCAATGTGGAAATTGGATAATGTCACTATGGACATTGCCACAGGTCTCCCGATGACATATAAATGAAATAATACAATATGTCTTTTAGTGGAAAGACTCACTGTGATTGCCCACATTATTGTTATTCAGGAGTATATCCCTCTTGAACTACATGCAATGATATATTTGAAAAAATTGATGGGACTACATGGGGTTCCCCAATTGATTTTCTCTGATCCTGATCCCTTGTTCCTATCTAAATTCTTAAGGAATCATCGATATACTGTGGGTACTAAAATTAATTTAAACAAGGCCTTCCACACATAAACTAATGGTCAATCTGAAATGACTATTTATGATCTCTACGATATTCTTATAACCTTATAACTAGAATTCAATGTTGGATGGGATCATCGTATCCCATTAAATGAGTTCTCATGAAACAATATCATACACATAAGTATTCAGATGGCTCCATATAAAGATATGTATGGAAAGCGATGTAGAACTCCATCCTGTTGGGACAAACTGGGAAAAAATGATACTTGGAAAAAATCATGTAAAATATCTGATATAGAATGTTGAAATCATACAAAAACTAACCAAAGATGCTAAGAGTTGGAAAATGTGAAATTCTGACAAAAGTCAAAGTGACATGGAGTTCAAAATTATAGATAATATATTTCTTCAAATATCACCATGTAAGAGAGTGTTAAAGTTTGGAAAGAAAGAGAAGATAACCCCATGGTATATTTGACCCATTTAGATCCTTGATTGCATAGAAATCATGGACTATCATCTTGAACTTCCACTAAATATGGAATAAGTTCGTGGTCTGTTTCTTGTATCACTCTGGAAGAATTAAATGCAAGATTCCTAACATGTAAGGAACCTAGAGGCGGTACAACTGGAAGATGATCTCTCTTTTAAAGAGTATCAACTAAAGGTTCTATAACATAGAGATAAATATCTACACAACAAGGAAACCCACCATATCAGTGTGTTGTTGAATAAATTTAAGTATGGAGAAGAAACATGGAAACAATGGATGTGATTAAGGATAAGTACAATCAACTGTTTATGAAATCTGAAATTTAGGTGGAGAAATTTCCAAGGGGGAGAATAATTTAATCAGACAATGTTTTATCGATGGAAATATCTTCTTATAATTATCTCAAACAGTATAATCTCAAAATATCAAATTAAGAAACACAATTCCACATCATTTTAAAATGAACTACTAAATTTTATATGACCATTAAACATAATTTTTCAAGTTATATTATTTGAATTTTGAAAATTTTACATACATGGTTGTGATCAGTAAGTTGTTCGGAGTCGAATATGACAAAAATAATTTTTGGTGAATAGTAGAAAACCTTTATGAATAGTAATGTTACCTGTATAAATAGTAATATGACCCTTATGAATAGTAATAATGCTAAGTGAATATGAAAAATACCAATGGTATTATAAATGAAATTTATTCATCCTATTGGTGAAAATATGATATAATTATATTATCATGTTAGTTTCTTTAGTGATGAATTTTTAATATTTAATTTAATAAAAATAATAGAAATTTTATTTTCATAAAATGTATTTATAAAATAGTATTTTTTTATGATTATATGATAATTTAATTTGACCTTAATTAAAATTTAAAAGTGTTATAAATGTAGTTTTAATTTTTAAATTTTTATTTTTCTTGTAAATTATGATTTTAATTTAAAATTAAGATTCTCCTATTTGGAAAATATTATTCATAAACTGGAATTCATTATTGGATTCTACATATTGATAAATTTTTAGTCTGATTCTTTTTTGTGTTTTAAATAATTAATGAATTTTTGGTGAATTGTAAAAAATGGAAATTTATGATAAATGCTAAATACATGAATTATTGAGTCTTGGATGATGTTTTTCTTATGTAAGAACCACTGGTTTAGAACTCACATACTCATGATAATGTATTTAGTAAGAAAATATTCACTATTACTTATCTTGTGGTGAAATAATAAATTAATGAATATAATATTTACAAAATCCCTCTCCCCTCCACTATAATTACCACCCCTCACAACCTCATCTCCTCACACCTATAAAGCCTTTTTTCTACACTAAATTATTCATAAACATCATACCAAGCTCCTCCACCACGTTCAGAATCCATTGGTATCATAAAATGTTCTAAACCTCTCCCCTAAAGAGGCTCACAAGGAAGATATATTCAAGAGGCAATTTCTCGATCACTTTTCATTCAATTTCGTTTAAAATTTATTATCATTTCTTCTCTTATCCCCATATAATCTTATAGAAATATCTTGATAACACTATTATGTTTGGTATGTTGGTATTATATCATCTTAATGGATGATTATTCATTATTCACATCCCTCTCAATCTCTTTTTTTTATAAATTAAATCTTCACAAATGAAGTGATAATTTACCTGTATAGTGGGAGATGAACATCCAGTATCAATCAACCCAATTAATTATGTCAATAAAATCATTAAATGTTCGAAAAAAGATATTAATTTTTTTAATCCCTAGTATGTTCCTGAAAAAACTTTTTTACATAATATTTAGTGATAAAATAAAAAATGTTTGTTTTGATCTATAAACTGCCCAAAATAACCTAAAATGATCATTATTAAATTTTATATAATGATTCATCATCATGGTATATAACAAAATTCCTTATAAGAACATTTAAACTCATTTAAGATCATTAGTAAAATTTAATATCAATTCTTTATGTTTATCCATGTTCTAGAGTAACATCCATTCATGTGTACAAGTGAACCATTGTTGAAAAAAATGATAAAAAAGCACTCCCAAAAAATGAATTTAAACTCAATAACTATTTAAAAGGACCATAATAGAACTGAATGAAACCATAACAAACCAAATTCCTGTAAAACTCTTATTTAATTGTAAATTAATGAATATAATGTCATTATACCTGGCATTTTTGTGAAGAATTCGTTTGGAAACAAGTTCCGGGTAATTCTCAAACCCAACTCTCTTTCCATGGGTTTTTCCTCTTTCACCCCACTTTCAGTATAGTTATTACATAAAAATAATTTAATCAATATTATATTATATTTTTTGGATATACATGCTTTCTACTAGAGTTTATGAAAAACCCAAAGTTTTCCAAAAGATCACTTCTTTTAAAACACCCGTTTACTTCTAACTCATGGTTGATGATTCTTACATCAAGTGTCTTATTTGCCATTTTACATGGGATACCAATGTTTTTGAATGTATTCTTGTGAGATGAATCCAATTTCTTTGCATTGGTTATTTTTTTTAATATTCATATCTCCCCTATGTGGCGTGCATGATAATTTAAACTTTATGATGTGATGAGTGCACCTGGAATTATATAAATCAATGTTAATGTTTTGAAGTGATAGGTGCACACATAACTATATTGATCTCCAGTAAATTGTATATGTTAAAAAAATCATGAGTAAAGTTAAATATGTGTTAACGTGACGCTATCATTACTCATAGCTACGTGTGGTAGTTAACCAATAAGACATCTATTTTCAATTTTTTTAAATTTCCTCACTCCATCCTATTATAAAATGCTTGCTATAATTATTATGATGATGATGTTTTAACTATTCTCACCACATGTAATATTTTTTAATGTTCTAATCTATCCGCTTACAATGCTTTTAGCTAACCCATTTTTTGATGTGAATCATTTGGTGATGAAATGAACTAAGGAAAGCTCAATGGCCAATATAAAGATACAAAATAATGAATAAAATAAAAGTTTATATTTATGATGTAAAAGTTATGTATGGTCTCAATTTTACTGATACACCAAACCTTTGGTTCCTCCTTGGGTAATTATTTTATATTGTTTATCATTAAAATGATGTAAAATTAATGTTAGAAAATGTAGGGTTGTTATAATAATCGTATCTTTTTTACAATTATAATGATTAATTTATTATTTATCTATAATAAAAAAAATATTTTCAAATATTATATGTTATTATATAGTTTTATTTCTTACCATTACATTATCTAAAATTTGATAATGACATTCGTTCATAAATGTGGACTTCCACCTCTTTGATGTGGTGCAATTAATTTTTATCACCACATCACATGGATGATATGAAAAAGAATTTTAGAAGAAATGATATGGAATTTGTGATGTAATTATAATTTTGTAATGATAGAATAATATTTAACAACCGTTTGACAAGATCATTGAATAATGGTATTGTTACTCATTTTTATGTAAGGGATGCCTTCACCATGATTTTAATGTAGTTAATTATTCATAACCATCATTATTTAATGGTTATAAAAGTATAATTCATGTTTAACACAATAACTCTATAAGGATTTTAATTCTATATAATATGGAATAATGACATCATTAACCATATCAATCTTTTTGAATCCATTTTGGACATATGAACTGAATATCATCAAAACTTCTAATGTTAATTTAGTTGATTGATTTATTATATAGATAATTATATTAACTAAAATAAATGTAGTAATAAACATCATAAATTAAATTATTGACCTATTTTTATTATTATGGATAAAAAATAATCCATTTGATAATTACTAATCATGGTTTGGGAAATTCGTTTAAAAATACTCTTTTAATGTTTCATTTAAAACTCACATTTTCTTCAATGTCCAAATTTTTAAATTTATTATATTAATGAATTTATATAGAAATAAATTAATATAATTACAATTTTACATTTAATTAGAATTTCATTTAATGATTTTTAAACATATTAATATTAATGAATGTTCTGAGTTACATTTCGGAATGAAAAATTGAATGTTCTATTTTAATATATTTTGTTGACAATGACTGTTCCATCCATAATAAATCTGATTTTTTATTGGATTCTGTTATATAAATCAATTTTTTATACATCTAAACCACATAATTATCTTTTTTATCTTAATTTTAGTTATGAAAATTGGTTTTTAAAGGCATGGAATATATTGATAAACAATAATTTTTTCATATGTGTTAAAAGAAATATTTTAATTTAGAGTATTTAATATATTATTTTACGGTTCTAGGTAATTGTTTTTGAAGATGGGGTATACTTTATAAATGGATGCAGTGATATTCAATTATGGATCACAAATTCGTTTCTTATTGGGTGTTATTTCATATATTATATTTTCTTTATGTTTTTAATGTAATTTACTATGATGTTTATTCTATGAATAATTGTGATGATTATTACACGTGTATCTATTATATTCACTCCAAGTGTAACAGTGATTCAAACACAATGTGTAACGGTGAGGGTTGGTACATTTGTAAGATAGAAATGAATATTATACCCAAAAAATATATTATATTTATAGATGATTTATATTTTAAAAGAAAAATTCGATATCACAATTTTTCTAATGAGATTATGTTTAAAGGAAAAAATATGATACTTTTTAAAGGTGAAAATTATAACTATCTAAAAACAAATTATGTGTTTCCATGATCAAAATAGACAACATTGAATTATATTGTTTCCTTTATTAGTCCTTTGGAAATGTTTTCTAAAAATATTTTGGAAGATAAGATTTTTTAATTGGTATGAAATGATTATTTTTGAACTGCAACGATGATAGTAAATATTTAAAATTTTCTAGGGAATCATAGAATAATAGAATCACTATTTATTTTTATAAAAGATGATAATATTGTGGTTCTCATCCAAATTTTAAAATGTTTTCACTATATATAATTATGATAATGTACCATGATGAGTTCTAGATAAGATTATTAATGATATTTTAGGAAAATAAACATTATTATACCATAAAAAACTTTTATTGGAAAGATAAAAACCATGTAGATGATTAAAAATTGTAATATGTGGTTTTTTATTTTAGAGTTATTAGATAATTGTCCAAAACACAATACTTATATTTCATAATTTATTAAGGTTATTACTGTTATAATGCAACTAAAAAATGTATCGAATTAGTTTTTATCATTAGAATTGAATTATTTCATAGTACTTGACTATTTTCGTCATGTTTTTTATTTTTTAAGAACAATTTTGTATAAATTATACTAGATTTTATAGGCATTTCTATATGACTTTTTTATGAACTTTTCTATTTAGATCAAGCCATATTTCTAGGAATTTACCAATAACTACTCATCTTCATCTTATTTTGTTGACACTGTTTTTACCTCTAATAATATATAAGTGATATATATTTCAATATTCAATCTTTCAATTATATATACTACCCTCTCTAATAATATTTCTTATTAACCTTAACATTATTTCATTTATGTTCATGTCATGGGATATCTTCCTTTATAACGATCTCTTTGTCTGATTTTTGCATATAATAATCATCATTTAGGACATTGTTGTTCTCTCTTAAATACATAATTAATACTTCTTAAAATAAAGACACATCTCCAGCTAAAAAATTTATAAAATTATTATTTTATTAATTATTGAAGACATTAATATAAATTATTTCAACTATTCTTTTGATATGATTTCTGAATCGTTTTTAAGATTTACTGTTTCAGTAGTTGTGTAAAAATATACAATAATCAAATGAAACACCATATCTCTCATGATACAAAAAATTATTCACAATGAATAATTTTATTTTAGATTAATTTGGATTCATAAAAGATTATATGTTGCATGGAACATTTCATATAAAATCATATTTTCTCCTAGGCTAATCATTTTTTAACTCAAACTATACATTAGAACCGATGAGGCTTCATTCCATAAATTAAAAAAATTCCAATTCTATCAAAAATTAATCCCTTTATTTTTACCATGTCATTACTCTATTAAATAAATGTATTTTATTTATGTCTCCTTAGTACTAAAATTTAAGTATTAATGATATTTTTTTCATTATAATGTTCATCTTTGTAGTTGTATATTTAGTCTCATTATCTAATTGTTGAATCTAATTCTTTCTTGTACATTCTTGTTATCCTCATCATTCAAATCATTTGATGTATTACAGTAGTACAACTTTTTTTCACATAAACATAGTACATCAAAAAAATACAATAATTTACTTCTCACCATAGGAACTTACTTAACTGATTAGAAAAGATATATTTTTGTGGAACAAATTTATCCGATTTTATCTTGCTTATTAATTTTACTAAAAGGGTTTATTAACACCTATCCCATCATTCATGATTAAAATATATTTTTTATATTTCAAATTAGTGAATAAATTTCTATGATATCTTTAAACTAGATTATATTCCATGTAACCTATTGATCTATTTCGACACTCCTGGGATTATATAAATTATTATGCACTTATAAAAGATATAGTATCTTATTTTCCCAGATTTCTACCTGGTATTGGTTCCTATTTGTTCTCACTGCTTATATATGTTTATTTTTATCATTTAAATTCATATTATACATTTTTCGTTGAATGTGAATTTCAAACCAAAGTCATGTTACCGAATTATTATCAATAATTTTTTTGTAGGCAATCCAAAAATAGATCATATGTTTTCATCAATTTAGAATCGTTAAAAAATGACTTATCTCTCCCATTGATCATGGAAGATATATCGTTTTAATACTATTAATTTCCCTCATTTAATTGTTTATTATTCTTATGTAGTTTCATATAAAAAATAATGTGTTTTTAATACCCACTATATTGAATAAAATGCTATTATTTAATGTATCAACCAATGATATCTAAAAAATAATAGAATTATTATTAATTTTAAAATAATTTTTATCGAATAATATTATAGAATACGTTGATATATATATAATTCTATTATAATCATATTTTGAAAAATATATAATATCCTATACTACTTCAACAAAAATAAAAAAACTCTTTCTCATAGGTATTGAAATATGTTTTATAGAAATCAATATTATCTCTCATCCATAAACCAAATTCCTACATATTTAAATATAATTTATAGATTAATATCTAGTGATAATGAAACTAAAAATATGTTTATAGAATTAGATTCATTTTTTATATGAATGATACATATATTTCAAAAATAATCATGTTATGATTTCTTTTCATCTTAGATAATATTTAGTGTCACATAAGAAATTTTTTGGATGAATTGTCTAGATAATAGAAACTTCATCAAATAGAATAAATTTATTTCAATATCCACATATATCATATAATTTTAATATCAATAAATATTAATGAGAAGTTCACAATGATTTAATACATCCTCATTTCAAATTTTTTGTGTTATATATTTTATGTCACATAATTTAATGATCCGTGGTTAAATTAATAAAACAATTAACTACATAATTTTTTTTTATAACTCATCACATCCTCAAATATTCTTATAACGCATTTAATAATTTATTAAAAATATTCTTCCAAAACCTAAGAAACCATAGTTCCTTATTTGAATCATATTTTGAAAACCCAAACCAACACTCTGAGAACTTTTGTTAGAAAAATATACATTACCTACTGTATTTAAATCAAACTGTGAAATCATAGACATAATCATCACATTAATATATCGAATTTAAAATAATTATATCACAAACATTCCCATGGAATTATAATTTTTTCTTTATAGAATTTGAATTGATAATTAATGAATACTTTATATGTCATTCTCAACTAATAAACAATTTTCCAAATACATTAGTAACAACATAATAAATAATAAGTCTTGAATAAATCACATAATTTCTCAACACAAGTTATTATCTTTGAGATTTATCGTGTGTAATACACATAATCAAAACTTTTTGAAATATAAACATATAGGTGGTGAGATCAAATGATCAGTAAGGGAAATTTATTTCATAATATTAAAAATTATTGACATTTTATTAATAATATGGTACAGATATATAAGGATCCAATAATGTCTAACAGTAGATCAAATTATATTGAAAAAATTCAATGGTTGTCAATATAAAGAAAAAAAGGAAAATTTTTAGAGATTTCATAGTAATAGAATATGTAAGGAATAAAAAAGTTTCCATCAATGTCCCAACCAAGATAGTTTTCATACTATCATTTTCATAGGGAAGAAATAATTATCTCTATCATGGATTCAATGATTAAATCATTCTTGCATTGGGTAGGAATAAATAAAATACCAATATAATTTTTTTCTAGAGATAGACCTATGAATTTATGAAATATAAAATCGCATCCTCTTGAATTCAATTTTTTTATCCATATAATTCACAATATTAATTATTATAATATCCACTTTTTTTATAATATAACTTCCATATAAATAAATAAACATCATTATTAATGTAAAAATATACTATATGTTAATACTTTCTAGTGAATAAATGCATATAATACATCCATAGAACAATGGTTGATGGTTAAATTATTTATAATTAACAACACATTGTAATCAATGAACATCTATTTTATAATAAAACAAATACTAAATTTCCATATTTACCTAAAAAAATATATGAACTAGAATTCAATGAATGCATCCTCATACATATAAAATACAGAGCATTAATTTGGGAAAAAAACCCTCAAGGCATCATTAAAGAATTTTTAATGTGACTGTGTTTGTTGACAAAGTGGACAATTGTGCTGTGATTGTTGGCAAAGAAATACAATTACATAAAAATTTGATGAAAATGGGGATTTCACAGTTGTATTTTGAGTTCATGAGAAGTGGTCAATGATCCATGTTTTATTCAAGAACGTCAAAAAAGGAATGGATTGTATAGAGGCGGTACAAAAAGCACAGATACATGGTGGTGCTGTTTTCCACTGTTGGCCAAATTTTTTGGCCTGAAAATCAACAAAGGAAGAAAAGTGTCTTTTGGAAAAGGGACCTGTGCACCGTTGAATTGAAGTATAATAAACATGAACTCCATATGTTTTTAGAGATTAGAGCATCAAAATATGGGAAAGGAAAGATGGCTACACAGGTATTGGTGTGGTCGTGCAGGTGACCTGCGCACCGTGAAGAGACTTGCGTGCTGATGCCTTGGATGCTTGAGAACTTGTGTGCCTATTGATTTTCAAAATCAGATGATCAAAATATGTCAAAGGAAATTGGGTTGCGTAGGTATTGGTTTGGTCGCACAAGTGACTTACAGGTGAAGAGACATGCACGCTGAGACTTGCACACTGAGAAGAGACATGCACGCCGCCGTGCATGGTGTTCAAAATGACTATAAATACAGGGCCACCCCACTTAATTTTAAATGAAGTTCAACACTTAGAAAAATCGGAGCTCCCGTCGCGCTGGTGTGGGGGTCGTGCAGGTGGTGTGTAGTCGCGCAGGTGGACTAGTGCACCAGTGTTTTAATTTCCGCGTCAGTTGGTAGTTGCACGCCAATGTTGGTTTGGGCGTCAAAGGAATTGAGTCACGCAGGTTTGGAGTTGCAAAAGATTGTTCCGAGAAAGTATTTGAGGTAGACTTTCACGCTTGTTGTGAATTTTGTGCAGATACTTGCGCGCCGGGTTAGACTTGTGCGCCAAGTAAGGTTGATTCATGGCGGTTATTTAGGGATGCGTGAAAGCTGGAAAATTGTCTTATACCTTCGGTGAAAAGTGATATTCATCAATGGGAGAAAGTTGGACTTCAATAAGGAATCCACATACAACAAAGGATATATTAATTAGAGATAATGAAGAGACCTACAAGTCTATAAACTTTGTGTTAATACTTTTAAGAGCATTGAGTGAAGGAAGAGGAAGAAGGTGATCCACTCCAATGGCAGTGAGCCAGAGAGAGAGAAACAGGGAGTGACCCCTAGGAAATCAGTGAGCTGACCCTAAACCTTGTAAAGGCAGTGAGCCTGGGACAGAGTGACTATTCACTAAACTTTTTATCCACATCTATGGAAGAATAGTGTAATTTGGTATGACCAGAAACTTGTCAGTGTATGCTCCTTGGGCGTAGCCCAATGAGGGTAAACCAAGTAAAAATCTATGTGTCTACCTGCTTACTTTCCTGCATTGCATTTAAAGCATCATCATCAGTTATAGAAGAAAATAATTGATCATAATAAACACACAAGTGAAAAAAGTGACCCTTGTAATAAAGATGTTAGGATCCATTGGGGTAGGAAAAACATTGAAAAAGAATATCTATACCCTGATTCACCCCCCTCTGGTGGTATATAGGCCCCTATTGGTCCAAACAATTGGTATGAGAGGGAAGGTTTCATTTATCAAATTTGTTTTCTCTGACTTGGTTTAGTCGATTGCTCATGTTAAAGATACAATCTGCTCTTATCTTATTGTTCCATGGAAAAGGGAAGAACATCAAAGATAAATCAGAATGCTGGAGGTATTACCCACTATGGAATTGTCAATAGAAAGAGTGTGATTCAGTTAAAGGAATCATGTAGTGAAAAGAATAATGGTTTATATGAATCATACTATGAAAATACATACTCATTCAATGATGCTGAATGAATGAGTGAAGATCCAGATTTTCCAAGTGATGTTGGAACCACTGATGATGAAGAAACACCAAGAAGTCGAAAAGTAAATGTTGTCCAAAAGACAATGGAATCAGATCAGAAATTGGATGAAGAGATAAAAAGTAAATATATTCGGATCCAAGCACTAGAAACTATGATCAACAATCTAAGAGGTTTGAATCAAAGGCATATTGATATAGATACCGATCTGAAGGAGAAAATTGATTCTCAAGATGAAGAACTGCTAAAGAGATCTGCAATGGTAAAAAAATCAAAATCTGGTGACAAGGGGAAGAATTTGAACACCGATGCAAAACCAGTAAATTTCAATGAAGTTTTTTTTCATAAATTATTTATGATTTTACAAGTATGCAGTTTCTGACGGAACTTGATTCTGTGGCCCGTTTTTCCCGAAATCAATTTCCAAAGTTTAGCTCGTATAGGTTCAATGAACTAACGAGAATTTTTTTCAATCTTTTGAACCGGTGCTCAGAATTGAATCCTGAGGGAACCGATGAATCCGCAACGCCGGTAATTGCTTAAGGGGACCTTTACCGAAGATGTGTTTTCTCCGGAGGAGATGTTAAAAACAAGTGGATTAAATAAAAAGTGAATAAATTTGTGGTTCAAATTTTATTTCATTTTCTAAGGTGGTTTTACCATACATGGGGGAGTTTGGGTGGGACCCAATAGCATCCTAACTACCCATGTGAGGATAAATGTAAGGTGGGTCCCACACGAGCCACAACATTTTCACATTCTAAAACCCCTTAACCCCCTTGGATTTAAATGTGTAACCCATCCACTCTCTCTCCCCCCTCTTAAATCTTTCCAACACACATTAAACAATTAATTGAACCACTTCTATTAGTTAATGAGTGTTTTGAATTCTTATATTTTGAAATGCAAGGAAAAAACAATTAAAATAAGGGGTGACCTCATTTTAATTTTGTTGGCTTGTTGTATGGGAAATTTGGAAGAGAGCCTTGTGTGAAGGAAGGAGGAATATCCTCCATAATTGAAAAACATCATCCCCTACATGATGAATGACACCTCTTTGACCTAGAGCACTGAATCCACGAAGATCAACGATTTGCAATCCTCTAATTCTCCTCGTTTCAAAATGAGGAGATGTCGCTTCTCCTCAGGCGCACTTGACGTCACCTTCTGATGACAATGAACGACACCACCTCTCAGAAGATCACGTCACGAGGTAGGGTTTATTATGGATCAAGTTGTAATCATCGTTCTTCGTTGCTTATGTATTAGCTTCTTGATATCGTCATAACGGGAGGATATCAGATCGCAAAAACACGGTCGATTGTCCTCCCATTTTCCTTGTTGATCATCATTAATGTTTGAGGCAAAGCTGGAGTAGTGTCATTGCACTGTGCGGGGATGAAGAGGACCACAACTGTGGTGTGTGGAGCTATCTCGCCGCGTCGGTGAGGCCGAAGAAGGCCTCGGCCAGGAGCGGGCCGTGACGGAGGGGCGCGGCGTCGTCACGTTGCGCCGGTGAGATGAGCCACGACAATAGGTCGTGACGGACCAGAAGGGGCGGTCGGCTGAGCCGGCCGACGACGTCTCCAGGAGACGGGACCCCATATGGGTCCCGCTGCAGCTCACAACCTACTGTCCAGAAAGGTCGGCCGTTACCCGGAAAACTGGGGGGTGTCACACCCCCCCCCTGACCTGTTGCTAAGGTGGACCCCACCATGTCCGTTGTTTCTGAAAACCGGGAGCCGCGCCACCTTGGAATCCTTCTTGGCCAGCTGCCGAGTCTCGACAGGCTTCCGAGCCAGGCTGCAGGCCCCGCGGGCCAGGCCATCCGCAGGCCACACGGGTCGGGCCAGCCGCATGCCACGCGGGCCGGGCCGGCTGCACCCCACAGAGATGGTCCGCACCCTCCCTTTCCAGACCCGTACCGGGGTCGGCTCGACCCGGTTCGGGCCGACCTAGGGGTTGGGCAGGGTCGGGCCGGGCCCAGACCCCCCACATCGGACCGTTTTTGTTCTTTCACTCATAACATGAACTACGACATCTGATAGATGCACGGTCAGTTGCATAGGAATCCTTGTAATGAGGTGGTCGTTTTGGTATATTACAGTAAAGGATTCGGTGATGTTTGGGTACAACCGGTTTGGTTCGAACCTGAAACCAACCTGGCCCTTGGAGTAGAAATGCTTATAACATAAGGACCGGACATCCGAATGGTGTTCCATCAATTACGTTGACAACAGTACTTGGATCCTACATGGGTTAGGCAACAAGGAAGACTGTACTTGGATCCTCTATGGGTTCGGTAGCAATGACGACTATACTTGGATCCTACGTGGGATCAGCAGCAATGGTCACTGTACATGGTTCCTACATGGGTTCGGAAGCGACGACTTCTGTACATGGATCCTATGTGGGTTCGGCAGGGGAGATGATTCAAAGGATACATCTATCATCTCCACCCTTCTTCGTGAGTTGTATACCTGTGTGAGCTGAGTCTTCTCTTTTAGTCGTTATCATCGTTATGATTGACTTGCTTTCTTGTGTGGACTAGGTTGTACTTGGGCTCATGAGTTGGAGCCAAACTGGGATTGATGACTTTGGTATATGTATGGACATATACCAAAGTAGAGTAGGTTGATACATTATGTTTGTATCGTTCCTTTGTTGTTTATTATTTGTGGATTCTGGGAGACCTTCGGGGGTCTAGGGGTCCCTATTGAGTATTGTATACTCAACCCTGCACGGGCTATGCCCGCACTACATTGTGCTGGATGCAGACGACATACAACACTGATCGAGGTGGTGACTTGTGGAGCGGGACGGTACCTGGAGGTGGACCACTTGGCGGGACGTACTCGGAGCATATGGCCAAACTCGAGGAGCTGAGGAGACCATCAGTACCCACCCTTCAGGTGGGATATCCGAAGGATGACTCAGAAGTTACTGGTTTACTTTACTTCAGTTGTTCTTTCTTTACTATAGTAATATACTTACAGTTGGGTTGGTATTCTGGCCCATTTGCTTTCCATCACTTACTTTTTTACTCAGTTTACTTAGTGTTTACATCATCTTGTGTACACTCTTGCATTTGATTACTTATATAATGGAAATTCCGTCCCTTTTTTCAGGATTTACGCCTTTGGTGCTAGTCGCCGGCCCCTGGCCTATAGAAGGCGGGCTTGGGGTAGTCATGACACGGGCCCTGAGGACGGGTCGTGACATTAGATGAGATTTAGAATTTGAAATCTAAAAATGATGATATTGCTACACAGCTATTTGAACTAGATAAGAATAATCAAAGGCTACAAAAATAGAATACATGTTGTTATGATTCTATTAAAAAATAAAAATTGAATGTGAAGGAGAAAAGTGACATTGTGTAAAAGCGTACATGTGAACTAGAATATGAGTTGAGTAGCGGGAAGAATCTTAAAAAAGAACTCAATTCTCAATTTGAATCAAGAAATAATAAGATTCAACAATTTGAGGAAGTGATAGAGAAATCCAAGAATGAATTGGAGATATCAAAGGATAGAGGAAAACCTAAGTTGAATGATGCACTACACTTAATATTGGATTGTCCTTCAGAAGGTGATGATAACATGAAAAGGAAGTATGATATTTATGAGGAGAAACAACAAAATATTTTCCCAGCTCAAAGACCATATAGTTTGGGAAAATCTGGCATTGGATTTGATAAATCCCCTTCCGTGCATGATAGAATGCAAGGCGTGAATAGTTCCACTAGTGTATAGAAACCTGTTGGTGCTAGACATAGGCCTAAGAGGACAGTTACAAAAAGAAGTGACAACATGTTCTATTTTTGCGGGATTCATGACCACACTTCAAGATTTTGTTCAGAGGCTCTGGAATACATTTCATGCTTTAAAAATAGAAACATTACTAAATCTGAGAATAAAAAGAAGCAGCACGAGAAATCAGAGAGAAGAGTCTCTCAAGGGAAAACATTCATCAGATGTTATTACTACGGAAGAAAGGGACATACAATGTGTATTTTTCAAAATTATCAGGAGCTGAATGTCAGAGGAAGAACACATGATATTTCAATATCTCGATAGAGAAATGATGAAATGATGTATTCTTTTGAGAGAAAATGTTTTTTATGTTCATATTATGGACATTTGGCAAGAAATTACAGCATGGAAAATGCTAGAAAGGAAAACGAACTCAAATGGAGATTCTTGACTCTAGTAATGATTAATGATAAATTATTCACTGGGAGAAAAGTGGTAAGGAGAATAATAGGCTTAGAGCCTCAGGGGAATCACATAGATCTGAATGAAAGGTGTATCAGTCACCTCCTCTGTCATACTGACAACCGCTCTCAACGAGATAATGTGAACAAACCTGGAATATTAAGGGGAGATCTACTCCAGCTATGATAAAGAAGAATGAATGTTCAATGGAGGACTCACTACTAGTGAAAAAGAGTGTGGTGAATTAGACATCTAATAAAATAATAATAAACAAATAATGAATTGATATATTCACATGTCGCATTCCACAGTGAAAATTGGAGCATGGTACAAGATCCTTACAATGGTAGAAGAGGCAAGGGAAGATGAAAAGTAGAGAGACTCCTACCCAGAGTGGGAATCAAGGGAAATGGAATTTTAGTGGAACATCAAAGACAGAGATATGTACTAGTGGTTTTAAGCCATAAATAGTGAGAAAAGACAAGCATTCATAATCTACATATCGGAAAAAGGCTTAGCATGTGGTTACTGAATTCATAGTCATATGGCTAGAGCAGTTGATGTTGGCAAGGCAGCTAGAAGAAGCAAAGAAAGAGTGTGATGCTCTGCATGAATGAATCAGTGGTTTGACCTGTTAGGATCAACCGCTATCCTCCTCTTGAGGATTCCAGAAGATTCTCATCTCCCTATGTATATGAATGATATTAACTGATGATTCATGTGTTTCAGGTTATAGGGAGATACGATTAAAGGGGAAGTGGCATCTATATATTCATAGTGAAAAGTGATATGTTCCAAAGTTTCAATTGCCACAAATCAGGTACAACAGGTGAAGATGAAAGGTAGAAACATAGAACAATAAGAAGTTATTGTGTTATTAACTTTTTCTCATGTTTCCTACACCGAGTTCCAACTCAATAGTCTTAGAGATTTTGTTAGTGGCTCAATTCTAAGTGGAAGTTGAGATTAGATGATGCAGGAGAAGAAGAATGATATGGTACTAAAATGTGGGCCTAACCTTGGGAAGTGTTTCATAGCGTTGGAGGATCATTTAATAACTAAATCAGATGCAAGAGCCATCAAAGAAATAATCGGATGACTCATCTCAGGTGTTTCCTATTTAGGGAAGAAAGAAACACAAGGAGAAGTAGCAATAATCATGCATCTCATGCTTATCTTTTTTGTTCTAACAAGTTGTATTAGATGACAGTTTTCAAGATACCAAGAAGCTGTGAGAGAGTATCAACAATGTTTCAAAAAGAAGATTAGAAAATTAGTTAAAAGAAATGATGTCATTGAATAGTGACACTTTTTTTGTTGAATGTGAGGAGGAGATTCCGGGAGAGAAGAAGTGGATGAAGTTGATTCAAAATAAGATATTGATGGTGAGTACGAGGATGTAAAATCTTTATATGAACAAAAGTCAAAGAGTCGATCTAAAATTGACCAGAAGAATATCATTGATGATTAGTCAGCTCTAGCTCAGTCAAGGAGAATAAAATCCCTGCATCAGCTATATTTTCATTACTAATGCAGCTGAAGATGAAAACTGGGATCATACCATGAATGAATAAATAAATTAGATTGAGAAGAATCAGATGTGGGAGATTGTTTCGAGGATAGAAGATAATAACTTCATCGTGACTAAATGGTTCTTTTAGAAGTAGATGAACGAAGGTGGCATAGTGATTTGAAACAAAGCATGACTAATGTGCAAAGGGTATTCCCAGATAGAGGGAATAGATGTTGATGAGACATTTGCACCGGTTGAAAAGCTGGAGACAATCAGATTATTCCTAGCCATTATTGTGCAACGGATGTTCAATGTCTTTCAGATGGATGTCAAATCTGCATTCATGAATTAGATTCTAGAGGAAGGACTTTATATCGAGAAATTAGATTTTTATCAATTTCATGAGGATGTGAACAATGTTTGTCAGCTGAAAAAGGAATTATATGGGTTGAAACAAGCACTGAGAGAATGGTATTCATTTATGAATCAATATTTGCGGAATCTCTAATTCAAATAAAGCATAGTGAAGGTGGTTTTTATAAATATGAATAGGATGTTATGATGTGATTTGGAATTGAAAATTCTAGGGAGAAGAAGACTCTAGGTGCTACCTGGATGAAATCATAAAAAGATAATAGTGTTGGGGAAGTTAATATCACTAAAATAAGGAAGATTATCAGCAGTTTTGATGTACATGACCACAACAAGTCATGATATTGTTTTTTCCACATGACAAGTAGCAATATATCAGAGTAATCACATGGAAATTCACAAGCTTTATGTGAACCGAATACTTCGGTATATCAAAAGAACTATGGATTTCGGTCTGATGTATAATGACAAATCTCAATCAAGTGTTATTGGGTTACACAGATACAGATTCAACCTGATTAGTAGATGATAAAAAATAAACGTCAGGTGGTGCATTCTATCTTGGTGGATTTTTTATTTCTTGGCTAAGCATGAAGAAATTTAGAATTTCATTGAGCACCGCAGAAGCTGGGTATATTATGGCCAGTCAAGCTTGCACACAGTTATTGTGGATGAAGCAGCAGTTTGAAGATATGGGAGTTGAAGTGATGTCTCCGATCAGAATTCAATGTGATAACTCACGTGCCATAATTCTTTGAAAAAATCTTTTCCATAACTCAAGGTCAAAGAACATTGAGATAAAGTATCATTTCATTAAGGAGAAGGTTTATTAAGGAATCGTGAAGTTGGATTATGTGCCTATAGAGCTACAGGTTGAAGACATTCTGACAAAGACCTTACCCAAGGAAGCCTTTGCGAGGCATCAACTATCTCTGGGAGTTCTGTCGACTCCCCAAAAATGAAAGAGTGTGGATGTTGAACAACCCCCTCTCAACGAGGTATGATGTGTTTTCCCCTAATGTGTGGATTTGTGTTCTCTACTCTATTACAGACTGCAAAAGAGTTACCTTTTGGTTCGTTGACACAGGGGGAGAAAATAGTGTTTTTTCAAGGGGTAGAAAATGTGGATATTTGAGAAATCATGAAAGATATAGGGAGAAGCTGATAGGTGCAGCAGCCAGATAGGGGGAGTATATTAAATTTGACAATTCTAGAAGTGATCGATCAAAGAATAGATATCACGACGGCTGGGGATTGTGATAAAAGAAGAAGAGTGGTGTTGGAGAGTGGTACGAATATTTCCAAAAATTTGTATCAGTTTTGTAACAATTGGTATCTGTTTGATGTCATCAGTGGGTGTCAGAGATTAAGTGATTCATTGATGAACATTTCATTTACTCTTGTTTCTCATGCCGAGCAATGATCATGTGGGCTTAGAGCATGTGTTGAGTAAATCCTTGATCGTTATCGGAATTGCAATAGGCAAATGGTGGCTGAAGAATTAATAATGTATCTTTTTATGGAAGAGTTTTCAAAATACCCAAAGGGGGAGATTGTTGGGAAAAAATCCCTCAAGGCATCATTGATGCATTATTGAGGTTATTGTGTTTTTTCACAAAGTGGACAACTGTGCTGTGATTGTTGAAAATGAAATACAATGACATAAAATTTGTTGACAAAGGGGATTTCATTATTGTATGTCGAGTTCGAGAGTCATGGTAAACGATCCATTTTTGATTCAAGAATGTCGACAAAGGAATGGATGATCTGGAGGCTGTACAAAAATACCAGATAGAAGGGACCTGCGCACCTTTGACTTGAAGTAGAAGAAAATTGTGTGCCCTATGTTTTTCAAGATTAGAGCATCAAAATATGGGAAAGGAAAGAAGGTCGCGTAGGTATTAATGTGGTCGCGTAGGTGACCTACGCGCCGTGAGGAGACCTGCGCGTCGATGCCTTGGATGCTTGAGAACTTGTGCGCCTGTAGTTTTTCAAGATGAAAATATCAAAATATGGAAAAGGAAAGAGAGTCGCATAGGTATCGGTTTAGTCACGCATGTGACTTGCAGGGGAAGAGACCTGCGCACCGATACTTGCGCATCGAGGGGAGACCAGCACGTTGTCGCGAAGGGTGTTCAAAATGCATATAAATATAGGACCCCCTCCTCATTTTCAATGATGTTCAACACTTAGAAAAATCAGAGATCCCATCGTGCTAGGGTGGTCGTCGCGCAGGTGGTGTGTTGTCTCGCAGTTGGACTTGCACGCCAGTGTTTGAAGTTACGCAGCAGTTGGTAGTTGCGCGCCAATATTGGTTAGGGTTTAAAAGGAATTGAGTCGCATATGTTTGGAGTTGCAGAAGATTGTGTCGCACAAGTAGTTGAGGTAGACTTGCATGCCCGTTGTGACTTTTTCGTCGATACTTGCATGCCAGGTTAGACTTGCACGCCAAGTAAAGTTGATTCATAGCAGTTATTCAGTGCTGCGTGAAAGCTGGAAGATTGCCTGATACCTTCGGAACAAATTGAAATTCATATATGGGTGAAATTTGGACTTCAACAGAGCATCCACATAAAACAAAGGATGTATTCATTAGAGATAATAAAGAGACCTAAAAGTCTATAAACTGTGAGTAGATCTTTTCCAGAGCTGTGAGTGAGGGAAGAGGATTAAGGTGATCCTCTCCACCGGCAGTGAGCCAGAGAGAGAGAAACATCGAGTGACCCTTGGGAAAGTATTGAGATGACCCTAAACCATGTAAAGGCATTGATCTTGGGAAAGAGTTACTGTTCTTGAACCTTGGTATCCACATCTAGTGAAGAATAATTGAAATTGGTACGAACGGCAACTTGTCGGTATATACTCTTTAGACGTAGCCCAGTGAGGGTGAAAAAAGTAAAAATATTTGTTTCTGTCTTCTTTCTTCCCTGTATTGCATTTAAAGCATCATCATTAGATAAAGAAGAAAATAAGTGATCATAATAAACACAAATGTGCAACCAAAGTGACCCTTGTAATAAAACGATCATAATCCCGTGGGGCAGGAAGAACTTTGAAAAAGAATATCCATGCCCTGATTCACCCCCCTCTCAGGGTATATAGGCCCCTATTAGTCCTAACACATTATTATATAGTTAGATCATTAATATTAAAAAATAGTTTTATTCCTGTGTATCGAGGTGAATTCGATTCTAATAATGTTCTAATAAATATTGTATTTGAAAAGTAATTGATTCTGATGAAGGATCATTCATATAACTATAGTTGATTCCGAATGATAAGGTAGGGATAAATTATTCTTCTATTAGAGATTTAAAAAAATATTTGCAATTAGGTGTAATGTATTATGAAATATAATCAGTTAATTGTTTAGGAATTATTAAGAACAATTTAAAATTCATCAAAATAATATAGTAACATATGATAAGTATTCACACCTAAAAAGAAGAGTCATCATATATTTCATTATAACAGATAAATAAATAATAATGTGTGAAATGAAATAATAAAGCAAAATTTTTAAAAAATAAGTATAGGATAATAAAATATTCGGATTTTAAAAATAGTGAAACCTCAAATTCACTATAAGGATTCCCCTTCAAAAAAATCCTTGATTGAAATTTACATCGATGAATAAGAACATAAGATCATAGTAGCATAATGTCTAAAAAGGTGGTTTACCATGAATTGGATTGTAAAATACTATAACATGAAATATATTCCATATAAATGAATTTTATATGGAAAAGGATACATCATATTAATTAAATAATGGTCCCCAATATCAAAAAAGTTAGAAAGAGTTAAATTTCCGAAAAAACCCCACTAATGTGTTCAATACTAAGTATAATGTTCTATAAATATTGTAAAAGTAACAAGAATATATTAATGTTACATTTTTAGAAAAATAGTTATATAAAATACAATTTAATAATTTTATTTATGATCATTTATTCTGAATATATTTTTTAGTTGCAGAATATTTTTACAATCTTGTGTTTGTCGCATTAATTATCTCACTTATACTATTTAACATGGAATTCATTGAACATTCCTTGATAAAATTTAATAATTAATAAATAATTATAGCTATAATAATGGTTTACACATATATTTTTTAAATATCTAATCTGATTCAATATTTTTTTAGTTATTTTTTGAGGAAATATAATATGTGTTAACTTATTTCGATAATATTTATGCTCAACTATGATAATTTAATATTGATATGTTTTTTTAACATAAACCATAAATAACCATGATAAAATTATTTTTTCATATTAAAATCTAATATTTTTAATATTTATTTTCCCATAGTCATCCATGGTTTATTTTTACAATAATGTTCAATTAGGTTGTAGACAGACCCAAAAATTACTATAAAAAATTATGATTATATATGTGGATTCATTTGGAAAGAAATATTTATTAATAAAAAATAGTGATATTCTTTTGATATATTTAACATATTGAAATATTTATTAATGGTGATAAATAAATTTTTAATGAAACTAGATGAAAATTATAAATGTCACTTCATCGAGGTTATAGTCCACCATATATAGGTTCATTGTTTTCACTTTCGAATTGTTGATATGGAAGAAAGGTGGGTTAAAATTTTCATATTCATGATCATTATTAAATTATATTTTTTACATATATTTGTTAATTTCATACTTATAACCATTGTAATGTGGTAGAAGTACAAAATGCATACTATCTTTTTTGGTGGCTATAGTCTGCAGCCACGCAAGATCGAGGATTATTTTTTTCTTGGATGACGGATAGGATTAAATTATGGTAGTTAAATTCATATAATATCAATTAAGATTTATAAATATATGAAAGTTTTTTTACTAAAATGTTTGGGATGAATTTAGGATATAAAATTTAAGAAGAAACCAATGAGGATTATGTTAGACTCACTTTGGGAAATTAAAAATTCTTGTGAATGTATTTTTTAAAATAAATGGATTAGGCTAATATATATTAACCAATCGAATTAATTCATTCATGGAAAATTGAGTAGAGAAATATTGAGCTTATTATCGATGAAATATATTTGGTTATGTGTAATTTTTAGATGAACTAAGTGATCCCCTATAACAAGTGATCAAAATGGATCTTTTTGGAACAATGATTATTTTGTATTAATTGATTAAAAAATTCATGTTTTTTAGTTAACATATTATTATAAAATAGATTTTGTGATGATATATAGAAAAGAAATCATCCAATAATAATTTCATTAATGTTATAATATTTTTTAATGTCCAATATATATATATACATAAATACATATACATATATATATATTACTTCTTCCTTTATTGTTTTATACTGTTTGAAGTAATATTCCAAAATATAATTTATAATAACAAAATATATCTAATGAAACAAACTATAAAATTATTATTTTATATATAATAATTTTCTTAGAATTTATTCCATTTAATTTATAAATATTAAGAAAATAACTGTTAAAATAAAATACATAAATCATAGATTGATAGTTTATTTTAGAATCATGACTTCATGTTTATTATGTTTTGCTATATTTAATTAGTATTGATTCTAAATATAATGATATATAATATATTTATATATAGGATTTAAATTAATACTATATCAATTTTTAAAAGGTATTAATTTATTTGAAATGATAAATATTAAAAGAAATATTAATAAGATGATTATTTGAAAATAATGTTATTTTAATTATAACAATTATTAACATTTATCATAGTAATATTATTCTAATTAATAAAGTATTCCATATTACCTGTAATGGCCCAGACCTCTCTGGTCCATTCCTTTGTTGAATTATGGTTTTTGAGGTGTTCTGGGATTTTAGGGTGTCCTTTTCCCAACACATTTCCAAATATTTAGATCTGTAAATAGTGATTCCAGAACAGCGAGGTTCCATCTTTAACTTCCATCCTTTAAATATATCCTTCACCTCTTGCATGAACTGTGTTTCCATACCATTGAGCTTCCATCCTTCACCTCCATCCTTCACATATATCCTTCACCTCTTGCACGAATAGTGTTTCCAGACCAGTGAGCTTCCATCCTTCACCCATATCTGTCACCTCTTACATGAATAGTGTTTCCAAACTAGCGAGGTTCCATCTTCACCTTTATTTCTTTTTCCAAATATTGAGTTATTGAACAGTGTTTCCTAACCAGTGAGGTTCTATCCTTCACTTTTATTTCCTTTACCTAATTTGGAGATGGTGAACAGTGTTTCCAGACCTGTGAGGTTCCATCCTTCACCTCTAACCTTCACCTTTATTTCCTTTGCCTAATTTTGAGTTAGTGAACAGTGTTTCTAGACCAGTAAGGTTCTATCCTTCACCTTTATTTCATTTACCAAATTTTGAGATGGTGATCAGTGTTTTAAGACAATTGAGGTTCCATCCGTCACCTCTTTCCTTCATCTTTATTTCCTTTGCCAAATTTTGAGTATGTGAACAGTGTTTCCAACTTCCAACAATTTCGCTCCTTTAACATTTCCTTTGATGTAAAATGCCTTTAAAGAATTATTTTAAGGTCTCTAAGGCCGATTCAAAGAACATAAATCTTGTATTAATTATTCTTATGTCTAGGGATGTTTTTACATGGTCAAAGCGTGTGGGTTAATGCGATCCGCTTTTAATGGGGAATTAAGCGTATCTTAAATCGTCGCTCCATTAAATCTTGAAAAGGGAAAATATATCATCCTCCTTTTTCATCCTCTTTGTTATAGTCTAAGAGACGCTAGAACCATTCAATCCTTCCCGTAGTAGTTTCACATTCAAACATTACTCCTCTGATCGATTTTGCTCGGTTTTTGGTGTGCCCAAGCAGTATCAATCAATAATTGATATAAGGTGTGATCTTTTGTCATCATTTTGGGTTCATATTCTTTTTTTCCTCCTTCCCTTTTTATTGAATTCTATCTCTATGTTCGTAATGGAATTTTCAGGGGTTTTCGTTGGTGCGGTCATACCATGTCATCCTTGTGTGGTTGTAGTTGTCGCGGGAGGAGGCTACCGTGATCCGTTGAATAGATCATTTGCATATTAAGAACATTAAGAACCTGTTTGAAGTAGGGGATTCATTGCTTCACTTTATTTTATGTGCAATTGTATGGTAAGAATGTTTAATACCACTAGATAACAATATAATTGACGTAATAAATATTTTAACTGGATAAATAAATTGATTTCAATTGTATGTCATTGCCTCATGTTTTTCTAGATAGTGATATATCTATTCTTGCATTAATTAGATATTTGTTCTAGATGGAAATCATTAAATAAAGTAAACTGGGATTAATTGATAATTATTGGCTAATGCTAAAGATGCATGAAAAGAAATCTGGTTCATGTTGTAATTTGATGTTAATAAAATCCATGCAGAAAGCATGTTTATTTATTTGTGATAACATACTGGATAGGTTTCCCGAATTTGGAACCAAAGATTAATAAATCGGTAAATCCAAGAAGGATTAATGAAATGGTGGTTGTTAAAAGAAAATTTCTTGTTGGTTTATGAGTTACCCTATTTTTGGTTTAAGGTTTGAGATCCCAATTGTGAAGATGTTTGTTTTACTGCTTCTTGTGTTTTAATTTGAGTCTCGACGGTTGTGGTGATATGTGGAGGCAAGGAGGCCCTTTTGGTTGTGGCAGCAGATGATGCATAGAGTGGTGAGATGGATCGGTTTATGCATGTTGGTGTCAGGGAGGACAGCAGGGATGACGGATGGGGATGGATGTGATTGTTGGATGCTTGTCAATTTTGATTGGTTGTTTATCTGCTTATGTTTTCTCCAATACTCAATTCAGCTGGTTTTACTTACCCTTCTTCTTAAAGAGACGAAGACACGCATGGTATGCCACGTGCTTTCCGTTGTTAGCTTCTCAAGGATGGAAGGGTATATGCTCTTGCTATATGTGGAAAGTATCAACCGGTAGTACATCTACTCACCGTGTTGAGACACCGTGTGTTTAGTAGCATTTAGTATGTTTATAGAATGCCCAAAAATGTGGGAAAGTATTTCTATAATGAATAATTTAATAAATGGGGTTAACCCATGGGGATGGGGTTTCTGGAATATAATGATGAGGTTGTGATTTCTGAAGGAATAGTTGACTTTGGGTGTGATGCTAAAGAAATTTAATATGGAACTATTCATAGTTAATTAATGTTTAAATAATTAATTAATGTATAGTGGAAATGATTAAAAGGGAATGAAATAATATAATAAAGCTCTTTAAATTGCTGTGTGCTTATAGGATACCTAGTCTTAGAAGTAGCAGCCCAGAGTCTGAGAGACGTTAGATGTAGTTGTGTCTAAGGATAGGTAATGCCCAAAGTGTGGTTGTGAGGTATAATATGTCATGTACTTTTTGTGTTTCTATACGCTACTCCACCCTTTTAGTATGGGAAACTGACACCTCGGGTATTCTGATCCCTGGGGGGTGTTTTCCCCAACATTCTGGTGGGAGGATGAATGGTTGACTACCTCATTTGTCCCCACTCTCTTCCCTTGGTAGATACTTGTGCTGTTAGGAACATCGGGTTTTCCCCCATATATGTATGTTGAGGTCTGTAATGGCTTGATGTTATTCACACACATGTATTCTAGATATAGTATCCAATGGACTACTATAGGTGTAACATGTATAGGATGTGATGGCTGGAGGATCCTTCCTCCGTGTATGGACTGTAATGGATTGAGGTAAAATACCCAACGTATGATACATGTTATGCGAGCTATGGTGGAACCCAGAACCTACCTAGTTACTTTTGTTTGTGAGGGTGTTGTGGTGATTCTCCCAGGTGTCTACAAGAAAGCCTTTGTGTTGCATGAGGGGCACATTGTGGTGCCTCACCCAGGTGTCTGCGGGTAAGCCTTTTTGGAGAGAGATGTTTAGGACGTGCGATGTTGGGGAAATGCGTAAAACCAGTCGGGATGTAGTAGCAGGGTACCCTTGATATTCATTACAATATGTCATATTCTTGTATGCTTTACTTGGTGAGAGTAGCCATGGTGAGGTTTGGAACATAGTATACTTGTTTAGGTGATTAATTAGTTTCACTTGTTTTTCACTGTGCTTTAGCATGCTCTCTTTACTTTTACACGAGAGGCTTCAGAGAGGATCCTACTGAGTATACTATTATACTCACCCTATGTATATCTAAACTGTTTTTCAGGTCACATGGAGTAGGTTGGAGATCAAGATGGTTTCTACTAGCTTGGGGTTGTAGGAGCTGTTCAGGCTAGTGGTTGCTGATGTTTTTACATTCTTTTGGGTACTTACAGTTTTTCCCTTTTAGTTTTAGTAAATTTTCATGGCATTTCATATGTGTAATTGGGATTTTGATTATATTGCAGTCTGAGTTGGAGTTGATTGGTGTCTATCTTATCTCTCTCTTCTGCATGTTTTATCATGGAGGGTAATGCCTCCCATTTGTGTGTTTATTATACCCTCAGTGGTAGTCTCCAACCCGGGGCCTACTGGAGGCGGGACTTCGGGGTCATTATCTTCCTTTTCAAATTTCCAACCCAGGAGGGGTACACATTGTGGGGGGGGGGGTCGTGAAAGAGAAATTTTATACACATAGGGTGAGTATAACAGTATACTCAGTAGGACCCTCCCCAAAGACTCTTTTTCAAAAGTAAAGAGAGCATGCTAATGCCCAGTGAACACAAAGTGAAACTAACTCGTCACCTAAACAGGTATACTAAGTTCCCAACCTCACCATGGAAACTCTCACAAAGTAACTCATACAAGAATATAACATATACTAAAGAATATCAATGGTACCCTGCTACTACTTCCCCACTGCTTTGCCGCTTTTCCCCAACGTCGCACGTCCTGATCATCTCTCAACAAAAAGTCTTGCCCGCAGACACACGGGGGAAGAACCACAGTATGAACCTCGTGGAACACAAAGGCTTTCCCACAGACACCTGGTGGAGCACCACACCACCCTCACAACCAAAAGTTACTAGGTAGGTTATGGGATCTACCATAGATCGCATAACGTGTATCATACGTCGGGTATTTTACCTCAATCCATTACATCCCATACACTGATTAAGGATCCTCCATCCATCACATCCTATACATGTTACACCTATAGTATTCCATAGGATAATATATCCAAAATACATGTGTGTGAATATCCACAAGACATTACAACCCTCTACACACATATATGGGGAAGACTAACCGATGTGCCTAACAACAAAAGTATCTACCAAGAGAAGAGAGTGGGGCCAAAGGGGGTAGTCAGCCATTCATCCTCCCACCAGAAGGTTGGGGAAAACACCCCCTGAGGGCCCAGAATCCCCAGGGTGTCAGTTTCCCTAACTGACAGGGTGGAGTAGTGTATTGAAATACAAAAAGACCAGGATATATTCTATCTCACAACCACACTATGGGGATAACCTAGTCTAAGACACAACTACATCTAATGTCTCTCAGACTCCGAGATGCTACTTCTAAGACTATGTATCTTATAAGAACACATCCATTTAAATATATTTATTAGATTACTTCATTCCCTTTTTATCAGCTCCACTTTATGTTAATTAATTCATTAAACATTAATTAACCATGAACAATTCCATATTAAATATCATTAGCATCACACCCAAAGACAAATGATCCTTCAAAAATTACATCCTCATCATTATGTTATAGGAACCCCATCCCCATGGGTTAACACCATTTATTCAATTATTCATTACATAAATACTTTCCCACATTCCAATGCATTACAGAAGAACATTATATGCTACTAAACACAAGGGGGCACAACATAGTGAGTAGATGTACTACCCGTTGAGTATTTTCCACGTATAGCAAGAGAATAAAACTTTCCTTCCTTGAGAAGCTAAACACAAAAAGAAAGTGGCATACCCCGCGTGTCTTCGTATAATTCGGAAGAAGGGTAAGTAAAACCAACTTCCTTGAGATGTCGGGAAATGTAAACCAGATAAACAACCAATAAATATTACCATGCATCAAACAATCATATCCATCCCACTCCATCATCCCAAGTGTCCTCTCCGACACCCACATGCATAAACTGATGCATCTCGCCACTCTAGGTGCCATCTACATCCACAACCAAAAGGGCCTCCATACCACCACATATCACCACAACCATCTTGGCTCACATTAAAACACAAGCACAAGTAAAACAAACATCTTCACAATTGGTCTCTTGGCCCTTAAACAAACAAGAGGGTAACTCAAAACCCTAAAAGCAAGTATCTTTTAATGACCACCAGTTCTTTAATCTATCTAGGATTAAAATATTTATTATTCATTGGTTACATATTTGGGAAACCTAACCAGTATGTTATCCAAAATAAATAAATATTCCTATTGCACTAATTTTATTAACATAAAATTAAGACAAGGACAAGATTCATTTTCATGGCTCTTAATCTTTATCCAACAATTATCAATTAATCCCAGTTTACATTCTTACTGATTTACATCAATAACATACAACTAATCAAAGAAAGCATTGATATATCACTATCTATAAAAACATGAGGCAATAAAATATGATCGATATCAATTTATTTATCCGGTTAAAATATTTTTTATGTCAATTCCATTGTCATCCAATGAGCTTCCATTCTCCATCTATATCCTTCACCTATATCCTTCACCTCTTGCATGAACAGTTTTTCCAGAACATTGAGCTCCCATATTTTACCTCTATCCTTCACCTATATCCTTCACCTCTTGCATGAAAAGTGTTTCCAGACCATTGAGGTTTCATCCTTCACCTATATCATTCACCTTTATTTTCTTTTCCAAATATTGAGTTAGTGATCAATATTTCCAGACTAGTGAATTTCTATCCTTCACCTTTATTTGCTTTACAAAATTTTGAGATGGTGAACAGTGTTTCCAGAGTAGTGACGGTCCATCCTTCAACTTTATTTCCATTTAGAAATATTGAGTTTGTGAATAGTGTTTCCAAACCCTTGAGGATCTATCCAACACCTTTATTTCCATTACTAAATTTTGAGATGGTGAAGAATGTTTCCAGACCAGTGAGGTTCTATCCTTCACCTCTATTCTTCACCTTTATTTCCTTTTCAAAATTATCAGTATGTGAACAGTGTTTCCACCTTCCTATAGTTTCACCCCTTCATTTCCTTTGACGTAAAATGCATTTAATGCCTTATTTTAAGTTCTCTAAGGCCGAATCAAAGTACATAAATCCAATAATAATTATTCATATGGCTCATGATGTTTTTATGTGGTCAAACCTTGTGGGTTAATGCAATCCCCTTTTAATGGGAAATTAAGCATATCTTGAACCGTCGCCCCATTAAATCTTCAAAAGGGAAAGATATCATCCTCCATTTTTCTTCCTCTTTTTTCTCTACTATGAGGCTTTAGATCATTTCAATCCTTCCCATAAGAGTTGCAAAATCAAACATTACTCTTCTGATAGGTTCTGCTCTTTTTTGGTGCGCCGAATAAGTATCAATCAATATTTGATATAAGGTATGATCTTTTGTTGTTCTTTTGGGTTCATCTTCTTATGTTCCTCATTTCCATTTTATGGAATTATATCTCCAGGTTCCTAATAGACTTTTATTGGGTTTTTTTGGTGTGGTCATTCTATGCCATCTCATGTGGATGCAGTTGTCGCAAGAGGAGGCGATCGTGATCTGTTGAGTGGATCATTCTCATATAAAGAACATTAAGAACCTCTTTGAGGTAGGGTATTCGTTACATCTCTTTCTATTATGTTCAACTATATTGTTAGCATGTTTAGTCCCACTGGATGGAAATGGAATTGACATAATACATATTTTAACCAGATAAATAAATTGATATTGATCGTATGTTGTTGCCTCATGTTTTTCTAGATAGTGAGATATCTCTGCTTTCTTTGAGTAGCTGTTTGTTTTTTATGTAAATCAGTACGGAACGTAAATCGGGATTAATTGATAATTGTTGGCTAAAGCTAAAGAGGCATGGAAATGAATCTGGTTCTTGTTGTAATTTGATGTCAGTAAGAATGTTTAATTTCTTGTGATTAATTGATGGTTATGATTCCTGAATTTTGAACCAATGAATAATAAATCGGATAATCCAAGATGGATTAAAGAACTGGTGGTTATTAAAATATATTTTCTTGTAGGGTTCTAAGTTACCCTCTAGTTTGTTTAAGTGCTAAGAGCCCAATTGTAAAGATGTTTGGTGAACAAAATCTTGTGTTTTAATGTGATCGTAGATGGTTGTGGGGATATGTGGAGGCATGGAGCACCTTTTGGTTGTGGCAGCAGGTGAATCCTAGAGTGTCGTGATGCATTGGATTATGAATGTGGGGGTCCGGGAGGACACCATGGATGATGGGGTAGGATGGATGTGATTGTTGGATTCATGGTAATATTGATTGGTTGTTTATCTGATTTACTTTTACCCACTGCTCAAGGTAGCTGGTTTTACTTACCCTTCTTCTGAAAGAGGTGAAGACACGTGGGGTATGACACGTGCTTTATGTGTTTAGCTTCTCAAGGAAGGACAAGTATATTCTCTTGCTATAAGCGGAAAATACTCGATGAGTAGTACATCTACTCAATGTTTTGATCCCCCTTGGGTATAGTAGCATATAATGTTCTTATAAAATACCATTGAATGTGGGAAATTATTTATGTAATTAATAATTGAATAAATGGTGTTATCCCATGGGGATGGTGTTTCTTTAACATAATGATGAGCTTTTAATTTTTGAAGGAACATCTGACTTTGGGTGTGATGCTAATAAATTTAATATAGAATTTTTCATGGTTAATTAATGTTTAAAGAATTAATTAATGTATAGTGGCGCTGATAAAAATATAATGAAGTAAACTAATAAATATCTTTAAATGGATGAGTGATTATAGGATACTTAGTATTAGAAGTAGCAGCCCGAAGTCTGAGAGACGTTAGGTGCAGTTGTGTCTATGACTAGGTAATCCCCATAGTGTGGTTGTGAGATATAATACATCCTGATCATTTTGTGTTTTTATACACTACCCCACCCTATTAATAAGGGAAACTAACACCCTGGGAATTCTGAGCCCTAGGGGGTGTTTTCCCCAACATTCTGGTGGGAGGATGAATGGCTGACTACCCCCTTTGGCCCCACTCTCTTCTATTGGTAGATACTTGTTCTATTATACAAAACTGTTAATTTTCCCCAAATATGTGTGTACACGGCTGTAATGGTTTGTGTTTATCCACACATATGTATTCTGGCTATAGTATCCTATGGACTAATATAGGTGTAATGTGTATAGGCTGTGATGGATGGAGGATCCTTACTCGGTGTATGGTCTGTAATGGCTTGAGGTAAACTACCCGACATATGATACACATTATGCGAGCTGTGGTGGCTCCCGAAACCTACCTAGTTACTTTTGGATTTGAGGGTTGTGTGGTGATTCACCCAAGTGTCTATGGGAAAGACTTTTTGGAGAGAGATGATCAGGACGTGCAACATTTGGGAAAAGAGGCAAACCAGGGGGGAAGTATTAGCGGGGTACCCTTGATATTTTATACTATATATTATATTCTTATATTTGTTACATAGTGAGAGTATCCATGGTGAGTTTGGTAACTTAGTATACCTGTTTAGGTGAGGAGTTAGTTTCACTTGTTGTTCACTATGCTTTAGCATGCTCTCATTACTTTTTCACGAGAGGATTCGAGGAGGTTCCTACTGAGTATACTATTATACTAACCCTATGTATATCTAAACAATTTTTCAGGTCAATTGGATGAGGTTGGAGATCAATCTGGTTTCTACTAGCTCGGGGTTGTAGGAGCTGTTCAGGTTGGTGGTTGCTGCTATTTTTACTTTTTATTGGGTACTTGCAGTTTTCCCCTTCAGTTGTAGTACATTTGCATGGAATTACATATGTGTACTTGGGTTTTTTTATATTTCAGTCTGAGTTGGAGTTGATTGGTGTCTATCATATCTGTCTCTTCTGCATGTGTTCTCTTAGAGGGTAATGCCTCCCATTTTTTTGTTTTTTATACCCTCGGTGCTAGTTGCCAACCCCGGGCCTACTGGAGGCAGGACTCGAGGGTCATTATCTCCCTTTTCACATTACCATCCAAGGAGGGGTGCACTTTTTGGGGAGGGGGTCGTGACATTACCAATATTCCACAAGTAATTCAAAATATAATTAAAATTATTCAAAATAAAATTATTACATTTATGAAAAATTAATTTCAATATAAGCAAATGTAATATGTAAAAACCTGAATAAAAAAAGTTGTATTTTTAATAACCGAATATATATTTTGGAAAATATTATAAATTTTTTTTAATTTAATTATAATAATTGTATTTTTATTAATGAAAATATAGTTATTAGACCCAAAAATAACTCAAAAACCAAATTACAAAGAGTGAAAACATATTTAGAAGAAAACATATTGAAAATAATTTCATTTTTAAAAAAAAGTACAATTTTTGTTTTCTAAATTCATTATAGTAACATTAAAAAAATAAATTAACCCCATAAAATAAATTTAAGCATATAGTTATCACTTTATTTGTTTATATTCATTAATAAAAAATTTCAATTATTTTGAATTAACAATGATAATTATTGTATACATTTCTGTGTTTTTTTATGTGTCACAATATATGTAAAATAATATTTATTAATGGAAAATATATATTTTAATATATCAAGGCGTTATATTCTCCCATATTGAATATCTTATATTAATATAATTGTAACATTAAAAAACTAACATAATTGAATAATAGTAATATAATATTTCCATTACAATGGTTACTTTTTAAAATAATGAATCTCCCATAATATCATAGGTACTAATATTGAAATATTGTTTCCTATCCATTTGTGGATTAATTGTGTCATCCTCACTTAATAATTATTTTCTCTATGACCTATATTTTCAGACATGACACATCTTTTTGTACCTTCAATACATTCTCATGGATTCCACTACACATATTCTTTAAAAAATGGACTTTATTCAACATTACTACTTCATCATCAGTATAAAAATATTAATGAGATCCATTACCCCCAATTATTTTTAATTTAGCTATGTACATGATGATAATAGTATTTCATGATATTTTTATTGAAATATTTATAATATTTCTCAGTTTGGGTAATATAATATGACCTTTATCATTGAGAAAATCCCTATCATATCCATTGTACTCGTTATTAAAATTATTGATTCAAATGTCTTTTGTTACTGAATCTGAATTTATTTTTTATGATTATTGACTAATTTACACCATATAAGAATTATATTTAGTTGAAAATTTCAACAAAAAAATATAGTAATATTTGAATTTACTACATTATATTTCTAGTCAATAAAAATCTCTTTTAGTTCAATCATGGTTTATTTATGATGTGATCTCTAATAATACATTACATAACTCCCCAATGTAAAAAATATTGACTATTGACTTGTAATGATAGTGTGATTATTCAAAACATATCACCTAGTGTATCTTATTTGTGTCTAATTTTAGGCCAAATCACCATGTATTAGAGTTTACTTTGATTTAATACTAAATATGTAATATTAATGGGGATTAGAACTAGTTCCTCTATTAAAAAACATCAGGATATTATTTTGTAATTGGACTTCATCCATTTATATATAAATTTTGATTCAACTAATGTAATCTTATAATAAGATATATAATATTATCAATTACATTAATAAACAAAAATGGTAATATTAACCTATTAAATTATGATATGGATTTACTTATCACTCTATCATGAAACATAAATCCTAAAATGAGAACATAAAAATATGAAATGTTATCTAAACCCTACTATGATACCAACAGTGACAACACGGACCCAGACACCTAGGTCAAAATATAAATACCCAAAATTATAATATTGTTTTTTGTACCAACTATGATTTCTTATATGTAAAAATACCATAAATACAATAATTATATAAAAAATTTCATTATACACATTGTAAAAAAATTAAGGTTTATACGAATTTTTAATTCGGTTAAAAAATTGATAATAATGACTACGTCTTCGACAACTAGTCGATATATTTTCAAAAAATTTGGAATTAATTAATCCAAAATAAGGTTTAATCATCTCTTGTAAATTTTATACACATACTATTTTATTCTATACATATCTTTTATTATACATTTCCACTTAACGGGTGGAGGTAGAAACATATGATGTGTAAGAACAATCTCTCAATAAGGGAATTAATATATTAGAATATACGAAATCATAATCATGGATTGAATAATGAATAAATAATAAAATAGTTTCATATAATTCCATTAAAAATTCAAATAATATTAAAAAAACTTTTTTTCATTATAAACAAACACATTCATAAAAATAATGGAATTCATTGTTGTGGAATGTTAAATGTTGGACATATTTTATAGCCATTTTCTTAATAATAAAATTATTATTTTTGTCAATGTCATATCAAATACATCATTATTTTGATAGAGGTCATAATCATGAAATCGTGATTTCTATGGGTAAGCAAACAGAAAATACCAAAACCATTCTACACGTGAGTCTATTTAATGTATTAATGGGAAATATAAAACAAGGACAACAACTCAATTCATAAGGTATATTATAGTCGCAATGTTTATTATATAACTATAAAATAAAAGCATGACCAACATTTCTCAATAATTAATAAAAAATGTATTGAGATACATACATAAGGAATATGAATACATTTACATTCATAAAATTAACATAACCATTTTAGAGAAATAAAGAGGATGGTCAATCAAAACATAATAAAAATTCTATAGTGATAAATTTAAATTAATATTAAAAGAAATAAATATATATTCTATCACCATTCCAACAATAAATATGTGGAATATATGTCTATGTTAAAAATCCAAAACTATCATATTATAGAGTAAAGATATATGAGTAAAATAATATTTTTTTTCAAACAAGTCAATGTAAGATTGTCATTGTAAATTTTTTTTAGTAATGTAATAAAAAATTTGGAATTAAAAATGGAAATGAATGGGCTAAAAGAACAATCCAAAATAATGGATTATTAGACAAGAATACGGATCTGATGGATCCATCATCCTATATTTATTTAGTATAAATATTTTTAACTAACAAAAAAATGGAACTAAATTATCATACCCAATTACTGTGTCACATCTAAACATATTAATTAAATCATTTAATAAATAGATTCATTAAGGAGGAGTATTCCCAACTAAAAGTAATAGGTAGGGTTGGCTAGCTTAAAAGGGGAAAATAAAGTTATTGGGGTGGAATTCAATAGTGAAAAGACATAAAACCCCATGATACAATGATTAAAATAAAATTTTATACTTTTATGTGGTTTATTTATTATTTTTTTAGGTGTCACATTATATATAAAATAATATTTCTTAATGTAAAACATATATTTTAATATATCATGGTGTTATATTCTCCAAACATGAATATATTATATCCACACAATTTTAACATTAAATAACAATTAAAATTAAATAATAGTATCTAAAAAATTTGATTACAATGGATATATTTTTAAATAATGTATCTACCTTAATATCATAAGTACTAATATTGAAATATTTTTTCTCATCCTTATGTGGACTAATTGTGTCCTCTTCCCTTCATAATGATTTTCTCTATGACCTATTGTTTCACACATGACACATGTTCTTGTTCCTTTAATACATTCCCATGGGTTCCACTACACTTATTCTAGAAATAGATGAAATTTAATCCACATTATTAATTAATCTTTGGTATAAAAAAATTAATTAGACCCCATTACCCCCATATTTGTTTTATTTAACTATGTCTATGTTGAAAATAATAATTCATGATATTTTTTTTTGAAATATTTATAATATTTATCAGTTTAGGTAATATCTTGTGACATTTATCATTGATAAAATCTTTAACAAATCCATAGTTCCCATCATTAAAATTATTGATGTAAATGTCTTATATAACTAACTATAAATTTAATTTTCATTATTATATATTATTTAACACCAAATAAGAATTATTGAAAGATAAAATTTTCTACAATAAAATTTCCTAATATTTGAATTAATTACACTAGATTTCCGGTCAATATAAATCTTTGTTAGTTCAATCTTGGTTTATTTAGGATTTTATATCTAATAATACATTACATAACTCTATAATGTAGAAAAATGTTAACTATTAACTTGTAATGACTGCATGATTATTCAAATCATATCACATAGTGTGTTTTTTTGGTGTCTAATTTTTGGCCATCTCAGTATGCATTAGAGTGTACATTCATTTAATAAAAAACTTTATTTTTATGGGGATTATAACTAGTTTATCTATGCCAAAAATTTAGGATTTTATTTTTTAATTAGAATTTATCCTTTTATACATAAATTGTGATTCAACAAAAGATATGTTATAATAATATAAAAAAATATTCAAAATTACATTAATAAAAAAATGGTAATATATACCTATTAAAATATGATAAGAGTTTACTTATCACTCCATCATGACACATAAATCCTCAAATTAAAACATCATAATATCAAAATTTATCTAAACCCTACTCAGATACTAGTTGTCACACCCTAGACCAAGACACCAAGGTCAAAAAAATAAATACACAATATTTTAATATTGTTTTTGGTACCAACTATGATATCTCATATTTAACCATCACATAATTACAATAATTATATAAACAAATTTATTATACAAATTATAAAAAAGTAATGGTTAATAATATTATTTAATTTGGTTAAAAAAATTAATAATGAGGACTAATTCTTTCTCAACTAGTTGATATTTTTTCTATAGATTTGGAATTAATTAATCCAAAACAAGCTTAAGAATATCCCGTAAATTTTATACACATACTATATTATTTTATATGTATCTTGTATTATAAATTTCAACATAATTGTTGGACGTACAATCATATGAAATTTAGGATCAATTTCTCAATAAGAGAAATAATATATTAGAATATATGAAATCATAATCATGGATTGAATAATGTGTAGGTAATAAAGCATTATCAAATAATTCCATATGAATAATCACAAAATATTAAAAAAAAAAATTTTTTTCATTATAAAAAAATAAATTCATAAAATTAATGGAATTCATTATAGTGGAATGCATAATGTTGAACGTATTTTGTAGTTAGTATCTCAATAATGACATTTTAATTTTTATCAAGGACATATCCAATAAATCATTATTTCAATCATGGTCATAATCATGGAGTCTTGATTTCAATGGGTAGGCATACTCATAATACCAAAACCATTATTTACATGTGTCTATTCAATTAATTAATGGGTAATATAATACAAGGACAACACCTCAATTATTAATGTTAGTATTAGTCACAATTTTTACTATATAAGTATCAACTAAAATCATAACCAATATTTCTCAATAATTAATAAAAATTGTATTGAGATGAAAACATAATGAATTTAAATACATTTACCGTTATAAAATGAACATAACACATATTTATAAATTAATTGGGTGGTCAATTATTAGATAAAAAAACTTATATAGTGATAAATATAAAATCATATTAAAATAATAAATTATATATTCTACAACATTTCCACAATCAAAATGTTGAATATATGTCTATGTAAAAAATTCCAAAACTAAAATATTATAGAGTAAAATTATACGGGTAAATTTATAATTATTTTAAAAAAATCAATGTATGAGTGTCAATGTGAATTAGATTTCAAATAATGTTAGAAAATATATGAAAAACAAAATGGAAATGAATTGGCTTAAAGATCAATCCAAAAACAACAGAATATTAAGAAAGAATATGGTTAAGATGGACCAATCCTCTTATATTTATTTAGTTAAAATATCTTTTATTATGTAAAAAATGGAACTAAATTACCATACACAATTACTATGTCATATCTAAACACATTTATTAAAACATTTTATAAATAGAATCATTTATGAGGAGGATTCCAATCTAAAAAAATATGTAGGGTTGGCTTGCTTATAATGTGAAAGTAGTGATATAGGAGAGAATTAAATAGTAAATAGTCATTGGAACCCCATAATACATAGATTAAAATAAATTTTTTGATGTTTTATAATTATATATACATTTAATTCTAATTATACTTTATCGTAGAAAAATTATCCCGATTTGACATTAATATTGGAGAAGAATCCTTTACTGTGAGGTATCATAATGAATGAAAACAAAAATAGGGGGTTTCAATGAAATGGAAAATATAATATCATGAAATGAAAAATTTTCCTTATAAATGATTGAAATATATTTGTGTATAAAACATATAAAATAAATAACTGAGTTTAATATAAAACAGTTCTCATGAAATTAAATTTCAGTTAAATAATCCCTTACTAAGATTACTTAGTCAAATGTGCTATAACAACCATCATAAAAAACATAAATATTTTAATATTCAACTCCATAGCTATATTTATATTATTTACTTTTTATAAAAATCATTTACCACTTATAATTATTATATTATTATTCATTTATAAATGATTTTTCCATTTGATTTCATTAAAATAAATTGGTTTGTGAATGAATTATGATGTTTATTTTCATACCCATTCAATGATATCCTGATAATAATTAATAAATAATTCAATGTAATGGAATAGAAAATATATATTCACTTTCAATAATGATATATAATTCCATATGTTATTTTTTTCCTTATCATGAAAATTGAAATTGTGTGCACATTTTCTATAATTTTAAAAATATGGGATGACATTTTAATACAATGTAAAATAATTAATATATCTTTTATAGAACCATAATCCAATATTTATTTTTTTATTATCTGATAAAAATAATATAATATATTTATCTAGAGCAACTCATGATGGATATTTACAGAATTAAATAGTAGAAAACATGAATATAATATAATTCAAGTATAATTATTGTTATGAAAGTTTCTTTATTTAGAAAAATATCATTATTATTGATGAATAATAAATTAATTAGGTATAATTAGTTTAGTGGAATATTATTTATGATATTTTATTAGTAATGAATAATCTAGATTATGATGAGATATATTACTTAATAGATGAAATAGTCATCACAACGCATGGTCAACATTTTCTTTTTCATAATATATTAAAAGGAATGAATGGGGATTAAAATTTCTCCATTGATAATAAAAATTATATTATATATTTAAATTTATTATTCAATTTCATCTTGTTATCCAATATAGAGAATTTACTGTTCATATGGGATGATGGTGCTTTATAGAGGTTCCAGTCCAAAAAAATATACAATTGATGTTCTTTTATTTTTCATATTGGATGGAATATACTATATAATTAATGATAAATTAATATAATAAACAATTAAAATAATAATGACAATAATTTCACTATAAAATTATTTTTAGGATATTTTGGTTAGATAAAATAAAATAAAATAAAAATAATTATTATGTAATGGTGACTTTGGGACTTTGAAATTCACTTCAATGAATCCAAGATAATGATTGGATTACTCTTTCATGCAGTGATATGAGTGTTTAGGTTGTGATGGGGACTTATATGAGATTAAAATTGGGTAAGTATCAAGTAATGTTTTTTAGGGATGTAAAACTATGAGGGAGTGGTTGTGATCCCATTTTAGAGGTGAAGAAATATTTAAATTTAGGAAATTACTTTATTTTTCAATAATATAATGACATTATTCCAGATTAACTTTTTTCAAGAGAAACATATAATAGAATTTATGGTATGATATTGCTGATATTTCCTCTTCAACAATTTGTTCACATTTTTTTATCATGTTCTAATTCATTTTTCATAGATATTTACTTTTAACATTTTCCATATATTATGGTATTTAGTTTTTGACCATTTGATTTATGATTTAATAAAAATATAAATTTAGAGATATTATAAATTATATATTTGTTGAATATTAAAGTCTTACAATTATAATCCAATTTAATTTATAAATATTAGAATATTAACTTATGAATACAAATATATAATGTATTGATGAACAATTTTTTTAGAAAATGACCCCCTTTTTATTAAGTGATCCTATAAATATTTATTATTGATTTTTAAATTATATTAATTTGAATATATTTATATATACCATTTACAATTATATACTTTTCTTTTTTTGTCATGATTTTGAATAATATATTAGATAGAAATTATACATTGTTAATGAATATTTTTTTAACTAATAGTGTCACCGTTGTTGTTGTAATTAAAATTAATCATACTAGTCATATTATTTTGATTAAAAATAAAATGTTCCATATTAAATATTTTTCAAAAAATTATTCTTTTTAAAAATTGTAATTTTTCAAATAAATTTTATATTTTTACGAAATATTAATATTTATACAAGTGAATTTAATGCATAAAAACCAATTATTTTAAAAAATATTTATTTAGAGATAACCTTATTGTTTAAAAAAATATATAATTGTTATATATATTACTGTAATTAATTTTTTATAACTAAAAATTGCATATTTAAATTATATTAAATGAAATACAAAAACATAATTCTCATAGTCAACAAATCAATTAAATAAATATTGTAAAAAATTATATGAATAATTTTTTCATATTTTTCAAATGTCTTAATATGGGGTTTCTAAATTAATCATATATTTTTGAAATATATAATTTAACTTTATAGATATTGTTTTATTCATTCAATTCTCTTATTAATAATATATCTAAACTAATAAAATTAATCAATTAATTAGCATTAATATTGAATTTTAATTTTAATTCTCACTATATTTATTAATTAACATAAATTTATTCCCTCTCATTGTTTGGATAAATATTGTTATTATATACTCATCCATTAGTTTTTATATTTCGAGATTCCATGTATCACATGATACTGACCAAACTGGTTCACAATTGAAAATAGATAAGTGAAAATACCACGGTGTGTCACATCTATTATTATTTCTTAATCAAATTCTACCTCAATTATTGAAATTTAATTTTATAAATTTTAATCTTATTGACCATCATAGTCATGTAAATGTAATGAAATTAAATGATAAATTTCTACTCCTCAATTAGAAACATGTAATTCAAATCTCATTTAAGTATTTCATCATCGAATTTTTTATTCTTCAAATGAATACTCTATATGGTCAATATAAGCATCCAAATTAAAAACATAAATGTGGTATTCAAATTACCCATTATATTTCAATTATATTATTCATGATTTTTATATAATAAGAGTCACAAACATAATCCATTTTTACCTTTTAATTAATAACACAATTTATTTTACCATTATTTTTTTCCAATTATATTGATGTCCTATATAACCCATTCATCAATATTATGTGTATAATATAAACTCTATTTATATTAATTAGTATATATTACTCATCATCACCTTTATCTTTTGAAACTAAACAGTTTTTTAGAATTACCAACCCATATTAACATAATTAATTAATTATATATATAGGGGAAAACATCATTTTCAATTTTTTTTTGAAAATGATATCCTATTGTAATAAATCAAATCCATTGAATACAAATAGTAGAAATGTTCCAAAACCTTCCATGACAACAATTCATGTTCTAGAAAGACCTTACATATATCCATAACACTCTTAAAATAATTTTAATAAGAGATAGAAAATAATCATAATAATATTATTTAATTAACGCCTATTTATTTACCTACCTCTCCACTAAATTGAATGGAATTTCTTTAGATAAATTGCCTAATGATAATATAATCTTCTCAGATATTTCATATATCACCATTTTTAACTTGATTTTTAATATATAATTCCTCAATTTTTTAATTCATCAACTGAAAAAACATATAAACTATAAATTGGTGGTGTCCTCTATATATGTTTTTTTATTATATCATAATTATTCACACTGAAAACAAATCTGTGAATATCACTACACATTTCATCAAAAACGTTTAGGAAACTATTAATAAAATCTATTGAACTCATATTAATCTCATAATATCTATTTTAGAAGACTTTTATATTTTCTTCCTCAAATTTTGAAACATTCAATGATGTTAACAACATTTTCTTACATTCCTTTGGTTGTTTGAAATACTATTACATTAAATAATTAGGGAATATATAATGATCATACCAATGAAATATTGGACTAACAAAAATCATTTAAAAATCAAAAAATTTCTTCTATAATTTTCTTTTTATATGGATACATCAATATAATATCATTAAATGATAATGTTTATAAACTATTTTCACGGGATATATAATTTTATCTCATTTTTTTTATTCATACTTTTTAATTTCAACTATCAAATAATGATACTCCAACAAAATTTAGAGAATTTCCATTGATAAAATGATTCTATGAAATAATCTCAGAAAATTAACTAGATTTTTGTTACCTATGTACCCATTTATCACTATTATAGGGGAAAATTATTGAGACTTAAAATCACGTCATTTAACATGATCGATTAGATATCTTATTTATATTGTAAATGAAACCATTTGATATCTCATGTCTTAAATTGAGTATTATTCACGATTTTTTACTTAAATGTAAAAATAATAATATAAGAAAATATCTTAAATCATATTTCATTTGGTCTATTTTCAACATAATAGTCCAAATTTAAATTGCAATGCAAAAAATTTGTTGAAAGAATATTTAACATGAAAATAAAATTTAAACTTATTTTAAATACTACATAGGATATCCTTTGGGTGTATATTATAATGGGGTGGTCTATAAAGACATATAAGGGAATGAAGAACTTATATAATATAGTAATGTAGTATATGTGATCTAAGAGGATGATCAAGGTAATATCACAGGGTTCATAACAATAATATATAACAATAAGGTTTGATATAAAAGGATTGCATAATGGGGGCATGGGAATATTGCTACAAGTTTACCATTAAACCAATAACATTGGTCATTTCTATCCAACAAGACATCATACAATTGTTTGAAAATACCCACAATGTATTTGTTTTACTTTTAAATCCTTTAAATATCATCTTGTTTGACTAAAACATTACCCAATGTATTAGTGATCTATCTCGGTATACCTATCATAATATCTACAAACTCATGTGTTTCACATATAATGATCATCATAAGGATATATTTCATCATATTTAATATTATAAATAACAATTTAGGTTACATAAATAGTTCTCATATTAACATACTTTCATAACATCAATATAAATATCATTGGGTGGAAATGGGCATGGTTATTCAACACACGCATGTATTCCATATAAAATCATTACATAATTTAAGTAGCCAAACTGGGGTACATAAAGGTTAATGGGAGGTATTAATGAGAATTTAATGGGTCTAAGCTAATATATAAATCATATGGTTATTAGTAAGGATTTATGAATTCTTATCCCGACATGAACACTAAAAAATAGAATCATAATAGGAGGTTATTGTATAAATATGAGAAGGTCATGATCTCTTACCTTGAAAGAATAATTCAAAAAGATTGAGATGAAATTATTAATATTTATTGGGAACATATGACGAACCTAGTGATTGAAAGGTAGATTAATTTATATATATAATGAATTTTAGTGATGCTGAATGGGTGATTTGGTGGTGTTATAGAGAAGAAGAGATGACAATTCATTATTAATTATCAAGCATTTTTTTCACTCTATATGAAACTGTAATCAACATAGAAAACCTTACAAGGTATTTTTACAATGTTTTCTAGGAAATTGAAGTATTTATCAATATTTAAAAGTTTGAGAACCAATTTCTATAAAATAATAGTCTTGGTGATGTGGAGGTGGGTCATCTTTATAATGGATTTTTTTAAACACAAAATATAATATAGGTTTTTGAAGAATCGTTAATGGTTTAAAATTTTAATCAAATAGCCTAAAAAATATTTTAAAGTGGAAATATATAATTGTATGTGGATACATTTTATGGAATATATTAAATCAGATTTTTTCATTATAATATCACATTAAAAACACATATTTGTAAGATATAAATTTCTACACAAAAATTCATCTATCACGAAAAATTATGAAAAAAATAAATACTTGAAATATCAAAATTGTTATTTCAAAAAAGATATTCATATTTTAAAATTTTTATATATTAAATATAATTGAATATTTTAAATCAATAATCCATTATTATTGAAAATTACTTTTTTTTGACAATAATAGTTATCATTCCTACATTAAATTTATTTTTGGAGATTATAAAATTATATTGTATATATTTATTTAATTAATTATTTTTAATAATATTATTAAAATAAATTATAATTTATTTCAAATATTTTCAAATTCATTATAAAATATTGTATTTCATGAAAATGTAAATTTCCTAAAAATATAATTTGTTTTTCCTAAAATAAAATACTATGTTTTATAAAACACACTATCAAATTTTGTAAAAAATAATAAATAAAATTAATAAACAATAAATATGTTAATTATTTTATAAAAAATAGAGAAAATATAAATCTTTTAGATTATTGAAACATAGAACTTAATTACACTTGTGAATACCATAATGGTAATGTGTGTGATGGTGAGATTTTCATATGGTGGTTTGTTGTACATGGTTATGGTTATGATTTAGATGATACGAAAAATTTATCCTAAATGTTTTCATTCATGATAAATTTTATTAATCTAACAAAAGTATTGGTCAAGACAATACCAATGAGATTTGATCTCCCTTAGAATCTCTGATAAATATCTCTATATTATATGATCCTATTTGTCAATGTCATCGCTTAATCCTTAAATTTAAATTTCACTTTATCAAAACACATTATATATATTAGTCATATGTTGTCTATTGATTGTATATATTATCAATAGTTATGATTATTAAAGGTATGATAAAAATGGAATTCCATATAACCATCCAAAATTACCAATGTAATGAATTTTTTTCTTCATCCTCATTACATGATGATATTATTAATCATTTAAAAATTTAATTTCATATATAATGGTTGGTGGTTTTAAATTCATTCCCATTCATTAATTAATATAATGAAATGTTAAGTAAATACAATAAAATTGAAGAGGCTACATCAATTTCATTCCCTGTTCTAGTTTCCATGTCACGTCATCAAAAATTTTGTTCCATCAAAAAATATTGAAGAGGTGGGTTTTTTAGATTCATAGAACTAAGTCTCTTTGATCTAATATCCTCATAATATTATCCTCAAATGAATTATTATTCTCTAATGTTACCAACTCTATATTCAATACATGTGAGGGGTCAAGTATATAATCTCTCAAGTAGGATACATAGAACACAACATGTACCTAATAGAGGATAGGTTGGAGTGCTAGTTAATAGGACATCTCAAATATGAGATCATTTATAGAAAAAGGATGCAATTAATATTAGATGAATATTAACCTTATACTAAAAGCTTTGGATAAACATCCATGAATATATATAAAGGAACACTTTATCATTACCATAAATATCATTGTCCAAATGATTATTATCTGCATATCCATTTTTATAAGTTTCATTGATTTTATTTGATTTGAATTGTTTTATCATTCTTGGTTATCTAGTCGATAATATCACCTCCCATAATCATCTGATATCCATAAAAATCCCAACACATCATAGTCTGATAAATCATCCCATAAATATCATCATAATGTTCAATATGAATAATAGTCTACAAATTATTTTTATAAGGTAACTCCCATAATAATTTTTCCATAACACCATCCTTTTATATCTATTGAAGAAGAAATCAAAATTTCTTTGTGTTGGAATTTTCCATTAGGATGACCATCCAATTAATATTGATAATCATAGATGAAGCACACATCCTTGTACAAATCTGGAATAAAGATTCACCAAATGATTATCGTAAAACATATATCTCAATTAGATACAAAAAATATTAGAACACCATTATTTATCAAAACATTATTTATATCTTGGCTAGTTTTAAAAGTGAGAAATCTTATTTCATTGCAATAAAATACACTGACGTTGTATGATGTCTGCAACTTATATGCCTTTATTCACTTTAGGGGTATTGGGAGTCCTATGATGAAATACAATGTAATTTTTTTTTAATTTTTATAATTCTAAGTAAACTTTATTTATCTTACCCATAGACATATATCATTTCTCTTTATCATGTTGAAATACATACCATCAAATTACAAAATTCACAGCCTCACTCTTCATGTTATAACTCTTGATGTTTTTTATCAAATCACTATAAATCGTAGTTCTTCTATGATTAATAGATTTTGAAGAGAAATGTGTATCATATAAAATAAACCTCTCTTATTTTTGTTTTTGTAGGACACATATCCAGGATCCATACATTATAACTCTATCTTCTACAATTTTGAACTCTGTAATATTTTCTACAATCTTCTATTGCACTTCAACATCGTTAAGGGACTAATTGATACTCTTAACAAAATATGGTTGATATTTTATTTGATGATGGAATGATGAAGAAACATTATATATTCCCATATCCATTATTTTTAAGGCAAAGATAAATGGATCCCTTAACATCCTTATTGTGGAGAGAGTTTCATGTTATGTTCTATTGATATAATCTACCGATTTGTTTACTTTCCCATGATGATTATGGAATGAAAAATCAAAATCCTAGATCCGATTTAACCACAATTTTATGTTCATGTTATTATAATTTTATGAGAATATATATTTGAGTATTTAAGGGTCTATTTATATATAAAACCATTCTTTATAGAGATAATGTTTCCAAATCATTAATTCAATGATCAATATAGCCACACTAAATAATGAGTCTAGTAGTTGTACACATGGATATTTAATCGGATGGAGACATAGGTAGTCACATTTTCAATTTCACTATTAAACACCATAATACAATTTTGTATGCATCATTATAAAAAAAAATCATTCCCTACAAGTGTAAAATGTGATAAAATTAGTATAGATAAGAATCTTCTTCATGTCCTTAAAATTTCCCCCACATTCTTAATTCTTGAAAATATTTACCCCATTATGAGTTGTCTTTAATATTAAGAAAATTATTTTATAAATAGATGATACTAAAAATATATTCAAATAAATATATGGATATACATCATAGAAGTAGTTTCAATATATCTTTTAATTTTCTCTATTTTTTATGTGTCGTCATATATCCCTTTATAGTGAAAACATACCCTATTAATGTGTCTTTCTCAAACTATAATATTTAATTACTAAAATTACATACCCCTGTTATTTCTCCAAGGTATTTGTTATTGTATTATAATGATCCTCATAATAATCCTTTCTTTAGGCGTGTATGATAACACCGTCAATAATATGTACTGATGTGGCCTTAAAATGGATGATTTTCCACAACATTTATTATGATTTAAATGATTTAGTTATTTAATTTTTCATTTTTTTATATTTTCATTTTGATATTTTAATAATTAAATTTATCATTTAATCAGTTTTTTATAGGTTTTTTTAGCCTTTTAAATTATTAATTTCTTTCTACTAACATATTTTGATCTTTAATTTCACTCAATAAATTCGTTTTCTACATGTTATAAATGTTTTAGGTAATTTTTTAATTAAAAAATTTATCAATTTATTTTAATTTATTACATTAATATTTAATTTATGTTTTTATATTTTGTATTTGTTTTTTAATATAAATTATCATTATTATTAATTAATTATTTTTAAATAAATTATTTATCAATTTTAACTTAAATATTTTTAATCCTTATGTTCATTTGATTGAATTTTATATTTATGTGTATTATTTTAATTATTTTCTTCTCAATTTGAATTTATTAAAATTTCATAAGACTATAATTATTTCAATTCATACTAAAAATAACTTTTTTATCATTTTTTCTATTTTTTATGTACATATTTTTCATGAAATTAGTTAAGTAATATCCAGTTGTGTGATAATGTTGATGGAACCCAATTGAAACTTATTCTACATTGTCAATTTGTTAGTTATATGTTCTAGTGGCGAGTCCTTACTCACAACTAGAGCCTGATATTCAATAGTAAGTCATTAAATCTCCATTGAGATCTACATTCTCCAGCACCATTCCATCATCCCACTCAATGATAGCCTTGAAGACATTAATCTTTTATGTTTAATGATTTAGTTCAATTCATTATTTTAATTTTAAATTTTGAAAAATTTTTCTTCATTTTAATTTATTTTAACAGACTTTTATTTATATTTTTTGTTTTAATTTTTATGTTTTAAAATTTTTAAATAGATAATTTATTTATTCTTTATTAAATTATTTTTTGGGTTTTTTATTCTATTTTATAATTTTTTTAATATATAATTTATAGACACGTTAATTTTAATAGTAAACAAAAATTTCGTATTTGTAGCAGTTGTATCATTTTATTAAAAATGTCCAAGAATCATGAAACAATGTTTGGAAATGGTCACCCATTTTGGTCTTTGCTATATTTTTTGAGATTCGCTATCTTGTATCAGTTTCAATGGTGACATAATGTGTCACTGATACTATTGTACTTTGTCACACAAATCACTACAGTATCTGTCTCACCAATAATGTTATTTATCCACCCACCGACACCATCACCTCACAATGTTCCTTTCATTTCATTGTCTTATTAATACCCTTAAATATGTCTCACAATTCCTCTATCTCTGAGATGTCTCACCAATCATCTTTCTTTCATTAGGAATGTTGTGACTCAATACACCATTCCTAGTTCCCGACAAATTATCACCTCTATTAACAGATTCATTGGTAAGACACAATGACCCATATTTCACCATTATTTCACCTTTGAACCCAATCACAACTACAAAAAAATGCAATCTAACAGGATCTCGAAATCATGACCCACCATCATGAACTTAACCACTCCAGATCTGCAACCACTAATTTTCAACTGTACACTCTCACATAAGATCAACTATTTCCATTTCCCTAAGAGCCAAACCCCACACCGGCGCGCTAAGAGACACCATTGTCGGCATGTGTGGGAGGGTCAGAGACCGCCGTCAGATGCTGATGTTGATTTCAGATAATATAAGAGGATCCAGGATAATTTAGGAGGGTGGGTTTTTTTAGTTTTATTTGGTGGGTTTTTTTATTTTGGGGAAATGGGTTTCTTTAGTGCCACTTCAAGTGGTGCTGAAAAAAGTTTAAAAAGCACCACTTGAAGTGGCATTTTGACCCCACACCACCCCCACACCCTCCACATATATATATATATAATAAATTTATTTATTATAATAAATATAAAAAATAGAAAAAAAATACAAAATTTTATTTTTTATAATAAATACAAAACATTATAATAAATTTATTTATTTATAACAAATGTTTATAATAAATATATAATAAATATTAATAAATACTATTATAATAAATGCAAAATTAATATAGAATATATATATAATAATCATTTACCATACATTTAAATTTATAATAAATACTTATTATAATTAAATATTATAATATTTATTATAATAAATATCTAATTAATATCTAATAAATATTATTAAAATATATATACAGTTATAATATATATTATAAAAAATACTATCATAGAAGTTATTATAATAAAGGTATAATAAATATTATTATAATAAATACTTTAATAAATGTATACTAAATGTATAGTAAATGTATAATAAATATATATAATACATTTATTAGAAATGTATATTTATTTTAACAAATATTATAATATTTAATTATAATAAATGTATTTTATATTTACATTTATAATAAATATACATTGATATTATACATTTATTATAATAAATATGTACAATAAATGTCTAATAAATATTATAATACATTTATTTTTTAATTATAATATAATAAATGTAATATAAAAATATTTTTCTTTATTATATAATTATCATAACTATAAATAATTACATACTATAAATATATAATTATAAATACACATTTATTTATGATAATAAATATGTAATTATCTATAAATGTAATATACATTTAGTTGTTATAAAAAATATACATTTATTTAAATATATATTTATTAGATATTAATTATAAATATAATATACATTTATAAATGTAATTATTTATTATAATAAATATGTAATAAATATACATTTATACAAATGTAATATACATTTATTATAATAAATATGTAATATACATTTATTATAATAAATTTAATATACATTTATTAACTAAATAAATGATTATTTATTTATAAATGTAATATTCATTTTTTATAATAAATATGTAATTACATATAAATATAATATACATTTATTAATATAAATATACATTTAATATAAATGTAATATACATTTATTTATTATAATAAATGTATAATTATTTATAAATGTAATATACATTTCTTTATTATAATAAATATAAATTTATAAATGTAATTATAAATATACATTTATTTATTATAAAACTCCTTAACAAATATACATTTATTAATATTCATGAAGAATATTTATTTATAAATATACCATTATTATAAATATACATTTATAAATGTAATTATAAATATACATTTATTTATTATATTATTCAATAATAAATATACATTTATTAATTTTCCTAAATAATATTTATTATTAATATTTGTTTATATAATTATACATTTAATATAAATGTAATATACATTTATTTATATATATAAACATTTATTATAAATGTAATATACATTTATTTATTACAATTAATATACATTTATTAATGTAATTATAAATATATATTTATTTGTTATAATAAATGTAATATGGAATTATTTATTTATTATAATAAATGTATTATGTAATTATACATTTATATTTATTATATTTATTATACATTTATATAATTATAAATATACAGTTATTATAATTAAAAAAATGTATCATATTACATTTATTATATTATATTACATATTACATTAATTTATAATATAATTATATAATTATAATTACAGTAAATATAGATATGATAGTTATATAATAAAGATAAATAATTATGTATTACATTTAATATATTATAATTAAAAAATAAATATATTATAATATTTATTAGACATTTACTGTACATAGTTATTATAACAAATGTATAAAATAAATGTAGATTAATTATAACTAATAAATATATATTTATTTTAAATATAAATATTAATATACATTTATTATAATTAAATATTATAATATTTATTATTATAAATATACATTTATAATAAATGTGTTATAAATTTTTATTATACATTTACAATACATGTATTATACATTTATTATAATATTTATTATAAGAATATTTATTATGCATTTATTATAATAAATATTATATTATATATTATAAATGTATATTTATTATAATAATATTTATTATACATTTATCAGATATTTATTATTGTAAAAATTATAATATTTAATTATAATAAGTATTTATTATAAATATAAATGTATTATAAATATTTGTTATACATTTATTATACATTTATTGTGCATTTATTATAATAGTACTTATTATATATTTATTAATATTTATTATAATATTTATTATAATATTATTACATTTTAATATTTATAATAAATGTATAATAAATTTATAACAAATTTATATTTATTATAATAATATTATAATATTTTTTATAATATTATTACATATTTATTATAAATATTTATTATAATTTTTGTATTTATAATAAAAATATAAGGATGTATTTATTATATTTTTTATATTTATTATAATAAGTAAATTTATTATATATATATATGTGGGGGGGGGGGGTTGGAGTGGTATGGGGTCAAAGCACCACTTCAAGTAGCGCTTTTCCCACTTTTTGTTCATCGCCACTTCAAGTGGCGCTGAACAAACCCATTTCCCAAAATATAAAAATACCCTACCCCATAAAACTAAAAAAGAAACCCCACTCCCCTAAATTACCCGAGGATCTGTCACCTATTCTAAGAACATGACACAGCCTTGACCCCCCCTATGTCACTAGAGCTAGAGAAGATGTTGTTGTAGAGGGATTATTTTTCTATTGAAACGTAGATTTGAAAGGCACACCATCGTTCTTCCAAATAAGAGTTGATATGAGCACCTCATCTTACGAAGGATGCCAGACCCCCCCATTGGGATACAACATCTCTAAGGATGAGGGAAGGTATCAATTAGAAAATAAAAATAATTATAAAAGAATAATAAATTAATAAAAAAATAAAATATTATTATTATTAACTATAATTTAATAAATTATATAATTATATAATTCTCTTAAAATAAAAAATTTTATATCCGAAATAATTTTATTATATAAATAATACATTAATTAAAATTAAATGTATTTAATGAAATTTCTATATGTTAAATTTTTTAATAACATTTAATAAATATTAAGTATAATAATCATTGATGAATAATTTAATAATTAATTATTGATATAAATATAATAAAATAATAATTAATAATGAATGCTCATAATAATAACAAATAATAATTAATATAAACTAAATAACATAATAATTTATAATAAAAATTAATATACTATTTATAATAATTAATTAAATAAGTATAGTTTTATTAAATATTTTTATTATGATTAAAATAGTTTTAATTGTTCTTAGTTATTCATAATTGTTTACACATACAAGTAGAAGATAAAATAGCATCCAAGTTCATCTGAACTACTAGGTTGTAGTAAGTTACATGGGTATTGAAAATATGGAAAGCATAGTAGCAAAAAACACATGTGAGAAGTGACTGGGGAATACTCTGTTGAGTCAGTGGAAATTGTATGTGAACATTAAGTAGATGATGGATGACATAAAAAAAATATAGCAACCAGAATTCGAGAGGAGATAATCGATAGTATCACACGATACCTGAAGAGTTGTAGATAATGGGAGTCGTAGAATTGGTGTTGCAAGATGAAAACAATGTTGCATGAGTTTCATTAATAGAGGTAGGATCCTTCTTCTGCTATTATATTTTTTAAAATAAAATTTAGTCTTTTGAATTGAATATGATCTTATGTATAAAAATCTTATTCTCGGGGGATTCAAATTCCAATAGTGTTATATATTTCTCTCTTCATTTAATTTATTTCAATAATAATGAGATTCTATCTGAGAGATTGAATCTATTTCTCAAGACAGAAATTTATTTGCTCCTTTATTTTGTTTATTTTCAAACTAAAATATCATTCAATGAGATTGATCATTGAAACACTTTACCAAAAATATTAATTTAATAACATCATAACATTCATCGATATAGTATTCTTAGGGCCTTTTTCCTTATCAATTTTCCTATTGATGGTACTATTAGTAGAAAACATAAATAATTTCAATAAAGCATTTTAAATATTCTAGATAAGAATAATTAACCACTCATGTAGAGGTGTGATTTCAATCAAAGGAATAAATATTCTTTTAACCAGTTGATTTAAAATTTCTTGATCTTATTTTGTGATCAACTCTCAATACTCATATTACACTTCTTGATAATTATTTCTCTCACTTATCTTCAATAATATATTTCAATTTTATTTTATTTAATAGAAAATAATTATAAAAATTATTTTTATTTTTTCTTTAATTATCATCAATTAAAATAATAATAAAAATATTTTCTACCACTATTGTCAACGTTGGTATTAATTTAAAAACATAAACATTCACTTATCTTCTCTATGGTTCGACCCTTGTCTATTATAAATGTGTATGTTAATTAATTAAAATTTGAGTGTTGTGATGAGCTCGGGTCCATATAAAAAATTGAATACATCACTAGGGAATGCATGGGTTGAGTGTTCTTGGGATTCAAGATGTAATAAATTATAAAAAAACAAATAAAAAAAATTTGATGAAAAAATCGACTGGTTGAGTCGTATTTTAGAATATTTTATTGATTTATTTGTGGGGAAATGTCAACATCATATGTTCTATTTGTTTGTATTTTTATGTTTTTTCCATACTCGGGTAGTTTTTTTACTGTTAATTTTTTCTAAAATCTGGCTTATAGTTTTGATCTCATTAAAAAAATGGAAAATCATTTTAGTTACGTTCATGAAAATGAAATTTATTGTGTATGTTTTTTAAAATATGGGAAATATAACTATATGTGTCTATAATTTACCAAAAAATCCCTATAAATTTTATTAAAAAAAGGAAAATTATGAACCCAAACCCAATGACAACTACAAAATAGGTCAAATGTGGTCGAAAATCATAGGATAATTGGATACATTTTATATAGAACACAAATCCAACAATAAAAAATTACAAAATGAAACATTAAGTTTTGAAGAAAATATTAATAATGCAACACCCGAAGATTTTATGAGATATATTATTTTTAATTTCTTTGATGACTTGTGTTTTACGTTACACCATGATTAAATTGTGGTATACACAACACCGTATTAGCTTGTAGTATACGCAACACTATTTTTGTTTGGCAACACACGCAAGAGAAACCTTACTCAATAGCTTGCGTTTTACGCAATACCGAGTTTCACTAAACAACGATATGTTATTAAAATTTTATATAACCTAGAAGTAATGAATAGTAATAACCAATTTTAAAAATTTATAACTTTTATCTTTCAAAATGGACTTCATTTTTTGATTCGTAATATTGAAATTAGCCTAGGGTGAATTTTTTGTATTTTTCTGAAAACTTTCAATTTTCGATGGATAGTAAAAACACTGAGTTATAAGTTAAAACCGAAATTTTTTTAAATAATCATTTATTTTATTTAAATTTATTTTAGATCAAAATAGATACATAATACCTATATATTTTCAATGAAATTCATTAAACTAATTTTATAATAATTTTAGATATATAAAAAATTTATTGAACTTTTTACAGTCTTTTACCAACCTCCTTGGAGCATTTGAAAATTTATATAAATCTTAATTTTACCACTTCTGTGAGTTGAATTTCGAAAAAATGAGAGACACGGTTAATATCAAGGAGTAAAATGTGGTTCAATACGATAAAATTTTTTTTTGGTGGATTATAACTTTTTTACTTTTATTTACCACGGTTAAAAGTGAATATTGTAATTAAGGGTAAAAATGATATTATTATTACCCTAACACAAGTCATATTTCTATTGTATAAGTATAATTCGACCAAAAACAACCTTAGGAATAAAATATTACCCTTTTGGTCTACATGGATTAGATTAGGATATTTATTATTATTTTATTTAAAGATGACTTAAAATAGTTAAAATCAAAGCTTATTATATAAAAAAAATTTAATATAGGGTCATACATAAGATAAATTCGACCATAAATATTCATTAGAAATATATAAAGATTTCATAAATAATGGTATTTTATCTGTATTTTTTATACATTATATAATGTAATTTATTTATGGAACAATGATGATGCAGTGATTACCTTATTAATGAAATATTAACATAATTGATATTATATATACCAAAATAAAATTAATTTGAGACATTTGATGGATTATAATAATTTCATAGGTTAATATAACATATTTATTTTTGTTAGATGAATTTTATTTGGAGTAATAATGCTGTTATGAATTCAGAGAAGACAAAATACAAAATAGTGTCAAAATTGAAATAAAATAGTCTTTAAAACAAATATTATATTATTAATTAAACTAATTCTCTTCAAAATCTATGTTTAGGAAAAAAATACATATATAATAACATATATGACATTAATGAACCAATTGGGGTTATATTGGCTGTTTATTGTATGTTTATTAACCATATAGTGTAAGAATACAAGAGGACACTGTAAAAGTTAATTTATTTAACCTAGAGTTAAATCTAAATTGTAAGGATAAAATGATTTCCTAAATTCGTCTAAAACCTATTGGTTGAGATTATTTCTATATATCCCCACCCTAGACTATAAATAAGTCACATTGGAGACATTATAAACCGAATATGAATTTATTAAAAAATAATATTTTATGTTTTTCCTAAGGTGCCTCTCACCCCTCTTATAAAAGGGCACCTCCTCCCCCTCCTATTGACACAATTTTGATCCTTCAAGCTCAGAAAAACCCTACCAAATTATCTATTAAACCACTATAGTTATATCATAGAGGTTCTTGTCCTCTAAAAATACCACCTCTAGTTCCCTAAGAGAATGTTTAAAAGAGGCACATCGAAGAAGATGTAATATTGAATACTGATTCCTTCAAGTTCCTTTATTCTTACACTTTATTTATCTTTGTTGTTTCCATTATAAAATAATAACTCTAGTATATTCTATATACTATGATGGTATTCTAAATATGGTACAACCATATTAGTTATTTTATACATCCTATTAATGAAAATGTCACCACATGTGCGTACGTACCGCTTACCGTCTCCACGTCGTGGTGTAGTTTGTTATTGAAACATTTCATCATTTGGATGGGTATAATAATGAGAATAAATTAAATAAATAATAAGTATAAAATCATTATGATTCTTTATATATGATATACCATCCAATTATTTACGATGTCAATATCAAAAGAATGATATCATCGCTCATGCGTACGTACGTGCTACCATCTCCACAAACACGATGAGGATTATTTTTCCATGATTAACCATTAAAGTATGATTATAAAGTATATATAATAAATAATCATTAAATATATTACATATTAATGATAATGTATTTATTTACATATACGTTTAATTTACATAATTCCATTCAATTCAATAAAAAAATGAAAACAGCGTTCATGCGTACGTACGACATACCGTCTCCATGAACAGTTTATTTAATATACATTTATCAATCCTTCATATATATTTAAATGAGGAATATATATTATATATAAATCATGTTTTAAAATTATAAATTAATTAAATCAGGATATTTTTAATGATATCAAGAACAAAAATTCCAAACACGTACGATAAATAAAACGATTTTACCCAAAATGCTGCATTATAATGGAATTGAAAAAAGAACGGCTAATATAAAGTCATAAGTGAATCATATATGATATCATAAATATTATTATGGTTCTGTTAATAGTTAATAATATGTTTAAAACCAACATAAATTAGTTTCGGACACGTACAAAATAAATTGGACCTATGGTAAGGGATAACTTTTCCAATCTCATTTTTATCCAAGATTGTTTATTCGTAAGTATTTAATGGGGTTATATTTATCATACATGCCCATGTTTTAAAAAAATGGTTTTCTGTATGTTGAAATTCTTTTTTACCCATTTTTGACTTTTACTACAGGGTATGTAAGGAAGCTTTCTTTTGTTTACCATACGAGGTACTATTTGACTTTACCGGAAAAAGTACGTGAAGAATATTTTTTTATCTTATACGGCATGAATGGAATTTTATGGTACCATAATGCCTTATATTAACGATCCATACACTACAATATTTCAAGATTATTTTCACCAAAAATCCATTTCTTTTAAAATTTCATGGAATTTTGTGAAAAAAATGATTTTTAAGAAGAAAAGATGTTTTCCTCAATATTTCTTTTCAAGTGTTTTTATCAAAACTATTTTCCATCTATGATGTGATTATTTATTATGTTTATGTTTCATGTATAATGTCTCTATCCTTTACATGGTTTGATTTTCTTATGATGAAAGGATATCCATTATTTTATATAGATTGTGTTATGATGGGATGATGTTTATGAAACCCATTTTATTAATTGGGTTATGATCAATGAATTATGTTTACATTGTTGCACACGTAAGAATGATAGCGTTATGAGATGGGTGGGACCTTTATCTCCCACGAATGAATTGGGTAATGATTTATATCTCATGATATATACATGGATGGAATGACAAGTGAATCCAGTTCAGTAATACAAGCCTGGAATGACATATAAACCTGATTCAGTAATGGAATTTTTCCACTGGGATGGTGTTGGCAGAAATTCCTTAGCTAATACGGAAATCATATCATGTGATTAATGGTATGCTACAATTACATGTTTTATTCCAATGAAATTTTATCATGATTGATGTTCCTTTATGATCTATTCCTTATGTATTTCTATGATTTATGTCATGTTCATGTTTTTACGTTCAAATGTCTATAGGATGTTTTATGTTCTCCATGTTTACCCTTACTGAGCCTTTGAGCTCACCCTTTTTTTGTTTTCTTTTTCCTGTGATATAAAGAAAGGTTTTAGGTATGAAAAAAGGGGAAGATCATTATGGGAGATGTTGAATATCTTTCACCATGATTAGAAGATTCTGTTTTGAGTTTCCAAAGACAATAAACTATTATGGTTCTTGGGTGTCTATTTTTGTTATGTATTATGTATTCCTCAAAATTAATGTAATGTCCTTGTACATCAGTATTGGGTCTCTACTATTGGTATCAGATGAAAGGTTTAGTTAACCTTTGGAAACTAAGCTGCAAAATCATTAGGTAGATCCCTATAGATATTTCTATGGTATGTCTAGAGATGTCCTTAATGTTATGTATAAGTATAGGTTATAGTCCTAGAATTATTGTAATAATATTAGAATTAAACCTAAGATGTTAGATATTGAAGGTAATCCACAATTATTATATTGTTTACCTAGCATGATTTTTTCCCCTCACATTCTTATTTTTCTGTTTTAGACGATGGATGGAACCTGAAGGAACCGTGTAGATCAATATAATGGACGATGCAATTTTTGTCCTCCTGAACAAACCAATATTATGAGATATGGAGTGAAAAATCTTATTGCTATACTTACACAAGCTATGAATCATTCTGGACTTCCAAATGATTAGAGAGGGGAATAATATTCTATTGAGTCCATCATGAGGAAACGCCCACCTTCCCTAAACTGGGCTTTTTTTCCACTTGTTGCTGATCAATGGATCAATACCATTGAAAATATATTTCCCATACTTCACTGCTCAAAACATGAAGAATTAATTCTGGATATTTACCATTTAGAAGGTGAAGCAGACTAGTGGTGGACTCTAATTAAGAATACAAGGCCCCAAGATGAAAATGCATCCATGGAATTGGACAAGTTCAAGAACTTGTTTTTCAATATTTACTTTCCCCATATTCATCGAATAAATATGGAAAAAAGAGTTCTTTGATCTTAATAAAAAGGATGATGAATCTGTTGGTATATATGAACCAAATTTTATAATGCTTTAAAGGTATGCATCGAGATTTATTATCCAAACTAAAAGTAAAGTTGATTGATTCTTCAGTGGCTTAAAACCAAGTCGTTGATGGGAATTAGCTATAATAGACTTCAGTAGATATGAATAAATTGTGCATTCTTCTATCAAGGTAGAACTGGAAGTTGGTGTTACATATCCATCTCATGGTTTTGACAAGAAAAGATAAATGGATTTCAAGGAGATATAAAAGAACAATGGTGAAAAAAGTTTAATGTTTCTTTATGCTCAAAGTGTGGAAAGAAGCATGGTGGAGATTGTCTAAAATGTACTAGAAAATGTTTTAAGTGTGGAAAACAAGACCATCAAGCAGTTTAGTTTTGATGTAATGAGAAAAAGGTAACTAATGATGTGAGTTGAGAAATGACTACAGAGAATGAAACACCAACAATTCAATGCTACAAGTGCAAGGAAATGTGGCAGTATGCTAACCAATTTCCTAATCCAAGGGTTAATGATGATCGACATCAACAACCTTTTCAAGAAAATGACTAAGGAAAGTCACATGTGATCACTATTGGTAATGTTGAGTATGACAACGTTGTGGTGGAATGATTAAGTGTTTATGTAATGGGATTCTGAAATAATGTTGTGCAATCTCATTTATAGTATCGTGGGATATTGGAATATCTATGTATTGGTTTATTATGGTTTTCAATAATTTTATGGTACAAGTAAACATGAAATGTGATTGAAATATTTTTTGAAAGAAGATGATATGCACATAATTAAGGGATAAAGAGAAAATAATATGTTTGATTGTATTGATTAGCTCATGATTGATATAAGGAAAAAGTGATATCCTGGTTAGGGTATATAGAATTTTTCGGATTTTGGTAAGTGGAAAGAGTTAACATTTGACAGAATTCATGTTTTCATTAATGTTTTATGGTAATAAATTTTTAAATATATTATATGATTAATTTATTAACATTCTTGTAATGTGACCAAAAAAAGATATATCTTATGATATATGGGGAATAAATGATGGTATTCACATGCTTGTTATATGACCTTTCTATAAATAGTTTTCTATATACAGTGAGTTTGGACTGATGTATTTTTGATAAGCCTAATGGTTGGAATGGATTATGTTGAATATCAGAGAATATTGCTTAAGGCTAAAACTATTATCTATAATTTTATATTAGTATAGTTTTAGAAAAAAAGGTTAACCCATAGGACGAGAGACAACCCATCATGTCAGATGAGGCTGTTGGAATCGAACCCATAATTGAAGTGTGATAGGCCTTTATCACCAACCACAGAACTACATGAAGTCCCTGGTTAGTAAAATTAGTTTTATTTTATTAAGTGGTATGATATTTTAAGTGTAAGTCCATTTTTGGATCCATATACGATTATTGTCAACATATATGGAATTATTTATATTTAATAACTTTTGGTTACCTTTTGTTATAGACAGATGGAATGAACCATAATTCTATCGTATGATCTACTAACACTTCAAGAATGAAAAATTCAACTTCATTTATTTTACGATATGACGTCCAAATTGTTCATGGCATGAACAACTATGAGATTGTACCAAAATCAAGTAAGTATTTCTTCTAATTCAAATTCTTCAACTTTAGGGAAATGATCTTGAAAAACCAAAAATTTTGTCCTAGTGTTCCTATATCTGATAAATCAGATGGTACCTTAGATCATCATAAATTTATAGCTTTTGGATTGATGTATTTTTCATAGCCATTCCCTCTACAACTCTCTATCAGAACTCGATGGTTAGATTTTTCTTCCACATCCATATTTTCACATATGTTCTCTTATGTGCAAACACAGTGATGAGTTACTTTGGGTAATCATTACGTATCATACATTAGTTTTTAAAAATAAGTTTTAGTATCCATTTTTACTATGTGGGTTTCTATGAAAGAAATTTACAAGTAGTAAACAATTTATAACCCCAACAAATTTCAAGGGCGAAATTCATTTTAAGGGGGGGTAGAATGTAACACCTTGAGATTTTGGGAGATATATTCTTTTAAATTTCTTTGATGTGTTGTGTTGTACACTACACAAAGATTATATTTCACTATACGCAACACCTTATTAGATTGTAGTATATGCAACACTATTTTTGACTTCCGTTACACACTATTGAATCCTTCCTCAATAGTTTTTGTAGTACACAATACCGAGTTTCACTAAAAAATGATATGTTATTAAAATATTATATAAACTAGATTTTATGAATATTAATACCCACTTCTTGAAATTTTATAAATTTTATATTGAAAAATGGACTACATTTTTGAATTCAGAATATTGAAATTTTCCTAGGGTGAATTTTTGATATTTTTCTAAAAACATTCAATTTTTGATGAATACTGAAAACACTGAGTAATTGGTTAAAACTGAATTTTTATTAAAATAATCATTTATTTTATTTAAATTTATATTAGGTCAAAATAGATACATAATACATATATATTTTCAATGTAATTCATTATAGTCATTTTATAATAATTTTTGATATATAAAAATTTTATTGAACTTTTTTCCGTCATTTACCCACCTCCTAAAAGCATTTGCAAATTTACATAAATCCTAATTTTTCTAATTTTGGGAGTTGAATATAGAAAATTCGAGAGACATGGTTAATATAAAGGGGCAAAATGTGGTTCAATAAGATAGAAAAATTTTGGTGAATAATAACTTTTTACTTTTATTTACCACGGTTAAAATTAAATAGGGTAATTAAGGGTAACACGATATTATTATCACCCTAACACATGTCTTAATTCTATTGGATATGTTTAATTCGACCAAAAAAACATAGAAATAAAATATTACCCTTTATGTCCACTTGGAATAGATTAGGACATTTATAATTATTTAATTTAAAGAAGAGTTAAAATACATAAAATCAATGTTTAATAACTAAAACATTTTTGAAATATATGGTTACATAAGATTAATTCGACTATAAATATTTATTAGAAATATAATAATATTTCCAACATAATGGTATATTTTTTTATTTTTTAAAAAATAAATTTTTTTTATTTATGACACAATGATGATGCAGTAATTACCATATTAATGATATATTAACATAATTGATATTATAAATACCCAAATAAATGTAATTTGAGACTTTTCATGAATTAAAATAATTTTATAGGTTAATATAACTTATTATTTTGGGTTAGATGAATTTTTTTCTAAGTAATAATATTTTTAAGAATTTAGAGAAAACAAAATACCAAATAGTGTCAAAATTGACATAAATGTGTTTTTAAAAAACATATTATATTATTAATTGATATAATGGTTCTAAAAATATATGGTTCAAACAAAAAACTTATATAATAATATATATGTCATTAAAAAACCAATTGGGGTTCGATTGTCATTTTATAGTATGTTTGTTAACCATATGGTGTAAGAATACAAGAAGACACAGTAAAAGTTAAATTATTTAACTTAGAGTTAAATCTAAATGATAATGTTAAAATGGTAACCTAAAAATGTCTAAAACCTATTGGTTGATTGGATTTCTACCCATACACACCCTAGCATCAAAATAAGTCAAATTGTATCCATTATAACCCAAATTTAATTTATTATAAAATAATATTTAATGTTTTTCCTAAAGTGCACATCACCCGTCTTATAAAAGGGAACCTCCTCCCTCTCTTCATTGTTAAATTTTGATCCTTAAAGCTTGGCCAAAACCTACCAATTTATCTTCTAAACCTCTCTAGTTATATAATATAGGTTCTGGTCATCTCAAAATACCACCCCTAGTTCCCTAAGAGGGTGTTTAAAAGAGGCACATTGAAGAAGAGGCAATCTCTTATACTGATTCTTTCAAGTTTTGTTCTTATTACCCTTCATCATTCTTTGTATTATCCATTATAAAATAATACCTCTAGTATATTCTATATAATATAATGTTATTTTAATAATGGTACAGCCATATTAGTTATTTTATTCATCCTATGAATGAAAAGGTCACCACATGTGCGTACATATGACTTACCGTCTCCATGTCATTGTGTAGTTTGTTATTCAAACATTTCATCATTTGGATGGGTTAAACAATAAGTATAAATTATATAAATTATAAATATAACATCATTATTATTATTTATATATGATACACCATCCAATTATATTCTATGTTAATATAAAACGAATGTTATCATCACTCGTGCATACGTACGGACTACCATCTCCAGGAACGCAATGAGATTAATTTTACATGATTAACCATTCATGTATGATTATAAAGTACATATAAAAATAATCATGAAATCTATTACATAATAATTATATTGGATTTATCTACATATACTTTTCATTTAAAAAATTACATTCAATTCAATAAGGAAATGAAAACAGCATTCATGCGTACGTACGACATACTGTCTCCATGAACGGTGTATTTCATTTCCATTGATCAATCTATCACATATATTTATATGATGAATATATATTATATCTAAATCATTTTTTACATTCAGGAAAAGACTAAATCATGATATAAGTAATGATATCAAGAAAACAAGTCCATACACGTACAATAAATTAAATGATTTTACCCAAAATGATGCTTTAACTTGGAATTGACAAAAAAACGGGTAATATAATGCCATAAGAGAATCATATATGATATAATAAATATTATTATGGTTATGTTAAAATTTTATAATATGTTTAAACCCACTATACAGAAGTTTCGGACACTTACGAAGGAAATTGGATCTAAGGTAGGGGATAACTTTTCCAATCTCATTTTTATCCAAGACTGTTTATTCATAAGTATTTACTAGGGTTATATTTATCATCCATGTACATGTTTTCTAAAACTGGTTTCATATATTTTTAAAGTATTTTTTACCCATTTTTGACTTTTTCTACATGGTATATAATGAATATATCTTTTTTTACTATACGAGGTACTTTTTTGACTTTTCTGGAAAAAGGTTGAGAAGAATGTTTTTTAACTTATATGGAATGAACTTATTTTTATGGTTTAATAATGATTATTTTTATGAATCCTACTCTAAAATATTTCATGATTATTTTCAAAAATAATCATTTTCTTTTAAAATTTCATGGCATTTTGTGAAAAAAATTTATTTTTAAGAATAGAATATGTTTTCCTCAAGATTTCTTTTCATGTATTTTATCAAAACTATTTTCATCTAAGATGAAATTATTTAGTATGTTTATGTTTCAAGTAGAATTTATGTATCATTGATATGGTTTTATTTCTTATTATGAAATGATATACATTTTTTATAAGGATTATGTTATTATCGGATGATGCTTATGAAACCCATTTTATTCATTGGGTTATCATGACTGAAATATATATTTTTTTTGTGGGAAATGTAAGAATGATTTTGTTATGAGATGGTTGGGACCTATATGTATTTCCAATGCATTGGTTAATGATTTATATCTCAGGAGATAGACATATATGGAATAGAAATTGAATCTAGTTCATTAATACCAGGATGGAACGAAATGTAAACCCGATTCTGTAATGGACTTTTTTCAGTAGGATGGTCTTGGAAGAAATGCCTTGGATAATATAGAAATCATATCATGTGCTTAATGGTTTTCCACAATTACCTGTTTTATTCCCATGATATTTTATCATGATTGATGTTCCATTATAATTTATTACTTATGTATTGCTATGATTTATTCCATGTCAATATTTTTACGTTCAACTGTTTATGGGATGTTTTATGTTCTCTATGATTACCCTTATAGAGCCTTTGAGCTCACCTTTATTATGTTTTCTTTTCCCCAGTATGTAAATAAAGCTCTTAGGTAAGAAAAAACGGGTAATATCTTTATGGGAGATATAGAAGATCTTTCACCATGATTAGATGATTATGTTCCGAGTTTCAAAATACACTAAACTATTACGGACATTGGGTGTCTGTTTTTGTTATGTATTAAGTATTCCGAAAAATTAATGTAATGTCCTTGTACATCAATCTTGGGTCTCTTAAAATAAGAAAAAAACATTTTTAAATTAGTGATGAAGAAAGGGATTATGGAGTATTTTATCCTGAAATTTTGAATCAATGGGTTTTAGAAACACAACAAAAACTATTTATTTTAACGATTCTAAATTAGATGAAGATAATTATGTTCAAATAAAAACTCAGTAGATAAATAAAATTACATATGATAAATATTATAAGAAATTTAATTTATTTTATGTAACACCCCAAAACCAGTTACATAGAGCAGATGAATTATATTAAATCATTGTCATGTTTATAATGAATCAGGTCTCAGAGGACCAATCAGTTTAGTAGTCCTAGAAAATAAATTACATACAAAAATATAACATTTCAATTTCTAAAAAAAATTAAAAAATTTATAATACATTGAGAAATAAACCATTCCCTAAGATTAAACCTGCATATCATTCATTAGGCACTAATTTAAATCCTAGGAAAATAAACCATAAGAAAGGGGTCATCTCTGACACTCAGTAAGGTTAAATAATTCAGCATAAGCTATAAAAATTTAAGGAAAAATGTATAAGAAAATCCTTTTAAACATAAAATTTAACATAATATGAAAAAACTAAATTAAAAATTACCATATAAACATGCACAATGATATTCTACTAAAAAAAATAATAAAATGTAATAAAAAATTTCATTACGAGGGAATATATAACGATGACCATACTAAGTACTACGTCAAGGAATTGTGCCAGGAACGTTTAGAAATATTCTTTCAAAGCTATATGCCGAGAAACTAGTTTTTCTTGTGAGACTTTTGGATGCATCTAGGGGATATAGTATGTCCCACCCATCACATACTATGTCTAATTCATTCCTCGTATGAAAATGGTGATATATAACATAATCATTCAAATTAATACTATATTAGTATATGTCAGTACATTAACCATAAACCTTAAATTTTATAGGAATAATATATCTATAGTCAAACATATCATAACTCATTCAATATAATATATAATATTTCTTTAATAATAAATAAATCTCAATCAATAATAATATCTCTAAAGGGTGTTGGCATAGTTGAAAATGTTCTAAAAAACTCTTTGAGGAAAATATCCTTTTTTCATGAAATCATTTAAAAGTCACAGAATTTATAAAGGAAATAATTTAAAACATATTTTTTAATCAATTTTTCCCATACCAATTTTAATCTTTTGAAATGAATTATCATTTTAAAATAGTCACGTCCATATAAATAAATTCTTAATATCATTTGGAAAATATGGATATCAATTAAATCGATTATGAAAAATAAATCATTAAAACATTTAAACTGATTATCTAGTTAAAGATTTACTTCCATAAAACACTAACATATTGATTTATAAATCATTTTTATGAAATATGTAAATGGATGATAAATATGTCCTTGTAAATAAAAACTCATAAACAGCTTCAGATAATAATGAGATTGAGGAACTAACCCTTACATTTGGTATGATACTCTCTGTACGTGTCTAAAACTATTTTATAATTAGGTTAAAAATATTATTATATTATATTATAATAGTAATAATTTTTATGATATCATATATGATTATTTTCAGACTTTATATTTCTCGTTTATTAAAAAATTTACGTTAATGCAATATTTTGGGTAATAATTTCATGGTTTATCAAACAAGATTTGACTTATTATTCATGATAATATAACTTTAATCCTAATTTAATTATTTCCAAAAATATAAAATTTGATTTATATATAATATATATTATTTTTGTAAATATATATAATATATTGACATATAAAACGTAATACACCGTTCATGGAGGCGGTGGTCCGCACATATGCATGAATGATATTTCTGTTTTCTTACTGTATTGAATGGATGTAAGTGAATGAGATATATGTATATATATATATATCATCCTAGAAGAATTATTTTTTCATATATTTCATAGATATTAATAATATTTATTTTTTTAATCATTCTTGGATGGTGGACATGGAACATGAGTCTCATCGCGTCATAGAGTTGGTAAGTCGTACTAACGTACGAGCGACATTATAAGTTTATTTAATAGTGAAATGGTATGAAATTGGGTGGAATATTAATTTTAGTGAATCAATATCATGTTATATTTATTATTTATATCCATTATATTCATTTTTATAACTATATAAATAATGTTTCCATCAAAAAAATTTACAACACATCATAGAGACGGTAAGTCGTATATACATACGTATGGTTTTATTGTTTTTCATAGGATGGGTAAAATAAAGAATATGGTTGTCCTATAATCTCAAAAACAACTCTGAATATATTATACATTGTATTTATTTTTTTATTATGGTAACAAATTAGTAAGAGGAATTAAATAAAGAAATGAACATTGAAATAAGGGATAAAACGACTACCTCTTCTTCGAGTTTCTCCTTTTGATTTGAAAAAAAGAACTCATTATGTTGGATTTCTACCAAATGTTTTTCCTCTAGGATTAAATTATGGATGTTGGGGGCTATTTGGTCAGGGGTTGGCTGAGCTAAAGGGCTATGCAGTTGTAAACTAAAGAGAATTGTAGAATCTCTTTTTTAAGAGAGGTGAGGGGCACTTTAAAAAAATCCTAAAATATTATTTTATTATAAAATTATTTTGATTATATAAAAGCACTAAATTACATTTTTTATTATAAAAGATATGTATTGGTTTAAATCATCTCAACCCAGAGGTTTTATACATGTATAGTTCATAAATATATCATTATCTTTTAGATTTAACCATTTTAAAAAATATGTTAACCATTACCATGTCTTCCTATATTTGTATACTATATGGTTAATTTATTTACTAAAAAAATACAAGAGAGCCTAAATAGGATCAATTATAATATTTGTATGATAATAAATTTTATTAGGATGATCTATCGTTTTTTTGGTATTTATATCATTTAACAAAATAGTATCTGTTTTAAAAAATCATTTATGTCAATTTTGACTCTATTTAGTATTTGATTTTTTTAAGTAAAAAAATGGATTCCATTGAAAAAAAGGAATTAAAACATAAATCATATGTAATTTTCATTTATAAATTTCATTTATGGAAGAAAAACGTGGATATTATATTTATTTTAATATTTCTAATGTCATTTATTTGATTCTTTCATTAATAAAGAATATACACATCATTATTATGGCATTAGTAAATTTATTTATTTTAAGTATAAAAATTAAAAACAAAATTCCTAATATAGGAAATATTATTATATTTATAATGACTATTTATAGTATAAGAAATTAATTATATAACTCCATATCAATTTTCTTATTGAAAGGTACATGTTTATGTTATATTTTTGTATACTTTTAATTAATTATTATAAATTGTCATTTTCACATCCATGTGGCTCCATGGTGTCCCTATGTCGACCCAAAGTAGCCCAAGGATAGAAATATCTGATAAAATAATAATAGTACTTGTGTTAGGGTATTTTAATATTATTATAATATTATTTTTTATCCTTGTTTACCATATTTACCATTTCAACATGGTAAATAAAATAATTACTAATGTTAATATTCATAATGTCCAAAAAATAAAAGGTACCTATTTACACAATTTGAACATTAATATTCCAAATATTTTACCCTTTTCTCCAAATTCAAAACATAGAAGTTTCAGAAATTAATTTAATATTAATTCATATTATCAATACCAAAATGTTGTTTTCTAAAAAGTAAAAACTATCAAAAGATTGACATGTGTTTATATAGAATTTAAATTTGAAATTACATCCAATGAAATAAATTACATTAAATGATAAATTCATAATATAATGTTACCTTAAAACAAGTCAAATTTATATGTTAAGACAATAAATTAATTTGATTTAAAAATTGGTTTTTAATTAAAATTTAGAATTTTTCACTATTCATAAAATTATGAAAGTTATTAGAAAAGTAACAATACATTATCCAAACTTATATTTTGTGTCCTAAGTATAATTAAAAATTAAATTTCATTAAAATAAATATATAAAAGTGTCAAATATTGGATTTAAAAGGATTCTCCATTAAAAGGGTAGAAAACAACATTGTTTGAAAAATACATCTTTTGTATAAAAAATTGAATTTTTCCGTATATTAAGTTTATGATAAACATAATATGATTTTTAAAAATATATAGAATATATTAAATTCAAATTCTGGTTAATACTATTCATAACCACATTCTAAACGGCTAGTTTAATAGGTTGTGGGGCGCTTGAAATCAGTGTTGTGTACATGACATGCTATTGAATTATTTAAAAAGGAAGCATATCGTAGATGATTGAGGTGTTCCTTTTTAAAATACATCAATTAATTCCATCCTAGAAATTTGATATTATGGTTTACTACTATGGGTTTTATATTTTAGAATATGTTCTTTGGAATCATATATCATAAAATGGATTAATGAGACCTCTATTTTAAAATAATGAAATGTAAGTATGATGGTTTCCAGAAATAACACATACTATTGTTCCATGTAGAAAAACATGGATATTGAAGCGAAAAAATCCATCATGTTATGATGGAAAGTGATAATGAACATGATCAAGAGAAAGTTATCAGTCATAGAGCTATAAATCTGTGATGATCTAAGGGACCATTTGATTCATCAAAAAAGAAAGCACTAGGAAAACATATTTGGTTTTATGATCATTTTCCAACTGTTTTTAGAATTAATTTAATTCATAGACTAATAACATAGGGAAACATAATAAATTTTCATGTAGAGTTTCATCCTTTAACTAAATCCTACTATGAACTCATATTTCTCTTCGAATGATAAAACTCAAAAATAGTCTATTATCTCTATCGTAGAAGGTTCCAAATATAAACATATACCATTGATGTAAATACATATATTTTATAAGAACTAGGTACTTCTTGTAAGTACGTCATAGGGGATAAAGCCTTGTGGCATTTTGGATGTGGGTCTTATTCTCGCAGAGTTGTCTGATGCAACATGTTATCACCAAACCTCCATGTTGACCTTTTTCTAAAACAATAGTATTATAACATTCGATAAATAATTTTAAGAAAATTTTTCTACATAAAAAATACTATCCAATGTTGAAATTAATTAATTCTATCAAATAATGTTATCAAATATACTTATATCCAATCTCTACTTAAAAGGTCTTTAAATTTCTTAAAACAATTGTAACACCATATTCCCCAAAAAACGTAATGAATATCTTATTGTAACATAATTAATATATGATTACCAACATCATATAAAAAACATATTGAAAAAAAGTACTGAAGAAAAATATCAATATATATCATGTTATTCTTATAATTCATGAATCCAAAAAACACAAGTACATTAATTATTCCTCTTCGACTGTAGTAACAAAATAATATTAACTCGATCCATTTGTGTTTTCTGAGCTATATTTCCTTGAAACATTCGACAATTGTCTTTATAATGTCCCATATCTTTACAATTATAACCTTACAAAACATCTTTCTTTCCATTACAATCATGTTCTTGGTTATCTTTTTCTTTACATTTGTAACAAACTCCCATTCTTTTTAGGAATGTACCAGGGTGTTTCTTCCCACAATTATCACATAAAGGAAAATCCTTCATTCCCTTTTCCTATTTATCTGTATCTTACTCCATCAATATCTTATTCTCATACATTAATTTAATTTCAAAAGCCATGGAGACTAATTTTTCTATCCTGATATCACATGATACAATATATTCATATGGTGAGAGAGATTGTGAGATCAATGCCTGTTGGGGGAAAGGTTTTAACCCATCAATGAATAGATCAATTTTATATTATGGGATATTTATTTATTTTGATGCATGAATTGATAACCTAGTAATGTTATCCTCATAATATGAAATAATATCATCATCCTTTTTCCGTACACTACTGAAAAATTGAACTATACCCATAGGTTTTCCCAAAATCGTTGGTATAAGCATCACTATACCCACAGTTTTATCACAACATTTGGTAAAGGTATTTATAATAACCTATACCGATGGTTTGACAAAAAATATTGGTATAGTCACTCCTTTAACCAATATTTTGGTAAAACCTTTTGTATAGGTATTGTAGGGCACCCTATACCCAAAGGTTTTCCCAAACCGTGTTTATAGGCTCTTCTATACCCACTTTTAAAAAAAAAACCAGGCGTAAATGGTGTTTTTTTTTTCAAAATCTATACACATTAATTAACAAAAAACATGGGTATTGGGTTGATTTTTGAAGACATATACCCATGTTTTTAAAAAATCATGGGTATAGCTATCTAGCCTTATGGCAAGAAAAAAAAATTCACGGTGCCTAAAAACATTTTTGCGGTAATACCTATCCCCATAGTTTTATTACATATAACCACAGTTAATATAAATATATATAACTAAAAATGTATCTATTTATCAGTTATAAAAATTGGCTAGTGGTTGGGAGCAAGATTAAAAAACAAGAGGTCTAGATATCGAATCCCGCAGTAGTATTTTTTTCAAATATATAACAATAGTTTTAAAACTATGGGTATTGAATAATGACATAGTGGATTGTTGAGTGACATAGTGGACTAGACCTGAAATCATAGTTTCTTGAATGTGGGTATATCTCAGGGGCTATCCCGATGCCTCGAGGGCCCATAGTTCATGAAATCCTAGGTATAGTCTCTACCCACGGTTTCAAATCGTGGATATAGGGAAATTTTCTAGTAGTTGTAGGCTCATAAATTGTCCATCCATATTAAATTGTTGTTCAAAATGAATTTATTTCTCCAATAAATATTCATTACACACCCTCCATTCCATATTTACCACTTATTCTTCCCCCTTTGTGATTTGAAATAATGATCACTATTGATCTGAATCTCCTGAGAGATGATAAACAGTTGTGAAAACCATTTCCATTTTGTTATATACCAACGAATAAAAAATATTTTCTCTAATGAACATATCCACTTCCCAGCTGCAAAAAGATTTTTAGTCACATTGAATGTTGGAGGTTGTTGTCTCATAAATCTGTCTAACATTGATCCTCAGTGTTCTGAATCAGGATGCTCTATACGGGTTAGGTTATTATTCATAAGCTAAGTCAGCTATCTCAGTATGGTTATAAGTTGTTCAATACCATTTTTCCCACCGTATCCACTATCATTATCATTCATAGGAGATAAATAATTACATGTATTATGTGCATTGATGCGATTTCCATTTCTTCCACTAGGCACAATTTCAAACCAATGTAATACACTAGATTAGGTTATGAATCATAATGAAAAATTATGGACTACTAAAATACATATTACAAATTTAAAATTATTTGCATATACAATCCATAATCATAAATATGGTTTCATTGGAGGTCATGTATACCCAAAAATCTTAATTAATGGTTTTTAATGAAAGTATTATTTATCCTAAGCATATCCTCCAGGAGTGTCAAATCAGGAGTGCAAATAAGTCATGTTGTCATGTACTGGGTTATCTCTTGTCATGCATGGAACACCTTTTCGGAGTTTTCACCCAATGGTACATCTATTCCAGAACAACGTCTAGTTGTAGTATATAGACTGTTATGTACTTCTTGAAATATCCCAATAATACCTTCTTTACTATAATTCTACAGGGTTCTTTATACTTATCCTTAGTGAATATCATAGGGTTTTGATCTCTAATATTTGTTTTCTAAATCTATTTCTGTGGTTTTTTATAAAATTATCAGATACCAACCGTAACTCCTTTACCCAAATTACCCAGAGATGGTGCATTATTTCATTACACTGGCATTTTTATAAGTAATCGAGTCACTAAGGATCGATTAGTTTAGTTTTCTTGTAAAATAGTTTACACAACAGAACATAATATTAAAATTTCAAACATAAAATACAACATATATAATCCTTTGATGATTCCATATTATTTTATCTTAACCATTCATATCAATCAAAATAAACTTCTTTACATCCTGGGAAAATAATAAATATGAATGGGGTAATCTCATATGATCAGTAAGGTTAAATAATTCAGCAAAAGCTATAAATATTTAAGACAAGATGTATAATAAAAACAACATCCTTTTATACCTAAACGTGAACATAATATGGATAAAATAAAAAAAAATTACCATATAAACAATAAAATTCATATTATATAAATCTAAAAAACACATGTAATAAATAATTTCGTAATGAGGGAATGCATAATACTGGACATAATAAATAGTATGTTAAAGCATTTTTCCAAGACCATTCACAAATATTTTGTCAAGGCCTTGTTCCAAGACACTATGTTGTATCATAAGACATACAGATGCATCAAGGGGTTATATCGGGCCTTACTCGTCACGTATTTATTCTAATGCATTCCTCATATGAAAAGGGTGAAACATAACATTATCATTCGTATTAAAACTAGCATACGAAATGTAAATACATTAACTATTAACCATGAATGGTATATAAATTGAAAATAAACAGTAAAACATATCATAACACATTAAATAGAACATGGAATATTGTATTTTAATAAATCAACCTCAATCAAAAATAATATCTAGAAAACGAGGTTGACATAGTTGAAAATGATTAGTAATACTGTTTGAGAGAAATATCACATTTACATGAAATCATATAAAAGTCACAAAATTTTTAAATGAAGTCATTTCAAAAATGTTTTTGAATCATATTTTTCAAAACCACTTATAAAGTTTTGAGTTGAATTAACATTTTAAAACCATCATGTCCATATAAATAAATCCTCAAAATCATTATGAAAATATTGACATTAATTAAATAGATATAGAAATGTTAATATTTAAAATATTTAAAGTGATGATCTAGGTAAATATTTCATTCCATAAAAACATAATATATTCTTTTTTAAATTCTTATAGTTAAAAATATCCATAGATTATAAATATGGCCCAGTAAATATATACACATAAACAATGTCGGATAATAATGAGATTGAAGAATTAACCCTAACATTAGGTTCGATACTCTTCATACGTGTCTTAGACTCCATTATATTGTGTTTGAACCTATTATTAACTTATATCAAGATCATAATAACATTTATGATATAATATATTTTTCTTTTATAACATTATATTACTTGTTCTTCAAACATTCTAAGTTAATACAACATTTCAGGTAAAAATTGCTTTGTTTATCATATGTTTTTTAAATTTTTATTATTGATCATATTACTTAGATTATAATTTACATACATAATGAATGTAAATTATTATTTAGATATAAAATATATTCTATATATAAATATATATAATATATATAAAAATAAAAAAAGGAATACACCGTTCTTAGAGGCGGTAGTCTGCAAATACGCATGAATGTTGTTTCCATTTTCTTATCATATTGAATGAAAGTATGTGAATGATATATATATATATATATATATATATATATATCATCCCATTATAATTATTATTTCATTTATTTCATTATTATTATTAATATTTATTCTCATTATAGTTCTTCAATGGTGAACATGGAAGTTGAGTCGCATCCCGTCATGGATATGGTAAGTTGTATGTATGTATTAGCGACAATATCATTTATTTAGATGTTAAATGGTTTCGAGTTAGATGGAATATAAATTTTAGAGAATAAATATAACGTGATATGTATTATTTTCATCCATTATATTCATCTTTATACCAATAAAAATAAAGTTTACATGAAAAACAATTTACGGCATGGCGTGGATACAGTAATTCATATACACCCACACATGGTTGTATTGTTTTTCATTGGATAGGTAAACCGAGGAATATGGATGTCCCATAATCATAACAACATATCAGAATGTATTATATTTTGGATTTATTATCTTAGTATAGTAGAAACTTATTAAGAGTAAATGGAAGAAGAAATGAGCTTTGAAAGGAGGAATAAAATGATTACATCTTCTTTAGGTGTCTCCTTCTAAGTTGCACAAAAGGACTCATTATGTTGGGATTAATGCCAATGATTTTCCTATAAAATGAATTAAGGATTGTAAGGAATTATTTTATCTTGGTATTTTTCTAGAAAAAGGTATTGGGAGTTGTAAAATAAAGAGAAAGAGATATGCCCATTTTTAAGAGATGTGAATGGTACTTTAGGAAAATATTAAATTATTATTTTATTATAAAAATATATCCGTTTCTAATAGCACAAAATTAATTTATTTAAAGGATAAGATAATTATGGTTCTAAATACTTTAAACCAATTGGTTTTAGACATTTTTATGTCTTAATATTATCCTTATCTTTTAGATTTTACCCTTTGTAAAATAAGATAACTCTTACCCTATCTTCTTGTATTTGTATACTACATTGTTAATATCGTTATTATAAAATTCCAAGAGAAACTAAAGTTGATCAATTATGAATTTTTTTTCAGTATCGAAGTTATTTGTCTGATGTATGAATTTTTTGGATTTTTATATCATTTAATAAATTAATATTTGTTTTAAAAACTCATTTATGTCAATTTTGACACTATTTAGGAATTGATTTTTTAATGTCATAAAAATATGATTACATAGAAATAAATGAACTAAAACATAAATATTATGTAAATTTCATCCAAAAAGTCGTTTTTGGCCCTAAAAGTTTTAAATTTTATTTATTTTAATATTTATAATATTATTTATATTATTCATTCATTAATCAAGAAAAATAATTCATCAATTTGGGGTTGTAAATATATTGTATTATTTTATGTATAAAAAATATAAATAAAATATTTTATATAGAAAATATTTTTATATTTATAATTAATATTTATATTGTAAATGATCAATTATATAACCCCATGTAAAAATTTTCTAAGTGAAACATACATGTTTATGTAATATTTTTCTATACATCAAATTAATTCATTTAGCATGTCAATTTCACATTCAAGTGGCTCTATCGGGTCCCAAAATAGACCCAAGGAAGACCATGGTCAGATATATCTCATTAAATAAGTCTATGATATGTGTTAGTGTAGTTTAACATTATTATAATATTTTTTCTATCATTATTTACCATATTTACCCTTTAACTGTGGTAAATAAAATAATACTGATGTTAATATTAATAATGTACAAAAAATACAAGGTAACAACCTGTAAAATTTGGACCTTATGATTAAAAATATGGAATCCATTTTTAAGAAATAAAAACTCAGAAGTTGCAATAATTAATTTAAAATTAATTCTCGTGGGTATAACAAAAAAGTGGGGTTTTAAGAAGTAAAAACTATGAAAAGATTGGCATGACTTTATATAATATATAGATGTAAAATTACATCCAATGAGATAAATAATATTAAATTATAAAAATATAATCTAATGATACTTTAAATCTACTCAAATTTATAATTTATCACTATAAATTATTTTGATTAATAATGTATTTTTTACATAAAATTTAGTATTTTTTACTATTCATCAAAATATGAAATTTATAATAAATGTACAAAAACATTATACAAATTAATATTTTGTGTACCATTTATAAATAAGTGTTTAATTTCATTAAATGTACTATATAAAAGTCTCGAATATTTTATTTTAAAAGGGATCTCCATTAAAAGGCGGAAAACAACATTTTGGTAAAAATACATCTTTTGAAGGAAAGATTGAATTTTTTAATATATTATTTCTAAGAAACACAAAATATAAATATAAAAAGTATATGGGAAATAAAAAATCCAAATTTTGGTTCATACTATTATAACCACTTTTTAAAAGGCTTGTTTGATAGGTCATGGTGTGCTTCAACTCAGTGTTGCATACGTCGCACGCTGTTGAATTATATAAAAAGAAAGTGTACCATGGATTCATGGAGTGTTACAATTGTCTTGGATAATTTTGAGAATTAATTATTACAAATTTAAAAAAATTTCCTTATTTGTTTCATATGAACCCGAGCTTTGGGAAAAAAAGATTTAGGGTCTTTTAAAACATAGTTTCTCAGGATGATGAGAAGCATGAAAATGAGGACAGGAATGCAGATAACCCTTCACCCAGTTTTATTAATAAAATAATAATGAATCTAAAAATGAAATTGGGAATATTTTGGAATTTATCTACCATCCTAAAATAACATACTAGAATAATTATGAAACTTCTAATAAATTTCATATTCTAGAACATGAATTTTTCAATGAAATAATTTCAAAAATGATATTGGAGGATAAATATGAAGGAATGATATTTGAATAAAGGATAACATGTGAGAATTCATTTCAATATTCTGAGATTGATCATTTTTCTGAAATTTTATGTATTGAAATGGATAACTGTGTTTTCTTACATAGGGAATAGTATTTGAATTTGAACAATATAGAACATGAATTTATTGAATGAAAACTAAATATTTATCCCTCTAATCTCAACATTCATGAACCCACCACAAATATTGTTTTATATAATGATCTTTTTTAATATGGATTATGGAATAGGTTGAAAAAATACTAGTTTATTGTATAATGTAAAAAAATTAGAACCAATAATTGTAATTTTTTATTTTAGTTTTAGGAACTTTTGGGAAAAAATCATATTATATTAAAACATGATTCTTTCTAATTTCACATTAATAATCTACCATATTTTTCATATAAAACCTCATCAAATTCATGTCTAAAATTACATCTAGATGATTATATTACTTTTGTAGGGGAGTTTCACAGAAGTTTCAATAATTCTAAAACTGTTCAACTTTATTTTTCTACCATTTATGAACCTATTAGTCTGATATATCCCTCAAGAAACCTAGAAATTTATTTTCATAGGGTTGTATATGAGATAGATAAATGTTAATTCAATGAAATACACTTAGAAATAGTGATTCAACTATAATCTCATTACAAAAATTTTTATTTTCCAACATTTCAAAATAAAAATGGAGGGGAAAAAACTTCTATAATAGGTGATTTAGTTGATACGTTTTCTATTTGACGTCTTCAAATATTCTTTCCCAAACATAATGGAGTTCCCATATTTACAGTTGAATTCAATTTCCTTGAAAATAATAAAAAGATGAATTTGGTTGATGATTTTTCAAAAAATTTTGAAAAATCCCTTGATCAGTTTCTTATTGATGATGAGTGTTTCATACTGAATTTTGTAATTGATGAGTATTTAGTTTTAGATTAATTAATCTTAGGGTCCCACAAATATTATTTCATTATAAATATCAATTCAGCTATTAATTAATATTGGTTTATGGACAAGAAACCACCCTCACCAAGTGACTTCAAATAAGTTCTCATGGAGCATGGTTGGGGACATTAAATCTAGTGTTGCATGGGAGGAAACCCATGATTTTACTATTTTCAATACTTTTTTTTTGTTTTTTTGTTTTTTGAAAATTGTTACAAATTCTAACTGATGATTTAAAATTTAGTGCTTATGGAAAGTCACTACATGGTTTCTATATCATTTTTAATTTTGTTATATTAATTTTTTTACATTGAATAAATTTTTTCATTATCTATATATTTTTTTTTGTTCTTAGTGTTCATAATTTGTGATTTTAGATAATGATGTCGTTCGTGATAATATATGAGTATAAGTACCAATTATTTTCAATTCATATGAAGATATATGTTGAAGCATAGAAGGAAATATTTTTAATTAGGAATGTTCTTTATTTTAAAGTTATGAATTCATGTTTACTATCCTTTATTACTATATTAATAGGGATTTAAAAACAATTCACTACTATACTGCATAATGGTGATTCCATGACTCCCTATTAGCCATTACTCAATAGCGTGTTTGTGGCGATGAGTCATTGAGTGCTGCAAAATAACATTCTGCTTCATGTGCTATTATACTGAAAAATTTTCATCACATTTATCATTTCTAGAAATTGTACTTTTTATTTTTTCTACTACTACAAAATTCTAATATATATTTATTATTTCTGAGTACATTTTTCTACATATGTTATTTGATAAAAATTGTGTTTTTAATGTTTAAAATATTCAATATTAGATATTTTTGGTGGGCGGAGTTACCACATGATGTTTGTTCTTATGTATGGTGTTTAGAATAATTATTTTTTCTATACTAAACAACAATTTCAACCTAATATATTCAACTACTACACCCTATTCACTATTCACTCGCATTTTTGACATGATACTATTTGGAGTCTAATTGAAAAATGTATATTTACTTTTTATAATAAAAAATTCTTGTGATATAACTATAAAGAAAATTTTATGTCAACATAATTTTGAGTTTTATTGAAACCTTGATACATATCATTATTATGCTTCAATGAAAAATATTCATTAAATATTAAAAATAAAAAACATATTTTCCTTATATTAATTCATCATTGGGGAAAAATTTGGGTTTTTAATATAGGAGAGGGGTCAACATATTTTGAGAAAATTTGTGCTTTAATGGAAGCCTATAAAATCCCACTACCATTTGATATTGAATGTTTTCTAACGAAATGATTAAATACATCCAAAATCCTTTAATATTTTGAGTTTCTTTAGGTTTTTATTGGAAATAAAATTTTCTTGGATATAAACAATACATTTATGGTTGTTTACATTTTTGATGAATCAAAAACCATTGCGAATGAGTGATTGCTGAGTGAATTTTGTTAGTCCTTTTTTTAATATTCAGTTTAGGAACTATGTGTGAGACTGATACATGACACTTTTTTTGTGTTATGATCATAACCTTCAGGAACCTAATTTTTTATATTTTCCCTAAGGAAGACGATATTTAATTAATAGAATCATAATATCTTTACTAGGTAATTTAAATTGTATTTTTATAAATAATTTGATAAATGAGTAAAATGGGATTTTGGGACCCCATAGTGAACCTATAATACTATAGAAAATGGGTTCATTATTGTTAACTAAATCCATTTTCATTTTTAATAAGTTCTATACACAATTCTTTGTGAAAATAAATATGGACGAGAAGATTAAAATAATGTGTATAGGGTCAAAAATGATTTCATTAAGGTGAGGAGAATATGAAGGTCAGATAAAGAAGGGGACAACTGATTTTTATGGAATAATTTATGTTTTATCAATATGTTGTTTCAAAAGAAAATTAATTTTTTCCTTCTGGAACCTAGGACAAAGTCAATTTATAATGTACCTTTGGTTATGTTTTTAATTCCCATCATTTTTATCCTTTTATCAATCATTATTTTAGTACATGAACTTGAATTAGAGTAAATCACTAAGTAAATTTATATATGAGGCATGACATCATCATTCGTAGATGAGTATTCGCTTCCATGATTACATGTATATATTTAAAGATATGAAATATTATATTTGAACTTTTTTATTTCAAAATCCCAATCTCACTTTTAGGTCTTCAAATTTTAAACTGTTAAACATGATTCTACTTGAGTTGATTAATAAAAACACTTTCCTATTTTTCCAAAATACATTAAAATTTCAATTGATTGAGAAAAGTCAATAATTAACTTTTGATAAATTTTATGTGGCCATAAAATTGATAATTTTTTCCACAATTTCTATTATGTTTTTAATGATATAAATATTTACAAAAAATTTATAAAAATTTTAATTATTATATTTATAATTAAATTTATTATTAATTCAATATTTTTCATTATTTATGTATTTTAAGTCTTTTAAATTATTAATTTTATTCTACTTACTTATTTTGTTCTTTATTATAACTCTTTGGGTTTGTTTTTTTCTTTCTTATAACAATTTTATGAAATTTATTAATTAATCAATTAATCAATTTATTTTTATTGTATTAAAAAATTATTTAATTTATTTCATTATATTATGTTTTTTATTTCATAACATAAATTAATATTTATTTTAATTATTTAGATTTCAATAAATAATTCATGTCATTTAACTTTAATATTTATCAGCCTCTTTGATAATTTCTTTGTTTTCTATTTTTTCTCAATATTTAAATTATTTTCTCATCATTTTTAATTAATTCAATTGTTTTAAGACAATATTATTTCAATTCATAATTATAATATTTTAAATTACTTATTTTTGTTTACTCTGATTTTAATTTTTTATGTAGATAGTTAAGTCATCTCCAGTTAAGAGGTATTGTTGAGGCAACCCTACATTGAGTTATTGAACTTTTTCATTATTTAGATGAAGGAGCCAATAGTGAGTAATTACTCCCCATTAGAGCCTCATATGAATCATTGAGCCATTGACTAAACATTGAAACCCACTGTAATTGATATCATTCCAACATACCAATCACTGTTGTCCTTAAAGAAAATAATTTTTTTAGTTTAATTTATTATTATATTTTAATATTTTAATTGTATCTGTATTAATTGTTTTTCATTAAAATTAGTTAATTTATATTTTTATTATTTTTGTTTTTTATTTTCAAAATTATGATTTGAATTTATTATTTATCTATTTGATTTAAACATTGTTAATATAATTGTTGAGTCTATGTTATATTGATTTTATTAATTTAATTTTGGTTATACTAATTATTTTTAACCAAGTTAATGTAATTTTTGACTGATATTTTTTCACTTTAGCTGTTGTTTAACTATATAAGAAATTTCCCAAAACAATGAGACACCATATGGAAATGGTGAGTCATTATGTAATTTCCAATTTTTTTAAAGTCATCTACCTGCATTAGTTTGACCAATGACTCCACGAGTCACCGTTAACAGTCTTCTTTGTCTCACATATCTCCCCACCATCTGTTTGACAAACAACACCATCAGTCTACTCACCAAAACCATTACTCCACACTATCCCCTACCTCCCATTTTTCATAGATACCCTTAAATATGTCTCAAAATTCATCAATCGATGAGATGTCTCACCTATACTCCTTCCATCAATAAGAAAACAATGACTCAACACACCATTAGTAGTAGCCCAACTCATCATTGCATCTATTCACTGACGCTCGAGTAGCCCACTATAGACCACCATTCACACTCATCTCACCATAGAACCCAATTACCACCACAGAAAAAATAAATCATACCAAATAAAGAAATCCTAACTGTCCATCATCAACTAAACCACTCAAGATCTATAACCAATGATTGTTGGCTAAACCCTCTTGCATTAGATCCATTTTTTCTATTTCCCTGTGATCTAAATCCCTCATCTCCATGTGAAGAGACACTGACATCATCGCATGATGGGGGATCATAGACTTCCATCTGATGTCATTGAAAATTTGGGAGAATAGAAAGGAGGAGCATCTTTCTATTCCACAAATCGGACATAGACTAGACCGCTGCTACCACCAAAGCTAGAGAGGACACCCCTATGGAGGGAGGAGTATTCCATTATAGTGATGATCTGAAGGGATCAGTGACATCCGGTCAACCAAGAGAGTAGTAGAGCTCCTAAGCATATATAGGATAACCGATCCCCCCCCCTCGTGCTCCAACATGTATAATGATGGGGGAGATAGAAATTTTAAAATAAAAATAAAAATAATAAATTCATAAATTCATAAAATTAAAATTAATAATAATATAAAATCCTTAACTATAATTAATTAAATTAATAAATAATATAATATTTTTCAAAATTAAATAATTTTAAATATTAAATAATTTTATAATATAATTAATTAAAAAATTACACATAAAATTATTTAATAAATCTGTTTAAAGGTGAATTTTTAAATAGTAGTTAGTAAATAATTCAAATGAAAATCTTAAAAAAATAAGTTCATAATTAATAGTATATCTAAATAAAATTAAATAGAATGTAATAATTAAAAATTTTAATAATAAAAATTAATCAGAATATAAATTAAGTAACATAATAATGTATTATTTACATTAATCTAATATTTATAATAATTAAGTTCGTAAGCTATTTTTTTTAAATAATGTTATTATGTTTAAAATAGATTTAATCTTGAACAATTTTTGTTGTTTGTTTACAGATATAAGTAGAATATAAAAACCCATCCAGGTACATTCGAACCACCACGGTGTAGTTAGTTACAAAGGTATAGGTAATATCACAAGCATATTGGTAGAGAAACTAACTTGTGTAGTGACTTAGGGAAGACCGCGTCAAGACGGTTGAAATTTTTTGGACTTTTCAGCAACATAAGGTTGAATTAAAAAATTAGATGTGTAGTAATAGGAGGGGATAAAATCGACACATTCTGAAGAGAGATGGAGAGAATAAAATAGATAAATAGAGAGAGAGAGGGAGCGTGAGAACATGTGTTATAGGAGAAAATTATCATTTCATGATCTTCATTCTTAGAGGGAGGAACCTTCCTCATATATTCTTATATGTTTTGAAATGCAATTTTTTTTATTTTATTATTATTCATGTTTAAAAAATATTATGCTCATGGGATTCAAATTATACTTGTTTTATATTTTTCTCCCATCATCTAGTTTCATTCATTAATAATTAGAATCTATCGGAGAGATTGAATTTACTTCATAAAAGTTATATTGAAGTTGAACCATTAATTGTTTAAATTATGTTATCAATGATCATTCAGTGAGATTGATCATTGATGCAATTTACCTAATCTAAAAATTCAAAAACATCAAATCTTTTTTAGATATTTTTTTTTGATGACATTTTTATTAATCTATTTTATAATTTAAAGTACCTATTGGGTAAAAATTAATGCATTTCGATGCAGCACATCAAATATTATTGTGATGAATAATTAACGACTCATTGAGAGGTATAAATTAAATAAAAGATAAATTTATTATTTTATCTAGAATATTTGAAATATTCTAGGTTTACTTCTTGATCAACTCTAAACACTCATATTCCACTACATGACCACAATTTCATTCAGATATCTTCATTTATATATTCATCTTTTGGAAACATAAATATTAAATCAACAAAAAAATTATTTCAATTTTTTCTTTCATCATCATAAAAAAATAAAAAATAAAAAAAATATTTTCATCCCACTATTGATAATAGTGGGAATTTGTTAACCCCTTAAGCATTCACATGACTATGATGAGGTTTGAACCATTGATACTGTACTATTGTAGGTTAAGTAATTTATTTTTAAGACTTGTAAAGACATTAAATCCATATCATCTACAATGAATTTATCATTGAAATATATGGAGACTATATTCATCAAGTATATGATGATTTATGGGGAATTTTTTAGTAAAAATAGAATCAATATTAACATGTTGGGTACACACAATATATGAAATTATGTCTTCATGATATCCTCCTTATTCACTTTTATCTGATAAAATCCCACCAATGATCCCCTATATGGAAATTTTGGGCTCCACATAGAATATCGAACAATTCATCAATCTTTATAAGGTTACACATGTTCATTTTCCTGATTTTTCTTGCACATGATAATAAAAGAAGATATTCATTTATCCATCATTATTCTTGATGAAGTGTATTGATTAATTACATGGTGATGAAAATTGTTGTATAAACCCTTAATCTAGATTCTAAATTAGTTTCATTCTTAGCTCATCATGTAAAACAACATCCATTATATATTTTGTTTTTAGAAATTGATTAATATTCAAAAATATACCCAAGTGAATATCCAATATCTCATCTATGAGTAATTTCATAATATTAATTGGGAAACATATCATCTTTTTCCCTCATAATTGGAATGTCATTCAGTATGACAATTTTTTAGTCTCACGAAATATATACATATTCACTTTCTGAAATGGATATAATATCCATTCTTGAGATTTTTGTAACAAATTTTTTTTAATCCTCTTCTTTATAGTTGTACCAAATAAAATTTGGAAATTCTATATGGATGTTGATTTTTGTATATTGGAAATTAATTTTCTATATATATATAGAAATCTAATACCTTCTCTTTTTATAAAATATAATCTACTAATTGAACTATCACATGTTTTAGTAATAACATCATCCCATAAATATGGAAAAGCTATGTGTTATATTCTTTGGATGATAAAACCTCCCCATTCTCTATTCCCACCAATAGTGGTAATACAATGATTTGAGGTGGTTTTTGAGTAGTTATACAAGACATGAATGATAAAAAGGAACATGTAGAACTATGTAACATAATCATTACTATGAATATTTGATTCTATTTCAAATAATTTTATTAACATACTATAGATAGAAGAATTATAATTTTAAAGCTAATAATAATATAAAATTATAACTATATAAAATAAAACGATAACTCCTAAATGATGTTTATACTTTAACATATGAATTTTTTTGTTTCAATATATTTATTCCATAAACACCTTCACAACATAAAATCATATGGTAATTTTTTATTCCCGTAATAATGGATTGTAAGGAGATTGGAAATTTTACAAAGTATATCCAACAAAAGGGTCCAAACATGTGTTCATTAAGTCCCATTTTTCTACAACCTATGATTATTGATTTCAGTTTATGGTGAATTTTAAGGTTTATTACCACTAGGAATTAATATTATAGAGCAATCTCAACTTTTAGTATCAAAAAGATGAATTTTATTGACAAATACATTATATATACATTTCCAAATTTTTGGTACATTTTTATATGAGTATCTTTCCTCCCAAAATATTTCAATAGAGTTTTATAATCATAATCCCAATGATAAAATGATTTTATTCTGATACCAACAATGATAAAACTAATCATTAAAAAACATTGATTCATGATTTATAACAAAATATTTTACATAATAAAATCCAAAAATAATGATTCCAAGTGTCATTGGTAAATTTTATACATATCATAACAACATTCAACATGAATACACACCTAATATTTAAAAAATTGGTAATATTATCCTATAATTAGATTATTCATCAAAAAAATATATTGGATAAATTGGGTACATAATATAAAATGGTCATATTATAAATCTCAGTTTGAGAGTAAACAATTTTCAGAATAATTTCATGAATTACATATGATCCACAATTCCTATAAATGTAATATAAACAAGGTGATAATTAGAAACATGAACAGTAAGGCATGATAAATCATGATATCATAAATGGATAATGAAAATGTGGAAAGAAAATTGAACATGACATCATAAATATGGGTAATATATAACAAACAATATATAATTTTGTGTTGGAAAATGTCCGATAAAATATAAGTACCATACTATAATAAAATACATGATATCTTATTAACCTAAAACATTTCCCATTGCATTGGAGTGCTATCAGGTGTCACCTGTTATAATTTGTACATGAAAAAGTGTACAATAGAGATCATTTAAAATAATGACATATTCCTTAAAATATATAATTATAATTATTTAGCATGGGATACATAAATATGATTTACATTTTAATAATTCATATGTACATATATGTGAAAACCCATTAGTGGAAGTAAGAAAAAGAATTCAATAAATAAATGTTTTCATGGAAAATCACATGATCATTTGAGAAGCTAGTTTGGAGAACATAATGGGAGGATTAATGATATTGAAAGGCCTTTATCATCACATTTAAGGCATAAGGGATCTATTAGTGATGTGTTAAATCATATCCCATCATGTACATTTTTACATAAAATTTCATAATATAAATGTGGTTCTTTATGAAAGATAACTATGTGAGGATCCATTTCCATAATCGATTTTCCCGAATTTTTGGAGTAGATTCATAAGATTTTACGAAACCATTGGAACAATCTATAGAACATGTTTTAAATAAAAAAAATTTAAATTATTTTCAATATATGAGTAAAAAGAGTTTTTTGGGGTTATAAGTTAGAGGTATTTGTTTACTTATTTCCAAACATTGTTTAATAACTCTGTTTGGCAGTTTAACAACATCCACAAACAATGCCATGTTTTCATAAGGTTTCTTGACATTTGGAATGGTTTTTCTTGTTTTTATGGTTTGATAATTGTGACCCTTAAAATAATATCTCTGGTGATATCGAAGACAGTTGTGTTTATTAATAATTGCTTTGAAAAACATAAAATATAATAATGGTTTTGGAGTATTTATTAAGGGATTATAAAATTAGAAAATGTACTTTTAAATATTATTATATATTATATATATATATATATATATATTATTAGGTACATTGTATGTAACACATTACATCACTTTTGGGTCATTATGGTGTCCTAATACACACAATATATTTTTAAAATATTTGATTATGATCTAAAAAATTAAGCAGTAACCAATAACAATGAAAAAATTATAGTTGGATTATTAATATATGTTTATTTCAATAATAATATTTATTTTATCCAAAAAATTCTATATATAGCAGAATGTCCACTTTTGGATGAAAAAAATCCTTATTTATTGAAATGTACAAGTTTTTTGAGAATAATCGTTTTTTGGACCATTAAATTTTGTTTACACAGTAAATTTATATTATGATTTATATTTAATAAAATTTATTTACTTATAATACATTATTAATATATTTTGTTATAAAATAACTCTATAATTCATTTGAAAATAGTGTCCCTTTTAATTCTATAAATTTTTCAAAAACACTATTTCTCTTTCATCATATCAAAATTTATATTTTAGCAAACATTTTTTAAAATAATTTAAAATATTAGAATAATAATTATGTATAAATATAATAATAATTTTATTAATAATAAAAAATTTACAAATTCATATATTTTGGGCATATATATAGCCCTTTATTACACCTACAAAAGATCTAAGGGTTAGTTGTTCTATGGTGACATTTTAAGGGGGTGGTTCACCTTACATAGTTTTGTCTAAGAACATGACAACATGAAAATTATCTTATACATAGTTATATACATGATTCAGATGTTAAATATTGTATTTTTCATAAAAAATCTAACTGTTTTTCTCTCCCATGGATGCTCTAAATATTGGGCTTCATAGGGTAAAATCCTATTATTTGAGTCCATCACTTCTTTTGTCTACAAAAATATGAATTTATAACAACACATTATATATACTCAACATATGATCACTTTTCAATGGATATATTTTAAATCTTTAAGTTAATTATATTTCTTTTTAAAATTGAGATTCTTTATAATTTCAAATAAAATGTAGTTAGTTTTTTTTAACTTCATTACAAAAAGAGTTATTTAGTAATTGAAAAATAATATTTCATTTTTAAAATATCGTGCTGTTACAATCATTTGATCTATCACTCTGATCAGAATGATGAAAAAACAAATATTGTAATAATAAAAATTCATTAACTCAATGATTTATATGGTTTAACTTAATTTGAAAACATCCAAGGGGAACACATAATTATTTCCTTCATGTAAAAAATAAATAATTACTTTACTAGATTATGATTGAATTTTTATAATAATAACACTTCTCATCTATGGTCGAGGGATTCCTCCTCTCCTATTCCCACTCAATTGCTAGTGGGGTTAAAATTTTAATTTGAACAAGTAATTTTTTACTCATTATTATTAAAAATAAATGGTTTATATGAGAAAAAATTGTGCTAATCTATAATAATACGTTCTTCAATTCGAAATAATCAAAAATATATAATGTTACCCTTAAATACAATACCAAATATTCAACTGAATTACTCCGAATTTTATGTAAATCTTAAATTCTCATATATTCCATAGAGTCTACTCTAGTTCCCTAATATTTTACTCCTCATACTATTGAATTACCATATTTATTATTGGTTATCATTTTATGTATAATATTTTTCACTTTATCTCAATTATATTAAAATATGAAATCTAGATAATAATGAACATTCACCATCTTATAATTAAAATAAAAAATTATATTATCAACATGTAGATCATCACCATTAAATTTCAAAAAAAAAATTAATAGTGGTTCATATCCTACAAAACTATCTTGATAAGGAAATCCATCATGTATATTTGATTCTTAATGTTCATGAAATATAATTGTGATGAAACATATCATGGAATGACAAATAAGTTTCTATATAGGTTTTCTAAAACTACTAGTAGCATTGTGGTGTGATATAGAGACTCACATACCTGATTAGTTTTATTAGTTTAAAAACATCCTAGACCTTTTCATTCATAGACTCTCATTATAAAATCATGGAAAGAACATCAAATAATGATTCCATTAATTATTTTATTGAATCCTGACTAATAGACTGATAAATATTTCAATATAAAGTACCCGTAGTCATAGATTTCATATAATTTATCATGTAATCATGGAGACCATTTCATGGAGTGGTACTTTATATGATGGATTTTATATTATACCATTAAATGATAACATCCAAAAAATATATCCATAGAAAGGATTTGATATCTCTTCACACAAAGATTTATCTATGAAAACATTACACTAGATCATCAAATTTTATAATTTTGGACCCCCCCCCCCCATTATTCATATGTAATGAAAATATCACACAAGATCTTAAATTCTATAATTTTTGATCTCCCCATTAATCATATGTAATAAATTCATTTCCCTGTATTGAAAAAGGTGTTTTTCTTTTAACCATATATCAAAAAATGTTTTTTCATTATCTATTCCAACTATATCAAGACACATCAAATAACTATTCCATCCCCATCAACATAAATCTATGTATCTCACATAACATATACTACATCAGATAAATTTAATTTAATAGAAAAACAAAAAATTACATCCAATGTTTCGATATCATTATGTCCTCCATATACACTACTGGCCCATTGAAATTATAAACATTTCATAGTAAATTATTAAATCAAATTGAATCTATTTTGGATAGATATGAAAATATTTTTAATTCAAGAAAAATATATTATTTTAATATAAATATTTTTTCATAACCTAATTAATTTCTATGTTGTATTTTTTCGTATTTATAGGGATTTGAATTCCCAGTCCATAAACTACTCAATAAGGGGACTCCAATAATTAATAAATTCTACATAGGTTTAAAAGTGATCTTTCATGATATCTACTAAAAATATATATCATTGTAATAATATTTCATCCATATATACCACCAAAAATCAAATGTATATGTTTATGACTCATTTTTACATGATATAATGGGTAACCATGCTAAAAAGAAATATGCCTATTTTGGAAAAGTTAGATTATATATTCTAAATTCATTAAAAATTTACATTCTAGTACATGTTAATAAAACACATGTCACACATTTGTGTTCTGTAAAATATCTAATATCACTCAAATTAAAATTTCGACGCCTTTCTTCATCATATTTCAATAATGTTACTAGATTCAATACATATCATATATAAGGAAAATACAATATTTTTTGACAAAACTCCAACACATTGTTAAAAACAATACCTTAAAACCCATTTATTTTATCATCTTTGATGTTATAATAATAAATGTATCTTTTTATGAAGTTCCACATATATTATGCCTGTTTAACCTCTTGATATTAGGATTAATAAAAAATTATTCATATAAATTAATATGTAAGTCATTATAAGTTATATAATTAATAAACACATTACTAATAATACATCACACTTGTCTGTCATTATAAAACCATGTGCCTCTTCATAATTTCCATCTCATGTTTGTCTAAAATTAATATAATAGACGAATAATTTTCAGAATAAGCATTAATTAAATAAAACTCATTGATTTTACATTTGATTTAAATTATCATTCTAATCAATTTAAAAATATATACCATATAATGAAATTATCAATTTTCAACTTTAGTTAATATTAAACCCATGAAGTAATTTATAATCTTATTTTCTACATCATATAGTCTGGATTTTAGATTAATAGAGAAATAATAAAAATAAAAAAGTAGATATTGAAATTATAAGAATTATTCATGACCATATGTTGTGTTTATATTAATGGTTTCATGAAATAATATTTTATATTTTCCCATATTAGGACTCTAAACAAATATATTACCTATTTATATTGTTTATCTACTAGGATTATATTTGACAATGATTTTCCCATCCCATTATTGATATTAGTGTTTTATATCCTAAACAATAACACTGTTTTTATATGAAAAAACTCATTCATTCATGATATAGCTAACACCATGAAATTTTGGAATATATTTCAATTAAAATATATTTTCATTATATTCTTGATTTCAAGAAAGATAACATGAACATTAAAAAGAATAATGATATATTATATCATAATTGTGAAATTTGTGAGTATTAATATGAATAACTAAATTTTGAAATATAAATAAGATTTTTTACATAATTAAAATTTATTGATTAATTTATAAGAAAATTATTAATAAATTGTTATTTAATTCATGTTCTGTACTAAAAACAACTTTTTATTCAAATATCATTTAATTGAATTTTTGATCAAATATTATAATTTATTTATTATAAAAATAATTATATAATATTTTAAAATGGAAATTGATTTATGTAATTATAATAATATTATTATATTGTCCTACACATATTGGAAATTTTTTGAGGAATTTATTTTTCATTGAAGAGTAAAATTTATCGATTTATAAAAAATTCATTTCATTTACTTGATAATTGAAATAAAAAATTTATTTTTAAAAAAATAAAATAAAAATAATTTTTTTTAATAAATATTATAATTAATTAAAATTTTATTATCTTTTTACTTTATTTTCTTTTATATAACTTCTCAGGAATTCTAGAAATTGTTATATCATCTTACTAGATAAATATTCATTATATTACAAAAAACACATGTGTGATGACCATAATACTTTAGTGACTCTGTATATTGGGAAAAACTACTAGTATATTTAATGATCTTTAATGTTTCCCAACAGGATTTTCCCTTTTAATATACATACATAAACACATTCTTCATAACATGTTGAAGGTAAATATAAGAAAATGGTTATAACATATGCTAATTAATAGAAAATATTTAATATTGAAATTTATTATTTTATGAAATAATAAAATAAGAAATATTGTTATTTTATAATGATATAATTTCATACCCAAACTATAATGGATCATAATCATGATTATTGGAAAAAAAACATTAACATTTCAAAAGAGGTGAATCATATGATTAAAATATAAAAAAATCTCTATCATGATGCATTAGTTCATAGCATAAAAGTACGTGGAGTCACAATAATAATATAAACCATCTCATATTTCATCTTTAACTACAATAACACTTTTTATAGGCCTCATCAACTCATTACCTAACAGGCCAAGAACATCAACTTGTTTCCCATCACAAATCAAACACATCAACTTTTTCCCCTAACAATATTATGAAATATAATTAATTATCCAACATTTTAGAGGGAGATAAAGTTCCCACCAAAAAAAATTAGTAAATATATAAATTTGTGTTCCCCATTACAATAAATAATTCTCCATCACAGAACCCATGTAAAGAAATGAGTACCATAATCACCCATCGTGACAAAACTCATGGAAAATAAATAGGTTTCCTAAATATAATTTCATCATAAAAATATAACATTCATAGAAATAATAAGTTTGTTATACATGTGTCTCATCCATATTAAATCAATTTTAATGGATAAAATTGCAGTTTACAATTAAAAAATATATTTTTTAATAGATTATATTAAATAATAATTGGGGTAAATTAACGTTTATATGAAATAATTTTTTCATGAGATGTAAAATTTTTATGGAAAACATATCATCTTAAAATAACCTTATAATATTATAAGGTAGGATTAAATGAATTATAATATACTAATGGAATAAAAAAAATTATAGCCATATATGTTTAAAAAAATTCAAACTATATAATTCTTTTGTAAAAGTCACTAAAATCATTCTTTAGAAAACAAAAAAAAAATTCAAACCATTTCATTAAATGTAAATATTATATGAAAATATCCATTAATATTAAAATAATAATATTAATTTTGTTTTTGAAAACATTTTTGAAGACATGGACACAATAGATAATACTTCTTAATTGATACTTAAATGGAAAAAATCCTAATATATATGATATTGTAAAATAATCCCTTTCCACAATATAAAATGTAGAATCATATCCCCAAGAAATATAGAAAATAACATACACATGAAAATACCATAATATTCAAGACTATAATCAAAAACTACTTTCACAAAATATATATACCACAATGATGAAAAATATAGTGTATAAGGAAAGTGTCCAATAAAAAATAATGTGATGCAAAAATGCCTTATCTTAGGTCTCTCCATTCCTGGTTTGTGATCAAAACTCCAATAATAGATATATATATATTTATTATATATTTATTAAATTACCATATATATATATATCTCTCATACCACAAATTTTTTTATAACATCTTCTAATTCATTAATTAATAATTTATAATCACTTTTCATTGTGATATATAGTTTATTTACAATGCATGATTTTCTTTTGAAGTCTTAGTCCTTATAAATTGATTATGGTATCACCATTTAGAAAATAATTTTTATTATTTATATATCATATATATTAATAAAATTCATCTTATTAACAACCATCAGAAATATAGTTGTAAAACGAATCACTAGGGAAAATTTCTGATTTTTTGGATAATATTTTATTCTCATTGTCATTTTTTGTAATCGTTATTATTTTTAACTTTTTAAATAAATTTTTATTTCCATAAAATATCATTAGTTTCAATTGTGACCCTATTCATTAAATTAACATAAAAAACACAATATAATTTAAAATATTAATTTAGTACACCAGTAATATGTTATATTCAACTAATAAAGACATGTATCACCTTAAATAATTCAAATTATAAATGCTTTAATTTTTATAATATCACATAATTAAAATTTTAATTAATGGGATAATTAATACATCATCTTTTTGTAATTATATATAATAATTTTTTCTTCACTGAAAATTAATAATAATTTTTCATGTTTTATATAAAGCTTTTATATTTCATAATAATATATATAGTGGATCATATAATCTTTTTCACCTTTTATTAGGATATATGATCCATATTTTATGTATGAGTGAAAAATTTGGTCCCTACATTTGATTTAAATAATATATATGTCATTTTCAGGTAAATATGTCCATTATTTATTTTAATTTAAATAATAGTATTAAATTTTTGTATTAGAATCATCCAACAGAAGATTCAAAAAACATAGGATAATATTATTGTCCTTATCACATTAATATTACAACAAATTACCCTATCATAACATTTTTGATGGTAATAAAAATTACCAATAATGCTGTTAAATTTATAGATATATAAAGGGGAAAAAATAAATAAATTTGGAAGTTTTGATTCAAATAATTTAATCCATTTTTTAATATTCGAAAGGCATAAGTGGTGTGAAATAATTTGAAATTCACCTAGTAGAAGGGAAAAGAAAATAAGGATTTGACGTAAGAACATTCAATATATTAATATGATAATATTTCTGAAATCATGGTGCAATTGGACCGCATTGCATAAATTGGATTAACTAATATAAAATTTTCCAAATTATATTTTTAAACAAATAAAAAATATAAATTAACACTATAAATTATTTTGATGAAAATGTTTTTTTCAATTGGAATTCAGCATTTTTAAATAAAAATCAATAAATAAAATATAACATAAAAATATGAATAATTTAACCCAAGTAATTTTTGAATTAATTTTTTCAAAGAATATGTTTATTTTATCAAATAAAACTTATAATTGTGTAAATTATTTTAAAAATTACCTTTTAAATGGTGATTAAGTTTTTTTAGGATATTTGTTTCCTCATAAAACTGGATTTATTTTTGTATCTTGTCTATAAAACAAATACGATGCATTTTATAAATTATATTTAATATTATATATTTATTTTTTATTAATAAAATCCATCATGATTGATTTTTTAATTTGATATGTATAAATCACACTTATTAGAATTTGAAAAGTTCTCCAAAAAAGGATATGCTTTAAATTGAGAAAGGGGGTTTCATATGTAAATTGCATATTCCTAATTCATTAAATCCTACTCATACATAAAATTATAATAACTATGTTATGATTATCCTGTTTAGAAAATTAGAATAATAATTATTTTGAAACTGAGTGCATAATATAACGCAAGAAAAGATAGAGTTTCATATAACACAAGACTTCAAAGAAATAAAATTATATTTTAAAAAAACATTCATAAAAAAAAACTGGTGTGTTACAATCTACCCCCTTAAAATTAATTTTCCGTTAAAATTCATATCTGTCATCAATGTTTAAATACATGAAAGTATATTTCATAAAAGCCCACATCATCGAAACGAATACTAATACATCCTTTTATAAAATGAAAGATGGATTCTTAATGGTTACACAATGTAATGCAAAACTAGGTTTCCGTATAGGAAAACAATGGTAGGAGGTTTATACATGGACATATAAGAGAAAACTAACTACCACGAGTTGATAGAAAGTGATCATGAAAATGTTCAAGAAAAGGTAAATGACCAAAAAATCATAGACCAAATAAGTCTGAAATGGTCATTGATATCATGGAAATTATTTTTAATATGATAAATTTTATTTTAAAATCCATTTATAATATAAATTTTTTTATTTCATCTCATATGTGAAATATCACTCTCTGGTTTTTCCATGATCAATTTTATCATCATTATATGACACTAAGAAAAGATGATGTTGAAATTGTAACACCTAAAGAACATGTGGATCATATGATCTATAATGGGATGATGAGTCATTAATTCTGTCTCTATTTAACATCATAATCAATATTTCTAGCACATTTTATCCAATATATTAAAATCATTATAATATAAATCATTAATATCTAAAGCATATTCCAAATCTGAATGTCAGTAATTTAGTAAATGGTTACCCTTTTGTCCTTTTCAAAAGATTTGAATCCATGATTTTTAATAGAAAGTCTATAGACTTATCATTTTCCCTTAAAAATATGATGTATTAATGAATTTTCAAATATTAAACCTATTAATACCATTATAATTTATTCTCTTGAAACATGATAATAAACTAAATACCCATAAAACTATGGTGAAAACATGAATGATTCCCAAAAAAAACTCTTTACACATACCATAAACAATCATTCCATTTTTTTAGTCACATAGTCACCAATACAATCTCATTTATTTTGTTACAATCAAATATATCTTCATTTAATTACCCAAACACCATTCACATAATAAGGGAATTCATTCCCTTATTCATTTTTTTAAAAAAATCTGACTTTACCATATCAATCACAATTAATTGTTACCAGTAGCATTCAAAATTTTCTCTCAAATCCAAAATTAAAAAACAATAGTGGACTAATGTATTTATTTTTCATTATTCCATAATACCAAAAAAGTAACATATATAAATTTCTTCTTCAATACATAAACATTCATTCATTACACAACTCTATTCTTCTACTCTCAGTAACCAAGAGTGATCTCAAAATATATCCCTGTTATTGGACTTAAGTGGTTCTGAACATATATAATGAACCTTTACCAACAGATATGGTCACTAGTTAGAATAATGACCATTTTTATCACACATAAATAACTAATGTGTTAGTGGTGAAATAGTCAGAATCCTCATTTCCCTTATTTATTTAACACACCATGTAACATCCCAGACCCAGATGCCATGAAATAGTCACTGAGACCATCTATCTACATGTCCTCATTTTCATCTCCCCAAATTCCATAGGTTTTATGAATAGTAGTTAGGAACAATGTGATTCATTGGGGAGACTATTTCCTCATTACCAGAGTATATCACTATAGAAGTCAAAAACGATCAATAGCATAAGCGAATAAATAATCTGATAGCTAAAATGTAATACTAGTAAGGAATTAAAATATTATCCAAAATTGTCTCTTTTTCAATGATATAGATGATTCAAGTATCTATAATGTATCCATAATAGTTAATAGAAATACAATACAGGTTTCAAAAATGAAAAAAGACCAAAAAATTCATGTAGTATCACAGGCCACATCTTGGTCCCATGCTCTCTTTCCCTAGAGAAACTATCAATCACCTATAATGGGGTGCTTTCCCCTACCATCGCCTAAAACCATATCATCTTTTATTGTCCTCAAGGAGGGCTAAATAAGTTGTATGAAAAATATCCAAGTATGCACCCATCCATAGATCAAAATAGTTTCAAAACATTAAAATGAAACATGCTAACAATTTTCGGTAATAAGTAACGAATGTGGGAATAACAATGTCATATTTCAACTATATCAAGTAATACTATTTCCTCTAAAGGTTCCCCAACAAAAACTGTATGCTCCAAACAAGACTGATATTATAAAAGTAAACAAGTAAGACAACCAATACATACATCCATCCATATAAAAACACATGTTCTCTGTATATGTTCAAATGTATCAGAAACCCACTGCCAAAACGTATAGTGAAACTGAAATAGAAACTGACTTCCTAGTAATCTTGTGATGTTTAGACCATGATGGGATGGATCCATTCTATTGAAGAACATGGAATCCTTCTTGAGTCCTAATATCATTATGGTGGAAACATGATCTAGTAACTGTTTGGAGTCCTAGAATCATGTCTACCAACATTTCTTTAATTACTCCATGAAATATATATATCCAAAAGGTTTCAATACAAGAGGCATCCTAGTTAATCAAGGTCCAAGGAGAATAATACACCCTAAGCATCTACTATTGTGATCTATATCAATGGAGAGTTTTCCATTTCATCTATCAAACTATTCATTCATTTCATTAATTTTAAACATTTCATTTCCATGTGAGTATACCCACTCACCGCACCAACTAAAAAACATGAGTATACCCACTCATGTGTTACATTTCACATTTAACAAGTCACATGGGTATACCCACACATTCCATAATATTAAATAAATCAACGCTTTTACCCAATCATTTACCCAAATCCATTTAAGCCATTTTAATCAATATATACCTAGAATGATCTGACAACACCAAAAAATGAGTAGGGACATTTCCTTGAAAACATAATCAAAATCATTTAGGTATAAACGATGTTCCTCTATCTAGAAAATAACATGAACTCACCCCATGCGGGTTTGATAGGGTATTAATAGGTCAATTTTATTCTGTGCCCCCCATGGGTGGCCAAGAATTGTTTAACATCTGCCAATGCACCATATTAAAATCTTATAAGAATCTTAATAGGACTAATAATATATAGTATTAGAAACATATTACAAAACTGGACAACTCTATAATGTCCAATAGGTAGAATAAAATGGATTTCCTTTAAAAATCACCAATAGTTGAATGATATGTACTTATAACCTTCCTTAGATTGGTTGTATATATCTTGTCCTTTATCAAGTCATAATTCTAATATCTTTAAGAGAAATAAATTAATTTCCATGGTGACCAACATTAGTAGAATTTGTGCATGGATGGGCACTATATCTAAAAAACTATAATAGTGGGGTTTTAGGCTTTGAAGGAGGGATAAATAGGCTTCTACATGAAAATTAGAGAATATTATATCTATTTAAAAAAATCAATTAAATGATGTGTAATCCCATTATAAAACAAGTAATTCCATGTATTCTCTTTCTGAGGAATATCCTATACACATTGTGAATGGTTCTATCCAAACCATTACACATCATAAAATGGTATTACACGATGTGTATTCCCCTTTAATATCCTATAATCGGCCAATAGACTTATTAAATCCTACCATCATCTTCATTCCCAAAACAACCAATGGTCCCATGGTTTGATTTATGGTCTATGGAAAAAAGGAATGGAAAACCAACATTTAACATGAAAGGAAAATATACACACCTCATGAAAACACAATTTCATACACTCTCCCCCATTATATAAATTTGTTCACAAATTTCTCACCATATAGTTTTTATGATTCTTCTAAAAAAACTATATCCACTAAGCACGTGTAACAACCTCCTTCTCCAAAGAGACATCATATAAATAGCCATGCTACCATAGAATTCTTACTACATGAACTGACTAGCCCTGTAAAACGTTCAATATTCTATAAATGATATTAATTGGATACTTCTCAAAGGATATATGAACCATTAACTCAAGCTCCTAATGATAAAAAGCTTGAGACAGATCCGAATGATAATGGTGGAGGTGAGATACATAGAAGTCTTCATGCATGGATTTGTACCTTTGATGTAACTGCAACTGATATGAAACCAACTCGACTCGATATAAAATCTTTAATGTCCCAACATATCATAGTGAATGCTTAACCTATAACTTAATCTATATTCCTCCCATGATCTGTGAAACAAAGAAGATATCCTGATCCCTGACCATGAACTCTATGTGTCATCTACGACGATCAACATATGATTTCTAATGATACTACACATTATCCATCAAAATCTAAATCAACAAGACCTACTCAGAAGTCTCTGACACGATATTTGGTCCTAAAAAAGTTTCCTAACATACCTCTTTCCATCACAATATTGATTGGAATGTGCTACCATATATAGCATCGTAACATGTCATCTATAGTGTTTAGTGATAACAATTAATATAGGTAAACTAAAATATGGGATTGTACCTCGACCAAGAGCCCCCTAAATCCATGATGCATTCTCAAATAATATACTTTAGCACATGTATCGTATGCTCTGGATATGAATTAGTCTATAGGTGGTATACAGTGCTTAAAATAACTCATGTACCCAACACTTGATGAATTCTCTAGCAGAAATGTTACATAAAGAAGGAATCCATATCTGATATTATAGTATGTTCTACCTCGTGATGATTTACCATCCCTAGGATGTCCATACTTCAAATATCATCGACAATGATGGCCTCCTTGATTTGAAGGAAATGAGTAACCATTATAATCAAGTCAAAATCAACCCTCACAACAACATTACCTCCTGGCATACATAATAAAATAGTCACAAAATCCACCTTGACGACATACTATTTCTACTATATAATCGGTAAATATTGAAAAATCCCAACTGGTATCTTGTGTTCCTCATTCTATTTTAGACCGTGGGAACATATTTTAACAAAACCTGCCACCTCAACCTTCATACACAACCAGTTTTGTTGAGGTAACACTCCATGGTACATGTTACTGACTCTGGGATTGATTTACCTCGCCAAAACTGAGAACTCCCATATCGGATCCTAACATATATCCCCATGATACCAAACACATATGTGGATAAGTTGTATCTCATCTTCTCCTACCATCCAATTATAAGGTTGATCCTCACATTCAACAATCTCTAATAGAACTAGACATTCAGAATATGATTAATTCCTAATCCTAAATCTGTCAATGAGTTATGAGGTCACAACATTGAATGATAGAAAAGTATGTCCCTAAAAATCGAGCACCTTCATATCTCAGAGAGAAAGTTCATAATATGCCACTTGCAACATTCATGATTCACTACCTGTATCTAAGTCATCCTACTTAGGGCATGGAACAACATATTTACTTTACTAGACATGTAGGAAATCACAACCTCAAACGACCATAGGTACTCTAACTACCATTGTAGACTCAGAATCGGATTAAATTGTGAAAATATATACATGAGGCTTTTGGGGCATGTGTACACTACATAACACACTCATAGTAAAAACTTTCTCCAATAGAAAAATGCATGAAAAACTACTAGTTTCTTGAGATTTTACATTAGGTAGTTCTTCTCAGGTGGCCTCTACTGCCAAGACTACTATTCCATGACTCCTTCCTCGACATTAGCACTTCCCCCCATCCAAATATATGAGGGATCACAATAAATATTTTTTCTTCAACCCTTATATAGAATTATCATCACTAGTACTGATTTCAACCTTCTTTTCAACTCTTAAAAGGTTATCTCATAATAATATGACCACAAAAACATCACAACATTCTCAGTTGATCTCATAAATTGATATTCTAAGATTGATAGGTCCTATATTAAATGACTATAGTAACTATATGTTTGACCCATGATGATCTTGAATATTATCCAAGTTACCTCCATACCCATACACATGATTTATTTTTCTCTTAACTGACCACTCAACTGGAAGGAGTATCATGTATATCTTCCTATCCAACTGGGGATTTATTTACGCTCCCCAAAGAATTTATCCCATTGATAACTAGTATATAACCATCTCTGCTGAGTCTCTGGTACAAATACACCATATGGTGAAGTGGTATCATAGATGCTCTCTGGTTGGTTATATGTGAGTTAGCGATGAGTACGATTATCTAGGGAGGTGAAATAAATCCCTGGCTGGCTAAGCAAGATATCCATGATACTCTAAGCAATTGAATGGACTAGTTATGAGCCCAATTACTAGAGTAAAGGGGTTTGGGAGTATCATGAATCATTTTCGAGAGTGTCAGGGGTCCAAAAATAAGTTTCTATTTTAGAAAATCTATTCAAACACTTGTTCGTAGTTTGGAAACGCCCTAACCCCTATATTTGGATCATGACATGTCTAGTCCACTGGACAATGAAGTTTATTTTATATTGTCACTATACTTTTGTGGTTTCAATATTTCATCCCCATGTTTTAAACCTGAGACCACATGACTAATATTCATTTGGGAGTGTCACGAATACCAATACACCATATGGAATTGTGGTACTCATGAAACTCCCTATGAGCTATTAAATCTGACATACCAGGTTCGAATCATAGGGGAGTTAATATTAAAAACATACAGGGTTGGGGATATTATCTGCTATGTGTTATTTTATAATTTCCTAGATGATTCTAGCTCCCAATTATGGGGTTGTGGTTTATTTGGACTACAACTAGGTTGTGGCGTAGATCTTATAAATGGGCACCTTTTTTTGACCCATGACACTCAAAAACAGACCAAAATACACACCACCCCCTAAACATGTTGTATTTGGATATTAACAAGGCCACTTATCTGGGGAATGTATTATAGATACCTCCCCTAGCTAGTTGAGTATTTATTTCACCTCCCCAAAAAAATGAAACCGTCCCTGACTTGCATATAACCAACCTGAGAGCTTCTCTCATACCACCACACCATATGGAATAATAGTACATGAAAAGATCCATGGTTGGTTATATACTATTCATCCCTGGTGTATATTCCATGGGGAGTCAAAATAAATCTCTAGCTGGATATGGGAGATATCCCAGATAATCTGCCCAATTGAGTGGCCCAGTTATGAGCATAATAACCCAGATATTGGGGATTATGATTATCATGGTCCATTTTTGGAATCATCACGAGTCCACTAGAACCTATCCCCATGAAATTACATTTATGGAAAAAATTTCTGGTTTTCTACCGTGAAATTACTTCTCTCACCTTCTTTAGGTCCACATATACTAATGTCTCTAAGATGATGTGACTAATGATGTGAATCTGCTCCCTCCAAAAGTATCACATTGTGAGAATATAAAATAAATTCAACTACCTCATTATATTCCAAATGATATAATCATGGTTTTAATGGTCGTATAGATTGTTAGAATACACCAAGATATCATCCTCAAAAACCACCAAAAATTAATCAATGATATAATGGAACACTCAGTTCATCAATTCCTTGAAAAGCACTAGCATGTTTTTTAGACCAAACAACATAACCAAAAACTCCTAAATATCTTACATGACTTGAATGTCTATATGTGGTATGTATATAAATCGAACACACACATGATTATATACAAACGCCAATTCAATGTTTGAGAACACTCAGGCTCCTTGACGATGGTCCAATAGATCATCCATATATGTTATAATTATCATATTTTAACCATCAACAAATTCAGTTTTTGATAATCCTTTCATAGAATAAGGGTACTATTTACCTTTTTCATAAAAAATTTGAAAAAATCACATAGAAGAAATGGGTTGTATAAAACCCTTCACATGAAAATCTTTTAGCTTCCTCTGGAGCTCCTGAAACTGCAATTAAGTCATCCTATATGGTGGAATGGATATCACCGCATCTCCTAGGACTACCATGATGTAAATATCCACCTCTCTCTCAGGAGGTAATCTAGAAAATTCTTCCAGAAACATATCCTTAATAAGATCCACCACTAGATTAAATCAATCCATACTCACTCCATTATCATCCAAAAAACTAGCGATATAGGCTATCATCCCACCCAGACTATGATGTTATAGTCTTTCTCGGCTCACCTACAGATCCAATTTACATTTTTATGTAAAATCTACACCCACTATTGATGTTAAATTCACCCTATAGAGACAATATTCTATGTAATCTCAATTAACTACTATGAAATCCATCCTAATAATGATGTCAACCCCTATAATCTTTTAGAAAAAATATCATATATGATGTGATAGTCACCAACCTCAAGGGGGCACTCTCGTAACAGGGTAGCATTATCTGTTCTGATTCCTAATGATTTTTTTTGAAATAAATAATCCACAAAAGACCGGATAACAAGCCCATCGATTTTCACCATAGATTTATATATGAAACAATGTGATGATCCTACAGAAAAAAATAGTAGATTAAATAGTAGAGTCTAACAGGATCATACTTCTCACTGTAGATAGTCTTACTCCCTGCTTGAAGGGGGTTGGCTATAAAAAATATATATATATATCCCTTATCACGACCCTAGAAATAACCTCATTTCCTAGAGTCATTCTACTCTTATGTCTATGAGTAACTAGTGTTTGGCTTTCTCTTCCACAACCACCATTTCCTCAACCTATCTAGATATCACTTCTCATGCTCCATAACTAACAAGTAGAAGAGGAACCTTATCCTAAACCTGATGTCAGATCCAACCCCTACCACTAATAGATAGAGGGAAGGATCTTCCAAACTGCATCATGTTCCCCATAATACCAAAAGCTCAACAATCGACTGGGTTTTGGTCATGCTAATTATTCATCTAGCCTAAACAACCACATTGACGATAGACACCATTCTACAATTACTCATAGCCTGACTATAACTCATTTTATGTGAATCCTAAAAATGGTGCTTCCTTCCAGAATATGGAGAACAACTAGGTTGATAAGTAGAACATCCCTAATATATTCCCCTAGATTCCATCATTTTCTTCTCGAAAATTAGAACTTGAATCAAATTTTTTGTGATATATGTCAATCTAAAAATGCTTACATGAGTTTTTATAGCATTTCAGAGGCCATCCTCAAAGTGTCTCTCTCTAGAAATATCATCAGTAATGTAAATAAGCCTAAAACAATGATACTCTAAAACACATCTCTAGTACTTCATAATTGTCATCACAACCAGCTCAAAATGCATGAACTCAAAAGCCATCTCTATTCACAGAGTCCCATGGTAAAATTTTTCATAGAAGTGATTCTAGAAATTAGTCCAACTCATATCTCGTAGCCCCTCATCCTGGTTCAGAAAATACCAACAGAACATTGTTGCTACACATAGAATATATTTTATTAGAATTAACCTCCATTCATGATGCTTTTCAAGATGATCGATGATAGTTGTCATGGTCTTAATCCAATGCTCAACAGTGTGTGGACCACTATCCCTCCAGAAAATGGGAGGATTGTTGTAGTAGAACACCTGTGTTGGCTCTTGAAAATTCTAAATAATGTGAATGAATGACTTGAGGAATTTTTGCTTAGAACCAATTTCTAGAATAGTGAATAATTCTACAGAGTCTTTAAATGAGGAAAAACCAGTATCACATAACCTACCACTTCCAATGTGTGGTTATAACCTCACTCATGGAATACCCATGGAGTTCATTTTGGTTTCATGCCTCTACAATTCAAAACAGATGTCATGTAAGGAACCATTACAATTTCACATTTCAAAAAATACGATTGGTCAAAACCCTTGTAAAACCAAGTCATAACCCACGTTAATTTATTAAAGCCGTGAAATTATAATGAACAGTCCCCAAAACCACTAGAAACTCTTCCACATGCCAACCCAATATCATGGTATAGTTCAAGCCTCTAATTTCCATTTCATTTTTATTTAACATTCAATCTTTCAAAATATTTAACTCATGTTTCACCATGATCTGATCTTTGAGGTCCCATAACACCTCAGGAATCAATATCAGATTCCCTTATAATATATACATATCAAATTCACATTAATAATTAAATTTAAAATGCTCATAATTTTCATGTTCATAATAGCATAAAAATCATATAAAATTATTGGTGACATCGCTTTTCTATCCTCTACAAAAATTCTATTACTTAAGCATGAACATCTTTTAAAACACATACCATGATAGCATGCATCATGTAATATATCCAAAATGGCTTGGCATAATTCATGGCATGTGATTAAAAACATGATACTGTATAATTCATGAGATGGAATACCATTATCTCATTGGAATTAAATGTAAATAGAACCCAATAATATCAGTAGTAACATCATAAATCATGTGTGTCGCCAAATGGTGAAATCAAATAATCTATAATAGTCAATACTAGAAATAATAATTTCATTTAGGGGACTTTCAGTTTATCTATACATGGGTAAGCATGTGCTGATAAATACTCATTAAAAATTTTAATTTCCTTCTTATATCTTACTATGAATTCCATATAATATGTCAAACTATAAAAGAAACTACCTATGATACAAAATTCTAATATCCCAGACCCAGATGCTACTCAAAAGTGCGCTGAATTGGGTTGGATACATAACCTCAAGAGCATATCCCCAAATGAAATAGACTTTTGAATAGTAGTGAGGGCCTAGATGATTCATTGAGGAAAATATTCTATTATTACAAGGGTATATCACTACAGAAGTCAACTGTATTCATTAGTGGAATAGAATAAATAAGCATACAATTAAGTAGTAAGAAATGACGTGAATTGATATATTATCCCAAAATTCACATATATAATGAAAAATATGATACATGTATATAGAATGAATCTAGATTAGTACATGGAAGTGAAATACAATATAAGTATCCAAAATTACAACTAACAAAATAGTAGCATTGAAAGCCTCAACTTGGTCTCATGCTCTCTTGCTCTACAGAAACTATTAACTACTGATACTATGATACTAGACCCTACCATTATCTACCACCATATAATATGTTTTTTCTACCAGGGGGTCCAAAAAATGTGTGAGATAAACATCCCAATTTAAAACCACCCAAAAATCTATACAATTCTAAAAAACAAAATTCAACATGCTAACAACTGTTAATAAATAGTAACATTAGTGTGAATACCTATGGCATAATTCTACTACAACATTCTAAATAGCTTGTCATGGCTCCCAAAATCAAATGTTATCTCCTAAAAAGGAAGATATTATAAAATTAAATAACTAACATGACCCCAACATACATACATCCATATTAAAACCTCATGTACTCTATATATAATGAAGTGTATCAAAATCCCACAGACACGTCATATAGTGAAACCATAACCAAAAACCACGATAGAGATGTATTGTGCGGTGTAGAAAAATATGGTTTGGATCGAAGGTGTTGAAGACCAAGGTATCCTAGTCATGTCCCGGTACCATCTTAGTGGAAGCTCAGTATAGGAAGTGGATGGAGTCCTTGGAGCATGTGTACCAACACGTCCTATGAGATTCAATGATAACCGGATCCACATGGTAGCATGTCCTAAGTTATCCCATGGAATCAAGAACCAAGGGGCATAATAAACCCAAGGAATCCACTACCACATTCTATATTCATGTGGATTCATCCATGGAATCTACCAAACCATTCATTCATTTCATACGATTCAAAAACTTCCATTCCATGTGAGTATACCCACTAACATCACCAACATCTCCACATGAGTATACCCACTCATGTGTTTCATTTAACATTTAACATGTCATATATGTATACCCACCAATTCAAACAATTTATAAACTACCCATGAGTCTACCCAGTCCATTAACAAATTCTATTTGAGATATTTCAACCCATATAGACATGTAATGACTTGATAACCCAAGTAAATGACAGAGTACATCTCATAATAAAGCTACTAAGACTCATTTATGTATAAATGAGATTTATCTAACTAGGAAATGACATTTCTCACCCCATGGGTGGTTTCATAGGACATAAAAAAGTTTATTTCATCTGCCACACCCTATGGGTGGCCAATTTTGAGCCGAAATCTGCCAAAGAACTATAATGGGACGTAAGGGAATTTTTAAAAGGTCAAAAACATCTATTACGTATAACATTCCCAAAAAAGGGGTCCCATCAAAATTTCCACAGTGTGTAATGATGGAAAGTTTGTCTAAAAAGAACCAATAGATGGAAAAAATGTATAGACCAATTACACTAGGTCAATAGTATAGTGCTCGGCCAATATCATGTCATGATTTGCCTCCATTTATGTAAAATCAACGTGGTTCCAACATTAATTGATGTTGGATGAATTAGAGCGCGGATGGGTGATAGAACTAAAAATCTCAAATAGAGGGGTTTAAGGGTTCTAAGGAGGGAGATAAGGGCTTATACAAGAAAATTAGATGCCACTGTGTATTATATTTAAAAAAAATTGTAGATAAATTACAAGATGTGTAAGCCCATTACATGGCGTGTATGTCACGACCCATCCTCAGGGCCCGTGTCGTGACTACCCCAAGCCCGCCTTCCATAGGCCAGGGGTTGGCGACTAGCACCAAGGCGTAAATCCCAACAAAAATGGAAGATATTTTCCTTTAAAAGTAATAAAACACCACAGAGTAAGCTAGCAGAAGTAAACACTAAGTAAAAACTGCATACAACAGTAAGTGTGGAAAAGTAAGTCGACCAGAATACAAACCCAAACTGAAAGTAAAGTATAGCTAAAAAGGGAAAATAGAAACTAAAAAGTAAAGCCGCATCCACGAGCCGTCCACTGGAAGTCCCACCTAAAGGGTGGATACATATAGCCTCCACAGCTCCTCGGTTCCAGCAGTCCGCTCCGAGTACATCCTGCCCAGTGGTCCACCTCCCGGTATCGTCCTGCTCCGCAAGCCTCAACCACGATCAGCGCTTTCTATCGTCTGCAACCAACACAACGTAGTGCGGGCATAGCCCGTGCAGGGGTGAGTATAAGATACTCACTAGGGACCCAAATACCCCCAAAGGCCACCCAGAATCCACAAAGGATAATCCACAATGAAAATATACAATCATGAAGTAACATCCGACACTACTTAGGTATATCCCCATACATATACATAAGTCACCAATTCTCGTTCGGCTCCAACAACAGAGCTCAAGTATAACCCAGTCCACACAGGAAATCACAACCCAGTCCACACAGGAACGCAAAACAAAATCCACACAGGATAGCTCAACACAATCCACATTGGAAAGAAAAAAAAGATTCAGCTCACACAGGTATACTTCTTCGTATGATGATAGAGATGATCATATGTAGCCACGGATTCATCTAATCCATCAGACCTACACATGATCGATAGGTACTAACCCCCTAAAGTGGTAGGCGTGCTCCTCCTCAGTCTTCGAGTATAGTGGGCCTACCGCTACAACCAAGGGCGCCAAACTCCTCCTCTGTCGAGTACAGTGGCCTGCCACTACAACCAAGTGCGCCCCACTAACCTTGGAATGTTGTAGTACTCTACTTGTTGAGTACTGTGAGACTGATGCTACATCCAAGAGCTTCCCACTATGGGTCTGCCGCTACATCCAAGCGCTCCCCCTCATATGCTCTAGAGGTACTCCATCTGTTGAGTATCGCAGGTCTGTCGATACAACCAAGCGCTCCTCCACTGTGGGTCTGCCGCTAGAACCAATCGCTCCCCCACATAGCCTCCAGAGGTACTCTTTCTATTGAGTACTACGGGTCTGCCATTACTACCAAGTGCTCCTCCACCGTGGGTCTTCTGCTACAACCAAGCGCTCACCACTGGGCTATCCAAAACACACCTAGTCAATTGATCAGCAGTCGACAAGTCTCAGCCAGCTACTAGGTCTCTACACTCTGCTAGCTCGTCACCGGGAGTGTCCACTCCACGAGATACTGGTTGATACTCCATGTATCACAAATTTACACAGAGAGGTATTTCAAAGGACTGCCTCGTCATAGGGGTCTTAACGCAACAGACGGCGCGTCAGTTGAACGCCCGGTCTGTGAGTTACTAGCCTTTTCGTCCCAGGGGCCTGGTCGGTTTCGTGTGAGAACCAACCCAGTCGTATCTCGACTGTACCCCGAAATCTCATAGGGTATTCTCAAAGGGACCACTACTCAACATGATAACCAACTCTGCTGATGGTTCTTCAAACGGATGTTCGGTCTGAAGGTTATCAGCTTTTCCGTTAAAGGGGCCTGGTTGGATTTTGGGTACAATCCAACCCGGCCATTATCTGACTGCATCCAAAACTCTGGAAAAGTATGCCAAAAGTTTTGTCTCATCAAGAGGAAACCAACAAAGTAGACGGCACATCAATCATATGTCCGGAGCTCACGATATAAGCGTTTCCGGTCCGAGGCCCCGGTTGGTTTCATATCCGGACCAACCCTACGGTTCTCAAATTTCTCCTAAATCTTAAGTGTAATATACTGAAACGACCACCTCGATCCATGGATCTCTACGCAACTGATGGTGCATCGATCGGAGGTTCGTTTCCCATGTTATGCGAAACAAACTGAAACAGGTCTGGTATTAGGGGGTTCGGGCCCGGTCTGACCCGGCCCGAAACCCCCAGGGTCGGCCCGAACCGAGTCGGGGTCCGGCATGCATGGGCGCAGCCCGACGCGCTGGCGCGGCCCGCGGCCAGGCGGCTCAGCCGTAACGGCCGAGCGGGTGCGCAAGGGGGGGGGGGGGCGCCACCCCCTTGAATAAGACTGCGGCCCCGCATGGGGGCCGCTCCCTGCCAACGGATGCGGCCGAGCACCGCGTCCCCCCTCCTTCGGTCCTGCGTGGTCGCGGGACCAGTGGCCTGCCACCGCGGCTTCGGCCACGGCGGCCCATACTGGCGGTGCACCGGGCACCACCGCCTCTGGCCGCCAGTGCCGTCGTGCCGGCGAGGCGCGCCGGCGTAGTGTTCCGCAGACCACCGGATGAGCTCTGGTGGTCAGTTTTGCCTTCCGTCTTCGCCAACGGCCCTCCCGGGACCGGTTCTTCACTCCGAAGACCTCACAACGCCCGTGTGGCCTACTTCATCATCGCCTGTCGATCCGCACACCATGAAAGAAGAGACTGTGGGTTCAGACTTGTCCGTTGGTCCGCACCCTCCGCGTTAGCGGTTTAAAAAGGATTCTGACAAATTTTAAACACAAACTGATGATATAAATCACATAGATTTAATTGAACCAAAATACCCTACATCAAGCGTCGTCGAGCGAAGGTTCGTCGCGGAAAAGCACGTCATGGAAGAAGGCATCGTGGAATGGGGATCGTCGCGTCGCCGAGAAGGAATGTCATGGAAGAAGCATCACAGAAGAAGCATCATGGAATAAGGGTCCTTGGTATTGCGGAACACGGCGTTGTGTAGTCGATCTCCGAGGATTCAGCATTCTTCGTCGGAGATCAGTGTGTTCTTCGCATTCTTCATGTTCTTCACATTCTTCGACGAAGAAGATAAAGATCTTCAAGCCTTCCATCTTCCTCCCAATCCCCTCAACATGACTAGCCTAATAAAATAAGAGTTCTCTTATTTTATTTCTCAAGCCATGCATTTTAAAATTCAAAAATCAAACAAACAATTAATTGAATTAATTTCAACGACTAAACTCCCCAAATTAAATGAGGTGTTTCATACTAGAAAAACGCAAGGGTTGACTTCCAATTAGTAGGGGGTGTGGGTGCGTTACCTTAATTAAAAGAGGGGTTTTAGGAAGAAAAGAAACAGTGGGGCTCGTGTGGGTCCCACCTCAAAAATATCCTACCAAGTGGGTAGGATATTATGGGTCCCACATCATCCACTTAACTTATTTTAAGAAAAATAAAATAAAAAAATGGTTGCACCACATTTATTTTATTCCTTAACTTAACCCCAAAAAATAATAAACCACACCAGAGAAAACGCAACTCCAGAAGAGGTGTTTCTAAGAAATTATCGGCCCTGCGATTCCATCGGTGCCCTTGGAATTCGATTCTGAGCACTGGTTCAAAAGTTAGAAAAACACGCTCGTTCGTTCACTGAACGTACATGAGAAAAACTTTAGAAAATGTTTCTGGGCACACTGGGCCTCAAAATTAGGTGTCGTCAGAAACTTCCTTCTTGTAAAATTCCCAAGAAAATTAAAAAAAAGTCCTTGAATTTTACAGGTCTTTACATCACTCCCACCTCAGGGCAATATATCCCCATAAAGATACATCATAAACTAGGGAAATAAATGTGGGTACCGATCATGCATCTGAGCATCCCGCTACCAAGTGCTCTTCTGGAAGTTCTCGTGCTTCCATCTGATGCACACTAGAGGAATTGACCGTCCACATAGGACCTGCTCTTGTCCACCCTTGATCTCCACCGGAACCACCGCAAATGTCTCCCCATCTTCAAAGTCCATCTCCCCATGGTCAATGATATGCGTCAGGTCGTGCACGTATCCCTCAGCTGGGATACGTGGAAGACGATGTGCACTCGGTGCAACTATGGTGGTAGAACCAGGTGATAAGCTACCTCACCTATCCAGCTGAGGACTTGGAATGGTCTGATGAAGTGAGGAGATAACTTGCCACCTCGGCCAAATCTCTATAATCCATGTCGAGGTGAGACCCGCAAGAAGACGTGGTCGCCATCCTCGAACTCCAGTGGCCTCCACCTCCAGTCATCATAAGACTTATGCCAGCTCTAAGCTGTCCTCATCCGCTCTTGGATGACTTGAACCTTTCTGGTCCTACAAGAGCTGCTGAGATTTCATCTTTTCCAATAAGAGAAATTTGGTCTCATTCCCTTGATGATCCATGTTCTTCGCCTAATATAGTCAATCCCGACATGGATGATACTAACCCGTATCAAGGATGACGTCGTAAGGCCTCGACGCCACTACTAAGAGATCCAACTGTTACTCTTGTCTCCAAGGGTTGAGTCACACTGTCCGCATCAGTGTGTGGTCACTAGGTCTCCTCCAGTAGGTATCTCAATGTGAGTTTCAACTCAATGGTTTTTAAACCAGAACCTCTTAGTATCAACAAAAAGATAGGACAGGAAGGTAAATACCACAAGAATGGTGTCTTTTATTACTGGAGCTTAATGTACAAAGACACAAAGCATCTACAAACGAACATCAATAAAGATAGAAGTAGCATGAACAAAAGTCTCCAGGTCTGGAGCTAGTCCTGCTCCTGTCCATTTGCTCACGGAGCTCTATGTTCGTAGGCCTCAGCTGCCTGAAGCTGAGCTCTCCCATGTCCACCTCTTCCCTACGGTCGGGGTGGACCTCCAAGGGGTGGTGCTGGAAACACCTCGAAGCGTCTTCCACCTCTAGCTTCACGACCATCTCCCCTACCACGGTCGCCTGCTCCATGCGGTCTGCCTCGATCGAACCTCTGCCTCTACCTTGGAGGTCCTTCGTTCATCTGCTGGTCATCTGTATGGCGGGTCATACAGTCATGTGTCATGTGACCAACCCCACAATAGTAGGAACACTGTCCACTCATTATAAGTCATTGTCCACCCCGGGTGCCTCGCACAAACGACCCGGTGTCATGCGGTCGACCACCTATTGGTCTAGTCCTCTTGGACCACTTCCTCATCTGTATACTACCCACTGCAGAAGACATTGTCGCATGCCGGAAATTGGTGGGTCCTGCTGCTGGAGACTTCTGAGAAAAAGAGGGCTCACTCCAACACCCCTGCCTATGTCGGAATGCTCTGAGAAACAACTGAAGCTCTGATCTCTTGCCTGATCCCCTGCTCGAAGGTGCGGGCCCTGATGAATGGGTGTCGTACCATGTCCGTGGAATAGCGCGAGATATCGGTAAACCTCGCCGCGTACTAGGCTACTGTCATGCTGCCCTGCCGCAGATGTAGTAGCTCCTGGATGCGCACTGCACGGAGGGTGGCTGGGAATAAATCTAAGCAGAAGAGGCTCTCAAAGTCCGTCCAGAGGAGAGATGTCTCATAATGCACCTGGAGAATCAAGGTCCACCATCTTCGTGCTACCACGTGCAGAAGGCTCGCTGCGATGATCACCAGGAGGTCTACTGGTGTCCTCACTAACCTGAAAACTCATACAATTGCCTCCACTTAATCCTTAGATGCCTGAGGGTCTGTCTCCCCATGGAACATGGGCGGTCGCTGGTGATGAAACTTGTGTAGTGCACTAAGGCAACATGCATCGTTAGCGGCTGGGGCTGGTAGCATCGGTGGCTCGGAGGGTAGTGGTACCGCTGGTGCCTCTGCTGTCAAAGGGCAGTGTACCAAGGCCTCGTCGCTCGGTGGGCTATCGTCACATACAACACTCGGAACCCTAGTTGGATGTCGTCGTGGGGACATCCTGAAAAGAAAGAGGTGTGACACTGTCAAACAATATACCTGGTGAGATGACACAAATTAATCACAAGGAAACCTTGAAACACGCATGCAATCAATGTTTTCGTGCATTAAGTCGTAAATCAGAAGTCAGGGTCCTGGTGTACGGATTCTTCGGCCACCGCACCAACACTGGACTCGCTGGACTGATAACCACACTCAATACTATCAACAATATTGATTCACATAGAAAAAAAAATCAGAGTCATGAATTCTGTGGTAGAACTGACTTTCTCTGATACCAATTCGTCACGACCCATCGTCCGCGCCCATGCCGTGACTACCCCAAGCCCGCCTTCCATAGTCCAGGGGTTAGCGACTATCAAGAAGGCGTAAATCCAAAAAAAGGGAAGGCACTACCATTAAAAGTAAACAAAAACCACAGACTAATCTAGCAGAAGTAAACACTAAGTAAAATCTGCATACAACGGTAAGTGCGGAAAAGTAAGTGGGCCAGAATACAAACCCAAACTGAAAGTAAAGTACATCTAAAAATGGAAAACAACAACTGAAAAGTAAATCTGCATCCTCGAGCCGTCCATTGGAAGTCCAACCTGAAGGGTGGGTATAGATAGCCTCCACAGCTCCTCGGGTCCAGCCGTCCACTCCGAGTACGTCCCACCCAGTGGTCCACCTCCACGTACCGTCCTGCTCTGCAAGCCTCAACCACGTTCAGCGTTATCCATCGTCTGCAACCAACACAATGTAGTGTGGGCATAGCCCGTGCATGGGTGAGTATAAGCTAATCAGTAGGGACCCCGAGACCCCCTAAGGACTCCCAGAATCCACAATTTATAATCCACAATGGATAGATACAATCATGAAGTAACATCCGACACTACTTAGGTATATGCCCATACATATACATAATTCACCAATTCTCGTTCAGCTCCAACATCCGAGCTCAAGTACAACCCAGTCCACACAGGAAATCACAACCCAGTTCACACAGGAAAGCAAAACGTAATCTACACAGGATAGCTCAACTCAATCCACATAGGAAAGAAAAACAAGATTCAGCTCACACAGGTATACTTCTTCGTATGATGATAAGGATGATTAGATGTAGCCACTGATTCATTTAAGTCATTAGACCCACACAAGATCTATAGGTACTAACCCCCGCAAGTGGTAGGCATGCTCCTCCTCAGTCGTCGAGTATAGTGGGCCTGCCGCTACAACCATGCACGCCAAACTCCTCCTATTTCGAGTACAGTGTCCTGCCGCTACAACAAAGCGCACCCAACTAACCTTGGACTGATGTAGTACTCCACATGTTGAGTACTGTGGGCCTGCTGCTACAACCAAGAGGTTCCCACCATGGTTCTTCCGCTACAACCATGCACTCCCCCTCATAGCCTCCAGAGGTACTCCTTATGTTTAGTACCGCGGGTCTGCCGCTACAACCAAGCGCTCCTCCGCTGTGGGTCTGCCGCTAGAACCAAGCACTCCCCCTCATAGCCTCTAGAGGTACTCCTTATGTTGAGTAACATGGGTCTGCCACTACTACCAATCGCTCCTCCATGGTGGGTCTGCTGTTACAACCAAGCGCTCCCCATTGGGATATCTGAAACACCCCGAGTCGATAGATCAGCCGTCGACAAGTCTCAGCGAGCTACTAGGTCTCTACACTCTGCTAGCTCATCACCGGGAGGGTCCGCTCCACGATATACTATTCGATACTCCAAGTATCAAAAAGTTCCATGAAGAAATATTTCAAAGGACCGCCTCGTCATAGGGGTCTTAACGCAATTGACAGTGCATCAGTAGGACACCCAGTCTGTGAGTTACTAGCCTTTTAGTCCTAGGGGCCCGGTCGGTTTCGTGTGCGAACAAGCCCGGCCGTATCTCGACTGTGCCATGAACTCATGTAGGGTATGCTCATAGATACCGTTTCTGAACGTGATCACCAACGTCGCTGACGGTTCGTCAAACGAACGTCCGGTCTGAAAGTTATCAGCTTTTCTGTTCTAGGGGCCCGGTTGGATTTCAGGTAAAATCCAACACGGAGATTATCCAACTGCATCCAAAACTCAGGCGAAACATTCCAAATGTTTTGTCTCATCAAGGGGAAATGAACAATGTTGATGGCACGTCAATCGGACGTCCGGAGCTTGAGATATAAGCATTTCCGCTTGAGGGCCCGATTGGATTCATATCCGAACCAACCTGGCCGTACCCAAATTTTCCAAAACCTTGAGTGTAATATACTGAAACGACCGCCGCGATCCAAGGATCGCTACGCAGGTGACGGTATGTCGATCAGAGGTACGTAGCACAAATTATGGGCAATAGACCGAAAATGGTCTAGTATTAGGGGGTTCGGGCCCGGTCCGACCCGGCCCGAAACCCCCAGGGTCGGCCCGAACCGGGTCAACCCGAACCGGGTCCGAGTCCGGCCCACATGTGTGCGGTCCGGCCCGGCATAGGCGCAGCGCGGCCCAGCCTGGGCGGCCCGACCTGGCTGCTCGGCCGTAACGGCCGAGCGGGTGCGCAAGCGGGGGCGCCGCCCCCTTGAATGAGACAGCAGCCCCGTGTGGGGGCTGCTCCTAGCCAACGGACGCAGTCGAGCGCCGCATCCCGCCCCCTTCGGTCCCACGCAGTCGTGGGACCACGACGGCACATCCCGGCGGCGCACCGGGCGCCGCCGTGCTGGCACGGCGCCCCAACAGAGTGTTCTGCGGACCACCGGATGAGCTTCGGTGGTCGGTTTTGCCTGTCATCATCGCCAACGGCCCTCCGGGGACAAGTTCTTCACTATTAAGACCTCACAACGCCTGTGCGACCTGCTTCATCATCGCCCACTGATCCGCACACCAAGAACAAAGAGACGGTGGGTTCGGACCTGTTCGTTGGTCCGCACACACCGCGTTATCGGTTTAAAAAGGCTTCTGACAAATTTTAAACACATTCCGATGATATAAATCACATAGATTTAATTGAACCAAAATCCCCTATCTCAAGCGTCGTTGAGAGAGGGTTCGTCACGAAAAAGCACGTCGCGGAAGAAGGCATCGCGGAAGGGGGATCGTCGCGTCGTGGAGAAGGAACGTCATGGAAGAAGCGTCGCGGAAGAAGTGCAGCTGAAGAAGGGTCCATGGCGTCACGGTACACGGCGTCGCATAGTTGATCTCCGAGGATTCGGCATTCTTCATCGGAGATCGGTGCGTTCTTCACGTTTTTCGCGTTCTTCGAGTTCTTTGACGAATAAGATGAAGATCTCCAAGCCTTCCCTCTTCCTCCCAATACCCTCTCAACACAACTAGCCTAATAAAATAAGAGTTCTCTTATTTTATTTCTCAAGCCATGAATTTTAAAATTTAAAAAAGAAACAAACAATTAATTTAATTAATTGCAACAACTAAACTCCCCAAATTAAATGAGGTGTTTCATAACATAAAAACACAAGGGTTGACTTCCAATTAGTAGGGGGTGCAGGTGCGTTACATTGATTAAAGGAGGGGGTTTAGGATGAAAAGAAATGGTGGGGCTCATGTGGCCCCCATCTCACAAATATCCTACCAAGTGGGTACGATATTGTGGGTCACAGATCATCAACTTATCTTAAGTAAAGAAACATAAAATAAAAAAACGGTTGCACCACTTTTATTTTATTTCTTAACTTAACCACAAAAAATTAAAAACCACACCCGAGGAAACGAAACTCCAGAACAGGTGTTTCTAAGCAATTATCGATGTTGTGATTCCATCAGTGCCCTCAAAATTCGATTCCGAACACCGGTTCAAAAGTTAGAAAAACCCACTCATTCATTCATTGAACGTACCTGAGATAAACTTCAGAAAATGATTCCGGGCACACATGGCCTCAGAATCTGGTGTCGTCAGAAACTACGTTCTTGTACAATTCCCAAGAAAATTAAGAAAAAAAATTTTACTTGAATTTTATGGGTCTTTACAGTGTAATGGCCGGTTATCCATTCTTGTTGAAAATAAAATACAATTAGTGATGGTCATGGCCATACCATTTCAAAATGTGAAATGGGATTACATGACGTGTGTCTCCATTTCACATCTGGTAATCGACCATTATTTAGCCTACAACATTCCATTCTCATCATTACTATCCCCAACAAACAATCCCAAGTCACAACATGTGGTCTAAAAAAAGAAAAGGTAAACCATCATTTATTCTGAAATGAAAACATGTATATTCTAAGAAATCCATAGAATCTGACAATCATATTCATCAACATTCTTTGATAATGATATTTAGGAGTGATATTTCCCTATATAAATCAAAAAATAGTTTCATTAAAACACTACCCTTTATGTTTCTATAGCCTTTTATGCCATTTTGATAATTTTAATTTCGGTCCACTATATGATTTATTCATGTTTTCATGTGTCTCAATCATTATTTTCTTTTTCATAATCACTGGAATAGTGGGTATCACTAATTTATATTTCTACATTGAGTGGACATTAAAAAAATCATATCTACTGAAGTCTATTATACCTAACTCCCTTCAGAAACATGTTTTTATTCAACTAATGAATCAAATAACTGCGTATTCAGGTAATATTATAATAGAATAATTATATCTTACATACCTTATAAAATTTTTCTTATACGTACCATAGGATTATTCAACCTTCTCTTTTTATTAAAGAACACATTCCCAATTTCTATATGAATAGTATGATAAATTTTCTTATTGAAAAATAATATATTAAACTCATTCCATTATATATTGTTTATTTCATTTGATTTACATGTATTATTTGTAATATTACACCATTCATCTTATATAACAACCAAATGATAGACATGAAAAATGAATTTCCCTTTTTCAGAACATTGGGTAACTGAGAATATCGTTTTTGTGGTACTCATACATTGATAAATGAGTAATGGTTAAGAAGATACCTTGAAAAATGGTAAAGGATACCTGATGAATGACTAAACAACGTATTATTACATTCATTTATAATTTTAACGTTAACAATTTCTCATATCTTGAATAATTTATGTGAGAATAACATCATAATTTTTCATTCAACTTTAATAAAATTCATTTTTTAGGATGATAGTCATTATATTGGACATCACATTCATCATTATCATGGTTCCATAGGGTCTAATACACTAAATAAAACTAGATATCATAGTGTGGGAAATTTTAATCATAATGATAGAACCAAATAATCGAAGTAAATTACTTATAAAATATCAACTTTGTACACCATAGGATTAATACTAAGTTATTAATGATTATTATGAAAACTCTATGATTTTACCCTATACATATGATTATCCTTAGCGATGTTACTAGGGATTTCTAACCATAATATATAATGGTTGAGTAAAAAAATCCCTTGATACCAACCATATCTATCTATGATTTTCATACTTGGATATTACATATTATTAAATGAATATTAAATATATTACACAAACACATTCCCAAGGGTCATAAATCATTATTATCTTTGAAGACATGGGCCACAATAATCTAGTTTATTGAATAATCATAAATTTTTCCCACAATTATCTTTATCACATGTATCCCTACATAAAATATTTCATTAGAAAATATGGGATGAAAATATATGAAAATGGTCAGATCAAATGCTCAGAAAGAGAAAACATGGAAGTTAAAATTTTATTATCACACGAATTAATATTATAATAAATATGGGTATTCGACTAGAAAAAATCTTCATACCTAATCTATTGTTGAACATAATCATGATTCATGGTATATAAAAATTAATATTTCAAATAAAATTAATCATAATAATGAAAAATCAATATAACTCAATAAATAATTACAAGTTCATATCATAAATGTGTTTATAATCATCATAAGTATAGATAAACATTTAATATGTGAACATTAACTTCCAAGACACTAAAATAAGGAATTATATGATGTTTCCAAAATTAATACAGGATATTGATTTGCATCCCATCATAGATCATGCTCATCGACTTATTTCCCATCACGGATCAATAACATAGACTTGTTTCCGAAAACATTCTAATGATATATAATTCACTAACTAATGAAGTTTTGGGAGATATAGTTTCTACCTTTTCATGATTAAAACAATACATTTTTTATATTTCTATATGTCATTCAACATATTAGGACCCATGTATAGAAATGAGTTTCATAAAAACATCATCATAACATAACACATATAAACAAAATACTTTTTATAAATAACATTCAATCATAAATATTAACCACTAATAGAAATAAAACTAATGTTTTTTATGGGTAATATCACTATTAAATAATAACTAATAGAAAATAATTTCATCTTAGATGGAAAATAATTTATTAAAATACCACTTAAAATATTTTTTGATGAAAATATTATTTCGTTTATGGAATAATTTTTTTAAGGGGATATAAAACTATAAAATGGGAATATTAATTTAAAATAACATTTAATGCTTGTAAATAAATATTTAGATCATTATTAAAACAATATGGAAGAATATTATATTCATTCCATATTAGTTTACAAATTAATTCTTTATAGTTTTATCAAAAATATCACAAAGTGCCTTTTAAGAAAATAAAAAAAAATTCTTCCGAAACCATATCATATTATTTAAAACTAGTTATAAAAAATAACTACCCCAAGGATAATATTTAATAAAAAAATAAAAATAATTTATAATTTATTCTCATGGATTTTAAATATTCACCAATGATTACATAAAACTAAACACTCTCAAATATTTAAGATATTGTGAAATAAACAATTAACACTTTATAATCAGTTGAATCGTACAACCCATTAATGAAATAAAATTTTATAGAAATTAAAATTTCATAATAACCCGTATAATTATCATAATAGATATTCATGGGAATTATATAAACTATGAAAAATAAACAAGTAGTATAAATATCACATGTCCCGGGGAAATAAAAGTGATGAAAAAATATGCTTCCACAAGTATTGCATTTCCATTTTCACATAAAAACTCATCTATAATAAATATGTATTGATTATAATTTTATAAAATAACCATATATAAATCATACCATTTTATTATTTTTATAGCTTCTTTTTAACAATTTATTAATAATTCAATCTCTATATTTTGTGTGATATTTGAATCATTTTCCATGAATATTTCAATTCGGTAGTCCCGATGATTATCCATTTATCATGGTGACATCATTTCATGAATAATTATTATGTTATATATATCATATAAATTTATAAAATATATCCTTAATAACATACATTTAAAATATATATGAAAAAACTAGTCACAACAAATAATGGATATGATATGCAATACGTACACATAAGTGAAGTTATCGTTGCACAAAAGACTAGGTGGTAAAATGATAAGTATGATTTTATCATTCCAAAAGTATAATTAATTATTAAATAAAATTTATTAACATTGAATCCATAATAATTCACATTCCTAAAATTGGATATGAAAAATGAATTGTATCTCTACGTGGAGACGGTAAGTCGTACATGCGCACAAGAGATACATTCAATTATTGTTTAATGGGAAAGGGACTGTATAATGGGATATTAATAAGTATTATAAAATATGAATATATTCATTATTATTATGATTTTATTTAAATATACATATAAATTATTTTGATTAGAAATAAAATTCTATAAATTTATATTTATTGGTTAGAGAGACTACATATTCTTGGAAACGACTACTTTTTATCACCAATAATGGAATCTGGAGGTGGTAAATTAGTAACTATATCACATATACAATTTTAGTATGTATTTTTAGAAGATATATTCATTAATTTTGGTATATATATAAGACTCAATATTGTGACATGATGTGAGGTAGGAGGTTTATTTTTATGTTGAAGATGACATATATTTTTTAATTTCATAAACAATTAAATCATAATAAATTAAATCTTAATACAAATAAATATAAATGAAATTTCATTTGAATATAATGAGTCATATTCTGATAGTAACATAATCTAATATATTATAAATATTTTTTCGTGTAATTTTAAATCTTTTCATTTTGATTTACCCTTCGTTAACATATATTATTTTTATATACAGTAGTAACTTTTTCGAAATTAAATGGTTAATATTTTTACTTATACTATGTAAATTTATATATAAATTGTAAAATGATTAATATTTAGAACAAAATTTTTCCATTTTATCCTTATTTATGAATCTAATGTTAATAACAAAATTAAATAGAATATTATTTTAAAAATATCATTATTGTCAATTGTCATAGTACTCATTAAACTGACATTAATAAAGATAATAAAATTAAGCTAACATTGAAAAAATAAATATCCTAAACCCATAATAAGTCAATTTTATCCAATATAATTCATGGATAACCTTATGTAATTTAGATTCTGTTTCTTTTCATATAGTTAATACCACTGAACTATGAGTTTCATTTATTGAATAATTACTGCATTATTATTGTGATATTTTTAATGATAATTATTTCATCACTGAAAATTAAAAATAAAATACCATGAAATAGATAATTATATAATTTTTAATAACAATATTTACTGTTTAGAGAATAATATATTTAACCCCTACTAAAAATACTAATTATATTAAAATTAAGTGTGCGACATTTTGTCAGTCCATTTGGATTTTAAAAATATCAAATTCATTTTCATTGATAGGTTACCAGTAAATAATTATATTTCAATAAAGGGATTTTATACATAAAACTAACATCGTATAATAAAATATGGGAATGTTTTAAGTTCATTTTACAGATCATATCATTTTATTTTTATCCTAAATTATCAAAATTTACAATTTATTAGGGTAACAAAAATTACCAATATTACAATTCATTTTGGTAAAAAATAAATTGTAACTATTTAATAAATTAGGAAAATGTGATTCAAATTATGGAATCCATTTTTAAAATTTTAAATTTCATAATTGGGTAAAATTAGTATAAAATTAATTCTATTGATGGGGCGAGAAAATCTGTTTTTCATGTGAAATGATCAAAATATTGAATTTTTTTCACATCTAAATTCAATGTGAAATTTATTTGAACAACACAAATTGTATTATAATAAATAAAATTGATCTAATTTTACTTAAATAAATCATAAAAATAATTTATAATAATAAATTGAATAGATAAAAATGTTTTTTCAATAAAAACTCGTTATTTTTTCACTAATCATAAAAACATTAAATTCATAAAAAAATATCAAAAAAATTGGATATAAAAATTTAAAATGAAAATAATAATTTTAAAAGAATTTATTAAAATAAAAAAATTTAGGTTTAAAATATTTGATATACATAATGGTGAAAAACTACTTTATGGATAATATTTTTTAGGATTAAAATAGGATTTATTTTTATATCATGTCTACAAAAACCCATATGATGAATGTTAATCATTATATTGAATTATATATATATATATATATATTTGACTAATATACTCCAATAAGAGTAATTTCTATATCTTATTTGAATAAAACACACATCTATGCATATAAATAATTTATGAGAAAAATATTTCCTTTTGAATTCGAAAGGGTCATACATGTGTAAACCAAGAAATCATAATTTATTCAATCATTTTCATACTGCACATTATAATGGCTAGGTTATTATTATTTTACAAATAATTAAACTAACCAATTTATGTTTTCTAGAAACACATTGTTGAGGGTAATATATGCCATGTAGGTGTTTTATGTAATGCAAGATGTCAATGAAATAAAATTATTTTTAAAATATATATTTCATAAAAATAATGTTGTTCTATAAATTTTTTGTGCTTAAATGTTATATTTTATATAAACTTTTAATTTTTTGTATATTTATATTAAATTTTTTTTATACCAATAATAATGATTGTATCTTGAGAGATGGATGTTGTATATTGAATCAAGAGTTACGATATAATAAATATATATCATCGATTTATTCATTATTGATAGAAGCAACGTCAAATATGTTTCAACTTATTAAGATTATAATGGGTAAAATATGAATAGAATATTTTGATTAGGTCCCACAATAAGCCAAAATTATTACATTATTTTATTATATGAGATTAATTCAATTGTAGTGATCAAATGTCATATTATATGAAATATATATTCAATTTTATTCTATAATGAATCTTATTTTATTTTATCTAATTCTAAATACCATAATGCAAAAATATTCAATTAAATACTGCTTATATACTCACACATGGATAATAAGATCTCAAAAAATAATTCTAAATGAATATATAGAACATGGTTAATAAATTTATATAATTTTAATTTACATTTATTTTTTACAAAAGATATAATTAAATTAAATAGTAACACAACATTGAAATAGTTCATTTGAATGAAATTGAAAAATCATTGTAAATGATTTTATAAATATCCAAAGAATTTTTTTTGATGAATTGTGGTATTCCAAAAATATTGAGGGAAATTATAATATATATATTTTTTCTATATGGAATATATATATAAATATAAATTTCAATATTCTTTGAAATAATGTCAAATTAATTTAATATTTTTTTAAAAAAATAGATTAATGATATTTTACATTAAAAATAAATTTTTAATTTTTTTTAAAAAAACTCATAAAAATATAAACACAGATATTGTATAGTTTTAGAAAAATAATAACTATTTTTCAAAAATACCTACAATAGGATGTTAATGGTTTATTTTCACTATATACATGAAAAAAATAAAATAAAGGTTTCATAAGTGAACTACATCATCTCCCGAAAAATCCATCATAACTAGCACCCTTCTTATATATAAGATACAAAATACCATCCTTCATAACTAGTGAAAAGGGAATAAAAGAATGCTTAAGCTAAGAATCTTAGTAAGTGTAATAAATATAGATATCAACATAACATAATAATAAAGCTATAATAAAATATAAATAAAAACAAAAAACTGTAATATGCATGGAATACATGAAAAGTAGGAGTCATGTCATAAATCATTGGAGTTTATAAGACATGAAACACAATTGAATTAAATCACAAGATCCATGAGATAATAAATGTGGATTATGTAATATAATGGTTTCATACACTACATCATACAATATTATAAACATTTTTATATAGAAATAGGTTCACTTATTAGGTAAGTGACATGAAATCAGAACCTCCCACAAATATATGTACAAGAAATAAGGCCCACACATAATATTACGGTCATGAAATTAGGTCAACACATAACCTGAAGGACATGAGATAATTCACATGCATAAAATTATGGATATAAAATATGTTCTACACAAAACATTATGAATATTAAAATAGGTTCATTGTTTACCTAATTAACCCATTAGTTATCAAAAATTTCTCAACACATTAGAGGTTGATATAAGTCACACACACTAAAAAATAAATTCATTTTTGTTTCATAAAATCATAAAATATACATCATAGCATCTTCCATATGAAAAATGACTTTAATAAACATTGCATCATAGAATAACCCATGGAAAATAAATGGGTTCAATAATCATTTCATCATATCATAACCCATGTAATGGAAATTGTTTTCATAAACATTATTTAATCATAAACTTAAACCATATGAAAAAATTATATGGATGACATCCTTGGAATATATCAACCGTAATGATTAATTAAAATCTAATTATCTTAGAATATAATGATAATAATTTTGAAATATCACATGGAACATTTTCAATGGAATAAACATTTTTAATTTGAAATAAGTTTTTAAAAACTGAAAGGTCAAAAAAATGGTGTAAATCATTTTAATTTAAATAATATTTGAAATATATAAATAATGAATTTAAATATTTATTAGTTATTGTATTGGTAAATACCATTCAATTCATACATATTAAAAAATATTCCTTCTTAATTTTCTGTAAAACCCAAATGAACCTTATTTAGGAATAATGATTCATTCTAACAGAATATTTCTCAAAAGTAAAAAATAGGTATAAATATATTAAAAAAATACATATATAATATTAAAATATTTCATCATATTTTTTTATAAATCATGGAATTAGATGAAAATGGCTTTCCCCCTAAGAGAGTAGTAATGTTGATTTAAAAAAACAATAATTTAGCAATCAAGAGTATATAATGTGAGTTAAATGAATGTAAAACATGTATATCCAACAAATAAAAAAATGAAAAATAAATATTATTTTTTGAGATATTTATCAAAATATATCATCATTGGATACCTAAACATAAATAAAATCGACATTAAATGATATTATATTATAAAATTGTTTCATCATTGGTTACATTTTAATCGTTTGACCTGTGAAATAATCACATTAAAAAGTCATTATATATCATGAGGAAAAAAATCACGTTATATCATATCAATGAGGAATTATATTTACCTGATTAATTAAGATATGATAATAACATGACTTATGTCTTAAAGAATTCAATTTGACACAAAAATCTCGTACCATAACCCATGTATTCTATTATACACATTCAAATATCATGACTAATCAATATAGGTTTATTATAAAAATAATAACACAACATAATAATATATATAATAACATATCTGATTTAGTTATGTCCTTTTATTAACCTTTTGTAAACAATTACTTTTTGAAATTATGTTTTAGACAATAATTTCTTTATTATCCATGTATATTTTGATTCGGTATTTTTAGTTCTTTTACATTGATCAGGGTTCCATATTATACATAAGGTAAAATATGATATTAATATATTATATATTTATTATATATATAGTTTAATATATAAATGTTAGAGATAAAAAAATTATACACAATTGATGGAAATGTAATGGAGAATGTACGCATTAACTATATGTCCATTGTATTGAATGATGGAAAAATAAGTAGCTAAATAAAATATAAAAATTATAGAGTAATTTTGTTGAAAAATATATCTAATTTATTCATTAAATTTATCATTCTTACCTTCCATGTAAAGTATAAGTGAAAAAAACGACATCCCCTGGCAAGGCGGTAGTCCTACGTACTCACGAGAAACATTATACTATTCTAATGAAATAGAATGTAAGAATCAATATGGTATATTATAGATTTATTACATTTATAATATCATAAATATAAAATATAAACATTAAACTCATCTTTATATCAAATTGTAACAGTAGGTGATTGAAAAAGAATTATATCAGTTAATGTGGTGATAGTCTGTCTTACACATGATCAAAGGTTTCATTTCTTATTTAATGGATAAATATATAGATATTGGATATGAAATAAACATTTAAAAAAATATTTGTATATACTTTTTCATTCAATTGAATGAATTATAAGGTGAATGAATGTTGTAAAGAGAAGAAGTAAAAAATATATATAAATGATGAAATCTACCATCTCTTAGAAAAACCTCCTTTGGATATAATATTAAACATTATAGGATTAGCTTGTTGAAAAAAATGAGGTAATATAACATTTAAAATTATTTCTATGATAGTTTTTTTATTGTATATTTGACCCAATGGACTTAAATTGTTTGAGTAAGGGAGTAGAGGAGGGTCCCTTTCATAATTGAGTAGGAGTGTAATTTTTGTCAATAAAAAACTATTAAAAAATAGAAAGTCACTATCTCCCCAATTTATATAATTTTTTTGAATAATTTATTATATATATGATATAGTAAATCCAAAACAGCACATAGAAAATGAATCCTGTTATTCCTTATATTTTAAGCTTAATTTATTTTATAATTTTAGATTCTATAGTTGTAATTGGTATATTTTTATTCAATTAAGTAATTTATAAATTAAAAAGATAACCTAAATGATAGTTATAGATAATGATAATCTTATTATTATAAATACTAATTAAAATATGTGGAGTACTTCTTTTGGTGGGAAATTTATTTTAACCAAAGCACATGTAACCTACAAAACCCAAATTCAACCTTAATCACATTAATTAATTTTTATAGTCTCTATCAATATTTCCAGTAACATATTAATAAAAAATTAATTTATACTTTATATTTTTATTATTCATAATATGGAATCAGTATAATAAATTTCAAATTATATTATTTCAATAGTTCAAATAACGATTTATCCCCTAGAAGTAATGAAATGTCTATTTTCCAATGAAATTAATTTCAAATGTATGGAGTGTTTTAACATCAATGCTATATATGGAATTCATTAAAATTACATAATATTTACTAAACCATATATTAATGAAAATGGTTTACATTTAAAACCAAATTAAATGAATATTTTTGATTTAAAAATCATTAAACAAAAGGAAAATACAAATTAAAAACCATAATTTTTCACTATTCATTGAAAAGTATACCAGTTAAAAAAATCAATCTATTATAATTTAAAATTTATTATTTCAAAAATTGTAGCCATTTTGTTTTAAAATTTTCTAATAATGAAAAATTAATTTCTAAATAATTATGCCAAATGTGACAAAACTTTTTTTTCATAACAATAAAATATTAATGAGTTGAATTGTATTTATTTATCTCTAACAACTATAAAAAAGATAAAATGAATGGTGAAACATTTTCGTAAATATATATTATATAAATTTCATTAAACTCAATCACAGGATGTTATTAATATTATATATTACGTCAAAACAAATTTGTTTGTCAAAAAAATTTAAAAAACATTTCAATTAATTTTCAAATGGTATTTATTTTTCATTTATAAAAAATGAATAACACATGAATCCATTATATATATATATGTTACACATATATTTAATTATTTATATACTCGTATTTAAACCCATGATACTAATTCCTAGCTGATAACAATTATATTAAATTATAATATTTTAATATTCTATCACATTTTTTATAAACATATTTTTGCATATAACAATAGTTATCAGGAAATAAATGTTTTCCAAAAGATTTATTGATAAAATATAAAGGTTTAAAATTATACACCCTTAAATGAATTTATCCCATTATATTCGATGGCTATTGTTATAAAAATAGAGCATGATTCTGTATCACCTTATCCAAATGATTCCGTGTAGCTTCCCCAAAATCATGCTTTCAAAAGAAAACATTAACAAGTTGAGTGGTATAGTTTCATATAACATTCTCCATATGCTCCAAAATCTCACCATTAGTTCTATACAAGATAGATCATTTTAAAATGGTAAGACCATTATGTTTATTATATATATAAATATATATATATATCATTTAATTAATTCATCGGGATAGATATGATGAACACATCATGGACTAGAGAAAAATTCATTAGAATCACAATGTGGTAAGAAATCATTTCTACATGCTCATGAGTTAGGAAATGGGAAATAGTCCTAAGGATATGCTTTCCATTTATAAGGAATATCAAAACCTTAATCCATGGAAAAATTTATAGATACAGCTTGTCACTATATTTTAGATCCATATCACGTCAATGATTTATAGCATAACTTTTATGTCGACATTTTTCATTTATATGTGTTGGTTAATGGATATAAAGCTTTCTTGTATTTCATCATCTATCTATGTATAATAGATTTATTTATCTAGCTTTATCCTAGAATGTAACATACCATGTAAATAAATAATATTACATTTTCCTAATAATTACTATTTTTGAATTAAAAATTAATTTTACTTTAAAGGGACTTCTATGTTCGATGGCGTACCCGAAAAATGGCAATGGGTTCATGAAAAATCTCATGTTGCACACAAGGCTGAGTCATACTGAAAAAGAACAATATAATATTATTTAAAATAGTAGTTATAGACTAGTTTTTGTATTTATGGGAATGAAGAGAACTCACTAAAATATTATTGCAAATGTTTGTTAAATGTTTTTACATTTATCCAACAAATTTTAGTGGATTAAAATGTGAATAAATCCAATTTTAAGCATAAATAATTTAATATTCTATAAAAAAGTGATTTACCACCTTCTAAGGGATAAACCTTTTTAAATATAGTTTTGTAACTTTTATATATATATTTTTTTTGAAAATATAAAAATATTCGTTAGATGCGGGATATCAAAATTTACATCAGGTAATGTTTTTATATTTCTCTGATAATGTTCTTTTTATAATGAATAATGAAAAATATGATATTTTATGTCAAAATTTCCTTTTCATATGATTTATTTATTTGGTTAGATTATATTTTAAATTGTTTTAAATTTTAATTGGGTTATATTACTACGATTCAATCCATTTTGGTCATTGGAAGTAATTCCACATTGAAATTGGACAAAACACATGTCAATCGTTTTGTAATTTTTATTTCTTAAAAACACACTTTCTATTTTTGAAAATGAAAATTAATTATTAAAACTTATATGTTTTCAATTTGGTAAAATAGACACCATTTTTTAATTCTGCATACCAAAATTAGATTTGGGTTATTTTTTGGTATATTTCTAAAAACGTTCAATTTTTGACGATTTGTGGAAACATTCTAAAGTAGTTAAAAAACCAAATTTTTCATTTAAACTTTTTTTCCACTTATCTATATTGAATTTCAAAAATCCAACAAAAATGGTTGTCATCAGTTAGTAAAATGAAGTTTAATAGGATGAAAATATTTTTATTTGTTGAATTGTAATAGTTGATTATTATTTATCGCTGTTATATTTAAATAGGGAAATTCAGGATAAAAATATTATTATATATTATAAAATTATGTTAGTACTTATCATAAACTTATTGGATGAGTAATGGGTGACCAAGACTATATTAATCGATTTATCTAATTTATATCATCGACTATAAATATTCTTTTAAAAGATAAAAATTATTAGCTACATCATGTTATTCTATTTATAATTTTGGGACATTAAATAAATAAATTTAAGTATGACACAATAGTGATGCAGTGATTGATTCATTAATATAGGATTAAAATAAATGATATTATTAATATTAAAATAAATTTATTTTGATACTTTTTATCCCATCAACGAATTTTAAATATTAGGTTAACATGTTATCTATGAATTAATAAAGGTTTTTATAAATAATCATGTTTTATGTATATTTAAAAAAATCATGATAAGAATACATTAAAAATTTAGAAATATGTATTTTTAAATCATGAAATATTTTATTAACTGATAATATAGTACTAAAATTAAATTATTTGTCCAAATGATATATATTATGTTATAAATACCATTAAAAATCCATTTTGGGTCTCATGGAATTTTATAGTAACTGTATTAATCTTATAATATGAAAATACAATAAGACATGGTAAGAGTTAAATTAGTTAAGTAAGGGTTAATTATAAACAATAACGATAAAAATGTCGCTAAAACATGTATAAATCCTTTTGGTAAAAAGGATTTGGAACAATATTTATCTTATTTTCTAATTTAATGAGTTTGAGACCTTTTGAAATTGAAATTCAGTTTACAATAAAAAATAATTTCAAACATTATTAAAGAGACCCTCCTACCTTTTATTAAAGGCCAAAACCTCTAACACATTAAACACACCACTCAAACCCATTGGATCATCCAAACCATACCCAAATAAAATCCCATCATCCATATCTTTCACCTAGAATCCTTAACATAGGGAGAGAACACTTCAAGGATCCCTTTTGGTTCAAACCAAAGAGAGTTACCCAGAATAAAGGTAACACCATCTCTCAAGTTATTTCCATTTTTTTCTCCAACCCTCAAAAGTCTATTTATGAAATTATTTTATAAGAAAACCAGAATCATTAATATACTATATGTTTTTATTTGGAGGATACAAACTACAAATCTACATAAATCTATCTCATGGTTACGAACATATTTTTTCTATGGACGATAAACTACTACCTCACAAAAAGATGATTATTCAAATATCTCCTACCACCTCTCATGGTGGCCATTATGATGAAACTGTATTTATATGTGATATATATTATATTTATATTATCTTTATGATTATGTAATTTTCATTTATAGGAAACCATTATGGTTTTCAAAATAGATAATTATGCTTATTACATTTGTGGAAGTGAGGACTACCGCCCCCTCATTGTGATATTACTCATTCATGACATACATGGAAAGTATAAAAGATGGTTTTTTTGAAATTATATATGATATTATACTTTAATTATAAAATAACTATTTATTTTTATCTTTTAATTCTATTAAATACTGAATAAAAATGAACGTAGCGTTCATTTGTACGTACGACTTACCTTCTCTATAAATGATGAATTTCATTTCTTATATGCAAATATTATGTAATATTATAAATACATATATATAATGGATTTATATGGTATAGGTGATTTCTAAATCATTAATATCATTATGGAGATAATGGAAATTTGACCGCATGGACAACTTTTAATTATAAAAAAATCATTTTTGACTCAAGTACAAAATATAAAAAAACCCCTCGTTAACATAAATTTTTATGTAATTATTATAAAATGGGAATAAGTGATATAAAATGAATGATCAACTAGAAAATGGTTTTTAAGAGAGTATAAATTAACTTTATATTATTATTAGGGATATTAAAGAATGAACGAGTCATGTTGGACATGAAATAGTGGACATTGTCTTAATCTCCTTTCGTTCAGACATTCTTTGATATATACATGACATTATATTATAAGATGTTTAATAAACCACATTGAATTTTAATTTTTTTCCAATGATATATTTTTTTACAAATAATTTTACTAAATGTCAAAAATAATGTTTATTTTTAATGTACATAATGGAAACGAATTTTCTACCTCCTCGGTCATTATTTGATATTTGGCTTTCTTAACAAGCAGTATTGTTTTTAAAAGGAAAATAAAACCATATACTATATCTAAGTTTTTTTTGGAAAATGGTTTTGGTAATAGATTTATTAAGTAAAAATATTGAAATTTTATATTTTGATTACAATGTGGAAATATTATTTTTTTTATGCTTGTTCATGTGTTATGACTATGTTATGGTTCTTGGGCATTGTATACGCATGCAGGTGGTTCTGTTATATACCAACGGTGGGTGAGCCTGATATAGATCTTCAATTCATTGGGTAAATTGATAGAGGAAAAATTTCATGTTTCTCTTATGAGATTTAGTGAATATACTTTGATGTGTATTCCAAAAGTAACTACCCACATAGTTTTGAAATCTTAAACGTATGTATTTTATGGATGCCACAAGCCAGCTTTATGATTTATGGTTTCTATTTTTAGTTCAAGAAACATATGATATCATGATGTTTGTTAAAGAGATTATGTTTTGTATGTAATGATGGGCTAGTTAGTACTTTCATTATTATATCACCCATAATAAGATTTTTATAATCATCCAATGTTTTAGAAATTTTTTCACAGGGTATAAGGAAGGGTAAAAGGAATGAATAATTCAAGAAGATTTCAATCAGGAAAAGAATTCATGTTTTCATTAATGAGTTATTGTTTTCTAAAAAAATGGATACTGATAAGAATTGCCTACTTTGTAATATTTGATATGTAATGTAACAGTTATGGTCGAATGCTCTTAAACTCTATACCTGAAGAAATCCACAATGTGAATTATTATCTTAATTCAAGATTATTTAATGTTTAAGGCTGGGGCCTGCTAGTTGGTATCAATGGTAAGTTTAGAGAACATTAAAAATTATGGTATTTTTAAACAAATATACACAAACCAATTTATGTTATAATTGAAATGATATATAATTTATAGATTTTTATGTTGCTTCGCCTAATATATTTATTTGTTTAGAATAGTTTTCTACTGGGAAAATATGAAATCTATAATGGGATGACATCAAGAGGAAGAAAACGTTCCAAGTAAACAACCTGATATGGTCAGATTCAGAACAAATTTTGTTTTTAGTGATGGCCTAGTTGACTCAAGCTATAAACGGTGGTTGCATCTATCCCTGAGATCAGCCATATCAGCCACAGACAAACATGTCTGTAGTGGAGCATTTCCAAAGGCAAAATCCTCTATAATTCATAGTATCATCAGACCTTGTGCTAGATTAACGGTTGATTAAAGCATTGGAGATTATTTTTAGTTTCATGGGGTGTTCAGAACATAAAAAGGTTGGTATTTCTACACACAATTTTGAATGTGAAGCTAATCAAGGGTGGTCGATGGTTAAAAATATCTAATATAGTAAGGATATTGATGCTCTTGATTGGTATGAATTGAATGGTCCGATTCTTGATAAATATTTTCCAAATTTCATACGAGATCTTGATATTTATATTAGTCATCTTTACATAAAATTAAAGAAAAATTATCAACGGTTTTTGGATTCCCATGAGTTAAAAAGTTATGAAAGCGTATTCAATGTGAAGAAAACATGGAAATAATTTTTTCTGATGATTAGGTGTTTTTTGACAAACAACATAATAAGAGGTTGAGGTAGTATATGAAAGGGATGAAATATTCAAAAAATTATGATGGTAACAAAAATACATTTACTGTTTTTGAAAATTTTGTTAAAAGTCATTCTAGGGAATGCATTCTTAATTCTGGTAAGTGCTAATGATGTGGTAAAATGGGACACAAGGCTTATAATTGCACTAAAAAGATCAGGTTAAGGGTAAGAAAAAATATGATTTACAGTCAATAAAATGATTTAAGTGTAATGAAATAGGTCATTATGAAAATGAGTGTCCAACAAATAACATAACTGAGGGAAAGCAGTCAGAAAACAAGATGAAAAGTGTGGTGAAATCCATTTCAACTACTTCAGAATATGTTGGACTATCAAATGATGTAGTATCAGGTAAACTATTTATTAATTTATATTATGTCAATGTGTTGTTGGATTCAGGGTCTACCCATTCTTTAATTTCTGAGATGTTTTCTATTAAATTGTAAACTCTATATGGTGATATGAATCCTCAATTTTTGGTAAAAACACTGGGAAATATTTTTGAGACAAAAAGAAATTATAAGAACCTTACTATACACGTGTGAAGAAATAATATACATGAAAATTTTATTGTTTTTCCTATAGAATAGTTTTATGTTATTTTGGCTATGGATAGGCTTTCAATTTATCATACTAAGATTTACTATAGATCTAAAAAGGATTCATTTTAAAAATAATTTTAGTTTGTGAATAATTATGAAATATTACTTTTGATAATATATCAGGAAGCTGAGAAACTAGTAAAATATAGAAAATAATGTTACCTTGAAGATATTGTTAAAAACAAAGGAATTGTGTAGATTAATGATGTTCTAGTAGAAAAAGAATATCTTGATGTGTTTCCTAATGATTTTATTTGTATAATACCTGATCGAGAAGTTGAATCTACTATTGACATAGTTTGTGTTGCTAATCTAATTTCAAAAACCCTTCATCGAATAGATCAAATTGAACTTTTAGAGTTAAAGAATAAATTGCAAGAGTTACAAGATAAACATTTCATTCGATCTCGAACATCACAATATGATGCTCAAGTATATTTTGTTAAATATTATTTTAATTTAATGAGGCTTTTCATTGATTATAGAGTCGTGAATAACATCACTATTAAGAACAAGAATCATTTGCCTCATATCGATGATTTGTTTGATTCACTCCAGGGAGTTCCAAATTTTTTGATGATTGAAATTATGTTGGGGAAACATCAGTTTCAAGTAAAGGAAGCCGATATTCTGAAGACTGTGTTTCGTACTAGATATGGCCATTATGAATTTCTTGTTATGAATTTTGGGTTATCCAATGCACCTGTTGTATTCACGGGACTTTTGGATTGAATTTTTTTTTGAGTTATTGGGTATATTCGTGGTTTTGTTTATTGATGATATTTTGGTTTATTCTAAAAGTAAATAAGAGCATGAAAATCATTTAATGGTTGTCTTGAAAACCATAAAAGAAAAAGGAAATGTATGGGATATTAAGCAAGTGTGAGTTTTCATTACAACAAATTTCATTCCATGGTCACATTGTTTCACAAAATGGCATAACTGTTGATCATTCTAAAACAAAATTTGTTAATGAATTTCCAATATCCCCAAATGTAACCCAGATCTATAGTTTTCATGGTTTATCAGGTTATTACTAGAGATTTGTTGAAAATTTATTAGGTTTTCTATCCCACTGACTATGTTAACTCGAAAAGGTGATAAGATCATCTTGACAAAAAAATGTGATGATATTTTTCAAGAATTGAAATGAATATTTGTGAATGCTTTATTTCTTCCATTACCTTCCTAAGATGGTGAATTTGTTATCTACGGTGATTCTTCATTTAATTGACTTGTTTGTATCCTAATACAAAATTATCAGGTAATTGCTTAAGCATCTCGTTAGTTGAAATCTCATAAGTTAAATTACCCTAAATAGTGTTTGGAATTAGCTTATGTTGTTTTTGCTTTAAAAAATTTGAGGCATCATCTATATGTTGTAAAATGTGAAATATACAATGAAAAAAATGTTTAAAGTATATATTTACTCATAAATAATCAAACATGAGATAGAGGAGATGGATAGAATTAATCAAGGATTATGAATGCACGATTTATTTCCATCCAAGAAAAAAAAGTAATTGCCTAATGTTTTGAGTCAGAAAAGGAATGCTATATTAACCATGTTATGTTTTGAAGAAGATAAATTGATTATCGATTTTATGAACTTTCGTATAGATGTTTTTGTTGCAGGAAATTTTTATTTTTTGTTTCGGGTGTAATTCAAATCATCTATATCGAACAGAATGAATAATGCATAGAAGGAAGATAGTGAGTTGTAGAAATAGGAAGAGTTGTTTTAAAAGGGTATGTTGCATGATTTTTTCAATGATATTGATTTTATTTTAATATTTGTGAAGTGATTATCTGTGACCTGTAATTCAAGGATGAAGAATGAGTTATTATGTAAAGCTCATAGTTCTCAATTTTATGTTAATCCTGACATTACTAAGATTTATAAAAATCATTAAGAGTTTTACTGGTGGGATGCAACGAAAAGTGATATTTATGACTTTACTATGATGTGTTTGAATTTTCAACTGGTTAATGAAGAGTAGAAGATACCGAAAGGGATGATTCATCCTATACCATTTTCAGAGTGTAAATGGGAAAATGTGTCCATGGATTTCATCATGGGATCACCAAAGACTTCTTCACGTAATAATTCAATCTGGTTTATTATTGATTGATTGATTAATATGCGCATTTCCTTCCTATTTGAGATACTTTGTCTCTATATCAATTTTCTCGGCTGTATGATAATGATATAATCTAGTTTTATTGAGTTCCCCTCTCCATTGTATATGATCGGGATCCTAGGTTTACTTATAACATTTTTAATGGCCTTCCAATATAATTGGGTACTGAACTATATTTTAATACAACTTTTCATCCCTAATCATATGGGCAGTTGGAATGAACAATTCATACATTAGAAGATATGTTATGTGCTTTCTCAAAGGATTATGAGGGAAGATAAGAACAATGTCATTATTTGGTTTAATTTTCTTATAACAATAATTTTCATTCCAGTATACAAATGGCATCGTTTGAGGAATTATATGGAATGCGATGTTGAAATCCATATTTTTGGGATGATGTAGGTAAATGGAATCTGATGGGAATAGAATTTATAGAAGATATGGCAGAAAGTGTTCAGATGATTCATAAGAATATGAGAAAAGCTAAGAGTATGTAGAAATGTTATGAAGATAATCAGAGGAGGATCATTAATTTATGATATGTTATCATGACTATCTCAGTGTTTATCCATGGACAATTGTGATGCATTTTGGTAAGAAGGGTGATATGAGTGTGTGGTTTATTGGACCCTATGAAATCATAGAGAAATTTGGATCAATTTCCTATAGTGTGGATTTTACTCTATGTTTATCCTAGGCACACAATGTTTTTCATGTTTCAATGTTGGAATGTTTATGTCATATCCTCTACATGTTTTGAGTACATAGGTAGTTTAGTTGGAAGAGAATTTATCATATAGAGAATAATTAGTCCAGATTCTTTAAAGAAGAGAGCATTTGTTATGAAAAATGGTAATACATCATATAATGGTATAGTGGAAAACTAATATGGTTTCAGTGGCAAAGTGGGAATCAGAAAATTCATTGAGGTATAAATACCACCAGTTATTTTATAAATGAATAAAATTGTGAGGACACAATTTCCAAAAGGGGGAAGGACACAACATCCCATGTAAATAAAGAATATAACATTTTCATATTAATTAATATTTTTGAACTAAATATGTTTTTACATTAATGGTGATTCTATGTATGATGGTGTATCCAACACACAATGATGGGTTTCTCTGAAATCTTATGTTTCACAGAAGGCTGAGTAATATTGAAAAATAATATTAAAAAATTATTTTAAATAGAATTTTAACTTCTATCGATTGTATTGGTGGGAATGAATGAACTAACTACAATATTATTTCACATGTTTTTTAAATGTTTTTATACTTATCCCACAAATGGTAGAGGCTTAAAATGTTATTGAATCTAATTTTAAGCATAAAAACTCTAATATTCTTTAAAAAATCGATTTACCACTTTTTGATTGAGAAGCCTTTCTAAATCTAGTTTTTTTTAAATGTTATATGATCTTTTTTACTAGATAATATTCTACATTATATTTAGGATATCAATATTTATATTGTGCAAATTTTTTGTATTTTTCGGATAAAGTTCATTTTTTTAATGAATAGTGAAAAATACGACATTTTAAGTCAAAACATTATTTTCATATGATTTTTATATATGGTTGGATTATATTTTTAAATGGATTTAAAGTGTAATTGGATTATATTTATTCCATTTAACCCACTGGTGGTCATTGGATGTAATTTCACATTGATATTGGAAAACACCCATGTTAATCTTTTTGTAGTTTTTAAATCTAAAGAAATGCTTTCTAGTTTTGAAAACTGTAATTAATTATAAATTAATTAATGAAACATCTATGTTTTTTTAATTTGGTAAAATAAACATAATTTTTTAATTGGGAATATCAAAATTATATTTGGGTGAATTTTATGTATTTTTCTGAAGAGGTTTTATTTTTTGACGAATAGTGAAAAACATTGCACAGTAGTTAAAAAACCAAATTTTCAGTTAAATGAAATTTTACCACTTCTATGAAAAGAATTTCAAAATTCTTAAATTCATGTATTTCATCAGTAATTAAAATTTGGTTCCATATGATGGATATATATGTTTTTGGTGAATAATAACTTTGGACTTTTATTTACCACAGTTATAGGTAAATACAGTAATTCAACGTAAAATTAATATTATAATAATATAAAAATATCTTAAAAATTGTCATAACCTTATTGAATGAGTAATGGCCAACCAAGACTATCCATTGGTGAGAATTTTAGCCTTGAAAGCTACTTGAGTAAGCTAATGTAATTAATAACGTTTTATTTAATGTAAAAATTAAAATATCAAAAACATGAAACATTTTATTAAAAAAATTATATATGGGGTTATATAAGTTATCTCTTCTACTATAAATATTTTTTTGGAAAGAAAAAAGGATTTCCAAAATCATGGTATTTTATTTATAATTTTTATTCATTAAATAATTAAATCTAATTATGACACAACAGTGATGCAGTAATTGCTCTATTAATAATGGATTGAAATAAATGATATTATAAATATTAAAATTATTTAATTTTGAAACTTTTTATTCCATTAAATAATTTTATTTAATTTTTTTGACTTTTTATATTTTAATTAATGAATTTTTTTTAGAGAACAAATTTGGTTTGGATTTTTAAAAAAGTCGTGATTTGAATAGTATAAAAATTTAGTATAATGTGTTTTTAAATCAATCAATATTTTATTAAATGATAAAATAGTAATAAAAATATAATATTCGTTAAAATGAAATATATGATGTTACAAATGTCATTAATGATTCATTTTGGGTCACTTGGCATTTTATAGTAACTATTTTGACCTAAAAGTATGAATATACAAGAAGACATGGTAATAGTTAAATTATTTAACTAAGGGTTAAAGAAAAATGATAAGGATAAAAATGAAGTCAAAACATGTCTAAAACCTATTTTATGAGATTATTTAGAATAATAGTCATCCTATATTCTACTTTAATTAGTTTGATACATTTTGAAATTTAAATTCAATTTATAATAAAATAATATTTTCAAACATTTCTAAAGAGCCCATTCTCCCTCTTTTAAAAGGACACCAACTCTAACACATTAAACACAACTCTCAAGCCCCGTGGATCACCGAAACCATGCCCAAATAAGCTCCAAAAATCCCTCTATTTCACAGTTCATCCTTAACATAGGTAGAACGAACATCAAGAATGGATTTTTCTTTAAACCAAATGGAGTTAACCAATTTAAAGGTAACATATTATTTCAAGTTATTTTATTTTATTTTCCTTCTAGAACCACATAAAATATATTTATTATATTATTTTATTACTAATCATGTATCTTAAATATTAAAGGATATTACTCTTCTGATGATTATAACTACACATTTACACTCCTCCATATAATGGATAAAAATAAATTGTTCCTATGGATGGAGAACTACTGCCTCACAAAATGATGGTTATTCAATTATCTCCCACTGCATCCCATGGTGATCATGATGATGGAAATGTATTTATATGTGATATATATTATATTTATATTTTATATATGCTTATTTTTTTCTAAATTATATAATTTTTTAACGGTTTCCATAAATTGTAAATACGATAATTTCATTTGAGAAAGTATGAACTATCACCCCCTCAGTGTGATATAACTCGTTCATTCCATACTTGGGTCATAAAAAGGATTGAGTTTATATAATTAAATAATATATTATATTGTAATTATAATATAACTATGTATAATTATGTTTTAATTCCATTAAATATGAAATATAAATGGAAGTAGAATTCATGTGTATGTACGACTTACAGTCTCCAAGAAAGACACATTTCATTTCTAATCTTCATATGATATGTAATATTATAAATACACACACACATATATATATACTTTATTCAAATGATATATTTGATATCTAAATCATGAATGTCATTATGGAGATAATGGACTTTTGGCCACATGGAAAAATTGTAATTATAAGTAGTTTATTTTTGAATAATGTACCCAAATGTTGACAAAACGACCATTATAAACCTAAATTATTTTTTAATTCTTATAAGGTGGTAATAAGTGATATAGAATGAATAATTAACTTGAAAATGGTTCTGAAGAATGTATAATGTTACGTTAGTTTATTATTTAGGAGATTAATGAAAAATGAATCAAGTCAGACATGAGGTATGTGAATTCATCTCAATCTCCTTTCATTGAGGAATACATAGATTTATACAAGACTTCTTTTTATACTATGTATAATAAACCCCTTTTAATTTTAGGTTAATTCCAAAAGAGTCCTTTATTATGAATTATTTTACTAAATGAAAAAAATATTGTTTTTTTAATGTAATCGGTGAAAATGATCTTTCTGCCGCTGCGAGCATTATTTGATAATTGTTTTCCCGAACAATCAGTATTGTTTTACAAAGAAAAATAAACATCATATCCTCTTTTTATGAATTTTGGTTTTAAAATTTTTTTAGTAATGGATTAATTATGTCAATATATTGAAATTTAATATTTGGATTTCAATGCAGAAATATTATCTTTTCAATTATTCTTATTCATGTGTTATGATTATGTTATGGTTCTTGGGCATTGATTACAGATACAGGGGCATCAATGTTAATCCTTGGGTGTGTGTGCACGAGATAGCTCTCCAATTCATTGGTGAACCTAAAAAAGTTAAATGTTAATTTTTCCTCTAAGAGATTTAAGTAATATACTATAATGTGTATTCAAAATATAACTCTCTATGTAGGTGTGAAAGGTAAAATGTCAGTAGGTTATGGATGCCACAAGTTAAATTTATGATTTATGATTTATATATGTCATTCATAAATCATACGATATCATGAGGTGTTTTAAAGAGATTATTTTTTCAATGTATTTATGAGATTATAATTTTTTCCTTTATTTTATCTCCCTTACTGATCATTTTATGCTCATCCAATGTTTTTGAAATGTTTTTCATAGGTTAAAAGGAAGGGTAAGAGAAAGGAAGAAATCAAGAATATTTAAATCAAGAAAATAATTCAATTTTTTTTATTTAAGAGTTTTTATTTTATGAAAAAATGGATACTGAGTAGATGCATTTACTTTGTAATATTTTAGATTTAATGTAATAGTTATGACATAATTCACTAAAAATCTAAACCTTCAACAATCCAAAATGTGAATTATTAAATTAATTCATTGTTAGGTAATGTTTATGACTGGGGTCTTATATAGAACAGTAATTATCAAATCTTATTTTTATATTGGTATTTATAAGGATATTTTTTAATGCTCGAGTTAAAGATATTTTTGTATGAGAACAGTACCCGAGAAAGTTTTTGATACAAACCACCTTTAAAATAATAAGAATAATATCCTAGAATATTCTCTAGGATTTGAATTTTTCACTCAACCCCTACTTCTTTCTGATGATTATATATTATGCAGAAACATAACAATGTATCCAAATCATGTCAATGTCTTCATCATAAATCCAAGGTAAACTACAAATACTAATTACATAAAAATTAATTTGGGTCTATAAGAAATGTCACCACTTTCATAATTTATATTCTAAAAAATTTATCGGGATAAAAATCATCCATGATGGTAATAAAGTAGGATGACTTTGTATGGTGATTGACTATATCACACATTACATTATTACATTTAGAGATTTTATAGAGTTCAATGATAAAATACAAATGGATGTTTTCCCATTTCCATGATGATCAATCATAAACTCATTGGGATTTATCCCCTTATTTTGAAAACCGATGTCAAATTTTTATGCCTCTTTAATCATCACATATATAGATAGTTGAACACTCGTTTCCGTAATATAATATTTCTCACCTTCCTCCACGATTAAATGATCTTTCATTGATAATATATATATTTATTGGATAGTTTTTCCATCATCATAGATAAAATAGAATGATCCATTCAAATCAATGCACCTGACATATTAGTCCCTTTTCTATCGTGGTAATGTATTGAGAAATAATAATCATTAATCAACTCTAATATCTTTATATGGTTCATATTCAACTATTTATTCATGAAAATAAACATTAATCTATTTTTATAATTATATATGTCACACTTTTCTCCACAATGATAAAATCTCCATTCCATTACCTCAAAAACTGTTGCATCTAAATACAAATAATGGGTTGTGTTATTTTTCTCATGAACAATAAATTTACATTTGGGATAATCTATGAAAATATAAATTTTAAATCCCATAGTAGTCTCTAAAATAAAAAATATGTTCCCAAAATAAATATAATCATTATATATCAAATCATTTATACTAAATAAATATATAATTGATGCCATTGGTCACCATTTCTCCCTTCTAACACATTAGTTGTGGGTTAAATACCAATATCCTTGAAATACTTGAAAGGATGTCAATTGTACTAAATAATATTTATATATCTCTTATAACATCGATGAAAATATACTACAAATCCTAAAAATTAATATTAATACTCATCATGCATATTAACTATGATGGTAAAAAAATACCTGAAAACATATGAAAATATAATACATTCTCAAATAATACTTCATGATGAAACTAAGAAACATATATACATTATTCCAATAAATCCCCTCCATAAATATTACTAATTATAATAAAATCCCTTATAACAGAATATAAAATGGGGTCTCTATGAAATTGAACATATGATTAACCATAATATAATAAATTCTCAATGGTGTCTATAAATAGTATCTGGATCTCCCATGAAGACATAAATTCTTCAAAAAAAATCACAACCCTTATTTGTTTTATGTTTATTATAACCAAAATACCATTGATAAAACAATTGAAAAACATAGTTTTAGAATTCAAATACTTAAAAACGTTATCCCTTTTACATTAATGATTTGGTGTAATTTATTTCATTCTTTTTTAGGGTTTAACCATTATTTTTTGGAGTTTAATACAATATTGATCAAGTTCCTCACAAAAAAAACATCTGAAAAATTTTTACCTATAAATATCAGTTACACATAGAAAACATCTTCCCCTAAATTTCATATATTCTCTTAGGTGATTCTTAAAATCATCAAAATATCTAGTAAGTTTAATGTAAAATTATATATGTTCATTACCACATGAACATTCATAAAAAAATATTTTTTATTATTTGTTGTGTTTTGAATCTCACCCAAAATATAATTGTTAATAATTAACTGTTATACGTGATTACGAATAATAAGAATATCTATATCTCTAGTCATCATAAAATTTTAATTCTCATAATGATGTTATTTTACATCATATTCAATATTAACATGATTTTCCATGTTCCATATTTTAATTAAAAAATAATATTCTTATAAACAATAATCATAGTAGGAAACCAAATAACCAAAAAAATTATTTATATGATATATTTAATCATGACACATTATTCTAAATTTATTACACAATAGGTCTAACATATGTAATTCAGGGATTTTCTATATTCAAATAATTATTATGGTTTATGAAGTGTTTTTAATTTCAAAAACATAGCCCCTTTTATTTTTAATGAGGGCTTGCAGAAAGGCCCATTATAGAGTACTATGTGTTGATCATGTGTAGGTCAATGCATACTTTTCATATTTATTCCCCAAAGGTTTAATAATTCTATAGCCACATGAACATGTTGTATACAGAGAGTGAGGTAATTTCAATGGAAACCACTCAACAAATGTTTCAATAGTTTTCTAGGAAGTATCCATATACATTAATTTATCAATAGAATAAAACATATAAACATACTTATGGATCTCCTGAAAGATTTCACTTCCATGATTCCAATAGTTCAATGAACCATTTCTATGATACCACATATCGTCTCATAGGCTTAAAAAAATATTACAATATTTTTAGTGAACATTTATTTCATTTCATAAATACAATCATGGTGATACAAATATATGATTGTCTTTGGAAACATTGGTACATAATAAAACTATCTATTGTTGAACAAAAAAATCCAACAATAAATACTTTCTAACTAAGACCCATCATGGAAATATCATACTTAAAACCTTTACACATAAACTGGAGGAAAACATAAAAAATGGTGTGCTTAGATGCCCATTAGGTGTAAAAAAGGGAGATAAAATCGTAAAATTTGTATAAGGGTTTAAAACTTGATAATAATGTCTCAAAACCATATCATGCATGTCATAAATCATAAACGCGATTCATGAAATAAATTATAGTTTTTCAGAAAACATAAAGAATAATGGATTCAATAAGATCGATCAATGGGAGAATAAAAATATAATAAGACAAAGAACCATGTAATACACATAATATTACAACATTGTGGACATGTTTAAATGGACATGGATTCACTCATTATGTTAAGAAAATGAAATTAGTCCCCCAGATAAAATTATGGTCATAACATTAAATACACGCATAACATTATAAAAAATAAAAAATGTTTATACATAACCATATTTACATAGATAGAGGCCCACTAATAACCATATAAACATGAAGTTATGTCCACACATACAATTTTAATAATCAAATCAGGCTCACATATTACATAATTTACACATAATTTTACCATCATTACTAATTTCAATGTAGGGATATGTAGGTCCAATACATAATATAATCTATATACTTTTTTTCTAAAATATCATAAATCTTTCATAAAATATCAATCCAGTGGGATAAAATGGTTTTATAAACAATTTATCATAGAAATCCCTATGTAAAGAGGAAGTGTTCCATAAAACAATTCATCATTTCATCATAACATAAAATACGTAAATGGAATAGGTTTTGTTAATATATTGCCAAAATAAATAAAAAATTAGGGAATGCGTGTGGATGGTATTGTTGGATAATATTCCTAGTAAAACTTATGCAACATAAACCGATTTCTCCTTTAATGGAAAATGATTTTTGAGAGAACACTTTGAGCATTTCATGAGTGAAATTATCATTTAAATTTCAAAGTCCCCTTTTTAAAACATATAGTTCCAAATGAATTATTTACATCCATTTCTTGGAAAATAGTATTTGAAAATTATAATGTCTAATTTTAAACATGTAGTCATAAAGATAGAAGGTTATATTATTCATAATGTACCTGTTAAAATTATTATTCCTATTTCATTCGTGAAAAACATCCAAGGGGACTTGATTGGAAAATGATATGATAATATATTTTATACCAGTTTCCTATACTATAAAAAATTAGTAAAAATATATGTAAATAACGATTTTTAAATATTAAGATGGTTATTCAATACATTTTTAGATATCATTGACATTGAAGATATATTGCTTTTGACCAAACTTATAAATAATTATGATTTCTCTTAAAAATCAATAGTTGACTATAAAGTACATTAATGGTGAAAAATGAAAGGGAATTTTTTTTAATGAAAAAAAAGAAATAAAAATGTTTATTATTTTTTTGATAGATGTATTAAAACATATAATAATCTGAAACACAAACATAAATAATACTAATAAACAATGAGATTGTATTATAAATTATTACAACTATGGAAACTTTTAAATTTTATTCCCTATGAAATATTAATATGAAACAAAATAATATATATCCAAATAATAAATAAATTCATGATTTAGCACATAAAATGGGTTTTATATATATGCCTCATAATATAATATAGGTTCCAAAGAAAACATATGTTTGAAAGAGGGAAATATGAGACAAAAAACCCCAACCTTATGTATCAACTTATTTCCTTGACATTCAGAACTAATTTATAATAACTACTAGTTTATTGTAAATCTATTATTGATCTATATCTGTATATATCACAAGTTATATGACTAACTTATGATCATTTATTTCATGTTTCCTAACAATTCCATATTGAAATCATGTCTCGTGTTATAACTACTTTGTTTTTTCATGTAAATTCCTGTTTTTATTCTCCATAATTTTAAATTAATAATGGATCCATAATGTAATGCATTTTTATAATGTTATAAGAATATAAATAATTATTTATTTATTTATTTATTTATAGAGATCCATAAATAATTTGGATAGAAAAATGAATTATATCATTCATTGTGACAGTAAGTCGTACATATGGATGATTATTGTTTCAATTTGGTAGATTTATGGAATGATTGAAATGTAAGTAATATGTAACATATATTTAAGATATAAGGTATCATATATATCACATATATTCATAAAATTAATCACGACTAATATTTATGAATATCATAAGTGAAAAATGAATCACATCACTTCGTGAGGTAGTAGTCTATAGTACACATGATATACATTATTATATTCCCATGGAAATGAATGTATGAATTTATTTGTGATATTAAAAATATATATATATATGCATATTTTATATATCCTAAATAAAAAGTAATTACATCAGTAAACCCTTCTGTGATTGATGATGATAAAAAATTAATTACATTTGTTTGTGAGGCGGTGGTCCGACAAACACATTATCAACTAGTTTATTTACCATTTAATGGTATATGAGATGGATATAGGTTATTACATTGAATAAATTAAACATCACTAGATTTTCTAGTTTGATTTTATTATATTGTAATTATTAGGGAATGAAATTTGGTTGTAATCAAAGTAAACAACGGAAGATCTTATTGAGAAAATTTCCCCCACTATGATCAGACTATGTTAAATAACTTATAAATAACCCTAGAATTGGTAATTTTGGAATACCTGATGAAATAGAACCTGTATAATTATGTTTAATAGATTTATTTTTGGGGTTTTTTTAAGACAATAGGATTATGATTTTTGAATAAGGAATTGGAATGATTTCCCATTTATAATTGATGTGTGGTCGAAATTTTGTATAAATAAAAAAATAATAAAAAATTGGAAGTCAAACTCACCCCATGTTCCTTATTTTTTAAATTATTTAGTTTATAGGATATATGTAACACTATGAAAATTATAATAGTGTAACTTTTATTTGATAGATTGTACAACACACAACACCAAACGTATGAAGGAGATAACCTCTTGAGACTTTGCTACATTTTTAAAATTATATATACATTTAATACATCCTATATCTTGAATTTTATTCAATACTATGTTATCTTACAACACACATAATAATGATTTTTTTGATAGCTTACATTACACAAAAGACCATGATTTAAATATATATATATATATTATTATTAAACAAATATTATTTAATATAATAAGATATAAACGAAATGTTAAATTAGATGATACAAATTATGTTTACTCACATTAGAAAATATATGGTCTAAAAAAATATAAAACAAATTCATTAGATAAAAATTAATTATAAATAAATATAAAAAACAAATGGATAAAAAATTAATTTTTTTATGCTCACAAGGGTGTTTTATTATGATACATTAAATTAATTAAAATTAATGGGTGATATACATGGAATATATATATATATATATATTTAATATTCTGTTAAATATATTTCAGATTCATCTAATATATCTTAAATGAATATGATAAAAAGTAACAGAATTTTATGCATAAAACAAATTATTTTTCTAAATATACTTTACCACATATTAATTAGGAACCTATATTAAATAATATTTTTGTGACTTTTAAAATTTTAATATGAAAAAATAACCTTAATTATTTAAATATAAAAATAAATTTTATGTTATGGGGATTTTATTATTTCATGGTGATGATTCAGTTTTTGATCAATAGTGAAAAATATTGAAATTTAATTCAAAACTGGTATTTCGTCTATTTTATTTACAAGGTTAAATAATATTATTTTGTTTATAAATTTTATTTTGATAAATTATAAATAATTTAATATAATTTATTAAATTGGAATAAATTTATGATTCATATTTTGTATATAAACCTATTAATATTTTTAATGTTTTTAATTTAAAATGATGCTTTTTAATCCCATTTATAGGATTTGGTTTAAATTAATTTCATCCACTTATGTGATTTGAATTTTGAAAAATGGATTAAACATTTTTAATAATCATATTTTATAATACCTTTTTTGTTCAACTATTCTTTTGGAAAAAAATAATAGTTATTTAATTATTAAAAATTACAACAGTTTAGGGGAAAATATTCTTGACAATGGACTAAACCTTAAACCTGAAGGCTAAAATGACCTAGAAAATTTTCATAAAATTTATTTACCTTAATATTTAAACACATTAATGAAATTTATAAAATTTGGTTCATTATTTGAGGCAACATATAGTGAATAGTCATTGATGGAATTCCATCTTCAAAAATCTTCAACAATACCACCCCTCATACACTATAAAAAGCCACACACCCCACCCAATTATTCAAAACTATAAATTCATTTGGATCTTCATAACCCATCCAAAATAATCTCCCAAATTCAATACCATTATATTGAATAATATCCATTGCAATATGTAATCCAATTAGGACATATGATATAAACCAAAAGGAGTTACCCGAATAATTGTTAACTTTTCTCAATGATCACTTTTATTTCATTTAATTCTCTTCCAATTAAATTAATTTTATATCATTATAAAATAATAAATTTAGGATCATAAATATATTGGGATGTTTTATGTTAAAATTTTTAACTTTATTTTTACAAATATCCATAAAAATGGATACTCACACAACATTCTTCTGTACAGAGGACTTCTGCCACAGGAACTGATATCATTCATTCTTCCCATTGAAAACATTAAAAGATGAAAATAATGATGGGTTTATAATTTATATATGATATGTATAGTATTTTTAATGTATTTATTATTAAGGTGATATTATGTAAAACATACCAAAATGCACTCTTTTTTTGGAATACAATAACATCATTCATGGATATGTGGACTACCGCCTCCCCAAAGGGATGTGATTCATTTGTGATATGCATAGAATGTACAAATGGATGGTTTTAAAAGTAATGTGAGAAATATATGACATAAATATGATATTTAAATTATAATATACATATATATATATAACATACTTATAATTATTTTAAATATGTCAATGAAATGCAAGTATGATTCATGCATATGTATGGACTACATTTCCCATGAACAGTGAATTTCATTTCCTTTCTCAAAATAATTTGGATTATTAAAAATAAATATATAATTGATATATATTAAATATAAATATACTTTTAAAATCATTAGATATTTAAATTATGATATAATTAATATGAACAATAAGTATGAAGTCAAAACAATCTCCAAATACTAGACAGTTAACAAAATAAATGTTGAAAATAATGAATGATTGTAAAAGTTTTTCAAAAGATTGAAATTTTTTCACATCTAAATTAAATGTGAAATTGATTAGAACAACCCAAATTGGATTATAATATATAAAATTGATCTAATTTTACTTAAATAAATAAGAAAAATAATTTATGATTATAAATTGAATAGATAAAAATGCTTTTTTCAATTAAAACTATTTATTTTTCACTATTCATCAAAACATAAAATTTATCAAAAAATATCAAAAAAATTTGATATAAAAATTTAAAATAAAAAAAATTATTTAAAAGAATATATTAAATTAAAAAAAATTAGGTTTAAAGTATGTGCTCTATTTAATGGTGAAAAACTACTTTAAGGATAATATAGTTTATGCATAAAATTGGATTTATTTTTATATCATGTCTACAAAACACATATGATGAATGCTAATCATTATATTGAATTTTAAATATTTATATATATATATATATCATTAATATAATCCAACAAGTTTATTTTCTATATTTTATTTGAATAAAACACACTTTTATGCATTTAAATAAATTATTAGAAAAATATTCCCTTTTGAATTCGTAAGGTTCTTACATGTGTAAACCAAGCAATCATAATTTATTCAATCATTTTCTTACTCCACGTTATATTGCCTAGGTTATTATTATTTTCTAAATAATTAAAATAATCTAATTATGTTTTGGAGAAACACATTGTTGATTGTAACATAAGCTATGTAGTTGTTTCATGTAACGCAAGACATCAATGAAATAAAATTATTTTTAAAATAATTATTTAATAAAAATCATTTTTTTTATTTTTTTATTATTTTTTTCATAAATGTTATATTTTATAAAAACATTTAATTTTTTTTATATTTATATTAAAATTTTCTTTTACCAATAATAATGATTATATCTTGAGAAATGGATGTTTTATATTGAATTGGGAGTTACAATTTAAAAAATATATGTCTTATATTTATTCATTATTGATAGAAACAATGTCAAATATGTTTCACCTTAGTATGATTATAATGGGTAAAATATGAATAGAATTTTATGATTACGCCCCACAACAAACCAAAATTATTCCAATATTTTATTAGATGAGATTAATTCAATCATATTGATCAAATGTCATATTATATGAAATACATATTCTATTTTTATTTTATAATGACACTTATATTATTTTATCTTATTCTAAATACCAAAATGTTAAACTATTCTTTTAAATACCACTTATATACTCACACATGGATACGAATATCTCAAAAAATAATTCTAAATGATTATATAAAACATTATTAGCAAATTTATATAATTTTAATGTACATTTATTTTTTACCAATGATACAATTAAATTAAATAGTAACACAAGTTTGAAATAGTTCTTGTGAATGAAATTAAAAAATCAGTGTTAATGAATTTATAAATATCCAAAGACACATTTTTGATGAGTTGTGGTCTTCTATAAAAATTATGGGAAAATATAATGTTTAATATTTTTCTATATGGAATATATATATATACCATTATTTTTTGAAATAATGTAAAATTAATTGAATGTTTTTTTTAAATAGATTAATGTTATTTTATGTTAAAAATAAATTATTAAATTCATAAAAAACTCATAATAATTTAAACACCGATGTTGTATAGTTTTAGAAATTAATAATTATTTTTCAAAAATACCTGGTGGAGGATGTTAATGGTTTATTTTCATTATATAGATGAAAAAAATAAGAAAAACATTTTCATAAGTGAACTAAAACATCTCCCAAAAAAATCAATCATAACTAGAACCCTTCTTATATATATGATATATAATACCATCCTTAATAACCAGTGAAAAGGGAACAAAAAATGGTTGATCTAATAATCTTAGTAAGTGTAATCTAGATAGATATCAACATAACATTATAATAAGGGTAGGAGAAAATGGAAATAAAATAACCATAATATGCATGGAATACATCATAAGTAGGAGTCATGTCATTAATTATCAATGTTCATAAGACATGAATCAAAAGTGAATTAAATCACAGAATCAATGAGATAAAAAATTTGGATTATGTAATATAATGGTTTCATACACTACATCATACAAAATCATTAACATTTATATATAGAAATAGGTTCAAAAATTATGTAATTGACATAAAATCATAACATCCCATAAATATATTTACAAGAAATAAGGCCCACACATAACATTCTCGTCATGAAATTAGGTCAACACATAACCTGAAGGACATGGGATAATTCACGTGCATAAAATTATGGATATAAAATAATTTCTACACAAAACATTATGAATATTAAAATAGGTTCATGATTTTCCTAATTAACCCATTAGTTATCAAAAATATCTCAACACATTAGAGGTAGATATAAGTCTCACTCACTAAAAAAATAAATTCATTTTTGTTTCATCAGATCATAAAATATACATCATAGAATCTTCCATATGAAAAATGACTTTAATAAACATTGCATCATAGAATAACCCATGAAAAATAAATGGGTTCAATAATCATTTCATCATATCATAACCCAAGTAATGGAAATTGGTTTCATAAACATTATTTCATCATAAACATAAACCATATGAAAAAATAATACGGATGACATCCTTGGAATATATCAACCGTAATGATTAATTAGCATCTAATTATCTTAGCATATAAGGAAAATAATTTGAAATATCACATGGATCATTTTCAATAGAAAGAACATTTTTAATTTGAAATAATTTTATAAAAAATGAAAGGTCAAAAAAATTGTCTAAATCATTTTAATTTATAATAATATTTGAAATATATAAATAATGAATTTAAATATTTATTAGTCATTGTATAGGTAAATACCATTCAATTCATACATATTAAAAAAATATTCCTTCTTAATTTTCTGTAAAACCCTAATGGACCTTATTTAGGAAAAATGATTCATTCTAACAGAATATTTATCAAAAGTAAAAAATATGTGTAAATATATTCAAAAATACATATATAATATTAAAATAATTCATCAATTTTTTTATAAAACATGGAATTAGATGAAAATGGATTTCCCCCTAAGAGAGTAGTAATGTTGATTTATGAAAACAATAATTTAGGAATCAATAGTATATAATGTGAGTTAAATGAATGTAAAACATGTATATCCAATAAATAAAAAAATTGGAAAAAATATTATTTTTTGAGATATTTATCATAAGATATCATCATTGGATACCTAAACATAAATAATATCGATAATAAATTATATTATATTATAAAATTGTTTCATCATTGGTCACATTTTAATCATACAACATATGAAATAATCACAAGAAAAAAATTATATATCATGACAAAAAAATCACATTATATCATATCAATGGGGAATTATATTTACCTGATTAATGAAGATATGCTAATAAGAGGACTTATGTCCTAATGAATTTAATTTGAAGCAAAAATCACTTACCATAACCCATGTATTCTTTTATAGACATTCAAATATCATGAATAATCAATATAGGTTTATTATAAAAATATTAACAAAACAAAATAATATATATTATAAAATATCTGATTAACTTATGTTATTTTATTAACCTTTTGTTAAAAATTTATTTTTAAAATCAAGTTTCAGGTAATAAATTTTTTATTAACCATGTTTATTTTTATTCGGTATTTTCAATACATTTACATTTATCAGGGTTCCATATTATTCATTAGGTAAAATATGATATTAATATATTATATATTTACTATATATATTTAGTTTAATATATAAATGTAAGATATTAATAAAATTTTATACATAGTTGATGGAAATGGAAAGGATATTGTACGCATTAACTATAAGTCCATTGTATTGAAAGATGGAAAAATGAGTAGTTAAATAAAATATAAAAATTAAATAGTCATTATTTTTGACAAATATATCTAATATATTCATTAAATTTATCATTCTTACCTTCCATGTAAAGTGTAATTGAAAAACAAATGACATCGCTTGGTAAGGCGGTAGTCCTACGTACTCACGAGAAACATTATCCTATTCTAATGAAATGGAATGTAAGAATAAATATGATATATTATTGATTTATTACATTTATAATATCATAAAAATCATATATAAACATTAAATGCATCTTTATATCAAACTGTAAGTGGTGGTGACTGAAAATGAATTATATTAGTTATGAGGAGGTAGTCTGCCCTACACCAGATCGAAGGTTTCATTTATTATTTGATTGATAAATATAGAGATATCAGATATGAAATAAACAGTTTAAAATTTAAATAATTTTATTTACTTTTTTTATTAAATTGAATGAATTATAAGGTGAATGAATTCATAAAGAGAATAAGTAACAAACAAATAGATAATTGAGTACATCTACATTCTCTTAGAACAACCTCCTTCAGATATCTTATTAATCATTATAGGATTGTCATGTTGTAAAAAATGAGGTCATATAACTTTTATAATTTTTTCTTTGATAGTTTTTTATTTTATATTTGACCAAATGGGCTTAAATTTTGAGAATAAGGGAGTAGAGGATGATTCCTTTCATAATTCAGGAGGAGTGTAATTTTTTCAATAAAAAAACTATTAAAAATGGAAAGTCACTATCTCCCCAATTAAAATAAAATTTTTAAATAATTGATTTTGGATAAGATATAGTAAATCCAAAACTATAAATGGAAATGGAATAATGTTATTTCTTCTATTTTAAGCTTACATTATTTTATAATTTTAGATTCCATAGTGGTAACTGGTACATTTTTATTCAACTATGTTATTTATAAATTAAAAAGAAAACATAAATGGAAGTTATAGATAATGATTGTCTTATTATTATAAATAATAATTTAAATACATGGAGTAAATTTTTTGGTGGGATATTTATTTTAACCAAAGCACATGTAACCCACAAAACCCTAATTCAACCTTAATCACAGTAATTGATTTTAATGGAATCTATCAATATTTCCAGTAAAATATTAATCAATAATTATTTTATACTATATATTTTTATTATTAAAAATATGGAATCAGTATAATCAATTTCAAATTATATTATTTCAATAGTTAAAATAACGATTTATCCCATAGATGCTATGAAATATCTATTTTCCAATGAAATTAATCCCAAATGTATGGAGAGTTTTAACATCAATGTTATATATATAATTCATTAAAATGGCATAATATTTACTAAATCGTATATTAATGGAAATGTTTTACATATAAAACAAAATTAAAATAATATTTATGATTTAAAATTCATTAAACAAAAGGAAAATAAAAATTAAATACCATAATTTTTCACTATTCATTGAAAAGTATATCAGTTCAAAAAAATTAAAAATTTAATCTATTATAATTTAAAAAATATTAATTCAAAAATTGTAGTCCTTTTATTCAAAACGTTCTATTAATGAAAAAAATAATTTCTAAATAATTATGCAAATGCGACAAAACGTTTTTTTATTAACAATAAAATATTAATGATATGAATTTTATTTATTTATATCTAACAACTTGAAAAAAGATAATATGAATGATGAAAAATTTTCATAAATATATATAATATAAATTTAATTAACATTAATCACCGAAAGTTATTTATATAATATATTATGTCACAACATATTTGTTTGTATAAAAAAAATTTAAAAACATTTCAATTATTTTTAAATTGGTTTTTATTTTTCTTTTATAAAATATGGTTAACCAAAGAATCTATTATATATATATATATGTTACACATATATTTAATTATTTATATACTCATATTTAAACCCATGATACTAATTCCTAGATAATAACTATTATATTAAATTATAATATTTTAATATTTTGTCACATTTTTTATAAACATTTTATTACATGTAACAATAGTTATCAAGAATTAAATTTTTTTCGAAATAAAATTATTGATAAAATATAATGGTGTAAAATTATACACCATTAAATGAATTTATCCTATTAGATTCCATAGTTATTGTAAAAAAAGTGAGCATGGTTATGTATCATCTTATCCTAATGTTCCAATGTAGCTTCCCCAAAATCGTGCTTTCACCACAAAACATTGACAAGGTGAGTGGTCAAGTTTCATAGAACATTCTCTATATGCTCCAAAATCTCCGCCATTAGTTCGATACATGATAGATCATTTTAAAATGGTATGAAAATTATGTTTATTACACACACACACACACACATATATATATATATATATATATATATATCATTTATTTACTTAATCAGGATAGATATGTTGAACACATCATGGACTAGAGAAATGTTAATTGGAGTTACAATACGATAAGAAATCATCCCTACATTCTCATGAATCATGAAATGGAAAATATACCTAAGGCTAAAAATTCCATTTATAAGGAATATCACAACCTTATTCAACGGAAAATTTTATAGATACAGCTTTTCAATATCTATTAAATCCTCATCACGTCGATGATTTCTAGCATAACTTTTATGTCATCATTATGAATTATTTATGTGTTGGGTAATGGCTGTAAAATTAACTAGTATTTCACCATTTCTCTATGTATAATAGACTTAGTTATCTAGCATTATCCTTGACTGAAACATCGCAGGTAAATAAAGAATATAACATTTTCATAATAATTAATATTTGTGAATTAAATATTACTTTTACAATAAAGGGAATTATATGTTCGATGGAGTACCTGACACATGAAAATTTCTTTATTCGAAATATCATGTTGCACACAAGGATGATTCATACTAAAAATAACCATATAATATTATTTTAAATAGTAGTTAAAGCCTAGCTGTTGTATTGGTGGGAATGAAGAGAACCCACTAAAAAAAGATTTCACATGGTTGTTAAATATTTTTACATTTATTCAATAAATGTTAGAGGATTAAAATGTGAATAAATCCAATGTTAACAATAAATACATTAATATTCTTTAAAAATGATATTTACTGCCATTATAGGAAGAAACCATTATAAATATAGTTTTTCACTTTTATATGTTCTTTTTGAAAAAAATAAAATTCCTATTTAGATGCGGGATATCAAAATTTACATTGGGTAAATATTTGATATTTTTATAATAATGTTCATTTTATAACGAATAGTGCAAAATAAGACATTTTAAGTCAAAAATGTATTCTCATTTGATTTATTTATATGGTTGGATTATATTTTAAATTGTTCTAAATTGTATGTGGTTTATATTACTATGATTCAATCCAATATTGGTCATTGGATGTAATTTCACTTTGAAATTATAAAAAAACACATGTCAATCATTTTATAGATTTTATTTCTTAAAAACATGCTTTCTAGTTTTGAAAATAGAAATTAATTATTTAAACATCTATGTTTTGAAATTTCTAAAATAGACACCATTTTTGAATTCGGCATACCAAAATTATCTTTGGGTTATTTGTTTGGTTTTTTTCTGAAAATGTTCAATTTTTCACGAATTGTGGAAACATTGCAAAGTAGTTAAAAACCATATTTTTCATTTAAAAAATATTTACCACTTCTCTGTATTGAATTTCAAAAATATGACAAGCATGGTTGTCATTAGTAAGTAAAATTTAAATTAATAGGATGAAAATATTTTTCTGGTTAATAGTAACTGTTGATATTTATTTACCACGGTAAAAGTTAAATAGGGTAATTCAAGGTAAAAATAATATTATAATAATATAAAATTACATTAACACTTCTTGTAACCTTATTGAATGAGTAATGGCTGACCAAGAAAATCCTTATTGAGTTATATAAGTGATACCATCGACTGTAAATATTATTTTAAAAGATAAAAAATATTAGCAACATCATTGTATTTTATTTATAATTGTGAGGAATTAAATAAATAAATTTAATTATTACACAAAGGTGATGTAGTCATTGGTTCATTGACATAGGATTAAAATAAATGATATTATATATATTAAAATAAATTTATTTTGAAACTTTTTATCCAATCCACGAATTTTAAATATTAGGGTAACTTGTTATCTATGATTTAATGATGTTTTTTATATATAATCATGTTTTTTTGGATTTTTAAAAAAGTCATGATATGAATAGAATATATATATACAGAAATGAGTTTTTAAATCAAGCAATTTTTTATTAAATGATAAAATATTACAAAAAATATATTATTCATCCAAATGACATATATTATGTTACAAATGCCATTAATCATCCATTTAGGGTCTTTTGGAATTTTATAGTAACTGTATTAAGCTTATAGTATGAAAATTCAAGAAATATGTTAAGAGTTAAATTAGTTAAGTAAGGGTTAATGATAAACAATAAGGTTAAAAATGTAACTAAAACTTGTATAAAACCAATTGGTCAAAAGGATTTCGAAAAATATTTACCATATTTTCTAATTTAATGAGTTTGGGACCTTTTGAAATCCAAATTCAGTTTACAATAAAATAATAATTTCAAACATTATTAAAGAGCCCCTCCGCCCTCTTATAAAAGGCCTCCAACACTGACCCAATAATCACAACACTCAAACCCATTGGCTCGTCCAAACCACACCCAAATAAGATCCCAACATCCACATCTTCCACCTAGAATCCTTAACATATGTACAAGACAATTCAAGGATGCCTTTCGCTTCAAACCAAAGAGAGTTGCCCAGTTTAAAGGTAACACCTTCTCTAATGTTATTTCCAGTTTTTTCTCTAACCCTTGAAAATATATTTATTCCATTATTTTATAAAAAACTATAATCTTTAATATACTAGTATATTGTTATGTGGAGAATAAAAACTACAAATATACATAGATCTATCTCATTGATATGAACATATTGTTTCTGTGGACGATGAACTACTACCTCATGAAACGATGATTATTCAATTATCTACTACCACCTATCATGGTGGCCATTATGATGGCACTATATTTATATGTGATATATTTTATATATATATTATCTCTATGCTTATTAAATTTTCATTTATAGTATCCCTTTAAGGTTTTTAAAATGGGTAATTATGCCAATTACAATTATGGAAGTGAGGACTACTGCCTCCTCAATGTGATATGACTCATTCATGATATACATGGAAAGTATAAAAGATGGTGTAAATTAAATTATATATGATATTATACTGTAATTATAATATAACTATTTATCGGTATGTTTTAACTCCATTAAATACTAAATAAAAATGAATGTTGCGTTCTTGTGTACGTACGACTTACCATCTCTATGAATGGTGCATTTCATTAATTATATTAAAATATTATGTACTATTATAAATACATATATATAATGGATTTATATAATATATATTATTTACAAATCATTAATACCATTATTGAGATAATTGACATTTGACCACATAGACAACTTGTAATTCTAAGAAGTTCACTTTTGAATCAAATACAAAATATCGACAAAAAGACCCATGTTAACATAAATTATTGTGTAATTCTTATAACATGGTAATAAGTGATATAAAATAAATATTAAACTATAAATAGGTCTTAAAGAGAGTATAAATTAACCTTATATTGTTATTCAAGATATTAAATATTGTACGAGTCATGTCGGACATGTAGTAATTGAATTTGTCTTTGTCTCTATTCATTGAGGAATTCTACGATATATACATGAATATATTTTATATGATGTTTAATAAAACCCATTAAATTTTAATTGTATTTCAAAGAAATATTTTTTTACAAATAATTTTACTAAATGACAAAAATAATGTTTATTTTTAACGTACACGGTGGCAACGAATTCTCTGCCTCCACAGTCATTATTTTATATTTGGATTTCATCACAAGCCATAATGTTTTTAAAAGGAAAATAAAATAATATACTATATTAAAGTATCTTGGTATTGAAAATGGTTTTGGTAACGTATTTATTATGTCAATATATTGAAATTTTATATTTTTATTACAATGTGGAAATGTTATCTTTTTTATGCTTATTCGTGTGTTACGATTATGTTATGGTTCATGGGAATTTTATATGAATGCGGGTGGTTCCGTGATAGACCTAGGGAGGGTGAGCCGGGTATAGGTCTCCAATTCATTGGGTAAAGTTACAGAGGTAAAATTTTATTTTTCTTCTATGAGATTTAGGGAATATACTTTGATGGTTATTCCAAAAGTAACTACCCACGTAGTTTTGAAAGCTACAACATATAAATGTTATGGATGAAACAAGTCACCTTTATGATTTATGAATTCTATTTGTAATTCATAAAACATATGATTTCATGGAGTGTGTTAATGAGATTATGTTTGGTATTATTGATGGGCTTGTTATTACTTTAATTATTATATCACACTAACTAATCTTTTTATGCTCATCCAACATCTTTGATGTTTTTTTCAAAGGGTATATGGCAGGGTAAAATAAAGGAAGAATTCAAGAAGATTTAAATCATGAAAAGAATTTTTGTTTTCATTTAAGAGATCATGTTTTATGAAAAAAATGATACAGAGTAGATTTTCTTACTTTGAAATATTTGAGATGTAATGTAACTGTTATGGCCGAATGCTTTAAAACACTATACCTGAAAATATCCTTATGTTGAATTATTAACTTAATTCAAGATTATGTAATGTTTAAGTTTTGGGCCTTATAGTTGGTTTCAATGGTCAGTTTAGAAAAAATTATGAGTTAAGGGTATTGTTAAACTAATATCCATAAACTAATTTATATTATAATTGAAATGATATAGAATTTATAGATTTCCATGTTTCTTCGCCTAAGATATTTCTTTGTTCGGAATAGTTTTCTACTTGGAAAACATGGAATCTATAATGGTACTACATCAAGTGGAAGAAAACATTCCAAATAAGAATCTTGAGATGGTCAGATTGAGAACTAAATAGTTTGTTTCAGTGATGGCCTAGTTGACTCAAGCTATAAATGGTGGTTGAATCAATTACTGAGATCAACCATATCAACCACTGACAGACATATCAGTAGCATACCATTTCATGAGGCAAAATCCCCCATAATTCAGAGGATTATCAGACCCCGTGCTAGATGAAGGGTGGATTAAAACATTTGAGATGATTTTTAATTTCTTGGGGTGTTTAGAACATCAAAAGGTTAGTATTTCTACTTATAATTTTGACGGAAAGATGATTAATGGTGGTTGGTGGTCAAAAATATCTATGATAGTGAGGAGATTGATGCTCTTGATTGGTATGAATTCAAAGGTATGATTCTTGATAAATATTTTCCAAAGGTGTTTTGTCTTAGGATGGAAATATAGTCTTGGAAGTCAGTTAGGGGGATGACTCGGTGGCAACTTATGATGAAAAATACACTCGACATGTAATGTATTCTCCAAATTTCATAAAAGATCTTGATATTTATGTTAGTCATTTCTATAAAAGATTAATGAAAAAATATCAATGGTGTTTAGATTCTCATTAGTTAAAAAGATATGAAAAATGTATTTAATGTGTAGAAATGGTGGAAATAAATATTGGTAATAATTAGGTGATTTTTAACAAAACACATAATAAGAGGTCGAGGTGGTATACAAAAGGGAAGAAATCATCAAAAAATTATGATGGTAAGAAACCAACATTTACTCTTTTTTAAATATTGGTTAACAGGAATGCTAGGGAATGTATTTTTAATTATGGTAAGTGCTACTGATGTGGTAAAATGGGATTCAAGGATCATAATTTCACAAATAAATATCAGGTTAATGGTGAGAAAAAATATGATGTACAGTCTTTAAAACAATTTAAGTGCAATTAAATGGGTTATTATGAAAATTAGTGTCCAACAAAGAACTCAACTAAGGGAAAGCATCCAGAATACAAGATGAAAGGTGCGGTGAAATCCATTTCAACTACCTCAGCATATGTTGCTCTATCAAATGATGTAGTATGAGGTATATTGTCTGTTAATTAATATTATGACAATGTGTTGTTGGATTTAGGGTCTACAAATCCTTTAATTTATGATATTTTTCTTGTAAATTGTAAACTCAATATGATGATATGAATTCTAAACTTATGGTAAAAACACCAGGGGAAATTTTCGAGACAAAAAGAAATTATAAGAACCTTCATATACTTGTGTGTAGAAAGAATATACATGCAAAACCTATTCTTTTTCCTATAGAATAGTTTTATGTTATTTTGGCTATGGATTTTCATTCCGTTTATCAAACTAAGATTGAATGTAGATCTAAAAAGGATTCATTTCTATAATAATTTCAGTTTTTGAAAAAGAACGAAATATTACTTTTTATAATATATCAGGATGCTGAGAAACTATTAAAATATGGAAATGAATGTTACCATGAAAATATTGATAAAAACAAAACAAATTGTTTAGATTAATGAAGTTATAGTGGTAAAAGAATATCTTGATGTGTTTCCTGATTATTTTTATTGTATCATACCCGATCGAGATGTTGAAACTACTATTGACATCGTTCATGATCATAATCCAATTTCAAAACCCCTGTATTGAATGGCTCAAATTGAACTTTTAGAGTTAAAGAAGAAATTGAAAGAGTTAGAAGATAAAAGATTCATTCGACCTCGAACATCACCATATGATGCTCTAGTATTGCTTTTTAAAAATAAATTCGGTTCATTGGGTCTTTTTATTGATTTTAGAGTCTTGAATAACATCACTATTAAGAATAAGTATCATTTTACTCATATCAATGATTTGATTGATCTTCTCTAGGGAGTTCAGAATTTTGGGAAGATTGACATGATGTTGGGGTACCATCAGTTGAAAGTAAAGGAAGCATATATTCTAAAGTCATTTTTTTACTAGATATGGCCATTATGAATTTTTTGTTATGGATTTTGGTTTATCCAATGAACCAATTGTATTCATGGGACTTTTGGATTGAATTTTCTATGAGTTCGTGGATATGTTTTTGGTTGTCTATATTTATTATATTTTGGTTATTTCTTAATAGTAAATAGGAGCATCAAAATCATTTAAGGTTTGTCTTGAAAACCTTAAAAGGAAAAGGAAAATGTATTGCATAATCAGCAATTTTGTGTTTTCATTGTGACAAATTTCATTCCCTGGTCATATTGATTCAAAAAATGGAATAAATGTGGATAATTCTAACAAAAATTTGTTAAAGAATGGCCAGGACCCCCAAATGTGACCTAGATCTATAGTTTTCATGGTTTATCAGGTTATTACTAGATGTTTGTTGTAACTTTTTAAGGTTTTCTAGCCCACTGACTGAGTTATATCGAAAAAGTGATAAGTTCATCTTGAAAAAAAATTCTGTTGATTTCTTTCAGGAATTAAAATGAAGATTGGTGAATACTCTATTTTTTCCATTACCTTCCAGAGATGTTGAATTTTTTTCTATGGTGATTCTTCGTTTAATAAACTTGTTTGTATCCTAATGAAAAATGATCAGGTAATTGCTTTATCATCACATTAGTTGAAATCTCATAAGTTAAAATAACCTAAACAGTATTTGGAATTATCTTTTGTTTTGTATTCTTTAAAAATTTGGACGTATCATCTATATGAATTAAAATGTAAAATATATACTAAACAAAAATGAATGACATATATATTTACTCAGAAATATTTTAACATGAGACAAAGGGGATGGCTGGAATTAATCAAGTATTATGATTGAACAATTCATTGACATCCAAGAAAAAAATGAATTTGCTGATGTTTTGAGTCAGAAAAGTAATGCTATATTGACCATGATATTTTTGTAACTTGATACATTGATTAATGATTTTATGAACTTTGGCATTGATTTTGTTGGTGCGGGAAATTATTTTTTGTTTCGGGTGTAAGTGAAATCATCTCTATTAGGCAGAATAAAACAAGCATAGGAGGAAGATCTTGAGTTGTAGAAAAAGGTAGAGTTAGTTCAAAAGGGTATGTTCCATGATTTTATCAATGATACCGATTTTATTTTGATATTTGGGAAGTTATTATCTATGACTTGTGATTCATAGATGAAGAATGAGTTATTATGTGAAGATCATAGTTCCCCATTTTATGTTCATCCTGACATTATTGATATGTACATAGATCTTTAGGAGTATTACTTGTGGGAAGCAAAGAAAAGAGGTATTTCTGACTTTACCATGATGTGTTTGACTTGTCAAAAGGTTAATGTAGAGATAAGGATACCAAAAGGGATGATTTATCCTATAACAATTCCAGAGAGAAAATGGGAAAATGTGTCCATGGATTTCACCATGGTATTACCAAAGACTTTTCTAGGTAATAATTCGATCTGGTTTATTATTCATCGATTGACTAAATCTGATCATTTTCTTCATATTGGAGATAATTTTTCTCTAGATGAACTATTTTGGATGTATGATAATGACCTAGTCTGGTTTCATTGAGTTCCCCTCTCTATAGTATATGATTGGGATGCTAGGTTTACTTGTATCTTTTTGAAAGTCCTTACATAGTTGTTAAGTACAGAATTATATTTTAGTGAAACTTTTCATCCCCAATCAGATGGATAGTTAGAATGAACAATTCATACCTTATAAGATATGTTATGTGCTTGCTTAATGGATTACTTGGGAAGTTAGGACCAATATCTTTCATTGGCTTAATTTTCGTATAATAAGTGTTTTCATTCTAGTATACAGATGGAACCATTTGAGGAATTATATGGAAAGAGATGTTGAACTCTTTATTTTTAGGATGATGTTGGTGAAAGGAATTTGATGGGACTAGAATTGGTAGAAGAGATTGCAGAAAATTTTCAGTGGATTCAGATGCATATGTGAACAGCTCAGAGTTGGCAAGAAATGTTAAGAAGATAATCAGAGGATGATATTTCTTTTATGATATGTGATCATGTATTTCTCAATGTTTATCTATGGAAAAGTTTGATGCATTTTGGTAAGAAGTGAAATCTGAGTGTGTGGTTTATTGGACCATATGAAATCTTATAGAAAGTTGGATAAATTTATTATAGTGTGGATATACCTCCATATTTTTCCCATGTAAACAATTTTTATCATGTTTCAATGTTGGAATGTTTATGTCAGATCCACCACATGTTTTGAGTCCATAGGTAGTTCTATTGGAATACAATCTCTAATATAGGGAATAAATAGTACTGATTCTAGAAAGAAGAGATCATGTGTTACGAAAAAAATGTAATTCATCACATAATCATCTGGTGGAAAACACATATGGTTTCAGTGGAAAATTGGGAATTTTAAAATGCTATGATGAATAAATACCCGAACTTATTTGATAAATGAAAAAAATTGCGAGGACACAATTTTCAAAAGGGGGAAGGATATAACATCCCATTTAAATAAGGAATATAACATTTTCATATTAATTAATATTTATCAATTAAATATTTATTTAAATTTAAATGGTATTCTATGTTTTATGGTGTAGCTAACACACAACAATGTATTTCTATGAAATCTTTTGTTGCATAGAAGGTTGAGTCATACTGAAAACTAATAATATAATATTATTTTAAATGAAATTTTAACTCCTATCCATTATATTGGTGGGAACAAATGATCAAACTACAATATGATTTCACTTATTTTTAAAATGTTTGTACATTTATCCCATAATTGTTAGAGGCTTAAAATGTTAATGAATCCAATTTTAAGCATAAAAATGCTAATATTCTTTAAGAGGTCGATTTACCACCTTTTGATTGAGAATCATTTTTAAATAAAGTTTTTCATTTCACATTTATATATTATTTCATAATAAATAAAATTCTTATTTATAATCAGGATATCAATATTTATATTGTGTAAATTTTTGGTATTTTTCTGATAAAGTTCATATTTTTATGAATAGTGAAAAATACGGCATTTTAAGTCAAAACATTATTTTTTTCTGATTTGTTTATATGGTTTGATTATATATTAAAATGGATTTAAAGTGTAATTGGATTATATTTTTTCCATTTAATCCAATGTTGGTCTTTAGATTTAATTTAATTTTGAAATTGGTCAAAAACATGTTAATCTTTTAGAAGTTTTTACATCATAAAAACACACTTTATAATCTTGAAAACTTTAGTTAATTATAAATTAATTGATGAAACATATATGTTTTGTAATATGGTAAAATAGGCATCATTTTTAAATTGGGAATATAAAAATTACCTTTGGGTGATTTTTACGTATTTTTCTGAATACGTTCAATTTTTGATGAATAGTGAAAAACATTTTATAGTAGTTAAAAACCCAACATTTCTTTTAAATGAAATTTTACCACTTAAGTGATTTGAATTTAAAATTTTTTACATACATGGTAGTCATCAGTATGTAAATTTTAGTTCAATATAATGGAAATATTTTTAATGGTGAATAATAACTTTGGAATTTTATTTACCACGGTTATAGGTAAATATGGTAATTCAATGTAAAAATAAAATTATAATAATATAAAATTATATTAAAAATTGTAATATCCTTATATTATTAGTAATGGCCGACCAAGATAATCCATTTTTGAGAATTTTAGCCTTGAAAGCAACTCGAGTAAGATGATGGCATTAATAACTTTCTATTTAATGTAAAAATAATAATATCATAAACATTAAACGTTTTACTAAAAAAAATTATATATGTGGTTACATAAGTGATCTCTTCGACTATAAATACTTTTTTTGGATAGATAAAAAGATTTCCAAAATTGTGGTATTTTATTTATAATTTTTATACATTAAATATATAAATTTAATTTTAACACAATGATGATGCAGTAATTGCTTCATTAATAATGGATTGAAATAAATGATATTATAAATATTAAAATAAATTCATTATGAAACTTTTTCTTCCATTCAATAATTTTATTGATTTTTATGACTTGTTATATTTTAATTAATGAATGTTTTTTGAGATAAAAAATTTGGTTTGGATTTTTAAATAAGTCAGGATTTGAATAGTATAAAAATTGACTATAATGTGTTTTTAAATCAATAAATATTTATTTATGTGATAAAATAGTCTTAAAAATATAATATTCATCCAAATGACATATATGATGTTAAATATTTCATTAATGATCCATTTTGGGTGGTTTGGCATTTTATAGTAATTATTGTGACCTAATAGTATGAATATACCAAAAGACATGGTAATAGTTAAATAATTTATCTACGGGATAAAGCAAAATGATAAAGCCAAAAATGAAGTCAAAACTTGTCTAAAACCTATTGGATGAGATTATTTCAAATAATAGTCATCCTATATTTTACTTTAATGATTTTTGGACCTTTTTAAATTGAAATTCAGTTTATAATAAAATAATATCTTCAAACATACCTAAAGAGCCCCTCCTCCCTCTTTTAAAATGACACCAACTCTATCACATTAAACAGAGATCTCAAGCCACTTGGATCATCAACACCATGCCCAAATAAGCTCCAAAAATCCCTCTATTTTACCATTCATACTTATCATAGGTAGAAGGAACTTCAAAAAATGATTTTGGTTCAAACTAAATGGAGTTAACCCAATTAAAAGGTAACATATTCTCTCAAGTTATTTTCATTTATTTCCCTTCTTCAACCCCGAAAAATATTATTATTCTATTATTTTATAACAAAATTAGTATCTTAAATATTTTATGATATTTAAATGAGAATGATTATAACTATACATCCACAAACACTCATCGAATGGATACAAATATAATTTTCCAGTGGACGGTGAACTACTACCTCACATAATGATGATTGTTCAATAATATCCCATTGACACTCATGGTGACCATGATGATGGATATTTATATATATGTGATATATAATATATTAATATTTTATATATTCTTATGTATTTTTAATTTATAGAATATCATTATGGTTTTCATAAATGGTAAATACGATAATTTTATTTGAGAAAGTGCGGACTACCACCCCCTCAAAGTGATGTAACTCGTTCATGCCATACATGAGTCATATAAAGGATTGAGTTAATGTAATTAAATATGACATTATACAATAATTATAATATACCTATATATTATTATGTTTTAATTCAATTAAATACGAAATATAAATGAAATTAGTGTTCATGCGTACGTACGACTTACCGTCTCCATGAACGAGGCATTTCATTTCTAATCTCCAAATGTTATGTATTGTTATTAATAAATATATATACTTTATTTATATGATATATATGGTATCTAAATCATTATTATCATTATGTAGATAATGGACTTTTGACCACATGGAAATATTGTAATTATAAGATGTTCATTTTTGACTCAAGTACCCAAATGTCGAAAAAATGGCCATTATAAACATAAATGATTATGTAATGTTTATAAAGTGGTAATAAGTTATATAGAATGAAAAATTAACATGAAAAAGGTTCTGAAGAAATTATAATATAACATTATTTTTTTATTTAGGAGATTAAATATAAACAAATCAAGTCCTACATTAGGTAAGGGAATTCGTCTCAATCTCATTTAATTGAGGCATATTATGATTTATACACGACATCATTTTATACTAGATATAATAAACCCCTTTGACTTTTAGTTTTATTCAAAAAGAATCTTTTTTAGGAATAATTTTACTAAATTAAAAAATGATTGTTTTTTTAATGTAATCGGTGAAAACGACCTTTTTACCGCTGCGAGAATTATTTGATATTTGGATTCCTTAATATGTAGTAATGTTTTTAAATGAAAAATAAACACAATATCCTATTTTTACATATTTTCGTATTGAAAATGATTTTATTAATGTGTTAATTATATCAATATATTAAAATTTTATATTTGGATTTCAATGTGGAAATGTTATCATTTCATTTATTCTTATTCATGTGTTATTATTATGTTATGGTTCTTGGGAATTGATTACACATACATGGGAATCCATTGTAACACTTTGGCAGGTGAGCCCGCGATATCTCTCCAATGCATTGGTTAACCTGAAAGAGGTAAATGTTAATGTTTCCTCTAAGAGATTTAGGGAATATACTATGATGTGTATTCTAAATGTAACTCTCAATATATCTATGAAAGCTACAATGTTAGTAGGTTATGGATACCACAAGTTAACATTATGATTTTTGATTTATATAAGTCATTCATAAAGCAAATGATATCATGTGGTGTGTAAGAGAGGTTATTTCTTCTATGTACTTATGGGATAATTATTTCATTCATTATTTTATCTCCCTTACTGATCATTTTATGCTCATCCAATGTTTTTGAAATGTTTTCCATACTTTATAAGGAAGGGTAAGAGAAAGGAAGAATTAAAGAAGATTTAAATCAAGTAAATAATTCTTATTTTCTTTAAGTGTTTTTATTTTATGAAAAATTGAATACTGAGTAGATGTGATAACTTCGTAATATTTGATATGTAATGTAATAGTTATGACCTAATTCTCTAAAACTCTAAACCTCCAATGATCCTAAATGTGAATTATTAACATATTTCATGATTACGTAATGTTTATGTCTAGGGACTTATATAGAACTCTAATTATCAAAACTTATTTCCATTGAGGTCTTTATAAGGATCTTTTTGAATGATCAAGATAAAGTTATTTTTGTATGAGAATAGTACTAGAGAAAGTTTTTGATACAAACCAACTTCAAAATACTCAGAATAATACACTAGAATATACTCTAGGATTTGAATTATTCACTCAAACTAGACTTTATTCTGATGATGATATATTATTCATAAACATAAAAATGTATCCAAATCATGTCAATGTCTTCATCATAACTCTAAGGTAAACTGAAAATCCTAATTAGATATAAATGTATGTGGGTCTATAATAAATGTCACCACATTCATAATTTTTATTCTAAAAAATCTTTCGTGATAAAAATATTCCATGATGGTAATAAAGTGTGATGACTTTGTATGCGGATTGACTATATCACACATTACATTATTACATTCAGATATTTTATGGAGTTCAATGATAAAATAAATATGGATGATTTCCCATTTCCATAATGATCAATCTTATAATCATGGGGATTTATCCCCTTATTTTGAATGTCAATATCATATTTTTATGCCTCTTTAATCATCACTTATAAAGATAGTTGAACACTCATTTCCAAAAGATAATATTTCATACCTTCATTCATGATTTAATGATCCATAATTGATAATATATATATATATAGGATCATTTTCCCCTCATTATAGATAAAATAGTATGATCCATTCAACTCAATGCACCTGAAATATTATTCCCTTTCTTATTCTAGTAATGTATTGAGAATTCATAATCATTAATCAACTCCAACCTTTTTATATGGTTTATATTCAACTCCTTATTCATAAAAATATACATTAATCTCTTTTTTTCATTATCTGTGTCACACTTTTCTCCACAATGATAACATCTCCATGGCATCACCTCAAAAACTATTGCATCTAAATACCAATAATGTGTTGGGTTATTTTTCTCATGAACCATAAATTTTTATGAGGGATAATCTATATCAGTATAAATTTTAAATCCCATAGTAGTCTCTAAAATAAAAAATATGTTCCCAAAATCTACATAATAATTATATGTCACATCATTTATACTAAAGAAAGATATAATTTATGCCAGTGGTCACCATTTCTCCCTTCTAACACGTTAGTTGTGTGATAAATACTAATATCGTTGAATGACTTGAAAGGATGTCAATTGTTCTAAATAATATTTATATAACTCTTATAACATCCATGAAAGTATACTACACATCCTAAAAATTAATATTAATATTCAACATTAATATTAACAATGATGGTAACAAATCCATGAAAACATATGAAAATATAATACTTTCTGAAATAATACTTCATGATAAAACTAACTATATTATATACAATACTCCAATAAATCCCCTCAAAAAATATCACTAGAAACAATAAAATCCATTCTAATAGAATATAAAATTGGGTGTCTAAGATAATGAACATTTAATTAACCATAATATAATAAAATCCCATTGGTATCTATAAATAGTATCTTGATCTCCCATGAAGACATAAATTCTACAAAAAAATCACTACCCTTATTTGTTTTATGATTCATATAACCAAAGTACCATTGATAAAACAATTCAACAACACAATTTTAGAATCCAAATACATAAATACTTTCTCCCATATAAGTAATGATGATTTTTCCTAAAAAATAATAGTTGACTATTGAGTACATTAATGGAGAAAAATGAAATGAAACTTTTTTAAAGAAAAAAATGAAATAAAAATGTTAATTATTTTCTTTATAGATGTATCAAAACATATAATCATCTGAAACAGAATTATAAATAATCCCAATAAACAATGAGATTGTAAAATAAATTATTACAACTATTGTATTCCCCATGAAATAATAACATGAAAAAAATATATATTGGAATAATAAAAAAAATTCATGATTTAACACATCATATGGTTTTCATATATAATCCTCATAATATAATATAGATTTATAATAAAAAATATGTTATAAAGATGGAAATATGAGACAAAAAACCCAAACCTTATGTATTAACTTCATTCTATGATATTCAAAACTAATTTATAATAACTAATAGATTATTTTAAATATATTATGAATCTATATTTATATATATCACAAATTATATGACTTAATTATGATCATTTATTTCATGTTTCCTAACAATTCCTTATTAAAATCTTATTTTGTGTTATAACTTCTTTGGTTTTCATGTAAATTCCTGTTTTTATTCTCAATAATTTTAAATTAATAATGGATACATAATTTAATGAGTTTTAATAATTATATAAGTATAAAATATATTATTTATTTATTTATTTATATTAATCCATAAATAATGGAACTGTCTTTAAGGATTATCATTCTGGTTTCAATTTGTTGGGTCATTTGGGAGGTGCGAAATCATGTTAGGCTAGGATCCAAAAGATCTTTGTTTTCTTTCCCATTTCAGCTTAAGTCTCTAATTGTGAATCTGGACTCTCTTGTCAAAGGTGGGCTCTCCTATGTCATTGTTTTTAATATTATTAAATTTCCCTGCATATAGCATAGAGGGAGAGGATGTTGGGTGAGGTGGTAGCCATCGATCTTTGGTTTGAAGCTGAACATTGACGGTTCCTTCCTGGAAGGAGTATTGAGGGGTTGTGGTTTTCATCGGGTCTGTTGGGGCTTTGTTCTCCTTGAATTTAGTGCCTTTTATGGTCGTGGAAATTCTTTGGGTGTGGAGGTTTGGGCTCTTCTCTCTGGCTTGATGGATTGGGTAAGAACATGGGTTTTTGGTAATGGGTTAAAATCCCAACCCTATTTGAATTTTTGACTGGTTTCTGAAGAACTAGAGAAAATGGGATGTTTATGGAAATTTCCAGACTACAGCAGTGTACTTTTACGTTCACACCATGTATATGTTAAGAAAGTGTTCGTCGTGTGCTCACCTAGTACATTTCATGTGATTAATGTGTAAAAATTTCTTATTACACGACATGTAGTTTTGAACACGCCATGTAACCCCGGCCGTGTGGTGGTCATACATGGAATGTAGGCTGGTTGGCCAGGTAGAACCGAGGACACACCGTGTTCCCCTTGGACACACCGTGTAGGTGTGATATACATGGTGTGTGGTTATGTTTGCGAGAAAGAGAAGGGAAACCAAGTACAGGCCGTGTACCCAGATGTACACACCGTGTACTCATGTTGGATGGTTCAGAATGTAATTTGGCGGAATTTAAGCCGTCATATGAACAGTAAAATGACACACTCCATGTACTTAAAGTACACGCTGTATATTTTGTTTTTTTCGCTAAAATGGGAAGTAGCCTTGAATTGAGGAAGAACCTCAATACCTCCTTTGGGTTGAGCGGGAGGGATCCGACTAGATCTTTAAACCCTTCCTAGTTCTCCGTCCGAAGTTAGATTTGATCACGGTTGGATGCATTGGAACCCCCTCAGTAAGGCCTTGATTACCCTTAAGCAATTTTTTTGTTCTAGAATGAGTTATAGGGGTTTGGATTCTTTTGTAGATCTATTGCGTTTTAAACCGAATTTAAGGTTGTTACCGGAGGAGTAGAATTGTATGAGTCTCGTGTAGGTGGTGTATACTTCATTTTCTGTTTTCGTGGTTTTTTTGGGTGATGCAACCTTTAGTGCGTTTTCAGGTATTTTGAGCGGGACATGTTTTATCTGTTGTTGGACCTATGGGATTCCTTTGGGTATTCCCTGTTACCAGTTTGAATGAGCGGGCCGGGTAAGGGGTTGTGGCTCATTAGGGAATTTTGGCTGGGGAACGCCAAAATGGTTTTAATTGAAATATTAATGTGTTAAACTATTTAGATTAATTTATTAAGGCCTGTTGTAAATTGTTAGAGGCATTAAAGGCCTTATTGATGGTATGGGACATCACCTTTCATAGTTCAATTCAACTATTTAGTATGTTTTTCCTGGTTGTGTTTTCTATTTACATATGTTATATATGAAATTACTGAATTGCATCTTCATGACCCATTTTCGGTTGTGTGGGGCTTGGCCGGTTACGCTTTAGTGATGCTGATCACATGTTGGGGATTTTCCCAGGATACTTTGGGTGGTGTTGACCACAGGATTGGGCGTCATGGAAATTGTCTTGAGGCAGTACGACTGTCAGGTTGGGCATGGCCCGAGTTACTTGGATGGCAAGTCCATCAGATATTAGCGACATGGTCACAGGGACACGAGGTTTCAGATGATTTGGTGGCTTTGGTACTATTTTGGTGATTACCGCTCTCCCGAGACTTTGAGAAGTGTGCACACAGAGATACTTTGTGATTAGGTGGTTTTGACCACTCATTTGGGTAGAGGCCCCCATAGTTGCGGTTAGGTATTTTGGTTGTGGGTGATTTCCTTAGAAAGCCATGTGGGAGGTGAGGAGCCTTCAGGGGATATCTTGAGACACAAGGTTTTAGGAGGAACATAGTGTCAGGTTATTATTCGTGGGTGTGCCTTTGGGACATCGGTACTTGAGACACGAGGTGTCAGGAGGGACAGGGTGTCGGGTTACTATTATTGGGTGTGCCTTTGTGATGTCAGAACGTGAGACACGGGGTGTCATGAGGCACAGGGTTCCGGGATACTATTCTTGGGAATGCCTTTAGGATGTCAGTACTTGAGACACGAGGTGTCAGGTGGCACGTGGTTCCGGGTTATATGACAGAGGCTCCGGCATTGGCCGAAGTAGGTGATGCTCCACTGTGGCTGTTCAACACCAGTGGAGTTTTTTTATTTGTGCATTGTACTGTTTATTATTTTCTGTGAAATTCATAACTTCTTAAACACATATATTTGGTATGCACCATTGGGTGGTATCCTACTGAGATTTGTCTCACACCCTGCACGGGCCCTTCGGGACGCGTGTAGACTTTATGGATTGACGTGTAGGAAATATTCCACCTTCAGGAGCTGGGCTGCATTAGTTATTGCATGGAGACGGTATGGACCTTGTTGTCATACTTAGCTGGGATTAGATTTTTTTGTTTACTTTTCTTTATCGACATGCTTAAATGTTGTATCTACTCTTGGTTAGCCATTGGCACCATTTTTATATTCAGTTGATGTAACACCCCGACCCTAGTTACCAATAGTCAGTGCATTATTACATAACATTGGCATGATCACAGGAAAGATCAAATCTCAAAAGACCAATTGGTTTAGTAGCCTTGGAAACACTAGATATATTCTTGATGTTTTACATTACATCATAAAAATGAAAACTACAACAACATAGTGTCCATTTTCCACACTCTTATCCCCTCATACTATCCCTGCAGGTCATTCATAATTTACTTCTTCACATCCTACGAAATATAAAACATAGAAAAGGGGAGAGCTCAAATGCCCAGTAAGGATAATAATATAGAGGAAACTTTCACAAATAAGAATAAACAATTAAAGAAATGTATAGATAAAACAAAAGACTTTTCAACTTGAAATTCAACATAGTATGGAAAAAATAAAATGAAATAATGCCATTTACATATTCACATGGATATTCTACTAAACGAATAATCACATGCAATATTAATAACTGCTTTCATAATGATGGAATGCATAATGCCAGACTATCATAACCACATAGCCAAGGCCTCAGGCCAAGACTACAAATAAGATTTTTTCAAGGCCTTGTGCCAAGACACTAGTTTGTCTCATGAGACCTACCGATGCATCGAGGAGCTATAGTGGGCTCCACCCATCACTTAGTAAGTCCAATTCATTCCCATATGAAAAGGTTTAAATGTAACAAAAACCTTCGTATTAAAACAAGTATACGAAATTTCAATACTTTCTCCATAAACCATGAATGGTATAAAAATAACACATCCACAGTAAAACATATCACAAACCCTTTAATACAATACAAAATTTTGTATCATAATAAATCAACTTCAAATAAGCTTAAAATCCATCAAAGGATGTAGAAATAGATGAAAATCAAAACAATTTGAGGGAAATATATCTTTTCTCGAAATCATTGAAAAGTCAAACATTTATAAAGGAAGTAATTTAAAAGAGGTTTTTGAATCAAAGTGTCCCATACCACTTTGAATCTTTTGAAAATAAATATCATTTAAAAACATTCATGTCCATATAAATAAATCCTTAAAATCATTTTGAAAACATGGACATTAATTAAAAATATTTAGAAAGATAAATCATTAAAATTATGATCTTGATAAAGAGTACCTTTCACAAATTCTTAAAATATTCATTTGGAAATCATTTAAAAGTCACATAATTATAAAATAAAACATTTACATTGAGAATAATCTTATAAGCTTGTAAGGGAATCTTCTGACGATTTTATAATGCGGTAAATAGCTCCACCCGCCGTATAAGTTAGAAAAACATTCTTACCTTAAATTTTTCGAAAGGTTAAAAATGACTTGTTTGGAAAATGATAGAACGATTCCATTAAAAACTCATAAGGGTATAAATGAATTTAACCCATATTCTTTTTAAATATTAAAATTTTTTTGAAATACATTTCGAAATGTGGATGATAAAGAAATCCAAGTAGATTATTACGTATAAACAACCTTAGATAATGAATATAATGAGAAATAAACCCTTACCTTGTACTTTTCCTTGGATGGGGTAGGTTAACCTTTTTTATAATGGTGAAATAATTTTTATTAAATTATTAAATAATCATATTCATTAATATTATATCATATATCATCTTTTAACATTGCTTTGTTAAAAATATCTTAGAATTATCGTCATTTCGGGTGTTAACTTACTCATTTTCTTTTATATGTTTTGTTACGTAAGACATGTTTGTAATGGATAGGTTGTATAATATTCATTTACAAAATGATATCAAGTCCTTAGATAGTATTATTAATCATCAAATGAGAATTATATTTGAATGGATACGATGGAGAATGAATCTCATCGCGTTCATGGAGACGGTAGTCCGTACGTACGCACGAGCGATAATATCATTCTTTTGATATTTAAATAATATATAATTGGATGGTATATCATATATACAGAATCATTATCATGTTATATTTATTATTTAAAGGAGTTGCACATCATTATTATACCCATCCAAATAATAATTTATTGAATAACAATTACACCACGACGTGGAGACGGTAAGCCGTACGTACGCACGTATAGTGACATGTTATTCAAAGGATGGATAGAATAGTGAATATGGTTGTACCATATTTATAATAACATAACAGTATATATATGATACATGATTTATTATTTTATAATGGTAACAACAAAGGAAGAAGAAGTGGAAGAAGAAAGGAACTTGAAAAAGGGTGGTGAAATCATTACCTATTCTTAGGGTTCTTCCTTTTGATTTGATCAAAAGGGCTCCTTAGGTTGGCATTATGATCCAAAATAAGTTCTCTAGGTTGTATTGAGGGATGTTGGGAGAGTATTTGGGCAGAGTGTTGCCGAACCAAAAGTCTTTGAAGGTCTGAAGAAATGAGAAGGATGCGTGCCCTTTTATAAGAGGGGTGAGGGGCACCTTTGGAAAAGCTGGAAATATTAATTTATAATAAATTAATATTCAGTTTATAATGGCTCCAAAGTGGATTATTTAAATTTTAAGGAGGGTATAGGTTGAAAACCATTCACCAAATAGAATTTAGTCCGGATTGTGTCATTATATTAACCTTATCTTTTAGTTTTAACTCTTAGTTATTTAGTTTTTCCTTTACCATGTCACTTTCTATTTTTATATTATATAGTTAATAAAATTACTATATTCATCCAAGAGACCCTAAAGTGGTCCATTAATGAAACACATATCATTATATAAGCCTCTTGGCCGAACCTTAGATTTTTAAGAATTTAATATCAATTAATAATATAATATTTGTTTTAAAAACTCTTTTATATCAATTTTGACACTATTCAAAAGTTGATTTTTTTGAAACTCATAACAGAATTATTATTTCTCAAAAAGTCTATTGAATAAATCCTAATATGTAATGTTATCCTAGAAAATTAGTTTAATACATTAAAAGTCTCAAATTATATTTATTTGGGTATTTATAATATCAATTAGTTTAATTTGTCACTATTATGTTAATTACTGCATCATCATTGTGTCATAAATAAATTAAAATATTTAAAGTATAAAAATTATAAATAAAGTATACTTATTTAGGAAATCTTTTTATATTTCTAATTAATATTTATAGTCGAAAATCCAACATATATAACCCTATGTAAAAATTGGTTTTCTAAAATATATATGCTTATGTCATTTTTGTACTTATTTTAACTTAATTAAAATAAAGTTTCCCTATCACTTACATGTGGATCCATGGGGTCCCAAAATCGCCCCAAAGATGGATATGGTCGAACATGTATCAAACAATAAGGTTAGGACTCGTTTTAGGGTTATTTAGTATTATTATAATATTATTTTTTAACCCTTATTTACCGGATTTACTCGTAACCATGGTAAATAAAATATTTACCGAAATAATTATTCAAAATGCCTAAAAATAAAAGTTACCTATTTACACAATTTGAACATCCTGATTCCAAATATGGAATCCATTTTTCCAAATTCAAAACATAGAAGTGGATGAAATTAATTTAAAATTAATTCTCGTTGTTAAAACAAAAAACATGTTTTTAAGAGATAATAACTATTAAAAGATTGACACTTGTTTATGTCTGGTTTAATTGTAAAATTATCTCCAATGACAAAAATTGTATTAAATGGTAAAAATATATTTTAAATATAATTTAAAACCACTCAAATTAATTATTTATCACTATTAATTATTTTGAATAAAAAAGTTGTTTTTAATTACAATTTTGTAAATTTCACTATTCATCAAAATATTAAAGTTATTCGAAAAGTACCCAAAATTTTACCTTAGGCTAAATTAGATATTCCAAATCCAGAAATGAATTCCATTTTGAGAGATAAAATTTCAAAAATTAGGTATTACTATTCATAACGGCTAGTTTGATCGGTTGTGGTGTGTGTTAAAACTCGAAGTTGCGTACAACACACGCTACTGTATTATTCAAAGGAATGCATACTGTGGAAGCGTGGGATATTTCATTTTAAATTTTTGATGTCCCCATTTAATCAAAAAGTTTAAAATATTGTATTTAAAATGGGTTCACTATTACAAGTTGATAAAAGTGCAATACGGAAAATGAATTTGTTCTTGCATTATGTCTAAGAAACTCATAATATGGATTCTAAAATTATAAACATTATATAAAGTTTAAAATTTAGTTAATACTGTTCATAACCTCTTTGGAACGGCTTGTTTGGTAAGTCATGGTGTGATTGAACTTGGTATTTCGTGTAGTGCAAGTTATTCAATTATTTTGAAAAAATAACACACTATGAAATCTTGGTGTGTTACATTCTCCCCTCCTTCAATAAATTGTTTCCTTACAATTTGAAATTGTTCTTCGATAATAAAAGGTTGAAAATAGAAAATATCTTTGTGGAAAACCCACATCGGAAATTAGGTTACTAAAATTTAGTCTTAATATGAGGAAAAGAGAAATGAAAGGGTCACCACCAAATTATGATCTTGATTAGGAGAACATTGGTGGAAATTAGAAACATATAATTGTAGAGAAAACATAAATATTTATAGGTAGTGATTGAGGTAATCAATCACAAACAATTGTAAAATTGAGGTCCTTAAATTCATCAAGCTATGATGATTTGAAATACCATCGGTTCAACAAAATGTAGGGTATTAGGATAACACATTTTTGGTTTTAGGATTCCTTAAATAAAGTATAAGAATTAATTTCTTCATAGAATAAGAGAATAAGAAAAATATATTCTTGACAAGTAGAGTTCCATCCTTTAACTAATTTCTACCACAAACTCATCTTTCACTCTAAAAGATAATAGAATGTAAAAATATTCTATTTATCCTATTCGTATAGGGTTCCAAAAAAACGAATTTAAAATTCATCTACCAGAACCATTAAAAAATGACATTATTCAATCCAGGACATCACGTGGGTCAGTGGTAGGTGATACACCCTTGTTGCCCATTCGGTTGTGGGTTCAAGTCTCGCGGCCTTACCGAACGCAACGGGTTGCCGCCCGACCTCCGGGTTTTCCTTTTATGGCAATACAAAATAATCCAAACTAGAACTATCCAAAATAATTCAGTCCAAAATTTATAAGGAAGGTAAACACAATAAAGATCCTTTTTTCCACGTAATAACATTTGAACACATTCATCATGTATTCTTTTAAAACACTACAACATCCTGAATTACCGTAAAACCATATTGATTACATTGATGATCCCATATTCCTTAATGAAAAATAGATATACACATTCAATCCAAAAATGTTTTAAACCCCAACAATGATGAAATATACAAATCATTAATCAGTTTCAAGGTAGTCAAGAATATCCAATATAATTTATCCAAATCAATCATGTATTATTCCAAAATCACTACCTCGGTATCAAAACTATATCATGGTTTATCATTCTCTCAACCATATATTTTTTAAAAATTTATCCTTCTATTGAGTCACTTTTCTTTGTTCCACACAATCTCAAGTCCTTAATGAAATAGTACTGCAGTACAATCCTTATATAATCCATAATTATTATTACAAGTACAATGTTGATACAACACTCAAATGACATAATCAACATAAGAACTCTAATCATTCCTCTTCATCTGTGGTAGTATCATAACTTGATTATTATCCAATAGCATTATTTGCGGCATAGTCTGATGACTGAGACATAGGTTCGTGTAGTGTCCAAACTCCTTGCAAATGAAGAATTGTACATTTGAAACCATTTTCTTACCCTTTAAGTCACGTAATTTGTGCCCTTTTCCTCCACACTTATAACAAAATCCCATTCCTTTTAGGCAAGTTCCAGGGTGTTTCTTCCCACAGTTATCACATATTGGAAAATTCCACTTTTCCCTCCTCCCTTTATCCATCTTTCCCTCTTCCATCCTTTTCTTCTCTTGCTTCCCTTCAAAGCCGTAAGACTCAGTAAACTCTTTACTTATTTTATAAACACATGATATTATTTCTTCATATGATGATAATACATGGGAGACAATTTCTCTTATAAATTATAGCTTAAGACCATGAAAGATATGATTCTTCCTTCTCTTTGTATCATGTGCATTTCTAGAGTTCTCATTCCTTCTACTGGGCGCCATTTCTAAACAATGGCATACACTAGATTAGTTTATGAATAACAATACCTAATCCCAAACTTGTTAAACACATAACATAAATTAAATAGTTTATGTATATAATCCATAATCATAAAAATTTCTCCTTTGAGGAAGTATATACTCATAAACCCTTCATAATGGTTTGTCAAGAAAATGAGAATTATCCTAAGCATATCCCCCGGGAGTGTCGTAACCAATAGTGCAGCAAGGCCTATTGTCGTGCACCAGTTCTCGATCGAGTCTAGCTCAAAGCATTGTTTTCGAGTTTTACCCCTAGGTACATCTGTGCAAGAGCCGCCTCTACCTGCTCGTATCCAGACAGGGATGTATTGCTCGGAAAACTCACAAAATATCTACAATACCAAAATTCTAGGAAGTTCTTCTATACTAATCCTCAATTTCTATCTTAAATATATGTTCTCTAATCAGAGTTTATCTAAATATAGCTTCCAAGGTTTGTACTAAACTTCCTCTGATACAAAATGTAATGCCCCGACCCCAGTTACCCAGAGTCGGTACGTTATTACATAACATTGGAATGATCACAAGAAAGATCAAATCTTGAAAGACCGATTGGTTTAGTATCCTTGGAAACACTAGATATATTCATGAAGTTTTACATTACATCATAAAAATGAAAACTACAACAACATAGTGTCCATATTCCACACTGTTATCCCCTCATACTATCCCTACAGGTCATTCATAATTTACTTCTTCACATCCTGGGAAATATAAAACATAGAAAAGGGGTGAGCTCAAATTCCCAGTAAGGATAACAATATAGCGGAAACTCTCGTAAATAAGAATAAACAATTAAGGCAATGTATAACTAAAACAAAAGCCTTTTCAACTTGAACTTCAACATAATATGGTAAAAATAAAATGAAATAATGGAATTTACTTATTCACATGGATATTCTACTAATCGAATAATCACATGAAATATTAATAACCGCTTTCATAATGATGGAATACATAATGCCAGACTATCATAACCACATAGCCAAGGCCTCGTTCCAAGACTACAAATAAGATTTTGTCAAGGCCTTGTGCCAAGACACTAGTTTGTCTCATGAGACCTACCGATGCATCGAGGAGCTATAGCGGGCTCCACCCGTCACTTAATAAGTCCAATTCATTCCCATATGAATAGGTTTAAACGTAACATAAACATTCGTATTAAAACTAGCACACAAAATGTCAATACTTTCTCAATAAATCATGAATGGTATAAAAATAACACATCCATAGTAAAACATATCAAAAAACCATTAGTACAATACAAAAGATTTTATCATAATAAATCAACTTCAAATAAGCTTAAAATCCATCAATGGATGTTTACATAGATGAAAATCAAAACTATTTGAGGGAAATATCTCTTTTCTCGAAATCATTTAAAAGTCACACATTTATAAAGGAAGTAATTTAAAAGAGGTTTTTGAATCAAAGTGTCCCATACCACATTGAAACATTTGAAAAGAAATATCATTTCAAATCATTCATGCCCATATAAATAAATCCTTAAAATTATTTTGAAATCATGGACATTAATTAAAAAGATTTAGAAAGATAAATCATTAAAATTATGATCTTGATAAAGAGTACCTTTCACAAATTCTTAAAATATTAATTTTGAAATCATTTAAAAGTCACATAATTATAAAATAAAACATTTAAATTGAGAATATTCTTATAATCTTGTAAGGGAAGCTTTGAAGATTTTATAACGGCGGTAAATAGCCACACCTGCCGTATAAGTTAAAAAAACATTCTTACCTTAAATTTGTCAAAAGGTTAAAAGTGCCTAATTTGGAAAATGACAGAAGGATTCCATTAAAAACACATAAGGGTATAAATGACTTTATGACATATTCTTTGTAAATAGTAAAAATGTTTTGAAATACATTTCGAAGAAACATAGATGTGGATGATAAAGAAATCCCAGTAGATTATTACGTATAAACAACCTTAGATAATGAAGAGATTGAGAAATAAACCCTTACCTTGTAATTTTCCTTGTATGGGGTAGGTTAACCTCCTGTATAATGGTGAAATAATTTTTATTAAATTATTAAATAATCATATTCATTAATATTATATCATATATGATCTTTTAACATTGCTTTGTTAAAAATATCTTAGAATTATCGTCAATTCGGGTGTTAACTTACTCATTTTATTTTATATGTTTTGTTACGTAAGACATGTTTGTAATGGATAGGTTGTATCTTATGCATTTAAAGAATGATATCAAGTCCTTAGATACTATTATTAATCATCAAATGAGAATTATACTTGAATGGATACGATGGAGAATGAATCTCATCGCGTTCATGGAGACGGTAGTCCGTACGTACGCACGAGCGATAATATCATTCTTTTGATATTTAAATAATATATAATTGGATGGTATATCATATATACAGAATCATTATCATGTTATATTTATTATTTAAAGGAGTTACACATCATTATTATACCCATCCAAATAATAATTTATTGAATAACAATTACACCACGACGTGGAGATGGTAAGCCGTACGTACACACGTATGGTGACATGTTATTCAAAGGATAGATAGAATAGTGAATATGGCTGTACCATATTTATAATAACATAACAGTATATATATGATACAGGATTTATTATTTTATAATGGTAACAATAATGGAAGAAGAAGTGGAAGAAGAAAGGAACATGAAAAAGGGTGGTGAAATCATTAACTATTCTTCGGGTTCTTCCTTTTGATTTGATCAAAAGGGCTCCTTAGGTTGGCATTATGATCAAAATAAGTTCTCTAGGTTGTATTGAGGGATGTTGGGAGAGTATTTGGGAAGAGTGTTGCCGAACCAAAAGGCTTTGAAGGTCTGAAGAAATGAGAAGGATGAGTGCCCTTTTATAAGAGGGGTGAGGGGCACCTTTGGAAAAGCTGGAAATATTAATTTATAATAAATTAATATTCGTCTTATAATGGCTCCAAAGTGGATTATTTAAATTTTACGGAGGGTATAGGTTGAAAACCATTCACCAAATATAATTTAGTCCGGATTGTGTCATTATATTAACATTATCTTTTAGTTTTAACTCTTAGTTAATTAGTTTTTCCTTTACCATGTCACTTTGTATTTTTATATTATATAGTTAATAAAATTACTATATTCATCCAAGAGACTCTAAAGTGGTCCATTAATGAAACACCTATCATTATATAAGCCTCTTGGCCGAACCTTAGATTTTTAAAAATTTAATATCAATTAATAATATAATATTTGTTTTAAAAACTCTTTTATGTCAACTTTGACACTATTCAATAGTTGATTTGTTTGAAACTCATAACAGACTTATTACTTCTAAAAAAGACTATTTAATCAATCCTAATATGTAATTTTATCCTAGAAAATTAGTTTAATACATTAAAAGTCTCAAATTATATTTATTTGGGTATTTATAATATCAATTAGTTTAATTTGTCACTATTATGTTAATTACTGCATCATCATTGTGTCATAAATAAATTAAAATATTTAAAGTCTAAAAATTATAAATAAAATATAATTATGTAGGAAAGATTTTTATCTTTCTAATTAATATTTATAGTCGAAAATCCAACATATATAACCCTATGTAAAAATTGGTTTTCTAAAATATATATGCTTATGTCATTTTTGTACTTATTTTAACTTAATTAAAATAAAGTGTCCCTATCACCTACATGTGGATCCATGGGGTCCCAAAATCGACCCAAAGATGGATATGGTCGAACATGTATCAAAAAATAAGGTTAGGACTCGTTTTAGGGTTATTTAGTATTATTATAATATTATTTGTTAACCCTTATTTACCGGATTTACTCGTAACCATGGTAAATAAAATATTTACCGAAATAATTATTCAAAATGCCTAAAAATAAAAGTTAACTATTTACACAATTTGAACATCCTGATTCCAAATATGGAATCCATTTTTCCAAATTCAAAACACAGAAGCGGATGAAATTAATTTAAAATTAATTCCCGTTGTTAAAACAAAAAACATGTTTTTAAGAGATAATAACTATTAAAAGATTGACACTTGTTTATGTCTGGTTTAATTGTAAAATTATCTCCAATTGAAAAAATTGTATTAAATGGTAAAAATATATTTTAAATATACTTTAAAACCACTCAAATTAATTATTTATCACTATTAATTATTTTGAATAAAAAAGTTGTTTTTAATTACAATTTTTTAAATTTCACTATTCATCAAAATATTAAAGTTATTCGAAAAGTACCCAAAATTTCACCTTAGGCTAAATTAGATATTCCAAATCCAAAAATGAATTCCATTTTGAGAGATAAAATTTCAAAAATTAGGTATTACTATTCATAACGGCTAGTTTGATCGGTTGTGGTCTGTGTTAAAACTCGAAGTTGCGTACAACACATGCTACTGTATTATTCAAAGGAATGCATACTGTGGAAGCGTGGGATATTTCATTTTAAATTTTTGATGTCCCCATTTAATCAAAAAGTTTAAAATATTGTATTTAAAATGGGTTCACTATTACAAGTTGATAAAAGTGCAATATGGAAAATGAATTTGTTCTTGCATTATGTCTAAGAAACTCATAATATGGATTCTAAAATTATAAACATTATATAAAGTTTAAAATTTAGTTAATAATGTTCGTAACCTCTTTTGAACGGCTTGTTTGGTAAGTCATGGTGTGATTGAACTTGGTATTTCATGTAGTGCAAGTTATTGAATTATTTTGAAAAAATAACACACTATGAAATCTTGGTGTGTTACATTCTCCCCTCCTTCAATAAATTGTTTCCTTACAATTTGAAATTGTTTTTCGAAAATAAAAGGTTGAAAATAGAAAATATCTTTGTGGAAAACCCACATCGGAAATTAGGTTACTAAAATTTAGTCTTAATATGAGGAAAAGAGAAATGAAAGGGTCACCACCAAATTATGATCTCGATTAGAATAACATTGGTGGAAATTAGAAACATATAATTGGAGAGAAAACATAAATATTTATAGGTAGTGATTGAGGTAATCAATCACAAACAAGTGTAAAATTGAGGTCCATAAATTCATCAAGCTATGATGATTTGAAATACCATCGGTTCAACAAAATGTAGGGTATTAGGATAACACATTTTTGGATTTAGGATTCCTTAAATAAAGTATAAGAATTAATTTCTTCATAGAATAAGAGAATAAGAAAAATATATTCTTGACAAGTTTAGTTCCATCCTTTAACTAATTTCTACCACAAACTCATCTTTCACTCTAAAAGATAATAGAATGTAAAAATATTCTATTTATCTTATTCGTATAGGGTTCCAAAAAAACGAATTTAAAATTCATCTACCAGAACCATTAAAAAATGACATTATTCAATCCAGGACATCACGTGGGTCAGTTGTAGGTGATATACCCTTGTTGCCCATTCGGTTGTGGGTTCAAGTCTCGCGGCCTTACCGAACGCGACAGGTTGCTGCCCGACCTCCGGGTTGTCATTTTATGGCAATACAAAATAATCCAAACTAGAACTATCCAAAATAATTCAGTCCAAAATTTATAAGGACGGTAAACACAATAACGATCCTTTTTTCCACGTAATAACATGTGAACACATTCATCATGTATTCTTTTAAAACACTACAACATCCTGAATTACCGTAAAACCATATTGATTACATTCATGATCCCTTATTCCTTAATGACAAATAGATATACACATTCAATCCAAAAATGTTTTAAACCCCAACAATGATGAAATATACAAATCATTAATCAGTTTCAAGGTAGTCAAGAATATCCAATATAATTTATCCAAATCAATCATGTATTATTCCAAAATCACTACCTCGGTATCAAAACTATATCATGGTTTATCATTCTCTCAACCATATATTTTTTAAAAATTTATCCTTCTATTGAGTCACTTTTCTTTGTTTCACACAATCTCAAGTCCTTAATGAAATAGTACTACAGTACAATCCTTATATAATCCATAATTATTATTACAAGTACAATGTTGATACAACACTCAAATGACATAATCAACATAAGAACTCTAATCATTCCTCTTCATCTGTGGTAGAATCATAACTTGATTATTATCCAATAGCATTATTTGTGGCATAGTCTGATGACTGAGACATAGGTTCGTGTAGTGTCGAAACTCCTTGCAAATGAAGCATTGTACATTTGAAACCATTTTCTTACCCTTTAAGTCACGTAATTTGTGCCCTTTTCCTCCACACTTATAACAAAATCCCATTCCTTTTAGGCAAGTTCCAGGGTGTTTCTTCCCATAGTTATCACATATTGGAAAATTCCACTTTTCCCTCCTCCCTTTATCCATCTTTCCCTCTTCCATCCTTTTCTTCTCTTGCTTCCCTTCAAAGCCATAGGACTCAGTAAACTCTTTACTTATTTTATAAACACATGATATTATTTCTTCATATGATGATAATACATGGGAGAAAATTTCTCTTATAAATTATAGCTTAAGACCATGAAAGATATGATTCTTCCTTCTCTTTGGATCATGTGCATTTCTATAGTTCTCATTCCTTCTACTGGGCGCCATTTCTAAACAATGGCATACACTAGATTAGTTTATGAATAACAATACCTAATCCCAAACTTGTAAAACACATAACATAAATTAAATAGTTTATGTATATAATCCATAATCATAAAAATTTCTCCTTTGAGGAAGTATATACTCATAAACCCTTCATAATGGTTTGTAAAGAAAATGAGAATTATCCTAAGCATATCCCCCGGGAGTGTCGTAACCAAGAGTGAAGCAAGGCCTATTATCGTGCACTAGTTCTCGATTGAGTCTAGCTCAAAGCATTTTTTTCGAGTTTTACCCCTAGGTACATCTGTGCAAGAGCCGCCTCTACCTGCTCGTATCCAGACAGGGATGTATTGCTCGGAAAACTCACAAAATCTCTACAATACCAAAATTCTAGGAATTTCTTCTATACTAATCCTCAATGTCTATCTTAAATCTATGTGCTCTAATCATAGTTTATCTAAATCTAACTTCCAAGGTTTGTACTAAACATCCTCTGATACAAACTGTAACGCCCCGACCCCAGTTACCCAGAGTCAGTGCATTATTACATAACATTGTAATGATCACAAGAAAGATCAAATCTCGAAATACCGATTGGTTTAGTAGCCTTGGAAACACTAGATATAATCATGAAGTTTTACATTACATCATAAAAATGAAAACTACAACAACATAGTTTCCATATTCCACACTCTTATCCCCTCATACTATCCCTGCAGGTCATTCATAATTTACTTCTTCACATCCTGGGAAATATAAAACATAGAAAAGGGGTGAGCTCAAATGCCCAGTAAGGATAACAATATAGCAGAAACTTTCGTAAATAAGAATAAACAATTAAGGCAATGTATAACTAAAACAAAAGCCTTTTCAACTTGAACTTCAATATAGTATGGCAAAAATAAAATGAAATAATGGAATTTACTTATTCACATGGATATTCTACTAATCGAATAATCACATGAAATATTAATAACCGCTTTCATAATGATGGAATACATAATGCCAGACTATCATAACCACATAGCCAAGGCCTCGTTCCAAGACTACAAATAAGATTTTGTCAAGGCCTTGTGCCAAGACACTAGTTTGTCTCATGAGACCTACCGATGCATCGAGAAGCTATAGCGGGCTCCACCCGTCACTTAATAAGTCCAATTCATTCCCATATGAAAAGGTTTAAACGTAACATAAACATTCGTATTAAAACTAGCACACAAAATGTCAATACTTTCTCAATAAATCATGAATGGTTTAAAAATAACACATCCATAGTAAAACATATCACAAAACCTTTAGTACAACACAAAAGTTTTTATCATAATAAATCAACTTCAAATAAGCTTAAAATCCATCAATGGATGTTTACATAGATGAAAATCAAAACTATTTGAGGGAAATATCTCTTTTCTCAAAATCATTTAAAAGTCACACATTTATAAAGGAAGTACTTTAAAAGAGGTTTTTGAATCAAAGTGTCCCATACCACATTGAAACATTTGAAAAGAAATATCATTTCAAATCATTCATGTCCATATAAATAAATCCTTAAAATCATTTTGAAATCATGGACATTAATTAAAAAGATTTAGAAAGATAAATCATTAAAATTATGATCTTGATAAAGAGTACCTTTCAAAAATTATTAAAATATTAATTTTGAAATCATTTAAAAGTCACATAATTATAAAATAAAACATTTAAATTGAGAATATTCTTATAAGCCTGTAAGGGAAGCTTTGAAGATTTTATAACGGCGGTAAATAGCCACACCCACCGTATAAGTTAAAAAAACATTCTTACCTTAAATTTGTCGAAAGGTTAAAAGTGCCTTATTTGGAAAATGACGGAAGGATTCCATTAAAAACACATAAGGGTTTAAATGACTTTATGACATATTCTTTGTAAATAGTAAAAATGTTTTGAAATACATTTCGAAGAAACATGGATTTGGATGATAAAGAAATCCCAGTAGATTATTACATATAAACAACCTTAGATAATGAAGAGATTGAGAAATAAACCCTTACCTTGTACTTTTCCTTGGATGGGGTAGGTTAACCTCCTGTATAATGGAGAAATAATTTTTATTAAATTATTAAATAATCATATTCATTAATATTATATCATATATGATCTTTTAACATTGCTTTGTTAAAAATATCTTAGAATTATCGTCATTTACGGTGTTAACTTACTCATTTTCTTTTATATGTTTTGTTACGTAAGACATGTTTGTAATGGATAGGTTGTATCTTATTCATTTACAGAATGATATCAAGTCCTTAGATACTATTATTAATCATCAAATGAGAATTATACTTGACTGGATACGATGGAGAATGAATCGCATCGCGTTCATGGAGACGGTAGTCCGTACGTACGCACGAGCGATAATATCATTCTTTTGATATTTAAATAATATATAATTGGATGGTATATCATATATACAGAATCATTATAATGTTATATTTATTATTTACAGGAGTTACACATCATTATTATACCCATCCAAATAATAATTTATTGAATAACAATTACACCACGACGTGGAGACGGTAAGCCGTACGTACACACGTATGGTGACATGTTATTCAAAGGATAGATAGAATAGTGAATATGGTTGTACCATATTTATAATAACATCACAGTATATATATGATACTGGACTTATTATTTTAGAATGGTAACAACAAAGGAAGAAGAAGTGGAAGAAGAAAGGAACTTGAAAAATGGTGGTGAAATCATTACCTCTTCTTCGGGTTCTTCCTTTTGATTTGATCAAAAGGGATCTTTAGGTTGAATTTATGATCAATCTAAGGCCCCTAGGTTGTAGTGAGGGATGTTGGGAGTGTAGTTGGGCAGAGTTTGGCCGAACCAAAAGGCTTTCAAGGTGTGAAGAAATGAGAAGTAGGAGTGCCCTTTTATAAGAGGGGTGAGGGGCACCTTTGGAAAATCTAGAAATATTAATTTATAATAAATTCATATACGGTTTATAATGGATCCAAAGTGGATTATTTAAATTTTAAGGTGGGGATAGGTAGAAAACTGTTCAAACAATATAATTTAGGAAGGTTTGGGTCATTATATTAACCTTATCTTTTAGTTTTAACTCTTAGTTAATTAGTTTATCATTTACCATGTCACTTTGTATTTTTATATTATATAGTTAATAAACATACTATATACATCCAAGAGACCCCAAAGTGGTCCATTAATGATACACCTATCATGATATAAGTCTTTTGGCCTATCCTTAGATTTTTAGGAATTTAATATCAATTAATAATATAATATTTGTTTTAAAAACTCTTTTTTGTTAATTTTGACACTATTCAATAGATGATTTTTGTGAAACTCATAACAGAATTATTACTTCGAAAAAAGTCAATAAAATCAATAATAATATGTAATATTATCCTAAAATTAGTTTATTTCATTAAATATCTCAAATTATATTTATTTGGGTATTTATAATATCAATTAGTTTAATTTGTCACTATTATGGTAATTACTGCATCATCATTGTGTCATAAATAAATTAAATTATATAAAGTCTAAAAATTATAAATAAAATATAATTATGTAGTAAATCATTTTATGTTTCTAATTAATATTTATAGTCTAAAATCCAACATATATAACCCTATGTAAAAATTGGTTTTCTAAAAGATATATGCTTATGTCATTTTTGTACTTAATTTAACTTAATTAAAATAAAGTGTCCCTATCACCTACAAGTGGATCCATGGGGTCCCAAAATCGACCCAAAGATGTCTATGGTCGAACATGTATAAACAAATAAGGTTAGGACACGTTTTATGGTAATTTAGTATTATTATAATTTTATTTTTTAACCCTTATTTACCGGATTTACCCTTAACCATGGTAAATAAAATATTTTCCGAAGTAATTATTCAAAATGTCTAAAAATAAAAGTTACCTATTTACACAATTTGAACATCCTGATTCCAAATTTGGAATCCATTTTTCCAAATTCAAAACATATAATTGGTAGAAATTAATTTAAAATTAATTCCCGTTGTGAAAACAAAAAAGCGTGTTTTTAAAAGATAATAACTATCAAAAGATTGACACTTGTTTATGTCCGGTTTAATTGTAAAATTATCTCCAATGACCAACATTGTATTAAATGGTAAAAATATATTTTAAATATACATTAAAACCACTCAAATTCATTATTTATCAATATTAATTATTTTGATTAAAAAAGTTGTTTTTAATTAAAATTTAGTAATTTTCAGTATTCATCAAAATATTAAAGTTATCCGAAAAGTACCCAAAATTTCACCTTAGGCTAAATTTGATATTCCAAATCCAAAAATGAAGTCCATTTTGAGAGATAAAATTTCAAAAAGTAGGTATTACTATTCATAACGGCTAGTTTGATCGGTTGTGGTGTGTGTTAAAACTCGAAGTTGCGTACAACACATGCTACTGTATTATTCAAAGGAAAGCGTACCGTGGAAGCTTGGGATGTTTCATTTTAAATTTTTGATGTCCCCATTTAATCAAAAAGTTTAAAATATTGTATTTAAAAAGGGTTCACTATTAAAAGTTGATAAAAGTGAAATACTGAAAATGAATTTGTTCTTGCATTATGTCTAAGAAACTCATAATATGGATTCAAAAATTATAAGGATTATATAAAGATTAAAATTTAGTTAATACTATTCATAACCTCTTTTGAATGGCTTGTTTGGTAATTCATGGTGTGATTGAACTCAGTGTTGCGTGTTGTGCAAGATATTGAATTATTTTGAAGAAGTAACACACTATGAAATCATGGGGTGTTACAGTTGAGTATCACCTTCTTTGGATGCATGTTTTACTATTTAGTAGTAGTTACATGTTATCAGCATGCTGTTGTCTTTATTTCTAATGTTTTTGTTTATATTTATTGCTTCAGTTGTTTATCTATATTGTTTATTCTTCCGCTCTACAGGTCTGATTCGAGCCTGCTGAGACTTTCTTTTTGCTGCATATTCACTGTTATACTTGGACTGGTACCCTTATTATGTTCTTCGAAGAGGGTATACCCTCTTCACTATACCTAACAGAACCTCACTACAATCGGCTGCCTTTGGAATTTAGGGGAGGTGCGCCAAAGGTAGTGACACCCGACCCGTTCGGCACTGTTCGGGTGGTTGGCTGGGTCTGGTTCATTACAATGTTGTATGAGAGGAGTTATTGAAAGGGATTTAGTAGCATCATTTTATTGGATACTATAGAGTTTGAGGCTACTCATTTCATTCAGCTGGTTTTCTTTTTGGTATATGGTAGACTGGTGATAAGTTGTTACTGGAACTGGGTTTCTAGCTTGTGCTCGGGTGCCTGTAGCACCAGGTACGAGGGATGGACCGAGTTTTCATTGGGTGGGAATTGTTGTTTGATTTTTTCTCAGATTACAGTTTATATTATTTCAACCTCAGTGGCTCACTTGATGTGTGATGTTCTTGATTGTGATATCTGGCCATTGAGATGGTGTGGTAATGGATAATTAAACCTTGACTCGGAATGGCAAGGATTCGTTACATGGCTTTGATAGGAACATTTTTAGGGTATTTCAATTTCATAATTGCACATATCCTTTGTGAAGTTATAAGGACGTGTGAATGAAATATCAATTTCCATGATTTATATGTTTTTAATGTAATTTGGTGAAATTCCCGATAGAATTGATTGTATGTTGCAATGTGTATGCCATGATTTATTTTTGTAGAATTTCAAGTGGCAGAATATTTGGGTCTGACTCTTATGAGAGTACGCAGGTACTATGGCTAAGGCAGTGTAACTGTCTGAAGAAAAGATTGTCAGAAGAAGATATTGTTCAATCTATTTTGAAATTAACAGATATGGATTCTAAAAATATTACCATTCTGGAATCTTTTGATGTCCAACCTTTACCAAAGACCCCTGGGATGAAATACTCCACTCTAGAAACGTTCAAATGGAAATAAGTTGGTGAAAGAATTGAATTAGATGTTTTTGAGATAGTACAGGAATAATAAGAAGAAGGAAGTGATGATCTTGATGACCTACTCAAACAAGAAGAAGATTATCAAGAAAAGGATGAATCTGCAAAACATGTCACTCCAGGAATGGGAGTTGAGAAAAAAAGTAGGAATGATGATGATAAACAAGAGGAAGAGAAGGAAAATTTTTTGTATGACGAGGAAGAATCATATAAGAATAATTTTCTGAAGGAAGGATAAAAAAAGGAAAAATATATGAAGACCAGATTGTTCAACTTTCAGAGTGTGAGGAAGAATCTCCAGATGATCAATCATTTCTGAAAACTGATAAAGGAAAGAATGTTCTCATGGATACACCAACAAAAGATATCATCAGGAATAAAGAAGTCTGTGGTTCTTCTAAAAGTACGTTGGTGGAAATTGATGAAGAATAATCCCCATGAAATTTATCAGATTCGGAGTCATCAGCACATGGTCATGAATTTTTGTCGAGTCTTTGAAAAAGTTGCTTGACTCCATTCAAATTTTCCCCACTGTAGACTCTAGATGCCAGATGCTGCTACATATCTTAAATCCGAAGTCATAATCCTTATCTATGGTGATGGATAAGTGTGTTATGATTGAGGTTGACCATATAATTTACCATATCAATTATTATGTACACATGAAATCATGCAGAAAAATAAATTTGTGGTCTAAGAAAGTTGAGGAATACATGGATGAGTTTGATCGTTTTTAGAATATTGTTAAAGATGGATTTTACACGAAGGATGACAAGATTTAGAATTTTCAGGTTGATCTAATCATTGAGAAATGTTATTGGAATCAAGAAGTGAAGGATTTTAATGGGAATGTTAACTCCCTTGCTTAAAATTTTAAAAGGTATAGATATCTTTAGATTGAGCTTGAAGAAAAACTTGTAAAGCAAGATGATTTAGTGAAGATACATGAAGTGGCAAAGAAGGCTCAAGAAGAGATGTTAAAAGCTCATCAAGAAAGGGTCACAACTTTGGAGAAGAAAGATGAGGGGGATAAAAAAGACATGAAGAAGATGAAAATCTTATTGAAGAAGATTATTCCAATGGAAAATGAAGAAAAATAGACAAATATGATCTTTTTTTTGCATTTGGTTTTTGTTGTAAAAAAATCCTATCAACTCTAATGAAATTTTTTGGTTGGTTTTATCTTGTGTTATCTTGTACTAATGTTTTAGGTACTTAATTTCTTTTCCATTCCCTTAAATTCATTTTGAAAATCACAAAGGGGGATATGAAAAAAGAACTACTCAAAAGGGGATAAGGAAAAATTTAACATATAGAAGGAAAAATTTCTAAGTGAATATAACCTTAATGTAGGGGTAGTTTCTCATTATGAAGTTTTACATTTCCATGATAATGAAAACTCCACTCTGGAAATTCAGCATACAATCCATATATTTTAAATGCCTAAATGGGATTTAGTTGTATTCATCATCATCCATGAAAATAGGGAGATATGTTTTAATTTACAAGTAAAATGAAATATTCCAAACTCTTTATATTCTTTTTGTAAGGTTTTTTGTGCTTTCAAAAAAGGGGGAGATTGTTGAGTCAATAACGTTTTCCTAATGAATTTTCCATTACTTCATGTTTTGAAAATCACAAAAACCTTATACATAAGAAAATATATATTTTACTTCTCTAAGGAAAATTTCCTTCCTTGAGGAAATTTACCCTGACCTAGATTTCCTTATACATATCAATATTCTTATTAAGTATAAAATCGGATTCATATCAAAAACCTCAGAATCATATAATGCTTAGATATGAAGCATTCTGTTTTAGGATCCGAATTCTGGATATGAACTGTAACAAAGTTCCATTACGAATTCTGGATACAAACTCTGACAAAGTATAAACTCTAAATTCTGGACTTCGATCTTCTATGATTTCGACTCCAAACTTTTACTAGTTTGACATAGAACTTCTATGAGTTCGACTCTGAACTTTTACTAGTTCGACTCCGAACTTTTATGAGTTCGACTCTGAACTTTTATGAGATCAACTCTGATCTTTTATGAGTTAGACTCTACAATTTTATGAGTTCGACTCCGAACCATTATGAGTGTGACTTCAAACATTTATGTGTTCGACTCCGAACTTTTATGAGTTCTACTCCTAAAATTAATGAGTTCGACATCAATATTTTATGAGTTCGACTCCGAAATTTTACTAGTTAGACTTCTATTTTCTACATGTTCGACTCTGAACACTATATGTTTATATTCTAAATTCTGCTAAAACCAGACTCAGAATTTCCTTTGAAATTCATACTTCAGATTTCTACATAATTCAGGTTCTGAATTCCTATAATACAGAATCCAAATATCTCTTTATTATAGACTTCAAATTCCATTTTGGTTAGACTCCGAACGTTAATTTTCTTACATTCTGAACTCTATTTTTTCTTATACTTATACCTTTTTCATTACAAAACGATGTCGTGATTTCAGTTACACATGTTTTCTTATAAAATGATGTTTTCTATTCTATTTCTAACGAACAGTTGGTTGAGTGACACGTGTACAAGTCCCTCTGAAATTTAAGGACAATTATACCATTGGAGGAGAGAGCTGACCATTCCAACCGAGCCTATAAATAGGAGCTCATTTGAAATAGCTCACAACAACAATTAACAAGTTGATCACTCTTGAGAATAGACATTGTTAAGGTGATTTATAGTGATATAAGCTTTTAATTCCTTCTACGTACTAAAGTGCTCGTTCGGATTGCTTCATGTGACTCCGAATTTTGGATATTACAGTTGACAGCTTCTAGGGATAGGAAGACAGAGGTGCCGACTTCCTTGAAGTTGAGGGCTTCCTTGCTGAGGAAGACAGAGGTTCCCACTACCTTGAAGTTAAGGGTTTGCGGGGATAGCAAGACAGAGACTATTATCTTTGTATCAAAGTCTTACCCTACTATGGGTAAGACAGACTTTCTTGATAGTATAAATCAAGAGACCTTTATCCAAAGTTGTTGGATACCCTTGTCATTGGGTTAAAAGAGTTATTGTTTGTTACTTGAAGTTTTACTACTTGTTTCTCCGCTACATTGAGTATTATAAGGAAAGTATAACCTTCTTAAATTTCCTTACACTTGTACTCTGACTTAGTAAGATTCTATAAGATTAAAGGTAGAATCTCATATTCTAGACTTTGGTTAAGTTTAAATTTCTGGATCCATATTTCCGTAACCTATTTTTCAGAATCACTTTCCATATTTAAGCAAGTGCATATAACTAGAAGTTTGTAACTTCATACTTTTTCCCAATCTTTCATTTGTGTTAGAGGTGTTGTGAATTTTCATTATTTTACTTTGTTAAGCATAGATCTTTCATTGTTTAAGAAAATTTTTTATGTGTACAATTCACCCCCCCTATTGTATAATGAGAATCTACATCATTATTTTCATCCAAAAATTGGTATCAATGGTTGGAAACCTCATACTCTATTCCGATCCTACAATTGGTATTAGAGGTCGGAAACCACATACTTTATATTGATCTTACAACGTGAGTTGTCAGGTTGGGCATGGCCCAAGGAACTTTTGATAATTGGCTCTATTGAGGGAGGGTAAGGAGGCCATGAGGCCAAGATGTCGTGGGTCATGGATTGCGGTGAAGGTAAGTAAGGGTAGTTGTTATGCGCTTCCTTTTACTTCTTTTTTTATCTGCATAGAATATATTGTTAAGTAAATATGGTATGTCTGACCATTTATGGTATTCAGCGGGTTACTCCTTCATGACTCGATGGATCGTCAGGCAGGAGGTGATACAGTGCCGTAAGATCAGGGTTAGAATTCAGAACATGCGGATCACAAGCCGCAGGTACAGGCTCAGGGACATGATCACGTTCAGGATCTAGTGCAGGCAAGACATCCGTCGGGTTTGGCATCATTCAGTTCGTGGATTAATGAGAAGCTTTGAGCAATCCTGGTACGTGTCTTGTAGGGGATTGACATATGCACGTAGGGTACAATGCCTTCTACGGTGTATCTGACGCGGGAGTTCCAGTCACAGCACCTACTACTTTTTCAGTGAGAGGGTGGTCTGCAGGCAGCTAAGAACTGCATAGAGTGTATGCAGATGATTTTTGAGTAGCTTGAGATGCCTCCAGGGTAGAGGGTCAAGCTGGAGATGTACATGATGAGAGGACTGGTGAAGCATTGCTGGGACATACAGGTTCAGGCTCGTAGCCACGAAGGACTTGCTTGCAAGGACTTTGAGTACAAGTTATTTCAGCACTTATATCCAGAGACACTAAGGGCCGAGAGAGCTCGAGAGTTTGTGAGTCTTCAGCAGGGAGATATGTATGTCATGGACTATGCAACTACCTTCACAGAGTTGTCTCGCTTTGCACCTAGTATGGTAAGAGATGGCACGACTAGGGTGAGGGGCTTTGAGGATGGATTACGACACTCCATTCGGGTCCAGGTGAACATCTTCAGGTTGGGTTCTTTCTCTGGGTAGTTGAGTTAGGCACTCATAGCTGAGGGAAATAAAAGAGAAAAGTCTCACATGGGCGGGGTGACAGCTTCATGTGATGTTTCAGACAGTAGGAAGAGAAGACGAGAAGAGTTCCAGTAGGGTAGTCAGGCTAGGGATTCAGATAGAGCACCTCGTGGTAGTTCTTCGGTGATTTTCTTCCATTGTGAACAAATGGGACATGTTCAGGCTCAGTGCGGTAGGCCTCCGAAGGAGTATCAGGCATGTGTATAGGATGGGCATCCAGAGAGGCTTTAGAGGCATCCTTCTCAGATAGCCAGTATGAAGGGACCAGGATAGACTGTAGCATCTAGAGTTGGTTCAGGTTTGGTACCCGGAGAGGGTAGTCGGTGTTCAGCTGTGCGTGGAGGATGTGATAGAGATGGTGGGACCCAGTTGAGGGGTTAGTGCCCGGTGACTAGAGCAGCATCACAGGGAGGTCAGGCTTCAGGCAGTCGTGTTTCAGGCTATGTGCACGCCATGGAGCTGCCAGAGGCTGAACAGGCCGGTGAGATGACAGCGATTAGAGGTACGACGCGGTTTGACCGTGATCTCCATGTTTCATTTTTGGAATGAACTATAGAAGCATGTCTATTTTGAGTGCCCGTGTTGCACAGGATCTGAGTAGACTGACTAGATTCTAGTCAGTGGTATTGGCACCATATCGGGTCCGTGGTATATACTATATATATATATGAGGTGTCGTGGGAATCAGGGCATCAATGATGCTGGTTACATGAGGTTTCGTGGGCATCGGGGCATCAAGGATGCAAGTTACATGAGGTGCTTTGGGAATCGGGGCATCGAGGATGTAGGTTACTTGAGGTTCTAGGCACGAGGACCTCATGGAGGCAGACACCGAGGCAGTGCAGGTTACGTTTGGTGTCAGAATCCAAACAGGATCACCAATGAGGTGCAGGGGTGACGATGTGTCATGGAAGGACTATGCGTCTGGAAAGTATGATAGTAAACCTTGGTTTCATTGAGCTTTATTGGTTGAGACTGAGTAGGAAATTCCTAAGGTGGGGAGCCCCTTGAGGAATTTATCCAGAACCTAGGGACTGGGGTAGTCCAGGTTGTTTAGCCGGGATGGGCGTGTTTTGTGCCATCTCCGGGTTTCGTTCGGTAGCTCAGGGATGAGCTACATTAAGGTAAGGAGTTTGTAAGAACCAGGTTATTTGGAAACAGGTCAAAATCCCGACCCTGTATGAATTTTTGACTGCTTTCTGAGGAAACTGGAGAAAACAAGATGTTTCTGGAAATTTCTAGACTACACACCATGTACTTTTAAGTACACGATGTGTATATGATAAGTAAGTGTCGGCCGTGTGCTCAACGAATACATGTCGTGTGATGACCATGTAGAAATTTCTTACTACACGACATGTAGTTTTGAACACGTCGTGTAAACCCGACCTTGTGGTGGCCATACATGGCCTGTTGACCAGTTGGCTGGGTAGAACTGAGGACATTCCATGTTCCCCATGGACACACCGTGTAGTCTTTCCATGTATGTGGGACATACATGGAACGTGGGTAAGTCGGGGAGAAAGAGAAGGGAACCCAAGTACATTCTGTGTACCCACAGGTACATGCTGTGTAATCATATCGGCAGGTTCGGAAAGTAAGTCAGCAGAATTTCAGCCATCATATAAATAGTAAAATTATACACGTCATGTACATAAAGTACACGCTGTGTACTTTCTTTTTTTTCGATAAAATGGGCAGTAGCCTTGTTTTGAGGCAGAACCTCAATACCTCCTTCGGGTTGAGCGGGAGGGAGCCAGACAGATCTTCAAACCCTTCTTGGTTCTCTGTCTGAAGTCAGATTTGATCGCAGTTGGATGCGTTGGAACCCCCTCAGTAAGGCCTCGATTCCCCTTGAGCTGTTTTGATTGAATTTTTTTCTAGAACATGTTATAGGGGTTTAAGAAGTTTGGATTCGTTTGTAGATCTACCACGTTTCAAACCGAATTGAATGCTGTTACCGGAGGAGTAGCATCATATGAGTCTTAGGTAGGTGGTGCACACGTCATTTTGGGTATTTGCGGATGTTTAGTGACGTGGACTTCGGCGCGTTTTCGGGTATTTGGATCGGGACCCGTTTTATCTGCTATTTCATACTTAATTGCTTGTGGGACCTATGGGATTTCTTTGGGTATGCCCTGTTACGAGTTTTTTTTGAGTGGGCCGGGTGAGGGGTGGTGGCTCATCAAGGCTTTTTGGATGGGGAATGCCAAATTGGTTCTAATTGAAATATTAATGTGTTAAACTGTTTTGTTTAATTTATTAAAGCCTATTGTAAATTGTTGGAGTCATTCAAGACCTTAGTGATTGTATGGGACAACACATTGCATAGTGCAATTGAACTATTTAGTTTCTTTTTCTTGATTATTTTTAGTGTTTACATATGTTATATATGAAATTGCTGAATTGCATCTGCTGGACCCTTTTTGGGTTGTGTGGAGCTTGGCCGATTACGCTTGAGTTATGCTGATCACTGGTTGGGGATTTTCTCAGGTTACTTTGGCTGGTGATGACCACGAGATTGGGGGTTATGGGTGTCATCTTGAGGCAGTACGACTGTCGGGTTGGGCATGGATCGAGTTACATGGATGGTGAGGCAATCAGACTTGAGTGACATTGTCACAGCGACATGAGGTGTCAGATGTTTTGGTGTCTTAGGTACTATATTGGTGATTACCGCTCACCTGGTACTTTGAGTAGTGTGAAAATAGTGATACTCTATGATGAGGTGGTTTTGACCACTCGTGTGGGTAGAGGACCCCATAGTTGTGGTTGGGTATTTTGGTTGGGGGTGCTTGTCATAAAAAAGCCATTTTGGAGTTGAGGAGCCTTCAGGGGATAGCTTGAGACAATAGGTGTAAAGAGGCACACGGTGTTGGGTTAGTATTCTTGGGTGTGCCTTCGAGACGTTGGTACTTGAGACATGAGGTGTTAGGAGGCAGATGGTGCCGGGTTACTATTCATAGGTGTGCCTTCGGAACATTGGTACATGAGACATAAGGTGTCAGGAGGCACCGGGTTACAGGTTACTATTCTTGCGAATGCCTTTGGGATGTCGGTACTTGAGACACGAGGTGTCATGTGGCACGTGGTTCCAGGTTACACGACAGAGATTCCAGCATTGGACGAAGCAGGGGACGCTCCATATTGGTTTTTCAACACTATTGGAGTTTGTGTTTATTTGTGCATTGTATTGTTTATTTATTTTCTAAGAAATTCATAAATGCTTAAACACATATATTTGGTACGCATCGTTGGGTGGTATCCTACTGAGATTTGTCTCACACCTTACATGGGCCCTTCGGGACGCATGAGGACATTATGGATTTACATGCAGGAAAGAGGACAGATTCAGGAGCTGGGCTGCATTATTTATTTCATGGAGAAGGTTTTGACCATGAGGTTATGCCTTGATGGGTTTACTTTGTTTTGTTTACTTTTCTGTATCGACATTCTTACTTGTTGTAGTTGTTGTTGGTTATCCATTGGTGCCCTTTTTATATTTAGTTGAGTATGAACTGCTTTGGATGCATGTTTTATTGTTCAGTAGTAGTTACATGTTATCAGAATGTTGTTGTGTATATTTCCACTACTGTTGTTTATATTTATTGCTTCTTCTGTTTATCTATATTGATTATGCTTCCACTCTACGGGTCTGGTTCGAGTCTGTTGAGTCCTTCTTTCTGATACATTTTCACTGTTATACTTGGACCAGTTCTCTTATTATAATCCTACGAGATGGTATAGCCTCCCCACTATACCTAACAAACCCTCACTGTTAGTAGTCAGCCAAGGGAGTTTAGGAGAGTTTCACCTAAGGTAGTGACACCCGACCCGTTCGACACTGTTTGGGTGGCTGGTTGGGTTCGGGTAGTTCCATTTTGTCGGAGAATGGGCTTTCAGGTGACAAAGGTGGAGTTAGATTCTGAGGTTCTTGGTAAGGCGTTATAGGGAATCCATGAGACCCCTTAGGAATTGATATATCTCATCCAAAGGTGCAAGGATGAGACCAATAATGGAAGGACTATCCATCATAGTTGGAGGGAATCTAACGTTGCGACGGATTCACTTACTCAGTTGGGTAGGCAGGAGGAGTCACTTATGATCTCTAATAGCCTTCATTCTCTTACCCATGAGTGTTTTACAGCGGTGGAAGGGGATTCCATTGGACTTTATTACTTTAGTCCTCCTTGAGGGTTGTTATCTGTTTTACTTGCTCTCTTTAAATAGTAATAAAAAAAACTTTCAGTCAGTCAAAATTATAGACATATAATTATATCTTATATATCCTAAATAAAAATTAATTACGTCATCATATCCTTCTATGATTGATGATGATAAAAAATGTTTTACATTTTTTTGAGAGGGGGTGGTACAACAAACATATTATTGACTAGTTTAATTCCCATTTCATGGTAGATGAGACATATATTGGTTATTACATTGAATAAATAACACATCACTAGATTTTAGAGTTTTTTTATTATATTGTAATTATTCGGGCATGAATTCGGTGGTAATCAAAGAAGCAAACAAAGGAAGATCTTATTGAGAAAATAACCCCCACTATATTTTTCCTATGTTAAATATCTTATGATGAACCCTAGAATTGGTAATTTTGGATACCTAAAGAAATAGAACATGTATAATTATGTCTAAGAGAGATATTTTTGGGGTTTTTTAAGCCAATGGGATTATGATTTGTGAATAAGGATTTGGAGTAATTTCCATTTTATAATTGAGGTGTAGTGGCATTTTTCGTATAAATAAAAAACTAATCAAAAATTTGTAGTCAAACTCACCCAATGTTCCCTATTTTTTAAATTATATATTTTATAGGATATATGTAACACTGTGAATGTTATAATATTCATACTTTTATTTGATAGTTTATACAACACGAAACACCAAACGTGTGAAGAAAATAACCTCTTGAGACATTGTTACATTCTTTAAATTCTAAATAAATTTAATACATCTTATATCGTGAATTTTATTCAATAATTTTTTATCTTACCACACACACAATAGTGATTTTTTGATAGCTTACATTACGCAGAAGACCATGCTTTACAAAAAATAATATATTATTAATCAAATATTATTTAATATAATAATATATAACCAAAAAGTTTAATTAGAAGTTATGAATTATATTAACTAACATATGAAAATATATGGTTTACAAAAATATAAAACAAATTCATTAGATAACAATTAATTTGAAATAAATATAAAAAAATTAATATAAATGGAAATTTTTAATGCTCACAAGGATGTTTTATTATGATACATTATATTAATTAAACTTAATGGGTGATATAAATAGAATATATATATATATATATATATAATATTCAGTTAAATATATTTCAGATTCATCAAATATATCTTATATGCATATGATAAAAAGTAACATAATATTATGCATAAAACAAAATATTTTTTTCTAAATATAGTCTAACACATATTAATTTCGAAACTATATTAAATAATATTTGTGAGATTTTTAAAATTTTAATATGAAAAAATAACCTTCATTTTTTAAATAGAAAAAAAAATTTATGGTAAGGGGATTTGTTTTATTTCTTGGTGAGGATTCAGTTTTTCATCAATAGTAAAAAATACTTAAATTTAATTCAAAACTGGTATTTCGTCTTATTTATTTACAATGTTAAATTATATTTTTTTGTTTATAAATTTTATTTTGATAAATTATAAAAATTTTAATATATATTAGTAAATTGGATTAAATTTATGATTCATATTATATATAAAAACATATAAATCCTTTTAGTGTTTCTAATTTAAAATACTTCCTTTTCATCCCATTTATAGTATTATATATAAATTAATTTTCACCACATATGTGATATGAATTTGGAAAAATGGATTAAATTTTTTTAATAATCATATTTTATAATATCTTTTATGATCAACTATGCTTTTGGAAAAAAATAATAGTAATTTAAATATAAATAATTACAACCATTAATGGGAAAATATTGTTGACAATGGACTAAACCATAAAACGAAAGGCTAAAATGGCCTAGAAAATTTTTCCAAAATTTTTTTATCTCTATATTTAGACACATTCATCGAATGTATAAAATTTCGTTCAATTTTTTATTCTCTTTAATTTTATAAAACATTGATGGAATTCCATCTTAAAAAATTTACAATAATTCCACCCCTCATCCACTATAAAAAGACACACACCCCACCCACTTATTCAAAATTGTAAATTCATTTGGATCATCATTAATCATCTAAAATAATCTCCCAAATTCTATACCATGATATTTAATAATATTCATTTCAATAATGTAATCCAAATAGGACATATGATATAAACCAAAAGGAGTTAGCTAAATTAGTGTAAACATTTTCTAACGATCACTTTAATCTCATTTAATTCTACTCCAATTAAAATTATTTTATATCATTATAATATAATACCATTAGGATCATCACAATCATGGGAGGTTTTATCTTAAATTTTTGACCTTTAATTTCACACACATCCAGATAAATGGATACTCAATCACTGTTTTTCTCTACAGAGGACTTCCGCCTCACGAACTGACATCATTCATTCTTCCCATTAAACACATTAAAGGATGAAAATATTGATGTGTTTATAATTTATATAATATATGTTTGGTATTTTTGTTTTATTTATGCATATGGTAATTTTATGTAAAACATACCTTAATGCACTCTATTTTTTGGAATACAATAACGTCATTCATGGATATGTGGACTATCGCCTCCATAAAGGGATGTGATTCGATTGTGATATACATAGAATGTACATAGGGATGGTTTTAAAAGAAACATGAGAAATATATGACATAAAAATGATATTTAAATGATAATATACACCCACATATATATATATATCATACTTATCATTATTTTAAATATGTCAATAAAATTAAAGTATGATTCATGCGTATGTATGGACTACATTCTCCATGAACAATGAATTTCATTTCCTTTCTCAAAATAATTTGGATTATTAAAAATAAATATATATTGGATATATATTAAATTTAAAAATACATTAAAATTAATTTGATAATTAAATTATGATATAATTAATAGGAAAAATAAGTAACAAGTAAAAAATAACTCTAAATACTAGACAATTAACAAAAGATATTTTGAAAATAATGAATGATTGTTAAAAAATGGGTAATAATAAAGGATTAAATGAAAATATAAGTTATTTTATATATTATTGGGCTAATTTTATGTTTTATTACAAAATTTAAAACCCTAATATTGGTGTAAAAATTATGTACAACTGAAAAGAAATGTGAGGTAATAGATTTTTTGGTCACTTTATTTTAGTAAGGTATACACAATTTTAACAACTTATATATTTTTTGTTTTTTAAATTCCAACCCTATATGAAATTATAATATTAATAAATTTTTGTTCATTTTATTTATAGTTTCATTTGAAATTATCCCCTCAAGGTGATTATAATGGAAAATTTACCATATCGAAATGGATTTCTTCTCACTTTTTACATGTGTGAGTCATATTAAAAATATAATTATTTTATGACTTATATATACTACCCATTTTTATATATGATATAATGAATTCTTTTATATTCTTGGTATTCAATTGTTTCATTGCGGATTTCTTTTTAGGGGGTTTCAATTCAAATGTTACCACAGTTGTAAGGAACATCATCACAATTTCCATTCTATGAGGAATACATTATTTTTGTGCACCAAATTTATTCTATATCATGTACATACATCCATTATGACATGAAATATCATTATTAATTAATTAATCATGATATTATTAGTTTCAATTTTATTTAATTCATCGCAGGTTATTTATAATTAAAATTACCATCTATTAATGATATTTTATAACCCAATTCATTTTCACTGGATTGTATTTCTTCCACATTATCATTAATATTCTATTATTAAGTGTATAATGATTTAAACCTTATTTTTAATAATTTAAAATTAAATTATTTTTAATAATAATTTGATACATATAATAAATTAATAAGTTGAATCTCACATTAGTGGTATGATTTTTCAATGACAAACATAACAATATAATTTTATTCGAGATAGTTCGAACTATAATTTATGTTAGAGGAAACTATTATATCATTATTTAATAAATCATTTTATATGCTTTTCCACTAGTTATTCATTAAATTATTTAAATATTTTTCCTTTATCCTATCTTGGGACCTCTAAATTATTTATAAAATGTCTATATAAAAATGTGACCTCATTCCCCTTTTATCTAGAGAATGTTTTTTCATCTAAAAACCATGTTTTCTAGAAATTTTTCTAACAGAATTTTAATCATTAAAAACTGATTTATTAATGAAATTATTAACACATTTTTCTATTATAATTATGTTAAAACAAATATTTTTTTCTCTTTCTAAACAATTAATTTTTCTATTATATTCACCATGAAAATTTAATGTTCTTTTTTACCTTCTAAAACATATAATGAATTACCTAAATTCATTTCATCAAAGCATATTTTTCAACATTTAAAGTTATATTTTTACATAAAAATTGAAAAAATGTTATTTTAAATGAAATTTCTATTTAATTTTCATTTCTAAAATAAAATATATTTTTTCCCGAAAAGGGTTTTTAAAAAATATTTTTATAGTATTCTTATTTATCAATTATAATAACCCTTTCATTTACTACACATGTTATATGTTTTATTAATACCATCATTATTCTTAATATTTTTGGATTATGATGGATTTGTCTAAGGATATTATTAAAATACACATTATTGATTCCTTTGTTAGCCACTTCAAATAATCAAATTTTTATAATCATTAAATATTACATTTCCCATAATTATCCCTATAATTTATGAGATATATGTTTTTTTACTAAACCCTATATATTTTTTCATATGGTTTTACTTTGACCATTATTTTAATTTCTATGGAAGTAATTATAAACATGTATCCTCTATTCAATACAGATATTTGATAAGGCATATTTTTTATTAATTAAATTTAATATGTTATATGTGATAGAATTTTTACAGGTAGTGATGAGTGATGAAAAGACCATATATATCCAATTGATGCATCTATAGGTTCTCTTCAAACAAATTTGTTGTGAAAATTATATAGTATTCTACCTATATTTTTAATCCATCTTATAAAAGGTCTGGATGGTATTCCATTTCTCATGATTAATATATGACATCTAAATATTAAAAATTTATCTAATTTTGAATCATTATATATTATAAATTAATTTTATTCTATGATAATATTTATGGATTAATTTTAGTTTCAATTATTAAATAAATTTATAATTTTTGGATTCTCAATTTCCCATATTGATTATTCATTATCTAGTTATTTATATATAATGTGAATCAATTATTACATATCCTTATTTATTATGCAATTTCTTCAAATTTTATGTATTAAATATCATGTTAGTTCAGTTGCTACCTTTCTATATTTAATACACTCATTGATTCATTATTTCATAAATATTACTTTATAATTACTAAGAATTTTAACTCACCCTTTTTCCATTCTCCGTGAATCCTATAAGTGAATATAGAAAGACATTCAATGATAATATAGAAAAAATAATGAAATTATCCTAGAAAAATATTGTTCTATAATTAGTTTAATCATTAGTATTACAAGACTTATGTATATATATAGTTTACTAAGACTACTAAAAAATTCGGTAATTTTGGATTTTATTCCTTGAAATCAGGACAATGTATTGGTAGAATGACACTAGCACTAAGATGATTTGGTTGGTTCTATAATTTTGGATTAATTGGATTTATTTTAGAATCCATGAAATATATTTTAAGAAACATAGATTAAATAACGTAGCCCACAAGAAATATTTGAGTGTAAGAACATAATGAAATCCTTTAATTTGGTAAGGTATGGATTATATGGGTATTTGAAGAAATTAATCCACGTCTTGATACATAATGTGGATGTGGTTATAGAACATATGTACCTAGGGGTAACTACTCCAAACAGGTGAAATGGCCTTTACCCAAGTGTAACTTGATATACAACAATGATCCTTACTGCACAATTGGTTTCAGACTCATGGGGGATTCAGGAATAATAATTCACAATTTCATTTAAAATAATTTTTTATAGATTTGAATGGATAATGATGATGAATATCCCAGGTCAAAATTTATATAAATTTATTACATATGTTGAAATAAAATATTTTCATGTATTTAATAGGATTCTATAATTAATTTTTAGATATATGTTGACCAAAATCATTTTAGTAATAATAATCATGATACATCAAAAGATTTTTAACAATTATATAAGAATATATGTCTTAATTAACTTAATATTGATGGATATTCTATTTTTTTAAGAGAAAAAGTTTGATCAGAATTCGTAACTTCTAAAAATATCAGTTATGTGTTATATAATGAGAGTATTGAAAAAAAGGAATCCAAATACATTCATTTTTTTTTGAACTGATGTTATTTTAAATCATCAAATATATATGGCTTTTTAGGTGATCATATTTTCATTAATAATTCACATGTTCAGGATAAATACTTTAATCACTCCATGTAAATATTTATTTTTTCCTCCAAGTCCACATATTCAAATTCCACTAATGTTCTCATACATAGAAACCTATACATAATTAATTTCATGTGAACTTTTCTGTTCTCATATCGTCCTATTAATAAGATATTTTGTTAAGTCTTCTAAAATTGTGGGATTTCAAAATCACATTTTAAAAAATCAATTCCTAGATTTCTGTGAACGAATTTTTATTCTAATAATTCAATTAATTTATCCGGTGGAAAATGTAAAATAGTGAAATTTGAAAAATATAAACGTTTATTCGATAGCGTGTGTGAAACACAACACCAAATATAGAAAAATAGTATAAAATCTAATGAATTTAGAGAATATTTATTATTTTAAATAAATTTAATTTATCCTATAACATTAATTTAATGTAGTACAAAATTATCTTACATTAGAAATGACATAAATCATCTTCTATAACTTACGATACATGTGAGATAATGTTTTTCCTACGAAAAATATATTATTAAAATTTAATTATTTAATATAAAAAGTTTCAAACATGATAATAAATTAGTTTTTAATAAAATTAATAACATTATAAATAAAATATATTTTTAACAAAAATATAAAATGACTTCATTAGATACAAAATAATATAAAATGAATATAAAAACCAATTGACTAAAAAAAGATTTTTTTGTGCTTAAATGGTTGTGTTATTTGAATAAATTAAATTAATTTCATATGGGGAGTGATATTAATTTAATATATATATGTATATTAAATAGTAAATATGTTATTTTTTAAAGTCAATAATTTGATATTATATGTGTAAGATAAAAACAAACAAAATTTCATACATAGAATCCAATATTATTCAAATGAAAGTCTTGAAACATGTAATGGGAGGACCTTTTTGGAATAAAATTTTTGGAAAATATATAAAATAAATATGATAAAATTAAATTAGTTTTTGACTGTAAAATAACTAAAATTAGGTAAAGGTGAATTTTTGGCATTTTTCATTAAGGTTGAATTTTTTGATGAATATTAAAAAATACAGAATTTATTATCATTAATATTTATTATATAATTTATATATATGGATAAATAATATAATCTATTATTTATACGTTTATTTATAAGTAATATAAAATATTTAATTCAATTTAATCCATTTTAATAAATTTTAAATATAAAGACTACATAAATACATTTTTACACATTTGGAGATTTATACTTTGTAACCCTACATTGTTATCCCAGTTAAGGGATTTTATTTAAATTAATTTATTCTAATTAATTGATTTAAATTTGGAAAAGTGGATTCCATGTATTGAATTAGAATAATTTATAATTTATATAAAATTTATCTTAATTTTTGATCAAATATATTAGTTAATGTAATAAAACATATTTAATGTGAATAAGAGAAAAAGTAACTTAATAAGGGACTAATCATTAAACATATGCACCAAAATTACCTATATTTTTTTTTCCAAAATTCCATTTCCATAAATATTTCATCCATATCATTAATATTAATGGTTTTTTTCATTACTGGATAATATTGTCCTGAAAACTATAAGGGTTGAATTCCCACATCTATAATGTATTAGAAGGCCACCACTCCAGTTTAAAGGGAACTCACCCCTCCCTCAAATTCACACCTTGCAATCATATCAACTCATCAAACCATTTCCCAAATAAGTATCTTAATTTCATACCTTCATAATCAAATAATCAATGTGGTAATAATGAACACTACACATGTCTTTTTGAATAAACCATAATGGGTTACAAAAATAATATGTACTGTTTTCCAATAGTCGTAGTTATATTATTTAACAACTATAAATTTCATAATTTTTTGTCCTTGATTATTTTAACTTAATTATGTTTATTTTTTTAAAGGTAACTATAATTTTTGGGTCTCTAATTCACAAGTTTCCATAGTTGTAAGAGACTTTGTCTCATTTTCCATTCATTTAGGAATACTTTTTTGTTGTGATTCTAATTTCTTATATATTTTTTACATAGTACCAGATTGACATGTAATATATTAGTATTTTATTAATTCTAATATTTTGATTTTAAATTTAAATTATTTCATCTATATGAGTTTATACTTAAATTTACCAAGATGTAATGAAATTATATAACCCAATTACTTTTCATTAGGTTATATTACTTTCTTAATATCATTAATATTCCATGATTATGTGTGTAATTATATCTAATATCTGTTTATGTATTTATACTAACCTTATTTGGATTAATAAATTATTTCGATAATAAATTAATTGGTTTAGTCTTGCATAAATGATAGTGCCCTTCAAAGGGGTTTCTTCATAATCTTACTTCATTCATGATTATTATAACATGAATATCAATTAGATTAATTATTGGATATTATTTAATTTAATTATTTAATGTTACTATCATATAGTTTTCAATTACATTTTTCAGGTAACAATACTATTTTCCCGTACATTCGTAATCAAAATTATTTATAAAAAGTTTTTAAGAAATCCCCAATATTTTCCCTTTATGTTAGAGACCTTGTTTTCTAAGACCCTATTTTATAAAATGGATTAAAAATTTTTAACCATTCCAATATGATTTATTAAATCATTTTTACCTAATTTTTCTTCTAAATATGTTTTTTGTGTAATATTCATTTCTTGCTTTCAACAATGATTTTTTATCCTATTTAATGTAAAAATTGAATATTATTTTTAAATTATACAAAATATATGGATTACCCAACATCATTTCATCAATTATTCCTTTTAAATTTTATATGGTTACTTCTTAATAAAAACGAAATCAACAATTATATTTAATAATTATTTTTTCCAAAATGTTTTCAAAATAAAAATAATATTTTCACAATGAATGTTTTAAAAAAAAAATTAGTATTATATAAATTCATCATTGTTAAAAAAATATTTTCAATACACTTGGGATATTTTGTGTAGATACCATTCTTATTAGTCTTCTATAAAAAATGATTTATTTTTCAATGGATTATTCTGCCATTATAATCTGGGATTCCATTTATTATTCCTCCTAAAATATTCAATGTATTATACCATAGGACATTGAACATTATGTAATTATCTATATCATTTATCATTGATATTTTTATTTCTAAAACCATATATCATTTTTACATATGATGATTACATTGATAGAATTTTAATTTTATGGGGAAATATTGACAAATTAGTATCATTTATTCAATATTTATAATTGATTGGTCATTTATTTTATTAATTGAATAGATTATTAGATATGAGGAATTATTTGAACATATAGTGATTGGTGAGGTTCATACTTTATATAGCCCATGATTCATCAACATGTTCTCATTGGACAAATTAATTGTGATAATTAAACATATTTCATCTTAAATATTTAATCATTCTTATGAAAGGCATTAATGGAATAGTATTTCATGTCCCTCAGAAATGATGTCAAAAAATAATCAATTTCCTTAATTTTGATTTAGAATATATTATACATGTGATTATTATTATGGAAATTTCTATGGATTGTTTTAATTGTTAGTTTATTTACCATATGTTCTGTATTATCAATTTCATACCATTCTATATTTATTACTTGATTTCCTCATATCTATCTATAACATGTTTTAGTTATTAACTTTACATATAATTTATTCACTTCCTTTAAATTTATTGATTATATGGGATCTCTGATCAGCTATTAGCATTCGTTATTTATTATCCTCATTTATTAATAATTTCATACCATGTACTTTACCTTTAATGGGTATTTAATATTACCCTTAATTTGATTCATATCCTCATTAATCAATGAAGTGTAATTTAAGATATATTCAAGGATATGATTGGTTTAATAAGGTAATTATCAACAGTGAAATTAATTTGTGATACATGAATTATGTTTTTATCTTTTTTCCAAGACTAGTAAACTCTTGGATGCTATAAGATTTCATTTGTTGTAATTTTTTCTATATAATTGTACCATAACACTAGATGTGATCTTCTAGGGTCGGGTCCCTGCAATAAATGGTATATTGAAACCACAACTAAATAAAAAAGGAATTTTTTTACATTTTATTCTATAACCTTTATGATTACTAAATTTTAAATTTTTACTAAACAACATGGTTACTATTATATTTTTTTCATAGGTAATGTATCCTTTTAGAATAAAATGAAAATAATTATTTTTAGATATTTTTACCCACTCACTATAAATATGAAATATAATTCACAAAAAAAAACATATATCTATTGAAGATTAATTTTAACACCAGTGCATGTGGTGCACAAATCACAATTTTAACATCAATACTTGTATTAAAATGTTATTTTTTCTAAATTAAGATTTATGAGAAAAAATAATTTGAAATTATTATAAAAAATAAATTATTATTAATCAAAATAAAGAATCCATTTTTCAAAATTAAAATCACCAGTGTGGCAGAATTCCCTTTATGATTAATCCTACAAACACAATAAAGACCCATTTTTATAAAAATAAAATTTTCAAAATTCTTCAAATTTTTCATCTAAAAATTATATATACAATTGATTAAAATTTCCAGAAATTGGAATAATAAATAATTAATTAAAAAAATTACTTTTAAAATGATATTAATAAATATTTACAGGTTTTAAATTCATTAAAAGAAAATAAAATAAATAATGTAAACTATTCTTCATCAATATTAAATAATAAAATAAACTTTTCATAAAATTATAAATAATATTCAATATTATAAATTTAAAATTATGAGATCAGAAACTAATTTCATTTTTCATATTAACATGACTATTAGTTGAAATTTGTTATTATTAAATTATTTTCACAAAATTTGAAGAGACACAAATTGAAGAGAAACATATTTTGTAATAAAAAATTGTATTTATTCTTATCTCATATATAGAAAAAATATATTATAAATATTAAAACCTTTTATAGAACATATAAAATCTACAAACATTCCTAAAATATTTCAACAAATGTTTTGGTTAAAATTTATTTAATTAAAATTATTTTTTATATATAAAAATTAATTTTCAAAAATAATTTCCCTATTTAAAAATGGTTTTTATTGTCATTTATATTTTACTTTAATCCATGGAATTTATTTTTTATATGAATGTAAACCATATATTTCATAATATATTTACCAATATTAATACTTTCAATTCCAATAGATATATAATATCTATCATATTATGTACCAATATTTTTATAGTCTTTCAAATTTCATTTAAACAATGTGTTACATATAATGAAGGATATCTATGACTTAAAATTCTTATGAAAATTATAATATTTTATAGAATCTCAAGTTGTATAATTTTCTAGTTAAGAGGTACTTGTCTAAACAAAACTCTTTTAATTTATATCTTTATATAACTCATATAAATCTAGCTTATATTCACAAAATAATAGAATAATTTTCATAAAAATAAATAAATGATATTATGATTATAGAGAACCCATTATCAAACCTGTATTCCATGAAATAGGAAATGAAATTGTCATCGATTCATATATATAGACTACCACATCTTTGTAGGGGCATGATTCATTTCTGTCAACATAATGAATAATTGGTTATTATTATGTATGTAATGTTTATGTATATGATATTTCGAACATAATAATAATTTTTAAATTATAATCCCATATATATCTTCATAAAAATCCTTCCATTGATAAATTCTTTTGATGATCATGCAAATTTGTGGGCTCCCACCACTATAATGTGAAGTGATTCATATTTCATTTTCACTATAAATATATTTTAATAAGGATATAATTAATTAATATATATGATATATATGTTATAATAATTATTCCTGGATTCTGAATTGATATTTATCCTTCTTTTGATTTATCCATTGAAAATTTGAAACAAAACTCATGTGTAAATATTGAATGTCATATCCACAATGGTATGTAATTAAATATTGATGACATAAATATAGGAATATATTTTAAACTAAATAGTAATATATATATATATATATAATGGATTCATATTATTATTATAACATGATTAAAATTATTTCAAATATGAAACGACAATTAAATTAGAAGGACCCAAACTATAGTGTCAAAACATGCATAGAAAATAATACGATTTTACAACGAGTAATGATTTTGATAAATGATTTTTCATAAATAGGGAATGATATTTCATATTTAAATAATATATGGGTTCATATGTATTAATATGGTTCTATAATGGTTTTATAAAAAAAATTATATATGATGTTCTAAATAAAATTAAGTGGGATAAGGCTTGAGGTAAGTGTTTTATTTTCAAATTCCAATTTAATCCAGATTGTTTTTTTTCTATTTATATTGATGAAATTATATGATCCATATTTATTAATCCCCCTTTATTTATATCCCCCCAATTTATTTTTTTTATTTTTATGTTTTAGTTCTATTTATCTCTCTTTGGTACACAATTGTTTCACGAAATGTATTTATTAATAGAATACATTTATTATAGTCGTTATGGGTGTCCTAATTTGTATTATATTTAAAATATATATTAAATGTTTTATATGATGTTTTTGACTATATATTAATAATTTTTAAATGTCAATTATAATTGTTTTACGCTTTATAAGAACATGTTTTATAAATATTCATCGGTTTTATAATCATGTCATGTTAAACCCAAGGTGTTAAAAGGGTCATTATTTTTAATGATTAAATCCTGAATGAAATTTATATCCATCATGTAAACCCAATGTTTTGATTATTCATCTATAATATTATATAGATATTTTAAAATAATATTTTTTCCAAAATGAATTTGAAATACTTTGATTTCAAATAACTGAGTTCCAAATGAATAGGGTATTTCAATAATTAAATATTCTATTCAGCTATTAAATGTTTTTTTCATTTAAGAAAACATAATGTGATGTTAATTATCCTTTTTGAGATATGATCCATTATACAATCCTTTTTCTTTCTATATATGGATTATCATTGTGATAAAGGGATATTTTTTAACCTCATTTCGTTTCCATGGGATATATAACAGTGAAATAATGAATGTTTTTATGATACTGATGAACATTTATGATTTAATGTTATTATAAAAGTGATTTTGTTATCTATATCTAATATAATGGAAATATATGGAAAACTCATGAGATATTTATATTATGTTTGATCGTTATTTGTTCATCACAACATGATTTTTCGACCTCATTTTATTTCTTTAATATTATGTATGAACATGTTGTCATGTCTTTAAATTTATCCATTAAATAGTATTCATGTCAGTAGGTCTATGTGAGTACGTAATTTCATGTAATTAACATAATGGGTGAATCTATTTCTAATAATTCTTTTAAAAATAAATTATTCATACTATTTTTATTGATTCCAATGTTCATGATATTCCCTCATGGTTTTGGAATGATTATTTATTCTTCCTGAATCTTATTAATATTTCATTTCATTATAAACAAAACAAATACTAGGATTCTCGAATTTTGTGTTTATATTAATTGGGATTTACTTCATTATACTATAATTAATTTCTCATAACCATATAATTATGTATGACCAATGACTTATATCACATATGTTTACCCATTCCGAGAAATGGATCCCACCCTTATTTATACTTTCATTCCTTATGTTTTCATGGAAGCATCTAATAATGACATGTTTATAAGGTTATTAATATGATGAATTTTCCAATGATATTAATTACCCTTTAGAAAATATTTTTTTTATTATATAGCCTCCAAATATTTTAATCCTTTATATTTCAAGGGAGTGTATAATTCTAATATGTTTTTAATTTTAAAATCATTTAATTCAATATTTATATATGAAATGACTTTTTCACTATAGTATTTATTAATGTAAACATTAGATAAACCCCATGGGATAATTATTTATATAGGATACAATATATATGATATGGTATTTCTGATATTATATGGTTTTCCATGAAAATACATCCATGTATATATATAAAAAAGTAGATATTTTTGGGTCATAGATGAACTTAGGAGTAACATCGTTGAAAGTGGAGGATTTGTTATTAAATCAATCGTCACAACTGATCTATGAGTTTTCCCCAGATTGTACACATGGAATGAGACTTCAAGCCTATATACCTGGATGAATTTCTATTCTCGTTATAAACCATTATGAAATATTTGAGTAGATAATAGAAATTGATGACCTAGAATTATCCTAACTTTTATAATAGTCATATGAATATGTCATTTATTATACATAATTAAAATTATGAACAATGATTTTCAATATGAATATTTATCATCACACTATGTATTTTTTTGTTTTTAAACAATTATTAGATTAATCCTGATTTTTGTTAAAGTTGATAATGAAATATGATTTAAAGATGAATCTCTTGAGAAACTAATTGAAATATTTGTAGGAATATCAAATATATTAATTATTCCAAATAAATATTATCATTAAATGATTATAAATATTAACATGGATTTATTTCCTAACACAACTGACAAAATAAAAATGGAATTTCAATAGAGCTGTCCAGATGAAATCTATAAATGGAAGAAGATTCAAATTATTATACTTATATTATTTGGGAAGATTATCCAACCTAAATGTCTCAATTGAATGAGGTGATATTTTATGCGTGGGAAATGAATTCATATATAATTTAATTATAGTGTAAAATTGAAAATTTCAGTAGAGGTAAAAAAAATTAATCCAATATTACATTAAATAGATAAATGTCTCTTATGTATTGAAAATTTCAATTCTATGTGTAAATTATCTAGTTTACGGAATAACTAAATGATTAAGTTAGGGACTATATTATGATTATAATATATATGGAATGATTGAACAATATATATATTCCAATTTAAGAAGTATGTTCTAGAACTGTATTGTTACTGATATTCTACATAAGTGAACCATGAAATGTCGATGGATTCTTATATAGTGGGTTTTTATGTATTTCATATTATATATTGAATTTTATAGATAAAAAATAAATGTTTTTTAGTTTTAAGGTGACTTTTATTCAAAATATCTTGATGAGATAAATTACCAGTAATATGTCCCTAATATTAAAATGATAATATTTAGGTTGGATAAGGATATGATGATGTTAATTGGGTTTCTTTTATAAATATAATTTCTTATAAAAATTGGGGTTTCAATGAATTTTTATGGATATTTATGTCATTAAAATGTTTACAAATAATATATGATCATGGTATTCAAATGTTTTGTATGTTACATTATCATCTACAATTTTTTTGTAGTAAATTTTAAGGTTGATCCTATAAAAATATTAATTTATCATGACTTTTCATTTTTTGGTTTTTTAATATGGTTAGTCATATTTTGGAGGAGTATTATGTTTTTCTATTTATTGAATGGATTATGTTGAACATTTGGTGTTATTATAGATATTATAGATATTAATGTATTATATTTTTCCATTGTGGAAATTTTTAAAATAATTTTTATTTTAGATAATATATAGCGATAGAAAGAATGAAATTTCATTCATTACGGGACTTATGATGTGTTAAAATTTAATTTTAGTGCTTTTTTTGGAATATTTCATCTTGGATATTTATTTTTTAGAATACGAGATGATAGAAAAATATATCCAAGAATAAAAAAAATGAAATTGTGATTATGAAAAACAAATAAATAAAGTATATATAATATTTAGTGATCTTTATCCTAATAGAAAAGGAATCCATCATATTTAGGGAATGAGTCTATATATAAAATTGTTATTATTTTGCCTTCATTTTTTAATAATTAATTTTCTTTTAAACAAGTAGTTTTTTTATTGATTTTATGTCATTAAATGTCAAATTATTAGGATATCTGTCACTATACATTAGTTATAGGACATTTGGTGTATATTCACTAACTATATTTTGAGTTTTTAGGAAAATTTATCCTTATCATAGAACCTGGTCAAGTGTTATTTCAGTTTAAAATAATTATTACAATTGTACTTTTTTAAAGGATGTTACATTATCTTTTAATGTAATTTTTTATAAAATAATTTATAAAATTTTAGATTTATTTCCATGATGAAATTTCAATGATGAAATTTATATATGGTGGTACAATGTAAAACCCTATGATTTTGGAAAATATTACCATTAAAATAAATTGTAAGCCTTTGATGTCTTGATTGACATGAAACAACCAACATAAAATAATCAATGATCTATTATAATATATTTTTGAAATTGAAAAGTAAAAATATTATTGATTAAAATATGAAAAATTCTTATGAATTATCAATTAATGACCACTTATATTTTTTATTCACTATATATATGTACATAATTTTTAATAAATTCGTTTTATACTTCAAAAAAAGACTCATAAAAATAAATTTATATTGAATTATATGGGAAATTATTATAGTTAATTTATTCAAAATAGGAAATTAATTTGGTAAGTATAATATCATATTTGAAATATTAATATGAAAATTAGTTTAGGCTAATTTGTGCAAGTTTTTCTAAAATGATAGATTTTAATTGAATAATAAAAATAATAATTTTATAAAACTATTATTTAATATCATTGAACAAGAACATAATGATTTGAATTTGGACATAAAATAATATAATCATGAATTATTTATAAATAATCGAATTAATTTTGGAGGAGTCATTATTGTATTTTTTTTTGCCTACGATCATTTGTGTTCTCAAAATAACATATTCCTAAAGATTACTTTTCATTGTGTTTTAAAATTTTATATTTATTTTAATTTTCTAAACATCAAGATATTGAAGAATGAAAAATTGATACCATATTTCTAATCATGATGATCACCCTTTTTAAATATTTATTTTTTATTTTATTATTATGAATAATAATCATTGTATATATTTTTCACCTATGTAAGGGTAAAATAGTGAAAACTAGGATAAATCTATGTGGTAAGGTCACCAAATACCCAGAAATCATATCCTTATTTCATTAGTTCATATTACCTAGACTATGTAAAACCTATCATTAAAAATATGAAACAAAATTCCTTTATCCATTGAAAATAAAAAATATATCATTTGATGAAATAAAAAATCCAAAATTTCTCTCTCTCGGTGTTAACATGTATTATATATTAACATATGGTTATCATTATGTTTTGAAAAAAATATAATTTTTATTTTCAATATTAAAAATTTAAATTTTTTAAATTTTTTCCTATTGGTGTTATTAGATTAATTTATTACAGAACACTTACGTAGTCCATGTGAATGTAGTAAAAATTAAAAAAGTAAATGATTATAAACATATTAAAGTAATATTTTCTATATTAATTTTTTGTGAGGAAAATATTATTGGTAGTTGTAATTTATATGTTATGGTGAAGGGTGTATATTAGAAATAACGTATTGTCTTCTTATTCTTTCCATTAGAAAATAATTTTTTCAAAAAAATTAATTGCCGAATTTTTATGTTAATAATAATTTATTAAATTATTAAAAGTCCAAAAAATATTCAATTATGAAAAAAAAATTTATATGGTATAAAAATTTATACTTTGTCAATTAGTATTAAAATTTTTACATTATAAGTAAATTTAAAACCAACAATGATTGAAAATTTTAGTACCATGGTTAAGGACAAATAGGGATTGTTGGGGTTAAACTATATAGATAAGAGTTTAAATGATCTAAAACATGTAGAAAATATATTGTATTATTTTTGGTTAATCTTATATCTTATTTAATTAGATATTTAGAAACTTTGTAACCACCTTTCTATGAATTCCACATTATAACTTTTTAGTTTTCTAAAAAATTACAATAGTGAACATTCCCTCCCATATAAAAGGACACCATACTCTCTATCATTTGTAGAACATTGATACACCAGATAATTCCAAACCCTTAATAAATACCCTCTAATATCTATGTTCATGATTTAGAGGTTCTCATCTTCAAAAGGGTCAATTCCAAGGGTTTTGAAGAAGGGGAAAAGAGTATTATATATGAATAAGTAATCTTGTTACCTGGCCTCATTCAAAATTATTTTATTCTAAATGAATCATGTTTCTTTTTCATCATAGAACAATAATTTCGCTATCATAAATTTTATTGAAATAACTCTGATACCCTAGTATCCTTATAACTGTGCTGATTCATAAATATCCTTAAGAAAAATCATGATCACTAGGGGTTGGTGACTAACACATTCCATTATCAAATGTGGTAGTGGTAAAAAATTTCCATCAAACACAATGGAAAAAAGATAAATAATTCAATATACACACAAGAAAAATTCAATAAAAATACATTTAGAAGATGTAAAATAGGGAAAAATCCCAAGATACTTCAACCATATAATAGAATATATGATAACAACCCATGTCCCAAAATTTTCAAATCACTAATCCCATTGATCAAAATATACTACCACCTATAATTGGTTATCATCCATTGATCAAATCTAGAAAAGATAAACTAAAACACCCAAAAGAATAGGTTGGGTGTGATCTAAAACCCATGTAGGGACTCAACACGAATTCTATTATCATATATAACATGAATTGGACCAAATAAAAATTTTAAATTATAATAGACATATCAATTACCAATTTTACATAAAAAATTATTCTTAACATTACAATTGATAGAAATAATTTTAAAAAAATTTATTACAACATTTATAAAATATTGTTTGTATAAATTCATATGGAATGTAAAACATATTACGACAATAGTGGCTTATTTTTCAAAGAAAAAACGAGTAACATTGTCATATACCAAAAGGTACAATCCTTCTTGTCTATTAGACTCCCTTGAACTCAAATATTTTTCATAAGTAATTGTGTATACACACATCCTCCCCGATACTAACCAAGGAGGGTATGTCACTATCTCATCTAGGATGCGACGTGCTATATTTTTATATCAATAATGTTATAAATCATAATGTATTATCCAGAATTACTCACTCCCTAACTAGGATATCTTGTTTTATAAAAAATTAAATAATATGAAATTTATATTAGAAATGTTTAAAATTAAATTCATCATATTCCCCTTTTCAATACTCCAAATTTCCATTTAATACAAAATAGGGGTTTTTAATGAAATCAATACTTTTCCCCAGATAAATCCATTTGGTTTATATCAAATTTATTTTAATCCATTTCATGAAAATTATAATTTATAATGAATTCCACCAAATCTAATTCACTATTTAAATTTCACAAAATTCCAAAAATATCACAAATACAAACTAATTTAATAGAATATGGGGTTTTCCCAAAATTCATTCAAAATGAAATTTCCAAAACCAAATTCAATAGATTAGGGTTTTTAATAGACTAGTTGAAAAAATTGTAATTTATATCAATATATTTAATTGAAATATTAAAATATAATTTAAATTAACAAATTTTGGGTTAATAAAAATTAGTTATCATTGTAGAACCACCTTCCATGGAATGACTAGATCTCGAATCAAAAACCACTAATTAAGATCCCTAGACCAAGGAAACATAGAAAAAAGATCCAAGAATCAACCCTATATACAAGAAATAAAATTAATTGTATTATCTCATCTAACAAAAAAAATGATATAAAATTTCTTGGTAGAGAAATAGAGAGATTGGTAGAAAGAGAATGAGATGAGCAATCATACCTGGTAGAGATTGAGCATCATTCACATAGAATTGATCTTCTTCTAGAAGGGTGTAGAGGGAAAAAATTAACATCATTTGTGGTCATAAGGATGAAATAACCATATTAATTCATGCTTAATCTGTCAGGAACCTAAAATAAAGTTTCAAGATTTATAAATAGAATTTTTTTATTAATTCAATCCTGTAAATGGTTTACTATGACATTCTTCACTATTTGAAAAAAAATTATTTTCTAATAGTGACACCCATTTTAGTTGGGTAGTATAGATTCTCCTAGGTGGGAAATTTTTTTCCAAAACGTGTGATAATCCTGAAAACCCTCACTTTATAGGTATTTCTGATTTGTATTTGTAGGGAACACGTTTCATTAAACCATGTACCAACCGTGAAAAACCATGAAATAATAAAAAATTGAAAAAAATTCACTTAAAAATTACCTGGATGTAAAACGACCAAATATAGAACAAAAATTGGATTTAGGATCACCTTGAAATTGTAAAAATAAGTAACAACCATCCCTCCATTTAAACATTTTATCCTGAGAAAGCCTACTGGAAAGCTTCTTTGTCAAAAGGAAGAGTCCAGTTCTCTCGGATCAGTTTCTCCCTCTCCTATGCATCATGTGAATCACAATTGTTCTATCATAGAAGTAAAATGAATTTTATTGTACTCAAATGAAGAACCATGGTTTTAGAATCAATTATCATGACTGGATTCTTAGTCATAGATAAATCTAGTTCAACCTCAATAATACTCCAGCTCAAAACATGAGATGGAAAAAACAATTTCAGAGCTGAGATATGTGGGACAGGTTATGATTTGATGAAAACATTGATGGATGTTCTAAAATTTTATAAAAAATACCCACATACTCAAAAACAACAAAATTTCCCACAAGGTGAAGATAAATTTTCTTTATCTCCAATATTATCAATTACCCAAAAATGTTGAATCACTCTTGAAAACCATATCACCAACAAAAAATTTCAACAATCAATCATGATGATTAGGATATTTAATTTTACATTTATCGTTACATCAACATTATCTGAAGAATAAATTGAATATTTATTGTTGCTTCATTAACCAATCTTGTTCTAACAAATGAACATTCAACAACATTTTTCCAACACATTAGATATCTACAAGGCCATCCAAACAAGTCCTAAAAGTTTCCATTCATACCACAAACTGGTATCTATTGTAATTAGAAATCACAACCAACCCATGAATTTCATTCCAATCCCTACCAAATTCAAGGACCAAGGAACAAAACATATCAATGTGAATATGTATAGCACTTTCTATCTAGCCATCCTACTGCTAATGGTATGTGATACTCACATGGAAATGAGATATATGTGCCTATTGAATTTCTCTCGAAGTGATAAGTGAAGAAAGGATGTTTATAAGAAATTATAGGATATGTGAATCTGTAAAAATGAATAAAATATCATTCAATTATATATTTCACAACTCGTAATCTTTTTTTATCATGAATGGTTATAAATTGATTCAATTTTGTCAGCCCATCGATCATGAAATATATCACATTCTCCATAATCAAGATACGCATAAACCCAACAACAATGTTCATAGGGTAAACAACCCACTTCTAATTTGTAAATGAACGTGGTTGATTCCAACTAGAACGCTTGACAGGTTGGCATGTCTAATGATAAAGGAAAAATTTAAAAATTCCCCATATCAAACATGGATAGAATAATCAAAGATGCATGTCATACAACATAATCATGGTCCATAGGTGCACTACCGACTAGGATCTATAGAAATACCACATCATGTATTTAATTACCTTTAAGGGAAAAAATTTCATTCTAATTCCACAAAATTACCTCTTAGGAGAATACCTAGTTAGTAATAGTCTCCCAAATATAAATAGTAAGTCTAATTAAAGTAAATTCATCAAAGTTTTGTTGTTTCAAAAGAATAATCATTATTAGAATGAATTTCATTTGAGAACTATCCAAGGAATCCTTTTACAATAATTCCTAATCACTTAAATTCATCTGTTAAAATAGATTCATCAAATTACACAATTCCAAGGAATTTTTTAGGTCTTGATTTGGAGGTTTTTTGCTTAGAAATTTTGTGAAGACATTCCATTTACCTAGGGTGTTAAAAATTTCAAAAATGAAATATTTCCTATATTCCACCCCACACCTTGGTAGAGAGATTTAAATATTATTGAGAGAATATATAAATCATGTTATTTATTAATAAAAAAGGTAATACTTTCTCTAAAAAGATTAGGATGAAAACAATTATGTGTCTGAATAAAAACCTCATATACACGGTTATGGGTCTGATAATTATTATCTTGTGATATATGGTGATGTGTGTTTTATTCAAGGACATTATCCCCATGCATAAAAATACAATCCAAAACTAAACCCAATGATTTAGAAAAGATCACATTGCCCTGCCTAGCATCTGGAAGTGTCAAAACCAGTGTAGTATTTATGTAACATCCCAGGTAAATAAAGAATAAATAATTTTCATAATTATTAATATTTAAAAATTAAATATTAATTTTATTTTAAAGGGGTTGCTATGTTCGATAGCGTACCCGATACGCAACGATGAGTTTCTTTGAAACTTACATAGCACACTAGAAATAAAATAATATTATTTTAAATGTTATTTAACAAGTAGCTGTTGTACTGGCGGGAATGGATAGAAATAACTAAAATATGATTAGATATGTTTTTAAATGTTTATACATTTACCCAATAAAAGATAAAGGCTTAAAATACAGAAAGAGTTCAATTTTAGGCATATATACTTTAATTTTCACTAAAGGTTCACTTATCACCTTTTAATGGTGAACCGTCTTTAAATATAGTTTTGATCACTCTTATACATTCTTTTGGACCAAATAAAACTCTTATTAAGAATCGGGACATCAAATTTTACTTTGTGTAATTTTTTGGTATTTTTCCGATAAAGTTCATTTTGTAATGAATAGTGTAAAATGTTGTGTTTTAATTCAAAACCTATTTTTAATCTAATTTATTTATATGATTAGATTATATTTTGATTTGGTTTTAAAGTGAAATTAGAAAATATTTTTACCATTAAATTCAACAGTGGTCGTTGGAATCAATTTCACTTTGAAATCGGACTTAAACTAGTGTCAATCTTTTGATGCTTATTGTTTCATAAAAACACGCTATTTGTCATGACAGCGGGAATTAATTATTAAATTAATTAATTTGACTTATATGTTTTGAATTTTGTAAAATGCACTTCATTTTTGAATTCGGAATATCAAATATAGCTTAGGGTGAATTTTTGGTAATTTTCTGAAAAACTTCAATTTTTGATGAATAGTGAAACCACTAAGTGGTAATCAAGAAAACTGATTTTTCAGTTAAATGAAAGTTTACCACTAATGTGTATTGAATTTTTAAAATCCTACATACATTGTTGTCATTAAGAAGTAAAATTTGGTTCAATGAGATTAAAATAATTTTTTGGTGAATAGTAACTTTTTTTCATTAATCGCGATTAGAGGTAATTAGTGTAGTTTAAGGTAAAAATGGTATTATAAGAATGTGAAAACACCATGACACTTGTACTACACCTATTGGGTGAGTCATGGCCGACCAAGACAAGCCATGGGCCAACTTGGGGACCCCATGGAGCCACTTTAGTTGGAAAATGACATTAATATATTTTTATTTAATGTTAAAGTGAAAATGACACTAACATAAATTGTTTTACTAATGGAATTTTTGAGTGAGGTTATACAAGTCCAAAATTTGATTATAAATAGTCATTGGAAAGCTAAAAAGATTTCCTACATCATAGTATTATTTTTATAATTTTTAGACATAAAATAAATTAAATTATATATGACATAATAATGATGCAGTGATGACACCATTATTTGACGATTTAAATAAAATGGAAAGATAATGAAAAATATAATACCTACACATGGCCAAAACAAATTGGATGAGTGGATTTAGAACCCTTATCACCTTATACACGATTTATATCAATGTGGGACCTTTTAAAACCGAAACACATTTTCAAATAAAGTAATATTTCTTTACTTTCCAAAAGTGCCCCTCCTCTCCTCTTATAAAAGGCCCCCACCTCTATCCCATTTCACACACTTCTCAAGCCTTTGTCTCGGCCAAACCCTGCCCAATTACTCTCTCCACATCCCTCTCCTCATCCTAGAGGATTCCCTTTGAGCAGAATCCTTGCAAAGGAAGCCTTTAGGCTCAAATCAAAATGGAGTTACACTTTTAAAGGTAATTTATTCTCTCTTGTTCATTTGTTTTATTTTGCTTCTCCAACCCTATAATATCTTTTTATTTACTTATTTTGTGACAACACCAGTATCTTCAATATACTAGGATGTTGTTATAATATTTATTTGAGATACACTCACACACAACTACATCAAATGGTTAAAGAACATACGGTTTCCGTGGATGGCAGAATTCTGCCTCCCAAAACGATGATTGTTCAATACTCATTTAACACCTTAAAGGGTGGCCATTATGATGTCACTATTTTTATATATGATATATAATATGTTTATGTTTTCTTTAAGCTACTGTATTTATCATTTTTGGCATACCTTTATGGTTTCCATTATGGGTAAACGCGATATCTTCATTTAAGGAAGTGCGGACTATCGCCCCCTCAAAGTGATGTGATTCGTTAATGCCATATGTGGGACGTGTAAAGGATGGATTTAAAGTTATTATATATGATGTTATACTTTAATTATAATATGCCTCTATATCATTATTATTTCTTTCCATTAAATTATGAGATAGAAATGAAAGTAGCGTTCATGCGTACGTACGGCTTACCGTCTCCATGAACGGTGCATTTCATTTCTTATCCCCAAATGTAATGTACTATTAAAATTACATGTATATAATGTATATATATAATTAATGATATATCTAAATGATGAATATAATTCTGGAATTAAAATATACATACCTCTCATTTAGTTTTAATTCCACTAATATGACAAAGAAATGAAAGTAGCGTTCATGCGTACGTACGGCTTACAGTCTCCATGAACGGTGCATTTCATTTATTGCCTCTAAATGATTATGTAATATTATAAATACATGTATATGCTGGATATATATGATACATATTATATCCAAATCGGGAATTTCATTCTGGATATAAAGAACTTTTGACCACATGAACAACATGTAATTGTAAGAAGTCAACTTTCGACTTAAGAACCAAATATTGACAAAACAAACATTATTAACTTAAATGGTTACATAATGTTTATAACATGGCAATAAGTGATATAAAAAGAATAATGAACTTTAAAAAGGTTCTTAATCAAGTATAAATTAACTAATGTTTATTATTCAGGACGTTAAAGAACGATCGAGTCAAGTCGGATACGAGGTAAGGGAATTTCTTAACCCAATTTCCATTCTTTGGGTTAATCTTCTACTTTCCAATTATGTCATGATATTATTATGTATTATCTTGTATTTTTACTTTCTTTATGTGTACCTATAGTGAATACACATAATAGATCTATTTTATTTTAAAAATTATCTTTTAAGGACTTCGTCTCAATCTCCTTTCATTGAGGCATATTTCGTTTTATACACAACTTTCTTTTGTACGGTGTATAAACCCTTTGACTTTTACTTTTATACAAAAGGAATCTTTTCCTACGAAGCGTTTTACTAAACGAAAAAAAGGAATGTTTTTTTAACGTACGCGGTGACAACGACTTTTTCCGCCGCCGCGAGTATTATTTTGGTCTTTGGCTTCCTCAACAAGCCGTAATGTCTTTAAAATAAAATAAATACCATATACTCTTTTAAGTATTTTGGTATTGAAAATGGTTTTGATAAAGGATTCTATTATGTCAATATATTTATGATATATTGTGATTGAAATGAGGAAATGTTATCTATCATTTATATTGGTTTTATGTTTTATGATTTTATATTGGTACTTGGACATTTTAACGGGTGGTTACGTTATAAACCATATGACGGGTGGTGCCATGAATACCAGGACGGGTGGTTACGTTATAACCTCCAATGCATTGGGTATGGAAGTCGGCCGTATGGCTATTCCATTAAGTATGTATGGAAATTGGCCGTAAGGCTATTCCATTAAGTGATATGTGTGGAAGTCAACCGTATGGTTATTCCACTTAAGTATGTTTATGTCCCAAGTTACCTTTATATATTCTATGTGTTCTTTATATGGGTTTTATGGTAATCCTTTGGTTACAAAAATGTAAGTAATGATACTTTATTCAGTGAAGATTTTTTTTACTACTTCATGAAGGTGAAGGTATTACTTTGACAAAGTATACATGGTTTACTTGATGTTTGAAAAACTAACAGTTTTCATTCTTTTTGTATCCCTTACTGAGCTTTTTATGCTCACCCCAAGTTTTTCGAAATGTTTTTCACAGGACTTAAAGTGGAATAAGGTCAAGGATGGGATCAAGGGAATTTCATACTATCTAAAACATGGAACTAGACATGTTTCTTTTTAAGAGTTTTTATTTTATGGAGACTTAGTATAAGTGTCTACTTTGTAATCTTTTAAGATGTAATAGTTATGTTCTAATTATCTAAAACTCTAAACCTGAAAAGATCCTCAATGTGAAATATTCATTTAATTATATATTAAGTAAGGTTTAAGGCTGGGGCCTTATAGTTGGTATCAAAGGTCGGTTTAGACAACTTTAGGAGTTAGAAAAGTGTTAAATTATAATATGATTGAAATGATATAGCGTTTACGGATTACCATGTTGCTTCGCCTAAGATATTTCTGTGTTCAGAATGGTTTTCCGTAGAGGAAACAAAGCAGCTATGTTGGGACGACATCAAGAGAAAGATAACCTTCCAAATCAGCAACCTGAGATGGTCAGAATCGGAACTGAACAGTTTGTTGCAGTGATGGCACAGTTGACTCAGGCTATAAATGGTGGTGGTATCCATGCACGAGATCAGCCAGATCAACCGTAGAGGAACATGTGAGTGGTGGGACTTTTCATGAGGCAACATCCCCCATCATTCAGAGGATCATCTGACCCTGTGCAAGCTGAAGGGTGGATTAAAGCACTGGAGAAGATTTTTGATGTCATGGGGTGTTCAGAACATCAAAATGTTAGTCTTGTTGTTTACCGTTTTGAAGGTGAAGCTGATCAGTGGTGGTCGATGGTGAAAAATATAAGGGATAGTGATGAGATTGAGGATCTTAACTGGGACGAATTCAAAGGTATGTTTCTTGAGAAATATTTTCCTAAGGTGGTTCATCTTAGGATGGAAAAACAGTTCCTAGAATTGAGGCAGGAGGATGATTCAGTGGCTACTTATGAAGAAAAGTTCACTCGATTTGCAAGGTATGCTCCAAACTTATACGAGATCTTGATAGTAATAAAAACCGTTTTTACTCAGGGTTAAATCCAAAGTATCGAAGGGATTTAGCTTCTCGTGAGTTCAAAAGTTATGAAAAACGTGTTCGATGTGCGGAGAAGGTGGAAATGGAGTTTGCCGATGATCAGGTGTTCTATGACAAACAACAGAATAAGAGGTCTAGTTGGCAGGAAAAGGGGAAGAATTCATCAAAGAAGCAAGGAGGTAAGAAAACCAAATATCCATCCTGTGAGAAGTGTGGTAAAATGCATCCTGGAGAATGTTTATCCAAGTCTGGTAAGTGCTTTCGGTGTGGAAAGTCTGGTCATATTGCTCGTAACTGTAAAGAAGATGATCAAGCAGGAAATGAAAAGCCAACAGTAAGATGTTTTAAGTGTAATGAAATGGGTCATTATGCAAACGAGTGTCCAACGAAGAACTCAACTGGGAGAAAGCAGTTAAACTACAAGCAAAATGGGGTGGTAAAATCATTTGCAACAACTTCAGCAGATGTTGGGCCATCGAATGAAGTGGTATCAGCTCCAGGGAGCTCAGTATTTTTCGAAGATTGACTTGAGGTCGGGGTACCATCAGTTGAAAGTAAAAGAAGCATATGTTCCGAAGACTGCGTTCCGTACTAGATATGGCCATTATGAATTTCTAGTTATGCCTTTTGGGTTAACCAATGCACCTGCTGTATTCATGGACCTTATGAATAAAATTTTCCATGAGTTCTTGGATAAGTTTGTGTTTGTGTTTTGAGGTTTGTGAAGAGGTTATGTGTGCCTTGTGATTCACAGTTGATGAATGAGTTGTTTTTTCATCCTGGAAGTACTAAGATGTACAGAGGTCTGCAGGAGTATTACTGGTGGGATGGAATGAAAAGAGACATTGCTGATTTTACTGTGAAGTGTTTGACATGTCAACAGGTTAAAGCAGAGCGGAAGTTACCGAAAGGGATGCTTCAGCCTTTACCAGTGCCAGAGTGGAAATGGGAAAACATATCCATGGACTTTGTTGTGGGATTACCGAGGACATCATGAGGTAATAATGCAATCTGGGTTATTGTTGATCGCTTGACCAAATCTGCTCATTTCCTTTCTATACGATATACTTTCTCTCTTGATCAACTTTCCCGTCTGTATCTTAATGAGATAGTCAGGTTACATGGAGTTCCTCTCTCCATTGTATCGGATCGTGATCCCAGGTTTACTTTTAAATTTTGGAAAGGCCTTCAGAAGTCGTTGGGTACTGAATTAAATTTTAGTACAGATTTTCATCCTCAATCAGATGGGCAGTCAGAACGAACAATTCAGACATTGGAGGATATTCTACGAGCTTGTTCTATGGATTATCAGGGAAGTTGGGACCAACATATTTCTTTGGTTGAGTTTTCTTATAATAACAGTTTTCATTCCAGTACACAGATGGCACCATTTGAGGCATTATATGATAAGCGGTGTCGAACTCTAGCATTTTGGAATGAAGTGGGTGAAAGGAAGTTGATGGGACCAGAATTGGTAGAAAATATGACAGAAAAAGTTCAGCTGATTCAGAAAACACATGAGAACAGCTCAGAGCAGGGAGAAGAGTTATGCGGATAACTGGAGGAAGGATCTATCTTTTGAGGTAGGTGATCATGTTTTTCTCAAGGTTTCTCCTTGGAAAAGTGTGATGAGATTTGGTAAGAAAGGAAAGTTGAGTGAAAGGTTCATTGGACCATACGAAATTCTGGAAAGAGTTGGATCATTTGCATACCGAGTGGCTTTACCTCCGAGTTTATCTCAGGTACACAATGTTTTTCACGTTTCGATGTTGAGAAAGTATATGCCAGATCCATCTCATGTTTTGAGTCCAGAGGTAGTTCAACTGGAAGAGAACCTATCTTATGAGGAACAACCGGTCCAGATTCTTGACCACAGGGAGCATGTGTTACGGAATAAGGTGATTCATCAGGTAAAGGTTTTGTGGAAAAACCATGTGATTGAAGAGGCAACATGGGAATCTGAAAATGCTATGAGGGATAAATACCCCCACTTATTTTGATAAGTGAATAAAATTGCGAGGACGCAATTCCCAAAAGGGGGGAAGGATGTAACATCCCAGGTAAATAAAGAATAAATAATTTTCATAATTATTAATATTTACAAATTAAATATTAATTTTATTTTAAAGGGGTTGCTATGTTCGATAGCGTACCCGATACGCAACGATGAGTTTCTTTGAAACTTACGTAGCACACTAGTAATAAAATAATATTATTTTAAATGTTAGTTAACAAGTATCCGTTGTACTGGCGGGAATGGATAGAAATAACTAAAATATGATTAGATATGTTTTTAAATGTTTATACATTTACCCAATAAAAGATAAAGGCTTAAAATACAGAAAGAGTTCAATTTTAGGCATATATACTTTAATTTTCACTAAAGGTTCACTTATCACCTTTTAATGGTGAACCGTCATTAAATATAGTTTTGATCGCTCTTATACATTCTTTTGGACCAAATAAAACTCTTATTAAGAATCGGGACATCAAATTTTACTTTGTGTAATTTTTTGGTATTTTTCTGATAATGTTCATTTTTTAATGAATAGTGTAAAATGTTGTGTTTTAATTCAAAACCTCTTTTTAATCTAATTCATTTATATGATTAGATTATCTTTTGATTTGGTTTTAAAGTGAAATTAGAAAATATTTTTACCATTAAATTCAACAGTGGTCGTTGGAATCAATTTCACTTTGAAATCGGACTTAAACTAGTGTCAATCTTTTGATGCTTATTGTTTCATAAAAACACGCTATTTGTCATGACAGCGGGAATTAATTATTAAATTAATTAATTTGACTTATATGTTTTGAGTTTTGTAAAATGGACTTCATTTTTGAATTCGGAATATCAAATATAGCTTAGGGTGAATTTTTGGTAATTTTCTGAAAAACTTCAATTTTTGATGAATAGTGAAACCACTATGTGGTAATCAAGCAAACTGATTTTTCAGTTAAATGAAAGTTTACCACTAATGTGTATTGAATTTTGAAAATCCGACATACATGGTTGTCATTAAGAAGTTAAATGTGGTTCAATGAGATTAAAATAATTTTTTGGTGAATAGTAACTTTTTTTCATTAATCGCGATTAGAGGTAATTAGTGTAGTTTAAGGTAAAAATGGTATTATAAGAATGTGAAAACACCATGACACTTGTACTACACCTATTGGGTGAGTAATGGCCGACCAAGACAAGCCATGGGCCAACTTGGGGACCCCATGGAGCCACTTTAGTTGGAAAATGACATTAATATATTTTTATTTAATGTTAAAGTGAAAATGACACTAACATAAATTGTTTTACTAATGGAATTTTTGAGTGAGGTTATACAAGTCCAAAATTTGATTATAAATAGTCATTGGAAAGCTAAAAAGATTTCCTACATCATAGTATTATTTTTATAATTTTTAGACATAAAATAAATTAAATTATATATGACATAATAATGATGCAGTGATGACACCATTATTTGAAGATTTAAATAAAATGGAAAGATAATGAAAAATATAATACCTACACATGGCCAAAACAAATTGGATGAGTGGATTTAGAACCCTTATCACCTTATACACGATTTATATCAATTTGGGACCTTTTAAAACCGAAACACATTTTCAAATAAAGTAATATTTCTTTACTTTCCAAAAGTGCCCCTCCTCTCCTCTTATAAAAGGCCCCCACCTCTATCCCATTTCACACACTTCTCAAGCCTTTGTCTCGGCCAAACCCTGACCAATTACTCTCTCCACATCCCTCTCCTCATCCTAGAGGATTCCCTTTGAGCAGAATCCTTGCAAAGGAAGCCTTTAGGCTCAAATCTAAATGGAGTTACACTTTTAAAGGTAATTTATTCTCTCTTGTTCATTTGTTTTATTTTGCTTCTCCAACCCTATAATCTCTTTTTATTTACTTATTTTGTGACAACACCAGTATCTTCAATATACTAGGATGTTGTTATAATATTTATTTGAGCTACACTCACACACAACTACATCAAATGGTTAAAGAACATACGGTTTCCGTGGATGGCAGAATTCTGCCTCCCGAAACGATGATTGTTCAATACTCATTTAACACCTTAAAGGGTGGACATTATGATGTCACTATTTTTATATATGATATATAATATGTTTATGTTTTCTTTAAGCTACTGTATTTATCATTTTTGGCATACCTTTATGGTTTCCATTATGGGTAAACGCGATATCTTCATTTAAGGAAGTGCGGACTATCGCCCCCTCAAAGTGATGTGATTCGTTAATGCCATATGTGGGACGTGTAAAGGATGGATTTAAAGTTATTATATATGATGTTATACTTTAATTATAATATGCCTCTATATCATTATTATTTCTTTCCATTAAATTATGAGATAGAAATGAAAGTAGCGTTCATGCGTACGTACGGCTTACCGTCTCCATGAACGGTGCATTTCATTTCTTATCCCCAAATGTAATGTACTATTAAAATTACATGTATATAATGTATATATATAATTAATGATATATCTAAATGATGAATATAATTCTGGAATTAAAATATACATACCTCTCATTTAGTTTTAATTCCACTAATATGACAAAGAAATGAAAGTAGCGTTCATGCGTACGTACGGCTTACAGTCTCCATGAACGGTGCATTTCATTTATTACCTCTAAATGATTATGTAATATTATAAATACATGTATATGCTGGATATATATGATACATATTATATCCAAATCGGGAATTTCATTCTGGATATAAAGAACTTTTGACCACATGAACAACATGTAATTGTAAGAAGTCAACTTTCGACTTAAGAACCAAATATTGACAAAACAAACATTATTAACTTAAATGGTTACATAATGTTTATAACATGGCAATAAGTGATATAAAAAGAATAATGAACTTTAAAAAGGTTCTTAATCAAGTATAAATTAACTAATGTTTATTATTCAGGACGTTAAAGAACGATCGAGTCAAGTCGGATACGAGGTAAGGGAATTTCTTAACCCAATTTCCATTCTTTGGGTTAATCTTCTACATTCCAATTATGTCATGATATTATTATGTATTATCTTGTATTTTTACTTTCTTTATGTGTACCTATAGTGAATACACATAATAGATCTATTTTATTTTAAAAATTATCTTTTAAGGACTTCGTCTCAATCTCCTTTCATTGAGGCATATTTCGTTTTATACACAACTTTCTTTTATACGGTGTATAAACCCTTTGACTTTTACTTTTATACAAAAGGAATCTTATCCTACGAAGCGTTTTACTAAACGAAAAAAAGGAATGTTTTTTTAACGTACGCGGTGACAACGACTTTTTCCGCCGCCGCGAGTATTATTTTGGTCTTTGGCTTCCTCAACAAGCCGTAATGTCTTTAAAATAAAATAAATACCATATACTCTTTTAAGTATTTTGGTATTGAAAATGGTTTTGATAAAGGATTCTATTATGTCAATATATTTATGATATATTGTGATTGAAATGAGGAAATGTTATCTATCATTTATATTGGTTTTATGTTTTATGATTTTATATTGGTACTTGGACATTTTAACGGGTGGTTACGTTATAAACCATATGACGGGTGGTGCCATGAATACCAGGACGGGTGGTTACGTTATAACCTCCAATGCATTGGGTATGGAAGTCGGCCGTATGGCTATTCCATTAAGTATGTATGGAAATTGGCCGTAAGGCTATTCCATTAAGTGATATGTGTGGAAGTCAACCGTATGGTTATTCCACTTAAGTATGTTTATGTCCCAAGTTACCTTTATATATTCTATGTGTTCCTTATATGGGTTTTATGGTAATCCTTTGGTTACAAAAATGTAAGTAATGATACTTTATTCAGTGAAGATTTTTTTTACTACTTCATGAAGGTGAAGGTATTACTTTGACAAAGTATACATGGTTTACTTGATGTTTGAAAAACTAACAGTTTTCATTCTTTTTGTATCCCTTACTGAGCTTTTTATGCTCACCCCAAGTTTTTCGAAATGTTTTTCACAGGACTTAAAGTGGAATAAGGTCAAGGATGGGATCAAGGGAATTTCATACTATCTAAAACATGGAACTAGACATGTTTCTTTTTAAGAGTTTTTATTTTATGGAGACTTAGTAGAAGTGTCTACTTTGTAATCTTTTAAGATGTAATAGTTATGTTCTAATTCTCTAAAACTCTAAACCTGAAAAGATCCTCAATGTGAAATATTCATTTAATTATATATTAAGTAAGGTTTAAGGCTGGGGCCTTATAGTTGGTATCAAAGGTCGGTTTAGACAACTTTAGGAGTTAGAAAAGTGTTAAATTATAATATGATTGAAATGATATAGCGTTTACGGATTACCATGATGCTTCGCCTAAGATATTTCTGTGTTCAGAATGGTTTTCCGTAGAGGAAACAAAGCAGCTATGTTGGGACGACATCAGGAGAAAGATAACCTTCCAAATCAGCAACCTGAGATGGTCAGAATCGGAACTGAACAGTTTGTTGCAGTGATGGCACAGTTGACTCAGGCTATAAATGGTGGTGGTATCCATGCACGAGATCAGCCAGATCAACCGTAGAGGAACATGTGAGTGGTGGGACATTTCATGAGGCAACATCCCCCATCATTCAGAGGATCATCTGACCCTGTGCAAGCTGAAGGGTGGATTAAAGCACTGGAGAAGATTTTTGATGTCATGGGGTGTTCAGAACATCAAAATGTTAGTCTTGTTGTTTACCGTTTTGAAGGTGAAGCTGATCAGTGGTGGTCGATGGTGAAAAATATAAGGGATAGTGATGAGATTGAGGATCTTAACTGGGACGAATTCAAAGGTATGTTTCTTGAGAAATATTTTCCTAAGGTGGTTCATCTTAGGATGGAAAAACAGTTCCTAGAATTGAGGCAGGAGGATGATTCAGTGGCTACTTATGAAGAAAAGTTCACTCGATTTGCAAGGTATGCTCCAAACTTATACGAGATCTTGATAGTAATAAAAACCGTTTTTACGCAGGGTTAAATCCAAAGTATCGAAGGGATTTAGCTTCTCGTGAGTTCAAAAGTTATGAAAAACGTGTTCGATGTGCGGAGAAGGTGGAAATGGAGTTTGCCGATGATCAGGTGTTCTATGACAAACAACAGAATAAGAGGTCTAGTTGGCAGGAAAAGGGGAAGAATTCATCAAAGAAGCAAGGAGGTAAGAAAACCAAATATCCATCCTGTGAGAAGTGTGGTAAAATGCATCCTGGAGAATGTTTATCCAAGTCTGGTAAGTGCTTTCGGTGTGGAAAGTCTGGTCATATTGCTCGTAACTGTAAAGAAGATGATCATGCAGGAAATGAAAAGCCAACAGTAAGATGTTTTAAGTGTAATGAAATGGGTCATTATGCAAACGAGTGTCCAACGAAGAACTCAACTGGGAGAAAGCAGTTAAACTACAAGCAAAATGGGGTGGTAAAATCATTTGCAACAACTTCAGCAGATGTTGGGCCATCGAATGAAGTGGTATCAGCTCCAGGGAGCTCAGTATTTTTCGAAGATTGACTTGAGGTCGGGGTACCATCAGTTGAAAGTAAAAGAAGCATATGTTCCGAAGACTGCGTTCCGTACTAGATATGGCCATTATGAATTTCTAGTTATGCCTTTTGGGTTAACCAATGCACCTGCTGTATTCATGGACCTTATGAATAAAATTTTCCATGAGTTCTTGGATAAGTTTGTGTTTGTGTTTTGAGGTTTGTGAAGAGGTTATGTGTGCCTTGTGATTCACAGTTGATGAATGAGTTTTTTTTTCATCCTGGCAGTACTAAGATGTACAGAGGTCTGCAGGAGTATTACTGGTGGGATGGAATGAAAAGAGACATTGCTGATTTTACTGTGAAGTGTTTGACATGTCAACAGGTTAAAGCAGAGCGGAAGTTACCGAAAGGGATGCTTCAGCCTTTACTAGTGCCAGAGTGGAAATGGGAAAACATATCCATGGACTTTGTTGTGGGATTACCGAGGACATCATGAGGTAATAATGCAATCTGGGTTATTGTTGATCGCTTGACCAAATCTGCTCATTTCCTTTCTATACGATATACTTTCTCTCTTGATCAACTTTCCCGTCTGTATCTTAATGAGATAGTCAGGTTACATGGAGTTCCTCTCTCCATTGTATCGGATCGTGATCCCAGGTTTACTTTTAAATTTTGGAAAGGCCTTCAGAAGTCGTTGGGTACTGAATTAAATTTTAGTACAGATTTTCATCCTCAATCAGATGGGCAGTCAGAACGAACAATTCAGACATTGGAGGATATGCTACGAGCTTGTTCTATGGATTATCAGGGAAGTTGGGACCAACATATTTCTTTGGTTGAGTTTTCTTATAATAACAGTTTTCATTCCAGTACACAGATGGCACCATTTGAGGCATTATATGATAAGCGGTGTCGAACTCTAGCATTTTGGAATGAAGTGGGTGAAAGGAAGTTGATGGGACCAGAATTGGTAGAAGAGATGACAGAAAAAGTTCAGCTGATTCAGAAAACACATGAGAACAGCTCAGAGCAGGGAGAAGAGTTATGCGGATAACTGGAGGAAGGATCTATCTTTTGAGGTAGGTGATCATGTTTTTCTCAAGGTTTCTCCTTGGAAAAGTGTGATGAGATTTGGTAAGAAAGGAAAGTTGAGTGAAAGGTTCATTGGACCATACGAAATTCTGGAAAGAGTTGGATCAGTTGCATACCGAGTGGCTTTACCTCCGAGTTTATCTCAGGTACACAATGTTTTTCACGTTTCGATGTTGAGAAAGTATATGCCAGATCCATCTCATGTTTTGAGTCCAGAGGTAGTTCAACTGGAAGAGAACCTATCTTATGAGGAACAACCGGTCCAGATTCTTGACCACAGGGAGCATGTGTTACGGAATAAGGTGATTCATCAGGTAAAGGTTTTGTGGAAAGACCATGTGATTGAAGAGGCAACATGGGAATCTGAAAATGCTATGAGGGATAAATACCCCCACTTATTTTGATAAGTGAATAAAATTGCGAGGACGCAATTCCCAAAAGGGGGGAAGGATGTAACATCCCAGGTAAATAAAGAATAAATAATTTTCATAATTATTAATATTTACAAATTAAATATTAATTTTATTTTAAAGGGGTTGCTATGTTCGATAGCGTACCCGATACGCAACGATGAGTTTCTTTGAAACTTACGTAGCACACTAGTAATAAAATAATATTATTTTAAATGTTAGTTAAAAAGTATCCGTTGTACTGGCGGGAATGGATAGAAATAACTAAAATATGATTAGATATGTTTTTAAATGTTTATACATTTACCCAATAAAAGATAAAGGCTTAAAATACAGAAAGAGTTCAATTTTAGGCATATATACTTTAATTTTCACTAAAGGTTCACTTATCACCTTTTAATGGTGAACCGTCATTAAATATAGTTTTGATCACTCTTATACATTCTTTTGGACCAAATAAAACTCTTATTAAGAATCGGGACATCAAATTTTACTTTGTGTAATTTTTTGGTATTTTTCTGATAATGTTCATTTTTTAATGAATAGTGTAAAATGTTGTGTTTTAATTCAAAACCTCTTTTTAATCTAATTCATTTATATGATTAGATTATCTTTTGATTTGGTTTTAAAGTGAAATTAGAAAATATTTTTACCATTAAATTCAACAGTGGTCGTTGGAATCAATTTCACTTTGAAATCGGACTTAAACTAGTGTCAATCTTTTGATGCTTATTGTTTCATAAAAACACGCTATTTGTCATGACAGCGGGAATTAATTATTAAATTAATTAATTTGACTTATATGTTTTGAGTTTTGTAAAATGGACTTCATTTTTGAATTCGGAATATCAAATATAGCTTAGGGTGAATTTTTGGTAATTTTCTGAAAAACTTCAATTTTTGATGAATAGTGAAACCACTAAGTGGTAATCAAGCAAACTGATTTTTCAGTTAAATGAAAGTTTACCACTAATGTGTATTGAATTTTGAAAATCCGACATACATGGTTGTCATTAAGAAGTTAAATGTGGTTCAATGAGATTAAAATAATTTTTTGGTGAATAGTAACTTTTTTTCCTTAATCGCGATTAGAGGTAATTAGTGTAGTTTAAGGTAAAAATGGTATTATAAGAATGTGAAAACACCATGACACTTGTCCTACACCTATTGGGTGAGTCATGGCCGATCAAGACAAGCCATGGGCCAACTTGGGGACACCATGGAGCCACTTTAGTTGGAAAATGACATTAATATATTTTTATTTAATGTTAAAGTGAAAATGACACTAACATAAATTGTTTTACTAAAAGAATTTTTGAGTAGGGTTATACAAGTCCAAATTTTGATTATAAATAGTCATTGGAAATATAAAAATATTTCCTACATCATTGTATTTTTTTCTATAATTTTTAGGCATTAAATATATTAAATTATATATGACATAATAATGATGCAGCGATGACATCATTGTTTGACGATTTAAATAAAATGGAATGATAATGAAAAATATAAAACCTACACATGGCCAAAACCAATTGTATGAGTGTATTTAGAACCCTTATCACCTTATCCACTAATTATATCAATGTGGGACCTTTTAAAACCGAAACACATTTTCAAATAAAGTAATATTTGTTTACTTTCCAAAAGTGCCCCTCCTCTCCTCTTATAAAAGACCCCCACCTCTACCCCATTTCACACACTTCTCAAGCATTTGGCTCGGCCAACCCCTGCCCAATTACTCTTTCCACATCCCTCTCCTCATCCTAGAGGATTCCCTTTGGGCAGAATCCTTTCAAAGGAAGCCTTTAGGCTCAAATCAAATGGAAGTTACACTTTTAAAGGTAATTTATTCTCTCTTATTCATTTGTTTTATTTTGATTCTCCAACCCTATAAACTCTTTTTATTTACTTATTTTGTAACAACACCAGTATCTTAAATATACTAGGATGTTGTTATAATATTTATTTGAGCTACACTCTCACACAACTACATCAAATGGTTAAAGAACATACGGTTTCCGTGGATGGCGAAATTCTGCCTCCCGAAATAATGATTGTTCAATACTCATTTAACACCGTCAAGGGTGGCCATTATGATGTCACTATTTTTATATATGATATATAATATGTTTATGTTTTATTTAAGCTACTGTATTTTTCATTTTTGGCATACCTTTATGGTTTCCATTATGGGTAAACGTGATATCTTCATTTAAGGAAGTGCGGACTACCACCCCTCAAAGTGATGTGATTCGTTAATGCCATATGTGGGACGTGTAAAGGATGGATTTAAAGTTATTATATATGATGTTATACTGTAATTATAATATACCTCTATATCATTATTATTTCTTTCCATTAAAGTATGAGATAGAAATGAAAGTAGCGTTCATGCGTACGTACGGCTTACCGTCTCTATGAACGGTGCATTTCATTTCTCATCCCCAAATGTAATGTACTATTAAAATTACATGTATATAATGTATATATATAATTAATGATATATCTAAATGATGAATATAATTCTGGAATTAAAATATACATACCTCTCATTTAGTTTTAATTCCACTAATATGACAAAGAAATGAAAGTAGCATTCATGCGTACGTACGGCTTACCGTCTCCATGAACGGTGCATTTCATTTCTTACCTCTAAATGATTATGTAATATTATATATACATGTATATGCTAGATATATATGATACATATTATATCCAAATCGGGAATTTCATTCTGGATATAAATAACTTTTGACCACATGAACAACATGTAATTGTAAGAAGTCAACTTTCGACTTAAGAACCAAATATTGACAAAACAAACATTATTAACTTAAATGGTTACATAATGTTTATAACATGGAAATAAGTGATATAAAAAGAATAATGAAATTTAAAAAGGTTCTTAATCAAGTATAAATTTACTCAAGTTTATTATTCAGGACGTTAAAGAACGATCGAGTCACGTCGGATACGAGGTAAGGGAATTTCATAACCCAATTTCCATTCTTTGGGTTAATCTCCTACTTTCCAATTATGTCATGATTTTATTATGGATTATCTTGTATTTTTACTTTCTTTATGTGTACCGATAGTGAATACACATAATAGATCTATTTTATTTTAAAAATGATCTTTTAAGGACTTCGTCTCAATCTCCTTTCATTGAGGCATATTTCGTTTTATACACAACTTTCTTTTATACGGTGTATAAACCCTTTGACTTTTAATTTTATACAAAAGGAATCTTTTTCTACGAAGCGTTTTACTAAACGAAAAAAAGTAATGTTTTTTAACGTACGTGGTGACAACGACTTTTTCCACCGCCGCGAGTATTATTTTGGTCTTTGGCTTCCTCAACAAGCCGTAATGTTTTTAAAATAAAATAAATACCATATACTATTTTAAGTACTTTGGTATTGAAAATGGTTTTGATAAAGGATTCTATTATGTCAATATATTTATGATATATTTTGATTGAAATGTGGAAATGTTATCTTTCCTTTATATTGGTTTTATGTTTTATGATTTTATATTGGTACTTGGACATTTTAATGGGTGGTTACGTTATAAACCATATGACGGGTGGTGCCGTGAATACCAGGACAGGTGGTTACGTTATAACCTTCAATGAATTGGGTATGGATGTCGGCCGTATGGCTATTCCATTAAGTATGTATGGAAATTGGCCGTAAGGCTATTCCATTAAGTGATATGTGTGGAAGTCAACCGTATGGTTATTCCACTTAAGTATGTTTATGTCCCAAGTTACCTTTATATATTCTATGTGTTCTTTATATGGGTTTTATGGTAATCCTTTGGTTACAAAAATGTAAGTAATGATACTTTATTCAGTGAAGATTGTTTTTACTAATTCATGAAGGTGAAGGTATTACATTGACAAAGTATACATGGTTTACTTGATGTTTGAAAAACTAACAGTTTTCATTCTTTTTGTATCCCTTACTGAGCTTTTTATGCTCACCCCAAGTTTTTTGAAATGTTTTTCACAGGACTTAAAGTGGAATAAGGTCAAGGATGTGATCAAGGGAATTTCATGCTATCGAAAACAAGGAACTAGACATCTTTCTTTTTAAGAGTTTTTATTTTATGGAGACTTAGTAGAAGTGTCTACTTTGTAATCTTTTAAGATGTAATAGTTATGTTCTAATTCTCTAAAACTCTAAACCTGAAAAAATCCTCATTGTGAATTATTCATTTAATTCAATATTAAGTAAGGTTTAAGGCTGGGGCCTTATAATTTATATTACATTTTAGCTCCACATATTTTTTGCACATTTCTAATCTCATGAAAACGTTAATATCATATGAGTTGTAGAAATAATAAGAGAGTCATTCTTGAAAACTCATTTACAAATCAGTTATAATACTGATATAATCCTAAGATTCTTCTTAATCTTGAAAAATATTTGTGGTTGTTACAATTTCATAACTATTTTCACCTTTTTAGGATTAGCTGAGACACCATGGTCTGACACCATGTGTCCAAATAAATTTACTAACTGTATCATTAAAATACATTTCGATGTCTTTGCATAAATTCTATGATTACTCAACTATACAAGAAATGATCTTAATTGACACCCTTTATCCTCCATCGAAATAGTGTAAACTAGGATAGAATCCAAAAAGACCACCATAAATATTTTAATATAATCATAAAAATCAAGTTCATTAAATGCATAACAAGTGAAAAATAATTGGTTAAACCAAAAAGGAATGAAAAGTTACTCATGATGTCCGTACCTATTATAATTGGAAATTATCAGAATTTTAGATTCTTTTATCCTCACTATTGGTAACTAGATCGTTGATTACTCATTGAGAAGAAATTTTAACCTTTTAAACTGATCAAATATATCATAAATACATGGAAACATATATTTTTTCATTTCCATAACTCAACATAATTTTTTTTAATCCACAATAAAGTAAAAATTAACCCTCATTATTTCTAGCTAAGCGAACATATGCCTCTCAAGGATACACAAATGGGAATCAAATTCATTTTTCTATAATATCATCCAGCTGAGAATTCGACTATATAATTTATCATTGTTCCATTTAGTAATAATAAATATATAGTTTTTGAGTATAATTCAATAAATCAATAGAAAACACAACCTCTATTAGTGGTGGAAAAAAAAAGTAGACGAAAGGAAAAATCTCAGAAAACATGACAACAGATGGAGGGATATCACCAATCAATGATTTTAACTCTATATCAAAAGTAGAAAAAATAATATTTTCAACATCTCTAGACAAAATGGTCTCCCTATAATCAAACTATGGTCACATTCTCTAGGATATACATGTAACGCCCCATCGAGTGTAGTAATGGGGCACTATTGAATATTGAAATCAATCTAGAATTCATTAAATTTTTGTCAAACCATCAAAAAATGATGTATAGGTGATTCAGGTCATGAAATAGAAAAAAATAAGAAAACTGAACATTGGACACAGAGAAAAAAAGAGGTACTATATAGACTAGGATGACTATTCATTTCATGGGGGATTGTATTATCCATCAAAAAATGAAAATATTTATAGAAAGAGATTGCAGATTAATGAAGTTAGTTGAAATAAATGAAAGAGATTCACCACAATAACATAAAGAAATAACCGATCATGAAGATATAGTGATGGTACCTCTCACTATTGTTGGACCCTTATCTTCATCATATAGAGAATCATTCACTATCAGAAGAATCCTTGACCCAAATTCCTATGGTTTGAAACCATTTTGTTCAGGAAGTATATGATTGAACAATAATTTAATTAGGCGACAATGATAATGTGACACTACAAAGAGTGGTATAAACCTGGTTGAATTTATTTTGGTGACTCGATCATTATCAAGAGCCACAAAGATTAGGTCCCTTAGTGAAAATTATCATTATATTACCTAGATTTCCACAATGGTGGAAAAATAAATTCATATTCCATGAATGGAAGGAGATAAAGAATAAACCAACTATCTAGAACCACTACATTATTCATCAAGATTCATTTTTCCTTTAACAGATCATGAACTCCTGTTGGGAGAAAATAAATCTCCTTTCAACCATGACATTTCATCTAGGTCCATTTCGAACAACAAATATCTATTGAGATCATAAGCATTTGAGGGATACAAGGGAGATAAAAAACTGAGAATTTATATTTTATTGATGTTGCAACAGAATGCATTGGTTCTTCATCCTCTCATTTGATATTACCTTGGTGAAACAATTTAATAGAAATGTGAAATTATTTACATAATCTATGAAAAAAATTTCAGCATTTAAATGTTTGAAAAACTTTACATCCATGGCCAACACCAGTGAATCATTATAGAACTTGTCAGTGAAAAGATCCTTCATGTATTTACAATATATTTCCTGATGCCTCTTCTCCATCACCATCTTGTCCCTCTATAACTAGATTTTTTTCTGTATAAAGGTTGAATATTTAGACATTATTTCTTTATGTGCCTCAATGAACTCAAAGAAAGTCTCTATTTATCTCAACCATTACACAGCCTATTAAATATAATTTTATATATTGAATTATAATGTCCTTCAGAAAAGTTAATCTTGAGAAAATTTTAAGAGATCATAATTTTGAGGTAACATAACTATAATATGAAAATGAACCATTGGTGGTTCATGTACCAAATCATGGATTTCATACACAGTAAATGTAACAAGACATGGGTAAATAGTAGTTTATTCTCATTGATTTTATTTAATAGATTCTTCCTTGATCCAATTACCATGTATTCTCAAAGGCATGATATTATCCATAATTTTTAGAAAATATTTATATCTTGAGATAAAAAATAATATAGAGTAATAAGGGAAGTAAATCCAAATAGATAGATATATAATATTTGTATTTCAAAGTATCCAAAACAAAATAAAATATAATCATAATTTTTATCCTGAATGATTCTTTCCCAAACCAGCACTAGTGACTTAAGGATGATTCTGATGAAATTTTTTCAGAAACTCAATCACATGTACCTCCTCTGTCTTCAAATGATTACACAACTATATACAAACATCAATACATGATGCATAACCTTCCACTTTCATAAAACTTTTTGATGAACCAATTTGGGTACCTTGGTAACCTAATAATTGAGTCGTACCAGAAATATCCTGAAGGTAATTCCCAACCCCCATGAGTTGGGGATTAACTCATTGTATCATACAATATGAAACAATAATGAATTTCACATAAACACAATAGTAGAATGATAAAACACACAGTATTCTTGTAATGACATGGAAAATTCAAGGAAATTTTTTTCTTCATTTTTTTGGAATATTACTAATCTACAGTTTCTGACGGTGCATGATTCCGAGGCTCGGTGTGCCCAGAATCAATTTCTGATGTTTAGTTCAGGTACGTTCGGTAAACGTACTTGTGGGTGTTTCTATCATTTAACACTATGTTAGAAATAGAAATTTGAGGGCACCAATGAACTCACAGTGCCAGTAATCACGTGAGGGGACCTTTACAACAGTTATGTTTTATGCAGGTTGAATGTTAAAATTTGGGGATTCGTGGAAAAATAAGTAAAATTGTTGAATTGTACAATTTTACGTAAGAGGTGGTTTTTTTCTCCAAATAGGAGTTAGGGTGGGGACCACAACACACATAACCTCCCATGAGAATATTTAGTGTGGTGGGTCCCACACGAACACCAACCCTTTCACCTCCCCTCAACTCTCTATAACTTGTCATAAGTTTTGACACCTCCCCTCATTAATGTTGGTGCCTATCCACCTCCCTCCTCTCACGAATATGCCAACTCTTGAGATTAATTAATGACACATAATTAATATAGTTATGAATTAATTTTAAATGGATGGCATGTTTATAATTTTGTAATAGCCTATTATTTCATTTTCTTGGAAAATATTCTAAGGGTCTTTGAAGAAACTGTAGTTCGATCTTTATTCTTCCTCTCCAGGGAAGAACATGAGGAACACAGCCTCCTTCCTCCACTTCATCAACTGGGGCGAGAAAGGAGGAGATACCACAAAGAATTATACCAACATTCCTCTTCATCAAACATTGAAGGAACCACACCATCATTAGTGATGCCCAACCACTGCGACGCTTGTCATCCATGGATCATCGACGAACGAACTGTAAATCGAGTTAGGGGCTTGTATAATTTTAATGGTAGAGACTTGTAGAGATGGACGATACCCGGAGTTGGAACACTTGGCGAGACATACACAGAGCGAATGGATGGATCTGAGGTGATGATAAGGCCATCTGTACCCACCCTTCAGGTGGGATTCCGAGAGGACAACACAGTAGTTGTTGTTTTACATTACTACAGTTGTACTAACTTTTTAGTTGTATTGTACTTATTGTTGGGCTGGTATTTCTAGCCCCTTTTCTTTCAGCACTTACTTTTGTATCATTTTTACTTATTCCTTACATCAGTTGTGTACTCGGTTGTGTTTGTTTACTTTTACAATGGTAATTCATTCCCAGTATAAGGATTTTTTCCTTTGCTTCTAGTCGCCAGCCCCAGGCCTATGGAAGGTGGGCTTGAGGTAGTAACAATACGGGTCCCGAGGACGGGTCGTAACAAATTGGTATCAGAGAAATCGGTTCAATGGCAGAACTCAAGACTATGATAATTCTTTTTTGTGAAGCAGTAGTGTTAAGAGTATTGAGTGTGGTTTTTAGTCCAGGGAGTTCAGTGTAGGTGCGGCGGCCGACATATCCATACACCAGGACCCAGACCTCTGATTTCCAACACAATGAATAAAAACAATAATTTCATGTCTGTTTCCATTGAATAGTTTTCTTTGTGATTAATTTGTGTCATCTCACCAAGTATACTGTTTGACCATGGCACACTTTTTTCTTTTCATGATGGCCCCACGATGGTAGTCTTCTAGGGTTCCAAGTTATGTACGAGATGGTATCACACCGAGCGACGATGCCTCGGTGTAGGGCCTCATCATAGTGGAGGCACCATCGGTACCACTGAACACTGGACCACCAATACAACTAGCCCCAACTTCAGATACTGAGCACCGCCTAAGTGCATTTAACGAGTTCCAGCAACAGAGGCCCCCCATGTTCCGTGGAACGATGGACCCACATGCAGCTGAGGATTGGCTGCAGGCTGTCGTCAGGGTTTTCATATTTGTAGGGACACCAACCGACCTCATGGTGATCCTTTCTGTGAGTCTCCTGCATGCGGCAGAAGGAATATGTTGGAGCCTGATGCACAAGTTGCATGACAATGCATCATTTCACTAGATGGACTTCGAGAGTCTCTTCCACTCGGTGTTTTTTCCAGCCACCCTTCATGCGGTGCAGATTCAGGAATTGCTACATCTGCAGCAGGGTAGTGTGACAGTAGCTCAGTACTCAACGAGGTTTACTGACCACTCATGCTACTCCACATATATGGTATGAGAACCATTCTTCAAGGCTCAGACCATTGAGCCAAGACTCAGGCACAAGATCAGGGAATCAATTATTCCCCTCGGCATTCCGACGCAATCGGGGTGCTGGATCGAGCCCTTCTGGTGGAGAGTTTTATCACTGAGCAGTCACTAGCGGTGAGACCCACCGCAGGACGAGACATAATAGAGTCTTCTACATCCTCCAGTAGACAGTTGACACAGAGGTAAAACCGGACCACTCCATCAGGTGGGCGACCTCGGGATAAAGGATCGGTTGTGCGGTGCACAAAAAACAGAGCTAGTCTTACGAGGAGCAGGTAGTTCAATGCATGCAGCGGGCAGGTCCACATGGCTCATGACTACCCGACCCGCCATGTAGATGAGCAATAGACAGTATCGGGACCTCCCAGGTAGAGGTACAAGTTTGTCTGTGGTGGTCCGTCGAGAGCAGGTAGACAAGGCAGAGGAGCTGGCCGCGGAGCGAGTGGTGGATGATGTTTCAAGGCTCTACTATCACCACCACCAGGAGGTACACCCCGACCACAGGGAGCTGGTGGATAGAAGTGGGCTCCGCTCCAGGAAGTCGAGGCCTACAACCACAACGAAACTGAGATGATTCAAGGTACTATCTATGTCTACTCCACCTTTGCTGCAGTACATATAATCACATGTGCGAGTCATTATTTTATTGTCGATGACCTTTTTCGAAGCTTGGAGATTCTAACAAAGCCTTTAGCCTGATCCTTATGTCTAGAGACTCCTATGAGAGCAGACATGATGATTACGCACTGGTTCCAGCAGTGTGATATTACTCTAGGAGGCGAGAGCTTTGACTGAGATCTTCTTGTAGCGGCCTCGAGGCCTTAAGACATCATCCTGGGTATGGAGTATTTATCTACAGTCCATGCTTGGATCAACTATATTTGGCACAATGTGTGTTTTGTCCACACGGATGGGACCAAATTCACATTCACCAGTGAGAAGGGAGACTTTGTGGCGTAGGATGGATATACACAAAGGATAGGCATCTGATCACAAATCAGTTGTCTAGTCTCATCCTCCGAGTGGTTGATGTGTGAAGTCCGATTTTTCCTATTTTTGTGGATCAATATGTGGATGTTTTTTCTGATAACATTCTAGGACTACCTCCTCGTAGAGAGGTAGGATTCTACATGGAACTTTACCCCGGGACAACACCGATATTTACTCCAGTATATCATATGGCTCCCGCTGAGCTTTGTGAGTTGTAGGTATAGATGGAGGACTTGCAGGGGAATGGATTTATCTGACCTAGTGTTTCACCCTGATCATCTCTAATTTTGTTCTTTAAGAAGGCATATGGGAGCTTGCAACTCTGTGTAGACTACCGTCGCCTGAATCATGTTTCTGTGAAGAACATGTACCCACTTCCAAGGATTGACGACCTCTTTGATCAAATCATGGGAGAACGATGGTTCTCAAAGATAGGCCTCAGATCAGGTTGTCACAAGCTCAGAGTTTGAGATGAGGATGTGCAGAATACGGCCTTCATGAGTCAGTATGGCCACTGTGAGTTCTTGGTTATGCCCTTCGGTGTAACCAATTCTCCAGCAGTGTTCATTAGTCTCATGAACATGATCTTCTAGCCTTACCTCAATCATTTTTTCGTAGTCTTCATCGACAAAATACTAATTTACTAGACTACTGAGGAGGATCACACCTACCATTTGAATGTAGTACCGGACACACTCCGAGAGCACCAACATTTTGGTAAGATCTCCAAGTGCCAGTTTTGGATTCATGAATTTCACTTCTTGGGAAACATCATCTCGGATGTTGGGGTAGTAGTGGATCCTTTGAAGATCGAGGCAGTGCTTGCTTGGGAGCCACCCAGGACTGTGACGGAGGTTCAGAGTTTCCTGGGCCTGGCTGGATACTATAGGATATTTGTTCCGGACTTCTCCAGAGTTGCAGCACCACATTCAGATTTGATTATGAAGGGGAAACCCTTCGTTTGGTCAGATAGATGTCAGTAGAGCTTTCATGAGTTGAGGTAGAGATTGACCAGTCCGCCCATCTTGAGGCTACCGAAGGAGGTCGTAGGGTACGTAGTTTACTATGACGCATCAGGGACCAGACTCAGGTGCGTCATGATGAAAGAGCGAGTGGTGATCGCGTACGGTAGATCGCATTTGAGGCAACATGAGTTGAACTACACAACCCATGACATGCAGTTAGCAGCAGTGGTCTTTGCCTTGAAGATGTGGCAGAACTATCTAATGGGTGAGTATTTTAAAGCCTACTCTGAACACCAGAGCCTCAGGTACATCTTCTCACTGATGGACATGAACCTGAGACAATGGCAATGGCTTGAGTTCCTCCAGGACTATAACTTTGAGATAGTATATACTATTGGGAAGGGGAACGCTGTAGTAGATGCTCCCAGTAGGAGATCAGTCATTCAACTGCTAGGAGAGACGACATAGCAGCTAGACGCATTGCTGATATCCTTTGTAGTTAGAGATGGAGCAGTATTTCTGTAGTCTCTCACAGTCACTCTTACACTTCTACAGTAGGTCAGATAGGAACAATGTCTGTACGTTGACTGCGAGGTTCGATGTGCTCAGATTTCCACCGGACAAGCAGCTGATTGATTTATCACAGGTGGAGAGCACATCATCCTCTTTAGAGGACGTACGATGGTACTAGTTTATTTACAGGAGGAGGGGATGAGTGAGTTTCACACTTACCCTCTAGTGGTGCATCCAAGAGTGGAGAAGATGTATCAGGACCGTAGACGACAACACTAGTGGCCAGTTATGAAGAAGGTTGTAGCAGAGTTTGTTTCACAATGCCTCACATGTTTGTGTGTGATGGAAGAGCACCAGGTACCAGCAGGCTTGGTATAACCATTAGAGGTCCCAGAGTGGATGTGGGACGTGATATCTATGGATTTTGTGACTGGGTTTCCACGTACATCTAGAGTACATGACTCTATCTCAGTGATCATAGACTGACTCACCATGTCGGCCCACTTCCTACTGATCAGAGGGAAGGGCTTAGTAGAGAGCTTGGGATGCCTTTAAATTCAAGAGATCGTATGGCTTAATGGTGTGCCATCGACTATCATCTCCGAAGGATTACCAGATTTAGAGGACCATTTAAACTCTTGAGGACATGCTCCGTTCATGTGTCCTCGACTTTGGTCATAGCTGTGAGGATCATTTACCGTTGGTGGAGTTTGCGTACAACAACATCTATCAATCCACCATTGGAATGGCACCTTATGAGGCACTGTATGGCCGACCATGCAGATCACCTCTGTGCAGGACTGACCTAGGGTAGTCAGCACTTGTAGAACTTGAGGTGGTTCAGGATATGTCAGAGAAAGTGCAGATCATCCAAGAGTGGATGAAGACAACACAAACCAGACGAAAGACCTATCCGGATAAGAGACGAAGACCCTTGGAGTTCGAGGATGAAGACCACATCTTCTTACAGGTCTCACCTCGATGAGGTCTGTGGATATTTGGCCGGGGTGACAAGTTATCTCTACGCTTCATCAAACCTTTACAGGTCCTCAGCAGAGTAGGAGAGGTGGCTTACCTTGTGGCCCTTCCAGATTAGTTTCATCGGGTGTACGATGTCTTCAACGTATCTCAGCTGAGGAGAAACGTGCACGATCCGACCCACATCATCGTCCATAGGTAGTAAGACATCGATGATGGGGTGACATTCACGGAGGTCCTGGTAGAGATAGAGGATCGACAAGAGTGGGTCCTACATGGATGGTAGATTCCTCTAGGGCGCATTCGCTGGTAGAACGGGAACCTCTAGAGAGAACATGGGAGCGGGAGGCTCAGATGCATGCTTTGTACCCCCATTTGTTTTCCTAGTGTGTGTTGTAGCTTTACAGGGATGTAAAGTCCTTAGGTGGGGGTAATGTAAAGACCAAGATATTTCAAGGAATGTTTTTTCATAAATTCATAGGAATATTAAGGGTCTATAGTTCTTGACGGCGACTGATTCTGAGGACCAGTGTGCCCGGAACCAATCTATGAAGTTTTTTTTATGATACATTCAGTAAAAGTATGTGCGGGGTTTTCTATCTTTTGAACCAGTGCTTGGAATAGAAATCTGAGCGCACTTATGTACTTGCAGCACTGGTAATTTCTAAAGGGGACCTTTACCGCAGTTGTGTTTTAAGTGGGTTGAATGTTATAATTTGGGGATTCGTGGAAAATTAAATATAATTTTTGCATTGTAAAATTTTACTTAATAGGGTGTCTTTTCCTTCAAAAGGGAGTCGGGGTGGGGCCCACGCCCTACATAACCTTCCATGAGAGGATTTAGTGTGGTGGGGCCCACACGAACCCAAACCCTTTCACCTCCCCTCAACTCCCTTTAACTCCTCTAATGTTTGGACACCTCCCCTCATTAATGGTTGAGCCTCTCCACCTCCATCCTATCATGAATGTGCCAACTCTTGATATTAATTAATACCACTTAATTAATCTAGTTTTGAATTAATTTGAAATGGGTGGAACGTTAATAATTTTGGAAAATCCTATTATTTCATTTTGTTGACTAATATTCTAAGGACTTTGGTGAGAATCTCTTGGTGGAACTTTATTCATCCTCCCCAGTGAAGAACACGAGGAACAAGATCGCCTTCTTCCACTTCTTAAACCAAGGAGAGAAAGGAGGTGATACCAAAAATAATTCTACCTACATTCCTCTTCTTTCCACGTTGACAGAATGACACTGTCATCCGCGACCCCCGACCTCTGTGACGCTCGTCTTTCGCGGCTCGTCGATGAATGAAAATTAAATCAAGGTAGGGGGCCTGTATAAATTTAAGAAAATTTAATTATACCACGTTCTTGATGTATTAAAAGGATTTTATTCTACCTTTTTGTTTCCACCTAAGGCTGAGGGCACATGCTGAATGAACACGGCCCGACGACCCTCCGTTGGTTCGTGCTATTTGTTGCGACGAATGAAGGCGACGACCAGAGGCGACGGCGTCCGGAGGTAACAGTGACCTGAAGTGGTGACTGTGCACCTGCGACAAGAAGGAGACCCAGACCGCTTCCGTGGGCCACTCGGTGGACAAACCAGCCGGCAAGCAGTCGGCTGTGCTTGGAAGACCCCACAGTGCCCTCTTGGCACTATGCTGCGGATGAGATGCGCCCCACTACCGTGGGCCACTCACCGGATGAACCGACTGGAAGGAGATCGGCCGGGCTGGGAAGACACCACGGTGCCCTCCTGGCACCACGCTGGAGAAACAGCGGCCCTCCTGTGTGTTCCGATCAAACCAAAGAATACTGAGCGGCTTCGTCCGGCCAGACAAGAGGGGCACCACCACTCGACACCTTCATTTCCGAAAACCGAGGGCCGCGTCCCCCGATCCACTCGGCTGGCTGGCCGATCCACGGCCAGCCACGGGGTGAGCCGCACAGGCTGGGCCGGGCCATGCCCTACCATGCTGGGCTGACCCCTTAGCCGGGTCGGACCCGCCGAGCCAGGACGGGCCGACCCGCCAGCTCACTGAGCTTGAAGGGCTGAGCCCGTTATGCTTTAATGCGAATAACTTCTTGATTGTGCATCTGATCGATGCTCTATCTGTAGAACTGGGACCCTTACGATGAGGTGGTCCATTTCCGATACTCTATGTGAGTTTTGGAAAACTTTGGAAAACTGATAGGATTGGAACGTGCGTAATTCCAACCGGGCCCTTGGAACTGAAAAGCCGAAAACTCTCAGACTGGGAGTCCGATTGACACAGCGTCTATCGCGTTGAGTTTTTTAACGAGACGAAACTTCAGGATACATAAACTCAAGACGTCATGATAGTTGATGTATTGATCCCTTGGCTTGACGGGATGACCCTCTTAGAATTGAGCATTTTGTGTGCAGGAACCCCAGAGTTGGCTGCGACTGCGTCGACTACTATAATGGAATCCTCCATGGGTTCGACAGCGACAACTGCAATATTGGAATCCTTCTTGGGTTTGATGATGATGAATACTGTTCTTTTATCCTATGTGGGTCTGACAGTTTGACCTATGTACTTGTATCCTGTGTGGGTCTGATAGAGTAGGTGGTCTTGTATCATGTGTGGGTCTGACTGCTTAGATGAATCAATGACTACATCTGATCATCTCTATTGCTATACGAAAGATTTATACCTATGTAATATGAGTCTTGAATTTGAATCATTATCATCAATGTGGTTGACTTTACTTCTTGTGTGGACTGGGTTGTGCTTGGGCTCGAGAGTTGGTGTCGAACTGAGATTGATAACTTAGGTATATGTATGGGCATATACCTATGTAAGGTTTGTTGATACTTTGTGTTTATATCTCTCTTATGTGGTTTATCCTTAGTGGATTTTGGGAGACCTTCTAGGGTATTGGGGTCGCTACTGAGTTTCGTATACTCACCCTTGCATGAGTTATGCCCGCACTACATTGTGTTGGCTGAAGATGACAAACAACAATGATCAAGGTAGAGACTTGTTGAGCTGGACGGTACCCAGAGGTGGACCACATGGAGAGACGTACACGGAGAGGACATACGGACCTGAAGTGTTGAGGAGACCATCTATAGCCACCCTTCATGTGGGATTCTCAGAGCATGACTTAGTAGTTAACATTCAAATTTACTGTAGTTGTACTAGATTTTCAGTTGTATTGTACTTGCTTTTGGGCTTGTAGTTCCTTCCCCATTCCTTTCAACACACACTTTTGTATACATTTTTACTGAGTACATACTTAAGTTGTATACTCTATTTTGTTTGTTTACTTTTATATAGGCAATTCCTTCCCAGTATAGGGATTTACTCTTTTGGTGCTAGTCGCCAGCCCCTAGCCTATGGAAGGTGGGCTTGCGGTAGTCACGACATGGGCCCCGAGGATGGGTCGTGACAATTCATTCATGAAAAACACATTTTAGAGAAGTTCATCTATTGTCAAATTTGAAAAAAAGTCCCATGTACATCTATATTATTACAAAAAACCGTAAAAACCCCAACTCCCAACTAAATAACTCTCCAATCCCATTGATCGATAACTACTACCACCTCCATGTGTATCCATTTCCTTTCTTTAACCATGATTAATATAATCAATATACACCCAATGGTACAAGAATGGTGTGATATAAAAGCATTATAGAGTCTCACCATGGATTCCATAATATGATAATATACTCAATTAACTAATTAAAGAATTCAATATTAAATATATAGGCATGAAATTTCAAAAGAATATTTTAATAAAAAAATTATTTTCTTTTAAAATCATGGATATACTTTACAAAAGGTAATAATAATAATTTTATATGAATTCATAAGTCATGAAAAATAGTTTACAAAAACAATGGTATATATTTCAAATACAAACTATGAGAAACATGGTCATGTGATAAATGATATTAGAGTTCCAGTGTATGGGACTCCATAACACATAAATATTTGTCCTATAAATATATGTAGACACATATCCTCCTTGATACTGACCATGTATGACACATCACCATCCCATCATCGAGGTTACTTGCTGTGTTTATGTATATCTAGTAATGTAAATCATAGAGTGATATCCTGAATAAGTCAATACAACCTAGGATTGAATATAAAATTTAATATCAATTTAGTGAAATTTATGTTAAATATTTTTAATATTATATTTATCCCATCTATGATTTTCAATATTCCATATTTTCATTGAAAATATAAACAGAGTTTATAATAAAATAATTGCCCTTTCCAAGATAAATCCAATGTTTTTCTATCAAAATAATTTTAGTCTTTTTAAAAAAAATATAGGTTTCAAATAATTTCAACAAAATAAATTTAAAAAATTAAAATGAATAATTAAAATATCCCAAAATTTCATCAATTTAATGAATATATCCAATTTCATTGCAATTGGTGGTTTTTCCCAAATTCATATAAAAAAATATTTTTAAAACCAAAATTTCATGGAATTGGTTTTTAATAACCAAGTAGAAATTAATTTCATTTATATAAATTGATTGAATATAAAAAAATATTAATTTAAATATAGATGTTTAGAATTAAAAAAGATTCCACCAAAATAGAACAGTCCATGTTAGAATCACTAGATCAATGTTCACAAACCCTTAATTAGGGAACCTCGTCAAAGAATGCAAGAAACAAAGATCCAATAATCAACCCTAGATCCAAGATCAAAAAAAGTGGGTATTAGATCCTCTAACGATACAAAGAGATCTATAAAATTGTACTGAGATAAGATGAGAGAGTGTGAGAAAGAGAACATGAAGATGAATCCTTCTTGGTAGAGATTGAATATTATTTTCCATGATTTGATCTGATTCCTGAAGTGTGAATATAAGGTCCATAATCAGGTTTTGGGTGATACTAATGGATATCAAACCATTGTATTCATTCCTTGGTCTATAGATCACATAAAAACAATGTTTTGAGATATTTAAAAATATTTATTTTTATATTAATTAAATCCCACACATGATTTCCTAGGCAGGGCCACAATGTTAGAAATTTGCAATATTTATGTAGTTTCATGGTTCCTTCTTGGTGGTTATATATAATTCCAATATTTAAACCCATCATGAGACCCAAACCTATCTATGTTTTCATGGTTTAAACTATTAGGAATATGGTTTCGTAAAACCATTATCCAACCATTCACTTCCCAAAAACATTCAAAATTTCAAAAACAACACCTGAAATATCAATAAAAAAAACCCATCGAAATAATAACTCCAAGAGGGGTTTATGAATACCATAAAATATTAACATAAAGTAAAATTAATATAATTAAATATTATTATGATTATAGAACTTCAATTATCCACCCACTATCACATTGGAAAATAAATGAAGTTATTTCTCGTGTGTATGAGTAGACTATTGCATCCATGTAACAATATGATCCATTTTCCATAAACATAATTCATGATTGGTTATTATGATGTAAATTATGTTGATATGTTATATTTATTAAATAATTATAATTCTATAATAACAATATATTATCACTAATCATATTGTTTTATCTGTTTAATAATAATAATGTCACTCTTTCGTTTGGATGGACTACCACATCCATTAAGAGATCTGATTCATCATTAATCTTTTCTATTACATGGATTTTTATACTTATATATTTATAGAATATATATTATATCAATAAAATGGGAATTAATATTTAAATTATAATTAAAATTTATATTTATGTTATTCTGACAATCAAATATTAGAAACATTACATGCATAATCCCAAGGCATGTTGTCCTGAATCCGGTTCCAAACATGGTATACATTTTTCAGATAAACAATTACAACTAAGAAATATATATTATTTTACAAAAAATATATATATTTAGATTTTGGGTAATTTTTTTCCATTAAATTATAAGACTCCCAAAAGCTAGATCCTTAATTGGATCAAAGAACCATCGATCTTCTATGTATCCCTAATCTTGTTAAAACCAATTTTAAAAAGTAGGGTGATAAAAAAAGGTTTGTCGTTATGGGGAATTATATCCATGCGGAAACCATTTTCTTATGAATACTATAGAAGAATTTTTAAATTTTTTTCCTTTTCAATAAAATAAAAAAAATTCAATATAAGAAATAGTTTCCAGAATTTTTTATACATTTTTTCAAAAATAATTCCTCAAGATATTTTATTCAAAACTATTAATAAATATATAACATTGAAATATCTTTTTAATTTGAAATAAAATAAAATTTGAAATAAAAATATATTCTCCATAAAATGTATAAATATTAAATTTTGTCTATAATATATCCTTATAGAATATAATTATTATTGTAAATATTTAAAAAAACCATTAGTCCACTAGTGATATTATGGTTCATATTTTCTAAAATATCCACATGAATTATGCGTTCACTCCCCATTATACATTTTCATATCCAATATACTAGTGATAATACTTTAATAATAACATTACCAAATCCAACCTTTCACTTTATATGTCATGTGAAACCTTTAAAAAAAATTATATATAATTTAAGAGGAAAATAATTATATATTTGATAATTATTATCAGAAATATAGTAAGGGATAATCCTTGATTTTTTTAAATAGTCTGAAAATTCATAAGAAACATTTACGAACTATTCTTATAAAGTAAATAGATTCTTTTAACAACATTTATTTAATGTTAATAATAATATAGTTCATTTTTATACCAATATAAATGTGGATAATATTAAATCATTAAATGTAATATTATCGATAAAATTATTCTTCTAATACTACATAATCATCCTGTAATGATAGTTAATTAAAATCCCCTAACAAACTATTCTAAAATGTGGATATGAAAGTAGAATAAGGAACTTCCCCTAGAACAGTTTGTTATAACATAAATTTGAATGTTTTTTAAAAATTAACATAAACAAATATTAATTTTAATGAACATCATAAATCAATACAAATGTATGGAAAATTTTCTTATATATGTTTTTCTAAATTAAAACACAAGTGACTAAATTATACATTTCGTATAATTATAATTTTTCGAATATAGATATTTTGTTAAATATATTACATTAAAAAAGTGTTTTAAAATTATTGGAAGGGGTGAATCAAAATAAACCCCCATAAAAATAGATTTATATAAGAGAAAAAAGTTTATATAATATAAATTTCACTAAATTTGAATTTTAAAACAAAATTAAATTTGATAAAAAAAATATTATGTTTTTAAATTCTTCTATTTGAGACATTATGATTTATCTGTTTTATGAAGGCACAAAATCAAAATATTTTCATTAATAAATCTCTCACCTATATATTAGCATCATAAAATAGACCATATGTATGAATGTGGAGATTGTTTTAGGAGGAGAACACATAACATGAGCCTTATATAAGAACAATGTTTTATAATAATATTGATTATATATTTTTTATATAAGGTTTATTGGTTGAAATAATAAAAGTGGATACCTATAAATCATTACATTTTCATTAATTTTTTCTGATGAACTAGAAACTGTGTGTCTCGTAAATGTATAGTTTCTCTATAGGATGTATTTTCATACATCAGAATAAAATCATTACAAATCAACTAGCCACCCTCAATTGTTTGAATTTATGATGAGACATTCCCATCTAGTTGTCCATGTGTTTTATAGTCTAAGAGAATATCACTATATATATATATATATAACACCAATTATATTTACCAATATATATAGATTTCATGATGACCTGATTTAGAGAATAATGCAAGGAATATGATGATGTAAAGGTAATATAAAATGAATTTTTGAAGATCATTGGTGTAAAAAAACAGATTGTCACATTTTTTAATAAATATTTACATGCCCAATTTCTCTAGAAATGGTTTCCATTATATATATATATTTTAACTCATGTGTTATTCCTCATCATGAATTTTCTAAAAGGAATCAAACTTTATGATGAGAATATTTATTTCTATGTATGATTGGCCTTGGAATTTTCTAGCCTTGTATTCTGTGTTTTCTGGTTATTGGATTATCAACATGTGAAGATAATAGTGGTCGTATTTGGTGGAATTGAGTAGGGACACTAATGGGTTTTTTCTAGTTGGGTGACAATGGGGTTTGCATAAGAGGTATATGATAATGAAGATCTTGCTGGTAGGGTTTTAGGATTTACAGGGTGATGAAGATGTTAAAATATGTGATCATTCAACATATGTTCATCAAATAAAATGTCACTCATTATAGGTGTTTTTTTAATTGGTTGAGTGGTAACCAGTATGTCATTTCCCACATCTATTATTTCCATTATATCAAAATACCCTTTGTTATTTACCATTCCATCCACTATATAATCCTTGTTACTATGGTGGACACATGAAACACATGTGTACACACAGATGGGGAGGACTGACACTCCCCACTAATTCCATACCATCATGAATGATTATCATCAGTTGTACATGAGCATAATGCACAACTGAGATTGTATGTAGGAACATGTAACCTCATACCTCCATGTGGTATGGATTGGATGAGTATAATGCATGATTGAGAATACACACACTATATATGGATATTCTACATTGGATATCTTTCTTGGATGAAAAAAAATTATATAATTCATGAATTTCACATAAGATGTTTCTATAATATAAAAAATTTATATATATTTTTGAGAATATGTATATGGTTATTTCATCCATAAATTATTTTTGTTCCCATTTTACATATGTTTTTACATATGTAGTATTAAAAACAATTTAACATAAAATGTGATTATAAATTTCTTTTTATTTAAAATACCATCACTAAAGAATAAAAAAAATTACATTTTAAGTAACATATCAAAAAAAATATAACTTGTATGATATCAAAATATTAAAATCTTTCAATGTGTTTCTACTTCCATAGTCTTATACAAATCCATTATTCAATAAATACCCCACCATAAAATACATTTTTATAATTTAATATATGCATATTCTAGTTTTCTCATATTATAAACTTATCGGTATTACAAATATCTTCATCTTTGGAAGGATCCTTCTCATGGTGGATCAAAACAAAGTAGTCAATAATATTTTTTATTACCATGTTTATTTTATTTTTTCCTAATTTTTTATTGATTATTTTTGTATATTTATAAATATCACATCATTTTTTGGAAGAGGTGTTCTTGTGATGAATTTTGTGCATTTTTAATAATGATTATAAAATTTAAACAGTCGTTATTTTTTAGTACATATTTATTGCTTTCATTAAAATATGGAATTTATTAACATTACTAGATGATACATTTTTACCCTTAATTGAATTGTTACCTCTGATAAAAACATTAAGAACTCTATCTTAAGTAACCCATAACTGATAATTGTTTTATTACATTTTCTTAGACAAAATATGTTTAGTCCTGAAAGACTAATCTTTCTAGTAGTATTTTAGTTCCAGATACATTCATGATATTTATTTTTAATTTTAATAAAATATAAAATATAGAAATAGATAACTTATTCATCCTTTAAATAAAATAAATATTATTCATCTAATCATGGGGACAGAAAAAAAAATTATTGTGCTCAAATTCCCAGTAAGGGATACAAAAAAAGGAACATTCCTGATTATGAAATGAATTTCCAATATATAATGTACAATAACTAAAAAACATGAAATATAATCCATAACATGAGAATAAAACTAATATATGGATAATATCAATGATATAATAAGATTGATAATATTAAAATAATTCTAAATAAAGGATATATTAAAATTAGGTGATGAGATTTGATATATAATGATATATATACCTTTAAGTCATTATTCCAGGACTATTTAAATCTATGTGTTGGTAAATACCTAAAACCTATTAATTTGTTCCAATTTATTTTTCATTGGTGACCTATTAGTGCATTGATGGGATATCTGAAACTGAGAACCACAACTTACTGCATGTCCAATTCGTTCTTGATATCTTTTACATTCAATAAAATTCAAATACTATACACTTTATCCATAAATATCTACATTGAGTAAATAATTGGGATACAAAATGATTTTCCCAAATAAATAAAATAGCATTCATAATTAAATACCATATCTAAAATGAAATACATTTTATAGAATAATCATATCCATGATATAATGCATATGGATATATAATATAAATTGTAAATGTGATGTTAACCTAAAAGTGTATGTTTAAGGGGATTGTTAATAATAATAAAATTAAACAGATATAATATATGAACATATTTTTATAGGGAAAATTGGTTTTGTAATGACTTAATGCCAATTTCAAAGGTAATGATGAGGGATGTGAAATATTAAAATAATATTTCACTTACGTGTTTTCTTTATAAAAAATTAAAAATATAAATAAAATGCTAAATTTTATAAAATTTTAATGACGGAGGGGAATTCTATTAATTTAATATCTATTTAAAAATTACTTTTCATTTTCTGTAATGAAATACAACAGATTCCATTTCTTAAAAAAAATGTTAATGATTCCCTTCATACCGTAAAATATTATGATTACATAAAATGTCTATAACAAATAATTTGTGTACATAAATATACATTCCAGAAATATATTTTAAATATTATAAAATAAAATAAATTTTTTTTTAATGTAAAAAATCTATATATATTTCAAAAAAATCATTTTATTATATAAGTAATAATTATAAGAACATATCGATAAATATATGGATAATCCATAAAAATTCATAGGATTAGAATTTTTTTTTGAATTATTGATTACAAAATTCCTTAAAATATAATAATGTAAATAAAAAAATTGACATTGAAAAAAAACCTTACCCCTTTTATAAATATTAAATTTCAACCCCTACAAATATTAACAATTAATTTAGTAACTAATCATTATGACTAATTTTATATTCATTTTAAAAACATCTGATGGTTAGTATATAAATGACATCATATTTATTAGGTTCTTAATAAAAAAATATGTTTCAATGGGTTATAAATTGTAGTGGAATCCCATACTACATGATTTTATTTAGATGAATGTGTTTTAAACCCATCTATAATGGTTTTTAATATGTTGTTAATTTATTCAATAATCATAATCATATTTATAGTATCATCTACAATCTTAATAGATTATTTCATCACCTGATCATTATTATTATTTCATATTGCCATTGTTTCATGTCTTAATTGATTCATTTTCATAAGAATGTTTTCTATGGATGCCAATGTTGTTATAAATAGTATATACATATGTAGTATACAAATGAATATTAAAATTATAAATTTCATATTTATTCATTATATATATGATTTTTATCATTATTTTTTGATGGAAATGGAAATGAAGAGCATCACTTCATAGAGATGGTAACTAATATGTTTTTGAAAGGATACAATATCAATACTTTCATGGTTGAAAGGTGATGAAATTCGATGATATATTAATTTTTTCAATAAATATTATGTTATATATATATATCATATATAATCAATATATCCATCATTATAAATTTCCATTTGATTCGGTAATAGAAAAAAAATTACATCTGTTCATGAAGCGGTAGTCCACCGTACAAATGTGTAATGTTTTTATTTACCATTTAATGGAAAAGTATATTGATAAATGTTATACCATAATCAAAATAAAATATAATTATATTGTAGAATCATTTTTCATAATATTTTCAATTTTTGTAAATAATAATAGTCAGTAAAAAATTATTTTAAATGAAAGGGCTTGGTGAAGACAATTTACATAACATAGTTGAACCTCATTTGTATCCCAATATATGGATACCTGGGTTCGTATTTTGGGATGAAATAATCCTATATAATATTTATGATGAATTTTGGGAGAGATTTTGGTATTTTAGTGGGATAAATTTTATGTTGTTTCAACAATATTAGGTCACATTGTTGGAAAAGGGCTCCAGAATGGATAATATTCCATTGGTACAAGGATAATGAATAAATGAAACATTAATGTTGTTTTATATTTATTTTTAAAATTTTTTAAAATTATATTTATAGATTAATCCATGATAAACCATTATTTATCTTATCCATGGTAAATTATTTTTCATTATTGAATAATTATTTATAGAAAAAAATTTAGAAAACCATGTTAACTAATTTTAATTATTTTGATTTAAAATATCAAATGAGTTGTTGAAAATTTATTTCAATGTAGTGTAAGAATTTATTTTAATAATAATCCTATAAAATATCTCGAAAAATAAGTTTTCAATAAATATATAATTCATCTATAAGTTGAAATTTTAATTAAAATATGGCAAGTGAAAACATTATATTGATTTAAATTAATATAGAGATATATATATAATGTATATTTTTCCATTAAAATACATTATTGAAGGCTATTTTTTTAATTAAAATAGGGGGACATTATCAATTTCTATTTAAATATTTTCTTAGAAAATATCAATTTTACCTCATAATTATATTTTATTTAATTATAAAAAACTTATAGTAAATATATTTATAACTCTACATATAATAATAAATTTTTAAAAATAACATGATAAATATTCAATATGGGAATGTAAATTATTCATATAATATTATTTCTAAGGGAAAATATCCAAGATTCATTCCTGCCATATTTTGAACATGTATGATCACAATTGATATTCATCCAATATGATTATAATTATTGTGATATTAAATATTAAAATAATACTTTTATTATAATTTTTTTATATATAATGTTCACATACAATAATTGAATCATGGTTATTATATTTTTCCCTCATAAATTTTTTCCCTTTATATTTTCATGTATATCGCTTTCTAAACAAGTGAAGGTTGTTCATCTTCATAAAATCTTTAGTTTCCCTTGTTTCTTTCTCCATTATATTGTCTATAAATTGTACATATAACAATTGAGTTTTCTGATATTTCCAATTATATTTCTCTATTTTCATGAAAGAAGAATGGATTTTCACACTACGACTACCAGGTTGAAATTTTATCTCCTCATAGGTGATGACACGTGTGGTGTTCAGAATGTATATCCTTAGCAGTGATATAATGAAAAATATCATGTAGAAAAGAAATATTATTTTAGGAATTTAGAAATAGTATGACATAACTCCTATTTCATCTATAATTTTAAATACCATAATGCACTTAGGAATTAGCTTCCATTTATTACAAAGGATTAGACACCCATATATAAGGTTTATTTCTAGATAATGTGATCTCCCATTGGGAATCAAATTAAATGGATTGAAAAATTCCTCATGACCAAAATTTAACTAGTTAAACTAAATTATGATATTCATTTGTACATGACATTTATATTGTATAATTTGTCACCCATACTATGTAAAAAAAATCCATGTTTTAGTATTGTGTGTGGGTTGATACTTGTTACCATTGGATTTGAAGATACTATGTAACATTTTATGTTGGGGCCTATCATTATCCTTCATTTCATAATTATATATTATCATTATTTATGTATTTCATATGGTTCACAATGAATTATTCAAATTAATAATTACTATAACTAACCTATATATCTCTTGTAAAATACCCCATTCCAAAAGAACATATACATTAATTAATATAATTTTACTATACATAGTGACAAAAATTATATCAGTGAATGGCCCCAATTACATTTTTAATATAATTTATTTCAAAGGAATACCACATTTTTCATGTTCTCATAGATTCATTTTGTGTAAAATTTATAACTCTCAAACGAGGATTATTTCTGTTTCCCAAATAAATTGTAGCATGATACTTATAACCATAATATATATTGATTACTGTATCCTATATCATAGGTAGAATATAAAATTCCACATCAATTTGACTTTCCATTATTCATTTTTTATTTTTCTTTCAAAATGGGTTTATTCCATTTAATCCTCACTAGAGACACAACTAAAATAATGAAGGTCACTATGGAATTTCCCTAAATATTCATTTAAGGATTCATCCATGATTCCCATGCATGGATTTTCCCCTTATTTCTAAATACATAATTGATTAGAATCGCTATAATCTATGTATTAACACCAATATCTATAATCCTATCTCAAATCCCATGTTTTTATCTAATATAATTTTAGAATTAAATTCATTTTTTGTTTAAATAGACTATTGAATCACACCACATTCATAATGGGACATTTTAAAAACATATTTATTAAGAGAGATTCCGTTATGATATATCTATATTTAATAATATCATTAAAAAAACTATGTATTAGTCATTCATGCATGAATTAAAAATTGAATCTCGCACCCTAAGACAAGATCTAATTATTTAAACAAAACATCATCATATTTTTTCAAATTAATAATTCCTTAATCTAATAATTTTTTTTGGATGTATTTATACATCATGTTTTGGATCATTATTCATGATATATTGAAATTTAATTCACTATGAAACTTACCTCATTCTAGTAAAAAAAAATAGAAGTAAACATAAGTCACCCATAAATTAAATTTTTAAACAATCAAATTTTATTGAGACTCATAAATTTTCAAGATTAATTTTTTTTGGATAAGTAACAAACAATTTCAGTAAAGTTTTTAATCCATCAATATAAAAAATAGAAAAAATTATTAATCGATAATAATCAAAACAAAATCATATAGTAAAATAGTTTGACATTGTAAAACATAGTACATAATTTTTATCCCTTAAATCCATGGGAATATAATAAAAATACACTGAAAACAAATGTAATATTTTGTTTGACCATCCATGAAAATAGGTGTAAAATTACATGAAATTTCACCTCATTATAATGGACTGAGGATTAATATATATGGCCTTTAAAAATTATCTTGAACCAAATATACTAGTTTTTATAAGAGATCTATACTTTCTATAGCGTCCCTATTTCATTAAGATAAATCTCTTGTTGGTATTATCTTTATCTATCAAATCTAATAGGTTTAGTCAAACCAATGACACAATTAGAAAAATATAAAATTATATATTTAATTTTTATTATTATAAGAGGATGTATATTTTCTAAAAAATATTCAATAATAGGCCTAACCAAAATCATCATTCTATTCCACCCCTTTTCAAACTCCATCACAAGAATCCATGTCAATAAAAATAGATCAATTTAGATTCGCTATATGAATAAGGACCTAAAATTAATCTCTAAATTTATCCTTTGCAATAAATATTCTTTATGTATCATAATAATTTTAACTAAAAGTTATAATTTAATATCTATCGATTATTCAACCCCATTTCCAATTATTCTTCTCCATATAATCCCATTAAGGTCCACTTCATTTTTATTAAAAAAACCATTCCAACATATTATTAATGGATTCATCAGATAATCTGAAATTATCCCACACAATATTGTGGAATACATAATTTCATTCAATCCATTAATTAACCACCATAGGAATGTTCCTATAATAGAGTCATAATAATTCTATATTTTATATATTATTAGATTTATAAGGATCACATAATTATTAATGGAAAACCTCTACACACTATTCAAAATTTCATTATCATTGATATAGTCATGTTGTGATATGATTAACATTTTCCAACATCCCCATGATGGAACTTATTCGAAATATATTTAATGATTATAAACATGTTTATTACTTTTCTATTTTTTGAAACATGGAATATAATTCATGTTTATATATCATTTAACATTAAATTCCTATTATATTTTATATAGTTATGTCTCCCTATAAGGAATGTTTATTTTAATTGATGCTTCATTCCCCCATCATTCAATTTGTTTTAGATTTCACTATATAAATAATAAAATATATTCCTATATATAATTAACCATTAGATAACATAAAAAATTGTAAGATACTCTTATGGTTTCTATCACAACCTGTCCTCGGGGCCCGTGCCGTGACAACCCCAAACCTGCCTTCCATAGTCAAGGGGGTGGAAACTAGCACCAAAGCCATAAATCCCAAAAAAGGGGAAGGCATTGCCTTTTATAAATTAAAAAACACAAAAGAGTACACAAGTGAAGTAAAAACTAATTAAAACTGGGTACCATGTAAGTTCTGAAAGGTAAATGGGATAGTATAAAAACCCAACTAAAAGTACAGTACAACTGAAGGGAAATTACAACAGAAGTAAGTAAAATAGCAACACCGAGTTGTCCACTAAAAATCCCACAGGAAGGGTGGGTACATATAGTCTCCTATGATCCTCAGGTCCGGCCGTCCGCTCCGTGTACATCCCGCCAAGTGGTCCACCTTTGGGAACCGTCCAGCTCCACAAGCCGCCAACTCGATCAATGTTGTCTGTCGTCTGCATCCAAAACAACGCAGTACAAGCATAGCCTGTGTAGGGGTGAGTATACGATACTCATTTGGGACCCTGAGTCCCCTGAAGGTCTCTCAGAATCAGCAAAGTATAAACAAAAAGGGAAAGATACAATCATGATGTATCAACTGACTTTACTTAGGTATATTCCCATTCATATACCTAAGTCATAAATTGCAGTTCACCTCCAACTCTCAAGCCCATGCTCAACCAGTCCACATAGGAAAACACAACTCATTACACACAGGAAAACACAACTCAGTCCACATAGGAAAACACAACATAGTCCATATAAGAAATCACAACCCAGTCCAGACAGGAAATCACAACCCAATCCACACAGGGAAGCACAACCCAGTCCACACAGGAAGGAACAACCCAGTCCACAAAGGAAAGCAAGTCAAACACATCTTTGATGAGGATTTAAGTCAAGACTCAGCTCTCACATATATACATCTTTTGTATAGCATTAGAGATGATCAGATGTATTCACTAATTCATCTAAGTTGTTGGACCCACATAAGATACATGACTAGTTAAGCTGTCAGACTCACAAAGGACACAAGATTATCTACTCTATTGGACCCTCTTAGGATACAAGTATAGAGGTAATGCTGCCGAACCCACGTAGGATTAAAGAACATAGTCATCGCTGTCGAACGCTATGGAGGATCCCAGTATAGTCGTCATCGCTGTCGAACCCACAGAGGATCCAAGTACAGTCGTCCTCGCTACTGAACCCAAGGAGGATCCAAGTACAGTCATCCTTGCTGCTGGACCCCTAAAAGATCCAAGTACAGTCGTCCTCACTACTAAACCCATGGAGGATCCAAGTATAGTCGTCCTCACTACCAGACCCATGGAGGATCCATGTACAGTCTTCATCACTGCCGGACCCACGAAGGATCCAAGTACAGTCGTCATCGTCGCAGTCGCAGCCAGCTCTAGGGTTCTCGCACACAACACGCTCGATTCCATGAGGGTCCGCTCCTCAAGAAAAGGGTCAATACATAAATTGTCATGAAGTCCAGAGATGATGTATCCCAATGTTTTGTCTCGTCAAAAGAAACCAACACGATAGATGGCGTGTCAATCAGACACCCGGTTTGAGAGTTATTGGGTTTTCTGTCCCAGGGGCTCAGTTGGTTTTTTAGTTAAAACCAACCCAGCTGTACTCAAACTGTATCCAAACCTCAAATGGAGTAATACAAAAGAATCATCTCAAGAAAAGGATATCAATGCAATTGACGACACATCAAACAGACGTCTGATCCTTATGATATAAGCGTTTCCGCTGAAAGAGCCCGGTTGGTTTCGGGTTAGAACCAACCCAGCCGTACACAAACTTTACTAAAACATCTTGTGTAATATAGAGAAACTCCCATTCTAATACAAGGATTCCTACGCAATGGATGTGGCATCTATTGGAGGTCTTTAGCTCATGTTATTTGAAAAAGACAAAAAACGGTCCAAAGTGGGGGGTCTGTGCCCGGTCCGACCCGGCCCAACCCCCCCTAGGTCGGCCCAAACTGGGTCGACCTGACCCAAGTCCGGGTTCGGCCTGGCTGGGCGTGGCATGACGAGGCCTGCCCGGGGGGTGTGCTGGCTAGGATAGCGAGTCGAGATGGGGGTGTGGTCCCCCCTTTCCACAGACGCGGCGCCACTGCTCCCCTAGATCCTGCGCGATCGCGGGATCCGGCCCCCACCACTGCGGCTTCAGCCGCGGTGGGCCCCTTCTAGCGGTGCGTCGGGGCGCCGCCGCCTCCAGTTGGCCGGCCAGTGCCAGCAACCGCCTCTGGCTGCCAGGGACTTCCGTGGCCCACTGGTGTCATTCTGGTGATCCGATTCTGCTTCCTTCTGCGCCTGCGGTCGTCTCGGGATCTGTACATTACTGCAACGACCTCCATTCGCCAATTCGGTCCCACTTCATTGTGGCCAATTATTCTGCTTATCATGAAAATAGTAGCGGTGGGTTTGGACTTGTTCTTTAGTCCGCACCCACAATTTTAGTGGTTCTAAACAACACCAAACTATTTTGCACGCCATGCCGAGGGTATAAAATCAAATAATATAATTTATACAAAAAAACCCCTACCTCAAGAGATGATGGAAGGAATCTGCATCATGATGAAGAGGATCATAGGCGTCTTTGGAGCACACCGAGGAGGAAGCGACGTCTCTTCTCTTATCGCGAAGAAAAGAAAGGTGGCACATTGTCGATCTTCAAGGAACCGGCGTCCTTCGTCGTTCTTCGTCGGAGGCCGGAGTTTTATTTTCGTTCTTCGTCGGAGGCCGGCATTCTTCCAAATCTCAAGAGCTCTCCCCCGATCTCTCATTCACAATGAAGCTCTTCTGCAAATTAAATTATAGGTTCCTCCTATTATTTAATTTCAAACATAAAGAAAAGCCCTGAATTAATTCACCACATTTAATAACATGATGAAAATTAATTTAAGAAGGGAGAGAGAAGGTTACCCATTATTAAACGTGTTGGCAGTTAAATGAAAAGGAACAAAGAGGAAGGATCCTCGTTAAATTATGGGTTGACACAATTTAATGGAGGGAATGGAATTTAATGGAGTTTTTCCAGATTAATGAGGGGATGTTAATGAGTTTAGAGAAAATTTAATGGTGGGGTCATGTAGGCCCCACCTCTCTTACACTTACACTTGGGTAGTTATGTGGATGTGGGCCCCACCCATAACTACCCATGGGGGGGAATACAACCTTACAAAATAAAAAATGTTCCGTCAATATTTATTTATTTCTTGAATAAACCCCCAAAATAATCCTCTCCTCCTTTGCAAATGCAATTACGGTAAGTGTCCCCTTAAGCAAATACCGGCACTGCGAGTTCATCGGTGCCCTCAAATTTTAATTCTGTACACCGGTTCAAAATTCAGAAAAAACCGCTCGTTCGTTCAATGAACGTACCTGAGATAAACTTCAGAAATTGATTTTGGGGATATCAGGCCTCGGAGTCAAGTGTCATCAAAAGCCACAGACTCGTAAAATTCTAAATCATTTTTTAAAAAAAAATTCTATGAAATTTCCTGGTCTTTACAGTTTCACAGAAACACATAATTAAGATTCAAAACTTTTATAAAATAAAAATAATTATTACATAATATTATATATTTTTTTAATTTTATAAAACCATAAAATTCATTAACCAACAGTGGTCAATGTTTTAAGACCTAAAACATTAGATTCATATTGTGTTTTTATTGTAATAAACATTAACTAATTTTACATTTCCCTTATTGTGGATTAATATACAAGTATGTGGTTAACCATCCATGTGGTGTTGTATTTTTATTTTAATATAGAATGAAAACTATATTTTATTTTTAATCAATAATTTTAAAATCAAATATATTTATTAGGCCAATAAATATAACCGTAAACTAGATTTATAATTACCTTATACAGAAATATATTGTTTTACTAGTGTTTCTTTCCATTCATGTTGGTTTAGATATGATTATAATGGTAAATAAATTACATTTTAATCTATTCAGTTTGTCCATATTCTAGGTGCCTATATTTTTTCAACAATATTTTTTATAAACTACAGGCCCACTCATTCAATGTTATATGGACTTAAACAATAGATATCCAACAATTTTTTGAATTTCATGACCATATTATGTAATTGATGAAAAATTGTAAATATAATATTTAAAATAATAAAATATTAACATGAAATAATGTGTTGTTTTCACATACAAAAGTAAACCCCATTAATAAAATAGAAAAAACAATGATAAAAAACAAAAAAAAAACAACAAAAACATGTCATGTTGAAAGCATAAAAATGGTTTCCTTTGGTTAATACATGTATTGAATTTTTAATCCATAATTTTCTCATGGATAAAAAAAATTAAGATCATAATTGGAAAAAAAAAATTAGAATCATGTCTGTTTTAAAAATGATATAGTAGATATTGAAAATAATTCTATACATTTATCAATGAGCAAAAACCTTCTCTCAAATTTTGAAAATATTAACGTAATATGAAAATTTTGAAATATTTTTTATAATAAAAATATATCCTAAAATGTGAATTTTATTATTATTTGACCCACAAGTCAATGAAAATGTTAATTAAAACAAATGAGGCTCTATATATATAAGCATTAAATTTTTCATTGGATTAATTATCATATTTTATAATGTTAAAAAATATAACACCTCCTATTACTGTCCATACCTCACATACATGTTAATATTTTCCATGCATCATGTCCACCCCCTTTGACTCATTTTTTCGGTGTTGGGGAATCATATTCAAAGATAATTTTCTGTTATAAAATTGTTCTAAAATATTGATTTCAATGCAAGATGGTGAAACAGTTTGTATTAGTTTACAATAATGAATATGCTCTTATTCAATAAACTATAAATTGATAACATTTTTCTCAAATTTTAAATTGATGAACCCTTTTATAGGATTTAATAATTGGTTTATTAACATATCCTTTTGGTCCTCTTTATGTAAGATGGAATGTAGTGTCCAAACATTGGAAAACATATCCATCTAGCAATGTGTGTATAATGGTGTTTTGGAGGGGACACTATACCATTTTGATATGTAATTAATATATTAGATGAAATAGCCTACGAACATAATGGCAAGAATGGGATGTTAAAACATAAGATACAATTAATAAATAATTAATAAATACCCATTCATAAAAATGATATTATGTATTTGTAATATACAAACAAAATTTTGAACAATATATATGGTGATAAAAAAATATATAAATAAATAAATACAAAAAATCAATAAATAATCACTTGTATATCCTCAACTGCTACTCCTTATCTTCCATGTCCAATCCCATCCCATAATTGAAAGACATCACATATCACATTTGATGGTCCTAAGTTATCATGAGGATAAAATGTATTCAGGATCCAATTGATGGACCGAATGGTTTTTGACTGAAACTCATCTATCCAACACAATGGAATCTGATGTAATTCTATCCTCGTATATTAAATAATCATATTCCATGTATAATAATAAATATTGATGTAATATAAATTTCAATGTAATCATGTTATGATCAACTCCATCAAGGAAACCTTGATGATTATACTTATTTCAGGATATGATGGAAATTCATATGAATGTAATGGCGCCTCATTCTTCTGGTCATTCTCGGGAAATCGCCTTGGCTTGGGTTAATCCTCTTTCTAGGGTTTCCCCTCTACCCGACAGCGTTGCTTCTTATTCTTTGTTTTCATTTCTCTCTCGTGCTTGTTCTAGTTTCCTCTCCTTGGCTCGATCTTCCTCAGGCCACCAATTTGCGCTCTGGCCTCAAGCTCCATCATTCCTCTCCATGTTGGATCCGGAAGGATGGACACAACGAGGCTCTTGCATAACGATTTGGAGGGTGAGGGTTCCCTTGGCGTCTCTTTTCTTCCTCTTCTAGGGTTTCAGACCTCAGTTCCGTTTTAGTGTTTCATCCTCTCGTAGTTGTGTTTTTCGGTTTTATTTTACATTCCTTTAAAGGTTTTTTCCCTGGTTCTCTTTAGGCATTCTCTCCATTTCTTCTTCCTCTCTATCATTTTTTTGGGTTGTTTTTAGTTGGGGGGTCTGTTTCAATGAGGATAACAGCAGAGATGTTGAAGTGACGATAGGATGGAACCTGGTCAATGTCTTCCTCGATCTGACATCTTCGGTGGCTCTGTTTTTGTGGATCATCTTATTCCCTTTATTTTGGAGTTTGTCTCATGGAATTGATGGGTTTTAGTGGATTTATTTTACGAAGTATGATTTGATGGGGTTTTTCTTATGTTTCTCATGAACCCCCGGTTTGTTTTTTCCCTATTCGGAAATGGTGATGGATTTCATAAGTGGGGACAATGGAGTTGATATTTGTGATGTTGTGTTTGTGGTTCGGATAGGTTTGCTTCGATGGGACGGTGACGACAGATGCACTATCAATTGACGCATGCAAGAAGGACGGTGTTCGTCTCCATCATAGATGGGTTCAGGTTCGGGTCTAGCGATGGGTGATGTGACTGATGGTGAACGCCGACACGGGCGGCTTGTGGTTCTAGAATGGTGATGATGAATCTTTTGAGTTCTGATTTTTGTTGTTTGTCCTCATGTGCGTGCCGTGTGATTAGTACCTTATTAGAGTCTGAGGCGTGGTGATGATTTAATTTTTGAATTTTGAGATCGGTATGATGAACTGTGTTTTTGGAGGGTCAGTGTATGTTGTTGTAGTGAATGTTCTACATGATTCCCACTTTTTCTTAAAGTGTCTTTTTAATAAAAATAAAAAAATTATTTGGATTATATGAATGTATGTACATAAATATAAATAAATATGTAAATAAATATTCACTATATTCAATTTAACATATATATCTATATATATATACATGGTAATATCTAGGACCTATTGTGTAACTCAGGTGTTCATAAATATCCATAATGATCACATAGTTTATATATTGGTCTCCATGACAATGTTTCAAAATTTACATAGGAAGCCATGTTGGGTATATTATTTAATGTAGGAAACTGTGTCGGCTATCGTAAATAATAATAATGGATATCACCATCATTGAAAAAGACTGAGTATGTATTATCAATCCTATCTACCTGCGTGAGGTGAACCACTATGTGAATCATCCTCAACCCATGGGTATTGGAATTAAATTTCCACAAACCTATCTGAGGTCGATCTAAAACAAACCAGTGTGTGGTGATCCCATATTTAGTATTATACATTTTCAATGGCATTTGATCAGGAGAAAACTAGCATATCTCAATGCATTGTGTACCTTCATTATCAATATTAAGTTAAATAATTTAACTACACACCATGTGGAACATACGTTCAATAATATAAAAATGTAAAATTATCCAATCTCATACATATTCAATTCAGAAAATTAATATTTTCCATTTCACATATAATATACATGAATATGATGAAAAAATACAGTTATATAAAAATATTTATAACACCATTATAATTATTATATTATAACTCATCAAGAAGCTTTAATCCTACATGATAAACCAATGACCATTTGGAAGGTTTTCGACTACATTGGAATGGAATAATAATAGAGAGTGTTTTATATGAATGTAAAATTATATTGCAAGTACTTGTTTCACCATGGAATACTACATAACCAAATGTTGTCAAATTTTACTTGCCTTATGGATAATAAATATAATTAATCACATTATTAATCCAATTGAAACGCATGAAATTAACCAATGGTCATGGGGGTGGATAAATTTTTTGTCACAACCATCAAACCATGTTAATGGTTCTAGAGAACATAAAGGATGTGTTATATGAATATAATTTAAGAAAAAAATTAATTTAGGACCAATTCCTTAGACATCTAGCATACATCATCATTTTAATATGATATACATTATAAATATTGGAGTTAATGTGATATATATCACATTCCTTTTATCGATGATGCTAAAAGAAACCATTTTCTATTTTTTATTAGAGACAAAATTTGTAAAATTGAATGAATAGTTAAACATCAAAAAAATATGAAAATAAGGATCTCATGGTAATTATATATGATTTGGAAAAAAATATATAATGTATGAAAGATGAATCATAGTATCCCACATAGGATTATTGAAAATCAAAAAACAATTCAATTAGAGAATGTTTTAGGTAGATCCATCTATTAATGGGATAAGAGAAAAGGGATATTGAGTGAGGATATTGGTCATGGGAAGTGGGGGAGTAAGAGTGATGATGAAATGAAATAATAGGTAGGGTAAAACGTATTTCTAGAACATTAATGACACAGATGGATTAGATACATAGTTTTTTAACTACATGACTACTGTTTAGTTCCAATGCCATATTTTAACTATCACTTCTATCTTGGAACATGGTTTTCAAACGTGTGTATAACTTGTGTTCCAACCTTTGTGGTTTAATACAGAACACTCACACTTCCATGTTTTCATGAATGAAATGTTTTTTAAAAAATGTAACATCGTTCAATAAAATTAACCATGACTCAAGTTATCCAATATTTGATTGTACAGTTTTAAAAAATTATGTCCTAAAAAAGAAACGTTCCATAGTTTGGGAAGCACATTTGTGTTAACCATGAACCAAATGCATATAATTCTCATTTTCTCCTATAATAGTGTGATTACTTCTTGATTCCCTAAAAATAAATATAAAATACAAATACCTTATAATTCATCAATTTACCTACAAAAATACGTATTATAATCCACATTTTTACATTATAAGTTTTATTTAATGATTCGTCCCATCCATCAAACGGAGAAACACAAATGACAGAAAAATTTACCCCCCTCCAAATAAAAATATGTTACAATAACCGCACCATAGAACATTTATTCCCTAACAAGTGTCTAGAAAATAATTATAATAACACTTAACCTACTCGGGTTAGGAAACTCATTCAAATGGATATACCGTGTTTTCAAATACCCAACATAATGGAAAGAATCACTTTAAACATATCGAAAATAATCCACCAAAATAAGATACAATAATCAGAATAAAAAATGAAACAATATGATATCACTTATTAAAGATCATATTGTCCAAGAAATGACCGGATAATTTATTATTAAATTAACTGACCTATGAAGCTTCCCACTATCGGATCAAGTCTTAAAATGAAAATTGCAGGTCACAGTACATACACCATCACAATTATCAATCAAATAAATCCTAAGTGTTCTAGAAACACCCAAATCATGGATATCTAGATCGAACAAGGACATTAATTGTGATACTTTATTTTATCAAAACATTTTAGGATAGAAACTGAATACATAAACTACATACATAACACTCATCCTTTATGACAGATGTATCAAAAAAATTGTATTTGGAAACCTTCACCCCATGTAATAGTAATACATAATTGAACATGCCCCCTAAATCCCATACTTATCTTATCATGATGATTCCTCATCGAAACATCTACAAACTGACTATCAACACGATATAATTAAGGAAGTCTCACATTCTAAATCCATCCACAAAGAATCATCTTAAGAAAATCCATTTAGAACACCATCATATAGTTTTTACTAACACCCCATTATTTAAATGAGACCAATAATTTACTAATTATTCTTATTGTACAGTAATTCATTTGTCAAATGGAATACAAGATTTAAAAATTCATCCAATAAATAGTCTCAGAATTTCATAGCCCTTCTTGCATGAGGGTCACTAATTATTGACTCACCCACTCTCTACACATTTGGAGAATTCGTGTCACTGCTTTAACAAAGAGATAAATAGAATCCACCACTAATGAAAAAATTTTATGAATGTCCTCGGTAATAACATGCCCATCCATATCTCTTACATAATCATCCGTCGTCACCCATTCTCACACATCATAAATCGTTTCAATGTTGATTTATTATTCCAATACTCAATAAGGGCCACCACACTTAAAGAGTCATATGTGTACTATTATCTATATATCATAACATAATAGTTTATATAAATATAATTTCAATCATGTCCCATTGAAAAATTTTAAGAAGATATATAGTTATCTTGGTGTATCAACAGCACTCTTCCAATGTATTGAGGATGATTTCGATATCGGTTAAATGATCACCACCATCTAAGAGGTCATGGATAATATTATTAAAAGGATGGAATTGGTCCCTCTAATCCATTATCATATCAAAAAGGTTAATTTTTTACATAATAACTCACATTTCTCACATTATCTAGACTATTTTGAAATTAACCATTACCTTGGGAAGTGCTTTTTTAATTTTCACATATTTTTGGTCACCCTAGTTGCATGTATCATATTCAAAACCATCAATCCTCATCCCTTAGTCATCCACTCAACAACATTCAATTTCTGAAATTTCTTTTGAACAACATGAATTACCTAAACATAAAACACAAAATGGGTATAAATCTCATACCACTTGATTAAAACCCGGACTAATTCTATAGTCAATAGACCATAAAAAGGTCAAGTTGTTCATAATACACAAAATGTCAGTTTGGGTTAACCTATATGTTCCCTCATAAATCCTATTATGAATTTGGAAGCTTATATATTTCTGGATTTTTGGAATGAATGTTCGCCTGACATTTTCATTTCCTAAATGTATGCTTTAATAATTCGATGATTGTTCTACTAGGCCATCATGCTAAAGTGTAATTATCATCAAATCCAATTTTTATATATAGGAAATCATATTGATTTTTATAAAAAAAATTCAATCATCATGCCTAAATCATAAAATAATGCCACCATTTATTCATATATCATGAAACAATGATAAAAACAAAGCTCATTTATATCATGAATATCATAAGTACCAGGTCATCCACTCTTTCAAGGTTCCCTAGAATAAACCAAATTACAACCTAATGCACTATGAGTCTAATGTGAAGGAATATAGGTCTGTTTAATTATCCCTAAGATTTCTAGAATGGTAACCACATAACACATGAGGGATAAAATCATATTGAATCTAATGTGGTATTAACTATTATTGAAAAAGTTAAAACTGATGATGGTAAACAAAAAACTAGCATACATATGTCACAGAAACATTATGGTCATGGAGTTAAAACTCAACTAGTAACTATATTGGGTAATAACCCCTCAAGATTTAAATAAAGTGATAAATTTAAATCTAACTTTGGATCCATTTAATTTTATAAAAGTACAATCCAAGTCAAGTGGTTAGATAACAACACATAGCATTCCTAAAAGAAAATATCTTGAGTCTATAAATTTAATATATCCAATGGTTCCTCTACAATGGTAAAACCCCTTAATTTTTTAATTAATAATCCACCATTATATATATATCCATATCTAAAAATTTTCACAAATATTCAACCATTCAATAAAGTCCAATAAACAACATAATGGTGGTCAATTGAGATCTACTGGAAATTCTCAAATTCCCATTCTATGTATACAACTCAATGAATAAATGTTAGACCATACCTGAGTATTCATGTAGTAAAAACATTTAAAACCATTTATTGTATCTCATTTTACTTACATTAAATCATTATTAAATTTTTTGTTGGTTATAAGAATAGGAAATCAAGTACCAATATCAATGTTAACTAGTACTAGATTCATTATTTAGATTACTCCGTGTTGCATAAAATGAAAAATATCTTATACTTTGATTTTCAAAAATTAATCATCATGTAATAAATATTTTTATATTCATTAGTTTTCATTATTTTTTAAGTTAAAGGATAGAATTTTTATTAACCATGCCTCAGGTTAATAATATTAATCAAACTTAATTAAAATTTATTTTATTAATAAAATATTTAACAAGTCAAGTACGATGCCACTAAATGATTATATGTAACACTATATAAGTTTATTTATACTCTTTTTGTAACTATCCCATTAGATATAATATGTCCAATGGTGTTTAGTAACAAGTGAAAAATGATAATGGTGACATTTGTGGCTCTTATCAATATAATAATTGTATATTTTAATACAACCAATAACAGCTAATTAATAAAATCTCATAACACCATTAATGGGTTTATCTAATATTATAAATTTCCCTACTAAACTACTTCTATTTTTTCATAAATTTAGTGATTTATTAATATGGTTAATCATACCAATGTTTTATAGGAACTTTACATTATAAATTTAAAAATAATACCACATTTTCAAAACTCATGATCAAAAAAATTTAAATTACACGTTATACAAATTTCATGGAATAGTTCAATGAATTCCCATAACCAAATTATTATGGTACAATCCTTTTTGTGTTTTAATAGGATTTCATGTAACTATTGAACGGTTTTAAACATTTAGTATCTGGATAGAAAAGGTTCATATATGATGGTTTCATAATATAGGTTACACTTACAAATTTATTATGGCTCATAGACATTATAAATTTTCATTAGAACTCATTTTATCATATAATCAAATGTTTTATCACAGGAAAAGAATGTTCCATGGATAAAACATGTCATAATTGGTATATAATTAGATAACCATGAAGAACTATTTTAAAACCCCATATAATATGACACAAAAATATGAATAAATAGTCACATATCATGATTAAAAAAAATGATATCATAATGTAATGATTAGAAGTAGACATGGAATGTGACCTCAAAAAAATAGAACAATTTTATACATTCAATATAACTACAAAATATAATATATAAATAAGAATGTAGATAAATTTCAAAAATATGATATACTTTAAAATATATAAAATAATCACCTAATTAGATGTATAAATAGATATTAATGACACATAATCAGGATCTAGGCAATGAAATATAAACTACATAGAGTTTTCCTAACATTTGAATATCTATGTTCCTAAAATGATGCACGTATCAATAGTTCTTTATTATATAGGTATGAGGGTAAAAAATATCCAACTAGTTTTTCTGAAAAAAAACATTATGTGAAATATCAATCAACTTTAATAACAGGTCATCATGGAAAATAGTCACATCCCTAAAATCACAATCTTTCCTTAATGTGTGAGTTTTTTAGACCTAATAATGAGTTATATAATAAGTATCAATAGATTCCTTGTATTGTGTACACCATCTAAAAAAGTACTAAAAATGGAAACTAAATCTATGATACGATGTGTTGGCATCCCATCCTAGAATCCACTAATATGATTCCTTGAGCTCGAATACCACCTATCAACAGGTGTTCCTCACCATATAATAGAGATTGTTGAGTAGTTGTAACACCCTGGGATTTTATGAGAATTATTCTTTATAATTTCATTGATGTCATTTGTTGTATGCTACCCCAAGATTATTGTGTGCTGCACGCATCATCACATTAGCTTTTAGTATATGCAACACTATTTTTGGCTTCCATTACATGCATGTTTAACCTTCCTCGATAGCTTTCATTGTATGAAATACCGAGTTTCACAAAACAATGATAGGTTATTAAAATATTATATAAACTAGCCGTTATGAATAGTAATACCCAATTTTTAAAATTTGGCAATTTATATCATTCAAAATGGACTTCGTTTTGGATTCGGAATATTAAAATTAGCCTAGGGTGAATTTTTGGTATTTTTCTAAAAACATTCTATTTTTTGATGAATAGTGAAAACACTAAGTTATTGGTTAAAACCAAATTTTTATTTTATTAATAATTTATTTTATTTAAATTAATTTTGGTAAAAATAGATACATAATACATATATATGTTCAATTTAATTCATTGGAGTCATTTTATAATAATTTTTTATATATAAAAACATTATTGAACTTTTTACCATCTTTTACCCACCTCCTAGGAGCATATGAAATGTTAAATAAAATAGAATTTTACCACATCTTTGATTTTAAATTCAAAAATCCGAGCGACATGGTGAATATCAAGGATTACATTTCGTTCAATAAGATAGAAATAATTTTTGGTGAATAGTAACTTTTACTTTTATTTACCACGGTTAAAAGTAAATAGGGCAATTAAGTGTAAAAATGATATTATTATTAATCTAACACATGTTATAAATATTTTGGATAAGTATAATTCATCCCAAAACAACCATAGGAATAAAATATGAACCTCTCTGGTACACATGGATTAGATTAGGACACTTATTATTATTTTATTTAAAGAATAGTTAAAAGAGTTAAAATCAATGCTTAATAAATAAAACATAATTAATATAGGGTTATACATATGATAAACTCAACTATAAATATTCATTATAAAGATGATAAAATTTCCTACATATTTTTATTTCATTTATAATTATTAGAAATTAAATAAAATAATTTATTTATGACACATTGATGTTGCAGTAATTACCTTATTAATGAAATAGTAACATAATTGATATTATAAATACACAATTAAATGTAATTTGAGAATTTTTATGAATTAAACTAATTTTATAGGTTAATATAACATATTCAGATTGGTTAGATGACTTATTTTTGAATTAATAATGTTTTTATTAATTTAGATAAAACATAATACCAAATAGTGTCAAAATTAACATAAAAGTGTTTTTAAAACAAATATTATATTATTAATTGTTATAATGGTTCTAAAAATCTATGGTTTGGCCATAAAAAACTTATATAATAATATATATTACATTAATTAACCAATTGAGGTTTTATTGGTAGTTTATAGTAATTTTATTAACCATATAGTGTAAAAATACAAGAAGACACCGTAAATGTTAAATTATTTAACATAGAGTTAAATCTAAATGATAAAGTTAAAATGGTAACATAAACTTTTCTAAAACCTATTGGATGAGAGTATTTCGACCCATCCTAGCCTCAAAATAAGTTACATTGGAGCCATTATAAACTGAAGTTGAATTTATTATAAAATTATGTTTTATGTTTTTTCTAAGGGGCCCCTCACCCCTCTTATAAAAGCTCACCCCCCCTTCACTCTAGTTCACACCTCCAAAGAGATTTGGATTGGAAAAACTCTACCCAAGTACCCTCTCAACTGTCCTCCCTTATTTCTAGAGGCCTTCCTTTTTTCATAAATCCATCCTAAGGATCACTTTTGATCAAATCAAAAGGACGAACCCAAAGAAGAGGAGTCTCGGACACATATATAAGAAATTGGACATAAGGTAAGGAATTATTTCATCTCACTTTTATTTCTATGAGACATATTCCTTAATCACCTCAAATTTCATTTTTATTGTTTTTATAATTCCCATTAATGTTTTATGATTTTTATTATAAAGGATATGATACTTACATATGCGTGTAATTTTTTTTATTTTATGACACGTATGATTTCACTAATTATAAATGGTAAGGGATAATTTTCCAATATCATTTTTATCCAAGGTTTCTTATACATAATTAATTACAAGGGTTATATTTTTCATCCATGTCCATAAAAAAAATTTCATAAAGTTTTTAATATTATTCCATGTATGTTTAATGTCATTTTTACCCCTCTTTGACGTTTACATTGGGTTATGGAATGAATCATTCTTTTTTTCCCATAAGTGGAACTTTTTGACTTTTCCAGTAAAAGTACTGGGAGAGTGTTTTTTTAACATATATGGAATGAACTTATTTTTACGGTTTCATAACACCTATTTTTCTTGAAGATTATTCTACAAGATTTCATGATTATTTTCAATAAAATCTTTTTCTTTAAAAATTTCATGGAATTTTGTGAAACGAAATTGATTTTGAAGAAGAAAGGATATTTTCATCAAGAATTAATTTTAAGTGTTTTATCAAAACTATTTTTCATCTAAGATGATATTATTTAGTATGATTATGTTTCATGTATAATTCCTCTATTATTTACATGGTTTGATTATTCTTATGATGAGATAATATCTATTTGATTTATGTGGATTCTGTTATGATAGAATGATGTTTATTTAGACCATTTTATTCACTGGGATATGTTGAATTATTTATGATTATTTTGTGGCACATGTAAGAATGATTGAATTATGAGATGGTTGGGACATATATCTCCCTTGAATGAATTGGTTAATGATTTATATCTCATGAGATAGACATGGATGTAACGATAGGTGAATCTGGTTCAGTAATACAGGGCCAGAACAATATGTAATCCCGGTTCAGTAATGGAATTTGTCCACTATGAAGGTCTTGGAAACAATGCCTTGGCTACTATGGAAATCATAACATGTGCTTAATGGTTTTCCACAATTACATGTTTTATTACCATGCTATTTTATCATGGTTAATTTTTTTATGATCTATGACATATTCACTACCATGATTTATGTCATTAGTCATGATTTTGATGTTTTATGTCAATGTTCTTGCGTTGAAAGGTTTAGGGATTATTTTGTGTCCTCTATGTTTACCCATACTGAGCATTTGAGCTCACCCTTTTTATTTTTTCTTTTCCCTAGGATATAAAGAGAGGTTTTAGGTATGAAAAAAAGAGGAAGATCTTATGGAAGATGTTGAAGATCTTTATACACAATTAGAAGATTATGTTTCTGAGTTTCCAAAGACACTAATCTAATATGATATTTGGTCATCTGTTTTTTCTCATGTATTAAGTATTCTGCCAATGTATTGTGATTTCTATGTGCATCAAGCTTTAGGTATTTATAGATGGTAACAGAGTGAAGGATTGGTTAAACTTTGGAAACAAGGATGTGAAAACATTAGTGAGATCTCTAGTCATATTTCTAAGGTATGCCTAGGGATGTCCCTAAGGATTAGTATAACTATAGGTCACAGTCCTTGAAATTATGTTGACGATCATGAATAACCAAGCGTGAACCTAAGGCATCATGGATTAAAGAATGTGTGATAAGTTATACATTTTATGATTATGTGGTTCCTCTTTATATTAACAATTTCTTACACCATGGTTTTTGTTTTATTCAATGGAGTGAACCAGAAGGAATTGGGTCAACAGTGAATCCAATTGAAAAATTGGTGGATATGAGAAACGAAATTGCATAATGCCAAAAAATAAAGATATTGTGATTATGCAGAATCAGTCATCGTGATATATGATTAACAAGGTGAACTATAGTGTTATTCCAAATTCATAAAACAATAGGATGATTGAATTTTATGCATATTCGCATGGTGAGGATCATAGAGAAAAGAAGATTAAGATTTCTATAGAAGGGAAGAATTACCTTGATGAATACATAAAATGAAGGTGAAGATGTTATCTGTGTTGGGAGAAGGGTCATAGAGTGACAGACTGTTATTGACTTCAATGACATTTCTGTGGAGAACATGGGCATTACCCAACTCAATGCCACGACCTAAGAGGTTACTTCTATGTCAATGAAGGAATAATTCCATGAAAATCATTTACTAGGATGGATTGAAGTTTTTATTTATTTTCATTCAAGAAAAATGTTGTTGAGGTACATTTATGGTATATTGGAATATCTATGTATTGGTCCACTGTGGTTTTGCATAAGAATATGGTATTAGTAACAATGTAAAGTGATTGAAATATTTTTGGAAAGCTGATTATATACTAATAATGAATGTATACGAAGAAATTAATATGTTTTATAGTATTAATGTGAACATGACTGATATAAGGACAAAGTGACATCATGGTTTGAGTATATAGAAATTTTTGGATTCTATTGTGTGGAAAGGGTTAACCTTTGACAACATTTGGGTTTTCACTAAGGTTCTATGGTAACTCATGTATCAAGAGAATACATGATTAAGGTATTCAATGTTTGGAATGTGACCAACTAGATATATCGTATGATATATGGGGGATACATGATGGTATTAACTTTCTTGGTAGATGACATTTCTAGTAGTCATTTACTTTATGCTATGAGATTAGATAAAAGTATATTGGATTATCCTAAATAATGGAATGGATTATGTTGTACATTATTTAGTATTGTTTAAGACTAGAACATTTTTTGATATTATTTCAAGAATGTTATAATGGTGAAGTTTTAGATAAAGAAAAACATGCAGGACGGACGACAACCCATCGCTTCAGACAAGGTTGTCGGAATCGAACCCACAACTGAAGTGCGACAGGCTTTTATCGCCTACCACTAGCCTACAGGAAGTCCCTAGTTAGTAGAAACTATTTTTATTTTAATATTTGGTATGATAAATGAATTATAAGTCCATTTTTAGAACCTTGTATGATTAACCTCACCATAGATGGACTTATGTATATTTAATATCTTATGCTATCCATTTTTGTGATAGAGAAAAATGGAATGTCCTATAATTATATCGCATGATCCTCTAATACTTCAAGAATTTCAAATTCAACTTCATATATTTAAAAATTTAATTAAGAAAAAAATGTTCATGGAATGACCAATGATGATTTTACACTAAAATCAAGTATGTATTTATCCTTATGCAAAAATTCATCAACATTAGGTAAATGTACTTGAAAACCAAAAATGTTGTCCTACTACTCTCATATCTGATGAATCAGATGGTACCGTAGATAATCACAAATTTTTTGCTTTTTAATTTTTGGATTTATCATAGCCATGTTCTCCACCACTAACTATCAGAACATGACAGTTATATTTCTCTTTCATAACCATATTTTCACCTATATTATCCTATGTGTAATCCCAGTGATGAGTTACTTTGGGTATCCGTTATGTTTCTAACATTCCTTTTTAGAATTATGTTTTTGTATTCCTTTTTACGATGTGGGTGTCTATGAGATAAAATTTCAAGTATAAAACCATTTATAACCATAACGAATTTTGATGGCGAAATTCATTATAAGGGGTGTAGAATGTAACACCCTGAGATAATATGAAAATTATTCTTTTTAATTTCATTGATATCATTTTTTGTACATCGTTATATGAAACACTATTCATGGCTTGTGTTACATGCAATAGCGACCTACCTCGATAGCTTACATTGTATGCAATACTGAGTTTCACTAAACAACGATATGTTATTAAAATATTATATACACTACCCGTTATGAACAGTAATACCCACTTTTTTAAATTTTATAAATATTATCTATCAAAATGGAATTCATTTTTGGATTCGAAATATCTAAATTACCCTAGGGTAAATTTATTGTATATTTATGAAAAAATTTAATTTTTTATGAATAGAGAAAACTATGAGTTTTTGGTTAAAACTGAAATTTTATTTAAATAATCATTTATTTTATTTGAATTTATTTTCTGGAAAAATAGATTCTTAATTCCAATATAAGTTCAATGTAATTCATTGGAGTCAGTTTATAATAATTTTAGATATATAAAAATTTTATTGAATGTTTTATCGTTATTTACCCACCTCCTAGAGCATTTGAAAATTTATATAAAACATAATTTTACTGCTTTCCTGAGTTGAATTTCAATAATCCAAGAGAAAAGTTTAATATCAAGGAGTAAAATGTGGTTTAATAAGATATAAATAATTTTTGTTGAATAGAAACTTTTTACTTTTATTTACCATGGTTAAAATTAAATAGGGTAATAATGGGTAAAAATGATATTCTTATTACCCTAACACGTGTCTTAATTCTATTTGATAAATATAATTCGACCAAAAACAACCTTAAGAATAAAATATGATCCTCTATGGTCCACTTGGATTAGATTAGGATAGTTATTATTATTTTTTTAAAGAAGTGTTTAAATAGTTAAAATCAAATCTTAATAACTAAAATTTTATTAATAAAGGGTGGTACATAAGATAAATTTGACTATAAGTATTAATTACAAATATAAAAATATTTCCTACATAATGTTATTTTATTTATATTTTTTAGACATTAAATAAGTTAATTTTTTTATGACACAATGATGAAACAATAATTAACTTATTAATGAAATAATAACATAATTGATATTATAAATACCCAAATAAATGTAATTTGAGACTTTTTATGAATTAAAGTAATTTTATAGGTTAATATAACATATTAGGATTGGTTAGATTATTATTTTTCGAAGTAATAATTCAGTTTTGATTTCAGAGAAAACAAAATACCAAATAGTTTCAAAATTGACATAAAATATATTTTTTAAAAAATATTATATTTTTAATTGATATAATGGTCTTAAAAATATAAGGATTGGACAAAATAATTATATAATAATATATATTACATTAATGAACCAATTGAGGTTCGATTGGTAGTTTATAGTGTGTTTATTAACCATATATTTTAAAAATACAAGAATACACTGTAAAAGTTAAATTATTTAACATAGAGTTATATCTAAATGATACGGTAAAAATGGTAACCTAAAATTGTCTAAAACCTATTATTTTAGATTATTTTTACCCATCCCCACCCTAGCCTCGAAATAAGTCACTTTAGAGCAATTATAAACTGAATATGAATTTATTAGAAAATAAAAAAATTTATATTTCCTAAGGTTCCCATCACCCCTCTTATAAATGGGAACTCCCCATTCTCTCTAATTCACACATCCAAAGACTTTATCTAGGCCAACCCCTGCCTAACTAACCTCTCAACATTCCACTATTTTTCATAGTGGCCTTCCTTCAGAAAAAAATCAAACCTATGGAGCCCTTTAGATCAAATCAAAACGTAGAACAAAAAGAATATGAATCTCAGACACATATGGAAGAAATTGGACATAAGGTAAGGGTTTATTTCTTATCACATTTATTTCTGGGAGGCATATTCCTTATTCACCACATATTTCATTTTTATAGTGTTTATGCTTCCCATGAATGTTTTATGATTTTTATTATTAAGGATATGATACTTAAATATGCATGTAATTTTCCTTATTTTATGACACATACGAATTCACCGATTATAAATGGTAAGGGATAATTTTGAAATCTCATTTTTATCCGAGATTTCTTATACTTAGGTATTTACAGGGGTTATATTTTTCATCCATTTCCATGAAAATGTTTTTTATAAAGTTTTTAATATTCTTCAATGTATGTTTAACGTCATGTTTACCCCTATTTGACTTTTACATTGGGTTATGAAGGAATATTTCTTTTTTTACCATATTAGGAACTTTTTGAAATTTACAGAAAAAGTACCAGGAGAATGTTTTTTTAATTTATACGGAATGAATGGATTTTTATGGTTTCATAACGCCTAATTTTCATGATGAGTCTTCTACAAGATTTCATGATTATTTTCAATAAAATCATTTTCTTTTAAAATTTCATGGAATTTTGTGAAAAGAAAATGATTTTGAAGAATAATGGATATATTCAACAAGAATTCATTTAAAGTGTTTTTCCAAAAACTATTTTTATTCTAAAATGACATTATTTAGTATGATTATGTTTCAAGTATAATGTCTCTATTATTAACATGGTTTGATTCTTCTTATGATGAGATGATATCCATTTGTTTTATATGGATTATATTATAATGGGATGATGTTTATGAAGCCCATTTCATTCATTGGGTTATGATAAATGATTTATGTTTATTTTGTGGAGAAAGTAAGATTTATTTCATTATGATATTGGTGGGATTTATATCTCCCTCCAATAAATAGGGTAACTATTTATATCTCATGAGATAGACATGGCTGGAATGACAAGTGAATCTGGTTCAGTAATACATGGTCGAAACGAGAAGTAATCCCGGTTCATTAATGGACTTTGTCAACTATGATGGTCTTGGCAACAATGCCTTGGCTACTATAGAAATCATAACATGTTCTTAATGGTTTTCCACAATTACATGTTTTATTCCCATGTTATTTTATCATTGTTAATGTTCCTTTATGATCTATGCCTTATGAAATTACATGATTTATGTCATTACTCATGATTTTGATGTTTTATATTCATGTTCTTACATTTAAATGTTTATGGATTGTTTTGTGTTCACTATGTTTACCCTTACTGGGTATTTTACCTCACCCTTTTTATGTTTTCTTTTCCCCAAGATATAAAGAAAGGATTTAGGTCAGAAAACAAAAGGGTTAGATCTTATGGGAGATGTTGAAGATCTTTCACTACAATTAGAATATTATGTTACTGATTTTTCAAAGACACTAAACTAATACAGTCTTTGGGCATCTCTTTTTTCTCATGTATTGTGTATTATTTAAATGTAATGTAATGTCTATGTATGTCAAGCTTTTGGTCTTTACAGTTGGGAACAGAGTAAAGGTTCAGTTAACCTTTGGAAACTAGGATGTGAAAACATTAGTGAGATCCCTAGAGATATTTATAAGGTATGTCTAGGGATGTCCCTAAGGTTTAGTATAACAATAGGTTAGAGTCCTAGAAATTATGTTGATTATCATCAATAACCTAGGGTGAACCTAAGGTGTCATGGATTAAAGAATGTGTGATAAGTTATACATTTTTTGATTATGTGGTTCCTCGTTATTTTAACTATTTCTTACACCATGGTTTTTGGTTTTATTCAATGGAGGGAACTAGAAGGAATTTGTTCAACATTGAATCTAATGGACAAATTGGTGGCTATGAGAGAAGAAATTGGGATAATCCAATAAATAAAGATATTGTGATTATGCAGAATCAGTCATTGCGATATATGATAAACAAGGTGAACTGTAGTGGTATTCCAAATTAATCAAATAAGAGGAAGATGGACTTTTATGCATATTCACAAGGTGAGGATCATAGAGAAATGAAGATTGATATTTCTATAGAAGGGAAGAAGAACATGGATGAATACATCAAATGGTGGTGAAGATGTTGTCTCTATGGTGAGAAGGGTCATAGAGTGACAGACTGTTATGGAGTTCAATGTATTATCTGTGGAGGAAATAGGCATTACCCAACTCAATGCCCAATAATAATAGGTTACATCTAAATAAAGGAAGGAATAATTCCCTGAAAATCATTGAATAGGATTGATTGAGTGTTTATGTACTTGTATTCAAGAATAATGTTGTTGAGGTACTTTTATATTATACTGGAATATATATGTATTGGTCCACTGTGGTTTTCCATAAGAATATGGTACTTGTAACCATGATAAGTGTTTGAAATATTTTTGGAAAGCAGATGATATGCTCATAATGAAGGGATGAGGAGAAAATAATATGTTTGATAGTATTAATGAGCTCATGATTGATATAAGGACAAAGTGACATCATGGTTTGAGTATATAGAAATTTTGGGATTCTGGTATGTAGAAAGTGATAACCTTTGACAACATTAATGTTTTCACTATGGTTCTATGGTAATTCATGTTTCAATAGAATACGTGATTAAGGTATTCACATGTTTGTAATGTGACCAACTAGAAGTATCGTATGATATATGCGGGATTAATGATGGTATTCACATGCATGGGTAGATTTCATTTCTAGTAATCATTTACTTTATGCTATGAGATTAGATAGAAGTATTTTGGATATTCCCAAATAATGGAATGGATTAAGTTGGACATAAGATAGTACTGTTTAAGACTAAAAACTTGTTTCAATATTATTTCTAGAATGTTATAATGGTGAAATTTTAGAAAAAGGACAACCTGCAGGATAGAGGACAACCCATCTCGTCAGACAAGGTTGCAGGAATCGAACCCCCAACCAAAGTGTCACATGCCATTATCGCATACCACTGGCCTAAAGTAAGTCCCTGGTTAGTAGAAACAAGTTTTATTTTATTAGGTTTTATGATAAATGATGTATTAGTTCATTTTTGGAAACATTTACGATTAACCTCACAATAGATGCAATTATGTATATTTAATATCATATGCTAACCATTTTTGTGATAAAGACAAATGGAATGACCTATCATTATATCATGTCATCTTATATATCTTCAAGAATGAAATATTCAACTTCAGATCTTTTAATAAGAGATGAAGCGAAAATTGTTCAAGGAATAACCGACGATGATTTTTCACTAAAATCAAGTAAGTATTCATCCTTATGCAAAAATTCATCAACATTAGGGAAATGATCTTGAAAACCAAAACTGTTGTCCTAGTACTCTCATATCTGATTAATTAGAAGGTACCTTAGATCATCACAAATTTATGACTTTGTGATTGTTGGATTTTTCATAGACATGTTCTCTACAACTCTCCATCAGAACGTGATGTTTCGATTTCTCTTCCATATCTCTATTTTCACTTATATTCTTTTATGTGGAAACCCAATGATGACTTACTTTGGGTATCCATTATGTTTCATACATTCCTTTTTAAAATGATGATTTGGTATTCCTTTTTACGATTTGGGTTTCTATGGGAGAAACTATCATGTAGAAAACCATTTATAACCCTAATGAATTTCAAGGTAGAAATTCATTTTATGGGGGGTTGAATATAACACCCTGAGATTTTATGAGAATTTTTTTTAAATTTCTTTGATATATTTTGTTGTATGCTACACCAAGATTATGTTGCACAATACGCAACATTGTATTAGCGTGTAGTATACACAACACTATTCATGGCTTGCGTTACATTCAAGAGCCACCTTCCTTGATAGCTTACGTTGTATGCAATAAAGAGTTTCACTAAACAATGATATGTTATGAAAATATTATATAAACTAGCCATTATGAATAGTAATACCCATTTTTAGAAATTCCATATATTTTATCATTCAAAATTAACTTCTTTTTTGGATTTAGAATATCAAAATTACCCTAGGGTAAAATTTTGGTATTTTTCTGAAATCATTCAATTTTTGATGAATAGTGAAAACAATGAGTTATTGGTTAAAACCGACTTTTTATTTATATAATCATTTATTTTATTTAAATTTATTTTAGGTAAAAATAGATACATAATACCTATATAAGTTCAATGTAATTCTTTGGAGTCATTTTAAAAGAATTTTAGATATATAAAAATTTTATTGAACTTTTTACCGTCTTTTACCAACCTCCTATGAGCATTTGAAAATATAAATAAAACATAATTTTACCGCTTATGTGAGTTGAATTTCGAAAATCCAACAGACACGATTAATATCAATGAGTCAAATGTGGTTCAATAAGATAAAAAAAATTTGGTGAATAGTAACTTTTTACATTTATTTACCACTGTTAAAAGTAAATATGGTAATTAAGGGTAAAATGATATTATTATTACCCTAACACATATCCTAATTATATTGGATAAGTATAATTCAACAAAAAATATCCTTATTAATAAAATATTAACCTCTTTAGTCCACTAGGATTAGATTAAGACACTTATTATTATTTTATTTAAAGAATAGTTAAAAGAGATAAAATTAATGATTAATAACTAAAACATTTTTAATATAGGGTTATACATAAGATAAATTCGACTATAAATATTCATTAGAAATATAAAAATATTTCCTACATAATGGTATTTTATTTAATTATTTTGACATTAAATAAATTAATATATTTATGACACAATGATGATGTAGTAATTACCTTATTAATTAAATTTTAACATAAATGTTATTATAAATACCAAAATAAATGTAATTTGAGACTTTTTATGAACTAAAATAATTTTATAGGTTAATATAACATATTAGGGTTCGTTAGATGAATTTTTTTCAAAGTAATAATTCTATTATAAATTTAGAGAAAACAAAATACCAAATAGTGTCAAAATTGACATAAAAGTGTTTTAAAACAAATATTATATCATTAAGTAATATTATGGTGCTAAAAATAAATGTTTTGGTAAAATGACTTATATAAAAATAAATCTGACATTAATGAACAAATTTTGGTTCGATTGGCAGTTTATAGTAAGTTTATTTACCATATAGTCTAAGAATACAAGAAGACATGATAAAAGTTAAATTATTTAACTTAGAGTTAAATCTAAATAATAAGGGTAATATGGTAACCTACACTGGTCTAAAACTTATTGGTTGAGAGGATTTCGACCCATCCCCACCCTATCCTCTTAATAAGTCACATTGGAGCCATTATAAACCAAATATTAATTTATTATAAAATAATATTTTAAGTTTTTCATAAGCTGCCCCTCACCCCTCTTTTAAAAGGGCACTCCCCATTCTCACTAATTCACACCTCCGAAGCCATTTATCTCGGCCACACCCTACACAAATACCCTTTTAACAGTAATCCCTTCATCTTAGAGGCCTTCCTTTAGTCATAAAGCCAATCTATGAATCCCTTTTGATCAAATTAAAAGGAAGAACCCGAAGAAGAGGAGTATTGGATGCGTACGGAAGAAATTGGATATATGGTAAGGGATTGTTTCGTCTGACTTTTATTTCTATGAGACATATGCCTTAATCACCCCCTATTTATTTTTTATGGTTTTTATGATTCCCATTATTGTTTTATAATTTTTATTATGAAGGATATGATACTTACATATCCATGTATTTTTTCTTATTTAATGACACGTATGATTTCACTGATTATAAATGGAAAGGGATAATTTTGAAATCAAATTTTTATCCGAGATTCCTTATACGTATGTATTTAATGGGGTTATATTTTTTATCCATTTCAATAAAAACGTTTTCTATAAAGTTTTTAATATTCTTCCATGTATGTTTAATGTCATGTTTACCCCTATTTGACTTTTTCATGGTGTTATGGAAGGAATCTTTCTTTTGTTTGCCATACGAGGAGCTTTTTAAAATTTCTGACAAAAGTACAAGGATAATGTTTTTTTAGCTTATATGAAATTAACATATTTTTACAGTTTCATAATGCCTAATTTTCATGAAGACTCTTCTACAAGATTTCATTATTATTTTCATTAAAATCATTTTCTTTTAAAATTGATTCGCATTTTCCATCTATGATGAAATTATTTAGTATGATTATGTTTCAAGTATAATGTCTCCATTATTTACAAGGTTTGATTCTTCTTATGATGAGATTATATCTATTTATTTTATATGGATTATGTTATGATTGGATAATGTTTATGAAGACCATTAAATTCTTTGGGTTACGATGAATGATTTATGTTTATTTTTTGGAACACGTAAGAATGATTTCATTATGAGATTGGTGGGCCCTATATCTCCCTCAAATTAATTGGGTAAAGATTTATATCTCATGAGATAGGCATGGCTGGAACGGAAAGTGAATCAGGTTCAGTAATACAGGGCTGGAATGACAAGTAAACGTGGTTCAGTAATGGAATTTTTCCACTTTGATGGTCTTGGAAACAATGCCTTTTCTACTATAGAAATCATATAATGTGCTTAATGGTTTTCCATAATTACATGTTTTATTACCATGATATTTTATCGTGGTTAATGGTTCTTTATGATCTATGCCTTATGAACTACCATGATTTATGTCATTACTCATGATTTTGATGTTTTATGTTCATGTACATACGTACAAATGTTTAGGGATTGTTTTTTGTTCTACATGTTTAACCTTACTGAGCATTTGAGCTCACAGTTTTTATGTTTTCTTTTCCCCTGGAAAAAAGGAATGGTTTTAGGTATGAAAAAAAGGGGAAGATATTATGGGAGATTTTGAAGATCTTTCACCACAATTAGAATATTATGTTTCTGAGTTTCCATAGTCACTAAACTAATACAGTCTTTTGGCATCTGTTTTTGTCATGTATTATGTATTCAAAAAAATTAATGCAATGTCTATGTACATCATGCATTGGTTCATTAGAGTAGTAGTGAGGGTGTAATGGTGGTATGGTGGGGGAGACTAACCCCTCTAGATCTGTAATGAATAGGTTTGATGAAATAATCAATAATGAGTAGTGAATAATGATAATGAAAAATAAAAAATGAAAATCAATAATAAATGAATAATAAACATGAATGAAAATGGATGAATATACAAATAAAATAAATTGAGTAGTTAGAACAATGTACTCTATTACACATGGAATAGAATAACTAAACAATGTCCCAAAATATGAATAGAATTTTATGTGCATTCTCAACTAGTACTCCCAATTTCTTATTCCCACTCTAACCCAATAAAATAAAGTCATCATAGAGAATAGTAAGAGGCTTTAACCTATGGTCATGTGGTAATCTATTCTATTACCCATTGGATGCCAAAAACAGGTGGGAGATAAAATCATTAGGCTACTACAAATATAATCATATTCAATCTACACCATTATTATAAAAGTATTATCTTATTATAATAAGATGCAATGAAGTATATTAAATGCGACAGTAACTATGTTAGGCTCATATTACTCAATGAAAAATTCTCAATGATTCCGACATCTACCTAATCCAAATATTCCTCTTAATATGTATAGATAAATATATAGATATTTTTGGAGATATATTAACTATATTTACATTAACATATATAACCACATATATATGGTTATATCCCGAACCCGAGGTGTAACTATGGTGTTCAAGCATAAACATGAGGATCTCACATGTTATATAAAGGTTCCTATTCCCTTATATCAAAATTAATATAGGACACCCTACCAAACATTATAGATAAATTCGTGTTTCAATTCAATGTATCAGAAAAATATGAATGGTCATGTCTATCATCAAAATCCATGGGTCATGGAACATCTGGCCCAACAACCTAAGTAAATTAAATAATCCTTTCAAATGTACTCATCCAAGGGGGTTTTAAATTCCATGACCATATCCATAACATAGGTACATCTTTAATAATCCCTGGGATGTTAATCGTACATTTCTAATAATAGTTATCATTGGTGTTTCAAAATAATTACGCTGATATCACTAATGGCACAATTCATCTGAATTACCATAATTAATTTAAATTTTTCAACTGAATTCCCTAAGAAAATTTTATTCTACAATATTTAAAAAAATAGAATACACGCCATTCCATTATCGATTAAATCCATTAAATTGTCATATTTCATATATAACACCATTGAATGCCATGGTAATAGTAATATTATTACACTATTTAGTACACACTTATAATCATTAAAATATAATTTATTAAGATCCTATATTCATTTTAAATTTACTAACCCACCCCTGGAGGGTTTTGGGTCATATAGGCAATGAATATTCATAAAGGGTAAGTTATATGAAGATCACTTTTACTTCAAAACCATTTTGAAAAAAAAATGAATACTTAAAAACATAAAATTTCTATGTATATATTCCTTATTTAATTTAAATAACTTTAATCATCACATTCTACTGATGTGTGTGAAGGTAAAATGATAGACATGCCCATTACAATAGCTGAATAGTTGTTCTAAATCTATGATGTCGATTGAGTGTCCTAGAGAACATCATGTGTGTAATATAAAAATTTATCTTATGGACATTAATAATTGATTTGAAACATGTGGGAATTCCTACATTTGGATAAAACTAAATATAATATAAATGATGAAACAATGAGGGAAACACATATAGATCAACTACCTTATATTATGGATTCTCACACATCTAATATGATGTTTTTTGATGCATAAAAAGATAAATCGAATGAATACTAAAATGACCTAAAAATTTAGGAAATGATCTAGATTTGAAATAGTATCTAATACATGATGAAATATATATATATATATGAAGTAAGATTAGTCTTAGTCAAACTAAACAATGTCTAATAAATCTGATAATTCCTCAATTATTAATTATATAAGGGAGATCAATCTATTTTAAGGAGGAGACCAATTATAAATTGAGTGGGCTGCCTATGGATGGGGTGTGAGAGAGATATATGGAGGAGGAATTGCAATATGTAGTAGTGGAAAATTTTGACATTAAACACTTTAATAATGCACAATGTTTTGATACACAGTTTGTACAACCATGTAACAATTGTGTGGTTCCACAACTTATAGACTAACAATTTGGGATATAGATATTTTTTTCCAAAAAATGTGTAGACCATGCCCCCACCTCTGTAGTTTTCTTTAGACCTCCTACATGTCCATTTATACTTGGTTTCAGGTTTCTAAAAATCATGTTACACCCAAAAGGACCTTACTATAATACTCACTACATCTTTTTAGATGATACACAATTTCAAAAATCCATGTTTCTGGAGAAACTAGGCTGCATGGTTTTTGACACATTGTATTACTTAATTTTCACGAGCATTGTCCCTCTGTCTATTCCCCTAAAAAATATTTTCCAAATCATGAAACACCTGAACCAAAACCTAAATCATGAGAATACTCTTGATTCTTAATCCACAAAATACTTTTCATTATTCCAATTTTAAAATTTACAATATAAGGATCAACTAATAGTTCTTTCCATCCCCATAACAGGAAAAATAAAATTCCAGTGAATGTTTTGACCAGTCCAAAACATAGGTCATCACATTATCAATATTATATTATATTATTATCTATGAAGACATGTATGTAATTTTCATGTTCAAAATAGGAATCATGCATATTCCAATGAGCTATATTTTATTATTATCAATAAAACACTTCAAATAATTTGATTATAATAAAAATGAATTATCAAACTGGACCAATATAAGAATAGTAATCAATAGAAATTTTCTTTGAGATATAACGTAATCTCGTAGGGTCTTTTCAGGGTTTGAAAACAGTTTATAAATTATTCCATGAACTATTTTCTTAATAGTTTTATGTATTTGTAACTATTAATAATGGTAAATCTATTCCCACATATAATAGTCATCTATTTATATCAATAATTAAAATTATATGGTTATAAAATATCATAATACCATTATTTAGTTGGATTGAAATACTCAAAACGTTTTTCATATCTTTTATAACCTAAATATTTTAAAATATCAAACATACACCCTCTCATATATTATTAAGAATTATTATATATAAGTTGACTTTAATTATCAGTGTATTTATTACTTTACTATGTTATTTTCTCTATATAGTCATTTGTTACCTCCATAAATAATGTAGTTATATATATATTTTAAGTCTTATGGAAACAATTTTTGGTAGATCCTTGCAATTTCATCAGTTGTCTAGTGGTTCTGGGAAGATTTCTTACACCATATAGAATCCAATTGGTTGGATTGTGTGTCTCCACTAAAAATTTAGTTAGAGTATCATTTGAATATCAAAAATATATTTTAACACTTCCAAGAAGGTGTCTCTAATAAGATAGTGAATGGGAAACAAGTAGAAATGCATGCCACATTTTCCCCTCAACTCTTGATCCTAACTCTGAGGCACCTCTTGGTTTCCAATTAAAATAACATAAACATACATTATTATTTACAAATATAGAAAAAATAAATATAATCCCAGAATCAATACAATAAACAAGAAATAATTTATAAAAATGAAAAAATAAGAAATTGGTAATTACTAAAAACATGTTTTAAGATATTACAATTGTCCCCAATATTAATGATTTTTACCCCCAGAAAGTCTACGGAGGTAATCATTCAACATTGTTTTGAGGTAATTGGTCTCACATTATCTCCCCATTCTCTGATGTCTTCAGAGAACTATTTCCTTACTACCAAAGAACCCAAACCAATGATAAATGATATCAATGGGTACTTTTCATCCGAGATTCAAAAAATATGAACTTTCCAATCAATCATAAACATAAAATTTCCCATATCAATTAACTTCTATTTCTAATAATGATATTGTTATAAATGATATTTATAAATATATAACATGTTGAATGCAGTTTGGATAAAAATAAAGTATGGTGTAAAGTATAAACTATTAGACTCCTTCCTAATCTTATCAATGAAATTAAATAGTCTCACATATCTTGGTACCGAAAAACCATGTTTTACATGTCGTTAGCAATCCAAATAATGAGAGACTCTCAAAAATACCAAATAACATAATAATAAATCCAATGGATGATTATTATTATTTTATTACAATTTATTCATTTTCTTCTATGGGTCTATACTTTTTCTAATAATCCAAATCAACATCATCATCTCCAGAACCAAGGTGGGTATCTCTATGGATGATTTATCAACTTCCAAAAAAATAGAATAGATTTCTAAATCCTTCCATAGAATGCCATGATGGGTTTGATTTTAATGGATGAATAGTTACTAATATTTTTTACAAATTCAACCAACACCAAGTTGAAATCCTATTCTCCTCTAATGTGAAGTACATAATCTTGCAAAAAAATTTAGAATTTCAAGATACCATTCTATCGTATTATTTATATGAAGGTGTTTCATTCTTATTTATATTATCTATGGTCTAGTTACCTCCTAGAGACCACTCTGAAAATAAATGTGAATATAAGATCCTATTAGAAAAAATTAAATAGAAAACTTCTAATATCAAAATAATATCCTACACAAATAGATTTCCTAGATCCATATATTTAGTGGAATCATTATTGGAAATAAATTTATCCAATTTGTTAAATCCATTAATACCCACCCAAATCACATTTTTTTCTCAAGGATTATTTGGAAAAAACCAATGAAATCCATAGATATATCATCACATCTCAATGTTGTCACCTTAACGGATTAGAGAAAACAATAGGGTTTCTAAATACGAACCATTATTTTGTAATGGGTTTAAAATTGGGGATCTGAATTAGTATTAATTTCAATTAATACTTATATCTGTAAATCTATGAATTAAATAAAAAAACATTTTTATGGCGCATGGGTGAACCAACCCTTGGGAATGTTAAAAAAACCCCAACAAATGTTTTTTCATTGGTGGTATAATAACATAAACATTACGAAAAAGGATTCCCATTATAGATTGAGACCATTCATTTAATTTTAACCCATAGTAAATGGAATTAAAAATTTCTTTGTACTCATCATCATGATACTAATCCATGAATATCACCTCCACAAGAGAGTAATTTTTTATAAAACAAGCTGAAAATCCTTGGTCTCATCCACTGAAACTCATAAATTAATATGAATAAATAAAACCATGGGATGAAACTCCTCTTTTATCTATTTCATTGATAGTTTTTTTGGTAAATTTGTAATCAAAGAATCAAAAAATGAGCCAATATCCATGGGGTTTTTTAATTACCAATATCTAAATATTATAGGTACTCCGTCCATAACCTTTGATATGGATATAATTATATTTTTTGGAAGAATAATTAAAGCTCTTATGATCATTGTAAATATTATCCCTCCATCCAGAAGGTATATCTACCAACTCATAACAATGGTAATTAAATATTGGAGTTCAATATTATTTGTGGAATAGTTTATAACATGAATAAAAATATATAGAGAATCATAGGCCTCTATATGACCATTATTGAATAGAATTAATGGGATTCCTATATCTAAGGAATATAAAAATACCACAAATTCCTACACATCAAATATTCTATTTGACACATGATTTGATATCAATAATAACATTAACACATTGACAGAATTATAAAATTTTGAATATGAGATAAAATTCACTCCCTTTTGGCTGAGACAATTCAATTGATAGAATATCATAAATAATTCATTCATGAACCAATTATATTACCCTTCCCCGTGAAAGATTATTTTTATATCAAATATGTTCAATATTTATTGAATTACATGATATATTTGACTTATTTATGATGAAATATGGTACCATGTTCGGAGAACACACTCCTTGATAACATCACCTAAAATATACATAATTTTCACGAAAATTAATATGATTGAATTAAATGATTCTTCAATATATATAACACTTTTCAAAATTTATGAACTTGATCTTCCTTTGTTTTAGAGTAAACCAAGAAGTCATCCATGAATACCATAATAAATAAATAAAAATACTAATGTAAAATAATTTTTAAAAATTACATAAAACATAGTATGGTATTTGGTTATAAAAAATTGCATAACAAGATAGTTATAGGGGTCAAACAATCTCTTAAAAGTAGTATTTGGGATTATAATCTCATTGATCATAAAATAGTGATTACCAAACCATAGATCTATACTAGAGAAAAAATTATAAAAAATTTGATAATAATACAAGTTATTGATATGGGGGAATAAATGCTTTTTCATGACCAAAATATCATTTATATTATGATATTCAACACACAAGTGATGATTTTTATCATCCCACATGGAAAAATTCACTGGCATGATCCAAGGAGGTAGACTATGTCTAAAAACTCAATTGGAAATCATGTTATCAACATTATACTTTATCTTTTATTGTTTATATGGTTCCATATTATAATATTGAATATATAGTAGTTGAGTGCCTATCAAAAATTAGATATAGAATACATTCTTTATATCATGTTGAATACTACAATGCATTAATTGTTATGGAATTTCTACAGCTTCAGGAAGATGTTAACTACAAGAGACATCATGTAGTAGATCAACAAAAAATTGATATTTCTCAATCATTCTCCAGATGAATATGTATGACATGGATATACCTTAGTTTTCATTCTCCACGAAACACCTAAGACTCCCCATTGGGAAAATAAAAATAAATCCTTAAATGAAAAAAATGAATATAACAATTATGAGAAACCATCTAATCCATTCTAAGAATGACATTAATGGGATTCAGTTAGAGATAAAAAATATACCATGAGACCTTGATCTTATATAATGAAAATTTAAAATTGGTGAATCATATAGACATTACTATATTCATAAATGTATTCATTTCAATTTCAACCAAATAATTCATGATCTATATATAAATATTCATAATACTAGTAGATATGAAAATTTAGAGGAATTATTTTCAAATAATTCTATCACTAAAGATGAATAAGTAGTAGTGGTACCCACTATATCATATGTATAACATAATTTACCATTGAATTATTATTTCATTGTATAATTTTGCTTCACTTTTATGCATATGGTAAGAATCCCAATTTTCTTCATGAATCTAAATGAGACATAAATCAAATTGTTTCATAGGATCCCATACAACTGTGTGGGGTAGTTAAACAATATATAAACATCAAAAAGTTTTCTGATTGTTCATAAGAGATACTTATATTTGGATCCTCCCAGAATGTCAAACTTTGGGTTCCAGAACCATTACACATAAGAAAGAATATATTGTTCCTTTGTAAAGAACTACATATGACTCAAAAAAATTATGTTAGTGATGTGAACCACTATTTTTTCAACCATGATACATATTTCCCTTTCTATTCCCACTATGGGAACAATTAAAGTGACTAATGGGTGTAGGGGGAGATCTCATCAACATATACATGCCATCCAGGTCAAATTATACCATCATATATTTACCTTGAACATCAACATAAAAGTGAGATTCAGTGTAAATTATTATGATCAGATATATCATATGCCACTCATGTCAAACCACCCTAATTTCAGCATCTCATTCTCCACCTTTTCATAAGAAATTTGAGAATTTTTTTATTGATTTTTGTGTGTTGTGTCACTAGCCTATCCTACTGAATATGATTAAGAAACACTATGGATTTGGCCAAAACCATGGACTCTGTATATATTTTATATAAAATGAGTCTTCAATATGTTATTGTGAAATCCCTCACACATAAATGAAATAAATACATAATCCCACTATCTCAAGAAATTAAATTGATTATTGAATACATCACCTTTTCACTTAATTGATTTAAGTATTCCCATTAGAAATCATTCATTCAATATTACGAAATAAATAAGATTCCTCAAAAGGATCCTCATTCCCTAAAAATATGGGGGATTTAGATGAAAAACACCCAAGTATGGATCATTATTATCATCCCTTTATGTTTCCATAATTTTGTCCTAAATTGGTATAGTTTTATGTCATTACACTAGATAATGGAGAAAATGTATTAATACCTATATGTGGTTTGGGTCAATCAAATCATTCCCTTTCTGTGGATTATCATCAAATAAATCCCTTAGTTTTCTTTGATGTCTTCGCAGGGGTATAGTTCTACACAAAATTAATAAAAATTTTAAAATCACCATTTTAGAGTCAAAGGTAAAAAATTTCATATCCAATATAATAATACAATTATCAAATATGATATTGGAAAAAGTTTACAATCAAATCAAACAACTCAACAATAACACTTTTTCCAGACCTTACAGGGTAATTTTATGTACTCAATTTTGAGAAAAGGTCATAAACTCACTCATAACCCACAACATAAGTATGGAAAATATTTCCTCCAATATAATATAGCATAAAAACAATATATTTACATATAATAAGATACCTGACTGCCCTATAATAACAATTTTCATGAACCAACATGGGAAACCCAATAAAATAGTACCCAAATGAGTCTAAAACCAAAAAACTATGTTTCGTGATCCCCATGGTTTAATTATTAGGGCCTAAGAATTATTAAATTATAAAATGTAATTATTTATCCATAGGTATATCTAAAAAATTCTATCCATAAAAATATAAAAATATCTGGTATTACAAACATACATAGAAAGAAAAAATATACATGGTATAAATGTGCAAAACCCAAAATTGAATAGGAAACCAAAACAAGACACAAAAATGAATGAAAAAACCAATAAAATCATTAAAACTGGTGAAAAACATAATCCAATTATAAACACCAACTCTTATGGTCCCAATATCAATAACACCCACCTCCTCTAAGTGGTTCTTTTCCATTTTCTAGACTTAACATACCAATATATAAAAATTAATAATGGAATATTAGATATTTAACAACACTAGACTCATAGTATTACATAAAAAAATCCATATGAAGTCAATATAAGATAAAGTAAATAATATAAATTTAAAATAAAACATGTTATTGTTATTCTTTTCTTATTACATAATAGAAGACTTTATTCAAATAATTTTAATGCAATGTATAGTGTATTTACAAAATCATTCCCCTCAATAACATGTATGAATAGAAATTTCATTCAAATATGACTGATTATGATATATCACAACAATTGTGCTGTATAAATAATTATCAATCATAAAAACATGATTAGAAGAATTAGAATAATTAAAATAGGTCCCATGGATCCTAAAAAATGCTTAGTCAAACATATCTTTATGTTCACACACTTCCCGAGATCTCAGGCCTTGGTGGAAAATTACGCCACCCCAAAATTGAACAGCATTCCCTAAATATGTTTTGTATCACAATCATTATCAATCAATATCTATGTAGATATAAAAAAAATTCAATAGATATTTTCCTATACTACCAACCTAACTATCCATAAACCTATGTTCTTTAAAAACAATTCAGACCCGTAAATGTTGGAAATTTTATAGTTTTTCTATTGTAGGATTTATTTATTACTGCATGATTTCTTTCTCATTTCCTTTCCACTTAACCCAAAGTATTATCCAAATTGACCCAAGAATCTCAAGGGGGTCCTCCTATGAGTTATCTCATTTTGGAGTTTAGTTGATTTCCAATCGACGATTTAAGAGATTTTAAGCCTCCCCTTATCTCTCACTTCCAACTTAGGGATTATATTTTTGGTAATCTTCTTTCGATGCACCAAATCCATATTTTTATGGGGGATTTTAGGTTTTGGATTAAAATGGTGTTTTCATTAATATATTATTTTTTTATTTAGATTATTTTTATCATAATATTCATGTTTGGTGGTATATAAGTTATATCCATTATTTTTTTAATATATTTTTGAATTTTTGTGGATGTATTTCTCCCCACTTATTCATATGTTTTCAGTTTTAGTATGATTTGGTAAAACAGATTTCTAAATAATGATTTAGACCCTTAAAAATATACTTGGTATGTCTTGAGGATGATTAGAATGATTTAGGGACACCCATTGGGTGTGGATGTATTCCTAAAACTACAAATTGTAATGGTTATTTGTAGAGTTGATGTGTGATAATGTAGTGCCCATGAAGAACAAGTTACTATGGTTGGTTTATTACAAATTAAATAATGATAGTTATACCTAGAGTAAGTAACAGAATATTGGGTCTTTGGGTTGAATACCAAAGGGTTATATGAACTATTAAATGGAAAATTAGTAATGGGTTGGTGGTATAATTCATATGAATGATATGTGAGTAAAATGAGTTAATTGAGATGATTTATAATGGCTTTCGAATTTTGTTGAAATTCTTAATAGTCTTTGTAAAAATGAAAGATAAAAATGTAAACATAGAAATGGATTGTGAATTTACGAATATTAAAATAAGATTCATAAGGTAATTGATGAATATGATGAATGGGTAAATACATGGGAAATAGTGAATGAGTCAATATATTGGAGATAATAAATGGGTTAAGTGAATTAACATGTGGAAATTCTTTTATATGATAAATGGGTAATGTATGGTGATTAGATTATATTATTAATGATTTTAGTCATATGATATGGTAGTTGGGATAAAAATCAATGAAATATAAATAAAAATGTGTTAATGGGTTATGGAAATGAACCAAAATTCATGTTAATGGTTATGGATTACGATTTCTATTAGTATTAGTTGTTCCTGGTTATGATTTGGTATGTTAGTTGGGAATGGTAAAACAATCATGCGAACATGGCTTGGTATTGTGGTGTATTATTTTGAGGTTCTACAAACATGGGTCGAGATAGACAAAACCTCAAAACTCCACCCATAATGTGTGGGCTAGGGAAGGGGATAAAGAGTCTATTCCCTTAACTATTTTATTTCACTCAAATTAAGGGTTAGAGGTCAGGATAACGTGTTGATGGGATTTTTTAATGCCTAGTTTGATAGGGACATGACATATTGTTGTATACAAAGTGATTTATTTCTATATTACCATGTTTAAACAATATATTTGCCTAACCCATAAAAAAGTAATAAAAATGGATTATGTAATGAAGATGGGGTCAATGATATAAATAGTATAAATGATTAAAGGGGTTAATTTATAGATTTTTAGGAAGTTAAAATGTGATATAATTGTCTTATTTTCATTTAATTATTACTTGAAAGAACTACCTATTTAAAATTGTATTTCTTACTCACCTTGTTTGTGGCCTACTGAGTCATACTAACACCTTTCTAGAGCTGCATTTTGTAATTGAGAAGATCTCATGGTTTTTTGGTTAGGACATTCGAAATGAACCTTTGATAGGGACTTGATTTGGGCATGGGAAAACAAGATTTCAGATTTCGACATGTATTTAAGACCAATTTTGGACATCCTCTATTTTCATTAGATTGTGGTTTTTCCAATTTTGCAATCATATTATGACATGAAATGTTTAACTATTTGGTTGTGGACTTGTACCCTCTTTGGGAAATGGTTTGTTAAGAATATTTAATATGAATTATATATTTTTTTCAATATTTCATTATTATATAAAGTGACATACTATGGTAATGTATGCATGGTCTCCTCAAGTGACATATTTGACACTCATCGCTAGTCAAAAAAAACTCTAATATACAAGGAAGAACAATTGAGGTCTTGTGAAGACTCCGCTTGGGTCCCAGTCTTAGTGGCTCCTTGGTCGAGGAGGTTATAATTTAACTATTCATTCACCATACTAGAATTTATTCCAAAAATATCATATGTTATACTAATATTTATTACTCAGGGATCGAATAGCACAAAAATGATGTCATCACTTAATTGTTAAGGGAAAAATTATCAGTATGTCCTCATGGGTCTGATGATAATCATGTAGAAAAATATAACCATATGATAAATATATGAAAACAATAATGTGGAATAATATGACTTTTCAATATGAAATAATTGAAGGATATTTTCTCTCATAATATCAATCACATACGATGATGTAATTTTGTTAAATTAAGATATGTTAATTTTGGGTATTGGATAGTAACATAAACATATAATGATGAAATTTTAAATAAAAATAAGTGTAAAAATAATAATTTTTTTAATTAAATTAAAAATTATTACAATGAATTAAGTTGTGAACCAATATACCTATAATCATGTCAAAAAATTTGTATTTTGGACAAATCAATCATAAGTAATTTGAACACATCCAACATGTGAAAAATGTTATCTAAAATCATTCCAACAGAGCAAAATTTTGATAAAATATATCTATATTTATTTACCAATAAAAAACATTCTGATGTGAGATATATAAAATTAAATAATGAATTAGAAGTATATAATAGACCCCACCAATTAAATAATAATAATCATCATTCTACTATTCTGTATGAAATATATAATATGTTATATAATTATGAACACATTGAGTGAATATGGGTTCAACAACATTTCAAACATGTAAAAAATAAAATTATCTCAAGAGATATATCCCAAGGTACAAAAAGGAATAATCTAAATGGATTATTTTGAATGGAAATTTATATTGTGATTCATGAATTATTACACTAATGTAGACTGATATTTTAAAATAAATATGATATTAACGTAATATCAAAATAGAAATTTTATAAAACATTATAAACATTATGATAAGAAGAATATTTTGTTGAAAAATTAAAAAAAATAAAAAATATGACATGAAAATATTTTTCATTAATTATTTTGGAGGAAATATAATAAATATATCTTTGAAAAATAATTAATGGTTTTCATGATGATATTGGGTAAGTAATACAAAACATACAATCATGAAAGAAAAAAATGTTTTATTTTATATTAATTTTTTGGGAATATAAATCATAATAGTGTAATAAATATTTTTAAAAAATATTATAAAATTTAAATATAAATATAATAACTCGTAACTCATATTGTAATTTTAATATAATAATGAAAAACAATTAATTTAATGATAGAATATTAACATGGAATAATAATATAATTTAAATAGAATGAGAATTTTTTATAATAGCATCATGGTTTTTTGTGATATAAATCCATCAAGGAAGAATATTTAATTTAACAAAACACATTTTCCAAAAATGGATATAGGAATAAAAATTTAATTAAACCATGAGTTTGAATAAAAATACATAGTTTAAGTAAGTTCAACGAAAATATTATAACATAATTTAATGTGAATTATGTAAAAAAGAAACTATGAATTTTGTAACTTTTTAAATCAAGTAATATGTTGGATGGATTAAAAACATCATACCCCAATAAAAACACATTAATAATAATATAATATAATTTCATTGTATCTGATACATATTTTAGAATAATTTTTGTATAATTTGCAAATAAGCTTCAATTAAGGGAATTGAGATGAAAACTATAACCTTTACTCTTGACATCCATATAAGTATATTAGTCTCATTGAAAAATTGAATACTCTCATGAATGATAATTTGAAATTATTTTACATGAGTTTCATTATTGTAACATGGTTTTAAAAATGTTGATAAATGTCATTTGGGTGGTAAAATGGGAAGCATATCATTAAAATTTCATATGATATGTGTGTCTTGATGTGGACAGAAACAAGATCATTTCATTGGTGAGAATGAGGGACTTTTCCACAGAACTGAATGTCTGGTGAGGGGTAATTATGTAATTCCAGTGGAGTTTCATTACTTAGGAGATGAATTATTTTTTAGATAAGTGGAAATTAATTTCTAACAACACATTTGTATTTTATAGTTAAAACAGTTCATGTAAAGATAATATAATTTAAACCATATTATATTAACCCATTTAAACCCTTATAACAATTATTACATAATTATTATCGATATAATTATTAGTTATACATATATCAGAATCCTTATGGAAATTAAAATTCATATTTTGACTCCATTTAATGTATTTAAATTTTTAGTTACATGAATGTTAACTTTTAATTTAAATTTTAATATATATCTATGGAAAATAATTTATTATAATGATACTTGAAAAAATAATTATTCTTATTCTTATTTACTATAAATTAAAAATTAAATTATTTTTAATATATTATTCAAATCAATATTATATAATATCAAAAATATATGTTAATCATATTATAACATTTATTGTCCTTTAAATAGAAATTTGTTTTACTAAAATACATATTTAAGAACATATTTTTTTATTTAGTAACAGTATTTTAAAAAAACCCTATTAAATTTAGAATTATTTATTATTGAATGTAAACATAAGGAAAATATAATAAAACATATGATATATATAAATAATAATTTATTTTTATTATTACGTGTTTCTATTATACTAGCCTTATAACAACCCGAACTATTGAATAATTTTTTATTCTTCATTTAGTGTGTTATTTTATTTAGTAATCAACCAAATTGTATTATTTTATTAATAAAGTGAGTATAATTAAAATTAAACTATACGATTATTACTATTATATAATCGTTGGTCAATATGACCATTGGAATCTGCACTATTACAAATATGTTTATTATTTATAAATACAAATGATCATGTTTAATTAATATAGAAAGAAGTGTTGATGGATTCATATCGTTGACTCAAGCCATACAAAGAACAACTATTGGAGCATGGGAAGGAGGTATAATCACTTGACTTTTCTCCGGGCCAATCCAAAGTCAAGCATAAATATGTTAAGCTTGAACATAATCTCTTTTAGGAGAATATCAATCTAATGGAAGTATCCACTCTGGAAATGTTTTCTGAGTTGCCCCACGATTCATTCACCATTGCACACCTAAATCCTAGTTTCTATAATGATGTTATAAGGGGATATGTAACAAGTCCTTAGATAATTTTTTTAATCATTTTGTATAAATGAAATTATTATTTCTTATTCTGTTATCTTTTTGAATTAAAAATGTCAAAATAAATAGAGGATAAATTTTTAGAAGTTTCATATTATTGATGAATTTTTGAATAAAAGGTATTTTTAAATAATATTTATAAACCTTAAATAATTAAAAATGTGAAACTATTTTTAAAAAATGGTCTTCTACAGGTGTGATCAGTAATTGTTTTTTATTATAATAATATCAACATAATTTTTTGGTGAATAGTAAATTATGAATAATAATAATACAATTATGAATTGTAATGTGACCAATAGAATAGTAACCTTACTTAAGGGAGTATTAATATAATTTAGGTATCTTGATTTGAAATACAATGCAATAGCATATGTAAATAAATATTTCCTATATTATTAGTTAAGTATTACTATTTTTGGTTATTTAGTGTTTTTATATAAAAATTAAATATCTCATAATTTTATAATTATTTTCCTAAAATGGAGGTCATTTTTGAATTCAGTGCATCAATATTAGGTTAGGGAATATTTGTGATATTTTTATAAATAGGGTTTTCAATGAGTAGTAAATATATAGTTTTGAATTTCATTGTGTTTAATGACATCATTAATGATGTAATAATGATGAAATAATTATGGTCTACATTTGTATAGTGTCATACGTTATGAGGTTTCCCATGTGTCCAATGCCATTTTAAAATACCATGGGAATGCCCATGGTTTTGCAAATACCACTAATGAGATGTCCCCTAGAAATTAATAAAATATTCCATCACTTTTTCTATAAATACAAACCCATTGCTTAATTCCTTTCATTTCAGATTCTTCCTCAATAATGATATGGTCCTTTACCTCCAAATAAGTCCTCCAAATGTGCCCACAATCCCCCAGTGGTCCCAATCATAGTGTTTACTAAAATAATCTCCAAGGTAACGTAACCTTTCACCCTCCTTTTTTAGTCATAACATCATTTATGTCATGTCAATGAATTTCCATTTTCATATGTTGGGGAATTATATTATTTCTCCCTCATACTATCCTTTTGATGTGTATTTTATGAGATGTAATTTTTTCTCTCATCAATTAATATTTTAAATTTTTATGTGACGTTGTTAGGCTACCCAGTTTTGGTAAATGAAATCGCATCTTCTCTTTTCTATCATGTTTCCATTTAATGTGGAGTGTCATTATAATATACATACCATGATGTTATTTCTATTTTATTTAGTCCCTATACTATATTAAGATTTATTTATGTGTGGTTGAGCCTTTTCCTCTTTCTTTTTAAGGTTTTTCTACAACCATGCTATATAGCCCTTATGCAGTTGAAATTTTGTCTTAAAATCCCTCTATGTTTTTCTCAAGAAATTATTTTATTTTATTTATGTGAATACACAATCATATTTAGTTTAATAGGGTATTTATAAAAACATTATAATGATATATTTCATTATGTAATTGACATATATGTAACCCATATTCCTTTTCCATTGGTGATAAATGTCATAACTATCTTGTTTTTACGAACTTTTAAAATGTCACTATTTTAAATTGAAACCCATTTATTTTTTTCTCTATGGGTTATTTATGAAATTTTTGATTATTATATATGTGACTCACTTGAAAATAAATACATATTAAGAGTGTTCCATGATAATATTACAATTCATTTGTTAAAGGAATTAATCTTTATAGATGTCATGTCTAATAATACCATAGTGAATAACTTTGGTAAATTTTTTGACACCTTGGGGATGAACCTTGGAGATTTACTTATGAGTTCTTAAATTAATTTTTTTAACCATATTTTAAAGTTATTTTTCATGTTATTAATATTATGATACTTCTCTTTATCCATAATTTATAATATTCCCCATGATTTTATTGATATCGCTCATATTCACATGTAAATTGTTTCACTTGTCTCCCTTACATGGCCTTCTTCTCAAAATTTCCATTAATGTATTTCTATATGTTATGAGATAATCTAATTTTTAATAGGATGAACACTTCATGGAGATTTTAAATGGGATGAAAATATTTTTTTCATGTATTATGTTCCTCTTTTCCAAGGCACTAGACAATAAGTATCCACTATTTGTAAAATGAAATGAAAAGTTATTTAATATAAAGGTGGGATTCAACAGTTTGTATTATAGAATTGTTGTGTTATTTATTGTAATTAATATATGAAAACATTAGGAATAATCCTATATAAATTTTAAAATATTGGAATATTTAATAATATTTTGGTGAAATATTAAGTAAGTGATTTTTCAACAAATAAATCCTTGTCTGGATATGAACAATTGGATGTGGCTTTGTCATAGAAGTACAAAGAAGTGTAAATAATGACAAAAAGTTAAGGGATTGACCTGAGGTATCCTTTTACATAACAACGTTCCAATTTGTAGTCCTCGCTTGACACTCTCGGTGGATATGTTTGGTTAATAACAATAATTTTATGAATCATTATGAATGATTTAGAGATAAATTTAATTGTTTTTAAAGAATAATAAGTTCAAAAATAATGTTTTATAACATAAAAATAATTTATAGTTAAAATATTTTTAAATGAAATATGTTTCACATTATGATTTTATTTATTTCGAAAATGGTGCACAGTAGGAGGAACCATGCAAATGGTGACCGTAATAGACTATGTGATGATGGCCCTCTGATGGAATCCATAATGGGTACATTCATGATAATGATGAAATAAATTACTCAAGTTATGTGAAGTAAAATGAATCAAGATGAAGACTAATTTCACTATGAATGGAAAAAATTGAGTTCTTTATACGTGGATGACCACCATCCTTCAGTGGATATACCGAACCATTGATTACTGAACTATGGATCAGCTCTATCTAGAATTTCTTTTATGTTCTCCATAGTGTAGAATAGGATAAGGAAACTCTTGCTAATTACAACTAAGAGGGAGAAGTTGAACAATGGTGGGAACTGATTAAAAACACGAGGCCAAGAGAAGAGGTTGAATTTATGGACTGATAAGTGTTTAAAGAGATCTTCTTCAATAATAATTTCCCTCGATATATGAGAACGAAAATGTTGAAGGAGTTTCTCATGATGAAGCAGATGGAGAACGAATGTGTTGTAAGTTACGAGATGAACTTCAAAATAAATTCCCATTATACCTCAATCTTTTTCATGGATCCTAATGGGAATCTAGATAGATTCTATGGTGGAATAATACCTCATTTACAGAATAATATATCCAACTCATACTATGATATGTTTGAGGAAGTCTTGCGGAGTTCTATGAATGTTGAACTACAGTTTGGTGAGACGCAGTGGTCTCATAAATAAAATGACAAATAGATATTTATGGATCCAATCATAGGTAGGAGCTATGATCATGGAATAATATGGATGAAAATTCAATGTCCCACATCTAATAAATGTTGGAATAATCATTCAGTGTACATCCACCTCAGGTGTGGGATGTGTTACAAGTGTGAAAGATATGGCCATATCATGACAAATTGTCATAGTGAGGTAAAGGCTCAAATTCCCATCACTAAAGAAAAATGGAATATGGTGTAGGCTGTATATAAAGTTTAATTCTATATGTGTGGAATACTTGGGAACATTTTTAATAATTGACCAAATCTAAGGAATTGGATGGTAATTTTCATCATCCTCAACAAATGATGGGGGAAAAGGTCATTCATTTTCTATCACTATGGCTAATGTTTGTGTTATGAATGATGTGGTGGAAGGTAATCTTGTTTTTCTCTCAAATCAAGCTAGTACTATTTTTCTTCAAGTTCTACCCATTCTATTATTTCCTCCAAGTATGTAATGAATTTTTAATGCAACCCTAAATATCTAATAATAAATTTATATGTCAAGACTCTAGGTGGGATTATCCAAGCATCTTCAGTGTTTAGAAACTGTAGTCTTTACATTAGTGAGAACAATATTATATCAAATCTAGTAGTCATTCCCAAGATGGAATTCAACATTATACTAGGGATTTATTGACTATCAAATTATACTGTTATTATCTAATGTAGAAGTAAAGAAATCATAGTATTCATGAAGGGAAAACCTATGGTTATCTTCCAAGGATAGATATCTCAACCAGATATTTTTATAGAAAAACCTATATGTCCTTCTTTATGGATTTAATCGGCGATGATAAAGAAGTAAATGATAGTAAAATGATTGAAAATGTCCCCATCATCAAGTAATACATCGATGAATTTTCTAAGAATTTACTTAGAACACCCCATGAAAGAGGGGTTGATTTATCCATTGAACTCATACATGGATATCACCTGATATCAAAGACCCCATATTGGATGGGAAACGAGTATTTGGAGGAATTAAATAAGCATCCTCAAGATATTTAGGAGAAGGGGTTTATTCAACTGTTTGTGTCAATGTAGGGAGACCCACTTATCATTGTGAAGATGGATGGATCAATGCAGGTATGCATTGATTATAGAGAACTGAATGGAACCACAGGGTAGAACATATTCCCTATTCCAAGAATTTATGGATTATTTGAAAAACAAATTGGGTATCAGTACTTCACTAAGACTGATCTTCAATCTAGTTATCATCAATTGTGGGTGAAGAAAGAAGATATTTTGAAAACTGCTTCTGATCAAAAAATGGTCATTACGGGATTGTTGTTATGCCCTTACGTCTGACTAATTCACATATTAGTTTTATATATTTAATTAATATTTTTTTAAGGACTACCTTGATAACATTGTGGAAGTTTTAATTGAAGATATTATGATATATTGTAAAATTTGTGAGGGTTATTAGAATAATCTAAGGGTTATTTTTTCAAAAATCTATTGATGGAGAGGTATTTCAGAAATTTTACCTAATGTGATTTATGGTTAAAAAAAGTTTCTTTCATAGGGAACATTGTAGCTAATGATGAAATATAAGTAAACCATATAATGAAAAAGGTTGTATAGAAGTGTCCTCAATGTACAATAATAATTGAGATTCTTAGTTTCCATGAATTAGTGGGATATTATAGGAGGTTTATGAAAAAAAATTCATGACATTTAATCCATTAATCAAGTCAACTCCAAAACTAGTTAAGTTCATCTGGAAAAATTAGAGTGGTGAAATTTTCCATGAGTTAAAGAAGCATTTGGTCACTACACCAGTGTTAACTCTACCCTCAAGTGAGGAAGTGTTCGTTATTTTTATTGATACATCTCTAAAATTGCTCAGGTGTGTCCATTGTAAAAATTATCAAAGTTATTTCTAATGAATCTCGACAGTTGATGAATCATGATTAGAACTATCTTATACATGATCATGAGATGTTCACAGTGATTTTTTCTCTGAAGATATGGAGGAACTATCTTTATGAGGTGAAATGTGATATATACACATACCATCAAACATTGAAGTATATTTTCACACAAATGTAATTGAACATGAAACAAATGAGATGGTTGGAACTTTATAAATACTATGATTATTCAATGAATTATCATCCAGAAAGATCAAAAAAATTCAGTGGTGAATTAAGTAAGAGAGACCCAGTTGTTCACTCCATGATGAGGATTCAATGATATCCCTTGATCCAAGAAATAGTGAAAATGGACATTGGAATTATATGGTAAGATGCATCATGAACCATATCCCAAATTATTTCTCAATCGTAATTAATAGAGATGATCAAGAAGGCTCATAGATAATTTCCCTTGTTATAAAATATGTTTGAGGTTGTAAAGGATGTAATGTTTCTTGAGTTAAATATTAATCAAGAAGGCGTACAAATTTTTTTACAAGACTATGTGTTCCATATATTATGGAAATAAAGAAGAAGAAGATGGATGATGCGCATAGCTCTACATTCTCTATATATCCGAAAACCACAAAACAGTATATGATCCTTCCTGATCATTTTTTTGTGATAATAGGTAATTGTAGATTTCTGACAATACTAAAATGTGCCTGGTATGTCATCATGTGAAGGAAAAGTGGAAACTTCTAAATGGGTTATTACAAAAAGTACCCATACCAACCTGTAAGTGCGACAATATCTCTATGGACACAATCACTGGTCTCCTGAGAACAAAAAAAGGAAACAATGTGATATGGATTTTTATTTACAGCCTCACCAGGACTACCCAATTTAGACATATTCGGAAAGATTTTTCTCTTTATCACCATTCCTGGATTTACTTGAAGGAATTGGTATGGATTCATGGACATCCACTTTCTATTGTATATTATCGTGATCCATGAAACATTTCAAAAAACATTATAAGTATTTAACATGATCTGAGTATAGAATTGAATTTCAGAACGGTCTATCACCCCCAAAACGATGGGAAAACTGAAATGACTAATCAAACACTCAAGGACATGATGAGAACATAGTCAATTGAATTTTATGGTGGATGGAATATACATATTCCATTGGTTGAGTTTTCATACAATAATAGTTTCCATTTGAGCATTCAAATGTACCCATATAAATCTCTATGGGAAGCGATATAGAACTCTTAATTTTTGGGATGAAGCTGGTGAATGAAATCTTCAGAAGCGTGATCTTGTGAAATATATTACAAAAAAATTTCTTGTCATTAAGCAACAAGTTAAGGCTTCTCAGAGTCGGCATAAGAGCTATGTCGAAAATCATTAAAGGGGAATGGATTTCTATTTTGGTGACAAATTATTTCATGAAATGTCACCATTAGAGAGAGTCATGAGGTTTGGGAAGAATGTGATGGTCAGACCTAGCTACATTGGCCCCTATGAAATCCTTGATCGTATAGCAGCAGTGACCTATCAGCTTTCTCTTCCTCAAAATCTAGCACAATTTTATTACGTCTTCCATGTATCCCTATTGAGGAAGTACATATCTAACCCCTCACATGTACAAAATGCATAGTTTGTACAACAAGAACACGAAATATCTTATGAGGAGAAGCTAGTGGAGATCTTGGATCATAGAGATAAGTTTTTATGAAACAACATTACCTGCCTTGTTATGGAGTTTTGGAGGAACAAAAATGTGAAAAATCCATGTGGGAACCAGAGTAGTCTTTGATGCAGAATTACCAAAAACATTTATCTTCCTAGGGTATGGGATAAAATTTCAGGGATGAGATTTTTGAAGAGGGGAAGAATGTAATGACATAAACTATTAAATAATATTTATTTACTAATTTTCAAAGTTATTTTATTTTGTACTCAAAAATCTATATTTTTTGTAATGATTTGTGTTTAATTAAAATAAGACACTAATATTTCAACTTTTATATGATTTTTGGTCAATATGACTATTTGATTCTATAATCTTAATGATATGATTATTATTTATTAATAAAAATGATTGTGGTTAACTAATACAGAACTAAGAGTTGATGACCCAATTCAGTATAATGGAGTCGTACGAAGCCCATCTATCAGAGCTTCGGAAGGAGTTACCATCACTGGGCAATGCTCTGAACCAAGCCCATGATGAGCTTCCACCTATTAACCTTGAATTGAATCACCTTCGGGATATGTTAAATCTTATATAAATCACCACTCTAGCAATGTTTTCTAATCCTCACAATGATTTTATCACCATTTCACACCTTACTCGTAGTTCATATGGAGGTGTTATAAGGGTCTATGTAATGAGTCATTAGTTACATTATGTAATCCTTTTGTATAAATAAAATTTTTATTTCTCAATATGGTAATTTTTTTAATTTCAATTATCAAAATAAATATAGGATAAATTTTTTGAAGCGTCATATTATTGATGAATATTGGAAAAATGTATTTTGAAATATTTGTTTATATATATTAAATAATCTATAATGTTAAACTATTTTAAAATGATGTTCTTCTACAATTGTGTTCAAAAAATAAATTTTTATTCTAATAATATAAACATATTTTTTAGTGAATAGTGTATTATAAAAAGTAATATAAAACTTATGAATATTAATGTGACCAATGGAATAATAACCTCTCTTAATAATGTATAAATATAATTTTGGTATCTTTTTGGTAATGTGATATAATAGAATTATTAAATAACTATTTCAGAAATTATTAGTTATGTATTAGTATTTTTTGGGGTAAATAGGTCTTTTTAATAAAAAAATAAATATATCATAATTAAAAAGTTATTTTCATAAAATGGAGATCTTTTTTGAAATTGGAGCATCGATATTTGGTTATGGTAAATTTATCAGATTTTAAAAAAAATGTTTTGTGTTTCAGTGAATAGAAATAATTTTGTTTTGAGTTTCAGTGTGTTTAATGACATCATTAATGATTGTATAATTATAGATGACTTATGTACATTAAAATATTTAATTAGGTGTCCCATGTGGCCAATACCATAGGAAAATACCATGTTCAAACCCATGGATTTTTAAACAACACTAATGAGGCATCTGTTGGAAGTTCATAAAATATTCCCTCATATTTTCTATAAATACCAACCCATCCTATAATTCCATTCATTCCAAATTACTCCAAAAATAATATATGGTAATTTACCACCCAATTAATCCTACCAATGATCCATAAATTCCCCTATGGTCCCAACTTTCATGTTTTTGAAGTTACTCATCAAGATGAAGAATCCATTCAACCTCCTTTTTTTAGTCAACGCTTCTTTTATGTTATGTCTTTGAATTTCTTTTTTCATATGTTGGGGTATAATATATTTTATCCCTATTACTTTAAATTTGGTATCCATTGGATTTGATTCTCTTTTTTGTCTCACCATATCATTTTTAGAATTTTATGATACACCATTTGGCGATAATATTTTCGTAAACGTAATTGCACATTTTCTCTATTCATTAAACATTCTATTTCATGTGGTATGTCATTTAAATATCCATACCATCATTTTTTTATTTTATTCTATCCGTATACTATATATTGAGTTATTTATTATTGGGTTCCCCTTTTCCCATTCCATTTTATGGTTTTCTAAAACCATGCTATATAGTCATTGTGCTCTATAAAAATTGTCTCAAAATCCATCCTTTTCCCATGAAATAATCTTATTTTATTTAAGTGAATAACCAAAGAAATTTCATTTCAAATGGGTATTAATAATGGCATATAAATGATATATTTGATTCTATAATGGAAATAAATGAAACCATAATTATTTTTCCATGGGTTATAAATGATATAACAATCATGTTTTTATGTACTATTTAAACGTCGCGATTTTGAAATGAATCACATTCCTTTTATTCTATATTGGTTAATAATGAAATGTTTAATAATTACTCATGTTTACCACATTAAGATAAAAACATATTTAGAGTGTGACCTGATAGAGCTCCAATGCATTGTTTAATGGAACTAATCTCTAGAGATGAAAAGTCGTATGATACCATGGTGAATAAACATAGTAATATTTATGACACCTTGGGGATGGAGCTTGCTAATATGCATATGAATGTCTAAATTTATTTATTTTGTGATATTTTAAAGTTATTTTTCAAATTATTAATATTATTATATGCTATTTTATCATTCTTTTTATGATATTTCCCATTTTCTTATTGATATCCCTCATATTCAAATGTAAATGGTTACCCTTGTTTTCCTTACTAGGCCTTCTGACCACCCATTCTTTTGATAAATGTATCTAGGTGTGAGATAATTTAATTCTTATTAGGATAAAATTTTAATTATTATTTTAAAGGGGATTAAAATAATTTTTTAGTTTTTCATTTATTATGTACAATTTTTTCAAGAAACTAGACATTAAATATCCTATGTTTTAAAATGAAATTAAAAGTTAATAAACAAAAAGGATGGATTCAATACACCTCTACATTCATATCCCCTAACTATTGCTATATAATACATAATAAAATTATAAGAACAAGTGGTAAATTCAGTTGTTTTTTATCTAGTAAACATCTCATGGCCATTTCCATTACCTTGAACTTTTACTACAATCAATTTACCTCAAGTAAAATATTTTTGTAGGTTTCAATGATCTTGTTCTAGGGAAAAAATTATTGAAAATTATGCTATTTCATAATCAAAATAATAATAATAATAGGGAATAATTACATTACCTTAGGATATTTAAACTATTTTTTGGATTTCATAATAGTTCTACTTCTACATATACAAACTAATTAAAAAAATATGATACAATTCAATTTTTTTCAAAAGTATTCATTTATGTTTATTTTTGTGTGTAAGAAAATCTATCAATAATATATGGTATAATATTTTTTAGTATTATACATTGAAACCCACAAAAAATCATGCCCATTAGGATTTTTATCTAAATATATTATTCTATTTTTAAATATGTTATTTTCATCCTGAATTATTTAGTTATCTTATAGTAAGAAAATATTAATATATTTTATGAAAAAAATTAATAAAATTGCAATTCAAATTTTCCAAAAAAATATTAAAACCATCAAATTCAATATTCAGAGATATATTTATATCTCATATAATATAAAGATTTTTATATATGACTAAAATTTTAATCTATCATCCATTTTACTATTGAATTATGATCATGAACGAATGTTTCTTGTCAGACAGCATCTACATTGAATTTAAAAAGGAAATTACTATTTAATTTGATGTAATATTTGTTATAATATTCAATTATGTGTCATGAAATTTTTGATTCATAATGAATACTAAAAAATTAATCATATTACATGATTAATTGCTCATCATCAACATATAGAATATTATTATATGATCCAAAAATCCCATTAAATATCCAAAATAGTTGATGATCCACATATATGTTATTTAGTAAAATGGTTCATGGATATTTAAAATAATATTCAGACAATTTATATTAGTAAAATGAATATAATAATTTCTATATCCAAGTGAATTTAAAAATTATTGAATAAAAATAATAACTACAAATTGTAGTTATTTTATAAACATTTACATTACTTCATTAATATGGAATTTTCAAAAGAAAATATGTTATGTACCATTTTAAATTGTGTAAAAATATATATAACATCACCCCTAGACATGGTATATTGGTTTCAAAAAGGAAAAATAAAACTATAGACACTACAAACACATATTTCCTTTCAAATAAATATTAATAGTTTTTTAACTCCAATCATGGGATTATATAAAATTTAACTCTTATATAATATATCTACAGGAATATTATGACAAAAAAAATTTGTGAAAAAATAATTCATTTTAAACGATAAAAATATTTATATGAAAATACTATATGAAAAACTCAATCATTTGAAAATAATGAATATATATTATTAATATTCATTCATTCAATAAATAATTTTGATAATATAAGTGTTTCCAATAGCTCATATCTTTCATTACCATCCAAAATATCACATTTTTGGATAGTTTTTTTGGGTGTTTTGGTTCATTTATTTTATGATAGTAAAATACCCAAATAAGTAGACATTTATTAAAAAACCAGTATTGATAAAATAACTCATATTCAATGAAACTAGATGTTCAAGATCCTAGAAAAAGATATTTATATGAGTATACAAATATAAAGAGATACTTATGAGATATATATTTTATATGACGGTATGAAAATTGGAAATATATATAAATGTAAATACCATTCACATATACTCAGATAATGTAAATTCTAGAACCCAAAAGGCTAGAGTTGGTGCATTATTATGTATCATTTGCATGATTACAAAAGATCATGTCTCAAAATACCGATTAGTTTAGTACCCTATTAAGTACTAGATACATTAATATGGGTTACATTACATCATATCATAGAAAACTACAACAACATTGTTTCCATAAACAACACTTAGATCCCATAGAATATCCTTGCAGGTCAGTCATAATATATTTATTCGAATCTTGGGTAAAATAAAACATAGAAAGGGGTGAGATTTGATGCTCATTAAGGATAAAAATATACCAGAAACATTCCAAAATAAGGATAAACATTTAAGGAAATGTATAAGACTAAATCAAAAGCCTTTTAGACATAAAATTCAGTATAATACGGAAAAGATAAAACCAAATAATTCCATTTACATATTCACATGGAAATTTTACTAGTTTAATAGTCACATTAAATATCAATATCCACTTTCATAATGATGGAATGCATAATGCCAGACTTTCATAACCACATATTCAAGGCCTTGTGCCATGACTACAAATAATATTTTGTCATGCCCATGTGCCAGGACAGTAGTTTGTATCATGAGACCTACCGATGCATTGAGGAGCTATAGCGAGCTCCACCTGTCACATACTATCTCAAATGCATTCCTCATTTGAAATGTTTGAAACATAACATAAACATTCGTATAAAAAATAGAATACGAAATGTCAATACTTTATCCACAAACCATGTTGGTATAAAAATAGCACATCCACAGTCAAACATAACTTATTCAATACAAATTAGAGTATTTTATTGTAACATATTAACATCAATTGAGAATAATGAAGGATATTTACATAGATGAAAATAATCATGAAAACTATTTGAGAGAAATATACTCCTTTTTCTTGAAATAATTTAAAAGTCACACTATTTTTCCAGAAGCTGTTTAAAAATATATTTTTGAATCAAATTATCCCATACCACTTTGAATCATTTAAAAGTAATTTTAGTTTTAAAAAATTAAAATCCATAGTATTAAATACATAATTAAAACATGGACATTAATGAGAATGATTTAGAAGAATAAAATTTTAAAACATTTAAAATGATATTATAGTTATAGTTCCTAACCAAATGAGAGACACTTGAATAAAAATAATTGGGGTAATAAAAACATTATAATATCTTGATAATAAATTATTTCATGATATACGATGTCAAAGGATAGTATATACACCATATAAAATTTAATTGGTCCATAAAAAATAAAGAATACTCAAAGGAATGTAAATATAGATGAAATCCATTATAAAGATAGTATCATTAGGTAAAATATAATTCAATTACATAATTATGTGTGAAAAATATAAATATACTCAATTTGATTGGTTATTTAGTGAAAATAAATTATAGTACATTCACACATATTTTTGTAAACACAACACCAATAACTTGAATGTTTAACTCAATGAATGGAAATTGAGTTAAGATCATGTTTATATCTATGACTTGAGAAATTGTCAATGGAGTGATTATGTGTATCAAACTTATATCCACACAAATGGTAGTTTAAATTACTACATAAATAATAAATAGTGATTCCACACATAATCATGTATTAAAATAATCAATGAAGTATACGTAAATCCCACAGGGTGGAAATTGAAATTCGAATTTCCTTTATCGATATGGTAACTTATAAAATATACAACCCATGAAAGAAGACTCATGAAATGAAGATGTAAATACCAATAAATTAAATAATATTACACCAAGAATACAATCATGGACAATACATAATCCACACAAACGAAAATGGTGGCCAATATAGCTTTAATATCATGGGAATAAACAGTGAGATGAAAAAACCTTACATCATTATAATCAATCGAGTCATATAACCAAAATTTAATAACCACAAAATGAATCATATAATACCATAAATATGAAGTTAATCATGATAATATATATCAAATGGAAGTACACAATACACCACATAAGATAAAAAAGTAGCAAACAATGGAAATCAACCAGAATCAAATGTGGGATAAGAAACCCCTTACCTTGTACCGTTCCTTGGTCGAGGGTAGCTTAACCTCCTGTATAATGGTGAAATAATTGTTATTAAATTATAAAGGAATCATATACATTTATATTATATCACATATGATCTTTTAATATGGATTTTTCATAATATTTTAGTATTATCGTCGTTTCAGGTGTTAAATGATTTGTTTTCCTTTATATGCTTTGTAAGTAATGTTTATTATAGATAGGATGAATCTTATTAATATTCATAATTATATTAAGTCTTTAAAAAAAAATTAATCATTTAATGACAATTAGTCTTTAATTGATATGATGTAGAATTAATCTCATCACGTTCCCGGAGACAGTAATACGTACGTACGCACGATCGACAATATCATTCTTTTGATGTTAAAATAATATATAATTGAATGATATATCAAATATACAGAATCATTATCATGTTATATTTATTATGTACATCAATTATAAATAATTATTATACCCATGAAAAGAATAATGTATTGAATATCAATTACCTCACGAAGTGGAGACGGTAAGCCGTACGTACGCATGTTTGGTGACATGTAATTCAAAGGATAAATAGAATAATGAATATGGTTGTAATATATTTATAATAACATCACAATATATATAAGATAATGGAGTTATTATTTAATGATGGAAACAACAATTAAAGAGGAAGTGTATGAATAATGAACTTGAAAGAGGTGATCGAATATTTACCTCTTCTTCAGTTTCTTCCATTCGATTTGATCAAAAGGGCTCCGTAGGTAGAATTTTTGACTAAAGGAATGCCTCTAGGATGCTGGGAGGACAGTTGAGAGGGTATTGGGGTAGGTTTTGGCAGATCCAAATGGCTTTGAAAGTGTGAATTATAGAGAAGGGGAAGTTCCATTCTATAAGAGGGGTGAAGGGCATCTTAGGAAAAGCTAGATATATTATTTTATAATAAAATAAATTTTGGTGTATAATGGCTCCCAAAATATTTATTTAAATTATGAGGTGGGTATTTGTTGAAAACCACTCAACAAATATGTTTTAGACAACTTTGAGTTACTATATTAACTTTATCATTTGGATTTAACTCTTAGTTAAATAGTTTGACTTTTACCATGTCTCTTTGTATTTTTTTAATATATGGTTAATAAACATAATTTAAACATCCAAGAGAACTTAAAGTGGTTAATTAATTAGATATATCATATTATTTAAGACCTTTTTCTGAACCATAGATTTTTAGAAATATAATATCAATTAAAAATATAATATTTGTTTTAAAAACACTTTTATATCAATTTTGACACTATTTGGTATTTTTTATTTTATAAATTCACAACAACAATATTACTTCGAAAACATTTCATCTAACCAAACATAACATGTCATATTTACAAATAAAATTAGATAAATTCATAAAAATACTGAAATTCAATTTATTTGGATATTTATAATATCAATTATTTTAATATTTCATTAATTTGGTAATTGTTGCATCATCATTGAGTCATAAATATATTAAATTATTTAATCACTAAAAACTATATATAAAATACCATTATGTAGGAAGTATTTTTATATTTCTAATTAATATTTATAGTTGAATTTATCTTATATATAACACTATATAAAAAAGGTATTAGTTATTTAACATTGATTTCAACTCTTTTAACTCTTCTTTAAAGAAAATAATTATAAAATTCATAATCTAATCCAAGTGGACCTAAAGGATAATATATAATTCCTAAGGTTGTTTTGGGTCGAATTACACTTATGCAATATAATTTGGACATGTGTTAGGGTAATTATAATATCATTTCTTTCTTAATTACCCTATTTATTTTTAACTGTGGTAAATAAAAGTAAAAATGTACTATTCACCAAAAATTATTTTCATCTAATTGAACCGCATTTTACATATTTATATCAACCGTGTCTCTCCAATTTTTTAAATTTATCTCAAAGAATTGGTAAAATTATGTTTTCTGCAAATGCTCCTAGGAGGTGGGTAAAAGACAGTAAAAAGAACAATAAAATTTTATATATCTAAATTTTTTATAAAATGACACTGATGAAATATATTGAATTTATAAAGATATTATACATCTATTTTGACATTAAATAAATTTAAATAAAATAAATAATTATTAAAATAAAAAGTCAGTTTTAAACAATAACGTAGTGTTTTCCATTATTCATAAAAAATTGAATGTTTTCAGAAACATAACAAAAATTTACCCCAAGATATTTTTTATTTTAAAAATTAAAAAAAATAATTCTATTTTAAAAAATTCAAAAATGGATGTTGAATTAATTAATTTAATATTAATTCCCATTGTCAAAATGGAAAAGCGGGTTGTTAAAAAAATAAAAACAATCAAAATATTGTCATGTGTTTATGTCAAATTTAAATGTAATATTATATATAATCACCTAAATTTTGCAAAATGATTAAAATATAATCTAATTATACTTCTTAATCATTCAATTTCATAAGTTAACACTATAAATTATTTTGACTAAAAAATTTCTTTTCAATTAAAATTTAGAATTTTTCTTTATTCATCAAAATATAAAAGTTAATAAAAAAGAGCCAAAAATTTATCCAAAATAAATTTTTATGTCCCGATTATAAATAAGAATTTAATTTCAATAAATTGAATATAAAAAAGTGTCAAATATTGGTTTTAAAAAGGGGTTTTCATTAAAAGCTGGTAAATTTTCATTTTTTAAAAAATTACATCTTTTATCTGAAAAAAATAATTTGTCCTCATATTATGTCTATGAACACATAATATGGATTATAAAATTATAGGGAGTATATAAAATTCAAAATTCAGTTAATACTATTCATAACTGCTTTTGAACGGCTAGTGTGGAAAGACGTGGTGCGCTCAAACTCAGTGGTGCGTGTAGCGAAATCTATTGAATTAAATTAATGAAAATAACTTAATATGAAATCATGGGGTGTTACATTATTCCCCAATTTTAGAAATTTCATCCTCACAATTTTAAAATTGGTCTTGAGAACTTCATTGATAGTCCCACATCAGAAAATGAGTCAATAAAACTATATATTTAATAGAAAGAAAGAGAAGTGCAAAGGTTACCCGAGATAACCCACACTAGGATTCCATGTAAAAAACCATGGATATGGAAGATTAAATAAGTGTCATGTTCTAGTGGAGAGTAATATAAAACATGATTAGGAGAAATATAACAACAAGAAAACCTCAAACTTTTTAGGAGATAAACATTCATCAGTTTCCTAGTATCAAAAGTAAACGGATAACATTTTTTTGTTTTAAGATCCATTTCATAAAGTTGATGAATTTATTTTTGAGATTCACTATGAACATAATCATATATACTTACTTTTTATGTATAGTTTCATCCATTAAGAAATTTCTACCAATAACTCATCTTTATTTTTCTAACGATGAGTATTCAACATTATATGGTCACACCTGAAGCGCTAGAATCAACATCTTGAAAATATAATAATCCACAAAGGATAAACTATATATATTTAACTTGTCTTTAGAGATTAACCAAAAACAAAATGGTTTTTACAAGATTAGATGATCCCCAAAAAGGATAATTCTTTAGTGAAATAAATACTTACCTTAATTTCTAAAAATAAACCAACAATACCCAATGTTCAATAAATAGCATTGAATAAACAATTGTCCTTAAAAACCATCAATATAATCCAAAAATATATTCAAACCAAAAACATATAAGAATTTTATTACCCATCCTTCCACGTTAAATTGTATTTCCAAATAATATCAACTACTCTTAAAGTCACATACTTAAAATTAATTAACCTAATCACATATTTTCTATGATAGGATAATAATTTCCATAAATAAACAAAATATATATAAATGCACACTAAAAACATAGATAAAAATACTCCATTACTTGTTAAATAAAATCCCATAATATTCTATTTTCCTTAGGCATATAGTATTCCCAAAAGAGTGAATGTCTTCTAAAATAACATTTATCAATTAATCCCCAAATAATTTTCCTATACTAGGGATATCCATTTGAAATGACATTAAATCCCCAATCAACTTATTATTGGTCCATAAAATCATTTAGCTAAAAATAATTAGTCACCCTAACCCGGGACATCACGTAGTCCAGTGGTATGGGATAAATCCCAATCGCACTATGGTTGTGGGTTCGATTCCTACAGCTTTTTCCGACGCGATGGGTTGTCACACAGTCTGTGTGTTATCCATTTTCGAAAACAATATTTTATAAAGTTCCCAAAATGAGATAAATTGTTCAAAATATCTATAACATGATTTCACCAAAAATGTTATCTCAAACCTCGTATTTTCATTTAAAAATTAAATAACATGTAACTACCTCAAATTTGAGGATCATATAAACCCAAATTGGTATTTATAAATATATAAACTATAGAAAACACAATTCTTTATAAAATAGAATTTTCACATTATAAACTATAGGGTTACACATAATAAAAAAGACATCCAAAGTAATCCCATCAACAAAGTGCACTAATAATTTTAAACATTTCAATATCCATTTATTTCCGCATAGGTTATTCCTTGATCAATTAGTTATCCTATAAAATTGGGCATTCCTTTGGGTAATTCATAGGTCCCATACATTTACGAAAAATGACTTTAAATGGATTCTTGGGATCATTTTTATTTTCTTCCATATTACTCTCCATTTTTCCTCAGTAATTCATTACATTATGTCCTTCTTTCCGACACATAAATCATTTCTTTATTCTATTGGGAAAATTCCCTAGGTTTCTCCTTCTACATTTCCTACATGATGGAAATTAAGCTTCATTTTCTCCATGGTCTCCACTACTAAATCTCATATCATTCACTTATTTCTATTATTTTTGTGTCAGGGTGTTAGTTAATATATATGTTGTCGGTCATATTTTTGGAAAACTGATTTGGATGAACACGATAACTTTTACACCTATAAACATTCCATTTCTTTGCTCATTTTCTCTACTATGCCCACCTTATACATCCTGTTCAATGTTACTATGACTTCTTTGGAATCTATCCATTGACTAACACAATAAAGAATAGTGTGAGTAATAAAATCATTTAGAGAATATTATACCACCTTATTTTCAATCTAAAACACCTTAGGATTAATGGCCGTTATTTATTCTCATCTTATATTAAAATCCTAGAAATCATTTAGTTTCGAAAATGTGAATTACCCAAATCATATCCCTCAGGAGTGGTGTAACCACGAGTGAAGCAAGGACCGTTGTTGGGTACTAGTTCATATTTGAGTCTAGCTCAATGCGGTGTTTTCAGGTTTTACCCCTAGGTACATCTGTGCAAGAGCCGCCTCTACCTAGTCGTATCCAAACATGGATGTATTTCTTGGAAAACTCACAATATCTCTACAATACCAAAATTCTGGGAAGTTCATCTATATTGATCCCCAAAACCTATCTTAGGTCTATGTGCATTAATCAGAGTTTATCTAAATCTAGTTTCCATGGTTTTGTATAAAACATCCTCTGATAAAAACTATAATGCCCCAACCCAAGAAGCCTAGAGTTGGTGCATTATTACTTATCATTGGCATGATCACAAAAGATCAAGTCTCGAATGACCAATTAGTTTAGTAACCTTGTAATTACTAGATACATTAATAAGGACTACATTACATCATAAAATAAAAAAAATTCAATAATAATGTTTCTATAGACAACACTGAGATCCCATAGAATATCCCTGCAGGTCAGTCATAATATATTTCTTTGAAACCTGGGAAAAATAAAACATAGAATGGGGTAAGTTCAGATTCTCATTAAGGATAACAATATAGCAGAATATTTAATAAATGAACATAAAAATTTAAGGAAATGAATAAGAATAAATCAAAAGCCTTTCAAACTTCAACTTCAGCATAATATGGAAAAGATAAAATCGAATAATGCCATTTACATATTCACATGGATATTATTCTAGTAGAATAATTAAATACATTATCAATAGCCAATTTCATAATGATAGAATGCATAATACCAGACCATTGTAACCACATAGTCAAGGCCTTCTACCAAGACTACAAATAATATTTTTTCAATGCCTCAAGCAAAGACAGTAGTTTGTCTTATGAGACCTACCGATGCATTGAGAAGCTATAGCAGGATCCACCCATCACATAATAAGTCCAATGCATTCCTCATATGAAATGTTTGGAATGTAAAGACCCGTAAAATTCAAGGGAAATTTTTTTTCTTAATTTTCTTTGGAATTTTACAAGAACGCAATTTCTGACAGTGCCTGATTCTGAGTCCAGGTGTGCCAGGAATTAATTTCTGAAGTGAGGCTCAGGTACATTCAGTGAATGAAATAGCAGGTTTTTCTAAATTTTGAACCGGTATTCAGAATTGAAATTTTAGGGCACCGATAAACTCGCAGTGCCGGTAATTGCATAGGAACACCTTTTCCGGAGTTCCGTTTTCTCAGGTGTGATTCTAAAATATTTTTTTTTGGGTTATGTAAAAGAATAAAATAAAATGGTGCAACCAATTTTATATTATTTAAAGTAGTTTAACCTAAGATAAGTGGTTGGAGTGGGACCCATTATATCCTACTCCACTAGTTAGGATATTTGTGGGGTGGGGCCCAGATGAGCCCCACCTATTCAACATCCTCAAACACCCTTAAATTAGGTAACGCACTCGCACCCCCCATTAAATGGAAGTCAACTCTTGCGTTTAACTAATTATTAAACGCCTCTTTAATTGGGCAGTTTAAACTTCTCCATTAATTCAATTAATTGAATGATTCAATTTTGAATTTCAAAACATTTGGCGTGAGTAATAAAATAAGGCAACACTTATTTTATTAGTTTTTTTTTGGTTGTGCGAGAGGATTTTTGGAGAGTTTTTTCTCTAAGTCTTGATGTTCTTCTTCCTCGACGAAGAATGCGAAGAACGCTGAGCCTTCGACAAAGAACTCCATCACCACAAAAGGGAGTTCGTCATACTATCTACTTCCCTCTACATAGCCTGTGAGAGATGCCATCCTCGGAGATCGATGACGCGACGCCGACAAATCTTTTCTCTGTGACGCCATCGATCTATTCTTCCACGACACCCGACTACCGCGACGTTCGACTTCCGCGACTCGACGACGTGCGACGTCAATTTCGAAGTAGGGGAATTTTATATTTTTTCCTTTTATCATTTGAGAAAAGGATGAAGAGCGCAGATAAATCTCTACTGGTTGATCCACGGATCGCTTGTTCAAGCGGGGTTGTTGCGGGGTGAATTTTTGGGATTGGATGAGTTTGATATTGTTTTTAAAACCTCTAAAACGGAGGGCACGGGCTAACGAACAATGCATGGACCCTCCGCAGTTTTTTGTCGAAGTGCGGATCGACAGACGATGATGAGGCAGGCCACAAAGGCGTTTTGAATCCTTCATAGAAATCTACAGCTCCCGGGAGGACCACAGGCGCACACAGAATTGAAAACGGACCACCGGAGCAATTCCGATCGTCCGCGGAAGAGCCTGCCGGCACGCCACCAGGAAGGTCCGTCGCTGCGGAAGCCATGGCGGAAGGCAACGGTCCCGTGGCCATGTAGAACCGATGTGGGGGATGCGGAACCGGACCTCGTCCGCTGGCCGAAGGAGTGGCCCCCGCGTGGGGGCCGCGACTCATCAAATCGGGGGGGGGGGCAACGCGCTCCCCCCTGTCCGCTCAGCTCGGCTCGCCGAGCTGGACACGCGGCCATGCGAGGGCGCCAGGCAGGGCCGGGCCACACACTATTGGCCAGGACCCGGACCCAGTTCGGGTCGCCCCGGTTTGGGCCGACCAATGGGGTCTCTGGCCGGGTCGGTCCGGGCCCGAACCCCCTATTTTTGGGCATTTTTAGTTCAAACGCCCATAACATGTGCTACAGAACTCTGATTGATGCACCATCAGTTGCGATACGAACCTTGGATCGAGACAGTTTTTTCTTTATATTACAAACAATGTTTCAGAGAACATTGGGTATGGCAGAGTTGGTTCGAACACAAAACCAACCGGTCCCTCCGAGCAAGAATAGCTTATAACCTGAGCTCCGAACGTCCGATTGATGTGCCGTCGACTTTTTTGGATTCCTCATGATGAGATGGAACTTTCAGAATACTTATCCTGAATTTTGGATGATGTTGGATAGTGGGCGGGCATGATAGAACTCGAAATCCAATCGGGCCCCTGGAACGGAAAAGCTGATAACTTTCAGACCAGATGTCCGTTTGACGAACCGTCAGTGGTGTTGGTGATATCACTGAGAAACAGTCCCTATGAGTATACCCTCTGAGTGTTCAGGGTACATATGAGATATGGATGTGTTGGTTTGCACACGAATCCAACTGGGACCCTGGGACAAAAAGGCTAATGACTCATAGACCGGGCGTCCAATTGGCGCGCCGTATGTTGTGTTGAGACCCCTATGACGAGGTGATCCATTGAGATACTTCTTCATGGGACTTTGTAATACTTGGAGTATTGACCAGTAGCTCCAGGAGCGGACCCTCCTAGAGACGAGCGTATGGAGTACCGAGGCCATGTAACCAGCTGAGACCTGATGACTGTTTGACTGACTCGACTTAGAGTGAGTCGACTAGCCCGGTGGAAGAAGCACTACATTGTTTGGGTGCATACCCATGGTGGATGGAGCAACACTGAGTTTGGGTGCAGACCCGCAATACTCGTATGGAGAGTACCTCTGCAGGCTATTAGCAGGGATGCACTACTGTGTTTGGGTGTCATACCCCGGCGGGAAGCACTACTGTGTTTGGGTGGATGACCCACGATACTCGACAGGAGGAGTACCTCAGAAGTCCTAGGTTAGTGAGCAGTACCTCAGAGCCATGATAGGATCATTGTACTCTCCAGAGTCGAGGCTCTTCAGCAGTTATAGTTTCATTAATGAAAAATCCTGGTTTGAGCTGAGTCTATGACCTTTATGTTTACCTAATTATTGATATGGTTCACTTGATAACTTAGGTATATGTATGGGAATATACCTAGGTAGTGGTTATCTGTTGATTTCATAACCTTTTTGTGCTCATGTTTGAGATGGGTTACTTGATAACTTAGGTATATTTATGGGCATATACCTAAGTTGATGTTTTCAGTTGAGATCATTCTTTGTGGTTGTCCTTGTTGTATTTAGTGAGACCTTGAGGGTCTCGGGGTCCCTACTGAGTATCATTATACTCACCCCTGCATGGGCTATGCCCGCACAACGTTGTGATGGTTGCAGACGATGGGCAGCGCTGACCGAGGACGAGTGTTCGAGAACAAGACGGTACCCGGAGGTGGTCCTCAAAACGAGTCAGTATCCGGAGGTGGACTTCACGATGATATGACACTCGGAGGAGGTCGACGGGAGAGAGAGTTGTGGAGGCTATCTGTACCTACCCTTTAGGTAGGATATGAGGTGGACGACCCAGGAGCTGCTTCTTTTTCTTCCAGCTATTTGACTACTTTGTTGTACTTTCGTTCAGTTGTAGCTGTGTTTTCAGTTGGGTTTGTATTCTGGCCCACATAATTTTCAGCACTCTCTTTTATACTTAGTGTTTTACTTCCACTTGAACTCTGTGGTGTTTTGTTTACTTTTATAAAGGAAATTCCTTCCCAGTTATCGGGATTTACACCTTTGGTGCTAGTCGCCAGCCCCTGGCCTATGGAAGGAGGGCTTGGGGTAGTCACGGCACGGGTCCCAAGGACAGGTCATGACAAATTGGTATCAAAGGAGTCAGTTCTACGGTATAACTTATAACTCTGATATTTTCTTTCTATGAATAAATAGTCTTAAGGGTACTGAGTGTGGTTTTCAGTTCAAGGAGTCCAGTGTGGGTGCGGGCGGCCAATGTATCCATACACCAGGACCTTGACAACTGATTTCTGACTTTGTGCATGAAAACACTGATTGTGTGTGTGTTTCCAAAGGTTTTTTCCTTAAAACAGCTCAATCCAGGTCAGCTCACCAGGTTTAAATCATTTGTCCATGTCACGTATGTTTCTTTCATGGTTCCTTTCCACAGATGATCAGCTAGAGCCCCGAGAGATGTACGTACTGACAGCCTACTGAGTGACGAGGCTTCGGTACAGGGCCCTCTTGTAGTTGAGGAACCAGGGGAGGCACCAGCGGTACTACCATACATTGGCCACCAATGCCACTAGCCCCAGCCGTAGGCAATGCACGCTGCTTGAGCACACTTCACGTGTTCCAGCGCCATTGGCCACCCAGGTTCTGGGGAGAGACGGACCCACAGGAGGCTGAGGATTGGCTGGAGGCTGTGGTGGGAGTTTTCAGGATAGTGGGTACACCAGTGGACATAATGGTGATCTTTGCTGCTAGCCTTGTTCAGGCTGCAGTTGAGAGATGGTGGAGCCACTTGTTCCTGTTTTGCGATGGGATGATCTTCACATGGGAATGCTTTGAAACCTTCTTCAGGTGGAGTTTATACGACTGACTCTACACCCTGAGCGTGTTCAGGAGCTTCTTCCTTTGCCGCATGTTCTTCCATCAGTAGATGAGTCATCTATAGGCATTAGAAAGATGATGCAGAGATCCAGGAGGACCAGACCAGCAGATGGGGATCTCGGGTTTTAAGATCGGTGGTGTGGGGCACCCGAGGTGGGGTCAGAGCCAGGCATGCCATAATTCCTTGTCTCATTCCAATATTATTATTTTTTGTGATTGGGCTCATGTTTCCCTTGTGATTCATTTCTCATGAATAGAAAATCAATATTTCATTATTTAGTTTTATGATCGTTGATATATAGGGTATGGTCATCTAATGTTATATAATGTTATCATATACATATGATATTGTTTATTCCTACATTTTTCCATTGTATATAGTTATTTAGAATCCTATATCACCCCATTATTATGTTTCAATACCCTATGTTATGAAGAAATGTTTTAAATATAACATCTAAATCAGAAGATCATTGGGTCAAATAGTTAGCATATTTTAACATGTAATAATATTTTTTTTATGTTTTCAAATGAACTAAACTATTTTGGTCAAGTAACTTTTTCTTTTCTACTAAGCTGGTTATTCATTTAAAATGATATAATATTCATGTATATTAATCCTATGTATCTATAATTGGTATCAAAGGAATGGTTTAGTCAATATTGGAAATATTTAATGAGAAACAATTATTGATAATACTTGGGCTATTTATAAGGATATCTCTAAGGATGTCTATAATCATAAGCCTATATTGTAATATATTTAAAAAGTATGTGTCATAATTTAGACATCTTATAATTGATTTATATTGATTATATGGTTTTACACTATGATAAGTGTCTCTCACACTTTGATTTATGTTATTAGTAAATACAGGTAACTAGAAGGGACTGTGATTACATTTTGTATTTCATGTATGGATATAATAAGAATTATTAAAATTGATTTCCTAAGTTGAAATATCATGAAGATAATCTGGAAGGTTGTATAAGTAATTTTTTTTAATAATTAGTATATACATATCACAAATGAAAAATGAATGGTATGGGTTGTTCTAAAAATATTGTTTATATTAAATGTTAGAATCTTGTTTAAATTGAGGTTGATGAATGTGTTTAAATGATTCGTGTTTCATATTCTTATAGTTCTGTATTGAGGAATAAGATAGTGAATATATATTGATGGTTTAAGAATAATGTCTGATTATTGATGAATATATGTTTTTGAATTTAAAAAATATATTATACGAATCATGAAAAATATAAATATTTTCAAAATTTGTTGGTCATTAAGGATTTAAATTGACCTATTGATTGATTATGGGAAAAAAGAAAATATATTTAATTGAAAGGTTCTGGTCATGGGAAACACATGATTAAGGTAAATATTACACTTCGTAGGTTCCAAATTTTAAGATAAAGATGCTTGGATAAAGAAATGATAAATGAGAATAGTTCAATTTCATCATATTGATTACCATATAAAATTTAATGATTTATTGAAAATTTGATTATGAAATCATTGATGATGTTCAATGATTTTTTGAATTTATTTAATATCTCAAATTTAAATTGGAATAAGGGAACATGCATGATTAAAATAAGGTTTTATTTGTCACGACCCGACCCTCCCCAGACTCAAGGCGCAACTACCCAAAGCCCGCCTCCAAGGGCCAGGGGCTGGCGACAGGTGTCGTAGGCTAAAAAACTCAGGGAGACCTTTTCCTGAGTACCTGTACACACACACATAGCACACTCAATTCAGAAGTGCAGAGAAATAAAGAAAATTAAAGTACCAATTTCTATAGATAAACCAAAAAGTGCATCATCCTCTAACAATACAAACAAATATTTGAAGGAAAACTGAAAAGTAAAAGAAAAAAACACGCGCCCAACCAGAAAAGTGCCACAAATTGGCTATGGGTAAATAAAAGTACAGCATCTGGGAGAGTCCCACACCTGGAACCCGACTACGACCACCGCATGTGGTCCAAGCTCCCGAAATCCTATACTCCTCTGTAGTCACGAGCACCATGTCTGTCATCTTCAAGGTCACACCATGTGAGGGAAAAGCCCAAGGAGGGGTGAGTATAAATATACTCAGAAGGATACCACGAAGGCTCAAGGGAGAAACAAAGGAGGTACCGAAGTGTGAGTAGTAGATCAAACAAGGATCATTAATGGAGTACAACAGAGAGTGCAGTAAAGAGTACAACTAAACCAAACAAGTGGAAGGATGTTGACTTTTCCTAACACAAGGAGATAGAAATGGTGAGAAGATTAACTTCTTGTTGAGCCTTCACTACCTATAGCAGAAGAGTAAGCCTGTCAAACCATGAGAATCTAGACACAGAAAGCACGTGGCATACCTCGCGCGTCTTCGCATCTCTTAGAAAGAGAGTGACAAAACCTGAGAAGTGGGTACTGGAAAACGTTAATTACATATTTATATGCTCAACAAAAAAGACCTAAAAAGATCATAAGGGGATATTCTTCCCATAGATCATCCCAAGAAATTGAGTCCCTAACAGTCCCAGATGTAAACACCATCGATGCCCAGTATCCTTTTGCCTACCCCGAACTGTAAGTCAAGGGGCTCAAATCACCGCACCTTGACACTATCGGCTTTGGGTGGCACTAACTCACCCGCACGGTTTTAGGCCGCGTCACAAGAACGTGTATCTGTGGGGAAATCACACCTCTTACTTGAGAGTTCTGGGGGAGCGTCAAGACACACCTCGTCACTATCACATTGTAGTGTGGTCTTCTCAAAGTCAAAGATGTCATATCACTGACCCATAAAACCAAGGGTCCAACACCAATAATCACAGAAACAAACCACAGACTTGCCTAGTAGAAAATACTATGTTTGAATGAAGTCTCCGGGTAACCCACTACCTAGTCTCTATAGGAGGGTAAACCCTAATAGGTCGTTGGGTGACCCACTACCCAGTCTCTACTGGAGGGTAAAGCCTAAGAGTTCGTCGTGTGACCCACTGCCCAATCAATACTGGAGGGTAAACCCTAATAGGTTGTAGGGTGACCCACTGCCCAGTCTCTACTGGAGGGTCACCCCTAAGAGGTCATTGGGTGACCCACTGCCTAGTCTCTGCTGGAGGGTAATCCCTAAGAGGTCGTAGGGTGACCCACTGCCCAGTATATGCTGTAGGGTATACCCTAAGAGGTTGTCGGGTGACCCATTGCCCATTCTCTACTGGAGGGTAAAACTTAAGAGGTTGTCGGGTGACCAACTATCCAGTCTCTGTTGGTCGGTAAACACTAAGAGGTCGTCGAGTGACCCACTGCACAGTAATTGCTGGAGGGTAAACCCAAAGAATTCAATGAGCAACCTACTACCCAGTCTCTGCTGGAGGGTAATCCCAGAACTACTCTGGCCATCCCTACTAAATGGTACAACACTGGCCAACAGAACACGAAGTGGGTATCGCGCAACCACCAAACTCCAGAACAAAACCAGGGAAAACCAATCATCCCTACTGGTCTAAACCATCGTGAACAGGAAAATGGGGAACCCACTCAACCCTACTGGTCGAAACCATCGAGAATAGGGGGACCCTCTACATCGTGAGAGGTCATAGGTACGTAAATTAGAACACGAGACACACATGGGGACCACACGACGTGTGCCCCCAACTCATCTCCAAACCAATCACACAAACATTCTTAGGTAAAAAGTACAACATGGACCTCCAAGAATTATTGTGTACTCCCAGAGTATACTACATTTCCAGAACAAGGGCTATTGTGCACATAGTACCCAATGTCAACGCAAAAAGGCGCAAACACATTTTTTCCAACATGCTTTTTCAACAGCCCTAGCATGGCCAACCACATCTCATCAAACATCATCTTCACTCACACGAGAATGAACGCGATCGCATGCCAAGGGTTTTTTACAATCTCTACAAGAGGAACCATCACCGGTACACCTTTCATGAGTCCACATTTAATGAGATCTCAAAAGATACTCTTTACATCTAAACAGATTGTACCATTGTAATTCTCGTGGAAGAACATGCGAGATAGAATATTTACATGCCACCAATGGATATTCTACAGAAAAGTCTCAAACACCGCTTTATGCCGGAACAACCCCCTGTGGTCCCGAGCCTTGGTCCAGAAAACGGCCAGGCGCATCACATCACTGATCTCCTCGGAAAGACATGTCAATTTGACTGCTCACATGAGTGGAACAGATATCCAGAGAAAAAGTTGTATTTCACCATACAGCACACGAGCGATGCTTCATGGGACCTACATCTCTATCCTGAAGCGCAATGAACAGATCACACCATTTCCATCCTCTTGAAAATGTACACATGATTGACTAATCACTTTTCCAAATCGGACACCCGATGAAGAAGATGGATATCATTTCCAAGACCCAAAACGACCCTCATGCGGCCCGAACCATCATGCAGAGTTAAAGCGGACGGATTTATCCATTAAAATGTCCTTGAAAAAACACTTAGAAATGAATACTTGCATGCCCCTAAAGGACATCCGATGAAAAAGTTTAAAAACGCTGCTCGCAGCTCAAAATACAGGTCATGGGGCCCTTGCCTCAACTCCATTTTCAATGCCTGAAACAACCCTGGAAAACTCTACCTCTGAACCAGGGTCCCAACGCCACTGACGGCGCTCAAATCGGACGTTGTATGTGTCTGCGCCACAAAAAACACGAACCCCCGAAAAAACATCAATACAATTAACGTACGAGTCATGCCACCGAGGCCCCCATCTCGGGAGCTAAATCTCTTGAATCCATATCATATTCTCCACCGCGAGCCCGCGCGGCCTTTTATCGCCGTCCCGGACGCCGTACTGCCACATGGAGACACCACGTGCTACCGCCTCCGCTGGAAGCCACCGCCATGATGGAAGCTGCCGCCACGCTGGGAGCCCACCGCCACCTTAGCTCGCTGGAAAAAAACAGCCAGAAAACATCCCGGGGCCACCCCGGATGACCCGAGACCCAGATTTTAGATCCAAAAAGATCGTTGGAAAGCTTGGATCGTGATCTATTCAAAAATGGCCTTCACCCAACAATTCAACAGCAATTTAATGCGAGTAAATCAATTCAAGTGAGATGTAGATATTAAAAAAGAAAAAAAATGAACTCCTACCTTGTTGGGCATAGCCCACAGCTTCGCCAATGGACCGTCAGAGCTATGCACTGCCGTCGTGGGGTGGATGAGAGGATCTTCCTTGGAAGGTATTTCTAGGGAGAGTGGAAGGGGAATAAGGGAGGAAAGAATAGGTTGTATGATGTGTTTAAATAGAAAAACGCACTTATCCACCCACCCGTCGGCCCATACCAGAACATTCATCGGGGCCGGGATTAAGCTGCCCCTTGCGTAAACACCAACTCTTGACCACAACTGCGGTCTCAGAATTTTAATCTGAGGCCACGGTCAAAATTTATAAAATATAGCGTCCGGAGACGCTAAATTACGAACACTCCCTTGGGGCCATTTCCTCAGAAGGCCCACACCCGTGAAAATTACACCCCTCCTAGGGTAAACGGCATGTTTCAGACTCAATGGTTCCCTCTGTTTTTCTATCCGAGAAAACGTTTAAGAGATAATTGATTTTAACCATTAAACGAATGAATTGATTATTTTATTTATCTATTTAACATTCTGATAACAGGTGAGGGGTTCCAACTTCCCGCGCCAACATTTTCTATGTCGTTCCTAGGGTAATGACCCCATTTGGACCCTTCTGTACTCTCAAATTTAGGATCCAAATCACCATTTAGGATTTATCCCATTTATTTGTCATGTCTAGTGTTAACACACTGAAAATTTAATTTCGGCCACACCAGGGCTCGAAATCGCACGCTATCTGAAGGCGTTGCTCTGAAAAACATCAAGAATATTCCAATGTCTTTTATAGAAAAACCAGGTTCTTACAACATTCCCTCCTTCATGATTTTCATCCCCGAAAAGAAAAAACCGGGAACGACTCAGGGTACTTAGCCCACACATGGCTCTCCCGTACCAAGAAAAACTCTTGCACATTCCCGTGTCACTATAGACAGACCAAAGGATTTTATCTCCTCATGTGAGGTATTCCCTTGCTGATGAGATGCATAGGAGCTCGCACACTTCTTCTCGGGTGAGTCACACGAGAGAAACTATGAACCCAAACCAGCCTTTGGGGTTAGGTCAAGGTGATATGGAACATCGCCATCCCTTTTCACGATCTCAAATGGCCAGAAAAATCTCGGGGGTAGCTCACCTCCATGACCAAACCCCTACGTCGCACGCCACGACTGGAATCACTATTTGGACCTTGGAAAAATCCCGGTGATTACCTCCTTCATAATATCCATATGGTGAAACACCCAAGGATATCTGGTCACGCAAGGGTTCATAGTTGATGTCCCATGACCCAGACACTCTTATACGCTCTGAGAGAGAAGGAGTCGACAACATCAACTAAAGAAAAATGTCCCACACCTTCTACCATTCCGACATAGGGTTAAACCGATGCCCCGCGTCACCCTGTTAACACCTAAAAAAAGGAGAAGTGAGAAAATCATTTCACACATAGAGTCTAACAATTCTACTGTAAAAAGTAGAAGAGCTGTAGAGCGTACCTCTTATCACCACATGCTCTGCAGGATTATAGACATCAATAGCTCACTATTGTCTATGGTCTCAACTGTCAGCTCTCAGAGCCAGATGTGGACCACCTGTTGGTGATGGGAAGACCTCATAATGTCATCTCCCTCTACCAGTTTCCCTCGCTCCTCCGCTAGCACCATATCTCTGGGCACTACTCCGATCACGATGTTGCCTCTGTCATAGTGGTGCACCTATTGCCTGCCCGATATTCTCAGCATGCCTGGTCAGGCAATCTCATTCTATGTGACCTCATCCATCGCAAGCATAGCACTGGTGATCTCCGGGTCGCCCTGGTGCCCTCCGGTGCCACTGTGGTGTACGAACACGGCCCTGAGTCCACTCACAGAAGGTTCTTCTTAGCTGAGTCCCTACACTTTGCTTCCATAGTTGTGCAAGACCACCTCTCTGAAACTGGTGGGTGGAAGGTCGCCTGCATCGAGGTTCTGTCTACTGATGCATGCTAGTTGCGGAAGGCATCTCAGATCCATCGTGCCTATTACCACATCATCTATAAAGCGTTACAGGAAGTTATATATCACCAACACATTCTCTAGAACCCCGACATAAGTGGAAATGCACAAGGGTACTATGGAAGAACGAATCTCTCTGTGGAGACCCTGCTCAAACTTCCATGCTCGGAATTTCCATCATGGACCGTATTCGGGTAAATGCGGGCATGGCCTGCGAAACTAGTCGCGTACTCGGTCACCATCATCAATACCTACTGAAATAGTAGGGGCTCATGGATCCGAACAGATCGTATGTAGGAGGGGTAAAACTCTTCACAGAATAGTAGCTGAAATTCATCCCACGAAAGTGACGAATCATCAAGAAACTGGGTCACTAGACTCCACCAACGGCCAAATGATCAATGGAAAAGGGTGGCGGCCAAAGCCACCATCATATTTTCCGGTGTCTGCACAATTTTAAAGGGGAAAACCACTGCCTCCAGCCAAACCTCTACTGCCTGAGGGTTTAGCTCACCACTGAACCTCAGCGGTCTCTATCGCTGGAACTCACGGAGCACGCTCAACCAGAGCGCAAGCTCAGCCTGCTCTGCTGAAGTTTTCTACTACTCACAAGGTGGGGGTGCTGCTACTGGCCCCCCCAGAGAAATGGAATCACATGTTGGGACCTGGAATAAGGCCTCGTAGCTCACAGGGTCGTCATCATGAACCAAAGCTGGTATTATGGCTGGCTGTCTTTGCAAAACAACCTAAATATTATCAACGAGTTCCACAGTCAGATGAGCATATGTGTATATAAAAATAATGATAATGGGGAGATGACTCAATAAGGGCAGTCAAAGACTCAAGACTATTTGATGCAAAAACCAATTTTCCCTTTAACGAGTGCCTTAGCACACCGAGTCGACAAGCGGGTTATCAGGGCCCTAGTGAATGGATACGTCAGCCACCAAAACATCACTGGACTCTCTGGCCTGAGAGCCACTCTCGAGACACATTAAAATTGTTTCCCTAAATCACAACCAATTAATCTTTAGGGACGTCCAAAAAACGTCCCAAGGAAAGAACCACCTCTAATACCACTTTTGTCACAACCCGACCCTACCTGGGCTTGAGCCACAACTACCCCAAGCCCACCTCTATAGGCCAGCGGCTACCAGCAAGCGGCGTTGGCTAAACAAATCAGGGAGGCCTTTTCCTGAGTACCTGTACACACACATGTAACCCACTAAATGAATAAGTGCATATTAAAAAGAAAATTAATTTACCAACTGCTCTAGATAAACCACAAAGTGCATCGACTTCTAAACAGAACAAAGAAAGTGTTGAAGGTAAACTGAAAAGAAAAATGAAAAAAAACGTGCCCAACCAGAAAATTGACAAAACCAGGCAACATGTAATCAAAAGTACAACAGCTAGGAGAGGTCCACACCTCTAACCCGACTACATCCACCGCATGCATTCCAAGCTCTTGAAATCTTATGCTCCTCTGTAGTCACGAGAAACTTGTCCATCGTCTGCAAGGGCACACCATGTGCGCACAAAACCCAAGCAAGGGTGAGTATAAAAATACTCAGTAGGATATCCCAAAGGCTCAAGGGAGCAACAAGGTAGGTAACAAAGAGTGAGAAGTAGATCGAACAGGGAACAATAATGGTGTACAACAGATAGTGCTCTAAAGTGTACAGCTCAACCCAACAAGAGGAAGGAAGTAGACTCGTCATAACACAAGGTGCTAGAAACGGTGAGAAGATGAACATCCTATAGAACCATTTCTACCTATAGAAAGAGAGTAGGGTCATCCAACCACAAGAATCTAGAGACGGAAATCATGTGGTGTATCTCTTGCGTATTATCCTCTCCTGGAAGGAGAATAACCAAAACTGAGAAGTGGGTACTGGAAAAAGGTATATTCACATCCATATGCTCAATCAAGAAGCCCGAAGAAGATCTTAAGGGGATATCCATCACGTAGCTCAGCCCAAAAAAGTGAGTCTCCAATAGTCCTAGAAGTAAAAACCATTGATTCCCAGTATATGTTCGCCTGCGCCAAACTGCAAGTCAAGGGGCTCAAATCACCGCACCTTGACACTATCTTATTTGGGAGGCATTGACTCGCCCATACGGTTTTAAGTAACATCAAAAGGACGCATATCGGTGGGAAAATCACCCCTCGTACTTGAGAGTTATGGGGGAGCGTCAAGCCCCACCTAATCACGGCCACACAATCGAGAGGTCTTCTCAAAGTCAAAGTTGTCACATCACTGTCCCGTACAACCAAGGGTCCCACTCTAGTAGTCACGGAAACAAACCACAAACTAGCATAGTAGAAAAGACTGAGTTTGAAAGAAGATGTTGGGTAACCCACTGAATAGTCTCTGCTGGAGGGTAAACCCTAAGAGGTCGTTGGGTGACCCACTTCCCAGTCTCTACTGGAGGATAAACCCTAAGAGGTCGTCAGGTGATCCACTTCCCACTCTCTGTAGGAGGGTAAACCAGAAGAGGTCATAGGGTGACCCACTACCTAGTATCTGCAGCATGGTAAACCCAAAGAGGTCATAGAGTGACCCACTTCCCAGTCTCTACTGGAGGGTAAACCCTAAGAGGTCATCGGGTGACCCACTTCCCAGTCTCTGTTAACGTGTAAACCCTAATAGGTCGCCTGGTGACCCACTGCCCAGTCTCTACTGGATGGTAAACCCTAAGAGGACGTCGGGTGACCCACTGCCTAGTCTCTACTGGAGGGTAAACCCTATGAAGTTAATGAGCAACACACTGCACACTCACTGCTGGAGGGTAAACCCAAAGAAGTCGATGAGAAACCCACCACCCAGTCTCTGCTAGAGGATAAACCTGAAAAAGTCGATGAGCAACCCAATGCCAGGTCTCTGATGGTGTGTAAACCCGGAACTACTCTGGGCATCCCTACTGGATGGTACAACACTGGCCAACAGAACACAAAGTGGGTATCGTGCAACCACCCAACTCTAGAACAAAACTAGGGAAAACCACTCGACCCTATTGATCTAATCCATCTTGAATAGGACCAGGCGGAAACCCACTCAACCATACTGGTCGAAACTATCTAGAACTGGAGGACCCTCTATGTCTCAAGAGGTCAAAGGTATGTAAAGTAGAAAATGACACACACATGGGGCCCACATGACGTGTGGCCCCAACTCATCACCAAACCAAGCGCACAAGAATATTCAGTTACAAACTACACCATGTACCTCCAATATTTCCCATATACTCCAAGAGTATACTACATTTCCAGCACAAGGTATATCGTGGACACAACACCCAAAGTCAACGCAAAATGGTGTAAACACATTTTCACCAACCTGCTTCCTCCACAACACTAGCATGGAAAAACACATATCTTCAAACATCAACTTCACTCAAATAGGAGGGAATGCGATCACACGCCATGGTTTTTCTACAAACATATATGGAAGAGCCACCACTAGTACACCTTTCATACTTCGATATTTAATGAGATCTCGAATGAGAACCTGCACATCCAAACAGATCATACCTTAGTTATCCTCACCGAAACACATGTCAGATAGACTATTTACTTGCCTCCAGTTGATATACGATGAAAAATTCTCAAACACATCTTTATGCCTAAACATCGTCCCGTGGTACCGGGCCTCAGTCTAGAAAATGATCAGGCACTTCACACCATTGCAATCTACTCGGAAAGACACGTTAAATTTACTGCTCACTTGAGTGCAATAGATATCCAGAGGAAAAGATGTATATCTCCATACCACACATGAACAGTGCTTCGTGCGACCCGCATTTCGGTCCCAAAGTGAAATGAACGGATCACATAGTTGCGATCCTCTCTAAAAATTACACAAGATTGACTAAACACTTTTCTGAATTGGATACCATGTGAAGAATATGGAAATCAAAGCCAACTCCCATAACATCCACCGTGGGGCCTGCACCATCATACAGAATTTAAGCGGGCAGATTGCGCCATTGCAATGCCCTTGAAAAAACACTCAGAATCGACTACTCGCACCCCCGAACAGACGTCCAATGAAAAAGATGCAAAATGATGCTCGAAGATCAAAAGATGGGACGTGGGGCCCAAGACTCAATTCCAATTTCAACACCTAAAACTACCCTAGAAAACTCTTCCTCAACACCAGGGTCCCAATGCCACTAACGGCACTAAAATCAGATTTCGGATGTGTCCGCGCTGCTCAAAACACAGACCCCTGGAAAAATGTTAATCAACTTAACGTATGCATCGTGCCACCGAGGCCCCCATATCAGATGTTAAATCCCCCAAAACCATCTCATATTCACCACCTTTAGCTGAGGTTTGCATTGCCACATACAGCATGAAAAACGGACACCCATAGTGGAAGATACAGGTGTTCGAAATCAGAGGGGAGAAACCCCTTGGGTTGGACCGGCCTCGTCCGGCCAGTCTGCACGGCTTGGGCCTGCCCTCACCGGTAGACTCAGTTCACAACTCCGGCCCACATAACAGATGCATGGGACGCCCTTGGACCCATGGTCCACCCGTAGACCGACCCACATAGCCGGTCATCATGCCGTGTGAAGACCTGTCGAGGGCGGGTCTTTGTTCCCCCGTAGGGTCACGCGCCGCGATGTTGGCCCTCCACATCAACTGGCCGGCGCAGCCGGCCGGTCCTCCTCCTCTGTGCCCCAAGCTAGCACCCACACATGCCGACGCATGACCTCGGCCACCTGATCCGCTCGACCACGAGCCCATGCCGCATGTTACCGCTGTCCCGGATGCCCTGCTGCCGCCTAATGCCATCGCGAGCCGCCGCCTTCGGTGGAAGCCGTCGTCGCGCTGGAAGCCATCGCCGCCCTGGGAGCCCGTCTCCGCTTGAACTCACGGGGGAAAATAAAAGGAAAACCACCGGAAAACATCATGGGGCCACCCCAGATGCCCCGGGACTCATATTTTCGATCCTAAAGGTTCTTTGGAAAGCTCGGATCGAGCTCTATTGAAAAACGGCCATCGCCCGAAAATTCAATAGCAATTCAACGCAAGTAAATCAATTCAATGGAGTTGATAATATTAAAAAAACAAACTCCTACCTCATTAGGTGTAGCCCGCAGCTTCGCGGATGGTCTACCGGATCTCTACATTGCCTTGGAGAGGTGGAGGGGAGGATCTTCATTGGGAGCTTTTTATAGGGAGTGTGGAAGGGTAAGAAGGGGGAATTAAGAGGTTGTGTGGTGTGTTTAAATAGAAAATCACAGTTATCCACCCACCTGTCGGCCCGTACCCAAACATTTATTGAGGTCGGGGTCAAGCCTCCCATAGGGTAAACCCCTTCTCTTGAGCACAATGACGGTCTCAAAATTCTAATCCAATGCCTCAATCAAATGTTAAAAAATTTAGCGTCCGGAGACACTAAATTACGAAAATTCCCCTATGGCCATTTTCCATAGAATGCCCACACCCACGAAAATTACACCCCTCCATGGGTAAATGACACATTACGGACTCAATGGTACCATCGGTTTTACCATCCGAGTAAACATTTTTGAGATACGCTTGTTTAACCATTAAACCAAAAAATTAATTATTTTATTTATCCGTTTAAAATTCCAGTAACGGGCGAGGTGTCCCAATGTCCCATGCCGACATGTTCTATGTTGTTCCTAAGGTTAACACCCAATTTCAAACCCATCTGTACTCTCAGATTTAGTATCTGAATTACCATATGGGAGTTATTTCATTTGTTTGGCGGGTGGTGGGAATGAAATGCGTTCTCAGACAACATGGTGGCCAGAGGCGAGCGTCCTGAGCCTGCAACCTCTAGAAATAGCGGCGACCCGTGAGCCGCGACAGGTGGGGGGCCGGACGTGGGTTGTCGAAGGGCCGAACCCGCTGGCCAGCACGGGTGGGTCGAGCCCACCTAGCGGGATGTTTCAATCATGGTCTGAGCCTGCGAACCAGCCGAGCAGACCCCGATGGGCCATACCCATTGAACCGGGCCAACCCATACAGGTTCGGACTAGGACGGTGTCAGGTGGATCTTAGGACTCGTTGTGTCAGACCGACCTGACCGAGTTAGACCTGGTCCAGAACCAACATGTCCCTGAATAAAGAAATGACCATAAATAATGAATAAGGTGTTCGTTTGATATGTTGACAGTGGATTTTGGACCACTTTTGATAAGATAACCCTTTGGCATATTCTAGTGGGCCTGACTGAGTTATGTCGGGCCAAGGTGCAAACATCGGGGTTTCAAAGAAAGGGGTGTAACTAAAAGGCTTGGCCTCTGATCGATGCACTATCTATGGCATAAATACCATTGTAAAAATTAGTTCCTTTGGAGATACTCTATGGGAGTTTTGAAGAAGTTTTATGTGGGACCTGGGTTGGATCAGACTTGAATCCAACCATGCCCTTTTTACAAAAGTGCACATATCTCACAGACCGTGCATCTGATCGACGCACCATCTGTCACGTTTGTAGCCCAAGGATGGGTTGGTCTCTTTGGTATAATTTTTGTGGGAATTTTACTAGTTGACGTATAGTTGATGGGTTGAATAGCAGAGGCTTCAAGATATTTGGATTTCATCGTGTGGTAATCCAGTGGCTAGCTGTGCCACATGGAAGAAGAGAGACCAATTGGGGTAAACATTAGAAACTTGAGAGTGGGATGATATATATATATGACTAATCATGCCAACCTCTATATGAGTGAGCAAGACAGGCCTTCAACAATGACTAGTACATGAAAACACCAATGACTAATATGGGTCAGCACCAGTGACCAATACAGGTCAGCATATAGTAACCAATACGGGTGAGCTCCCGCAACCAATATAGGTCCTCATCTAGTGACCAATACGGGTGAACATATAGTGACCTATACAGGTCAGAAATAGAGTTATTATGGATTGGATGATCTAGCATTACGAAAAGTCATCCCTATCCGAGTAACAATGATATTATACCATTAGAGTGAGTTTTCTCTTTTGATTTGTGCTTCATGATTTAGACCATGCTTGTGAGATTATCTTTGTGGTATTTCATGTTATGTTTTCCATTGTGGATTACAAGGAGACCTTCAAGGGTATTGGGGTCGCTACTGGGTATTTTTATAATCACCCCTGTATGGGTTTCACCTGCACCTTTTTGGGTCTAGTGCAAACTACTCATGATCCGAGGAAGACATTAGAGGTTTGAGACTTGGTGGAGCTTGGTGCAACGAGAGCAGTGGAGATCATCTTCATCGACATCGGACATATAACTACTACCATCCAGATAGAACTCCAAGGTTGATGCATCCACTATTTACATTTGTTTTAGTTTCTAGTTCTAGTATTCTGGGCAACTGTTTTCAATTTTCAGTTGTACATGTGGTTTTACATTACTCTCATGGTTATACCTTACATTTTCTATTTGTTTACATCAGTTTCCCTTTTTGAGTGTGTATGGATATCTAAGACAGTGCCATCCATATTTAGGAAAAGCCTTCAAGTGATATTCGGCAACCCCTGGCCTATGGAAGGTAGTCTTGGTGTAGTCATGTTTGGGCCTTGTGGGATGAGTTGTCACAATGTGGTATTAGAGGGAGGTCAGGTCTACCATAAGAACAATGATTGTACTTTTAATGAGTCAATGGTTTAATGTGTCTTTAGATTAGTTTTTAGCACAGGGAGTACAGTGTTGGTGCAACAGCCATTGTATCCATACACTAGGACCCTAAATGTTGTTTTCCATCTCAGTACATGAAAACAATAGTTGCTGGTGTTTTGAAATGTTTTCTTGATCTTTCTTAAGTCATATCACTAGTTATAAATTATTGACTTTGGTGCATTTTTTTCTTACAATATGCCTCCACGAAGACATCCAGCTAGGTTTCTAGTTATAGATCCTGAATGTGTCCCACAACGCGACTAGGAATCGGTATAGGGACCACTCACAATGATGGGACTTTTGGGTGGTGTACCAGAAGCACCACCACCCATTGAATAGAATATGCTACAAGTGGATCATTTATTCTGGTTATTAATGTTTCATGAGTTCCAGATATAGAGGCCTCCACGGTTTCAAGATGAGATGGACCTCCAGGTAGTAGAGGACTAGCTTGAGGCTATTTTGGGTCTTTCACATAGTAGATAAACATGCTGAAAAGATGGTGATCTTGGATGCACGCATTCATCAGGGATCAGTAAGAAGATGTTGGAGCTCGATGATCCATGTGCATGAGAAGATGACCACCACCAAGATGGAATTTGAGAGCCTTTTCAAGGCAGAGTTTATGCCAGTGACCAAACACTTTGTGCATATTTAAGATCTTCTCCACTTACATTAGTGAAGCCATACATGGGCTTAGTACTTGATGAGATTTACTAACATCTCCTGATTATCCACCAACATGGTATGGGACCCTTACTTCAGGGATCAGACAATTGAGCAGGGGCTTCGATGAGATATCAATGCTGTGATAGTTTCTCTAAACATACTGAGATAAGCTGTGGTGCTAGATAGAGCTTTGATGATGGGAAAATTCCTTGTAGAGAAGGAACTGACAGTGAGACCCCCTACCAGATGACAGGTAGCAGAGTCATCTATGGCTGGCAGTAAACAGATGACATAGAATCCAATGTGGGATAGGCCTTTCGAAGGGCGACCCTGGTATGCAGGGTCATAGGTGTGTGGCTCAAGAGGCTATGGGAGCCACTAGGGAGGCATGAATAGTTTTTCCTATGGTGGACATTTCCACAAATCTCATGACTATCTGACTCCCCACACTGATGATTGGAAGATGGTGGAGGGGCCATCGATGCAGTTGATGCGGCAGGATCATGAGCCTCAACCTTGGGGAATATGAGGTTGGGGAGTAGAACGTGCAGTGGGAGGTGGTTGGGGTCACTAGGAACTACCTACACCACTCCAAGACAGTTCACCACGAGTTTCGGGAGCATGTGGATGGGGGGAGACCCAGCTACATGCAGTAGAGTCCCACAATCCTGACATCCCTTTGATGATACATGGTAATATCTATATATTCTATACATTAGTAGTAGTGATTATTGACATAGGTTCTAGACATTCATTCCCTATCTCATACTATGTTCAAGACTCTGAGATTCTGACTGAGATTTTAGCTTGACATTTGTGTTTGGATACCCCTACGGGGGTAGATTAAGTGGTCACACATGGGTGCCGACAATGTGATACTACTCTCAGAGGAGAGAGATTTAATTTTGGATCTTATAGTAACAGCATTGATTCCCATCAACATTATCCTATGCATGGACTGACTATCAGTAGTTCATGCACAAATTGACTGCTTCAGACGTACGGTGCGATGTATGTGCGGTGATGGAGTCCAGTTTTCCTTTGTTGGTGAGAAAAAAACAGAGCATCACGAGATGGACTTGTGCTCAAGAGGGTGCAATTGATTACATATCAGCAAGGTTTCATTACCATCGACACAGTGGATGATCCAAATCCACAGTTTCCAGCAGTCATGGAATAGTATGAGGACATCTTTCTAGAATATTTCCCAGGAAAACATCCAAGTAGAGAGGTGGACTTCTACAATTACTTATACCTAGGAATAACTCCGATATCTACAAAATATTATCAGATGACCCCTGTGGAACTTTGCGAGATGAGGGTATAGTTTGAGGACTTACAGAGGAAGGGATTCATAATTCCCAATGTTTCTCCATTGCCATCCCCGATGTTGTTTTCCATGAAGGCAGACAAAATATTGGGGCTATGAGTGGACTCCTAGAACCTCAACCAGGTGACCGTGAAGAATAGGAATACTCTACTGAGGATTGATGATATGTTTTATCAGTTTAATGGAGTGAAGTGGTTATCAAAGATAGGCCTCGGATCAGTCTATCATCCTCTTAGGGTACATGATGAGGAATTACCGAAGAAATCCTTCAGATTTCGGTATGTACATTAAGAGTTCTTGGTGATGCCTTTTAGGATTACCAACACTCCAATAGTGTTAAAGGGGAACATGAACATTGTATTTTAGCCGTACCGAGATCTCTTTGTGGTGGTCTTCATCGACCACATCTTTGTGAACTCAGCATCTCAGGAAGAGTACGTTGTACACTTGAGGAAAGTTCTAGACACACTATAGGTGTACCGATTGTATGAGAAGATCTCAAAGTGTGTGTTTTGGATACAGAAGATCCAATTCTTGCGCTATGTCATATCATATGCTGTAATTTCAATGGATCCTACGATGAACGAGACAATACTATCTTGGGAGCCACCCATGAGTGTTTTTGAGGTGAAAAGATTCCTTGGATTACAAGGCTACTATCGGAGGATCATACCTGATTTCTAAAGAGTAGAAGCACCTATGAATAACATGACGAATAAAGGGAAACCCTTCGTGTGGTCAGAAAAATTATAGAAGAGCTTTCAACAGCTGAAGTAGATCTTGAGCAACACTCCCATACTGAAGTTGTCGGAGGAGGGCACTAACTACGTGGTTTACTATGATGCATTAGGTACTGGACTCGGTTGCATCATGATGCATGATGGTGCAGTGATTGATTATGTCTTAGGGTTTCTGGGGCCTCATGAGCAGAATTATGCAACTCACTACTTGGAGTTGGAAATAGTTGTCTTCGCATTAAAGATGTGGTGACACTGTATGATGGGCGACCGGTTCATTGTTTACATAGACCACAGGATTATCAGATATATCAACACATTGAAATATTTGAATATGAGAAAGTAACTTTGGATATAGTTTCTATAGGACTACTATGTTAAGATAGTCTATACTCGCTGGATGGGGAACATAGTGGTAGATGCACATTGCCAGAGATCATGTTCGCAGCTACTGAATGAAGCTTCATAGCAGTCAGCCTCAATTCAGATATCCTACATTGTTAGAGATGAGAGGGTCTACCTCTAGTCGATGGTAGTTTCCCCTAAACTCCATTAGCATGTTAGGGAGGCACAACTCGGAGATAGAATCTATGAGACTACATGAGCTCAAATATCTTCTGTCCATGATCCTGATAGATATTCTCAAGGTGGGGAGTATTATATCCTTTTCATTGGACGTACAAATGTTAAAGTTGAACTACGAGAGGAGTTGGTGATGGACTTCCATACAACCAACTTGGTACTACATTCAGGCATGATGAAGATGTATCAGGACCTTCGGTGTCAGTACAGGTAGACATAGATGAATAATGTTGTGGAAGAGTGTGTTTCTAGGAGCCTCACTTTCCATAAAGTGAAGGTCGAGCATTAGTTACAAGCAAGATTGACCCAACCCCTTGAGACACCAGAGTGGAAGTTGGGAGGGACATCCATAGACTTCATGATAGGGTTACCATGTATTTCAAGAGGACATGATACCATCTTGTTAATCATTGTCCGACTCACCAAGCCAGACCACTTCCTTTATATTTGAGAGAAGATTTTGGTAGAGAGATTGGGATGTCTCTACATACAGGAGATCATGCAAAATCATTGGGTGACTTCGACGATAGTCTCATATTGTGATGCATGCTTCACATCCCAGTTGTGGGAGAGATTATAGTAGGCTTCCAGAACTCATCTTCTCTTAAGCACAACTTTTCACCTGCAGAAAGATGGTCAGACTGAGCGGATCATCCAGACCATGGAGGGAATACTTCGTGAAGGTGTCCTAGATTTTGGTCGCTGATGGGAGGACCACCTACCCTTGGTGTAGTTTTCATACAATAACAACTATCACTCCACCATTAGTATGGCCACTTTTGAGGCGTTGTACAGATGACCATGAAAATCACCCTTGGGCTGGATGACTCTAGGAGCGCCAACACTCATGGTCCAATAGATGGTATAAGCTACCACTGATAAGGTTTAGGTAATCCAAGAGAAGATAAAGACTCCACAGAGCTGCTAGAAGGTTTATGATAATAAGCGACAATGACCACTGGAGTTATAGGAGGGGGACCACGTATTCTTGGGAGTCTCTCCTCGAAAGAGACTATGGAGAATTGGCCGAGGCAGAAAACTGTAAATGATATTTATCAGACCATTTCAGATAATTTAGTGGATTGGTAAGATGGCGTACCACTTAGAACATCCACCGTTGTTGGAGAGGGTGCGTGACATCTTTCATGTATCCCAGATGAGGAGATACTTTCATCACCTATCTCACTTCATCAACCATGGAGAGATAGAGATTAACTACGTGGTGACTTTTTCAGAGTACTATGTAGAGATAGAGGTTCACAAGAGCTGATCCTTTGAGAGTGGTTGATACCTATGGTGGACATTCTATGGTCGTATGGGAATCTCCATGAGAGCACCTAGGAGTGAGAGTTTGATATGTGTGCTCAGTACCACTCTTTGTTTGTGAAGAATTTTTTTGATTTTGGGGACATAAATCGCTAAGGTGGGGAGAATTTATATACTTAGAAAATTCCATGATTTTTTTATACTATTTGGGATTATTATGAGTCTGGAACAATATACGTAGTGTGATACTGAGGCCCGGTGTCCCTAAAATTAATTTTTGAACATTTTTCATGGTACGTTTAGTAAAAATGCGAGCAAGATTTTCTCCCTTTTGGATCATTTATCAGATCAAAAATATGAGGGCACAGTTGAATATGGAATGACATGATTTTTCTTGAATCGACATAACTTGGGCCCCTGAGGTACGAGGGACAAAGTTAAATTTGGGACATTTCAAGAGAAAGAAAAAAAATTAAAAGTGAATTATTTTATTCTTTTCTCTCCATTGTGTGGCAGACGATGATGTTTCGGGGAAACGACGATGTGGTGATGTGGAACATTAATGAAAAAAATGGATAACCCGTTTTGTGTAATGTAACATAGAATTAAATGGTTTAAAACAACGATGTGGTTTCATAAATGAATCTACTTAATGATGCGACATCACATCATTATGGAAACGCTACAGCATGGTTCCATAAATAGTTCGATGTGTCATAAAAAAAATAAAGAGGAAGGATTTGCTGGATTTTTGGCCGAAGCTCTGACACACTTCTACCCCATCAGAGAATGACGAATGGTGGAAAATACCATTCGATGGCCGGAACAGGGAAGAGTCCACAATGCCGTAAACCGTTTAGGATGAATGTGTGACAATGAACATCGTGAAAGGATGAGTGTTTATGTGCTTTTATGTTCCCTCTCTTTTGGTTCTTCAAAAATATAACAAACATAAACTAATCAACTAAGGGGTTGATTCACGTCTCGTCTGATCATGGGGGTGGATGTTACGGGATCTTAAACTCAGGGATTATTCTTCATTTTTTATTATTATTTTTTCCTTATGTTTAAAATGATAACATGAAGGGAGTGGGGAGAAACCAACAAGTCCTAGACCCTCCGACAAAATTTTCATTGTCCTGTTCTTCGTGAAGTTACAATGAACACAGTGGGAAGGTGTTTGAGGGCCGCAAAATGATGATGACATTTTGGTGACATGCATAATCAATCGCTAGTGTGCTATTCCAGAGGATGTAGAAGGAGACATGTGGCAACTAACCATGGGGGTGGGTAGGTGGAAAACTGCCACATGTTGCGGTGGCTAGAGGCGACCGGTCCGAGCCGGCCGCTCCTGAGATTGGCAGCACCCAAGGGTGCTGCTGATGGAATCAGACGTAGTAGGAGGGAGTACACTAGAACTCAAGCTACACAGTGTTGGGACAGATGAATCAACCCCACATCTATGGGGCAGGATGGGAGAAGTTGTCCTCCTTCTATTGGATGTGGGCCAGACACGGGCATGATGAATATGCTAGATGAACAGGCCGGGCCTTCCCCGCAGGTTGAGTCAGACCCGTAGCCCAATGGGCCAGCATGGGTAGGGTCGAGCCCCACCCGATCGGTAGGGCCAGTTGTGGCCCAAGCCCGCAAACCAGCTAGGTAGACCCCGACGGGCCAACCAATACTGGGCCGGACCCGGGCAGGGTCATGTAGACCCTGGGACCCGTTGCGTCGAGCCAACCTGACCGAGTCGGACTGGGCCCATACCCAATCGACCCCTGAATAATGAAATGCCCGTAACTGACAAACTGGGTGTCCGTTTGACATGCCATCAGTGGTGTTTGGACCCCTTTTGGGGAGAGGTACCTTTGGCATACTCTGGAAGGCCCGAACTAGTTGCACCCGACCGAGGTCTGAACAGTGCCATTTCACGGAATGAGGTGTAACTGATAGATCGGGCATTTGATCGACACCCCGTATGTGGAATTTTGACCCTTGTGACAAGGAAATTCATTGGAGACACAATATGTGAGTTTTGATATATTTTTTAACATCCCATGTAAGTAATGAATAATATATATTTTTATCTATGTCTATTAGTGAATTATATAGTGTTTTAGAAGCTTAATATGAGAATAAATCCATTCTTAAGTATAGAATACACTAATATTTTTAAAAGATTGTTTTGCTGCCTTTTGATGGAAAACCATTTTTTAAATCTATATTTTGACAATTTTATAAGATATTTTTGTCAAAAAAAACTTATTCTTTATGATTGGGACATCAAACTTTACTTTGTGTGAATTTATGGTATTTTTCCGATAAAGTTTATTTTTTAATGAATAGTGAAAATGTTGTATTTTAATTCAAAATCTCTTTTTAATCTAAATTATTTATATGATTATATTATCTTTTGAATTGGTTTTGAATTGAAATTAGAATATATTTTTACCGTTTTATCCAATGGTGGTCATTGGAATCAATTTCACTTTGAAATTGGACTTAAACTGGTGTCAATCTTTTGATACATATTGTTTCATAAAAACACGCTATTTGTCATGACAGTGGAAATTAATTATTAAATTAATTAATGTAACTTATATGATTTGAATTTTTTAAAATATACATCATTTTTTAATTAATAATATCATATATGTCTTAGGGTGATGTTTTGGTATTATTCTGAAAAACTTCAATTTTGGATGAATAGTGAAACCACTAAGTGGTAGTTAGAGAAACTGATTTTTTGTTTAAATGAAACTTTGCCACTTCTGTGATTTGATTTTAAAAAAACCGACATACATGGTTGTCATTAAGAAGTAAAACGTGGTTCAATGAGATTAAAATAATTTTTTGTTGAATAATAACTTTAATGATTTTAATCGCGATTAGAGGTAATTAGTGGAATTTAAGGCAAAAATGATATTATAATAAAATGAAAATACCTAGACACATGTCCTACCCTTATTGGATATGTCATGGACGACCAAGACAAGCCATGGGTCAACTTTTGGAACCCATGGATCCACTTTGGTTGGAAAAGGACATTAATATCTTTTTATTTAATGTTAAAATTAAAATGACACAAACATGTGTTGTTTTACTAAAAAAATATTAAATGGGGTTATACAAGTCATATTTTTTACTATAAATATTAATTAGAAAGCTAAAAAGATTTCAAACATCATGATATTTTTTAATAATTTTTAGACATTAAATAAATTATATTATTTATGACATCATGATGATGCAGTGATTACCTCATTAATCAATGATTTAAATAAAATGAAAAGATAATGTAAAATATATGACCTAAAAATGTCCAAAACCTATTGGATGGGTGTATTTAGAACCCTTATCACCTTAACCTCGAATTATATCAATGTGGGACCTTTTGAATCCGAAACTCATTTTAAAATAAAGTAACATTTCTTTACTTTCCATGAGTGCCCCTCCTCTCCTCTTATAAAAAGCCCCCACCTCTACCTCCTTACCCACAATTCCAAAGCCTTTGGCTCAGCCAACCCCTGACCATTTTGTCTCTCCACTTCCCTCTCTTACTCCTTGAAGCCTCAATTTGGGAAGAAGTATTCCCAAGGAATCCTTTGAGCTCAAACCAAAGGGAGTTACCCGATTTTAAGGTAATGTCTTCACTTGTGTACTTTTGTTTTATTTTTCTTCTCCAACCCCATAAACTCTTTTTATTCATTATTTTTTTAACAATAAAAGTATCTTCCATAAACTAGGATGTTTTTATAAGAATGATTCGAGCTACACTTACACACAACTACATCTAATGGTTATAGAACATACTGTTTCCGTGGATGGCGAATTTCTACCTCCTGAAACGATGATTGTTCAACATTCATTTAACACCTTAAAAGGTGGCCATTAAGATGACACTATATTTATATATTATATATAATATGTTTATTTTTTCCTTAAGCTTCAGTATTTTTCATTTTGGTCATACCTTTATGGTTTCCATTATGGGTAAACGCGATATCTTTATTTAAAGATGTGCGGACTACCACCCCCTTAAAGTGATTTGATTCGTTAATACCATATGTGGGACGTATAAAGGATGGAGTTATAATATTATATATGATATTACACTGGAATTATAATATACCTTTATATCATTATGATTCCATTTCATAAAATATGAAATAGAAATGGAAGCAGCGTTCATGCGTACGGATGGATTACCGTCTCCATGAACGGTGCATTTCATTTCTTACCTCTAAATGTTATGTAAAATTATAAATGCATGCATGTACTGGATATATATGATATATATGATAGCTACATCATGAATACCATTCTTGATATAATGGATACATGAACAACTTGTAATTATGAAGGGTTTATTTTTGACTCAAGTACCAATGATCATTAAAACGACCGTTATTAACTTAAATAATTACATAGTGTCCATGAAATGGCAATAAGTGATATAAAAGGAATAATGAAGTTGAAAAAGGTTCTTAAAAAAGTAGAAATTAACTCATGTTTATTATTTAGGAGATTATAGAACGACCGAGTCAAGTCGGACCTGGGGTATGGGACTTCATCTCAATCTCCATTCATTGAGGCATATTTTGTTTCATCTACAACCTTCTTTTATACGGTGTATAAACCCCTTTGACTTTTACGTTTATTCAAAAGGAATATTTTTATATGAAGCATTTACTAAACGACAAAAGGGAATGTTTTTTTTGTACTTATGTGGTGACAACGACTTCTCCGCCGCCGTGACCATTATTTGAGTTCTGGCTTCCTCTATAAGCCAAACCTTTTTTTTAAAAGAAAAATAAATACCATGTTTTACTTTTCTTTTATTTTGGTATTGAAAATGGTTTTCATAATGTTTTTATATAAATGTGTTGTATTGATATCTTGTGATTGAAAGGGGTAAATGTTCTGTTTCCTTTATGCATGTTTTATGTGATACGATTATGTTGAGGTTCGTGGGCATTATTATGAATATGGGTGGTTCCGTGATAAAATAAGGGCAGGTGAGCCCAATATAGCTCTCCAATGCATTGGGTAATGCGAAGGAGTGAAACGTTAAGCTTTATCCAAAGAGATTTAGGGAATATACTATGATGGGTATTCCAAACGTAACCAAGAGGGTTACTCACTACGTAAGAATGTTATGAATGCCTCAAGTTACCTTTATGTCTTATGATTTCTATTATTTATTTATGATTTGATGAGGTATATTAAAGTGCCTATGTTTTATGGTTAATGTATGATTTCATTCTTATATATATATGAACTCATGTTTCCGTTCCATATTTTTATAACCCTTACTGAGCTTTTTATGCTCATCCCAAGTTTTTTGAAATGTTTTTCACAGGACAAGGGAAAGGTACATGATATGATGATAGTGTCAAGGAAGCTTCAAGAAAGAATCCATGTTTTATTTTAAATATGTTTCCATTGATGGAAAAAATGAATACTATATTTTATGTAAACACTTTTCTTTAATTTGGAATGTAATACATGTTTTATGATCTAATTATCTAAAACTCTAAACCTGAAAAGATCCCCAAGGTGTATTCTTGAAATATCTCAAGATTAAGTAATGTTTAAGGTCGGGGCCCTATAGTTGGTATCAAAGGTCGTTTTAGATAACTTTATGAGTTAGAATTCTATTAAATGATTATCCAAAAATATTTTTTTTGAAATGATATAGCATTTGAAGATTACCATGTTGCTTCATCTAAGACATGCTAGTTCAGAATGGTTTTTCGTAGAGGAAACAGGGAAGCAGTGCTAGGAAGGCATACAGAAGGAAATAACCTTCCTAATTAGCATCCTGAGATGGTTGGAATTAGAACTGAACAGTTTTTTACGGTAATGGAGTAGTTGACTCAAGAGATAAATAGTGGTGGTATCCATGCACGAGATCAGCCAGATCAACCGTAGAGGAACATGTTAGTGGTTGAACATTTCATGAGGCAACATCCCCCGTCATTAAGAGGATCATCTGACCCTGTGTTAGCTGAAGGGTGGATTAAAGAACTGGAGAAGATTTTAGATGTCATGGGGTGTTCAGACAATCAAAAGGTTAGTCTTGCTATTTAGTATTTGGAGGGTGAGGCAGATTAGTGGTGGTCGATGGTTAAAAATATCAGGGATGCTAATGATATTGATTCTCTTGACTGGGATGAATTCAAAGGTATGTTTCATGAGAAGTATTTTCCTAAGGCTGTTCGACATAGGATGGAACAAAAATTCATGGAATTGAGGAAAGAGGAAGACTCAGTGGCTGCCTATGAAGATAGGTTCACTCGACTGGCAAGGTATGCTCCAAATTTTATCCGAGACCTTAATAGTAAAATCAATCATTTTTACTCAGGATTAAAACCAAAATATAGCAGGGAATTAGCTTCTCGTGAGCTTAAAAGTTATGAAAATCTTGTTCGATGTGCTGAGAAGGTGGAAATGGAGTTTGCCGATTATCAAGTGTTCTATGACAACCATCCGAAGAAGAGACCGAGGTGGCAGGAGAAAGGGAAGAATTCTTCAAAAAAGTCTGATGGTAAGAAAACTAAGTTTCCAGTTTGTGATAAATGTGGTAAAAGGCATGCTGGGGAATCTCTTCTAAATTCTGGAATGTGCTACCGATGTGTTAAGATGGGACATAAGTCTCGTGATTGCACTAAAAAAGATCAAGGTGATGGTAAGACCAAATTTGATTTACAGTTAGTGAAATGTTTTTAGTGCAATGAGATGGGACACTATGCAAACTAGTGTTCGACAAAGAGCTTGAGTGATGGGAAGTAGTTAGACTACAAGTAGAAAGAGGTGGTGAAATCCTTTTCAACTACTTAAGTAGATGTCGGGCCATCAAATTAAGTTGTATTAGGTACTTTGTTTGTTTTTTCAGATTATTCCAGTGTGTTGTTTGATTCGGGGTCCACACATTCTTTCATCTCTAAAACCTTTTCTAGTAAAATGGGAATACCATCTCAAGAAATGACTCCAGAACTTGTTGCAAAAAACATGGGGGAAATATTGAGGCAAAAAGATTTTATAAGAATCTTCCTATCCTTATCTGTACAAAAAACCTACTTGCAAACCATATTGTTCTACAACTAGTAGAGTTTGATGTTATCATGGGTTTGGATTGGCTCTCTATTTACCATGCTAATATTGAATGTAGAGCTAAAGAAGTTTCTTTTCAGAAAGACAATCAGTTTGTGTACAAGAATGAACTCATACTGTTGATAACTTATCAAGAGGCTTAGAAACTTGTAAAAGATGGAAATGAATGTTACCTTGAACATATTGTTGAAAACAAGGGAACTGTTCAGATTAATGATGTGCCAGTGGTAAATGAGTATCCTGATGTTTTTCCTGATGATTTTCCTGGAGTAATACCAGATCGGGAAGTTCAATTTACTGTTGACTTAGTTCCTGATGCTAAGCCAATTTCAAAACCCCCTTATCGAATGGCTCAAATTTAACTTTTAGAGTTGAAGGAGAAATTTCATGATTTATTAGAGAAATGTTTCATCTGACCTAGCACATCACCATGGGGTTCCCCTGTTTTATTTGTTAAAAAGAAAGATGGTTCTATGAGACTATGTATTGATTAGAGAGCCTTGAATAACATAATTGTTAAGAACAAATATCCTTTGCATCATATCGATGATTTGGTTGATCAGCTCCTGGGAGCTCAGTTTTTTTCAATGATTGTCCTGAGATCAGGGTACCATCAGTTGAAGGTAAAGAAAGAAGATTTTCCAAAGACTGCATTTCATACACGATATGGCCATTATGAATTTGTAGTAATGTCTTTGGGCTAACCAACGCACCATATGTATTCATGGACTTAATGAATAGAATTTTCCATGAGTTCTTGGACAGGTTTGTGGAGGTTTTCATTGATGATATTTTGGTGTTTTCTAAAAGTAAAGAGGAGCATGAAAGACATTTAAGGGTTATTTTTTAAACTATAAAAGAAAAGAAATTGTGTGGGAAATTCAGCAAGTGTGAGTTTTGGTTGCAACAAATTTCTTTCCATGGTCATATTGTTTATAAATATGGGATAACCATTGATCCTGCAAAAACCAAGGTTGTTGAAGAATGGCCAAGACCCACAAATGTAACTGAGATTCGTAGCTTCCTTGGTATGGAAGGCTATTACCGAAGGTTTGTTAGAAAATTTTCACTGTTATCTAGTCCAATGACTATGCTAACTCAGAAGGGTGTTAAGTTTATTTGGATAAAAGATTGTGATGATTGTTTTCAGGAATTGAAAAGAAGATTGGTGAATGCTCCAGTTTTGGAACTACCTTCCAGGAATGGGGAGTTTGTTATCAACAGTGATGCTTCACGGAATGGACTTGGTTGTGTCCTAATGCAGAATGATCAGGTAATTGCTTCTGCTTCACGTCAGTTAAAAACTCATGAAGTAAATTATCCTACACATGATTTTGAATTAGCTACTGTTGTTTTTGCTTTAAAAATTTGGAGGCATCATTTTTATGGAGTAAAGTGTGAAATATATACCAATCACAAAAGTTTAAAGTATATATTCACTAATATGGAATTGAACATGAGGCAGAGGAGATGGCTAGAATTAATCAAGGATTATTATTGTACAATTCATTACCATCCGGGAAAAGCAAATAAAGTGGCTGATGCTTTGAGTCGAAAAATTAATGCTTCATTAGCAATGTTGCATTTGGAACGTGATCCTTTGGTTAAGGATTTGATGAACTTTGGCATAGAAGTTGTTGGTGCAAGATGTTCTTCTATTTTGTTTCAGTTATCAGTGAAATCTTCACAATCAGACAGAATCAAGCAAGCACAGAAGTAATATAGTGAGTTGTAGAAAAAGGTAGAGCTGGTTCAGAAAGGTAAGTGGCCTAAATTCAACATTGATAATGATTGTGTTTTGAGATTTGGGAAGAGATTGTGTGTGCCTTCTGATTCACAGTGGAAGGGAGAGTTGTTATTTGAAGCTCATAGATCTCCATTTTCAGTTCAACCTAGCAGTACTAAGATGTACAGAGATCTGCGGGAGTATTACTGGTGGGATGGAATGAAAAGATATATTTCTAATTTTACTGTGAAATGTTTGACAGGTCAACAGGTTAAAGTAGAGTGGCAGTTACCGAAAGGGATGCTTCATCCTTTACAAGTTCCAGAGTGGAAGTGAGAGAATATATCCATGGACTTCGTTGTGGGATTGCCGAAGACCCCTCGCGGTAATAATGCAATCTCGGTTATTGTTGATCGCTTGACTAAATATTCTCATTTCCATGCTATACGAGATTCTTTTTCCCTAAATCAACTTTACCGTTTGTATCTTAAAGAGATAGTCAGGTTTCATGGAGTTCCCCTCTCCATTGTATCTGACCGTGATCCCAGGTTCACATCTAAATTTTGGAAAGGCCTTCAGAAGTTGTTGGGTACTGAATTAAATTTTAGTATAGCTTTTCATCCTCAATCAGATGGGCAGTCAGAACAAACAATTTAGACATTAGAGGATATGCTACATTCTTGCTCTATGGATTATCAGGGAATATGGGACCAACATATTTCTTTGGTTGAATTTTCATATAGTAACAGTTTTCATTCCAGTATACAGATGGCACCATTTGAGGCTTTATATGGGAAGCGATGTCGAACTCTAGATTTTTGGGATGAATTTGGTGAAAGAAAGCTGATGGGACCAAAATTGGTAGAAGAGTTGGAAGAAAAAGTTTATCTGATACAAAAACACATGAGAACAGCTCAGAGCATGCTGAAGAGTTATGCGGACAACATGAGGAAGGATATATCTTTTGATGTAGGTGATCAGGTTTTTATCAAATTCTCACCATGGAAAAGTGTGATGCGGTTTGGAAAGAAAGGAAATATGAGTCCAAGAAACATTTGACAATATGAAATTCTGGAGAGAGATGGATCAGTTGCATACAGGGTGGCTTTAACTCCGATTTTATCTCAGGTAAACAATGTTTTTCACGTTTCGATGCTGAGAAAGTACATGCCAGATCCATCTCATGTTTTGAGTCCAGAGGTAGTTCAGCTGGAAGAGAACATATCTTATGAGGAACAACCGGTCCAGATTCTTGACCACAGGGAGAAATTGTTACGGAATAAGGTGATTAATCAGGTAAAGGTTTTGTGGAAAAACCACATGATGGAAGAGGAAACATGAGAATCTAAAAATGCAATGAGGGATAAGTACCCCCATTTATTGGATAAGTAAATAAATTGCGGGGATACAATTTTCTAACGGGGGAAAGATGTAACATCCCAAGTAAGTAATGAATAATAGATATTTTTATCTATGTCTATTAGTGAATTAGATAGTGTTTTAGTGGCTTAAAAAGAGAATAAATCTAATCTTAAGCATGGAATACACTAATATTTTTAAAAGATTATTTTACTGCCTTTTGATGGAAAACCATTTTTTAAATATATATTTTGACTATTTTATAAGCTTTTTTTTTCAAAATAAACTTATTCTTTATGATTGGGATATCAAAATTTACTTTGTGTGAATTTCTGGTATTTTTCCGATAAAGTTCATTTTTTAATGAATAGTGAAAAATGTTGTATTTTAATTCAAAACCTCTTTTTAATATAATTTATTTATATGATTAGATTATATTTTGAATTGTCTTTGAAGTTAAATTAGAATATATTTTTACCATTTAATCTAATGGTGGTCATTGGAATCAATTTCACTTTGAAATTGGACTTAAACTGGTGTCAATCTTTTGATACTTATTGTTTCATAAAAACACGTTATTTGTCATGAGAGCGGGAATTAATTTTTAAATTAATTAATGTAACTTATATGATTTGATTTTTTTAAAATAGATATCATTTTTGAATTCGGAATATCAAATATAGCTTAGGGTGAAGTTTTGGTATTTTTTTGAAAAACTTCAATTTTTGATGAATAGTGAAACCACTAAGTGGTAGTTAAAGAAACTGATTTTTCGTTTAAATGAAACATTTCCACTTCTGTGATTTGATTCTCAAAAATCCGACACACATGGTTATCATTAAGAAGTAAAATGTGGTTCAATTGGATTAAAATAATTTTTTGGTGAATAGTAACTTTAATGTTTTTAATCACGATTAGAGGTAATTAGTGCAATTTAAGGAAAAAATGATATTATAATAAAATGAAAATACCAAGAAACATGTCCTACCCTTATTGGATGTGTCATGGCCGATCAAGAAAATCCATGGGTCAACTTGGGGACCCCATGTAGCCACTTTGGTTGGAAAATGACATTAATAACTTATTATTTAATGTTAAAATTATAATGACACAAACATGGGTTGTTTTACTAAAACAATTTTTAAATGTGGTTATACAAGTCGGATTTTTGAATATAAATATCCATTAGAAATATAATAATATTTCCTACATCATGATATGTTTTTTATAATTTTTAGAAATTTTATAAATTAAATTATTTATGACATCATGATGATGCAGTGATTGCCTCATTAATAAAGGATTTAAATAAAATGAAAAGATAATTTAAAATATATGACCAACACATGTCCAAAACCTACTAGATGGGTGTATTTTGAAACCTTATCACCTTACCCTTGAATTATATCAATGTGGGACCTTTTGAATCCGAAACTCATTTTAAAATAAAGTATCATTTCTTTACTTTCCAAGAGTGCCCCTCCTCCCCTCTTATAAAAGGCCCCCACCTCTACCTACTTACACACACTTCCAAAGCGTTTGGCTCGGCGAAACCCTTCCCATTTTGTCTCTAAACTTCCCTAAATGACTCTTTGAATCCTCAATTTGGGCAGAAGTCTTCCCAAGGAAGCCTTTGAGCTCAAACCAAAGGGAGTTACCCGATTTTAAGGTAATGTCTTCACTTGTGTTCTTTTGTTTTATTTTTTTCTCCAAACCCCTATACTCATTTTATTCATTTATTTTGTAACAACAACGGTATCTTCCATATACTAGGATGTTGTTATAAGAATGATTTGAGCTATACTTACACAAACCTACATCTAATGGTTAAAGAACATACTGTTTCCGTGGATGGCGAATTTCTGCCTCCCGAAATGATGATTGTTCAACATTCATTTAACAGCTTCAATGGTGGACATTAATATGACACTATATTTATATATGATATATAATATGGTTATTTTTTCCTTAATCTTATGTATTTTTCATTTCGGGCATACCTTTATGGTTTCCATTATGGGTAAACGCGACATCTTCATTTAAGGAAGTGCGGACTACCGCCCCCTCAAAGTGATTTGATTCGTTAATACCATATGTGGGACGTATAAAGGATTGAGTTATGATATTATATATGATATTACACTAGAATTATAATATACCTTTATATCATTATGATTCCATTCCATAAAATATGAAATAGAATTGGAATCAGCGTTCATGCGTACGTACGGCTTACCGTCTCCTTGAACGGTGCATTTCATTTCTTACCTCAAAATGTTATGTAATATTATAAATTCATGCATGTACTGGATATATATGATATATATTATATCTACATCATGAATAAAATTCTGGATATAAAGGATACATGAACGACATGTAATTATAAAGGGTTTATTTTTTACTCAAGTACCAATGATCATTAAAACGACCGTTATTAACTTAAATAATTACATAGTGTTCATGATATGGAAATAAGTGATATAAAAAGAATAATGAACTTGAAAAAGGTTCTTAATCAAGTATAAATTAAATCAAGTTTATTATTCATGAGATTAAAGAACGACCGAGTCATGTCGGACCCGAGGTATGGGACTTCGTCTCAATCTCCTTTCATTGAGGCATATCTTGTTTTATACACACCCTTCTTTTATACGGTGTATAAACCCCTTTGAATTTTATGTTTATTCAAAAGGAATATTTTTATACGAAGTCTTTACTAAACGAAAAAAGGGAATGTTTTTGTCGTACGTATGCGGCGACAATGACTTCTCCACCGCCGTCACCATTATTTGAGTTTCGTCTTCCTCTACAAGCCATACCTTTTTTTAAAAGAAAAATAAATACCATGTTTTACTTTTATTTTATTTTGGTATTGAAAATGGTTTTCATAATGTTTTTATATCAATGTGTAGTATTGATATCTTGTGATTGACTGATATAAATGTTATGTTTCCTTTATGCATGTTTTATGTGATATGATTATGTTGTGGTTCTTGGGAATTATTATGAAGATGGGTGGTTCTGTGATAATCTAAGGGTGGGTGAGCCCGATATATCTATCCAATGCATTGGGTAACGTGAAGGAGTGAAACATTAAGTTTTCTCCGAAGAGATTTAGGGAATATACTTCGATGGGTATTCGAAACGTGACCAAGAGGGTTAATCCCTACGTAAGAATGTTATGAGTGCCTCAAGTTACCTTTATGTTTTATGATTTCTATGATTTATTCATGATTTGATGAGTTATGTTAAAGTACCTATGTTTTATGGGTAAAATATGATTTCATTCTTATATATATATGAACTCATGTTTCCTTTCCATATTTTTATAACATTACTGAGCTTTTTATGCTCATACCAGGTTTTTTGAAATGTTTTTCACAGGACAAGGGAAAGGTATATGATATGATGATAGTGTCAAGGAAGTGTCAAGAATGAATCCATGTTTTATTTTAAATATGTTTCCCTTGATGGGAAAAATGAATACTATCTTTTATGTAACCACTTTGCTTAAATGTGGAATGTAATACATGTTTTAATATCTAATTCTCTAAAACTCTATACCTTAAAAGATCCTCAAGGTGTATTCTTGAAATATCTCAAGATTAAGTAATGTTTAAGGTCGGGGCCTTACAGTTGGTATCAATGGTCGGTTTAGATAACTTTAGGAGTTATAAATCCATTAAATGATAATCCAAAAATATTTTTTTTTTGAAATTATATAGCATTTGAAGATTACAATGTTGCTTTATCTAAGACATGTTTGTTTAGAAAGGTTTTCCGCAGAGGAAACAGGGAAGCAGTGCTATGAAGGCATATAGAAGGAAATAACCTTCTGAATCAGTATCTTGAGATGTTCAGAATTGGAACTGAACAGTTTGTTCCGGTAATGGAGCAGTTGACTCAAGAGATAAATGGTGGTGGTATCCATGCATGAGATAAGCCAGATCAACCGCAGAGGAACATGTCAGTGGTTGAACATTTCATGAGGAAACATCCCCATTCATTCAGAGGATCATCTGACCCTGTGTTAGCTGAAGGGTGGATTAAAGCACTGTAGAAGATTTTATATGTCATTGGGTGTTCAGAAAATCAAAAGGTTAGTCATGCTATTTACCGTTTGGAGGGTGAGGCAGATTAGTGGTGGTCGATGGTTCAAAATATCAGGGATGCTGTTGAGATTGATGCTCTTGACTGAGATGAATTCAAAGATATGTTTCTTGAGAAGTATTTTCCTAAGGTTGTTCGAATTATGATGGAAAAACAATTCTTGGAATTGAGGGAAGAGGAATACTCGGTGGCTGCCTATGAAGATATGTTTACTCGATTGTCAAGGTATGCTCCAAATTTTATCCGAGACCTTGATAGTAAAATCAATCGTTTTTAATCAGGATTAACACCAAAATATCAAAGGGCATCAGCTTCTCGTGAGTATAAAAGTTTTGAAAAAAAAATTCGATGTGCTGAGAAGGTGGAAATGGAGTTTTCCGATGATCAAGTGTTCTATAACAACCAGGAGAAGAAGATACCGAGGTGGCAGGAGAAAGGGAAGAATTCTTCAAAAAAGTCTGATGGTAAGAAAACTAAGTTTCCAGTTTGTGATAAATGTATTAAAAGGCATGCTGGGGAATGTATTATGAATTCTAGAAAGTGCTACCGATGTGGTAAGATGGGACATAAGGCTCGTGATTGCACTGAAAAAGATCAAGGTAATGGTAAGTCCAAATTTGATTTACAGTTAGTGAAATGATTTAAGTGTAATAAGATGGGTCACTATGCAAACAAGTGTCCAACAAAGAGCTTGAGTGATGGGAAGCAGTTAGACTACAAGCAGAAAGGGGTGGTGAAATCCTTTGAAACTACTTCAGCAGATGTCGGGCCATAAAATGAAGTTGTATCAGGTACTTTGTTTGTTTTTTCAGATTATGCCAATGTGTTTTTTGATTCGGGGACCACACATTCATTCATCTCTGAAATCTTTTCTAGTAAAATGGGAATACCATATCAAGTAATGACTCATGAACTTGTGGTTAAAACACATGGGGGAAATGTTGAGGCAAAAATAATTTATAAGAATCTTCATATCCTTATCTGTGGAAAGAACCTACTTGCAAACCTTATTCTTCTACCTCTAGTAGAGTTTGATGTTATCCTGTGTATGGATTGTCTCTCTATTTACCATGCTAAGATTGACTGTAGAGCTAAAGAAGTTTCTTTTTCAGAAAGAATTTCAGTTTGTGTACAAGAATGAACCCTTACTATTGATAATATATCAAGAGATCGAGTAACTCGTAAAAGATGGAAATGAATGTTACCTTGCACATATTGTTGAAAATAAGGGAACTGTTCAGATTAATGATGTGGTAGTGTTAAATGAGTATCCTAATGTTTTTCCTGATGCGTTTCCTAGAATAATACCAGATCTGGAAGTTGAATTTACTGTTGACTTAGTTCCTGATGCTAGGCCAATTTAAAAACCCCCATATCAAATGGCTCAAATTAAACTTTTAGAGTTGAAGGAGAAATTGCAAGATTTATTAGAGAAAGGTTTCATTCGACCTAGCACATCACCATGGGGTGATCCTGTTTTATTTGTTAAAAAAAATCTGGTTCTATGAGACTATGAATTTATTATAGATCCTTGAATAACATCACTGTTAAGAACAAATATCCTTTGCCTCATATCGATGATTTGTTTGATCAGCTCCAGGGAGCTCAGTTTTTTTCAAAGATTGACCTGAGATCGGGGTAAAATCAGCTGAAGGTAAATGAGGAAGATGTTACGAAGACTGTGTTTCGTACATGATATGGCTATTATGAATTTTTAGTAATGCCTTTTGGGATAACCAATGCACCTGCTGTATTCATGGACTTAATGAATAGAATTTTCCATGAGTTCTTGGATAAGTTTGTGGTGGTTTTCATGGATGATATTTTGGTGTTTTCTAAAAGTAAAGAGGAGCATGAAAGACATTTATGGGTTATTTTTCAATCCTTAAAAGAAATGAAATTCTATGGGAAATTCAGCAAGGGTGAGTTTTGATTGCAACAAATTTCTTTCCTTGGTAATATTGTTTCTAAAGATAAGATAACCGTTGATCCTGAAAAGACAAGTTTGTTGAAGAATGGCCAAGACCCACAAATGTAACCGAGATTCGTAGCTTCCTTGGTTTGGAAGGCTATTATCGAAGTTTTGTTAGAAATTTTTCACTGTTATCTAGTCCAATGACTAGGCTAACTCAGAAGGGTGTTACGTTTATCTGGAAAAAATAATGTGATGATTGTTTTCAGGAATTGAAAAGAATATTGGTTAATTCTCTAATTTTGTCACTACCTTATAGGAATAGGGAGTTTGTTATCTACAGTGATGCTTCATTGAAAGGACATGGTTGTGTTCTAATGCATAATGATCAGGTAATTTCTTATGCTTCACGTTATTTAAAAACTCATGAGTTAAATTACCCTACACATGATTTGGAATTACCTGCTATTGTTTTCGCTTTAAAAATTTGGAGGCATCATTTGTATGGAGTAAAGTGTGAAATATATACCGATCACAAAATTATAAAGTATATATTCATTTAGAAGGAATTGAACATGAGATAGAGGAGATGGATAGAATTAATCAAGTATTATTATTGTAAAATTCATTACCATCCAAGAAAATCAAATAAAGTGTTTGATGCTTTGAGTCGAAAATGTAATGCTTCATTAGCAATGTTGTGTTTGGAACGTGATCCTTTGGTTAAGGATTTGATGAAATTTGGCATAGAAGTTGTTGGTGCAGTATGTTCTTCTGTTTTGTTTCAGGTATCAGTGAAATATTCTATATCAGATAGAATCAAGAAAGCATAGAAGCAAGACAGTGAGTTGCAGAAAAAGGTAGAGCTGGTTTAGAAAGGTAAGTTGCCTGAATTCAACATTTATAATGATTGTGTTTTGAGATTTGGGATGAGATTGTGTGTGCCTTGTAATTCACAGTTGATGGGAGAGTTGTTATGTGAAGCTCATAGATCTACATTTTTAGTTCATCCTGGTAGTACTAAGATGTACAGAGATTTGCAGGAGTATTACTAGTGGGATGGAATAAAAAGAGATATTGCTGATTTTATTGTGAAGTGTTTGACATGTCAATAGGTTAAAGGTGAGCAGTAGTTAACGAAAGGGATGCGTCAGCGTTTACCATTGCCTGAGTGGAAATGGGAGAATATATCCATGGACTTCATTATGGTATTGCCGAAGACCTCTCGAGGTAATAATGCAATCTGAGTTGTTGTTGATCGCTTGACTAAATCTGCTCATTTCCTTGCTATAAGAGATACTTTTTTCCAAGATCAACATTCCCGTTTGTATATTAACGAGATATTCAGGTTACATGGAGTTACCCTCTCCATTGTATCTGACCGTGATCCCAGGTCCACTTCTAACTTTTGGAAAGGTTGTCACGCCCATCCTCGGGGCCCGTGTCGTGACTACCCCAAGCCTGCCTTCCATAGGCCAGGGGCTGGCGACTAGCACCAAGGCGTAAATACCAGTAAAAAGGGAATGCATTTCCATTGTAAAGTAAACAAACACCATGGAGTAAGAAAAAGATGATGTAAACACTAAGTAAAACTGAGTACAACAGTAATTGCGAAAAAGTAAGTGGGTCAGTATACAAACCCAAACTGAAAGTAAAGTACAACTAGAAAGGGAAAACAGCAACCAAAAAGTAAAGATGCAATGTCGAGCAGTCCACCGGAAATCCCACCTGAAGGGTGGGTACAGATAGCTCCACTTCTCCTCGGGTCCCGCCGTCTGCTCCGAGTATGTCCCGCCTAGTGATCCACCTCTACGTACCGTCCTGCTCTGCAATCCTCAACCACGATAAACGTCGTCCGTCGTTCTTAAACCAACACAATGTAGTGCGGGCATATCCCGTACAGGGGTGAGTATAAGCTACTCAGTAGGGACCCCGAGACCCCCGAAGGTCTCCCAGTATCCACAAAGGATAAAACACAAAGGAATGGTAAATCACGAATAAACATCTGAAACTTCTTAGGTATATGCCCATACATATACGTAAGTCATCAATTCTCGTTTGGCTCCAACATCCGAGCCAAAGTACAACCCAATCCACACAGGAAAGAAAAACATAAATCCACACAGGATAGCACAACACAGTCCACATAGGAAAGTAAAACAGGATTCAGCTCACATAGGTATACTTCTTTGTATGATGATAGAGATAATCAGATATATCTACTGATTTATCTAAGTCATCGGACCCACAAAGGATCGATAGGTACTAACCCCCGCAATGACCCAGGAAGGGTCTGACCCACACAGGATCGATAGGTATCTAACCCCCTCAATGACCCACCCAGGATCTGTAGGCGCTGGCTCACACAGAACCGATGAGCGCTGACCCACACAGGATCGGACCCACACAAGATCGGTAGCACTGATCCACATAGGATCGCTGATTTCTGGAGTCGTCACCATCGAATCCACTGAGGATTTCTGTACAGTCGTCGTCGTCACAGTAGAAAATGCAGCCAGCTCTAGGGATCCCGCACACAGCAAGCTCGCTCGGGAGGGTCCGCTCCATGAGCCGAGAGGCTGATACATCAACTGACACATAGTCCAGAGTAGATGTATCCAAAAGTTCTGTATCGTCAACAGGAACTCAACGTCGCAGACGGCGCGTCGATCGGATGCCCGATCTGAGAGTTATTGGCATTTTCATCCCAGGGGCCCGGTTTGTTTTTAAGGCAAAACCAACCCGACCGTACTCCACCTACGTCCAAACCTCGGGCGATGTAATCCAGAAGATCCATTTCACTTAGAAGAATCCAACAAAGTCGATGACACGTCAATCAGACATCCGGAGCTAAAGATATGAGCGCTTCCGCTCCGAGGGCCCGGTGGGATTCGTGTACGAACCAACCCAACAAAACCCAAGTATTCTGAAACCTTGAGTGTGATATAACAAAACGACCATCTCGATTCAAGGATCTCTACGCAACTAACGGTTCGTCGATCGGAGGTACGTAGTCCATGTTATGGGCAAAAGACTGAAGGCGGTCCGAAAACGGGGGTTTCGGGCCCAGACCGACCCGGCCCGAGACCCCCCCCGGTCGGCCCGAACCGGGTCGGCCCGGCCAGGCGGGGCACGGTGCGACCCGGTGACCCGAAGCGCTGGTGCTAGATGCTCGGCAAAGCGGCCGAGCCGTTCCAGCTCGCAGGGGGGGTGATGCCCCCCAGTTTCCCTGGAACCGCGGCCCCATTAATGGGGACGCTTGCTTGGTCGGCCGAGGGAATTAATTCCCCCGGTTTTCCCTTTGTCTGGTCGGCCCACACCAGCCGGCCGGTTTTACCAACAAGGACCGGAGACGGCCGATCCTTCCTCCGGGCCGCCGGTCACCCTGCTCCGCCGCGGCCCAGAACTGGCCACGGCCTGGTTCATCCGGAATGGTGTGACGACAACGTGCCCCTCCGCTGCGGTCCCGCTCCGGCCGAGGTGTCTTCGGTTTTCTTCAACGCGGCGCGACGACGTCGCGTCCTTGTTCAACTTCACAGCATGTCCCAACGGCGCCGCGCATTACTTGTCGTACAATCTCGCGTGGTGCGACGGCACCACGCCATTCCATCCCAACCAAATTAGAAACAACATTAAAATTGGAGGAGGGTCGGCCGTGTTTGTGCGGTCCGGCCCCCTCTTGTTAATTGATAGAAACTATTCGTAAATTCTCGATGGATGACAAAGTAGAATTCAGGAACAAAGTAATTAAATAACCCCTACCTTGAGTGTAGTTAGAACGGGGGTTCGCTGCGGAAAATGATGTCGCGAGGTGAAGCTCCGTATGTTGACGGTGAACGACTGAGGAGGAAGTGGCGTCTCCTATTCATTGAAACGGGAAGAAGATTGAAAGAGGGTGCATCGTCGATCCTCGGAAAAAGGGGTCACACACCGGCTGCGGGGAGAAGAAGAGACGGCACGTTGATCTCTTCTTACGGTGACGACGTTCTTCGTCGAAGACTTGATGTTCTTCGTGATGAAGATGAAAACACCCAAGAGTTCTCTCCGCCAATGTCCACACACAACAACCAACCAAAATAAAATAATTCTCATCCTTATTTTATTAACTCAAGCCATAATTCAAAATTCAAAACTTAATTTGATTAATTGAATTTGGTGTTTGCATACTTAATGAGAGTAGAGGTAAAGACACCCAATTAAAGGGAAGTTAAAAGGTTATAAGAGTTACACAACTTAAGTGGGGGGTTAAGAGGAGTTAGGGAGCTAAAGTAATTGAATAGGTGGGGGCTCGTGTGGGCCCCACCCCACCTTTAATCCACTCAAGAGAAAGTAACAAACAGTGGGTCCCACCCTGACTCCTACACTTAGGTTCTAACTCATGGAGAAGAGAAATAAAATTCTTAACAAAATTTTATTTCACTAACACTTAATCCACAAAAATAAACAACTCACATCGAGAAAACGCAACTCCAGAAAAGACGTTCCTAAGAAAATACCGGCATTATGGTTCCATCGGTGCCCTCAGAATTTGATTCCGAGAATCGGTTCAAAAGTTAGAAATTCACACTCGTTCGTTCACTGAACGTACCCAATCTAAACTTCGGATAGAATTTCTGGGCACACCGAGCCTCGGAATCAAGTTCCGTCTAAAATTGCTTTCTTGTAAAATCCCAAAGAATATTAAGAAAAAATTTCTTTTGAATTTTACGAGTCTTTACATTACTCCCACCTCAGAGATTTTCGTCCCCACAAAGATACATCGATAACTAGGGAAACAAATGAGTGTACTGAGCACGCATCTGAGCCTCCCGCTCCCAAGTTCTCTCCTGGAGGTTCCCGTGCTGCCATCTGATGTGCACTAGAGGAATTGACCATCCACATAGGACTCGCTCCTGTCGATCCTCGATCTCCACTAGAACCTCTGCAAATGTCTCCCCATCTTCAACGTCAAGCTCCCCAGGGTCAATGATATGCGTCGGGTCGTGCACGTATCTCCTCAGCTGAGATACGTGGAAGACGTCGTGCACCCGGTGCAACTAAGGTGGTAGAGCCAGGTGATAAGCCACCTCGCAAATCCTACTGAGGACCTGGAACGGTCCGATGAAGCATGGAGACAACTTTCCGCCTCAGCCAAATCTCTGTAACCCACGTCGCGGTGAGACATGCAAAAAGACGTGGTCGCCATCCTCGAACTCTTGTGGCCTCCGCCTCCTGTCAGCATAAGACTTCTGTCGGCTCTGAGCTGTCCTCATCTACTCCTAGATGACCTGGACCTTCTCTGTCGTGGCCGGAACCATCTCCGGTCTCACAAGTACTGACTCCCCGGGGTCTGTCCAGCACAAAGGAGATCTGCAAGGTCGGTCGTACAATGCCTCGTATGGTGCCATCCCGATGGTGGATTGGTAGTTGTTGTTGTACGCGAACTCCACCAAGGGTAGGTGATCCTCCGAACTGCGACCAAAGTTGAGGACGCATGCACGGAGCATGTCCTCGAGAGTCTGAATGGTCCTCTCTGTCTGACCATTCGTCTGAGCGTGAAAGGCTGTGCTCAAACGTAGCTGCATCCCGAATGCCTCCTGCAACCCCTTCCAAAGCCGAGAAGTAAAGCGAGCATCTCGATCGGAGACGATAGATGATGGCACACCATGAAGCCGCACAATCTCATAAACGTAAAGAAGTCCCAAGCTCTCCACTGAGCCCTTCTATCTGATGGCTAAGAAGTGAGCCGACTTGGTGAGTCAGTCGACAATCACCCAAATGGAGTCGTGGCCTCTGGAAGTGCGTGGAAGTCCAGTCACGAATTCCATTGATATCTCGTCCCACTTCCACTCCCGGACCACTAAGGGCTGTACGAAGCCTGCTGGTACCTGGTGCTCTACCTTCACTTTCTTGCAGGTGAGGAATCGAGAAACGAACTCTGCCACAGTTTTCTTCATGCCCGAACACCAGTGTTGTCGTCTGAGGTCCCGGTACATCTTCGCCACTCCTGGATGTACCGCTAAGGGGGAAGTGTGAAACTCTCTCAGAACCTCCTCCCATAAGGCAACTGGTACCAAGGTACGTCCTCTAAAAAGGATGTCATGCTCTGCTCCAAAGGAGAAACCATCAGGTGCTTGCCCTGAGGATATCTGTGCACGCCGCATCTCACAGTCAGCGTCCCTATACTATGCCTCTCTGACCCGCTGTAGTAGTGGAGGAGAGACTGTGAGTGACTAAAGGAAAGCTGCTGCATCTCTATCCACGCCACATGGGGTGCTGGTCAAACTCTATCTCATCTCCTGGAAGCTCTGCTGACATCTTTCTGATCACACGAAGGGTTGCCCCTTCCTCCTTAACGTTCTGCAAACCTGCAAATATATCTCCTTTGCCGAAAAGGAAAAAATTTGGTCTCATCCCCTGGATGAACCACGTTCCTTGCCTAATACATTCAATCATGTCATGATTAGTTAATTCATGGCATGGATGACGTCGTAAGGCCTCGACACTGCTACCAAGAGATCCAACTATTACTCTAACCTCCAAGGGTTGAGTTTCACTGTCGGCATCAGTGTGTGGTCACTGGGTCTCCTCCAGTAAGAATCTCGCAAGTGAGGGTCAAGTCAATAGTTTTTAACCGGCACCTCTTAGTAATAACAAACAAAAGATAAGAAAATAAAAAGTCACCAATGCAAGTGTCTTTTATTACTTAAACACAAAGTACAAGGACACAAGGAAACACAAACTACGAAGATAGAGGAATTATGGGAAAAGGCCTCTATGCCTGGAGCTAGTCCCGCACTAGTCCACCCACTTCCGAAGCTCCATGATCGTAAGCTTCAGTTGCCTGAAGTTGTGCTATTCCCTGAGGTCGGGGTGGACCTCCTGGTGGTGGTGGTGGTAGAACTTCAAAACACCGTCCACCACCTGCTGCTCGGCCAACTCCTCTGCCTCGTTCGCCTGCTCCCTGCGGACCACCAGGGTCAAACCTCTGCCTTTTCTTAGGTGGTTCCTCAACCGTATTCTCCTCCTCTGCATGGAGGGTCGGGCAGTCACGAGCCATGTGGAATTATCCGCCGCATGAGTAGAACCACATGCCTCTCAAAAGACTGGCTCCATGTTGTGTGCCCCGCACTGCTGAGCCAGTGTCCTGAGGTCGTCTGCCTAAGGGTCTGGTCTACCTGGACCCATGAGTCATCCATCGACTGCTTGCTGCAGAAGACTCCGCTACGTGCTGCCCTGCGGTGGGTCTAGGCGCTGGTGTAGACTCAGAAAGAAAGCTCTCAATCAAAAGGGATCGCTCCAGTACTCATGTCTGAGTCAGAATGCTGAGGGAGATCAGTGATGACCTGATCTCGTGTCTCAATCCCTGCTCAAAGGTCCGGGCCTGGAAGAATGGGTCCTGTACCATGTCTGTAGAGTAGCGCGAGAGATCGGTAAATCTTGCCGAGTACTGGGCGACTGTCAAACTGCCCTGCCGCAGCTGAAGAAGCTCCTGGATGCACACCGCACGGAGGGTGGTTGGGACGAACTCCGAGCGGAAGAGGCTCTCAATGTCTGTCCAGAGAAGAGATGCCTCATCGTGCACCTGGAGCATCAAGATCCACCATCAGCCTGCTTCTGCGTGCAGTAGGCTCGCAGAGAGGATCACCATGAGGTCTTCTGGTGTCCTCACTAACCGACAAACTCGTACCACTGCCACCAGCCAGTCCTTAGCTGCCTGGGGGTCAATTTCCCCACGGAACTTGGGTGATCGCTGGCGCTGGAACTCATGTAGTGCACTAAGGCGACGTGCATCGTCAGCGGCTAGGGTTGGAAGCATCGATGGCTCGACGGGAAGATCTACCGTCGGTGCCACTGCTGACAAAGGGCCCTGCACCGAGGCCTCGTCGCTTGGTGGGCTGTTGCCATACTCAACTCTCGGAACCCGAGATGGCTGCCGTCGTGGGGCCATCCTGAAAAACAACAGGTGTGCCACGGTCAAAACAGTATACCTAGTGAGCTGATACAAAGTAAACACAAAGAAAACTTGAAACACACACGCAATCAATGTTTTCGTGCATTAAGTCAGAAATCAGAAGTCAGGGTCCTGGTTTATGGATACGTCGGTCGCCGCACTAACACAAGACTCCCTGGACTGATAACCACACCCAATACGCTAAACACAATTGTTTCACATAGAAAAAGATCAGAGTCCCAAGTTCTGCGGTAGAACTGAACCTCCCTTTGATACCAATTTGACACGACCCATCATTGGGGCCCGTGCCGTGACTACACCAAGCCATCCTTCCATAGGCCAGGGGATGGCGACTAGCACCATGGTGTAAATATCGGTAAAAAGGGAAGGCATTGCCTTTGTAAAGTAAACAAACACCACAGAGTAAGCAACAGAAGAAGTAAACACTAAGTAAAACTGAGTACAACAGTAAGTGCAGAAAAGTAAGTGGGCCAGTATAGAAACCCAAATTGAAAGTAAAGTACAACTGGAAAGGGAAAACAACAACTGAAAAGTAAAGCCGCAATGCCGAGCTGTCCACTGGAAATCCCACCTGAAGGGTGGGTACAGATATCTACACTAATCCTCGGGTCCCGCCGTCCGTTCCGAGTATGTCCCGCCCAGTGGTCCACCTCCAGGTACCGTCCTACTATGCAATACTCAACCACGATCATCGCTGTCCATCGTCTACAACCAACAAAGCATAGTGTGGGCATAGCCCGTGCAGGGCTGAGTATAAGCTACTCAGTAGGGACCCCGAGACCCCTGAAGGTCTCCCAGTATCCATAAAGGATAAACCACAAAGGAAAGGTAAATCATGAAGTAACACCCGACACTGCTTAGGTATATGCCCATACATATACCTAAGTCATCAATTCTCGTTCGGCTCCAACATCGGAGCCCAAGTACAACACAATCCACATAGGAAAGCAAAACGTAAATCCACATAGGATAGCACAACACCATCCACATAGAAATGTAAAACAGGATTCAACTCACACAGGTATACTTCTTCGTATGACGATAAAGATGATCAGATATATCCACTGATTCATCTAAGTCGTCAGACCCACAAAGGATCGATAGGTACTAACCCCCGCAATGACCCAGGAAGGGTCTAACCCACAGAGTATCGATAGGTAACTAACCCCTGCAATGACCCACACAGGATCTGTAGGCGCTGGCTCACACAGAACCACTGAGTGCTGACCCACACAGAAACGAACCAACACAAGATCGGTAGCACTGATCCACATAGGATCGCTGAGTGCTGTAGTCGTCGTCGTCGAATCCACTGAGGATTTCTGTACAGTCGTCGTCATCACAGTAGAAAACGCAGCCAGCTCTAGGGTTCCCGCACACAGCAAGCTCACTCGGGAGGGTCCGCTCCACGAGCTGAGAGGCTGATACATCAACTGACACATAGTCCAGATTTTATGTATCCAAAAGTTCCGTATCATCAAGAGGAACTCAACGTCGCAGACGGCGTGTCGATCGGACACCCGGTCTGAGAGTTATTGGCTTTTCTTCTCAGGGGGCCGGTTGGTTTTTAAGGAAAAACAAACCCAACCGTACTCCACCTACGTCCAAACCTCGGGTGGAGTAAGCCAAAAGATCTGTTTCACTTATAGGAAACCAAAAAAGTCGATGACACATCAATCAGACATCCTGAGCATAAGATATGAGTGTTTCTACTATGAGGGCCCGGTTGGTTTCGTGTACGAACCAACCGGGCCAAACACAAAGTATTCTGAAACCTTGAGTGCAATATACCGAAACGACCGTCTCGATTCAAGGATCGCTACACAACTAACGGTGCATCGATCGGAGGTCCGTAGTCCATGTTATGAGTAAAAGACCAAAGACAGTCCAAAAACGGGGGTTTCGGGCCCGGACCGACCCGACCCGAGCCCCCCCGGTCGGCCCGAACCGGGTCGGCCCAGCACAGCGGGGCACAGCGCGGCCCGGCCGATGAGCCGGCGCCAGTTGGCTCAGCAAAGCGTTCGATCCGTTCCGGCTCGCGGGGGGGGGGGGGGGCGCTGCCACCCCCCGGTTTCCCTGTAACCATGGCCCCATTAATGGGGCCGCTTGCTTGGCCGGCTGGGGGAATTAGTTCCCCAGTTTTACCTTTGTCCGGACGGCCCGCACCGGCAGGACGGTTCTTCCAACAAGGACCGACAACGACCGGTCCTTCCTCCTTCGCCTACACCGGCGGCCCGGAACCAGCCACCGGTCACCCTTCTCTGCCGCTGCCCGGAACCGGCCGCGACCTAGTTCATCCGGAGCAGTGCGACGGCACCACGCCCCTCTGCTATGGCCCCACTCCGGCCGTGGTGTCTTCGGTTTTCTTCGACGCGGCACGACGGCGTCGCGTCCTTGTTCAACTTCACGGCGCGGCGCGACGGCACTGCGCATTACTTGTCGTACGATCTCGCATGGTGTGATGGCACCACACCATTCCATCCCAACCAAATTAGAAACAACATTCAAATTGGAGGAGGTTCGGCCATGTTTGTGCGGTCTGGACCCCTCTTGTTAATTGATAGGAACTGGTCGTAAATTCACGAAGGACGATAAAGTAGAATTCATGAACGAAATAATTAAATAACCCCTTCCTTGAACGTAGCTAGAACGGGGGTTTGCTGCGGAAAACGACGTCGCGAGGTGAAGCTCTATATGTTGACGGTGAACATCTGAGGAGGAAGTCGTGTCTCCTTTTCTTTGACATGGGAAGAAGATCGAAAGAGGGTGCATCGTCGATCCTCAGAAAAAGGGGTCACACACCGGCTGCGGGGAGAAGAAGAGACGACACGTCGATCTCTTCTTACGGTGATGGCGTTCTTCGTCGAAGACTTGATGTTCTTCGTGATGAAGATGAAAACACACAAGAGTTCTCTCCTCCATTGTCCACACACAACAACCAACCAAAATAAAATAAGTCTCATCCTTATTTTATTAACTCAAGCCACAATTCAAAATTCAAAACTTAATTTAATTAATTGAATTGGGTGTTGGCATACTTAATGAGAGGAGAGGTAAAGACACCCAATTAAAGGGAAGTTAAAATGTTATAAGAGTTACACAACTATAGTGGGGGGTTAAGAGGAGTTAGGGAGTTATGGGAATTGAAAAGGTGGGTGCTCGTGTGGGCCCCACCCCACCTTTAATCCACTCAAGAGAAACTAACAAATAGTGGGTCGCACCCTAACTCCTACACTTAGGTTCTAACTCATGGAGAAGAGAAATAAAATTCTTAATGAAATTTTATTTCACTAACACTTAATCCACAAAAATAAAAAACTCACATCGAGAAAACTCAACTCCAAAAAAGGCGTTCCTAAGAAAATATCGGCACTACGGTTCCATCAGTGCCCTCATAATTTGATTCCGAGCACCAGTTTAAAAGTTAGAAATTCACGCTCGTTCGTTCACAGAACGTACCCGAGCTAAACTTCAGATATAAATTCCGGGCACACCGGGCCTCAGAATCAAATGCCATCAGAAACTGCGTTTTTGTAAAATCACATAGAAAATTAAGAAAAAATTTCCTTTGAATTTTACGGGTCATTACAAAGGCCTTCAGAAGTCGTTGGGTACTGAATTAAATTTTAGTACAGCTTTTCATCCTCAATCAGATGGGCAGCCAGAACGAACAATTCAGACATTGGAGGATATGCTACGTTCTTGCTCTATGGATTATCAGGGAATTTGGGACCAACATCTTTCTTTGTTTGAATTTTCATATAATAACAATTTTCATTCCAGAATACAGATGGCACAATTTGAGGCGTTATATGGGAAGTGGTGTCGAACTCCAGCTTTTTGGGATGAAGTGGGTGAATGAAAGCTGATGGGATAAGAATTGGTAGAAGAGTTGGTAGAAAAAGTTCAGCTGATACAGAAACACATGAGAACTGCTCAGAGCAGGAAGAAGAGTTATGCAGACAACAGGAGGAAGGATCTATCTTTTGAGGTAGGTGATCATGTTTTTCTCAAAGTCTCACCATGGAAAAGTGTGATGCAATATGGTAAGAAAGGAAAGCTGAGTCCAAGGTTCATTGGGCCATATGAAATTCTGGAGAAAGTTGGATCAGTTGCATACCAGGTGGATTTACCTCCGATTTTATCTCAGGTAAACAATGTTTTTCATGTTTCGATGCTGAGAAAGTACATGCCAGATCCATCTCATGTTTTGAGTCCATAGGTAGTTCAGCTGGAAGAGAACCTATCTTATGAGGAAAAACCGGTCCAGATTCTTGACCACAGGGAGCATGTATTATGGAATAAGGTGATTAATCAGGTAAAGGTTTTGTGGAAAAACAACATGATGTAAGAGGCAACAAGGGAATCTTAAAATGTAATGAGGGATAAGTACCCCTATTTATTCGATAAGTAAATAAATTGCGGGGATGTAATTTTCTAAAGGGGGGGAGGATATAACATCCCAAGTAAGTAATGAATAATAGATATTTTTATCTATGTCTATTAGTGAATTAGATAGTGTTTAATAGGCTTAGAATGAGAATAAATCAAATCTTAAGCATGGAATACACTAATATTTCTAAAAGAATGTTTTTCTGCCTTCTGATGGAAAACCAATTTTTAAATCTATATTTTCACAATTTTATAAGATATATTTGTCAAAAAAACTTGTTCTTTATGATTGGGACAACAAAATTTTCTTTTTATGAATTTTTGGTATTTTTCCGATAAAGTTCATTTTTTAATGAATAGTAAAAAATGTTGTATTTTAATTCAAAACCTCTTTTTAATCTAATTTATTTATATGATTATATTATCTTTTGAATTGGTTTTGAAGTGAAATTAGAATATATTTTTACCATTTAATCCAATGGTGGTCATTTGAATCAATTTCACTTTGAAAATGGACTTCAACTGGTGTTAATCTTTTGATACTTATTGTTTCATAAAAACACGCTATTTGTCATGACAACGAGAATTAATTATTAAATTAATTAATGTAACTTATATGATTTGAATTTTGAAAAATAGACATCATTTTTGAATTCAAAATATCAAATATAGCTAAGGGTGAAGTTTTAGTATTTTTCTGAAAATCATCAATTTTTGATGAATAGTGAAACCACTAAGTGGTAGTTAAAGCAACTGATTTTTCATTTAAATGAAACTTTTCCACTTCTGTGATTTGATTTTCAAAAATCCGACATACATGGTTGTCATTAATATGTAAAATGTGGTTCAATGAGATTAAAATAATTTTTTGGTGAATAGTAACTTTAAAGTTTTTAATCGCGATTAGAGGTAATTAGTGAAATTTAAGGCAAAAATGATATTATAATAAAATGAAAATACCTAGAAACATGTCCTAACCTTATTGGATGTGTAATGGCCGACCCAGAAAAGCCATGGGTCAACTTGGGGACCCCATGGAGCCACTTTGGTAGGAAAATGACATTAATATCTTTTTATTTAATGTTAAAATTAAAATGACCCAAACAAGGGTTGTTTTACTAAAACAATTTTTAAATGGGGTTATACAAGTCATATTTTTGACTATAAATATTAATTAGAAAGATAAAAATATTTCCTACCTCATGATAGTTTTTTTATAATTTTTAGAAATTAAATAAATTAAATTATATATGACATCATGATGATACAACGATTACCTCATTAATAAAGGATTTAAATAAAATGAAAAGATAATGTAAACTCTATCACATACACATGTCCAAAACCCATTGGATGGGTGGATTTAGAACCCTTATCACCTTACCCTCGAATTATATCAATGTGGGACCTTTTGAATCCGAAACGCATTTTAAAATAAAGTAACATTTCTTTACTTTCCAAAAGTGCCCCTCCTCTCCTCTTATAAAAGGCCCCCACATCTACCTCCTTACCCACACTTCCATAGCCATTGACTCGGCCAAACCCTGCCCATTTTGTCTCTCCACTTCCCTATATTTGTCCTTGAAGCCTCACTTTAGGCAGAAGTCTTTCCAAGGAAGCCTTTGAGCTCACACCAAAGGGAGTTACCCGATGTTATGGTAATGTCTTCACTCGTGTTCTTTTGTTTTATTTTGCTTCTCCAAACCACTAAAATATTTTTATTCATTTCTATTGTAAAAAAACCAGTATATTACATATAATAGGATGTTGTTATAAAAAGGATTAGAGCTACACTTACACACACCTAAATCTAATGGTTAAAAAACAAATTGTTTCCGTGGATGGCGAATTTCTGCCTCCCGAAAAGATGATTGTTCAATATTATATTAACACCTTCAAAGTTGTCCATTAAGATGACAATATATTTATATATGATATATAATATGTTTATGTTTTCTTTAATCTTCTGTATTTTTCATTTTGGGCCTAACTTTATGGTTTCCATTATTGGTAAACACGATATCATCATTTTAGGAAGTGCGGACTACCGCCCCCTCAAAGTGATTTGTTTCATTAATATCATATGTGGGATGTATAAAAGATGGAGTTATGATATTATATATGATATTACACTAGAAGTATAATATACCTTTATATAATTATGATTCCATTTCATAAAATACTAAATAGAAATGGAATTAGCGTTCATGCGTACGTACGGCTTACCGTCTCAATGAATTGTGCATTTAATTTCTTACCTCTAAATGTTATGTAATATTATAAATGCATGAATTTATTGGATATATATGATATATATGATATCTATATCATGAATACCATTATGGATATAATGGATACATGAATAAATTGTAATTATAAAGGGTTTATTTTTTACTCAAGTACCAATGATCGTTAAAACGACCGTTATTAACTTAAATAATTACATAGGGTTAATGACATGGGAGTAAGTGATATAAAAGAAATAATGAACTTGAAAAGGGTTATTAAACAAGAAGAAATTAACTCAAGTTTATTATTCAGGAGATTAAAGAAAGACTGAGTCAAGTCAGACCCGAGGTATGGGACTTCGTCTCAATCTCCTTTCATTGAGGCATATTTTGTTTTATAGACAACCTTATTTTATATGGTGTATAAAACCCTTTGACTTTTACGTTTATTGAAAAGAAATATTTTTATACGATTCGTTTACTAAACGACAAAATGGAATTTTTTTGTCGTACGTATGTGGAGACAACGACTTCTCCGTCGTCGTTACCATTATTTGAGTTTCAGCTTCCTCTACAAGCCATACCTTTTTTTAAAAGAAAAATAAATACCATGTTTTACTTTTCATTTATTTTGGTTTTGAAAATGGTTTTTAAAATGTTTTCATATCAATGTGTTGTATTGATATCTTGTGATTGAAAGGTGTAAATGTTATTTTTCCTTTATGCATGATTTATATGAAACGATTATGTTGAGGTTCTTGGGCATTATTATGAAGATGGGTGGTTATGTTATAAACTAAGGGTGGGTGAGCCCGATATAGCTCTCCAATGCATTGGGTAATGCGAATGAGTGAAACGTTAAGGTTTCTCAGAAGAGATTTAGGGAATATACTGTGATGGGTATTCCAAATGTAACCAAGAGGGTTACTCCCTACGTAAGAATGTTATGAATGCCTCATGTTACCTTTTTGTCTTATGATTTCTATGATTTGTTAATGATTTTATGAGGTATGTTAAAGTGCCTATGTTTTATGGGTAAAGTATGATTTAATTATTATATATATATGAACTCATGTTTCCTTTCCATATTTTTATAACCCTTTCTGAAATTTTTATGCTCATCCAAAGTTTTTTGAAATGTTTTTGACAGGTCAAGGGAATGGTACATGATATGATGATAGTGTCAAGGAAGTGTCAAGAAAGAATCCATGTTTTATTTTAAATATGTTTCCGTTGATGGGAAAAATGAATACTATCTTTTATGTAACCACTTTGCTTAAATTTTGAATTTAATACATTTTTTATGATCTAATTCTCTAAAACTCTACACCTAAAAAGATCCTCAAGGTGTATTCTTGAAATATATCAAGATTAAGTAATGTTTAAGGCTGGGGCCTTATAGTTGGTATCAAAGGATGGTTTAGATAACTTTAGGAGTTAGAATTCTATTAAATGATTATCAAAAAATATTTTTTTTGAAATGATATATCATTTGAAGATTACCATGTTGCTTTATCTATGAAATGTTTGTTCAGAATGGTTTTTCACAGAGAAAACATCGAAGCAGTGCTAGAAAGGCATACAAAAGGAAATAACTTTCCGAATCAGTATCCTGAGATGGTTGGAATTGGAACTGAACAGTTTGTTGTGGTAATGGTGCAGTTGACTCAAGAGATAAATGGTGGTGGTATCCATGAACGAGATTAGCCAGATCAATATCAGAACAACATGTCAGTGGTTGAACATTTCATGAGGAAACATCCCCCATCATTCAGAGGATCATCTCACCATGTGTTAGCCTTAGGGTGGATTAAAGTACTGGAGAAGATTTTCGATGTCATGGGGTGTTCGTTCAATCAAAAGGTTAGTCTTGCTATTTACCATTTGGAGGGTGAGGTAGATCAGTGGTGGTCGATGGTTAAAAATTTCAGGGACGCTGATGAGATTGATTCTATTGACTGGGATGAATTCAAGGTTATTTTTCTTGAGAATTATTTTCCTAAGGCTATTCGACATAGGATGGAAAAACAATTTTTGGAATTGAGGCAAGACGAAGACTCAGTGGCTGCCTATGAAGAGAGGTTCACTTGAGTGGAAAGGTATGCTCCAAATTTTATCCGAGACCTTGATAGTAAAATCAATCATATTTACTCAGGATTAAAACCAAAATATCGAAGGGCATTAGCTTCTCGTGAGTTTAAAAGTTATGAAAAGATGGTTCAATGTACTGAGAAGGTGGAAATGGAGTTTTCCGATTATCAAGTGTTCTATAACAACCAGCAGAAGAAGAGACCGAGGTGGAAGGGGAAAGGGAAGAATTATTCAAAAAAGTATGATGGTAAGAAGACTAAGTTTCTAATTTGTGATAAATTTGGTAAAAGGCATGCTGGGGAATGTCTTCTGAATTCTGTAAAGTGCTGCCGATGTGGTAAGATGGGACATAAGCCTTGTGATTGCACTGAAAAAGATCAAGGTGATGGTAAGTCCAAATTTGATTTAACTTTAGTGAAATGTTTTAAGTGCAATGAGATGGGTCACTATGTAAACGAGTGTCCGACAAAGAGCTTGAGTGATGGGAAGCAGTTAGACTACAAGCAGAAAGGGGTGGTGAAATCATTTACAACTACTTTAGCAGATTTCAGGCCATCAAATGAAGGTGTATCAGGAACTTTTTTTTTTCAGATTATGCCAGTGTGTTATTTGATTCAGGGTCCACACATTCTTTCATCTCTGAAACCTTTTCTAGTAAAATGGGAATACCATTTCAAGAAATGACTCCTGAACTTGTGGTAAAAACACCTGGGGGAAATGTTGAGGGAAAAAAAATTTATAAGAATCTTCCTATCCTTATCTGTGGAAAGAACTTACTTGAAAACCTTATTATTCTACCTCTAGTAGAGTTTAATGTTATCCTGGGTATGTATTGTCTCTCTATTTACCATGCTAAGATTGACTGTAGAGATAAAGAATTTTCTTTTCAGAAAGACTTTCAGTTTGTGTACAAGAATAAACCCTTACTGTTGATAACTTATCAAAAGGCCAAGAAACTTGTAAAAGATGGAAATGAATGTTACCTTGCACATATCGTTGAAAACAAGGTAACTGTTCAGATTAATTATGTGCCAGTGGTAAATGAGTATCCTAATGTTTTTCCTGATGAGTTGCCTGGAATAATACCAGATCGGGAAGTTGAATTTACTGTTGACTTAGTTCCTGATGCTAAGCCAATTTCAAAACCCCCTTATCGAATGGCTCAAATTGATCTTTTAGAGTTGAAGAAGCAATTGCAAGATTTATTAGAGAATGGTTTCATTCAACCTAGCACATCACCATGGGGTGCTCCTGTTTTATTTGTTAAAAAGAAATCAGGTTCTATTAGACTATGAATTTATTATAGAGCCTTGAATAACATCACTGTTAAGAACAAATATCCTTTTCCTCATATCGATGATTTGTTTGATCAGCTCCAGTGAGCTCGGTTTTTTTCAAAGATTGACCTGAGATCGGGGTACCATCAGTTGAAGGTAAAGGAAGAAGATGTTCGGAAGATTACGTTTTGTAAAATATATGGCCATTATGAATTTTTAGTAATGCCTTTTGGGCTAACCAATGCACGTGCTGTATTCATGGACTTAATGTATAGAATTTTCCATGAGTTCTTGGATATGTTTGTGGTGGTTTTCATTGATGATATTTTGGTGTTTTCTAAAAGTAAATAGGATCATGAAAGACATTTAAGGGTTATTTTTCAAACCTTAAAAGAAAAGAAATTGTATGGGATATTCAGCAAGTGTGAGTTTTGGTTGCAACAAATATCTTTCCTTGGTCATATTGTTTCTAAAGATGGGATAACCATTAATCCTGCAAAAACAAAGGTTGTTGAAGAATGTCCAAGACCAACAAATGTAACTGAGATTCGTAGCTTCCTTGGTTTGGCAGGCTATTACCGAAGTTTTGTTAGAAATTTTCCATGGTTATCTATTCCAATGACTAAGCTAACTCGGAAGGGTGTTATGTTTATCTGGACAAAAGAATGTGATGATTGTTTTCAGGAATTGAAAAGAAGATTGGTGAATGCTCCAGTTTTGGCACTACCTTCCCGGAATGGGGATTTTGTTATCTACAGTGATGCTTCATTGAAAGGACTTGGTTGTGTCCTAATGCAGAATGATCAGGTAATTGCGTATGCTTCACGTCAGTTAAAAACTCATGAGTTAAATTACCCTACACATGATTTGGAATTAGCTGCTGTTGTTTTCGCTTTAAAACTTTGGAGGCATCATTTGTATCGAGTAAAGTGTAAAATATATATCGATCACAAATGATTAAAGTATATATTCACTAATATGTAATTGAAAATGAGATAGAGGATATGGATAGAATTAAAGAAAGATTATGATTGTACAATTCATTACCATTCAGGAAAAGCAAATAAAGTGGCTGATACTTTGAGTCGAAAAAGTAATGCTTCATTAGCAATGTTGCGTTTGGAACCTGATCCTTTGGTTAAGGATTTGATGAAATTTGGCATAGAAGTTGTTGGTGCAGGATGTTCTTCTGTTTTGTTTTAGGTATCATTGAAATATTCTCTATTAGACAGAATCAAGCAAGCACAGAAGTAAGACAAGGAGTTGCAGAAAAAGGTAGAGCTGGTTCAGAAAGGTAAGTTGTCGGAATTCAACATTGACAATGATTGCTTTTTGGGATTTGGGAAGAGATTGTGTGTGTCTTGTGATTCACAGTTGAAAGGAGATTTGTTATGTGAAGCTCATAGATCTCCATTTTTAGTTCATCCTGTAAGTACTAAGATGTACAGAGATCTGTGGAAGTATTACTAGTGGGATGGAATGAAAAGAGATATTGTTGATTTTACTATGAAGTGTTTGACATGTCCATAGGTTAAAGAAGTGCAGAAGTTACCAAAAGGTATTCTTCAGCCTTTACCAGTGCCAGAGTATAAATGGGACAATATATCCATGGAATTCGTTGTGGTATTGCCGAAGACCCCTCGAGGTAATAATGAAATCTGGGTTATTGTTGATCGCTTGACTAAATCTGCTCATTTCCTTGCTATACGAGATACTTTTTCCCTAGATCAACTTTCCCGTTTGTATCTTAAAGATGTAGTCAGGTTACATGGTGTTCCCCTCTTCATTGTATCTGACCGTGATCCCAGGTTCACTTCTAACTTTTCGAAAGGCCTTCAGAAGTTATTGGGTACTGAATTAACTTTTAGTACAGCTTTTCATCCTCAATCAGATGGGCAGTCAGAACGACCAATTTAGACATTGGAGGATATGCTACGTTCTTTCTCTATGGATTGTGAGGGAACTTGGGACCAACATCTTTCATTGGTTGAATTTTCATATAATAGCAGTTTTCATTCCAGTATAGAGATGGCACCATTTGAGGCGTTATATGGGAAGCGGTGTCGAACTCCAGTATTTTGGGATGGAGTGGGTGAAAGAAAGCTGATGGGACTAGAATTGGTAGAAGAGTTGGCAGAAAAAGTTCAGCTGATACAGAAACACATGAGAACAGCTTAGAGCAGGCAGAAGAGTTATGCGGACAATATGAGGAAGGATCTATCTTTTGATGTAGGTGATCTTGTTTTTCTCAAAGTCTCACCATGGAAAAGTGTGATAAGATTTGGTAAGAAAGGAAATCTGAGTCCAAGGTTCATTGGACAATATAAAATTCTGGAGAGAGTTGGATCATTTGCATACCGGGTGGCTTTATCTCCAAGTTTATCTCTGGTAAACAATGTTTTTCATGTTTCGATGCTGAAAAAGTACATGCCAGATCCATCTCATGTTTTGAGTCCAGAGGTAGTTCAGTTGGAAGAGAATCTATCTTATGAGGAACAACCGGTCCAGATTCATGACCATAGGGAGCATGTGTTACGGAATAATGTGATTAATCAGGTAATGGTTTTGTGGAAAAACCATATGATGGAAGAGGCAACATGGGAATCTGAAAATGCAATGAGGGATAAGTACCCCCATTTATTCGATACGTAAATAAATTGTGGGGATGTAATTTTCTAATGGGGGAAGGATGTAACATCCCCAGTAATTAATGAATAATATATATTTTATCTATGTCTATTAGTGAATTAGATAGTGTTTTAGAGGCTTAAAATGAGAATAAATCCAATCTTAATCATGAAATACACTAATATTTTTAGAAGATTGTTTTACTGCCTTTTGATGGAAAACCATTTTTTAAATATATATTTTGACAATTTTATAAGCTATTTTTGTCAAAATAAACTTATTCTTTATGATTGGGAAATCAAAATTTACTTTGTGTAATGTTTTGGTATTTTTCTGAAAAACTTCAATTTTTGATGAATAGTGAAACCACTAAGTGGTAGTTAAAGAAACCGATTTTTCGTTTAAATGAAACTTTTCCACTTCTGTGATTTGATTTTCAAAAATCCCACATACATGGTTTTCATTAAGAATTAAAATGTGGTTCAATGAGATTTAAATAATTTTTTGGTGAATAGTAACTTTAATGTTTTTAATCGCAATTAGAGGTAATTAGTGCAATTTAAGGCAAAAATGATATTATAATAAAATGAAAATACCTAGAAACATGTCCTACCCTTATTGTATGTGTAATGGCCGACCAATACAAGCCATGGGTCAACTTGGGGACCCCATGGAGACACATTGGTAAGAAAAGGCCATCAATATCTTTTTATTTAATATTTAAATTAAAATGACACAAACATGGGTTGTTTTACTAAAACAGTTTTTAAATGGGGTTATAAAAGTCAGATGTTTGACAATACATATTCATTAGAAAGCTAAAAATATTTCCTAAATCATGATAGTTTTTTTATAATTTTTAGACATTAAATAAATTAAATTATTTATGACGTCATGATGATGCAGCGATTACCTCATTAATAAAGGATTTAAATAAAATGAAAAGATAATGTAAACTCTATGACCTAAAAATGTCCAAAACCTATTGGTTGGGTGTATTTAGAACCCTTATTACCTTACCATATAATTATATCAATGTGGGACCTTTTGAATCCGAAACTCATTTTAAAATAAAGTAACATTTCTTTACTTTCCAAGAGTGCCCCTCCTCTCCTCTTATAAAAGGCCCCCACCACTACCTCCTTAACCACACTTCCAAAGCCTTTGGATCGGCCAATACCTTCCCATTTTGTCTCTCCACTTCCCTCTATTACTCCTTGAAGCCTCACATTGGGTATAAGTCTTCACAAGGAATCCTTTGAGCTCAAACCAAAGGGAGTTACCCAATTTTATGGTAATGTCTTCACTTATATTCTTTTGTTTTATTTTGCTTCTCCAACCAACTAAACTCTTTTTATTCATTTATTTTGTAACAACACCAGAATATTAAATATACTGGGATGGTTTTATAATAAGGATTCTAGCTACACTTACACACACCTACATCTAATGGTTAAAGAACATACTGTTTCTGTGGATGGTGAATTTATGCCGCTTGAAATGATGATTGTTCAAAATTCATTTAACACCTTCAAAGGTGGCCATTAAGATGAAAATATATTTATATATGATATATAATATGTTTATGTTTTCCTTAAGATTCTTTATTTTTCATTTTGGGCATAAATTTATGGTTTCCATTATGGGTAAACGTGATATCTTCATTTAAGGAAGTGCGGACTACCGCCCCCTCAAAGTGATTTGATTCGTTAATACCATATATGGGAAGTATAAAGGATGGAGTTATGATATTATATATGATATTACACTGGAATTATAATATACCTTTATATCATTATGAATCCATTTCATAAAATATGAAATAGAAATGGAAGCAGCGTTCATGCGTACGTTTGGCTTACCGTCTCCATGAACGGTGCATTTCATTTCTTACCTCTAAATGTTATGTAATATTATAAATGCATGAATATTATATATATATATATGATATATATGATATCTACATCATGAATACCATTCTGGATATAATGGATACATGAACAACTTGTAATTATAAAGGGTTTATTTTTGACTCAAGTACCAATGATCGTTAAAACGACCGTTTGTTAACTTAAATAATTACATAGTGTTCATGACATGGCAATAAGTTATATAAAAGGAATAATGAACTTTAAAAAGTTTCTTAAACAAGTATAAATTAACTCAAGTTTATTATTCAGGAGATTAAAGAACGTCTGAGTCAAGTCGGACCCGAGGTATGGGACTTCGTCTCAATCTCCTTTCATTGAGGAAGATTTTGTTTTATACACAACATTATTTTATACGGTGTATAAACCCCCTTGAATTTTACGTTTATTCAAAAGGAATATTTTTATACGAAGCGTTTACTAAACGACAAAAGGGAATGTTTTTGTCGTACGTATGCGGCGACAACGACTTCTCTACCGCTGTGACCATTATTTGAGTTTCGGCTTCCTCTACAAGCCATACCTTTTTTAAAAGAAAAATAAATACCATGTTTTACTTTTCTTTTATTTTGGTATTGAAAATGGTTTTCATAATGTTTTTATATCAATGTGTTGTATTGATATCTTGTGATTGAAAGGTGTAAATGTTATGTTTCGTTTATGCATGTTTTATGTGATATGATTATGTTGAGGTTCATGGGAATTATTATGAAGACGGGTGGTTCCGTGATAAACTAAGGGTGGGTGAGCCCGATATAGCTCTCCAATGCATTGGGTAACACGAAGGAGTAAAATGATAAGGTTTATCCGAAGAGATTTAGGGAATATAATGTGATGGGTATTCCAAACGTAACCAAGAGGGTTACCCCCTACGTAAGAATGTTATGAATGCCTCAAGTTACCTTTATGTCTTATGATTTCTATGATTTATTAATGATTTGTTGAGGTATGTTAAAGTGCCTATGTTTTATGGGTAAAGTTTTATTTCATTCATATATATATATGAACTCATGTTTCCTTTCCATATTTTTATAACCCTTACTGAGCTTTTTATGCTCATCCCAATTTTTTTGAAATGTTTTTCACAGGACAAGGGAAAGGTACATGATATGATGATAGTGTTAAGGAAGTTTCAAGAATGAATCCATGTTTTAGTTTAAATATGTTTCCATTGATGGGAAAAATTAATACTATATTTTATGTAACCACTTTTCTTAAATGTGGAATGTAATACATGATTTATGATCTAATTCTCTAAAACTCTAAACCTGAAAAGATCCTCAAGGTGTATTCTTGAAATATCTCAATATTATGTAATGTTTAAGGCTGGGGCCTTATAGATTTTGAATTATGACATTGGTTAGATCAGAAATGAATCCAACTGGTCCATTTTTTAAAAAGTACCCATATCTCAGAGACTAGGTGTCCGATCGACACGACGTATATCATTTTTGGACACTATGACAGGGCGGTCCCTTGGGTATGCTATTTGTGGGACTTCATACCAGTTGAAATATGACTGATGGCTTGAGGAGTAGAGTCTCCCAGATAGTATGAGTGCTTCATGAAGGAGTAAATGGATGGCTATGACCTGAGGAAGAAGAGAGACCAATGCGAGTCCGTATCGGAAACACCAGAGTGGGATGATATAGTTATACGACTAATCATCCCTACCTCTGCATCAGCAACCAAGATGGGTCAACACCAACAACCCACACTGGTCAGCATCAACAACCATCATGGGTCAGAACTAACGACCAATATGGGTCTGTACCAATGACCAATACAGGTCAGTATCTGGCGACCAATACAGTTCAGCACTAGCGACCAATATGTGTCAGCATCTAGCAACCAATACGGGTAAGCATATAGAGACCTATACAGGTTAGCAGTAGAGTTACTTCAAATAGGATGATCTTGCATTATGACTAGTCATATGTATCTAAGTATCCTGGAAGTTATGTCATTTGAGTGAGTTGACTCATTTATTTTGTGCTTCATGATTTAAATCATTCTTGTGATATTAACTTTGTGGCATTTCTTTTGATGTTTTCCACTATAGATTACTGAGAGACCATTGGGGGTCTTGGGGTCCATACTGGGTATTGTTATACTCACCCCTGCAAGGACTTCACTCACACCATGTTGTGTCTAGTGTAGACTACTGACGCTCCAAGGAAGAATTTAGAGGTTCAGGACATGGTGGAGCTTGGTGCTATAGGAGCAGTCGAGATTATCTTCTTTGACATTATACTTACAGTAACTACCCTCTAGGTAGAGCTCCATGGAAGATTCAACAGCTGTTTAAATTCTTTTCAGTTTGAATGGATTTTATTCAAGCCCACTGTTTTCTATTTACAGTTGTATTTTTGGTTGTAATTTACTCATGTGGTTATACATTACTTTTTTTTGTTTATTTGTTTACTTCAGTTTCCCATTTTGAGTGTTTCTAGATCCATAGGCAATGCCTTCCCTATTTGAGAAAAGCCTTCAGGTTCTAGTCACAAACCCTTGGCTTATGGAAGGCGGGCTTATGGTTGTCCCGTCTGGGCCCCATGGGACGAGTCCTGACAAATATAATGTTTCATATTGTAATCAATTTTTTTGTTATCAATAACCCATTTAATGTTTCTAATTTTTTGGTTTTTTATAGTGGTAAATTTATTTGGATAAACTAATTTCATATTATCAATGATCATTATGAATCTCTGTGGTTACTTAAACTTTTATTCCATTTCTTGTTTTTTAATTCCACATATGTTCTTTTATGTGTATACATTGTTAAGTGTTATATTGGGATAAAGTTGTGTTTCAAACATTCTTTTTTAATGTCTGTTTCAATATTTATTTTCACAATTTAGGTTTCAATGAATGGAACTATGATGTATTTAAGAATAGATAATATAGTATATTTTTTATTTTGACACTATTTTTATAAGGGTAGAATGTATCCCCATGATATTTTGGGAATTATTTTTTAAAAATAATTTTTTTTATATATTTCTCTCATTTCACATGACTTTAAATATAGTATTTATTTATAATAATGAACTAAGTGTGGGATGTGTCATATGCAACACCAAGTCACACTTTTGATACATGAAACACTTAGATTATATTATGGTACAAGACAAACTATGTTTGAACTATATTGCCACTTCTAGAAAAAGGGGCATTGAAGCCCCCCAGAATCGGGCGACCGCCAATGGCGGTCGCTGGCCTTGATATAAAAAACCCGAGCCTTTTTGCGCCCCCCCCCCCCCCCCCGACGCCGCCGTCCCCCCCCCCCCCCCCCCCCCGCCGCCCAGCCTCCCCCGCCGCCCGGCCTCCCCCCCTGTCGCTGCCCCCTGACGCCGCCCCCCGACGCCGCCCCCCCCCCCCCGCCTCCCGGCCTCCCCCGCCGCCCAACCTCCCCCGCCGCCCGACCTCCCCCGCTCCCCCCATCGCCCCCCCCCCCCCGACGCCGCCCTCCCCCCCACCTCTCGGGCTCCCCCGCTGCCCGCCCCCCTCCCCCCATCGCCGCCCCCCGGATGCCACCCCCCCGCCTCCCGGCCTCCCCTGCCGCCCGGCCTCCTCCGCAGCCCGGCCTCACCCGCCGCACGCCCTCCGCCCTCCGGCCTCTGCCATCTACCCCCTGCCCTCCACCCCCACCCCGGACGGCTCCCGCACCCCGGATAGCCCCCCCCCCCCCCCCCGCACCCCGGACCACTCCCCGCACCCCGGACGCCCCCCCCCCTTGCTATCCATCCCCCGTCCCCTCACCGCCTCCTCTCCTCCAGCTCCCCGCCGCCGCCACCACCCGTCCACTCCCTTGCAGCACCGCCTTTGGCTCTGGCACCCCTTTGCTGCCTCCTCTCTCTCGCTGCACCGCCTTTGGCTCCCCTCCCTTTCCGATTTGTAGCTCAATCAGGTAACCTGGGCTTTTAGTTACATTATTTTTTTATCAATGGTTCATAAACAAATGATTAATATTTATTTTAAATATAGTTGATTTGAAAATTTAAATGTAATAAGTATTGTGTAAATGTTTGTTATACAAATATAATTATGGATAAGAGTTGGATTGATCTTCCAAATCGAATTTCTAAAGAATATTTCAATGGAATTATGCAGTTTATTGACTTCACGAGAGGATTTGGATGGGACTATATTAGTTGTCCATGTAGAAAATGTGCTAACAGATATCAATTCACATGAGATACTGTGAGGGAGAACCTTTTCGTTAATGAATTTCTGAAAAATTATAAGAGTTGGACTCATCATGGAGAAGAATTTGTTCGTTGTCCAAATACAGGTGCAGCTCAGATGGATGTTGATGCAAGGATGACTGATCCAATGCATGAGATGCTTACTGAAATGGTACGTGGGTTTGATCCTGAAGGCATTGACATCCAGAATCTTGAGACCGGTGAGATAAATCTTCGCTCTGGTGCAGATCGTGAATCGAGGAGGTTTTATGAAGCACTTGATGATGAGAAAAAAGAATTATATCCTTGATGTACTTCTTACAATAAACTGTCATTTATCGTGGAGTTGTTTCAATTGAAGACTTTGAATAATTGGTCAGACACATCATTCGACATGCTTTTGGTTTTATTGAAAAAAGTTCTTCCTGTCAATGCTTTGATTCCTGAGTCGTATTTCTATGCTTGTAAGTTGACAGAGAACTTAGGTTTTACATATGAGACCATAGATTCATGTGAAATCAACTGTATGTTGTTTAGAAAAGAAACCTCCCATTTGGATATTTGTACGGTTTGTGGTGCTTCCAGGTGGAAAGAGAACAGGGAAAATAATACTCATCAAAGTCAGATTGCGATATAGGGGAAACCGATTACCGTAAAGAAAATGCGTTACTTTCTCCTTAAACCGAGGTTGAAAAGATTTTTTATGTCATCTAATGTTTCTAATTTAATGAGATGGCATGCAGAAGGAGTTCATGAAAGTGATATGTTAACCCACCCGGCAGACTCTCATGCATGGAAGGATTTTGATAAGAGACATCCCAACTTTGCAAAAGATGTTCGTAATGTTCGATTGGGATTGGCAGCAGATGGTTTCAATCCATTCAAGTCTATCGTTGGTGCAACTCATAGCACATGGCCCGTGGTGTTGGTTCCATATTATCTTCCTCCGTGGCTTTGTATGAAGCAACAATTTATATTACTTTCCACTCTTATTGATGGACCTAAAAGTCTGGGGGATAAGATTGATGTTTACCTTCAGCCATTGATTGATGAGTTGAATGAATTTTGGGGCGATGGTGTGATGAATTATGACTGCGAAACGAATGAAATGTTCAAACTGCATGCTGCTTTATTGTGGACAATCAATGACTTCCCAGCTTATGATAATTTATCAGGCTGGAGTAAGAAAGGTGAATTTGCTTTCCCTTGTTGCAATAAAAGTAAAAAATCTGTATGGCTTAAACATTCCAAAAAATGGGCATACATGGGTCACAGGCATTTTCTCCCTCCTCAGCACAGATTCAGAAAGGACAGAGTGGCATTTGATGGTTCTAGAGAGTTCATCCCAGCACCAAAGATCATTACAGGAGTCGAAATGTTATCGTAGATTGAGGAAGAAAACATTCGCACGGTATATGAAATTCAGGATTTGGTGGCTCCTCCAGTACGTAATATTCGTGTTGCGGGTAGGCAGGGCAATCACAATTGGAAAAAGAAAAGTATTTTTTATAGTCTTCCGTATTGGAAAACTAACATGTTGAGGCATAATTTGGATGTCATGCACATTGAAAAAAATGTTTGTGATAACATATTGTGGACCATTTTAGGTGTCAGTGGAAAATCAAAGGACTATGTTAATACACGCCGTGATTTGGAATAAATGGGTTTAAGGAAACAGTTGCATTTACAGTTAGCTGAGGGAAACAAGGCATATATGCCTGCTGCACAGTATACGATGACTACAGAGGAGAAAGAGACATTTCTTTCCATTTTGAATATGGTCAAGGTGCCTGATGGTTATTCTTCTAATATTTCAAAGTGTGTGAATCTGACGAGCAAGACATTGCAAGGGTTGAAAAGTCATGTCAATCATATATTACTTCAGCAGTTGATTCCAATCGCAATTTGTGATTGTTTATCCCCCAATGTTGTTCTGCCCTTGATTGAGATGAGTAATTTTTTTTAGACATCTTTGTTTAAGAAATCAACGAATGAGTGATTTAAAAAGTTTTCAGGACCGAATTGTACTTACGCTTTGTCACTTTGAGAAACTTTTCCCCCCCTCAGTTTTCGATTTTATGGTCCACTTGATAGTGCACCTAACTGATGAAGTAATTGTTGTTGGTCCAGTGCAATTCATGTGGATGTATCCTATTGAATGGTATTTTAGTACATTGAAAATATTTGTACACAACAGAGCTCGCCCAGAGGCATCAATAGCCAATGGTTATTTGATGGATGAGTGTACTACCTTTTGTGCAGAATATCTTATGGATGTTGAAACAAAATTAGATAAGCCCTCTCGGATTCATGATGGTCCAGTTGGAGAAGGAACCACATTTGATATGGACAACATCGAGTGGATACAAGCACATCGATATATCTTGTTCAATAATCCATTAGTTTCACCATTAATGCAGTAAGTATCTTATCAATGTGCTTGTATAACTTTTACATGTTTTGTTTTCATAAGATGATCTTCTAAACATCGCGTTATCATTTGCAGGAAACACATTAATGAGAAAAAAGAAGAGATGCATCGTGCGACTGAGTTTCAAATTCAACAATCTCATTATGCGTCATGTCATGATTGGTTCACGGATTATGTATGTATAAATAGATTTTCATTATGAGTGAAGTATTATAATAATTCTTTCTGCATATATCAGTATTGATTTTTATAAATTATGTAGGTTCGTAAGCTGAGGGAGTTAGGGGACCCCACGCTACCTGCAGTATTTATCCAACTGGCATAGGGTCCATCTATAACGGCTCGTCGTTATAAATCTATTGATGCTAATGGTTTTCTATTTCGCATTAAAGATAGTGAAGACAAATGAGCAACACTAAACAGTGGCATCAGTTGTCCCTTTGTCGATTCTGGTTATTACTATGGTCAACTGATAGACATCATTGAAGTTGTATACACACACGGTTTGAAGTACATATTGTTAAAGTGTAATTGGGTTGATCCTGTGCGTGGATGTAAAGTCGATCAATATCAGTTTTCATTGGTGAATTTTAACTATATGTTATTCAGAAATAATGCACGAGTTGAGAATGAATCTTTCATTTTGACATCACAAGCGGAACAAGTATTCTTCGTTACTTTGCCTTCGGATCCAAGTTGGCATGTTGTTGTCAAAATGTCTCGGCGAAGAGTGTTTTTATTTGAAGAAGATGAACCCGAGACTGTTCCGTTTGTTTACCAAAAAATTTATCAACATACCGTAGTTCAACGTGAAGAAGATATTTATTGGGTCAGAGTGGCTGTTGAAGGAGAAACGGTCGATTTTCATGCTTAATGAAAGGTATAATTGTTTTCCTGCTATTTAGTAGAATGTCCTAGGATATCATAAATTATCTAATCATTTTACAAATCTTTATAAGTTTTAATCCTCACTTTTGTAAGTTAATTCAATCATAAATATTTAGGTTGTTTTTACTCTTGATTTATTGATGTTATGGTCGGTGTATCATCCCTTTGAGGTATTCTTCATCTGATTCATGTGCTGCTTGAATTTTTATTAGTTCTATCTGAAATTTGGCTATGCATTGACTGGTTTTGTACATAATTTGTGTATCTGTTTTGTTAACTTTCCGATTTTTTAAAATTCATTCACAAATAATTATTCAATCCATTTTTTGTTTGATTAACAGTTCTACATGTTTGATATTGTAAGAACAATCCAATTTATCTTTTAAACACTTCGGACTCATTACTGATGTTTTCTATGACTGCAGACATGTCAGGGGAAGAGGCAGAAGATCCACATCATCCATATGAGGCATCTACGTCTCAGGGTCGAGGTATGTTTGAATGTCATTGTCTATATTTTTTATGTAATTGACATACATACATATATATATATATATAACATTTTTCAATTTATATATACAATTGTTTTCGACAGGATCATACTCGGCTGCTTCTTCCTCTCGCAAGAGAGGCCCTGGTCGTGGCATATTATCATAGAATTCCGACACGACGATAGATGTTTCATTTGATAAGGTTTTTCATCCTGTGGGACAGAATGCCCCGACATTTATTCATCAGCTGGGTCATATCATACATGACCCACATCGATTTCCATTGACCACGCGTGACTAGGCTTCTATACCTCAGGACACATTAGATCGTCTATGGAGGGAGGTTCAGGTAATAAAATCAGTTTACTTTATTTTCTATGTATAAAGAATACTAATATGTTTGATTATTTTCATTATAGAAAAATTTGAAAGTATGCCCTGAAGAGTTTCGGCCCGTGTGTATGAGAAAATGCCGTAAGATATGGAAAGATTATAAGGGCAAAGTGAAGAGGGACCACTGGGTACCAAATGTGGGTGCCCTAGACGTTTTGGAAAAAGTCCCGAGAGGTGTCCTCCCGGCTCAGTGGCTTGACTTGGTTGCATATTGGTCTACTGAGGGTGTTTTGGTTTGTATATTAATTATTTTGGTGTATATATATTTTCAAGAATATGTAATTTGTTTGAAATTTGAATGAATTGAATGTAGGATGTAACGCCCCGACCCCAGTTACCCAGAGTTGTTGCATTATTACATAACATTGGCATGATCACAAGAAAGATCAAATCTCGAAAGACCGATTGGTTTAGTAGCCTTGGAAACACTAGATATATTCATAAGTTTTACATTATATCATAAAATGAAAAACTACTACAACAACATAATGTTTCCACAGTCCACACTATAATTCCCTCATAATATCCCTGCAGGTCATTCATAACTTACATCTTCACATCCTGGGAAAAATAAAACATAGAAAAGGGGTGAGCTCAAATGCCCAGTAAGGATAACAATATAGCGGAACATTCAAAAATAATAATAAACATTTAAGGCAATTAATTACTAAAACAAAAGCCTTTTAAACTTGAACTTCAACATAGTATGGCAAAAGTAAAATGAAATAATGCCATTTACTTGTTCACATGGATATTCTACTAATCGAATAATCACATGCAAAATCAATAACCACTTTCATAATGTTGGAATGCATAATGCTAAACTTTAATTACTTTTTAAGGCCTCGTCCCAAGACCTTGGGGCTAACTGTAACCGGAACCCAACCCGGAGTGCCTCTAATAACCGGACACCAACCCGGAGTGCCTCTAATAACCGGACACCAACCCGGAGTGCCTCTAATAACCGGACACCAACCCGGAGGGCTTACTTTTACCAGTCCCTAACCTGGAGTGTAGAGACCCCGACCCCAGATAACCATAGGGGTCGGTGCCTTCTGAACATGATGTGTTATCTTAAAATAAAATACACTTTTTTAGCAACACATCATGTCCCATACAGAGGATCGTGTGCGGTTCGGGTTCTGGGAAACCGGAAACATCTGAAACCATCCATCTTACAAAAGCTGACACCTGAAAATTTTAAACCAAAACATAGGGTGAGCATTGAAATACTCAGTAAGGGGGTTTTAAAAGTAATTTAAAATACAGTAACATTTGAAAAAATTCTTTTAAAAGAGTTTGAGCGTCCACTAAGAAAGATTTTAACACCACAAACATAACATTTCCTTAATCAAAGTTTTCACAACAAACATGAAACGAATATGTTAATTCTTGAAGGAGTGATAATGGTTGATATAAACAAGTACTACCTGTGATTTACTTGAGCATAAAATTTAAACAGTCAAAAGTAATGCATAATCAGAGTTGCGCACAAGGAAACAACTAAACGTTCATATGCTGGATACTATTCTATTAAGTGATAACACTAGGCATGCTTCAAACTTCAAACTAGGGAATTATGAACTTTATACAAACATTAAAGGCATCAGTCATGAAAGAACTTTATCTTGGAAAAACTTGTTACATAACTTGAATTATGTGGCATCAACATTTAATATTGACAATCGTTTCGTTTCACCAAGGTCCATCCCCAAGGTGTCATTGGAAAATTACCAAGGTTATTCACCATGGTATCGTGAAAATTGTAATCTCTAGTGGTTACATCATTACCCAATGCATTGGAGCGCTATCAGGGCGCACCCTTAAATTTGCCTTTATTATCATGTGAGCCACATCGTTCATTCTTTACTGAAATCATTCTTTACCCAAGGTGTCCCATACCACTTTGGGTAATTAGTTCTTAGTTCCTCTTCATGTTGAGTCATATGCATGAATAATATTAATAAGGTAACAATTACATAACTGGTTTACAAATACATGATATGATAGATAAACATGAAAATATGGAATAAAAGAAGGCATGGTTAAGCAAGCATACTATGTGTGTAGAACAATTATTTAAGCACATAAAATGATGCATGTGAGAGACTTGCTCCCAAGGGTTATTAAATGATGAGTTTCTAAAATTCCAGTGCATGGAAAAGAACTACTTGGCATTAAATATTGTACTTCACAGGTCATAGTTCTTGCAACAAATCTCCATCCGCTAATAATTACCACGACATGCTTGGTATAAAAATAATAAACACTTGAAATCTTTAAAATTCCGACACTTGGAAATAAACCACTTTAAAAATAATACCTTTCATTAATTATTATTCTTCTCTGGTTATAGAATTTGATGTCACACTCTGCCCGCTAAAAATCATTGCAACGAGTTTGGTATAAAAATAATAGAGGATTTCAACATATTAACATAACCCTTAAATCCATATCCTTTTAAAATGAGATTAAAACAGGCATAAGCATATCCTAAAAAAACACATATGTCAGTTCAAGGGCGACATCAAACAAGTTCATTGCTGTATACTTAGACCCAAAAATAAAACAGCATAGGCAAGTGCTAAAATTCTACATGCATAACCATTTCTTGAAACTAGGGTTTTCAGATGTTAATCTCAAAAACACATACGTACATAGGGTTATATATACACAATGTATATAAATAGGGCTTCTCATAAATTAAACATAGTTTACTTGAATTCTAAATCCACTAACAATATATCATTTATTCAGTTTAAAAGAAAATGAACAAAACCTTAAGGGTTTTTAGTGTTCAAGAAACTGTAAATATACCTAAAACTTCGACTTCAACTATTACATGTTTGCACTTAAAACAAAGACCAGGTCCGCATCTAATATTATTCATTGACGAAGTAAAAATCAAAAACTGATTTTCATTGGAATACGTAACTAATAAAATTATATAATTATATATATATATAAGGCTTACTTACATATAGTACATGTTAGGACTTGTTTTAAAATAACCCCTTTCATAGTCATAATTCTTATCATAAAATACTGAATTATAAGGATGTCTTAGAAACTTAATTTTGTATGGTTTGCATGGAATATATATGTATAAAAAGTTATATATATATATACCTTTAACCATTAGGTGTATATATATATAAACTCATATACAAAAATTTTGAACCGAGAACCAGGGGTGGAAAGAAAAAAAAATATATACAAAACCGTGGCACCCTTACTGCTCAAGAGACGATCTCGTCGGAGGCTTGCTGGGTGGCCGGAGAACCAGGAGAGCTTGGTGGCCGGTGGTGGTCCGGTGGGGTTGCGGCCACTTGGAGAAGCTGCGAGGCGACGTCCAGGTGTCCAGCAGCGTAGCGCCGGAAGCAGTGTGGTCGTGCGTGAGAGTGAGGTGCGAAACTGGGGGTGGGTCGTGGTGGCAAGGCGATGGCGAGGCGGCGGCAAGGCAGTGGCGAGGTTGGCTCCGGAGGTCCTGCTTCCACTGGAGTTTTTTCAGATCTTAAAGGGAAACGATCCGAGGGAGGTTAAGACGAGCCTAAGGTGTCCTATGTAGGTGGGGTGTGCGAGGGTCGACGTGAGCAGTGGAGAGGGGAGGCGTCTCTGGCAAAAAAAACCAGCTGGTTCGCGGGTCCCTCGCGCGAGGTAGAAGAAGATGACGTGAAGGCTGAGAAAAGAAAAAAAGCGACGGTCGGGATCCGACAACACGAGATCGGACGGCCGAAAGGGATTGAGCGTTTTAAAAAAAAGCATCAAAGGCCGAGATTCTTCCTATGCGAGATCGGACGGTCAAGGATAAACCGCGGGGGAGGAGATCCATGCGAGAAATCGGGATGGCCTGGGTTATATGTAGTATATAAAAAAACAGTTTAATAAATGCTAAAACCATTCTACTTAGCAATATATATATATACCCGGTAAATTTGGAATTTGTATAAAATTTAATAAGTACTTTTTAACTCATAAAACTAAAATCCCATTTTAGTTTGTGTAAACAATTTATACTATTTGACATAACTACTATTTTCTTTTAAAAAAATATAATACATTTTTAATACAACACTTTTATAAAAACTAGGATCTAATAACCATTAAAAACCCAATTTATAAATTACTTCACTTGTTGATTTATAAAATTATGTTTAAAGGAACCATAGTTTTTCTCTAATTCAAAACACATAGTTTTAGAGATCCGAAAAGAGACATTTTTCAATTATTGCTGATACCCCGTTCGACACATTTTAAAATATCATGTTTTTCACCATATAAATACCGTCATAAAAATAGATTCATTTTCAATAATATTTTATTTTTAATACTTGAAGATATAACTCTAATATTTTGTATAAAAGAAAATGAAATACCATAATATTATAAAAGCATTATAAAGACAAATTTTTATAAAAAGGTGCACTTTATCCCTTGGAACCCAACGGTCCAAAAAAACGGTCATATTCCTTTTAGAGGTCCATTATAAAAGCAAGGGGTTGGTTGTTTTATATTTTCAAAACACCGGACCCTTGGCGGATGGCTCTCCTCATACCACTGGTGCTGAGTGCGTGCGCGGTGATTCTGGCGGTTATACTTTTCACACTGTTGGATCCTGAAGATGACGACTATCTGATTGCCCGTGTTGTGGTTCTTTGTAGTCTTGCTGTGGCCGTGTTAGGTCTTGTGCAGGGCACTTTTAATTAGATGGGTCTTGTTGTAGAGTAATGTTTTAATAAATGTCAGTTTACCTTATTCTCTATGTTTTATTTCATTTCTAATTCCTTATTAGCAAAACGAATAAAACAAGAGACATTAATAAGGACATAACACTTCTTACATAAACCAGTTCATAAAACCTGGGGCGTCACATTATCCCCCCCCTTAGAAAATTGCGTCCTCGCAATTTATTTCACGACATTACAAGGTTCAGAAAAGTTCCTACCACCTCCACCAACGATAAGGGTCAACCGGTATATTTAGAGGGATCCCCGTAGCGAACCTCACTTCATCCAGCTCCCTAATCCACACACACCTAAGACAGGAGGGGTAGCACTTATGCTCCGGCCTTTCAGGCCTCCAAAGGGAAGCTCGAACCGTACAAAGTTCTGAAATGTCTTTGCAGACCAACGTTCGAAGAACTTTCCGAATTATGTCTCGGTCGAGGATATCGATGCCATATATATGGTCAAACAGGCTAAAGCTGAGAAGTTGGAGCATATAAGCTGCATAAAGATTTCCCTCTAACGCAGCTTCCTGGAATTTCACTCTGGCCGTGAAGTTTCGGCCTAGGGTGAAACAAAGAAAGAGCCCTTCGTGGTAACTTCCTCGTCGTTCACGTCCGGCTAGCTGAGCAGAGCCGATGCGGTAATAGATAGAGGCATTCCCCTGGCAGGTGCGGAGAATCTCCGGACCGTTTGTTATCTCAAACCATTGCTTGCACGTTCTTCGCAAATTTGTGAAGGGGTCATACTCGTCCTCACACGTTTTGATCGCAATGATTTCCAAAATCTCGGTGGGAAGAGATAACAGGTGGGTTTGTCCTTCCATCTGAAAGTTCAAAGACAGGAGTTCCATTACTTGAAAATCGTACAAGGGCAAAAACATGCTACGGACAAGGAAAGGAGGAAGATAACATTTCAATAAACATACGTTCATTATTGTTAGTGCTTGAGTTTCCCTTACTCATTGACTAAACGAACTCCACACAGAGAAGCAAAACTCCCTAACTCCTCGAACCAAACACAGGCCGAGCATTCAGGGAAAAACTCATGAGGACACCTATGACGTCTTATGAGTCTTGCATGGGGGACGTGAAGTTGAGAGACATCTTCATACACTTGTCGTCTGTAAGACAATCGGGTGGACTCGTCTTCTAACCTTCCGAAGTCCAACAACTCACCCCAGAAGCCATAGTTTAAAATCTGACAAAGGTAGCCCGCTCGGAGGTCTCCGTCAGTAGCAGCTTCTTGAAAGGGGTTATCGAGCATAGTGCCAAAGTTTTCACCCGCCGTGAAAATCCGGAAAAGTCCCTCCTAGTACCTTCCTCGACGTACATAGGAGGGAAATTGGGTTATTATCATAAGGAGGTAATCCAATCCCAACCCTTGGTGCAGACTAAGCACTCGAGGTGAGTTGGATACATCGTAAATGTATTTGCATGTCATACGGATATGGGCATAGTTTAGAAAGTCCTCACGGCTTGCTAAAGACACAATGGTCTCTAGGGCCTCGGTGGGGAGAGATAAGAGATTTGTGCCTTCATTTTCCATCTGAAATTTAAGAAAACCAAGTTTTTTAATAAAATTGAAATACATATACATGTATATGTTGTTTCAGTTTCTGGCTTTCCAGAGTTATCCAAACCGAACCTCTGATACCAACTGTAGAGACCCCGACCCCAGATAACCATAGGGGTCGGTGCCTTCTGAACATGATGTGTTATCTTAAAATAAAATACACTTTGTTAGCAACACATCATGTCCCATACAGAGGATCGTGTGCGGTTCGGGTTCTGGGAAACTGGAAACTTCTGAAACCATCCATCTTACAAAAGCTAACACCTGAAAATTTTAAACCAAAACATAGGGTGAGCATTGAAATACTCAGTAAGGGGGTTTTAAAAGTAATTTAAAATACAGAAACATTTGAAAACATTCTTTTAAAAGAGTTTGAGCGTCCACTAAGAAAGATTTTTAACACCACAAACATAACATTGCTTTAATCAAAGTTTTCACAACAAACATGAAACGAATATGTTAATTCTTGAAGGAGTGATAATGGTTGATATAAACAAGTACTACCTATGATTTACTTGAGCATAAAATTTAAACAGTCAAAAGTAATGCATAATCAGAGTTGCGCACAAGGAAACAACTAAACGTTCATATGCTGGATACTATTCTATTAAGTGATAACACTAGGCATGCTTCAAACTTCAAACTAGGGAATTATGAACTTTATACAAACATTAAAGGCATCAGTCATGAAAGAACTTTATCTTGGAAAAACTTGTTACATAACTTGAATTATGTGGCATCAACATTTAATATTGACAATCGTTTCGTTTCACCAAGGTCCATCCCCAAGGTGTCATTGGAAAATTACCAAGGTTATTCACCATGGTATCGTGAAAATTGTAATCTCTAGTGGTTACATCATTACCCAATGCATTGGAGCGCTATCAGGGCGCACCCTTAAATTTGCCTTTATTATCATGTGAGCCACATCGTTCATTCTTTACTGAAATCATTCTTTACCCAAGGTGTCCCATACCACTTTGGGTAATTAGTTCTTAGTTCCTATTCATGTTGAGTCATATGCATGAATAATATTAATAAGGTAACAATTACATAACTAGTTTACAAATACATGATATGACAGATAAACATGAAAATATGGAATAAAAGAAGGCATGGTTAAGCAAGCATACTATGTGTGTAGAACAATTATTTAAGCACATAAAATGATGCATGTGAGAGACTTGCTCCCAAGGGTTATTAAATGATGAGTTTCTAAAATTCCAATGCATTGAAAAGAACTACTTGGCATTAAATATTGTACTTCACAGGTCATAGTTCTTGCAACAAATCTCCATCCGCTAATAATTACCACGACATGCTTGGTATAAAAATAATAAACACTTGAAATCTTTAAAATTCCGACACTTGGAAATAAACCACTTTAAAAATAATACCTTTCATTAATTATTATTCTTCTCTGGTTATAGAATTTGATGTCACACTCTGCCCGCTAAAAATCATTGCAACGAGTTTGGTATAAAAATAATAGAGGATTTCAACGTATTAACATAACCCTTAAATCCATATCCTTTTAAAATGAGATTAAAACAGGCATAAGCATATCCTAAAAAAAACACATATGTCAGTTCAAGGGCGACATCAAACAAGTTCATTGCTGTATACTTAGACCCAAAAATAAAACAGCATAGGCAAGTGCTAAAATTCTACATGCATAACCATTTCTTGAAACTAGGGTTTTCAGATGTTAATCTCAAAAACACATACGTACATAGGGTTATATATACACAATGTATATAAATAGGGCTTCTCATAAATTAAACATGGTTCACTTGAATTCTAAATCCACTAACAATATATCATTTATTCAGTTTAAAAGAAAATGAACAAAACCTTAAGGGTTTTTAGTGTTCAAGAAACTGTAAATATACCTAAAACTTCGACTTCAACTATTACATGTTTGCACATAAAACAAAGACCAGGTCCGCATCTAATATTATTCATTGACGAAGTAAAAATCAAAAACTGATTTTCATTGGAATACGTAACTAATAAAATTATATAATTATATATATATAAGGCTTACTTACATATAGTACATGTTAGGACTTGTTTTAAAATAACCCCTTTCATAGTCATAATTCTTATCATAAAATACTGAATTATAAGGATGTCTTAGAAACTTAATTTTGTATGGTTTGCATGGAATATATATGTATAAAAAGTTATATATATATACCTTTAACCATTAGGTGTATATATATATAAACTCATATACAAAAATTTTGAACCGAGAACCAGGGGTGGAAAGAAAAAATATATATATATATACAAAACCGTGGCACCCTTACTGCTCAAGAGACGATCTCGCCGGAGGCTTGCTGGGTGGCCGGAGAACCAGGAGAGCTTGGTGGCCGGTGGTGGTCCGGTGGGGTTGCGGCCACTTGGAGAAGCTGCGAGGCGACGTCCCGGTGTCCAGCAGCGTAGCGCCGGAAGCAGTGTGGTCGTGCGTGAGAGTGAGGTGCGAAACTGGGGGTGGGTCGTGGTGGCAAGGCGACGGCGAGGCGGCGACAAGGCAGTGGCGAGGTTGGCTCCGGAGGTCCTGCTTCCACTGGAGTTTTTTCAGATCTTAAAGGGAAACGATCCGAGGGAGGTTAGGTCGAGCCTAAGGTGTCCTATGTAGGTGGGGTGTGCGAGGGTCGACGTGAGCAGTGGAGAGGGGAGGCGTCTCGGGCAAAAAAAACTAGCTGGTTCGCGGGTCCCTCGCGCGAGGTAGAAGAAGACGACGTGAAGGCTGAGAAAAGAAAAAAAAGCGACGGTCGGGATCCGACAACACGAGATCGGACGGCCGAAAGGGATTGAGCGTTTTAAAAAAAAGCATCAAAGGCCGGGATTCTTCCTATGCGAGATCGGACGGTCAAGGATAAACCGCGGGGGAGGAGATCCATGCAAGAAATCGGGATGGCCTGGGTTATATGTAGTATATAAAAAAAACAGTTTAATAAATGCTAAAACCATTCTACTTAGCAATATATATATATACCCGGTAAATTTGGAATTTGTATAAAATTTAATAAGTACTTTTTAACTCATAAAACTAAAATCCCATTTTAGTTTGTGTAAACAATTTATACTATTTGACATAACTATTATTTTCTTTTAAAAAAATATAATACATTTTTAATACAACACTTTTATAAAAACTAGGATCTAATAACCATTAAAAACCCAATTTATAAATTACTTCACTTGTTGATTTATAAAATTATGTTTAAAGGAACCATAGTTTTTCTCTAATTCAAAACACATAGTTTTAGAGATCCGAAAAGAGACATTTTTCAATTATTGCTGATACCCCGTTCGACACATTTTAAAATATCATGTTTTTCACCATATAAATACCGTCATAAAAATAGATTCATTTTCAATAATATTTTATTTTTAATACTTGAAGATATAACTCTAATATTTTGTATAAAAGAAAATGAAATACCATAATATTATAAAAGCATTATAAAGACAAAATTTTATAAAAAGGTGCACTTTATCCCTTGGAACCCAACGGTCCAAAAAAACGGTCATATTCCTTTTAGAGGTCCATTATAAAAGAAAGGGGTAGGTTGTTTTATATTTTCAAAACACCGGACCCTTGGCGGATGGCTCTCCTCATACCACTGGTGCTGATTGCGTGCGCGGTGATTCTGGCGGTTATACTTTTCACACTATTGGATCCTGAAGATGACGACTATCCGATTGCCCGTGTTGTGGTTCTTTGTAGTCTTGCTATGGACGTGTTAGGTCTTGTGCAGGGAACTTTTAATTAGATGGGTCTTGTTGTAGAGTAATGTTTTAATAAATGTCAGTTTACCTTATTCTCTATGTTTTATTTCATTTCTAATTCCTTATTAGCAAAACGAATAAAACAAGAGACATTAATAAGGACATAAAACTTCTTACATAAACCAGTTCATAAAACCTGGGGCGTCACATGGAGGGCTTACTTTAACCAGTCCCCAACCTGGAGGGCTTACTTTTACCAGTCCCCAACCTGGAGGGCTTACTTTAACCAGTCCCCAACCTGGAACATACTTGTCCAACACATTCATATGAAGTAAAGATTGAAATATAACATAAACATTCTTATTGGAACTAGCATACGAATTGTCAATACATTCACCATAAACTATGAATGGTATAAAAATAGCACATCCACAGTCAAACATATCACAAAACCTTCAAAACAATATAGAAGTTTTGTATCATAATAAATCAACTTCAAATAATCTTAAACCCCATCAAAGGATGTTGACATAGATGAAATCAAAATTCTTTTTAAAGAAATATCTCCTTTTATTTTGAAATCATTTAAGATCCATATAAAATCAAACATTTTATTTGAAAATAATCTTATAAGCTTTTAAGGGAAGCTTTGACGATTTTATAACGACAGAAAATAACCGCACCCGCTGTATAAGTTAAAAAAACATTCTTATCTTAATTCTGTCGAAAAGGTTAAAAAGTACCTTGTTTGGAAAACGACGAAAAGATTCCCTTATAAACCTCTTATAAAAAGTAAAACAAGGGTATAAATGACTTTAACCCATATTCTTTTAAATATTAAAAATGTTTTGAAATACATTTTGAAGAAACATGGATGTGGATGATAACGAGATCCCAGTAGATTATTACGTATAAACAATCTCAGATAATGAAGAGATTGTGAAATAACCCTTACCAGTTTGGTAACTTATGAAACATACAACCCATGAAAGAGGTATCATACAATGAATATGTAAGTACACATAAATTAGAGTGTATTACACAAAGAATATAATTATGGGCAGTACATACACCACAAAAAAGGTAATGGTGGCAATATGGCATGAATCTCATGAGAATAAGGAGTGAGATGAAAACCCCTTACCACGTTAATCAACTGAGTCGTATGGCCAAAAGTTAATAACCACCAAATGATTTACAGAATAACATGAATATAAATAGAATCATGATAATATATATCAAATGGCAGTACACAATACACCACTTTCAATAATTTAGTGGCGAACAATGGAAATCTCACGGAATTGAAAGTGAGATAAGAAAATCCCTTACCTTGTACTTTTCCTTGGTTGGGGTAGGTTAACCTCCTTTAATTTAGGTAACTCACTTTGGTTGGAACCAAAGGACTTCTTGAAATGCTTTATGCCTAAGGGGAAGCTTCAAGGAGGAGGAGAGGGATGTGGGGAGCTTAGTTGGGCAGAGTTTGGACGATCCAAGTGGCTTGAGAGGTGTGAGGAAATGAGTAGAAGTGGTCTCCTTTTATAAGGGAGAGGAGGGGCTCTTTAGGAAAGAGTGAAAGTATTACTTTATAATATAATTATATTCGGTTTATAATGGTCCAAAAATCATTGAGGTCGAAGATAAGATGACTCATATTCTAAATAACATCAACCAATAAGAATTGGACAGGTTTTAGATAATATTTTAATCATTATAATCTTATTTATTTAAATGATTTATTAATGAGGTAAACATTGCATCACTATTGTTTCATTAATAATTTAACTTATTTGATGTCTAAAAATTATAAATAAAATATAATTATGTAGGAAATCTTTTTAGATTTCTAATGAATATTTATAATCGAAAATCCAACATGTATAACCCTATGTAAAAATTGTTCTTCTAAAAGATGTAAGCTTATGCCATTTTTATTTTTATTTTAACTTTATTAATATAAAGCGTCCCTACCACATACAAGTGGCTCCAAGGGGTCCCCAAATTGACCCAAGGATGATCATGGTCGGGTATGTGTCCACCAATAATTTTAGGACACGTTTTAGGGTAATTTTGTATTATTATAATATTATTTTTTAACCCTTATTTACCGGATTTACCCTTAACCATGGTAAATAAAATATTTACCACAATAATTATTCAAAATGTCTAAAAATAAAAGTTACCTATTTACACAATTTGGACATCCTGATTCCAAATATGGAATCCATTTTTCTAAATTCAAAACACAGAAGTGGCAGAAATTAATTTAAAATTAATTCCCGCTGTCAAAACAAAAAGCGTGTTTTTAAGAGATAATAACTATCAAAAGATTGACACTTGTTTATGTTCGGTTTAATTGTAAAATTATGTCCAATGACCAACATTATATTAAATGGTAAAAATATATTCTAAATATACTTTAAAACTACTAAAATTCATAATTTATCACTATTAATTATTTTGATTAAAAAAGTTGTTTTTAATTAAAATTTAGTAATTTTCACTATTCATCAAAATATGAAAGTTATCCGAAAAGTACCAAAATTTCACCTTAGGCTAAATTCGATATTCCGAATCCAAAAATGAAGTCCATTTTAAAATATAAAATATATATAATTTCAAAATTTAGGTATTAATATTCATAACGGCTAGTTTGATTGGTTGTGGCGTGTGTTAAAACCCAAGGTTGCGTACAACACACGCTACTATTTTATTCAAAGGAAAGCGTACCGTGGAAGCTAGGGATGTTTCATTTAAAATTTTTTTTTGATGTCCCAATTTATTCAGATAGTTTAAAATATTTTATTTAAAAAAAGGTTTCACTATTAAAGTTGATAAAAGTGCAATACTGAAAATGAATCTGTTCTTGCATTATGACTAAGAAACTCATAATAGGGATTCTAAAATTATAAGGATTATATAAAGTTCAAAATATTGTTAATACTATTCATGACCTCTTTTAATGGCTTTTTTTTGTACGTCATGGTGTGATTGAACTCGGTGTTGCGTGTAGTGCAAGTTGTTGAATTATTTTTAAGAAATAACACACTATGAAATCCTGGGGTGTTACATTCTCCCCTCCTTCAATAAATTGCGTCCTCGCAATTTGAAATTGTTCTTCGAAAATAAAAGGTTGAAAATAGAAAATATCTTTGTGGGAAAACCCACATCGGAAATTAGGTTACTAAAATTTAGTCTTAATATGAGGAAAAGAGAAATGAAAGAGTCACCACCAAATTATGATCTCGATTAGGAGATCATTGGTGTCAATTAGAGACATATAATTGGAGGAAAAACGTAAATATTTATAGGTAGTGATTGAGATCATCAATCACAAACAAGTGTATAATTGAGGTCCTTAAATTCATCAATCTATGATGATTTGAAATACCATCGGTTCAACAAAACATAGGGTATTAGGATAACACATTTTTGACGTTTCAAAATATCATAGTTGAAATCCCACATCGAAAAATGAATTAACGAGGCCTCTATTTAAAATAAAGAGTGGAAAGTATGAAGATTACCGAAAATAACACATACTAGGGTTCCATGTAGGAAAATATGGATATGGAAGAAAAATCTAACCATCAATTATTTGATGGAGAGTGGTAGAGAATATGGCTATGAAAAGGCCAACAATCCCAAAGCCATGAATTAGTGATGATTTAAGGTACCATCTAGGACAACATTTTTGTTCTAAGTTCCTTTTATTAATGTTGAGGAATATATTTATGAGATTGGCTAAGATCATAAGGAGATATACTTACTTTATAATTAGAGTTTTATCCATTAATAAATTTCTACCACAAACTCATATTTCACTCTAAAAGATAATAGAATGTAATTTTTTTATTTATACTATTCGTACAGGGTTCCAAAATAAATGAATTTATAATTCATCTACCAGATCTTTAAAAAAACAACATTATTTAATCCAGGACATCTCGTGGGCCAGTGGTAGGTGATACACCCTTGTCGCCCTTCAGTTGCGGGTTCAAGTCTCGCAGCCTTGCCGGACGCGACGGGTTGCCGCCCGACCTCTGGGTTGTCCTTTTATGGTAATCCAAAATAATCCAAACTAGAACTATCCAAAATACTTCTGTCCAAACTCACAGTCCAACATTTATAAGGAAGGTAAACATACTATAGATCCTTTTTACCCTGTAATAGCATATTAATACCTTCATCTTGTATTCTTTTAATAAACTGAAACATCTTGAATTACCATATTTCTTATTGATTACATTCATGCTCCCCTATTCCATATAGAATGCTGGATATACTTCATCAATCCAAAAATGTTTTAAACCCCAAAAAAATGATGGAATATACAAATTATTAATCAGTTTCAAGGTAGTCAAGAATATCCAACATAATTTATCCAAATCAATCATGTATTATTCTAAAATCACTAACTCGGTATCAGAACCATATTATGGTTTATCTTTCTCTCAACCATATATTTTCCAAAAATTTATCCTGCTATTGAGTCACTTTTCTTTGTTCCACACAATCTCAAGTCCTTAATGAAATAGTACTGCAGTACAATCCTTATATACTCCATAATTATTATAACAAGTACATTGTTGATACAACACTCAATTGACATAATCAACATAAGAACTCTAATCATTCCTCTTCATCTGTGGTAGTATCATAACTTGATTATTATCCAATAGCATCATTTGCGGCATAGTCTGATGACTGGGGCATAGGTTCACGTAGTGTCCAAACTCCTTGCAAATGAAGCATTGTACATTTGAAACCATTTTCTCACCCTTGCAGTCACGTACTTTGTGCCCTTTTCCTCCACACTTATAACAAACTCCCATTCCTTTCAGGCAAGTTCCAGGGTGTTTCTTCCCATAGTTACCACATATGGGAAAATTCTTCTTTTCCCTCTTCCCTTTATCCATTTTTCTCTCTTCCATACTTTTCTTCTCTTGCTTCCCTTCAAAGCCATAGGACTCAGTAAACTCTTTACTTATCTTATCAACACATGATATTATTTCTTCATATGATGATAATAAATGGGAGACTATTTTTCTTATCAATCCTAGCTTAAGACCATGAAAGATATGATCCTTCCTTCTCTTTGGATCATATGCATTTCTGGAGTTCTCATTCCTTCTACTGGGCGCCATTTCTAAACAATGGCATAAACTAGATCAGTTTATGAATCAAAATACATAATCCCATACTTATAAAACACTTAACATAAATTGAACTATTTATGGATATAATCCATAATCATAAAAATGTTTTCATTGAGGAAGTATATACTCATAAACCCTTCATAATGATTTGTAAGAAAATGAGAGTTATCCTAAGCATATCCCCCGGGAGTGTCGTAACCAAGAGTGCAGCAAGGCCCGTTGTCATGCACCAGTTCCCGTTCGAGTCTAGCTCAAAGCGGTGTTTTCGGGTTTTACCCCTAGGTACATCTGTGCCAGAGCCGCCTCTACCTGCTCGTATCCAGACAGGGATGTATTTCTCGGAAAACTCACAAAATCTCTACGATACCAAAATTCTAGGATGTTCTTCTATACTAATCCTGAAAGTTCATCTTAGGTCTACGTGCTCTAATCAGAGTTTATCTAAATCTAGTTTCCAAGGTTTGTACTAAACTTCCTCTGATACCAACTGTAACGCCCCGACCCCAGTTACCCAGAGTCGTTGCATTATTACATAACATTGGCATGATCACAAGAAAGATCAAATCTCGAAAGACCGATTGGTTTAGTAGCCTTGGAAACACTAGATATATTCATAAGTTTTACATTATATCATAAAATGAAAAACTACTACAACAACATAATGTTTCCACAGTCCACACTATAATCCCCTCATAATATCCCTGCAGGTCATTCATAACTTACATCTTCACATCCTGGGAAAAATAAAACATAGAAAAGGGGTGAGCTCAAATGCCCAGTAAGGATAACAATATAGCGGAACATTCAAAAATAAGCATAAACATTTAAGGCAATGAATTACTAAAACAAAAGCCTTTTAAACTTGAACTTCAACATAGTATGGAAAAAGTAAAATGAAATAATTCCATTTACTTGTTCACATGGATATTCTACTAATCGAATAATCACATGCAAAATCAATAACCACTTTCATAATGTTGGAATGCATAATGCTAAACTTTAATTACTTTTCAAGGCCTCGTCCCAAGACCTTGGGGCTAACTGTAACCGGAACCCAACCTGGAGTGCCTCTAATAACCTGACACCAACCCGGAGTGTCTCTAATAACCAGACACCAACCCGGAATTCCTCTAATAACCGGACACCAACCCGGAGGGCTTACTTTTACCAGTCCCTAACCTGGAGGGCTTACTTTTACCAGTCCCCAACCTCGAGGGCTTACTTTTACCAGTCCCCAACCTGGAGGGCTTACTTTAACCAGTCCCCAACCTGGAACATACTTGTCCAACACATTCATATAAAGTAAAGATTGAAATATAACATAAACATTCTTATTGGAACTAGCATACGAAATGTCAATACTTTCACCATAAACTATGAATGGTATAAAAATAGCACATCCACAGTCAAACATATCACAAAAACTTCAAAATAATATAGAAGTTTTGTATCATAATAAATCAACTTCAAATAATCTTAAAACCCCTCAAAGGATGTTGACATAGATGAAATCAAAATTCTTTTTAAAGAAATATCTCCTTTTATTTTGAAATCATTTAAGATCCATATAAAATCAAACATTTTCTTTGAAAATAATCTTATAAGCTTTTAAGGGAAGCTTTGAAGATTTTATAACGGCGGAAAATAACCGCACCCGCCGTATAAGTTAAAAAAACATTCTTATCTTAATTCTATCGAAAAGGTTAAAAAGCACCTTGTTTGGAAAATGACGGAAAGATTCCCTTATAAACCTCTTATAAAAAGTCAAACAAGGGTATAAATGACTTTAACCCATATTATTTTAAATATTAAAAATGTTTTGAAATACATTTTGAAGAAACATGGATGTGGATGATAACGAGATCCCAGTAGATTATTACGTATAAACAACCTCAGATAATGAAGAGATTGTGAAATAACCCTTACCAGTTTGGTAACTTATGAAACATACAACACATGAAAGAGGTATCATACAATGAATATGTAAGTACACATAAATTAGAGTGTATTACACAAAGAATATAATTATGGGCAGTACATACACCACAAAAAAGGTAATGGTGGCAATATGGCATGAATCTCATGAGAATAAGGAGTGAGATGAAAACCCCTTACCACGTTAATCAACTGAGTCGTATGGCCAAAAGTTAATAACCACCAAATGATTTACAGAATAACATGAATATAAATAGAATCATGATAATATATATCAAATGGCAGTACACAATACACCAATTTCAATAATTTAGTGGCGAACAATGGAAATCTCACGGAATTGAAAGTGAGATAAGAAAATCCCTTACCTTGTACTTTTCCTTGGTTGGGGTAGGTTAACCTCCTTTAATTTAGGTAACTCACTTTGGTTGGAACCAAAGGACTTCTTGAAATGCTTTCTGCCTAAGGGGAAGCTTCAAGGAGGAGGAGAGGGATGTGGGGAGCTTAGTTGGGCAGATTTTGGACGAGCCAAGTGGCTTGAGAGGTGTGATGAATGAGTAGAAGTGGTCTCCTTTTATAAGGGAGAGGAGGGGCTCTTTAGGAAAGAGTGAAAGTATTACTTTATAATATAATTATATTCGGTTTATAATGGTCCAAAAATCATTGAGGTCTAAGATAAGATGACTCATATTCTAAATAACATCAACCAATAAGAATTGGACAGGTTTTAGATAATATTTTAATCATTATAATCTTATTTATTTAAATGATTTATTAATGAGGTAAACATTGCATCACTATTGTGTCATTAATAATTTAACTTATTTGATGTCTAAAAATTATAAATAAAATATCATTATGTAGGAAATATTTTTAGCTTTCTAATGTATATTTATAATCGAAAATCCAACATGTATAACCCTATGTAAAAATTGTTCTTCTAAAAGATGTAAGCTTATGCCATTTTTATTTTTATTTTAACTTTATTAATATAAAGTGTCCCTACCACATACAAGTGGCTCCAAGGGGTCCCCAAATTGACCCAAGGATGCTCATGGTCGGGTATGTGTCCACCAATAAGGTTAGGACACGTTTTAGGGTAATTTTGTATTATCATAATATTATTTTTTAACCCTTATTTACCAGATTTACCCTTAACCATGGTAAATAAAATATTTACCACAGTAATTATTCAAAATGTATAAAAATAAATGTTACCTATTTACACAATTTGGACATCCTGATTCCAAATATGGAATCCATTTTTCTAAATTCAAAACACAGAAGTGGTAGAAATTAATTTAAAATTAATTCCCGCTGTCAAAACAAAAAGCGTGTTTTTAAGAGATAATAACTATCAAAAGATTGACACTTGTTTATGTTCGGTTTAATTGTAAAATTATGTCCAATGACCAACATTATATTAAATGGTAAAAATATATTCTAAATATACTTTAAAACTACTAAAATTCATAATTTATCACTATTAATTATTTTGATTAAAAAAGTTGTTTTTAATTAAAATTTAGTAATTTTCACTATTCATCAAAATATGAAAGTTATCCGAAAAGTACCAAAATTTCACCTTAGGCTAAATTCGATATTCCGAATCCAAAAATGAAGTCCATTTTAAAATATAAAATATATATAATTTCAAAATTTAGGTATTACTATTCATAACGGCTAGTTTGATTGGTTGTGGCGTGTGTTAAAACTCAAGGTTGCGTACAACACACGCTACTATTTTATTCAAAGGAAAGCGTACCGTGGAAGCTTGGGATGTTTCATTTAAATTTTTTTTGATGTCCCAATTTATTCAGATAGTTTAAAATATTTTATTTAAAAAAAGGTTTCACTATTAAAGTTGATAAAAGTGCAATACTGAAAATGAATCTGTTCTTGCATTATGACTAAGAAACTCATAATAGGGATTCTAAAATTATAAGGATTATATAAAGTTCAAAATGTTGTTAATACTATTCATGACCTCTTTTAATGGCTTTTTTTTTGTACGTCATGGTGTGATTGAACTCGGTGTTGCGTGTAGTGCAAGTTATTGAATTATTTTTAAGAAATAACACATTATGAAATCCTGGGGTGTTACATAGGAGGTGTCAACACGCCATTCTGAGAATCGAGCGTTGTAGGGACCACCTCACAGGCTCAGGACTCGTCACGTTTCTCAGATCCGACATGAGGTATATATTATTCATTTTTTAATTTATTAATTAATATGGTTTTGTGTTTATATTCTTTTAATATACAGTTGCGAGAGCAAGGTGTAGCAACTGATAAAATGTCGGTGTGGATGAGGACTCGTGATCCTAATGATCCAGAGGTTGCAGCATTGATAGTAAGTGTCTGTACTTACCAATAATTACATAAATCTATATATTAACATATATATATTTATATATATTTAAATATTTCACAGGCTCAATTTGAAGCTGAGTTAGAACATCTGCCAGAGGACCAGCGACAGCTTCACATGCGACGGGATGAGATCTTTCATCGCGAATGGCTATAGTTTGACCTATGGAGCAGGGATTCCTCATTCAGTAGTGTTACACGCTGCAGTTGTCAGTCCTGCTGTTGCTCATATGACACAGCAGATGTCAGATTTTGAGGCACCGCTGCGCGCTTTCGAGGAGACAAATGCGCAATTGACAGCTGAGGTTAGAGCACTGCGGGAATATGTGCGTCGATCTGATGGTGCATGGGATCATACGACGCAGGTATATACTGTATTTATTTATTTAATTTAAATTATTTTTGTCATTAAAATATTTATAATGTTTATTTGTTGTAGGCCCCTGGCGCACCAGAAGGAGGTAACAGTGACGACAACGCGTGACGCATCATATATTCACGAGATATGTTTTTTGTTTTTACTGGTGGGGTTGACATTGATGTACTATATTTATTCATTTAATTTAAATTCGAAGGTTGTGTACTTATAATTTCTTTCTTGTCTTGTTTATTATATGATATCTAATATTATATAAGGCGTGCATTTAAAAACTCTAACCCCCCGCACCCCCGTACAGCGCCCCCCCCCCCCCCCCCCCCGCACCTCGTAGAGCCCCCCGCACAACCGTACAGCCCCCCGCACCCCCAAACCCCCCCCCCCCCCCCCCCCCGCACCCCCGTAGAGCCCCTCGCACCCCCGTACAGCCCCCCTCACCCCCGGACAGCCCCCCCGCACCCCCGTAGAGCCCCCCGCACCCCCGGACAGCCCCCCCTACCACCGTCCAACCCCCCCCCCCCCCCGCACCCCCGTACATCCCCCCACACCCCCGGACAGCCCCCCCCCCCCCCCCCCCCCCGAACCCCCGTACATCCCTCCGCACCCCCATACAGCCCCCCCCCCTGCACCCCCGTACAGCCCCCCGCACCCCCGTACAGCCCCCCGCACCCCCGTACAGCCCCCCCCCCCCCCAGCAACCCCGTACAGCCCCCCCGCCCCGCACACCAGTACAGACCCCCGCACCCCCGTACAGCCCCCCCCCCCCCCCCCCCCCCCCCGCACCCCCGTACAGCCCCCCCCCCCCCCCCCCGCACCCCCGTACAGCCCCCCGCACCACCGGACAGCCCCCCCAGCACCCCCGTACAGCCCCCGCACCCCCGGACAGCCCCCCTGCACCCCCGTACAGCCCCCTGCACCCCCTTACAGCACCCCGCACCCCCGTACACCCCCCGCCCCGCCGTACAGCCCCCCCGACACCCCCGTAAATCCACCCACACCCCGACACCCCCGGACAGCCCCCCCGCACCCCCCGTACAGCCCCCACCCCTGTACACCCCCCGTAAAGCCCCCCCCCCCCTTCGCACCCCCGAACAGCTCCCCGCACCACCCGAACGACCTCCTAATGCCACGAAACCATACAACAACAGCCGGTACATAAATTTCGAAATGATCGGCCAGACGGCACGTCATTCGAAGGTGTCGTTTGACTGCAGCGGCCGGAAACGCGTTTCTGGCGCCATAAAACACCAAAACGGCGTGCGGCGGTCCAATTTGGAGCAAACGTGCTCCGAAAGACCTGAAACTGCACGAGAACGATAGAAATATTATTACTGAGATGCAGGAGGAGGTGGCACGTCCATCGGACGTGCGGTGCGCGCGCACGACCAAATGTGTCGTTTTCAGCAGCGCGTCGCGCGCTAAAATAGCGCGTTGGGGGTGTCAAAACCACCCGAACGACCTCTGAATGCCACGAAACCGTACGACAAAAGTCGGTGGGTGAGTTGTGAAATGGTTGGCTAGACGACACGTCATTCGGAGGTTCCATTTGACCGCGGCGGTTGGAAACGCGTTTCCGGCGCCATAAAACACCAAAACGGCGTGCGGCGGTCCAATTCGGAGAAAACGTGCTCCGAACGACCTAAAACCGCACGAGAACGATAGAAATATTATTCCTGAGATGCAGATGTCAGATTTTGAGGCACCGCTGCGCGCTTCCGAGGAGACAAATTCACAATTGAAAGCTGAGGTTAGAGCACTGCGGGAATATGTGCGTCGAGCTGATGGTGCATGGGATCATACGACACCGGTATATACTATATTTATTTATTTAATTTAAATTATTTTTGTTATTAAAATATTTATAATTTTTATTTTTTGTAGGCCCCTGGCGCACCAGAAGGAGGTAACAGTGATGACAACGCGTGACGCATCATATATTCACGAGATATGTTTTTTGTTTTTACTGGTGGGGTTGACATTGATGTAATATATTTATTCATTTAATTTAAATTAGAAGGTTGTGTACTTATAATTTCTTTCTTGTCTTGTTTATTATATGATATCTAATATTATATAAGGTGTGCATTTAAAAACTCTAACCCCCCGCACCCCCGTACAGCCCCCCCCCCCCCCCCCCCCCCCCCGCACCCCCGTAGAGCCCCCCGCACAACCGTACAACCCCCCGCACCCCCGTAGAGCCCCCCACCCCCCCCCCCCCCCCCGCACCCCCATAGAGCCCCCCGCACCCCCGTACAGCCCCCCGACACCCCCGTACAGCCCCCCTCACCCCCGGACATCCCCCCCGTAGAGCCCCACGCACCCCCGGACAGCCCCCCCCCCCCCCCCCCCCCGTACCACCGTCCAGCCCCCCCGCACCCCCGTACATTCCCCCGCATCCCCGGACAGCCCCCCCGAACCCCCGTACAGCCCCCGCACCCCCATACCGCCCCCCTGCATCCCGTACAGCTCCCCCGCACCCCGTACAGCCCCCCCCCCCCCCCCCAACACCCCCGTACAGCCCCCCCACCGGCACCCCCTTACAGCCCCCGCACCCCCGGAAACCCCCGCCCCCCCCCCCCCCCCCGCACCCATGTACTTCCCCCCGCACCCCCGTACAGCCCCCCCCCCCCCCCCGCACCCCCGTAAAGCCCCCCCCCCCCCCCCCCCCCCCCCGCACCCCCTTACAGCCCCCCTCCCCCCCGTACAGCCCCCCCCCGCACCCCTGTACAACTCCCCGCAGCCCCGGACAGTCCCCCCCCAGCACCCCCGTACAGCCCCCGCACCCCCGGACAGCCCCCCTGCACCCCCGTACAGCCCCCCGCACCACCTTACAGCACCCCGCACCCCCGTACACCCCCCCCCCCCCCGCCCCGCCGTACAGCCCCCCTGGCACCCTCGTAAATCCACCCACACCCCGGCACCCCCGGAAATCCCCCCCGCACCCCCCGTACAGCCCCCACCCCCGTACACCCCCCGCAAAGCCCCCCCCCCCTCCGCACCCCCGAACAGCTCCCCGCACCACTCGAACGACCTCCTAATGCCACGAAACCGTACGACAACAGCCGGTGCATGAATTTCGAAATGATCGGCCAGACGGCACGTCATTCGAAGGTGTCGTTTGACCGCAGCGGCCAGAAACGCGTTTCTAGCGCCATAAAACACCAAAACGGCGTGCGGCGGTCCAATTCGGAGCAAACGTGCTCCGAAAGACCTGAAACTGCACGAGAACGATAGAAATATTATTCCTGAGATGCAGGAGGAGGCGGCATGTCCATCGGACGTGCGGTGCGCGCGGCACGACCGAATGTGTCGTTTTCAGCAGCGCGGCGCGCGTTAAAATAGCGCGTTGGGGGTGTCAAAACCACCCGAACGACCTCCGAATGCCACGAAACCGTACGACAATAGTCGGTGCGTGAGTTTTGAAATGGTCGGCTAGACGACACGTCATTCGGAGGTGCCATTTGACCACGGCGGCCGGAAACGCGTTTCCGGCGCCATAAAACACCAAAACGGCGTGTGGCGGTCCAATTCGGAGAAAACGTGCTCCGAACGACCTGAAACTGCACGAGAACGATAGAAATATTATTCCTGAGATGCAGGAGGAGGCTCCACATCCATCGAACGTGCGGTGCGCGCGGCACGTCTGAATGTGTCATTTTCAGCAGCGCGAAGCGTACTGAAATGCCGCGTTGGGTGGTCAAAACCACCCGAACGACCTCCGAATGCCACGAAACCGTACGACAATATCCGGTACGTGAATTGTGAAATGGTCGGCCAGACTGTATGCCATTAGGAGGTTCCGTTTAACCGCGGCGGCCGGAAACACGTTTCCAATGCCACAAAACACCAAAACGGTGTGCGGCGGTCCAATTCGGAGAAAACATGCTCCGAACGACCTGAAACCGCACGAGAACAATAGAAATATTATTCCTAAGATGCAGGAGGAGGCAGCACGTCCATCGGACGTGCAGTGCGCGCGGCACGACCGAATGTGTCGTTTTCAGCAGCGCGGTGCGCGCTGAAATGGCGCGTTGGGGGGTCAAAACCACACGAACGACCTCTGAATGCCACGAAACCGTACGACAATAGCCGGTGAATGAATTGTGAAATGGTCGGCCAGACGACACGTCATTCGGAGGTTATGTTTGACAACAGCGACCGGAAACGCGTTTCCGGCGCAAAAAAACACCAAAACGGCATGCGGCTATCCAATTCGGAGAAAACGTGCTCCGAACGACCTGAAACCACATGAGAACGATAGAAATATTATTACTGAGATGCAGGAGGAGACAGCACGTCCATTGGACATACGGTGCGCGCGGCACGGCGGAATGTGTCGTTTTCAGCAGCGCGGCGCGCGCTGAAATGGCGCGTTGGGGGGGTCAAAACCACCCGAACGACCTCCGAATGCCACTAAACCGTATGAAAACAGTCGGTGCGTGAATTGAGAAATGGTTGGCTAGACGGCACGCCATTCGAAGGTTCCGTTTGACCGTTGCGGCTGGAAACGCGTTTCTGGCGCCATAAAACACCAAAACGGCGTGCATCGTTCCAATTCAGAGAAAACATGCTCCGAATTACCTGAAACCGCACGAGAACGATAGAAATATTATTACTGACATGCAGGAGGAGGTTGCACGTCCATCGGACGTGCGGTGCACATGGAACGACCAAATGTGTCGTTTTCAGCAGCGCGACGCGCGCTGAAATGCAGCGTTGGGTGGTCAAAACCACCCGAACGACGTCCAAATGAAACGAAACCATACGAAAACAGCCGGTGCGTGAATTTTGAAATGGTTGGCTAGACGGAACGTCATTCGGAGATGCCGTTTGACCGAAACGGCCGGAAACGCGTTTCTGGCACCACAAAAAACACCAAAACGGCGTGCGGCGGTCCAATTCGGAGCAAACTTGCTCCAAACGACCTGAAACCGCACGAGAACGATAGAAATATTATTCCTGAGATGCAGGAGGAGGCGGCACGTCCATCGGACATGCGGTGCGTGCGACACGACCGAATGTGTCATTTTCAGCAGCGCGGTGCGCGCTGAAATTGCGCGTTGGGTGGTCAAAACCACCCGAACGACCTCCGATTGCCACGAAACCGTACGAAAATAGCCGGTGCGTGAATTTTGAAATGGTCGGCCAGACGGCACATCATTCGGAGGTGCCGTTTGACCGTGGCGGCCGGAAACGCGTTTCCGGCGCCATAAAACACCAAAACGGCGTGCGGCGGTCCAATGCAGAGAAAACGTGCTCCAAACGACCTGAAACCGCACGAGAATGATAGAAATATTATTCCTGAGATGTAGGAGGAGGCGGCACGTCCATCAGACATGCGGCGCGCGCGGCACGACCGAATGTGTCATTTTCAGGAGCGCGGTGCGCGCTGAAATGCCGCGTTGGGTGGTCAAAAGCAGCCGAACGACCTCCGAATGCTACGAAACCATACGAAAATAGCTGGTGCGTGAATTATGAAATGGTCGGGAAGACGGCATGTCATTCGGAGGTGCCGTTTGACCGCGGCGGCCGGATACGCGTTTCCGGTGCCATAAAACACCAAAACGGCGTACGACGGTCCAATTCGGAGCAAACGTGCTCCGAACGACCTGAAACCGCACGAGAACGATAGAAATATTATTCTTGAGATGCAGGATGAGGCGGAACTCCCATCGGACATGCGGTGCGCACGACACGACTAAATGTGTCGTTTTCAGCAGCGTGGCGCGCGCTGAAATTGCGCGTCGGGGGGTCAAAACTACTCGAACGACCTCCGAATGCCACGAAACCGTACGACAAAAGTCGGTGCATGAATTGTGAAATGGTCGGCCAGACGGCACGTCATTCGAAGTTGCCGTTTGACCGCGGCGGCCAGAAACGCGTTTCCGGCGCCACAAAACACCAAAACGGCGTGCGACAGTCCAATTCGGAGCAAACATGCTCCGAACATCCTGAAACCGCACGAGAACGATAGAAATATTATTCCTGAGATGCAGCAGGAGGTGGCACGTCCATCGGACGTGTGGTGCATGCGGCACGACCGAATGTGTCGTTTTCAGCAGCGCGGCGCACGCTGAAATGCCGCGTTTAGTGGTCAAAACCACCCAAAAGACCTCCGAATGCCACGAAACCGTACGAAAACAGCCGGTGCTTGAATTTTGAAATGGTCGGCCAGACGTCACATCATTCAGAGATGCCGTTTGACCGCGGCGGCCGGATATGCGTTTCCGGTGCCATAAAACACTAAAACGGCGTGCGGCGGTCCAATTCGGAGCAAACGTGCTCCGAACGACCTGAAACCACACAAGAATGATAGAAATATTATTCCTGAGAAGCAGGAGGAGGCATCACGTCCATCGGATGTGCGGTGTGCGCGGCACGACCGAATGTGTCGTTTTCAGCAGCGCGGCGTGCGCTGAAATGCCACGTTGGGTGGTCAAAACCACCCGAACGACGTCTGAATACCACAAAACCGTACAACAACAGCCGGTGCGTGAATTCTGTAATGTTCGGCCAGAGGGCACGTCATTCGGAGGTTCCGTTTGACCGCGCCTGCTGGAAACGCGTTTCCGGCTCCATAAAACACCAAAACGGCGTGCGGCGGTCTAATTCGGAGCAAACGTGCTCCAAACGACCTGAAACTGCACCAGAACGATAGAAATATTATTCCTGATATGGAGGAGAAGGTGGAACGTCCATCGGACGGGCGGTGCCCGCGGCACGACCGAATGTGTCGTCTTCAGCAGCGCGGCGCGCGCTGAAATTGCGCATCGGGGGTCAAAAACACCCGAATGACCTCCGAATGCCACGAAACCGTATGACAACAGCCAGTGCATGAATTGTAAAATGGTCGGCTAGAAGGAATGTCATTCAGAGGTTCCGTTTGACCGCGGTGGCCGGAAACGCGTTTCCGGCGCCACAAAACACCAAAACGGCGTGCGGCAGTCCAATTCGGAGGAAACGTGCTCTGAACGACCTGAAACCGCACGAGAATGATAGAAATATTATTCCTGAGATACAGGAAGAGGCAGAACGTCCATCAGACGTGCGGTGCACGCGGCACGACCGAATGTGTCGTTTTCTGCAGCGCGGCGCGCGCTGAAATGCGCCGTTGGGTGGTCAAAACCACTCGAACGGCCTCCGAATGCCACGAAACCGTACGACAACAGCCGGTGCATGAATTTGGGAAATGGTCGGCCAGACGGCACGTCATTCAGAGGTTCCTTTTGACCGCGGCGGCCGGAAACGTGTTTCTGGCGCCAAAAAACACCAAAACGGTGTGCGGCGGTCCAATTCAGAGCATACGTGCTCCGAACGACCTGAAACCACACGAGAACGATAGAAATGTTATTCCTGAGATGCAGGAGGAGGCGGAACATCCATCGGACGTGCGGTGCTCGCGGCACGACCGAATGTGTCATTTTCAGCAGCGTGGCGCGCGCTGAAATGCCGCTTGGGTTGTCAAAACCACCCGAATGACGTTTGAATGCCACGAAACCGTACGACAACAGCCGGTGCGTGAATTGTGAAATGGTCGGCCAGACAGCACATCATTCGGAGGTGCCGTTTGACCGCGACGGCCGGAAACGCGTTTCCGGCGCCATAAAACACCAAAACGGCGTGCGGTGGTCCAATTCAGAGAAAACGTGCTCCGAATGACCTGAAACCGCACGAGAACGATAAAAATATTATTCCTGAGATGCAGGGGGAGGCGGCATGTCAATCGGACGTGTGGTGCATATAGCATGTCCGAATGTTTCCTTTTCAGCAGCTCGGCACGCGCTGAAATGGCGCGTTGGGGGTTCAAAACCACATGAACGACCTCCGAATGTCACAAAACCGTACGAAAACATCCGTTGCGTGAATTGTGAAATGGTCGGGCAGAGGGCACATCAATCAGAGGTGCCGTTTGACCCAGGCGGCCAGAAACGCGTTTCCGGAGTTATAAAACACCAAAACGCCGTGCGGCGGACGAATTCGGAGCAAATGTTCTCCGAACGACCTGAAACCGCATGAGAACGATAGGAATATTATTACTGAGATGAAGGAGGAGGAAGCACGTCAATAGGACGTGCGGTGCGCGCGGCACGATCGAATGCGTCGTTTTCAGCAGCTCGGCGCGCGCTGAAATGGCGCGTTGGAGGGTCAAAACCACCCGAACGCCCTCTGAATGCCACGAAACCGCACGACAACATCCGTTGCATGAATTTTAAAATTTTCGGGCAGACGACACGTCAATAAGAGGTTCCGTTTGACCGCGGCGGCCTGAAACGCGTTTCCGGAGTCATAAAACACCAAAACGGTGTGCGACAGTCGAATTCAGATCAAACATGCTCTGAACAACCTGAAACCGCACGAGAACGATAGGAATATTATTCCTGAGATGCAGGAGGAGGCGACACGTCCATCGTACATGTGGTGCATGCGGCACGACTGAATGTGTCGTTTTCAGCAGCTCGGCGCGCGCTGAAATGGCGCGTTGGGGGGTCAAAACCACCCGAACGACCTCCGAATGTCACTAAACCACACGACAACATCTGTTGTGTGAATTTTGATATGGAAGAGTAGACGACACGTCAATCGGAGGTGCCGTTTGACCGTGGCGGCTGGAAACACGTTTCCGGAGCCATAAAACACCAAAACGGCGTGCGGCGGTCCAATTTAGAGAAAACGTGCTTCGAAAAACCTGAATCCGCACGAGAACGATATGAATATTATTACTGAGATGCAGGAGGAGGCGACACGTCCATCGAGCGTGTGGTGCGCGCGGCATGACCGAATGCGTCGTTTTCAGCAGCTCAGCTCGCGCTGAAATGGCTCGTTGTGGGGTCAACACCACACGAACGACCTCTGAATGCCACAAAACCGCACGATAACATTTGTTGCGTGAATTGTGAAATGTTAGGACAGACGACACATCAATCGGAGGGGTCGTTTGACCGCGGCAGCCGGAAACACGTTTCCGGAGTCATAAAACACCAAAACGGCGTGCTACTGTCGAATTCGGAGCAAACGTGCTCCGAACAACCTGAAACCGCACGAGAACGATAGAAATATTATTCCTGAGATGCAAGAGGAGGTGGCATGACTGAATACGTCATTTTCAGCAGCTTGGCGCGCGCTAAAATGGCGCGTTGGGGGGTCAAAACCACCCGAACGACCTCCGAATTCCACGATACCGCACGACAACATCCGTTCTGTGAATTGTGAAATGGTCGGACAGAGGGCATGTCAATTGGAGGTTCCGTTTGACCGCGGCGGCCGGAAACGCGTTTCCAGAGTCATAAAGCACCAAAACGGCGTGCGTCGGTCGAATTCGGAGAAAACGTGCTCCGAAAAACCTGAAACCGCACGAGAATGATAGGAATATTATTCCTGAGATGCAGGATGAGGCGGCACGTCCATCGGACGTGCGGTGCGCGTGGCACGACCGAATGCGTCGTTTTCAGCAGCTCGGCGCGCGCTGAAATGGCGCGTTGGGGGACCAAACCACTCGAACGACCTCCGAATGCAACGAAACCGCACAACAATATCCGTTGCGTGAATTGTGAAATGGAAGGGCAGACGGCACGTCAATCGGAGGTGTCGTTTGACCGCGGCGGCCGGAAAGGCGTTTCCGGAGCCATAAAACACCAAAACTGCATGCGGTGGTCCAATTCAGAGCAAACGTGCTCCGAAAAACCTGAAACCGCACGAGAACGATAGAAATATTATTCCTGAGATGCAGGAGGAGGCGGTACGTCCATCGGACGTGCGGTGCGCGCGACACGACCGAATGCGTCGTTTTCAACAGCTCAGCGCGCGCTGAAATGGCGCGTTGGGGGGTCAAAACCACCCGAACGACCTCTGAATGCCACGAAACCGCACGAAAACATCCGTTGCGTGAATTGTGAAATGTTCAGACATACGGCACGTCTATCGGAGGTGTCATTTGACCGCGACAGTCGGAAACGCGTTTCCGGAGTCAAAAAACACCAAAACGGCGTACGACGGTCGAATTCGGAGCAAACGTGCTCCGAACGACCTGAAACTGCACGATAACGATAGAGAATATTATTCCTGAGATGCAGGAGGAGGCGGAACATCCATCGGACGTGCGGTGCGCGCAGCACGACTGAATGTGTCGTTTTCAGCAGCTCGGCGCGCGCTGAAATGGCGCGTTGGGAGGTCAAAACCACCCGAACAACCCCCGAATGCCACGAAACTGAACGAAAACATCCGTTACGTGAATTTTAAAATGGTAGGATAGACGGAACATCAATCAGAGGTGCCGTTTGACCGCGGTGGCCAGAAACGCGTTTCTGGAGTCATAAAACACCAAAACGGCGTGCGGCGGTCGAATTCGGAGCAAACGTGCTCCAAAAAACCTGAAACCGCACGAGAATGATAGGAATATTATTCCTGAGATGTAGGAGGATGCGGCACATCCATCGGACGTGCGGTACATGTGGCACGATCGAATGTGTCGTTTTCAGCAGCTCGGCGCGCACTGAAATGGCACGTTGGGGGGTCAAAACCACCCGAACGACCTCTGAATGCCACGAAACCGCACGACAACATCCGTTGCGTGAATTGTGAAATTGTCGGAGAGACGGGACGTCAATAAGAGGTGCCGTTTGATCGCGGCGGCCGGAAACGCGTTTCCGGAGTTATAAAACACCAAAACGGCGTGCGACGGTCGAATTCGGAGAAAACGTGCTCCAAAAAACCTGAAATGATAGCATTTCTTAAATCGGGGGTTTTAAATTATTATAGCACAATGATTCGATATTATACATATATTTAATATTATATATATTAAAACATTTAAAATATATTATATATATATATATTTAAAATATTGTATTTAATAGTATATATGTGAATATTTTTTTAATATATATATATATGTATATATTTATTTATTTATTTCAGTGGAAATTATTTTAAAAAAAAAATTCACTATAGCGACCGCCAAAGGCGGTCGCTATAGGTTTTTCGGCAGGAGGACTGCAGCGACCGCTTGGAATCCGAAATCCGGGCCTCCTATAGCGACCGCCATTGGCGGTCGCTATAGGCGTCTAGCGACGAGGCTAAAGCGACCGCCAATGGCGGTCGCTGGTCGGCCGCTAGAGCCCTATAACGACCGCCATTGGCGGTCTCTAATGGTGGGTTTTTAGTAGTGTGCATATAATACTGAGTCCCTTGGATAACTTTTATTATAGGCAAGGCCGAATTTTTTGAAACTAAAAGATACAGTTCAATTTTATTAAAATATTATTTCAACTACCACATATCTACTAGAATGGAAGTTGAAAATTAGATTTAAAATATTATGAAAAATTATTTATAAATATTTATAAAATGAATCCTTTGGTAATCAGTTATTGAATGTGATTTAAAAAACTATTTGAAAATAATGAAATTTATTTTCAAAGAAAACTATCATTATTTGTTTAATTTTTTTTCATAATAAATTAAAAGAACCCTTTTTCAAATTAATTTAATTTATTAAATAAATATTTTTTTACACATTATATATATTTTTTTATATAAGAAAATTGTGAACTAAATTTTATGAATAAAAGATGTAATTTGTTCTAAATGGTAATTTTACCCCAATTTAATTGGGAAACCATTTTAAATATATATTTTGAATCATTCATAATTTTATATTAGAAAATAATATTCATTTTTTATATATTTATATAAAAATATACGTTGGTTAATTTTTGTATTTTAATAATAAGATTCATTTTTTATGAATATTGAATCATACTCAAATTTATTTCAAAAATAACATTTTTAACTAATTAATTTATATTGATAAAATATATTTTTATTTAGTCTTAAAGTGTAATTAGATTAGTTTAACATTACTTAATCAAAATTATGTAATTTGAACATATTTTACATTAATATTGAAAAAAACACACAAAACTATTAATCATTGTTTCATAAAAACGTTTATTTTTTGTCTCATATTTGGTATTAAATTAGAACATAATTTAGGCCACTCCAATGTTTATAATTTTGAAAATAGGATTCGATATATTTAATTAGAATAATATAAAAAAATATAATGATGTAAAAAAAATTACAAAAAATATTAGTGTAAGTGATTAGAATTAATTACATAGACAAAGAGAAACATTTTCTTAATAGATGACTAAACCATATATGTAAGTCACAAAATGACATAGAAACATATAAAAAAGTCTTTGGAAGTTCTTATTTCAAAAATATACTCCCATGTATCATATTTTCACCATTATTGGTTACAATTTACATGATCAAAATTTGTGATTAATTCCTTTTTAAAAAATATACTAAAAAATACACTCCTCCTCCCCTATAAAAAAGATCCAACCCCACCCACCAAACAGATCTATTAATCCATTTGAATTGGAAAAAATCATCCCAAATATCCTTCTAGAAAGGTTACATTCATTATAAATTCATCTCATTGTGCATAAATCCATTAATGGAATCCCTTTGTTTCAAACAAAAATAATGTACCCAAAGAAGAGTTAACAGCCATCCTCAAGCTTTATTTTTCATTCTTCACCAATTCATCTCTTATTATTACAATACTATATTACAAGTCCAGTATCCTAAATATAATTATTTTTACTTCTTCTAATGATTCTAACTAAACATACAAAAAAAGCCATATAATTGGTGATGGACATACCATTATTGTGTATGGAGATATACATCCTCACGAAATGATGGTGTTAGTTCTTCTTTTTCCACCTTTCATGGATGGGATTTTTGATGGAAACTATATTTATAAAGGATATAGATTATATTAATTAAAAAAATATCGATTATTATATAATACATAACATAATTATTTCTATTTTTGAAAACATTATAACATCATTTGTGGATGTATTGACTATAGACCTCTCAAAGTGATGTGATTCATTCACACATTACATGGAATTTTATTATGGATGGGTTTTGAAAAATTATGTGTCATATATGAAATAATAATTCTAACATATTGATAATATATATATATATATATATATATATATATATATTTCATTTACTTTATTTATTTCAATATCACCAAAAATCATAATCATCATTCATGCGTATGTACGACCTACCGTATCCATGAACGTTGTATTCTATTTCATTTATATATCTTTTATATATTATTATAAGAATTTATATAATGATTATATATTATATTAAAATAACAGTTTACATTATTAAAATAAATAAATCATGATTTCCGTTTCAGGATCATGGAAAACATGTCAAAACATGTACGCTAAATAAAGATGTTATTAAGCAAAATGATGCATTAACATGAAATTATTAATAAAATTAAAATATAAATTCATAATTTAATCAAACATGGTAACATATATATATATATATATATATATATATAATTTTTCATTGATATATTTATTTTGACATACATTTATTATACATGAGTATTGAATATATATGAAGAATCTCATGACGTAAGGTAAGGTTTTTCTCATATCACATTCTATATATGTGAGATAAATGAATTATTAAAAACTAAATTATTTTAGTCTATATAATACCCCTTAATTTATTATATTATTATTATACATAAATTTATCTGTATTTAAATTCAATTTTTTGATCTTTATTTTATGGGGATTATGGTTGAAATTCTACCAAATTGATAATGTAATTTTTTTCTCAAGTTGTTTTCTTTACGACACATGTCATGTTATAAACCTACATTTTTTTCTTTGTATATAATACCATATGAAATTTTATGTCCTGAATATACATATTTAATTATATTTTATGCTTCAGGTAATTCTATTCTCTCTTGTTTATTATTATTCAATATTACCACAATGGTAATATTTCATTAAAATAATCTCATAATTTATTGATATTGGTTACGATTGTGCTTCTAATGATAAAATATTATGATCCATCTATCAAGAAATACCATGAATATTCTTATATTAAAGTTATCCATTATATATTCTTATACTAGTCCTATATTCAACTGTTTTTTTACTTATGATAATTATGAAAATGTATTTATGAAAATATATCATTATTTATACATTTAGTAGAAAGTATGTTTTCTTTAAAAACTATGCTTTTTTAAAAATGTATTAAAAAATGTTTTACAATTATCTTAGGATTTTTAGAGATCATTTTCCACAATTTTTATATGTATAAAATCATTTTAAAGAAATCTCATTATTTTTTTTAATCAACACAATTTTGAAAGAAAATGGTGGAACAGAAATGTGAGACTTATATGGACTTACCTGCAATAATGACCGTCATTATATTAATGCTTATTTATATAATTAAAATTTGATATTTTAAAAAATATTTTTTCAAATTATATTTAAATATGATGATTTTAAATTATTTTTCAATGAAAAAATTTTATGAATAAAATTTTTGGAATAAATATTTTTAAAATAATTTTCAATGATTCATTGAGATGTTTTCAAAAGGATATTTTTAATAAAATATATTTCAATGATTTTGATTTTAATTATATGTTTTCGAAATATGATTCTGGAAAATGGATTAGAATATGATTTGATGAATTATTTTATTGTATTTTAACGTATTTTCTGTGAAAAATATTATCAAAATGTGTTCAATATTTCATTATGATTATTATTGAATTTTCAAAAAAATAATTTTTAAAAATTTTGTCAATATTTCATTATATGTTTTCCATGAAATATTAAATGAAAAAGGTTTTCAAGATGAGTTCCATATTAAAAAGTATTTTTTCAAAGGATAAAATATAGTTTCTTTTTGAAAAGTTTTAAGAGAAATTGTAACAAATTATTTATAAGAAAAGGAATTTTGAAATGGTCTTATAAAAAGGATTTTCAAGGAAAGGATATTTTTCATATGAATAATATCATTGATTTTTTCAAAAATCTTCGCCTTCTAAGAAGATGTTATTTTTTATATAAAATATTATACCTGAGATATGATCCTTGTAAACCATTCATATTCTTTATGGAATGTCTTATGGTTCGATGAAATGATGTTTATAATGCCAGTTTCTCTTCCATTATTTACATTCTATGAAACATGATTATTTTCAAGGGTTTTAGAATGAAGAAATGATTATGAGACCTATCAATTTTATACATGTAATGATATGCTGAAATATTTATGTTACCCATTTCATTTCATTGGTTATGATATAATGATTTATTATAATCTTGTGTTACATATATTTATGATTTTATTATGTGATGGTGGAACCTATATCTGCCTCAAATGTATTGGGAAATGTTGTATGACTTGGTATCATAAATTTTATGTTTGAACCTGATTACATGTTCACAATGTTATCCCTGAACCAGACAACATGGTCACAATGTTATTCATGACCTAGATTCATTTTCATCGGTTTATGGATAAACTAGATTACATATTTACACAGTTCTAATTGAACCATATTACATGTTCATAGTGTTTTCAAGAACCTGTTTATTTGTTATAATTGAACCATATTACATGTTCGCAATATTTTCACGAACCTTATTAAATGTTCACAATGTTATTAATGGAAAATGTTTCATTCCCATAATTTTATTAATGGACATAATTAAATTTTCATAATTTTATGTGGGAACCTGAGTATATGTTCAATAAATTATGTATGTACCTATTTTAATGTACAATGGTTTATGTGAGGGCATAATTAAATGACCTCTACCTAATCATGGAATTTGTTTCTACTTATACAAGTTCTCAATTTTATAAGCTAGTGAGTATGTGACAATTTCGTGTCTTATTCTTATTTTATGATTTTGTGGTGTTATCTCATTATTAAATTATGATTCATGTAATATGAACTTTCAATATTTAGTTAATTATACATGTTCATGATCTTTGATTTGTAGAGTCTGTTCCTATAATGTTATATTGAATTGTCATACCCTTATGATCATGTTTATGACCACATTTCTCCCTTGTTTTCTCTTATATAACTCTTGAACTCTACCATATCATATGTTTCTATACGTAATTTTATGAAAAGAAATTTCAAATAGAATCACTAAAGAAGAAGATCCTTTGGGAGAAAAATCGAAGATATATATCCATGTTTTTTTTTCATGTTTCCTATTACACTAAACAATTATGGTCCTAAAAAATGTACCTTTGTAAGGTGAAGAATATTTATAAAAAATATTATAATTAAAATGAATTGTATTCTTATGTCACTATAGGTTAACCACCTGGAAAATATCACATAGTGGAAAAATTCCCATAATAGATTAGGCTTACTCCCCAATCCCATACATGATGTCTCATGATACTCTAACACAACCTAATGCATTGGGGTTCTCTAGGGGTGTACCCATTATAACATGTTCATCATCATTGTAGAAGACGTAAAGAAAATCAGTCATAACATTTAATATATCAATTACCCATTGACATAAAATTCAATTCATAGTCATGAAATATATAATACTAAAAGGAATTTTGTAATTATGGAATTTTAATAATGAAAATAAGGAATATATTTCCCCAATATAAGTAAGTAAAATAAACTCGGGTAATATTTTAGAGATATATATTAATAATTAAGAAGAATTACATAAAAAAATTAGTGGTGATAATGGATGAATTGATATATTCATTCAAAATACATTAAAAAAGACTCATTTCACATTTATGTATAAAAATTAAAAAATAACCTTGTTCAGAATATGATATGAATAGTACATTGATTTTGTAAGAAAAACATTTAGGGTAAAAATTAACATAAATTATTATTATTGAATTATTGAAATAATTTTTTAAAAATAAGGATATATTTGAGAGGGGTTTTCGACAGAAGTGATAGATTAAAACTAATTTATTAAAGAATATTTCAACAATAATTTTGAGTACAAAAGAAATTAAAATGGTAATTTTAATTGAAATCATAGTGAATAAGTTGATGAAAATATATTGGTATGGTTTATTATACAATCTTTAAATAATTGGTTTCAATTGAAATTAAACTACAAGAAATATCGATTAAAATGAGATTGAAACATAAGCCCTTACCACTATTGTAAGATTTGAACCCAAACAACCCATGTGTGTTGTTGATAAATTCTAATTGTAATCGTAAATATGTATAAAAAATTCAACATAGGTTATATCATGGGTAATATATTTACACCATTTAAAATAAACAATATTCATAAAATAAAATTTCTCTCAAATAATAGTTTTTGAGATGAAACCATGACCATGTTCATATCATTGATGCGGGAATTATTAAATGCAGCTATTATGATTTACAAATATATATCCAAAGAAACAAAATTTCAAATCTGTCATAAGAAATAGGAAATTAATTTCATATATAATTATTTATATAATATAATCAATGTAGTAGTCGTATTATCAAATGAATTGAAATTGAGTTTGGAGGCCCCTAACATGCACTTCCCATTAGTTTTGTGCCCATTAACCTACTTTATTGTGCTTTTATACATTTTATTATCTTATAAAACACTATTATTTTTGTTTTTAATATAATATATTATCTATTCTATAAAATCATATCACTCATTCTCTAAATTCATTCATTACCACAATTGTTTCAGGATTTAGTTTCAATTTATTCTCATCCATGTTTTATAATGAATGTTCGACATCTATAAAATAGTATATAGTTATAAATATATAAAATGACATTAATTTGAATAATATAATATTTTATTATATAGATATTTATATTCATGGTTTAATTTTGATCATGGATAATGAATAACATCACTTAATGGAGACAATACGTCATATACAAACATTGGTGGCAAAACAATTTCAGTTTTGGGGGATGAGTAAATAAGATTATTGGATATTAATTTTAACATGTAAATTTCATTTCAAATATAGAGCAGTTATTTATTAAATGATTTATTTGTGTCCAATCGTAAAATTAATTTATGAAAATTGAATTAAAACACATTGTGAGGCGGTTGTCCACCATACACATAAACACCATTATCAATTATTGAATGAATGATAATGTAATAAATTATATGATATATTTTTGTTAAATAATGATTAATATTTCATTATTAACATATATCTACACAATACTAATCTTTATTCCATTACTTGTAAATCTTATATGACCAATTATACTCATCACATCATGATACGCTAAATTTTCGCTCCCACAAGCGTAGTTATCATATTTTATACATAATAAAATTTAAAATTTATATATGATATTACAATAAATCATTAAAATAATATAATAAATATATTATAAGAAATGTTTGATATATTGTTTTATCCATCGTGATATACAGTGTAAAAAATTAACTATATATGTTTATAATGCAGTAGTCTGACGTACACATGATCAAAAGTTTTATTTCCCTTTTGAGAAAGGAGGATATGTTTTTAGGACAATTCAATAATGTTGAATAATATAACCATATGGAATATAATTACTTTATAGTATAAATATTTTATAATAATATTTCATGGATTTGGAGGAATAAGTTAAATAAAATACACTGTCATGGACATTCCCTTTTCTTCAGATAACATCTTTTGGTTTTCACCAAAATCCTTCTGAAATTGTCTTTCTAACAAAAAATCAGAATTTGATGGGGGTTGGGATTTAATGATTTTATTTATTCCATGTCTTTGATAATCCAAGGATATTTAATATTTTTAATGGGGAGGAATGGGGACGAAGTTTAAATGTGTGGAAGAGGACACACATGGAATTGTTTCAAATGAATAAATTCCTCCAACGATTTTCTCAGCCAATTGGATTTAAAATGAAATATTTTGGAACCATAAGATAAATATGGTTTTTAGATGAATATATAATAGATATTACACATTTTTTTTCATTATAAACCTTTAAGATTTTTGTTCCCCCTCCTCCACCTAGGTAAAGCCTTTTTTACCTTAACTTCTCTTAATACATTGAACTTTTTTAAATTTTCATTTGGTTAAAAATTATAATAATCATATTATATATTATATAATATTCTAATTTCTATTACAGAATCATTTTTTTGAAATTCACCTCAAAGAAGTAGATTATTTCAATGTGACATTAAACAAGCAGTCATGACACAAAACATTTTATGAAATACATTTTTTTATTAGTGATAACATCGTATTAAATATATGAAATGTAATCATAAATAGATTAATTTTAATTCATATTTAGAGATATATAATATAGAAAGATAATATAAATAATTACTGGTTATGGGTTATTAAATTATTTAAAATGGATTAATATTTTACACTTTAATACAGATTTCAGAAAATGAGATTTAAAACATAATAGATCATACTAATATGTAGTATAAAAATAATTGGAATTTAATTAAATGTATTTTATATAACTAAATAATTATTCTGTTAGTTTTAAATAATAATTAAATAATAACAAGACTTTATTTATCAAAATAAATGGATATTTTATATAATCATTGTTTTCTCCTATTTTTGGAAAATGTATTATTTTCCTAAAAATAAAACATATTTTTCATACTAGTGTTTCCCCCAAGTATTTTTCACGATATTAGATATGTTTTTTATATTTTAAATTAAATTTTTTATTATGAATTAAAAAAATTAAAAAATTAAAAATTAAATGTGTATGGAAATAATGAGATATTATTTAATTACAGATAATACAATAGAAAAATGTGATATGAAACAATTATCTAAATCTAGGAAATCACTATTAAAGAAAAACTAATTTAAATATTAGTTTGAAAATGTTGTAGAAAAATTTTGTTTGAATGAATGTAGAGAATCAAAATTATTCATCTTCAATTTTTAAATAAGAGAATCTCGTTTAAGGTGAATCGTAATTATAAAATTTCAAGAAACATATAAGCATATAAAAAATTAAAATTGGAATTATTAGATAAAATATAATATGAATTGACATATGCATTGAGTTTTCAAAAACAATAATAGAATCCACTAAATAAAATGTAAAAATAAATAAAATATATACTTATTCTTTTCATTTCATATAATTCAAGAATAAAAATCCTCTCAATAAAGAATGAATTGTACGGTACATATAACTATTTAATGGATATATATATTTATAATGACAGGAAACCTCAATAATCTTTTGAATTTGTATCCATATATATTTAGGGGTTATATATTGTGATTTTAGAATAATGTCAACATGATCATTCAAAAATTGGAACGATATTAGAAGAATATACCAATGTTATTGCACATGATGAAGATATGTAATAAATTTAAATTTTTATATTACCTATAAAATGATGAATATAAAATTATTTTAGGAATCTATAAATATTTTGTAAAATGAATTAATTTATGTTACAATTTTTACTATATCTGTATCATCATCTATCAAATTACTTGAACATAAAATCTGTATACATAATTTGGATAATTTTATTTAATGTTTAGTTTAGTACAAATGTAATATAGATTGTATTAAGACAGATATATATTAATTTATCATTTTCGAGAATAAATATAATCACATATCTATCATTTTTCATTAATATATATATAATATTGAAGTAATTCATATGCATACATGTTGATTTGTTATGTAATGAAACAAAACCTACTCTTTAGTGAGTCCTCTTGGTAGACCTCCAATTAATTGAACGTAGATGAAAAAATAATAAGTCAAAACCAATGAAAACTATATAAAAAAAGTGTTTTTTATAAATTTTTTAATTTGATTGATTTGAAAATCCAAAATATTACAATATTATGATATCATTTATTGAAGATTTCATTAGATTATGTGTGTAACCTAATTCACATGTCACAATTGTCATGGTTAGTGAATGTTGGTAAAAATTATATTAATATAAACATAGTAATAGTTCATTCACATACATGGAAAATAAATGAATACCATCCTCAGTAAAATTATTGAATTTTTGAATAATATTTTTCATTGAAGGACTCCTATAGTGTAGATATAACATGTATTTTTTTAGTATTTTGAGTTTCAAAATTCTATTAATATTTTTTAAAAACATTCCAAAAGTTTGTAAAACGTAATGTTCAGTTTTTTAATGGTAATATGGAATGATACCTGTTATATAACAATATTAGAGTTTAGGAAGAGTGTGTAATAATATTTTCTATTCACCATCTTAGAAAATATTAATTTCTATTTGGAGATGTATTATAAACTACTATATTTATATAGTTGAGAAGAATATCAATTAAAAAAGAATTTGCAGGTAATAAATTAATTTAAAAAAATTGTAAAAGTGGATTTTTAATTCTAATGTGTTTAAAACAACTCATGAAGTAAAGCCTAGAAATTTCAGAGTATATTTAAATTAAATCAAATTGCCAAACTAACAATTAATATTCAAATCTGATAATGGAATTTGAAAAGATCATTGTAAAATAAATCCACTATAATAATTTGTAGTTTTTTTCATCAAAAATTGGAATAATATTAAGAATATTTAATTATATTCAACCAATTATTGAACCTATTATACATAATAATATTTAAATTGTTACATTATTAAATCATATCTAGAAAATGATTTGAAATATTAATAAATTCAATTTTAATGGAAATGAATTAAGGCCATCCCCAAATGGTTTTCATGATTTATTCCTAGATAGATTCTTGGGGAACATATTTTGATTGGTATACATATGTGATATCTTTTTTATAGTATTATAATGATAGTGTAAAGGGATTGTGTTTATAAAAGTTAAAGAATTTTTGTGGGATCATAAAAAACAACATACACTTTATAAGTAATTAATTTGAACCAAAAATAAATTTATGGATATTTTTCAAGGGGAATATGTAGATTTATAATAAAAATACATATTAGAAGTAATTTCATTCATTAAATATGTGTATACGGTATTTATTTGGATAATAAGTGAAATTTCTTTTCCATTAACTATATAAAGATAATTGGAATTAAAAATATATCTATTGTTTGATAAATATGTTCAAATCATAAGTATACATAAGACATACATAGTATGTTATAAAATGATAGAACAATATGATGAGTTTTATTTATCATTTTTTAATGTTAGAAAATGCATATAAATTCTGATCAAATTAAATGGTACAACATTAAATTCATTTAGTGAATCCTGATACCTCAATAAAACAAAAGAAAATTATAGTTTAAATTATTTAATAAAAGAATAGAATATATAATCTGTTGAATAACTAATTATAGAGTTTAAGATATAAATTATAGAATCCATTAAACTTTCAATTATTGGTGGAAAAGTATAAAAATCATGAAGAATATAAATAGGGAAACTAGCAGTTCATTGTTTGAAAATAAAATTCCATTATGTTTATAACGTAATGAAATTTATGATAGTTAATGAATATTGTATTTATTGAAGAATAAATTTAAGAGATCATAAGATATGAACCATCAAATTATAGAAAATATTTTAGGATACATTGAAATATAAAAAACAACGTACATAATGAAATAACCCAAATATAATTATTCACATTCATGAAATTATGTAATGCGAAAAATTAAATGTATTTATTGTAAATGAATAAAATTATATAATCTTTGAGTATATTATATTACATATCAATTAAATAAAAATTCTATCATATTTTGAAGCGAACTTGGCAGTGATGCTGTCAGTGACTGCTGAGACTATTGAAAAGTGGAATGAATAGATTTTAAACATTGGATTGGACTGGTATGAATGAAAACTCAGAGTTGATACAAATTATTGGGCCTGTAAGCATGATTCAGTTCGTTATATAGAAGGCCCGCATAATTTTGGGTTTATGCACATGTATAATAAAATAGAAGTGGTTGAAATAATACCTTTAATATTAGTATCATGAAGGTGGATACATTGGTGGAGGTGGGATTACTAAAGGTATAGGCCGTAGCCTGATGTAATTGGTGAATGTGGAGGTGGGTATCCACAAGGATGATCCTGGTGGCCGAATGTTGAAAGTAGAAATTTACATCAAGGGATGATGGAGGGTTGGAAATGGGGAATTCAAGAGTGGGGTGTCGGGTGTAAGGTGAAAAGGAGCTAGGTGGTAGAGGTAGAGGATAGGGAGATAGGGATGTGTAGATGGAGAGAAAGATAGATAGGGAAATCGGGGAGAGAGGGAGTAGGGGATTGAGGAGCAGAGGTAGTAGATTGAAAAGGGGATGTGGAGAGGTGGAACTTGATGAGAAGATCATGGAAGTCGGTAATGGAAAAAACCAATAGGGGAATGATCTATGGAGGAGGTGACATGTGGACGAGAGCCATGGGAATTAGCATAAGTAATAGATGTTAATATCAATATTCTAAATGAAAAATGATATTTTTTATCAATTAAAATATATAAAAATTAATAAAAAATTATAATATATTTAGGTAAAGTGTGACTAAACCACCGTTTTGAAAATTAAGGATTTTCTGAATACATTTATATTTTTCATTGGATTTTTTTTATTAATAATCAATGGATTACTAATTTCATTATTTTATACATGTAGAAACCATATAATTTCCATTATATTTTTATTTCAACTCATTCACACATACTTAACGACAAGGTTATAATGTTCATGTTAAAATAATTAATGTGGTATCATATTTCTTTTAAACATGGTGTTCCATGCATTAAAAGATACTGAATAAATTGTGATTATTTAAAATTAAATTTATCATAATATAATTGGGTGCTATATTATATATAATTATTTTTTTCATTCCATTTATTATATGAATCATGATATTCCACTTTCAAAATGTCACGGTTTTACAATAAATTACCTTTATTTTTACCTCTCATGAATCATTATAAGGAATCATAACTACTTAAGACTTATAAAACTTTCTATTTTAATCTAATATTAATTTTATAAGGGTTTCTTCCAGACATGTAGTAAAATAATGATTCCCAAATCCTTATAAATATTTCACTTTCAATAACCTAGGCACAATCTATCTAAGCTGTTTATTTTTTATATTTTTGTATAATATATAACAATTCTATGGAATTTGTTCATTTATATTCATTTATATTGAAAAAATCCTTTCAATTAGTTTATATTTAAATATTTTATGATATTATTATTCATTATTACAAACCCATTATGGTTTTTTAATAATAATGTGACATTAAATATTATCAGTCATGTCTTATAAGCAATTAAATTGGTAGAAACATCATTTTTATTCTGGGATGATATTTCTGATCATTTATTTGGTATATAAAAATTAATTTAATTAAAACATATTAAAAAACATATTTTATTAATATATCACACCAACTGATATAATTAACTTGGTGAATATATATTTCATAGTTAATAAAGAATATTTCCAACTATATTAAAGGGTGTTAACCTCATAATACATGTAAGAAAATTGACAATGAAAAATATTGATAATGTGTATAATCATTTCTTTTTTACAAATAATTCTATATTACTAGGAGATTGGAATATCAATTGTTCCATCTGGAACATAATGAGATGTATTTTTTGGCAACCATATTTGTGCATCTTACACATTTCCTTTGAAGATTTCAAAATATTGAAAATTATATGTAAATTGAATATGGATTGCATTTGATCATTAAAAATTTTCATTAGATATATAGGAGATACACTCTTTGAACTAAATAAAGGGTATTTGTATTCCCAATTAAAAAAATTAAATTAGTAACTAACTAATGAGGCTAACTCAACCATAGGTTTATGTGGGACCGAATTCAACCAAGCCCAATGTGATTTGTCCTTGGCTTGCCATTGGGTAGCTAAATAAGCATAAAACTCACGAAATGTGGGTGGGCCTATATATAGGGATTCTGGATCGTGATCCCTCATATTCCTACCCTCAAATTTCATACATTGAAATTACATCAGTTTTCCAAAATATATAATATGTTTTACAAACACATACCAGAAAACAGTGGTAGTTTAGTGCCTTTGGAATCATGGAAACACAAACAAATGGTTCATAAAACATCTACTTATTCTTTTACATATTTCTTCATAACTAACACCCCTTTTGGAATGTCAAACTAAATAAAATTCATCATATCATGGGAAACTTAAATATTAGAAGAAGGGAGCTTAGATTCCTAGTAAGGGTAAACATGGAATATATATTTGCATAATAAGAACATAAGGGTATGGAAACATGAGCATAAAATTTCAATATCATATATTTTATATCCAAATATAATATTTTTGTTTCATGTAATAGTTATTGGCAATTCAATTGACCAAATTCACAAAATAAAAAATAAAGAAATTTATCAACAAAATCTTAACATTTACATAAGAATGAAATTATGGAATACAAATGGATTTTTATCTATTTGAACATGTATAAGCAGTAGCAGGTTCACTCATTAAATTAATTATATGGAATAATTCCGTTAAATAAACCTATAGACCAAAAATCCTGGACCACGTAAAAAATTATGGACATGAAAACCATGTCCCCTTATTGGATTGTGAACATGAAATCTGGTTCACACATAATATATATACCTCCAAATTTATCCATCTTTACCCAATGAATGGTATAGAGATATAGGTACCACACATATCTTAATGAATTAATAAATTAATGTACTAATATATCATAAAAAATCCTATCATTTCTGATGAAATTAAATGGGTATCATAATCATTTAATCATATCACAACATATAGAAATGATAAATTTTTCATAATAATTTCATTAGAAGAATAACTCTTGAAAAGATGTTGATTTCATAAAAATCAAGACATCAAAATATTTAAAATTCAAATAAATAATGTGAATGTTTTTATTAAATTATAAAAAATTGTGTCATGTTATATTGGGTAGGATTTTGATAGATCCCATGGAACATTTCTTTTTCATTAAAAATAACTTTCTAAAATGTATATAATTTTCAAGAACCTTTTCATTGAACGTATAGATGAAAACATATAAAGGAATATTAAAAGAATAATAAAAACATTTTATCATGAATAAATATGATAGAATATAAAAAAATAAGAGCATTTTTTCAATGAAAATATGTTTGAAAACATATAGAGGAATCTACGAAAAAACAAAAATCTATAAAGATTGAAACATTTTTTAAAATTTTGTTTCATTGAAATTAATCATAAAAGATATATTTTAAAAACATCTTGTGAAAATAATATTTGATCATTTAAATGTGTCCCGTGCCACGTTGAAAAATATTAAATATAATCCCTATAAAATAATAGTATTCATGATGCTTAAAATATCATGAAAATAGGGATAATCATGATAGACAAATACTTGGTTAAGGATACCCATTCAACAATATAAAAAATAGAATCCTTTGCCTCATGAAATAATAAATATTATATGTATATGAAAATAATATAATATGATTGTTAGTACTCATAGTAGACATTCATGTGAGGTATATACACAACGTAGAAGAAACAAGTAGTGTATGAGGTATGTGTCTCGTATAAGTAATGGTGTGACAAAAATCCCTAAGCTTTTGTATAAATGCTTCTATACATGTCCAAAACACATTAATAGTGGTTATAAAAATATTATTAACTTATAATAGAATCATAATAATATTTATTATGTCATATATTATTCATTTCAGATATTATGTTTCCCATTTAATAGTAATTCCAAGGTAAGGTAATGTTTTCAGTAATAGATAATTTGATTAACGTACAGGTTTTCACTTTTTATTCATGATACCATTACATATATCATTATTTACTTTGTTATATAATTTAAAACATGATTTATATGTCATATATATTTAGAATATACATATATATAAATGATATATATATGAAATGGAATACACCATTCATGGAGATGGAAAGTTGTGCGCACTTATGAACACTATATCTGTTTTTTATCATATTGAATGAATGCATGTAAATTACATATATATATATATATAATCTATTATTATGTCATATATTTAATATTTATTAATTATGTACATTTATATTATCATACATTAAATGGTTGACATGGGGGATGAATCTCATCGCATTATGGAGATTGCATGTTGTACATATGCATAAGAGACTATATCATTCACTTAATAATAAAATGGTGAGGAATTAAGTGGAATATTAATTATATAAAGAAATATAATCATTTAATAATCATTTTTTTTATTTCCAAAATTATACACTTACAAGTAAATTTTTGGTGAAAAACATATTACACCACAACATGGTGACGGTAAGTCTTACATACTTACGCATTGTGATTTTATTTTTTATATTATAATTATAATATGGAATATGGTTTTCCATAATAATAGAAAAATATCATAATATATTTTATACTATAGTTATTACTTTATAATGGATAATCTCATGAAGAGGACGTAGAAGAAGGAATTTGTTTGAATGAATCAGTTCAGAATAATACATCTTCTTTGACGAGATCCCTTTAAATCTCTTCTTTAAGACATTAGTGTTGGTCAAATGAGAATATAATGACCTCTAGAATGTATTTATGAATTTGTTTTAGTTGAAATGGGATTGAATTAGATTATTTTGATTGCTTGATGTGAATTAAATAAGTGAGGGATGATGTGCCATATTTAATTAAGGTGAGGGGTACTTTCAGAATCTCAAAAATATTAATTTATAATAAAAAAAATTCCCATCCAAAAACAATGAAAATGTTATATTTTAGAATTTATGATGATATTCAGTGTACATATCATCAAACAATAAATTTTATAGGCATTTCTATTCAATATATACCTAATCATTTAAATTAAACCTTAGTTATTTTATTTTAAATTTCACCAAGGTATCAAATGCTTTAATAATAAAAGAGAGTAGTTTTTATTAATTTTAGGTCAATTAAAGAATATATTAAAAAACAAAAATATGTTGGAACATATAATAATTATTTAATATTTTTTTGTAAATTTTATGATTTTTAAATAATTTAAGGAAACATTATTTTGATAAAATATCAGTAGTGTCAATACTGACAATATTATTTTCTTGGATTATTTAATATATCAAGATAAGATGTTAACCAAGAACCAAATATTTTATTATATCCCTAAGAGGTCATGTTAATCTATGAAATTCATTTTATATATTAATTATCTAAAATTATATTTCATTTTGTATTTTAATAACATTATTTTGTTATTTAAATTAATAAAATAATTAGTTCATCAGTTTTGTGTAATTACCTAATATAATTATTTCAAAAAAAAATAAAAAATAAAAAAATTATTATGAAGATAAATTATATATATTATCAATAATACTCATATTATAATAACTATTTTCTAAAATACCACATTAAAAATGTTTTATTTACCAAAACATGAATGTGACAACATTAGCATTACATTAGATAAAATATTATAAGTTCCATACTCTTCGACATGTGGCTCCAAATGGTCAATAACATGACACATTTATTATTATGGTCGATATATAATTGAAAAATAATTTTTTCATAAGTGTTTTGGTCTTTTAATTTTCATTATCATTTTAATTAAAAATAGTTTTTTGATATTTCATCAATTAAATAATTTCTTCATGATCATTGTATAATAGTTTCTGTTAATTATTTATTTCCTAAAATATAAAAATAAAAAACAATGATGAAAAAATAATTTGATATTTCAAATGATTAGTTATAGTTGAATTTAACATCTATATAACCATATTTTAAAATTGATATAGTTATTAATATTTGGGTAAGAAAAATTTAACTTTTGTTTAAATAAAATATATTAAATTGTATAATCTCATCCAAGTGTATTTTAGAAGATAAAATTTAAACCCATAGATAATATAGGTCAAAACACACTAATACAATGATATTATAAAATCTTTTTGGGTAATTTTATAATATTATGTTTACCATTAATGACCCAATTTACCATTTTACTCTATAAATAAAAATTAATGAAGTTATGATTCATGATGCTCAAAAATAATAGAAATATATTTACATAATTTTCACCCACTTATTCTAATTATAGATTAATGTTTTTAAAATTCAAAAAAACAGATGTTTTATCATTTAATTTATAATGAATCCCAATGCCGAAATGAAAAAACGAGTTTTAAAAGTTAAAACATGCATAAGAGTGAATTTTTTTAACATATAAATTCTATGAAAAATTATTTATAATGACCTAAATTTATATTCACTAATAAAAATATAATATATTTATAATTTAAAACAATTCAATAATATAATTTCCCCATTAAAATTAATTCGATGAAACAAGTTGTTTATAATTAGTATTTATTACAATTTTACTATTCATCAACAAATTAATTTTATCAGAAAAATATTGCATATTCAACAAATGTAAATTTTTAAACCCTTATACAAATAAAAAGATTATTATTTTTCAATTATAATTCAAAAAGGACTCCAAAATTGAATTTAAATTTTCTCACCATTAAGTGGGGAAAAACTGCATTTTTTTATTAATTATTTTATATGGAAAATTAATTTTATTTCATTTATCACGTGTAACGAAAAATAAATATTAATTTTAAACATTATATTAAATATATTTAATATATTTATGATTAAAAAATCAATCAATATGGATTTTATTATTTTATAAACTCACTTATTTTAATTTAAATAGTTTTTTAGGAAAACAACATATATTATTTAAAAAGTGTTTTATTTTCATTTGTAATGAAATTATCACCAATGAGTTAATTGTATATAAATTTTCAAAGAACATTTTAATAATACAATTAATAATGTTCTTAATCACCAATAGAAAGAATGTTTATATGGTAACATAATAATATTTTGTTGGTCGTTTAAATATGGTCTTGCATGAAATGAAATCAATAAAAAGTTCATAAAAATTTGTGTAACCGAAGAAAATCATAGTAGTTCATTTAAAACGACATAATATGGTGTTGAGAGTATCATAATATTATTTTGGTGTAGCATACAACATAATAAAATAATGAAATTAAAAAATATATATCTAAAAAAACATTAGTTGTGAAACAACATGCATTCATACACCAAGCATGAAGATTAGTGGGAAAAAGTTCATAGTGGATGTGATGTGTTTGGTAAAGGTGATGAACCTGTTTCCAGCTCAATATAAAGAAATCTGTGAAATATCTTATATACTGAAGGTGAGGCATAATGATAATTTTATGTGGGACAACATTTTTTAATAGAAATCAGATCTGGACTGTCTGATCAGGCATCTTGCTGATCTTAGCTATAAACATTAATCCATACCTCAAAATTTCATATTAAATTGATCTCATTCGATGGTAATTTTGAACTCGGATGATCCCACCAAGAATTTTAACTCCATCTACAACCTCTCATGTGGATTGGTTCAAGATGGAAACATGAAGACGCAACTCACATGATCAATCAATATTCAACATCACCATCCCTCAAAACCTTCACTGATGGCCTTACAAGATCGAAGAAGCCGACATATGCCACCATGATGTCAAATTAAATATTCCATTATCCTTTTTGGTGAAATACCAATAGTATTTTGGAGCATGGAATAATCATACATTGATTAGTCAACAATGTGAAGAAAACTATTGATGTTTTTGTGAGCAATTTTCGACCCCAACACCATCCTATTTTGGTTTATTATCCATTCGAATAAAATCATATATTTGTAGATTACATGAAAAGATATACGGAGAATATAATAATTTCTTGATAAAATGAGATTATCAAGAGATGAACCCCCTACCGACTCGCTAGTGAAACACATCATCCGTCTCGTGGAAAGAAGCATCAAACTCTCTCTCTCTCTCACATCCTATATAAACAATATCATATCAATAAAAATCACACTCAATGGGGAAGGAGGATATATTTGGAAAATATGGAAGGTAGAATATTATTCACTGAAATACATCCTAGATAACTCCCATAGGTGGTCTCAAGATCCCAATATATTGATTTTTAATAATCAAGAGGTCTCACTACGAACAGACAGTCATGAACTTCCTAGTTCGGTCAGGATTTCATGAGATGATGTGATACCATTTTGGTATCATGACCTTTTTAGGTAGGGACTTTATCTATGAAGATAATCCTAGGGTGCTCCCTCCACATTTGTTCAAAAGATACCATGCCAGACCTTCTTTCAGATAGTATGATCATATGAGTAATGAAATCTCATATAGTGTGGAATTACATCAATACCTTGATAGAATTAGTGTAATTTTCTCATAGAATTTTCATATGACTCTTTATATTACTTCACCAATAATATAGTTCACTTTGACACCCATAGACTTCATGTGATTGGAGATGGGTTGTTACAGCTCAGGATACCCAATCACATCGATGATCCTAGATTCCTTTAATCATTCAATTTCAATGATGGTGTCTGAATGTATACAAGAATACATACCTAGTTCACATCCCCCTAATCCATCAGATAATCATTTGGAGACCATTCACACTTTTGGTGATCATGCAACAATGAAATTCATTAGTTTTGATTGGGAAATCACTTCCTTTCAATAAGGAGTTGAGAAGACACACTCTGTGTGTTGTGATAGAACCCATGCTCAGTCTCATGATGCATGGCTTGGGATGTCCACCATATGTATTCTCTATGATGTGTCTACCATCACCCATGCATGTAGAGGATTTGATACACATCCTCCATGTATGTCCACAACACCCCTCGTGAGAGTTGAATAAGGTCATATAGAATTAATGGTGGAGCTTCATATATCACCCTTTTGTGGATTTTTCCAAAAATAATACATCCTTGGCCAACATTAGAATTTTTGTATAGATCCTTCCATTCATAGTAATCCATCTATTAGGTACATATTGCCTATATCGACTTAAGGAATGATCTCATTACACATAACCATGTAAAATTTGAACAATTGAATGATCTGAAAATTATCCGTGAAACTCAGACTTGTGAATAGTTTAATGACACAAGATCCTAAGAGACCTCATGGGACTAAAAATTTCATTTTACAACTTTATAAATATTATATTGATCATGAGACATGCCAATGATGTGTCGGATTGATCTTGTGGAACCCCATTGACATGTCACCATTTTCATGTTATGAGACAAACAAAATAAAAATTTTGTAGGAAACAACCCTTAAACATGTATGTATTATCATGTGATAATCCAACAACAATGTCATATAAACCATGTGAATCAGCTTTGAATGATACATTTTGGTTGTGAGAATAAATCCAAGAAAATTCACTTTGATAATACGATGGTACATAGACATGCCTGCATGAACATATGATAGTCTAAAGTCATGTTAGGATGATCGTATGAAAGAACATGATCATGTCTACTACAATCATGTAAAAGACCCCATACATGACTTTGTTGGGTATGTGCCTCATATAAGACATGCCTACTTTAGCCATATGAAAACCCATTTAATGTTATTTGATTAGGTAGCCACCCAAGGTTGTTTCTGCAATATCATATTGGTTCCCAACATATCAAGAAGAAAATCAAGATATATTCAGCTTACATTCAATACATGTCTAAAAGAACTTCTAAGAAATGTCAACCTTATTAGTCTGATGCCCTTGGATGGGTCTACCACATCATGTCGGTTCCGCAATATATTAGGATGACAATCAATACATGTCTAGTATATAGTTGATACGTGAAAGGAAAACTCCTTATGACATGAACGCAATTCCTGGAATGAATATTTGGGCTCATTCCTAGTTTACCCTTGCATGGGAGCATTAGAAACCTCCCCCTTCCAAACCAGAAGTGTCATAGATGTGCTAGATTTAGGCAATCATATGACCCTATAAATGTGGTTCTCAAAATAAGACACCCCATGGTCATCACAGTATATATTTAATCCATCGAATGTTAATGAATGTGTATATGAATTGGGTACCTTCATACAATAATCCAACCCCAATCGCGATACATCAGTGTGTAAGCCCTAACCAATGGGGTTGCCTCAGTGCGTAAGCTCCAAATATTCAAAAAAGATATTATTCCCCTGATGAATATGGAATCCACCTTGGAATAAGACCATATCATTCATAAAATTTTAGGGGTCGTCATAGTCTCTCTGAGAATGATCATTCATTTTCTCTAATTAGTAGGTTAATGAATTAATTTAAAAAGTGAAATCATGTTCCCACCATAACTAGGATATACCGGATTCCATTATAAGGCCCGAGCTCTAATTGAAATCCACATCATTATAAGTCCATTCCCATTCCAATTATTCAAAACATATGAGATTAAGTACTCCAATAGGTTTTTAATTCTTCCACTTCCATTAAATGACTTGAAGAGGTGTAACATTCCATTTTTTTTCAAAATATAATTTCAATTTCATGTAACATAGTTTTATGTATGTATTTATAACTATCCATTAAACAAAATTTTGTTGCTTCTATCTTTTGAATTTTGAAAAAACAGTCATCTATAATTGTGTTCAGTATGTAATTTGGAGTGTGATGGAACCAACTTGTTTTTTTGGTGAATTGTAATATACCATTATGAAATTTAATATGAATAGTAATTAGACTCTAATGAATAGTAATTTTTTTATTATTTTATTTTCTTAAGACTTTAAATATAATGACATCCGGGTTAATTTTTTAATGTGATATAAAATTTGTTATAGATTTAAAATTGGTAATTTATGAATAAAGTATTATTTTAATTTAATATTAAATTATCAATATATAGAAAATTATTTTCAAAAAATAGTGTTCATTTCGTTATTTTACATGTCTTGAAATGGTAATAGATAATTTTTGGGATTTTTATGAAATTGTTGATTTTTTATAAATATTGAAATACAGAAAAATACCGTATATTCAAATTATCAATTAAATACACTATTTATGACATCCTAAGTGATGTAATACCACTTAGTTGGAAGTCAAATAAAATCATTAATATTTTTGTTCAAATTAATTTTGATTATTCATAGTCATGTGAAAAAATATTATAACAATTATTAAAATAATGAAAAATACATCCTCTTCTACACTATAAATACCACCATCATCGACCTCTTCCTCCCACACCTCTCAAACATTGATCCTTAACATTGTTCTACCCAATAATCCTACCAAGGCTCTTCCCAATGACTTATATGTTTTGTTCTCATCAAAAATCCAAAACCAAAGGCATTGAGGACGATCTCAAGGAGACGATATTAAGTGGTACGAATCTCCTTCATTTTCTTGTGTTTTCATTTAATTTCCTTTTAATTTCTTGTAATCTCATCCCCTACTCTTATCCAAGAGTATTGAATAATACAGAATCATGTATATTATGGATTTTAATGTGTTCATGGAAAATTACTCATCAATATTCTTCTCCTTTCCCTCTCATTAATGAAATTAAAACACCATTTGTGATGTGTTGATTTATCAACATCTTGGATGATGTGATTTCAATTTAATTTAATTTCTTCAAGACTGGTCATGAAAAAATTTATATGGTTGAACCAAATTAAAAATTATGTATTATATATTATATAAGGTTCTATAATCATTTTATACATGTTTTATTCATTTATAAAACAAATGAGTTCTTTATGATCGAAGAATCACCCAAATGACATAAACAAGTATCAATTATTTTTAAACATATGAATTATAATCATGTCAGAATTAAAATTGATAAATGGAATAATATATGGTTATGTAAATATTTATGTACCATTCCATTCCAATTATCGAGTTTCATTTCCAATCGACCGGAATATCAATCATGAACCGATCTTGGGAACCATGTAATGAACACACCCAAATCAATATAAAGAACAAAATAAATAAACTTAATCGGTGAAATGATGTAATTAAATATTAATATAACATATTTTAAAGATCAATAATTTTCTATAAGATATTAATAAAACACTTTTAACCCTTATAATAGAGGTTTAAATGATTTTTATGTAAGACAAACCTAAGGTAAGGGTGTTCTTAACATGATTTCCATTCATTGGGTTAAACTTCTACATCATTGTTTATAAGGTATTAATTTTTTTATTAGAATTTTTTATATTATGATGAATGATTTTTATTATTGTGTATATAAATATTTTATCCATTCTATTAGGTCACTCCTCAATATATGATATATATAGGGCTTTCCTTTTAAAATCTTCATTTAAAATTAAAATTTACAAAATTCAAAAACAATGTTTTTGCAAATTATTCATGTTGTATGATTATGTTATGGTTCTTGGAAATTTTTTATTATGAAGTTTTAGAACTATACTTCCCTTAATTTCTTTGGGTTTTTTATGCTGTAGGATGATCGTATGGGTACTCCGAGTGTAAGTACAATGATTACACAACATGTAAGGTAGCCTTGAATGTTTCAAATTATAAGGTAGATGAGATGGTTAAACGACTATATAAGTAATTCACCAAAATAATATTATGTTTCTATTTATGTTCTTATTCACTGTGTTGATCTAGCGTAATTCTCATGTTTCTCAAATTTAAGTATATATGGGAGACAAGTATGTCATTTCGAAATGATTTCATAGGTTACAAGTGTTCATGGATTAATGTGTCATTTCCTTCATTTTATACCCATTACTGATATTTTTATGCTCATCTAATGTTTTAAAATGATTTTCATAGGTTATAAGTATTTGTAATTCATTTAAGGTAGTGATGTTAAATCTTTGAAGAATTGTAAAAGAAATCAATTTTTATCTGAAAAGTTTTATATTTTGAAAGAAATGACTACTGTTTTTATATTATAAACTCTATATTAACGTGTAGTGTCATGCATGTGTTGTGTACCTTTTCTCATAATATCTGATCATTAAAATAATATCAAGGTTATATTAAGTGATTTATTTACTATATTTATGATTATGTAATGTAATAAGGTAGGGTCATTATAGTTAGTATCAGATGATGGTTCAGATAGCTTTAGGGGTTATGATGATGTTAATATAATACCATAGATTATTTTTACCCCATGATTAATTAGAAATGTTATAGTATTTAAATATTTCAATGTTTCTTCTACTGATATAGGTTTGTCTAGAATGGTTTTCCACAAAAGGAATAGGAAATTCGAATATGCAAGGCTATAACAGAACGATATCCTTCTGAATCAATATCCCGATATTGTTGGGATTGGAACATAGTAGTTTGTGATTGTAATGGATCAGCTAATGATTGAAATAAATAGTGGTTTTATCCATGTAAGGGAACTACTAGATGTTCCAGGATAGAACATGAATGTATTGGAAGATTTTATGAGACAACACCCTCTATCATTCAATAGATCTTAAGAGCTAGCATCAGTTGAAGTTTTGATTAATTCCCTTGAAATTATATTTGATGTTATGTGATGTTCAGAAAATCCAAATTTAATTCTTTCCATTTATCTTTTTGAATGTTAATCCGATCAGTGGTGGTCAATGGTTAAGAATATTAGGGACAGAGAGGATGTTGATGCTTAAGAGTGGGATGAATTTAAATGCCTTTTCCTTGATAAATATTTTCCTAATGTAGAGAAACATAGCATAAAGATGAAATTACTTTAATTGAAGAAAAATGTAGAGGATTCAGGGGTTGTGTATTAAGAAATCATCAACCGTCTAGAGAGGTATGCTCCAAATCTTACATTAGATCATGATAGAAAAATAAACAGCTTTTACTCAGGATTGAAGACATATTATCCAAGTAATTTGGCCTCCCGTGAATTCAAATGGTATGAGAAACTTGTCTGATGTGCTAAGAGGGTAGATATGGAGTTTGACGATGATCATGTGAATTTTGAAAAAAAAGAGAATAAGAGGTCCATATGGAATGTAATTTGTGAGAATTAACTAAAGAAATTTTATTTTAAGATAATAAAGATTCCAGTTTGGGAAAAGTGTGGAAAGAAGCACACTGAAAAATGTCTTACTAAAAATGGGAATTGTTTTCGATGTTGTAAGATTGGACATATGGCCTGATATTGAATTGAATATGATATTAAGACTCATCCTGATAAGAAAACTGTTAAATGTTTTAAATGTGGTGCGATGAGTCACTATGAATATGCCTACCCAAATATAGAACTGAATGATGCAAAGACGCTAGAATATAACAAGAAAGGTTTAGTAAGATCCTTTGTGACAACGTCGCTATATTACGGGCCATCCAATAATGTATTATTAGGTATTTTTTGTTTAATCATATTTTTTAAAAGTTTTGTTCGATATTGGGTCTATATATTCATTCATTTATGACAAATTTTTTATTCAATTGGAAATATCATGTCAAAAAATAAGTCCATAACATATTATTCAAACACTTGGGTGAAATATTATTGCAAAGAGGAATTATACGAATATTTATATTATTGAATGTGGAATTAATTTACGTTCAACCCTTGTTTTTTTTCCTTTTGTCCATTTTGATGTTATTCTATGAATTCATTGGCATTCTAATTATCACGCTATGATTGATTGTAGAGATAGAGAAGTTGTTTTTCGGAAAGAGTTTCATATGGAATATAATAACCATCCAATAAAATCGATAAAATGTCATGAGGATAATTAATTGTTGAATGATGGATCTGAAAGATAACATGCTCATATTATTGAAAATAAGGAAATTTTTTGGATTAATGAAGTGCATGTGGTAAAAGAACACCTTGATGTTTTTCTTACTGAGTTACCAAATGTCAAACCGGATCATGAATTCAGATTCATAATTGACTTTGTTCATGATGCTAATCCAATTTCAAAACCCCTATATCATATGTCTCCAATATAATTTCATGATTTGAAAAATTAGTTTTTGGATTTTCTAGACAAAGGATTAATTCATCCAAAAACTCATCAATGGGGTGCTCCGGAAAGTTATTTGGAGTCTGATGGAACCAAATATCTATGGGTTTTGATTTTTGAAAAACAATCATCTATAATTGTGTTAGTAAGTTATTTAGAGTATGATGGAACCAAATTTTTTTGTGTGAATATTAACATACACTTATGAATAGTAATATAACCCTAATTAATAATAAATTGTATTATTATTTCATTTTCATTAGGATTTAAGATACTGACATCTTGGTTTATATTTTAATTTCATATAAAATAATTTATAGAAACAAAATTGGTAATTTTTCAATTAAGTATAATTTTATTTAGTAATTAAATTAATTATATAAATAAAATTATTTTCATAAAATGAAGATTCTTATTGAATTCTGCATGGTAATAAATTTTTACAGTGAATTTTTGGAATTTTTTCCGATATTCGTGAATTTTTTATGAATAGTGAAATACGGTAAAATACCGTATATTCAAATTATAAGTAAAATACAATATTTATTTCATCATAAGTGATGTAAGACACCTTGGTGAGAAATTAAATGCCAATATTATTATTTGGGGTCACATTAATTATAAGAATTCATAGTCTTGAGAAAAAATTTAATAGTAATGATTATAATAATGAAATTTACATCTTCTCCTCCACTATAAATACCACCCTCAATCGCCTCTTCCTCCCACACCTCTAAAGCCATGAGATTTACCTATGTTCTACCCAATACTCCTCCCAAGGATTTTCCCAAGTCCTAGAGATTCTGGTCTCTTCAAATGGCCAAAACCAAAGGCCTTAAAGAGGATCTCAAGGAGAATAGATCAAGGGGTAATAATCGTCTTTCATTTTCATGTGTTTTCCTTTCATTTCAATTTATTTTATTATACTATCTTTGAATCCTCTTATCTAAGAGGAATGAAAGATATATAATATTATATATTTTGTATTTTCTCATGTTCATGGGAAATTACTCATCAATCAGCTTCTCCTCGCAAACTCATTCAAGAAATAAAAACATCATCTGTGTTGTGTTGACATAACGACATCGGTGACCAAGTGATTTCAATTACATTTACCTTCTTATAGTCTGGTAAAAAATATATTTATAATTTTGAATAATATAATATTTTGTTTATTATATCTTATATAATGGTATGGAATCATTTTATACAAGTGTTATTAATTTATAAAACAAATGAGTTCTTAATGATCGAAGACTCACCAAAATGACCTAAACAAATATCAATAATGTTTTATCATATGAATCATCCTCATTTCAGAACTCAAAATCATAAATGGAATAATTTATCTTTATGTAAATGTTTAAATACCATTCCATTCCAATTGTATATATTCCCTTCCTATTGACAAGAATATATATCTTATCTGATCATAGGAACCATGTAAACAACGCACCAAAAAATGAAAGGAAAAAAATAAAAACAATTAATGGGTGAAATGATGTAATGAAATGATCATATAAAGTATTATAAAAATAAATATGTTTGTATAAGATATTAATAGCACTCTTTTAACCATTATAAAATTCTTTTAATCATATTTGATGTAATAAAAACCTAAGTTAAGGCAATTCTTATCCTGATTCCATTCTTTGGGTTAACCATCTACATCCATGTATATGTGGTATTAAAATTGTTTTTTGTGATGAAATATTTTTATATTACGATGAATTATGAGTATTTAAAGTGTATATACATATTCCATCCACTCTATTAGGTCTCTATTTAATTATATGATATGTGTTAGGGACTTTTCTATTAAAATCCACTTTTAAAATTCAATTTTAAAAAATGAAAAAAAGGTTTTAATGAAATTATTCATGGTATATGATAGATTTATGGTTCTTGGACATATTTTATGAGGAAGGTTGCGACCTATATTTCTCTCCAATGCATTGGTTATGTGTGTATCCAAGGTTGGTCATATGGGTACTCAAAGTGAAACTGTGATGGTTGCACAAATTGTAATGTAGCGGTGAGGGTTACAAGTTATAAGGTAGCCGAGAGGGTTACAAGATTATATCTGTAGTTCTCAAATATACTTTTATGGTTCTATTTATATTATTTTGAATTTACTGGATATTTTTAAATTCTCATGTTTCACAAAGTTAGTATATTTGGGTATCTTGTATGACTTTTGGAAATGATTTTGTAATTACAAGTGTTCATGGATTTATGTGTTTTTTCCTTCTTTTTACAACCCTTACTGATATTTTTATTCTCGTAAAACGTTTTTAAATTATTTTAAATGTGTATAAGGACATTTATGTCAATGAAATAATCCAAGTTAAATGTTTTATGAATTATCAAATAAATCATGTTTTATTTGAAAAAAATATATTTTGGAAGAAATGAGTACTTTTTAATGGTATCCACTCTGTATTAATGTGTAATTTCATGAATGTGTTGTGTCGATTTTATCTAAACATATAAACATGAAATTATAGTCAATGTTAAAGGAAGTAATTTCTGTACAAATTCATGATTATGTAATGTAATAAAGCTGGGTCCATATAAGGTGACTCATACATGGGAATCAATTTAAGTATATGTCTTTCTTGGGCCTTGGAACACATCAAATACATCAGTGGGTTGGGTGATAAAATTAATTATGAAAAATATGATTCCCACCATATCCACAATAACCAGGATACCTTACCATGGTTTTATCCACATATCATATCCTCTATGATATGGGTGATCGTTCCCCTAAATGTTAACGGTTAAGTTGTAAGCCCCGTACATATACATACTCATGGATTATGTTTAATATAAAGCTCTCTCTAGTAACTCACACTAATAATGGATCACATGGGATAAGAGACCAATTGTTATTGTATCATAGCTTTGTTGAGATTTCCCATAGTTTGGAAAAATAAATAGAATATATGTTTGATTATAGTTAAACTGCTCTCACATGGCCATATTAATGAAGAAGAAATCGAGGGAAGTCTCATATGTATATGTCTAAAAATCCTGTATTAAAAATGATATGTAGTACTCTTCATTTAGGTCCATGAATGATATTCACATCATTACCAATTGCCATTAAACTACATGTATGGGTCGATTTATACGACCATAATCTAGGTCAAACAAACTATTTGGGTTTTGATACATATTTTCTCATGATGCATAGAATTACTCATAGAGGATCAATCCCATGTCCAGGAAACAAACCATATATATAGATATAAATGATCTGTAGAGTATTGGAACAAGAATATTGCCCTAAAAATAATTATTATATAATAGAGTGGTAGAGATCATGTAATATACATGCCATCATTCCCATCACTACATGATCACAATCAAGTCATTGACATGGGTGTAACTAGTCTTGTATTGTTGTTTTTGATGGATTTTACAAAAATAAACTAAATCTACAATAGATTACCATTAGATAAAATAATCCCTTTTAAAAGGGTTCGATGATTCTGACCTCTCATCCTCTCAATCATTGAATGTCCCCAACTGTAGTTTGGACAGAAAACCAAGATGACTACTAGCCTTGGGAAAATAGTTCTATACCCAGCTATGGATTAGGGAACCATTAGTATTTTTTTTGGAAAGACTTAAAAAATTGTGAAATTATTTCGAGTGACAGTGAAAAGCATTAAAACCCCCTACAATAAAACAATCAAATGATTTCCATTCCATGCCTTGAAATCCAATGATATAAATGGTGAACCCAATGTGAAATATTTAAATGATGTCATATCCATCATGATTTAGAAATTATATATATCCTATTTAATCTCAAGAAATTTCATGTTATTTTCATTGAAAAACCAGTGAACCCAACTTATTTCTTTTATCCACACTAAAAGATGAGTAAATTTTAACGACTACCTATTAATCATTTAACTATGAATTTTTTTGATCGAATGTGTAATTTTATAAATGAAAATTCAAGAATATGTGGTCTTGTTTCTTCTCCAGGACTTCAATAATTCTCAAAATTGAAATGAAAACATCAAATGAGCCAAATGTTCCTGATATCTCTGCGAAAGTTCCGTTGATATGGAGGCCCCATCGTAAATTTTCACCAACAAACAACTTTTCTTATCAATTGAAAAATGTCTTGGGATGAGAATAATATATCAAAAGATCCATAATGACTCTTTAATTGGATCATGAAACTCATAGGATTTAAATTCCAAATTACCATATTTTTTAAATAAGACAAAGGAGAAGATGATTTGATTAATATCACATTAAACTACTTTGGTGGCCTATGGAAAGAAAAAAATAGTGCAGACCATTCCAACATCAGGGATGTGGATGGGAAAAATCATCATATCATATCCATTACTAAAGATATTATAGTGTGGTCCCCCATCCATTCTATTCATCATCAATGATATATGACATTGACTACCCACGGAGCTAAAGATGATGTTCGTTCTACACCAAATGAAAATCTGGAGGCACCCAACAGGATAGCCCAAAAGTTGTATCCAAATAATGAATCTCCAAAAATTTATTATATCCCTGACCTCACAAATATGTATGAGGCCCATTAGTGTATCCTAATTGTGTCTTGGAATCAATACCAACTCATCTCTATCCAAGAGCTTCTGGATTTATCATTTCTAGCCTTGGATCCAATGTAATCCAATGTGACATCGTATCCCTTATGGCTACAATAATTTTTATCACATATTGCCCTAGGATAATATCTATTATGGGAAACAACCCCAAAAAATAGTAGCATAGTCACAGAACACTAAAACAACAGTATGGACACCGACAACTCAAATGGTCTCATGGAAACCAAACCCTAAAACAATATTCTAGGAACCAACCCATCATGTGGTCCCATGGGATCTAACCCCTCAAATGGTATCATGGACACCAACCCCTCAATTAGTACAATGGTCACCGACCTCTAAAACTATATATATGGAACCGAAACATAAAATGAGCTTCTCCATCAAGGAGGGACACCGTCCTTATTCTATCTCAATTAATATGATCATTTAGATCCAAATATTCCTCATTAGATTCGAATAATAATACTTGATAAGAGTACAATAATTACTTCATGCAGTCATCTAATATATAGTAGGTTAGAATGTTTTGTGTTGTCGACATTGGTACAGGATGGATCACATCTACTAGAGGTGATACCAAACATGTTTTTATTTTGAATTCTATGTAATATAGATTATATGTACACTGGAAGAAAAGCATTCTATCTTTGGGATTCACATAGAATCTCCCATCATCATCCACTCACCCATCTGCCAATTAAATAAAGGGTGTATTCAGGGATCCCACTAGGAATCCCCTTGAGGATTATAATGCAACTTTTTCAGAATAACAGACAGCTCCAATCCAACATTAGAATATGGATCATTGGGAGCTAATTGTGGGAATTATTCTAATATCATTATCATGGGATGATGTTTCCATATCTTCTTATGAAATCATGCCTTGTTGTGAATTGACCCAACCCACATGGTTGGGAGAATTTTCATATTTTTCATCCCATCTTCAAGAACAACAAGAATATTGTTCCACCAGACCCCTGTCCATAGGGATGTAAGAATTTTTATATTTTCCATCTAATCATTGAAGATATTATAAAACCCCCCTGACCTTAGATGTCGCCAAAAACCATCAGGATATATAGGACCATTAAATCAATGAAAATAATCTACATCATCCAAGACCCCAATAGTTTTAGAACCTATCCTACCAATAATGATTTGGACTCTTTACCCTAGACTGTAGATTCATCCATACACCCATACAAATTGTCAAAAATAACATGTAGTAGAAGAAACCTGGTCACTCATCTCTTAAATATTTGAAAAAAATTATATTTATTCTAAGAGAAACATATTAATTGATATTTCAAATTTTCCATGTAGAATGGTTTGATAGAGTTCTTGACAATGAGAATGTCGTGTGTTGTATGGATGGTAGACCATGATAATTATTTCTCTACTATCAATGTATATGTAATATAATATAATATTTCATTCCCTATAAAGTCCAGATTCAGGTACATATGTACATTAGGATATTGGAACCACTTACTGCTAAATCACTACTCCAGTTATTTGACCACTTTATGCTGGGTGCATTGATTTTGAAATAGGGCATGGGCCACCTACCTCCTAGAGAAAGATGACTATCATTCAATAAAATATTCAACATAACCTATTTCATCTCAAAAAATCATTTATATATGTACTTTTACTATACTATGTATTATAGTTTGACAAAACTCTCAATAATGTGGATGTCTAATGAAGAAGTATTGATAGGCGATGATAACTATTTTCACAAACATCGACATCTCAGGCACACAATAGAAATCTACTTTGACATTAAGGATCTGTTAGAGGAATTTTCATCGACCATATTGATAGATTTGATGGATCCATAACCTCATTAAATATTTGTAATGGTTGTCTATGAGCCTTCAGATGAGTAACTCTCATGAGAAGTTATTCATGTGTATACCTTACAACATGACATTAAAAATATATGGTCATAGTCCTTAACATAAGACGTTAAACATCGAGGACATAGTCCATATAAAAATACATTAAAATACATAAATGATGTCCTTAACACAAGACATTAAAGTAAATGGATGTCATTCTAACAGAAAGACATTGAAATTCATGTATCATGTCCTCACCTCATGATATAAAAACTACATGGAAGACATCCTAACCATAAGATGTTAAACTACATGTTACATATCCTTACAGCATGATGTTAAAATGAACTATTCTCCCAGAACTATGTATGGCTTTATTCTCATCATAATGATACACATAAGGATTCCCAGATTAAAAATCCTTTCATAGACACCCATACTCACATCCAAACCACATGATGAAAAATTTCACAAATCACATCATAGTCACATGGTGATAAACTGTAAAATATATAAATCTTTAGGAAATATTATCAGCAACAGATGGAATGGTTATTATACCACATGATTACAACAACCCCTTTGGGACCTATAAAAACACATATTTCATAAAACAATTTAACATGAATTGAAGTAAGAGACCAACGGTGGATGATGATATAAAGATTACAACTCCCAATGGATTAGTGTACCACCCCTGGGTGCCACTAAAGTATGCTCAATAATAACAATGTTATAGCCAAATGTTTGGTTGAACAATAAAGTTAAATCCTAGAATTTTGATCCCATCATGTACTTAGTATCATTTTAATACATTATAAGCTCTGATATCACTAAGCGATTACTGGGATAGAAAGGGACGGTTATATCTCTTTTAATATCCCCCCTCATCAAAATACTTACAATGATGTACCCATAATTGTAGTTTCACATGAGAATTCATCCATGGACTCCAAAACAAATGTGGAGGAAGAAATTCATTGTAATTCTACTCAATCATCTAATGAAGTTATCCCCATAATGATAGATGAGCTCTGATAGATAATTCAGGGAACAAAATAAGACCCAAAGCCCAATAAGATTAGTTCTATCATTGCCCATTAAGAATAATATATTTATATTCCATTTCTAGGGAAACATCTATATGTGTTCACTTGGAACAATACTAAAATTCTCAAACAAAGTCAAGATACGGGTATACACCATCTCAACCAACACAATAAGAATCAAGGCTTCAAACATGCTGGAAAGAGCACGCAAATCTCATGTTAAAAGGAAATATAAAATAATATCTAGTACTTGTTTCACCCATGGATTATAATGCATTTGGTGTTAGGGTTTCCACTCATAATATTTGTAGACTCTATAGAGTGCTCAATAGAAACTATACATACCTAGAAAAATGATGTGGTGTGTGAGAATATTCACTACTACCATAGTTGGATGATGCAAGCACCAAAATATCTATCTAGTCTACTTTATTGATTAACTATAATGTCAATGAATTAATTTTAGTGAAAGGATAATCACTAGTATACATCCTTGCATCACATCCTATTGCGTAATATACACCAAATGATACTGATATATCAAAATATGGGGTCTACTATGTCAATGAAACACCCTAGACATGGGTGATTTACTTTGATTGTGCCTCCCATAGTACTGTCTGTATAAGAATTAAAATCCCTAAGATCAATCGGGTTGGTCTAGAGATTGTATCTATCTCTCTAAAGAATTCAGTTTTTTCAGACTATTTATCACTATATTTAGTCAATAAATACAATGAGGATGAATATCAATCCTATATCATTGTGTTAGAACTATCCCTACAGTTACACATAAATTACCTGAACATTGAAGGGGACATGAAGTCAGTGATAGAGAAAATCATTGGAAAATATTCCATCAAATAGGTGGAATTTTCACACCCATTATCTATGTTAGGGTAATTATGAAAATCTACCTTTCAATACCACATTGAATCATGTTTCCCTATCATATAATGGCCATGATTATATACTGGATAATGAATCCACCATCTTGGATGATATTAATTTGGAAGACCCAATCTTTTGTATCACAAATCGAAAAGGGGATGTGAATCAACATCAGAGTAAGACACATCGTTATCTAAACCACCTGGCATTAATATTTATATAGATAATCCTTTCAATATGACGTTAAACTATATGATGTTCTTCCTAAAAACTAGATGTAAAACTTGATTAAGAAAAATTGTATTGATTATTCCTAAACATATGACGTTAAACTATTTGTTGGTCATCCTAACCCCGTGATTTTAAACTATACAATGTTATTCCAAACCACGTGCTGAAATATTTTACTTAGTGTGTCAAAACCACATGACATCAAAATGTAAATACTTTTTCCTTAAAATATAAATGTAAACTATATGTAGTCCTTCCGAACCACATAATGTTAAACAATATGAAGATCATCTTATGACATGAAATTATAAAGTACGTAGTTATGCCTAACCACATAAAGTAAAGCTATACAAAGTTTTTCTTAACCAAATGATGTTAAATAGTATAGATTTCTTCCTAACCACAAGATGTTATATTTTACGGAGTTAATCCTTTCCATGGGCTGTTTAATTGAACTATTCCTCATGAAGTACATATGTATTAATTAATATCATCACAAGATACATAGTGAAACAAAAACCTCTATTCTTTGGCCCATCAATAGGATTACGATTATTTTATGATGGGTGATCCAATTTATTTACTGTGTGACATTTAACTGAAAGGAATATTTCCTTTCGATAAAAATGTAAAACTATGTGGATCCATATGATCTACCTTTATTAATTTTGAGTCACCCACATCCATAACTCCTGATGTTAAACAAAATAGCTTGTCTAGAACTATTTAAGGCTTGATTCTCATTTCTTGGTGATATACATTGAGAATACTTGGTCCTATATCTTGTTCCATCCCTCACACAATACGAAAATACCATGTTATACCCCCATATTTCACATCATTGTGAGGGAAACCCTTTATAATCCATGTTTCTCAGAATGATAATGCATCCCCAGAATATAGGAATTATAATAAGGCCTTACCCTTAGAATAAATGCATGAAAGTGCCTGAACAGTCCTTCAGGATTCAGAATGAAAGACCATAAAAGGGGTACCATGTGTTTTTGCCTCATGTTTCTAAACCGCATGGTTCATCAAGAACAATGTGTATTATGATTATCATTTTTATGATATACATACTAATGAACATACATCCATCCATGGATCCTGCTGCAAAATCACCACATTTTCACACCTTCCATATACTAGTCATTTCTGCATGATGATAATCTAATCAGTTTGTTATGAACAATGCGTGGATTGATTCAAGTAATCAAAAGACATGTAGGGATGTATGATTCTCAAATATTAAACTCATATACCACTAAAAATGGAAATAACACCACCTAACTATATAGTACAAACTGATTAAGAGAGGGTTCCTTGTTCAATAACTATGTGTGACATAATTCCTACCCCCACAGGGTATAGAACGATGCCTGGATTTTCCACACTAATCCCAGTCACAGAAACTAAATATAAGTATTATCCAAAATCTTTTCATAAGGGTCAGGAATATGTTGGGTGCTCCCAATAATTTTATTGGATATATATTGAAACCAATAATTATATTCAATGTCTAAGATGTAGTACCACCATCTCACATCGGTGGATCCACATCCTCACCTGATGATGTTAAACTACATATATCTTATGATATTTGTGTGGGTTGATTCACATTATCATGATACATGTAGTGATTCCCTAACATCCACCCATGGGATAGAACATCAAATTCATATCCTTTCACATAGGTCTTCATATCCTTACCACATGATGATAAACTACTTGGGAATACATCCTTACTAGATGACATTAAACTGAAAGGAAAACCTCTTTTCCACATGGATTTGAAACTAAATGAAGAATGTCCCCACTAAATAAAGAAAAACTGTGTAAATCATTGCTCATTTCTCATTCCGTATCAATGAACCATAATAGAAAAACCTCAATCAATTGGATAACGATGTGTATCCACCATATATCAAATGAACTAGCATCAATACAACACACTTGGATTCATTAGTATCACGACTCCCCACAATCCTTTCATTATCCATGAAACAGAAAAAAGAAATCCCTTTTTTGACCATTATATTAACACATATTGTATTTAGACCCACCAACCAGTGACATCATGGTCGGATATAAAAAACATTCTAATTCTTGTGAGCCAGATGTCATAGAGGTAGAACCAAATTGCTTATCATGTTTTGGGACAAACATAGTTTGACAATACCATATCCATAATAATGATATGAGGAACTTGATGCATGATTCATAGCATTTACATCACCCTTTTTTAATGCTGTTTGAGTACTATTGACCTTGTGTATCCTTATTAAGATCTTGTGTAACATCTCCCACATTAGGTCCACATGATTCACGTCCTTAAACTACCTGCACATTGGTCAAATTTTATTGACCATAATCTCTAGCCTATAATGTTCTAGATTGATAGACCTTATACATCCAATTAATGTGACACGAATCATATCATGTTGAAAACCCTTATGGGAATCCTAAGAAATATTCGAGTCTTTGAGAGCTAAAATCTTATCACTATAATTTAAGAAAATGATTAGGCACAAACATATAAGGAATAAATATCATAGTATTCACATTTTGGCCCAATAAAAATCAAACATAGAGTCACTAGACATTCTGTTCTAGGAAATTATTAGAGTAATGATTTTTCACATCTTCTCCCCATGAGAATATATTCACAAGGTGGTGAAAAAACATTTTGGGAGGTCTAACAATTCTTAGATATTATGTTTTCTATAAACTATAATCATGAATTTGATGTATGAGATAATGAATCATCCCTATAAGAAACTAGTTACATAGAATTTATTTATCAGAAAAGCCACCAGATCATAGGAATTCCCTTTTAGATCTAGTGGTTATCATCATTAAAATTTTTGAAAGTAGATGCTCATTTGACTTATTCTTGTCAATATTCACTCCCCAACATTTTCCCCAATATTCTTAAGACATGATTTAAAATTCACATAACTTGATTATTATAGTGGGTTTGACCTCCTCGATATCATGTCAACAAGTTTTTTACCCTCTCCCAAGGCTATAATGTAGTACTCCTTTCTCAAACCTTTTTATTTCCCAAACCTCATTATTCAAAACAACATGGCATAGAGCTTGATATTAACATTAAGAGATAAATTTTCCAAATCTGAAAAAGACCTTATTAGACAGATATAATTTAATACCTAACTTCATCATCTATAATATTGAGTCATCAAAAATTATTCATTACCCTCGAAGAGTATGTGTGATCATATTTTTGTGGCCATGTTATAGACGTAGAAGGTATTCGACCCACAGTCTAAATGAATCTCCACCTTTTAAGAAGGGGATTTTGAACCTATGGGCCCCGAAGGCACTGAGGTAGAACATAACACCGCATAGTTTTAAGGATCATACCTAGAATGTCTACCCCATTCCAATGAAAGTTTCTTGAGATTTTAGATTGTTACTTAAATTTCCCACATTATAACTGTCTTGGTGGGCATAGTTTCCCATGTATTTTTCCCTCAACCCAATTTTCCTTCCATAAATATTCCATATTCCATAGAAAATAGAGAAAATAAGTTTTTCATGGCCATTTTATTGATGCATATGGGAATTATCCCACTGAACGAAGGCATTTACTCATTTTAATAAAGTAACTCCAATCCTTATTATTCCTAGAAACACCATTGTAGAAATCAACACCCCATTGAGTTTTGATTCATATCCGGACTTCTATATCCAAAAAAATGGTCCAAGCTCAAAGTCCATAAATTATATAAAACCAACGGTCCAACCCCAAAAACCCTAAATTAAGGAACACCAATGGTCGATGCTAAAAGACCCAAAATTATAGCACAACTAACTTCCAAGATAAAATTCCCTAAATTTAAACACACTAAAGGTCTAAGCTCAAAGGCCATAAATTAAAACATAATAATTCTCCATGATCAATGACCCAATGTTATTATACAGTAATGGTCTAGGATCAAATTTCCTAAATTATAGAACAACTATATTTGAGTGTGGAGGACCTTAAAATAGAACAATACATGATACTCATGAAGATGAATACCTGATAAGGGTATCCTTGAATTTTTTTTGACACTCCTCTCACTTGAAATGTCTTTTTGTGATCTATGAAATATTGAGAATCTATAATATATAATAGGCCTTGAATTAGTATATTATGAAATACATTAACATGGATTATTAATAAATTTACATGCCCATGAATGCTAATTCTTCTCCCATATCAATCATTTCTAAATGATATGGTTACAAAAAATAAAAGGATACAATGTTTGTGGGCCCCATTTTATATACATAGAAAAAAAAATTTATACCCTCTATGTCCCATGTCATAAGAAACTATAAGTTCATTTGTGAAGGATACCATGTTCAAATTTTCATTGAAAATCATATGATCTCAAGACTATAATAGAAGGTTCGTGAATGAATAATATAATGTCGGTGGGAATTCCAAAAAATTCCTAAAATAGTAACCTATTGAAAGTAACACACTCAAATACCGTAAATGAAATCTATTTAGTGTTGTATATAATTCATGGGAATCATGCATGATCTAATCAATATCTCCATGGAAACATGGATCATTACCTAGGATTTCATCCCAAAATATTGATATTTCCCTTCCAGCATATGAGCTTGATCTATAGAAGAAAATTAATTGTAGAATTCATTATTGATGAAACTATATTTCCTATGCATGAGTTTGATGTTCAATGTGGTGTATTTTAGAAATACGGGTATCCTGATTCCAATCCCCATGGGACACACATATACATGCATGTTCTTTACATTGGATCCATCCATAAGTTCCATTTCATCAAATTGATGTTCCATTTAGGGATTCATACACATTCCAATTTCATGGTATCCATTCCCCAAGTCAAACATAATTCCAATATTTTATTCAATTGATAATTTGAGGGAAGATGATTCAACGCCATACCACTAGAGATCTCCTCATACATACTCATTATATATCCTGTAAGGATGATCATTATTAGGGAACATCAGATAATTAGAAAAGTAGAAAAGTGATATGCATTTACCTTAAAATCAGATTCTTTTCATTTTTGTTGAATCTCATTAGGGGGCATTTTTTTGTATCCTTATTTTTTCATCACACACATTTCCACATAATATTTCAAATGTTTAATAATTATATGGATATATAATATGGATTGTATGATATCCATAAAAAGTGGACATGGATAGAGAAGGGATACACTATTGGACATAGTTACGGTGTTTTTATTATTCACATTGCTAAAACTAATTTCCATACACTAACCATTCAATCGAACTAATCCACAACCTAGTGTGATACCGGTGTCAGCCACACCCAATGAAAATTAGTAAGGGCCAGCTAGTTGCAAGATAAGGAACCATTGATCCCACAACATGTGGATGAGGCCTACGTATAGGTCCCATTATTCATGAGACCATGGGAGAAAAATATGAATATTTAAGACCAGTATTCTAAATCCTAGAGTGGAGGTGATTTATATGGTATGTGTGCTGACCCCATTACTAATTTGCATGAGTAAATGCCGCAAAATAGATTTTATACTAGAGGGGAGGCATAATGATATTTTGATGTGGGATAAAAGTTTTCCCGAAAATTGGATTTGGACTGTATGATCACACTCCCATTGATATCAAGAATTTTCTTCAATTTAGCACCTCATGAGTTCAAATTAAACCCCTATGGTGCTTTTGTAATTTAAAACACGACAAATATCGCACAACGCATGACCTCCATATTCATCCTCCAACACCAACTATTTCTAGATGGAATCTTCAAGACACTTCTTGGATGATCAATAATTTTTCAACATTACCATCCCTCTGACCCTTTTCCAATAGTCATGAATGTCAGGGGAAAGCAATAAATCACACCACAATCTCCAATAAATGACTCTAGAATAAAATCATGATAACTCATGCCCATGATTGGGATTATCGCATGATAAATCATTTGTCATGAAACCGAATGGAAGACAACTAAGGAATTTTTCATGACTGATTTACTAAAACAACCCTTTCTCCCTTCAGTTTATTTTCCATTCACATTAACTCATAATTTTTTGGATCAGGTGACCCATATAAGGAAGACAAAGGAATCACATGACCTGATGAAATGATATTTCAATGTCACCTACACCACCTTAGTGATGAAACTTGACATCCATCTGATTGAAAGAGTCATAAAACTCAACCACGTGCAACCTATGAAAATTAGATACCTTGATATACAAACATGTTCAAATGGGAATGATCATATCTCTAGAACAAAATGAATTTCGAACTAAAAATGATGACAATAGTCCTAGCCAACTCTCTCAGTTGATCTAAAGATATCAAGATATGGATATTTGTTGATTAAGAATCCACATTATTAATTTAACATTATGAGACACCTGGTTTAGGCTATGATTTCATCTAATCACAGGATACTCCATTAGGTTCTCAAAATTGTCATGTGGGGTCTTCTTCCCTGTAGATATCCCCAATGTGCACCCCCCACATTTGTTCTGGAGGCCCCATGAAGGTCCATCTTTCATGTATTTCAATGAGATGATTAATATAATCTCATGCAATATGATATGCCCTATAGCTCACGATTCCAATAGTTCCTTTGTATTCTAGTTTTTGTAGATGACTTTAGATATAGCCTCTTTAATCAGAGAGTTAATCTCGATCCCCTTTAGGCATCATGTTATTGTAGATTGGTTGTTGTGGTATGGTTGAATGAATAACATGTATTTTCCTTGATCATATTACTTTGATGAGGTGATTTTCATGATGGTGTCTACATTTATAAAAGAATGAATCCCCAATGAACATCTACAGAATCCATCGAACGATCATTTGGAGAAACAAAATAATGATATAGTGATAATGTGACCATGCAGTGCATAGGTGAAAATTGGAAAAGAACATCCTTTCCATGAAGAGTTAAGAAGCTACACTCCAAGTCTCATGATGTAACCACTACTTTGTCTCATGGTATAGGGCCTGAAATTTTCACCCCTCCTCTTTACAATGCAGTGTCTACCTTCACCCATGCATGAAGTGTATTTGACACATTGCCCCCATGCATGACCATAACACCCATAATGAGACTTCATTAAGGTCATGTGGCATGAATGATGTAGCTTCATGTATCTCCCTTATGTGGATTTTCCTACCTTGAACATGACCTTGACCCATTGGAAAATTCATGGATAGATCCTTCCATGTCCATGAATCCCTTTACCTAGGTGAATATTTATTATATGGATGCATGATCCATTGTTTACTTACACATGAAAAAATTGAACAAATAGAAAAACCTGAAAAGGATGAAAGACGTCACTGTGAGAATGGTTTGAGGACATAAGATCACAAGGGTTCTCATGGGACATGACAGTTCATTAGGAAGCTCTATAAATATAAATTTTATAATGATACATGTAAGTGATGAATCAAATTTATCTTGTAGTAGAATGTTGATAAGTTTCCATTATCATGTGATGAGAAAAGGGTAAGCCAAATTGATAAAGAGACAACCCCTTGACATATCTGTGTTGTCAGATGACAACCCCAGTACAAAGTCATATTGATCATTTTAGTAAACAAGGCATTTTACACATTTGGTATTGTGAATACATTCTATACAATGGACATTGATTAATAGATTCTCCATAGACATATATTCATGAGCATGCTATGGTCCAAAATAATTTTTTGATAATCATGTAATATCTCATGTTCATGTCTACTCTATTCATGCCCAAGACCCTAGACATTACTTCTATGGTTTTGTGATGAACCTAAGATAATTCTAATTCACCATTATTAATTTACACGGTATGTTCATTTATTGGGGAACCACTCTTAGATGTATATACAATATTAGATTTTCTTCCGAAGATATCAGGTAGACAATCATGATATATCCAGTTGATTGACAAGACATGTCAAACAAATCTATTATGACATATATACTCATCTGGAAGACAATAGTGAATGTGTCTACCTCTCTAATTTGGTGCCCCCAACATACTGGGTAGATGATCATGAAATGTCTAGAAGTCATCCAGAATATGTCATGAAAATAACTTATGACATGAACACTTTTTCTGATAGGAGTATTTGGGGTCATGCCTTGTGGACCCCAACCTAGAAACATTGGGCACAACAATTTTACAAGGGTTGTTTCACTAATGATCCAAGGTCATGCATTCATATGGCCCTACCAATGAAAAACACTTAGATGGATCTCTTGTGATCATCACCTTCTCTATTTAATCCATCAAATGATAAACGATGAGTATACCAATCTGGTAACATTAGAGAGCAATCCCCAACCAATCGGAATGCCTCAAATTTTAATACATGGCCAATCAGGTAACCTTAATGCATAAGCCGCAATTATTGACATAATATAATATTCCCTAGATCAATTGTGAATCAACAATGGTACAATCACCTTGAATTCTTAATGTCTGAGGGGTTATCATATTTTCATCGAGAATGATCATACCCCTTACCAAATCTGTGGGTTATGGGGTTATTGAACTATGAGAACAATGAATCCCTTTATAACCATGATACGTAGGATTCCTTTCTAACACCAGATCTCTAAGGGGCATCAATATTGATGTGAGTTCCATCCCCTTAAAATTACTCTTAATATATGGGATTAAATACTATAATAGGTAGTAAATTATTCCTCATCCATAAATATATGTGAATATGACACATAAAAAATAATAATTATATGTATATGTCCTAATTGTTTCTTCAACAACTCAAATCTATCTGCGGGACGATGGATGAACTAAACTAAAAAAACTCTAATTCCATGTAATATCCCAAAATTTTATAGAGTTATCTTTGGTACTGTTTCAGGTACACATTTTTTACGTAAGTAACATTGAAGGGAGTTGTTAATTGGGGTTAGTTTGGGTGAATTATATGATAATATTAGAGAAAAAAGGTTGTGCACAGTTGGTGAACGATTCATACAATCTATGCGCCATCCTAGAAGAAACCATGGGATATATATTCTTTGAGGTAGTTGATTCAAGATGATTTATTTCTAGTTTGACTGCCCATGTGAGGTGGCCCTGTGATGTTTCCCTTGATGAATTGGCTAAATCAAGATTAGTGCATGATTTGTATGACCTTGCTACTAGAACATGTGAGGGAAGACCGTGTGATCTTAAAATTTTGGATCTCAATTGTTTTCAACATTTAATGATTCTTTCCACCTCCTATGAAACCCTAACATGGGATTCTACTTTCCTCTTGATAAAATAGGGATCCCCTATTGACCAGGACAGATTCCATTTCCTTACAAACATTTTTCATTCAGATGAAAAGTCTTAATTGATGATCTTTTATTTTCCCAGTAATTTGATTTCATTCAAATACTTATCCAATTCATTATTCTATCATTCCATTATCATTTCATGGATTATATCCTACACATCGTTGGATCTGAACTTATTTGTTATGATCTAGATCTATGATTGAGGATCTATATCTACATTTATGATATTTTGATGTGTTTGATCTATATTTCAATTTAGGGATTTATATCTAAAAGACTTATAATCATTTCTTTTTTGCTCATATTTTGGGACATCCCATGGAAACAAATCTGTCAAAAAATTGATTTGGGTTGTCTAAATAGAATCACATAGTCATGAATTTTTTATGTATTATCATGATTTACGAATAGCTATCATCCATTAGAATTTTTTTTCCATGAATTGGGTTTATTATATTTTGAAAAATTTATTTATCGTTGCCTAGTAGAAATATGTGATTTATGGAAGAACTAATAATGAGACTAAGGGGATGACCAATTAGAAAATTAATTTGGGGAAGTCGATTATAGGAGGTAGGGGTTGTAATCAAGGTAACTAATTGGGGCGTTAATTATGGGATATTGATATGGCTATGTTGAGAAAATTAATTGTAGGATAATTATGATACTTTGATTATATGATCTATATAAATAATTGTTGGACTAATTATGAAAAGATGAATTTAGAATGTGATAATTAATTCTGGAATATAAATTGTTATATTGATTAAATAATTAATGAATTAATTAAATGTTTAAAATAATTTCGTTAAATGTTTTGTTAACTAATGGATTTTATGTATTTAACTAATTATAAAATTAGTAATGGAATTGATGTGAATAAATGATTGGTTAATTAATTATGTGTTTAGTAATGGGAACATGTTCATTCTAATTGAGATGTACAAATGGTAACATAGTCATCACACATATTAGCAAGAGAATGTGATCATGCTCATTATAATGGGAAGTATACGTGGAAACATGGTAATTATACTTATGATTAAAGAGAATGGTTACGAAGTAATTATATTTATGGGTAAGCATGGTAAAATGGTCATATTACTTATGTTTATGATTTTGGTACCAAAGAATTGGTACTTATAAATATGAAATTAATGAATGGATATAATGGCAGTCTGAGTTATGACTTCATAAGAGAGTATAAAAACATCATAATGAGTCAAATTAGGTATTGAGATATAATTCAACCGTGAATACTTTATGTATTGGAATGAAGTAGATATTAATAAATTATATTTTCTATGTAATAATTTGGTATCTGGTTTGATATAAAGATAATATTTATGTATGGGTCTCCTTGGGAACCCTTGAGTTAATGTGGTTAGATATGAATATATGTGAATTTAAACACTGGTTATTTATGAATTGTAATATTTTATTATAGAAATACATAAATTGAATTTTGAATAGAATTGTTTTAGACACCTTTGGTGGTGGCCATCTATGTTCTACTCACTCCCTCTTTGGATGGCCTGATCGGTACCCAAATATATAATATTGTTGCATGACTAGATATGGGGATATGCACTGGGATAGATTGCTGATTGGGGATAGAAATTTTGGGAGGGAATTAGAAATGGTTCAGGACCCTCTTGGAGAGTTTTTTGTAACTATTTAAGTTTCATTATAGACACTCGATGCTTATGTTGACAGAGCATGTTTTTCACTTCAGTTGAGTATCGTATTTTCATGTTTGGTTATCTAGTGACATGATGATTGTTTTAGTTATATATGCTTCTAAAATTTTTTATTTACACATTATATTGTTTTTAATCTAATAAAATCATGAATAGTATCCCCTTGAATTACTTACCAGACAATACCGGTTTGTCAGCTGCCTCTATAATACTAGATGGTTCGCATGAGTTAATGTCGTGAATCATCTCATGAACTGTTACGTGGAACCTGGGTCTGGATTTTAAAAAGATGTATTATAGGAAGTTTTATTTATTTTTCATTTTTTATTAAAATTTACAAATGTTAGAGTGGGGACTAGAAAGAGTTTGGTCTTGGTAATAATCCCAAACATGGGAGTTTTAAACCCATGTATGGGGGAAACACCAAGTACTCAATGTTGTATTATTGTTATTTCGATATGCTATTATAGTTGAATGTAATTTCACCTTTGATGACACAATGGTAGTGTGATGCAATTATAATTTATGATAATTATTTTATACTAATCCATGGCTAAGAATGTCATGAGAGTTGAGTCAGCATGCAACATTTTTGGTACTCATGGTTATCATGATATGCATCATTTTAGGCATGCATGATAAAATTAGTCCGGAGTAGGATGTTGAAATTTAACTATTTTTCTTATAGTGGGATTAAAATGAAACTTTTTTCCAATAATTAATTGAAAAATTCTGTAAAAAATACGTTAAATGTGAATAATTGGATGTCTAAACGAGAAAATGGATTATGATAGTGTGTTTACCATGTTGACCAAATCATAGGAATATGATAACTGTGGTTAGTGATAGAACCACGTTTTTGACCGTGTGGTGAGGTGCGGGAAAAAGGATTATTGTAATTATTATTTATTCTTAATTAAATATTATAGGGTTTTGATATGATACCTATGATACGTGTCTGGATTTTTCGAGAATTTTCCTCCAAGATACTTGTTGAGGGGATGACCAAGGGGTGTGCCCTAGAATGTCTTTCCAGTTAGGAAACATGGGTTACCGATCAATCCAAATAAGGATTAATGGGAGTAGATTTGAGAGAAATCTGTTTGGATAATGAAATTCAAGTCATTTTGACACCCTAGGGATTTGAAAACAAATATAGAATGCATTTTTATAATCTATCCATTAAACACAATTTTTCCTCTTCTATGATTTGAATTTCAAAAAATGGTCATCTAGAGTTGTGTTCAGTAAGTAATTTGGAGTCTGATAGAAAAAACATGATTTTTGGTGAATAGTTACATACCCTTATGAATAGTAATATGAATAGTAACATGACCCTTGTGAATAGTAAATAATATTATTATTTTATTTTCTTAAGGTAATATTATAATGAGATCTTAATTTATTTTTCAATGTCACATAAAACTAATTGGACTTCAAGATTGTTATTTTTAGAATTAACTAAGACCTTATCTAAAAATTAAATTAAAAATATTTAAGGAATTATTTTTGAAAAATGGATTTCACTTTTAAATTATAAATGTCGAAAAATTATAGGGGTTGATGTTTCTGGAATTTTCTGGAATTTTTAATTTTTTGATGAATAGTGAAATACAATAAAATATCGTACATAAAAATTATTAGGTAAATACACTATTCATGACATAACAAGTGATGAAAGGACACTTGATTCAAAATAACATACACTTATTATTATTAGGGTTCACATGAAACAACACTATTGGTTTTCTTGAGGCAATTAATAAAATAATGAATTAAATATTTTAAATTTACACCTCTCCCCCACTATAAAATTCCCTCACCACTCCCTCTTTTATTCACACCTATAAGCCTTTAATCTCCTCAAATTTATTCCTTATTAACATTCCCTAGTATCTCCCCACGTGCAATAAGCTTATGGTCATCCCAAAAGAACAAAACCCCTTCCCTTAAGGAGTTTTTCAAGAGGGTATTTCAAGAGATCTAACACCCTTCTTTTTCATTTGGTTTCATTTCAATATATCTTCCTTTGCTATCCTCTCTTCACCTCATCTATAAAAATGATCATGATAACTCCAGTAAAATATATATAATGGATTTATATCAAGTTAATGGAAGAAAAATCATAAATATTCTTACTCCCTCCATTTTATTTTTATAAACGAAATCGAAAGTCCATGAGGTTCCGATTTATAACCTTTGTGGATGACTATGATTCGTTCTTCAAATTCTTCTTCATTAATGGACATGAAACCATATTAATGGTTGAACCAGACTACAATATATGTTTTATAATCTAATTAATATTCAGGAACCAGAATATGTACATATAATTAAGGTATATGACAAAAGTAGTTCATAAAATCCCAAATCCCGCCGAATAATCGAAGTGGTTGTCATGTAATGATTCATCCTCATTCCATGTAACCAAATTATATAAATGACCATTATAAATTATGTATGTTCATTAATAATATATAATTACAATCCTGGAGATTTATAGCCATTCCTAATGAATTTCATTACTTAAAAACAAGTGAACTGAATATGAAAATAAAGGAAACAAACACTCCAGAACGACGAAATTCAATACAATAACTTATCAATAAACATATCAATGAACTAATCTGAATTTTGGTAAACTAAATAAATTTTTAATAGGTTATGAAATAATTTTTTAAAAAGTATAATTTCATATTCTAGGAGCTTAAATACAAGTGCAGAACACATTTGGAGCTAATTTAAGGGTTTATTCATCTCACTTCAATTTTCATGAGATTTTCCATATTCAATATTAAGAATTTTATACGGTGTGTGTATACTGACCATTTATGTCACATATAATGAATATATTTATCTTCATGGTAAGAAATATATCATTTTTATGTTATTAATTTTGGGTCATACAAATCATTTGACTAAAAGTGTAAGGGTTTTTTTCACTCGAAATTCCATTTTCATTTGGGATACTTTCATTGTCTAAATACCTCAATGAAATTCTAATGTATTGTTATGTACTCTAGATATATTATGTGTGAATATCATATATATGTTTAAAAACCATAATCCTTCCATAATATTTGTATAATTAAATGTTTTAAAAGGAACTTTCAAAATTGTTTCCAAAATACATACCCATTTCTAGGAAATTTATCAAATTCATACCTATTTTAAATGGCACTCTATAATTTTTTTGGAATACATTATATTTATAAAATCAATCATTTTATTATAAAAATACTATATAACTTCACTTATGGTTTTATACAAAGATTTTTCCAAAAAAACACTTCTTTTCAAAATAAAAGTGTATTTATTTCCAGAATTGCTTCATGATTTTACAAGAGTGTTTTCATCAAATTCTACACTCTTGTTGATTCAATGGTAATATTGGGTTTAATAATTTATGAATTCATCTACCAAATTTGATTTAATGGTTTATGAATAACTCTGTTGTGGATGATCTATCTAAAAACCATTCACAATATTTCTCAGAATGGTTACTGTTTTATGTTTAATAATTGGGGAAAGATAGTTACATTTCATATGTTAGATTCAATATGAATGTATATTTTATTCATGTTTATACCCTCTCATATTAGAAATGCATTTGACTTATTATGTGACGGGTGGGCCCACTATAGCCCCTTATTGAATCAGTAGGTCTCAAGAGACAAATAGATGTGAAACTGGCAAAGATCATTCCCAATGTGATATGGATTTTTGATGAGTCCTTAATCATTAGACGCCTTGGCCGAGGCCATGAAAAAATGTTTCAAAATGTCTGGTATATGCACTTCACTCATTATAAATGTAGTAATTGTATGTTCATGTGGTTATTTGACTAGTAGAATACCCATTATTATGTTTTATTATGGAATTATTTTCTCAGCTCATATCCCTTCAATAATGTGTTCAAGTTTATTATTAAAGGCATGTGTTTTCAATTATTCACTATGTCTAATATTTATATTAACATCTAATGTATTTATTACTATTACTGAGCGTTTGATCTCACCCCTTTCTTATGTTTCATTTTTTCAGGACATGAAGAAGTAATTTATGAATCACTTGCAATAATAATCTTGGAGAAGTGATATTTCTAGTGGAATAAAATAGTGTTTTGATTCACATAATGTTTTAATGATAAACCTATTTATGAATGTTGTTTCCAATAATACAAAACTACTCAGTCTTTCGGGATTCATATTCCTTGTTTGTATGCCAACGTAATCAATTAAGGAACTGGCTCTGGGCAACTGGGGTGGGATCATTACAGTTGGTATCAGAGGAAGTTTAGTAGAATACATGGAAACTAGATTTAGAAAAAGTAGAATTAGGGAAGAGTCCCTAAGTTAGTCTTTGCGGATTTACATATAATAACATCCTGGTATTTTGGTAAGGAATAGATTATGTGTAACTTTCATGCAATACATCCCTGTCTGGATACGAGCAGGTAGAGGTGGCTCTATCATAGATGTATCTAGGGGTAAAAACCGAAAACATAGCTTGGATCTAGACTCGAACGGGAACTGGTGCACGAAAATGGGACTTGTTGTAGTCTTGGTTATGACACTCTTGGGGGATATGATTTGGATAATTCAAATTTTCATTAAAAGACATTATGAAAGATTGAAATGTAAAATATTTCTTAAAGAAACCATATTTGTGAATATGGGATTATCCATGCATAGGATCTCAATTTTTATGAGTATTTTTAAGTTATGATTATAAATTATGATTCATAACCTAATCTAGTGTATTCCATAATCTAGATATGGAGCCTAGTAGACGAAATGGAAATCGTATGAATGCCCATGTCCCCTAGAGGGATTTTCCCCCGACACAAGATAATGATGTTGGCTCTGGTGCTGTAACTGGTGATGAAAAACTAGTAACTATACTGGGAAAATTTACACAGGTTATGAATAAAAACCTTAACTGTATGGAGCATCCAGATCCACCACGTGGAGGAGCCATGCTAGATTGATTTATACGACAACAACATCCATCATTCAACGAGACTACAAACCTATTTGTAGCAGAGCAATGGATATCTTCCCATGAGAGGATATTTCTCACATTGGGATGTAATAAAAGAGATAAGGTTGTCAATGTAGTATACCATCTATCAGGAGATTCGGATCACTGGTGGTCATTAATCGAATACACAAAGGAGGAGGATGATATAGAAGAGATGAAATAGAGGGATTTTAAGGAAATCTTCTTAGAAAAATATTTACCTCATGAGTAGAGAGAAGATATAGAGTTAAAATTCATGAATCTAACGTAGAAGAAAGATGATAATGTTTAAAGGTATGATGCTAACATCACAAGATTAACAAGACATGTTGTAGACTACATATGAAAACTAATTAGAAAAATTTATCGATTCTTTGATGGCCTAAATCCATTCCTCTGGCGGGCGCTAGTCTCCCAATTTTGTTCACCATATGAGGATATATTTTAATGTGCCATCAATAATGAAAAATAATTATCTATGTCTTATGAATTTAGGGGAAAAAAGAAAAGAATAAGGCTGCTGAAAACCCTGGGAATGGAAATAAGGAAACGCGGAAGAAGGAAATAGTTGAATTTCCACCATGTGACAATTGTAGAGAGAAACCCCTTGCACATTATTAAAAGGAAAAGAATTATGATACAAATGTAGTCAGAAAGGTCATCTTTATGGTGATTTTAAGGGAAGAAGGAAGCCAATGATGTTCAATGTTATAGTTATCGGGAGATAGGACACTATGATAATGATTTTCCAAAACGTCAAGAAAATATGCAACAGAAAATTTCAAGAGACCAGGGATATGCTTATGCAATCACAACCACAAAGGATGAAGTTCCTAATGATGTAGTTGAAGGTATTTTAATCGTTTCCAAAAGTTTATCCAATACATTATTTGATTCTGTATCATTGAATTGTTTCATATCTTCCCACTTTCTAAGAAAATTACATATTTTCAATTTGATTTAACAAAGGATTTTTCAGTATAAACACTTAAGGAATGTGTCATTACTACAATGTTTTGAGAATCAGTTCGCATTATGGAATACAAATGTTCTTTATCTACTGATATCAATGTCATACCCAATATTGAATTTGATATAATCCTCGGTATGTATTGGCTTTCGGAAAATGATGAAAAAATTTAGTGTTAGAAGAAGGAAGTTACGATTTTTGATGATGATGATAAAGAACACCTTATCATTATAGTAGAGTCATCACCACCTAATTCTTATCTAGATCCACCCCAGTAGTTCAAATAAATTAAATTATTGGGGAGGATGAGAATGAAATAACTATGGGTGAGGAAATGAATGTTCAAATATAGTATATACCTATTGTGAGAGAATATGTTGATGTGTTTCCAGAATATTTACCTTGACATCCTCCAAAACACGAAATTGTGTTTTCCATTGATTTAATTCCGGGTTCAAGGCCCATATCGAAGACCATTTATAGAATGGACATTGTGGAATAAGTGGAACTAAAGAAACAACTAGAGTAATTGAGTAATAAGGGGTTTATTCACCCTAGTTTTTCTCCATCGGGAGACCCTTTATTTTTTGTTAAGAAGAAAGATGGATATTTGAGGATATGTATCAACTACAGGGAGATCAATGCTATAAAAATAACGAAAAAGTATCCCCAACATCAAATTGATGATTTATTTGACCAACTGCATGAAGTTCAATACTTTTCAATGATCATGCTTAGATCTGGATATCATCAGTTGTGTGTGAAGAAGTAAGACATTCCAAAAACAGTATTTCGAACTAGGTATCAGAATTACGAGTTTACAATAATTCCATTTGGATTGAATAATGCCCCTCTATCATCATGGAACTAATGAACATAGTTTTCAAGTAATATGTCGATGATATTTTCGTTGTAATTATTGATGATATCTTGGGATATTCCAAAATCTACAGTGATCATGAAAATCATTTGCGCATTATCATGAAGACTCTTAGAAGACATAAATTGTATGTGAAGTTTAGCAAGTGTGAATTATGTCTTCCAAATATTTCATTTCTTGGCCATATTGTCTCTAAAGATTGAATCCTAGTTGATCATGCGATGACAAAGGAAATCCAGGATTGGCCCATGCCAACAAACATAACTTAAGTACAAAGTTTTATTGTCTTATCAGGTTATTATCGGCATTTTGTGTAAAATTTTCCCCGGCTGGATAACCCTCAAACGAAGCTCACGTGTAAAGGGGATAATTTTTTTGGACAAAATATTGTGAAGAATGTTTCTAAGAACTGAAGATAAGATTATTCAATTATCCTATATTGACTCTTCCATAGGGGAATGGAGGGTCTGTTATTTGTATTGATGCTTCAAAGGAAGTACTTGGTTGTGTCTTTACGAAAAATGATTGGGTTATTGCTTATGCATCACGATAGCAAAAAATTAATGAGAAAAACTATCAATCTCATGATCTTGAGTTAGCTATAGTAATCTCTTCTTTGAAGATATGGAGACATTATCTCTATGGTGAAAAAATGTGAGATTTATACTGATCACAAGAGTTTGAAGTATATTTTCTCACAGAAAGAACTCAACATGAGGCAATGGAGATGGCGTGAACTACTCAAGGATTATGATTGCATGATACACTACCACCCAGATAAGGCAAATAAGGTGGAAAATTCTTTTAGCAGAAAGGATCAATGAGTTTTGTATAATATGAGAGTTGAAAGGGATCATATTTTCATGGATCTAGTAAAGATGGATATGAGAATAACTATGGAAGGTGAAACATCACTGCTTTTTCAAATGGTTGCCAAAAAATATTTATTATAAACGATAAAAAGTTCCCAGGCTGATGATGAGGAGTTTCAAATAATATTAATGCTGTGAATGATGGGAGATTGAGTGAATTCGTATATAAAGATGGAATTTTGGAATTTGGGAAGAGACATTGGGTTCCCGATATACATGATCTAAAAAGGGAATTGTTGGATGATGCTCATAGTTCCAAATTCTTTATACACCCTAATAGCACTACGATGTATAGAGATTTGAAGGAACATTTTTAGTGGGAAAAATGTGGAGGGAGATATTTTATTTTTGGTCAAGATGTATGGTTTTTCAACAAGTAAAAGCTGGAAGGAAACAACCTGGAGGAGTATTACAACCTTTTCCCATACCTTAATGGAAATGGGATAATATCACGATGGACTTTGTCATGGGACTACCAAAAACTCCTAGAAGGAATGATGTAATATGGGTCATTGTTGATCATCTTACCATGTCATGACATATACATTCTATAAGTGAAGATATTCTACTTGAATTTCTTGCAATACTATATATTAATGAAGTTGTGAGACTTCATGGAGTACCCCTATCGATTGTTTCTGATCATGATCCACGTTTTATATCATGATTCTGGAAAATTATTGAGAAGGCCCTAGATACTGATCATTGTTTCAACACTACCTACCACCCACAAAACTGATGGAATATCAGAATGGACTATTAAAACATTGTTAGACATGTTGAGGTCTTGTTCACTAGATTTTCGAGGCATGTTGGATCAGTAATTACCTCTCATAGAATTTTCCTACAACAATATCTTCCATTCAAGTATACTGGTTGCACCCTAAGAAGCATTATATGTGATTCATTTTCATACACCAACTTGTTGGGGTGATTATGGTGAATGAAATATCATGGGTCCAGAACATGTTTAAGAAATAATGGAAATTATGAAGATTATCCAGAACCATATCAAAATAGCTCAAAGTAGGCAAAAGAGCTATGCAGATAACCGAAGTAAGGATTATGAGTATCACGAAGGTGATCACATTTTCTTAAAGGTATATCTATGGAAGGGTATTATATGATTTGGTATAATGGGAAAATTAAGTCCAAGGTACATCAGACCTTCTGAAATTCTGGAACAAATTGGAGCCATAGCTTACCATTTGGAAATGCCTCCAAGTATCTCTAAGGTTCACTATGTGTTCCATGTGTCAATGTTAAGAAAGTACATGCCAGACCCAACACGTGTACTCACATTTGAAGAAGTGAATCTTGGGCCCTATATATCTTACATTGAAGAGACTATCAAGATTCTTGATACTAGAGAACATGTATGGAGAAATCGGATGGCTCATCTTGTAAATGTTCTATGGAGGAACCATAAGATGGAAGACGAAACAATGGAACCTGAGGAGCCTATGTTAAAGACATACCAGAATCTTTTTAGACAATATTATGTGAATTTTGAGGACATAATATTTGTAAGGAGGGGATAATGTAACACCCCAAGGTTTTGAAAATAAATATAGAATGAAATTTAATAATCTATCCATTAAACACATATTTTCATGTTCTATGATTGGAATTTAAAAAATTGGTTATCAAGAGTTTTGTTTAGTAAGTCATTTGGTGTCTGATAGAACAAGATTGATTTTTTTTTGATTAGTAACATACCCTTATGAATAGAAATATGAATATTAATATGACCTTATGAATAGTAAATAATAATAATATTATATTTTTTTAAGGTAATATGATAATGGGATCTTAATTAATTTTTCAATGTCACATAAAACTAATTTCACTTCAAGATTATTATTTTTCAAATTAACTATGAACTTATTTAAAAATTAAATTAATAATATTTAAAAAGTTATTTTTGAAAAATGTATTTCAGTTTATAATTATACACATCAAAAAATGGTAGGGGTGAATTTTTGGGAATTTTCGGAAATTCATGTATTTTAGATGAATAGGGAAATATGATAAAATACCACATATACAAATTATCAGTTAAATACACTATTCATGACATCAAAAGTGATGCAAGGAAACTTGGTTAAAACTAACATGAACTTATTACTATTAGGGGTCAATGAAAGAACATTATTGGTTGTCTTGAGGGAAATAATAAAATAATGAATTAAATATTCAAAATTTACTCCACTCCTCCACTATAAAAACCTCTCAGAACTACCTCTTCTCTTCACTCCTCTAATCCTTGAATCTCCTCAATGTTCTGAAACATTACCCTTTTCTAGTCTCTCCCTGTGTCCAAGAAGCTTTTGATCTTCCCAAAAGACCAAAACCCCTTACCTTAAAGAGTTTTTCAGTGAGGTTATATCAATAGGTAAAGCACCCTTCTTTTTCATTTGGTTTCATTTCAATTTATCTTCTTTTGTTACCCTCTTCTCACCTCCTATATCCAAATGATCATGATAACTATATTAAAATCTATATACTAGATTTATATCTTTTTAATGGAAGAAAAATTATAAATATTCTTACTCCCTCCCTTTTATTTTTATAAACGAAATCGACATCCACGAGGTTCAGATTTATAACCTTCGTGAATGACGAAGTTTCGTTCTTCAAATTCATCTTCATTACTGGACATGAAACAATTTTAATGGTTGAACTAGACAATAATATATGTTTTATGACCTAATTAAAATTTATTTCCTAGAATATGTACATATAATTAAGTTACATGACAAAACTAGTTCATAATATTCCGAATACCGCGGAATAATTAAAGTTGTTGTCATCTAATGATCCATCCTCATTCCATGTAACCAAATGATATAAATGACGATTATAAATTCTTTATGTTCATTAATAATATATAATTCCAATATGGGAGATTTATAACTATTCCATATGAACTTCAATACTTAAAAACACGTGAACCGAATATGATAATAAAGGAAACAAACACTCCAGAACGACAAAATTCAATACAATAACTTATCAATAATGACATAAATGAACTAACCAGAATTATGGTAAAATAAATAAATGACTAATAGGTTCTGAAATAAGTTATTAACAAGTATAATTTTATATTCAAAAAGCTTATGTACAAGAGCATAACACGTTTGGTGTAAAGGTAAGAGTTTCTTCATCTCAGTTCCATTTTCGTGAGATTTTCCATATTCAATAGTAATAATTTTGTACGGTGTGTGTATACCGACCATTAATGTCACATATCATGAATATCATTATCATCATGGTATTAAATATATCATTTTTATGTTGTTAATTTTGGGGTATACGAATCGTTTGATTACAATGTGTAATGGTTTTTTCTACCCAAAATTCAATTTTCATTCGGGATACTTTCATTGCCTAAATACCTCAATTAAATCCTTATTTACTATTATTTAGACCTCATATATTCTATGTGAGTATCATATATTAGTTTAAAAACCAGAATCCAACCTTATTTTATGGATAGTTACACTTTTTAAAAGGAACATTCAAATTATTTTCCAAAAATACAAGCCCGGTTCAAGGAAATTTATCAAATTCATACCTATTTTCCAAGGCACTCTATAATCTAATTTTGCAAACCATTATCTTTATAAAATCACCCATTTTATTATGAAAATAATATCTTACTTCACTTCTGGTTTTATACAAATATTTTTCCAAAAGAACACTTCTTTTCAAAATAATAGAGTATTTATTTCTAGAATTGCTTAATGATTTTATAAGAGTATTTTCACATAATTCAACACTCTTGTTGATTACATGGTATTATTGGGTTTAATAATTTATGAAGTAATCTACCATATTTTATTTAATGTTTTTTTTTCTAACTCTATTGTGGATGATCTATCCTAAAACCATTCACGATATTACTCAGAATGGTTAGTGTTTTATGTTTAATGATTGGGGAATCATAGTTACATTTCATATGATAGTTTCAATATGAATGTATATGATCTTTATGTTTATCTCCGCTCATACGTGGAATGAATTGGAGTTATTATGTGATGATTGGGGCCCGATATAACCCCTCAATGCATTCGTATGTCCCATGTGACAAATAGACTTGAAATTGGATGAGGATTTTCCCAATGTGATATGTATTTTGGATGAGGACTTAATCATTAGAAGTCTTGGCCGAGGCCATGAAAAAATGTTTCAGAATGTTCGACATATGCACTTCACTCATTATGATTATATAAATTGTATGTTCATGTGGTTATTCAACTAGAATAATACCCATGATTATGTTTTAGTATGGTATTATTTACTCAGCTCATATCCCTGCCATAATGTGTTTATGTTTATTATTAAAGTCTTGTGTTTTCAATTATTCACAATGTCTAATGTTTATATTATCTTCCGCTCTATTGATTACTCTTACTATACGTTTGAGCTCACTCCTTTCTTAGGTTTCATTTTCTCAGGACATGAATAAATAATTTATGAATGACTTTCAAGCATAATATAGGAGGCATGATGTTTCTAGTGGAATAAAATAGTGTTTTGATTCCATTTATTTTGTAATGTTAACATATGTATGTAACTAGTTTTCAATAATACTAAACTACTCGATCTTCTGGGATTTGAATTCCATGTATGTATTCCAACATAATGAAATATGTCACCGGCTCAAGGAAACTGGTGTCATGTCCTTAAATAATAAAACCAAGGGAATGTTGTGAAACGTATGTCTGAGTTAACAAGGGTCTTTCAGTTGCAGTAGCTTCTAAATAATAGTGGAGAAGGTGGACCCGAGGGAGATAAATACTGGGATGAGTCCATAGAGACAATACATGTAACACCTTGAGATTTTAGGAAAAAATATTCTTTTAATTTCATTGATATCTTGTGTTTTATGTTACACCAATATTATCTTGTGCTATACACAACACTGTATTAGCTTATATTATACGTAAACACTATTCATGGCTTGCATTACACGCAATCGCAACCTTCCTCGATAGCGTAAATAATACGGATTACTGGGTTTCACTAAACAATGATTTATTGTTATAATATTATTATGGACTAGATTTTATGAGTATTATTATCTACATTTTAAATTTTATAACATTATTATTCATCTTACAAATTTTCTAAAACATGGTATGTGAACAAAATAATTTTTTTTAAGTAAAATAATTATTTTTCAAAAAATGCAATTTTTCCGCCTTTTGAGGGAGCTCCCACTTTAACTCTATTTTTTGACATGTTTATAATATTAATTTGACAAAATAAAATTCTTCTTTGGAATCAGGATATAAAAATTTACTTTGGATAAATTTCTCATATTATTCTTATAACTTTCTTATTTTAATGAATATTAAACGCATGCTACATTTTAATTAAAAACAGCTTTTTTTCCTCATAATAATTTATATAGTTAAATTATAATATAGAATTATTTTAAAGTATAAATAAAATATATTTTTACCATTTAATATAAAGTATTTCATTAACATTTATTTTACATTGAATTCATAGGAAAAAACATTTCAATGTTTGGCAATGTTTTAACTTTTAAAACCCAGTTTCTTAACAACTGGATTAATTTAAAATTAATTAATGAAACTTCTATGTTATTAATTTTGAAAAATTTATTCCATATTTTAATTAAGTGAGTCCAAATTATGTTAATATGTTAGTTTTATTTTTTTGATATAATGAATACTAACTACGACAATTTTTATTTACTTTAGTTAAAGGTAAACCAGGTAATTACGGGTAATAATAAGATTTGAAAATTATCCTAACACCTGAAAAAATTCTATTAGTTGAATAAAAGTCGACAAATATCACATAAGGGTGATAATAGATTAATTTTATGGACTTTTGACCATGAAAATAGTTTATTTATTACTAAAACCAAAGAATGTGACATAATGTCACTCTCTTAATTATTATAAGTATAATAATTTAAATTTACTGATAAGCTTCATGAAACATCGAACATGAATATTCTCCAGAAATATAATAAAATTATATACATCATGTGAATTTATTTAGAAATTTTAGGGATTAAATAATTATCATTAATAGTGACACAATAGTGATATTGAAATTATTTTATTAATTGAAATATCAAATAAATTGTTTTAAAAATATTAACATAAATATTATTGGAACTATTTAATGTGCTCCAATACTTTTATAGATAAATATTACATTTTATGAATCTATTAAATCTTTTAGTTAGAACATATCTTCTGTGAGGATTTCATTTAAATTCAAATAAATGAATATTGTCAAAATTGACACTATTGTTATTTTATGAAAATAACATAATATAAAACTGTTGAAAAATCACGAAAATATTGAAAAATTATAAATTAAAATTTAAATGGTCTACCGTGTCATAAATTATCCAATTATGGACAATTCACAGCACTTAAGTAATTATTTATAATAATTTAAAATTTAGAATCTTATTACCACAAATAAAATTAAATAGATTAAATAAGGATAAATCAAGTTGATAGTGTTTAAAATAAATTCAAAAAATGTCTAAATTTTATTGTTTGATGATATTACAACCCTATATCATCTATTCTTCTGATTTGAGTAATTTTGGAAGTTTTTATGTGGGGTTTTAATTTATTATAAATTAATATTATCGAGGTTTCCAAAGGTGCCACTCTCCTCCCTTATAAAAGGGAACCTCCTCCCTCTTCTATTCGAAACACATTGAGCCTTCATTATCATCCAACCCCATCCCATTTCTCGTCTCCGCTTCTCTAGAAACATTCTAGAGGTTTTGGTCTTCTCAAAATACCAACTCTAATTCCTTAAGAGAAGCTTAAATGAGGTGTGTCGAAGAAAATGTAATCTCTTCTACCGATTCTTTCATGAATCTTTCTTCTTCAACTTATTCTTAGTTAATTGCTTTAATATAAAGTAATAACATTAGTATAAATAATATAATGATATGTTATTATAAATATTAAACAACCCCATTTAACCATCTATCTATCCTATAGAAAACAAAATCACCACACGTGCGTACGTACAAAATACCGTCTCCACGCCGTGGGGTAATCAGTTTTCCCACCACCACTTTACTTGGATGGGTATAATGGTCTAATGAATAAATATATATGGTTATTATAAAATAATAATGATTCATATATATTATATCATCCACTCCAATTCTATTAAATAATTATGGGAACGATATCATCGATCATGCGTACGTATGGACTACCGTCTCCACAAACGTGATGAGATTCATTTTCCATGTTTAACCACTCAAGTATGATTATAAAGAATAAAAAATAAATAATAATGAAATATATTACATAATAATGATACTAGATTTATCTACATATATGTTTCATTTAATTAATTCCATTTAATTCAATTAGGAAACGAAAACAGCGTCCATGCGTACGTACGACCTACCGTCTCCATGAATGATGTATTTCATTCCATTTATTGATCTATCATATATATTTATATGATGAATATATATTATATATAAATCATATATTACATTCTGGAATTAATTAAATCAGGATATAAGTATTAATATCAGGAACAACAAGTCAAAACACGTATGATAAATGAAACGATTTTACCCAAAACACTGCTTTAACAAGGAATTTACAAAAGAACGGGTAATATAAAGTCATAAGAGAACCATATATGATATCATAGCAGTGAATATGATTCTGTAATAAGTCAATGACATTATTTATATCATTATATTGGAGGTTCAGATACATACCAAGCATATCAAAGATAATGTAAGGGAAAATCTCACAGTCTCATTTTTATCCGAGATTGTTTATACTTCAGAATTTACTGGGGAATATTTATCATCAACATACTTGTTTTCTCAATATTTAATATTATTTATATCATCCTACAATTGTTTTGAACCATGTTTACTCATTGGTGAGTTTTTAATTGATGATATTAAATGAATCTTTTGTCATTTTTCGTACGAGGTACTTTTTGACTTTTCCGACCAATGTATGAAATTTTTTTTCAACTTATACGGTAGGAATGGATTTTTATTATTCCATAGAACATTATTTCCATGAAGCATCCTTTAAAAGTTTTCATGTTTAATTTTAATTAAATTCTTTTAGTTTTAAATGTTATGACATGTTAATAAAGGAAAAATGTTTTTGAAGTAGAAATGATATTTTCCTCAAGAATGGAGTTCTTGTGTTTTATCAAAATTATTTTCCATATAAGATAATATATGGTATTGTTTCTATCCATATTATTATACTGATTTTATTATGTTGTGATGGAATTATTTTTATGAAGTCCTTTATCTTTTATGAATTTTTTATGATGCCATGATGTTTAAGAATCCTATTTTTATTACATGTGTTATACTATGATGAATGATTTATGATTTTGTGGCACACATAAGAATGGTTTCATTATGAGATGAGTGGGACCCATATCTCCCCCCAATGCATTGGGTAAAGATTTATATCTCATGATATAGACAATGCTAGAATGACAAGTTAATCAGGTTCAGTGATACGCGACTGGAACGAGGAGTGAACTCGATTCAATAAAGGACTTTGTCCACTAAGATGGTCATGGCTACAATGCCTTGGCTAATATTAAAATCATATCAAGTGATTAATTTTTTTCCACAATTACATGTTTCCATGTTATTTTATAATGATTGATGTTCTGTTATTATCTATGCCTTATATACTTCCATTTTTTATGTCATTGCTCAAAATTATTATGTTTAATCATTATGTTCATGTTTATAAGTTCAAATGTATATGGTTTCTTTTATTTTGACCATTCATACCATTACTGAGAATTTGTGCTCACCATCTATATGTTTTCTTTTCCCCAGGATATAAAGAAATGTTTTAGGTAAGAACAAAAAAGGAAGATCTTTATGGGAGATGTTGATGATCATTAACCATGATTGGAAGATTATTTTCCAAGTTTCCAAAGACACTAAACTATTACGGTCCCTGATTGCTAGTTTTAGTTATGTATTAAGTATTTGTAAAAAGTAATGTAATGTCCACGTACGTCATGTTTGGGGTCACTACAGTTGGTATCATAGGAATGGTTTAGTCAACCTTTTGGAAACTAGGATGTGAGAACAAAAATGAGATCCCTAGAGATATTTCTAAGGTATGTATAGGGATTTCCATAAGGTTTAGTATAACTATAGGTATCATCCTAGATTTATGTTGATGATCATGAATAACCTAGGGTGAACCTAAAATTTCATAGGTTAAAGGAGGTGTCATAAGTTATACATACTATAAGTGACTTTTTATGATTTTGTGGTTCCTCATTATTTTAACTGTTTCATACATAATGGTTTCTATTTTTAGTTAATGGAGGGAACCAGAAGGAATTAGGTTAACATAGAATCTGATGGAAAAATTGGTGACTATGAGAAGTGAAATTGTATAATTCTTAGAGAGAAAGATATTATGATTATGCCGAATCAGACATCACGATATATGATTAATAAGGTGACCTATAGTGGTATTACTAATTCATTTAATAAGAGGAAGATGGACTTTTATGTATGTTTATAAGGCGTGGATCATAAATAAGTGAATATTGATAATTTTAAAGAAGGGAAGAAGAACCTTGTGGAATACCGCAAATTTAGGGGAAGATGTTATCTATGTGGGGAAAAGGGTCATAGAGTGATAAACTGTTATAGAGTTCATTGTTTTATCTGTAGAAAACAAGGGTAATACCCAAATCAATGCCCTAACTAAAGAGGTTACTTCTAAATTTATGAAGGAACCATTTCATTCAAATCATTGAAGTGGATGGATTGAATGTATTATGTTTTGGAATTGGAGAATTATGTTCTTAAGAAACATTTATGGTATATTGGAATATCTATGTAATGGACCATCGTGGTTTTCAATAATGGTATGGTACATGTAACCATGAAAATTGATTGAAATATATTTAGAAATAAGATGATATGCACATAATTAAGGGATAAAGAAAAATTGTAATGAGCTCATGACTGATATAAGGACAAAGTTATATCATGGTTTTAGTATACAGAAATTTTGGCATTTTGGTATGCAGAAAGAGTTAAATTTTGACATCATTCATATTTTGACTACAGTTCAATGGGTATTCATTTTTCAGGAGAATACATGATGATGGTATTCACATGATTGGAATGTGACCAACAAGATATATCGGGGATAAATGATGGTATGGTCAGCAGATGATATTTCTAGTAATTGTTTTCTTTATAGTATGAGCTTCGACAGAAGTATTTTTGATAATCCTAAATATTCTAATGGATTATGTTGGACATAAGTTAGTATTGTTTAAGGATAGAAGATTTTTCTATATTATTTTTGGAATGTTATAATAATGTAGTTTGAGAAAAAGGACAACCTGGAGGATGGGTGACAACCCGTCGCGTTGGACAAGGTTGTGGGAATCGAAGCCACAACCGAAGTGCGACATGACTTCATCGCCTACCACTGGCCTACAGGAAGTCCATGGTTAGTAGAAACTAGTTTTATTATATTAAGCGGTATGATAGATTATGTATAATTCTATTTTTTGAATGTTATATGATTAACCTCACCATAGATGGACATATGTATATTTGATAAATTTTGCTAACCATTTGTTTGAGACAGATGGAATGACCCATCATTCTATCGCATGATCTGCTAACTCTTCACGAAAGACAAATTCAAATTCATTTCTTTAAGAGATGATCTTGAAATTGTTCACAGCCCAAAAAATAGTGATATTATACCAAAATCAAGTACGTATTTCATTTAATTATTCTTAAAATTTAGGGAAATGATCATGAAAACCATAAATTTTTTCCTAATGTCCTCATATCCGATGAATCCGATGGTACCATAGATCATAAAAAATGTATGGATTTTGGATTGTTGTATTTGTCATAGCGATGTTCTCTACTACTATCATTCAGAACTTGATGGTTAGATTTCTCTTCCATATCCATATTTTCACCTATGAAGAAACCTAGTGAATAATTAATTTGGGTAACTGTTACGTTTCATAATTTAGTTTTAAAAGTTCAGTTATGGTATTCCATTTTACGATGTGGTTTTCTATAAAAGAATCAATCAAGTAGTAAACCATTTATAACCCCGATGAATTTCGAGGGTGGAATTCTTTTTAAGGGGGTTAGAATGTAACATGCTGAGATTTTATGAAAAACATTCTTGAAATTTCAATTATGTACTTTATTGTACATTACACCAAAATTATCTTGTGCTATATGCAACACTGTATTAGCTTATATAATACGCAAACAGTATTCTTGGCTTGCGTTACACGCAATCGCGACGTTCCTCGATAGCGTGTATAGTACGCAATACCAGGTTTCAATAAACAATGATATATTGTTATAATATTATTATGGATTCACCGTTATGAATATTATAATCTAAATTTTTAATTTTATGAAATTATTATTCATCTTAAACATTTTCTAAAACATGGTATGTGAACAAAATAAATTTTCTGGTAAAATAAGTATTTTTCAAAAAATACAGTTTTTCCACCTTTTGATGGCGCACCAACATTAAATCTAGATATTTACAAGTTTATATGTTCAATTTGACAAAATATTATTCTTATTTGGAATAAGGTTATAAAATTTTTCTTTGGATAAATTTCTCATATTATTCTGATAACTTTCATATTTTAATGAATAGTAAAAACACATAATATTTTAATTAAAAACAACTTTTTTCATCATCATAATTTAGATGGTTAAATTATTATATTTAATGGTTTTAAATTATAAATAGAATATATATATACCATTTAATATAATTTATGTCATTACAATTAATTTTACATTTAATTCATAGGTAAAAATGTTTCAATCTTTGGGAATGTTTTAACTTTTAAAACCTGTTTTCTTAACAAGGAGATTAATTTTAAATTAATTACTACAAATTTTATGTTTTGAATTCTGAAAAATTGATTCCATATTAGAATTTAGTGGATCCACATTATGTTAATATGTTACTTTTATTTTTGATATTATGAATTGTAACTACGGAAATTTATATTTACTGTAGTTAAAGGTAAATCAGGTAATTAAGAGTAAAAATAAGATTATAAAATTATCCTAAAACCTAATAAAATTCTATTGGATGACTAAAGGTATACCCATATCATCTAAGGGTTAGAATAGATTAATTTTATGGACTTTTCACTATGAAAATAATTTAATTTTTATTAAAACCAAAGATAGTGACAACATGTCACTCTCTTAAATCTTATAAGTATAATAATTATAATTTAGTGATAAGATTCATGAAATCTAGAACATGAATAGTATCTAGAAATATAATAAAATTATCTAAATCATTTGAATTTATTTATAATTTTTAGGGATTAAATAATTATCATTAAAGGTGACAAAATAGTGATATTGAAATTATTTGATTGATTGAAATATCAAATAAATGTTTTTAAAAATATTAAAATAAATATTATATGAACTATTTAATGTTCTCCACTAATTTTATAGATAAATATTAAATGTTATTAATCTATTAATTCTTTTAGTTCTAACTTATCTTCTATATGGATTTTATTTAAATTAAAATAAATGAATACTGTCAAAATTTACACTATTGTTATTTTTTAAAAATAACATAATATAAAATTGTTTAAAAATCACAAAAATATTTAAAATTTATAAATTAAAATTTATATGGTCGACCATGTCATTAATTATTCAAATTTTGAAAATTAACAACACAGAAGTAATTATTTATAACAATTTAAAATTTATAATCTTATTACCACAAATAAAATTAAATAGATTAAATTAGGATAAATAAAATTGATAATGTTTTAAATAATTCCCAAAAATGTATAAATTTTATTGTTTTATGTGACTACAACCCTATCTCATATAATATTCATATTTGAGTCATTTTTTAAGTTTTTATGTGGGGTTTAAATTTATTATAAATTAATATTTTTGAGGTTTCCAATTTTGCCCCTCTCATCCATTATAAAAGGGAACCTCCTCCCACTCCTCTTCACAACATTTTGAGTAGTCAAGATCGGCCAATCCCTTCCCATTTTTCTTCTCCACTTCCCTAGAAACATTCTGGAGGTTCTGGTCTTCTAAAAATACCAACTCTAGTTCCTTAAGAGGAGCATAAATGAGGTCCGTCGAAGAAGAGGTAATCTCTTCTACTGATTCTTTCAAGTTTCTTTCATTTTCAACTTCTTCTTTGTTAGTTGTTTCATTATAAAGTAATAACATAATTATGAATAATATACTGATATGTTATTATAAATATGAACCAACCCCATTTCACCTTCTATCCATTCTACGGAAAACAAAATCACCACGCATGCGTATGTACAGAATACCGTCTCCATGCCGTGGTGTATTCTGTTTTCCCACCACCACCTTACATGGATGGGTATAATGGTGTAAAGAATAACTATATATGGTTATTATAACATCATACTAATTCCGATATGTAATATAATCCACTACAATTCTATTAAATAACTATGGGAACGATATCATCACTCGTGCATACGTACGGACTACCGTCTCCACGAATGCGATAAGATTCATTTTACATGATTAACTATTAAAGTATTATTATAAAGAATAAATAATAAATAATAATAAAATATATTACACAATAATGATATTGGGTTTATGTACATATATTTTTCTTTTACTTAATTCTATTTAATTCAACAAGGAAACGAAAATAGCGTTCATGCGTACGTACAACCTACCGTCTCCATGAACGGTGTATTTAATTCCATTTATAGATCTATCATATATATTTATATTCTGAATATATATTATATATAAATCATGTTTTACATTATGGAATTATTTAAATCAAGATATAAGTAATAAAATCAAGAACAAAAAGTTGAAAGACGTACTATAAATGAAATGATTTTACCCAAAACGCTGCTTTAACATGAAATTTACAAAAGAACGGGAAATATAATGTCATAAGTGAAACATATATGATATCATAACAATGAATATGATTATGTAATAATTTAATGACATTATTTAAATCATTATACAGGATCTTCGAATATATATGAATCATATCAGAAATATGGTAAGGGAAAATCTCGCAATTTCATTTTTATCCAAGATTGTTTATACATCAAAATTTACTGGGGAATATTTATCATCCACATCCATGTTTCCACAATATTTAATATTATTTATATCCTCCTACAATTGTTTCGATCCAATTTTACAAATTGGTGAGTTTTTAGTAAATGATATGAAAGGAATCTTTTGTCGTTTTTAGTACGAGGTACTTTTTGACTTTTCCGGCCAAAGTATGTGAAAAATATTTTTTAACATAAACAGAATGAATTGATTTTTATGATCCCAGAGAACAATATTTCCATGAAACTTCCTTTACATGTTTTCATGTTTATTTTTAATTAACTTCTTTTAGTTTAAAATTTTATGACATTTTATGAAAGGAAAAATGTTTTTGATATAGAAAGGATATTTTCCTCAAGAATTGAGTTCAAGTGTTTTATCAAAATTATTTTCCATATAAGATAATATAGGGTTTTGTGTCTATCCCTATTATTACATTTATTTGATTATATTGTGATAGAATTTTTTTTGTGAAGCCTTTCATCTTATATGAATTGTTTTATGATGTTACGATGTTTAAGAATCCCATTATTATTACATGGGATATGCTATGATTTATGATTTATGATTTTGTGGAACACATAATAATGGTTTCATTATGAGAAGGGTGGGACCTATAACTCCCTCCAATGCATTGGGTAATGATTTATATCTCATGAGATAGACATGGATGGAACGAATAGTTAATCTGGTTCAGTGATACAGGACTGGAATGAGGAGTAAACTCCATTTAGTAAGAGACTTTTTCCACTAAGATGGTCTTGGAAGCAATGCCTTGGATACTATGGAAATAATAGGAATTTCTTAATGGTTTTCCACAATTACATGTTTCCATGATATTTTATCATGATTTATGTTCACTTATGATCTATGCCTTATGTAATTCCATTTTTATGTCATTCCTCAAGATTTTGATGTTTAAAAATTATTTTCATGTTTTTAAGTTAAAATTTATATGGTCTATTTTATTTTCTCCATGCTTACCCTTACTGAGCATTTGAGCTCACCCTTTTTATGTTTTCTTTTCCCCAAGATATAAAGAAATGTTTTAGGTAAGAAAACAAAAGGGGAAGATATTTATGGGAGATGTTGAATATATTTCACCATGATTAGAAGATTATTTTCCGAGATTCCAAATACACTAAACTATTACGGTCCATGAGGGTTGGTTTTTGTTATGTATTAATTATTCTACAAAAGTAATGTAATGTCCATGTACGTCAAGTTTGGGGTCACTACAATTCATCACCATTTGGATACATTGGATAATATTAGGTTTATTTTGGGCACTTATATTCAATGTGGATCAACTAAGAACAGGTGGGACATTCCGACATGAACATGGATGACTAATGGAATGTTTTTAAAGGAATACCTGGAGTGGTTCTTAGAGTACCCTTATCCAAAAATACTAAGACCAGAGATATTTGCTGAGTTCATTCTTTTAACATAGGGGATCATGTTAGTGATCGACTATACTAGACAATACATAGATCTACAATGTATTCCTCTATATTAGTACGAGATGAGGCAGCTATGGAGAAACATTTTTAAGATGGAAATAACATTGAGATTATGTCCCATGTGAATATCTACAGGATATAGAAGGTTATGGATGTGGTATATGATTATATAATAGTTGAAGGAAACCTGAGGGAGAACTCAAATACTAGAAAGGTATTTGTTATTGGATGATTATAAGGAGGGACATCATAGATCCGGAAAGACTATTATGACATATTTTTCCAATGTAGTGGAAAGTAGGGTAAAGAGTAAGGGGGGTTGATTTGAAATGACCTTAGTGGGTTGATCTTTCATTATTGTGTTTTCTCAGGAATCAATCATTGACCCTTTTCTAGGCTACCAGTAGAGTATTTAACAAGTAGTAAGATGGTACATCTACAAATATTCTATAGGTTGGAGTGACTAAATGGTACTGAAGGAGCATCTGGGCATTGTCAGAGTGTTGGAAATATACATCAAATTGGGATGAAATTTGGAGATCTACTTGATATAGTGGTAGAGGTAGTTCACAAGGGTATTCATGGTAGGAGAAGCCGCATCATTAGTGTTGTGATACTATGGGGAGTTAGACAGTATCAAAGGGAAGAAGGGAAGCACAGTTACAAGAATTAAAACGTAAAATTGCGGATAGTGAGGTTGGAACATCGACAGTGAGAGCTACTATTCTAGTAGCTTATTATTTATCTTGTTCCATGTTTGATACTGGTGCATCAAATTCCTTTATATCTGTAAAAATTGTTAATTGATTGAGACATTATGTGGAGTTTGTGAGCGGTACAACGACTTTTGATAAACTTTTGGGAGTACAATCTAAATATACCTTTCATTGGAAGAGATATTAACTATAGAATGAGGAATATCATTTCTTATTGGATCTTTATGTACATGATTTGACATGATTTGTCATAATTATGGGGATGGACTTGTTTGTCACATACCAATCCCCCATCGACTATTACTATAGGAGTTTTATGTTTACATATCTTAAGGGTGACAAGTATATTCATCATTTATTGTGGGATATCGAGGAAAATTTAGTATAACAAATTACTCTGGAACTATTGGAGCTTAAAGACCTTCTTTTTTCTTTGTCATTAGTTAGATGAAGAGGGTGTTATAGAATATGTCATTCCACCAATAGTGGAAATATATAAAGACGAATTTCTTGAAGGCTTATTAGGGAAACCACCAGAATGAAATGAGGAATTCACTTTTTATCTCCTGTAGGGGGATGATCTAGTATTATTGCATTATACAAAATGGAACTGACAGAGCATCAAGAGATTATGTCTTTGTTGGAAGAGTTAGAGGATAAGGGATTTATACAGCCAAGTAGGTCTCCAAGGGGATCAATTTTTTTCACAAATAATATTGATGGGAGATTAGGATTATGTGTTGATTATAGAAATTTGAATAAAATGATTGTGAAGAACATATATCTTCTTTAGAAAATTATTGATCAGTTTGAACAATTAAAGGGATATTTTTTGTTCTTAAAGTTCTAGTATAGATTAGGGTACCATGAATTTAGAGTGTGGACTTGTGAAATTCAAAGGAATGATTTGAAAAGAAGGTATGGCCTTTATGAGTTTTTCCTAATGCCACATGGGTTAAAAAATTCACCAATAGATTTTATGGCCTTGAAGAAATGATATGTCCATCCATATCTGGATCAGTTCATGGTGGTGTTTTTGGAAGAAATATTGTTGTACTCCAAGACTCCTGATGATCATTGCCAACATCTTAACATCATCCTGAGTACACTAATATTGAATCGGCTATACACCAATATATCTATGTGAAATATTGTGATTCAGTATGTACACTTCTTGGGGCACATCATGTAAGAGGATGGTCTATTACAAGACCCAGGGAAGGTTTAGGATTTCTCTACTTAAGATCATCCCAAGATTTTTTTTTATATTTGATTTTTTATTTGATTAGATGGATATTACAAGAGAATCATTGATGAATTTTCACATTTGGTAGTGTCTCTTTCAGGATTGACCGAGAATGGAGTAATGACGTATTGTTAAGTGTCTTGTGAGAGATATTTTTAGGAGTTGAATAAGCATTTAAATTCAGCTCCAATTTTGATCCTACATGAGTCATGTTTGGAGTATACAATTTATTGTGAATCTTCTAGGATCAGACATGAAGCTATGATGATGTAGGGAGATCGTGTTCAACTGTGTGGGTCTCAATAGATGAGGAATCATTAATGGAATTAAACTACTAATGACCTTAAGTTAGCAGCATTACATTATTATATACTATTGGCAACACTATATTTGGTGATAATGGTTTTTAGTTTAAAAATATCACAATAGTTTGATGTATATATTTTCATAATAAGATTTGAATCATTGAAAGTGGAGATTGGTTGAGTATATGTAGAGTTTTAGTTTTGAACTTTGATATACGCCTGAGAAAGGAAATAGTGAGGTTGAGTCATTGAGTAGGAAAACTCAGACTCAGATGGTACAAGAGTCAAGTCTAGAGTAGAATGAGATAATTTTTCGGGCTAAAATGCGAGTATGAGTAAAAGAAAGATAGGAGTAGATGACTCTTGTTTCATTTTCAGCAGAGTCTACACTTTTGATATAGATCCTGGATTGATAGTATGAGGATCTAGAGTGATTAGCCTAGAAAGAATATTTTTAAGTTAGAAAGACATCTTCAAAATGGTTGATAGATGAGGATGGGATCATCTATGTGAGGAATTGAGCTTTTGTAACTATGAGAATGTGATATGACCTCATGTAGGAATGTCATGCCTTGAGGTGGATGGTTTATACTGGTGTAAACAAAATGTATCATGAACTACAATGATAATTTTGGTGGCCACGAATGAATGTGGAGATAATAGGGTTTGGGAAAAAATCCTTCACTAGTTAGGAGGTTATGTTAGAGAATCACCAACCTGGAGGATTACTACAGACATTATATATTCTAGAATGGATATAGGATGACGTGACAAAAGGAATTTGTGTTGGGTCATCTAATGACACTTTGGCTGAATGAATCTATTTGTTCCATTGTGGATATACAGATAAATGTAGAACATTTAATTTTTATAAGGGAAAACATTAAAGTAGAATAGTTTGAGGAAATTTTACATTCAGAAAACAGTGTGTGTGCATGGAGTGCCACAGAATATAGTTTGAGATCATGATTTACAGTATATATCATGCATCTATAACGGAGTGAAGAAATCACTTTGATGATAAATATTATTTATTAAGACATTCTACCACGATGCTGATGGGAAATCTGAATTTATTCTACAGGTGCATGACGATATGCTATGGGAATGTGTACTTGACTTCAATGGATCTTGGTTACAGGACTTGGATTTAGTGGAGTTCTCCTAAAACATTAGTTTTCAGAAAACAATATATACAGAACAATATGAATATCTTTATGGAAAACCATGTGGATCCCCACTTTGCTGGACGGCGACTGGTGAGTCAGAGTTGTTAGGACTGAGTTTCATATATGATATATCTGAGTAGGTTCCATTGATTTAGAATTGAATGGATATGAATAAGATTATATAGATGTATTATTTTGATAGTTGGAGTTAACCCATAATGATTTCAGAGGTCGATCATGTGTTCCTTCATGAGTCGCATTGGTTGGGTAACCATAGGATGGAGAGGAATGGAATGTTGTCACCCAAGTTTATTTGATCCTTTGATATAGTGGATAGATTCGGGCAGTGGCATACTGGTTGTCTCTACAATATATATACGACACTATATATGAAATTTTCCATGTATCCCAACTTCTTAGGTATCACAGTATCCCTTATCATGTGATATATGATGATGATGTTGATTTTCAAATAGATGTGTCCCCTGGGGAGAATCTTATATGTGTATTGGATTGTTGTGGGAATGTTTTATTGAGGAATTCCATTCCTGCAGTTCATGTGTTATCGATTAATGTAAATGTACAAGTTGAAACATGGGAAATAGAGTCAAATGTTATGAATCAATGGCTCGACCATTTTAGCTTGGAATCTTAGAAATGCAAGGAGGCACAACTCGAGGAAGAGCTATTATAAGGTGGGGAGATTGTAAGATCTTGACCATTTCAGGAGTTAGCTATAGCACTGTTTCAGGTAAATTATACTTTTACTTAAGTTCTTTTAATGGGAGTTGTGTATTGGGGTGTTTTTTGTTGATGTCTAAGGGAATCATGGACAACAAATCTTGTTCATGGTTGGTTCATGGTTTGTAGAAATTGTGCATATTCCTAGGAGAAACTGTGTGATCTTTAGTATTTGAGGAAATAGAATCTGCATAGTTAAATAACGAGATTATTGTCCATGCAAGGATTCCTTGAAATGTACCCCATGCAACAGTGTCTAATGCATTGTTACAGGATGATTTTTCTAACTGTGTGACAAAACCATGTGTGAAACGAAACTAGATTCATAAAACAATGAGTCTCACTTGTTTCCACATTTTAATGACATGTTTCACCTACTATGTTGCCCTAACATGGGATTTTTCTTTCCAAAGGACAAAGGATGGTTCCCCCATCAATCTAGAGAGATTATAAGGCCTTATGAACCCCTTCCATCAAGATCCAAATCCCAAATCGAAGATCCGCTCTTCTCCTGATAAGTGGATTTCATCATATTACTTCTACCATTCATATTTTTGTCCTTCCATGATCATTTAATGAATGATGTCCTATTTTTACATGGATCTAATCCAATGTGGTAAGCTATAGATCTGGGATTGTGGATCTATATCTATATTTAAAAGATATTGATGTCTTTGATCTTGATTTTAGTTTGGGGATCTAGTTCAAGAAAACATATAAATATCATAGTGATGCTTGGATTTTTTGGGTTTTTATTGGGAATACATCTGTCAAAAAATCGAGGTGAGTGGTTAAAATATAATTTCGATATTCATGAATTTGTTATGTATATGAATGATTATAGAATTTATGGTATCATTTATAATGTATTTCGCTTGAATTGGGTTTATTAGATTAACCCATTTTGTTATCGAAGACTTGTTGAAATAAGTGATTTATTAGGGAATTAATAATTAGAATAAAAAGGTTCCCCTATTAGATAAATAATTTTGGGAAATTTATTTTGGGCTTTATTGGTTTTAATCGAGAGAATTGATTGGAGGATTAATTATGAGAGATTGAAATGGAAATAATGAGAAAATTAATTGATGATTAATAATGTGATTTTGATAATATTATCTAGATAATTATTTGTGGGATTATTTATTAAAATTTGTTATTAGAATGTGATAATTAATTCTGGAAAATTAATAATGTAATATGAATTTTGATATTGACTAATTAACTGATGAATTAATTAATTGTCTAAAAAAATTTAGTTAATTGTGTTGTTAACTATTGGATTTGATGTATTTAAATAATTGTTGTATTAGTAAGGGAATAGATGTGGATAATTAATTAATGTATTAATTAGATTCTTATGAATGATAATATGGTCATTCTAATTATGAACTAAAATGGAAACATGGTCAACATACATATGAGTATTAGAATGGGATGATAGTTATTGTATTGTAATGTATACATGGTAACATTGTCATTATACTTATGAGTAAAGGGAATGGGTGCATGGTCATTCTATTGAGGGGTAAGCATGTTGACATGGACATATTATTTATGTTTATGATACTTATAACTTGGAATTCAAATTATAAATGTGAAAATAATAATGGAAATAATGGAACTCTTATTTATGATCTCAGATGATAATATTATATCTCTAACATGAGTCTAATGAGGTATTGAGATATTATATGACTATGAATACTTAGAGATTTTGAAAGAAGCTGGTATTATGATATGATTTTAACTAGGGAATAGTTTAGTCTCCGGTATGATATGATGTTTGTATTGAGGTACGAGTATCCATAGTAATATTAGAGTTAATTGAGATAGATAAGAATAATTGAGAACGAAACAACTGGTTATTTATACATTGTAATTATTTATTATAGAATTGAATACACTATATTCTCATTTATATTTTTTCAGAAACCATTTTTTGTGGCCTACTGAGTAGAACTCACCCCCTATTCAGTCTTCCCAATCCTTACCAGAATTGATTATATTTTTGTTGGGATGGAAAATGGAAATGGTCCAGGTATAGATAGCTGGTTGGGATAGAGCTTCGAGAAGGGAACTAGACATGGTTCGAGACCCTCATGGGGAGTTCTATTGTCTTTATCTCAATTTCATTATTGACATTCAACACTTAATTTGACATGTCATATTTTCTATTTCATTTGAGCATCATATTTTCCTTCTTGGTTATCTACTGACATGAGTTGTATTTTGGTTTTATATGCTTATAATTTTGTTTTTTTACATCCATTGGTGTTTTTAATCTGATAAACCAGGGTATAATATCCACATGAATGACATTTCAAACCCACCCTCCTAGTTTGTACCCTCTAGTATACATGGAGGTGCATTTGATTTTATATGGAGAACTGGCTTGGGGAACCATTTTGTGGTACTTGTGTTGAGAATTTACATTCCCCCCATATTTGGGAAATGTAGTATGTATTCATATGTCTTGAGATACATACCATATCCTATGTGAGATGGGTGATCATTCCCCTCAAAAGTAAATTTTAATGTATAAGAATCATGCAGATGTGTTCCCATGTAATGTGTTTAATCTACTATTTTATTTTTATGTCACTTCGAGCACAGCTTATGTGTTCATAGATACAACTGAATATTATATTAAACACGTGGTGAGATTTCAACAAGTTTGGTCCCACCATTGGGATTTAATTCTGATTACATATAATTTTTTTTCCAAGGAATATATTCTTGAAGCATTAATCTATGGAATTCTTATATTCATAAGTCCTACTTGGGGGATCTATTATCTTATCCCACATGTCACAGATATATACCACACAAACTTAGTGGATTCTGATTCCTATCATAAATATGATATGATGGATTTCTCACTGATGTCTGAGACCAATACTCACATCCATACCATATGATATTAAACTACATGGATGGGTCCAGTCATACAATAATAAACGATGTTAGAAAAAACTATATGGGATTGGATTCATGTTTTATCGAGATATGTAGGTTTCCGCAGAGAGGTTATATCTCATCTCTAAGACACCATACATATCCTTAGATAGAAATAAACCCCATATTTCTCGAACGAGGTCAAATTCCAAAGAATCAAAATTAAATAAGAGAGTTATAGAGAACTTGTGATATATATTCCATTGTTTGTATCAAAATATGTTCAAAATCATGTCATTAACATGGGAGGTAACCAATCTCGTATAGTGGTTTGGGAAGAAATTCAGTAACCATTATTAAATAAATTAGAGATTCCTAGAGTACGAAATAATTCCCCCGAAAAGGTTGCAGTGAGCCTGACCTCCCATCCACTAGACCAATGCATGTCCACGTGATTTTATGGGCCTAAAAACAAATATGGCCATCATCCTTTGGAATGATGTTTTGAACCAATATTTGGATGTGGGAACCATTGGGAGTGTCTAGTTGAGATGATTTTTTAAACCCTAATGTGATCAATTTAATGAGGCATTAACCCCCCCCCCCACAATCAAACTATGGAGCAAAATCCATTCCATGCCTTAAGTATTAAAAAACAGTATTGTTATAAAAATAGTTTAATATGATAGATATATTAGCCAAAGTATGAGACATGTGACACCTCAGAATATATATACTCTTGAAGTGTAAAAAGTAGAATTATAAATACTATTATTGATTCTTTGTGTATGTCTTGTACATTTATGTATGACATCATGTAATAAATAATTAAATGTATGTTTCTGTATCCTTTTGGTATGAATATATTCCCACCGAATAATTTACAATAATACATATGATAGTTTATTTTTATTTTTATGTCATACTAGATATATTTCATTCCCATGTTATCAGTTATATAAAAAAATTTCATTAATATTTATTACTATAATATTATTTATTTGATGTTCATTATATGATATATTCCTTAGCAGGCTACCCGAAATTGATAATTTCAGTTCACCTATTTATTTTTTTCCATTTTTACATAGGTGACTAGGAATATTAATATCAGTAATCCATATAAATTCATGAGTGAATAAAAATATTTTCATATATTTTTTAGGAGTTATTTTATATTCAATATGTTATTTAAGGATCATATTTGCATCTTGTATTATATGAAAACTACACTAATTGATTTTGGTTAACTCCATATCTTGTATTCTATGCCATTGAGATAAAATTAATGTATGTATATGTTACTATACTCATGTTATCACCATAGGTAATATATCATGTTTAATAGAGACCATTAGAACTAAATATGTAAGAACATATCTAAACAGTAAAACATTGAGAAATACAGTTAATGAAAATCAATTCGGACTACTTGATAGGCGTGGGAATAAAATACTTTTAACTTTTAAACATGAATTGTTCATTTTTAAACATTTTTATAAAATTTATCTAAATATAATGAATAAAATCAATTTAAACAGCAATAATCATTATTATGATTTTACTCTGGAGAAAATATATATGGTTTGTGTTTTTGTTCAGCATATTATTACTATATCTAGGTAGTTGACTCAAGTCATAAACAGTAACCATTCACATATAGAATAACATATTCCCGAATAACATGGTTTAATAATGTTAGACCACTTTATGTGGCAGAAATATTCATCTTTCAATGGATCCAATAATCCATTAGTAGTTCAACAATGGATCATAATGTCAGATAATATATTAATTTCCTAAGAATGTTGTGAGAAATAGAATCTTATCAGGGAAATATAAAAAATAAGGGTAAATATTGATCAATGGTTTCCATTTATTCCAAAAACATTAATGCTGAATTTAAAAAAACCATGGAATTGAAAACATTTAAGCATATATTCCTTGAAAATTATTTTCCTCATGTTAAAATTTCTATCATAGAATGGAAATTGTAATATCCCAAAAATATTACATAGTAAAATAACCTTTGCTTCAAAATTATAATTTATTTAATTTTTATTCATTATTACAACAAAAATATTATTAAATTTCCTATGAAAATTACCTATCATGAATTAATATTGTCTATAACTGTTATAGACAACACACAGAGATAAATTAAAATTAACAATACACACATTTATGTAAAATCCATAGTCCTAACATCCATTATAACGATCACAACTACGTTAAAAACTATATGAATAATCAAAAGAGATTATAAGATGATAACAATTATAAGGGTAAATATACAATCAATGTAAGATAAGTAATGAATAATTTTTAAGAGAATTCTAGGGTATATATAGGTTATAAAGGGCAATGTGATTTTTAAGGTAAGATTACTACCAAACCATTGGTAAATATAACCATTGGTAATATTGTTACCATTAGAATTTATATATACTATGTATAATGACAAAAATTAATTAACTTATAAGGGATAAACAACGTACTCAACCATTATGACTATAAATTTTGAATCTAATTTATCAAAACATGGGTGGGGGAAGCACATATGGGGTTCTCCCTTGACCTATCACAATTTTAGAATCAATAAGTTAGAATTAATGGGAATGAACTACAATATATGTTCATATTAATGGATATCACCCCTAGGTCATTGTTATCTGATATACCTCATTAATGAAAAATCAGCACACAGTATACCCATAAGGAGTATATCTATAAATTAAATGTTATGTATCTAATCCTTTTTGTTAAAGAGATTTAATTTTTTTTATTACCTCAATAGTGGTTTATTGAATCCCATTTCCATTATTATTTGTTTTTAATATAATTCAAATGATTTTAAGATGAACATAATGGGTAGAATTTGTGATGAAAAACATAATAGTGTTTTCAGAAAATAAATATACGATTATGATAATCATGTGTATTATAAATTAAAATTCGTTTAATGTAATAATATTATGAGATAATAATTATTTAAATATAAATCATTATATAATAATTTAATGACCATGGTAAGTTTTATTACTATAGAAAAGATGATTATGTCATATAAATAGTTTCATTTCAATATAAAGTTAATTTTTTTTAATTTTTTTATTTTCATAGTTAGAAAATATTTTTATGATAATGTAAATTATATATTAAATTTTCATGTAAAAATTATGCTACGGTATAATTTCTTAAATTTCTTAAAATGAATTATTATTATGGAATACTAAACTGAAATTTGTAATGTTTTATATGTTTTGTGACATCACAAATATGAAAAATGATATACTAATTAGTAAAATAGAGTAATTAAATGAAGATAATTTTCTTAATAAATATATTGTTTTATAATTTATAAAAATTAGTTTCAAAACGAATACTTATCATTCTAGTGTTGAAAATTGTATATATGGTTTTAATAACATTATTCTATTAAAAAATTAATTTCTCATTCCTAAGGTAATTGAAAATATATAATTCTAATTTTTAGACTGAAATATGTCAAATAAATCATTCATTATTTAATAAAAAATGATACAGAATCATGGGTAAACTAATGGTTGTCATTTTTCCACAACTGAAACTTTGGAGGCCTATATTTAAAAATTAACAAATAATCCAGCAGTTTTTTTTAAAATATCCACCCACCCACCCATTTCATTATCTCTGGATGAATCAAGAATGAATTCCCCTTATGTAATTTAATTAGAACTTTTCCATGTGTTTTCTATTATTCTATAGAACTCTCCTAATGGTTTAGGATTCTATTCCACAAGATATGAGATCCCCTTATAATAGTGTTTGTCCAAGTAATTACATAGAAGTTAGTCTTCTAATTTTTATCTCACTATATTCCCATGAACATATTATATTCCCATGCACATATTTTCATTTAATTATATTTCAAATTTTTTCATATTAGTAATATATTTACATTATCTCTCATATTTTTCATTCAATGATTCACCTTTTATAACCGTTATAGTGCCGAAGTCATTAATTGATTTATCATTCCTCAATTTCTATAGTTTTAATTAAAAACACCAACTTTTTTTAACCAAATTCATATAGATTTAATTTCACATCATTTACTATGTATTACCTTGTATTAAACACTAATTCACTTTTCACGATTTCCAAGTGATTGAAACATCATGTATTTAAAAAATGATAAGCAATATAATTTTATATAAAACCATATACTTATCCTGCATGGTTTATTGAGGAAATTATTTATATTTAGACCAAATTCCATTAAATACATGAAATTTATTATAATTGAATATTTTATTAAATTTTTATCATAATGGTTCTAAATATTGAAACAATTCTCATAATATAAATATGATTTTTTAGAAAATTCTATATAAGTTTAAAAAATATAATTTTATAAAAACAATGTGAATCGTTTTTTTAAGAATACTTATTAATTTTTGAAACTTATATAAAATTAAAATGAAAAATAATAATAATTTTAAAATTTATAATTTTAAAATTATAATAATCTGATTTATTTTGGATTTTTTGTGAAACGTTTCATTTTATTTATTATAATAAAAATTCAGAATTTTAATTACAAATATATGTTTCACCGCAATGAATTTAAAATTAATATATAATTTAAATTGGGTTTAAAGTATAATTATAAATAAAATAAATATATTATGAAAATTTAGGTGATTGTTTTAAATTTCATATTGAAATTTGATAAAAAAACACTATACAATTTGAACATTTTCATATTAAGACCCTATTTTCTTGACATAATAATTGGATTAATTTTTGATTAAATTATTCCACTTTTTAATTAAATTTGAAAAAATGGATTCCATAATTTGAATTGGTATAATTTATATTGTTTAATAACATGAACAAAATTTGTATCATAATTATAAGTTAAACCTCTTAAATAAATTGTTGCAATTAATGATCAAATAGGGTTTTCATTATTATATGCATTCTTTATTAAGATAAATTTTAAGCACACACAGGGTTATTATTTTATATTTTTTATTTGATTTTTTGAATGATTTTTTTTAAAATTTTATAAATAAACACATTTTAATTTTTCTCTCTCATTATAATGTTACTAGGTAAATAAAATTTATACAAGATGTTATGGTAAAAAAGAAATAGTTAAAAATTGAGTAAACCAAATGATTAAGGAATTAAATAATAAAAATGGGTATATATTTGTGTGAAGGAGGAGTTTCTAGACTAAATTATCACATCCCTCAATTATTATTAAATTTTATAAGCACATGTGGTAATGGAGGCCTCTGAATAGTCAATATTTTTGGGTATTTACAAAAATGATACACTTCCTCAACTATATAAGATAAATCCTTCCCTCACATATTCACACATAAAACACAAATTAATAGCCATTATCAACCCAATTAAATTCATAAACTACAAAAACTCAATCTATAATCCTTATGTTGGCCTAAATTTATCATATGAAGGCCTTTATTGCAATCATAAGGAGGATACATGAATAAGATAAAACATTTATCAATGAGTGTCATTTTTTTAATTATATCTAAATCCCATTAATTATTATATATATTTTAACACCTAAAGAATTTATAGTATATAATTTATTCAAAGTAATTCAATAACTTTCACTACACACAACACCGAGTTCAAGCGCCCCACGACATACCAAACCAGCTGTTCAAAAGCATTTATTGATAGTATTAACTGAATTTTGAACATTATATAATCCATTTAATTTTATAATACATATTATATGTTTCTTAGACATAATGTAATAACTAATTCATTTTTTCAAATAAAAGAAGTATTTTTCAAAAAAAAATGTACTTTTACCGCCTTGTGATGGTGAACCCTTGTTAAATGCAATATATGAATCTTTTATATATTAAAATTTACAAAATTAACTTCTTCTTTAGAATCGGGACATAAGAATTTAATTTCAATAAATTTTTGGTTTTCTTCTGGTAACTTTTATATTTGGGGGAACAATGAAAAATACTATATTTTAACTGAAAAAACATTATTAATCAAAATAATTTGTAGTTTTACATTATAAATTTTTATTATTTGGAAGTATAAATCGATTATATTTCTACCATTTAATCCAATTCTGGTCATTTTATGTAATTTCACTTTGAAATTGGACATAAACAAGTGTCAATCTTTTGATAGTTATTATTTCATAAAAAATATACCTTTTGGTTTGAAAAAAAAAAATTAATTTTAAATTAATAAATGAAACTTCTATGTTTGGAATTTGTTAAAATATACCTCATTTTTTAATTTGGAATATCAAAATTATCTTAGGGTGAATTTTTGGAATTTTTCTGAAAACATTCATTTTTTGATGAATAGTGAAAAAATATTGTTTAAAACTGACTTTTTATTTAAATAATAATTTAGTTTATTTAAAATTATTTTAGGTAAAAATAGACAAAAAAATAATAATATAATATCAATTTAATTTATTGAAGTCATTTTATAATAAGTTTAGATATATAATAATTTTATTGAACTTTTTACCGTGTTATACCCACTTCCTAGGAACATTTTCAAATTTGCATAAACAATAAGTTTACAACTTCTATGAATATAATTACAAAAATAAGAGAGACACGGTTGATATAATTATGTAAAATGTGGTTCCATAAGGTAAAAATAATTTTTTGGTGAATTGTAGCTTTTGACTTTTATTACTATAGTTAAAAGTAAATAGGGTAATTAAAACTAAAAATGATATTATTATTTCCGTAACACATGACTTAATTCTATTGGATAAGTGTAATTCGACCAAAAACAACCTTATGATTAAAATATGATATTTTAGGTCGACTTGGATTAGATTAGGACATTTATTATTATTTTAATTAAAGAAGGGTTTAAAGAGTTAAAATCGAAGTCTAATAAATAAAAAAATTTAATATAGGGTTATACAAAATAGAAATTATACTATAAATATTCATTATTAACATAAATATATTTCCAATATAATGATATTTCAGTAATAATTTTTAGACATTGAAAAAGTAAATTTATTTATGACACAATGATGATGCTGCAATTGCGTTATTAATAAAATATTAAAATAATTGATATTAAAAATACCCAATTAAATGTAATTTGAGACTTATGAGAAATTAAACTAATTTTATAGGTTAATATGACATGTTTGGGTTGATTCAATCAACATTTTTCAATGTTATCATGCTGTTATGATTTTAACAAAAAAACAAATACCTAATATTGAAAAAATGGACATAAAATTGTTTTTTAAACAAATATTATATTATTAATTGATATAATAGTCCTAAGAATCTAAGGATCAGCCAAAAGAATTATATAATAATATATATGACATTAATGAGCCAATTGGGGTCAGATTTTCATTTTATAGTATGTTTATTAGCAATATAATATAAAAATACAAAGAGTCATGGTAAATGTCAAACTATTTAACTAAGAGTTAAATAAAAAGGTAAAGGTTAATATGGTTACCTAAAACTATATAAAACCTGTTGGTTGAGGGGTTTTCGAACCATACCCACCTTAGCCTATAAATTAATCATTTTTGAGCCATTAGAAACCGAAAATGATTTTATTATAATGTAACATTTCAAGCTTTTCCTAAATTGACCCTTACCCCTCTTATATTAGGGCACTCCCCCTTCTCTCTAATTCGCACCTCCAAATCCATTTGGCATGATGAAACCCTAAAAAAATACACTCTCAAATTTCCTCCCTTCATATTATATTCCTTACTTTAGTCATAAATCCAGCCTATGTATCCCTTTTGATCAAATCAAAAGAAAGAACCCGATGAAGAGGTAAATATTACGTCACCTCTTTCAAGTTCCATTCTTTTTCAACTACCTCTTTATTATTTTTTCCATTCTAAAATAAGAACTCCAGAATCTTATATATACTACAATGTTATTATAAATATGGTACAACCATATTCATTATTATATCCATCCTTTTAATGACATGTCACTTATATACGAATGACTTACCGTCTCCACATCGTGGTGTAATTGTTATTCAATACATTTTTATTTAGATAAGTATAATAATGATGTATAATTGATGTAAATAATAAATATAAAATGTTAATTATTCTTTATATATGATATAACATCTATTTTCATATGATTTTAAATCAAAAGAATGATATTATCGCTCGTGCGTATGAACGGATTACCGTCTCCACGACACGATGAGATACATTTCCATGTTCACCATTCAATGATGATTATAAAAACATATATTATTAATAAGTATGTAATAAATAACAAAATTATGCTACTGTATATATATATATATGTAAGTAATTACATATATCTTATTCACTTACTTCCATTCAATACGATATGAAAACAGAAACAACGTTTATGTGTACGTACGTCCTACCATCTCCATAAACGGTGCCTTCCAATTCATATATAAATCTATTATAAATATTTATATTTTAAATATATATGATATATAAATCATGTGTTATATTCTTGAATCATTTAAATCCTGATAAAAATGATAATATCAATAATAACAAGTTAAAACACATGTGATAAAGAAAGCGATTATTACACAAAATGTAAATTTAACATGGAAATCATTATTAAATGGGTAGTTGAAGGTAATAGAAGAATCATTTATGATATAATAAATATTAATATGGTTCTAGTATAATTTAATAACATACTATGGTCATTATACTGGAGGTTAAATGTACCGTCGATCAAAGGAAAGTGCAAGGCAAGTGTTAATTTCAAAATCTCTTTATTATCCGAGGTTGTTTTTATGGAAGTATCTACTGGGACATATTTATTATCCATGTAAATGATTTATAAAATCATTTTCAAAGTGATTATTTTTAATTTACTTTTTACTAAAACATCATTTTAAATGTTTAAAATATTTTTTCTTCTAAACCATTATCATTAATGTCCATGTTTTCGAAATGGGTTTAATGATTTATTTAAATGGACATGAATTTTTTAAAATTTTAATTAATTCAAAAGTTTCAAAGAGGTATGGGAGACATTGATTCAAACTTTTTTGAAGTTGATTTATTATGACACAAATATTCCATATTTTATTGAAGGTTTTGTTATATGTATGACTATGGAAGTGTTATTTTTATAGCATTCATGATTTAGGCATACTGTATTGAAATTTCATATTCTAGTTTTAATATGAATGTTTATGTTATGTTTAAACCTTTTCATATAAGTAATGAATTGGATATAGTATATGAAGGGTGGGGCCCTCTATATCTTTTCGATTCATCAGTATGGCTCATGAGACAAACTAGTGTCTTGGCACAAGGCCATGAAAAAATATTATCTGTTGTCTTGGCACAAATCCTTGACTATGTGGTTATGAATGTCTGGAATTATGCATACCATTATTATGAAAGTTTATATTGATATTGCATGTGATTATTCGACTAGTAGAATATCCATGTGAATAATTAAATGGAAATAGTTTATTGTATCTTTTCCATATTATGCTGATGTTTAATTTTAAAAGTCTTTTGTTTTAGTCATATATATTGCCTTTAATGTTTATTCTTATTTATGAATTTATCTGCTATATTGTTATCCTTATTGGCCATCTGAGCTCACACCTTTCTATGTTTTATTTTCTTTAGTATTCCATGAAGTGTTTTATGATTTTTATGAAGGTTTGATATAGGGGATTTATGGCGTTCTCAATGGATCATTTATGTTGAGTTTTATTTTCTAATGTGTAACGTAACGTTCATGTATGTAATATATTCTCCAAGACTGAAAAACTTATTGGTCTTTCGGGGCTTGATTCCTTGTAATCATGCTAATGTTTTAAAATAATGCACATACACTGGATAACTGGGGTTGGGACATGACATTCGGTATCAGAGGATGTTTAGAAACAACCTTGGAAATATATTTAGTTAAACTCTACTTAGATAACATTACCCTAAGATAGAAATTAAGGATTAATGTAGAATAACATCCTAGAATTTTGGTGCTATAGAGATTATGTGAGTTTTCCAAGAAAGACTTCCCTATCTGGATACGAGCAGGTAGAGGTGGCTCTAGCACATATGTACATATGGGTAAAACCCAAAAACACTACTTTGAGCTTGACTCGAATGGGAACTGGTGCACGAAAATGGGCCTTGCTGCACTCTTGGTTACGACACTCCTGGGAGATATTATTAGGATAATTCTCATTTTCCTTACAAACCATTAGGAAAGGTTTATGATTATATACTTCCTCAAATATAAAATTTTTAGGATTATGGATTATATCCATAAACTGTTCAATTTACATTAGGTATTCTCCATGATTGGAATTATTCATTACAAATCATAAACTGACCTAGTGTGTGCCATTGTATAGAAATTGTTTCCAATAGAAGGAATGTGGACTCCAGAAATAAGAATGATCTAATGAGTAAGATGGATAATATCTTTCACTGTATTTAGAAAACATTTAGAAGGGAAAATGTCTCCCATGTATTCCCAACATATAAAGAAATAGTATCATGTGTAAATAAGATAAGTAAATAATACTTTGAGTCCTATGGCTTTGAAGGGAAGCAAGGAAGAAAAGGATGGAAGATAGAAAGACAGATAAATAGAAGATGGAAAATAAGGATTTTCACATATGCGATAAATGAGGAAAGAATAACCTTGGAAAATGATTTAAGGGAATAAGAGTTTGTTATAAGTGTGGAGAAAAAAGACACAAAGTACGTGATTTCAAGGGGAAGAAAAAAGATTTAAATGTACAATGCTTCATCTGCAAGGAGTTGGAACACTACGTGAATCAATGTCCAAATAATTAGAGTATACCCCAAATGATGCTATTGGATAATAATAATGTTATGATACTGCCGAAGATTAAGAGGAATGATTTGATTTCTTACATTTTTATTTAAGTATTTTGTCATTTGAGAATTGTATTAACGATGAACATATAATAAGAATTATAGGGTAAATAAGGATTGTACTACATTACTATTTCATTAAGGACATGAAATTGTGTGGAACCAAGAAAAGTGACACAATGGTAGGTTAATGTTTTTTGGAAAATACATGTTTGATGGAAAGATAGACCTTTAATATATTATTGATACTATGTTATTAAATTTGTAATAATAGATGATTGAGTTGGATAAATTATATTGGATATTCTTGACTACATTGAAACTGATTAATGATTTGTATATTCCATTATTGTTAGATTTTACAAAAATTTTAAATTTAAGGATTATATCCAGTATTCTGTAATGAATAATGGAGCATGAATGTAATCAATAGGGTTTTATGGTAATTTAGGATGTTGCAGTGTTTTAAAAAAATACATGATGAAGGTGTTCACATGTTTTTACGTGGAAAAAATGATATTCATTACGTTTACCTTCCTTATAAGTTTTGGACTGTGAGTTTGGACACAAGTATTTTGGATAATTCTAGTTTGAGATTATTTTTGGAATTCCATAACAAGGACAACCCAGAGGTCAGATTGAATCCCATCACATCTAGTGAGGCCGCGAGACTTGATCCCGTAATTAAAAGGTGATAAGGTGTATCACCTACCACTAACCCACATGATGTCCTGGATTGAATAATGTAGTTTTTTAAAGGTTATGGAAGATGAATTATAAAATTATTTTTTTGGATCCCAATATGAATAGGATAAATAGAATATTTTTTTAGTTCTATTATCTTTTAGAGTGAAAGATGAGTTTGTTGTAGATATTATTTAAAGGATAGAACTCTACTTGTCAAGTATATATATATTTTTCTCCTCTTATCCTATGAAGAAATTAATTATTAAACTTTTGGTAAGGGATCTTATAACTAAAAATGTGTTATCTTAATACCTTATGTTTTGTTGAACCAATGATATTTGAAATCTTCATAGATTGATATCTTAGAGGCCCTAAAGTATATTTTTTTGACTGATGACCTCAATCAATCCCTTTAAAAATTTTCATTTTTCCTCCAATTATGTATCTCTAATTTCCACCAATGTTCTCTTAATGGTGATCATAATCTGGTGGTGACTTTTTCATTCCCCTTTTCCTATTGTTAATATAAAATTTTATTAACCCAATGTTTTATGTGGGTTTTCCCACAAAGGTATTTTTTTTCAACCTTCTATTTTTGAAAAACAATTTCAAATTGCAAGGATGAAATTAATTGAAGTAGGGAAGAATGTAACACCGCATGATTTTATAGTACATTATTTTTTCAAAGTAATTCAAAAACTTTCACTACACGCAACACCGAGTTCAAGTGCACAATTACTTACCAAACCAGCCATTAAAAAGCGGTTATGAATAGTATTAACTGAATTTTGAACATTATATAATCCTTGTCATTTTAGAGTCCATATTATATATTTTTAGACATAATCTATGAAATAATTCATTTTTTTAGATAAAAGAAGTATTTTTCAAAAAAAAAATGCACTTTTAACACCATGTAATGGTGAACCCTTGTTAAATACAATATTTGAAACTTTTATAAATTCAATTTCACAAAATAAACTTCTTATTTAAAATCAGGACATAAGAATTTAGTTTCAATAAATTTTTAGTGTTCTTTTGAAAACATTCATATTTGGTTGAATACTGAAAAAAACTATATTTTAACTGATTTTTTTTTTCAATCAAAACAATTTGTAGTGTTACATTATATATTTTAATTGTTTGGAAGTATAAATAGATTATTTTTTTACTATTTAATTCAATTCAGGACATTGTATGTAATTTCACTTTGAAATTGGACATAAACAAGTGTCAATCTTTTGATAGTTATTATTTCTTAAAAAATATGCCTTTTGGTTTTGACAACAAGAATTTATTTTATATTAATAAATTAAACTTATATTTTATTAATTTTGTAAAATAGAATTCTTTTTTGAATTTAAAATATCAAAATTATCTTAGGGTAATTTTTTGGTATTTTTCTGTAAACATTCAATTTTTAATGAATAGTGAAAAACACTGAGTTATTGTTTAAAATGACTTTTATATAAAAAATTATGTATTTTATTTAAATTTTTTTATGTCAAAATAGAAACATAATACCAATATAATTTCAATATAAACCATTATAGTCATTTTATTATATGATTAGATATATAAAAATTTTGTGGAACTTTTTACCATCTTTTACCCACTTCAAAGGAGAATTTGCAAATTTTCATAAAAAATAATTTTACTGCATCTATGAATTGATTTTCAAAAATCTAAGAGACACAGTTTATATCTCTAAGTAAAATGTGGTTCAATAAGATAAAAATTATTTTTGGTGAATAGTAACATTTAACTTTTCTTTACCACGGTTAAATATAATTAGGGTAATTAAAGGTAAAAATGATATTATTATTACCCTAAAACATGTCCTAATTATAATGGATAAGTGTTATTTGACAAAAAAACCTTAGGAATAAAATATCATATTTTAGGTCCACTTGGATTAGATTAGGAAATTCCTTATTATTTTATTTAAAAAAGTGTTATAAGAGTTAAAATCAAAGTTTAATAATTAAAACATTTTTAATATAGGGTTTTACATAAGCTAAATTCGACTATAAATATTCATTAGAGATCTAAAATTATTTCATACAAAATGGTATTTTATTTATAATTTTTAGAAATTAAATAAATAAATTTATTATTGACATAATTATGATGCAGTAATTACCATATTAATAAATGATTAAAATAAATGATGTTATAAATACCCAAATAAATGTAATTCGAGACATCTGATGAAATAAAATAATTTTATAGTTTAATATGAAATGTTATGGTTTATTTAATCAATTTTTTTAAAGTAATCATGCTGTTAAGATTTTAACAAAAAAGAAATACCAAATACTGTCAAATATGACATAAAATAGTTTTTAAAACAAAAATTATATTATTAATTAGTATATTGGTTATAAAAATCCATGGATTGGCCAAAATACTTATATAATAATATATATGACATTAATGAACCCATTGGGGTTCAATTGGCATTTTATAGTAAGTATATTTACGTATAATACAACAATTCAAAGAGATATGGCAAATGTCAAACTATTTGTCTAAGAGATAAATCTAAAAGTTAAGGATAATATGGTGAAATAAACCTATATAAAACATATTGGCTGAGAGGTTTAAGACTCATAACCACCTTATCCTCTAAATAAATCATTTTAGAGAAATTAGAAACCTAAAATGATTTTATTATAAAATAAAATTTCAAGTTATTCTTAAAGTGACCCTCACCCTGCTTATAAAAGGGCACTCCCCCTTCTCTCTAATTCACACCTCAAAATCCATTTGGCTCGGCCAAAACCCACCCAAATACCCTATAAAAGTTCCTCCCTTTATCCTAGACGCCTTAGTTTAGTCATTAATCTATCCTATGGAGCCCTTTTTGTTAAATCAAAAAAAAACCCAAAGAAGTGGTAAATATTTCATCAACTCTTTCAAGTTCCCTTCTTCTTCCACTTCATCTTTCTTTTTTGTTTCCATTATAAAATAATAACTCTAATATCTTTTATATACTATGATGTAATTATAAAAAATTTAAAACCATATTCAATATACTATCCATCCTTTGAATGACATGTCACCATAAGTGCTTACGTACATCTTACCGTCTCCACGTCGTGGTGTAATTGTTATTCAATGCAATATTATTCGGATGGGTATAATAATGATGTATAATTGATGTAAATAATAAATATAAAATCTTAATTATTTTTTATATATGAAATAACATCAATTTACATATGATTTCAAATCAAAAGAATAATATTATCGCTCGTGCGTACATACAGATTACCGTCTCCAGGACGCGATGAGATTAATTTCCATGTTCACCATTTAATGATGATTATAAAAATATATATTATTAATAAGTATGTAATATATGATATAATGATTTTACTGGAGATATATGTATGTATTTATTTATGTATGTAGTTACATATATTTTATTAACTTTCTTCTGTTTAATACAATATGAAAACGGAAACATCATTTATGCATACGTACGACTTACTGTCTCCATAAACGGTGCCTTTCATTTCATATATACATATATTATAAATATTTATATTATAAATATATATGATATATAAATCATGGTTTAAATTATGTAATCATTTAAATCATGTACTAGATGATTACATCATGAATAACAAGTTAAAGCACATACGATAAAGAAAGCGATTATTACCCAAAATGTTAATTTAACATGGAAATAATTATTAAATGGGAAGTATAAAGTCCTAAATAATAATGTATGATATAATAAATATGAATATGGTTCTGGTATAATTTAATAACATACTATGGTCATTATACAGGAGGTTAAATGTACCCTCAACCAAAGGAAAGTGCAAGGTAAGGGTTAATTTCACAATCTCTTTATTATCTGAGGTTGTTTTTACGTAATTATCTATTGGGAAATATTTATTATCATTGTACATATTTCATAAAATAGTTTTCAAATGGAATTGTTAAGGTACTTTTTAGTAAAACATCATTTTAAATGTTTTAAGGATTTATTCTTCTAAACCATTCTCATTAATGTACATGTTTTCACAATGGTTTTAATGATTTATTTAAATGGACATGAATGTTTTAAAATGTTAATTACATTCAAATGTTTCAAATTGGTATAGGACAAATTGATTATTTTTTTTAAATGAATTCCTTTCTAAATTGTGTGACTTTTAAATGTTTTCATGGAAAAGGGATATTTCTCTCAAAGAGTATTACAAATCATTTTCATCAATGTCAAAATCCTTTAATGGATTTTAAACTTGATTGAAGTTGATTTATTCTGATACAAATCTTCTATATTTTCTTGATGGTTTTGTCATATGTTTGACTGTGGATGTGTTACTTTTATACCATTCATGGTTTATGGGTAAAGTATTGACATTTAGTATGCTAGTTTTAATATGAATTTTTATGTTATGTTCGTACCTTTTAATGTGAGGAATGAATTGGACTTAGTATGTGATAGGTGGATCCCACTATAGCTCCTCAATGAATCGGTAGGTATCATGAGACAAACTAGTGTCTTGACACAAGGCCTTGATAAAATATTATTTACAGTCTGGGTATAAGTCCTTGACTATGTGGTTGTAAAAGTATGGAATTATGCATTCCATCATTTTGAAAGTGTCTATTGATATTTCATGTGATTATTCGACTAGTAGAATATCCATTTGAATAAGAAAATATCATTAGTTTATTGTATCTTTTCCATGTTAGGTTTATTTTTAAATTTAAAAGGCTTTTTTTAGTCTTATAAATTGCATAAATTATTAATGCTTTTATATGAAATTTTCTACTATATTTTTATCCATACTAAGAATCTGATCTCACACCTTTCTATGTTTTTTTCCCCAGTTTTCTATGAAGTGTATTATGATTGATAAGCAGGGTTATTCTAAGGGATTAATGGAATTCTAAAATTATCATTTATGTTGTGTTTTATTTTCTAATGTGTAATGTAACATTCATCAATGTAATCTAATCCCCAAGATGACTAAACTGATCGGTCCTTCCGGACTTGATTCCTTGTAATCATGACAATGTATAAATATAATGCACTGACTTTGGTTAACTAGGGGTGGGGCGTCACAGTTGGTATCCGATAAATTTTAGAAACATCCTAGGAAATAGATTTAGTTAAACTCATATTAGAGAAAATTACCCTAAGATTGACTTTGAGGATTAATATAGTAGAACTTCCTATAATTTTGGTAATGTAGAGACTATATGAGTTTTACAATCAATACATCCCTATCTGGATACGGGCAGGTAGTGGCGGCTCTGGCACATATGTACCTAGGGGTGAAACCCGAAAACATTTCTTTGAGATAGACTCAAACGGGAACTGGTGCACGATAGTGGGCCGTGCGACACTTTTGGTTTCGACACTCTCAGGAGATATATTTAGGATGATTCTCATTTTCATTACAAACCATTATGACGAGTTTATGAGTATATACATTATCAAATAAAACATTATTATCATTATGGATTATATCCATAAACTATTCAATCTATGTTAGGTATTTTAAAAGTTTGGAATTATTCTTTGTAATTCATAAACTGACATAGTGTATGTCGTTGTATAGAAATGGTGCCGAGTATGTGGAATGTGAACTCTAGCAATACGTATGATCCAAAGAGTAAGAAGGATCATATCGTTCATGGTATTAAGCCGACATTTAAAAGGGAAACTGTCTCTTAAGTATTCTCAAGATATGAAGATATAGTATCATGTTTTCATAAGATAAGTAATGAATTCTCTAAGTTCTATGGCTTTAATGGGAATCTTGAGAAGAAAAGGATGGAAGACAGAAAGATGGATAAAGGGAAGATGGAAAAGAAGGATTTTATAATATTTGGTAAATGTGGAAAGAATCTCCTTAGTAGATGCTTTAAGGGAATAAGAGTTTGATATAAGTGTGGAGAAAAAGGACACCAAGTACGTGATTTCAAGGTTAAGAAAAAAGTTGAAAAAGTACAATGCTTCATCTGCGTCGAGTTGGGACACTATAAAAATCGATGTCTAAATCATCAAAGCATTCCCAAAATGCTGCTATTGGATAATAATAATGTTATGATACTACCTAAGATGAAGAAGAATGAATAAAGTTATTATGTTGTAATTACAGTATTGTGTCGTTTGAGTTTTTTATTAATGATGTATGTGTTACAAGAATTATAGGGTATATAACGATTGTACTGTAGTAATAGTTCATTAAGGACTTGAGATTGTAGGGAACCAAGAAATGTGAATCAATGGTAAGTTAATATTTTTGGAAAATACATGGTTGAAGGAATGACAAAACGTTAATAAGATCTATATACTGAGGTATTAATTTTGTAATAAGAGATGATTGATTTGGATAAATTATATTGGATATTCTTGACTGCCTTGAAACTGATTAATGATTTGTATATTCCAGAATTGTTGGAGTTTAAAACAATTTTTTTAGAAGAAGTATATCCAGTATTCTATAAGGAATAATAAATCTTGATTGTAATCAATAAGGTTTTATGGATATTCAGGATGTTGCAGGGTTTTATAGAATACATGATGAAGGTGTTCACATGTATTTACATGAAAAAAGAATCTTCATTATGTTTACCTTAGTTATAAATTTTGGAAATTGAGTTCAGACATATGTATTTTGGATAAGTCCAGTTTGAGATTATTTTTGGATTTCCATTAAAAGGACAACCCAGAGCTTATGAGGCAACCCATCGCATTGGTAAGGCTGCGAGACTTGAACCTACAAACAACGGGTGACAAGGGTTTATGACATACCACTCACCCACGTGATGTCCTGGATTGAATAATGCAGTTTTTTAAATGGTCTGGTAGATTAATTATAAATTCATTTTTTGGAACCCTATACGAATAGGATAAATAACATATATTTTTCATGTTCTATTGTCTTTAAGAGTGAAAGATGCGTTTTTTAAAGAAATGGGTTCATGTATGGAACTCTACATGACAGGTATATATATTTTTATTATCTTATCCTATGAAGAAATTAATTCTTAATATTTAGCTAAGGGATCTTAAAACTAATAATTTTTTATCCTAATTCATTATGTTTTGTTGAACTGGTAATATTTTAAATCATCATTGATTGAAGGCTTTGAAGCCCCTAATTCTATAATTGTTTTTAACCAATGACCTCAATTGTTCCCTATAAATATTTACGTTTTTACTCCAATTATGTGTCTCCAATTTCCACCAATGTTCTCCTAATTAAGATCATAATTTTTTGGTTATTTTTTCATTCCCCATTTCATATTATTAAGACAAAATTTTATTAACCCAATTTTCGATGTAGTTTTTCCCACAAAGGTATTTTCTATTTTCATCCTTTTATTTTTGATGAAAATTTTCAAATTGTGAAGATGAAATTTTTTGAAGGAGGGATTAATGAAACACCACATGATTTTATAGTACATTATTTTTTCAAATTAATTCAATAACAAGCACTACACCCAACACCAAGTTCAAGCACACCACGCCCTACCAAACCACCATTCAAAAGATATTATGAATAGTTTTATCTTAATTTTGAACTATATATAATCATTATAATTTTATAATCCATATTATAAGTTTTTAGACATAATGTAATAACTAATTCATTTTTTCAGATAAAAGAAGTATTTTAAAAAAATGCACTTTTACCACCTTGTAATGGTGAACCCTTGTTAAATCCAATATTTGAAACTTTTAAATAATTACTTTGACAGAATAAAATTTTTTGTTAAAATAGGGACATAAGAATTTTCTTTTAATAATTTTTTGGTGTTCTTCTGATAACATTCATATTTGGGTGAATAGTGAAAAATACTATATATTTATTGAAAACAAACTTTTTAATCAAAATAATTTGTAGTGTCACATTAGAAATTATAATGTTTTGGAAGTATAAATAGATTATATTTTTACTATTTAATCCAATTCTGGTCATTGTAAGTAATTTCACTTTGGAATTGGATATAAAAAAGTGTCAATCATTTGATAGTTATTATTTCTTAAAAAATACGACTTTTGGTTTTGAGAACGAGAATTAATTTTAAATTAATAAATGAAACTTCTATGTTTTGAATTTTGTAAAGTAGAATTTATTTTTTTATTCGGAATATCAAAATTATCTTACGGTAAATATTTTTTGTTTTTTTGAAAACTTTCAATTTTTGATGAATAGTCAAAAATACCGAGTTGTTGTATAAAACAGAATTTTTATTTAAATAAATATAAATTTTATTTAAACATATTTTAGTTCAAAATAGACACATAATACCTCTATAATTTCAATGTAAATCACTGGAGTAATTTTATATTAAGTTTATATATACAAAATGTTTATCGAACTTTTTACTATATTTTACACACTTCCTTGGAGCATTTGAAAATTTGCATAAAACATAATTTTACCATTTTTATGAATTTAATTTCAAAAAATCAATGAGAAACTTTTGATATCCGTAAATAAAATTTTGTTCAATAAGGCAAAAATAATTTTTGGTGAATAGTAACTGTTGACTTTTATTTACCACGTTTAAAAGTTAATAGGGTAATTAATGGTAAAATGATATTATTATTACACTAATACATGTATCAATTCTATTGGATAAGTTTAATTTTACCAAAAAAACATTAGAATAAGATATGATCCTTTAGGTCCACTTAGATTAGATTTGGAAATTTATTATTATTTTATTTAAAGAAGAGTTGAAAGAGTTAAAATCAATATTTCATAACTAAAACATTTTGAATATAGGATTATACATAAGATTAATTCGATTGTAAATATTCATTGAAAATATAAAAATATTTCCAACATAATATTATTTAATTTATAATTTTTAGAAATTGAATTATTAAATTCATTTATGACACAGTGATGATGTAGTAATTACCTTATTAATAAATGATTAACATAATTGACATTATAAATACCCAAATAAATGTAATTTGTGAATTCTGATGAAATAAAATAATCTTATCGATTAATATGACATTTTAGGGTTGATTAAATCAATTTTTTTATAACCATGGTATTATGATTTTAATAAAAAACAAATACCAAATCATGAAAAAATTGACATAAAATAGTTTTTAAAACAAATTTTATATTATTAATTGATATAATGGTTCTAAATATCTATGTACTGGCCAAGAGACTTATATAATAATATATATGACATTAAATAACCAATTGGGGTTTTATTGTAATTTTATAGTAATTTTATTAAGCATATTATATAAAAATAAAAACAGGCATTGTAAATGTCAAACAATTCAACTAAGAGTTAAATCTAAATGTTAAGGTTAATATGGTGACCTATAACTGTCTAAAACCTACTGGTTGTGATGTTTTAGACCCATACCCATCTTATCCTCTAAATAAATCATTTTTGAGCCATTAAAAACCGAAATTGATTTCATTATAAAATAATATTTCACGTTTTTCTTAAAGTGACCCTCACCCCTCTTATAAAAGGGCACTCCCCCTTCTCACTAATTCACAATTTGAATGTCTTTTGTATCGGCCAAAACCCACCCAAATACCCTCTCAGATGAAATTGATTCATCCTAGATGCATTATTTTAACCAGAAAGCTAATCTAAAGAGCCCTTTTTATCAAATCAAATGGAAAAACCTGAAGAAGAGGTAAATATTTCAACACCTCTTTTATGTTCCTTTCTTTTTTCCACTTCCTCTTTCATTGTTGTTTCAATTATAAAATAAAAAATCCAATATATTCTATATAATATGATGTTATTATAAATATGTTATATCCATATTCATAATTCTATCCATCCTTTGAATGACATGTCACTATATATGTGTAAGTACGACTTACCGTCTCCAAGTCGTGGTGTAACTATTATTCAATACATTATTATTTAGAGGGGTATAATAATGAAGTATAATTGATTTAAATAAAAGTTATAACATGTTAATGATTATTTAAATATGTTATATCATCTATTTATGTTCGATTTTAATTTAAAAGTATGATATTATCACTCGTGCATACATACAGATTACCGTCTCCATGATGTGATGAGATTCATTTCCTTATTCACCATTCAACAATGACTATAAAAATATATATTACTAATAAGTATGTAATAAATGAAATAATTATGCTACTGGTGATATATATATATATATATGTGTGTGTATTTATATATGTATGTACTTACATATATCATATTCACTTACTTCTGTTCAATACGATATGAAAACGGAAACAATGTTTATGCATACGTATGGCCTACTGTCTCCATAAACAATGCCTTACATTTCATATATACATATATTATAAATTTTTATATTCTAAATATATATGATATATAAATCAATGTTTATATTATGGAATCGTTTATATCATGATCTAAATGATACGGTCAAGAATAACAAGTTAAAACACAAACAATAAAGAAAGCGATTGTTACCCAAAATGTTAATTTATCATGGGAATAATTATTAAATGGGTAGTATAAAGTCATTAATCACTACTAAAAAAATGGGCATGGGAAGATCCACCTTATATAAAAGAATTTCTAGTGATGATAAAGAAACCATTTATCAATGCTACAAAAGCGCTGATAATGATTCCATGTAACAGAGCTAAAATTTTAACACTGATTAAGAAGTCCTGTATCGGTGCTAAAATGTTAGCACTCATACATGAAGGATTTATCAGAGCTTTGTAGCGCTGATAAAACTGTAGTCTAATATTTTTTAAAATTGGTCGCACTGTTTCCTCAGTTTATCGCGGCCTAAAGCACTCACGGTACATTAACCCTGCGACTCCCCTCCGCCGCCCCTCGATCGTCCCTTTGTCGGAACACTACCACCCCTGATCTTCACGTTTCCAGACATCCTCCACCCCCGATATTCACGTTGTTGGACCTTCTCCGATATCCCTTCTCCTAATCCTCCCCCTTGATCTCCATCGGCAGATCCTCCTCCCAGCAAACTCTACCTCTCCTCCTCTTCGCTCAACCCTACTCCTCGTGAATCCTACTCCACCATTTCTCTTAATTTGGCGGCTCCTCCCATGCACCTATTCCCATGCACCTCCACCTCTAGAAGTTTCCATGTGTGTGGTAAGTGATTTAATTCTTTTACATTATTATATTATTTTGATATTCATTCATAGTTTCATTAATGTGTTATATGGATTACTTTTTTGGTTTGAAATATGTTTTGGAAAGGTTTTTGAGATCCACATGAATTTGAAAGGGGATATTTGCATGGAAATAGTTGGATTTCATATTGGTTCTTCTTGTTGTGTTTCCAAAGGTGTTTCATAAATTTTTAATGTGGTGTGAAATGTGTTTCTTAATGGTTTTAGTGTGCATGTGAAATGGAAAGTGTAATTTTGTGTAAAATAGTGGTTTTGGTGTGAGATTTTGATCATTGGAGCCATGTGAAAATGTGAAAATGTTAAAGTGGTGATATCCTTATGTGCTTATGATTCTTGGAATGTGTATGTGAAAGTTGTGATATAGTTATAGTTATGTAAAATGGGGTCTTTGATTGCAAACACTTCAATAAATCATTTATGAACCAATTATATCTAGATTAAATGGTATCGGGTAAGTCCATGGAGTTTCTCAACCTCATATAAGGTTATTAGACAGTGACTCAATATACTAATAATTTTTCTAAACTTTCTCAGTTTTCACTTAATGTGGTGTAAAACATGAATCCTAATTCCTATAGGTTTTATATGGGTCTTCAATCAGATATCCAATATCAAGTATGTATGCTAAAGATTACCTAAAATTATGATGTTCTAGATTAGGATGTGATGGATGAAATTGGCATGAAAATTATATCCGGGTTAACTAGAGTGACTTATATTCCCAGTGGTAGTTTTAGTGGTTCTTATAAGTGTAATAGAAATTATAATGAGCCTCATAGTAAAAATAGTGGTGGTGGTATATTATTGAAAACCATCTCCAGGTCATCTGTAGTGACTAGTAAAGGCCAAACAACTTTTTCCAATGTGGAAATATTGATCACTCAATGAAATATTGCCTGGAAGCCTTGAATATTTACATCTCATACAGACATTAAACCCACTTGAAGAGGGTTTTACATGTTTTTACTACCCTGTGTAGTGGAATGGAATCACTAATATTGAGAGGTACCAAATCATAGTAATATTATTCAATAACAATGGAATCCTTGAAACATGTATTAGGAACAAAACAACTTCAGGAAGTGGATTAATCTACAGTAGGAATTAATGTGGGTCATGCAATAGTGAGAGGAACCATTTCCATTTCTTTTTCATTAGTGTATGTTATATTTGGTATTGGTTCGCATCATTATTTCATATCAAACCTCAATATACAACTATTGAAACTTATAATAGAGCTCATGGCTTATGTGATCGAGATTATGACATCTCTCTGGATAAAGAGGGAGTTAGGTCTCTAATTTCTCTCTCATGCTTTCTCTTTTTTAGATATTTAGTTCATATGATATTTTTTGGTTTTTAAAATGTTTCCCCTATATGTTATTCTCAGAATGGACTAGCTAGTTTCTAAATAATCTTGGATTTACAATTATCATTATTGAGTGTCCTTCACTGCACCTGATGAGGAATTACATGTTTTCTATAGACAATCATACCTGAGGTCTTGTCGAGCTAGACCTCTTCTTCTAGAGTTGAGTGGGATGATATCCTTTTATTCTATTTAAATGGTGAATGAAGCCTATTATAGTGAACTTTTCCTAGTAGCTATTGAATTTCCAAAAGTGTTTCCTTTAGTCTTTTTTGGTCAACCACTAGGGAGGGAGGTGTAGTTCTCTATCAACATAGTGATGGGCACAAAACCAATATCTATTCTATCATACCATATAGAAGTAGTTAAATTGAAGGATCAAAATAACTAGTTGGAGGAATTGGTTTCCAAATTTTTTATTTAGCCTATTGTGTTGCCTTGGAATGAACTGGTGCTTTTCACCGAGAAGGTCATTGTAACCCTTCGGTAGTCTATTGATTAAGTGAATCTCAATCGGTTTATGATCAATAAAATGTATATGTTGACATATATTTATGATTTATTAGATCTTCTAGGGGGAGTGGTTCTCTAAAATCAGTCATTATTTTGTTTAACACCAGCATAGGATCAATGAGTATGATATTCCAAACAACTCATTTAGAAGTAGGTATAGACACTATGAGTATTTTTTATGCCATTCGGATGAACCAACACTCCATATATATTTATGGTGATGATGAAGAGGATTTTCCACTAGTATCACAACTATAGTGTTATGGTATTTATGGATGACATCATAGATAATTCTAAGACAGTGGATGATCATATACCTAATTTGATAATAGTATTATACATCATGAGGAATCACCAATTTTATGCCATGTTTTCAAAGTGCCAATTCTAGATTCGGGAGGTGAATTTCTTTGGTCATGTGGTCTCAGAAAATTTTATCTCTGTTGATCTAAAAAGGTTAAAGCTATCATGTCATGGGAGGAACCAAAGAATGTCTTTGAGATTTAGTACTACATGGGTTTATTGGATTGTTAACACCAGTTTGAGATTTATGTGTGACTATATACTTATTATATTTTCTAATTATTTTTTCCAAACAACCAATTGAGTCGAGTAACCTGATTGAAATTCGTATGGGTACTTTGGTTCTAATTTGGATATGATTTTTTATGTATTTGTGAAATGTGTTTGTGTGGATATATGGGTATTTAGGCATGATGATATTCAATGTAGGGCAGAGACCTAGGAGTGGTTTGTGTATCATTCTTGATTATTCTTGTATTTGGACTGAGGTTGTTTGAGGAAAATATAATGAATATAATGTAATTCTGTTTATTGAATTCCATATTTTAGAGATTATGAGAATCCTTTCTTTACTAATATAGTTAGCGACTAGTTTTCATCCATATGTGTTTTAGGTTAGTGAGGTATAAAAGGATATTCTAGTTGACCAAAGAAGGGATGACTCGATTGAGGAGGATGATCCATAGAGGATGATTTCGTGTGAGTTTTACCATCTATGACACAAGTGATTATCCCCACGAACCCCTTTGTGTTTGGAAACTTTGTTGAATTTGATGGGGTGTCTATCCTGGTTCTATTGATTTCCAAATCTTTATTGGAAATTGTTAGGGTCTATTAATCTCTATTTTTATAAATAAGTGGTTCTATTCAACTTTATTTTTATGTCTTTTTCTGTGTAAATGAACTATAAATACCAATATTTGATATTCAAAAAGGATAGAGATGAATAAAGATTAGATGGATGCTAATCCTTTGACAAAAGAGTATGATAATGGAGTGAAATAGATCATCAAGTTTGCAAAGAATCACACAAAGGATCCTTCTCAAATCCTTTCTATGTGTTTACATTGTTGTTATTCTAGAATATATACTCCATATGAGTTGGAAGAACATTTGATATGACATGTAAAAGATAAGAGTTACAAATGTTGGAATAAACATGGAGAAAAAGCGAATGTAGATACTGCCTAGGATAAAACTCCATTTTATGGATCATTGGATATGAATACAAATATGGATAATGAAGAAGACCGTATGGAGGATGTGATTATAGATGTCAATGATGATGAAGATATTATTGAGGAAATGTAAAAGGAAATTGAATATGATCTCTGGGATTGCCCAAAATTGATTGAGAAGTTAAAGAGTTTTGCAAAGAATACATTGTATGCTGGTTGCAATAAATATATAGCATTGTCAGCTATACTGAAGTTGTATAAATTTTATGTATGCAATAGATGGAGTGATGTCGGTTTTACAGAACAACTTGATCTCTTGAATGAAATACTCCGAGAAGATGAGGAGCTCCCAAGAAAAACATATAAAGTTAAACAAATGATATGCTCAATGGGTATGATTTCTAAAGGAATACATGCATGCATTCCTAAAAGATAATATATTGTTTCTCAAGTAGAAAAAATCACATAAAAAATATCCATAGTTTGCTGCATCTCGATACAAGAAATATAAATCCAATCCTATGAAAGTTGTATGGTTTATTCCAATCAATCCAAGGTTTCAACATCTATATAGAAGTGAAGAAACTGAAAGAAAACTATCATGGTATGTAGATAAAATAGATGAAGATTTGAAATTATGTCATCCGTCTAACTCTCCTTATTGTTAGAAAATTGATCATGAGTACCCTAAATTTGGAAAAGAGCTGGGAAACCTTCATCTTTAATTATCTATAGATGGAGTGAATCATTTTGTTTTTCAAACCAGCACTCATAATACAAGGCCCGTTATGTTGGTATATTATAACTTTCCACCCTGGTTATGCATGAATAAAAAATTCATCATGTTATTTATGCTTATATCTGGACCAAAACAACCAGGTAACAATATTTATGTTTATATAGATACATTGATCAAGGGTTTGAATTTATTGTGGGATTTATGTGTTATGTTTTATGATGCATATAAAAGTTAATACATCAATTTGGGAGTGATTTTGTATGGGACAATAAATTATTTCACTAATTAAGGAAATTTTTCAGGCTATAGCATTAAAGGAAATCAACGGTGCCCCATGTGCGTAGAAGATTCAGAATCAATTAGGTTGAAACATTAATCAAAATATGTGTTTCTAGGACATCATAGATTTCTACCTTGTTAGTATAAGTACCTATCTTGGAAGAATTCATTCAATGGATGTTCAGAACAATGTGTAACACAGTCTCCTCTAATAGGTGGTCAGCTGTTTGAGAAAGTAAAAGATGTGAACACTGTTTTTGGTAATCCTTTTTGAAAATCCTTACTAAAATTGGTTGGAAAAAGAGATCAGTTTTTAATTACAATACTGGAATTGTTTGCACATTAGACATTTTCTTGATGTGATTCATGAGGAAAAAAATTTATGTGACATTGTTATCAGAACATTGCTAAATGCCCCTAGAAAAACAAAGGATGGAATTAAGGAAAGGTTGTACATGGTTGATATGAGATTATGATAAGTGTTGGCTCCTGTGAAGGGTGAAAATAGAATGTTTCTTCATCCATATTATTATACTCTTTATAGGGAGGAGAGATATCAGTTTTTCAACTTCTTGAATGATATAAAGGTTCTAGAGGGGTATTAATCAAATATCCAGAACATTGTGTCAATGAATGATTTGATGTTAAAAGGTTTGAATTAACATGACTTCCATGTTTTTATGAATGATCTAATTCCAATATCTTTACATTACATTTTACCCAAGAATTTTCATCATACGTTAACCAAACCTTGTTTCTTTTTCAAAGCAATATGTAGCAATGTTTTAGACCCGGTGAAATTTTCATCTATGGAAAAAGAAATTGTCATCATATTAATTTAATTAGAAATGTTCTTCCCACCAAAATTCCTTGATATGATGGTTCATTTGATGATTCACATGATGAAAGAGATTCGAATTTTTGGTCCCGTGCACTATAGATGGATGTATCCTATTGAATGGTATATGAATATTTTGAAAGGGTTTGTCAAAAATCAAAGTCGGTCAGAGGGTTGTATAGTAGAGAGAGATCTTGTTTAGGAGGCCATTGAATTTTGTACCGAATACCTATATGATTTGGAAAGCATTGGTCTCCCAAAATCTCATCACATTGGACGCATTGAGGGTGAGGGAATTTCTGGAAGAGATGTTATGACAATCAGTATTACAGATTGGGAGCAGGCCCGCCATTATGTTTTGCATAACAGATCGGACGTTGATCCATAAATTGAAACTCACAAAGAAATTCTTAGGCAGTTGAATCCATTAAGGGATGAAAAAATGGTTATCAAGGGATAAAAAATGGATATAAAATACATATAACCACTACTTTATAGTATGGTTTTAGGACTATATTTTTAATTAGTTGAATGAAAATCCAAATTCAAATTCAGAACGACTTTGATGGCTACCCACTAGACCTAGTGTGTTTGTATTATCTTAATATGGTTATGTAATTAATGGTCATACATTCTATACAGATTAACATGATGAAGATAGAACCATGCAAAATAGTGTATTTACACTAGTGGTTGAAGTGATGCATGATTCTGGTAGTAATTACATAAATCCAATTAATGCAAATATATCATTATTTGGCATTATAAGACCATTATGTGTGATGGATTATATGAAATTCCAATTGCTGATTTATCAATGCAAATGGGTTGATAACAACATTGGTGTTAAAATAGTTGAATTGTAATTTGATAAAGTTGATTTTAGTAAATAAGGGTAAAAAGATGATCAATTTATAATGGAATCAAAAGACGTACATGAATTTTATATTCCAGATCGCACAAACCAAAAGTGGTGGATTGTTCTATTATCATCCAAAACTACTGAAGGGTCCAATGAAAATTTAGTTGAGGAAGATCTTTTTAGTGGTACGTTGCAATCATTTAGTAGCGGTACCAATATAGATGATGTTTTCTATGTTATAGGAGACCACAATGAAGGTATTTGGATAATCGATAGAGGTGTAAAATCCCTTCTGCCTTTGAAAAAAAGAAATAGATTTCATTAAACATGTTATATTTTGTTTGTAATATTGATCTTGTTATCTCATGTTATAATATTATCATAACTAAATTTATGTATTCTAAATTTATTGTTCATTCACTTCTGTAGATAATGACTTCTACACATTCTAGTGCTCCAAACCTTCAAGATGAACAAGTATCTCAAGCTGCTGCTGCTGTGGCTACTGCTGCTCCTACTGTGGCTACTCATAGTACAGAGCAACAACAAGTTTCTGAATCTGTTGTTGCTCTTAGTGTTGAGGCCCAAAAACCATCAACACATTCTATTTATACCATTTCATATGAACATATAGATGATGATGATATATATGAAATGGTAGGGAATGAAGGACCAACGTCGCAGAAAACACAGGTGCATTGTAGTTTGATGATATTAGATAATGTTCTTAAGGCGAAATGAAAAGGCATCAAATTTGATGTCAGATGGAATGCAAGATGCCAACATGTAAATCCCAACAAGACTATTTTTAGAAGTAACATTGGATTTTTCACTCAGCAACATGTGTCGATTGAAATAGATTCAGGGGACCATGTTGTGTCCGAGCTGAAGGCTGTGATCTGGGAAGAAATTATGGTACCATTATGAATTTATTTCTTTAATTTACTAGAATATAAAATAATGAAACAATGTCATACTCATCTCAATCTCTGGTAGCATACATTTATATTAGATGATTCACACAATGATTATATACGAAGGCTTGTAAGAAGGATTCATCGAGGTTTTCACACTATTCTAACAAGATGTCACATAAAATATTCGAAAGGTAAAATAAACACACACCCGCCCATTTTCTATGCTCACCTGATATCCCAAGAAGCATGGGATGAATTTATAGGCTGTCATGGGGATGTGAAGTTTCAGGTACATTGTGGGTGATAATACATTGTTTGAGGATACATGTATTCATCACTTTGATTTTCAATATTTCATTTATGAAACATCAACTATGTACTAAAAATCAGGAATGTACATCAAAACCATCAAACCCCTATCGTAAATCAAGTATGGGGAATGCTTCACTAGAAAAGAAAATAGTACCTATTTTAAATTTACTGTAATATTTTTAGGATGCAATAAAAAACTTCATAATTATCTTTCTATGATTATATGTAGAGTGATGAGTCTAAAACCAAATAAACTTCCATCCCACACCATGTGCAATTAATGTAGGTATGTGTGAATAAGGAAGGGAAGCTACTAGATGAGAACACACAAAAAGTGTGGGAAATATGTGTCACTATGACACGACGATAAGAAGATTTATTTAAAATTTCTATTACATAAAAATTATTAGTTATTTTACAATATCCGACTGTCATTGGAATTAGATACTATTGTAGGGGATACAGACATATTATCAATGGATTTGAAGCAGCCAGAACAATACGGTCATGATAGGGGTGCAGGGTATGGGGTGACACCCCGAGTATATTTTGAGTAGATGAAAAAATGGATGATATAGATGAATAATTGAAACAAATGAGAAAAATTCTAGAAACCCTTGAAGAATGATTGCAATGGCTGGGAGAGTTTCTAGCAACATTAATGGGTGGGAAGCAAGGAGATGAAACATCTCAGGAACAACCATCGTGTGATGATTCCGCCCCACCCCTACCAGCTTTGAGGTTAGCCATTCCCCTCATAAAGTTGTCTTAGACGCGGTAAACAATATTCTAATAATTGTTCCCATGAAATGTGAATCAGACAAAAACTGATACATTTCCTATACTGATCTTTTATAGGGTGATAATGATTGTGATTTTTATCTGTCAACACCCACCTATCAACTTGTAGCAAGGGCTACAGTGTTCAACATCCCAAATGACACGCTGCATAATAGAACCCTTTCGAAAGATCATCTGAAAGTGACAATTACTGTAAATTAGTACCCAAATGCAGAGCTACCTATTCCACATGATGACGATGATATTCATACTGTCGAAAAGGATACTGGGAAATTCATTGTATGGCCTTCACAACTTGTAAGAGTACATGCATACAAAGAGGTATTTATTTCCTTTTTTCTAAGATAAACCTTAAAAAATACATGAAAAAGGGGTCTGAACCAATGGATGTTATTATAAACATAGAATGGAAAGGGGGTGACAAAATTCAACTCAAAACCATCTAAAGGATAGACCGACTGATCCCAAGGAGCTTCTGAAAGCACAATAACACCACAAGTTCTCTATCCACATTTACTAGCCTTGAAGACTCATGTGGATACGAAGATAATAAGTGGTAGTAGTAATATAGTGGTTTTTGAAAATAATATATATGAAGGGGTAAAACTCTACGGTTTAATCATACATATTATATTTTCACTTCTTTTATTACTTATTCTTTTTTGTGTTTTTAGGCAACATTGGATTCTAAAATCGGTGAACTTGGATGCACCAAAGATTTAATTTCTAAATTCAAAGCAAGGATATCGATCAAACCGACCCAACATGATAGAGTTTCTGAATCTTTAAGACACTAAATCCTACATTTTAGGTCTAAACATCATGTAATATAATTTATATTATCTTTTACTGAAGATTCAGACTTGGGGACGTGTACAATTGGTGGTCATTTTTGAGAGGGGTTTATGGGATCAATAGGTGAAAAATTTTTGTATGTAAATATTCATAGGAAATTTTTAATTGTTATTATATAAAATATCCATTCTATAATGAGTAATTTTCCAATTTTAACATCTAATATGCACCAAAAATATGCAAGAATGCTGAACCACTCATTGTGTTTCTCTTATATTTAAAATGAACATATTTTTAAGTGAAAACAACAAAAGGCGTATGGAAATCAGAAAAAAAACATTTGGATTGTGTTTATCCGTTAGGAGAACGGTCCATGGGTGTGTTGGGGATGTGCACGAGTCAACCCCACCTCAATCTGAGGAACGGTGTGGCCTGTATCACTCAAAGTGTCTCTATTTTTTTTTTAAAATAGACACAATTTTAAGTGAAAACAATGAATGACCTATGAAAATCCGACCAAATTCCTTCGAATAGTCTTGATCATTTATGAGAACAATTCATGTGTCCTTTGTGACATATATGTGTCCACCCCACCTCAATATGATGTATGGTGTGGCCGGTATCTCTCAATATGTCTCTTCTTTTTAAAAATGGACACAATTTTACGTGAAAACAACAACTGATCAACGAAAATCCTACCAAACACATTTGTATTGTGTTGATCCTTTACAAGAACAATCAATGGGTCCTTTTTGACGTGTGCGAGTTAATGCTGCCTCAATACAAGGCCTTTTGTGGCTGGTATCACTCATAGTGTCTCTCTTTTGTTAAAAATGGACAGAATTTTAATTGAAAACAACAATTGACCTATGGAAATATGACCAAACACATTTGGATTGTATTTTTATTTTAGGATAACGATCTATGAGTCCTATGCGATTTGTAAAAGTCAAACCTATCTCAATCTGAGGCCTAGTGTGGCTATTATCACTCAAAGGGTCTCTTTTTTTAATGGACAAAATTTTAAGTAAAAACAACAACTATCCTACAGAAAATCAAACAAAAAAGATTCAGAATTTATTTATACTTTAGGAGAATAATCCATGGGACCTTTGTGACATGTAAGAGTCAATATTTCCTCAATCCAAGGCACAGTGTAGCCGGTATCATTCAAAGTGTATCTCTTTTATTTAAAATGGACACAATTTTATGTGAAAACAACAACTGTCCAATAGAAATCTGACCATAAGGATTTAGATGGTATTTATCCTATAGGATAATGTTCCATGGGTCCATTTTGAAGTGTATGTGTCAATCCTGCCTCAATCCGAGGCTCGGTATGGATAGTATCACTCAAAGTGTCTTTCATTTGTTTTAAATTTACACTATTGTTGGTGAAAATAACCATTGACGTACGGAAAACCAACCAAATGATTTCGGATTGTGTGGATCTTATAGGATAATGATACATGAGTCTTTTTTGACGTTTATGTGTCAACCCAGCTTCAATATAATGCACTTTGTGGCCGATATCACTCATAGTGTCTCTCTTTTGTTTAAAATCGACACAATTTTAAGTGAAAACAACTAATCAACAGAAATACACCCAAACACATTCGTATTGTGTTGATCCTTTAGTTTAATTATCCATGGTTCCTTTGGGACGTGTAACAGTAAACCTGGAGTCAATTAGAGGCACAGTGTGGCTAGTATAACTTAAGGGGTCTCTCTTTTGTTTAAAATGGACACAATTTTAAGTGAAAACAACAACTGACGTAAGAAAATCTGAACAACTCATTCAGATTGTGTTGATCTGTTAGAAGTTCAATCCATTGGTCCTTTTGAAGTGTATGAGTACACCTCACATCAATCTGAGGCACACTGTGGCCGGTATTACACAAAGGATCTCTCTTTTGTTTTAAATGGACACAATTTTACGTGAAAACAACAACTGACCTACGGAAATCCAACCAAACACATTAGAATTGTGTTAATACTTTAGTATAACTACCCATGGATATTTTTTGATGTGTAAGAGTCAACCCCGCCTCAATATGAGGCATAGTGTGTCCGGTATCACTCAAAGTGTCTCTCTTTTGTTTAAAATGGACACAATTTTAAGTGAAAACAATAACTGACCTACGAAAATCAGAAAAAATGCTTTCAAATAATGATGATACTATAGGAGAACGAAACATGGGTCCTTTGGGATATGTAAGATTCATCCCAACCTCAATATGAGGCACAATGTGTCCAGTATCACTCAATGGGTCTCTCATTTGTTTAAGATTGACAGATTTTTAAGTGAAAAAAACTGACATACGAAAATCTGACCAAACGCTTTTGGATTGTATTTATCCTTTAAGAGAATGATCCATGGGTCCTTTGAGATGTGTACGAGTCATCCTAGTATCAATCCAAGACTCGATGTTTCTGGTATCACTCAAAGGGTCTCTATTTTGTTTAAAATGGACACAATTTTACGTGAAAAAACCAACTGACCTACGGAAATCAGACCAAATGCATTTGGATTGTATTGATCCTTTAGTATCATGATCCATTGGTATTTTTTGGTGTTTATGATTCAACCCCACCTTAATATGAGGCATTGTGTGGCTGGTATCACTCAAAGGGTCACTTTTTTGTTTAAAATGGACACAATTTTATGTGAAAACAACAACTGACCTATGAACATCAGAGAAAACACATTCAGATTGTGTTTATACTATAGGAGAACGATCCAAGGGTACTTTTTGATGTTTATGAGTCATCCTCACCTCAAAACAAGGCCCAGTGTGGCCGGTATCACCCAAAGTGTCTCTTTTTTTAAATGGACACAATTTTAACTGAAAACAACAACTGACCTATGAAAATCCAACCAAACAAATTTGTATTGTCTTGATCCTTTATGAGAATGATCTATGTGTCCTTTGTTATATGTTTGAGTCAACCGCACCAACCCCCTAGACCGCCCCCACCCCCTAGACACCAACCCACCCCCTGGAAGCCCCCACCCCTCTGGACACCCACAACCCTTGAAAATACCCCTCAACCCCCTGGACACCCCCCACCCTTGACACACTCATGGACACCCCCCATCTCGGATTGCCCCACACCGCCCGGACACCCCCCACCCCTTGGACCACCACCACCCCCTTGACGGAACCCCACCCCTCCTATACACCACCCCACCACCTGGATACCCCCACCCCTAGTCACCCCCACCCAGGGACGACCACCCGCACCCTCCGAGACACTATCCCACCCCCCTTGGATAGCCCTACAAACAACCTGGACCCCCCTGGACACCCCTCCCACCCACTGGAAATCCCCCCCCCCCCCCGACACCATGGACAATATCTCACCCCCCTTAACACCGAATAGACAACCCCTCCCACCTAGAAACCCCCCTCCTTGGACACCACCCCACCCTCCTTGGACAGCCCCCAACCTCCTGGACCACCCCCACCCCCTAGACACCCCACCCCCTAGACACCCCTATCCCCCCGAACACCCCCATACCACCCTCTTGGACACAACCCCACCCCGTTAGATAGCCCCACCACCCCCCTGGACCGCCCCCACCCCTGAGACACCCCCACCCCATAGAAATCCCGCCCGACATAGTAGACACCACCACCCCCCCCCACCTGGACACCCCCTCATAGACACCACCACACCACCTAGACACCCCAACCCCCCCTGGACACCCCTTTCCTCTGGGAAACCTCATCCCCCTAGACACCCCCTACCCCCCCCCATGGACAGCCACCCCACACCCCTAAACAGCCCCCATCCCCCAGAATTCTGAATATAATTTTTTATGTATTTAATTATCTTATGAATTATGTTTCAATGGTGTATGGGTATACTTATTGTATGGGTATACGTGGTATAATTAGCTTAAGATTTATGTGTTAATTTTGTATGGGTATACTTATTAAGATGCTGAATTTTTTGCAGGTGTTGTTTGGGTGTGCTGCTACAAAATTTTTTGTTGCTGCAGATAGGGAATTTATCAGTGCTTTTTTATTTCTGATAAAGGAAGCCTTTATCATCACTAAAAAGCGCTGAAAAAACTCACCTTTATAAGTGGTAAAAAAGTGCTGATAAAGGATCAATTTATCAGGGTTAAAAGAGCGCTGATAAAAACACATTTATCAGAGGTTTTTTAGTACTGATAAAGGGGTCCTTTAATAACCCCCTTTTATCGCTAATAATGTCTCCCATTATCAGTGTGTTTTTTGTGCTCATAAAGTACCCCTTTATCAGCGCTCAACTTTACAGTTTTTTTTTTAGCACTGATGAAGCCCATTTTGAGCGCTGATAAAGCCCGTAATTGTATTTATGAATGAATAATGTATGATATAATGAATATGAATATGGTCCGGGTATAATTTAATAACATAGTATGGTCATTATACAAGACGTTAAGCTTACCCTCGACCAAAGTAATGAGCAAGGTAAGGATTAATTTCAAAATCACTTTATTATCCGAGGTTGTTTTAATGTAATTATCTACTAGGACATATTTATTATCATAGTCCATGTTTAATAAAATATTTTACAAAGGGATTATTTTTTAGGGACTTTTTACTAAAACATAATTTTAAATGTTTTAATTATTTATTAATCTAATCCATTCTCATTAATTTCCTTGTTTTCAAAATGGTTTTAATGATTTATTTAAATGGACAAGAATGTTTTTAAATTTTAATTACATTCAAAAGTATCAAAGTGGTATTGGACACTTTGATTCAAAAATGTCATTAAATGTATTATATTCTTAAAATGTGTGAATTTTAAATGTTTTCACAAAAAAGGGATATTCATCTCAAATATTTTTACTAATATTTATCATCTATGTGAAAATCCATTAATGTATTTTAAACATGTTTGGTGTTGATTTATTATTATTCAATTATTCCATATTGTATTGATGGTTTTGTGATATCTTTGATTTTGGATGTGTTATTTTTATACCATTCATTTTTTATGGGTAATTTATTGACATTTCGTATGGTAGTTTTAATAAAAATGTTTATGTTATGTTTATACCTTTTCATATAAAGAATGCATTGGACTTATTATGTGACAGGTGGAACCCGTTATAGCTCCTCGATGCATCAGGAGGTCTCATTAGACCAACAAGTGTCTTGGCGCAAGGCCTTGGCAAAATATTATTTTTTTTCTTGGCACAATGCCTTGACTATGTTGTTATGAAAGTATGGAATTATGCATTCCATCATCATAAAAGTGGCTATTGATATAACATGTGTTTATTTGACTAGTATAATCTCCATGTGAATAAGTAAATAGAATTAGTTTATTGTATCTTTTCTATATTATGCTGAAGTTTATGTTTAAATGGATTTTTTTAGTAATATACATTGCCTTAAATGTTTATGCTTATTTAAGAATGATTCTAGTATTTTGTTATCGTTAATAAGCATATAAGCTCAAAACTTTCTATGTTTTATTTTTCCTAGGATTCCAAGATCTGTATAATTATTTATAAGCATGGTTATGCTAGGGGATTAATGGAATTATCAATGGATCATTTACATTGTGTTTTATTTTCTAATGTGTAATGTAACGTTCATGTATGTAATCTATTCTCCTGGACTGTTAAAATGATCAGTCATTCGGGACATGATTCCTTGTAATCATGCCAATGTATTAAAATAATGCACTGACTCTGGGTAACTAGGGTCGGGGCATTACAGTTGGTATCAGATAAAGTTTATCAATATCCTTGTAAATAGATTTAGTAAAACTACGATTAGAGACCATTACCCTAAGATAGAATTTTAGGATTAGTATAGAAGAACTTCTTATATATTTTGTATTGTAGATATTCTGTGATTTTTCCAATCAATACATCTCTACCTGGATACAAGCAGGTAAAGGCGGCTCTGGCACAAATGTACCTTGGGGTAAAACCCAAAAACACCGCATTGAGCTAGACTCAATCGGAAACTGGTGCACGAAAATGGGCCTTGCTGCACTCTTGGTTAAGACACTCTTGGGCAATATGCTTAGGATAATTCTCATTCTCTTTAGAAAGCATTATTAAGGGTCTATGAGTATATAATTCTCAACGAAAACATTTCTATGATTATGGATTATATCCATAAATTTTTCAATCTACATTAGGTATTTTACAAGTTTGGAATTATAAATTGAAATTCATAAACTGAAATAGTGTATGTCATTGTATAGAAATGGAAACTAGTAGAAGGAATGTGAATTACAGAAATATGTATGATCCAAAGAGTAAGAATGATCATATATTTCACGAAATTAAGCAAACATTTAGAAATAAAATCTTGTCACATTTATTCTCAACATATGAAGAGATAGAATCATGTGTTAATAAGATAAGTAATGTATTCTATGAGTCCTATGGATTTTATGGGACAAAAGAGAAGAAAAGGATGGAAGAGAGAAATATGGATAAAGGGATGATGGAAAAGAAGGAATCCTTCATATGTGATAAATGTGGAAAGAATCACCTTGGTAAATTCTTGAAGGGAATAAGAGTTTGTTATATGTTTGGAGAAAAAGGACACCAAGCCCGTGCTTTCAAGGGTAAGAAAAAAGAATAATATGTCTAATGCTTCATCTGCAAGGAGTTGGATAATACACAAATCAATGTCCATGTCATCAGAGTATACCCCAAATGCTGCTATTGTGTAATAATAATGTTATGATACTACCAAATAAGAATAGGAATGATTATATTTCTTACGTTGTTATTTTTGTATTGTGTCATTTGAGTACTGTATTAATTATGTACATGTTATAATAATTTTAGGGTTTATAAGGATTGTACTTTAGTAATATTTCATTAAGGACTTGAGATTGTGTAGAACCAAGAAAAGAGACTCAATGGTAAAATATTTTTTTTTGGAAAATACTTGGTTAATGAAAAGGCAAATCATTAAGATGGTCTTGATATTTAGGTATTAATTTTGGAATAAGAGATGATTGATTGGGATAAATTATATTGGATATTATTGACTACCTTGAATCCGATTAATCATTTGTATAATCCATCATTGTTGGAGTTTACAACATTTTTGGATAGAAGGATTATATCCAGTATTCTATACGAAATAAGGGAGCATGAATTTAATCAATAAAGATTTATTGTAATTCAGGATGTTGCTGTGTTTTAAAATAATACATGATGAAGGTGTTCACATGTTTTTACATGGAAAAAATGATCTTTATTATGTTTACCTTCCTTATAAATTTTGGCCTATGAGTTTGGAAAAAATTATTTTGCATAAGTCTAGTCTGATATTATTTTAGGATTTCCATGAAAAGGACAACCCAGAGGTTGGGTGGAAACCCTTCACGTGTGGTAAGGTCATGAGACTTAATCCCACAAACGAAGGGCGACGTGGGTGTATCACCTACCACTAACCCACGTGATGTACTGGATTGAATAATGTAGTTTTTTATAGTGTATGGTAGATTAATGATAAATTTATTTTTTTGGAACCCAATACGAATAGGATAAATATAATATTTTTCCATGTTCTATTATCCTTTAGAGTGAAAGATGAGTTTTTTTAGAAATTAGTTTAAGGATGGAACTCTACATTTCAAGTCTATATTATTTTTTCTTCTCATATCATATGTAGAAATTAATTCTCAATCTTTAGGTAAGGGATCTTAAAACAAGAATGTGTTATCCTAATACATTAGGTTTTTTTTTGAATAGATGATATTTTTAATCTTCATAGATTGATGGATTTGCGGCCCTCAATTATACAATTGTTTGTGATTGATGACCTCATTAACTCCCTATAAATATTGATTTTTTCCTCCAATTATGTGTCTATATTTTCCACCAATGTTTACCTAATAAAGATCATAACATGTTGGTGAGTTTTTCATTCCCCTTTTCCTATTATTAAGAGTAAATTTTATTAACCCAATTTATGATGTGGGTTTTCCCACAACAGAATTTTATATTTTCATCCTTTTATTTTCTAAGAACAATTTAAAATTGTGAGGATGCAATTTATTAAAAGAGGGAAGAATGTAACACCCCATGATTTTATAGTACGTTATTTTTTTCAAAGTAATTCATTAACTTGCACTACACACAACACCGAGTTCAAGCACACCACAACTTACCAAACAAGCCATTAAAAAGTAGTTATGAATAATATTAACTGAATTTTTAACATTATATAATCCTTATAATTTTTTAATTCATTTTATAAGTTTCTTAGACACAATTTAAGAACTAATTAATTTTTTTCAGATAAAAGAAGTATTTTTCAAAAGAAATGCACTTTTAGAACTTTATAATGGTAAAAATTTGTTAAATATAATATTTGAAACTATTATATATTCAATTTTACAAAATAATATTCTTCTTTTCAATTGGAACATTATAATTTAGTTTCAATAAATTTTTGCTTTTCTTTTGATAACTTTCATATTTGGGTGAATAGTGAAAAATACAATATTTTATCTGAAAACAAGTTTTTTAATCAAAATAATTTGTATTGTTACATTATACATTATAATGGTTTGGAAGTATAAATAGATTATTTTTTTATTATTTAATCAAATTCATGTCATTGTATGTAATTTCACATTAAAATTGGACATAAACAAGTGTCAATATTTTCATAGTTATTATTTCTTAAAAAATACGCCTTTTGGTTTTGAAAGTGGGAATTAATTTTAAATTAATAAATGAAACTTCTATGTTTTGAATTTTGTAAAATATAATTCATTTTGAATTATTTATATCAAGATTAGCATAGGGTAAAATTTTGGTATTTTTCTGAAAACTTTCAATTTTTGATGAATAGAGAAAAACACTCAGTTATTGTATAAAACTGACTTTTTATATAATAATTATTTATATTATTTATATTTATTTTATGTAAAAATAGACACATAATACCTATAAACCTTCAATTTAAATAATTGGATTCGTTTTATAATAAGTTGAGATATATAAATATTTTATTGAACTTTTTACCATCTTTTACCCACATCCTTGGAGCATTTGAAAATTTGCATAAAACATAATTTGACAGCATATGTGAAATGAATTTAGAAAATCCAAGAGACATGGTTGATATAATTAATTAAAATGTGTTTCAATAAGATAAAAATAATTTTTGGTGAATAGTAACTTCTGACTTTTATTTGCCACATTTAAAAGTTAATTGGGAAATTAAAGGTAAAAATGATATTATTATTTCCCTAACACATGTCCTAATTGTATTGGATAAGTGTAATTTGAAAAAAAAACAACCTTAGGAATAAAATATGATTACATAGGTCCACTTGGATTAGATTAGGATATTTATTATTATTTTATTTAAAGAAGAGTTAAAAGAGTTATAATCAATGCTTAATAACTAAAACATTTTTAATATAGGGTTATAAATAAGATAAATTCGACTATAAATATTCATTAGAATGATAATGCGATTTCCTACATAATTTTTTTTTATTTATAATTTCTAGACATTTAATAATTAAATTTATTTATGACACAATGATGATGCAGTAATTACTTTATTAATAAAAGATTAAAAAATTGATATTATAAATACCAAAATAAATGTAATTTGAGACTTATGAAAAAATAAAATATTTTTATAGGTTAATATGGCAATTTAGGGTTGAATAAATCAGTTTATTTCAAAGTAATCAAGTTGTTATGATTTTAACAATAAACAAATACCAAATAGTGTCAAAATTGTCACAAAACAGTTTTAAAAAAAATATTATATTATTAATTGATATACTAGTTATAAAAAACTGTGGGTTGTCCAAAGGACATATATAATAATATATATTACATTAATGAACCAATTGGTGTTTTATTGACATTTTATAGTAATTTTAGTACATTTATAACATAAAAAATACAAAGAGACATGGTAAATGTCAAACTTTTTAACTAAGAGTTAAATGTAAAAGTTATGGTTAATATGGTGACCTAAACGTGTCTAAAACCTATTGGTTGAGAGGTTTTCAACCCAAAATCACCTTAGCATCTAAATAAATCATTTTTGAGAAATTATAAACTGAGAATGATTTTATAATAAAATAATATTTCAAGAACTTCTTATAGTTACCCTCACCCCTCTTATTAACGGGCACTCCCCAATCATTCTAATTCACAACCTTAAATCCATATTAAATGGCCAAAAACATCCCAAATACCCTATGAAATTTCCTACCTTAATATTATAGTCCTTCCTTTAGTCATAATTCCAACCTATCTAGCTTTTATGATCAAAACAAAAGAAAGAACCCGAAGAAGATGTAAATATTTCATCACCTCATTCATGTTCCATTCTTATTCCACTTCCTCTTTCATTGTTGTTTTTATTATAAAATAATATCAATATTATATCTTATATAATGTGATGTTTTTATAAATATGGTAAAACAATATTCATTATTATATCCATCCTTCCAATTACATGTCATCATACGTGCGTACGTACAACTTACCGTCTCCATGCCGTGGTGTAATTGTAATTCAATACATTATTAAATTTATTTGTATAATAATGTTGTATAATTAATGTAAATAATAAATATAACATGTTAATTATTCTGTATATTTGATATAACATCTATTTACATACGATTTTAATCAAAATAATGATATTATCGCATATACGTACGTACGGATTACCGTCTCCACGACGCGGTGAGATTCATTTCCATGTTCAGCATTCAACGATGATTAAAAAAATATATATTATTAATAAGTAAGTAATATATGACATAATTAAGCTAGTGGAGAGAGATATATAAATGTATTTACATACATATTATTTATTCACTAACTTCTGTTCAATATGATATGTAAACGGAAACAATGTTTATGCGTACGTACGACCTACCGTCCCCATAAACGGTGCCTTCCATTACATATATAAATATATTATAAATAATTATATTCTAAATATATATGATATATAAATCAAGGATTATATTAGGGAAAAATTTAAATCATGATCTAAATGATACGATCAAGAAGAACAAGTTAAAATAAATACGATAAAGAAAGCGATTATTACCCAAAATGTAAATTTAACATGGAAATCATTATTAAATTGGTAGTATAACATTATAAATGAATCATGTATGATATAATAAATATGAATATGGTTCGGGTAAAATTTATTAAAATACTATGGTCATTATATATGAGGATAAATGTACCCTCACCCAAAGGAATGAGCAAGGTAAGGGTTAATTTCAAAATCTCTCTATTATCCGATGTTGTTTTTATGTAAGTATCTACTATGAAATATATATTATCGATGTCCATGATTAATAATTTAGTTTTTAGAGGGATTATTTATAAGGTAATTTTTACTAAAACATCATTTTAAATTTTTTAATTATTTATTCTTCTAAATCATTCTCATTAATGTCCTTGTTTTCAAAATGGTTTTCAGGATTTATTTAAATGGACATTAATATTTTAAAATGTTAACTACTTTCAAAAGATTCAAAGTGGTATGGGAAAATTTGATTAAAAAATGTCTTTAAATGTCTTGTTTTATAAATTGTGTGGCTTTTAAATGTTTTTATCAAAAAGGAACATTTCTCTCAAAGAGTTTTACAAATCATTTTCATCTTTTTCAAAATACTTTAATTAATTTTAAACATGTTTGAAGTTTATTTATTAAGATACAAGTCTTCCATATTGTATTGAAGGTTTTGTGATATGTTTGACTATGGATGTGTTATTTTTATACCATTCATGGTTTATGGGTATAGTATTGACATATCTAATGATAGTTTTAATACCAATGTTTATGTTTTGTTTAATAATTTTCATATGAGAATGCATTGGACTTAGTATGTTATTGGTGGAGCCCGCTACAGCTCCTTGATTCATCGGTAGGTTTCATGGGACAAACTAGTGTCTTGGCACAAGGCCTTGAAAAAATATTATTTTTAGTCTTGGCACAAAGCCTTTACTATATGGTTATGAAAGTCTGGCATTATGTATTCCATCATTATAAAAGTGGCCATTGATATTACATGTGATTATTCGACTAGTATAATATCCATGTTAATAAGTAAATGGAATTGGTTTATTGTATATTTTACATATTATTCTGATGTTTTTGTTTAAAAGGATTTTGTTTTAGTCAAAAAAATTTCCTTAAATGTTTTTTCTTATTTATGAATATTTCTGCTATATTGTTATCCTTACAGAGCATCTAAGTTCAACCCTTCCTATGTTTTATTATTTCTAGGATTCCATGAAGTGTATTATTATTGATAAGAAGGGTTCAGCTAGGGGATTAATGGAATTATCAAAGTATAATTTGTGTTCTGTTTTATTTTCTAATTTGTAATGTAATGTTCATTCATGTAATATATTCTCTAAGACTCCTAAACTGATCTGTCTTTCGAGACTTGATTTTTTGTAATCAGCCCAATGTATTAAAATAATGCACTGAATCTGGGTAACTAGGGTCAGAACATTAAATATATCATTATTATATAATAATATATGTATTTAACATATAATGGTATTTTTTATGTTAATCGAGTTACCTACAAACATCTTCACATCCACCAAATGGGTTACAGAATCACCGTTCATGTATACAGTGGCCAACCACCACATGAAACAATATAATATTTCTCATTAACTCATCTCATTGTTGAAAATATTAATGGACATATAGTTTATGTTTTATATATATGATATGTATGATTTAATCATGATTTTGTAAATATTACATAATACATACCAACCTACTCTCCCTTTTTTAGAATACAATTACATCATTCTTGTACATGGAATACTACCACCTCGTGAAGCCTTGTGATTCATTCAAACTATATGTGGATGTTAACAAGGATAGTTTAATGAATATAAATAATTTATTCTAAATATATATTAATTATTAATGACAATATATCATTCACTTTTCATTCATTCAATCCATCCCGAAAATATAAATAATGTTTGTGTTTACATATGACCTACTATCTCCATGAACGGTGTATTACATTTCCAATTAATATATTTTATGGATTAATATAAATACCTATATCCTGAATATATATATTATTTATATAATTTTTATCATTAATTATACAATTTAATCCTTATCAAAGAAATTTTTCAATAAATATTAAAAATAAATACATATATGAAAAATAAACCACTTATTACCCAAAAGTTAACTCTATTTGTAAATAATTAATAAAATGTGAAAATAAGTCCTAAGAAAATAATATATGATATTTCATGTGTTAATAATTATTATAATATATTTTAAATAATCATATATTTATTATATAGGAGGATTGAATGATTAAAATGGGAGTTTGGACTTAAGGTAAGGGATTTCTGTCTCACTATTTACTTCTACAAGACACATGCCATATTCACCACCAATTTAGTTAATTATTTTCACATATTCCTCACATTAAATTATTTTATAATTATTATATGTAAAATTATTTGGTTTAACCTACACATTTGGGGATCTCCCTCTCATGGGGTTGTGGTTTAACAGTTTATGAATTCTTAATTATTTATTTTTCTAAATTTTCTTTCTTTGATAAATATAGTTATGTCATAAACCCATATTCTGGTAAAATATTTATATAAAGACACCATTAATATTTAATATCAGTAAATTATTTATAATATTGATATTTTATGTTTTATTTAATGATATTTATTAATGGGTCATACTTTTCAATGTTAACAAATCGTTAATGATTATACGTTACCATCTCATTGTTTATGAGTATTATGTTTAATAATGTCTCTGATGATCACATATGTTAGTACATATATTAAGAAACACAAGAATTTTATTCTAAACATTTTATGTCATGATAATAATTTTTCCCATCATTTCCCACTTCGTATTTTTATAAATTAAAAAAACATTTTTCAATGAAAAAAACAATTCGATTGCAACCCCTTTCCTCACAAAAATGTGTATCTAAAAATGTTTTGTCGAAATGTTTCAAATGATTTACATAAATAATTTTATTAATTCAAGTATATATTCAATTGAAATGGGTTTTAAAATGTATTCTGTGTTAAAATGTTTTATTAAAATTAGAAATGGTATTTTCCTCAAGAAATGTTTTTTATGATTCCTAAGTGAATACCTTTTAAGACGTCAAGGTGATTTCAATAAAATGGGTATTTGATATGAATATAGGTTTTAGAAAATGATTTTCAAAGAAATTTTATTTTCTTAATTAACAATTTTCAATGATCAATCAAATTCACACCCTATCTATGATTCCATGTGTTCATGTTATGTAAGACTGACTGGGATTATGATGCATGTTTACCATTCATATTCTTTCTCTGAGTAGTTTATGGTATGAGGGTATGATTTTTGTGGAACCTAATTCTATTCCATGGGTTATACAAAAATGAGATAATTATGTGAGAAACATATTTTTATTGGCATTTATATGATGAAATTATTACTAAACCAGTCTATTTTTTATAAGTTAGGCTATGATAAAATATTTATGATACCAATTTTATTTTGTGGTTTCTGATTTGATTATAATTTTATAATAATTTTAAAAACATAAATATTTTTTCATTAATATAATGATGGGACCTATATCTCCTACTATTTCTCTTGGTAAATATTTATATATTATATAATAAAAATGTGATAGAAGTCAGGGTGATTTATCAACTATGTGAAACATTTTCCAACTTTACTAAGGGAAATGGGTCTACCCAAATACTATATATGATACTGGTTTTTGTTGATCCAATATTGGAAATAAGTGGTAACACATGACCCACTATGCCAATAGTCATGGTAATTTACCTTAATGTGTGTAATAATTATATATATATGTATATGTATATGTTGTTCCAAACATTTAGGACATGAGATTAAGGTCCACGATTGATTTATGAATATCTATCACCCCTATGATCTATAATTTTAGAAATGATAATTCTATACTATATGACTTGTGTTTATTATATATGATCTTGATCATATACCTTTATGTTCACCATATGGTTTCATATGATTATAAATTGATTTTTTTTTTGTTTCACCTTACTAAGAATTTGATATCACCATTTCTTATGTATAATTCCCTTATGTTATGAATATTTTTCTTATGTTCGGTATGTGTATAATGATTACTAAATGGGAAATTAATTTTTGGAAACATTTAATATTAGGAATTATATCTAAATATTGTGATTCATGTTTCCAAATGATATAAAATATTTTGTTCCTTATCCATGAATTTGTTTAATGTTCTGAATATTCATATAAAAAATATATTATCCAAGTATGAGAATCTTGTATTCATATATTTTTTATCAATTGAATGTTTTAGTTGTGATTTTTAAATTAGGGTGATATATGATTTTTAGTTTTCCGAGGGGTATTTATAAGGATATCTCAAGGGTAGGTATCACCAGATATGTATAATTATGAGAAATAGTATAGTAAAATGTCCTTGAATTTAGGTAAAGGATGGAGTGAGTGGTATCAACATGATTTCATCCATCCATGGGTAATACAAGTAGACGTGGCTCTAGAAAATATGTACCCATGGTAAATAACCCTAAAAATCTATATTGTTCTAGACATGATTGGGAACTAGTACATGAAAAAAAGACTTTAGGCACACATTGTTTATAACTCTTAAGAGATATGCTTATGAAATTCACAATCACTTTATAAACAATCATGATAAATTTCAATATATAACAACTATGAATGATGCATTTTATAATAAATTATAGAATCTTTAATTATATAGGATTATCATTATTGATTTTCATGAATAGGTGGTTCCTGTAACAACTAATTTCTTTATGGTATGTATCTTTATAAATTTAGCATCATTGATATTTTATATTTCATGCAACACAGAGTTTAATATTTTAATATACTATTAAATGTGATTGTTGAAATAGTATTCTAACTAGTAGGATTTTTTAATATGACCTATATAATAGTAAAATAAACCAAAAAATTAAAGATAAAATTTATGTATCTAGTAAAAGATAATATGGTATGTTTATATCAGGGAATATGTTAATAAATTAATTCAAAATGATAATTTAAGTATTTGTATTTTTGTAAGTAATAATTATTTAATTACTATATTAAAATTATTATAATGATTTAATAGAAAATATATACTTATAAAATTTATTTTTAAATTATATCCTATAGTATTATGTTTATAAGATAATATTTTGAGACAATAATTAATTTTTCAAAGTTTCATAAAATCAATGAAAAAATTAAAATCAATATTTTTTAAGTAAATGATACATTTATTACATAATTGAATTTCTAGTATTGGGATGTTATTTTCATAATTTTGATTACATTTTTTAATTCTACATGTTGATAAATTATTATGTTGAACGTTTATGATTCTTATTTAATATAATCATTTTTATGAAGAGTAAAATATAATAATTTATTATATTTAATAAATACATGCATTATTGATATATGGATTATGTATGGTTATTGTAAGACCATAATCTCAAACTATAAATCATTATTTCAGTATATTTTTTTTAATTATCATTACATTCATAGTCATAATACAAAATAATAAAAATGATTAGAATATTAAAAAAACCTCCTCTCCTCCCACATATAAATACCTCCTTTAACCACTACATCACCTCACATTTGCAAAGTATTGAAGATTTATTATATTATTCTTGTTTCCTATTCAAAACTTATATCTAATGTTTTGGTACTTATTGGATCACGAAAAACAATTATAATTTTCTTTAAGATGTTATCAAGGAGATGAATACAATGGTAATTTCTTTTTCATTCTCATTGAATTTCATTTAATTTATTTTATTCATAAAATACCCTTTCATATTCTATAAAAAATACTAAATAATACCTTATCCTATATATGATTTATATATTAATGGATGATAAATCATAAAACCCCTTCAATTCTTCCATTTATTCTGAAAATTAAAACATCATCCATGACGTGCCGATTTACCGCCATCATGGATGTTGCGACTTCATTTTCTATTACTTCTTTAAAAAAGTTCATAAAACAATAATAATAGTCAAAAACCTATTATTTTATACATATAATAAGTTATATTGTATTATTTTAATAGTATATATATATAATATAAACTAATTATAAAAACTAATCTATAACGATCAAAAACCTAATAAAATTAACTAAACTATAATCATAAGAGTTATATTTAATGATTCATACTCATCTCTAGAAAAAAATTACATATAATACGAATACATAATCATTATATTTATTAATTATATATAATTTCAATTTTTTTGAATTATTTCAATTAACATGATCTTCAATATACCAATAAGAGTAATCCAATCATGAAAACCATGGAAAAGAATACTCTCGATCAACGAAATTAATTCTCTTAAATCATAAAAAGACCATAAATGAATTTAATAAATATATACTTAAAAAAATACATGTATCACATGTTCTAAATTATGTTATTAATGAATCTAATTACAATATCTGGGATATTATGTATAGGTATAGAACAATTTCAAACATAAGTTAAGGCCTTCCTCCTTAACCCCCATTTTCATTCATGTTCTGGTTTATCCCTCTTTACACTAATGAAATTATGTATAAAATTTATATAAATCTTAAAAATTATTTGGTTATGTTTCATAATCATGTATCCATATCATTTCATCTTTCTTTTATGTGTAAGTACATGTTTTAAAAGTTCCCCTTCTCAATTTTCCCGATACAAAAGCGAGATTGATGGAAACTTCTTGATATTCTACCCATTTTTATGTATCATACACAATAAAATTTAAGAAACAATTAATTATTTAAAATAGGTAATTTTTTATTCAAAAATTATATTTTCCATTTATGTATTTATACAAAAAATGATGAAAAATAAAATTGATTCACGAAAAATACCTCTTCTTTTCAATGTAAAAAAGGTATTTTACTCAAGATTTACCACTATAATTTTATTAGAGTATTTTAATATATATAAAACATTATGATGAATATTATGACTTATTAAGGTTGATAAGTTATTATTTCATATGTCATATTTTATTAAATGGGTTATGATCTGTTTGACGGTGGATGTGCTATCTAGATACCATTCACCATAATTCTATGAATTTATAGTGATTATAAAAACAGCTTTTCTAAAGTTATTATACTTGATAGGTATATATTTTTTATATTATAGCCCATTAACATGGGGAATTCATTGGAATTATTATATGATAGGTGGTTCTTGTTACAGCCCCTGGATTCATCGGTATGAATCAAGTGAAGAACTGAATTGGATTTCATCAATACCTCTACTATTTATTTTTAGATATCTTATTAGAGGCCTCAATTTCATGTATTTTCTATTTGAAATTATACATTACCTCATTATGAAATAAGTATTTTATTATCTATGGGATTATTTGTCAAGTATTATATCAATCATTACGCTTATTTCTTATGTAATTAATTATATGAAAAATATTTCTTAAACATTTATTATTTTTATATTATGTTCAATATTAAATTATAATGTATGGTGTTTCTATGAATTCATCTTACTTTATTATTTATACTAGATTATTCAATATAACATAACCTTAACATTAAACTATTATAACCCGATTTTTATGTTTTATTTCTTCCAAGAAGCGAAGATATATATTTTGAATGACCTATAGGGATAATATAATAGTTATGGATGTTTCAAATGGGTTTTCTATATTGGTTTTCCTTTCTTATCGTAAAGTAAAACATATGTTTGTATATTATTTTATAGAAAATAAAAAACTATTCAGTCCTTCAGGATGAGACATCATTCATTATTACACCATTCTGATATTGTGAGGCACTGGCTCTAGGTACCTGGGGTCATGGACTTTATAGTTGTTATTAAAGGAACTTTAGTATAAACCATGGAAACTATATTTAAAAAATAATGTTTATTGAAATACATACTAATATAGAATCTATGGATAATAATTATATAATATCCTAGAATTTTGGTAAGGTAAAAAATATGTGGGGCATTCTATAAATACATCTATATCTGGATGGTACATGTAGAATTGGTTCTAGAACATATGTATATAGGGGTAACAACTCCACCATGGTGTGTGAGGACTGAGGTATCATGACTTGGTACATAGAAACAGGAATGACAATGCACCTTGATTGACACTCCCAGAGGATATGATTATAATAATTTAATTTTCTCTAAAAACCATTATGATGGATTTAAAAGAAAATATGTTCCCAAAGAACCCAAATTTATTATTATTAGAGTAGAAATGAATATTTTTCCAATCCATGTTATGTGTTCTTCTAGTTCCAAAATATTCAATATGATTCATAACATAATCTAGTGTAATTCATTATTTAGAAATGGAACCATGTTGATGGAATGGGAACCGTATCAATGCGTGTATCCCATATTGGTATTTTCACCCTATTCAACATAATGATATAGGTATTAGAGCTATGACTAGTGTTGAAAAAAATATTAATATACTGGGGTATGTAACTCTTGTTATGGTCAATAACCTTACAGATACGGATCATTATGATTCACAGTATGGAGGATAAATGTTATACTTATTTATGAAAAAATAGCCTCAATCATTAAATTATACTACAATACCATTTTTTGTAGGGTAGTAAATATGTTACTTAGATAAGAAAATTCTCTCATTGATATATAATTAAAGGGAAAAGGTTACCGTTGTAGTTTATTATATCTTATATGATTTTTATTAATGGTGGTTATTGATTAAACACAAAAAAGTGGAGGAAAAAATTTCAAATATTTAATGGAAATATTTAATGAGATTTTCGTACAAAAGTATTTCCCTCATGAATAACGATAAGATAAGGAGAGTAAATTATTCAGTCTTGAACAAAAATATGATGTATTTGTTGTCATGTGTGAGGAAAGCCTTATAAGGTTAGAAATTAATGCAACCGAAAAAATACATAATCTAGGGAGAAAGAATGGTCAATTTTTTGACATGTTAAAACCATTGATCCAAATGGTATTGGTCTCTCAAAATTTCTCATCATTCAGGGGTATAGTATAATGTACTATCAAATATAGAGAAAAAATTATATATGTATTACAAATACTATGGAATATAAGAGATGAATATAGTGGAATAGTAAAAATGGATAAAGGGAATAATAAAATCGGTAAATTTCTAATTTGTGATACTAGAGGACGAAAATTACCTGGTTTTTGCTTAAAATAAAAAAGAGATAGTTATAAGTGTGGAAAAGGCCAAAAATACCATTATTGAAAGGGAACTAAATAAGCTAACAATGATCTATTATTCAATTGTAGGGAGATGGGACACAATGAAAATTATTTTTCGGCGAGTCAAGGAATCTTTTCCTAGAAAAGGGAAAGGGGGAAAGGCCAAGCATATGAGATAACAACTATAGATGTTGAAGTTATTAATGATGATTTAGATGATAAATTAATATTTTAATCAGCCCTACCCAATTCATTATTTATTCATTAACATTAGATTCATTTATTTCATCCCATTTTCCATGGAAATTTTAAATTTACATTTTGATTAAAAAATAGAGTTATCTGTAATAACTTATATGGGATTTATCATTACAACATATATATGTCATTCAGTCCCCTTTATAAAATGTATGAAAGTTTTAGTTTCAACCATTATCATTATTCCTATGTTCAATTTTGATTTAATCCTTATTATGGACTAACATTCAAAATATTATGCAATAATCTATTGCTAGTTGAAGGAATATACAATTTTAGATGAAGATGTGGAATCCATTATATTTAGAGTAGAAACATAATCATCTTGTTCTTATCCAAATCCACCACCAGTATCACATTAAAATGAAATTATTGGTGATGAAAAAAAAACATCAGCTATGTATGATTAATGAAATGTCTAAATTAAATATTAACCAATTTAACCACAATACATTAATGTATTTCCTTAAAAATTGACTGGACTTCCTCTAGAGTGGGAATATGATTTATCAATTGGTATAATTCAAGGTGAAAGACCTATAAAAATGTCTTTTGATAATATTTACATTGAAGAATTAATATAGATGATGAAAAAACTAGGGTAATTGAGTTATAATGGATTTATTCTCTTTATAATTTCTCCATATAGAGCCACAATACTATTTTTCAAGAAGAAATATGGATCCATTTTGTTGTGTATTGATTATAGAGAATACTATTACAGTAAATAAAAAGTATACTCTTCCTTTAATTGATTATTTATTTGATCAAAATCACTAAGCTACATATTTTTTAATGATCGACCCTTGATATAGATATTATCAATCATGTGTAAGGAAGGAATATATTTCTAATATATCATTTACCCTTTTTACTAAATAATCCATCCTCTATTATTATGTATCTAATTAACATATGCTTCATGGAATATATTTTTGATTTTTTGTTCGACCGACTAATGTTACATTTATGTATTGAAAAATCAATGATGACTATGGGAACCACTTGCGGATTTTTCTGGAGACTCTCAAAATAATTGAGTTATATGGGATGTTTATAAATTGTGAATTATGGGTTAAAATTGTAACCTCCCAAGTAAGTAATGAATAATATATATTTTATCTATGTCTATTAATGAGTTAGATAGTGTTTTAGAGGCTTAAACTGAAAATAAATCCAATCTTAAGCATGGAATACACTAATATATTTAAAAGATTATTTTATTTCCTTTGATGGCAAAACATTTTTGAATCTATATTTTGAAAATTTTATAAAATATTTTTTTCAAAATAAACTTATTCTTTATGATTGGGACATCAAAATTTACTTTGTGTGAATTTTTGGTATTTTTCAGACAATGTTCATTTTTTAATGAATAGTGAAAAATACTGCATTTTACATCAAAAATGCTTTTTAATCTAATTTATTTATATGATTATATTATCTTTTGAATTGGTTTTGAAGTTAAATTAGAGTATATTTTTACCATTTAATCCAATGGTGGTCATTGGAATCAATTTCAATTTGAAATTGGACTTAAGATGGTGTCAATCTTTTGATACTTATTGTTTCATAAAAACATGCTATTTGTCATAACAGTGGGAATTAATTATTAAATTAATTAATGTGACTTAAAAGTTTTGAATTTTTTAAAATATACTTCATTTTTGAATTCAGAATATCAAATATAGCTTAGGGTGAATTTTTGGTAATTTTCTGAAAAACATCAATTTTTGATTAATAGTGAAACCACTAAGTGGTCGTTAAAGAAACTGATTTTTTGTTTAAATGAAACTTTTCCACTTTTGTGTTCTGAATTTCAAAAATCTGACATACATGGTTTTCATTAGTATATAAAATGTGGTTCAATCGTATGAAAATAATTTTTTGGTGAATAGTAACTTTTTTTCATTAATCACGATTAGAGGTAATTAGTGTAATTTAAGGTAAAAATGATATTATAAAAATGTGAAAACACCGTGACACTTGTCCTACACCTATTGGGTGTGTCATGGCCGACCGAGACAACCCTTGGGTCGATTTAGGGGACCCCATGGAGCCACTTGGGTGAGATAATGACTTTAATGCCTTTTTTTTAAATAAAGGTGAAAATGACAGTAACATAAATTTTTTTACTAAAACAATTTTTAGAAGGGGTTATACTAATCATATTTTTGTCTATAAATATTCATTATATATCTAAAAATATTTCCTACATCATATTATTTTTTTTATAATTTTTAGACACTAAATAAATTAAATTATTTATGACATCATGATGCTGCAGCGATGACCTCATTATTTAATGATTTAAATAAAATGGAAAGATAATGTGATATCTAAGACCTAAACTTGTAAAAAAACTATTGGATGAGAATATTTCAAAGCCTTATCATATTATCTTCTAAATATATCAATTTGGGACATTAGAAATTCGAAACACTTTTGAAAATAAAATAATAGTTCCATGATTTCCAAAAGTGCCCCTCCTCTCCTCTTATAAAAGGCCCCCACCTCTACCTCATTTCACACACTCCTAAAGCCTTTTTCTCGGCCATCCCATGCCCATTTACTCTCTCCACATCCCTCTCCGCATCCTAGAGGATTCCATTTGGGCAGAATCCTTTCAAAGTAAGCCTTTAGGCTCAAATCAAAAAGAGTTACACTTTTACAGGTAATTCATTCTCTCATGTTCATTTGTTTTATTTTGCTTCTCCAACCCCCTAACTCTTTTTATTTACTTATTTTGTAACAACACCAGTATCTTCAATATACTAGGATGTTGTTATAAGATTTATTCGAGCTACACTCTCACACAACTACATCAAATGGTTAAAGAACATACGGTTTCCGTGGATGGAGAAATTCTGCCTCCCGAAACGATGATTGTTCAATACTCATCTAACACCTTCAAAGGTGGCCATTATGATGTAAATATTTTTATATATGATATATAATATGTTTAGTATTTCTTTAAGCTTCTGTATTTTTCATTTATGGCATACCACTATTGTTTCCATTATGGGTAAACACGATATCTTCATTTTAGGAAGTGCGGACTACCGCCACCTGAAAGTGATTTGATTCGTCAATACCATATGTGGGATGTGTAAAGGATAAAGTTAATGATATTATATATGTTATTATACTGGAATTATAATATACACTTATATCATTATGATTCCATTCCAGAAAATACGAAATAGAAATGGAAGTAGCGTTCATGCGTACGTACGGCTTACCGTCTCCATGAACGGTGCATTTCATTTCTTACCACTGAATGTGATGTAATATTATAAATACATGTATATGCTGAATATATATGATATATATGTTATCCAAATCATTAATATATTTCTGGATATAATGAACCTTCGACCAAATTAACATGTAAGTGTAAGAAGTCTATTTTTGACTTAAGAACCAAATACCGACAAAATGAACATTATTAACTTAAATGATTATATGATGTTCATAACATGGTATAAAAGGAATAGTGAACTTAAAAAAGGTTCATAAGCAAGTAGAGATTAACTCAAGTTTATTATTTAGGATATTAAAGAACGGTCGGGTCAAGTCGGATACGAGGTATGGGACTTTGTCTAATTCTCCTTTCATTGAGGCATATTTTATTTTATACACAACCTTCTTTTATACGGTGTATAAACCCCTTTGACTTTTACGCTTATTCGAAAGGAATCTTTTTTATACGAAGTGTTTTACTAAATGACAAAAGGGAATGTTTTTCTTGTCGTATGTATGCGGCGACAACGACTTATCCGCCGTCGTGACCATTATTTGAGTTTCAGCTTCCTCTACAAGCCATACCCTTTTTTTTAAATGAAAAATAAATACCATGTTTTACTTTGGTATTGGAAATGGTTTTCATAATGTTTTTATATCAATGTGTTGTATTGATATCTTGTGATTGAAAGGTGGAAATGGTATGTTTCCTTTATGCATGTTTTATGTGATAAGATTATGTTATGGTTCTTGGGCATTATTATGAAGACAGATGGTTCCGTGATAAACTAAGGGCGGGTGAGCCCGATATAGCTCTCCAATGAATTGGGTAATGTGAAGGAGTGAAACGTTAAGGTTTCTCCGCAGAGATTTAGGGAATATACTGTGATGGGTATTCCAAACGTAACCAAGAGGGTTACTCCCTACATAAGAATGTTATGAATGCCTCAAGTTACCTTTATGTCTTATGATTTCTATGATTTATTCATGATTTTATGAGGTATGTTAAAGTGACTATGTTTTATGGGTAATGTATGATTTAATTCTTATGTATATATGAACTCATGTTTCCTTTCCATGTTTTTTTATAACCCATACTGAGTTTTTATGCTCATCCCAAGTTTATGAAATGTTTTTCACAGGTCACGGGAAAGGTACATGATAATATGATAGTGTCAAGGAAGTGTCAAGAAAGAATCCATGTTTTATTTTCAATATGTTTCCGTTGATGGGAAAAATAATACTACCTTTTATTGTAACCACTTTTTTTAAATGTGGGTTGTAATGCATGTTTTAATATCCAATTCTCTAAAACTCTCAACCTGAAAAGATGCCCAACGTTTAATCTTGTATTAACTCAAGATTATGTAAGGTTTAAGGATGGGGCCTTATAGCTGGTATCAGAGGCTAGTTTAGATAACATTGGGAGGTATAATTTTATTAAATGATTATCGAAAATTATTTTTTTAAATGATATAGCATTTGAAGATTACCATGTTGCTTCATCTAAGACATGTTTGTTCAGAATGGTTTTCCGCAGAGGGAACATGGAAGCAGAGCTAGGAATGAATACAGAAGGAAATAACCTTCCGAATCAGCATCCCGAGATGTTTGGAATTGGAACTGAACAGTTTGTTGCAGTGATGGCACAGTTGACTCAGGCTATAAATTGTGGTGGTATCCATGCACAAGATCAGCCAGATCAACCGCAGAGGAACATGTCAGTGGTGGAACATTTCATGAGGCAACATCCCCAATCATTCAGAGGATCATCAGACCCTATGTTAGCTGAAGGGTGGATTAAAGAACTGGAGAAGATTTTTGATGTCATGTGGTGTTCAGACAATCAAAAGGTTAGTCTTGCTATCTACCGTTTAGAGGGTGAAGCAGATCGGTGGTGGTCGATGGTTAAAAATATCAGGGACGCTGATGAGATTGATGCTCTAGACTGGGATGAATTCAACGTTATGTTTCTTGAGAAGTATTTTCCTAAGGTTGTTCGACTTAGGATGGAAAATAAATTCTTGGAATTGAGGCAAGAGGAAGACTCGGTGGCTACCTATGAAGAAAGGTTCACTCGATTGCCAAGGTATGATCCAAATTTTATCCGAGACCTTGATAGTAAAATCAATCGTTTTTACTCAGGATTAAAGCCAAAATATCAAAGGGCATTAGCTTCTCGTGAGTTTAAAAGTTATAAAAAGCTTGTTCAATGTGCTGAGAAGGTGGAATTGGAGTTTGCCAATGACCCAGTGTTCTATAACAACCAGCAGAAGAAGAGACCGAGGTGGCAGGAGAAAGGTAAGAATTCTTCAAAAAAGTCTGATGGTAAGAAAACTATGTTTCCTGTTTGTGATAAATTCGGCAAAAGGCATGCTGGGGAATGTCTTCTGAATTCTAGAAAGTGCTACCGATGTGGTAATCTGGGACATAAGGCTCGTGATTGCACTGAAAAGGATCAAGGTAAGGGTAAGACCAAATTTGATTTACAGTTAGTGAAATGTTATAAGTGCAATGAGATTGGTCACTAAGCAAATGAGTGTCCGACAAAGAGCTTGAGTGATGGGAAGTAGTTGGACTAAAAGCAGAAAGGGGTGGTGAAATGTTTTGCAACTACTTCGGCAGACGTCGGGCCATCAAATGAAGTTGTATCAGGTACTTTGTTTTTTTAGATTATGCCAGTGTGTTGTTTGATTCGGGGTCTACACATTCATTCATCTCTGAAACCTTTTCTAGTAAAATGGGAATACCATCTTAAGAAATGACTCCTGAACTTATGGTAAAAACACCTGGGGGAAATGTTGAGGCAAAAAGAATTTATAAGAATCTTCCTATCCTTATCTGTGGAAGGAACCTACTCGCAAACCTTATTGTTCTATCTCTAGTAGAGTTTGATGTTATCCTGGGTATGGATTGGCTCTCTATTTACCATGCTAAGATTGACTGTAGAGCTAAAGAAGTTTCTTTTCAGAAAGACATTCAGTTTGTGAACAATAATGAACCCTTACTGTTGATAACTTATCAAGAGGACAAGAAACTTGTAAAAGGTGGAAATGAATATTACCTTTCACACATCGTTGAAAATAAAGGAACTGTTCAGATTAATGATGTGCCAGTGGTAAATGAGTATCCTGATGTTTTTTTCTGACGAGTTTCCTGGAATAATACCAGATCGGGAAGTTGAGTTTACTGTTGAATTAGTTCCTGATGCTAAGCCAATTTCAAAACATCCTTATCGAATGGCTCAAATTGAACTTTTAGAGTTGAAGGAGCAATTGCAAGATTTATTATAGAAAGGTTTCATTTGACCTAGAACATCACCATGGGGTGCTCCTGTTTTATTTGTTAAAAAGAAAGATGGTTCTATGAGACTTTGCATTTATTATAGAGCCTTGAATAATATCACTGTTAAGAACAAATATCCTTTGCCTCATATCGATGATTTGTTTGATCAGCTCCAGGGAGCTCAATTTTTTTCAATGATTGACTTGAGATCGGGGTACCATCAGCTGAAGGTAAAGGAGGCAGATATTCCTAAGACCACGTTCCATACGAGATATGGCCATTATGAATTTGTAGTAATGACTTTTGGGCTAACCAATGCACCTGTTGTATTCATGGACATAATGAATAGAATTTTCCATGAGTTCTTGGATAAGATTGTGGTGGTTTTCATTGATGATATTTTGGTGTTTAATAAAAGTAAATAGGAGCATGAAAGACATTTAAGGGTTATCTTGCAAACCATAAAAGAAAAGAAACTGTATGGAAAATTCAGCAAGTGTGAGTTTTGGTTGGAAAAAATTTCTTTCCTTGGTCATATTGTTTCTAAAGATGGAATAACTATTGATACTGCAAAAACAAAAGTTGTGGAATAATGGCCAAGACCCTCAAATGTAACTGAGATTCGTAGCTTCCTTGGTTTGGCAGGCTATTTTCGAAGGTTTGTTAGAAATTTTTCACGATTATCTAGTCCAATGACTAAGCTAACTCGGAAGGGTGTTAAGTTTATCTAGACAAACGAATGTGATGATTATTTTCAGGAATTGAAAAGAAGATTGGTGAATGCTCCAGTTTTGGAACTACCTTCCAGGAATGGTGAGTTTGTTATATACAGTGATGCTTCATTGAAAGGACTTGGTTGCGTCCTAATGCAGAATGATAAGGTAATTTCTTATTCTTCATGACAGTTGAAAACTCATGAGGTAAATTACCCTACACATGATTTGGAATTAGCTGCTGTTTTTTTCGCTTTAAAAATTTGGAGGCATCATTTGTATGGAGTAAAGTGTGAAATATATACTGATCACAAAAGTTTAAAGTATATATTCAATCATAAAGAGTTAAACATGAGACAGAGGACATGGCTGGAATTAATCAAGGATTATGATTTTACAATTCATTACCATACGGGAAAAGAAAATAAAGTGGCTGATGCTTTGAGTCGAAAAAGTAATGCTTCATTAGAAATGTTGCGTTTGGAACATGATCCTTTGGTTAAGGATTTGATGAAATTTGGCATAGAAGTTGTTGGTGCAGGATGTCCTTCTGTTTTGTTTCAGGTATCAGTGAGATCTTCTCTATCAGGCAGAACCAAGCAAGCACAGAAGCAAGACAGTGAGTTGCAGAAAAAGGTAGAGCTGGTTCAGAAAGGTAAGTTTCCTGAATTCAACATTGATAATTATTGTGTTTTGAGATTTGGGAAGAGATTGTGTGTGCCTTGTGATTCACAGTTTAAGAGAGATTTGTTATGTGAAGCTCATAGTTCTCTGTTTTCAGTTCATCCGGGCTGTACTAAGATGTATAAGGATCTGTGGGAGTATTACTGGTGGGATGGAATGAAATGAGATATTTCTGATTTTACTGTGAAGTGTTTGACATGTCAACAGGTTAAAGCAGAGCGGCAGTTACCAAAAGGGATGCTTCAGCCTTTACCAGTGCCAGAGTGGAAATGGGAGAATATATCCATGGACTTTGTTGTGGGATTACCGAAGACATCTCGAGGTAATAATGCAATCTGGGTTATTGTTGATCGCTTGACCAAATCTGCTCATTTCCTTGCTATACGAGATACTTTCTCTCTTGATCAACTTTCCCGTTTGTATCTTAAAGAGATAGTCAGGTTACATGGAGTTCCTCTCTCCATTGTATCGGATCCTGATCCCAGGTTTACTTCTAACTTTTGGAAAGGCCTTCAGAAGTCGTTGGGTACTGAATTAAATTTTAGTAAAACTTTTCATCCTCAATCAGATGGGCAGTCAGAACGAACAATTCATAACTTGGAGGATATGCTACGAGCATGTTCGATGGATTGTCAGGGAAGTTGGGACCAACATCTTTCTTTTGTTGAATTTTCATATAATAACAGTTTTCATTCCAGTATATAGATGGCATCATTTCAGGCATTATATGGGAAGCAGTTTCGAACTCCAGCTTTCTGGGATGAAGTGGGTGAAAGGAAGTTGATGGGACAAGAATTGGTGGAAGAGTTGGCAGAAAAAGTTTAGCTGATTCAGAAGCACATGAGAACAGCTCAGAGTAGGCAGAAAAGTTATGCAGACAACAGGAGGAAGGATCTATCCTTTAAGGTAGGTGATCATGTTTTTCTCAAAGTATCACCATGGAAAAGTGTGATGCGATTTGGTAAGAAAGGAAAGCTGAGTCCAAGGTTCATTGGACCATATGAAATTCTAGAGAGAGTTGGATCAATTTCTTACCGAGTGGCTTTACCTCCGAGTTTATCTCAGGTACACAATGTTTTTCATGATTTGATGTTGAGAAAGTACATGCCAGATCCATCTCATGTTTTGAGTCCAGAGGTAGTTCAGCTGGAAGAGAACCTATCTTATGAGGAACAACCAGTCTATATTCTTGACCATAGGGAGTAAGTGTTACGAAATAAGGTGATTCACTAGGTAAAGGTTTTGTGGAAAAACCACATGATTGAAGAGGCAACATGGGAATCTGAAAATGCAATGAAAGATAAGTACCCCCATTTATTCGATAAGTAAATAAATTGCGGGGACACAATTTTCTAAATGGGGGAAGGATGTAACATCCCAAGTAAGTAATGAATAATAAATATTTTATCTATGTCTATTAATGAGTTAGATAGTGTTTTAGAGGCTTAAAATGAAAATAAATCCAATCTTAAGCATGGAATACACTAATATTTTTAAAAGATTGTTTTACTGCCTTTGATGGAAAAACATTTTTGAATCTATCATTTGACAATTTTATAAACTATTTTTGTCAAAATAAACTTATTCTCTATGATTGGGACATCAAGATTTACTTTGTGTGAATTTTTGTATTTTTCTGACAATGTTCATTTTTTAATGAATAGTAAAAAATACTGCATTTTACATCAAAACTGCTTTCTAATCTAATTTATTTATATAATTAGATTATCTTTTTAAATGGTTTTGATGTGAAATTAAAATATATTTTTACCATTTAATCCAATGGTGGTCATTGGAATCAATTTCAATTTGAAATTGGACTTAAACTGGTGTCAATCTTTTGATACTTATTGTTTCATAAAAACACGCTATTTGTCATAACAGCGGAAATTAATTATTAAATTAATTAATGTGACTTATATGTTTTGAATTTTTTAAAATAGACTTCATTTTTGAATTCGAAATATCAAATATAGCTTAGGGTGAATTTTTGGTAATTTTATGAAAAACTTCAATTTTTGATTAATAGTGAAACCACTAAGTGGTAGTTAAAGAAAATGATTTTTCGTTTAAATGAAACTTTGCCACTTTTGTGTTATGAATTTCAAAAATCATACATACATGGTAGTCATTAGTATGTAACATGTGGTTCAATGGGATGAAAATATTTTTTTGGTGAATAGTAACTTTTTTTCATTAATCTCGATTAGAGGTAATTAGTGTAATTTAAGGTAAAAATGATATTATAAAAATGTGAAAACACCATGAAACTTGTCCTAAACCTATTGGGTGAGTCATGGCCGACCAATACAACCCCTGGGTAGATTTAGGGGACCCTATGGAGCCACTTGGGTGAGATAATGACTTTAATTCCTTTTTTTAAATAAAGGTGAAAATGACACCGACATAAATTGTTTTACTAAAACAATTTTCAGAAGGGGTTATACTAATCATATATTTGTCTATAAATATTCATTATAAAGCTAAAAATATTTCCTACATAATATTATTTTTTTTATAATTTTTAGACATTAAATAAATTAAACTATTTATGACATCATGATGATGCAGCGATGACCTCATTATTAAACGATTTAAATAAAATGGAATGATAATGTAATATCTAAGACCTAAACTTGTCCAAAAACAATTGTATGGGAATATTTTGAAGTCTTCTCATCTTATCTTCGAAATATATCAATGTGGGACCTTACAAATTCGAAACACTTTTGAAAATAAAATAATAGTTTCATGATTTCCAAAAGTACCCCTCCTCTCCTCTTATAAAAGGCCCCCACCTCTACCTCATTTCACACACTCCTCAAGCCTTCGGCTCAGCCATCCCCTGCCCATTTACTCTCTCCACATCCCTCTACTAATCCTAGAGGATTTCCTTTGGGCATAATCCTTTCAAAGGAGGCCATTAGGCTCAAATCAAAAGGAATTACACTTTTAAAGGTAATTCATTTTCTTATGTTCATTTGTTTTATTTTGCTTCTCCAACCCCCTAAACTCTTTTTATTTACTTCTTTTGTAACAAAACCAGTATCTTCAATATACTAGGATGTTGTTATAAGATTTATTCAAGCTACACTCTCACACAACTACATAAAATGGTTAAAGAACATATGGTTTCTGTGGATGGCGAAATTCTGCCTCCCGAAACGATGATTGTTCAATACTTGTCTAACACCTTCAAAGGTGGCCATTATGATGTAACTATTTTTATATATGATATATAATATATTTATTCTTTCCTTAAGCTTCTGTATTTTTAATTTATGGCATACCACTATTGTTTCCATTATGGGTAAACATGATATCTTCATTTTAGGATGTGCGGACTACCGCCCCCTGAATGTGATTTGATTCGTCAATACCATATGTGGGATGTGTAAAAGATAAAGTTAATGATATTATATATGTTATTATACTAGAATTATAATATACTATTATATAATTATGATCCCATTCCAAAAAATACGAAATAGAAATTGAAGTAGCGTTCATGCGTACGTATGGCTTACCGTCTCCATGAACGGTGCATTTCATTTCTTACCGCTGAATGTGATGTAATATTATATATACATGTATATGATGAATATATATGATATATATGTTATCCAAATCATTAATATCTTTCTAGATATAATGAAACTTTGACCAAATTAACAACATGTAAGTGTAAGAAGTCTATTTTTTTACTTAAGAACCAAATACCGACAAATTGAACATTATTAACTTAAATGATTACATGATGTTTATAACATGGAATAAAAGGAATAATGAACTTGAAAAAGGTTATTAAGCAAGTAGAGATTAACTCATGTTTATTATTCAGGAGATTAAATAACGGTCGGGTCAATTCGGATACGAGGTATGGGACTTTGTCTCAATCTCCGTTCATTGAGGCATATTTTATTTTATACACAACCTTATTTTATACGGTGTATAAACCCCTTTGACTTTTACTCTTATTCAAAAGGAATATTTTTTATATGAAGCGTTTTACTAAACGACAAAAGGGAATGTTTTTCTTGTCGTACGTATGCAGCGACAACGACTTATCCGCCGTCGTGACCATTATTTGAGTTTCAGCTTCCTCTACAAGCCATACCTTTTTTTTAAATGAAAAATAAATACCATGTTTTACTTTGGTATTGGAAATGGTTTTCCTAATGTTTTTATATCAATGTGTTGTATTTATATCTTGTGATTTAATGGTGTAAATGTTATGTTTCCTTTATGCATGTTTTATGTGATAAGATTATGTTATGGTTCTTGGGCATTATTATGAAGACGGGTGGTTCCGTGATAAACTAAGGGCGGGTGAGCCCGATATAGCTCTCCAATGCATTGGGTAACGTGAAGGAGTGAAACTATAAGGTTTCTCTGAAGAGATTTAGGGAATCTACTATGATGGGTATTCCAAACGTAACCAAGAGGGTTAATCCCTACGTAAGAATGTTATGAATGCCTCAAGTTACCTTTATGTCTTATGATTTCTATGATTTATTCATGATTTTATGAGGTATGTTAAAGTGCCTGTGTTTTATGGGTAAAGTATGATTTCATTCTTATGTATATATGAACTCATGTTTCCTTTCCATGTTTTTTTTATAACCCATACTGAGTTTTTATGCTCATCCCATGTTTTTGAAATGTTTTTCACAGGTCACGGGAAAGGTCCATGATAAGATGATAGTGTCAAGGAAGTGTCAAGAATGAATCCATGTTTTATTTTCAATATGTTTCCATTGATGGGAAAAAGAATACTACCTTTTATTGTAACCACTTTGTTTAAATGTGGGTTTTAATGCATGTTTTAAGATCTAATTCTCTAAAACTCTAAACCTGAAAAGATCCTCAACGTGTAATCTTGTGATAACTCAAGATTATGTAAGGTTTAAGGCTGGGGCCCTATAAAAATAGTTTCTTTTCATGGCCATATTTTCTATATCAAAGGAATACCAGATAATCATAAAAAAAGGATGTCATGGAATGTCATACATAACCTAACATAACTTTGCTATATACTTTTATTGAATTAGTAGGTAACTATCAGCCTTTAATTTAATATTTATAACAAATGGCTAACCCATTAACCAAGATTACTCATAAATAGGTTAAGTTCATGTGGATAAATGAATGTGTATAATGTTTTAAAAAATAGAAGATCACACTAGTGAATTATCTAATCATGAATCTACCATTGCTAAATGGTGTATTTATTATTTATATAGATTCATCAAAGAATGTAAATGGTTTTTTTCTTATGAAAAATGATCGAGTTATTACCAATGCATTTTGAAAATTCAATACTCAAGAACAGAATGATCCAACTCATGATCTTATGTTAGTAGAAATAATTATTTCTCTAAAAACATGGAGAAAATATATATATAGAGGAAAATATGAGATATATACAGACCAAAAGAGCTTTAAATACATTTTCTCTTGGAAATTACACAACATTAAGCAAATAAAATGGCTTGAGCTCCTCAAGGATTATTATTTTGAGTACAAAACCACCAAGGGAAGGAGAATAAGGTATGAGAAACACTAAATAAGAATGATCAGGGAATTCTAAAGAAGAGTACTATTAACAAGGAGACTATGTACATTGATCTAGAAGAGATATATATCAGAATTATCGTGTATGGGGAAACATCATTACATTTTAAATTGGTTTCCCAACAATCATTATTGTAATTGATTATGTGTTCTTAGACTAATGATTATAATTTTCAATGAAAATTTACATCATTTAATGATGTGATGTTGAAAGTATTCTTCAATGAGGATGGAATTCTATAATTTTGGAAGAGAATCTATGTTCCCCCTATACCAAGCGAATAATGGAATTATTTTATTATATAAATACCAATTATTTTTCTATAACCATGGCAGCACTATGATATATATTTTAATTTTACATAATAGATCTTGGAAGATATTTTGAAGTGGTAAATTGATTATTATGTATCAAGATGTTTTTCCTATTAACATGTGAAGGATAAAACATAATAACATAGAGGAGATATGCAACACCATACTAGTCCTACATAGAAAAGGGATGACATTACGATGGATTTTTTTAACTATATTACCAAGTACAAAAATAAATATTGATTCAATATTGGTAATTTTTTTATCAATTTACGAAATCATCACATTTTCTTTCTATAAGGGACAATTTTCCAGTGAAGCAGCTCTATCGACTATGTATTAATTAATATTTATGACTTCATGGTTCACCAATTTCAATTGTTTCTGATTATGATTCATTATTTACATCGGAAATAAATTTATAAATAATTTGTAAATGATCTTTTCTTAAGTAATTATTATCACCATTAAACTAATAATAGGTTAGAAAGGATGTTACAAATATTAGATGATATGCTATGATCATGATCACTAAAATTTCATGGTATGTAGGATCATTATTTACCTTTATTGAGTTTTCCTGTAATAAATGTTTCTAATCACGTATTCAAAGGCACAATATGAAGAATTTTGTGGAAATAGATGTCGTACACTAAATTATGTGGAATAAGTTGTTGAACGGGAGCTTGTAGGCCTAGAGATTGTGGAAGAAACAAAAGAAATGGTAAATCCTATTCAAGCACATATCGAATGAAGGAAAAGATGAAAAATTTGAGATGTCAATAACTTGTGGAAAATATGGAGTTTCAAGTTCAAGATCATGTTTTTCAAAATGTATATCCATATATGGGTGTCATAAGGATCAATATGAACATGAAACTGAGCAGAAGGTTTATTAGAACTTTTTAAATTATAAATATAATTTCATTAATGGATTATAATTTGGAAATTTAAACTAGTCTTTCTAAAGTTAATAATTTGTTCCATTTATCATTGTTAATGAATTTTATGCCAGACCTAACACATGTTCTCAATTATGATGATATAGAATTGGAAACTAATAAAATTATATAGGGAACATTGGAACCTAAGGAATTTATGTTGAAGAACAACTAAAATATTTTAATGAGGTGACTTTCTAGAAATTTTGTGGAAGAATATTTTGTAGGAGGGTAGAATGTAACAACCTATGATATTATGGTATCTATATTATATAATTTAGCATTCCTAATTGATAATTCTTCACGCAACACAACAATTAAAACAATAATATACTATTAAATATGACCATTTTAATAGTAATGTAACTATTATGAAAAGTAATATTACAAATATAATAGTAAAATAAGCCATTAAAATATAAATAAGATAGAATTATCTTATAAATAAATATATGGTATGATGTTATCATGGAATAAGTATGTATATGTGTGAAAAATGATAAATAGAGTATTTATATTTTTGTATGTTAGGAATATTTAATTTTAATTCTATTATTAAAAATAAAAAATAATATAATATATATTTTAATAAAATATACTCTTAACTTTATTTTTTCTTATGATTATAAGTTAATTTTATGAGACATTGAATAATTTTTCAACCTATACAAAAATTGGTATAATATTAAAATCATTATTCCTGGAGTAAATGATGATTTTATCTAAAAATTAAATTTCTCATATTAATAAAATTATTTTCACATTATTGAGTTCATTTTTTGAATTCTACACTTCAAAAAATTCTTAGGGTGAATTTTTAGGATTCTTATAAAATAATTCAATTTTTGGGTAATATTGAAATACTATAATTTACTATATTTAATGAATACATGAATTATTGATTCATATGTGATGTACAAAAGATGTAAGACCATAATATTGAACTATACATCATTATTTAAATGTTTTTACTAATACTTTTCAAAATAATCACATTGACATATCCAAATAATAAAAACAATATTCAAAAACACACATATTGTCTGATTATAAATACCACAACTTACCACCATTGTGGATGATGAACCTTTTTTTCCATTACCACCTTAAAACTAGATATAAAACAATAATAATGGTTAAATTTTTTTGTATTATACTTATTATAATTTTTTTATTATTCAAGAACCCTTATATATACATGATATTAATTTAATAAAAAACTATTTTTTTATGATCAAAATATTGCAAAATGATCTAAAATATAATCATACAAGTTGAATCTAAAAAATAAACCTCATATCTGGAAATATAATATCATATAAGAACATTAAATATTTTTAATTTTCATTAATAACATAATTTTAATTTGGCATATTTATTTCAAATTTACAATATCTTATTTATACATTTAGAATTAAACCAATTATGATAACCATAGAAAAAACACTACTAAACAACAAAATTGAATCTTGTAACTCATCAAAAAAGAAGTAAATTAATATAATGAAGCTATAATAAATAATATAAATGTTGAATTGGTTATCAATTAAATTATTAATTTGACTATTTTAATTATCTATTACATTTAGTATAAGTGTGTAACACTTTCAGACAAAAGAGATGGGTTTCTTCCCAAACAATCATTTTCTCTTGACTTATAGTTTCTCCCACATTAAACCAACGTAATTTTTTAGTTTTTTTGTATAATTATTCTACATTTTATTTATATGTTCCAATTTCATGTATCCTGATGATTTTGTTTATTTTATTTATAAACACATGTTTTACAATGTCCCCTTTTTTAATTCTTCCCTATAAAAAATCCCTATTAAATGGAAGATCATATTTAATTACACATCTTCAAGTACCATAACTAATTTTTTTAAATTCTCTATTGATTGTATTAAATAAAATAAAATTTCCTGATAAACTATATATGTTCATTTTTGTATTTATATCGATAATATGAAAAATACAAATGATTTATCCAAAAGAACAATTCTTTGAATTGTAAAAAATTGTATTTCCCTAAAAAATTACTCACTACTTCTGTTAGAGTATTTTATATATTATTCTTTGATTCTTCAATATTATGCTTAATATTATGTTCTTATTGGATGTATTTTTTTTTAATTCACCATGCCTTATTGTTTATATTAAATTCTTCTATATTACATACCCTTTTAGAGCATCTAATATCACCCTTTTTTATTCTCAAGTTTTTACCTGGATGCCATGATGTATGTTATGAATGACATGCATGGATAACATAGGAGTTATGGATGTTTCCATTGGATTTGTTACCTTATTTTACATTTATGATTCAATATAAATCATACTTTTTATTTTCTTTTCCAATTGAAAATAATATATTAATTACATAGGGATGTGGCTTTCCTTTTTATTATAAATATATAATAAATTAATGAACTAGATCTAGGAAGAGGTTTCAGGGTCTTTATAGTCCTCCACATGGATTAGTGTTTCACACACTATGATATAAAATTTATTAAATGGTTGTAACCCATAAGAACTATATCAATGATGAAGGTGATAGAAGAATTGTTAATTAGAAGTCAAATGGGACGATGACTGTATTGAGGGACATTGTTATTATGCCTAACATATTTGCGTAGAACATTATCAATAATAAATTCATTAACAAATTATCAAACACACAATAGAATATAATCAAATTGTTTGAGGAGATCATTGATAGTGGAGACCATAGGGGAAAGAAGTACCAGTTGCCTATGTTTTGTAAATATGGGGAGAAATAGATATTTGAATGTTTTAATGTATGTGGAAGATGTTTTGACTTTTGGGAACAAGCACAGAAGCAACTAACTGCAAAGGAAAAATGAAAAGTTATGTTAACTCAATGCATGGGAATATTATCCACCCAAATATATCATTTTCAACAGAATAATTTTAATGTGAAAAGTATTGTCATTTTGAAGATTGATGTCCTAAGTGGAAATCCCATGATGATAATCATTATGCTTGTAAAAGTAGTGGTTATATAGTTGAGGATGAAGAGAGTACATATGATTTATGGTAATAAAGTGGTATTAATAAATAAGACGATGAAGTTGATAGAGTAGTTTTTGAGAAGATATTGAATGAATGATATATTTTTGTAATATGATTAATGATTTCAGAATTATATAAGCATTTTTCCTTATATGATTTTTGTAAAGTAATTGAAAGAATATACAGAATATTTATTATGAACAAGAGTATTAAAAAAATGTCAATGTTAAATTTTATGAAAAACACATGAATAAGGGTAGGTATCCCCTAATAAGTTCATTTTCATTAATATATGGTGTTTGGTTATGATAAATTGATATTGGATAAGAATAATGTAAATTAAATAGCCCTAATTACCTTGGAAAATACTTACGATTTTTTGACAAAATGATTTGTTGTATCATGGGTGGAGTTTATAGATTTTTTCTATTTAAGGATCATATCTAATAATAGGTGTTTTATGTATGAAATGGAGAATAATTCATGTTTTATTTTCATTTTTTGGGAATTTCGGGTAATTTACATGTTTCAGATGAATATATGCTGAATTTATTAATGTTTCTGGTATGTGACAATCAAGATCTACTTTATGATATGTGGGTGATCAATGCTAAGATGGTTTTAAGAAATTTTGGTAAATTATTTCTAATATTTTTAATTTTCATCATTTGGAGGAGTCAAAAGTTTATCCATTTATGAATTTCATAATATAAATCATTGAATTTTTTTTAGAGATTAATATATTAATTTTCCCTATAATAATTTAATATTATTGGATAACATATTCTAATCAATTTTTTTATTAAAAATATAGATTGAAAAAACAAAAAATAATTAAATCTATGGATCTTATTACCTATTAGTGATTCAGGTATAAAAAATTAAAATTCATTTCATATTTTATGATATGATGTTGAAATTGAAATGACATCACCAAAGGGTGATATTGTGATTATAAAAACGAATGACATTAGGTATGTACATCTTCTCATAAGAATTCATTCTTTTTAGGAAAAAGTTCTTGAAATAAAATGGTGTCCTATTATAAATTTTTTTTATAATATCAAGGGATTTTATAATCTAGTTCGGTTTATGTATTTCTTATTGTTAAAAATCTTTTATCCATGTTCACTATCATACTAGATCAGAATTTAGGTGTTAGTTTCCTCTTCAATGTCTGTGTTTTAACATCCTACCTATGTCTTCAGATTTTGGAAACCATTATTTATTATTACAGATGACCCACTGACACCCCTTTAACAATTTCAATATTTTTTTTTAAATTATGCCTTTTTATAATGTTGGTTATAATGACAGGATCATTCATGTATTAAACCTTTGATGACGGAAACAAATTTTGAGGGTTGAATTAATTGTTAAGGATTGTTGAATATAACAACATATGATTTTATGAATTATTATTTTTTAATAAACCACATCTATTTTATTCTACGTGAAACGCCATTTTATTATTTTTCTACATGAAATACTAGATTAGAAAGCGTTTCATGCAACATTGATTTTTAACAATACCATGTGATATAATTAATATAGGTATTTAAATGTGACTATTATAACATAACATTTATTCAATGAAATATGAATAGTAATAACTAATTTTTAAAATTATAATAAAATTATAATTTAATAACAAAATCATATTGATAATAAAATATTTCATTTCTGTTTGAAGTCATTATATTTAGAAAAAAATAATATTTTCTAAAAACAATTATGTCAATTTTTTTTAAAAAAATTAAAAACATAATTAATGATATTTTTTAAATTAATATCATAAAATTAACTTTATTTTTTAACTCATAATTTCACTATTACATTAGGGTAATTTTTAATTTTTTTCAATGGTTTCATTTTTTGATGAATAGTGAACAATAATGAATTTTAATAAAAACTAACAATTTTCCTAATATATATAAAATGTATAATTATATTTTAAGTTTGGATTAAAGTATAATTTGTTATATTATTATATTTTAATTAAATTTATATGATTGTATATTATCTAATATTGATATTGGATATAAAAATGTTTTGAGTGTTTGAACATTTATACATTAAAACCCTGGTTTCTCCTCAGGGTTATGGGATTAATTTAAAATTTAGTTCTGTCACATCCATTAATTAATAGTTAAAAAATGGATTCCAAATTTCTTATCGGAATAATTTATATTATCTGATTATTTCACACCAACTTTTTTACCATAATGATTAATGAAAACAGTGTAAATTAATTACCATGATTATGGATAAAATATGGTCATTCTAATTACATGTGACTGTAATAAAATTTTTTTGCACATAGATATTCATTTTGTTTAATAGAATGGATTATATATTTATATTTTCAGGTAAATATTTTTTAATATGAGAAATATTTATATATAATTAATGTATATATTAAATTGGTTAATTAAAAGATTCATGTTACCGTGGAAAAAATTAAAGGGGTAAAATTCGAGAAAAAAATGATTGAGGAATAAAATCATGAAAATGTGATCTTTTTGATGTGTTTTTATAAAAAAAACCACTACACTCAATTATAATTCTATTTTTAGAAACATTGTATATTTTATATATCCCTATGGGGAATAATTTTTGGTGTTTAATTAAATGGAACTCCTCAACTATCAAATTGTGCTCACTCCCCTCATTTATCCACAATTTTAAAACATTTTTATTTAGAGTATACCTACAAATAATAGTTCCAAATTACCTCCCCTAATTCTAAAATTGTTATTTTTTTGTATAAATACATCATATTAATGCTTCTCAAGAAACCCAATGTAGGATTCTTGAACCAGAGGTAACATTCATCCATAAGTGTTTTTGTTTAATTTCTTCCTCCACGCACATTAATTTTTACTATATCATGTTTATAAAATAAAATTAGGTATTAATATATTGTAATATGTTTTTATTCTATTTTTATGACCTAGAACAATCTCTATTACCATGGAATGTGTTAGAAAGTCGATTTTCTTGTATACAGTAGACTATTGCCTCGTGAACCGATGTCATTCCTTATTCTATTACAATGAGTCAATGTTGGAAAAGACAATGCATTTATATTTCATAAATTATATTTTTGAAATTTATTATATCATTATGTTTATTTTTTATTATATCACTCATATCATCATACATTCAGTTTTTTAAATAATATAATGTCATTTATGTGTACGGAGAACTGCCGAATAACGAAGGAATGTTATTCATTGACGCATAACATGAAATGTAATAAATATGGTTCTAATAAAGATGTTTAAAATGTTTATCATTAAAATTATTCTAGAATGAAAATTTATTATTTAATTTTCCTTCTCTCAATCCAAAAAATTGAATCATCGTTCATGTGTACATTCAACCAACCGTCTCCTTGTGAGGTGTACTTATCTTCAAATATTTAATTTTTTTGTATTAATATAATACATATATGATAAATATATATTAGATTAATATATTGGTTATCAATTTTTAGATGAAAGAACAAGGATAAAAATATAATAATGACTATTTATCAAATAAAATTTGATAACAAAAATGAATTTATTACCCAAAACATATCATTAATAGTGAGTCAATAACACATCAACAATAAATGTTCAAATTAAAATAATTTCTCATATTCTATATAGTTATACTTTTTGGGGTAGTTTTATAATAATCTTATTTTTATTTTAAATTAGTATTGAATGATTGTGATGAATTTCAATACATAAGGTAGGGGATTTATGTCACACTTGTTTACTTCTGGAAGACACATACCATATTCACCACCTATTTTTTACATGTGGTAAAAATATAATGTACATTAGTTTATCTTGTGATTTTTATCAATAAAATTAATTTTTTTTACATTTACTTCTTAGTAACTTTCATTCGAGGGGATTACGGTTCAATACATAAAAAATTAGAATTAATTTTTTGTCTATATTTGACTATATTGTAACATATGATTATATTATACACATATTTTCTTTTAAATGGTGTATATAATGAGATATATGAAATTTAATGTCATTAATTTATTTTTTAGCTTTTTATTTTATGTTTTATTTAACGTAATTCCATTATGGGGATTATTTTTTAATGTTATCAAACTCGTAATTTTTTCTTGTTACAGTATCACTGTTTATTGGTGTTGTTTAAGTTTGTGTTTCTAGTGATCAAATAATGTGGTCCATATCTCCAAAAAATGATGACATTTCTTTTTCCCCATTTATGTGTGAATACATATTTTCCCTTCAATTTTATCAATTCATGTATATATGTGATCTAAAATAATGTTTTTAATAATTTTTATCTATTTGGTGGAAAATAATTCATCCCAATAATCCATGTTTATAAAAAATGTTTAGAAGAATTGTTTTAAATGATTTTTAAATACTATTTTATATCATCTCACAGTTATTGTAAATAAATGGTTTTAATATTTTTTTCAATTTTTAAAAATGGATTTCATATAGGAAAGGGAAATTTCCTTATGATATTATTCAATGATTGGTTGAATATTCCTTTTTAAGAATTCATATTAATTTAAATTAAATTGGGTTTCAAAATGTTTAAATTCTTTAAAAAAATGTAATTTTTTTTCTTAAATGATTGATAAAAACCAAAATCCATCTATTATTTCATCCAATGATGTTACATACACCTTATTGGAAGTATAATAAATGAATATAATTCATATTATTTATTCAATATTTTTACACTTGGATTGATAGATTTTTGAGAAACTCGTTTCTCTTCAACATGATATACCATGGTGAAATTGTTATGAAACCAAATTATTTTTGTGGGTAATTCTACGATGAAACGATGATGAACCATATCTATTTAAAATATGCTAGGATATGATTTAATTTTGATCATACTATTTTTAATTCATAGGTTATTATTCGATGATTTTTATGATATTTTGGAATCAATAAATATGGTAATCATTAATAGATGGGTGGATCTTATATCTCCCAAAAAAGCATTGGGTAAAGATTTATATATCATGAGATAGAAAAGGGAAAAAGTAAGTGGGATTGATCCACATTGTAAAACAAGTATCTAATGATATAATATAGAAAATATGCTTGTCTTATTCCACTAAGGGAAAATGTTGGGTCATGGTTCATATTGGAATTGATTTTTTTCATTATCCACAAGGGATAACTATTGATAAGTAATAATCCACTCTATTTACAGACATTATATATTACTTTAACAAATAAAATTGCAATATATATATATATATATATTATAACAACCCTCCTATTTATTTCACAATTAAACATAATATATTATATTAAATAATCACTTGATAAAACATAGATGATCAATAGGTCTAGTGTCTGTGGGGATTTGGAACAATACATATCAACATAAAAAATGAAATATATATATATATTAAAGACATATTTTACATGACCACACTAATTTCATCATACTTTTCATTTTATGGGATAACCTAAGGACCTGCATAAGAAAAGGGTGATCTATAAAGCCCAATAAGTGAGTAAAAAGAATAACATAAAGAATAATGTACATGTTACTCAATAGGAATATCAATAATCATAACACAAATACGAACAGAAAGTCATTATATATCTTTATTATCATAACATACAAATGTGGTATCAACATTTAACATGATATTAGCCTGATCCATGGCTAATTTCACAGGGAGAATGACTAAACCCTCATTGAACATGAATTTTCATTAGAAAACCCTCATTGAACATGAATTATCATTATAATAATATTTACCCAATGAATTTGTGCATTATCAGGGCGCCCCCTTCTTAATCATTTAATTTCATGCATAACTGTGCCACATGAATCATATAACATTGATTTATTGAGCATCATCATTTATTCCATGATAAATGAATGTGAAATCAATTAATTAAACTATATAATAAAAATGTAAATGTTCATAAAGGGGGATATCATTGATAAGAAAATGGGTATGATATTCACTACAAAATGAATTTGGCATGAAAGTTGCTGTGTAATTTCAGCAGTATAATAATGTGACATAGGAATTCATAAGCATGGTTGATGAGGGATAAAGGGTTTTCTCATAATATTTACATGAAATGGAATGTAATGGGGTAATATATATATAGGTCCCATCATATTTAATGGAATTTATATTCAAAATACAAAATAATTGCTTGAATGTAAATGGGGAGAGAGAAATCCATTATAGAATTTCGGCACAGTAATGAGTGTAAATGGGAGACATTAATGAGAGTAAAATTGGAATATAATCATTAAAACCGGAGGATGGAAGTATTGGTTAGTTGAGAAATCATACACCAACATTTTTAATTGAAAAGACAATGGTATATCAACATAATGAAACATGGACCAAAATGAGGGAGGAAGAAATTGCTTACATGGAAGTGTGATCCCAAAGGCTTGGGAGAGCTTGAGAGAGGATTAAAGGGAGCTTCTGGAACATTATGAGGATTATAGAGTGAGGAGGGACGTGTATAGATGTGATCCAGGGGTTATTAGTGAATATAGGTGGGAGCTTTGGTGGGGTTTCATAGAAAAAGTGGTAGAATTCTTTATTATTTACGTTTCGAAAATTACTCATTAAACTAATCAAAACCACAAACCATGCCATGGTTTTCCCCTATTTTATGAAAATTTGGAGTGGAAAACATTTTTTCATATTGAAAATGGCCAAAATTATTAAAATATTAGTCTTAATTATGTGTAGTATAGTCACACTCACAAGTAAATCATTTTAAAATATTAAATGCTTTATATATTTTGGAGGGTCAACAATGACATTGCTAAATAAATCAAACAAATCTAAAATTACATTTTTTTAATGGTAAAACATATATTGGGAAAAAATACATTTTATAGTATTTTATAAGATCACTATTTTGTAATTATGATGTCATAAAAAATTATATATTTAAATGGTATTTAATTTTTACCAAACATTTAACTGTCTATGAAAATTAAGAAAAATTCACCATTGGATAATTTTGATGCCCTGATTCTAAAATAAAATTTATTTTATGTAAATAATTTTTTTAATATCTGAATTTTTTATTTCTAAAAATAATGACATTAATAAAAAATTCTTGTGTTTTGAGAAAAATAGCATTTAAACAATAATATAATTTAGAATTTTATTCATTAAAATTATACTATCATTTATATTTAATAAAAATTAATTCATAAATAATATTTTATTAAAATATTATATATTTAAAAAAATACAATAATTCATAAAAATAGATATTTTAAATGAATATTAACTAAAAAATATATTTTTTTGTAAAAAACTATTTACAAAGTAACAATAAAAAATTAATATATTTTCATTAATCTATAAAAAAATAATGCACATAATCATAGTGCAATGTTATTATTACAAAAATCCTTTTAACACCCACATAAGACTTAAGGATATGTGTGCGAAGGTGACATACTCTTGGGGATGCTCAGATAACATCTCTTAGATGATAATCTCTATTAACTTCCACTTCTTCTATAGGAACTTCCACTCAAGATTTACGAGTTGAAGCTCATCTTGGGCTTGTTCAAAAGAGAATCCCAGTGATGATACCTTCTTTTTGAGATCTGAAAAATGGTCTTTGCCTGGAGCAATTATACTGGATGAGGCCATCACTTCCTTTGTCTGACTAAATTGGATTTGTTTAGGCCCAGTATTTATAACAATCACGAGTTCACCCTTGAAAAATTATATTAGAAACAGTAAAAATTCATAAATGTATTTTAAAATCAAAAAACATAAAAACATAGAAGTATATATGTTATATAACCATTTTACAGAATAATACATTTAATTAGATCAATGCAAATTTTCATTAATAATAGTTTCCATCACTATAATATTCCCCCCTTAATAAATATCACCCTCAAAATTTAATTTTACAATACTAACATAGATGAGGGTAACTCTACATAATTAGTTCCTCTGGTTCCCACATTGCATCTTCAATCTTATGGTTTCAGCACAACACCTTAACAAAGGGCATTGTCTTATTTTGTATAACTATTTCCTTATTATCTATGATCTACATCGGTTTTTCTTTCTATATGACTTCATTATCATATGGTAAAAAATCTATATTAAGCAAATGCAATGGGTCAAGTATGTATTTTATAAAATGTGTTACATAGAATAAATCTTGTACTTGAGGTAGGTTTGCTGGGAGTGCTAGTTGATAATCCACTGCTCTAATGCGATCGAGGATCTCAAAAGGGACTATGTACCTAGGAATAATACTTCCCTTCTTCTAAAATTTGTTTTCTCTAATCCATGGTGATAGGTAAAGGAATACCAGTACTCCGACATCAAACTCTAGGTCTCGTCGATGATTATCAGCATAGTTATTTTGTCGACACTAAGCTTATTTGTTATGATTTTGGATGGTCGTAACCTTCACAACCATTTTTTAACCATTTATAGACCTATATGTTTTCCTCCCCAACATCATCACAATATTATGGTGTTATTCCCCTATTCCAATAAATGTCATAATAAGAATCCATTTGGATGGCTTAGTAGAAATTTTTAGTCTATGTGTACCCAACTAGAGAAATATGTTGATCCCATCATCATTTGAATTCCATTGAGCATGATCTAAACATGTCCTCAAGTGTTTGGATCATCAGCTCATATTTCACTTCTTATTGAGAATGATATGCCATACTGATGTTCATATCAGTATAGCGAGCTTATTGAAGTCTCTTCCAGAACATAGATGTGAGTCTTGCCTCTCGATCAGATACAATAGATAGTGGTAATCCATGTATCCTTACAACTTATATGATATATATTCATGTCTGTTGATCAAATGAGAAATCCCCTCAAAATTAATTAAAGTGTGAAGTCGTTGTAAGATGATCCACAACAATCTAGATATCATTGTTTCTTTTAGATGTCTTCAGAATTCGGTTGACAATGTCCATGGTGATGTTCTCCCATTTTCCATTCTTGTATGGGTAATGGTTGCATCCTACCCTTATAATTCTTTCTCTCACCCTTCACTTCCGTACATACCAAGAACCATGATGTATACATAGAGATCCCCTTCATTTTTTCCCACCAAAAATTCCCTCGGAGATCTCGATACATAATTTTTTGGGTGAATGGAGAAATTCAAACAATGTGCATCAACCAAAAGTTCACTGGAAAACTAAAATGAGTTTTCATGTTATGATAAAACACATTAAAGACTTTTTTATGCAGACCAAGATTCAAGGGTTCTCTATTTTATTCCCCTATTGAGGTTGAGAATATAGATATCTATTTTTTATTATGTGTCACTTTATTGTAGATAAAATTCCTCCACTTCCTCGTATACTTGTTCTTGACAAGAGTACCAATCAGCATGATCATGGTAAAAATGATATGGACATACATATAGTTCATAAAGACTTGATATATGTTCAGATTCATGAGATCATCCATATGGTCATGTGATGCATTGAATGTGATATTGTTTTTATCGTTACTTCAATGTATGAGGCGACAAGAGTGTTTTGTGTACATTATCCTTCAATGTTTACAAGGGATTGGGTGCTGAGGGTATCTGCGTTGTAGATTGAGTCATCATAAGAAATACACAGTCCTCTAGATAAAACCATTGAAATAAGGGTGATGATTTCTATATATATTCCATATGGACGTACAATGTATTGGTGGGAAAATTTAAACGATGTTAAGAAGAAGGATGATCTATTTTTTATGTAATTCAAGATGATGTTCCTGATCCATATCTATCATGAGATGCTGAGGGATGAAAATATTCATGATTTCATTCATATGATACATGTGGTTATGTCTATGTGGGACTATGATCGGTGATACAATGACCTACAATACTTTGTGCCATTTTTTATAACTAATGAAATATCCCATGTTATATATTTTTTGGATGATATTCAGTATGAGATCAGGTAAAAGGTAAATATTTTTTATTTTAGCAACATTAGCAATGTGACTAACTAGACTTCATAATAAAATGGAATCTAATAGAGGCCTCAAGTAGCATCTAGGATATTTAAGTTGGGTTATTTGGGTGTTCTTTTTCATGCCGTAAGAATGGATGAAATTATCATTTCTTTCAACGATGTATTGGTAAGAAAAAGTCAATGTTGTGGAAAAACCTCAAAAGAGCATCTTCCATTATTTTTCTATCACTATCGAATGTTTATTCATAATATCCCACATTTTCCTTACCCCATAGTTGAGTGTAAAATATATGGAAGAGTAGGTCACCATAAAATTTTCTTTATGAACATTATATATCATTCCAATGGAATTGGATAAATATAAGTACCTATATTGGGAAGGGGATCATCTTCCCCTTAGTAGGATGGTTGGTGGATTTCCATTGGCCATTTAGGCTGAGATAGGTGACATAGTACCATAGTGAATGAGTAGTTTTACAATGGAATGGAAATATATCAATGTAGTATGACTATACCCTGAGGTATAAGGACATGTTAGATACATGTTTTGAAGATTGAACAGGTTATCCTGGAAGTAGGATCATATATCATTATAGGTACGACTATTCTATCATGTAACATATCATACATTTTGTATGATACATGAGCATCAATTTATTTTCAATATGATATGTTTGGAATTGTTTTGGTTTTAGACATAGAAATATTGGATGGTGTTCTATCCATTGACACATTCTGTAGAGTGTGATTTGATAATATCACTATATGTAAGGATTTTTTTTATGAAAATTGGTAGTTATTATTTCATTTTGGAATCATTCATTTTTAAAAAGATATGATTTGACATGGTTATTTGTATGGATTGGTTATTTATATACCAGGTTCATATAAACTATAAGTGGAGGAATTTTTCCTTTCAATCATCATAAGGAGGTTTCCATTCTAACAAAGGTGACTGGGATATTGAGTATTGTCATATGGGAAAAATTCATTGCATATCTGATTGCCTCAAATCATTGATTGTGGGTTTTTTCAAGATAATGGATGAATGTATTATGATTATTTTCCTATATTAGTATACCATTTTTAGGATTTATTTTTTTTGTGTTTTATGGATTAATACATGAGTGATAAATTGAGTTCACGATCAAGATGAAGCATGGAGAAGAGCTAGTTTCTATCCCCCGTAAAAAATAAAACCAACATAGATTATGCAGTTTAATTTGTAGTTGTGTTTTTTATAACCTAACTACTTTTTATGGACTAGTACATCTCATTACAGTTATCCAGTTATCTTAATCATGATTTTTTAAGGGTCTTTGTGCTAATATGTGGAATATCTGAGTTTGAACTAGATGATGGTCAAGAACTGATATCCTCTTCCATGCATTGATGATATTTTCTACCAGTTTAGAGGTGGTATGATATTATTGAATATTTAATTGAATTAATGTTATCAAAACATAATTTTGATATAAAAATAAATTTTGTAGACTTATTTTAGGTTCATATATGGTTATATGAATTTTTAGTGATGTCATTTTGGTTGACTAAGGAACCAAATAATATTCATGGCCTTAATGAAGGGGATATATCATCCATTATTGGACTAGTTTGTTGTGGATTTTTTAGTTATCTATGTATACTAACAGTCAAAATATGATCATTTAAATCAACATGAAACTATCTTGAGTACATTGAATGAAAAGTTTTATTACATCCAGATAAATAAATGTAATGTCTGGATTAGTAAAGTGCACATCTTGGTAAATGTAATATTATAGAATGGAGTGTCTGTGGGCCCATAGAAATCCAAAATATGATATATTGGGGAAAAACCATGATAAAATTCATGATTTGGATGTTTTTCTATTTAACAAGATATTATCAGTTCTTTATCGAAGATTTATTCCATTTGGAAGCCCTAATGTTTGGATGACCATGAAAGGGGTGATGTGTTTTGGTCTCATGGTTGAAAGAAATATTTTTAGGAGTTGAATGGTAGAATGACCTCTACAAATATAATTTCATTAAAAATAGTGGGTAAAGCATATATATTGTATTTTGATGCATCTAGAATTGGACTCAGATTAGTTCTTATGCATTAGGACTAAGTAGTTTCTTATGACTCTAGGTAACTGTGGTGACATGAGGGGAATTTATCTACCCATTTACTGGAAATAGAAGTAGTTGTACATGACCTATAATTTTTGAGACATTATATCATTGGTGAGGGGTTTTTGTTATAAATGGAACAAAAGAGCCTCACATAAATCATTTTTCATTAAGACCTAATCCTCCTTCATATGCTCTAGGTAGAGTATATATAGTCTTTCGACATTGAATTGGATTATACCATAGGAAAGGGAAACATCACTACTGATACTCTCTCTCTAAACACTTATACAGTGGCAATATAGGATTATTTTGACGAGTGGTATATTATTTACATTTTTAGGAAATCATTCTAGATATTTTAGAATCTTTTGGATAAGTTTCTTTGAATTTTAAATTTTTTATAACAATTATTTTAGACTAAATTACGGTCTTGTAGGGGTCTGATCTAGAGGGGTTATTTCTAAGAGAAAAATTGTATAATGGGGAGACACCATTGGTATGGTCTCATGTATGTTCCAATTATATTATTTTCATGACTGAATATGGGTTTTTAATGGGTTATTTAAGGAGATGATAATGGTATTTCATTCATCTTGATGGGTGGTGCATCCTAAATTATCAAACATGTATCATGATATCAATAGAAAATATCGTTGGATCAGAATGAAATAGGTGGTCGAAATAATCAAGCATAGATTCCTTACTTATTATCTAGTGAAACCTATGAATGATATTCCAGATGATTATTTATATCCATTTCCCATTACTGAGTGGAAATGAAATGAATTAAAAATTTATTTTGTGACATTATTACCATGGAAAACTATAAGTGTTACATTATTTAGGATATTTTGGATTGACTGACTATGGTATACTACATCCTTCATATCTAGAAAACTGTTACACATGGTGATCTGGAATGTAAGTACATGCATGGGGTGGTTTGGTTTCACGTTGTTTTGTGGGGTATCATTTTAGTAAAAGATTATTATTTCCAATCATGTTTACAAATACGACTAATTTTTTTTGAGATAATTGTTTCTTTTAATAACAACATATCATCCATTGATTGATGGTCATTCTGAGATGATGATTTGGGTTCTATAGGATATTTTATTATCCTATATTCTGGATTTTAGTGGTTCATGGGAGATTTAAATAGGAATTTTGGAGTATTAATATAATAATATCCTCCATGCATCGATAATAATGGATTATTTTGATAATTTATGTGGTAGGTCATTCCATTAGCCACTATTTGGGATGGAAGTAGTTGATTATGTACTTGTTGGACCAAGTCCCATGCAAGAGAAATTTGAGAAGATTTAGTTGATCAGATAGTGTTCAGAGAGCTCAGGGAGATAGAAGAAGCCATTTTATTTCCATCAGAAAAACCTCTATAATTATATGTTGGTCATCATGTTTTTTATCATGTGTAGCTTAGGATAGGACACCAATGCATCAGGAAATTGAAAACGATAGTGCCTATGTTTTTTGGGAAATTTGAAATAGTGGAAATGGTCTATCTGGTGGAAAACTATTAAGAAAAAGAAGATATATAACTTTTTTATGATTTCTATTTGGAGAATAATCTAATACACGATGTTGATGATTGTGAAAAATGTATTTAGTTTTGTTATTTACCATTGGTTTGAGTGATGTGACACAATGGGAGAGTTCATGTTAAGACCTGGTAGAGGGAGCTTGATATGTGAACACAATGTCTAATCATTTTCATTGATAACTTATAATTATCCTTTGAGAAACTCGAGGATGATCTGTATTAAGGCGGGAAGGTTTTAAGATGTAGTGTTTATTCACAATTGGTCTATCTATGAGTGTTACATTACTCTCTTCGTTTTATTTATATTCCACTATAGTTGGATGACTTTTGAATAAAAATTATTTTGGGTTATGAGGAAACATGAGGAAACCGGAGATAATCAACATTGATAACCTGGTTTATTATAAAATGACCGAATATATAGGTATCTATTCTTATTTGGTTTAATTGTGTTTGGGTATAAATGACATAAGAGTTAACATAGTTTCTTAAAATTATGATAATATTTAAAGTGGTTTTGATATTATTTGATGGGGAAATGGGATAAGACCACATATATAGAATATTTACATGTTGCATAAAAGGATTACACATCTTGTAATAATTGGGTATTTTAATAAAATAATTCTGAGTTGATGGGTTTTTAGTGTGCCCCATTATAAAATTTGAGTCACATGTATCTACATTACAAGCCATTTGTGTCTTTACCAAATTTGTTAACATGTTTTATGGCTGAATTTCAGTTCATTCCACTACATATCTTCACCTACTGGACCTAAATAATCCTCTATGTGAATTTATAGTGTCAAACCTCCTTCAAGACATCCCGATAATTCCATAAATCCTAAGTAAGTGGTTTTGGTACTGTTTCGTACTTATTTTTGTTTGTTGTCCAACCATTATGATGAAATATTTTCCTTTTCTCAATATTATTTTATATCATGAACATTTTTAATCCTCGAACCCATTCGCAATGAATGGAATCTTCATTATCAGGTGTGTTTTCCATTAGAATCAATGTGTCCTCATCGGTAAAGGTTGGGTGTCGAAATATTAACCCTATGGTTTGTTAATTTCCATGATTAGGTAATATTGTGATTTCCATAATGTAGTTTTTACCAAAACGAATTATATAATCAATTCTAATATTCCATTGAGTCATTTTATGTCAATTAGCATCAAAATTGGATGATATTTTCCCTTAGGGTGAGAAATCCCAAAATATAATTTACATGTATAATGGTTCAATGTTTTTTTTGCTTGACATGTGACCTTCGGTAACTTAATCCTATTTAATCCATATAATGTGGTTTTTTTCCTTATTCATGTAAATACTAATCAATTATCATTTAAATTTAAAGTGAAAATTAAATTATAAATGGTTATTTTAATAAATATTAATTGGTAAATATGATGTCGTATTGTGATATAAATATTGTATGAAAGGGCTTCAGTTCTAAGCTAAGATGCTTATACATTGGGCCTTATCCATTGAACATGAACACCTGTAGATATAATGCTGATATTGATGAGGTTCATTCAAGTCACATGATGTAATTAGTATATATTGTGTGTTATGAATGACCCCATTCTGTATTGGTTTGCGGTCATTGACATGGATGTGGTAATTATTATATACTATTGAGTTGAATATTGGAATGATTATCGGGATTTGAACAAGATGATGTAATATTTATTTGGACATGACCTGAATTATTGTGACTACACCATGGATACATTTTAGTGTATGGAAATGTCAAAAGGTATGATCTAAGATACTATGACATGATTCTGAATTAGATTTTTTTAACACTGCTATATGGTAGGGTTTCGTGGTTATAAGACATTCTCATAGATATTGTGACACAATGTCAGAGCACATTATCATTGTATTTCATTAAATTTAAAATTAATTAACATACAATTTATTATCTTTACTTCATTTACTTCTTATAAAAAAATTTAGTTTAGAAATAGTGGTGTCAACCTAAAGAGTTATGTTCAAACCCAATTAATGAAGCTATTTCATACCCTAGGAGATTATGTTGATGTAAGTTTTGACTATGAAAAAAGGTCCTTGCGGATGCTTGTTTTCTTTCTAGATGGGTTGTTTTTTGGAGACTCGACCAATGTGGGATTCAAGAAAATATACTTTTGATTATTTTTTAAGACATCTAGAATTTTACCTGAATTTATTCCATCCAGATATTTAGTGGCATTCCAGAACATCATTACATTATTCAATTATTATTCTTTAAATTATTGGAATTTATTATTTGATTCTTTTATATATATATACTATTATTTTTTATCTATCTAATTTTATTATTATTATATTACACAATACACCATTGGTTATAGTCTCTTCATTATACATTTCATATTCCCATTTATTGTCGGTAGATAATGGTGTATGGGGAGCTGCACCTAAGGCCTCATGAATAACCCTTTTTAGCCACATCATTAAGTTCCAGATGGAGGTATATTATAGGTATTGAGGTCAAAATATATTTTAATTCCTGAAAGAAATATTTCAATTACCATTCCATAATAATTTAACCCCACTATTAGTAAATTATTGTAATAGTGATGATTGTTTTTTGAATCATGTAATGAATCACCAATAAAAAAGAGATAAACTGATGATGCTTTATTTCCCATATACATTTTTTGGTTCCTCCAACTAAAATATAACCTTAACCATATCATGATTAAATATGTTTTCATGCCCTGAATCCATATATCTAATGAACATCACTCTAAAAATATAGAAGTGATATTTGAATAAATTAATAAAAATAAGATGATTTCTCAAGAATGCCAAGTCAATTTTTAGACAATTCCTATAGTCCACAATTTGTTTTGAATAAACCACGATATCATTTAAAAAATAATACAAAAAATGGTTTGATATAATGGTGGAATATATTATTCATCATATATATAAGTATTTTATTATAATTAATATTACAAAATATATATATATATTTATAAAGTGACCAAAAATTCTCCCAATAGTGGTATTCATTAAATTCAAATCATTAATTCTGAGTCGATGATAACATAATTGGATACCTCTTTTGATGAATGAATTTTCACAAATTAATATATCAAACAGGACAGAAATAGGGAATATATGAATTTTTTCATTATTATTACTACAATTAATATTCACTTAAACGATAAAAATATGAAGCGTTTTATTATCCTTCTTGAAAAAATTTATTGGAGATGTATAAGGAGATGCACATGGTTGAATAGATAACATCAACAGAAAATCACCCAATTCAATCAACAACTCATTATACTCATATAATGATGTATTATTGGAATTATTATAGATCATCTGATTTCTAGGAACCATTTTTATTGAAAACTCAACCGAACTTTAATGATTCATTCCAGATATGTTTTAAGGTATTACTTCATAAAAATTATAAACTACTAAAGGAATAACTGAACTGGAAAACTCATTTACAAACGTTATAATAAAATTTGAGAAAAAATAAAAAAATTCCTATAAGGGGGTCTGATTTGGCTGAATCATAGATCTCATTCACACAAAAATATTAGGGGGAACCCATCAGGGAATGTAATGTATACTCATTGATGATAGAAATCGACCAAGTATTGATGGGAATGCAACCAATCAATAGAAATTATGATGTTAAAGTGGTCTAGGATGAGAACCTGAAATAATTTCCTACCAACTCAATTACATATTTCTAGAAAAAACATATGAACATATAAACCTTGTTCTATTTTCTCCCCATGAGTAATTTATAGTTCTATAAAAATTGACATGAGATCTATTTTATTTTTTCAAATATCTACAAAATTAGACAGTATAAAAGAATGACAGGTACCTATATCAAATATAGAGGATTATATTAGTGATGAAATAAATTAATAACTCTCATTATCTATGTGCATGTGTCAATATCAATAATTAAACCCAAGGACGAGGTGATTCTTTTTAACCCTTGGTAATATGGTTTGAGCCCTATAGTCTTATAAAATTATGAAAATACCATAGTTTCCTACAGTAATGATGATTGAGTTCCATATTGATATATAGATATAGACAGTAATAACATTTAAAAATGACTTCAGTGAACAAAAACAAATGTATATCTTCACTTATGATAGAAAATGACATGGATTATGACCTACAATTCTATTTTAGTAGAAATTCAGCGGAACACTGTCATTTTATACAGATGGTGTTGATGAATATCTTTATTAAGAGTGACCACCACCACATCTATGAGTCCTTGTCCATTTCATATTATTTCATTGTAATCGATTAATATTTCTACTGGGTAGAAGAAACATTCTAACCAAACAATACATTACCTCTTGATTCATAAAATCATTCATTTATCTAACCAATATGTGTGAATTTCTAAAATCCTTCTATATGGATTACATAGAATTAAGGTCTTCGTGAAAACCCATCTGGAATCTATAATACATCAACTTGTCTTCTTTCACAATATCAAAAGAAAATGTACTAATTTATAAAAATAATTATAATAATTTATCATTGAGTAATCCCCATAAAAAATTAATGGAAACACCAATTAATTAAATTTAGTTATGGATTATGTTAATTGATAATGAATGAAGTTTCTTTTAATGTATATCTAAATTAAAAACTCTTATTTATCAGCATGGATCATTGTGTCAACCTGCTCTTACTAAGTCCCATAGACATTCATGTATTTCACTTCACAGTAACAAATTATTGATTATTTAATAAGTCAAATTAAATTTCAATCTTAACCAACCATTCCTCCAATATCATTGGGTCATTCATCCCCTAAAAGCATATAGTCTTCGAGATAATAAATTCTGGAGAGGACGATTTTAATATTTTTTTCATAGGGTTGTGAGTCTGATGCCCATGTTTGATAAAGAGATATATATTTGTGCATTGTGTAAAATTCCCTAATTATAATCATAAAATGGTTATGACTAATTTAGTGGATTCCTTGAAAATCAAAATCCATAGTTAGCTTTTGGGGAATATGAGGATATATTAGGGGTGTCATGGTAATATATAAAAATATAAAAAGAGATCATTATAAAAGGATAAAATATAATTTCAAATCACAAAAAAACAATCTTATAATGAAGATAAATTATAAAATAAATATGAATGACTCCTTTCTCAAAAACCACTTATCACTACTGGAAATTAATGTTATACCAATGGTTTTAAACCATTAGAATAGGCTGGAAAACTGTTGGTATAGCCTATACCAATGCTTTCCCAAACCGTAGGGTAGTAACCCATGAGGTTATATCTATACCAACGGTTTGATCTAAACCATTGGTAATTCCCACTTTATGTCTTGATTTACCAATGGTTGTAGGCTAACCGTTGGTATATGTTTGTATAACATGTTTACCAATGGTTTCATTGAAAACTTTGGTATATATTATAGACTAAGCAGTATACCAACAATTATAAAATCGTTGGGATAGATTTTAAATTTCTCTCCATGTATACCAATGGTTTAAAACTGTTGGTATTGTGTTTTTTTAGAACTATTAATCAACATCTCCTCCAGTAGCCCCTCTAGTATACACCTGTATAAAAAATATAACAAAATCCACATACAAATAGACATCAAAGATCATTAACACACTTAATATAGCACAAAATAAACACATAAACCCATAAAACTCTTCCAAAGATGTCATTTAGTACAATTACCTATTTCAATCTTCATATGAAAACAATTATCTAGTTGAGTTGAATAACAGTTTAAATAACTCAGACATTATTTACACTGATTTTATTCTTCATATGACAACCACTCTTCCAATAGTAATTCACCTCACCCCTACAAAATCCCCCAACCAGAAAAGCCCCCCACCTCCCCATCAAATTATAATTGGCAGAATATTCTGGGAAATACTTATTAGAGTTCAATAAGAGTTTGAAATTGGCTCAAATACCATTTTTTTATGATCCTAGATTTGGGTATATAATGATTTGTGATGCATTTTTCATTGAACATGTATTTTTATAATATATGGTGAAATGGTATTTTCATATGAGTCTCGTTACTTATGGCCCCATGAGTGAAACAACCCAACTCATGAAAAAGAGTTTGTGACTATCATGGATAATTGTAAATTTCAGTTGTTGTATTCACTTAAAATATGTCCTCTTGAAACAAAAGAGAGACACTTTGAGTGGTTCCGGCCACACCGCACCTCATACTGAGGTGGGGTTGACTCTTCTATGTCTCAAATGACCCATGTATTGTTTTAATAAATTATCAACACAATCCAAATGTATTTGGTCATTTTTCTGTATGCCGATTGATTTTAGTTAAAAGAGTATCTATTTTAAACAAAAGAAAAATACTTTGTGTGGTATCGGCCACACCATGTCTCATATTGAGGTGGTTTTGACTCGTACTTGTTAAAAATGACCCATGGATCCTTTTTATAATGTATCAATAAAATATGAATGTGTTTGGTTGGTTTTTCGTATGTCAGTTGTTGTTTTCACTTAAAATGTTGCCCATTTCAATGAAATGTGAGACACTATGAGTGGTGTAGGATACACCGCGCCTCAGATTAATGTGAGTTTGTCTCGTACATATAAAAAATCACTCATGGATCTTTTTCCTAATGTTTCATCAAAATATGACTTCATTTGGTCGGTTTTCAATATATCAGTTTCTGTTTTCAATTAAAATGATCCCTATTTTAAACAAAAGAGAGACATTTTGAGTGGTTTTGGCCACACCATGCCTCAGATTTAGGTGGGGTTGACTCTTAAACATCACAAATGACCAATGGATCGTTTCCCAAAAGTATCAACACAATCTGAATGTGATTGGATAGTTTTATGTATGCCAGTTTTTGTTTTCACTTTAAATCATGTTCATTTGAAATATAAGTGAGACAATTTTCGTGGATCTAGCCAAACTGGCAATTGTATTTAGTTGGGGTTGAATTTTACAAGTCGCATATGACCCATGTATAGGTTTCCTATTTTTTTACTGTATCCTAATGCCTTTGGTTAGTTTTTAGTATGTCATTTGTTGTATTCACATAAAATGAAGTCCTTTTGAAACAAAAGAGAGACACTTTGAGTTGTGCCGACCACACCACACCTCGGAATGAGGCATGGTTGACTCGTACAAGTCAAAAATGACCCATGGATCGTTTTCCAAAGGTATCAACATAATCCAAATGTGTTTGTTATTTTTTCCATATGCTAATTGTTTTTACATAAAATTGTATCCATTTAAAAAAAATAAAGACACTTTGACTGGTACAAGCCACGTCCTGCCTCAAATTGAGGTGGGGTTGACTCATACATGTCACAATTAACCCATGGATCCTTTTCCTAATGTATAAATAGAATCTAAATGTGTTTGGTTTGTTTTTCGTATGTTAGTTGTTGTTTCCACTTGAAATGTTGTCCAATTCAAAGAAAAGTGAGACACATTTAGTGTTGTTGGCCACACCGCACCTCAGATTGAGGCAGGATTGACTCATTCACAAAAACAATTACCAATGGATAGTTTTCCTAATGTTTCAACAGAATATAAATGCCTTTAGTCAGTTTTCCGTATGTCAGTTGTTATATTCACTTAAAATGATGAACTTTTGAAACAAAAGATAGACACTTTGAGTGGTGTCGGCCACACAACACCTCGGATTGAGGCGTGGTTGACTCGTACACATCAAAAATGACACATGGATCATTTTACTAAAGTATCAACACAATCTAAATATGTTCGTTCAGATTTAAGTATTTTAGTTGTTGTTTTCACTTAAAATCCTATCCATTTCAAAAAAAAAGTGAGACAGTTTAAGTGGTGTTAGCTACACTGAACCTCTGATTGAGGCAGGGTTTACTCTTTCACATCAAATATGACCCATGGATCTTTAAAAAAAAGATTAAACAGAATCCGAATGCCATTGGTTGGTATTCAATATGTCAGTTTTTGTATTCACATAAATTTATGTCCTTTTCAAACAGAAGATAGACACTTTGAGTGGTGCCAGCCACACCATGCCATAGATTGAGGAGAGGTTGAATCGTACACGTTCCAAATGACCCATGGATCGTTTTCCAAAAGTATCAACACAATCGAAATGTGTTTGGTTGTTTTTCTATATGCTGGTTGTTTATACCAAATAGAATATCCATTTTAAACAAATGATATACACTTTTAGTGGTGTTGGCCACACCACACCTTGGATTGAGGCGGGGATCACTCGTACGCCTCCCAAATGACCCATGGATCATTTTCCTAAAGTATTAACACAATAAAAATGTGTTCAGTCAGTTTTACATATGTTAGTCATTGTATTCACTTACAATGATGAACTTTTGAAATAAAAGAGAGACACTTTGAGTGGTGGTGGCCACACCGCATCTCTGATCGAGGTAGGATTGACTCGTACACATCACAAATGACCCATGGATTGCGTTTCTAAAGTATTGACACTATCCAAAAGAGATTGGTCAGTTTTATGTATGCCAATTGTTGTTTTCACTTAAAATCTTGTCCATTTCAAATAAAAGTGAGACAGTTTTAGTGGTGCTGGCCACACATGCCCTCATATTAAGGCGGGGTTGACTCGTATATGTCACATATGATCCATGGATCATTTCCTAATGTTTCAACATAATCTGAATGCCTTTGTTCAGTTTTCCGTATGTTAGTTGTTTTATTCACATAAAATGATGTCCTTTTGAAACATAAGAGAGACACTTTGAGTGGTTCCAGCCACATCATGCCTCGGATTGATATTGGGTTGACTCATACAAATATAAAATGACCCATTGATCGTTTTCATAAATTATCAACACAATATAAATGTGTTTGGTCATTTTTCTGTATTCTGGTAGTTTTTACATAAAAGCTTATCCATTTTAAAAAAAAGGAAGACACAGTAAGTGGAGTCGATCACACCACACCTCAGATTGTGGTGGGGTTACTTTATAAACATCAAAAAAGACACATGGGTCGTTTTACAAAACTATCAACACAATTCATATGCATCTGGTCAGTTTTATGTATGCCAGTTGTTGTTTTCACTTCAAATCCTATCTATTTCAAATAAAATTGAGACATTATGAGTGGTGATAGCCACACTGGACCACGTATTGAGGCAGGGTTGACTAAAACATGTCACATATGACCCATGGATCGTTTTCCTAAAGTTTAAACAGAATCTTAATTCCTTTTGTTGGTTTTCCGTATGTCAGTTATTGTATTCACTTAAAATGATGTCCTTTTGAAACAAAAGAGAGACACTTTGAGTGGTTCCGGCCACACTGCACCTCGGATTGTGGTGAGGTTGACTTGTACACATCACAAGTTACCCATGGATCGTTTTCCTAAATTATCAACACAATCCGGATGCATTTGGTCAGTTTTATGTATGCAGATTGTTTTCACTTAAAAGTGTATCCATTTTAAACAAATGAAAGACACTTGGAGTAGTTCCAGCCACACCGTGCCTCATATTGAGGCGAGGTTGACTCTTAAACATCCCAAATGGCATATGGATTTTTTTCTAAAGTATTAACACTATCCGAATGTGTTTGGTCAGTTTTATGTATGTTAGTTGTTGTTTTCACTTAAAATCCTATACATTTAAAATAAAAGTGAGACAATTTGAGTGGTACTAGCCACACCGGCCCTCAGATTGAGGCATGGTTGACTCTTACATGTCACATAGGACGCATGGATCATTGAACTAACATTTAAACGGAATCATAATGACTTTGGTCAGTTTTACATAAGTCAGTTGTTGTATTCACTTAAAATGATATCCTTTTGAAACAAAAGAGAGACAATTTGAGTGGTACTGGACACACCGTGCCTTTGATTGAGGTAGGGTTGACTCGTACACGTCAAAAATGAACCATGCATATTTTTTCTAATGTATCAACACAATACGAATGTGTTTGGTTAGTTTTACGTATGCCGATTGTTTTAACTTAAAAGTTTATCCATTTTATACAAAAGAAAGACATTTTGAGTAGTGCCAGCCACATTGAACCTCGGATTGAGGCAGGGTTGACTTGTACACATCACAAATGACCCATGGATCCTTTTCCTAATGTATCAACAGAATCTGAATGTGTTTGGTTGGTTTTCTATATGTAATTTGTTGTTTTTACTTAAAATGTTGTCCATTTCATAGAAAAGTGAGGCAATTTGAGTGGTGTCGGCCACAACACACTTCGTATTGATGTGAGGTTGACTCGTACTCATCAAAAATAACCCATGGATCATTGTATTGAAGTATCAACACAATTCAAATTCGTTTTGATGGTTTTCTGTATGCCCATTGTTTTTTTCACTTAAAATGTTGTCCATTTAAAATAAAAGTGAGACACTTTGAGTTGTACAACCACATCGTGCCTCGGATTGAAGCGGGGTTCAATCTTACATGTCAAAATGACCCACAAATCATTTTGTGGAAGTATCAACACAATTTGAATGTGTTTGGTCAGTTTTTCGTATGCTAGTTGTTGTAATGACTTGAAATGTTGTCCATTTCAAATAAAAGTGAAACACTTCAAGTGATACCGGCCACACTGTGCCCCATATTGAGGTGGGGTTGACTCATACATGTCACAAATGACCCATGGATCATTTTCCTATATTATCAATTTGCATTTGGTCAGTTTTGCATATCCCAGTTGTAGTTTTCACTTAAAATGTTGTCAATTTCAAAAACAAGTGAAACACTTTGAGTGGCATCAGCCACACCGTGCCTCATATTAAGCTGGGGTTGAATCATACATGTCACAAATGACTCATGGATCATTGTTCTAATGTATCAACACAATCCGAATCCAGTTGGTCAGTTTTCCATATGGCAGTTGTTGTTTTAATTTTAAATGTTGTCCATTTCAAATAAAAGTGAGACACATTGAGTGGTACCGACCACACTGTGCCTCAGTTTGAGGAAAGGTTGACTCGTACACGTTACATAGGCGTTTTGAGTGCCATCATGTCCCCCCCATTAACTATGGGTTGGTAATGTATCTAAAACTCTATCTAGGTAACATACATCGAATTCTGACAAGACTGCGAACTACCGCTGGGTGTCTTCCTAGAGAAAGGCCAAATCACGACATTACCGCGGTGTGACCACGGTGTGACTGCGGTGTGACCGCGGCATGGCAGCGGCGTGTTGGCCCGGTCCAGCGACATCTGCAGGGCATCATCTTTCGTGCAAGATCAGAGGGATCGGGAGAAACTGAGGAAACATTCTAGCCATCGTCTCCCTCCCCATTAACTATGGATGGATAATGTATATAAAACTATATCTAGGTATCATACATCAAATTAAAACAGGATTGTGAACCGATGTGGGGTGTTGTCCTAGAGCAGGGCCAAATCACTGCAATACCGCAGTGTGACCATGGCTTGACCGCGGTGTGGCCACAACGTGACTGCTGAGTGACCGCTGTGTTTTCGTGGCGTGACCGCGGCCTGACAGTGGTGTGACAGCGGCGTGACGGCGACCTGACTGTGGTGTGACCACGGCGTGACCATGGCATGACCGCTACGTGACCGCGACATGTTGGTATGGTCCAGCGACATCCACATGGAAGCATCATCCGACTAGGATTTCAAATAAATCCAATGCAGTTGTCCTTCACATTATAGAAACTACTGACTGATAGTCAAATTATGAAGGTGTATTACATATCAATGGTATATAAATTTCATGTAACTCTAATAATAAAACTTCTTTCACCTTGAGAACAATAGAATTTGAGTATGTTATAATATCTCAGGTTGCGACATAAATCTTATGGGAGAATTCTTATATGTAAAAAATTATATCAGCACAGAGGCTAGGAAAACACCCCAAACAATGTTTAGATGAATCCTATGGTGGAGAGCACCATTATCCTGACTGGTGTTAAACAATTACACCATTAGTGTTTTTAGATATATATGCTTAGGTAAACACCATAAGGGGTGGCCAAGAGGCTAGACAAACACCCGAAATGGGTATCCCTATAACAAATGGTAACAACAGACATGATGGAACAAATCAACTATTTAATATATTAAAACAATGGATCGTTAAAAGATTTTAGTTAGAGGCACAATGAAGCAACATCTAAAGGGAAGCAAAACGAAGAAAAATATTCATACACCCTAAACTATCACCGTGAGTTTTCGTAGACAGTGAACCTCTGGTGGTTGGGTTTTATTATAAAAACATGCCATTAATTATTAAATGATACAATTATATTAAAGAACACTTATTCAAGATATGCAGTTCCATATAATTAAGAATAATTAAGAATGAAGCTAAATTCAATTTAAAACATTCTTAAATTAGAGAGGCTATGAGATGGACTCTACCTCATGGTGGAACCAAGATGTCCACATCGACTCTTGGAGCATTCTAACTAAAATTTGAGGTTCCTCCACTGGGTATATGCACCTTCACACACATGAAAGGACACTTAGACCTTATGCACACACCTGTATGTCCATGAGCATGTGCAAGGGGATCCTTTCACATATTATTATATTCATATATCAGTCTCCACTCACCTACGTATGCATTTATATATATATACATGGGCACACCTAGTCCCATACGTGCATAATCACTTCCATGGGTGACTATACATGTAACGGGGGAAGCCACATACATATACTTACATACCAATGCACATGCAGGCAAGTCGCATTTGACTTGGCGACTCGAAAACGACGATCAGGGATAAATTCACTACACAAAGGATATTAAGAACCTTAAAAAAATGAAGGACACTCTATAACGATTGAGAAACTTACCAATGATATTAAGGCCTTTCTAAGATTCGTAGTGAAGAACCAAATCCACCCAAACCAACATGAAATGATCCAAAACCCTACTGAAAACATAATATGGAGTAAAAAACATTAAAGCCCCAAATACATGAGGTGTGAGACAATTAGTAACCATAGAATCTTACCTCGGATCCAATCCGGTGGACTGGATCAATCTAAACTCCTTCTGGAACCATTCAAAGAATATTACTACACTCTGTACATAGAATAAAATCAATGATCTAAGTGACCAGTTCGATAAAGAAAATAAAATAAAAACTAAACTAAAACATACCTATCTCCTATGACTATACATGTCACTACCCAACATATAATAACCACAAAACCCCATGGGTAATATCATGTTCTTACATGCAATGGGGAAACATATAAATGTTTCAAAATGATACTCTCAGTAGTACATTCCTGTTAATTAAAAATTACTCTTCTGATTAAGGGTATATAATCAATTTGGCACAAGTTTTAACATAGTTTGGTTTTGATCTATACAAGGGATGATGTTTTATTATTCATGCTTTTTATGTTTACACTTGAGATATTTATTTAAAAATGATTCATGTATTTAGAATTATTATTTATGGGTTTAGTTATTAGCATGTTGCAATGGGGTTTGTCTAAAGGAATAATTTTGGGTATTTAGGGTTCAGTTGACATTTATTCTCTTTAATGTGATTGATATCACTAACGATGATGATTTAGATCAAGTAAAATTTTCCTAAGAGGATTGGGCCTTGTAGAGATATGTGTGGAAATTGTACATCTAGTGTTTGATGAGGAAATACTTTTGAGGTTGGATTGGAATCTAAGTAGGATCCTATTGTGGGATGGTCCCTCTGAGTATATAAAATGTATCATGAAAGGTATTACTCTATTTAATGATTCAAGAGTTCAACAAATGAGATGAAGGATGAGATACTAGTGTGGGTATTGGGTATTGTTGGGAATGTTTTCATTATAATTCCTAGAGGATTGGTGTGATTTATCTTCGGATGGAACCTGGTTAGTTGGGATGGGTTATATTACATGATTTTGATGAGGTTCTAGACATGATTATTGAGAATATAATGTAGATACATTTGACATGGTGTGCTTTTGTTATTAGGACAGTCATAAGGTGAATAATCCTCTTTGTCTAGTTGTATGATGAGATGTGCATGGAGGCATGAGATAATTCTCGATATATGAGTCTAGACTATGTGATGGAGAGGATAGACTAGGATAGGTTTAATAGGATTGGGTGAGTGGCCAACCCATGCAACGATGATACAATGTATGGATACACTTGGGGTTATTTATTCTACCTCATGGAGACATGTGGGGTTATTTTATGACTCCAAAATAATCCAAAAATGTTACCACACAATCTTTTTGAAAAAAATTCCACCTCATGGAAGACCCCACGACGTTTCTATCTTCCAATGTTTCCTCACACTCACACCTCAGGGTATTACAATATACAAGTGATCTACGTCAACTAGTCCGAATAGCATCACTACCCTCCATCCATTGAAAGAAGTAAAATACCTATATGCCCAATGAGATAAAGAAAATAAAATAAAAACTAAACAAAAATATACCTGCATCTTGTGACTATACATGTCACCACCCAATATATACAAACCACACCGCCCCATGGGTCAAATCATGTTCCTGCAAGTAAGGAGGAAATAGTTCCATTTAATAATCTATTCTTTTTTCATTATGTTCATTATATAGTGAATTGTTGGAAACACCATACTTGTGCACATAGACATTTTATATGCACCTATACTAAATTAGTTAGTTTGAAGATTGTTCACATAACCCTCTTCACTATGGAAATATCCTCAGAGGGACTATAATCAATGTTTAGTAGTTGATCCCACTCTAGAACCAGGTTGGGCACTAGTCCATGAACCCGATGGTATACTTCATCATGAGGGTGTAAACAATTTCATTATACTATACTATGAATAATGGTGTTTGTATCTTTCCTACCATCAATGTGGCTTGTGTTCTAATTGACATCAGTTCTTAAGTTAATGAACCCATAACTATCTGTAGATGTCAAGGGGTGTCTCGTATGGGTGTCTTCTGGTGTGTAGTGTCTATCTATGATTTTTTGGTGCTTCCGTATTGTAGGAAATTTGTATTGCATGGTCATATTAATAAATACATTAGTCATTTAGAAAAAAAACCCATAGTCAATAGAGATATACCCACTTTTGATAGATAATATCAACCAAATAACCAACTCAGAAATCCGAGACCAACATTTTACTTTACCAATTACAATTACATAATATATGGATCACCAACTTATGTTTTATGAACCAATCAATTTAATGGAAAGAAACTCCTCAGTATAACCCAAAAAACCTCATATAGCATCAGTCACCTCCAATTAGTTCATATGGCTCACTAACTACATAGAATAATTGGCTATGAAGAATTCAAAAAAAGTTGAACCAAAAAATAATTAAACTTAAGTGTTGAAAAATATAGAAAACAAATCAAAGTTCAATTATTGGTTATGCCATTCCAGGGACATCACGACATGGTTTAGTCCAAATCAAAATAGAAAATAAAAACAATAGATTGAAAACATTAAAAATAAGGTAGTACTCACATATTTGGAGTGTATAAATAATTTTATTTTGATTTATGATGGATCTATCGGGTTGAAGTAGTTTCTCAGCCTGGGTAAAGATAAATCTCTCTCGTTTAGTTCAAATCAAAGCTTAGAAAAAAACCATATTTAGAACATTAAATTTAATTTAGGACTTACAGATTTGATGTCGATTGAAGAGGATGGAAGGATTTTCCCACCCTGGGTAACCAATGAGCTTTGATAGATCTTCATTTTTAGGGCTGTAGTCGTGTGGAGAAGAGAATTGGGGAAACTATATTATTTAGGAAACCATTCCCAACGGTTTTTAAAAACTATTGGTAAATGTATTCTATACAGATAGTTTTTAGAAACTGTTAGTATAGGTTGTTTTAATGGGAATTTTACCAACAGATTCATTGAAACTGTTGGGAAAAGGAGGAATTTCCCAATGGTTTGGGAAAACCATTGGGAAAGGCTAGTAATAATTGGAGTTTTCTAATGGTTTGTTCAAACCATTGGTTTAGTCCACCTATGCCAACGGTTTGTTCAAATCTTTGGCATCAAAGTCTTGGAATATCTATGGATTCTAATCATGAATTAGTTAAGGCTTTCTAGGATGAGGTTAGTATAAGAACATTCTATTAATCTACCCCATATGTCCAGAAAATCTATATCATATCCACAATAGTATCCCATGATAAAAAGATAATGAAGGAAAATAAATTTTTATAGAAATTTATTATGAACAAATATGGATAACTAGTCATTTTTTATTTGAATCTATGTCACAATAAGAAAATAAGGTAATTCATGAACCACACAATATTGGATCAAGATCCCATGTATAAAATAGAACATTAGAGAATGTTTTAAAAAATAATAATAAATAGAATAATAAAATATAAGAAAATGGGTAAAAATAAAAATAAATAAAGATTATAAAATATTAATAAAGATATATTTGAGGAAAAAACAATCCAATCCATTAATACATAAACCATGATGTAAATTGAATACACAAAAAAGAAATCAAAGGTATATCTATCTATTATATGGGAAATATCATATCATATCACATCCTAATACCCTTGAAATGAAAACCAAGAACCCATCAGCTCACTATAAAGCCTCTCTCTTTACAATATCATGCAAAACATAGTCTACAAACATTTGTTGGGGCGTGTTAAGTTTCAAAAAATCCAAATGGTAAAAACCCAATTATTTCATAAGTTTTGTTTATTAAACAATGAAAACATAATCAATTTAAATTAAAGAAATTAAGGGCATATAATTATACATTAACCATTTTAAATCATATAAAATCACCCCTTTATTCATATTATAAAAAATATTATATTCAAAAATTTCATATAACATTAGAATAATTTATTTATCATTTTCAATGCAATAACCATAGAATAAAATAAAAAATGATCAATGGAATGTGCCCTAGGAATGTATTCTTTCGATATATATTGTATCCTTATCCAAAAAAATAGATAATTTCTACTATGCACTAAAAAATTACTCAGTACAATGCCTTAAGGACACACGTAACATATCTATCTGTGAGCCCCCCGTATCATGTAAATAGGTGCCCAAATTGAATAACCAAGGTAAAAAAACATATCAATGTGTGAATCCCATTAAGAGTAATGAAATAAAATATATATATAACACAATTTCTATATACACTATGATAATAATTGATAAATATTTAAAATCATTTCAAATTTCTATATCATAGTTAAAAAATCAATGCAAATCCCATTTCCTATAATAAATCAACGTTTTGAAATATAGTTTTGATTAAAAAGAAAATATTAATTTCCAGTAAAAATTTTATTATAATATTAAATTGGGAAACCTATTTTATATTAATCCAACATAATGAATATTTCAATAAATCATATACCAAGACATTAATATTTTTGGAAAAAAATTTGGAATTTGCTAACATGCATAGTATATCAAACAAAGACAATAGATTTATCCACCCACAAAACATATAGAATTCTAATAATTCCAAGAGATCCACACATGAGATTATAATATTTTACTATTAATCAGATTAATAACCCTAACCAGAAATACATATGCTAAAATTATGATCCAATTATCACAACATCAATGGAGAAGAGGGAGAGAGTCCCCTCAACCTGAATGACTCAATGATTCACACAACGGTCAACATAAATCAAAATAAATTCACCTATATAAATAAAAAGTGTAATTCAAACATTATTATTACATCAATCGAACCATATATATAATTAAAGTACCTATAATATATCAATTATGTTAAGATAAAGAGTATAAATAACTATGTGAGTTGATGAATAATGAAGAGTAGTGATATACCATTGAAAATAATGGTCCAACACCAAATGATCTTTCAAAATCGATCAATAAAAAGAAAATATTCACTAAAATCTTGTGTTAGTTTCTCATTAGTCGAGATAAAAATCCATAAAATTATAAATGTGTCTAAATAGAGGTTTTCAATATCTAAAACATAATATTATGTTAAATTATTTTTGTTACATTGTTTGGATTCATAGTTTAACAAATCATGTGTTAATAGTAAACACCCTTCTAAGATACTAATTAATGCTCAATATTTGGATGTATGGATCTAAAAACAATTAGGATCCTTTGTTTAAATTAATTTTCTCATGATTCACATTTTGAGAATAATACCATTTGATTTGGCCAACCTACGCACTAACTATGAAAATCCCTTTAGAAATACATCATATGTTTCAAAGAATCGAAGGACAACAAACATTGTTATATATGGCCATATTTCTATTATTAACATCCCAATAAATATCCTAAAACACCAAAATTTCCCAAAAAAAACAAAAAAAATCATCATACAATATTTTTTTAAAAATAAATTGATATATATACCTGAATGTCATGTTAGGGTCAATAAATTACTTTCTTACCCAATTAAATTAATTTATCCAAAGTAGTTTCTAGATAAAAATTTCTATCAATTGATATAAAATAATTTACTTATTTTCATATGAATTATTATAGTGTACACTATTTTTTAGAATATTATGTATTAATAGAAACACTAATTTATGGTCATCTTATTCATTATTATACATATATGAGGGTGTGGTAAGATAAATATTTTTTTTCTTGTTATAGATGAAATTATATTCTAATATATTGATTTTTCTTATCCAACAGTTTTATAAAAAAAATCAACAAATAATATAAGAATCCCCAAATAATTAACCTATATGAGAAATGTTTTTCCAAGGTTTTTTGGGAAAATCTTAATAATTGGTTTTTTTGACATGATTCTATGTGATTTTTCTTACATCATGGTATAAGAAATGAAATGTCATATTATTAATTAAGAATCTATAATAGATATAAAAAGATTAATATTTTTATATTCCTTGATATATTATAAATATATTTATTATTTTTCCCATAATATAGAATTTTTATATAATTGCCTAAAGATAAACTATAATGTATAAATTTGGAACCAGTTTTTTTTTCAAATCTAGTTATAAAGACTATAAAAAATCATTCTATTAAACCAAATATAATTCCCCTAACACAAGTCAAACCTAGTTGGTGGATTTTTTATTACATGGGTATAATGTTATATGATATTTCTTTCCCTCAATTGATGTTAAAAATTCATTCTTGAATAAATAAAAAACATACATTAGTAAGTGAAATATTTCAAAATTTCAATAAAAATAACTAAATCTCTAATGTTATCCAATTTATGAATCATACATGATATTCAAATTAATTTCCTAAGTAAATGAGAATTAATAGGAGATAATGAGAAGAGATTCCTTATAATGGTTAAGATATAGTGGAATTTAAAAAGGTAAAATAATGGCATTAAAAATATAGTGGGAATTGAAAAATAATTAGGAAAAATAAATGAATATATAAGAATAACAAAATCCATGGATTAATTTATAATTAAATAATCACTTTTATAAAATTTAATGATCTCATAATGATCAAAATGATGGGAATGAATAATGTCAAATAAAATAAATAATATTGATGATGTCTTAAGCCAAGACAAGCTACAAAAATTGAAAAGACACTTCCATTACACTATATTAGTTATTTATTTGGACATAAGAGTGCATAGAGAGGATATATAATTATAGGATACACCATAAAATCAATTTACAATGTGTTCCATCATATTTTTATGTTCATATGAAATAAATGGATTGATTTTCATTAATGAACAACATAGATAAAGAAATAATAATTTCCCAATTAATATTGTCTTAATTGGTTTTTCAAAATATAATATATGATTAAATATGAATGTTAATAAAATTCCCAAAAAATGAAATAATAATGATATGTAGAATAATTAACTTGAATCATATTCAAAATGATTTGTGATTCACAATGTTTAGAAAAGTACCTTCTTCATGTGAAGAATTTTGAATATCAGTTGAAAAATAGATAAATAGATTATGATGATCAATATTTTTAGTCTACAAAATTTTCTTATTTAAAATTTTAGGATACCAAATAAACTGGGGTAAAATCCCCCCTATAAAAGGGAAATTTTTTAAGACATTTTTAAAATGCATTAGTGTTATACAATTTCAATTAGAATACAACTCCATGTTTCCTTATACTGATAGAAAAAATGAATCAATTCCAAAAATAATGTCAATTCCACATGTAAATCTATATAGGGTACCCAAATATATCTATATAATACATGTTTTGAGAAATACCAACAATTAGAAATGATACCTGTAGATTACCAAAATGTCATGACATGCATAGGGATTTAGATAATAGTGTTTATGGTTATGTTTATATTGAAGAATAGTAATAGCTTGTGAATGAAGACTATTGTGGGTGAAATGAGTACCCATTCGGATAAGACTTCATAATGATTATATAATGAAAATATATTAATAATAACTTCGAAATCAAAAAGGATGTGGGAATGGATATTAAAATTATACTTTGAAGAGGGATAAAAATTACATATATTTCGGCATGGTAAGGGCATATGAAATGGGATCATAAGAGAGATTTGGGTACTCAAATATAGATAATAGATATATGGGGGGATTATATCATGATGGAATAATAAGAGAATAATATGATGTTTAAATTAAATATTGATTACAATAAATTAAATTGAAATAGTAAATTAAGATAGTGAAATAGGATCCCCAACATTAACATGGTGATATCTAAATAAATGGTAATATAATTTTGATTTGATAATATCAACAAATATAAGATAAACAGGAAGAAATTATAATATAAATAAATTTATCTCACTTATTAAAAATAAATTTTAATAGTGTTTTTTTAAAAAATAATTGAAATAGGAAAAAGAAAATAGATGAATTGAATCCCTTATCTTACATAAGTTTATTAGCATACAAATTGGCCTTCTAAAAAATAATCCTCATGATTCATGAGTGATATATAGTAATTAAATATGGGGAGATATAAAAATGTATTTCATTAAATTTGATTGGAATAAATGTTAAGAGTGGAGGGAATTTGTAGTTGTGCTTAGTGGAATTTTGTGGGATAAATAATTAATAAATCATTTTTCCTTTTTGTTATGTGCTTCCTTACATACTATAGTACCCCATTTCCATCATTATTTACCCACTATAATAATAATTCTGAAATTAAGTGAATTTAATAACCCTTTATGCCTTCCATTTATATATATATATATATGGTAACATGTTTACTTTAATTAACCATATTTTTCTATATTTTATTATTTTACAGAAAATTTAATAATTTTCTAACATATATAATTTAAAATTATTAATTAAAAATTATTAATTGATTTTATTGAATAACTATTTATTTATTTGGAAATCTACATTTTAATTAAAATATACATAAAAATTGGTTTTGTGTTATTATAGTTACTTAAAAAAAACTACATTACTTTTCCAATAGCCATGAAATTTTTATTGTGAATTTATTAACCAAATATGTTATATATTATATAATAATAATGTTAAAAAAATGTATACCATTTAAAAAAAATATTAAATAATGTTTCCCAACAGTTTAGTGAAAAATAAATTATAGAACTATTAACAAAGTGTTTTAGTTTATTAAAACTTGATCATAAAATGATACAATAGTTTAAATATGTAACTACTATATTTTTGAAATTAAATAAACAAAAAATATTATTATATATTCCATATAAAATTAAATTTAAGTGTTGAAATAAAATTGATAAAATTAGTTTTTTATAATATGCACATCTAGTATATAATGAATTAAAAAATATATATATTATAATATTTAATTATATTAAAAGTATTCATGTATTGATTAAATTTGAATTATAGAATTTATAATAATATTTGATTCCCTAGATTATATTTCTATTACCCAAATCACATATAAACAATACTCTAAATACAAGAAATGTAGTAATCAAATAAGAATGAATTTTAAAAAAGAAAATTCAATAATGTGTTTTACTACACTATTAGTATCATATAAAAAATAAATAATGTTTACTTTTGAATATAGGGTAAATAATATTTTTTAAAACATACACTTTTACCAATTGATTCATTATCACTATATAAATATGTATAATTGAGCTCAAATTTAATTATAATGTCATGATTTATGGTTGAATGATATCCTAAAACAATTAATGGAACTAATTAAGATTTTTTAATTATTCGTAGAAAATATATAAATTATAATAATATATATATATATACTTAAAAAAATTTAGTTAGTCAATATATAAAAAATAATAATCTAACAATTAACGAATCTTTTAGTAATTCATATTTTCAATTAAAATAATGTCTAATAAATATATATATCATGTCTTGGTTTGTATCTATTATGAACCACAATTATTATATATAATATATATATTTGATATTATTCATTTGAAATTATTATTTATCAATAAATACAAAAAATATTTGATAAAAATTACTATTTCTTTATTTGATGAAAATAACCAAAATACTATTCTTGGACAAATATATTGCTTTATTTTTATAATATTACTGATATTTACATCCCATTAGAAAAAGGAATAATTTTATAAACAAAATATTTTATTTTAAAAAAATTAATTTTTGATTATACTATATATATATATATTCTATATTAGTTATATAATTAAAATATTTTTATAATTTCATATTCATTACTTTTTTAGTAACAACATTATTTATTTTCACATCATTTATATAAAATATAATGTAGGCAAAACAGAAATTGTAAATATATGAAAATGAATTTTATTTAAAATATGTTATATTATAATTTATTATTTTTTTGAATACTCGTAGGGAAATTATGTTATATAGGAACTTTACTGTGATCTTTTTTATCAACTTGTCCAATTTCATATTAATAATTTCTATATAGAAGAAATGTCTTTTGACTCTCTAATGACCGAGGTTATCAAGTATTTTCCAACATTGAAATTTTTTTATTTATATGAATAATTATATTTGGTATAAGAAGTAACTACTAGGGATTTGTTCAAAATATTTTATGACTTAAAACTTGAAAAAAATGAAATTTTCATTAGGTTTTAATGTGGATAATATGAAAATAATTTTAAAAAATGTTTTTAATTTTGTTATTTCATTAACATATTTTATAAACCATCAATTTGAGGGTTTAAACATATGTTATAACCATAATTAACATTAAAATAGAATCATTGGTCAATTTTAAAAGGCTAATTTTAAAATAAATGATGTTATAAAATCCTCTCATTTGTATTTCTAAAATAATTTATTCAAATAGAAAATGAAATTCATATAAAAATAAGGAAATTTTCATCCTTCCAACCAGATTTTAAGATCTCACATATAAATATATAATATTGGATATAAAATTTTCATTCTAATTGACAAGACATACACATTTAATTTATAGTCTAAAACTCAATCACGAATTAATCTATTCTTTTATTTGAATCACAAAATTTCATCACATCCCATTTCTTTTAATCCATCAATTTTAAATTTTATTTTTCACAGTGTTCCCCATTTTTAAATTCTAAATCATAATTTAATATCCATGATTGATATTTTTGTATATTAATGGTATTTTAGGATAGATATTTACATCAATGTTTAAATATATTTTAATAGACAATGATTTTTAGAGAGGAAACATCTGTGTAAAGTTACCTATTATTTTAATAAAATTACTTCCATAATTATTTATAATATCATTGGTTACATTGATTATTACTTGAATTATTTGTATTTATATTACTTATACAATATAAAAGTATTTTTTTAAAATTTGGAAAAGTTATATAACATTAAAAATTATTTTTCTTTATTATTTTCTTTTTTGATTCTTTAAAACAAACATGTTTTTTTCAAGGTTCTCTCTAAATTTGTTTTAAAAACACATGTGTTTATCAGGTTGGATATTTGAAAACCTAGAATGAAAATATAATGAAGCATCATTTATTTTAATAAAAATTATGATAGTATTTTATTTCGGTCATTTATTAAACTATAAAATGTAAAAATTTATATTAAATTATATTTTATATGATATATCCAAAACCACTACAATTGTAAATATCTCAAAAAATATCAAAAAATGATGTAAAAAATATTTATAATTTCATTTTGAAGAACATATCCTAAAAACTATCATTGAAGCACAAAAAAATTAAATATATATATTTAGAGTTTATTGGGCATCGTTATAACCACATTAACACTTATAGGTGTAAAAGTAACCTAGTCAAAGGAATGTGAAGAATGATTTGTGAAACTGATAAAGATATGGGATGGTGAATAAGTTTTGTCATAGCCTTTAGTGATATAATGGTTTTTTAATTATGATGATGCATCAATTTAAGGAATAAGGTGTGTCCTTACACAAAAAATATTAACTAGTTATTTATCTTCAAAACTTAATAACCTAAAAATCTATATAACTCATGAACATGATTTGGATATGTTAATATTTTACTTAATGTTATGAAAAGACTACCATTGTGGTGAATTATATGAAATATATAAATAGTAAAAAATGAATTTTACTTGAATATTAAAATATAATGATATAAACAAGAGATAAAGAACAAGATTACAACTAGTCATGGACTCTGACTTCATGACACATTACAACCATTTTATTGAAAATAACGTGTTTAATAGATTTATTAGGATGGTTAATGGTGTTTAATCCTAAATGACTATGGAGAAGGACTTTTTCTCCATCATTTTAGTAAATTTGGATGTAATATTTTTAGGGATGATAAAACAGAATTCCTTTTTCCTGTTATTTCATTCTACTATTGAGGGAGAAGACAAAAAATCACTAACATATTAAAAAAGGTCAATAAAAGATGAAATCATCCGAAAATCTGTTATATTAATTAACTCCATCTATGAAGATGGTGCATTTTAGATTGGAATGATGTTATGTTTTCCATAAGTTTCTCTAGTGAAGAGGGATTTACTATATAATACTCATAGTTTAAAGTTCTCTATAAACCATGGTATATCCCAAAAGTATAGGGATTTATGAAATTGATTTTTTCATGTCAAAATAATGTGAGAAATTACTGACTATCTTACAATAATATCTATATTGAAAAACTTATATGATGAGAGTATGTATCCAAACCATGTCCTAATAACTCTACATATAACTATGTGTAAATTTCATACTATTATATATTTGTGTTTTTATGAGACTTATGAAGTCCACTATGAGTAATTATTCTACATGGTTTATTGTAAATCACTATACCAATCATTCACTTATCCAGGAATTAAAGAGGATATACCCCTAGAGAAACATAGATGGGCCTATATAAATAATGTTTTCATAATTCAGAGTTCAATTTTGTGAGTGGTATCAAATCATGAACCTAATTTCAAAATTTTTTTTTTGGAGTGATCAAATAGATTGGAATACAGAGATACATTTGGGAACCACATACCATTAAAAATTTGATAAATTATATTAATGGACCATTAAAATATTATTAAACTTATTTATATTAAGACAACTTATCATTCAACTAATATAACACTTATAAATAGACTTAATGGTATTTTCATATAATAATTGTTTGTATTAAATATTTTAAATTGAACAACAATAATCCCGATGTTGTAATAGATAAAATACTCTATTAATTTTTAATGATGTTGAAGAACAGAATTTAACTATCAATTAAGTTTTGAATATAAAAACATGAAATTTAAATCCATTCATAATTATGTGACAATGGATCAGTAAAGACATAAAAGTTAAGAGGATAGTCAGAAGAAGTTCATGAAATTCCATATTGGGGATATGGAATTCGTTGACGTATCACAAAGGAAATATTTAAATGTTTTAGTGTTAAGGAAAAAAAATTAGGTTACATAAGTAATGGTGAGATTTTTGAATAAATTTGAGTTTTGGATATGATGTCATCCATGTCAAGATTTGATGACTTGTTTTTCAGTACCAATTTCTGCACTCAACACAAATGAAATAGAACTATAACACAAAATCTATTTTATTGATATGTATATATAGATTCATAACACTTTAAATAATTTTTTATGGAATTTAATAACTCAAATATTGAAATTAAATTAGAAGAAACAAAATTTAGTATTATCAATATTGAATCCAAAGTAAATAATTTGTTATAATTACAAAAATTTGTTTTAGATTGATGCATACAAAAATATTTGGGAAAATATTTATTTATTGGGAAATAATGTAATACTAGTAAATATAATGTAGTAAATATAATCCCAATAAAAATAATAATTTATAAAATCAAATTATTTTATTTCGTCATAATAGTAACAGATAATGGTATAGAATAAACTAGATCATTGTATTGTTAGTAATAGAAACAACTATTGTCATATAACACATAATAATAAAGGATCCCGCTATAATCATGAATTTATAAGGATCACACTATAGTTCGATTAAAAATTATACAAGATACAAAGATATTATAAAAGAATAAATAAAAAGTGAAATGAAAATTAGGTATAAATAATGATAGTTATGAGAATGGTTTCTGATATTGGAATGAAGTATATATATATAGGGTAATCTAACCATATGATTGGTGAAGTATATTTTTTATTATGATTGTTCATATGGATTTTTTAGAATAGTAACATCCATATATTACATTGGTAATTATAATTTAACTCTTATAAACAACATTCAAAATAAAATACATAAAATATTTTTAAATTCATTAGTTATAAATTATTTATATTCATTAATTATAGTTTGGAAACATAAGTATTATTTTAAAATTTCTTTATAAAATTTTGAAAAAAATTCTATGACTTTTTTATACAATCTATTTTTATTTTATAAATATATTTATCATATATAAAAAATTATTTTTATAAATTGGATATAAAATTTGAATCAATTCCTCTAAATTTTACTATGATTAATTTATCATATGTTTATATTATAATTTATTTATTTTTAAAAAATATAGTTTGAGTATAAGGTAAGAATTCTGTCATTATAATGATATATAATATTTTAGTAAATTATATAAATTCATTATACACATAAAATATGTATGTTAATAAAAAATAAATACTATAAATTATTAAAATCTCTTTTGCAAAACTAAAAATATTTTTTCAATTATTGTATTATATTTTTTTATTTTGAAATCATTTTTTATGAGTAAGAATTTTAATCCTTTTCTAGAATAATATAATCTAATGGATTTTTGGTTCATAATATTACAGAATTCATCTAAAATTACATAAATGTAAATTGAAAATTTTTTAAACAGTGGAGATTATTTGGGATTTCTATATTTCAATAACATATTTATTGTGGAAAATGTTTTTAATTAATAAAGAATTATTCTATTTTTTTGATAAATTCAAACAATGCTCCAATTATTCTCCACTCCGAATTCATTGTTAATTATTTTAATCTGATTTTTCCTTCTAATGCATAATTTTTATGATATTTTGGTAGAAAAGAGACTCAAAACTATATATCTATTTACCCATTGGTGTATATGATAATTAATTTTCTCAAGATAATTCAAAGGGTTACTTCACCAAATATTAATATAGATTTTTATTTTTAGATACCAAAATATATACATTTCTAAAAATATTCCTTAATATTATACAATCATTATATCAAGGAACATGCTTCCAAATATTTATTATCATTTACCTTTTTAATGTCCCATACATTCCTTTTAATTTTCATAAATAATTTTATTATGTTTCAGTATTAAAAAACCATGATTACATTATGAATACAAAAAAACTATTTCATATTATTATACCACCCCAATTACATTAATTTTTTATAGTCCGCATTTGAATTATCAGATAATATTTTCCTTACATTGATATGATCTCCAATACATATATTCTTTGATGCCAATTAACACACTTATAATATGATAGTATCCAAAATATTAATATATTAACAATGTAACCTACCATTGAATTTTTTTTATCCCACAATTACAATAGTATTGATACATATAACCATATATATTATTTTAATTTATTTTATTGGTAAGATTATATATTCACTTTACACATTACATCAATTTGAAAAATTATTGACTACTAAGGCATTGTTATAAAAGTATTTCCTATTTTGAATAGTATGATATATATTATTATCCAAAACCATCTCCATGATTAACGCATTATACATATTTTGTTATGGGTGGGTCTCATAATTATATGTCCACTTACTTCATCATTAGGACTTATGAGACAACCCAGATTATGTATGCGATTTTTTCTATACCCATTTCTGTGTGATGGCCTAAAATAAGGATTTAACACAATATTTATCATGTCTGAAATTATGTATTAAAAAATAATTTTTCATAATCCATGTAATTATTAAATCCCATTTTTATCTTATCTATAGTTGATTACAAGAAAATATTACACATTATATTAAAATATTTTATTATTATTTGTTCCATTAATTTTTTCTATGCCTTATTTATTCCATAATTTAATCCACTATAATCTACTTCTTATTGAGTACCTATGCTCTCATCTTTATTTTGATTTCCGATTTTCATCTTTTAAAACCATAAAGTCAAATGTTAATGATCTAAGGATATTTTAGGTAGAATAATAAATTTTTTATTTATATTTGATGTTATATTTTATTTTTTAATTTAATTTATGATAATGTATATATAATGTCTCATAAGACAACAAAATTTTGAGATCCTATGTTACGTTATATTTTTTTCAATAATTATTTAATTAAAAACCACAGGCTATATGTTTCATAATTTGAGTTATAACATTAAAATTATTTTTAAATTTATTTCATTAATTACGTAATTGAGATAAATTAAATATAATATTGAAACCCAGTATATTAGTAAATTGATTAATCCTTTTATAGTATGGAAGAAGTGGATAATTTTTATTAAAGTGAATAACATGTTGATCATATTAGAATAAATTCTATTTTTGATGCATGGTTTGCGTGACATAAATAATTTATCTCTAGCCTTTATATTCCATCCAGTCTATATTATTTTTTCGAGTGATGAAAGCATAGTTGGGAAGGATTGAATTTCATACAAACTAACCTATATGATGATGGTTGTTGTTTTAAAAAATAAAGATGCATCAGTCACTAATAACCTAAAATAATATTATTTCCACTTAATAATGTTGAATACGAATTAATTATATAAGTTGATGAGTTACAAATATCATATAATTTGATAGGTCTAGGTACATTAGATTTTGGAGATTAATATTTTAGTGTTTTGGTGGACACATTGATTTTTTATATGAGCTAAATTACTCGCTACTATACTCTATCATATATTTTGGTTTTATAAAAAAATTACATTTCTCCATTTGGGAAAGTTATTAAGAATGGAATTATTGTTTACTTTTGTGCATATTTCATAGGCAATAATTTTAAATTGTATGATATTTTTCCAAAACCACCACTTTTACCATAAGAAATGGTGAACTCTACTACTTGTAACCGTTCATATAAAAGTTCAATTAGAAGTCATTCAGATATTTTGTGGTCTAGAAATGTAGGAATAGTTTTCTTCAGTGAATATTAGTATTCATAGTGTGATTTATCTGGGAAAATTTTAATGTCACTAATATCATATGTTATAGATATAGTCTATGAATTTATTATAATTACATATAAGAACAATACATTTATGTAATATAAGGAATTTATTGAACTAATAGTGTGGTATTATAGTCAATACATTATAAAATAAACAAATATAATGAGAAATGTATTATTTTTTCCACATTAATCCAAAATAACATATGGTTTTTTTACAAGGGGACCCACTCTGGGCAGAAAGTGCACCATATATGTACGGAGGCCAACTTTGTTGCAGACTCGCTTACCAAGATGGGATGTGCGGCCACTTAGATGATCATCTACGACAGCTTAGGTTCACTTCCACCAGAATGTAGAAGTGTGATTCAAGGGGATTCCCTAATTTTGTATCAATTCCAACCCCTGGAAGAAATAATGATTTGTTTCACGGTACTTTTAATAAAAAATAAATTTTAACTCAAAAATCAATTATGGTTTTTTTGAAAAGAATACAACTTAGATGTGATATATATAAGGATCTAGGACATATTACACATTAAAATTTTTTATATATGGAATCATTATATATTTAATTTTAAAGATATCATTGATATTTCGAATTAAGTGCCAAGAAACTATTATTTACTTTTATTCCTTATGGATTTTTCCAATGATTAGATATATGAATATTTAATTGATTGGATGCATGCATGGGCTACATTTTTTTAGATTATCTGTACTAACCCTTCTGTTCGAATGAATGTAACACTCAATTTCTATATATAGGAGCTCAAATAGATTTTTTATTGAGTCTAAGGGCTATTCGTCTAACATATATAATATTTACAATATATTAAGAAATTGGATTTATAAAAGAAAAAACATTAATAGAGTGAGACTCTTATCTGGTTCTTATATTTATGTTCAATATTATGATTTTATTTTTCTGATTTATAAATAAAATAATTATTTGTAGAACCATGAAAAATAATAGAATCAATTTTATGAATGACTTAATATGACATTCTGAGCCTAAAATTTATAATTTTCTACAATAATGTGTACCTAGGAAGTCAAGTCGATTAATTGGAAATACTATTAATCATGTAAAGTCTTTTTTTTTGATATAGTTAGATGAAATAGGGTAGTGTGTTTATAGGAATTAATTACATAAAAATTAGAATTTTATTAATTTATGAAACTATTTTCAGATTAATTACAATGTGTACAAAAGATGAGGAAAAATATTTTCATTTTATCTAGTATATAGAAAATATCATTTTGAATTAATATTCTCTGTAATATATGGGTAGTATCAACATTATAAAGGTATTTTATATAATCCACGATTCTAATCAAGCATCCATATATGTATTCATATGTTTTTAGTGTCCCAATAATCACTTATATATTATGTTTTTAGTGTTTTAATCATCCAAAAAATCCAACAAAGCCATTAATAATTTAAAAAATTATATACACACTCAACAAATGAACACAAAATTTATCATAAAATAATGAAATGTGTTTTATCACAATAAATTTATTTTCAATAATTAAAACCACATAATGATGGGATGTTTACATAGAAATAGATTTTTTCAGTATATTGGTTATGTATGTTTATGATATATAAAAATATTTAAGAGAGAGAATGTGAAATAATTTAGCGAAACTAACAAATCTCACACATATTGGTGGAATTAGAAAACAAAAATGTGATGGAATTGAAATGTTGTTCAGTGAATTGATTAAAATAAAATTTAAAAAAAAAAACCACAAAATAATATCATAAATGTTATTTTAATCAATTAATAATAACATAACATTCTTTAATATTAAAATGGGATAACTAAAAACACTAACCGTCAATAAATTATTTAACTATAAAATGATTACATGTAGAGTTTATGGGTGGAAGAACATGTTTATAATTATTTTTCCCTCTCGTTACCTTATGAAATATATGTTTAATCCAAATAATACAATTGGTTTTCTGAAATTATCGTCTTCTATGATGTGAATATTGGAATTTATTTTTACACTAATGGTTCGGATGGATTTACCTCTAAATATATTATTCATGTTTATATCACTATTTAACCATTTGAAATTACTTATATCAAAATAAATTATTTTTCAATCTGTAATATATATTAATTTAGTAATCAGCCTCTAAAATAACAGTTATTAAACATATATATCCTAATATATTGTTGTTTTAGTGACACTCTTGTTATTATCTTGTGAAATATAAATCTATTTGAACATATAATATTAAATAAATATTGTGAGGATAAATAAAGAAAATACAAAACCAATGTTTTCAACAATTTTGTCCCTAGATCAAGAAATTCGACTAAAAAATTTGAAACACCTTTGGATATCTTGAATTGTAGAAATGTAAAAAGTAATATATTTTCATCAAATTTTCCCTTATTAATGTAGATAAAAAATAACTTTTTTGGGCCTTGTAAATTATAATATGGGAATTCTTATTTTTTCACATATTTAAAAATATTGTATTTTGTTTGTTCATAAAGATTCATTGAATTATAGATTCTATATTGAACCCATAAAATAAATCATCATAACAGGTGTCGAGATTTTTGATAAAATGTTGACCCTTTATTGTGTGACCTAAATATGAATTGAAATTGAAAAACATTTCAATGATCCAATGGACAAATATATATTTATATGAGAAAAGCCTAAAAAAATCAAACAATGTATATATATAAAATAAACATTTTAATAAAAATAAAAATATATAATAAAAATAAATCAACATATGTAATGGAGTCAAATATATATAAAATTTATAACATGAACATCATATCATAAATACGATATTTTAATAGAAACATTTGTAACAAAATTAGTTCAATACATATAAATAAATAAATAATTTCACCTACACTTGGATTCATAACTTAATTCTAAAATAACATGTGACATGGTTTCTCTAATTCTAGGATTCTAGAATTTAGATCTCCCACAATTTATATATATATAAGATATTTTTTCGATTTCATTTTAAAACTAAAATTGCTGGTATCCCCTCATGCTCTTAAATCAATCCTCATTCACATAATATTTCATTATTAAATGATTCCTAGGAGATGTTAATTTATTTGTGTTCTCAATGTAAAAAATTCCTAATATTATTTTCCAATTTCTCTAGGTTATATATACTTATATATCATATCTAACCATTGTTTAATACTTATGACCAAAATATTAGTGGGATATGATTTTTCTCTGAGAAGATTTATCTTAAACTATATGTGCATTTCCCAAGGATTGTATAATAATTAATTAGATAATTTTTCATATTATGTTAAATATTCAAAAACTTGTAAAGTGACATCATTTTAGTCAAATTTGTATGATCCTAAAAATTATTCACCCATTCAAGCCAAATCATGAAACTATAAATTAAAAAAATAATTTTCTCAATAAATTTCTTGGTAATAACCCACAATTATAATATTGAGTAGAATTCAAATAATTACACATAGATATTGTAATATCATTGGATTATGTTAATGTATTATAATGAAATGGGTGAAATTATAAAAAATACTGTGTAATGACATTTTTATATAGAAAATTTTATTTAATACATTCTAGGATTCTCGATATAGGAAAATATTTTGGAAACCCGTGACACCAAATTTTAATTCCTAGAAGATTTTCTTCAAATATATATGTTAAATTACACATAATTTCAACACATCATGATATGATAAATAACATGATCTAAGTTCCTTCTTTTATGACCATTAATTGTGTGAACCACTATATAAATGTTATAAATCATCATATGAACCAACATTTTTATATAGTTAATCATAATGTTGGTGTTCACCTTCACTATAACTAGTACCATGTTTTACCTAACATATGACTAAAAATAAAATTATTGAACTATTTGTGACATGATTCCTATTAGAGTACAAAATGTAATGTATATGAAATCAATTTTCTCATCTATAATCGAGATATACTATCTATTTAATCGGACTAAAAACTCTACATTATAACTCATAATAATTTACATAATATTCACACCACATCATGTTATTTGTAGTTTTCGTTCCTACTTCTCTCACTGTGGAATATAAATTTTATAAATATCATTGTTTACTATCATTTTTACTATATTATAAACCTATTATTTAATGTAAAAACTTGAATTTAATATTGTTACATTTTGGTATTTTAATATTATAAAAATATAATTACTTTTCTAAAGTTTTTGATCACTAAAATTCGTCCCCCAAAATTGGTAATAGGATTATCGAATCATAAACCCCCCTTAAAATATTAACCCTTTTAACATCCATTTATCCTATATCATATTAGAAATAATATTCTCAATTTATCAAAAGTGAGACACACAAATTTAAATTTTTAGTTCATAGTGGTGGAATCTACATTATTAATGTGAAACTATTTTTTAGTATAAAAAATTCAATTATCTCTAATCTATACTTATTAAGTCATGATTTACATCACCCAATATTCCCATGTTAAAAATGATATGAAATTTCTCCAAAATTTATGATTTGATATTACATATTCTATTATAGATAAATGGAATCTAATTCATTTAAACATTTGTCTCTCGTAATGAATCCTTTTTTTTTGTTTATATAAACCCACTTATCCCAATTAATATATGATCTATGAATTTTTTATTGAATCCATAATAATTTTCATAGATATGTATTAAGATAAATATTCAATTAAATAACTTCATATATGAGTTAACTCTTCAAATGAAAGGAATAAAAATTTTATGATTTTCTCATATGATCTTTATACACCTAATCTAGGAGTTAAAATTATTTCCAAATAGATACTATAATAAACCAGGATTCTCTATTAGTTAATAGTTATACAAAATAAATAATTCTAAACATAAATTTCTTATTTTTTTTTATGAATTTAATCATTTAGAACACTTTGGTATTATAAATGTAATCATAGAATGCATAAACATTTCACCATCATGGTTTCTTCTTCAAATGTGTGTTTAATTCCTCATGTCATGTTGTTTTCTCCATTTATCTGAGAATGACTCCTCAATATCAACTAATAACTATAATAGTAATCTAGATCTAATATATTTGTCTTAATGATGTGATTTAAACAAAATACTTATTTTCCATATTCAAAAAAACAATGTTTAATTCACTAATTTATTTTAACATTACATATTGTTTTATTTATGATTACATGAGTTTAGAATCAGTATTCTGAAAAGATATCTATTATATTTAAAAACGATAAACACTTTTGAAAAAATAAATATATAGATATTACCTCACAAAACTATAAATAAAATATTGACAAAATTAATCTTCAAAAATATTATTTTATACTATATTAAATGAACATAAAACATTGAATAATTAAATACAAAAAAACAAGGTTTTATCATTAAAAATTTATTATTGAGGAAAATTAATTTCATCTCTTATTAGAACTGATCTATTTCAGGGATTCAAAATATATAAGGTGAAAATGAAAAAAAACATATCATGAATAAAATATAAAAAAGTTAGTCTTATAAAAATTAAATAATTCTCTTAATTATCTTGGACACATAAATTGTATTTGTAAAATTAATAGCATGAACAAAATGTAAAATGGATAAAACATATATGATATAAAATTAAAAATGTTGGTCAAAATAATGATTAATATTTTACTAAATTTTCTTGAATCCTTTATTGGAATGAATAAATCTACAACATATACATGAACATAAACTAAATACGGGGATTAAATTTTACCTTATAAAAATTTATTTTTTCCTTTCTGGATCCTTTGGTCAATGAATGAGTTTGGGTAAAACCACATTTTTCCTAATATATGATATTTAAACTATATTATGGATTCATTATCTTATTATGTAATGTTAACTATGATTTCACATCCTCTTATTGATCAGAACTTCCATTTAAACAATTTTCTTCCACACAACATATCCACCATTTTTGTTACCCTTCCTCTATGTTATGTGATCATTTACACATATTATTACAAAACATATAGTTTGGGCAATGAATATTTTCAATGCATGGTGTTGTATAATTTATTGTTACCAATCCACTCTTAAAATTCAATTTCATCACAAATTATCATTATATATTTAATATGTGATTCATTATAGTTGAAAACATTCAATATAATTTATGATGGAATTTTTGTATTATTTTTGTATATGTAACATTGAACTATGAATAACATAATTTCTAACGAACAAATAACTCAAAAAATTCTTAATTTTAATGGTCCACATGAAAAGTACGTAAATTATAATGATAAATTTGTAATTATTATTTATCATCCCATTGAAAAAATTTGTTAATGTATCCATTAATAATCCTAGATGGGACATAATGTCATTGGGTCCAATATAATTTTTGTTTAGAGTTTAAGTGACTACCTACGGAATATTTTGGTTATCATCTATTATTTTCCATAATTTACTAATTTAATTTCTTTTATCATTAATTATATATTTCATAGAATCTTATAATAGTTGATTTGGATTAACATAATGGAAACCATGTCATGGTTGTGAATATAATAATTTCATTCATTACAATGAGTAAAATCCATGGTAATTTTCATGGTCCTAGTGGGAAGTCCAACTAACTCAATTTAAGATTCTTAAAATGTTGTTAGGGAATCCATTCCCTTTATATTGATAAACACACTCCCAAATTTTAGTTAGGTCTATTTTTTATTAGTTGTTATTATGATATGATTTACCCTTTCACACCCACACTTTTAATATTGATAGAAATATCATCTAATTAATAATTATTTAATCTTACCCATCTTTATGTAATTTATATTATATCACTATATTTTACATTCGAATATAACAGCTTTTATTATTATAAATAATTTTGGGCGTTAGATGATATCGACCTAATGGTCATAAAAACCATTACAACATGAAATCCTATTGATGAAAAATACCATTGAGATGAGATCCACCACATGGTGGAAAATTTCAATTTATTTAAATCATTTTCATTCTAAAATTAACCCTTCAGTAATTATCCTTCCATTATTAGAAAAACCATTGAGTAGTGATCCTCTTCTTGATGATATATGTCTAGATATTAAGATATTCCAGACAATAGAAAACATTATTTGGTTTAAATCCTTTTTTTGTAATGTAAAATTCATGTGTGGAGATCTTCTTCTTAGTAAAAAACATTATATTAATATAATTATCTATTGAGTAAAACCAGTGACTTGTGATCCTCTACTCTGTGATAAATATCATTATTCAAAGATGTAATTCATAATAATAAAAATATTTGCGTTTATATCCTGGTTTTAATAAAATAATCGAAGAGTCATCATCCACCTCTTGATTTACAACTTTATATTTTTAGGATTATACTCTTAGTGAAAAAATAATTTAGTCGAGATCCTCATACTATTAAATAATACATCTATAATGAACTACCTATAGATAATAAAAATAATTTTTTCCATATTTATATCATCATAATAAAAATCTTCATGTCGATATGATCTATTTGGTGATAAAAATAATTGAGAAGATATTTTATACTTAGTCAAAAGGTACATTAAGATAATACCCACTTAGTTGTAAAAAAATGAATTAATTCAGGATCCTTCTCTAGTAAATAATCTCTTTATGGGGTCAACCCTCAAATTATAGATAAATGAGAATAAAATTGATCCATGAATGGTTATGGTTAAAACACACTTATCCCTTTTCTAATAATGATATGGACCAAAATATTTTTGATTCAACTATTTGATTAAAAATGTGTCAAAGTTCACTATACTCACTTAAATTTAAATTATTCATAATTAAAACATTTACTATTCTGATTTGGTCATTTACATATCCCTAAAAATTTGGATCACATTATTCCGAATATTCAACAAAATAAACTTCATTCGGAAATTCTAAAGCTATATGAGTACCTCACTATGTGGGAATGATTTAAATGGGATATGAAATTAACACGTAGTGTCTCACTTAGTAATAAATCATGATTCCAAATATAAATTTCCTTAACTACAAACATGGTGGTGAAATTATCTTATAATAAATGTACTATGGATTTTATTTATTATTGGAGGAAATATTTATTAAATAATTGAATAGATTTTTTAAGACCATTAACCCCTTTTATCCTAAAAAACATCAATGATTGGTTTATCCCATATCCATAGGGTCCTTCATCCTATTACAATTGATTTATTAAATTATAGAGATAATGTTGATTCATATATCAATATTTTTTAAAATTTAATTCTCTAATTTAGTATATAAAATACTATCCAATATTTGAGGATAATCATGTTCCCTATAAAATAATAAGCACATATCCTAGAAATTCTTGGGCTTTTTTGTTACTAAATATTATATATATTCCCTAATAAAAATTAGGTATTTCTCCCCACTTAAATGTAAATAACCAATAATATTACATAGAATTAATTATGAAAGCTCATTTTCTTATAATTAGACCATTTGATTTTTAAATTATATATATCAGGGAAATATGAAAAATATGGTAATAATTTCACTACTTCTAGAGCACTGTGACTCTATTAACTCCCACATGTGATAATTTCTATCAAAATATAATCAGAGAGATAGATACCATGGGATCATGATACATCTAGTGTTTTTACACATATAAACCTTATTAATAAAATCTTTTCCATGTTTTTATGGCATGATAAATATGATGAATACATTTTGATAAGATCAATATAAAATAGTTACGGAAGTCTTCCCATTCCCTCCTCAATACTGGCCTATTTTTCACCAAGAATTAATGTATAAATTTGTAAATATCATCACCTTGATAACAAACCATTGAATATAAGTACCCTTTAATAGAATATATACTCTTAACATTATTGGAAAATTTCACTCAAGCACTTATCGTAGGATAATTGTTTCACTCAACCCACATGGATAGGGTCAATATTCTTATACTTAACTAACCCATGTATTAACCTTCATTTTTTAAATTAATAAATCTTTCAAAATTAATGGATACAATAATATTAGGGACTTACCCTAAAATTATTTCTTCACCAATACATTTCTGACAAAATATTTTTGTTCCAACAAATATTCCACCCTCAAATGTTAATATTATATATTATCATGGAGCCCTATCAAATTGTTATTAATGATTATAGTAAAATGTTAACCCCATAATGTTTCTTTTTATACTATATATATTCATGGTATTCTATAAATAAAATAACCTTTTAATCGTGTTATTATATAATTTTAAGAATAATTATCCATTAAATAAAAACCAAGGATGACACAATATTGTGTTTTTGGAAGACTAGGAATGTAAAATTTTAAAAGATGTAACATGTAAAAAAAATATTTTTTTAATAATCTTCCATTATGATCTCCATAAAACCACTGATATAAAAAGTCATCATTTAATATCATGGGGAATTCATTAGACAAAATGGATGAGCCAAAATTTTGAATAAGGGAAAATATCAAGAAAAATAATCATAGAAAAAAAGTCAACAGAATAAAATGATTACATAAAATGCATGGAACATGAATAAAAATGTAGTGGAATATAATACATAACAAGTGATAATGTGATCATGGAAATATATAAATGAATAAATTACATATAACATGACATAAATATGAGTCAACGATAACTTCCATGATCGTATCACTTGGTCGATTCCATAATCCCATAAATGTCATCTCATTAGAATAAACATTACCCAATGAATTGAAGATAAATTTTGGAAAACCAATCACAAAATTTTCATTCATATGTGATCCAAATAATCAATAAAACAAATGTAATAATCCTAATAGTTGCCCATGAAAATAAATATGCATTATAATCATGTAATAAGGAATATAAAAAAGATGATTCATACTTTTTACACGAATGAAGGGATTAAATAATTATTTTAAATTCATTATGTAAATATAGTAATATACTATGATAAATTAAGTTCAATTTAAGTGTAATAATATGAAATTATTTGTTATTTTAATTTTGAAATGTGATAGTCATGTTGATTTTAAAGCAAAAATGTAAATAGTATTTTAATGGGATGTGAACAAAATAAGATAGATTGATCCATAAGGGAACTAAAATGGGTTTTTAATGAACAATAAATTATTTGTGGAATAAAAAATATTATTGAGTGTAATTAAAATGTTTTTAGAAACAAAAATGTTCTCTTTAATCACTTTTCGAAATCATGAGGAATTGATAAGGGAACCTTTTAAAATGTGTAATTTCCTATAAATGAAAGAGAGGTGAGATACCTAAATATTTTTGGTACATTCACTAGGAGTATATGAGAATTATATTATAATAACAAATAAATAAATTGGATAAAAGGTAGATAAATCATAATTCAATGATAGTTTGGAGGTTCATATAGGTCTCTTGACTTATGTATGAATGCATTATCCACATGAAATTTATGTCCTAAATAATAAAAATATATTCATTAATTATTATGTTAAGAAAATATTATATATTTATTTTACTTTTTATAAACTTATCATGTATATTTTTTATCATTTCAATGAGTTAGAGAGTTCAATCACTTCTTTATGGGATTTTTCTTCATGCATTCAGGGATTTTTTGGTAGTAAAATATATTAGAAGATCTTGTAAAATGTGAATACTAATATAAAAGTGAAAATATATGGTATTGATATAACTATTTTTCTAATTTTACCATACATAATTCTGTTTTTCTGGTACAAGGATGACTCATTTTATAAAAGATAAATAATAAATATTTAGTTTATTTTTTCGGTTTCTAGAATAATTGTGAACTAGATTCTTTTTTATAATTATTATATTTATATATTTGTTATATAATATTAAATAAGTTATCTTATACATGTTATAAAATATTATAAATTTTATAAATCTTTTTTTATTTACTAGGAGGTTGTTATAGAATGAATAACTCTTCAATCATGAAGGCAGTGGACCAACACTTTACGACCAATGTTTTAATTTTTTATAAAATAAATGGAGATACAATGTGGATTGATGTGGGATATTGAATTAATAGAAAAAAATTATATATATGATACTAGAGTTTTCAAGATTTTTTAGACATGTCAGGTGTTGAAAACATTGATGAAATATTAAATAATTAAAAGAGAAATAACAAGGATTTTAGCTCTCTACTATTGTATCCTTTTGATCCTCCTTATAAAACGTGGGTTTGTTAATTTATTGAAACCAGATGCTATAGGATGTGGGGAAGAGTCTTGGGAATATATTTGGGAAGAATATTTATATGATGAAATTTATATAAATTGTGAGGAGAAGGGGTTCCTAGGGTTTGTATTTATTGGGGGGAAGGGGTGCATTTTAATATAATTAATTAATTTATTATTTTCTCTCATGAATATAATTAATGTTTATTCATCTATATAAATAATAAAAAAATATTTTAAAGTGTTTTAATCATAGGTTTCTTATATCATGCATACATCATCAATAATTCAACAATTCTCCTATTGTTAATTACTAAAAATTACTATTTAACACAATTTTACAAAAATTTAACAATTTATAAAAAATATAAAAATTAACCTGAAAATTTCTCCATTATATATATTTGATAAAAGAAAACCATTTTCCAAAAATAATCTCATATGAATTCAAAATTTAACTTTTAAATAAAATAATCATTTATTTTAAAAATATATATTTCAATAGTATACAAAAGTTTATGACCCTTTGAATAATTAATAAATGTATCATAAAATTATATTATAATAATATAAATATAATAATTTTTTAATAATATAATTTATAAAAAAATATGATTTTACATTATTATATTAGTTATAAAATTATTTAAAAAATCTAAGTTCTCTAAAAATATGTGTTTTTAGTTTATTATTTTTAAAATATTTATTCACTTGTATATGGATATACATATATAATATTTTGATTTATGGTATAAATAAATTTTATTTATACATTCCTTTGTGAGGATACAAATCTAACATCATGATTACTAATCTTAATGGTCATATTTCTATTATATTGGTCATGTTACAATTCCAACGACATGGGTATTTAAAATCTATAAATAACTTTAAATTAGATCATTGTTCAATAACTTCTATTTTCACGTTTGATTATATATAATTTATTCACCCAAATTAATAATATATGTTAATCATTAGTTATTATTCCTACAGTTTTTATATGAGTATGGTCATTCTAGTGGATTGAGAATTCCCAAATATTCCCTTTCATATTATTATATTTTCTATTTATTATCCCACTCTAATATTTTTAATCTATATTAGTTTATTTACATATTAATGTGTCCTTATCCATTTTTGATAATTATGTATTTATTGATTTTACTATGTGATGTATTTTTTATGACATAAGAAATGAATGAACATTGAAAAAAATTTGGGTCATTAAATTCTTCCCTCTTATGAAATTAAACCCTAAAAATTTAATTTTTCATAAAATGGTGAAAAATGGTGATGATAATTCTCTATCATCTCTTCCTATTATTCTATTACCACATATTTACACTTATGTTTCCTTTCAAATAATAATATCTCTATGGTTTGGTATCTTAACCAGATTCTCCTCACCATAGATATCATTTTTTTAAGCTATAACTCCATTGAATTCAGAGAAAGTGAGCCATCTAGTATTCACTTTCTCAATAGGGACATGTGAAATAAATAATGTATTGAGATATGGTTAGTGTATATTCTAGTCGATAGGACACAACTTTTACATAATCCATAATATCAAAAAGGGTGACGTCCCTTGGGCTTAGAAATCATTTTTTGTGAAATATCACAACCATATTCCATGGAGATTTGAGAAAGAATGAAATTTCCCCATTATAAAACTCTATGTTCTTTTGATGACTATCTGTATATATCATCATTATACTTTGGTATACTATAATATTTTGTTGGATGAACATCACAATTTCTTCATTTTTATCGACCATTTTAGGTCTTAGAAGCTTACATTCTCCAAATTTATCTCAGTAATAAGTTTTTATACAATTCATTCCATAAATGGCTTCATGTATAAGAATTTAGATGCATGTGGAAAAACTATTATTATAATAGAACTCGACCAATAGAAAATAATGGTCCCATCCTCTATATAATACCATTTTTTTCTTTCAACATGTCTTCTAGTGTCCGAATAATATTCTAAAATTTTGTATTAGTTTAGCGGTGATAATCCCAACTAATATTCAACACTATTGAGATAATAGTGGATGAATTTTTAGAGCATATACATGAATCCAATTTCAATATTAGATATATTGTATATTGGTAATCTATAAATCCTTAAAACTATTGGGTATGTATTTTCTAAACAAAACTCTATGATTCTTATTGATTTTGATGTTCACAAATACCCTTATTTGTTTTAAAAATGATATTATTTTAAGTGTGGTTTAGGAAATTAATATTCATTATAATCCTTATTTTGGAAAATATTTTCTAGTTTTTTGTTAGTGTTGAATTTCCATCAAATTTGTCTCTATTAAGATAATTCTTGAAAAATTATTCTTTGTATTCCGAATCATTGTTGTTTATATTATGGAAAAAAATTTCATACCCTACGTTGAAGATTGTAACGTATGTAAAATATCTAGATTTATATTAAACATTAGGATGGAAATATCATCACCTATGGTTAATAAAACCTAAATTGATAGAAACATATGGATAATAATCCTTATTTTTAGAAGGAACCTTACTTTTTACAAAGTGAAAAATTTTGGTTAAAGAACCCTATGTATGTATGAACCATTTTTTTGATAAGAAAATGTATGGATCATCAAACATAATTTTTTGATCAAACATAAATTGTCATCCCTATGTTCATTGAATAAATTATTAGTAGTGGACCACAACATTTGTTATTTTACCATTTTATAATGGAACCCTACGTATGAAATTTCATCATCAGAGATTTGATTTTATGATTTTATTACAGTTCAAAGAAATGGTATTTTTGAAATATCAAGGTGATTTAAATCTCATTTTTGATCGATTAAAATATTATTATCGATGGCCTAGGGGTCTCATCAAAGAGCTACAAAGTATGGTACAAAACATCATTTGGATGGGCTCAGTTCATGAGAGGAACATTTTCTATTTTTCCTTGAATGAATGTGTAATGCTATTTGAATTGGGAGGCTTCAGAGTCAAGGATCTCTTGTTGTTCAATGGTGGCCTTATCGGTAAATTCACATGGGTTCAGATTTCTAAGGATGGGTCTAGTGATGTATTAACAAATAGATTAAAAGAAAGGATGATAAATGGATATAATTATTATATTTCATCATATATTGTTTCATCTCCCACGAAATCCATCATGCAACTCAGTCATGACTCCAAATGGATAGTTTTTAGGGACTCTCATATCAACTGTTGGAGCACTACATGGCTCGAGAGGCCTCTGCAAGACAACATGGTTATTCCTCCTAGCACATGTCATTTCGTTATTTCTGATTTTCATTCATACATGCACTATTCTGGAAGTATTATTCCATATCATGTGGGGATGGAAGTTCAAAATTACACTTTTTTGGATAGTGACATGGTGATATGGAGGCATAACTGCAAAAGACAGCTCATGAGTAGGGATTATTACCAGATGATTGGTGTAGGGACCTTTCGTGCACCTTCCTGGATTTATAATTTGAGACTACATTTATTCCACCTTCCAGATTTCTTCTAATTTGCAGAATCTAGAAAAATTTGGTTCCTACCCATGGCCTGCTCAAGAGGGATGGTTTTTAGTTTGCGTCAGCTTGATACCTATTTGTGGCTTCCAAATATAATTCCCAACATCTTTTTTGAAGTGCATCTATGCTAGGAAGGTGTGGGAATATGTTGGAAGCCTTTTTGGGCAAGAGTTCGATGGAAATATGCTGCTTCAAGATCCTTTAATAGGGCTATACAAGGTGAGCTGTAGTGCAAAGGTTGGGAATCACCTACTTGTGGCCACTACAGCTCTGATCATAGCCACATGGGCTGCCCGCAATTCCCTTATCACTGATAGAAAGTGAGTCCCTATATAGAGTGGAATTTCATCGATCCATAGGTAGGTTCATGATGCTTCATGAAATCAAACTGGTACAATTCATAATTAGTTTTCTAAGTGGTAGATTTGTAGACTTCTTGGAGATTCCATGTAGCCTCGGAAGCCCTGTTTCTTATGTATATATGCTAGATACCTCCGATCAGTCCATGGATCATGGTTAATGTGGATGATGTTTCTTTTGGTGCCCCAGGACAATTAGGATGCAGAGCCATTTTTTGCACAAACCATGGATTTGTCAATGGTTGCTTCTATCTCATTACAAATGTTAGAGAGGCTTACGAGGCTACATATTGGGTGATAATTCATGTAGTTAGGTATACCATTCGATATAATTAGAACATGTTATGGATTGAATTAGACTCGCATATTGTGGTTCGTTCCATGGAATCCAGAATGCAAAACGTTCCTTGGAGAGTGTTACCTCACTATGTTGAATGCCTCAACAAGGTAATTAATTTACTGTGGGTAGTATCACGTTCTTATAGGGAATCCAATCATGTGGTGGATGCTTTGTCCATGTTGGTTATTTTGGGGATGTATTTGATGTGGTAAATTATGGCCCACAACTACTAGGTATCAATGGCAGAGGGGGATATACTCGGTGTCATTCACTATCGATTTTGTAATAATCCATTATTTGTCTGACACATTTTTTTTTGTTCTAATAAATCAAATCAGATCAGATTTCACTGGATATTGGGATTTTTGGAGTATATTTGTATTTAGTAGTGAAATTACCTCCCATTTATAAAAGAATGTTACAAGTACTCTAAGTTGTTTTTTTGAATTTGAATTCTCACAATTTTTCAAATGATTTATTTAGATCTGGAACTGCTATATAGTCTATCATCATTATTTATTATATCAATATATTTGTTCAATATATATGTTTGTGTGATTTATATTAAAAAAATTAGTTTCATATTTTTATTCAACTGCATTCCTGTGAATATATTTTTCAGATCTACTGCACAAATCGATCAGAAACTATTATCTATAGAAGAGGCTACACTTTAGACATATACATGAGTTTAATATAGTATATTTTTATGTCTACTACTGCAATTCATTTCTATTTTTATTTAACGACATACTACTTCTAGATCTCTTTGAAACTAATATTTCTTGAAGATATTATTTTCCAAATAGAAGACCCATCTACTATCAATTGCAAAAACAACTCCTGATGTTCAATAAAAATCATTTAAATCAATATTTTTTATTGAGATATTCAACTGTTCATACTCAATTGTTGTGGAGTATTGGCTTCTTGATCTATGCTGTGGATATTTGGTTCTCTGTTAAATATCCATAAGGATTTATTTTTTAGGATTGTTTTTTAATTTTCCAACTACCTTCACTCATTTGTGAATAGGTCTTATGATACGAGGACCAGAGTATTTATATTCACCATGATTTAGAGAGAGTAATTGGTGGAGTGCACTAGTGGATATTTGTGCCAGGAAACACTATAAATATTCATGTTTTGTATTTCCGTTTTATCCAAAACATATTTGTTAAATAACTATAAACACTACTTATCTATATAATATATAGTTCATATCAATATTCTGAATTTTGGAAGATTTTTAAAAGACCAAATTCACCCCCTCTTGTGTATATTTCTATATTCCGAGATACCAATGGGTATTAGAGGAGAGAATATGGATAATTCTTTAAAAAGATAAATATTTATAGGTATATACAAATATAGAAATTGATGATCAAATGGAAATGATTACCATTGTTTGTTCTCCATATTTCAATGGTGGAAATTATTGGTGATGGAAATCAAGGATTATCATTTTTTATAAAATCATAGATATAGAGTTTATTTGAAGATTATAATTCCCTATACGATTCCTGAGAAACCGAAAACTTGGGATGCTGCAACCGATGATGAATATGATATGAAATCCAAATCTATGAATAAAATTTTCTATAGTTTTAGACTATATGAATTCAATCATGTCTATCAATGTCCTACTACTTATATATTGTTGAATACCATTGCAATTTCCAATGAACTAATAAATAATGTATGAAAAATGATGTATTCAATAAAAAATTGCAATGTAAATCATTTATAATGTTTGATGAAGAGAATATCACACAAATAAATGGAAGCATTGAAGATATTGACAGTATTTTAATTGCCTTAGGAGGTCCTATCAAACAAGTAATAATTCATTGAAAGTACTAAGAGTAATACCTAATAAATGGAAGGGAATATTAGCTGTAATTATTCAATCATCACCTATTAATGATCTAACAATTATAGAATTAATAGAGACATTGATGATGTGTGAAGATAAAATGAAAGATGAAGCTAAAGATCATTAAATACTAGTGAAAAAGCTTAGTACTTCTCTAATGGTAACATCTCAGAATCAAAGAAGAAGTATAACAAATGATGTCAGAATAGAAAATAATTCTCATTAATCTGATTTTAAAACGAAACAACCATAGTTAGCTTGAATGTTTATAAAATTTTATATAAAAATAAAGGATTTAAAAATTCCTTCATAAATAATGAGAAAGACTCAATAGTATTTAGATGATATGAATGAAAAAATTGGTTCATATAAAACCTCATTATCCTTAGATAAATGGGGAAAATATAAATATTGAAATGAAATACCAAAAAAATTCTAATTATGAACATAAATGCCGAATTGAAATGAATGAAACATGGAGTATTTTAGAAGACTCCTGTCGCTAATAAAAATCTAATCAAAAAAATAAAAAATCAATCCGATAAGAAAATATGTGATTTATGGATGAAGAAGATAATGTGAAAACCAATTTTTACCCTACTTTTGATTCTAATTCTAGTTTTTTAAATGATAAATTGGTTGTTGACTGCACAATTATAGAAGAAAGATATGACTCTTTATTAACAAATAAAAATATTTAATGAATATTCACAATGATCTATTAGGAGAAATAGATACCTTACAAAAATAGTATCCATAGTTAATCAAAATTTTTAACTCACCTACTAGAAATTGAGTTGATCACGAATATATGATTAAATCATGATGAGATGAATTAGAATATTGTAAATAGTGATGCTCTATTCTTTAAAAAAGTATAAAATTTTCTAAATCATAATTGTTGTAATAATTTCACTAAAAATGAATGATTCAGTATTGGATGTAAGGGTGAAAAATCTAAATTATATAAGATTTATTTTGTACCTAACATAAAATGTCTTACTTTTCATTTTTGTGTAACAAAATGACATATAAAAAAATTCTAGTATTTGAGAAATACTCAAATATGTAGCATTAAAATTTGCTTTATTTAAAAAAAATCTGAGTGAAATGATATGACTTATAGAAAAACAATGTAGATATGGATTCCGAAATATCTACTAGCTAGTACTTAAAGACTCAAGAGGATCTGGGTACCAAAAAAAACTTTTATAGTAATTCCTTTTTTGTAATTAGTTAAAAAATATATATGGTATATAGATAATGGTTAAAAAGGATCATGAGTGTAAACTCATAAATATTAAATACAATGACTCAAATATATGGTGGCCTAGTCACTTTTGGTGAAAATTACAAAGGAAATTTAATTGGACTTGGAACAACTGGAGATCCAAAAACTACCTCAACAAACTAAGTACTATATATACAAGGGCTGAAGCACAACCTGATAAGTATCTCATAACACAATAATGATCTATATTATACTGATTTTTCTAACAAATCATGATCATTATTTAATGATAAATTTTAGAGAAGCTAGAACTCATAATGTTGATACATTGGTTTTCAATTCATTGTGTAAATAGAAAGTGAGTTGTTTAATAACTACGATAAATGAGTAATGGATCTATCAAAGGAGGATTAGTCATTGAAATATTTATCTATTATATAAATTTTATAAGAAATAGTTAGTTTCTAATTTACCTAGTCTTAAATTTGATAGGTGAAATTTTGTGATGCATGCCAAATTGGAGAGCAAAAAAGTCTTCCACCAAATCTATTAACAAACACTAGTTAAAAAACATTTTTTAGGTCAGATATTTTTTATTTTTTTACATCAGTTTTTTTCCAACATTATTATATAATTTTTTATAAATATTGATTTTTACGTCGCTTTTTTTAAAACCGATCTTAAAAACATAAATCCAAATCATTTTTCACATCGGTTCTAAATAAACTGACGTGGTAATCCCATCGGAGTCATGATTTATTACATCATTTTTTAAATAAAAGACGCGATATATAGTTTATTACAATGTTTATTACATAACCAACATAATAAACTGTACCTTTGAACTATTCCTCACGTCAGTTATTAAAAAAATGATGTTGAAAACCTGTTTATCACATTAGTTATTTTCATAGCCGACGTGATAAATATGTCTCCGAAGAATTTTTTTCTCACGTTGGTTATTGTTTAACCGATGTGAAAACATATATACTACATATGTAATTAAATAACCGATGTAAGACAACATTCACATGCATTTATTGAGTCGGTTATAAAGTAACTGATGTAAAAATCATCCTGGAAATATTTTTTCATTCTTTTTATTTTTTAAACAACGTGAAACCATATATATTATATCGTTTATTAAATAACCGATTTCAAGAACCATTCCCACGAATTTATAACATTGGATATTTTATAACCGATGTGAAAAACCAATTTTTTTTATATAACCATTCAACCATTACTATGCTCTTCCATAGAATCCCTGAAACAAGTTGAAAATTGACCAAAACAATACCAAATATAGAGTAGAATACATACCCTGAAAACATCAGAACTAGACCATAATAAGAAGAACAGAAAAATTAATCACTCACATACATAAGATTCAAAACATATAATGTAAACTAAAAAAACCTAAAATCCATTGGACAGCCCCCCATCCCATTGGATAGCCCCAACCCCCCAGGACACCCTCCCAGCCCCTGGACAACCCCTTAGACATCCCACATCCCAACGACTCCTGCTACCCCCTCGACAACCTCCCACACCTAGATTGCCCACAACCCCCTGGACACCATCCAACCCACTAGAGACCACCCCACCTCACTAGACAGGCCCAACCTCTAGAAACCTGCCCACCCCTGGCCCACCCCTGGACATCCCCACCCCCCTGAACGTCACGCCACCCCTTTGATAGCACACCCTACACCCTCCCCCCTTGACACCCGACCACCCCCTGGACACCACCACCCCCTAGAGACCCCACCCTCGTGGACACCCTCCCACCCCTAGACACCCCACCCATATACACCCTCCCACCCATGGATACTCTTGCATCCGTTGACACCCCCACCCCCATGGACACCCCCTGCATAGCCCCTACCCCCTGGACAACCCCCACCTCACTGGACATCCCCAACCCCTAGACACCCCACCCACTGCACACCCCCACCCTCTGGACACCATCAAACCCCTTGGACACCCCCACCCATTGGACAACCCATTCCCCTAGATAACCCTCACTCCTAGACACCATGGACACGCCCGACCACCTAGAGAGCCCCCCTATAACACCCTGCTATTTTACGAGGAAGTATATTTTTTTATGTATTATGTAATACTAAACATCAAAATAATCTTTCATTACACATAATACTAACTTTTCTTTCTTTACACGCAATCACGACCTTCCACAATAGCGTGTGTTGTACGCAATACCGAGTTTCACTAAACAAAGATATGGTATTAAAATATTATATAAACTAGTCGTTATGAATAGTAATACAAAATTTTTGAAGTTTTATAAATTTTATCTTTCAAAATTGACTTCATTTTTGGATTCAGGATATTGAAACTGGCCTAGGGTAAATTTATGTTATTTTTTTAAAAATATTAAATTTTTGATGAATAGTGAAAACACTGGGTTACTATTTAAAAACCGACATTTCATTTAAATAATTATTTATTTTATTTTAGGTCAAAATTTATACTTAATACCTATATAAGTTCAATGTAATTCACTGGTGTCATTTTATAGTAATTTTAGATCTGTACTAATTTTACTGAAGTTTTCACCGTCTTTTACCCACCTACTAGGAGAATTTGAAAATTTATATAAAATGTACTTTTACAGCTTCTATGAGTAAAATTTCAAAAATCCGAGAGACACGGTTAACATAAAGGAGTAAAATGTGGTTCAATCAGATAAAAATAATTTTTGGTGAACAATAAATTTTTACTTTTATTTAAGACGGTTAAAAGTAAATAGGGTAATTAATCGTAAAATGTTATTATTATTACCCTTACACTTGTCCTAATTCTATTGGATAAGTTTAAATCAACCAAAAATAACCTCAGGGATAAAATATTACCCTTTAGGTTCACATGTATTAGATTAGGAAATTTAATATTATTTTATTTAAAGAAGAGTTAAAATAGTTAAAATCAATATTTAATAACTAAAACATTTTTAATATCAGGTTATAAATCAAATAAATTCGACTATAAATTTTCATTAGAAAGATAAAAAGATTTCCTACGTAATGGTATTTTATTTATAGTTTTTAGACATTAAATAAATTAATTTAGTAATGTCACAATGATGATGCAGTAAATACCTTATTAATGAAATATTAACATAATTGATATTATAAATACCCAAATAAATGAAATTTTAGACTTTATAATAATGAAAATAATTTTATAGGTTAATATGACATATTACTATTTATTAAATTATCTTTTTTTCGAAATAATCATGCTGTTATGATTTTCAAAAAAATTAATTATCAAATAGTGTGAAAATTGACATTAAAAGTTTTTAAAACAAATATTATATTATTAATTGTTAATTTATTACTAAAAGTATAAGGCTCCGAAAAATGACTTATATAAGATTATATATATTATTAAATAAAACATTGGGTTCGTTTGACTTGTTATAGTAATTTTATTGACCTTATAGTGTAAGAAAACAAGAAGACACACTAAAAGTAAAATTATTTAACTCTAAGTAAAATCTAAATTATAAGGTTAAAATTGAAACAGAAACATATATAAATTATATTGGATGATAGTATTTAGACACATACCCACCTTATATTCTAAATAAATCAATTTGGAGCTATTAAAAACCGAATATGACTTTATAATAAAATAATATTCTTAGTTTTTCCTAAGGTGCCCCTCCCCTCCCTTATAAAAGGTCACCTCCTCCCTCTCCTCCTCAAACCAATTTGAGCCTTCATGCTCGGAAAAAACCTGCCAATATCTCTTCTCCACTTTCCTAGAAACATCCTAGAGGACCTGGTCATCGTCAAACACCATATTTAGTGACCTAAGAGATGGTTTAGAAGAGGCGCTTCAAAAAACAGGTAATGTCAGTTACCGATTCTTTCAATATTATTTCATCTTACACTTATTTTTATTTAGTTGTTTCAATATGAACTTATAATATCAGTATAAATCATATAATGGTATGTTGTTATCAATTGGAAACTACCCTATTCCACCTTCTATCCATCCTATAGAAAATGAAATCACCGCGCGTATGTACGTACGGAATACTGTCTCCACGCTGTGGTGTAATCTGTTTTCCACAACCACCTTAACTGGATGGGTATAATGGTGTAAATAATAACTATATATAATTATTGTAAAGTTATATTAATTCTTAAATATTATATATAAACCTAAATAAAATTCCACGATCATGGGAATGATATCATCGCTCGTGCGTACATACGACCTACCATCTCCACGATGTGATCCAACTCGCTCAACATGATCTTCATTGCATAACTATTATATAAATGAATTTAATAAATAAAAATTATAAATATTCAACTAATACCATTCTGTAAATTATGTATCTATAACCTAAAAATAAGAATAATAATTTATTCGACAGAACATGCATAAGAACAAAAAGCGATAAACACCCGAATAACAAGTAGCAATGAAATATTACTAATAAGAAACTAAGAATATGACCATATATGATATCATAACAATGAGTAAGATTATTTAATTAGTCAATGAATTTATTTAAATCATTATATAGGAGGTTCACACATGTATGAAGGAAATCATACCTAAGGTAAGGGAAAATCTACAAATCTCATTTTTATCCAAGATTGTTTATACTTCCAAATTTACTGGGGCATATTTATCATCCACATCCATGTTTCCTAAATATGTAATATTATTTCTATATAACTACAATTGTTTCAATACAATTTTACTCAAAGTTGAGTTTTTGGTAAATTATATGAAAGGAATCTTTTGTAGTTTTTAGTATGAGGTACTTTTTGACTTTTCCAGCCAATGTATGAGAAGAATATTTTTTTAACTTATACAGCCAAAATATACATTTAGAACATTATTTCCATGAAGCTTAGTTTACAAGTTTTCTAGTTTATTTTTTATCAACTTCTTTTAGTTTTAAAATATATGACATTTTAAGAAAGGAAAATGTTTTTGAAGTAGAAAGGATATTTTTCTGACGAATGGAGTTCAAGAGTTTTATCAAAATTATTTTACATCTATGATAATATAGGGTTATGTTTCTATCCATATTTTTAAATTTTTATTATTATGTTATGATGGAATTATTTTTATGAATTCCTTTTATATTATATGGATTGTGGTATGATGGCACAATGTTTAAGAATCCCATTTTTATTACATGGGTTATGCTATGATGTATGATTTATGATTTTGTGGCAAACATAACAATGGTTTCATTATGATATGGGTGGGACCGATATCTCCCCCCAACACATTGGGTAAGGATTTATATCTCATGAGATAGACATGGCTGGAACAACAGGTTAATCTTGTTCAGTGAAACAGGACTGAAACAAGGAGTGAAATCGGTTCAGAAATGGACTTTGTCCCCTAAAATAGTCTTGGTAATGAGTCTTGACTAAAAAGAAATTGTTATCTATGATTATGTGTGTATGCCATAATGTTTTATGTTTTATGTTATGATTATTTGGATTTCATTTCACTACTATTATTGATCCCATGTCAGGATATTATGATCACTTTTGCAGAATAATATTTTCAAAATATTATGTTCATACGAATATGATATGATTGATATTTCATTTGTTTACCCTTAATGAGCTTTTGAGCTCACCCTTTTGTATGTTTTCTCTTCCCCAGGTCTGTAAGAAGGGTATTAAGAATAATATGCCAAAAGGGACTCTATATATGATTAAATAAATGGGAGACAATGTAGATGATTTTTGAACCAGTTGTTTATGTTTTCTAGTTTCTAAAGACACTATACCTATATGGTCCTTTCATGGATTTGTTATATGTTGTAATAAGTATGCTTCAATTCAAAACTAATAATAATTTATGTAAATTATGGGTCATTATAGTTGGTATCAGAGGAAAGGTACAGTCAACCCTTGGAAACTAGGATGTGAAAACTATCCCTAAGGATATATCTAAACATAGAACACAATCTTAGCGTTTTAGAAATGGCCATTAATAGCCTATGATAAGGCCTTCATTGTGAAATTTTATTCTTGATTTTTATGTATTTCTTATGATAATTAGTGTTTCTCACACTATTCTTATTGGTTTTAGTCAATGGCTGGAACCCGAAGGAATTGTGTTAATGCGGAATGTGATGGGAAATACAATGATTGTCCCCCTCAGCAACCAAACATTATGGGAGCTAGAATGAAAAATCTTGTACCCTTTCTCACACAACTTTATCAAGATATGAATCATACTGGACTTCCAATCGAGCAAAGGAAGGAGCAACATTCTGTTGAATCATTAATGAGGCAGAGTCCAACTTAATTCAGCGGGTCTTCTGATCCATTAGTTGTTGAACAATGGATCAGTACCCCTGAAAATATATTTTCAGTTCTTCAATGTTCTGATCATGATAAAGTCATCTTTGCAGTATATAGTTTGGAAGGTGTAGCTGATCAATGGTGGAATCTTACCAAGAATCTGAGGCCAAGAGATGAAATTGAGACCATAGAATGGGACAATTTCAATAACTTATTTTTCAATAAGTACTTCCCTCATATTCTTCGAACCAAGATGGAGAAGGAGTTTCTTGAACTAAAGAAAAAGGATGATGACTGTGTTGGTACCTAAGAAGCAAATTTTACAAGACTGGTAAGGTATGCTTCTGGGATTATTATCCAACCTGAGAGTAAGATCGATCAATTTTTAGTAGCATAAAACAAAGTCTTCAAAGTGAGTTATCCATAAGGGACTTCAATAGCTTTGAGGAAATTGTTCGATGTTCTATCAAGTTTGAGATAGTGATTGGAGTAACCTATCAGTCATATGTGTTGGATAAGAAGAGGAAAATGGAATTCAAAGGGAAATCTAAAGACCACACTGAAATGAAGATGAGTTTTCCCTTATGATCAAAGTGTGGAAAGAAACATGGAGGGAGTTGTCTTAAAGGGACAAGAAAATGTTTCAAATGTAGAAAGGATGGTCATCAGGCATTTGAATGCTTCAATGATGGGAAGAAGATGTCTTGTGATGTGAATAAAGAAATTGTTGCACATAGTGCACCTCCTACAATTCAATGTTACAAGTGCAAGGAAATGGGGCATTATGCCAATAAATTCCCTAATCCAATGGTTTTTGATGATGATCAACATCAAAAAAATCTTAAGAGAAAATAATAAAGAATGTCACATGAAATTTCTATCAGTGTTGTGGAGTTTGAAAACGAAGTGGTGAAAGGTACACTTACCATCCACTCTAAAGTAGAAAATGTTTTATTTGATTCTGGATCGATCCACTTTTATATTTCTAATGAATTTTCTCAGGGTATCGTCGTATTACCTCAAAATTAGATGTTGAGTTAGTTCTGACAACCCCTAATGGTACATCAATCGCATCAAATTTTTATAATTATTCTCTGATTGAAGTTTGTGGGAAATTGCTTCCTGTAAATCTTGTGATCCTTCCTATAGTGGAATTTTATGTGACTCGTGGCATGGATTGGATTTCTTTATATGGATATAATATCAATTTTCAAAGAAGTGAAGTCACATTTCATATTCTAGATCAATCTATGATCGTCTATCTATGCAAGGATGAACATAAATTTCTAGTGGAAATTTCATCCATCTTATGGGTATTGATTACACTAAATGAAGGTTATTTATAACAAATGGTTGGAGAGATACTCATGATTAAGAATATGCCCATTGTACGGGAGTTTGATGATGTCTTTATGGAGTAATTTCTTGGTCTTCCACCAAATTGTGAAGATGAGTTTTCAATAGAACTCATACATGGTGCTTTACCTATTCCATATACACCTTATAGAATGGCCCCAATTGAGTCACAAGAATTAAAGAAGCAACTCCTAGAGAATCTTGATAAGGGATTCATACGCCCTAGTTAATCTCCTTGGGGAGAACCTTTTCAGTTTATTACGAATAAAGATGAATCAATGAGACTCTACATTGATTATCGAGAACATAACAGGATCTCTATCAAGAACAAATATCCTCTCCCACTCATTGATGACTTATTTGACAAACTACGCGGAGCTCAATACTTTTCTATGTTTGATCTTCATTAATGGTATCATCAATTAAAGGTCAAAAGGGTAGATATACCAAAGATGAAATTCCGTACAAAGTATGGACACTATGAATTTATAGTGATTCCATTTGGTCTTACTAATTCCCCTATTATATTCATGGATCTAATGAATAGTGTCTTTAGAGACTATATTGATCAGTTTGTGGTAGTCTTTATAGACGATATTATTGTCTATTCAAGAAGCATGGAAGAACATGAAGATTACATGAGAATTGTTTTGAAGACCCTGAGAAAGGAGAATCTTTATGAAAAATTTACCAAGTGTGAATTTTGGATTCAAAAAGTTGCATTTTTGTGTCACATAATCTCAAAAGATGAGATATCTGTGGATCCACCAAAAACAGAGGTTATAGAAAGATGGTCGAGACCAACAATAGTAACTGAGATCCGATGTTTTCTTGGTTTGGATGGATATTATCGAAGTTTTGTGAAATAATTTTCATGATTATATAATCCACTCACCAGGTTGACTCAAAAATGAGTTATATTTGTGTGGAAGGAGGAATGTGAAGAGAATCTAAAGGAGTTGAAAATAAGGTTATCCAGTGCACCTGTGCTCACACTTCCTTGTAGTGGATAATTGTTTGTGATATACAATGATGCATCCAAGAAGGTATTGGGGTGTGTTCTCATGCAAAATGATATGATTATAACTTATGACTCATGACAGTTGAAAATCCATGAGGAAAATTACCCAACTCATGATTTGGAGTAAGCTGCGGTAATATTTGCATTAATGATTTGGAGGTATTATCTTTATGGTGAAAGGTGTGATATTTATACTAATAAAAAATGATTAAAGTATATTTTTACACAAAAGGAGTTAAATATGCCTCAAAGAAGATGGTTGGAGTTGATTAAGGATTACGACTGCTCAATTCATTAATACCCTGGGAAGTCAAATAAGGTGGCAGACACATTAAGTTGACAAGACCATTCTAGCTTATCCATGATGGGGATCACAAATGATCCAATATTTATGGATTTATAAAGGATGGATCTTGGAATTATAATGGAAGGGGAAAAATAATATCTTTCTCAAATTAATGGTCAACCATCAATACATGCGAAGATTAAAGAGGCACAGAAAGAAGATGTAGAGTTACAAAACTTGGTGAGAAATGATCCTGAATTCAAACATGATTTTTATGGGATAATAAGGTCCAAGAATCGGGTTTGGGTTCCTCCCATCTATGAATTAAAGAAGGAGCTTCTGGATGAGGCTCGTAGTTCTTCATTCTCTATTCATCCTAGAAGCACGATGATGTATAGGGACCTGAAAGAATACTTCTGGTGGGATGGCATGAAAAGAGATGTTGTTGAATATGTCTCTCGATGATTGGTTTTTCAGAAAGATAATGCTGGGAGATAGAAGCCGAAGTGGATGTTACAAAAATTACCCATACTAGAATGGAAATGGAAAAACATCACTATGGACTTTTTCAATGGACATCCTAAAACATCCAAATGTAATAATGCTATATGGGTCATAGTTGATCGTCTTACAATGTTGGCACACTTCACTGCTATATGAGAAGATTTCTCTCTGGACCAGCTTACCAGGATATATGTGAAGGAAGTGTTAATATTGCATGGTGTGCCACTTTCCATTATATCTGATCGGGATCTGAGGATTACCTCAATGTTTTGGAATATTCTTCAGCATACTCTGGATACAGAGTTGAGTTTTAGCACTGCTTATCATCCTCAGATAGACGGTCATTCTAAGAGGACAACTCAAACTGTAGAATATATGTTAATAACTTTCTCTATGGATTTAAAAGGAGGTTGGGATCAAAACTTATCTTTGGGGGAATTTTCTTATAATAATAGCTTTCACTCCATTATTCAGATGGATCCTTATGAAGCTCTCTATGGAAAGAAATGAAGGCCTACAACATGCTGGGATGATGTTGGGGAAAGAAAGCTATTAGGACCTGATTTTGTTGACGAGATGGCAGAAAAGTTCTGATCTATTCAACAAGACATAAAAGTACCTTAGAGTTGACAAAAACATTATGCCTTCAATCGAAGAAAAGACTTAGTGTTTGAAGTGGGTGATAAAGTGTCCTTACGAATATCTCCTTGGAAGAGAGTAATGATATTTGGAAAGAAGGGAAAGCTGAGCCCTAGGTATATCGGTCCTTTTGAAATACTGGATCATGTTCGGAAGGTAGCTTACTGAATGGAGCTTCCACCAAATCTCTCTCAAATTTATGATGTGTTCCACGTATATCCCCTGAGAATGTACATACCTGATCCTTCACATGTACTCAGCTCAGAAGTTGTACCGTTGAAGAAAAATCATTCTTATGAAGAACAGCCAATAGAGATTCTGGATTGTAGTAAAAACGTTTTATGGAACAAGACCACTCGCTTGGTGAGAGTTATACGTAGGAACCACCAATTAGAAGAAGCTACATGGGAGTTTGAGGATATGATGAGGGAGAGGTATCCTCATCTGTTTGTTACGAAGTTACCAATTTTGAGGGAAAAATTAATTTTAAGGGGGGTCGAATGTAAAACCATGATATTTTATGAAGAAGTATATATTTTTTTATGTCATATGTTATACGCAACATCAAAGTAATATTTCATTACACATAATACTTTCTTGTCTTGCTTTACACGCAATCGCGACCTTCCACGATAGCGTGTGTTGTACGCAATACTGAGTTTCACTGAACAACGATATGCTATTAAAATATTATATAAACTAATAGTTATGAATAGTAATACACAATTTTTTAACATTTATATATTTTATCTTTTATAATGGACTTTATTTTTGGATCCAGGAAATCGAAATTAGCCAAGGGTGAATTTTTGGTATTTTTCTGAAAACATTAAATTTTAGATGAATAGTGAAAACAATGGGTTACTATTTCAAAACAGACTTTTTATTTAAATAAACATTTATTTTATTTTAGGTCAAAGTTTATACTTAATACATATATAAGTTCAATGTAATTCATTGTTGTTATTTTATAATAATTATATATATGTAAAAAATTTATTGAACTTTTCACCGTCTTTTTCCCACCTCCTATGAGAATTTGAAAATTTACATAAAACATAATTTTACTACTTCTGTGAGTAGAATTTCAAAAATCCGAGAGACACAGTTAACAACAAAGAGTAAAAATTGGTTCAATAAAATAAAAATAATTTTTGGTGAATAGTAACCTTTTACCTTTATTTACCACGGTTAAAAGAAAATAGGGTAATTAAGGGTATAAATGTTATTATTATTACCCTAAAACATGTCATAAATCTATTAGATAAGTGTAATTCTAACATAAACAACCTTATGGATAAAATATTACCCTTTAGGGCCACTTGGATTATATTAGGACATTTAATATTATTTTATTTAAAGAAGAGTTAAAATAGTTAAAATCAATGTTTAATAACTAAACCGTTTTTAATATATGGTAATAAATAAGATAAATTAGACTACAAATTTTCATTAGAAAGCTAAAAATGTTTCCTACATAATGGTATTTTATTTATAATTTTTAGACTTTAAATAATTTAATTTATTTTTGACACAATGATGATGCAGTAATTATCTTATTAAGGAAATATTTACATAATGGATATTATAAATCCACAAATAAATGTAATTTGAGACATTTTAAGAATTAAACTAATTTTATAGGTTAATATCACATATTGGTATTGATTTAATTATCTTTATTTGAAAAAATCATGCTGTTATGATTTTCACAAAAATCAATTACCAAATAGTGTCAAAATTGACATAAAATAGTTTTTAAAACAAATATTATATTAATAATTTTTATTTTATTCCTAAATTTTAAGGTTCAGCCAAATGACTTATATAAGGGTATATATATTATTAATGAAAAACTTGGGTTTCTTTTGGTATGTTATAGTATGTTTATTAACCTTATAGTGTAAGAAAACAAGAAGACACGACAAGAGTAAAATTAATTAACTTAATGTTAAATCTAAATGATAAGGTTAAAATACAACCCTAAACTTATCTAAATTCTATTGGAAGAGAGGATTTCGACCCATAACCACCTTAGTATCTAAATAAATCAATTTGGAGCTATTAAAAATCGAATATAACTTTATAATAAAATAATATTTTAAGTTTTTCCTAAGGTCCCCCTCTCCTCCCTTATAAAAGGGCACCTCCTCCCTCTCCTCCTCACACCACATGAAGCCTTCAAGCTCAGCCAAACCCTGACAATTTCTCTTCTAAACTTCTCTAGAAACATCTTAGAGGTCATGTTATTCTTAAAAAACCATCTTTAGTTCCCTAAGAGAATGTTAAGAAGAGGTGCTTCAAAGAAGAGGTAATGTCTGTTACTGATTCTTTAAACATTATTTCTTCTTATACATATTATTCATTAGTTGTTTCATTATGAAGTAATATCATCAGTATCAATCATATAATTATATGTTATTATAAATATTAAACAACCCAATTTCACCTTCTATCCATCCTACGGAAAATGAAATCACCGCGCTTGGGTACGTACAGAATACCGTCTCCACGCCATGGTGTAATATTTTTTCCACCACCACTATACTTGGATGGGTGTAATAATGCAATGAATAACTATATTTGATTACGGTAAAGTTTTATTTATTCTGAAATATTATACATACACTTCAATAAAATTTCCACAATCATGGGAATGATATCCTCGCTTGTGCGTGCGTACGACCAACCGTCTCCACGATGTGATGTGGCTCATTCGACATGATCTTCATTGAATAATGATTATATAACTGAATTGAATGAAAAAAATATGATATATATTACAATAATACCATTAATTAAATGAGGTATATATAACCTAAAAATAATAATAAGAATTTATTCGATAGAACACGCATAAGAACAAAAAGCAATAAACACATGAATAACAAGTAGCAATGAAATATTACAAATAAGAAGCTAATAATATGACCATATATGATATCATAACAATGAGTAAGATTCTGGAATAAGTAAATGACATTATTTAAATCATTATACAGTAATTTCAGACATGTACGAAGGAAATCAGACCTATGGTAAGGGAAAATCTCACAATCTCATTTTTATATGAGATTGTTTATACTTCTGAATTTACTAAGGCATATTTATCATCCGCATCCATGTTTCCTCAATATGTAATACAATTTCTATCCACCTAAAATTGTTTATATACAATTTTACTCATTGGTTAGTTTTTAGAAAAAGATATTAAAGGAATCTTTTGTAGTTTTTAGTACGAGGTACTTTTTGACATTTTGGCCAAAGTACAAGATGAATGTTATTTTTAACTTATACGGCCTGAATGGACTTTTAGAACATTATTTCCATGAATCTTCCTTTATATGTTTTCAAGTTAATTTTTAATAAACATATTTTAGTTTAAAATTATATGAAATTTTATGAAAGGAAGTGTTTTTGAAGTAGAATGGATATTTTCCTCAAGAATACTGTTCAAGCATTTTATCAAAATTATTTTCCATCTAAGATAATTGAGGTTTCTGTTTCTGTCCCTATTTTTACATCGATTAGATTATTTTATGATGGAATTATTTTTATAAAGTTCTTTTATCTTATATGTAAAATTTAATGATGGCATGATGTTTAAGAATCCCATTTTTCTTACATGGGATATACTATAATGTATGATTTATGATTTTGTGGCACACATAAGAATTGATTCATTATGAGATTAGTGGGACCTATATATCCCTAAAATTCATTGGGTAATAATTTATATCTCATGAGATAGACATGGCTGGAATGGAAGGCTAATCCGGTTCTGTGAAACAGGACTGAAATGAAGAGTGAACTCAGTTCAGAAATGGACTTTTCCCGCTAAGATATTTTTGGAAATGAGTCTTGACTACTAAGAAATGTTTCTCTATGATTATGTGTGTATGCCAAAACTTTTTATGTTTTATGTTATGATTATTTGGATTACATTTCACTACTATTATTGATCCCATGTCATTATATTATGATATTTTTTGCAGGATAAGATTTTAAAAATGATATGTTCAGAAGAATATGATATGATTGATATTTCCTTTGTTGTCCCTTACTGAGCATTTGAGCTCACCCTTTTGTATGTTTTCATTTCCCCAGGTCTGGAAGAAGGTTATTAAGTAGAATATTCCAAAAGGGACTCTAGATATGATGAAATAAATGGGAGACAACATAGATGATTTATGAACCAGTTGTTTATGTTTCCCAGTTTCTAAAGACACTAAACCTATACGATCCTTTCATGGTTTTTTATATGTTGTAATAAGTATGCTTCAATTATGAATTAATAACGATGTATGTAAAGTATGGGTCATTATACCCCCCCACCCCATGGATGCACTCCCACCCCTGGACAGCACACTCACCCAAATGGAACCCCCCACCCACCCCATAGACACCCCCACCACCTAGACCCCCACCCCCTATACAGCCCCCACCACCTGGATGCCCCCACCCCCTGGGCAGCCTCAAACCCCCTAAACATCCCCACCCCCTTGATATCCCCCTCCCCTGGAATTCTCCCACCCACATGAAATGCCCCCAACCCCTGGACACCCTCACCTCTTGAACACCCCCACCCCATGGACACCACCACCCCCTAGACTACCCCACCCTTGGACAACCCTACCACTGGAAAGCCCCCCCCCACCCCTGGACATCCTCCAACCCCTATGGATACCCCCACCCCAGGACACACCTACACCTTGGGGAGTCCCCCCCACCCCCTACACACCACCCATCGAACCATTACTATTCTCTACAAAGTATAAATCATGTAGAAACCATACCAAAACCATCCCAAAACCAGAATAGAATCCATACCTCAAAAACATCACAACTAGACCAAAATAAGAAGAACAAGAGAATAATTAAACATTCAAATATATAAAATTAAAAACATAAAATTTCAACTAAAAAATCTAAATCCAAAAAAACAACTACAAAATAAACAATTATAATTACAATATTAAAAATTACATTTTACACTACAAACAAACTAAAATCCAATAAAACCTATAAAATAATTTGACCATTCCACTTGTATGTGTTAAACCACTTGAGAATAATAGAATTGAGGGATATAAAATAGATATAAATTAAGAAAATATTTTTTAAAATGTATAATGAAAAAATATAATTAAAAATTATGGCAAAGATTATAAGGATATCATACCGGGTCAAACTTCACAAGTGATCGTGTTTTAATTATTTCATTCATAAATCTTTACATATAATAACCACATTCAAAGAAACATTGTTTTTAATTATTTTTATTTAAAATTATTGTTAATTAAAATTATCATTTTTATGTAATACATCGAAAAGTACAAATTATAAATGGATATTTACCATTACTTTTATATATTTCATCTTTTCACTCTTTTTCTTTGTGTTTTTTCAAAAGTAGACCCATACCCTGTTAGAAAATAAAATTAATGGGATAAATTTAAAATTAATTATAAAAAAACTAACATTATGAAATTGAAACTTACTTTTCCAACATATTTTTAAAACATCCCCACAAATCGCAATGGAAATAGCATATCCAATAAAGTGTTTTCTCTATTGGACAAAAACACAAAACATCCAAGGATCACTAATATAAATGAAAATTTAAGGTTAGTGTGTTTTTATTTTAAAATATAATGAACACTTTTCTAGATATATGTTGCATACCTATCACAAAAATGCATCATCCAACACTATGTGATTATATTATGTTCATGTTGTTCAGCAATATTAAGTGTTCTTGGTTCCTCAACAAATGCATGTGCTTCAAGGGAAACAAAATGTGGGTCCATGAATCAATATACATATGTCTTCTCATTCTTCTCCTATATTTTATTAATATAACAAATAAAAATTGTACAAATGTGTACATTTTTAATGAATATAATGCAGAAAATGTTGTTAATACTTACATTGGAAAAATCTGCACCACATTGATGCACATCTTATCTCTATGAACAGGCTCCATGATATCATTTTTTACAATTCCCACATTTAATGCACATACAAAAACATAATATTTCCTTGGAAAATCATAATTATGCTATAAAAAATTTAAATATCATGAAAATATGTCAGGACTACTAGAATCTGTATCTTATTTCATTTCTATTTTTGTTGTTGTCTATAATATATTTATTTACCTTTGAATTATTATTGTAAAAATAAATAGAAAAATATAATAGATTTTAAATGTTAAATCAACTTTGATAAAAACTAAAATAAAAGATATAATATACATACTTCCATGGTAATGATTCTCGGATGTCTGGACAACCAAACTACAAATTGTTGGATACTATGTCCAATTGTATTCACCTCATCTGTATGTAATGGTACATGAGCTGATATATCTATAATATCATGTGCAGTGACCCTATGATGCTCTAACACTACTTGTTGATGATAAACCGTATCTCTTATACAATTTATCATACTATATTCAACTATATGATGGTGAGTATCATCAACACTCATATCATAATAAGTTGGAAGCGGTGACAGAGGAGTCGGATAAAAATGGGGTCTGCAGGCTGATTTGGGAAAATAGGAGATACTGGTGGAGGTTGAGGATAAATAATGAGGTCTGTAGGGGGAATTGGAAGAGTTTGAGCTATAGTTTGAAATTGTTATTTCATTTCTGCAAATATAGTCTATACCAACACTGTATTATTTTTATCAATTGTCACATTAATATTATGAACTTTAGCCACCATGAATTCTATTTTTTATAAACACCCTCAATGTAAAAAGTTGAAGAACATGGAAAAACTTTTATTACCGATATTCCTGTCAGATATCCTCATACCTGACCGAGGTGTTTGGGATTTCTTAATGCTACAGATAAAATATCTTTCCTCCAAGAAGATGTAAATACCCACTATGAGCTTTGCTCCTCAGGAGAATCCGGTATTAATTAATTGAACATTTCTGTAATGATTCAAATTATATAAAAAATATAATTAACTAAAATAAACAAAAGAAATATCTTACAATCCTCTCAGTTGTGATTTTTGATTCTTCTGAAAGATATTTCTCTTTTTTCCCATCCAACATATGTTATATTTTTTATTTCATGATGTAGGGGATGGTGGGGAAACCTCTCTAGATCTTGAAGGCTCATCTCTAATATTTGTTAATTGTTCAGCCATTATTTCTTCTTCTTATAATGTATACCCTCCCTGAGATAAACTATGAGGGTACACATTTTTAGATTGGATCTCCAGATGAGATGTCCTTATTTTCTATAAATTAAGAATAATAAATCCTTAACAAAACATTAATAAGATCATTTATATAAGAAATATTATAAAATTTTACACTCCCCTGACAAAAAATGAATCCTTTATACTACTTTAAACAAATTTTCTCCATATGACTTCATTTATTAAAGGATATATATAACATGGATTCTCAGTATTCTAATAACAAAAATTGAAATTAGATGCGATGGTTGATTTGAAATCCCTCATATATTTACAACGATAGAAAAACATTTTCTCTTGAATCCTCTAGTGTTATGAATATCAAATGTCATCTGATAAAGAAAAGGTAAAACATATAATTCTAGAAATATTTAAAGATTATTCAAACAATAGGAAAATATCATACCAATACCGTATCCCACAACTAATATATTATCACTTTGTCCAAAATTCTCCAATCATCATAAAAATTCTTACATTTCTTTTAACAAATGTTGATAAAAAACTCTTAAAATATTTTTCATTCGGACCACTATGAATATAATTCCCATCATTCTAAATGAGTATCTTCTAGTCCTAGCTATTAGAAAGTGATAATTTCGGTAAAAATGTGCATCCACCTTTACCATATCCTGAACTCTTTTTTATGGTTGTGGTAGCACATGAGAAATATTGGGGAACCTCGAGAGGAGTGTGTGAATGTTCCTATCCAAAGGAATGATCATTATGGTAATCTACATAATCATGTGGTTGATCTCTATATTGATATTTCATTGTCCATCAAATGGAAAAAAATCATTAGTTCAAAAATATAGAAATAGAAATATTATTATACTATTTTAATAAAAAAAATGGAAAACTGAACTGTGTTATGTAATAGTAAACATGGTAAATATACTAAGCGTGTTATAAAAGGTAAATATTGTAAATATGGTAAACATGGTACTGTAATTTTCATTCAATAATATCAATAAATATATAAGTTACGTAAAGGTAAATGATAGAAAACTATTGTAATCATGGTAAACATGGAAAACAGGGTAAAATAATTTTCATTCAAAAAAATAAAATATATATAATTTATGTAATGGTAAACATGATAAAATAAACAAAAAAAATTAAAATAAAAAAATGTATATTAATTTATGAAAATATTAAATGTAAAAATTAAATAAACATATATTACCTATAATATTAGGAAAGTGCAAATGGATTGTTTTCCCAAATTCGTTATTCAGGAATGTTCCTTATGGAGAAAACAGTGTATTCAACATGATCATCATTATTATCTAATAATCCTTCCATGGAAGTAGGGATATCACATAAATATTCATCATTATCCAGTTGATCTTAACCAACATATTTTTTTCCATTATAAAATAATAGAACAATGCATATCAGATTGATCGCTTATATAGAAAATCATTTCTATATGTGTTCCCATTATAAAAGAATATGTTTTGTCATCCAATACATTCATAATAACAACATTCATTCCAAATTCATCGTGTCTGACACTATTGTTACTGATAACTCATTTTTAGTTAAAATTAAAACCATTAATTTTAATTTAAATAAATAGCCATATTTTTAAAAATGGCCCCATAATATGAACATTATATAGAAATTGGGTTTTTGTCTTCAGAACATTAAAAATGCACTACTTCTTCAAAAAAAAAATACACCAATATTTTGAACTGCACTTCTACTTTCATGATCTTTTGTATGAAATGTATAGCAATAAATGTAACACTCAATCCATGTTATCATATTTAAACATGGACCACCCACTAACCATCTCAATGTTTCATATACATCTGATCTACCACGAAAGTTCTTTCAAAATCGTGGAAGAAATGTTTTATTATGCTCATTCAAAATCCACATTTCGTTCTTCCATGGATGACATTATTTGAAATCAATAATATGCAATGTGATGTATGGTTGAGCATCAGATATGTTATTCAAGATATATAATTCAACCTTCTTCATCCGTTCAGTTGACAATGATTTGAATTTTAGGCCACGAATCTCCATTCCCTCATTATTAACTCATTCATAGCGAGATGGAAGGAAACCTATATGCTCCGCCATATCCATGTAGCTCATACAAAACTCTGTAACCTGTTCATAAATATATATTTCAATAATATAGGCTTCAGTTTTATATAGATTCTTAACATACCCCTTAAATATTTTTCATATAACTTTCAAAAGTATACATCCAACGAAGATATATATGTCTACAAAGCATTATTTATCGAACCAAATGAACCACTAATTACATCATTATATCAAAAAAATGAGAAAAATACATTTACAATTGATAATGTATATAAATTTCATCCTTTTCCAAAATGTTCAAAACATTCACATCAGTAACATTATATAAAATTGAATTGAAAAAATAACACAACGTTATTATAGTATTTCTGACATGTATGGGAAATATTCCATGCAACAAAACTCGTAAAAGATATTGCATCATGATGTAAAAATCATTAGATTTCATACCTATCAACTTTATATCCTTCAATGAGACAAATTTTTTTACATTTGATGAATAACCACGAGAAACTTTGATATCATGAAGGCACTAACAAAAGATTATTTTTCTATCTTGGATAATGTATGACAAGTCGGAGGATGAAATTCCAATCTTCAATTAAGAGTGGGAGCTAACTCCAAAAGTATTCCCATCGATAGTTAGTCTAATCTTTCAATCTTCCCATCATTAGTATTTACATTAATATCTTATAATGTTACAATCAAAAAATCACATATATTCTTCTCCATGGGGATGAATTCAAAATTATGTTTCACTTCATGATATATCAAATATGGTAGCTAAAAAAATATTGACATTTTCTTCCAAATATGTATATCATTATAATATTAATGTGTCTTTCCAAATGTCACATCATGGTTTTTCACCCTCTCAAAATAAATATCAGGGGATAATGGTTTTGGAGTAATATCATGTTCTTGTGAGTAATTGAATTCATTTTTTATTCTTCTATTATAGTGACCCATAGGCAAAAACATTCGATGACCCAGGTATACAGTTTTTCTCCAATGATTCAATTTACAATATGAAGTCTATTTTTTCGCAAATTCCATATTCCATATGCCCCTTAACATTGTATCCAGACAAATTTCCATCTGCTGGGAAGCCATTTAAAATGAACATAAGGACTTCATGTAGTTGAAAATATTCCACTTTATAAGAATCATACAACCTAATACCATCCTTCCATAAAATACTAAAATCATCAATAAATGGTGACAAGAAAACATCAATATCATTTTTAATTACTTCATACAACAAATCATTATACTCAAAATGAAATATTTGTACTTCATACAAAACATTGGATAGAGGCTGTAAATTACCAATAAAAAAGCCCATGAACTATGTGTGCTACTGGGGGTTTGGTATGGATTCATTCCATCTATGCACAACCCATGTATGATATTTCTAATTTTATTTTCAAATGTAGCATATTGGTTATCATTTTTCATCTATTGTGGAAAATCATTTGGATAACATATTTATCCATCACATATCTGCTCATTAGCATGCTATATTTTTTTTCATCAAGTGAATTAGAAAATAAACGTTTCAAATGATGAGTTGTAGGATGATACCAAAATACCTTGGTAGGGATCTCTATAATATTTGCATCAGCCAATGATTTTCCTTTCAACTTATATCGTGATGTCCCACATTTATGACACCATGACAGAAATTCATATTCCATCCTACATATCATATAGTCATTTGGATAGGCATGTATTGTCATGTATCCCATTCTCATCAGGAATAATATTTTCTTGGCCTTACAATTTGAATTTGGAAGATCGTTCTCTTTTGGAAGAATGTCTTCCAACAATTACAACTGCTCTATAATACATCTGTCACACTATCTATGTTTCTTCTTCAGGTTAATAAATAATAAAACAACCGAAAAAACCGTAAATTTTGTACAACCTTGATTTAATGGTTTTTCAGCATCACCATATAGAAATGCATCTTTCGGTTCAATCATAATTTGTTCTAAAGCAATATCATGAATCATTTCTTCAATTCCATTAGAGTTAGCATCATGAAAATATCAATCCATAGTATATCTGACATTCTTTCTAGTTTCACCTTTCCAAATACAAGGTCTGTAACTTATATTAAAACATTGACAAATCAGATGATATTTTATCACTCTACTTTTCAACTTCTTCATATTCAAACATTTCAGGGATGGAAATAATGTCACTTGTTGGAACTTTTTTTTAGAAAATTAATAAAAGTCATCAACTCCTTCCACATATTCATTACTCATTTGATGTCCCATAATCCAAATTCAATACATTATTACCTATAACAAATAGAAAAATTATACATCTTATTATGGTAATCAAGTTTTATCTTTATATGAAAAATATCATAATTTGATTATAATTTTTTTTTGAAATATATAAAAAATATATGCGTATTTGAAAAAGAAATACAAAAAAATGATTTTAAAAAAAAAATATAGTTAGATATAGTAGTTTTAAATTCATCATGAATACTTTCTTCTTATGGTACACAAAAAATACATCCAGGTGAAACTAAATAACAAATTCACCCTCCAATAAACAAGAAATATGTATTATAAATATTAATATATATATAAATTCACAACTAAAAATTATAATTATCCGAATGATTTGAAAACATTAGGATAGACCGTGAAACTGAACGTTTTTACACACCGTTGGAATGATAGGCATTACTATATACCTATACAAATAGTTCTATAGGAACCATTGGTATAGAATTTCTAAAGTTAATATATACCAAAGGTTTCAATGAAACTGTTGGAATATATATATATACCAAAGGTTCCAGAACTGTTGGAATACATGTTGTCCAACATATAATCTATACCAACAGTTTCAAGGAAACCGATCGTATATATATATACCAACCATTCAATAACCATTGGAATACAGTCTCTAGTATATAATATATTTCAATGGGGGGTGTAGGGATGTCCAGGGGCTAGGGGTTGCCCATTGGGGTTGAGGATGTCCACGGGGTGGGGGGATTTCCAGGAGGTGGGGTGTTCATTGGGGGTGGGGGTGTCCAGGGGGGTTGTCCAAGGGGTTGGGGTGTCCATGGGGGTGGGGGTGTCTTGGGGGAGGGGGTGTCCATAGGTTTGGGGGGGGGGGGGGGGTCCAGGGGTGAGGTCGTTGTCAAAGGGGGTCAGGGTGTCCAGGGGTGGGGGTGTCCAAGGGTGAGGGGTTTTCCAACCCCCTACCGCCTATGAAAACCCCACCCCTTGGTCACCCCCAGCCCCATGGATTGCCCACAATCCCCCAAGGATAGCCCCCACCCCCGGACACCCTCACCCCCATGTTCACCACTACCCCCATGGATACCCCATCCCCATGGTCACCCCCACCCCCCGGACACCCCCACCCCCTAGAGACCCCTACCCCCCTTAGACACCCCTCACCCCCTGGAGTCCACCCCCACCCCCAGGACACCCCCTACCACAATGTAAATCCCCCTCACCCCATGTAAACCACCCCAACCCCTTGGACACCCCTGGACACCCCACCACCATGGACACCCCCCCCCAGACTCCTCTACCCCCCGGGACACCCCCTACACCCCTGGATACCCCCCTCACCCATGGAAACCACCACACCCTAAACACCCCCTACGCCCTTGGAAATCCCCCTCACCCCCTGGACACCACCACCTGGACACCACCTTTGGACACCACCACCCCCTTTGGACAGCCCCACCCCTTGGACTCCCCCCAAATTGACTCCCCCACCCCTAGACACCCCCAATCCCTGGACACCCCTACCCCCTTGGACTACCCCTCACCCATGGACACCACGCCCTCCCCCTGGACACTCCTACACCCTTGGACAACCCCCCCCCCCCCCCCCCCGAGACACCACCCACCCCCTTAGAGACCCCTACCCCCTTTGATTTCCCCCTCACCCCTAGACACCCTCACCCCCTTGGACACCCCCTGGACAACTCCACCCCTTGGACAACCCCCCACCCACCCCTGGACTTCCCCCACCCCCTGGACACCCCCACCCCCAAGGAAACCCTCCAACCCCCTAGACATACCCCACACCCCACCCAAAACAACCCCACCCCACCTAGTCAACCCTACCCCCGGAGCATCGCCAGACCCCCGGGACACCGCCTCCCACCCTCTGTACAACCCCTACCCCCTTTGAAAGACCCCTAACCACCTAGACACTACCTATACCCCCCTTGGACACCCCCTAGACACCAAAACCCCATTGTACATCCCCCATCCCCTATACATTACCCCACCCATAGACACCCCCGACCCCATTGGACAACCCCCTCACCCCCTAGACACCTCCTCCACCCCGTGGACACCCCTACAAGCTTGGAAACCCCCTCAACCCTGGAAACCATGACCACACCCTTTTAAAACCCTATACCCCACACCCCTAAGTCATACCCCACCCCTGGACCTCCCCTTCCAAGACACCCCCACACACACATGAATGTACATGCACACACACATGATAGAACACACAAAAATCATAAACATGTATGATATAACTTCCATGGTTTCTTTTAACAGAAAATAATTTAACATGGTATAGAATAACACTATTACACTTACCAAGATAGCAAAAACAATGATATAAAAATAAAATCTCAAAACATATATTTAGGGCATCACGAAGAATAAAAAATTAAACCGATGTGTGGGAGGGTTACTTTAGAGTGATTTTATTTTATAACATATGTGGTAAATCATAGAAATTAGATTTATCACATCCGTTATAAAATAACCGACGTTATAAGGTGCCCAAATTTGATCTTTCACGTCGGGTATTTTATAACCTACAAGATAAAGAAATTTTTCTTGAATTTAATGTCGTTTATATTGAACCGATGTGAAAAACCCCAACTGTTAAATGTTTTTTTCACTAGGAAAAGTTACTACAAAAATTCCTCCCAAACTTATGCATGTGGATCTATTTAGACCATCGAGAGTATAATGTTTGTATGGTAAACTATATGACTATGTTTTTTTGATGATTTTTCTAGTTTTACATGGGTCTTTTTTATAAAACTCAAAAGTGAATCTTTTACATTTTAGGATTGTTTTGGTATAATTGTTAAAAATTGAAAAAAAATCTATAATTTTCTTAAGAAGTTATTATTTTAGAGAATTTAAGAATCAAGAATTAAATTTATTTTGCTCAAATTTTGGTGTTGAACACACTTTATTGGAATTATGAATACCTCTACAAAAATGGAATTGATGAAATATGAAATAGAAATATTCACAATATGTCTAGGACTCTGTCGAATGAATACAATCATCCTACCTACTTACGGGAAAAAACAATTACCACACCATGATATATCATGAATGGAGTTTTGATTATTCCTATTTTCAAGAAAACACCTTATGAACATTGGAATAATAGAAAGCCTAATGTAATGTACTTTTTATTATCAGGTGAATGGTATATAGAATTCACAAGAAGAAAAATAGGTGTATGTTCGATCCAAGTGATAATAAAGGAATATTTTTAGAATATTTAGCTACCTCTAAACCTTATAGAGTGTTTAATAAAATGCAATGGATTTTTATTGAATCATTTCATGTGATTTTTGATGAAAATGGTAGTTTAAATAATGGGGAAGATCAAAATGGTGAAATTACTAACTCTTTTGAAAAAAATAGACTTCATAACCTAATAATTAATTTTCAAGCTAACATTAATGAACATTAGGGCAGTTCAGAAGAACATGATACTAATGAACCTAAAAGTGTTTTTTTCAAAAGTCTAGAACCCTAATGAATTATCCTTTAGAAAAATTTATAGAATACCTAGACATAAGAATAATAACTAGAAAGAATGTATAAAACCTATTTGAATTATATGACTTTTAAATCAAATATCAGAAAAATCTTTTAATGACCCCATAGAATATTTGAGTAGGATTTTTGCAATGAAATAAGTGATAAACCAATTCAAAAGGAATGAAGTTTTGGAATTATTTTAAAGTATATCAAATTAAATTTTTATTCTAACTAAAGGTTTCTTTAGAAATAAAAAATTTATCAAGGGATTAACACTGGAAATAAGTCTAGATTTGTAGCTAACGAATATAATTAGGGACCAGATATATATTATGATGAAACCATTTCACCTATATGTAGAATAGAAGAAATTGGAATCCTTTAATCATTTATAACTCATATACACATTCAACAATATAATATGGATGTAAAATCATCTTTTATGAATATTTATTTAATGGAGGAAGTTTATTTTGAACAACCTACTAGTATTGAAAATTATCAAAAACTAGATTCTGTTTTTAAACATACTAATGAACCCTATAACCATAATGAAGAACTTATAACAAGGTCTAAAAATTTTAATTCTATTATTTTAAACAAATTTTTTACTCTTTGTATGGAACATCCAACACCTTTTAAGAAAAAATTTAGTTCTAATACATTATTAGTTCAAATATATTATGATTATGTTATTTTTGGTTCAACGAATGAAAATATTTGAAATGATTTCTCAAAACTAATACATAATTAATTTGAAATGAGTATGATAGGAGAATTGAATTAATTTTTAGTACATCATAATTATCAAAAATATTATGGAAATATTTTAATCAAATGTAAATATATTATTGATTTATCGAAAATATTTGGTTTTGAGAAAAACAAGAGATATACAACTCCCATGCGTGCTATTATAAAACATGATATGGATGAAGATAGAAAACTATTGGACAACATGTTATATAGAGTTATTATTGGTATATTATTATATAATAAAACTAGTATACCAAAATTTATGTTTAATGTATGATTATGTGTTAGATTTCAAAAAAATCATTAATAATATTATATTATTGCTGTAAAAATGTTTTTTAGTTATTTAAACAGAATAGTTTCCAATCTATTCTTTATCAAAAACATATACTTTTAATTTGATATTATATTTAGATTCTTATTTATGAGGTGGTATATTAGATACAAAAACTACCTCTAGAACCAGTCAATTTTTAGGAAAATCCTTAGTATCGTGGTCAAAAAGAAACAACACTCAGTTTCCCTATTAACAACTGAGGTAGAATATTTATCTATAGGCAGTTGTTGTGAAATGGTGTCATGGATGAAAAACAAATTAATGGAATTTAGAATAAATTTTAATAATACAATTATTTTATGTTATAATAATATTTCAATAATTATTTCAAAATATTCTATATGTATTTCAAGAGCATAGCATAAAGATGTAAGGCATCATTTTCTAATCGATCATGTTCTTAAAAATGATATGTATTTAGAATTTTTCAACACTGAATATCAATTAGCTGATATTTTTGCGAAAAAACATCCCACTATATGTTTTTATTTTATTATGGAGTATTTTGGTTTATTTATTTTTTAAATAAATGTTAATCCTTTTATAATTTTAATTCAATTTATATTTTAATTTAATTTATTTTATTCCAATTTATTTATGTTAAATTTATTTTATGATAAAATTAATAAAATTTTTGTTTACGTTTTTCTATCTATTTAGTTAATTTGTTTTATATTAAATTAATTCAAGAAACATGTTTTCAAAAAATTTCATAAATAGCCTATAATTGACATGATAATCAAAGATATGACATCACCTATAAAAAATAATTTGAATACCTTACACTTCATTTTTCAAATCATTTATCCTAACCCTAACCTTAATCTACCTTACAAAACCTAGAATAAAAAAATCATATTTTTAGAACTTTAGAAATAATGAAAACCAAGTTATCTATAGAGGATGAATCCTATTATATGAAGAAACAATGAGTGTTCAGAAGAGGGATTCTTCACGAAAAAGTTGTAGATTTCGAATGGCTCTTCTAGATGAATCTAGAATTGGAATATGTGTTAGCATTTCAACATCTGGTGTCTATGTTCAATGAATCAATCTCATATATACTCTATGAGGTTGAACTGAAATATTTCTTCAAAAGTGTACAGTTTAGACTTTGTAATTTTTAGGACAATCTTTTTTGGATAATATAAGAAAAGGAATTTTTTATTTCTTCCATTTAAATTATCCAATTTTTTATCTTTCCTCATAAAAGAATCCTTCAAATTGATCTACGGTCTATTAGAGATAAATACCATATGTTTGAAGACATTATTTCTTTTCTTTTTGGTTCAACAAAAATATGGAAGATATTTTTCAAAGACCTTGAAGTAGAGAAGTAAATATTTGTAAACATTTTTCAAACAAGAATTCTCCCAAAATTGGCTGAACTGGGGAAAATTATATATCCTGACATGTACGTTATGTTTATATTTTTATGTGAAATAATGATGAATTTTCCACATTATATGTTTAGATATATTAAATTCTAAGGTCAAATAGATTGAAGGATGAATTTTTATCCTAAGGGATGGATAATTTCCCAGATTCTTTTAAAGAATGATATAATTTGAATAATTGATTCTCGAATGAAATTTCATCCCAATAATATACTCAATGTAGTAAATCTATAGAAGATTGGTTTTTTTCTAGATTATTGTGAACGGAAAATTGTTACTAGTTGATATTGATGAGAAACATGGTTTTATAGCTTCTTCTCAGGGGGAGTTAGGGACTGTTAGAAAATATGGAGGTTCTAAATCAATATCATATAGTATTTCGAAGCCAACTAAGATGAGGATTTGATATAATTTTTAATAAGAAGAAGAATAATAATAACAAGAATATCAGGATGGATTTTTCATTTATCCATGAAATAGAGATTTTAATCAAATTGATGAACCAGTGTTGGTTTCTGAAGAAGCTACATGATTGGTTCACTTTGAAGAACTTGTTCTTGAAGAAGACCATTGAGTAGATATTCAAGATAGAGAGATTCAGGTTATACCTATGATAGTTGATCAAGTAGAATATAATATTCATGGAATGAATATTCAAGATGGAAATTTTCAAGAAAAATATTCTCAATAAGAAACAAAAGTGCCTAAATTAGTAACTGAAGATACATATATTGTTGACATTTAGTTAGTGGAGAGATCAAGACCTATATCTGGAGAGAAAACATAAGTGCTCCATAATCAATTGTTCTTTAGTGAACAATCCATGGAGATGTCAATAGATAATCATTTATGAATTATTTTTTTTGATAAAACATTGAATCCAGATGAAGGAACATATGATTCATTGTGAAATAATTTAAAATAGATTGTGATTATGTATAATACATCCCATGATGACAATGTAAATATTTAGTAAGATATTGAATTTGTAAGGAAAGTGTTTCAGGATATTAATGACAATTATATTTCCAAAAATGATTATGATTCTTTAAAGAGAGAAATGTGGGATAAAATTGGAAAGATAATATTTTTTGATTTTTCTAAAGCAGAGTTTGCATATCTAAATTGGTATTTGGGTAGACAATTTGATTCAATAAAAAGCAGTGTTAGTCAGACCAATACATCTACCTCCTCCCCTTCTGACTCTCAAGATATAAATCTATATTTAATATAATCAAAACTGTTTTGGGTGACATGAATGATCATCTGCAAAAGATTCAGTGCAGTAGTCCTCCTTTTTCAGTTCTGTTTGAAAATTTGAAATTTCTAATTGACCAATTGACCTAAGTGTGAACCCGATATCTTATTTTTTCTAAAAAATCAGGTGGAAGTAATCATAATTTATTATGTTAGACTAATTTTTGAATGAATTTTTATAAATCAATTTGGTTGAAATTCTGTATGTTACTCAAGAATCAACGATTTTGATATGTATGTTGGGTGATTATCTCACTGAAAGATTATAGGCTTAGATGGAATAACTCATAGATGTTTTTAAATCAGATCATGGTCATATAGATCCAGCGGCCATAGTTAACCCTTACCAATCCAAATAAACCATTCCATTACAATATTCGTATTCTTCATTCCCTTATCCTAAAACTATCTTTTGTACTTGTATTATTTTCAATATTAAAATTCCATTGTTTTTTTATTTTTATTTGACTATCTATAACAGCTAGAATAACTAACATGTTTTTTCATACTGTATAATTAAACATTCATTTTTGTTCAATGCCACATTAATAGTGTTTAATAATATTTATATAAATTATTTATGATCTCAGATAAAATTGTGTGATAATTTTTTATACACAACACTTCATTTTACATTTTTTTAATTTGAAATAAAAATATTAACATTCACATTAAAATTCATATCAATTTGATAAATTTAATCGTAAATGAAAAGAGTTTACAATATTCAATATTTTCTATTAAATATTTTTATCAGTATATGGGTTTTTTTATCATAAAAAGGGAGATTTCATTTGGCATGTACTGTTTCAATAATATTTTATAAATCCAATTAATTTTGATTATTCCAAATACCCTGGGTTTTTTTACTAATAATATTACATTACATTTATTTAATGAATTTATTATTTTTATAATCCTTTTTTGGAATTATATTAATTTTTTAATTTCCATGGAATAATCATCAAAGTGATCAAAATGATCTTAATAATATCCTAGAAACACTAATCATCATATTCTAGAAAAACAATTTATTGTATTCAAGAAACTCTATTCATACCCAACATTGTGGAATAGAATGTATGGGACAAACTATACATTTTTATTAATCATTTTGAATGAAATATCAGAATATATGGTTAATCCAACCAAAATTGACATAAAAATATATATAAAAACCATACATTTTGATTTAAACTTACATTTGACAAAGAGAAAATGCATGGTTAAAGAGACCATCAAAAGTATAGATTCCTAAATCTGGGAGATAAATGTATGGATCATAAACTGTACATATGTGATGAACCTTATGTTCTCAATAATAAGTTTGGAGAATTAATTCTATGTAGTTGATCTATATGTTTGTTTTTTTATTTTAATAAAGGAACTATACATTTAAGATTACAACATCTATTTTTTTTATTGATGATTTTATTGGATTTTCATTCAATAGACATTGGGGAATATCTATCTAATATAAATCACGATTTTGAAAGATTAAAATATGGTTATGATTGATTCAAATAATTTCATTTAGTGGAAAAATTATCTCAAATTCATAAGGGAAGATGCGACTACTCTAAGCTCATTTATGAATTTGAATTCTCACAATCTATCAGACTATTTTATGAGATATGGAATTTTCAGGAATTCGCTCTTAATTTTTTATTCTATCAATATATTTTTTCAATATATATATATGTTTGTGTGCCTGTGATTCATATTAAAAAAAGAGTCACATATTTCTATTCAACTGCATTCAAGTAATGATATTTTACACATATACTACAACAATTGATCAGACTTAATTATTTATATAAGATGAAACACATTGAAGATATACATGTTATGAATCATGGATTTTCTATAATTCATCTTCTGATATTATTTTTTGTTTTTATTTAATGATATATTGAAACCTGATTACATCAGAACTAATCTTTCTTAATGATATTATTTTCTAAAGAAAAGATCCATCTACTATCATTTGTTGTTACAACAGTGATGTTCAGTCGGATCCTAATAATCAATTTCTTTTTGTTGAGAGTTTTAACTTCTCGTACATAGTTGTGGGGGAGTATTAGCTTCTCTATATAAGCTGTGGATATTTGGTTCTTTGTTAAAGAACCAGAATGATCTATTTTTAAGACTTTTTTTTGAAAAGGTTCCTATTTCCCGCACTCATTTTTTAAGCGTTCTTATGAAATGAGGACCTGACTAGTGAAATTCAACAACCTTGAACAGAGAGTAATTGGTGCAGTGGACTAGGGGATCATTGTTCCCCAAACCACTATAATTTTTTTTCTTTTTTCTGTTTTATCCACTGCATATTTGTTATAAAATCATAAACACTGGTTATCCACATAATCTACAATTTATATCAATATCCATAATTGTGGAATATGTTAAAAATACATAATTCACCCCCATATTGTGTATATTTTTAAATTCTAACCCAAAACGACATCATTTATGTGTATTAATTCACATTCATTGAGTTAAAATTCCTCTCACATTTCAATAAAGTGTGATATCCTTGTAAGGTGATCCACAAAAATCTAAAGAGTATTATTTTTACTATATGAGTTTAGAATTGTGATGATGAGTTCCAATTTTTTTATTTTCCCATTTCCTTATAGGTCTGCGTAATGGATTGATTATCACAATATACCTTTTCCTTTCAGACATAACATTATTACATACTAAGCACTTTGATGAACATTTAAGGATATAATAATTCACATTGTCCAATCGATATGGATCTTTGATATCTCGAAATGTCTTTTTGCTCCCTAGGATGATAGAAATGGTAGAGATATGAGGACCATTCATATTAACTTTATCTCAATATTTTGATTCTGCACATTTTCATCAACTATATCAATCAACTACTTCCTCATCAATTTTTAACTCGAATGATTTTATATTTCTAATATAATCCACCTTATTCATAAATTCTATAACATCTCATTGATCATGTTTATTTTCTCTAAACGGGATGGTTGAGAAATAATTTGTTGAAGGAATTATTATGTACCACCCATTATGATTCCCATGTGCATCATTTTAATCCACAAAGAATATTGGTTCCTTCTCAATTCTCAATATTAATTATTTTCTAGGATCCATTCTTTTTAGAGAATCTTCCACTTTTTTCTCATTATTATGATTATAGTGGATCAAGTATTCATAATCTTTAAATACAACTAAAAATATTTTCTATTCCATGTTAATATCATTCTGTGTTAATGTATAATTCAGTCTCTTATCATCAATATATATCTCAAACATCTCCAATAGATATAATGTAGCTAAATTTTCACTGTAATGATCATAGTTGCATACTTAATGTCATCAGTTGGATAGTTTTTATCATGACCATTACAATTAATTGAATTAAAACCTATCACATTGTCAATTTGAATTTGAAAATATTCTTATACATAATTTAATTCATTGTTCTATACATGAAAAATTACTACATGATGGTAATGTAAATACTAGTGTACTAATAACCGCCAATTTCTACACTTTGAAGCAGTCTTCACATTCATTTTCTAGAACAAAATTACTGCCTTATAAGTTATATGTCATTGAGTTATTTTTTAAAATGAGATGTTCCTCGAAATCATCATTAATACCCATATGGAAATAATAAACTATTTATATCAATTACATAATATTTTTTGGGCCACTGCTCACTTTTATTTATTTTGAAAGGTCCATATATATCTTTTTTTGGTGATAAAATGGACTCATACTGATACTTCCGCAATCCAAATATCACTATTACTATATTTTTTCATATTTTTTCTCCCTTCACAATATCTTTATAACAATATTCAAATGATCATAGTGTTCCTCCTTGATATTGGATTATATCATAATATCATATATAAACACTACCAAATTTTTTTGATGTAATATCTACAGTATCTATTAATTATTTAAATGATAATAATTGCAAAATTACTTTTTATAATGAAAATAACAATGATCTCATGGGGTATATAAATCATTAATGTTGAATAATTTGAAATATCTTCCTTCCTCTCATTTAATTAGGGATTTCCCTACTTAATATCAACATTAAAAAAATTCATGGGCCCATGTTGATGATCAAAAAAATTATCTATCCATGCCAGTGGATAATTGAAATTTATCATGAAATTTTTGAGCTCATGATAATCAATGTAGATTAACATTGATCCATCAGTCTTATTGTTGAAGTGAACCGGTGAACCCAATGGTGTAACACTCATGTGTTTAAAAACCATATATATATTCTCTTGTAAAATCTTATTCAGTACATCCAACAAAATGGTTTGCATTTTATCAAGATTCATTGATTTGGGAATATATATAGATATACGTTCACTTGAGAACTCAAAATCTTGATCAAGAGAAATTAATGATAATTTATAGGGTACACATAAGTGTAGTGCCTCACAATGGTAATGTCTTTAAGAATTATCTTTTCATTTTTCTCAATCATTTGGGATAGATATGATTTATTAAAGAGAAGTATTACCCAAAATTAAGATGATGATTCTAAAGGAGATCCCTCCATCTCCTTACACTTCTACAAAAATGCAATATTGATTAGGAGGTGAAGAGTGATATACCATTGTCGATATTTGATATTGGATTTATATTATTATATCCAATCCATTCTCTATATTGAATTAAAGACAACCAAAGAATTTAATAAAGTAGTTTCTTGATTGTTCACCAAAAAAACTTTTATCTTGTTGGAGTTATATACTTAAGGTGAAATAATTTCCACAGTCTCTATTCATAATGATAACCCAACCTTCATATTTTGAGGTTGTATTTGAATTAATTAATGCAACATGAATGATAAGAAATAATTTATATATTGAGAATAAAAGACTACTCTCTTTTAATGAATTAATATCTAATGTACTAATCACCACTTCTGTTTCTAGTTCCACCTCACAAAGTATTGATAGCATATTACCTTACATTCTACCTTTGAGGTTGTTATTGTTGATTGAATCTAAGAAACCATGGATAATTTTATTGTATTATATAATTACCATATTCTTTGTAGTTGATTTTTTTTGTTAAATTTTTATTATTGATCTAAACTTGCATTTGTTTTTCTATATTAGTGGGATTATTGAAATCTATTAACAAAAAATTAGCATGATTTTCATCTCTTAGAGACTAAATTTATCTCATGGTTCTATTTAGATAGTTCCTAGGATGATTCTCCCTAACAGATTATTAATATATGATGTGGGGTTTTCTTTCCACTATCTGATATGCCTATTGATCCTCCCATATTAAAATCATGTTTCGTCATTTTATATCTATGCCCTCGAGAGTCCAGAGTGTCACCAATATCCATCTGAACCATTAGGGATAACTGGATATCCTTTTCCAAGCATTCATAATCTCAAATTTCATAATAATTTTCTAGAATATACATTAATATAATAATATATTATCCACCTAGATTTGAGTTTTCGAGAAAATAATGGAGGCATATAGTGAAATCCAGCTATTTTTTTCCTCATATGCACATATAGATTCATCTTTCTTATGAATCAGTATGAATAACTCTCATTCAATTATAAGATTGAATTTTACTAGAAAATATTTATTGAAAAATATTTTCTGGATTCACTGCCAATTAATGGAGTAAATTTACTCTTCATAAAATTTTTTTTTTATATGTTGGTCCCACTTTTTCTCATCAGCATAAATTTTTTTTTGACCTATATGAATTTATCATCTTATGAATATTTTATAACATATAATATCATCTCAATGGATTTAGTATATTTTACCATAATAACCAGATTGGAATATCAACTCATGATAATTATACTTTTGGCATAAAGGATTAAACTATAACATTTTCATTCATATGATAAAGATTTACTGAGACATGATTATGTTATTATTCAAAAATTTATCCATTTTATCTAGTACGTTAATGGTGTTTTGGGATCCAAATTCATCAATTTGGAATCTCGTTAGAGAAATTGTCCCATTGTCTATCATATTGTTTGTTAGAATGGGTTCACATATTTCTCACCAATAAACAAGGAAAGAAAATAAAATTAAAATATGGGGATTAAATTATTATATAGTGATCACATTGAAATAAAAATGAATATATAAGGTTGAAAATAAAAATTTATATTATATCCTTACATGTGATTCCCTATGATTCAGTACCAATTATCCATGGTGATATAATTATACCTAGGATTCATACTAGTTTTTATAGTACGAATCTATAAAAATAAATAGATCAGACTCTAATACAAACTATAGATACCTTGTCATTTTACACATTCTATTACATTTATTAAATCATATTTACAATTGAAATACATACCAAGAATCTTAATGCATTATGTAATTGGAATACTAATAATATATAATTTAAAACATATAACATGAATAAAATATATAATTATTAATTTTACATAATGATATCCAAATTTATTTTGAAATACAAAATATTCAATGGATAACCTATGTAATACATAGTAAAAAGGGAGAGTTAAAAAAAATTTAAAGGTAAAAGGAATGGAAAAGAATCATAGAAGATGAGTCAATTTTAATTCATGATAACCAAATAGGCATAAAAATGAATAATTGGGTAGATTTATATGATAAAAATCATGAATTATATGGTCACGAAAGTATATGAAAGTTTAAATAACATATATCATGAATTAAACTTGTTTCAAGTCTAAATGTCAAGAGAGTTTCACATATTGGATAAATTCTTGCAATCAATTATATTTACTACCTAATCTCAAACATGACATCTCAGGAGACTAAACATTACCCAATGATTTGGATTTATATGTATTTACAGTCATCATATCATGATATTTCATATATGGGTCACATAATCAAAAATAATATTAATTAATCTTAGGTTTACCCATTGAATGAAATTGTCATTGAAATCATGTCATAAGGGAAAACCAAATTATCTTCTATGATGTTTTAATGAAATAATGTATTATGTCAATATTGGGCAATTATAAACGAATATTAGGATCAAATTATTGTAAATGGTTTATAAATACTGTGTAATCATGAGAATAGAGAAGATAAAATTCTTTGGAAATATGCCACACTTGAGGAGTTTTAATAAATTTAGTAAATAGACTTTACAAGGGGATAAAAGAATAATAATTCGAAGATATCCAATAGTAAAATAAATTTTTTTAGCATGATAAAGGGATTTAATTTAGAAAATACAGGTTCCATAAATTATTTTATTGAGTTTAAATGAAATGGTTTAAGAAACAAAAAGTCCCTTTCAATCCAGATTTCTTATAAAGATGAATTGAGAAGGGAATCATTTAAAACATGTAATTATACATCAAATAAATTTGATTTGAGATTCATAAATTTGTTTTACATGTATACACGTACCATAGAAAAATTATATTATTATATTGAATAAAAACATTGGATAAAAGTAAGATAAATATTAACCCAAATGTAACATTGAGGTTTGGAGAGATGGAATACGTTATGTCTAAATGCATCATGCACTTGCACATAACATCAGGACTAAAAAAAATTGATTAATTAATTAATTAATTAAAATGATATGATAAATTTATTTTTTTATTATTTTTTTATATTGTTAATTTATGTCCATTTAGATGAGTTTTAGAGGTCAATTACATCATTCAAGGAGTGTTAATTTTATAGTATCATAGTCGGTTCTCTTGTGTAAAATTATTGATGTTCTTAAAAACTGGGAATAATACTACAAAAGATAAATTATATGATATTTATACAATTCCTAATGTATAAAGGTTCCCATATATCATTTGGTTTTCTAGTAGGTGGATGAATTATTTTATAAACCATTAATGACAATTGTATTGTTTATTTTAATGGTTTTTATTATCATCAAAAACTGGTTTCATTTTATTAAATGTTATGTCTATATATATGTGATAAAACATTTAAAAATTTATAAAATAAATATTAAAATATTTTTTAACAATAATAATGTTTTTTATGAGTATCCTTGATGGTGTTAATGCAAGAAAACTCATCTTCCACAATGGTAGTGAACTGATAATTATGGATGAGGTTTTAATCTTTTATAATAAAAAGAGGAGAAAATAGATTTGATTATATATCTTCCATGAGGACAATAACATTAAATTTTATATATGGTCATATATTTAACCATGATTATTTGGATAGAGAGGTGAGAATAAGTTATAATAAATGATCAATTTAAAAGAGAAAGGAGGATTTTATCTCTTCAATGTTGTCTCATTGAGAACCTCTTTAAGGAACTAGGATTTGGTTTTCTATGAGGACCAGTTGATCTTCGATGTAGGGAATATGATTGGGAAGGGAATTTTATAGAATATTTATAATCTAAAAGGCTTACAAGGTTCCATGATAATGTGTGGTGAGTTGATTTCTTTTTAGGGGAGAGGGTGCTTTTGATTATAATAATCACTAGTTTATCATTTTGTCTAAAGACTGCCAATATTGTTGATTATATAACTAAATATTAAAATAACACCCATTGGGTTCTTATTCATTGATTACATCATCAATGACTCAAAATTCTCAAAATGTTAATTACTAAAAATTAAAGTATTTTAGTATTAAAAAAAATTAATCTGTTTTAGATAAATATAAAAAATCCCCATGAACATTTATTGTCATGTTGATTATTCAAATGGATTAAATTTTAGGAAAATAATTTTCTAAATTTTAATAATTTATTTTTTTAATTTCTAAAATTATTCATTCAAAAAATATGAATTTCAATATTATAATGAATTATTCACCATTTAAAAATTTAATTAAGTCCTTATAAAATTATTTTTTAATTATAATATATCATAAAATTATTTTATGAATCAATGATATGAAAATAAATTTAATTTTTAATTATTATAATAATTGTAAAAATTTTAATAAACAATTATGTTCTTAAAAATTACTATCACATAGATTATCATTTCTAAAATAATTAGTTCCCCGCTCGAGGATTTTCACAGCGCCATAAACCAATTTCGATTTTCAAAAGGGATTCATGTTTTTATAATTTTCCAATGAACATTAAAAAAAAATATATACAAAATAAAAGTGAATGGAAGGTAATATTGAAACATTAATGAATATAGACATCATTATATTAGTAGAAAACATTAATGATCTATGTGACAGAATGATAATTCATTTTAAGCATGGAGAAACAGAAAGCATGAGTTATCCTAAAACTAAAATAAGATAAAATAATTCTGAATACAGAAAATTTATTATTGATATATAGATTTTGGAAGGGGAGACTAAGAAAGTTTGTTCAGAAAAGAATGTTGAGTTTTGTAACAGAAGGTTTTGGTATATAAATGTAAATAGAAATAAAATAAAATCTTCTAATATCAAATTACATTTCAACTAATTATAAGAACCTCCCTAAATAGTACATGATATTTTTTTCTGTCATTGTAAAGAAAATACTTTAAAATAAACATCATCTAGTAGTGGTTTCAACACTTGATGCACTACAAACTATCATGTATGTTGGTATCATAGAGTTATTGATCAATGCAGTAGTGAAAAAATTGTGAGAAATGAGACCATGTAATCTATTTTGTGTACATGGGATAGACATTAGAAACTGAATGTGGAAAAAAATAGGTTCAAAAAAAATATAGTTCATACTTAAAATTAAAATTAAGTTTTATTAATGATATATTGAATGCGGAAGGGGAAACTAAGAGAGTTTGTTTTGGAAAAGAAAGTTGAGTTTTGTAACAGAATGTTTTGGTATATAAAAGGAAGTAGAAAAAACATAAAATTCTCTAATAACATATTTCATTTCAAATAATTATGAGCACATCCATAAATAGTACATGATGTGTCATTCAGAGACATTTTAAATGAAATCCATTAAAATAAACACCATCCAGTAGTGGTTTCAACACTTTCTGTATTGCAACCTATCCTATATGTTGGAATCATAGAGTTTTTGATCATTGCAGTTCTAAAATATGGTGAGAAATGAAACCGTGTAATCTGCTGTCTATAGGTGATATACATTAGAAACTAAAATGTGAAAAAAATAGGTTCAAACAAAACTGAAATAAAGAATTCATAATGGAAATAAAAAATGAATTGATAATTTGAAAAGAAGAGAAGCACTAACTTGCAACTCTTACCTGTCCATTGAACCACACAATTTCACTCACATTCTTCAATCTTTTTTTATAAGTTTTCCTTTATACGGGGATGTAGATTATAGGCATTTATTGATGTTTCCATAGATTCTTGAGACGTTGCGACATTTATTTGAACTGAATCATCAGCATCAAACATAATGAAATTTTATTTATACGAAAATAATTGAAATTAGAAATATGTACAAAATATTATTGAAAATTAAAATCATATAAACATAAATTTCATGGTTAACTATATCCAATCCAGAATAATAAATGGACTGCATGTATTAATCATTGAAAAAATGAGAATGATATGAAAAAATGAAGTTTAGTTAGTTCCAATGATGTCATGAAAGAAACATTCAATGAAGATAAAGAACATATACCTGAGTACATTAAATAATTGTACCTGTTGTAATAAATCAAATTTCATTGTTGGAATACACTATTTAAGATCCACTATGTTGAATTTTAGTTCATGCATGGAAAAAATGAATATTACAATAATGTGGTGTTTGTTTTCTAAAAAATTAAAATGGAGAAATTAAAAATAGTAGTACCTGGTTATGATCAATTCTAATACCACTTCTTATGACTTTTTCTTATGGAATGTATGAGTCATTGGTGAAGAGTCCAAGGTGGTATTCTTCACACTTGGACACCACTAGATCTTTATCTGGTTAACCTACATGGCTAATAAGAGAGTTACAGTTAACAGAAAAAACTTTCACCATAGTAGAATGTTCATCCCTATCATGTGTAGCTGATGGTTAGATCATAGAAGAAATTGAAGCCAAAAGGGCTCCTAGAATTGACTTTTTGATATCATTAAGAGGGTTCTCTTGTTTACATTTCTTATTGTACAACCATTGATATCTTACCTGAAAGGCATTCAATGTATTTTTTTGGCTTTAGTGGGGGTGGATTTACGATACAACATGACATCCAAATGCATAGTGGAATCAAAATTAGAGGGGACAACTAATTTCACCTCAGTTGAGATGCAATTAGATCCCCTTCAGAAGGAGATGAATCTTGTTATGGTGGGAATATTTTTTCCTACAAAAATGTCCCAATGGAAATAAAGTATTAGGTATGAACTGCATAAACATAGTAAATCATCCAATTTTCACAAAAACGTATCACAATAGTATACTGTAACTACCATTCAGTCCTGTTGTTTGGGGTTAAAACTGATTTGTTATTAATGTAACCTCTACATATAGGTTAATAATATATGAATATTTACATCAATAAAAAAAATTAATTATGTAATCATCGGAGAACAATAAGTTTGCAGATGTCAGGGTATCAAAACATTCTATGGTTTTAAAACATTAGAAGACCAATAACGAGGAAATGTATTCAAGGATTAGAAACCATAGGTTATTATAGACATAAAATCACAAAATATCACAAAATTCATACAGTGAGTATCATATAATTTCAAAACATATAATAAAAACTCAAAATTTATCCCCTAGTATGATTAAAACTCATTACAGTTATCAAGAAAATTGAAATTTTATAGTATATAATGTATTGAGATTATTATTTAAATTTCAAATAATAGTTATCTGAGGGAATATGTCTAGACATCATCGACTCTAGGTACCCACATCTCTATCCCAATTTAATATGGCTTCCAATTCACAGCTAGCATTGAGCAGTGGAACGTGCTTTTAATTATTCCCAATATACGTCTTAGATATTGTTGAGTGTTGAAGAGTTATATAACAATTTAATTACGTGTAAAAAAACCAAAAAACTCATATGAAAATTTTATGGAGAGGGATAAAAAGAAACATGAATTAGAAAAAATATTACCACTAAGAGTACTTAGTATATAAGAACTAAACCATTTAAAAAAAGACGATGCATTAATCATCCTGTTAAATTAAAGAGATCTTCTTTAGTCAGGGATTTATGTGTTTATAAGATTGAAATTACCTAGTGTAAAATATCTTTGTTGTCTTTATATGCCTCTAATAAGGTTTTAAGGGAGGGATTCCTATAAATAGATATGAATATCATTTTTATGATTCAGGAAATCAGAATTTTTATCTTATGTTATAATAAAATCAAAGAGTAATATATTAGAATATGTAAGCACTAAAATCATTAGAAAAAAATATGATAAGGAAACCTTATAAGTAATGTAATAAATTCTATAAGACATTAATCCATGAAGCAATAAAAAATTTGTTATCATGTATGTTTCATTGAATTAGTAATCATATATTTATGTGTGTGTACATTGAGGAAAATAAAGCATGGACGATAATAAAATAGAAATCTAGGTATTTTTCAAAATAAATTACATTTAATGGTATTTTACTATATGATATAGTGAAATAGAAATATGGAAATTCTGATAGATATATAGTTTAAATGGACAATAGCAGTCTAGATGTCACTATTGGATCAGGACATGGGAAATATAGTATAATTTTTTTGAATGTTGTGGGTAAGATCATAAAACTGAAAGAACATGTATCTCTGGAAGATACTGTAGTTTCATGTTGATTTACATTGTCACTTATCTTTAATGAATAGATAGTTGTAATGGTGAAGAAAATTGAATCTGTTTTAGGTGTAGAAGATGCAAAAGAATAGTATATCAAAAAGAAGATATTAACATGAATAGTCTCATAAATGTCTATTAAAGAGAGAACTGATTCACATCTTGTCTAAGTATGACTTGCATCTTTTATCCCTTTTGAGAATTTTCCATAGAAACACTAACAAATGGAAGGGAAATGAATTTAGTAAATGTATTTACTATGTTTAAAAGTAATGAAAATTTGAATTAAAATTTTAAAGGGAAGCTCGTTGTTCATACATGTAACCAAATTGATGTTGTTTCACTTTTATAGATCACATAATTAAAAATAATTTTATCCTTCTTAGAGATGAATGTAATTTAAATATATAGATAAATGATTTAGAAATTCTATTAATGTGAGAGAACATTATTACAAATAAAAATATTGATAATAGAAAATATTTGAAACAAATATACATAACAAAAAATAAATCAAACAATGATTTAATAGAAGATTAAGAAAAATAATATTTTAAATAAATATTAATGAACTGCAACAAAAAAATAAAGGAAAAAAATATGTAAATGGAAATATAAATAATATAGAGATTCAATTACCTCGTCCATGATACCATTACATTCAATACTGGAGAAGGCTATAAAGAAACCTGAATCATAGAAGGCATGTAAGGACATTTCACATTGTTTTAATAATCATGCATTGTAGAATCAATGTAGAGGTTGTGGGTAACATTAAAATTGGTAGAAAATGAATCAAATAACGAACAGGTGAATAAATACTAGATAAAATAATGAAATATATTCCCTAATTTCTGAATTGTAAAAAAATAGTACTATAATAACATATATGAAAAAAGTTTTTAGTGGAAGGAAATACTAATAATTGAATAGATTATTAGTTCAGTGTTATTATAAGACCGTACCTATTGCATTGATCTAGATCTGTAGAACGATAGGTGAATAAATATTGTTTGAAATAATGAAATAGATGTTTTAATTTGTGAAATGGAAAAATACATTTACTCTAATGACATGAGAAAATTTATTAATCAATGAGAAATACTAAAAATAGTATAGAGAAACTAAATATATATTTTTTGAAGTAGATCACATAGAATGCAGATGATTTAATGGGTTACCAAAGAGAAAATCAAGGACTGCGATTGTATAATTTATCCACAGAATAATCAATATCGATGATGAATTAGTTTCACATGGATCTTGGAATGAAATGAAATCTATAAGAACACTATTCATGATGTTTTTTAAATCAATTCAATTGAAAATCCAAAAATATATATGTATGAGTAATATAGTGTTACATACATTTAAACAATCTTGAATCAATTATGTTTGCACAATTTATAAGCATGTATGTTTTATCAAATCCGTTATAATATTTATTGTTGAATAAAATAGTACATAAACTCGTTATACCTAAATGCATACATATTCTTGAGGGGGGGGGGGGGGGGTTGACTCAACCATGAAAAGTAAGAGTTTTTCTACCTATACACAACTTCGTCTTCATGAATCTATATCTGTATATTAGTAAAAATATTCATGAGAAAAATAGCTCAAAAAGTTTTAACATGACACTATATTGACCTGGAAATTATGTGGAATTTTTTTTAAATAAATTGGAATTTTAGGAGTCTGGAAAAATTTATGGCCCTTGATTCCGAGCCCTGGTGTGTCCGGAATAAATTTCTGAAGTTTTGTTCAGGTATGTTCAATAAATATATGAGCATGATTTTATATATTTTGAACAAGTTCTAGGAATTGAATCCAAGGGCACCGTTGAAATCGTAGGACAGGTATTCGCTGAAAAATACATTCACCTCGACGACAGTTGTTTGATAATGGATGTTAGATTTTAGGTTTTTAATAAAATTATATAAAAATAAAGTGTTATCTATTTTTTTTATTTGTTGGTTAAAACCTCTATGAGGAGGCTAGAGGTGGGGGCCACCAAACCATAACCTCCCACGAGAGGTTATGGTGGTGGGGCCCACCCGAGGACTAAATATCTCTTAGAAATTAAAGTGATGGGGACTACACAGGCAGAAAAACCCCTTGAACTCCCTATAAGATTGGGAAACCCTTGAACTTCTCTCATATATGTTCCAAACAACACAAATTAATTAATTGATCATTTATTAATTTATTTGAAATTTTTTGAATATTTTAGCCAACAATTAAATAATGGGTTAACATAACCCATTATTTTTGGTTGGAAACATTCTTTTGGAGGATCATGGGGAGGAGAAGAACTCTCTAACGAAGAATGCGTAGAACGTCGGTGGCACTTCTTCGTTGTTCTTCGACCCCGAAAAATTTTCGATGGACGAGCTTGATTTGGGAGTATGTGATGAATGTGGAGAATGAAAAATCAATGTTTCTATTCCGCAAACAATTTCAACGAACAATGTTCGAGTTAGGGGTTGTTTTATTATTGAGTTTTAAACTAAGTTCTTCTTCATTGGTCGTGCTCTTTGACGCCTATTGTTATCACCCTAAGATGGAGAGTGCGGGCCAAAAAAACAAGTCCTGACCCCCCCTCATTTTCTTCCCATGATGATGACGGTGGTAGTGAAACAATACCGCTGGAGGATCGGACTACAGCCGACAAACCGTGGCGGAACAACGGTGTCCGACGGCGGGCCGACCGCGAAGAAATTGTTGGCGCAAGGCCGCCTGGTCGCTGAAAGGGTGCGGCACCATCGTGTCGTGTAGAGGAGAAGGGGGCCACGTCTAGGCCGGTCCACGATGGAAGAGAGTGATGTCGTCGTGCCATGAAGAGAAGGAGAGCCACAACCAGGGAGGGCCACAACGGTGGTGCGTGGTGCTATCTCACCGCGTGGAGGAGCACAACCGCGGCACCGTCACGCCACGATGTAAGATCTGAGACGGTGGGCGTCGAGCCTACCTGCGGTGGTGTAGAGCGGTTTTCCACTCAGCTAGTCGGGAGGGGCGAGACCCCGCTGGGTCCCATGTGAGCAGGACAGGTGCCACTTGGCACCATTTTGGATCCCACCCGAAGGACTTTTCCATTTGGGTTCTCCAAGTGGAGCACAATATCCCCACTAGACACGGCTTAGGCGTACCCCTCGAGCCACTAAGCTGGACCCAGTGCGGGCTTACGGGATGCCCCATCGGGTCGGGCCACACTTAGGCTGGGTCGGACCAGCGGACCGGGTAGGACCCCATTCTGGACTGTTTGACCCAAATACACCTTTATCCCTATAACATGGGCTATGGGTGTACGATCAACGAACTATCTACGGGGATTGAAATATTAGAGAGAGAAGGTTTTTTTGGAATACCCACTTGAGGTTTGGACATAGTTGGAGTAAGGTAGGGTTGGTTTGAAACTAAAATCCAACCGGGCCGCCTTGATGAAATGCAAATAACTCACAGACCGGGCATTCGATTGACACGACGTCGGTTGCCATGAGAACCCTATGATGAGGTGTACATTAAAATTCTTCTAATATGGACTTCATAACATTTGGAGTATCAACCATTTGCCTGTGGTGTGGATTCCCCGGAGACAAGCAAGCAGAGTATGGATACCTAGTAGCTCACTGATACATGATGAATGCTAACCATTCGACACGGTGTGTTTCGACTAGCCTAGTGGGGAGCACATTTGTGTGATGTGGCAGACCTATAGTGGTGAGTGCCTCTGTGTGACGTGGATGATCCATGGTACTCGACAGGAGGATTATCTCAGTAGGCTATTAGGGGGAGCGCCTCTATGTGACGTGGCAGACCCATAGTGGAGAGTACATATGTGTGACGCAGCAGACCCACGGTACTCAACATGAAGAGTAAAATAGTAGACCTGGATAGTGGGAAGTGTCTCTGTGTGATTTTGTAGCCCCAAAGTACTCTATAGAAGAATGTTACACCAGTATCCGAGGATTCGACTGTTTAACTGGGAGTGTTATATGTTACCATCCCTAGAATAAAATCCAGGTTTTGAGATGAGTCTTTGACTTTTTTGTTTTCCTCTTCATAGATATGGGTTACTAGATATCATAGGTATATATATGGGCATATACATTAGTAATGGTTATCCATTTATTTCATACATTATGGTCTAAACTTGTCAAAATTTGTGAGACCATGAGGGTCTTGGGGTCCCTACTGAGTATCGTCATAATCACTCATGCATGGTCTATGGCCGCACCTCGTTGTGTTGGTTGAAAATGATGGACACTGGTGACTGAGGTAGAGAGTACCAGGACTAGACATTACCAAGAGGTGTACCACACAGAGAGATGGTACATGGAGTAGACAGATGGATGTGGAGTGCTGAGGAGGCCAAATGTACCTACCCTTCATGAATGAATCCCAGAGGACGACCCAATAGCTGCATTACTTTTCTTCTGATGCACATGATTTCAGTTGTACTTGTACTTTTCTATTGGGATTTTATTTTCAGCCCCTTTTAATTTCCAACACTTCTTCTATATACAATTATACTTAGTGTTTTTCTTCCAGTTGTGTAATCTGTTGTTTTTGTTTACTGTTACAAAGGATATTCCTTCCCAGTTTAGGGATTTACGGATTTGGTGCTAGTCGCCAGCCCATAAATGTGTTATCCTAATACATTATTTTTGTTTAACTGGTGATATTTTAAATCATCATCGATTGATGGAATTGAGGCCCTCAATATTACACTTTTTTTTTTGATTTTTCACCTCAGTCACTCCCTATAAATAATTATTTTTCCTCCAATTATGTGACTGTAATTTCCACCAATGTCCTCCTATTCGAAACCCTTATTTGGTGGGGACTTTTTCATTTACCTTTCCCCTCATTAAGAAAAATTTATATTAACCCTATTTCCAATGTGGGTATTCCACAAAATTATTTCATATATTCAAATATTTATTTTATAAGAACAATTTTAAATTGTGAGAATGAAATTTATTGAAAGAGGGGACAATGTAACACCCCATGATTTTATAGTACATTATCTCTTTAAAGTAATAAAATAACATGCACTACACAAAACTCGATGATTGAGTGCACCATGACAGACAAAAATAGCTGTTCAAAATGCTATTATGAATTGTATTAACCACATTTTAAATTTTATATATATCCTATATAATTTTAACATTCAAATTTTGTGTTTGTAGACATAATATAAGGACAAATTAAATTTTTCATATAAATAACTATTTTTCAAAAAAATCTATTTTTTCTCCCTTTTAATGGAGAAAAATTTTTAAATCCAATTTTTGACATGTTTATATAATCAATTTAGTAAAATTATATCTCTGTTTAAAATCGAGACATAAAAATTTACTTTGGATAAATATTTGTTACTTTTCTGATAACTTTCATATTTTGATGAATATTGAAAAATACTAAAATTTAACTGGAAAAACTTTTTTAATTAAAATAACTTATAGTTTTTAATTATTCATTTAAATTGTTATAAAGTATAATTATATTATATTTTTATCATTTAAAATAATATAGGTCATTTTGTGTAATTTTACATTTAAATTGGTCATAAAGAGATGTCAATTTTTGATAGTTTTTTTCGGTTATTAAAAACCCCCTATTTTGTTTTCACACAAATAATTTTAAATTAATTAAAGAAATTTATATTATTTTAATAATGTAAAATTGACATCATTTTTGAATTTTTGATATCAAAATTATCTTACGGTGAATTTTTGGAATTTTATGAAAACATTCAAATTTTGCTGAATAGTGAAAACATTGCGTTATTCTTTAAAACATGATTTCTATTTAAATAATTATATATTTTATATAAATATATAATAAGTCAAAATAGGTATGTAATACCTATATAATTCCAATTTAATTTATTGGAGTCATTTTATAAAATGATTATACATATATAAATTTATTGAACTTTTTTAATCTCTTTTACCCACCAACTAGGGATGTTAGCAAATTTGCATAAAACGTAATTTTACAACTTCTGTGAAATTAATTTTGATAAATCCAAGAGACACAATTGATATTAGTACATAAAATTTGATTCAATAATATGAAAATAATTTTTAGTGAATAGTAACTTTTGACTTTTATTTACCACGATTAAATGTAAGTAGGGTAATTAAAGGTAAAATGATATTATTAATAATCTTACCCATGTCATAATTTTATTGGATAAGTGTATTTTGACCCATATAAACATTATGAATAAAATATGATCATTTTGGTCAACATGGATAAGATTGGGACATGTATTATTATTTTATTTAAATTTAAAGAAGAGTTAATAATGTTAAATACATATTTTAATAACTAAACCATTTTTAATATAGGGTAATGAATTAGATAAATGCAACCATAAATATTAATTATAAATCTAATAAGATTTCATACATCATTTAATTTTATTTATAATATTTATAAATTAAATAATTAAATATATTTATTAAACAATGATGATGCAGAAATTACTATATTAATGAAATATTAAAATAATTTTTATTAAAATTATAAAAAAACTAAATTGAGACTTTTTATGACATACACAAATTTTATAGGTGAATATGTCATGTTACAGTTGATTTAATGTATTTATTTTGAAGTAATCAACTTTTTATCACATTCCCAAAAACCAAATACTAAATAGTGTCAAAATTGTCATCAACAACTTTTTATAAAAATTACAATATTATTAAATGATATAATAATCATAAAAAATAATGTTCAACCGAATGACTTATATAATGATATAAATTTCATTAATTAACCCTTTGAGGTTTTCTTTGTTTTTTATAGTAATTTTATTAACAATTAATTATAATAATACAAGAAGACATTATAAAAGTAAAACTATTTAACAAAGAGTTAAATATGAAAATAGGGTTAATATGGTGACCTAAACTTGTCTAAAACATATATGTTGTGATAATTTAGACCCATACCCATCATATCATCGAAATAAAATAATTTTGATACATTAAAAACTGAAAAATATTATATAATAAAATAATATTTCAATATTTCCTAATGTGACTCTCACCTCTCTTATAAATGGGCAATTCCCCTTCTCATAGAATAACACATCCAAAGCCATTTGTCTCAGCCAAAACCATCTCAAATCTCTTACCAACATCCCTCGATTCAACCTAGATGCCTTCCCTTGAGAAGAATGCCATCATATGGATCCATTTTGATCAAACCGAATGAAATCACTCAAAGAATAGTTAATTATTTTATCACCTCTTTCAAATTTCATTTCATATTCCACTTTATCTGTCATTGTTATTTACATAACAAAATAATAACTCTAGTACCATATACATACTATTATGTTATTATAAAAATTTTACATCCATATTCAATATCATATTCATCCTATGAATGATAGTATCACCATGCGTGTGTACGTACGGCTTATCGTCTCCACGTCGTGGTGTAAATTGTTATTCAACACTATGTTATGTGGAAGGATATAATGATGAGTAATATGTATATAAATAATGTAAATAACATTATAATTTCCCTTTATAATTAAAATACCATCCAATTATACACCTTTTAATTGTTGAGTAAATGGTATCATTGCTCAATGTACATACGACTTACCGTCTCCACGACGCGATTAGATTCATTTCCACGTTCACCATTCAAAGATGATTATAAAACAATATATTATTAATAAGTAAGTAATATATGATATTATAATGATAATGTATATATATATAAATTTAATTACATTTATCTTATTCACTTACTTTGGTTCAGTACGATTTGAAGACTGAATCAACGTTTAAGCGTATGTATGGCCTACAATCTCCATAAATAGTGTTTTCCATTTCATATATCTATCTATTATACATATTTATATTCAAAATATATATGATATATAAATCATGTTTTATATTTAGGATGTGTTTAAGTCATGATCTAAACGATACAATCATGAATAAAAAATTAAAACATGTACGATAAATAAAGCAATTATTACACAAAATGTTAATTTAACATGGAAAACATTATCAAATGGGTAGTATAAAGCCATAAATGAATCATGTATTATATAATAAATATTAATATTGTTCTGGGATAATTTAATAACATTCTATGGTCAATATAAAAGAAGTTAATCATACACTCGACCAACGTAAAGTGCAAGGTTAGGGTTAATTCCCCAATCTCATTATTATTCGACATTGTTTATCTGTAATTATTTTCTGGGAAATATTTATTATCCATGTCCATTTTCTATAAAAGGAATTTCAAAATTATTATTTTAAGTTAATCATTGACTAAAAAACATTTTAAATGTTAAAAATATTTATTCATCTAAATCTTTCTCATTAATGTCTACATTTCCAAAATGATTTTAAGGATTTATTTATATGGAAATGATTATTTTAAAATTTTAATTCCCATCATAATTTTCTAAGTGGTTTGGTACACATTGATTAAAAAAATTGTTTTAAATGACTTCCTTTATAAATGTACGAATATTAAATGATTTCATAAAAATGTATATTTCTCTCAAAATGTTTTACTGATCATTTTCAACTATATCAGCATTCTTTACAAGATATTATTCATTGTTAAGGTTGATTTATTATACTACAATAATCCATATTGTATTGAAAGAGTTATTATATGTTTGTTTGTGGATTTGCTATTTTTATACCTTTCATGGTTTATGGTTGATGTATTGGCATTTCATAATCTAGTTTTAGTACAAATGTTTAGGTTATGCTGCATCATTTTCATATGAGTAATGCAATCGACTTAGTAAGTGATGGGTGGAGTAGTCTATAGCTCCTCGATGCATCGGTAGGTATTATGATACAAATTAGTGTCTTATCATAAGGCCTTGACAAATATTTAATTTGTAGTTTTTCCAAGAGGCCTTGACTATGAGGTAATGAAGTTCGGCATTATGTATTCCCTCATTATGAAACTAATTATCAATTGTGATCATTCGACCAGTAGAATATCCATGTGCACGTGTATATAGAAATGTTTGATTTATTTTATCTATATTATGCTCATGTTTGTGCTGAAAATATTGTTTTTTATTAAACGTCTTCCCTTAAATGTTTATAGCTTCCACTAAATTATTTACCCTTACTGAGCGTCTAAGATCACCCATTTATTATGTTTTATTTTCCTAGGATTCTAAGAAATGTATTTTGATTGATTTGAAATGTTAATCTATGGGAATACTGGTGTTCTCAAAGGATTATTTATGGTGTGTTTTATGTTCAAATGTGTATGTAATGTTCATGTATGTAATATATTTCCCCAAACTGCTAAACAAATCGGTTCTTCAATAAATTATTCCTTGTAATCATGAAAATGTATTAAAATAATGAACTAGCTCTAAGCTTCTTGGATCGGGGCGTTAAACTTTCACTTGATGGTGACACCCTGTGTGAAGGTGTTCAAATTGATGAAAATGTTCGTATCAACGGTTTTTTTGTTGGGTGAGATTCATAGGCCGACATAGTAATGATGATGTAGACTAACCATGATGCATGGTTAGGTAAGTATGTGGGAGATGTGATATAATAAGATAAAGGTTGATTTATGAGAGGCTATTGGTTTGATTTGTGTGGTAGACCGTTGTGTTTAGGTTTTTAGCTATCTGGGTCCCATTAGAAGAATTCATCTGGTGTTGTGGAAGTACTTCCACCTGAATCCTTGGTTCATGGAAACCTTATGATTTTCTCATGGAGCAGTGGTGAGACATGTTTATAAATCACACGCGATTAGTGGTGTTTATGTTTGGATGATATGTGTTTGTTTTGGGAGTCTAAAATCCTTGATTGGTCATGGTGTCCCATAGATCAAAATCTAAAATGGATAAGTTGGTGGTGGTTTTCATTGAACACTTCATAGAATACATCAATTTTTCACAATCCTACTAATATATTGATATCACCATAAATATATCCAGAATAAATTACTTTACAATAAGAGATATGAAGGAGATTGGGTGGATCAGGGGCATAATATTGCTTATGTGTATGTAAAATGTATATGTGGAGCTTTATAATGGCTTTTACACACCCGATGGATTTGATTGAGGCTCTAATGATGGATCGATTGTCAACAAAGACCATGGGATCCATTCATGGATGTAGAAAACATGAACTATGTGACATTCATTATCTGGTTTTTCAAAAATGATATATGGACATGTCTATGTTTTGGAGTTCATCTTGTGCACGAGTTTAAGAATCAATGGTTGGAATCCCTCATAAATATAAATGGCAATGACACTCTGAAGGTGGGGTGTGATAACTAAATCTTGGATGGGGGGATGAGAAGTTTGAGTTGACATAGTTACACTGGGATTCAAATGAGGGACATGTGTCGTACATGTTAGATTCTTTAGATAGGCTATGTGGGCCTTGGATGTGTTGAATGGTGAGAAAACTCTTTGCTTAATGATTACGGTGGTTCCGAGTAAATCATGTTATGTCTATGCTAGTGTCATAGAAGGGTGTGATTGGATATGAAAAAAGGTTTTGTATAGAGCGATAGTCTCCTATAACTCAAACTAAAATTCTGAGTTTGACTCATTTAATTTTTTATGGATTTGGATTGTCTTGATTTTGAGGATGCCTCTGCAAGGTTAAGTGGTGCTACGGAAAGGGCGAATCCCAATTATGGTTTTGAGGGAGATAATTCCATAATGATGGAATTCTACTAGAATTTAGGGAATGGCCTCAATGGGTGTGTGGGATGGTAATGATAGGGTTCAAGTCAGCATTCATCGTGGGATGGTCAGAAAGTGGTATCATACCATTAGTGGAAGGTAGGTGTTTTATAGAAGCCAGTAGGGTGTCTTATAACCTAAGATAGTAAACCTAAATGTATGTGGTTAGGGTGACCCACCTCTGGGTTCTTATTGTGTTGTTAAGTTCCTTTTTGTAATTAATATTTTACTTGAGTGAGGTCGATATGATCTTAGTCCTTGAATGGATATTATGAGAATTTCCACCTTAATGGTTTCAATGGTGTGGTTAGATGTCAATTTAGGGTAATTCACCTATGTATGTTTGGGAATAGTGAGTTAGAACATGTATGGTGATGTGAATGTCGAGTTGATATTGGGGTGATCATTCCTTGATAGTGTTGAATTGTCAAAAGTTGGGAACTGTGGTTGAAATAACCATTCATTTTCTTTTGTTAGATATTGATAATTTTCATCATTATAGTTGGGGAAAATGGAGGAAAATAATTCCAAGTGATTTGGTTTTTGAGTTTTGTGGAGGATCTAAATGAGTGGTGTCAATTAGTTCCTTCATGATGACTTCATGTTGTGTGTGATGTTTCTGAGTGTTGAGAGTCAGGATATATTGTCTATGTATTCTTTGTGATGTAATACTGGTTGGTTGTGGTTGAATTTGATTCATCCATTATGATTTTTCTGTTTGTGTTGTAATAATAGTGGGGAGGACATCTGGGGAAAGTCTACTCCCTCGATCCTTGTTTTGTAGGTATTATGATATGCAACCAGAAAAGTTGAAGATGTGGATGGATATGCCATCCTAGTCGAATGACCTTTAGTTACATAATCATTGTGATGTTGGGAAGACCCGCTTTGGATAATCCATTATAAAGTGGGGAGGTTGTAATATCGTGGATTTTATTAATGTATGATTTAGTTTATGTTTTGGTTTTTCCAATTTTTTTCTATATAACTGTATCCCCATGTTTATGTCAAGGCTCGGGGGTATTTCAGGGATTCAAGACATGAATGCAGAATAAAAGGGAGTTATTGGGAATGTTTCATGGTTTACGAATCGTTAGTGTAATACGTGTAGGAATCTCTGGTAATTGTGTAGTCATGGAAAGAAGCTTCTGAACTGTTGGTGCACTATTAGGAAATCCGCACCGAATCCCCATGGAAACTTCAAAATGGGTGTTTTTTGGATAGTGTATCACGAACAATTTTTTCATAGTTTAAAAAACCATGATGGTAAACCATGTTCCCATATTTATTTAGAAAATTTCATAAATTTCATCCTAGTATTTAAAACCCCAACTCAGTATTCAACTCCATTCCAACTCATCCAACCATAGTGAAATGATTGGATGATCAAAGTATCCCATGGGTGGTACTCCTTCAATTCCAAGAAATTGGAGCACCATTGGTTGTGGATCGATGCCCCTGGGCAGATATTTAAGGGGTGATTGAATCCAGATCCAAGGGAATGATTAGAGTGCTCACATAGCTGAATTTTAGGTTTCATATCTGAAGTTATTATCCTATTGTTTTATTTTATATTTGTGCATGGATGTTTGTGATCATGTTTTCTCCTTCTGGTTCTATTGGTTTTGTTGGAGTGATTGAAATAAAGTGGGGCCTAAGTGAGAAATTTAATCCCTTGTGATCCTTGTGGTATGTGTGGAGGATTATTTGACCATTCTAGGGTCACCCATGGGGTGTTCCAGCATTTCCACACCTAGAGAGTGGTATGGTTAAGTGATGGGTTGCTCAGTGATAATGTGAATCCCATATAGATATGTTTAAATGATTGATTATGTTTTAAATTTAATGATAATATAGATGCCTAGGGTGATAAGGAATAGGGATTGTTTTTCATGACAGGAAAATAAGAAAATGTGGTCAAATGGGATTATGTCAATTATTTAACAAAATTAGTTTAGAAATACCAATCAAGATTACTGAATATTAAATGGTGAACTTATAATTGGATTATGGAATAAGAAATGTGGAGTATGTCTACTAGATTTAATAATATAATGGATTAATATGTTGAATGGGTTAATACTTACGAATTTTGGTACACTTAAATGTTGAATGTAATAAGTGGATGTGTTATGAGATATGTGAAATGTACAAGAAATACATAAGTTGGTAAATTCTTTGGAAATGATAAATGGGTAAATGGGTAAATGTATGGTCATGGATGAATTTTATTTAGGAATATGGGTTATTGAATACACTTATGGGGTTAAGGAATAGGAATGATAATTTGGCTAAATGGATATGAATTGTAAATGGTAAATGTATTAATGTGTTAGGGCATAGTATCAATTAACATGTTTTCTGTTATTTATTATGAGATCCAATTGAATTTTTTATACTTGTTTGTGTTATTGTATAATTATGGTGATTGTATAAATTTTCATTTAAACATGGATTGGTAGAGTGGGGTATTGACATGTGTTTATATGCACACTAGTTGAGTTTGACTGTGGATCTAAACTCCACCCCAAAAAAATGCATGGGTTAGGGATGTGGGAGAGGCTCTATTCCCATAATGGTTTCATTCCACCCTAAATGAGTATTTGAGGTGAGGATAATGTGTTGATGTGAAATGTGTATCCCTAGTTAGATAGAAACATGGTTTACTTCCCCTATGCATTATTAATGATTACCTTAGACCCGTGTGTAGATGATATGTATTCCTAATATAAAGAGCATGTGTTAAAATTGGATTAAGAAATGAAGATGGTATAAGAAATGAAATTGGAAAAAATGGTAGGAATTAATTAACTAAACCATGTTACTGAATGGTACTAAAACAGTACCTCATTTACTTACAATTTATTTTCTACTTGCATTCAATATCTCTTAGATGGTATATCTTGTAGAAAGCATTGGTGGTGGCCTTCTGAGTTTTCTACTCACACCCCACTCAGGCCGCCATTAGGTATCTGATTAGATATGTTAGTTGAAGGTCAGGAAAAAGGAATATTCAGTAATGTATGATGTTGAGTTGAGATTAATATGTTTATAGAGAAGGATCTGGACTTATATTCGGGACATGTTTGGGTATTTGGATGTTTTTATATTTATTGTAGTTATATTAACTTTTCACTGCTAGTACTCATGACATTTTTAATGTGGAATTATTGGTTTTACCTAGTTGGGAGATATTGGAATTGTGTGTTTATTACTTGCCTCATATTATTCAGGTATTTTTATTGTGTTTTCCTATGAATTACTCTTGTAAAGAGGGTATTGTCTCCCTAGATGACTCATTAGACCCTCGCTGCTAGTTGGAAACCTCTATCATATGGGGAGGTGAGATTTAGGTCATGTGACGACTCAACTCAGGGAACTAGTATAGTGGCATCTTTTTTGGGTACATTAAATCTCATTCTATCTTTTTAGAAGTATATTGTATTAACACTTTTACGATTTGGATTTTTCAAAAATGATTCTCTAAATGTCAATCACTATATTGAAAATATGATTTTTTTTAATCACAAGGATGAAAATTATTTAAGGTTGGGAGAATATAGATCCCAAAAATTATTAAATAAGGACAATATGTTTGATTTCATTTATGACATGAAAAACCAATCATGTAAAATAATATATCAACCCAATACGTTATGATATATTCATATTTAGGTAAATTCAATATCTGATATAGTATATATTTCACTCCATCATATTTTTACGGTGAAATACAATGAACTCCAAGTATATCTTATATTAAAAAAATATTCCTTAATCAATACAGAACACTAAGGTTATCTTTCATTACATGCAACAATTAATTTCAAATGATGGCTTTTGTTACATGAAAGAACACATCATATCAATCAATAATATAATATTAAAATGTAAGTATTTTATATAATTAGATGTAACCTAGCCATTAAATTGATTGTTATGACTATTATTAACCAATTTATGTATAAATATGGATGAATTAATCACTTTATAATTATTTATAAATTAATTTATTAACCAATTGAATATAAAGGGATTGTTTTACAAAAAATGTTTATGATGCACCAAAAGAGTATTAATCATAATAAATAAAATTATTTACTATTAGTCAAATATATTAAAGAAATATGTATATATTTTATATTCAATAAAATATTTATATCAATCAAATAATAGATTTTAAATGCATAATATAAGAATAAATCATGTTTTCTGCTTAAAAATTGTATTTTTCAAGGAATGCCATTTTTCCACCTTTTAATCGGACACCGATTATAAAACTAATTTTAGAAAATTTAATAAATGTTATACAAAAATATATAATATATTTTTAATATAAAAATTTAAAAATTATCATATGGTGTATTCTTTTTATTTTTCTGTGAAATTTATTTTTTTGAAAAATATTGAAAAATACTGAATTTTGATTTTAAACTGAAATTATTTCTAAATAATTTGCAATGATAAATTATATAATTAAATGAATATAAAGAATTATAAAACAAAATTTAATAAAATATTTAAATTTATTTATTTGGAATAATTTTATACAAATAAATTAAATATAACAACTTCGGGAACTTTTGAATAATTTCACATTAAAAACCAGCCTTCCAATCCCATATAAGGGAATAATATTAAATCAAATTTTGAAACTTCTGAGATTCTGAATTTTGAAAATTTATTCAATATTTGGAATTAGTATAATATATAATTTATTGGATGGTTAATATATTTTTAGAAAAATATTAGAGAATGAAATGAAAATAAAATATAATGAATAAGGTAAAATTTACTTTATTGAGTGGTTAAACATTAATCACAAGTGGCTAAATGACCTATAAAATTGTATAAAAAATATTTTATGTCCATAAATTGAGCATATAATCCAATTTCTATAATATATTTCAATTTTTAGGAACATTATATATGAGAGTCCTCCAAATAGTATTTAACTTTAGACATTTACAAAATGTCCCTCCTCTTACAATATAAGAATGCACTCTCCCACTCACTTCATCACTGAACTAAAGTCATTTTCCCACCCAATCCTTGAAAATAAAATCACCAATATCCTATCGCACAATTCAAGAATTGACCCTTTTCTTATAAATCTAATGAAAGAATTCATTTTCTATAAATTAAAAGGGGTTACCTGAAAAAGATGTATCGTTATTCAACTAGCACTTTATTTTAATTAAAAATACCATAACATATATTATTGTTATATCATTATAATATAATAATATTAATATCATAAATATAATTATATTTAAGAACCTGGTTTTTTCTATGAAAGACTTTGGAATATTCTTGATAATATTCCAGGGCAGCGCCTTCAGAGGGCGTGGGATTCCGAGCCCCGGAGTGGCCAGAATTAAATTCCCGGTGCGTTCACACTCGAAATGCCAAATAAATGTGATAACTCCTAAACGGTTCACCCAATCATGGATCCTAGTGTACGGATGGGTCCAGAATGGGGTGTTTACCCTAGGAACAGCATAAAACATGTCGGCGCGGGACGTTTGGACCCCTCGCCCGCTTATGGAATGTTAAATGGAGAAATTAATTAATTAATTTATTCGTTTAATGGTGAAACTTGAGTATCTTTTAAACAGTGGATCAGATTGGAAAACCAAGGGCACCATTGAGTTTGGAGCATTCCGTTTACCCTATGAGGGGTATAAGTTTTGCGAGCGCGTGCCGTTTGTGAAAAATGGCCCCTGGGGCGTGTTCGTAATTTAGCAGCCTCGGGTGCTAAGTTTAATAACATTTGAACGGGGCCTAGGAATATAATTATGAAACCACCGTTGTGCTCAAAACGAGGTTCTTAGCCTAGGGGAGGCTAAATCCCGACCCCGTCGGGAGTTCGGGTTTGGGGCTGTCGGGCAGGCGTTTATGTGATTTGTACTTAAACACCCCCACCCCCCTTCTTCTTCTTCTTCATCTTCCTCAAACCCTCCCCCTCCTTCACCTCCGGCGAGGTAGCTTCGGCGAGGCAAACTCTGGCGAGGCGCAGCGGTTCTGACGGTCCGCACATGAAGCGTCGGGCTACGCCCTTCGAGGTAGGAGTTATTTCGTTTTTGTTTTCAAATTCCCACAATATTTGAGACCAATTTATACTGTCGAATTGATGTCTGATCATCGATCAAAGAACGTAGATGGGTATTATATCTTCTAAGTTTTCTAACGCTCTTCTTGGATCGAAAATCTGAGTCTCGGGGTGCTCGGGGCAGTCCCGGGATGTTCCGGCCAAAATTTTTGTTTTCCGGCGGTTCCTGGCGGCGGACGGTGGTTCCGGGAAGGCGGCGCGGTAGCGGGAGCGGCGGAAGGCCGGCCGGCCATCCGGCCGGCTGGGCGGCACCGCGCCGGTGCGGGACGGCGCAAGCGGCCCGGTAGAGTGTGCCGGCCGTGGGCACCGGGGAGAGGAGGCGGCCGGGGTCGCAGGCGCGCGACCCCGCGGGGAGACAGAGACCCACATGACGCGGGTCTCCATGTGGACGCGACCGGTCGTGTCGGCCGGTCGGTGGAGGCGCCAGCGTGGCGCACGGGAGATGCATGCAGCGGGCCACAACGCGGCGGCCCGCAGGTTCGGTTAGGCCAGACCAAGGCAGCTGGGTCGCGGTCCCAGTGGGCCGGCCGGAGCGGGCTGGCCCGAGCAGTGCGCACCGGCCAGACCGGGCCGGTCCGGCCCGAAAGGTTCTCCCCTAATACCTTCAGACGCCTGTATCATTAGTTACGGACATCCGTTTTGCACGCCATCTGCGGCGACGTGGGCCTGACGTATAGGCGGAACTTTTGAGTTGGTTACAGAAATTTTTAATTCCTTAAATGAGGGGCCGCGGAGGCGCGACGTGTCTTTAAGTAGACGAGCGTTTTTTTTTTCGGGATTCCTGTTTTGGACGGCGCGGACGCGTCCGACGTCCATATTGAGCGCCATCAGTGGCGTTGGGACCCTGGCATCGAGGCGAAGCTTTTTAGGGTGGTTTTCAGGCATTGAGGCTAATGTTAAGGCACGATCCCCACAAGCCGTCTTTTGAGATGCGAGCAGCGTTTAGCGGATTTCGCATCGGACGTCCTTTCAGGGTGTGTGAGTAGTCGATGTTGGGTGTTTTTATGAGGGCATCGTGTTGGGGCATTCTACCCGCTATAATTCCGCACGATGGTGCGGGGCCAACGAGGGCTGTTTGGGCGTCGACAGTGATTTTCCATCATTATCACCGGGCAACCGTTTTGTACATGTGAATAGTCTATATTGTGTGATTTTTTGAGAGGATTACAACGGTGTGATCCATTCGTTGAGTTTCGGGACGGGGATGCAGGTCCCACGTGGCACAGCTCATGTGCTGTGCGCCAGAATGCACCTTTTTCTCCAGATATCTGTTGCACTCAAGTGAGTAGTGCTTTTGACGTGTTATCCCAAGGGCATCGCAATGGTGCGATGCGCCCAACTGTTTTCGGGGACGGGGCTCATGATCACAGGATGTCGTTCGGGTGTGAGGCGGTGTTGGTGACTTTTCTATCGGATATCTGTTGGAGGCGTGTAAGTAGTCTAACCCGCGTGTTTTTTCGCGAGGTTTACAACGGTGTGATCCGTTTGGCATTACGGAGCCTCTTGCACGATCTTATTAAAATTGGAAACATGGAAGGTGCTCCAGTGGTGGTTCTCCCTACCTTTTTTGTAGCGGACCCTTGGCGTGTGATCACACACTCTTGGGAGAGCGATAAATCATTCACAAGATGTGGTTGGTCGTGCCTGGGCCTTTGAGGTGGATTTGTTATGTCACGCCTTCACATTGACGTTGGGTGTCGTGTTCCCGATAGCCCTTGGGCTGGAGACGTGGTGTATTCTTGGAGTATACGAGAGCACTTGGAGGTACCTGTGGTTTGTACATGAGGCGTTCGTGTGCTTGGATGGGGTTGACATGGGGCCACACATCGTGTGGGTCCCATGTGCATGTCTTGTTCTACTTTGCATACCTTGACCTCTCGCGACGTAGAGGGTCCCTCTATGCTCGTTGTTTGACCAACAGGGTGTAGTTTTTCCCCTCGCTCTGTGCTCGTTTGTTGACCAGCAGGGTTGAGTGGTCTCCAACTAGTTTCGTTCTCGATGGATCAGCCATTAGTAGTGCTTGTGGCAACCCGTGATGGAACATGTGCTGAAACTATTTTGGGAGAGTTATCTGGAGTTGGGTGGTTGCGAGATACCCACTACGTGTTCGGTTGGCCAGTGGTGTACCCTCCAGTAGAGATGGCTAAACAGTTCTGAGTTTTACCCTCCAGCAAGACTGGGAAGTGGGTTGCTCGTCGACTTCTTCGGGTTTACCCTCCAGTAGGGATGGGCAGTGGGTTTCTCACTGACTTCTAGGGTTTACCCTCCATTAGAGACTGGGCAGTGGGTCACCCGATGCTATTAGGGTCTACCCTCTTGCAGAGACTGGGCAGTGGGTCACTAGAGGCACTCAGGGTCTACCCTCCAGTAGAGACTGGGAAGTGGGTCACCCAACGCACTTAGGGTCTACCCTCCGGCAGGGCTGGGTAGTGGGTCTCCCATTGTTTAGTTCCAGGTCTACCCACCAGCACGGCTAGGCAGTGGGTCGCCTGTCGACTTATTACAGGTCTACCCTCCAGCACGGTTGGCCAGTGGGTCGCCTGTCGTCTTATTCCAGGTCTACCCTCCAGCAGAGCTGGGCAGTGGGTCGTTTGATTATATATTATGGTTTACCCTCCAGCGGGGCTAGGAAGTGGGTCGCCTGATGATGTATTAGGGTTTACCCTCCAGCAGGGCTGGGTAGTGGATCACCCGATATTTGGTTATGGATTACCCTCTATCGGGGCTGGGCAGAGGGACACCTGTTGGCATTCCATACATAGTCCTTACTTATAGTCTAGTCTGTGGCATTCCTCCGTGACCACTGTAGCGGGACCCTTGGTTGTACGGGTCGGTGATGGAATGACATTGGCTTTGAGAATACCCCTCGACTGCGGGGCAGTGGTGAGTTGTGGTGGACATTCCCCCAGAACTCTCATGAACGAGGGGAAATTTCCCCACTGAGACGCATTTTGTGACATGATCTAAAACTGTGTGGGTGAGTCAGTGCCGCCCAAAGAGGATAGTGTCAAAGTACGGTGATTGAGGACCTTGGCTTGTAGTTTGGGGCTGACGTGCGGGATGCTGGGCATCGATGGAGTTTTCTTCTGAGACTATTGGTTACTCATTTCTTGGACTGAGTTACGGGATGGATATCCCCTTACGAGATTGTTTGGGCTTCTTGTAGAGCATACATATATATATGTATATACCTCGTACGAGTACCCACTCTTTGGGTTTTGGCTACTCTCCTTCCAGGAGAGGAGAAGACGCGCGTGGTATGGCACGTGCTTTCCGTGTCTAGCTTCTCATGGTTGGACGAGTCTACTCTCCTGCTATAGATAGAGAAGACTCGATGAGAAGTTCATCTTCTCACCGTTTCTAGATCCTTTTGTTTGGACGAGTCTACCTTCTTTCCTTTTGTTGGGTTGAGATGGACTCTATGATGTGTTGTTACTCTTTACTGCACCCTCGGTTGGACTCCTTTACTTTTCCTGTTCGCTCTACTGCTCACCCTTCGGTACCTCCATTGTTGCTCCCTCGAGCATTCAGGGTATCGTACTGAGTATTTTTATACTCACCCCTGCTTGGGCTTTGCCCGCACTTGGTGTGCCCTTGCAGACGACAGACAGGTTGGTCGTGACCTCAGTGGAGCATAGGAGTTCGGGAGCTTGGACCGCGTGTGGTGGTCGTTGACAGGTTCCAGGTGGGAGACCCGTCATCTGTTTCTTTTTGTTTAATTGTTTCCGGGTTGTGTCACTTTTTGGTTGGGCGTGTGTTTTGGCCCTTTTATTTTCAGTTTGTACTTTGTACTTGTAGTGGTCGATGCACTCTAGGGTTTATATATAGCAGTTGTTCTTTGTTTTTTACTCTGCACTTTTGCATTGAGTGTGCTGCGCGTGGGTGTGTACATGTACTTAGGCAAAGGCCTCCCCGAGTTATTGTGCCTTCGACGCTGTTCGCCAGCCCCTGGCCTATGGAGGCGGGCCTGGGGTAGTTTCGGCTCGAGCCCGGGTAGGGTTGGGTTGTGAAAAAGTGGTATCAAAGGTGGTTCGTTCCTTGGGGCATTGTGTAGATGTCCCTAAAAGATGAATTGGTTGGGATTTAGGGAAACAGTGTTAACATGTCTCGAGAGTGGCTCTCAGGCCAGGGAGTCCAGTGATGATGCAGCGGCCGACGTATCCATTCACTAGGACCTTGATAACCCGCTTGTCGACTCGTCATGCTGAGACACTTGTTTTAGGGAAATTGGTTTGTGCATAACATAGGATTGAGTCTTTGATTGTCCTTCATGAGTCAGCTCCCCATAATTATTGTTAATGTTATATACATATATTCTCATCTGACCGTGGCACTCCTTGATAATATTCAGGATGTATCCGCGAAGACAGCTAGCCCAAATATCAGTTTGGGTGTGTGACGATGACCTTGTGAGCTACGAGGCCACAGTCCAGGACCCATCATGCGAGCCCCTTTCTCCGGGTGGGCTGGTGGCATCACCCCCACCTGTTGAGCAGCAGGTAGTTTCAGTAGAGCAGGCTGAGCTTGAGCGCAAGTTGAGCGTGCTCCGTGAGTTCCAGCGGTAGAGATCGTTGAGGTTCATTAGTGAGAGAGACCCTCAGGTAGCAGTGGTTTGGCTCAAGGCAGTGGTTTTCCTTTTCAGGCTTGTGCAGACGCCGACAGATTAGAGAGTGGCTTTTGTAGCCAGCCTTTTTCGTGGATAAGCTTGGTGTAGGTGGATTCTCGTGACACAGCTTCATGACGAGTCGTCGCTTTCGTGGGGCGAAATTCGGTTGTTGTTCCGTGAGTAGTTTTCCCCACCTACTTGCGCTCCATTCTTATTCAGGAGTTCCTGCAGTTTCAGCCGAGAGGGATGATGGTGGTCGAGTACGCGGCTAGTTTTGCAGACCGTGCACGCTTTTACCCGGACTTGGCCCATGACGACAACTTCCGAGCGTGGAAGTTTGAGCAGGGTCTCCGCCGAGAGATTCTTGATGTCATAGTACCCTTGGGCATTTCCACATATTCCGGGGTGCTAGAGCAGGCACTGGTGACAAAGGGCTTCCTGTCATGTTTTGCAGTTGGTAGTGGCAGTGGGTGCGACGGAGCCAGGACGTCTGTCGTAGCTAGCAGGCGTTGGAGGACAGGACCTCAATGCAGTTGGCATTCCCACTTCCGGTTTCGGAGACGTGGTCATATACCAATATGGCGAAAAGGCACAGGGACTCAGCCAAGGATGCCCTACCGTGAGTGGATCTCGGGCCGTGGTCATACACCACAGTGGCGCCGGAGGGCACCAAGGCAGCCCAGAGAGCGCCGATGCTATGCTTGTGACGAGAGAGGTCACTTGGCACGAGACTGCCCGACCCGAGTTGCTGAGAGCTTCGGGCAGGCAGCAGGCGCACCACCACGGCAGAGGCAGTGCTGTGATCAGAGTAGTGTCCAGAAAGGTGGTGCTAGCAGAGGAGCGGGAGGAACTGGAGGTGGGGGACGACATTATGAGGTCTTCCCACCACCACTATTCTCCCCACGTCAGGCTCCAGGAGCTGATAGTTGGGACCCCGGACAGTCGCGAGCTTTAGATGTCTAAGATCCTGCAGAGCATGGGATGGTGAGAGGTACCCCTTGCGACTCTTCTACTTTTTGCAGTAGAATTGTTAGGTTCTTTGTGTGAAAGGATTTTCTCCCGGCTCCTTGTTTTAGGAGTTACCAGGGTGACATAGGGCTTCGGCGTAACCCTGTATTGGTAAGGAAAAAGGCGTGAGACCTTTTCCATTGGTCGATGATGTTGACTCTTTCGCTTCCAAGCGTGTAAGAGAGTCTTGATTGAGAGATATCGACTGTGAAATCTTTCATGACATGATATCCTTGGGTGTTTCATCATATGGATATTCTGAAGGAGGGAATCACTGGTCCATGTTCCAGGTGCGGGCGGTGATTCCAGTCGCGGTGTGCAACGTAGAGGTTTAACCGAGGAGGTGAGCTACCCCCCGAGAGCCTTCGGGCTGTATGAAACTGTGCAATGGGATGGCGAGGTTCCCTACTGCCTTGCCCTATCCCCAAAGTCTGGAGTGGGTGAACGACGTCGGCGAGGGCCGACCTAGCATGAACGGATCAATCCTTTGGTCCGTGTGCGGTGACGCAGAGCTGTTCATGGGTTCTTCTGGGTTTGAGAAAGCCAGCTGTGGGCTTAGTACCCTGTGTTGCTCCCTAGTTTTTCTTTTTGGGGACGAAAATATTGAAGTAGGGAATGATGTAAGAACCCAGTTTTTTGCTACGAAAGTCTTTTGAATATTCTTGATAAAATTCCAGGGCAGCGCCTTCAGGCGGCGTGCGATTCCGAGCCCCGGTGTGGCCGGAATTAAATTTCCGGTGCGTTCACACTGGAAACACCAAATAAATGTGATAACTCCAGAATGGTGCACCAGATCAGGGATCTGAGTGTATAGATGGGTCCGGAATGGGGTGTTTACCCTAGGAACAACATAAAACTTGTCGGTGTGGGATTTTTGGACCCTTCGCCCGCTTCTGGAATGTTAAACGGATAGATTAATGAATTAATTTATTCGTTTAATGGGGAAACTCGAGTATCATTTAAACGGTGGCTCGGATTGGAAAAATAAGGGAACCATTGAGTTCGGAACATCTCGTTTACCCTAGGAGGGGTATAGGTTTCGCGGGCGCGGGCCGTTTGTGAAAAATGGCCCCAGGGGCGTGTTCATAATTTGGCGGCCTCGGGCGCTAATTTTAATAACTTTTGAAAGGGGTCTTGGAATAAAATTCCAAGACCTCTGTTGCGCTCAGAGCATGTTTCTTATACTAGGGGAGGCGGAATCCCGACCCCGTCGGGAGTTCGGGTTCGGGGCTGTTGGGTGGGAGTTTAAGTGATTTGTACTTAAACACCCCCACCCCCCCCCCCTTCATCATCTTCTTCTTATTCCTCAAACCCTCCCCCATCCTTCACCTCCAGAGAGGCAGCTCCGGCGAGGTGAACTCCAGCGAGGCGCATCGGTTCCGACGGTCCTCACATGAAGCATCGGGCTACGCCCTTCGAGGTAGGAGTTATTTCGTTTTTGTTTTAAAATTCCTGCAATATTTGAGCCTAATTTTTACTATCTAATTGATGTCTGATCATAGATCGAATCACGTATATGTGTATTATATGTTCTAAGGTTTCCAACACTCTTCTCGAATCGAAAATCTGAGTCCCGGGGTGCCCGGGGCAGTCTCGGGATGTTCCGGCCATAATTTTGGTTTTCCGGCGGTTCCTGGCAGCGGACGGTGGTTCCTGGACGGCGGCACGGCAGCGGGCGTGGTGGAAAGCCGGCCGGCTGGGCAGCACCATGCCGGTGCGGGACAGCGCAGCCGGTCCGGCAGAGGGCGCCAGCCGTGGGCGCCGTCGAGAGGAAGCGGCCACGGTCGTAGGCGCGCGACCCAGCGGGGAGACAGAGACCCGCATGACACGGGTCTCCGCGTGGACGTGACCGGCCGTGTCAGACGGTCGGTGGAGGCGCCCGCGTGGCGTGCGGGCGAGGGAGGCAGCCGGCCATGGTGCGGCGGCCCGCAGGTTCGGCTGGGCCGGACCCAGGCGGCTAGGTCGCGGTCCCAGCAGCCCGGCCAGAGTGGGCTGGCCCGAGCAGGGCATACTGGCCAGACCGGGCCGATCCGGCCCGAAAGGTTCTCCCCTAATACCTTCGGACGCCCGTATCTTTAGCTACAGACGTCCGTTTTGCGCGCCGTCTACGGCGGAGCGGGCCTGACGTAGAGGCGGAACTTTTGAGATAGTTTCGGGAATTTTTAATTCCCCAAAAGAGGGTCCACGGAGGCGCGACGTGTCTTTAAGTAGACGAGCGTTTTTTCTGGGATTCCTGTTTTGGACGGCATGGACGCGTCCGACGTCCGTTTTGAGCGTTGTTAGTGGCGTTGGGATCCTGGCATCGAGGCGAAGCTTTCCTGTGTGGTTTTAGGCATTGAGTCCGATGTTGGGGCATGGGACCCATGTGTCGTCTTTTCAGCTGTGAGCAGCGTTTAGCTGATTTTGCATCGGACGTTCATTCAGGGAGTGCGAGCAGTTGATGTTGGGTGTTTTTCTGAGGGCATCGCGTTGGCGCAGTCTGCCCGCTGTAATTCCTCACGATGGTGCGGGGCCCGCGAGGGCCGTTTGGGAATCGACGGTGATTTTCCATCATTATCACCGGGCGACCGTTTTGGACAAGGGAATATTCCATCTTGTGTGCTTTTTCAAGAGTATCGCAACAGTGTGATCCGTTCGTTGAGTTTTGGGACCGGGATGCGGGTCCCCCATGGCACTGCTCATTTGCGCTGCGCCGGAATCCACCTTTTTCTGCGGATATCAATTTCACTCAAGGGATTAGTGCTTTTGACGTGTTATCCCGAGGGCATTGCAATGGTGCGATGCGCCCGACTATTTTCGGGGCCAGGGCTCGGGATCACGGGACGCCGTTCAGGCGTGAGGCGGTGTTGGTGGATTTTCCGTCGGATATCCATTGAAGGTGTGTAATTAGTCTAACCTGCATGTTTTTCCATGAGGTTTACAACTATGTGATCCGTTTGGCTATACAGAGCCTCTTGCGCGATCTTATTAAAAGTGGAAGCATGGAAGGTGCTCCAGTGGTGGTTCGCACTACCTTGTTTGTAGCAGACCCTTGGAGTGTGATCGCACACTCTTGGTAGAGCGATAAATGATTCACAAGATGTGGTTGGTCATGCCTGGGCCCTTGAGGTGGAGTTATTATGTCACGCCTTCGCGTTGACGTTGGGTGCCGTGTGCACGATAGCCCTTGGGCTGGAGATGTGGTATACTCTGGAAGTATACGAGAGCGCTTGGAGGTATTTGTGGTTTTGACCTAATGAATTCATGCGCTTGGATGGGGTTGACTTGGGTCCATACGTCGTGTGGGTCCCATGTGTGTGTTGTGTTCTACTTTGCGTACATTAACCTCTCACGACGTAGAGGGTCCCTCTGTGCTCAGTGTTTGACCAGCAGGGTGGAGTTTTTCCCCTGGCTCTGTGCTCGTTTTTTGACCAGCATGGTTGAGTGGTCTCCCCCTGGTTTGGTTCTCGATAGATAGTCCAATAGCGGTGCTAGTGGCACCCCATGATGGAACATGCGCTGAAACTCTTTTGGGAGAGTTGTTCTGGAGTTGGGTGGTTGCGTGATACCCACTCCGTGTTCGGTTGGCCAGTGGTGTACCCTACAGTAGAGATGGATAGAGCAGTTCTGAGTTTTACCATCCAGCGAGACTGGGTAGTGGGTTGCTCATCGACCTCTTCGGGTTTACCCTCCATCAGGGTTGTGCAGTGGGTTTATCACTGACTTCTAGGGATTACCCTCCAGCAGAGACTGGGTAGTGGGTCACTTGATGCTATTAGGGTCTACCCTCCAGCAAAGACTGGGCAGTGGGTCACCCGACGCACTTAGGGTCTACCCTCCAGCAGCGCTGGGCAGTGGGTCGCCCGTCTTTTAGTTCCAGGTCTACCCTCCAGCACGGCTGGGCAGTGGGTCTCCTGTCGACTTATTCCAGGTTTACCCTCCAGCACGGCTGGGCAGTGGGTCGCCTGTGGACATATTCTAGGTCTACCCTCCATCGGGGCTGGGCAGTGGGTCTCCTAATGATGTATTATGGTTTACCCTCCAACGGGGCTGGGTAGTGGGTCGCCTGATGATGTATTAGGGTTTACCATCTAGCAGGTCTAGCATGTGGGTCACCCGATATTTGGTTATGGATTACCCTCTCGCGGGCTTGGACAGTGGGACACTTGTTGGCATTCCAGACATAGTCCTTACTACTAGGCTAGTCTGTGGAATTCCTCCGTGACCACTGGAGCAGGACCCTTTGTTGTACGGGTCAGTGATAGAACAACTATGGCTTTGAGAATACCTCTCGACTGCGATGCAGTGGCGAGATGTGGTTGACGTTCCCCCAGAACTCTCTCGAACTAGGGGCAATTTCCCCATCGAGATGTGTTCTTGTGATGCAATCTAAAACCGTGGGGCGAGTCAGTGCCGCCCAAAGCGGATAGTGTCAAAGTGCGGTGACTGAGCCCCATGGATTTTTGTTCAGGGCAGACGTGCGGGATGCTGGGCAGCGATGGAGTTTTCTTCTGGGACTATTAGCTACTCTTTTCTTAGGCTGAGTTACGGGATGGAGAACCCCTTACGAACATGTTCGGGCTTCTTGTAGAGCATATATATATGTATATACCTCGTATGAGTACCCACACCTTGGGTTTTGGCTACTCTCCTTCCAGGAGAGGAAAAGACGCGCGGGGTATGCCACATACTTTCCGTGACTAGCTTCTCATGGTTGGATGAGTCTACTCTCCTGCTATAGGTAGCGAAGACTCGACGTGAAGTTCATATTCTCAACATTTCCAGCTCCTTCTGTCTGGATGAGTCTACCTTCTTTCTTTTTGTTGGGTTGAGCTGGACTCTCTGTTGTGCTGTTACTCTTTACTGCACCCTCAGTTGGACTCCTTTACTTTTCTTGTTCGCTTTACTGCTCACCCTTCGGTACCTCATTTGTTGCTCCATTTAGCCTTCAGGGTATCCTACTAAGTATTGTTATACTTACCCCTACTTAGTCTTTGCCCGCACTTGGTTTACCCTTGCAGACGACAGACAGGTTGTTCGTGACCTCAGTGGAGCATAGGAGTTCGGGAGCATGGACCGCGTGCGGTGGTCGTGGCCAGGTTCTAGGTGGGAGACCCGACAACTGTTTCTTTTTTTTACCTGTTGCCGGGTTGTGTCACTTTTTGGTTGGGCGCGTGTTTTGCCCCATTTCATTTCACTTTGAACATTGTACTTGTAGAGGTCGATGCACATTGTGGCTTATATATGGCAGTTGTTCTTTCTTTTTACTCTGCACTTTTTCTTTGAGTGTGCTGTGTGTGGGTGTGTACAGGTACTAAGGCAAAGGCCTCCCCGAGTTGTTGTGCCTACGGCGCTGGTCGCCAGCCCCTGGCCTTTGGAGGTGGGACTGGGGTAGTTGCGGCTCGAGCCCGTGTAGGTTCGGGTTGTGACATTATATTTTCCATATTATGTTTACTAACTTAACTTACTCAAACTTCCATCAAATAAGATATGAGTTAATCAATCTTGTTTCCAACAGACTACCACCTAACAAACTGATGTCGTTCATTCATCCATTTCCTCCCGTTATGGGTTGTAATAATGAATAATTTATTGATTTTATATGATATAAATGTTAATTTTGATTTATTTATGTATATATTTTTTATAATACATAACATCACGAATTAATTTTTTTTCTCCATACGATAACATCATTTTGTGCATATGTGGATTACCATCTCGTCAAAGTGATGTGATTCGTTCATGGATTTTATTGAATGTATTAAGGATATATTTATTAAAAATACATGAAATATATGGAATTAATTATATATGATAACTATAAAAAAATTACATCATTTACTTTTCATTGTTTTAATATGATAAGTTAAAGGGTACAACATTCATTCATACATATGGCTGATCATCTACATGAGTAGTGTTTTTTATTTACTATCTTACATTGTTTTCCTCTAGATGTGGTTTAGAGAAGTTGGTTTTCGTCTGGTCTTCGCTTCAAAAACATGTGTTTGGGACGGTATGGTTTTGCCATCAGTTCCAGGCTCGTGTGCTCATTCACAGGACCGCTAAATGACAAGGAGGAGAAGAAAGAGGTTGATGTTATTGTTTATGATAATGGGTAAGGGATATTATATGTAATATTGGTGTTGTTTGGCCTTAAATTTTGTACCAAGGTACTTTGAGAATCTTAAGTCGTGAAGTCATGTACGGTTTCTCACTTATTCCTCAAAAGTGTTTGAATAATTAAAAATTTAATTTCCTGTGAGTGTATTTCATTTATTATATGTACTCATTATGTATTTTTCAAAATAATTATATACATAATATATAAAATATTTTCAAAATAATTTAAATTCTATATGATATTAATTACTAAACTATTTAATAAAATCAAAAGTAAAAAACTGAAACATACTTGAAAAACTAGGCAATTAATACCTGAATTAGTGAAAATATTGTATGATTATTAACAAATAGGTAATAATATATTATATGAAGTTCATATATAAAATTATATGTTTTATTATGGTTTATTATGTTCTCATAACATTCATAAATCCATTATACATGTTTTTAATGGGTGTTCAACTTATATGGTATGTAAGGTAAGATATTTTTATCTCAATTTTTTATATCATTGAGATAAATGTCATATTCAACACCTACATCATTTTTCTTGTTTAAATACTATCCAATTTTATATATTGTATCATAAATTATTATTATTTCATTGTATTTAAATGTTTCATTTTATCATTGTTTCTTTTGTGGCATAAATTTAGTAGTTATAATAGTTTTAGGGGATGTTGTGTCTATCTCTTATATCTATTAGACTTATACCATATCTACCAGTCATTTTAATAAATGGTTTCTATAATTCATATGAAAGTATATTATGATTATTGTACTAAATATTATGTTGATTTAATTATCCAAGTCAGGATCTATCATTCATGGGTTTTATGGTTTCAAGGTTACTAATGTGTCAATGGATTTTTTTTTAGAATTTTCCTTCATTTTGATGATTGTTAAGTTTTAAAAAAATAACATTTTATGAGGTGTATATAGTTCTACATTAAAATTATAAGTCATTAATATCTCTTTTCACATTATATCCTAAGTTATAATTTGAATTTATTCCATCATTGGGCATATGATTTATATTTTTTAAATTGTTATGGTACAATTTGTAATGTTTACTAATTATTTTCCCCAGGAATTTTTTAACGGTATATTAATGGTATTTCAATTTATCAAAATCATAAACCCTTATTTATTAATATCGTAAACTAGGGATATTTTGTATAGATTTATAAATTATTAATTTATTGTTTGAATATTGATTATTTTGAACTAGGATATTATTGAAATTCACTTACTTTTCTAATATTTTAATGTATTTAAATTACTCTTATAATATTAACATTCCTATATCAATTAGACATTAAATTTATAATAAATATCAATAATATTTATCAGGAATATGATGATTTAAAAAATTTAATTCCATTTTACATAATGGTATATAATCTTCATGTTATTTATTTAATTGGGGATATACTGATAAATCTATATCTTTTACTCAATTTTGATATTTAATGATAGAGAACCATGATCAGTAATTTTATTTATTATTAAATATATGATGACTGTTTTGAACATATAATATATGGGTTGGGGAGTAGTTAATTCAATATCGTCATTGCATCAATTGTATCATGGGACAATTTAGTGTATTAAAAAATACATTACATTTTTTCCGTTGAATGCTATAACTATTTTATGAATAGGTCCTAACATTAACTATCGTGAGGATAAATATTAATAGTTCAGATGTGTTTCTACCCATACACATAACCTATCTTGATGAAATATCTTAAGATTAAAAATCATGAGGATATATCATGAAAGAAACTATATCAATGATATGTATTGATATATAAAATGTAAAATATTATTCATTGCATAATTATTTTTATTCCTAGTGATTATTTGATTACATATAATAAACATGGTCATGTTTTAAGATCATTTGATTCTTTATATATAATTACATGATAATATTTTATTCCCCCCATATTGGTTTTGCTCTATCCCAATATTCAATGTCATGTTTTTATGTTATTTACCATTCCATGTAGATTATGTTTATTGATTCCTTATATCATCGTTCATAATTAACTATCACTTAGAATATTAGATCACACATATTTCGATTCATTGACCAATGATTTTAGGATGTGTCCTAATATAGATATAAAAGGATATGAATTGTGGTAATAATGTTATTTTCAAAAAAAATATTTTGTTTTAACTAGAGTATTCCATTTTATTTTAAGAATCATTTAAGTATCTTGTTTAGAAAGACTAAAACTCACATCAATACTTAGGGGTTACAATAATTTTAATCATTACAATGTAATAAAGTAAGGTAATTTCATTGGGTTTAGGGTTCAGGGCATTATAGATTGTATTTTCTGCTTGAATAATGGGTTTCGGTCCCACCATTAATTAATGATGATCACTAAAAAGGGACCTGAGGTTATCTTGGGTTTGAATTAATTAATGATGGTTAAAAAAAAAGAATAGATTGACACATATTTATGGATAAAATCAATAGGGAAGCCATCACATCTTTAGGGGATGGTAATTATACATTATGCCCCCAATAAATGAATCATCTGAATTTCCATCCATTCAATTCAATTATATGCCTCTATTATAAAAACAAATTTACTATTGATGAAAATATTTTATCATGATCTAATATGTAGTAATTTAAAAAACACCTCATCCTCCACACTAAATCTGATAGATGTCCAGCATGTTCTATTAGGATCATTAACATTAATTCATACTCTCCCAAAAAAAATCATCCCAAAAAAATTCCCCTTCACATTGGGGTAGTTCCACTATGCAGAAAAGATTTGGTGTAAGAGACTCTCCTAATTCTACATTATGATTCCACTAAAAATATATAATCACAAAACTGAATGGTATTTCATCCACTATAGTTTGGAGAACCTCTGTTACAAGTATGTTTACGAAAATTAAAATTTCCACTATTGGCTACACTAACCGTTTAGAAACACATAAAACCGCAAGTACCTCCACAGACACCAATATAGTGTATATTATTCCAAAATGGGTATTTTGTATTACAATATTCCAAAACATTTTCTTCAACCCCAGATCACCTTTGGAAATCCTTTTATCTGAACCTGAACTACAAAACTACCAAATAATGTTTTGGAATGGCTCATTCCTTTACATTAGATACAAATAAGATAATACTTTCCACAAGAATAAAATCAATTTTGAAAAATAATTACAATAACAAAACACAAAACCCCCTAGATCTACCTCTCAAAAATTATCCTCATTATTTTTAAAACACAACTAGAAAATATGAAATATGAAACCTCAAATACAATGGATTAAAAAATAATGTGTTGAAACGATAGAAAAAATATACAATATTCAAAATAGATCTATATATTAAGAACAAATCCATTAGGTGTAGCCATATATAAAACCATCAAATACACTATTTCTAATTATGACACAGCCCAATGTAAAAAAACCTCCAAAAATATAAAATATGATGAAAATATGAAATCTTTTTTGGACATCAAAAAATATTTGTTACTTTTATTCATTAAAATATACATAGTTAGTGACATATGATTAATAGAGATGATAGTGATGATTTTAGGAAACATTAATTGTATCATAAAAATTATCATGAAATATACGAAATGCTAATTGATACACCACCTTTACAAGATGTCTTCATGCCTGAAAAATACTAAGAATATTATGAGAATGATAGAATATTATACTAAAAAGCAACTAAAAATGTTCAGTTAAAACCTTTAAGAATACATGATATCGAAACTAATATTCTAGAGGCATTATCCTCTTAATTGAAAAAAATATTTTTATATACTTTTTCATCATTAATTATCGCATAATTAGTCTATACATTCTTGACCATGTTATATATCATAATTAGTCTATGATCAAATAACTATCCTACCTATTTCAAACACAATGATGATCTCCATAGTGGATAAGAAAACACATTTATTGAATCAATTCTAATATAATAGGGATACATATTATTATAGGTAAACACATTCAAGGGATAATTAATCTCCAGAGATGACCAATCTCTAGAATAAATGTATATAAAATGATATCTAGTGTTCAAATTCACCAAAAGGTCTGACCATCCATATATGTATGAAATATATTGTTGTGGCATGGATGAAATCCATAATCATGTTAAACACGTCCCCTGAAATATAAGGACAAATGAGCATCATTATTAGATAAGATTGTTCTAGAAAACCCCATGAGGATTCACTATCACATACATATACCCATTAACTATGTAATCCATAAAACATAACCCAATAAATCCAAACAATGTTCCAGATTCATATTATAATCCACGATTACCTAAATAAAAACATATACACACTGATCATGGAGAAATATATTTATGAATTCAATTGATATATCCTCACACTACCACTCAATAACATCCAATAGATGTGGAAAATATTGAGGGACATGATTCACTATCATCATTCATTGGTTGTCTAGAAATTGTGACATAAAATCCACCACTAACATCTTCTACCTTAGAAAGTAAAATTATATCCACAAGTAATGATAGATCATTAAAATATTTGGATGTAAATTGATGGTAGATATATAAAAAATATGAAGATTAACCTCAATAATCTCGATCATAAGTAATAAAATCCCACTATATAACACTAAATCCTAATCATTCTAAACAATATGTAGGGTTATCTCTATAAAGAATACAATCATCATGGTCCTCTACCATGATATTTGAAAACAATAATCCCTTAACATATTTTAATAAGGATTATAGCATTGTAATTTGATATAGAAAACCTATAGCACTTATTTCATCCATAACAAGATGCAATTCCCCAATACCTTCAATGAATCCTCAAAATCATGATCATTTTTCCATATGACATAATACTCAGCATATCAAAAAAAAATGTTTTCATTACACTACATTATAAGATATCATAAAGAATTAATCTTTTTGAAAAAACAACCACCTTCAATGTAACATATTCAAATGTTATAAGGAAAATATATGCAATAATATTTTATAATCCTTGAAGCCTTTATATTTTTCACAATTAATGTAATGTCAATGTAGATTTATAGAAAAAACTACCTCTATCAATAGAAGATCATGCATGGAATATTAATTCTCATGAGGGGTAATGACATAGTGTGATATTAAATATCTACACATTATTACATCAATATGAAAACTAAACTACATAATACATGATAATCAATCATTCTTCAAGAAAAAATATTCCATAATTGATGATAAGTTTCTTCATTACGTTATCAAAATTTATCAAACAATGATTATTATATAAGGATGGATCTATCATTTTCAATGATATTAAAAGGTTTTTTGTAACATATAAATATAACATGAACATCATATAATGTATAGAATTAACTATGTTACTATAATATAATATGACAACTATGAGTCATTCCTAGGAAAAAAGTACATCAATAATCAAAGAATACATCGTTAATCCTTACTAAAACACTACACACATATAAATATACACCTCCAAGATCTATTGTTTATATAAGGATAAAATTATAGACAGATGATGGTGACCAATTATTTAGAGAACACTCATAAGATTCTCATCATGGTCCTTCTATAACATTGAGAACATAATGATCTCATCAAATAATAAAATTATAATTAATCCTAAAAATTTAATAACAATAAATTCTATAGTTCCACGAACAATGTATCAAATTTTTTTCACCGAATGATATAAAAAAATTAATGTTCAAATAATGACATACAATTACATTCCTTATGATATATTCTTTATTCATCCTTATCTCATGATACCCAGAACAAATGTCAATTTTGAGAAACAACTTCACTCTACCAAACCAATAATGTGATCAATTTATCAATGAAAGAAGGTAATTGTTCTTAATCATAACCATACATCTATGTGACATCCCCATCATAATTCACCCATAAGTAACTAATATTGGTTGTCTACATATCCTCAAAAAATCCTCCTTTTATTACAAAGGCGGTCAAAAAGGAGTGAGGGTCTATGAGGGCATAGTGGTGATACTATACCCCCATATAATAGTAATAATAGTGATAGATAATAGGAAAACAAGTTTACAAAATAGAAATCAATAGAATAATAATAAAATATATAGTAATAAAAATCATTAATAAAATATAATCTACATTAAAAAAATTTTCATAAAAAATGTATTAACCAAATAAATATCATGTTATAAAATAGATCATCGTACCATGGTGTTTAAAAAAAGGGAATGTTCATGAGGAATATAAAAGAGTTCATATAAAAAATTATATAAAATAATTAAGTAAAAATGACCCATAATATAATTAATATTATCATGAGAATATTATCATTACTGTACACTTATAATACATACCAGAAGTAAATTCAAGCATCCGTAGAAGAATTAAACCTATGATCTTAGTGGAATCTATGAAATCTATCTAGATACCAAATGGTGGATTGAATAGGGTGTGAGGCATACCCAATAGGACACCATCAATTATTTTTATACCTAATCAATTCAGTTATATAATCTATTGTATTATTCATTTATATCTATAATAATTTTGTAAATAATAATGCAAGACAACACAACAAATTTGTAAATACAATGTCAAGTACCTTATAAATGATGAATAATTGTATAGATGGGTAAAAATCCAGATATGTTATATTCCTAGTGTATCAAGATTCAATCCTATGGGGGAAATTACCCAAGTCCATAGTCCATTGGATTCCTCCAACAAACCATAGCTCTCATATATAGAAAACATAGTACAATGTAGGCCTATATGAGTCGGGAACTCAAGTTCCATTGAAAGGAATGATCATTGAGTCTGAGGAGAATCTCATTTTCGACTTGTTAAATTCATTTTTGTAGCCCAAGGAGTATGTATGATGTTGAACAACTAATCTAGATACAAGGTAATAATTCAAGGAATTTAATTTATATGAATTTTTAGTTCCATAATGTGATCTTTGTTCCTTATAAAAATATCAAACTTTCAAATATTTTATATAATATATCAAGAAGACATGTTAGTGTAGAATCATTTTTAATAATTTAATCCATCACATGAATTTCATTAAATCAGTTGATTCCACGTTATAATAGGAGGTCCATATTAATTACCATTCCACATCAGCAACCATTTATATTAAAGGAAAATTCCGAGAGATTGTCCATCCCGTTTCAAAATTCTAAATTAAAAAATTCCATTAACCCAATCATTTATAAATAAAAGGCTCCATATTAGATAATCATCCTTTAATGATCAATTTTTCTTTGTACACATATTTCAACCGTGGGTTGAAGGATAAACACATCCAAATTCATGGAATAGGCATAAAAATTCAAATGAACCAACATCACTAGTGGTCAGTGTTCAGATTTGAGAACCCCATAGTTTTATAAAGTAAAAAAATGAATATAAAAACTTTCAATACAACAACTTATTTATGTTATTACTCATTTCAGAATCCACTATGTGAATCTCATTTATTGGAAAATACATTGAAATATATCATCATCATGACCATAATAGAAAAGTTATATATGTCCTACCATAGATTGGTATTAGACTCTTGATATGTAATCATTCTTTAGAGCATGAATGATTTGATTAAATGAAGAATTAGGCCAATACCATAAAAATATGTAATATTTGTTTGTAATGACTTAAAATTCAATCTAGATATATTACCAAGTAAATGAATAAATATTATTTTAGATATTACTAATATGATTCCAATATTAAAAATTATACTAGTTTTTTTAGATTATATGAGTTAGTTGTCTTCAAGACCAGTGAAGTGGTAGATTCATCTAATGAGAGGGAGTGTGATGTTGTCTTTTGGAGTAATAATAATTTTATATAAGTTGATTGATTGTATATTTTCCCAATTTAATAGGATTACAACATTAGGTAGAATGGTTGGCTAAACAAAGTTACAATCATGCAACTTCAATGGCAACAAGGGGGAAACTCTCACACATCATAACACATAGTTTAGGAACCATGTCCATACAATACAGACTCTCTATCCTTGAGAAATCTATACTCATATTAGAGGAGAATATTGTTTCATATGTATAATATGATGGTAGTTTTTCACATGTACATGCATACTCCATTTCATGGATTTTCAAACTATGATCCTCCTTTACAGGGAATAATGGTTGAGTTTTTTGCATACTTATAAGCATGTACAACCAATGATGATCTTATTATTTCTCAATAAATTATTTTTATGGGATCCATATAAGCCCAAAATTCACCTAAAACATTCCTTTAAATCTTACATATTATTTTAGTGTGAATTGAAATAGGTGAAAACAATATTTTGTTGAAAAAACCCTCTCGAAATGTCGATATCTGACATCATTCCCTCCATTAAAACAATAATCCTTAAGATTCCCTTTTGAGATCAGTATGGCATAAAAAAGAAATAATTTTGGCCACAATGACTATATTTTGGCCTTTCATTCCAATATGTCATCTTGTACGTGGTTTTGTTAACATGACACATACACAATACTAACTAGCCAACCTAAGAGATAATTCACTCTCTTATTAGAAAATGAACTATCCAATTAATGTGAAAACATCCAAATTAGATTAATTAGGCTTCATTATATGATACATGTATGAATAATTATGGTGATGCTTTAAAAAATAGAATATGTCAGGCCTGGATCTATTCTTCAGAGGTAATTGAAACTAATAAACTACCATCCCGACTCTCCCCAATATCATGATAGCCCTAAAACTTCTAGGTATACACTTCCATTGAAACTAAATATATTTATGCCTCATTATAAGCGATTATAAAATGGGAACCCAATATCCAATCTAAATCCCTAGAATATAGTAGAGAAAATTAGTATATGATATCGCCAACATTGCCCAGTAGCCATAAGATTCATGAGATGTTGTACCTCCTTTGATATCTCCTAAATAAGATGATGTCCCATTAACACTACTTATGGTACCTCCAACCTAATGAAGAATCAATTGACTATTAAACCACATAGGGACTCATAAATATTTTTCTCTATAGTTATATCATCTTTTATTACAATTAAATATAGTGAGTGGTAGTGTAAGATATTTTATTTTTCCCGGTATATCTCTCATTGTGATTATTTTTAACATTTGTTTTGATTTTTTTCCTCTTCATTAAACATATTTTTCATGTTTCATCCTTGAAAATGGTCATTTGAATAAATGTAGTATTCGGTTGTGAGGAGATGTCATATATCTCTACATGTGGAGAGATTTTTTGGGGAAATGTTTTTAGGTATAAGGATGCATATATATTTAAAATAATGGTGTCTGGGTAAATTTGGTAAGTGTTTCATGGGTTCTGGTATCATGGGAAGAATTATATTTGCATATGGTAGTTTATAAAGAAAATGGGATGACAACTCATCTTCAGAACATCTACATGCATTATAAATAGATTACACATAGTGTGATTTTTAGTTTGTTTTAATAAAATAAACTAAGATGAAGGTTGATTCATGTATCATATTAAAAATATTTACATAATGGGTAACAGTAATACACATCATGTAATTCCATGGACTAAAATTGTAATGTTTTCTATGGCTTAATTTATATTCAAATTAAATGCATCCTTTTTTCCCACCCCTTGAGAAACATCTAGGATATTTTTTGGATTCCATCCTTCGTTCAAGTTGTTTGGATATTGCCTTTGATTCCTAGAAAGTAGATTTTGTTATAGTTTCTCACTTTTCCCCTATTTTCTCCAACCATATTGTAAAAATAATTTTACAATGTTCAATCTAGGTTTTCATCAAGATAAACACTGATATATTAACCTTTTATGATCATCCACAAATTCTTCCTCACGGGAGTGTGTAGTTGGAAATGTTGTAGGATCATAAGTTAATTGTAGGGTTATAAATAATAAACCTATGTTTTGATAGTTCACATGTGTGTAAAATATTGCGATTTCACCAATTGAAATGATCCTATTAAAATTATTTAATAAATGTGATTATTCTTTTGAGTCATTGGATGTCGAATGGATTTTGACTTGGCACATGGATACTCATTGTGTGAGCGAAAAAATAATATAATTGAATTGGTTAATGAATTATAGTGTGTGTAGTATGATACGAAACCTTATTTGATTTCATGATACAAAATACATATGTTGTGGATTATTTATTATTGATCTAACTATTAATCCAATATCACAAAAATAAAACTGGGATATAAAAGATAATTTGTAACTATCATAAATTATTGTTCATATTTAATATGGGATATTGTCATATCCATGATATATGGCAGGACTTCTGTTCCATTGTGAAATTATTTAATAGGAGGTTTTCCCATTAAAATTCACACTTATATGATTTAATAAAGATATGGAGTAAGATCGTCCATGTCCCATGCTATAATCCTTATAGTGACTAGGATCTGACATGTTCCATGAATTAATTCTTATAGGGATTTGACTCAGATACTATAATGCTTATATGGATTTTACTTTGATTGTTGTGACTGCACCATGGTTTTATAGTATTGTCAGCCATGGTGGTAAGTAATGCTTCATTATATTCAATCATGGCATAAAATCTTTTTGTTTTATCATTGATATATATTTTTGTATTGAATGGTTATTAGATCAAGATCATTGACATTCTCATCAGGATTCAATATAGGTAGTTATGGGATTTTACTACATGAGGTATTTATTAATGAAAATTACCATTACATTAATTCATAATATTCATTTCAGAATAGATTGTTCATAAATGATGATGTTGATCAACAAAGTGATAATAAAACCCTATTCAGTATATAATTGGGTACCTAAAAAGATTATGTGGATGCAGGTTTGGAAAGGGTGTAAATGACATTGTTTTTTATTTTTTTCATGGTGAATGGGATGGAGTTTAGAGGAGGGACCAACATTAGGGTTAGTACTGGGATATTTTGATACACTTTTTTGAGTCTTATATTATTTTTATAGTATTTTTACATCATGACATGTAGTTACATTCCAACATGTAATTGCATTATTCCTATTATTATTTATTGATTTTTCTCTTGGATTTTGGTATAGATTTCTTTCTTACATATAATTTTATTTCATTCATTTATATATGTTATTTTTAATGTGATGACACTTAATAATATGGGATATAGTCTCCCTAGAATACCTTTCACATTTCCACTACTATTAAATATCATTTAGAGTATGGGGAGGAATTCATGTGGCCTTAAAACCAACCATTTTATTCCACGTAAAAGAAAGACATATTGGGTGATATTACAAAGATATATAAAAAAATCAAGTTTTATTTTCTACTTATATAGTGTCTTAGAAATGATACAAGGGGACTATGACATGTCGGGACACGGTAATGTTATTATACATGAATCATGAAAACCCGTGTGTTGGGGAAAATTTGAGTTTACAATGATTGGATTATTGTTCATATTGTTTTAATATTATATTCGATATTATTTCTCCATTGATGATTCACATGTCTATGTGAGGGAATTTTAATATTATGCTTTTTATTCTCTACATTTGGGTGCATGGCCCAATATGGGATGAGATGAGTATGAATGCCTAAAAATTTGGGCATTGTGACATATATTGTCATCCATTGTTCATGATAGGGGCATAATTATATACTTGTAATATATTTCATGTGTTAATTAGGTTATTTGATATTTTTTACACATGATAAATGAAATTAATTAAATATTTTATTCTAAAACACTTATAATATATATTTAGAGAGACCATGAGTTAATGCATCTCTATTTTAATCACATATTGATGATGATATTGTTCCTAGCCATGGCTCTACAGTGTGTGTTTGTCTGTAGAGATAACTACTCTTCCTTATCATCTTACTAAGCATTTTGATAGTGGAAATTATCATGTACCTACCACAAATGAACTAGAGAATCCTACAGTACTTGTGGATCATATAGATGATTATCTTTATGAAATATTTTATAGGGTCTTGTTATGAATGGAAAAAATGACTATTCATATCAGGAATTTGTTGTCTGAGGTGGAAACAGAGTTTTAGATATAGCATCTAATTATGTATACTATTGAAGGAGGATCCCATGTAACCATGTTTTGGATTAAGAGAGTACAAAAATTATTTAGTCAGCTTGAGACATCTGCAGAAATATTGGATAACAATGAACCGTATATGCTTCGTGAAAAAAATAAAGTATTGTTCAATTTTTTTAAAGGATTATAGGAATCTAGAAGAGGTATAATGGATGGAAACCAATATTATGTTTCTGGGATATCTATATCCTAAGATGTTGAGGGTTTAAAATCCAATTGACTTCATGCAACTAACACAAGAGGTAAAGTCAGTGTTAGACAATAAAGGATTTTTCGACAACCTACAAAACTTTATGCTATCTTAAGCTACTTATGATATCTCCAAGGATATATGTTTTAGGATGGTCCTCATTATGATATTATCCAGCACGTATATTTCGCATATGATCTGTTTTATGGACATGTGAACTATAGACTCATCACGGATGAAAATTTGAGAGAGGTCCTAGGAAGAAAATAATATTTTTCATCACTACAAAAAGGGAAATTTTCATCAGGAATAAAAAAGTTCCACATTGATAGTTTCTACCATTTTATTAGTGCGTAGAGCTGTTAGGGTAGGGGAAATCCATATATTGACCCTGTTATTTTCTGAATCTATTAGTGTGGATGGTTTTGATACAATTATTCATAGTTTCCTTACCCAACATTAATGTTTCGTACATTTGGATATCTAGGACATATTTAGAGTCTATGTATGAATGTTCATAAATAGACCAGGGGATGAGGATTAGGATAAACACCTTAATCGGGCCGGCAATTAGCTACCCCTTAGTAGGTTGGTCACTCAAGTTCCAGTGGTCATTCTGGTTGAACTATTATAAGTGGTGCCTCGGTTCATGAGAATTAGTACCATAAATGTGAGATGGCTTAGGTTAGTCCAGATGGAAACCATTGAAGAAGGAAATATCAACTACATGTTTCGAATACTACTCTAACTATGGTGGATGAAGGACTACCCACCATTAGAGGTATGATTCCAATATCATCTATCTTATGTTGTGATTTGTTTGAGACAAGAACATCACATTGTTTTCTCTCTATTTTTTAAAAATACTTTCGGTTGTTTGTGGAAGTATGTAATTATGATTTGACCATCGACACGTATTTGGTAGCATAGTTAGTGATTATGAAATATTACATGGTGTGTAAAATAGTTGTTGTTGGTCACCATTTCTTTGGGGAAGAATTCATGTATGAAATGAAATGATTTGATTTGATTGTTGGTATGTATTTGATACTTCTATACCAAGACTATATCTGATATTATTAGAAGATAGTTTCTATAATATTTCAATAAGTAGTTACATATTATCACCAAGAAGAGGGGGTTCATTAGGCTAGTCTTACAGGGATAAATTACTGTTAATTATATTTTATGAGGGATCAGATCATCATTCTTAGTATATATTACGTTACCAAGAAATATTATTAATTTCCACTAGTATAAGAATGTTTTTATCTTGTTTCCATGATGATTTATGTATATTACTACCTGATGAACATACTAAGTTCACGTTCAAGATAATATCTGGGGAAGAGATAGTTTTTTTCTCACCTTTTTTAGTGGAACGAGATGACCATTAAGAGTTGAATGTTTAGATTGATGATCATGAATATAAAGTCATCATAACTCCTAAAATTTCTTCTTGGGGTTCTCTAATTCTAATCTACATAAAGGTTCATTTTCATTTTCACTTATGTGTGGACTATTGAATGCTGAACAAGATGATGTACTAGTACCAATATCCATTTCGACACATTGATGATCTTTTTGATAAGTTGAGTGGTGTTAAGATATTCAAATATATTGATATTTTATTAGGTTTCCATTAGATAAGTCTAAGTCCGTCCAACATACATGGTACTACATTTAGTACCATGTATATATTTTGTAAATTTATATTGATTCAATCTTGGATAACCAAAGTACTGGTGTTATTCATGGCCTTGATTAATATGATATTTCATCCTTACCTAGATCTATTTTTGGTGGTTTTTTGACAATATCTTAGAGTAATATCATTCTATAATTGATCATTCTTTAAAACAAGACATTGATATGATTACATTGAATGAGAATCAGTATTATGCCACGCTAACAAATGCAGATTCTAGATTATAAAAGGCCACTTATTGGGCCATGTCATCTTAGATGTTTGTGTATTTTGTGTACCTAGAGAAAGTTATAGCTGAGGGATCATGGAAACAACCAAATAGCGACTTCATGATTTGTATATTTTTATGGATATAAGGTTATATTATGCACTTTAAACATGTCTTCACCCATTTGAAAACACATATATCTTGGATGAATAAGAATGTGGTGAAGTAGGAATGGTATGATTCATGTGAGAGATATTTTAAGGAGATAAATGGCATGATGAAATTATCAGTTATCATCACAATACCTATGTTGGTTAAATAATATATCATTTACCATGTTTCATTTAGAGTTAGACATTGATTAGTTTCAATGTATAAGTATTCTGGGATTTCTTATTACTCTAGGATGCTAAGATCACATGACATGAATTACCCGACACATGATCTTGAGTATGTAGTAGTGGTAAATTCCCAGAGAGTTTAGATATATTATCTCAAATGTGATAGGTTTTTTCGATATAAATATCATAAGAGATTCTGGTACATATTTTCTCGGTGAGATTTGAATATTAGAATGAGGTGGGTTCTATATATAGATTATGTTGACATCATTATGGAGTATTCATTATACAATGGAAATGTTGTTACTAATGAATTTTTTGGAAATACAAATATAGATTCATTCATTATGTCTAATAATGACTTTTGGGTGATGGAGCTCATTCTAGACATTCATCTAGATTTTTAAGATTCTACATTCTAAAGAGCTATGACTTGGACATTGATTATATTGAATCTTTTGGATAGAATTTAGACAATGTAGTATAATAATTCAGAGGGTGTAGATATGAGAGAAAATATATATAGTGGATTGACACCCTCGGGATGGTATCTTTTTTAGAGTAAATTATATTATTTTCAGTTGTTGGGTATGGGGTCCTATGGGCTTATGTGGGGAGATGATGAGGGTGTTTCATGCTTCTAGATGGATGGATAATCCTCGTTTGAAAAAAAATGTATTCTGATATTTTTAGATTGTTTTGGTGGAATGTAATGAAGAGATATCTATCTTGATTTGTGGATAGATTATTCAATTTTCAGCTGGTGGAAGCTGAGTATCATAAGACAGATGCGATTTTGTTTCCATTTCTAAACCCTGAGTGGAAATGTGATGATTAAAAAAATTGACTTTATGATAAGAATACCTTGGATAATCTATAAGAATGAATTTTTTTGGTGATTTTGGATCAAATGATGATGGTATTCCACATCATACCAAATAGGGAGATCATCATAATTAATGATATAAACATTCATTTCATTCATGATGTATTTTAGTTACACAATTTTTTTGGGAGAATCATTTCAGATAGGAATCCTTGTCTGAATTGGTGTTTCTTGATGGTTATTTTGAAGGACTTGGGATCACATGTTCTTTTGAGAAAAACCTATCATTCTTAGAATGATATTCAATTTATGTAGTGTATTCATATTTTTGAGATTATGTTATGAGGCTGTGATATTAATTTTAGTGGTTCATGGGAGTAAAATATGTCCTTCATTTTGTTTTCGTAATACTAATAACTTATAGGAATTGATCCAAAAGAAAAAATTGATGGATTTTTATGGAATGTCATGTCATCCACATATTTATTGGATATAGTCAGATGAGACAACACCTGTTGGGTCTAGTCTCATGGATGATATATCGAATAAAGATTATTTGATCGAACACTGAATAGTTACCATGTAGATCGGGAATAAATCATATGCAGACCATCGGATTCAACCTTTATAATTCGAGGTTGTTCATTATGTTTTACTTTTTGGGTCCCCTATAACGGGGAAACAATGTATCATGAAAAAGGAAAAGCTAATGCTTACCTTTTTCAGGTCAATTGAGATAGTGCGTGGGTTGGAAAAGTGGTATCACATTTATCACATCAGTAACACTATAGTACCATGTCCTTTATGTCCACATTTCAATGATATGAATATATCAATTAGACCATTCACTTGTTTTATATGTAGCATAAGAAAATATTTATCTTATTCTTCATTTGAGGAGTATCCGATATGGGTTGTGGATCATAGTTAAAAATATATTTTTGGGATGTACTATAACATTAAATTGAGTGTAGTGGAAGAATGGGTGATATACAGAAGAGAAAAGTTATATGGATTTAGATATTTGAACATAGAGTAATAAAATTTCATTGAGACCTCATGGTTATTCTTGGAGAGCCTCAGTGATATGTGAATACATAATGGGATGTTTTTTATGATCTCATGTTTTTCAATGTATGTAACTCTCTTAGTTTTCCATTAACTTCCATTTTTGGTGGGTTTTTCATTGTCTTTAAAAATAGTTTGTCGTGTTTCATCATGTATACATGTAATTTCAATTAACATAGTCATATATTGTGAAAAAACCTTGAGCTAATAAGAGAGGATCCACATGGAGGGATTTGTTGGAGAAATGACATAATGAATTGAGATGTATCATTATCTATTTTCATGTAGTTCAGGTAAATGGGTAATGTGATTCATGTTCTCATTGTATAATGAGAATATTTAATGTGGGATATGGTTGTTTATAAGAAATATTGGAAGAAACCCTATCAATTTATCATTTAAACACATGTGAATGAATTTCACTTCTTGTATTGTTTGATTTTTTTAACAAAATAATATGATGAAATAAGTTTTTTAGTATATTCCATATATAATATTTACATGTCACATAACTAAATTTCAAATCATGTATTTTCGTGGCCTATTATATTTAGGAATTCTATGTTGTTTTGTAGTCGTTGTAATTCAATAAAAATTCTCCTCTCGACAATAGGGCAACATCCAGATGAATTTGGAGTTACAACCTTCATTTCAAACATCCCAATAACAACATTCACCCATGATATGTTGGTGTTGTCAAATTATTCCCATCCCTACCTTTTTCCATAACCATTGCGGTGAAATAATTTGACACTCTGTTTTTTTGGCTTTGATCTTGAATAGTATTGATCTACTATCCAGATTGTGATAATCTGAACCATCTTACTTATTGTAATTATCAATTGTATGCATTTTCTAGATAATTAGTAAAATGAGGTGGGTCTCTAAATTAACCTTATAGACTAATAATTTATATGAATATGCAATATTGTGATTATTCTATCAAAATATGCACCTGAATAAATTAAATAATGATTGTGATTATTCCATGGAGTCCTATACTGTCAAATAGATTTTTACTCGGATTAAGGATACCCAACCATTGGTTGATTGGATAGTGAATATATTTAAATTTACTAATAGAATAATGCATTTTTATAATGATAGAATACATTAAGTGATGGTTGGATATGAAATCCCAATTATAAGGTTTATTTATTAACATTATTAATATTAATCAATTATGAGAGAAATTCATGATGTATATGAAAGAAAAATGGTAATTATCATAATCAACCATTGTGATTTGTGAACCCATTTTTTGATATCCATGGTTTATTGAAAGCCTTATGTTCCATGATGAAATGATTATACATCATGTTAGGCCATGTAAAATTCACATATATAATATTTAATGATAATATGGAGTGGAATATGCATATTCTCATCTTGTAATGCTTATTATGAGTAGGATCTACCCAGTTCCATGTTGTAATCTTTAGAGATGTTGGACCCACATTATGTAAATATTATAGGTATTTCACCCATATTTTTTTGAATATACGATGATATATGGTTTTGGTTTTCATCATCTTAATACATGATATGATATACAACCAAATGGAAATGACGAATGTAATTTTTCCATGGTTACATGGTTGTGGTTTTCATGGTTGTGAAACAAGCATAGAGATATTCTATAATGGATTTGTAGCATGGTGTGGTTGTATTTATTAATTATTGAATTAATTAAAACACATGTTTATAAGATTATTTCAAAGACTTTTTATCATTTTGGTTTGATTAGACACTATGATGTCAAACAAATAATTTATAAACACATCTTCTTCAGGCTGTTGTTTTGTGCGCATGCAGATTATGTAAATAGAGGTTTGGACAAGGGAAAATTACCATGTTGTTTATTTTTTTCATTCCATTTTTGATGGAGATCATATGTGGTATAGTGATAGGGTTGGGGATCTAGAAATTTGGAGAATTTATATAATTCTCATTCTCTCTTACAAGTATTTTTTCCAGAATGAAATTTGTAACATTATTGAACATAATTAAATTGTTCCTCGTTTTATTTATTCATTTTTCATATGAATTTTAATATTTTTTACAACATTTTCCATATATTTATTTCATTAATTTATATAGATTATTTCTACTATGACGACACATCATTCTAGTGATTTTTTATCCCCACAACATCTTTCACAACACTATGGCTAATCAGAAGCCACATTCATAGAGGAGGAACACTTCAGTTCATTAAACTATCGCTTCATGGCCATGTGAGATAGATCGGAATTTGTGGATGCTACAAGTAGGTTTTTCTCCCAAAAATAACTATAATCGAGTATAAATTCCATGAGAATGTCTTATAATACATGTATTTTATTCTATAACTATCCCTCAGTCTAAGGGTGATATGTTTTACTTAATAATAACTATAATCCCAAACCAATCTGTAACACATTCTAGATGAGAAGTGTGAATAAAGAATATCAATCTAATATGAATGTTCAGGGAACTCGATGATGACATATTATCTCTTGGCTATATATCCTTTTATTATCATCTAAATAAAAGGTATCTTTGATAGGTAAAAAGTATGCCACCATTTTCATCCAATATTTGATAACACATATTATGCCACATCCTCAGGGTGACCAAGGTAAAGCACCACAAAATCTCTAGTGACATTATATTATTTCCACATTAGTATGGGTTAATACTGTAAAAGTCCTTCTATTTGGTGGGGATTCACCATCACACGTTTATAGGTAAAAAACAAAGTGAAAATGCCATAAATTTTATATTTTCATCCCCAATCATGGGTATTTGTGGATTAATTCACATTATATCAGGGTAAGACTAAGATTTATGAGAAATTCAATTCATTTTAGTTGTCATTAAGCACCAAAAAATTCCTATTAATTCATAATAACTCAAATAGATCAATGTCCAAAGTAGGCGGTGGGTCCTCAAATAAAATTATTTCCCATAGAAAAAACCATTTAGAAACAGAATGTTTTTCCATCTTAACACTATCAATAATTTATTATACTAATGATAATAATGTTTGTATAGGCTTTTGAAGCCTCTCCATCACCTATAAATGTTTCTCCAAATACAAGACCATCAATCTCTATAAAAAATATCATTAAAAATCACTTTAATATGATTCTTTATTACTAGATATTGTTCCGCTATGGATCCTTTGACAGTAATATATTCAATTCCAATGTCATATGAAAATAGGTATTCAAACCATATTCATGGTGTGAGATTTAATTCACACAATGTAAATATTCATATTAATCATTTGTGGTCTATTTATACAATGAATTGTTCTGAAAAAAATTAATCCTCTAACAGTTAAATTTATGAGCCACTTCCTCCAACATGGTGTCATTTTTTGAGTAACTTTTCTCGTGAAGGGTCATCTAGAGAGGCCCATGTGGAAATAATCAATCACCCTATATCATAACAGATTCCATAACAAGAATTTATTCAATATAATAAAATATATCACCTTATATTAGTTATTAATGAATCAAGATCTCGGATGAATTCATCCATACTTTTGACCCCTGAAATTCATTCATTCAAATTTCATACTATAATAATTTGATTGCATTTTTAGACAACCATGGATGTGGTGAACCATGACATGAAACATATGATATAAAGAATTTGTAATAACCATCTTGAACCAATATAATCCATATTTCAAAGATGTTATATATCTAATAAGAGGATTTCATATGCCTCACCTTATATGGGTTAATGAGTTGATCTGATTTAGAGATAATTTTACCTAGTAAGTTAACTTTATCGATAAATAAGTAGCGATTTTTGATAATATCATTCATCCAATTATCCTTTAGTAAACTAAAAATGATGTCAATATGATTGGAATTATCATGTCAAGTATGATAGTACTCCAATATTTTCTCCACAAATAAAAACACCCACAAATTGAGATATGGGTGAAAATGTGATTCATCTTTTCCAAAAAAAACTCTCATCATATTGGTCAGACTAAATAGAAAGAAAATATATTCAATTATGAAATATCTACTATAGAATGTTTTACATTATATATTTGGATATGTTACATTCAAATAATGGTATCCTGAACTCAAATAAAGATGTGAGATCACAATTACTAGAATTATCATTTCAAAGAGTTAATGTTTATGAGGTATTAGATATAAGTTCTTAACATTTACAAAGTTCAATTGAAAGTAATATATTTATATACTAAGGGTCCCGTATACCCACTTGGAATTTTTTAACACATGGTGATGTACTGAGTTATATAGTACTATTATACTCCAAGTCCTCTATCTATCTCATGATAACCCAAAAGGTAGTACTGCCCATCCTATCAGGATGAATGGAAACTGGTTCTATATATAAAAAAACATCATTAGTAAAATATACATATCTCTTAAGATGTAAAAAATATAATCTATTAAAGAATAATTCGTTTAAAATATCCACTAATAGAGAAAAATATGTACATCAAGATCCCTAACAATAAAGAAAGAGACTAGAACTCTTGAATATCACTCAACCCAGCCCATCATGCTCTAACCTAGATCGACACTCCTGGACATAGGGTCACTCTTATGTTTATATTTACTTCCCTTTGGGGATGTGACTGACAACCACCAGTGATATGAATAAACATGATAATCATTAGAAATCAAATATTCCATCATAATATTGACATCGAACAATTTAATATCTAATATAATGAGTTTCCATATAAAATGATACATAACAAGCACTAGGGGAAATCCATTCACTATAGAATCATTTCTAGTTGGATACCCACTACGATATTGAGTGTATTCACCCCACATAATTACTAAATATAAATATTAATCTACTTAAATAATTAAACTCATATAATGTAATGTGGTTCTATTATGAAAAATAAATAAGATAATAATGTAAGTGATTCTATAATTGTTCATCTTGTAATATAAGGATCAATACTCCAATTCTCAGTTATCATTTCACTGCATATATCATGTGATATTTGTGGCCTTGAGATATAAAATGACTTCCCTGGGAAGACCCCCTCTAATGGAACTATAAATTAGGTATTTTTATAATTGGAGAAATTATTCTTTTTGATATTAACATAAATAAGTTATCAAAATCCCCACGTCATGGGGAGCCACTAATCAGACTATTGAAGTTAGATCCCACTTAGATCATATACCACTACATATTGGAATAATTTTCCAAAAAACAATGTGATGATTCCACATTCTTCCAGAAACTATCCACTCAATATAAGATCTACGAAACTATGGTCCCATAACAGCCTTATTTCCATATGGAAGATAGATCTGAGGGATACCTAGGAAGACACCCTAACTAATAATGCCTCCTGATGAATAATGAAAAATATATTTCACTACAAAATATGTATTTCGTCCCTTTTATGGTAATCAAATAACATATCCCACAAAATCATTATTCTAGTGTTATATTTAGTTAGGAGGGCCATGTTCATTGTTGAAATGATTTTTTTCAAATGAAAAACATTCACCTATGATTAGATGGAATACCAGATCCCATATATGAAAAATCTATGTATACAATTCTCATCTATAAGGATATGAGGAATGAAGTGAAGAAACACGATAAAATGTGAATAATAATTCATAATAGATAGAGTGCCCCTCTCTAGGTGTATAAACATTATAGATCAGACATTAATCAATGCATAAGGAAATAAATATTCATAAAATGATATATAGATATCCATCAATGAAAAAACATTATGAAGATCTACTTGGGCCAAAACATCAAACCAACCCTTTACTCACCCTCCAAGAATATAAATTTTAAGATTTATCCTCCTCTTTAGAAGTTCTTATATAAGGACAAATATTAATGTCATTTCAAATATCCATGACTCTATAACTTGGGATATTTTCTAACATAAAAAAATTAAATGATTTAGATTTCAAAATACATATGTCAACTCTTCTATTGTTGGGGATGTCTTCGTGGTTTCCACCAGGGTATGCATGATTTTTATAAAACACTCTCGAAACTATGAATCAATGACCATTTTAGGAATAATAGGAGGTTCTATATATTGAACTATATGATGAAACAATATTGGATCATGGCCCAACACCTATGGATCAGGGTCCTCACAACCATAGTGTAATAAGAACGAAGCCCATCTTGGGGGAATATCTCTAGAACTTCCAAGAAAATGCCTCAGAAAAGATTCAATAGAAGTATAGGTCACTAAAAAAAGAATAGGATATAAATATGGACACATTTAAAAGGATGAAACCTATATCAATCCTCTTTAATCCTATTATAAGTGATATAAATAACTGTAATGAAACACATGAGGCACTCCAAACAACCCATTAGTAAATTCATCTTGATGCCATATACTCTGTTTAACAAAAAGTGTTCTGATAAATGGAATCACGATTACATTTTATTGATGAAAACACCATTTATGTTCTAATTGACATCCCCATTTAACTTTCACCACATAATTTATTTTTCAATTAATTATAATGTTTATATGTATTTTCTATAAATATTAATATATAATTTTCTAGATTGATACGTTTCCATTATTAAGTTACAAATTCCAAATACTTAGAAGTTAATAATGGAACATAATATAAATGTATCAAAACATTTTCAATCATTATTAGAATTTAACAAGTCCCTTCATAATATCATGATTCGATATTACTGTATTGAAAATCTACAAAGGTACTAGATATAAAAAAACAATCTTCCTAATTGAAGCTATCAAATGCATTATCTATTGTAACCATTTTCACATATCTCAAATATATAATGATTAAATATATTATGGTATACCATCATTCTATGTGGTGAAACACCATTTAGTTTGAGTAAGAAATATTAATAACAATTTAATTATCTTCTTTCAAACATAAAAGGTTTTTAAAAATTACAATTTTCCCTTTCATTTAACTATAACATGATTTAGACAATAAAAACCTATATATAAAAATGGAATGAAATATGCCTGAAATAAAAAAACATTATTGACATTAATTATGTATTATAAAATACCACTTTTCCTTACTAAGACAAGGGTAATAGATAAAACATATTAATAACATTAATAAATTTCACCACTCCTATGTTTCACCTAATGGTGAAATAAACACAACAACAATAGGCATAATACAACAGAATAATTTTCACCCATGTAATTTTGGTTTTCCCTATATGTGGGTTTGCTACTCCAAGGAACAAGACCATTACAAATTTATGAAACACCAATAAATAATTTTATACTAACCCAAAATGTATGAAAATAATAAAAATGCTACAATAAAAAAAATTGACACCACAATCCTTGTAAACTATAATATTAGAAATATCATTTGGTGACATGAACTCATGAGTGCCTCCTTATATGTTAGAGGTGTCCGACTAGTACAAAGTGTTAATGATAGTTTTGGGGGGAGAATATACCTTCATGATAGAGTAAAACACTGTGATAGATACATACATATAATTATAAGTATGTTTAGAAATATATAATGATATCATCAATAATTTTAAATTGTAGCAGTACACCTTTATATAAAATAATCAAACTATTAAAAAAATGATAAAACCATATCTAATATGATATAAAAAATATTATTATGTCATTGTGATAGAAATAAATGGGATGTTCATGTGGAATAATGAAGGGTATAACATGATATGATATACAATAATTGAACAAGAAGTCATTATATATCACTAATAATGTAATGAGAATAGATGGAATCAAATGTTCTCGTACTCCATCCCAGAAAAAAATTCAAGAAACCAAAGTAGTTTATGCCGCTTGGTCCCAACATCCCTCTAAGATGACTTTTTGATTAATGTATGACAACATGAAAATGGGGTGAAGAAAACTTATTAGGCCACCACTAATGGTGTTCAATACAAATTCAATTAGTTCATATATGTTTTATCTATGTTTCGGTATATCAATCTTAATGTTTTTAAAGATATTATAAAACAACCCATTATCCAAATACATATTTTGAAAGGCCATATAAAAATGATGAATAACTATTTACAAGAGTAAATAATCATCTTGGGAATATACCATGTGTGTCATGTATAAGACATATGAGCATCGGGTCCTAAGGCCATTGAACATGTCAATTACTTCAAGTCCATGGAACTCATCTATGGAAAATAAGGAATAATATATAAATACAAGGGCTAGGAACCCAAGTCTCGTCATAAAGTTGTCCTCTTTTAGTTTTATGATAATGTCCAGTAATACTCAATGAATAATTGGTTAGATTCCATGGATAATGTCTCAGGTGGACCATAAATTTTATATCCATAGTAAAAATACAAGGAATCCAATTTAAATAAATCATCAGTTACATACCATGATGTTGATGCATTACTAGAGTATATATTATTGAAAATAAATTTAGAAAGTGATAATTTTTAGTATTATTATCTAATCTATTTTATAAATTACATTCATCACATTAATTTCATTAACTTAATTCACCTCTAGGTGATAAATAGAGGGTCATTCTATTTTCCATTCCACATCAATATTCATTGATAGGAAATCCATAAGACTTAATATTTTATCTCTCATTTCATAATTCTAATTTAACCCATTTCATTAGACCTTCTATTTATAAATTGAAACTATATTGATGTGTTCTTTATCCATTAAAACTATATTTTTCATCATATATGACTTCCACTCAGGGGTGTAAATCTAAACACAAAAAAAGGGGTGGAACAACCATATGCATTCAATTAAAACCACAATAAGGGATGGTCTGGGTTGAGGCCTAAAACATTTAAAATTGAATAAAGTGTAAATACAACATCAAATTTTTTTAAAACATTTAATTTAAGGTATATATAATTTTTTAAGAAACACAGTGATGTTCTAGCATTGTGTACTATATCTCATGCTATAAACATAACTACATTAAGGGAAAATTAATAAGAAAATACCATAGATTCATAGTGTCCACCTCATCAATTATCCTCCTTCAATTCACAATATAATTTAATAACATTATGAAATAGATAAATACCATGTAATTATGGATAATTATCTCATGCATATTTAGTATTTCATTCAATGAAATATCCAAAGATAGAAAGAAAAAGGATTTGAAGATCCTCCATATAAAAATCCATCATGATCAAATCCACTAGAATACAAAATTGGAATGATGTGACATGTATAATACTAGTAGATATGTAGAATAATCCAATTATATTGATAGGTTTGTATTGCTTATGTGAAATAATCTTGAAATAGAGAATTATATTATTAATATAAAGGATTGTAAAATGATAAATATTCCAAATTTAAAAGGGTTATCATATAATGTAGGCCAAATAGGGTGCCAAACATGTTTCGTAATTACCTAAGTGGAGAAACACATCACCTAGCCTATCACATGGTTTGGAAACCATGCATTGCATGACAGGCTCTTGGCATATGATCTAACCAGCCTTACAAGGTTAGTGGCATTGTTAAAAAAACATGCTCTCTTGTTTCGTTTAGTCGCTACATCACGACAATTGTTTTTAGACATGGAAATTCCAACAATATTAATCTTTATATGAAAATAATCCCTTCCATTATATTGACACATTTTTTAGAACCACTATTACTAATAACCAAATAATAACCTTGTGCCTCTTCCTAATTCTCCTAATACTAGAGTTCCAAGCTTAAAATAAGCCCCATATTCTCTATAATTATTCCTTAAACACTTAATAATATTTAATATAGAAAAAATATATTCATATAATAATTAAAATATTTTACCTCTCTAAAAAATAAGGTTCGTAAAACCATCACTTAATAAAATAACGCCTCCATGAGTTTCCCTTTAGTGGGTGGTAATGATTAATATAAGAACAATTATAGCCATTGATCATATACATCAACATATTTTTCCTAGGAGTCATCATTTACATGGTCATAGAAGAATAGAACACATATTAAATTTACTGACCTACCACAGTGAGACATCATTAACTGATAAAAAATATGAATTGGGTGCTCCTAAAAGTAAACATCAATATCATTCTCATCCCCATCAGCCTGAAAGACTTGATATGGTTATATATTATTATGGAAAATCACTAAAACATAGACAACATCATCCCTTGATAAAAACCACATAGAAAACTAAAATCAATGTAGAAATATAAAAAATCATTCCCATATTTGAAAACTAAAAAATCATGGTTTCATCTTCCCATTCCACTAAATTAAATAATTTATCTACCTAGGAGAAACATTCACATGAATATATTCTCTCACCTAAAAATTTAATGGTTTGAATTGATGATCAATATTTACTTTCTACTTATAAATATTTGTATCCATAGACTTATAATCCACTTTTACCTTATTTGATGTCTTTTATCTAGATGATTATCATGGGGTATGATGGAAGAACCAATAATATATGACATCATAATGTTCCCTATGTATTATTTCATAAAAAAATTATTATAATATAATATAGTATTATTTATATATTAATCCCAATAACCTTCAAAATCTGGAAAATATTCCTTGATCATATCCTCTAACACATGTATTGTATGTTTAGAGTAACCATCAGTCAGAGGGTAATGGGGTTTACATAGTAGTACTTATAAATCTATATCCTTCTACAACCCCTTCTACAACCATGGCCATAATATTGATTCTATATCTGATATGATAGTTTGAGGAAATCCATAAAGGAAAACTATCTCTCTACTATATTACCTTATTAAGTAGACCATTGAAAAAATATCTCCGATTAGTAACAACTGAAAACCCATTTTCATATTATCTATAATATCCTATACTATGTGTCATCATTTAGATGACCAGGGGAAATCTGTCACAAAATCCATAGTGGCATCATCCCATTTTCCACTTGGACTGGGTATTTATTTTAAATGTGAAACCTATTAATAGTTCTTTACTGTCACATAGTGGAAAGAAGAACACTATGTAAAAAAGCCTAATATTTATATTATTATCCCTGACCACTATTATTGGTGGCATTTGTCCTGAATCTTCTTGGTAAGATCATTATATTCAAAAATATTATTGTCATGACACTCTCATATCAATTTTTTCTATATTTTTTTAATCATATATACATTCCCATGATTGTGCATGACCTCATCCCTATCAAGGTACCATCCATGTGGTGTGCCCACACCTAAAATTCATATCTCTAGGACCTTTAACTTATGATAATTGTTTTTCTCATATTAAGTCTATCAATAAGTGAATAACTAAACAAATACAATGAATGTATAGAATTTACAAGACATACCCTCCCCTCTAAATAAATATCAGAAAAAATTTAATCAGTTGCCATTAAAAATTTCCTTACTAACCCACCTGTGTTTGAGTCTTCATACTCATATAATTTGATATTATGCTTCCTTTTCTAGGCATATAAGCAATCACAAATTAAAAAGTCAATTTTTATTCAGCCCATATTTTTAATATACTATTCAAATCAATCTATATTAATTTTTATTTAAGGATAATTCACAAATTTTATATAATTAATCATTATCCTAATAAATATTACATCAATAATGTAAATTTAAGAACCACTAGTTCTAGATCGTGGTCATGCCTTAGTAATATTTTCACAATATATCTCAACTAGTGAGACTCATCTCACACTAATGGATCCTCGTAAAATTGAATGTCTTTTTTATATATTCATGACACAACACAATTAAATAAATTGGATCTTCCTAAGTAATACTTAATTAGGATCAGTGTGGAAGTCAATAATTCAATGAAAACCTGAAATGCATTCTAACATTATTCATAACACAATAATTTGATGTCATTCATGGTAAATAATTTGGGCACTGCAAGAATGAGATAGAAATAATCTCAATAGAATCTATAATAACTACCCAGCTTTATACAAATATATAAGTCATCAGAAATCACTGTCTTCTCCATGTAATATATGGATCTCACAATCAATGGGACCATGAGTACTCTTAATTCAGAGATAATGTGACACGAGATGTTGCATTATCGATCATAATGTGGTATTTTTTGGGATTAACATACTGGTCACTAATCTCTTAGTGCACAGAAAAATGATATCAAGATGTTTAGTATGATCATGTAGAAAATGTGATTATACCAAGATTTCATCCATAAAGACTGATACATATGAATATAAATTTGTGTGTAAAACCAAATTCTCCAAATCCATAAAATTTTTTGGATCATTCCTAAGACCAAAGGGAATGACCAAATACTTCTAAATGACTTATCTACTATGGATGGTTGTGTGTGGAATATTTAAATGTCCAATGAACAATATATGGTACTCTCATTTCAATTTGACCATTGAGAATATGATCCATCATTAGAGAAGGTCAATGAGGAAGTTTGTATAAGGTAATGGAAAATAGTTCTTAGCCTTTAACTAGATCAATTTGATAGTAATACACAAAAATAATAAGAGTTTCATCTGAAATATTGGTGAAAAAGAGATAAAATAGATGATAATGTATTTTTTTTATATAAGTTCCTTTGTTTTGATGTATTCTAGTTGCCTCTTGAGCTCTTAGAAATCAGATGTACTGATATTTTATGTTGGAATACATATTGGTGTTTCTTCTAGAACTATATTAATAATATTATATACATATCTCACTATCTCGAGATAGAATAGAAAATTAAAAAGTAATACATCCATGAAATGATCCACTATATTTGGGAAACCAATATTTCATTATCCATGAAAACCTAAAAGATACAAGAATTGTGGTTTTCACTTTTAAAAGCCCATAATGCACTAGTAAAGCTCAAGTTTTTTGTACCTCCCATTCACTATTGTTCATATTTTAATAGTCATCAGGTGATGTAAATGATAGCCACCGGGGATAGAAATCATCATTTTCATGGTAACAAACTAACATGTCCATCATGAAAATGAGGTAAAATCCTATCATCTTATTGAAAATGAGTTTCAATATAAAATGATATATTCCATTCTTAAAGATAAATTCATTACATTGACATGCACATGATGATCAGATCTAAAAGGGGGTATCAAGAGTTATCACCCAATAATGTATAGAAACATATGACCAAGAATCTAGACAAGTTATATATATATATAAATTATTCGGAATGTTCTTTTCAAAATGAATCAAAAACTGGTCGAGCGTTTAGAGGATGATACGGTATATAGTAGAAGGATAAATGGTATTATCCTTGGATATCAGTAGAACTATTTAAATATGGATAGATCTACATTCATGTGATATATCCTGTCTACCTTGGACATGAATTCTATATTGTCTTAATAAATCTAATGTCTGGCTCCCTCAGCCACATCCACCACCTCATCCTGCACGAGTCTTTTGTGCTCAAACTCCTTTCCTGATGAGATGACAATGAACCCACTATTGAAGGTTGATATTGTGTTGATTCACTTCCATTAGATATACTTTTAAATATTTTAAATAACCTATACATATTCCCCATCATACAAAATGATATTCTCCCAATTGGATCTCTATCACACTATGGCCTTATACGAACCTAATTTCCACACTGATGATATATCAAATTTCATCACAAGTGCACAAACCAATTATTTCTAAATTACAACTGATGGTCAATTCAACATTTCCTACCACTATATTAAATTCTTATCTTTTAGTGTAATAAACTTCCATGGACCATACCTTGTTCCTATAAGATTAAACATTGTGATATGGGTCTCATTTACTCTCTCAGTGATGGTAATCAAACAAAACACATTCACCTAAGATTTAATAAAATACATGAACCTGTACTCAAAGAATATATCTCTAGAATACATGAATCGTTGTAGGGAATGATTATGATTATTACTCTCTATAATAGATGGATTTTTTAAGAATGTGTGTTTTTTCAAACTGCTGTTTTGAGAAAAAAGTTTACTTATTTATTTCTGATTCAAGTAACAGAGTAAAATCATATTTTCCCCTATAGGTTGACCTCGTATAATTTTTCTAACCACATAATTGGTATTATAATAGTGATTTTACTATAGGATTGGATTTTGGTGTAAATATTAGCCATTTTAATTCTCATGGATGAATTAATATTTATTATATTTTAATTTAAATATTAATTTATTCATAGAAGTTCATTTGTGGTTATTTTATGAATATAGTTTCATATTGAGAATTCATTTCCATCATTGACTCTGTAATACAAATTTTATACTAGGCAAGGCATAAAGTTGAGTAGGGTATTGGGGCTGGCCTGGACCCCTTTTTCATTTCATTTATTTTTCTTCTTTCCATTATTTTTTTTAATTTTCTAATTTTCTACTTTCTTCTCAAGCAATACCCTCTTGTGGAATCCCCATTAGCGTGGCCTAAGAGAGAAAAGATGGAGGCATAAATAGAAATATATAGGGTAAAAGAGAGGTATGGTTGTGGAGCCTTCGACATGCTATATTGAAATGCAGTGACTGTGGACCATGAAATCGATTGATGATTTAGTGGTTTTAACCAATATATAGGAATGTTTACACATTCGTAATATATCCATTTTAAATTTTTAGGATGTTTTTTTACCATTTGTTTTATTCTATTTGCCTCTTGTGGCCCGATTTGTTGTTATGGGGGGTGAAAATTGGTGTTTTGGTTGATCTAATGGTTTCCTGTTCAAGGAATATAGATACCATAGTGTCTAGTCTTGGGTGACATGCCGTGTATTATTCCCATTCAGAGAACATGATGTTTTAAGGAGTATACACCATGTATGGGGGATACACACTTTATATTGGTACATTTCCGTGTTTTCGAGTACCCGGTCATGTCTACCCATGTAGGGGTACACAATCGTCTGGAGTACATGGCCAGACCCTAAGTGGGTGAAACACTGTGTAGACATATAGTTATTGTCCAGTTAAATAGCTAACATAGTTGTGGGACATAGGCATGTCCCCCTTGTTGGGTATACTCCATGCACCCTCCTTACATTCTGTGTACTTAGGGCTTGTACAAGCCCATGTTATCAAAAGGTACATGACAGGTTGGGGCTATTTGAGTACACGATATGTACCCATGGGACACACCTTGTACAACCCTCTGTAACCCATTGATGATTTTTTGTATTTTATTTCCACAATGTCATTTTTTGACTTGATTGTAGTCCATTAAGAGTATTTTTCTACGTAGATCACGTTGGTGGAACCTGTGGAGAGTTCTGATGACTTCTAATGGGTGTTTTAGGGGATTTATCTAAACAAGAATGTTCTTGCTATAGTTATTTAACATTTGGTGTCTACTTGGAGTGATACTTGATGTAAATGATATGATGACTATTTAGACTCACCTAGTTGAGGCCTTTGATCTAATATGAACTATGAGCACACTCCTATGACGTTTTTCATTCACGGATGTTCCCTTTTTGAGACTTTCCCTTGTGGAAAATGAGGCCATGTGTCTAATGGCTTTTAAGGATCCCCTAAGTGTATCCATTTCTTACATACTGATCATGGGAGTCCCATATAGGACCATTTATTGAGTATTGTTTAGAGGATCCATCTTATATGATGTCTATATGGTTTGTCATTCGAGGATTATATACAGTATCCCCATTTACCTTACACCTATGGATCCGGAGAAGGATGCCTTTGGTTGTGTTTACCTGGAGGATCCTAAGTAGGAAACCTTTTAGTTTTTGACTTGGGGGACCCAGTGTGTTCCTATTTCCTGACCAAACAAAAGTTTTAAATCTAGTTTTTCTAGATATGGTGTTGGGTTTTCAACTAGATCTCGTGCTGAAATGGTATAGGAAAGCCACTATAGTGTTGGGTTGGGAATTCATTCCCCACTCACTCCTTTAATTATATCTTGAAATGTTTATTGAAGATGCAATTATGGGTACTAGAGGTGAAACCTACTTGGTGGATGATGAGAATGATTCGAGGCATCCATCATATTTTGGGATGCCCAGATGTTTTTCCTGGGATATGTATATATTTTTGGGATACACATATATTATTTCAAGGGAATCCAGCTTCTAAGCCAAGTTTTTTCTGTTGTTTCACTAGTATACCTAGAATTACATATTAGGACTTCGCTATTGTGTATATATATATATTTTGATATATATATATATAACATTGGGATGATCATAGGTGTTTCCTAGTATCCATATTTTGAGCCTTGCATGAAGCTTTTTCATTTTACCTTGCATTGCAAATGTTGTATTTAATTAAATATTAAATCCATAAAGGGATAATTATAAATCGGAGAACCATGTCCTCATGTTAAAAGGCCAAATATGTGATCATATGGCTATGGTACCTTATAATTTGGGTGAACCATGGATTCATATTAGAATCCCCTAGAAGGATTCAAAGAGGATTTTATGTTAAATCCATGGTAGAACCACATATTTAGTGGATGGGTTCATAGAGGATATACTTAAATTCAATGAAAACTATGGATCCATTGAGGACAGTCTTGGATGTTATCTAATATAATTTTTTAAATCCCCTAATTGATACAAGGTTTGTCGATGGAGGAATTCCTTGGATGGGCTCAGTGGGTTAATATATTTTACACCCAGAGTGTTATATGGATTCCTATTATAGGAATTACATTAATGGATTCATAAGATAGATATGATGATGATGATTAATCTATCCTCCAAATATGACCAAAATTATTATTCTGTTCCAGATCATTTATGATACTCAGGGTTGGGATGTTCAGACATTGATTTTCGAATACTGGTTTGATTCATGGACCGATTATCCATGTTAGTTGACTAGTGAAATTTACTAATTACGTTATATATCTTTTAAGGATTGACGTTCTGTATGTGGTATCATCATTTTAGTGATTGGAGGTGAGTATGGGTTTATCGATGTGTAGGATGGGTATCCAACTAAGGTGATGTTTCATGAATAAAGATATTTTCAACACTGTACAATGTAGGTATATGTCAATTTGGATTACATAGACATAGATTGACTTGGTGGTACCTGACATGAGTGGAAAAAAATCCATCTCAATGCCCCTACACATAATTTATTTTTGAGCAGGATTATGGACCTGATGTTCGACTGATGATGTAGTTTCATGTTTTTGATTCACATGCCAATGAATAATTATATCTATGTATATATATAAGCATGGGACTATACATGTATATGTATATAATTATATAAATTCATGGAGGTAGTTTCCCAATTTATTGGGAATAAGGACCTTGGGTTTGTCTGTGGTCTCATGTGGTGTTTTTTGTACCTTTTGGTTGTGCTTCGACAAGGCTGAGTAGGTTTATTTTTTAAATATTCTTAGCCACATTGTTAAATGATTCTTGTGAGGGTTTAATACTAATATTATTTCTCACCCTTGAATGTTCACCTCATTTTTTGGGTAGATATTAGGTCTGCTTCTCAGGTTATGCATGAGTTTCATGTAGGGTAGGACTGAGGCCCAAAGATGCATGATCGAGAAGATCTTCTTGTTTTGTTCTTATAGTCTTGATGGTGTAGTTAAATAGGGTCTGTATACTGGGCATGTGATATATGTCAGAGCTAGTATTAGATCCTTGAATGTTTACATTCAATTTATTTTTTAATCCTATATTTGTATAGTAAACCAATGGGTGACTAGTGTTTTATTGTGTGGCATAGCTATTTGGGATTTTATAGCACGTTATTTATTATTAAAACTTGTTCTATTTTAGTAGCTTACAACATATAAAATCTCTATACAATCCATTATGTATGATACATATTTTGTTAATTCTATTCGTTAACCATAATATGAACTAATAGTCTCCCCACTATCACCTCATAGGCACTCTATACTAGTTGGCAGGCACTGGAATATGGGGAGGCACACATAAGGGTTAGTGTCTCATTGGCTCAGAGCACCAGTTTAGTGGCATCCATGTTATTATGTTACATAGTGGTATCATAGGATATTTATTTTCCTAGAATTTATTATTTTTGATATGGTATACTTGATTCATATGAATGTGTTAGAACATAAGATAGATATCAGACTGGTGCATCGAGAACAATTGTTCTGGTAAGCGGTGTTGGCTTCTAGGGGTTTCAGATTGTTCTTCTAATCTGTTATATTATAGTTGAATATTATTTCACCTTTAGCAACACACATGCTGTTTTCATGATATGATTTACTCTAGATCTATGGATCTTGGCCATTAGTATGAGGCCATAGATGGTTTTTTACTCTTGGCCCGCAAAGGAAAGAGGAATCTCATACATCACATATGGAAAGTAGGCTGAACATCATATAATCATGCTAGTATCCAATTTTACTTAGGAATAAGGTCATTCTTCCTACTTACATGTATATTAAACTCTAATGGAAGGATATTTGAATATATTTTGAAGCATTTTTAGAGGCTGATGACTTAGCCCTCATCTACTAGAGGTGCAGTGACCAAGTGAGTCGAAGGGGCATGTGATAAAATTTTGTTGTAACCCTTTTGAGGTTTTTCCCCCATTTCTATTATTATCAGGTAAAATTGATGTGTAAGATTTATACAGGTACCATGACATTTCTTGTGAGCTACACCTCTTAAGAGAAGTTAATTCTAAGGATGCTCGGAGAGGGTAAGGACCTTGTAGTCCAAGTATTTATCCTTAACATCATTTGTCATTGTGATAGATACTATCTTTTGAAATGTGTTGATATTTTTGGTTGAGGTGGTTAGACCTAGATACCTAGTTCAGAGGCATATTTGTAAAGCTAGGAGGGAGTCATGGATACCCTTCATTTAGACAATTACCCTTGTCGGTTGATGACTGTTTTTTCAGGGGTAGCATGAATTATAGTTGGGCCTATGATTTTATATTCCTATTTAGTAAGTGATCATTGTTTTACTATCTTTTTGTGATTGAGGAATGGTAGACTCTTGAGTTCTGAATTATAGGCATGTTGATGCATTATACTTTTGAAAAAAATACCTTTGGTGTTTTTTGGATTCGAGACTATTTTCTTTGGGAAGGAATATTTAGGGGTCATTCCTGCTCGATCGATGTTTCTGTAGTTTCTAATGTATTCATATTGTGGGTAGACACTCATGGATAGAACAAAACTACGTGACGGGCGGTCATGGAATAAATCATGGCATAGGTGCGGTTAGAGTTTTTGAAAAAGTGTTCCAAGGGATCATCTGGATTATGAATATAATGTTTCATATCATACATAGATCATATAATTGTGATGGATGACTCACATGAGTATGGGTCGAGTGATAAAGATACATGTTGTTTATGGACGATATCATTTGAATCTAAATCGGTGAATTGATGGGTGTGAGCCAATGATCGATGTTTCTAGACGTATTTTGGTCTTGGATCCCAAATGTTTTGTTAGAGTGTCCTTTTAAGGTAACGGTGACATCATTAAATGTTGTGGTTCCTTCATGCTGTTGATCTGTGGATGAATCCTATTGTGGTTTTGATCAGATGTGAGTATGGATAAGAGATAGATGCACACTTTTTTTTATAATATCAATTTACTCCTTCTAGAGATGATCATGCACTACAAATATTTTTATTCTGTATGTTTAGCGATCATTGGCCATATGAATTTCTACTTTTTCATACTTGATGCTCTTTCCTAGTCATTAAAATGAATTCTTATTGAGGATGCACATGAGGAGCAGTGTGAGGTAAGATATATGTTGGGGAGTGCGCCATTAGTCGTTTGAGTGTGGTGTCCCTCATTTTCAGATGAACATTGGAATTATTCCATGTGTTGTTCAGTTCAGTGTTTGGTTTTGAGACGATGATAGGAGTGTTTTTATGGTGGGAAGTACCATATCAATCGTACTTTAAATGTATTCAATGTAAAGGTTGTTGTTGATGCTATGATTGTGGTAGTTGGACTATCTAGATATCTTGGATGGGTAGATGATTATGTTGAGTGCATGGCTACATGTCATTCACCTAGATTTTCAATGATGAGAAGCTTTATGGTTGAGATTTTGTAATAACCTGTGATTTTTCGAACTGGAGTTTTGAGAAGAAATTTGAATTTTCTCATTTAACTTATTATAACGGTGTAAAATGGTTTTTTACCCTAGAATATGACCACAAATAATGTTTTTGGAAACTATGTTAGACTAGGCATAGGATGTTTACCCTAGGAAATGAGGGTGGTGGAAATTTGATCCATTCAAATTTAGGTGGAACATTTAATATTTAATATTTATTAAATTATATATTAAATCTTTTTATATGTTTTTTTGGTTTTATCTTTTGAATATAGAATTGTATTGGACTTTTTCTCTTCTATTGAGTATAGAATGGGGATTTTAACCTATGCAGTGTGTAAACTCAATTTGGGTGCTAAGGCCTACCCGTACCCCTATTTATTTTCTTTTATTTGTCTACATTCCATTATTTTCTTTTCCTTTTATAATTTTCTCAACCCTTATCTCACAATCCTATCCTGTGGAATCCCCCATCATGTGACATAAGAGGAAAGAGGGGGAGAGTGAAAGAGAAAGTGGGATTGATAAAGAGAGGTATTGTCAGTGTGCCTTCAAGGTGTTGGATCGACGAGAGATGACTGTGGACCATCAAATCAAGTGATTATTCATTGATTTCTACACAAATGCATTCCCATTTAAATTTTCATCATAGTTCCCAATTAAATTGGATGTTTCATGTTTTTATACCAATATATTTCTTTCATGAAACCTCTTAAGGCCTGATCTGTTGTTGTTGGTGGTGAAACCCGTTGATTCAGGTGATTTGAGGGTTTCCCATTTTGGGAACCTAGGTTACATGATATGTTATTCGAGGTGAATTTTTGTCTATTCTTCTTGTTTAGGGAAGATGATGTATTAAGGATTACACTCTGTGTATTTGGTATAAAATATATGTACTGGTACATGGCCATGTGGATTTGTTCTTGGGTTGTCTACCCATGTAGGGGTACATGGCGGTGTGGATTAAATGACCAAACCCCATGATGGTGACACACCATATAGAAGTAAATGTAATGGCCAAGTAGATGGAAAAGATGGTTTAGAGACACAAGCATGCACCCCATGTTAGTTATACATTGTCTACCCTCATTACATGACCTATACTTGGGTCATGTACATGCCCATGCCGGCAGAGGTACATTCCCACGTGGGGCTATTGGAGTACATGTCATATACCAATGGGGACACGCTGTGTACTTCCCCCTTGTAACCCTCTTATGGATTTTCCTATTTTTCACCCCAATGTTATTTTTCAACCCATGTGTAGTCCATTATATGTATTTTTCCTTATAGATCATATTGGTGTAAACTATGGAGTGATTTGAGGTCTTCTAATGGGTGTTTTCTGGTTTTATCTAAATGGATAGGTTCTTTCTATGGTTATATAACTTCAATTATCTCCTAGTAGTGATACATGGTGAGATAGATAGGTTGGTATTTCTGTAACAACCTAATTTAGTCATTTTATCATATAAGATCTATGAGTTATCTCCCCTCAAATTTTGATTTTGAGGACATTACCCTAGCTAGATGTTCCCTTATGGCCTATTAGGTCATTAGACCGGTTGTTTCTAAGGATCCCATGAGGGGTGACATATCTTACATGATGATATAGGATGTCCCCAATAGGCTCCATCCATTTTTTACCATTTACAAGATACCTATTCTAGTATGCATATGTGGTTTATCATTTGAGGATTTCATACATGATCCCTCATTTTCCTTATAGAAAAGGATCCCGAGTATAATTCCCTCTATTGTTCTTACTTTAATGATCCCAAGTAGGATGACTTTTAGTATTTTACATGATGGACCTAGTGGGTGATCATTATTTGACCAACCATCTATTGTACATTGATTTTGGGAAGAGATGTTTTTCGAGTGTCACCTAGAACCCAATCTAAAATGGTAATCCCATGGGGTTTTCACTGTATTGTTGGGATGGGAATTCCGACCACCCTCACTCTTGTAGTTATATCATGAATTTTTTATTAGTGATGTAGAGATGGTAAATAGAGGTCCTACCTAGTTAGTGTTTATGGATCCTACCATGAGGCATCCTTCTTTCTTTTGGTTTCCCTAGATGTTCTTACTTGGATCCATATTTCTTGTTGGGATTCCCAAATGTTCATTCAAGGGAAATGTGACTTATGAGACATGTTTTTATGATGTTTAACTGGTATACAAATATATACTAATTGGAACATGGCTATTGTTCTGGGATATACATATATATATATATTGATATTTTTTGGGATGACCAGACGTGTTTCCATGTATCCAGTTGTTGAGCCTTAGTTGATGAATTTGGGTTTTGAAAATTCACACCTAATCTAAAGATTAATTAAGTATTAATTGATTAAATGGGTAAATAAAACGGGATAACCATAGACTATAGTATTAATGGACTTGGATGGGTTCATATGACTATTATACCATATAGCTTGAGTAAACCATGGATAGGGATTAGAATCCCTTAGTCTGAGTAAAAGATAATATTATGTCTATGCCATCAGCAAACCACAGATATAGTGGATGGTATCATATAGGCTCTATGTAAATTCCATGAGAACCATTGTTACATTGAGGGATGATATGGATGGGCCATATTGGAATTATTTATATACCCTGAGCGATACTTGGATTCATGGGAGAGGAATGCCTTGGATGGGCTCAGTGGGTTCATGACGTGTATTCCTTGAGGGATACTTGGAGTAACCTTGTAGGAATTAAATGGATGAACTCATATGATGGATGATATATGATGAGTATGGTTATTCTCTCATTGACCTATGATCACAATGATTATGAAAATCCGAATCAGTTACGATTCCAATGGTTGGGATGATCGGACAATGTGTTCTGGATCCTGATGGAAATCATGTACTGATGCTCTATGTTTTCCAACCAATGACCATTGTGAATTATTAATTCCTTCCTTATAAGATTGTTCATCAGTATAATGAATCGTCGATTAGATGATTTTAGGTCAGTATGGGTGGACCCAGGTGTAGGATGAGTATCCCCTAGTGCGGTCGTTGCATTTTCAGTGATATTTTGGGTGCTAGCTGAATAAGTTGTGGATTTTGATTATTGACCCAATTATCAATGTGGTTGTAAACAACATGAGTGGAATTATGTCTAACTAAATTCCATTTAATATGATGTTCATTTGAGGATTATTATATACCCAAGTTTCGACTACGAAAGTGGTTTCATGTTATTGACTCACATACTAGTAAGTATTCATATCTATGTATATATTTATAGGTATGTAATTATACATGTATACATATATAGTTATAAAAGTATATGGTGGAACATTCGTGGTTGACAGGGATTATGGACCCTGGGTTTGACTACGGGTTAACATTAGCTTTTTTATACCTTTTGGTTCTTCTTTTACGAGGCTGAGCACGATGGGTTTTCTTACACTTTTTGCTGCACAGTTACATGTTTCATTTTGTGGTGGCCTAGTGATATTCTTTCTAACCTTTTCACATTCACCTTGTTGTATATGTATACCTTACTAATAATTATTCAAGGGGATAAAGAATTTAATTGTGGATTGGGATAAGGACCAGAGATTCAAGATCTAGTGTCGCTACTCAAGTGATTCTTCTGATCAAGTTGGTTCAGTTCGATATGGTCTAGAGACCAGGTACGTGGTCTAGCTCAGAGTTAGTATAAGAGCATTATAATTTTATATTCAAATTCATTTTTACTCTTTTATCTGTATGGTCAAATTTGTGGGATACAATTGTTTTATAATATGTCCTTGATATTCATGTTTTACATCATTTCATTTACTATTACAAAATATTCTATTTCAGTTGTTTATTTATTATGCACTCTATGTACATTCCATTATAATGGTTACATAGTTGTTTTCATATATTAATTTACTTTTTTTTTAGGTAATTGTCTCCCCACTATCACCTCATAGGCCCTCACTACATGTCGGATGCCTATGGAGTTGGGGAGGCATGATTGAGGCCCAATGAGTGACCAGTTAGGAGAGCCACTTTATAGGGATCTGACCTACGACATTACATATTTTCCAACTAACGGTCCATAAATTATTTGGCACAATCATCTCTTAGGGTCTATATTATTAAATATTAATATATTTCTATAAGGAAATCAATGGAGTTCATAACTCAATGTATTTTTTCCTAGGTATACACAAACGCCATCAATGGGATAGAAATATAAGAATATATGTTGTAATCATGACCCTCCACTATATAGTAATCCCTATATAGTCAAATATTGAAACCATGGAAAATAAACATGACACAAAAGCTTGGGGGACACCATCCCCTAAAAATATAGGAGACTTATACTTCAAAAATTTATATTTCAATGCTTTAATAGTTGGGGATGTACTTTGGAATCCCATTATAGTATCCATTAGTCAAAGGAACCCAACTGAAAGCTAGGATTTTGATACTAGTTTTGGTATAGTATGAATAGTTACAGGTATAATATTATGATTCTCATGGGAACTATAACATCCCAGGTAAATAAATAAATTATACATTTTCATAATTGTTCATATTTTTGAATAAAATATTAATTTTACTTTAAAGGGGTTGATATGCTCGAGGGCGTACCTTATACGCAACCACAGGTTTCATTGAAATCATACGTTGCAAACAAATAATATAATAATATTATATTAAATGTAGTTAACGCCTTGCCATTTTATTGGCGAGAATGAACTCAACTAACTAAAAAATTATTATACATTTTTGTAAAATGTTTTTACATTTAAAATGTTGTTTTACCTCCTATTAATGGATAACCCTCTTTAAATATAATTTTTTCACATTTATATGTTATATTTTACCAAATAAAATTCTTCTTTAGAATTGGGACATCTAAATTTATTTTGGGTAAATATTTGGTATTTATCTCATAATATTCAATTTTTAATGAAATGTGAAAAAATACAATATTTTTATTCAAAACGTCCTTTTAATCTAATTTATATATCTGGTTAGATTATATTTTTAATTTGTTTTAAAGTGTAATCAGATTATATTCATACTATTTAATCCAATTTTGGTAATTGAAATTAATTTCTCTTTGAAATTGGGCATAAAATGTGTTAATCTTTTGATAGTAAATATTTCATAAAAACACGCCTTTTGTTTTTACAAAAGGGAATTAATTTTAAATTAATTAATCCAAAATATATTTTTTTAATTTTTAAAAATATACTTCATTTTTGAATTATGAATATCAAATATGCCTTAGACTGAATTTTTGGTATTTTTCTAAAAAACATCAATTTTTGATAAATTTTGAAACCACAAAGCAATAGTTAAAAAATTGAACTTTTCATTTAATTGATGTTATACTGCATTCGGAATATAATTTATAAAATCCAACATAAAATGTTGTTATTAATAAGTAAAATGTGTTTCAGTAAGATGAGAATAATTTTTGGTGAATAGTAACTTTTGACTTTTATTTAACGCGGTTAAAGATAAATAGGGTAAGTCAAGGTAAAAATAATATCATTAAATATGAAATTACCTCAAAACTTATCCTAACCTTATTGGATAAGTCATGGAAGACCAGGGGAATACTTGGGTAGATTTGTGAACCCCATGGAACCACTTGAGAGTAATAATGACACTTTAGATTAATTAATTAAAAGTAAAGACAAAAATGACTTAAACAAATATATTTAAGTAAATTAATTTTTTCATAGGGTTATATAAGTTATCATTTAAATTATAAATATAATTTGGAAATATAAAAATATTTTCAACATTATGGTATTTAGTTTTTAATTTTTAGACATCAAATAAATTAAATTATAAATAACACAATAATAATGCGGTATTTACCTGATTAATAAATGATTTAAATAAATATGATTATAAATATTAAAAAATGAATTAAAAACCTGTCTGATTCCTATTGGTTGATTTTATTTCGACCATAAGTCGTTTTATCTTAGTCTTTACTTAGTTTTGGACCTTTTGAAACCGAAAATTAATATATATATAAAATATTTTCACACTTTCCTAAAGAGCCCGTCCATACCCTTATAAAAAGTCCTCACTTATATATCATTCTTCACACCTCCTTATCTACTTGGATCATCCAACACTTGGAAAAATAATCTCTCATGAAACTTATATTACTCTTATAATCCTTACGAGAGGTAGAAGTCACATCAATATGTCATTTTGGTTCAATCCAAAGGGAGTTACCCAAATTAAAGGTAACAGTTTCTCTTAACTTCTTTTCTTTATTGTTACATCTCCAACCCCTAAAATATTTTTATTACATTCTTTTATAAAAACACCAATATCCTCAATATACTAGGATGTTTTCATGATAAGGATTTGAGCTACAATTAAACACACCTCCATCTAATAAGAGAAGAACATACTATTTCTGTGGATGGAAAACTAACGCCACACAAAAAGATGATTGTTCGATTATATCCTACAACCCCTCATGGTGGCCATTAAAGTGGAAATATATTTATAAATAATATATATTATGTTTATCTTTTGTTTATTCTTTAGTGCTTATCATTTATATGCTACCTTTATGGTTTTCATAATTAGTAAACGTGATAATTTAATTTGAGGAAGTGCGGACTACCGCCCCCTCAAAGTGATATGACTCATTAATGTCATATGTGGGACAGATAAATAATGTAGTTAAAGATATTATATATGATATTATACTGGAATTAAAATATACCTATGTATCATTCTGTTTTCATTCCATTAATATATGAAATAGAAATGAAAGTAGTGGTCATGCTTACGTACGACTTACAATCTCCATGAATGGTGATTTTCATTTCTTATATCTAAATGTTCTTCACTATTATAAATACTTGCATATACTGTATATATATGATATACATGATATCTAAATCATGAATATCATTCTGGATATAAAGGAATTATGACCACGTGAACAACTTGTAATTTTAAGTAGTCCATTTTTCACTCAAGTACAAAATATCAACAAAACTACCATTATTTACATAAATGATTACATTATGTTTATGACATGGTAATATGTTATATAAAAGGAATAATAAACTCGAAAAAGGTTCTTAAGAAAGTATATATTAACTTTAGTTTATTATTCTGTAGATTAATGAATGAACGGGTCAAGTCAGACACCAGGTAAGGGACTTCTTCTCAATCTCCATTCATTGATGCATATATTGTTTTAATAAAAAATTAATTTTATATTCAATATAAAAATCGTTGAATTTTCATTTAATTTAAGGGAATATTTATCTACGAAGCATTTTACTAAACAAAAAAAATAATGTTTATTTTAACGTATGCGGTGACGAAGACCTTTCAACCACCGTGAGTATTATTTTATCATTGGTATCATTAACAAGCCGTAATGTTTTAAAAATAAAAAAAATAACATATACTATTTCATGTATTTTGTTATGGGAAATGGTTTCGATAATGGATTTGTAACGTTAATATATTTAATTTATATATTGTTATTGAAATGAAGAAATGTTATCTTTAATTTATGTATGTTTTCTATGTTATGAATATGTTATGGTTCTGGGGAATTGTTACATATATAGGTGGTTCTGTGATAATCATTGGTCGGGTGAGCACGGGATAGAACTCCAATGCATTGGGCAACATGACAGAGGTAAACATGAGTGTTTCTCATAATAGATTTAGGGAATCTACTATAATGGGTATTCCAAATTTAAATCCCTATGTAGCTTTGATAGATACAATGTATGTATGACATGGATGCCACGAGTTACCTTTATGATTTATGATTTTAATGTTTTATTCGTAAATATTATGATTTTATGAGGTATGTTAAAGAGTATATGTTTCATATGTATTGATGGAATAATGATTTATTTCATTATTTTATAACCATTACTATGTTTTTCATGCTCACCCCATGTTTTGAAAAGTTTTTCATTGGACATAAAGAAGAATAGGGTCAAGGATGTGATCAAGGAAATGTCATGTTGTCAAAAAAGTGGAACTAGACATGACAACTTTTTCAAAGAGTTTTTGTTTTGTGAAACAAATGGAAACTGATTAGAAGTGTCTAATTTGTATTTTTGATATGTAATGTAATTGTTATAGCCTAATTCTCTAAAACTCTTACCTTGAAATGATGCTCAATGTTAATTATTCATTTAATTCAATATTATGTAATTTTAAGGCCGTGTACTTATAGTTGGTATCAAATTTTGTTTTAGACAATGTTAGGAGTTAGAATATAGTTACATTAATATCCATTAATTATTTTTAGTTTAATTTATGATCAAAAAGTTATATCATTTATAGATTACCATGTTCCTTTTCCTAAGATATTTCTGTTTTTAGAATGGTTTTCCCCAAAGGATGAAGGGTAGCAATGTTGGGAGGACATCAGGTTGAAGAAAAACTTTTAAATCAGCTACCTGAGATGGTTGTAATTAAAACTGGATAGTTTGTTGTAGTGATGGAACAGTTAAATCATGCTATAAATGATTGTGGTATCCATTCACGAGATCAGCCAGATCAACCACAGAGGATCATGTTAGTAGTAGATCATTTCATTAGGCAATATCCTCCATCAATTAGAGGATAATCTGACCATGTTCAAGCTAAAGGGTGGATTACAGCAATGGTGAATTTTTTTGATTTCATGGGGTGTTCAGAACAACGAAAGGTTAGTCTTATTGCTTACCATTTTGAAGTTGATGCTGATTAGTGGTGGTCGATGGTGAAAAATATTAGGGATAGTGAGTAGATTGATGCTCTTGATTGGGATGAATTTAAAGGCATGATTCTTGAGAAACATTTTCCTTAGGTTGTTCGTCTTAGGATAGAAAAAAAATTCATAAAATTGAGGCATGAGGATGACTCAGTGGATTCATATGAAGGAAAATTTCCTCGACTGGAAAGGTATGATCCACATTTCATATGAGATCTTGATAGAAAATTCAACAGTTTTTTACTTAGGGTTAAAGATAAAGTATCAAAGTGCATTGTCTTCTTGTGAGTTGAAAAGATATAATAAACATGTTAGGTGTGCGGAGAAGGTGGAAATAGAGTTTTCTGATGATCAGTTGTTCTTTGAAAAATAACATAATGAGAGATTGAGGTGGTAGGTGAAAGGGAAGAACTCTTCAAAGAAGTCTGATTGTAAGAAAAATAAGTGTACAATTTGTGAAAATTGTGGTAGAAAGATTGTTAAGGATTGCCTTTTAAATTCAGGTAAGTGCTACAAATGTGGTAAAATGGGACATAAGGCTCGTAATTACACTGAAAAAGAGCAGAGTAATGGTAAGACAAAATATGATTTATAATTAGTAAAATGATTTAAGTTAAATGAAATGAGTCTTTATGAAAATTAGTGTCCAACGATGAACTCAATAGAGGGAATGTAACATGACTAAAAGAAGAAAGGGGTGGTTAAATCCTTTGCAACCACTTCAGCAAATGTTGGGCCATCAAATGAATTAGTATAAGGTACACTGTTTGTTTTTTCAGATTATGCCAATGTGTTGTTGGATTCAGGGTCTACACACCCTTTAATTTCTGATAATTTTTCTAGTAAATTGGGAATTCCATCTCTAGATATGAATACATAACATATGGTATAACACCTAGAGTAAATGTTGGAAAAAAACGTAAGATCCTTCTGGTCCTTGTGTGTTGGATGAATCTAACTTCAATCCACATAGTTTTTCCTCTAGTAGAGTTTGATGTCATTTTGGGAATGGATTGGATTTTTGTTTATCATGATAAGATTGATTGTAGAGATAAAGAGGTTTATTTTCAGAATGATTTTCAGTTTTCGTACAAGAATGAACCCATTATTTTGATAAAATAACAGTAAGATAAGAAACTAGTAAAATATGGAAATGGATGTTACCTTGAAAATATTGTTGAAAACAAAGGAACTGTTCAGATTAATGATGTGCCATTGGTAAATGAGTACCTGGATGTTTTTCTTGATGAGTTTCCTGGTATTATACCTAATCGGGATGTTGAGTTTACTATTGACTTAATCCTTGATGTTAATCCAATATCAAAACCCCCTTATCGAATGGCTCAAATTTAACTTTTAGAGTTATAGAAGCAATTACTAGAGTTATTAGATAAAGGTTTCATTCGACCTAGCACATCACCATGTGGTTCTCCTGTCTTGTTTGATAAAAAGGTTGATGGTTCAATGAGACTTTTCATTTATTATAGAGCATTGAATAACATCACTATTATGAACAAGTATCCATTGCCTCATATCAGTGATTTTTTTGATCAGCTCTAGGGAGCTCAGTATTTTCTCAAGATTGACTTGTGGTTGGGGTACCAACCATTGAATGTAAAGGAAGTAGACATTCTGAAGACTTAGTTTCATACACTATATGGCCATTATAAATTTTTAGTTATTACTTTTGGGTTAACCAATGCTCATGCTATATTCAAAAATCTTATGAATAATATTTTCTCTATGTTCTTGGATAAGTTTTTGGTTATGTTCATTGGTGATATTTTGTCATTTTCTAAAAGTAAAGAGGAGTATGAATATCATTTGAGGTTTGTCTTGAAAACCCTAAAATAAAAGAAACTGTATGTGAAATTCAAAAAGTGTAAGTTTTGGTTACAACAAATTTCTTTCCATGGTAACATTGTTCCAAAAATGTTATAACTATTGATCATGCTAAAAAATGTTGTTCAAGTATTTCCAAGACACGCAAATATTACCTTGATTTTTAGTTTTCTTGGTGTGGAAGGTTATTACTTGAGGTTTGTTGAGAAGTTCACATGGTTTTCTAGTCCAATGACTATGTTAACTCGAAAAGGTTTTATGTTCATTTTCACAAGAGAATGTGATGATTATTTTTAGGAATTGAAAAAAAGATTGGTGAATGCTCCTGTTATGGAACTACATTCCATGTATGGTGAGTTTGTTATCTACAGTGATGCTTTGTTGAAAGGACTTGGTTGTGTCCTTATATAGAATGATTAGATAATTTCTTATGCTTCATGTTAGTTGAAAAATCATGAGTTAAATTACAGTATACATGGTTTGGAATTAGCTGCTATTACTTTTCCTTTAAAAATTTGGAGGCATCAATTGTATGAAGTAAATGTGAAATATATTCTGACCACCAAAGTTTGAAGTATATATTCACTCAGAAATAATTGAACATGAGATAGGAGAGATTTTTGGAAGTAATTAAGGATTAGGATTACATGATTCATTATCAATGAGGAAATGAAAATAAAGTGGATAATGCTTTGAGTCGAAAAAGTAATGCTTCCTTGACCATGCTATGTTTGGAACAAGATCCTTTGGTTTAAATTTTTTTGGTGCAATAAATTCTTCTGTTTTGTTTAAGGTGTTAGATAAATCATCTCCATCAGAAAAATTTAACTGAGCACAAAAAGAAGACAATTAGTTACATAAAAAGGTAGATTTGGTTCAGAAGGGTATGAATACTAATTTTAATGTTGTTAATGATTGTGTTTTGTGGTTTGGGAAAAGATTATTGGTGACTTGGGATTCATAGTTGAAGAAAGATATGTTATGTGAAACTCATAGTTCCCCAAATTCATTTCATTCGGGCAGTACAAAGATGTATAGATATCTTCGGGAGTATTTCTGGTGGGATGGAATGAAATGAGATATAGTTAATTTTACTATGAAGTGTTTGACATGTCGGCAGGTTAAACAAGAGTGGCAATTACCAAAAGGGATTCTTCAATGTTTACTAGTGCTAGAGTGAAAATATGAAAATATATCCATAGAATTCGTTGTGGGATTACTGAAGAGATCTTGAGCAAATAATGTATTCTTGTTTATTATTGATTAGTTGACGAAATCTTCTATTTCATTCGTATTCGAGATAATTTGTCTCTAGATAAACATTCTCGGATGTTTTTTAAAGAGATAGTCAGCTTACAAGGTGTTCCCCTATCCACTGTATATAATCATGATCCTAGGTTTAATTCTAACTTTTGTAAATGAATTCAAAAGTCATTTGGTTCTGAATTACATTTTAGTAAAACTTTTCATCCTCAACCAGATAGGCAGTTAGAATGAACAATTCGAAACATAAAGGATAAGTTATGTGGTTGTTAACTAGATTACCAGGGAAGTTGGGACCAACATATTTTTTTAGTTGAATTTTTATATAATAACAGTTTTCATTTTATAATACAGATGGCTCCTTTTGAAGCATTATATGGAATGTGTTGTCAAACATTATATTTTTGGGATGAAGTTGGTGAAATGAAACAGATGGGACTAGTATTGGTAGAGGATATGGTAGAAAAGGTTATATTGATTCCAATGAACATGAGAACAGCTCAAAGTCAGCAGAAATATTATATGGATAACCACGTGAAGGATCTCTCTTTGGAGGTAGGTAATAATTTCATTCTCAGTGTTTCTATATGGAAAAGTGTGATGCATTTTGGTAAGAAGGTAAAGTTGAGTCTGAGGTTCATTATACCCTATGAAATCTTAGAGAAAGTTGGATCAGTTGCATACATAGTGGATTTAACTCCATGTTTATCCCATGTACAATTTATTTTCTTGTTTCTTTGTTGGGAATGTATATGCCAGATCCATCACATGCTTTATGTCCAGAGGTAGTTCAGTTGGAAGATAATCTCTCATTTGGGGAACAACCAGTCAATATTATTGACTGAATAGAGCAAGTGTTGCGGAATAATGTAATTCACCATGTAATAGTTTTTTTGGAAAAACCATAAGGTTGAAGATGCAACATGGGAATCTAAAAATGTTATTAGGGATAAATACTCCCATTTATTTGATAAGTGAATAAAATTGCGAGGATGCAATTTCCAGAAGGGGGAAGGCTGTAACATTATAGACAAATAAAGAAATAATTCATTTTCATAATTATTCATATTTTTTAATTAAATAATAATTTTACTTTAAATGGGTCTATAATCATGATGGCGTACCTGATACGCAACAACTTGTTTTTTTCGAAATCTTACGTTGCACACTAATAATATAATAATATTATTTTAAATGTAGTTAATGCCTAGATGTTGTATTGTCTCGGAGGAAATGAACTAACTACAATATGATTATACATGATTGTTAAATGTTTTTACATTTATACAATAAAATTTAGAGACTTAAAATGTTAATGAATCTATTTTTAAGAATAATTTACTTTAAAAGGTTGATTTACAAACTTTTAATAGTGAACCCTCATTTAATGAAGTTTTGGTAACTTCTATATGTTCTATGGTACCAAATAAAATTCTTATTTAGAGTCATGAATTCAACATTTATTTTGGGTAAATTTTTGATATTCTTCTCATAAAATTCAATTTTTAATGAAAAGTGAAAAATAATGTATTTTAGTTGCAATCTGCCTTTCTAATTTATTTATATGTTTATTTTTTCATTTTAATTGGTTTTATAGTGTAATTAGATTATTTTTTTTCTATTCAATCAAATTTTTTTCATTGAAATTAATTATTCTTTGATAATGGACATAAACAAGTGTCAATTTTTTAATAGTTAATATTACTTAAAAACACACCTTTTTTTGATAATGGGAATTAATATTGAATTAATTAATCCAAATTTTATGTTTTTAATTTGGTAAAATAGACATTATTTTTGAGTTCATAATATGAAATATTTCTTAGACATAATCTTGGATATTTTTATGAAAAACGTCAATTTTTGATGAATTGTAAAAGCAATAAGAAGTATTTAAAAAACTGAATTTTCATTTAAATAAAATTTTACTGTTTCTGGAAATGAATTTAAAAAATCCTACATACATGGTTGTTATTAGTAAGTAAAATGTTGTTCAATAAGATGAAAATATTTTTTGGTGAATATCAAATTTTGACTTTTATTTACCATTGTTAAAGTTAAATAGAGTAATTCATGGTAAAAAGTAATATCATAATAATAAATGAAAACCATAAAACTTGTTTTAACCTTATCAGATGAGTCATGTCCATCCATGGTAATTATTGGGTTGATTTTGGGACCACATGAAGGAACTTGGGAGTGATAATGATACTTTAGATTAATTAATATCAATTAATGTCATGAAAGACTTAAAAATATATCTTTTAGTAAATTAATTTTTACATAGGGATATATAAGTTATATTTTCGTCTATAAATATTATTTGGAAATATAAAAATATTTTCTACATTCTTTTGTTTTTTTTATAATTTTTAGACATCGAATAAATTAAATTATTTAAGACAGAATAATGATGTTGTACATACCTCATTAATAAATGATTTAAATAAATAAGATTATAAATACTAAAACAATATCCCAAACCTGTCCTATTTTTATTGAACGATTTTATTTCTAATAGGATTCATCTTATCCTTGACTTTAAATAGTTTTGGATATTTATAAACCGAAAATAATTTTATAATAAAATAATATTTTCACACTTTCTTAAAGAGCCCCTCCTCCACCTTAGAAAAGGTTGGCAATTCAAAATCATTCTTCACACATCTCAAGCCCCTTGTCTAATCCAAACTATTACCAAATAAGATCTCAAGGTATCTCTTTTAATCTTATAAGCCTAACCTTAGGCAGAAGTCACTTCATGAAGTCCTTTTGGTTCAAACCAAATAGAGTTACCCAAATTAAAGGTAACAGTTTCTCTTAACTATTTTATTTTATTTAACTTTCCAAACCCTAAATTATTTTTATTCCATTATTTTATAACAACCCTTGTATCCTCAATATACTGGGATGTAGTTATGAGGAGTATGCAAACTACTCTTACACTCACCTTTTATGAATGAGTGAAGAACAATCTTTTTCTGTGGATGGATAACTAATGCATCACGAAATAAAGATTTTTCGATTATCTCCTAAAACATCTCATGGTGGCCATTAAGATGTAACTATATTTATATATGATATATATTATAATTATGTTTTCTATATTCTTATGGTTTTTACATTTATATCCTACCTTTATGGTTTCCATAATGGGTAAACGCGATAATTTCATTTGCGGAAGTGTGGACTACTGCTCCCTCAATGTGATATGACTCGTTAATTCCATATGCGGGACATATAAAGGATTGATTTAATGATATTATATATGATATTATACTGTAATTTTAATATACCTATTCATCATTAGGTTTTCATTCCATTAAAATACGAAATAGAAATTAAAGTAGTGTTCATGCGTATGTACGGATTACCATCTCCAAGAATGGTTCTTTTTATTTCTTATATCTAAATGTTATGTACTATTATAAATACTTGTATATACTAGATATATATGATATATAAGTTATCTAAATCATTAATATCATTATGGATATAATTGACTATTTACCACGTGAACGATTTGTAATTATAAGAAGTCTATTTTTGACTCATGTACTAAATATAAACAAAATAAACATTATTAACTTAAATGTTTAAATAATGTTTATAAAATGATTATAAGTGATATAAATGTAATAATATACTTGAAAAATTTTCTTAATCAAGTAGAAATTAACTTTATTTTTTTATTTATAAGATTAAAGAATGAACGGGTCAAGTTAGACACGAGGTAAGGGACTTCGTCTCAATCTCCTTCCATTGATGCATATTTTGTTTTAATACACGATTTTATTTTATACACTATATAAACACCTTTTTATTTTTATTTCATTCAAAAGGGAATATTTTTTCATACGAATCGTTTTACTAAACAACAAAAAAAGAATGTTTATTTAATGTTGGCACTGACATTGACATTTCTGCCACAATGATTATTCTTTTATTATTGGCTTCCTTAAAAAGACGTAATGTTTTTACAAGGAAAATAAATTCCATATAATATTTTATGTAATTTGGTATTGAAAATGGGTTTCATAATGGATTTTTTATGCCAATTTATTTAAAAGATATATTGTGATTTAAATTAGAAATTTTATCTTTCCTTTATGTCTATTTTATGTGTTATGAACTTTTTATGGTTCTTGGGAATTGATATCTCCATGGGTGGTTCTGTGATAATCCTTGGGTGGGTAAGCCTAAGATAACTCTATAATGCATTGTGTAACATGAAAGAGGTAAATGTGAATGTTTCCCCAAATATATTTAGGGAATATACTATGATAGGTATTCCAAATGTAACTCCCCAAATAACAGTGATAGTTACAAAGTAATTATTATATGGATTCCACAAGGTAACTTTATGATTTATGATTTAAATGTTTTACTCATTAATAATATTATTTCATGAGGTATGTTAAAGAGTTTATGTTTCGTATGTATTGATGGACTAATTATTTCTTTCTTTATTTTATAGCCCCTACTGAGGTTTTTATGCTCAGCCCATGTTTTGAAATTTATTTCACTGGAATTAAAGATGAATTGGGTCAAGGATGTGATCACAGAAAAGTCATGCTGTCTAAAACGTGGAACTAGATATAACATTTTATTCAAAGGGTTTTTCTTTTGTGAAAAAATGTAAACTCAGTAGAAGTGTCTACATTGTATTTTGGAGATGTAAAGAAATAGTTATGGACTAATTCTCTAAAAATATAAACCTGAAACGATCCTCAATGTGAATAATTTATTTAATTCAATACTATGTAATGTTTACAGCCATGTCATTATAAGAACTACATGTGGTAATAAGGTTGTATGAGGGCACACAACCTATGAAGCTTGGTCACCACCACCATCCTATTACATGAACCATGGCTATCATTGTGGAATTTTTATAATAATTCCATGAAAAAAAATCATACAAGAATCAATAGTGTAATAGTTCATAGAAAAATAATTTGATGTATAAACGAATTCCATAAAAGATTTCCACACATGTATTCTTTATAATAATGACTGATCTTTGTGATATTATAACTTATAAAAACCGCATGAGACACCCCCAAACACTGATAACTAGGATCATATCAAAGTAAATTTATCTTTTTCACATCAATATATCTTTTATATTTATTTTCAATTTAGTAATTTATGGGAAAACAACCTTTATGTTTCAAATGATATTACTATTTAATTATCACTGTATCATTAAATTAATAATGAATCATAAATTTTGTTTGTGCATTTTATATATAACATGGTCCATTCTGAGGTTGTAGCATTCCCATTTCTTAATGACCTAATATTTATATGTTATAAATTGAACAACATATAGTTGCGACCAAAATTTCACAATTTGAATAGAATCTAACAAGTCCCTTTATGATTATTTGGATAAAAATGTCCAATTTATAGAAGTAATGGATATATAAATTACTATTAAAATCCATTAAATCATATTTAACTATGTTTTCAACTCTTCTAAAAACATTTAAATTGAAAAAAAATTAATAATTATATTGTTAAGCTGCCACCATCTATATATTCAATAAAAAACAATTTCAGTTGAAAAATAAACTTTAATAACTAATTATTGTTCTTATTTCTTACATTAAATTTTAGAAAATTATAATAGTCCACTATCTGTACACTATAACATGTTACAAATAATGCACTCAATATTATAAATATTTCATGGGTTACACATGACAAATATATCCCTAGGCGCAAGTATTAAGGAATGGTAAAATACTTGGTTCCCCTTATATATAAATTTTAAAATATAATCCATAAAAATTTTAATAAAAAACATAAAAAATAATATGTTTTACCAAATGGTGAAATAAATTGAAATGTAATTGGAATAATCATAAATTATATTTCACAGCCTATGTAATTTGAATTTTCCCTATACAAGGGTATGCTACTCCCATGAACTGGTTATCTACAAAATACCTTGCCTCATGTCCACCAAACTGAATATTAATAAAAATTGAAAATGAATCATACCACTTTATTTCATCCCCACCCCAGTTCACTCACATGTAATCGATCATGGTTGCTCGCATTACCTCAATCGGGCATCCCTATAGGATTGAGGATACCGAATGACTGTGAGGGTCTATGATATTTGGTGGGGAGACTATATACACATTTCATGTTGATTCACATAGATAGATAAAATAACAATATGTGTAAGAAATAAAAATCACCCACAAAATCATGAAATCAATAATAATAATAACAATTACTTGTACATCGTGATAATCCATAGATATATTTTCATAAATATTGATCAATCCATATAAAATTTTTTATGAAAAAATTAAAATCTCATCGATGTGATGTTAAAAAATAAAATCTGTATGGGGAACATAGAAACATTTTTATAAAACATTCCAAACCCAAAGTGACAAAAAACACATTTTATTTCTAATTGAATCATGATAATATACTCATCCCTTTTCTCTGGTACTCCATCATGGAGTACAATTAATGAACCTATAGTATGAAACATTCCTTTGTCCAAAAATTAATCCATGGTGTTTTTAATTTAACCAAAAATTGGCTCGAATAGGGATTCAGATATATTTAGCTATCCAACACCATTAATCTCTATTACAAATCCATCCAGTCCATATCGACTCCTCTAGTGTGTAGTTATACAATTTCAAAAAATATATACATGATAATATAAAATAACCAATACATTGGTATATAATATGAAAATAATTATATATAAGATAATGAAATATATACATGAATACAAAATCTGTTATTAAACACCCTTGGTATATCATGTATAAACCCTATAATGAACGGGACCCATGTCCATTGACCAAGGATTGTTGTTGGATTCCATGATGCTCATCCCTAAGAAGACATGGTATAATTTAGACCTACAAGGGATATCACCTGATATACTATAACAATGGGTTATTCTCCATTTATGTGGATAATCTCTAATTGTACCCTATAATGAGTTTAGTAGATAATAAGTAGCAAATATGAGGATTTACAATAAAAAATAATTCATGGTAATAATCAAGGAAATCCAATATAAATTAATTTTCTATGACATACAGTAATGTTGATGCAATTAAGGTGTCATGTATGTGTCCAATCTATGATTTTGGTACCATACCATATTTTTGGTTTCATTATTGAAACACATTCAATAAGGTATCAATGTGAAATTTTAGAATCGCTATAATTTTTACAATTCAATTCAGTTTATTGTAATAAAATTAATTCCATGTTATTTTTTACAACATATTTCTGACAATTTATAGTTAATGAATAATCCAAAGATTATCCATATCATTTTAAATTTAGAAAGAAATATATTTCTTCATCCATTTCATTTATAAATGATGGGGTTTAATAATAAGTTTTAATTTTTCTTAGTCTATGTTACATAACATATTCCTTAAACTTAATGATGGAAATATCAACAAACATAAAGAGTTTGTATGGTCATATGAATTTGAATCATCATACATCAAGGGTTTTTTATGTTGATATAACCATAATCCAAAAATTATTAAAGGAAAAATAGAACATAAAAAAATGTTTTATAAAATATTTTTATAGTGTTACTCCTTTTATAATAAAATTGATGAATTTTCATCATGTGACTCTATAGATAAATAAATATACATAATGTATTTATGGGAAATGGAGTAAACCACCTTCTATAGATATATACTAATCTCCTTCTCTATTATCAACAATTAAATATAATTATAATGGAGGAAAATGATGAAATAGGAAAATACCCTGAAAATACTTCATATTAGGTCACATATATATATTATTATATATGGAAACAAAACTAAATAATTTATGTATTATTATTGATGAGATTATTAATATAGTTCTAACAAGATGAAAAATATATCTCTGTGAGATCTAATGAAGGAGTTATCTCTAAGCATAATGTATATGGAGAATGTTACATTGATATGGATATGGATTCTATTTTTTAGAGATGTTGTGGTAATGGAAAATATACGTTTAATAGGAAATAGAGAAAACAATTAATTTTCCTAATTTAAAAATGTCACATGTTTAAACTAAAAAATTAGAATGATCATATGATGACTATGCCACATCACTACCAAGTGAAGGAACCCCTCACATGGCCATGAAAACAATTAGAAAATATTTCATGACATGTGTGGACTTTCATTCAATTATCCATCCAACGTCACCAGGTCAGTAAGAAATTTGGAAAAACTATTCTCTCACTAATAATTTCATTTCTATAACCTTCCCACTATTATCCACATAACCATGAAACCTAAAAAAATGATTAATCAAAATATGATCATACATTTGAGTGTTGTAATGTATAGAGCATGCATAATACAATCCATGTACCAATCATCCGCCTCTTATTGTTTCGCCAAAAAATAATAGTTCCCACCCCCAAAAAAACACCAAAAAACTCCCAAAACCATTCATTAAAACATAATAACCATTATGAGAGTGGAAAATTGTTTAATAAAAAACTTTTATTAATGTAAACATCATTGAAATAATGGGATCATAAAAACCTCCCAAATTCAATGATTTTCCTAAAACTATCATTCACCTTTTTATAAAGTATCCCAAGAGGACCATATTGTGAAAAACTAGTTTCGATAAAATCCTATTTCATGAATTCATTGATCAAAATTCAAAAATTATAATTATTAGAGGGTATTATCAATTAAGACCAATTATTTATTAGTTTAAAAATCAACTTAAAAATTAATAAATAACATCCACCACTAAAATTTCTTAGGATCATCTATGGACATCTCTTTGAGGATATCCAAAACTATACATGCATCTTTTCAAAATACATTACCGTATATAGATCCTCTAGGTATGTATTTAACAATAATGGTGTGAAATGATGCCAAATAATTTGACACATTATCTCTATAAAATTGTTCATCTTATACTCCTCATATAGGAAAGGAATGAGTACAAAACAACGACGATTATTGAAGTGATCCATAAAGATCAAAAAAATTCATGATCCCATACATAAGAGATAGAAACATATTCCACCTTGTAAAACAAGGTTACCTTCCTTCATGTATTTTTTTTTATCTTTTTCCCTTTTTTTATTTCATTGCATGGTTATAAATTATTTAGGTTCGATTTTGGGTAAAATGAAATTAATTCAAAGGATTTATTTTTTTATTAAATGATTAAGTATATTTATAATTTTTAATGGATTTATAAGAGTCCTTATGTATTTAGAGGGATTGAAGAGTTTGTTTATGGATTAAATTATTGAAAACGAGACCATATACATCCAACTATACATAGTCAAGTCATGAATGGGTTATAATATATGATCATGTTTTATGAAATATTACATGAGTACATTTTAGAGAATGAAAATTTACATTCCATTAAACCATAATATGTTATGAATAGGTCAATCATGAATTAATTTAACATGAGGTGACACCTTTTTCAATAATTATGATATTCATAAAATTCATCATATTAAAGGTTTTCACGTAGTGAATTTTTTGAGATGAGTGATTCTTTACAAAATGAACACATAACAAAACTTTATTATTGTAATAGACATACCTCTCAAGAAATATGGTTATATTGATTAATTATAGGTTAGCTCAATCCTACCTTATCACTCAATTTGGGTTTACACTCCAATTTTGTTTGTGTCCCATATCATTGGTATGTGGTATTCCTACTTCTTCAATATCATTGGTAATAACAGTATAATTTTTTATTCATATTTTTATCAATTAGAGTTTTCTATTGATAATTTGATGTTTATTTGGTTCCTTTTCTTTTCAAGGATGAATGTTTGGTTTGCAATATCTATTATAGATTTTTTTCCAAGTTTCCATTTTCATTATGTTAGTGTATCTATTATTGTATTTATAATTTATTACAGGCAATATATACATCACAATTCCTTTGGTTAATTGGTGGAAAATATATATTTGGACATTTAATGTATTTTTTAATGGATTCACATTTAATTAGAAGTTTTTCATTAAAATATATTTTCCGTGATATGATTTTTTTTTATGAAATTTGAGAATTATTTTTGAAATATTTACAGATAATATAGAACATTGGGAACCTTATATTCATCATGAAACTAACATGTCACTCTTTTTTGTGTAACACCACCAGGGGTTTAATTATAACAACAGACAATAGAAAGACTCAGTATCAGTTAGATTTAACATATGCCTGTTTTAGGCCAATATTATGCCTAGTAAATATTCTCATTGTATAATGAAAAAAGTTTTTTATTTTTGTTTTATAGATGTATTATCACATAATGGATTATTTTATGGATATTTTGAAACATAATTATCTTATGGTGCATCTATAGCTGTTTTTTCATATTATTACATGGGTTATTATATGATTGAAATATTCATGAATTTGGTGAATATGGTATGAATGTTTTAAAAATGAATGAATATTTTAAAAATGGTTTCTTTTATGAAAATTATTTTTAAATACTAGAATTAAAGAAATAGAACATATACATTATTGAAATTATAATTTGAATTGATACATTGGTTGTATCCTATTGAGCTCTTTTTTCCCACCCCACGATTTCATTAAGGAAATTGTAAAAAAAACATTTAGTGACTTAGGAAAAGGGTATGTAAAAATTTATTATAATAGGTTATCTTTTTTATTCATCTAATTCATTGTGGGATGGTTTTTTGATGATAATTTTTCACATAGAGTCTTATTTAGTGTGTTTGTATTTATCTTTTTGAGTTGTCCGGTTAGGCTTGATTTGTATGTATCATGGATATGTATTACATTAATCAACATTTTAATTTGATGTCTCCTTAATTTAATAATAATATTATCATTTATTTATATCACTCCATTGGGTAGACCATTCAGAGTAGCTTTTCTAGATGACCCTTGTCGATTTGTTATAAATCGGTGTCAAAGGGAATGGCTAGCAAAAAGAATTGTTGACACATCTTGGTTAAGGTTCGATCATTTAGTGGTCTGTACATTGAACCATCAATATTAATGTACTAAGTATATAAAAAAGGCATATAATTATAATTCGTAGGTTGGAATACATGTTACAATGGTTGGCCATAGATCACTTCAATGCATGAGTGTTTGTAGCAGAGAGGAAGAATCAATAGGTTATGTGGAATATTTAAATGGACATGTTAGGTCAATTTTTCGATTCACTATTATAATTAATATATATTTATTTATAATCATTTAATTTTAATTAATTTATATGGATAACAAATTATGGTCCTATGAAGATAGAATCTTATCAGAACATGTTAAATTTTATCATCTTATTATTCGACAGTTCCTCCTAGAGAAATCATCCCAAATCTAGTATGGAAGCTATTAGAACAGGCTTTCTTGTGAATCCTTTAGTATAATCCTAATTGTTAGAATCTATAACATTCACTAATAATGCAATTTTTCATGAATTTTTTAGGAAAACATGAAGACTATTGGATTGCAACTCAAAAATTACTATGCAATATCATCTTTTCAACTGTTATGACAAAGGACCATAGGAATTTGAATAATAGATTAAGTGTATTGAGAGAATATTAATTCTCCTGATGAATCATAAAAATTATTAGATAGATATTTATATTTATATGATTAAGGGACTTAGAAAAAGGTGGTGGTACTATATTTTTCATGAATAATTCCATGATAAAATCTCTTAGGTAACTTTCACGAAAATGTTCAACAAGCTGTTTTATCCCAAGACATTTTTAGGGTAAAATTACCATGAGTTATTTTTCCATAGATTAATAAGGGTATGAAATTATAGAGTATTCCACCCCTTTTGATGATTTAGTTCACTTGGCTCTAGAGAATGTCACCAATAATTTCCTGAATGCTTAATGTGTTTAAATGAGGTTGAGGTCAAATAATTAGTCTATGATGATTATCATCTTCCTTCTGACAATAACAAAGGTATTCTATAGTGACCCTAATTTTTCATACACATATTATTACATAACTATTATTACAAATTACATAATAGAAATACATGAACATGATCCAAAGATTTAGTGTCTTGGGAAAATTATTACCATATATAACATTTACAAAATTAAACATAAACATTATTTTAATTTATACTTCTCAATATTTTTATTGGCCCTTGAATTATCCTTATTCAGGTTAGTAAACATAGGATATCCTTCAAAGGAAAGGGGTGATTTAAAATCCCAGTAATAAAATGGATAAATATAACATTGGGTGAGAATAATAGTTACCATCATATCAGAGGCATACTATCATAATAATGAGATGAAGCATTAGGGAAAGGGTTGGAATGTGGAAATTCATATAAAATAAAAAATCAGTTCTTATGGGAAAACTACCAGACATAATTTTGAACCATTCTATAATCATGTTCATTCATATATCTCTTTTCTCATAACAAATATAACTTTATCAAATTAATTAGGGTGGTATATTATTAATGGCACACCTATCACATGATGAAATTTTTCATACATTAAACATATAAATTATATCAATCCTGGAATTAAAATAACCCTTTTAGATGAATATATTTAGTTTCATAAAGCATACATTAAAAAAACTAGATTCCAAAATGTATGTGGGATAACATACATGATATTTGAATCATCAACCTTGAATGAATATTTCCTTAAAAAATCATAGTGTTTGTAATTAACCCTAGTATAAAACATTTATATCCCAAAAAATGTACCATAATGATAAAGAAATGCTTTATAAGTAATATCCTTTCTGAAAATGGGGTGAAAGAGGGGAAACAAAAAGAATGCGGGTTGTGTTTGAGAATTACCCTTACCTTGTGTATGAAAACTTCCTTCATGTTAATTTACTTTAAATCACATTAGATTAATTTATTACCAATCCTTATACTTTTATTCCTGAATATTATTCACTAAATTTTTATTATGATCATGTATGGGTTTTTTATGAGTTATATTGTTTTGATTCATCTTGTGTGAGTGTTCATTTTAGTAGATTTCAGGGATGGTTCACTTGTACACAAGAATGGATGTTCATGAAAAATGAGTATAAATATCCATAATTGATATTATATGTTATTAATGATATTAAAAAAAACATCTATGATATTATAAATATTTTTTTTATATTTAATGAAGAAGAAATAATATGTAAAATTTAATGATGATGATTTTAAGTTAATTTTTGTTGGTTTTCAATCCTAAAGAATTAATTTTGTTTTATTAATTAGAATCATCTATATAAGTTTGTTATAGAAAATAAATAGGGTGTTAAAATAAATATAATAATATGTCAACAATTATGATGGTTTTATAAATTTTCATTATGTTGTTAAAGGAAGAAGAAAATGCATCGCCCACGATGTTTTTAAATTTAAACTTCAAGATACATGATTTAATTTATTTGAATAAAGGAGTGTGTGGGAGGAATTTTATGATTGATATTCCATTATCAAGATAGAATTATAATATATTAAACAAACTATAATAATCATTCCATATGTATATTTGAAGGTAAGGAGAATCGAAGAAAATAAATAAAATTGTAACGAAATTAAAAGAATAAGGATGTGGAATTAACCTCTTAGATTTTTCCTCCTTGAGAACCTCCTTATGGAATGGTTTTTTTCAGTTGGTAATAACATGAGTTGATTAATATGAGGAAGGGGCTAGAGTTGAGTATTTGGAAAATTTTGGGAAAGTCTAAAATCATGATATTTGTGAGGAAAACAGATGGTGGAGGGTGACATTTATAGTGGAGAAGATGGGTGTGTTCCCATTATTTTATACATTAGTATATTATTTTGGTTCGAGAATATGAATATTTTTTAAATTATCACCAAACCTATTAAACATATAATAGGAATTTTATTATTTTTGTTCTTACAATAGATATGAATCAATGTATATTGTATTTAACATTTAATGAATATAAACATTAAATTACCATATTTCATAATTCACAAATAATTATCATATTTGAGGAAAAACCCAAAAATTCACCCTTACAATTTTTTCTAATATATATTTCAAAAATGAACTCAATATTATGAAAAAAGATTTATAAATACAAGAATTTTGATTATTAATTATCATTAAAATTTATGTTAAAATTAAAAATTTTATAATTTTAAGTGATTTTATAAGACTTTCAAAATTTAAGTAAGGTATCATAAAATAGAATTAGAATAATAAGTAATAATAATATTAATCAATGAATAAAATTAATGAATATATTTTTTAATTAATAAATTAATCCAAAAATTGTTAATAATATTCATGACTTACAAAAATACCAATACATAATTTATAATTTTTAAAACATTTATCTTAATATATACGATTCAATTATTCCATACATTCTTTTATTTTAATCAAAAATTGTATTTATACATTATTGGTTGAGGATACTGTTAATTTTTAATGTTTACAATTCATAATGATTGTATTTTTTTCCTATGTTAAATATACTAATTCCATACTATTGGTTACTTTGCATCTATAAATAATTCTTATTTCATTAATTAATTATTTAGTTTTTTTATTATGGTCCCTTTGTGATTTTAGGATATTTATACTATATGAAATTACTATAATGGGGAAGAAATTAGCTTGATCATATTTTGGGTCATTACATATTCAATAATGAAGCCATGGTAGGGACTGACATAGTTGAAAAAACTTGTTTTCGAGGAACATCATTAGGTACATTCATTAGCCAGGTTGTATCTTATTGCCAAAAATGGAAGCGTAGAGCTATACATTTTTCATCAGGACCAGTTTCATATTCTTCCTTAAGAAAATAGTATATTTTTTGTTATTTATGTGTAAGGATTAGTCATACCAAGAATAATTTTATGGAGGCCCCCTAGGATGATTCATCATTTTGAACAATCAACCTGTAAGAATCATTTATGTGAAATCGTGTCCCTATTCCATATTGTTGGAGCCACTCACACCATGGATTTTTGTGGTCATTAAGATTCTTCCAATTGAGTTGATACTTATCCTCATGATCAGGGTGTATTTATGTGACTAATACATATCAGGTAGGATCTGATACAAGAAATCCTTATGGGGTAGAGTAATCACGTTGGGATTCCTAAGAAGGCCTGATAATGGATAGATATATGAATTTTATCTCATATTTTATGTTTCAATGTTTATTTAATATTATTAAACTCAATTTTTTTTATCCTCCATGTTAGTTGATAATTTGGGATTTCATTAGGAGCTATTTTTGTTCTTGTTGTATCATTCAAAAAATTTTCCAAAGAGGTAAAGATATTTCTATAATTATCCAATATGTCTAGTGTAACCTGTACACAATGATGTTGAGTAGGAAATTTTCATGTCTGTTATTTATATTTTTATCCAAAATATTTTCATGGATAGGATGATAAATTTTATAGCATAGATTTATTTTTATCTTCATCATCTTTAGTTTTCTATATATAGATGGAATCACCCACGTTATTCAGGGTTTGTGGGATTCTAGGTCTAAGAGAGTGGGAAATATTGTTCCCCATAAGGGGATTATCTCTTTTTAGTTGTTGAAATTGAACCTATATTTCATTGATATTTATTGGATCAGTACACTTTTTCAGTTGTTGTGTATGTACCTTAAGTACATTCATTAAGAATTTTGAAGATGAAAACAATACAGAGACATCGATTATACCATATACATAGAACATGGTACGATGCCCATTTCTCTTTCATATTATAAGGAATTTATTTCAGATCCCCTCACTGTGATGATTGGGTTTTCATATAAATCAACCCCAAACTAAACCACATGTCTACAAATTCATATATAATGAACACACAAGATGTTTCTGGTATCGATGAAACAATATTTGTGTTTTGTAATATGATATTAATCTGCCCTTTTTTATTCTCCTTGTGGACAAACTATCTTTTATATTAAAAATAAGTATAGGTATATGATGTATTTCATTGATTATAGAGACACCATTTTTTGACTATCATGATAATTTATCTTTTATCATTCATTGATGACTTTTTTGATCAACAAAAAGGTTCTCATTACGTGAAAAAGGTTTATTTTAGATTCAGTTATCAATAGTTAAGATTGAAGAATGAAGATATACTATTTGTGAAATTATATATAAATTATATAAATTTGGAGTGTTTATAAATTCTCTTAGAATTAACTAATTAACCATATATGATTTTGAATCAAATAAATATATTTTTGAAGGATAATATTGTAGAATTATTATTATATTTATTAATGTTATCATGATATACTCTAAAATATAAGATGTGAATAAAGGAAATTTATGTGAATCACTTGACCCTAGACATCTAGAGTAAGTGGGATACTTTTTACATGATTATTAAATTACATGAGATTTTATTATGAATATTAATCTCTTGTAGTTCTTAACATACTATATAAATAATAATTACATTAAAACATTACATAATTGATACTTTTATCAAAAAAAATTACATTAAAATTATTCATATTGTGGAGAATATTGAATATTCCACCTCATTAATTGGGGAAATTGAAAACAAGACTAAATGGTGAGATTATATTTTTATGAAGAGATATTAGAAAATTGAAGATTTTATGTAAAGATAATGGAATAAGTAATGTAATACGAATAGATAAATAGAAATTTGATTTACTAATAAATAAATAAGAATTAAATAATGTATTTGGGATAAAAGTAATAAATTATCACATGGATAAAATTAAAACATGTCATAACGAAATAAATAAAAGAACCTAATAATATGAAATATCGTAAAAATAATATCAAGGCCTTGTGTCGTGAAATCAAACATTGCAAGTAAGGACACTCCCATTACCATCTCTTAGTGGTCTCATAAGACCTACTAGTGATATAAGGGTCCATAAAAATATTTTCCCATTCCATCAAGATAATTAAAATTTCATTCCATAATATAGTAAATGTGTATTGGAAATACTTCAAATATGGATAAATAGTTAATGTCAATGAAAAACATAGAAATTTTTTTCAATGAAGCTTGTGTGATAAAATTTTCCCATACGGAATAAAGGATATTTAGTTCATGTAAATATAAATAATTATTTAATTGAATAATAATTATATATATGTAAATATATTGAAAATTATAATGGATATTTATAAATTCATAATGTTAAAGTAAGAACCCTTGTCAGGTGAAGAATATGGGATTATAGTTATAGGGTTCCTATAATGACTAATACGATATATGTATTCAGTCAATAAAATAATTTTTTTTGAAATTTTAGGAAACTATGATATTTATTGATAAATCATATATATAAATGGAAATAATAATAATATATATATGAAAACCATTATGGATGTACAATTTCATTGTTAAAATATATCTGCGTGGGCATGAAATGCTAGATAATGTAACCTTTTTTTTCAAAACTATGTTTAATACCGTTGAAATTTGACATGGGATAGACCAAGAAAATAATTATCATCATTCATTAGCAAAGTCTTGTCTGTAATAAAAATACATCCAAATTTCCCGAAATATATGGCATGCATAAGAAATAATATTATTGTTTTATGGATATTTTTTGTTTCAGAAAAAGTAATGTTCTGTGATTGAATTGAATTATTGGGTCAATGGGTACCCATATGGATAAGATATCATAATGATGATAAAATTACAACATATAAATATTAATACAAAAAGTTTCAATGATAAAACAATAGAAATGGAAATATAATTTAGAAGAGATGATGAAATGGACCTTGATAAAAAATTGTAATGGGTTATGAAAGGGTAATATGATATGGATGTTGGTATTTTAATATTAATAATAGAAATTTTGGGAATTAAATAATGTTTTATAATCATGGATTTATATATCATGTGAATTTAATAAATATTCAATGAAAATTTAATTCGATTTGGAGATGAATTGGGTGAAATAGGAACCCTTAAGTCTACATTGTAATAGATTATAAAAGGGTAATACAAGATAGATTTGATAATATCAACAGGGAATAAATAATATGGATTATTAAATTATTGTAATAAATAATTATCATCAAATGAAATGTATATTTCAAATATTTTATTACAGAATAATTATTATAAGATTATTTAATGCATGGAATAGAAACTCATAACATACATATTCGACCTAAATTACATCCAAACCATATACATAAAACATTCAATATTATTGAGTGATATAGGAAGTAGTCTTTATGATATATAAGAATATATAACATCTATCTTCGAGGGTGAAATTGGGAAGAGTGAGGATATTTATTGGTTTAGTTGGTGGAATTTATTGGAATAATGGTGAAAATATTTTATTTTTCCATTTTCATAAGTTCTTTACTACATCCTATTATTTTCAATATCAATCCATTGTTCTTCACTATAATTTTAGGGAAAATATTATTAAAATTATGATACCTTTTATGATTATGGTTTGCATTATATATATATATATGATGTTATATTGATGGTATTTCACTGTATTTTACAACTTTTTACTCTATTTTACATTTTTTACAAATATAAACTAAATTTAACTATATAGTTAAAATGAATTCCCTAATTCTAAATATAAATAAATTATTTCAAATTAATATTATAAAAATATAGAATTTATCATATTTAAAAAAACTTCATATAACTAATTTTCTTAGATTAATTCAATATTAAAAACCTATAATACCATTACAATGAAAACAATATTATTATAGTGAATTTCATAAAAATATATGATTTATATTATATAACATTAATCCTCAAAAAAAGATAACATAATTTAAAAATTTATATATTATTATATATTATCAAATAGATTAGTAAAAAACTATACATAACTTTTGAATGAAATGTTTTAATTTATCAAAATTAGCACATAAAATGTTTTCATAGTTTATAAATATTATAAAAATCATTTATAAATGAAATATACAATTATTAAATGTTATATATTTGTTATACAATATATTTTTTTTGTAGAAAATTTATTTAATGACATACTGATTCTATAGATTAAAATGAACTATAAAATATTTTTTAAAAAAATATAATATTCTTTTGTTTTTATAACATAAATATATAGTCACCTTTAAAATATAACATATATAAAAAAGATTTTATTAGTTACATTTATATTAGAATAATCAAATAGAAAAATTAAAATAAATTTGAGAAATATTGTTATCAAATAATAATGAATTCATTAAAATTCTTTTTGGAATTCTTTTTTAAGAAATAATTATTTCAATAATAAATATATTTAAAATATCCTTATGATTTATGGATAAATAAAAAATACTATGAAACAATAATTTATATATTGAAGCATTAAGACTATATAATTATGATAAATATAATCTATATGGCCTTGTGAAGTCATTATTTATAGGTGAATGGTATTTTAACACCACTAAACAAATTTCATGACCTCATATATTAATATTTAATTGATATATATTTTATAATGTTTTAAATATATAAAAATATATATATATCTGTTGAATATAAACTCAATTGACATGTAAAAACCAATTAATTTTTATAAAATCAAATTTTTATTATAATATAATATTTTTCCAAAAATTCATTCTCTGATCTATTTTTATTCTAAACCATTATTCATACATGTATAATGTTTTTTACAGATTATGAATTAAAATTTAATATTTATCTAAACATACTTCTAATATTGATACAATATTATTTTTTATTTTTTTTAATATAAGAAAATTATATTCAATGAAGAATATTTTTTTAATAGAAGTGTTTTTTAATTCTCATCCAATATTTATGAATATTAATTTTATTATTTGTTTAATTAATTAAAATATTTAATGACTTGTGCTCACTAATAAAGTCCTTGGAATGATGATCTGATGAATATAGGAACACCCAATAGTGTGAAACCCCTTACAATGTAATATAAACTAGTGTATTACATGGTGACATTATGAGTAGAGGAACACCATAATGTGTGATCCACTGAATGAGTCATAGAAAAAATTTAATTCACAAAAACCCTTCTTATATATGTACCATAATATCCCACGTGATTAACATTTAAAATAATTTATAAAGGTAGTATCACATTTTGATAATAAAAATACATTTTCTATAGAAACACCTTACATTGAAATCAAAATTTATAAAACTTGTTAGTAGTTCTTTGAAATAAATAAATAATTATTATTTACCAAGGGGGAACCAATTTTATATGAAATCCACCAAAATAAAAATATCTAAAATTGATATATAATTAAATTAATAATCATAAAAATAGATCTATTTGAGAATTTATTGATCATGTGAAAAATAATTTTGATGAAACAAACCACTCAACAGTTGGTATTCCTCAAATTGTTTAAGATTTGCAAACCAAAGGAGAAGAGAGATTTTGGAATATATAGAAAACACTAAACCATGAATCTTGTGACAAAATATTTATATTCAACGATTCTCGTTTCACCAAAAAATATAGATATGCTCCATATAATGTAGATCTCAAATATCAAGACAATGGTCAAACATTATCAAATGGGTTCCTCCTCATTCATCGACCGATCAAATAATATCATCATTATATAAAAAAACCATATATAGGATTCTTACACCTATAATATAATTATTATATAAATATAAAGTGGATATATCTAGAATAATTGATATGAAAACTGAAGAACAATTTCATACCTTTCTAAATATTTATCTAACACCTATGGATCCATAATAATAGATCACTAGAAGGCATATAATCTCTGAAATATCAAAGAGGTGTCTCCTAGGTTGATAGAATAATTCACTAATTAAAGAAAGAGACTAAACAAATGTATTTTTTCTATTAATCATACAATTAATAATATTTTAGTAGAATGAACATATTCTCACATGTTCACAAACATTCTATAAATGATGTTCCCCCTTCATTAAAAATGGAGGTGCTTCATGTTTTCAAAAATCATCCATCAACAAAGGGTAATTCCCCTATCACATTCCACATGGATTAATAAGAATTTTTCAAGGTTATTACTGAAATATTTGTAACCATTTTCCCTCCTCTATAACACAACAAATGGTTTATAATTATTGGGATGTCCCACATTATTTCTAGAAACTTTTCTCCAACCGTTCACAATATCATAAAAGGTAAAAACTAAACATTACCACTTGAAATGACCCCAGATAAACCGAATGAAATATACGGTCAATAAAATATTATATATTAAGAAAATATTGTTTTAGTCGTTTGATAATTCACACCACCACATCACTTCACCCCCACAGTGTCAAGTCATAGAAGGCTATTCTAAAAAGATATAAATTCATTACTCTATCATTAATAATTCTCACTCCAACATATCATGATAATTCATTCATTTACACAATATCATATAGAATAACATAATAGACATTACATAATTTACATTATCTTATAAATAAAAATAAAATATAGCTTCATCATCCATAGAATCTTCTGTTTCCATACAAAAATCCTCTCAATTAAATATGTGGGATGAATTGAGATATTTTGTATTAAGTTGAGACATGTTCAATACATCACTAATATAAGACAAATGAGATGATAAAAAAATATGATACAGAAAATTAATAATTCAATAAATAATATCAAATGGTCTAATATATATTAGATATTATAGAAAAAGACACAAAATATAATTGTGACCCACCAAAGGAAATATATTCAAGAAAAAACAGTCATTAACTTGAAACTCCAAACGAAAATGTCAACATTATAAATAATATTTATGTAAACTCTCAACCATCAAAAATTTCTTATGTATATCATGAATATTTGGTATCATATATTGGATAATTCTAGGACCCACTAATGAATCCTCACCAAACTCTTACCAATAAAGTGGATACCTATATGGGTCATCATATAGAGGTTCAAAAGGATCCATTCATATTAGAGTCTGGTAAACATTGTTAATTGAAAAAAAAATCATTCCAATTTAGTAAATACATGATCATTTTAAATATATAAAATAATAATGAATTATATATTCCTAGATTAGAAAAACATCATTCGTATAGAAATATTTCATATGAATATAAGTTGTTCCCATTCTAACCTGGTTCCCTGCCAACTCTAAAAGACCCTACTCAAAACATGATTTAACCTTATGTTCCAAGAATGATATAATTGTAGATAAAACCCCCTGAAGCCTCAAGATAAAATATATATATAATTACCAAAAACTCAATACCAGATGTTTCCTTAATGGGAATGAATATTATGGATTTAGTACTTTGATAAATTAACACCATGATAGTGTTCTTCCGTTAGTGAGCCCATGGTAATTTAGAAAAAATATAAGGATAACTCATCCCATTGATTAAATAGAATATTAATTTATTAATTTATCTTAGAAATATTTTTTATCTTATAAATAATATAATTTCAAGCATATAAAATTAATAAAAGTCAATTATGTCACTCTTCATTCCTAACATCCCGAACTGACACATCATGTTATAATACAACTTCATAGTATTAAGGAGAACATCAAAAAATGATTTATGATAATATTGTATAAGCTTATTCCTAATGTATTCTAGAAAAATTAAATTATTTTTAGCTGAAAATAATATATCCCAAAGAGAGGGACCATTATAATGTTTCTCCACACCACATAATTATCTCTTGATTTCCCTGAAATCATCATCATCCTACTACTCATGAAGAATTGAATCAAGGATATATGTTGTGAATAAAGAACTTCAAATTACTATAACTATCTCATTATCCATAAAATATATGTTCATCTGGGTATAGAATAACATATGGTTCCACACACCCAATTATTCCATTGATTCTTGAGGTAGTAATTTTCTACTTAGTGTATCAACAATAATAATCCACTTTATCGTGGTTTTGGTGATGAAAAAGTGAAGCATCTGAACATAATCTACCTATCACCTCTACCATATTTTCTTTCTTTCTAATGGATTAATTATCCTTTAATATTTTTAATATAATATATATTTAAAATTTCTCTAAAACAATAGTTTTTCCAATGCATAAGATCAGGCATAATTTTAGAGTACTTGAGATAATATGTGGGATTGTTCATTTCCTATGGCCAATTATTACATGTGTTTTATTCTACTACTAAGAATTACTTACTTTGAAAAAATGTAGACCTGAAAAATAAAATAACAATAAAAAATATATATGACTATATTATGAAAAAATAATTATAAGTATTGTAATATCTGATCTTTTTTCTGGTATGTATACGTATAATTTTTTCAGTAATCTTTTATTTTGGTTTCATTTTTTTTGGAAACTTGTTTAATTTATATAAATGATTTTTTTCTAATGAGAATAGATAATAAAAAAATAGAAGAACTATATGGAGAACCTTTTTGGGGAGTATGAACAAACATACATGAATATATGATTTTATGAATTAATAACATCTTTGTATAAATTGGTTATGTTTTAACAAGGGATATTGGTATGCTGAAAATATTTAAAGGGGTATAGAATTTTTAAATGTATAATGAATAGAAAAACCAATTGAGGAATATTTCCAGGACTTTTATAGGGATTACACATCTTGAAGTTTTTGTGTTTTTTAATAATATAAATCAACTATGTTTCGTTTTATACTGTATCCCATTAAAAATATTTACACATCATGTAACTACATTATAAGTAGTTTAATTACCTGACTAGCTATTTTAATCTTGATTTTCAATTGAATTTAATTTCATTACACTAAATCTCTCCTACTATTGACTATAGGACATCCTCTAGGGGAATTTTTAGTCAAAAACTTCTTTCTAACATTATGACAATGCCTTAAATCATTATTATTATTTTTTGTTCACGTTTCTTCCTTCTCATCCTTTGTTATCCAATCAGTGTGATGAAGTATTTTACCATTATTTTGTTTTGATCTAGATCACTTTTTATTTTGGAGCCTCATCAAAATCACCTTCACCATCCTTCACATGGATGTTTTTGGTAGGAAGTATATTTTCACATCCAGTTAAGGTAGGGTGTCTAAATAATAACTGTATTGTTTTTTAATATCCATATTTATCAAATATTTTCATTTTATAAAGTAGTTTGAAACCAATAAAATTATATTTTGAGTAGGATTATTCTAGGATTCATCTCATTTAAATTGGATTCTATACTATATTATGAATTCACATGGAGTGAGAAAAAAATTAATATAATGTAATTGGAAAATGATTAAAATTGTGTTTAAACTAACTTATGACCTTATGTAATTTCCTGATAAAGAATACCTAAGGTGTAGATTTTTTATGTGATATAATTGTCAAAAAAAAATTATATTAAAATTGTTAATTAAAAGATAAATGGTAATTTTTATAATTAATCATTGAGATATTATGAAATATTTTGATTGAACTAATGTATACCAAGACTTTATTCCATGATAAAATGATAATGTATCAGTATCTATACTAGAACATGCACATTAATATTTTTAGATGATTTTATTTAGTTGGATCACCCCATTCCTATTTTGTAATGATTATATAGTGTTTTATTTATCAAGTATGATATTTTCTTGTGTATAGGGGTTTGAAACTAATTTCGTAATGCTTATACATATTTGAAACAGATTGTTTTGACTATACCATGTTCACATTGTGGTAGTTTTCCTAGCCATAAAACATTATCAATGATATTAGGACAGAATTGTGAAGAAGGTAAATTTCCCTTGGTTAAATGTTTGTGGTTGGCATGGGACTAATACATTCATAGTGTTATTTTGTCATGAATTTCAAATAGGTTTTCATTTTATGTATTAATTGTTGATTAAATTAATACCATTATTATTTTTTAATTTTAGAAAATTATTTTCTGAATTCTTTGTTTGTGAATGGTGATGTTAACCTACTATGTTATAATCACACCCTAATCAGGTTCCAATTTGGTACCTGATTAGATTATTTAGATTTAGGATTGGACAAGGAAAATGGAGCATGATATTGATAGTTTTCTAATTGGATGGGAAGAAATTTTGAGGTGGAAATCTTGTGGTATTTGGGACTAGGTACATTTAAGAATGATAGTCTATTATATTTATTATTTCTATAAATAAATTTACTTACATTCTTGAAAATCAATATATTGTTACTTTATTATTTAATCGATTATTTAGTTGGATTTTATTTTTTTATTTTTATATTTATAGACATTGATTTATTTTGTTAATATTATTTAATTATTATCCTATGACACTTCATAAAGGGGAATATAGACTCCCTTTAATAAATTTCATACCCCCTCTTCTATTCGATAGCCTCTTTCATATGGGTAGGTTTGTCTGAGGTGTCATCACTATACTTATCCTTCGTTGTGGGAGACTACCAAGGTATTTAACAATGTGGTATCAAAGGAGCATGTTTTCTATTCTTCTATTTCATTCTATTGGAGTGGGATACCGGTGACATGGATGTTTCAAGACTTACAAATGACCTTGTTCAAGGGTGTAGTTATCCCCAATATGAGGAAAAATATATGATCCTAGGGATGGGATTGTTATTTGTGTTGTGTACTTCTTATAGTTGATGTTGTTTCACCTTGGGTCATTCAGTTATTTTGTGAGGATATGGTTTTATGATGTTACCATTTCTTGATATTTGTACACATGGTATCATTTGGTGTGAAATTAAAAAACATGCATCATTATTAAAACATAAGGGTATATTGACCTATATTTTTCATGATAGGGGCATATATAATTTTTCATTGGATGTATAAAATACAATGAAGTATGATATCATATATCTATTTCACTAGAAAACATAATTGAGGTTTCCTGTCGTGATAATAAATATTAAATCCTTTTATAGGGAGACTATGAATCAGTGGATCACATTTATAGTACCCTATTGAGGTTGTCCTTGATGTTATATTGTTCTCTATGGTGTGTGCTTTTATGGTATATAAAATGACTCATCGTCCTTTCAGAATTTTGTATAAGGATAGTACTAATAATAATGACATTAGAAAAAATTATATATAGAATCATGTAGTTCCTAAGGAGTATATGGATGTTCACAATTGTGATAGCTTTATACGGGTCATGAGATCCATGGAATGTGAGACTGCACTTACCTTTATTTTTATGTCTAAAACAACAAGAGTGTTTTAGCTATAGTATCTTCCAATTTTTATAGTGGAAGGGGGACCTTGGGTAACCATGTTTTCTATTGATTCATCCCATACAATATTCATGAATCTTGATACACCCGTGGACAAAATGGAAAATCCTACTACATATATGCATTGTGTGTATACCTTTCATTGGTTGGATAATTTGACGGAATATAGGTAGAACAATGAGCTATTTTTATGTAAATAAATATTATATTCAAGATCCATTTGTTTCCCATGTTGTTGAGGGATGTAAATTTTCATTAGATCATGAATATGGAACATGAGGGTATGTTAGTGATGGACTATGTTGGATGATTTGCTGACCTACATGGATTTTAACCATATTTTGCTATTGATGAGATCTCCCATGTGATATTTTTTTAGGATGATATTCTATATGTGATCAAGATCTATATAATAGTTTTCTATATTAGGAATATTATTTATGTGATAAACCAAGAATTCATCGTGAAAGGGAATCATAGAGAGAACCATGCAGTAGCTAGGCTACTTCCACATGGTCATTTTGAATTTCGTTTTCATGTGTGAATAATGGATTCATTGATCATTTACATTAAGTTAGTTGTTGCGAAACAATTAACAGTTATCCATAGCCATCTCAAGACCATGTTCTATTTTATTTATTTCATTGGGTAAATTTTGGTCATAATCACCAACAATGCCTTTACCCCACAGTCCAGTGTCTCATATGTTGACTATTTGGTCATATTGAAACATTATATATGAACATTAAATAGTATACCTATGGTAAGTGTTGAAAATAGACACCTATGTTGGTAAGTGGCTCATCTTCCCCACAGTAGGCTAGTAGTAAGATTTCAACATTTCATTTAGGTTGAGGCAGGTGATGTAGTACCCCCGTGATTGGGAATTATTTCAGAGGAAGGAAAAAAAATCAAATTAGTTATGATAGAGCCCATGAATGGACAAAATTTCAGTTATATGTTATGATGATTACTCTTGATATCATGGATGTAGGATGATATATTGTTAGAGGTATTATTCTTGTATCATCTACATTATCATGTATTTTTTATAATACAAGAGAATAATGTTATTGTCTATATGATATTTTTATAAATTATTTAGGATTGTATGTCTATGTATTCGATTTTTTTTATCCATTGAAACATTTTTCAGTGTGTGATCTGATAATATCAAAATTTTCAAGGCTTCTTCTATAGAAAATTGTAGTTGAATCTATTTTGGGAATCATTTGTTTTGGAAATGATATTATTTGAATTGATTATTTGTATGGATTTCATTGTTCTATACCAGGATAATATCAAGTGTTATTAGAGGAAATTATCTTTTTTTTCTCTACAATGAGGAATCTATTCTCACCAAGGGGAGTCAGATCTTTTGGATTTTCACGTGAAAAAAATTAGTGCATATTTGATTTCCTCATATAATTGATAAAACATTGAGTTCTAGATAATATTGGATTGTAGTGGGATTATTTTTCTCTTCTTGTAGAGCATTTTTTTAAGATATATTTTAGATTATTTCTTATCTCAAGAGTGATAGATCAAATTCATGATCATGATGAAGCATAGAGAAGAGATAATATCTATCCATCCTTACAGAATGGAACAATAGGATATTTAATACACTAATGTTTGGTTGTGTTACCCATAATTAAACTTATTCATATGGCTTAGTATACTTCCTTTGGGTCATTTAGTTCACATAATTAGGATGGAAAATGTGTCTTTTCTCTTATGTGTGGATTATCATATTTTTAATCAAATGACGGTCATGAACCGGAATCTTCTTTTCATGCATTGATGGTGTTTTCTATTTATTGAGAGGTGTTATGATATTCTCAATGATTAATTTCAAATCAGTTTACAAATTTTTAATAGTGTGACAAAAATACATACCTAATACTTATTTTAGGATCCGATATGGCATGAATGAATTTGTAGTGACATTTTTTTGGTTGCCTACGAAACTAGAACTATTCATATCCTTAATTAATATGTTATATCATCCTTTTTCAGGACAATTTTGTTTCAGTGTTTTATGATATTATATTAATTTATTTTTATTCATCAACATCATTATTCCAATTAACATGATACCATCCTGAGTACATTGAGATATAATTTTTTGTTATAGTAAGATACTGCAATGTAATTTATTGATTAATAATGTGGAATTCCTGGGAAATTTCATCTCAGAGGCATGTTTGTCAGTATACCCAGAGAAAGTAAAAGTTGTGGTATCTTGGCCACAACCCAATAAAAAATTCATAATGTTGATCTTTTTGTGTATATCATAATATTATAAATTTTTTATCCATGTTTTCCCATTTGGATTCCCTAATATTTGAGATGACCTGGAAGGAGGTGATGTTTTTTTAATCTAATCCTTGTGATAATTATTTTTTGTAGTCGAATATTTGGATGACATGTACACCAATCCTCACATTAACTAGTTAAGTTAAGTAATATACCTTGTAGTATGAAAAATCATGAGTTTCTCTTAGAGTATTTCAAATACAAGAGTATTGAGTGGTTTCTTATTGATCTAGGTAGATAATACCATAAGAGAGGAATTACCTACTCATGGTCTGGAGATAGAAAAAAATTACATACCCTGAGATTTTGGAGATTCTATCTCATTATTTGAAGGGTTATTGTTATAAACTGAAAACAAGAACCCCAAGTACATATTTTTTTAGGGATATAAGGGACATTAGAAGATGATATGGGTCTAGGATTTGTATTCTTTCATCATTGAATTGGATTATTCCCCTAGAAAGGGAAATATATCAACTGACACATTGGGATAAAGAACAATGATAAAGTCAGTAATAGATTATTATAATGAGAATTAAATAATTTTACCTTTTTTATACATGAATATAGAAGTTTTGGAGTCCTATGTACAGGTAGCTCGGAATTTGTCACATGTTATATCTGTTCTTTTAGACTAGATTATGGTTGAGTATTTTTATGATATCGATGGATTAGTTTCAAGAGAATATTTATATAGGGGTGTAACACCATTGGTAAGGTCACATAGTTGATCAAATTTTCCACTTTTTTTTGGCTGACTATGGGTTTCTACGACCATATATGGAGAGATCATGATGGAGTTTGAGGAATCTATTTTGGTTGTTTATCTAAGATAAACAATGATGTATCATGATCTCTATATATATTAGTGGTTTTTAGGAATAAAAATGGTGGTGGATATATTCATTTCATGAAACATAACTTACCAGTAGTTGAAAGATGATCATCAGAATCCTTCTAGGATTGTGTAGCCATTTCCCATTACTGAGTTGAAATTGTATGTTGTCGCAATCAGTTTTGTGAAAGAATTACCAATGAAAGTCTATAATTGTTTCTTTGTTGTGATATTGTGGATAGACTAACTTAGGTATCCCACTTATTTATAATTAAAGAAAAAATACACTTGATAACCTGGGATATTATTCCATGCACGAGGGGTTTAGTTGCACATTGTTCTATGTAAAATTATTTTATAAAGAGATCATTATTTCACATCATGTTTTTGAAAGTTTCTTAAAAAGGAATTGGGATCATGAAATATATTAATCACAACCTATCATCCACATTCTGATCGCCAATCCTAGCAGATGATTTGGTTTCTAGAGAATATGTTATAAGCCAATGTTTTATATTTTGGTGGTTCATGTGAACAGAATATGGAACATGTGGAGTTTCAAAATACTATTTGACTCTAGGAATCAATCAAAATAGAATATATTTAGTATTTTTATTGAATTTAATTCTATTAAACTATATTTTTGATAGAGGTAGGTGAGTCAGTACACTTTTCACCATGTCTCATGTATGAGACATTTATATAGATTTAGCTAATCTGATATAGGATTGTGACTGCACATAGTTGGAATAAGTCGTATGATAACTATTAGATATAACCTCGATAAATATATATTTTATCATGATTTCCTTCTGGATTCCCAATGGTTGAGAAAATGTTGCATTAATAAACAGGGAATGTATGTGCATAGCATTGTCAGGCTATTAAATATTGTGCCAAGGGTTTGTCCAGTGGCATAAGGTATAAACATTTAATACATTGAGAATTGTGATGAGGTGTCCTTTCATTAGAAATAGATAAGGGTTATAGACTGTAGTATGAAATTCCATTAGGATTTCCCTATACTATTGGTTCAAGTAATGTTGTAAAATCCCGGACTCAGATTCCACATAAATAGTGCCCCCAGGATGGTGGGCCACATGGCCTCAAGATCATCTCCCCGAATGCTTGAGGCTTCTGATTAGTAGTGAGGGCTTGGGGCGTATAAATGGGTAGAATATGCCCTCATTACCAAAGTGTAGTGTAGTCGGTGGATGTAAACATAAGGTAAATTGCATATGAAAATACATATAAATATAAGGAACATTAGAAAATAAAGACAATAATAACAATAATTGTATGAACTAGAATAATATTAAATAACTAATGATATGTCATGTAACTCGAAAAAATGAAAACATAGATACAAGAAATCTTTCCGAACATGTTCCACAAAAGTATTAAGGAAATCAAATACTATCCCATGAATCCAATGTTTCAACATGGCCATCTACTATCAAAATATATTCTAAAAATCATGCAATCTATGGTTCAAAGTCGTATAATTCCCTTTTTCAACACCTGCTACCAAGTAGTCTACCTTGGGTACCAACAAATCCGGAAGAGGGTGTGGGATAAATCGTATTTTACCACCACCAATGGTGCATTTATAATTCCACCCATATAATGAAAGAGTAACAGTATGCAAGAATGTATATATATTGTAATGAAAAAAAATGTTACTAAATACCCAAGTACATGCTTCGTCCCTCAGCTGGTGTCTGACCATTACCAGTTCATTTTATTTAATCAGTTACCGAATTTTATTAATAGGATATTGGTGGCATGGATATCAGTAAAATTTTCTTGTGATGTGTAGATAGTGAATGTTCCAAGGTATCAAAAATGTAAACATAGGTCTCAATGGTCACCAACTCAGTAGTAACAGTATCCTGGATAATGATAAGAATTTAATCCAAGGAGAATATACCATGGAATTCCATAATGAGATGTCTAATGAATCCATGGTGATCGTCTATGGTAATACGGGACAATATAGTGATAGGGACCAATGGGCTATAACCATGGAACCTACTGGACAATGTTGGATCGATGGAGAGTATATGAGGCATCCTTTAATGATATGGATGGATAATATGGTGTCATTCTTGTGATCCAATAATTTTCCAGGATTAGGATTCATGTGGTTCTCAACCTATGAATGTTGTATCCTTGAATCAAGATGGTGTTCCCGAGTAATAATGAAAATTCTATATCCGGATCCAATGTGATCTCGAGTCAGGCCATTCAAATTTGATTATGAATTAATGTAATTTTTCATTTTTTTAAGGATTTACATTAATTAGTGTGATATGTTCATGTAGAATGAAACTATTGGTTCAATCCATTCCATTTATTATTCTGATATGTTCTAGTACCATGAAACCATTTATCCAAGTAAAAATTAATCAATAAGTCCATTTGGTTCATTCCATTCCTTTCATTAGTTTTACAATGAAAAGTAGCATGAAACCTCACAATCAATCAATTAATGGAATATTTCATATTCAAGGTTCATTCTACTACCTTAAATTAATATGTTAAGTGGTGTTACTAATATTCTATTTAATAATCATTTACATTTAAGGACATGTAATATACTTAGAAAAAATTCCAATTCAAATATCACATTTAATTACTTATTGATGTACATAACATAGGTTATTCAATTAGTATGCATAAATTATAATTTCCATTATTCAATTAATACTATAAATCAAGACAGTTAATATTAAAAAGCTTACTCTTTGAATGTAAAAGCCAAGGCCAACTCAAATAGTGGTACAAACATGTCAAAAAACTAAACAAAAATTATAGAATCACCTTAGTCATGGAAGGGATAAGGTTGTGGACATAACTAGAAAAAATTAATCACTTATATGGAAATAGAATATACATATGGTTTTAATTAGTATAATCTTGGAATATAAATTATATTAATGAACCCAATGAAATTGGTGGGGCCAACACAACATATCGAAAATCAATGAACACTTGGGATGATTTATAAACCAACCACCTTAGGGTTGTATGATAATCCTCCTCTAGTATTTGACCACTATTTTCCCTGGAATAGAGTAGATCTATGAAAATGAAAAATATTTATCATACCACCATTACTCAGTCAGGAAAAAAAGATAGAGAATAGCTCATGTAGACTTGAGTATGTATTGTTATGCAACTAAAGTGATAAACATAAGATCTATCAGATCTGGGAAGAAGGAGATATTTGAAATCCTAGAATATGCATTAAATAATATCCAAATTGATACCCATGGAGATAAATCTTGCATAATTTTAGATTAGGGAAGTAGAAGGGAGCCTAATAGATAATTAAGAGATATTTTGTAAAATTAAACATGAAAATGGAAAGTTCAAGGATTTTATGCACGGTTTGACAAACCACATCCAAATAGTGTAATGATTTCTGGTATGAAGTTCACTTTTCACTACTAGACAACATGGTCGGGCACAATTTTTACAAACTAGTATTGTCTAGAAATTTCAAAATGTATAGTAATTTAAACCATGCTCCAACTATAAAATAACCATGAAACCATTCCTATTTGATAAAAAATATGTGTTTCAGGCTCTGAAACATTCCACAGACACCATTACGGTCATTACTAACTCAAAGGTATAACTATTAGGTATAATGTAATGATTTAAACTGACATTTAAATGATCTATACCTGAGTGAATAATCAGGATCATATAATCATATACCATTAAAATAACTCATCTGAGAGTTCACCATCGAATGGTGGAAAAGAATTGTATATGAACCAATATGGTCATTGGGCACGTGCGCCAACATACCTCTCCCAAGTCACATCCTATACTCAGTCACACATCCGTATCACATGGACTAAAAGGAAAAACTATCCTCGAAGATCCTTTTTGATTTAGTCAATTATGTGTACTGGATACGACTCAAAGGTAGAATCATCATTTAACTCAACTTCATCTGGATCCAATGTTTTAGAGGGGTCATCATGATATTGGGGAAGTTGTGAACCATGAATGATGTCATGCATGTAATGGTGCCTCTGAGGTAGTAGAAAACAATATGCTACTAGCCTGACTCTCTCTAGAATATCAAATGTCCCTACGTAACAGGGTGAAAACATCCCCTTCTATCATAACCATATAATCCCTTGCATGGGTGATACCCAAAGGAAAACAAAATCTCAGACATCGAAGGTAATAGGACATCAATGACAATCGACACATGATTTATATATAGAGCTAGCTATAGTCATACACTTTTTTATCATCAGAACATGCTTTGAAGTCTCCGAAATGAGACAAAGACCTAGTAGAGATGCCTCATATACCACTATCCAGCAAATGGGTGAATGGTATGGACTACTATATAAGGCCTCAAATGGATACATATGATTTATCATTTTCAATATATTATTATAGGAGAACTCGGTGTGGGGGTATGCTTCACCCCTGAACCGTTGAATTCAAGGACACAAGCTCAAAGAATATACTCTAGAACTAGTGCTATCCATTCTAATTTTTCATATGTATGACGGTGAATTTATTTTCATAGAAGCAACTGTATTCACATGGCCTTTTACAATCCCTACCTGAAAATGACATGAAAAAATAATACATATCTGAAACTATCATAAGAGTTACCCTATAGAATTATTTGATCTCAAGGATATTCCATCCTCCCATCTAAAAAATTTAGAAATTATCCTATATAGGAATGAAGTGGAATTATTTCTTTAGATGGTCCAAGACTATCCAGATAGCAACACTATCATATGATGACCTAGGTATGCAGACCATGAAATACATGGAAAAATCTTCCCATTTCTATTATAGTACTGGATGTGTATGTAACAAGTCTGTGTGTCTCTGGGGAGCTTCCTGCATTTTCAAATATGTGGAACACATAGTGACAAAGCCTACAATATGATGTTTCATCCTATACCACAAAATATGGCATCACTTATCTCGATACATATGGATATTCTTAGATGAAATGTCCAATGATATGTTTTATACTTTTTCATCAAATCCACCCTAATTTTGGTAAGATCCATGATATTTCCACATAGACACATGATGTTGTCTCTATCCATAGACCAATCTCTAGGTGGGTTATATCCTGATATACTCTCATGGAGAACCAACCCTTCCGGATATAAAAACTCCATATTCATCACCATCTAATGGAGATAACATTTAACTATCATGGATTAGAGGTAAGATAGATCGATACTATCATGAATCTCTAGATGAAGTTACAAAAGGAGGTATATTAAATTCCATTAATCATTTCCTTCCCATATGGAATGTGTCTGAGTTTTATGACTCAATACATCAGCAACATTGTTTCCCTTTCTAGGCATATAAGCAAGTTCAAAATAAAAGTATTGTGGATATTCAACCAATATTCGCTGTCTATAGTCCAAGTCATTATGTGAAAAGATATATTTTACTCTTTTGTTGTTTGTGTACACAACAATGTTCTGACCCATTAGATAATGTCTCCAGCAACGCAAGGCACATACAACCATTTCTAGCAAATGATTTTTGCATCAGTTTTCCTCTAATGAGGCCTCAACTGCCATGATCTGCAAACATCTACTTTTTCCTCCTTTATCCCCACTGCTCGTAGGATGATGTGTGATGCCGCAACAAAGAGGGACTATCCTATACATGGCTATTGAAGTGTCAAAATCGGTTCCGAATCAAGACACCCTTTCATCTCCTAAAATAATTTCTCACATTATTCTAATGAAAGGTACTTGATTCACTTATTTTATGAAGACTATGAGGTTAATCAAGATTTTAGAAGTATTTTATGAAACTCATGTAATATCTATCCATACCCAAAATAATCCATATATCAAACATGTTCTTGTATTCCTCTCCTTAAAATACAACATTAACCTATTATAGGTCAACTGATACTCTGATTCTGATATTATATAACCCATGAAGTGGATGTTTTCCATTCATATGTGTCATATATTAATATTGGTGTAAATTTGATTCTATATCAGTGTAATCAATATTTAATACGTTTTTTTGGCGTGGTCTCTATGATTGTGAGAATACAAAAAAAATTCATCCAAAAATACTACACCAAAATAATACAAATAGGGGCGGAACACCCTATTAATATGATCCATGAAAACATAGGGTGCATTTTTATGACTGACGACATAAAAAGGTACTCATATAGACCATACCTACTACAGAATGTTGTACGAGGTATGTCTGGTCGTCTAACTCACACCTAATGATAACCAGATCTCAGGTCGATCTTAGTGAAGACCTTTGCTCCTCGGATATGGTGAAAGAGATATTCTATTTGAGGATGTGGTTATAGGTTCCTCGACATAAGCAAGTTCATCATTTTGTAATCCATGCATAGATGTAAGGTTACATATACTTTCATGTGAAAAAACATGGGTGATCCCGAGGAGGATTTACTAGGCCATATAAAACCATTGGACTCTAAATCCTATAACTACCTCTTGAGATCTTAATTCTATGTAGGTGACATCTTGTATTTTTGGATAGACATTGGAGTTTCTCCCAAAAAACAATCAATTTTAAACTCCACATCTCTCTCAAGAGGTACGCCAGAAAAATCATCGGGAAAGACATTCCTAAAATCATCCACTAATAGAGGGAAATCAGTTTGAATAAAAGCCAAATCCTCTAAAAAGATATTTTCAATCAAGGTGGATACGTCACCTAGCCCATGATGTATTGGTCCTTCTCTATGATCCTGGATATCCCACTCACCCTTATGTAGATAATAACTTCAATTTGGTGATGTAAAAAATACTCAATGATGAAAGTAGTCTAAAAAAGAGTTATGATAAACCAACCAGTCTGTCTCATGTAGAACATTGATTCCCGTAATCGTGAGAAAAAAAGAGTTTATATATGAAAGGGTAACTGGTTACCTCAAGGTGATAGTTTATGCACTAGTCTATACGCTCAGTTCTTACAACTAATTGAGCTTCTAGATTCATTACACCATTATAAAATTGTATCTCCAGTCTATGAAATTAAATGATAGATACATAGATAAAAGATTTTGAAGCATCTATATCAAAAAAGATGATACTATAGTAGATTTCATATGAATAGTAAGTCTCACTATAGATGTTGTTGCACCCTGATCTTTTAGTATCATCTATAGTGCATTCAACTAGCCTAATACATGACCATGTGCAATAGATGGACTACCACGATCACAACTACTATTCTAGAACTGTTATTGATTAGGGGTTTAGCTACCATGGTCACGACCTCCTTGACCAGACCTAAAGGTGCTATTTCAACTCCCCACCTGATGCAGCGTAAAATAATCCAATCTTGAAGGTGGAGCTGGTGAAGATCAATTCATAGTTGAAGCTGGTGGAAAGTTCCTACAGAATTGCGGAAGATTCCTCATACAGCCTCAATCCTGACACTCAAGTGGTTCACTACCAAACTAAGTATTTCAATGACCTCATCATCCACACTAATGACACATTTTAGAGCTATTGTAATTGAAACTATGGTTGTCACATCCCAAATGAGAAACCTCGACGGAACGGTTCCAGCCGCTAGAAGAAAAACTGGCCTGATGCATCACTGATCTTTTAATCCTAATACTATTTCCAACTCATAGGTTACTCATAATGATATGATCATAATTGAATATTTCTGAAAATGAAGGAAGGAAAAAGTCATTAACCTTCCTACTGATGGCATACTAGATCCCATCGTTGAATAATCTAGCCCGTGAAATGTCATCAACATTTAGAAGGGGGTCCATGTATTTTAATTTCATGAAATACTTTGAATAATGAAAATAATTCATTGAAATGTTCTTGATATGCATTAAATATCTGGATCTACCAGCTCTCAGTGTCTGAGAAATGAATTGATCATAGAAGTAGTCTATAAATTAACCCAATACATAACTTGTAGACGACCGGCCTAGGTAATCACATCCCAGCAATTTGTGGGTGAATCCTGAAGAAAATATTTAGAATGGCTGACCCTACTCCATGGAGGCATCTCAAGACGATCAATGATGGATAATGTGGATTCTAGAAAATACTCATCAACCTATATACTGCAATCCCCTGAGAATGTAATAGGATGATACTACCTGAAATCGCGAGTCAGATTTTCCATCATAGGTACAGGCTGTGGAGCACCATGATTGCACTGTATTAGATGTATAAAACCATTACAAACATGGGAATAAGTTACATGATCAGGTACTATAGGTGGTGCCTCAGGTGGAATGCCTATAGGAATGATCGGTTAATCGAGTCACATAATTTCATGAGCATGGTCATCGCCACCATCCTCGAATATGATACGAGGATATCCTGGTGGAATTTATCTATAATTCCCAAGAATACACCTTAGAAAAAGATTAAAATAATATGATTGCATCACTAGAGTAAACTTAATTTTAGAAAACTCACTACCCAATGAATACTAACCAAACTACCCAATTAGATGGATAGGTATCAGTAAGTTCTCATGTATAAGTTTCATTTCATTTTACATTTAATTACTAGGTTCACTGTTTTACGTTTCATAAACATGAAAAAGAATTATAAGGAGTGAAACCCATTAATTTTTTATTTCATGATTCACTTTAATGGATCACCATTTCCAAAAAATTGGTTCTCATACACTTGTAACTAAAAATGATTCACATTTATTTATAGTGTAATAGTTCAACTTGGTAAATTATTCATTCTAACATGTGAGGCCTCGTACACCTCATGAATTGAAATTTCAAATCACTCAATCAAAACCAATACTAATACACTTATAATAAAACTATCACAATATCACTCATAAATCATAGGCATTTAGAGAAGTAAATAGTAGTTACATACACCTATATAGAATGGAAATATGTATGACATTTGAATTCTAGGAGACTGTAATGATTCATGTAACAATGTTCTTCTTTCTCAATTCATCAGGCCACCAATGAAGGATAATCTTCAATCTGAGTAATAATCAATAACTCCATATGACATGTGAATTACCCAATGGTTAAATAATATCAATTGTAATAGGAAAATGTAGAACAACAATTATAATTTAGGGAACATGGTTTTAACCCAAAACATGGTTATTTTCCAAAATAAGGGATTACAATTACCATGAATGACTTATAACCATGTCCCAAGAATTCAACACCTCCAATATATTTTCTCTAAATAATAATGAAATAAATGTAACCACCTCTAATACCACATTGTGATGTCCATGACCGAAATTTCACATAAATAGTACCCCGGGTATGGCAAACCATAGAGACTCAAGCACATCTCGCCAAATGCCAGAGGCTTCTGACTAGCAGTGAGGGTCTAGGATATGTCTGTGGGGATATTTTTAACACATTTACAATGTGTATCACAATAGGTGTATTTGAACATATGATAAATAACAGAATAAATATATGTGAATAGAAGGAATAATGGAAAAAAAGATACAAATGTAACAACAACTAAAACAACTGGAATAATAATCAACAATTGATGATATGTCATGTCACTAGATAACAAGAAAAAATGGATATAAGACAATAGGTATAACATGCTCAACAATAGTATAGAGGAAATAAATGACTATCTCATGCAACCCATGTTCAAACATAGTACTTTGATATTAATCTCTATACTAAATACAAATCAATCATGTTTTTTATGCCGTATTTTTTCCTTCTTCTACACCAAGAACCATATAATCTAATTCGTTTACCAATAATGTCTGGAAAAGGTCTGACATAACTCTCAGTGGGCCACCACCAATGGTGTCTATAACTTCTAGCCCATGTAATGGAAATGTAACAATATGTAAGTAATAATATATAATGTAAAGAAGTACAGTGAATCTAAATACCCACATACGCACTTTAGCTCTTAGATTATGTCTGAATATAACCAGGTCATTTTATTTAATCAATTACTGGTTTATATTAATAGCCCATGTAAAGCATGTACTTCAATAAAATATTCCTTTGATGTGTAGATATTGAAAGATCCACGGTATCAACCAAAAAAATAAAGACCTCAAGGGTCTCAAAATCATTAGTAAAAATATCATGTCTAATCATAAGTGTGTAATCCAAAGAGAATATTCCAAGGAATTTCATTGTATGATTTTTACTAAATTCAAGAAGATCATCGAATGTAAGATGAGGATATGATGATACAAGTCCCTATAAGACTATAACCATGGAACTCAATTTTCAATGACAGATTCAGTGAGTGTATCTGAGGAATCCTGTAGTAATATGTTGGGTTCCTACAGTGTTATACCGGGCATCCATGAATAAGAATGTATCTCGATCTTGGTGGTTCTAAACTTAAGTATCCATATCCATGAACTGAAATGTGGTTCTTGAGTGCTCATGGGATTCTCCAATCAGAATCACTGGCGAGATCGAGTCATACCATTCCTATTTGATTTTGAAGTAACGTAATATTTCATTCCGTTCCATCCTTACTTTCATTAGTGTGATATGGTCATGAATCTAGCAACTACTAGTTCAATAATTTCCTTATAATAGTTTTATAAGGTCTGGTAGCTTGAAACCATTTAATAAATTCATAATTATTCAATATGTTTATTTGGTTCAAACCTCTCATTTCAACAGAGTGATAAGGCCAACCAGCAAGCGACCACATAATCAATCCATTTTATTGAATATTCATATATTCAAGGTTCATTCTGCTACCTTCCATTAAAATAGTAAGGGTTTCTACAGATATGAAACCCACTAAGCACTTACAGTTAAGTCCATGTCATATACCTAATATACATTCCAATTCACAATTCTCACTTAATTATCAATTGATGCACTTTCCTTAGGTGGGTCAAGTGATACACATACATTGAAAAGTCCATTATGAAATTCACAAAATAAATAAATCAATTAAATAGAAACAAGATTACCCATATAATGGTAAATCTAAGGTACACCCAAATGGTGGAATCAATGTGTAGAAACACTAAACAAGAATTATGGAATAACCATAAAAGTATAAGGGATGGAGTTATGGTCATAACCACAAACAAGTAATCACATATATGGAAAGGGAATATCCCTACATTTCTAATGTGTATAAACATGACATATACATTCTATTAATGGAACTTGATGAAATCAGTGTGCCCCACATGTCAAATCCCAAATCCAAAAACATCATGGATGTATTATAGACCACCCAAAATTAGAGTTTTATAATCCGCTTACTATGGTATTGGACCATTAATTTTCTCGAATTAGTGTATATATATGAAAAATAAATGAAAACTTCATAAACAAATATGTAGTTCGAGAGAAAAACAGTAGTAGAACAACTTAAGAGTACATGAGTACTTACTGTTTCACGTACAATGTGACCAACGAAAGATCAATTAGATCCTATAAAAAGGGGACCATTGAATCCCTAGATTTGGCCTTAAAAAAGATCCAAAATGAGTGACATGGAATTAAATACTGCATAAAACAAGATTATAGAAGAAGGGGGGGCATAAGATATTATAAATAGATTTTTTTTAAATTACCCTGAAAAATGGCATGTCCATAGTTTTTCCACATGGTTTGAGAAACCATACACAAACCGTGTGATGTTTTCTGGGTAGAAGGTAAAATTTCATAGTTATTCCTAATGTTCACGTGAAAACTAGGAAATTTGAACTGTCCATAACATTCAATATGAACGGTTATAGAAACCATGCACCAACTGTGAGTTAATTGTGCTACCGGTCCTGTTTTCCCAAATTAATGGGTTCAGGCTCTAAACCATTCTCTAAACACCCCTATGACCATTTCAAACTCCAATGATATCCATATTCAGACCAATGTAAATATTTAGATTGAAATTTAAAATTATCCATAACTATGAAAAATATAGGGTTCATACTGATGTGGTATTATTGGTGAGTTCAATTGGATACTTGGGATGAGGAGTCAGATATACAAGCACAGTGTCCAAATTTGTTTGCTGATACCTCATAGTGACCCTTATAGAAACCTGTGGATGATATTTTTTATGATTAGGAGGTTATAAGATGAAGTCATTTATGTGTATGTTCATCTCTTAGTTTTACATTTTTTTATTCGGTTTATTTACTAACACATATGTATGTCTTTTGAAAAAACATTGTCTTGTATTATGAAGAATCTTGAGGAAATTAGAGTGGATCTATATGAAGATCCTTTTCTAGGGAAATGAAATATTCTTTATATAAGTATTCATGTTTTAATTAATATATTTGGCATATAAATTGTTGAAGTATTAACATGTGTTCATATTAATTTTAGAAAAATTAATGGGTTTTCAATTTTATTTAAAGAGATAATGGAATAAAACCCCATATACAGATCTTTTACACACTGTGTAAATGGAAATCAATATCATCTAATATTCAGGTGTTTTAATAAAATCCTAGTTAGCATATGGGTTTTCAATGTGCCCCATTATAAGATTTAAAATGGTGTGTATCTACATTACCTGGAATCAAATTTCATGTCCTATTGTTTTAAACATGTTGCATGGATGAATTTCATTTCATTCCACCACATATATTCTCCTCTCAACCCTAGTGCATCCTGTAAGTAAATTTGGACATCCATCCCTCATTATGGACATCCCAATAATTATTTATAACTATAGAATGTAGTTTTGATCCCATTTCTTGTTTCTACACCCTGGTGATATAACCATTATGATGAAATATTTCTACCATTCTCATTATTGGTTTTTATCATGACCTATTTTGATGTATAAATATATTAAAAAATAAAATGCATCTTCCTTTCATGGCTTCTCCATTGATGTAATTGTGTCTTCACAAGATAATGTAGGGTTTAGAATCAAAATACAATGGTTTCTTAATTGTTGTGATTAGGAAATATTGTCATTTACCCAATTTAGTGTGTCCCAAAACCAATTAAATAATGAATGGGAATATTCCATTGAGTGATTTCAATTTAATTAGATTCTAATCAAGCTTATAGTATCTAATCAGGTTATAAAACAATGAAATATAATTTAATTGGGAAATGATTCAATGCGTGTTTAGCAAGACAAGTGACCTTAGGTGACTTCCTCCTATGTAATCCATATGTTTTGGATTCTTTTATCATTTATATAATTGCTGATCAATTGTGATTTATGTTGAATGTGTTAATTTAATGATAAATGGAAATTTTCAAAATTTATAGTTTATATATATGTTGTCAGTTTTTGATATCAATGAAGTATGAAAGGAATTGTTTTCTATGTTGAAATTATTATATATCTGGCGTGGCCCAGTCACATGAATACATATACATCGTGATGTTGATATTGATCATGATCGGACTAATATGATGTTTTAATTCTTATATATAGTGAGATATGTGTAAACCATTATTGTAATAGTTATAGGGATTTGAAATGGATAATGTAATTATTATATGGTTTTGACCGAGATATTGAAATGCTTATAGGGTTTTGACCCATAATCATTAATGCTTATTGGGCCTTGACATGGATTATTGTTATTATACAATGGTTATATGGTAGTGGATTTCAGGGTCCTATGAAATTCTATGAGATATTTTATCATGATTCCATTTTTGCATATTTTTCCCAGGTTATATGGTAGTGGTTTTATGGTCGTATGTGTTGAGTCAATAAGGTTTTCCTTATGACTTTTCCATTCCTTCTTATATTGAAAATCAGAAACACCTTACCTTTAAGAAAATTGCTTTCTTAAGGAAAATTACTTTCTTAAGGAAAAATTCTTTCTTAAGGAAAATTGCTTTTATAAGGAAAATTTCTTTTATAAGGAAAATTGCTTTTATAAGGAAAATTGCTTTTATAATAAAAACTATCCTTATCATATTTTTCATCTAGATTTTTATTAAGTATGAGATTCGGATTCATTTCTATTTTCTCGGAATCGTTGAAACATTGATTTGAAGAATTCTGTTTTATGATCCGAATTCTGGATAAAAACTATAAGGAAGTTTCATTCCGAATTCCGGATACGAACTCTGACTATGTTCTACTCCAGACTCAGGATATGAATCCTTATGAAGTTCGACAACGAATTCTCATTACGAATTCTGATGAAGATTTCTAATTACGAATTCTGATGAAGAATTATCATTACGAATTATGATGAAGAATTCTCATAATGAATTATGATGAAGAATTCTCACTACGAATTCTAATGACGAATTCTCATTCCGAATTCTCATTCCGAATTCACCCAGTAAACAGAATTTGATTATCTTTGTTTTATACGCTGTGAATTAATTCAGACTCCGAAAAATATTTTGGTTAGACTCTGAACTTTTATTTTTCTTACACTTCTATAATTTGTCTACTATTTATTATTTTCATTACACTCCGAACCTTCACTCCGAAGCATTTATTCCGAACTTTTGAGTTAGATTTTAAAACGATGCCGTACATTCTGTTACACTTGTTTTGTTATAAAAAGATGTCGTCTATTTTTTTATAAAATAACCGTTGTCTAAGTGACATGTGTACAGGTCCCTCCGATCTTTAAGGAAAATATGACCGTTGGAGAAGGAGCCGACCTTACCTATAAATAGGAGCTCATTTGAAAGAGCTCAAGGCTGAAAGGCTGACTGATCTTCGACTCATGTGATTACATGCTTGAAGTGATTTCTAGAGAGAGATTCTCTTATTAACTCACAAAGCTTCGTGCGACTCCGAATGTTGGTGATTACATTCGAGGGCTTCCGGGGATAGGAAGAAAAAGGTGCCGACTACCTTGAATTTCAAGGGCTTCCTTGCTGAGGAAGACAGAGGTTGCCAACTACCTTGAAGTTGAGGGCTTGCGGTGATAGCAAGACAGAGACTCCGATCTTCGTATTGAGGGCTTACCCTGGGGTGGGTAAGACAGACTTGCTTGAAAGTATAAATCAAGGGACCTTTATCCAAGGTTGTTGGATACCCTTCTCTTTGGGTTAAAAGACTTATATCTTGTTACTGGTAGATCTACTACTTGTTTATATTCTTCTACAATTTGAATTATAAGGAATGTATAACTTTCTTATACTTCCTTACTTGTACTCTGTTTCATTTAGATTCTATATGCTTTAAGGTAGAATCTCATAGTGTAATCTTTTGTTAAGTTTCAATTTCCGGAACCATATTTCTGGAACCTACTTTCGGAATCTCTTTCCAAGGTTGCATTCGGTGTTAGAGGCATTGTGAATTTTCTTAGTTTAACTTTGTTAAACTTAGCCTTTTCCTTTTCTTAAGGAAAACATAGTTATTCTTAACTAACATTAATGGTTCCAAAATAATTTTTAAAGTTTACAATTCACCCCCCTCTTGTAAATTGAGCATCTACATCACTATTTCGATCCTACAATTGGTATCAAAGGAGGTTTCTGAGATACTTATACTTGTGAATAAGTTTTTCTTGCTCACTTTTTCATTCCAAACTTTTTCATTTCGAACATTCTCATTCCGAACTTTATTATTACGAATCTTTGCTACTAAAAAGTTTTTGTATCCAAGGGTTTTTCTAGTATGGCAGGAATTAATGTTGGTTCAATTGATAATCTAAATCCTACAAGACCACCAATCTTTGATGGTAATGACTATGAGTACTGGAGAGATCTAATGAAGACTTTTGTTATCAACACTGGGGTGGATAATTTTGTAATGCTTACTGGTGATTATAAGATTCCTGACAAGGGAGTTAGAACTTTTACTAACCAGGAAAAGCAGAAATATCAACTCAATTATAAGGTACGCAATACTATACTATGTTAAATTACTATAAATATATATATCCAAATTTCTTCATGTGAAGCAGCTAATTTTATATGGAAGAAGTAAGAGGTTACACACTTTGGAACTTCTAAGGTTATTGAGACTAGAAGAGCTATGCTTAGAGCTGAATATCATGGCTTCAAATTTCCTTATAGAGAACCTATCTGTAAAGTTCAACAGAGATTCATGACTATAGTCAACAACCTACAGTCTATGAGAGAGAAAGGTCTAGATGATGAAGCTCTTGTGGATAAGATAATTGATATTATGCCCAATGAGTGGGAATCAAAGAGAACAGCTATAGATGAGAATAGAAAGGTCACTCAACATGAAACCAGAATGAAGAGAGATGCTGACAACATCAAGAAGAAGAATGGAAATGGTACTGTTACTTTTACAAAAACTTCAAATCAGATGAAAGCTAAGACTCCTGAGAGAGTAACCAGATCGAAGTCTAAGAAAGTTATTTTCCAATCCGAATCTAGTGAGAGTGATGTCTCTGAAAATGAATTAGCAAATCTTGCTCGAAGGATGAACAAGATAGCTGGACAGAGAAATCTCCAATCCAAGTATAAGAAAAAGGACAAGAAAGATAAGAAAGATGGAGAAGTTATTTGTTATGAATGTAAAAGAGCTGGACATACTAGACCAGATTGCCATATGCTCAAAAAGAAAGAAAGAAAAGAAAGGCATTCAGACAGGAACATAAAGAAATATTATAAAGCCAAAGCTAAGAAAGTTCTGAAAGCTAATGACACCTGGAGTTCCAGTGGTGGAGACTCTTCAGATGAATCTTCTGATTATGAATCTTCAGGACAGAAGAATCTTGGGCTTATAGCCAGATAACCTATTGATAATCATTGTTTTATGGCTAAGGTACGAAATGCTGAATCATTGACCATTGTTTTTTTAAATTCCAACGATAGTAAGTATTATAACTCTTATGATGAAGAATCTTCTTCTGATGAGGAAAATACTTTAACTACATATGAAGAAGTCGCTAGGTTTGCTGAACTTCTTGAGATTGAGAATTCCAAACTCAATAAGAAACTTGATAAGGCAAATTCTAGGAATTCTATTATTACAAAAGAGATACCAGATCTTTCTAAAGATCATGATAAGAAAAATACTGATTTTGAAAGTATTTCAAAAAATCTTGAGGAAGGAAGTTCTGAGAAGAACAAACATTCTAATGAATTAGAAAAAGTAATTTCTAAGAAAAATGTTTTCCAGCCTAGCTCTAATTCTAAAACTAATGATTTTCAGGATAAAACCTTGGTTGTAAAACTCAATTCCGAAATTTTTTCCTTAAAGAAGTGTTTATCAAACTTTACCCATGGTAAGTAAAATTTTGATAAAATGTATTCCCAAATACGCCTTTTAGGAAATAAATCTGTATTTGGTTATACCCATGCAAAACCAATTTTTAGTAACAATTATTTTGTTCCTCAAAGTGCCCCATTTTGTACCAAGTGTCAATGTGGTGGTCACGGGGCAAAGAATTGTTCCTTAAACAAAACCCAATCTCTATGAATTCACAAAGATTACTTTTCTAAGAAGATGTGGGTACCTAAAATTTTATCGTCTAGAAATCTCGGATCCAAACAAGTTTTGGATTGAAAAAGTCTAATTTACTTCTTGATTTCATTAAAATCAAGAGAGTACCAGCAAAAATACATGGTACATGGATAGTGGATGTTCCCGGCACATGACTGGTAACAAAAGCTTTTTTGAAAAGATTATCAAAACGAAAGGAGGAAAGGTAACTTTCGGAGATAATGGTAAGGGAGAGATTGTTGGTATTGGTAATATTGTTCTTCTTGGTAAAACCTTGATTTCAAATGTTATATTTGTTAATGGACTTAAGCACAACCTCATTAGCATAAGTCATTTATGTGATGAAGGTTACCTTGTAAATTTTAGGAATGATAAGTGCTTAGTTCACAATTCCAAGGAAGAATTTATTCTCTCATCCAATAGACAAGAGAATGTTTACACACTAAACATAGAAGACCTCAGGATCCAAGATTTACCTTGCCTTAGTTCAATGGATGATCATTCCTGGTTATGGCATAGAAGACTAGGTCATTGTAACCTTAGGAGCCTATGCAAACTCTCTAAGAAGAAACTAGTTAAGGATCTACCAGAGCTTAGGTTTGATTATTCTAAAGTCTATGATCCTTGTCAATATGGAAAGCAACATAAATATGGTTTTAAATCAATCGGTGAAGTCTCCACATCCGATGCATTACAGTTAGTGCACATGGATCTTTTTGGTCCAACACAAACTGGAAGTACTGGAGGCAAATACTATGTGTTTGTTCTAGTTGATGATTACACTAGGTGTACTTGGGTCTATTTTCTAGAAAATTAGTCTAAAGCTTTTTCATATTTCAAATGTTTTAGAGCTCAAGATAAAAATGAGAAAAACCTTCCATTGAAAACTATTCATAGTGATCATGGAGGAGAATTTCAAAATTCAGATTTTGAAACTTTTTGTAGTATGAAAGGTATTACTCACAATTTTTCAGCACCTAGAACTCCTCAACAGAATGGTGCAGTTGAAAGGAGAAATAGAATTCTTAAAGAGGTAACTAGAACCATGTTGAGTGAATATTCTATTGCTAGAAATTTCTGGGTTGAAGCTGTAAGTACTGCTTGTTATACTCTAAATCGAGTTTTGATTAGACATTTTCATAATAAAACTCCTTATAAGTTATGGAATGGTAGAAAACCAAGACTATCCTACTTCAAGGTTTTTGGTTGCAATGTATTCATTTTGAATAGTAAAGAAAACTTACATAAATTCACACCAAAATCTGATGAAGGGATTTTCTTAGGATATTCCACAACCTCTAAGGCTTATAGTGTTTTTAATAAAAATACTTGTACTATTGAAGAAAAAGTACATGTAAAATATGATGAGTCATATCCTTTTGTTTTTAAACCACCTCAACCTACATCTTAAGATGTGTTTTAAAAAACTGATTATCAACCTTTGATAGAAGAACCTTCTGATAAGGATAATGTTCTTGAAGATACTTCTGAAACATTTACCCCAGAAGACTTTCTACCCTATGTTGATGACCAGGATTTACAAAACCCAAATCAGGTGTATCTTAAGAATCATCCCAGTGATAATATCATTGGTGATGTAAATCCACCTGTAAGGACTAGAAGTTCCTTAAGAAATGAAGTAGAACATATAGCATTTCTTTCCCAATTAGAACCTAAAATCACTGATGATGCTTTAGGTGATGATGATTGGAATAGAGCCATGCAAGATGAACTAAATGAATTCAAAAGGAATAAAGTATGGACCTTGGTTGAAAGACCTAAGGAAACTTCTGTTATTGGAGTAAAATGGGTTTTCAGAAATAAATGTGATGAAAATGGAGTCATAGTTATAAATAAAGCTAGACTCTTTTCTAAAGGATACAATCAACAAGAGGGAATAGACTATGAAGAAACCCATGCTCTAGTAGCTAGACTTGAATCTATCCATATTCTACTTGCCTTTGCAGCATTCTTTAAATTCAAACTTTTCCAAATGGATGTGAAATGTGATTTTCTTAATGGTTATGTTCAAGAAGAAGTTTTTGTTGAACAACCTCCTGGCTTTGAAGATACAAAACATCCGGATCATGTTTTTAGACTTACCAAAGCCTTGTATGGTCTTAAACAAGCCCCACACGCATGGTATGATAGAATCACTGGATTTTTGCTTCAAAATAACTATGTTATGGGAAATGCATATCAAACCCTTTTTATAAAGAAAGATAAGAAAAAAATTTTGATTGTTCAAATTTATGTTGATGACATTATATTTGGTTCAACTCAGCAATCTTTGACTGACTCTTTCACTAGTCTAATGAAATCTGAGTTTGAAATGAGTATGATGGGTGAGTTAACATTTTTCCTTGGATTTCAAATTTCTCAAAAACCATAAGGAACCTACATATCTCAACATAATTATATTAAATATCTTCTTAAAAAATATGGTTATGACAACACTAAAAGTATAATTACTCCCATTGGTACCTCAAACTCTTTAGATCTTGATGAAGCTGGGAAACCAGTAGATCAAACATCTTTTAGAGGTATGATAGAAATTTTACATTACGTAACAACTAGTCGACCAGACTTAATGTTTTTAGTATTCTTATGTGCAAGATATCAATCCAATCCCAAGGAATCTCACTTAAAGGAAGTAAAAAAGAATTTTTCTCTACCTTAAGGGAACCATGGATCTAGGATTATTTTATACTTCTGGAAATGATTTTGTTCTAAAAATATTTTCTGATGCTGACTTTAGTGGATGTAGAGTGGATAGAAAGAGTACATCCGGAACATGTCATTTTTTATGAGATCCACTAGATTCTTGGTCCTGCACGAAGCAACATTCTGTAGCACTCTCCACTGTTGAAGCTGAATATGTAGCAGCTAGAAGTTGTTGTGCTCAAGTGTTGTGGATGCAACACACACTCACAGACTATGGCTTGAGTTTTACTAAAAATCAAATTTTGTGTGATAACACAAGTGCCATTGCCCTTAGTAAGAACCCTGCACATCACTCCCGTGAAAAACACATAGCTATTAGGCATCAATTTCTTATAGATCACACACTGCAAGGAGATATTATTCTTCAATTTATTGGAACGCAAGATCAACTTGTTGATATTTTCACAAAATCATTCCCTTATGATAGATTTGAATATATTAAACAGAAGTTAGGAATGATAACCGTAAGGTAATCCTCCTTAATTAAATTTCTGTTGAAAAAGTATCCTTACATCAATACACTCCTTTTCATACGGGGAGTACATTTTTTTGATAGTTTAACAAATTTTTTCAAAATTTATTTTCATACTTTTCGGAACGAAGATTTCCGGAATTGAGATTTCTGGAACTACAATTTTCCAGAATGGACATTTTCATACAGAATACTTCTGGAATGGAAGTGTTCGTATTGAAAACATCGGGAATAGAAAATTTTGTACTGGTATTTTCATAACAGAACTTCCGTACTGAATCACTCTTAATAAGTTTTTTTAAAAAACTCTTGGAATGTGTTTTTGTGCTGAATTTGTTTTTCATACTGAGATTCTCGTAATGATTTTGTCATACTAAGTTTGTTCTTCGTAGTAAAGTTATTTTTTGCGAACTTTGTATTTTCATAATAATTTTTTTAATCATTTTTATATTACCCATTACGAATAATCCTCCTAAGCCAATCTGAAAGGTATAATTTCCTTACTAATGTTTTTGTAGTCATTTTTTTCCTTGCTGGAATTTTCTTGTATTTTGTTTTTGGATTATAGTTTTCTAAATTCATTCTTTTAAAAACCTCAAAAAGATCGGATTCAAGTTTTCAACCGTCAGATCTGATCTCAGCTTATCCCAACCATTAGATCAGTCAAGGAAGTTGAACCGTCGTTCCATTTCCTATATAAAGGGGACTCAATTACATGTCCCACATCGATTTCAAGCTCTCGTGTCCCGAATCTCTGCCTCTCGGTTTTTAAAGACATTCCAAACTTCAGACATCTCTGTTCCGAACTTCTCAGAGGACTTCAGATCCGAATGTATGCGGAGTTAGCGTCTCAAGAGATGTCATCCACCAAACCTATTTCACAATGGTTAGTTTAGAGAGAAAGGCTAGTCCATCCAGATTTCATCAATAACTATGATTCTCTAATTTCAAAGAACATTAAGTTGAATGGATGAGAAGATATTGTTGTATCCAAACCATGGAATCAAGACGATGTTTTTACGGAGTTACTTATTGAGTTCTATGAAACAGTTTCCTTCTATCAGGAATATAATAGGGAGAAGTTTTCTTTTAAGTCTTATGGAAAGACCTATAAGCTTTCTTATACCAAGGAAACAAGATTGGTAGGGCTAAAGAATGAAGGTGAAGCTGAGTTTATTTCTCATGTGTTGCCGGACTCTAAGGGTAGCTTCGACAAGGAAAAAGCCTTGAAGACTCTCGGACTCTCATATGAAAAAGCTCTGAAGATTGCTAGTTTTCCTACAAATTTCCGGATTCTAGAGTTGTGGGTGGAAGGGATTATCGTACCGAGGAAAGGTGATAAAGACATCATGAAGAAGAGTGAGATCTATATCTTAGATTTCCTGATAAATCTAAGGAAGTTCAACTTCATGAGGCACATTCTTATAAACATTGAGAATCTTATGAAATGAAATCTCAGAGCCCAAATCGTAATGTACCTAGAAATTTTATCAATGTTGATAGTTCAGTGCCTTGAATCTTTCAAGAAATCTTGCAGATCTAAGCCAAGGGTTTGTAAAATTTTGTGGGTCAGTGATGATACCCTTAAGAGGATGGATGTGGCTTTCAACAAAGAGACTGGTGAGTTCTTCGATTTGTCTAATCAAGAAGAAGTGGCTCCGAAGGTTGCTGAACAATAATCATTTAACCAGTAAGGAAAAGAAATTTGAAAGAAGTTGTAGTTGAATTTGAGGATCCTAAAGCTAAGTAAGTTCGAACCGCACCTCCCAAACCAAAGAAGAAGAGAAACAATCATGATGAAGTTGTTGCGAAGTGGAGAGCAGATAAAGAGAAAAGGAAAGAAGGGGATCCGCAGTTCGGATTGGACCCTGCAGAGGCTAAAGCCTTGAAGGAGAGAACTACTGATGAGCTTGAAAAACAAGTAAAGGAAAAGAAGCTCAAGAAGAAGATGATAGGAGCCGAGGCAGTCCAAGCATTGTTAAAGTTTAATGAGATGGTATCCAGAAGAATTCCAGTTTCAAGATCTTTCTCCTTGGAATCTCTACCTGAGACTCCAGGAAGAAACCTTGATTTTCCTGAAGAGATTACAACTGAACATGTTGAGCAACTCGAGCAGATTCAGCAAGTGGAAGAGGAAGAAGTAGTTACTGAATGAAGTGGTGAAACAAGATATTTATTGAAAGAAGTAGATGATTATAAGGGGTCGCCTTCGGAACACCTATCACACCAAACTTTAGAGGCTGAATCCTTTAATTTAGTTACTCCAAAGAAGGATAAGAATGAGGAAGATGTTGTTAAAGAAGTTGTTGATGATATTATTCAAGTGTCCACTGGCGAGCAGAAAACTCCTGATCAAGAATTGATTCCGAAAAAGGACAAGGGAAAGCAACTCCTTGTTGAGACTCCGAAATCAGTGGCTAGAAAGAAAAGAGAAATTGGCGATTCTTCTAAAAGGAAGTTGGAGATTTTTGAGGAAGAAAATTCTCTAAGTAAAGTTTCATATTTGGAATCATCCTCATTGGGACATGGCTTTGCTGTTCAATCTTTGAGGAAGTTAGTTGGTTCCATTCCGACCATCTCGACTATAGACTCAAGATGCCAAATGCTCCAACATGCTCTGAATAAGAAATCAGATTCTGTATCCTTGGTTATGGGTAAGTATGTCAAGATAGAAGCCGAATTCAAATCTTTTCATTTTGGCTATGAATCCCACAAAAGATCTTGCAAGAGAATGACGAGCTGGTCAAGGAAGAATGTGGAAGAGATGAGGCTATTCGATGAGTTTCAACACAATTTTAAAGATGCTTTTGAGACTAAGGACAGGAAGATAAATGAGTTAACTTCATCCTTTGAAGTGAAGTTGACAGATGAAAAGAACTTCCGGATTCAAGAAGTCAGAAATCTGAATGGGAAGCTGAATTCCGTTTCTCAAAACTGGAAGTTTGAAAGGGATCATCAGATTGAGTTTGAACAGAAGATGAAGACTCAGGAAGAAAAGATCAAGGCTCAGGAAGAAAATTTGAAAGCCCAGGAAGAAAGGATTGAAGCTCAATCTGCAAGAATAGTGGTCTTAGAGAAGCAAGCTGAAGAAGATCATAAAGACCTGAAGAAGATCAACACTATTCTTAAGGGGATCATTTCGAAGGAAAAAGATCCAAAATAACTAAATCCGATCTTTTTGTTGTATCTAGTTTTCTTTGTTGCCGACATTTCAAATCTAATGAAAATTGTGCTTCTCGGTTCCTTTGTTGTTATTAGTAATTTTTCAGGTACTTTGTCAATTTTTTCCATTCCCTCGATTTCATTTTGAAAATCACAAAGGGGGAGAAGGAAAAGATCCTTAAGAAAAAGAAGAACTCTAATAAGAGTTTATATAAGGAGTAGAAGGAAAAGATCCGTAAGAAAGAAGAACTCTAATAAGAGTCTATCTAAGGGGGAGTTTTTTTAAAGAAGTATTTCTAATTAGTAATAAAATGTCACTCTGTACATCTAGAATATGATCCTTAGAGTTTCAAAGCCTAAGAGGGAGTTAGTAGTATTCATCTATATCCTTAATGCAAGGGAGATAAACTTTTTCTTCTTATAATTTCTTTTTCGTAAGGATGTTTGTGCTTTCCAAAAAGGGGGAGATTGTTGAGTCAATAAGGTTTTCCTTATGACTTTTCCATTCCTTCTTGTTTTCAAAATCACAAAAACCTTACCTTTAGGAAAATTTCTTTCTTAAGGAAAATTACTTTCTTAAGGAAAATTGATTTTTTAAGGAAAATTGCATTTATAAGGAAAATTTATTTTATAAGGAAAATTTGTTTTATAAGAAAAACTATCCTTATAATATTTTTCATCTAGATTTCTCTTAAGTATGAGATTCGGATTCATTTCTATTTTCTCGGAATCGTTGAAACAATGATATGAAACGTTCTATTTTAGGATCTGAATTCTGGATAAGAACTGTAAGGAAGTTTCATTCCGAATTCCGGATACGAACTCTGACTAAGTTCTACTCCAGACTCAGGATATGAATCCTTATGAAGATCGACAATGAATTCTCATTACGAATTTTGGTGAAGATTTCTCATTAAGAATTTTGATGAAGAATTATCATTACGAATTATGATGAAGAATTCTCATTATGAATTATGATGAAGAATTCTCATTACGAATTCTAATGACGAATTCTCATTCCGAATTCTCATTCCGAATTCACCCAGCAAATAGAATCTGATTATCTTTGTTTTATACACTCTGAATTAATTCATACTCCGAAAAATATTTTGGTTAGACTCCGAACATATTTTTTTCTTACACTTCTATAAATTGTCTACTATTTATTATTTTCATTACACTCTGAACCTTCACTCCGAAGCGTTCATTCCGAACTTTTGAGTTAGATTTTAAAACGATGTCGTACATTATGTTACACTTGTTTTGTTATAAAATGATGTCGTCTATTTTGTTATAAACTAACCGTTGTCTATGTGAAATGTGTACAGGTCCCTCCGATCTTTAAAAAAAAATGACCGTTGGAGAAGTAGCCGACCTTACCTATAAATAGGAGCTCATTTGAAAGAGCTCACGGCTGAAAGGCTGACTGATATTCGACTCATGTGATTACATGCATGAAGTGATTTCTAGAGAGAGATGATCTTATTAACTCTCAAATCTTCGTACGACTCCGAATTTTGGTGATTACATTCGAGGGCTTCTGGGGATAGGAAGACAGAGGTGCCGACTACCTTGAAGTTCGAGGGCTTCCATTCTGAGGAAGACAGAGGTTTCCAACTACCTTGATGTTGAGGGCTTGCGGGGAGAGCGAGACAGAGACTCTGATCTTCGTATCGAGGGATTAACCTGGTGTGGGTAAGACATACTTGCATTAAAGTATAAATCAAGTGACCTTTACCCAAGTTTGTAGGATACCCTTCTCTTTGGGTTAAAAGACTTATATCTTGTTATTAGTAGTTCTGCTACTTGTTTATATTCCACTGCATTTTGTATTATAAGGAAAGTATAACTTTCTTATACTTCCTTACTTGTACTCAGTTTCAGTTAGATTCTATACGCTTTAAGGTAGAATCTCATATTGTAATCTTTTGTTAAGTTTCAATTACCAGAACCATATTTCCGGAAACTACATTCGGAATCTCTTTCCAAGGTTCCATTCGGTGTTAGAGGCATTGTGAATTTGCTTTGTTTAACTTTGTCAAACTTAGCCTTTTCCTTTTCTTAAGGAAAACATAGTTATTCTTAACTAACATTAAAGGTTCCAAAGGAATTTTTAAAGTGTAAAATTCACCCCCCCTCTTGTAAATTGAGCATCTACATCACTATTTTGATCCTACAGTATGATATTCTTGAAGATATGCCGACATCGAGTCAAATAATGTTGTCATTGTTTTTTTGGTAAATATTGAATTAATTAGTACCCCCATTATTAACATTATTGAATATAACTATTATAAAATTATATCGTTTGTACATGGTGATTTAGACCTACTATGTTATACTAAAACCCAATTTGGGCCTCGATTTGGTACTGCAACGTATTACATTGATATATTTTTGATTGAGGTGAAAATACGTTGTTGTTGTTTGTTTTCATACAGGATGGGATGATGTGTGGAGGTGTCACCAACATGGGATTTCGGACTAGATAATTTTAATTCATTATTTGAATCCTCTAGTCCATTACTTTTATTGTTTCTATCCTGACATTTAGTTACATTCAATGAAATCATTACATTATTTCATTATTAATTATTAAAATATTTAGTTGGATTTTATTATAGTCTTCTACTATGTTTATACAATTATCTATTTTTTAATCTAATTAAATTTCTATTCCGTGAAACATTATAACATTTGGTATAGTCTCCCTATATAAATTTCACACTCACACTGATAGTCGACAGCCTCTCTTGTATAGGGAGGTGCACTAGAGGTCTCAAGACCTACCCTCATTGGTGATATCCAAGAGTTCCATATTGGGGGATGTTAAAGGTATTGATGTAAGAATTTCTTATAACTCTTTGCAGAAATCATGCAATTATATTTCCAAATAAAATTTCACCTCATTCTATGTATGTTATTTTAACGGTGATACACGTTTTGTGAAGTTTATAATGAACCACAAATAATAACCACATAAACCAAAGTTGCTTCTTTTCTCAAAAACATTATGTGGATCTTTCCTTGATAAGATATACATAACCATATCAGAAATAACTGAGGTTCCATGCCATGAAAAAATATATATTATGAACATCAGTTTTTTATCCATAAGTGACATTTCCACAAATTTATATAAATATAAAAATTATTCCAGAATCCCAAATAAATTTTTAGATGATTGTAATAGTTTTATAATTAATTAAATAATCAGGGATATCTTTTAAATATGCAAAAACAAATGTTTTTATATAGAATTGAAAGATATGGATCATCATATTTATGAGAATTTCATGATAATTAGTTAGTCCAAATGACATAAATATTTTTTCATTGTGTCATAAAATTCTCTCATTGGTGGTCTTCAGTATAATCAAATCATTAATTTTTAGATTATGATATCCAAACAATAGACCAATTTTTATGATTGATTTTTTCAGACATTAACTTATCAAACATTTTGCCAATATGGAGTAAGGGAAATGTTTCCATAGTATTCAAGAAATTATGTGTCTACTAAAATATATAATGAATAAATTTCTTATCATCCATCATGAAATTATGTATTTGAGATTAATAAGGTTATTCAAATGGTTGAATAAATTCATCACCAAAAAATCATCCAATTCAATTTATAACTACTTAAACACTGATTGTGCTATTTTATTGGAATTAGAAGAGACATCTGATTTATATTAACGAATTAAATTGAAAACACTACCACATGTTTTATAGGTAGTCAAAAAATATTTTATGGGGAAACATTCAATAAATAAAAGAAAACAAGAGAATTATCTAAACTAGGAAACTCATTCCCAAACTCAAAAATAAAATTTAAAAACAAAATAAAAAATTATAAATGAGGAGAGTGTAATTCATCTAAAATAAAGATCCTAATCACCCTAAAACACCTAAGAGATCCCATCAGGAAGTGTAAATAATACACATTGATTATAGAATGAAAGAGCGACATGAAGGGAATCCAACAAATCAATCACATTGAGAATGTGATGTTGATCCAGTTTGAGAACCAAAAAATCGAACTATCTCAACAAATAATTCCTTGAAAAAATAAGTGAACATCTAAATCTTATTCTGTTCTCTCAACATGAAGATTTTCTAGTTCCATTAAAAAATTTCATAATATATATTTAATGTTTTAAAATATCAACAACTTGTGATGATATAGAGGAATAAGAGGTACATCTATCAAATATAGTGGGTTTTATTAGTGATGCAATAAATATAATAACTCTCACTATCGATGGGCATATGTCCACATAAAATATAATTAGTTATGTTGTGTGAATATTATATACTCTTGAGTTATATGGTTTAGAACAATAGTCTTATAAACATATTAAAATATCACTATTCTGTATAGTGATGATAAAGGAGTTCTATATTGGGGTATAGATATAGCCAATAAAATAATATAAAAATGACCTCGGTGAAAAGAGAACTATAGATATTAAATTATTATTAACAATGATATGGAGTATTCCATATGTTTCCACACAATCAGAAATTCAATGGAACACTATCAGTGTATACCGACGGTGTAGATGGATCTCTTTATTAATAGTTACCACCAACACATCTATGATTCTTCATTTACTTAATATTCATTCCATGTGATTGATAAATGATTTCAATAGGTAGGGGATGAATTAAAACTAGAAAAAATTTACCTATAGATTCATATCATCCATCAGTTCACTATACACTCTATATATATTTGTGAAATTGTTATATATGTGTACCATAGAATTAACATCTTTCACCAAACCCATATGGAATCAATAATACATCAATTTTTGTTCAATCAAAACCTCGAAGGAAAATTTTACAATTCTAAAAAAAATGAAAACACCTTTTCAATGCATAGTCACCCCAAAAAATGAGTAGAAACAACGTAGACTTCATAATAGTTATGGATTCTTGTAATTGATTCTAAAAGAAGTTTCTTTTGACGGATATCCACTTAAGGGCCTAATATTTCTTACCATGGACTATGATATTAAATATATCATAATAGGTCCTTAAACAAGAATATATTTTACATATCCTTAAAAAGTATAGATTATTTAATAATTAAAATATCAGGTCAATCTTATCCAACCAGTCCATTTTTACCTCGGGTCATTCATCCCCTGAAAGTGAAGATTTATCTGAATGAGAAATTAATGAAATGAAAGTTTTATACATTTATCATATGGTTGTGCATCCCAAGAATATGATTGAAAAGTTGTTATATGATGGTCCATTGTGTAAATTTCTGATATTATAATCATAACATGGTTCTGTCAAATGAGAGGGTTCACTTGAAATTCAACATCCATAGTACCCTCCGCGGTACATGAGGATGTATTATAGGAAACATTGTACTATATAAAGGGAAAAAAGTGGTCACTATAAATGGATGAAATGTAATATTTAATCAATATCAAAAATCATATAACTAAGATAAATTCAAAATTTAATACTTCAGACACCATTCCCATTAACCTATTGTAACTTATGGATTGCTAAAATGAGTTTAGTATATGAACTCTATCTTAAACTACCCCATATGATAAGAAAATATTTATAATATCTACTAATGTATACCATTGAAAAATATTTAATGGAGGAAAATCCACTTTGATAGAAATTTATTATGAACCAATATTGACGACCAAACAATCTGTTTTTGGAAACTATGTCACAACAATAAAAGAAGAGAATACATGATCCCCACATTATAGGAACCAGAATTAAGGTTTAATAAATAAAATAGACAAAATGATTAAAAAAAAACAAAAAACCAAATGGAAAATGTATTGAATAACGTATGGGATTAAAATTAAATAAATAAGTTCAAATAGTATTAGTGACACATTCTAGGTTAAACAATAAAACCCATTATGAATAAACCCATGATGAAGATTGAATGCAATAAAAACCTATGAAATGTAACTCAAACTTCTATAAAGGAAATATCATACCATATAACACCCTAATAGACATTCCAATCTAACCTTGAACTCATAGTCTCACTATGGTGCCTTTTTTTCATGTATCACACAAAACAGGGTATAAAAACATTTGATGTTGTTTGTGGAGTGTCTTAAAAAACCCATTGGTATCCAACCAATTTTTTCATAATATGTAATTTCCAAAAAAAGAAAATATGATCATTTTAGTTGAAATATATTTATGATAAATAGTTCTATGTAAATCATTATAAATCATATAAAATGACCCATTTATATAAAAAATATAAAATATCATGAAAAAAATATTTAAATTAACATTTAAATAAATTATTTGTCATTTTCAAATCATTTAAAAAAGAAGCACATCAAAGAAAGGATCAAAGGAATATACCCCTAGAATTGTATATAATTGGGATAAATAGTACCCTAACCTTATGAAATAAATGACTTATACTTTGAACTAAACAATTATCTGAAATAATTACTTAAGGATATGGGGAAAAAATCAATGGGTGACCACCTAGTCTCATGGAAATAGGTTCCTCACATGAATCCCCATGGGGCATAGGAATTAATAAATATGTGAATCCACCTATGTATAATGAAACAATGTCTATATAAAACCACCTTTATATATACACTATGATACCATGTTCTAAATATTTTAAATTATTTCATAAGACAATGAGACAACTCAAAAATCAATCCAGTCTCACATTCCAAAAACAACCATTCGTTGATATAAAATGTTAATTAACAATAAAATACTTCATTTAAATAAAAATTTATTTTTAAAATTTAATAGGTAATAATATTTAATATTAATCACACAAAATAAAAAATTCCAATAACACATTTATCATGAAATTAATATTTTTTAAACAATATTTAAAATTTTTTTAGTATATATTTTTCATAAGACAAAAAAATCGATGAATCACCCATAAGAACACTTATCATTACAATAATTACAATATATCTGCACACAATGAGATAATATAGATCTAGAAATCAATATAGTAACTAAAAATATGAGTACCAATTGATAAAAATTAGATCTATTTATCAAAATGTCTATTGAGAAGAGAGAGAGTCCTTTTATACTGCATAACTTAGTGATTCACAAAATACTCAACGCAAATTAAAATAATTAAACCTCAATGATTAAAAGATCAAATTTAAAAATTAATATACCATCAAATAATCCTTATATATAATTAATATACCTACAATATAAGTTTTTGGTTAAGGTTTAGAGGGTAAATCTCTACATGGGGAGTAGAATGTTGATGAACATAGATATAAATTTGAAAATAATGGTCAAACCAAAAATGATCCATCAAAATTAATCAAAAAAAGGAAAATATTCTCCAAAAATTTCATTTTGGAGTAACCATGGTCAATATCGTAATCCATCAATATAAGTTTGAGTCTATATTGAGGGTATTCAATATCTTAAACATAATATAAAGTATAATAATTTTTTTGTACATGGTTTGGATGTATGGTTTATAAGATCAATTTTAAACAATACTCATCCATATATGATACTAGAGGAGTCACCTGATTTGGGTGTATGGTTTTAAAATCCATGAGGTACCATTATTTAATTACCTTTTCCAATGTCCCACATATTGAGAACGAGACCTCACAGTTTGGCCTAATTATACACTAACTATACTTTTCCCCAAGAAGACCAATAAATGATTCCATGATTACCATAATAAAATATATGGAAATATATACCCATATTCCTAACCTGAAAACTCCCATAGATTTCTAAACATTATGTTATGAACCATCCCAAGGGCCCGTGTCATTACTACCCTAAGCCTGCCTTCCATAGGCCAAGGGATGGAGACTAGAACCAAATGCGTAATACCCTAAAACCAGGAATACATTGCCTTTATAACTTGAAATGCACACAGCTGGATAGAAAACATTAAGAAAACTGTATAAAAAATGAGTGATGAAAAGTAAAAGGGTCTGGGAATACAAACCCAACAGATAAGTACAAGTAACTGGAAGTACAAATACAACTGATTAATGGGAAAATAGTTGTTGGTCCGTCCTTCAGAATTCCAACCTAATGGGTAAGTACAGATAGCCTCCTTAGTACTCCACATATGTCGGTCTCCTCTGTGTACCGACTCATCGTAAGGTCCACCTCTGGGTACAGTCTAGTCCGGGTACTCTCAGCCTCAGTAAGCGCTACGCGTTGTCTGCATCCAACTCAACAAGGTGCGGGTATATCCCTTTCAAAGATAAGTATAAAGATACTCAGTAGGGACCTCGAGAACCTAAAGGTCTCACAGAATCCATCAAGGATAAACAAAAAGAATGAAATCAATAGATAACCCCACTTAGTTATATTCACATACATATACCTATGTTATCAATTAGTCAATCTCAGTCATGAGGAAAACACAAAGTTGATGAATTAGCTCAAATTGGTATACAACTTATGTAGAGAGATAGAGATGATCAGATATAGCCACTAAATCATCTATTCTGTCGAACCCATGTAGGATCCAGGAACAATAGTCAGAGCTATCGAACTCACACATGATCCAGGAATAGTAGTTAGATTTGTCGAACCCACACAAGATTGAGGAAAAATAGAAAGAGTTGTCGAACCCACAAAGGATCTATGAACGGTTAACAGAGTAGTCGAACCCACACATGATTCAAGAATAGTAGTCAGAGTTGTTGAACCCACACAAGATCCAGGAACAGTAGACAGAGCGCAGCCAGCCACTGGGTTCTTCAAAAAGCATGTTTGATTCTGAGAGCGTCTTATGCTAAATCCTAGTGTCTATACATCAACTTCCATGATGTCTGATGTTGGTGTATCCAAAAGATCATTCATTCTAAAAGAAACCCATCACGACAGACAAAGTGTCAATCGAATGCCTAGTCGTAGAGTTATTGGCAATTTTGATCCGAGCGCCAGGTTGGATTCATGCTCGATCCAACATGTCTATATCTCAACAATATCTATAACTCTAGGGGGGTATACACAAATAGACCTTCTCACTACAAGAATACATGTTCCGCTGACTGTTTGTCAAATGGTCATCTGGTGCCAAAGATATTGCCAAAAAAAGTAAAGGGTCGGTATTATGTCTCGGTCCAGTCTGACCCGGTCAGACCGACCCGACCTGACTTAGTCTTGTCTGACCCAGTTCCAGTGGACCCGACCCGACCTATTGGGTCTGGCCTGTCCCGTTGGGATTGGCCTGGCCTGCTCGGCCTAGCCCAGCATGCCACAAGGGCTGTCCGGCCCGGGATCAGGGCTAGTTTGGCTAGAAGCATCGCGAGGGTGAGGCCCTCCATGGAGCGGGATGAAGGGCGCGGCCAAGGATGGTTCTGTCAGGGCACTGAAAGGGGGGACCTGGGAAAAAATATGAGGAGGGCGCGACCTGGGTTCCAGTTCGATCGGGAGGCCTGTACGACTTGGCGGTTCGACCAGGGTGCATGTTCAGCCGGGAGCCATGGGGCTGCTAGGGAGGCTGGGCGATCGGGAGCTAGTTGGTGGCTCGGGAGGCCAGGAGGCTGGTGGGTGGGAAGGTGGAAGCCGACGGGCAGCTGGGAGGGGGCTGGGCATGTTGGAATGCAGCCAAGAGGCATCCGGGCAGGCCGGGAGGTGGCCGGGTAGGCCGGGAGGCGGGTGGGAGGGTCGGGAGGTAGCTGTGTAGTCCAGCGGTAGGTCGACGAGTAGCCAGGAGGCATCCGGGTAGGCTTGGAGGAGATGCAGGATGGAGTAGGGCGGTGTGGGTCATAGAGGTCGCGGGTAGCATGACCATTGTTTCTGCCTCTTTCATCGGCTCATCGTTTTGTCGTCAAACCGAAGGACATCAGAAATGAGATCAACGAAGGGTGTCAGGCAATGTTAGTTTGGACCACACCCTCCGCATTTAGGGTGATAGAAATTTGTATTTTATAACAAACCACAAAAATCTACCCGCAAAAATAACGCATCCTCATTCTTCATTTTGAATAAAGGAAAAATATGGATCTTTAAATAAAATTAAACCCCTACCATTGTTCGATGTTCGATGACGAAATCAAGGAAAGAATACCGAGGAGATTTTCGTTCTTTGAGTCCGCCGCACACATACAATCTCAAGATCATGTGTCGGCTCGTTGATAACATTTTGGATGGAAGGTCAGTTGAATACATCTCGTGTTGGTAGGATCTGAGGATGATGGTCTAAAGAGATCATGGCTGGCGTTCTTCATTATTCATTCTTCTTTGGAGAGAGATTTTGTCTCTTCTCAAAACAATCCTCCTCTCAAAACAACCAAAGTGAAATGTTTTTCCAAATAAACAGATTATAATAACAATTCTTTCATTGGAAATAATTCAAAAATAAAAACTAAACACTTTGTGGGCACATTAAAAATTAAAGGGGTGGATTCTGTAATGTTAATTTGGTGTGTTGGAAACATTAATGTGAAGGAAGCTGAAGAGGCCCCTCCATATTAAAGAGGGGTGTTGATAGGTTTTCCTCACCTCCTATTTAATATGGGTCGGGTGGTCCCTGCCCCTAATATTCAAATTATAATTTTATGTGGTCTTGGGTGGTCCCCACCACATTAACCTCTCATGGGATGTTGAGGTGTTGTCATCCCCACCACCATAACCTCTCATTGGAGGATATGTCTTAGTGGTCCCCACTTCCAACCTCCACACGGAGGTTATAGTTTTAGTGGGTCATACCTCTAAACAACCACATGGTGGCTAAAAAAATAAAATAATCTGTAGTTCAATTTATTTTATTAATTTCCATGAAAAACACAAAAACTATCTTTTATTCTCGACCCACTTCCGTCGAGGTGAATGTATCCTTAAGCTAATATCTTCTCTACGAGTTCAATGGTGCCTTTAGATTTCAATTCTGAGCACCGGTTCAAAAATTATAAAAAACCGCTCGTACGTTTGCTGAACATACCTGAACAAAACATCGAAAATTGATTAAGGTCACATCGGGCCTCGGAATAACGCACCGTCAATTTTTACGAACTAGTAAAAATACCATTTAATAAAAATATTACATGGAAATTTTGGGTCTTTACCTTCTCCCCACCTCGGGGCTATACATCCCCGTAAGCCACAACTCATAACTAATGGAAAAAGTTGGGGTACTGAGCACGCATCTGAGCCTACCGCTCCCATGGGCCCTCCTGGAGGTTCACGTGCTGCCAGTGAACGTGCACTATAGGTATAAACCATCGACATAGGACCCTCTCCTATAAATACTAAATCTCTACAAGATCCTCCGTAAAAGTCACACAATCGTCAATGTCCATCATTCCATGGTTGATAATGTGAGTAGGATCATGCACGTATCTCCTCAGCTAAGATACATGAAAAAAGTCCTGCTCCCGGTGCAATTGAGGGGGATGTTCCAGGAGGTAATCTACCTCGCCTACTCTTCTATGGACCTAGAAATGTCTGATGAATCCCAGAGATAACTCGCCACATCGTTCAAATCTCCATAGTCCCCATCGAGGTGAGACCTGTAGAAAGACGTGGTCACCAACCTCAAACTCCAGAGGCCTCTATCTGTTGTTAGAAAATTACTTATGCCTACTTTGTGTAGTCGTCATCTACTAATGGATGATATGAACCTTCTCTGTGGTATCCCGTACCATCTCTTATCCCACTAGTGCTGACTCCTCAGCGTCAGTCCATCACAAGGTTGATCTGTCAGGTCACCCATATAATGCCTCAAATGGTTCCATCCCACTGGTGGAGTGATAGATAATGTTTTATGCAAACTCCACCAAAGGTAAGTGATCCTCCCAGCTATGACCGATGTCGAGGAAACACAAACAAAGCATTTCCTCGAGGGTTTGAATGGTCCACTCAGTCTATCCATCCATCTGAGGACGGAAGGCGGTGCTCAATTGAAGATGTGTTCCAAAAGCCTCCTTAAACCCCTTCCATAGCCGGGAGGTAAACTGTTGATCACGATTGTAGACAATAGAAGAATTTACTCCATGTAGCCTCCCAATCTCCTTCACATATAGGTGTCCCAATCTCTCTATTGAACCATGCTCTCTGATTTGTAGGGAGTGGGCCGACATGGTGAGTTTGTCTATGATCACCAAAATCGTGTTGTGACCCCTATATGTACATGGAAGTCCTATCACGAAGTCCATGGATACCCCACCCCACTTCCACATTGGGACCTCTAAAGGACGAACCAACCATGCGGATACCTGGTGCTCTTCCTTCAAATGCTAACAAGTGAGGCTCTAAGATACAAACTCTACAACTTCCTTTTTCATCCCTAACCACCAGTGTGGTCGCCAGAGATCCTGGTATATCTTCACCACTCCTAAATGTACCGCTAGAGGGGATGTGTGGAACTCCCGCAACATATGTTTCTGGTGTGACACTAGCTCCATAGTATGTCATCTTAATAGGATGATGTTATCCCAACCGTAAAAAAATCTATCAAGTGTCTGCCCTGTGGATATCGGTGCACGACATGCCTCGTAGTCAGCGTCCCCATGTTGCGCCTCCTGGACTCGCTGAAGGAGTGGGGGTGTGACTGTGAGAAATTATAGGAAACTGCTCCATCTCAATCAAAAAACGATATCAGCAAAACGGCTAGCTGCTCTGTCGTTTCACCTGACAACTGTATACCAGACCTCATTCTATGTGCATCTGCAACAACATTCCCCTTCCCAGGAGTATATACTATCTCGAAGTCATACTCCTGGAGGAACTCAAGCCAACATCGTTGTCTCAGGTTTAGGTCTTTCTGAGAGAAGATATACCTGAGAATATTATGATTAGAGTACACAGTAAAAAGCTCTCCCATAAGATTGTTTCGCCACGTCTTCAAGGTGAAGACCACTACTACTAACTCCAGGTCATGGGTAGCATAGTTCTACTCGTGTTGTCTTAGCTGTCGAGAACCATATGTGATCACTGGTCGCTCCTATATCAGGACACACCCGAGTTCGGTCCCTGATGCGTCATAGTAGACTACCTACCCTACGCCTTCCTTTGAAAGCCTCATTATGGGGTCACATGTCAGCCTCTTCCTCAGCTCTTGAAAGCTCGGAATGCATCTCTTTTACCACATGAAAGGTTTCCCCTTGTTTTTCAAGAATGATAGTGGTGATGAAACTCTAGAGAATTCTGGAATGAATCAACAGTAGTAACCAGCCAAACCTAGGAAACTTCGTACCTCCGTCACACTCCTGGGTTTCTCCCAAGAATGTACCACCTCAATCATCTCCGGATCCACTAAAAAACTAGCCTCTGAGATGACATGTCTTAAAAAGGGAACCACATAAAGCCAAAACTAGAACTTCGAGAGCTTACCATAAAGCTTGTTCACTCGGAGTGTGTCTAGTAAAACCTGCAAATGGTAGGCATGCTCCTCCTGAGTAGTCGAGTAGATCATAATTTCATCGAGGAATACTATGAAAAAGCGATTGAGGTATTGATGGAAAATCCATTTCATGAGTCCCATGAACCCTTCTAGAGTATTGGATACAACAAAAGGAATAACCAAGAACTTGTAGTGGTTGTACCAACATATGAAGGTTGTCTTTTGTACATCCTCATCTCGAACTCTGAGCAATTGATAGCATGATATGTGGAACATCTTTGAGAACCACCTTTCTCCCATCATCTTATCAAAGAGGTTGTTAATCCTCATGAGTGGGTACTTGTTCTTAACAGTCAGCTTGTTCAGGAAATGGTAGTAGACACAAAGCCTGAAGATCCCATCCGCCTTATTGGAGAATGGAATCATGGATACCCAGGGAGAAACACTGGGCCAGATGATTCCCTTCCCCTGCAAGTCCTCTATCTATACCCACAACTCGTGAAGCTCTGCAGTAGCCATCCGATACGCTGGTGTAGATATCAGTGTCATCCAAGGGTACAAGTCAATGTAGAAGTCCTCCTATCTATGAGGATGTAGACCTGGGACATCATTAAAGAAAACATCCATGTGTTGTTCCACCACTATAGGATATGTCGGACTCTCGACATCAACTGATCTGAGGGTAAGGAAATCCAACTGATTAGTGATCGATTGTACTGTCCTCTAGGAAAGTCGATCATGTGCTGTAAAGGCTCCCTTCTCACTGGTGAAGGTGAAACTGTTCCCATCCATGCGAACACACCACACTTTGCACCTAATATAGTTGATCTGAGCATTGACTCTTGATAACCATTTTATACCCAAGGAGATGTTGTAAGGCCTCAACGCCACTACTTTATAACGACCCATACTTTACATACATGGTTATTACTTCAAAACTGAAGCATACTTATTACAACATATAACAAAACAATGAAAGGACCGTATAGGTATAGTGTCTTTAGAAACTGGGAATCATAAACAACTGGTTCATAAATCATCTATGTTGTCTCCCATTTATTTAATCATATCTAGAGTCCCTTTTGGTATATCATAATTAATAAACTTCTTCCGGACCCAGGGAAAGAAAACATAAAAAAGGGTGAGCTCAATTGCTCAGTAAGGGTAAACAAAAGAAATATCAAACATATCATATTCATAAGAACATAACATTTTGAAAATGTTATCCTGTAAAAGAGATCATAACATGGGATAAATCATAGAAGTGAAATGTAATTCCAATTATCATAACATAAAACATGAAGCTTTGTGTCATAAAAAAATAATCCTAGAAAATCATTTCTTAGTAGTCCCGACTCATTACCAAGAATCTCTTAGCGGACAAAGTCCTTTTCTGAACCGAGTTCACTCCTCATTTCAGTCCTGTTTCACTGAACTGTTTTAACGTACCATTCCAGCCATGTCTATCTCCGGAGATATAAATATTTACCCAATTCATTGGAGGGATATATAGGTCCCACCCATATCATAATGATACCATTCTTATGTGTGCCACAAAATCATCAACCATACATCATAGCATAACCCATGTAATAAAAATGGGATTCTTAAAAATCACGTCATCATAACAGAATCCATAAAAGGATATCGTAATAATAATTCCATCCTAAAATAATAAAATCAATGTAAAAATAGGGATATAAAAAGAACCCTATATTATTTTAGATGGAAAATAATTTTGATAAAACACTTGAAATCCATTCTTGAGGGAAATATCCTTTCTACTACAAAAACATTTTCCTTTTGTAACCTGTCATATAATTTTGAACTAAAAGAAGTTGACTAAACATGAAAACATTTAATGGAAGATTCATGGAAATAATGTTCTAAAAATCCTTTCATGTTGTATAATTTAAAAAAACATTCTTCCCGTACTTTGGCTGGAAAAGTCAAAAAGTACCTCGTACGAAAAATGGCAAAAGATTCCATTCATATCTTTTACTAAAAACTCACTGAAGGGTAAAATTGGATTTAAAAAATTGTAGGTGGATTGAAATAATATTACATATTTAGGAAACATGGATGTGTATGATAAATATTCCCCAGTAAATACTGAATTATAAACAATCTCAGATAAAAATGAGAATGAGATTTTCCCTTACCTTAGGTCCGATTTTCTTCGTAAGTTTCTAAACCTCCTGTATAATGATTTAAATAATGTTATTTACTTATTCCAGAATCATAATCATTGTTATGATATCATATATGGTCATATTCATAGCTTTTTTATTAGTAATACTTCATTGCTACTTGTTATTCGGGTGATTATTACTTTTTGTTCTTATGCATGTTTTGTCGAATAAATTCTTTTTCTTCTTTTTAGGTTATAGATACCCAATTTCCATAATGGTATTAGTATCATATATATCATATACAATCATTAAATTAATTTATATTATAATTATGCAATGAAGATCATGTAGAACGAGTCGCATCACATCGTGGAGACGGTATTCTGTATGTACGCACGAGTGTTGATATCGTTCCAGGGATCGTGGAATTGTATTGGAGTGTATGTATAATATTTCAGAATCAATAACACTTTAGGATAATCATATATAGTTATTCTTTACAACATTATACCAATCCAAGTATGGTGGTGGTGGAAAATAGATTACACCATGGCGTAGAGACGGTATTCCGTACGTACGCACGCGCGATGATTTTGTTTTCCGTAGGATGGATAGATGGTGAAATATGGTTGTTTAATACATATAATAACATATCAGTATATGAGTGATACTGATTTTATTACTTCCTAATGAAACAACTAAATAAGAAGAAGTACAAGAAGAAATAAAGTTGAAAGAATCGGTAACGGACATTACCACTTCTTTGAAGCACCTCTTTGAGACCTCCTCTTAGGGCACTAAAATTGGTCATTGAAGAAGAACAGGACCTCTAGAATGTTTCTAAGTAAGTGGGGAAGTGAAATGGGCAGGGGTTGGCCGAGCTTGAATGCTCAAATTGGTGTGACGAGGAGAGGGAGGAGGTTCCCTTTTATAAGGGGGGAGAGGGGCACCATTGAAAATATTAGAAATATTAGTTTATATTAATTCCCAACCCACTTAAAAAATTCCAAAATTACTCATATTCAAATATTATATGATATAGGGTTGTAATCGCATCAAACATTAAAATTTATACATGTTAGGATTTTTTTTAAACATTATCAACTTGATTTATCCTTATTTATTTATTTTATTTTATTTTTTGAAATAATATTCTAAATTTTAAATTGTTATAAATAATTACATAAGTTTTGAGAATATTACATAATTTGACAGTTTTTGACATTTTATACCACAAAAATTTTAATTTATAATTTTCAAATATTTTTCTGATTTTTAAACAATTTTATAATATGTTATTTTTATAAAATAACAATAGTGTCAATTTTGACACTATTCATTTTTTGGAATTTAAATAAAATATATACAGAAGATATGTTCGAACAAAAAGCATTAATAGATTCATACAATTTCATATGTATCTAGAAAATCAGTGGAGAACATTAAATAATTCATATAATATTTAATTTAATACTTTTAAAACCATTTATTTGATATTTTAATTAAAAAAATAATTTCAACATCATTATTGTGTCATAATTAATTATAATTATCTAATCCCTAAAAATTATAAATAAATTCATATTATGTATATAATTGAATTAGCTTTCTGGATAATATTCATGTTCGGAGTTTCATTAAGTTTATCACTAAAATAAATTATTAAACTTATAAGATTTAAGAAAGTGACATGTTGTCATTTTATTAGTTTTAATAATAATTAAATTATTTTCAAAGAATAAAGTCCATTAAATGAATCTAATCTGACTCTAAGGTGATATGGGTCGACTTTTAGTCATCCAATATGATTTTGGCAGGTGTTAGGGTAATTTTATTATTTTATATTTACCATTAATTACCTTATTTACCTTTAACTACAGTAAATAATAATTACCGTAGTTACAATTCATACTATCCAAAAATAAAAAGTAGCCTATTAACATAATTTGGACCCAATTATTCCAAATATGGAATCCATTTTTCAAAATTCAAAACACCTTAGTTGTAGTAATTAATTTAAAATTAATCCTATGGTTATGAAAACATGTTTTAGAAGTCAAAACATTGCCAAAGATTGAAATGTTTTTACCTATGAATTAAATGTGAAATTAATGCTAATGACATACATTATATTAAATGGTAAAAATATATTCTATTTATACTTTAAAACAATTCAATATTATAATTTAACCATATAAATTATCTCAATGAAAAAAGTTGTTCTTAATTAAAAATTAGCTTATTTTTACTATTCATTAAAATATGAATGTTATCAGAAAAATATCAAAAATTTATTCAAAGCAAATATTTATATCCTGATTCAAAATAAGAATTTCATTTTTTCAAATTGAACTTATAAAACTTTCAAAAACTAGATTTAATGTGGGTTCGCCATCAAAAGGCGGCAAAACTGCATTTTTTAAAAAATACTTATTTTACCCAAAAAATTTATTTTGTTCTCTTACATTTTCTAGAAAATGTGTAAGATGAATAATAATGTTATAAAATTAAAAATGATGTTAATACTATTCATAATGGCTAGTCTATAATAATATATCTTTGTTTAGTGAAACCAGGTATTGCGTACTACACACGCTAACGAGGAAGGTCGTGATTTCGTGTAATGCAAGCCAAGTCAGTATTGTGTACGGTGAAAGATTCCTTTGGTGTTGCTTATAAAATAAGACATTAGAAAAATATATTTCTCATAAAATCTCAGGCTGTTACATTTTACCCCCCAAAAAATTCATCACTTCATTACCAACAGATGAGGATACCTCCCCCTCATCATATCCTCAAGTTCCCATGTAGCTTCTTCAAATTGGTGGTTCATCCCTAAAACATTCACCAAGAGAGTGGTCTTGTTCTGTAGGACTTTTTCGCTATGATCCAGAATCTCTATCGGCTATTCTTTATAAGAAAGATCGCTCTCCAGTGGTACAACTCCTGAGCTGAGTACATGAGAAGGATCAGGTATGTAATTTCGCAGGAGAGATACATGGACCACATCTTGATCTTGAGATAGATTCAGTGGAAGCGCCAATTGGTATGCTACCTTCCCAACATGATCCAAAATTTCAAAAGGACCAATATATCTAGGGCTCAAATTTCCCTTCTTTCCAAATCTCATGACCTTCTTCCTGGGAAATATTCATAAGAAAACTTTATCACCCACTTCAAACTCTAGGTCTTTTCATCGGTTGTCGGCATAAAATTTCTGTCGACTCTGAGCTGATCATATGTGTTGTTGTATAGATATGACCTTTTCTTCCATCTCATCTACAAGATCAACTCCTAATAGATTTTTTAGCCAACTTCATCCCAGCAAGTTGGATTTCTGCATTTCTTTTCATAGAGAGCTTCATAAGGAGTCATCTGAATACTGGAGTGAAAGCTATTATTATAAGAAAATTCCACCAAAGATATTTGTTGATCCCAACCACCATTTAAATCTATAGAAAAAGCTCTCAACAAGTCTTCTAGAATATGATTTGTCCTCTCATACTATCCGTCTGTCTGAGGATGGTAAGCAGTGGTGAAACACAAATCTGTATCTAGAGCATTCTGAAGACTTTGCCAGAATATCGAGGTAAACCTTAGATCTCGGTCAGATATAATGGAAAGTGGTACTCCATGCAATCTTACGACTTCATTTACATATATCCTGGCGAGGTAACAAGAGAAAATCTTCTCTAATATCAATGATGTTTGTCAACATTGTAAGATGATCAACTATAACTCAGATAGCATTATTACCTTTGGATGTTTAAGGATGTATAGTGACAAAGTCCATAGTGATGTTTTTATCATTTCCATTCTGGTATGGGTAATGGTTGTAATATCCCCTTAGACTTTTGTCTCTCAGCTATAACTTGCTGACAAACCAAGAATCGAGAGACATATTCAGAAACATCTCCTTTCATTCCATCCCACCAGAAGTACTCTTTTAGGTCCTTATACATCTTTGTAGTTCTAGGATGAATAGAAAATGAAGAACTATGAGCCTCGTCCAGTAGCTCCTTATTTAACACTGGGATGGGAGGAACACAAACCTGATTCATGAATCTTATTATCCCATCACAATCAAGGTTGAATTCAGGAACATTTCTCACCTTCTTTTGTAACTCTACATCTTCTTTCTATGCCTCTTTAATCTTCATGTGTATAGTTGGTTGAACATTCATTTGAGAATGATAATATTTTTACCCTTACATTATAATTCTAAGATCCATCTTTTGTAAATCAATAAATATTGGATCTTTTGTGATCCTCATCATAGATAAGCTAACATGGTATTGTCGACTTAATGCGTCTGCTACCTTGTTTTCTTTCCCAGGGTGGTAATGAATTGAGCAGTCGTAATCCTTAATCAACACCAACCATCTTTTTTGGTGAATATTCATCTACTTTTGTGTGAAAATATACTTTAATCTTTTATGATCAATATAAATATCACACAGTTCTCCATAAAGATAATGTCTCCAAATCTTTAATGCAACGATTACAACAGCTAACTCCAAATCATGAGTTGGGTAATTTTTCTCATGGATTTTCATCTTTCGTGAGGCATAAGCTATCACCATATCATTTTGTATGAGAGCACACCCCAGTCCCTTCTTGGATTCATCACAGTAGATCACAAACCTTTCTCCACTACGAGGTAGTGTGAGCACAGGTGCATTACCAAATCTTGAAGTTGAGTTTTCAATGGAACTCATACTCGGTTAATACGACGATACCATTAGAAAATTCTTAATAAATAAAAGTGTGGGTGGATCCAGAATCAAACAAAACATTTTCTACTTTAGAGTGGATGTTAAGTGTACCTCTCAGCACTTCGTTGTCATACTCTACATCGTTGATAGTAATTGCACGTGACATTGCTTTTTCTTTGGCCTTAAATGATTGTTGGCGTCGATCATCATCATCAAACCTTGGATTTGGGCATTGATTGGCATAATTCCCCATCTCCTTGTACAAGAAACGTTGAATTGTAGTAGTTTCATTCTGTGTATCCCTTCATTTGGTTGCATCCTTAGATATCTTCTTTCCATTATTTCGACATTAAATTGCCCGATGACCTTCTTTTCCACACTTATATCATTTTCTTGTCCCCTTAAGGAAATTTACTCATTGAGAATAAGGGAAAACTCATATTCTTTTTAGTGTGGTATTTAGAGTTTCCATTTAATTCCATTTTCCTATTCTTATCAAACCCATGTGACTGATGGGTTATACCAATCTCCATATCAACATTGAGAAAACATCGAACAATTTACTCGTAGCTTTTGAAGTCCCTTATGTTTAACGCCCTTCGAATACTTGGTTTTAAGCCACTAAAAAATTGATCGATCTTACCCTCAGTTTGGATAATAATTCCAGAAACGTACCATGTATGTCTTGTAAAATTTGCTTCGTAGGTACCAATGGATTCATCATCCTTTTGCTTCAGTTCAAGAAACTCCTTCTCTATCTTTGTTCAAAGAATACGAGGGAAATACTTATTGAAAAATAAGTTCTTGAACTAGTCTAATTCCATGGACTAAATTTCATCCTTTTGCCTCATATTTTTAATATGATTCCAACATTGATCAGCATCACCTTCCAAATGATACACTGCTAAGATGACTTTATCATGTTCAGAACATTGAAGAACTAAAAATATATTTTCAGTGGTACTGATCCATTGTTCAGCCACTAATGGATCAGAAGACCCACTGAATGAAAGTGGACGCTACCTCATGAAGGATTCAATAGAATTTTTTTCCTTCCATTGCTCGTTTGGAAGTACGGTATGATTCATATCTTGGGAAAGTTTTGTGATCATGGATACATGATTTTGCATTCCATCTCCCATAACGTTTGGTTGCTTAGGGGGAAAATCATTGCATTGCCCGTCACATTAGGCATTAACACGGTTCCATCAGGTTACAACCATTGACTAAAACCAAGAAGAATAGTGTGATAAACACTAATTATAATAGGAAAACAACATAATCAAGAATAAAATTTCACACTTAATGTCTTATCATAGGTTGGTCATGGCCATTTCTAAAACACTAAGATCGTGTTCAATCCTTAGACATATCCTTATGTTTTTTACTAAGGCTTTCACATCCTAGTTTCCAAAGGTTTACTATACCTTTCCTATGAAACCAAATATAAAGGCCCATACTTTAAATACATGGTTATTACATCATAATTGAAGAATACATATTTCAACATATAACAAAACCATGAAAGGACCTTAAAGGTATATTGTCTTTAGAAACTGGGAAACAAAAACAACTCATTCATAAATCATCTACGTTGTCTCCCATTTATTTCATCATATCTAGAGTCTCATTTGGAATATCTAACTTAATAACCTTCTTCCTGACCTAGGGAAAGAAAACATACAAAAGGGTGAGCTCAAATGCTCAGTAAGGGTAAAAAAATAAATATCAAACATATCATATTCATAAGAACATAACATTTCAAAAATCTTATCCTGCAAAAGAGATCATAACTTTGGATAAATCATAGAAGTGAAATGTAATTCCAATAATCATAAATTAAAACATGAAGCATTGTGGAATACACACATAATCAAATAAAATAATTTCTTAGTAGTTAATACTAATTACCAAGACTATCTTAGCGGAAAAAGTCCTTTTCTGAACTGAGGTCACTCTTTATTTCAGTCCTGTTTCACTGAACCGGTTTAATCTACCGTTCCAACCATGTCTATCTCATGAGATATAAATCTTTACCCAATGAATTGGAGGATGATATAGGTCCTACCCATCTTATAATGATACCATTATTATGTGTGCCACAAAATCATAAATCATACATCATTGCATAACCGATGTAATAAAAATGGGATTCTTCAACATCATGTCATCATAACATAATCAATAAAAGGATATCATAAAAATAATTCCATCATAATATAATCAAATCAATGTAAAAATAGGGATATAAAAAGAACCCTATATTATCTTAGACGGAAAATAATTTTGATAAAACACTTGAACTCCATTCTTGAGGAAAATATCCTTTCTACTTCAAGAACATTTTCCATTCTTAACATGTAATATAATTTTGAACTATAAGAAGTTTATTAAACTTGAAAACATGTAAATTAAGCTTCATTGAAATAATTTTCTAAAAATCCATTCATGTCATATAAGTTAAAAAATCATTTTCCCGTACATTGGACGGAAAAGTCAAAAAGTACCTCGTATGAAAAGAGACAAAATATTCCTTTCATATAATTTACTAAAAACTCACTGAAGGGTAAAACTGGATTTAAAAATTTTTAGGTGAATGGAAATAATATTAAGTATTGAGGAAACATGGATATGGATGATAAATATTCCCCAGTAAATTCTGAAGTATAAATAATCTTGGATAAAAATGAGATTGTGAGATTTTCCCTTACGTTAGGATCGATTTGCTTCGTAAGTGTCTGAACCACCTGTATAATGACTTAAATAATGTTATATACATATTGTAGAATCATAATTATTGTTATGATATCATATATGGTCATATTATTAGCTTCTTATTAGTAATATTACATTGCTACTTGTTATTCGGGTGTTTATTACTTTTTGTTCTTATGCGTATTTTGTCGAATAAATTCATATTCATCTTTTTATGTCATAGATACCTCATTTATACAATGTTATTAGTGTAATATATATCATATTAATTCATTCAATTCATTTATATAATTATTATTCAATGAAGATCATGTAGAACGAGTTGCATCACATCGTGGAGACGGTATTCCGTACATACGCACGAGCGATGATATCGTTCCCATGATCGTGGAATTGTATTGGAGTGTATGTACACTAATTAAGAATACATATCATTTTAAAATAATCATATATAGGTATTCCTTACACCATTATACCCATCCATGTATGGTGGTGGTGGAAAATAGTTTACACCACAGCGTGGACACGGTATTTCGTACGTACGCACGCGCGGTGATTTCGTTTTCTATAGGATGGATAGATTGTAAATAGGGTTGTTTCATACTAATAATAAAATATCAGTATATTAGTGATACTAATTATATTACTTCATAATGAAACAACTAAAGAAGTAGAAGTAGAAGAAGAAATAACGTTGAATGAATCGGTAATGGACATTACCTCTTCTTTGAAGCGCCTTTTTGAGACCTCCACTTAGGGCACTAAAATTAGTCATTGAAGAACACCAAGACCACTAGAATGTTTCTAGGTAAGTGGGAAAGTGAAATGGTTAGGGGTTGGACGAGAATGATTTCTCAAATTGGTGTGAGGGGGAGAGGGAGGAGGTGCTCTTTTATAATGGGGAGAGGGGCACCTTTGGAAATATAAGAAATATTAGTTTATATTAATTCCCAACCCCACTTAAAAACTTCCAAAATGACTCATATTCTAATATTAGATGATATAGGGTTGTAATATCATCAACCAATAAAATTTAGAAATTTCAGGAATTTATTTTAAACATTATAAACTTGATTTATCCTTATTTATCAATTTAATTTTATTTGTGGTAATAATATTCTAAATTTTAAATTATTATAAATAATTATATATATGATGTTAATTTTCCATAATTTTACACTTTATGAAATTTTAGACCATATAAATATAAATTTATAATTTATAAATATTTTTGTGATTTTTAAACAATTTTATAATATGTTATTTTATAAAATAACAATAGTGTCAATTTTGACACTATTAATTTTTTTGAATTTAAATATACTATATACAGAATATATGTTCAAAATAAAATAATTAATAGATTAATAAAATGTAATATGTATCTATAAAAGTAGTGGAGCACATTAAATTGTACATATAATATTTAATTTAATACTTTTAAACCCATTTATTTGATATTTTAATTAATTAAATAATTTTAACATCACTATTGTGTCATAATTAATGATAAATATATAATCCCTAAAAATTCTAAATAAATTTATATGATGTATATAATTGTATTATATTTCTGGAGACTATTCATTTTAGAAGTTTTATTAAGTTTATCACTAAATTAAAATTATAATACTTATAAGATTTAAGAACTTGACATGTTGTCACTTTCTTTGGTTTTAATAATAATTAAATTATTTTCATGGAAAAAATTCCATTAAATGAATATAATCCATCCATTAGGTGATATGGGTCAACTTTTAGTCATCTAATAGGATTTTGTTAGGGGTTAGGGTAATTTTATAATCTTATATTTATCCTTAATTACCCGATTTACCTTTAACTATGGTAAATAAAATTTACCGTAGTTATTATTCATAAATACCAAAAATAAAAAGTAGCGTTTTAACATAAATTGGACCCACTTATTCCAAATATGGAATACATTTTTCAAAATTCAAATCACATAAGTTACAGAAATTAATTTAAAATTAATCCCATTGTTAGGAAAACAGGTTTTAGAAGTTAAAACATTTCAAAAGATTGAAATGTTTTTACCTCTTAATTCAATGTGAAATTAATGATAATGACAAACATTATATTAAATGGTAAACATATATTTTATTTATAAATTAAAACTATTAAATATTATAATTCATCCATATAAATTATCTCTAGGAAAAAAGTTGTTTTTAATTAAAAATTAGCGTATTTTTAGTATTCATCAAAATATGAAAGTTATCAAAAAGATATCAAAAACTTATCCAATGTAAATTTTTATATCCTGAATTAAAAGAAAAATTTTATTTTTTCAAATTGAACTTATAAACATGTAAAAAACTAGATTTAATGTGGGTGCGCCATCAAAAGGCGGCAAAACTGTATATTTTTTAAAATACTTATTTTACCGTAAAATTTTATTTTGTTCTCTTACTATGTTATAGAAAATGTTTAAGATGAATAATAATGTTATAAAATTCAAAATGTAGTTAATACTATTCATAAAGTCTAGTCCATAATAATATATCATTGTTTAGTGAAACACGGTATTGCGTACTACACATGCTATCGAGGAAGTTCGTGATTGCGTGTAATGCAAGCCAAGTCAGTATTGTGTGATATGAAAGATTAATTTGGTGTTGCATATAAAATAAGACATTAAAAAATATTTTTATCATAAAATATCAGGGTGTTAGATACTAGGATAACCCATTCGAATCTCTCACCTCCTAGAGTATTCTCTCACTGCTCGAACAAGTGCGTAATCGTCGAATCTACTCCCATAGGAGTCTCTAGCCATAAGGATCGAGCCAACGAATCCATAAGAACCTCAGATCTATGAATGAGGGCAATGGAAGTGAATGAGTGACTATAAATTGATTCTATAGGAATGGAATATATGGTAGAGTAGACATATATCATACCTCGAATCATCTCCAGTGCCCAGTGATCGTAAGCCTCAGCTGCCTAGAGCTGAACTCTCACATGTCCACCTGCTCCCTGTGGTCAGGGTGGACCTATTGATGGTGGTGGTCGTAACATCTCAAAATGTCATCCACCTCCAAATGCACAGTCTAATCCTCTTCCACGTCCCCCTACTCTACCACATCCACCTGCTCGTTGTGGGCCATTCGATCGAACCTATGCCTCTGGCTGGGAGGTCCGTCAAATGTCTTCTGTTCATCTGAATGGAAGGTCAGACAATCATTAGCCTTGTGACCCTGCCCACTGCATGTGAAACAATACATGTTACTCATATTAATGGCGATGTCTCATGTTCCACACACAACTAAACCAGAGTCCTGAGGTCATCCACAAGATGGTCTGGTCTTCTTGGATCTTTGTGAAATATGTCTGCTGCCAGCTGCAGAAGACTTCGCTACGTGATGCCCAGTGGCGGGTCGTGCTGCTGGTGACTTCTCAGAAAGGAAACTCTCCACTAGTAAGTCTCTCTACAACACCCCCCACATGCTTCGGGATGTTGTGTGAGATCATCGAAGCCCTTATCACTCATCGAAGCCCTTCCTCAAATGTTCGGGACCTGAAGAATGTGTCCCACACCATATCTATGGAGTAACATGAGTAGTCGGTGAACCATGATTAGTATTATCCCACCTTCATGCTACCCTACTTCAAATGAAGTAGCTCATGTTTCTGCACTTCACGTAGTGTGGTTGGAACAAACTCCACCTGAAACAGGCTCTCAGTGTCTACCCATTGTAGTGTCATCTTGTCCTAGAACTAGAGCATCGAGCTCCACCATCTTCCTTCTGCTGCCTAAAAGAGACTCATGGAAAAGATCACCATATGGTCAGCTGGTGTCCCTACAAGTCTGAAAACTCTCAAAACATCCTCCAACCAATCCTCAATTGCATGCAGGGTCTGTCTCACCCCTCAAATTGGAATTCCTTTAGCGATGGAACTCAAGCAAGGGGCTCAAGAAGCATGCAATCTCGACTACTAGGGATAGGGGCATTATTGGCCCAACGGGTAGTGGTACCACTGGTGCCTCATCTGTGATAGGGTCCTGTACCAAGGATCATCACTCGTTGGGCTGCCATCTCGTACAACTCTCGTAACCCTAGCTAGTTGTCTGCATGATAGAATCCTGAAAAGAAACAGGTGCACCATGGTCAAAAAGTTATACCTGGTGTGATAACTCAAATAATTTCAAGAAAAATCTTCAAAAAACACACACGATTAGTTTTTTCTTGCACTGAGTCGGCAATCAGAAGTCCGGGTTCTGGTGTGTGGATACATCGGTCGTCGCACCAACAATGTACTCCATGAACTGAAACCATACTCAATACCCTTAACACTATTGGTTCATATAAAATATCATAGTCTAAATTTCTGTGGTTGAACCAACTCCTCTGATACCAATATTTCAAGACCCGTCCCCTGGGGATCATGATGTGACTACCACAAACCCACCTTCCATAGGCCAAGGGCTGGCGTCTAGCTTCAACGGAGTAATTGCTTTAAACCAGGATGAAATTTCCTTTATAACTTGAAACACACACAGCTGTATACAATAAACTATGTAAAATTTATAAAAAAAGAGTGTTGAATTGTCAATGAGTCCAGAAATACAAAACCAACTGATATGTACAATGAACTGGAAGTACAAATACAACTGATGAAAGGGAAAATCGTTATTGGGTCATCCTCCAAAATTCCTACATGAAGGGTAGGTACAAATAGCCTCCTCAGTACCCCACATACGTCGGTCTCCTCTGTGTACCGACTTGTCATAAGCTCCACCTCTTAGTACCGTCCAATCCTAATACTCTCAGCCTCATTCAATGTTTTCCATCGTCTGCATCCAACATAATGAGGTTCTGGTATAACCCGTGTAGGGGTGAGTATAATGATACTTAGTAGGGACCCCGAGACCCTCATGGTCTCACAAAATCAAATAAGGATATAAAACAGGAATAAAATCAATACATAACCCCACATTGGTATATGCCCATACATATACCTAAGTTAGCATGTAATCTTTCTCAATCATGAGGAAAACACAAGGTTACTAACTCATCTCACACAGGTATACTACTTATGTAAAGTGATATAAATGATCAAATATACCCACTAAATTATCTTTTATGTCGAACCCATGTAGGATCCTGGAACAGTAGTTAGAGATGTCACACCCATATAGGATCTAGGAACAGTAATCAGAGGTGTCAAACCCACACATGATCCAGGAATTGTTGACAGAGCTGTCAAACCCACACAGAATCTAGGAACAGTAGAAAAAGCTGTTTATCCCACATAGGATTAAAGAATAGTAGTCAGAGTTGTCGAACCCACACATGATCCAAGAATAGTAGTCATAGTTGTTGAACCCACACATGATCTTGGAAGAGTACACAGAGCGCAGCCAGCAACATGGTTCCGCACGAATCATCCTTGATTCTAGGAGGGTCCACTCCTCATGCCATGTGTCTATTCATCAACTTACATGAAGTCCCAAGTTGATTTATTAAAAATATCCATCAATCCAATATACCCCAATGCGACAAACAATGCGTCAATCAGATGTCAGGTCTGAGAGTTATTGGCAATTTAGTTCCGAGGGACCGATTGGATTCATGCTCGATCCCACCTAACTGTATTTAAACATTACCCAAACCTCTAGTGGGGTATACAGAAAGGGACCATCACACTACAAGAATACCAGTGCCGCTGACGGTTCAACTAATGGTCATCCGGTTCCCAATATATGTCATAATGAAAGTAAAGGGTCAGTAGTAGGTCCGGGTCTGGTCAGACCTGGTTCGAGTCGACCTGGCCTGACCTATTGGGTCCATCCAGAACTGTTGGGCAGTCCGGACCATTGTGTTTGGCTCGGCCCACTGGGACCATCCTAGGCTGCCGTGAGGGTGGTCCGACCAGGGCACGGGGCCGGTTCGACCAGGAGTGTCACGATGGGGCAGCCCGGAGGGTGCACCCAGGGCTAGTTTGGCCTAGGTTCCATGAGTTGTGTTGTGGGGCAGCTCAGGAGGCCAGCGTGTCTTGGGCGCCAGTTCAGCTAGGAGGGTGACATGGTATGGCATATCGGCCAAGGTGCCAGTTCGATTTGGAGCCGGGTGGAGGCTTACGAGGCTAGGCAGACTGGAGCTGGGAGGCGGCTCGGGAGGCTAGGAGGCTGATGGGCGGTAGGGGGCTGGCTTGCGGGTGGCCAAGATCTAGCCAAGCAGTCCAGAAGGGGGCCGAGAGGCGGCCGGGCAGGCTGGGAGGCGGCCGTGCAGGCCGAGAGGCGGTGGGGGACTCCGCGGGGCAACGTGAGTCACGGAGGTCGTGGGTAGCACGACCTTTTTCTTTCCCACCTTCATCGCCTCTTCGTTTCATTTCCATGCCGAAGGACATCACAAAAGAGATCGACAGAGGGTGTCATGACATATTAGTTTGTCTCGTACCCTCTGCGTTTGGGGTGATAGCAATGAGTCTTTCAGAATAAACTACAACAAACCACTTTCAAAATGAAAGTATCCTGGTTCTTCTTTTTGATGAAAGGAAAAACATGGATCATTAAATGAAATTAGACTTCTACCTTTGTTTGTTGTTCGGTGATGAAGTCGATGAAAGAAGACGGAGGAGATCGTTGTTCATCGTGTCCATGATACAGATCCATTCTTGAGTTCTTGCATTAACTCATTGATGAATTTTTGGAGGGAAGGTAGGTTTATGACTTCCCTCAGTGGTAGGATCCGAGGATGACGTTCAAAGCATATTGTTTCCTGCGTTTTTAATTCTTCATTCTTCGTTCTTCATTGGCAAGACCTTTTCTCTCCTCTACTAGTAATCCTCCTCTCAAGACACCCCATGTAAAATGTAGTTCCAAATAATATATTATAATATGTATTATTTCATTGGAAAGAATTAAAAAAGAAAAATGAAACAATTTGTTGGCACATTAAACATTAAAGGGGAGGATTTGGCACCATTAATTTGGTGTGTTGGAAACATTAATATGGAGGAAGCTCAAGAGGATCCTCTACTTTAAAGTGGGGGGTTGAGAGGTTCTCTTCTCCTCCAATTTAATAGAAGTCGGGTGTTCCCCACCTCTAATATTCAAATTTTGTGGTTATATGGTCTCACGTGGTTCCCACCACAACAACCTCTCAATGGAGGTTGAGGTGTGGTGGTCCCCACCACTAAAACCCCAAAGGGGAGGTTATAGCCTAGCGGTCCCCACTTTTAACCTCCACATGGAGGTTATAGTTCTAGTGGTTCCTACCTCCCTACATCCACATGGTGGATCACAAAATTAAATAATGGGTAGTTCATATTATTTATTAATTTCCACAATAAAACCCAAGAAACTACCTTTTATTCTCGACCTACTACCGTCGAGGTGAAATTATCCTTAAGAAAACATCGATGCTGCATGTTCAATAGTGCCCTCAGATATTAATTCCGAGCACCGGTTCAAAAATTAGAAAAACTCACTTGTCCGTTCACATAATGTACCAAACCAAAACATTGGAAATTGATTCTGGGCACAACTGGCCTTGGAATCACACGCCGTCAATTTTCACAGACTAGTAAAATTCCCATTTAATTAAAAAAAATACATGGAAATTCTGTGGCTTTACATAGTCCAGAATTTCCCTAGAAACAACCAATGAATATCTTGATAGAAGAAATCATCAGAATAAAATGATATATATATACTTGAAGGTGATGTTAGGATGTGAAAATTAAATTCTTCCCCATTTAAATAAATTCATCCTAAGTACTATCGACTAAAAAATATTTATTTATGGATATAAAATCATTAATTCAATTAATATGTACTATTATATGTCACACTTTTGTTTAGAAGATTTAATATAAAAAAACATAATTTATGATCATTTTGTTCTTTATTATAAATATAATGGTACATTATAAAATATGTATTCATTCTATTTAAAAATGAAATATCTTTCCAAAACAATGAATTTTTCTATCAAATAGTTTTAGGAAAAAAATGAAAAAAAAAAATTTGAATCCCCAAAGAATGTAATCTATTTTGGAAAAATTTTCATAATATTGTTTGGTAAATTCGTAATAATAATTCTATTTGTTGACATGATTTAATGTAAGTTATCAAACATCATGGTCAATGAAATAAAATATATTATTATGTAATTAAAATTAACTAATATATATCAATAGAGTAATATTACTATATTCTATTATATATAATAAATATATTAATTATTGTTCACATAACAAAAAAATTCTTGAATTGCGTATAGAGTAATATTACTATATTCTATTTTTTGTAAATCTGGTTCCTATGTTTTATTCAGAATAATTATATTATTCCTAGTATAAATACCTTAACCTATGTCACCCCAAGTCAGTGGGTTTTTATTTTATTCTATGGTAATTAGATTTTTAGAGACTAATTTCCCATAATTGATGTTACATTTCCCTTTTTGAATAAATAATTAAACATTATATTTCTAAATGAAATATTTCATATTTTAAATAAGAATAAATAAATCCACAGTATTTTCTAATTTATGGATCATTATTTTATTCTAATTAATTACCTATAGAAATGATAATCAAAAGGAAATATTAATAAAATATTAACTATATGGTTAACATATAGTCACATTTAACAAGGTAACAAAATCCTATAAAAGATATAGTTGGAATTGAAAAAAAATTGAAGCAATATCAATGAATATATAAGAATAACAGAATAAATTTAATAAATATTAATTAAATAGTCACATTGATAATTTGTTTTGATTTTATAAGGATGGAAATGATGGGAATGAAAAATTATAGGATACACCATAAAATAAATTTAAAATGTATTCCATCATATTTAAATGTTCATAATCAATAAATTTATTGATTTTTATTAATGATCATTGTATAAATATAGATCATAATTCAGAAATAATGCATGGATTTAATGTTTTATCCAAATAGAAAGGATGATTATATAAGAATGTTAATATATTTCTATAATGGTTGAATTAATAATAATATGTAGAATAATGAATTTGATTCTTATTTAGGATAACTAGTTATTCACAATGATTAGACAGGAACCCTCTTCATGTGATGAATATTGAATTGTAGTTCTAAAATATATAAATAGATTAATATGATCAATTTCATTATCCCATAAAATATATTATTTAATATTTTTGGTTAGCAGAGAAATTTTTGTTAAACACCCTCAAGAAAAGATGTATGTTTTGAGACATATTTTATATGCCTTAAGGACATAAAATTTCAATTAGAATACACATTGAAGACTCCATATATTGATCGAAAAGTGGATCATATTCCAAAATTAATTTAATTACCTATATATAATTATATAAGCTCCACTAGATTTATCTCTGTCACCCTTCATTAAAAAATTCCCATCCCTTAGAAATGATTCCTCTAGAATACAACAAATTCATAACATACGTTGTTATTTTGATGACAGTGTTTATGGATGTTATTATATATACGCATATTAATGCCTTATGAATAAAAAATTTTGTTGGTGAACTGGGAACCCATAAGGATACGATATAATAAGGATTATATAATGAAAATATTCTAAAAAAATGGAAATCATAATAGATTTTATAATGGAAATGAAAATAGGACATTGAAGAGGGATAAATATTACCATTATTTTGGCATGGTAAGGGCATATGAAATGGTACTATAAGTGGGATTGTGGTGTAAAAATATAGATACTAGATATATGGGTATACAAAATCATGGTTGAATAATAATGTTAGAATATGATGTGGTAATTAAAGAGTGATTACAATAAAAGAAATTGAAATATCATATGATGATGGAGAAATTGGATATCCAGCATCAATATGGTAATAGCTTATGAATGCCAAATATAAGGTTTATATGATAATATCACATGGATAAAACATAAAATGGATTATATTAGACCATAAATTAATGTATTTATGAAATTTAATATAAATTTTAAAATGTTAATTTTCAAAATTATTGAAATACGAATAAGAAACGAGATAAATTCAATCCCCTATATTATATAATATTGTGTTCCTAAAATTGGTCCATATAGAAAATCCCCATTAATTAAGATATATGTGTATTAATTAAATATTAATAGTGATACAAATATATAACATTGAATGTGGTTTAGAAGAAATGTTATGATGGGTCGGAATTTAAAGGTGTGGTTAGTGTAATTTCATGCAATAATGTAATTAATATTTCATTTTTACATATTCTTATGAGCATTAATAAAATTTATAGTACCAAATTTCCATCATTAGTAACTCACTATAAAAATTGTACTGATGTTAGGTTAAGGTAATTCTCATTTTTCGACATCATTATATATATATATATAATATTGCTTATTGTAATTCCCCAATTTTCTTTAATATAGTTTACTATGTTTAAGGAAAATTTAAAATTTTCACACCATAGATAATCTAAAATTCTTGATTCAAAATTATCAATCAATTTTTTTGAATAAATATTATATTATTTGAAAATATATCATTTAAATAAAATATATATAAAATAGGGTTTTTGTGATTGGATTTACATAAAAAAACTAAATTACTATTCCAATAGCTATGTTAGTTTTATAATTAATATATTAACTAAAATTGTTATAATTTATATAATAATTATATTAGAAATCATATAATATATTTTTTAAATAAAAATATAAATGATTTTTTCCCAGTTGTTTAATGAAATATAAATTACATAAATAATAAAAGAATTGTTTTATTGTATCTAAACATGTAAACATAACAGTACAATAGTTTATAAATGATACAACATTAATTTTAAAATTAAATAAACTAAAACATAATGTTATGAAATCTATATTAAATGACTTTTTTATTAATATATTATATAAAAACTGATTCCATTATAATATGCACATCTTGTTTAAAATGGAATAAAAACATGTATATTATTTAATATTTCATTATTTTAAAAGTATGCATGTTACAATTACATTTGAATTATAAAATTTATAACAATATTTGATTCGATATATTATATTTCTATTACCCAAATCACATAGAAATAAATCTATAAATATGAGAAATGTAGTAAACAAATAATAATGAATTTAGTAAATGTCATTTCAGAATTTGTTTTGATAAATTATTATTATTTTAGGAAATATCCATTAAATTTACTTTCAATTAAAGGGTAAATAATATTTTTTATAACCTACACATTTACCAATTGAATAATTATGACAATATAAATATTATTAATATAATTTAGTACTCATTATAAATTCATGATTTATGGATAAATGATATTCTCATACTATTAATAGAATTTCATAAGATATTTTATTTATGTATGAGAAATATACAATTGAAAATAATATTAACATATATATATAATTTTTTATAATTATAAATAATGATGATCAATATATACAAAATTCTCATTTAATAATAAAATATTCTTCATTTCTTCATATTGTCAACTTAAATTAATGTTTTAGAATATATATACATATATATATATATATATATCATGCATTGGTCAAAATCTATTATGATCCATGATTATTATCTGTCTCATAGAAATTATCCAATTAAATTTATTATATATCATATTTTACATAAATTATCTAAAATTGGTAATATCTATATTTTAGTAAAATGATAAAAAAATTATTCATGGACTAATATATTTCGTTTTTTTCAAGTTATTGGTATCATTATATATAAGAAATAAAAAATACTTTTATAAATCAATTATTTTATTGAAAATAAAATATTGTATTATTATATATATTTTTTATACTACATTTATTATATAATGAAATATATTTATTGTGGCATATTTATTTATTTATTTGTAACAACATTATTCAATTTCACATCATTTAAATAAAATATCAAACAAAAATAAATTTATTTTTAGTGTTTGGGAAATATATATATATATATATATACTAATGTTATCATATTTCCAAGACATGTTTCACATTATTTGTGATTCTCTTAAACATTCCCACTCTATTTGAAACATTTTCTTCAAAACTTTCAGTCACCTAGACATGTTTTTCATATCTCAACCATGCCAGGTTATTCATGAACATTGACTCCTTCATGTTCAACTATGACATTTCCTTCATCATCGAACACCTTCCCCTCCTTCGCCTACCACCGTATTCAGGTTGCTGGAGATATCATACTCCTCCCACATAACCTATTATTACTATTAAATCATATAATAACAAATACTTCTCCATGTTTAATACCTACTCTTCCAACTTGCAAGATCCCTCATCTTCTTCTTCGGTTCACCTCCCATAATCCATTCCATTTTTAGATTCAATGTCATCCGTCGTGGTTGATGCCTTTGAACAACCTTGTGAACCCCATTACCTTCACTAATACTTTCTTCATACATCATACAGATCAAAATATCATCAATAGGTATGCTCTCTTTATTTCATTAAAAAATTCTCCCTTTTGTGCATCATTGTTTCATTATAGGTTAACAAAAATTAATGGAAATTATTTACTCTAAACATTTACTCTAATAATCCAATTACCTCTCCTTATTATTACTGGAAATTATTTATTAACCAACCATTATTAGTTGGGTTTATATTGACTAGAGTGGATTACCTATTCTACATCTTATCAGTAAACATTTTATTCACATATTTAGTTTTTTGGGATCGATTACTAGTTTTTTCAGTACACTATAAGCACTTGCATAACAGTTAACTTGAGATGAATCTATGGACAATGACCTACATAAAAAATGTTTTATTACATGGAACCACATTTCCTGTAAATAACTTTTAATAAAAAAAATTTTGGATGCCATTATACACACTATTTCATAATTTCAGTCTATTTAATGATCATTCAACAAGAATTACAGAAATTTTTAATTTCATTAACATATTTATTTGTTAATTTTAAGGTAGATGAAAAAGATATTTTCCCTATATGCATTTCCATTATTTTTTTCTTCTTTCAAATCATGAAATTTCAAAAAGGAGAATATTACTTTTTTATGTGATATCAGTATTTGAAATTACCTCTACTTGGTGTCAGTTTTGAAGAATGAGCTTCCATTCAAGATTATAATTCTAATTTAAAATTTATTGGAATTTATTGGGGTAATATTTTTTGTTCTTATAATTTAATATCATTAGTCCTTTTTTATATTGAAGGCCTCTAAAAAATATCTCTATTTCAGTAATTTATGACAAAATGGGAAAACATTTATCAGTTAAATTACATAATATATACTCATTTCTATAGTTTAGTAATCTTACACATTTCTAATACTGTAAATTTGTTCATAATATATATACTTATTTATTTATTTTGGTAATTTTAATCAATTCTAATCTTGTCGTTCTAGGAAATTAATGAATTTTTTTCCTCCAATGTAATGTATTGGTTATTTTTAAATGATTTTAGTTCCCCTAATGTAATTACATTCATCAGTAATAATATTTTTTTAATTCATGATTCTTTTCTTCCATATAAATCAAATTTTCTTGAGTTTGTGGATTGTTTCAATGTAATAAATAAGTTATAACCTAAAATGTCAAGTATTTTGATTGTTTGAAATCATCACAGATTAAAACCATCTTTATTTGGATTTTAATTTTGAGTAGTGTATCATATTGATTTTTTTATAGGTTTTTTTCAATTTCATTTACTTTGATTCAGTTGTGCTATGATTTTTTCAAATCATCATCTATTAAAACATGATTTTTTCAATATACATAATAATTTGTATGAAATATGAATATTTATTATAATAATATTCCATGTCAATCCTTCTTAGCTCCTCATTTGATTTTTATTTTATTATATTACATTTATTTGGTAAATTCATATTTTTTTCATATTCATTTATATTTTTCATTGGTGAATGACTGGATTGAAACAGTGGTGTAATAATGTGAATTTAATATATTCTTAAATAATTATTTAAATTGATTTCTATTATAATATCAATTATTTTCATTCAAATTGTTTCTTGATTTCAATTTTTCTATGAGAATAATTTTTCATATATATGTTGATTCTAATTTACTATCAACAATAATATCTATATTTAATTACATAATCCCTCTAACATTATGTTCTACATTGAAGTCCTCTTTTTTATAACTTGTATTTATTAATATTATTTTATTTTATTTATTAATTAATATTATCAAATACTTTATCATATAACCAAAATGATGGCATAAAAACCCTCTATAAATATAGAAATCTTGAAAAATATTTGGTTCCAAGTAATATTACTCATTTCTATATGATTCTATATAATTAAATTCTATAATTTTATTTCAAACTGTAGTCCGAATGATATATTTTTTATTTAATTACTCACCCAAAATATAGATTTATATATTTCCCTAACTACATTACCTTCTAATTCTAAAAAAACACTTTAAATAGTACAAGACTGTCTTGTAAAAAAAAATTGAATATTTGTTTCATCACTTTATTTATCATTCAAATGTTGAATGTTATTTTTTTAGGTAAAATATATGAAATGGTTATTTAAATGTCAGATTCAATTCTATTAGTATATGTGGTATAATTTGGTTTCACATATTTCTATATATATATATATAATTATAAATTTTTAATAATCATTCACTCCTATCAGTTAATGTGATAACTATTGTAGTATAAATTATCTTTTTTTGTTACTGTGCTTATATTATGATGTATATGATGTGTCTAATGAACTATTTATATGATTTTTTTTCATCAAAAATAATTTCTAAAATAATTTTTTATTTTCATTCATTAAAATATCATATCATACTATTCATCATTACACATGATTTTTAATACTTATTAGTATCATATTTACATCAATCAGTTCTATTCAAAATTTTGAATATGAACCCACATTATGTAAATTTTAAAATGTTTTTAATGAAATAATACAATTATTCTTAAAAAAATTCGCCTCATGTCATGATTGATTACTTTCATTACTAGGAATTAGAAAGAAAAAACAATAGACCAACCCCATGAAGATATAATCCGAGATTTGTTACATTGGGAGGTTTAGAAGATGACTTATTAAATAAATTTTCATTTTACAGGATATCCAAATTATGAAAAAGAGAGTTTCATAGAGAATGTTGGATGAGAATTGAGTTCAGTTGGCTATCTATTATCAGTTGATTTGTTGATTTGAATTATATTGAAATTCTTTACAATGGAAATTATGTTTCTCCTGATGTCTAAGATGCTGAAATACACTCGTGGGTGAAAAATGAAAAAACTTTTTTGTCATAAGTTAAACTCAGCTATGCACAATTATTTTGATTGTGAAAATATACTGCCTAATAATATTATACAACAAACATTTCATAAACATATGTGTTTCATTCCACCATGAATTACATTATACTTCCTAATGCTTCTACTACCGAATCCAATAATTATAATCAAGAAACACAATAGTGCGAGGATAATATATTTTAGTCATGAAACATAAATGTGCAATTTTATAGAAGTATACAATATGTTGTGATTTTACAATATATTATCATTGACACAATAAAATAAAATTTTAATATTTTAATTATATCCAATTAATTTATATCATTATATTTCATATACCATTATGGTTATCATTAATGTTTATCACATGTTTCATTTTTAAACCACATAAATAAATTACTATTAAATTTCATCGTAAACATTATCTGAATAAGGAGAATCACATATTTTTATCACTTTAATTGAATATAATTTTCTCCAATTGATTACCGTAATTTATATTTCAAGTGTTATGTTGAGCTTTCTCACGCATTGATTTGGAGAAATAAACTATTATTGAAGATGCAAGAAGTGGGAAATTTTGGATTAATATAGTTATATCATTGAATTTGGGTTAGTTTTTATTATAACGATCAAAATTTGAAATATCCATTTTAATCATTTTTCCATTACTATATTTTCATTATCCATCATTAATATGCAATATAAATTTTTATTCTATAATTATTTTAATAAATTTATTCAAAAATTTGATGTATGAACAATTTATCAACTTATATTCCATTCTGATGAATGTCTAATTTCCCAATAAATTTTCTCACCAACATATGACGATGCATGGTTCGAAAACACAATGAACCCCATATCCAAGATCGGGTCTCCATATTGACAACTACTCACACCGCTCATAGATTGATTTTAAAAAAATGTATGTATACTAATAATGTTTCCCCCAGTAACACATAAAGCATTATTACAAATGAGAAGCATCTATAACATCAATCATATTGGAACACAGTAGATATTGTTACAAACAAGAATCTCTGGTTACATAACTCGAATTCTTTTTCAAGAATAATATTTTCTATGTAAATAAATTATTATGTTTTCTTGGTCTAAAATTTATTTTATATTGACATTCACAATTTCATTTTACATATTACTATATTCCTTATTATTTTTCTTTATTTCAAATGTATGTTAACTTGTGTTTTTGATTTATCCACAGTCTAAATAAATTTTCATTAATTTACATTTTGTGATCAATGTTTTATACTATTATAAAGATGTCTCATAATTTTATTATTTTCAAATATTATCTTCCACTAAAATTTCATTTTAATTTTTTTAATTAATATTATTTATTTAATTTTCAAAATACGGATTTCTTTTGAGAAAAAGAGTTAATTTACCAAGCCTTGAAAATGCAATGGCGGGGAACTAGTTTATATAAAATGTGGGATTTTGTAATTTCTGATTTTTTTATACTCATAGGTAAATGAAGTTATATGGGAATGATAGTTTTAATTTGGTTTCATTAACTTGTATATTTTTATATCTATAGTTTCTATGAGGATAGAATTTCTTTTGACACTCTAATAACCAAGAAGATAATAAATTTTCCCTCACATTTTTTTTATTGATATACATAGTTTCATTGGTACAAAAGTTCACTATTAAAAAATTATTCAAAATATGTCTTGAATCATTCCTATAGAAAATAAATTTTCTAGTTGTTTTTTTGTTATTAGTATGATAATCAATGTCAAAAATGTTATAAATTTTTTTAACTCATGAACTAATGTAAATAACATTGATTTCAATGAAATTTAGAATTAGTTATACCAATAATTGAAATTAAAATATAAACATTAGAGGGGTTTTAATGTCAATAACTAAAATATCTAATGATATAAACCTATCTCATTTTTGTTTTTAATGTCATTAATTAAAATAAAGAAATTATACATATAAACACAATAATAATTTGCATCCTTCCAAGATGGTTTTAATATATCAACTATAAATTTATCATGTTTGATATTAAATTTTAATTTTCGTTAACAAAACCTATAGAAATTTCCTTAAATTATATATCTCATTCACACCTTAACCTATTTTGTTATTTGAGAATTGAAATTTCATTTTATCCCTTTTCTTTCAATCAATCATTCCCCTATAATTTCAATTTAATATACTTTTTTTGAATGTGTTCCTCGTTTATATATTTTAAATAAAAATTTTATATCCATGATTAATATTTATATATATTAAAGGCGGTGTGGGATATAGAGTTACATATATGATAAAATACACACTAATCATCAAGGAATTTATATAGGCATAGAATCCATGTAATGCTCCATTTTATCTTAATTTTATATCCTCAATAATTTTTTATAATATCATTGGTTATTTTGATAATTACTTTAATGATTTATATTTATTTTACTTCAATGATAGAAAAGAACTTTTAATCTTTTTGAAATGAAATTTAAAAGTACACATTATTTTACATTAATATTTTCTGCATTGACTCTCTAAAACAATGATATATTTCTATAGGTTCTCTGTCAAATAAATTAATAATAAATTTTTATATAATGTAATTTATTTGAAAACAATGCAAAAAATTTTAATTAAACATCAATTATTATAATAAACTATTTATAATTATTTTTTTAGGTCAATTTGTTCAATTATCATTTGTAAATATATATATATATAATTATATTTATTCTATTTTGACTAAATAAATGCTGTTGTAGATATTTCAAAGTCAGTTAAAATCATGAGGTCAAAAACATATATATATTATCATTTTCAATAACATCACCTCAAAAACTCACATTAAAACCCAAATAAAATTAAATATATTTTTTGGAAGTTATTATCCATTATTATAAGAACATTAACTACTCTAGGTACAAAATTCACCATGTCAAAGGAATGTGAAGTATTATTTTTGAAACTGAAAAAGTGATTAGCTGGGGAACACGTTTTATTATTTTTATTAAGGATTTAATGGTTTGTTATATATAATGATACATCAAATGAAGGAATTGTGTGTGTCCTTATGAAAAAAATATAGTGTTTTTTATTATGGATACTTTAATTGAAGACCCTATAATATATATAAAGTGGATGAAGATAATTTGGATGCTTTACTATTTTACCTAATGTTTTCAAAATAATAACATTTTAGTTAAATATATGACATATAAATACAATAAAATAAATTTTAAGTTCATATTAATATAGAAAGATATCAACATGAGATAATGTAGAATTTTGTAACTAGTCATGGACTATGACTGCAAAACACCTCACCACCATTTTTATGAAACTAATGTGGTTAATGTTTGGAATATTATGTTCCATGGTGTTTAATCCCAAATGATGATGGAAGGGGATTTAATATCCAATTATTTAGTAAATGTAGAATAATAATTATGTGGGAAGGTAAAACATCATTATTTTTTCATGTTATTTCCCAACCATTAATAATGGTAGAGATATAGAATCCCCAAAATATCCAAAATGGCACAAAAAAGAATACAAAAGCCATAAAATATGGGACATTAATAAACATAATCTATGAATATGGTGTATTTTAGTGGGGAAATATGTTCTATTTTCCATATATTTCCCTATTAAATAATGAGTTACAATATAATACTCATAGATTAAATTTCACTGTAAAAATTATTATGATCCAAATGTATATGGATTTATGGGAATATTTTTGTTGTGATAAAACAATGTTTTCAATCACTGACGATTTTCCTAGAATATCTATATGGAAGAAATTATATTCTAATTGAAAATATCCTAAACATTTCCTAAAATATCATCATATAAGAATGTTTAAATTTCATAATAATACAAATGGAGTTTTTTATGAGACTTCCCAAGACCACTATGAGTAATTATGTTTCATGGGACACTGTAAATCTCCATACCAATCTATCACATTTGAATTAATTTATGGGGGATCTACACCATGCGAATCTTAAATGAACCTATATAATAATGTTGTAATTATTCATGGTTCACAATAGTTGATGGCATAAAATAAAAACCTTAATTTCATAATAAAGTTTATAGGAGTCATCAAAATGGTTTGAATACTGAAATACATTCGAGCACCACTTACAATTCAAAAATTGTTGGGATGTAAACAAGAAATATAAAAACATTCATATATATTGATATTAGTTAAAATTTTCATTAATGGAACATAACACTACTACCTAAATTTGTGGTATTCTTATACAATAATTTCTTGAATACATTTATTTTAATATAACTATATGAATCATAGTATGGTAAATAATATCATAATGTATTAATTTGTGATGAATTTTAAGAATGGAAACTAACAAGATGACAAATTTTGTAATATAAAACTATGAAATTTCAACCCATTCATAATTATGTCATATTGGATCAAATGAGACATAATTGTTATGAGGATACTCAGAATATTTTCTAATTGATTTTTAGGAATCTGTAATTTTTTATATACCTCAATGGAAAAGAGTTAAAATGTTTAGTGAGAAGGGGAAACTAAGTTTACGTTAAATTGGGATTTCTGATATTTTGGAATGAATTAATTTTTGTATTACTATTTATTTATAAACCAAAACCACAATAAATTTCGTTATATCTTCCATGTCATATTTTGATGAATTTCATTCGGTTTCTAGAATCTACACTCACCTATAATGAAATCGAACTATAAGAATAATTCTCTATTAGTGACGAGTATATATAGATTTTATAAACTATATATATATTTTTTCTAATCGAATAACATAAATTGGGAACATAAATTATAAATTTCAAAAGTATGTAGAATCAAAATGGAATCATAAGGTGTTTTTTTTTGTGATGTACCCACATTTTTTGGACTGATGTATACAAACTGTTTGGGGGAATTTTTGTTAATGGGTGAGAATAAAAGATCTGGGATTCTACTATAATAAATAAACATCCCATAAAAATAACAATTTTTTAATTCAAAATATTTAATTTCATCATAATAGTAAAATATAATTTCATAAAACAAACTAGAATACTTAATTATTATTAATAGCCATAACTATTGTTACATACTACATAATAATATAAGGTTCTACTATAATCTTTAACATGAGAGGATTATTCTCTAAAAATAATAAAAAATAAAGAAGATGCATAGTTATTATAAATAAAAACATAAATGGTTGAATGAAAAATAATACATGATTAATAATAGGTATGAGAATGATCATAGCTATTAGAATAAAGTATATATATGGGGTAATATATTAATTTTTCGGGTAAGGTTTCTGCAGGATTATGATTATTTCTATCAAATTTTTGGAATAGTAACATCCCTATATAACTTTGGTAATTATAATATAACCCTCATAAATATTATTTAAGGATAAAATATAAAATAATAATTTATCAATTCATTAGTCATCAATTATTTAAATTCATTAAAAATAATTTAAATAACTACATGTTCCTTAGAAATGTCGTTATTAAATTTGGTGAAAAATTCAGGTCATTTTAGTTCATGGAGGCTTTTATTTAACAATTATATTTGTCATATATATATATATATAATTATTTTTATAAATAAGACATTAATAATTTAATCAATTTCTCTAAATTTTCCAATGATGAATTTTTAATATAATTCTGAGATAGTTAATGGTTATTATGAAACAATAGAATTACGTTTGAATATGTTTTAATAATCATGACATTATAATGACTTAAATGGTCTTAATAAATAATAAAAATTCAATATACACAAAAAATATTATAAAAAATTACTAAAAAATATTAAAATATAATTTCAAAAACTATAATTAAATTTTCTATCCTTGATGTATATATTTTAATTATTAAAAACAAATTTTTATGAATAAATATTTTTTAATTTCAAAAATATTATAATTTAACGTATTTTGGTTTAAAAATTATTCAATTCAAATAAAATTACATAAATGTTAATGATTTTTTTTACAATTGGAGTTATGTGGGATTTAAATATTTCTAAAACTTATTCTCTAAGTGAATAGTTTTAAATTAATAAAAACTTATTCTTTATTTTCAATAAATTAAAACCACCCTCCCATTATTCCCCAATACAAATTTATTTGTCAATAATTTACACATATTTTTAGTCTCATGATTATTTTTTAAAATATTGAGGTATATAACATTCGTATAAAATTATATCTATTTACCCTTTTATGCTAATGATAGTTTATTTTCTCAATATAATTTATAAATTTATATCCCAAACTCTTGTCTGTATTTAAAATTTTATGTTTCAAATATTTGTATTTATAGAGATAATGGCTTATATTTCAGAAGGTATATATATCAATTAACATGCTACCAAATATTTATAATCATTTCTTTTTGGAACAACCTACACATTACATATCATTTTTAGAAATAAAAATTGTATGATTCATTAATACAAAATCAAGATTGTACTATGAATTGAATAAAATATTTCATAATACTCTCCCACCCCATGGGAAAATAAATTTATATATACCTAATTTGTATTGTAATATTATATTTTTCATTCATTCCCAGTATCTACATTATTTGATACCAATTAACTTCGTTATAGCATGAAAGTATGCACCAACATAATATATTATCAAGGAATCTTTCCCTTACATTTTATAAATACCATAATTCCTACAGTATTGATTCATATAACCCCAGATATTTCTATAATTTATTTTCATGGGAAACATTTACAACACCTTTAAAAATTACATCAATTTATAGAAGTATTGATTACTAATTAATTTCTCTATAAGTGGTTCCTTTGGAATATTATGATATATATTTTATCCAAAATCTACCTTATTATTTATGAATAAAACTTATTACATGATGGGTGGGTCACATAATTATATATCCATATTCCTCATCATTAAAAATCATTTGACTAACTAGATTGGGTATTTTATGTTTTCTATACCCATATATATCCGATGACAAAAAATGCGGACATAACGATATGTTTATAATGTCTAAAATAATGTAATGAATTTTTTTTATAATCCATGTAATAATTTATTTCCATTATCATACTATATGAGTATAATTTCAATATAGTATTATCAATTATATGGAATTGTTTTATTATAATTTATTCTTATAATTTTATCGTTGCCTTATTTATTCCCCATTTAAATCCAAATTAATCTATCCTGTATTAATTTTATGAGTTCAAAACATTCTTCAGATTCCATTTTTCTTATCTAGAAACCAATAAGTGAAATATTACTATTTCAAGAATGTTCATGTAGAAATAATTTGTTTTTAAATTAAATTGAATGAAATATTTTATTATTTTAATGTAATGTAAATATAATGTCAATATATATTCTCTGAAGCTAAATAAAATGTCAGATCCTATGTAATGTGATCTATTTTTTAATAAAAGTGTATTTATAAACCCACTAGATCAGTGTTATAAAAATTGAATTTTAACATTAATGTTATTTTAAAACTGAATATATTGATTTAGGAATTGAGATGAATCACTAAAATTATTTAATCACAATAGTGTATAAAACTGATTTATCCATTCAAAGAATGGAACAAGTGGATATTGTTTTCTGAAGTGAATAACACCTTGATAGTTCAGAGGGTTTTAATTTATTACAAACTAATGTATATGATAATAGTTGGTGTTTTTTAAGAAAAATATGCATTGATCACTATTAGTAAAAAAGAATATTTTGTACCAATATATAATGCAGAATATGTATCAATTAAATAATAAAATGATTTACAAATAACACATAATTTGATAGGTCTAGGTAGTTGAGATTTATGATAATAATGTTTTATGGGATTAGTGGCCACATTCATTTGTCACATGAGCTTAATAACATACCTCATATACTCACCCAAATTATATTGTTTTATCATTAAAAAAACCACATTTATTCCCTTGGTTGGGTTACTATGTATGGAATTATTTTTTTACTTTTATGATGATTGCTTAGGAAATACATTACATGTGTCAGATATTTTTCCAAAACCACCAATTTTACCATAAATAAGGTTGAACTACATCACAAGTAACAACTCATGTAAATTTTTAATTATAATAATTCATTGAATTGCTAGTTTAAAAAATAATAAAAAGGTTTCCGGAATGAATATTATTATTCATTGAGTAATTTATTATAGAATTTGTAATGTCACTAATTTCATATGGAATAGAGATAGTCTATGGAATTATGATTAATTAATATAAGAAGCATACTGTAATGTAATTTAATGATCATATGGAAGTAAGGGTATGTTAGCATAATCATTACATTATAATTTCATTATCGTGAATGGAAATTCCTTATGTTTTATATGTTTATCAGAAATCACTTATTTCATTATTTTAGAGAATAAAATATAGTTTTGGTTTACACGAATATCTGGCCTACATTTCACATTAAGATATTATATATAGTGAATTATTCTCAATAATAGTTTAAATATACAGTTAATATTTTTAATTTAATATAAAGAATCTAAAAATTCTTATCATGAAAAATAGTTTACCATGATGTTTTCTCAAATGATTTTTTATATCAAGAGTTAAATGATTGCTTGGATATAAGTGTTATATTTCTTTGGATCCTACCTATTAGACCTTATATTCTAATGAAGGAAATGATCAATTTCATGGTGTAGAATATAAACTAGAATATTTTGGTGTCTATGTAGTGTTCACACACACATATAAAATAAATTTAAAATATATGAAAAATGGATTTATAAATAAAGGAATATAATAATGTGAGATTATCATATGGAATTTAAATTTTTGTTATGTTTGACAATATTTATAGAAATATAAAAATGAACAATTATTTATAGATACATCCCAAATAATAATATCAATTTGATGCATGAAATACTTTCACCAATTGACAATAAAATTTATGATGTTCTATAATAATGTTAATTAATTGAGTCAAGTCGATTCCATGTAAATGGTATTAATACTCTAAATCCATTTGTTATTTGAACATATTATAGGATGTACGTTTGTGTGTATATTTTAATTAGTTAAATATAAATTAGAATAATAATAATTAATGAAACAATTTTATGATTAATTATTGTCAGTATAAATGATGTGTAAAAATATATTCTTGTCATAGAGCATATAAAATGTTTTGTGTTGAATTAATATTAACTATAATATATGGGCAGTACCATAATTTTACATGATTTTGGTATAATATCTCATTCCACTAGAGCTTCCACATATATATATATTCATTTTGTTTTTTAGTGTCCCAATTATACATTAACTATTATGCATTTAGTGTTTTTATCATCCATAAAATCCATAAAATATATTCAATATATCAATAATCATGTACAAACCTAAAAAAAGCGCAAAACATTAATTTTAAAATTATGAAATGTGTTTATCTTAATCAATGTATCGATAGTAATTAAAAGACAATAATGATAGGATATTTACTATGAAATAAATATTGTTAGTAAATTTTTTAGTGTTGTTTATGATATATAGAAAAATTGATGAGACAAAATGTAAAAGAATGTAGTGTGAAAAATCGAAATAACACACACATATCTAATTGGAAACCACACATGTGATGGAATTTAAATTGTGTTTACGGAAAGAATTCCAAAATAATTTAAAGAAAAATATACTCAAAAAAACTATTCAAAAAATGTTCTTTTGAAAAAATGGGGTTAATATTACATTCATTACTATTTACATTAAAATGTTATAAAACATCAAAAATAAGAAATTGTTAAAGAATAAAAATTTTCAATGTAGATGAGAAGGGTAAAATAATATGTTTATAAATATATAAATGTTTTCCTTCTATTACCTTAGGAAATATATATTTATCTAATATAATATATTTGGTATAATAAATTTATACCTTTTAAGAACGGAAGATGGGAATGCAATTATAAGCTGAGGGTTTGGGTTGATTTTCCTCTAAATATATTATTAATGTTTAGATGACAATTAAATCATTTAGAAATGCTTATATCAAAATAAATTATTTCTCAATCTATATAATATATTTCACTAGAAGACGAACACAGAAAATAACATTCATAAAGCATATGAATACCAAGATAATATCATTTTCGTACATCACTTGTAATTATCATTATTTGATATAGTTATATTTGAATGTATAATATTATATAAATTTTATGCCAATATACAATAAAATATCAAAACAATGTTTTCAATATATTTTTTTCTACATAAATAATATCCACATAGAAATTTTAAATTCCATTGGACAAATTGAATTGAATGAATTTTAAGAGTAAAATATTTTAATTAAATTTCACATGAATTATATATATCAAAAAATATTTTTTCTGGGCCACATAAATTTTAATATGGGAATTTGTTTTTTTTCGCATATATATCAATATATTTTTCCATAAATATTCTTCTAATTTGGGACTCTTTATTGATCCCAAAAAATAAGTCATTATAGATAATATATTTTTCTGATAAGGATGTATACCCTTTACTGGGTGATCCAAATATTAATTTAAATTTATAAACCATCCAATGATATAATTGAATAATATATAGTTATAAAAGTCATAAATTATAAAACATAAGAATCAAATAATGTAGATATATAATGGAAACATTATAATAAAAAAATATAATAAAAAATAAATGACTATATGTCATGGTATAAAATTTCAAATATATCCAAAACTTGAGCATTATATCATAAATAATATATTTTCTTGGAAACATTTGTGGATAAATTATTTTTGTACTTATAAATAAATAAATAATATAACTTACAAATGTATTTAAAAGATAATTATTGAACTACATATGACATGGTTTCTCTAATTCTATGATTCTTACAATAGGATCTCCCATCATATGTATAGATAAAAGTTTTATTTTAATTTAATTCTAGAAATCATGCATTTCGTTTTCCCTCAGACTCCATTCACAAAATGTCACATTATCTAATGAATCCTGAAAGATATTCCCTTTTTTGAATGCTCAATATTTTATGATCATAAACTTATTTTCCCATTTTATGATGTTATATAAACCTATACATTAGGATTTAACCATGGTCTATGTTATAAGACCTCAATCTTAGAAGAATCTAACCATTGTCTAAATAGTTTTACATTAAATAATATGTTCATTTAAAAAATATTATAGAATAATTATATGTATAATTATTCACATTAAGTTAACATATCATACACCAGGAAGGTGAGAAAAATAGTAAAATTTGTATGATCTATAAAATTAGTCACCCATTCATGGAATATTATTAAAATACAAATTATAAAAATAACTTACTCAAAAATAATTTTCATAATAACCTACAATTGCAAACTATTGAAGAATTCAGATAATTACTCATTTAGATTAACATCTCACAAGATCCTGTGAATATTTGATAATGAAATGGAAGAAATTTTGAAATATATATTTTAATATCATTTAAAACTAGATAAATATGTTCAATTTATGCTAGGTCTATAGATATGAGAAAAATAAGGAAAACAACTACCACAAAATATTAATTTGTCATAGTTTTTCATCAAATTTATATATTATATTACACATAATATCTCCACATCTTGAGTGAATAAATTAAATGATCTATAGTCCTTCCCCCAAGACCATAAACGGTGTTAAACACTATATATAATTTATAAATCTTTATATGAGCCCCCATTTTCAAATATTTAATTGTAATGTTGGTTTTCCTCTTCCCTCACTAGTGTCATGGTTTACCAAACATATGACCAAAATAACAATTATGGAACTATGTGTTCGGTGATTCCAATTACAATAGTAAAAGCAGTGGAAATAAAATTAATTATCTCAAAAATAATTGTATTATCTTTTCAATTCAATCCCACATCATAATCTATCTTAGAACTCAATATCATTTAAATAATTTTAACACCATTTCATCATATTAATTGTTACATATCCTCTATCTCTCAGGGGGAGAATATAACGTTAATAATTTTCGTTATCTAGTATCATTTCATTTCTAATTATATAAATAATATATAATGTAAAAATTACAATCTAATCTAGAATCATTAGGGTACTTTAATCTCTAAAAAAATATGATTACTTATCTAATGTTTTGGATCACCAAAAACATTACCTGGAAATTTGTAATAGGTTCATAGAATTGTAAAACCCACCCATCCCCTTAATATAGTAACTTTATTGGCATCCATTCATCCAATAATATACCAGATATAATATTTTCATTATATCTAATGTGATACTCCCTAATTCCACGTTTTAGTTCTTAGTGGTGTTGTGGTGGAATCTGAATTACTAATGTGACACCATTTTACAGTAGTAAAAATTCCATTTTCTCCAACCTATAGAAATCCAAACATGATTTACATCACCTAAAATTCCCCATGATCAAATAGTTATGAAATATCATATAATTTTATGTTTTTTCTTATTATAGAATCTATCAAAAAATGGAATCTAGTTTATGTCAAGATTCATCTCTTGTACTCAATATCTTATTTTGTTTATATAAATCCATTTATCCTGATTAATAATTCTTCTATCCATTTATTATTTAATCCATTTCTAATCAAATTGATATTTATTAAGAGAAAAAATCAATTAAATTACTTTATATATGAAATTAGTCTTCAAATCACATGAGTATAAATTTATTGATACTCTTATCTAATCTATATACACTAACACTATGAGTTAAAATAGTTTTCAAATATATAATATAATAATCCTTGAGTCTATATTAGTTAAACGTTATATAACATCAATATTTATAATCCTACATTTCTATGTTCTTTATGGCCATAATCATTTTAATCGTGTTTGGTTTTATAATTATTAACAAAAAATACATAAAAACTTACCTTTATTTTTTTCTTCTTCTAGTGTGTGTTTATTTTCCAGGTCATGTCGATATATCTATTTAGTATATCAATGAAACTAAACATCATCTAAACTCTATATTAGTCATCCAAAAAATCTATCTTAATCTTAGTAGTATGATCTATTCTAATTACACATGGTCTCCATTAAAAAACCATTATTTCATTCTTTAGTTTTTGTTTAACATTTCATATTATTATTTTTTGATTACATAAATCAAGAAAAATTGTTATGATTTGATCTCTATGAGTTTAAACTAGGATAAAATATTTATGACATTAATATTGCAATATGTTATTTTATTTTAAATTAAGATACCATAATATTGTGAATAATTAAATACAAAAATCATGTTTTATCATTATGATTAGATTTATGAGGAAAAATAATTTAAAATTTTATTAAGACTCATCTGTTTTGAGGATTCAAATAATAAAAGGTGAAAATGAAATAAAAAATTATTTGTTACAAAATATAAAAAAGATTTTCCTCCTAAAAGTCCTCAAATTTCTCCCTAATTATAGACACATTTATGGTAATTATAAAATTAAAAATGTTGATAGAATGAAATATGCATGAAAATTTCTTATTGAAAAGTAATAAATTTTGTTCGATAGAAAGATTAATGTTTAACTCAAATATATGGAACACTTTATTGGAATAAATAATCCTATATCCCAAATAATAATATATAATGATTATGGAGATTCCAAATTTCCCTAATGAAATTTTATTTTTTCGTTATTGAATCATTTAGTTAATGAATTGGTTTGGGTAAAAAAATATTTTACCATGTACATATACTTTAGAATATATTTTGGACTCATTATCATATTAAAAAATGTAAACAATTAGTTTAAATCCTCTCAATGATCATAACTCCATTTTAAAGCATGATTTTCCACATATCATCACCACCATTTTTTACCCTTCCTCAGTTTTAGGTGATAATTTACTCGTATTATTACATAATAAATTATTTTGAGTATTAATAATTTGAATCCATGGTGTCATAGAATTTATGGTTCCTTAACCATGCTTGATCAACAATTTTTTAAAAATGTAAAATAATATATTTTCTATTTACGTCATCACAGATCAACCAATTAATTTTAATTTGTAACAGAATTTTGTAATTATCTATGTGGAACAAACATGAATGGGAAAATAAAATAATTTACCTACTATATCTATCAAACCCCATATGTAATATTATTTATACAAAAGAAAATTACCCTAATTTCATTGAGTAAATTTTTATTACCATTTTTCATCCCATTCATAAATAATTGATAATGTATTTTTTAACATATCAAAATGGTCCCCCGTGACATTGTGAACAACAACATTTACATTTAGATTTTATGTTACTACCAAGTAAATTTAATGGTTAATAAAATATATTGTTCATAATTTTATAATTTATTTTCCATTACCATCAATTAACTATTTAATAGAGTATGATACATTTTTTTTGGATTATCTGAATAGAAAACAATCAATATGGTTAGTAGAATGATTTCATTACGAAAGATTAGTAGACAAAATTAATATTTTCAGGTTCCTAGGGGGATGTCCCCCTATATCTATGTTACATGTTCATTATAGTGTCTGGGAACCTTTTCCATTTATAATGGGAAGCATATTCCCAATATTCATTTTGTTCTATGTTTTTATTAGTTTTTATTGTGATATGATTTATACTTTCATAAACACACATTACAAATAGATAGTAATTTCTTATATTTTATAATTAATTAATCATACCCATCATTAGTAAAATATATTACACCCCTATATTGAAACATGTAATATATTAGTTTGTAATATTATAAATAAAGTAGGGAGTTGGGTGAAATAAAAATATTCATGATAATATTCCATAGACCAATAACACATGTCAGTGAAAAATGTAATTGCGATGATATCCCCTACATGGTTGAAAATATCCATCTATTTTGATCATTCTATTTTTACAAATAATATTTGAGTCATGGACATTACTTTATTAGAAAAAAAATAGTTTAAATCCTTCTCTTAATGAAATAAATCGCTATGCTATGATTTTCATCATGATGAAATAATTTATTTAGTCGATATCCAATTTTTTGGAATGTAAAATTCATGTGTATAAATCCTCTTATTAGTAAAAAATCTATAACACTAATATGATCATCCATTGAGTAAAAACAGTGAGTTGTGATACTATACTGAATGATAAATATCTTTAAGATGAGATCTAATTCTTAATAACAAAAAAATTATTTTTAGATCCATATCTTATAAAATGAAACATAGAGTCATTATACTATTTTAAATAAACATTAGTTTAGTTTTTATTCTCCACTTAGTGGTAAAATAATTGAGTCAATATCCTCATACTATAAAATAATCCTTGTGTAATGACCTAACTATAGACAATAAAAAACATTTTTTCAATATTTCACTCATGATATAAATGAATATTCATGTGGATATCTTCTTATTGGTGATAAAAATAATCATGTAGATATTATCTACATGGAAAAAACAAACCATAAGATAATATACACTTAGTTATAAAACAATTCATTGATTCCAGATCCCTCTCTTGGATCGACCGCCTTTATGGATTCATCCCTCAGAATGTAGTGAAAAAATAAAATAAATCCACTCATGTTTATGGTTAAAAAACGTTTCCACTTTCTAAAAATGATATAGACCAAAATATTTTTGAGACTACTATATGAGTGTAAAATGTGTCAATATTCATTATATTCCCTTAAATTTAGATTCTTCATAATTCAAACATTTTATTTTCCCATGGGTTCATTTATATATTGACAGAATTTTGGTGAACATTAGAGAAAAAAACAAGGAAATAAACATCATGTGGATAACCTAAATCTATATAAGTACCTCACTTCCTAGATAAGATATAATTTAGATTTTAAATCCCCTCATAACACCTCAGTTAGTAATAAATCGCGATTCTGAAAAAAAAATCTCTACCTAGAAGCATGTTGGTCAAACACTCTTATCACAACTATAAAATGTATTTCATTTATAATTGGAATAAATATTAGCTAAATATATGATTGAAATTTTCAATACCTTAAACCCCTGTTATCTAACAAGAACATCATAGGTAGGTATACAAAACATCAATGGGGTCCTTCATTCTTTTATAATTGATTTTATAGCTCACATAAATAATTATGAATCCCAGATCAATATTTTTGAAAATATTATTTGAAAATTTTTATATAAAACATTATCTCATATTTTTGGATAATTACCTTCCTTATAAAATCTATGCACATGACCTATAAATTAATTGGTGTGTTTTATAATAAATAATCTATGTATTCCATAATTAAAATTGGTTATTCATACCCACTTAAATGTAGAGAAACATTAATATTACTATGAGTTCATTATATATGATAATGTGGTTATAATTAGACCCTTTTACTATCATACTATATACAGGTGAAGAAGATAAATATTGTAAAAATTTCACTTTGTGAAGAGCATACAGACACTATGAACTCCCAAATGTGATAAATGTTTATCAAAATATCATTATATAGATATGCGAAATGAGAACCTGATACATAAGATGGTTGTAAATAGTAAAAAAATCATGAAATGAAACTTTTATTGGGTTTTATGGGAAGATATAGTTGAAGGATACCTACATATAAGATCATATGAAAATAAGGTTGGGGGAATTGTGACCATTTCCTATACAATAAAATCCTATTTTCAATTATAATAAATCTATAGCTTTGGATAGATCATCGACTAGTTGAACTTCCTTGGAAATGGACAACCCTTTAATAAAATGTATCCTCTTAACATGAATGGAAAAATCTCATGAAAGCCCTCACAATAAGATAATTGTTTCTGCCAACCCATATAAAAAGGGTCAATATTAGTCAATCTCACCGACCTGTATATGACCCTTCCATTTATCTTAATTAACTTCTATAAATTTAATGGATACATTAATCTTAGGGACATACCACATTATTATTTCTTCACTTATTAATTTCCTACTAAATAGTTTTTCCACCACAAATCTTCCATCCCCAATTTTGTATAGCATATATTATCATAGAATCTTATGAAGATGGGATTCATTATTCTAGTAAAATATTCTCCCATAAAAATAAAATTAATTCTATTGATACTCATGTTATTGTATATAGACCCTATACTTTTAAACATGTTACAAAATGATTTGAATCCTATTTTCCAATTAAATATAAACCAAGAATCATAAAATAAAGGGTCTTTTTAAGACTATGAATGTAAAATTCAAAAAATTAAACCTAAATAATAAATATATTTATTGGTCTAAAATAATTTTTTTCTATCAACCTTTGTTATCAAAAATATTTATTGCATAACCTAGGGAATTCATAGACAATATTGATGAGCTAAAAAATACAGTAACGAAAAATAGCATGGAAAATAAGCATATCAAATAAGTCAAAGGTATAATATGATATCCTCAAAGTAAATGAACATTAAGTAAAATTTATAAGATATTTCTGATGATTTTTTTGGGTGGTTCATCTTCATGTTGTGACATGCTGGCTGTTTCCCCGCATTCGTGCTTTCAAAAAGAGTGTAAAATCCATCCGTTGTTCAGGGATTTTTTCTCCATGATCTAAATGGGATGATGGGATGTTGTTCTATCCTTTTCTGGATTCCTCCATAAATTTGTCACCCTGTCTAGGTATCCCTCATAGATTTAAGATGTTGTTCGTGAAACTCTTCTCAGTTCCAAATCGATGTGGATGTTGGTTGATTACAATGACATTGTTAAAAAATTCCAAGGAGTAATGTCAGGGTAACAACCTTCGATCAGGGGAGTAGTCACATTGGAAATTTCTAGAATATCTAGGAACTGATGCACTGGTACACACAGATTTTCTTCACATTCTGATAGGAATTCATGAGGGTGAAGAAGCCCAAGCAATCCCACGTCAAGTGCAGAGAATTATATGAACTAGTCATGCCCCTAAGGTTTTTCGTAGCTTCACATGTTTAACATGGGGTATTACACGGCATTAAAATCTAGAAGAGATGAATCAGACTTATCAGAACACTTATGGGAGTGGATCGGATGGATAAATTCCTAGGTGGGAGCACCTGGGAGGCATACTAGATGGGCAGAACATGTTGCCCAATGAGGATGGATCTAAAGATTATTGGCTCCCAAAGAAAGATTCTTCATGGTTTACCATTGGCTGGGATTGAACCTCATGGAGGCCTTTGATGTACCCTATTTAGGATTCATGGATCAAAACCCATGTAGTTAGAAAGGATGAATCTTGGGATATCAATGGGTACACACAATATGACAACCCAGAGTCATGTCGGGGATTACATGTGGTTAGCAGCCCGAGTACATCTACAAGTAGGGAGGAATTGGATGACAAGATCCCACCAGGATTTGGCGGCCCGGGTAAAACTAGGATAAATTGTGGATGATGTGATATGTGTATGGGATGAATGGGATGGAACCAATGTGAATATGTTGGTGGTTTTGGGATTGAACTTCTGGGAGTCAACCTATATATCATAGTTTCTTGGAATCAATGTACATGTAGATTTGTGGGAAGATGAGTAACCTAATGTGGAAAACCGTGTGAATTGATCCATGGAAGGGATGTAAAGGATGTAGAACTCTTGGGATATTTCAGGACCTTCCCAAAAAAAGGCTCAATGGAGAGACCTGGATGGGAAATGGGTGAACGAAATGAACCTCAATGTGGCTTCATAAGTATCCCCATGGCAGGGAATCAGAGTTTGTGTATTTCATGATGGGTCATATAATTGGGGAATACATAATGGATAGCAATATAGAGATTTTCTGATGCATACACATGGTTAGTAGCCCATCGCTAGGGGGTCACTATAGGTTTGAGGAATATGGATGAAGTGTGGGTATTACACATGGTTAGTATACTAAGTGTCTATTCCAGCACCACTATGTGATAGACCAAGAGTGTGAGTCCCAACAAAGGGGACACTGGTGTTTACTTGGGTTTGGGTTTGTTAATCAATGAGGCTTCCTATGTACACTGCATATGAGATTGGGATCTAAACCAATGTAGTTTGATAACATAATGATTATGGTCATGCGGGAAGGAAGGGGGGATACCGTTTAATGTCAAGCGAGACGTTTCTAATCCAAAATAAAGGTTTCAGTATCGATGGGTAATGGGATTGAACCATGAAGAGGTTTCCTATGTTCCTTTCCTAGAAAGGTAAAAGATCAAAGTACACATATATCAGATATGTAGGATTGAAATTACACACTATGGGTGTACTAATAGGGGTTTCATGGTCTATTATTACTCAAAGTCATTATGATTCTTTCTCACTGTGCGAAATGAAAGGCAATGAAGTCCAGATGATTACATCGCGAAATGTGTGCACACGAGGAATGGAGCAAGGCTTACACATGGTTAGCTGCCTAGAGAGATGAACATTGGGACTTACTCTTATTTTGAGGCATGATGAGAAATGAGGTTGTCCAGACGTACAATGTGGATATATCCATCACACCTAAAACATCACATCAGAGGGTATAGGGATTATGTAGATACTTCCTGAGGTGCACAAAGAGACAAATCTCATATGAAATGAGAGAACGAGGGAATCCCATGTCCATCCCCTGTCATATCCTATAAACCTTCAAAACCTATGGTTATCATTGTTTATTGTCGTGTATCAAGGATGAGGTTGAATGGTTGTTTAATTTCATATATATCTGATGGTAAGGATTCACTCCCCACCCATAGGAATTGCATAACCAGAGCACTTCATCCCCTGGTGAAGGGAAGGAACCAACAATGAAATGTGGGGATGGGTATTTGGAGTGTTTCATTGGTGGTATCACATTATTTTAGCTATATGAAGAATAATAAGGCTATTAAAAGCAACATGAAGCACCATCCAATGGACCTTGAAATAAATTTTTATAAACCTGAAGGGCAGTATGAGAGAGTATTCTCATGTTACATGTGTCGTGCGTAAGAGGGGATTGAGTTTCGTTCCTCAATGTAAGGATGGCACATGGAGTATAAAAGGATGGGAGAAAAAAATAATGAAGAGGTTTGGACAAGATGAGGTGTTTCATAAATGATTGGAAGGATGCGTGAAAAACATGTAGATGTGCACAATGGGAAACCCTCCGTGCATGATCGACACAATACAGTGGAAAACATTCGAATAAGAGAAATATTTTGTGCAAAAATGATTTACAGTAAATGATAATTGGAATAGATAATACCCTATTGAGACCATTATAAGAAGCCCCTTTGAGATACATGTCACAAAATATATATTACCTTGAGCCCATGTCTTTCACGCAGTCATAGAGGGGTAGTACTTCGCACAATAGAGTGTCATCATGGATTTTTTAAACATCCACCGATGTTTTGGGTAATGTTTCTATTTATAGTCATAAACATTGGTAGAGGAACACAATATGCGGTTCATACACGTTTCATTCTGACATCTCATTTGGAATAGAAGATCTTTCATGCATTTTTGAAACTTGTACGGCAAAAAATCTTCTTTCACGCTGCTGACTTTTCTGTTTTTCAAAAGGTTGTTGTAGAAGATTCCATTTGAAATCTCATTGGGTTTGGAAAATCATTCACACAATCTTCAATATTGTGTATGACCTTAAAAAATAAATGGACCTCTCATGGGCATCTCAACATTTTCCTCTGATGCAAAATATGCCATTGGTTTTCATAACAATGGGCCTTCATGGACTTTGCTAAAATTTGGTTCCAGCAAATGCCCCCATCGGAATAAGAGCTAAAGCGTGACGCAAAGGTCAGAATTTAAGGGTCACCGTGAAATGTAGAAAAACTAGAGATCGGTGCATGAAAGAATGGCCATTAAGCATGAAATCCAGTTCCAAACAAATGTAAGGGTTTGTCAACTCATATTAATACATTAGGAGGGGGGTACTCACATTGGATTTTATATAAGACCAAGAAGATATGATCTATTTCTTGGAAGCTCTTCACATATGTGAGAACGATATATAATTCCTCTTTATTTTTTCACAAACCCACATGCTCTTTCATGCCATTGTCATTTCTTGTATGAACAAGTATAATTTTGCATGTAATAGTCTGTCTTTCACGCCAAAACCTCAATCATTCATGCATGTACCTTTATGAATTTAAGGACAGACATAAATGGGTGGTCAGACGACTATCACTAAGAGGGAAGCTACCAATACTACTAGGAGGACCTATATGATCACAATCCCCCATATTCTTCATGCGAGAACAGTCGTGTCTGATAATTATTTGCTTTTCAGTATAATAATGCATGATCAAAACGTCTACACAATGAGTGATATTCTACACATATGGAACTTTAGTTTTTTATAAGAGGTACTGATACCGGGATTTGAGAATTATATTCCATAGTCATGGATAACAATTGAGGATTGGAATCTATGGGCCAATATAATGAGCAATGATCACCCCACTTGGGAAACACAAGAGATGGACATTTACGTCCGAAATCTGAATACTAGGACTATTGTTGGTGGTGATCTGGATTTTGAGGAATCTTTAACTCACTATTTGAGCACCATCAGAAGCATCACTACTAATGATACCAATGGTACGAAAAAATGTTGTTCAGATCTTGGTGAAAATTTATTAGTGAATGTGATTGTGTTGACTAGGTATGACAGACATGAGAGGATTTCAGGGAAGAGCTATAGTATATCAGGATTTTTGAAGCTCTGTTGACATCACCGTTTTAATAATACCATTAAAAGGAACCAAAACTATTTTTTTTTCGAGGGTGATCGGAACCAATTCCTCCACCTCGACCATAGGGATCTATGAATTAGTGTGTGGGGATTTCCTTTCAATTTGTAAATTCCCCTAGAAAGGTACCAATTTGATGAGTTCCTTCCTACATAGATTTTTTGAGGGTATATGATGTGCACTCCTATTATAACATGTCATCTATTGGATATGGATATGGAGAAGCTACAAATCAAGTGAATCCTAATGGATATATCTTATTTGAGATGTTTTAGTTAGTTTCTGATGCAGGAAAAGTTGGTGAAAATGCTAGTCCGAGGGAATTTCTACTTGAACACATCATAGTGGGGGAAGGCAGGATCATACTGGATGGTCTGGGAAGTTTGTGTGTACTGATCAGGGGGATTTTGTCTAAACAAAATCTATGATCTGAATGTACAATATATCAGGATATTTGATTCATTTATTAGTAAGTGGTTGCTTTCAATGGGAGAAACGAGGATGGGGGTTCATCCAGGAATGCTGGAGATCGACGTAATCATGGCTTACATGAATAATCATAATCTAGCGGTTCTCATACTGTCCAAGATGTGAAATATTCTTGGACATGTTTATAGAGGGAGAATCCCAAGGATGATATACGGAGCATTCCAAAATATTCATTGCTGGGTTGTAGATCAATACGGGGGTTATGATTTCACTAATTTCATTCTCCCTTAAGGTGATAGTCTACGAACACCCTTACTGAACATTTCTAGAAGACGTACATTGTCTCACAAAGTTGAAGGGATCAAAACAAGATCACAAACAATGAAAACATGAAGTTTCATCCATTTTGGACCCCAGATTGCCAAATGGTAGGTGACAGACGAGGCCTAATGAAGCAGAGGGAGTACTTTCAAATCATCTATGGATGTGATATGATAGAAGAGACTGATTGAAAAATTTTCTATGAACCATATTTACTGAGGGGGTTTTCCAAGAAATTATGGTGCATGAATAATATTCCAAAGAATGTATATATAGATGTTTTAGAAGAGAGTCATCCTTGCATTATATTTTAATTGTCATTCTTGTTCACGACTATATGTTTGGGGCAATTCATCACCCTTACCCATACTGATGTCAATGCATTCCTATCAATGGAGTATGTATCCCACTGGATAGAAACATCCCTAGACGATATTGTGAGGAATGCATTAAAAAAAATCAATTCAGTCTACTTGATTTCAAGACATCATCGAAGAAAAAAAGGGACCACTAGGGAGGTGATACAAGGAATACGACAGATAGTTGGAACGATGCAGTTTGGAACTTCATCGATAGGAGCATCGTAAGGCAATATTGCGCCTTCTCCTTCTGAAGAGTGGTGGTCCTATGGGTGGCCTTGTTGGCATGTTAGGGAAATAACTGGGAAGAAACAAAGGCATCACCATAATCAATAGAACGGTGCCATTTTCCCATATATATGGTATTCCTATAGAATTCTACGACAATCAATGTCCAATGAAGAACTTGTGTGGAGGTTGGAGTGCATTGGTCTTGAATTACCAGGCATAGGGTGCATTCATGTGGTGGAGAGTGTAATATTTCATCACCAACATGCATACGGTACATCCATCAACATGTACACATGCCAACTAGTTTAGTATAAAGAACCACATCTTCTAGTCAAAATGATTCCTAGCAGGGTGCATGCCCTAGGAAAGCTAATGTCTGAGGATAATGAAGTTGAGGAAGAAGAAGAAGGGGACGAAGAGGAGGAGTAATAAGACGAAGATATAAAAGAGAGATAATAGGAAGAGAGATAATATGAGGTTGGGGTGAAGAATATATAGGTGAGAGACCTCAGGAAACATTTATCTTCCATGGAAACTCATATGAGTGTGGTGAGATCATAGGATTTGATGAAGAACTGGCTGAAAACATGAGCTGAGTCTCAATTGTCATTTTTTCTATCCTTTCCCGTTTCAAAATTTTCATCCATTGACCAAATTCTATTATACTCATTAACATATTGATGATGATATCCAAGAGGCCTTCCCTATAGGGGGCCATGATGCTCACATGGATGTAGAAGAATATCCCTATGAGACTTCATTTGGGATTGAGATGGGTGGGGAACCGAATTTGGATGAAGTAGTCTAATGACTATCCATGATTGAAGTGATCAGTAAAGAACCAGAATGAAGGGATAAAATGGAGACCTCAGAGTCTCAAGCCATTATGAACAACCAGAAGGAGTCAATGCATATTATTGAATTAATAAGTTCTTATGGATCTATATTGGTTGTATCTCCTAATTTGACTCAGGAACTAGAAACCACTTCTCTTGGTTCTTTTATGTTCCTTCATTTTCACACTCAATTATTTTATTAGAGGGCTCGACTGAATATGATATTCGATCCCAGCATAGTGATCACAAGGCTGAAGGCCCGATGAACTGTCAATTCTAGAACCTCTTCGGATTCCCACTCAGTGATTGAACTGGCTCCTATAGTGCCAAAAATTCAATTCAGTCCTACCCTGGTACATGGTGAGCAAGAAGTTTCCATCAGAGGTGTTTCTACTGCCAGGAAGAAGCACTATTCCTATGGGGGTGAGGTCACCTAAGAGGAAAGAGTGGCAGAAGAAGACCCCTCAGTTGAGCTCCTTGTTACATTTCCTAATTATGGGCCTACAAATTCTAAGGATATGGAAGAATCTATTCTCGATGAGGCCAAAAAGAGTCAAAAGATGTTTCACCAGGCATGTAAGTTCATCAAATGCTTTCTCAGTCAATCACTGGTAGAATGGATGTACCAGATGGGGTCACTTCACACATGCCTATGCATTCTCTATACCTAAGGGTCAGATTCTCCCCGTATTGATATAATTTTCTTTGATTATATGGATAAGAATATACGGGAGAGTATCCAATGCTTTTATATTGACCTGTGTTAGATGGTATCATATAATTTCATGAAGATTCTTAATGTTTTGCAGGAATCTTAACTTCATGAAGAGAAAGAAAATGAAATGGTGGTATTTTTGCAAGCCATTATGTGCTCATTGAATAGTTAAAGGCCCAGCTGGAAAATTCCCAAGACCAGTAGCACAAGAATGTCATCAAATGATTGATATCCATTATGAGAAGTCATGAATAAAATCCAATGATAATGATTTTAACTCTGTATTAGCTGATGGAGAGGTGGAGATCAAGGTGCTCGAAGCATCCCTGGAAGCTATGATCTATAAGGTAGTGGCACTAGAACAATCCCTCAAAGCGGCTGACCCATAAGGCCCATGTTCGGGCCGAACAAATAATCCTAGCTCTCTGTTTTCTCTATCCTATTCCAAATTGTGTTCATGGAATTATTATTTTATTTCATTCTTATTTTAGTGCATTCTGGCCATAAATTTAATGTAATTATCAATCAATTCATATGATCATGAAGGTCATTCCATGTGTGAGAAAAAAGTGAATGATACATAATTATTCACTTTTTGTATGAGATCGCTGGATAAAAATTCAAAATATAGGGTTATGGATGGAAACCCCATGTTATTTGAAAGGAAATAGGGGACTTGATAGAAAATTATTGTCCTCAGAATAGCCAAAATGATCTTTCCCATGTACACTAGTGAAGAGAGGGATGCCGCCAGTGGTGTTGGAATAAATTCAGAAAAAGATGAAAACAGAATGTGAATTATGATACCCAATATTAGGGATGTAGTTAGTATTCCATGGTGATAGAGAATTTTTGTTCAACATATTTGAAAAACAACATCTTTTTCACAATTGCCTGAAATGGGAACAAAAAAATTAGGTCTGACTATTGACCAAATTCAAATCATGGGGATAAACTCAAAGTTCATAAGATGTTCTCTAGATCATTGCCCTAGGATGTTTGGTGAGCCTTAAGGCTGATAATCCTAACCATTAGGTGGTTCTATCAGACATTAATGGTATTGGGTATCAGAAATACAGGGTACAAAAAATTGATGATGAAATGAGGATTAATTTGGATGTAGTCTTACACTCTTCAAATAAGGCCACCATAAAGAAAGTGAAATGGGTGAGCATATCAGTTTGGATTGAGGTGAGGCCTACTTTTGAGAGTGACCTATCTAAAAATGACCTAAAATTCCAAACAGTTTTACATCATAAAAATGGGGATGATAGATACATAGTTTAACACTGTAGGTGAGGATGATGCATAGAGTAGTTAATCATTATATTTCCTGGACATTGCACATAGTTTTAAGGTCATACTATCTGGCCCAAGGCTAATTGTTAAAAGTCATGTTTCATGGACTATAGGATCATAGATTAAGGTCATAGATTTTGTACATTAATTGGGGTCAAGGAGTCTTAAGGTTTACGAAACCATATACTAGTACTTGAGCATAGTGTGGTCAGATACCTTCTCTAATGGGGAAAATACTCTCGGGCGAGGAGGACATAGTATCACATAATTATCATGGGGCATCATAAACTTTTTCAGGGTACGTTCACATTTTATTGTCATGTGTCGAGTATATTCTCTTGTAGTTTATTGTCATGCATTAAGGATATAAAAATAGATAACTCTTGAGTAAGGTACATGGAACAACAATTATAAACCTGGTGTGAATGATGGAATAATACCACATCAGAACAAGATAAATTGAGGAATCATAGGCTGGAATGGCATAACAGGTTTCCTGGTGATGCAGCTAGACCATAAAAAAGAATCTTGGGTTTCACTAAATATACCATGAGGATGGGAATCAATCCATATGTTGTTCTTTAAGGTGTTACGGTAAGAGGCCAATACCAGAATATGAAAGATATTCTTCAGTGAGGACATCAAATGGATAGGTAATTTATCATCACACAAACTGGAAACAAAATATATATTTTAGAACCATATAATAAGGATTTTGGAGATCTTATATTATGGACATTGAGCTCATACCAAAAAAGGGATGATTCATGAAGCAGAAATAAGGGATGTGTTGCCTTAATGAAACCCGGCGTGAATGAGGAAAAAATAGTCTGCACCACACAAAACATTTCCATAAGAATTCAAAAAGTTTAACGTCATGATGCTCGTAATAAGGTACTAAATTACATAGTTTATGGTCATATATTTTGGACCAAATGAAGTGAATTTACTCAATAAATTCATAATCCTTACACATATCTCGAAGCCCGCATGACCTATTCTCATGGTGGTAAACAAGGGAAGAGAATATCTTGTCGACACAAGGAATACACTATAGGGGGAGATGGTGTGGAGTTGAATATGTCCCTAAAGATGCTAATTCATGCTCATTAATCCTTATATGTGAATGGAGGGATAACACCAATGGTGTCCAAATTATACTTGAATTTGATGGAGTGGAAAGTGATGTGAATCACGAGTCCAATATCTTGGGTTTTATGGGGTGGCCTAATGATGGAGGATGAATTTTGACCATGTTCGAAACATAGTATCCAAATCATGTTAGCCTAAAATATGAAAAAATTAGGTTTCACCACTTTACCTATTAGAAATACAAAACCAGTCATATAACATCATTCAATATCCTCTGAGATGTTGGCACAAAGCAGTAGTGGAGCCATAAAAATGATCATCTATACCATCTAGGGGTCTTTTCAGATTTGATAGATGATGGAAAACCAATTAAATGGATACTTGAAGCATGGAAATGGATGAAAGGATGTCCATGAATTATCTAAAAATCTGTGGCCTAAACCATAGTACGTCTAAGCATGTTGGTGAGGTATAATAGATGTCATGAAGTCCAGATTTTATGGAGATAATTGGTTGATGAACCTAGGGGTGGACGAGAGGATGATGTTTCTAGGTGTCCCTACATATCCCATGAGGATGGTAATCAAGCCATATGAAGTTCTTGAAAATTTCATGTAGTTTACTGTCGTGCGACATGGATCTGGAGAATGGAAGAATGATCCCAAATTGTTATGTACATGGAATAGATATTATAGACACGATGTGAATGAGGAAATAAGAGGTGCTCACCATACAGCATGCTTCCGACAAAGTTCGGTCAAAGGGGTTGGAAATAATGTTGGATTTGAGGTACATGAAGTTATAATAGATGATGAAATGTGTGGTAATTCCTATGATTATCCATGAGGATAGTAATTAAGATACAAATAGTTTATGAAAACGATAAGGTATGTCACCAATGGTTGGGAAATACCTGTCGTGCAGGTCTATACCTTGTACCAAAAGAATCATCATTTGATGGATCTTGTTCTTTCTTTTGTGTGGATGTATATTTTTAAAGGAAAAAACATAGGACAGAGAATCTGGGTGTCAGTTATGGAATCAAGATGTATCTAGGCCTTGAAAAAATGGCATAGTGTATGACTAATACCCAACACATTGTCCCCTAAAATGGGCACACCGTAATGCGACATTTTTTTTCTTATATCTAGGTCAATAGTGTCATAGTTTATATTCATATGATTGGACCATCCCATGAGTTTTATCATCATCCCATAAAGAAACAATTATTTAATATCATTTGGGACCTAATTGCATCGTTTTATATCACATATATTGGATTTGTACAGAAGAACGAGGTTCAAAAGGGAAAGCCCATGGAGTGATAAAGCATACCCGATGTGGATAAAGAAATCAGTCCATGCCACAACTTTTGAAACACTAGGAGGAGTTGACCATAGGAAAAGGGGCCATAATAAGATCAAAGGACATAGGTTTGGACCCATGTAATAATTATACAGGCCTTCCAACATATCCCATGATGAGGGGAATCAAGTTATACATAGTACTAGGAATTATGGACACTTTAAAGTCATGTGGTAAGAAAAAATAAAAGAGGAGCTAGACCATAGGGGGATGTACATGGTGAGGCTATTATAGACAAGACATGAATGAGAAAAATTTCCATGTATGCCACACCATGAAATAATTTGTCCAAAAGGCCATAATGGTAAAGGGACCTGTGGCTGGGCCATAGGTGAAAGGTCATGACATTCATATGTATCACATAAAGATGGTAATAAAGCCAAATATAGTTCTGAAATTTGTTCACTTTAACATCATACAGTAAACATGAGGGGGTCTTAGTTTACGGTCATAGATCTCGGACTGAAAGAAGTTAGATTCCTCCAAGTTGGTGTAATCCTTGACCATGTCTCGAATCTCACATGATCTATGCTCAATGTGGAAAACAACAGAATATAGGGTCATCAAAAAACATGGAATACACAGAAATGGGAAACTATGTGTATCCATGAATGACACAACGATGTTTATTCATCCACTTAATGTGAATAGGTGCATGGAGGAATGACACCAAGGGTGTCGAAATTCTACTTTTTCAAAATGGAGTGGAAAATGATTTGAACAACCATTCCAATTTTTAGGGTTTGATGGGGGGTCTTGATAATGGTGGATGATTTTTGACCGTGTTCGAAACATAGTATCCATATCACATTGGCCTGAAATGTGAACAATAGATGATGGTTGACCACTAACCATATTCGAAATGCATAACCTTTCTCATAACTTCATTGAAAATCCTCTAGGATGTTGGCCTAAAGTGCTTGGTGATCAATAAATCTGTGAATCTATACCTTCTAGGGGGGCCTTCAGTTAAGAAAGATGATTGAAACACAAATAAAGGGAGTTTTGAATCAAGGAAATGAATGAATGTGTCATAATGCACGTTCCATCACTATATGTTCAAAACCAGAGTGCACCGATTAATGTTGGGGAATTACAAAAAATGGTTGAGGATCACATTTTAGTGAAGAAATTTTGAAGAGATGAATAGAGGAAACAGAAATTGAGATCACTCATGATAGAGATACATACATAAATCAGCATCACACCACACAACACTAGAATAATTAGGTCAATGAGAAAGATGAAAAAGATGGTTTCTATAAAAATGTGTTAGACCTGAAGAGAAAATCTCCATGTGTACCTATGTATCCCATGATGATGGGAATCAATCCGTATGTAGTTCTAGAAATTCCACGTAGTTTATCTTCATGAGATAAGGTCAACGAATGAAGGATGTTCAAGAATGAGGGGAACATGATGCGACCGTTGTAAACCTGGAGTGAATGAGGAGAATGAATCAACACCAACTTAAAAAATCCGAAGTGATAACTAGGGAAAACATTCCGGAGAGGTCAATACACTTGAGGATGGGCCATGGATGAATGGTATGTGCATTCTTAGGTATCCCATAAGGATGGGAATATGGTCATACGTAGTTCTAAAAATTTCATGCAGATTATGGTCATGAAACAAGGGCATAGGAGATCTTAGTCTATAGTGGTATAACTCAAACCATTTTGCAGTTTATCATCCTATAGGTTGAGTACTGGGAAGATTTAAGTTCTTCATCCCAGGCATATCACATAGTTTAATGTTGCGTGGTGAAGATAGAGATGTGTACTCTTATGATAAATACTACATGAGGAATTTAGCATTTGTGTGATTAGTAATACACTATCCACCAATGGTGATGAAAGAGTATGCACCATTTGGGTAAAAAATGAGATTGATATAAGGTTCCTCCAATTTGGGCTCTATATTTGGTGGCATCCTACCAGTAATCACTGGTGTTCTTAGAGACAATACCTTGTCACCATGTGTGAAGTATTGGAGGTGGAATATATTACTGAATTCCCCAGTAGTCTTTTTTGATACCTCCCGTGATTGTGCAGGGAACAATGAAATTTCTCATCAAGCACTTCTTGTTCCTCCAGATGGATTTTGGTTACTTTTTCTTATTCCTACAGATCATAGAAAACTATGTGTAATGAGGGTAATTGAATCTCAATAGGCATTAATTCCTATGTTCTTAACACTATGAAATATGGAGTTATCTTAGTTGAATTATGAGTCATCGTCCGGTATGACCAGAGAGTGTTGGAAAGATTTTCCAGCCAACACTTCTTATTCTGACCAACCATCTTCTGCAAGATGATAGAAACACATTTTTTAACGCCATTATCTCTTAATTTTCTTGTCCATGATAGTGATACATATGATTATAATGGATATTGTTATTAGAATAAAATTTTTTAGCTCAGTTTCTCAGATGATGGTGTCATTTTTAGTTAGGATGGCATTAGAGACTCTAAATTAGTAGATGATATTAGAGATCACGAACTCAACAATAGAACTAGACATGAATTCCTTGAGTATAAATGTCTCATGCCACATGAAAAATAAATCCTCATCATTCAGTATAAATATGAACTCGTGAGCTGTTTCTAGTGGATATGGTCCCAAGACATCATGTCCCTAGACTGTAATGGTCGAAGAGTTCATGGTAGTATGGAGATGTTTAGGTGGCCGATTCACAAAATTAGAATGGATCTGACATGCATGGAACCATTTTTGAAACTCTATATAGTTAAAAATCATGGTGGAAAAAACTTATCCTAATAATCAGATCTAATGATTATTCTTTGGCCCTGCCTTAGGATACCCACATGAACCGGAATGAATTTGTTTCTTGACTTGAGAAGTCTCACCTCATTGAATGAAACACATGTGACTCAAATCAAGCCCATTTTTTAGATGATCTGCTCAATATTGGGACCAATCTGGAGGGTGAACTACATTACACTCCATCAGATCAACTCACATTCATCTTAGTCTCTCAGGAGATTTTTGTGCTTTAGATACTCAATAATGGGGATCCTCTAGTCAGGAGTCTCTTCTAGTACAACTGTAAGGGGACATTTTAGTCCTAATGTGGAGGCATCGGTAGTAAGGTGGCTTACCTGTGGGAGATCACCATTGTTCAGAGTGATGGGAGAGATGAATATTCTATGTTCTACATGGATAGTAAAATCATAATGTTTAGGATCTGCAAGAGATGTTCCAATCCAATCCTTGGAATCATCTCAATCGTTATATGATTTTGGGACATGAGTAACTTATGTTCAAGAAGATAACTAGGCCATCAGCTAAAGAGTATGCTCTAATAATGGTACGATCTCTAGATTCCTAATGATCTATTGGTCATTGATCGGCTTGATGACATGTTCAGTGTTTCCTTTTACATGCATGTGGGGAACATCATTCTTGATGTCCATCTCAAGACCAATGATGAGATCCTGGTACTCCACCTCATTGTTGGTAAAAACTTTTGACAATAGGAACAAATATAGTATGAAATCTTGTGTAGTTGTGATGACGATGATACCCATCCCACTCTATTGTGTCTCGGATCAATGATACTTCTTCTGGTAGGGATTTAAGAAGCACCATCAATGTGAATATTCCAACATGGAATGGATTGATCTACATAGATAATTTCCTCAACTATAATATTAATATCCAGATACTAATCAATTGTTAAAGGATGGGAATCCAAATTTCCTACCAATTACTATCCCTTGATAGCCTTCAGGGGGACAAATGTGGTGTTGAACTGTTGAAGGATCACTACCCACTAAGCTATACAGCCTCTCAACAGGGGGAGGTTCAGGATGTACATCATTAGAACCACTTGGAACACTAGCTTTATCTCATGGTGTTTCATGTAATAATGCTATTTCAACATTGAAAATACTAGCGCAATAAATCTGTTCTTTATAGAAGAATATGTAGTCTCCAGATTAAGGAGCATGTGGTTGAGATAGAATAAACTATTTTTTATTCCCTCATTGTTATTCTGGGCAAGAAGGGTGCTCTGGGACCATTCCAAAGAAGTCACATAGTGGACTTGTAGCTTTTCAGAAATAGGTGCAATCAAAATGGAACGATGAAGTAGGTACTAAATTATTTTTGGAAAAAATGTTTGACACGCCCCATCCTTCTGATAATCAGAACCTTTATTCATGAGTTGGGAAAATGGCATACACTTTCCAGCCAGATATGCGATGACTTAGCATATATAGGCATAGCATCCTTAAAAGATGAAGAGATCCTGAATATTTCATAGAGGAGACATCTAAATGAGGGACTTGATCTTTTTTAGATCAATATCAATACCTCTATTTCTAAAAACGAATATGAAAAACATTCTAGGGGTGATCCCAAAGGCACATTTCAAGGGTTTCATCTTTCGATAGTGGTAATAGTGCAAGCCGAACACATTCTCAACATATCTGAGATGGTCTTGATGCTAGAAAGACTTAACCACTATATCATCCAAATAGAATTCTACTAATATCCCAATGATCATCATTAATATGTGGTAATGAAATGATGGCAGGTGGAACCTACATTTTTATACTGAAAGGCACTACCTGGTACCAGAATGTACCTATTGGTGCCATGAGGGTAGTTGAATTTTTCATCATCATGGTCCATTAAAATTTGATTATACCCAAAATACCCATCCACGAATGAGATAGAATGGAACCCTGTGGCGGTTTTGATCAATAGTTCTATAACAAGAAGGGGAAAATCATCATTTAGATAGTGATTGTTGAGATCCCAAAAGTTGATGCAGAATCAAATATATCTATTCTTCTTCCTTTCAGTCACAATGTTGGATAACCCCCTAGGGTACTATAACTCCTTGATGAAGTTAGATCTAATGGGATTATCAACCTAATCCTCGACCATAGCACCATGACAATGGTTCATATTTATGGGAGGCTGTTTGAAACCATGATGATATGCTGGGAGACCAAGATAGTGGATGATGACATAAGGATCTAGCAATGAAATCTCATCATAACATTAGGTGAATAAATCATGTTGATACCTTAGGAAATCCACGTATAATTGTTTCTCTTCTATAGGAATAGAAGAACCGATCAATGTTGGTTTCAGATCCATCTCGTTATCGAGGTTCACTTATATCAATTTATCGATTGTATTGGAGACACCCTCTTCAAATGCGATAGGGGTATCTTCCATGTAATCTTCATCATCAATGGTTAGAGGATCATCAAAAATATATACTCTTCTAGGTTGAATGATCCAAAAGGGACACTGGTGACAACCTAGGTGGTAGTGGAAACTTCATCGGGACACCCATGTGCTACTAAAATCATAACAATGAATGTCGTTGACCGAATCCCATCTGACCTTTGACCCAAGGGGCCATGTTTGATGCAATCAAAATAACAGTGGAACATCATCATAATCCATATTATCCCAACCCAGCCAAGTATGAAAGTATGAAATATTTTCATTTCATGGGGATGATATCTCCAAACATTATAGGAATTAGGGGATCACATATAACTCAACGCTGATTTTTGTTATATTACGAGGTGATATTCTAGCATTCATTAAAATTGGGAACATGATTCATAATCATTATCGAAACAAAAAATCATTATCCAATGTCTATGGTTGTGGACTCTATTCAGAGAATTAATAGAATATAGTCATAATCTAGGTGTTTCCATGGGTTGATCGTAGCCATAGCATGTTCATCCTTATAGTCCTAAATTTTCTTTTCCGTCTACTTGTAATATTAAACATCCATTTAGGGGACATCACAAGAGGAAAAGGAAGATACATCACCAGGGAGTAAAACTACTAGACCTTAAGGGGAGAATATAATGCATTGGGGATATGAAAAAGGGACTATCATGTGTAGGTGAAGCCATGTCCCACCCATCAACACATTTTAATAGGTGTCTTGTCAGACAACCATTGTCTCGGTGCTAGAAAATAGGCCCCTGAATAGGGTCTTCATGAGAATTTTTTCAACTGGTGTCTGCTCCACCCAATCATAACCTCGGATTTTAAGGTCAGAGGAACTCTGTTATTCTTCATATAGTCCCATGATTCGAAATGTCTGAGTCAGGTGAAGTTTAATCCTAGAGCCTGTTCGACAAGACAATGGTGGAACTCCCCTCCGTTGAAATGGAAGGTGATGTAAAATGGGTTGATGTGCCCCTGTATAGGGGTACCTTCATATTCTATAGATAAAGAGATAATTGTCTGACATTCCTCATTCTCGATTTTCTCAACATGAAAGGCTTTTTAGGTACTACCTCTTTCTCAAACTAGAGGAGGGATTCGAAAAATCCTCTACAAGGGATTTGCGTGTAACAACCCTTTTCATTATTTCACATTTAGACATGATTTATTACATAAACGTTCACTTAATAAAACCTAAATGTTCAGGAGGCCTAGTTTAATTGTTTATTAGGAACATTAAATGAAAACTTACGACATAAAATACAATATATTTATTGAAAATATCTTTTACATGACAAGATCATTGGTTCACACTTAGCACTACATGAGATAACCTGATGGCATACATAAGAAACATGTGACCTATAAAGACCACTATGGGAGTAAATAAGGCATAATATGAATAAATAAATACATGATTGGGAATAGAAATATCATTGGAGCATAAGATAAACATGAACAGAAAGCGATGATATAGAATGATTATTAAAATATAGAAATGTTGAAACAACATAAAACATGATATTAACATGAGCCAAGGCTCATCACACACAATTTAGCATGAGTAAACACTCATTACACATGAATTAGAATTAGTATAACTTCATTGAAAATGAATTATCAAAAGTAGACCCTCATTTCACATGGACTCTCATGACACTAAACATTACCTAATGCATTAGGGAACTATTAGGGTGAACCCTTAATAAACATTTTAGTTTATGCAGAAGTATGCAACATATATCCAATAAAATTCAATCATTCAACATCATATGTTATTCCACAATCAAGTAATGTTCAATAAATACATGTAAATAACTTTCAATAATTATATTTTCTTAATGGTGAATACCCTTGATATAATATTAGGTACGATATTCACTACGATGAGTTTTTGACATGGAAAATGACAGTGCAATTTCGTTAGCATAACAACGTCAAATGAAAATTCATAATTTGGATTGATTTCAATGTAATGGGTATCTAATAATCTATAAATGAAATAGATAGAAAAGTGATCATGGATCCTAATATCTTATCAAAATAAATGGAATTTATATTTATAATATCGAATAAATTCATGAATTAAAATAAGAATAGAGAAATCCGTTACGGATTTTTAGAATGCTAACCGGTGTACATGGAAAGAATTAATGAGAGAGAATGTTATATCTCATCCTTAAATAAATTATATGGTCTGTATGAGAGAGGGGATAAATCATACTACATAATTTTTAATTGAATATAAAAAGGTATAACAATATAAGGAAACTCAGAAAAAATGGAAAGGAAGGAAACCCTTACATGGATATATGATATCAAACAATTGGGATAGGATTCATAGAGGCTTTATAGGAGCTTGGAGAACATTGGGAAGAATATATAAAGTGTAGAGAGGACTAATTAGTGCTTAAAAGGGATTTCAATGAAGAGGAATGGAATTTTAGGTTGTTTTATTTGGGAAATGAGGTGTAATTATTTATTATTTGGTTTTTGGACAGTAAAAACTAAAATTTCAAAACCACAAACAAACACATGGTTTTGAAACATGGTTATTTACAAAGTGGAGTGGAATTAATTATTTTATATTAACAATGGAAGAAAATTTTAAATTATTATCCTTCTTTATGTGGAGGTGAGTCAAATTATTAAAGAAATGAATTTAAATTCATAAAATTTATAATTCATTTCGGAGGATTCACTATGGATTTATAAAATGAGTTAAAAAATATATTTTCATAATATATTAATGATAAAAAATATGTTGGTCTAAGAATACCTATTATATTATTTACTACATCTTTTTGGGGTCATTATGATGTAATAAGACATAAAATATATTTATATATTATATAATTTTTACCATAAAATTCAAATGTCCCAGAAAAGTAAGAAAAATCAGCATTGAATAATTTTCACATCCTCCTCCAATAAATAATATATATTTTATATAAATAATTTTTTAAATATGATAATTTTTTTCTTTTAAAATAAAAAATGACATTTATCGAAAATTGGAGGGTTTTTAAAAAAAATATAAACATTAATAAAAATTACATTTACCTTAAAAATGATATTCTCATTTATCATTCATTTTGGTAATTTCATAATAATATTTTATTAAAATATTAATTATTTTAAAATATCATTAACTATTTATTATAAATTCTTTAAAAATACAGTTTTTGTTTTATAATATAAAAATATAACTCTTAACAAGCTATTTACCTTATAATTTATTGATAAGAAACTCATATAATCAAAATTTATATGAATATTTATAATATTATTAATAAAAATATAACATTAATATAGTAATGTATATATTTCTCAAAATTACTATTTTCCCCATGTATCAATTTATCACATTCATTATTTTTATAAGAATGATTAGTATCCTAAAAGAATTGATGGAATGTGAATTTTATTTACAAAAAGGGAATATAGAATAAGTTACTAATACCTTGTCACATTACCCCTTATAATACCTTCATAATACCTAAGTGTAAGGTGTACGATTCTGACAGTCTATTGGGGTAGCTTGGATATAATTTCTTGATGGTAATCTCTATAAACAGTAACTTCTCCAATAAGCGATTTCATTCAAGAATAATGTGTTGAAGCACTTATGGGACTTGGTCTAGAGTGAAAGCCATTTACTCTACCTCCATTCTAAGCTCTAAAAAATGAGCTTTTTATGGCCCATGTCTACTCGATGTGGGCATCCTCTCCATTTTATATGTTGAAAGGATATTTCGAAGGCCTGTATTTATAAAATTTGTGTGATCATTGATCCACGACTATATTTTTTAAGGTAATGATGCTTACTAGTCATTTAAACCAAAAAAGTTCATTTGTTTTTGTATAAATAAAACATTAAATGAATTTGAATTATATTTTTAAAAGATTGAGTCGTTAAAACAGTCTCCCATTAAGAAAATTCACCCTCAAAATTTATTTTTCGTACATTAAGATATATGACGGTAACTCTACCTCATAACTTTCTCTTGTTTCCACATTGATTTTTCAAACATGTGGTTTTCCCAAAATACATTGACAAGGGGAATATTATTATTTTATAGAACTTTTTCTCTATAATTTATGATCTTCACTAGTTTCACTTCCTAGAAGAGTTCATTATCCACTGAAACCCCCTCTAGATTGTCCACATGCGATGGGTCAGTTATATACGTACTCAATGGTGATACATGGAATACATATTGTAGTTGAGACATGTTTGGTGGTAGTGATAGTTGATAAGTCACTACTCAAATAATATAAAAAAAATCTCAAAAGAGACGATGTACATTAGAATTAGATTTACTTTATTATGAAATCACATAACCCTATTTCCTAGTGATATTAATAGGAATACCATGGCTCCATCATCAAACTCTACGTCTCATTGGTGGTTGTTAGCATATCGATTTTGTCAAATCTGAACCACATTTATGTGTTGCTGGATAATCTTATCCTTCTCCACCATTTCGTCAACCTTTTCTAGACCTGGATGTTTTTTCTCCCCAACATCATCCCAACATACCGGTTTTTTCATGTCTGACCATAATTGGATTCATAATAATTAGTTTGCATGATTTATTATAAGGAATTATTGTTAGATAACTCAACCAGAGAAAGATGTTGATTCCATCCTCCTTGGAAGTTTATTTTGCATTCTTTCAACACGTTCTCATGTGTATGGATAGTCCTCTTAGATTGTCCATTAGTTTGAGGATGATATGTTGTACTAATGTTTATCTTAGAATTCGATACTTTATGGAGAATATTCCAAAAAATTGAGGTGAATCATCAATCTAGATCAGATACAATCCATAATGGTACACCTTGCAGACTTACCACTTATTTGGTGCATATCTATACCAGTTCATCCAGTGATAAATCCTCTCGAATTGCAATGAAATGTCCAGTATTTGTAATACGATCCATGATAACCCAAATATCATTGTTTCCTTTGGATGTATTTGGATGTCTGGTGAAAAATTCCATGGTGATGTTCTCCCATTTCCATGTTGGTAGGTTTAATGGTTGTATCATACCTTTAGACATGTGGAACTTGGACTTCACATACTAACATATAATGAACTTCTATGTATACCTAGCAATCTACTTCTTCATGTTATTTGACCAATAATGATCTCATTGATATCGGCACATATTTTTGTTTCCTGGGTGAATAGGAAATTTGAACAATTTAAATAATCAAAATGTTTATTGTCTAACTTTGGATTTTATGGAACACATAATATTTAACCAAATCTCAAAATTAGTTCATCATTAATATTAAACTCCAAGTATTTACTTTTTCTAATAGTTTTGACTTTCATCGTAATTCCCACATATTCCTTTAGATTATCCTTTAACATTTCCAAAATAGAAGGTTGAGAAATAATTTTTGAAAGGATTGATGATGTTCCCTTCTATAGGATTGCCATTTCCATCTTCATAAAATCTAATAATATTGGATCTACATCAATTATTAACAATGAAAGGGTTTATTGATTGTTTCTACAAAGAGATTATGCCTCTATATTCTCTTTACCATGATTGAAGTGAATTGAGAAATCACAGTCTTTGAATAGTTGAAACTATCATCGTTGGTGTGTATTCATCTCTTTCTGTGTGAATATATACTTGAGGATTTTGTGATCCATATATATATTTCAAACTTTTCACCAATGTAATTTCACCCAATATTCAATGAAAATATCACTACAGTAAACTGTATATCATGTGTTGGATAGTTCAACACATGAACATTTAATTTCCTTGAATCATAGGCAGTGACATAGTCATTTTTCATCAACACAAATCTCATGCCCCTCTTCTAAAGCATCCCTAAAGATTACAAAAAGCTCCCCCATTCAGTATTTTGAGCACATGGGTAGTGATAAGACTCTTCTATAACTCCATGAATATTTATTCATATTCATCATTCTATAAAAACCTGACCCCCTTCAAGGTTATCTAGGTAAGAGGGTTTGATAATCATGATAATTTTTTCACAAATGGGAGATAATATCTAGCTATCCAAAGGATGCTATGAATATCTATTATAGATATTGTCTTCACCCATCCCTCAATTTCATTTCTTAGGGATACATAGATATCCCATTATGTGTGATTATATCACCCATGAAATAGTATTTCATCAACAATAACCCACACTTTTATGTACATTGGCTAGAGCTTCCCCGTTCAGAAGGTCTCTAAGACAGTGCTTAGAAGATTCCTATTCTCATCCTTGGTTTTCGAGTATATTAGAATATCATCTACAAGGGATACCATAAATTTTTCTATGTGATAATTAAAGACTCTATTCATCATGTCCATGAAGATTGTTGGAGCATTAATTAGTCTGAAAGGCATTATAATGAATTCATAGTGCTCGTACCATTTACAAAAATTAGTTGTGGATATATCTTCCTCATGTACTATTACTTGGTAATATCCTGACCACATATCCACCTTGGGGTATTAATTTTGTCAATGTAGTTGTTCAATCAAGCCATCAATTCAAGGAAAGGGATACTTTTTCTTTGTCGGGACATTCTTGATATCATGATAATCAATGCAATGGTGCATTAAACTATCCTTATTCTTGATGAAGATGAGTGGTGCACCCCGTGGTGATGAAATTTGGAATATAAAACCTTTATATAGATTCTCATGTATTTTTATTCATTAGCTCCTCAAACTCCACAACATTAATTCTTTATATAGTCTATATTATAGGAAACACCCCATGTATAAGATAAATCGTGAATTCTATTTCTATTCTAGGAAGAAGACCATAAAATTCCTCTGGAAACACTTCAGTGAATTCCCTTAATATAAGAATTTCTTCAAGGATGGCTACGTCCATAGACTTAACCATATGAGAATGATACACATTCTCATAGGGATGTAATATCCATTTCTGAGATAATGGTCCAAAAGAGGATTCATCACCCTCCTTTAACTTCTATCGAATCTGGGGTTGATTCTCCTTGTAGGGAGTGATTTCTCTCTCACAGAAATTTATGTTTTCTCTATATATGGAAAGCCAGTGAATTCAAATAATTGCATCAAATTCTACTAGAGGGATTATTATGAATTTCTCCCGAAATTTCAATCTGCAAATTCTGATAGGGGAGGAGATATATTCTTGGGATGTAATTATTTTCCCATTTTTCATTCTCACTGAGATCTCTACATCCATGATTTGTGGTGGTGTTTGGATTGTTCTACTAAACCCCCAGGATATAAAAGAATTTATAGAACCATAATCAAAAACTATGTTTCATATTCTTGAATTAATAATTAGTGTACCTATAACCACTTCATTGTTGGGATTTTCCTCCATGGCAGTGATGTGAAATTCTCAATATTTATTCCTTGGAGGTTCTTGGATTCCTTGGAAAACCCTTTTCTTATGGAACTTGTTTTCAATGTACCCTGGTTATTTGTAGTTGAAGTAGTAGAAAATGTGTTGAGGGTCAAACAGATCATTCCTTCCCTCTATCACAATAGTGGGTTTTTCTTTTATGTAAACATAGGCTATTTTGTCTTCTCTTTCACACATAAAGTATTTCATTCTCCCCCTCAGGAAATTTCCGGGTTGCTTCTTTCTACACCATCAGAAATTGGGGTGCTGGAATTTCGTAGAACCTTTGGATTTTTCAAATCAGATTTCTAGATTTTATGTCCCATTTCTTCTTCGTATCCCCATGATACTGATGGGATTCGCCGATATCCAAATTGACATTGAAGAACATCATACAATCTCTTCATAGCTATCACTGTCTCTGATCTCTAGGGTTTTATGTAGGCTATGTTTTATCCCACCAACGGAGCGGTAAACCTTGCATTTGGGGGTAATGACAATTCCAGAGGTGTATTATGAAATCCTTGTGATGTATACCACATATAATCAGATGGATTCATCTTATATTTTATTGGGGGCAAGGAATTCACCTTTTATCTTAATTCTTTGGGTGAGAGTAACATATTTATCAAAAACATTTTCTGGAAATCCTTTCATTCCAAAGCTTTGATCCCTTCCTCATGATTCATGTTTTTTTATAATTTTTTTTCATTGTTCATATTCACTCTTTATATGATATTACGCTAGATCCTACTCTTGTTTGGAAAATTTTTTGGTGGAGAAGATAATGTCTATCGATTTTATCCATTTTTCATAGATTGATAGATCAAATGATCCATTGAAAGTAGTTGGCCTTTGTCTCATTAAGATCTCGATTGAAAATTTTTTGTTCTTGGGGGGGGGGGGTGGATGATCCAATTAACCCATATTTATATTCAAAACATTAGATAAATAAGATAGTATCATGTCAAAGTTTACATTCCTACTCCCATCGTATTGGGAATATCAATAGAATAGTCATCCTATTGATCTTCATATATGTTGTTAGCTGGATTCCTCTTATTATAGGTCATTTTGTAGAGTAAAAATACATTCAGGGGTATGTATACTAAAATATTAAACATATAAATGGTAATCCAATAATAAAAACGTAAAACATAAAAATTACATTTCTTCCCTTATATTTTGATTTTTACAGCTTCGATATAAGTTATCCATGCTCTATTTCAAAAGGTATATTCTTATTCTCTTTTATTTATCCATTAATAATGTTTCATACTATGATAATAAATTTACCAAATCATACCCCTATGTTGATTGAACCAAGAGTGCAGCAAGGCCCATTGTTGTGCACCAGTTCACATTTGAGTCTAGATCAAAGTGGTGTTTTCAGGTTTTACCCCTACCATCATCTGTGACAAAGCCACCTTTATTATTTTTTATCCATAAAGGGATATATTTTCCGGATAAACCACATAATATATAATCTCCAAAATTGGTGGATGTTTTTCTTATACTTATTATTATCCCTAAGGATTCCTCAATGGTTTTATAATTCTAATCCCAAAAATAAATAACCCTCCATTTGATACACACTATAACAACCATGCTCTTTATTTCAATTTTAAACATTATTTATTACATAATGTTTCACTTAATATAAACCTGAATGTTGATAGGTACAGTGCCTTTGGGGATTACGAACATTACATGATAATATTATAAAAAAATTAAAACATCTTTATTGAGAACATTTTTAATATGTCCACAATAATCCTCCTCACATAACACAACATGCGATAAACTAATGAGATACTTTAAAAAAGGGTGAGCTATAAAGAATAGTAAAAGAGGAAACAAAGAATAAAATATAGAATAAAATTTGTGTTCGTAAATAGATATATAAATGGATCATAAGACAAACATGATCATAAAATAATGATATAGCAGGATTATCATAACATGGAAATGTGAAAACAACATACAACATGATATTACCAGGAGGCAAGGCTCATCACACATGGATTATCATGAGTAGACCCTCATTACCCCAGAATTAGAAAGAGTAACCATAATTTCACATGAATTAGCACGATTAAAACTTCATTTTTCATGGAGTATTCTGATAATAAACATTACCCAATGCATTGAAGTGTTATCATTGTTCACCCTTCAAAAACATTTCATTTCATCGATAAGTGTGCCACATAGATCATATAACACAGAATCGTTCTACATCATAAGTTATTACATGATCAAGGAATTTGAAATAATTATATTTTATGTTTTATGCAATAATTATATTTTCATTACGGTGAATACCCATGATATAGAAATGGTAACGGTATTAACTACATGACGATTTTGTCTTTGAAAATGAGAGTGCAATTTAGACATCATAATGAAGTCATATGAAAATTAATAAGTTGGGTTGATGAAAGAGAAATGAGTCTCTTAAAAATTACACATTAATATATATTAACGGGATTATGGAACCTAATATCACAACATATGAAATAGAATTTAGATGAATAATATAGAGAAATGGTTGAATGGATATGAAAATAGAGAAATACCTAATGATATTTTGGCCTTGTAATGGGTGTACATGGAAGGAATTAATGAGATGGAAACTGGTATCTAATAATTTAAACATAAGTAGAGTAATATTGTGTTGTGCGAAGTCATTCACCAACATTTGTAATTGAAATTTAAAGGGTATAACAACATAAAGAATCTTGGATAAAATTGGGAATGGAATGAATCCCTTACTTGGATGTGTGATCCCAAAGGCATAGAAAAGGCTTGAGAGAGGCCCATTTGGAGCTTGGGGAACCTTGTGAGGACAATATAATGTGGAGAAAAGAGTGAGGAAGTGATTCAAGGGATTTTAGAGAAGCGTAATGGGATATTGGGTGTGTTTATATAGGAAGGGAGATATAATTCATAATTATTTATGTTTTGGACTCTACAACCTAAAATATTCAAAACCAAAAACCAAACCATGGTATTACCCCCTTTTTTATCCAAAAAATAGTTGAAAAAATTCTTTTATAATGTCCCTTTCCATACATATTATAATATTATCCTTCCATATGCAGAGGTGAGTCACATTATTAACAAAATGAATTTTAAATCGTAAAATATATTATACATTTTAAAAGATTCACTATGGATTTATAAAATAAGTAAAACCTATCTAAAATCGTATATTTTAACGGGATAAAATATATTGGGCCAAATATACCCATATTTTAATTTATTAGATCATTTTTGAGTTATTATGATTTAATAAAACATACTATATATTTCTTTATTATTTGACTTTTGCCCAAAAATTTGGCATCTCAAATAATTCTGAAAAATTCATTGTTGGAAAATATTTACATCCTAATTCAAAAAATAATATTCATTTTATATAAAATATTTTTTTTTAATATTTTAATGATTTCTTTTAAAATAAAAATCTAAATTTATCAGAAAAATGAATGGTTTTGTCAAAAACAATTTTTAAACATCAATAAAAATTATATTTGAATTTTTTAGAAATAGATATTCACTTTTGATTCATTATATTAATTTGATAATAATATTTTATTAAAATATTTATTATTTCAAAAATTAATTATTTACTTAAAATAAATTCGTTAAAAGTGCACATTCTGTTCCATCAGATAAGAATATAACTCTTATCATACTGAATACCAAATCATATATAGATAAGGAACTTATATAATCATAATATATATTATTTTTTTATAATATTATTAATAAAAATCATATTTTGATATAGTAATGTATATATTCATCAAAATTACCATTTTTACATAATGATACAATTTATCAAAAACATTATTTTTATAAGGAAGACAATTCACATAAAAGAATATATAGAATATTAATTTAATTTATAAATGTGGATTTCAAAATAAGTAACTAATAACTTCTTACAAAACCCCTTGAAACACCCACATGTGATAGAAGGGTAAGGTGTGTTGTTGTGAAATACTTTTGGGGAAGCTTTGATAACATCGCTCAGGTGGAAATCTACATTAAATTTATCATCTCCCGTAAGAGATTGAGTTCAATCATAATGTGTTGAAGCTTGTCTAGGTCTTGGTAAAGAGATAATAGCAGTGATGCTATCTCCATTCTGATATTGGAAAAATGAGGTTCATTTGAAATGAGTATACTGGATGAGGTTATCCTCTCCTTTTTCTGTTTTGAAAGGATTTTTTAAAGCCTTAAATTTATATCAGTGGTGTTATCACAGTTCAAAGGATATATTATCAAAGATAATTATACATAAGGTCCGTTTAATCCAAAATAAGTGATTGTGTTTTATATATCCATAAGACATTAAAATAAATGGAATTTCATTCATAAATGATCTAGTCATTAAATCATGCATATCCACTGAGAGACTGGGATCATCGAGGGTAAAGAGCTTTGTTGGAATGCTGTGAAGATGCTTGAGGATATCATACTTCTGTGCCTGGAAAACACTATTGTAAACAAGAGGTCCCACTATGGTAAGAGGTTTGATGGGCATTACTGGTTGAACCAGCAGATTCTGGCTGGTGCTAGATATTTCTTGTTCTTCACTAGTTCAACTGCATAGTGTGACTGCCATCTGAGATAAATATGACTGAGTTATATCCATAATAAAAAATTATTGACCATAGAATGGTTGTGCAGTATCTTCCTGTTCATGTAGCATAAATTACGGTAGATTCGGATTTTATGAAACAAAAATAGAAGATTACACGTGCTGAGCTCTGTGATGGGCATATTGTCTGGTCTCAGTGGCGTGCATAGCATGGATTCAATCATTGACCAATACATTCCATCTATTTACATAACCATGGATCTGTCAATGGTGGCATCGGCTGGGGATGTTGGGAGGGTCCGCTGAGTTCTATTTGTCATTGGGAACCATGTGGGGGTTTACTAGCTCCATAGTGTTGACCAAAGTGAACCCTTGGTCATCAGATGAAGAATCCTCCCTTTTTGGATGTATTCTGGGGGACATATCCACCTTTGTGGGCATGAAATTTATGAGAGTATGGAAGGACGATGGAATCAGCGAGGGACTTTTCATTCCATTGTGTCGTTGATTATAACACCCCGACCCCAGTTACCCAGAGTCAGTTCATTATTATGTATCATTAGCATGACAATAAAAGATCATGTCTCGAAAGACGGATTATTTTAGTATCCTTGGAATCAATAGATACATCAATAAAGTTTAAATTACATCATAAAGTGAAAAAACTACAACAACATCTTGCCTCCCTAGACCACACTCATATCCTCATATTATCCATGCATGTCATTCATAAAATACTTCATCACATCCTGGGAAAAATAAAAAATAGAATGGGGTGAGCTCAGATGCTCAGTAAGGATAACAATATAGTGGAATCTTTTATAAATAAGCATAAACATTTATGGAAATGTATAAGTAAAACAAAAGCCTTTTAAACATGAAATTCAGCATAATATGGAAAAGAAAAAATAAAATAATTACATTTACTTACTCACATGGATATTCTACTAGTCAAAGAATCACATGCAATATCAATAACCACTTTCATAATAATGGAATGCATAATTCCAGAATATCATAACCACATAGTCAAGGCCATCTTCCAAGACTACAAATAAGATTTTGTCATGGCCTTGTGCCAATACAATAGTTTGTCTCATGAGACCTACCGGTGAATCGAGGATCTATAGCAGGCCCCACCCATCACTTACTATGTCCAATGAATTCCTCATATGAAAATATTGAAACATATTATAAACATTCGTTTAAAAACTAGAAAACGAAATGTCAATACTTTATCCACAAACCATGAATGACATAGAAATAGCACATCCACAGTCACACATAACTCATTCAATACAATATGTAAAATTGTATTGTAACAGATCAACTTCAATTGAGAATAATGAAGGATATTGACATTGTTGAAAATAATCATCAAAACTATTTGAGAGAAATATCCCCCTTTTCTGGAAAACATTTAAAAGTCGCACTATTGGTAAAGAAGCCATTTAAAAATGTATTTTTGAATCAAAGTGTCCCATAAAAATTTGAAAATTTTAAAATTAATTTTAATTTTTAAAACATTAATATCCATATAAATAAAACCTTAAAAAAATTTTAAAACATGGGCAATAATGAGAAAGATTTTGAATAATAAATCCATATAAAATTTAAAATGATATTTTAGTTAGAGTTGCTCACCAAAAGAGTGAGACTTGAATACAAATAATTGAGGTAATCAAAACATTATAATATCATGAGAGGAAAGGGATTCATGATATACTCTGTAAAATTATATTATATACACCATATAAAAGAGAGTTGGTGTATGACAACAATGAAGTCTCAAAGGAATGTAAATTGAGATGAAATCTATCATGAAGGATATATACTTAGGTTAAGGATAAATAAACAACATAATTATTTGTGAAAAATATAAATACACTCAATATGATTGGTTATTAAGTATAAAACAATCAAAAGACATTCACACATATTCTCGTTAAAACAACACCAATGAATTAGATGTTTAACTTAATAAATGGAGATTGAGTTAAAATTACTCTTATCAAGTTCATATCGATTAATTGAGAATATATTAATGGAGTGATTATGTGTATCAAAAGTATATCCATAGAAAGGGGAGTGGAAATTTTGACATAAGAAAATAAATAGTGATTCCACCCATAATCACGGAGTAAAATAATCCATGAAGTATGTGTTAAGTCGAATGAGTGGAAATTGAAATTTCAAATCCCCTTATTGATTTGGTATAATATTATACATACACTAATTGAAGATGGATCATACAATGACGATGTAAATATGCATTAATTTATGAATATTAGACAATTAATACAATCATGGGCAGTACAAACACCACATACAATAAATACGTGGTGAACAATGGAAATCTCACGGAATTAAAAGTGAGATAAGAAACCCCTTACTTTGTACTTTTTCCTTGATCGAGGGTAGTTTAACCTCTGGTATAATGGGGAAATAATTAATATTGAATTATAAAATAATCGTATACATTAATATGATATCATATATGATCTTTTAACATTGATTTGTTGATAATATCTTAGAATTATTGTTGTTTCGGTTGTTAGCAGATTCATTTTCTTTTATATTATTAGTTATGTGAGACATATTTTTTATGGATGGGATGTATCTTATTCATATGCATAATGATATCATGTCTCTAAACATAATTTTTATTTATCAAATTAAATTTAGTTCTGAATGGATATGATGGGGAATGAATCTCATCGCGTTCGTGGAGACGGTAATCTGTACGTACGCACGAGCGACAATATCATTCTTTTGATATTAAAATAATATATAATATGATGGTATATCATAAATACAGAATCATTATCATCTTATATTTATTATTTACATGAATTACACATCATTATTATACCCATCCAAATAAAAATATATTAAATAGCAATTACACGACGATGTGGAGACGGTAGGTCATATGTACGCACATATGGTGACATGTCATTCAAAAGATGGATAGAATACTAAATATGGTTTTACCATATTTATAATAACGTCACTGTATATATACGATACTGGAGTTATTATTTTAGAATGGAAGTAACAATGAAATAAGAATTTGAAGAAGAAAGGAACTTTAAAGAGGGTGGTGAAATAATTACCTCTTCTTCAGGTTCTTCATTTTGATTTCATCAACAGGGATCCTTAAGTTGGATTTCTGACCAAATTAGGTCCTCTAGGATGAATTGGTGTATGTTGATAGGATATTTGGGTAGGATATGTCTGATCCAAAAGGCTTTGAAGCTATGAATTTGAGATAAGGGACAGTTCCCTTTTATAAGAGGGGTGAGGGGTACCTTAAGAAAACTTAAAATATTATTTTATAATAAATTCATATTCAGTTTATAATGGCTTAAATGTGACTTATTTTGAGGCTAAGGTGGGGTTGGGTCGAAATCTTTTCATCCAATATATTTTAGATAGGTTTGAGTCACTATATTAACCTCATCATTTATATTTAACTCTTAGTTAAATAGTATAACTTTTACCATGTATCTATGTATTTTTATATTATATGGTTAATAAACATACTATAACAAGCCATGAGAACTCCAAGTGGTTAATTATTAATATTTATAACATTATCTAAGTCAATTGTCTGAATATCATATTTTTAGGAATAGAATATCAACTAATAGTATAATATTTGTTTTAAATACTCCTTTATGTCAATTTTGACACTATTTAACAATTGATTTTTTTTAAGTTCTAAAAACTCTATTATTTCGAACTAAATTCATTTATTCAATACTATCCAATAATATTAACCTATAATATTAGTGGAAATCATAAAAATTCTCAAATTACATTTATTTGGATATTTATAATATCAATTATCTTAATATTTCATTAATTAAGTAATTACTACATCACCATTGTGTCATAAATAAATTAAATTATTTTATGTCTAAAAATTATAAATAAAATACCATTATGTAGTAAATAATTTTATATTTATAATGAGTTATTATAAACTATTTTATATTATGTATAACCCTATATTAAAAATATTTTAGTTATTAATCATTGATTTTAACACATTTAACTCTTCTTTGAATTAAATAATAATAAATGACCTAATCTAATCCATATGGATCAAAAAGGTTCATATTTTATTCCTAAGGTTGTTTTTGGTCGAATTAAAATTATCAAATAGAATTAGAAGATGTGTTAGGGTAATAATAATGTCATTTTTACCCTTAATTAGCATATTTACATTTAAAAGTAGTAAATAACAATAAAAAGTTACTATTCACCAAAAATTATTTTTATCTTATTGAACCACAATTTACTCCTTCATATTAAGAATGTCTCTCGAGTATTTTAAATTCATCTCACAAAAGTGGTAAAATTATGTTTTATGTGAATTTCCAAATTCTCACAGGAGATTGGTAAAAGACGGTGAAAAGTTCAATAAAATTTTTATATATCTAAAATTATTTTTAACTGAATCCAATTAATTAAATTGAACTGATATAGGTATTATGTATCTATTTTGACCTAAAACAAATTTAAATAAAATAAATAATTATTTAAAAAAATCAGGTTTTAAACTATAACTCAGTGTTTTTCAATATTCTTCAGAAATTGAATGTTTTCAGAAAAATACCAAAAATTCATTCTATGATAATTTTGATATTAAAAAACCAAAAATGAATTCCATTTTGAAAGACAAAATTTATAAAATTTCAAAAAGTGGGTATTACTCTTCAGAAAAGCTACTTTGATTGGTCGTGGTGTGTTAGAATCTCGAAGTGGCGTACCATGCAAGCTATTGCATTATTCAAAGGAAAACGTACCATGGAAGCGAGGGGTGTTACATTCTCTCTTCCTTCAATAAATTGTGTCCCCATAATTTTTAAAATTGGGCTTGGGAATATAATGGAAAGTCGGACATCGAAAAAATAGTCAATAAAACTTTAACTTTAAATGAAATAAAGAGAAGTACAATGGTCATCCAAGATAACCCAAACTAGTATTCCATGTTGGAAAACATGTATATGGAAGATAAACTATGTGTCAGGTTCTTATGGATATGGATACAAAACATCATCAGGATAAAGTTAAAAATAAGAAAACCACAAACTTGTGGTGGGAAAATGATCATTAGTTTCCCAATATGAAAAGTAAACGGACGACATTTTGGTTTTGTTTTATGTTACATTACATAAAGATGAGGAATTCATTTCTGAGATTGACAAAGAACATAAATAGTTATACTTAATTTTTATGAAAATTTTCATTCGTTAATAAATTTCTACTACTAACTCATTTTTAAACAATGAGTATTAAAGAAACATGGTCATACTGGAAGAGTGAGAATAAACATCATATAGAATCACATGATCCATGAAGGATAAACTATATATTTACCTTGTCTTTAATGATTAATCAAAACCAAAATGGTTAGTATATGATAGGATGATCCCCCAAAAGGATATTCCATTAGAGAAAGAAACACTAATATTAATTTCTAAAATTAAACCAAAGAAACCCCAAATAAAAATAAATATCATTCAATAAACAATTTCCCTTAAAATCCATCAATATTATACAAACTAATATTAAAAACGAAAGCACGGAATAATTTGGTTATGTAGTCTTCCATGTTAAATTGTATCTCCAAATTACATCGACTACTATTAAAGTCACATACTTAAAATTAATTAACCTAATCATATATTCTCTATTATATGTTAATAATTTCCATAAATAACCCAAATCAGTATAACTCCATAATAAAAACATAGATAAAAATCCATCATTACTCCTCAAACAAAATCCTATTGTATTTTATTTTCCTTGGGCATATAGTGATCCTAAAAAATCGAACATCTTCGAAAATAACATTTATCACTTAATCACCAAAGCATTTTCCTATACTATGGGTATTCATTTGATAAGACAAAATATCCAAAATCAAATTATTATTGATCCATAAAATCATTTAACTAAAAATAATTAGTCACACTAACCAGGAACTTCACGTATTCTAGTGGTACACGATAAATCCCAATCACACTTTGGTTGTGGGTATGATTCTCCCAGCTTTGTCTAACGTGACGGGTTGTCACACGGCCTGTGTGTTTTCCTTTTTCAAAAACATTATTTTATAACATTACCAAAATGAGAAAAATTCCTAAAAATAACCAGAGCATAATTTAACCACAAATGTTATCTCATTCCTTTCATTTTCATCCCAAAATATAATAACTTGTAATTGCCTCAAATTCATTGATCATATAAAACCAAATGGTTATTTATAAATATATCCACAATAGAAAATATAATTCTTCATCAAATATCATTTTAACATGATAAATTTTTGGGATACACATATAAGAGAAAATTCACCCAATGTAATCTCAACGACAAAGAGCACTAATACATTTTAATATTTTTCCGTTCATTTACTTCCACATATGTTCTTCCTTGACCAACAGGTTATCATATAGAATAGGGCATTGACTTGGGTGATTCCAAGGTCCATTACATTTACGATAAATGACCGTAATTGGAATCTTTGGATCATTTTTATTTTCTTCCAAAGTACTCTTCATTTTTCCTCAAAAATTCATTACTTTATTCCATTCTTTCCCACACATAATGCTTTTCATTGTTCCATTGAGACACTATCCTAGGTGTCTCCTTCCACATTTATGGAATGATAGAAATTGAGCTTTCATCTCTCCATGGTCTCCACAGCTGTAGATCTTATCATTCACTTCCTTTCTCTTCTATGTTGAGTCTGGGAGTTGGTTAATATATTAGTTGTTGGTCATATTTTTCTAAGACTGATTAATTATGAAGAAAATATCTTTTATTACTATCCACATTACATTTAGTTTCTCATTTACACCATTTTTCCCACCTTTTACATCATTCTCAATTTTACAATGACCTACTTGGAATCCAGCTATTGACTAAAACTAGAAATCATTGTGTGAGTAACAGTAGTCATAAAATCAATTAGAGAATATCATGACACCATATTTTAAATTTGAAACACCTGAAAATTAACCAAGGTCATTTATTCTCATCTTATATTAAAATACTTAAAATCAGTTTGTAAATAAAATGTATGTTATCCTATGTATATCCCCCAGGAGTGTCGTAACCAAGAGAGCAGCAAGGCCCATTGTCATGCACCTGTTCCCATTGAAGTCTTGCTCAATGTGGTGTTTTTGTGTTTTACCCCTAGGTACATCTGTGTTAGATCCGCCTCTACCTGATCATATCCAAACATGGATTTATTGCTTGGAAAAATAACAAAATATAAACAATACTAAAATTATAGTAAGTTCTTCTATACTAGTTCTCAATGACTATCTTTTGGATATGTGCTCTAATACGAGTTTATCTAAATCTAGTTTTCAAGGATTATACTAAACTTACTCTGATTCCAAATGTAACTCCTCGACCCCAGTTACACAGAGTCGGTGCATTATTAAATATCATTGGAATGATCCTAAAAGATCATGTCTCGAAAGACTGATTAGTTTAGTAGCATTTGAATCACTATATATATTCATAGAGTTTACATTACATCTTAATGTGAAAAAACTAAAAAAACGTCCCGTCTCCATAAACCACACAAATATCCTCATAAAATCCCTGTAGGTCATTCATAAAATACTTCTTCACATCCTGGGAATAATAAAAAATAGAATGGGGTGAGCCCAGATGCTAAGTAAGGATAACAATATAGCGGAAACATTCATAAATAAGCATAAAAATTTAAGGCAATATATAACTAAAGAAAAGTCCTTTTTAATAAGAACTTCAGCATAATATAGAAAAGATAAAATGAAGTAATTAAATTTAATTACTCACATAGATATTCTTCTAGTGAAATAGTCTCATGCAATATCAATAACCACATTCATAATAATGGAATGCATAATGCTAGACTATCATAACCACATAGTCAAGGCCTTGTGCCAAGACTACAAATAAGATTTTGTCAAGGCCTTGTTCCAAGATAGTAGTTTGTCTTTTGAGACCTACCGATGCATTGAGGTTTTATAGCGGGATCCACACATACTTACTATGTCTAATGCATTCCTCATATGAAAAGTTTTAAACATAACATAAACATTCATATTAAAACTAGCATACGAAATGTTCAAACTTTATCCAGAAACCATGAATGATATAAAAATAGATCATGCACAATAAAACATAACTCATTCAGTACAATATGGAAGATTTTATTATAATAGATTAACTTCATTTGAGAATAATGAAGGATATTGACATAGTTGAAAATAATCATCAAAACTATTTGAGAGAAATATCCCCCTTTTTCTTGAAAACAATTAAAATCCACACTATTTGTTGAGAATCCATTTAAAAATAGATTTTTGAATAAAAGTTTCCCATACCACATTGAAACTTTTAAAATGAATTTTAATTTTTAAATCTTTAATGCCTATAAAAATAAAAACTTAAAACCATCTTTAAAACATGTACATTAATGAGAATGATATTGAACAATAAATCCGTATAACATTTAAAATGATATTTTAGTTAGAGTTCCGAACCAAAAGAGAGACACTGGAATATATATAATTCAGGTAATAAAAAATTTATAATATCTTTATAATAAAGGGATTCAGTATATACTATGTCAAAGTACATTATATACACCATATAAAATATAGTTGGTGTATGACAATAATGAAGTCTCAATGTAATGTAAATTGAGATGAAATCTCTCACAAAGGAAGTATCCTTAGGATAAGGACAAATCAAAGACATAATTATGTGTGAAAAATATTAATACACTCAATATGATTGGAAATTTAGTGTAAAAAAATCAAAATACATTCACACATATTCTAGTAAAAACAACACCATGGAATTAGATGTTTAACCCAATAAATGGAGATTGAGTTGAAATTACTCTTATCAAGTTCATATCTATGACTTGAGAATTTATCAATGGAGTGATTATGTATATAAAATTTATATCCATAGAATGGGGAGAAGAAATTATGACATAAGAAAATAAATACTTGTTCCACACATAATCTGGGAGTAAAATAATCAATGAATTATTCGTAAAGTCGAATGAGTGGAAATTGAAATTTCAAATTCCCTTATTGATTTGGTAATTTATGAAACATACACCCATGAAAGAAGGATCATGCAATGATGATGTAAATATCCTTAAATTAATGTATATTACACAATGAGTACAATCATGGGCAGTACACACACCACATGAAAAAAATAAGTGGTGAACAATGGAAATCTCAAGGAATTAAAAGTGAGATAAGAAACCCCTTACTATGTACTTTTTCTTAGTTATAGGGTAGGTTTCCTTCTTTTATAATGGTTAAATAATGTTTGTTGAATTATAAATTAATCATATACCTTAATATTATATCATATATGAACTTTTAACATTGATTTGTTGATAATATCTTAGAATTACATCGTTTCAGGTGTTGACAGATTCATTTTCTTTTATATTATTTGTTATGAGAGCCATATTTGTTATGGATGGGATGTATCTTATTAATATCAAGAATTATATCATGTATGTAAACATTATTTTCAATCATCAAATAATATTTAGTCTTGAATGGATATGATGGGGAATGAATCTCATCACGTTCATGGAGACAGTAATCTATACGTACACACGAGCGATAATATCATTTTTTTGATATTAAAATAATATATAATTGGATGGTATATCATATATACAGAATTATTATCATGTAATATTTATTATTTACATGAATTAAAAATCATTATTATACCCATACAAATAATAATATATTGAATAACAATTACACTACGACGTGTAGACGGTAGGCCGTACGTGTGCACGTATGCTGACATGTCATTCAAAGGATGCATATAATTATAATTATGGTAGTACCATATTTATAATAACATAAAAGTATATAGAAGATAATGGATTTATTATTTTATAATTGAAATAACAAAGAAATAAGTAGTGGAATATGAAAGGATCTTGAAAGCGGGTGGTGAAATCATTACCTCTTCTTTGGGTCCTTCCTTTTGATTTGATCAAAAGGGCTCCATAAGTTGGATTTTTGACCAAATGTGGTCCTCCAGGATGAAGTGATGGATGTTGAGAGGATATGTGGTCAGGGGTTGGATGATCCAAAAGGCTTTGAAGGTATTAATTTGGGAGAAGGTGGAGTTCCCTTTTATATGAGGTGTGAGGTCACCATAGGAAATCTTAAAATATTATTTTATAATAATTTCATATTCAGTTTATAATGGCTAGAAAGTGACTTATTTCGAGGCTAAGGTAGGTATTGGTCTAAATCCTTTCAACCAATAGATTTTATACTGGTTTTTGTCACTATATTAACGTCTTCATATATATTTAACTCTTAGTTAAATGGTTTAACATTTACCATTTCATTTTGTTTTTTTATTATATGGTTAATAAAATTAATATAACAAGCCAAGATAACCCCAAGTTGTTTATTATAAATATATATAACCTTATCTAATTCATTTGGAAGAACCATATATTTTTCGGAACAGAATATCAATTAATAGTATAATATTTATTTTAAATACTCTTTTACTTAAATTTTGACAGTACTTAATTATTGACTTTTTTAAAGTTATAACAACTCAATTAATTCGAAATAAATAAATTTAATTAATCAAAACATGTCATATCAACCTAGAAAATTATTTTAATTCATATAAAGTCTCAATGTACATTTATTGGATATTTATAATATCAATTATCTTAATATTTCATTAATTATGTAATTACTGCATGACCATTGTGTCATAAATAAAATAAATTATTTTATGACTAAAATTTATAAATAAAATACCATTATTTAGGAAATATTTTTAGTTTTATAATGAATATTTATAATTGAATTTATATTATGTATAACCCTATATTAAAAATGTTTTAGTTATTAAACATTGATTTTAACTCTTTTAACTCTTCTTTGAATTAAATAATAATAAATGTCCTAATCTAATCCATGTGGACCAAAGAGGTTCATATTTTATTCCTAAGGTTGTTTTTGGTCTAATTATTCTTCTAAAATAGAATTAGTACATGTGTTAGGGTAATAATAATATCATTTTTACCCTTAATTACCATATTTATAATTAACCATGGTAAATAAAAGTAAAAAAGATACTATTCACCAAAAATTATTTTTATTTTATTGAACCACATTTTACTCATTTATATTAACCTTGTCTCTTGGATTTTTTATATTCCACTCACAGAAGTGGTAAATTTATGTTTTATGTGATTTTAAAAATTCTCCTGGGAGATGGGTAAAAGACGGTGAAAAGTTCAATAAAATTTTTATATATCTAAAATTATTATAAACTGAATCTAATGAATTACATTGAACTTATATAGGTATTATTTATATATTTTGACCTAAAATAAATCTATATAAAACAAATAATTATTTAAATTAAACATCGGTTTTAAACTATAACTCATTGTTTTTCACTATTCATCAAAAATTGAATGATTTCATAAAAATACCTGAAATTCACCATAGGATAATTTTGATATTCTGAATCCAAAACTGAATTACATTTTGAAAGATAAAAATTATTAAATTTTAAAAAGAGGGTATTACTCTTCATAACGACTACTTTGATTGGTCGTGGTGTGTTCGAATCTCGATGATGCGTACAATGAAATCTATTTCATTATTCAAAGGGAAACATACCGTGGAAGCTTGGGGTGTTACCTTGATCAATACCCCTTTTGGATGAAAAAGGTGGAGACGTTGAGACATAAGTATTGTCTGTAGGTAATGTGGTTACTTATGAAGGATTGGGCAGATCCAAACATGAACGAATAATACCATGGGAACAGGAAACTACCCTATGAGCAATCTTCTAGTCATAGTTTTGAGACCCGTAGAATGAAACCTATTACCATTCACCCTCTCTATCACCTCCAAGTTTTGTAAACACACATGATACCTATTCATGGGATAGACCCTACCTGACTATGTTTTTATGAACCTTGTATTGGAGAAAATCATCAGAAACAATGGACTTCTTGAGTGTGTACCCACGGAACTAGTTATAGGGTCAGTAATTGGGGTGATCAGTGATATCCACCTCTTTATGCCTATTTAATGCTAGAAACTATAGAATTACCTTATCCAAAGTTCTTCAGAAATAACTGGGTACTTCAGCCTCCTTAAATGTGTTTGTCTATTTCTTTCATTCCAAGAATGGGGATCTGGGAGCATGGACTTGATGATGGTATGGAGGAGCCTGATGATCAGGGGGAGCTGGTTGTCTCTTCTGGGTGGCGGTGGTGCATTAGGCAGGGCACCTAATGATTTTGAGGTGGGTGCTGCTGGACCAGAGTTTGTGCCTGAGTTGGTGGGACTAGAAGAAGATATGAATGTGCCTCATCTAGCAATAATTCAAAAATCCTGGGGGCCCCTATCGTTGTTACAATGTTTGGATCGACCTTCGTGAATCCTCTTACAAGATCTATAGGAGAGACAAATGTGCAAATTTGGAAAACTGGAAGGCTTCCCCTAGATGTGGACCATTGTCAAAGAAATCCCAAAATCCACTTAGGTGGTATTAATAGATGACATAAGGGAACAATTTTGTCTTGAAATTCACGACACGTATTATTAGCAATTGTATTAGAGTTAATGACATATCAATAGAATATATGAGGACCTTCCACGTAAAAACAAAGTTGTTGAAACACTTGTTGGGACTTTGATTTCATTTGAAGAGGTCATCAATCATTTTCTTCTGAGTTGTGTAACATAACTAGTAGTGTAACGTCCTATAAAGGTCCCCCCAACCAGATACTGAACCAATATGTAACTGGACATGAAAAAAAAACATAGAACCATCCAATGTCTACATGAAACAACAGATCTTGGAAGCCTCCTCTTGCATTAGAGTTCCTAGCATGTGTCTACACCTAGAAATAAAGTGGGCCATATGCTGCAGCAAATCGCCCATCCCATTAAAGGGGGAGAACGTAGAATTTTGAAAACCTTTGGGTGCCAGCGTATCATCCACCCACGCTAGATATGGTTTGTTGTCAGGAGGGATCACTACTTTTTTTGATTCCAAATCCTCGAGGTGGTCAATGAGAGTGGCCATTAAATCATCTTTTTTGGGATTCCTATATTGACAAGGATCGCTAACAAAATGTGTGTTGGATGGTTCTTCAAAATGGGTAGTAGGCCTAGTAGCCCATGGAGTTGCTGGGGGGATTACATAGGGGACCGCCAAAGGAAAGAAATTGTGAAGCGGCTAGAAGAACATGTGCTAGGTCGCAAGGAGGCTTATCAAACAACTCATGTGGATTTTGTGTTTAATATCGGGAAAAATTTACATACATTCTGGCAACTATAATTTCTATATTGTATGGATTCTTGGGGTCACAATGTGGAAACCTGCGAGGGAGGCTGTACATGCCCCTGCTGCCCCGGGCGAGGATTTTTGTAATTTGGCCTTCATTCTATGGCATATTCAACAAAAAATTCATTCTCCAAATTTTTATGTTCCACGAGATGTTGATTCAACACATCCTTTTCAGGGTAATCTTACATCTTTTTCATTGAGTCAGATGGCTAAGAGGGTTTGTGGTTCCCAGTGTGCCCATTACACTTATTGGTGTCCCGATTGACGTATAATGACTCAGAAGGTGCATGAAGTCCTATAAATTTTTTTTCTAGCGAGTAGCCCTACCCAATAGATCCTACATATGTGGAACCATCTCGGGGATATGTTCTCATTAAGGAGTCCAAGCTCAGTCTCTTCTCTAATTGGTCTTCTATGTTAACATAGTAATTATCTGGATTCATTATTGTTGTTGGGTCCGATGATGATCGGGAAACTTAGGATATAGATTTACGGGGATCAAAACTATGTCGACTATGAAACATTTCAAAACGATGTCTCCAAAGTGTATCTGACTCATGGGATATGCTAATCATTGATGATAGAGATGAATGTGTCATTCCCATAGTGTTTTATGGAAGCAATTGACCTCCTCTTATGTGAGATATTCTAGAAGGTTTAAATGTTCTGTTGCAATGGGCCAAAACATCCTTGGAAGGTGATATTCTATAGGAAGGTTCCACAAACTCATCAGCTCAAAATCACGGTCTGGCCGTTGGTTACACCATTCATCAACATGGGGTGGTTGATATACCAGTAATGGCACCGAAGTGGGTCACTGTCATAATTTACTGGTACTGGATAGTATGGTGCACAAGATGACAAGCCATCACATGATAGGTTGTCTTCTAAATAAATTACTTATTGGACCACCACATACCTATAAGACACACTAACAACCCATGTTTCTTATATGAGGTTTTCCGTAATTGGCGGTGGGTCATGTTGTTTCTCATCCCCTATTGGTCCACAAAACAAATCTATATGTCTCTAGTTGAGGTAGACAATGATCCTATCAATTATAGGGTGGATTGCATGACCATGACCAAGAAAGGGTCCAAATCCTCCCTCTAGTGTATGTATATTTGGAGGGATTCATGAATCTGATGTACCTCAATTTATGGGAGAAAGAGGATGATAAACCAAGTCCCTTCACCAAACCCCGACACAGAGGATTAGAGAATGGTTTCATTACCAATTCACACTCCTCTATAGATTTAAAAAATAGGATGTGTTTCATTTTGATAGGAAGATTCCCCAGATTCTTCATTTGGTAGTGGTGACTCATCCTATTACCCTAGAATGGTTATTCAGTATAAGGTAGTTTTTTGACATCGGGAGGTCCTCCATGTATATTCTTGTTAGAGTGGGGAGGACCTCTACCCTCACTAGATGTGATATAAGGAGGGCCTTCATATCGGTCATTGCTGACATGGGGAGGACCTCTGATCTGATGAGCTGGGTTGAAAGGGGTACATGAAAATATGTCAACTGAAACACATGGGGGACCTCTATGTTTTATATTGACGGATTAGGGAGGGCCTCTACTGGAGAAGGTAAAAAACGGGGGGAGGACCTCCATAGTGGCCATCTATAGTTCTAGGATGACCTTTTCATTGGTCGGTGCTGGTAGTAGTGGTAAAAAGAGGGCCTTCATACGGATTATATTATATATTAAAAGGGAGTACATTTTCAACATTGATGAAGCGGGGAGGACATCGACATAGGTGATTACTAGCATGGGGAGGACATATGCCGAAATCAGGAAGAACATGGGGAGGGAATCCATGTTTTTGGGTTACTCGGCAAGGAATAGACTCGTGTTTAGAACATTGTATGTGAGGAAAATTTCAATAACTGAGATTGATGGTATGTGGAAGAACATCGTGCCTGGTGTCAACAATACGGGGAGGAGTTCAGCCTGGGAAAATTATTGTGGCATGGGGAGGACCATCATACTGAATTTCACTATCATTTGTTGTCCATTAAAGGATACTTCCTTCCCGGTAACCCTGGGAGGTAGTTCATCCTATTCATAGGACTAATGGTGCATCAAAATTGGCCAGTCTTGGAGGTTCCCATGCTCTGTAACTAGGAGGTGCTCCTTCCTAATGATGAAATGGGGCTGATAGATCGTCCCATTGGTGGATCGGGCCACTAAGGCTATGGAAAATAATGACAAATGGATGGTATACTCATGATCATTCACCCAGTGTTGATGTATGGTCAGCTAAACTAGATTCGGTTTTAGAGAGTTGTGGACCACCATCTCTTAGTTCTATGGGATCAGCTGGAGAATCTGATGCGGCCAAGTCGAAGCCCTCATTATAGGATCCCTAGAAAATGTGTTGGAAAAATGAAATGATACATCACTTACTTCATTAGAAAATTTGAGTGAGTCATAAGAGCTCTTTGGTGATGGTCTCTTGATGATTTTGGAGATCCAAGTGGGGATAAGTGTCTCCTTATGAATCCATTGGTGGAAATGGTGTTAACAAGGAACTAAGTACTCCCTTTCTTGGTGGCACTTTTCCCTCCATAGAATGTCCACTTCTAATTCATATCAATGAACACGTGTATCCATCACCCTTATGTAATGATGTTAAGAAGGTGAGAGGCGTCGTGGGTGCCCAGTACCTTTGGGAATGAGAGCCACCATATAGGAGATGATGTTTTGGGTAATTATGTAATTCATACTACCCCTTCATCTACATTGGTGGGTGGGAGATTATTGGTTTCTTGAAAAAAGATAATTTGTCCTAGAAAGGAGAAAAATTTACTCGTCTGTATAATTAGTAGAATAGTGATTCATAGTTATCTAGTTTTGTCCAGTCATCCATGGAAAGAAAGAATGATCCACACTGATAATGACACATACCGGAATTCCCAACAATTAACTGCCCCAAACATTAGTGAGTTTCACACTAGGACCATTTTTTTATTGGGAGGACCTAGCACTAGATAATGGGATCTGGTGACACACTTATCTATATATTTATCAAATTCTAATAATATATATATTGAGGAGAAGATTCACGTCTGTTTCACCATTTCTATTTTCGATTCTTTCATAGGGGTGCGCGTCGTCAACTTGCGACACATTGTCTATTTCTTTTCATTCCCTATTTCCAAAGGTTGGAGGCATACATCTCTTATTTAGAGACATCATTATGTCATTAGGCCACATGTCATCGTTGTGTGATTAGGCCACAGGGTTTTTTCATATAATTAAATTTTATGCCATGATAAACCATGAACACATCATGGAACGAAATTTGAGAGGATCCCCTAGTAGCATATAAAATTTTTCATCACTGTGAACTTGGACCTTTTCTACAGTTAGCATGATGTTCTAATTTTATAGTTTCTTCCATTACATTAATGGGTAGAGCTTCCATGGAACTGGAAATCCATCTCTAGAACATGTCCTATTCTAGAGGTGTTAGGGTAGAGCACATTCATACAATCTACCATAGTTTTCTTAACACACATTAGAGTGTTGTATCTATTGAATCTTAGGTAATATATTGATGATATATTTGAACATTCAATAGTAGACCAAGGGAGGGGATTAGGATAGGAACCTAAATCAAGAAGGGGATTATATACCACTCAATAGGTTGGTAAATGATGTTCCAATGGTCGTTCAGGTTGAGGTATAAGAAGTGGTACCCCAGTGCATGGGTAGTTATACCAAGAATTTTAAATAGATTACGGAGTAGTGGATGGATATTATAGAATAGATAAATGTCAACTATACCTTTTTTAGACAACTCCAAATAATGTGGATGATGGATTGTCTTCCATCAGAGGTATGAAATTTATATCACCTACCTTATCTTGTATTTGGTTTGATATAAGAGCATCAAATTATTTTTAACCTCATATTTTTTAAAATCTATTGGTATTTTATGTGGAAGTATATTACGGTTGTTTGAACATCGATTCATATTTGGGTGTAAGGTTAGTGATTAACCAATGTTGCAAGGTGTCTTCTCTAGAGATTTGTAGTCACCATTCCTTTTGGGAAAAATTCTTGTTGTAAATGAATGGATTTGATTTGAATATTTGTATGTATTGGATAGCTCTACACCAAGACTATATATTCTATTACAAGAGGACAATTACATTACTATCCCTATAAGGAGGAAAATATTATCACTAAGGTGAGTGGGATCGTTAGGCTAGTATTTCATGGTCTATTAAGTTTATATTGGATTTTATCATGACTCAAATAGATGGAATTTTTCAATAATGAGGTGGAATGAATAATTATTCTTTTCATGTAGTAGGATAATTTTTTTTGATGTTTCCTTGATGACTTATGTGGCTTACCACTCAAGTTACAAATTAAGATAATGATCTTGTTAATGTTGAGAGAAGAGGTAGTTTCTATCATTCCATATAGAATGAATCCAACATAGATTCAAGAGTCTAATATTAAGTTGGATGATTGACAATATAAAGGCATCATACTACCTAATACTTCTCATTGGGTTTCACTATTTATCATATACATGAATGCTGATCGGTATTTCCATTTATATGTGGGCTATTTGGGGATAAACCAAATGTGGGTCAACAACCATTATCCTTCAGCACACATTTATGATCTTTTCGATAAGTATTGAAGTGTGAAGATCTTCTCAATGATTGATTTGTGATCATGTTACCACCAGATATGGGTGATAAAATCAAACATACTTCTTACGACTTTTATTAACATCAATGTATTGTGTGAATTTGTGTTGATTCTATTTGGGATGACCACCGTACTAGCTATATTCATGACACTGATAGATAGGATCATTATTACCTTCTTAGATTGATTTGTGGTTCTTTTTTAAATATCATAATGTAATCCCATTTATTAGATGATCATTACAAAAATCTTGACATTGTCCTGGGTACATTTAATGAGAATCTAGTTTATAAAAATCTAAACAAATTCAATTACTGGATTAATAATGTCCACTACTTTTGACATGCCATCTCGGAGGTAGAAGAATTTCATGGACTAAAATGAAGTTAAAGGTGAGGTATCATGAGATCAACCCAATAATGTCATCTAGATTATTATATTTCTATGGTTACACGGTTATTATCGGTTCTTTATCCAAGAGATCAACCATTTGGAAGTAATGATGTATAGGCTAGACAACAATGGGGTGACGTTTGTGTGATCTGATTCATGTGAGATATATATTTAGGAGATAAAAGGTAGGATGACATCGAAACATATCATAACATTATATGTGTCATCTAAAGAATATATCTTGTATTGTGATTCATTCAAAGATGGACATGGTGTAGTTCTGATTTATGAGGATTCTGCCATTTTTTATTTCACTAGGATGTTAGGGCCGCATGAGATGAATTACCATACTTATGATCTCAAGTATGCAGTAGTGGTAAATTCCGTGAGATTTTAGAGATAAAATATCAAGTGTGATAGTTTCATGGTATAAAAGGATAATAGGATCCTAAGGTATATGTTGTCTGAGCGATACATGAACATTTGAATGAGGGGGATTGTTAATCTATAGTCTTATGACCTCAATTTGGTGTATTCATTGGAAAAAAGAATCATTTTTAAAAATTAATTGAGCTAAAATACACATAGGGAGTCATTTGTGGAGTTCTATGAATAGTAGATGTTGATGGATCTCTTTCTATATATTCATCTAGATGTTCAAGATTATACATGCTGAGTTTCACTAACATTAATACTATTTATACCCATTCTTATAGATAGAATTCAGACCAAGTAGTTGTTTAATTTATAGGGCATAGAACATAGAAAAGAACTATATGGTAGAGACACCATCTGGATGGTTTCCTATAAGATAAATTCTATTATTTTCAATGGCTATATATGGGTTTATATGGGTTTATTCATGGAGATGAACAGGGAGTTTCATTCATCTAGATGGGTGGATCATCACAATTTTGAAAAAATGAATAATGATATTTTTAGATAGTACAAGTGGACGAGAATGAAGAATGGTCTATCTTGTTTTGTGAATAGAGTCTTTAATTTTCATTAGGTGAATCCTGAGTATTTGATGCTAGATGAGATTTTTTACCCTTTTCTCATCCCCGAGTAAAAATTTTATGATGTCATAATTAATTTTGAGTCATGTTTTTCTAGGACAGACCATAATAATTGTCTTTTATTGGTGATTATGTATTGATTGATGATGGTAACTGAAATATTACATAGGATGGAGAGATTCATAATGTATGATACAGGTATTCATTATGTACATCATGCAGTTCTGTTACACAGATCATCGAGGAGCATCATTTCAGATAGATATCATCATTTCCAATAGTTTATCTAGAATGGTATTTATATGGTTCTTGGATGAAATGTTATTTTGTAAAAAATCTATCATCTTCAGAATGGTGGTCAGCAAGAGTGGACTATTTCTACTATGGACATTATGTCATCAGACTGTGGTATTAATTTATATGGTACATGAGAGTAACATATGTCACTCATAGATATTTCTTATTATTAATAATATACTAGATTTATCCAAATGGACCCATTTGAAGAATTTTATTGAATGTAATAACATTTACATATTTTTTTTATCAAGATTGTGGTGATTCATCACTTGTATGGACTAGTCTCGTGCATGAGAAATCTAATAAGGTTCAGTTCATCTAAAAATGGTTTATGACAATGTAGAGTAGGATGAAATGATATACGGACCATCAGAGACAACCTATATAATTAATGGTTGTTCATCATGATTTCCATTTGGTGTTTCCAATATTGGGGAAACACCATATCAAGATATACAGAGGAATATCACCAAGGTTTGTTGGGTCATTTGAGATTGAGGAAGGGTCTTTCTAGTGTCATAATATTAATCCCCGAAATAGCACTATAGTTCGATGTAATATACATTAAGATTCCATAGATTTGGAGATATCATTAAGAACAATGCATTGTTATAGTTGTAGAGTATGTTAATATTTTTGTAGATTCTTATTTTAAGGAGCATCTAATATGAGTGGTGGATCATGGTGATAAATATCTTTTGGTAAAGACTATAATATTACTTAGAGTGTAGTGGTAGAATGGGAGATATCAAGAGGATAAAAGGGAGACAGATTTTGATTTGTGAACATAGTGGGAACATTTTTTTATTGATACATTATAGTGCTTCTTGGAGAACCTCATGGATGAGATAATTGATAGTAGGATGGTTTTATGATCCCATATTTTTTTATATATGTATGTTTTTGAGATTTTCATTAACTTTTCTTTCTCGTGAGTTTGTCCTCATCTTTAAAACATGGTTCTCTTGTTTCATCAACAATACATTTTGTTTGAATTGAAACATTCATAGATTGTGAAGAAACATGAGATTATTAGAAAGGATCCATATCATGAGCATTTTTTGAGAAAATTACATAATAAATAATGATGTATGTTTATCTATGTTAATGGATTATGGGTAAATGTATAATGTTTTTCATGGTTTATTTTTATGTTGAGAATATTTAAATGGGTTGTTATTGTCTCTATGAAAAATGGGATGAAATTACATCTTTAGAACATTTAATGACAGTTTTAATGAATTTCATGTCATGTATCGTTCGAGTGTTTTTTATAAAATAATCTGAAAAAACATATTTTTTCAAATATCCCATCAAAAATATTTACATGCAACATAACTAATATTATGATATCTTATGTTAAAACTATACCTCAGTCAGAGGCTACTAGGTTGTAATCAAAAATAGTTATAATCCTACAGAATTATACAACCCATTCGATAAGACCAGTGTTGATCAATCACATCTTTAAAACATGAATGTTCATATAACTTAATGAAGGCATATGGTCTCATTGACATATATCATTCTTTATCATCTACACTAAAGTTATCTCTGATATGTAAATGTGTGAGACCATTATTATCTAATATATAAGAACATGTAATATGCCTCATCCTCATGATGTCGTTGGTAAAACATCAACAAAATTCATAGTGACTTCATATCATTTCCACATTAGTATGGTTTGAGGTGGTAAAATTCCATATCATTGTTATGTCATCACCTTCCCCTATTTACAGGTGGAAAACATAGTCAGAATTATATATATATATATATATATTAATCCATAATAAATGGTACCTATGGAATATGTCACATTATATATTTTTAAAACTAGGATTTATTATCTATATAAAGGTATGTTCCTCTTAATTTAATTCATTATAGTTGTCTTCTAGAACATAGAAATCCATAATAGTTCATAAAACCTCATCTACATCAACATCCAATGTAGGTGGTGGGTCCTTATACTAAAGTCATACAAATATGAGAAATCCCTCTGAAACATAACAACATATAATCATCAATCAATCAACATGTGATGAAGCCAGTGATAAAGATATGATTACATACATCCCAAGACTCTCCGTCTTCCATAAATGAATCTCAACAAATATTTCCATCAATCTCTTTAAAAAATGGGCCTATTAGATAACATTATTATGATTCTTTATTGTTATAGGATATAAAATTGTGATTACTTTCAAAATAATATATGCATGATCAATTTCATATGTTAGCAGATATTAAAAACTTATTCATATTATGAGATTTAATTCACATAGTTTGAATATGTATTTCGAGATTTTTTGGTATCTGTATTAAATTAAATATTATAAAAAAAATATCTCATCATACAATGAATGTAAGGAACCACATCCCCTAACAAGAGTCCATTTGGTGGGAAATTTTTCATGTGAGGTTTCAACTAGAGAGGCCCATATAGAAATAATAATTCTCCCTATTTAATAATGGATCTATGAAAAAGGATTAATGCAAAAAAATAAAATATATAACCTCATACATAATATATATGAGTCATGACATGTGATTATGTCAACCATCTATTCAACCCATGAAATACCTTCTTAAAAAATTCATACTATAAGTATTTTACATCAATATCTTTCAACCACGTATGTGGTGATTACATCAATGAGAAATCTGTTTTAAAGCATCTTCAATAACTATATAGTCCCAAGAAACTCCATTTTTAAAAGATGTTATTGATCTAATCATAGAAAATGTTATCCCTCACCTTTAATATTTCTATGGGTACTTTTTATTCATAGATAATATGACCTAGGATGTGAAACTTTTTGATCTATATGTAGAAATTTTTGATCATATTATACATCAAATGTCCTATTATTGTACTAAAAATGATATCAAGATGATTGGAATGATCATGTTGACTATGTTAGTACAAATATATTTTTTCCATGAAGACTAAGACAAATAAATCAAGGCACGTGTGAAAAACATGATTCATTAGATCCATAAAGATATCATCATATCCATGAGACAGAATAGAATAGGAATATACTTATTTTGGAAATTTCATCTAGTGAATGTTGTATATTCTATATTTTAATGTGTTACTTTCAGTTGATGGTATACTGACCACAAATAAATATACGAGAATAGACATTATCCTTGTATATTTTCTAAGAGGTAATGTTTATGTTGTAGTGGATACCAGTTCTTAACCATTAACTAGTTCAATAAAAAATAATCAATGTAAATATAAAGGTTTCAATCTACATTCTTGGAGACAAGAATGGTTGCACCCCTTGGTGATGTGCGAATTCAAAGAATAAATTATATTCCATTTTATCTAAATATCTCATGATTAGAGAAAACAAAGTAGTGTCCATCTTATTTGGCAGAATGGACAGTAGTTCTAATTATAAAATTAGATAAATATTAAACAATAAATATATCTCAAGTTGTATTCATGAAAACCCATCAGGGAATATTCCCATGAAATGATCCACTTCTTGAGAAAAATATGTACATCGATCTCCCAAATAATATTCAAAGAGACTATAAATATAAGCTATAAATATCCCCAGGAGATGATGCTCGGACCAAGGATTAAATGCCCGGACATAACAGTCCCTCTTGTGAGTATAGTTACTTCCCATGTGTAATGTGAATATAAGCCTATAGTGATAGAAATAAACATTTTAATGATAAATAATCATACATTTCAAACTAATATTAACTTAAAAACCTTTTATCTCATATACAAAGTGTATTCATATAAAATGATAGCTCCCTACCATTTGGGGGAATTCAATTCACGGGATAAGGCATTCTAATCGGACCCCAATGGGGTATTTAGTGTGCTCACCAAAAAATTACTATATATCAATACCAAATTCATTAAAATTCCACTAATATATAGTATTTTGTTTATATTATAAAAAATGATAAAGATAGTGAAGTAAACGATATTATAATTATTCTTCATACTGTTGAAGGATTGATACTCTACTACTCAATTATCAGTTTCACTATATATATCATGTGGTAACTATGAATATAATATATAAAATGATTTCACAATGATTACCCAGATACAAGAACTATAAATTAGGTTACTTTATCCCATAGACAGTTTAATCTCTTTAATATAAACATCCCATAGTGTTCCTACACCATAACTCATGGGGATCCACTAATTAGACTACTAAATGTGAATCATACATAGATCCTATACCACTAGATATCGATATAAATAACATAAAATCCTAGTATGATTCCCCATTCATCGATTGTCTCTAAAATTGATATGGGATCTATCCAATTATAGTCCAATATCACCCTTATTTCCATATTTGATATTAATCACATGGTTACCAGTGCACAAAACCAAACTACTGACGCCTCCTGAAGAATACTCAAAAAAATCCTTTAATTACAAAATATAAATTTATTCTCAATTAGTTAACTCAAATACCAAATCCCACATAATCATCTTCCTTAGGGTTATAATCAGTGAAGAGGATCATGTTCACAATTGAATTGGCGGTGGTCAAATGAAACACACTAATCAATGATCAGATGGCATGCATGATCCCTTACTCAAAATGTACAACTCTTTAATACTCTTCAACAAGGAGAGGAGGAATGATATTATTATACTCTATAAAATGAGAAAAATAATCCATAATATATAGATTTAGCTACTCCATGTGTATAAACTCACTATATTGGTCATCATTTATTGCTTATGGAATGAAATAGTCATAGAAGGTTGTACACATATAACTCAATGCCATAAAATTTTTAAAATCAACTTGTGATATAAAATAATACTAGCTAATCACTAACCCTCATCAAATATACATTTTATGCTTTACCTGACTCCCTTGAGGTTCTTATAGATCATCAAATAATTATATCGTGTCCTACAGCTATGACTCAGTAGCTTGGGGACGGTTTTCTCCTCAATATAATGGAGGTTGTAGGTGTACAAATTCATATGTCAACTCTTCAATAGAAGAGGAAGACTTCATATATTCCATCATGGTAAGCATGATTTGTAAGAATAAAATTCAAAAACAGTGAATTATTTCATATTTAAGGAATAATTTAATGTTATAAAGGTGGTACTATAAGATTCAACACCAATGGATCAAGGCACACATCCTCAATAGCATGGTCATCATCACCCTCCAGGAAGATGACCAAAGAAAACCCTCAGGGAATATCTCTACAAATTCTATGAAAAAGACTCAGATAATATTCAATAGAAAAATGGTTAACTAAAAAAGAATATTATATTTATAAAACCTCTTATAAAAAGTATAAAACCTCACATACATATCATTATCATGATAAAGGTGATATAACATAACATTATGAAACAAAAGAGACACTCCGAACAAACCACTAGTAAATTCAGGTTGATAGCATGTAAATTGTTTAATAATATGGGTTTCAATAAATGTGATCGTAATTAAATGTTATATATAAAAACATCATTATGTTCCAATTGACATCCCCATTTTACCTTGAATGTGTCATTAAATTTATAATGAATTAGAAATTTCATATGTGTATTATATACATATATATATATATATATCATGGCCTATATGGATATATTTTCATTATTTTTTAATAAATTCCAATGATTTATAAGATTAAAAAGGAATATAATGTAACTATGTCCAACTATTTAAATTTGGTATTAGAATTAAATAAGTCAGTTCATAGTAGCATGACAACATATGTGGATATTTCAAATTTATGTAAGTACTATATTTATAAATTACAATTTGAATACATGTAATTGCAGATAACTAATGTATCATTAATGTAACAATAGTTAAATAACACATACATGTAATAATTTCTTAGATAAGGTTACACCAACAATCTATGTGGGAAAACAACATTTAGATTGAGGAAGATACTTTAATAACCATTTATTTATCACCTTTACAAAATATCCGATTTTTTAAAATTAAAAATTCAACTTTCTTGGAACATGATAATTATTTATAAAATGAACACATTATCATAAACATTGAAAATAATATGATTTACATAAAAATTTGTAGTTCCTTTAATGATGTTTTCGAAAATACTTACATTCCTAACTGGGCTGATGGAAAAATAGAAACCATAATAATAACAACAGTAAATTGAAAAAATCACTTGTTTCACCAAGTGGTGAAGTCAACACAATAATAATATGCACAATCAAAAACTACAATTTTCATCGATTTAATACTGTTTTTTACTGTGTGTTGTTTATCTACTCATAGGAACATCCCCATTAAAAAATTATGACACATCTATAGTATCCATTATACCAAACCAAAATGTATGAATGTATGTAAATGGATCCAATAAAAAATTTGGTCATACCAATCATTGTTAACTATTATGTAAAAATCTATTTTGACTACATGGCCTCATGTGTGACTCCTTATAAGCTATAGGAAACCGACAAGAAGTGAGACGAATGATGGTTTTCTGGGAAAACTATACCCTAATTATATAATTCAACACATTGATTGATTCTTAAAAATAAGTATAAGTAAATTAAATAAAGAATAAAAACAATACATCCATAATAATAACAATCCATTGGACACCAAAATGTAAAATGAAAAATGGTCATATATAATGATAGACCAATATACACTATCATATACCAAAAAAAATTATAATGTCATTGTGATATAACTAAATGGAATGTTTCTATGGAATATAGATGAATGAAACTAGAACATGGTTTAAAAAACCGAACATGAAGTCCAAAACTAGCTCCAATAGGGTCAGGAGAATATGGCTAGTTCTATGCACTCACATTATATCCTAGAAATATAAAGCCAATTGTCTGGAGCATTCTTATTCCCTTTTTCAAACATGAATCCATGATTTATTTCTAAGCACTAAATGATAACCCAAAAAGGGCGTGATATATACTCATTAGGCCACTACTAACGGTCTCTATAAAAAATTAATTTTCACATTTATGTTATATCAGGGTTTTGGTATATTAGTAATATAGTTTTAAAATATAATTTAAACTAACCCAAAATCCAAATAAATATTTTTAAAATAAATCTACAAATAATGAATTATTGTATACAAGATTAATGAATCAACTATGGAATATAGTGGGAGTATCAATTACAATACCTCTATGTCTCGGTAACCATGGTTATTGACCAACTCATCCACATAAATTCTATGTAGATCATCTATAGAGAAAATGGTATAATTAATAGCTATATGAGATAGGATCCCAAGCCCCATCACAGATGTACCCTCTTCAAGTCTGAGGAGTATCTCCAATGATACTAAAATAAATAAAATAGAGGAGGCCATGGATAATTTCTAAGGTGGTAAAATAAATTTAGGTCCCCCTATAATAATCCTAGGAAACGTATTTAAATAAATAATTAGTTCCAAACCACGATGTTGATGTTTTACCCTAGTATCCATTATTGAAAATAAATTTATAACGGGTTGAGCGGTCATGTCATTATCCATTCCTTTTATCAATTTAATTCAACACATTCATTTCATTAATTCAATTAACTTCTAGTTGGTAAATTTTGGGTTATGTTATAGAAAAATCCACATCACCATCCATTTCTAAGAAATGCATAAGCCATGAGATTATCTCTCTCACATTATTATTCCAATTATATTCATTTAAGAATCCATTTTATTTATAATTTAAAAGGTTACATATGCTTAAATTTAAACATTAATAATTATATTTAAATCATATAGGTCTTTCACTGATATGTGGAAATGTCAACACAACCAATGGGGTGGAATAACTATAGGAATTCATCCGAACCCACCTCGAGGGGTGGTTTGGGTTGATGCCAGAAACCATTTACATTTTTTAAAGGGGTAAAATAACATTAAAAAATTCTTTGATAAATGTAATTTATGGTATATCTAATTTTATAATATAAACCTTGATGTTCTAGCATAAAGTACTATAGCTCAAGATTTAAAAATATAATCATTAAATGAAAATATATAAACCAAATACCTTAGATTTTTAGTGGATAGATTATATATTATCTGTATTCATCTCTAGATTTAATGGATTAATATGATGAAATATGAAAATAACCTCATACTATAGGTAATTATCTCATGTAGATTTAGAATTCCAAAGATTGAAATAACAAAAGAAGGGAAGAAAGTGTATTTGAAGATCCCCCATATAGAAATCCAACATGATGAAGGAAACCAGATTCTGAGATTAGATGGAGGTTTTTCCTATAATTCAAGTATATATATATAACAATCCAATGATATGGAGTGGGATATATTTCATATAATAAATAAGCCATAGATTGGGAAATATAATTTTTTTATAAAGGAATATAAAATGATAAATGTTCCCAATTTAAAAGGTGTATCAAAATTTGGTCATGAGATAGGATAAATCATCTTCCTACCATTTTCCATCACATACTAAGTGGAGGAACCCTTCACCTGACCTATCACCTAGTTTGGAAATGATTCATGGCCTGTTTGGACACTGGGGATACAATCCAAACAGCATCAGAATGATATTCATGTAGTTTTATACATATATAAACTTTCAATCATCAATTTTTATCAAATTATTCACTTCCTTAATTGGACCACATGTTTCATTGAAACTATTACTACTAACCCATCGATAATTTTGTGCCACTTTCTATTTGTCCAAAAACTAGACTTACATGAATTGAATAACCACCAGATGCAACATAACCCATCCTTAAACTGTTAAGAATGTATATATATAGAAATTGATATGTTTTCATAGTAATTTAAGGAATTTTACCATTTTAAAAATTAGGTTTCTCAAAACCATCCCACTATAAGATAACATTATAATGAGTTTCTCTTATTAGGATGGTAAAAATTTATATGAGAAATTATGTAAATTGAGAATGTAAATTAGTATCATTCTACAAGGATTAATAATGTACATGGTCATACAAGAATATAACTAATAATAAAGGTACTGACCTACCCCTATTGGCCTTTATTATCTGATAAAAAATATGAATAGGGTTCTCCTAAAAATAATCATTATTTTCATTCTCATACTCATCAACTAGAAATACATGAGATGGTTTTTAATTATTATATAACACATTTGAAACAAAGATAACATCATTCCTAGATATGTACATCCACAGAAACTAAAAATAGTGTATTTTGATAATAAATCATCCCCATATATAAATAATCCCAAAAATCTAGGTTTCCTAATCCCTTTCTTCTGAATCAACGGATGTCCCATCCAAGGATAAACACACACTAGATCATATTATCTCACATAAAACACTGATGATTTGAGGTGATGATCAATATTAATATATACATATAATGAGTGGTATACATAAAATTCTTGATAACTTGTACTTTTTTTAATTTCTCATAACTAGCTGATGTCCCCATGACCCTTTATCTCCTACTAATTACGATCACGGTGGTTTCTTGAACAACCAACCCTATATGGCATCATAAGGATAAATATATATCATTTCCAAAAATATGTTATTATAATAAAATTGAGTAATTTTTATATATTTCTCCAAAAACCCACCAAAATTATTACATCTTCTTGGAGTATATCCTCAACCTCATGTATTGTTTGCTCAGAAAGACAATCAGTTTTAGGGTAATAGGTTTTACATAAGATTATATATGATCCTATAGCTTTCTAAAACCCCTTTAATGAACATGACTATAATTTTTATTCTCTATTTGATATGTTAGTATGTGTAACTCAATTATGGAACATGATCTCAATGAAATATTACATTCCTAGGTAGACCACTAAAAATATATCTCAAATAAATAATTAGTGGAAACTCAATTTTATTCTATCAACAATAACCTATACTATGTGAGAAAATATAGGTGACCTAGGTAAACCTATTACCTACTACATAGTGGAATCATTCCATTTTCCACTCAGAATGGGTAACGGCTGTAAATTTCCAATAGGTTACGGATTCTCCACCACCACTTAGTGATATGTAGATAACTATGTGATAAAGTCATACATATATATATTCATATCCCTAAAAACCATTGTTTATGGCATAATTCATTGATAATTTTGTTAATATTTTTATGTAATGAATAATTATAGGCATGAGACTATCATATCAGTTTCTTAATGTTTTCTTTTGCAACTAATACATTCCCATGATTGCACATGGCCTCACAACTACCAATGAAACATCCAAATGGCGTTTACACAAATGAACCAATATTATATAGGTACAATCACACATGATAAAAAATATATCTCATATTAACTCTATCCTTAAGTGATGAATTCAGTAAGTATGATGAGTGTGTAGGATTCCTACGACATTCCTTTCCCACTAAATATATTTCCTTAAAAATTACATCAATAATGTTTTGACACTATCCTTCTAAAGAACCTATGTTTGAATCTTCATTATCATATAATAATTTATTGTGTTTTTTTAATAAAAATATAATAAATCAAAATGTAAACTGAAAATTGGTATTCAACACTATTTCTTATCTGAGATACAAATCACTCTATATGAAGATGTATTTGAGGGTTCTTAATAACTTCTATATAATGAATCATTATCCAAATAAACAGTGCCCCATATATTTAAAGGAATGAACCATTGGCACATGATCATGGTTGTGATTTGGGTAATGTTTCACATTAGATCTTAACTATTGATACTCATTAAACTCAAATCTATTTCACTGTAATTGAATGGTATCTGGACAGTTTCATGATGCATCAAAATTAACTAAAATACCTCTAGCATGGATAGTATTAATTAGCATCATCATGGAAGTCAAAAATCCTTTAAACACATGAAATTTATTCTCAAATTTATCATACCAGAATAATTTGATTTCACTCTTGGTCAATAATGTCAGTTGTAATACATGGAGTGAGAAATCACGAGTATGGAATTTATAATAACCATCCTACCCTATAAAAATCTACATGTCATCAGAATTAATTTTCCTCAACAAGATTAATATGCATCTCTCCGTCAATGGTTCAACTAATACTCCTAATTAGGTTATAATGTGACCTAGGAAGTGAACATTAATGATCCATCTTCGGTATTTTGGGTTCTTAGCATACAATTTTTTCTTTCTTGGGGGAAAAAATGGTGCCAATAATTTCATAATGACCATGTTGATTATGTTATTATATTCAGATTTTATCCATGAAGACAACTACAAATCAATCAGGATATATGTGGAAAATAGGATTCATCAGTTCCATAAAAAAAATTGATCCATTCATGAGACAAAAGTGTAACAAAAATAATTTTATAAGAAATATATACTTTAAAATTTTGTAAATGGAATATTGAAATGTACAATGCACACAAGTTGGTAGCATAACCTCTGTAAAAGATTAGACAAAAGTATCACTCCACAAAGACGATCAATGAGGTAGTATATATAAGGTAGTGAATAATAGTTATTATCCTTTAACTAGTTCAGCAAGCTGTCATCCACAAAAATACTAGGCATATCAACCAACTGCATGGTGATACTAATGAATAAACACCATGATAATTTATTTTTTCATATAAATCCTTTAGATTTTATCTCTTTTATTTTCCTCATCAGCTCCCAATAATTAGTCTTTGTTATATTTTAATGTTGAATGGATAATATGTTTTCTCCAAGAACTATATTAATAGTAAAATATACCCCCTCCATCTCGATATATCATTGAAAATTCACTATAGAATACATCCTGATAATAATCCACTACATTAGAGAAATATATATTACATGATCTATGATCACATGAAAGATATATTATAAATATGGGGTTTCCCTCTTCATATCCCATAATTCCCTACTCCACCTAAAATTTCCTAGAAATCCCCATCAATGTTATTAAAATAATTATAACCATCGGGTGATGTAAAATATATATATCAATGATATCAATCAACATGTGCATGTTAAGGAACGAAAAAGTCCATATTAATAATGATATAATATCCTATCATCTTTTTGGAAAATAGTTTCTATAAAAAATGATAAATGCCTACCTGAAGGAAGAATTCCCTATACTAACATAAACATTCTGATTGGATCCCAAAAGAGGAATCAAGTGTCATCACCCAATGAGGTACTAAATATTGAGACCAATAATCTCCATAATTTATATATATATAAAGGATATATATGCTTTATATTCAAATAAATCCACTACATGGGTAGAGTATATGAGAATTGTACATTATATAGTATAAGGATCAATTCCATACTCCTCAGGTATTAGTGGCACTATTTAATGTTGGATTTCATGACATACCTGAGATATAACATTACTACCGTGGGTAGGACCACACTATTAGCACTTTAAATCTAGTGTTTTCCTCCCTCACCCACATCGACCACCCTGGTATGCACTGCTCTTTGTACTCTAACTCTTTTCCTGAGGAGGAGCCAATGATCCCTCTCTTGAAGGCAGAGCTGGTGGGGATACACTTCAACATAATATAGCTGTAAATATCTAAGTACGTATAATTATTGTCTATTAGAAAATATGATTTTATGTCAATATGATCTCTATCACTCTAGGGCCTCATATGATCTCATTATCCACACTAATGATTGATCACATTACTACATTGGTGCACAACCCCACTACTTTTTCTTCTGAAAGAATGAGTAAAGTTAAATCTCATACTTCTATATGAAATGATTACTTTTTAGTGTACTAAATATCTGTAGACAATAAATTTATCTTCTCTAAGATTAAACTATTTAATATGGGTCTGGTTCACTCTCTCTGTGATGGAAATAAAAAAAATACATCCAAACAATATTGGTTGATGTACAAAAGCCCATCCTCAAAAAAATATATCTCTAGACTAATTTTCTATAATTAATGTAAGAGGAAGATGATAAATATCTATAAAATATTCTGAATAGTCCATAATATATGGACATCCCTATTCTAGGTCGATAAATTGTCTTGTTTGGACATTTTTTAGTGTCTCAAGAATGAAATATAAATAGAATTATATATGAAAGTCACCCATGTCTTTAACTCAATGTTGGTTAGCCCAAGTAAAAACATCCACCATCGATCATCTAGACCTATATCCTTATATGTTGTCATCTTTACCCACCTCTATATAGGAATCGTTATATGGTAAAATATTGATACCATGAAAACTAGACATGAATCAATACCTAGGGAACACCATTCCCTAAAAATATAGAAGGATGGCACTACTGAAATTTATATATAAACTATTCCATAGTAGCTGATGTACTTTTGGGCTCCCATCATAATCTTCATGAGTCCTCTGATGCCCTCTCGAAACATGGAGTTGGATCCATGTTCAGTTCTACTAGGTAGTTTCATTGGGGAACTAAGGAAGGTAATAAGGGTGGATCAGAACCCGAAACCTTTGAATCATAGTCACCACCACCATCCCCTCACATGAACAAATGCCTTTATTGTGGAATATTTATAAGCATTACAGGGAAAAAATCTGGAAATATTCAATAATATATTTTCTCATTGCTAAAAAATAGGGCATATAAAATACGTCCTATAAAAAGGTCAGAAACACCATCATATCATAAAGAATGGTCTTTGTTATATAACAACATATATAAAAACCCATAAGACACTACAACATACCCACGTCTAGTGTCATCTCAAATTAAATTTTTATTTTTCAACTCAGGGGTTCTGGAAAATGTATTTTAAATGGAATTTTATATTGGAAAACAACTATTATTTTTCAAATTATATAACTTTCTAATGACTATTATGTCTATTAATTTATAATTAATTACAAATATTTTATGTGTATTATAAATACGACATGGTTCATCAATATTACATACCATTCCCATGTGTAAACTACATAATCAATATAAGTTAAAAATTGAAACACGTATATTTAGGACCATGTTTTTACATTTGGTATCAAAATTTAATAGATACCTTCAGGATTGAATGATATGATAGGTCACAAAAAAGAATTTATATAAATTTTTGGTTTATAAATAACTATTTTAATTCATGAAATTATAGTGAAATAATTTCTAAACTATTGTAATGACATTTAAATTGTACAAGCATGTAATAATTAGTTTGTAAAGGATCCACCCTCAATCTATTCTATAAAACATCATTTCGGCTGAGGTATAAACATTAATAACCAATTATTCTTCTACATTAAAACATTAAATGTTATAAACATTTCAATTACCTCTATCTAGAAACTATAACATGTTTTAGTTAATGCTTCATATATTATAAACATGGAATGTATTATTCATTCCATATATATCATTAAGTGCCTATAATAAAGAATGGTAAAATACTTATTTTACGTTTGAGAACAATGTCAAAAATTGAATCCATAATAATTATAGTAATAAAAAAACATATGTGTCACCAAATAGATAAATATATACAACTATAATTGGAATAATTTCAAATAACATTTTCAAATCTATTTAATTTGTATTATCCCTATACATTGGTAATCTACTACCAAGGACGTGCTCAATACCAAATCCCCTTACTAATTTTCAACAATCTATATAATAGAAAAAGAAAACTGAACTCATTCCACCTTATGGAATCCCAGACCTAGTTTAATCATATTTAACACACCATGGTTGGCCACATGTCCTCATGAATGCCTCCCCATACCTCAGTGGCTCACAGGTGGCAGTAATTGTTTATGATATTATAGTGGGGAGACTATACCCACATTTCAAATTTATTCATAGTGATAGATAAAATCACAATAATTGGAATAAAAATCACCCATAAAAGAATGAAATCAATAAAAATAATTTGTTTGGACATTATCATATAACATATACATATATCCATAAACAATGAAAACCCCATATCAAATTTTAGATTCAAAAAAAATAATGTCATCACAGTTATATACAAAAATGGGAATGTGTACGGGGAACATAGTAGCATGGTTATATAACATTCTATTCAAATAGTGAACAAAATCACATTATATCTCCACAAACATCATGAGAATATTCCCATCTATTTTCTCTAGAAATCTATCCTGGCATAAAAATATATAATTAGTAGAATTACAATAGCATTTTATTAAAATTAATCTATGATGTTTTTATGGGTACCAAATGTCATTTGAATAGGGTTTGTAATATATTTATCAAGCCAACAAAAATTATCTCAATTGGAAATCCATCTAGTGCACATGGTCTCTTCTAGTGCTCATTTATTAAATTAAAAAAATGCTATAAATGATAATATAAAAACACAATCTATAAGTATATAATATAAAAATTATTCCATAAATTATGAAGAATTATATACATGAATAATGAATTGTTTATTGAAAACTATGGGTGTATCATGTATAAACCCTATAGAGGTCCGTACCCATGTCAACATACCAAGGATTCTAGTTTGGTTCCACAAATCACATCCATATATAATAAGGTATAGTGTAGACCTATATGGATTATAACACATTACTGACTTGGGTAGAGAACAAGGATCAAATATGAGGCTTTATAATCAAGAAGTATTAATTTTAATAATAAATGAATCAAATATAAATTAATCATTTATGCTATAGAGCGATTCTGATGCCCTCAAGGGGACATTTGTTTCTCCGATCCATGATTTCAGTACCATAATATGATGTTGGTTCCATCGTTGAAACATTTTGTATAATGGATTACGGGGAAATCTTAGTGTTCCTATACTTATATCAATTTAATTCATCACATTTTTCCCTTAATTCAATTGATTTTCATGTTATAAAAGTTGGGATATCGTAATTTTTAAAACAAATTAACAACCATTAACTATAAAATAATATGACAACGATTATCCATATCATTTCACAATTCAAATTTAAACCATAAAATCACCCCATTAATTAATAAATGACAAGGTTCTATAAGGGTTTATAACCATTACTATGTTGTGTTACATAATATGTCTTACATAATATATGGCTTTTACTCATGGGTGGGAAGATAAATACACATAAAGGGGTGTTATGGTCATTGGAATTTAAATTAAAACTCATAAAGGGGTCATTTGGGTTATGTTCAGAAAAATATAACATTCAATAAAGGAGAAATAGAACATCATTTTTTTATAATGCTTAATTTATGGTATTAATCCCCATTGAAGAAACTCCCAGAATTTCCATCATGTGACACTATGGAGAAATCCATTAATATAATGTCCTTTAGAAAAATGGAATATACCACCTTCTTTATGAAGGTAGTAGAATAATTCTCAATTATCATCCTTTAACTCATATTAGAATAGAGAAAAATGATTAAATAAAAATATACCCTAAACAATGCTTCATTTTAGGTCACATTGATTTATTATTCTATATGAAAAATTAAATAAAAAATGATGTATAAGGAATGAATAGATTACAAATAGGGATCTAACATAATGAATGGTACATGATCCTAATATTTAATAATGGATTTATCTCTGTGATCAATGGATACAGAGATGATTCCAATGATATATAGAGGGATATTATTAATTGGAGAAATAATAGTTGTAGTGGTAATTAGATATCAAATAAGCAGAATGAAAAAAAAAACTTTCCCAAATTTAAAGAGGTCACATGGTAGGACTATAAAATTGGAATTCCCATGCACTGACTATTCCCCATCACTACCTATGTATATGAACACCTCGCATGGACAATTAAATGGATATTAAATGGTTCATGGCCCATTTGGACATTCATTTTATAACCCATCTATCCTTATATGGTAAGTATAACATTTAGGAAAACTATTATCTAAAAAAAATTCATCTTTATACCCTTACCAAAATTATACAACAATCCATGTGACCTCACACAGAAGAATAATCAAATAGTCCTCTTATATAATAGGGTCTAAATATTAAGATGTAGGGATACTACTAGCAACACACTTACTATCCCCCCCCCCCCCAACTTCTTTTTTTTTTACAAAAAACCATATTTCCCCCATCCAAACTAGCCCCAAACATGGCCAAAACCTTCCATGATCACATAATAACCTCTATAAGAGTATAAAAAATTGTTTTTAATAATAAATTTATAACTTTTTAACTCTTTGAAAATATGAGATTTAATATACCTCCCACTTTCAATGACATACATAAAAATATCATTCACCTTCTTTGAAAATATCCCTAGAGAACCCTACTATAATAAACAAGGTATCATAAAACCCTATTTCTAGGAATCATTGATCAAAATCCTATCCTTCCCCCACATAGAGTGTATCATCCATTAAGAGAAATTGTGTATCAGTTAAAAAACATCTTCAATAATTCTAAATAACCACCACATCAAATTTTTTTTCTCATGATCATCTAATGATATCTCTATGAGGATATCAAAAAATGTGAATTCATATTCTCAATAAAATTCCACTTATATAGATCCTCCAGGTATGTTGGAAACATAAATACAATAACATTGGTTGAATTGTTGATCATAGTTTCTCTTTTAAATTTATGGTTTTAAATTCTTTATATAGTAAATTATTGAGTATAAAATAATGGTGATTATTGATGTGAATCTTAGGATTACTATTAGTCCTGATCCACTTACAAAGTGAGTGAAACATATAACACATATTCACACCACGTTACCTTCTAACATTTAATCTTTGAATCCATTTTGGTTTCCAATTTTATTTGGGTTCATTTCATGATTCAAAAATATGTAGATCCTTTGTAGGAAAAAATGACTGAATATCTATGGATGTTTGTTTTTTTTAATTTTTGGAGTTTAGTTATAAATTATTAAATGGACTTATCATAGCCAGTATGAGTTTAGAGATCTTGAAGGGATGTTTTGGGGACATTTTGTGGAAATGGGGCTGTATACATTTTTCTATACATATTCACATCGTGAATGGTTTATAATATATGATAATGTTCAGTGAAATATACCATGAATCTTATTCTGATAATGAAAATATACAATTCATAAAAACATTAAATGGATTTAATTGGTATATTAAGATTTATTTTAACGTAAGGTGACCCAATTTTATATATTTTTGAAATTCATGGAATTCCCACTGAGAAAGGTTTTCACTACATGAATTATTTGAGTTGAGATATTTTAACCACACTGCACACATAACCTTTTTTACCTAGTTAATAAACATACCTCTCTAGATTTAGGGTACTAATGTGTAATTTTAGGTGATCTCAATCCTAATAAATAACTCCATTTTGCGTTTCAATACTATTGTGGTTGTGTCTTCTTTCATTAGTAAGTGGTCTTCCTTATTCTTCGTTATTATGGGGGACACTTGTAGCATTGACTATGTTTTTATTTCTATTTTTATTTGTTGGTGTTTTCTATCGATGTTTGAGGTTTTAGTTGTTCATTTTTAATTTTATGGTTGATCTCTTGTTTTCCAATCCTGAATATTGAATGGGTCCATGTTTCCATCATTCTTTATTTTAAAGTATATAATAATGTAGTTATAATTGTTTAATTACAATATGTTCTTCTGAATTACTTTTTTTAATTGAATGAAAATTTAGGTTCTGACAATATAATGCCTTTTTTAATAGATTAACATGTTTAGAGGTATTTGGATTTAATTTTTTCATTGATATGTGGTATTTAGATTAAATCTGAGAATGGTTTTTGAATGAGTTTCAGAAAACATGGAACATTGGGAACCCTGTGTACATGAAGAAATGGACACATCACTCCTTTGTGTTTAGCAGAACTAGAGAATAAATTATATAATATGTAATGGAAAGATTCGATATTGGTTATAAGAAATATTTTTACCTTTTAGTACTATATTATTCAAAGTACATATTCTCATGGGTTAGAGCCAAAATGATTTTCTTGTTCATTTATAGATGGTTTATCACATGGTAGCTTATTTTTGGGATATTTTCCAACATATTTGTCTTATTGTTAATCTACGGTTGTGTTTTCATAATATAACTAATGTTATTGTATGATGGATATAATCATATATTTGGTGAATAAGGTAACTATTTATGAAAAATGAAGGAATATTTACAAAATTGTTTCATTTATGAAAATTATTTATAAACCTAGATATTTTAAATAAAAACCAAGAACATTTGAATTAATGGTTTAAATTTTGTCTCGATTCATTGGTTATATAATACTAATAATGTTACATCCAATAATTTCCATGATTTATTTTTAGAAATTAAGTTGGTTAATTTTGAGGAAAATTACTGTGACAGAATGTGATTCCGAATCCCTGTGTACCCCAAAATATGGTTTGAGAAAATGTTAAATTGTTAATAGAATGTACACATAGTTTTCATGAAAATGTGGAATTACTCTTAAAATATTTGTCATATCATAAATTTTAGAGAACCATTGTTTTCAGAGTAATGGCTTTACCCTATGTTTGAAAAAACATTCATCAGTGTAGGTCGTCTCTATAAATTTTTTTCAAGTATAAATCCATAAATAAAAAAATATTTTTAAAAAGAAGAATTTTAGTCAAATAATTATATTTTTTTGATGATATGTAATATAATTAATGGTTTTCAACACACCACCAGAATTCCCCATGAATGGTTGTGAAAGAGCTCTCTCAAAAAAAGTGATGGATCCTGGATTAATGATCAAAATTCAACCATTCAATGGAACCTCACTGATGAAAATGATTCTCTGTTGTTTATTAGTGATTGAATTGATTTGAGGTTGGGAGGTCATTTAATTTTTATTTCAACATAAATTATTTTTCTGAAAAATGTAGGTCAATACAAAAAATAGATTAATATGTGGTTCGATTATTGCGAGAAGGATTATAATTTTGGGGATTATTAGAGTAGTTTTCTTGAGTTCCTATTTATTTATCCTTCTAATTGAAGTGGATTGAGGCCAAAACTAAAATAGTATGATGTTAATTCCTCATGGTATTTTATTTGATTTTCAATCTCCTCATTCATCATGTTGTTCCCCATTTGACCCCCGTGGTCATGGACCAACTTATTAAAAGGCTCCAAATGCAATTAGATCCCCATATTGGACAAAAATAGATAGTAGATATATGATTATTGTAAATTGGGTCCCAAAAATACCAGATCTATGACTGTTTCAAATTATGAGCATATGTGGTGGCTTAATAGTCCACTAAAGGGTACATTGGTGTGGGTTCGAGGTGGTAATACAACGAGGTAATGGGTGATGTCTGTATCCTGCGACGGCGTGGAACACAGTGGATGAGGACATGTGTGATGCAGTAGAAGTATGCCATAAGGTGAGGCTAGAAAATGAGATGCTGTGGTAGAAATGGTCGTGTGGGATGCAGCTAGTGAATAGGTTAGCTAGGACGAGCTTGGCAGACCACGCAACAATGGCCCTAGCAGAGTGAGGTGTGCCATGCCCAAATAGAGTGGGTCTAGCCGACCCAAGAATATAGGGTTGGTTCAGCCAAGAAAAATATGATGTATCTTGGACAAGACCATGTTAGACCGTAGGTGATCCAAGGGGTCCCACAGTCGACCACAGGGTGGTCGAATGGTTGATAGTGGGGCAGATCGACCAAGGGGTGTTCAGTCACCGCAGTCGGTCCACAAATGATCAGCCCTCTCTACCCCTGATAGGGTTTTAGGTAGCGTCTTCGTACCATCATTTCTGTCAAATTGTAAATTCGTCAGATGAGCTTTCAATGGTGGTGGGACTATGACTTACAATTGTCCCCTTTTGTGATATTGTGGGGAGTTTTTAGTTTTCACCAGTATAGGTTGGGGGCGTTCCATTGGACCTTTCCCTGAGGGTTCAGTACGAAATTACATCCATGTTACTATATTGTAGTCCCCTCTAGAGGCTATATCCCAAATATATTTATGGTACCCATTGTGATAAAATATTGATCTATTTTCACACCTAGTGGATGTTTTTTTATTCGAAATAACATCAGAGAGTAGGTAATTTGTCCTCTATCCAGCGGGCCACATCAGTTTGGTTAGTGTATTTCCCCAGAAACTCTAAGTAGGATCCCCATTTTCTTTGGTTGATCCATATTTGGTTCATGGTATATCCTAGAGTGTCAAGAATGATCCTTTATCTATGTATCACAATATTCCATGACCAATTGCTTGTCTTTGGGTAGGGTAAAATGATCAACACCACTTCAAGAGTGTCTCTGATGATATCATGGATCGAGGAGTGAGTTCACCAAGAATAAGTGTGCTTTGATCAGAATCAAGTGTCTGGTAATTGGTTGTGAATTTACCTATAGATAGTTTTTCTTGGATTGATTATATCTAGATATTATTATTATATGTATTATGGGAATATACCTATGTACAGGTGATAGTACATTATTATGTATTTTCCCTCTGTGGTATTACTTTGTGGTATTCCTGTGTTGTATTATATTATGGTATTCATGTTTTTTGTTAACATTTGGTATTACATTGTGGTATTCCATTATGGTATTCTTGGGTTATGATCTTATGTGGTACTCTGGTGTGGTATTCCTATGTGGAATTCCTATGTGGTATTCCTGTGTGGAATTCCATTGTGGAATTCCATCATGGAAATCCTTCTTGGAGTTCCATTATGGCATTTTTTCACGGTATTACATTGTCTAATTGCTTTATGGAATTCATTTTTCATATTCCTTTATAGTTTCGAGGTTTCCTGTTGATTATTATTATACACAACCATGTATGATATTTTCCTTCTTTTGTCGGATTTTTTCTAGAGGATCGACCATTTTACAAAGTTCTGGGTAGGTCAGGATGAGGTAGTTCATTATGTGTCCAAACAGTCAAAGGTGTGTTAAATTCGATTTTTATAAAGTAGTCCCAGTACATGTTTTTTGATACTATTTGGACTTGTGGTTACATAGTAATTTGTTGGGGATTTTTTTGATCCAATATACTTTCCATTTCTTTCACTATTATGCTACAGTATTGGGGTATAGTGTTTTATATGACTTTTTTCATAATTTTTTTTGTTATATTATTTATGTCATGGATATGTGTGTGTGTGTGCACAAGTACATAGTCTAATTCATACCATTTGTGGGATATGCCTACTCAGTGAGTTTCACATTTCCCTAGAGTTTTAGACATTGTCATGTGGTAGTTTTAATGAATTATTTTTTCATTGTTCAATTTTTAGATACATTCTACAAAAATTCTGATCTCAGGTACTTAGACAACATGTGATTCTGAGGCCCAATGTGCTTGGAATGTTTTGAAGAAAAATGTTATGTCTTTTATAGCATGAAAAAATAGTTTTCCTGGAAAATTGGAATAACTTCTATCAGGATTATCAGATTAGTAATATGTGGTCAATGTTTTATTAAAAATGGAGGGTGTACCAAATCCATGAAATAACTTTAGTCGGCACAAGTGTCTAGTGATAAAATCCAAAAGGATGGACCTATAAAGAAAATAATAAAATAATTTCATTTTATTTTAAATCATAGAAAACACCTGAACTATGAATCGGATTGGAAATACAAGGCCACTATTGAGTTTGTAATATAGTATTTTCCAAAATGCAGGGCCTAACATCAACTGACAAGGGTTCACTAAAAATGATATTTTTTGACGCATTAAAGAAGAATAAAATATAATTAATGATGATTATTTTATTTTTCATTAAACATTTCAAATTGACACAATAATTCTATAATGTAGGGACAATTTTGCATGTTTCGTTTCTTAAATGAAACAACATTGTGACGCTGCAATTCTTCATCAGGACGGAATGTTTTATTTTCCCCCAAATTAAACCAGAATTTAGGATTAACACAAAACTCGGTAATTCCCTTGAAACAATGGAGGAAGTTGATAGAATATCCCTAACATTGTAGAATGACAAATGATGATTAGCGTTGGTGGATCACGGTTCTTGGATCACAGATCATCAATTGAGGATCAAGGATTGCTGTAATGATGGGTCATGATGACTCCCAATGGATCACCAATGATTATCGAACCACTACATCGACCAATCCAAAATCTAGGTAGGATGTGAGTTTTAATCATTTTTCCTTAATAGTTCGTTATTCATATGAAGATCATGGATTAATCGACCAATGGATAAATCCTATTGGTCAGGCATATTTTTTGTAGGGTTTAACCATGATGGGTTTATTGCAGATTTCTTATCTAATATATATAGAACTTTTTTGTGGATTTTATGTAATAGTTCAAATAGAAATGAACCAAGATCAACATGAACATCGAACACAATTTCTTCCTCTTTGTTGGTTCATGACTTTAACCCTCCATTATCCTCTCATCATGGTAGTTATTTACATAGACTATGAGATGATAATTTGTTGTCGATCAATCATTATACAATAGATTCATGGTGCAACAATATGATGTCATGGATTTGGGATGGATGTGGTATTCCAGAGGTGTGATGATGATAGTATAAAATGGATCAATGTAGTATGGTAAATATCTTTGATCGAATGGCGTTGCAATGGTATTGATTGTGGAATGGATTTGAAACCATGGATGTGATGGTTGAGACCCAAGTATTAGAGAACATATTTCATATCAACAGTCGAATAACTAGAAAGAATATGGTGGCTCATAAAAAGGTCTATCGGTTCCAGTTGTGGCACACAATGATGGCTGCGTGGTAATGTTATGGAGGATGATTCCCATAATAGTATCAGTGGGAGTCCATAGCAGATTCCAGGTGGAAGGTGGGATATGGTGGTGCCTGCATCGACTAGTCGCACATGGCCGAGCCATGTGTTGGATTTCAGGTCTATATGAGCAGACTAGGATGAATGGGGTTGGCATGCCCGCACACTTGGGGTGGTGAGGAACATGGCCATGCCACATGTTGGAGGATGCTAGAAAGCATGATGTGGGCCGAAGAGGTAGAACTGGGCCTCCATGTGGCCCAGTGGGCTCAATCAAAATGATCAATGGGCCGCATCACAGAAAACCCATTGTAGTGACCAAGAAGGATATGACCAATAGATCCAGTCGAACCAGGCCTAGTGGGATGGAATTGGTCAGGTCGTCCGAATCGGACTATCCTGGGTCAGGTCGCGTCATACTTGTCACGGTCCCAATTCGGACCCAGACCCAACTAGCCCCTTTTAACTAAAATCACCATAACTCTCAAACCACGTGTCTATTTGATGTTTTGTTTATGAAATTGGGAACCATGAGATGAGGCAATCCTCTTGGGATACTCAACATTATGTTTAGTAATATGTCTTATTGTCTCGTGTAGTATGTTCTATCAAAATGAAAACGCTATGGATGGAATATTGTGACTAGTTGTGGTAAATACATAGAGTTGTCCTATTGAAAAAAAATCAAGTTGGACTCCTGTGAAGTGGAATAGTTAGTCTCCTACTAAGACTTGGGGTTGGTCACCAATGAATATTCAATGTTTGTATCCTGTGAAGACATAGATTAGGACTTCTACTAGGGAAGAGAGCATGACTCTTTCAAGGGTGTGTAGTGGGCCATCCACAAGGCCCCTGAGTAGGTATCCTACAGAGACACATAGTAGGTCTCGTTCAAGGAATGTATCTCTTTGTGGATTTAAATATTCCTTGGGAAGAATTTTGCGCCTTAGGATTGGTTTTAACATTGAGACTCTTTGTCTTTGAGTGACTGGATTTCTCATGGAAACATCATGAAGTATCGAGAATACATGTTCTCTCTGATAATTTTAGTCGACCAATTATACATGATTACTATCAGATAGGTTGAAATGTGTGATACCCAGAATCAAGAAAGATACAATCGGGACCATATGGTTGGTAGTGGATATGAAAATGAATCTTGGAATCCATTATAAGTATACCTATATTTTCTTATTATATGTTATGTTGACACATACCTATGTAGAGTTGATTGTATCTTTATAGGGGTGTTTTCTTTGAGGTCTTTTACATTGTGTTTTAGGGTTCCCTATTGTGTATTGTTTTACTCAAACATTAATAGTTTTTGACTTCATGTGTCACGTCTTGTGAAGATGATCGATGCATTAACAGAGTCCTTGGTGGACTAGGGCTAGGTGGTGCATAGAGTAACCCAATGGATGAGGTGTGCTTCTACAGCTTCAAACAACTGTTTCTATACCTACCCTTTAGGTAGGATTTTATGTAGAGGATTACCAGATACTTGAACTAGTAATTTTCCTTTTTTTGGTCATGTAGTTTGGACCCAATTACCTTTAGTTTTATACTACTTTACCTTTTGTTTCTTTACATAGTGTTTTCAATTTCGAGTACATATGGCTTGCTGTTGTGTGAAATTTTACTGGTACATAGACAAATGACTCCCATAAGTTTGAGATATGACTACTATGTACTAGTTATAAGCCCCTTGCCTATAGAAGGATGGTTTGGGGTAGTCCCACACATGCCTCAGTGGATAGGGCATGATCGTAGTCATGAAATGTTCCCCATTATGATGCATCATGGAAGAATGCTATCAGTGGCATCTGTTCAACTTTAGGACTGGGATTTTGTGAGATTTATTTTGCACAATATATTTAATTTTGCCGAGTTTAGATTTTAGTATAGGGAAACCAGTGTAGGTGAGGGTGGCTGACATATCCATACACCAGGACTCTGATAACCTTATTTTTCTCTCGGTATTTGAGAAAAATGGTTGCATGGAAAATAAAGGTACATGCAGCATATTATATTGGGGTGTGGTTTACATGGATATATTGATCCAGCTCTAAATATATACTCATTGACCATAGACCATCTTATTTTATTAAAGGATTTCCCCATGTAGATATCCATATATCATTCCCATAAGTAATAACAAGGATGATCTACCAGGTTATGAGACGTTAGTGAAAGGAGTTTTACCAGAGATATCACATCTTGGTGGTGTACTATCCATACTACAAGCAGTAGAGAAGAACGTGCTTACCATAATACCTACGGATGGGGTGCGTTGTCTAAGAAAGGTTCATGAGTTTTAGTGATATATACCACTTAGGTTCTGAGTTGAGCCTGATCCACAAGAATATGAGAACTATATTGATTTTGTGACCCATGTTTTCTATCTAGTTCAGAATCCAACATATATTATTGTTGTCCTTATAGTGAGCCCTCTTCATGGCTTAGTAGGGTGATGGTGGTGTTCGCTTACCGAATATTAGGTTTAGTAGTATCATTCTAGGATAGTGTTTTAGATCTTTTTTATAAATAGATTTTCACCTTTTAATCTAAGGGATATACATGGTCTGGAGCATCTACAACTCAGGTAGGATGACATGTCAGTATCTGATTATTTATCGAGGTATCCCAACCATTCCAGGAACTCATTGGGTATGATACAGTAATAGTTCTCCAGGTATTGGACCATCGAGCAAGGTCATCATATGGACACCCAATCCATCATTACCCCTCTATACATTCCTATATTTTTTTGGATGCTACAATGAACCATTTTCGTAGAGAGTTACTTGTTTGGCAAGATACATCCAATTATAGTTAGCTATGGGAATGTAAGAGTTGAGACCTCTATAGAAATAAGCTGAATCAATTCATAGTGACATTTATATGAGATAAATTTATAGAGGAGTTCTCATGATCTGAGATCATCATCTCAGGGTTCCCAGGGTGGGTCCAGTTAGTCTTGCGAGAGGAACAGATTTTAATGTGACAGTTGGGAAAACATCCCTTGAGATTGTCCAACCCATCATAATACTGATAGAGATAAGGTGGATGGGGGCATCGATGAAGACATAGTTATAGGAGAAGGTGGGATCACATGGTGGCAGATATGAAATAAGATCTTGGAGAGTAGTAGGATGTGGTAACCATTTTTACATGTTACCACCACCACCCCTGGCATTTCACACCAGGCTTAGGGAGCTAGAGAATGTGGGTGGGGATATCTTCCTCCTATAAAGTAATAAAAAATCGGGTATTCATGAATTATTAATGGTAATATCTATGATTATTCTTACTTAGATTTCTTATTGATATACCTAGATACTAATAATTCTTTTCTCACAATGATTCTTGTTCCACACATGGATATTTTGTTTGAACTTTTCACTCGACCTTCACACCTGGATACTCATACCAGTGGAGACCCAATGATCATTCACTACTACTGTCATTATAGAATTACTCTTAGATGTGAGAGTTTTGGTTGGGACCTTTTGGTATTAGTGTTGGGGGAATACATCGTCTTTCTTAGTCAGGACTAGTTGTCGATAGTTCATTCTCAGATTTACTATTTTAGGTTAAGAGTGGTGTTTTTCCATAATGATGGAACTAGGGTTTCTCTTATTGGTGAAAAGAGAACCCATGTAGCACATGATGGGCTCATGGATAAGAAGGTGAGTCCAAATTACTCATTAGTTGGCTAGATTGACCCTTAGTGTATTAGATGTATTGAATCCTCTATTTTTATAGTATTGTGGAGTTGTATTGGATCCTAAAATATTGAGGCAGTGCTTACCTGGGAGTCACCCAAGACTGTTATCGTGGTGCGATGTTTTCTTGGTTTTTTTGGAAGTTATCCTAAGTTTTTACCCAACATCCTTATTGTCGAATCAACCATTACAACTCTTAAATCATTGGGGAACTATATTGTGTGTATAAAAAAAGATGTAGGAGTGTATTCTGATGTTGATATAGTGGTGGTGGAATGAGTTCTTCTTAGACAATTATGTTGATATTATATATACATCTAGGAAGGGTAACATGTTGTAATAATCTTCCAGTAAGAGATCTAGTTCACCGTTGTGGAACATGGCTTCATAGAAGTTTTCATTATTAATATTATACTTTATGGACATATATTGAGCCTCTTACCTTCAGTTGATGGTTGTTAACCCTCCAATATTACTGAGAGTCATGGAGGCACAACATGGGAAACCTGAATATGAGACCCTACCGGCTCTTATGTCCATAGTGCATGCTCTTGATATATATTATAAGGTTGGGGAGCTCATTGTTATTTTCATAGGAAACATTGTAGTACCAATGATAGTGTGTTAGAAGGTTATGAGGGAGTTTTATAGACACTATTTTTTCTTGAATATTCACATATTCAAAATATGTAATAAGACCTTCAACATCAGTTTTTGTGACCATTATGATGAAAGGAGTTTCAGAGTTTGATTCTGGGTTCTTACTTGTATGCAAGTGAAGGAAAAGCACTGAGTTTCAGGGCTATGGATCAACCTCTTGAGCTGCCATAGTGTATGTGGGATGGGATATTGATTGTCTTCATGAATGGTTTTCCATGTACATCTAGGGGAGACAATTCCATTTGGGAGATTATTGACCGACTCACCATGTTATCCACATGCTAGCTACTTGAGAGTATATTTTGGTAGAGAGATTGGGATGCCTCTATGTATAGGATATAGTTAAACTCCATGAAGATCATTTGATGTAATTTTTAGAACATTATTTTATATTTACATCCTAGTTGTGGAAGGTATTTCAAGATGTAATTGTGACTCAATTATGATTGAGAACAGTTTTTCACATTTAGACAGATCACCAGACTAAGAAGACCAATCAGATTCTAGGCATCATGCTATGGGCATTAATTTTACACTTTGGCAATAGTTGTGGGGATCATTCATCGATGATCGATTCTTTTAGAGTGTGTTCAATGGGGGTATATAAATCATTGTTAAAGAACTTAGAGTAGGAGGATTAGATTCATTCTTAGTTTCCATTGTTCTGTCATTTAGGTGCATAAATACCTAATATTGGGAGAATATAACATCCCCTAATTTCAATGTATTATTAATAGAAATTACATGGTTTAATTTTCAAGGAATATATTGAGAAGGAATTTGATTCTGAGGCTCGATATTACTAGAAAAATTGTTTGAAATGTATTAATGATTTTATAGCATGTGCCTCCACTTTTCATGAAAAAGTAAAACAACCCATTAATGATTTTTGAATCAGATATTCAAGGTCACTGTTGAGTTTAGAGTAAGAGATTTACACTAGGTGTGGCATTACTATCTTCTGTGTGGGTCATCTGTAGAAAATGTTCAAAAGTATGAAACCGAAAATAAAATTTGTTTTTAAAAAGATTATTTAATGAATAAAATTTTATTATTAATAATATATTGATCAGAAATCAGGTGTAGTATCACAACCCTATAACTCTTCTAGATACATCGTGAATTAGCTCCCTCAAACAAACTGTGATTGATCATGGATCGATGACTAACCAAAAATCGATTTAAAGGAACATCTCCAATGATAACGACACTTCAATCCTTCCCAGTGTTCGGACCGAATAGATGTTGAGATATTGTTCCATTGGGTTTTCCTCATTTTTGATTTTCACGATGAACACACTTCAATCTATGAACAGAATAATACTTGCATTCATTGTAATCGGTTTGATTATAATTGCGGGGATTATTTTGAGTTTTTTCATTATTTCCTCTTCATTTAACATTATAAAAGAAATGGATAGAGGATGAAATTAGAAAAATATGAGGTTCTCCACTTAGTATGTTCTGTGTTCTTTTCCATCCACCTATTCTTCACATTCTTTGTCATTCAACCCCTACTATCACAGCTCGTCTTTTCAAGAGGCTCCAAACATGATCATAAACCCTTGTTCAGAGGAAAAATGATTGTAGAGGCTAGTTTATGGTAGATCAAGACATGGAAAACCCAAATCTACCAATGTATCAATTTTAAAGAAGCACAGGTGGCTAGGTGGTGTGTGCAAGGGACCACCATCATGGCAGTCTGGCAAGGTGAGGTAGCGTCGTCGACATCCATTACGACATCGATTGGAGGTGACGACATAAAGTGTTGCATAGTGAGACATTTGGAACATAGTGAATTGGTAAAATAGATGAGGAATGGATTTATGATCTAATGAAAACCACGTGAAATGCAGCATGTGAATGTGTGGGTTTGGTTGGGTCATCCTAGGTGGAGCAGGCCAAGTCAGCCCAGTAGACCAGGTTGTATCTGGGTCGGACCTCAAGTTGACCATGGGTATTCTAATTGTTCATCATGGATGGTTGACCACCAAGGCAGCTCGAGCCACTATAAAATGATCTACCATGGGGTGGAACAACCATGATGTTCATTCCACAGATGGTAGATGACCCATGCCCCAGACATATTTTCAGGTGGTTTCTTCAATTTTCTCTATATCTAAAAGTCTACATCCATTTGTTGAGAAATTTATGGTGTTGGTAACATGACATTGAGATGGTCCCTTTTGAGATAATTTTGTGTGTTTTTAGTTAGGAACCATATAGTGTTAGATAGTGACATTAGTTTTTTCCAAGAGAGTTCAATACGACATTACACCCACATTACTTGATTGTATTTCCCTTTAGAGGATAATTACCAAATAGAGGTATGGTATCTTTTGTGGGACTAGATTGATCCTCTATCTTTTTTTTTGAGTTTTTTGGATTTTTTTATCCTTTGAGTGAATGGATTAGGTCCTCCATCTAGTAAGAATATTTGATAGGGTTAGTGGTATACCCCAATGCTTCTAGGTAGGATCCCCTATGTTTCTGATTAATGAATATTGGTTGTGTTGTATTCCTAGAGGTGTTGGGATGTATCCTCTCTCTTTATATCATAATATTCTCTTGAAAATGAGTTATCTTGGAGGGGGGGTGGCAAATGGGATATACCTATTTCTGAGTTTCTGATGAAATAATGTCTCGTGGTGTGAGTTATCTCGATACATGCATGATTTGAACAAATTTTACGACTGGTAATTGGTTGTGACTTACCTCTAGTATGTGTGTAATGGATTGAGTATATCTAGTTACTCTTTTTATATGTATTATAGACATATACCTTTGTAGATTTGATTGTAAAATAATGTTTGGTTCTCTTTTATGGTATTTGTTTCGTATTGAATTGTTGTATTACATTGTGGTATTCTTATATACTATTGTTCTATGGTATTTTTTTGATAATCCAACATGGTATTCATGTGTTTTATTCCTGAGTGGTACTCCAATTTGGTATTCCCTTGAGGTATTCCTATAAAGAATTTATTCATGTAATTCAATTGTGGAATTACTTTGTGGAATTATTTTTGGGATTTTCATATTAGAGTTCATTTATGGTATTCCATTTTAGAATTAGTTAGTAGATTTTATTTGTGTTATTCCTTTGTGATTTCTTGGTGTCCTACTAAATAATGTTTTATTCACTAGATTTTCCAACATGTGTCATCTCTTGTGTAGATAATTGACCTCTCGATAGAGTTCTATGAAGGCCAAGACCAGGCGGTGCTTTGCGAGAGAAGACAGACTGAGGCGTGTTCCTCTAGATTTTTAGATAGTAGTCCAATTTTTCTTTTTTCATTAATGTTTGACTTCTAGTAATAGAACCTTTTTATTGGGCTTGTATTGGACATTTTTACCTTCCAGTACATTCAGTATTGAATTCTAGTTATGGGATATAGTGGATCGTTTTTAGTGTTCATGTTGTGTTTTTATGTTTAATAATTTTTGGCTTGGTGATGTGTGTGTGTGTTTGTGTTTATAGGTACATAGGAAATTGCTTCCAATTTGTAGGATATTCCTACTCAGGGCAAGGCCCTAGCCCCTTCCATTTTAGAGGTGGCCATGAGGTAGTCATGGCCTAGGTCCCTATGGGTTGGTTCATGATAGAGCTCTATGTTCACAACATAGAAAATATTTTGGGACGTTGTAAATATTTTTTCCATTACTCAGTAAAAGGATAAGATAACTTAAATTATTATAATTTTTCTTTTTATTCACCTCATTCATAGTTGAATGTTTTGGTGATGGCCAATGGTCACACATATACTTATCTAGTCATGTCATATTTAACATTATTATTTTTCTTATTAGTCTTGCGTTATATGTTTCATGTATATGTATTCCATTAATCTACATTATAATTTGATGTTTAATCATTTTTACAATAATCATCTCAATCATTTACATACCTAAACATATGGTGGTCCATTCATGGAATCTTTTCTAGTTGACATGAGTTGGTTTTTTACAAATCTGTATCAAAGGTAACACCAAACAAGAATAATAGTTGACTCATCCAGGGTATGTTTTGGTCATTTAGAATACTATAGTTTTGAACATCAGAAATCATGTAGTAAGGGAAATGTGGCCTAGATTTATTAAATAAATTTCTAAATTCATGATACCATGGGTGGTCGTATATTTTTTCTAATAATGGGAGTTTTACGATTAATTAGTTTGAATGGATATGATATGTGGAGTATTTAAATGGACATGTTCCATTATTTTTCCATTATTTTTTTCAGCAACACATGGCTGATTTAAATTCATGATATTTTAATGAATTGATAAGGACACTATATTTTTCCATATTATGATGGAATATTCTTGTAATTGGTTGGTTTCTGTGTAGTTATTATTACATATTTCCTCCTAGAAGATAAAATTTAAATTCTAGTGTGTAAGATATGAAATAGGTTTTTCCTTTGAGTCCTATGGTGGAATCTTCATTTGTATATGTTTTAATGATCACTATTAACACTATTTGTCGTGAATGTTTTAGGATCCATGGATGAGAAGTGGATCACTATAAAGAATTTACATTGCATAATAAACTTTTCTTCCAATGTGACAAAGGTCCCTAGGAATAAGAATAATATATTAAGAGGATTGAAAGGAAAATCAATTTTATATAGGGTCATATGAATTCATAGGTGGTATTTCTATATAGATTATTAAGGAAGCATGAAAAATATTGTTGGACTATATTTTTCATGATAAATTTCAAGATATAATCACCTGTGTATCTTTCATGATAATATTAAACAATATGTTTTATCCCAAGACATTATGAGGGTAAATTCCCAATATGATTTTAGCATATATCAAATAGAGTATGTCATTATATATTATTCCTCCCATTATGATGTGTTGGGTTATTTTTATCTAGAGAAATTCACTATTTATTTATTAACGGAATATTGGTTTTAGTTGGGGATGAGATGTAATATTTGTTCTATGATTATTGTCATGTTCATTCCATCCTCAGCTGAGGTATTCTATAGAAACACTACATTTTACTGCTTAACATATTACATAATTTTAATTATAAAAAATATAAAATAATTACCTGATTAGGATCAAAAGGTTTAGTGTCTTTGGAAAATTGATATCATACATAACATATAAAAAATAAAACATAAACATTTATTTAATTCCCCCATCTCTCTCATATTATTATAATTTGAGTTATCCTTAGTACAAGTAGTCACCTGAGGATTTATATCAAAGAAATGGGTTGGACAAAATAATAGTAATAGGATGAACCAATATAACATGTGGTGAGCATAAGAATTATTATCATAACATTAAAATATGATCATAATCCTAAGATAAATCATTAGGAAAGGCATATAATGTAGAAGTGTAAAAAAAATAAAACATCATGTCTTATTTTTCAACTACCACACAATATTGTGAAAACATATAACATATTTTTCATCATTATTTCACATTCCTCATGATATATATCACTATATCTAATGGTTTAGAGTTCTATATAAGTCTAGTTTCACCTATCACATCATAATATTTACATTATCATGCATTACACATATATATTATATCAATATTCGAAATAAAATATCCCGTGTAAAATAATGGGTTTTTTTCATAATTAAATAATTAATAAAAATTTGGATCCTGGTAAAAATGTGGAATACCATTCATGATATTAGAACCATAAATATTGAGTTAAGAAGAAACATTCGGAAGAAGTAAAAGGTTTGGTTTTTTTGAAATGATCATTCTTTTGGAAAACACGGTTTTTGTAATAACCTCAAGTTTAAAAGATATATATCCGACAAAAGTTAAGATAATGATGAAGAAATGATCATTATGTAATTAACATACAGAAAATCAGGTGATAGATGTAAACCCCAAAGAAGGAGATTTGGGTTCGAGAATTCCCCTTACCTAGTGTCTGAAATGTTTTTTCATGTTAATATCCTATAAAATCATAATAGGTTGATTAATTGCAAATTCAAAACCTTTTTTAAAATAAATTTAATCTTTATTGTTTTATAATGTTCATTAATGGTCCTTTAGATTAGATATAGGGATTACTTTCACCATTGAGAAGTGTCCATTTTATTATTTTTCATGATCGGTTCACTAATATACATGAATGGAAGTACGTGTAAAATGAGGATAAATGTCCATAATTGGTATTTTATGTCATTAATGATCTTAAAAAAGATTAGGTGATATTATAAATAATTAGTTTATATATTGTGAGAATGAATCATTAGATAAAAGTTAATTATGATCGATTTAGGTTAATTTTTTGGTATTTTTCCATCCCAACATATTTATTTTGTATTAGCATTCAGTATTATGCATATATTCTAGTTATATACAGAATTTTGGTGTTTAACTTATATTTTAAAATATTTTCAACAATTTTAATGGTTTTATTAAAATCTTATAAAGGGTTAATGGAAAATGAAAGGGTAATTCCCACAATGTCGGTAAATCGGAACATCACGAGTGATTATATAATTTTTTAAAATAAAAGAGAGATATATAAGATTTTAATGATAAAAATTATATAATAATTAATGAATTTAATTAAATAAAATTTTTTGGAGTTATCATTCCATTTGTAAAATATATGGTGAGGATAAAAGAATATGTGATATGATATAGAAATGAAATTAAATGAAAAAGGAAGACGATTTCACATCTTAGATTTATCCACCTCGAGAACAACCATAGGGAATAGTTTTGGACTTTCGGTGAGACAATGAGCTCAAGGAAGTTGTGAAGGGGAAGGGTAAGAGTATCTAGATGAATTTGGGAAAGGCTCAAATATTTATATGTATGAGGAAAAGAGATGGTGATGGGTGGTAATTATCATGGATGAGAGGGATGTTTTCACATTATTTTTGTCATTGGTTCATTATTTTGGATAAAGGATATGAGTATACATAGAATTATCCCACGAATTAATAAAATAATGTATGAATATTAGAAATTAAGGTTCTTAAATTATATATTATTCAATTAATAATGTATTTAAAATATAATGTATATAAACTGTAAATTACCATAATTCACTATTCAAAAAAATCATCTATTTTAGTAAAATCCCAAATAATCACAATAACCATTTTTTATATGTATAATTAAAAAATGAAATAAATTTAATGAAAATTATTTTCTAAATATGTGAAATTTATAATTTAATTAACATAACAATTTTCATGAAATTTAGAGATTTTAAAATTATAATTCATTTGATAACACATTCAAATATTACTTAAGGTCTCATAAAATTATCCTAATATTATAAGACATCATATTATTAATTTATTGATACATTTTATGAATATAAATATAAATATAAATTATTAACATATTTATACAATTTAAATTAAATAATTACGACTTACCAAAATTCCGAACATAATTAATTTTTTTAAATAATTTATTTACTTATATTATGATATAATTATGCCATCATTCATTTAAAAGATGAATAAATTTTATTGACAATTTCACAGGTGAGGTTAGAATTAATTTGGTTGGTTTACAATTCCTAAGGTTAATATTATTATTCCTTTGGTCATGTTACTATTTCATCAGCATTGGTTCCTTAACATCAATAAACACTTCTTATTTCATTAATTATTCATTTATGAATATTTTATTATGGTATCTGGGTGATTTTATGAGATTTATAATATATGACATGTTTATAAGAAGGGATAAATTTAATTGATAAATGTTTGGGTCATTACATATTCAAAAATGAGGCCATGTAAGGGGATGATATAGTGGAAAAACTTGTTTGAGAGGAACATCAGTTGGTACATTCATTATTCAAGCTGTACCTTCTACAATTAAATAGAGGTGCACAGCTAGCCATTTTTGGTCAAGACCAATTTCATGTTCTTCCTAATGTCAACAGTATGTTATTTTCTATTATACTGGATGGATTGGTCATAAAAATAATAAATATATGGAGTCCCCTGGACTTCTCATCATTTTTTACAACTGGACTGGTAGAATATTGTTTGTGATATTACATCCCAATTTAGTTTGTTTTGATCAACTCACTCCATGGTTTCACATGTTCAGACCAATTCTTCCAAGAGTGGTGAATCATATCATCATGATTAGGGGGAATTTTATTGGATAATAAATAATATGGATGATATGATTCCTAAAATAATTATGTGGTGGAGTATTCACTAGGGGTTCTTATGTAGCACTAGATTTAGTTAGAGATATGTTGTTCATCTCAACTTTTATGGTTCTTTCATTCATTGATTCAAGTTCTACTCAAAATTTTATATCATCAATTACGTTAGAATATTTAAAATTTAATTTTGATCTTAGTTATTTCTTTTTGGATAAATCCAAACATCTCTTAAATTGGTTTATACATTTCTACAACAGTCCTGTATTTGGGTGGCCCTTGTAGAAGATTATATGGAGAATTAAATCATGGACTTTGGTATTTATAAATTCATCCAAAATATTTTCATGGATTTTTTTATAACATTTAGGTACAATATTTATTTTTAACAACACCATTCAGAGTTCCTATTTTATATGGAAGCACTCATGTCATTTTGGGTTAGTGGGATTCTATGAATGGAAGAGAGGGTCATGTTTTTTCATAATTAGGGTTGATCTCATTCTAGTTGTCAGAATAATTCAAAGAATCCATTCATCAATTTTTATTATTCACTTCTTAAGGTGTTGTGTGTGTACGTTAAGGTATTTAATGAGGTATTTTCATGATTACAACTATAGAGAGATGTTGATTTTACCATATACAGAATACTTGGTATGATGCAGATTTCAAATCTATATTTTCAAATGGAGCTATTTGAGTCGGTAGAACTTGTGTTCCATCTTTAAAATAATTGGGATAAGGGTTTTATCTATATAATCATCTCACAATGGGATATTCCTATAATATATTATATAAATTCATATGGGAGTGTTGTAATTTTTATTGATTATCAAATCATATATTACTTGATCATCATATGAAAATGTATCGTTCATAGGATTTATGATCTATTAGAAAATATTTTAGTGTGTCACTAGTTTTCAAAGATTTAACATTGGTTGTGGTACAACTAATTGATATTCCTATAATAGGATAGCCCTAATATATTCCTTAGGAGCAAGTATGGGAATTTTGAGATTCCAGTTTTTCCAATCGGTTTTCCTTATTCTCATGTGGCATTTATGGAATTGATGTACCTAATATTTCCTCAATTCATGGAATATTGAATTTTTTTATTCACGGATGATATTTTAGTTCAATTAAATTCAATGGGGGTCCGCATCAATAGTTTATATATCATTCTTATAACATTCAGGGAACATCGTCTTAATTGGAATCATTCCAAATGGGTGTTTTGAATTAAATAAGTAATGTTTATAGGGAATTTTATATTTGATTAGTGCGTCTTAGTGGATCTGAAAATGGTATATATATTTATGTACTAATATATGCCTAGAAATTTCATTATCTAAATATATTTTGTGATGATTATTTATTTAGTGAGTTTAAAAATTAAATATCCACACATGTATCTCTCATGAAAACATTAACCTACAAAAGTAATATTATTTTAGTGGAATGAAAATTTTCAGAGATCTTTTGAGGAACAAAATGGTAAATTTACTTTAGCTCCAATTTTGATTCTTTCTGAACCTGGTTTATGTTATTATATTATCGACGATGAATTTGAACTGGGATTCAGGTGAGTCTTGATTCATAGGAGGAAAATGGTACCACACATCTCTTTATAGTTATACCATCAAGATATGAACTATTTTATATATGATCATTCATTTAAATATATTATACATGTAATCAAAATATGTATTCAACACCTCTCTTGGGAGTGGGTTATTATATATTCTAATCATAAGATCCTAATGTATAGTTTTAATTTGACGGATCTGAATATGTGATAGAGAAATGAGAGGGAGTATTATAAAATATTTTTTTTAATATTTATTACACTATAATAAAAAGTAGTGTTATTACCAATTCCCTAGGAATGAATTTACTAATCCAATAAGTGATTGAATCAGTACAAGAGTGGTCTAGGATAAGTTTATTTACAATGATCCTCTTCAGATGTAAGAATATTTTGGGAAGGTATGATTGGAATTGATCATGGATGAATCATTGAATGATTATTTGTTTTTAATTTAATATATATATGACCACAAGATCTAGAGATATAGAAAAAACCATTCTTATTGGGAGAAAATAGTTGATTTAATTTAGTATCGTTATTTCATTTCATGTTATTAATATATTTAGTTGTTACTTATTAACTTTTAAAGGAGTTAATAGATACTGGACACCATTCTTGTGGGTCTATGCACCATAATAATACCATAATGTATCATTTTTTCAGATATTAGTATTGGTGTGTGGGGATGAGATTGTAGGTTGTTAATTATATTTCATGATGTATTTATTTTTAGTTCATTAATGTAGAGATCCAGATACCTTGTAGATTATTAAATCCCTTACCTATTCTGGTGTTGAAATAGTATGACATTTCTAATTATTTCAAAATATTCATACCATAGACTCATAGTGGGAATGATGTGATTGGTGTAATCATTGATAAATTTATGAAATAGGTGAATTTCCCCCCTAACATGGAAATGCTGAATGTGTAGAAATATGATGCATTTTAGGTACAATATATTATGAGACATTATGGGGTTCCCCCAATGATTGTTTCTAATAGATACTTGAGGTTTTCACCTAGGTTTTAGAAATTAATTTATGAGGTTATTAGTTCCTATTATAAATTGAGCAGGAAATATCATCCATATATGGATAGAAAAATATATTGGTATGACATGGTTCATGAGGATTTCATCTACACTTATGTTCTTGAGAATGAGGGTTATTGGGAAAAGGATTTTCCTTTAGTTGAGTTTTCCTATACCAATAATTATCAGTGTTGATCAAAATGGCACCTCGTGATCATTTTATTGGTTTCCATCTAGATATCCTTTATTATTAATATATTTGATAGATTATTCCATTTTTTGGAGGATTAATTTTTTATAGATGAAGGAAACTATGAAATTGATTCTTAAGGGGATATATAGATGAAATATTCTTAAGATATCATTTTTGAATTGTCATTTTAGGCTATTGGAGCTTGTGGTTGCTAATTGGGCCATTCCCAAAGATTCATCTCTCATGGTACATCGTCGGTTGGGTATACATGGTACATCAACATCAAGGGTTGTTAGAACCTTTGAGATCTTTCAACGATAAGAAAACCTAGATGATCATGTGGAGGATCTAATTTATGTGTGGTCTAGCACACCCTCTGTTTGCAATGGTATCTCTTTCATTTTGTTTTAGTGTTCCTGCGAGTTCCACGTGAATTAAGACCCACATACCACAGCGTATGGGGTATGTTATCTAGTTATCCCGATTACATGTCTAAATCCCTCAGTCCATCACTTTCTATGAAATTTTGTGGGTCATTATTTATGTTTATATAGTAGAACACGTGAAGTTTGTCAAACTATTTCTCCCATAATCTTGACTGATGTTGATGTTTCTTGAAATCCTATTGAGTATTTTTGGTTGGAAATCGACAATGAATTTCATTATAAGAACCCTATTTACTTTGAGTAGTGGGTCGATTACTATTCTTTAGAAAAATAAAGGTCATCTGATAAAAGAGTGTATGTGAAAAACCCTGAAAAATTATCAAAAGACCAATCAGGAGGGGTTAGGTACTAGTGAGAGTGATTGATATTTTGTTCTTGATGCTGTAAGGATGGAATTAAATGTGGGTGACTCCCTAGATTAATCATATATGAATTCATTAGGACAACTAATATAGAGTGAACTTGTAAAAGAGGTTTCCATTAAGAAAGGGTTATGTCCAAGAGATAGGAATACAATAGTTATGGATGGGTTTAGAATGTTGAAACAAGATACGTTTCTTTTATATGTTAATTTTGTGTTCGGGTCCGGGGGTTGAAGGGATTGGGGGGATTAGGTCCTCCTCTTTCACCCAAGGAAACATTAAATGTAGAGTTTATTAGAGCTACTAAAGGGGTAAATCACATGGAGGGGTTACAAAGAATAGGGAACAATGGTCCTACCCTCAAACCATATAATAAAGAGGGTATTAATTTGAAAATAGAAAAATATTCAACAGAATACATGATCTTGAGAACCATGGTTTTAAGGGGCACTGATAATGTAGATATAGGGTTCAGTTCAATTATGTCGTGACCAAAAAAATAGGGTATCCACTTTCGAATGATTAGATATTGAATGGTTGGACTCCGATCAACCTAAACCATCCTACACCGAGGATTAATTTTTTAGACCATGCATCAATGAGATAGAGAAACATGTTGGTAATTATATAATCTTCTCAAATGAAAAGGAGGAGAGAGTTCATGGTAGATTGTACCATAATCATAGAGAAAGAAGGGAAGGAATGATTATAAGGACTCAAGAAGTATCAACCTTCACCAGACACGTAAATCAAAAGGATTGATATACTATTTATACCAAACTAAACCAATGGAGAAGATGTACATTGCAAAATCATGGTTTAAGGAGAAGGAATTTGAACAGAATGAGGAATGATTTTAGATGGTGAATTTGTCCCTATAATGTTGAAACCAATTCACTGATAGTTCTTTCACATTAGCATATGAAGCTGTAGAATAAAATAAGTCCCTTGATTCCTCGGTGGTGGTCATTACCAATGAGAACTCCACAATTTATGTTAATCTATAGAATTATGTCCAACATTGGGAGGAATGGAAAGAGTTTTCTACTAATATCCAGACCAGATAGCTTCTTCATCACCCATAGGACGAAATTTTGGAGGAATCATGGTCAATTAATTTTTCACATGTGGAGGCTGTCAAGATGGTTGTGAATCTATAATATATCAATAATAAAAAGGAGTATATGGAATGAATTATCAAGAAAGACCGTATTCTAGTAATAGGTTTCAATGTAGGGAAATAAAAAATGGAACAATAAATTTAAAAATGGACAGGAAGGATTTTTTGATCGAAGACCTTGTCATGGATGATTTAGACATAGATGTAAATAATTTAATATTGAAATAATCGATGGATATTGTGTTGATTAGGTATAATCTAGTTTTTAATGGTTCATTCATTTCATATTGTATTTTATGCTTTCGCTTATGTATAATTTGTGATATCACCTTTCCCCATAAAAGTTCATGGAAAATAAAAAGATAATTTTTTTGTCAAAATGATTCAACTGGGCTATGTACTATCAAAGTTAATAATTTTCATCCAATTGATAGTGTTATAAAGTGTTGATAAGGTAGTAGACTACATCAATATTGGAGATTCTAGGATATTCATTAATTTATAAGGACATAATAATTTTATGGTGGGGACATTGCAACATCATGTTACCCTCTACAAGGTATGCATTGATTCTTATATTGGTTACTCTTTTATTGGTGTATTCCGAAATTCTAGGGGGTGATGAGACTTTTCTATGGATAATGACCCATCATTGTGGGCTGTAAATCTATGAGAATTTATGGTATCATAGTTTTAATGAGTAAATGGATTTATAGGGTTTTTTGTGAGTTTGAAGATCCTTAAGAATTAGAGTAGTTAATTTTTCCAAAAACTATACACAATACTACATTCTAGATATATCACGCTATGAATGGGATACACAACATTAACCTGTTATAGAGTTGATTTCACGTGGCTTCTTCATTGACATAAATTATAGAAGCTGTGAAACCATAAAATGACATGAATGGGTCAATTGAGATTTAAATTATCTTTAAGAGATGACTTTTTTGGAAAACAAATTAAATTCATAGAAATCATGTCCAGAAATGGGTTGAAACTGGAGGAAAGACCCCTTTTTTGATATCTAGTGTCTGTAAATCCATATATGTCATTAGGTTTTCTTTATGAAATTTTCGGTCATCTCTATCCTTTTGGGTACCCTAAATTAGGTTTTGACTCTCGTGGTGGTTGTGCCACCTATATATGTATGTGGTCTTCCTACATCTTTATTGGAATTGGTCATGAAAGAGGATTTGGATTTATTTATGATAATTATTATGATATTTTGGTGTTTTCTATTAATTATTTTAATTTTACTTCCATTCCATTTATTTTTATGGAATATATTTGGTTTCTATTCATCATTTTTAAAGTTGCGCTAGTCTCATTCATTATTAGGGTTGGTTTATAGGTGAAATTCAATTTAATTCATAAATTGATATATGTTATTTTAAATAATTTTTGGTAATTAATTTACCATATATTTTTAAGATATTAATGAATTTTTTGTAGGGATATAAAATTTTTATGGTATTTCGATTTAAAAATGATTTCAGTTAATATGAAACAGTTTTATTAAATGAGATCATGGATTTTAAAATGGTGTGGACAATAATAGAAAAATATGATACATGGGCATATAGGGAAACAAAAATCAGACACTTGTGTGTCTAACAACACTATATTTTTTTCAATATCAACTGAATGTGGCAGTAATTGATATTGTTTTAAACCATGAAATTCTTAGTTTAAGATTCTACTATTTCTAGTACATATTTTTATATGAAATAAACAAAATGGTGTGCTTTTTTCATTTACACATTTTCTATCACCTGATTTCTTATTTCCGAAAATTTTTCCCACATTACTATAATATAGTTAAAACATGGTTGGTTTTGAATATTCTTATATGATGTTTTTTGATAATTTTCATTTTCTTAGATTTGGTGAATACGTAATTAATTTCTAAATAATTAAAGAATGTTTTCATAATAACATCATTTAAGAAAATTTATTAAAAGATATACACTTAATTCTATTAATTGTGGATTATTATTATTAAATATTATTTATATTATTTGGTGGTATCATATTGGTTGTTGTTACCATAACCTACTCTTTCATTTGGATGTTATAGAACATGTGTTTTAAGACCCATGAAATGGGAAGGCAGTCACGTCTCATGTCATGATATATTTTCATTCATCTCTATTATAGTGGGATGGTATCAGGGCGATGGATGGTAACCTGGATATTGTTTTATTTTGGTATACTTTACAAAAATGATATTATATGTTTTTGTTGACTTTTATGTCTAATGTATATATATTCCTTTCTTCTTCATTGTACTTTTCATTTTCCTTAGTTATGCACAAGTAATTTGGTTCTTTTCTATATTTCATCTTGTGGTAGACCATTCTAGGTAGATTTTCGAATTTTCCTAATATTTTTAATTACACACCTAACATCTATCAACACACATAAAATATAATCAACATAGGGCTACTTTTGTATCTTATTTCTTGATAACATTGCCTCTTCATGTTTTTATGGAATATAATAAAGAAAAAATAAGAAAAAAATATTTACTGATTAATAAAAAAATTAATCCAATGCTTCATTAATAAACATATCATACTTAAATAACTATCAGGGACATTAATCCACTACTCCACTACAAGACTAAAGACTCCCCTTATATATTTCTATTCCCAAATGGTGTAACTTGTGATCCTTCTTCCTCTAAGTCTCAACATCCATCAATAGTTCATCCATATTATTTTCAACTTAAGAATCCTTTTACAACTCATTATCCAAAAACCAGACACAAATAAACACCACCATAAATATTATTAAAAAATAAAAAAACTATTTTTATGGGATATATAAAATTTAATTTAGTATAATTTAATTTAATATAATTTACTTTCTATGAATCACACAAATTAAAAAAAGTCATGATACTTGTACCACAACATGGCCTCTTCCATGTATGTAGCTATATAATACCAAACATGTTTTATAATCAGTGGCACTCCATCCAATGACATGGTTCATAAATCTTTTCTGTTCTATCCTTTCTCACTTTCTACATAACATGTAATATTCATTAGATATTATTTCCCTTCCAAATTATTATAGTGCCCTCAGATGCCAAATTTTAAACACCATCACATATTTCACCCCTAGAAATAATTACACTCTATCATGAACCACCCCAAATGGTACTATTTATATTCAATTAGTTAATATGAGTGACCCCCAAATACCACCATCAATTGCTCACAGGTAGGAAAAAAATTTAATAAAGGTATAAATACACATATATGGGAATCATTAAACACTTAAATACAAAAAATAAATACTATAAACTATAATAAACACTATTTAATATGAAAGTGAAATAATAAAAAATTTATCCCTGTAATTACATATATATATATAATCTATAAAAAACAAATACCTAAAAAAATGATGAAGCTCCAAAAAATAAAAATAAACTAAATTGGAATGAAATATATTGAAAAATATATAAAAGACTCTAAAAATCCATAAAAATGGTTATGTGTTGAATGTGAAGATCATGAATGTATAGTTAGTAGAATAAATAATAAAACCTATGATACTAATATAGGAGAATCAGATTAATGCCTTAGTAAATGAACTAAAAAGGAATTTCAAACTTAAACTCGGTCAATAAAATGAAATCCATAACAAGGATTTCTCTCCCAAAAATTCATAAATGATTAGTACTATTATTGGAAAATAATGTATCTTCAATGGTACCTCATAACCACTCCCCCTCGGATATACTCACTATCATGCGTGAATTAAAATTAACACAGGGATCCAATCCACATAGTATTTCTCTATAACATCACCAAAACAAAATTATTACTCCAACAACATATCCACACCTACATACTACATAACCCAACCATACCATAAAATAAAAACTTCTATAGAGCATAAAATCGCATCAAAACCGCCACATTATATTGTAACATCAACATTATGTATATTATCATTACCCCCTATTCCTAAAATATATTTCCATCATGTATCATGTCACATTCCCTATCACATTTTCATCATTATATCACATCAATGAACTATAACATCATTCCATTACTACCCATATAACATTAACGAATACCATTATGGATGATAATGTGTCTATATGTGAGGGTAGGGATTATGGTGTAGTCAACCATCTATCCCCTTCCTAACATAGATATCGATTATAATTCCTAAAACCAGGAAACATATATGCTAATAATTTAGGTTATCTGAATCATGTGTTGGGGTGTACGAAATAATTAGAGAATATGATTAAATAAACTACCATGTATCACATTAACAACAATATATCAACAACCTAACACTGACATATTATATGATATTATTAAAAACAACACCAAAAAAAAAGAATAACAAAAAAGGAAAAAAATTCTAATGTAAAAAACAAATTTTTTGTTATATATTTTTAATTTTACCAAGAACATTATGGTAGTGTATACACATTTAATGTCAAATGATTCATTTTACCACATGTTTATATTAAATTCATTCACCATACTATATTCATATTTTTTTTTCTTAAATACAAATATATTATTAAAATAGCCCAATTACAGAAAATATTTTATCCATTTGACTATGTAATAATTTCATATTCTAAATATCCCATTAATAAATTTTATTTTGGTTTAGGTTTTTATTCATTTATAAATTTCATTATGAAACCAGGTTTCTATGAAACAATGATATAAGTCTCATCATCCTCTCACATTAACATTACAAATATGACATGACAATAAGAAATTAATATTGAAATCTCTTCCACAGACAATAACCAACATATTATACTTTATATAAATTAATAATGGTCCAAAATATAATATAAAAAATGGAATGAGATATGAAAACCGCATTAAAGAATATCACATTATTTATTAATTCATATTAGTCAAGAACCAAAATCATAACCCTGGTCAACCTAATTATAAATTAAAATTTCACATGATCATTTTAATCATTATTAGTTTACTATTGTATTAGAGGAGATTAAATTATTCAAAAAATAGATAAATACGACTCAACAAAAAAATTATTGAGAATATAAATTTAGAATATAACTAATAACCTTGAATAATATAAAGAATAACCGAATAACCCTAGAAGATGAATTATTTTTCTCAATTTTATAATCATTGGTTTGTTAGTCCACACTATGCATTTAATGGAAAAAAACTATTACTAGTCCACATTCAAACATAATAAAATGGTATAATACTTGAATATACATCCAAAATTTAGTCTTTATATAACACAATAATATAATGATATGGAATATGATATAAAACTACAAAAAGTCAAATGAATCCACCACAAGGAAAAGATGTAATAACCCTTAAAAATGTAACCACATATTATCCAAGTCAAATCTATCATATTATAAGAGAATTTAAAAATATGTAATGATGGGTGAAATATGGGTAGATGTATAGAATTAAATGGGATAAGAAAAACACATCATATCAACCAAGAGATTCTTCTCTCCAATCATGAGATTATTTGAAATGATGTAATTAATTAGCTTCCCTAAAAATGATTAATGGATAGTTTGAGTTTAATATAATGAAATATTATCAAACTAATGGCTCATATGTTCCCTTTATAAAATGAATAACAATAATACTTCTAGTATGGATATTTGGGTTATAAATATTTCAATTGTATCCACAATAAAAGAGGAGTTATAATTTTCATCCATTCAATAAATATTTTTATAATATATTCCTATAATAATTAAAATATATTAAAAATTAGTTGGACATGAACCATTGTGTAATAGATTAAGAAATGGTTTTATCATTCTAACCCCTATCTAACATTGAAGAACCATCATGATATAGTGGAACGAACATCACTATTATATAATGAATCATGACGGATAATGCGGAAGACACCATTAATCTACTCTATAATGCCTCCAGAAATTAAAAAATTTGCATTATAACCTATCTCCATTTTACATAGGGATTCTTCCAGAAATCTCTCCTCACAATGCTCAATGTGTTAAAATCCACCCTGACATAGAGAACTAAAATAATTGGGAAACACACTAAAATATAAATTTTGAAACTCTTATCAACGTACTCAAAAAATAGAAAACTCATCCTTCCTAAAACTCTATCATGAACTCTAAAACATCATGGCCCATAACAAAATAGGTGTTTTTATATTTTCAAACACTAAAACATCATCCTAAAATATTATATCATGGATGAAAACCATCTTAACACAAAGAGAAATCCAATTATAAATTTAATGGTCCAAAAATCAATTCAAATTAAATAATTTTATATATTTCAAGTAATATCTTAGACACCATTTATAATATCCCATTATTAATGAAGTTACCTATTTTATTTTTACAACTTACCATTATTTATGAAACTCTGGTCCATTTAAAATATACTCCAATAATATTTTTTTCATTTTTAATATGTTTCAATTTGATAGTTTATGGATATTATATTATTAATGAAATTATCATATTTTGTATAAGATGACAAATCCAATGAAAAATATGGAAGATAATACATGGAATACTTTTGATATCTAATATCATGTATCTCAAATATATCACCTCATGTGATATCTAGTACAATTCATATAAAAATAGCACATATCATTTATCATAATATTTTGGTTCTTTATACATTTCAGTTTTAGGACTTGAGATCCAAAATCTTTTAGAAGTCATACCTAATTACCAATTATCAATAGATTAATTATAAAAATAAATTTGATGTTTTAGTTATCATTATATCTCCAAATATGTATGAATATAAAATAAATATTTTATATTTAATTATAACCATCCAATTCAATAATCACTATTGAATAAAATTAAATAATATGTAACACCTAACATAAAAGAACATAAATCCATTTTATAAAAACAAAACAAAATTATGTATTTTTTATAAAATTACTGATACATAAAGATAAATACCTTAAATATTCCTAAACATATTACTATTGAATGAAATAATTGATCATTATATAAATAATTCATGAGACATTTTAAAAATTAATATAGTCATCAATTTTTTATATCATACATTTCAGGTATTATATTTGTTTTTATTATATATAAACCACATGAACATAAAAATTTATATTCATTACTCTTACATGGTATGTATAAATATTTCATATTTACTAATGAGAATATATGATATTTATTACATACTCTTTATATAATAATTTTCAAATAAAAAAGGAAATTTTATATTTTATAATGTGAATAAATTATATTATATAAAAACAATTTATAATTTTGAATAATGCCACGAAATATATCTATTTTAGAAAATATATGTTATTGTCTAAAATATTTTTTGTATTTTATAATCACAAAAAAATGAAATTTATCCCCATAGTTATAACCTTGAATCCTAATTATTAGATATAAAATTAATATAATCAATTTATATTTAATATATTAGCATCGCATGGATATTAATTAAAAATCAATATGAAATTTTAGTATTCCAATGGAATAAAATTTCATAAAAATAAAATAAAATTTCTTATTTATAATATTTTATAATTAAAAATTATATACATAAGATAGAATATAAAATTAATATTATTAATCGAATATTACAATACATGATGATGAATTGATGATGTAGATCTTGTTTAAAAATATTTAGAATTAATATTTTATTTTCAATGTTATAATAAATAGAATTTTCTGTTTTATAAAATTTGATATATATATATATATATATATATATTCTGTTTTTAAACAACAATATATTGTATAATATGATTATATTTTATTCTATGATGTACTATAAAGAGTTCTTTTGAAATTTTTTCATTAACATTAATAAATTTATTATAAAATAACACTAGAGTACTCTATTAATTATGACTTTTTTGGTATAAAGGATACAATATATTCTAATATTTCATTAATGTGATTGAGTGAAATGTATATGACATTACATTCCCGAACCTATGGTATGATTACATACAATAAATGATATATATATCAAACATTATTATGTACATTATAATCTCATATAACTTTTGTGTCTAATGTATCACATTCAACCATCCCATATCATAAAATATTATATGTATATATATGTATCCTACCTTTGAAACCCATTTTTTATCCTTATTATACACTTCCATCAACAACCTTATTCCACATTTCTATTGGGAAAATGTTTTTTTGTTGGGATGTATGTCCAGTAATAGAGTGTATAAGAGTACCAATAATTTTATTAAGATATTTTTCTCTAGTTTATTACACCATTAATGATTTCTACACAATAATTAAATCCATTCCAATAAATATTCAACTTAATTATGTAAATATTTTCTTTAGTAGGGTAAATATATTTGATTAATTAAATAGTTTTAAAACAATATGGTACTCTAAAAAAATTATAGATTATTAATCATATATATAATGGTATCTAATGATTAGTGTATGATGCTTGGGGGTTGTACTACAGTTTATAAGAAAATTGGAAACTACACTAGAATTAATGACATCCTAAAGGGAATGGATTCTCTATCATTTTTTAATTCTAACATGATGTATAAGGGTTACACTGGTGTTTAATAACACACATGAATGCATGAAATGTGTGTAAAAATTTAGTATCATTTAGGAAAACAGAAGACTTATACAATAGTTTAATTCACAGACTAATTAGGGATGTATTTAAAAAAATGAGGTGGGTAAGTATTTGTTTATGAATTATATTCAAATTTATTATTTTTATACTATTTATTTTTAAATTTATAATTTATTAATTTTAATGGTTATATATTCATATCTACTCATGTTTGACCATTCATAAAATATAGTTGAACACACCCAGATAAGATGTATATTGGATTTAAATGATTTACCTTTCAAAATTAGTGGCCAATACATAGTGTGATGTATAATTTATCCATGTCACTCTATCAATTACTATCAAGTTGTGAGATTAAAATATGTAGGGATTACTTGAGTACCCCCCTTTATAATAACATGTTAGGGTATCGTGTAGCATGTACTCTTAAATAGTGTGGATATGGATATTTATATCATCATCATAATGTTTAAAATAACTTATCTAACAAAATGTGACTCATCCACCAAATGTGTCATATAAATATTTGATTTGTTGTTTGGTCTTATTTTCATTATTTACTGAATTTGAAAACCGAGTATATTAACTAATTTTTATTTATAGTTGAAAATGATGTGTATTTTTTTCTTATTACCACGAATAAATAAAATTCAATTATATCAATGATAATTAAACAATATATGATCTTCTGTATTTTTTTACTCCCACTTAAATCTAATAAATTGAATATATGGTTGTATATCATTCATCTTATATACAATATAGTTTTTAATATTTGTATTCTACCATATCTGACAATGATTGTTTCAATGAACTGTAATTTATATATATATATATATTATATTTCATAATCTATTCCTTAACACTATTCATCCTTATTCATTTTTGTATACAGAAAAACGTGTGACCATAGTTTTTATAATTTCCAATAATTTTGGAAATACAAAATTTATTATATATCTATTTTTCAAAAATCTATATAAATTCACTTTATAATATTATATAACATTATATAGATATTATGAAAAACTACATCACAAAAAATCATCATAAGAATATTTTTTACATATATATTAGTATTTGTAGCTCCATCCATTTTCATTACCAATTATAATAATAATATAAAACATTATTGAAATAATTTTTTTGGAAACCCATAACCATAGTATTGACACATCCAATATCATTATATTTGTAGATGAAAAATACATTCCAGCCATTATAATGACTCATATGTATACTATGGATGATTTTTATTTGAAGACGAATTCATCTGTATGATCATTTGATATTATAAATTATTATTACTAAGATCATTAGTGGAACCATAAAAGGCTCAAAAACCATTAAAAGTATATACATTAACCATTTGAACATTATATACCAAAAATCATCAATCATCTACATTTTTATCATCATGTACCATATAATGACTAGGATCATATAATGTTCAAGAAAATTATGTACTTAATAAAGATAAAAAAACCATATAATAATATAAACAGTATGATCCACCTTTATAAAAAATATAATAAATATCCCAAGCCATATAAGGTATCATTATAATGTTTTGACCCCTATGAAGTTATTTAAATAGTTACTATCATATGAGGGTCCCTTGAAAAAAATTTATTTCAATAAAACTCATCCATAAAAATATCTCCACTAAAATTAAAACTATTTTATATGAGATATTTCATATTAATATGACTTTCATAAGAAACATTACATTTTATACAATGTTCCATAATCACCCAAATGAACATAAAATATTGCATTCTATCCTTATGTATGAAATATCATTAGAATATCTATATAGAATCCACATAAAGCTAATTTTTATTAGGATGTAACATTTTATAATGTTTTTATTAATATTAAAATATCTAATTCATAGAGGGTTATATTGATGAATTTCATACTGGATGTATGTATGATCATATGATGATCTCTATTAAAATATTCATGTGGACCTTTGGCATGTGGAAAATAGTGTTTTTTGCTCCTCCATTATGTGAAAAATGGTGTGTGAAATGAATCATAATGGGAATAATTAAAATTAGATATATTTAATTAATTTAATATATCATTTTTGAGTTTTAATCTATGAAGAATTTCATAATAATATCAATTTATACATCATAATTATTAGGGTGAGGGTCAATTTTTTGTTTGAAAGTGGGAATTATTTTTCTATTAAAAATTGAACTTTGGTTTATCACAGACCAATATGTCTATTATAGTAACATTAATTGTATCACTTCTCTTGCATTTCTATTGGACCATATGTACATTATTTTCATCCCCAAATACTATCCTTGTTAGCCTATAAAAAATCTTGGTCAGCTATCCTTAATTGTTTGGCTACTTGGTCAGTGTTATCTTGAGGGATGTCTATATTTTTCCTCTTAATATTCATTTATTTTATACTTTGTGAACATAGAATCATTAACATTATATATTAATATATAATATCCATATTCGTTGAAATATAATTGATTCTTTTCATCCTATCTCATTTTTTTCAAACTCAAATTATACAAACAATCATAAATTATATTTTTCTTCCAATATTAATGAATATATAAAACTAAAATGGTAAAAAGACATCATTACAAAGTATTATTTCGGAAAAATAGTTTAAAAAATAAAATCCAATTAATGTTTAGAAATATTGTTTTACATAAAACAATGATACATATTCCTTTAAATTCATACAAAACATTACTATCTCCTCCAACCAAACATCAATGTTAATCTAATTCCTCTAATGAAAATTTAAATAAAACCTTATTTATTATCCTTCGAAATTTACAAAATAATACAACAGACACAACAGGGTAAAAATTCCCCATTTTGGTCAGAGTGAGTATCATATATATGCAGTGAATTTAGTACCCAATAAAAATTTCAATCTAAACTCGATTATTTTTAAATTCTCAAAATATTCAATAATATCCCAGCTTATAAAAATAAGTTGTATAACATATATCATAGTCATTTTTAACATTTATCTAAATATTTATTAGATATCATATGAATAATATATATATTTAGATATGAATAATATTATTGAATCCATTCAAATCAATTAACCTAAGGAAAATAAAATATGAACAAAAATTAATATAAATTATCAAATAATAATTTTTTAGTGATATTGTTTTAATTTTTAAAATAAAACAATGTTGAAAACATAATGAATAGAATGATGAATGCAAGAAGATCAGTCTCATGTTTAGCCATAGTCCTCTCCACAAGTTGATCACTGACCATAAATTAGTTTATATTCAATAAATAGATGATCCATAACAAAGAATTGGTTTTACAATAGATAACCTTATTCAAGTGACACACAACCTGTTCCAGATTTTTTCATGGGAGTAAAGAAAAACATCCCAGAAAGGGACCTCAGCCACTCTTATCCATGTGGAAAATAAATATGAAAAAACTTTGAGAATATATTGTGTATATTTCAGTTTGTAATGGGAGGAGGTTTCTTCATATTAAATATAGTATTACACACACTACTCAAATATATTTTATATAAATAAAAGCAAAACATATAAAAGGAGAGTAAAAAAATTCTTGGTCTACTGCAATGAAGCTTTTAAATCTGTAGTATGTTGATCAAAAATGATCGAGAAAATCTGTCATGAAATCTTCATAAACATGTAGTGTCATAAACTATTGTTTTAAAAATTAAAAAATTATTTTATGAGATTTTGTGATTTAGCTTCCTCATGGGGATTTTTTAGAAAGTCAGTTGTTTTTATTTTTAATAGTTTCAATGTGATATATTGTTATAGTTCTGCCTCTTCAACTATTTCCTGAATTCCTTCTATGTATTATCCATTTTTAAACAATGATTATTTATGTGTATTTAATAAACAATAAATGAATGGAAATTATATGCCTCTACTTCATTATAATTCTAGTTCTGTCATACATTCTGTCAAACAATTATGTCCCAATCACTAAATTAGTAAATAGAATTAAAATAAATAAATATATTCATTTGAATGATATAATTCAAAACAATATAAGTAATGTTATGTAAATAGTAAATGTGTATTAATGTTTGGTTGTGTCTCATGTTCTGGAAGTAGCTTGTGTTCTAGTAGTATAAAACTGGTGGTATGATATTGTGGGTATATTGATCTAGTGGTATGTTTTTCTAGAATTGTCTCAAACACAGTAAATATTCAAGAAACATGGTGATGTGACAGTAATAGTGTTGTGGTTAATGGTGTATGTTTCTATGGTGTATGCTCTAACAGTGTCTCAGAACTAGTAAATATTTTAGTGTTAGAGGTATAAGTCTGAAGGGATGAAATCAATGATTTATCATTTATTAGTTTCTCATAAATTTCAATTTTTTGTTCTGATAGCATTAAATCCTACCAGTCTATTGACCAATGACATCTCATTATTTGTTAGTTCATCAGTCCAGTAGTATTGCATTCAGACGGTGTGATGGCCTGGTGGTATCTCAGATGTAATATTTTTTTTACAAGTGGTGTTTCATGACCAATGGTGTCTTATACATAATAATTTATCACCTATTCTCCTAATTAATATTTATTATAAGATAAAAATAAATTCATTAGTATTATTAAATACATTTTTGAGATCATTAAAATTTGAAGGTCAACAGTATCCCCATTTGTTATGATAACAAATCATGGCGTGAAAAGATTACCATAACAATAAAAACTAGTCAACATAGGGAAACATGATATCCAATAAGAAAAAAGAATTATCATTCACAGTTTGTGGAGATAGTATGAAAGATATAATAATAAAATATTAAAAATATGGAAATATTTAACGAAGATAATATTAAAGATAATGATAAATTATGCCTTATGTTTAACCCTGTTTGGGTTATCAAAAAAGGTTGAGAGAATAATCAACACATTAAGAAGTATATAATATTAAAATTTTCAAAATAAAATGTAATAAATATATGCATAGGGATGATGAAAATGAAATTACAAGCTAGATACCATCAAATTCCAAAGACTCTAATCCTACAAAAATACAATGATAAAGGGATTGTTGAAGGATAAAGTGCATATTTTCTTTTACACAGATATTAATCTTTTTTCTGAACTGAGGTAGACAGATCAACATGAGGTAGAATTGATTGGACACCAAATTACTTCGTATAAATAGTTTTAGGATGTCCTTATACAATAATAACTGCAATAAGATGTCTGAGTGCTTTAGTAGGTGACATGGGAAAAGGATGAAGGCGATGAGGAAATGCTGAAAAATTATTAGTGATAATGTAAGAATGATATTTTGGATGAGGTGTAGGATACACGGGTCCCATAGTGACTCTAGTATTTGTAGAAGGAATATAAAAGGCATATAGAGGTACAACTATAGAAGTATGAACAATAATATAAGTATTCCAGTCAGTGATATAATCCATAATACTTTTTCTTCCATTTTCAGTAACCTTATTGAATTCATGTTTACTCTACATGAAGGACTGATGGGCATGAGTGATTTCTTTTTATTTTCCCAACAGTTTATTTGAATGATTGATTCACCAGAGATAATATTTGTTTCTCAACAAGGTACTTAAAATGAGAATCCATAGCATGTTTGTTATAGATTCTAGAGAGATAGAACTTAATAGACTTTATGATAGTCTCCCTATTAATTTTCATATCCTCTACATAATTTCATATCATCATCTGTTCATGATCAATTCCATTCACAATTTTCCTTAAAATTTGTAAACTAATTATAGGCTCTCCATTTGAGGGACCACTAGATGAAGATTCAAATTTATCTCTAACAACTAAACGGATGACATCAACATCAACCATTAGACGGGGAAAAACATAAACAGATATATCTAATGTAATCCCAAGACATTTAATAATACCATCCATAGAATATTAGAACTTAAATTTAATTTCCTCAAAAAAATATTTTAATGAAGTCAACTTATTTCCAATCTGCTTATTTTCAGTTTATGTAGTTTGAATGTGATGCAACGTTTTTGGTTCAATATGCAAGATAACCAACTCAAATAAATTTTTTTCATCTTTATCCCGATGATTTGTCAAAACTGGGGTCTGATTTCAAACATACTAGTGAAACTAAACCATCATACACTCACCAAGAAAATATAAATCACCTTCAGTGAAAACCTCTAAGAGAATAATAGGGGGAGCTGATGTAGATTCAGGTATAGGATGTCACACAAAACTAAACATCTTAATAAGTCCATTAATATCAACCTAGGATATGAAATATATGTTATGATCACCTTCCACACTGAATTATAGTTTTTAACCCTAGGATTGATTTTTGAGACAATTGATAATTTTACCCACCACTCTTCCTTAGGATCAACCCATCTCTAATAAAAAGAGACTATGGTAGAAGGTAACACACTTGTAGAAACAATTGAATCCTAATGTTTTCTCTTATTTTTTGAACTCTATGAATCAATAGTATGTCCAATACTACTATTTTTAGCTTTTAATTGTCTATTAATTGTGGGTTATTCATTTATATCAACAACATTATGTGTATCAACAAAGGTGGAGTCATCATTCGTATTTTAATTCCAATGGGTTTTATAGACATCAACCAACTATTCCTTCCCAAACAATTCATCTATTATATTCTTTTTGTATTACTCAATAATATACTATTAAACATTAAGTATAACTCTATATTATTCATTTACATATGAATATAAAAATTCTTGACTAATGGGAAATGAACTAGCCTCACCAGTATCACCAGCTAGAGTCTAATGAAAAATATCCCATGATAGAGAATGATTACCCTCAACAAATATATTTTTTAGGTTAGAATTTATTCTAGCATTATTTTTCATTATTATCCCATAATCAATATTATAGGATTTAGAGTCACTTACGTCATCTATAACATCATTTTCATTACTATTTTTTTTTATTTCTCCTTCATCATCGTTATCATCATCATCTTAAGTTTACTTTGATCTTTTATATTGATATTCTCTAGTTACCTAATTCTATTATTCATCACATTAAAGAATTATCTCTTTTAGGATACCTCTTAGGTGGACTAAGAGCTCAACAGTTTATGTGGGACAACATAGGCAGACTCCCTACATCAATAGATTGTTCCCTTTAATCCTTACCAATACCCTCTGCATTCTCTTAATCAAAGTAGATCACATCCTATACAAGATCCAAATTACGATCAACTACATAATTACGTATGATAGGATGAACGGAATGATTATAATATATATAGAACATATTAGAATTGCTATCAAATTTTATTATTCAAAATTCCATCATACCATTATTCTAGATAATGTGGAACTTTTCATATAGAAATCCCCACAATTAGTGATTTATTTATCATTATCATGAACATGGAACTTGTCCCTCAAATTTGTAGAAATAATTAGTATGTATATCAATGAATTATATCTATAGGATGATTTGGTCATCTCCCACAAATGCACCAGTAGATTTATAAAAAGATTAATCTTATGGCCTTCTATTATAATGGATATGAGATAAACATCAAAGAATATTAAAATAGAAAAATCTATCATTCTTGAAAAAATAATATGATACACAAATTTGAAATGTATACTACACTCTCCATCAAGTTCAAAAGTAGAAGGTCTTCTTAGTTAACCTTATCTTTTTATCATAGCGAGGGATTCCTTAAAAATGAATAGGTTACTAGATTAAATATTTCAACCTGAATAATCCTGAAAAACACCATCATGGGATACATTCAAATACATATCCCACATTCATGAAGAGAAACCAAATACCTGAACTCTTACACAACATTTCGACTATTTTCACCATCATGATTGAATTTAGACTACAGATGTTGATATAATGCATGTACCGGTTTCTGGTAAAAGGGTCTCTTTTTTGATGAAATCTATTCCAGCAATCCTTGTTTTTGGAGAACCTTTAGATTCTTACATGACATCAACCACTTCTAATCAACTTTAATTTATAAAAAATAAACTCATCTAGAAAGCTTGGTATTTACTGGAGAAACTGGAGTAGGTGATTTTAGTTCATTCATCTATTTAATTTAAGATATCAATTAAAATGTAGAAGACATAAAAGGTAGAATCATTCATGGAATTGAGATCAGATTGACCGACTGTGTTGAAGGTATGGTGAAGGATTGAAAATAATATGGTAAAGGGGTTTTCGCAGCTCAAGAGAGATTCAAAAAATACATCATGGGGCTCATGATTTGTTTGGATAATAGGTATGTTGTATTCATTTCATCTGCGATTTAAGGTATTAAAAAGTAGAAATAATATGTCAAATTGTAATTAAAATTGCAGAAAAAAATGAATCACGTTTAAGTTAATACACTAAATCTGGAAATAAATCATACATTCACAATATTTTAAAATAGTGAAATTTAGAATAGAAAAGGACTAAATAGCCTTAAAACCCAATGGTTTGATAGAAAATGGAATAAAAACAAATGATATTGAAACCAATGGTATGAAAACTAAAAATTCAATTAACAATAATTAATCATTCCTAATTCATGGTTGATACAATTTGTTCTCACTAAATTCAATGGCTTTGTGAATATAGCTTCTAGCTGGTGCTTAGTACCAATGAATTCAAGAGTTCATTCTCCATTTTGAATACTATCCCTCTAAAATTTATATCTTATATTAATTTTCTTTCGATTGTGAAATATGATTTTTATATATGTTTCACACAATTGTATTGTCTAATTTTTAGGTTCATTTCAGAAATGATATCCATTGTTTAAAAGGGTGAGTTTCATCTATAATGTTTTTAAAAATTGGAACTATCAATTACGTATTCATATTTTGTAGTAGATAATGGAAGACAATTTGTATTTCTTGTAAACCATGAACTATAAACATTCCCAAAAAGTAACGTGTTGTAGACGTTATTTTTCTATCTAAAATGCCTCCCAGAAAATAGTAAATCATGTAACTTACTAAATAAAATTCATTCATTTATGGTGAAAAAATTATAAATATTTGTATATTTTAGGTATTTAAAATTTTTCTTAACATAATGTAATTGTGAATCATTTGGATTTTCATAAAATTGAGCACACACCCACACACTCAAAAAAATTTCTGATATTTTTACAATTATATAGATAAGACTTCGAATAATACCTCTGAAACATGTTTGAACATCTTATTTCCTAGTTTCATTATGAACCAATTTATAGGAGGAAATTATAAGAGTATAACTACTTTTAGGGTTATCTAGATTGAAATAATTAAAATTATTTTTTCTGTTTTTAAATTTAATCAAAACAATTCCTTATTATTTTTAAAACAATATGAATCCCATGAAATAAATTGAGTTTTTTCATTAAGTTCATATCAAATTCATTTTTCACCATTTTAGAAAATTTAATAGAATGATAATTTTTTGAGGATCAAATATTAATATCATCATCATAGATTTTTATGACTAGTATATCTTTTGAAATTCGTTTCATGAATGGTTTATGATCAAATTTTCCTTTGGTAAAACAATTTGAATTCAATAAAGTTTCTAGCATATCATACCAATTTTTAGGAGCTTGTTTCGAACCGAATAAAGCATAATGTAATTTATAAACCTATTTTAGGAATATTAATATTTTAAAAAATACAGGTTTTTTATATAAAACCATCATCAATTATAATCCCATTAGACAATGCCCTCTTTTCATCTATTTCATAATGATTGAAATCTAGATGAGCTTTTTAGTTATGAATTATTGTTATGAGCTCATGTATAGCTACATGTTCAATGTTTTCCTCATATTCAATTCCTTCTTTTGGATATAATATTATGTAAAAAGACTATCTTTTTTCGGACATTATTACCTAACTCATCCAATTTATTCTAAAAAACCCATTTAGTTCCAATAATCATAATGTCTTTGGAAGTATCTAAATGTTCCAAAACATTTTTTCATTCAAACAGATACAAATGTTCATACATTTATATTACCCATAATTCATTACTAATTGCATCATTGATGTTTTTATGTTTTGATGTTCAACGTGAGACATGAATGTTTGATGTTTAACCAAATTTCTATCAAAATCTATTGTTTACCATTATCTGATTAGATCTTATACAAAAGCATATAAATGATTCACCTTGAGAGTTATAATAATTCTATATAATGTAGTACATGTTAATTTTGTAGTATCATGTGATCATTTTGGAAAATCATCAAAAAATAATGATTCTTCTACCTGTTTTAATATATAATCTAAAGGTTTGGAATTTATATTAAGATAATATAAATAATTCTCATTGTTTTATAAAGAATTATTAGTCTCCTTTAGATATGTTTCATCAAATATTTCATGTAATGATTCTTCAACTACCACAATGTTCTTATAGATCATTTATAGTCTTTACTATAAATTGAGTATCCAAGAGAAAAATGTCATCACCCATAGAGGAAACGTTTTCAATATTATCCTTACTGTTAGTAATAAAAAATTCACAACCAAAAACTCTAATGTAATTTACCTTGGATTTAAAATCATTCAACAACTCATAAAGGTTATTTATATTAATATGTCTAATAAAAACTGTTATTGTGATATATAAGGTTTTATTTATAGCTTGTACCAAAAAATTGATAGGTAGGTCATACTAATTTAGCATAGTCTGAGATTTTTCATGAATGGTTCAATTTAATTTTTCAACAACTCAATTATGTTGAGGGGTCTTAGGAAAACAAAAGTAACGAGTGTAACCATTTTGTGAGAAAAATGATTTGAAATCATATTTTCAAACACACAAACATGGTCACTTTTTAATACATCAATAATATGATAACAATGACTTTATACATATTTTGAATACATGGTAATGTTATAAAATGATTCACTTTTGTGAGAAAGAAAATATACTATAGTACACCTGGAATACTCATCCAAAATAACCTAAACATAGTGTTTACGATTAAGACTAAAAACTCTATAACATTCAACCAAGTCCTTGTAAACCAACTCGAGTGGTTGAGAAGTAGACACTTATTTCTTTACTTTAAAAGAATCATTGTGGTGTTCCCCTTATTAAAAAGGGTTATAGAAATTAAATTTTGGGAACTCAATATTTAGTATATCCATAACTACCACTTTTTTGTTGATCTCTATATATGAGTGAATGTGGAAATTGACTAGTCTCTTCTTCCATATCAATGATTCCATATTAAAAAGACTTAGGCCAGAAAAAATATGAGAAACTAATGAATTTAGATCTACAACATAAAAATATTCTTTTATAAATGAATTATTGATAATAGTTCTTTTATAATTAAAAAACTTTTTGGAATCATTCTCAAACATAACCTGGACACCCTCATCACAATACAGAGAAATACAACGAAAATTATATTTTAAATTATCAATATCAAAAAATTTGGAAATTAAAACTGATTTCTTTTTCCAAACTAACCTAAGATGATGCTTTTTCCTTTTTCATTACCACCATAGATGACATGGCCACCATAATCCTTGATAAGACTATTAATGAATGAATACTCTACTATATTGTTTCTTAAATATCCAATTTCCAAGTACCATAGAGTTAAACTAGAGATATTCATGCATTGTCCTTACAAAAAAAGTTTTAAATAAGGGATTATTTTTTAACCCAAATATGTTTGGGTGCAAAAATGTTAGTAATAAAAGGTTTGGGAACCAATATTTTACACATGGTATTTTAGTAAACATATTTCAGACTCTTAGAAATAAACATTTTAACATTCCATTTCCTTGATTGGGCAAGTTTCCTTTATCTATGAACCATCCTGGTTTTAAAAATACTTTTATGTGTTTTTTTATAGGTTTATAGCAGACTGTTGAGCAGGTGCATGTCGTGTACCAGAAGTACATGACATGTTCATTGTGATGGATTCATGATGAGGAATAAGGGATCGCATCATGAACTTAGGGATCGTGTCGCGAGTTGGAACACATCGTGTACCTGAGGTACACGTCATGAATAGAATAAATTTCGGTTTTTCAACACGAGGTGATGGGGTTTTCATCATAACATATCAAGTAAATCATAAAAGTAATGACCAAGGGTTACACATACTGACTCGTCCCATGCCTTGGTTTAATTCATTTTTATAGATTCAATTGGATTTGTTCTCTTGAACCCATTCTCTCTTGACCCTAAACATCCCCTACGAAATTTTCAGAGGCTTCACATCATTCGAATTGATCTGATTTGCTCCATTTCATTATATCTTATATGGTGTGTCATTCAGGGTAACTATTCCATCTAGTTCTTCTATGTAGTTGATCGTGGTATCCCCCTTACTTGCATTATCATATCCTTTAATCTATGTGGGTTGATCTTTATCGTCTTCTTCATGATCCGATATGAGATCTCATTATAGAGGCCTTTCCCCTTCGTTGGTTGTGGTGTAGAGGTCATTATTATTTGAGGTATGTTGGTTCCCTCTTCTGCTGTTGTTTTGTGTTTACATTTGAATCATTCTTATCCTGTATTTAATTATATGATCTATGTTGGAGTTTTTGGGTTTGTTCTTGGTTTTGGGTCCCACTGCGGATATGGGAGACCTAGACCTTGAGGTAGGTGGTTTTTTCTCTATCCTATGATAATGAGTAAAATTTTTCTTTCTTTATAAAATGATTTATGAAATTGGAATTATTGTTTTTGTGCGTTAAATATGTGTTCTAAAGGGAAATGTGATATTTTTTTTCTGTTGATAAATTGATTATGAAATGGTTGTGAGTTCTTTTCAACGAAATTGAAATTGAATTGTGAAAAAGATCGCAAAGGTTATATTGGGTTCTTAGGTGGACTATTATCTTATGAACATAGTCCATTGAATTTTGATTTTCAAGGAGGTTTTTCTTAAATATTTCTTATATTTTCTTGGACCATTGTTCTAGGGAACTGAAAGTGAATTTTGGGGGGTTAATCATGGAGTACTCCTATACATCCTAGAGAATTTTGTACTAGGTTAATTTTTTTTGGAAACTGATTATTTTGGTAAAAGTAGTCTACTACCATGACCTATAGTATTCCATGGTGTTATGTTACATGAGATTTTGTTGTGTATTGTTTGGCTTTCTGAGTTAATCTTGATATGCATGTTTATTATTTTGATAGTTTATATGGAATCTTTTCTTGAAACTATTAAACCTTCTTTTTTTTAGAACTGTAGAAAATGGAAAATATACCATGTTTTCTATAAAACAACATTAATACATATCATGACAAGTTTTTTTTTAAAAATGAACATATAATATTCTTATAACAAGAAATGTTATGGAATACCTAGGTTGGAGCCTACAAAGCCTATGAGCTCACACCCTGCACACTGCTACTGTGGTGCGTAGACTTTTGTTTTTCTTCTAGTGGATAGAAAGGAAATGTGACACAGTGAGGTTGTTAGGTTTGTGTCAGCTGGGATGGGTAACATGCGGTGATATGTTTTGATTTTTGTGTATTCCTTCGTTGGAGTAAATGTTTGGTTTAGATTTTTCTGTGGTCGGACTCGTCCTTTGGGTTATAGTTTCCATTACAGTTTTTCTATTTCAACTGTTTTCCTTATAGTTTTGGCATATATATTTGACAGTCTTCTGTGGTTCCTTCATTATCTCTATATATATGTTGTGTGGTTGTTTAGGTTGGGATAAATCATCCCCTCAGTTTTTTCTTTCAAAACCAAGGTGCTTATCTCAAGCCCGTGGAGATCAGGAATACCCTTCGGGTATGTGGCAGATTGGGTCGGGTTTCGGGTTTCTGGGAAATTCGGGTCGGTTCGTTAGCATTTTGTAATAGAGGGCGGTATGTCATAAAAAATATTTTTCATTGGAATTTCTTTATACATGAGATAGGATTGTCAAGACATGGGAGTTATGATGTGATAAGTTCCTGGCTATCGCTTTTCGTAATGAGAATTATGTTACCAAAGGATGTTGGGATATGTGACTATGGTGTTGGTTTCTGATTTTTAAATTTCAGTTTTGATATGGATTTTTAAATTGAATTGAGATTAGATCTTTGTATAATCATTCTTATTTTTAGGTGTTCAGTAGTATGCAATTGAGACGTCATCCACAGTTTCCACAAGAGGGTGCGCTGAGGATCCTCACAAAAATCCAACCATGGGTCAGAATCATATCGAGACTATCATACGAGGAGTTCTTTCTTTTGTTCATGATGTTACACTAGTTTAGAATGTAGTGGATGAAGTATAGGTAGTAGATGGTGGATATTGATATTGATTGTGTGATTTCTTGCCCGAGAATCCTCCATCTATTAAAGGGACGACTGAACCTCACGAGGTGGAGGATTGTATAGACATGATCGATAAAATATTTCAATTTCTAAAGACACCAGTGAATTTCCTGGTGAAGTGTGCAGGGTTTAGACTAAAGGGTTATGGAATGCAATGGTGGGACTTTAGGGTCTAGGCCGATGGACATCTGGTCTTGGATTGGAAGGGATTCATGAACATGTTCTTTTATCAGTTTTTTCTAGAGTCTCTAATATTATAAAAATCAATGGAGTTCCTATCATTTTTTTAGGGAGAGCGATTGGGTTTAACATACATTTACCATTTTTGTGAGCTTTTTCATTCGTCTTCAGACATGGTAAAGAATGATGAGTTTATGGAACATATGTACCAGCATGATTTGAACCAGACATTTTATCACATGTATTAATTTTTAAGCTTTCTACCTATGCTGATATAGTAGACAAAGCAATGATAGAAGATATAAACATGGAATTAAATATCATCAATAAGGCCTTTTATTTTCCAATAGGTGACATCTTTAGTGGCATGCCTTGGAAGACAGGAAAGTGGAAGAACCATTGCTGAATTGGTGGAGGTGGGTGTCCGAATCGAGCATCCTCTACACCATCCATTTCAGTTGGTAGTGTTCCTATGACTTTATATCAGTGTGGCATGGGAGGACAAAATATATGTTCTTTTCATAAGACTACAAATATGTAAAATAGTTGTTGATGTGTTTGTCATCTACAATGTTTCTATTAGGGGACGAATACACCTCATTATGGTCAATGATCGTCAGCTACAAAGGCTACAAAAGTGTTGTAAGAAGATTCAATGACTATAAGGATCGACCCATAGGCATTATGAGTGAAGCATTTACATGTAATAGATGAGTGTCCAATGTAATTTTATGCATGCCTAGAAACCGTGAGAGGTACACTCTTTATTGCTGCATTAGTATCAATTACTATGTATGATATTGGTGGCTCCCACTCATTTAGATCTGAACGTTTTATTTATTTGCTAAAACATCCTAAAGAACATATTTTCTTTGAAATAGATTTAGATACACCTCTTGGAAATAGGAAAGAGAAGGGGTTTTAGTGTCCTTCTTGTTCATTGATGATAGTTCATATGTTTTTGTTATGAGATTTTCTCATTCATGATATGAATCTGATTGATGTCATCATTAGTATAGACTGGAGTATCAATCATTGAGATGAGGTTGATTGTTATCATTGGGGTGTTTTTTTTCTTGTGGCCGATGGGATATCTCATGTGTTTCGGGGAGAGTGGGAGTAATGGTAATGTCGAGTAGGACCTTCCCACCCACAGCTCGAGATTTCATTGGTTGTTGTTGTGTATTATATGGAAGACTTTCGTTTTGTTGGTTATCTTCATGTTGTCATTCAAGAAAATCCTGATGCATTCCTATATTAATTTTATGATCATCCTCTAGAGAGAGAGGTATTGTTTATGATAGACTTATTTCCATGTACACAACAAATATCAATGCATTCTTATTGTATGGCACCACCTATGTTGAAAGTGATCAAGATTTAATTGAAAAATATTTTTTATAAAGGTTTCATTTTCCGTATTGATTATCCATAGAAAGACCCTAATCTCATTGCTAAGAAAGAATATGGTTTACTTCAGTTTTGTTTGGACTATCATAAGTTGAACTAGTTAACAGTTTAGAAGAAAATACCTTTTTCCTCGTGTGGATGACATTTTTGGTCATTTAATAGAAAAAAGTGGTTCTATAATATTGATCATCAATTAGGTTATCATTCAATAAGTGTTCGAGAGTCTAATATGACAACAAAGACCATTAGCAGAATTTATGGCCATTATTAATATCTTGTGAAGCCCTTTGGTCTGACTAATGCTCCTTCAGTTTATATGGCTTTGATTAATAAGATAATCCATCTGTATCTCAAAACTTTTGCGGTTGTGTTCATGCATGATATTCTGGTTTATTCCAAATTTGTGCGTGAGCACGAGCACCATCGGAGTTCGGTCCTTGATGTTTTGAGAAATCATTATTTGTATTGAATGCATTCAAACTGTAGATTCTATATTTGAGAAGTGAAATTAACGGGTCACAAAATTTTTGACCATGGCTTATCAGTTGATCTATAGATGGTAAGAGTTGTTTTTTCATAGAAGTAACCAAGATATGTCTTTGAGATACGATGACTCCATGGTCTTGGTGGATAATACAAATGGTTATTTAAGGATTTCTACATGCTGTCACTAACTTTGAATGATATTACTATGAAGGTAGTGGGATTCTCATGGGGTGCAACGTTTTAGTTTTCATTCGATGAACTAAAAGAAATTATGACAAAAACTCTAGTTTTGATCTTACAAGAGCCTAGTTAGGGGTATGTTTTGTTTTTTGAGGCATCTGGAATTGGTTTTGGATGCATACTGATGTAGGATAATAATATGGTACCTTATGAATCTCGTCAGATCTGAACACATGAGAAGAACTACCACACTCATAATTTAGAGATTACTATAGTGATGCACAGGTTTATGTTTTGTTAGTACTCTCTCTTTGGGGATATGTTCATGATGTTCCATGATCATAAGAGTCTAAGCTATATATTTTCTCAGAAGTACATTAATTGTAGTATGATATGATTGTTGGAATACCTCTAGATGTTTTACATCGATATCGCCTACACCCCAAGGAAAGGTAATGTTGTTTTATATAAACTAAGTAGGATGATTCCATCATAGGATGTTTTGGAATCGAAGGAGAAGTGGAATCATAAGGGTATATTATCTCATTTTCACTTGGATGCTCAAGAGGATGCTTTATGTATGGTTTTGACCAATGTTTAGTCGTCATTATCTTTTCTAAAGTCTATTTTGAAATGTCAACAGTAGGACGATGAGTTATAGAAGAATCGAGAATACCTTTAAGGTAGAGAGACAATTCTTGGTTGGTCTCTCTCTTAATTGGCATACTTCACATTAGAATGTGTGTTGTCATCCCAAAATTCGTGAGGAGTTCATTATTGTTTTATTTTTGTAGCTCTTCATGGGTAGCTGATCTAGGAGATATGAAAATGTATTATGAAAAGACAAAGAGGTTTTGGTGGCCTTGTAAGAATCATGACATTGCTGATTATGTGTCCCATTATTACACTTGTGAATAGATAAAGTAAGACCCTTGAAACCCTCTAGTTTGTTTCATCCACTTCTGGTGCCAATTTGGAAATGGGACGCTGTGTCCATGGATTTTTTTATGGTTTATGTGGATGCCTTTTTGGAATAATATGATTTGGGTGGATGTTGATTGGTTGAAGAAGACTTATCATTTCATTCAAATCAAAGGTACTACTAAAGTTGATGATCTTTGGAAGTTTTATGTACAAGATATTGTGAGGATTCATGGGATTCCTTCTGCCACTGTTTTGGATAGGGATCCTCAATTTTCCTCATGGGTCTGGAGGAGCCTTCAAGAGGAATTGGGGACTCAGGTAATGCTAAGCACAACTACCCATCTACAAACATACGACCAAACATAGCGTCTGATTCAGATCATGGAAGATATGCTTCATGATTGTGTCCTATATTTAGGTGGATTATGCTATTTCCATCTGGGAATGGTTTATTTTTTTTAAAACAACAATTATTATTCATCGATTAGAATATATCCCTTTGAGGCATTATACGGTTTTCCATGCAGATCACCACATTTTTGGGAGGAGGTGGGAGATGTAGCATTGGTTGGACCAAGTCTGGTTCAGGAGATATTGGTAATGATTCAGGAGGTGCGATGAATGTCTAGTTATAACACGTAGTTATCATAAATTGTATGTATATCGGTGACATCGTCCTCTAGAGTATTCCATTAGTGAATGGGTTTTCATGAATGTTTCTCCTGGTTGGGTCACCGTTGGTTAGGAAAATATGGAATGTTGGATCTGAGATATGATAGATGATTTGAGATCACTAAAAGTCTTTGGAAGGTTGATTACTAGATATCATTTTCAATTTAGTTGATGGGAATTCATGATGTTTTCCATATATCTCAGCTCAATAAGTATCACACTGATCCCACTCATGTTCTGTGTTGGGATGAAATTGAGTTTGAGTTGGATGCTCTTGTCGTGGAGAAACCAGTTGAGATTGTTGACTCTCAAGAAAATTTCATTCATGGTATGTCAATTCCTTTGGTCAGAGTTCTATGGAAACAAGGATCGTATTTTCATGAGACATTTGTCCACAAATTATTAATAAGGGAGAAGTGGAAACATCTATTTCGGGTTATTACATCTTCCACATGACTTCTCGGAGACAAAAATTCATTATGGTGGGGAGTTTATAACATCGTGTTACATTTATTATGTAAGATTCCTTTTTATATATTCCATCATAGTTTTAAAAATACTTATATATGTTTTTTCTAGGATTACTATAGACAGCTGAGCGGGTACATACCTTTTACATGAAGTACATGACGTGTACATGGTGCTAGTTTCTTGTTGAGGACTAGGAGATAACATCGGGAACTTGGGGATGACACCATTATCCAGTACACATCGTGTACCTGAGGTACATATCGTGTAAGGGATAAATATTGGTTTTTAAACCCAAGGAAATAGTTGTTTTGGCATACTTTTTCCAACGTGGACAACATGTTGTGAAAAAGGGGTACACGTCATAACCTCGATCGCGCCAAGGATTACATCACACATTTCTTAGTTTCACTCGGCCTTGTTCTCCCAAACCTCTTATATCTCAACACTATAATTATCCATGGAAATTTTTTGTGGTGACTCACCTTCCAAATCGTTCTAATCTGCTCTGTTTCATCGTGGCATCTACAGTGCATCTCTTCGGGTAAGTGTATTTTCCAATTCTTCGTTGTAGTTGATCATGGTATCACCCTTGCATTATGGTATCATATTCTTTTATATATTTTGGTTGATCTATGTTGTCATTTTCTATATAATTTTTTAGGTCTTGATTCAGATGCATTTCCTTTCATTGGTTGTGGTGCGTACAACGTACTTCTTCAAGGTATGTGGGTTTCCTCTCCTCTGACAACCTTTTGTGTTAATATTTGAATAAATTTAATCATGGATTGGATTCTAGGGTCCCCGTTGGTGATTTTGGGTTTTATTCTTGGTTTTTCATCCCATTAGGGGCGCATGTCACCAAGACCTTAAGGTAGGTGGATTATATTCTAGACTATGATTGTCAGCCTAATTGAAATTACTTTATAAAATAGTTTATGAAATCGTCATGGCTGTTTTTGAGTGTTGAAAATTGGTTTGAAAGGAAAATGGATTTTCCATGTATTTTGATATATGGACTATGAAATGGTTTGATTGGTTTTCAAAGTAATTGAAATTGAATTGAGAAAAAGAGCACATGGGTTACGTTGGGAACATAGGTGGAAGGTTAGATTGAGGCAATCATCCTTTGTTTTATGATTATCGTGGATGTTTGTCTTGCGACATTCCTCTATTTCTTTGGACCATTATTCGATGTGATCGATAGTGAATTTTTTGTGGTTTAGTCTTGAGGTATTCCTCTTCTTCCTAGGTCTTTTTTACTTGGATAAGATTTTTTGCACCTCATCATTTAGTTATGAGAATTATCCCACCTAGACCTATAGTATTCTTTTCTGTATTGATACTTGTGCTTATTTTTTTTATTGCATGAAATTATGAGTTAATCGTGAAATACATGTGGTTGCCTATGAATGATTATATGGTATGTTTTTTTTTGAAACTGTTATATCAACACTTGTTTAGAATGGTGGAAAAAGGTAAGTTGAACATATTTTCATTAAATCTACTTTATTGATTATCATGCCATGTTTTATTTTAAAAAGACAATACAAGATTGAAATAGATGGACGTTTTATTGAACACATACATTGGATCATACTATGTTTGTTATCTCACACCATTCGAACATGTAAATTGGGGCATATACCATTGTTTGTCATCCAGTAAAGGGAAAGGCAAGCCATCACAGTGAGGCAGTGAGGTTCACGTCAGCTGGAATGGGTAGCTGGTGGTGAGATGGTAGGAGTTTTTCCATACCATCATTGGAGTAGCTCTTTGGTTTTGAGTCATTTGTAGTCGGACCTCACCCTTGGGGTTTAGTTGTTGTACAACTGTTCTGTTTCTGGTGTTTTCCTTACAATTTTGGAATATATATTTTTTTGTCTTCCACTTCTCTTTCTTACTATATAAATATATATATTTTATTTTTGTCAGGTTGAGAAAAATTGTTCCCTATGTTTTGTTTTCTGATGACCAGGTTCTTGTTGCCAGTCCATGGGGATCAGGAAGGTGCTTTGGGTATGAGGCAGATCAGGTCGGGTGTTGTGTTTTAGGAAAAACTAGGTCGGTTCGACACAAACACCTTGTTGGGTCCTTTTGATTTTTTTTGGTGATATCATTTTTAGGTCTAGATTTTAGAATAAATTTTTTAGTTATTATCCTTTGTATAGGATCATTCTAAATTATAGTATTATTTTTTAGAAATTTGATTCGCCATGATTGGTTTTAATATTTCTATATCATTTTTCACCTTTTTAATGTCTTTCTTTAATTTATCACTTTAATGATTTAGTTCTTTATTTCTATTGATAAAATGAATATTCCTTTCTTTTTTAATAGATAGATAAGGATTATAGTTTATAGTTACAACATGTTATATTTTAAAAAAATTATGTTTTAACTCATTAAATGTGACTTCCAACATATTTTAGTAGTGAAATATTTCGTCATTTTCTATATTTTAGTCATTATGATTTTAATTTTTATACTTATCTGATCCATTTGAATCATTCATAGGTAGAATCTCAGAAAAATTATGCATAGATGAAACATCAATATCTGTATTCATAAAGCACATATTTTCTTAATCTAGATTTTCAAGAGGTGGAGAATTAGAGTCCCTTGAACTATATTAAGATGGACTCTTTCTGTCTTCCATAGACAGTTTATATATTTTCTTCTTTATAGTAATATTTATTTTTATATTTGATCTTAGTGTAGCCATATTTTATGTGACCATTCCTTTTCTGGTAATAACAGAAAAATTTCATTGATTTATCATCATTTTTCTTTCCATTCCTTCTATTGTCATGTTTTCCTTTATATTTTGGTTTTTGGATGAAAACAATTCTCTTGTAGAACCTCTTAAATATTCTGGTTAGGTGAGGCATTTCCCCCATCAATTTCAGAGGAAGATTCATTATTAATTGAATCAATATCATTCACCTTTTCTTTTATATATTCCCATATGTTTTCTATTGGAAGTAGTCTTGAAATATACTGACATTTAAATATTCTCCACATCCTCCTAACAGTTTACATTATGTTCTTCTTTAAACTTTATATGCTTACTTATCATTTCATTAACTATTAGTTTAATCATATCATGAGAATCTATGATTTACACTGATGTTCCTCACCATATTTCAGGTAGGAATTTCAATAATCTCATTATAATGTCCTTGTTAGATACAAAATTTTTTTGGGAGAAAATGGTTTTGACAATCTTATTAAACATGATATAAATATCAGAAATAGGCTCATCATGCTTTATTTTAAATCTATTATAATTAATACTATAATTATTAGTCCTCATTTCTTTAAAATTTTTAGTTGCTTTATGTGAGAAAGATAGAGTATCCAAAATCTCAAAAGATGTTTCATATGACAAAATTATGTTAAACTATTCATCACATAAGTTAATGTATAATTCATTCATGTACATATAATAATTAATTATATGATGATTTAGGTAAAACACCACAAGTATTTATAGAAACTATAGAATGTTAAAACTCATCTACTATGGAAGTAGAAATATCGAAACCCATTCTTTCAATATGAATTTTAATTTTCTTCCATTCTGAATAATTATACACATTGAATAAGGGAGGTTGGTTGGTAGCAGAACCTTCCTAACAATTGTGTATACTAAAATATTATGATATATATATAAGGATTAAAATAATTTTAACTAAAATAAATTTTAAGTTTTTTAACATTAAATTAAGTCATAGTTAAAAATATATTAGAAAAATATTCCATTCCTTTGATAATTTTATGTTGTTGGAGTGTGTATCTCAAGAGGTGGGTGAATTGAGAACCCAATAAAAATATATTTCTAAAATTGAATTGTTTTAAATTCCCCAAATATTCAAAAACATTCTTATTTATCAAAATAAGTAGTATGATAAATATGTAAATAAATCTAATTATTTATCTAAATATTTATTCGTTATAGAATAATAAATATATATATAATTTTATTGAATTATTTTAAATCAATTTAATTTATCAAAAAAAAATATGAACTCAAATTAAGATATACTTTTAAAGTAAAAAAATTTCTTTTATTAAAAATTATTTTCAATTATAATGTAAAACAATATTAAAAACACAATGTATAGAAAATTTAATACAATATGTTCATCTTAAATTCAAATCATAGTTCAATCCAGAAATTGATCACCCACCACAATGAATTTTATATAAAATAAACTGCTAATCCACAACTTGGATCTTTTTTTAAAACATCTAACATCATTTGAGATACACATAAACTCTTCCAGAGTTATTTATGGGATTGAAGATTAAAATTCCACTCATGGAACTCAACTATTATAATCTATGGTAAAAAATAAGAATAGTGTATCACAATATAATGTGTGTCTTTATGTTTATCATAGGAGACAATGTGCATATATATAGTAGAGTATAGCACACACTGCAAACATGTAATAAAATATTATTATAAACAAAAATAGAAGATTATAATGTTTAAAAATGAATTGAATATTTCAATGTAGCTTTTGACTCTTGATGTCATTCAAAAATAGTGCTTGAGTATAGTTTTCATGAAATTTTCAAAAAACAAGTGTGTCAGAAACTCTTTTTTTTAGACTGGAAGACAATACTAAATGACATGATATGATTTATCTTCCTCATCAATAATTCTTAGAAATTATTTAAAGATGTTTTGAAATAGATTCATCCTGATATATTTGGTTCATTTAGGATCTTCTAATATTAATTGAATGTGTTCTATATCTTATCCAATAATTAATGATGAAATGTGCCGCATTGATTATTAACAGTAAAAACAAGAAGAATATCTGCAGCTACATCCTTATACTTCTTGTTCTGAAATACATTTTTTCAGACAGTTAAGGCATAATAATTAAAAAATAAAATTGAATTATCATTTAAAAAAATTGACAATATTATTATATAAATCAAACCAAAATAAGTAATGTAATATATACAATTATGTATTCTTAAAATTGGGAAGTGTTTCCCATTCTGGTGGAAGCTCATGTTATGTCGGTATGGTATTGGTGGTATGATATTGATGGTACGTTTCTCTGGTAGTATATTTTTTTAGAAATGTCTCATAAATAGTTAATATTCAAGAATTTTGACACTATGACACTAGTAGAGTCATATATAATGGTGTATGGTTCATTGGTAATTTCTATGATGGTGTCCCCTACATAGTAATTATTTCAGGGTTAGTAGTATGATTTTAATGACATGACTTCAAAAATGTCTCATATGGGAGAGTATCATAATTGTCTATATTTTCAATCATATAAAAAGACATCCAATCAGTTTTTCTATCAAGGGATTCTCACTCTATTGTGTCTCACACTCTATTGGTTCTTTAGTCTATTGAAATGGTAGTCTGATGGTGTGATGTCATGGATATATCTTGGAGTTGTCTATTTTGTAATAGCAGTGCATCATGACCAATAGTGTATCAAAATTAAAAATTTATCACCACTTGGAATAATATATATTTCCTAAAAATAAACATGAAATTCATTAGTAGTATTAAAAGATTGATTTTGGTATCATTAAAACCTTATGGTCAACACCACCATTGTAATATTTTCTTATACCCACTATAATGTTATGTCAATAAGTGAAATTTCATTTTTTTAATTCTCTCGTATGTCTCATAAACCATTCATTTCATTTTATACTCTCCCAATGATTGATAATAAAATAAAATAAAATTAAAGTGATCAATCCATTTATATTCTTCATATACTCCATCATCTATTTTGTTGTATGTCTATGTGACCTCTGATCAATATTTAAATAATTATTACTTAATATAGATAATAAATATATATTATAAATATTATTTGATTTCAATTTAAATTAGACTCTCATTAACTTTCTAAAATTTAGTATATCTATTTTACGAGCAGTCAACTGTTGATTCCAGATGATGACAAAATTCCTCATGATTTAACTCAACCCATTTTATTATAGAAACTTAAAGAGACAAGTCAAAAATATTCCAACACAAACCAGACATGAAACTATAACATAACGAAATAAATCATTAACTCTATTTCATATATATGTCATTAAATTATAATAACTTATCCAAAATTATATTTCGATATTATTATATATCAAATTTAGAGAGATTGTGAAAATATAACATACAAATTAATGAAAATCAAGAACATACTAAAATATTAATATTTTCATTAAATGATAATTCTAGAAGATTCCCTCTAAAAACATCCCTTGTATCCACCTTAAAAAGAAAATCCATAGAGTCTTTAACATTATTTAAATACTCCACTGATTTCATTCATGATACTACTAGTATAAAATTCATCGAATTTGATCACTTTTCATATTACTATCAAAATTTGATAGCTAAAATAAACTTTCAATGATGATCCTTCAATTATATTTTTATTATAATAAGAAATGAATGATAAATCTTTCATTGTAGCTTATTCACTTTGTTTTGTAGCATTAACATCATTTTTCTCCTTCTAGTGATTTCCCCCTATGAACATTGTTTACCTTTAATTCATTACATTTAAAAAAACACAATATAGAGTGGTAAGGTGTTATGGTGGATCTCATATTTCATAATGTGAAAGAAAATGATGATATTTTTTTCTTCAACTTTTTTTAAAAAAATCGATTTTGGTAGCATGGTACTCTTTACCTCCACTTCATCTTTTAGGAATAAACTATCACATCCTTAGAGTCCATGAAAAATTTATAATTTATTTTCATTAAAGATTCATATATCATTTTAATTGAAGTTTGTAAACCTTTATAATTATTATCACCCTTCTTAAATATGAAATAAAGATTTTCTAAAACACCCGGGATTCAAATCTTTACCAACCTTTAATGAAATTTGAGGTCATTATTTGGAATTTTTTTTTTAGTTTATAATTTTATATGACTTATGTTTCCCATAATTTTCCTTCCATTCCAATTCTTCAATAAAATCGAATAAATTATTTTTTTGTACATTCATAACCAATGTAGAATTCACACATAGAATCCCATGAGATAAATTCTTCATATAAATATTTTTGGATAACACCATCATATAAAACATCTTGTAATTTTCATGAGTATTAAATTATTTGTGGGGAGGGGGTCGTGACAATATGTTTTTCCACTCTCCCTTAGTGATTTATTTGTAAAATTACCATGATTTTCATGGAAATGGTTTTTATAGTTACCCATCCACATATATTTATATCATTGGGGATCATCAATTTATGTATTTATTTTTAATTCATGAGTTATATGGCCTTTTTCTCGAGACTTGTAGTAAACAAAAAATACATTCAATGATGATTGGGACTATTTAATTCCATATTTATTAAATTATTTAAATAATAATCCTCTATTTATTCTATTTTTAATCTCATTTATTTCAATGGGGATCATTTGAAATATTTTTTATAAATTTTATTATATGAAATAATACTTTTAAAACTAACTTTTATAGTAATATAAAATGAGACTATCATATTTAATTAAAAAAATTTATAAATAAAATTTACATTATATATAAAAGATATATGACATTAAATAAATATTCAATAATTATATGTTTTCTAGATACTAACTCTAAAACAATCCTAGATAACATCATAAATTTATCCTCATACTCATTAATAATATCCTCAACCCTCAATCTAATGTTGTGTATTTTTTATTCCATGTATTAACCTTTCCCATGGGGAATGTATTTTTCATTTAATATTTAATTAAAAAGTTTATATTTTATTCACTCTATCTCAATTTCATCATTATTGATATTAATTATTCACAATAATTGATTTTTATATCCCTTCCACCGATATAAAACAATTAATTTTTTCACTTTGAATCAATACCATTGCATGAAATATATTTTCTATGGACTTGATCCATTTCATTGTAAGAATAATATTAGTAGTTCTGTTTAATGGTGTTGGTTTTGACATATCATGTTGCCAAAAATAGTTACACTATATTGAGTATCAGAAGTTAGACCATTATTGGGGAGGTTATATTTCATAACCTACGTGATCTTCTATAATACATTTCTCTTCGAATAACCACCAACACCATCCTCATTGAATTTAACTGTAGGAATATCCATATATTGACAAAATGTGTTTATGTAGATATAATTCTATCCATTAGCCACTAGCTATAAAATAGTGGAAAGTATCTAATTATTTCATGATATTTAAATATAAAATAAAATTCCAATATTTTTTTACTGTGAATAATTCTTTAAATTTAAAAAAATATTTCTATAGTATTTGTGATATCTTACTAGGGTTCTAAAAAACCATTCTACTAAGATTGAAAAATAATTTTTTTGATACCATAAATAAATACCTAATATCTAGAATTTCATACATGGTAGTTATATTATATTATATTAATTGAAACTAGTGTTCTAAAATGATCAAGTATGATATATTTTAGTAAGTCTAGATATATCATAATTTTTAACATTCCACTTATGAAAATAAAATACCACTTAAAAAATCAATGAGAACAATATAATCATTTCTAGTATTTCCTTTAAAATTTAACATAGTTAACTTCTAGGAATATATTAGGATGAAAAAATAAAATAAATGTGATAATAGAAGATTAGTATTGATTAAAGGAAAATGGAAGCTATCAAGACATAATCCTTTCCTATATACAATGCGAAAACAAAAATACTATTAAAATAATTCCCAGTAAAATTAATCAAAACACATATAGTATATACAAAAGTAATAAAAAACATTGATTATAATTTTTTAGTTTATATATATTGAATTAATGATGTTGGAAATACTAAACATCAAATAATGGAATTATTCTAATATATCATATATAAATTGGTAACACATATTCCACTAGCCTATAATTTTTTGCTCATGTGACCTACTAATGCATTGATTAGCTATTTATAGCCATCCTAGCATATAATTATAAAAGTCCAATGAATTAATCATATGAGTTAACAAGACTGTTTAAAATATTCTCTAATGATCATATTAAAAAATAATCAATAAAATAGAACAATCTATATGGGAATGATAGAATTATAAAAAAAATATATTTCCCATTTTAATTGAATAGTGTGGTGGTCTATGATAATTAAATAAAAATCAATGTAGAATATATGGAATATTTTTAATGTAATATAAAGTACACTTTTGATGACATAAAAATAAGGTCATAAATAAATTACATTCGAAGTATTGATTTCAAAATAAAATATATTAATTAGTTTTAGTAATTATTATTTTTAGGATTCCAATGAAATGTTATAAAAATCCTTATCTAAGGTTAATAAATATCATATGAATTATCCAAATCATATTAACAGAGACTGTTTAGCCAGTTTTTAGTCTTAGGCCCATTCCTAGTGTACTATGTATTGATTGAGTTGACACTCATCCATTTATTTTCAAGGTGATTAAACCTAGGTTCATATCTTCCGACTATGAATCCAAATTAAAATATTTTAATTAGAGTTTAATTTAATGAAATTTCACAAGAATATTAAATTCAAAAATTATGGATTTTTTCCCATTATAATGGATTATGTAACATTTCAATTAAACCCTTTATAAATTTAAAAATTCTAATTTGCCATCAGGGACAATAATTATATTAAAATTTTTGATTTATTAATTTAAATTTCTAGTATATACACAATAAAATTTAAATTTTGTTCACAACACAATACATGTCCCTAGGAAAGGAATTTGAGAAGAAAGGTCCCCAACTATAAATCCATATTTCTACAAAGAATTTAAATCTCTTATATGAAACGTGTAATTCTGTAATAACATATTATAGAAATTATTCATATATGTTTCATATATTAAAAATTATATAATTTTTCTCTACATCTATATTATTTATTAATTTCCAATTTCCAATATCGTGTGTCGTAATCATGATCATTTTGAAGTACTTTCATAATAATGGAATTATAATTTCATCTTCTACCAAATTTCACCATTAATTAGTAATTTAAGCTACAGTAATAGAAAAATTATATTTATTTATAAGTATCATATCTCTTATTATAATAATTTTAGTTATGTTGTTCAAACGTTGAATCAGTGTCATCCTATTTAGGTAAATTGAGCGATAAAATATGTTATTTTATTGAAAACATAAATACCTAATAAATCGTTTACATTATATATAAAAATATGGTACATCTATTTTAGACATAATGTTATTATTATTTTTGAACCCATAGCCATTCTTGATATTGTTTTATATTATTTTTCATTGTTTGGTAAGAATAACATGGCTTAGAGATACTATAGTCTGATGTGTGCATAATGTTATAAAACTACTTATTCTGACAAAAAACATTATTATAAAATAAAAATTTTATTTTTTTATGTTATTATGTATATATATTATATATATTATGTTTTTTATAAATATTGACTATAAATATGAAAAATAAATAATGTTTCTTTATAGAGGAGGTATTCCACACGTACACACATATGAAATTAATGTTTTATTAAATGACATGAAAAAGGTATAGAATTTATTATGATTCTAAAAATATAGTAACATAATTAATATAAAATTAACGAATTCATTACACTTTTAGTATAATAAATTTTAGGTGTTTGTGAAAATTAAGATACAATGTTTCTAGAGGAGGTAGTCCACACATATATAAGATGGTGTTTTTTTATATAAATGTCTTTGATGGATTTAATATAAACATTAATATTTCATTTAATAATCATAATTTTATTTTACATAAAATATTTATACGTCAATTCGATATTTATTATCAACCCTGAGAAGTGGCTATGTGAAATAAAAGATGACAATTCAATGAGATGGTAATCAATATTAGACACTATCAACATTAAATTGTTTTTCTTAGTGGATGGGGATCAATAATGAAGAATTTGTCTATTATTATAAAAAACCAATGTTTATTAATTAAATTAATTTCACTATTTTAATGAGGTTATAAATGTATATTAAATAAATTATTGACAATAAATGATTAATTTGGACTAAATATTAATGTTGAAAATATGAGTTTTATCATGGAAATATCTATAGAAAAACAGTATGTAAGAATGATAGTGGTTAGCAATATAAAAAGGAAGAGTGATTGAGATTTAAGGGTAATAAAATATATTTTTTTGAGATATAAATTCAAATGGACTTGTCTAACAAAATTCAAGATGGATAAACTTTTAAAAGAGATGATAATGGAAAATATAAAATTAGTGTTTTAATTTTTAAAAATGAAATGTTATAATTCTATGTAAAAAATGTATATCAAATTAAAATGTATGAAGATGGGATGGGTTTTGGTCAACCCACACCTCATATATCCATTATGGGACATGATTTTAATAGCACATAGATTATTTTCCATTGTAAATTTATTTTTCCATATTTCATATTATATTGGTAATTATTTTTTATCTTTAGTGATTTTTTTAGTGAAAAAAATTTAAATAAAAAATAGTACCTAATTATAAAACATATAATTTAATATTTATAAAATATTTTATTCTATATAAATGTTATCAAAATGTTAAATATTAATTTTTTTTATTTCTGCACGCCACGTAAAAATAGTTTTTACGAAAACTACGTTACTAAGAATAACAGTTTCTGTGTAATATATTTTTATCAATATTTTCAACATTCCTTACATAAAATTAATTATAAAAATAATATGGATCAATTTATAAAATTAATAAACGAAATTTCATTATAAAATATTTAAAAATTAAAAATAATTTCAAATTTTTTTTTATTAAAATTAATGATATAACATTCTTATAAGGTTTCAAATATTATCAAAATCCGTCCCTTTAATCCTTAAAGAATATTTTAACAAGTTAAAAGCTTAATAAAAATATATTGCATTATTATATGCTGATAAATTAAAAAATTTCACTATTTTGAAAAAATATATATACTTTGTAATATTCATATAAAAATCACATATATTATAAATATCATAAAAACATCTTAATATAATATTTCAATTATAAATAAATCAATGTTTATGATTTTTTTTAATATAAATTATTATTTACTGTTTATAAAGACTCGTCAATACATATTATTTAGATTGTGAATTGGGTAATATATTGGGATGTAGTGTTTACTTTCTATTAGAGAATCATGAGTATTATGTTTAGGATTGAAAAACACATTGGAATATTAATTGTAAAAACGTTACCACAGAGCTCATTATGGTGTATTATTTTGAGAATTATCCAGGTCTACTAATTTGATCTCGAACATGTGGAAATATTTAAAGATAGTGTTTTTCGTATTCTCTACTATAATCGATATATATTTATACATCATATGCCTCTAAATTAAATTATAATTTTATTTTTTCTTCCATGAAAGAAGGTTCACCGTTATTGATTCTGTTATATTCTACTTCATATAATATGTTGATGACATCGATTTTTTTCCAATGAGAATTTGATACATAGGACTTCTCATCGGGTTTCATGATTGCTACATCTATTCCAAGAACATCATCGATATAATACCATTCATATTAACATATCCCTATTTAATATTTACATTTCCACAGCCATTATAACTACCTATTTGAAGAAAATTTTCAAATTCATAATCTTATCATTCACTGAATTCAACATTATTCTATCATTTCTCCATGTTTAGTGATTCCGCCCAGTATACTTTAAAAAAATTAAATTATTTGATATAATCCTTTGGTATAAAAATATACTATATCATTCAATGCACTAATTGAAATATATATTCAAATAATAGAACTCCCTCTAGTTATTGGTACTTATTTATGAAAAACATGACATGAAACTTCACCTACCTCATGACTGCTTTAATTCTATAATCATTTTAAGGTAAAAATGATTACAATTTTCCCAGTGTTTGGTTGAACCACTACATTACTTGTTTTTAGAATATATGTGTATTTTTTTGTTAAATGGAAAGCTGAAAATAAAAATTATTCTGTATTAGGCATGAGGCAAAATAGTCTTAACATTTTCTTATATTTATTTTTCTTATTCATTAATGGAATCATATATAATGAATCCAAATTTAATGAAATAAATCTTCATTAAAATATCAATTCATTGAAAATTATTAATGACACTAATATGATCAAATGTGACAAAAATTCTTATATAGATATTCCAATTAGAGGTGAACCATTATTTTATATTAATTCAAAGAGTTGACTAGTGGTCAATTAAAACTAGGAATTGGTAATACATTTTGATGGATTTGAAACCAAATTTAATTAACTATCCATTTTACCAGTATCATATGTTTTGATTAATTTTTATCTAATTAATTTATATCCCCATAAATCATATTTGAAGCATATTCAAACACTCCAACGATAGAAGAAGTGAATATTTACAAGGTTCATAGTTCAAAATGAAAAGCTAATCCTTTACATGATATGAATTCTATCACAAATAACTACCAAATAAGATAAACCAATGAGATATTAAATAGTGTGAAATATCAATATACCCATGTTAAACATCTCTTCATAATTTTTCGTGAATCATACATTCAATTTGAATCACATTATACCATTATATTACTGTGATGGTTTTTTTAAATAGAGTAGGATAACAAATTAGAGTCAGAACCATGTTAGAATAAAAACATTTTATTGATTCACTATATAAACTTCTTATCCTTAATTACATAATTATATTAAAAATTTCAAGAATATATTCATTGTTATATAAAAATTAAATGGATTTATTGTCTCATTTTGAACATAAACAAATGAATCTCACACATTTTGTTGAAAACTATATAAAAAAACACTTCTATATTCTTCACCATTTTTCATTCCATTTAGTCCACAACTAATTAAATTATCCTCTTTAGTATATTCTTCACCTATATAATATATATTTGATTTATTTTCAACTCTCTATATATCATCCCTAATTTTCAATGGTTTCCCACATTGTTATAGTGTTATATCACACCATGCAATTTTGTCATCGACCTATACTCTATATATATAATATATAGTAATTTTAGTTATTTAAATTTATTCGTCAATATACTTGAATATATTCTCAATATTTTACAGAAAAAATATTTCTAATTCCCATGTATATCAGAATGTCAATATTCTACGGATATCAGTATTTAAAAAACACACATAGCTTCTCTTCACAACTATCTATAGAAATATATAGACAAGATAAAACCACATCCCCAAACTAATCCACATATGAATGAAATTTATATAAAATTTTATTAGTAATTTCTCATTCCCACATTATTTAACTCTTGAATCTTGGTAAAAAACAATAACATATTTTTTTCATTGATGACATGCATATATATAATTGACTGGTACAATATCTTTATTTGAGTGGAAAAATAAAAAATATTTCTCCATTTAAATGAATTGTACACTACATATGGATGATGTTTTAAAAGAGATAAATTGAACCTTATAATAGTAATATCTTACCTAGTATCCTTGTAATGATTTATAACCGAACCTCTAAAACAACAATAAACTTATAATGTCATTATGTAGACCTTATAAACTAACCATACATTACTATATTCTTCGAACACAATTATAATATTCATATACCATACAAATATCATGATTCGTAAGAGGATCATTGACATTATGTTCTTTTTAATGTCAAATTTGATGTATAAGAAAATAATCCTCATGATCCCCCTTTATAAAGAATAAAAAACAAAACCTTATAATGATATATTATTATTTTATTAAACAAACAAATATCCTTATGTAGTTTTCATTAGATAAATCTTCTGTATAAAAACCCATTCATATGAAAATATTCCAATGTATGAAATGCCTTTCATATGAAATAGTTCCAAAAAGGATTACATTGACATAATTCGTTTCCATTCATAAAAAATAATGATTTCATTGATTAGATCATTATTCAAGAATTGTGAACATATTTATACATATTAATTTTATTATATCTAATGAATCTCAAACAACATTCATATCATTTCAATGTACACATTATTTTCTATAATTATTAATTTTTTATTAAAAAATTTGTGTATGCTAATTGGATAAATTTATCACCCCAATCATGTATGATCATTACACAATATAAATTATAATCATTTGATAATATTTTTTAACGAAATTATTGGGGTTGTATGATCTTTCAAAATTTGGAAATTAGAAATAGAAATAACATAGAGAATAAATGAGAATACAAGAGATTCATAATAATTTTAAATCAACCCTACTGATTTTAATATATAAATAGTGTTAAAAAATTACCAGTCTCGCCTAATAAATACATTGGGCTATTCTTCCATGTTTATTAACATATGGGTTTTTTAAATCTTGATACAAAACTACATAGGTAATACATTTACCCTGTAAGACTACCTTTGAACCATCCCTGATAGCTTTTCTCATTCAATCCTATGTGTCCCTGTGTTGGGGAATTTACTCCTCTCATGTTATCCTCATTAGTCTATGTTGAAGGTCAATCAGTTGTCTTTATATCCCTATATTATCGGTCAGTGCATTCTTCTGGGTAACCATATTATTTTACATCCTCTTGAATTATATTACCTTAATAAATCTAACATAATTAAAATATTAGGAATATTATTTAATTCTACAAAATGAGGATCCAATTACATAACATCTATCATAACTTCTTATTTTCTAACTCAAATTCTATGAACCAACATTAATTTTTTTGAAAATTACAAATAAATAATCCAATCTCAAAATAATGGAACTATAACTTTTTAAATTTTTTACTACAATAATATTCAAATGAAACATCATTTTTTTATAAATCATCTTTTACATTAAATGAGTAGACACATTCATGAGATCCAAATCATAAATGTCGTGAATTCAAGAAAAAAATCCCTGATATTCCCATTATATGTCACTATACTATGATAAAAAATCCTTAATACTCATTTTCTAATAATAATAATTAAATAACATTGAATTTGGGAACAACATTATTATACAAATGGAATATAAAATCATATGTTTTAATTTAAAATTTTACAATGAGGATTAAGGGAAATATAAAAGATTAGTGTGTTTATAGATGATTTATATTCATTCCAAGGTCTCATCTGATATAACATGATATAATAGTTATTTTTTGTTTCATTAAATTAATTATATTAAATATATATGAATGAAATTAATTATATTTAGGAATCCTAAATTGTTATAGTACTTCTTTATATCTACCTTCATGCTAAAATTATACATTATAGGTATATTACTTCCAATAAGTAAAAAGAGTTGCATTATAGTTTAATATCATAAATCAATATGAAAAATTATACTATGTTCTACCATTAACAATAAGTAAAAAGGGATATGAAGAATTTTAATATTATTAAATTAATTTCAATTTTACAATCTTGTCTTATTTCATCCATGAAGACTTATTTATTTTTTAGAGTTTAATGGATTCTATGTTTTGTTAGGATAAGATCTATTTTTACAAAAAATGGTATTGGAAGTTTTATTTTGTAGTTTTTCTTATCTAGAAGTTTATATAGGTATAAAATGATCTTAATGTACTCTAGAATGAATAAATATCTACATTGTTGTTTCATGTAATCAATTAAGGTGAATGGTGAAGGCTTTAAAAGGTTTGTGTATGATGGGTTGTACCCGAATTTTAATTCTACTATGATAGATGATTAATATGAAATTTACATGATGATGAACACAATTATCACGGTTATTAAAAAAACAGAGTGGATAAACAAAAAAACCAATGCACAAGATCATCAATTGTAATTTATAATTAATTTAACTTATATAAGAATTACCTTCCATGAAATTAGTTCAATGTTGACGGATCTTCAAATTGATATATGTTGTTCCATAATTTATTTATAGGATGAGACATTAGATTCTCCCTATCTTTGATCCACAGGTGTTCCCCATATCTCCAAACATCATCATAGGAATCATAGGTTGTTCTCATGGTAGATAATATAACATGCATTGTTCTCCATTGATCAACCCAAAAATCACTTCGAAAGTATTTTCCTTATTATCTCTATAATAGAGAGTATAAGGTAGATTGCATCATTGTAATTTCAAATGAGTGTTCATGGTAAAGTGATCTATGTTGGACTTCGAGAGGATTCTACAAATTTCATTTGGCCCAAAAAATGAAAATAAATGGATGTCATTAAAAATAATATAATTGGAATTATATACATCCAAGGTTATAAGTTAATAATTTAGCATGATCCATTTAATATTTATTTAATCCCAATAGTACATAATTTCAACAATAATGATATTATGACTTTTTCATGACATGTGTTAAATTTGAGAGTTAAATTTTATATTATTTTATAGTATAATATTTATTATATATTATTTATCATAGAACTATTACTCTTGATCCACAATTCCCCAATTATATTTTTAATTCCTTGAATAATTAAAACTTTATAAACAAATAAACATCCCTATATAATTATACAATATATTAATAAATAGTATATACATTATATGGAAAATAATTATAATTATAATGCAAATATAATATTCTCTCAAATAACTAGAGATGATATATATGTGATCTAGAAACCATTGATAATTATTAAACTATATGTGGGGTTAATATTTATTAAATATTTTTAGAAAATAAATTACAATATATTATCTAAATGATATTCTGGATGCAGTTAGTATCTGACACTCTTGGCCTATGTTTTAGTTTCATTATGTGAATGAGCCAAATGTCTACGGTTATCATCTAACAACACAGAAAGTAATGAATATAGAAATAATACCATGTCACAATTAAATAATACCCCATACATATAATAAGTATGTAACATAATCCATGTATCATGATAACTCCAATCAGCCAGTTTCATGCTAGTTCAATCATCCTAGGTGGTCGTTGTCACGTTATTTGATTATTTGGAAATCTATCATGCTAACAGAACAAACATTACATGGATTTATTTTGGATATATCACATCCATCATAGGAAATGAGATATCATCTTTAGTTAAAGAAAATATGTGGAAATACCATCCTCACATAATTCATTAGTTAAATATTACTCGTCTTCCAACCAACATATCATAGCTAACTTGAAACATGTGAAGTAACATATTTTCTGAATACATAAAAGTATGAAACTTATAAAAGTCATTAATAATAATTTTAAAGTCTACATATCACTAAAAATATCCACATATATGAAGTCCACTGGCACAAAGAAATATGGATATACTTTAATGTGTATCATCCTTATAATATCCTACAAAGTATTTTACCAAGGGTGTAGACAATGAGAAAGTACCTCTATGGTATATTAGTCTTAGCCCCTAATAGACTATATCAATAGTGACCATAAAATTATATATCAATTTAAAGAACATATATTTATTAATACTCTCATATCACATATAGTATCTCATCATATTGGGAATCTAGTATGACTTTTTAGTATGATAGCTACTCTTGTGACATTATCACATTCTGTGGTACATAGAAGAAAAATCTTGGATTGATATGTAATTTACTAGTATTAAAAAATATAAATACCATTTATCATAAAGTTAAATAATGATGGTTCGAGGGACCAACTCCAATAAAACCCCAAAATTCATTAGATCCAAATTCTAATTTCCATTGGTCCATATCTATCACATGATACACATTATTTTTCTGAGATAGTCTTCTAGATAATGGGCCCTTCCTCATTTCTTCTTTGTAAACTCTTCTTATTGAGACATCAACCATTATAAAAAATCCCTTAAGAGGAGGAAATTTTGAACTATGTTTTATTTATGATGGATTGGAATTAGCCCTTTTGAATGATCCGCCACTATTGTCATATAAAAATAAAATGTTATTTGGTATTTACTTCTAGGTGCAACATAAATCTATATTAAAATGGTTCATAACCAAATTGATTCCTTAGAATCATATCATGTATCTATATACTCAAAATAATATCTCAAAACAGTGAAAATTGTATGTTTTAACTCATTTTTCTCACAACTCATCTATTAAGATAGAAAACATATCATCTATATGAATAAGTATAATTTTTTTCAATATGAACAAATATCATTATTATACACCTGATGACTAGATCTTCAAATCATCCACATAAAAGTAGCATATCATAATGTCTACTTAGATACTTGAGGATATCCTTAATATTAGACTATTTATGTTCCCTTACGTCTATTTGATATCATCCTTCCATGGTAAATGAATTGGGAACATCAGGAGTAGTATATAAAATTTCATACATGATAGAATATATTTATTAAAAGTATGGGTCTATATTAATTTAATCATTAACTTATTTTATTGAAGGACACATTTTCAACGAATTATTTATAACATGTGACACTAGAACAAATCCCCACTTTGATTGTTTTATACTAAGTCTCTTTTTTATCTGGTCATTATATGTAATTTGACATTGTCTATGTAGCCTATTGGATCAATCAAGACTAACCTTGATCCCTATAATATAGTATTTTTCACAAATGTCCTCTATAGAGAAACACGTCTTCTACCAATCCTTAACAGAATATAAGATTGGTATCTCATTTCATAAAAACAATATGTCTTCGACATGTACTACTAGGAAATTTACCACTTTCCCAGTGAAACACTTTTCATTAAATGGAGCTTATTGTTTCTTAATTAATCCAAATTCCTTTATAGATTTATCGAATTGAATGTTTATGTTCATAGATTCTTACATCACACTATATATGGATCTAATCACCTTGAATATATTTTGGTCATTACCAAGAGACACAACCAATTTTTATTGTGTCATGTAGAAATCTTCCTAATGGTTCCAATTAGGGTGATCGGTTATGATACCCATCTTCAAAATTTCATAGTCATGGTAAGATTCTATAAAAAGTAGAATTACAATCAATTTAAAAAATGGAAAATCATGGAAATGTTTTATCGTATTCAATACGTTGACATTATATAAACAATTTATAAAATAGTCTTGCATTATTGGTATGTATATTTCCTTCCTTTTCCAATTTTATCTTGAATAATCATTTTCACCCTACTAGATTAAGATCAGATGAAACATTGATCAAAACCCAAAAAAATCTTATTTAAAGAATGAATTTCATAGTTAATGCATTCATACAATCTGTTATGTTCTGAGATCTATACATCCTCTTTTTAGCATAGGTGTATAATTTTCAACCCAAAATGATTCCCCGACATTGGAGACTAGAAATAAATTTCTTTAGTTCTCTTGCTATTCAATTACTTGTGTTTTATGTATTACTTATTCCTTGGAGATCAATGAGATCTATTATTTTACCAATTCTGGTGTTCCTTGAGCATCATATTTATCGATGTCAATAATGCCCCTACAATCCATTCTGAGGATGTTCTCCCTCTCATGTAAAATAGAAAATCTAGTAGAAGTCAATTTCTTGATTGATGGTTTATATAGCCAATATCAAATTATTTATTTTGGTTATCATTTAATGACATATCTTCTTCCCTGAATATCTGCATTATTCATCACTGACCATACCATGTCTAATATTTAATGGTTCTTCCTTTCACGAACACCATTCCAATGTGGTGTGTATGGTGTAGTGAATTGAGATAGAATCCCAAAATCCATTAAAAATTTGATAAAATCATGTAAAATAAATTCACCACCTCGATGCAGACATAGAATCATTATCTTCATTCAATATATATTTTCTAATTCATTCTTGAATTCTATTAATTTATCAAATGACATAGAATTTTGCCTCACTATATTGACATATCTATATATACTCATGTGACCAGTAAAAGTTATGAATTCATAATATCAATTACTATATTACATTTTAAATTATCCACACACACATCAGTGTTTACTAATACATGAAGGTAAGTTTCATTTTCACCATATCTGCCAAATTGATTTTTGGTAATTTTTCCTTTTTAATAAGCATGAAATAATTCAAATGGTTTTTTCACAAAATAGTCTATATAATCATTTCATAGATCATTTTAATGGATTTTTTAGGTAACCAATATATTGATGTCATAAAAAGGTCTATATTAGATCTATGCACATTATTAATGATCTATATTTAATTTTTTTAAATTAATATATAACGATTTTTTATTTTAATTTTTCATTCCACAATAAATTTTTCCTTTCCCTGGGAAATATAATTTTATCCAAACATGAAAACAAAACAATCCTCATATTTGAATGAAAGAAATTTTGGTCTTCGAAAATGTTGGTAGATAATTATAATATATTATATCCAATATATATTAGGACCAAGCTGATGATGAAGCTGTTTTGTATTCATGTGTTGTCTTTTTTTGTAAAGGATGGTTTTGAAGACACATAATCACTTAACATTGTTTTGTAAAAAATTGTTTTGAGATTTTATTTTATGAAAGAATTGGTTAGTTTCATGCAGAGACTATTTCACAGGATAATCTTTCATGTTGGAAGAGAATTGTCAACTTTTTCACGCTACAACTGATTTAAAACATGTGTTTCAATTGGGAATATTCTTTTCCGATTCTTATTTCATATAAATCAAGAGCTGAATTGAGAACTTGTGATTCACGCATGATAGAAGAATGGGTAATTGAAAGAGATTCTTCCAATCCGAAATGAATCAAATTCATATTATTTTCCAAAACAATTAGAAAATGTAGTTATTAGATTTATCATATTTGGATTGTAGAAATAAATCTGTGGTACTGATATTTTTCAATATATTCAGAAAATAATCGTATTCAGATTTTTTTCCAAAACAATACAAAAATTATCATATTATGATTTATCATACCAAGAGGCATAGAGAAATAATTATTACCAATTGTTTTTCAAATCAATCAGAAAAAATCTTACCATGATTGTATCGATTTTCTTTCAATACAGTTTTTTTCTGAGTGAATGTAATCAAAGTGGTACTGATGGAATGATGCAGTTGATAAAAGTTGTATTGATTAAAATGTGGTTTCAATGAAGGTGGTGCCGAAGGAAAAGAAGGTTCTAATGATATATGTTACGCTAATGGGAGATGTGATGTCTATGGAAGATGATATTCGTATTGTTTTTCAAAGAAATCATATCCATGCATATCATTGTTTTCTAATTGTATCATATCTAAAAATATCATTGTATTTAGATTGTATCTTATCTGGGAAGATCATTATTTCATATTATATTTGAACGTACTTAGTGATCGTAACTAGAAATGATCGTATCTAGAAGGATCATATCCAGAATGATCATAAACAGAATGATAGTAATTTTAATGATCATATCCTAAAATGATCAAATCCAAATTTATAATATCCAGAATGATCATAACAAGAATGATTGTATCCAAAATTATTCTATCAAGGATGATCATATCCACACCATTTGAATTCGAAAAATATCCTTCTTGGGTTGAGATGAAACGAAACAATAAGGATTTAATGGATTTTTACAATACATTAAAATTGAATTTATGTTATTCCAAAGATAATCCACATTGAATTAAAAATCATGTATGATGTCATGATACATGAAAATGTTGGTGAATGAAGTTAGTTACTAGATATGATGTGTTTTATCAAGTGGGTCAAGAGAATTGATAATAATGTGAAGATTGATGAATGAATTTTAAAGGGGATCTTTTATTTTAAAATAGTGATTGGATATCAAGTGGAGAATTTCATTTCTTAAAATCATTCATTTGGTATGATATCAAGATTTGTTTATGAATAAGAATGAATGAATCAGATTTGGATGATTAGACCCATGTATTTCTAATCAACTAAATTCGTATTGACATTCGAAATGGGAGTCTAGAAAATAAGATATGAATATTTTTGATGTTTTTCGAATAATCAAGATGTTTTGAAGAAGTAATAATTTATTTGAGATTTCAAGAGAAATATTGATTTGGTTGAATTTATGTGAGAATTCATGTTTTTTGGGATTCCCAACTAAACATGTTAAGGGTCACCTATAAAAGTCATTAAGTACATTGTTCTTGTGTGACTTGTATAGTCTATATTAGAAGAGGGATAAGAAACAAATTTTTTGAGATAAAAAGATATCAATTCTGTTAGGATTTATAATTTTTTAGGTGGTGAAATTTCATTCATATTCTATTCTGCATGAGAATTGAATTTGGTAATTTAAGCGGTACCGATTCTACAGTGTTGTTATTATCTGAAAATATGATTGGGATATTTTTTTGAAAGAATCGGAGTCGGTAAAATTAGACTAGTGTTTCATAATAATTTCGATGATGTTCTTACATATCATCTGTGTATGTAATTAATGAATTTTATTCCCATTAGAATACATTTATTGGATTGAAATGAAGTGCATATAACATGAGTTGTTACAAAATAAAAGTATTACTCTATTGTGCTATGAGGGTTCACACGCACTAGTGGGATTGTTTCATAGTGATACACGAGTGTTAGGTTACTTCCTACACATTTTGATCCAAGGACTGTTTTCTTAGTGGATTGTATGTTATTGAATCATTTACAAAACATTCCAAGGACATTTCTATTCTTATTAAATTGTGAACCTTGTAAATCATTGTGTTCCTTTGGATGCATGTTCAGTTTTTTTCAGTAGGAAATTGAAATCTATAATAGGAGGTTAAGGTAGTTTAAATTGAAAAGAAACATTATTGAAAATGTATCACTGATTCACCTATCACCCTCTCATTGATACATTACTCTGACTATGAACATTCAATTAGTATCATAGGCATGTTGCCTTCACTATTCTTTGTTGATTGACAAAGTGAACTGTGTGAAAAGTTAATGTATTTCAGTAATTTATGGAAAGAACTGTGATATCTGGAATGATAGAATTCTACCATATCTTATATTAATTATCTATTATTTTCGTGAAGCTACAACAGTTCAGTTTCATCCCATCGATGATAATGCTCCACTCACACTTTTTGACAAGAAGTTTCATGAAAATGATGGAAGGTCCAAGAATGATATATTATCATTACATTATGAATGTGAATTATTGATAGTAATAAATTCGTCCATAACTATTGATATATGTGATTAATTGAAAAACATATACGAAGGATATACAAAAATGAAGAAGGAAAATTGAAAAACAGGGAGATTGAAGTATGTAGATTTGAAGATGGGTGAGAATTAATCAGTTTTTAATTCTTTTCAAGGGTGCCATAAATATTTATTTTATGTTAATTTATTTGTTGTAAAAATAGATACATAATAACTTTTTAAGGTCAATGTAATTCATTAGAGTCAGTTTATAATAATTTTAGATATATAAAAATTTTATAGAACTTTTTACCGTCTTTTACCCACCTCCTAGGAGCATTTGAAAATTTACATAAAAAATATTTTTCCACTTCTTTGAGTTGAATTTAAATATAAATCCATGAGACATGGTTGATATCAGTAAATAAAATGTGGTTTAAAAATATGAAAATAATTTTATGTGAATAGAAAATTTTTAATTTTATTTTCCATGATTAAAATTAAATAGGGTAAATAAGGTTAAAAATGATATTATTATTACCCTAACTCATGTTCTAATACTATTGGATAAGTATAATTCGACTAAAAAAACCTTAGGAATAAAATATTAACCTCTTTGGTCCACTTGGATTAGATTAAATCATTTATTATTATTTAATTCAAAGAAGTGTTAAAAGAGTTAGAATCAAAGTTTAATAACTAAAACATTTTTAATATAGGGTTACACATAAGAAAAATTCAACTATAAATATTCATTAGAAATATAAAACAATTTCCTACAAATTAGTATTTTATTTATATATATAAGACATTATATATGTAAATTTATTTATGACACAATGATGATGGAGTTATTACCTAATTAATGAAATATTAAAATAATTGATAATATAAATATCCAAATAAATGTAATTTGAATCTTTTTATGAATTGAAATAATTTTATATGTTAATATAACATATTAGGATTAGTTAGATTAATTTTGTTCGAAGTAATAAGGCTGTTATGAATTTAGAAAAAACAATATAACAAATAGTGTCAAAATTGATATTAATGAGTTTTTAAAACAAATATTTTATTATTAATTTATATTATATTCAAAAAAATCAACGGATCTGCCAAAAGACATATGTAATGATAGTTGTAACATTAATGAACCACTTTGGGTTCTCTTGTATGTATATAGTATGTTTATTAACCATATAATATAAAAATACAATGAGACAGGGTAAATGTCAAACTATTTAACTACGAGTTAAATCAAAAATATAAAGTTAATATAGTAACCCAAACCTGTCTAAAACCTATTGGTTGAGTGATTTTAGAACCATCCCCAATATATACTTTAAATAAATCATTTTGGATCCATTAGAAACCGAAAATTATTTTATTAAAAAATCATATTTCTAGCTTTTCTTATGGTGCCCCTCACCCCTTTTATAAAAGGGAACTCCCCCTTCTCTATAATACACACCTTGAAAGCCATTTGGCTCGGCCAAACCCTGCCCAAATACCCAGTAAATTGTCCTCAACTTATCTTAGAGGCCTTCCTTTAGTCAGAAAGACAACCTAATAATCCCTTTTGATCAAATCAAATGGAAAAACCCAAAGAAGAGGAAAATATTTAATCACCTCCATGAACTCCGTTTTCTTCCACATTCTATTTCATTGTTTTTTTCTATTATAAAATAATAACATCAGTATATTCTATATACTATGATGTTATTATAAATATGGTACATCTATATTAATTATTCTATCCATACATTGAATGAAATGTCACCACACATTCGTACGTACATCTTACCGTCTCCATGTCGGGGTGTAATTGTTATTCAATAGATTATTATTTAGATGGATACAATAATGATGTGTAATTTCTTTAAATAATAAATAAAACATAAAAATGATTCTATATATATGATATAACATCCATTTATATATTATTTTAATATCAAAATAAGGTTATTGTTGCTCCTGCAAATGTACGGATTACCGCCTCAACGAATGTGATTAGATTCATTCCCCATCATATCCATTAAAGAATAATTTTCTTTTTATGATTAAAAATAAATTTAAAAGGCTTGATATCATTATGAATATGAATAAGATACATCACATCGCTAACAAATATGACTCACATAACAAATAATATAAAGGAAAACAAATCTGTTAACACCTGAAACAATTATAATACTAATATATTATTAACAATGCAATGTTAAAAGATCATATATGATATAATATTGATGTATATGATTATTGTATAATATAATAAATATTATTTCACTAATATACAGAAGATTATATTACACTCAACCAAGAAAAAGTACAAGGTAATGGTTAAATTTTCAATCTCTTCATTATCCGTGGTTTTTTATACGTAATTATCTACTAGGTTCTCTTTATGATCTACATCTAGGTTTCCTACAAATGTTTTTCAAAACATTCATACTATTTTATAGAATTTGGGTTAAAGTCATTTATACACTTGTTTGACATTTATAATTTTTTTTAAAGGAATCTTTCTGTCATTTTACAAACAAGTTACTTTTTGACCTTTTCGACATATTTAAGGTAGTAATGTATTTTTAACTTATAGGACGGGTGCAGCTATTTTCTACCATTATAAAATCATCAAGGATTCCCTTACAAGCCTATATGAATATTTTCAAATATAAATGTTTTCTTTTATAATTACACATCCTTTAAATGATTTCAAAATAGAAAGATATATTTCCCTAAAAAGTTTTTTATTTCATCTATGTCAACATCCTTTGATATATTTTAAGTTTGTTTGAAGTTTATTTATTATGATACATAAATTCCATATAGTATTGAAGGTTTTATGATATCGTTGACAGTGGATGTGTTATTTCATACCATTCATGGTTTATAGATAATGTTTTGACATTTAGTATTCCCATTTTAATATGAACATTTATGATATTTCTAAACCTTTTCATATGAGGAATGATTTGGACAAAGTAAGTGATGAGTGGAGCCCACCATAGATCCTCGATACATCGGTAGGTCTTTAGAGACAAACTAATGTCTTGGCACATGGCTTTGAAAAAATATTATTTTTAGTCTTGGCATTAGGGCTTTACTATGTGGTTATGAATGTCTGGAATTATGTATTCCATCATTATGAAAGTGGCTATCGATATTGAAAATGATTATTCGAATAGTATAATATCCATGTGAGTAAGTAAATGAAATTATTTTGGTTTATATTTTCCATATTATGATGATGTTTATGTTGAAAAGGATTTTGTTTTTGTGTTATACATTGCCTTACATGTTTATGTTAATTTATGAATGATTCTGCAATATTTTTATCCTTACTGGGCATCTGAGCTCACCCATTTCTATGTTTTATTTTTCTTAGGATGCGAAGTAGTATATTATGACTGACCTACCGGGATAGTCTATGGGATCTCAGTTCTATCTATGGAAACAATGTTGTTGTAGTTTTCCATTTTATGATGTAATGTAAACCTTATGAATGTATCTATTACTTAAAAGGATACTAAACAAATTGGTGTTTTGAGACATGATCTTTTTTTATCATGCCAATGATACGTAATAATGCATCGAATCTGGGATTCTAGGGTCGGGGTGTTATAGTTGGTATCCGAGGATGTTTAGTACAAACCTTGAAAACTAGATTTAGATAAATTCTGATTAGATCACGTAGCCCAACGATAGACTTTGAGGATTAGTATATAAGAAATTCATAGAATATAGGTATTGTATAGATTTTGTGAGTTTTTCAAATAAATACATCCCTTTCTGGATACGAGTAGGTAGTGGCGGCTCTTGCACATATGTACCTAGGTGTAAATCCTGAGAACACCGCTTTAAGATAGACTCGAATGGTAACTAGTGCGCGACAACGGGACTTTCTATACTCCTGGTTACGACAGTCCTGAGGGATATTCATTGGATAATTATCATTTTCATTACAAAACATTATGAATAGTTTATGAGTATATACTTCTTCAAAGAAAATATTTTATATGATTATGGATTATATCCATATACTATTCAATTTATGGTATGTATTTTACATGTTTGTAATTATGTATTTCGATCCGTAATTTAATCTAGTTTATTTCATTGTTTAGAAATGGCACCCAGTGGAAGAAATGGAAACTTTATCAATGCATGAACTCCATGTATGTTTTTCCATCCTGGTAAAGATAATTATAGTGGAGATGGTGATACAACTGGTGCTGATCAAATAATCACCATAATGGGACAGGTCACACAGGTTATGTATAATAACCGTACCCGTATGGAGCACCCTGATCCACAAAATGGAGGATCAATGTTAGATCTCTTCATGCGACAACAACCACCAACATTCAATGGGGGTAAAAATCCATTATTAGCTTAGAGATGGATAAATTCCTTATAGAAAATAATCCACACCTTGGGGAGCAGTGAAATGGAAAAAGATTTCATGGATGTTTACCGCCTCACAAGAGATGCTGATCAATGGTGGTCATTGATTCCAAACACAACGGAAGATGATAAAGTATCAAATATGGAATTTATGGTGTTTAAATATATTTTAATAGAAAAATACATTCTTCATAACGTTCCAGCGGATATGGAAAAGAAATTTTTGGGTCAGAGGCAAATGGAGGATTAGAATTTTGCAATGTACGAAGATAACATTACAAGGTTAGTGAGGCATACTGTAGATTATATACGTAACCCAAGACGTTATATTGATCATTTCATTTATGGGTTAAAACAATTTCTCTGCCGAGCATTAGTCTCTCAATCCTTCTCGTCATACGAAGATATTGTCTCATGTGCTATCAAGATAAGAAAAATTATTCTCTAAGTCTAACGACTTTAAATAAAAAAGAGAAGAAGAGATCAATTGAACAATCTAGAAATGTATATATGGGGTAGACCGAAAAAGTTGAATATCCATAATGTAGTAAATGTTGAAAGAAACATGCCAGTGCTTTCTTGATGTGAATGAGAGTCTTTTACAGATTTTCTAAAAAAGTCCACTAGGCTAATGATTGCAAGGGGAAGAAAGAGGATGTCACAGTTGAATGCTAAAATTGTAGAGTAAGGGGGAATTAAGAAAATGAATGTCTTAAGCGCCAAGGGAACATACCTCTGAAATGTCCAAGGTATCAAGGCCAAGATTGTGCTATCACTACTACTGAGGTTGATGCTCCAAAAGATGTAGTGGCAGGTTAATTAATGATTTCCTCAAGTATAGAAAATGATTAATTTGATTATGGATTATCACATTGTTTCATATCTTCCCAGTTTTCTAAGAGAATTAGATTCTTCCAATTTGATTTAACAATGTATTTTTTAGTCAAATTTCTAAAGGGATGTATAATTGCAACAATGTTTTCTAAATCAGTCCCCATTAGAGCATACACATGTTATTTATCTACTTATCTCATCATCATACCCATGATTGAATTAGATATAATACTCGATATGGATGGGATTTCATACTATGATGAAACATTTTATTTTAAGAAGAAAGAGGATACTATTTTTTATGAAAATTATAATGAACACATTATCTTTATAGCAGAATCATCACCACCTAATTATTATCTAGATCCACCCCCAGTATCTCAACTAAATTCAATTTTTTTGGAGGAAGAGAATGAAATAACATTGTATGAGGAAAAGAATGTTCAAATATAGGATGTACCTATTGTGAAAGAATATGTTGATGTGTTTCCAGATAATTTAATTGGACATCCTCCCCATCGAGAAATTAGGTTTTCCATTGATTTATTTCCTAGATCAAGGCCCATATCGAAGACCACTTATAAAATGGCCATTGTTGAACTAGTGGAACTAAAAAAACAACTAGAGTAATTGAATAATATGTGATTTATTCTCTCTAGTATTTCTCTATGTGGAGACCTTGTTCTTTTTGTTAAAAAGAAACAATATGGATCTTTGAGTTTATGCATTGACTATATGGAGATCAATGTTATAACAATAAAGAACATGTATCCAATACCTCACATTAATGATTTATTTAACCAACGTCATTGAGGTAAATACTTTTCAATGATTGAACTTCGATTTGGATATCATTAGTTGTGTGTGAAGAAGGAAGACATTCCAAAAACCGAATTTCAAAACGGGTACGAGCATTATGAGTTTACAATAATTCCTTTTGAATTGACTAATTCACCTTCTATCTTCATGTATCTAATGAATAGATTTTTCAAGGAATATCATGAAGACTTTATAGAGGTATTTATTGATGATATCTTGGTATACTTTAAAAGCTACTAAGAAAAAAAAAATCACTTGCGCATTATCCAGAAGACTATGAGAAGACATGAATCATATGTGAAGATTAAAAAATGTGAATTATGGCTTCTAGATATTTCCTTTCATAGAAATATTGTCTCGAAGGATGAAATCTTTTTTGATCCTTCTAACACCAAGGAAATCCAAGAATGGACAGCACCGATGAGTATAAGTGAGGTATGTTGGTTTATTGGTTTAGCTAGTTATTGTCGATGTTTTATCCAGAATTTTGCCCGATAGATAACCAATTTACCAAGCCCACACGTAAATGGGTTAAATTTTTTTGGACATTAGAGTGTGAATAATGTTTTGAGGAAATGAAGAGAATATTAGTCAATGATCCTATCCCGACTCATCAGTCGGGGAATGAAAGGTCTGTTATATAAATGATGCTTCAAAGAAAGGACATGGTTTTTTCCTTATGCAGAATGATAGGGTTATTGCCTATGCATCACGACAACAGAAATTATTGAACAAAACAATCCCACTCAAGATATTGAGTTAAAAGCTATAATATTTGGTTTGAAGATATGGAGACATTGTCTATATGGTGAAAAAATGTGAGATATATACTGATCACAAGAGTTTGAAAAATATTTTTTCCCAGAATGAACTCAAACTGAGGAAAAATTGATGGCTTGAACTATGCAAGGATTATGATTAAACGACACACTACCACTCGGGGAAGGCATATATGGTGGAAGATACATTAAGAAGAAAGAATCGTGGATTTTTGAACAATATGGGAGTTAAAAGAGATCCTACATTTAGGGATCTAGTAATATTAAAAATGGTGATAACCATTGAAGGTGAAACATCATTACTTTTACAAATGATTACCAAATCAACTTTACTAGAAATAATAAAGAGTTCTCAGACTGATGATGAATAGTTTCAAAAGAAGAATAAAGCTGTGAATGATGGGATATTGAGTGACTTTGTCTATGAAGATGGAATTTTGAAATTTGGGAAGAGGCATTATGATCCCGATATACCTGATCTAAAAAGGTAATTCTTGGATGATGCTCATAGTTCCAATTTCTATAGACAACCTAGCAGCACAAAAATGTATATAGATTCTAAGGAAAATTTTTGGTGGGACAAAATGAATAGGGAGATTGCTGATTTTGTGTCAAGATGTATTGTTTTTTAATAAGTGAATGCTAGAAGACAACAACCTGGAAGAGTCAAGACACCTCTTCCCATACCTGAGTGAAAATGGAAAAATATTACGATCAACTTTGTCATTGGCTACCAAAGACTACTAGAAAGAATGATGCAATATGTGTCATTGTTGATCATCTTACCATGTCAGCACATTTACTTCCTATAATATAAGATTTTCCACTTGAAGGATTAGAAAAAATATATATTAATGAAATTGTAAGACATCATGGAGTAACACTGTCGATTTTTTTTTATCATGATCCCAGTTTTACATCAATATTCAAGAAAATTATTCAGAAACCCCTAGATACTGAACTTTGTTGGAGCACGACATGCAACCTGTAAACTAATGGACAATCAGAACAGACTATTCAAACCATAGAAGACATGTTTTGATCATGGTAACTTTACTTTTAAATCATGTGGGATCAATATATACCTATGGTAGAATTTTCCTATAATAATATCTTTCATTAAAGTATTCATATTGCACCATATGAAGTGTTATATTTAATGATATGTCGCACACCAATGTATTGGGATGATGTTGGTGAAAGAAAACTCGTAGGCCCCGAATGTGTGGAGGAAACTATAGAAAAATTGATGGTAATCCAAAACCACATCAAAGCAGCTCAAAGTAGGAAGAAGAGCTATGTAGATAACCAAAGGAAGGATTTGGAATCTCAGGTTGGATATCATGTTTTCAAGAAGGTATCTCCATGGAAGTGTGTTATACGTTTCGGTAAGATGAGAAAATTGAGTCCCAGATACATCAGACCATTCAAAATTCAAGAACGAATTGGGGATGTATCTTTCAATTTGGAAATGCCACCAAGTATCTCCAAAGATCATGATGTCTTCCATATATCACTATTGAAAGAATAAATGCCTTACCCAATGCATGTACTCACCTATGAGGAATTATAACCGGAACCCGATCTGTCTTATTGCTAAGAGAATTTAAAGTTTCTTGATACAAGAGAACAAGTTCTATGAAACCGAATGACTCATTTGGTAATAGTTCGATGGAGAAACCAAAAAATTGAAGAGGCAACGAGGGAACCCAAAGAACTAATGATGAATAACCATTGAGTCTTTTTATGCAGAAATATTTAGAAATTTCAAGGATGAATTTTTTTGAAAGAGGAGAGAATATAACACCCCATCCATCCACAACACGCTTCTCTTTGAATAATACAATTTCTTATATTATACGTAACATCGAGTTTTAACACACCACAACCAATCCAAATAGTCATTATGAATATTAATACCCTATTTTTGAATTTTTTAAATTTTATCCATCAAAATATACTTTATTTTTGGAATTAGATTATAAAAATTAGCTTAGGGTGAATTTTCGGTATTTTTCTGAAATCTTTCAATTTTTGATGAATAATGAAAAACACTGAGTTATATTTTATAACCGAATTTTAATTTAAATAATTAATTATTTAATTTAAATTTATTGTAGGTAAATATAGATACATAATACCTATATATGTTCAATGTATTTTATTGGAGCCAATTTATAATAATTTTAGATATATAAAAATTTTATTGATCTTTTTACCATCTTTTACACACCTCCCAAAAGCATTTACAAATTTAAATATAAAATAATTTTACCACTTTTGTGAGTTGAATTTTAAAAATATGAGAGACACAGTTGATATCATCAACTAAAATTTGGTTCAATAATATGAAAATATTTTTTTTGAATAGTAACTTTTTACTTTTATTTACCACAATTAAAAGTCAATTGGGTAATTATGGGTAAAAATGATATTATTATTATCATAAAAGATTTCGTAATTATATTGGATATGTATAATTGGACCAAAATAAACTTAGTAATAAAATATAAACCTTTTTTTCTACGTGGATTAGATTAGAAAATTTATTATTATTTACTAAAAGACGAGATAAAATAGTTAAAATCAATGTTTAATAACTAAAACATTTCTTATATAGTGTTAAACATAATATAAATTCAACTAGAAATATTAATTACAAAGATAAAATGATTTTCAAAATAATTTTATTTTATTTATAATTTTTAGACACTAAATAATATAATTTATTTATGACATAATGTGGATGTAGTAATTACCAAATTAATTAAATATTAAAATAATTGATACTGTAAATGTCCAAATAATTGTAATTTAAGCCTTTTTATGAATTACAATAATTTTATAGGTTAATATGAAATATTAATATTGGTTAGATGAATTTTTTTCGAAGTAATAATTCTGTTATAAATTAAGAAAAAACAAAAAACAAAATATTGTCAAAATTGACATTAATGGGTTTTTATAAACAATATTATATTATTAATTGATATTCTATTCATAAAATTATAAGGATCAGAAAAAAGACTAATATAATGATTGGTGTTTCATTAATTAACCACTTGGGGTTCTCTTGTATATATATAGTATGTTTATTAGTCATATAATATAAATATACAAAGAGACATGGTAAATGTCAAACTATTTAACTAAGAGTTAAATCTAAAAGATAAAGCTTATATAGTGACCCAAACCTATATAATTCTTATTTTTTTATTTTATTTCTACCTTTAACCACCATATCCTTCCAATAATACATTTTTTTCCATTGGAAATTGAAAATGAGTTTATTATAACATAATATTACTAGCTTTTCCTAATATTCCCCTCACACCTCTTATAAAAGGGCACTCTGCCTTATCTCAAATTCACACCTTCACCGCCATTTGGATCTCCCAAACCATATCGTAATACCTTATAAACTCTCATAAATTTATCTTAGAGGCCTTCTTTTAGTCATATAGTCCACCTACGGATCCCTTTTCATCAAATCAAAAGGAAGAAACCGAAAAAGAGGTAAATATTTCATCACCTCTTTCATGTTCTTTTCTTCTTCATCTTCCGATTTTGTTGTTGTTTAAACCCTAAAATAATAACTCTAGTATAATCTATATACTGTGATGTTATTATAAGAATGGTACATCCATATTATTTATTCTATCCATCCATTGAATGGCATTGCACTATATGTGCATACGTATGACTTACCGTCTCCACGTCGTGGTGTAATTGTTATTCAATGCATTATTATTTGGATGGTTATAATAATGATGTTTAATTGATGAAAATAATAAATAAATCATAATAATAATTTTTTATATATTATATAACATCCAATTATATATGTTTTTAATATCAATATAATGATATTGTCACGCGTGCGTACGTACAGATTACAGTCTCCACGAACGCGATGAAATTCATTCCCCATCATATCCTTTAATGAATAATTTTAATTTGATGATTAAAAATAATTTTTAAATACATTATAAAATTATGGATATGAATAAGACACATCCAATCCATAATAAATATTACTCACATAAAAATGAATATTAAGTAAAACGAATTCGTTAACACCTGAAACGACGATTATACTAAGATATTATTAACAAAGAAATGTTAAAATATCATATATGATATCATATTAAAGCATATGATTATAGTATAATTTAATAACAATTATTTCAAAATTATATAGGAGGTTTTTCTATCATCGTCCATGGAAAAGTACAATTTAAGTGTTAATTTTACAATCTCTTCATTATCCGAGGTTTTTTATTCGTAATTATCCACTGGGAACTCTTTATCATCCACATCCATGTTTCTTAAAAATTTATTCTAAAACTTTATTAATATTTTATATAATATGTGTTAAATTCATTTATACCATTTGTTTAATTTTATAAGATGTTTATAAATGAATATTTCCGTCATTTTCCAAACAAGGTTCTATTTTAACTTTTTGGAAAATTTAATGTAAAAATGTTTTTTAACATATACAGCGGATGTGTCTATTTTCCTCCATTTTAACATCATAGAATCATCTCTTAAAATATTATAATAATATTTTCAAATACTAAAGTTTTCTTTTATAATTGTGTGACCATTATATGATATAAAAATAGAAAGATATATTTCTCAAAAATGTTTTTGATTTCATCTATGTCAACATATTTTGATGTATTTTATGTTTGTTTTATGTTAATTTATTATGATAAAAAACATTCATATTGTATTGACGGTTTCGTGATATTTTTTTTCTGTGGATGTGTTATCTCATACCATTATTTGTTTATGGATAATGTATTGACATTTCGTATTCCAGTCTTAGTACACATGTTTATGTAATGTATAAACATTTTTCATTTGAGGAATGCATTGGACTTAGTATGTGATGGGTGGAGCCTGCAATAGTTCCTCGATACATCAGTAGTATAATGAGACAAACTAGTGTCTTGGAAGAAGGCCTTGAAAAAAATTTATTTTTAGTATTGGCACAAGGCCATGACTATGTGGTTATGAATGTCTTGCATTATGCATTCCATTATTATTAAAGTTGTTATTGATATTGCATGTGATTATTAGACTAGTAGAATATCCATTTGACTAAGTAAATGGAATTATATTAATTTACATTTTCCATATTATGATGATTTTTATGTTGAAATACTATTTGTTTTATTTTATAAATTTCTCTAAATGTTTATTCTTATTTAGGAAAGCATATACTATATTGTTATCTTTACTAAGAATGTGAGCTCACCCATTTCTATGTTTTATTTTTCCAAGGATGTGAAATTATATAATGACTGGAATGAAAGGATATTCTATGGGATCTCAGTGTTGCCTATGGAAACAATGTTGTTGTAGTTTTCCATTTGAAGATGTAATGTAATCCTTATGTAGTATTTATGTATTTCAATTCATAAACTAATCTTGTTTATCTCATTTTTTAGTACTGGAGACTAGTGGAAGGAATGGAAATCGTATCAATGAATACACTCTATATAGGTATTTCCCTCCTACTAAAGATATTTATAGTGGAGCCGGTGATACAACTGGTGTTGATCAGCTAATCACCATACTAGGACAACTCACTCAGGTTGTGAATAATAACCATACCCATGTAGAGCACCCAGATCCACAACGTGGAGGATCAATGTTATAATTAGTCATGAGGTAACAACCACCAAAATTCAATGGGGGTAAAAATCTATTAGTATTTGAGCAATGGATAAATTCTGTAGTAAAAATATTGAACACCTTAGGGAGTAGTGAAAGGGAAAAGGTTTTCATGGCAGTTTACCACCTCAAAGGAGATGTTGATCAATGGTGGTCATCAATTCAGAAAAAAAAAAGTAAGATGATGAAGTATAAAATATGGAATGATGGGTATTTAGATGGAATTTCATCGAAAAATACTTTCCTCGTGACCATCGAGCAGATTGGAAAGGAAATTTCTGAGTTAGAGGAAAAAGGGGGATAAGAATGTCACTAAGTATGAAGCTAACATTACAAGGATATCGAGGCATGTTGCAGATTATATACATAACCCATGTAGTATTAATTATCATTTCATTGATTGTTTGAAACCATTTATCTATTGAGAATTGGTCTCACAATCCTTCTCGTCATACGAAGATATGGTGTCATGTGCAATCAAGACAGAAAAAGATTTCTCTATGTCTTAAGACAATAATGCAAAGAATGAGAAGATGAGATCTGCTGAACACTCTGTAAATTGAAATAATGCAAAGAAGGAAAAAGTTCAATATTAATTTTGTAGTAAATTTTGGAAGAAACACCCTAGTGCTTTCCTGAACTGAGTGGGAGTCCGTTACAAGTGTGTTGAAAAAGGCCACCAAGCTCATGATTACAAAGGGATGAAAGAGGTTTTCATTGCTGAATGATACAATTGTAGAAAAGGGGGCATTTTGAAAATGAATATAATAAGCGCCAATTTAACTTACCTAATAAAAGGGCAAGGGATCAAGGCCAAGATTATTTTATCACTACTGCTGAGGTTGAATATCCGAAAGATGTAGTGGGAAGTAATTTAATGGTTTCCCCATGTTTAGAAAATAATTTATTTGTTTCAGTATATTCGAATTGTTTCATATCTTCCCAGTTTGTTAAGAAAATTAGATATTTCCAATTTTATTTAACAATGGTGTTGTCAGTCAAAATTTTTAAGGGAAGTGTCATTGCAAAAAAGTTTTGTGGATTAGTCCCCATTATGGAATATAAATGTTTTTTATCTGTTTAACTCATCATTATACCCAGGATTGATTTTGATATAATCCTCATTATGAATTGGATTTTTGGCCATGATTCAAAAATTTATTGATAGAATAAAGAGGATACTACTTTTTATGACAATGATAAAGAAAACCTTATCTTTAGAGCAGAATCGTCACCACCTATTTCTTTTCTAGATCCACCCCCAGTAGCTCAACTAAATTCAATTATTGCAGAGGAAGAGAATGAAATAACATTGTTTGATGAAAAGAATGATCAAATAGAAGCTTAACCTATTGTGAAAAACTATGTTGATATGTTTCCAGATGATTTACCTGGACATCCTCTCGAACGAGAAATTGAGTTTTCCATTGATTTAGTTTATCGATCGAGGCCCATATCGAATACCCCTTAAAGAATGGCCACTATGCAATTAGTGGAACTAAATAAAAAACAAGATGAATTGAGTAATAAGGGATTTATTCTCCCTACTATTTCTCTATGGTTATCCCCTGTACTCTTTGTTAAGATAAATATGGATCTATGAGGATGTGCATTTATTATAGGGAGATCAATGCTATAACAACAAAGAACAAGTATCCACTACCTCACATTGATGATTTATTTGACCAAATTCATGGAGATCAATACATTATAAATATTGAACATCAATTTGGATATCATAAATTGTGTGTGAAGAAAGAATAAATTCAGAAAATATCATTTCAAACCAGGTGTGGGCATTATGAGTTTATAGTAATGCCTTTTGGATTGAATAATTCACCCTCTGTCTCCATGGATATAGTGTGTCACTAACCAAATCTGGTCGCCATCAAAACCAGCACACGAACCGGTCCATAACAAGGCTTGAAGTGCATCTCGATCCCCACGGGATGGAACAAGTGCTCGGGTATCATAATATGATGTTTTGGAATGATTTACCCAAGTTTATAAACATTAAACAACAAACAAACTCAATAAAACGAATCTGGATTTTTCAACTAAGACCATCATTTACAAAATTCAGAAATGAATTACATATTTTAAAAAAACTCAATATGACCATAAAAAAGGTACAAAATCAAAATTAAATGGCCCAAGAACCTTCATGGCAAGGGGCACTGCCCTCAATCTATCTCCACAAGACTTCACCACCGAGGACATGCTAGAAACCCGAACCACTGGAACTAAAAACTATATCATAACCTGAAACAAGAAAATAACCAAATATACTTACACCCATGGGTGTAAGTAGGGTGTGAGACAATGCCCAGTAGGACACCACCCCTAATAGATTCCATGTGATAAACATTCAAAGACAAAATGCTTGCAAGTTTTCATAAACAGAAAATGCCAGTTACAATTTCTAAAATATGAAACTAAAAAAACAGTTTTCAAGTGGGCTATCATTAAGAATCAACAAATTCAAAAATAATGTAAACACTACTGAATTTTCCAGTCAACTATACCGTATGTCGATGGTAAAAACATAGTAACCAATGAGCACAAGTAATAGGAAATGACCCCTAGGCACTAGCTCGTTGTGGGTCCCAGGTACCTCATATCTCAGTGAGAGTAACCATCACAATATCTGTTCTCATGCACGAGCCACTAGTAGGGAACATACCCATAACCTAGTGGTCCCCAATCATCATCATCATAGTTTAGTTAGGGTTGTAAGCATCAATCTTGCTAAGTGAAACTGAGGCCAAACCCCATGGATTCACTAGCATAATAGTACACGTCCACCCACCTAGATACCCGGGTTTTCCCCTTGTTCTAAGATAAGTTCAACAAGTCAATAAATATACTTTTCACTTGAAAATATCATTTTTATATCACAAGTTCCCCAAACAGCCCACATGTATTCCTCAAATGTCTAAAAATCCACTTTTTCATTCAAATGAATTTTGAAATCATACTCACACTAAAAATAGCCCACATCACATTTTGCACATCTTTCACAATTCAACAAATCTATTAACAATTTTATAAAATATTTCCCAAGATGTTAAACATCACACAACAGCCCACTCACATATTACATAATTCAATTTTCATAAACAATGTCCATTTTGCACATCACACTCACGCAAAATAGCCTGAATACATGTTTCACACCCACATCCCAATTTCAAAAATCCCCTAGACAAATTACAAAACATTACCAAAATGTTTTACAACATAACTGACCACTTTATGTTTCAAAAACTCATTTTAGAAAAATAATATCACCAAAATAGTACATAAGAAACCATTTCACAATTTGTGTAACTCATTAAATCATTTACAGTTTTCATAAAACCAACCAAAGTGGTGCAACCATGGTTGGCATACAAAACAGATTTCAAAAACCTAATTCAAGACCAAAACAATGCCAATAACAATCTGAATCAGATTTTGCATCCCTAAAATCATTTATTAAACCACCCTCAAGTTTTATACAAATACCTCAAACAATACCACAAAAGGTACACATGAAAAACACATGTTTTCACAAATCATGTTCAAGAATTACAACATGGTTTCACACATTAAAACCATTCAAAACCCCATTACAAGTCCAACATTACATTACGGCATTAACAAAATAGATTTTTCATCCCTTTATAACACTAATAAATCAATTTCACATCTTATAAAATACACCCCAATATTTCTCCAAGCGCCAAGCATGAAAAGCACCCAATTCCAAGCAATAATGCATCTACAAAATTAAACACTTAACTCAATCCATCACAAAAAACAATTTTTGCACCACACAAAATAGATTTTTAACATTCTGAATTAATAAACCAAGAAAGCTAACTCGTCATAAAATGGTTATACATGGAATCACCTACCTTTTATGTCGAAACACTCAAAAAATGGTGTGAAACATAAACCGCGCCACCGCCGCACCTCAAGGAATTGAAATCCAACCTAAAACCAAAGGATTTCACACAAAAGACAAGATATAAAACCTAAGGATTTTATCCTAACTTCTGGACTTTAGGAACCTTATGGATAAGGTATGAAACCCTAAAAACATGGAATGTAACCATATGAAAATTGAAAGAAGAATGAAGACGACCAACTTACTTGAGGGATCTTGTTTAAATCGCCTCACATACACCAGTACCTGAATTTGAAAATAGTCAAACAGTTAAGGTAGTTTCAAACAAGGATTAGGAGACCATTTAGGAATTTGAATGGGGAAAAAAGAGTTAGAATTGAAGTATTTATGAAGGAAACATATTACCTTTATTAATCTTCCCGAAATGTGAGTTCTTCAGAGGTTTTGACCTAAACCGCGATGCAAATGAGCAGCAAAGAGGGTGGAAGGATATTGGACGAGTGGGTGGGTTCATGGGGCGTGTTTGGGGCTTGGAATCACCGATAAATCCTTAATATTGGATATGTTATTAATTAAACAAATTTTATTTTTAAAACTGGATTTGGGCTTTCGGGCAGGCCCATTCCCTTAAAAAAAAACCCATATAAAACGTTTTTATCATTTTATAAAGGCACCAAACTACAATGGTGGTGTTTCTATATCAGGGTAGACCATTTATGAACTTGAATGGGTGAAAAATATTAAAATTGAAAATGTTATAAAAAAACCAAATTTATTTTTAAATCTAGAATTGGGCTCACGGTTTGGCCCAATTCATGAAAACTCACCAATTCTACCATAAAAGCATGAAAAACCCCAAAAACAAATCATAAATGTAAATTAAATGAAATTTAACTTTAAAATAGGTCATTTATGTGACAATTATCCCCACCATGAAAACTCTTCGTCCCCGAAAAGAGACCACAAGGCCAGATACCAAAACCACTCCCAACCGATAAACCAAGATGTTATTCTTTGCCAAGATTTTCCCCCAAGGGCCAAAACACCTCTAGTGATCAATTAAGGAATGATTAATCTCACAAACCAAAATTAAAACACATTACTGTAATGTTCAATAAAATTCATACATTATCACAAAATGAAACTCCTCTAATGCTAACCGAACAAGACTTAAGCAATTCACCCAAACGAACAACAACTTCGAACAAGGTTACACTTACCTAACATTAACTAAAGCATTGGGAGCTATACAATCAAAACCTTTACTCAAGGAAGATATTGGTATCTAGATAGTTCTGAATGAGACTACCTACCACCAGGACAATACCATGGATAAATCTGATCTATTGATATTTGGGGACAAAAATAGGCACCCCACCATAAGCGGAAACCTATATTATTTTCCGAGATAAAATTAAGACACTAACAGGGGGAGGCCTGAACGAACTCTATAGTAAAAATGGTAGAATTCCATTCACAGTTTACGAAGGAATGTACATGAGAATAATTTTGGGTCGCCCCACCATTAGAACCAACCATCCTAACTGACCACCATGGGCCGACCTAGAAAGACCCAATGTTTTTAAAGATTTGGGAAGGGCGCAGGGTCAGTACGCATGGTTCGGGAACCATGAACTAACTATGATGTTCGTTCTTTCCATGTGGCTTCCTAGAACACTATCACTACTAATCCTGCACAAAATGTGTGCTCAAACTATCTAGCCAAATTTCCAACCATTATCTAATGACTCATTGGAAACCAACGAGGGAGGGAATGACATTAGGAGATGACATGGGGACAAGGCCCTCCACCTATTTCCACCGAATGAGAAAAAAAGAAGGAATATGATGACCCCATAGGTTTAAACACTTCCCATCTTTCACACCGAGGAAATGAAATTGTACAAGGGTTTAAATGACCCAGGGATTTCCCCAAACTACGAGCCAACTTCTCTCTGAGACCTATGGCTGGAGATCAAATGATCAAAGCATCTTCAGCTTCGTAGTTAGTACTTCGAAACCCCTTTAATGATAATTATTATTTCAGTGCTACCAAAAATTACACTGCAATCCCCGATAAGATTTACAAGACATAACACATTCCAAACTCACTTTACACTAACCCAATAATTCATTGAAACAAGGGATTAGATGATGAACACAAATCACACCTTGCTTCTTTACGTAAGAAACAATAGAAGTAAATAACATGTTTACTCACCTTCCTAAAAAATTGATGATTTTGAAGTTTTTACAAGGGATACATTCTCCCAACATAATAGAGACTGTCAAAGAATTGCATGAATTTCACCTTTAGGGTCAATCGAGCACATGACATCACAAGGAGTCACCAAACATGAGCATTGCGACTATTATAAGCAATCAATGGAAAGCGACCTTATACTACATCCCCAAACAACACACAATTCTAGAAAGTGGCCACAATATCCTCTTGTGGCCAGATTTCTCACACTGGTAGTTTATTGTGTACTCCTTCGAAGAGACTACAATGGACCGAGAGGACCTCTTAGACACCATCCAGGTACTCATCCATGCTAACAACACCAGACCACTTCCACCTGGGGAAAATCTAAAAACTTAAGAAGCTATGGTCTCTTGAAACCTTCCATGATCACTCTCCCACTATAAGAGGATACAAAAAAGGAAAGGAAATGGTGTAGACTCAATCTAAAAAGCTCATGAAAAATATTCCTTAAATTGATCAACTGGAGGGTCTTCAAACGACAAAACAATCCGGGTTATACTTCAGTTGTGCACTAACCCTTAATGGAGTGTACCTTATACAACGATTTAACCCAAGGAACCATCCAAGATGGTTCATTGGTCAAGATATACCACAATACATATCCAAACACATGAAGGGAACCATCATAAAGGAGCCCCAAATCATTTTTCAAAAGAGACCACTAACTGTCCCTATAAGACAACTTACTGACCAAAACCAAACCCAAAACACAGTTCAAATAGGAGGGGTACTTGGACTCAAAACATGCCACAACATCAACATTTTCCAAAAACACTTAATATACACCATTCCAGACAATTCATAAAGTCTCCATGTTTCTCATTAAAAACATTTCTTTAAAATCAAATGGTTCAGCGGTTAGAGCACCCCCCCAATGGTACCCCATGGGCCTTACTCATGCATGTTTCTGTGCCACACCGGGCACCCTCCTCATATCCATCTCGACACTCATCCAGTCATTTCATCAACCATCCATATTACCATTAAACTCCATGCATGTGGTTGCTCACAAAAATACCAAAGGTTAAACCAAAAATTCTTTCCACTTTTCAAAACCAAAACGGTCAACCATTACATCCTTTTATCTCAAAACCGGTAACCACGAGATCAAAATACCAACTCACATCTTAAAATAATTTTCAGAAAGTCACAACCATTTATAAAATAACTCACTTTCAATATATTCACATCAATTTCAAAACATCTCATCCCATTAAAACACACTCTGATTGTTTAGAAAACTCTATTGGAAAAACTTTTCAAAACCAACTTCAATATAGTTCCTGCTTTCAAAGAGGTGTAAGCACACCATTTTACATTTCAAAACAATTAGGAAAATTCAGTTCCTCCATTTCATAAACCAAAACATTCCCTATTTATTTGAAAATAATTTCATAAAAACTTTACGCTTCTTAAAACCAAGTCACCGTAAAACCAAAGTGCTATGATTTCAAAACTAATGCACAAAACAATGTGAGAGGAAACAAGTTTTAGTGGATGACATGGACATATGGTTGAAAGCCATATTCCAATCACTTCACTATCATATAGAGTGTTCTAGGAAATATCCTTGGCTCCACATGGCTCGTCAGGTCCTGCGAGCTCACTAAGACCATTAACCCAACTCTCTTTTCATTTCCCATATTTATCATTAAACAAAGAAAACCAAAAGACTATGAAAGGTCCCGACTTCCCTTAAATACATGAATCCCGTAATGAGGTGTGGTGATCGGCCACACTACTCATAACCAAAATTCCATGTCCAAACAATCCTAACTCCAGACTATCCCGACTGTTCCCCCAATAACATGACTCAAAGAAAGCGAACCTCCTCTGATACCATTTTGTCACGAACCAAATATGGTCTCCGTCAAAACCGACACCGACCCAGCCCATAACAAGGACCGAAGGGCGTTATCAATCCCCACGGGCTGGAACAAGTTTCTGGGTATCATAAAATGATGTTTGGGAATGATTTACCCACGTTTATAAACATTAAACAACAAACAAACTCAATAAAACAAATCTGGTTTTTTCAACTAAAACCATCATTTACAAAATTCAGAACTGAATTACATATTTTAAAACAACTCAATATGACTATAAAAGAGTAAAAAATCAAAAATAAATGGCCCATGAACCCTCATGGAAAGGGGTACCGCCCTCAATCCATCTCCACAAGACATCACCACCAAGTACATGCAAGAAACCCGAACCACATGAACTAAAAACTATATCCTAACCTGAAACAAAAAAATAACCAAATCTACATACACATAAGGGTGTAAGCAGGGTGTGAGGAAATACCTAGTAGGATACCACCACTAAGAGATTCCAAGTGATAAACATTCAAAGACAAAAATCTTGCAAGTTTTCATAAACAGAAAATGCTAGTTACATTTTCTAAAAGATGAAACTAAAAAAAACAGTTTTCAAGTCAGATATCATTAAGAATCAACACTTTTAAAAATAATTTCAACACTACTGAATTTTCCAGCCAACTATACCGTATTACGATGGTAAGCACAAAGTAACTAATGAGCACAATCAATAGGAAATGACCCCTAGGCACTTGCTCGTTGGGGGTCCCAGGTACCTCGTATCTCAGTGAGAGTAACCATCACAATATCTGTTCTCATGCATGAGCCACTAGTAGGGAACATACACATAACCTAGTGGTCCCCAATCATCATCATCATAGTTTATTTAGAGTTGTAAGTGACAATCTTTCTTTGTGAAACTGAGGCCAAACCCCACGTATTCACTAGCATTCTAGTACACGTCCACCGACCTAGATACCTGGGTTTTCCCCTTGTGCTCAGATAAGTTCAACAAGTCAATAAATATACTTTTCATATGAAAATATCATTTTCACATCACAAGTTCCCCAAACAGCCCACATGTATTCCACAAAAGTCTAAAAATCGAATTTTTCATTCAAACGAATTTTGAAATCATACTCACACAAAAAATAGCTCACATCACATTTATCACATCTTTCACAATTCAAAAAATCTATTAACAGTTTTATAAAATATTTCCCAAGATGTTAAACATCACACAACATCCCACTCACATATTGCATAATACCATTTTCATAAACAAAGTACATTTTTCACGTCACACTCACGCAAAATAGTCTGAAAACACGATTCACACCCACATCCCAATTTCACAAATCCCCTCGACAAATTACAAAACATTAACAAAATTTTTTACAACATAACTGATCACTTTATGTTTCAAAAACTCATTTTAGGAACACACTATAACCAAAACAGTACATAAGCAACCATTTCACACTATGTGTAACTCATTAAAACATTTACAGTTTTCATAAAACCAACCCAAGTGGTGCAACCATGCTTGGCATACAAAACCCATTTCAAAAAACTAATTCAAGACCAAAACAATGCCAATAATAATCTATATCAGAATTGGCATCCCTATAAATATTTATTAAACCACCCCCATGTTTTATACGAATACCTCAAACAATACCACAAAAGGTACACATGAAAAACACATGTTTTCACAAATCATGTTCAAGAAGTACAACATGGTTTCACACATTAAAACCATTCAAAAACCCCATTACAAGGCCAACATGACATTAAGGCATTAACAAAACAGATTTTTCAGCCCCTTTTAACACTAACAAATCAATTTCACATCTTATAAAATACACCCTAATATTTCTCCAAGAGACACGCATGAAAATCACCCAATTCCAAGCAATAATGCAACTACAAAATTAAACACTTAACTCAGTCCATCACAAAAACAATTTTTGCACCACAAAAAACAGATTTGAAAAATTTTAAATTAATAAACCAAGCAAGAAAACTCATCATAAAATGGTTATACATGGAATCACCTACCTTTTATGTCGAAACACTCAAAAATGGTGTGAAACATAAGCCGCGCCACCGCCGCACCTCAAGGAATTAAAATCCAACCTAAAACCAGAAGATTTCACACAAAAGACAAGAAATAAAACCCTAGGATTGATGCCTGACATCTGGACATTAGGAATATTATGTATAAGGTATGAAAACCTAAACACATGGAATGTAACCCTAAGCAAATTGAAAGAAGAATGAAAAAGCACAACTTACTTGAGGGATCTTGTATAAATCGCCTCACATACACCAGTAGCTGAATTTGAAAACAGCCAAAAATTTAAGGTAGTTTCGAACAAGGATTAGGAGACCATGTAAGAATTTGAATGGGGAACAAATAGTGAGAATTGAAGGATTTATGATGGAAACAAATTACCTTTATTAATATGCCTGAAATGTGATTTCTTCAGAAGATTCGACCTAAACCGAGATGCAAATGAGCCGAAAAGAGGGTGTAAGGATATTGGACGTGCGTCTGGGTTCAATGGGCGTGTTTGGGGCCTAGAATCACTGAAAAATCCTTAATATTGCATACTTTATTAATTAAACAAATTTTATTTTTAAAACTGGAATTGGGCTTTCGGGCAGGCCCAATCCCTTAAATAAAAACACATATACAAGTTGTTTATGGTTTTATAAAGGCTCCAAACTACAATGGTGGTGTTTATATATCAGATTAGAACATTTAGGAACATGAATGGGTGCAAAATATTCAAAATTGAATATGTTATAAAAGAGACAAAATTTATTTTTAAATCTGGAATTGGGCTCACGGTTTGGACAAATTCATGAAAACTCACCCATTCCACCATAAAAGCTGACAAACCCCAAAAACAAATCATAAATGAAAATTAAATGAAATTTAACTTTAAAATAATTTATGTATGTGAAATAATTAATATAGTTTTAAAGGAATATATTGATGACTATGTAGTGGTATTTATTGATGATATCTTGTTATAGTCCAAAAGCTATGAATATCATGAAAATTGCTTGCGCATTATCCTGACGATGATGAGAAGACATGAATTATATGGGAAGTTTAGACAGTGTGAATTCTGGCATCATGAGATTTAGTTTGATGGCCATATTGTCTGAGATGATGGAATATTTTTTAATCCTTCTATAACCAAGGAAATCTCAGAATGTCCAGCACTGACGAGTATAAATGAGGTATACATTTTTATTGGTTTAGAAGGTTATTATCGGCATTTCGTCCAGAATGTTTCGCATTTGGATAACCCATTAACCACTCCTACATGTAAAGGGTTAAAATATTTTTTGACAAAAGAGTGTGAGGAATGTTTTGAAGAACTGAAGGGAGGATTAATCATTGCTCATAACTTGACTCTACCGTCGGGGAATGATGAGTGTGTTATTTATAGTGATGCATCAAAGAATGAACTTGGTTGTGTCATTATATAGAATTATAGGGTTATTTCCTATTCATCATGATAGCTAAAAATTCATAAACAAAACTATCCCACTCTTGATCTTGAGTTAGCAGCTGTAATCTATGATTTGAAGATATGGAGACATTATCTCTATGGTGAAAAATGTGATATATATACTGATCACAAGAGTTTGAAATATATTTTCACAAATAAATAACTCAACATGAACCAAAGGAAATGGATTGAACTAATAATTTATTATGATTTCACAATACACTAACTCCCGGGGAAGGCAAATAAGGTGGCAGATGATTTGAGAAGAAAGTATCATGGAATTTTGAACAAGATGAGAGTTCAAAGAGATCCTATTTTTAGAGATCTAGTAAAGTTGGACATGGGGATAAACATGGAAGGTGGAGGATAAATACTTTTTCAAATGGTTACCAAATAATCTTTACTATAAAGGATAAAGAGTTCTCAGACCGATAATGAAGAGTCTCAAGAGAATATTAATGTTGTGAATGATGAAATATTGAGTGACTTAGTGTAAGAAGATGGAATTTTGAAACTTGGGAAGAGGCTTTGTGTTCCTGATATACGTGATCTAAAAAGGGAATTGTTGGATGATTCTCATAGTTCAAATTTATCTATACACGCTGGTAGAACCATAATGTATAGAGATTTGAAGGAACATTTTTGGTGGGACAACATTAAGATGGATGTTGCTGATTTTGTGTCATGTTGTATGGTTTGTCAACATGTGAATGCTAGAATGCAACAGCCTGGGGGAGTCTTGCAACCACTTCCCATACCTGATTGGAAATGTGATAATATTATGATGGAAATTGTCATGGGACTACCAATTACTCCTAGAAGGAATGATAAAATATGGTTCATTATTGATCATCTTACCATATCAGCGCATTTTCGTACTATAAGAGAATATTTACCACTTGAATGATTAGAAAGAACATATTTTAATTATGATGTAAGACTTAATGGAGTACCACTATCGATTGTTTCTGATCGTGATCCTAGTTTTACATCATGATTCTGGAAAATTATTCAGAAATCCCGTGATACTGAACTTCCTTTGAGCACTGCCTACCACCACCAAACTGATGGAAAATAATAAGAGACTATTTGAACCCTAAAATACATATTGAGATCATGCTCACTTGACATTAATGGTATGTGGGATCAAAATTTACCTTTGGTAGAATTTTCCTATAACAATAGCTTCAATTAAAGTATTCAATTGGCACCATATGAAGCGTTATATGTAAAGAGATGTCACAAACCATCCTGTTGGGATGATTTTGGTGAATGAAAACTCGTATTCCCCGAACATGTGGAGGAAACAATGGAAAAGGTGATGGTAATCCAAAACCACATTAATGCATCTCAATGTATACAAACGATATATGCCGATAACTGAATGAAGGAGTTGGAATTTAAGGTTGGAGATCATGTTTTCATGAAGGTATCCTCAGGGAAGGGTGTTATACATTTCAGTAAGAAGGGAAAATAGAGTCCCAAGTGCATTGGACCTTTAGAAATTATAGAACGAATTGGGGTTGTATCTTACCATTTGGAAATGCCAATAAATCTCTCCAATGATCACAATGTATTCTGTGTATCACTGTTTAGAAAATAAATACGTGACCCAACACATGTACTCACCTTTGTGGAATTAGAGTTGGAAGTGGATCTGTCTTATTGCGAAGAGCATGTCGATGTTCTTACTACAAGAGAACAAGTGATAAGAAACCAGACGAATCGAATGGTAAATGTTCTATGGAGAAACCATAAAATAGAAGAGGAAATGTGGGAACCTAAGGAACTAATGATGAAGAACCACCTCAGTCTTTTTATGCAGTAAAATTCTTGAAATTTATAGGAATAAATTATTTTAATGGGGGTAGAATGTAACACCCCAATCTTCCACTATTCACTTCTCTTTGAGTAATACAACAATGTCTGTTGTACGCAACATTGAGTTATAACACACCACAACCATTCAAACATTCTGTTATGAATATTAGTGCCAATTTTTTTAAATTTTAAAAAATTTATCTTTCAAAATTGATTTCATTTTTGTATTCCTTATTTCGAAATTAGATTAGGGTGAATGTTTTGTATTTTTCTGAAAACATTCAAATTTTGATGAATAATGAAAACACTGAGTTATATTTTAAAACCAAATTATTAATTAAATATTTATAAATTTTATTTTAATTTATTTTCTATCAATATAGATACATAAAACCTGAATATGTTCAATGTAATTCATTGGATTCAGATTCTAATAATTTTAGATATATAAAAATTTTATTGAAATTTTTACCGTCTTTTACCCACCTCCTTGGAGCATTTACAAATTTACATAAAACATAATATTACCTCTTCTGTGAATTGAATTTCAAAAATCCAAGAGACACAGTTGATATTATAATGTAAAATTCGGTTCAATAGGATGAAAATAATTTTTGGCGAATAGTAATTTTAATCTTTTGTTACCCATGATTAAAAGTAAATTGGGTAATTAAGGTTAAAAATGATATTATTATTACCCTAAAACATGTTATAATTCTATTGGATAAGTATAATTTGACCAAAAACAATGTTAAAAAAAATATGAACCTCATTGGTCCACTTGGATTAGATTAGGACATCTTTATTATCTAATATTAAGAAGAGTTTAAAGAGTTAAAATAAAGATTAATAACTAAAAAATTTTTAATATTGGGTTACACATAAGATAAATTAGACTCTGAAAACTAATTATAAATACTAAATTATTTCCTACAAAATGGAATTTTATTTATATTATTTATAGATTATATAATTTTATTTATTTATGACACATTGATTATAAGGTAATTACCTAATTAATAAAATATAAAAATAATTGATACTATAAATATCCAAATTAATATAATTTGAGTCTTTTTACAACATCTACTAATTTTCAAGGTAAATATTACTTATTAGGGTTGGTTAGATGAATTTTTTGTTATGTAATAATGTTGTTATGAATTTAGCAAAACGAAAATACCAAATAGTGTGAAAATTGACATAAAAGAGTTTTTAAAACAAATATTATACTATTAATTTATATTAATTTCCTAAAAAATATAAGGTTCGGCCAAAATACATATACATTGATAGGTGTATCATTATTTAACCACTTGGGTTTCGCTTGGATGTTTATTGTTTGTTTATTAACCATATAATATATAAATAAAAAGAGGCATGGTAAATGTAAAACTTTTTAACTTCGAGTTAAATATAAAAGAAAAAGTTACTATAGTGACACAAACCTGTCTAAAACATATTGGTTGAGTGGTTTTCGACCAAACTCTACCATAGACTTTAAATAATCCATTTTGGATCCATTATAAGCCAAAAATTATTTTATTATAAAATAATACTTCTAGCTTTTCCTAAGGATCCCCTCACCCCTATTATAAAAGGGCACTCCACCTTCTCTCTAATTATAACCTTCAAAGCAATTTTTCTCGGCCAACCTCAATACATATACCCACTCAATTTTCCTACCTTAATAATATATGCCTTAATTTAGTTATAAATCCATCCTAGCGAGCCCTTTTGATCAAATCAATAGGAAGAACCCGAAGAAGAGGTAAATATTTCATCACCTCTTACAAGATTTTTCTTCTACCACTTCCTATTTCCTTATTGTTTCCATTTTAAAATAATAAATCTTGTATCATATAAATACTATGATTTTATTATAAATATGTTACAACCATATTCATTATTCTATCCATCCATTGAATGACATGTCACCATACATGTGTACATACGGCTTACAGTCTCCTCATCGTGGTGTAATTGTTATTCAACACATTATTATTTTGATGGGTATAGTAATGATGTATAATTGATGGAAATAATAAATAAAACTATATAATGATTCTATATATATGATATACTATCCAATTATATACTATTTTAATATAAAAAGAAAGATATTTTCGCTCGTGTGTACGTACGGATTACCGTCTCCACGAACACATTGAGATTCATTCCCCATCACATCCATTCAAGACTAATTTTCATTTGATGATTAAAAATAATGTCTAAAGAATTGATATAATTATGGATATGAATAAGATACATCCCATTCTTAAACAATATGACTCACATAACAAATAATATAAAGGAAGACAAATACATTAACGACCAAAACAACGATAATACTAAGATTTTATTAACAAAGCAATGTTAAAAGATCACATATGATATAATATTAATGAATATGATTCTAGTATAATTTAATAACAAATTTTTCACCATTATATAAGAGGTTATTTTACACTAGACTAGGGAAAAGTAATTTTAAGGGTTAATTTCAGAATCACATCATTAATCGAGGTTGTTTATACATAATTATCTAATGGGGCCTCTTTATCATCCACATCCATGTTTCATAAAAATATATTACAAAACATTATTACTATATTATAAACTATGGTTTAAAGTCATTTATAACCCCATTTGATTTTTATAATATGTTTAGAAAGGAATCTTTCTGTCGTTTTCCAAACAAGGTAATTTTTGACCTATTCGAAAAATTTAATGTAAGAATGTTTTTTTAACATATATGGTGGGTGTGACTATTTTCCGGCATTATACAACATAGATGATTACCTTATACGTTTATAATAATATTATCAAATATAAATTTTTTCTTTTATAAATATGTGATCATTAAATAATTTTGAAAGATAAAAAGATATTCCTATAAAAAGGTTTCTATTTAATCAATGTCCACATCCTTTGATGGATTTTATTATTTTAAGTAGATTTATTATGATACAAAACATCCTTATGAATTTAAGGTTTTGTGAGATGATTGACCGTTGATTTTTTATTTCATATCATTCATGGTTTATGGATAAAGTATTGACATTTTGTATGCCAGTATTAATACAAATGTATATGTTATGTTTAATCTTTTTCGTATGAGGAATGCATTGGACTTAGTAAGTGATAAGTGGAGCCCACTATAGCTCCTCGATACATCCGTAGGTCTCATGAGACAAACTAGTGACTTGGCACAAGGCTCTGAAAAAATCATATTTTTAGTCTTGGCACAAGGCCTTTCTTATGTGGTTATGAATGTCTGGCACTATGCATTCCATCACTATGGAAGTGGATATTGATATTACTCGTGATTATTAGACTATTAAAATATCCATGTGAGTAATTAAATGGAATTATTTTGATTTATATTTTCCATATTATGATGATGTTTATGTTGATAAAGAGTTTGTTTTAGTTTTATACATTTACTTAAATGTTTATGATTATTTATGAATGCTTCCGCCATATTTTTATCCTTACTGATCATCTAAGCGCACCCCTTTCTATGTTTTATTTTTCCCAGGATGCGAGGAAGTATATTATGAATGACCTATAGGGATAGTCTATGGGATCTCAATGTTTTCTATGGAAACAATGTTGTCATATTTTTTCATGTTATGATGTAATGTCATCCTTATGAATGTATGTAGAACTTCTAAGGCTACTAATCTAATAGGTCTTTTGAGACTTGATCTTTTGTGGTCATGCCAATGATACATAATAATGCAATGACTCTAGGCTTATCGGGTCAGGGTGTTACAATTAATTAGATTAAATGAGAGAAAAATAAATAATATAAAGTGTATAATAACTTAACATATTTGTATATGGCCACTCATATCACATTTGGGTATTTTTAACGAAACTATAATAGAATTAATGGGACCCTCAGAGGTCGCTTCTTTATTGAATGGAATTTAGAAGCTAATTTTCCAAATAATAATTAGATGACACTAAATGTTAATTTTTTTTGAGGATGTTGGTTATAGATTGCCTATTTTTTGAGTGGTACAATGTTTGAAAAATAATTAATTGATTTTGAAATAGTACTTATGTCTCTTTTTAATTTCTATCAAAAATTTATAAGTTGAAATTAATTAATGAAATATCTTAAATGAAAAAGGGTATTTTGAGCCATTTGATTTTGGTCTTGGTTGACCAAGAGATAGGGTCGACACATATTCTTCATAAGGGTCTAACAAATGGTAAGAAGCACCCTCAGAGCTATAATGGCTTGTTTCTACTGTGGGTTTTTTATGTTAATACCCTTTGAGTGTATTTTCCCTAGTCCGACATTTGGATTTCAATGAATGACACTATTGTAATTCAAGGTGACCATTTTATCATGACCTTGTTTTGGGAAAAATCAATGGTGAATGCTTGGTTCATCTGGTTAGACATGCAATAGTCATGAAAACCCTTAAAGACGTCGTCAGATTAACTCCAATGTATTGTGTCTGGGGTGTTAAGGTAAATTTATCCCACTTCTTGGGTGGACTATTTGGGACTCTGGTCTCTTGACATTCCAATTAGTTTAAAATTTTCTACAATAAGGAGACATATTGACGTAGTGATCATGGTTCATCGAATTTCACATATTCATTTATGGTGTTTTTGAATGAGTTCTCTAGAGAGAGACTGATCTTTTATTTAATGACATGGAAACTCTAATGGTGCTTAGTTTCACATCAGTTTTGGTCAATGTATCAGTTATTTATTTTTATAAAAACATTGATGAGTTGGGTGATGTTTAAAACCCTTTGTAAACTCTGTTAGTATTGGAAGAGTTTTATTGGTATGCTTTTAAAGTACATGGATTCCTTGGGTGACATAAGCATTGATTTTTGGTTGATGGAACGTCGGCAGGTGAAGCCATGATTTTGGAAGATAATCAACTAGTGTTAGATCGACTATTCATTTGGGGGCATGGGTATACTCATAGAGTTCTCTTTAGATTAATCTGAGCACGTCCCCTATCTTTGCATCATCCTAGAGGAACTGAGATAGAGTAGACCTTACGTTGTGCTGATTCTATAAATGTTGTTTGGCTTGATAAGTGGATGTTACATGGGCTGTATGGGGGATGTGTTGTTCTATGGGTTATTCATTTATTCATGGTAGGGAACGACAGATTTAATTTAACTTTTTGATGGATTGACATGGATAGCTCATATGATGCTGTGTGAGGAATTTAGATTACATGTGGTTGGTGATGGAATCTTTATGAAGGAACATCTCTGGTTCTAGGGTGAGTGTGGGATCTTTGGGTTGGTGATGTCACTGAATAATTGATTTGTGGTTAAGGAGTTTGAATGTTAAATTCTATTCCCATTGGTGGAAGGCACCAATACAAAGGTGGCTGAGGAGACGACGAGGAGATAATTTCTCTAGTTTTGTGGTCTCGGTTATGTGTCTTTGCGATGTTTGGGTTTTTTTAGATCATTGTATTTTCTTTTAAATAGTTAATCGATTTGAATTGTGAAATAGTTAATGGTGTGTTTCTCATTTTAGATCACAATGTTATCGTTCGAATGAGGCTTTATGAGCTTGGTGGATTGGTTAATGTTGTAGTGGTTCCCAATTTCTTCTCTTGTATTACATGTTTTAATGGTTGGTATATTGTAATGTCCCATGATTTATGAAATGGCTTAATATAATAATGTTTTTGAACTTATTTATATTTTGGATGGGTCAATATTAAAGCCATGATTCAGGATGAAGTGTCCAAAGTTCAGAATATTTAATTGTTTTGATAACAGACTTGGGTAAAGGATCATGTATTTCCCAGGTGGTTGGATGGGTTTCAAGAGTGTCATACCTTGAAAATTAATGTTTTTATGAAACTGCATAGAGCGCATAGCTGGTGCACAACCTGTTAAACATTGTGTCCTGATAAAGGAAACAATGTATCTTAATTATGGAGGATAGAGGAGCTCGCATGGTCTGCACATGGTTAGGAATCTGCGAGGGGGAAACAATTCAAGGTGTGTATCTCAGGCAAAGGTGATTGCATATATTGTCCATGGTATGGAAAACCATAAGGGATAGAACATTCAGGGTATGTTTTATGAAAAAACGTTTCTACCCGATAAGAGTATTTAATCAAATAATGATGAATTGGAGAATTTATTTAGTTAAATTCATTAGAGAAGAATTTAATTAAATGATTTGTTAAATTGGGAGTTGGGGTTTGTCTAAGAGGTGTGTAATTTTAATTTGATAATAATAATATAATATATATTATTCTCATTCTCATTATTATATTAATTATTATAATTTTATTAGGTATTAAATTAATTGGGATAATAGAAAGATAGAGAGAGGTGTAGAGTTGGCCAGGCGCGTCCCCATTCTCCTCGAGTGGGTGGCGCACTACCCACTTCTCTTGGAACACTCTCTGTATGATAGATCATTGTGGTTCCTTCACAAAATTTTTCCATCTTGGTGAGGTATGTCCTTCCCCAGTAGATTTTTCGTTCACTTCACCTTCTTTCGTCTCTCCTTCACCCAATCTACATTATTCTAAAACCCAAGATCTGGGATTAATTTGGTTTCCATGTTTCATCCAAATCTCGGGGGTGAAATAGATGTATCATGAATTTTTGGTCTGTATTCCTATGATTTCCACAAAATGTGTGGAATGTCGGATTTATTTGGTTCTCCACCATCATTTTGTGTAAGGCCACATAATGGTTAATATTTTTTCCAATTTTTTTTTGTGTCAACATGACGTGGTTGAGTTTTGGATAATTAATTGGATGTGTGTTTTTCCTCTCCACAATAATTTTCTTTGCCTATTGTTATTGTTAGGTGTTACGATCAATTAAATGTATGAACATGTTTCAATTTTGATGTATATATGTGTGAGAAGGTTACTGTTTCAATTCAAAAGCATTGGATAATCCAATTCTCTAATGTAGTTTGATCAACATTTTTTAATTAATAAAACACAATCATTCTTTAATTATAGTTCTTGATTAATCTGACTGCAAATGATGAATAAATTTTTTGTTAGAATACAATTATTTGTTAGATTAAAAAATCTTGTCTATTTAATAAAATACATCAATCATGGTGCCTTGCGTTTAAGATAATAATATAGGTATTAGATTGATATTTTCATTTAGGATGCAGTGGTGTGTTTTGGTATTGTAACACATACATGTTGGAACCCTTGGTTTAATTGTTAATCTTGAGAATTGGGTGGTATAAGTTGAGATAATTAATTTGGGGATTAATTAAGTGATATTTATCAGATAAATTGAGATAATTAATGTATGGATTAATTATATTCGTTGAGGTTTAAATTTAGATAATTAATATGTGGATTAATTATGAAATACATAATTTTATAAGTTAATAAAATTATTTTGGGGATTAATTAGATTCATTGTGATTGAAATAAAGATTATAAATCAGGTGACTAATTATGAGTATTGAGTAGGATATGTTGAGATAATTAGTTTTAAAATTAATTATTTGGTTTGAAATATTAATATATATAATTAACTAGATGATTGATTATAGTATATTGGATTGAAAAAATGTCATAATAAATTGGTGGAATAATTTTGATATGTTGTTTTGGATAAATTGAGATGTTTAATGATGGATTAATTATGTGATTTTTCATAATTGATTTTTATAAATAACTTTTTTAATTAATTATGGAAATAAGATATTTTGATTGAGATCATGTATTGTGGATGAATTATGCACTTTAATTTGTAAAATATTTTATTAATTGGGGGATTAATTATGAGATGTGGAATTTGCAATGTTGAGATAATCCATAGTGGATTAATTGTGTGCCTTGATTTTTGCTAATATAATTAATTGTGAGATTAATTATGATGATTGGAGATTTGGATTGTATAATTTATTGTGGAAAATTAATTATACAATAATATTTGTGTTGATTGTTTAAATAATTTATGATTAATTAATGGAAATGAACACAAGATTAATTTTGGGATTAACTAATTGATTTTGGTATCATTCTCTAATCGTTGGATTAGTGAGGGAATCAGTGTAGATAATTCATGATGAATTAATTATTAGGCTTGGATTAATTAATTTATAAATTAATTAATGGTAGTGATGGATTGGATGATATATATTGTTTTCTAGGTTGGTGATTAGATTCATACATGGTTGTGATGGTTCTAGACATGGCATGCAAGACAGGTTGAGAAGTTGGGGCAGTAAACATGGTGTTCTACCCAAATATTTGATTCATTTTCTTGTGATGTGAGGTGGTTGAAATGGATATCTACACCGATTGAGAATATGGGTTGTGAGATGAGGATATCTACAATGAATGATAAGTGGGTGTTATAAATGGTATTCTACACTAAATTTATGTATCCACATAGAGAATTGGGGTGTTATATTTGGCATTCTACACCATGAAAATGATATTAAATGATTGAGATTTGAATATGATTAATTGAAGAATAAATTATGAACATTGAGTGATAGCCTCACTTGAGAATAATTCAGACTATGGTATGAGATGAAGAAAGTACTAATATATTATTTTACCAAGTGAACATTTTGATCTCTAACACGAGTTGATGATAGTATTGAATTTCAAGTATCCATGGGGACTTTGTTGAAAATAAATGTTTGGATAGAGAATTAATGATAATGTTATGAAAAATATTTATGCATTATAAATGTGATTGTATAATTCTTATGTGGACTCTTTTCTCGGATATGGGACGAAGTATGTATCGCCATCAGGTGTCCATATAGAACATGAACATGTTATTGGTTATTTATTTAGTTCTGTTATTAGCCAATTATATCAGCACGCTGTTTTGTCATATTTATTTATCTAGATAGACCTAAACAACCAGTGGTCATGGACTACTGAGATATATAACTCACACCATATTCAGGCTTCCAATTCTCTAGGATAGCAAAGTAGATTTTCATATTTTTTGGACTTTGGAAAACTTCGGTCGGCTATTGCATGTGCTTGGGAGTTAAGAGAAAAGGACCGACTGGGAGTTTTGGATGCTCATGGAGATCACCCTTGGGAATTTGAATTTTTTTATTTTTGTTTTGTAATGTACACAATTATATTTTTAATTCATTCTAATATGTAACACATTGATATAAATATGTTGTATAAAATGGATTTGTCTATTTTATTTATATAGTTTACTAGAACATATTATTTATTCTTCCCTCTATTTTTATAATATATTTTATTTTTTCACACTATATATGATGGTATATTCTCAAAAATGACTATCCATGGACCCTTATTATATGTTGGAAACCTCTGGCATATGAGGAGATTTGATTGCGATCATGTGGTGACCGGTCCTGCTACCGGTTTGGGAGTAAGCCAGGTCAGGACATTACAAAGTTATATCAAAGGACCAATTTTCTTTCATTTTTTATTTTCATTTATTTTTGCGTTGGTAGACAATATACTATTAATGAGTTGTTTCCCAGTTAATAGTCATTCATGGGACTGATCACCCCATGTATGGGAAAGACCATGTGGCCAGGGATAAGAATTTATGTTATACAGTTCTAATTTAACATTGATATGATTTCACATTGAGTGACAAGTTTATTTTCCACTGCTTATTGGTTTTTAGGATTTAAAAAAATCAAAGGCCTCTTATGGAAAGGATGTTTCATACATGCATCATCGTAGAAACATATATATTCACATGTTAGGAATGTAAAATTTCTCATAGTTACATTATTTGGATACATGCTAATTTTGATTGTGTCCCATTGTATGAAGGACATGTTTTTATCTTCATTATAATGACTTCTACTATAACATTTTTAGATAATTATATGTCATGATGCTGCTATTATTGTAATTTTTTCTATTGTTCAATGATTTTTTGTTTTAGCATGCTATTTTTTTTATGTTTATGATAACATTATAGAGTTTTTTTGTTGTTTAAATGTATACATGAGTGAAAAATGATTAGTTTAATTTGTAACTGAATCCAATTTTAGAAGTAAGGTGTATGGGCACCATATACCTATAATAGGAGGAACATGTGTATTTGATGGATTTAAAAATTCATTCTGAAGTTAAACTACTAAATGGAAATATTATGTTATAAGTGGGAGCCAAATGATGGTGGTATGGTGTTCTAGTGCCTTATCAACTGGTAGATGAAAACCCTATGTGAATGAGGATTTTATAACCATAGAGTATTTGAAATTATAATAAATTAATAAATGTTGACTTTTGATGTGATATGGTGTAATGTAAATGCTCTTAATTTTTGTACAAAATGGAATTAATTTGATTAAATGTGATCCCAATGACACATGTAATGTGTATGGGTTATATATGGTTTTGTAGATGGCCAATCATATCAATTTTAGTGTTTCTTTTTTTAGAAACTATAATTAGTTAAATGGGTCCCTCAGAGGTAACCTTTTTGTTGATTGGAATTTAGATGAAAAATTTCCTAATTAAAATTAAATGATGTTTAATGTTAAATGATTAAAAAAAAGTTTGTTATATCATTAATATTATCCCTAGGGGGAGTTGTTTGAAAACCATATTCCTTTTTGGGAAATAGAACTTGTGGCTTTTTAAAAATTTATTCAAATGACTAAGTGATTAAATGGACTAATGAAATTACTAAAATGAAATTGGGTCATTTGAGACTAGTGACTTATATCATGCGTGACAAATACATTAAGTCGACACATATGATTTTTAAGGGACTGACCCATTGTAGGTAGAACCCTTATTACTTATATGACTTGTTTCAACTCTATGTTTTTACGTTAGTACCACTTGAGTGTCATTTTCCCAAAAAAAAGTCTTTTGGGTTTTAAATAATGAAAAACATGTTTTGTGGTGTGTTTATTGTATCCTGACTCATTGTTTGGTAATAATCATCTAAGTAATACTAGGTTAAGTAGGTTAGAAAATCCTCTGGAACTATCAATTGTTGAAGACGTCCTAGGGAAGACTCCATAGTAGTGTGTTTGGGGAGTTTAGGAATGTTCGTCCAACTCTATAAGAGTACTTTTTGGGACTTCTATGTTTTGACATGCTGGTTTGTTTAATACTTAAGGCATTAAAGTGAGATTTTCATTATTGATCATGGTTCTTGGTATGTCACATGTTCATTTAAAGTGTTTCTAAATGATTACACAGGGGGAAAACTACTCATTTTTTCAATTACATGAAATATCATAAGGTGGGTATTATCAAATCAGTCTCAGTCTTTATGTTGGTTATTTCTAGGTAGTATACTTTCAATGAGTTTGGTGATGTGTGCAATCATTTGGAAACGTCTTTAGTTTGGGAAGAGTTTAGTGGTATTATTTTAATGAATAAGGGGTCCTTTAGGAATATAGAAATAGATGATTGTTGAAGGCATGTCGGCAGGTGTAGCCTAGCTTTTCAAAAAAAAAAACAGACTACTGGTAGCTCGACTAATCATTTTCTAACCTGGGTTTACTCTTACTGTGCTATTCTGAATGAGACGAGTATGTCCCCTATCTTAAGATCATCCTAGAGAAACTATGATAGCATGAATATTATGTTGTGCTAATGTTTTAAAAAAAATTGGGCATGATAATTTGATGTTAATTGGGATTTATATGGGATGTGTGGTTCATTATGATTATTCGTTAATCATGCTAGGAATCTCGATTTTTATAGTAACATTGTGATGGCTTGACATGTAAAGGTAATCAGAACGTGAGTGGGGAATTCAGAGTACGTGTGGTTGGTGGTGGAATCATTTTTAATGACATGTCATTGGTTTAAGAGTTAATGAGGGTTCCTTGGGTTGTTGATGTCTCTCAAGTAAAGAGTCTTGGTTTGGCAGATTGATCGCTAAATGATAAAACCATTTATGCAAATCACCAATGAGAAGCTCTTTGTGGAGACAATGAAATGATTATGTCTCTTGTTTTGTGGTCTTGGTTTTGTGTCTTTGTGATGTTGGGGTCAATTTTTGGAGCTTTGGATCAGGTTTTGAAGAGTTACTTTATTTGGATTGTGAAATGGTTAAAGATGAATTTTGAGTTTGGGAATGAAATATTATAATTCAAACAAGACATTATAACCTTGGTGGGTTGGTTAATGATTTATTAGTTCCCAATGGATTCATGGGGATGATAATTATTTAAGATTGGTAGAATATAAAGTCCCATGTTTTTTAAATAGTTTAAAATAAAAATGTTTTTGAACTCTTTCATTGATGGATGAGTCACACTTAAGATCATGATTTGGGAGGATATTCCATGATTTGGGACCATTTAAATGTGTTGATAACAGGACTGGGTAATGTATTGAGTATTTTCCAATGGTGATGGATGGATTTTCGGTCTGTTGAACTGGAAAATTTTAGTTTTTTAAGAAATTGTATTGAGAATACAGTTGCATCATAGCCTGTTAAACCAAGCAACCTACTATAAAAAATTGTGCTTCTTAATTCTAAGGGATAAATGCATTCACATGGTCTACAAACAGTTAGGAAAACCATGCATGACCAATATTATAAGGTAAGAATCTCAAACAGAGGTAATCACATGGTTTATGCATGGTCAGAAAAACCAAGTGGTATAGACTATGTGAGGTATGTTTTGGGGACAAGGGGTTCAACATGGTTGGTGCACAGTTTTCCAAACCGGGATGGATAAACCATGTGGATATGACTTTTTATACAATTAAAATTAATTAAATCCTTTTATTCAGTGGAAGAGTTATTTAAATAAAATTCAGGGAATGTAATTTAATTAAATTTTGTTAAGTGGGGGATTTATCAATTTAAATTCAATGTTAATATGAATTTAATAATTATAACTAAAATTAATTTTTATTTAACTAAATTGAAGATGGAATAATTTAAATAAATAATGTTGAGTTAGAGAATTTATTTAATTGAATTCAATGGATAATATTTTAATTAAATTATTTGTTAAATTGTGAGTCAAGTTTTATTGAATAGGAGTGTAAAACTAATCGATAATAATAATATTATGGGGATTAATAAAATTATTATATTAATTAGTAAAATTTTAATAAGGTTTTAATTAATTTATTAAAGAGAAAGTGAGGGAAAATGACTCCATTGGACACCCCATTCTCCTCCCATGGGTGACACACCTCCCACTTCCCCCAACTACATCTCCTCTTCCGTGATCATGGTGGTTTATTCATTTATGTTTTGCCTCTCGGTAATGTATGTCCTTCTCCATGCATTTCATTTTCCACAGCAGTTGTTTCATCTCTCCATCACCTAAAATACATTATCCCATTTCTCTATATATGTCGTTTGTTGTTTTTCATTGTTTCATCTATTTCTAGGTGGAGAAAGAGATGTCTTAGGACTCATTGGTCCATATTCTGAAAAGAACATCCATAGGCATATCAGTTCGACTCGATTTGGTTCTATGACACCAATTGGTGTGAGGACAAATAACTGATAATTGGTTTCTCACTTATTATTTTGGGTCATCTTGGCATGGTTGAGTTGTGGATATTTATTTAGGTGACTGTTGGTCCTTTACGGACTAATTTTGGGTGTCATTTACTATCGTTAGGTGTTAATATCAAATCCATGTATGTTCACACATAAGAGTGGATGTGCGTATGTGTGAGCTAATTTCTATTTGAGTTAGACAACATTGGCTCAACCAATTCTCAGAGGAATAGTATTCAACATTTTTTAATTAAAAATATTAAATAAATTTTAAATTGCTACAATTTATGATTTATAATAAATATTCTAAATGGATTGTTTATTGGTATAAAATGATATGTTACATTATAAAAAATTGTTTTTGTAATAAAACCACTCAATTTAGGTGCACTATGTTGAAGCTAAAAACATAGTGATTATAATGATTTTTTTGTTTATGTTCTCGCGGTATGTTTTCCTATTGTCTCCCTTACATGTTTATGTACCTTGGTTATATGGTAATAATTAGTATTGGGTTGGATAAGTTTAGATAATTAATTAGAGGATTAATTATAGAAAAATTATTTGTCTAAGATGAGATAATTAATGTGTTAATTAATTATATGCCTAAGATTATAATTTAGATAATTTATTATGGGATAAATTATGAAAAAGATAATTTGATAAGTTAAGATATTTAATTGGTGAATTAATTATGTGCACCTATATTTAAATAAAGATTATTAATTAAAGGACTAATTATGATTATTGGGAAGGATAAGTTGATAAAATTAATTTATGAATTAATTATGTTGTTTGAAATTTGAATATAAATAATTATTATGGGGATTAATTATAAGATATTTAATTTCCTAATTGAGATAATTAATTGGTGGATTAATCGTGATATGTTGTTTTGGATTAATTTGGATGATTAATGGTGGGCTAATTATGTTAATTTGAAGAAATTATTTTGAAAAATAATTTTTGGGATTATTTATGTAAATATGATATTTAGAATGAGATAATTAATTATGAGTTAACTATGTTCCTGATATTCTAGTATATATAATTAATTATAGGATTATTATGAGATATGGAATTGGATATGTTCAGATAATTTGTAGTTGATTAATTATGATCACTGATGTGTATTAATGTAATTAATTGTGATATTAATTATGAAAATTTGATATTTGGATTAGAAAAATTAATTGGGGGAATTAATTATGCAATTTGATTTGTGTGGATAGATTAATTAATATATTAATTAATTAATTTAATTTAATACATAGTTAATTGCGGGGTTTACTAATAGATTTTGGTATATTTCATGAACCGTTGGATTAGTAAGGGAATAAGTGTGGGTAATTCATTGTGAATTAATTATTGGGATTGGATTATTTATTTTATCTAATGTTTAATGGATGTAAAGGATTGGTTACTTGATAGAGAATTCTAGGGTAGTGATGAGATACATACAAGGTTAATAGGGTTATAGATATGGTGTTCTAGGCAGATTGATACGTTTGGTCATTATATATGGAGTTTTATCCCAACAGTTGGTACACGAGCTTACGATGTGAGGTGAATGACATGGAGATCTACACCGAGTATGAATGTGGGGTGGAAGACATGTTGATCTACACCAATGTATAAATGTGTTTTTAACATGACATTCTGCACTAGATTTAGATATCCACGTTGGGAAATGGGGTGTTAGATTTGGCATTCTACATGAGGAAATTGATATTATTGGATTGAGAGTTGAATATGATTAAATGAATAATAAATGAAGAACTCTGAGTGATGGCCTCACATGAGAATAATTCGAAGTATGGTATGATAGGTATTAGGTAGTATGTTATGATTTTAAAAAGGGAACACTTTAAGATCTGGAAAGAGTTAAAGCTATTATTGAGGTATGGGTAACCCCAGAATCCTTGGAGTTAAAAAATGAGTGGATGGAGTATAAATGTTATTGTTATTAAAAAAATTTATTCTGGATTATTATGCTTGAATGGTTCTTCAATAGACTCTTATCACAACTATGGGTCTAAGCCGGTATCGTCATAAAATGTCCATTTAAAACATGGAATGCTTGTTTGTTATTTATTCAATTATATTATTTCCTGGTATTATCTACAAATTGTTTTGATATATTTCATTTCCTAGATCAATCTTGAAAACAGGTTTTCCTAACCTACTAAGGTGTATATCTCACACCCTATTTGGGCCGCCATTTCAAAAGGATATCTGAGTAAACAATCATGTTTCAGGGACTATGGAATTTTTTTTGGGTTTTTCTTATAATTGGGAGTTAGAATAAAAGGAATACGAAGGAGCTCAGGATGCTCATAGAGATCACCCTTGGTGATTTAATTCATTTTTCTATTTCTGTATTGGAATGTATTGTCTCCTGGTTTGTATACTGATTTCTAATATTTATCACTATACACTACAGACATTGTATAATATGTAATTTTCCATTTTATTTATACAGTTGACAATTACATATATTTCCTTCTGCTACCGTTTGACTTTATTATCTATTTCGGATATTAACACTTTATAATTGGGTATAATCTCTCCACTGATTATCCATATACCCTCACTTTTAGTCAGAATCCCCTTGTATATAGGGGGATGTGCAGGATGTCATGTGGAAATCGGCCCAGCTACTAGTTTAAGGGTTTTCTGGCTCGGGATGTTACATGTGTGTTTTATTCCATATAGAACATAGTGTTCACATTTTAAATTTTTATGATTTCATTTACCACAATGAATCAATGATATTACATTAATTTAAAATAAATATACTTTAACCAAATTATGTATCACATTTTCTCCACTATCAATAAATGTATCCCCACACTTTTCTCAAGTATTTAATGCGTTTATAATTTTAAAATCCCTAAAATACCAAATTATCAACGGGTTTACTAAAACATCAAGTATGTGGAATATTTGGTTCCTCTATTATAATAGATAAATTAGCCTAATTGTTGGATTCCATTAGCGTGAATTGAATATATGTATGTGATAGAAAATAATATATAATTATGGAGAGTGATATAAATAATTGACCATATGAAAATAAATATTCTAGAGAATGTTAATTACAAAAACCGCAAAATATATGTTGAGTTAACACCCCACTAATTCCTCATATATAGAGTTAATAGGATAAAGAATATTTATAAATATTAGATACATAAATTCTAGGAATTGTTTTACAATAAAGATTCATTACACCATAAAATATACTCTATTGATATCATTTTAATACAATTTATACTTATTGTCATGGTTTGATCAATTAAGATATTATTTCTTACATCAATAAATTAATTTCCTATATGATGTTATTATTCATGAATCACTAAAATTAAATTTATAATTATTATTATTTACATAAAACAATGATATTACATTTCTATTTTCATTAAATATTTGTCAAAAATGAAATTGATATCATAATATAACATAATAAAAAATATATATAATCATTCATATGAATAAATAATACATTATACTTTAAAATTTACACAATATGTTTAACATAGTTTTATCCACAATTTAATAACATTTCATCCCATAATCCTCAAATTAAGAAATATTAATGAATTTTTTCACCTAAAAGGTGATTTCATTAATTTTAAATTACATCCCCAGATATTTATTTTCATTATTCCAAAATAACCCATTAGGTCAATATGAGTGGTTATATATACCTAAAACCAATAAAATGTCTCCCAAAACATCATAAATTTACTTATAATTAAATATTTCATCATATTATATATTTCTTAAATAAAATTTTCAGTCCTTTCATCAATAAATTTTGGTATAAGTAATATCATACTAAACAACATCATGCAGGCCACTGGTAGGGAATAATGACTTATTTCTCTATGGTTGTGGGTTCAATCAATATAGAAATGTCGAATGTGTTAGGATTTCATACTAAAAGTGGGTTATCAATTATACAAAACTATACAAATTCCATATTAATAAAATTTAAAAAAAATTATTAGCATACTGCAAAATAAAATTATTCCTCATATCTATTTTTTTGACATCATGAGTATTCAATGAAACTCATTATTTTATTGAAATTAAATAAAATTAATAATTTATAATTACATTAACATCAATGATTATATTAACAGTACATGTTTTCAATACCATTAAATATATGTAAAAAGAATTATTTCATTATACCTCAAATAATTATTTACTAAAACCCATAAAAAGGAAAAAAGTTGACTTAAAATAAAGGCCTCACAAAATAATCTTAATCTTCATTGACATCCATCAATAAAAACCAAAAAAGTTTATTATGAACACAACAAAACATATAAATAACATTAGACTTATAATTAAAATACACTTAATGTTTATCTTGTTTCACTATGTCAAAATATATATGTCCATATGATATTTTTTTTTAATTTTTTATAATGATTATTTGAGAAAATGTGAATTAACCAATTAATATTTCAGGGCAGAATCAAAAAATGTAATTAGTAAGGTTTTTTTCATGTACCATGTAACAACTAAGACAAAGACCAAGGTGAAACATTTCCAAGTTTTTACCCCAATGTAAAACAATGAAAAAAGTAACTCCACATAAAGTATCAAACTTGTATATATTTTTATTAATACACACATAATATCTTCCACACCAATCCATTAGGATGTTATCTTATTCTTCTCCTCAATTCCTATTATAGATTTCTGTTCCCAATTTATATTTTCTTATATCTAGTTCATATGATTTATATTTAACCTACTCTGATAAAAACGATAATAAAATTTATCCCTATATTATAGATTTAGTGGTTACGTAATCAAATTAGGTCTTGATAACTTTGATTGCATCCCAAAGGATTAAATAGTCTACTTCTCATGGTAAATAAGATAAATATAATATTGTTGATATAATTTTTAACCAAAAATCTAAAACAATTTTTATGAGAATATAATTATTCCCTCTAGTATATATTTTTTATTAATTCATATTTCAGATCCTGGATTCCTAGTAAAATAAATAAAATAAGGGTGAGATCATAATCTTAGTACGATTAATTTAATTCTAAAACTACGCTGAATAAAAAAATGCATAATACAGAGGGAATAATTAATATATAAATATAAATATTAATAAATTCTAATAATCTAATAAAATTACTATTAGTACTGGATAAGGAATATTAAATATTGAAATGTAATTAACCAAACACATATACTATTAATAAATAAAATCAACATAAAATTAATCCATGTATAATATTAATTCAATAATAAAAAGATCAAATGCTTTTATAAATATTATTTTATTTTTCATAAACTAAATTTTCTGTTATCACAAAATATTTATTTTAGATGTCTAATGTATTAGTATAGTTTCATAATATATAATGAAAGGGATCGAATTTTTTTTTTCATGGAGAGATCTTAAAATCCATTCATGTTTCTAAATTGACATACAATAACCTAGGGAACACATAAATAAATTCGTGATAAAAAATAAATTAATAAGGTAATAAACAAGATAAAGAATCATAACATGTTAGAAAAATGTTTAACATGGTTTAATAAAAGATTAGTCTCATTAATAATCACTAGGAAGAATAATATTAAATATGTGGTATTATATGTTCACATTATCATAGGAAATGTTGCAGAAACATATAACATAACAAAAACATGGGTGAAGGATTACATACCAAATAATATCACAAAGTTTATAATGTGTGATATTTGATTAGGGGCACTCCTAAAACCCATGAATGAAATTTCATGACACAAAATCATAACCCAATTCATTCGATCAATATTTGGATGCACCCATCGAAACATGTTCATGATCAATGTGTTCCCCATAAAATAACTCAATCATATGGAATAATATGAAAACAACCCATATAAAGAAAATTGGTTTAATAATATTTCATCATATTATATTCAACTAAAATTTTATAATGATGGCATTTCAAAAAATTTTATATGTCATGTATTACCCTATAAATTAAATGGATGATAAGTTAGTTTTATATTTGAGATAAGTATATGAATAAATTAGAATTAATCTATAAAATAAAATATTGTTTTCATAGATTAAAATAGTTGTTTTAAAAAATCATTAGGAAAATAACTATTTCACACTGAGTTACATTAATTGATATCATCTTATAAGGAAAATGAATTTCGAATGATCGCATGAACATTTCATGAGGAATATATAATTTCAATATTGAGAAAACATATTGAAAATATAAATAATTATAAATATTAATGAAAAAATTATTTAAATATATCCTTTTGATCATAAATTTTATGATCCAATGTAGTTAATGGTCATAATGATGGAAGAGTTATGTTCATTCTGAATTTGTTAAAAAACAAAAAAAAACCTATCATGTTTTTTGTAATAAAAAGTTAAAAATTATATTTTGTATAAAACTACATTTTTATTCCTTTCATTTAAAAATAATATTTAATGGTTAAAATAATTTATACATCAATTCTCATACATGTGTTAATAATTTTTAGAAAACATGTATTTGGATGAATAAATATTTTTGATAAAAGAGAAATGATATTTGATTTTCCAAAAATAAATTACAATCATTTTATATAAAAAATATATGAAAATTGGAATATTTATTGTAATGTTCATGAATAACTATGGAAGAGTAAAATTATAATTATTTATTATAAAATTATCAAATAATTTCATTTAATGTAAACTCAACCATAAGCAATCACAATTAAAATGTGATAGAAACATATACGCTTACTGATTTGGTAACATTTGAATAATAAGTTACAATAAATGAAGAATATGGTTTGTATCATGAAATGTCATTATATAATATGTATTAATGACATATTTTATAAATGTAAAATATATAAAAACTCCAAAAGAAACTATTTTCATAATAGAAAATGTGTTTATTGAAGGACGATTGAGCTGAAACACATACAATGTTCATATCATTGACTTGATAGTTAATAAATGAGTTTATTAGGAATATAAAATTTAGATATAAACATTGTAAAAATAAATAAAATATAAATAGTTCAATGTAATTTCCCATATGTTTCTAGGATAATATAATCATTGAAGTGCTTTTATAACCCAATGAATATTAATTAATATTAGAAAGAACTTACCTCAGACCTCCAACTTGTTAGGATCACATTGAAAAACACTATACTGGTTTTAAATTAGTTTTAATCTTTTAAAATAAACATATTATTTTTTAAACTATAATATATTATCCTTTTATAACATATTAATAGACATTCATAATAAACATTCGTTATCACTATTATTTCGGGTGTTAATTTTCATATTTTCTCTTTCATGTTTGATCATGATAGTTCCATATAATGAACAAAAATTATAGTTAAATTTTCCAAAATATTATATTAATGTTTCCAACAACATTTTTCAGTCAATAAAAATTTCTTATCATTAGTTAATTTTTAACATTGATAATAGATCACATCGCTTTGTGGAGAGGTATGCGTAATGTGTTAAGGAAGTTAATTATAAATTATTATTAAAAAATAAGTAAACATTTATCTATATCACATATATTCAATAAATATAACCTTCTCCCTTCTATGTGAAGAGTTTGTGAAAAAAGAATCAATTTCTTTGGGAGGATGTAATCGTCTCTATATATAAAGAACATTATCATTTATTTAAGGGATGATAATATAATAAATAATATGATAAATTTATTTTAAAAAAATTATTAAAATTTAACTAATATAATATATTTATATAATGTTAATTATTCTTACATTCCATGAAATTTTTAAGTGAAAAATGAATTGCATCACTTCGTACAGTGGCAATCCGTTGTACACATGAATGAAGTTATGAAATTCTCTACGAACTGTAAAGTAAAAAGGGATATAAGTTATTATAAATATATTAGTGTAATAATATAATGAATATAACATATAAAAATTATATATTTCATTATATCCATAAATGATTATTTTTTATGGAAAAAATGATACATCGTTTTGCGGTTGATAGTTCATCATACACACAATCAATAGTTTCATTTCACATATGATGGAGGTAGAAATTATTGTGTATAATTCACATAAAATAAAACATATTTTTATATTTATTATTCTTATTTCAGTATAAAATAATGGTTTAATAATATTTTATTTATTTTGAATATGAAAAAAGTTAACACGCTCGGTTAACGATGTTAACCCTTCTTCAGAAAATAACATATGGTTTGCACAAAAATCCATCTAAAGTAGTATTGATAAAAATAAAATAATTTTACATAGATGTTTATAATTTAATGAAATGATTTTTTAGTCATTACCCAAAAAAATTGGGGGTTTTTATTATGGAATGGATATGAATATAGGTGTCGTTTTATGAGTGGGAGAGAGGACATACAATGATGTTTTTGAAATGAAAGAATTGAACCAACTGTTTTATCATTACAAAAGGATCCAAATAGACTATTTGAGAACAATTTAATTAAAAAGGCATATATATAACCATAAAATATTAATTATATATTTTTTATATCATTTACAGCATAACATATTTTAGTTTAATGCAGATTAATCACATTTCTAGTTTAACCATAATAATTAATTCTTACTCTTTTCAATATTCAATATGATCTATCACATACATGAATTATTTTAAAGTTATTTTTCAGGTAATTTCCATTACTTCCATTTTTACCAGGGTTTCCCATGACTTTTTAGAAGAAATGTTTGGTTTTAATGATTTGGGCTAAACCGTGAGCCCATTTCCAGATTTATAAAAAACATTTATTTTTTAACTACTTCATTTTTGAACATTTTTCACCAATTAAACTTCCAAATTATCCTCCCATAATCTATTAAATATATAATATCCATTTGGACCCCATATAAATCAACAATCAATGTGGTTTTAGTTTATTTGTTAAGGTGTTGGTCCAGCCTATGATCCCATTTCTGTTTATAAAAAAATTGATTCTTTTATATCTGGTTGATATTTCAATATTTTTCAGTGATTAAACGTCTAACTCCTGACCACATACCCAAGGTGCACCCCCATGTTATATTCTCCCTTTTTATAACCCAACTTCATCATGAACTAGGGAGAAATTTCCCATGATTTATCAAATCATCCAGATTTGAAAAGGTAATTTGTTTCTTTAATAACTGCTCAATTATTTCCCTTTTTCAACCATTTTAGTCCCCACATGACCTATATATCCATATTATAAACTCCTTATCATTTTTAGATGCTTTTACATTCACCTATTGGTGTAATTTGGTATATTTTTTCGTTATATCTCATGTATGTGGTTTTCCTTCTGTCCTCCTCCCATTTTCATAGTGTTTATTCAATTTTTCATGAAGGTACTAATGTCTAGATAGTAGGGACTCAATCAAAGGGTTTGATCGTGGGTTTCATGGTCAAATATTTTGTTTTTAGGTTTAATTTGACACCCTCGTGGTGCGGTGGTGGTGCAGTTGAACTTTAGCGCAAGGATTTGGTGTTTTTGAATCCTGTGGTAGGTGATTCAATGTTTATTCACTATTAAGAGAGTTAGACATGATTTATTTTGACTTTTATCATACTACACCTTCATTTTTAATGCTTTGAAAATTATTTTTTGTTAAATTTATTAGTCAATTTATTTTTAAATTTTATTTTTTTTGTGAAAATAGGTCTTTTACATGTGTGAGCTATGTTGTACTGCATGGGGATATTTTATAATTCAATGAAGGGTTTTATTAAAAAATTTTCTTACTTCAAATTCTATTATGGGGTAATATTAGTCAAAATTAAGTTTTTAAAGTGGGATTTTAGATGAATTTTGTGTCCCACATTTGGATACATTTTTTGAAATAGTTTTATCAACATTCTATGTGGTTTATTGAGTTATATATAGGGTTAGAATAATGTGTATCTATTTTTATTAATTTTTATGACCCAAACTGAGGTTTTTATTTTCAGATGGTGTTTGGTAAAATTTTGAAATCATTTGAGCACAAAGGGGGAAGCCCATGTTTCTAGGTGGGTGAACATGTACTAGTATGCAAGTGATCTGGATTGGTTTTTCCCTAATTCACAATTCAATATGGGCCTTGACCACAGTAAAGAAAATAATTAATATAATTAGGGACCAATAGGTTATGTGTATGTTCCCTAATAGTGGACTATCCATGATAATAAATATCGTTATGGTTACATTACACTGAGATATGAGGTATGTAAGGCCCAAGACTAAATAGTGACTTGGGGTGTTCTTGACATTAGTGCTCATTGATTATTTGATATTTATCATTTAATTATGGTTTGTTTGGCTAGAAATTCAAAAGAATACATTTCTTATTAAAATCTATCCACTCTTAGAAATTTCCATTTGAAAACTATTTTCATTTAAATGTTTTATTTTTTATAAATTATTTAAACCATTTATTATTTATTAAAACATGCATGGTTGTTATATTTTATTTCATTGTATATGGAATATTTTGGGTGGGGTCATATTGTTAATAGGATCACACCCTACTTATAACCCTTGTGTTTAAATACACGTGATCTTATTTGATATAGGTAAAGGTAAGGCCTTGGGTGATGGTGGTTCGGGTTGTTAGTTCCCTTCAATGGAATGGTGTTGTGCATATGGCTCATGTGTGATTTCCCCTTGTCATGTGGAGTTAATTGGATTTTTTTTTCTACAACTTTTATGTATATTTACTCAAATATTTTCAGGTTTATACCAATGTATTCATTTCGGAATTGAATTTATGGATATTTAGGAAATAATTTTTTGGATTTAGTTTATCGATATTTTTATTTTTGTTTTATGTATCCATACTCAGGTAAATCATTCCAAAACCAATATTTATGATACCAGGTAACTTGGTAAAGCCTGTGGGGAAAGGGAACGACATTAAGGACTTTACACAAATTGGGTTAGGTGCCAGTTTTATGGGTGACCAGATTCAGTTTGTGAAAAAATGGTATCATAAGAGGTTAATGATTTTGGTTTATATTATTATAATGGGATGAGTTAGGTTATAAAGAAGCTAGGACTATTGAGGATCAATGTTTTGGTCACCATTTGGGTTCCTAGATCTCACCTCTTATAACAGACCATGAGTCACCATTGGATGTTGTTATTGATTGTTTGACTTCACTACCATGTGAGACGTGTGGGCTGTAGACTATAAGAAGAAATTGAGTGGGGGTGAAGAAGTTGTTTATTATATTTATTTAATGTGCTTGGATTTTTTATACTTGAATTTATTGATGAAAATTTTCACATCTATTGTACAAATATTTTTCTCTTGGGAAATTTTACTTTTATAGAAACATGCTTTCCCAAAAAGATCCAATGCACCCACGAGAGGATGCCAGAGAGAGTTCCCCCTAAACTCTTGATTGGAGGATAGTAAATGTTGTGGTTAAGGATGTCCATACTCTAGGATTAGATCTGTATTCTATTCTAGAACAGAAGATGATACCAGTCCAAGAAATGAAAAAGCCCATGAGTTTTTAAAAAACAAGCCTCTTCTTTTCTGAGAAAGCCAAAACAATAGGAATTGGAGGAGTGGATCGAAATTATTGAACACCTTTTTGACTTATTGGACACACCTGAGTAGATATGTTTGAAATTTTCATAAATATAATTAGATGTTCTGAAACAAAGGTTTTGTATTTAGTGCTTCGGGATGGGAAACACAAGTAGATGAGATGTAAGGACTTCAAGGATTTCTTCAACGACTACTAATGCCATGATGTTTTTTCATATGCTCGATCTAGTGATTTTATAAAAAAATTTAGGTCGATATTTTAGTGATTTATTATAAAAAAATCTTGGTTAGTCACTTATGCTATAGAAATTGTCTCCAATGAGCAGATGAAGGTCAAGATGTTTGAGATGGGTTTTTGGTCGGAGATCAATTCATAGGAATTCATGTTAAAGAAGAAAACATAATCTGAAGAGTTTTATAGAGATTGTATGGTGGATATCAACCACAATTTGAGGTATATTTTCTTTGGGTTGTATTAATAATGGGAGGTGGAAGTTCTTCTAAGAATAAAATTAAGTGAGAGGTTAAATAGAAGAAGGGAGGTGGCAGCTAAGGCCAACCTTCCTTGAATTTTTTTCGGTGGATTATAATGTGTTGTATATCATGTGCCACTAGTGTGGGAATACATGTAATATCAATGAATCATTAACATATCCCCCATATTCTTTTTATCAATGTTGTATTATGTGACACATGCAGAAATCTTGTAGGATTTCACATCCACTCCATAGTGGGGTAAGATATGTGAATTCCAGAGGGTTCCCAGTTCATTTAGTTCCATCTAGAATGATGTGTTCCATGTTAGATAGACATGGTGGTAGGGTCATATATTCTTCTTGTTAGAGCTAGTTTATGTAAGAGCCACATGTGATCGGTCATTACCAAAAATATACTATGCATATTCATATGGTGAATCAGGCACCAGCAGGATCATAGGTTGGACCATCGACTATTGGAGGTACCATTTCAATTTCATCCTCTATAGCTTATGATATTTTTGGTATATGTGCATCTTTTTCATTCATCTCTATTTGATTTGTAAACATTTTAAATTTTCCAAGTGAGATTTCTTCTTTTGTGATGGAGTTGGTGATGCTGTTGGGAAAGAAGGATAAGGGTCTCATGTGCCTATCGTGTCATCATTCCATGTCAGGGGTTAAGATGGAGTGGTAAATAAAAGTCATTGATATAGATCTATTGGATGTGATACTTGTTATGTATTATCAGGAACACTTTCATGTGCAAAATTATTACTATAGAAAACATGTATGATTCACGACACCTAATGGTAGTTTCATGGTTTTACTTGGGGATTGGGATCCCCTGTCGGGGTGCATAAGACCTCCACTCCAATAGTTATGGAATCATGCCTTCCAGTTATCATCCCTTGAGAAAGAGGATGATGGTTGTTATCTTGAAGGTGGACTACCTCAAGTAGTGGATGAGTTCTTCTAGGTATTTCGAAATGAATTTTTAGGTGTGCCTTTGGGGTGGGATGTGGAGTTCTCAATTGATTTTTCTCCACTAACATAGCCAATATATATTCCCTCATATTTAATGTCACCTATAAAGGTGATGGATATAAAGATAGAACTAGAAAATTTTAGAATCCGATGGATTCGTTTTCTTGAGAATCTATCTATGGGTGGCTCTTATTTTTTTGTGAAGAAGGTCGAAAAATCCCTCCAATTTTCTATTGATTGAAGAAATATGAACAAGGTAACCATAAATAAGAATATCATTTCCCCAAATATATGAATTTGTAGATCCATTTAAGGGGGAAAAGTGGTTTTCTAAAATATATTTTCATTTGGGTTATCATCAACTCAGGGTGAAAGAGTAAGATATCATAGAGACATCCTTCTGAAGTTGGTACGACCACTTTGAATACATACTCATGACCATAAGATTAACCAATTCTCTAGAATTATATATTGAAATCATGAATATTTTGTTCCACTAGATTCTTGATTCAGTCATTGTGGTATTTGTGGAAGACATACTTGTATAATCTATATCCGTGGAGGAACATGATCATTAGTTGCAGATCATGTTGGGAACTTTTTGGAATCACAGTCTCTATGTAATGTTTCCCAAGTTCACCTTTTTATTCATATGGTGATGTTTCTAGGGAATGTGATCTCGGAGAAGGGGGTTTTAGTGGACCCTAACAAGATTGGTATGGTTATTTCAGGGAAGCAGTCAACGAAAATGTCTAAGATCATTAGTTTCCTCATCCTAGCTGGTTACTATTGGCAGTTTGTTAGGGATTTTTATCAAATTTCTTATCCCATGATTGTTATCAACTATAAATGTGTGATGTTTGTATGGAGAATATAATTTCAAGAATCTATTGATGAGCTAAACAATTGGTTGACTACCACCCCCCAATATGTTTTTTCCAGTTTTTGGAATGGGGTATGTGGTGTATTGGGATTCTTCAAGAATGGTTCAAGAGTGTGTTCCTACACAAGCTGATCATGTGGTGGCATACAGTTATCTCTATCTCCAACCACATGAAAAAAACTATCCAACCCATTATATGGAGTTAACACCTGTGATTCATGTATTGAAGTCTTGGGATCACTACCTATTTGGGGAGAAGATTGGGGTCAACTCTTATCTCAAAAATTAGCCTACATCATCTCATCAAAGGATTTCAATCTACGACAACACCGCTAGATCGAGTACATTTAGGTGTTTAACATTGAAATTGTATATACCCCAGTGAAAGAAAATGTGGTGGTGGATACTTTGAATAGAAAATAACCAGTGCAAGCCTTGAAGAATTCTAGTGATGAGAGGACACTGATGGGGATATTTGCTCAGATCCAAATAGAGACCAAAGATATTATTGGAGGTGTGTTCATGAAGAAAATTAATTTGAATCAATCTCTCATAGAGTTGATTTAGTATGAAAATACAAAATATGAGCTTTTTCATTGTTCGAGGAAGTTTCTTCATGGTGGGGAGACATTTTCGAATAGGTCATCATCACATGAGAGCATCTTGTGCTTCATGGGCCGATTAGTAGTCTCGTTATCTCTGTGGAAGGTGGTGATGTAGTATAGCCAGAAATATTAGTGGTCTTTCCATCATGTTTTAAAAAAGATTTATTCTGATATCTGTTGGCATTTCTGGTGGAATGTTATGGGACGAGACATAAGTGACATCATTTAATGATGCAACATATGTCATCTGGTGAAATAGGAGCACCAAAGGACCTTCTATTTACTCCATCCATTACCCATTGCCACAATGAAGTGGGAAGAGGTCATAGTGGAATTCATTATTTGATTGGATCATACACCCCATAGTATGATTTCCATAAGGGTAGTGATTGATTGTCTGACCAAATCATCTAACTTCGTTCCAATCAAAGAAAAAACTAATGTGGATGAGTATGGTTATTTGTATCTTCCTGAAGTGGTAATACTTCATGGTGTTCCATCTGTATTTATTTCAGATATAGACCCCCATTTCATTTCTCAGTGTTGGTATGTCCTTTAGAAGGTCTTGGGGTCATAGATTAAGATCCACACTACATACGATCCTCAAACTGATGGTCAAGAATAGCAGGAAAATATGATAAAGGAGTATATGCACCGTGCATGTGATTTTGATAATGTAGGTTATTTGGATAGAAATTTGGTATTGAATGAATTTTCCTATAATAACAGTTACCAATCTGTGATATTAATTTATTCTTTTTAGGCACTCTATGGTCGGCCTCTTCAGTCCCGCATATGTTGGGTAGAGATAGGTGAGACATCAATTTCGGGGATGAGATTTATTCAAGAGATTTATTAGTAGGTCAAGTTGATTTGGAAACCCTTAGTAGTAGCTCGATGTGAAAAACAAATATTTCATTGACCAGAGGCATTGAGACCTATTGTTTTATGTGGGTGACCGAGTATTCTTGAATGTGGCCCCTCATCTCGACCTACGTCATTTGCGGAATCAAGGGATATTAACACCGCATTAGGTCAATACATTTGAAATCACTGAGCATATTAGAAAGGTGACATATAGTTATTCTTTTTTCATATGTTACATCTATTAAAGATGTATTCTACATCTATCAATTGAATAAGTACAACCATGATCCATCCTATGTTCTTAATTCGGAAGCACAAAATATATATCACGATTTGTCTATTTTTGAGTGGCATGGGCGAATAGTGGATTCCCAATAGAAGGTGATTCATGGAAATTATATTAAATTATTTTAGGTCCTTTTGTAGAATGGGAACGATGTCCCTAAAACATTGGAGTGTAAGTTTTGTGTTGAGAAAGTGTACCCATTCTTCTTTCTAATCATGATTTGTTGTGACTTTATATGGTGAAAAGTATTACATAATGGGGTGAATAGTCACATAAATGACATAATTTTAGGGATATTTTATTTAATTTCCATTATTTCATTATTTCAGTGTTTTCCCATGAATTGTTTGAGGAAATGGAAGGTTTTAAATATTTGGGCCGAACTATGAGCTCTTTTCTAGATTTAAAAAAATATATATTTTTTTCATTTGTAGCTCCTTCAATTTAAAACAGTTTTCATCCATTACACCTCCAACATGTCCTCCCCAGTCCAATTAAAACTACCATATCCATTTGGACACCATAAATATCTATAATCACAATGTATTTGAGTTATTTATTATGGTACTGGTCCACCCAGTGATCCAATTTCTAATTTAAAAAAATAATTTGTTTCTTTTATATATTATCATTTTTCAAAATTTTCTTTTATTCAACATCTCACACAAACCGACAACCCCTAGGATCACCCCCATGTTTGTTTATCCCACTATATTGTTCTGATTCATCATAGATATGCAAAATTGTCTTATACATTCTCACATCATCAGGATTAGAAAAGGTAATTTGTCTTCTTATAACAACATCACATATTACAATTTTATACAATTTCAGTCCCCACATGACATCCTAATCCCATTTACATAGCGTTTATTCCATTTTTTCTGATGTTCCTAATGTATAGTAAGTATGAAATAGAACCCAGTGATTGATCTTGTGTTTTTTGGTCTAATATTTGTGTTTTAATTTTTATTTAACACCATTGTGGTGCAGTGGAGGTGTGGTTGATCTTTCACAAAAGGATTTGTTGTTTTTTATACATGTGGTAGGTTATTCCATGTTTAATCACTGCTATATGAGTTAGAATTGTTTGATTTATATTTATTGCATAATCTACCTTCATTGTTCTTGTTGTGAAAATTAATGTCGGTGGAATTTGTTAAAAAATTGATTTTTAAATTCCATATTTTTTTTAAAATTTGTGTTTTTCTTCTGTGTTCCATGTTTTACCACTAGGTGTGATTTATAATTCACTGAAGGGTTTTGATAAAATTCTATGCTATTGAAAATTATGGGTTGGGTTTATATTTTTGGGCATTAGGTTTTCAAAGAGGGCTTTAGATGAATTTTATGTTAAATATTTGGTTACATTTCTTGAAATTATTTTATGGAAATTATAAGTGGTTTATTGTGTTATATAAAGGGTGAAAAGAATATGTAGCTATTTTTTAAATGTGTGTTACCAGAACTGATGTTTTTATGTGAAAATGGCTTTGGTAACAGGTGGAAATTTATTGATCACAAAGGGGGAAGCTAGAGTATTTTGATGGGTGGACGTGTACTAGTACGCTAGAATTCCATAGTGGTTTTGTCCATGTTTTACATAGCATGTTATACATTGAAATCTCCAAAAAATTATATTGATGAAGATTGGCTACCACAATGGTTATTGGTATGTTCCCTTATAGTTTCTCATTCACAAGAATGAATATGGTTAGGTTTACTTTACATCGATATACAGGGAACATAGGGCCCAAAACTAACTAGTTCCTATGGGTGGTCTCGAGAATAGTTCAAATTGACTATTTGGTATTTATAATTGTCTTATAGTGTGTTTTTATGAAAAATTAACATCATACTTGTTTAATTGAAATGTGATCACTCTTTGAAATTTGCCTTTGAAAATGTTTTAATTATAAAAGTTTCATTTTATAGGGATTATTTCCACTATTTATTATTTATTTAAACCTGCATACTTTTATTATATTGTATTTATTTCTATATATAATCTTTCGGGTGGTATAATATTGGGAATAATATTACACCCTACTTACACCCTTTTGGGTGTAAGTATACGTGATCATGTTTGACACATGTAAAGGCATGGCCTTGGGTGATGATAGTTTGGGTTGTTAGTTCCCTTCCATGGTGCAATGTTTTGGAGATGGTGCATGGGTGATGACATCTTCTCTTGTGGGGTTCCTTGGTATATTTTTTTTGCTACATTTAGGTATCTTGGGAACTATTTTTTCATTTTTAGACAGTTTTATTTAGTTCTGAATTTTATTTAAGCCATGTTTGGCATGAATTTTTAGATTCGGTTTACTAATTGTTTATGTTATTTTATTCATCCTTACTCAGGAATATTGTTTCAAAAATAATATTTATGTTTCTTGAGAAATTTTTCCAGAACATGAGGATAGGGAACATCTTTCAGAACTGTCCACATGCTAGGTTGGTTTCAAAATTTAATGGCGACCAGATTTAGTTCATGATATGATCAAAAATTAATTTGAACATGTTAGAAAATATTTGTTATGATGATTCCAAATATGGAATGCATTCTTAAAAATTCATCTTATATAATTTTAGGAATTTAATTAAAAAATAAACCCACATTTATATCAAAAAATTGATTTTTCAAAAAACTAAATGTATTAGGAAAATATGATCACATATTAACTATATGATTCGTTATCATAATTAGAGAAACACAAATTAATATATATTTATATAATATTCATTTTATTTAAATAATTAATGATTATGGGTTCTTTTGATTTTTTATATTGTATAAAACTTATACACATTAAAAATTTTAAGAAAAATATGTTTAATATCATTAAAATAAACATATTTGAATATATAGTATAAATTTTATTTAAATGTAATTAATTGTATTTAATATAACTAAATAATATATATATTAATTAAAATTATAAATAAAATAATAATTGAAAAATTTAATTAAAATTAAATGAAAATTATATAAAGAACCATACTTCCATTATTCCGTAAAAAATTAATATATTCTGGAAACTAACAAAATATCACAATTTGTTAATAGAAATATTCAAAATTGGAAATTTTTTTCTATTTTCACAAATAAATATTAAAAAATTTATAAAATATTTTTTTTAAAATGTGTGAATTGGGATACTAAATAGATTTTCTAAAGAGTAATGATTTTTCAAAAAGTATATCATTTTATTTTAAATGATTAATATTTTATTTATAACCAATGAAGAATCATTGAATTTTTTAAAAAATGTATAAACTGTATAATTTTATTCAATTATATATTATTATTAATACATTCCAATATTATTGATTGGTGATAATTTTCATTTTCAAATTAATTATCATGTTTCCTTTAATCCTGGTATTCTATTCATTTCAAGCTATCTAAATGATTGAATTTATTTAAAAATAATTATATTTTAATGCCTTGGGGTGTTGGGATATGTTCTAATAATTTTATTTGTTCAACATGTATCCTCAAAAATGATTTTATTCCTTTAAAAACATTGGTTGTTACATTCTATCCTCTTAAATAAATTATACCAACATAATTTAATGTTTATCTAGGAAATCAAGGGTTTTAAAATTCATTTAAGGGAATAACCACATTAAATATAGTTTTAGAAAATGTCCCACAAAAAGAAGGAAATTGGTTTATGATTTTCATGATGAATATTACATAACTTGGCGTCTATGATAGAGAATATTTGTGGGATGTGAAATTATGGATATGGAAGTAATGTTTAAAAAATTATATAGTGTGGCAGATATCATTGAGCGCAATATTGTTCATGATCATGAGAAAATAAAAAACCACAAAACAATTCATATATGATTAATTAAAATAAAATTGATTCCACCATTAGGAATTAAATAGTATAATATATTATTATGTTCATTTTCACTATTTCTGATGGGGTTTTTACTATTAATATAAAGAATGCTAGAAAATACAGTTAATTGATATTTTTTATTTCCTAATTTTTTACTTTTCAATGTACTTCATTCAATTTATACTTCACCACTTATACAAGGATTGAATATATAATATGATTTCTTCCCCCTGATGCAATAAATTTTTTTTAGAAGGTAATCATATCTATATATGAGGCACAAGTTAGTCCCCATATGTCTATTAAAACAAAAATGGTTATTGTAATGTGAGATAAAACCCAATATGAATATGATTATATTAATCAAAATATTCAGAAATTAAACCAAATATTTTACATATATATTTCTTAAAATAAATTACACTATAACCTAAATGTTCATAATTTCCTTAACATTATATATTGTCTTATTATAAATGGTCAACTCATACCCTTCTAGTTGTGTCACCATAAACATTGAATAATTCTTCCAGAACTGGTCATTTATATTTAATATTAATTTTATATTCATATCAACCTAATATAACATTTCCATAAAATATGATTAACAACCTCAACATACCATTGATTAATAAATCTATTTGAGACCACTAAGATTTTTTATACATCTTATTTTTATCCATAAAATCAAATAATATTGATAAGATATAACATAATGGGTATTAATAACATTAAGCTTATGTGAAAACATACAACAAAATCCTTCATGATAGAATTATTTTTTTACTAAACACCATATTAAAACCAATGGTTATATTGTCATAAATATCTCCCTAAATAACAATATTAATATTACAATTCATTATCTAAAACCTAAAAAGTTGTATTTATGCCATCAAAAGTATGATTTAACTTACAATTAGAACCCTAAGAAACATTATTTTTAACCTAGGTCAGTCATGATTTTAATCTATTAACTTCCTCCATAATGTTTTATAAAGTGTATGCTAATATACAAAAAATCATTAATAAGGGGTGTAAAATTAGTTTCATAGTATTTCCCTATTATTGTGTTCTATTTAACAACTGATTGAATAATGATTTTCATTTTTGAGTTATTATACATATTAACATTTGTTCAAGAACCAAACTCATTTATAATATCTTGAATGAGATGTCATTTCATAGAAATCACTCTTTCTAAACATCACAATAATTATGAGATATTTTTCTATATAGCGATATATCCTTATACTTATCCCTGTACTGTTCATTATACTTATCCATATACTTATAATTATACATAACCCTTCATATATCTCTAATTTTTTTTCATCTTGATTTCAATGGATAAATAAAACATTAAACTGAAACTATATATTGTAACTGAAGAATTTTACATATATTTTCTAAAGGAAGAGGGTCAATCCCCCATTGTTAAAAATAAAAAATTGGATCCCCTTTTAAAAATGGGAAATTGGAAAACCTGTTAAATTTAAAATAAAGAAACATATCCAAAAAAATAATACTTGATAACCTTAACATTATCCCAAATTCCCAATAGGATAAATATATCTTATCAACTCCTAGGCAAGACTCTCCACCAACCCTATAGGACAATAAAAAAACAATTCCTATCTATAATTATTTTACAACCCATACAAGTATAATGTCACGATTTTCAAAAAACAAAGAATATTAATCATGATTCATGAACATACATTTATCAGGAGGGCCAAATTATTTTTTTAGCACACCCATCTCTCATTTGAGTGGGGCACCTGATAGTTCTTATAAAGAACTCGCTGCAGTTTCGAACTGATGTTTCCCAAATTCATAAAAAATAACCATAAAAAAATAAAATACATTGGGAGAATCCAAAGAACAAGAAATGATGAAATATGTGTGAATGATAGGTATCATAAAAGCCTTAATTTTTTGGGGGCACCAACTCATTAATACCAACAAAGAGTAGAACAACCCATGAAATGAAAAAACGAAAAAACTAGTACCCACGGTGCCAACTACAACCAATTAATATTATTACCACTATTTTATAAAATTAAAAAAAACTGTCATATATAGAATGATAAATCATTCTATAGATATTGTATATATAATTTCAATGATGAACTATTAAAATTTAACTGGAGCAGATCAACAGCCACTGATAGACCACCAACCCAACCAAGATTCCATCACTGGTCTTATAAATATCAGCATCCCTATCCCAGAAACAATCAACCATTAAAAAACCATGATCATCCATCATTATATTCAAATAATTACATTCTTGACCCTCAGATTTGGAACAAAAAACAAACATCCCATCAGACCACCAAAGGTCTCCTCCTAATGAAATCTAAACCACCACATGGCCTTTAAACACCGATGATCGGGAAAGGAATTCCAAATTCTCTTCCTAACATGAACATACCAACCATGGTTCATATTATAACTAAAATAATGATCATAAAAATTGTTTATTAGCATTAATTTATGTCATGGGGTCCTAGTTATGAATTAGATCCAAGGATGAGGGATCTAGGAAGGAAAATAAGCCAAAAGAACATCACGATTAAGCAAGAACGTGACTAATTTTAAAAAATGAATTGGGAGATGTATTTATAAAATATTCGGGTAAAAAACATCTACCTAATATGACAACTTGGGTGTAGAGATTTAATAAAATACCATTTAATGAAACAAATATCAAAATATACATGTTGCAAAGCTATTAGAATAATGTAGTATATTTGGAAGAATTGGTTTTTAAAATATATAAATGTAATTTGTATTATATATTCCATATCGAGATCTTAAAATATTTTTGGGATCCTAAATATTATTATGATACACTGTGGAATAAATAATTAAATGGTTGACCTATAAAATCCAAAAATTGGCTAATCATGAAAATGAAACATGACATGTGAGTCAAAGCTATGACATTATATCATGACATAGAACTCTCATGATTAATCATATTGGAACATAACATAAAAAAAATTGTATCAGAAAATCATGGGAACATAAGAAATGTGTATGAATGATATAACATGACATAATAATGAGTCAAGGATAAAAACCAATACTATATCATTTGGAGTACATATTTCTATAATGGATACAATTTACTCCTTAATACAAATCATAACATCCTATGAGACTAAAACATATCCCAATTAATTGTAGTGATATATCTCAACATCCATCATAACATGTTCATGATTTATGTGTACTAAATAAAGGATATTAATCATAAATAATAAGAAAATAAATACCGAAGTAAGAAAATCAGGTTTCACAACCTTACATCATATCATATTCAAAGGAAATGATGTAATAAAGAAATTTTAGAAGTTATTTTATGGTAGGTATTTCCTCTCCAATGAAAGCGATAATAAACATGATATATATTTTATTGACACATATCAATATTTTAAAAGAAATTCATAACTTATGTTATTACTGTCATTGATAAAATTACATTCAAAAATAATCCTATATGAAAACATCCTTTTATCTTGGAGTAACATCAATGAATTAAATCATTTGATGGAAAATGGATTTAAAAGATCATGTGGAAAATTTATTGAGGAACATAATAATTGCTATTGAAAAAAACATAAAATATATTATATAAATTTAAATTTATATATTTTTTAATCAAAAATAATATTTGATAATAAAATAAATCATTAAAAAATTGAATTTTTCCGATGGCTGAAGATTTTCGGTCATGATAAACATGTAAACAATATAATGAATCCTATAATATTTTAGATAATTAATATAAAATAAACTTATTCATACAATTATTGAATGATTAATTTTTAAAAATCAAAAAAAATCTAATTCAGGTTGAAGATTATCTTTATATAGTCATAGTGAAAAAATTTTAAATCATTTTTAGAAAACATGGATTTGGAAGAATAATTTTTTTTATTCAAGTTGGAATTGAGTCATATTGTAATAAAAACCATTTCTCATTCATTTTATGTACCAAATATAAAAAATGGTAAAATAACATTAAATAATAATGAATAAATAATTTAAAATAAAAAAAATGGGTTTATCATACAATGGTAAAATAATTATTTTTAATGGAAATTCAATATTAAGTAGTTGTGATTAAAATGGGATTGAATCATAAACCCTTATCACTTTGGTAAATTTTTAATAAAAAATCCAATGATTAATTTTGATGAATTGACAAATTAATATCATTATGTAGTAAGGATTAATGATATATTATGTAAATGGTTATAATATAAAACATTAAAAATATTCAATGTTCATAAAATAACATGCGGCTCAAAGAAGGATGTTTGAAATGAATCACATAAAAAGATAATACTATTGAGGCGAGAGAAAAAAATTGATGTGATTTTACTTCAACAAAATTTTATTCACAAATTTAATAGTGTTAATAAAACCTAAATCACTAAAATGTAATTTCACAATTAATTTTTCCACAATGTAATCAATGATGTGGTCATGTAAAAGACGATGTAAATTGAGTAATGAAACCACATATAACATACATCCCATTAGTCATGAAGTCATTAAAATCCTATATAGTTTTTTTAAAAAATGTTATTAACTTATACCATAATTATATTATTATTCATATTGTCATTTATTATCATCTTATTACATTTTTTTATATTTTTCGTAATAATTATTCATTGTGTATATTTTTTTTATGTTAACTGCCGTATTTTCTTCTTCTTGTTTCCTTATTAATGATCTAGATCATTAACATTTATTATAGTTCCTTCATAACCATAGTGATAGTTAGGTTATAATTTATTTTTCATTTGATAGTTATATAGAATAATAATATAATTTTTAACATGCATAATTAATCACAATATTTCAAGGTGTGAGTAGGCCATACATAATCACATGTGACATAATAATTTAATGACCATGATAATGGATAAAAACCTGAAGAATATTTTAATTTTAATTCATGAATATATTTTCATATATAAAACATATATTCTTTTAGTTTTTCTATTTACCTCATTCAATGAAAAGAATTTGATAATAATGAATCACATCACATCATGATTCAGTAGTCAATCATACACATGAATGATGTTTTCATTTATTTAATGGATGAAAAGGTTAGAATGTATATATAATATATGTACTAAAAAAATTAATATTACATTAATATCATTAAAAAAACATAAAATTACTCTTTACAACCTACAATATAAAGTGTATGTGAAAATTAATCACATTGATATATGAGGAGGTAGTCTATTGGACACCAAATCAGTGTTATCTAATTCTCTTCATAATGAAATGATATAAGGTAGATTATATTTTATAAATCAATATTTATATTTTATCATTAATATAATATAATTTCCAAAGATGCATCACTATATCAATCCATGAGTTCTGGTAATGGAAAAAAAATTCTCAACTTGTGAAGCAGTCGTCTATCATACAAAAGATCAACGATTTCATTACCAATTTAAGGGAGGATGATCTACTTATGGGTCAAGAACATAAAAATATTAGTATAATTATTATAATGTAGATATTTTATCATCATCTAATTACAATAATAATAAATGGATCTTTAATAATGAATATAGTAAAATTCTAGGTTAAATAGACTACCTCTTCTTTGAAATAAATCATTAGGGTTTCACCAAAACTCATGTGGATATATTTTAGAACAATCAATGGATTCTTGGATGAGGGTAGGGAATTAAGGAATTAATTTCACAAGGTATTGGCATAACTAGTTGGATTTGTAAGAACATAAAATAGGGGATAGGGGTGTCCTTATGAATGTGGGGGAGGGGACACACTTGCAATGTTTTTAAAAGAAATAATTACACCCATGTTTTTATTATACAGAAAGGCTAAAAATAGTACCATTCCAAAGAGTTATATGATATAATGTGGAAGTATCACCATAAAATAAAAATTATAATAGTTTAGTTTCATTATTTCCATTCACTTTTTAGTAAAACCTATGATATACACATTTATACCATAACCATGATAAATAATTTTTTCTCTTTTCACTATTCATTATGGTAAAAAAATATGTTGAACATATTACATTTTCTACTGCCTTTACTTTCACTTTTTTCTTCATAAATTTTCGGGATCGGGCTTTCGCCTGGTTCAGACTTTTCTGGTATGTTGAACATATTATATAAGAAAAACAATTTTCATTACAATTATTGAAAACATTTTTCAAATTTAAATATCATAATAAGTATATTCCAATTTAATATTAAACCTACAAACATGTTAAAAATGGTATTTCTAAATAATTAATTTTTTAGGAAAATATGAAATCATATAATCTATTGAAATTTTTTTATAATAAGAAAATTTTATTTTAATAATATAATAATTATAATATATACATTACATATAAATCATCCATGATTAGGTTTTATATTAATAATATAAAATTTATAAACATTAGACACTTTTAAAACCTTTTCAGAAAAATTTTTATTTAAAGCCTACAAAAAACGTTATATAAAAATGATGTATAAATATTTTTTAAATATAATTAATTTAATTTCATATAATAAATTAATAATTACATATTTTTTAATTCAAATTTAAATAATAATGGGAATTATCTTAAAATTTAATCTGATAATCTTCTAATAAAAATATAATCACTAAATAATGAAAATAAATTATTTTTAAAAAATTAACTAAAATTAAAGGTCAGATAATATCAATATATAGATTTCAAAAATAAATATTTTTCTTATACTGAATTTTTAAAAAGTGTAAATAATAATTTTTAAATTTTGTACGAAAATAATTACAAAATTTCCTTTCAAAAAAATACAATCATTTCGAAAATCACACAATTCTAATTCAAAGGGGTTTTATTTTATTCTGAGTAAATAGATAACCATTGAATATATTTATAGATATATAAACCATATAATTATTATTATAAATAAATTTATATTCATACTCTTCAATATAATGGATATGTTATAAGTATCATGTTTTAATAGAATATCTGGTTTTCTTTAATCTCGATGGTGTGTCCATATCAAGATATCAAATAGAATGGATTTATTTAAAAATAAATATATCTTAAAGTATTAGGGTGATATATTATCCTATAATAGTTGTGTTTCGTGTCATGTACACTATTGAATAAGTGGATTTACTTTTTAATTATTTTGATGATACAAATAGTCTCATTGAAAATAATAACTGAATTTATATTGAAGGAAATGATTAATATAGGATGTTTAGATCCTATGAATCATTATAACAATACTATTAACACCATATATGATGATTCATTAATGGATGTGTAGGTATACACAAGAAACCCTTTTAAATTATGTTATCCAACTAATTCAACTCATGAGACTACCTATTCAGAAAGGGGTTATCTCTAATCAGGCTCGTCCGGTAACTATATATCCAACACAAACCTCACATATAGAATGATAGATCCAATAAATGAAAAATATATGTTATCAATAGATTTCTTTATCAATTATGGGATAATGAGTAAATATAATTTCTCTATTCAGTCATATAATATTCAATGTAAAATACCATATGAAGAAATGATATATGGTTTAACTACTATGAATATTACCGATAAGTCACATTGACATTTTTTGGGAATATAATGTCTACTGATAACTATAAACTGAGTACCTCTAGGGAATGATAATGATTAAAAAAACTCATAAATAAATATAAATTCAATATTTTACCTAATAAAAGTAATCTTATAAAATATAGATATTGAATAATGATGGATTCATTATTCCATATCATTAGTGATGTATATTTATAATAATGGATTTTTATTATTTAGTAATAGAAGAAACATAAAAAAATAATTTAAAACATTCATGAGGAAAATATAGTTTCAAAATTTAAATCACCTAAAAAAACAATAAATATCAGAATATTAGGGTAAAATTGTTATAAAATATCATTCTAAATATGTAAAAGTATATTCATGGAAATGATTGGTCATGATGGAAATAATTTTCAATTCATGCTGGTTATGTTAAAATAATATAATATTTCATATCTCTATAATAAAAATATAATGTTACTCATTATTAAAACTACAACAAGATTATGTTTAATTATATACATATATTCAAATATTCCTTATAATCGATTTAAACATTAATAATAAAATATTTTCAAAATATTTTTTATGAAACATGGATTTGGAAAAAAGGGTTTTTATAATGAAGAGAGAAATAAAGACATAATTTATTAAAAAAAATTCATCTTTCATTTTATATTCCATATGAAGAAAATGGTAATATGACTTTTAAAAACCATGAATACCTATAGATAATGAAAATAATGGCATTCATTATACAACCAAAAATAATTTAATTCAATGTGAATTCAAGTACAAACTATCCCAATTTAAATGACATTGAAACAAAAATAAATTACCAATTTAGTTGTTTTTTAATCTTAATTCATGTTAATGGACCTACATAAAATGAAAAATTAAATAACATTAATTTAAATATATAATTTATATAATTTATCAATAGGGTAGTAGATAGACCTCATAAAAAATGATAGGTGTATATCATAACATATATCCTAGAAAAAACAATTTGACATGAGCAACGCACAAAATGATCATAAATCACAAATAAAATTCATACAAGAATAAATTATATGTATCAAATGTAATTACATATCAAATATTTGTAATAAAATTAATGATAATAATTTATTAGAAAGAGTAACTTATAATATCAATGATAATTAATATGTAATATAACACAATGAAATAATTGAAAGTTAAGAAATTCATTACCACCTATTTATTTTCTAGTCAAACCCATTTTAATGAAATAATACATGTTGAAACATAATGTAGCATGAATAATTATGAATTAATTATAAAAATTATAAGTGGGTTTATATACATTCTATATTATTAAATGAAGGGCATTAAATTATAGTATACTTCAATGAAAGAAAATTGATAGAAAATACCTTAGCACACATTTAGTTTTTGTTGAATTATATTTAATCTCTTTTGTAATTCTTTTAAACGGGGTAATATATTTCAATGGAACCATATTAATATTTATTAAATCTCATGGGATCATTTTATAACATATTATCACCTCTTAATTAATAATTTTTTATTAATTCTATATTTTCTTTTGTTAATTCACATATTTTCTCATGTGATTCTGAACTTGAGTTTTTCAGTTATTGAACATGTAATGTAGTCACATTATCTATATTATTATTTTAATATTAAAAATAAAATTTTTAATACAAAATTTGTAAATATTTAAAATCGTTATTGAAATTTGAACACAGATAACAGATCATATCGTTGTGTATAAACGATAGGTTATACGTATAAATAAGAGACATTATAATTTAATTAACATGTCACATGGAAATATAGTGGTTGATATATTAATTTAAATTAATAAATATCACTACATATATATCCCATATATTAATTTAATTTATCCTTATTAATTTCTATGAAAAGTGTAAGTGAAAAAGAGAATAACATCGCTTAATGAGGTGGTAGTTTTTTGAACATAGGAGTGGCAATGACTTATTTCAAATGGAATGAAATATAAGATATTATATGTGATATTAACATTAAATTATTTTAAATGTATCATAAATATTACTTATATAGATCAGATACATAATTATATCCAACTGTGATATTTTTTGAAAATAAAACATGTCACACTTGTTGGTGAGGCGGTAGTCTGTCATACAGATGATCGATGATTTATTTTCTAATTTTATGTTATATGATATGTATATAGTTCATTAAAATACCGTAATAATATCTCATTATATGATAGATACTGATTTTATTATATTTTAATTTTAATGATATAATTTAATATTGTAAAAAATAACCAAAATTGAATTATTAAGATGATTTCATTCTCTTATAAAACCTCATCTGGATCTCCTCTGATGGAAACTCAAATTTTTTTAAATAAATACATCTAAATAATTATTATATTGTAGTGGGAAAACATTTTTAGTTTTTTTCATTAAGATGGATTTATAGATGTAACGAACTGATTAGATTGATTTCCCTTTTATAATTGAAGTAGAGATGAATTTTTTTAAATACCACTAACTATATAATAATTAGATGTTACTCTCACCCCATGTATCTATTTTAAAAAAAAAATTAGTTTTGGAATTTTATATTCAATCTACATCTCGAACACATAAAAACCAAAATTTGTAAACATTTTCATCAATTATTTTCAAGGTTAACTTTCCATTTCCAAATTTTTCACCAGCATAACTATATTTTAATGCTAGATAATTTATCTATTAAAAATATTAAAATGATCCTTACAATATAATTAAGAAACAATTTTTATAACAATTAAATTTTATATTTCAAATTATATTTATATTTTCTGAAAAATTAATTTCAACACTGTATCATAAAATGATCAGAACCATAGGTTAACCAAAAAATTGTTAATAAATTTTATCAGGATTACAAATTATTATATCAAAAAAATATGTTGGACATATTATATAAAATTAATTTTTATTATTCAATATATTTAATTCAATTATCCAAATTTAACTCAAAATGATTCAAAATTTAAAAACAAAACCTACAGACATATTTAGAAATAGGTTTTCATGAAATGAATTATTCAGCAATATGATCCTATTATAATACCAATATAACCTGTAATAATCATTATAAGTATTTGATTTCATAATGATTGATATATAATCACTAAATAAAATTTAAATAATTCATACTTTTTGGTTCTTATTTAAATTATAAGGGTGAATCATTATTCACTGAAGAACATTTTTCAGAAAATTATGTAATATGTTTAGAAAAATCTAATACATAAATTAGGAATAAGATATATCAAAATGTAATGGATTATTTTATTTATAATTAAAAAATTATATTTTTTACCTTTAAATCAAATGAAAATGATAATTCTACATTTAAAATTTTGAATTTGTTTAATTTTATGGATTATTTTAAAAAAACCAGTATTTTTCACTATTCCTAGAAAAAAATCCCTATTTTAATAATATGGAAATAAAATTAATGAAATAGAATTTTAATATTCAAATCTTTAAAATAAAGTTATTTTTATAAAATAAAACATCTAAATTTGAGTCAATTTAATTATGGTTCGTAATATTAAAATAAAAATATAAAACTATTTTTGAATAAAATCTATTTTGAATTAAAAAAGGATTTAAGAAATATTTGATTGTTTTTTATTAAAAATAAATAAAAAAATTATTTTTTTAGGATAATTATATATATATATATTCTATTTATATTATTCATACCAACTAATTTAATGAATAAGATATAGTGGTCCTATTTAATTAATATATTTCCTATAATGTTTTATATCGATGTTGGGTGACATATAAGCTATCAAACACAAATTTTATCTTTTAAAATCATATAGTTGTGTTTAAAAAAATATATTGAAGAGATTAAATTTATTTAATATAAATAATTTAACTATATTTTTCTTATATAAATAATAAAAATTATAATATATGTGAAAATGAATAATCATCATCATTTATAAGTGTTGCCATAAGTTTTGTGATGAGGTAGAAAGTAAAATGTGTAGTATAAATTGGTGTGAGGAAAACATAAAAACAAATCCTTTCTTATTTATTTTATAGTTTGAATAGTTATAAGTGTGTGTAAAATGAAATTAAATGTCTTATGTGATGGATAATACACAATATATATTAAATTCATGTTTTGGGGAATGGTACCATAATGTTTATATGATATAATATGGACAACATAATATTGTCTGTGGCCATATGGGACTAACTGTGATGTGTTATAGTTTTATGTAATATCATACGACAATATATAGAATATATTAAAAATAATTAACATGAGATAAGCATACACACCCTATAATGATTCACTAAAACTCAAAAGAATAATTTCAAAGGGATTTATTATAATTTATACAAAAGTATCCTATGAAGAATAACAATTAAAGAGGGAAATTATATTATATCAATATAGTAGTCATTAATTTAATTCATTCCAAAATACCTTTTAGTTTTAGAGTATTATATATTATTTTCAAAACTCATATAAAAACCACTATACAATACAATGTGGACATTTACACATTGAATCAATTTTCTAAACAATATTAATTTTTTTTAACAAAACACATCTTCTATTCATGAAAAATATTCTTGGTTTTCAACATTAATTCCTCTTAATCGACAATCATCCTTAAAACCTATCAAAAAAATTTAATGTGTGATGAGAAAATAAATTTTTTTAATTGATATAAAATAATGTAATATTGTTAGTCTAGTAAAATACATTGACACCCCTTAGATGTTTACCTTTTACATTTTCTTATTTAATGAGATAAAATAAATCATATCGACAAAGAAAAACTATTTCTATTAAAATATAAAATTTAATAATTTATATAATGGAAATAGAAATCCTTGTAAGAAACATGTAGATACATATTCCAATATTATGTAAACTCATATCATAAATAACTTAATCCTAGTTAAATACATTTGAGAATCGTCCGTTGAATGCTCCCTACTTATTTCCTTTCAAAAAAACTATTGTAACCTCTTTATTTTAATGATCAAAATTATTTTTCATACATATAAAAAAAGGAATTATTATTATATTTTATAAAATTGGAAAAAACATTTCAACGTACATTTCTAGTTTCGGTAATCAATATATACCACTAGTTAAAAGATATTTACAGTTTACAGTGATGATTAATCATTTGTTTTATGTAATATACGACTTGATTTCATCTACCATTTAATTCAATAGGTGACGAATCTATCGTTGAGTAAATATTTAATTAGTTCAATATAACAACAACTAGTTTGAACAAGATATAACAGTGAAAAAAATATAAATTTAGATCATCTAATGTTGACTAATCTTTAATTTGGCTCTACGGACAAATATTTTTCTCTTGCAAACCTGATCTATCTTCAAACCATATCTACCACTAGACAATATATAATTTCATACAACATCTAACACTTATTATATATTTAGGTAGTTCAGTCAATCTACCATTGATGGTTCTTTTTTGAGTCTATTATATCATTGATCTAATATAACTTTGTTCTATATTACCTTCAGAGGTAATCTATCACGTGTACGTGATTTGGTGATATTATGGATCTCATGTTAATTTCATTACATAAATAGATTGATTTTTTGTTTTATAAAATTCTGGAATAAAACTGATTTATTAATCAATATTCATAACCACTCAATGATGCATTGAATACAAATTCATAGTTTCTTATTTTAGTTCCCATTTTAAGTATCTATGATATATTTATTATTATTCTTCACTAGCTGATTCTGATAAATAGATTTATAAATTTAAATGTTATTCTTTGTGTATGATGCATTTATATATGTGGGTGTGCATGTAACATCCCACATAAATAAATAATTTGAAATTTTCTTTTTATTAATATTTATTAATTAAATATTAATTGTTCATTAAAGTGATTTCTATGTTCGATGGCGTACCCGACCCACAATAATAGGTCTCGTCAAAATCAAATGTTCCACACAATGCTCAGTTATTCATGGAAAAATATAAATAAAAATATTATTATTATTTTAAAATTGTAGTTATGGCCTAGACATTTTAATTTTGGGAATGAATGGAACTGACCATATTATTATTAATCATGTTTTTTAAATGTTTTTAAATTTATCCAATATATTTTTATGCCTAAATGAGAATGAATCCAATTTTTAGCATAAATACTCTAATATATTTTAAGAGGTTATTTTACCAACTTCTGAGGGTGAACCATTTTTAAATCTATTTTTTGTCACATTCATATGTACTATTTGACAAAATAACCTGTTTATATATAATGGGGCCATCAAAATTATCCTTGGATTAAATTTTGATAATTTTCTGATAAAGATCAATTTTAATGAATTGTGAAAAATAATGCTTTTTAATTCAAAACATCCTTTTATCTAATAAATTTATACAATATATTGTAGTTTTTATTTGCTTTAATTATTAATTGGATTATATTTTTATCATTTAATCCAATTTTCTCTATTGGACGTAAATTTACATTGACTTTGGACATTAAAACGTGTCAATATTTTGGTAGTTTTTACTTCTTAAAGAGATCCTGTCTAATTTTGACAATGAGAAATAATATTAAAAAAATTATAAAAATATCTGGGTTTTCTTTTTGGAAAAATGGATTTCATATTTGGAATCATGAGGTCCAAATTTTTTAAATACGTGCCTTTTATTTTTAGACATTATGAATAGTAACATTAGTAAATATTTTACTTACTAGGGTTAATGGGTGAATCAGTTAAATATGGGTAAGACATAATATTATATTAATTTTAAACAACCTAACATGTGTCCTAAAACTATTTTATGAAATATTACCAACCATGGACATCCTTGGGTTGATTTGGGGACCCCATGGATCGACTTGGATATGAAAAATATATTATATAAGAATTAATTTGAAGTTAAATAAAAATGAAACATAAATATATTTCTTTTAGTGAATTTCTTTAGGGGTTATATATGTGATTGACTATAAATGTACCTTAGAATGAAAAAAAATATTTCAATATAATTGTTATTAATTTATAATTTTTAGACATCAACTAAATAAATATAATGTATGAGATAATGGTGATGTAGTGATTAACTTTTTGATGAATGATTTCAATAAATGAAATTATAAATATAAAAATTAATTTATTTTGAAAATTTTTATGTAATAAAATAATTTTATGGATTTTTATCACTTTTTATATTTGAATTAATGAGGTTTTTTTAATTAATCAAGTTTTTATGGAGTATTAAAAAGTCATTATATAAATAGTATAAAAATTCACAAAAAAAAATAAAAAAAATTCAAATTTTTTAAATGATATAATAGTCCTCAAAATATATGATTCTTCTTAATGACATAAATAATGATAAAAATTTCATTAATGAACTACTTTATCTTCAATTGGTATTTTAAAGTATCTACATTAACCATATAGTATGAATATACAAGAAGATGTGGTAAGAGTTAAATTAGTTAACTAAGGGATAAAGCTAAAGGATAAGGATAAATTTGTGTCCTAGACTTTTCTAAAACATATTGTATGAGATTTTTCAACCCAAAATCATCTTATATTTTAATTAAATTACTTTTGGGCCATTTTAAAGCGAAAATCATTTTATAATAAAATAATATTTCAATAGCTTCCTAAAATGCCCCTCCCCCCCTTAAAAAGACATCCCACCCACCAATTTAATCAAACCTCTCAAGAACCATGGATCAACCAGCCTCAGACCAAATAAGATCCCAATATCCCTCTCTTCCTCTTATATGCCTTACCATAGGCATAAGACATTTCAAGAAAGGGTTTTATCTTAAATCAAAATGAGTTACCCAATTTGAGGTAATGTGTTCTATCAATATTAATTCATTTATTTTCCATCTCCAACCCCATAATATATATTTTTTCCATTATTCTATAAAAACCAGTATCATTAATATACTAGGATGTTTTTATGAGAAGTATTAGAACTATACTTTCACAAATATTCATTTAATTGATACAATCATATTGTTTTTGTGTATAACGAACTACTGCCTCATGAAATGATATATGTTAGATATTTCCCTACACCTATCACGGTTCAAATTATGATGGAACTATATTTATATGTGATATAAATTATTTCCAAATTGTCTCTATGTTTTTTATTTCTCATTTATAGAATACTTTTATGGTTTCGATAACTGGTAAATACAATAATTTCATTTGAGGATGTGCGGACTACTACCCCCTCAAAGTGATATGACTCATTAATATCAGACATAGAATGTATAAAGGATGGATTTAATGAAATTAAATATCATGTTATACTAGATTTATAATGTAAATATGTATAATTTATTTTTTACTCCTTTAGATGTAAAAATAAATGAATGAAGCATTCATGCATACGTACGAATTACCATCTACATGAAGGATGATTTTCATTTCTTATCTTAAAATGTTATGTAATATTATAAATACATATATATATATATATAATGGATTTATATGATATTTAAATCATGAATATCATTATGGACATAATTTTATTTTGACCACATGGATAAATTTTTATTATATCAAATGCATTTTTGAATCAAGTACTAAATATCAACAAAATGAATGAGATTAACATAAATAATTATGTAATTATTATAAAACGGTAATTAGTGATATATTATAAATAATAAACATTAAAAATTCTTTTAATCAAGAATGAAATTTACTTATGTTTATTATTCAGTGAGATAATGAATGAATAAGACAACTCAGTCACAAAGTAAGGGACTTCGTATCCATATCCTTTTATTGAGGAATATTTTAATTTTTTGACAACATGATTTTATACGATGTGTAACCCCCGTTGAATTTTAATTTCATTAAAAGGGTATATTTTTTCATCGTATAATTTTACTAAAAGTAAAATGGAATGTTTATTTTTAATTTACATGGTGACAATGACTTATCCACCAGCATGAGCATAATTTGATATCGTGCTTCCTTAACAAGTCGTAATGTTTTTAAAGTAAAAATAAATACCATAAACACTTTTTCATATTTCTGTATAAAAAATAGTTTTGAGAGTGAATTTATGTGGTAAATATCTTGATATGATATATTGTTATTACAATTTTTAAATGTTATCCTTCATTTATGCTTGTTTTATTTATTATGAATATGTTATTGTACTTGGGCATTGTTTACATATATGGGTGGATCTGTGATAAACATAGGGTGAGTGTTTCTGATATATATCTCCAACTCATTGGGTAATGTTATAGAGGTAAACATTCATGCTTCTCCTAAGATATTTAGGAATTATACAGTTATGGGTATTTTATATGTAACTCTTTATGTTGTTGTGAAAGCCGTAATTAATACCACAATACTGCATTTCAGTAGCGCCACCCATTAAAAGAACTAAATAAATGAACTGTTGAAGGTGGGGCCCTTATTAGTGCTGAAAAATGATGGTAAAGGGAAATTTTAACAGGGCTAAAAAGGAGCTGTTAAAAGTTTCCCTTTATCATAGCTTTTTTTAGCACTGATAATGGGGACCCCTTTATAAGGGCTTTTTTTATAGCGCTAATAAACGGTGGGCTTTATCAGTGCTTTGTCATGGTACTAATATAAATCATGACAAATAATATATTTTTATATAAGAATATTTATATTTATATAAATATAATATATATTTTTTAAATATGTTTTAGATATGTATAAAAATACTATTACATTTATTATATATGAAATTTTTTGAAAATGGATTTAACATATTTTAAAAATATTATTAATTAATACTTATTCAATTATCATCGATTAATATTAAATCAATTAAAATTTGAAGACAAAAAAAATCAAAAATAATAATAATAAATAATCTAAATATAGTTGAAAATGTGACTCAAACTTCAAACGGCCATAGAATTTAATCCAGTTGTCCATTTGAGATCTAAAACATATCAAATAGAATCATGCGATGAGATTTACATGCTATGGACTAAAGGGAACCTTATATAACATTTTTCGAGGAAAAAAAGCCCATAAGTCCTCCAAAATAGAGTATTTAGTCGTGATACCCTAATTTTTAAACATTCAAATAGCTATAACATCTGGTCTGAAAATCCTCAAGCCATGTAACACATATCATATTGGATATTGATTCATTTTCTTTGATTATACTGGTTTTGGAGATGAAATGGACTTATGGATTAGATGTTATGGTCTTTTTAACATTCTATGTCTATTTCGATACACATATATATGTATTTATTTGTAAATATGTGTGCGTGCATGATTGTTTCTATGTGTGTGTGTCTGTGTGTCTGTTAGTGCGTGCTGTACATTTGTATGTATTTATTTATTTATTTATGAACACAAATAAAAGAACATATTTTATAGATGAATTTAAAACTAATATTATAAATATATATTATTATAAAAATAATTATATAAATATATATTAATATATGAATAAATATATCAGTATTAATAAAATTAAATATATTTATATTAATATGAATATATATTAATATATGAAGAAGTATAACTATTTATTTATATATAAATACAAGAATAAATATATGTATATATATATTTGAATAAATATATATATGTATTAATATAAATAAATATATTTATAATCATATGAATCTATATTAATATGAAAATAAATATAAGTATATATATATATAAAAAGATATATATCATTAAATATAGAAAAAACCAAATGGCTTCATGGTAAAGGTGTAGTCGCAGAAGGGGGGAGGTCTCAGGTTCGAGTTCTTGGTAAAGCATGGGTGTGTGGGCAAGTGGGAGAGGGTTGTGTGGGCAAGGGAAGTGTGCAGGGGTATGATGGAGGGGGATCTTCCCAGAACTAATAAAATGGTGGTCATGCGTTGTTAAAAGATTCACCCCACATTATATTTTATTTTTATGTTTTTTAAATTTTCTGACTTTTATCAGCGCTTAGAAAAAAGTGCTGAGAAAATAAATTTTTATCCGCACTTTTTGTAGCACAGATAAAAGACTCCTTTTATCAATGCTTTTTTAGCACTGATAAAAGGGGCCTTTATCAGTGTTTTTTTGTAGGGTTGATAAAAAAGACCCCCTATCAATGCCTCGATTAACATTGCTCTTCTAGCGCTATTAATGCCCCTTTCTAAAGCTAATAAATGCCATATTTGAAGCAGTGAGTATATGTTTGTTATAGATGACACAAGTTAAATTATGATTTATGATTTCTCTTTTTAATTCATAAATACTATTATATCTTGAATTATGTTGAAGTGATTTTTATATTTTATTGAAAATTATGATTTCATTGATTTGTATGTTTTGATTGGCTATTCTTTTCTTTCATAATTTAATGACCCTTACTGATCTTTTTGTCCTCATCTCATGTTTATAAATTTTTTCATAGGTTATTAGGAAGGGTAAGATAAAGGAAGAATTCAAGAATATTTATATCATCAAAATAATTTTTATTCATTTAAAGAGATTTATTATTTTGAAAAAAAAAATTAGATAGATTATATGGGTATAATTTTTAATTTTTTAGATTTCATGTAATTGTAATGGCCTAATTATCATAAACTCTAAAAATGAAAAAATCATCAATGTAAAATTTTAGAATAAACTAATGATTATGTTGTGTATAAGGTTGGGGCCTTATAGTGGGTATCCAAGGTTGGTTTAAAAAAATTTATGAGCTAAGATATTTTTAAATTAATATTCAAAAATTAAATTATGGTAAGATTTAAATGTTTTAGTATTTAGAGCATACAATGTTTATTATCCTAAGATATTTATGTGTTTACAATTTATTTCTGTAGGGGAAACATGGATACTATGATTAGAAAATATCAAGAGGAAATTAACCTTCCAAATCAAGAACCTGAGATAGTCGGAATAGGAACTGAACTGTTTGTTGTAGTGATGAAACAAATGACATAGGCTATAAATTTTTGTGGAATCAATGCACGATATCTATAAAAAAACACATACGAATATATCAATTTTACAACCATTCATGAGGATACATTCCCCATCATTTGGAGGATCATCTAACAATGTGAAAGCTGAAGGGTGGATTAAAGCACTGGAAAATATTTTTAATGTCATGGGGTGTTTAGAACATCAAAACTATAGTCTTGTTGTTTACTATTTCGAAGGTGAAGCTGATCAGTGGTGGTCGATGGTTAAAAATATCAGAGATTGTGAGGATATTAATTCTCTATATTAGGATGAATTCAAAGGTATGTTTCTTGATAAATAATTTCCAATGGAATTTTGACTTAAGATAGAAACAAAATTCTTGGAATTGAGTCAAGAGGATGACTCAGTGGCTTCTTATAAAGAAAAATTCACTTGACTGGAAAGGTATTCTTCAAATTTCATATGGGATCTTGATAGTAAAATCTGTCATTTTTAATCAGTATTAATGCCAATGTATTGAAGGTATTTAGCATAAAATGGGTTTTATAGTTATACAAACCTTGTTCAATGTTAGGAGAAGGTGTAAATGGATTTATCTAAGGATTAGGTGTTCTTTAAAAAAAATAGAATAATAGGTTTGGGTGGAAGATGAATGAGAATCACACTTTAAAAAATACAGATGGTAAGAAACTTAATTATAAAGTTTGTGAAAATGGTGGTAAACATCACAATGGGGAATGCCATTTAAATTCCAGTAAGTTCTACTATGGTGGTAAAATAGGAAATAAGGATTATAATTTCCTATAAAAAGATCATGGTATTTGTAAGACACAATATAATTTACAGCTAGTAATAAATATTTAGTGCATTGAAATGGTTCATTATGAAAATGAGTATTCAATAAAGAACTCAAATGTTGGAAATGAGCCGAACTACAATACGTAAGGGGTGGTGATATTCATTTCAACTACTTTAACAGATGTTGGGACATCAAATGAATTATTATCAGGTATAATATTTGTTTATTCAGATTATTCCAATGTGTTTTTTATTCTGGGTCTACACATTATTTAATTTCTAAGATATTTTATAGTAAATTGGGATTTCTCTGTCATGAAAGGAGTCCAGATCTTGTTGTAAAAAAACTTGGAGTAAATTTTGAGAAAATATTAAATTATAAGAACCATCTTATACTTATGTGCGGAAAGAATCTACCAACTAACCTTATTGATTTTTCTTTACTATATTTTGATGTTATTTTGGAGATGGATTGGATTTTTATTTATCATACTAAGATTAAAAGTAGATCTAAAGTGGTTTTTTGAGAAATAATTTCAGTTTGTATACAAGAATAATTTCTTACTTTTGATAACATGTCAGGAAGTTGAGAAAATAGTAAAATATTGAAATTAATGTTATCTTGCACATATTTTGAAAAAAAACTCTTCAAATTAATGATGTATCAGTGTTCAATGGGTATATTGATGTTTTTTAGATGATTTTCTTGGTATAATATCTAACTGTGAAGTTGAATTTATATGTGACTTAGTTTCTGATGCTCAGCCAATTTTAAAACAACCTTATCGAGTGGTTCAAATTGAACTTTTATAGATAAACAAGAAATTGATGGATTTAATGGATAATGGTTTTATTCGACTGAGCAAATCACGATGGGTTTCTCCTGTATTTCATAATAAAAATATTAACAGATCAATGAGACTATGAATTAATTATAGATCCTTTAATAACATAACCATTAAGAATAAGTATCCCTTGCCATAGATAAATGATTTTTCTTAATCAGGTCTAGGGAGCTCAATAGTTTTTGAAGATAGATTTGAGGTCGGGGTACAATCAGTTGAATTTATAAGAAGTGGACAATTTTAAGACTATATTATATACTAGAAATGTGCTTTATGAATCTGTAGTTATGCCTATTTTGTTAACTAATACACTTGTTTTATTCTTGGTTCTTATGAATATAATATTATGTTATTTCTGGGATACATTTTTGGTTGTGTTTATCGATTAAAATATGGTATTTTAAAAAAGTATATAGGAACATGAATTTCATGTAAGTGTAGTTTTGTAAACCATAAAAGAAAATAAATATTATGGTAAATTAAATATGTGTGTGTTTTGGTTGCATAAAATATCAATCCTTGGTCATATTTCTTCTAAAGATAGTATAATTTTTGATCCTACTAATACAAATGTTTTTAATGAATGTCAATGAACAACAAATATTACCGAATTTTTTAGTTTTCTTTGTTTTTCAGGTTTTAGGGGTAGATGTTTGGGAGTTTTTCATGGTTATCTTCCCTACTAACTATGTTAACAAGAAATGACGTTAAACATATCTGTACAGAATAACGAGATGATGGTTTTCATGAACTGAAATAAAGATTCGTGAATGGTCCAGTATTGGAATTTCCTTATAGAAAATATGAGTTTGTAATCTATATTAATGAATTATTGAATGGAAATGGTTGCGTGTTAATGCATAAGGATCATGTAATTACGTATGCTTCATGACTATTGAATCCCCATGAGTTAAATTACCCTACACACAATTTGGAATTATCTAATATTGTTGTTTCTTTAAAAATTAGGAGGTATAATTTGTATGGAGAATTTTTTAAAATATATACCGACCAAAAAATCTTGAGATATATTCACTTTGAATGAATTAATCATTTAGACAGAGGTGATGGTTAGAATTAATCAAGGATTTTGATTGCATAATCCATTTCCATCCAGGGAAGGATAATAATGTGGCTTAATCATTGAATCAAAAAATTAATGATACATTAACAATTCTACATTTTGAACAAGATACATTAATTAATGATTTGATGAATTTTAAATTGGTTGTTGTTGGTTTAAATAATTCCGGTATTTGGTTTCAGGTTCCAGTGAAATCGTCATAAGTAGATTGAATATGTAAAGTGCAGAAAAAAGATACTGAGTTGAAAGAAAATTTAAAATAGGTTCGTAATGTAAAGTTACCTAAATTTAAAATTGAAAAAGATTGTGATTTGAGGTTTGGAATGTGGTCATGTGTTCCTTGTGATTCATAGTTTAAGAAAGAGTTGTTATGTGAAACACATAATTCTCCATTTTCAGTTATCCTAGCAGTACTACAATGTATAGATATCTTCAGAATTATTACATGTGAGATGAAATGGAAAAAGATATTTTTGACCTTATTGTGATGGGATGACTTGTCAACAGGTTAATGAAGAATGATAGTTACCGAAAGGTATGCTTCTTCCTTTACCAATGACATAGTGGAAGTGGGAAAATGGTTCCTCGGATTTTGTAGTTGGATTACCAAAAACATCTTTATGATTCAATGCAATATGGTTTATTTCTCATCAATTGAATAAATCTGTCCATTTTCATCCAATTCGAGACACTTTGTCTCTAGATCAGATTTCTCGATTTATATTATAGACATTGTCAAGTTACATACTATTACCCTTGTCCATTTCATATGATCATTATCCCAGGTCCACTTCTAACTTTTTGAAGGGCCATTAGATGTTATTTGGAAGTGAAGTAAATTACAGTACATCTTTTCATCCTCAATCTGATGGACAACTAAAAAGAAAAAGTCAGAAGATGGAACATATGATACATGATAGTTCGATGGATTACATGGGAATTTGGCACCAATAGATTTCTTTGGTTGTGTTTTCTTATAATAAAAGTTTATAGGCAAGTATAATTATGGAAACATTATAATTATTATATAGAAATTGATGTTGAAATTCTTCTTTTTGGGATAAAATAAGTTAAAGGAAGTTGATGGGACCATAATTAGTAGAAGAGATGGCAGTGAATGATCAGTTGATTCAAATTAATATGACAACAAATCAGAGAAGGTAGAAAAGTTATTTGGATAATCGGAGGAAGGATATTTCTTTCGTGGTAGGTGATTATGTTTTTATCTATATTTCTCCATAGAAATGTGTGATGAATTTTGATAAATAGGGACAGTTGAGTATGAGGTTCATTATACCCTATGAAATCCAAGAGAAAGTTGGACCAGATGTCTAATTATTGTCTTTACCCCCATGTTTATCCCAGGTAAATAATGTTTTTCCTGATTCAATTTAGAGAAATTATATGCCAAATCCATCACATGTTTTCATAACATAAGTACTTTAGTTAGAATTGAATCTCTCCTATTTGGAACAACCATTCCAGATTCTTGACTAAAGAGATCAAGTTTGGAATAATATGGTATTTCATTATGTAAATGTTTTTTTTGAAAATAATATTGTTGAAGAGGCATCCTGGGAATCTAAAAATTCTTCGAGGGGTAAAAACCCGCACTAATTTAATCTGTGAAAAAAATTGTGAGGCTACAATTTTGAAAAGGGCAGATGGACTTAATATCCTAAGTAAATAAAAAATATAGACTTTTCATATTTATTAATATTTTTGAATTAAATATTACTTAAACAATAATGTTGATGCTATGTTCGTTGGCGTACCTGACAAGCAACAATGGGTTTCTCTGAAATTTTATGTTGCACACAAGGTTGAGTGCTACTATGAAAAATAATTATAATTATAATATTACCATTTTAACATGGTAATTTACAACTAGACATTTCATTGGTGATAATAAAAAGAACTAACCATATTATGATTATACATGATTGTAAAATGTTTTTTCATGTATCTATTAAAATCTTGAGACTAAAAGTAAAAATGAATCCAATATAAAGCATAAATACTCAAATATTTTTTAAATGGTAAATTTACCACATTGGATAGATAAATCTTTTAAAATCTAGGTTTTACACATTTATATGTTCTATATGATAAATTATAATTTTTATATAGAATCGGGATATCACAATTTACTTTGGATGAAATTTCTGTAATTTTCTAATAAAGTTCAATTTTAAATGAATTGTGAAAAATATTGAATTTTAATTTAAAACTAAATTTTCAACGACCTAATTTATATAGTTAGATTATTCATTTAACTATATTTAAATTTTAATTGAATTAAATTTTTATCATTTAATCCAATGTTGGTCATTGAAGTAATTTCTCTTTGAAATTGGTCATAAAAATAGGTCAATAATTTGGTAGTTTTTACTTTAAAAAACTCATTTTTTGACAACATGAATTAATTTTAAAATAATTTATGAAATTTATGTGTTTTTAATTTGGAAATATGGATTCTAAATTTGGAATCCTATGCTCCAAATTTTGTAAAAAGGTGCCTTTTATTATTAGATATTATGAACAATAACTCTAGTATATTTTATGTACTATGGTTAAAGGGTAAATCTGTTAAATAAGGGTAAAAAATCATATAATAATATTATTAAACTACCCTAAGACGTGTTGTAATACTATTTTATGAAATATTTCCGACATTGGGAATCCTTGGGTCGATTTTTGGATCCCATGGAGCCACATGGAAGTCAAAATGAGATATTATAAGAATTAATTTATAGTTGAAGAAAAATGTAACATAAATAAGTATCATTTTGTAAAACAATTATATGGGGTTATATATGTGATATTTTATACTATAAATAGTCATTATATATACAAAAATATCAAAACATCACTGTATTTAAAATATAATATATATAAAACAAATAAATAAATAAATTTACGACACATTGATGATGTAGTGATTACCTTATTAATGAATGATTAAAATAAATGAGATTATAAATTTTAAAATAAATTTATTTTTTATCTTTTCATGCCATACACTAATTTTTGGGATTATTATGGCTTGTTATATTTGAAATAATTAAGAATTTTTTGAAACAATCAATTTTTTATGGATTTGTAATGAATCCTGATATGAATAGTAAAAAAATTTCCATAAATGAGATTTAAAAAAAATTATTAAATGATATAATAGTTCTAAAAATCAATGATATGGAGAAATGACTTAAATAATGATTAATATTCCTTTAATTAACCACTTGAGGTTTCATTGGAATTTTATAGTAAAAATATTAACCATATAGTATTAATATACAAGAAGACTTAGAATGAGTTCGATTAGTTAACTAAGGGTTAATGCTAAAAGATAAGGATTAATTTTTGAGGTAGACTTGTCTAAAACCTATTTAATGAGAGGTTTTTGACTAGAATAATCTTATCCTTGAACTAATTGACATTTGGAACATCTGAAACCGATAATATGTTTATAATAAAATAATATTTTAATACCTTCCAATGTGCCCCTCCTCCCTCTTATAAAAGGGAATAACCCCATCCCATTTAATAAAAAATACATAAAAACACTTGGATCATCCATACTACTCCCAAATATGCTCCCAACATCCCTCTATTCATCCTAGAATCCAATCCATTGGCAGAAGGAAATCCAAGAATGCCTTTTAGCAAAGATGAAAAGAAGTTACCCAATTTAAGGGAATGTCTTCTCTCATGATTACTTCATTTATTTTCCTTATCCAACCCCATATAATCTATTTATTCCATAATAATTTGATAAAACTAGTATATTAAATATTCAAATATTTATTTATGAAATGGATTTGAACAAAATGTCCACACATATCAATATAATGGATAGAGACATATTGTTTTTGTGTTTGGCGAACTACTACATCACGAAACGATGATTGTTCGATTTATACCTACCACCATACATGGTAGAAAATATGATATAATGGTATTTATATGTCATATATTTTTTTATACTATTTCTATTCTTATTTATTTTTAATTTATAGCATACGTTTATGGTTTCCTTAAGGTGTAAATTTTATAATTTAATATGAGGAAGCGTGGACTACTGCCAACTCAAAGTGATATGAATGGTTCATTCTATATATGGATCATATAAAGTAAGGAATTAATGAACATATATAAGATATTATTGTATAATTATAATATACTTATTTTTCATTTATTTTTCATTCTATAACAAAGAGAAGATATGAAAGTAGTGTTCATGCATACGTATGTCCCACCATCTCCATGAACGATGCATTTTATTTCTTATATCAAAATGTTATGTACTATTATAAATACACATATATACTAGATTTATATGTTATTTAAATAATTATTATAATTTTTAATATAATGGAATTTGGACCATAGTGATAATTATTAATTAAAACATGATCATTTTTTACTTAAGTACGAAATATCGAGAAAATGGCCGATATTAACATAAATAATTATTTAATGATTATAATGTTGTAGTAAGTGATATAAAATGAATAATAATCATAAAAAATGTTATCAAGAAATTATAAATTATCTTAAGATTATTATTCAGTGAGATTAAGAACAAACAAGTCAAGTTGGACACAATGTAAGGGACTTCATCTCAATCTCCTTTAGTTGAGACATATTTTCATTTATATAGGACTTTATTTTATACGGTGTATAAACCCCCTTTGACTTTTTCTTTCATTTAAAGTGAATATTTTTTTCTATTAATCATTTTAATAAACAAAAAAGGGAATTATTCTTTTTAACATACGCGGTAAAAATGAGTTTTCCGTCTTAGTGAGCATTTTTTATTTGATATTTGGCTTCCTTAATAAGGAGACATGATTTTTAAAATAAAATAAATAAAATATATTTTATTTATGTATTTTGGTATTGAAACATTTATTGAGAGAGAATTTATTATTTCAATATCGTGAAATAATATATGGTGGTTTCAAGGTGGAAATTTTATCTTTCATATATTCTTATTTTATGTGTAATGTATATGGTATGGTTCTTAGTTATTGTTTTTGTAAATTGGTGGTTCTGTGATAAACATAGGGTAGGTTAGCCCACGATAGATCTCCAATGCATTTCGTAGCATGATGGAGGCAACATTATTGTTCTTCCTAAGAGATTTATGAAATATACTTTGATGGGTATTCCTAATGTATCTACCTATGTAGCTGTTAAAGCTACAATATATTTATTTTATGGATTCAAAAAGTTACCTCTATGATTTATGATTTCTTTGGTTTATTTATATATCTTATGATTTCATGATGTATGTTAAGGATTTTATATTTTATTATTGAAAAGTATGATATCATTAATCTGTATGTATTGATTGGATAATGTATTCTTTACTTATTTTATGACAATTACTAACCTTTTTTATTCTCATCAGAAGTTTATGAAATTTTTTTCATAGGGTATAAGGAAGGGTAAGAGAAATTAATAATTCAGGAAGATTTATATCAGGAAAATAATTCTAGTTTATTTAAGGATTTTTATTTTTTTGAAATAAATTGGATAGAGTAAATGTGTCTACAATGTAATTTTTGAGATGTAATGTTTATGCTTGGGGACTTATAGGTGATGTACAAAATTTATATAAAATAATAAACAAATTATGAGGCATAAGAGAACAATCCAAATAATAATATGTGGGATAATTTCAAAAAAAAATAGATAGAATATAGATGTATTTTTTTACCCAATTTGATACACTATTTTCATAGTCTTTTTAAATAACTTATTTGAGCTCCTCAAAAAGGAAACTTTCATGGACCTATTTACATCTACAGCAATTAATGTTATGAAAAACCAATTCATTCAATAAAAAATATTTTTTATTTATATTTATATTATTTAATTTTTAATATGTGTTGAATATCACTACTTATCTATGAACACTGTGTCCTATAAAAATGTATTCTAGTCGACACATTAAATCAAAATTATTTATTTTAACACCCTTGGGAAATGTGGAAGTGGTTTTCTATAAAATATTTATATTTTATTCACATATATAAATGTGGAAGAGACTTTGATACTAGAAAACATAATTATTTTTTATTATGTAATACTATCCAGGTTGTAGATAATGTTTAATGTTTACTAAAATTAGAGGTTGCTGGTTACTTCCAAGTGGATGGGATTAATTATCAACATGTGACTAAACCCATTGAAAAATTATTTTTTGTAATATAGTGGTTCTAGATTTTCATTTTTGATATAAAATTTTCCCTTTAATTTAAATCATAAAACAAATCATTTCATTGATATTTGGTATTAAATACTATTTATATAAAAAGATTGATTAATTCATTTATTTTCAAAAGATGATTTTATTTCAATTAATGTTTTAATTGACTCTTAATCCAACATTATTAAACTATTTTAATGATAAATCTTATATTATAATACTATTTTTTATAAACTAGTTATTTTTAATAAATTATGGTTATTTTGTTTTATAATGGTTTAAATATAATTTTTTGGGGTTTTTAATTCACCCCCAATTGATTTTTTCAATATAAAAAACATTTTATATGATAGGAACATGTTTAAATATCATTTAATCTTTAATCTAGTTATATTTTAAAGATCATTAGTTTTTTTCATTTGTGTTATTTCAAAATTTAATTATTTAATGTTGATAATAAAAAAATGGATCTACTAAAAATATTTCTTCTTTTATTAATGGAATAGTATATGAATAATAGAATATTAATATAATGATTCATATTTAAATCATATGATTTTTTATTCTAAAATCAAATAAATGAAAAATATGAATTACCAAAAAATTCTGTAGTTAAATGGAGTGATCATACTATAGAATATTATAATAATAAGTATGAATCCTTGAATAATATATATATTTCATTAGTAGCTGATTAATTTACTAAAAAATTTATGTCGTATTGAATTTTAAAAATGGGATTCTTTTGTTGTTTCTCATGAAAGAACATATAATTTGAATGAAACTTGTTTGAATGTATAATGTATTTAATATTTTAAATTTACAAATAACCATCATGAATCTATTTAATGTATGTACCATATTTTTAATGGGGTTGTAAGTAATATACCTTCATATATGGATCCTATTTCTTGACAATGATCGTGCAATGTGCTTGTTGAGGTGTTTAACAGAAATGTGGAGTAGAGCCCCTATTTTAATATGAGAGTCATGGGATATTAGAAAATTTTCTTCTAAAGAGATAACATTAATGCTCATGATTTATGAATATGAACTCAATGTAACTATAGATAAAGAGGATGAACCAAAGAGTAAATTTTCTTCCATTAAAACTAATTCCCAAAATAATATCAATGTTGATAGCTCAAGTGATATAGAGTCAGCTTCTATCATTGATAAATAAATGGACCACATAAATATATGGTTCATGAAATTTTATAAGTGGTTTAAATTTTAAAGAAACCCAGTTATAAATGAAAATATGTAAATAGTGATAATTTTTGAAAGGAATCAATAAATATTGATTCTAAAAATTATATTCTACTATTAATTTAAAATAAAATGTCACTTAAAACATATTGTTAAAAGTTAAAATTTAAAAACATATATGATGATATATATCTAAGATAAATTAAATATACTAAAACAACATGGAGTTATTCATGGGATAGATAATGTGAATCATGTTAAAATTGATAATTCAACCACGATAGAGCCAACCTGTGTTTTAAAAAAACAAATTAGAGATATATAATATTTTATTTCATCTCATATTCATATTTATAATTCTTTAAGAGTTGGAAATAGTGAAGCAAAAATGTATAATGATTTTTTTTTAAATTATAATATGTTTGAGGATAGCTTTCATGAAAATAAGATAAATATAAAATTATATAGAAAGAAACTTATATGTAATCTAGTTTTAAGACTGATATTACATTTAAAAATGATGGAAATACTCAATTGCAAAAAGTAGAAAATGTGATAAAAATGTCTAATAAAAAATTAAATATGATTTATAATGATTTAAAAATTTCATAAATACCTTTACCCTAATTCAGGGAATGAAAAACACTCTAAAATATAACACTGGGATATACTATCAGCGTAGACAATAAAGTATCATTAAAAATATTTTGTATGTTATATCCATGTCTAGATATTCAATAACTATTTTTTAATATAGACCTAATCATTTTGTATTTATAAATATATCTAATATTCATTTAGGAACCCTATTATGATGTTATAAATTTCTAAATCTTTTTGTACTATCTTTTTTAAATGTAATAATATTTTGTTACCAAAGTCATTTCAGGTTTTAAATTTTTTTACAAAAAACCTTCCTAAAATAATCCAGTTGAAACGTATGGTATCTTGATAGTGGCCTATCAAAAAACATGACACATGACTACAGGCTATTCATATTTCAAGAACGTGATCATGTTTAATGGTTTACATGACACATTTTGATGAAATTCAAAGGAAAAGTTATTGGACATGGACAAATCAGTAACACTAAAAACTTTTTAATTTTGATATTTATATTTGTTGATAGATTAACGAAAATATATCATATATTATCATAGTAATGTGATAATGTTATGATGATAAATTTTAAAAAAATTGTATAATATTTCATTCTAATTTTTTACTACATTATAAATGATAATGTATATTATATTAATTTAGATTCTTTGTTCCCTCAAACAATTACTTGTATATATTCCTTTCTCAATGAATATTGGTTTTGGATAACAAAATTGATCTATTTAACTATTCATTAACTTATAAAAAAACTAGAAATGGGTTAGTAAGGGATCTTCCTAAAATATAATTCATAATTGATAAAGTCTATAACCCGTTTGAAAAATGGAATCAACCCAAAATATATTTCAAATCTAATAATTATGTTTAGACTTATCAACCCATGTAGTTCATCTACATAAATATTTTAGACCTTATAGCATTTATCACATAAAATTTATGCACTATATTTAGTAGATGAATTTTATAGATATACATGGGTATTATTTCGAGCTCAAAAAAATTCAGAATGTTCATATATTACACAGAATTACAAATCTATAGAAAATAAACAGGGACATATAATTATTTCATTGAGAATTGATCATTTACCTGATTTTGAAAATCTATTTTTTTGAATCATTACTCACATAATATTATTATAATCATGGATTTACATCTAATAAGACACCAAACATAATTGTTTAAAAGAATTATAAATACAGTCATTAATGGACACGCATGGATGATTCTCTATATGAATTATCCTACTATTTTTTTTGGGAAAATCTACAAATATTTCTTGTTATATAAAAAATATATTTAATTAGACAACTTGTAATGATTACAACTTATGAATTACTAAAATTATAAATATCAAAAGTCAATTACATTAGATTATTTTGGTGAAAAGTATATATTATCTATAGAAATTATAATATTTATAATGTTTCTTCTATGAGTGGTGTTTTAATTTTCTTGGATATTCAATATATAGTAAATCATATAGGATGTTTAATACAAAATTAACGTTTTTAAATAATTTGTAATTATTACATTTCATGAAATAGACCTGAATGATCCTAAGACACATTAGATAACGTTGAATATATTCAATTACATGCAAACATAAATGATAAATCTTCTAAAAATGTTTTGAACTGAGAATAATAATCATAAATTTATAAGGAACAACCTAATCCTAAACCAATAGTATATCTTGAGATTTACATTCCTTAAATTATTAGTAATTTTAATAATCATTGGTACCAACCTTTAGATATTTTAGTTGGATATATAGATATAGGGACAAAAAATATATCTTCTCTATGAAATCTAGTTAAATGTAAATCATTATTATCACTATTTGAACTAAATAATATTAATGATGCAATTAATGATCAATTTTAGTAGATGAAAATGAAAAAATAACGTTATAAATTTGAAAAGAATAGAGTTTGGGAACTAGAAGATAGACATAAATTAATATCTGGCCACTGGAACTAAATAATTGATTAGAAAAACAATTAGTCCTGCACTATAGTAAGAAAATTAACCTAGATTGGTTTCATGATGAAATTGTCAGGAAGAGGGAATTGACTATGAAAAAACGTTTTTACCACTAGATAGTCATGATTCCATTAAAATACAACTTTTTTATGTAGCACATTTGGATTTAATTTTACAAAAAAATATATTTTATGATTGTATTCTTATATTTATATATTATTGAGGATCTTTTCATTTAACTAACCTTGTATTTAAACATCATCAATTGAGAAATAATTTTTCTAAATTAACTAGTGAATTATATATTCTAAAATGAACTCATGGAGTTTTGTATGATATGAACATTTATTTTATAATCATTATAAATTTTTCAAAAGGCATATCTAATCCTAATTTATTTATAAATATGATTTGAAGGAAGTTTTAGTTCTATAAATTTATTTTGGTAATATTGTTTTTGAATAGGAATGAAATTTTTTGGTTTATGATTTTATGAAAAACATTCAAAGTGAATTTAAAATAAGATTAACGGGTAGTTAAAAATCATTCTTGTTTTTAAAAATTCTAAAAATAAATATGTAATTATTTTAAATAAAAATAAGTATATAATTAAACACAAATTACATTTTCGTTTTTACATCACAAAAATAAGTGATACTCTCATGAGTATAACTTGTAATATTAATCTTTATTAATCCTAAATTTTAGTTAATAAAAAAATATTATAAAGGCATGATTTGAAGAATTCCATAAATAACTCCAATATTACTCTACATTATTATTAATGTGTGTATGTGTTCCGATTTCCATGAAAATATTATATAATCACATTTACATGATGATAAAATAATTTAAATATAGAAAATGTATATAACCAATTTAGGATTTTTCAATACTAGAGGGAATTAAATTTATTTTTATTATTATTAATATGCATAATTTTGTGGGTTTAAGTGAAATAGAAAAAGATCCTCTGAAACATGTCACCAAAATTGGATGACACTAGTATCATGGTTCAGTAAAAATAGAATAATTATATTCAACTATAATTTGTTTTGCAAGAGTATATAGACAACTCAATTTTTTGTAATTTTTTTGGTGAAACAAAATATAAAATATTATGGATTTAAATTTAGACATGTCACTATAAATTACGATGAGAGATGTTCAATCATTATTTCCAAGAATTGTGTATCTCATTTTAGGAAAAACCTATTAATATAAGATATAACTTTTGATAAATAATTTTAAAATGGTGACAATACACTTGAATTCATATGTACTGAATATCACCCTACTGATAATTTTAAAAAGAACATGAATCATAATATATTATAATATTTCAAAAATAAATTATAGTAGATAAACATTAGTAATATCATTATATTCAGAGATATGTTCTTGGATGATCGATCATTGGTAATCTATAATTGGTAATCCATATATAGAGATCCATTGAAGGGTGATCCAATATTAGTGATATAATGATGTTGACCTGGAATTGGGTGATCCAATATTGGAGATCTATTGTGAGAGATCCATCATAACAAGATCTGATATTATTGATCTATGTGATTAGTTTCTTTTCTCTGTGTGATTGGTTCTATATTTGGTGTTTAAATTTTAATTTGATTTACTTATATATATATATATTTAGTATATTTTAAAGACTCAAATCCCATAATGATAAAATCAATCTTTCATTCCGACATGGGAACACTCTCAATCACACCTACCTTTTTGACCTTTAATCATCGCATCTCTCCCTACATTTCTCCTTTCCCCATGATATTCCTTCACCATTTGATTCAGTATATTATTGAGAGTTTAGTAGCTCGTGGTTTCTTCTTTATAGTGATGACATCCTCTAAATATCCGTCATGGAGAATTGAGCAGTGTTGTAGTCAATTCAAAGAATCATTAGTTTGCGACTCAAGTAGTTGTTACATAGACATGTGTGTGTGTGAGTGTGATATTGGATTATTTCATGTATGCATTTATTTTTTAGGGTTCTTTAGGACCATGGTGAGATGTAATGGTGTTCCAAGAATGATAGATCCTTATTCTATAGTTTGGTTCACCAAATTTACCCGAATATAGAGTAATGTATTGTGAAAAATAATGATGTATTTAGGATGATGGTTGTAACACCCCAACCATAGATTCCCAGAGTCGGAGAATTATTTTAATACAGAGGAGTGATTACAAGGAATCATGTCTCGAATGACCGATCAGTTTAGAAGTGGGTAAAAATAGAATATATACATGAATGTTACATTAAACATTATAATATACATCACAAAAAAATCCCTTGAGAATGGCATTTTTTCTCTAGCTTATCCCTGCATCTCAAACATAAAACACTTCTTCGGATCCTGGGAAAATAAAACATAATAAAGGGGTGAGTTCAAATGCTGAGTAAGGATAACAATATAGCACAAACCTTCATAAATAAGTATAAAAATTTAAGGCAATGTATAAAAAAAATGTCTTTTCAACGTAAACGTTATCATAATTTAGCCAATATAAATCAAAATAATTCCATTTACATACTCACATTGATATTCTACTAGTTGAATAATCACATGTTGTATCAATATCTATAGTCATAATGATGGAATGCACAATTCCATACATTCATAACCACATAGTCAAGGAATTGTGCGAAGACTACAAATAATATTTTTTCAAGGCCTTGTGCCAAGACACTAGTTTGTCTTATGAGACCTACCAATGCATCGAGGAGCTATAGCGGGCTCCACCCTTCACATACTAAGTCTAATGCATTCCTCATATAAAAAGAATTAAACATAACATAAAAATTTAAATTAGAAATAGAATATAAAATCTCAATAATTTATACATAAACATTTAATGGAATACAAATAACACATCTACTGTAAAACATATCACAAAACTTTCAATACAATATAGAATATTTGAATCATAATAAATAAAATTCAAACAAATTTAAAATCCATCAATGGATGTCGACACAGATGAAAATGATTTGTAAAACACTTTAAAAAAATATATACTTTTCATGAAATCATATAAAAGTCCCACAATTTAGAAAGGAAGACATTTGAAGAAATTTTTTAATCAAATCATCCCATACCACTTTGAATATTTTGAAAGTAATTAACATTTTAAAAACATTCAGGTCTATATAGATAAATCTTTAGAAACCATTTTTAAAACATGGAAATTAATAAAAAAAATTAAAATGATGTTTTATTATAATTTATCTTAATTGAATCCCTTGGAAAATTATTTCATGAAACATGGACATGGATAATAAATATTTCCTATTAGATACTTTAATAATAAAAACCTTGAATAATAAAGAGATTGTGAAATTAATCCTTACCTTGTACTTTACATTAGTCGAGGGTACATTTAAACACTAATATAAAGACTGTAGTATGTTATTAAATTATACCAGAACCATAATAATATTTATTGTATCATACATGATTCATTTATGACTTTATACTAACCATATAATAATAATTTCCATGTTAAATTAACATTTCAGGTATTAATTACTTTCTATATCGTACGTGTTTTTAACTTTCTACAATTGATTGTATCACATAGATCATGATTTAAATACATACATAATATAAAAAATTAATTATATAAAATATATATTAATAATATAAAATTTACAATAGACATATATATAAAACGGAAAACACTGTTTATGGAGATGGCAGGCCGTACGTATGCATAAACGTTGTTTCCATTTTCATATCGTATTGAAAGGAACTATGTGAATAAGATAAATATAATTACATAAATATATATATCTTCAACATAAATATTATTTCATATATTATATACACATAAATGATATATATTTTATAATCATAATGTAATGGTGTACATAGAAATGAATCTTATCGTGTTTGTTGACACAGTAATCCAGACTTACGCACGAGCAACAATATCATTCGTTTGATATTAAAATAAAATATAATTAGATGGTATATCAAATATATATATATATATAATAATAATCATATTATATTTATTATTTACATCAATTAGATGTCATTATTATACCCATCCAATTAATAATGTGATGAATAACAATTACTCCACGACGTGGAGACGGTAAGTCGTACGTATGCATGTATAGTGACATGACATTAAAAGGATGGAAAGAATAATTTATATGGTTGTACCATATTTATAAAAACATCACATTATATATAATATACTGTATTTGTTATTTTATATTGGGAAAAAATATTGAGGAAGTGGAGGAATAAAGGAACTTGATAGAGGTGATGAAATATTTACCTCTTCTTTGGGTTCTTCCTTTTGATTTGATCAAAAGGGCACCATAGGTTGGATATATGACTAAAATAAGGCCTTTATAATGAATAGAAGTTATTTTAGAGGATATTTGGTCAGGTTTTGGCCTATCCAAATTGCTTTGGTTGTTTGAATTTGAGAGAAGGGTTAGTGACATTTTATATGAGGGGTGAAGGGGGACCAAAGGAAAAGCTAGAAATATTATTTGAAAATATAATAAATTTCGGTTTGTAATGGCTTAAATATAAATTAATTAAAGTATAATGAAGGTATGGGTCGCAAAACACTAAACCAATAGGTTTTAGACAGGTTTGGGTCAATATATTAACCTTATCATGTAGATTTAATTCTTAGTTAAATAGTTCGATATTTACCATATCTTAGTGTATTTTTATATTATATGTTTACTAAACATACTATATACATCCAATATAATCCCAAGTGGTTCATTAATGATACAAATATATAAATACATATGTATTCTGTTCGAACCTTAGATTTTTATGAATAGAATATCAATTAATTATATTATATTTGTTTTAAAAACACTTTCTTGTCAATTTTGACACTATTTTGTATTTTGTTTTTGCTAAATTTATAACATAAATATTACATCTAAAATTATTATCTATCCAACTCTAACATTTCAGTTTATCTGAGAAAATTATTTTAATTCATAGAAACTCTCAAATTACATTTATTTATATATTTATAATATCATTTATTTTAATCGTAAATTAATAAGGCAATTACTACATCATCATTGTGTCGTAAATGAATTTAATTATTTAATGTATAAAAATTATAAATAAAATAACATTACATAAGAAATATATTTATATTTCTAATGAATATTTATAGTAGAATTTAAAATATGTATAACCCAATATTAAAAATGTTTTAGTTATTAAGCATTGAATTTGACACTTTTAATTCTTCGTTAAATTAAATAAAAATAAATCTTCTAATCTAATCAATGAGGATATAAAGGATGTTATTTTATTCCATTGTTTATTTTTGGTTTAATTACACCTATCCAAAAGAATTAGGAAATGTGTTAGGGTAATAATAATAACATTTTCACCTTTAATTACCTTATTTACTTTTAACCGTGGTAAATAAAAGTAAAAGTTACTATTAAACAAAAATTATTTTCATCGTATTGATCCACATTTAACATAGTGTTATCAACCATTTCTCTTTTATTTTTTAATTTCAACTCATAGAAGTGGTAAAATTATGTTTTATGTAAATTTTTAAATGCACCTAGGAGGTGGGTAAAAGACGGTAAAAAGTTTAGTAAAATTTTAATATATATAAACTTATTATAAAATGACTCAAATTAATTATATTTAACTTATAATGGTATTATGTATCAATTTTGACTTAAAATAAATCTAAATAACAAAAATAATTATTTAAAAAAATTCTGTTTTTTTCCAATAAATGAGTGTTTTTCATTATTCATTAAAAATTGAATATTTTTTGAAAAATACCAAAACGTTACCCTTAGCTAACATTTATATTCTGAGTTAAAAAACTATGTCTATTTTAACAAATTCAAAACATACATGTTTCATTTATTATTTTAAAAATAATTCCCATTGTTAAAACCAAAAGTCGTCTTTTTAACAAATAATAATTGACAAAAGATATCTAGCTCATTATGTTCAATTTAATAGTGAAATTGTTTCTAATGAATAACATTGCATTAAATGGTACAAATATAATCTATTTATACTTATAAACCATTAAAATTTATAATTTAACACTATAAATTATTTTTATTATAAATGTTTTTTTGAGTTAAAATATAGTATTTTTAACTATTCACCCACAGTTGAATGTTATCAGAAAATCACCAAAAATTTATTGAAACTAAATTCTTATGTCGCGATTCCAATGAAAAATTTTATTTTGTCAAATTTAATATATAAAAGTTTCAAATATTGGATTTTAAAAAGGGTTCTCCATTAAAAGGCGGTAAAATTGTTTTTTTAACACTTCTTTCATCTGAAAAAATGAATTTGTTCTTAAATTATGACAAAGAAACTCATTATATGGATTATAAAATTAAATTATTATATAAATATCAAAATTTAGTTAATACTATTCATAAGTTCTTTTGAATGACTAGTTTGGTAAGTCATGGTACGCTTGAACTCGGTGTTGCGTGTAGTGCAAGTTATTGAATTACATTGAAAAAATAACATAATATGAAATATTTGGGTGTTTCATTCTTCCCTCCTTCAATATATTGTGTCCTTGTAATTTTAAATAGTCTTTCAAAAATAAAAGGTTGAAAATTGAAAAATACCTTTGTGGGAAAACCCACATCAGTAATTGGGTTAAAAAAAATTAGTCTTAATAATAGGAAAAGGGGAAAGCAAAAGGCACCACCAAATTATGATCTCTATTAGGAGAACATTTGTGGAAATTAAAGACACATAATTATAGGAAAATTTAAATATTTATAGTGAGTTATTGATGTCATCAGTCACAAAAAATTGTAGAATTTAGGGACCCAAAGCCATAAATTTATGGTGATTTAAAATATAATCAGTTCAACAGAACATTAGGTATTAGGATAAAATATTTTTAGTTTTAAGATCCCTTACCTAATGTTTACGAATTAATTTATTCATATAATAAGGTAAGAAAATATATATACATGACAATTAGAGTTCCATCCTTTAACTAATTTCTACCAAAAACTTGTCTTTCACTCTAAAAGATAATATAACATAAAACAATATTCTATTTTCCCTATTCGTAAAGGCTTACAAAAATCAATTTAGAATTCACCTATAAGACCCATTAAAAAGAAACTACATTCTACAATCTAGGTAAATTACGTAGTCCAGTGGTAGTTGATTAACCCAAATCACACTGTGGTTGTGGGTTCGATTCCTACAGCTTTGTCCGACGCGATGGGTTGTCACATGTTTTGCATGTTATCATTTTTATAAAAATCCAAAAATAAAACATAACAATAGTATTCAATTTCAATAATAATCCATTCAATCCATAAGACTTATCCAATTTACTTCTATCCAAACTCATAGTCCAAAATTTATAAGGAATTTAAACACAATGAAGATCATTTTTTCCACGTAATAACATGTGAAAACCTTCATCATGATTTATTTTAAATCATTGTAACAACCTTAATTACCATAAAAACTTATTGATTACATTAATGCTCCCTTATCCTTTATATAATACTAGATATATTCCATACATCCAAAAATATTGATAATTCCTTCAATGATGAAATAAACAAACTATTAATCATTTTATAGTATGTCAAGAATATCCAATATAATTTATCCAAATCAACCATATATTATTCCTAAATCAATATCTCAGTATCAGGACCATATTAACAATTACATTCCCTTCAACCATGCATTTTTCCAAAAAGTGATGCTTACTATTAAGTCACTTTTGTTTGACGAATATAATCTCAAATCCTCAATAAAATATAACTGCAGTACAATCCTTATTTATCTCCATAATTCATATAACCAGTATATTGTTGATGAAACACTCAAATAAAATATTTCTAAAATAATAACATAATAAAACTATTCATTAGACTTCACATGTGGTAGCATCATAACTTGATTACTATCCAATAGCATCATTTAAGGTATACACTGAAGACTGGGACATTGATTCACATAGTGTCCTAATGCCTTGAAGATGAAGAATTGTAAATTTGAAATATTTTTCTTACACTTGCAATCATGTAATTGGTATCATTTTTCTCCACACATATAAAAAACTCCCATTCCCTTAAAGCATTGACCAATGTGATTCGTTCCACAATTATCACATATGGGAAAATCATTTTTTACCTCTTCCCTTTATCCATCATTCTCTCTTCCATCCTTTTCTTCTCTTGCTTCTCTTCAAAGCCATAGGACTCAGGTAATTATTTATATATCTTATTAACACAAGATACTATTTCTTCATCTGTTGAGAATACATGGGAGACTATTTCCCTTCCTAATTATGGCATAATACATTGAAATATATAATTCTTTTTTACTCACTGGATCATACTTATTGCTAGAGTCACATTCCTTCTGCTGGGTGCCATTTCTATGTAATGGCATACACTAGGTCAGTTTATAAATTGCAATGAATATTTCCAAACATGTAAAATACCTAACGTAAATTATACAATTTGTGGATATAATCCATAATCATGGAAATATTTTCATTGAGGAGTTATATACCTGTAAGTTCTTCATAATCACTTGTAAAGAAATGATCATTATTCTAATCATATCCCCCAAGAGTGTCGTAACCATGAGTGCATCAAGGGTTGTTTTTGTGCAACAGTTCCCGTTAGAGTCTAGTTAAAAGTGGTGTTTTCAGGTTTTCCCCTAGGTACATCTATGCTAGAGATACCTCTACCTACCCGTATCCAGAAAGAGATGTATTTTCTAAGAAAACTAACAAAATCTATAAATTACCCAAATTATAGGAAGTTCATCTATACTAATATTCAAACACTATCATAGGGTAATGTTCTCTAATCAAAGTTTATCTAAATGTAGTTTCAAAGGTTATTTATAAACTTCCTATGATACCAATGATAATTACTTGATCGGATATTCCCAGAGTCGGTGCATTATTTTAACACATTGGCATGATTATAATAAAGCATGTCCAAAAGGACTGATCAGTTTAGCAGTCTTAGAAAATATATTACATGCATGAAAGTTACATTAAACTTTCTAACACACAACACCAAAAAAATAATCCATCAAAATTTCCATTGTTCCCTAATCTTAACCCTACATCTCAAACATAAAACACTTATTGGGATCCTGGGAAAATAAAACATAAGAAAAGGGTGATCCCAAATTCTCAGTAAGGATGACAATTGATAGGGAACATCTATAAAAAAATTAAACATTTAAGGAAATGTATAAACCTAAAAACAAATCCTTTTCAACAAAAAAAACATCATAATATGGAAAATATAAATCAAAATAATTCCATTATTTACTCACATGTATATTCTAATAGTTTAATAATCATATGAAATATCTATAGATACATTAATGATGATGCAATTCATAATGTCAGATATTCATAACCATATAGTCAAGGACTTGTGGGAAGACTAAAAATATTATTTTACAAGGCTTTTTTCCAAGAAACTAGTTTTTCTCATAAGACCTACCGATGCATCAAGGAGCTATAGCGGGCTCCACCTGTAACTTACTATATTCAATGCATTCCTCATATGAAAAGGTTTAAACATAACATAAACATTTATATTAAAACTAGCATGTGAAATGTTAATACTTTATCCATAAACCATGATTGGTATAAAAATAACACATCCATAGTAAAAAATATCACAAAATCTCCAATTCAATATGGAATATTTTATCATAACAAATCAACATCAATAAAGTTTAAAAACCATCAAAGGATGTTGACAGTGATGAAAATGAGTTGTAAAACAATTTAAGAGAAATATCCCTTTTTCATGAAAACATATAAAAGTCACACTATTTAAAAAGGAATTCATTTAAAGAAATTTTTTATTCAAATTGACCCATTCCACTTTGAAACTTTTGAAATGAATTAACATTTTAAAAACAGTCATGTCCATATAGAAAAATCCTTAAAACTGATTATGAAAAGAAGGACATTAATAAGAATTATTTAGAGGAATAAATATTTAAATCACTTAAAATTATGTTTTAGTAAAAATTAAAATAAATGAATCCCTTTGAAAAATATTTCCTGAAACATTGAAATGAATGATAAATATGTCCCATTAGATGCTTATGTAAAAACAAGCTTGGATAATAAAGAGATTGTGAAATTAACTCTTACCTTTTACATTCGTTTAGTTGATGGTATGTTTAACCTCATGAATAAAGAACATAGTATGTAATTAAATTATACCAAAACCATATTAATATTTCAGATATCATACATGATTCATTTATTAATTTATAGTACACATTTAATAATAATTTCCATGTTAAATTAACATTTTGGGTATTATTCTCTTTCTTTATTGTACTTGTTTTAAGTTGTTACCCTTGATTGTATCAGTTAAATCATTATATAAATACTTCCATAATATAAAATATTAATTATATATAATGTATTTTAATAATATAAAAATTTAAAATAGTCATATATATAAAATTTAAAACACCGTTTATGGAGACGGTACGTCGTACGTATGCACAAACGCTATTTCCATTTTCATATCGTATTGAATGAAACTAAGTGAGTAAGATATATGTAAGTAAATATATATATATATATTTATATATATAGTAGCATTATTTTTTCATATATTAAATACATATTAATGATATATATATATATTTTTGTAATCATCAATGAATGGTGAATATGGTAATGAATCTCATCGCGTTCATGGATACGGTAATTCATACATACTCAGGAGTGAGAATATCATTGTTTTGATTTTAAAATAATATATAATATGATTTTATATCAGATATGTAGAATCATTATCATATTATATTTATTATTTAAATAAATTACACATCATTATTATAACCATCTAAATAATAATGTATTTAATAAAAATTACACCATGACGTAGAGATGGTAAGCCATACGTACGCACATTTGGTGACTTGTCATTCAAAGGATGGAAAAAATAATGAATTTGGTTGTACCATATTTCTAATAACATCATATTATATTGAAGATACTGGTGTAATTATTTTATAATGGAAGCAACAAAGAAAGTGGATGTGGAAGAAGAAAGGAACTTGAAAGAGGTGATTAAATATTTACTTCTTCTTCAGTTTCTTCCTTTTGATTAGATCAAAAGGGATATATAGATTGGATTTATGACTAATCTAAGTCCACTAGGATTAAGGTAAGACATTTGGGAGGATATTTGGTCAGAGTTTGGTTGAGAAAAACGGCTTTGGAAGTATGAATTTTAGATAATTGTTAGTTCCCTTTTATAAGAGGGGTGAGGGGAACCTTATGGAAAGCTAGAACTATTGTTTTATAATAAAATAATTTTGGGGTTATAATGGATCAAAAATAGATTATTTAAAGTATAATGTGCGTATGGGTCGAAAAAATCTCAAAAAATAGATTTTAGACAGCTTTGGGTCCCTATATTAACCTTATCTTTTTTATTTAACTCTTAGTTAAATAGTTTGTCATTAACCATGTATCTTTGTATTTTAAATAATATGGTTAATAAACATCCTATATACTTCCTAGAGAACCCCCAAATCGTTCATTAATGATACTACTATCATTATATAAGTTCTTTGGATGATCCTTAGATTTTTAGAAATAGAATATCAACAAATAATATAATATTTGTTTTAAAAACACTTTTAGGTCAATTTTGACAGTATTTGGTATTTTGATTTTTCAAAATTTATAATATTATTATTATTTCAAAAACATTTATCAAACCATCCCTAACATGTCTTATCAACCTATAAAATTATTTTAATTAATTAAAATTGTCAAATTACAATTATTTGGATATTTATAATATCAAATATTTTAATCCTTCATTAATACGGTAATTACTACATCATAATTGGGTCATAAATAAATTTAATTATTTATCTTCTAAAAATTATAAATAAAATTTAATTAATTAGGAAATATATTAAGATTTCTAATTAATATTTATAATGTAATTTATCTTATGTATATCCTAATATTAAAAATGTTTTAGTTATTAAACAAGGAATTTGACACTTTTAGCTCTTCTCTGATTTATATAACAATAAATGTCTTAATCTAATCCATGTAGACCAAAAGTATCATATTTTATTCCTAAGATTTTTTTTGGTCGAAATAAATTTATCTAATAGAAATAATAAAGTGTTAGGTAATAATAGTATCATTTTCATCTTTAATTACCCTATTTACTTTTAACTGTGGTTAATAAAAGTAAATGTTAATGTTCACCAAAAATTATTTTTATATTATTATACCACGTTTTACTAAATGATATCAACTTTGTCTCTTGTATTTTTGAAATTCATCTCACAGAAGTGATAAAATTATGCTTCATTTAATTTGTAAATGCTCTTAGGAGGTGGGTAAAAGCGGGTAAAAAGTTCAACAAACTTTTTATAAATATAAACTTATTATAAAATGACTCAAATTAATTATATTGAACTTATATAGGTATTATGTATCTATTCTGACCTAAAATAAATTTAAATTAAATAAATAATTATTTAATTAAAAATTTGGTTTTAACCAATAACTTAGTGTTTTTCACTATTCATCAAAAAATAAATGTTTTTTGAAAAATACAAAAATTTCACCCTAAGATTATTTTGATATTGTGAATTCAAAAATTAAGCCTATTTTACCAAATTCAAAACATATAAGTTGCATTTATTAATTAAAAATTAGGTCCCATTTTCTAAACCAAGAAGTGTATTTTTAAGAAATTTTAACTAACCTATGTTTGATACCTCTTTATGTTCAATTTCAAAGTGAAAATATTTCCAATGATAAAAATTTGGTTAAATTGAAAAATAAAATATATTTATACTTCCAAACCATTAAAATTTATATGTTAACACTAAATATTATTTTTCTTATAAAATTTATTTCAGTTAAAATATAGTATTTTTCATTATTCACCCACATATAAAAGTTATCAAAAAAAAACACCAATAATTTATTGAAACTAAATTCTTATGTCCCGATTATAATGAAGAATTCTGTGTTGTCAAATTGTATATATAAATGTTTCAAAAATTGTATTGAAAAAAGGGTTCACCATTTAAAGGCGGTAAAATAGCATTTTTTTAAATTCCTTTTTTTATCTGAAAAAAATAAATTTGTTCTTATATTATGTCTAAGAAACTCATAATATGGAATCTAAAGTTTTAAGGAGTATATAAAGTTCAAAGTTTAGTTAATACTATTCATAATCGTATTTGAATGGCTAGTTTTGTATGTCAGGTGTGCTAGAACTCAGTGTTGCGTGTAGTGCAAGTTATTGAATTACATTGAAGAAATAAAATACTTTGAAAATTTGGGGTGTTACAATGGTTGATGAAACAATGTCTGTATTTTCTTCATAGAAGTCATCTACATTAATTAATATACCTCATTGAGGTATTTCATATTACTATATTCGTTATATTTTAAGTTATAGTGATGATTTTGTTTACGAGACTTCCATTTTAGAGTTTAATGGAAATGGTAATGTGATAATACCCATAGCAATAAAACTCGATGGAGAGTTTCATCTTGAGTTCAAGTTTATCCCGTAAATGCTATGTCCCTGGAAGGGGTATATACTTACCCCACCCTTTTACACATATTTTTACATGATTTTATGTATAATTATCAACTATAAAAAAACAAACAATTTGCGACTGGGAAGGTTTCCATCGCAAATAGTTTGTTCAGAGGGACTATTTACAACATGACCATTTTCATATCGTAAATAACTAAATATTTGCAATATAAATAAGAATCTCATCACAAATACCCTTTATAGGGTTTTAGTATCTACGATAGAGATGATCACTATTACCATTCAATGTTTTTAGTATTTTTGGTGGGACTAGTCAAAAATACCCTTTCTAAACGCCCCCTCTTAAATAATAGGGGGTTCTACATTTTCAATAGGTCCCATCGGAAATAGTATTATTTGCATCGAGAGATACATCATATCATAGATACTGTGTCAGCGGGCATGAATTTTTGATAGGTCCCATCACAAATACCTTTTTAAATTACCTACCTAATTAATAGTTGGTTAATATTTGAGAAGGGAATCCCGTCAAAATTGTTATAACCTATATATACCCCTTTTATTTTTATTGATTTCACACAATCCTGAATATTTGTTAATCTATGAACTCTTATATTTCATTCTTTAATTTTTCCAATGTTTTAAATTTCATATCATAGTGATTTTCAATCCTTATTGCATACAAAAGATTCAGTTTCACGGTATTTCACTATTGTTTTTATTCTTTAGTTAATTCATTTAACTATATGTTAGTTGTAATTATTATTAATTAGATACCAATAATTTAAATTAGAATAATTATGTTTTATTTTTCATTATTTATTTTTACAAATATATTGTTTTATTAGTAATAAATACAAATAAATTGTTTCAATTGGAACTAATAATTAATAATTTGCATTGATTAGTAATAATTAGTGGTTATTATTAAAAAATGTAATAAATAAGAATAAATAAGAATAAATAGGATTATCTAATAATAATTAGAAATAATTAGAAATAATTAGCAATAATTTTGAATAAATCTGAATAATTACTAATAATTATGAATAAATAATAATAATTCGGAATAATTAGTAATAATTTTTATTTAATATGGATAACTTGTAATAACATGTAATAATTATTAATAAATAAGATTAAATACGAATAAGTAATATCAAATAGGTTTAGATACAAATAATTAGTTATATATATATATAAATAATTGGTAATAATTTGTAATAATTTGTAATAATTAGTAATTATTGTTTATAATTAGAAAATTATTATAAATAAATATTAATAGTTAGAAGTAAATAAAATTAATTATGACTAAATAAGAATAAATACTAATATTTAAAAATAAAATCTAATAATTAGCAATAAATAATAATAATTAGGAATTAATACTAATAAATAAGAAAAAATATATGAAAAAATACCCATAATTAGTAATAAATAGTAATAGTTGGTAATAATTAAGAGTAATTAGTTTATTTTAGAATAAATCGTAATAAATATTAATAGTGAGTTATAATTAGTAATAAATATTAATAATTTGAAATAATTTGGAAAAAATAGTAATAAATTGTAATTAGTAGCTATAAATATTAATAATTTCTAATAAATAGCAATAATTTGTAATTATTTGGGTTAAATAGTAATAATTAAGAATAATTTGGTATATATAAGAATAATTAAGAAAAATTAGGAATAATTCAGAATATATAAATAAAAATAATATTAATTAAGAATAATTAGGAATAAATAATAATTATTATGAATAAATAGTAACGAGTAGGAATAAATAGGAATAAATATTAATATATAAGAATATAGATAAATAAATATGAATAACTAAGAATTAATGATAATAAATAGTAATAAATATGTATAATTACGAATAACTAGTAATAATTGGGTATTATTAGGAAAAAATAAGAATAATTTGTAAAAATATTGAATAATTAGTAAAAAATTGGATTAATTAGGAATAATTATAAATAATTAGTATTAAATAGGAATAAATAAGAATAAATTTTAATAATTAGTAATAAATACGAATAAGTATTAATAATTGATAATAATTAGTAATAATTTGTAATAATTGGTAATAATTAGAAAAAATTGGTAATAATTTGTAAAACAATCATAAAAATAATATTCAAAGGTTCATCAAAAATGTTATATTTTCTAAACCATTTTCTACAATGGGGTATTTCTGATGGGGCCTAGTCGCAGAAAACTTTTTAATACATGGTCCAATTTCAAATACCCATATGTAAATAACAACATTTGTCATTCTTATCTAAGAAAACAAACCAATGATCATAATTTATAGTGTCCTTGGAAGACTAGGTATGTGATTAGAACATATCACACTAGAACAATTAAAACATCATTTATTTAATCTCCCTATTAATATTCAAACTCCAATTGAGAACGTATAACTTCATAGGTTAACCTACGGAGTACATAAAAAATAGAGAAGATCAAAATCACTATAAGGAAATATAAATGTGAATGTATGAATGAAATTTGATTTTGAATAAACAACAAGATAACATGGATCACGAATAATCATATGAATTATTAACACCTAGTTAATAGAATCATATGATCATGTTTATTTTGGAATGTGGAAGAGACACAAATCAAGATATAAACATGAGTTAAATATTACATCAAAGGATGTATCATGTGGAATACAATGTCATATAATGTATTTGGGATACACCCTAATCACATACATAACAAAAAATGATACTAATTAATACAAAATGAATTGGAGCACTAGATGGGAAACTCATCATAATATGTTCACTCTAATCTTTGAGAAAATGTGATTAAAACATAAATAATAAACATAATGGTTACATGTGGAATTAAATTAGTATCATATTCATGTCATAAGGTATAAAAATGAAAAGTTACATTTATATCCATAAAATAGTGGATTAAAATAATTCCTATTAATTCATAATGAAAACATAATAATATATCATGTTATCTATTGTCCATTAAAATTGAAAAGAAGAAAAAAATGGTTATTTAGCTTTATAAATGTGCTACTTATATGTGGTTTTGGGAATAAAAAAATTATTTACAATTATAATAAAGAAATTGTTCTGATAAAACCATAAATAAGTAATATTATTTTTTCATGATAAATTTTGTAAATTTAGAAAAATACTAGAGGCTAAAAATATTTAAGGGAGTTACTTGAAAATGGGTAAAAAATAGAAGTTTTATTTAATTATATTTTCCTGTTGATAATAAATAATAATGAAACCTTATAAAATATATAAGCACCCATTAGAGAAATATCAATTGAGATACACAAATATGTGTGTTATATATACACAAAAAATATGATACTTATAAAATAATAATTAATGGATAAATTTTGGAACATATAAAGAAGGAATAACCATAAATAAAAAATGAAGGGTTAGGGAGATCCCATACATTAAATTTGATGTTGTTCTGACTTGCACTTATTGTCTAGGATACTCAGTTTAGATTCAATAATTACATAAATCAGAACATCTTATAGACCTATTTTTTAATAATTATATTTAGTATATTTATGCATATTTCGATGATTTATGAAGTTAAATTTCATTGTTTTCGATGAATTCATTTCATGCTTTCCTGTTAACTTCACTTCTGTAAAACAATGGGATTTCATGTAAAATTGGAACAACTCTCTAGAAGTTAAATTATATAGTAAAAAAGAACATAAATAAATTATAATTTATTAATATAGAATTTTTTGGTTTTAAGGACGAATCAATTAATATAACATTAATGATAATAATTCAGTTTATATTTGGGGGGTTTTCCAACAATCAGAAACTAGTTTTATTTTATTGAATATTTTGTTTATATATTTGTTATTGAACATGTAAAATGTCTTAATATTCAAATAAAAATATTATTTAACCATAATAATTTTTCATGACTAGCCTTGAAGGAATTAATTACAAATTAACTGTCACTATCCACAGTGATGGTTAACAATAAAATTTTGGAAAATAATATTGTTTCTCTAAATAGAAGGAGATGATAAAAGTGGTGGATATAATATATTCCATTAGAAATATATCATTCCAGTATATACATGATACATGATTTATTATTTTTTTATCTGTTAAGTGAATAAGATATGGAAGAATAAAAAATGAAATTAAAAGTGATGGTTTATGAAATTTACCTCTGGAATATCAACTCCATGAATGACCTCTTAAGGAATATGGAAATGTTCATTTGTTGAGAAAAGAAAAACATGGACATGGGTTAGAGTCATTGGAATATATTTCAGAACAATATGGCAAATATAAAATGTCTATAATGTTTAAGGAGAAGGGTTAGTGAGGGATGAAATTTATAAGGAGGAAGAGGGGTGTTTTGTTATTTTATAATTTGTATATTTTTTTGTATTAGGTATATCAACATTATTTTTTTAATGAGAAAAACTAGTAAATTGTTGATTATTGCATGAAAAAATGATTTCATACATCATTATAGACTCAAAAAGTCGTGTATTTATCGTAAAATGATAAATACAAAAATTATTGTATTTCATTATTCACCAACAATTCAACTGTTTTAGAAAAATCTGAAATATTCACATTAAAATTTTTTCAACATATATATTTGAAATATTGAATCTATTTTATTAATATAGTTTTCAATAGATGATAGATTTTATTTTTCATTAAAATAATCATTTATTCAAAAAAGTTCATTTTTTATCTTATAATCAATTTTTTAAACCTTTGTAAAATAAATTATGCGATCACAAAATTATCTGATCATTATAATAAAACAATATATTATTTAGTAAACTCTATTATTGACATAAATATTCAATTAATTCATTATATTTATTATTATTTTTTTATCTAAATATTTATGATTTTCAAAAATACCAACACCAAATTAATCATTTCTAAAACATGTATTTATATATATTGTGATATAAATATATTGTATTTTCTTTTATAAGATAAAAAGTTTATATATTTTCAAAGGTTATTTAACTATTTTAAGGTCTATATTACTATTCCTAATGGTTTGATTACAATTCCAATGTGAAGGTTTCTATTCCAACGTTATATGCTACTTAATTTATATAAATAACTCATATTATTTAAATTATAAAACACTTGTAATTTATATCAACATTATATTTTATCATCATTAAATATATTATTGTTTTACTAACATTATGTTTTATTTCTATAGAGTTTATTGTGTGTGTTATCATTCTTGTGTATACAGAACATTTAAAATATCATATTTTTATTACAACAGTATCAATTTATGATCTCGTTATAATATTCGGAATTTTAATTGGTTTATTTTTGGTATAATTAATCCTTAATCATTTTTTAGAATAATTTTTTTATTGTTTCTTCTATGTGGTGTATGTTTTTTGTCACCTAATTAAATCAAGGTGTATTCCATATATTAATTTTAAGTACTTTATAGGTTACATTATCATGATGTTGTACCAATATATTATTATATTATTCCTTAAGGAAATAAGATATATTGCGAATTATAGTATATATTTAATGTAACATATGATGGAGTTCATAATGAACTCAAATAGATAAAATTATGTGGTCAAAACTATATTTATTTCAACATTTTTTTACACCATTAGGTTTAGTACATTAATATGATGAAGCAGATGTAAAATGTATTGGTTTGTGTTTGAAAAATGTTTTCTGAAAAAATAACGAAGGTCATCAGTTATCCATATATGATGATATGGGTTGTATAAAATGAAAAATTACATAAGGATTTAGATCATGTGGATCACCTTTTAATTAAATGAAACATGGTTGATCCTATCTTATAACAATATGATGTTGTATATACTTCCTCTGATGAGGATGTGTAAAATATAATGGATGATGAATTTGAAAAATAAATTCTAGACACTTTTGAATAGAGATGTGTCCCAAATATTTTAAAAATCCTAAATTTATCTTACATATATTTACATCCACATAATTCTCTTATAATGAGAGAAATTCTATTAAATTATAGAGGAAAATCCAAGGATATTGATGTCTTCAATGTAGAAGATGTTGAAAAATATACTTACTCAAACTCAAAGAGTATAATTATTTTATACAATGATGAGAATCTAGGTGATGGTAATAACAATCATGGTGATGTGGATCAAAATGTTTATTAATTGAATGAGTATGATTTTTCTATTTGTAATGTGAATATACCTAGTCATCTTCATTGATGTTTATGATAATCAAGAATCATTTTACGGTGAAGTTCATCACTTTTCAGATGGACTATCTTCTGTAAGATATATATTTGATCATGCATATACTATTACAGTAACACCTAGTAATGGAGGTGAAACAACTCCTAATAAGGGTGGAAGTCTCAATGATGTGTGAATCATGTAAATTAATAATTAGTGTCAGATAAAGATGGATAAAGTGATGATGATCATATCAGACCACCATAGATAGGTAGATCTTCTCTCTGAATTATTGGAAAATATATTACAGTATCTCATATTGATAGGATTGATAAGGAAAAGTAGTTTTATGACTTTACTAATTATGTGTATACAACTGAAACTAATCATGGATAATATGCTAAAAAATCTGGGATAATATTTATTCTTTAGTTCCATAAACATTTATTCATTTTGAATATGTTACTAAAGATGATTTTGAATCTTTTATTTTGAGGTTGATTTTTATTTTCAATAGTGTTTTTAGATCCTTATATCCTAGAGTAAAATTTATTAGTGATGCATATTGTAGAAATATATATATGAGTTAGTTATCTTGTACATTATTCCTAATATTACATTAATGATTCCAGAAGTATACATTTATAACAAAATATTGGATAATGAGTTGGAATTAGTGATGTTTATTAAGGAAGATATGAGATATTATTTTTCTATAGTTTAGAAAAATATACTATATAGGATGAAAAGTATACATTCAGATATTTCATCTACTTCAACTATAAAACCTCATAAATCCTCATTTTATTCTATGTCATCTGTAGTTATTTTGAAAAAGGAGTTTCATACAATATTTTGTTATCTCACTACATCACATTAGGAGTACCACTAGTGGGCCAAGAAACAAAATGAGAATATATATAAATAATTTTTAGGATATTTTTAATTAATCTATATGTGATAAGGATGCTATATAAAAATAATATACTACCATTTATGAAATTAAAAAAATCCCAAGTTCAATTATAATTTTAAATTTCTTTCTAAAAAATTAGGATTCTTACTATTAATAGAGCATTCTAACTGATTATGAACCAACAAAATGTATTGGCCCCACTGATGATACTATATATGGATGAGAATAACATCATAACATAGATGGATATATGAGGAAATATTAGTATGTATTTTTTAATTTTATTAATCCATTTATATATGTCTCTTGGACTTTAGTGGTAGAAAATGAATCCATTCCCATTACTCATTTCACTTCTACACCATCTTCTTCACCATTACATACATAGCATCATCGTTTCAGCTTGACATAATCTGATGTTATTTTGAATCTTAGGGTAGTAATGTTAATTGATCTTCCCACTCCTACCACCTCACAATAAACCATTACATATGTGTGTCATGTATCTAGTAACAGAAAATATATAGTTGTCCAAACATCCCATCAAGCTAAGATAAATTTAATCTACGATTAGAATTTATTAGGGATTATATTTCACTATTGTTTATTTTTTCTTATATATTCTAATGGATTTTGTGTTTACTAAATATGGTATATTATTAATCATAATAAATTAATATGTCATTTCACATATGTAAATTACTTTTTGATATTCCTAAAACGGGGACTGTTTCTGGATAAAGTGTAATTTTTTTAAAATACATATATATGTCATTATTTGTTCAATTCAACGGTTAATAAAACAAAACAATATTTTAATATTTCATATTTTAATTTTCATATATGTGGCTATAAAATTAAGTGATTTGGGATCATTAAAATGGGGATATTTTGTCCCCCACTTATTATTATGATAAAAAATCATGATTTTTATGTTTATAAAGAAAATAATGTTTTAAGATCGTGCATTATTTTAGGACGAATTTTATAAAAGTACAGATCTACCAGCTGTTATGAAGATTTACAGTCAGTTTAATGATATATACCATTGGATGTTATAGTCAATTGTTGCATCAATATGATATACTGTTGGATTACAATGACCTTTAGAATCTATCGATGATATATCCAAAATTGATGAAATCAACTATTAGATCAATAGATCAACTATTAGTTAAAACATGATCTACTGGTGAATATCATCTAAATTCAAATCAACAACCAGAACTGATCTTCCATCAAAAGCTATAACAATAGACATTCCACCATCTTACTATATCAATTGTTATACCATATGTACAGCCAGAAAAAATCTATAGTCAGAATGGATCTATCATAGATTAGATATACTTGTAGTTCAACTGATATACTATTAATAGATGTACCTATAGACCCTGATATTTTTAGAATAATATAATTTTTTATAAGCTATTATCAAATATTATATACCACTAGTATGCTACTATTACTATTGTATCTCTAATTTCAAATTAATTCCTCTAATGGTTTGTTTTTGAGAGTTAATGCATTCAAGATAGAAAATGATTTTTTAGTTATCTTTCCAAAAAAAACTATACAAATGAATTGGAGACAAATTCTGTATTATTGGATATATTTTATAGTATGAGGATCAAGTATATGATCATTATTATTATTAAATAGATAATTTTAAGTAGTGGTGATTTATAATCAAATGGTCTTCCTCTTGAAGGATACATATATACATGTAGGTGTGGATGTGTTGAACATTTATAAAATCAATAACCAATAGACTCTATATAAGAAAATAGTCATAATATATATATTTTAATTATTTTTAGAATATCTATAGATATAATAAAATTTATATTTTTTGAGTCACATGATGTACTATATTTTTCATCTATTTTAATGATCATATTCAAGCTCTTAATATAGGCAAACAGGCGGTCCATTGATTATATTTAATTAATTAGAATAAAATCACCTCTTCATTTATTATATATTATTTTTCACTATTTCTTGATGAATTATATATGACATATATTTTTTCAATACTCTACTTATTTGTACACAGATTCTATTTTACCACAAAGTAGTGTTCTTGACACACTCTCACAACATTATTTATTTTTATTCCACCTATAAATGTGGAAGTGTTCATTTGTTGCATTTATATTATATCTATTCTTACTTATTACTATGTAAGATTCATTGAGCCAAGATGTACCGTGTGATATTGATTTTAAAACATGAACTATGTTGTGGACAAATATTTATTGTCTAACAATATTCATAATAGTGGGTTATTTCTTATTAGAGGGTATTAAGTATTGGCTGTAGACAAAACCACATAATATATTATATTATTTGATCTTTTTTCTCATTTAAAATTAAATATTTTATATAGTATTTAATTTGGAAATAAATAATTACATTGATAGTTAGTATTAACATTTTTTATTTAATGTGATTAAGTAAGTAATTTAGGTTCATAATTTAAATTGAAATCAAATATTGTTTTGACAAAGACCTCATCTAACATTAAGTTATTATTAAAAAGATCAATTTTTTAATTCTACTTTTTTTAATAATGAATAAATAATAATTAATTTTTTTGAGTTATTTTATAACGTTTTATCAAAAAATTTATTGGTAATTCAATTCACCTAATATTGAGTTACGAACTCCAACCAAGAATAAGAAATACTAAAAAATTTGTTAGAGATCTATGTTGGGATCCAACATTATAATTGTTGTATAAGTAATACACGTCATAATATATAATTATAAAGGAACAAATCATAATTTCTTTAAGCATTCAAATTTCTAACATATAACCCTTTAAAAGAACTATTGGAATAATATCCAATGTATTTTACAATTATTTTTATTAAAATAATTATAAAATTTTTTTCTTTTGAAATTTTTTTAAAATGGAATGTAAAATAATATTTAGAAAATTAAATACTTTGAAAATAAAAAAGGAGAAATGTAATAAATTATTCAAATCAATGAAAATTCATAACAACAGTTTTTTCACATTTCATATATGTTTATCAAAAACATTTTGTTACATTTTGGTAAAAAGATTCAAAATTGAACCATATGAAAAATGTAAAAATCAAATTTTTTATTCATTGTACCTAAATTAAAATAAAATTTAAAATTAAAAAAATTAAAAAAATTATCAATATTTTATAATTTAATTAAATCATTTTATATAAAATGTATATGTAATTTAATGATTTTGAAGTGAATCTTTAAAATTTAATTTTGAAAACAAAGTGACATACCATAAATATACTCTAGGGTTCTATGTTCTTTAACATGTAAATACTAAAACTATAATTTATATTTTCCATCATAAAAAAACTTTTCTTATTGTTTCCATTTTCATTAAATTATATCTAAAATTTATAACCATGTATTATTTTGTTATATAATCGGTCTTGTTTAAGTTGTTTATTTTGGGGACATTTGATTAATTTTTCATAACAGAATCAGTAGGATTTCCAGGGTAAAATAGATCTATATCAAATAATATATATAATAAAAATCATTTAATTACTTGTGTTTCTGTAAATTATTTATAATTTTAGAATCATAAGCTAATTTTTCTGTCAGAAGCGAGCCACACCACTTCATGGGGGTGGAATTCCACACGTTCACATGAAAGACATTATCATATTTAAGGAATTAATATTTTAGAATATAGGAGATATAATATATTTAAGGAAACAAAATTATGATATGGATATCAAATATATTAATTAAAACCATCATATTAACAATCTTATTGATGTGCAGATGAAAACAGAAACACATCCCTTTTTAGAAGTGGTAATACACATGTTTTCCAGAGCAATGTCGTCATTTACCACTGGATGAAAGAGGAGATTAAAAATTGTTGTTACATTATCATAATAAAATTTTAGTATATGAAATTTACATATGATGTTATTGCATTGTTATAAATACCATTTTATGTATGTAGAGAAAGAAATAGAATTGACATATGTTTTTTTGGACTTATACCTTCACCTTGTATGAAATCTTCAACATGCATCTTAAGACACCTATGTTTAGTATTTATGTGGCTACATTAAATAAATTACATTGGGTGTGGTTTTTGTGATATTTTTTTTATTTATATTTTAAAATATACTTCTCTAATGGTGTGAGTATGAGAGGAGAGAATCATCCTTTTTATTAGTGTGTGTTAGGGAACCCTTGGAATTACATAAATTATTATATAAATATAACATTCTATTCAACGAAAAGTCATAACGAATTCATATATATTGAATATAGGATGAAAATGAACATATATATTCTCATATATGAAAATATGGACAATCATAGATGATGTTTTTACCATTATCTTAATGTTTTACCCTCAGGTTAATCCTTTTCAATAATGATCATGATATCTGTTTTTTTACATATTAATTGTAAATAAAAGAACTATAAATATAAACTTGACACATAAATACAAATTAGATAGCATTATCATAAATATCCAATTCTATTAAACAATGTTTAGATTTTTAAAAAATTAAGTTCATTTTCAAGAGTACTCATTCTATTTTGTTTTAATGATATCCAAATATTAGATGAATTATAATAAAAAAATTAACTTATCAAAATTATGTAATATTTAATATAAATAAATTCTAATACAGTAAATAATAAAAATTTTATAACTTTTATGGTTTTTATAAATAATACACCATTTTCAACAAATTTAAAAAGCATTTTTCTAGTGTTAGGTATGAATTTTATATAACTATACCTTCATTAAAAAATTTAAATAAACTATCATAATAAAAATAAATTATTGAAGATATAAATTTTATTTCATATTCTTAATATATATATATTTATTGTTATCTCTATCTCGAAAAAATATTTAATACGTTATTTTGACTTTTTTATATTCATTCAAAAGCACTTCACAAATACTTTGATCAATTTTTTATTTAACTCTGAAACCCAAATATTAAAATATATAAATGATTAAAAATAATATTAATTAATAAATTTGATAAAATAATATTACATCATACAAATTATCATTCTAACACTAAATATTACATTTCACGAGATGTACAAGAACTTCATCATCACCGGAATTCATTTTTATGTCTATCTATAAATAAACTATAATTTTTTGTTTGAAATTATTTTCTTTCTGGTTTTTTGTAATGATGAAATAAATTATTCATTATTTTTGATTATTTATATTCTATATCATATTTATTTATTAACCATTTCTTATAATATTATGTATTTTTTAATAATTAACAAAATATTTACTTCTTATGAAAAATATCATAATGGAATCCTAGGATAACCATGAAACATTGAATAAAAAATAATCCAATTTCCTAATATTCTATTTATATATTTTATATAAATTTATTTTAATATAAATGTGTAAAACACAATGAAAATCAGTTTACATAAATGTGTTTCTATTCCAAAAAAATGTACTTATAACAAAATAAATTATAAATATTCTTCAAAAGTTTTTATTTATATTAAAAATTATTAAGTTATTATTATATTAATTTAATATAACATTCACTCTATAATATTACTTTTCAATTAAATGAATTGATAGTTATATAACAATCAGTACATTTCATTATTCACTACAAAATAAATCTTCTCAGGAAAATGAAGAAAATTCACCCAATTCTAAATTGATATGATGATTCCAAAAATGATATCATTTTTTCATGTATAATTACAAACATCGAATGTAAAAAATTATAATATTATTTTAACAATATAAAATAAATTAAATTTTTCTATAAAACGTATTTTTTATGATTAAAATCACCTTATAAAAATTCAGTTAGTTTTTTCAAGGAATTTATCAATATATTTTTATAGATGAAGAATGTTTTTTATATATTCAGTAATATTTATACTCACATTAATACTCCATAATTATATAAATAGGATATTAAAGTAATAGTTTAAAACAATTATTTTTTGGTTTGTTTAGTCTAGGTGACGTGTGTTACGAAAGACAAAAAACATAGAATTATTTTCAGAACTATATTTTCGGGTTACAATATACACCACATGATGAAATTATGTCCTCAGACGATTATATCATTTTTGAGAAATGGTTTTAGAAAAATAAATCTACTCTATATAGTAGAAGTTAATGTATATTATATTTAAAGGGTAACATTTTTATTACATATATATTCCTTTATTGGAAACAAACATATTAAATAGTTTTAATAAAACACCATTTCAATGTGGGAGATGGGAAATTTGAATGTATCATGAAATAAAACATTATCTATTTTTTGAAATAATGGTATCATTGAGAAGAAGTGAAAATTTGGACTTGGAAGAATAAACATAATGTCTAATTACTATTCAATACTAATAGAGAACACGGTCAGGATAAAGTTCATTATCACAAAACCATAAATGATTAGAGGATAATAATGTTAATAAACTCATTATATAATATGGTAAATGTATATAATAGTTTCTATATCATCATAATGCAGCTGATGCATTCTTTTTTCATCAAGATAGAAAAAAATGGATAAAAATATAGATATGATTAATTTCTATTTCATTAGTATATTTTCATTCTTATTTTCTTCATCGATATATTTCCACGTATATTTAATTAATTATACTAATAAATTAATAATCAAAGTGAAATTTTCATAACAAAAAAAATAAAATAATCATTTAATGAATAAAAAATTTCATGAAAGGGATTAAAAGATATTCCTTCTATTATTAGATAATAATCCAAACCTAAATAGTTTGCAGAATGAATAGTATTATCAATTTTGAATAAAACATAATCTGAATAAATACAACATTAATCTATAATTCATCAACAATAAACCCAATGTTTAACTTAATTTATTAAATAAATACCTAATCTTAAAATTCATCCAAATAATCTTGACAATGTCGGTAACTCAATAATTTGAATGATTTTATAATGTATACTTTTGAGATAACTTTAATATTTATCAATAATTTTCATTTATCCACTCATAATTTCTTATACCCCATAAAATTATAATCCCTATGAATAAAAACATTAAATTATACTCATTCATTAAAACAATTATCCATATGACAAAAAAGACAAAATAATGTAATACAATATTATAAACAATATATCAACCTTTTCCCTCAAATAAATTCCCATTTTAAAATAACCTATTTTTGTATTGCATAATCATATTATATTTCCAAAAATATAGAGTTGTTAATCTAAAATAATGTTAATCATTTAGCCACTGATGTAATTTTTATTTTAATGGTTATTTATATGATAAAACATATGTCAGTTAAATGTAATAACCCATAATTACAATAGCATCAAATATATTATTAACCATGAATTTTATTAAAAAAATTATTCCCATGAAATTTAAAAGAATTAACCCTCTAATATCATGTTCACTAAAACACATACTTAACCCAAATTGTTTTATTTCTTATGAGGTCCACCAAAATAATCTTAATCATGGAAAAATCCCATCACATGAAAATTAAATTGATGTATTTATTCCATTAAACTAATTATTAGACATAAAAATATTAACCCATGATTTTATCACGAGAATTAATATATAATAATCTTAATAATATTAACCTCTTCAAGTATAAAAAATATTTCTCTAAAAATTCCTATAAGGACCCATCCCTAAAATATTACATAATCATATGTCCTTAGACTAGACATATATTTACATCTTTCAAAAATACATTTTAGCTTTAGAGTTTCACTTAATTTGGCTATATATCTTAGATAGAACCCCACACATGAAAAAGTTTAAACATCCACTTGTTATACTTGTTTCCCACAATCTAGATATATTATAATGAAACACATTTTACTTTCATGAAAAATCATCACGACATTCAACATTCCATTTTATTTGTTCTGATTCTTCGTTAATCACATTGAAAACATTTAATATCGTATTATGAATACAAAAGTCTCCTTAAGGTTTATAAAAAATAGAAAAATTTTAATATGGTGAAATCCATGAAAAGAAAATAAAATTTTCACCTTATCGTTAATATTATGTGCGTGGATAAATTAGTTATATCCAAATAGAAACTTATAGAGGGAAAATAAAACCCCAATTATATATCAACAAAAATCATTATAAAATTACATATTAACTCCAATTATAAATAAATTGATCAAAATTAAAAATACATATGATAACCATCCTTAGTTAACTCCCTCTTATTTCCTTTAAAAAAAATATCCAATTAATTGGACATCTGTATTGGTCTTTTCGGTCATATAAGTAATATACAGCTCACCCATTTTATACATTATATTGGGCTCACAATTTACCATAAAAAAATTTACATTATGACATCATTTTTTAACCCATTTTACATTTCTATATAAATTCCATGAGAAAGAATTTTGGACCCAAAAGAAAATAACATTCAATTTCCAAGTAAAATGGGAGAGAAATTATTTTCTTTTGAAATCTACATAAAATTAAAAATTACCAAAATATTGTGGATATAATTTTATTTGATAACATCCATAATAATATGTAAACTCTATTATAAATCAATCAAAAATACATGAAAACTGATTTTTTGGTTCAAGTCATTTTTTATAGCAAATCACATTCTTTAACACATTGGTGAAAGAGTTGAAAGTTAAATGTATAGAAATGGTTAAAAATATTTCTTTTTCTTCCATTGTAATGAATGTAAAATATGGTCTTAAATTACCTTTAACTATCATTTAAACAAAAATAATAATTTCCATGAATCATTTAAATTAAAAAGTTCATTAAACAATTATAGGAATTGAATCATTAAATGTGGTATTTTTGTCCCTTAAAATAAATTTTGTATTGCATAAAAAATTCTATAAATCGTAAATATTGACATTATATTATTTAATAAAACTTTTTAGAACATTTTTATTGTTTAACATATTCTAATTATCTATTTTATGTTATTTATGGCCATGTTTAATTTAGTTAGTCATTCAAATATGTTGAAATTTACTTTTTAGGATGTTTTTAAATGGTATCAACATAGATTTGGTTGGATTCCCATTATGAACGGGGTAATTATTAATGAATCTAAAAAAATAATAGTTACATAATTTTCATTTTTAAAATTCAGATATAAATTTATAGATATCCATGATAGATGAGCATGAGAAAAAAATCATATTGCTTTTATAGGTGGTACTGCACACATACAACCGAATAATATTATCATTTTTAATGGATGGAAATATTAGAAAATATATGATATATTATCATTAAATAAAGATATTTTTTCCCTGATATCATATTTATTAAATAATTCCTTAATAAATAATTATTTTTGTAAATGATACTGAGCATTTATAGAGATAAATTGCAAGCATTTATAAGTACACATTTTCCATGTTTTTTGTATAGTTCTTTTATACATGTACTGGGGAAATTTGGGTGTAATTGGAAAATTTTTGAGGTGTTTTTGGAAGTTCCCAATTGGTCATAGTTTTCCCAAATTGTGCTTTCTACCCCAGTAATCCATGAAACCTCGGATAGAGTGGGAATACAGAATTGTTCTATGGTTTTTCAAACCACGAAACATCTTAGAAGAAGTCATGAGACCCCCAAGCTAACGTGCATGGTTACGCTACAAGGTTAGGAAAAACCATGAAGACCATACATAAATCTATTTGTGTGTAAAAATCACATTAAATTTTAAATAAAATCCCAAATAGCCATATTCTATAACAAAACACTCTTTCTCAACCCTAACCTTTCTCTATTGTTTTGGGAGTATTCAAGTTTAATTTTATTGGATTTTGAATGCCATTATAGTGGAATTAAATATTTATTTTACATATCTACACTACTACTGGTATGTTATATCATCCCAATTTTAATCCTCCCTCTATGACCATTCTATCATCTTTTGAATAGTTTTTCCCTTATATTGGTGATAGATCAAGATCAAGGTGTTTATATATCTTATTAGTTTGATATTGGATCTAGGGGTTCGATCATGATCTTGTTCTTTGTCATGCTCCAGATTATTCCACATTAGATGGGGATTCTTATGGAAAACTCACCTCAAGGATATTGAGATTGGTGGTCTAAATTAAAAAATATATAGTCTAAATTTTACAATATGTATGTTTTTGTGAAATATAAATTTCTATTATTCTGTAATTTCCCATGGATTTTAATAATATTTAATTGAATTTCCATGTCATAATTGAATGGGTTGAATTTTGAAAAAACTTTAATCGATTTAATTGGATTAATTAATTGGTTAATTAATTAATGGATGGATGTGGTAATCAAAATGATGGGATATTTGAATTGTGGACTTTCTCAATTAAATGGGATTTAGTTTATTAAATTAATGGTGACTTATGAAATTGATTAATAATTTTAATAAATTACATGTGCGGATAAACCTTGAAAGGATAAAGGTTTTTCTAAATAAAACATATTAATGGTTTAAATGATGAGTTTATGTGTTATTCCATGTTAGTAAATTGACGAACCATGTCTATTTTAGTTATTTAAATGTTATACCATGATGTGAAATGATTATAATTGATGTAATGATGGTTATCCTTTTTATATATTATATATGTGATATATATTATTGATTGATAAATGAGTTGGGGGACATAGACTGAGGCTCCAAATACATAATTGTTATTATCAGTGTGAGACATATAATAAGGCTCAAAATAAACATATGAAACTGGGAGTGTTGGATAAAGATATAGTCTCAAAATAAATATTCTAAATTTAGGTGTGGGACATGGGTATAGGATCCAAATACCCATAAGGTGTTGGACATAACATTATTTGCCCCTGATATTGGGATTGGACTATGTTCCAATTGGAATTGATGATAATTTAAAAGAAATTATAAATGATAATCATGGTTTTTCTATATATGATATCCTTGGTAATATTTCATACTTTGGAAAGGGATGAATTAGGTATTCAATGTGTGGGCCTCATTGTGATGATAAATATTTATTTGGTTACCTAAAGTATAAAGATTGGTGTTAACTCTTTACTTTTTTCATTGACCATTATAATTTATACAACATTATAACTTTTTATTGAATGAATATTATTTTACATGTTGGTGGTGGTGGACTAATGAGTTTTAATCAAATCCTACTCTGAAATCTGGATTGATACATGAATAGACATCAAATTTTCTTGAGAGGATGAGGGAGATGTCCTAATGATAGATATATTTTTGGTAATAATCATGGATGAGGGTATGAGACATGGCTATGAGATCTTCTTGGGAGTGTTTTATGTTTCATTATTTTTTGTTATCATTTCGACAAATGACAGTGGTTTGGAATTTTATATCAAATATTTTGTTAGAGATATTGTCTTCTATTTCGGTTCATCAGGTGATGTTGGTTCATCTAGATATTGTAGTATTCTATTTGATGGTAATTATCTATTCATTGTGAAAATGTTTGTTATACTATTTTAAAAAATTGATAATGAGTTTATATTTTCTCTATGTTGGTATATTAGACCCCAACTTCTAATCGGAATCCTCTTGAGTACGTGGTGGTGCACCTTGGGACATGTGATGGATTGGATTTGGGTACAGATGTGTGGTACTCGATTAGGGAATATACAAAGTTGTAAAAAAGTGATATAACTATTGTTTTTTATTAATGAAATTTATATATAAGACTAATAAGAATCATTACATTCAAATGATCTTGATCATGGGAGCAGTTAACCAATGTTTGAGGGACAACCCAGGTACCCAAGGCATGATTGTTGTTATTTTTGTTTCTATTATGATTGGATGTTATTTCACCATGAGTAATTCACTATAAGTGTGATGTAATTATTTTTTCATTGATTTTATAATATTTATCTTAATGATATTTATAGTTGAGTGTTGAGTGTTCATGTATGATTTTGTGCACAAAATAATTTTTGTGGCATGCATTTTTTTTAGTCATGTATGAAACAATATATTCTGACTTAGTTGTTGAAATTAATATTCTTTTCATGACTTTTTTAATTTAAATGAATATGGTACCCAATTTAGAATTGAATGTTTCAAAATGATTAAAAAATTGAATAAATCAGTTTCTAATGAAAAACAATAAATTGAGAATTTTTTAACCCTTTTTATCCATGACCTAGATTTGTGATGGTTACGGTTTGTAATAGTTCAGCGGTCTTGACCATGTGACATGAAATGGGGGATGACCTATTATGAATTTATGTAAATATGTCTAGGTAACTATGTTTGTGTTTTGAAATTTGTCAAAAGTTGTGGGTTTTTAATTTCCAAGACAGGCCACCATGAGAATGTTTTCTGATAGGATGGAATTTGGGTATCAGGGTAAGTGATCCTCCCGTAATTGAACCTTGGGCACCAATAGTTTTGGGTGAAGTATACAATGATACGTTTCATGAGAACATTGTTCACATCATGCAGTTTATGGATAATAAAACATAGAAGGTTTTGAATAATAAGTCTAACCTCACATTATGGTTTTAGTAAGAACACCTTTTGACATTTTTGAAATATGTTCCAATTTATGAAGCATAGTTTTTTAGGGAGTCTACCAAAATGATTCATGAACAATTCAAGACTGTAGCTGGGAAAAAATTCATACTTTAACTTATATATTAAACTTTTAGGTGAATGGTTTGTGCGATATCCCAAATAATGATAGAAAGTGGGGCAATATTGAGTGAAATGACTTTCCATTAATGTTCTTGGAGAAATTCTACCCTATGAATCTCATGAAAGAGATTGATTCAGGGTTTATAAGATTGAATGAGGGTGTGTGTATGTGATACACTATATTGGGGGTTTCATGGATTTTTAAAACATTTTTTATTGGAGGGAGGTGAGGTGGTCCAGGATAAATGGATTTATGATGGTATTAAATATGAGATTAATTCTAATGTAAATATCATTATTTGGATAATGTCTTCTGAAGTGGTGAATCGATATCATATTTTCTAGGTTAACGTAAAAAAGGATTATAGTAATGACATGTTGATTCATCTATATGAAAAAAATATACTTCATCCAAGTGTAGGAATATTCATTATTGGAATTTTCACTATATAATAGTAAAATGAATGTCTTGGGTAAGTATCAGTTAATCTGGATATAACATGAGTTCTCTTTCACTAATGTGGTGGGGTGATTCAATTTCGTAGACATTTTCTTTAACCACCAGTAGAGTGTCAGGATTACGATAGGATTGGAAATGTGTAGAGGTTCAACCAAAACCATTGATATATGGGTAATTATGGTATATCTAGGAAGAATCATATTTCATGTTGGTTGTCTTCCAACCCAATCACTCTGGCGGTTGGAGTTCTCCCAACAAAGTTGTTAGAGGTAGTGGATGTGGTGATTTAGGGAAATACTACTCATATCAATTGTGTGGTATATCATAGGGGGATCAGAATGTGCCATGAAAGATATGTGAAAAGTAGTTTCATGAAATCTATCCTACAATTTTGGATAGATGGAAAAGACCATCAATAATGAAATGTACTACAATTTTAGATTTTATGGTTTCTAGTGAAATATTTCATCATGGTTCCTCTAATTCATTCATATTTGATTTTTTAATTGGTTGTGTTTAGTAGTGTATTTTAAGAGCAGTGTTATGATGATCAATAAACCATTGGTATTATGATAGAAGTAAATATGATTATTTAAATGGTGTTCTCTAGAAGATGGGGAGTACTATTTCCTTTGAGATATTTACATTACATATAAGTCAGGTTTTTACCTAGTTATAGGTATATATATTATATTGTTGTATCTATCCCACATATATTGCTACCATAGAAAAGTGATTTTTATGTCTCCTATGGGTTAGAAAGATATTCATTGTGGAGAATCAGATATCTTGGTGGGCCACACAAGGCCATTTCATGAACAACTTTGAGAGAACTTTGATGATGTGGATGTGAAGAATTTTGTTTTTTCACCCATAGTGTATAGGTTACATGATGGGTTTCTCAAAACCTTCTCATGACATTTCCTGATAGAGTCATGGAGTGTTTGATAGAGATAATTCTATTGGATGACCCAGTTCATCTTCCAAAAAACAGATGACACTAACACATCTTAATGAAATTAAGTATTGACTAGAATATTTTATGGATGAGGGGTTTATCCATCCAATTATATCTCCTTGGGATTCTATAATATTTTTAATAAAGAAGGATGATGGGAAATTGTAATTGTGAGTTTATTAAGAGAAATTGAATCAGATGACTTTGATGAATATGTATCCTCTTCTACATATCGATTATCATTTAGAAAAGATAAGAGAAACTGGTCTTTCCCCAAGATCGACTTGATATTAATGTATCATCAGGTCAGATTTTGACCTTCTAATATACCTCAAACACCATTTAGACGTCGGTATAGACTTTAAGAGGTTGTTTTGATATATTTTTGGATGAGAAACATAATGTTTGTGTTTATGGTCATGATAAATATAATATACCACCCGTACATGGATAATTTTGTGGATTTTTTTGAATGATATCTTATTTTCCTCTAACACACACAACGATCATACCCATCATTAGGATATAATTCAATGTACACAGAGAGTTTATTAGATGAAATATATGTTATCTAAGAGGAAATTATTGATTTTTCGTGTATAATTTATGGGTCTTGTAATATAGGTGGAAGGTGTGTTAGTTTTCATGTAAGATCCTAGAAATTTTTGGAGTCATCTCAGGAATGTTCTAGGTAATTTTTAGGTTTTTATGAACCATTTTTTTGGAGTAGTGCGTTCGGTGTGTTTGGGTATTTTTTAAGAAAACCTAACATACTGTGTATTGTGCACAATTTGAGCATGGTTTGTCAAACATTGTGACTAAACCATGCCAACCTTGAAAACATGTACCGACAGGTCTGCATTGTTAGTGCATGGTTTTCCCTAAACATGAACACCTTATTCTAAAACTATACACATGTGATTAATTATCTGAAAATATATTTTTAAAACAACTCATACTTTGGAGACTCCTTTATTTTGACCATGCCTAAGGCTTGAAAAAATCTTGGTGATCCCAAATCCTTCTAAAGGGATTCCAAGGTGAATCAAATAACATTCTTCGAGATCTAAATCCTTGATTGATGATCTTCTCTCTTTTTAGTAAGTGGATTTCATCTTGTTGCTTCACCCGTTCATTACACTATCATTCATTATTCATTCCATGTAAATTATCCACCTTTTCCATGGATTTAAACCTAGGTGTTGATATTCAGATCTAGGATCGTGGTTCTAGATCTTGATTTTCATGATCTTGATGCTTTTGGTCATATATTTGGGCTAGAGATTTATATATGGAGCTTGATTGATGGGGTTGTGGTGCTGGAATTTTTGGATTTCGGTTGTTCAAACATCCCTCAATAAACAATGATAGGTGGTCTAAATACATCTCCATTATTCATGGATTTTATATTTTATCGTGAGTTTATGGATTTGTAATCTTCCCTTCATAATTTAATTTCAAAATTTAGAGTAGTTAGGAATGTGGAATGACGTTGTGATTGCCTTGTTGATTAATTGAAAATTGAATCATAGAACAAACATAGGGGGGTTTCTCAACTATGTATTTGTTTTAGATATTTTTTATGTGTTAAGATATTGTAATTGGGATATTGAATTTGTTATGTTATTATAATTAACTAGGGGAAATTAATTATGAAATGATGTTTGGAAATGTAAGATAATTAATTGTGAGAATTAATTATTTTTTATGATGTTGGTTAATGATAATTAATTGTGAGAATTAATTAGGACACGTTGATATTTGATAAGGATAATTAATTGAGAAGAATTTACTATGGAATGGGAATTGTGTTGAATGATTAATTAATATAATAATTAATTAATTGGTTTTGTGCTTAGTTAATTTTTGTGTTGGATAATGGCCTTTGAATTTCTTAACTATTCATTGGCTTAGCAATTGAATGATGTGACTAATTGTTGAGAATTAAATAATGATTAAATGGCTGTGATTTTTTGGTGTTAGGAATGGTTTTCTAGACCGATTACAAGTTGGTATATGGACATGGAATTCCTCCCCAATAGTTACCCAAGCTTGAAATTTTGAGGTACTATGAAGAAATACCTACACCAAATCAGATATGGAGTGTTAGGCATTGTGAGCTACACATAAATAGATTTGGGGTAATTGACATGATGTTCAACATGAAATGAATGATAAAAATGAATAGTGATTCAAATGGAAAACATGATTTAAAATTGGGCCTAATATGATGATTAATTATTATGTAATAATATGATATGTATTTAATTATGCATTGTATTTTATTGATTCATAAAACATCATTCACTATATTTTTTGTAGACATGTTTTAGACACTGTTGGAGGTGGCCTACTAGGGTGTGCTCACACCCTATTCGGGCTGCTTAATCGGCACCCGAGTATACTTCGTTGTTGAAGGATAGGATAAGGGAATGGACCTGGTATTGGTTTCTTTATTTGAAATTATATTATTCTGGTTATTTATTTTATTTTTCAGTTGTTTATTCAAGTTTTCTTTTGTTGGTGTTTTATTGTGATAAATAGGGTGTAGTCGCCCAAAGATATAATTAATATTCTGTCACTACTAATTGACACCCTCGAGCGTATGGGAAGGTATGGTTGAGGGAATGTGGCCAACCATATTAGGGTATCGTTTAGTGACACCCAGTTTGAGACATCACAAAGTTGTATTAGAAGAGTTTTCTTTTCTTTCTTCTTCTTTTGTATTACTGTTTAGGGAAATGTAGGCATGAGACATAGAATAACTAAGGTTTAGTAATGAGCTTGTGCATGGGAGTTTCAAACACATGTATGGGGGAAAATTCGAGAAAACGGGGTGGGATTGTTGTTATTACTGTATGTTGTTATAGTTGGAAATTATTTCACCTTGTGTAATGCACTTGTGGTGTGATATGAGATTTTTTTATAGTTGTTGAATTATTATTCATGGCTTGAAGTGGGATAATACTTGATTCTTCATCTATCATTCAAGGAACTCAGGATTTTTTGACATGCATCATCAAAGGACCTCATAGGAAAACACGTTATGTGTAATTTGTTGAATATGAAATGTTTTTCCTTGTGGTTAGATAAAAATAATGATCTAAAATGAGAATAAAGGGGTGTCTAATGATAATTTTGATTTTGGAAATGAGTATTATTAATTAATTAATTAATTAATTAATTAATTAATTAGATATAATTTTATTAATTAATTTATGAATTAATTAATGACATTGTATGTACCCTTTTTAACCATGACCAATTAGTAGGATGGTTGAGGGTACTGATATTGCCTTCATGTTAACAATGTGGTGAGACATGGGGGAACAGACATGTTCAAACTTTTTGTGTTAGTTTCTCCTCTTACATAAAGATTATAATGTTTCATTACTAGACCTAATAGGTGTGTTTGGATTTGTAGATATATGCTTCCATAACGGTTTTTGAGGAAGAGTCCGAGGAGTATAGCCCAAAAAGAACTTCCAAACATGGAACTTGAGGCACCATTGCTGCAATATGATGACTAAAGGAATCCACTACAATAAAACACTAATCTTTTAATTAAATTCATGGAGAGATTCCTAGGGTGGGTTCTGAAAAGAATGTCTGGGCTGATAAGGGAGTTTTAGCTACAAAATTCTCTTAATTTTACTTGAGAGGGTAGACCTGAGGGGGATGAATTATGCATTGAATGCATAGAGATAATACATGAAAAAAAGGAGACTCTATAAGGGAGGAGGGTCAAAATAACTACTTATATGAAAAAGGGGCCAGTGATGCAATGGTGGTACATTGAGGTACAATATGGACAGATTGATGATATCTTATGGAAGAAATTTATAGAGTGGTTCTTAGAGTACTTCTATCCAGAGATGATATGATGAGATAATCCATTAGAGATTCTTCATTTGACCCAAGGAAGAATGTCTATAATGTATTACTCCGATCATTTCACATATTTACATCACTTTCCACCAACATTGGTGGAATATGAATATTCTTTTGGAAAACAATTTTAGGATAGACTTAGTTGAAAAATTAGGTCCCGAGTAAATATATTTAGGCTGAAAATATCCTCATAATTGGTTAATCGGGCTCTTATTTCAGTGGGGAACCAGAAGGGGGATTCCAATACATGACATGTACTTGTCACTGGAGGATTAAAATGTGTTCCTTTTGAGAGTATGAAGTGTCTTTAGAATAACATTAGTCAGGACCGTGGAAATAAATGTATACGCTCGGGAGGAAGCATTGCACCACATCTTACTCATGTGATTTTCCCGCAGTGGGGTTTGTTGGGACATTATCTTACACATTACCCATGACCAAGAGTATAGTGCCTATTTTCTAGAAAGATGGGGAACCTACACAATTTTATTAGGATGTAGCAGTAAGATAGTGCTAAGGGGGCAACTTCATAGAGTCTGATTGTGGGAATGGGTTCTTCTTTACCATATCTGTATGGGAGATGGGACTCTACGGGATGAGGTGGTATAGGTAGAGGATGTGGAGCTTCTAGATACGAGCCCTTGTATCATCAGAGTGGTTCTAATCAATGGAGTCAGACAAAACCACATGAACGATGAGAGGAACAATTACATGTAGTGCAGCCTACACATGCTGAGAATGAGGATGCTCCATCGACAATGAGATTTACTATTCAATTTTTATATACATTAGCTACTGCCTTGTTTGATAATTGTGCATATCATTCCATTATATCTACAAATCATGTTAATGGATTGAGCCTAGAGATGGAGTAAATAAGAAGGGTGAAGAATATCAACACACCCAAGGGAACACAATCTATGGATATCTTTATATGCGAGGAATGTTTAATATAGATTTAATAATACCATTTTCGTCGGGATATTTATTTCCCTAATATTATATGATTCGACCTGATTGTTTTTATGGACTATCTAGTCACAAACCATTCCTATAATTATTTTTACATTGGGAGAGTGACCTCTGTATCTCCTATGGGTGACCATTTTGTTCATCGCCGAGAATGTGATATCCATGCAGGCCGAGCAGGTCCAATTACTCAACAACTAGGAGAAATCCCATACAATGATTCTATTCCTTTGTTGGATGATGGATTTGGTAGGAAAGAGGTACTTCACCCAGTAGTAGAACTGTTTCAGGACGCTTTTCATGAAGAATTTTTAAGGTTGACACACGAGAGAGATTTGGAATTCACTGTTTTTTCATGGGCTGGGGGTTAGTTGGAATATATTTAACCATACAAAATGGAACCAACTGAGCTTCAAGATATAAAAGTGAAATTGGAGTAGTATTATGATAAAGGTTTTATCCATCAAAGTACATCTCCTTTGGGATCACCTATATTGTTTTCAAAGAAGGTTGGAAATAGTTTTTTCTTTTGTGTCAATTTCTAGAAGTTGAATAAAATGATCATGAAGAACTGATATCCTCTTCCAAATATAAATGAATTTTTTAAATTGATTAAGGGTGATTGTGTGTTCTCAAAGATCGATATGAGATCAGGGTAACACCAAATTGATAATTTGGACATCTGATATACCAAGAATAGATCTTAGAAGCATGTATAGACTATATGATTATTTGTGAAGACAGTTGGGTTGAAAAATTCTCCAAAAATATTTATTTCCTTGATTAGTTGGATCACTCATCTTTACATAGAACCATTTGTGGTGGTGTTTGTAGATGACATATTTATGTACTCTAAGGTTCATTATTTTCATTACCAAAATCCTGAAATCATACTAGGTACACTAAGATACATTCAATAATATGCCAAGCTATCTAAATGTCAGTATTGGATTAACATTGAACACTTTTTGGTGAATATCATCTCATAAGATGTTGTGGTAGTGGACCCATAAAAATTAAAGGCAATTATTTCTAGGGAGAATCCCTAGGATTTTTTTTTATATCTGAATCTTTTTGAGATTATTAAGTTATTAAATAAATTTCATATACGAATTTTCCATTTTGGAAGCACCACATTTAGGTTAGTCAAAAAAAGGGATACAGTTTGATTGGATAGATGCATGTGAGAATGATTTCCATGAGATGATGAAGTAATTGACATTGGAACCTATTTCGATCTAATATGAGTTAGGGGAGGAGTACCCAATGTATTGGGATGCTTCTGGGATCATAGTCAGAGTTGTGTTGATGCAAGGGGATCAAGTCATTTCATACTTGTATTGGTAGTTGGGGCCACAAGAATGTAATTACCCTACACATATCCTCGAGTTGCAAACAGTGGTTTATGCTCTTAGCTATTGGAGACTCTATCATTTGGATGAATTTTTTATAACTGTTATTGATTACAAAATATTGAGCTATATCTTTTAATAGTGTGACTTGAATCGTTGAAAGTGATGATGGTTAGAGTATATTATGTCCTTTCATTTTGAACTATAATATACACTCGAAAAGGGGAATAGTGTGGCAGATGACTTGAACATGACAACAAAGACATTGTTTGTATATGAGTCGAGTCCAATGTGTTAGATGATGACTTTTTGGTTGAAATGCATGTGTTATTTCTGAAGAGTCAGGAGAGGATGAATCTAGATTCTATAGTATTGGATTTTACACTCTTGAGATAGACTAGGGACATGCAATATGAGGATCTGGAGTGTATATACTAAGGGGAAATCCTTGAAGGTGGGTAGACACCTTTAGACTGGATAATAAAAGAGGATTGGGTCATCTATGTGAAAAATAAGTTTGTTGTGCCTATGAGAATGTGATAGGAAATCATGTAATAATTTAATGGCTCAAAGTGGGCGGTACATAAGGGGGTAAAAATGTGTCATGACCTACAAATATTGTTTCAGAGGCCACACATGAAAAAAAAAAGATTTCATAAATTGTAATAATATGTTTCACTTGTGCGTAGTTGAAGGTAGAGCATCAAAGACCTGGAATCCTATATCTGTCATTTCATATTCAGAAATGGATGTGGAATGAAGTAACTATTGAATTAGTTGTAGAAATTTCAAAGAATCATACGAATAAAGAGGCTATATAGGTCATTGTGGATCCAATAACGAATGTAGAACATTTCATTCATATCTGGGAAACCATTACAGTAGAACATTTTAGAGAACTTTTCTTTATGATAGAATGTTTTTTTAATGGGGTGAATCAAGATATAGATTCATATTTAAATTCTGAATTTACATCATGGTTTAGGAAGGGCTAGAAGAAGCCACCTGGATAATATATTTTTTATGTACGACCTTCAACCCACAGATAGATGGGAATTCATAGGGTACTATACAAGTGTTAGAGGATATTCTACAAGCATGTGTGCATGACTTTAGTGGTTCTTGGGATATGTACATAGTTTTATTGGGGTTCACCTATAACCATAATTATCAGGAAACTATAAATATCAAACCGTATGAAAAACATTATGGAATAACATTTAGATCCCTGCTATGTTGGGTAGAGGCTTGAAAGTCAGAGCTGTTGAGACTGAGTCTCATTCAGAAGACATCAGATCAAGTGTAGTTGAATTAGGAATGTATGGATTTGGCTCAGAGTAGGCTAATGTCATATTATTATATACATATATGACCCCTAGAGTAGCAGAGGTCGATCATGTATTACATATTATTTCACCATGATTGTGTAACCATAGAATATGGTGGTAGGGAAATTTGGCTCCCATGTTTGTAGGACCGTTTGAGGTGCTAGAGGGAATCGGGACAGTGGCGTATAGATTATCCCTTCAACAAATATTCAGTGTCATGCTTGAAATTTTCAATATGTCACAACTAAGGTGGTATCACCCCCAACCATTCACATGTGATTGATGTGTAATATGATGACCTCGAGATAGAGGTGTCCTTTAAGGAGCATTTGATAAGTGTGATGGGTTGTCGTGAGAAAGTGTTATGGGGATAGACTATTATGTTAGTTCATGTATTATGGAAACGTAGAAGTGTTCAATAGGAAACCTAGAAATGGGAAGAATACATGTGGTCTCAATGTACCAATCCTTTGAGCTTGTATTCTTAGAGATGTTTTGGAGTTCATATCAAGGATGAGATTTTATAAGGGGGAGATATTGTATAATCCCGACCTTTTCTAGAGACATATCAGGCATATTTATGTGTAATTTATATTTTTTATGTTTCAATGTTTTTGAGTAGTGGCTTGGGGTGAATTTTGGTGTTTTTTTGGAAAAACTAACGGACAATGGGGTGTGCAGGGTTTTCACATGTTTTGAAAAAATATGAAACTAAACCCTCCCAACCATGAAAATGTGGACATAGAGTTCCACACAGTCCACAAAGATTGAAAACCAGTGTGACTAAAACATGAAAATCATGCAAACCTGGACATAGAGGTCTTCACAAGTGGCATATGGTTTTCCCCAACAATGAATCCCTACCTAGGAAAACATGGGCACAAGATAAATTATCAGAAAATAAATTTTTAAAACCAAAAGAACCCAGAGACTCCAATATTTCATCCTTTTATCATGCTTGAAAAATTCTAGGGGATCTCACAGACTTCTATAGCGATTCAAATGTGATTCATACATCGTTCTTCAATATCGGTATTCTAGATTTAAGATCTGTTCTCTTCCAGGTAAGTGGATTTCACCCCATTTCTCGTCTCATTCATGCCTTACTAATTCCTTTATCTTTTCATAGATTATATCAACCATTTCCATGTATATAAACCTATGAGTTGAGATCTAGATCTATGATTGTGCATCTAGTTCTATATTTTCAATATCCTAATTCCTTTGATATTAATAATTTCTTAGGGATTTAGAACTAGAACTTGATCGATGATGTTGTGATGCTCGAATTTTTGGATTTCTATTGGGATAAAATATATCAATAAACCAAAGTATGTGGGATAAATCAAACTCCCGTAGTCATGTATTTGATATGTGAATGCGAGTTTATGTATTTTTTAGCTTCCACTAATATTAAATTTCTTATAATTGGTGTAATTAGGAATGTGAAATTGGCTTGTTATTTCCATGATGATTAATTGATAATTGAATCACAAAACATAGTAAGGGGAATTCTCAAATAGATATTTGTTTTAGAGATTAGTTATGGGTTGAGATATTGAAATTGAGATATTAAATTGATTGTGTTAAGATAATTTTTTATGGAAATTAATTATGAAATGATGTTTTTCTATGTAAAATAATATATTGTGAGAATTAAATATGTTCCATGATACTGATCAATGATAATTAATTAAGATAATTAGTTATGAAATATTATTATTTGATATGGATAATTAATTTTTAATAATTAATTTTGGAATGAGACTTTTATTGATTGATTAATTAATTGATGAATTATTTAAATGATTATGTGTTTATTAATTTTTGTGTTAACTAATTCCCATTGAAATGTTTAACTAATAATTGAATTAGTAAGGGAATTTTGTTTATAATTCTTGGGAATTATAGTATGATTAAATAGATTATATTTTTTTTGTTCTCGACATGGAATTCTAGACCAATTAAAAGTTGGTACATGGAAATGGAGTTCCTCCCCAATAGTTGTCTAAGCTTGAGATTTTGGGATGCTATGAATGGTGACCTACAACAAAATAGATATTGAGTGCTTGGAATGGATAACTATACTAAATGGTATTGGTGGTTCTTGACATGATGTACAACACCAAATGAATGATAATAATGAACAATGATTAAAATGGAAAAGAAGAATTGATCTAGGCGTAATGTGATTATTAATGATTATGTAACAATGAGATAACTATTTAATGAGACATTGTATTTTATTTCTTTATAATACTGTATACAATATCTTTTGACTGTACTTCTTTTTGACACCAATGGTGGTGTCCTTTGTATTTAGACACTATTCAGGTCTCTTAATTAGCTTCCGAATATACTTTTTGGTTGTAGGACATGATAAGAGAAAGGTCCTATAGTTGTTTTTATTGGGATTGTAACATGGTAGAGGGAACCAGACATGTTTCGGGGCCCATTTGGGAGTAGTTGTGTAATTTATTTTAGTTGCATTGTAGACGCATGAAATTTTCATTGTCATATAATGGTTTACCTTTTAGTTAAGTATATTTTTTTAATACCATATATCATGGTATTGTTATGGTTATTTGTATTCCTCCTCACTTTTTTACTAGTGTTTTCTTCCCTTATTGTTTTATTCTGATAAAAGAGTGTATAATCCCCTAATACTGACTTACCATAACCTTGATACTAGTTAGAACCCTCTGGCCTATGGAAAGATGCACTTGAGGGCACGTGGCCAACCAACATGGGGCACCATTTAGTGGTACCTAGGTCGGGACTTCACCGTTCCAATATAAGGGGAAATAATTTTCTTATTGGGAGGATCCAATTAATATTATTAACAGAAACAACTTCTAGTGAATATTTGGTTATTATTAGAGGTTCTTATAGGAATTTTTTCATATATAATAATAACTTTTGTGCATGAATAAGATGGGGATAGTGTTTGAATGGTTAAGATAATGCGATAAATTCTTCCATGAGTTTAATAAGATTTGGAAAAGGACACCAATCATGATCCTAGCTAAGCTATGCGAGTTGTATATAGTGTTTTGTTTTTCTTCTGGGATTAGTCTTGGACACATGTTGGTATTGCAATATCAAGTTGTTAATTAATATTCATGATAGTTTAGGCCACATGAACAGAATTAACATATGCAAGAGCCTGAGTAATCTATAGTTTATTCCTTGATGTGTTGGTAGAATTATCTTTTAAGAAGTATGTTTACATTATATGCTGTCCACATGTGTTTTATTTATATATTTTAACATAATTATTTGAATATCCATAATAAGATATGGATTGTGTTTAAGTGTCCATTTTACATTGATGCAGAATATATGCCTGGGAAGGGAAAAAAATTTCTGAATATTATACCAATACAACATAGATGTAGGTATTTTATGAGTCTAGTTCTAAGTGGAAGATTAAGAATTTGCGGAATGAGATGCATATTTTGTCTTATGAGGGTTAGGAGTAGATGAATCATATATCAGTTTTAATGAATTCTACACTTTGAACTCTATCCGAGAGAGGATGATTGATGATCTAGATTAATTAGATTTGATTGAATTCCTTGAATATTAGTGAGACACATTCTGATTGGAATATTGTTGAGGATGTGATCATCTATGTTAAGGGGTAATTTTTTTATACATATATGTTTGCATGAGTTTATTACAAGTTAATATCATGTCATCAATTTGGAATTGAATCTGAGTTTGAAAAAAAATTATTGTATCTTATGGTGGATGTATTGGTGTTCAAGCATGAAAAAGAAAATTGATGTTTTGGTGAGATGGTTCCTCACATATCAATAGGTGAGGGATGACCATTAATGTCCTGGTTGTTTAATATATCCATTTCCCAATAAAGAATGGATTTTGGATGATGTTACCATGAAACTTGTGGTGGGTATCCATAGGACACCTATGAATAGTGATTCTATTTGGGTCGTTATTTACAGAAAAAAGAATGTAGTGAATTTCTAGCCAATACTGGAGGAATCGTTAGTGGATCAGTTAAAAAACAAGTACATTTATGATATAGTCTATCTACATAGGAGGGGAAAGAGTATATTTTTAGGATATACCTCATGTTTTTTCCCTTATCAGAGGGCATGTAAAATAAATTTGATACATAGGTTTTTTTGAGTATGTCATTCCACCCATAGAATGATGGTGAAAGAAGAATTTATGATATATGTACATGATGATATGATATGAGCATGTGTTATCGACTTTGGTGGATCTTTGGAGAATAACCTATCTCCTATGGAGTTCACATTTAATAATAATTTGAATGAATCTATTCAGATCTATCCATATAAGACATGTTATGGTGGCCCATTCAGATCACCTCGATGATGGATGTATGCAGGTTAGTTATAGTTGTTTAGACCAACTGTCATACATGAGACCCTATATAGGTTCATTTTATTTGGAAAATTATGGATAGAGATTAGAGTTGATAGAAGTCATAGAATAACATATATTGATGAACTATAGAGTTTACCTATGGTGAAACTTTTTTCCTTCTGGTGTGTCATATATTGGGTCACCATTTGATTCATATATTGGGAAATTTTCTACCCATGTCTGTTTGATCATTTGAGGTTCTGGAGAGTATGAGGATGATGATTTACTGATCAAATATTCTATATATTGATAGTTATATAGATGATGATTTTCATTTGTCACATCTTTGACTGTATCACCACAACCCTTATCATGTGATTGATGTGGGTTATGTTGAGCTTGATACAGATGCGTCCTTTGAGGAGTATCAAATATGTTTTGTAGATCGTAGTGAGATTGTGGTATGGAGAAATAAAATTATAATAGTTCATGAATTGTGGAATCATGGATGTGTTCATGAGAAAACACAGGATGTAGAAAATGATATGAGGTCTCAATGGCCTGATATATTCACCTATGAATCAAAGAGATGTTTGGGAGTACGGCACGAGGAAGAGCTACTATAGGTTGGAAATATTATATCATCTTGAACTTTTCTGGAGATGCCTCAAGGTCATTTTTAGGATCCCTTTTTTCTTTTTTATACAACAGTTAAGGTATGTATTGGGACCATTTATGTAAAAATTGGATATTTGTAGTGGGTTTTTTGGAAAGCGCATAGTCCAACTATTGTTTTCTAAAACTGTGCACCTTACCCCAACAAACCATCCAACATCAATAAGAGAGGGATTTCAAAATTTTCACATGGTTTTTCAATTATTGCATCCTATTAATAAATACTATGTAACCCCATTGGTCAGGATCATCGTTAGAGAAAAAGTTTAGGGAAAATTGTTCACTAATATAGGAAACAATGTGTGTAGAAATATAAACCGCCAATAATTCATAGAAAATTATATAAAATTATGTATTATATCATATAAACATCCATATATTCATAAACAAATTATTGAACCCCATGAATTCTATCTCAAAACGCATATTCTCAACCCTAACACATTTCTTAATTATTAAAGGCACACATATAGATTTGAAGGCCTTCTTATCACTTTTTATGGTTAATAAATTTATCTATTTAATAAATCTCCACCTCTACCCGAATGATAAAAAATAATTTTTTTTCCACCCTCTCTCTTGAATTTCTATCATCTTTTGAAGGGATTTCACATCAATTGTTGATGGACCATGATATTTGTTTTGATAGATCCAATACTTAGGATCATTGATCATGGTTTTGAATCTAGATGGGGTTCTCTATCCTATTCTTGATCATTCCACTTCAAATGGAGATTCTAATGGGAATTTATCATCAAATATCATGAGGTATGTGGTTTAAAATGAACATATCATAGTCTTTCTTTAATTAAATGAATCTAATTGTAAAATTGAAAATAAAATGAAGAAAAAATTTAATCTGTAATTTAATTATATTAAATTCTACTTCCATGTAATAATTTAATGGGTTCAATTTGGGGAAACTATAAATTTGTTTAATTTTATTTATAATTTTGTTAATTATATAATGATGTGATTGTTGAAATATTGGGATTCTGAAATTATGGATTAGTTCAATTAAATGAGGATGTGTATTTAGTTAATTGTTTAGTTGTGGAATTGATTAATAATGGGGATACAAGGCATGTGTGTATTAACCCTGAATTTTTAAGTGTTTATGTGAATAAATGATTATAAGTCATTTAAAAATGAGTTTTCATATAATTCCATGGGATTAAATTGTTGAACCATGTGTTTTAGGTTAATTGAAATTCTACACCATGATGTGGAATATTTATGGGTGGTTTAATGAATAATAACCAAATTAAACGTCATATATATGATATATTTCATATATTTATATATGTGTTGTGGGACATATAATGAGGTTAAAAATAAGAATACATGATAACAAGTCTGGGAAATGGAATATGAATCCAAAATACCATATGTGATAAATAGTGTGGGGGTAAGGTCTATACATCTAAATACCCATGTAAAATTGGGATGTCATATAGGGGATGATGCTCCAAATAGTCATTGTGTGTTAGAAACGATGTTCCACACACATGCGATTAGAATTAGAATATGGTTATAATTTTTCATGTTATGATTGAAACGAAATGAAAAATAATGATTGTGGTATTGTGATATGTGATATGTGATAGCCCTATATGGTGAACCAGACTCTAAAATGGGATGAGTTTCATTTTGATATTGTCCCACCACCACAAAACTAGGGATTTATGTGGTTAAAAAATGAATGAATAAATTTGTTCACTATTTAATTTATTATTTTTTCTCTATTCATTATATATCTGTATACACTATTATGGAAAGGATATTTTTTTAGACATCATTGGTGGAGGGATAATGAGAAGTAATAACTCCCTTATCAGCTGCTTGATCAATACCTGAAATGACGTCATGTTTGGAAGACAAGTTAAAAGAAAGGGTCATATATTATATGGATGGGTCGAGATGTATCCTAGAAGTTAGTACTAGACATTCTGATTGGACACTATTAGTTGATTTTACAGTTTCTTTATATTGTGTTTTCATTTTGTCACTTGAATCATATTTTACATGACATATATACTATTTAGATAAGGATATTGTTTTCAATCTTCATTCATCATGTGATACTGGTTGATCTGGATATTTTATTATTCTCATTGAAGGTTATTCATTGGATATTTATGATGTTGTTATTCTATGAAAAATTGTATATAGTCTCCATATATTGATATAAGAGAACATTAGAACTTATCAAGAGGCTCTGGAGTGTTGGGATAGGCACTTGAGGACTTGTTACTGATTGTCTTCGAGCACTAATGGTTTGTACGAGGGCCAAAATGTTACACCTTCTAGGGTGGAAATAAAGAATGAAACACATGGCTTCATGGATGTCGTAATGTTCATGTAGTCATGAGTGATTATTTCATTTCCCATTAGATATAAAAATAATTGAAATGGGAATACCAATACAAATAATAATATTTTAATATTAAAAATATTCATTTGATATTATTTCATAAATTTTAATGAATATTTAAGGGATGTAGAAGATGTAATTATCATGTTATTGTTCAATTCAGATTTATATCTTCTTCTTAGATAACCCCTTTTAATTACACCATAATCTTACTAGGTTCCACTATTTGTTGTGGACATGACCTCTAGGATTTAGATAATTAATTTGTAGAGAACTTTTTTTAGGTCCTGGGTGACTTAGAGTGATCAAAAGGTGTTAGTATGTGATTATATTTGGTTCCCTTCAATTTGTTTGGGGATCATAACTCATGAAATAACATGAGGTATTAAACTAATATAAATTAATTTCCTAAAAAATGTCAATCTAAATTTATATTTTTCTAAAATATAATGAAAATGAGTAAAAATAACCTCATATAATAATATTTCTACCAATTTAGTAGATGTTTTCCCACTTTTATCTGAGTTTTAACCCTTGTTAATAGTTTTTTATGATTATCGTTAAATCAATGTTTACTACACTATAGGGTCCCTAAGAGTAATAAAAATTGTAAATTTTTTGCATAAATTGATTATTATTTAAATTTCTAACCATATCCCTTTAACATGGTGAAATATGATATTTCTTGTAATTTTAAATGAAAAAATAAAATATTATTTAACATCGTATAATATTAAAATCATTTTGATGACAATTCACATATTTTTACATTAATGAGAAAAAAGTAATTTAATTTGACAATAAACAATAATAATCCCTAATATGTAATATTTATCTAATGATTCAAGTAATATAATTATTCATCCAAATTTTATTACATTTCATGTTTTTATAAACAATTTAATTTATTTTTCCACTTCTTTCACAAGAACTACGTTAGTGTTGCATAAGAAATTAAGATTATTATATCATAATTAAAAGTAAACAATGTATTAAAATAATAAAATTGAATTATTTAACTTAAAAATATACATTCGTATACATTAAATATGTATATTTACACACATGTATTTTCATAAAACATATTCAATATGTTTTTGGGATTTGTATTTCCTTATGCATGCACTACACAAGAATTTCGATATGATAATTATTATAATAATAAAAAATAAAGAAATATCTGAAATATTATAATTTAAATTATTTATTATTTTTATTAAATATAAATCACTTCTAAAATTTTCTATTTAGACACCAAACTTGACATTTCAGGTCTGGTGCAATCACTATGTCAACATTAGAAACAATATAATTAATTATCAAGAAATAAATATTAATTTTTATTTTTTAGATTTATTATTATTAGGAATTAATGTTAAATAATAAATATTTATTCAAACCATTAGATTCATAAATTTCATATAATATATATGTCTTGATGAGAAAATAATTAATACTATATTTCATAAAAACTATAATTTTACAATTCATTAAAAAGATAACTTATTCAAAAAAAATCAATAATTTATCCTTGGATAAAACTAAATTAGATAATTTAATGTTTAAATAAATATTAAAAATTAAATTCCTATAAATTACATAAATTAATTTCAATATCAATTTGTAAAACACAAAGAAAAACGGTTTTTAGATAAAATTGTTTTCTCCCAAAAATAAACTTATACCAAAATAATTTATTAATCTAATTCCAATCTAACAAATATTATAATTTCTCATTAATATATACTTATAATAGTTTATAAGTAAATTTGATAAATAATTTTACTTTTCATTTAATATATATGAAAATTCTAAAAAATAATATTTTTAACTATTCACTAAAAATTAATCATTGCAAAAAATAAACAACTATCACAAGTTGTTAGTTTTGATATAATAGTTTTTAAAATAATATATTTTTTAAATTTAAGATATCATAAACTAGATGAAATTATTTATAATTATCCCTTAAAAAAGAGACAAATTTGTTTCTTAAGAAATTTTTTTAATGGATAAAATAACATTACTAAAAATTGGTTGTTTATTTAAAAATAATTAACAAATAAATAATTATTGATTATAATCATTATACATATATTTTTTAAATATGTTATTTGAATTCATACCATCCAAATCAATGACTTGTTTATAATTATCATTATTTATGCAACATTATTTGTGGTTGGTTTAAGCTTGGTGATTTGAGTTATAAAAGAAATCAAACATAGTTTTCATTATAATTAAATGTTTTTATTTTAATTATCCCATACTATTTTGAAATCCACATAAGGTTGAAAGTAGTCTGAGAGAAATGGTAAGTATGAAATGAAATCTAATAATTAATAGGTCATTGATTAATTGGGTATATGTTTTGTACTTATTCAAGAGATGCATTGTAAAATTAAACTATGCAACATTGAATATGTTTCTATAACAATGAATAGAATGTGAGTGTGAATAAAATGATTAAAAATTATATAAAATGTTATAGAGTGTGTTATATCTCAAAACTGACATGATTGGGTCAATGTTTTATTGCTATTAAATATAATATGAATGGATCTTATGAATACGTAGCTCAAGGTTTTGAGGATACGTGATTAGATGGGATATGGGTACTTATATATGGATTTTATACATTAATATCCATGATTATATATACTACTAAAAATTGTGAAAGGTTATATGATCTTTTGATTGTAGAATTTGTTGTAGAAATTCATCAGTAATCACTATCTATAATGATCATATGGTCTTTTATTGAAATAATATTTCGGTTTACTAACATAAGAGGGCAGTATGGTACATGTCATAGAATAGAAAAATTAATTGGATAAAAATAAACAAGTTACTGGTACATTTTTCTAAATGGATACACATATTCTAAATGGAAAAATATCACTAAGGTATGATCAATTGAAAATGATTAGAGGCTTGTAAAAACCTATGATATTATGGATGGAATAAAGGATACTAGAGAGATAATACAATGTATAATAGTTTATTTCGAGGATTCCCTTTACTAATTTGAGTTTTATTTATCTTAAAAATTAATTCATAGACCATGTTTATAATTTTATATAATAGTGAAGTAGTTTATCATAAATCTATTATTAATAACAACTAAAAATAATAGTTCTTTTTTAAATTCTCTTGTATTATATTCTTTATAAAAAATAAACCTCCAAATAAATTTATACTTCCAAAACAGGTCTTTTGAAGAAAACCTTTACCAAGAATAATGATTTGGTTTTCATTAGCATTGTATCATCATCAATTTTTCCATGAAACGCTGTAGTTTAATGGTCTTTTGATAATTTTTTTCCCAAAAAAATGAACACCATAGTATACAATTAATCTTAAACATGTACCTAATAAGTATTTGATCATATATTTTGTATTTCCTTGAGATAGACATTCTAATATCCAAACACCAATAATTATTTCAAAATTTTCTATGAGTTTGTATAATTTTTTTAACAATTTTTGAAATTATAAAAATAAATTAATTTTTAAATTAATTTTACCTATTTTATTTTTTTCATACAAATAAATTTCACTATTATATGGTATTATTCTATTTATTAGTTAAAAATACCGTTTAATTCTCTATAGTTATTTAAAAGATAATTGAGTTATAATTTATGTACTCAACCAAGGATGACTGTGAATTTCCTTTTATATGGTTCTTGGAGAGAAATCTATAGATGTATGAGCACTAATAGGTTAAACTAAATAAGAAGAATTTTATTTGTGTTTATTAATTAAAATATAAGATAATTTATGTTAGTAACACATTCAGAGTATTATATGAAAATTGTTTTTTGAATGAGATAATTTCACTAAGATCAGATAAATCCATTTTGTGATGAGTGTATAGGGAGAGGTAAACTGTAATAGTAAATAATTTACCGTACGGGAATAAATAAAATTCTCATAATGTTATATTGCAATGATGATTATTAGTTGGATATATATTCTTAATGAATAATTATTCCAATGGGATTATACTTCGTATATTGATGTTTCATTTCATGGAAAATTCCCTTAATGTGTGATTACACATTCTCAATACCAAAATTATCCCATTTGTTTATGAAATGAAATTAGTTTTCCTCTAGGATGTATGTCCGTAATTTGTACTTTTTGTACATGTACACTTACTCCATTACCATAAAATGTTGAGTATATTTTGGGTCGATGTGTTTTCTAATAATGTATGTCAACGAGACAGGTTTCTCTGTGGACATGTATACATAAACATTAATCACATCATGTGTTCAATAATTTTTAATACATAATGAAATGTTAATAAATTCATTAATTAATGGTATATAGAATATTTTTAATGAAATATATATTTAATGATGGTTATACAACCCTAAAGGATAAAAAAGTTAAATTTAATAAAAAATTGGTGAGATAATATAACATAAACAAATAATGTTAGGGAATCCAAATTAAAGCACTGTCCAAAAGAACATGCATAGGGGGAAACTGAGAATATAGTAATTATTGACAAAGAAATGATTATTTATTAGTATGTTAATGATCCCCTAGATTGAAATCATAGTTATAAATATTGAATCCAAATAGTCACATATCATAATACTGTGATATTTATATGTAAATGAGTGTCATATAAAGTCTATTTATTATATTTCAAACTCATGTTCATTGGTTGATAGGGGATTTCATTAGAATATTTTCTGAAAATATTTTTCTATATCATATATTATCTATTTATAGGAATATATGATAGTTTATAGATTCATTATATCTCTTATTTGGATGAATTATATTATATTTAATCACTAAACAAGACCTATATATTGGATACATAACTATTTCTCAAGTATCCCATTATAATTTTTAGCAAAATAATATTTTATTCACATTAGATTGAGTTTATGATCTTAATCATTTTACATAATATCGGTATATATTTTAATTTAATATAATTTAGAAAATAATGAAACTTTTTGTCTAATAATAATAGTGATAGGAAAAAAGGTATTCCTATGGTTTATGGTCATATAACATATAATGAGATGATTCATATAGTTTATGATCGCATAGCCCAATAGATAAAGGTTGAAATAGTTTATGGTTATAAATAAATGAACATGGTGTCATTTAATTTATGATATTTTGATATGGATCAATTAACATGAGGGGTCCATTCACTCACCTTAAATTGAACATGACCCTATGCTAATGTATTAAATAAAAATCCATGGTGAAAAATCAATGAGGGAGATTTTGATAAAATCCACCCTAGTGTCATGAATCTCTAATATCTTCCATGATCCATAGTACTAGTAAAAAATCTGAAAATTTAATAGGAAAAAATTTAAATTTCAAAATCACTAATATAATTTCCCATATTAATTGTGATATTTTTCCCTGAGACATGTAATTTTTGGCCTAGTGAATGATGACTTGACTCTTTCTTGGAAAACCATTTTAGGTGTTAATTATGTAAATATTTTATCTATTTCATCATTAATTTTTGGGAATAATATAAATGTGAAATATATTCAATTAAAGATCATATATCTCAAAACATTCTGGTTTATGCAAGTTTAATTATTATTTCTCACACAATGTTTTAGTCACCTAGTTTATGTTCATAAAGATGATAACAAAATGGTGGATATTATTTGATTGTAATAATATATAGACTATGATACTATCTAAAAACATATGCTCATGTAGTTTATACTAAAATTGCATTATTAATTTAAATGATTTATAGTTATGTCTAATACAGTGTCGAAATTTTTAATATCATATAATGTAATAAAAAATTTCTTTCAATTACACTGTAAAAATAAACCATTTTGGCAATGGGAGTTGGATATTTCCATGATTAAGTAGTTTTTATATTTTTTAATTCATCCCAATATGAATTATGAATTAATAAAATTTGGCATCGTGATTCATAGACCATAACAAATAAATCCTTATGGAAATAAATATTCTCCTTAATGTTTATCTAGGTCCATAGATCTTGAAAGAATGAAAATATTTCTATTAAGGATTTGTGTTGGTAAATATAATATTTAATCTAATATTATTAATAATTTGAATAATAATTTACAATATTAAATCATTGTAAATTGTTACATACATTATAATGTGGTTTTTGGATTATAATTCCATATTGAAAACTATTTAACTTGTAATGTGATGAAAATAATAATATAGGATTGTAGTATAATCCTGAAACCAAGTATAAATAACCAAATCAGACTCTAAAAGGGGAAAACGGAACACCAAAATGATGTTGTAATTTTTTTAGTCTTTCTATAAATTTAACACCAACATTCTTAATTGACAAAAATTAAAATAGATATAAGAGATAATGATATTTAAAATATTTTTCAGAATGGAAACAATAAATGTGGTAAATAATTTATTTAAATATTTCAATATGATATATTTAAAATCTAAAACATATTATAAAATGAAAATAAAATATGATTGAATGAAAATTCTATAACCATGTTGTTATATGTGTATACTGAAGATTAATAATTACAACATTTTAAACCAATGATCCTATATATTATCATCGATCACATATTTAATTACAAAGTCATTTATTTTATAATATTATATACCGTTATATGTGTGTTACTAGAATATATAATTTATTTTAGTTTAATAAACAACCTAAATAACTAAATTATAAACAATCTACACTTATTACCAATAGTTGTTTAGGTTTTATGATGATACAAATATCAATAAAATAAACTAGATTTAATAGAAAATTTAGTGTGAAAAATAAAAATAATAAAAACTATATGTATTAGGAGGGTATTTTACATAAATAATTCATTGAATATATAGAAATATTCAAGGATGTTCACAATGATGTATTCGAGGTAAATTGGAACAACACTTTGGATGGAAAAAGTATTGAAAACCAATATCATGTTAGGTAGATAATAAATTATGGGTGGTACTATGATAAAATATCTCAAATATAATATGTATCTTCTAGATATAATAAAAATATATATGTATTACTAGAAACACTCATTCATGAGGATAATGAGGAAAACAAGATATGAAATGGAAAACAATAAAAAATTTCAATCATGAATATTGTAATAAAAAGGATAAAGTAATCCATTAAGGAATTTGAATAGGGTTATATGGAATAACATGTGATCATTTTCATAGAAATGAAAAAAAATTTATCTGGGGATATGATGTATTATAGTTAATGAGAGTTTAATCACAATATTAATTAAAAAATATGATTTAGTAGAGATCCATGGGGTGATAAAGTAAAAAAATAAGGGGTTTTAACTAGATCTAGTAAATTATATCTCGGTTTTTTAACATAAATATTATAAAAAATAATAAAACCATATGTTTTTAGAGAAATTAGATATGATACTATATTCTAGTATGTATAATTTTATGAATATATAGTGGTACGGACCCACTATAAATTATTGGTATTCTAACAGTAGAATGAAACATTGGGTGACATAATGATGGAATAACCACTTGTGTTAAGGGGTTGAATGATAGAAATTTTGAAATTTTGAATTATCAAACACCACATTGAAATGTGAAATGAAGGAAAAATCACTTTTAAATTATAAAAGAATATGTTATTTTACTGTCTTCATTTATCTTTAGGAAACATAAATCCATCAACCGAAAAGGATGATCTTCATTGTGTAAAATTGGTCTATTAAACCAATCATTAATTAAATAATTATGAACCATTACGGTGGAATAAATTATTATATAGTAATATGGAAAACATTGAACTAATTTTTATTTCCTATACTATTTTAATTGTAATAATTTCACTAATATCAGTGAAACTTGGAATGACATGGAATATATTTTTATGTCGATATTCCATGAATCAAAAGGCTCTAAATTTTTATGAACTCTATGTAAATAATATATTACTAAATGATAAATAAAAAATGATGATTTTCTTATGAAAAATAAAAAATGTACTCATTATAAACTAAGCATAGGGGAGGATACAAGAAAAAAAATTGATGAAAATTTTCATCCTAAATCAATATCATACACAATATAGTAAATTTTTTTGATGATTTAGGTCATACTGAATGTAGAGTGAACATACCCATGGATAGAGGGGAATAAATCCATAAAAATAATTTTTTTTAATGGTTACTATATAGAATAATGACATATTAGGAAATAATAGGATTGTAGTAACACATCTAATACATACATTCTTATTACAATATATTGACGATTAATAAAAAAAAATATATATTTCAAAATTTAAATGATTAGCGTCCTGGTTAAATTAAGTTCACATAATATTATTACATATTAAATTATAGACATTTCTTAAAACCATCACAATAAGTCATAAAAAATATTATATTGTATTTTTAATAAATGTAATCATCAAAGGACATGAATCAATTAATTGTTGAGATGGAATCCCAATAAGTGGAGTAATAGTATGGAAAGAACAAGATACATTAATCCATATAGTACAAGGGTGAGAATAATAATCATCAACATATAATAAAAAAATTATAATCATCATAAGAATGTTTGAATAATTTTTAATAGATAGATAATAAATATTATATAATAATGTGTCAGTATAAAATTATGTTAAAATAACAAATGTTAATTTTGAATAAATATAGCATCCTTATAATTCATAACAAATTTTTATATCTCATCAATTCAAAATAAGATAGTAAATATAGGATCATGATCATACACCCTAAAAATAATGTAATGAGATAGTTAACATTATCTAATGAATTAGAGGATTATATAATTTGACTACCCCCATCACATTATTTTGTTATCATAATCATATATTTCGAATATAAAATAAAGTTATATACATCATAAACATGAAATAAACCCATAAGAATATTTTTTTTCATAATAGTCTTGTATATCCCATGTAAATTAGTAATAATTATATTTTAAAAAATATCATCATGGAAGATATTAATTTGAATATATTGAGTGTCATTATAAGTGAACTAATAATAAATCATGGAGAATAAAGTAATGATGAAATGAAGGAAATTTATTTTTAAAAAAATTCAATGATAAAAAAACATTTAGGTGACTTACAACTCTAACCAATGATATAATAACATAGATATCCCATAGAGGCAAATTCATAGAAATTTAATGGAATTTATTATCGTTTTAGATTAATCATTTTCAATCTGAGTGTTGAAAACCAAAAAAGGAATGTATTCGGTTTGAGATTCCACTAGAAAAATGTTATAATGATTCACATGATAATAATTATATTATATTTCAATGAATAATAATTAAAATTACCAAACTAATTTCAATACGAATATGATTATGATAATTTGGAAAATATAATATCAAATACTGTTAGAATGAAGATAAGAAAAAAAAAGAGAAACATAAAATGAACGGTTGAGAGAAAATCACTTTACCATATAACCCATTTTTCCTGAAATTATTGCACTATAATATTAAATTTTTATTTAAGAAGAAACTATTAAATAAGTTTTTTCTTTTCATTTATGTGATAATTTATTAAATATAACCACAAAAAATACTTATTTGTCATTCAAGATTATGATTAAATTTATTTATGACATGTTTTCAATTTATTATCACATTTTAATTTCGTTTTTAACATTTCGATTCAGTATAATTTATGTTTATATAATATTATATCTTGATGGTAATAATTATTTAAAATAAAATTACTAATAATTCTATTTTTTAAAAAATACTAGTAGTAAATTTCGAGATAGGTAAAACACTGAGAATGTCTTCATTTGTGAAGGATATTTACCATTAATTGGACAATGGAAAAGGATAATGGATAAGGGTCACATAAATAAATTATTTTCAAATATTTATTCCATGTCATAATAATTGGAATACTATATATACATATTAATTCAATATACTATGATTAAGGAGAAAATAAATTAGGATTTACAAATTGAAGAAAATTACAATAAGATAATTATTATGCTACCACATTGTTGAATCATTACTCTGTTATGGAACAGAAAATAAGGCCATAACCATAAACATTACAAACTATTGAGCTAACATAATAATTTTAATTTATATAAAAATGAAAATCTTAAAAAATTTATACATATATATAATTAGTCCACAACTCATACCTAAAAAATCCATAGAAATACAAAGTAGAGACTTCAAAATGTATCAATTTCTTCCATAAAATAGAAAATTTTAAAAGGAAACATGGTTTCTTATCAGGTTTCATCATCATATCATTTCTATGATCCCATAATTGACCCTATTATCCAATAAATTATGCGAAATTTAAAAAATGGGAAAAGAACACCAATCTTAGTAAATGAATACAGAATAATAAATGAAATCGCTAGTCCATCAATTTTTTAATCTCATAAATACATTTAAATAGTACAATAATTTTCACCCATAAAATAGAAACTTAATAATATAACTAATGAAATCATGATATTCCTAAAAAACCTCATTGAAAATATAAATCATAAATTTAACTTGTTTCATTCATATCAAACATACATTGTATCTTTCACACCTACATTTGGGGAAACCATAATGGCTATATTTGGAATACACATCACAATATCTTTCCTAAATAACTTCTTATAAACCTTTTCATTTAACTCTATCTCATTACCCAATTTACTAGAGACCTATCATGGTCTCAATAAATTTTTTTTTATAATTTAATTAACCTAATAAAAAATTAATTCCCACGAACCATAACATAATCATAACACATTAACAAGCATAATGATAAAATAACATTTCCACATTGCAATCACAATATAAAATTAAATGAAATTGATATAATCAATCCCTTATTAAAATAATTTTTAATACCAAAAAACATGAAATTGTAATATGGTATTTATTTTACCTCCAAAAATAATTAGGCTTCTATTGGAAGCCAAATATCAAATAATTGCCACGGCCGCGGAAATGATGTTGTCACCACAACATTTAAAAAATTCATTTTTTGTTTAGTCAAATTAATAATATAAACTGATTAAATTCAAAACCATTTTAATTAATGTGGTTAGTTATACCCTATATATGATAAGGTGGTGTATATTATCAGAATAAGCCTCAATAAAAGAGGATGGTGTCAAAGTCAATTACCTTGAGCCTGACTCATCACGTACAATAATTATATTCATAAATAATAACTTGGGTTAATTAAAATTTCCTAGGATTATTTTAATATTATATTATTACTTTTATGTCACTTATTACTATGTAATAAAAATTACATAATTATTAATGATCAAATTGGACGTTTTGTTGATACTGGAAGTTGCATCAAAAATGAACTTGTTATGATGTAAGTAGTCTACATGTACATATTTCCATGATCTCCAAAATAATATTAATGACATAATAATAAAATTTATAAATAAATTATAATGTAAAACCAAACCATTTATTTATGGAATGACAAACAAAAAATGTTTTATTCAAGGAGTTGGTAGGTCGTATGTACACAAGAGTGAAATTTTCAATTTTTCATTGATCAATTTTGAAATAATGTTATTATTGTATTATAATTACATAATTATTATAATACTGAAACAATATTATAAATCATATAAATATACTTATATATATCATACATGTTATGTGTTGACTAAATATGATTCAAATCTCTTCATGGAGGTGATAGTTCACATGTACGCACAAACGAAATTATAATTTTTATGTGTATGGAAGGTTAAAAAAATAAATGAAATATTATTCTTCTATAATGATAAATATTTCATCAATATCGTATATAAGCCTTGATATTATAATTAAAACTAGTCATTATAGAAAGTAAAAAAAATCTATATCGATTCATGGGGAGTGTGTACGCAACACAGTCGAACCTAATGTTCATTTCCCATTTGATGAAATTTGGGATGGATTTAGGTGATGATATTTAGATAATAACATATAATCAAATTGAGTATACTTGAGTTACAATTTTATCATCAATGATAGATATTTAAAAAAATTCAAAGAAAAAATACAATAGAAGCACTTAAAAAAGATGCCTATTCTTCAGTTGATCTCATTTGATGCACACCTTAACACCTCTAATAAGGTTGTTGTACATAAACTAAGGTATGAAGATTGTGGTGAGGGATTCTAGGAAGGGTTTTGGGAAGATAATGGTAGAACCAAATGGTTCTTGATATGTGACTGTTAGAGAAGACTGTGTACCATTTTATAAGAGAGGAGAGTGGAACCATTGGAAAACATAAAATATTAAATTAATATTAATTAATTTTATAATAAAAATTAATTCAACATGAGATTTTGAAGATAATATAAGAAAAATTTGAAATCCTCATACCAAATAATTCTTATAGATGCATTGATTTTAATTTGAACAATATATTTTTGTTTACAATTTACCATTATATTTGAATTTTAATTATGGAATGAACATTTTAAATATTAAGAGGCTATAAATTTTACTTTTATAGGGTAAATTGCCAATAATTTGACATTAAATTAACATTTAGACCATTTAATAGTCACTTTTTTATTTGAAATTATTTTTAGAATTTTTATATATTTTAACAAATAATTATATTTATTAAATATCTATTATATCAACAATTACACTATATATTTCATTGAATTTAAATAAAATCCAAACAGAAATATATATTTGAAAAAAATTTATATAATTATAAAATGTCATAATCAATTTTAAAATTCATGGGTAGAATAAATTTTGTCAAATAATTTTTTTTAAATTTATAATATATATTATTTGGTTCATTAATTAATATAATATTTAATTAAAAATAATTTTTTAATAATTTAATTTAATAATTTATACCATATATATTGTAAATAAAATACCATAATTTTCACGAACCGACCTGAGTCGACCCTGAACTAATCAGTGACGCCAGCCCATGAAAAGTTTCAAGAGGCGTTCTTGATCAACCCGGGATAGCCACATGAACTGAGGGAATCATTATAGTAGAAAATTGAATTATTTCACCCAAATGTGATCAAGAAAAAAAATTGTGCAATGAAATGGACAGACCAAAATACATTTACAAAAAAATTAAATAGAACATTTTTTGTTCAAGAAAATAAAATTTCAACTAGACCAACAACTCAACTAAACAAACCTGACAACCAACTAACTCCATGTGACCCCTATGGTCCTTCTCCATCAAAATGATCACACGTCCCCCAGGGCGGTTGAACTCATAATGAAACCAGCACAAGGGAGAAAAATAGAAGAAGACTATAGGCGTGTGTATTAAAACACAGTAGGTCAGCCCGATATTCTATCCCATTGCACATACATTAAAAATGTAACATAGATTTCTTGTTTTATAAACAATATATAATGGTGTGTTTTCCAAATGCGTTCTCATTATACAAAAAATTAATAAACAAAAAAATGCATGTTTTATAAATAAGATTTCTACCAACAATTTTACAAGAGATGCAACTTTAAAATTAAACTAGTTTTAAAGAGGGATTAATTAATGAATGAAAAATTTTAAATAAATCACCCACAGTACTGATTTTTACAATCAAACACTCTGTATGCCGATGGTGATTAAAAAATATCCAATGAGCATAAGATACGTGAACACCCCTAGGAACTAGTTAGTAGTGATCCCGAGTACCTCGTATCTCGGTTAAAGTAACCATAATAAATATCCATTCTCATTCCCAGGAGCCACGAGTATGGAGAATACCCATAACAAGGTTATCCCCTATCATCATCATCATCATAGTGTAGTTAGTGTTGTCATCGTCAAACATGCTACATGAAATATGGGCTAAACCCCATGAGATCACTGGCATACTAGTACACTTCTTCCCTCGTAGATACCCGAGATTCCCTCTTGTGCTCAATCATGATAAATTTATTATCAAATAAAAATTTCACATCAAAATTAAATTCCCAAATAATAAACACACAAAAATCCCACAATCCTTCTTCACATTTATTTCACGAATCAAAAAACCACTACAAAAAATTTTAAATCAATTTCTAGGTGTTTATTGTGGCATTGCACATAAAACTCCTTCAAAAAACTCTTTTAATTATAAAATATAACAAAAACATACCCAACCAAATTTGTAAGACCTAAAAATATTTAATAAAATCATTTGATGGACCATAAAACAATCCCAATTGACACAAAATGGTATATACATATAAAACACTAAATCTTTATTTTTAGGAAAGGCCAAACGAGCCATTAAACTTTTTATCAAAAATAAAATTTGAGAAAGTTATGCATTTAATTTTTATTAAGGTGGTTTAAAAAAAATATTTACAGAAGAAAACCACATTCATAAATCCCTTAAAACACTTAGGTTACATATTCCAAACACAACCATTTTAATAAGGATGGTAAACGTGCCATTTTCTTGCAAACTGGTCCAAAACATGTTATGAACCGTAACTGATTTATTTAAAAATCCAAACCCAAATTTGAAAGCCATAAAATGATCCAAAGATTATTTTTTAAAATGCTTCAAATGTATTTATAAATCCAATAAATCATTTAAAATTTCACTAGACACGGAAAAGCCTAACAGAAAATTTACTGAACACATGGCACACACACTTTACCAAAACAACTTATTTTACAAACATAAGAAGGAAAATAATTCAATTTTCATGCTATAAATTTATTCAAGATAATAAAAAATATTGAAAATACCATAATACAACTGTACACGCTTATGTAATAGTTTATCAAACAAGAGGAGTACACATTTATACCAAAACAACTATATCTTTAACAAAATAAGGAATAAAACATCATTTCCACAAAAAATTTAAAACAAAGGTTTCAAAACTGCAAATATCATATATATAAAATTTTATAAAATCATGAAAATGATGAAACATACATGGTAAAGGTTTGTTCAAGGGTAATCATACCTAAAATATGTGGCGGAAAAGTAATGCCCAATAGAAATCCCCAACTGCAATTCCCGGAACACTAGACCTATGAAGACCCACCCTAAAAAACCAAAACACCATAAAACATTATTCCAAAAAAGTACCATAGGACAATAATAACTAGGGGAGAAGATTAAACTAGATGAAAATTGATCGAGAAGAAAGAGGGGGAAGAAAGGATATGGAATCTCACCTTGGACACAAAGCACTATTCATATTCCCTTATGTTTAAACCCTTAGATGAACATTAATGTTATGGAACTTCTTAGAGATTCCCCTTAGAGCTGGATGAACAATGTAAATTTGATTTGGGTTAAAAAGAGTGAAGGATAAAGGATTTATGAAATCTAATATTTACCTAAGAAAATTTGAATGATTTTAGAACTCATGAGATGTTTCGCCGTAATAATCAGCTAAGATAAGCTCCGAAGAGTTCAAATAAAAACTGGGGTGTGCCTACATATCCTGGGGTCAATTAGGTGGTGTAATAACCAAAAAAAGGTCAAAAACTATATAAAAGAATTTTATTTTTAAAACTATAAATGGGACCATAGGTTGACCCTATACTAAAATATATAACACAACTTCACCATGCTTATTAATTCTTAATGGGTCCAAAAAGATAGTTAGGAATGGATAAGTAAATAGGGTAAAATAAGAAGTTGAATGTGTCGAAAAATTTATCAAATTAAGGATTTATCATTGAAAAAAATATGTCTTTAAAATTGAAAATGGGCTCATAGTTTGGCCCAAATCATGAGGTATCCACCCTTTCTAAAAAAACTCCCAAAAAAGAAGTGAGGCACCCAAAGATGGATGATTAGATATATATGACACTTCAAAACACAACATTAATATCACCCAAGACCGAGGAAAAGGATCCGGATTTCCATTGAACTGGATCAATACAAAGACATGAAAAACTAGGTGTGCTTATTCTCCCCACCATTAAAGCTTTACACCCCCAGAAAGATAAATCACACTTCTACCTGAAAGATCAACACCTAATTATTCATTATCAATTTTATCCAGACACTCATGTCATAAAAAAAACATTCATAACTAATGGAACTTAAGCCTCTTGCCCCAAACAAACCACCAACTCACAACCACTTCTTGTGAATCAACTTATGTGTCAAGTCACAAACCATATAACCAAATAATGAACCAGATTTTTGGTCCTTATCCCAATGAAATAAATGATCACCCAAACCTAATAGACCTCATAAAAACCAAATATTCTAGGGGACTCCATAATAGACTCCCATCCATTAAGTAACAAGTAGCACAAGACAAATTCATGGGATGAAAATATATGGGACCCATGGTGGGTCTCCCCACTATTAGAAACCAACTAGCAACGAACAAAAAAATAATTCAACCTAATCTATAATTGGGCGTCACTCACACAAGACCAAAAACATTCAATGACAACATCCTACAAACCAATGTTGAGAGGAACAAAATCTGAACATTTAAGATACCCATTATCGAACAGAGGCTACACGAACTGGTCCAACACTCTCATCACGGATCCAAACCCCCACCAATTAGGGAGGGAAGGGAAGGAGACCCAATCATTGGGCCATTGGAACCACAAATGATAAAAAGGGATGACCTCTCTAAAATGGTAGAGGTATGATCATAGAAATACTACCCTCAATCCTAGGACTCTTGACTACACGCCAACATCACTCTGAAACCAATGGGTGGAGATTTGAGAGATGAAGCATCTCTAGAAAAACATACATTATTTGATAATACTAAAACAACCCTTTAACATTACATTTTTGATATTTCTGTGTCCAGATTGCTGCATTATAGATATATAACATCTCAGTTACATCAATGTGTGGAATTACCTAACTCCCCGCAAATTAGGAATCTCTTTATTTCACCCATAGCGGAGCTCCTATATGTGATCTGGTGTGGCAGAATTGATATTATTTATCCCAATAACACTTTTAAGGTTAATGCAGGTAAAATGAGAAATATCATTTCTATTTTAGAGTCCACTCTGATTCAGAATGATCATTGCAACAACTCGGTTAGAGATCTTGGGATTCTCAGAAGCATTAGTGTAGATGGAAGGTACCCTCGACCTAAATACTCCATAAAAGTATTTTGGCATGCTCCACCTCTAGGATGGATTAAAATTAATTTTGATGGGTCATGTAAAGGCATCCCATGTACCGCAGGATTTGGTTCCATCATCAAAAACCATCTGGACCAGGTTCTATGTTGTTTCTATAAATCATGCGGCTTCGCCTCTTCCCTAGAAGCTAAGATGATGAGTGTGATTCACGCTACTCATTTTGCCAAGCTGCATACCTGGAACATAATCTGGATCGAGAGATACTCAATAACAATTTTCTAGGCCATCTGGAATGGAATCGTTCACCTAGTATGGACTATCACCCCCACCAGATGCATTGTTTCCACTCTCTATCGAATCTCAACTTCATTGACATCCATACATACCAAGAAGAAAACAAGCTCGCTGATGGACTTTCCAACATGGGAGTTAGTCAAAAGGTCTCCTATTGGGATGAGATTCTTCATGAGTTATTCCCTATTTATGTAAAAGATTTTTAAAAAAAGTCTCTATTTTAGACTCATGTAATCCTCACTTGTTCTTTCCTTTATAATAAATTTTGTGTTTTTGTTTTGACCAGAACACCACCTAAAAAAACAGATCAAGAGACACCATGAAAATATCTTCCTCAAAAACACATTTTTACCAAAACAAGAACATGAAGATACACAACACTATTTTTTCTCACTCTAAAAAAAAGAGAATAATGAACAAGGAACACAAAAACTCCCACTAAACATCACTAATCACAACTAAAACATCTGAGAGATTCCCTAGAAAGGGAAGACACTTTAAATCGAGCCCAAAAATATCTCTATTTCATCAAATGGGATCAGGTATCATTCTAAGATGTGTATATAGCATTTGAAACAAATCCTAATGTTTATAAACTAGAAATATTACCAGTAGAGAACCATCCATGGACATGTCACAACATCTAACTCATTTTTAGAAACCCACTAAACATTACCCCAAAATCGATCCACCAATAACATCCCATCTCAAGATGGAACAAGAGTGTGACCTCTAGATCATAAGGAAGCATACTGAATAGACACCATTTATAAGAAATTGGATAAACCATCCATATAATCATCAGTTCAAAATAAACACCACAATTTTTCATCTCAAAAAACATTTGAAAAAAACTAACCTTGTGGATTTTCACACTCACCACGGGTGTTTCATCAGTTCTCACTCACATGAACATTTATGTGCCACCTCGGGAAATCGAATACAATGCCATTTTGTCCATTCATCCATATATCCACAAAACTGTGCATGTGATATCCTATGAAAACACCTAATGTAGAATAAAAAAAATCATTACAAAACAAACCAATTACCGTCCAAATCAACATTCAACAACAAATAAAAAACCATTTTCAGATTTCAAAAGACAATATATGCTTTATCATCAAACATTGGATTAAAAAACAATATATTTCATTTTAAAAAACTTCTAAAAATAACCATTTTATTTTAAATAGACTTTTATCATTTAAGAAAATTTCAGCATGGTCTCTTTTTATTATCTAACAACCAAAAATGCCAATACCCCTTTCCATAAAAACAGCAGTAGCTCAAAACCAAATTTTCATAACCAATTATTCATAGTCAAACACTTTTCAACAGCCCAAAAAACAACATTTAAAAAAAATCAGAATTAAATTAAAATTATTTTTACTTTCAATCCATTTATTTCAATAAACCACATGTTTGGATTAGGGAAAATCCAATCCCGTTAGATCATTTCCACTTCCTCCCAAAAATTTGTTTAAAAAACACAACCTTAAACAAACCATTGTTATATTTTATTTTTGAAAAACACATTTCAACTTTTATAAATCCAATCTTTCCTTTAAAACTAATTTTCATAATTCTCACATATGTATTTTCAAAACAAAAATTTGAATTCAATAAAGGTCCACGAAACCCACAAAATGGAACTAGTGTCAGTTGGTGACTTTACCATAGGATTGGCAGACATATTTCATACACAACACCAACACAAAAGGGATTTATTATGACCTTGACCTAGATCCACATCTCTTTCTAGGCCCTACGAGCTCATGGATTCGATTAGTCAAACTCCCCTTCTCTTATCCCAACAAAACATAATCAACAAGGACATAAGAAACTAGTAAAACTAGACTTCCCATGGAAACATGTGGATCCGAACAAGAAAGGGTTTGTGGAGCTCTTCCCACACATACCCCTCATGTTCCAAAAATCCTATTCCATATACCACGAAATCCCCCAAATTACAAGGGTGATATAAAAAGTAAGGTATTCTAAAATCCGACCTCCTTTGATACCATTTCGTCATGAACCAGCCTGAGTGGACCTTGAACCGGTCACCCAGGCCAACCCACAACATGTCTCGAAAGGCATTCCTGATCCTCCCTGGATGGTGACAAGAACAGAGGGCTTAATAGAGTACAAAAGAGAATGATTTCACACAAAAATAAAAAATAAAAAAACTGCAGAAATAAAATGACAACCCAAAATACATTTACATAAAAATTGAACTGAACATTTTTTATACAAGGAATTGAAATTACAACTAATCCAACTACAAAACTGACAAACATGATAACCAACTAACTCCATGTGACCCCACTGGCCACTCTCCAACAACATGATCACATGTTACTTGAGGTGATTTAACTCAAGCTGAAGGCTGCACAATGGCTAAAAATAGAGGAAAAATATATCCCTGAGTATTAAAAATTAGTAGGTTGGCCTGATATCATATTCCCAATGCACATACATTAAAATAACAAAAACATCAATTTCAAGTTTTAAATACAATATATAATTGTATGTTTTCCAAACGTGGTGTCATTATATAAAAAATTACCAGACAAAAACATGCATGTTTTAGAAGAAGAATGCTAGTAACAATTTTCAAAGACGTGATACCTAAAAATGAAACTAGTTTTCAAGAGGGATACTTTAAAGAATGTAAAATTATAAATAAATCACCCATAATACTGAATTTAACAAAAAAACACACCATATTATGATGTTTATTAAAATATAACAATTGAGCACAAGTCACGGGAACTCCCCTAGGCACTAGTTAGTAGTGAGCCCGAGGTACCTCATATCTTGGTGAATGTAACCATAATTAATATCTATTCCAATGCACACCTGCATCTATTAGGGAGCATACCCATAAAATAGTTTCCCCCTAACATCATCATCATCATAGTTTAGTCAGTTTCGTAATCGTCAAACCTGATATGTGAAACAGGGGCCAAACCCCACGAGATCACGAGCATACTAGTAAATGTCCTCCCACCTAGATAAAAATGATTCCATTTATTTCTTAATCATGTTACACATATTATCAAATACAAATTTAACATCGCATTTCCACTACCAAACCATAAACACACAAACATACCACAAACATGCTTCCCATTTATTTTAGTAATCAATAAACCACTACATTTTTTTTGTAATTCAATACCACAGAGTTTATTGAGTATTTGCACATAAAACACATTAAAAAACACTATTTTATGTATAATCATACAAAAAAACCATACCCAACCATATTTGGAAGTCATAAAAACATTTAATAAAATAATTTCAAGGACTATAAAATAAAAAAATTGACACAACATGGTATATACATGTAAAACACTCAATCATCATTTTTAGGAATGGCCATACAAACCTTTAAACATTTTCTCATAACTAACTTTTTACAATGTGAAGAATTTAAGTTTTATTTAATAGGTGTGTAAACACCATTTAAAACTACAAACCACATTGATAAATCCCTTAAAACACTCCGGTTACATATTCCAAACATAACCATTTTCATAAGAATGTGAAATGGGCCATTTTCCGGCATCCCGGGAAAAAACATCTGGTAAATCATAACCCATTTATTTGTAAAACCAAATCCAAATGGGAAATACATCAAAGGATCCCAATATAATTTTTTTCATTATTCAAATTTATTTATAAATCCAAAATAATAATTTTAAATTTCACTAGACACATAAAATCAAACTGTGTAATTTACTGAACAAATGGGATGCACTGTTTAACAAAACTACGTATTTAAAGCACTTTAAAAGGGATAAAATGCTAATATCATGCCATAAATTTTTTAAATCTACTGAAAGTTTTTTAAATACCATAAAACAATTGAAAAATCTCATGGAATAATTTATTAAATAAGAGGAGTACATATTTATACCAAAACAACTATATTTTTATCCAAATAAGGCATAACACATCTTTTGAAACTAATAAATTAAATCCAAGGTTTAAAATCAGCACATATCATATAATTAAGGTTATAATAGCCTGATAATGATGAAACTAAAATGGTAATGGATTTTTCAAGGGGTACCATTCCTCAAATCTATGGCGGAAAGGAAACACACACTCGATATCACCCGCTGTTTTTTCCAACACTCTAGTCCCAAGAAGACCCAATGTAAACAAACCAAACCCCCATAAAAAAAATTCCAAAACAGTACCATAGGTCGAGACTGACCATGGGAGATGATTAAACCAAATGAAAATTGAAGGAGAAGTATGAGGGAGAAGATAATAAAGGGAATATCACCTTGGAATCTAAAGGACTCTTCAAACTCACATAGATCTGCACCCAAAAATGAAATGTATTATCATGTAACTTCATGTATATTCCCATTAGTTACGGATGAACCAGGTAAATTTTATTTGGCGTAAAAAGGGATATGTATAAAGGATTTATGAATGATACAATTTACCTTAGAAAATCCGGATGATTTAATAAATCTTGGAATGTTTTGTCCTTATACACAGCTACGATGCACTGTAAAGAGTTCAAATAAAAAACGAGAGTTCCCCTAGGTGTTGTGGGCTCGAGTGGGAGGTGCAGTTACCGAAAAAAGTAAAAAAATAAAAATGATATAAATGAAACAATTTATTTTTAAAAAAAATGTAAATATGCCAATGGGCTGGCCCAATACCTGAATATATAACCCAAATTCACCTTGATTATTAATTATTAAAGGGTCCAAATGGATATGTAATCTTGAATTTGTTAGGGGAGGAAAAATAAGAAATATAATGGGTCAAAAATGTAAAAAAATTATGTATTAATAAAAGAAACAAAATATGCTTTTAAAACTGGAAATGGGATCATGATTTGTCCCAAACCATTAAGTAACCACCCTTTCTACAGAAACTCCCAAAAAATAATTGAGACACCCAAATATGTATGATTAGATATTGATGATACGTCAAAACTCAAAATTAATATCACTTAAGACCTAGAAAAATGATTAGGATTTCCAAATAAACTGGATCATAACAAAAACATGAAAAACCGGGTGTGACAATGATGTAGGTAATCTATAATGCTTACTAATTACTATTTGTAGAAAAATATATCAATTATATTACCCTATATTAAAACAATTTTATTAAGAAGATACATTATTAATACATTTATTCCATTACATTAAATTAAATACCATAAATGTCATAATCACACCCAAGTTGCATCCAAAGGCCACCATTTCCATCAAAGGATTTTCATGGTCATGTATAACTCGTCCAATAAGATTAGGAAAATTTATGGGTAGTTATATATTATTATAATATTATTTTGACCTTTAATTACATAATTTATCATTAACTGAGGTAAATAAAATACTAAAGTTAATATTCACCAAAAATTACCTTGATCCTATTAGTTCGTATTTTTAATAATTATTACAATCATTATTATATGTATTTGAAAATTTAATTCAAAAAAGATAATGACAATAATTAAGTGTTAATATCATTGAAATATTAAGGAGACGAGTCATTAAGAAAGTTAAAATCATCAAAATATTGACTTGTGATTATATCCAATTTAAATGTTAAATTACATCCAATGTCTATTGGTGGTATGAATCCTAAAAACATATTCAAATTATACATTAAAACCATATAAATGGATAATATAGTGACATTATTAAATTAGAAGAAAATATTGTTTCAAATTAAAATGTATTATTTTTTTAAAATTCATTAAAAAAATAATTTTATCCAAAAAATCTCTAAAATTCACCTAATGTAAATGTTGATATCATACCTCTAAATAAAAATAAAATTTTGTAAAATAAAACACGTAATATTGAAAAATAATAAGATTTAAAACTGTTTCACTATCAAAAGGGGGTAAAACATACATTTAAAACTATTACAATGTTTTATGAATAAAATATGATTTCTTCTAATTTTAGGCCACTAAAAGTTATTTGAAGAAAGTAAAAACATTTAATATTCATGTATAAATATAATATATATAGTTATTGATCATTACCACCAATAAACTAGATAAGCATTAGCTAAAATTTAAAATAATAATATTAATAATTTATAATTTTTTGATATATCTCCGAATTGTGTGGAACATAATATTTCAATGAAACCCATTTGTAGCGTGTCGGGTACGCTTCAGACAAAGAATCCTTTTTAATGTAAAGTTAATATATAATTAATAAATATTAATATATATGAATATTTATTATTTTATAATTTCCAAAGATTTTACATCCTTCTCCTCTTTTAGAAATTATGTGCCCTGATATTTATATTTGTTCTTTGTATGTAAGGTTTGAGTTTTCAAATTTACTTCATTGAAATACCACATTAAAAAAATTAGATTAAAAAACAATTCTCTATTACAGAATGGTTGTGATGTATAATAGACTCCATAGATTACACATAATAGGATATCATGTTGGAAAACAATGATATTGAAGAAAAACTATCCATCATGTTCTGATAGAGAGTGATAAAAACATGATTTGGAGAAATCTAACCACCAGAATACCAAAAACATGTGTTTCGTTTAATCATAATTGATTTCATATTTGGAAAATTAAAAGGATATACTTTTTGTTCAAATATAATTTTTATCGAGTTGTGTAATTGTTTTACAATATAGAATATTTTTATATGGAAATGTACTTACTTGAAAATTAGAGTATCATCGACTAATCAAATGCCACAACATAACCATATTTTTATCTAAACGTGGTGTATTCATGTTGTAATCTTCACACATGAAACACTAGAATAATCTTCCAGAGCGTATCATAATCCATGAATGATTAAATATAATATTTTATATTTAATTAAACATTAACCAAAACCAATATGAATTGGATAAGATAAAACAATTCTATAAATATAATAAAACATTAAATGATATAAAACTACATTTTATCTCAAAAATGTCAACTATAATTCCAACAGGTTCAATATACTCCAAGGAACAGATAAATGTTCTTAAAATTCTTATAAATTAGTATAACTATGATTAAATAAAAAAACCAGAATTATTTAATCAAATAATCATCCAATATAAGTTGTAATATTAAACTACAAATATCTTCAACCACTCTTAATTTCTCATACCAAAAATATAATTTCCAAATTAACATATTCTCCTAGATAACATAATTTTTTACATAACAAACATGAATCCCTATAAGTCCAAAATATATACCTATATTCTAACAAAATAAAATTCAACCATTACTCCTCAAATTAAATCCCATCATTTTCAATTATCCTTATGCACATTGGGTTCTCAAAAAGGGAACTTCGTCCAAAATGAAATTTATCACTTATTCCCCATATCATTTTCTTATGCCAATGATATCAATTTGATAAAAAAATTTAACAAAAATAAAATTGTTATTATCCCATCAACTCATTTAACTAAAAATAAAATGACATACTAACAAAGGTCTTACCGTATGCTAGTGGTAGGTGATAACGCCTTGTTCCACTACAGTTGTGGGGTTTATTTCCACAACCTTATCCTACGTGATGGGTTTTCACCATTCCCGTTGGATTTCATTTCCTAAAATTATATAATTTTATAACATTCCCAAAATGAGATAAATTTCATAAAAATAACCATAACATGTTTAATCCATAAATTTTAACTCATATATTTCTTTTTAAAACCAAAAATGTAAAAACCAATAACTATATCAAAATTAATATTCATATAAACTGTAATAATGATAAAATCCTATGCAATTATGTCTACATATGAAAAGATAATTATTCATCAAATACAATTTTCACATAACAAACATCATGGTTACATATTAAAGAAAATAAATTCCACCAAGTAACCACATCATCAAAAGATCATTAAAAATATTAAAATTTTAATCACCGTATAGTCTACTATAACTAATTTTCCATTTAAAGTATACTTTAAAATAATTTAGTGTTCTTCATGATCCTGTTCCAGTGAATTTCCATATTATATATTAATACTTCTTTCCTAAAACATCATGAATCATTTCCAATGATTCAATATTGTAAAAACACGAGACATGAAATAAATCATACCTTTCAATGTTCATTTTCAGTTTACTAATATTTAATTAAAATGACATTGGGTATTTATAAATATATATTTGTACGGTCCTCTAAATCCTATTCAAAATCCTTCTCTGTTTGACATTGATTTTTAAAATTTCTATACTCCCCACATTTAAAACAGTCATTTGAAAAATTAGAAATTACTTTTTTCCCTTTCCTATTGTCCACTGAATGAATATTTTTTCCTTGGCTAGTTATTTATTTATAATCTTAATTACCACATATATAACAACTTCTTGTCGAATTAAAACATTTTCCCAAGGGACTCATTAATCATGATCAACATATATTTCATTCAATATAAATAACATTAAGAATATTACTGTAACTTTCATAGGGGTTAATTTCCCTCATATATGGTGAATTAGAATACTCTCCAAGTTTCTAGTGGTTAATAAAGACTCATAATAGATGGTTTACAATAACCATGAGAATTCTCATTTTATCTCTTATATCATTCAGATTATTATTCACAGAATCTCTAAAATATTGATCACGTCCATTATTACTTTGGTGCCTGTGAGATCCATCTATTTACTAAAACCAAAAATGATAGTGTGACTATAAAAATGAATTTATTATATTTTAACTAATGATGATGATCTACACTAATATATACATATTTTTTTTATCTCAGACTCATTAAAATTATCTAAAATAAATATGAATCATTTTTTATTCTAACCATTTTACATTTATAAAACATTTAACAAATTCTTAAATATCACCCTAACCTCATAAGTAATCTAAATCGACCTCTAATACCAACTATATAACCCCGAAAATATACATTATATAACAATGAGTTAATTTAATAATTTTACATTATATCAAATTTAGGATCATTTCACTTTTAAAGATCTAGAGATTTTTTCCGTAACCCATACATAAAAATCCAATCAAATTAAATGTGGACACTTCCATTACTATCCATTTCTTCTATTAAAAATGTACTATTAAATTAAAATATAGTTCTTTTATTGTTTAATTATCAAAAAATTTCCATAATCCCATCCTTTACTCCATTCTACATCAAATACTAAAAAATTATTCAATAACATTGTTTGAGAAAAAAGAACTCTGTATGAGAATATGAAATAAGGGATGGAACCGTTAGACCATGTATATTTTAAATTCTTGAAATAATTTCCACAAAATCATTATTTTCATCCCTAAATACAATCTCTTTAACATACCTCATGAAATCATAAGATTAATGATTGAAATCATATAGATAATAAATCATAATGGTAACATATTTAATCCATATCATACATAAATTATAGCTTACACAACTACATAGGGGTAACCATCATAGAAATGATTAGAAAACCCATCACAATATATTCCCTAAATATCTAATGATTAAAAATATCATATAACTCCATCCCATTACCCAATGAATTTTTTAGATTTCATGGGTTCACACACACGTTTTTTCATCAAACCACCAAAATACAAATGTGATTACCATGGGCCATGAAATAATCATAACACATAAAAAAGAATAAAGAAAAAATGAAATTTCACATAGTAATCACAAGATATAATTTAAATATATTTATATAATATTTATATTTTCAAAAAATATTTAATACCATAATAAATGATAATGGATGATAGTGTTTACTTTCTTTTTAAAAACATTAATTCATATAGATAAATTCAAATATCAAATAATGGTCACACCAATAAAAAGCTGATTTACACCACATTTTTTAAAAAAAGACATTCCTTTATTAATTTAATAAAGTTATTCATATAAAAAGAATCCATTTAAAAAAAATTCAATGAAATTAAATTTAAAATTGATTAATTATACACTTTAAAAAATAAGGTGGTGATTATTATTGAAATATACATCAACGAATGAAGATTGAGATAATGTCAATTTCCTTGAGTGTAACTAAACAATTACAATCGTTATATTCTTAAATTTTAAAATATTATTTATTCATATTCTATTGAGAAACTTTTTTAGGTTGATTATTCATTTTATACCACGGATTAAAATTATATAAAAAATTAAAAATTATTTAAGTTCATATTGGATGTTTTGTTGATATTTGATACTTGAGTTGAAATTGAACTTTTTAAGATGTAAATATTACATATGATCAAAATACTTTAATCTACAGAATTATATTAATTAAAATATAACATATTATTTACGTAAATTATACTATTAAATAAATATATATTTTTATTCTATGTAAAATGAACAATGTAATATTAATAGATATGGTCGGAAGTATGTCCGCATGAGCAACATTTTACATTTTTCATTGATAATAATGGAAATATGGAAATTCATATTTAATCTTTGAAAATGATTAAAATATTATTTACATAATATATATAATTTAAATATTGTTTTTATATCAAACAAATGATGTGGTGAAGAAAAGAGATACACATCGCTTCATGAATGTGATAGTTCACATCCATGAATGACGTTATAATTTTTTCGTGTATTAAAATTAAGAACATAATTGAATTTTTATTTAATTGAAATGATAAATACATCATGAATATAATTTATAAACATTGATATAATCATTATAACATTCCTTTATATATGGTAATAAGAAAACAATATCGGTTCGTGAGGCGGTATTCTGTCAGGTGTATGAATGAAATGTTCATTTCCCATTTTATATAATTAGAGATGGACAAAAGTTATAATATTAACAAAATAACATCTATTTCTATTTATCATACTAAATTTATCAATTCATAATGGATTAGTAACAGTTAATATAAATGGAATAAGAAATAAAATATAATCACTTAAAAAATAACACCTCTTCTTCAGTTGATCACAATTTAAGAACACCTTAACACATATAAGTAGTGTGTTATTTTTAAAATAAGGTTCAAGAATGTGAAGATCGTTTCTATGTAAGATTTTGGGGAGATGTTTTCCCAAATAAACTGTTTATAAAGTGTGAGTATTAATGTATAGTGGGTACCTTTTTATATGATATTGAAGGGGAGCCCTTGTAAATAATTAAAATATAATCTTAATATAAATTAATTTTTTAATCCCAATGAATCCACCATGAGATATGTCTACAATAAGATTATGATAGTTGAAAATCCTCTCATACAGTACTTTTTAGATATGTATTATTTTAATTTTAAACATTATCTATTAATTTAACCCTTAATTGTTATCTTTTAATTTTAATTGTGGTAACAATGATTTAAATATTAATTTGTTTTAAATATTACTTGTATGGGGTTAGTTTCACATAATTGGACATTTAATGATTATTTAACCCTTATAATAATAACTTTTTTATTTATAACTATTTTTATTTTTTTGCAAAAAAATAAATAAAATATTATATATATTAATTATCAATTATGTAAATTTTTACACAATTCATTTTAGCGAATTTACGTAAAAAAAATTCGGTGATAACATAAAAACAATCCTTGAATAAACATAAAAATTGTAACTATAACCTATAAATTTTTTTCGGCTCAGAAATTGTGTAAATAAATTTTATTTTAATATTTATAATATCATTTATTTGATTAATTAAATAATAAATGTATTATTACATCATCATTATGTCATAAATAAATTTAATTATTTTTTCCTAAAATTGGTATATAAATTAAAACGATTAATTTTATAGTTTTAGATATGTAATGAATGTTTATATTCTACGAGATCACTTATATAGCCCCATATTAAAATTGTTTTAGTGAGAAGTTACATGGTTGTGAAATTTTTTCCATTACATTAAATTATATGTTGTGAATGTATAATAACACCCTAAGTGGCTTCCAAAGGCCACCATTTCATCCCAATGATTATCCTAATTGTCCATAACTACTCCAATAAGATTTGGGTATGTTTTAGTGTAGTTTTATTTAATTATAATATTATTTTTTCCTTTAATTACCTGAATTACCTATAATAGTGTTAAATTAAATACAAATGTTAATATTCACCAAAATTTTTTTTGATCATATTAGATACATTTTCTCATACTTATTAAAGCCATGTATGTCCATTTTTTAATATCAAATTCAAAATAAATGAGAAAAATTTATTTAATATTAATCTTAATGATGGGTTCAAAAAACGATCTTTTAGAATGTAAAAACCAACAAATTGTTATTCTGTGTATATATCAAATTTATAATGTGAAAGTATTTCCAAGGCCCAATATTGAATTAAATGTTATAAAAATCTTTAAATTATACCATAAAAATCTAAAAAGTATAATATAACAATGAAATTTAATCATATGAAAAGGTATTTTTGAAAGAAAATGCTATTTTTATCCACTGTTCATTAAAAAAATGTTTTTATTACAATAATACCAATATTTAAACAAAAATTAGTTATATTTCCCTATTATAAATAAGAATTTTTTTCAAATAAATCATATAAAAGTGTCAAAATATTTATTTAAAAAGGGTTCTCAATCCAATGGTTGTAAAAAACCTTTTTAAAATATCAGAGTGTTTTATGCTTAAAATTCGATCGATTCACATTTTAAGCTAATAATATTGTTTTTGGAAAAAGAAAAAAAAAATTAATTAACGTGTGTAAACATAATATAGGTAGTTCTTTTTCATTCCTTCAAATAAAATTTCTAGGCATTGACTATGATTTAAAATAAAAATATTAATAATGTATTATTTTGCAGAATGTCATAGTCTTGTGAGAGACAACAGATTTCAGAAAAATAGATTATTCAGTGTTTAGTATGCTATCATAAAATTAATCCATTTTAATTAAAAACTAACATCTACTTCATAAATAATAATATTTATGAAAATTTAAAATTATATAATTACCTAGGATGTTACATTGAAGATATGATATTTTGTTTCATGATGAAACCATAATTTCTTATATGTTATACAAATACAAAATAAGATATTAAAAATAATGTCATTTAAAATTTTATGTGAAGTGTTTTTCCAACATATTAGAGATGGTGTATTATATATAAAGGAATGGGTATTTCGGAGTTAAAATACACAATAAATTTTTATTACCAATGGTATTTATTTATTCATATTTGTATTTTACATTATGAATATTCTATGTATACTAATGTAGGCATTTTCCTGCTGACGTGTCACCAAAAGAATCTTCCACGACGCTCCTCCTTATTTCACTCCCTTTCTTCCCTCCATTCACAACACCTCATGCCCACGATTTTCATTCCTGTGGACTAGGGTTTCTGACTACCTCCCATCAAGCTACCACTTTTCATTATCTCTGTCTCCACCCGTGTCTCTGCGCGCATCTCCGCCCGCATCTTCGCCTGTGCCTCCACCTGCGTCTCCGCCACTCTGTGTATCATCGTCTATGTCTCCCTCTCGGTGTGCGTCTCTGGCACTCAGCATCCTGTCATCTATATCTGTTCACAGAAATCTAGAACATTTACTCCAGAAATCCTTCACATCACCACAGCTCTATATCTGCATTCATCTTCACATCCTCTATCTATCATCACCTTGGATTTACTGCTAAATACCTACTCTATTCCGATATCTTCTCCACTTTCAAACACCGAATAAGACCCGCGACAACCACTTCCCAAACCCCTTAAAACAACACCAACAACATATTCAAAAATCCTACAGATCTACATCTCTTCAATAGGTATGGTCTCCCAATCCCGTCAAAACTTTTTCCCTTCGACTTCATTTTGTTCCCAGATCTATTTGTGACAGCTTCATTGAAGATATACCTTAGTCTTTCATGCATTCAACAACCACTATTATTTTTTTCCCTTTAGGTAACTCATCAATTCTTCTACATTAGATATTATCTACTAAAAACTAACAACATCACTTTGTTTTCTATTTTGTTATTCTAAACTATTTTTATTTACCCATGATTTGATTACAATCTATGTAATAATCTTAAGTTTTCATGCTTGGAGCTGAAAATTTATAGATTGTTGGTTTTTTACTATTATGTGAGACTTATTGTAATCAAATTTTTATTCAACATCCACTCATGAATCTGTTTTAGACTGTGGAATGTGCAATCAATCTATGTAATAATCTATCTATTTCATGTTTGGAATCATAATAATTGCTTTTTGTTTGTTTTGTGACACTTAATATGTCTATATTTATTGATCCCTATGTAATAATAGCTTTAACTATGTAATTTATAATCATTTTTATTTGGTAGAGGATTTCATTACCTTGATACCTTTGGGAAACATTTTTTCATTATTCTCAATAAAATCGCACCATTTTACTGATTACTGTAAGATTGTTGATTCAAAGGACATCCAGTTGCTCATATGTGATAACAGAACCAGAATGTTCAAGGTATAAAATAATATGTGAGTACATTGACATGTTAACATAGTGCTCAAATCTTAACTGGAAAAGTTATCATTTACATTATCCTATATAATAATTTTTAATTGTTATCAAATTTTTATTCAACATCCACTAATGGATCCGTTTTAGACTATGGATTGTGTAATCAATCTATGTAATAATCTAACTGTTTCATTTTTGGAATCATAACAATTTATTTTTTTGTTTTGAGACAGTGAATATGTCTATGTTTATTCTACCCTATGTAATAATAGCTTTAACTGCATAATTTATAATAATTTTTATGTGGGAGAGTATTTTTTTACCTTGATACATTTGGGAAACATTTTTTCATTATTCGAAATAAAATCGTTCAATTTTTCAGATTTCTGTAAGATTTGTGAATCAAAGGACATCCAGTTTCTCATATATGATAACAAAACCGGAATGGTTAAGGAATGAAATAAGATGTGACTACACTGACATGTTAATAGAGTGCTAAAATCTTAACAGGAAAAGTTATCATTTACATTATCCTGTATAATTATTTTTTAGGCACTGTTTGATAACACTTATTTTTAATAAATTTTCATTGTCCAATTCATCTATATTTTCTTTAACCCCTTTCACCTATCCTCTAATATGTGTATAATCTATTTCAATTTTTGTAACCATTTTTCTGATATCATGTATTCATTGACATACTAGGGATTATATTTCATTTTGTTAACTAGTATTTATTCACTAATTGATTATACGATGCATTGTCTACCAAATGAAATATTATTCTTGATGTTTAATTTTATTCTACATGGCATGATTATTGAAAATGGCAATGAATGTCTTTACATGTCTACATTGATTCAGGTTTCTTTATCACCATCTCATGCTTTACAATGTAATGGTATCATTGATTCAATGTAATTGAATCTCACTATTATTTCTATTTCCATTTTCTTATTGTTTTATTTATTCTTTTGTTATTTGACATCATTATTTGATTGATACATTATTTTTCTACATCTTCCAAAAAAATCAGTGTTTCATTTAATATTTGATATGTATATTTCTATCAATTGGTGTCTGATTTATTTGATTGTGGTTCTATTTAAAATAGGGATATTATTTGGTCAGATTCATCAAGTTGTAGATGAAATCAAGCCTACACAATCATCTCAGAATCCGAACATCTGTCTGTCCCCAATGACATTTTCGGAAATTATGAAGGTATTTGGTATGTAAAATATATTAATATGTTTGAATTCAAAAACAATGATTGTTTTTATATTTCATTAAAAAGTATAGGGGTTTCCCTATTTGTTTAAAATGACACATGATCTGTTTTAGAACGGATACCGGTACATTCAAGGTTAGTTTCACAGCATATAATGGTGCATTCAAGAACTTTTTCTATAATATGTTTTCTTTCTACAATATTTTTTATAAAAATTTTATAATATTAGTGTATATTGATTTTTGTTGGTCATTTAAATAAATTTTTAGGATTTTTATTACCTTATCTATGAATTTTTATTATACCTTCTTAGATGGTTTTTTGAAACCCTAGGATTTTTCGTATTCTACTCCAATAGTCACCCAACAACTAGAACACTCTCCATGTGTATTTTATTCACCTCACAAAATATATATTCTTTCGGATGTTAATTATTATCTTCTTTGATAAGTATTTACTAAATATGGGTTGGTAGTTAATTTAAGTGGTATTTATGTGTTAGAAATTAACACTAATGAGGGGTTTTATTTATAACAATGTTAGAGCATTGGAGAAATGAATAAATATTTTCTATGATAGATGAACAAGTGATATAATAATCACAAATATAGAGCTATGTCAGCCTACCTTTTTTGTTATGTGTTACTATATGTGTTGAATTCAAACATTTTATCGTATGACTATTCCAAAAAAACACATGAATCTTGAAATTTAACAAGAAAACCTGATAAGATCCCTGATAAGCAGCCTCTGATAAAAATGGATCTTAATATAAGTGACAATGTCCTACTTTTCATTTTAATGATTTTTTACAGCAATTACTTCTCTTAAATCATTTTAAAAAAATAAAGCTTCATTATATAAATTTATATTAGAACATTTCTCATTATAATATAATTTAGTCTAGTTGAATATCAATGTTTAACATATCTATCTGTTCATACCAAATTTTAATGCTGAAATATGATAGATTTTAATTCACAGATCAGTAAATAGGGATCTGCAACGTTCGATCTTCCACAATTTTTATACGATTGTTTGTATACTGAGACCCTACAGACCAGTGCTAAGAAAAAGGTCTGTTCTTCTCAATTTATTTAGACTTTTCCCCTTCTCTCTAAGATTAAAAAATTTCAGTTTAATAGTATATTTTCAGACAATATTTTTATACAACACCTATTCCAGTTCAACATTTACAGAATATGCTTCTTATGCTTGTCATTTCTTACATAATAATTTTTTTCTAGGGATGATATTGATTTATTATGACATTTCAAAGCATCCTAAAATTTAGTAATGCTTTAATTAAATCATTAAATATAAATTTTTCCAGTTACATTCATAAAGATTCCCTATTCGGTTCGTTTATTTTTTTAAATGACTTAGACTATATGCATAGTGAAATAACTCAATGCTCTGCTCTAATTTTTTTATTTAAGTCTAATCATAATGAATTTCACTACTGTTATATAATACATCTACATTCAGGAATCAGAAATTATAGATTCACTTCATTCTGTCTACCACCACTACTATACAACTTTCTAACCTCAATGACCTTATAGATCCAGATCACAAAAAAGATGTGTTCTCCCATATCCGATTTTAAGTGTTCCAGTGTTTATGATTTCTATAAAAAATATATTTACCAGTTCACTGCTTGCAAACCAGACAACCATATGAATTCGTTTCACAGATTTCTGAAAATAGAGCCATATTTATGTATTAGACAGCAAATTTTAGTACATGACCATTCATAAACTGATTCAATCATATAATTTCACTTTTTATCAACCATATACTCTTGTGGAATATTATATTTATTGACTTTGGTATTTTCCTTTTCAATGTTACTTAAATTTACCTTAGATTCTATTGTGCATAATTTTATTTCATTGCACACCTTGAAAATTAAATATAACGTTAAAAAATACAAACATGTCTTCTTTGTCAAACTCTAGATATGAAAGGTTACACCAGATGATAGTTATGAAGGAACAACATAAAATTATTTGATTTTTCTTCTTTTTAATATTTATTTTATGTTGTAGAAACAATATATATATTTTAAAAACATATAATTGTTGTATATTTTAGAAGCCTCTTACTTTTGAAGGAAACATTTGTATACAATTGATTTTTTTTCAACTGAATACTTCATTATATTTATTTTTTTAGTTCTGAACTAATTTCCATGTTTGTTTCTATGAAGGTGGTTTGTGTTATTTCAATTACACATTCTCAATTAAATTTATTTTCAAAATTATCATTTTTAGTTTTTGTATTACATTTCTTAAAAATAGGAATTTATTTTTTATTTACTGAATTTTTATATAAGTGGCTCCGGAAGTTGTTCTAGTGGCTTTGGATTAATTACTAATACTGACTCCTCTGGAAAGCATAAAGGTCTCCCATCTACATCTACCACTATTCCTATGAAATAGAGTGGGATGAAAAATAAAGAAATATCAGTAGACCAGTCAGCCTCTGGAGTCTCTTAATGTAGAGTGAGGTCATCATTGAGGATGTTTATCCAACTTCCAGACTAACTAGGTCGGCTGCTGCTCCAGCATGAATAGATAATATCACATTTAATATTTATGATAAGCTTAGTGATACATTAATTTGTGTGTTTGTGGAGTGAGTAATTTTAATGTTGGCGGGACCTTTTCTATTCAGATCCTTAATAGGGAGGATGCGCATATCTGAGTTCAGGTGGAATCTAGAAAATTTAAAGGATACAATTCAAGTCACACCCAATAATATTCAAGGTATTTTATACCAATGAATATATTTTAGGCATAAAAGTTATTAACAAGATGTTTCCTTTTGGCCAAGTTGGAAATGGTGTCGACCTTCTAATGGTGACAATGATGACTACTGATTAGATGACTATACCACTTATAATCAATTGTTGGCCCTTAATGTCTAGGAATGAAATGTACCTGAGAACCAGGTTTGAGGAATCATCATCTTTCCAATGCATAATGTATTAGATTCTATACCAATTAAAACACTTCAATAGAACCCAAATGGCATGCATATTGAATGGGAGCAGAGGCATGATTCCAATTTTTTTTTTTGAATAGTCAATCCTATTGACTGATGACTCTGACCTTAGTGGATCGGTGGAGTAGGTTGTTTCTCTATCGTATTCATCAGTCTTCTTCTTAATTTTGGTGTGATTTAATACTACTAGATCATTTAGTAGTTTTATGTTTGTTGATGTTCTTTCACTGAAGGGAAGAGCTCCACCAAGTACTCTCAGAGGACATAGTTGTTCACTGGATGCTACATTGTCGCATAATGGGAAATCAAACATGATCCATGTGGAATTGGTCTCCCTTGTGTTGTAGTGTCGGTTATTTAGGTTGGTCTCCCTTTTTTGAAGGATGCAGTTTAATTTTAATTTCTCTTTGGGATGTAAAACATTGTTTTTAACCTAAGGAAATATCTCAAATGCATTACCCCAAGACCCCTGATTTTCTCTCTAATATTCAATTTACATTACATTCAGTTTATATGATGTTTGGACCAGTTCTAGAATTTACAGAGTTCATGTGCTTGAATAATTTACCATTTCTACAGTATCCTTCTTCATAATTTGACGGAATTTCATAGTTTCAAATTTCCTTGTAGAAAGAAATTTTTTATTCAATTTTATCTCTACTCATATTATAGTGTACTAATACACTTTATAACAAATTTTCAATTTTCTGATTTTTTAATTTTTGTTTCCAGTAAAACTGATTACCAATTTTCATATTTTTCAATTTTTTTCCTGCAACAGAGGTGGGCTATAATGAGAAGGCAACACTTAGGTGTGGATCTTCACTTAGAATAAACTCACAGATTTAGCACAAATTTAGTTACACGAGTTTCCCTACTTTTTTCTGTTGTATCTTCACACCGTAGAGTAACATATATTTTCCATTGCTATTTCATTTCTTACCATTTGTTTTTCCATTGAAATTATTATGTTTGTACCAACTATTATTTATGTCTCATTTATTTACATTTAACATTACAATTTTCATGTATCATATTTCATTCAAATTTTCTATAATTTAAACTGTGTTTTTTTAATACAACATTATCTAAAACTACAAATATTTCAATATTCTTTATGCAATTTCTCATTTTAACATGGCATTAATTTGTATACATTCTTATATTTTCAATATAAAATCGAATTTAGAAAATAAGAGTACATTTATAATGTCGTGCGTATGCACGGACGGTGTACTAGTTATATATAAATTAAGGTTCAAGGATTATTTGCTTTGAATTCATTAATCACTGAATTTTTTATTTTTATACATAAAAAAAGTCAAAATGAAATAAATTACTTTCTATTCTTTGTCTCTCAAATTAAATTTTTGGATTGTAATATTTTTTCATTGTTTTTAGATGATTGACTTATATTATCAAACTATATTTAGGTCGATCTACCAATTCTATGATATTTTAGGTAATTTTCACATAATTAAAATATGAAAAAAAATTATTATTTAAAAACCACTATTATTACTATTTATCATGTAAAGATGATTTTTTTGAATTTTTCCAAAAATCACCCCTTTAAAAAAGTCACAAGAATTAAAAAATAAGATTTATTTTATCATAAAAATTTATACCATAGTTAAATTTAATTATTATACTAAAAATTATTTTAAATTATAAATTGAATTGAAATACACTTAATAAAAAATATACAAATACTTTCTTTAATTTTAAAATTTGAATATTTATATTTAATAAATATATATATATGGTTAATGTTATTTACATATTATTTTAAATATGTGTAGGTTAGGATACTATTATAATAGTTTCGAAATTATTTCAATTTTTTTATGTTACTATTATTAATTATAGATTCTATTGTTCAAATAGTCACATATATTTTTTACTTCCAATAATTACCACTAAATTTTATTTTTGAAAATTCAATTCAATTATTTTCATGGTTCTATATTCATCATTTTCAAAATTATTATCAAATTAATTATTATTTTTCAATTTTTTATATTTTTCTCATATGTATTTGAATATTCTATGAGATCAAAAAAATAAAAAGATTAATTTAATAATTATTATTTTTAGTTTTCATTTTCCCACATAACAAAATAAAACTATATTAATTATTTTTATTCTCAAAATTAATGTTATAAATTAAAACATCAATTTTTTTGTGTTTTCCTTACTTAGTGCAACTGTTTTATTATTTAATAATATAGAAAATATAAAAAACCAAAATATTCAAAAGAAAAAATATATATAACAGAAAAAGTCTTCATATTATTCCTCATTGTGAAATTTCATCTGGAAGTTTCCACTCAAAACTTAATTTTATAGAAAATGAGGTCAAATGTATTTCATTCCATTATTAGGTCTCCTTATGGCCTATTTATACATACAATTTTTTTAATGTACTATTAAAATATCAATTGTATTGTTTCATAAAAAACAATACCTTTATTAAAATAACATATATAATTTCTCCCAATATTCCTTTATTTCCATTTTGAAATCTCTCATTGGGGCATTAGTTTTTTAAATGATTTATATAGATTATCCATCTGTCTAAGGATTATAAACCATATAATGTTTTATATGATCCAGATTTTCTTATATTGGAACTGTCTTTCTTAATAAACACGTGTCATAAATTTATTAATATGAAAAAAATCTAGAAATATATAAGTAAAAAGTTACAATAATTTTCTATAATTTAGAAAATTTCATTAAAAAATTGAATAATCCTAAAACTTTTCTTTTTGTATTATCATAAAAAAAATATAAATTTAAAATAACATGGATTGGGAAAATATGATCAATATGGATCCTAGGAATAATCTCACTCATGGAAATAATAGTTAAAATGAAAAAATATTATTTTTTAATTTCCATTATTTAAAAAGAAGAATATAACATTGATAGTATTATGTAGACTATTAGATTAATAACCTAGAAAATTTAATAGTAAATTAATATATTTATATATTATGAAATTAAATATAATAAATACATTAACCTCTACTCCTCAAGATGGAATATAAGTTCCACCTCCAATGTTGGTTACATATGGTAATGATTTATAGAATCATGAATCCTTATAGGGAGAAGTTCGATAGTAAACTCAACAACTCTATGGTTTGGTAAAATAGAAATCTAATCCCAAAATTCTATAGTGTATTCAAACACAATTGCATGTAGTTGACCACTAAAGAAAGGGTGAACTGCATTAAGAAACATCTCTAATGACTCCTTTGAGATTACCACAACATGAATAAAAATAGACTGATCCATTGAAGAGCTAGAGTCCTACATTCCCTAGAAAACATGAGTGATCCAATCTCTATGTATGAAATGAACCTAATGATGTTAAAATTATATATGGTCTTTAACACTAATAATCCAGTACATGCTGATAAACATGTTGAAGAGGTTGATATCATCCACTATGAAGTCCCACATTACCTCATAGTTTGGTATAATAACCAGACAAACATGACAACTAAAATATTTTCCAAACCACTTTCTAAATATCCTGGAAATATCCAATAATATTGGGATAAGATCTAAAAAGAAACCCAACATGTCAAAAAGCGTTGATGATATAAATGTATGAGTATCACTTGCATCAATAAAAGTTTTTACCGTAGTTGAAGAGATAAACAACATACCATTAAAAGTTTCTTTCCCTGCATTGAATTCCTCTGGAACAAATTATATATCATAATTCTCCCTAGAATAAACCACATGACCATCATCCTTAGAATGAGGATTAATCCCACCACCCAAGGAATCATTTGTATTAACCTACAAACCATTGGTGAGAGTGGATACTTTCCTACTATCCTGAGATATCATTTCACAATAACATTTAATATTGACTAGGAATCCACATATATGAAAATTGTTATGATCCACTATATAATTATGATTGGTTTGAGCTCAGCTTCCACACTGTTCATATAAATATTTCTACTTCCCTTCCAAATCCACTAAAACTTGTCCCAAAGAAGACAAAAAACACTTGAGTTTTGTTTTCTTGTCAAAAGATTCATCCAAGGTAACTAATGAACCAACTAAATCGACATCCAGTCATATCTTCCAAGGTATATCAACCACTACCAATGATTCCTTATTAATATCCTCATAAATGTTCGAAATGAACATGTGTTATCAACATTGATTGAATATTCAGAATTAGCCATAAATCAATCATTCGAGCCTTCATGCACAAATTATTAAAACTCTCTAGTTCTAGAAGATTCAAATTAGAAAAATGGGATGAATACCATAAAAAGGTATTCTCACACTTCCCTATGGTCATAAACTCCCAATTCCTCGACTAATGAAATATATTTGTGTAAACCTAATGGTTAAAAAATTTCAGGAAGGAGACCTATGCATGGTTATCATGCCAAAAAAAAATCATCAAAAAAATCAAACCATCTTCTTTCTAATCCACCATGTAGATAGGTTGAAATGTCCCACCATAGGGTCTTTTGAATACGTCATGAACGAGGAGATCCCCTCTATCCTCTCAAGACACACTATTCATTAATGGGGTATTTTTTTTCTCCATAATAGATGTGTGTATTCTAATTTGTATATTCAAATCCATGATCCACTATGTGCCTAGGTTCCCAACCTCGATATGAACTTGAGTCTGAATAGTGTAGATAATAGTTTCTACCATTATTGGGTCCATTGGAGTATTCCCCCACTGATCCTATATCATAGCTTCAACTATTGTATTTTTCAAAGATCCTCTTAGAGGCATTAGACGAAAAAATAGATAAATCAATTAGTCCTGAGAGAATTACAAAATAAAAGGACCATTTATAGCTAATAATTATATAGCATTAAAATGATTATAATTTATTATCACAATGAAAAAAGTTAATTAAAATGGAAATGTCAATTAAAGTAAAATTCTATTATAATTAATGTAAATGTCCACAAAATCCATATATGGAACCTTGAAAACTTCCCTAACAACAAATGGTAACTCAATTTGGGTAATGGATGTGAGACTGTTGGGTCACCTTTCGACACCTAGTATCTGAATTCTGGTAGTCCTTATTCTGGTCTACCCAAGAAAAAGAACCAAGCACTTGAAGTGCTAAAATCCTTAAGTTGTATATCTGTATAATAAATAATTATAAATACACCCACATGGGTTTACTTGACAAACACCAAAACTATACAATTAGATAATAATGTTAAAAATATGATAATATAAATAAATCATGAATATATATGGAAAAAATACATAAAACAAAATTAGAAAATGGAAATAAAAAAAATACATAAAATCTAAACCAAAACATGATTTACTATAGACTCGATCAAGATACCACATGGCCAACAATCAAGTCTAGAGAAAACCACAATGATAGTTGAAGCTACATGACAAACCAGCATACAATAATATTTTACCCCCCTTAACCGTAATCATAAAATACAATATCTATAAATATATAATGACACATATATGGTATGATCAAAATCATAGTTATATACCACCATAGTTTATATATAATTTATAATATAATTAATTAAATAATTATATCATTAAAAATAAATCATTTTTTAAAATAATCTTCATAAATACACACCATTTATATATCATTTTCACATATTTTTCCACTGTTCTTCATAAAATAATTTCATATTATCAAACTATAAAAAGAGAATTAGAATTGCTAAATATAGAAAAAAATATTCATGAAAAAAAGATGTAATCATACCCCTGAAATAACCTACTATTATAAGATATGTGATAAAAATTCAAATGAACATATTTGAGAAATAATCCTTGATGAAAACAATCATGCGATAAATAACCATAAATGATAAATTCTAAATCACATCAAATTAGGCTATATCCTGTGTTAAAATGTGTTGTAGATAATCTCCATGATAAACAAGAATACATTGGATCCAATAGATATTGAAACGTACATGTTGATATCACAAAAAGTTACCTCCATGTTCTATAACACAGAATAAGGCTACCTTTTTCGATTTCATGACATAACCAAGGTTATATTATGAATTTTTTAAATTAAATTTTAAAAAACATTTTGAAAAGAGTATAAATTATTTTCAATGTCATGATGAACTACACTGGTGTTTCAAAATTCATATTCCAAATCATGAAAATCCATTTTTCAATGAAAACCCCCATTCTAAAAAACTATTTCCTTTCAAATAATTCATTCGAATTGGTTTATAACTTCAAATCAATAAATAATCAAAATTATTGTATCATTAATGATATACAATTCCAATAATAAACACATTGAATATAAACCCTTACCTTAAAATGATTGAAAACAAGATTCTTTCAGAAATGGTTATCAGAACCCAAGAGAATGACCATCTAAAGGTGAGGTATACTAAACAACCAAATGGGTTGATATAAAACACATTATGATGAAAAATTCAAACATAAATATAACTAAATTCAAATACAAAACCAAAAACAAAGAAACACAATCAGGATTACATAAAAAGAGGGATGAAAGCCAAGCCCAATAGTGATCCATCACTGAACAAAGTGATCTGGATGGAAAGGAGTCTACTAAATGACCTAGGGTATACTCTAGGTCTTAATTGGTTATATCTTGGTGGAATGAAATGAATATAGGACAATAAAAAACCTAAAAACAACAAAATTTCTATAATTACATGGATTTTAAGACCATTTCATGTCTTGTATTCAATGAAGATCATATACCCTGAACAAATCTATATATTTTTAATTAAATTATTTGAAACTATCATAGGGTGTGTAAATACTTCCTTAATTGTATCCAATTCATGGGTTATATCCTGAAGCTATTATATGGTGTGTAAATCTCCGTTGAGTTTTAAAAATTAAATTTTTGAGAGAAAAATTGATATATATCAATGAAATCACAATCACAAATATCCTCCCAATTCCTTTTTGGAATTAAATACCAAATTAATATGAAATCAAAGAAATGTAAAAGATTTTTTAATAGAAATGTAATGGGGCCTGACAACACCTTATCAACAATGTATGAATAGAGTTGTTTTTACATTTGATGATCTAGTTAGATAGATAATATGTTGTACTTATCCAATTATATTTTTTTCAGCTAATCGACGTCTCTATGAATATTATAATGGATGGAGATTCATTGATGTAAAAATATTGAATGAAATAGATGATAAAGGAAGAACTGACAACGAAATGATTTTTATTTTACTTGGGTGAGCTGTATTAAAATGTATAGAATAGTTTTGATGTAGTTGGGATAGATTACTCATTTTGGAAAAAGCATCCCAAGATTTAATTGATTTTTTTTATTTTTTTTAGAAAATTCCTTTATTAGTATTAGAATTATATAGATAATTTCTAAATACATTTGATTCCTTTTTTGAGTTTCTTGAAAATTTTTAGAATATTCGAGATCACTGGAATATTGAGTAGTCCCTATTATTAATATTTTTAATGTAGTCAGAAAATTTATAATGTATTCATATTATATTGGTTGATCATAAGACTTCAATGAAAGTATTTTGTATAAATAAGATAACTTTAATAAAAGTATGTAAAATGGAAAAAGTAAGAGCATATTCCATCATTAGATGACTTTTTTTGTTGTATAAATTTAGAAATATTACAATTAATTTTTATAATTATCCCATCACTATAATAATTTAAGTGAATATCATACGACTTAAATTATAATAATATGATTTTTTTAGATATTTTATGTTTTTTGTGAATATGACTTTGAGGATCTAAAGATCACAATACTTCAGAGTATATTCCATTAAAGCTATATTTAATGGAATATATAATTCTATTTTATTATAATACCACATATAACAGAGTATCCCACATTTTATATCATATATATTTAAATAAGTACATTATATGCTTTTTTATACCATGTGACATTATCATAACTTATGAAACATAAGTATTTTATGAATTAAAAAATTTCATATTGCTACCAAATGAATGGGGAGCTACATAAGTGTAACATGGAATTTTAAATACTTTTAAAATTCCATTGAGGAATATTTAATGTTTAATCATATTTTCCTAAATTAATCATTACTCTCATAATGTAATACATTGGGTGTTATGACTTCTGTAAATGTCATCTTGTAAAATATTTGTGAATTATTAGAGTACATGTGGATGAGAAAAATGTATCATTACATACTAGAATTAATTTCTAATGAAGAATATAATTATATGTGATAATTCTATGCCTAATCCTAATAGGAAAAAAAATTACTATGTAACAAACATATATGATTCCAATAAAGTAGGAATGAATCATAGATCCCATGGTAATGCAGATCAATGAGTGGATGAAATTCTACAAAATAAAATATATTAAAATGAAACCATTTGGTTTTCAGGAATAATACATATGAATTTAATTAAAATCTTGAACTATTTATCAAATAATCAATAATTTATAATTTGAGATATTTAAACAAAAAATTAAGAGTTATATGTTGTTTTTATAGTGTAAAGTCTCATTATGAGTTCAAAAATAATATTAATATGATACTATAATTGAACTAAATGTGTGTGACAAGAAGCATGATGATGGTTATATGATATTAATAAACCTAGGGAGAATAATATTCTATTTTTTTAATATATTTTGAGGATATTTAAGATAATAATTTTTGGAATAAAATAGAAACATTTTTTCTAAGTTAGGTTATTTTAATAATGGTATTTATGAAATATAAATTGTGATTAATGTTCATTCTTGAAATAATTCAGAAATCCAAAATAATGAATTGTTTATTTTTCTTTTATATGGAAGTGACAAGTTCTCCATAGAATCCCATTTGAGGATACTAATTATGATTTCATAAATTTAATTCTCATAAATGATCCCATATATTAATAAGGGGACTGAAGAATATGGTATTGAAATGGATTAACTAATAAATTTTGTGTGTGTTTCTTGGATGATGGAGTTGATGTTATGGGTTGTATTTTAGATAACTATTGAATATCGAAAAATTACATGAGTTATTAACTTATAAATATATAAATCTAATTATTTTCAGGTATCTAATATGATAAAATAAAATGGATTCATCCAATTATTTATAACTTATGATCATGTGATATTATGATGTGAGGATAAAAATACTGATGAGATAGTGATATATTGTGCAAGTTTGTAATTAGTTGGATGAGAAACTATTATAAATTTGGATGTTAGTATGATAGGTGACTGGTACCTATTTAGGATATGTGAATTTGATTTCAGAAATGACGACCAAGTTATTTTTAATTATTAATGACCACCTATTATTTAAATGGAAAGACTGAGAATATGTTTTTTATCTTGTTAATATGAATCCAACCATTATACACCTTATGACCCACTATTAAATAGTTGGTCAAAGGAATCATCTTAATATAACTTGACATTAATCCATAAAACCAATAGTATTCATGTTATACAATGAATTTAAAGAGTTAATTTTCTAATATAGTGAGAATATAAATTTGAAGAACTCTTTTAATAAGTAGTAAAGGGTTTATACTTTGATAAACTATTAGGATATGGGAATCATGAACAGTTTTATTAAAAATTTGATTATTTTAGAGGTACCATGATTGGGGTGAATAAATAATCAAACAAGGGAGTAAGAAGTTGATCTATACATTGGAAAAAATGTATGGTTCATTTTATCTATATTAATATTATATATATGGTTGTTAGTTTCTTGATAAAATATAAAATAGATTCATATTCACTAGTTAGAAACACATATTATATTCTAATGAAGGTAAAATAATAGATGAGAATTTGAATTTAATTAAAAATTAGGATATATATGATTCTCCACCACCTCACCCACCCTCAGGTTTTGAAAATGATAAAAGGATAATATCAATTATTATTATAGATTACATTCCCACTAAATAATTTATATTGAAATTTTGATGGTAATTTTATGAATGATAGATGATGTTGAAGATTTATTTTCAATAAGGGAGAATAACATATTAATCCGTCTATCTCATATCATACAAGATAAAAAATTATTGTTTTAGGATATATATTGAAAATTTGAAATTGGAAAGATGAAAGGAATATTATAAAACTCATATAATAGAATTATATATCACCACATGAAATACATAATTTGAGTATTATTTTTTTATCCAAATCTATTTATTTTTAGTCCTATGACCATGAATCTAAATAGGTTGACAGTAAAAAATGATCAAAATAGTTAAATAATTATTGTATAGTGTTTATGATTATTTAAGGGGGTTACATTTGATGTATTGATTATATTGTTTTATTTATCAAGGAACTATCTGATGGAATAACATTCCTAGAGGAGGAGTTTGATTCCCCAAAAGATTCATTGTCTAATAAGGTAGGTTATTATAATACTCTCAAAAAACTGGTGATATAAAGGTTTAAAACTATATAAAATTTTAATGGCTGTTATTTTCATGATGACTAAGGCTTGAAAAAATTTTATGTCCGATGAAAGTGATCAAATCAATTATCACTGATGTAATCCATATATTATGAACATGAGCCTCAGGCCAATTGGTGAGGTATCCTTACATACATCCATAAGACCCAGGTTCAAAACCAGGTATAGGCATATTTCTGGGGGCATTGTAGTTTCACTATAGCATCCACTATATCAGTACTGTAGCAGTACTGTACACTGTGTGGTACTGGAGTAGTACTGCACACTATAAAGTTACTGTAGCAGAACTGTACATTATGCGGGACTATAGCAGGCATTGTAGTTGGTACTGTTTGGTATTTTAGTAGTTTGAACTATACACATTGGGCCACAATTTTGGGCTTAGAGTCCTTAAGGCTTTTAGGAAATCTAGTCCTTTGGGTCAGTAGGGCGTTTGGGACACCTTTAAGGCCTTAGGGCCACGTTAAGGCTTTTAGGCCACATGTAGTTTCCCCAGACACACTACAAAAAAAGAGTAGCCCCAGAAGAGGATTCAGAGAAGGTGCACTGACCAGAGCAGAGCCAAATGGATTTGTCATAATGAGAGGGTACGACTATGCCATCAGGACTAGACTGTGCTTGCATGGGAAGCCTTACTAGAAGGCCATCCAAAGGTGGAGATCTACTCTCATGATGCAGATGATGGTGAGGGGCAGTGCCTTGTAGATAGTCTTGTTGAATTTCCCAAGACATTCTTGTCATGTAATCTCCAACGCCTTCAAGCCATGTAATCTCTATGTCTATAGTCCTTATAAGGGTTCCCCATCATCCCTTGAAATGGGGGTTATCAAAAATCAATTAAAATGAAGGCCTTTTGGCCATTCGGGATAATCCATGTATTAGAAATATTAAATTACATAATATTGAATTTCAAATATAAAATGTATCATATAAAAGATGAAAGAGTGAATGAATATTACCATTCAAAACAAGAGTTAATTAATATTGATGATAATATTATCAAATAAATAAATTTTAATGTTATATAATGATATAATATATCGAGGGTATGAAATATTCTACAAACATTATCTGTTTAGAGCATGTAGGAAAGTGAAAAAAATCTATTGAAAACTCATCTAGAATCATCCCTTACTATTGATAGATGTAGTGATTCGACATATGTCTTATACTTGAATTTTCAATCAAAATTGACTCGTGAATGTGGAAAATATAATATGAGATCAATAGGTTATATATCCCCGTCATGCTCATGCGGGTATCCAACTACCCAGAAGATATTGTGAATGAGAATTTTATTTTATCTGTAATTACTATTATTAATTAAAATTATATTCAAATGCTGAAGATATAAATGATGGGAAATTCAGTACTTTCCAATTTAAATATGTGAAAAATTATTAGAAAATATACCAAAAAAATGATCATAAAATGGTCGTGTCCTATCAGAAACCATAAATCATATGAATCAAGATAGACGACAAGCACAAAAAATGAGAAAAATACATTTTTAGCTGCTCATGATATTAAGGATTTGATTATGAGGATATCAATTGATCAAAAAATATGTCAACTCAAATAAATTGAAATGAGATCTAAGAAATAGGATGTATATCTAAAACTATGATTTTATCTTATAGAATAAATATGATTTCATATAGATGGAGTAATATATCCTTGAATAAAATCATTGAATCCTTGGAATGGTTTAGTGTTTCTTTAAAATTGGTTTTCACTATTATGATGAATTATTGAAAAATCCATTAATTTATTATTCATTTAATAAAAAGAATAAAAATCCACCATATACCAAGAACAATATAATGAATGATAGTTTTTCTTAATTAGTATATAAATAACTTCATATGAGTTTACCCATTAATAAAATTAATTAAGATAATCAAGGACACAATATAAAGGAAATATATTCATCTAATGTGAAAATAGATGCCATAATATATACAATTTTAAAATAGACCTGAATCATATTAATGAAGTGTACAATCTATAAAATAAAAAGGTACCAATTTAGAAATGATATGGTGATATTGTTATATTTATTGTGAATCCTACTAAATAGGTTGACATATTATCCCAAAAAATGATATAGTACTTTAAAAATATTAGAGTGGAAAGTAAATCACTATTTTTATGAGTACATATGTTTTATATAGTTTTCCTTGATTAATTTAGAGAATAAAAAATTGTAGAATATAACAAAATTCTCACAACATAATATAAGATTCTAGAATGAGTTTTTTAAAATAAATTAGAAGGATGAAAATATACAATATTTTATTCTAAATGCATGACCTAGTTAGTTAGATACAATACTGAAGTTAAATCATGATTATATAAAAGTCAATAATTATTGTGATAAAGAAAATATAAGATATCTAGGTATGAAGAAAATGGAAAACATGAATTAATATATTATTCCTAATGATTCTAAAATACATAGATTCCAAGAGAATATAATAATAAAGTGTTATAAGAATTTCGAACCCTCTATGAATAGTGTCTAGAGGTTTATAAACAAGTCTCTTCCCCAATTTTACTACTAAAGAGTTTATGGATATCAATTTTGTTTCTATATAAATTTTTTATTCATTATTTCTTCGAATTAAAATTTATAAATCATAAAAATATCATTTATGGTGGTATATAATAATAAATCATTCTTGTAGTCATTTATTGTTCTCATAAAAATAATTGAATCTAGATACCACATTACTATTAAAGATTTTTTATGATTTTAAATACCCTAATAATTATTTTATGTTTTCATATTATATTTAACAAGGGGTCATTATAATATAACAATTTGGGAAGATGTACCCTGAGCATGATTTTTTTTTATTTGTGTGATAAAGCAGAGTGTATGTTTATAAATCATACTACCAAACTATTTTTGAAGCCCCTATGTTTTGGAACAATTAATGTGTATTATAATGATATTTTATTGTGGATTGATATTTGGTATGAATTGACCACTTGTGTTTTCTATAATTAGTTATATCACATGGACTAGTAGCCAGTCATTTAATGGTACAATTATAATGGTATTTGGTTCTACCCTCCTCTCAATGGTTTAATGGGGTTTTGGAAAGTAGAATTATAATATTTATAGGATGAGTTTCTAAATTATATATGTGGTTTCTTAGTTACTAAATCACTCCATATATTCATCGTCTATTTATAGTAGAGTGAAAATAGTATACCACATCTATATTTCTATTATTTTAGTGGAGTGGGATAGTAAACATATTTTGAAATATTGCCATAAATTTAAAATATATGGATCTTTAATGTATATAAAATAGATTTAATGGGGATATTATGGTTCTCTTTTTTTTTGTATTTTTTGTCAATGTGAAAGTAAATATGGTGGTTGGGGTGACCTGTGATGAATTATATTATCCACCTTAATAATATAGTATGAAATGTTTTTTTACATCCATTAAAGACTATGTTGTACAAAATCTATATTTAGATATCAAATAATATTATTCGGTTAGCATATATTCATTTAAATTACTTGTTCTAGAAATGGGGAATCATGATCATCAAAAGACTGAAAAATATAGAGGAGAAATGAAGACATAGCTTTAGAATTGTTATAGATGACCATATAAATCTTTTATAAAATTTCTAAAAAATGTTTAAACATTTTTATATAGCTACATTATGATAGAGAAACAATAAATAGAGTTTTGTGAATATAAATTTCCTCAATTACTGTGAAAAAACTCACTGGACGATGTTTATAATGGGCTGCAGAAATCTTCAAGTCATTTGGAGTTATTTTGATTTTATTTGATAAAATATTTATATTTTTATTTAATTGAAAAATTAAAATGTATTTAAATGTATGAATTGAGATACAAAATAACATGACATTCATATAATTCAATTAAATGGCAGTGGAAGAATAATATGAATGGTAGAACTCAAAGACCACAAGATGAATGATAAATACTTCATCATAAGGGTAGTATAACTTACATTGAGTTAGGGATATTAAAGTTTTTGTTTTAAAGATATTATAAGGAATTTAAATCTACACCATTTTAGTATAAAATATAAAATATATTATTCAAGGTGATATTATTTTTTATGGATATTTTTGTACTTTTCCAACTAGTTAAACAACATAACACTATATATAATGTGTGAACCCAAAACAAGTTATTCTAGGATGGTGAATTAGGTTTTCTATGAACTACTATTATTCATATTATAATTTAGGATATTAAGTATGATAAGATAAATGTAATTTCCTTATATTTTTATGAGAATGTAATGCATGATTATATAGAAAGAAGAATAAAGGGAATTTTATATGTCTGTGATTTGGTCGAGAGAGCCAAATTAATGTGTTTTATTTGAGAGAACTAGAGATAATTGATGATTAAATAGATGTAGTATTTGATACAAAGATAAATATCATGATTATTGGATATTGAATCTAATATAAGAAGGGGTATGTGACCATAATTAAAATATCATATATAATGATCCAAAGAAATGAAAACAAAAAGATAATGAGGATATACTAGTTTATTTTGAATGTTCTATATTAAATAAAGTTAACACCCCGGGATATTTACCATTTGTTTAACCATGTGAGTAGTTTCTATTTAATATCGTTTAATATAGGTGGAGAAATAGTGTATAAGTTTCATTGGGTTATTGAAATTCAATTTAATGTTTTAGGCTCTATTTCAAAATATGAGGATTCAACTTATTGATAAAGAATCATCATTTACAGTCCTACTGACTTAATGGAAAGACATTCATATAATTGATTTTAATCCATGTTGTTTTCCAGAAATAGGGTATGTAGAGACACTATAGTAGGAATATATTAGAGATTCTATAAGAGACATTGATGTAGTCATATGAGATGTATAAATGAGTACACATGGTGAGGCACGGAGGAGGTGTTGGATTAACAAACCTATATAGTAAACATTTAATTATATTTGGGAAATAATGTTTTAGGTTAATAAATAATCATGGTTTGGAAAAGTCCCTTTTGTGAAATCATAACAAAATACCATGTACATTTTATTTTAATTATAAAAATGCATATAGTTAATGATATCTTGGTAAAAAAAATAAACTGATCATATGTAATTACATAGAATATGGTTTAAATTCTAAAGGGGGTCGAATAATTTAAGAGAATATAGAATTGAATAAAAATAGAGTAAACAACCATCCCCTGCCATATGAATTGTTTACCCCATCTGTAAGTGGAATGTCAATTGGAGTTGGAGTTTAGAACCTCAACATGATACTTCCATGACTATTTCATGTTATGAATTATTTCATGACTCAACTGGAACTCCATAATTCTCTTTATATGGTACATGTTATGACTAGGTCATTTATATGAGAATAGTGTATCATATTTAGCGGGCCTTATCGCCCTGTAATCATGAAATAATGGATTAATTACATTAAGAATATTTTAATTTTCCCCTATTTATCTATGTGAGATAATGATATATTGGTTTTTTATTATTTAAATGGATAAGATCATCAATAGTGGACACATTTCAAGAATAAAAAATCTAATGTAAAAAATCAATATTGCAAGTTGTATTTTAGAAAATATTTTATAAAAATATTTTCCACTTTATTACTAACATAAAATACATATGGACGTCATCAAACTCATGAAAAGGGATATTTAATTAATCAAATATTATAAGGAGAACATAGAAAGTAATGAAATGTTGACCTCTGTCATTTTCATTTCATCAAAAATTATGTTTGATTAATTATTTATTTTACTAAATGAGAGTATTTAGAAATTATTACAAAGTTGATACTTTGTTATATATGATGAAATAATAAAATGTGTGTTTGATGTTGATATGGTTATTAGTGTTTCTCAGTTCCATAATGTAAAAGGAGGTAATTATATGATAATATATATTAAATATGGAGTAAATAAGGATAAATATCATTAAATTATTAAATTACAATTACCCACATGTCATAAATGTATGATGAATCATGCTAAAAATTAAATCATATGAACAAGGAGAATATTAATATATGGAATGTAGCGGCGTCAAGTTAATGAATATAAATGCGATATTTGTGATTAATCTTTTATAATAGTGGAAAGGATAATTTAATTAAATCATCCAATTATGATCCACTGTTTAAACTATAAAGAATAAATAAACTATGAATTTATGTGTACACTTCCAAAGTCTATATTGGCTAAATGATAACAATAATATGAAATTTTAAGATATAATATATAAACTTATGATATCACTATAATATATGTCAATCGTGAAAATAAATTAGAGAATTTAATAATTTTTATTCATTAATTAATAGATACTTGCATTTTTCATTCTATCTCTTTGTATTCTAAAATATTATCCATGTTTAATAGAAATATTGGACTTCAGTATCATTATATTGAAGTTAAGATATTAGTGAAAACATATTTTGTTTCAAATATTATATTCCAAGTATATAACTCTTTACCAATTGAAATTTTTCTGATGAATCTACAAGAGGACTTATTATACTCTCAATGGTGTAATTTAATGTTGTATTTGGAATGGATTATTATCACCTATATATTTCCAACATCAATATTGGGAGATGTACATGACTTATGTATCCCATGTCATCATTTTATACTATACTATGGATGGAAAAATAAAAAACTCATGTATATTATCCTTATCAATAATTTATATCCTACCTATATTAGTAATCATATCTAACATAAATGATTGATAAAATGGTGGTGATAATCATTGAATACATTCCCATTGAATCTGATTGGATTTATATATTTACTAAATAGTATATTCGATATCCCCTAGATTGATATTTTGAATTTTCAATTTAACATAGACCCAAATATCAACCCATATTCCCTTTTGAATGGAATCCTATTAAATAAAACTACTTAATAATGAAATACATGAGAATATAGAAAAGTGATTAATATTACAAAGTAGATCACTATGGGGTTCATAAATTTTCATTATCAAATATAATAAAATAATATTGTATCTCTTCATTTATTTACAATGATTCAGAAAGATTATGATAAAGGACAATTATCAAATTCCATTGATTAATGGATTTTTTATCAGTCTTAAAGGGATTAATACTTCTCCGCAGTAGATCTTAAAACAGGATATCATCATTTAAATGTGATAATAGAGGATATTTATATATCTATTTTTATAATATGAAATGAAATTATTATTTAAATAATTTTTTATTTATCTGTTGATAAATTCCTAATTTAGTCAATAATCATGGAGGGACAACAGTTTCGCTTTTTAACAATTCCAATAACATTTCGAAATGATAAGATATTTTCATATATTGGAAATATATTTTTTGGATGGAACAAGTAACATTATTGGGGATTGTTTTAAAAAAAGGATTATATATAGGTACAAAATATATAATATTAATTGAGAAAATGGCTTGACCAACAACTAAATTAGAGATATATATTTTCTTACAATTATATTGTTACAATCATTGATTTTTGAAGAACCTCTCATGATTTTTAAACCCACTAATTAATACCTCCATAATGAGTTTAAAATTACTATGGATTTATGAAGGTAATGATATGTTCACGTAGTTAATGAACATGATGGTCCCTGAATATATGTTCACATAATCATCATGTGGGTTGAAATTTTTGATATTTAAATATTAATAAATGAATATTGTGGGTTGTGTATCCTGTAAAATGGAAAGGTATTATTATATTCCCAATGATATTTTAATGTGAATAAAAAAACTACACAATTCATGATCTTGAATTATTTTTAGTAACATTTAAATTTCTGATTTGGAGGTTCAATATGTATGGAGATAAGTTTTTCATATATTAAAATAACAAGATACTAAATTATATATTCATAAAAATGGATATTATTTTTCATTAATAAATATAATTAGATATTATCAAAAAGTATATTTTAATAAAATACTACCATCAAGGAATGTAGAATAATATGGAAGATTATCAGTGTAGAAAATCCCTAAAACCATACCTTGGATAGGGATTTAGAAAGTTATGATCTTTTTCAGAATGAAAATGATGGAAATTTGAACCCAAAGGGAAGAAAAAACATCTTAATATGATAAAATAATTTCACAACCATCTATTTTATTAAATATCATGAAATCACAATGGAATGATATACTAAGACAGAAATATATATATATTTTATAATAAATGGGAATGACTCGTAGTATAAAATTGATTATGAATGAGTTTTAAGATTTAATAAAATAATATATACAATATTAACATATGAGACAAAGAATGATATATTTTATAAATTCCAAATCTAAACATTTATAATCACACATTGGTGAATAAGGAAATACATAGATCTCTTAGGGAACAACTAGTGGGAAAAATGAAAAATGATATTTATAAATATATATACATTTTCGTGGTATTTCAATAAGTAAAAGAAGGATGTTAAAAGTTAATGGTGTGGAGGAAGAAACTACTGATACCTATATGGAAATGAGAGATCATAGTTATGTATTATCATATATAATCCAAAAACCACCAAAATAAATAATTTTATATTTGTTATTTCAGATATTAAGGAAAATAAATCTCACCCCATCACTATTTAAGAGTACTTATCACTTAATACAAACAAATATATAAACATTAGATAAGTTTTGAGACAACACGTAACACAACTTTCAATTATTTATTGTCAATATTGAAGGATCACCACAATTTATTGGGAAATATTATAAATGTATTGAAAAAAGATTTTAACATTAGTATGTTCGATCACGCACATATTGATAGCTATTCACATATAATTTTCCCAATACCTGAGGATATATTAATAGATTTCTCTATAGATTTCAATGGAGAGGGTGATAGTGATCTTACTCTTGTAAAATTATCCTAAATATTTATCATTCACTATATAATTATTATGTAGAATTATAAATTCCTATGTTGGATGAAATAAAGAACACCAAAAAATCATCATAAAGTAAGAGAAGGTAATCAATTTTTTATTTAACATACTGAAGAAATGATAGAGAATGTAAAAAACCATTATAAATATATCATAAAAAAGAGTCAATAGATGTGTTATATTGAATATGAACAATGAGAACTATTGTATTATATTTTAGAATGATTTTCCCTTCATATATCACTATTTTTGAAATTCATGTGCTTTTTGAAAAAATGAAATGGTATTTCACAAATATATATAACCCTTTGAGATTCTTTAACTCATAGATGTTTTGACTAATTAACTATAACTCCCATTAAAACAATCTCATTTTCATGATGTGTTTTTTGTACCCCTAATATTGGATAAAATTCTTAATCTATCAAATTTATTAGATAATATTTTTGTATAATTAGGGAAAGATATATCTAATGAAGATTATCTAATGAGATCACAAACAACAAAGGAAAGTACCTCTAAAACAATTAAAATTACTTTTAGAATGTAATTTTTGAGAAACTATAATTATGTGGAGAAAATAGGGGAAGTGGAGGAAGAAACAAGTAGTTGTTCAATCATATTCTTCCATTATAGAGAGTGAGCCAATAATATGAGGATTTAAACTATAAATGCGAAAGAATGTAATGATTCGGAATTTTTCATATCGAGCTTTAGAAAATATATAAAAGTTTGTGCTATATTTAGTAATATAATATAACTCAAATGAAAAATAATTAAAAACAAAAAAACATTAATATAATTGCAATCAACAAATTTATCGAAAAACTATTCATAATAATATATTAAGTAGTACAATGAGACAATAAACAATAAAAAATATAACAACTACAATTTGAAATTTTAGATAACTTTGGTCATGTTAAAATAGTTAAAATTAGGAATATAATTATAAAAGAGAAATATTTTTTTAATCATAATCACCGTTATTGTAATATTGATTTAAATTGAATTTTACAATAAATGAAGAAAATATGAGGTATTTATAAAAGGTGTATAAAATACTGTCGTTAGAAATAAGTCTGTTAGAATATAAACTTAACCATTATAAATAGTAATATTTCTATCAGAATAGTAATATTGGTGGGTAGTAAAATTAAATATTTTTTTTCTGAAAAGTAAAATATAAATCATAATATAATTATATAAAAATATAAATATTATTAAATATATTTTTTTAGAAATAAAAAATCATTATAATTTCAAAAAACATATCAATTATTTTATTAGAAATATTATTTTATTTTCTGAATTCACTAAAAAGATTCATTATTCAATTTTTTTTATGAAATTATTTTTATTTCAATTAAAATTAAAATAATATTATTTGAAATCACATGTTATTTATCTATTGGTCAAACATTGGACTGTGTCATAAAACATTTAATTTTTCAATATATAAAAAAATAATTTACAAATTAAATTTACCATATATATTTATAACTATAATAACAAAATGGGTTCAATTTTTTGTATTATAAATTAAAAATAATTATATGGTTAATTTTGTTTTTTTATCATTTTTTTCTGTATTATGAAAATACGACAGGATATAGTATTTCCAATTAATGCTTAAATTTTATTTGAATTATATACTATATGATTTAACAAACCAGTATCACAGCCACAAATTCCCAAATTTTCTTATTTTCCCAAGTAATCAACACAATTGGCAGTCTTGAAAATAAAATATTAATGAATATAATATTAAACACACCCCTCTCTTACCCTTATAATTTCCAACCTTCACCATCTTGTATCTACTAAAACTATAATAATAATATATTTAAATAATATCATCCAATATACATCCTAATAAAATTATACTCATCTTGTAAGTTTTCTTCTCAATAATAACATCATATATTGGGCCATAAGATGTAATATAAGATATGGTATGTAATTGAAGTGGTAGCACTCTCATGTGTGCTCTTAAAATTTATTCTTCTTCTATGATGACAAATGTTATTACAAATTTCATTGAATTATGTAATAAATATCATCAATATATTTAAATTTTATTATGTTATAAGAATAAAAATTATTATACTTCTTTTCTTGTATACTAAAATAAAAATTCCACCAATATGATAGTCAGTTTACCACCATCATAGACATTATATGTCATATTTATTTGTAAGATTTATTGATGGATATAAAAAGAGGTTTATGGTTTAATATTATTTTAATATTTATATTATATTGAATTTTTTATTATAGAACATAGAAAAAACATTGAGATTAAATGGAATTAATTTGGTGTAACATAGTCCGAAAAACCATGTAAATGAATGAAAAAATAAATGAATTTTTTTTCACTCTATTAACTATTTATAAACTTGAATGATATTTAATATTTAGAACATTTTTAAATACTATATTAAATGAACCTTCATTTCATTTCTAGTTTTATGGATCTTTTTGTTAAGAACATTAATAATTACTAATAGACTAATACGATAGTAGAAACATGAAACAAACATCCTGCAAGAAATGAAAATGAAGATAATGTTCTAAGAAAATGATCATAAATGAACTTAAAACAACATTAATAAAAAAATTATAATTAAAAAAGTTATGAATATGTTAATTAATAAATATATTTGTTTATTAATTAGGATATATTCACACACCAAGCGACTCAAGAACTAAGGGAGGGGAACACTCCAAACTACCCTTTTTTTAATGGGTTATGTATTTTCCCTCACTATACCACAATATCCCTCTATTATTATAAATAAATTCCTATAATATATATATAAATGTATATATACATATATTATAAATATATAACTCTATTTTTATCCCTTCCATTACTATAGTTATACAGTAGTTTTTACTCTCTTTCTCGATTTTCATTCCAATTGAAAATCGATTATATGGTACTTATAATTAATTATTCCTTCTTTTCTTCTAATATATTAATATCTAAAAATTTAAATAATTAAAAAAATTATAGTAATTTTTTTTTAATTTATACTTTTTCTAAATATATTATTCACTTACCTTATTCTGGGGAACATTATCAATAAAACCTCATTTAAGAGGATGATTTTAAAACATACATATCCACACCATTATTATATAATTTTATCCTATGAAATTAATTTTCTAAGACACTACTTATTTAAACACTTATGAACATAAATAATTATTTAACCCATTATATTATTGGTAAACAGTATGATATTTTATTTTGGTTTTCATTGAGATAAAATTTTGTAAACCACTTCCTTCTCATATTTTTTTTAAAATCATATGATTTATGTATGATTATTTACCATATTTAGTACAAATATTTATGTTCATTTTATTATATTATATGTGGGGAAATAATTATAAACCTCAAAAATAAATTGGATACATTTTTAATATCATCATATACCATGTATGGTGCACAACCAGTTGTCAAATTACACTATAATATTTTTTATAATCATTGGCCTCTAACATCTACTTATGATTTCATTATTTATTTTCTTTCTAGATTCATATGACTTCATGATCTCAGGATATCATAAAATTTATTTTACCCATCCAATTGATTATATGAAATATCATAATCTATAATTATACCATCTTAAACATTACGACTCATATGTTAAATTCCATGATAATGCTTATTCCATTTTTGGTATTTATAGATCACGTGTTTTATTTATGTATATCATAAGGGTATCCTATGAAATATTATATGTTAAATGATATTTAGGAGAACATGGAGAATATTAAAATAAATATTTTAAATTTTATTTTTACATATATTCTTATTATATCGAATATCATAAATCTCTTATACATATGGGTTTTTTTGATTTTTTAATAAAAAAATAATGCAATAATATGTTTATTAGACATATATTTTTATGGAATGAAAACAAAAATTGAATGGAATATTGATTACTCCTCCACTAAATATAAATGGCCATAGATGTTGATCAGATATGATAAAAAGTGATTACTTATTGATTATCACTAAATTTTATCTTAATATCATCAAATCATGATCTCCTAAGAAATATTATTTAATTGAGATGAAGTGAGAACTTTCTTTGATTCAATCAACCAAAATATATTTGAATTTTTTTTATATTGATATCTACAAATTTCTAATGAAAATGATCATGGTGATGTTGTCATATTTCAAATTTTTATGGGAATGGTTTTCAACATCCTATTAGAATTCTATCATTTTTCTTCAACATGGATATATAAAAAGAAACCTAACATGGTGTCTATTTTTTTAACCTTAGTTAATTTCCATTAATGTTTTTTTTATATTTCCTACAAAAAACCTATATACTATTTTCAATCCTGTCAAGGAGGACTTAGGTTCATTCAGCGCAAGTTCAGAGCCTAAAGGCCCATTTTAGGAAGAAAATATTAGGCTATATGGTTAAAAGTAACTCTGCCGCCCATCCCACTTCATTTCCCTAAACTGTGAAACTACAGATAGTAGAGACCTAGGGGTCCCACAGTATTCCTACATTTCAGAAATCTATGTTACATTTCCATGCGACGCATCAGCAGTTTTTTCATTATGTTTCTATCATGGTTTGTATATTTTAAGATAAAATGTGTGCCTAGTCATGAGATGTTCCCCCCTTCATGAAATATTGGTCTCAGTGTTAGTGTAATTTTTTTCTAACTATGCACATTTTTTTTGGAGTAATCCCAAATTTACAAATATAAATTATTTAAACCAATATAGTTTTCCTACATTTTTCATTCTCTAACTGTTTTTTCCTCCTACCCATGTACAATCCTTCTTCCCTTATTCTTCCTAGGGATAAATGTAGCTCTTACAAATAGACTTCATTTCATTCTCTTCAATTCGGTTGAAAATTGTTAATTTGATATCTTTACTCATCTCTAATCCATTTCAATTATTTCTTCCAACCTATTGTTTTATCTCAATGGAATCTCATTTGACTATTTTTTCGGGTATCAGATAGTTTCCACAATTTCATCCACTAATTAAAGAATCAATTGTTTTCAATGGATAACATAATTTCTATGAGGATAATTTTGGTGGTATCAGTTCATTCCCATTGTTATTTAGAGTTTTTAAAATAGTGTTGTTGAGATTTTAGTAAGAAATATCTAGTGTTACCTATAATTGTAAAATTATTTTAAAATTGAATTCTTTATCATGACCTTGCTGACCCAAGCTAGTTCATAATCAACCCCTTGTGATTTTTTCCTTGTCCTATTCTACCCAAGTGGGTTTTAAACACCTTAGACTCATATCATGCCCTTTGATATAAATTATATTTACACCCCTAATGGTGTGTTATCACATAATAAATGCCATTAATTTCCAGGTGAAATGATTTGGAAGATGATACATGTATTTGGATCAAATACACCCATTCCCTATATAATTTAGTCCAATTATATGAATTGGACAATTTCTCAATGTCATAAACCTTTTTATTCACTAGTTTTGATCAATAAAAAAATTGTGACTACTATGCCTTATTGGTAATATGCCAAAATTAATTGAATGGTCCCTATTCTAAACATGTTATCAAAATGAATTGATTGTTTAATGATTTACCCTTAATGGTAAGGGTCTAATATGGGTTTCTAACATATGGACCACTAATATGGACACTCATTCCGTTATATTAGAATTTTTAATTAATTTTAAACACACCTGGAGTGATATTAGCTATCCCTAAGACGATATCATTGATCATTATCAATTTCGACCTCTAAATGAGTTAAAATAGTTTATTAGGGGAGACCCTTTAGATGGGCAGGATTGCATCATTTCATATGCAATGACATGAGAAAGACTCAGTATCCTATATTTAATATTAGGTATGCACTTAGAGGCTTGTTATTACTTTACTATTTAATCTGTTCTTGGAGTGATATATGGGACATCATCTTTGGCCACCATGGATAGACTCCATGGAATTAGTCATAAATATATCCCGTACAGTAATACATGGAAAGTATCTTGATTTTTTTGAATGATATCAGGGTGTCTTTATATATTTTACATTTTGAATTAAAATTTATTAAAGAAAATTATAGAAAATGTTTCCAAACTAAGGATTCATCCCTTGGTTTAAGAAACATAGGGGAAGGACCCCCCCCATGTTCAATCACATTCATGGGGACATTAAAAACCCTACATTATATGATTATTATATTACTGTTTCAGAAACTCCAGGTTCAGACACATCAGCTTAAGCCAAATTAGTAGATTTTACTACTCTCTAAGTGGAACCCAGTATAAATAATTTTTTCATTTATTATTCACAAAATTAATATAATAATGGAACACTACCTATTTAATATTTCAAAAAATGGAATTTCATAGACACTGTGGTTGTCGAACTACATAGATCTCTATGTAATACCCTTCTTGAGTTCCTTTGGTACCAAAATAGACATTTTGGTTGCCGGTTTATGATAATGGAAGAAGTAATCATTCAATGCTTGATCGACATTCAGTTCTAGTATTTATTTTGTAGTAGAGAAATGATCATATGCTCATGATTCTTGTCATTGATATTATTTGGAATTTTGTATATTTTTGTAGCTTGATTTATGTTCTTGTATCTCATTCCCATTATATGCGGATTTTTTATTATTATTGTACCATGAATATTATATGAAATGTTCTAATTATTCATTATCTACTTAATTTTTTTTCATTTTTACTTAATCGTAATCTAGTTCTATCTATTATTATATCAATTTGCAATATTTTATATTGTATATTTTAAAATATTTATACACTCCACTCTAATCTATGTGGGTATAGACTCCCAAAAAACATATCCATGGACCTCTCAATGACTCTGTATCCTCATGAGATCGTAATATTGTTCATGAGGTATTTTTTCCCACAGCCTAGAGGCACTGGTGAGTGGACCCTATGGTGGGATGCTACAATGTCATATCATAGAATGGTAATTATTTTGTCTTACATTTTTGGTTTAAACATGAGACTAGAACACTATATTTTTGTTATGATCACGTTATTGGGTCTACCTACCCCCAATATAGGGGAAACCAAATTTACATATTACTGGTAATTCTTGTTGTTGATATGTTTTCAAATTTTAATGGATTTATCCATATGGTGACACACTTATTTTTCATTTTTAATATATTGATGGAATATTCATAACTTTATCTAAGGATATGATGCTATATTACAATCATTAATCGGACTATCAACAATGGAACTCACAATTTCATTAATTAAACCATGTCATATGTACTTTTTTTAGGCATGTCTTATAGTGAATGTGAGTTATATATATGCCATAATTTCTATATCCTTCCTTTCTCAAGTGTCTTTTATTTTTGGAAAGGTCGTAATATTTCATTAATAATTGAGAAAACATAATTGGAACTCAAATAATTTTCCTTAACCTATCCTTGTTTTCATGTATAGTGTAAATAAAATTCCTTAAGCAACCAATTGTAGCATATTGAACCATAGACTATCAGTCACATAAGATGTATCCTGTTATTGTTATGAATGAATGGAAACCATAATCCAATTTAATATTTTTATGGGACCTTATAAATTGGGTAGGTAGAATCATATAAATCAACCAGATAATGAATATTGGAATAAATAAATGAATTAAAATGAATATGATCCTTAAAAATAAAATGACATCCCATTATGTGCAATGAAAAACCTTGGACTGACATGACAATATAAGTGGCTAGTAGGCCTTATCTCCTATTCATTTCACATGACTCGCCCATGAATCCAAGACCTAGATCCTAGAGTAGGATAATATTTATAGAATTATTATATGTGTGTTGTGTCACGGTATATCATTACTACATTCCTTATATATTATAAATTGTGTTTTAGACTGGGCTTTGCATTCTAAAGCTATGACTCCGTGAAGACATCGCGTTGTACGACTAGAGTGTGGTGATGATAAAACTCTGCATGATGGGGCCCCAATGCCACCTACGGTTCCTCCTATAGAAGAAACTTAGAAACCTCCTATAGGTATTATAGTAGGTGTTAATGCCCAATTCTGATATATATTCCATTAACATGAAGAATCAGTTCACAATGATCCCCGATCTACCCCATTAATGGAAGTGTCGACTTGGGGGTTCTAGAAATTGCATCCTCCCACCATATTTGGGGATGTCCAACCTCTAGCCACCGATTTTGGACTAGAGCCCATGTTTTAAATCATTGATCATATTGAGATGAATTTATAGTGGATGATCAATATCATAAAATATATACTATGTGATTCTTCAAATACTTTTTGGGATATTATCATAATTATAAGTTGATACTTAGGTATGATCTAGGGGAATTCAAAAAATCCATCATCAACTACATATTCCCTAAAAACATTGAATATATTATGTTTGGGAATTCAGGGACCTTGAGCAAGGTCTTATGTCCATGATAGAATATTCTAGTGGGTTAATGAATGATGACATTCCATTTGCTATTCAAGATGAGGGTGTATGTAGTGTAATGATTTCCCCCTTGAAAACTGTGTGTACCATTTTTTATCTAGTTTCTTGATCCTTTTGATTACTGAATTCAACATCATTTTTTCAATGGATTTTATTGTGACTTATCTAAACTATTATGGTTAATATTGGAGACAAATATATTTCATAGAAACCAAGTTCATCAAATATTTCCATAATGATGAAGGTGGTATCCATGAAGGACGAGTTGGACATAAAAATTCATGGATCAAGTGAGTATCCTACCAAATGGATAGCCTCATTATAAGTTATCAAATAATTTATCTATGGGAATTTCCTCAAGATATGGATCATTTCTGGTATTTATTCACTAGTGATTCATGAATAATTCCTCCTGAGAGAGGTTTTGAGTTCATCATAGTTCAAGGGTTACAATTAACAACATTTTTTATTTGCCCATATAAGATGGATCCTATGGAACTATTATAACTCATAAAGAAACGTGAATACTTAGAAGATAATTATTTTATCTTTCTAGGAACATAGCCATGTGGTTCATCAATCCTTTTTTATAATAATTCAGGTGGTTCCATTAGATTTGGTGTGGTTTAATACAGAATAAACTATATTATGGTGAAGAAATAAGCATCCACTTCCTTGATTCGAAGACATCATCGAACTGGTCAGATGGTAGAATATTTTCTACATGGTCGGATTGAGGTTGGGATGCCTTCATGTTCGAGTGATGAAATCAATAATACCGTGTATAGTTTTTCAGAGAAGGTGTGGTCAATATAATTATTTCATTATGCTATACAATCTGAAAAACACACTAGTAGTCATCATGGCTTGGATAAATCAGGGTTTCCACCCATACCATGATTTCTTTGTGGTAGACTCAATGGAAAAAATCTTAGTGTAATCATGCCGCATACACAACCATGTTAATCATCATGAGATGGTTCTATGTACACTTAAGGTGAAGAATCTATACGTGATGACTGATAAATACAACTTTTGGATTAATGTGATTCACATCCTAGGTAATAACAAATATGATGTAAGCATACTACTTCATCTATATATGGTGAATACCATGGTTTCATGAAAGAAGCACAAGAATATTTTTTATATACAACGATTCATTGGGATGTTTTTCTATTAGAATTGATTCGTCTATGACTTTTGATGCCTGGTGTCACCACATACGGGCATGACCAATAAGGGTTTGAAATTTGACATGAATGATTGTTCTGATAAATGTATATAGTAGTTAATGGGAATAATAACTTCAGGCCCAATACTGATTCATCATATGCTGTGAAAAATATATGTATATATTGTGATGAATGTTGAATCAGGATAGGTGAAGTAATAATGGATTTTTATTAGGTTCTAGTGTACGTATTTTTTTAGTTGAGACCCCATGAAAAGAACAATTATTCAAACAACCATCAGCTTGCATTCATGGTTCATTCTCTACCATTTCAGAGGAACTACATCATGAGTGAGATGTATGAAATTTATAAGGACCATTAAAGTCTCAAATACATCTCTTTAAATGGAGAAATGAATCTCCAGAAGAATATGTGGATGAAATTCCTGTAATCATTCATATTTTTTCATTCTTAAAAACTATGAATTTGTGGTGGCGTACCTTATTTCTTGAGCAAGAAGACTCAGATGAGACCTGTTAAGATGTCCAGTAGTGAGTGGTAGTTGATTGATTTGTTTTCTTGAGATGCACCTATATGTACATGAATATCTTGGTAAAAAATAACTAGAAGCTCTAGAAATGAATTCCTCACCCTGGAGAGGGATCAAGATGATGTGGAAATTAGATTCAGTGGTCCTTTTTCAAAGGGAGAGAATCAGTTGTTAGAACCCACATCGTTGTTGGGTTTTTGATGTTATTGTTATCATACTCTTATGTGGTTGTATATGGGTCATTCTAATATATAGTAGAAGAATTTGATAGAATCACATGACATGGTATAATAAGATAATACTTGGATCCTTGAGATATATCGAGTTGTCCATAGTCAAAATTGGTTGCTAGTTATGAAGAGGGTGATAATAGGTTTCGTCAACCAATGTTCGACCTATCAGAACATGAAGGCAGAGAACCAATGACCTTATAGACTTTTAAAACCTCATTCTATTCTTATGTGTAAATGGAATGATGTCGACATGGATTCTGTGACAAGAATGTTGAGACCATATTGTAGATAAAATGCAGTATTAGTGACCATCGACAGGTTGAATAAGAATATTCACTTTCTATCTATATCAGATTCCATCTATAAGATGATATAGGAAGGTTATACTTATAGTAGATGGAGATACATCTTGGTGTTACTCGTTATATTATTTTATATTGAGTTACCAAATTTGTTCTCTTTTTTACGTACAATGGTTTCAGAAGGTATTGTGTTCATATTTTCGATTAAGTATATAACTCTTAGAAAAATTATCAGTCTGAGTGGTTGATATGGGTGATAGAGGATATGATACGACCTTGTATTATAGACATTGGGGGTCCTTGGGAAAAAATATAACTATTTTTTAGTTCACTAAAACTATATATTTTAGTATGTAGATTAGATGGCTACATAAGAGGCCCTTTACTGTAGGTCATGTTGTATATATCTATTCTAATTTTAGGATAGAGAGAAAGTACTATTGGGGAATCATCATGATCAGGAGACATCACAGGAATATTAGTTGATTCAAATACATATGGAAAAAACCGGTCTTCAGTGATCATCACCACATTCCATTGGAGCTCTAGGTAGGAAATCAGATTATCATATGGGTATCACCAAGATTTGTTCATAGATGAATTTGAAGATAGGGCATATTATCACCTTGATTTGTTGGTCCTGTTGATATAGTGGAGAGAGTTGGGTAGGTAGCCTATTAGTTGTCGTTACTTCATAAGAAGTATTCCATGCATGATATATTCCAAGAATATTATCTTTGATAGTGTCATTCCAACCCATATCTCTTTTTTTCACTTATGATATTGAGCTGGTGGTGGATGTTTCCTTTGAAGAGAATTCAATACATATCATCAATTTTGTAGAAATGTTCTATTAGGTAGGTTAGTTCCTATAGTCTAGTTTCTATGGTAGTATATATTGAAACATGATGAGTCATAGGGGTTGGAAACAAATGTATATTTATAGTGGCCCAATTTTTTCTCAGATGAAGTTGTACCACCCTCTGAAGCAGAACTCAGAGATTCATTTTACTATAGAGGGGAGGTTTTAAGATATTATATTTTTTCAATGGTAGATACTGCTAATTGTTTGTTATAATTCCTATAAAAGTATCTAAATATTATTCCTAATCTTGCCAAGGAGTTCTTAGGTGCATCTGGGGCTCATTTAGATCATGGAGCTCTAAAATGGGATGAAAATATTATATCAGATGGTTAGGGGAAACCATGTAGCCTAGCCCACATGATTTCACTAAATCATGTAGCTATAGAAAAGGGGTGTATGGGGGCCACATAGTTTGACGGCAACCATGAGACCCAAGGTGCATGGTTGTTCTACCCATATACAATTCTTGGATAATAGTTTTTTCACCTTTTTTGCATGGTTATATAAACTATGTGTCTAATCGTATGAGGTTTCCCTTTGATAAGTAACAGGTGTATAGTTGTCACATGGTTTTCCAACCGCAATCCAAACCATTCGTAGATTTTTTTATGTAGAAATTTCAATTTTAACATCTAAAAATTGTTAAACTTATTTACTTTTCATCCCCTTCTCATTCTCTGGTGGTTTCTTCCTCCACTCCATGTTTGTTCTATCCTCCCACATTCTATATCTAAATCAATGTAGCTCCACCATATGAACTCTAATTCATTCACCATCAGATCCTATGTAAAGATATAAGTGATATATTTAATTCCATGCAATTTCTTTTGAGTTATTTATCCAATCTATTGCACAATCTCAGTGTAAGAAAATTATCCCCTTATTCAATATATATGATGATTTCATTTAATTCCACAAACCTAGCATGAATGAAAGGTTGATACCAGATTATGGAAGCTCTGTGTGGATAGGGTTGATGGTCTGGGATCATTCCCATTATTTTATAGAGTTTTAAAAATTGTGTTGTTGTTCCAAGATCTATAAATTTTCATCATCACGACTAATTGTGATATAAAATGTGTATTTAATTTTTTATTATTCATTAGGTGACATGATATAGTGTAAAATAGAAGAATTTGGTTGATCACCTAGACTTATTCCACCCATTTAAGGTGCATCACCATGGAGGCATATCATCCCCTTCATTAGAAATTGGTGAAAGAGAAATTATGTTGTGTTATCACATAATAAGTGACTTCATTTTCAATTCGACTTAATTTTAAAGATGAGAAATGTCTTAGGAACCGATAATCCTCTCCCATGAATGAAGGTTTTCTAATTATATGAATTTGACATGTTATTAATGCCATACACCTTATTCTACACTTGTTTTTCACAATATTGAAGCCTCAATCATTATTCCATATTTGTTAAATGAAGAATTTAATGGAATGTTCGGTCGTGAGGACATGTATTCAATATGAAGTGATTGTTTGATTATTTGACAATAGTTTCAAAATTAAAATGGGTGTTTTTTACTTATGTATAGAATGGATGGAATATTTTTCATTTTTCGTTGATTTTGTATTGATTTTTAAACATGTTGAGGGTGATACTAGCTATACCTAATATGTACTCACTGAGTATTATCTATTTTTTCCTCTAGATGAATAAAAATAGTTCCCAAGGGGATACCTCTATCAAATTCCCTATGGAACAACCTATTGTACCATTTCATTAGAGTGTCTTATACCCCTACATGTGCTACTATGTATGGGAATTAAGGTTTGTTATTACATTACTTTTCACACCATTCATGGTGTGATACATGTGACTTCATCTTATGTCACATTATACACACTATTAGGAATTTTTCATAAACTATGCCCATGAACTTTAACATGGAAAGCCTCTTTAGTTTTTCCAAGATGAACATTGGTTGTCTCGATACATTTTATAAATTGGTTTCATATTGATTTAAAAAAATAATATTTGGTTGTTTTAAATATAAGGACTAATCCTTTGGATATGGAACATAGGGATGTGTCCACTAAGAACAATAACACATTTTGGGAAATTACACATCATTCATTATATACCTATGACTTTACGATTGTAAAAACTCTCTATTTAGACACAACATCTTAAGACAAAGCAGGTAGATTTGACAGGTCTCCATGTGTAACCCAATCCAGTGTATTTATTTATTTATTCAGCATTGTATTAAATTTATTAGGTAACCGTACATATTTTATATTTTTTAAAATGGAATTGCCAGAATCTATGGGATTTGGCCTACTTATATTTGTGTCACCCACTATTTTGGTCAACTATGGAACCTGCATAGACTTTATGGATATTTTTTGATAAAGTAAAGATTCTAGCATCAAATAAATTATCAAATTATAATTTTAGGTTGGATTTGGGAAAGGTTCATGAATCCTATGCTCAAGTTTCTATAAATAGTAGATTTTTCACTTTTTTATATTTTTGTACAATGTTGTATATGTTAGTATCCACTTCCACATGCATGTTTATTTTATGTGTATTTATAGTACTATGATCATCATATTTCATCTTTAGATTATTAATCTTCTTCATAATATTTATTATTATTGAGTAATTACTTATTATTATTCCACTAATCTCTATTTTGCTTCTATTTCCATTATTTCCTATTGTATATTTATAATTATATATACTCAAAACATTTATCTATTATGGAATTGTACCCCCATATACATACCAATGGTCCTCACTGCTAGTTAGTAGCCTCTATCGTCCGGGGATGTGGGTTTGATGTTTTCGAGCTAAACATATGCAGGAACCAATTAGTGGCACCCTAGGCAGGACTCTACAAAGAGGTATTATAGGTTTATTTTCCGTTTTTGCTTCATTTTTTGTGTAGATATATGACTTGGAGATTTTATATTTTTTATGATCATATGCATGGGATTAGGTACCCCAAGTACAGGGGAAACCCCTAATACCTGGGAAAGGTAAATGCTGTTATTTCTTGTTGTGATATAGTTTTATGGATATCACTATAGGTTGAGAAAGTAATTTATTAATGTTAATAAATTACATGAATATTAATGAAATAAACTAGATGATATGGGGGAATATTGTAATCATGAATCATACTATACAGAATTTAACATAATATTTCATGCATTATTCCATTTCATACTAATTTTTTTATGTGCACTTCCTATGATGCATGTGAGTGTTGTGTGTGCTTTAATTTCTTTACCGTACATTTATTTATTCTTCTATATATAGAAAGGCGTTAATATTTATTTTATAATTTATTTATAAAATAAAAATTATATAATTTTCCTTAACCTAATAGTGTTTTTATGCATTGGTTAAAGTAGACTCATTTAACAAAAAATTATGTCATGTTGGTCCATGGACTATTACTTGCATGGTTTGGAACATATTATGGGGTATGATTAAATTGATTCCACCATCTAATTTATATGGTGTGTTGTAAATTATAAAATTGATATTGTGATTCATATAATTGAACAGCTTAAAATAATTTTTAAGACATACCTGAATTAATGAACTCAAGAATAATCTTAAGACATTGATTTAATGGGTTTTATCCAACCCAAAACATCTCCATAGGGTTCACTAGACCTTTCCTCCATGATGATAGTTGGTTAGCTTAGGTTGTGCGTGGAATATCTCCCACAATCCTATGTTATGATGAAGAATAGTTATCCACTTCTATACATTGAAAACCTCATTGACTACCTTTTTTAGTGGATATATTTTATAAGAATTATTTGAGGTTGGGATACAATCATGTGTGACGGAGTAAATCATTCATACCACATACAGAAATTCTAGAGTAGGTATGGTCTGCATGAGTATCTTGTTATGTTGATCAGTCTCCCGAACACAGCACTAGTCTTTATGGATATGTTGAACCAGGTTTTCGCCACCACCTTGATTCATATTTCATAGAATTCATGTATGAAATCATAGTGTTTTCACAAACCATAAAAAACCATTGAAATCATAATGATATTTTGATTACTACACTAGAGGAACTATCTATATGTGATGGTAAGAAAATTCCACAATTGGTTCGATAAGGTCCACTTCACGGGGATTATATTATATGAGTTAGGTTACCCATATGTGGCGATTATTGTGGATTCATGGGAGCATCACATGAATGTGATGGATATAAAAAACTTCTTAGGATGCATTGATATTATAGGAAATTAATTCATTATTTCAAATCCCTAGAAACACTAAATATTATATTTAACATGATTGGTGTGAAATTTGACAAGACTATTTCTTGTGAGATATATTTTCAATAGTTTAAAGGGAGATACATTTTAGTTCTGATTCATATTCATATGGACCGAGGAAGAGGCTATATTATTTATTATGATGCTTAAATAATTGGGCTAGATACTGTTCTGATGTAAGGTGATCAGACTGTATCGTTTGTATCTCTCCAGTTATGAACCCATTATTGGAACTATCCTACACATTCCCTCGGTCTAGAACTCTTCATCCATTGTCTGTGTTTTCATAAGCACTACATGATGTTTGATTGGTTCGTTATTCACACATAACAGAATGTAATAAAATATTTCTCCACACAATGAGTCATGAGTCTAAGGATGTTGTGGTTGGTTGAATACCAACAATCATTCGACATTGATCATACATATACACCTAATAAGGGTAATGATACAATTGATTCTTTAATCCAGAAGACTCAAATGAAAACCATTAATGTTGCTAATGATGATTTGTAGTTGATGGAAATGTTTTATAAAATTAATGTATAGGTTTTGGAACATCATGGAAGATTTTTCTTAGCAGATCTAGTAGTGAGATCTTCCATCCTGTTGTGTGTCTGGATGAGACAGTTGTTGGATTTGGAAGACCTCATTATGAGGGAGGTCATAAAATGTGATAGCAAACCTCTTATATGGGTTTTGTCTGTGAGTTTAGATAATATCGTCTATGGCATTGTATGGGTGAATTTATATATTTACAAAGAGATAATGAAAGAATCAAATCTTTCAGTACGGTCATTTCATCCTAGTCTCACATAGATGTATAAAGATATATTTTGTTTGTATTAATGTCCATGTTTGAAGAGGTTGATATTTTGTTTCCTCACCAGGTGATACACCTGTCAGATGATAATGGAAAATCACTAGTGACCTTCTGGACTTCAATATGTTCCCTTTATTTTAGAGATGATATAGAATGACAAAAAAAAATTCATGGAATGATTTCTGAGATCTCAATTATTAAGTGGTGTTTTATGGGTGATTTTTATATTCTAACCGTGTTTTCGCAATTCATGTTGATCAAATAGACCTTCACTATTAATTATATTAGATATTTTTTCTTCCAATACATAGTGAGACATCTTGGTGTACCCCATTCTATATTTTAGGACTGTGATTCCTGCATTACATCATAGATCTAGAGAGGGTTGCAGAAGGAACATGTTTAATAGGTTCTCTTGAGTAATACATATCACCCTAACACTAATCTGAATTCTAAAAGGACTATATTGGTCTATGAGAATCTGTTACATGATATTACTCTTGATTTTTTCTATTCATAAGATAATAATATACTTCTAGTTGATATTTATTAAAAAATGTTTTCAAGAAACATTTTTGATGCCTTTGTATGAGTCCCTTTAGGTTCGGTCGTGTTGTTCAACTATATAATGATTATAGTGGGGGGAGGTAGGTCTACTAGGTCCAAATATTCTTCAATATACTTCAATGAATGTTTAGAGGATTCAAAATTATTTGGCCATAGATCAATATAGGAATAATTATTTTACCAATCATCAAAACATAACTTTGGTGTTCGAAGTGGGAGAATAGGTCTTTCTATGTGTGTAATCTCGATTGGGTCATATACAAATATGGAGACAAGGAATGTTATAACCTCAATATGATGGTCTTTTAGAGGTAGTGGTGAGTGATGGGATAGTAGCCTATTGATTGATATTACCTCAATGGTACCCCACCCTACATGTTTTATTCCACATAGTCATCTTCTATACTATCATTCTAACCCATCTTATTCATTTGGCCAATGTATATTGATATGTATATGGATGTATCCTTTGAGCAGCATTCAACACATAGAGTTTATCTCAAAAATTCATGCCTCGGAGAAGGTTATCCCCACTATTATATATGATATAGATGAATATATGAGAATAATTGGAGACCCATGCGTGTTATACTAATATTTTTTTGTAGTGGATGGAGATTTTATTCACTAAAAGTGAACAACCCATTAATGGGAAACTCTGAGACAAGTATTCTTAATGAGTGGATGTTGTAACATCTTGTGTTTCTTTAATAGTTGTAGACATTAATTTTTTTATAGTTCCCATAAAAAACCAAAATATTATGGGTTATCGTGAAAAGTAGGTATCACATGATTCTAGATCTCATTCTAAGATCGAAGCTTCAAAAGAAGATACAAAGACTCCACAACATGGTTCCAAAAAACTCTATTTCTCAGCCCGCTGGATTCCATAAATTCTAAGGCTGTAGAAAATGGGGAACTGGGAGCTGCATATTGTGTCTAAAACAATGTGACCCATTGTTCAAATCCACAATACCCACTTAATTTTTTTTGGTCAATGTGGTTTTCATTTTTTTCACACTGTTAGAGAAACTGTGCAACCAATTATTTGAATTCCCCACTTTGAGTATTAACTACCTTGGGGAAGGCGTATGGTTTGTCCAACAATGTTTCCAAACTATTCATAGTTTTAATAGTTGAAAAACCATTTTTCGTTTCTAAACTAATTTAAAACATTTTCAATTTCCTCACATTGTAATTCTCCAGCGTAATTTTCCTCCTCTCCATGTATGAACTATCCACCCAATTCTACATAGGGATCAAGGTAACTCCACCAAATGGTATATGATTCATTTATATTCAAATGTAATATAAATAATGAGGTGATATATTCAATCCTCACTAATCTATTTTGTGTAAATCATCCCTTCATTTTTTCAATCTCGATTTAATCTCATTTCTCCCATATTTTGGGAATTTGAAGATTTTTTCAATTTTATCTATCCGTTGTAACACCCCAAGATTTCATAGTGTGTTATTTCTTCAAAATAATTCAATAACTTGCACTACACGCAACACCGAGTTCAATTTCACCATGACTTACAAAAAAAAATCCATTAAAAGAGGTCATGAATAGCATTAACTACATTTTTAAATTTATATAATCCTTATAATTTTAGAATCCATATTATGAGTTTCTTAGTCATAATGCAAGAACAGATTCATTTTCAGTATTGCACTTTTATCAACTTTTGATAGTGAAACCTTTTTAAATACAATATTTTAAGCTTTTTGACTAAATGGAGACATCAAAAAATTTAGAATGAAACATCCCAAGCTTCCACGGTACGCTTTCCTTTTAATAAAACAGTAGCGTGTGTTGTACGCAACGTCGAGTTTTAACACACACCACAGCCGATCAAACTAGCCGTTATGAATAGAAATACCTAAATTTTGAAATTATATATATTTTAAATTTTGAAATGGACTTCATTTTTGGATTCGGAATATCGAATTTAGCCTAAGGTGAAATTTTGGTACTTTTCGGACAACTTTCATATTTTGATGAATAGTGAAAATTACTAAATTTTAATTAAAAACAAATTTTTTAATCAAAATAATTAATAGTGATACATTATGAATTTGAGTGGTTTTAAAGTATATTTAGAATATATTTTTACAATTTAATATAATGTTGGTCATTAGATATAATTTTACAATTAAACCGAACATAAACAAGTGTCAATCTTTTGATAGTTATTATCTCTTAAAAACACGCTTTTTGTTTTGACAGCGGGAATTAATTTTAAATTAATTTCTGCCACTTCTGTGTTTTGAATTTAGAAAAATGGATTCCATATTTGGAATCAGGATGTTCAAATTGTGTAAATAGGTAACTTTTATTTTTAGACATTTTGAATAATTACTGCGGTAAATATTTTATTTACCATGGTTAAGGGTAAATCCAGTAAATAAGGGTTAAAAAATAATATTATAATAAAACTAAATTACCCTAAATCGTGTCTTAACCATATTGGTTTATACATGGTCGACCATGGGCATCTTTGGGTCTATTTGGGGACCCCATGGATCCACTTGTAAGTGATAATGACACTTTATTTTAATTAAGTTAAAATGAATACAAAAATGACACAAGCATATATCTTTTAGAAAAACAATTGTTACATAGGGTTATATATGTTGGATTTTAGATTATAAATAATAATTAGAAATCTAAAAAGATTTCCTATATAATGATATTTTATTTATAATTTTTAGACATTAAATAATTTATTTTATTTATGACACAATGATGATGCAGTAATTACTATAATAGTGAAAAATTAAAATAATTGATATTATAAATTCCCAAAAAAAATATAATATGAAACATTTAATGAATTAAACTAATTTTATAGGATAATATGATATATTAGGATTTATTTAATTGACTTTGTTCGAAGTAATCAATCTGTTATGAGTTTCAAAAAAATCAACTATTGAATAGTGTCAAAATTTACATAAAAGAGTTCTTAAAACAAATATTATATTATTAATTGATATTAAATTCCTAAAAATATATGGATCGGCCAAGAGACTTATATAATGATAGTTTCATCATTAATGGACCACTTTGGGGTCGCGTGGATGTATATAGTAAGTTTATTAACAATATTATATAAAAATACAAAGAGACATTGTAAAAGTGAAACTAATTAACTTAGAGTTAATACTTAAAGATAAGGTTAATATAAGTACCCAAACCTGTCTAAATTCTATTGGTTGAGTGTTTTTCGACCTATCCCTACCTTAACCTTTGAATAATCAACTTTGGAGCCTTTAGAAACCGAATATGAATTTATTATAAATTAATATTTCTAGCTTTTCCAAAGGTGCCCCTCACCCCTCTTATAAAAGGGCACTCCTCCTTCTCATTTATTCACACCTTCAAAGCCTTTTGGTTCGGCCAAACTCTGCCCAAATACTCTCCCAACATCCCTCACTACAACCTAGAGGCCTTAGTTTTATCAGAAAGCCATCCTATGGATCCCTTTTGATCAAATCAAAAGGAAGAACCCAAAGAAGAGGTAATGATTTCACCACCCTTTTCCAAGTTCCTTTCTTCTTCCACTTCCTCTTTCTTTGTTCTTACCATTCTAAAATAATAACTCCAGTATCTTACATATACTGTGATGTTATTATAAATACGGTACAACCATATTCAGTATTCTATCCACCCTTTGAATAACATGTCACCATACATGCGTACGTACGGCTTACCGTCTCCACGTCGTGGTGTAATTGTTATTCAATATATTATTATTTGGATGGGTATAATAATGATGTGTAACTCATGTAAATAATAAATATAGCATGTTAATGATTCTGTATATATAATATACCATCCATTTATATATTATTTTAATATCAAAAGAATGATATTGTCTCTTGTGCGTACGTATGGACTACCGTCTCCACGAACGCGATGAGATTCATTCTCCATCGTATCCGTTCAAGTATAATTATCATTTGATGATTTAAAAATGATGTTTAAGGACTTGATATCATTCTGGATATGAATAATATACAACCTATCCTTTATAAACATGTCTTACGTAACAAAACATATAAAAGAAAACAAGCAAGTTAACACCTGAAACGACAATAATTCTAAGATATTATTAACAAATCAATGTTAAAAGATCATATATGATATCATATTAATGTATATGATTCTTGTATAATTTAAAAACAATTATTTCACCATTATACAGGAGGTTAACCTACACCAACAAAGGAAAAGTACAAGGTAAGGGTTATTTCACAATCTCTTCATTATCCGAGGTTGTTTATACGTAATAATCTACTAGGATCTCTTTATCATCCACATCCATGTTTTCTTAAAAATGTATTTCAAAACACTTTTACTATTTACAAGAATATGGGTTAAATTCATTTATACCCTTGTTTGACTTTTTATAAGAGGTTTATAAAGGAATCTTTCTGTCATTTTCCAAACAAGGTGCTTTTTAACCTTTTCGACAAAATTAAGGTAAGAATGTTTTTTTGTTATCTTATATGACAGGTGCGGTTATTCTCTTCCATTATTACACCATTAAGGCTTCCCTTACACGCTTGTAAGGATATTTTAAAAATAAAGTTTTTCTTTTATAATTATGAGATTTTTAAATGATTTCAAAAAAAGAGATATTTCTCTCAAATATATGAAAATACAGTGTAAATGTATACGTATTTAACGCAAGCTTAAAAATGTTTTCAGAAAACCCAACTCTCGAGTTTGGTAGACAGGAAGGGATTGGTAGTGGACCCATCATGGCCTGTAATTAGTCGAGCAGTCTCAGAATTAGTTATTTTGTTTGCAGAAGCTTGCATAATGTTTTCAGAAAAACACTAGAGTGTATTTTAGCAATTTTAAACGTAAGTATCTTCTAAAAAAATTGCATCGGTAGGTCTCATGAGAAAAACTACTGTCTTGGCACAAGGCCTTGACAAAATCTTATTTGTAGTCTTGGCACGAGGCCTTGGCTATGTGGTTATGATAGTCTGGCATTATGCAATCCATCATTATGAAAGTGGTTATTGATTTTGCATGTGATTATTCGATTAGTAGAATAACCATGTGAATAAGTAAATGGAATTATATCATTTTATTTATGCCATACTATGTTAAAAGTTCAAGTTTAAAAGGCTTTTGTTTTAGTTATACATTGCCTTAAATGTTTATTCTTATTTATGAAAGTTTTCGCTATTTTGTTATCCTTACTGGGCATTTGAGCTCACCCCTTTTATATGTTTTATTTTTCCCAGGAAGTGAAGAAGTAAATTATGAATGACCTGCAGGGATATTATGTGGGGATATGAGTGTGGATTATGGATACTTTATGTTGTTGTAGTAGTTTTTCATTTTATGATGTAATGTAAAACCTATGAATATATCTAGTGTTTCCAAGGCTACTAAAACAATCGGTTTTTCGAGATTTGATCTTTCTTGTGATCATGCCAATGTTACGAAGTAATGCACCGACTCTGGGTAGCTGGGGTCGGGGCGTTACAGTTGGTATCAGAGGAAGTTTAGTACAATCCTTGGAAGCTAGATTTAGATAAACTCTGATTAGAGCACGTAGACCTAAGATGAACTTTGAGGATTAGTATAGAAGAACTTCCTAGAATTTTGGTATTGTAGAGATTTTGTGAGTTTTCCGAGCAATACATCCCTGTCTGGATACGAGCAGGTAGAGGCAGCTCTGGCACAGATGTACCTAGGGGTAAAACCCAAAAACACCGCTTTGAGCTAGACTCGAACGGGAACTGGTGCACGACAACGGGCCTTGCTGCACTCTTGGTTACGACACTCCCGGGGGATATGCTTAGGATAACTCTCATTTTCTTTACAAATAATTATGAAGGGTTTATGAGTATATACATCCTCAAAGAAAACATTTTTATGATTATGGATTATATCCATAAATAGTTCAATTTATGTTAAGTGTTTTATAAGTATGGGATTATGTATTTTGACTCATAAACTAATCTAGTTTATGCCATTGTTTAGAAATGGCGCCCAGTAGAAGGAATGATAACTCCAGAAATGCACATGATTCAAAGAGAAGGAAGGATCATATCTCTCATGGTCTTAAGCTAGAATTTATAAGAGAAATAGTCTCCCATGTATTATCATCATATGAAGAAATAATATCATGTGTTGATAAGATAAGTAAAGAGTTTACTGAGTCATATGGCTTTGAAGGGAAGCAAGAGAAGAAAAGGATGGAAGAGTGAAAGATGGATAAAGGGAAGAGGGAAAAGAAGAATTTCCCATATGTGGTAACTGTGGAAAGAAACACCCTGGAACATGCCTGAAAGGAATGGGAGTTTGCTATAAGTGTGGAGGAAAAGGGCACAAAGTACGTGACTGCAAGGGTAAGAAAATGGTTTCAAATGTACAATGCTTCATTTGCAAGGAGTTTGGACACTACGCGAACCTATGTCCCAGTCAACAGACTATGCCGCAAATGATGTTATTGGATAATAATCATGTTATGATACTACCACAGATGAAGAGGAATGATTAGAGTTCTTATGTTGATTATGTCAATTGAGTGTTGTATCAACAATATACTTGTTACAATAATCATGGAGTATATAAGGATTGTACTGCAGTACTATTTCATTAAGGACTTGAGATTGTGTGGAACAAAGAAAAGTGACTCAATAGCAGGATAAATTTTTGGAAAATATATGGTTGAGAGAATGATAAATCATAATATAGTTCTGATACTGAGGTAGTGATTTTGGAATAATATGTGATTGTTTTGGATAAATTATATTGGATATTCTTGACTACCCTGGAACTGATTAATGATTTGTATATTCCATCATTGTTGGGGTTTAAAACATTTTTGGATTAATGAAGTATATCCAACTTTCTATATGGAATAAGGGAGCATGAATGTAATCAATAAGGAATATGGTAATTCAGGATGTTTCGGTGTATTAAAAGAATACATGATGAAGGAATTCATATGCTATTACGGGGTAAAAAGGTTCTACATTATGTTTACCTTACTTATAAATGTTGGACTGTGAGTATGGATAGAAGTATTTTGGATAGTTCTAGTTTGGATTATTTTGGATTTCCATAAAAGGACAACCCGGAGGTCGGGCGGCAACCCGTCGCGTCCGGCAAGGCTGCGAGACTTGAACCCGCAACCGAAGGGCGACAAGGGTGTATCACCTACCACTGGCCCACGAGATGTCCTAGATTAAATAATGTATTTTTTATTAAAAGATCTTGTAGATGAATTATAAATTCGTTTATTTTGGAACCCTATACGAATAGTGTAAATAGAATTTTTTTTTACATTCTATTATCTTTTAGAGTGAAAGATGAGTTTGTGGTAGAAATTTATTAATGGATAAAACTCTAATTATAAAGTATGTATATCTCTTTATGATCATATCCAATCTCATAAATAAATTCCTCAATATTAAGAAAAGCAACTTAGAACAAAAATGTTTTCCTAGACGGTACCTTAAATCATCACTAATTTATGGCTTTTGGATTGTTGGCCTTTTCATAGCCATGTTCTCTACCACTCTCCATCAGATAATTGATGGTTAGATTTTTCTTCCATATCCATAATTTCTTACATGGAACCCTAGTATGTGTTATTTTCGGTAATCTTCATACTTTAGACTCTTTATTTTAAATAGAGGCCTCGTTAATTAATTTTTCGATGTGGGATTTCAACTAAGATATTTTGAAACGTCAAAAATGTGTTATCCCAATACCCTATATTTTGTTGAACCGATGGTACTTCAAATCATCATAGATTGATGAGTTTAAGGACCTCAATTATACACTTGTTTGTGATTGATGACCTCAATCACTACCTATAAATATTTACGTTTTTCCTTCGATTATATGTCTCTAATTGCCACCAATGTTCTCCTAATCAAGATCATAATTTGGTGGTGACCCTTTCATTTCTCTTTTCCTCATATTAAGACTAAATTTTAGTAACCCAATTTCCGATGTGGGTTTTCCCACAAATATATTATCTATTTTCAACATTTTATTTTCGAAGAACAATTTCAAATTTCGAGGACGCAATTCATTGAAGGAGGGGAGAATGTAACACCCCAAGATTTCATAGTGTGTTATTTCTTCAAAATAATTCAATAACTTGCACTACACGCAACACAGAGTTCAATTGCACCATGAATTACAAAAAAAAGCCATTAAAAGAGGTCATGAATAGCATTAACTACATTTTTAACTTTATATAATCCTTATAATTTTAGAATCCATATTATGAGTTTCTTAGTCATAATGGAAGAACAGATTCATTTTCAGTATTGCACTTTTATCAACTTTTGATAGTGAAACCTTTTTAAATACAATATTTTAAGCTTTTTGACTAAATGGAGACATCAAAAAATTTAGAATGAAACATCCCAAGCTTCCACGATACGCTTTCCTTTGAATAAAACAGTAGCGTGTGTTGTACGCAACGTCGAGTTTTAACACACACAACAACCGATCAAACTAGCCGTTATGAATAGTAATACCTAAATTTTGAAATTATATATATTTTAAATTTTGAAATGGACTTCATTTTTGGATTCGGAATATCGAATTTAGCCTAAGGTAAAATTTTGGTACTTTTCGGATAACTTTCATATTTTGATGAATAGTGAAAATTACTAAATTTTAATTAAAAACAACTTTTTTAATCAAAATAATTAATAGTGATAAATTATGAATTTGAGTGGTTTTAAAGTATATTTAGAATATATTTTTACAATTTAATATAATGTTGGTCATTAGACATAATTTTACAATTAAACCGAACATAAACAAGTGTCAATCTTTTGATAGTTATTATCTCTTAAAAACACGCTTTTTGTTTTGATAGTGGGAATTATTTTTAAATTAATTTCTGCCACTTATGTGTTTTGAATTTAGAAAAATGGATTCCATATTTGGAATCAGGATGTTCAAATTGTGTAAATAGGTAACTTTTATTTGTAGACATTTTGAATAATTACTGCGGTAAATATTTTATTTACCATGGTTAAGGGTAAATCCGGTAAATAAGGGTTAAAAAATAATATTATAATAATACTAAATTACCCTAAAACGTGTCTTAACCATATTGGATGATACATGGTCGACCATGGTCATCTTTGGGTCGATTTGGGGACCCCATGGATCCACTTGTAAGTGATAATGACACTTTATTTTAATTAAGTTAAAATGAATACAAAATTGACACAAGCATATATCTTTTAGAAAAACAATTGTTACATAGGGTTATATATGTTGGATTTTAGATTATATATATTCATTAGAAATCTAAATAGATTTCCTACATAATTATATTTTATTTATAATTTTTAGACATTAAATAATTTATTTTATTTATGACACAATGATGATGCAGTAATTACTATAATAGTGAAAAATTAAAATAATTGATATTATAAATACCCAAAAAAATTATAATATGAAACTTTTAATGAATTAAACTAATTTTATAGGATAATATGATATATTAGGATTGATTTAATTGACTTTTTTCGAAGTAATCAATCTGTTATGAGTTTCACAAAAATCAACTATTGAATAGTGTCAAAATTGACATAAAAGAGTTCTTAAAACAAATATTATATTATTAATTGATATTAAATTCCTAAAGATCTAAGGTTCGGCAAAGAGACTTATATCATGATTGTTTCATCATTAATGGACCACTTGGGAGTCTCTTGGATGTATATAGTAAGTTTATTAACCATATTATATAAAAATACAAATAGACATTGTAAAAGTGAAACTAATTAACTTAGAGTTAATACTTAAAGATAAGGTTAATATAAGTACCCAAACCTGTCTAAATTATATTGGTTGAGTGGTTTTCGACCTATCCCCACCATAACCTTTGAATAATCAATTTTGGAGCCTTTAGAAACCGAATATGAATTTATTTTAAATTAATATTTCTAGCTTTTCCAAAGGTGCCTCTCACCCCTCTTATAAAAGGGCACTCCTCCTTCTCATTTCTTCACACCTTAAAAGCCTTTTGGTTCGGCCAAACTCTGCCCAAATACTCTCCCAACATCCCTCACTACAACCTAGAGGCCTTAGTTTGATCAGAAAGCCAACCTAAGGATCCCTTTTGATCAAATCAAAAGGAAGAACCCGAAGAAGAGGTAATGATTTCACCACCCTTTTCCAAGTTCCTTTCTTCTTCCACTTCCTCTTTCTTTGTTCTTACCATTCTAAAATAATAACTCCAGTATCTTACATATACTGTGATGTTATTATAAATATGGTACAACCATATTCAGTATTCTATCCACCCTTTGAATAACATGTCACCATACGTGTGTACGTACGGCTTACCGTCTCCACGTCATGGTGTAATTGTTATTCAATATATTATTATTTGGATGGGTATAATAATGATGTGTAACTCATGTAAATAATAAATATAACATGTTAATGATTCTTTATATATGATATACCATCCATTTATATATTATTTTTATATCAAAAGAATGATATTGTCGCTCGTGCGTACGTACGGACTACCGTCTCCACGAACGCGATGAGATTCATTCTCTATCGTATCCATTCAAGTATAATTATCATTTGATGATTTAAAAATGATGTTTAAGGACTTGATATCATTCTGGATATGAATAATATACAAGCTATCCTTTACAAACATGTCTTACGTATCAAAACATATAAAATAAAACAAGTAAGTTAACACCCGAAACGACGATAATTCTAAGATATTATTAACAAATCAATGTTAAAAGATCATATATGATATCATATTAATGTATATGATTCTTTTATAATTTAATAACAATTATTTCACCATTATACAGGAGGTTAACCTACCCCAACAAAGGAAAAGTACAAGGTAAGGGTTATTTCACAATCTCTTCATTATCCGAGGTTGTTTATACGTAATAATCTTCTGGGATCTCTTTATCATCCACATCCATGTTTTCTTAAAAATATATTTCAAAACACTTTTACTATTTACAAGAATATGGGTTAAATTCATTTATACCCTTGTTTGACTTTTTATAAGAGGTTTATAAAGGAATATTTCTGTCGTTTTCCAAACAAGGTGCTTTTTAACCTTTTCGACAAAATTAAGGTAAGAATGTTTTTTTGTTAACTTATATGACAGGTGCGGTTATTCTCTTCCATTATTACACCTTTAAGGCTTCCCTTACACTCTTGTAAGGATATTTTAAAAATAATGTTTTTCTTTTATAATTATGAGATTTTTAAATGATTTCAGAAAAAGAGATATTTCTCTCAAATATATGAAAATCCAGTGTAAATGTATACATATTTAACGCAAGCTTAAAATTTTTTTCAGAAAACCCGACTCTCGAGTTTGGTAGACAGGAAGGGATTGGGAGTGGACCCATCATGGCCTGTAATTAGTCGAGCAGTCTCAGAATTAGTTATTTTGTTTGCAGAAGCTTGCATAATGTTTTCAGAAAAACACTGGAGTGTATTTTAGCAATTTTAAACGTAAGTATCTTCTAAAAAAATTGCATCGGTAGGTCTCATGAGACAAACTAGTGTCTTGGCACAAGGCCTTGACAAAATCTTATTTGTAGTCTTGGCATGAGGCCTTGGCTATGTGGTTATGATAGTCTGGCATTATGCATTCCATCATTATGAAAGTGGTTATTGATTTTTCATGTGATTATTCGATTAGTAGAATAACCATGTGAATAAGTAAATGGCATTATATCATTTTATTTATGCCATACTATGTTAAAAGTTCAAGTTTAAAAGGCTTTTGTTTTAGTTATACATTGCCTTAAATGTTTATTCTTATTTATGAAAGTTTCCGCTATTTTGTTATCCTTACTGGGCATTTGAGCTCACCCCTTTTATATGTTTTATTTTTCCCAGGAAGTGAAGAAGTAAATTATTAATGACCTGCAGGGATATTATGTGGGGATATGAGTGTGGATTATGGAGACTTTATGTTGTTGTAGTAGTTTTTCATTTTATGATGTAATGTAAAACCTATGAATATATCTAGTGTTTCAAGGCTACTAAACCAATCAGTCTTTTGAGATTTGATCTTTCTTGTGATCATGCCAATGTTACGAAGTAATGCACCGACTCTGGGTAGCTGGGGTCGGGGCGTTACATCCGTGGTTAAATAAAATGATGAAAGAAGATGATGGAGGATCAAAAAAATATTTGGAATGTGTTATTAATTATTTACATTAATTTTTTTTGATTTTACATATTTTTTCAATATTCTATTACATGAACCTTTCTGTCATTTCCTATAATAATAAATTTAAATTTAAATATAGTGTTTTATCGTTCATTTAGAGAACTAATATAGTGGTTAATCAACCTATTTTATTTATCTCCATTACTTGTAACACACAAATAGGTATTATACACATTGTTTCATATCTTCCCTTTTTATTTAAATTTTCTTGACACCCCTTGTGGTGTGTTATCAGATAATAAATTCCATGATTTAAAATTATACATGATTTGAAATATGATCCATGTATTATGCTCTTATACACCCTTGTAATGTATGTAGTTGTCTAATTTTATGAATTATCCACGTTTTAAATACCTTACAACTTCTTCCACACATGGTTTTGTCAATATAAATGTCTTGACCATTATTCCTTATGGGTTAGATTCCAAAATAATGTGGATGGTCCATGTTTCTGGCATTTTATTAATATGCATTTATTATTCAATGATTTCAGTTTAGTTCCACTAATGAAACATAAGGTTATGAATAAAGGACCGCTTAGAAGGACTCCTTTACCTCTTTGTTATATTTTTTAATGGTTTTTAAACATGTCTATGTCGATATCATCTACTCATGAGATGGTCTCACCGAGAATTATCTATTTTTACATTTAGATTAGAAACACCGTTTACATATGGGAGGGCCCTTTGATGGGATTGATTCAAAAAAAATTTACTATGCCCTGAGCTTGATATGGGCCCCTTAAATTGATAATAGGTACAAAATTAGTGGTGTGTTAGCAGTTCACATTCAAACCATGTATGAAGTGATACATTGGACTTCATCTTGGGTCACCGTGGATGGACTCATTAACATTGGACATAATACGGGCATGTTGAGTGATACATGGAAATTCTCTTCATTTTTTCATGGATGGGATCTGGGTTTTTTTAAAAATAGAATAACATAGTCTAAAATTGAATTAATGAAAAATTAAATGAATATTTATAAAATAAGGAATGATCCATTCATTTAGGAAAATTTCTTCTTGTCCTCGAAGCCTAATAACAAGATGGGGGACTGTCCACCTCATTCATTGTATAATTTTTACATTACCATTGAGGGAATTCCTCTTTCAAAAACACCAGCTTTATCAAAAGAAGGTATATTGGTTGGGTCTCTAAGTGGGACATGGTCTATTATAGTAATTTATTTATTTATGATTACATTAATATTAATAGGGCTCACATATTATTTTATAATACATGAAATTAAATTGCCTACGCATGATGGGTAACAACCTAACGGAATTTATATCACACATGTTGCTTGAGGGCCTTTGGCACCCTAATAGACATTTATTTTGTAGGTTGAGAAAAATGTAAGAATCTAGTAACCAAGCCATCATCAACTTACAGTTCTAGGATAGAGTATGGAGCATATCATCGGGAAAATGATAGAGATTCAAGAAATACAATGTTTTTATGTTTTTTATATTTTGGTTTCATGTTATATATTATTTTATCCCCTAACCCTTTCATGATAATTTTTTGATATTGTTATAGTAAAATGATCATTATATTGTATTTTTTTGACAATCCATCTTCCGCTTTTTATTTATTACTCTTTCATTATTACATAATATTATTCCGTGTCAATCTGTTGTTATTTTTTCTTTCCTCCATTTAATGTTTTATTTTTATAAATATTTATATGCTCCACTGTTTTCAATGATGTAATATTTTTCTCATTGACTTACCCAAGGCCCTCACTGCTAGATGGGAATCTATGGATTTCGGGGTTGCATGCTTGAGGTCTTATGGTCATCCTTCACAAGGAACTTATAAGTTGCACCCGTGGCGGGATTAAAACATTTATGGTATGCTAAATAAATACTCTTTATAATGATATACTTGTAAAATAGATCAAAAATATTGATACATGTTAGTACTTATATGATATATAGTGGACTAATATATATCCATTTTATTAAATATATTGTTCTTAATCTCATGTGATGGTGGTATTTATTTTTATGTTCTAAAATAAATGAAACTATATTTTTTAACATTGAATTCATAAGGTTCCATTTCCTTAATTCACTTATAATCAATAAAAGAAAAAAATTACCTCATTATTAATCCTTGATCATCACTTGGATTTTAATTTTGAAATAAATTTTGAATGATAGGAAGGATTTTATTATATTAGAACTTATATATTGGTTTTTATTAAATATATGAAGACAAAATCATTCTGCATATTTATACTTAATAATATAGAATGGTTATTTCATATAAGAGGATAAATAAATATGTATTCCACTATAAAATCATGGTGAATTTATTAAAAATCTATGTTCATTAACTCTAACCTTGTTCATTAATTTTTTGTCATCTCCTTTGATGTAAATATATTGCCTTATCTTTTATGATCAGAATATGATTCCACCATATTTATGTATTGGGTATTACCACAAATAATAAATTAAAATTTTATAGTATGTAATAATATAACGTGAATTTCATTGTTTTTTTTCTTGTTGATATTTAATTTTTACGATTCATATGATATTAAATTAACATTTGTCATCAATAATATATCTATTCATTTCCCTAAATCATATCTTTATAAAACAAAACTATCTCTACATGATGTTACTATAATTATAGGTGCATTTATTATCCTCTATAATATCTCTATAATTTTCACTAATAATTATTTCGTCAATTTATACATTAACCCCTCTTCTGAAATCATAGTTATATGAATAGAAAGTAATGAGAAATTTATAACTACATATTAATAGTAACTAGATAATAATTCAATAAAATTTATGTATATAAAACATTTGGTTCTTTTATATTACAATATATCTTTATTCATACATAGATCAGTATAAATTACATTACATTTGATTAAATTCCCTAAAACAGAATTTATTTACATTGAAAATCAACACATTTTAATATTTTTATATTTATTCTCCCTCAATAATACTACTTTTAAATACATATATGCGCCGCATTTTCAAATTTTCTATTGGACTACTTGATAAAATAATGAAAAAAATACAACCATGATTCTATTATGGGAATATATTCATATTTGATTCCTAACAAATGAATGTCTCTGGTGAATTTGTTCATAATAATTGTATAACATTGAACTCATAATGTCTATATCTTATAAGGAAAAATATATTTGGAATATTATTACTAATCACCTTCAACAAATGATAAAAAAATTATTATCTAATTTGTTTAGTAATGTTCTCTTTATAGATAATCAAATGGGTCCCCAATCATTAGAAATATATAGTTTTTTATAATGATAATACTGATCTCAAGTTAATAGATTCATATGAATGTTGATCAATATTTCTTATAAGAAACTATGACTACTAATCTGAATCGTAATTACATTGGTCATATAAAACAAATTTCAAGATTCTATTATAGTTTACTCATTAGATATTGCGACACAGTTGGGGGTATCCTATAGGGGCTAGTGGATATAGTTGTGGATTCAGGTAAAAGTTATATTGAGAACATTACCACATGATGTGTTGGAAGGTATGTAAATTTCTCAAAATATACACCAATATATTACCTTGAATAAGTAATCTCTTTAAGGATGATTTTTCCTATTCCTCAACCAGCTGAGAAATATAATATTCTCTGATGGCTATTAAAACCAATACCTTTGACTAATTTTTAAATAACATTCATAGTCATCCATTATGTTTTTTGTATCATAATATTTTTTGGGATATGGAAATACTTTCCTTTTAAAAAATATTTATTGGAGCTCTAGATAATGAGTTCAAATACACACCCAATACATTTAAAAATTCTAAAAATGAAATAACTAAAGGATCCAATAGATGATTCATCCAATGTTCTCTAAAAATGGAATAATTTAACTATTATGAGTAAAAAACATCATAGAAAAATGATTGATATCTATTTTTTAGGGTATTTGGGATGTTATTCTGAAGTTCTTCAAAAACATTCATATTATACAATTAATAAATATCAAGATAAATTAAATATTCACTATACATGAGTGAATATTAGGGGAAAAATTAACTATTTTAAATTATTGAAACTTTTTCCCACAATTATATTAATATAATGAGGTTATTAAAAAATAGGTCATCAAATCATGGGAAAATAATTTATTCATATTAATTTATCAAATCATAATTATTAATGAATGAGAAATATATGATTAACCTTTGATTACATTTTAGTATCATAATTCCCAAATTAAATTAACTAATAATTGATACCAATTTTAAGGAACCATATCATTCATACAAGTCTATTAAATAATTATTATGATAAATTACATATCAATAATATAATTCAGATTCATAGTGATTAATTTCCTTGGGAAATTTTGTTTAGAAACATGATTGTAAAATATATTTAAAAAAATATATGTATCATTTAGCATCTTCATCCTAAAGGATTTTTTAGTCATATTAATACATACAATAACCTAAGGAAATTTTGTAACACCCCTAAAATTTAGTTTAAAATTATACTATTCATTTTGAAATTCATTACAAAAAACACTAATCATTAACTGAGCTATGATATATAAAAATAATAATTTTATTTAAATGTTCTTATAAAAATATTGTAATTAAATTGGAATGTATAAAAATTTATAACTGTGTTATAAAAATTATGTACGAAAGTTTAAAATAAATAAAATATATTTATGGATTCTTTTTAACTATGTACACAATTCGTAGTCAAGTTAAGTTATACCTCTAAAATAGTTATTCATCTAAATTAATTTTTATTTTATTTTCAAATTGGAAATTATAATTTATATATATTTTTAAAATGATTATAATTTTTTAAATCACCATTTCAATATTATTTTCATTTCAATTTTTAGGACGTTTCTGATAAAATTTATTTTCTATTGAATATGGGAAAAATACAAACTTTTATATAACTATCATGACTTTAGTAAATTAAATAAAATTTGAAATTATTTATTAAATTTAAATATAACAAACCAATTGTCTTTATAGAATAGAAATATTATAATTTTTTACATATGAATCTACATTATTTTTTATTTTTGTATATGTTCATTTTGGGTTTAATTTTTTTCCTAAAAGTATTTTTATTAAAGAATATTTAATTAATCTATATTTACTGATAGTTATAATATAATTTCTGTATTGTATACTCAAAAAAATATATTTAAATTCCATTAAAAAAATTTATTAGTCTTAGAATATAAGTATTTTTCATTTTGTTCTTAAAATTAATATTTCTATTAACATGTTTTCATTGTGTTTTTCACCCATATTAAAAACAAAATTATGCACATAGAGAAATTAAATTTGATAAAAAGGATTCCATACTCATAACCAAAATAATCAAAAAAATTATTTTTTAAAACGTCATTTTTGGTCAAAATTAATAAGTAAAATAGTAAAATATCCTTACAACACATAATGTTAAATAGGTTTATCGTTGGCATTAATATAATATAAAAGGGTTTGAATATGACCTAAAACTATAAAATTTTTATTTTAAAATATGTTTCAATATTTAAATTTCATAAATTCATATTAATTTCAATTTTCATCCAATTTCACAAGAATTATATATAATATTATTAAAAACGTTTTTTGTAATTCTATGTGTATAACACCCCTCACCTAAAAAGAGGAATCTTATTATAATCCCTTATTCACAAAATTTTAGACTTATATCAATGAAAAAACATTCCCCAAATACATCCTAGATTCATTTAACCCATCCTTGATCCACTATTTTTATATTAGGAAGAATAAATCAAGTATTATGATATAAGAAAAATGAGGTCTCTCAAAGAATAGAGACAAATCAGAAACATGATTTATTAATTTTTATTTTCATCCACATTATTTAATAATATTTTAACGATTTAAAATTGATAATGATAGTATAATATACAAAATATGATCTTATTATGATGATATCACAACCATTTCCCACCACTTCTCCATCAAATGGGAAATAAAAGTATTCCTCTTGAATATGGATTGCCACCTTTACGTTGTGGTATGATTCAATTTCCATTAACATAGTACATTATTTGTAATTATTAATGATTTTTTATAAATATTTTATTTCTAATATATTTACTCTTTTATAATTTCAATATCGTTTCTACCTCCTTACAACCCAATAGTTGAAAAATGACAATGTCAGATGTTGATAGTTGTATTTCATGCATATATTTTATTTTATTTCAAGAGAATTTATTTTTTATGTAATTGAAAAATCCTGATAATTTTAAAATAGAGTGATTTGTTTTACCATTTATGTAAGCATATGAAATATCCTAAAAAAGGAGAGAAATTTAATGAATTTGGGAGAAAAAATATGTGTCGCCCCATGAGCAAAGTGAAGAGGCATGACCCTGGATTTTTTCAGAAACAAGAAGCCATAAATTTTTTACAATGTTAATTTTTACATCATGTATTTCAATTACATGATGTGAGTTTTTTGTGTTGAGTTTTTTGAAGAGTCATACCAAAACTCATGATGTCTGGAAATTCAAATATTGCATGTCATGTTCATTATGACACATCATGAATGTGTCTAAGAGAAGAATATTAAAGATGCCTAATCTATATGTTTGATAAACATTATTATAAAAATAAAAATTTTCCACTACATTAAGTATATCTTGGACCCATAGAAGAAAATGGATGTTGATGTATGACTACTACACACTTTGTGATAATTCGGATCCCTAATTCAAAACTGTTCTTTGTCTCCGTTCTTCAACGGGTATCCATGCTTCTTGTTCTTATCATGCCTAACATGATTGAGTAGTCATTGTGTGAAAGATGATGCCATTATAGAGGGATGTTTTAATGTCTATTATTTCTATTTTTAGTTCCTTTTTGGATTTCTATTACATATTTTACCAATTCCAAATTATTTTCATTTTTTTCATTTCCATTGTGAGTTATTTGAGTTGTTCAATTTCATTTAATTAATTTATTTCCATATTTTGTGTATGAAAAGATATCAATCTATATTAGCTGTATTTAAATATGCTATTGGGTGGCCTAATTTTGTGACTGTGTTTAGTATATGACCATTTCAAAGTTGTAGTCAATTGATTAGGGAAGGATACAGATACCAGGGATCCTTTGTGACCAAATTCACACCAAAAACCTAAATAAATATATTATGAATTGAATACCTAGTCCAAAAACCTGAAATAACTTAATTTAGTATGCCTCCAATCTAGATAACAAAATAAATATTTACTTCACCATTTCTTTTTTCTCCAACTATTCAAGAAATTCTATTTTAATTTTATTTAATATTTTTTGGACATAAAGATAGTCCTTATGTTTTGGACACTCATGAATTCCTTGTGATATATTTTCCGATTTTTTTAACTGTTTTATAAATTATTACATTTTTACATCTCTGTAGGAAATTAATGTCTACCTGTGGGCTATCACTCATGTATACTTGTGGACTACAACCGGTAGAAAGATATGTAAATCATTTCACATTTTTGATTCTCTTATCAAGTAATAGGGATTAATTAGTATAGAATATATCATATATATATATATATATGAAATTATAAGGATTATATAATTCTTAATTTTCTTGTAACATTATTTATTTCAAACATTCAACGATTTGAAACATCCTTCTTGTGTACATATGGATTATCATATTCCGGAAGTGATGTAATTCATTTTTCATCAAAAACATTATATGAATGGTTATAAATTTATATATAATGATTAAATATGATAATTATGACATGGTTAATATGATAAATTTTATGGAACCATGACCACATTAAATTTATTGGAACTATTATTTAAAATAAAAATGAAAAATGAATCATTTATAACCCAATAATTGGATTTTAATAAACAATTAGAAATAAAAAGTTATTTTATTGTTATAAATGGATCATATATTATATTATAAGTGTTTAAATGGTAAATCTTTAAATTTCTAATAAATGTAAATCTATCATATAATAGGATATAGATCTTATGAAACAATAATAACATTTTGTAACCCTATTTTTTCCCATTAAGACATTTTTTGATGTTATGAACCTATTTACGTTTTTGAGGAGTATATGATGGGCCATTAACCTATTAATTAATTTTTTTAATTTTATAATTAAATTTGTTTCATCCATGGATATTTTATTGGAATTCAACAAATTCTCTAAGGGTTAACCATTTAAAATTAGCATCATTAGGATGTATGTTATGTTATACACCAATAATCATTAATGAGGTGTATCTAATTCTCCTAAAATATTTTTTTTCTGAAATTTTATAAAATTAATTTAATATTTCACATGAATTTAATTCTTTATTAGGACTTATGAAACAAAATTTACCAATGTAGTATATGTTTTACAACACAACATCCCATTTTATTTCAATAATCTATACATAAATTTATGATGAAGAAATTATATAATTAATCCCACAAAAAATTTATGAATTTTATATTACAATGTATAGTTATAGAGATTTAATTTTTCCCAATTCATTTTCCACAATTTATATGCTCATGAGACCAAATTAATGTTTTTATGGAAAACCAAATTTATTTCTCTCTTCAGCCAAGAATATTTTTTCATTATCCATAAGTAATTTAATATTTTTTCAAATTTTATTTTATCATTTCAAAATTATTATATAAATTAATTTTCAACCATAAATTACCATTTTTTGAGAGGATACATGTTTTAATTTTCCTAGCCCGAAACTTATGAATATTTTCTATAAATATAAATGAAATTTTTATTATACCATACTCCAAAATAAAACTTTTTATGTCCATCTTAAAATAACATTGTGTTCAAAATTTTGTTATATGATTCCATGTATCCATTGGATAAAAATGTAGTCAATAATATTTGTCTAATTTTTATTTTTTTTAAAAGGAATTTCAAAATAATATACGTATTTTCCTCATGAAAATTTATAGTGTTCTTTAAAAGGTATATTCATCTATAATAACATCCTTAATGATTCAAATGATTTATTAGGGATATAATCTCACATTAGACACTTCATTATTTCACTATATGGATTATAATTAAGGAATTTAAATATTAATTAAAACCATTTTTACTTACATGGGTTAAAATATGATTAAATGAAAAATGATTTCATTATATTATTGCCTCCATATTATTGGATGGTTCTCATGTAATGGGTAGGTATGTTATATTAATACAACTAAATCGGTAAAGATAAATGTTTTATGATATTTAAGGGTACACATGAGGTTGTCATGTTCGTAAAATAATTTTTATGTGCGGATATCCAAATCCCAAAACTATGTACAACGTTGGTTATACAATGACCAAAATAGTTATATAAGTGTTTTCACTATGCATATCATGTGATGAATATCATTGTGGATTTCCTACAAATAATATTTCTAGGATAATAATTATTCCACACCTTATTCCACTCTCCTTTGATTGGATCTGATGCAAATAATTTCCTCTATTCATCATGTTCTTATATTACTTTAGGATATATGTTCTATTGACTCCCAAGTATTTTTCCATAACTCATTATCATGATCTATGAATTGTTGGGTTTGAATTTCAAATGTTATTGTCTTGTTTTAAAACTTTAATTCTCATGATATGCCTATATATTATCATTGAATGACAACTCCCTTGATTATCCAAAAAAAAATTGATCTCACAATTTCTAATTATTCATTTTTTTAGGATATTTGTTAAGGGTTTTGGTATTATATACCTATTTAGGGTTATAGTATTAATGAATAGGATGGTAAATAAGGTATAACTTATTTGCACATATTTTTTATGTATCAATATTTCCAAAGAGAATAACTGTTTGTGGTTATGGTCTGGATCGTAATGATATGTAATGATTATTCATATAATATGATTTAATATTTATGTTTGTATGGTTTTTGGTAAAATCAATAGTTATTTGATAAGGGTTTGGTTATTTTTTAAAACTATGATGAAAAAACATTACTGCAGACACATATAATAAGTCGAAGAATAGAAGAACGTCATATTTTATGGTAATGAATGAATTTTTATTCTCCTACAACATATATCCATTTAGGGATAATTTCTAATGAATATGGGATAGTTTTTCCTAATAGAAACAACATGGAAGGGTGTGGATTAGACACTAACTCAATCATCAGTTTTGTATGATGAGTGGGAAAAATAATACCAACCTAACAACACGCCCTTGGGGATATGCTTGGATTAATTAATATTTTCATTATAAAAATTTAAAAAGTATTTTAATTGATAATGGCCATGAATGAAATTGGATAAAATTATTGTTACATGATTTTCAGAGAAGGTTTCTTGGTTTATATATCACAAAAATAAACTATTAATTATTGTATAATTACTCCCAATGATTGTTGTTGTTGAATATTTTTTTTAATTATTATTAAATGGTTGAAACTAGTATAAATCTTGTTAATGGTGAATGTGATGTACAATGAAACAATTATAATCAAGAGAATCAATATAAAATAGAATATTGAATATGAAATATTGTGATTATACATAACTATTTATCATGTTATATAATAAAAAACATGAACATAGCTATGTTCTAAAATGAAAAAAATAATACAGAATTTTATTTTAATGAATAATGTGGATGATGGTATATTTATCTTATTTTATATTGATAATTTGGGAATAATTACCCAAGTAAATGTCTCAATGGAATATGGAAATTTTATATCTCTAGGAAAAAGGTGTATAATGTGGATAATTTATATTGAAAAAATGATTTGTGTTGGTTAATATATGGATGGGATTATTGATTTTTATATTTTATTATAAATAGTTTATTATTTTACATGTATATAGTATGGGAGTTTTGAAAATATATGTCCTAGTTGAAATATCAGAAAGAATCCCGTCAAGGATATATGAGGAGATGTTATATTGTTGATGATAAATAGACTGAATGGTATATAAATGGTATGAATTATTTCTATTATTATTCTACTGATAATTGAAATTATAATTATTAAATTTTGTTTGATGAATCATAATACATGATTGGTAATCTATATTTTTAGAAGAATATAGTATGGAATAAAGTGATGATTCATTTTAAATGGTTTATGAATAAATTGGAAAGTTTTATGTTTTTATATATTATTATTTTGGAAATACATTTTAGTGGTTTTTAAATATAATTATTGTTATGTGAATCAATATACAATTAATTATTGTTCTGTAGTAGTATATCATTAATGATTTTAAATAATATGTTGAATGGTACTAATAGCCCCGAAAAGTGATTTAGTGGCGAGGTGATGTATTGGGAAAATGATTAATTGAGGAAAATATAACAATTGATAGGTTATTGATTTTTGAGGAAATAAATTTTTCTAGGATAAATATATGATTGATATTAAAAATGAAAATTGGATGATACAAGTGACACAAAATTAATTACTGAATTTATGATAATGCAATTTATGTTTTCATTGATGAATATTTTTTTTATGATATGATTCATTGAATATATTATATATTATATTATATTATTTCTGGAATAAGAATAGATATAAATTTTCAAAGAATATATATTTCCATTGAGGGTTTTTAATGATTTAGGTTAAAAGAAAATTTTAAAAGAATACATGACTAGTGTGTTCACATGTTGTTTGTGTGAAATAATCAAATAATTTATGTTTTGTTCATATCAAACTATTGTTATTTTTAAAAATATGGGAACCCTTTATCTAAATATCCTAATTTCTATTACTTGTTTTTATCGATTTATTAGTTTTAAAATTTAGGAATTTATTGAATTAATAATGATGATATTTGGGTACTTATTGAAATTTTTTAGATTAATCATTCATAAAAATGATAATTCATAAAAATTATCCCATTGTGTACTGTCCATTTTTTTCGTAAGTAAATATAGAGAGGACGAAATTTGTTATCCTTATTTTGATCTTATGATCTATTATAAGGTTATTATAGTGCTTCAATCATGAGAAATTCAAATTTCTCTTGCATCGTTGGAATTTTGGATGAAAAGAGGTGGATGATAATTGAAACTTGAATTGAAAGGAATATATTACTTTAATTATTTTGATGAAGTAAAAATATATTAAAAATTAAAAATTCAATGATAAAATAATTCCACTCTATGAAAAACATCTTTTACACTTTAACTAGTTTGATTTACATAGTTATTTAGGAATATTTGAAGTTCATTTTTAAATCTTTGTGATTTATCATTTTTATGTCATTAAATTTCTAATGAACATGGTCTATATCACTATTTATTATTACATATTAATTATAATTCTCTTATATACCTATATTTTCAATTACTTTTAATTTCATCTTTATATGGGAGTCTAATTATCTTTTATTTTGGGTGGACATTAGGTTTCTACCTTACCTTATTCAATGAAGGTTTCATTACCCCTTAATATGACATGGGTTCCAAAAAAAGGTATTTTTTTACGATATTTAAACCATGATTACTGAGAAAAAAATTGTATAGTTAAAATTTATTTGTTGTGGGAGAATGTAAGAAATATAGAATTTAGTTCAAAAATATACTATGCCCAACAACTATCTTAATATGAAAAATTGAACATCAAATTAACTACGATACAATAAAACTATAAATTCTATAAATTTAGTTTGTATAACATAGTCAATAAATTAGAATGAAAGAACAACAAAATCCACATTATTAAAAATATGTAAAATTGTTTGAAAGTGAATAATTATTTATTGACTCATAATAAATAGGTAAACATGTTTTACTGATGTTATTCTATGGTTTAAAAATATGTTATCGTGAAAAACAATTATCATTATAGTTAATTGAATTAAATTTTAATTAATTTATAAAAATATTACAATTTTTATTTAATGGAAATAATAATATTTTGCAAATTATCATTTCAATATTTTCTTAGGATGAAATTTTGGTATATTTTTAAAGATATTTGTTTTTCAATGAATATTAGGGATATAATTATGTTTGTAAAAAATTCATTTCCTTTATTTAAATAAATTAATTTAAAATTTCCATTATTTTTTAAAATTATCATATTCTATGATATTTTTCATTTAATTAATAATAATCTTATTATATACTTATCAATAATCAATATAATATATTTTGTAATAAGGTCACTTTTGGGCTTAAAATTGTTTTTTCTAAAAACAATTTTAATATTATCAATTTGATTTTATCTTTACAAATTAAATAAAAATATATTTAATAATTTAAATAATGAAATTTATATGTCATATGTTAAGTATAATATTTTAACATTCAATTAGAATTTTATACTAGGGAAATAAGAGAAATAAATTCAACTTCATGCTTAAAATGATCTTTTATAAAAACTCATTTTTGTTATGTTTTCTAAAATAATTTTAAAATGAAATCCACCGATTATAGAAATTAATAATTATAAAATAGATTCAATATTTATAATAAAAATAATTAATAAAATATAAATAATTATTATTTATTTTTTGGTTCATAATCCTTATTAAAAAAAATATTTTATAACCACGATTAATGTTAAAACGATATTAATGGGTGTTAAGCAATGATCTATGTCTAATAATTTCATATAAAACTATATAATTGTTTTCCATAGAATATATTTCAAAATTATCTTATACTATCATGTATTAAATGAAAAGTTTGATCCACTTACACAAAAAATTGATTTTATATCAATGATATAGTTTATATAATTTTATGTGTGTCCCTCCCTTCTCTTATAAAATGTATAGTGTTACACTACCTTAACAAAAATATTTCTATTGTGACCCAACCCCCGAGATCCTTGATCTAGTTTCTAATATCAATTAATATATTAATTTTATAATTAATAATGTCTTGAAGGACTGATAGTTTAGTAGTATCGGTAAACTACATTAAGAAATAAGTCATGTATTACAAATGAATACAATAATTTTAAAATTATTTTTTCACTCTAAAAAATAACATTGATTATAAAACTATTCCATATTTTAAATCTCTACATGTCATTCATAGTATCATTTATGGATTCATTGAGTAATTATCATAATAACGGTGATCTAAAATGCACGGTATGCAAAAATGTTGGGGAATAAATAATTAATAAATGAGAATATTTTTTATAGCATGTTAAATAACTGAAAACACATTTGGTTTAATCAATAAATTGAATGGAATTGCAGAAAAATATGGAAATGTAATGACTAGAAGAATACATTATTCAAATAACTGGATAAGAAAATATAAATATGGAAAGGTAATAAAAAAAACATTCTATCTAAATAACCAAAATGATATGTATAAATATATATGTCGATAAAAAATGTCATAGAGGAATAATAGATGAAATAAAATGATGTAAATCCTTCTTAATTGTAATCATGTATAAGGTACATGAAAAATTGTAATATCAAAACCATTCAAAAAATGGTTTATAACTATTGATACCAACCAATTTAATTTGTCTAACCTATTTTCCTCATGAGAACATATCAATGCATCGAGGAGATATATAAAGTCTAGGATCATCCCATCATTAACATTCAAAATCATTTCTCCTTTTGAATTATCCAAATAAATAATATTCATTATAAAATATCTGTATTAAATAAATATTAAAAATTATCAGTATTTCCAAAAAAAATTCACATAGTAGACACCTTATGTAAAATTTTATACAATTTAGTAAATAGTAATATCCATGATAAATAAAATAAATGATTACTGGAAATTTCATTATTGAATGATCAGAGGAGATTGAATATTTCATGGGGTATAAAAAATGATTCATGTAGTTGAATGTTAGTACTATCTTGGCCGAGATCACTATGAAACCAATTAGGGGAAGAATACAGATGGTATCAATACTAAAAAATCCCATTTAGATTAAAAATAAATATATTTGGTATTTTATATTGAATATAAATAATTTAAAATGATTGTTTAAAGACATTCCAGATAAAAAATTCACTTTATTGTGAAAAAAATTTCAAAAAATTTAATTTGAAAATATCATTAGAAAATAATATCATTTAGAAATAACAGATCAAACATGAAAAGGTAGATTCCGTGGAATTATTTTGAGTTAATATATACTTATCATATTGGGAAAAAAGAACATTTTTTTACGGTACCAATGATAGAAATATTCCATTTTTAGAAGGTATATATAAAATTCCTTTAAAAACGTTGATATTAGATAAAAGGGTAATAATGTATTAACAAAATAATTTTAAAAACATTTTGGAAAAAAAATTTATAAAATCAAAATTTTGGAAGAAAACTAGTGCTCTGACTAAAGAAAGAAATATAGTTAGGTTTTATGGAAAACATTTTCTAAAACATTTGACTGCCAAAATGTTGAAAATTTGTAATAATACGTGAAAATGGTCATTTATAACCATAGTATAAATATGAAGTGTTTTATTGAAAAATTTTAGAATAATTTCATCAAATAGAAATACAATTTTTAAGATCGTTAAAGTTATTCTTGAGGAAAATAATCATTAAGAATTCCATAGTGTCCCATATATCTTTGAAATTGTAGGGAAAAAATACCTCAAGGTATCATTGAAGCATTTTTGATGTGATCGTATTTGTTGACAAAGTGGACATCAGTGTTGTGACTGATGACAAAGAAAACCATGACATTCATATTTTTTGACAAAGGGGATTTCATGGCGGCATGTCGAGTTCAAGAGCTATGGTCAATGATCCAGGTTTGATTCAATTATGTAGACAAAGGAATGGATTATCTGGAGTCGGTACAAAAAGAACAGATACATGGTGGCGCAATTTTAGAGTGTTTGCAAAAATTTTGGGCCTAAAAATCGACAAATAAAGAAAAGTGGTTTTTTGGAAAAGGGACTTGTGCTCCATGTACATGAAGGAGAGGAAACATGAATGCCTAATGTTTTTCAAGATCATAAGATCAAAATATGGCTATGGAAAGAGCGTCGCGAAGGTATTGGTGTTGCAGCGTAGGTGACTTGTGTGCCGTGAATGGACCTAAGCGCTGGTGCCTAAGAGGGTTGGAAAGTTGTCCGCCATATGTTTTTCAAGATCAGATATTCAAAATATGGAAAAGGAAATAGGGTCGTGCTGATGTCTTATAGTGGAATAAACATGCACGTTGGGACTTGAGCTCTGAGGGTAGACATACACACTGCCACATAGGTTTACCAAATGCCTATAAATACAGGACCACCACTCCTCATTTTTAATGGAGTTCAACACTTAGAAAAATTATAGCTCCTGTCACGATGGTGTGGTGGTCAAACAAGTGGTGTGTGGTCGCGCATGTGGGCTTGCACGCCAGAGTTTGAAGTTGCGCTTTGGTTTGTTGTTGTGCACCAATATTAGTTTGGGAATAAAAGGGGTTGAGTCTCGCAGGTTTGGATATACAGAAGATTGTGCCGCGCAAGTGTTAGAAGTGGCTTGCATGCCAGTTGTGACCTGCGCACAGATACTTGCACACCGGGTTAGACCTGTATGCCGAGTAAGGTTGATTCACGGCAGTTATTCAGGGTTGCATGAAGGCAGGAAGATTACCCGATACATTTGTTGCAAAGAGGAATTAATCTACGGGTAAAAGTTGGACTTCAACAGAGCATCTACATACAATAGTGGATGCATTAATTAGAGATAATGAAAATTCCTATAAGTCTATAAACTGTGACTGTATCCTTTCTGAATAAATGATAAAATGATGAGGAATAAGGTGATCCTCTCCACCAGTAGTGAGCAAGAGACATAGAAAATAGGAGTGACCCTTTGGAAAGCAGTGAGATGACCCTAAACCTTTTAATGGCAGTGAGCATTGAAAATAGTGACTATTCCTGAACATTTGTGTCCACATCTAGTGAAGAATAGTGGAATTTGTTACGAACAGAAACTTGTCAGTGTATGCTCCTTGGATGTAGCCCAGTGAGAGTGAACTAAGTAAAAATCTATGTGTCTCCCTACTTACTTCCCTGCATTGCATTTAAAGCATCATCATCAGATAAAGAAGAAAATAAGTGAGCATAATAAACACACAAGTGAAATCAGGTGACCATTGTAATAAAGAGGTCAAGATTTAGTGGGTTAGGAAGAACATTGAAAAATAATATCCATACCCTGATTAACCCCCCTCTCAGGGTATATAGGCCCCTATTTGTCCTAAGAGAAATATTATAAAACATAATCCTCAAAAAAGAATAATATTTATGGAATTTTTCAAACTCGATGTAGATAAAAGGATTAATTATCGAATTTACCAAATGTATATATAGATACAAAACATAAAATATATAAGCAGTGAAGATGAAATTTATCTTGCTGATGTGAAATGTGAGATAAGAATCACATACATTGTGTTTTAATTCAGTTAGATTTCCTTTAACATCCTGTATAATAAGTTTATGGAAATTTTTTAATTGATTCATAAAGTTTTTAAGATTTATCAGTACTTTTTTTCACATATAATAATGTTCTGTACAATTTAAGAATCAATTAATCTTATGTTCGCTGTTTTGACCAAATTCAGTTTATGTGTCAAAAACTACTTCAGTAGGTCAAATACAGTTAAATGGGAAAATAAATAAACATATCCAGACTAATAATTAACAAATGATAATAACATTTATATATAAATTATAATTTTAAAACCAATTAATTATTATGGTTTTGAGAAATGAATAAATATTATAATCATGGAGATGGTAGGTCGTCTGTACATCTAACTAACATTCACATTTTTCAATGATCGTTAGGAAATAGTGGTAAGTAAAATTATATCATTCCATAATTATAATAATATCATAATTACTAAATTATTTAGTAATATATAAAATTTCATATAGTATTTTTTTTGTTGAAAATTAATCACATCATGTCGAGGAGTTGGTATTATAAATTTCCATGAATAACATTATGACTTTTTACATCTATGAAAGAGTAATGATGAAATCGTAATGTAATATTTTTATTAGGAATATAATTATATAATTAATATCATATAATGGGTTTCTATACCACATATATTTAGTAAAATAAATCCTTTATGCATTATATGTATTTTGTAAACGAATAAGATCGTTTTGAGGGGGAGGTTTTCCGCACAACCACATACAATGTAATCATATTATAAAAAAATATAAAGTATTAGGGTATGTGTTGTAATAAAATTAAAAAAATTTAATGAAATATTAAAATTTTTATATAACATATATTGATAGATTTTCTATCATATTGGCCATGATGATAGGAGAAAAAGGAAATATGAACTAGCATCATTTCATAAGGAAGTGCTTTGTCGTACATAGAGACATTAAGTTTGTTACCCATTAGATGGAAGTGTGATTAAGTGTTGTTTGAACCCTTAGAAAAAAACACCCAAGTATATTGATTAAATTTTTATTGTTATATGAACATGGAATAATAATATTTTAGTGGGTGGGGAAGAAATTGAATGAATAATGATTATTAGAAAAGAAAAACATAAAATTGGGTAACTCCTTTTGGTTTATACCAAAAGGGAATTCATGGATGGATTTCAATCCAAAGGGATGATTTATGGTTGAGGGAAATTATTTTTGGAAGATATTCATTATGACTACTTCCAATCCTAAGTGTTCTTTGTGGTATAAGGGTTTTGGAGAAGTGGTGGCCCTTTATAGTGGAAGAGGAGTGGCACTTTAGTAATATTTAGACCAAGGATGTCCATTCACGTTTTTCATGTTGAAAATTGAGAAAATAATGTAAAAAATAAGATCTAATATAGTATAAGGTAAAAATATGTCCATCCAATAAGTCTTCTAATAGTATATATGACATTTTGGGTCTTAAGGTAATGGTTTAGTCCCTTATTGATATTAATTTGACATTATTATTTTTAATCTATTATAATCTCTTTCAATAATATTTTGGAAGAAATAAAATTTGGACTTATTAGAAAATAGAAATTAATAGGATTCAAACTATTTAATATATTTCTTTAATTTACAGTCATAGAATTGGTAGAAATTGATTTAAATATAATCACATTAGTGGAGAGACAATGAGGGTTATTAAATTAAAACGTTCAAATGTTTTCAGTGTATTTATAATCAATAATCAAGGTGAAATTGACTCAAATGAAAAAAAATTGTATTAATTGATTAAAATAACATCTAATTAAACTATAAAATAAATTAACAATATAATTATTCCTTGTAAATAAATTATATGAATAAGTGGTTTTGAACTAAAAACTATAATATTAACTATTTGTTAAAAAATTAAATATTTTAGAAAAATATGAAAAAATAACCCATAACTAATTATTCTGATTATCTTTAATAGATTTATTTTATTTTAACATAATAAATAAATTTATGTCTGGAAATTCATATATAATATGTGATATTCATTAAAATTTGTTAAAATTCATTTTATAAATATATAATTTTTTTTATGAAAAATAGATATTGTTCTTATCATATTTATATGAAACCTAATAGATGAATATGAAGAATATTTGATAGAATTTATAACAAATATATTTTTCACTTAAACATTTATCAAATTGTAATCAATTATGTTTATCAAGATACCAATCATTTGGAAGTATTTTTCTTTTTATATACAATTGGTTCTTATTTTCATTTCCCATTAATTGGTATCCCCTGAATTAATTTTATATTTATATAAACAAAACAATTTCATAAGTTAGTATATAATATTAATAAAATCAAACAAAATATATTTTTATTTCATATTATATTAAATAATATCATTTTAATAATGCATTTTTATTTGGAGAAACTCGTTCTTGCATGTAACGTAATCCATTGAAGAATTTATCTTTTGTGTGTTGCACGTTATGACTCATTGTTTCATGAATATAAATATATATAATATTTCTTAAATATTAAAAAAATTATTGTGTGTCTGTATATTATATTACCTTACCATCTTGGTGTTGCGTTCCACACACGCTATCAAATACAAGGTTATTAGTTTTGAATTTTTGGGTTTTACACATTAATTAAATGGAATAATCTAAATTTAAAATCTATCTTGCTGTTATTTTTGTTGTTGTTTTCTATGTTGAAATCCCAAATTATTAGAAGGGTTTGTAAAATATCCTGTAGAAAATAAATAATGGGATGTACAACGGTCACATGGAATAACATATATCTATGTATCTAAGTAGGAGACCATTAGTTGGATATAGAGATACGTACATCAAAAATAATAATAAATATTTATATTATGTGATTGAGTTCATCGATCATAAAAAAATTAACTGTAAATAGAAATTTCTGGGCCTCATAGCCTTAACTATTTTATAATTTAAAATGTTATCAGTTCAGTAGATATTAATGTATTATAACCAAATATTATTTTAAACTATGTTTTCTAATATTGGGTAATTCTTTTACTGCTTATGTACACCTAAAAGATATTTCTCTATAAACAGAATATCAATATTTTTTGGTCTTCGATCTATTTTTCAATTCATTCAAAATATAATATTAGGGCGTGTGGTACAAAATACTTTTCTAAAGGACACTAATTCCCATAAAGGTGTAAAAAGTGTAAATATTTATCCTTAAATATCTTCCAAACCCAATAGTCTTAATATATGATTCTATAATTCTCAAAATTGATACCTTTAGTACATCATTATCAATTTTTCACGAATTTTTTGATAAAAATAATGATAATTATCAAGGAAAATTCATAGGTCAGTGGTTTTCATGAAACCCTTGTCATCCTTTGCCATGATTTAAAGACTTGTGGCCTTGCCGGACTTGATAGATTGTCACCTAATGTAAAAGTAGTTCTTTTCTAAAACTATATTAATCTTATTTAAAAAATAAATATAATGGACATCTATAAAATAAGTTTAATCACTAAATATACTTTTAATAATCAATATATCCATAATACATAAATTATTAATCCACTTATTTTCAAATATATACTTTTATTTTCATGATTTTAACCTCAATAAGATGGGATCTACTGGGGTAATGTCGAGGTTCCCCACACTTACGAGCAAGAAATATAAATGATTTCTGAGGATGAGCATCATTTTTGTCCATTGTATTCATCATTTTTCGTAATAAATCCTTTTCATTATGTCCCTTTTTCCTACACAAATTGATTATCATTATTAAATTGAGTCATATTCCTATGTGTATCCTTCCACACTTCTAACATGTGGGAAATTATCCCTTAATTTTATTACAGTCTCTATCACTTAAATTCAGAGAAACCTCTATCCATATATTCTTTTTTGTGTTTTGGAGTAGGATAAGGTATATATTTTTAATTATATTTATGGAAAATTGATTTATAATAAAGCTGATATACTTCAATACTTTTAGGAGATAATTTGGTGCTCATTTTTACCACCTTTTCTTTCATGTTTGATATTAAATTGAATCCTTCAATTTATATCCATGTACTAAAACCTGAATGTATAGTGTGCCAAAAAGTAGTCATAGGGAGAAATTTATATAAACATTCATAAGATATCGAAATCATGAAACATTATTTCTTATTCTAAAACATCATAGGAAAAACATTTATCAATTCTTGGCATTGTCCATTAAAATTTCTCATAATGGTATATAATGAAAAGTTGTATTATCATCATTATATCCCCTGATAGTGTCAAAATAGGTGTACAGTAAGGCCCATTGTCATGTATTAGGTTACCTAGACTCGGGTTTAGAACACCTTGTTGGAGTTATTAATCCTAAGTAAATATGTTCTAGAACCCCGTCCCTTTTTAGTATCCAGTAAGGGGTGTATTTTTAGGAGGATACTAATAATATATACCATACAAAAATTTTAAGATGATATTCTATACTTAAACATACTCTAATTCTATATTTAGTGGCCCGACCCTTGAAATCCCACAACCAGTGTATTCTTTCAATAAAATTGGCATGATATCAAAGAATAAAATTGTGAATGATCAAGTGTTTAGTAGCTTGGAAAACTAAATAGATAAATGAGTCCCCTATTACAAATTAATACACTTATTACAAAATAATTTTCTCTACTAAATCAATATATTGAGGTAACCATTACATCATCTAGTATATCCCTAAATATAATTCATAGTAGGTTATTGGATTCATAGTTAATGGATAATAATTATGTTAATCCAATATATTCATTAATGGATAAATATATTGTAACGCCCCAACCCCAGTTACCTAGAGTTGGTGCATTATTTTAATAAATTATCACGATTACAAGGAATCAAGTCCCGAAGGACCAATAAGTTTAGAAGTCATGGAAAATATATTACATACATTAACATTACATTACAATTTAAAACATAAAACATATCATAGATAGTTCTTTTAGAATTCCATTTTTCCCTGTAGCTTAACACTATATATCAATCATCATACACTTCTTGGAATCCTAGGAAAATAAAACATAAGAAAGGGGTGAGCTCAGATGCTCAGAAAGGATAAAAATATAGTGGAAACATTAATTAATAATCATAAACATTGAAGGCAATGTATAACTAAAAAATCCTTTTAAACATAAACTACACCATAATATGGAAACGTTAAAATGAAATAATTCCATTTACTTATTCACAAGGATATTCAACTAGTCGAATAATCACATTCAATATCAATAACCACTTTATAATGATGGAATGCATAATGCCAGACTATCATAACCACATAGCCAAGGCCTCGTGCGAAGACTACAAATAAGATTTTGTCAAGACCTCGGGCCAAGACACTAGTTTGTTTCCTGATACCTACTGATGTATCAAGGAGCTATATCGGGCTCCTCCCATCACTTATTAAGTTCAATGCATTCCTCATATGAACAAGTTTAAACATAACATAAATATTTGTATTAAAACTAGAATACAGAATGTTAATACATTATCCATAAAATATGAATGGTATAAAAATAACACATACACATTCAAACATATCAAAAAACATTCAATAAAATATGTAATTTTTGTATCATAATAAATCAACTTCAAATAAGCTTAAAATTTATCAAAAGATGATGATATAGAAGAAAATGATTTTTAAAACTCTTTGAGAGAAATAATCCTTTTTCATGAAAACATTTAATAGTCACACAATTTAGAAAGGAAGAAATTTAATGACATTTTTTAATCAAATTTTTTCATACCACTTTGAATCTTTTGAAAGGAATTAACATTTTAAAAACATTCATGTCTATATAAATAATTTCCTAAAAAACATTTTGAAGAAATGAACATTAATGGGAAAGATTTAGAAGAATAAATATTAAAAACATTTTAAATGATGTTTTTGTAAAAAAAAGTTCCTTAAAATAATCCCTTTGAAAACACTTTCATGAAACATGGACATGGAAAATAAATATGTCCCGTTAGATACTTATGTAAAAACAACCTCGAATAATAATGAGATTGTGAAATTAACCCTTACCAATTTGGTAACATTCAAAACATACACTCCATGAAAGAGGTATCATAAAATGAATATTTAAATACACATAAATTAAATTGTATTACCCAAATAATACAATTATGGGTAGTGCATACACCACACAGTAGGTAATAGTGGCAATATGTCATGAATCTCATGGGAATAAGGAGTGAGATGAAAACCCCTTACCTTGTACTTTTCCTTGATAGTGTGTATGTTAAACTCTTGTATAATTATTAAATAATTGTTATTAAACTATACAAGAATCATATTCATAGATATGATATCATATATGATCTTTTAATATTGCTTTGTTAATAATATTTTAGTATTATCGTCGTTTCAGGTGTTAACTGATTCGTTTTCCTTTATATGCTTCGTTACATAAGATGTCTTTGTTATGGATAGGTTGTATCTTATTCATATACATAATTATATCATGTACTTAAACATTACATTTAATCATCAAACTATAATTAGTCTTTAATGGATATGATGGGGAAATGAATCTCATCGCGTTCGTGGAGACGGTAATCCGTACGTATGCACAGACACTACTTCCATTTCATTTTTCATTTTAAAAGGACTAAAAAACAAATGATACATAGGTATATTATTATTACATTATAATATAATATCTTATATAAGTTAATTTATTTTATTAACACAATCCTTTATACATTCCATATATGGTATGAATGAGTGATATCACTTTGAGGGGGAGGTAGTATGCACTTCCTCAAATGAAATTATCGTATATATATACAACATGAAATTAATAATGGTATGATATAAAATGGAATTACATAATCATATATATATAATAAATATAATAAATATCTTATTTAATTATAGTGCCATAATCATGGCCACCATGAGTGCTTATAGGAGATAATTGAACAATCATCGCTTCGTGAGGCGTTTGGTTGCATTCCACAAAAACATTATGTTCTTCACCGATTAGATGGAGGTGTGTGTAAGTGTAGTTCGACTACATATAATAAAAATATCCTCGATATTTAGGATACTATTTTTGATACAAAAGTAAATAATAAGAAGAGTTTAGGGGTTGGAGAAGTAAAATAATAGAAATAAAGCTAAGAGAAATCGCTACCTTTAATTTGGGTAAATCCCTTTGGTTTGAACCAAAAAGGAATCTTGAAGTTCATTCTACCTAAGGTAAGGCTTCTAAGATGACTTTAGGGATGTATGGAGATTAATTGGACAGAGGTTTTATGAGCCAAAAGGCTTGAGTGGTGTGAGAAATTGGTTAGAAGTGGTGTCCTTTTATAAGGGGGTGGAGGGGCTCTTTAGAAAAAACTAAAAGAATTATTTTATAATAAATTCATATTATGTTTCAAATGATTCTAAAGTGGACTATTAAAAGACTAATGTGTTTATGAGTCAAAATAATTTCAACAAATATATTTTATACATGATTGGGTCACTATATTAACCTTATCCTTTAGTTTTAACTCTTGGTTAATTAGTTTGACACTTACCATGTCACTTTGTATTTTTATATTATATTGTTAATAAACAAACTGTATACCTCCAAGAGACTCCCAAGTGGTCCATTAATGAAACACATATCATGATAAAATTCCTTTGGGTGAACCTTATATTTTTAGGAATTTAATATCAATTAATAATATAATAATTGTTTAAAAAACTCTTTTATGTCAGTTTTGACACTATTTGGTATTTTATTTTTGTGATAATCATAATAGCAAGATTACATACAAAAAAAGTTAATTAAATCAATACTAACATGTCATATTAACCTATAAAATTCTTGGAATTCATTAACAGTCTCAAATTATATTTATTTGGGTATTTATAATATAAATTATTTTAATATTTCACTAATAAGGTAATTACTGCATCATCATTGTGTCATAAATAATTTAACATATTTAATGTCTAAAAATTATAAATAAAATACCATTATGTAGGAAATATTTATAAATTTCAAATGAATATTTATAGTAAAAAATATAACATATATAACCTTATGTAATTTTTTTTTCTAAAAGATATAGGATTATGTCATATTTGTATTTCCTTTATCATAATTAACATAATGTGTCATTATCACATACTAGTGGATCCATGGGGTCCCAAAATAGACAAAAAGACGCCCATGGTAGACCATGTATCAACCAATAGGGTTATGACACATTTTAGGGTAATTTATTATTATTATAATATTATTTTTTACCCTTATTTACTAGATTTACCCTTTAACCATGGTGAATAAAATATTTATCGAAATAATTATTCAAAATGTCTTAAAATAAAAGTAAAATATTTACACAATTTATACTTCCTGATTTCAAATATGGAGTCCATTTTTACAAATTCAAAAAACAGAAGTGTCAGAAATAAATTTAAAATTATTTCCCGCTGTCAAAACAAAAATTGTGTTTTTAAAATATAATAACTATCAAATGATTGACACTTGTTTATGTCTAGTTTAAAAGTGAAATTATGTCCAATGAACAAAATTGTATTAAATGGAAAAAATATATTCTATATATACTTTAAAAAAACTCAAATTCATAATTTATCACTATTAATTATTTTGATTAAAAATGCTTTTTTAAATAAAAATTTAGTAATTTTCTGTATTCATCAAAATATAAAAGTTATCTGAAAAGTACCGAAATTACATCCTAGGATAATTTGGATAATAAAAATCCAAAAATGAAGTCCATTTTGAATGATAAAATGTATTACATTTCAAAAAGTAGGTATTACTATTCATAAAGGCATGTTTGATTAATTGTGGTGTGTTTTAGAACTCGAAGTTACATACACCACATGCTACTTTAATATTCAAAGTGAAGTGTACCGAGGAAGCTTGGGGTGTTAAATTGTAAATTTGTGATGTCCCCATTCTAATTATTAAATTTATTTATTCAAATTGAATATATAAAAGTTTTAAAATATTGGATTTAATAAAGGTTCGCCATTAAAAGTCGGTAAAAGTGCATTTTGGAAAAATAATTCTTTTATCTGAAAAAAATGAATTTGTTCTTAAATTATGTCTATGAAACTCATAATATGGATTCTAAAATTATAAGGATTATATAATGTTCAAAATTCAGTTAATAATATTCATAACATCTTTTGAATGGCTAGTTTGGTAAGTCATGGTGCGCTTAAACTCGGTGTTGCTGGTAGTGCAAGTTTTTTAATTATAATGAAAAAAAACACACTATGAAATCGTTGGGTGTTATATATATAGTAATAAATAGTGAATCAATTAAAATATCCAACATGGAAAGGTAAATAATTAAACACACATTCCATATATTCATTAAAAATAATGTAAGAATGAAAACAATATGAAATGTTAATAAGTGGAAACACATTCCATTCACATTATTGTATAATGAAAAATATATATGGCTATGTAATAAACCGAAACACGTGTCATATAAATGAATAAAAATGAAATATATCCATATACCTATCAATACAAAATCTCATGGATTACTAACAATTGGATCTAAATTATGGAAATTCATCCTTAATGGATATAAGAAAACCTATAACATCAAGACATTGAGAAGATGTTTTCAAACAACATATAAAACCTCGTTTAATCTATGTATCTTATTAGTCTCATGAGAACCTATATATGCATTGAGGGGCTATATAGAGTCTGGCCTGCACCCTTCATTACCAGTACAATGATTACCTCATATCAAATAATAAAAATAAATATCATTCCATATGAACTATCTTTATTGAATTAAGAATATGTATTTTTTAATATATCCTCAAATAACCAAACAATTGTCAAAACAGACATAATATAAAATAATGTATATCATTTAAGAAATAATAATATCCATGATAAAATAAATTGATAATTATGGAAAAATTCAATGATCAATTATCAAAAGAGAATGAATAATTAAAGGGGAATAAAATATGATTATAGGAAGTGAATGAGAATATTATCCATGTTCAAATCAATAATAATCCTTCCAAAGGAATAATAAAGATGGTATAAAAAATCCATATTGGAGTAAAAATAATTTTTTTGTTTCTTATAAATAAAAATAATATAAAAATTTAACATAAAAGAAATTATTGAGAAAAATATTTATTTATGAAGAAACCCCATTTTAAAATCGATCAAATAGAAGAAAACTTTTTAAAAAATGTTCCATAAAAAGTAAACTTTTAAAATTTTTAACTAATCATCAATGATACTATGGTGATTAAATATATACGTGTCATATGAGGTAAAAAATAACATTCCTTTTTATATTAAAAAGTTTGAAAAATTAATTATATGGAAGGAGAGAAAAAAATGAAATTAAAAAAAATTAAAAATGTAAAAAAGGTAAATATATATGTAAAAAATCATTTTATTTATTTTTTAAATTTCTTTTTCACAAATAATGGTTTTAAAAGATAATATGTTCTCTCACAAAACAGATAAATTACAATGGGTTTTCAAAAAAACATTTTCTAAAAAAATTTAGAACCATAGATTTGAAAATGGTAATGATACTAGAAAATGGTCATGTACAACCATATGAGATACAATTAAATTTTTTATTTAACAATGGAAATATAATTTCTAAAAATGGAAATACCATTGAAATATCAATATAATTATTGTTGACGAAATTAATCTTTAAAAATCCCAAAATGTCCCACACCACATGGAATCATTTTAGATCATAAACCTTATGAAGTAAAAACATTAAATGATCATTTAAAATTACATGAAAATAAAAGATTTAATTTTATAACATATAAATGGTAATTATATTAACTACTCAAAATATTTAAGGGGTGAACGTGACATTAATCTCATAGATATAAAATGTGAGATGAGAATCCATTACCTTGTATTTAATTTTAGGTAAATTCCCTATATATTAAATTTTAATAATCATATGTTAATTTAATAACTATTTAATACAATCATTAATTTTTATAATTACTTTTGTTTCACTTATTACTGTTTTGATTACAATTACACTAACAATTATGTTTAGTTGAGGTGTTTTGACCAAATTTCGTTTATGTGTCCAAAATTACTTTGTTTTTTCAACTATGATAAAATGGTTAACTACATAAACATATAAAGAATAATAATAATTATGTGTGTAACATATTTATACAATTTTTTATTTTTAAAACAAATAACTAAATATGGTTATGAAAAATGAATCAACATTACAATCATGGAGAAGGTAGGTTGCCTGTATGCATGAGTATCATTATCATTTTTCAATGATCATTATGGATAGAAAGTAAGTCAAATAATATATTTTTAAGATGATAATTATCTAATAAATACTATATTTTTTATTCATATATAGTTATATATACAATTTACATTATGAAAATAAAATCACATTATGTCGATGAGATAGTAGTCCACTCGTCCATGAATAACATTATCACTTTTTAAGTGTGTGAAAGGGTTATAAAGACAATGATATATATTATATTTATATAAGGGTATTAATTTCATGATTATCATAGATATGTTTATTATTTCAATCATTTTAACAAAAACAACCTTATGTGCATTCCATGTATCTTGTGAAATAATTATGTCACATTGAGTGGGTGGTAGTCCACACTTCCAGAAATGATGTGATCATATTTACAAAAAATGGAATTTATAAGGTTCTATGTTGTAAAATAACTATATAATTCAAAATATATAATAAATTTCATATATATAATATATAAACATATATTCGATCATAATGTTAACCATTAGATTTGTTAAAAAAATGAACAATCATCATTTTATGAGGCATCGGTTCACCGTACACTGAAATAGAATGTTTGTTAACCATAATATTATATGATGTTTATGTGTAGGTTTAACCCATAAATAAAAACCCCATAGTCTATTGAGGATATTATTTTTATTATATTAATTATGATGTAGATTATTTTTTATGGCGGAGAAGTAACTGAAAGAAATATGTTCATTAGAATGAATTTCCTTAAAAAGTGAGTAACCATTTTTGGTATATTCCAAAGTTCGTTATTGGAAGAATTTTTTCACAAATTATGAATTCAATGTCATGTTAAGGCGTTTTTGTAAGCTGTCTGTGAATATCATGGAAAATATAAGTGGTTTTATATTTTTTAGGAATGGTGAGAAGTGGTGTCCTATTATAGTAAAGGAAGAGTATCACTCTTGTAATATATCGAAAAAGGAATTCCATGCACACTTATAATGATACAAGTGGACACAATAATACAACCAATTATACCCTATAGAGGATACAGTCTAAATATTTCCATTTAAGAGATCTTGGATATATGTATAGGTCTTTTGTGTCTTTTGTATTTGTTTTAGTCCCTTATTTATCTTAATATGACATTAATAATTATAACTAATTTGAGTCCCATTTATTAATATTTTTGGCCAAAAACTACTTTTTCCTTAGTAGAAAGTGTCATTTATTTTGATTCCAAATAAGTTATCCACATTTCTAACTTCTAATCATATAATTGGTAGAAATTGAATTATATATAATCCAACAGGCATGACGACAATGTGGGTTTTTATATGAAAACATCTGAAAGTGTTCTATGATTTTATAATAAATATCAATGTGTATTTGATTCAAATAACATAAATTTTATTGGTTTTTAACAATATTTTCACACATGTTCTTTAATGATTTGGAATATGATAGGGTTTTATGAAAATCATGATATCATATCATGTTTCGGGAGTGATATGTGTTTGGTTTTGAAGTGTTTTCTTTGTCAAACCATTCCATCTTGTTTGGCCATTGGTTCATGTTGGGAGAATTTTTCATGGGGGAGAGTTTGTGACATCTACAGTGTCACTATATTGTGTTTAAATTATTAGAGGATCATTGGGTGGGTTTCCCCTAATTTTTTAGCTATAATTTGTGGGTTTTAGAAATTTTTTTGAGTTCGATGGTTTGAGCACAACATTCCCAAATTGAGCAACATTAAACCTACAAGTATCAGAATTTTTACAATAGTCCTCCCATGGTTTACAATACTATGTTACTAATCCATGTGACCAATTAGGGTCATAATAAAATTTCTCCGAGAAGCACAATTACTATGATTCTACCTCCCAAATGGATCCATACATATAGGATTTTTACTATAGGTGATTTCCCCTTCATTTTCCATCATTTGTGATCAATTTTTATGTGATTTCATAGAAAAGGTTTGTGATTATTCATCAATTCCTTCCCTTTCCTCTTCTCATATATTCCCTCTTATTTATTCTTCTATTATTTAAGGTTTTCTCTTCCCTATTGTTCATTATATACCCATGGTTCTGTTTTCCAAATATAATTTATGTGGGTTTTTTTTAGGGATATAATTCATAGATCTTTTGTTTTGGATCCTATTGTAGGTGATTATGGGTGTAATTTTCCGTTCCACCATTGATTTGAGGTATTTTTCCCATTAATCATGACTTTATAAATTGAGATTCATTATTTTAATTGTTTTATCACCTTATATATATGAATATAATTTGTTTTAACCATTTCATAATTTATTTGTGGTGAAAATTGTTATGGTAAGCCATGTTTTGGGAAAAAGATTTGTAGTTTTGTTAAAATTGTGCACACTAATTTTTAAAATAATTTATTTGTGATTTTTTTCACGAAATGTTTTATGTTTAGAACTTTATTTATTAAATTAAATATGATCATGTCATGAAGATTTGGTTTTATACATTATTGAGTTCTAAATGGGAATTATTTCTGTTAAATAGTGCATGCAAGTTGTGTATTCAAGTGCCCGATTGGATTTTATGTGTTATGTATGATTTAAAATGATTTCTTTGTTTTTATAAATACTTCGGTTTCATCAAAAAGGATATTTTGGGGCCCTTTTAGTGGTACACATTTGTTTTTGTTTTCTAGAAAAGTGGGTGTTGGTTCAAAACATTATAATCATGGGTTTCCAAAAGAAGGAATGATTGGAATTTTTATAAAAAATGGTTATTCCATGAAAGTGTAATGTAAATATTTTGAAGGTGTTTAGAAATATTTTGATTCTAAAAATGGTTAGTTTATACCTACTTATAAAAAGTTTTATTTGTGGATTTGATAAACATTGGTTTGGTAAAATGCTTAAAGGCTTGTTTGGCATCCTTGTGTAAATGTGAAAAGTGTTTGTCATAAAAACCAATGTTGGATGTTTCTAATTCATTATAGTAATTATATTTTATCAATTTCCCTCCTATATAATCCTCATGATCCATTATATTGGTCCTTCACATGGGACCCTTTTTGATAAACTAATCTTATGGCCGGAGAGTAGACCTTGGGGGGACTTGGGGTGAGTCTTGTTGTGGATTATTATATATCTATACATATGTCATGACTGGATTCTCCGCTGGCCTTAGTTGACTCACCCACATTAATTAAATGAGATATATGAACCTTCCATATTAAGAGAATGGTTTAAGAATTATTTCTACACTGGAAGGTTATGATACGGAACAATGGCCCATATTAGGTAGATATGTTGGGTTTATTGCAATTGGATTTATCCTCAGTCTAACCTGAGAAAGGACGGAGTATCATATTGGGCATTTATAATTCATTATGTGTGACATGTCAGTGGGGATGAGGTCTTATGCATTGTTGTCTTTTGAAATGTTTTGGATATCCTAGGTTCATGCATGTCTATTTTCGTTTAATTTCAATCATTGATTAATGTGATGTTTGTATGTATATCTACATTTACTTTATTGTGTGATTACTATTGTGACTTCATGTGTGTTTATGTTCATGGAAAGTGATGGGATGAATTTTTTAAGGTTTACAAAAACTGTTTTCAATTAATTTATTTTACCCTCATTGTGAAAGCTGAAAAATATAGGCGTCACTTTCCCCTGGAAAATTCTAAAACACACTAATGAAATGAATCTAGTCTTTGAAATGAATAAGGTAACTGGTTTTTAAATTGTATTTATGTAAAATACATAAGAATATATTTATATATTTTATATCATTATAGATAATAGATTTTTATTTTACTTTAATGTATGTGCATTGAGAGTAGAATATCGGTCTATCCAACTAAGAGGTAATACTCAGTCCTATATAATTGTCTTATATTATGTGTTGTTTAGGTTCCCCTTGGGCCTTATCACCATGGTCAACATTGATCATATTTTTTCTGGGTAACCTTCGATTCACATGGAGATAGTGTATTCTTATGCTCCAGTAGTTTATTCAGTTGTATCTTATTGTTGTTGTATAAATGATGTTTAGTTCAATTTCATATAGATGTATATTAAGCTATCTATTTCTTTTATATGTTATTTTAATTTTTTTATGTGTGTGGAAATGTTTCCTTGTATACAATAATGATTCCTAGAAATAGTTTATAGCTTGTGGGGATTTGGAAAGCCTTTTGGGCCATGCCATGAATGGGCTCGGGTGCATGGTTTGGGGTAAACAAATGATTCCTCCTGAAAAAATTGTATTAGAGGGGAGGTCGGCTCTTAGCAGAACTTTCTTTTCAAGGATCACTTTTGTTATATGGGAATGTCAATGTAGGTGGAGTAGGATTTTCAGGACTTGAGTGGTAGGTGTGGGAAGATGGTCACTTTTTTAAATGTTCCTTATGTTCTCCCTTGTCCTGGATGGCCATACCTAGCCTAGGCATAGTCATAATAAGTATATCTTTATTGGTGGTGTGTTTGACATATGTACACCAAAAAAATGGTCATGTCACCCATAAAAACTAGTTCCCTTTTGTGAGTCTCCTAGACCATTTTTAATTCTGAAAATTATTTTTCATATCCTTCTTTGAGAATTGGGAAAATGGGTTTTTAAAGGAATGATTGGATTTTAAAATCTTAAAAATGGGTTTTCAAAATTTAATATGGTAATGGTTTTGGAATTCTGTTTTTTTCTGAAACAAATCATGGGGATAAAGTGAAAATGATTTAATGAGAATGTATTTTACCTACTGTAAAATTGTGGTTTGTTCAAATAAAATGTTTTGAAATTAAATATTATTTTAAGGTGACTGAAAATAATTGTTTAAAAGTTAATGTTTTGAGTTGTTGAAATTTTTTTGAATCTGATGAATTGGTTTCCGAAATTTGTTTTGAGTGGTTGATGTTTTCTTAGAGAGGGGCTTGGACTCTTTGACTGTCAAATTATAAAAATAGACCATGAAATATTTTTAAAAATGTGAAATAGTTATTTGAAATAGAATGTATGTTTTCTAAATTGTATTAAATGAAATATAATGGGTTTCTAATTAAATTGTTCTTGATGAATTGTGGGTTGTTTTATGAAATTTGAAAATGTTTTTTGACTTGGTGGATAGTGGGCCTTTTAATCGTACATGATTTTTGAAATTATGTTGTTTTGTATAAGACTTTGGAGTTTTTGTGGGTTCTCACATGAATGTTATTATCGATAAATGGATGGATGTCCGGTATGGAATGGTAGTTTTCTGATCAGGGTTGCTGGAAAATGTGCATGTGACTGAGATATGATGAAACACCATTAGTGATTCTAAAAATCCACCATGTAAGATTATTTTCCACATTTATTATGAGAAAAAAATATTTGGTGATTGTTTTTAAATGGATGGTTATGTGGCTGGTTTTTTATAGGTTTTTGATGTGTTATTTATTCGGTATGATTCCTTGGGATCTTGAAGTCATACTCTTGTTGTGTATTGTTTCAATATCTAGTTTGTGTCTTTGTTTTGGAGTACCGTTAATTAGGTTTCTATAGTTTTGTTAGATGTTTTCATTTGGAATGTATGGTTCTCCATCGACAATATTTCTAGTTTATCAGTCTTGGGTTTTTTCAAATGTTAAATCAACCTCTTTAGATGATGCCTCAACTCGGTTTTTGAAATATAAGGGTGTTTTTTCTTTTTTTAAAGTGCTTCCAAGATGTGATAATTCATTTTAATATAGCGGTCATGTTTTTTTATGTTGATGTGTTTCACCATATTCATTGTCCCTTTTTCTCCGCATTCATAGAGAGAGATAATATTGATATCTATCTATCAATTCCAGTTTAGATAAAGTGTGATGTTGAGAAAGTATGTTTCATGTGGTGATGTGATCCTTAGATCCTCATTGAAGTGTAATTGATTCTTCTAACATTATGGTTCCATCGATAGGCCTCATAGTGACTCTTTTCATGCTATTAGGAAAATAGCCATAGGTGTGGGAAGATCAACAAAGAAGTTCCCTACACTATTGTGGTGGGGTATTAACTGTGTTTTATTTTTATTTCTCATCATTGTGAATTTACACTTGTCACAAAGAGTGTGGTGGACATAACCATCATGAAGTGTTTGTGGTTATTCCTTTATGTATGACAGTTTCCAACTAATTTCCCATTGTGGACCACCTAAGTGAATTGGTTTTGGTTTTTGTTTTACCTATTTGTAGGTGGAGAGTGCTTGGCAGTTTCAGGATGTGTTTTCAGTTGTCAAATTATTTGGGTTATTCCCTCTCTTCCATGAGTGGTGGGGGTTCTTGGGTCAGTGTGGAATGTGTTATCCTTGTTCTTGTCCCCTCTATTCAACTTGGGGGGGGGGGTTGAATGTTCATGTTGTGTTCCTCTTAGTTTGGGTTGGTAGGTTATTATGGGATAGTTTTTGTTTTCTTGTATGAAAAAAGGTGGGATGATGGCTCGTGATTAATTCTCTCTTGTTCATTTTACATGTTTTCCAATGGTTGGGATACCCACTATAGGTATCATATTGCTTTCTATTAAGGATTCAAAAAATATTAGTTGTTTCTTAATTGTGGGGAGTCTATTCCAGCCATTTCTAAAATCATTTCATTTATTGAGTACTCTTTAGTTTTGATGATAATTATGTTCATTAAGAGAAGGTCCAATAATCATGAGCTATGTATGGTTGGGGATTTAATTACATGGCATTTTCTGTCGATCTGTGGGAAGAATATTAAAATATTTTTTCTATTTCAGGAACGTGGCATATGTTACAATTTTGGTGAGTTATGTGTTTATGGTAATGAGGTTTTATTTTGTGATATGGAATCCTTAGACCTTGATCAATCATCTCAAATTTTTTATGGATTTCTAGGAATGGAAGGTATTAATTGTGGTTAGAATTGTCACACATGTTTTTTCATGATTTGGTCTATGTTTCGTTTCGATGGGAATCATTGACATTTCTGGGGTTTTGGGTGTGTTGGCTGTCTGGTTTAAAAGTGTTTTATTTTTTGAATCTTACCATATTGTTTAGAACAAGGTTTATATTGGGAGAAATCTATATGGGGGAGAGTTTTTGACACTACAGTGTCACTATATTGTGTTTTACACATTCAAGGATCATTGGGTGTGTTTCCCCTTGGGTTTGGGATATCCTGGGGGGGCAATTATTTTCGTATATTTTGGGAATGTTTTTTATAAATCATGAAACATTAAACCTACAAGTTTAATAATTTTTTTAGTTTCCCTCGTGCGATTTGTGCATGGTTTACAAAACCGTACTTGAAAACCATACATCAACTTATGGGCTTAATATCTTTTAACCATAAATTAAAATTATGGTGATTTCACCTCCCAAATTGGGAAATACCTGTTGGATATCAACAAGAGTTTCCATCCCATTTTATCTCCATCATTTTGGTTAGTTATTAGGTGATTTCATACTGATGTTTAAAAATTCTTCATCAATTCCTTCACATTCCTCTTCTTCTCTCATCCCTCTTCCTTATAATTAAATTATATCATGTTTTTATCTTCTCTCCTAGTCATTCTAGACCTTGGATTTTGTTTTCGAATAATTTTTTATGGAGATTTTCTTCATTTATGGCTTATATTGATATTTATAGGGTTTGTGAACCCGCGACGGGTGATTCTAAGTTTGTGATTTCATTCCACCATGGATTTGATATAGGTCTCACATTGATATTTCATTTATAATATTATTTTCAAGCTTTTCGTGTTTTTATAAAGTCATATATATGAAAATTATTTTGGTTCAACCTTTGGATATTTTATATGGTGTGAAAATTGGTTGTGTAAGCGTTATTTTGTGAAAAATGGTGTTGATTGTTTATAATTTTCCACCCATTTGTTTCATTAATAAATTTATTAGTTTTCTCAATTATTTTTTGATGTTTAAATACTAGTTTATCTATTGAAATATGTTTATGGAATAAAAATCTGGGCTTATACCTTGTTGATTAGTATGTGGGAATTGTTTTTTAAATAGTGCATTCTTGTTGTGTGTTCAACTGTACGAATGGAATATATGTGTTACATGTTATTTTAAATGATTGGTTTGTTTTTATAAATACATTATTATAATGTGAAATGATATAATGTGGAACTTTTTGGCCATCTAATGAGTTATTGGTTTTATAAAAAAAATTGGTTTTTGTTCTTAACATGTTTTTGCATGGGTTTCCAAAAGAAGGCCTATTTGGATTTTTTTAAAAAGGTTATTCCATGATGGTGTAATCTCAATATTTTAAAAGAGTTTACCAATTTTTTATTTTGATAATGGTGTGTTTACACTTTGTTAGAAAAATTAGGATTTGTGGGTTTGCTAAGCATTTTTATGGAGAATGCTTAAAGAAATATTTGGCATCGTTATATGAATGTGAATAGATTTTATTATAAATACCCTCATTGGATGTTTCTCATGTGTTATTGTCATAGAATGGTTGGGATTTCATCATTATGTACTCACAAGGATCTAGTATTTGGCTCCCTTAGTTAGGACCCTTAGAGGTCTATTAATCTTAATGCATTAGAGTTTTCCTTATGGAGACTTGTGGTAAGGCCTATTGTGGATTATTATTACAAAATATGTTTTGATTGCATGCACTTCTAGAATCAGTTGGCTGAACCTCATTAAATACATGAGAAAAGAAATCAATACATATTGAGGGAATGGTCTAAGAATTATTTTAGCACATGTAATTTATGGTACTGAAGAGTTCCCCATAGTAGGTGGATATATTGGGTTTATCATATGGGATTTTCCCTCGTCCTACCATAGGGAAGGATGGTCGAGCGTTTTGAGTGTTTTGATTTCATCATGCACAACATGTCTATGGGGGTGAGGCCTCATGTATTTTTGACTTCTGGATTATTCTTGATCTACTAGGTTCACCCATGTCTATTGGTTTTTAATTTCAGTAGTAATGAATACGATTCTAGTATGTATATCTACATTTCCATTTTTGTGTGATTACTAGTTTGCCTTCAAGTGTGTTGTTACTCTTTGAATGTGATGGGATTATTTTTGTATGGTTTTTGAATTTTTTCTTTTAGGCAACGCGTTTTACCCTTAGTGTGATAGCTAAAAAATATAGACATATCATTCCCCATGAAAATGAAAACAAAAAACTAATAAAATGAATCTAGTTATTCAAATGAATAAATGAAATGTCTTGTACATTACTTTTATGTAAAATGTTTATTAATGAATACTTTTATATATGGTTTTTATAATATTAAAATGATTGTTTCATTTAAATTAAATGAAGGTCATTGGTTATTGATTATACGGATTTCCTGCTATGTTTTACTACTCACAGCTATAGTTTTTTATTTTTCTATCCCTTGTTTTTGTTCAAATTGATATTTATCACCTTGGATGACATTTATCTTTGTTTTGGAAGGTGACCTTGGGGTCACATGGAGATACTGTATACTTATAGTCTACTTGGTTGTTCATCTGTGTCTTTATATTTTCTTATATATGATGATCAGTTAAATTTCATGTAGATGTATAATGGGATGTCCATTTCATTCTGTTGATTTTTAAATTCATCGTGTTTTGTAAAAAACATTCCCTTGTATACCCATATGATGGATGAAACTAGTTTCCTGCCCATGTGGTTGGGAACGACATTCGGTCCAGGCCACAAATCGGCTTGGGTGCCCTGTTCGGGGTCGACCCAGGCTGGTTCATGAAAAATATGATATATTTATACATAAATAACTATGAAAATTATAGTTTATCCATATAAATAAAATATTGTAAAGGGAAAATTTGAAGTAAAATCCAAAATTTTTTACTATTTGATAAAAAATTTAACGTTTCAAAAATATATCAAAAAATCATCACAATCTATTTATTAGTGCTTTATTTGAATGATTAATTTCATTTTGACATGTTAAAATAATTTAATTTTCAATATTTATATTTAAAATTGGATATCCATTAAAAGGCAATAAAATCACATGTATAAAAATATAGGGTTTTATGTGTAAAATATAGTGTATTATTATATTTTTTAAATCAAGCCAAATGGATGAATATTAAAGATATTTTATTAAACATATAATATATATATTACATTAAAAACATTCTATAATTGAAATTATTTATTCTTGATGATTTAGAACTCATTTGAATGTATAAAAATAAATATATTTTTTTATATCCTATTTGATCTTATTTTCATTTTTCTTTATTTGATAGACCATAAAATCATTTTTATTAATATAAACCATAAATATTCATATGGTAATTAATTTTATTCATAACTCCAAATATAATTTCAAGGTTATATCATATTATATTAAACAATAATAATTCAGTATTATAATTATATTTGGTGAAACTCGGTCTTTCATGTAATGTAATCCAATGAAGAAGGTCACTATTATGTGTAATGAAATCTAAATTGATGCTGAATGAATTTATACATGTGTATTATATTTTATATAGTAAACATATTATAATGTATTGAAATATTTTATTCCCTTACATGCTTTGTGTCGCGTTCAACACAAGCAATGGAATATAATGGTCCTACATTAGAAATTTGGGGTGTTATAATTACATCCTATATATTAGATATTCCATACATAGTATCATTACATGATTCAGTATATACATCATTTACACAATTTTATTTTTATATTAACAAAATTTCAAGGTTTAAGGTGTAAAACAAAGGAGGTCTATCAACAAATATATATGAAACTATCTAAGACCTGTTAATTTTCATACTTGTTACGCCTTATATTAACATATTTTATTCATAATAACATGGATATAATTGTGTAATCAATATACTGATATGATATTATTGTGAATTAACAATCATTTTCTACCTCTTTACCGTTAAATGGGAAATAAAATTATTGGTCATGCACATGTATGGATTATTTCCTTTATGTATCAATGTGATTCAATAACCATCACCATCATTCATGGTTGGTTATTATTATATATTTAATGTTTCGGTAATATAATTTTGAAATAATTATTCTTTTATAATTATAATATCATATTTTACTTATTACCATCCCAACTTTGGAAATCCCTTGAAAATGTTTCTTCAAATATATGGATGACCACCTCTACGAAGATATAGGATTCGTTATTTAATAATAATTTACATTTCAGGTAACAAGGTTTTATTTAATGAATATATATGATATATATCATTTAATATTGATTCTATAAAGTTTAAATCTATTTACCTTTATTTTTTTATCTATAGAAAGGTATAAACATCAATAATTTTTATGTATGGATTAATATCTAAAAAAAGTAATTTGATTAATTATTAATCACCATAATATATAAATAGTTATATATTTTAAAATAATTATTATATAATTTATTTATGAAACTAATATTATCATCTATATAATGGAATTATTATCAATAAATAAGATTATGAACTGCCAAAATAAAAGAAACGTAAAAAATAAACCATTTATCATCCATAAATGAGGATTTTAATAATGATTCTTCAATAAATGGTTATTGAAATATCATATTGATATAATATAAAGTTGTTATAATTTTTAAATGGACCTTTTATAGAAATTTAATTAAATAATATTTATTATATTATAATTTTGATCACTTTGGATTCATGTAAAACAAATGGGAATGATACTTCATCTACATTTTTTTCATTGAGACATGTTTGATGTTATGATCCTATTCATATTTATTATTTTTATATACTAATCCATTTAAATTTTATATCATTGATACACCTTATTTCATTGTCATTAAATTTTAAATTCAAAAAAATTCATCCAATGGGATTTCATACAAATTTAACCAAACTTTTAATGGTTTATTATAATAATCAATCTTCATTAGGATATAAGTTTTTCTATAGAACCATATTTTTTATGGTGTGAATCTACAAAAATATATGTTATTTTATTTCATGAATATATCTCTTTTAACAATATTTAACATTTAAAAAGATTTTTTAAGGTATATATTACTATTAATTTACCAACGGAGTATGTGTTTCATGTTATAATTTCTCTTTTTATCGGGTATCTTTAAGACTTAAATATTCCATAATGAAGTTGTTTGATATATCTCATCCAATTTTTATAAATACTAATTTCCCCAAGTTATATTTTAAGGTTATACATTTTCCATTCATTTTCACCAATTTAAGTACTAAAGATATCAAACTAATTTATTTAATGAAAATTGGCTTAATATCACTCTTTTATTTAGAATCATTTTTTTCCATATAAAATTTTTAAATAATGTCCATTCATGTAAGTTTTTATCATTCCATAATGATTTTATAAATGTATATTTACACATTTTATACTATCTATAAAATATATATAATAAATATTTTTTCATTTCCCTAATAAGTTACTCCTGACTTTTCCTTAGAATTTGAAATAATTTTTTATTTTAATGTAAATTGACTGAATGAAGTTTCGAACTATCATGACTTTTCATTAAAATGATCTGTAATTTTAATTTCTCAATATTCCCATTAAAATATAATTTTTCCTTCATTATTATGTAAATATCTATATTTTAAATGAGTGATTTCAATATGAAATTCGTATTTTATGAAATTTTCTAGTCACTTTTTGAAATTTCTTTCATCGATAATAACTTCCTTGATGTTTCTTATGATTTACTAGTGATATGATAATAAATTTTACATCATTATTCTATATCTATACACAATATTATTCTAGTTATGACATATTTATGAAACTCATTTTATTTTAAATGACTTAGGTTATGATGTAATGAATTTTTGTTTCATAATATTATTTAATATATGTTAATGGATTATGATTATGTGACTGTGTCCATTATTGACTTCCAAATAATTGGGTAAATATTAATGTTTTTTGTTTTCAATTTGTATAATTGAGGTTTTTCTATGCTTAAAATAGTTCACACTGTAGGTTATCCAAATCATAAAAGAGGTTATACAAGTGGTTATCCCAATCCTTAAGCTAGTACATGGGTGGTTAGACTGAGAAAAACATGTGAACAATGTATTGGCGGATAGGATAGAAATAATATTTCTATTAATAATATTTTCCTACACATTCATCCACACTATTATAAATGATCTTATGAAATCAATTAAAATAATATGAGATAAAAAACAGATGATTCTATAGTGAATTGTGTAGAGAAATTCCTCTTACATGAGGTCCTATTTTTTCAAATTTATGACTCTTATACAATTAATATATTTTTTAAACAAATATATAGAAGTTTAGTATATTTTATTATTATTTTTGGATAAATTATTACCGTCATTATTTATTTATTGATCATTATTTGTATATGTTGAATATGATTGATGGTAATTTTATTTAAATTATCCCATTTTCAATTCTATTTTGTCAATTGGATTCGTTATAATTCAAGTTCATGTAATATTAAATGTAAAATAAGAAGAAAAAAACAAATTTATAATTTTAATATATATGAAAACTAACTAGGTGTTATTTCGATGATAACCAATGCATTGATAATTCCATCATAAGAAGATAAAACCAAATATTAATGTAATGTTAAATAAAAAAAGTAAAATCGAGTATAAAAATATTAAATAGAGAATTATTTTTATTAAATATCCAAATAATAGTAATATGATATATAAAAATTTGTTGCACTATAAAGGTATCAATAAAATAAAATGTATTGGGAGAGTATAAAGATAGTGTATTAAATGAAATAGTTTATGTTGTAAACATATTAATTAAGATTTTCTCCATTACTTTAGAAATAAAACCTTGAAGTCCATAGTTTCGATGGCACAAAAACTTATCAAATATTATATGGAGATTTGGAATGATGGTATTAGGTTAATAATATCTTTTTTATATGTTTAGGAAGTGATATTACATTATATGTGAGCGGGGTATTTTTTCTTGAAGGGGGGGGGGATTTTTGGGGTTAAAATATTGAAGAAAATATTTTTTCCAAATTTAAACTTTAAATATCATACTTTTATTACATTTTGAGTTATTTTTTAGAAAAATAAATTGATTTAGGGATTTATAATACCTAAAAACAAAATATAATAGGTTATTCAAATAGAATTAATAAAAAATAAATTTTTATGATATTATATATGTTTTTAGGCATTCGAAATCACTTGTTAGGCTTTTGAAATTTCATATACGATTATTTTTATGATTAATTTATATTATTATGTCAATTTTTGGATGATATTTCACTTTTAGGATTTATTAGGTCATGATTACATAATTAATAAGTCATAAAATATTTAATATTTGAAAAAATATTTTTAAAATATTTACCTAAATATTAATTATATGATTTTTACTAATCGTTCAGCATTAAAAAATGAATTTTTTAATTGTAAAAATTTTATTCATTTTATAGAAAAATATTTCATAGGTAATTTTAATTAATAAAAAAATAATTATGTTTTTCATAAATATAATAAAATACGAAATTCCAATAATGAAAATACACGTTCGATGATTTAATAATTTGAATATTATATTTTATCAAATTATAAAATTAATATTTATTTAATGTATTTATTTTAAATAATATTTACATGTCATTTTAGTTTTTTAGTGTTTATATTATTATTCTAATGATCATGTTATTGTTCCTAATTCATAAGTCACCATTACCAAAATCCATTATTAACATGAATATATATATGTATATATATGATTCATAAATATTATAAATTTTTCTAATTTCCTTAATTCATCAATTACATTTGATCCTCTCAATATTATATATACATTATTTTCAAAATGATAATTACGTTAATAAATATTTTTAATTTTTTTACATATATGTTAAATGGTGTGATAGTTCTATGTGATCAAAATGGCACAAAATTCTTCATTATAGTTATTTTATATTATATTCCATATTTCTCACTTCTAATTTTATACATTTTGTGGTTTATATTTGTTTTACATTTGTAATGTTCTATATAATTTAATTATATAGTTTTGTTTTTCTATTAGATTTTTCATGTGTCTTTTAATGTTCAATATCCATAAATATGAACATATGTATGTAAAATTCTATAAAAAAAAGTTTTAGTCACATACAATTTTAGGGAAATAAATTTTTTGGTCATTACATAGTTTTTTATGTGTATATTCATAAAATAATGTTTGATTGGTGAAGTTTAACATCTTATATAAAAGATTATATGCCATGTGGTTTATGATACTTCCATTGGAAACTAATCTAATTTAAATTATGGTTTAGCATCAATGACAAGTGAATCAGACATTAATTTCCACAAATAGCATTTCATGAGAGATTTTAAAAAAATATAACTTGAATACATCTCTACATACATGGATATCTTGAAGTATTCTCCCTTATATACACCCTTTAATTTATCTAAATACAATACCATAATTGTTTAATACGTGGAGGCTTCTTATCTAGTATTTTTATTGTCCTAAAATCTAATACCATCCATTATATAGTTAATTATAATAGGAGAATATATGATTTAAATGTAAATGTAATGTGATTTTCACCACACCCCATAAAATGAATTTATATTAAAATTTTCCCAATAATAGATTAAAATTCATCTTTTAAATCCTATGAACATCTATCATTAGTACGGTTGTCAAAAATGATTATACTAAAAAATGTTATGATTAACTTAAAAGGAAACACTGGTTTTGTATCATAATCTATGGAATATAGCGATTTCTATATCGGGGTGTACATAATAGTCTGCATGGCCTATAAAATGATGTGGATATTTTAAAGATAAGTATTCTTATCTTTATCCAAAATTAACTAATATACATTTTATGGATTTCTGTGGAATTTATTTAATTATCCATTTGTAGAAAAATGATTGTATGAGGAATGTCTAGATTGTATTATATATTTTTAATAATACTCTCTTAAATAGAATTAATAATGAATTATCCCATTATCTATAAGGATTTTATAATGAAACAAATATTTTCTAATGGAATTATACTTTACAAGGGTGACTTTGAACATAATTTCAACACTAGATAAGGTTGTATTTTTATCCCACTATTAGTGGAATTTGATTATAGGTATAAAAAAATAAACTATCGAACAATCGTCAAATGGTTTGGACGCAAGACATATATTCCACCTAATGAAAATTAAAATAAATACATTTTTACATGTCAAAACATAAGGAGTTGAGGAATGAGGATAGTGTGACCATGGAAAAAATGATTCATATTTCAATCTCTATACAATCAATTACCATAGTGGAAAAACTGCCAAATTGACGTGATTTTACAAGGGATTATAGTTTCTAATATATTTGTACTAAATGTTTTATAGTGTATATTTGTTATAATTAATTTTGGTATTTCCTTATTTATTTAATATTATAATTACCTTATAAAATCCATGCCTATGAGATGTTTTTAATGAATATATGGTATTAAATATAATGACTTTTTTTTATTGTATGTAGATTTTATCTATTTAATATTATTAATTGATTTGGGTTAATTTTTAGAGACTTTAAATAATTGGACAACTCTAATTGATTGTGTGGTTATCTAATATCATTATCATCTACCCATTCTAAAATCTTATTTATAAATGATCTACCACCCTCTAATGAACTACTTGTATTTCAATTTCATACAATTCAAGGTTAATGATTATGATGACTGTGAATTATAGTGTAGATTTTTAGGTATTATATTATTTTGTTCTGTAGAAAAGTACCATCTAAAATAGAAAGTATTCTTTTATCTCCCTTATATGATCAACTAGGATTATTACTTCTTATTTTTAATAATAGTGTTCCTGCTTATTTATTTCATTAAAAATTCTGGGTCACTATTGAAATTAATGCATGTAATCAAAACAATTTTTGGATTAAACTATTGTTGTGATTATTTCATAGTACATTAGAAATTTTTTAGTGAAAACCATTAAGAGGGGAAAAATATGTCAAAAGAGCCTTTTTGGAGATAATAAATGACATCCATATTGAATATATTAAATTCAATATCCCCTATAAATTTCCTAATTATGCACTTGGATGAACCATTAAAACATATATCACATTATTAAGGGGATTCCCTAAAAAATAAATCATCAGCATTCTTATAATCTTTCCCTAGAGTAAATTTTTCTATAGTAAGTTGTATTTATATAAACTCTACTACTGTCTATACCATTGATAAATTCTAGGAGGTGAACCAGATATAGAATTTTTACATTTTTTACATCTATATTTCAAACCACTTATCCAATATCAGCAAGAAGAGTACATACTCTAGTGGATAAATAGGGTACTATAGATGTAGAGTGTGATGATGAAAATAATAATGTAGATCTTATACCAAAGTGATCTGCGTGAGATGGTTCCTCTCAATAGTAGAAGTTCTATGCATAGTCACTATAAACATATAGATAATTATATATATATTTACTATCTTATTCATTCTTTGAAGAAAAAATCATAATAAGAGGTCACATTAAAGAACTTCTGTATAGGATGAGGGGTATTCATTTAGAAGGGGGTCTAAACACTTGTAGTTTTGATATGTATTACATTATTCTATTAATAAAACTCCAAAATCATTATCCTACTAATAGATGACACAATATTTAATCATCATTAAAAAAATTATATTTAATCGTATGATTTGGATTCATTATTAAAATAAAAGTATTGAATACTTTTTTCTCTATAATAATGGAGGATCAATAGTGGGGGAATTTCATATATTTATACAATTATTTTAGGTTCAACCATGATAACTCTATTGAAGGTAAATACATATGTGTTTTCTAATAAATTACCATAATTGTAAAATTAATGAGGATAATAATTATGTATTGGAATAATATCATTATATTTAACAAATCATGGTAAATGATGTTATCAAAAAAATGATCTGATAGGACTTCCGAATTGTACAATTAATACTCACTTTTATTTCCTAAGTGGGGAATAAATATTTATATTAACACCAATTAGTATGTATATATACTATTCTTCAAAACACATGTCTTCAAAATATATTTTTAAACCCCATAATTTACTCTATTTTTTCCTCTTCATCATTATAGAGATATAAATTTTATTATATCATGAATGTATGTAATTATCATGTAATGTTCTACCAAAATCGCTATATGTTAGGTGGATCCAACAGATCTCAGGAACACCTCCTCGTATTGTACTAGCTTGCAACTATTAGTGACTATTAATGTATAAGGATTTGAGGGAATATTCCCATTATATTATATAAAAGTAATTATCAATGGGGGGTTTCACAATCATCTTTCATATTAAAAAAAACATAATATGGGAATTGAATTTTTCATATAATCATTATAAAATAATCATCTTTTTCAGTAATAAAATTTATAAACAATAATATCCTACAAGAATATATTTAATGTAGGATCCCTCATGGGGTGATCATATACATAAATCACTAAAAAAATTGAATGAAGATACCCACAAAACAAGTACCAATATATGGATTACCTTGTGAAGGGTTTATCATTTACTCATTTTGTACTAGAATCTCTTGATTTGGATTTATGTTATCATACAATGAAATATTTGTAACATCCAGGATAAATTAAGAATATGACATTTTCATATTTATTAATATTTATGAATTAAATATTTATTTTACTTTAAATGTATTGATATGTTCGATAGCGTACCTGATACGCAACAATGGGTTTCTTGGAAATGTTACGTTGCACACTAATAATATAATATTATTATTTTAAATGGTAGTTAAATCCTAGATGTTTTATTGGAGAGAATGAATAAAACTATCTATAATATTATTATACATGTTTGTTAAAAGTTTTTACATTTATTCAATAATAATTGTAGGCATAAAATGTGAATGAATCTAATTTTAAGCATAATTTACATTAAAAGGCCTATATACCGTCTTTTAATGGAAAACCCTCATTAAATATAATTATGGTCACATTAATACATTATATTTGACCAAAAAAATCTTTCTTTTTAATAGGGACATCAAAATTAACTTAGTGTAAATTTTTGAAATTTTTTCGATAAAGTTAATTTTTAAATGAATAGTGAAAAATATTGTATTTTAATTCAAGTTTTCCATTTAATATAATTTATTTATATGGTTAGATTCTCTTATTAGTTGGTTTTAAAGTTAAATTAATCTACATTTTTATCATTTAATCCAATTATATTCATTGGAATTAATTTCACTTTGAAATTGGACATAAACAAGTTTCAATCTTTTGATAGTTATTAGTTATTACAAACACTCACATTGTTTTGACAGCGGGAATTAATTTTATAATTAATTAATGCAACTTCTATATTTTGAATTTGGAAAAATAGACACCATTTTTGAATTCAGAATGTCAAATATACCTTAGGATGAATTTTTTTGTTATTTTTCTGAAAAACGTCAATTAATGATGAATAGTGAAACCACTTAGTGGTTGTTCAAAAACAGAATTTTTCATTTTAATGAATTTTTACCAATTTTGTGAATTTAATTTCAAAAATATGACATACATGGTTGTTATCACGAAGTAAAATGTGGTTCATTAGAATGATAATAATTTTTGGTAAATAGCAACTTTTGACTTTTATTTACCGCAATTAAAGGTAAAAAAGGCAATTCAAGGTAAAAAATAATAATAATTCAAAATTACCAAAATAATAATTCAAACCTTATTAAATAAATCATTTACGCCCATGGTCATCTTTGGGTCGATTTTGGGACCCCATTGAGCCACATGGGAGTGATCATGAGAATTTAGATTAATTAATTTGATATGAAGACAAAATTGTCATTAACAATATTCTTTTAGTATTTAAGTTTTATGTCGTGTTATATAAGTCAAATTTTCAAATATAAATATTATATGGAAAGGTAAAAAGATTTCCTATATCATGGTATTATTTTATAATTTTTATCAATCACATAAACTAAATTATTTATGACACAATAATGATGTAGTATTCATCTCATTAATAAATGATTTTAATAAATAAGAATATAATTATTAAAATATTATCCAAAACATGTCCAATTTTGATCTTACGATTTTATTTCGACCATTAGTCATCTTAAAATCGACAATAATGATTTTTTAATGATTAGAAACCGAATATAATTATAATATAAAATAATATTTCCACACTTTCCTAAAGAGCCTCTCCTCCTCCTTATAAAAGGAGACCACATATAACCAATTCCTCACACCTCTCAAGCCTTTATTTTCCAAACTCTGCCCAATTAATCTCTCTACATCCATCACCTCTCCCTATAAGCCTTAACTTATGCATAAGGCACTTCAATAATTCTTTTTGGTTCAAACCAAAGAAATTTACCCAAATTAAAGGTAATAGTTTCTCTTAAATTGTTTTCATTTATTTTACTTCTCCAACACCTAAACTATTTTTATTTCTTTATTTTGTAACAACATCAGTATCCTCAATATACTATTATGTTTTTATAATAATTATTCGAACTAAACTTACACACACCTCAATCTAATGGATGAAGAACATAATGTTAATGTGGATGGAAATCTAACGCCTCACAAAACGATGATTGATCAAATATCTCAAACCGCCTCTCAGGGTGTCCATTATTATGGAACAGTATTTACATATGATATATATTATTTTTAAGTTTTATTTATTCTTCTGTATTTTCTTTTTTATAGCGCACCATTATGTTTTCCATAATGGGTAAATAAGATAATCTCATTTGAGGTAGTGCGGACTACCGCCCCCTAAAAGTGATTTGATTCGTTAATGCCTTATGTGGGATGTATAAATGATGGATTTAATGATATTATATATGATATTGTATTTGAATTATAATATAACAATATATCATTATGTTTTATTTCCAGTAAAATAATAAATATTAATGAAAGTAGCGTTCATGTGTACGCACGGCTTACCGTCTCCCTGAACGGTGCATTTCATTTCTTACCTCTAAATGTTATGTACTATTATAAATACATGTATATAATGGATATATATGATATATATGATATCCAAATCATTAATATAATTTTGAATATAATATACCATTGACCACATGAACGACATGTGATTATAACAAGTCCTTTTTTAACTCCAGTACCAAATATCGACAAAATGGACGTTATTAACATAAATTATAACATAATTTTTATAACATGGTAATAAGTGATATAAAAGGAATAATAAACTTTAAAATGGTTCTTAAGAAATTATATATTGACTTTAGTTTATTATTCAGTAGAATAAAGAACGATCGAGTCAAGTTGGACATGAGGTAATGGATCTGACCTCTCTTTCTTTTCAAGTAATCTCTTTTATGTCATTTCCTTTATGATCCATGTTCTTATGTTGGAGAATTTTATTTTATATTCAATTTACCTTAATTTTTATTTTCATATGATGAGAGACACCCTCTTACTCTCATCAATTAATTTTATGAATTTTTAAGTGGCGTAGTAAGGCTGCCAAATTTTTGTAAGGGGATTTCTTATCTCACTTTTAATTCCATGAGATTTCCATTGTTCATCCCATTACATTTGGTGTAATTTGTACTTCCATTGGAATATATTATCATTATTAGATGTCTATTAATGGTATTCTATGATTCATTTTGTGGTTATTATCTATTGGTCATAAGATAAAATTTGAATACAATGAAGTAAGGGTGCTTCATCTAACTTGTTTTTATTCCCGTGAGATTCATGCTATATATTCCACTATATCCTTTTGTGTGGTGTATGTAGTGCCCATCATTTTACTCTTTGTGTAATATAATTTCATTTATAAATATTTACAAATTCATTGGATGATGCTTCGTTCCTGTTTCGTATGTATTGTAAGTTACCAAATCGTTAAGGGAACCTTTCACCCTTCTCTTTTTACAAGAATTATTTTGGTTATGTCTTTTAATTTATATATTATTATGTTGGGATGTGTTATTATATATCATTATTCATGTAAATTTTCTGTTCAAGAGATGTGACACCATTTCCTCTCTCTTAAACTCATTTTCTGAATTTTAAAGTGATGTCATTAGGCTATCAAATTTTTTACATGGGAACTTCTTAACCCAATTTCAATTCTTTGGGTTCAACTTGTAATTCATGGATATGTTGTCTTATGAATATGTGTTAATGACCTATGATTTTTTTACACATAATATCCTTATATATTTGGTGTATTCTGTTTTCACACATAATTATGCAATTCAGTTATCCTTAATCAAAGGATATCATCTTTATAATAGATTTCATCTCAATTTACATTGCCATTGAGAATTCATTGTTGTTATTCACCAATTCACTCTTATATGGTCTATATAATGTCCTTTTTAATATTATGTCATGAATCCATTTTCTCTCATGATATTATAAATTTCTTATTAAATGTTATTCCGTAATTATTTGTATTCAAGAGTCTCTCATTTTGTTAAAAACTCTTTAACAAAAATATCAGTTTTTAAATTTTTAAATGATTTATTATTCTAAATATTTATCATTAATTTATATGTTTTAAAAATATTTTTGAGTATTTATTTATATAGACATTAAGGTTTTAAATTTATAATTCCATTAAAATCATCAAATTTTTATGGGACACTTTGATTCAAAAATATTTTTTTTAAATGGTTTTTAAAAATGGAATGATTATTTCAATATCTTGAAATTACTTATTGTGATTGAAAATGAAATTTTATTAGTCAAATGTTTATATTTTCAATATTTTATGTGTTATAATGGTACTTGGACATTTGAAGGGTGGTTACATGATAAACCATATGATGAGTGGGGCTGTGAATACCAGGATGGGTGGTTACGTTATAAAATCCAATGCATTGGGTATGGAAATCGGTCGTATGATTGTTCCATTTAGTGATATGTGTGGAAGTCGAGCATATGGTTATTCCATTTAAGAATGTTGATGTCCCAAGTTACCTTTATAAGTTATGTGTTATATATATGGGTTTTATGGTAATATTTTGGTTACAAATAGGTAAGTAATTATCTTTGATTCAGTGAGGTATATTTACTACTTCATAAAGGTGAAAAGTATTACTTATGTTAAAGTATTCATGGTTTATTTTTTGTTTTGAAAAAAATAACAGTTCTACTTCTTTGTGTATCCCTTACTGAGCCTTTTATGCTCATACCATGTTTTTTAAATGTTTATCACAGGAAATAATGTGGCATAGGGTCAAGGATGGGATCATGGAAAATCCATTCTCTCTTAAACATGAAACTAGACATGACTCTTTTTTTCAAGAGTACATGTTTTGTAAAAAAAATTGATACTTCGTAGAAGTGTCTACTTTGTAATATTTTGAAATGTAATAGTTATGGCCTAACTCTCTAAAACACTAAACCTAAAAATATCTTCAATGTGAATTATTCATTTAATTCAAGATTATGTAATGTTTTGAGGTTGGGACCATATAGTTGGTATCAAAGGGAGGTTTAGATAACTATAGATATTAAGGTACAATTTAAGAATAAGTGACACAACCATAATGGTTATCATATTAGAAAGAGTCTTCGTTATTTTTAATGAGTTTAAGATAACACGAATAAGTATTTACACTCCTCATAATATATTATATGATGATTTTACTGATATACTCACACTGACCTTTTTGGTTTTAGTAAATGGATCGATCTAGCAGGCACCAAAGTAACTTTTGATGTGAATAAAATGGTGATGGTTTTCTATGTGAGAAATTGAATGAAATTAGAGATGCAATGAGAATTCTTCTGGTTATTCTCAACCATGTATTTTGAGTCATTATTGAAAACATTAAACTTGGTGATTTTTATAACACATCGTATATTCGAGAAACAAATACATACATAATTTCAGGTAATAATCATAAAGGTAAGTATGTTCAAAAACCTATGTGTCAAGTATGTGGAAAGAAACACCTATCGAAATGCTTCAATGTGATGGGAATATGCTATAAATTTGGGAATGAAGGTCATAAAACAAGAACCTTCCATGGAAAAAGGAAGCATCTGGTTGACTATAGGAAAGGGAAACAAGTTATTTCTGAGGGATCAATTGAATGTTTTAAATTCGGTGTGCATGGTCATTATACAAACATGTGTCCTACGAAGATGTTTCAGGAATGGTATCACACAGATCATACAAATATTTTTTTACCAATACCTAACGCCATTCCGATTGAGGATGACATAACTGACAATGACCGATGAAAGGTATGGATTATTTATTAACATATGTTTTGATATTATTGAATCTTAGGTTATGATTCATGATTTTGTTTGTAGGAATAAAGTATTTCTGAATATGTTGAAAATGAATGGTTAATGGATCATGAACAACGTTTAATGTGTAAGAAGTCAACATATATGGGATTCAAGAGTTATGGTAGATTTTAGGATGGTGAAATGCATATAAGTATTAAGGCTCTTTTAATGATGAGAATTACATTAGAAGACTTTTCATAGTATGTGTAACCCTAAGGATTGATATATGAAAATATTATTCAAGGAATAATTATCTTTTATTTTGTAGATATATTTATAAAGAACCATTTCGGTTTGTATGATCCTTGAATTTGATGAAATTATAGGTTAATTCATTTTTGTGATTCAAAATAAAACTTATTAGAAAACCATCATTGTTAAAATATGCAATGGTTATTTTTGATAAATTTATCTCTTTTTGGGAATGTATGAAATTATATAGTTTTTGAAAAGATACAACATGTTGACCGAGTGACAACCTATCGTGTTAGACGAAGCTATGGGAATCGAACCCACAACCATAGTGCGACTAGTATTTATCCCCTACCACTAGACTACATGAAATCCTTAGTTATTTTGACTAATTCATTTTAGTTAGATGATTTTATGAATCCATAATAAGTTTATTTTGGGTTATCTATGGAAATGATTAACCTAGAATGGAGAATATTTGATCAGATTAGTTTATTTTCAATATGAGATTTTATGAGTAACTAATGTTATTTTTAGAAAAATGTAATGATTTATCTTGGAAGACTATATGATTAAATCCTTCAGAGATTTGGGTTTCAATATTAGTTTGGATTAGTTTGAATAATTTTATAGACAACTTTTTATTGAAGGGTCTTTGTTGAACATTGGGTTTTGTTAGACAAATTTTGGAGATTAAGAGTATTTTTTCATTATGTAAAAGTTTATCCTTTTGTGTGATTATCTGATCTTGTACTAAATGTTTTGGTTTTAGTTAAAACATAAATATAAGGGAAATATATAATTCATCTTTTGTGTATCATTTTATTCTCTTTCTGTTGACTATAAAACTTTTAATGTAAAACAAATTCATCCTGAATACTCATTTTTTGGACAAAATATGAGTTTGTGTTAGAAATATAGTAAAAGATAAATGTCTACATGACAATTAAATAGATTTCATTACATTTTTAGTTACGCTCATAAATAAATTCCTCAATGAAATGTAACTTAAAACAAAAACTGTGTATGTTATCTTTTCCTGGTGGGGAATCAAAGACAATTTAACCCATCACAAGTTTGTGAATTTCTGGTTGTTAACTTTCTCCTAAACATGTATTCTATCACTCTCCATGAGATCTTGAAAGTTTTTTTTCTACTCCATATCCATTTTTCATGGAATCCAATTATCTGTTGTATAGGGTAACCTTTTTACTTCTCACCCTTTATTTTAATGTGATAGTTTTATTGACTCTTTTTTTGGATATAGGGCTTTCAATGAACTTCCCGAGCCCATTTTTTAAACTGCGAGAACACAATTCCCAAAAGGGGGGAAAGATGTAACATCCTTGATAAATGTAGAATATGACATTTTCATATTTATTAATATTTTTGAATTAAATATTAATTTTACTTTAAATGGATTTCTATGTTCGATAGCGTACCCGATACGCAACAACGAGTTTCTTGGAAATCTTACGTTGCACACTAATAATATAATAATGTAATTTTAAATGGTAGTTAACACCTAGATTTCGTATTGGAGGGAATGAATAAAAATAACTACAATATTATTATACATGTTTTTTAAATGTATTTACATTTATCCAATAAAATTTAGTGGCTAAAAATGTGAATGAATATAATTGTAAGCATAGTTTACATTAAAAGGACGATTTACCGCCTTTTAATGGAGAACCCTCATTAAATATAATTTTGGTCACCTTAATACATTATATTTGATCAAATAATATATTTCTTTATAATGGGACATCAAAATTTACTTTGTGTAAATTTTGGAATTTTTCCGATAAAGTTCATTTTTTAATGAATATTAAAAATTATAGTATTTTAATTCAAAAGTGCATTTTAATCTAATTTATTTTATATAGGTAATATTATCTTCATAGTTGGTTTTAATGTTAAATTAAAATATATTTTTACGATTTAATCTAATGTTTTTCATTGGAATAAATTTCACATTGAAATTGGACTTAAAAAAGTATCAATCTTTTGGTAGTTATTAATTTTTAAAAACACGCTCTTTGTTTTGACAGCAGGAATTAATTTTAAAATTAATTAATTCAAATTATATGTTTTTAATTTGGAAAAATAGACATCATTTTTGAATTTGGAATTTAAAATATATCTTAGGCTGAATTTTTGGTATTTTTCTGAAAAACATCAATTTTTGGTGAATAGTGAAACCACTTAGAGATGGTTAAAAACAGAATTTTTCATTTAAATAATATTTTACCACTTATGTGAAATGAATTTCAAAAATCAGACATACATGGTTGTTATCATGAAGTAAAATGTGGTTCATTAAGATGAAAATAATTTTTGATGAATAGTAACTTTTGACTTTTATTTACTGCGGTTAATGGTAAAAAGGGTAATTCAAGGTAAAAAAAATATTATAATAATTCAAAATTACCATGAAATTTGTAAAAAACTTATTGGATGAGTCATTTACGACCATGGGCATCTTTGGGTCTATTTTGGGACACCATTGAGCCACATGGGAGTGATAATGGCAATTTCGATCAATTAATTTAATGTGAAGTCAAAATTGGCATTAACAAATATCTTTGAGTAATAAATTTTTATGTGGTGTTATATAAGTAATATTTTAGACTATAAATATTATTTGGAAAGATACAAATATTTCCTATTTCATTCTATTTTTTTATAATTTTTAGACATCAAATAAAATATATTATTTATAACACAATAATGATGCAGTATTTATCTCATTAATAAATGATTTAAATAAATAAGATTATAATGATTAAAATATTATCCAAGGCATGTGAAATTATAATTGTATGACTTTTTTTCTACTATGACTCATCTTATCTTTGATTATAATGATTTTTGGGGCATTAGAAACCGAATATCATTATATTATAAAATAATATTTTCACAATTTCCTAAAGAGCCCCTCCTCTCCCTTATAAAAAGAGACCACTTCTAACCAATTTCCTCACACCTCTCAAGCCATTTATCTCGTCCAAAATATTCCCAATTCATCTCCCTACATTCCAATACTCCCACTAGAAGCCTTAATATTGGCATAAGGAACTTTAAGAAGTCCTTTTGGATCAAACCAAAGGAAGTTACCCAAATTAATAGTAATGGTTTCTCTTAAATTGTTTGTATTTATTTTACTTATCCTAATCCTAAACTCGTTTTATTTCTTTCTTTTTTAACAAAACAAGTATCCTAAATATACTAGGATATTTTTATAAGAAGTATTCTAACTACACTTACATACACCTCCATCTAATGGATGAAGAACATAATGTTTATGTGGATGGAAAACTAATGCCTCAAGAAACGATGATTGATCAAATATCTCAAACCATCTCTCATTGTGGCCATTATGATTGAACTGTCTTTATATATGAAATATATAATGTTTATTTTTTCTTTATGCTTCTATTTTTTCCAATTATAACTTGCATTTATGGTTTCCATAGTGGGTAAATACGATAATCTCATTTGAGGAAGTGCAGACTACCGCCCTCTCAAAGTGATTTGCTTCGTTAATGCCTTATGTGGTATGTATAAAGGATGGAGTTAATGATATTATATATGATATTATACTGGAATTATAATATACCTCTGTATCATTATATTTTATTTCCATTAAAATAAGAATTAGAAATGAAAGTAGCATTCATGCGTACGTACGGCTTACTGTCTCCATGAACGGTGCATTTCATTTCTTACCTCTAAATGTTACGTACTATTATAAATACATTTATATAATGGATATATATAAAATATATGATATCCAAATAATGAGTATCATTCTGGATATAAAGAACTATTGACAACATGAATAACATGTGATTATAAGAAATCCATTTTTGACTATAGTACCAAATATCGACAAAATGAATGTTATTAACTAAAATGATTACATAATGTTTATAACATGGTAATAAGTGATATAAAATGAATAATAAACTTGAAAAAGGTTCTTAAGAAAGTAAAAATTAACTTTTGTTTAATATTCAGTAGATTAAAGAACGATCAAGTCAAGTCGGAGACGAGGTAATGGATCCGACCTCTCTTTTTCTTTTCAAGTACTCTATTTTTTTGTAATTTCTTTTATGCTCAATATTATTATGTTGGAGGATGTTATTTTATATTCACCATACAGTAATTTTTATTTTAATATGAAGAGATACCCCCTATTACTCTCATCAATTCATTTAAATAGTTTTTAATTAATGTCGTTAGGCTATCGAATTTACGTAAGGAGATTTCTTATCTCACTTTTAATTCCCTGAGATTTCCATTGTTCATCCCATATTTACTAAATGTGGTGTAATGTGTAATGAAATTGGTATATATTATCATGATTATTTTTCTATTCATGGTATTCTGTGATTCATTTTGTTGTTATTAACCTCTGGTCATACGATTCAATATTATTACAACGAAGTAAGGGTTCTTTATCTCACTTGATTTTAATCCTGTGAGATTCATGCTATTTTTGCAACTATCTACTTTTGCGTGGTGTATGTAATTCCAATGATTGTAATCTTTGTTTAATATACTTTCATTAATAAGTATTTACATCTTCATTATATGATCCTTATTTCATGTGGCCTATGTTTTGTAAGATACCAAATTGATAAAGGAACCATTCACCCTCCTCTTTTTAAAAGACTTATTTATGTTATATCTTTTAATTTACTTCTTATTATGTTGTGATGTGTTATTATATGTCCTTATTAATGTAAATTTTATGTTCATGTGATGAGATACCATTTTATCACTCAACAACTCATGTTTGGAATTTTATTTTGAAGCTGTTAGGCTGTTGAATTTTTCCAAGGATACTTATTAACAAAATTTTAATTCTTTGGGTTGAACATGTACTTCTTGAATATATTGTCATATGAATATGGGTGAATGACCTCTGATTTTTTTACACTTAATATCCTCTTATATTGGGTGTATTATTATTTTTCACACATAACTATGTAATTGATTTATCCTTAATCAAAGGATACTGTCTATATAAGATATTTCATCTCAATTTACATTGCCATTGAGAATTAATTGTTGTTGTGCACCAATTCACTCTTATATGGTGTATATAATGTCCTTTTTCATATTATATCATTAATCCAATTATTCTCATGATATTATAATGTTCTGATTAAATGTTATTCAACAATTATTTGTATTCAATAGTCTCTCGTTTTGTTAAAAACTCATTAACTGAAATATTAGTTTTTAAATGTTTTAAATATGTATTATTCTAAATCTATATCGTTAATGTCCATGTTTTAAAAATGGGTTTGAGTATTTATTTATATAGACATTAATGTATTAAAATTAATATTCCATTAAAATATTCAATGGGGTATGGTACACATTGATTCAAAAATCTTTTTTTAATTGTTTTTTTAAAATGGATTGATTATTTCAATATCTTTAAATTACTTCTTGTGATTGAAAATGAAATTTTCGTAGTGAAATGTTTATATTATCAATATTTTTTGTGTTATGATGATACTTGGGAATTTTATGGGTGGTTACATGATAAACAATATGATGGGTGGTTCCGTGAATACCAGGGCGGGGGGTTACGTTATAACCTCCATTTAATTGGGTATGGAATTCTGCCGTATGGCTATTCCATTTAGTGATATGTGTGGAAGTCAACCGTATGGTTATTCCCTTTAGGTATGTTTATGTCTCAAGTTACCTTTATAAGTTATGTGTTCTTTATATGGGTTTTACAGTAATATTTTGGTTACAAATGTGTATGTAATGATCTTTTATTCAATGAACAATATTTACTACTTTATAAAGGTGAAAAGTATTACTTTTGTTAATGTATTCATGGTTTACTTTTTTTTTTGAAAAACCTAATAGATTTACTTCATTGTGTATCCCTTAATGATATTTTTATTCTCATCCCATGTTTTTGAAATGTATTTCATAGGACATAATGTGGAATAGGGTCAAGGATCGGATCATGGAAAATTCATGTTGTCTTAAACATGAAACTAGACATGACTCTTTTTTTCAAGATTTCATGTTTTTTAAATAAGATAGATACTTGGTAGAAGTGTATGCATTGTAATATTTTGAAATTTAATAGTTATTTCCTAACTCTATATATCTGTTAGCCTGAAACGATCCTTAATGTGAATTATTCATTTAATTCAAGATTATGTAATTTTTTAAGGTCGAGTCTAGATAATAGTGGGATAAAATATTTTTACAATAAGAATTTATTTTCCAGACAATACATATATCAAATTTTCATTCTGTTATATCATTTTATTACTCTTCCTCTTCTCTTACAATATTTATTATATTTTTCATCCTCTTCCATTACTCATTTTTGGAACAAATCTATATATTTTTTTTCAATAAATATTATCTTATGTTATATTTTAACATCATATATAATATCATGTCATCATTCTGATATATTTTTTCCTCATAAAATTTATAATTTAAAACATATAATAGAGGTAAATAAATGTTTCTAATAACATAAAACATAATATTACTCCACCATCTTAATTTTTATTAGTTATACACTATTCATGGAAAACACAAAAAATTTGGATGCTACACAATGTCATAATTTATTTATCCTGAATATAGGAACTAAACTTCTTCTCCATCATAAAGGAACGATAATCATCATGGAATGAACCATTTTCTCTATTTTATTAAATTTAATGTAATTTTTTTAATAAATAAGTCCATAAATAAATTTCAAAGAATCATGTTATATAATTTTACACAATCCATATAACATATTTACTTTCTTATTATTTTATCAAAAACAAATTTAATTCGCACTGAACATAAAAAATTTCCTCAATCTAGACAACTTCATTTTCAAAAGTAAAATTTAGACAATTGAATTCAAATAAATCACTATTAATTAAGAGATCCCCTTAAAGTTTATTATGGAATCTCAATAAATCATAGTTCCCTTTATGAAAACTACAACACATCATATGAAGATCAATATTCGCCATCTAGAAAATAATATCTATTTATTAAATTCGAGTTACCATATGATTATCTATTATTCACTTTGTGAATTTTATAGATTGAACATAGTGAGTATCATACCCACCTTTAAAATCATGACCATTGGTGGGATTCATGAATATATAATTTTATTAGTTATCTTATGATGATAAACCTTAAATTTTTTTTTATTTATCATGACTGAATCAATTTTACCCCAAATAATTTCATATTTTATCTAAATAGTTATAGACTTCTAAGATTATAAAATTATTTCCAACTCACGTTATATTCATTTATTATGCGATTTGATTATTTATTTATATGTTGGAAATATATGATATAAAATGAAATCATATCCATTATATGCCTTCTTTACATCTCAAATTTATATTTATGGGTTCAAAAATGTATAAAAAACTAATCATATTTCAAAACCTCTCTTGGGCTCAAAAATCACACCATTTGGATGTTTCAGAAATAAAATGAATATAAATTACTTTAAAACTGAATAAAAATATAAATGAATTACCATTATATAATTCACATTCTACCTGAGAGAATATGGTATAGAAAATTTAAATATTAAAAAACACTACCATGTTTTCCATAAAAAACTACATATATTCACTTAATTATATCCCATAAATATCATCACACTAATTTTAAAAAACCCATTTCCTGGTCCCTTTGATACAACTTGATATCTACTAAATTTTTTTAATAAAAAAACATATCTATCCATGAAAATACTATATAACAGATTAATGCATTCATAATAACAAAACAAGTTAAAGTAAATTTATGTCACCAAACTCACACACTAATATACTAAAATAACAGTTTTTTAATTTTCAACAATCTCTTTGATGAAATTCTATAAATAAAAAACTAATTTTTTTTCAAATTAGTTAAAATACATATCTAGGGATACTCAAAAGAATAGTTCGATCCACATTGTTAAATACATTTTATCAATATTTGAAGGAATAATAAATTATTTATGTTATTATTTTTCTCCCACATTGATAAAAATATCCTATTAAATATAAAGGATAATAGAAAAATCCACCATACCATATCCTTTAAAAGAATGAGGTTGAGGTCCCAATGTTATCTGCAATCATTTAAAAGAATATATTGACAATGTTATAGTGAATGTTTGTTTGTTTTTTCCATTATGGTAACAAAATTCATGATTCAAATAATTCTTCTCCACATTATCATTGTTGTGAAGATGTATTATAAAAATATTATTTTATCATGAATTATCAATATTAATTCCTTTTAAATTAATAAAACATTGTTTATTAGAACCCTTAATTGGTATCAACTTCACATCAAGCATGATATCAACCAGTTGAGTGATCATCCATATAAACTATGTTGATTCTTTAGTTACAACCACACATTCTACTTTATCAGAGATCAACATTACATAAAAATAATTATTTATATTATAACTTAAACACATTTATTCCAATAGGAAAATTCAAGTAGATTTTTACCTTCAACATCTATATTTCAATAGGAGTCAACATATTTATGATTTAATAGATCAATATTTACACAAATGTTATGATTCAATTCATGATTTTTTATTCCTTCAAAATATATAATAAAAATAATTTATCCACAAAAGTGGACACATAAGGTTCAGATTTATACCATTGAAATTATGTTACAGTATATGAAATGTCATCCTTTCACGTTCTTAAATATAAGAAACATTCAATAGTCTTATATAAATAATATTATAACAATTCATTTTTCATTTCCATCAATTAACTTATTATTTATTACTATAATTAAAAAAAATATTTGAATCCCTTAATAAAAACACCATTATAAATTCTCAAGAACACTATTCATGACGAAGAATGAGATGATCATTTGCATGAAAAGTTATAAACACATATGATGTCTTATTTATCGAAAAAAATAAATTTAAAAAATCTTCTTCTTTTCAAAATATAACTCCTCATAGGAATTATTATCAGGTAAAAAATATTTCATCATGTCCATATATAGAAACCATTAGTGATTCATCTTTGTCATCTTTAATGTTGATAATATTTTCCTTTCTTCCATTACAGTAATTTACAATCTTTAAGGGTGTATATTTTATATATTACCATGGTCTTAGGGATTTTTAACCAATATAGTGACAAATTTAACTTAGAAACACAATTTTTATCATATCTAATTTTGAAACCTATGGGTTTATGTATATAAACAATAACCTAAAATTCATTAATATGGAAGTTATAATAGGAATCAATTTATTCTATTTTGTTTTTCCATAGTGTACAAATAAAAGGAAATGATTTTATAATCCATCAACTTAAAAAATATGAGATTATCTTATAAAAATTATTACATTCAATAAATGATTACCCATTTCACACATATCTTCCATTATTTTAAATAATTTATATTTCATCATTCAACTTATTAAGAAACACCTACTTCATTTTAAAAACAATTTATTCATCATGGATGGGTAACAAAATCTATTATTCATTCTTCTCTATATGATCAATCTCTTAATTCATAGCATCATCTAAATCTTTATAATCCAAACAATCATTAAAATCTATTTTTTAACAAGTAAAAATTGTTTGGTTTCTGATAAGGACCTCGAGATTATTATAGATAGAAGTTCTTTTTCATATTATCAATTGATATTTTTGAAACATATTATCTTTATTATAAATTTATGATAATAAAATGGTTTCCATTCATCAATTTAAATATTTAAATAATTATATACATATTAGAGTTCTTTTAATCTCAAATTATTTTAATAAATATCAACCTACTTTTCAATATAGATGAATTCCTTTTTTCTTGTATGTCATTTTTTTGATGTTTTTTACACTTTTCATGTCAGTTATGCCCAAAATCTTACCTATATCCTTTTTTAAATAGTGGTAACCTCATAAATTATAAAATAACTATAGAATATTCCAATAATATATTTGTTTCAAAACTACCCCAAAAACATCAAATCACATTGATTTCTCAAGGGCTTCCGATGACAATGAAATATTTTAAAAATATATACTTATTATAATAAATATTTTATAGTAACATATATATATTTTTATATGCATAAATTCATTGTGAATATGAAATTATGAACCAATAGACTATCTCCCAAAATATGGATATGTATCATGCATGGTGAGCATACTTCGTGTCATCTCCACAAACATTTTATCTTCTATTTTGCAAAAATATTTTGATACTTTAGGTATGGTTCACTGACATCAAAATCAATGCCAGTATTCTCAAAATAATATTCAAGTATTTAATTATTATAATTATAACCATTATCTATCTATATATTATTTATGGAGAAACAATACTCATTTTCATCTCTACTTCAAAAAATAAAAAATAATTTAAGATCCTTTGATCTATTCATCATAAACTGAATACAATTAATATTTGTAAATTATAGAATAATTGAAATAATATATACATAATATATATATATATATATATATTAGTGTTTATCATAGTAAAAAATTAGAATAGGTTTTCTCCAGTGAATGCGATTATTGAATCATTACATTATTATATAGATAACAAACAATAATTCCATATTTACTTGTAAAGATACACATTTTTGTTACATTCTAACAATATTCATTTCAAAAATATTATCTATTCTTGGAATATTACTCATATTTATATTTCCAATATGTTTATTCCCTCTATGCCACTGTTTTTTGTCCACTTACATTCTTAGGTAACTAAAATTTACAATATCCCCAAGTTAAAAAATTACCCTTTTTCACTATCTTATTGATAATAAACAACCATAATTAAAATTTTACACCAACTACCCATATTCAAAAATATAAAATTTTTACAATCATAACCATTCTAAGTTAATATTATCAACATTTTTATTCAATCCATCCACATCTATGGTGTTATTAAACATCCAAAACCGTTTTCTAATCACTACTAAAACAACAGATTTTATTTTAAGTGATGCATACATTCCAATGTTTCTAGATCCTTAATTTGTCATTTCAAAATAGTATAATATCATTATATCCCTCTTTATATGTGTGGAAAAAACTCTATCATATATTCATGGAAATTAATAGTTATATTTTTTACATTCCACTTAATCTATAATGGTATTTTCATTTCCATTAAACCTAATTTTATAATTATTATGAGTGTTGAGACCATACATAGATAGGTTTGTATGATGATTATGAATTATTAAAATTGGTTAAATTAATTTTCAAATCTTACATATAATTATTCTAATTTTTCAAATTTATTTTCATTATTAATGCATGAATATTTAGTCCCTTTCTTATGAATTTTATCCACATGAACTGTAAAAATACCATCTATATCACCCTCAAAAACATTTTAAAAAAATACTTTTATTGATAATTTTAATAAAAACTTATTTTTATGTTCCAAAAATCCACATATATCATGAATTAGAAAAAAACTCATTTTTACCTCTATAAAAGTCTATTTTCCCAGTCATGAAATCAAATAATTTTTAATCTATGGTCAACGATTCTTGGATCCTTTTTTGTGAAATATAATTAGATTATATACCCAACATACCTCATATATCTTGAATTATTATCACGGATTTATTTTTAATCATTTTTTGTAGTTTCCAATATTATTTCTATATATTTAGAATTCCATGATATCTAGCAGTCGCATTTTTTTCAACAAAAATTTTCTTTTTCACATATTTCACCAATTAATTGATACCACTAACACATTATGGAAAATATCCACTATTTCAGTGTGGAATTTTTTATAAAATTGAATTGAAAACTTATTTATAATATTATTGTTTTCAATAACTTTTCCCTTTGATTATTATCCAATTTCCTAAATTAAGTTCTCAATATCGAATTTTCTATTGTCTAATAATTTTTTAGACATTAATAATTTTTATTAAATTATTTAAATATCAGAATTATTTTATATAGCTATTTAATTAATTTTACTTTTGAATCCTTCTCATCATCAATAAATGTATTCAGGCTATTAATTTATTTTCGTATGATTTATTCATTTTTATCATGAATATGTTCTTCATTGATTAAATATTAATTCTCATTATTTAATTTTATAACCATGGTTCAAAATATTGATATCATTTAAATAAATTCATTATTTCTATATTTCAAATGAATTAAATTTAATTTTCTTCATCAATAGTAATCTTACTAATAACTTCATTAGAGAATTCATTTTCATTCACATTATAAAAAATAATTTCTCATCAATGTCATCACGGGAATTATCAAATTTTAAAACAATTTCACTACCCTCATTATCATCAATGATAGATAAGGAGTTTCTATTCTATTGAAAAAAATATTTTATTTTAGTAACACCATAAAATTGTAAATGAATAAAAAAATTGATAGCGCATTTGAAAAGTGAAAATAAACATAAAAACCCATTAAATTTAGTTTTATTAAATTCAATATCTTCGAGAGATTATAGAACATTAAAAAATAAGTCTACGTGATTTGTAATGTTTTATTTTATAAGAAATGTTCCATTAAATTTGAAGGTATTAATAGTACGGATAAAATTATAAAAAGTATTTTTATATATTTATTAAAAATACATTAAGAATCATTTGACATAAAAATCTATGTTTTTAAGCTTCATTTTTTTCTAAAAGATGGTTTATTCAATCTTTGCACACATAATTTATAATTAAAATTTATAGTTCTAGAAAAATTATTTTATCTGATAACAATAATTTTTCAAATCAAAACATTGAAAACATTAAAATGTTCTGTTCATTTTATTTTTGTACACACGATTTATCGTCGCTTTTGATGGATTAATTTTTAATTAAATATTTAAATTTAAGTAAATTAAATTTAGAAAAATATATTAAAATTTTGGAATCAGAATAATTTATATTATCTAAAAATTAAAACATATACTTTTACCAAACAGAATAGGGAATGTACCAAAAATTACTGAACATGACTAAGGAGAAAATAGATTATTACAGGGGTTAACCTAAAATTATAAGAGATAAAATTTCTAAAAACATGACTAAAATATATTATATAATAGAATATACACCATAAAATTTGAAAATATCTATAAAAATTCATTTTGGACACATTGGAATGTCAAAAACATGGTTACACCGTTATCATTTTAGAAATTACAACTATGCTATAAATAATACATATATATAGCCACCAACTCTCCTCTCTTCATAACATCAAAAATAACATTTTTATATAAAAAATAACGGTAAAAATAATAGCCATACTACAATCTTATCATCTTATAATCCTTATATTGAATATAAATCCATCCAATGAAGGATTTAGGTGAAATCCTAATTAGGTTACTTGAAGAGGAGATAAAATTTCACAAGGATCATTTTTATTATAATTATTACTCCACCTATAAAAATTCTTGTTAAAACTTTATTATACAATAACCACATAATATTTCATATACTGGGCTGTATTTTTTTTAATTTCAGGAGCTACAACAATCTCCCCTTCTATGAAATTTATTACAAAATCATCAATTGTGTTAATGGAGGACTACTTTCTCGTAATACGATGTCATTCATTTTTTCATTACCACATCTCATGGTATGGTATGTTGGTGGATATAATTTATATATATTAATTTAATAAAATATTTATATCTCATTTTTTTATTATACCATATATAAATTTTAACGTTCTATTTCATAAGAGAAAAGACAACATCACTCTTCGGTATGGTAGACACCAACCATGTGATGTGTTGTGATTCATCATTCACTAATGATTAACATTGAAGGTGATAATGATAATTTAAATAAATATTATTGAAATATTTATTATTCATTAATTTTGATATGACATTTTATTTTTTACCTTTTTAAATAGTAATAAATGATATCATCATTAACGTGTGTGTCGAATACCAGATCCACAAAGAGATGTGTGTTTCTTTTTATCACCACACCTTTTGGATGGTTTAATTAAAGTTATATTTAATGAAATTAAAAAACATTTAATATATTTTATTCATTATTAAATGTTAAATTATTGTGTACCAAAATTCCATAATGATCATTAAAAATAAGAATAAAACTCATGAGTACATATAACTCACAATCTCCATGATCATAACATACTTCATTTCACAAAACTGTAGTTCATGATTTGTATAAAACATAATATTTATATATTAATATGATTATTATTTCACAATTATTATTTCATAAATGATATATCTGTATAATATTTTCATGAAATATATCTTTCATGATAAAATATGCAAGAGAAAACTAGAAAATTAACATTTGTAAAAATGAAAATATAGGATTATTATTATTGAATAGGTGATAATATGTTATTAGAAGGTCATATATAATATTATATTTATTTATATTGTTTATTTATTATTTAACATCATATTAGAGACCACTACATAATATTTGAAAGAATATTCAATCATGAGGAATATTATGGTGAGAGATTCTGTTCCAATTTCCTTTCATTGAGGCAGATTTGTACGTTATTCACTAATTTCTTTTATATAGTATATAAATTGCCTATTTCAAAAATAGTATAATGAATAATACATATATCATGGTATATTGTGTTTTAATATTAATTATATTATATAAGTAAATTTTTTATGAAGATATGCTTGTGTTATTGAATTTAATAACTTAATTAATTTCAATATGTTCGTTTACTTCATCGTTGCCTTTATATTTATAAGATTATGTGTGTAATTAATTTTCTATATATTAGGTTTTATTTGGACCTTTTTAGATTATATACATTATAAAAACGCAATTGATTATTTTATTAATTTTCATATCAATTTTATAATCAGTATTAGGATTAGGTTTAGAATTAAATTTTAATTGGGATTGATTATAGCTGATTTTATATTGAAGAATTTTTTTGATCATTGTAAAATAAAGAAATTTAATTTAATTATTTTCTATTTATTTATAATGTTTTCATGTAATAATAACATATTCCTACTCTTTTGTTCTTAAATTATTTTATTAATTTTTTCATGACAATACAAATTCATTTATAATAGTTATTAGATATATTTTTTCTTACAAAATCTTGTTTTAAAAAATTCATTACTATTTTCTTAGATTTTCCAAATAGTTTATTATTATATTTTATTAGTTTTACACAAATATTTATTTTGAATCATAATTTTTTTAAACTATTACCTCTTAGGTGTTACTAAAAAAGTTTAAGGACTATTTATTTTAACAAGTTCCAAATGAACTACATTTAAAAACATCATGAAAACTATAATTTTTTAAATATTCTTTAAAAACATTAAATGGGTTTTTCCAAATAAATATTTTCAAAATGTGTTGTGATATTTTAGTTTTAATATGTGATTTTCAAAACAAAAAAGATATGTTCATTGTAATATCCCTAACATGGGAGCCACTAAACTGGTTCCCTGAGCCAGGTCTCCAGATAACCACAAGGGCACATCCTCTTTTCTAATGGTTTCTGAATAGAAGTGATGGTCTAATGGGATACATGGTGAGACAATACCATATTTTCCAGATTAATACATAATAAAAAAATTAAAATAGAATAAACAATAGGAATCAATTAGTAACATGCCTAAATAATCCACTCAAAATTAAGATACAAACCATATCCAATAGTAAATGTGTCAGGTCATGATATAGTTCCATGTAAAAAAAGAAAAATGAATGAAAAATAGTGGAATCAATAAAACTGTCCATAACGGTGTCCCAATCCACATTCATGGACAAACCGAACCTAACTCATATCCCATGGATGAGGCCCTTTCCCTTTTCTTAACCTGCAACCATGAAATCTTCTCACATACCCAACAATGTCATATTTCGGGTGTGAGTATAACTCAATAGGCCTGAAAAAATAGTACACAGAAAACATATATTAATATAATATAGTATATTCAAGAGATAAATAATTGAAATTAACGGTAAATAGTTCAATTAAATATTCTAAGTCATGTTCTTTTAATTTATGATTGCACTGATTCAAATTTCACTACATAGGAATTATCGTGGTTTAATATACATTTTCCATGTGTTCAAGAGATGAGGAATGTTCAATGTTCTCTTGAATATGGGAATAAATAATATCATATCTCATATGGAATCACATTATAACAACCTAATAATCCTCACATCAATGCCTCAATCTCGGTGGAATGAAACCGTTAGGGGGATTCGACTCTTTCCCATTCCCTAACCCATGTGTTTTAGGGTGGATATAGAACATTTGTCCAACTCAACCTGTGGGCATAGAACCTCCACTCTATAACCCGCACTACCAATCCTTATGCTCATGCTTATTTATTATCACCACAATTAACGACATCACAAAAAATAATATCCAATATCATTTGCATCATCACCACAATATTAATAAATGGGAAATTATCATTATGACTCAATTAATTAATTTTTTTTCACTTATATCACTTCTCTATTTTACCCCATTTCTCATTCCCCATGCCTATTTCACTATTCATATGAATGTGTAAACATACTTCCTTATCATATTTCTAATAATACCATTTTACCCAATTACATGTCTAACCAACAACCCCATAGCACTTAAACATATTATAAATAACAAAACATTATCCATTTTAACTCGTTACAAAACCCAATTAACCTTTTTTTTATGTCTATACATCATCATGTATATAATTTTTTTATTATTTTTTTGTTACCCCCATCAGGATGTCTGACACACCCCAAGAGTGGCCCTAATTTGTTCAAGTCATCCTCATTTTATACCATAGTGGTGAAGAGGGGTAAAATTAATCATTAATACACCCAATACAAGACTCCATGTTAATGGCATCAAGAACACATCAATAATGGAACAAGAATGAAACTAAACATGCACTAATATATGTATAAAAAATGGGATATAATTTATAGACCACCTACCTTGAATTCGTTAGTGAACACACCCATAATAAATTCCATAGATCCTGATCTACACCACCCTTGAAACTCCACCAATTATATCATTGAATATGAATTGTTTTAGAGAATTCGATAGAGATAATTGGAACACAAAATCCTTAATCAATAAAAAGAAGGATGTAGGGGATTATCCTTACCCTGATCTTCAGTACAAAACTGAAAACACTCCAAACGACCTATGATAGTAGGTGAAACACCATTGGTAGTTCATGGACACCATGCCTCATCATTGGGGTTGAAGGAGGAAGAATAGGGATAAATTCTGAGTTGTTATAAGAAATCTGTTAATAGAAATTTGGTATATTTTTTCAATGTTACTGGGCCACACTGTTTACCCGCACATTTTTTCAAACCACGAACAAACGACGCAAGAGCTACTATTCCAAAATACCTCATTCACATGATTTCCTAGTAATTCTACCTGGTTTAATTATCTGTGTGAAAGACCATATCCAAGGATTCGTGTTTAACTAGAATGATCTGCATGGTTTTCATTAACAATGCGCAAACCATGAAACATGCCTAGAAACTACTTTTTCCACCATTTTTATGTATCGGCCTCTAGAACAAACAAAATACATCAACTGAACCATGGGAAATATTAATATGATCAAAAGGATGGAAAAAACTGAAACATAATAAAAAACATACAATATGGAAGATCCCAGATTTTACGACCTCCCTTCCCCCTATGATGGCTCGTCCCTGAGCCTCCCTTCTTGGGAATCATTAAGCCCCCAAGGAAAATAGATCGGGCCACTGGGCCTGCATATCTGGTTCCCACTCCCATATTTCATTGTAAATATTTCCATGATTAAATAGAACACAAACTAAAGGAACAACTTTTCCACTCAAGGCCTTCTCATTATGATACACAATATGTACCTGGTGCTCCTCAAATGATGCACCTACCTCATGATCAACATCCTTAGTGTTGATCACATGATATGTATCATGTAAATACTAGGTGAATTGTGATTAATCGAAAACATTGTATATCATACTATACCACATTGGAAGATCTAATATATTTGTCATAGGTCAGATCATATCTACTATATCAAATGTCCCCACATACCTAGGCACCAATATTCCCAGCCTCTAGATACAATGCTGACCAAGCCTTAGAGATAGAAGGAGAAACACACAATCACCCATGCTAAAATAGATGGTTTTATTGCATGGATCATCATATGACTTATGGCTAATATAAGAAGTTTATATACACTTCTAAATCAATATGAACCTTCTCCAACATCTCCTGAACAAGACCCGATCCAAATAGCTCAGGCTCCTCATCCATCAACCAAAAAAATGGAGATCTACACAGTATCCCATAAGGTTCCTCAAAAGGTTCCATTTAAATCAATTATTGTAAACTATAATTGTAAGAAAACTCAACGAGTGATAAGTTCTTTTTACATGATCATCCAATATCTTGGACATAATATCCCAACATGCCTTCTAATACATGAAATGTTGACTCAGACTACCCTTCTGATTGCATGTGACAAACCGTACTAAAAATTCCTAGGTATGAAGACCCTTCTATAATACTTTCCAGAAACACATTGTTATATGTGGATCATAATCTGAAAAGATGGTTCTTGGCACACCATACAACTCTACTATTTGTAGAATAAACAATTATTCCAACATGTCAACATTATTTCTCTCCTATATCAGAAAAAATGATCCACTTTGGTCAGCAGATCTACCACCACCCAAATTGCATCATTCTACTGTGGTGTCCTCAGAATAACCACTATGATGTTTATTGTTACATCATTCCTCTTCCACTGTGGAATAGGAAATGGAATCCACAACCTGCATGAACATTGATGTTCAACCTTCACTTATGGAGTGGTAGGGAATCGTGCCAAAAAACTCTCTACTTCATTCTAAATTCCTGACCACAAACAATGTCTATAAATATCAAGGTACATCCTAGTAAATCCAAGATTCACTACCCATTTTGATGTGTGAAACTCGCACATCAACTCCTCTCGTACAACTTCTGGCACCACAACACAGCCTTGAACATAAGAAACTCCTTCAACACCAAATGCCCATCCAAAAGGTGATTCCCCACCTTTGAGACATTAAATCTTAGAAACACACTCTGGATACACCAAATGACTCTCTTCAACTCATCTTAGTAGTTTGGAATCAACTACAATAGTCACAAGGTTCATCTCCATGTTCCCATATTATACCCAAAAAAGCAGCTCAACAAACAAGGACATCATATTGCACTCTGATCTAGATTCATGAACCACATGATTTGTAGTCATACGGATTAGAGCATCAACCACACTATTCCCCTTTCATAGTGTATATATTGACAGAAAATTGAAGGACTGTAGGTACTCGGCCAACCTTCTCTATCGGAGATTCAAATCAGGATGAGATAAGTTTTAATTGTGACTTTTAGAGTTAGTAAACACTGTGAAACATTATCCCAACAAGTAATGCCTCTAACATTTAATGTCTTGAACCAAAAACTCTTTCATTAGGTCATATGTAGGGTAATTTATTTCATGTTGTCTCAACTTCCATGAACCACGAGATATAACCTATAATCTTTCATCAACACTACCCCATGTCCAACACCATCTTCATCACCGAAATAGTTGTACCTCTAACCTCGTACGGTTAAGACCAATTTTTTTGTGGTCATAAAAATCATAATCATATATTGGAACTAATTATCACAAGACTCTAAACATTCAAACACAATCCATTTCGTGATAAATCCTATAAGGGGAACTTCTAAATGAGAAAAGTCTCTTATAGTCCTCTGAAAATAACTTGTGAATCCCAAAATACCCCGAACATCAGAAACATTATGGTGGTGCTCCAAAGACCTCACAAACTTAATTTTTTGGGGATCCACTAACACACATGACATAGAAAATGATTTGTCTCAGAAAGTGCACCTCGTCAATAAAAAATAGAAATTTTGATATCATTTAATAAATCCTATGATTTATTTTTGTACTCAAGATTAATTCATGACGTTTTTCATGGTCTATATGAGTTATGGTGTACACTAGGATATTATCAACGAAGACAACCATGAACTGATCCATGTATGGGTGGAATATCAGGTCCATAAATTCCATGAACAAAGCATGTTCATTGGTTATTCCCAACGGATTTTCAATAAATTCTTACAACCTATACCTATTTTAGAAAGTTGTACGTGGTATGTGAGAAGGTATCACCTTCAACTGATGGTATCCTGGTCACAAATTAATCATGGGAAACACTACGACACCTGTAAGCTAATCATACACGTAATTTATTCTAGTAAGTGGGAATCATTTTTGAACTGCCATATTGTTCAGTTTCCAATAATCAACACAAAGCCTCGGTGATCCATCTTCCTTTTTCAAAATAACACATGAGATCCCCAAAGAGATATACAATAACTGATAATCACTTTATCCTCTGACTCATATATATTAATCTTTAGTTATTGGAGATCTATTGGACCATTGAATATCGTGGAATAGAAAAAAACTCTATGACCAACATTATTTCATTTGTGCATTGAACATCTCTCTTGGGTGGTTCCCCTGAGAAGTCCTTATGAATCACATCCTGATACTGGTCCACAACAAATATGATCAATGACTACACTTTCTCCCCATAATCAAACATAAGGCATGCGACATGGGTTTTTAATTCTCCCAACTACTAGGGTAGTGGCTATGCATGGCCCTCTCGAGTATCCCACTCAACATTAAGGACATAAGTCCTTCCATCGAGGGATGTTATTGTTTCCCGATGTCGGTGATATTCAATATGTGATTGATATAACCCCAACAAATCCATCCCCATGACTTGGTCAAAAATTGACACATCTAAGATGAAAAAAACAAAAAGAATATGAAATCCACCAACCTCAAGAGCACAACCTTTACAATGCATGATGTCCTCAACTTTTACCCCTAGAAGAGTATCAACACACATTATCCCACTTGTTGTCTCAATGGTTAATCTGAACACAACTATGAATTGATTAGAAATAAATGAATGTGTAGAACCTGTATCAAATAATGCAATAGTGTGCAAGGAGGCAACAAGAATTTTACCTTGAATGGTAGATATCCCTGCCTCACACCATTAGGCATAGTCTGAACTACATCAAGATGAACTGCCCATTTAACCTGGGCTCAAACCTACGTACCAAGCACTATAATTCCCTATTGATAAGGATGATCTCTCCCCGGAGTTCCACATACACCAACCCAACTAGTATGACCTATAGAGTTCCAAATTATTTCATGACACAGGGTAACTACCCCCATACCACACTTGATAACTTTTTCTGACGTCCATCATCTTTGACTATCGTGGGTTCTTACCGAACATCTGCACTTGGCATATCCCACCACACATACGTCACATGACTGGTTGGTGGAAAAACCAGTCATTCTTGTGCCTAATATTTCCACTATAATAAAATAACACCTTGTCACCACCCTTAGAATCCAACCCCCGCATTTGACTGCTCTGTTCACTTACACCTCGATAAAAATTTCTAAAACAGTGCTTCCTACTATTGAAAACGTCACCACATGCCCACCCAACATACACAACATGTTCACTACCGGAATATCCCTTCAGGTTCTCCTACGAGAAAAGGTATTGTTAAACCAATTCAAAAAAACCTTTTCAAATGAAATATATTCACCCGGTACCTGATCACATGTCTCAGTCCATCCTGGAAGGACTTCTCCACGACAACCTCATCTCTTGTCAACATCAGAATGAAGCATCACAAATAAGTGAAATAACTAGAAAAATCTATTTCTGAAAAAGTTCACTGGTTCAGCCTTATAAAATTTTAATCTTTCTCTGGTCTCAATATTTCATGTTAAATGTTCTCAATAAACATATCATCAAAATCCTTCCATATCATCCCAGTAACATACTCATTTTAGCACATGATATCCCAACTATTTTTTTCTAAACCCCTCATTATATAGGTCAGAAACATGACTAGATTTTCAATAGGTGTCTCTAGATGACAAGGAATAGTTTTGATGAACTCTATCTAGGCCTCTTCTACATCTGGCCCACCCTCACTTGAAAAGGTTAAAGGGTGCTGCATCTGAAACTCCATGGTCAGGTCTTGCATACTCGGTGCAGCCCACCCTAGGTCTCATTCAATCATCTACAAAAAATGAGAAAATTTATCACATAACAACTCTTTCATATCTTCTTTGATAACCATGTAGTGTTGATCCACTAATGTAGGATCATTCTCGGCAACGTCCTCTTATCACTCAACTAGAACAAGTCTTCGATATGGCATCTCTCTATAATTTCAAACACGAGTTTTAGAACGCAACCAATAAACTTTTATGAAAGGGTAAAAAGATAGAGGTGGGTACATCACTTTCCATAAAAAAATGTTTACATACACTTTCCAAATGAGCCCACACATAACTGGGACACTACCCATGGTTTTATCTATTAATTCCTTGGATAACATGGTTATCTAATTCACACAGTTACAAGAATAAACTTTTACACCAATTCCAACAATTTTCATATCCCAATTTACAATTAAAATAGATTAATCCACTTTTAAATCATTATCAATATCCATTTTTTAATAATTAATTGTTATTTGTACTTCCATTTTTATCCATTCACACCATCATATTAGGAGAAAATTCATTACAATTAAGAAAAACAAATACATCATAACCTTCATATACCACACAACCATCCCAGGTGTGTTTCTAACATGATGCATGTCACTTACCTAAATAGGTTCCTAGAATGATGCATTATTTCAAAACCTCATAACCATCCGACCATGAGGTATATACAAAAAAACCATCAAATCAGACAACAATGAAATTACCTGATGGTGAAATATCATCAAATATAATAACACACAATATGAATAACATTCCCTTTCTAGGGTGACTTGGGATTTCTATCATACATGGGTTAGCAACTACCAAAAACGTGCTCATTACCATGACCTAAAACATTAATAAACTCCTATATACCATCCCAAAATTGTATTAAATGGAAAAATAAAAAACTATGATACAATTTAATAATAGCCCCGGCTCAGGAGAAACTAAACTTGTGCCTGAGCTAGTTCGCAACCTGACCTCAAGCATGCCTCCACCTCTGCTAGATGCTACGAACTAGAAGTGTGGGTTGAGTAGGATACATTTGAAGAATATAACCTCTTTTCCAATGTAATCCATAGAAAAAAATAATTTAAATAGTAGAAAAAATAATAAATAATTAGTAAAATGCATAAATAATATTATTCCAAAATAAGTATAGACCATATCGAATAATAAACATGTCATGCCATATTATAGTTCCAAGTAAGCAAAGCCCAAATTAAAGACAAATATTGGAATCCAAATAACGTTAATGGATCTATTTCCTGGAATTCATCTGTACATATACTGAATTCAACTTCCATACCAAGCATGGGGCCTAGGACTTTTTCTTCACCTCTAACCATGAAATATACTCGGGTACCAAATAACGTCCTATGTGGGGTGTTAGTATAACTCTGTAGGCCACCACTAACAGAGTCTAAAATATATATAGTAAATTAGATTGTTAATTCATTTCATAAATAATGGAATTTAAGGGTAAACAATTTAATTTTCCATTCTAGGTTTTGTTACATTAAATTATTCTACCATTGATTACAGGTTCATACATAGTAATCCCATGGTTTAATCTGTCTCTATTCATGTTTACAATGGACTTGGAAGGTATAATGTTCTCAATAATATGGAAAAAAAATTAAAAACTAACTCACTAGGAATAACATTATATCAAAATCATAATCATTAACTTGAAACCTTTGTCCAGGTGGAATGCATCTGTTAGGGGAATGTAACTCCATTCTTTTACCTAACCATTTCATTAAGGTGCAGAGATAAAACCTAGGCCCAACTTGACCTATGGTCATAGAACCTCATGTCTATACCCAAATCTACAAAGCCATGTGAGAATGATTATTTATCAGCATGATAATTTAACATATAAAAAAAGAATACCCTATATCATTTTCATCATAAAAAATATCAATAAATGCGAAATTAAAATTATGCCTCAATCCATTTAACCCAATTACATGTCAACCAAACAATACCTTTTCTGTGACCAAATTATACACATATAAACTCAATCCATTTTAACTTATTATATAACCCTTTTATACTTTTCTCCATGTCTATACATCATCATGTGTAAATTTCGCACATATTATTTTTTTATCCCCATCAGGCGGGCTGACACGCCCCATGGGTGGCCCTAATTTGGTCATATCATCCTCCTAATATCCCATGGGGATAATGAGTGATTAATTTAATCATTTATATACCCAATACACCAAACCTTTGTTAACGTAATAAATAACACATCTAGAAGAGAACAAGAAGGTAACCCTACATTCACAAATCACTGAATAAACCATTGGATTTAATTTATAGTTCATCTACAGTGAATTTTTATGAAAAAGAACCCTTAATAGAAGATTTAGATCCTAATCTAAACCCCCTTTAAAGAATCACTATAATTCTCACCGAAAAATAATGGTCTTAGAACATCAGATATAGAGAAGAGGAAGATAAATAACCAAAAAAAAGAAAAGTACCCAAGAGGGGATTAACCATAACTGGGTCTTCAATCTACAACTGATGGAACTCGAAATGCCCTAAAATCAAAATAAAAACACCATTGGATGAGTTTTGGCACCATGGATAATCAATAGAAATGAAGGAGGATAAGCGGGAGAAATACATAATTGGAATATGAAATCCCATAATGAAAATTCGATAAATTTACCAAATTTACTGGGCCACACGCTTTAGTCGCACGGTTTTTCAAACCGTGTGCAAACCGTGCAAGAGATACTATACCAAAACCCCCAATCACATGAATTCTTGGGAATTCCACATGGTTAGCATAACCATGTGGTAATCATGAAAAAGTATATGTCTAAGGCAGTATGGTTACCTGGAATGATCTACACGGTTTTCCCAAACCGAGTTCAAACTATGCAACATGCCATGATATTATGTTTTCCAAAATTATTGTGTCTCAACCCCTGAAACACAATTGATCCTTCACATGATCCTTGGGAAACAATGTTTTATGCAAAATGAAGGACTTAATTTGAAACATAAACAATTACATTCCATTAGGGAGATCTGGGATCTTACATTCATCAAGAATGTTATTAAAAAACTTTTTATCGTCTTTCTATTCATCAATAAAAACAATCGTTTATTCATACTCTTGTGGGTATATGTTGAATTATTACTATCTGTAATAATTATATGGAATAAATAATATCATCTATGACCAAATTATGTTTTTATATTCACTTTTGTGTTTCATTTTTTTATTCAATAACATTCCCCTGAATTTATAAATTTCCTATGACAGTTAGACATTAAATTTCCCATAAATAACTTTATTATTTGTCACTGATATGTTTATTTTATAAACCAGATATAATTTCAATAGATAATGTTTTAAATATTAGGTAATATTTTTGTCTTGTAATATATTTATAAATTATTAACCACTACCCAATTTCATATTTGATGATAAGGAACATTCATTAATAAATTAAATACATTATTTTATATATGAGGGTATTGTAAACTTGATGATATGGTTGGGGATTGTTATGGATATCCATTGAATGCATCATTACATCTCATGAGAAGAATCATTAATCTATAATTAAATTATTCTACAAAATATTTTTATACTATATTATGGAAAGAGCATCATGGTATAGGTATAATGATCCTGAGACATTATTTTCAATATTTTAGTATTTACATCATTAATAATTTAGTTATTTTTTTCATGTTATTTTCACTGTGATATTATTTCAAGATTAATTTCATACTAATTCTAATAATAAAATTATTTTATTTAATTACCTTACATTTACATATTTATTATGACTTCTCTAAGAATTTAAATGTAATGTGTGTTCAATTATTTACATTCCCATGAGGACTATACATTATTTTGTTTTTTAATTGCAATGAGTTTTTAGTTTATTTACTATCCTTATTGATTATTCTTATTCATTATTTATAAATTATTCTATACAAAATCATTATTAATAATTTTATCTCTCCCATTTTTTGTTTCTTTTTAGATAAATCAATTATGTGAACTATGATTGATACGAATGGATATCGTAGAGGCAAAAATGTTATTCTATAAAAAAATGGTTGTAATTTTTTTAATCCAAAATATAATAATCATGTACATACCCAATATATGAAGACTACTAAAATAAATAGTCATATGGGATGTTATTCCTAATATCTTATATAAAGGAATAACATAAGAGACCAGCTCTGGTTTACTAGAGTTGGGGTCATTATAGTTGGTATGAGAGTCAGTTTAGTTGAAACCATAAGATCAAGTTATCAAAAAACATATATTAGGGATCATGACCCTATTATATATTTTGATGATATATATATAATAACATACTATATTCTTAGTAATGTAGTGATTATGTGGATTATCCTAGCTTTGAATGAATATCTTATTACTATAGGTTGTTATAGTTCTGGGAAAAATGTACCAAGGGGTAATAACACAGATAAATGTGCTTTGGACCTGACCTAATCTTCATATAGTGCATGATAATATTCCTTACTATGAACATCGCTTTTTTCTCAGGTGTATATTCTTAGGATAATTCACATTTTCTTTAAAAATCATTATGATGGATTTTAAAATAGTGAAATCGCCAAAGAAACCTCGTTTATGATTATGACATTATCAGTGTATTAATCATTCAATTTAGGTTATGTGTTTTACTAACATTGGGATAAAAAATTATTTTTCTTACTTGTATAATATAATAAGGAGTATGAAACCATTTAAAAATGTTTCCTATAAAAATGAATTTTAAATGCAACAATGTGTGAAATCTATTAAGTATGAATGATTGTTTATTTAATGGGATTAATTGAATATTTTTAGGGAAATAGTCTCTCATAAATTCCATAATTTGATGAAATAGTATCATGTTCTAATAATAATAGTAATAATTCTCTATGTACTATGGATTCAATGGACATCAAGATAAGATGAGTATTGCTAAAAAAATCACCGATAAAGGGGATATGGGAATGAATAATTTTCCAAGGTGATATAATTTTATATGAAAAATGATATAGTGAATTCATAAAGAGAATGGGTGTTTGATACAAGAATGGATAGATAGTTTATGATGAATTTGTATGGAATAAAAGAATGTTTGAAAGTGTATAATTTGTCAACTATGTGATTATGGTGCACTACACAAATTTTTTTCTCATGTTTAAAAGGAATATAATTCAATGGGTGGTAATAGATTATAGTCAATATTATGCTATTAATATATATGATCTAGAATGATTATTGTTTTTGTATGTGGATTCATTAATTATTTCAGTTGAGTATTTTATCAATGATAACATTGTTATAGGTATTGGGAAATTTATAAGGATTCTGCTGGAGAAATTTTTCTATAAGGATTTAAAATCATGTGTTTGAATCATAACAATTATAGTGAAAATTGATTCAATGGATAGTTTATCATCTTGGAAAACATATCATTGTGGTAAATATAAGCCTTATAATGTTTCAAATATTAAGATAATTATTTTGGGATAAAGAGGTAATATATATTATATAATTAAATACAATTGTACAATCTAATTTGGATCTAATTATTTATTTATTGAAAAAGAGGATTATTATATCATAGATAGAGTTTAATACATTTTTTTAGATTTAAAGAATATATATAATAATCTTTGATATACATAAGGAATAATTAATCCTGAAATTTTTAAATAATTTTTATGGGAATTCTCGTAATTTAATTATTTAAAGTGAAAACATAATGTAGTTTCTACACGTTTTGAATTTGAATATTATGAGATAATTAATGTTATTTTCAAGAAAATGATAAGTTTTTCATGGAAATTAAAAGAACATATTTATAAATTATTATATATAAATCAATTGTAATTGTCAAAACCTTACCCATTAACGAGATTCATTATATTTAACATTAGATGAGGTTCGTTATATTAATGTATTACTTCACCATAATGTGATTTCTTCATATTTGATAACTAGATATAAACTGTTTTACAGAATAATAAATAGAGATATAGGGAATTGATTCTCATTATTTTATGGAAATCTAATCCATTAATAGTGAATTTTTTTACTTTAGACCTAAGAAATTATTATTATTTATTTATTTATTAGATTAACTGATAAATTATTTATTGATCAATGGATAACCAAAGGAAAAAATAATGATTCTAAAATAAAAATGTTTCATGTTTGTATATATCCTTTTATCCAAATAAAGAAAAATAATTTGTCATATTTAGGGAATTGATATTGAAAAAAAAAATCAATTTCTAAATAACATTATTTATGTTGAACTGATAGTCATTTAAATAATCACATATTTATGGTTTTTAGATGAAAAACAATCCATTGATCACTCACAATATCTTGGTCAATGAAATCTATTATTATTTATAATTATGAAAACTTTTTCTCTAGGTAGATGGAATCACATTAAATCAGGTTTTCTATTTTTATTAACCAAGTTAAGCATTATTTTTTACAAACTCTTTACTTAATTTCTCACTTATTAAGAGAGAGTTTTGTTAATCCTTTTAGGATTTATGTTTTCCAAAAAAATAATTTGAAAATATCAATTCTTGTATTACAGAGAATGTGTTAAAATTAAGATAATCCAATATCATTTAGGTTTGGAGAATGTAAAATCACAAAATTCTAAAAGAACATTTTTTATTTGATAGTCTGTGGGATACACAAAACCAATATTAAAAAACCAATGAAATATATTTCTTTAAATTCAATCCCTTTGATAACATTAAGAACAAGAAACCCCAAATCAATGTGATCTATAATAGATCATGCAATTATAAACTAGATAATAAATTGGATATAATGACATTTAATAACTATATTTTGAAAATTATGGTAATCTATTAATTAGATATAAATTAAGAATCATTTTATTAAGAGATTAATGCTTCCTGAAAAAAATTCTCAACGGATGTTTAGATGTGACTTGAAGGCATAATTTAAAATTTATTTTTATACAGTTTTTCAAAATTATTTTATTCAATTAACTTAAATTTATAAACAATAAAATAAAAATTATCTTATTTTTTATTTCTAGGAATATTCTGAAATTGTTCATTTTTCTATAAATAGTCAAAAGTAATAAATTTTAATTGAAAATTTCCATTTTAAACATTATTAATAATGTTAAATTATATTTTCAAATTTGAAATAGTTATATTAGTTTAATAAATATATCTATTAATAAAATTTGTTTCCTACGAATCATTTTCATATTCAATTTTGATATGAAAACTTCTATAATATTCAGAAGTTTCCCTTTGAAACCCTACTTTATCATCACATATATGGGATCAATTTCAAATAAAATAATACAAAAAGAGTGCAAGGAATTTTGAGAAATGGATTATATTTTTTAATATGGATAATATACAATATCTAACAAGTTCAAAATAATTATTTACAAAAATATTTGTGAAAATAGTAAAACAAATGTTTCTTGTTAAAGAAAACAATGACTTTACTAATGGGTAGAACTAAAATAACATGGGTTAAAATGACCTACACACTTGTAAAAAATATATTGGATGAAAATTTTCAACCCCTATAATGTTTCTGCCACTATAATACTCCATTTTGACCCTTTTTTTTGAAAAAAATTATGTTACATGTTTTTCATTTCAAATATAACAATTGTGTCACTCACCTCACTTGAAAAAGATCCCTTCTCTTATATTCAAACCATAAAAAAAATTTATCTGAAAATACCCATCAAATTAACTTCCCAATGTAATTAATATCATCTTAGAAGAATGATGTTTGGTACAAATCCATCATGGGAAGGATTTTGGTGAAAATCTAAGGAGGTTACTCTTAGATGACGTAACGTTCTTCTATGAGAATTTTTATTTTATTTTTTATCCTTCTAATTCAGTTCTTATTAAATAAATATTATATAATAACCTCATTATACAAAAAATAATAAAAAAAATTATTTAAATTTCATGACCTACAAAAATTTCAACTACTATCAAATGTGTTATGAAATAATCATTCATGTGTACAACAAACTCCCTCCTCACGAAATGATGTCATTAAATTTTTCAATTAAAACATCTTTAGGCGGGGTATTGTAATTTTTATAATTTATATAAATGATATATATATAATAATGAAAAATATTGAGTCATTATATAAAAAACGTTTTAAATTTACATTCCATAGGAGATATGATGATGTTACTCTTGTGTGTGGTAGACTATCGCCTCGTGAAGTTATGTGATTCGTTTTTGAAAAACCCATAATATAGAAGGTTATAAGGATATTTAAATTATTATATGTAATATTATAGACATAATTATTATATTAATTAAATATTAATCATTCTTAATTGATCATACATCATTTTAATTTTGTACCTTTTCACCCTCAAAAATACGATAACATCTTTCGTGTATTTGTGGACTACCACCTTCACAAAGTGATGTGACTCTATTTTCAACACCACACCACTTGAATGGTATATATATATATATTTAAAGATATAAATTTTAATTTTCTATATTATTATCATTATAAAATGATAAAATATTACTTACCTCCTTTCAATAATTGTCCATGAAAATTGATTTTTTAATCATGCATATGTATGCCATACTGCCTCCATTATCGTAGCATTATTCAAATTTCAAAACCAACAATAATTAATGGTATCAAAATCCTTATTCAAATATAAATATGAAAATAATTTCAAAAATATTTTTCAATAGATCATTGAACTGTATAACATTTTTATGATCTAGATCTTTCATGAGAAAACCTGCATAAGAAAACATGATAATTAACACATGAAAAAATTATGATAATGAAATATTACATAAAAATATGTTATAATGTGTTCTAAAATAATAATATTTGATATTATAAATAATAATATTGTACACTTATAAGTTAATAATATGATTAAAACCACTATAGAGGAGGTTAAATAATATTTAATCAAATTGAAGTATCTGGTAAGGAATTTTGTCTCAAATTTTATTTCATTGTGGCATATGGTTTTTATGAAAAAATTTCATTTCTGTTATTTATTCACGTGAAATTTATGTACTAATATCATGAGTACAATATACATCGATGTATTATAATATATAATTTTAATTATTTATTCAATGTTTATTTGAAATGAAAAGTCCCACATGGTAATGAATTTCATAAATCAATTTCATTAGATTGGATTATATTACTTCATAGTTAACATTGATATTATAATATTAGGTATGTAATTACTATTGATTATATTATTTTTTATTTATAATTTATCATTTTGGATTTCATTTTTAATCATATATTTGATTCATTGATTTATACTCACTTCAGTGTTATGAACATTTTATGGGTTTAAATCAAATTATCATTTAAATTGTAATTATTATTTTTCAATTAGAATTAAAGGAGATTATTGGATTATTTTCAAATAAAACACATTCTTTTTATTCTCATATATTTATTTATGAATATTTAATTTATTGGTATAACATTATCTACTCATTTGTATATAAAATAATTGAGAGATATTTTTATGACAGTCCAACATCAATTGTATCTTTAGTCGAAATACATTTTCTTCTAAAACCATGTTTTCTAAAATTGATTTAAAAAATGTTATTAATATTTTTAACGTTAATTTTAAATATATTTTCACCCATTTAATCATTAAAAATGATTTAAGAATATTTTTGTTTTTCATAAATATTCTTATTAAGATTTTACATAAAAAGTGAACAGAATAATTATTTTAATGTGCACTAAATTAATGGAATCTACATCCATCATGAACACACAAATTATTTAATGATTCTTTTACTTGTTTAAAATTTAATTACCATTGAAAATTACCCACACAATGTTTTGTTAAATTTAGGTATTATATTTTTAATTTAGACACTAAATGGGGTTTCCATGAATAATTTTTATATATATATTTTTATGTTATTACAATTCACCAAGGGAAAAAAATTTCTTACAGAAATTATATATTTTGGATTTTTAATATACCTATTATATTCATATATGGTTTAGAATGATACATAAATAGTAAAAGTTCTGGAAATCACATTCTTCAATCATTTTGGTATTCATTGACATATACATAAAATATTCTCTTATAAGTGATCATTGGACATTATATTTTCCACAAATATCCATATTTTTTGTCGTGGAAATGTTTATTTCTGATATCATATATCATCAATACATAATTTGATCAATATTATCTTTTATTTTTATTTGGTTAAATATATATGAATATATATATTTTACTATATAATTATATTTTGGGGAAATGTACATTGAGTAATGAATTATATATTTTATTCCATATATTAGGAATTATTCCAATATGAATATATTGGTGGGCTCGGATATAGATTTACCATTGAAGAACCGTTCGATCTCATGAGACAAATCAGTAAACTAGAATTAAAAAAAATTTATATAATTTTAGTCATTCTTGAAAAAAGATAATAAAAATTTTGGTATCATATGCTTTATATATGGAATCCAATAATAAATATTTTATTTTGAATTTTTTGAATTATTATCCATGACATCTTAAAATGATATTATATCTAGATGTATTTTATTATCAGTTTTTTAAATAAATTTTATGCATTTTAAATTATTTAAATTTCAATAATTATTTTTTCATATATTTTTATTAAAATGTAATTTTTGTACAGTTTATTTTTCTTATATATTGATTATTTCTTATCCAGTTATTAAAATGGGATGTGTGTATAATTACCTAGAATTCGTTTATTATTAATATTAATTCTAGAAAATTTATACTTTACTTATTCCATACTTTTCATTTGATCTCACCCTTATTTATTTCTTGTGAATAAATAAAGTATCCTATGATTTTTATAAAATAATTCTAGAGGGAATTATGTTATTATAGATTTTTTTTAATAATTTATGTTATTATATATAATTCATGACACAAGTATATAAATAGTTTACAACGACTAAAAAACAATTTATTCCATCAAGACATGATTTATTTTATTTTATGACAATGTTATAAATTAACACATCAGCTCTGGGTTACTAGAGTCTAGGATATTAAAATTACAATTTACATTAGATTTATTTTTAATCTAATTTTATACCATTCTTCTTGTTAAAATATTAGGACCTCTCATAATCATTCAAAATGGAATTCACATCATTCATCATTAGATAATTTGTTGATAAATGTCAAATGGGTCCACATTGTAAATTCATTACTTCAATATTTCTCTTCATGTATCATTTTACTCCTCTATCACATCTATAGATCAATGGAATGTTTTTCTATAATATAATTTCTGCATTTTCATATTTCATTGAATGCAAACAACCATAATAATATTAAAAAAATGTATTTTGACAAAAGGATTTGAAATTAATTTACATTGCATCTTTTATTGTCTCCTTGATTACACATCCCTTTTCATTTTGTATGCCAAATAGGTGTATATATTATATATGACCTTCTCTATCATAAAATATTTTATCTTTATATTCTATTAATCTTAAAAAAAATGAAATAATATAATTCTATGAATATTCGTAGTCATCTAAAATCATCCCATTAGTTGATTCCATAATAACAACCTCATTATAAAAAACAAATCAATCAATAATAGCCTCCAAAACATCAATTTAAATTGCCAATATAAATGGATGTATATATTCATAAAATTTTAGTAATTTATTATATTATAAATAGAATTCCACATATTGTACTCAAAAATATGATTTTTATTAATAATATATATATATATATATATTTAATGAATATTGAACCTTATATAAAAAAATAATATCTAAACTTTGGAAAAATATTTAATGAATGGATCTCTATCTCTAAACCCTCTTGGAAAGAACCTCATAATTAGTGGGAAATCAATTAGAGTGTGGTTAAATTATTGATTTTAATTACTTTTTTATTTCATAAATGGAATACCATCGCCAAATGTATAATTTTTAATTTTTTTATTTTTACACACACCAATAAAATTTCATTATTGGAACATAATATTTATATTCTTCACCTATAAAAATAAGTAGATTATTACTTAGAATACCCTAGATTCACCATTGATCATATGGACCACTAATATTAATATAAGGACTAAAGATGGAATGGATTATCCATTACTCATGTTACACATACTTCTCCCTTCTATGTAAAATATATTCCTACATTTATAGAAACATGAATATTATTTATCCTCTTACTTTCTCAATTATTACATAATAAATATTTATATAAACTTTTAAAATAAAATTTAAATATGTAATATTTTCATATATTGTTAAATATTATATCTTAATATAGAATAAATTTATCTTAATTAAAATTAAGACATAAAATAAAAAATATAGTGTAATAACTTTTTGAAAGTAGTTGAAAATTATTATTATTCATCATTATTATTATAAAGTATATCCAATTCTTTCTCATATATCCTACGGAAACTAGTTATGGAATTATAGATCATTTTTCCAATAAACTGAAGCCCGGTTTCTTCTCCTTAATACTGAAATTGCCTTCTCCATAGTGTGAAATTTTTTCTCCATTTCCATGAATAAAATATAACATTTATGATATTAAAATTATTGAATTTTAATTTCGTATTCATCTAATCTAATTAGAATAAATTTATATAATAAATTATAAGTTTCAAAACTTATTTTTAAAACAACTTCAATTTGGTTGAGATTAAATTTATTCTAATGTCTAGTAAACTCACTTTACAAATATTAATGTTCACCATATAGAATTCAAAAAAATAGATTATAAAAGGTAATTACATAGTATATTGTATACATTATCCTTAATAAATCATAGATAACAATAAAAAAACATTAACTCTTTTAAAACTATCCTTTATAGAAATTATGTAATATAAACTCAAATATAAATTTTTTTATAAATTATGAATTCAGTATATTCACGTTTAGAGTTCATTAGGATAACCATGATGTATCAAATCGACATTCAGATGTCTATGTATAACCTTGTGAATTTTAAATCAGGTTCCAAACATTGTCATTTTTTAAATAATTTTATGACGTTTAACATTATGATGATTTTATTTTTCATTTTTCAAGTTTAAATATTTCTTAATATAAATGTGTCCTTGTAAATTCATATTACATCTATATCCATAATAATCCTCTCTATTAAAAATTCAAAAATATTCAAAAAAATATTTATTCATAAAATAGTTATCACCTCGCATGATTTTCATGGTTTCAGGTGATTTTTGACATATCCCATCAATGGACAATAAAAGACAACTCAAACATTACATGTAGTAAATATCTTCATTAGCTCTCTTAATCTTCTTCATGGGGAGAAAAATATCTCGGAGACTCGACATGTATATATCATAACAATTAACATAAAATTACATTCAAAATGAATGAAATATTTAAAACATAGTCATGTTAATGTGTCCATGGTTGGTGATACCTTTATATCATAGTAATCATGAACCCTACATAAAATGATAATAAAGATAAGGCACCATCTACCTAAGAATAAAAGGTCCAATATTTTTTGTTATCATAATATTATTCAACTCAAAACCATATATTTCAATAAATATATAAAAATTACAAAAAATATAGATATCATATGAAATAAAATTAAATATTTGAGTAATTAGGGATTAAAGGAATAGAATAAGTATCCATAACCCTATAAATATACTAGGATAGATAGTACAATAGATTATTTTTGAATAGTGCAGAAGAAACCTTTTATTAAAAAGAATATAGGGAAGGAAATGGTAATGGGTGTGTGGCTATATGAGTAAAATAAGGATCAACAAAACATTTCTAAAATTTAAAATTTAAATTAAGTTGAAATATTAAATATGAAATAATAGGGACCAACTGTGTACCTGGTCCAAGAACATTGTTTACCTAATACCCTAAATTATATCCTACATATTCTCACTGGTTAACATGATGAAAATGTTTTATATTACCAATTTTTACTATGTTCATTGGGAACCTGATACACTATATCTTTTTTAAAAATTCAATATTTTAAGAATGAATATTATTGAAATATTTTCATTTCATATTAAAAAAACAATGTTGGGAAAATTATCTTATATGAAATAGTGGTCAAGGGCCTTTAAGTTAATTAAAACACTAGTCTATAAATTATTATTCATCAAAATGATAATTTTGGATATCATATTGGTGTTATTCACATATTATATTATGTTTTCATTGATTATCAATTCTACTTTTCCCCTAAAATATTTTTGCTGTGTAAATGGATCATTTTCACTAAACATATTTTTTTATTATAAAATAAATTACTTTTTGGTTGACTGAGACCCAAACAAGAGCTTGACCTAGGGGATCCACAATTTCCAACATGAGTCAAAACAAACCCAAAAAATAATATTCATGGATGAGTGAGAACCGCAAGTTACACTGGAAAATCATCTTCATAAATGCCATCGAAAATATCTTCTTCCCTCTAAGAATCAAGAATCAAATCCTCAGATGCAATACTATATTGACGATAGATGGAGTGAGTAAAAACCCTACCCAACCGAACTACATAATGTGTGACATTAACCTATGAGGAAACACCTAAATTGAATAGCTTTATTTCGTTCCTCTATAATTTTGTCATTATTTTTTGATTGGTCAATGTAACAAGTTCCAATTGTTCCTTATACGCACCAACAACATTAGTTGCACTCCCTTTGGCTCCCTTAGTTTATGGTATGCTTTATAGTGTTCGTTTATCTCTTATCCCATCATGGTCATCCCTTCTCCCATTAATGTTAGTTACCACACCATGAATAACATTGGATAAATGGATCATTATCATTACTTATTTTTAGAAATTATTTTTAGCTTGATGGATCGAGCAATGGATGGGTTTAGAAGGATCAAATCTTTCATATATAAATATATTTTCCTATTACAATATCATTGTTTTTTTGGTATCATAATATGATAATATTTATAGTTATGAATAATATACATAATAGTCATATATTGTCATTGATCTTCATTAATTTCATAATTTTCTTATTAAAACTCATCAACATTTGATGAAATTCCTTCAACAATATTTGGAGGTAAAAAATCAATATTCTTATCCTTATTATTAATAAAATTAAATAATATATCAATATCCTCTACACTAAATGTTTATTTTGATGTTATAGCTATATTTTTTGGAATCATGGCTATTGGGGATACACCGTAAACCATAATTCCCAACTAAAATCAAGAAAATTGATTTTAGGATCCAATAAGCAATATATCTTTTTCTAAAACTCATGAATGTATTGAAAATGTTTCGTTCTGATGAATAAGTGTAAATAAAACCATTGTTTTGATAGGGACATTGAATTTTGGATTCAACCTGTACATGGAAATATATGGTGAGTTTTCTTTTCTTCAATAGTTGATGTCATTTTTAAAAACATGTTGGTTTTTAATAATCGAAGATAAAATTCATCATGTGGTATTTATTTTTTTAATGTTAGATAAGGAAAAATCACATTTCATGAATGTTTTCTTTGAATTGATTAATATATATTTCGAATCATTCATTAAAACTCTTTGGTGGGTTAGTTTAAGTGTATGGAATCACTCCTTTTTATTGCAAAACGTTTCCTTACATTTCAAAAAAAGAGAATATTTAATGTTTAGTGTCATGGAAATAAGGTATATATTAGAAGAAAACATAAAATATGATAATAATACACTTTTAGGGATTAATAGTAGGTTTATTCTATATATAATTATTAAATCTCATAACTTGGTGATATACATAAAAAATAAGAGTGGTCATAAGGCCCAATGAGGAAAACTAGTGAAATAGTTTACATGTGAACTCGAGAGATATCAATAAGAACATGAGGAATATAATAAAGGAATGATAATTAATAATATTGTAATAATAATAACATATGTAATAATATGAAAATCTGGAAACATATTTTATTTTATACATTCCTATGAATATCACAAATATCAATCATTATGGTGAAATAAAATTTACGATGGATGTTCACCAAGGTATTGTAAAACTTATCATCTATTGAGATAAATTTCATTACCCAATTTTATTTGAGACCTATCAGGGAACAACATTAATATGCATTTATTTTCATTTGATCAACCTATATCATAATCATTCATTTCATAAATAACCCAAAGAGAAATAAATAAATTGGTTATATATCAAAATCATTATGTTTGAAAAAGTGCTTAAAATGTGATCATTATGTCATTTATCACCCACGGAAATGAAAATAGGAAATTTTTTATGTCAATTGTAGAATAAAATATATCATTTTTTTCTCATGATTAATAAAACAAGAAATTAAATAGGTTTGGGTATTGACATAAATAAAATAAAATAATTTCTTGAGAAAAGTAGAGAGAAGTTGAGAGGAAAATCCTACAAAATAAGAGTTATGCAACAGAATTTTAAAAACAATAAAAAGAAAGGGGACTTGGGTCACCCATCAATAAAATTATAATAATATAGTATAGGTAATGAATAAAATTTAAATAGGAACATTGTATTGAAACTTGAAATGCATAACACCTAAATGAAAACATGAAAGGAAAAAGATGATGAGAATTCTCATATCTTGAATTTAACCTATATAACTCTATGATAGAGACCTTGATGGATTGAGGACACCATGGGAGGAACACATGGGTGAATTAACTAGAAACAAATCATGGAGGATTAATCTTTATTAATGATAAATGAAGAAATATCTGGGTATTTATATTAAAAGAGAGGGAGTTGTTTCTTAATTTCCAAGGACCCCTGATTATTGGTATTTTAAAAACCATGGGATTGGTTATGGTATTTTCCCATAATATTAGAAATACGGGAAAAATCATATCATATTTTGTTACTCTATAGTATGACATAATAATTAAATCATTACTACATCACTATTGATGTAATTAATCATACCGAAAACTCAAACCTCTATTATTAAAATTCACCGAAAAATAATATATTTTATAAAAATATCAGAAATTCAACATAACCTAATATCAATGTCGTGAATCAAAAAATAGTTTTTTTATGTAAATAAATATCTAAATACGATAAATGTAAATTATAATTATAAAAATAATTCATTTTTAAAAATAATTTCAGACAAAAAATTCATTGTTACACAAATAGAAAAATATTCAACACATTAAGAAATAAAATTATTTTATCATTTTTAAATAAAGAGGTGTGTCCTTATGAAATTATCTCATTATAATTATATTTATAAAAAAATAATATTTTAATATAGTAATAAATGTTATTTTTTTTCCAAAAACTAAATTTATCATATTCAATTATAATTTTTTACAAAAACTATTCTTCAAATAGAAATGATGGTTTTTTTTATTTAATTATTTGGATTACATTTTATGCAACACATGCCTTGAAATATTTTCCCTTAAACATCTAAATATGATATAAGGAGAAGGTTTGTGATGGTTATAGACACTATGGGTGGCTCAAATAACACCACCGGAGTGGTAATCTCTTCAAACATGAACATCTATTATAGGTGATTTGGTTAAAGCATAACTTATTGACGCCCAACATGGGCTTGGTCTAGTGTAAATTCTAGTTAATCTACCTCCTTTCCAAGCTCTAACAAATGGGTTTCAAATATACCGAGTCTACTGGATGATTCCATTGACCAAACTATCAACATTAATTATCCATTATCATATCTATTTATAAACATTAATTATAACGTTATAATTTAGTATTCTTTTGAACAAAAACATTAACCAACTTTTATATAACATTCAAAACCCAATGGTAACATTTCAATTATACATATATATATTTATTGATTAGGACATGGTAAATAATTCATTTCTAGGAAACAACATATTATTCAAAAGTTTGGGTCGTTACATTCATCCCCCAATAATAAATTTCATCAAAAAAATTTAAATCATACCGTCAGAAGGGAAAAGGTATGGGTACTTCTTCTTCATTGTCCCCACAAATTCATAGGTGTCTTCTTCATATTTTGGGTTCCTAAAACAAAAATTAACGTGTTGGGTAGTCTTGTATTATAGATTATTATCTTTATGATCCAAGATCTCCTCCAGCTGCTCTTCGTATGAGAGGATATGTACTAGTTTTACAACATCTAGATTTAGTGTATAATGGGTCAGGTATGTACTTATTCAAGAGGGAAACATGTAAAACATCAATAACTTGAGAAATATTTGTAGAAATAGAAATCTGATATGCCACTTATCATATGTGATAAAGTATTTCATAGGTTCTATTGTATGTAGGATTGAGCATCCCTTTATTTACAAACCATATGACTTTCTTCCATGGAAAAATTGAATGGAAGAATTTGTCACCAACATCAAGCTATATGTCCCATTAATGGTTTTCGGCAGAGCACATCTAGTGACTTTAAGCATCCTTAATGTGTTGTTAAATGGTGTAAACCCTTTCTATCATCTATTTCACATGATCTTACCCATGAATCATTCTCTCACCATCCTCATCACAACAAGTAGGATGTCTACGTTACTTCCCATATATAGCCTCATATGGCTCCACTTGAATTTTTGAATGGAATATGTTGTCAAAGGTGATCTAAACTAGTGGGATATGTTGATATGATGAACCATTAAGTTCCACTATGCATGTTCTCAACATGACCGGAATTGTTTGAATTGTCTTTTTAGTTTAGCTATCAGTTTGAGGATGGTATCCACTACTAAAATTCAATTCAGTATATAGATCATGATTAGGATTCTCTATAATATTTTTGTGAACATTGGATCAAGATCATAAATGATAAAAAATGGTACCTTATTAATCCTTAAATCATCCTTCATGAAAATCTTAGAATGTAGAGAAATAGTGAAGTCCTCCCAAATAGAGATAAAATGGGTTTTCTTGGTGATATAATATACTATACATCATATCACATTGTTTCCATTGGATGGTTTTGGGAGACCAGTGACAATGTCCATAGAAATATTGTCCCACTTCCATTCTAGTATGGTTAGTGGTTGTAATAAACCACTAGGATGTTTTTTCCCTACCTTCACTTGCTGACACACCAGACACCTTGTAGATTTTTCAGAAATCACATTTTTCCTATTATCCCTACAACAATGGTCACGATCATATCTTTACATAATTTTTCATCAATTAGGTATAGAAAAATCAATGCAATGAGATTTATCCATCAGCTACTTCTTTATTTATAGAATATACGGAACAAAAATCCTTGAATGAAATTTTGGTTCAACTTCCTGATCAGTATTGAATTGTGTAAAATTACCGTATTATACATCTTCAAACATCATATAAAAAATATCTTCTTTTTGATCATACTTTGGCTTCTATGTTGAGTCAATAAGGTTTTCCATATGACTTTCCATTCCTTCTTTTTTTGAAAAACACAAACACATTATACCAAAGAAAATCTATATTTTACTTCTATAAATAAAATTTCCATCCTTAATGAAATTTACCCTAACCTAGAAATTATTATACATAGCAATATTTTTCTTAAAGATAAAAATCATATTAATACAAAAAACCTTAGAATCATATAATGACAAGGTATAAAGCATACTATTTTAGGATCCGAATTCTGGATACGAAGTCTGATAACGTTTTACTCTAAATTCCAGATACAAACTCTAACAAAGTTCAACTCTAAATTTTTGACTCCGAACTTTTACTAAGTTCGACTCTGAAGTTTTACTAAGTTCATCTCCGAACATTTACTAGTTCGACTCCGAACATTTACTAGTTAGACTCCGAATATTTAATAAGTTCTACTCTGACCTTTTACTATGTTCGACTCCGATCTTTTACTAGTTCGAATCCAAACTATTACTAGTTCGACTCTGAACTTTTACTAAGTTCGACTCTGAATGTTTTCTAGTTTGACTCCGAACATTTAGTATTTTTACTCAGAACTTTTACTAGTTCAATTCCGAACCTGTACAAGTTTGACTACCAACATTGTATGTTCAGACTCTGAACTCTAATGAAACTAGACTCTGAATTTACTTATAAATCCAGACTCCGGACTTCTACAGAATTGAGATTTTGAATTCCTATAAAACCGAATCTGAATATGCTTTTATTATAGACTCTGAATTCCATTTTGGTTGGACTCCAAAGTTTTATTTACATACATTATGAATTCCGGTTATACTTATAATTACTCTTGTTTCATTTAAAAAGGATTTCGTGCCTTCAGTTACACATGTTTTTTTTATAAAACGACGTCGTCCATTATATTTCTATCAAATCGTTGGTTTAGTGACACGTGTATAGGTCCATCAGAATTTTAAGGAAAATATGACTGTTGGATGAGGGAGCCAACCATTACAAATGAACCTATAAGTAGGAGCTCATTTGAAAGAACTCATAAACAAGTTGATCACTATAGAAGACCACATGCTGTTAAGGTGATTTCTAGAGAGAGAAGCTATTCATGCTTTGTGCATACTGAACCGCTCATTAATATTTCTTCGTGTGACTCCAAATGTTGGTGATTACATTCGAGGGCTTCCCGGGATAGGAAGACAGAGGTGCTGACTTCCTTGACGATCGAGGGCTTCCTTGCTGAGGAAGACATAGGTTCCAACAACCTTGACGTTGAGGGCTTGCGGGGATAACAAGAAAGAGACTCTGATATTCGTATCGAGGGCTTACCCTGGTGTGTGTAAGAGAGACTTTCTTGAATGTATAAATCAAGGGACCTTTATTCAAGTTTGTTGGATACCCTTCTCTTTGGGTTAAAAGACTTATATCTTGTTACTAGTAGTTTTACGACTTGTTTTCTGCTTCATTTCATATTGTAAGGAAATTATAATCTTCTTATATTTCTTTACACTTTGTTGACGCTCCTTTTGTCACTGAGTCTAAACGAAATGAATGGTGAAATAGAACCATCAAAGAAGATTCATCCTTTTAATAAACATCAAAAAAGAGAAAGTGATGAACAAGGAGAACCTTTCCCATAGGACGTGCATGTTCCATCATGGTCACGCAAGTATACCGTTATGGACCTTGTTCCTGGATTTATTCCCTGAAATAAATCATAATCTTCATCTGTTTGTGAAGTCATACATACATAAGCACCATATAATTTAATATGATTACATCTTTCATGGTACAATTGTCTGGTTTTACCAATTCCTCTTGTTTCTCACACCGAGCATGACTCACGTGACTTTAGAGTTTAAAAGTAATTATTACATCTTTTCATTGATCCATCAATCATAAACATCATACTCCCTTACTCAAACTATGTGGGTTCTGATTCCTTTTCCAAATCAAAGGATAAGTAGGTAGCCCATCTACGGGTATGATCCCAACTCTAAAATAATAAATGAGACGGAAAAAAAATAATCATTAACATATTTTCTCATCAAAAAGATGTAGTGGATGGACTTATCCTGATTGTGTCTATTATATCAAACAAGAACTCTTTTCCTAGATCTTCGGCATTTCTAGATTGGTTTCTCTTAATTTCACATCTTTGAATACCTCTGCTATGAAAACCTCTGCTACAAATGCCACTACTGCAACTCTTGCTGGATCGTCGTCCACTCAGAGGATGACATCACCTACTCAGCTTCTCCAATGTTGGGTATCAAATGCGCTGGTAAAAGAGCACCATCAAAACGGTACTATTCCAACTATGGAGGTTGCTCGACAAGCCCTCCAACTGAACAACTAACACTAGTCATCCGGAAAACGATGAGCAGCGATCAAGAAGCAGGCGGTTCTAACCACAGTCTCCAACCGTTTTCGGTCGTTATACCCGGAACACAATCACCATTCACTCTCATATTCTATGCAGGTGAATGAACAGGTCCCTCAGGGCCTTAATTCAAGGATACAAGAGTCCTTCATGAGGGCTCCCATCAACAATCGCCGCCAGAATCATGTGGCAGTGCACCCTCAACATGATGAGGGTATCGACTCCAGGAATTCGGCTCAAGTTCCTTGAACCCGAGCAGGAAAGAAGAATCACCAGAGGTGAAATCCGGTTAACTGTGAGAAGGTTCTCATATCTTCCACATCCGAAGAAGTCCACCTACCTAACTTAGTGGAAATCAACGAGTGGAAACACACACCCGTCCTTTTTAATTCCGCTGTCCAGCAGACTCGTCTGGCAGCATCATGCCAATCCTGCAAGGCAATTCCAGCAGAGTTCTATAGGTAGGAACATACACCTATTTATACATCATCAGCTAGTCAGTAGGCTCTTTTGAATACATATTATGGATCTTGTTAACCACGTTCGGTGAAGTGTAATCACCAGGCACATACACCTACTCATATTGATCAATCCTACCAACAGCCTCGGTTGGTTGCACTCGAGAAGTCAGTCAGAAAGCTCTGGCAACAAATAGGAGGCAGCCTCAACACTCTGCCCCCACACTTTAGTACTATCGGGATACACTGATAGGAAAATGAGGACAAGATCAGGCACACACACCTACTCCATGCACGGAATGTACGTATATCTTTGTTCCGGCAGCTGAAGTCACCAAACATATTCTATCAATGATGATAGAGCATAATAAAATCCTTTCTCATATTATGGATTCTTGGTAGGATATTATAACAGCTTCAGTAGCATCTTAGGGAAAGACACATAAATATATCCTTACCAGTGGAGTGACACATCAACATTTCACTCCGGAACAGACACACACATATGTTCCAGTCCAAGAGGGTTTTGGGGCGTACTCCCCCATATCATACAAACAACCAAGTCAGGTACATGCACATGATTTGAGTGGATGTCGTCACTTTCACCTGGCCATATCTCCTGATCAGGCACATACATTTTCTCAGAGTAGCCACATTCATCAACAAGTGGTTTCCAAGGCAAGTAAGAAGGCGTCTAAGAAGAAGAACCACCCAACACAATCAAGAGATCAGGAGCCAATCTGTAACAAGTCCTTGTATGATATTGGAGTTCTTGAAGCCCTCACAAAGTTATCTGTTGGAATCCAAGATTCTACTCCCTCATTTCCCAAAAGTGGGAACATTAATTCCAAAGGTCTTCAATAAACACTTCCTCATGAAGTCTTGCTTCATGACAGTCCTGTCAATCTCGAAGTTTCATCTTCATATGAGGTCCACAGGAACCCTCTGTGTGGTCAGAAGACCCAGGAGCAAGAGATATCATTTTTTGTTGTAACCCACCATGGTGGTCCTTCCCAGGATGATGAATTTCTATGAGAATGTCCTCTCCGCAGTAGTGATTCACATTTCCCTGAAAATGCTCTAGTGGACAATGTAGTGCTGAGAATTCCCTCTTATCTTGAGGCACATATAATTAGAAACCAGTCATGTCTGATGCTTCATCTCTAGTAAGTGAAGTACTTTCTAAATCGGAAGATAGCCCAGGGTGTAGTTCATTCTCCGAACCTCCCTGATGTCATGCATCTTCTAGTTTAATTAGTGATTTCTCTACCAATCTTGTTGAATCCGATGAAGCAACAAGGAAGGACAATATCTGGTTTAATAACGTTGAATAATCTTCATTAAATGATAAAGAGGAAATATTGAATATGGGAAAATAACTGGAAAAAGGTGATGTGCCAGTCATGTTTTGGCCTCTGGCTAACTCTCAGTATGACATTCCAGAGATGTTGACGGAAGATGAAATTAATGATATTCATCTCAACATATGGAAAACTCTTTGTTACTTGAAAAAGGAATTATTATCTTATGATGAATATGAAAATCATGTTATGATAATAGAAGGGATACAATGTCGGATTGATTTGTCATCTCCATTTGTCTCTCGATATCCGAAGGCTGAAAAGCAGCTGAGAGCCCTTCAACGTTCATGCTTTGGCGCACTAAGAAGATTGTGACAGTTAATTTCCAATGCCACATCTTGCATTCATGTTAGAGGATGGGGTGTTTAGGGAACACTACATTTCACTGTGCCCTCACGTCAGCATTGCCCGCCGAAAATGGTCTCATGCATTGTTATTGCCCGTAGCTGACCATAGTTAATGGGTTTTATTTGTAATCAACATCTTTCCCAAGAACATGCCTCATCTAGTTCATCTCAAAATAAATAAAACAGAGAACAAGTTATTGAATTACTCCTTCATCAAGAAAACAAAAATATTGAACATTTCTATCGTATGGAGCAAGCACATCATCAAGTAACAGAAGTGTTAGAAATCATCCAACGGTCCTTTGAAATGGGTGATAAAAGTGGATGTCGATTAATGCATCCAGCTAATTTCTGGACTAAGGTCTGCAAGATCAGGAGAGACTGTAAGAAGGTCTCAGACATAGCATGTCAAGATCTACCCAAGTTGAAATACTCGAGACTCTTTTAACCTAACCCTCGGAATCAACAAATAAGATTTGACAAGTTGAGCAGGAACAGCAGGAACTGCCCAAGTCCACCAGACTGGGGACCTTTTCAAATCCTCAATTCCTCCCACTATGAAATTAGGTCTTTTCTCAATTGGGGAAGAATACTCAAGAGGAACGAAGAGCCAAATTATCAGGAGATTCTCTCCAAATTACGGTTCGCCAAGAAGTTCCCGAGGGATCAAATCAACAAAAGGCAATGTCTTCTTAGGGGCATGTAAAAAGACAATATCACAGAAATGCTGATAGAAGGGATGTAATGAATTATGCATCAATTAATGTCATCAATGTCATTATTGCTAATCCACGAGATGAGGCTCACTTAGAGGGATCAGATGAAGAGTTTCATGCTCAAGAATTTTTACGCACAGACACCAATGAAGAAGGTGCACATACAGGAAATCAAAGGATTACTCAGAACCAATGTAATCCTTTAAGTAACCCACTTCCCCCTCAAGGAATGGTGTCTTATAAGGGGGAAAAATAACGAGGTTGCATAAATTTCCTCCGGAGAAGGGCAATCGCTCTTATTAGAGAAAAGTTTTGTGCAACATGAGAAAGAAATGAAGGGATGAAGAAGGATGAATGCAGAACTACATCAGGGTAGTCTTCCACTTAATAATGATGGAGTCAGTCAGCAAAGGGAGTTTGTTCCAGCTACTGGGATGGATCAAGAATATCCTCCTCTATCAGAACACCCTCGTAGGTCTAATACTACGGATCATGTGCAACAAAAATCGATGGTTTTACCATCAGTTGCAGTACCAGCCCTCATACCTGTAACACCCCAGATAAATAAAGAATATTACATTTTTATATTTATCCCTATTTGTGAAAAAAAATATTAATATTACTTTAAAGGGAATTCTATGCTCGATGGCTTACCCAATACGCAACAACGAGTTCCTTTGAAAATAATATTATTTTAAATGGTAGTTAACGCCTAGCCATTATAATGGCAGGAAAGGACAGAACTAACTAAAAAATGATTATGTATGTTTTTCAAATATTTTTACTTTTTACAATAAATGTTAGAGAATTAAAAATGCGAATGAATCCAATTTTTAAGCATAAACATTCTAGTATTCTTTAAAAGGTCGATTAATCACCTTTTGATGGTGAACCTCTTTTAAATCCACTTTTTAACAATTTTATGTGTTATATTTTACAAAATAAAATTCTTCTTTAGAATCAGGACATCAAAATTAACTTTGTGTAAATTTTTGGTATTTTTCCAATAAAGTTCATTTTTTAAATGAATAGTGAAAAATGATGAATTTTAATTCAAAACCACTTTTTAATATAATTTATTTATATTATTAGATTATATTTTGAATTGGTTTTAATGTTCAATTAGAATATATTGTTACCATTTAATCCAATTGTGGTCATTGAAATTAATTTCATTTTGAAATCGGAGTTAAACTACTGTCAATCTTTTGATACTTATTTTTTCATAAAAGCACGCTATTTGCTCTAACGGCGGGAATTAACTATTATATTAATTAATGAAACTTATTTTTATTGAATTTTGTAAAATAGATTTTATTTTTGAATTCGGAATATCAAATATATCTTAGGGTGGAGTTTTGGTATTTTTCTGACGAACTTCAATTTTTGATAAATAGTGAAACCACTAATTGTTACTTATAAAAACTGATTTTTCTGTTTAAATGAAATTTTACCACTTATGTGTTTTGAATTTCCAAAATCCAACATACATGTTTGTCATTAATAATTAAAATTTGGTTCAATGGAATTAAAATAATTTTTTGGTGAATAGTAACTTTTAAGTTTTTAATTTCCATTAGAGGTCATTAGTGTAATTTAAGGTAAAAATAATGTATCAATAATATGAAATGACCTATACACATGTACTACCTTCATTTTATGTGTCATGGCCGACCAAGAAAATCCATGGGTCAACTTGGGGACCCCATGGATCCACATTGGTTGGAAAATGACATAAATAACTTTTTATTTAAAGATAAAATAAAAATGTCACAAGCATGAGATGTTTTAGTCAAACAACTTTTAAATGGGGTTATACAAGTCATATTTTTGACTATAAATATTCATTATAAATCTAAAAAAATTTCCTACATCGTGATATATTTTTTATAATTGTTTGACATTAAATAAATTAAATTATTTATGACATCATGATGATGCAGTGATTATCTCATTAATAAAGGATTTAACTAAAATTAAAAGATAATGTTGAAACTATAACTAAAACTTTTCAAAACCCTATTTTATGAGTATATTTAGAACCCTTACCACCTTATCCTATAAATATGTAAATGTGGGACCTTTAAAATCCGAAACGCATTTGAAAATAAAGTAACATTTTGTAACTTTCCAAGAGTGCCCCTCCTCTCCTATTATAAAAGGCCCCCACCTCTACCACCATAGCTACACATCTCAAGCCTTTGTCTTGGCCAAAACCTGCTCCTTTTTCATCTCCAAATCCCTCTATTACTCCTACAAGCCTCACTTTGGGCACAAGTATTCCCAAGAAAGCCTTTGAGCTCAAATCAAAGAGAGTTACCCGATTTTAAGGTAATGTCTTCACTTGTGTTCTTTTTTTTATTTTGCTTCTCCAACCCCCTAAAATCTTTTTATTCATTTCCTTTGTGAAAAATCCAGTTTCTTCAATATTCTATGATGTTTTTATAAGAACCATTCGAGATAAACTTACACACACCTACATCTAATGGTTAATGAACATATTATTTCTGTGGATGGAGAATTTCTGCCTCACGAAACGATGATTGTTAAACACTCATATAACACCTTCAATGGTGTCCATTAAGATGTCACTATATTTATATATGATATATAATATGTTTATGTTTTAATTATTCTTCTTTATTTTTCTTTTTTGGGATAAATTTATGGTTTCCATTGTTGGTAAACACGATAATTTCATTTTAGAAAGTGCGGACTACCGCCCCCTCAAAGTGATTTGATTCGTTAATGCGATATGTGGGATGTATAAAGGATGGATTTAAAGTTATTATATATTATTTATGTTACATATAAATGATGAATATAATTCTGGAATTAAAATATACATACCTCTCATTTAGTTTTAATTCCACTAATATGACATAGAAATGAAAGTAGCGTTCATGCGTACGTACGGCTTACCGTCTCCATGAACGGTGCATTTCATTTCTTACCTCTAAATGATTATGTGATATTATAAATACATTTATATTCTGGATATATATGATATATATTATATCCAAATCATTAATATCATTCGAGATATAATTAACCATTGACCACACGAACAACATGTAATTGTAAGAAGTCCACTTTCGACTCAAGAACCAAATATCGACAAAACAAACATTATTAACTTAAATGATTAAATAATGTTTATAACTAGTAAATAAGTGATATAAAAGGAATAATGAACTTGAAAATGGCTCTTAAGAAAGTATAAATTAACTCATGTTTATTATTAAGGATTTTAAAGAGCGATCGAGTCAAGTCGGACCCGATGTAAGGGATCCTACTCCTCTCATTCTTTTTAAGTACACTCTTTTATGTCATTCCTTTTAAGCTCATATTTCTTGTGATTGGGATGTTATTTTATATTATTATTACCATAATTTTTATGTTCATATTATGAGAGACCCTATTCTCTCTCATCAATCCATTTTGGATGTTTTGAGTGGCGTCGTTAGGCTTCCGAATTTTCTTAAGGGATCTTACCCCTCCCTTTCTTTTTAAGTACTCTCCTATATGTCACTTCTTTTAAGAACCCCTTTGTTATGTTGGGGGATGTTATTTTATATTTCTCTTTCTGTAAATTTTATTTTAATATTATGAGAGACCCTATTTGATCTCATAAATCCATTTTTTTAAGTTTTATGTGGCGTCGTTAGGCTGCAGAGTTTTCGTAAGAGATTTTTCATCTCACTTTTATTCTCGTGAGATTTATGCTACATTTTCAACAATTTACTTTGAGTGTTGTATGTACTGCCCATTATTTTACTCATTGTGTAAGATACTTCAATTTATGAGTATTTAAATCAATGTTGTAATTTCCTTCATTCACGGGGTGTATGTTTCGATAGATACCCATGTCGGTAAGAGAACCTTTCACCCACCTCTTTTTTTAAAAGACTTGTTTTGTTATGTCTTTTAATTCACATAATATTATGTTGGGATATGTTCATATATATCCTTATTTATTTAAATTTTATGTCCATGTGATGATATACCCATTTTATCTCTCATCAACTCATTTTCTAAATTTTGTAGTGACGTCGTTAGGCTGTTAAATATTTGCAAGGGAACTTCTTAACCCAATTTTGATTCTTTGGGATAAGCTTGTACTCCTTGAATATGTCGTTCTATGAATATGTGTGAATAAACTCTGATTTTTTTACACTTAATATCCACTTATATTTGGTGTATTAGTTTGTCACACATAATTATGTAATTGATTTATCCTTAATCCAAGGATACCGTCTTTGTAAGAGACTTCGTCTCAATCTCCATATATTAAGGCATATTTTGTTTTATACACAACCTTCTTTTATACGGTGTATACAACCCTTTGACTTCTATTTTTATCCAAATGGAATCTTTTTTATACGAATCATTTTACGAAATGACAAAAGTGAATGTTTTTGTCGTACGTATGCGGCGACAACGACTTCCCCGCCGTCGTGACCATTATTTGAGTTTCGGCTTCCTCGACAAGCCATAGCTTTTTTTAAAAGAAAAATAAATATCATGTTTTACTTTTCTTTAATTTTGGTATTTAAAATGGTTTTCATAATGTTTTTCTATCAATTTGTTGTATTGATATCTTATGATTGAAACGTGGAAATGTTATGTTTCCTTTATGCATGTTTTATGTGAAACGATTATGTTATGGTTATTGGGAATTATTATAAAGACGGGTGGTTCCGTGATAATCTAAGGGAGGGTGAGCCCGATATAGCTCTCCAATGAATTTGGTAACGTGAAGGAGTTAAGCATTAAGGTTTATTTGAAGAGATTTGGGAAATATACTGTGATGGGTATTCCAAACGTAACCAAGAGGGTTACTCTCTATGTAAGAATGTTATGAATGCCTCAAGTTACCATTATTTCTTATGATTTCGATGATTTATTCATGATTTTTTGAGGAATGTTAATGTTCATATGTTTTGTGGGTAAAGTATGATTTCATTCTTATGTATATATGTACTCACGTTTCCTTTCCATACTTTTTATAACCCTTACTGAGCTTTTTATGATCATCCCATGTTTTTGAAATGTTTTTCACAGGTCAAGGGAATTGTACATGATATGATGATTGTGTCAAGGAAGTGCCAAGAATGAATCCATGTTTTATTTTAAATATGTTTCCGTTGATGGGGAAAATGAATACTATATTTTATATAACCACTTTGTTTAAATGTGGAATGTAATTCAGGTTTTATGATCTAATTCTCTAAAACTCTAAACCTAAAAAGATCCTTGATGTGTAATCATGTAATAACTCAAGATTAAGTAAGGATAAAGGATAAGTCCTTATAATTGGTATCAAAGTTTGGTTTAGATAACATTAGAGTTTAAGGTATTCTCTAAGCATAAGTAACATTACCATAATGGTTAAGATTTCAGAAAGAGTCCTGGTTTTAGATAAAGTGAATGAGTCGGTATATCTTAGTGTTTACCTTCCTCATTAGTACATGATGGTTTTTTTGATATACTCACACTGACATTTCTGTTTTTAGTGAATTGATGGATCTAGCAGGCACCAAAGAGACAACAGGTTTGAAGGAAACTATGGTGGTTCTCTGATTAAGATACTGGATAAAATGGTGGATTCAATGAGGAAAGTAGTGGTTGTTCTAAACCAACAATCAAGGAGTAATGATCAACCACTTGAACCTTGGTATGATCTTTAATTCATCATGTACGAGATGACCAATCGATGTGGATGTTCAGGTAATAATTATAAAGGTTTCCATTAGAGTTTATATGATCCTTACTTTTGAGGTAATTATGGGTTATTATATGTTATCATGGAAAATGAAAGGCATGAGATAAACGTGAGGTTAAAATATGTTATGATTATTTTTTAAGATTTTATCTCATTTTGGGGAATGTATTAAGAATTATATAGTTTTGGAAAAAGGACAACACGCCGACCGTGAGACAACCCGTCGCGTTAGACAAAGCTGTGGGAATCGAACCCACAACCAAAGTGTGATTGGTATTTGTCTCCTACCACTGGACTACGTGAATTCCCTGGTTAGTTTGACTATTTCTATTTAGTTATATGATTTTAGGAATCAAGAGTATGTTTATTTTGTGTTATCTATAGAAATTATTAACCAATCATCGATGATATGTGATTAGGTTAATTACTTTTCAATATGAGAACTTAAGGGAAACTGATGTTATTTAGAGATAAATGTTAATTTGTAACTTGGAAGACTATGTGACTAAATCCTTCAAATATTTGGGTTTCAATCTTAGTTTGGATTACGTTGAAGAGTTTTTATGGAAAAATTGTTTACCAAATGGTCCTTATTGAACTTTGGGTTTTGTTGGACAAATTTTGGAGATTAAGAATAGATTTTCTTTTTATAAAGGGTTATCCATTTCTGTATTATCTGATCTTGTACTAACCATTTTGGTTTTGGTTTTCGTTAAATACTAAATACATGGGAAGTATATAGTTCTCTTATGTGGATTAGGTGATTCTCTAGAAGATGATTATAGTGAACATGTTTTCCTAAATACTCGTCTTTTGGAGAAAATATGAGTTTGTGTAAGAAATATAATAAAAGTTGAAAGTCAACATGATAAGTAATTACGATTCCTTATGAATAAATTCCTCACTAAAAATTAACTTTAATAAAATGTTTTCTATTAACTTTTCCTACTAGGGAATTGAATACCATTTAACCCATCACAAGTTTGTGATTTTCTTGTGGTTAAATTTCTTCTAAACATGTTTTCAATCACTCTCCATCAGAACATGAACCTATGTTTTCTCCACCATGTCCATGTATTCCTACATGGAATCCTAGTATGGGTTAACTCGGGTGACCTATGTACCTCTCTTTCTTTATTTTAAAGTGATTGTCTTACCGACTCTTGTTTCGATGTGGGAATTTCAAGGATGTTTCCGAGACCAATTTTAAAATTGCAAGGACGCAATTCCCAAAAGGAGGGAAGGATGTAACACCCCAGGTAAATAAAGAATATAAAATTTTTATATTTATCCCTATTTGTGTAGAAAATATTAATATTACTTTAAAGGGAAGGCTATGCTCGATGGCGTACCCAATACGCAATAACGAGTTCCATTGAAAATAATATTATTTTAAATGGTGGTTAATGCCTATCCATTGTAATGGCGGGAAAGAACGGAACTAACTAAAAAATGATTATTTATCTTTGTCAAAAAATTTTACTTTTTACAATAAATGTTAGAGGATTAAAAATGCGAACGAATCCAATTTTTAAGCATAAACATTATAATATTCTTTAAAAGGTCGACTAACCACCTTTTGATGGCGAACCTCTTTTAAATCCACTTTTTAACTATTTTATGTGTTATATTTGACAAAATAAAATTCTTCTTTAGAGTCAGGACATTAAATTTTCTTTGTTTAAATTTTTGGTATTTTTACAATAAAGTTAATTTTTTAATGCATAGTGAAAAATGTTGAATTTTAATTCAAAACCCATTTTTAATATAATTTATTTATATGATTAGATTTTATTTTGAATTTGTTTTGTAGTTTAATTTGAATATATTTTTAACATTTAATCCAATTGTGGTCATTGGAATTAATTTCACTTTGATATCAGACTTAAACTAGTGTCAATCTTTTGATACTTATTATTTCATAAAAACACGCTATTTGCTCTGACAATGGGAATTAATTGTTAAATTTATTAATAAAACATATATGTTTTGAATTTTGTAAAATATAATTCATTTTTGAAATCGTAATATCAAATATATCTTACGGTGAAGTTTTGGTATTTTTATGAAGAACTTCAATTTTTGATGAATAGTGAAACCACTAAGTGGTACTTATAAAAACTGATTTTTCCATTTAAATGAAATTTTACCACCTCTATGTTTTGAATTTCAAAAATTCGACATGCATGGTTGACATTAAGAAGTAAAATTTGGATCAATGGAATTAAAATTATTCTTTGCTGAATAGTAACTTTTAAGTATTTAATCGCGATTAGAGGTAATTAGTGTATTTTAAGGTAAAAATAATGTTTTAATAATATGAAATGACCTAAACACATGTCCTAACCACATTGGATGTGTCATGGACTACCAATACAAGCAATGGGTCAACTTGGGGACCCCATGGAGCCACTTTGGTTGGAAAATGACATAAATAATGTTTTATTTAAAGTTAAAATAAAAATGTAACAAGCATGAGATGTTTCACTAAAAAACATTTAAATTAGGTTATAAAAGTGATAATTTTGACTATAAATATTAATTATAAATATAATAAGATTTCATACATCATGTAATTATTTTTATAATATTTAGACATTAAAAAAATTAAATTATTTATGACATCATGATGATGCAGCTATTGCCTCATTAATAAAGGATTTAAATAAAATGAAAAGATAATGTTAAAACTATAAATTAAACTTGTAAAAAACAAATTTCATGAGTATATTTCGAACCCTTACCACCTTATCCATGAAATACATCAATTTTCGGCCTTTAAAATCTGAAACGCATATGAAAATAAAGTAACATTTTGTAACTTTCCAAGAGTGCCCCTCCTCTTCTCTTATAAAAGGCCCCCAACTCTACCACCTTACCCACACCTCTCAAGCATTTGGATCGGCCAAACCCTGCTCCTTTTTCCTCTCCACATCCCACTATTACTCCTAGAAGCCTCACATTGTGCAGAAGTCTTCCCAATAAAGCCTTTGTTCTCAAATCAAAGAGAGTTACCCAATTTTAAGGTAATGTCTTCACTTGTGTTATTTTGTTTTATTTTGCTTCTCCAACCCCCTAAACTCTTTTTATTCATTTATTTTGTAACAACTACAGTATCTGAAATATACTAGGATGTTTTTATAAGAATCATTCAAGATAAACTTACACACACCTACATCTAATGGATAAAGAACATACTTTTTCTGTGGATGGCGAATTTCTGCCTCAGAAAACGATGATTGTTCAACACTCATATAACACCTTCAAAGGTGTCCATTAAAATGTCACAATATTTATATATGATATATAATATGTTTATGTTTTACATAATCTTATATATTTTTCTTTTGTGGCATAGATTTATGGATTCCATTGTGGGTAAACACAATAATTTAATTTTAAGAAGTGCGGACTACCACCCCCTCAAAGTGATTTGATTCGTTAATGCCATATGTGGGATGTATAAATGATGGATTTAAAGTTATTATATATGATTTATGTTACATATAAATGATTAATATAATTTTGGAATTAAAATGTACATACCTCTCATTTAGTATTAATTCCATTAATATGACATTGAAATGAAAGGAGCGTTCATGCGTACGTACGACTTACCGTCTCCATGAACGGTGCATTTCATTTCTTACCTCTAAATAATTAAGTGATATTATAAATACATGTATATTCTGGATATATATATATGATATATATGATTTCCAAATCATGAATATCATTCTGGATATAATGAACCATTGACCACACGAACAACATGTAATTTTAAGAAGTCTACTTTCGACCTAAGAACCAAATATCATCAAAACAATCATTATTAACTAAAATGATTAAATAATGTTTATAACATGGAAATAAGTTATATAAAAAAATAATGAACTTGAAAAAGGTTATTATGCAAGTAAAAATTGACTCAATTTTATTATTCAGAACGTTAAAGAGTGATCGAGTCAAGTCGGACCCGAGGTAAGGGATCCTACTCCTCTCTTTCTTTTTAAGTACACTATTTTATGTCATTACTTTTAAGCTCATCTTTCTTGTGATTGGGATGTTATTTTATATTAATCTTACTTTAATTTTTATGTTCATATGATGATAGACCCTATTCACTCTCATCAATCCATTTTGGAAGTTTTGAGTGGCGTCGTTAGGCTGCCGAATTTTCGTAAGGGATATTACCCCTCCCTTTCTTTTTAAGTACTCTCCTTTATGTCACTTCTTTTAAACACCTCTTTGTTATGTTGGGGGTTGTTATTTTATATTCCTCAAACTGTAAATTTTATGTTAATATTATTAGAGACCCTATTTGATCTCATCAATCCATTTTTGTATGTTTTAAGTGGCGCCATTAGGATGCCGAGTTTTCGTAAGGGATTTTTCATCTCACTTTTATTCCCGTGAGATTTATGCTACATTTGCCACAATTTCCATTGAGTGGTGTTTGTACAGACCATTATTTTACTCATTTTGAAATTTAATTTAATTTATTTTTATTTACATCAATGTTGTATTGTCCTTATTTCACGGGGTGTATGTTTCGAAAGATCCATGTCGGTAAGGGAACCATACACCCACCTCTTTTTTCAAAGACTTATTTTTTTATGTCTTTTAATTCACATAATATTATTTTGGGATATGTTCTTCTATATCCTTATTGATTTAAATTTTATGTCCATGTGATGAGATACCCTTTTTATCTCTCATCAACTCATTTTCTGAATTTTGTAGTGACGCGGTTAGGCTATCAAATTTTTGCAAGGGAACTTCTTAACCCAATTTTGATTCATTGGGATAAGCTTGTAATCCTTAAATATATCATTCTATGAATATGTGTGAACAATCTCTGATTGTTTTACACTTAATATTCACTTGTATTTGGTGTATTAGTTTGTCACACATAATTATGTAATTGGTTTATCCTTAGTCCAAGGATATCGTCTTTGTAAGGGACTTCGTCTCAATCTCCATTCATTAAGGCATATTTTGTTTTACACACAACTTTATTTTATACGGTGTATAAACCCCTTTGACTTCTACGTTTATCCAAAATGAATCTTTTTTATACGAACCATTTTACTAAATGGCAAAAGTGAATGTTTTTTTTCGTACGTATATGGCGACAATGAATTCTCCGCCGCCATGAACATTATTTGAGTTTTGGCTTCCTCGACAAGCCATACCTCTTTTTAAAAGAAAAATAAATACCATGTTTTACTTTTATTTTATTTTGGTATTGAAAATGGTTTTCATAATGTTTTTATATCAATGTGTTGTATTGATATCTTTTGATTGAAAAGTGGAACTGTTATGTTTCCTTTAAGTATGTTTTATGTGATACGATTTTGTTATGGTTCTTGGGCATTATTATGAAGATGGGTGGTTCTGTGATAAACTAAGGGAGGGTGAGCCCAATATATCTCTCCAATGCATTGGATAACGTGAAGGAGTTAAGCATTAAGGTTTCTCCGAAAAGATTTAGGGAATATACTGTGATGGGTATTCCAAACGTAACCATGAGGGTTACTCCCTATGTAAGATTGTTTTGAATGCCTCAAGTGACCTTTATGTCTTATGATTTCTATTATTTATTCATGATTTTATGAGGTATGTTAAAGTTCATATGATTTATGGGTAAAGTATGATTTCATTCTTATGTATATATGTACTCATGTTTCCTTTCCATACTTTTTATAACCCTTCCTGAGCTTTTTATGCTCATCCCATGTTTTTGAAATTTTTATCACAGGTCAAGGGAATGGTACATGATACGATGATAGTGTCAATGATGTGTAAAGAATGAATCTAGGTTTTATTTTAAATATGTTTCTGTTTATGGGAAAAATTAATACTATCTTTTATGTAACGACTTTGTTTAAATGTGGAATCTAATGCAAGTTTTATTATCTAATTATCTAAAACTCTAAACCTGAAAAGATCCTCGATGTGTAATTTTGTAATAACTCAAGATTAAGTAAGGATTAAGGATGGGGATTTATAGTTGGTATCAAATGTTGGTTTAGATAACTTTAGTGGTTAGGGTATTCTCTAAACATAAGTGATATTACCCTAATGGTTATTATTTCAGAAAGAGTCCTGGTTTTAGATAATGTGAATGAGTAAGTATATCTTAGTGTTTACCTTCCACATTAGTACATGATGGTTTTGTTGATATACTCACACTGACATTTCTGTTTTTAGTGAATGGATTGATTTAGAAGGCACAAAAGAGACAACAGGTTTGAAGGAAACTGTGGTGGTTCTCTGATTAAGATACTAGATAAAATGGGGGATTGAATGAGGAAACTTGTGGTTGTTCTAAACCAACTATCAAGGAGTCATGATCAACCACTTGAACCTTGGTATGATCTGTAATGCATCATGTACGAGATGAAAAATCGTTGTGGAAGTTCAGGTAATAATTATAAAGGTAACCATTAGAGTTTATATGATCCTTACTTTTGAGGTATTTATGGGTTATTATATGTTATGATGGAAAATGAAAGGAATGAGATAAACACGAGGATAAAAAATGTTATGGTTATTTTTGAAGATTTTATCTCGTTTTGGGGAATGTTTAAAGAAATTTATTGTTTTGGAAAAAGTAAAACACACAGACCGTGTGACAACCCGTTGGGTCAGACAAAGCTACGGGAATAGAACCCACAACCAATGTGTGACTGGTATTTATCGTCTACCCCTGGACTATGTGAAGTCCTTGGTTAGTTTGACTAATTCTTTTTAGTTAGATGATTTTAGGAATCAATAGTATGTTTATTTTGGGTTATCTATGGATATGATTAACCTATCATCGAGGATATGTTATTAGGTTAATTACTTATCAATATGAGAATTTAAGAGCAACTAATGTTATTTAGAGATAAAAGTTAATTTTTACCTTGGAAGACAATGTGACTAAATCCGTCAAATATTTGGGTTTCAATCTTAGTTTGGTTTACTTTGAAGAATTTTTATGAACAAATTGTTTATGAAATGGTCCTCGTTGAACTTTGGGTTTGGTTGGACAAATTTTAGAGACTAAGAATATATTTTCTTTTTATAAAGGGTTATCCTTTTCTGGTTTATCTAATCTTGTACTAACCATATTTTTTTTGGTTTTGGTTAACATCTAAAGACTTGGGAAGTATATAGTTCTCTTTTTTGGATTGGTGATTCTATAGAAGTTGATTATAGTGAAAAAGTCTTCATAAATACTCGTCTTTTGGAGAAAATATGAGTTTGTGTATGAAATCTAATAAATGTTGAAAGTCAACATGATAAGTAATTATGTTTACTTATGAATAAATTTCTCAATAAAATATAACTTAAAATTAAAATTTTATCTATTAACTATTCATACGGGGGAATCGAATACCGTTTAACCCATCAAAAGTTTGTGATTTTCTTGTGGATAAATTTCTCCTAAACATGTTTTCTATCACTCTCCATCAGAACATGACCCTATTTTTTCTCCTCCATGTCCATGTTTTCCTACATGGGATCCTAGTATGGGTTAAGTCGGGTGACCTCTGTACTTCTATTTCTTTATTTTAAAGTGATTGTTTTACCGAATCTTATTCCGATGTGGGACTTTCAAGGATGTTTCCGAGCCCAATTTTAAAATTGTGAGGACGCAATTCCCAAAAGGGGGGAAGGATGTAACACCCCAGGTAAATAATGCATATGACATTTTTATATTTATCCCTATTTGTGAAAAAAATATTAATATTACTTTAAAGGAAATGCTATGCTCGATGGCGTACCCAATACATGACAATGAGTTCTGTTGAAGATAATATTATTTTAAATGGTAGTTAACGGCTTGCCATTGTAATGGTGGAAAAGAACGGAACTAACTAAAAAATGATTATGTATGTTTGTCAAATTTTTTAACTTTTTACAATAAATGGTAGAGGATTAAAAATGCGAATGAATCCAATTTTTTAGCATAAACATTCTAATATTCTCTAAAAGGTCGACTAACCGCCTTTTGATGGAGAACCTCTTTTAAATCCACTTTTTAACAATTTTATGTGTTATATTTGACAAAATAAAATTATTCTTTAGAATCGGGACATTAAAATTTACTTTGTGTAAATTTGTGGTATTTTTCCGATAAAGTTCCTTTTTTAATAAATAGTGAATAATGATGAATTTTAATTCAAACCCACTTTCTAATCTAATTTATTTATATGATTAGATTATATTTTTAATTGGTTTTAATGTTCAATTATAATATATTTTTACCATTTAATCCAATTGTGGTCTTTGGAATTAATTTCACTTTGAAATCGGACTTAAACTAGTGTCAATCTTTTGATACTTATTTGTCATAAAAACACACTATTTTCTCTGACAGCGGGAATTAATTATTAAATTAATTAATGCAACTTATTTGTTTTGAATTTTATAAATAAAACTTCATTTTCTAATTTGGAATATCAAATATATCTTCGGGTGATGTTTCGATATTTTTCTGAAGAATTTCAATTTATGATGAATAGTGAAACCACTAAGTGGTACTTATAAAAACTGATTTTTCCGTTTAAATGAAATTTTACCACCTCTGTGTTTTGAATTACAAAAATACAACATACATGGTTGTCATAAGAAGTAAAATGTGGTTCAATGGAATTAAAATAATTTTTGGTGAATAGTAACTTTTACGTTTTTAATCGCGATTAGAGGTATTTAGGGTAATTTAAGGTAAAAATAATGTTTTAATAATATGAAATGACCTAGACACATGTCCTAAACTCATTGGATGTGTCATGGACGACCAGGAAAATCCATGGGTAAACTTGGAGACCCTATGGAGCCACATTGGTTGGAAAATGACATAAATAACTTTTTATTTAATGTTAAAATAAAAATGTCACAAACATGAGATGTTTCACTAAAACAATTTTAAAATGGGGTTATACAAGTCATAATCATGACTATAAATGTTCATTAGAAATATTAAAATATTTCCTACATCATTATAGTTTTCTTATAATTTTTAGACATTAAATAAATTATATTATTTATGACATCATGATGATTCAGCGATTACCTCATTAATAAAGGATTTAAATAAAATAAAAAGATAATATTAAAACTATAACATACACTAGTAAAAAACCTATTGGATGAGTTTATTTAGAACCCTTACCACCTTATCCTTGAAATACATTAATGTGGGACCTTTAAAATCCGAAACTCATTTGAAAATAAAGTAACATTTTGTAACATTCCAAGAGTTCCCCTCCTCTCCTCTCATAAAAGGCCCCCACCTCTACCATCTTACCCACACCTCTCAAGCCATTGGATCGGCCAAAACCTATTAATTTTTCTTCTACACATTCCTCTCTTACACCTAGAATCCTCACATTGGGCATAAGTCTTTCCAAGGAAGCCTTTGAGCTCAAATCAAAGAGAGTTACCCGATTTTAAAGTAATGTTTTCACTTGTGTTCTTTTGTTTTATTTTGCTTCTACAACCCCATAAACACTTTTTATTCATATCTTTTGTAACAACTCCAGTATCATAAATATACTAGGATGTTGTTATAAGAATAATTCTAGCTACACTTACTCACACCTAAATCTAATGGTTAAAGAACATACTGTTTATGTTGATGGCGAATTTATGCCTCACGAAACGATGATTGTTCAACACTCATATAACACCTTCAAAGGTGGCCATTAAGATGTAACTATATTTATATATGATATATAATATGTTTATGTTTTGATTAATCTTTTGTATTTTTCTTTTCTGGCATATCTTTATGGTTTCTATTGTGGGTAAACACAATAATTTCATTTTTGGAAGTGAGGACTACCGCCACCTCAAAGTGATTTTCTTCATTAATGCCATATGTGGGATGTATAAAGGATGGATTTAAAGTTATTATATATGATGTATGACACATATAAATGATGAATATAATTATTTAATTAATATATACACACCTCTCCTTTAGTTTTAATTCCATTAATATGACATATAAATGGAAGTAGCGTTCATGCATACGTACGGATTACCGTCTCCATGAACGGTGGATTTCATTTCTTACCTCTAAATGATTATGTAATATTATATATACATGTATATTATGGATATATATGATATATATTATATCCAAATCATGAATATCATTTTGTATATAATGGACCATTGACCACACGAACAACATGTAATTGTAAGAAGTCCACTTTCGACTTAAGAACCAAATATCGACAAAACAAACATTATTAACATAAATGATTAAATAATGTTTATAACATGGAAATATGTGATATAAAAGGAATAATGAACTTGAAAAAGGTTCTTAATCATGTAGAAATTAACTCAAGTTTATTATTCAGGGCGTTAAAGAGCGATCGAGTCAAGTCAGACCTGAGGTAAGGGATCATACTCCTCTCCTTCTTTTTAAGTACACTCTTTTATGTCATTACTTTTAAGATCATATTTCTTTTGATTGGGATGTTCTTTTATATTAATCTTACTGTAATTTTTATGTTCATATGATGAGAGGCCCTATTCTCTCTCATCAATCCATTTTGGATGTTTGGAGTGGCGCCGTTAGGCTGTCGAATTTTCGTAAGGGATCTTACCCATCCCTTTCTTTTTAAGTACTCTCCTTTACGTCACTAATTTTAAGAACCTATTTTTTATGTTGTGGGATGTTATTTTATATTACTCTTGCTGTAAATTTTATGTTAATATGATTAGAGACCCTATTTTATCTCATCAATACATTTTTGTAAGTTTTATGTGGCGCTGTTAGGAGGCCGAGTTTTCTTAAGGGATTTATCATCTCACTTTTATTCCCGTGAGATTTATGATACATTTGCCACAATTTACTTTGAGTGGTGTATGTACTTCCCATTATTTTACTCACTGCGTAATATAATTTCATTTATGAGTATTTACATCAATGTTTCATTGTCCTTCTTTCACGGGGTGTTTGTTTCAAAAGATACCCATGTCGGTAAGGAACCTTTCACCGACCTCTTTTTTAAAAGACTTCTTTTTTATGTCTTTTAATTCACATAATTTTATGTTGGGATATATTATTTTATATCCTTATTCTTTTAAGTATTATGTCCAAGTGATGAGATACCCTTTTTATCCATCATCAACTCATTTTTTGAATTTTGCAGTGACACCGTTAGGCTGTCAAATTTTTGCAAGGGAACTTCTTAACCCAATTTTGATTCTTTGGGATAAGCTTGTACTCCTTGAATATGTCGTTCTATGAATATGTGTGAATAACCTCTGATTTTTTTACACTTAATATCCACTTATATTTGGTTTATTAGTTTTTCACACATAATTATGTAATTGATTTATCCTTAATCCCAGGATACCGTCTTTGTAAGGGACTTCGTCTCAATCTCCATTAATTAAGGCATAGTTTGTTTTATACACAACCTTATTTTATATGGTGTTTGAACACCTTTGACTTATACGTTTATCCAAAATGAATCTTTTTTATACGAAGCGTTTTTCTAAATGACAAAAATGAATGTTTTTGTCGTACTTATGTTGCGACAACGATTTCTCCGCCGCCGTGACCATTATTTGAGTTTCGGCTGCCTCGACAAGCCATACCTTTTTTTAAAAGAAAATTAAATACCATGTTTTACTTCTCTTTTATTTTGGTATTGAAAATGGTTTTCATAATGTTTTTATATCAATGTGTTGTATTATATCTTGTGATTGAAAAGTTGAAATGTTATGTTTCCTTTATGCATGTTTTATGTGATACGATTATGTTATGGTTCTTGGGAATTATTTTGAAGATGGGTGGTTCCATGATAAACTAAGGGCAGGTGAGCCCGATATAGATCTTCAATGTATTGGGGAACGTGAATGAGTTATGCATTAAGGTTTCTCCAAAGAGATTTAGGGAATATATTGTGATGGGTTTTCCAAATGTAACCAAGAGGGTTACTCCTTATGTAAGAATGTTATGAATTGCTCATGTTACCTTTATGTCTTATGATTTATATGATTTATTCTAGATTTTATTAGTTATGTTATACTGCATATGTTTTATGGGTAAAGTATGATTTCATTCATATGTATATATGTACTCATGTTTCCTTTCCATACTTTTTATAACCCTTATTGAGATTTTTATGCTCATCCCAAGTTTTTGAAATGTTTTTCATAGGTCAAGGGAATGGTACATGATATGATGATAGTGTCAAAGAAGTGTCAATAACGAATCCATGTTTTATTTTAAATATGCTTTCGTTGATGGGAAAAATGAATACTATCTTTTAAGTAACCACTTTGTTTAAATGAGGAATGTAATGCATGTTTTATGATCTTATTCTTTAAAACTCTATACCTGAAACGATCCTCGACGTGTAATCTTGTAATAACTCAATATTAGGTTAGGATTATGACTGGGGACTTATAATACCTATCCAGACTACAATTATTGCACCTTCCCAAGTCCGTGTTCAACCAGATGTTTCTCAAAAGTTAATAACTACCATTGAGTCATTAAGATCTCAGTTAGAGACTATAGATGGGAAGCGTGTGCGCGTTCAACTAGAAAAGAGAGCTTACCCTGAATGGGTAGATTCAATCTCTCCCCCATCAAGTTTTGGGAACCTGTATTCCCTATTTTCAATAGATCAGGCGATCATGAACAACATTTGGTGAATTACGTGTCTTGTTGCGATCCTATGATGGAAACTCTAGAATAGTAAGAAACAGTGAAACTCAGATCATTCGTGCGAACCTTTCAAGGACCATATTTGTTTACTATACAAGCTTGCAATCCCTATCAATTACCAGATGGGAAGATCTCCGTCAAAAATTCCTTCTACAATTCAGCTCAACGTTTCTAAAGAAAACAGTTTTTTATCATACAAACTGTAAGAAAAGGGAGAATGAAAGGGTCTATGATTTTATTGCTCACTGGAAGGGATTTACAAATTCCTTAATCTTATCACTCCCTCAAGAATAATTGTTTCTAATCTGTGTGGAAAATTTTTATGATGAGTTTCTCTCAACACTGATCCCTGGGAAATACACAGGATGGTTTCGAGGCCTTACTTTAATCGCTAAACAAATTAAAGATTCTCTTATAAAGACTAAGGATAAAGCTCATGTAATTAAATCAGCTCCAGGAAGGAGAATGGGAAAAGCAAAGACTGTTATAGTTATCCTTAAACAAGAAATTGTTCCTGCTTCTATATCAAAACCTTCATCTTCTCGAAGGGCTCCCCCGCCTGAGTGCCAACAATAGAGGACGTTTCGTCAAGATGATCAAAGAGATAAAATACGAAAACAATTTGATGATCTAAAGAGAAAAGTTTATTCTTTCTGAAATGAACAAGTTCTTGGTTACTTCATTTCGTCCATGAAAAATAATTTGGTTCAATTTCCATGGACCAAAAGGAAAAATAAGGAAGGAGATGAAGACCGTCCCAACTATTTCCCCATTCATCAGATGTTGGGTCATACCATTCAGGAGTGTTTTGTTTTCACAGACCTCTTAAAAAGAATGTTAGACTTGGGACAAGTCAAATTGAAGGGTTCTTCACCTCAGGTTGCATGTGATACAGCTACAAATCCAGAGGAAGTAGACGAGTGGCAAGAAGTCAAAAGAAAAAATTTACAGAAATATGATGATTGGATGGTCAGAAAGACGATCAGCCGAACTCATGCTATTTTTCAAACACAATTGAAGAAAACGATTGTGCCTTCGACCATTAATGTCACAGAAAAACACTCTTCATTAGAGGGAAAATCTTAAAAGAAACGGCACAATTCCAAGAAATAGGAACAATTAGAAGAAGATGAGTATGTTTCAATGACTAAGCTGTCTTTGACTCTGGTATATTTCATGCAATCTACTTTGAAGCCACAAGAACCACCCCACCAAACGGTACAGCCTAAATTGGCTTGTCAGTTAGAGTCCTCATCAGATGAAGAGTTAATCTTTGGTTCTGCTAATATTATTCAATTAACAGATACTTATGCCAATCGCAATTTAGATTTCGTTGAGCATGAATTCCCTGTATCAAACAGAAGAATTAGAGGGTGTTCTAGGGGGCTGGGATACAAAGGAAGACGTGGATACACCATAATCCACTATTCCAGTTCTACCCCTGCTAGAACTATGTACACAGTAGAAACTCGTGGTAGAGACCTTCAGGAAGCTCAGCATGAACAAGAAAGTTATTCCACCAAAAAAAATTCGGTCATGGAACATTTATTTTGGATAATCGATTGGAGGTTCCACCTTCATCCTCTCAACAAGTAAATGGATCTAATCAGTCTAATCATCCAAAACCAGGAATATTGCCAACTCTTATCCCGATACATGATGCATCAAATTCCAAAGAATCAACTTCCAAGTAACCTGTTAAACCACATGTTCCTGTTGGGAAACATATACCTCTGGATCAAAAGTATGATTTATTGAAACACCTGGCCGAAGTACCGGCCAAGTTATCAAATCTCGATGCTTTGAATCTGTCAAAAGATCTTTGGGAGGAAGTCATCGTGGCTTTGTCAAGTCCTCCAGAGTTTGAAACTGTAATTGTTGCAGTTGAAGTCTACCATGTAGATAATAATCCTAAATAATTCCATGCAGTAATATCTTTTACTGATGAAGATGAAAATGATGTCGTGCATGGACATATTATACCTTTTTAATTATCTGGCAAGCTCAATGGCATAGACATCTGAAGAGCTTTCATTAATAATGGTTCAGGAGTCAACATCCTGCCCATTCGTACACATCGTCGATTGGGCCTCATGGAATCTGATTTATCTCCTTAAACTATGATGTTACAAGGATATGAAATAAATGAACAAGAACCACTGGGCGAGAATACACTCAGTACTCAGTTTTGAGATCTTGTATCAAATTCAAATTTCATGGTTGTTGATCAAGACTCAGCCTTCAACATCTTGCTTAGAAGACTCTGGCCACATCATCATGCAGTTATCCCTTCATCATACCAACAATGTCTCATGTATTGTTTCGATGGTCATGTTGGGACATTGTATGTTGATAAGGACCCATTCAAGACATATGAATCTCAATACATCGAGGTAGAATTCTATCAGATGAAGGGAAAGGAGGAATCCATGACAAGGGAGTTTACCAAAGTTGATGCTCTATATGGTTTGGAGAAGATTCTAGTAAATACATTTGCAAATGTGAGTACATATTATGTGTAAACTATCAGTCAAATTTACAAGAAAGACCCAAATCAAAATACTCTTATGGAAAGATTCATAATGTCAATTACGGAAATCGAGTCAGACAACATGGGAGAAATTGGTGAGCCACCAAGCAACAATGAATGCTCAAATGGTGATGTCTTAATTTCATTTGCTGAAATCCAGAAAGTCTATACTGCACCAACCCAGACAGAACAAGGTATAACAACGTCAGAAGTGAACAATGATGTCGATTCTCAATCCATATCTCCTCTTTATTACCCATGGTAGACCCTTCATCATAATTTGGGTCAGAAATGGAAGCCTCTTCTTCAAGATGTTCAAATTATAACATCTCCTTTATCATGGAGATTCTACTTCATCATCTACTTTGAAAGTAGAAATAGATTAAGTAACAAATGTTGAAGAAGAAGAGGAATATCTCAGATATGCTCCTCTAGAATTTGAAGAGAGTATCTCTACCACTATAGATGAACTCAGAGAAATCAATATGGGTACAAAGGCAGATCCATGCCTCACTTTAATCAGTGCGGCCATGACTCTTGAAGAACAAGAGATGTATATATCCTTTTTAAAGCAAAATCGAGACATATTTTCTTGGAACTATATAGAGATGCCCATGAATGATCCTGATGTTGTTACTCATCATTTGGGATTACCAGAATAACATTGACGATTCAAACAAGCTGTTAGAAGAACACACCCAACCTATGCTTCCAAAATTGAAGCTGACATGGATAAGCTTATCAAAGATAACATTGTCAGAGAAGTTCAATATCCCAAGTGGTTGGCTAATATTGTCCCAGTGAAAATGAAGTATGGAAAAATTAGAGTTATCATTGATCTCAGTGATTTTAATCGGCATTGTCCTATGGATGATTTTATAGTTCCGATTACAGAACATTTAATCGATGTAACAACTGGCTATGAAAAACTTTACTTTATGGATGGATATTCCGGATATATTCAAATCTGAATGTCTCCAAATATGAGGAATCTACAGCTTTCAAAGCCCCTCAGTTTGTGTTTTTCTATCGGGTAATACCCTTTGGCCTAAAGAATGCAGGTGCATCATATCAGCGTGCCATGCATCTTCTCTTCAAACCATTTTTAGGGATGTTTTTCGAATGTTATGTGGATGACTTGGTGGTTAGATCCAATCAACGTTGTAATCACATGGCTGATTTAGAAGTCATTTTCCGCAAGCTTCGACAACATAATTTGAAGATGAACCCCTTAAAATGTGCTTTTGGAGTAACCTCGAGGAAATTTCTCGGCATTGTTGTACACCATCGTGGTATCGAAGTCGATCATGAGAAGACCAAGTCAATACATGGTATGTCACCTCCTAAAAATTCGAAAGAATTGAGGGGACTTCAAGGAAACATAGACTATATTCTGCGTTTCATCGCCAATTTGGCAGGAAAATGTTTAACCTTCACTAAATTAATGATGAAGGGAGTCACTTACCAGTTGATTGAAGAATGTCAAGAAGCATATGATATTCTCAATAAATACCTATTGATTCCAATGGTACTTATGACACCAGTTAAAGGAAGGCCACTTATCCTCTATGTGATAGCTTTAGAGAGATCATTGGGTTCCTTTCTTGATCAGAAGAGTGATTTTGGGAATGAAAAAAAGCCTCTACTATCCCAGTCGGACAATGCTTTAAGCATAAACTAAATATTCAAGTATTGAGAAGTGTTTCCTAGCATTAAACGTTGCAGTTAAGAAGTTGAGGCACTACCTGCAACATCACAAGGTCCAATTGGTATCTCACAATAACCCGCTCAAATTCATCCTTAGTTGTCCAATGCTTGCAGGTCTTCTGGAAAGGTGGGAAGTTATCTTCCCGCAATTTGATATTCAATATGTGTTTCAAAAGTCAATAAAGGTCCATGCTCTGGCTGATTTCCTGGCTGAACACCTTTCAGAAGAAGATACATCTTCAGATATTGAACTCCTTGATGAGGAAGTATTCCTTATTCAAGAAAGTCCTCATGCATGGGAAATGTACATTGATGGTGCTTCCAGAAGTCCAATCGGGAGAAAAATGGAAAATCATAAATTCAACAAGGTTGGTTTAGGAATTGTGCTCATTTCCCCAGAAAAGGCATTTATACCTTATTCCTTCTCATTTTTGGGAGGGGGTACAAACAATGAAGAAGAATACCAAGCTCTCATCACAGGATTGGAGTTGGCGCTTCAAGCACAAGTGAATCACTTAAAGGTGAATGGTGATTCAGACTTGGTAATCAAACAAGTCAATGGGAATTATGAAATTAGAAAAGAAGAATTGATCCCTTTTTATGATTATGTCGAAGAGTTAATGGCATAATTTCCTACAGAATTGAGTTTTTCTTATGTCCCGCAATCACAAAATGCTCAATCTGATGCACTGGCTAATATAGCCACAGCTCTGGAAGATCCAAATCGGGACGAGAAAACCATCCATATTTCCCATCATCATACAATTTCACCTTATGATCAAATCAGAATAAAGGAAATCAATAAAATTACTCACATTTCTAAACCATATGGACATACTATAGGATGGATGACACCTATCAGGGAATACCTTCAAAATGGAACACCTCCACCTGATAGAGCCGGGAAAGAACAAATATGGCGATGTGTGGTCAATGTTACTCTTTTTGTTAGCCTGGATCACCTAGAGAAAATTCTTTACAAATGTAGTTTTGATGGATTTTTCATCAGATGCATTGACTGTGAAGAGACAATAGTTTTCATGAAATAAGTGCATGCAGGAGTGTGTGGTGCCCACAAGTCTGGACATAGACTGTCTGGTCAGATTTGATGTCTTTGATACATTTGGCCTTCAATGATACAAGATTGTGTTGATTTCATAAATAACTGTCATTCATGACACGTACATGCCAACTTCAATCATCAACCACCAAAGTTACTTAATAAAACTAAATACCCGTGGCCATTTGCCACATGGGGAATGGATGTGGTCGGACCATACCCTTTAGCTATAACCAAGCAGTTTAAGTATATTCTTACTGCTACTGACTTATTTTCAAATGGTCAGAGGCAATAACTCTCAAAGAAGTTAGTTCTAAATTTATTGTTATCTTCATCATGTCTAACATCATTACCATATTTAGTGTACCGTATACCATATTGATGAACAATGGCACCAACTTCTGTTCATCCGAGATGAAGAAGTTGTATCAAGAATACAACATCAAATCCAATCATTCATTTCGGTATCATGCAGCAGCCAATGGCCAGATAGAAGCCTTCAACAACACTCTATCAAATATACTGCAAAAGATGGTGGATAATGATAAGAGGTCATGTTTTGATAGACTCTTTCATGCTTAATGGGATTATTAGACCACCACTAGAACTATAACATGGTCAACTCCATATTCACTGGTATATAGAACAGAAGAAGTCTTGACTATTGAAGTTCAACTACCTTCGCTTAGAGTAGCCAATTGTGATCAATCATCTACAGATGAACAATCTCAAAATCGATTGGATGAATTTGAACGGTTATATGAGAAAGGATTGTGCACCCTGCACCACTGGGAAGTATATCATAATCGAATAGCACGAGATTACAACACAAAAGTTCATCTTCGTTCATTAGTTCAGGGAGAATTGGTTTCAGTTCTCAGAACTCCAATGATACCAGGAAAGAAACCACCCAATATTGAGCCAAAAGGGGAAGGACCATATTCAATACATAAGGCCTATTCCATTGGAGCTTATTCTTTAATCTCAATAGATGGAGAACTCATCACTACTCTAACCAATGATAGATTTCTAAAGAAGTATTTTGTATAAACACAAAATACACCATCCACAGTCCATGCATATGACCTTAAACTATTTGTGTGTCCCTTAAGTCCAGTACGACGTTAAACTGCACCATCCACAGTCCATACATATGACTTTAAACTATTTTCACTGACGTCCAACATGACACTAATCTATATCATCCATTTTTATGTCGAATGTGACGTTAAACTGTGAAAAATTTCTTAATACTTCCAACATGACGTTTAAATGTGTCTTCTTTTGTCCTTACTAAATTACATTAAACTGCACAGTCCTCTTTTTGTCCAACATGACATTAAACTGTATTTTCCCCATCATCTTATCTACATGACGCTAAACTGTATATAAATCCCTTAATACGTCCTACATGACGTTAAACTGTATTTTTGTCCCTACTACATGACACTAAACTATGCAGCACCAATAGTCGTAACTATAAAACATTAAACTGCATAGTCCCTTCATATGTCTTACAAGACATTAAACTATGCATCGTTAAGTTTATTGTTACCTATTGTTTCTCACATCGAGCATGACTCATGTGAGATTAGATAAAATTTCAACCATAACAACCTCTTTGGGCCGCTAACCATGCACAAGTCCGAACATCATTTTTTAAGGTCATTGTCCCCAAGAACAACTTGATCACAAATTCATTTTTTTTAATTGAACTACACGGACTATGATCCTTGCCTTCTAGGCTGGGTACGTAGGCAACCTCCCAAGGTTCATGCCTAGAACCAATCTCTTCACATCGGTTCACCTCCATCTCATATGATGTTTATTCGTAAAACTGCCCTTGAAATCAATATCTCTACATTGGTTCACCTTCGTCCTTGCTATAAGAAATTAAACTATACAACATTTTTTTCCTGTATGACAATAAACTACAATATTCTTTGATACCCTCACCCGAGAGGGAATCATTATTTATATTGATTTTCAATCATGTTAAATACCAAAATAAATTATGTGTATACATGGTAATACCTAAACCTTTTATCTTGGGTTAATGCATCATTGCACTAAAGTCTCCTTTCACCCTTCACATGTACGAACCAAATTTGTACAGAGGGTATTTCTAGAACTATGTGGGCATGATTTCCATCCTTATGGGATACGTAGGAATCTTCGAGTGACCCTTGAATCCATCCCCAAGTCTTTTGGGCCTAACCCCAAATTCCACTTTCAGACCCTTGGCTGAAAAGTCCAAACGAAAACACACACTATGTATTTCTTATAATGGTCCGAACTCGAGGACCCTAAACTAAGATCTCCAATCCTTTTGTCCTGCAGGACATTAAACTGTTGTTCAAGAACTATGTATTTCTTGATTCCCATCTTTATGGGATATGTAGTGAATTCCAACATTTCAATTCAGGACCCAGACAAAACGTGATTATGGTTAGAATTGATTCATGTATCTTTACATACATTGAAAAATAACCATTTAATATGTTTCATAATCCTAACCTTAAATATTTTCATATATTCATAACCCTTTTTCCTGAATTCTAATCAAAAAATTTCCAAATTATGAGAATTCTTTTGCCTGACCATGCTGCACGTGCCCTTAGGCGGCCTTGCATAAACAGTTTACATAATAGACCAATTAGACAAAAGATGCTATTATTTGACTATGCATCCAATTCCAATAGGAGGCCCTTCATAATTCAACCCCCTAAGGGGTTTGTTAAATAATGTTAATTTCATTTGTAGAAAGAAAACCTTTTTTTGTTCATAGTTATCTTAATGACGATATGTAGGGATCCTCAAAAATATCCATTATATACATATTTACCTCATACTCTTTTTCATAATCTGAAAATATTCAAGTCTAAGGTTTATATTTTCTCTTAACTATGTTTGGGTAAGACCTTCGTAGGAGTGACATTCATCAATTTCATAAACAATCTTGTTTGGAAATATCTTCTCCATATTCAAGTACCTCTCTTCATATATAAAACTCTATGATTTGGAAAATATGAATATCCATAAACATTCACTGGATTTTTAGCAGTAGAAAAGTAAATTTCTGAGAGTTCTTTTTCCTGAATATACAGTACGTGCCCTTAGGCGGCTTGCATAAACAGTCTATATAACAGACTTGTCAGTCAAAAGATATTCTTATTATACTATGCAAGAAATTCCCTTAGGCGGCCCTGCATAATTCAACCCCCCAATGGGTTTTTTATATAATGGTAACTTCATTCATGGGAACTACTTCTATTAATGCCTTTTAGCCCTTTTCATATCATTCCTCAGATTCAAATTTTCTTAAGTTGTAGTTTACATATTTTCCATCATACCTGAGTGTGGTAATTTTTTTTCAAACAAATAATCAAGGAATTGAGTCAATTTATAATCCATTCGGTAAAAGCTATTTCGACCTTAAACATTAGCCTTTTTATGTCCTACATGCATGTCTTTAAACTGGCCACAAAAGACAAGGGAACTCTGAATAAAAGTCAAGTTCCAGCTCACTAAACATACATTTTGTATGATTTATGTAATATTGAGAAATTAAAAGATTAAATGTTTGTCTGGTTATTTATATATAATCCTAGAATAAAAATAAAACTATGCTTACTAGGCCAATTAGCATAGGTAAAATCTAAAGAAGGTAGTAAGAGAATACGTGAACAAGTTATTGAAGATGAAAGCATTCTTTCCATTTGATGCACAAGAATTAGAAGGACATCCACAAACTGGAGTCTCGTCTATTTTATAATAAATTACAAGAGGTTGTCAACATAAGTCTTCACTTGATGAACAGAATCCCAGGCTTCATCAACAGCTACTTGAAACTCATGCACCCAACCAACTTCACTCTTTTCAGCCTGATGGAGTGCTCTCTTGGCATCCGCGATGGCCTTCATACCATTATTTTGATCTCCATCCAATGAATTACTGAGTTGGTCAGGTTCCCCAGTAACAACATGTATCTGTTGCTGGAGGTGCATCTACTGGATGACTTTATCTTTCATTTTATGCTTTTTCTCCTTCATTTTGGCAGCATAGTCTGCCTCGGCTCAGGATTCCGCAGCCTCATATTCATTGATGTTGGCTGACAGCTTCACCCATGTTAGATATTTAGGACACTTTTGCTCTTATTCCCTTATTAAAATGACCTGTTTCACTACGGCATTGATATTTTCATATCCAAAAATTCCAAGTCCTAGTATGATGAATAAGGATGACAATCGAGAAATATTTGATGGAATCCCATCAAGAGGCACTTCAGATATGATTTTCCATATATTGTTCCATGCCTTGGGTCGTAAAAATTTTAGCACCTTAAGCACCTCCGGGTCTGATTCGACATTATCATCTTAGGGGGGCATGTAATCTGGGATTAATGCATTTAAGGAAGTGACCTCTTCTGCTCCTTCCCCCCTGACCCTGATGGCTTCGCCTTCTACTTTTGATTGGGTGGATGTTGAGATTTCACATCTAGATCTAGCCATTGAAGCTGATAGACCTATATGGTTAATTAAAAGTATGGTTAGTTTCATATAACAGAGAAATGTTGGTTGTTTATCTTAAAAAATCAGTATATTCATTACCTAACAGTAGATCAATAGCATTAGAAGACTCCTCCCCATCTTTCCCAGTTTCAACAGGATCTTCAAGATGGGTCTCATGAGGGTTTACTGGGTTTAGCTCCACTTGAGCTAATGGTTCTGCAATGGGAGGGTTGACATCAATGTCCAGAACCTCTTCAGGCATTGGCAGTTCAGCAGCTTCTTGGATTGAACTGCATATTATTTTCAATCATGATTATAAGTGTAAATTATAAGAAACATTTATCGGATGAAGGATAAAACTCATTCCCAAGATCTTATAAATCACATGATAACATAGAATGATCAAAAAATTCTTCTAAATACATGCCAAGATTCATCATTTCATCCAATTATATTTCAGAATCAAGGTTAGTCTTACCAGTTAGAGCATTTTATGTGCCTTCTTGGCGACCCTCAATCTACGGACCCTAAACCTGGACGGCTTCTTCAGGAATGATAGTAGATTCATTTTCCATGGCCGACAATGATTCTGGTGCAGGTGTTATACCTAAAATATCACAGAATGGAAGTTATTGGATGTTTTCATTCAACATTTAATGAATCATTGTATGATGCATTATGAAATTACCAGAATCAGGTTCTTCTCTACTTCTAGCAGCAGCAGGAGCAGTAGTGCGAATAGATGTTGGCTCTTTTTCAGAAGCAGCCAAGCCATCCTGAATTGAAGTTTATTCCACAACACCCTCTGTGGTCCCCAAAGGAGGATCAATCCTCTCCCTTAGAAGTGAAAATGAATAAGCCACTGAAATCCCTAGGAAATTGATCAATCTTTCTCATGGATTAAGACTCATGATTACCCGAGGGACTTACCACTACTAATGAAGCGTTTAGTTGTCAACTTCTTCCTTTGATTCCTTTGTCTCTTTGGATTTTTGGGAGTGTTGGCAGTCTCCCTTATTGTAAATTGAATCGGCAAATGGAAGGCCATGTCCAACTCCCCATTCATGGCCTGATGGCCTGTAGATACCTCGCCCGGCTGACGAGGAGATTCAGCAGCAGTCCCGATGGCAGTACCACTAGGGCTATACTGTGGTGAAGGAAATTCCATGGTTCCATTACATTCAAGATGTAGGATAAAGAAATTAATTTCCTTGATTAACAATGCTTTGACTGAAATCGAGTTTCAAATTAAGTAAGGAAAAAAACATTCATCTTCAGGAGCTATGTACTCATGCCACTCCTCATCAATGGTGCCATGATCCATCTTTTCCTTCACCCGCTTGGTGATAGGGATAGAATCATTGGTGGCATGTATATTGGTCCTCAACTCTTTGAAATATGATCTTACTTCATCAGGGTTATCCTTGAAATGAATATTTGCAGGAGCCTGAAGAGTCCTTATTTTAGGAAGATTTAACCCTTCACATAGCTCCGGCCAGATAGTTTCAGTATCGCAGTATACATCCTGCCATGTCTGCATGGCTTCTAGTTGTAGATATGAAGGTGTACTAGAAGGATGAGAAGAGGGTCCTAAAACCATGGATATTAATTTCTTTCTAGCTCTTGCAACAACAAAAAATTAAAACTAGTTACTCTATAGAGTTACTTGCAATTAAATTTCCTCAATAAAGTAACTCACCAAGAGTTAATGGAGTAGCTCCCTTGATTCTGACAGGAGGATTATATACGGAATGTGGCTGCTTTGACACATGTTGTATTTCTTGAGAATCTGATGAATTAGCCTTTGTTGAAGAACTCGGTGAACCAGCTTCAGGAGTGGAAGAATCATCTGCCACCTGAATTGTTTCTTTCTCAATGGTTCTCTTCTTCTTCACCACCCGATAAACAGGTTTATTCAATATTGCCTCATGATAAGATGCTATCTAGTTTTCAGCATACCATATGGTCAAATTGCTTACCACATCAGCATCTAGTAAGTCAAAAAAAAACTGCCTCAGTCCTTTCTATAGCCATTAGCAACCATAGTTGTCGGGCAACCATTGGATGCTGCTCTGACCTGACGTGAACTAGAGGAGATACAACAGTTCTTTGCAAACAATTGAATTGGATTGCAAATCGATATGGAGCATAGGCCTCACATATAATTTACCCATCAATTCTAGTGGCCAGTACACCATCTCTGCAGGCCAGCATGTAAGATCTTTGTTCCAAGCTGGCTGATCCATCGTAAACAAATTGCTCTGTCGGTGTATTTCCATAGGGAATGAAGTGGAATTACTTATGCATACCCAGCCTTGGCCTAATATCATAGGCATTGAGGAAAAAAGGACAAACTCTAGAGAATTCCTAAACAGATGGCCTGAATGAACTTCCAAGAATCTGTATTCCATTCAAAACAGCATATTTCTGGAAGTGAGTGGCGATCCATCCCCATAAAACATTGAATGGTTCCACTAATCTCAAAGGAGACTTACCCATATAGACATGTTGTAAGCTCATATGAATCATTTCCAAAACTGGTGTATCCAACCCCACCATCATCCGCTCAGCCAACTTGGCTACAATAAAAAAGGTCCATGGCCGGACGCCCCCTTCAAATCTTTGACTGGAAAAAGATAGACACTGAGCCATAAGGCTAAAAAGCCTGCCAAACCGGTCTTCTCCAGGACTTTATGATTCAATTCATACCCCCATTTCTCAAACTCTCCTTCTTACAGAGTCATCCATAATGTGCCAAGAGCACCTCTCTTATCTGCTCTAGGGTAGCTAGTAGGATGAGTACAGGTGGGACCCTTTTTCCACTTCTTTTTGAAAAACACATCCATTCATTAAATTGGATGAATATACCTTCTTTAATGAGTCTTTGAAGTATTTTATATTTTGATCATATGATAAATATTCAATAACTCTCGATCCAAATCCGAAGTCTTCTCCGGATCATTCAAGGTTTCCCTTGGAGTGATGAATTCATCATACATTTCCCACAAAATTGGAACCCCTGAGATCTTTTAGACATACACAAAATAATTCCTACTTCTCCATGGGTCAGATGAAATTAATTAGTTTCTGAGCTCTACCGGATAAGAAACTCCGGTGAAAAATTATCATTTCTATAAACATACGTCTGCCCAGCCTAGTCGGCTTCAGAAAATGCACCTCCCTTAAGATCCTTGATAAAATATTCCCAATGTTTTCACATCCAATAAGCCCACATCTAATTTTGATTCACCCCTCCTCCAGAGAAAAATTTCTATTTCTCCTTCTAGCCTTTGGATTGATCCATCTAAGAATTTTGAATGATTGACGTATAACAATGTGGTTGCAGCTCAGGTTTGTGAGGTTTCAGATCTAGTGAACATGAGCTATGATGCATTATATATGCTTTCTTTACTGTTTTAGCATTAGAAAATGATCCTGTGATTGAGAAATTTGCAGAATAAAAGTTGTTATATGACTGAAACCAGGAATGCGGGGGATAGTTCTTTGCTTCTAGAATATTGACATCTTGCAGATGACCATGGCCATACAGAGGTAGATAGATACTATGCGGGAAATTAATATTATGCTTCATCAAGTACTTATCTAATTCTAGGAGAGTACATTCGCAGGTGGAATAGTAATCATGGCCAACGATGTCTATCATATCATCAATTCATTTTCTTTCTAGTTCATCAGTCGTTCCGATTCTCTTGGGAGCCATTGGATATGCACAAAATTTGAATAAATAACTCATAAAGTAAGTTAATTTTTCATAAAATTTTTGAAGGAATTTGAAATAATTGGCTATGTAATTTAGGCGTGCAAGTCCCATAGTTGGAGTGCACAACTCCTTCGGTCGTGCAATTATTGGGCACGCAGGTATCACCGCGCAAGTCCAAATACCTTAATAGAAGTGTGACACAAGTAACAAGAAGCACGGATGAGCGAAAGCTAGGAGTCCACTTGCGCACCGAGAGCAAAAAAAATCAAGAGCCAGGTGCATTGCACAAAGTGATTCCATCTATTTATAGACGAGGTCGTACCCCTGCGTGAATGACCTTGCACGCCGGACCTTGCACGCCCAAAGCCCATTTGTGCGCCATACACTGTGCACCCTAATTTCATTCCGTTTCTCATCTTCCTCAGAGTCAAATCCTCATTCCTTTTTGGATCCAACTCTAAGGGGGGAGTTTTTTTGATGCTCCTTTCTTCATAGAATCTAAACAAAATGAAAAGGGAAAGTCCTCAAACAGAGAATATTTATCCTTTGAATAAAGATCAAAAAAAGAGAAAGTAATTAACAAGGAGAACATTTCCCATAGTTCATGCAAGTTCCAGCATGGTCGGGAAAGTATAATTGCATGCCACCCAAATGGTCATGTAGGTATCTTGCGCGCTGTCTCTGAAAATCTCCCAGGGTCCTCTCCAGCCTATAAATACCCCCAGTGGGCCCCCCATTTAAAAAGAAGATTTTTTCCAGAATTCAGATACACAGCTCTGAACACCCATGTCTCTTCTTCAAGTCTTCCGAACACTTCTAGGGTAGTTATTTTCCTAGAATGGAATGTCTAAACAAGAGTAATAAGGTCAAAGTGTTAAAAATTCACTAACACTTGTGCGCCTAAGTGATTTACCCTTAAGGGGAAATGGACACACTTGCGCGTCTCCTTACCTACTCATTGAAACTTGCGGGCCAATCATTTGGAAGTACATCGTGATAATTCTAAAGGCTTTGGTCAAAGATCTCCTATGTATTACACTAATAGTTAATCATCACCCTTTCATATAAGTGTCGCGCAAGTATACTTTCACGAACAAGACTTGCGCACCCATACAGTACATACGTGACCCCCCAGGACTTGTGCGCCCCTAAATTTTTGGGTGCCATACCTATCCATTTCACCTCTCTTATGCCATTCCACCTCTCTTATTCAATATTCAGTATTCAAGACACTCTTCAAAGCCATTTTTGGCATGTTTTCTTGATTTAATTCCTTATCCAAAAGGAATTCCATGGATCATATCTCAAGACCTGGTTATTTACACATCATTATGTCACTAAAATTAGAGATTTAATTCATTCAACCTCATCCTTTAAGATGAGGGAACCCTATTCATCGGCATCCTCCTTAGGAGTAATCCCCAAGTACTCATTAATTTGGGAATCCACCTTAGGATTAATCCCCAAGTCCCCATTAATTTGGCCATCCCCTTTAGGAGTAATCCCCAGTCATAATTTCCCTTAAACTGGGCCTCCTTTTTAGGAGTAAGCCCCAAGTCTCCTAATCCGGGCATCCTCCTTAGGAGAAATCCCCAGTATTAAAGTTCCCAAATATAGGCATCCTCCTCAAGAGAAATCCTCATACATAATTCTCTTATCCTGGTCTTCCTTTTCAGGAGTAATCCCTAGTCTCAAATATGGGCATCCTCTTTAAGAGTAAGCCCCAAGTCCCTTAATTTTTCAAGTCCTTTAACCTGGGAATCCTCCTTAAGAGTAAGCCCCAGACATAAATCTCTCTTAATTAGTCTTAATTTACTTTTGATTTGTACTTCCTTATCAGGAGTAAAACCCAATCATAAGTTTCCTCCTAACATGGGAATCATCCTTAAGAGTAAGCCCCAAGATTAGAGTATCCAAATCTCCGTAAAGAACATATACCTTTATTGAACTTGGTCTAGGATTTCCTCCCTGATGTATATCATAATCATCATTTGTTTTGGAAGTCATACATACATATGCCCCATATCATTTCTTATGATTAAATCTTTCATGGCACAATTGTCTGGTTTTACCAATACATCTTGTTTCTCACACCGAACATGACTCACGTGAGCTTAGAGTGTAAAAGTAATTATGACATCTTTTATTTTATCCATCAATAATAAACATCATACTCCCTTACTCAAACTACGTGGGTTCTGATTCATTTTCCAAAACAAAGGATACTTAGGTAGCCTATCTGTAGGTATGATCCCATCTCTGAAATAATAAATGTCCTTCTGAATGAAAAGAAACTTCAAGTGCCCCACTGAGTGGATTTAAAACCAGTATGGTCTTCATAATGACCAAGAGACTTTTATGTATTAAAGGATAACATTGACTAAGAATCTTTAACAAATACAGATGATTCTCTATCGATGAAGAACCTCAAAAATATGTAAAAGCTTCTCTAAATTTTATACATATCAATCATTTATTTTCAGATCTAATGGAAACCTCATTTTATACTTCGTAATGTAATAAGAATTCATGAAGTAACTTAAATCTATAAAGAGAGTCATGGAGTAGACAATAATTCCCCTCAAAAGGTGTGATAAGTCTGTCCTCCCATCCTCTCGACCAATGCAAATTCCTAAGCCTCATCAGTCCACAACTAATGAGCACCTACATTTGGGAATTAGGTTCAAATGGATATGAAATCATCGGATGCTTCGAGTTATACAAACAAACCCGTTAGAAACCGCTTGGAATGTTTGAATCTTAAATCAATGAGATCATCCCCAATTTGGGAAGAAACACACTTTTACTATGATTAGTTATGATTCAATATGCTTTAAGTTAGAAACTCATATTGTAAACATTGGTTATGTTTCAATTTCCGAATCCATATTTCCGGAACCAGTTTTTCGGAATCACTTTCCAGATTTAAGAAACTGCATAGAACTAGAAGTTTCTAACTTCATACTTTGTCCCAATCATCTATTAGTGTTAGAGGTGTTATAAATTTTCTAATGTTAAACATTGTTAAACTTAAATATTTTCATTTTTTAAGGAAATATTTTTATAGTATACAATTAACCCCCCCCCCCTCTTGTATATTGAGCATCTATATCATTATTTCGATCCTACAATTGGTATCAGACAATGTTTCTGAAATACTTATACTCACATATAAGTTTCCATTGCTCATTTTTTTCACTATTCTATATTTTCCTTTCTTAGGAATATTTTTTCTTGAATATGAACATTTTTTTATTAATAAGTTTTTCTTTAGAAAAACATTCTTAAAGATGGAAGGTTTAAATGTTGGCTCCATAGACAACCTAAATCCTACATGACCACCAATTGTTTTTGGCAATAATTATGAGTATTAGAGAGATCGAATGAAGACTTTCATTATCAATATTGTGGTAGATAACTTTGTTATGATTATAGTAAGTTATAAAATTCTTGATAAGGAAGTAAGTGCTTTCACAAACCAAGAGAAGCATGATTATTAATTAAACTATAAGGTAAAAAATACTCTAATATGTTCATTGACTAGGAACATATATAGGAAAACTTCTTCATGTGAAACAGCTAACTGTATATGGAAGAAACATGAAGTTAATAATATTGGTACATCTAATTTGATTGAGACTAGAAGATCTATGATGAGAGATGAGTATCATGGTTTAAATTTTCCTTATGGTGAACCATTTTGCAAAGTTCAACAGAGTTTTATGATAATTGTGAATAGTCTACAATCTATGGGAGAGAAAGGTCTGGATGATGAAGCTCTTTTGTATAAGATTATTGATATTATTCCCAATGAGTGGGAATCAAAGAGAAAAGCTTTTGATGAGAACAAGAAGGTTACTAAAATTTCCATAGATGATCTATTTGAAACTCTTCTTCAACATGAAACAAGAATGAAGAGAGATGTTGACAACATAAAGAAGAATAATGGAAATGGTACTATTGCTTTTACTAAAACATCAAATCATATGAAGGCTAATACTATCGAGACAGTAACTAGATCAAAATCTAAGAAGGTTATTATCCAATCTGAATCTAGTGATAGTGAAGTCTCAGAGAATGAGTAAGCAAATCTTTCTCCAAGGATGAACAAGATAGTTAGTCAGAGCAATTTCCAATCCAAGTATAAGAAAATGGAATGAAAAATATGAATGATAGAGAAGTGACTTGTTATAAATGCATGAGAGCTGGACATATTAGACCAGAATGTACTTTTCTAAAATAGAAAGAAAGAAAAGAGAGGAATTCTGAAAGGAATAGGAATAAGTATTATGAAGCTAATGATAAGAATGTTTTAAAAGCTAATGATACTTGCAGTGCCATTGGTGGTGACTCCTCAGATGAATATTCAAATTATGAATCATCAGGGTAGAATAATATTAGTTTTATAGCTAGACTACCTATTAACAATCTTTGTTTTATGGCTAAGGTATATAATGCTGAATCATTGACAAATGTTTCCTTAAATTCTTATGATAGTAAATATTATAACTCATCAGATGAAGAATCCTCTTCTGATGAATAACATACATTACTTACCTATGAAGAAGTTTCTAGGTTTGATGAACTTATTGAGAGTGAAAATTCTAAACTCAATAAAAAACATGATATGGAAAACTCTAGAAAAAAAATTCTTACTAAAAAAATATCAGTTCATTCTAAAGATATTGATAAGAAAAATTATGTTTTTATAAGTGTTTCAAAAAAACCTTATGGAAGTAAATTCTGAGAAGAATAAACTTTCTAAAGATCTAGATAATTTAATTTCTATGAAATGTTTTTTTGAGCCTAGATTCAGTACCAAATCTAGTTATTTTTAAGATTAAAACTTGGTTATAAAACTCATGTCTGAAATTTTTTCCTTAAAGAAGTGTTCATCAAAATTTACTCATGGTAAAGATAATTTTGCTAAGATGCATTCACAAATACACCCTTTAAGAAAAAATCCAGATTTGGTTATACCCATGAAAAACCAACGTTTAGTAAAAAATACTTTGTTCCTCAAAGTTCCCCATTTTGTAGTAAGTGTTAATGTGGTGGACACTGGGAAATTTTTTTTTCTTTAAACAAAACCCAATCTCTAGGATTTCATAAGGCTTACTTTTTTATGAAGCTATGGGTACCCAAATTTTTCTATCTAGAAATCCAGGATCCAAATATGATTGGATTCCAAAAGTATAACTCTTATCTTGTTTTTATGAAGGTAAAGGAAGTACCAAAAACATTACATGGTACATGGATAGTGGATGATCCAGATATATGGCTGGTAACAAAAGCTATTTTAAAAGATTATCAAGATGAAAGGAGGAAAAGTAACATTTAGAGATAATGATCAGGGATATATTGTAGGTAAAGGAAATATTGTTCATCTTAGTCAAACATTGATTTCAAATGTTTTGTTTGTTAAGGGTCTTAAGAACAACCTCATTAGAATAATTAAATCACGTGATGAAGGATACCTTGTGAATTTTAGGAATTATAAGTTCTTATTACACAATTCCAAGGAAGAGTTTATTCTTTTTGCACATAGGCAAGAAAATGTTTATACATTAAATATAGAAAACCATAGGAGCCAAGAATTACCATGCCTTAGTGCAATGGAAAATCATTCTTGGTTATGGCATAGAATACTAGGTCACTCTAACCTTACGAACTTATGTAAACTCTCTAAGAAGAAACTCGTTAAGGATCTACCGGAGCTCAGATTCGATTCTTCTAATTTTTTTTGATCCTTGTCAATATGGAATAAAAAATAAATCTAGTTATAACTCAATTAGTGAAGTCTCAACAACTAATGCATTATAGTTAGTGCAAATGGATCTTTTTGGTCCAATAAAAACTGGAAGCATTGGAGGAAAATACTATGGGTTTGTTCTATTTGATTGCTACACTACATTTACGTGGGTCTATTTTCTAGAAAATAAATCTGATGCTTTTTATTATTTCAAAAGTTTTTGAGACGAAGTAAAAAATGAGAAATATCTTCCATTAAAAAAATTCATAGCGATCATGGATGAGAATTTCAAAATTCTGATTTTGAAACTTTTTGTAGTAGAAAAGGTATTACTGAAAACATCCCAGCACATAGAACTCCTCAACAAAATGGTGTAGTTTAAAGAAGAAATAGAATTTTTCAAGAGATAACTAGAACCATGTTGAGTGAATATTCTATAGCTAGACATTTCTGGGAAGAAGCTATAAGTACTTCTTGTTATATTATAAATCGAGTTTTGATTATAACTTTTCTTAATAAAACTCTTTATGAGTTATGGAATGGTAGAAAACCAAGACTTTCCCACTTCATGGTTTTTGGTAGCAAGTTATTCATCCTGAATACTAAAGATAATCTACAAAAAATTTCACCAATATCTAATGATGGAATTTTCTTAGGCTACTCCACAACTTCTAAGGCTTATAGAGTTTTCAATAAAAACACTTGTACTGTTGAGGAAACAGTGCATGTAAAATTTCATGAAACTGAGCCTTTTGTTTTTAAACCATTGAAACCTACATCCTCATATGTGTTTTCAAAAACTGATTATCATCCTTTGATAGAAGATCCTTCTGATAAGGAAAATGTTCATGAAGATACTTCTAAAACATTTACCCCAGAATACTTTCTACCCTATCTTAATGAACATGTTTTACAAAACCCAAACCAATAGTTTCATAAGAATCATCCCAGTGATGGTATCATTGGTGATGTAAATCAACCATTAAGGACTATAAGTTCCTTGAAAAATGAAGTAGACCATCTAGAATTACTTTCCCAATTGGAACTAAAAAGCATTGATGAAACTTTTTGTGATGATGATTGGATTAAAGCCATGCAAGATGAACTAAATGAATTCAAAAGGAATAATGTCTTGACCTTGGTCAAAATACCTAAGGAAACTTCTGTTATTGGAGTCAAGTGGGTCTTTAGAAATAATTGTTATGAAAATGGAGTCATAGATAGAAATAAAGCTAGACTAGTTGATAACGTCTATAATCACCAAGAGGGAATAGACTATGAAAAAACCTATGCTCCAGTAGCTAGACTTGAATCTATTCGTATCTTACTTGCCTTTGTAGAATTCTTAAATTTTAAAAATTTTCAAATGGATGTGAAATGTGATTTCCCCAATGGTTATGTTCAAGAGGATGTTTTTGTTGAACATCGTCCTTCTTTGAAGATACAAAACATCCTGATCATGTTTTTATACTTACCAAAGCATTGTATGGCCTTAAAAAAGCCTCACCAGCCTGGTATGATAGACTTACAAGATTTTTGATTCAAAATAACTATGTAAATAGAAATGCAGATCCAACCCTTTTTATATTGAAAGATAAGAAAAATGTTTTGATTGTTCGAATTTATGTGGATAACATTATATTTGGTTCGACTCATCAATCATTAACCGATTCCATTATAAATCTAATTAAATCTGAGTTTGAAATGAGTATGATGGGTGAGTTAACATTTTTCCTTGGTTTTAAAATTTCTCAAAAACCAGAAGGAACCTATATATCCCAACATTAGTATATTAAATATATTCTTAAAAATTATGGATAAGACATCACTAAGAGTACAAGTACTTCCACCGGTACATCAAACTCTTTAGATCTTGATGAAGCTAGGAAACCAGTAGATTAAACATATTTTAGAGGTATGATAGGAAGTCTACTATACTTGACAGCTAGTCGACCAGACTTATTGTTCTCAGTATGCTTATGGGAAAGATATCAACCCAATCATAAGGAATCTCACTTAAAGGAAGTGAAAAATAATTTTTCTCTATTTAAAGGGAACCATGGATCTAGGATTATTCTACAATTCCAGAAATGATTTTATCATAAAAATATTTTCAGATTCTCACTTTGGTGATTGTAGAATGGATAGAAAGAGTACATCTAGATCTTGTCATTTCTTAGTATATTCATTATTTTCTTGGTCATGCAAGAAGCAACATTCTGCAGCACTCTCCACTACTGAAGCTGAATATGTAGCAGCTTGAGGTTGTTGTGCTCAAGTGTTATGGATGCAACACACACTCACATACTATGACTTGAGTTTTACAAAGACTCAAATTTTGTGTGATAACACAAGTGCCATTGACCTTAGTAAAAACCCGACACATCACTCTCATTAAAGAAAATAGATATTAGGAATCACTTTCTTAGGGATCACACACTTAAAGGAGATATTATTCTTCAGTTTATCGGAACTCAAGATCAACTTGCTAATATTTTCACAAAATCATTACCCCCCGATAGATTTGAATATATTAAACCGATGTTAGGAATGATAACCATAAGGTAATAATTCTTCATTAACTTCATGTTGAAAAATTCGCTTTACAGTAATATACTCCTTCTCATAGGGGGAGTACATTTTCATGTTAGTTTAATCAAATTATTTGTTGTTAGTTTTCTTTTCAAAATTATGAAACTAAAATTTTTCTTAATATGATTTTTAAAAATTTTGGAATGGAAATTCTAGAAATGGAAATATTATGTATGGAAATTTCATAATGGAAATTCTCAAAAAGAATATTCTCAAAATAGAAATTTCAGAAACTGAAATCTTCGTAAAGAAAATTTCCGAAACAGAAATTTTCGTAAAAAAAATTTCTGGAATAGAAATTCTCATAATGGATTTTCTGTAATGAGAGTTTTTGCATTGGATTTTCTGTAATGAGAATTTGCGCAATTGATTTTCCGTAATGAGAATTTTCGTAATGATCTTTTGTAATGAGGATTTTTCTTAATGAGTTTTTTTTTTAAAAAAATTTGCCCCAAGAAGATTATTACCAATTACGAACAATCTTTCTAGACAATCTGAAAGGTATAATTTCCTTACATTTATTTTTGTAGTCATATTTTTCTTGATGGTATTTTCCTATGAGTTTTAAAATTATCCAGATTCTAGTTTTCCTTAAATCAGAATGTTTTTCTTAAAACATCAAAAGATCAGAGTCAAGTTTTCCTTCTGGGAATGTTCTCAACCGTCAAATCAGATCAAAAGTATTTTCAACCATTAGATGGATTTTGGAAGACCAATGGTCACATTCAACGCCTATAAAAAGGGGACCCTACGAGTCAAACCACATCGATTTTTCAAAACTTTCATGTCTTGAAGCCTTGACTCTCTTCTTATGGACCGTTCCGATCTTTGTTAAAGCCATTCCGTATCTTCCAGAACTCTCCACTCCGAATATTTGTTGAAGCTACATCTCAAGACATGTCTACCTCAATGCCAATCTCAAAATGCGTAGTCTTCAGGGAAAGGATAGTGCATCCAGATTTCTATAAGTTTGATTCTCTTATATCTAAGAATATCATATTGAATGGTTGGGAAGACGTTTTCTTGTCTAAGTCAGAGAAACAGGATCCAGTTTATACAAATTTACTTATTGAATTCTACGAGTCTGTTTCCTTATAGCAGGAAGATAGAAGGGCTTATTTTCATTCAAGTCTTATGGTAAGACATACAAATTATCCTACACAAATGTTGTAAGCTTGGTGGGTTTATCATACTAAGGGGAAGCTGAATTTTTCTCACATAATCTGCCATATGAGCAATGATGTTTCAACAAGTTTATGCATTGAAATGTCTTGGACATAAAGATACCAAGACTGCTATGATTTCTCATCTCACTATGAATAATTGAATTCTACAGTTGTGGGTACAAGTTTTTCTCGTACCAAGAAGGGGTGACAAGGATAATCTATAGAAGAGTGACTTTTACTTTTTATATTTCCTGGTAAATCTAAGGAAGATAAATTTGATGAGTCATGTTTTGATTAAATTCAAGAATATAAAAAAAGGTAACTTGAAATTTCAAATCATTATGTACCCTGCCTTACTATCAAAGAAGATAGTTCGGTGCTTAGATTTTTTCAAGGTTTCTTGTAAGTCTAAAGTTCAGAATTGTAAGCTTATGCTCGTCCATGATGATACATTGAAAAGGATGAAGATGGGTTTTTCTGCTGAATCCAGAGAATTCTACCCTTTACCAGAGGGAGAGGCTAAAGCCATTTTGGAAAATGTAGAGAAGGCTGAAACAGTGAAGAAAGATTCTATGAAAAGGAATCTTAAGGAAGTGGTTGTGGAAGAAAATACTCCCAAATCTAAGGAAACTCAATCTGCACCTCCCAAGCTAGAAAACAAAAAACATATATAGATGAAGTGGCATCCAAGTGGTGGGAAGACAAAGATAAGAGAAAAGAAGGAGATCCACAGTTCGGATTGGACCCGACTGAGCCTGCGGCCTTAAGGGAAAAAGTTGCGGATGTGTTAGAAAAAGACGAAAAAGGGAAAAAGATAAAGAAAAAGGTGTCTGAAGCTGAGCTTGTACAATCTCTGTTAAGAGATACTGATATTGCCTTTGATAAGATTTCTATTCTGGAAACCTTTGATGTCCAACCATCTTTACCAGAGACTCCAGCAAAGAACAATATCACTCTGGAAAAATCCATAGGTAAAGAGGTATTTGAAGAAGTAGAAAAAGAAGCTATTGAAAAAGAAGAGGAAGCAGTTGTTCAAGAAGAAGAAGAAGAAGAAGAAGGATGAGTTGATGATCTTGATGATTTGATCAAACAAGTAGAAGAGTATAATGAAAATGATGAATCCACAAAATTACCCACTCTAGGAAAAGAAGATGAGAAAGAAAGTAGGAGGGATAAAGATAATCAAGAAAAAGAGAAGTAAAATGTTTTATCTGAAGAGGAAGAATCTTATGAGAATAATTTCCTTGAAGAAGGGGCAAAAGGAGAAACCAAATAAAGACCTGATTTTTCAATTTTCATAAAGTGTGGAAGAATCTCCAGATGATAAACCAATTATGAAAGATGACAAGGGGAAGCATATTCTGATGGATACACCAATAAAATATGTTATCAGTAATAAATAGGTTGGTGGTTCTTCTATAAGGAAGTTAGTGCAGAATTAAGAAGAACAATCTCCATGAAAGTTATCAGATTCGGAGTCATCAGCACATGGTCAAGATTTTGTGGTTTAATCACTTAAGAAGTTGGTGGAAACCATTCTGATTTTCCACACCATAGACTATAGATTCCAGATGATTCAACATAGATTGAATCATAAATCAGAAGCCTTATCCATGGTGATGGATAAGTGTATAATGATTGAGACTGACTATAGAAGTTTTCACATAAACTATGGTGTACACAGGAAGTCTTGTAGCAAAATAACTTTTTGGTCTAAGAATGTTGAATAAGACTTGGCTATCTATGATAATTATCAGAATGAGGTGAATGATGCCTTTGACACTGAGGATAACAAGATCAAGAATCTTCAAGAAGATTTGATCATTAAGGAACGTAATCATAATCAACAGGTCAAATATTTTAATGGGAAGATTAACTCAGTAGCTTATAATTGGGAAGGGGAAAGAGATTTCTGGATTTAGATTAAGGAGAAGATAGAAAAGGAAGATGAATTACTAAATATGCGGGAGGAGGCCATGAAGGCTCCGGCAGAAGCATTGAAAGCCCAAGTAGATAAGATAAAAGTCTTGGAGAGGCAAGCTGAGGAGGATCAAAGAGATTTGATAAAATTGAAACCCGAGTTGAAGAAGCTGATCCTAAATGAAAAGGAGCACAAATAAATCCAATCCGATATATTTTTGTATTTGTCTTTCCTTATAAAAATTATCTCAACCCTATGAAAAAAAATTTCTTGGTTATATCTTGTTTTTTTATATACTAATGTTACAGGTTCCTTATTTCTTTTCCATTCCCTTCAATTGTTTTTGAAAATCACAAAGGGGGAGAAGGAAAAAATAACTACTCCTAAGGTGGAGAAGGAAAAAGAACCACTAAAAACAGGAGAAGGATAAATTTAAAATAAATAAGAAAAATTTCTAAGTGAAGATATCCTTAAAGTAAGGGGGAGTTTCTCACTACGACGTTTTTCATTCCCATGATAATGAAAACTCCAATACAAAAATTCAGAATACAATCCTTAGAGTTTCAATGCCAAAGGGGGAGTTAGTTTTATTCACAATTATCCATGAAAAAAGGGAGATAAGTTTTCAATGTCTACTGAAATTTTTCAAAGTCCTTATATTCTTTTTCGTAAGGATGTTTGTACTTTCCAATAAGGGAGAGATAGTTGATTCAATAAGGTTTTCCTTATGTCTTTTCCATTCCTTCTTGTTATGAAAATCACAAACACCTTATACCTTAGAAAATCTATATTTTCCTTCTATATGGAAAATTTCCGTCATTAATGAAATTTACCCTAACCTAGATATTCTTATACAGAGCAATATTTTTCTAAAAGATAAAAATAGGACTCATTCCCAAAACCTCAAGATAATATAATGCTAAGGTATGAAGCATCATGTTTTAGGATCCGAATTCTGGATATGAAGTCTAATAAAGTTCCACTTCGAATTCCAGATACAAACTCTAACAAATTTCAACTCCGAATACTGGACACCGAAGTTTTACTATGTTTGACTCCAAACATTTACTCAGTTCAAATCTGATCTTTTACTAGTTCGACTCTGAAATTTTACTAGTTTGACTCTAAACATTTACTATGTTCAACTACAAACATTTACTAAGTTTGACGTCAAAATTTTAAAAGTTCGACTATGAACATTTAATAGTTTGACTCCAAACTTTTATTAGTTCATCTCGGGAATTTTACTAGTTCGACTCTGAACTTGTACAAGTTCTACTTCGAACTTTGTAAGATCAGTCTCTGAACTCTGATGAAACCAAAATCTGAATTTCCATAGAATTTTAGACTCTGAACTTCTATAGAATTCATATTCCAAATTCCTATAAAATAAAATCCAAATATCCTTTTATTATTGACTTCGAATTCCATTTTGGTTAGAATCCAAACTTTTATTTACTTACATTCCGAATTATAGTTCTACTTATACTTACACTTGATTCATTGTAAAATTATGTTGTGCCTTCAGTAACACATGTTTTGTTATAAAATGATGTCGTTCATTCTGTTTCTAAAAATATATTGGTTTTGGGACACGTGTACAGGTCCCTCTGAATTTTGAGGAAAATTTGACCGTTGGAGAAGGGATCCAACCATTCCAACAGAGCCTATAAATAAGATCTCATTTGAACAAGCTCAACAACAAGTTCATCACTCTAGAAGACCACAGATTGTTAAGGTGATCTCTAGAGAGAGAAGATTTTCATGGTTTCTGTATACTGAACCGCTCGTTCAGATTACTTCGTGCAACTCTGAATGTTGGTGATTAAATTTTAGGTCATCCGGGGTTAGGAAGATAGAGGTTCCGACTTCCTTGAAATTCGAGGGATTCCATACTGAGGAAGACAGAGGCTCCAACAATCTTGAAGTTTATGGCTTACAGGGATAGAAAGACAGAGTCTCTGATCATCGTATTGAGGGCTTACCCTGGTGTGGGTAAGACATACTTTCTTAAAAGTATAAATCAAGGGACCTTTATCTAAGGTTATTGGATACCCTTCCCTTTGGGTCAAAAAAATTATATCGTGTAACTAGTAGTTTTACTACTTGTTTTCCACTGCATTTCATATTGTAAGGAAAGTATAATCTTTTTCTATTTCCTTGCACATGTACTCTGATAATTTATATTCTATATGCTTTAAGGTAGAATCTCATATTGTAAACTTGGGTTAAGTTTCAATTTCCGGATCCGTATTTCCAGAACCATTTTTTCGGAATCACTTTCCATATTTAAGAAAGTGCATAGAACTAGAAGTTTGTAACTTCATACTTTGTCCCAATCTTTCATTGGTGTTAGGGGTGTTGTGAATTTGCTTGAGTTTAACTTTATTAAACTTAAATATTTCCTTGTTTAAGGAAATTTTTTAATGTATACAATTCACCCCCACCCCTCTTGTATATTGAGCATATACATGATTATTTCGATCCTACGATCTCCTGTTATGACGGTTGAGAAATAATTTGGGACAGGGTTGATGATGTACCTTACCTTTAAACTTCTATGTTCATTTTCACTAGGTCTTTAATCAAGAGACCTCTTTGAATCATCATCATGGATTGAACAACAGAGTCATTTATATTTAATGCATTAGAGGCTTTGTTTTCTCTTCCAGGATGATAATGGATGGAATAATCGAAGTCCTTTAGAATGTTTGATCATATCCTTTATATCGTGTTCGTTTCATTTTCTGTGAAAAAATACTTCAAACATTGATGGTCTATTTATATATAACACTTATCCCTATAAATATAGTGCCGCCATATCTTTAGTGAAAAACCAATGACATCCAAATACAGATCATTCATAAGATATTTCTACTCATGAGTCCTCAACTATCGATATGCATAAGAAATCACCTTTTATTTTTTCATGAAGATGCACCCAATCCATTTCAATGATGTGTTACTAAAAATAACGAATCCTTCTTCGCATGATGGTAGAGTTAACATGGGTGCATGGACCAATATCTTTATTAGCTCTTAGAAAAATTTCTCACAATCATTTTTCCAGATTAAATTATCCCATTTTTGAGTTGAGTTAGATAGTGTGTTAGAATGTCATGTAATTGTTTCAAAACCCATGTTATAATATCCATATATTCCATGGAAACTAAGAATCTCAGTTATTTGTCTAGGTTTAGGCCACTCCACTACAGCCATTTCCATTGTGGGGATGACTTTGATACCTTCAATGGTTACAATTTTCTCTATTAAAATACATGATGTAACTAAAAATAACCTTTATATAACTTTCCAAAAATCCACTCCTTCTATAGAAATTGAAAAATAAATCTTATTTAATACTCATGATCCTCGTGAATTTTGTAAAGTATAAAAACATCATCAATAAAAACTACGATAAAGATATCAAGGTAGTCCTTAAAAATTATATTTAGAAAATTCATAAAAATAGAAGGATCATTAGTCAAGATGAATGGAATGAAAACAAACTCATGATGCTCATATCTTGATATGTAGGCATCATTTTTAATATCTTATTTCTTCACCAATAATGTATGATAACATCATATAAGATAAATCATGGTGAAGAATTAATACCCATGAATCTGGTCAAATAAGTCATCAATTCATGGAAGAGGTAATTTTTTCATTACTATTATCTCATTCAGTTCTTCATATTCAATGCATAACAGCATTGATCCAATGTTCTTATTCAAAAATAGAACATGTTCTCCCCAAGGAGATCCACCCAGTAGGATAATCCACTTCTCCAAATGATCTTGGAGTTGTTTTATTAAATATTCTACCTCTACATTTTCCGTCCTTTATGGGGTCTATGATATCGGATGAGATCCTCGTATGAGTTAAATGGAGAATGCTGCCTCTATTTATTGGGGTGGTCTAGGTAAATCCCCTGGAAATACATCAATGTATTCCTGGATGATGGCTATATTTTCTATCCTTATGCTCTCATTTCCATAATCATCTCCACTAAACAACTCCCTAAATAAGCCGATAGGAGGTGATTCTAGACAATGTTCTGGTCGAGAAAAATCTTTTTAAAAGATAATTGTAGGATTCCCATTAATGACTACAATGATTTCCAGGCATCTTCATTTTATCATAGTATTATATTTTGATATTCAATTCATCACTAGTAAAATTTTAAATTCTAGTATGGGAATGGAAACATGATTTTGGATAATATTATGCCCTCTAATGTAAATAATTTTTTTATAAACTATTGATTCATGGATAATTCCTAAAGGTGTCTTGACTGATAAATCCACTTTTGTAAGATTTGGGATTGATTTTATATTCTTTGAAGATATTATGGAAATAAAGGAATGCATAGAACTAGAATCAAACAATGTACTTTCATGATTTGAGAGGAAAACATGAGTACATGCCACTAGATCATTTGGAGTATCAATATCAGTTGTAATTATAGAATATTAACAACCTTTCTCCCTTGGCCTTTATTGAGGATGATGGTGATTCCCATCAACATCCCTCAGATTTGGAAAGTGATCGGAAAGGTAACATAGCTATAAATACTTGAAGCATTGGAAATCAGTTAGAGAATGCACCTAATTCACATTATCGTTAGTGTTTGGATGTTGATGGTACACCACACTAAAAAAATTATGAGTAATTTTTCTATCTCTTTAATAATTGTATCACTTCCCGCTCATAAGAAGGCAGTTCCCCGAATGCCTCTTTCACACTTTTATTGCATGTGGGAAGTTGAATTTTAATTCCTCCTCTTCCCTGATCAATACCCCTATGTAAGATTGGTTCTATTTATCATGAGATCACTACGTATCACTAAACACAAGTTTAATCTTTATAGAACTCTTTACGATTTCCTCATACTTTTCATAGTCTCGGTTGGATAAATTGTTCCATAGATGAGTTCTTAGTCAACCAAATAATATATCAACCTTCCCAATAGGATACATGACAATGCTAGTGGTGTAAAATGAATGCCTGGTGAAGTTTATCAAATAGATTCCCACAGATTCATTCTCCTACTGTTTCATCTCAACAAATCCATTCTCTATTTTGTTTCTCATTAAATGAGGTAATTACTTACTGAAGATGATTCCTCAGAACTCTTCCCACTAAAAATCATCAATCTAACCTCATGTACTCAATTATTTAAATAGTTTCATCCATTGATTAACTTCTACCATTATACAGTAAATAATCAGGGATACATTCTCTTGTTCCAAACAATAGATTACAGAAATGTTTTTTTCGATATATCTTTACCACCGTTCCAATATCAATGTGTCGGTAGATCCCTGGAATGTTGGTGGTTTTTGATGCATAAAGGACTCAAAAAAACTTTTTCCCATTCATGCTGAAACAAGTTTCATATCATGATTCTGATTATTTTCCATAATTTGAGTTAGTTGATTTTTCATTTTCGTCAATATTTCTCTTCTGGCTTCCATTTGAGGGTTGTCAGTTCATATTCCATTGTGGTCACTATTTTCGTAGTTCATCCTATCACTTACCATTTTATAAAAAGAGAGCACAATAGTTAGAAACATATTTCATTTAAAAATGTTTGAACTCTAAAGGATTTCTATGTCTTAAAACATCATTCATAAATATATTATTCATTAAAACAATTCAATGTTTCTTGAAATCCATCATACTGAATCATAAAACTTGTGATTAACCAAACATATCCCTGTCCATGTCATATGAAAAATGTAGAAAGGCCAGTTTTTTCACCAGTTCCCTTTTGATCTTAGCTCCAAGTAGTGTTTTCATGTTTTACCACTGGATACATATTTTTCAAAGCCACATCCACTTGTTCATATCTATTAAAATTTATAGTTTTTCAGAATCATATTACTTAATATCTCACCAATATACTATGATTTTTTCTTACATTTAAAATACTCTATTGTGTTTTAATAATGTTTTAAAATCTTAATTTCCATAAATAACTAATGTATCATTTAATTTCAATTATGAAATCCCACCTTTTTATTACAAAACATTTAATTACCTTTCACAAATAGAGGATCTTTTTTATATTTGGGTCTTATAAATAATCTACATAATATAAAAACCTAAAAAATTATTCTAATACACATGTAAGGATTCTTTTTAGGTTCATCTTTATTATAACAACTACATATCATAACCTGGGGACATACATCAAATGAAGGGGTGAGCAGAAGGTCCAGTAAGGAAAACAAGTACAACATTTTACCTATAAAATTGAGAGATATCAATAAGAACATGAGACATATCATAAAGGAATGATAAATATGAATATCTTACTTATAAAATATTGAGTAAGAAATTGAAAAATTTTCAACATATTTTTATTTAAACATTCATAATTACATCACCAAATTCTATCACAAATGTGATATAAAAATTACCATGGTTGTTCACCTAGTTATTATAAAACATGTCATATCTTGAGATTAATTTTTTCACTAAATGCATTGGAACGATATCCGGGAACACCCATTAAATGTCTTTATTTTCATATGATCGACATATATAAATATAAAACTTTCTTAAATAACCCAAATAGAATAAAAGAAATGGCTTTCATATAAATATCGTGATATTTTTAAAATTTCATAAAACATGGCCATTATGTCATTTATAACCTCTAAAAAGGCTGTTGGGGTTTTATTTATTTCAATTCCATTATAAAATATATAATTTTTTTCATTATCAATATCCCAATAAATTATAATGTTTTGGGTATTCAAATAAATAAAATAATATAATTTATTGAGAAAAAGAGATATATTTTTAGATTGAAAATTTGCTGCATAATGACTATGAAACATGGCTTCAGAAAACATTAAAATGACAGGGGACAAGTTTCACACATTCATAAAAGTAAATAAATATAGTACAATGATAGAATAAAATGGTAATAAAAACATGGCAAGGAATATTGAATGACATACCACATAAAAGAGAACGTTAACAGAAAATCAATGGTGGGAATTTCATTAACCTGATGAGAAACTACTAAAACTATATGTTCGTGAACATTAGTGGTTGATGAATCCTTGGTAGTTTTAGATAGCATTAAATCATGGAGTATGAATTTGGAATGAATATAAATGACATAATTGTTCGGTATTTATAGAAAAATAGAGGGATTGTTTGATTAATTTCAAAGAACACCAAATTAGTGGCATTTGCAAAACCATGGGCTTATCCATGGTATTTACCCCCAGTATTAGCCACGTGAAACAAAAAATATAATATTTTATTTCTGAAGATTATATCTAATTTATTTCACCATTATCACATCACTAATGATATCATTAAACATACCGAAAACGAAAAACTGTTTTTGGCTATTAACTCAAAAATAATTTTTTTTACAAAAAAATCTCATAAATTCATCATATCCTAATATCCACATTTGTAATTAAAAATATAATTTTATTTGATCATAATTAATATTAAATATGAATAATTTGACCTTTAACAATAAAAATATTTTATCGTTAAAAATAACAGCAGACAGAAAATGCATAGTGACATGCGTGGTAAAATTACCAAAAATTTAAAGAAAATAAAATTATGTTATCATTTTTAAATAAAAAGGATTGTTTTCAAAACAATATTTCGTTATAATAAAAATTATCAGTAAATAATTATATTCATAATGCATTAAAAGTACAATTTATACAATAAAATATAATTTATCTAATTCCATCAGAATGTTTATGCAAAACTATACATAACAAATAAATGATGAAATAAATAATTTATAAGAATGGTCAGATTACATTTTAGGAAAATAGTTCCTTGAAAATTTACCCCATAAAACACCAACACATGACGTAATGGTAAGGTGTTTGATAGTGATGGACACTTTGGGTGTCTCAGATAACATTTCCCGAGTGGTAATATCCACTAACTTAAACATCTCATGTAGGTAATTCTATTCAATCTTAACATGTCGAATCTTAGCTTATGCAATGTCAAGAGAAAATCATAGTGATGCTACATCCTTCCAATTCTCTGAAAATTGTCCTTCTTATGACCCATGTCTATTGCATGAGGCCATTGACTTGTATTTCTGGATTAATTATCCATTATCTTATATATTTATAAATAATAATTATAACATTACAAATTAATATTGTTTCAATCGGTAATATTAACCGACGGTCATTTAAACATCATAAAATGGTGGTCACGTTTCATTTATAATTATAATTTTATTGATTAAGACATAATAAATCATAAAATTTAATGAAACAACATTTTATTCAAAAGTTCGGGTTATTACAATGTGGAAATTTCAACATAATTATTTTTCAATTATATTTTATTTCCACCCCATTATAATATATTTTTTTAATTTATATGGTTTAACTAGAGTAAAAAAATTTATTTCATCCCTAAACCACACACACTATCCCATTAATGGATTAATTTGATAATTTATTATATAATATTAAAATATTTATAGCTACATGTAGTTATGTCTTTCCCCATATGTAATTGAATATAATATCCTAGATAACAATAATTAACATTATATTTATAAAATGTTCATGATTTATAATTTCAACCTTATTTTTAATAATTTATTCTAATTTTTCCAATAATATACACAAATGGTTTTATTTATGGAACCCATTTTCTTATTTCATTTTTTGTCAGTAGTGAATCTAGGTCAAAATTAGGTCCATCATGATATTGCCCACCATTCCCTACTATATTTTAATTTCATTGAGTTTTCAGAAAATATATTGGAGCATAATATTCCCATTCATTGATACTATGTGGACTTTCTCATTGAAGGATATGATGTCATATAATTTAGTTAAATTACACTTACCGTGATAATCTTTAATAGCCCAAACATAGGTCTCATAATGACGAGGGTTTGTTAAGGATTTTATTGGATTTAAATTTTGCACTTCATATAAACTATTAAAGTCCAAAATCATTATTTATTGTTAAATATATATGATTTTTAAACATAATAAATTATTATGCCAATATAGGACTTCATCTATGTGTGTTTTTCAAGACGAAGAAATTATGGTATAATGTGGCCATGAAGATAATATGCCTAATGTTTTGTATTAAAAACCCACATAAATATATGTATTAAGGCTAGTAGGCCCCAATAAAATTCAGTAATGGATTGGTGATGAACCTTCATCTATTCAGTCAACTAATTATATTAGACAAATGTAAACATTATATGGTCCTTAGTTGGATTTATTCTCTTATTAATCTCATTGGTTTTATTTCTCCTCATTTTATCATTATTTATGATATATACATGGATAGATCCATGATTATTGGTTGTAACTTGGGTATTTATTCCATTGTCTAGTATACTTACATAAGAGATACAATGATATCCACATTTATAAAACTGAAATCACTCATTACACAAATTTTATCCCCTGAGAACGTCATGACATACTCTTCTTCCCAGAACCTATTACCAAAATTCTCACACAGATAGATATATGTTTTTTATTATAATTGTTTTACTATTCTATATGAGGTATAAATTTATATCTCCACGTACAACATGATTTCTCACACACTATCAGATATATATTCCTCAACAATGTTACATTTTTTGGTGATGTTCTGTTGTATCAGCCTTCTGGAAGTCGGATAAGGATTTCATCAATTGGTGATAAAAGGGTATCAATACCATAAATTTTATATTTTAGGTAAATATAACAACTTATTAGAAATTAAAATTTTCTACCCCCTTGGTACCCTAAAATTATGGAAATAACACATTTCATGGGATTCAAATTGACTTCTTATTATGTTTTATTGGACCTATAAAAAACATTTTAGGCCATTATATGTTAGAAATAATTTTAGTTGGAATGAAAATTATCTATGGGGATATTATAATGAATCACACTACAGAATTCATAAAGTAACATCTAGTTCATACAGTTCATATTAATATTTTATAAGGATAATAAATCCTCACATAATCCACCGCATGTTAAAATATCACAGTGATCTATTAGATGTAGTGAAGAAAAAGAAATCATAGTGTAGTAACATCATTTTTTAAGGAACCATAGGGGTAATTTATGAGGAAATGGAATTCGAGCTCCCATAGTCACCTTTTGTAGTTCCCAACCATGCCATGCTTTGAAAATTATGATGTTAGAGTGGTCATTTCAACCATTGGATGTTGTCCAATGATAGACTTGCTTATCTATCCTTGACTCTCTCCATGGAAAGGGGGAATGTCCATTTGTCCACCCATTTTGGGATATCATCTACATGGGTATTCCTATAAATACCAATGACACAACTTGTCCTCCGTGGCCCGTGTTGTGACTACCCCAATCCCGCCTTCCATAGGCCAGGGGCTGGCAACTAGAACCGAAATGAATTTTTCAAATAACTAGGAAGGCATTGCCCTAAAAACTAGTAAACACACTCAACCAAGCACACAACAATATATGAACACAAGTCAACTGTATATAAAAAAGTGTGATGAAAGTAAAAAATTGGTCGGAATAGAAGCCTAATAGTAGAAGTACAATTACAACTGAAATACAATACAACTGATGTAAAAGATAGGCTGATACTAGGTCTTCCTCCGAGGTTCTTACCTGAATGGTAGGTACAAATCACCTCCTTAGCACACTACATCTGCCCATCTCCTCTGTGTATCGTCACACCGTATACCCCACCTCTGGGCCCCGTCTAGCCCTGGTACCCTCAGTCTGGATCAGTGATGTCTGTCATTTGTAGAAAACACAAAAAGGTGCGGCCATAGCCTATGTAGGGGTGAGTATAACGATACTCAGTAGGGACCTCGAGACCTTCAAGGTCTCACAAAATCCTTAAAGGATAAACCACAATGTATGAAGTCAACTGACCACCCTACTTAGGTATATTCTCATACATATATTTATGTTATCATGTATACCAATCTCAATCATGAAAAAAATACAATTTCCAACTCAATGACAAAAGTTCAACTGTTCCACAATGGAATGAAAACCACGAAGGTATGTACCACACAGGTATGCCACACAGAAGAATACCACCAATGTATAACAACGAAGAAATGATCCTCAAGGTACAAACTCATCTAACACTATGTATTTCATAGGTACATTATTAGAGATGATTAGATGTAACTACTAAATCATATTACTCTGTTAAGAGGAAGACCCACATAGGATATCTAGGTGCTGACCCACAAAAGATCGGTCGTGGCTGACCCACATAGGATGGCTCAGTGCTAACCCACACAGGATTGTTCAGTGCCGACCCACACAAGATCACTTGGTTCTAAACCACACTGGATCACTCGGTGCTATCCCACATAGGATTGTTAGGTGCTGACCCACACAGGATAGCTCGGTGTTGACCCACACAGAATCACTATTCATTCTTTATCTCACAGCCAGCTACTGGGTTCCCGCACTAAGCATGCTTGTCTCCGGGAGGGTCCTCTCATCACACCAATGGTCGAAATTCCAACAGTTACTAAGTCCGATGAAGATTTATACCAAATGAATTCCATGTCATAAGGGTCCCAACGTAATAGATGGTGTGTTTATCAGACATTCATTCTTTTAGTAATTACCCATTTAGTGTCAATGGCCCAGTTGGATTCGTGATCGATCCAACCCAACGGTATCCCAACTTTATCCAAAACCCATATGTGTTACACCAAAGGTAACGTCTATCTAGGGTTTCTTGCGTCGCAAATGGTTCGTCAAACGGATTGATGCCAAATTTATGGCCAAAAGAGTGTAAATGGGTCGAATTGGGCCTGGGTCCAGTATGACCTGGTCGGATAGACCCAGCCTGGGCCAACCCGGTTTGGGTCGTCTGGGCCCCCGGTGTGGCCCGCTAGGTTCAGGACAAGCGGCCCGTCCCGCGGCGGGCAGTCCGGCCTGCGCTATACGGTTCGTCCCCCACTGGGCAGTCTGACCTGCGTTGGGGGCCCGCTTTGGGAGGCGTTGGGCAGCACCGAGGCTACGGGGGGCACAAAGGCCGCAATATCTATGAGGGATGCGGTGGCCATTGGTGGCATATTCCAATGGGTGGAAGAGGTCGTGGGTGGCGTGAGGTCATGCGGCAGTGGAGGCCTGGGGCGGCGGAGTCCACGGATGTCGCGAGGCCGCCAGGCGATGGAGGCCGCGGGCGGCGGAGGTTGCAGGCAGCGCGAGGTCACGAGGCGGTGGTGGCCATGGGTGGCACAGAGGACTCTGGGGAGACAAAGCCGGGGGGTGGCATGGAGGGTCAGGATGCGGTGAGACCGTGGGGTGGCGTGGAGCTGTGGGACCGTCACCTTCGTCGTGGCCTACGGTATGCCAGCCACCACATCCATTTGTCACCACGGCACAAAGACACCTTCTCCCATAACTAAGAACACACCATTCAAGTTGAACGGTGGATGGGTCGGGCCATGTTTTTTTGGACCACACCCTCCTCATTAGAGCAGTAGTAAGGGGCTATAATCTAATCCCGATTTCTGGGTGAATTATCAATAACGGGTATGGGGAAGAAATTCAAACAACCACCCTACCTCGAAGGTTTGTTGATGTTGGCATGAGAATGGATTCGAAGATGTTGATGTTCATCGCACCCGCCACACTCCTCTGATCCCAAACTTGTTCATTAGTTTTTCGTAGTTGAAGACGTTCCTTTTTGGTGAGAGCATTCTTCATTGGAGGATGTGTTTCTCCACAATTCTCCAATGCTTCTCACATTGCAAAACATTTCCCCAAATTCCACAAAAATGAGGAATAAATAACTTATTAATTTAAATTTAGTATAATAATAATGTTAGCACAATTAAAAATGATGATAAATTTCATTAATTATTGGATGGATCTCATTATTAAATGGGGTGTTGGCATATTAAATTGTATCAATTTAATTGGCACAAAATAATGGAGGAAAAGAATTAATGGGGAGTTTAGTGTCTTCTCCCCCATTAAGATGGATTCAGTGGTCCCTGTCTTTAATTTCAAAATAGGAGTTTTTAAAACTTGTGGTCCCCACATTTATAATATTCATGTGGGAGTGTTAGGCTCGGGTGGTCCCCACCACCATAATCCATCATGAGGGCTTTCAGAAATAAAAATGTTAGATATTTTTATTTTAATTTATTCTTTTATGAAAAGAACAAAAATAATCATTTACTCTCTACCCACTATGATCATGATGGAGGTCTCTTTAAGTGAATATCGGTGTTGTGATTTCAATAGTGCCATCAGATTTCAATTCTGAGAACCAGTTCCAAAGTTACAAATACCCACACACACGTTTACTCAACATAGCTGATTTTTTTTCAGAAATTCATTTAGTGCACACCGGTCCTCAGAATCATCCTCCATCAATTTTATCAGAATCATAAAATTCCCATAAATTTTAAAAAAAAAACTACATGGAAATTCTGGGTTTTTAAATTCTCCCCACCTCAGGGCTTTGCTTCCCCGAAAGCCACATCCCAAAACATGGAAAACAAGTGGGGGTACTGAGCACAAATCTGTGCTTCCCACTCTAATGTGTTCAATTAGAGGTTTCTGTGTTGCCAGTTAATGCACACCAAAGGTATCAGCCACCCATGAAGGACCCACTCCTATCGATCATCAATCTCAATTGGATCCTCCAAAAACGTCATCCCAATGTCAACGTCTAGCCCACCATGGTCGATGACGTGAGGAAGTTCATTCTTGAATCACCTAAACTGGGATACCTGGAAGAAGTCGTGCACCTGGTGCAACTAATGGGGAAGAGCTAAGCATTAAGCCACCTCACCAACTCTACTGAGGACCTGAAAAAGGGCCGATGAACCTTAAGGATAACTTTTCACCTCGGCGAAATCTATGTAAACCACGTTGGGGTGAGAGACGTAAGAAGATGTGGTCACTATCCTCGAACTCTAGAAGTCTCTATCTCCTATCAGTATAAACCTTCTTCCTATTTTGTGCATTCTTCATCCACTCCTAGATTATCTACACTTTCTCTAGGTAGCCCGTACCATCTCTGGTCCCACTTGTGCTAACTCCCTTTGGTCAGTCCCACACAAAGTAGATCTAGAAGGTCACATGTACAATGCCTCAAAATGTTCCATCCCAATGGAAGAGTGATGGTTGTTATTGTATGAAAACTCCAAAAAAGGCAAGTGTTCCTCCCAGATGCAATTGAAGTCGAGGATGCAAGAAAGCAGCATGTCCTCGAGGGTCTGAATGGTCCACTAAATCTAGCCATCTATCTGAGGATGAAAGGTTGTGCTCAAATGAAGTTGTGTCCCAAAAGACTCCTGCAACCCCTTCCATATCCATGAAGTAAAATATGAATCAGAATCTGAGATAATCATAGAGGGCACTCCATGTAACCGCACAATCTCTAGCACATAGAGGCGTCCCAAGATATCTACTGAACCCTGCACTATGATCGGTATGATGTGGGATGAAATGGGGACTCGGTCAATGATCACCCAAATCATGTCATGACTCCTGGATGTATGTGGAATTAATGTCCTGATGTATACGTATATTTCATCCCACTTCCACTCTTGGACCTCCAAAGTTAGAACCAAGCCTTATAGTACCTAATGCTTCGCCTTCACATGTTGACAAGTGAGGCATCGGGAGAAAAACTCTACAACTATTTTCTTCATTCTTGATTACCAGTGCTGTCAACAGAGACACTGTTACATCTTCGCCACTCTTGGATGTACCGCTAGATGGGATGTGTAGAAATCCATCATCCCTTCCTTCTGAAGCGACACTGGTATCGTGGTACGTCCTCTGAAGAAAATGATGGGATCCCCATCTTTAGAAAATCTATCAGGTGCCTGCCCTATGGATATCTGAGCACATCGAGGCTCGCAGCCAGTGTCCCCACACTGTGCCTCCATGAATCGCTGAAGAAGTGTGAGAGTGACTAAAAGAGACAGAAGATAAAATACTCCATCTTGATCCCCAAAAGATATATGCAAAGAGGCCAGATGCTCCGTCACCTCACCTAGTAACTATATACCAGATCTCCGAATGAGTGCATCTGCTACAACGTTCCCCTTCCAAGGAGTATATAATATCTCGAAGTCATAGTCCTGGAGGTACTTAATAAATCTTCGTTTTCTCAGGTTGAGGTCCTTCTGAGGGATGATATACCTGAGATTCTTGTGATCAATGTACACTATAAAACGCTCACAATCATGTAATTTCGCCACATCTACATGTTGAAGACCACTACTGGTAACTCCACGTCATGGGTAGCATAGTTCTAATCATTTTTTCTAAGATGTCGAAAACTATATGTGATCACGGGTCGCTCCAACATTAGGACACATCTGAGTCTGGTCCCTGATGCATCACAGTAGACTATGTACCCTACGCCCTCCTCTGGAAGCCTCAAGATTGGGGATCAAGTCAGCTTCTGCCTCATCTCTTGAAAAATCAGATGGCATATCTCCGACCAAACGAAGGGTTCCCCTTATTCATCAATGCTGATAATGGTGTTTCCACTCTGGATAAATTTGGTATAAATCTACGAATGTATCCAGCCAAACCCAGGATACTCTATTCCTCTATCGCACTCTTGGGTGGATCCAAAGAAATTATCACCTGAATATTTGCTGGATCTACTACAACTCCAGCCTTCGATATGAAATGTCCCAGAAATTGAAGCTCTCGAATCCAGAAATGTCACATTGAGAGCATACCATAAATTTGGTTCTCTTGGAGTGTGTCCAGTACTACCTACAAATGACACTCATGCACCTCCTTAGTAGTTGAGTTGATCAAAATGTCGTCGATGAAGACTACTATAAATAGATCAAGGTATGGCTGAATGATCCTATTCATGATTCCCATGAACAATACAATATTGTTGGTCTCACCGAATGGCATAACCAAGAACTCATAACACTCGTACCGACATCTGAAAGCTATCTTCGGCACATCATCATCTCGTGCTCTGAGTTGGTGATATACTGATCTGAGGTTTATCTTCGAGAACCACCGAGCTCCCATCAGCTGATCAAAGAGGTCATCAATCCTCGAAAGTGGTTATAAGTTCTTCATGGACACCTAGTTCAGCTGCCGATAGTCAACACAATGTCTTAACCTCCCATCCACCTTCTTGGTGAACAAAATCAAGGCTACCGAAGGAGAAACACTATGATGAATGAATCTATTCTCCTACAAGTCATCTACCTATACCCGCAGATCACAAAGCTCGGTGAGAGCCATTCGATATGTTGGTGTAGATATCGGTGTCGTCCCGGGGAACAAGTAAATGTAAGATTCCACCTCTCTCTGAGGAGGTAGACCCAAAAAATGATCACGAAAGACATCCGTGTACTGGTCAACCACTACAAGATAACTCAGAATCTCCACATTAACTTCTTAGAGGGTAAGGCTATCCAACTGATTAGTGATCAGTACTCTCCTTTGGGTAAGCCCATCCTATGTTGCAATGGCTCCTTTCTCTCCAGTGATGGTAAACCTGGTCAATCCATGAGGACACACCGCACATTGCGCCTAATACAGTCAATCTGAGCATGAAATTTAGATAACCAGTCCATACCGAAGATGACATCGTAAGGCCTCAATGCATCTACAAGGAGATCCCAGCAGAAGCTCTCTCCTCCTAAAGTAATCTCACACTTCTGACACTAGTGTGTAATCTTCCAATATGCTCCCTTAGGACTCTCTAGCCATAAGAATCGAGCCAACGACACCGTCAGAATCTCCGAGCTCAGAACGAGGGTTGTGGCAATAAAAAAATGATTGGCACCTGTATCTATTAGTACTAGTGTCAAGGTGATGTAGACACATATCATACCTCATATCATCTCCGGAGCACTATGTTTATAAGCCCCAATAGCATGGAGCTAAGATATCTCATGTCCTCCTTCTCTTTGTGGTTTGGGTGGATCTCCTAGTTATGGCCGAGGTAACATCTCGAATCGTCTCCCACCGCCAGCTGCACAACTAGCTCCTCTGCCATGTCTGCCTGCTCCAAGAGGAACTTCTCATTAGAACCTCTGTTTATACATGCATGGTCCTGTTAACATATTCTGATCATTATTATGGTGGGTAAGACATTCATGAGCCATGTAACCCTGCCCACCGCATGCAAAACCCTGCCTATTCCTCGCATGAATGGCTCTGTCTCTAGTTCCCCGCACAACTAATCCTGATTAATGTGGTCATCCACCTATATGCTCGGTCATCTTGGACATCTATGAAATATGTCGGCTAACAGCAACATAAGACTCCGCTACGTGACGACTGGCGGTTGGTCTCATTGTTGGTGACTACTCAACAAGAAAACTCTCCACAAAGAGGGTTTTCTATAACACCCCTGCCTGTGTCGGGATGATAAGATAAATAATTATAGTCTTGATAGACCGCCTGAGTCCTTGATCATGGGTCCAGACACTGAATAATGGGTCTCTTACCATATCTATGGAGTAGCGTGAGAGGTCAGTGAACATCGCTGAGTACTGAGCCACAGTCATGCTTTCTTGCTGCAGATGAAGAACCAATTGTATGCAAAGTTCATAAATAATCACTAGAACTAGCTCTTCCCGAAACAAGCTCTCAAAGTATACCTAGAGAAGTGTCACCTCATCATGAACTTGGAGCATCAGGATCCACCAAATTCTTGTTGTTTCCTGTAGAAGGCTGGCGGCATGGATAACCATGAGATGGGCTAGTGTCCCTACCAGTCGGATGACTCTCACCACAGCCTCTGGCCACTCCTCATCCACCTATGGGTCCGTCTCCCCAATGAACCTAGGTGGCCGTTGGTCCTAGAACTCATGAAATTCACTAAAGCGGCGTGAACCCTCTACTACTAGGGCTTGTGGCATCAGTGGACCAATGGGTATTCGTACATATTGTGCCTCCACTGGTTACTCTACTAGAAGAGGTCCCTGTACAGAGGCCTCATCGCTCGGTGGGATATCAGTGCGTACTATATCTGGATCACTAGATGGTTGTCTGTGTGGAGGAATCATGAAAGGAAATAGGTTCTCCACAGTCAATAAGTTATTCCTGGTGAGATGACTCAGAGAGATCACAATGATAACTAATGAAACACACATGCAATCAGCGTTTTCGGGCACTAAGTCAGAAATCAGAAGTCAGGGTCCTAGTTTATGGTTACGTCAGCTACCTCACAAACACTAGATTCCCTAAAATGAAATCCAAACTCACTTTACCTAACACTATTTCCATTAAAAATATCAGATTCTAATGTTCTAGGTTAGAATTGACTCTTCTGATGCCAATTTGTCATGACCTGTCCCCCATGGCCCATGTCATGACTTTCCCAAGCCCGCCTTCCATAAGACAAGGGCTGGAGACTAGCATCAAAAGTCATATTCACTATAACCGGTAAGTCATTACCTTTATAACCTATAATAACATGTAACCAAGCACTCATCAAGATATGAACGCAAGTCAATTGTATAGAAAAAAGAGTGTTGAATGTAAAAATAGGTTAGAATAAAAGCCCAATAGTAATAGTACAAGTACAACTGAAATAAAATACAACTAATGAAAAAAGAAAGGCAGCTACTAGATCGTCCACTGAGTTTCTAACATGAAGGGTAGGTATAGATCACCTATCAGCATTCCACGTCCACCCGTCTCCTCTGCGTACTGTCACACCGTTTAGTCCACCTCCATGCCCCGTCTAGCCTTGGTATCCTCATCCTTGATCAGTATTGTCCATTTTCTTCACTAAACACAACAACTTGTGGGCATAGCCCATCCATGGGTGTGTATAATGATACTCTTTAGGGACCTTGAGACCCTCATGGTCTCACAAAATTTACAAAGGATAAAACACAATGTATGAAGTCAACCGACAACCTTACATAAGAATATTCCCATACATATACCTAAGTAACAAGGTATACCCATCTAAATCAAATGGAAAACAGAGAGTCCAACTCAAAACCCATAGTACAACTGTTCCACAAAGGAAGGAATACCATGAAAGTATGTACCACACAGGTACTCCACAAAGAAGAATACCACCAAGGTATTACCACGATTTAATGTACCACAAGTTACAGAATAACCTCACACCATGTATTTTTTAGGTACATTAGTAGGGATTATTAGATGTAACTACTAAATGATCTTACTCTGTTAATAGGCAGACAAACATAAGATCTCAAGGTGCTGACCCACATAGGATCGCTCGGTGCTAACCCACACATGATCACTCTTTGTTGTCCCACACAATATCTCTTGGTGTTGATCCACATTGGATCGCTTGGTGCTGACCCACATAGGATCGCTCGGTGTTGACCCACATAGTATTGTTATTCATTATTTAGGTCACATCCAGCTAAACAGTTCCCGCACTAAGATTCCTTACACTGGGAGGGTCCACTCTTCAAGAAACTAGTCGATATTACCACTATCATAAAGTCCCATGTAAATGTATCCCAGAGTATTTCCATGTCATGGGGGTCTCAGTTCAATAGAGGGTGCGTCAATTGGATGTCTGGTCTATATGTTATTACCCTTTTAGTTCTAAGGGCCTAGTAGGATTCGTACTTGATCCAACCCGACAGTATCCTAATATTATGCAAAAATTATATAGGGTATTCCAAAGGGACCGTTTGACTCTAGGGTTTTATGCCCCACAGACGGTTCATCAAACGGTTGATCGGTGCCAATTTTATGGCCAAAAGAACATAAATGGGTTGAAGTGGGTCCGGGTCTAGTCCAACCCGGTCGGACCGACCTAGGCCGCATTGGGAGGCGTAGCCTACGTTCGGCGGCCCAACATGGTGGCCCGACCTGGGCAGAACGGGGAGTTGCAGAGTCTGAGGGGGGTGCAAGGGCCGCGAGGGTTGCTGGGGCTATGGGGGCCGAGGGGTAGAGGAGGCCGCTGGGCGGTGAAGGTCATGGTTAGCGTGAGGTCACGGGGCGCTGGAGGCAGTGGGGTGGTGAAGGATGTGGGCAAGGGAGGACATGGGTAAGGGAGGCCTCGGGCTATGGAGGCCCCGGGCGGCAGAGGCCGCGGACGGCCCGAGGCCGCAGGACTGAAGAGGCGGTGTCTAGTGCAATCCTGCTGGGCGGCGCAGGCCGTGGGTGATGATGGCCATGGGCAGTGGAGGTCGTGGGTGGCGATGGCAACATGCACCAGAGGATGCAGGTGTCGGAGGCCCCGAGTGGCAGAGGCCATGGACGGCTTGAGACCACAGGGAGACGAGTGCCACAGGAGGCATGAGGCCATGGGGCAGCGGAGTCCGTAGGAAGTGCGAGGCCACGGGGTGGCTGAGGCCTCGGGCGGCACGGAGGACCGTGGGGTGGCGGGGCCATGGGGCGTCGTAGAGGGCCGCGAGGTGGTGAGGAGCTTTGGGACCGTCACCCTCGGAATTAGAGTGGTATCAAGAGGCTATAATCACTTCTTGATCTCATGAATAATTATGAAGAATGGTTAAGGGATAAAATTCAAACAACCACCCTACCTCGAAGTTTAATTGTTGTTGGAGAAAGAAATAATTCGAAGATGTCGACAATTTTCACACCCACCACACACCTATTATCTGAGGCTTATTCGTCAGTTCGTCGTAGTTAAATATGTTCCTCATTGGCGAGATCATTCTTCGTCGGAGGATGAGATTGTTCATGATTCTCCAATGCTTCTCCCTTTGCCAATAGTTTCTCCAAATTCAACCAAAATGTGGAATAACCAAGTTATTAATTTAAATTGAATAGATTAACAATGTTGGATCAATTGAAAATGCTAACACATTTTATTAATTGTTGGTTAGATCTAACAATTAAATGGGTTGTCGGAATATTTAATTGTATCAATTTAATTGGCTCAAAATAATGGAGGAAAAGACTTAATGGGGAGTTTATTTCTTTATCTGACATTAAGAGAGTACGAGTGGTCCCCGCCATAAATTTTAAATTGGGAGTTTTTAATACGGGTGGTCCTCACAATTTTAACATTCACGTGGGTGTATTTGGCTTAGGTGGTCCCCACCACCATAACCCATGTTAAGGGGTTTTAGAAATAAAAATTTTAGGCAATTTTATTTTATTTTATTCTTTTACAAAAATCACAAAAATTATCTTTCACTCTTGACCCAATGTGATCGAGTTGAAGATCTCCTTTTGTGAATACTGGTGCTGCGAGTTCAACGGTGCCCTCAGATTTAAATTTTGAGCACCAATTATAATGTTACAAAAACTTGCTCGCACGTTTACTAAACGTACCCGAAAAAATGTTCATATGTCCATTCCGGGCACACTCGGCCTCAAAATCACATGCCATCAATTTTCACAGATTCGTAAAATTCCCATACATTTAAAATAATTAAATGGAAATTCTGGGTCTTTACGAAAAAAGTATTTCTCCAAATTAAAATTATAAAAGTAAAAATGAAAAAAGATAGATACAAACCATATCTAAGATCTCCCCATTCATGAGTTTGTTCTCTTTCAAATCCATGACATACCAAAAGGGAACCGTTGATATGGAAAGAGAAATTGAAATCATGAGCATGATAGGCTGATCATATAATTCTACATCAGCATATGACTTTACTAGGGCATTTGGAGGTGGTGAATCCATGAGGACCAGCCCGTAATTTATGTTTATAAGGATTCCATTAGATATTATAATCCATGAGTTTACCCTACAATGTTCACTAAGGGCAGGTTATTCTAAAATGTTACCTGACAAGGGTTATTCCGTAAGATCCCCCTATATGGGGGGTTCTACATTAAGGGGACTGACCTCCCACAAATGACATAAATTTTAATTGGATCCATGTGGCTATCAAATTAAACCACATATTGTAAGGATCTTATCAAGCAGTTATTGAATTGATACCCTTCATACTCATTGGTTCTCTTGGATTTAAACATCAGGTCATTCGTATCTATATGGACATTATGGATTCACTATGTCTTGCTCATATTCTTGAAGCGGGTAAATTATAATCACATATGAAGCCACCAAATAGAAATTATCAAGGAATTCACACATCTGCGAACCCTTTAAATCATATTTTCCTTTTATAAAATTAATTTTCATATTTTTTCCTACAATTATGACAAGAAACTAATGGAATCCTTATCATGTATTTCCTTGATAATTATTGTCAAAATCATAAGGACACCGAGATGATATCTGATGGTTAATACTTAAATATTAAGCTATCCAGTCCATAAATTAGATCATTATAGATGAATTTTTTATTCATAAATATAATAAATGATCTATTTGGATATGGGAAACCTCTTTTAGGTATCAGTACTACACACATAACATTTCTTCCCTATATTGGGACTCCTTTTATGTTATGTGACCCTTGATTATTCATATTGGTGGCTTCACATGCAATAAATTTTAATGAGATAGGATTACTAATCATATGGTTTCCCAACTGTGTATGTTCCAACACTTCTTCTTGGTGACCTATCCTCCATCAGAACCACTAAAAACTAAAATAACCCCACATTCCATCATATTTGAGGATTGATCTTCCATTATCTGTTGATAAACATATGAAGAATGGGTAAACTAGTCATATATATATTGGATGATCATTTCATTATTATTATTGTATATAATATCAATATTCCCACTGTATAATTTTAAACTAAAGAGTTGACCCACCATTCACAAAATGTGAAATTTCATTACAACAAACTTACCATAAGATGTTAAACTGAATGACAATGCATTGTCACATGAAATTAAATGGTGTCACTCAAACTACATTATTTTATTACTATTACTCAATATATATAAGAAAAATCATGATGTTTCATATAAATAAATAAAATACAGTGGTTTATGGTCAATACCCATGATGAAAATACCCCACCTTGATGATCCATTTACTCCACATGAATTTCAACATAAATCTATTTTAGAAAATATTCTTTAAGTGATTACTTACATATTTTGGGTCTATATTTGATAATTGATCAACTATGTCTTTCATGAATGGTTCATGTCCCTCATTATTATATATTCACTTTTTAATATGGATATATTACTCAGAAACCATCCCCATTGTTCCATTATCCAAGTGATTCTATATCTTACTTTGTGTATTATGTCCCCACAAACCCCTCCAATAATATATATGGAAAATATTTAACCATTAGTAAACAAAACCACATTCATTGCTCTATATTTTCACTAAAAACCCATAATGGTTCACTCATGTTCATGTCCCCCACTAACCACTGCTAAAAAAATTATCTCTAGGTGTTTATTATTCAGAAATAAATATTTTAAAGAATTAATCCTTATTAAATGAACATTTCTAGTATGATGAGTCTCATTAAGGGGAAACAAATTTTTTTTATTCCATTTAAAAGGGTATATAGGATTCCCTTCTCCTTGGTTAAATCATGGCACTACCAAAACCACCACCTACATGGAAAAAAATTTACTTTATGGTGCCTAGTTGTGTTGTATATAATTCTTTTCATCCAAAACATATCACTGATAAAAATTAATTTAAATTTGGATGATCATTAAAAAAATAAATTTCCATATTGATGCATGATTTTGATCTATTTAGATTATAGGGTTGGCTTGTCCATCAATATGATTTCTAGAATAATTCATGAGTATGTCTAACATTTATAAGAGGATTTTGTGGAAGATGATAATATGTCTCAAAAGAGTGTGGTTCACCTAAACTCTCTTCCTCTTGACTAGTTTACCTTGTAAAGAATCACTGGATAAGAACTCTGGAAGCCACATTCCTTTAGAATGTATGACTATAATGTTTTTCACAACAAAATCTCAGGTATTTGAAATCATTTTGAAGAAATTTATACTAGGAATACAATCAACCACCTCGATGTGAATAAATCAATGACAAAAACAATCAGGTTATTATTCTCAAATAAAAGTAATTAATTTAATATTTATAAACTTACCATGCTAAAAATATAGTACTAAATATTTTTTTTTCTTCAATATATGCTAATAAAGGTCCTTCATTTTATCCAAATTGATGGCACAAACAAACATACAAACATACATTACGGTTTCTTTCCCAATTGAATCCCCCCAAAAAATGGAAACTCTATACCATGTATTGCTTAAATCTATAATAATTTAACACACTTTTAATGGAATACCACAAAAATTGTTCTATCTATATTTTGGATGATGCATTGGCGAGCTTACAAACTGTCATGCAACATCATTTATCATTTTAACAGAAGAGGACCACACAAAATGTATAGTCACTTATGAAATCCTTTAACCACATGAGGATTCACATTGAAGAGGGTAAAAATTATGTTCTTTATTCTACGATGGGGGAATATAAGTCCAATATTGATCTTATCATAGTTTTAGACTCAACTAAGATTAATAATACCTACTACAGTTTTCACAAACACTATAAATCTCATGATCCTTAGTAACCTACTGAGATTACCACTAAAGTGGTGTAAACAATAGTCACTCTATCTCAATGTTTGGGGAGTTTTATTCAGGTATTGAGATATTCCAATGATAGGGAATGTCAACATATCCTCATACCCAAAAAATAATTCAATCAACATATACTAGATGGTAAAAAAAATGAATCTTATATCCCTACTTATTCTATATAATTCTATCATCATACTATAGAAATATCATAAAGAACAAGACATAATATTATTGAATCCATCCAAGGGTGTGATAATATTACATCACTATCATATGAAGTTAATATTATTATCAAATTTTATTCTAGAGTATTCTACTCAAATTATATCCTCACACTCACAAAGGATTGGTGTCTTATGTTGGTTCCGTGAACATCATAATTCTGTGATAGGTGGTGTCAAATAGTGTTCTATGTCCTGATCAATGATCAATGCATCCACTATACGATGTTTAATCTCCATGATAAATATAATTGAACTATATATAGACAACAAAAATCCCTCTAGAATAAGAGATATAGGAGATCAATACATATTGTTTATAGTTAATTTAATTAGAAATGAATTAACTATAAAGAATTGTTTCTTCATTGATGAATCAAAGGATAAATCTATTGTGCACTATCTTTGCGTTGTAGAAACCAAGTGTAGATATACACTAGATGTAATCCACAAGTGTTCATGGAATCTACAGTTGTCATTGAAGGAGTATCCATGTGCTCTCATAGAATATCCATCCACTTTCTTTGTCCTCCATTTTCAGCTCAAAAATCTCTTCCTAGTAATTATCCTTGATCTTCACAAATATTATTTCTCTCAGTTCATGGGTTCATTTATGTATAATGGATCACTCTATTCAGAATATGATATTCTAATAATCATTTTTCACAACTAAATTGGATCACAAGAAGAAAACATAATTTTGTATTTAAAAAGCTTGCGTTAAAACAAAATAATTTTATAACATCCCATAATTATTTAATTAATGTTATTAAAACCCCATATCAGATAATAATATTAGTATTGTTATTTCTAGACATGTTCGTAGATTTCAAATTATAATTAAATATTATTTAATTAAATAATATTTTATATTTATTAATTTTCACTCGACTATTGGACTCAGTCATCAATTCATAAGTTTTATTTATTAGTCCATTAATAGAGTCTATTTATTTATAAAAAAAATTCACTATATTATTATCCAATAAATAAAAATGTTAAATTTACCAATTATAAAATAAATATTTATTTAATATTCAACTCATAATATATTTTCAAGAATAACAAGTGATATAATAAAACTGATCCAGTATAAATGAATAATTATTAAACCACATATGAAAATAATATTTCTTCAACCACTTAAATAATAAATAAGAATATAATTTTGATCCTTGATTTTGGATACACTTATTGTGTGACCCACAAGGCCCATTTCTTAGTGCCATTTGCCAAGGCATCATAAATTCAATGGTCATCATTACGAAATATGCCAGGGGACCCATATATAAATATGTTAATATGATAATGACATGTAACCTCATATATACACATAACTTGTAATATAATCCCTTAATCAAAATATCTCAATTCGAGCAGGTTTCATGCCAGTGCCATCAACCACGTTTCTTGATATCACTTTATTTGACATTCTAGAAATAGAACATTCTTAAAGAACACCATGGACCAGGATTAATTTATGATATATTAGTACCATCAAAGGACCAAAGATATTGACATCCTTTATTGAATAGAATGGACAAAATCCATTCTCAAATTATTTATTAGTGAAATATTACACATGGCACACCAAATTTATCCTACCACTCTAAGATCATTTATCATCATGATTTACGTCAATGCATCTATGTATTTGGTGTACTATGATGTTTAGGGATTAGGGTTGGGATCTATTCTTAAGCAAGGAGACCATGTCATGGCTTATGGTTTAAGGCGGTTGATAGTGCATGAGAATAATTAACCAAACATTATTTGGAGTTAGATACTGTCATCTATTTCTAAAAAGACATGGTTTCAATATCTCTTTGGTGAGAAATTCATTGTGTTTACTGATTATAAATGCTTAAAATGTATTTTCCCACAATAAGATTTGAATATGTGAAAAAAGATATGGATGGAGCCTCTCAAGATGAAAGAATTTGATTTCATGTATACACAATGAAAATGGAATTCAGTTGTAGATGAATAGAGAATAAATTCATATCTTTAGTTGGTGAATGATGTATCATATGAATTGTGGTATTTTTCAGTACTGGAAAACATGGATGTGCAATGTGAAGACCGAAGTGATGTTTCAGTTTACTTTTTAGATATGATAATTTCTAATTCCGTAAATATTGTCAAATTGGAAAAAAAGAATCCAATTCAGAATGCCTGATTATGAGTTTAAAACACTATGGTTGTGATACCATTTTTGGTAGAAAACATCATGGGACTTCAGTTTTGTGTTTTTGAGATCAAATTTGTATGCCCATGGCTTATCAGGGACAACTTTTTTATTGTTACCATCATTCATGATGGGTTTTAAATCCTAGAACATTGAAGATGTTTACGTCATTTAAGGCACAATTTTTTATAAAGAGGCATGAAAAGGAATGAGTTTGATTTCATTTCAATCTGCATAACATTTAAATAAGTTATTAAAGTGTATCACAGACCAGTGAGTATGTTTCAGTAATTACCTAGGCCAATGTGGAAATGGTAGGAGATAGAAAATGATTTGTTTTGTATGTCTCATTAGAACCATTCAAAAACATGATGCCATATAGGTGATAGTTGATTGTATTACCAAGTCATGCCATTTCATTGAAATTCCTTAAACTCATACAGTGGGTCATCTATCCAAAATATATATCCAAGAAGTGGTAAAGAGACATGGAGTACAGGTTACAAAAGTTTCAAATAGAGATCTGAGGTTCACCTCTCATTTCTGGAAATCCATACAGAAATCCCTTGGAAATCAATTGAACATTAGCACATCCTATCACTATCATACGGAAGGGAAATCTAAACGTACTGTACAACCATTGGAAAACATTATGAATTCTTTAGTAATGGATTTTGGTGTCTCATATGATGATCACTGACCCTTAGTAGGGTTCTCATGTAGTAACAGTTATCTGGCCACAATACTGATGGCTTTGTTTAAAGCATGGTATTGGTGTCCTTTTAATTATCTATTATGTAGGGTGGAAATATCTAAAACTACCCTGGTTGAGCTAAGTCTTTTCTATGAATCAATAGAGAAGATTCAGTTAATTAGAAAGAGGATGGAGGCAAATCATAGGTGTTATAAATATTATGCATATTTCATTAATGTTTGTTGTCACTGTTCATGATTGATCATGTGTACTTGAGTATATTTCCATGACTTGGATGATGCTTTTTTAGGAATTATGTCAAGTTATCTCCAAGATAAATTTTATCTCTATTTATACTTGAATGGGTCAGATAGGTGGAATATCAGTTTTCCATACCACCAAGGTTCAAATCGGTTCATAATGTGTTCCATGTATCCCAGTTGAAAAAGTAGCATTATGATCATGACCCTGTGATCTGATGGGATCATGTTGAGCTACAGTCAGATGCATTGTTCATACATATCCCGATACATATTGTATAAAAGAATGAGGATTTCTTTTATGGAAAAATAATCATTCTGTTGTGGGTATTATGGAAACCTGGTCATATTTAGGAAGAGACTTGAGAACGCGAGAAGGAAATGAAAGAGCAAGGTCCATAACTGTTTCATAGCAGCAATGGTTTTATACTTTATAGTGAAAAAATACATATGGGGGATTATTTTGTACCCTATTTTTTGGTATATAACCCTTTCCTTGTGTTTATATATATATAAATTCTTATAGGTAATGCTTGGAGAGTTTGGTTATCCTTCACAATCATTTGTGGACAAAAGGAGAGGTTCACATGATGTGCATGGATTAGAAATACTGTGCCGAAATCCTATTATTAACCATGTGCAAGAGAAAATTTCAGATTGAGAGCTATGGCAAGGTTTTTTTACGGTTAGATAGACCATGTGAGAATGTCGTATGATGGTCTACAAATGTAGTAGCCAATGCATGACTAGCATATTGTTTGTCTAACGGTGAGAATTAATATTGTTCGTGGTATAAATGATATCCCAAAAAGTGGATCTCAGAGATTGTTTCTTCTATGTTGGTGATTTTTACTCCTAAGCATCCATAGTTCATTATTTATCTTTTCTAATGGAATATGAACATCTCCTAAGTGATTTGGATTTAATTCAAAGGCTTCCCTTGGTGTTTCGAACACAAATTCACGAGGTGTGTGATCATTCTTCATTGTTCTTGATCAGTTTCATAGATTTACTTATATTTACTTGTCCTCTATTCTTGGTTTCTCACATCTACTCCAGTTATGGTTATATCTATGTGTGTGGAATACGAATAAGATTAAATTTCGTCTCGATCATGCAAGGAGAAGTGATCTAAGGAGGATCTATTAATAATCGACCTGTTTTTCTTAAGCGTTCTTCGTCCATTGTCAAGAATCATAAACAACATTGAGGTAAGAGCCTTCTCTCTCAACTAAAATTTGTATATTTGATGTCGATTATTTAATATTGAATGTATTCATTTTATTTGGTTTTGATTTGACTATTTAAATCGTTGTAAACCCTTATTTGTGATGGTTTGGAAAATTAAGAAATCTAAGAAATTGGGCATTTGAATGAAGTGATTGTGTTCATAATTTTAAAATAGAGTTTTTAAAATGGAGATTTTATGGAATTAGGGAAAATTATTTGGATTTTATTTTATTATTAAAATGGAATGCTTTATTAAAATAAAATGGATTTATTGAAAATGGGTTATTCTTTGGTTTTCAAAAAAAAATTAAGGTTTATTCAAATGGATTGTTTTGTTAATTTGAAATTGTTTGGAATACATGGGGTTGTTTGAGTTCATGGTTGATGTTCCCATAAATAAGGGACATGTACCAATGGGGTTGAAGGAACTTGACCCTTGATCAGGGGCAAGTGTCATTGTGACACGAGGTATTTGGACGAGAGACCACTCATTAGTATGGAACTATTGAAAGAAACATGAATGTGTGGGTGTGTTGTGTTCTAGGGAATGGTAATGCCAAAATTATAAATAATATTGGTTTTAATACAAGGATTTGTTATTTTCTGGAAATATAAATGGATGGAAATTTGTTTCATTTAGTTCTATTTTCATTTGGTTGGAAATAGTTTTTGGAACTTGTTTATATTTTTTTATAAACTATTTTGAGAAATTGTTTTATATAAATATATATAAGTAAATGTTTCTAAATCTTTTATCCTAGAGGCATGAAAATGTAATTCATTGTGAAACACTAATGAGATATATACTCACACTGCTTGGAAATTTAGTGATTTTGCATATTCTACCTTCCAATTCTTGTGAAAAGGTAAAGTATCAAACTTTTTTATAACCATGTCATGATACTTTTGAATACTTTATGTTATTGGAGCATGAATCTTGTGGAGCATAGAGTCTTGTTGTCATCTTGTAGTTTATTCGTTTTCTTTATGTTGTTTACATTGATGTAGTGTTTTATTCTATCATAGCATACAATGGTTGGTTGTTTTATAGAGAATTATTTTAAATGACTTCATTTATTTCATGCATCATATAGTGAACTGATTGTGGATGTGTTTTCAGGCTGTTGTTTCTAGACATTAAATTGTAAATAGCCTCCCAATTTCTTTGAAACCCTTTGGAATTTATTCCCATACATAGTTTTCTTGGGGATGTCACATAAGGACCAGTAATTACTTGTTGTACTATCAAGCCAATGGAAATTAGCAGGTCATTACATGCAAGAACATGCCTCAATGTTAATATAGTTAGATAAATTAATTTTAAATTTGGGTAATTTGGTAGAAGTTCAAGGTGGGTAGATCCATTCTACATGGCATGTACACCCATAACCATTTATCATAGGATCAGTCCTAGGGTCTCAATGTGTAAAATGTACCTCATAAAATTTGGTGTACTTAGTGTGTCCAATGGTCCACAAACTCGATTGACTCTAGGATACATGGTCACCAGTAAGGTTTGTCATTTATGTAACACATAGAATATTTCTAGCCTAATGTGACTACAAGCTGGGTACATGGGATACAGTGTGTGCAGTCTAGCTAACTAGGTTCCTTTTTATTCTTTTCAACATGTGGTGAATTAATTGGCGTAATTAAAGAACAAATAAATAAATCAACTCAAATAGTTTTCTAAATAAAATCTGGACTTTTTTAATGTTTCTACATTTTGTTTATAAATGGTTACACATTTTGTAATTAAGTGTTGTTAGGCCAGAACTGTTACCCCTTCGGACGTGTTCCTCGATTTTATTTTAATCTTAAAATTATTCTCCTCCACTAGATCTATGACAAATGAAGGAGTACAAAATGGATCATTCAATTCATATTAAATTAATGATTAAACATATATTTATAATTTAAATTATAAATAATTAAATCACGAATGATTTGAAAATAATTAAGATTAATTATTTTCCTCTTCTAATACAACTTTTATGTTGTGGGTGTAGTGGAAGCATGTGATGGGTGGTGCCCAGCATTTCTTATTTTCAAAATAGATTATCAATCCAAAAAATATATAATTTTTTATCACTATGATCAATGTAATTGAATCAAATATTGACAACATTAACCATGTCATAACGTGAGAGCTAAGAGATCAATAAATATTATTTATAAATAATTTAATAAGATAAATAATTACCTCTAATAAATTATTTATACATTAATGAATCTGGTGATAGATTTGTGGTGAACCGTATTTTTTTTTGGAAAAAATTATATTTCATCTAGTGGTGATCCACACATGTTCTACAAATCTCAAGATGTAACCGAAGGAGTCATAGGGTGCAATAACAGAAGATATTTATGCTTGTTTCATCAACCATGATCACATCAAGAATTGTTTCCTATGAGTTATATGTGATCTGGTGGAATAGGATGGCTCCCTATTCTTGGGGGAATTCTCATAGAATAGATCTCCCTAGTCTTTAGAGGAACTATTAGAAATTTTATTTCAGAGCTAGATTGGCTCATGGGAAAATAACATAATTGGGTATTTTTTTGGCAGGTTTAAAATAAAATTATTTCCCAAGATTCCAAAAATTATTTATTTATTCATATCAAAACCCCTTGTCAAATAACATTTGTAATATTATTATTTCTTGACATTCATTTCAATTGTGAATAAAAATTATATATTATTTAATATATAACATTTCCCACCAGACCATTAAACTCAATCGACCATTGTGACACAATATTTATTGGGCCTTGATTAATATCTGTTTGTTTATTAAAAAACATCATTATTCACCAATAAATAAATAAATATAATATTAACTAAGTTGAATATAAATATTCATTAAATATTCCACTTGAAATATATTCACTTCAATATCTAATTATAGAGAAATGTTATCAAGAATACATGAATAATTGTTAAATCATTTATGAGAATAATATTTATTCAATCTGTTAAAAAGTAAATAATAATATATTATTTAATTATGATTCTAGATACAATTAGTTTGTGACCCTCTATGCCTCATTCATAGTGGCATTAGGCGAAGGAGCCGAAAGTAGAAGGTTATCATCTTGAAACACAATAATGAAGACATAGAGAAATATATTCTTTATACAACCACATGTCACCTCATTTGAATTCTTAACATGTAATATATTGACTTAATCACAATATTTCTATTTGAGTTGGTTTCATTCTTGTGGCATTAACCTATGTGCTCGATATCTATTTCTTTTGCCTTTTTGGAAATAGAACATGTCTATAGAACACCATGTGTATGGGTTTATTTGGGATTTATAATTTCTATGAAAGGGCCTAGGATATTTACTACCATTATTTAACATAAGGGACAAATCTTTTCTCGTATTATTCATTAATGAAATATTACCCATGATGCACCCAATGTACCATACCTTTCTGTGAACATCTATCATCTCGGTGTTCGTCAATACATCTAAGTGTGTGACTTATAATAATAACTAACAACAATCTGGTAGTCTATGGGCATATACACATGTCTGCAGTTAAGAACATCCAATGACACATATAAATGGGGATTTCCTAAGAGTGGGTATCTTTATCAAAATATCTATAATCTATATTACCTGGGGGCGTACACCATGATACGATGGATCAATATCCAATGAGTCTCCACCCCTAATAGAATGTTTGATTTGTTTCCCTCAAATGATATTATATGGATATGGAATATATATTCAAGAATACTATAATACCACTTCTGGGTTCTCATCATATCATAGAACTTATATGACCTTTTAGTGAGACAACTACTAATAGTACATTATCACATACGAAGTCATGCAGATGAAAAGTAAAAATCTAATAAGTATTTTATTAATAGTCAAAGCATTGAATTGATGCTTATCATAATGTATAAAGATGTTTGTTCGTGGTTACCAACTCCACTATCTTTTCCACAATTATTCCATCAATTCCCATCTATATATACTCTTAGTAATTGAAGAATATTCTCAAATTTATTACAATATTTAACAGATTAGAGAACATATCCTAATATGAATTGTATCAAAAGGCACTCAATAACATATTCTAGGGGCTAGAAAAGGAAAGGCTCGTATTTAGTCCTTCTAAAATTTTGATGTGGCACATCATCATATTCAATGTGTTACTCAAGAGTGTGATCATATTCCTAATCCAATCCAGACGGATTATTAGAATACTATAGAAAATAATCAAATTATGATCAGCCTAATATTCTTTTTTCATTCGTGATTTGGCCAATCTATTTTTATAAAAACTTAAGATAGAGGTCATATTATTTCTAGAACTATTGAAACATCTTAGAATACTTTGTAACTTTACCATGATCAGGACCATGTCATATCTCACTGCCAGTCCAAGGATTTCTGGTGACATATTCTCGTGAAATAAAAATGCTATGTGCATGCTTCTACCATATTCAAGAAATCCCACCAAATTATTATGGTTGTAATCAATGGAAAATATTTTACCACTAATTAGCCTCATTATAATAAATTACATATTATATTAGTCATATGGGGGTCTCTATTTCTATCCTCAAAATGTGAGGGGAATTGTGGATAATACATAGCCTTAAATTCCTAAAAAGGACTTCGAAAAAGAAATATCATTAAGGGAAGTACACAACATCAATGCAGGATCAAATCCAGTCCCAAATGTCACTAATGATCATAAATATTCAAAAACTATTTTGGTAATAAACCAATAATATTTTTAATCATTATCAAAAAGCACAACCAACTGTATTTATAAAATTTCTCATGCCAGACTGTGATAACCTATTATGGAGGTCCTCATAGAAAACCCATTATCATAGACATACCTATGATAAAATTTATATTTAGAATGAAAAATCGTATTATGATTTGATTTTGGAAAATCCTTATGATTTCAAGAATTTAAATTAGTAAGAATGTCCTCCCCTTGCCATCGCACCAATCCCCACCCACCATTGAGGTCCTTCCTATAGCTTCCACTATGAATATCCTCTCAATAATGGCATCTCACATTGACATTAATGTATTCCCCATGTCCACATTACCATAAATAAACCCCTAGATTGTGATCTTCTATATATTCCATGCAATTTCAAATCTACTTTTTCACATTGGTTAGTAATAATACCACTTGGTAATGGGATAGTTTGAGATAAGGTTCATTATCCATAAAACCTTCATTACTCATTTTTGTCGTTGTAATTTGAGAATGAATGTCTTTTAAGAAATTGTTCTACTAAAATGATCATGAGAAAAAACTAACCAAAATCAAAATATTTATTTTTTTTCAGGAAAACTTATGAGAATAAAATTCAGAATTATATGTTGAAAGTGTGCGATAATTATATTATTTTATTCAATGGATGACATACAACCGTTTTAAACTGTGAAATTTATCATAATGGGAGTAAACAAACTATGTTAATATAATTGAAGAACTCTACAATTAGATTAAATTGGATGCTCAATAAACTGTATGTCACCTGAATTCATGAAAAAAAATTAATACTTCACATATATTGGAATTAGTGGCTAATGAACTATGTGTCAGATCATCAATGGAATCTATTTCAATGTTCATATTAGATAATTGGTAAATCATGGATAATTTCATTTCACTCTACACATCTTCCTCTATAGACCTCATAAATTGTTTTTAGGAAACTCAATTACATCACAATGATTCCCAAGGCATGGTTTTACATACATTGACTAGTTTATATAGTATAATTCCATAATAAAAAATCCCAGAAACAATCTACCCAATGTAAGATGGAAATTGAGAAAAAATATCCATGATTCAACAATGGAATAGTCGACTTCATGTTTGAGGAGAGACAAACCACAATATATAGGGTAGTCATTGGGCATAATAGTTAGAATCTATAACAAGACAATAAACTACCTCAATATTGGAAAAAATCATGAATGATCAAAAGTATAGTCATGATATCAACTCATTTATCAATAATGGATCAGACCCATCCCATAATATTGAGTTATTTTCATCATTTTTACCCCAATCTGTGTAATAGTAGTGACCCTATTATAGTTGGTAATCATCACATCCTATATAGGCATTCAATTAAAAATTTAATTAAAGATAATTGAATAATTTACATTAAAGATAAATTTTAGAATTTTATATTGACCAAAAAAAATCTATTTTTGAATTCATCATACTAAAACTATCATTGAATACATTTTAATCTTTTTATAAAAAGGTCAAGTTTTATTCCAAAAATACATTCGAATATTATCATTTAATTTGTATGAAATAAAAATTTTATATGAAATAATATGGATGTTATTACACCTTTTATGATATATAATATTAATTTCATTAATGATTTTAAAATGTTAATAATCCATATAAAATATATTGAAATAAATTATGAAACTAAAAAAATAATATTTTTATATATAATAAATTTTTGGTTTTTTCTAATAAATTATTTTTAAGGGTGGTTCAGTATTGTATTTCTTGAATTCCTAAGATCATTTTTTTATTAAATGAGCTTATGTCTTTAAAATTTCTATCAATTTTTTTATCATATACTAAAATGAAATCATTAAAAATATATATTGTTTGAATATTTTTTTAAAAAATTGAGCGAATTACTATTAAAATTAAAACTTCACACAATTATAATTTTTACTATATAAGATTATTCTTTAAATTTAACTTAATTTCATCTATTTAGTTAAAATTTAAAACACCAAAATTTTTTCGTTAAAAATAAATTAATAGGATTTTAATTAATTACCAAGTAAAAAGTACATTGGGGTGAAAGTTAAAAAATATATAAAACGAAAATACAGAAAACACTAAAATTATTCTCAAAAAGAGTGTTTTATGTGAGTTTGAACCAAAACTAAATTTAAAATCCACTTTCATATATAATTATCCTTTTCTATTTTAATAGTAACATTGAATTATTGACAGTGTAAGTCTTACTCTCAAATTACCCCTCCCTTCACATATAAAAGGTTAACACCTTCACCGCCTCTAGTGTCACCGACAAAGAGATTTTATAAATTGATATATAAAAGCTTAATATCCAAATACCACTCTCCCTTGAAAAATATACCTTGTAAACTCATAATTGTCAAATTCCTTTTAAATTTATGTATACTTCTATAAAAAATTCAAGTCCCTGAAAAGAGTGTTATCATCTACATAGTTTTTTGTAATAATAATATATATATTAAAAAACTTATTCAATACACAATAGTATGAATATATTATTATCATTTATTTACTGTTATTTAATTATATTAATATTATTATCATTATTTTTTCATATACCTATTCAATTAAGAAAATAAAATCCATTGATTGTGTATTGTGTAGACTAAAACCAACATAATGTTATGTTTTTCCTTTTCCTTCACTGGTTTAATAATTTTTATATAAGGATATTTTAAATTTAAATTTTTTTCTGGTATCATTATAGTTTTGTCAATAAAAATTTTAGAACCTATTAATTATATGATTAAAGAACTATCATTGTTAATTTAATCATTTCAAATAAAATTATTAAGGGGTTAACCTATTATTAAAATTGTGTATTGTTTTTATATCAGTTTTGTATTCTTATAATTACTTTTAATTATAATATATCAGAATAATAGCCACATAAAAATATTTTTATGCTTCTTTTATAATTATATTACAATATAACCAATTCATAATCATTCATTAAGTATAGGTATATTCATGTTTGGTTCGTCCTTCCAACAGAATTCAAAAATACTATGAAATTATATTTTGAATGAATTATTGGCATAATATGATATAAATGTGTAAATAGTGTTAATTTATACAGATGTTATTTCAATATTTAATTCATTAATTTAGAAAACACACAATTATTGTCCAGAATCTTCGAAACATTCTTATTATTGATTTCACCATCATGGAAAAATACAATAACACTCATGAATGCAGTTTAAAGAATTATAAACAATTATAATTGATCCCTAATGAAAATTTTAATTAAAATTTAATCATGAAATTTTTATGGATATTTAATATGATATTAACTATTATAAGAAAATAACAAATTGTAAAAACAAGTGACTCTCAACATGGAAAATTTGGATAATTCGTATTGATATTGATTGTTTATTTAGAGTAAAAATGAAAATGAATATTATAAAATTTATTAATAAAGATATTATAACAGAAATGTTGATTGTGTAGTATATTGTTGTATTTTTTAGAAACTAAGGACATGAGGTAATGGTGTTCTGTATAAATTTCCACTCATTATGGCATGTTTTGTATAATTCACCTCAACTATATTATGTTTTTTAAATACATAATATTTTATATGTTATATTGTAACGTGAAAAAATTGATGGAATATAAATATATACATTATGAATTCTATTTAATGTTATTTTTATTGAATTTCTACCAAATCCATAATTGGGTTTTTTTATCTCAATATTTATTATTTTTTCCTCTTGTTACAATCACCATCTATCTTATTTTGTGTTGTATCAGTGATTCCATGGATGAATTTTTCATTTTTAAATTTATTGACCAAGTATTATCAAAAATAGATATTACATCGTATTTGATGAATACTCATTACATTACACCAATATTTTTTTGAGGACTTTAATACATTAGTATCCTTGGAAACACGGAAACATAAACACTATTCTAGAGGTAAGCTAAATCATATTATACGACATTATTCACAACTAGTAACATTTGTAGACATATCATACATAACAATATTTTCATATCCTTTACAAAAGAAACATATGATATGTTGATCTCAGATGCCTAGTAATGGTAAACAAAGAAGATACATAAGAATAAAATGGGAATAATGGTATGAGAACATGAGAATAATATTTTAAAATAATTTCATGAATATAAAAGATGTAATCAAGAAACATGGAACAAATAATGGATGTTCATAAGACAAGAATTATAATGGAATTGAAGAACATGATAGATGAATGAAAAAAAAATTTATAACAAATGGAATTTTTGGTATAAATGTATGAATATAAAATAATTCCATATTATTCATGTCTCATAGCTAAGAATATCATATTAGAATGGGTTCACGTCCTAAACCATCATAGAGGAAAATTCACCTTACTGGATTGGGATCACTCCCCATTCCAAAAATGTTTTACTAATCCATGTTCACTCACTGTTCCAACCATTTCTTACTGAAAGGAGTTCTATCTCATTATATTTCATTTAATCCCATTGGATTTAAATATTTATCCATCCATTAGAGTGTGTTATTATTTCCAACTATCACAAAATGAAACCACAATCTATATTTTATATAGGAACATAAACATTCTTTATGTTTTAATCCATGAAATGTAATGAGTTTCATCAAAATTTCATCACATTTAAATAGGTGAAAATAAAAGGGTATTATAATCATTTCATCATTAAATTAACCACAAAAAGAAGAATGTTTTATAATTATTTCCTCATGACATTCCCCGTGGAAGAGAAACCCATTACACAAACATCATTCCATAAAAAATGAACCATTTAAGGGGAAAATATGAATGGTATCCCTAGATAATATCCATAGTAAGAAATGTGTAAAACTAAATGATGTCATATTTGATGAAAGAATAATTGAATCTTTTAGTTAAAACATTTTATGATTAAAAAATTATTTTTACATTAAAAAAACATTAAATCATCTATCATTTTGAAAAAAAAATATCATTAAAAAAATATTTTAAATACAATAATGGGACCTTATAATAAATTATTTTCGATGATGATATAAAATTCCATTTATCTTGTACATGTTAAATTGAATATTCCTTTCCCATTTTCGGTAATATACAAAAAATGAATTATTTGGGAAAACCCTTAATATTATTTTAGAATAAATTGTAAATATTAATACCAGGGTAATAAAGTCGTTTACAAGTAATAACAGTGAAATAAAAAAATTAATATTTTTTAGAAAGCATAGTTTTGGTAGAAATAAAATTTTTAACAGAAGAGTGAAATAATTTCATATTTTTTAAATAATCAGTTATAATTTTAAGAAATAATTAATTGAAAATATATATTAACATTACATGAAAATATTGTGAATAACCATAATGAATAATATTTATCCTCAACATTGAGAGGTATGTCATGATATTTCAACATTGGATACTTAATTATATAAATCCTGATATATAATGAAATTATAAAATAAAATCATTACAATATTAGAAACATTTAATCATACTCCACCATAAATGAAAAAATAAAATGAAACATTAATAAAATTATGGGAATGATGAAATAACCTATAACAAGGGAAATCTATAAACTAATCAAATGAAACGAGAGGTGAATTTTCATATGACACCAAAAAATATATATATACTAGAAATCCTTTACATTTATTATTGACTTAGGTCATACTCATTATAGAATCTTGTGAAATTTTCTTTTCTTATTATGAATATTAAAAAGAACCATACTAAAATAATAATAACATATATAATTTTATTATGATTTTTTATTATACATTTATTAACTGTTTAATGATAATGCTGTCTTTTGGGTAATAACTACCTTGTCATTCAAATTTGTTTTTCATTTTTAATTTTTTCGCTCCCATACATTTATCATGGTTTTATAATATCATTAATTATAACTATGACATAAATATAAAATATATGTCATATATATTTTAATATTATTGTCCAGAAAATTTAGTGATAGAAAATGAAACACACCATTCATGGAGTTGGTAATCCATACGTATATATGAAATATATTGTAATTTTCTAGATGCATTGGAATAAATAAAGGTAATGTAATATTCATGAATATTTTCAATGTCCTATGTATCAAATATTTTAAATAAAATCCTCCTTAATACCTTTTATTTTATGCATGAATTAATCATATAACATCGTGATTCAGTAATCAACCGTACACACGAACTACATTATTATATTCCCACAAAATTGGAAAGTATGAATCTATGTGTGATATAATAACTCTATAATAAAAATAAATTTGATAATATATACATATATATAATTATAATCATATATCGCCTCATGTTGTAGTAATGTAACAATGAAAGACATTATTTCTCAAGGTGGTAATCCATTATATAAAAAACAATGATTCCATAACCCATTTGATTAAAATGGAGATGGTTGTGAGTCCTGAACATAACATAACAAATTTTATGTATATCAAGTATACAAGGGATATTATATAATCAATATATAATAATAATTTAATGTTGTATTGGAATAAATAAAACAATAACACTCCATGATGAACATTGCATCTTTTAGGCTATCGTAATTATATTTTCAATAAAATTCTTCGACTGATGGGTTTCTGCACAATGTAAGTCTTAAAGGATTAGAGTTTTCATATTGGTAATTTATAATTGTTTATCCCATCTTAACAATATAGGATTGATAGTTTGAATAAAACTATAGAGTGGGTAGCCTTTATACATGGGGGAGAGGACGTAATTGGTATTTTGGAAAAGAACGGAATGATCTCATTTTTTCATATGTCACAAGTGTCTTAAATGGTCCATTATAAATAAAAAATGGTTTCATGGTCTAAATATGCCTCTAAAATAGTTTTTATACAAACGTATAGGTCATTTTTTCTATTTATCATTTTAGTTTAATGCATAATAAACCCATTTTACCCTAACTAGGGTAGTAAATATTTTCTGCATTCACTATTCTTTTTTGTAGAAACAATTGTTGGAGTAATTAAAAAATATAAATTGAGATTATTCCAAATATGGAATAAATTTATTCATATAAAATACACATAATTAAAAAAATTTATTTGAATTGAATCTGGAAAATGGTGTGAAATAGAAAGTTTTTAATGGTAAAATGATCCTATATTTATGGTGTTTTTATATCATAAAATAAATATAGAAATGGTTATATGGATATAAAGTGGGTTTATTAATTTATATTTAAATAATTTTAATTCAAATCAAAATTAAAATATAATTTATCTTCATAAATAAATTAAAAAAGGATCCCTTCAAATAAAATATTGTATTTTTCATTAGTCATCAAAAATGAATCTTTTCCAATAGGTAATGGGAAGTCACACTAATATAATTTTTAAAATATAAATTCAAAAATTCTTTTTATTTTAGAATGTTAATTTTATGAAATTTTAATATTAATTTCAATTTTGTTCATAAAAATTCTTAATTTTTTTTTTGAAATTATTATTATTGAATCGTATAAAATTTTTAATGAAATTAGGTATTTAATTATCTATATATTATATATATAATACCAATTGACTAATTATTTACAAATTATTTATTTCTATTTGTACCAAAAAAATTTAGTGCTAGGTTATAATAGTCATGTATTAATAACGATATTATTAATATATAATGGTTTTCCTAAAAACTTTTATTGTGTTTAACATATGCATAGCTAGTGATACATGTAGAGTAATCCAAATTCAGTAGATCATGTAATGGAATCCATTAATGAATTAATTTTTTTTGAAAAAAAATTAATTCATAAACACACATGATGTTATATTCTACCACCATTAAAATAAATTTCATCCTTAAAATTATTCATTCTGGTAAAAAAAACCATGATACATTTTCCTTACATACCCACATGTTACCCCGTAATATCCCAAAATGGGTGGTTTCACATCAAAACATTGACATGGTATGACTTATGGTTTATAGAAATTTCGTAATATAATATTGAATCTATATTGGTTATCCCTCATAATAAATATCTTACTCCATTGGAAAGAACTTTGTGTTCAGAACATGTGAAGGGTCAGGTATGTAGTTTATCCTGAGAGATACATGGAATACATCATATAAATGAGGGAAATTTCAGTTAGGCCACAAATTTATAGGTCACCATACATTTAAAAATATGAATTTAAAAGAGATAAATATACCTAGGACTTTCGTTCCAATTTTTCTTGACACTCATTACATTAATCCATTGAGAAATTCATAGAAACACATTATCACCAACATAAAATTATCAATCATGCTGATGATTATCAATATAACTTCATTGATTACTCTAATATACATTTATGTTTTGTTGAATGTATTTAAAAACATCATCCATTTCTTCAGCTATCTCATCTCCCAAAAAATTTCTTTTGTCAATCATTATTCTAGTAATTAGAGCACTATATTTTCTTCCATATATGGATTTATAAATATCCATCCAAATGCTCGAGTGAAAAATATTATTTTATGAAAAATAAACTAGAGAATTGTTTTCATAGAAACCACATAAAAATCCAAATAAAAATTCATCTACATATTCTCTAGGGATTGAATTTTAATTCAGGATGACCATCTCTTTTTGGATGATATGTAGTTTTAAAACATAACTTCATATTGAGAGATTGCTGAAGTTATAGATATAAAATTTAGGTAAACCACTGATCCTGATCAGATATAATAGAATTTGGTACTCCATTTTACCTTACAAGATCATTAATGTATATATAAGAAATATTATTTACATATAAGTATTCTTTAACAGTGATAAAGTGTTTTAAATTATAATATAGATGGTCTACAATTGATATAACATTATTTCATTTAGTCCTAGACTGTATTCTAATGAAAAAAATTTGTAGTGATGCTCCCTTATTTAAATCATGGTATTATTAATGGATGAGACAACCCATTTTGCATTTTCTTTATAGCCTTAGCTTGCTAACATACCGAGAACCTCAATATATACATGGCGATGTATATCCTCATTCTATCCAACCATAATTTTTATTTCAAATAACTATATAACATCTTTCATTTAGGATGGATAGAGATTGAATATCTATAACAATCCCCTAAAAATTAATTCTTCACGTCTGTTATGGATGGAACACATAAACAATTCCTGAACATTATCATTAAATAATGATCAATGATATACTCAACAATGTTTCTACCTTCTTTTACAGCTCCAAGTATTTAGACTATGTATATAAAATCATATCATTTATATATGGTTTATCATTGAATTAAGAAATATAATATTTCTCCCATTTATTCATGTTTTTTAGATCCACTATTTTCAAATGTATAAATATATGAAATTTTATGATCCTCATCATGTATAAGATAACAAGATCCTTTTGAATCTAACCATTATACATATTCTACTCCTTCCTAGGGTGGTAATGTGTTGAGAAAAGATAATAATTAACAAAATATTACAATATGATCTAAAACATCTTCAAATAAAACAATGTGAATATATACATTAATTTTTTTCAATAGATATATCAAACTTTTATTAATAAAGATAACGACTTCATATTTTTAATAAAAAATGTTTTGTAGATAACTCGAAATCTTTATTTTTTTAATTTCTCTCATGAATCATCATTTATAATTAGAGATAAGATAAAACCACATTATCATTAAAATGATAACATAACAATCCCTTTATGGGTTAATAAATATTGATTACAGAAAAATCCCCACTATAGGGTAATGTAATAACGATTGTGTTGGCTAATCATCTCTTTATTTCCATGAAATTTTCTTCTCAATCATTAATCTAGAGGAAATTGGCTCCCTTAAAATTTAAAATGTCAGAGTATTTTAATGTATATAGAACCTATTTAAAAAATAAATAATATAAACCTAATGTAAGAAAACATTGGATCTCAGTTACCATGGTTGGTCTTGGCCAATATTCAATAGCCTTCATATTTGATGGATCTACTTGTATATCATCTCATGAGATGATATTAACATAAAAGCGATCTTTATGAGGAATAATTTCCAAAAATTTAAAAATTTAAAATATTTTCTCCTTCAATAGGTTCGTTATTAAAATTCTCATGTGATCAACATTCAATTCCATTTTGTTTGAATAGATAAAAATGTTTTCTATAATAGCTAACAAAAATGACAAAGGTAACCCATAAAGACTTTATTCAATAAATAAATAAAGATAGTACGTGAATTAGTAATACCAAATGGAATAAAATATATAAATATTTTCTATACCCTTTAAATAATGAAATCGGGAATATATTTTCCATTATGACCATCAATTTATGATACAAAGAATTAATGTAAATTATGGAAATCTTTTGATCTATATGAAGTAGATCAAAAATTCATTATTACAGAGAACATGATAATATTGCTTAATTTTGATCATTTCATCTTCTTATAATAGATAACAAGTTTAATTAATCTACAAATCATTCTAAAAAAAGAATATGTGCACCCCAATGTTACACAGTTGGATAAATGAAACCCTTTTTCAGGGTTCTCATGGAGTTTCTTCTTTAATTCATGCATCTCAATCAGGGACATTCTATATGGAGTCATTGAATTCTGTATGGAACTAGGTATGAGATCATTTGAGAACATAAATTCATGTATTTGTGGAAGACTTGTAAATTATTCTAGAATGACATCAAAAAAATTCTTACACAGTATCCATATTATCGATGTCAATATTCTCCCCAAACATTTTAGAAAAAAATACTTTTTTGATGGGTATTAAGACACATATAATGGAAGTAATATCCATTAGACATTATAAATTATCATCACATTGATAGAAAATAATAGGATGATTTGTAATATCAAACATGACTTCCCAAATTTATAATTTATTTTGAATTTATGTATAGAAATTCAATCTATGCCCAGGATTGTATCAAATTTCATGAAAGGAAAAATGAAAATATTTTCAACAAAATTCACACCAACATAACTAGATATGAATCCAATACATGAAATTTGATCATCATACCATTAAGGGTTTTCACTGCAAGATCTTTTTATAATAATTTTTATGAAATATTTATAACCATTGAAAATTATCCTGATTTGATAAAATTGGTATATCCATATTCAAATAAAACAATAAAAGATATTGATTTGATTGTATGTATTACTTTTACATTTAAATTATTACAACCCTCATCATAAATAGTAATCAGATGATATTTATCCTTGTCCCTCATCTTATGAGGATGCTAATATCAATCATCATCATTAACCCTTGATTTTGGACAGTAATTAGAATAATTCCTATTCTCTTTACACTTGTAGAATAAAAGTGTGTGAGGTTTGTTTTGTAGAGAATTCCCTCAATTTTCATCTTTAAATTACTTCATCCAATCACTTCATAAATAAATATCTCAATGTCCATACATTCAATACGTTAAAATATAATAGTCCCCTTATGTAAATTTCATCTAGGTTTATTCCCACACATTGAGAATAAATGAATCCCCATCATATTATTTTAATTGATTTTAAATTTTTCTATGAATTCCATTTTTATCCTATTATAAAAACAATTTTATTGATTTAAAACACTAACCTCAATTTAGACCTATATAGAAAAATAAACAATATCTTCATAATTACATATTCTTTTTATGTGTAACACCTTTCAGATACAAGGTTTTAATGAACTAATGAATTTATCATCCTTTTTTTTAGGTTGGATGAAAAATTCAATATTTTACCATGGATTTCTTGTAAAATTTCACTCATATGTACGAATAAATTAATTAAATTTTTTCATTACATAATGAAGTAATTATCCATATTTTTATAAAGAATACGAGACATTTAATTATTGAAAACCTTTCTCAGGATGTCATCCCAATCCATGGAGTAAAATTTATCTTATTTCATCATATTCATGATAATACTTCACCACTTTTCAATTTCACCTTCCAAATGGTAGAGTACCAAAAAGAATTTTTCCTGTTATATACACTAGGGATCAGAAAAAGGTATTTTATGTGGTAAATTACATTACTTATTAAATAGAGTATTAGTGGATCCAATGAATGAAGTTAGATGTCGTCTAATAAAGTTCTGACTAGAATTTTGTTATCTACTTAGTTCATTTTTAATTACATCATCAACCATAGATTGAAAAGAAAATTTGAGTATAGAAAATTGTTTTTGTATTCCCTATCTTTAAAAATTTGGTTTCTAAATATCACAATCATCTCATTTTTCATCATAGTCATCATTAAAGTTTTAACTTCATGTTCCATCCATCAACTAAGACCAAAACTCATAGAGTATGAAATGATAATCATAGTGTATAACCACATAATAATTAAAAACCACTCATTTGATATATAAATCTTGACAAATTATTTTAAATTAGTGACACATTATTCTCAAATTAGGTTATCCATATCCATATATTATATAAATTGTTTATCATGGATTATAAAGAGTTATTGAATTTAAAAATAATAAACCCTAGGTGTTTCAGACTCGTTGTGTAGCAAGGCCCATTTTCACAAACTATGTGGTGATGAATACATTCTAATTACACCCTTGTTCGAGTAATTTTCACTATATAAAACTATTACATAGACACATAATCATGTTGAATCCAACAAGGGTGATAATTAAATATAAACCACTCACTATATTTATTACCAAAATTCTACGAAATTTTCATATTCATTGAATTATCCTCATACATATTCCAAAACATATCCAAGGTGATTTCACTATATATTTCACATTATAGTTTCAAAATGTTAATAAGGAAATTTTATATGAAACCAACTACAGAAAAAGTCATTTAATATATTAATATTGAATATTTTTATGTTAATATTCAATACATTTCAAAACTATATTTCCAAAGACTTTAGTATTTTAGTTTCTCTGGAAATGTGGAAACATAATCTATAGTCCATATGGGAGCTACATGATCTCCCAATATGTTATTCACAGATATAACCCTTCCTAAAAATATCAAACACAATACATTTCTTCATATCCTTGGGAAAAGAATCATAATAAAGGGTGATCTCAGATGCTCGGTAATGGTAAACAAAGGAGATATCTAATAATAACACGTGAATAATGGTTTGAGAACCTAAGAATAAAATTTAAAATCATACCATTAATCTAAATGATCAATATGATGAATCACGACAAAAATATTGGATGTTCATAAGACTTGAGTCTTAAAAAAATCAAATTACACATTCCATGAAAGCATAACATTGGAATAAGACTTGGGGTTTGTTGCGTATATATAATGATAGAAAACCATTTCTGTATTATTAATGGCATATTTACATGTATATCATATTTGAATCGGTTGACTCCCCAGACCATTATAGATGATAATGTCCCTTATAGAATAGGGTTCACTTTCTATTCCGTCCATATTTTACTAAACCATTTTCACTCCAAGTTTTCTACATATCTGAATGAATAGGGTCTTCTTCCCAGTCCAATCCATTATTTCATGTTAGATATAAATATTTTCCCAATTTAATAAAGGGATATATACATCCCAACCTTCATTAAGCAAAAAACCATATTTGTCTATTATATATGATTAAATACAGTTCTCATAATATAATCATTGAAATGAAATATTTGTCCAAAAAATTTAATCACATTATAATTTTTAGAGAAGATAATGGATTAATAATCATTTCAATATTTAATAGTCCTTGAATAGAATATTTTTTCATAATAATTCCTTCATGGTATAACCCTTTAAAAATGAAGGGTTTCAAAAATAATAGTTAATCAAAACATGATACATTCATAAAATATAATAATAATGGTATCGTTAGATATTTTCCTATGTAATTCATCGGTAACATAAATGGATGTCATATTAGATGAAAAATAATTTGTAAATAACATTTAACTCATTTATCGTTGAAAATGATATTTTTTGTTTGGAAATTTCTTTTGAAAACAAAATCACATTGAAGTGTTTTTTCATTTAAATGAACTTGGAACCATATAAATGAATGTACAAATAAATGAGCATTCACAATTTTATAAAATTTTCTTCCCACCGTACATGTTACCAAGAGGATTCCTTTAACAATTTTGGTTCAATAAAAAAATTAATTTATAGAAAAAATACATTAAGATTCCATAAAAATTTATAATAATTAACACTTGAAAAAAATGGATTTTCATAATATTAATATAATAAAGAAAAAATAGAAATGTTTATAGAAATGATGGTTTTGGAAGAAAACATATCAGATCGATGTGAGAAATAATTTTTGTTTTTTGTATAAACATTTTCATAATAATTTTAAATATCCTAAATAGGAAAAACAGTAAATTTATTTTAATATATCATGAATAACTAGAGGGGAATATTCATTTCAATTAATAAGAGATAGAACATGGTATTTTATTATTAAATGATAATAATAATAGTCATAATAAATTATTATAGTGTATAATAAAATTGTTACAACTTTTATAAAATAGAATGAAAATCCCTATGAAAGGAAAAAAATAAAATAAAATTTAAAAAGTCACAAGGATAAATAAGTAAATGGTATTAAATGTCAGAACTTATGTATACACAACTATTGAAGTAAAATAGTTTCAAAATATAAGGTTTGTCTCAATAAGGAAAACTGAGACAAAAACCCTCACAACATTAATAATCATTTGAGTCATAGTCCTCAATGAAAAATAACATAAAATAAAAAAGTATATATATTTTAAATAATGGTCTTCATGATGTTAAATGTTTATAGGAATGTATATAGAACACACGAAAGAATTGAGTGTTGAATTTTCATATGACTCCCATAATTAATAAAGATACTAAACATCCCATACCCTAAGTCATAACATCCATTACACTAATTCAAGGATAGGTTATAATAACTACATGTTTATTATAAAAATATTATAGATCTAGGCACATATATATCATATCAATTATGATTTTTTATGATCTATTACTACCTATTTAATAATGAATTAATGTTAATTTTCTGTTTTGGGAAATAACTACTTTTACATATATGTATTGATTTTTTTTATTATTGGTAAACACAAATTGATCTGGGTACCATAATCTCAATAATTATAACCATGTTATAAATATGATACATATTAAATCTTTAATTATTCATCATAATTCATAAAATTTATTTATATAAAATGAAACATATAATTCATTGAAATTGTATGTCATTTCTACAGATGACTCTATTTTTATATTCATGTTGATCAAAATAAATAAAGTTTATTTATTAATATAGAATATATTTTTTCAAATATATAAAATATTTTCATTAAAATAATCCTTATTAACTTTTATTTAAATCATGAATGAATCAAATCACATAGCGAGGTAGTAGTTCACGTACCTAAGAACGATGTTTTAGTATTATAATAAAATTGGAAATATGAATGTATGTGTGTATATTAATTTAGGTGTCATAATATAATAATAAACATAAAATATATCACATATTACAAATATATACATAATTATTTCTATCCTAGATAAGTGGTAACTAAAGAACAAACAACATCAGTTCGTGATGTGGTAGTCATCCATTCACACAAACAATGATATTGTAATCGATTTGATGGAAGTGGATATGGTTGTAATATGTTAACATAAAATTATAAAATATTCATAAATGGAAGATAAAATCATTTTTATAGTCATGATATAATTATAATTTATGGGTTGGAGAATGAAATAGAACAAAAATTCTTGTTAATGAACATTACATCTTATTGGTGTAGCCTACATATGTTTATACTAAATCATTCCTATAAAGGATTTGTATCCCAAATAAGGAGTAATGTATGATGTAAGAGATGTTTTTACGTGATTTGGGGAATGAATTTCTGAACCACATATGTTTTATTATGTGATGTAGAGAGGAAATGGGGTTTTCTTTTATATGTATGGGAGATGGCACATTTGATATATTGGTAAATAATTTAGAAGACTGATTTTTTTTCAATGTAACAAGGATCTTAAATGGGTCATTATCAAAACTTATTGGAATAATGGTCTATTTAGGGATATCAAAACGTTTTTAGATTAGTTTATTTGTAATTTTTTACCATTATAATTTTAACTTAACCCGTGATGAATAAATTTTTACATTAACTAATGTAATTAATTTCCTCTATACTCACTATTCATTTGTTTCAATAATATGATTAAATTATTAGAAATTAAAAATAGTTTTCATTCCATAGATGAAATCCATTTTTTTAAATTCTATTTAAATAATTGGAATTTTTTTTATTTTTAAGCATGTGGATGCGATGAGAACGTTCAGTTTTAAATAGGAAATTATCAATATTTTACAATGATTTTATATCAATAACCAATTTTAAATTGATTAAAATGACATAAATTAGATATATATATGTTTAATTTGAATTATTTATAAATAATAATTTTAAAAATAAAATTTATCTTTAAAAACCAGTTAAACAAAAAAGAAATTTTCATTTAAAATACTATATTTTTAATAATACATTAATGAAATGAAACTTATTGGATAAATCCAAAAAAAACTATGAGAATTTGTATGTATTTAATTAAAAAATTAATTCATTTTTATAAAATTAATCCTCAAAAAGTGTCAAAATATTTATTTTTTATTTTTCACAAAAATTCACAAAAACAATTTTTTGAAATAATAGTATTTTAAAACATATAAAGACATTATAAAAAATAATTTTTTAAATTATAATCTTCTAGTATTTATATAAAACCATTAATAATATTATTTAAAAATTATTTATTACAATTTGTAACTCCCCGACCCCAGTTACCCAGAGTCGGTGCATTATTTTAATACATTGGCATTATTACAAGGAATCAAGTCCCGAAGGACCGATCAGTTTAGAAGTCTTGGAAAATAGATTAAATACATGAATGTTACATTACACTTTATAACATACAAAACAACATAAATAAACCTTTATGAATGCCATTATTCCCTTGGATGAACCCAACATATCAATCACAATACACTTCTCGGAATCCTGGAAAAAAGTAAAATATGGAATGGGGTGAGCTGAGATGCCCAGTAAAGATAACAATATAGCAGAAACATTCATAAATAAGCATAAATATTGAAGGAAATTCATAACTAAAAAAGCCTTTTATACATGAACTTATGAATAATATAGAAAAAATAAAATGAAATAATTCCATTTAATTATTCACCTAGATATTCTACTAGTCCAATAATCACATGCAATATCACTAGCCACTTTCATAATGACAGAAATCCATAATGTCCAACCTTAATTTCTGTTTCAAGGCCTCAGGCCAAGACGTAAGGGAAAACAGTAACCGAAACCCAACCCAGAGAGCCTCTGTAACCAGACTCCTTCCCAGAGAGCCTCTGCAACCGAACTCTAACCCAGAGTGCCTCTAATAACTCGACCTCAACCCGGAGTGCCTCTAATAACCAGAAACCAACCTGGAATGCCTCTAATAACCGGGCACCAACCCAGAGTGCCTCTAATAACCAGACACCAACCCGGAGGGTCTTCTATAACCAGACCCCAACCTGGAGGGATTACTTTTACCGGTCCCCAACCCGGAACATACTAGTCCAACACATTCATCTTAAGAAGATGATGAAATATAACATAAAAATTCTTAGTAAAACTAGCATACGAAATGTGAAAACATTAACCATAAACCATTAATGAAATAAAAATAACTCATTCATAGTAAAACATATCACAAAACTATAAATAAAATATGGAAGATTTTTATCATAATAAATAAACTTCAAACAAGTTAAAAATTTATCAAAGGATGTTGATATAGATGAAATCAAAACTATTTGAGAGAAATATCTCTTATATAAAATCATTTAAAAGTCAAATAATTATAAAAGAAAACATTTACTTTGAAAATATTTTTATAAGCATTTAAGGGAAGCTTCGAAGATTTTATAATGGGGGAAAATAGCCACACCTTCCGTATAAGATAAAAAAATGACATTCTTACCTTAATTCTGTCGAAAAGGTTAAAAAGGACCTTGTTTGGAAAACGACAGAAAGATTTCTTTATAAACTTTTTTTAAAAAGTCCAAAAAGTGTATAAATGAAATTAACCCATATTCTGTAAAATATTAAGAATGTTTTGAAATACATTTTTAAGAAACATGAATATGGATGATAAAGAGGTCCCACTAGATAATTACGTATAAACAACCTCGAATAATGAAGAGATTGTGAAATAAACCCTTACCAATATGGTAACTTATGAAACATAAACACCATGAAAGAGGTATCATACAATTAATATGTAAATACACATAAATTAATGTTTATTACAGAAATAATACAATTATGGGCTTTACATACACCACACAAAAGGTAATAGTGGAAATATGGCATGAATCTCACGAGAATGAGTGAATGAAAACCTCTTACCTTGTACTTTTCCTTGGATGAGGGTAGTTTAACCTCATGTATAATTGAGAAATAAATTTTAATAAATTATACAATAATAATCTACGTTAATATGATATCATATATGATCTTCTAACATTTCTTTGTAAATAATATCTTAGTATTATCGTCGTTTCGGGCGTTAAATTACTCATTTTATTTTATTTGTTTTGTTACATAAGCCCTGTTTATTATGGATAGGTTGTATGTTATTCATATCTAGAATAATATCATGTCATTAAACATTGTTTTTAATTATAAAATGAGAATTATACTTGAATGGATACGATGGGGAATGAATCTCATTGCTATCGTGCAGACGGTAGTCCATACGTACGCACGAACGCTACTTCCATTTCATTTTTCATTTTAAAATGAATCAAAAAGAAATGATACATAGGTATATTATTATTCCAGTATAATATATTAACTTATATTTGTTACTTAATTTCATTATTACCATCCTTTATACGTTCTATGTATGGTATCAACGAGTCATATCACTTTAAGGGGGTGGTAGTCCGCATTTCCTCAAATAAAATTATCATATATATATGTACCACATGAAATGAATAATGGTATGATATAAAATGCAATTAAAGAAGCTTATATATAATTTTTTTTCATAAATATACTATTTAATTATAATGCCATCATAATGGCCACCATGAGAGGTGGTTGGATATAATTGAATAGTCATCGCTTCGTGAGGCGTTTGGTTTCCATCCACAGAAACATTATGTTATTCACCCATTAGATGGAGGTGTGTGTAAGTGTAGTTATAATACTTTTCATAACAATATAATAGTATATTTAGGACACTGGGTTTGTTAAAAATGAAAAGAATAAGAATATTTAAGGTGTTCGAGAAGTAAAATAAAAGAAAAAAAAGCTAAGAGAAATTGTTACTTTTAATTTGGGTAACTCCCTTTGATTTGAACCAAAAAGGACTCTGGATGTGCCATAATCCTACATTTAGGCTTCTAGGAGGAGTATAGGGATTTAGGGAGCTTAATTGGGCAAAGGATGGACGTGCCAAAAGGCTTTATAGGGGTGAGTAATTGGATATAAGTGATTCCCTTTTATAAGGGTGAGGAGGGGCCCTTTAAAAAAACATAAAGTATTAATTTATAATAAATTCATATTCTCTTTCTAATGGATAAAAAGTATATTATTAAAAGTATAAGGTGGGTATGGGTCGAAATACTTTCATCCAATAGAATTTATATAGGTTTAGGTCATTATATTAACCTTATCTTTTAGTTTTAACTCTTAGTTAATTAGTTTGACATTTACCATGTCACTTTGTATTTTCATATTATATTTTTAATAAATATACTATATAAATCAATGTAACCCCCAAGTATTCCATTAATGATACACCTATAATGATATAAGTCCTTTTTCCTATCCTTAGTTTTTTAGGAATAGAATATGAATTAATAATATCATATTTGTTTTAAAAACTCATATATATCAATTTTGACACTATTCAATAATTGATTTTTTGTTAAAGTCTTAAAAACATTATTAATTCGAACCAAATTTATTTATGAAATAATATAATGTCATATTAACCAATAAAATTTATGTATGTAATAAAAACATTCAAATTATATTTATTTTAACATTTATAATACCAATTATTTGATTCTTTTATTAATAAGGAAAATATTGCATCATTATTCTGTCATTAATAATATTAACTATTAAATGTCTAAAAATTATAAATAAAATAAAATTATGTAGGAAATACATTAATATTTCTAATTAATATTTCTAATCTAAAATATGACATATATAACCCTATGTAAGAATTGTTTTTCTAAAAGATATATGCTTTTGTAATTTTTGTATTTATTTTAACTTAATTAATATAAAGTGTCTGTATCACATACAAGTAGATCCATGGGGTCCCAAAATCGTCCCAAAGATTCCCATGGTCGGAAAAGTATCAACCAATATGGTTATGACACGTTTTAGGATAATTTAGTATTATTATAATATTATTTGTTTACCCTTATTTATCAGATTTACCCTTTAACCATGGTAAATAAAATATTTAACGAAGTAATTATTCAAAATGTCTAAATATAAAAGATTCATATTTAAAAAATTTGGACATTCTGATTCCAAATATGGATTAAATTTTTCCAAATTCATAACACATAAGTGTCTGAAATTAATTAAAAATTAATTCGCATTGTTAAAACAAAAAAGCATGTTTTTAAGAGATAATAACTATCAAAATATTGACATTTTTTATGTTCGTTTTAATTGTGAAAGTATGTCCAATGACCAACACAGTATAAAATGGTAAAAATATATTCTAAATATACTTTAAAACCACTCAAATTCATTATTTATCAATATTTATTATTTTTATTAAAAATGTTGTTTTTAATTAAAATTTAGTAATTTTCACTATTCATCAAAATATAAAAGTTATCTAAAAAGTACCGAAATTTCACCCTATGATAATTTCGATATTACGAATCCAAAAACGAAGTCCATTTTGAGAGTTAAAATTTATAAAATTTCAGAAAGTCGGTATTAATATTCATAACAACTACTTTGATTGGTCGTAGTGTGTTAGAATCTCGAAGTTGCATACAACACATGCTACTGTATTATTCAAAGAGATGTGTACGGTGGAAGCTTGCGATGTTAAAAAATTCATTTCACTATGTTTAACAGTTTGGTTATAATGTTCAGGTTTAGAAAAATATGTTAATATTCTATCATGGTTTTGATAAAAATCAGTGTTGCATGGAACACATTATAAGCTAATGTTACAAGCATTGATAACATAACATAATTCATTATGTATCATAATAACCCAATAAAAATTAATTTATTCAAAAATAAATTAATTAATAAATTCATAGGGTTTATATTACTCATGAAATTTAATGTATTTACCTACAAATATTATTATAACACTCTCATATTATTTTAATTCAACAATTAATTATTCCATGTTGGAAATCACATATTATGTTTTTAAAAAGTAAAAGAATATTAAAGTTAATAGAAAGAATACATTTTTCTATATAGATGAAATTAAATATAGCCTATTAATATATTCACCATAAGATGATTGCATTTAAAAATGTTGTTTGGGGATCTACTCAATCTTCACTCTGATTTGCATTGAGTGGCCTAAGTCTGCATAAATGGGGAGTCACTCCTCTGGGATATGCTTCAAAATATTCAATATATCTAAATCAAATATGATGAAGGATTTTTCAACCATTTTCAATGGTATCATACCATTTTAAACTATTTAAACCAAATTCTAAGTTCCATAGATAACCCATCACACTCACAATACACATGAAAAGTATATTTCTTTAATAAGGGTACTTCATGTAAAATTGATGATTCCCCCAAGGATTCCATATAGATTAAGGGATGTTTTTCAATCACACCCACATTATTATTTTCAATGGGTTTGTATTTGATTCATATATTTCTAAATTTATAGATATCCAAGTATTATTTAATAATATGTTCTTCAGGTATTGGTACAAAAGGTATTGAATGTATCTTATGGTGAAAAAATTAGACATAATTTTGTGATGACTAGATCTTCAAAATATATAGGAACTTGATTAATTTATAAGAATAGTGAGGAAATATATGATCCTTTTATATATATTCCTCTTCCCATGAAAGGGAAGTATCATTACATTGGTACTTAATGACATGTTTTTTATTTCTATTGTTATGAATTCCATTAGTATCTGATCAATTATTATTAGTTAACCATGTTTTTCATTAATTATAATCTCTAGAGAATGGAATTAGTTTTAGAAGACTAGGGATTGATATTGATTACTTTTTCTCCCTATATAACTTGTTACATGACTATTTTATATAATCCACTACTTTATTGGATCCCTAACTATGTGTTTGAACACAACCATTATTTTTTCCTTTCCCCAAGAAATATAGAAGTTGAATATGTGTAACATTCATGAATACGATAGATGGTCAGGTCATATTCTATCAATATGATCATATAAGGACCCGATGATACAAAATTTAGTAATAAATAATTTTAGACAAGACAATACATTATTACAAATTGAAAATATTTCTATATTTAGTGATTTATAAAATTAGGATATCTTACAAACATGACATACAACATTCATACAAGTGGATACTACTAAAACAGAATCCATTTTTTCAATATGTAAAACTATTAATCTTAGAACATTATTTTAATAACTAAACTACCTAACATACATCACAAATCCCTTATTTATCTTACCCATAATTATATCAGGTGAAAAAAATTAAAAACAAGGGATGATCATTAAAATGAGTAAAGGATATAAATAATGAAATCATTAGTCAAGTGATAACGTAATAGACAATAAAACCCATAATCATAAAAACTTATATTCATAGAAACATCATGTATTTTCATTTTGAAATATTTACCATATAACACTTTCATTAACTCTTACAAATTGAATAACCATTAGGTTAACATACATCTCTGGAGTACCCAATGCATTGGAGATCTATAATGGGGCTCACATGTCATATATTGAACTATAATGGCCTCAACTGAATATATCTTGAGTTATAATGGGGTCAACCCAACATATCCTGAGATATAATGGTCACAACCCAACAATTTTTTTTCCATGGAACATATTATGGTAATAAAGAATTTGGAAATCAGGAAAAACTACTAATTCCATATACCTATAAAAACAATCAATTTGAAATTTATTAAAGAGTGTTTTATAATAAATTTAAAAGCAAAGCCCCTTAAAATGTAACTGGAGTGAGAATTAAGAGAATTGATTGGATATATATGTACAATGTAAATAGAAATATTGAAACATAATATAAACCAAAATTTGTCACATCAATTATCTTCATACAACATAATTAATAAAGAAGAAGGTAAACCAAAAGAATGAAAATTGGGTTAAGAATTCCCTTACAACTAGTTCTTCATTATTAAAATGTGTTTAAATTTTTTTATAATGTTTATAAGAGTGTTATTAATATCATTAAGAAATATATTAATGTTTTCATCACCTTATATAATCATTTCATTACATAATTTCACCCTATAATTGTTAGTATTTTGTTCCTTCCATTGTTGTGGGAACTATCTTTAAATGTTTTCCATGATCATTCTATGATGGATGTTCTTGTCGATTAGAAGTGGAAATCCATAATTGGAAGGGAATGGTAGTTACATATTTTCAAAACCTAAAATTATACCATTTTTCATTTTAAATTTTTAAATGAGGATGATTCATATGTAAAAACATTTATGATGATTGTTTAATTCATTTAATTGGATTCTTGATAATGATAACTCATATTATTTATAAATTAAAAAATGTGTAAAAAAGAATTCCAAAACCATGTATGAGACAAAATACATATATTATAACATGTTTCTACCATAAAAATGGTTTCATAAGAAGAAAATAATATAATTAAAGCAAATTGAAATCACAACATCCCTGATGTTTGTAATTCGACACATCTCGTACAATGTTTTTATTCCATGAATAAGTGGGAGAGGAAAAGAAGAATGATGATGAATTTTCTATGAACATGAGAAAATCTAGAATATACAATATTTATTTAGCTTTTAGTCTTATTGGATAAGAGGAGGGCAATATACAATAGAAGAAAAGGAAATGAAATGAAAGGAAAACCCATGAATATGAAGAGGATTTCACACCTCTTGATGTTTCCTCTATGAGATCCTCATTAAGGCCTTGGATTTTGGTTTATTAGTGAGACAAGTTGGTTTTGGACGTGGATATGGTAATTTTAGAGGTAATTTGGAAGAAAGTAGACAATTCTCAATTCTTGAGTGTTGTGAGAGGATGTTGGGAAGGATGGTGCTATTTATAGTGGAAGAGAGAAGGTATTGTACATTATTAAAATCATTATTATAATGTTTTTGTTGAAGACTATGAATAATCTCAATTAATGTGACCCCAAATAGTAATAATGGCATGTGATCTCAAACCATGTGGTCTAACATCACTCATGATGTCATAAATAGTGTATTTAACAAATTATTTGAATAAACAGTATTTTACAATATTTCACTATTCATAAAAAATTCTAGAACTATAGTAAAATCCCAAAAATTCACCCTAACCATTTTTTACGTGTAGAATTAAAAAATAGAACTCCATTTTTCAAAAATAACATTCTAAATAATAAATTTTTTATTTTTAAATAATATCATACATAATTCAAAAATTGAAAATATTAATTCTGTAACTACTTTTATATCACATTAAAAAATTGACTATGAATTCATTATCATAATGCCATAAAAAATAAAACAATAATACCACAAGCTATTTATTATATATATATTAGTATTCATGTCACTATCCATAAGGGTATGATTATATTCACCGAAAAAATTGGTTTCATCAAACTCCAAATAAATTATTGAACATAATTGTAGTTGACAGGTTTTGGAAATTCAAAACACAGAAGCAATAAAATTATTATTAAAACCTAGTTATAAATATCTACATAAAACAGTGTTTCAGGCATTTCATTAATTTTTTTTACAGCCTTGTGGTGTTAAATTGTCCCCACCTTCTAGAAATTGAATCCTCGTAATTTTATTTACTCATTAAATAAGTGAGGGTACTTTTCCCTCAAAGTATTTTCATATTCCCATGTTTCTTCTTCAACCATGTGGTTTCTGCACTAAACCTTCACATGGTGGATTACCTTATTCGGAAATACCTATTTCTCCAATCTAGAATCTGAACTGGTTTCTCTTCATAAGAGATGTTCTCTTCCAACTGAACTGCTTCTATACTCAAGAAATGTGATGAATCTAAAACAATATTTCTCAACATCGAATAAGGAAAAACATTGTGTACCTCAGAAAAACATGAAGGCAATGATACTCAATATGCAACTATGCCAACCTTCAATGTGATTTAAAAAGGACTGATGAATCACAAAAATAACATTTTTTCTTACCAAAATGGATCCATCATTTCATAAGAGATATTTGAAGGAAAACATCGTCCCCTACGTCTAAAGAGATGAATTTCCTTCGGTTATCTACATAACCTTTTTGCTTACTCTATGATGTCCTGGTTTTCTGCCATATAATCTTCACTTTCTTAGCAACTTCCTTTACTAATTATGGTCTTGTCAACATCCTTTCCTCGACTTCTTCCAAAAAATATGAAGTTCGCCACTGCTTCCTATAGAATGCCTCAAAAGGGGCCTACTGTATACTGGAATGAAAACAAGTAATATATGAAAACTCAACTAAACATATATATAGATCCCAACTTCCCTAGTATCCTATCAAACAATCTCAAAGAATATCCTCCAAGTTCTGAATCATTTGTTCTGACTGACCATATTATTGAGGATGGAAAGTTTTACTAAGATTTAATTTTGTGCACAATTATTTCTGATCCCCCTTCCAAAAGTTAAAAGTGAACCTAATATCCTGATCAGATACAATGGAAAGAAGAACTATTTGAAACCTCACAATTTCTATGAGGTATTGTTTAGAAAGATGATTGATCGACATTGTATCTCGAATACACTAATAGAAAAATGGTTTTTAACATTGTTAGATTGACTTTGGTTTCATATAAACTGATGTAATATATTTTTCTAGTGAAATTTTGGCATCATTTTATTTAAAAAATTGACACCGAAAAGAAAAAAGAATGTTTGGTGTCAGTTTTTTTAGAAAACCTACACTAAACTTTTAAAAAATATAATTTTTTCGTCAGATTTTTCAAAAACCATAGCCAATAATTTGATTCTTTTACTATGATTTATATTATTTCCTATACTTCAATTAGATAGGTCATTGAGAAAAAACTATGTTACGGATAAAAAGTTATGGTTGTCGAATGTTGATCTTCTCTAATAGAAGTTTTCAAGAAGTCCATCGTTCAAAGACCATAACTTTTAATATGAAACTCCGTTTAAGTTATAAGACTAGTCAAATCGAAGATTAAAAAATTACCTAAAAACAATGATTATATTTTTCATTTTCGCATCGGTTTTATGAAAACCAATGCCAAAAATATATTTTTTTTTCACATCAGTTTTTTTAAAAACCAATACCAAAACTTAAAAAAAAATATATAATTGGCTTCAATTATGAAAAAAAACTGACACGAAAAAGTGTTTTATTGAAAATTTTCATGTCTCTTTATTTTAAAACCAATTCCAAAAATAATTTTATTTTTACTTTTTGGCAGCATTCTTTAAAAAACGAACACCAAAACAGATTTCTTTTTAACTTTTAAGGGTCATTTTATTTCAAAATCGACATCAAAAATGATATCTCTTGTCATTTTTTGCGTCAGATTTCTACAAAACCGGCACCAAAGAGTATTCTCCAATATGCGGTATCAAAATTTCAATTTTTTCACTACACACATATAATTTTTTAAAATCCCGCCTATATTTCCATACAACGCTGTCGAAAATATTTTCATTTACTATATATAAATTTATTTTATCCTTTTTCTAGATTTTTATCCTCATTAATTCAATCAAGTATGCAACATGGATTCAATCAATAATTAAAACACAGTACTTATTCTATTCATTTATTTTGGTTGTTCATATTTTCCTTAATTTTAAAACATCTCCATTAGTTTTCTTATCGAGATTATTTATAATTATTGTCGAGTTACAAATATAGAACAATTGAATGAGATTTAAAAACTATGGTGTAAATTTAATTATTGATTACCACTTTCATTTGCAGTATGCAATTTTAATTTATGTTTATCAAAATTTATTTTAAATAAGATCTAACAATTGAATCATTGACATGTCCAACTTCTGATGACCATAATATTTGATCCATAACCCTAGATTCTCTCCACGACCTTTCAAATCGAAGCATAGGAAATTATCTAAAACATGGAAGAAGAAAAAGTAACACTTTGGAATCGTTTTTTTGTATAAACCGACGAATATTTTATTAAATTTATGGTGTATGTTTTTTTTTGAAAAATGATGCCGAAACTTTTCTTTTTTAACTTTTTGGCATCAGTTTTTAATGAAATTGACACCAAAAATGACACAGATTGATTTTTTTGGTTACGTTTTTTTGCAAAACTGATTCTAAAAAAATGTAATTCATTTTTTGTTTTGTTCTTAAAAAAATGTTGTAAAAATTCATATTTTCTTACTTCAGCAGCATCAACATTGGTTAAAAACTGGCATCAAAATTAAAAAAAACCAACGTTAAAGACCATTTTTCTAATAGTGATAGAAAGGAAATGTGCAGTTTTTTTCAGCCAATCAACAATAACCCAAATTGAATTGTTACCTAGATATATTTTAGGTTGTCCCACCATGAATTAAATGTATATAATCTCTAATTTTCACTCTCACACTATAAAATGATGAATCATTCCCTTTGGTAACTGTCGCTCTGTTTGAACTTGTTGACCTAATAAAAATTTGACTGAAAATTATTCAATATACTTTTTCATTACATACAACTAGTAATACAACCACAGGTCTCTGTATAGCTTAGTTCATCTAGGATGAACTAACAATGGATAACTAAGAGCTTCATACAACAAATTGTTTTTTAACTGGGAATCACATGGCACAGACAACCTTTTTCCCAATCTTAATAAAAAATAATTATCAAAGCTATATTCTGGAAGCTTACCCATTTTAACAAATTCTACCTTTTTTTGTTGCTCATGGTATTCCTTCTGCACTTGCATATTTTTTTCTGATAGCGATGACTGCACTAAAACCTGAATCAATATAGAAGTATTCCCTACACTGACAAATTCTAATCCAAAATTCATAAAATAAATAATCAATGGCTCATGTTCTAAATGTAACATGGTAAATGATGCATGATATTTTATACATAATGTATCTTCCACATTGTTTTATTTTTATAGATGGTTACTGATCATGCATCCATAATCCTTTATCAGTATATTCCATCTTCTCTGTAACTGGTTTAATTATTTCTACATTAATATATTCTTTATACTTATATAGACAATATATATTTTACACTTGGCTCTATATAAAGGGTGCCTCCAAATTTTCGAGGATAAAACCAATGCTTCCAATTCCAAATAATGTGTGGGATAAAAACTCATGAGGTTTTTCTTGTCATTAAGTATTAGATATTTCCTTTTCATTCTTCATCATAACATAAACTGGTCTGTTCAATGAATCATCACTATAGATGACATACTCACCATTCTGGAATGGAAAATCCAAAATTGTAGCATTCACCAATCTCTTCATGAATTCTTGAAAACATATTGCACATTCTTCTGTAAAAATAAATTTTATCGATTTCATGTTAACATAGTTAGTGGGCCAGATAACCGTGTACATTTTTTAACAAATCATCACTAATAACCTGACAATCCAATAAAACTACAAATATATGTAATATTTGTAGGTCCTGGCCATTCATCAACCACTTTTGTTTTTGTAGGATCCACTGTTCTTACATCTTTATTTAGAATGTTCCCAAAACAGAAATCAGTTACAACAAAAAATAACAGAAGCTGAATTTTCAATACAGTTTCTTTTCTTTTATGGTTTTTAAAACAACCCTTATTTGTTTTCATAATCATCTTTACATCTCGAATATACCATAATGTCATCAATAAACATAACCAAACAAATAACCATGAACTTATGAAATATTTTATTCATAATATTCATGAATATTATAGGTGCATTAGTTAACCTAAAAGGCATAACTACAAATTCATAATGACTATATCTGGTACAGAACACGGTCTTCTGGATGTCATCATTCTTTACTCTCAACAGATGATACCTGAAACTTAGTTCAACCTTTGAAAAATATTGTGCTCACTAGAGCTGATCAAAAAAATAATTGATATGAGGCAAATGATACTTTTTTTAATAGTTATTTTATTTAGGGCCCTATACTCGATGTAATTTCTCATTGAACCTTTTCTATTAACAAAAAATATAGGAGTTACCCATATTTCATGCAAGGATGGTTGAAGCCTTTATCTAATAATTATTCCAACTACTTTTTTAATTCCAAAAGATATATTTGGGCCATTTGATAAGGATGTTTATAAATATTATTAGCATCAGAAACTATGTCAATATTATACTCAAACTCCAAGTATGGAATAACACCTGTAAAATCATCAAGAAAAACATCCATCTATTCATTAACAACTAGTACATCATTAATGTAGATAGATATCTTACCTTCAAAAATATGATCAATATAACTTTCATTTCCATACATTATTAGTTTCCTATCTTCCTTATATGAAATAAATGTTGTGGGTTCATACTTATACACAAACATAAATTATTTATAAAAACAACTTATTTTTGTCTTAATCTATCATAGTAGGATAAAAATAATTATAGTCCATACCCAAAATAACATCAAACTCTAATAGAGGAAAAAAATAAGTTTTTCATGTAAACTCTTTCAACAAAAAAGGATAGGAAGATTCTTTTATTTTTTTCACAATATTTCTTCTATGTGTTTTCACCATGAGATCTATATTCATTTCATGAGGTTGAGTTCCCAATTTTTCTAAAAAATTATTAGAAATGAATGAATGTGTAGGCCATGAATCAAATAAAACATTTGAGAAATCATAAAAAACAAGCAATGTTCTTGAAACCACCTCAAATGATGACTCAAATCTTCTAGAGTTGTATCAAATGATTTTTCTGAACCCTTCTACTTCCAATATTATTGATTCCCTATTTGAGTAACTAGATTAGAAAAAATATTAGCAAAATGACCAATGATTTTATAATTAAATCATATCACCTTTGGCTTCTCATTAATTTTTGGATCATTTTCCTTACACTCACGAGATATGTGTCTAATCATTCCACATCAGTATCATTTCTTATAATTGACAATTCATTCACTAGGATTATTTTTACCACACTTATCACAAGAAGGGAAATTATTTTTCTTACATCCAGACATCTTTGACTACTTCTTCTCCGTTGCATTCCAACTAGAATACTTCTTATTCATGTCATCACAAGTCCCAAATGTGTCAGAAAACACCATCTAAACTATTTTAGCACAATGAAAAATATTCCCGTAGCATTTAAACTATCATTTGGACAAATCTCTACAAAAAACCGGCTTCAAACCAGAGTAAAATAATTTAATTTTACTTTCAAAATCCAAAGTAAAATCTGTAATATACCTGGCCGTTTTGTAAAATTGGCTTCAAATGTTTTCCCAAAATCATTATATTTCTTATTCAGATCCAATAATTTTTTCCCCATTCTATGTTGAATAGTTTTGGGAAAATTGTTTTTCCTGAATAAAGACTCTTAAAATCATCCCATACAAGATTTTCATGATCCTATATTTCTCTCGTATTCTTAACAAGATACCACCATCGATAAGCTTCACCTTACAAAAAAATAATTGCAATTATTACCATTTGAAATTACGAACATCCCATGACATCAAATATATTTTATAGATCATTGATCCCTCCATCATCTATCACTGGATCTGTGGTTCCACTAAATGTTGAATGATTTTGCCTCATAAAATGCTCCACAAATGTCATGTTTCATCATGGTAGATCATATTTTTTTATATCCTGAATAACACCCCTATTTATATATTGAGTCAACTGATACATTGCTATCACAAACTGCTTTGTTCTGATTCTCACCATTTTGGGCAGCAGATTTGGACATACATCAGCCTATTGGTGAATTCATAATTCAAATTCCCTATTCCTTCTACAGAAAACCATTCTTCAAAAGAATAACAAGGATGAAGCAACATGGTATTCCATAAATGGTATAATATTTCAAATTTTTATAGAGTAAAAATCATTTATGGTATTATTTTAATATCATCCCAACCCCTAATCTTATCTAAACCATCCTCTGATACCAAATAGAAGGACCCGACCATAAATGTTACAAAATCCTGAATTTTAGACAATAATTTTTTACACATTGAGGATATTTTTAGGTTAATATTATTAAAGAATTAGGATATCATACATACATGACATACCACATTTATACAAGTGGATAGTACTAAAATAGTATGGATATTATCCAAAATGTAAAAAATTAAAACATAAAACATTATTACTTTAAAGACACCCCATATCAAACATCACGACTTACATATTTCTATTTCCCAACCATATATCTTATGAATGACATTTTAAAATCATTTTTTGAGTATAAAACTCGTTAATGTATATAAGGAAAGAAAGTTTTTGTCAATTGATAACATATATTCCCATAAAACCAATAATAAAAAAGACTTATATGCATATAAACATCATGTAGTTTCCTTGGAAAATATTTACCATATCAATCATACATTTACCCTTACACATGGAATAAACATTTTGTCAACATCCATCTCTAGAGTACCCAATGAATTGGAGAACTATAATGGGGATCACATGTCATATCTTGCCATATAATGGGCTAATCCCAACATATCTTCAACTATTATGGGCTCAATCCAATATATATAGAGCTAAAATAGGATCAACCCAACATAAATAATGTCTAAAGAACATATTATAGTAATTAAGTATCATGAAATTAGGAGAAACTACTAATTCCATACACATATAAAAAGAGTCCTTTAGAAATTTATTAATGATAGTATTGAAAGGATTTAAAAAGGAAAGTCCTGAAAAATATAATTGGAGTGAGAATTAATAGATTGGAATTGATATGTATATACACTATAAATAGACATAGTGAAAAATAATATAAACAAAAATTAATCACACCAATAATCTTAATACAACATAATAAATAAATAAAAATGTTAACCCAATGATTGGAAATTTGGTTAATAATTCTATTACCTCAGGTTATTTATACATCTAATGTTTATGAACTTCTTCTATAACAGTTAAAAGAGTGTTATTAATATTTTTCAGAAAAATATTCCTATTTAAAACACCTTATAAGATCATTTCATAACATCATTTCTCCCTTTAATTTTGTCTATTTAGTTCCTTACAATGTTTCGAGTGATTTTGTTACAGATTTTCCATGATCATTTCATGATGGGTGTTCATGTCGATTGGATACGAAACACCATAATGTCGGTTGGAGTGGATACTCAAGAGGGGGGGGGGGGTGAATTGAGTTCCAATTAATATTTCTGTGAAAATATTGTCTATTTAAAATCCCAAAATTTATAAAACAAGATAAACTATAGTGAATTTATACAGATTGTAAATGTTCACTTAGCTTCTCAAATATTGATTAGGTCTCAGTTAATTTAACCATAAGGTCAAACTAACTTTTTAAGCTAAACTATTGATTTACAATAAGTGTAAACACTTGCTAATTTAACTATCAAATTGGCTTCAAAATAGTTTTGTATTTCAAAGAAATAGCAGCGGAATAAATAAGATATATGTAGTATTCTTTAAACCTAAATTAAATATGAACAATAGATATAAAAAGATGTTCAGTCTCAAGCCGAGACTTAATCCTCACAAATTTATATAAATTTGATCCACACCCTCGATCGGCATTAACAACCGTTTACAAAACTGTCCAGGCCACACAGGGACCTCTACCACTGTTCTCTGTGGGAGACAAAGCATAGACCAGGCCACAAATGGACCTCTTCCACAGTTGACATGGGTAAACAAGAGTTAAGAGATTTGAATTGAGGATTTTGATATCCTTCAGTTCAATACAAGAAATAGTGTGTGTATAAGAATTATAGAGTACACCACACTAATCGAAAGTTAATAAAAAAATCACATAGAGAAGATAAATAAGAGTTTATAAATCTCTAGTGATTATCAATGTAGCTCCGGACTCGTTGGATTCAGTAGGAGTGCTTTTGAGTCCTTCTCTGGTTTTTCTGTTAAAAAACATAGTGTCGTAGTTCATCTTGTCTTCTATAGGAGTGAGAATGATCTCTTGATTCATTGTGTGTTCATCAGTGGTGTTGTATTGCATTCATGAGAGTTATTTTAAAGGCTTGAAATCTTCTTCTTGTCCAGGATTCTTCTGCTTGTTTAGTACAGTGCAATCAGGTGTATATAAGTTCTTCGTGTTGTATATTCACACTTGCACACAACTTTTTTCATGTTGCACACGTATTGCATTTCAATCCTTATTATATTCCACTAGTTCTGGCAGAAGGAATGATTTCCTTTTCATAAGTACGAGATACTATTTCCTGACATGTCAACAACTATCATTAAATAACATTAATTTCATTAAAAACAACAAATATGACCGTTATCCTTATTTAAATAATATTGACAAAAATTTAAGAAACAGTGTCATAGTGATTATGGAAATGGTTTCTTCTTCACGGCATGTGTCTCACGGTATGAGCTTCACGGTATGTATATGTCACGGTGAGTAGTTCACGGTATGTGGTCACGGTGAGTCCATCACGGTGTCTGGTCACGGTGTCTGGTCACAGTGTCTGGTCACTGTGAGTCCTTCACGGTGTTTGGTCACAGTGTCTGGTCACGGTGAGTCCTTCACGATGTCTGGTCCTGGTGTCTGGTCACGGTGTCTGGTCATGGTGAGTCCTTCATGGTGTCTCGTCACGGTGTCTGGTCACAGTGAGTCCTTCACGGTGAGTCCATACTTAGAAAAATATTTGTATTTTGGACTTGGAAAGTAATATAAATAATATGGATTATGTTTAATCATTTGAGAGTAAAATAACATGAATCATAAATATAAAGGTGTGATAATATATGTGAGATTTATGATCATGAATGAGACTTGTAAATAATAGTGAGAGTAATTTACATCATAAGATTTGTTATCAGTAAAACATGATGTGTAGTTATTTTTGAGATTGAAGAGCATTAACAAGATGTGAAATGAAGATTGAGATTAATTAACAGTAATAGGGTTTGTGATAATTAAAACATGATTATCACATGAGGAGTCCAAAAATCTCCCCCTTTTGATGATCACAAATCCGATATAGGCAGAATATAAATGAAATTTTACATAAAAGAAACTAGCATAGTAGAATAGCAAAAAACATTATAGAACTGACACTAGTATTTTTTTTATATTTGGAGTTTTCTCCCCCTTTGGGATTATAAAAAAATATAGAGAAAATGAAATGAAACACTGCATTTGGCATTATACAAATGGTTCAGAAGACAATAAAACATGAAGCAACAAAAGACATCCCATCAAAAAGAAAAACAGTCCTCAGACTCTTCAGGGATCCACTTTTTCTTTTCCTTTATCAGCAGTAGGAGCTGGTGCTGAAGTAGAAGAAGGAAAGGATGTGGTAGACAATGAAGGTAAGGGTATACCATCAAAAACATATGGAGCCAAAGTGGGAGCAGTAGAAGGTCTAGGCTGTAGTTGGTCAAGAATGACTGGCCGGATCTAAGAAAGAGCTTGACTAACTGTCATGGCAGTTGAGGCTAAGGTAAGTAGACTAGGTCTATAGGGTGTAGCAGCTGGAGCAACTATAGTAGTGCTCTGCACATGAAGATATGACTTCAAAAGATTGATGATATCATTAATGATTTTACCACCATATTGCATAGCCTTTTCAAACTCATCCTTATTCTCCAGAAATCTGTCCAACATTCTGGTGAACTATGTAAGTTTCTGAACATGAGCCTTAAAAGCTTGTGTCACCAGAGGGATTCTCAAATTTTCCACAAGATATCTAAAGTGATTTGTCATATCAATTTTAGAGAAAATCTGGGAGAGATACAAATCAATTTTCCTGGTGATCTCTTTTTGAGCATCATTGGCTATCTTAGAATGAATTCTAACCAAGTCCAATGCTCTATCACTGTTCTGAATCACTTCTGACAAAGAAGATAGATCCAAGCCACTCAAGGCAGTATGAAGTTCTTCCTTGATTATGGATCTCAGCATAGAATCATCTAAAGAAGGTGTGGAGGACTGACCAGAAGCATGTGAATCCTTGATAGTTTTAGTTAGAACTTTGAGCTGTTTCAGAACTTTTTGCAGGCATCCAGTGTATTCATCTGTAAGCTTATTCATATTTTCCACAAGCCCTCACCTGCGTTCCAGCATCTTGTTGTGCCTTCTTCCAATCTTCTCATCAAAATAAAGTATGTATGGATGAAATTGAGACACAATCACCCTAGCAAGGAGGGAATCATATGGCTTAGGAGAAGCAGCAATAGGTGCAAGAGCAGAAACATGAGTAGACTCTGATCTCAATGAAAACTCATTCTGCAAACTTGCTACCAATTTTTTCAGATCTTCAACAATAGCACTCAGCATCTTATTCTCAACTTTAACTTCTTGAATTTCACGGATCATCCTTGGTTGAATATGCAAGATAATATTTTCCAAGAGAATTGATGCATCTTCTTGACATAACTGAGTCACTGGGCGAGGTTGAGTGGAGACAATTTTCTCAACTCTATCTAACAAACTCTCTCCAAAAATTTTACGATCATCTTTGGTCACAAAGGAGTGATGCTCAGGTAAGTGTGTAGGTAAAGGAAGAGGTTCAGATTCGGGTTGAGGTTTACAGTCATCTTCAGACTGAAATTCTGATTCAGATTATGGTTGGGGCTCTGGTTCTGGTTCTGGATGAGCTAAGGACTTCAGTTGAAACAGAGAAGAAGGAACTATCCCATTTTTAGTCACTTGTTGTGACTCATTCACATCCTAAAATCTTGGGAACTCAGACCGATAGTACATATAAAAAGTGATAGAAGGTTGAGAAGCTTCAACAGATCCAGCTTCCACAATATCAAGGTTTTGAGGTTCCTCCCCCTCAACTTGTGCTTCCCTTTTAGATTATTGAGGTTTAGGAACATGGACAAGATCTATAGGGTCACCCCTAATCACTTCAGAAAACTGTTGCCTTCCCAGCTGAAAGGAAATTTCCATCCTTTCTTCAGCAGAGGGAATAATCTCAGGAACTAACTATTCCACTGGCTGATCTTTCAGACTTGCTTATTTCTCAATAGGAAGATACTCTTCAACATGATGTGCCTCTATGGTTTCTTTCTATTCTGAATGAGGAAAAACCAATTTCCTTGTAGCATTAGGATGAGCTTCTAGATTTACATCCGCACTAGAAGCACAAGCTTCCTCTTCTCTCAAAATAACACCAACTTCCTCCTCTTGAGGCATTTTAGTAGGGATAACAGTCCTTTCTTTTTCAATAGGAGTTGCTTCCATTTGAGGACTTCTAGCTTCTTCTCTAGGAGATACGTCAGCTATTACATCCTCTTCCTCTTCTTCATCTGAATACTCAGCCACTTCATCTGGTTCCAAACCAGGATCGGATAGATTTTTAGGCCTTCTTGGATAGTCAACAGGATTAAACTTTTTATACAGTTGATCATTATCCTCAACCCACTGCTTCTTCTAGGGGTTCCAGCTAATCTTCATCCTTCTGATGATAGGCATTGATAGGTAGTAATCAAGGTCCTCAAATTTTTCTTCATTCGGTCCAACCATCCCTTTTGCAACTAACATAGGTGAAATCATCCATGAATAAAACAGGGAGGTGGATTTGGATGTGACTTTGATCAGATCACAATTATGGTTGATATCATACTTACACAGATTGATTTTATGGCCATTCTTCAACAGATGCATCAGGAACACATCCTGATACTTCATCACAGGAAAATCTCCTTTTCTTAAACCAACCAAATTCTGAACAAACTTGAACAGAAGTCTTGTCTCCCCATCTAGTTTAGCAGCTATGCCCCTTCGCTTGGTTCCATTTCCAGTCAGGTTCTCCAAAGTATTATCTAGGTCAATGATGTCGGTTGTTGGAGGAGGGTCTCTCTTGTAATCCTCAGAAACTCCTTAATGGGGAATTATTGGGCATGCAGCCCACAACCATGAAGTGAAAGAGAACTTCTGACCATCGATCCAGCTGGTCAGCATAAAGCTTTCTCCAAACTCAAAAGATAACTTCACATACTGATAGAATTTAGATACAAGCCTTGGGTAAATCGGTCTATTATATCCAGTGAACCATTCAATCCATCCTTGTTCTCACAAAACTTTCAAAACTAAAGATCTGCTAGACAACAACCACTATGAACAAACCTCTTTTTCAGGTACAACTGTACGACTTACCAGGTTTGGGTATAGATGTCCTTCGGGAGCTATCCTCGATGTCCTCTTTTTTTTCTTAGAGAGGCGCTTCTTAGAAGAGGGTGTAGATGGATGCTTCATTCTTGGAATTCACTAAAAGTTCAGGCGAGAGGGAAGAAAAGGATCAGGAGATAGTTTGGGTAAGGAATCAAATGAAACCCTTAAGTTTTATCATTTGGGAATGTAAAACGTCCTAAAATCAAAAACGCGGGAAATCAAATAGCAGTGAAATAAAAATTACCGCGATAGAAGTTAAAAATAAAAATATAAATAACTCTTCACGGTGAGACCATGAGTAGGCATTACGGTGAGTTGAAAACTAGTCATCATGGTGAGACAGTGAGCATTATGTATAGTCATGGTGAGACAGTGAGTTGACAGACCATGAGCATAGAGTCATGAAGGTGAGACCTTAAACAGAAAACAGTAACATAGAAACAGTGAGTATGAAACCGTAAGGTAAAGTACAATAAAGTATTAACCATTAAGATCAGTAAGATATTCATTTATGATTAATCATACCAAGATCATGTATGATGTAGTCTAATCTTTCAGAATTTAATGGTTTGGTGAATATATCAGCATGTTGATATTCAGTACCAATGAATTCCAAAGTGATATCACCTCTTTTATAATGATCCCTCAAAAAGTGACGTCTTACATCAATATGCTTTGTTCTAGAATGAGAAACATGATTCTTAGAAATGTTAATAGCACTTGTGTTGTCACAATTTATTTATACATGTCTGAATTGATATCCGTAGTCTAGTAATGTGTGTTTCATCCATAAAATTTGTGCACAACAACTGCCTTCTACTATGTATTCAGCTTCTGCAGTAGATAATGCAACCGAATTTTGTTTCTTACTACACCATGATACCAGGGACTTGCCTAAAAGGTGACATGTTCCATATGTGCTTTTTATATCTAACTTACATCCAGCAAAATCATCATCAGAATAACTAACTAATTCAAATGATTGTCCTTTCAGATAGAACAGTCCTAAATTGGTAATATGCTTGAGGTATTTAAAAATTCTCATTAAAACATTTAAATGTAACTCTATAGGGTTTTCATGAAAATGAGCACACATACACACACTAAACATAATATTAGGACGACTAGTAGTTAGGTAGAGTTGACTTCTTATCATTCCTCTATAAGTGGTTTGATCAACAGATTTAACAATTTCATCAAGATCCATCTTACAGGTGGTACTCATGGGAGTGTCACTATAGTTTGTGCAATCGAATTCAAAACGTTCTAAAAGATCTCTAGTATACATAATTTGTGTTAAAATAATTCCATCATCATTTTGAAAGATTTGAAATCTAAGAAAGAATTTAAGTTCATCCATTAAACTCATTTCAAATTCATTTTGCATCATTTTAGAAAAAATCAGTACATAATGTAGTCTTTGAAGATCCAAAAGTAATATCATCTATATAAATTTTTAAAACTAAAACATCTTTAGAAATTCATTTTATAAACAATATAGGATCATCTATTCCTTTTGTGAAACCATTAGAATTTATAAAAGTACGTAACCTATCATACCATGCTCTTGGAGATTGGTTTAAACCATATAAAGCTTTTGATAATTTTAAAATATGATTTGGAAAATAAAGGGTTTAAAAAACTAGGTGGTTGTTCAAAAAAAACATCCTCAACAATATATCCATTCAAGAATTCACTTTTGACATCCATTTAATATAGTTTGAAATTTAGATGTGCATCAAAAGAAAGTAAAATCCTAATGGCTTCTAATCTGGCTACTAGAGCGAAAGTCTCCTCATAGTCAATACCTTCTTCTTGACTATAGCCTTATGAAACTAGCCTCGCTTTATTTCAAACTATGTTTCTGGATTCATCTACTTTATTTCTAAACACTCATTTAGTGCCTATTATGAATGAATCCATAGGACTTTCAACAAAATTCAAAACATTATTTCTTTCAAACTGATTGAGTTCTTCTTGCATGGAAATTACCCAAAATTCATCATTAATAGCATCATCAATGTTTTTAGGTTCAAGTTGTGACAAGAAGGCTTGATGCTCAACCTGATTTCTACGAGAAGCTCTAGTCTGTGTCCCTCTATCAATATTTCCTACAACAGTATCTAAAGGATGATTCTTTAGAATTCTAGTTGATCTAGTAAAGGTTGGACTAGAAACTTCAGGTTCATCAACAGGTTGGGAATCAACAGAAGCAGGTTCTGGAAAATTTCCAGAACTGGTTGTCATTATAGCAGGTTCATTTCATTTTCCATTACTGTCCAGAATAGATAAATCTTCTTCAAGATTTTCAAGAGAGGTTTTAGGCTCATGTGGATCAGTTTCATCAAACTTGATGTGAACCGATTTTACCACACACTTGGTTCTTTTATTGAAAAATCTATAGGCATTACTAGAAATAGAATAACCTAGGAAAATTCACTCATCACTCTTGGATGCAAACCTTTCCAGATTATATTTGGTATTAAGAATAAAAACATTGCGGCCAAAGACTCTGAAATAGTTAACCTTAGGTTTCCTATGGTTCCACAACTCATAAGGGGTCATCTTAAGAACATGTCTGATCAAGACTCTATTGATAATATAACAAGCTGTATTCACAGCTTCAGCCCCGAAGTAAATAGGCTGGTCAGACTCATTTAGCATGGTCCTGGAAATTTCTTGCAGGGTTCTATTCCTCCTTTATATTACACCATTTTGCTGAGGTGTCCTAGGGGAAGAAAAGTTATGACTATAGCTATTGTGTGAGCAATAGGATTCAAATTCATGATTCTCAAACTCACGGCCATGATCACTTCTTAGAGTTTTAATCCTATGTCCACTAAAATTTTCTAAAGATTTGGAGTATTTAAAAAAGTAGGGACAAACCTCACTTTTGTGAGCTAATATGTATACCCAAGTATATCTAGAAAAGTCATCTACTAGGACATAGACATAGTTCTTCCCATTTAAGCTAGAAACTCTAGATGGTTCAAACAAAACCATGTGAAACAACTCGAGAGGTTGAGAATTTGAAACTTATTTCTTTGATTTGAAAGAAACCTTATGTTTCATTCCCTTTTGACACGTATTAAAAACTTTGTCATTTGGAAACTCAAGTTTGGGTAGGTCTTTACTAAGTTTTTCCTAGATAGTTTTCTAAGTGAGTGTATATTGTAGTGTCCTAATATTCTGTGCCAAATCCAAGACTCTTTATGAAAAGCATGTAAACAGGTAATATTTTTCATGGATAATGAATTTAAATCAACATCATAAACATTTTCATTTCATAGGGAAAGAAATACTAAAGCTTTTTTAGAATTAAAAACATTTCAAGAATCATTTTCAAATTTAACAATAAAACTATCATCACATAACTGAGAAATACATAACATATTATATTTATGTCTATAAAAAAATAATACATTAGAAATTAAAATTGAGTCAATGTTACCAATTTGTCATAGGATGATGATTTTCCCTTTAGAAATATCACCAAAGGTGACAAAGCCTCCATCAACCTTTATTAAACTCTTGAAGAATGAATAATCTCCAGACATATGTCTTGAACATCCAATGTCCAAATACCATGTCTTCTTGTGAGAACTCTTCAAGAAGGTTCTATACAAAAGAGATTTAGATAGGAAATGATTTTGGTACCTAGATCTTTATGGGTCCAGATAGGTTAGCTAACAAAACATTCGGTACCCAAATTTGTCTTATGGGTCTCATAAAATTTTTAGAATCAACAGATTTTGATAGATAAACCTTATTAGATCCGTAATTATTAATATAACTAGTTGACACATATAAATGTCCAGAACTAGAACTAGCATTATTCTGTCCAGATTTAGGAATAAATATATTCTTAGTAATCAGTCTCTGTCTAGGTGTGTAGCCTATTCCAGTAGTGTATTTTGGTGAAACATTATTTCCTAGCATTTGAGTTAGTGTATCCTTTCCATTTGTTAACTTCTCTAAATCCTTCCTAAGTTTCTCATTTGACAATTTTTTTCAGTGTTTTCTATAAGAAACTGAGCATTCTTTTCCATTTCTTTTTCAAGATCATATTTATGTTTAACAGTTAAAGAATATTGTATCATTAAACCTTTGTATTTGTCTATCAGTTCATTACAGGTTTCTTCCAACATATCACAGTATTCAAACAGCTCAGATTTTGACATGTTTTTAGAATCATAATCATCTTCAGAATAATATGAATTTAAAATGGGAGTATCTTAGGTTACCTCAGATGTGTTTGTCATGAAACACATGTTGGCACGATTCTTTTCAGAATCTGACATTTCAGATTCACTTCTTATTTCCTCAGAAGCACTCCAGGTAGCCTTCATAGATTTTTTTTATTTACTGTCCCTGTAATCATATTTCTTCTTGAATTTTAGCTTTGGGTAGTCTACTTTAATGTGTCCTTTTCTTTTTCATTCATAGCAGACAACTTCATCAGATTTTTCAGATTTCTTCCAATCCTTTTTCCAGTGTCCCTTATTGTCATACTTTCCTTTGTAATTTTATTTTATGAAAAACTTTTTTTCCTATAATACTTCTTAAACCTTATGGCAATCTGAGCCACTTCAAGATCACTATCAGAGTCTGAATTTTCACTGGTTGAACTGTTAGTATGTATTTGAGCTTTATCATTGTCCTTACTCTTTGAAGCAGTAGTCTTGAAAGCCATTGATTTTCTCTTAGGTTCCTCATCTTCCTCTTTATTTAACATCAGTTCTTCCTGATACATCATAAGTTACCAATGATTTCTTTGACAGGTAGTGAAGGATTTTCACATGACTCTCTGATTGAAACAGATGTTCCTCGCCATTGGTCTGGTAAACATCTCCAGATTCTCATAATTTGTTCCATTGCTGGAACAGCCTTTCCAAGTGAATTCGTTGTAATGGCTATCTCATTAAACCTGAGATACATATTAGAAATAGGTTCAGCAGTCTTCATTTTAAAATTATCATATTTAATATTATAAGTATTTAATCTCATTTCCTTAACATTGGTTGTTCCTTCATGACAAACACCGGGATGTATCCCAAATTTCAAAAGCAGTTTTGCAAGCAGAAATTCGGTTAAACTCTTCATCTCCTAAAGCACAGTATAGGAAATTCATAGCTTTACAATTATTATTGTAATAAGTCATTGTAGATTCATCCCATGTGGATCTAATAGTAGTGGGAAATTTATATTCTGATTTTATGGCAGTCCAGATATCAAAACCCATGATTTCTAAATGAATTTCAATTTTCAGTTTCCACTGAGCATAGTTTGTACCGTTGAAGAAAGGTGACATGTTAGTAGCAGCACCCTCTAGTCTATTATCCATAACTATATTTTAGAAAGATAATTTAAAGAGATAAAAATTTATAAATAACAGAAATTTTAAGAACATTAAAATACAACAAAAACCACAGTTCAAAAAACAGATAATTTCAAAAATCTTTTAATCAAAAACAAAAACCTATGATACCAAATGTTGGTCGGAGTGGATACTCAAGAGGGGGGGGGGTGAATTGAGTTCAAATTAAAATTTCTGTTAAAATATTGTCTATTTAAAATCCCCCAATTTATTAAACTAGTTAAACTATAGTGAATTTATACAGAATGTAAATGTTCACTTAGCTTCTCAATGATTGATTAGGTCTCAGTTAATTTAACCAAATGTCAAACTTACCTTTGAAGCTAACCTATTGATTTACAATAAGTGTAAACACTTGATAATTTAACTATCAAAGTATCTTCAAAATAGTTTTTTATTTAAAAGTATTAGCAGAGGAATAAATAATATATTTGTAGTATACTTTAAACCTAAATTAAAGATGAATAGAAGATATAACAAGAGGATCAGTCTCAAGCTGAGACTTAATCCTATCCAATTTATATAAATATGATCCACACCCTGGATCAGGGTTAACAACAGTTTACAAAACTATCCAGGCCACACAAGGACCTCTTCCACAGTTGACATGGGTAAACAAGAGTTAAGAGATTTGAAGTGAGGATTTTGATATCCTCCAGCTTATTGCAGGAAATAGTGTGTGTATAAGAATTACAGAGTACACCACACTGCTATAATGTTAATAAATAAATCACGTAGAGAAGATAGATAAGAGTTTAGAAAGATATAATGATTATTAATGAAGCTCGGGACTCGTTGGATTCAGCAGGAGTGCTTTTGAGTCCTCTGGTTTTTCTATTGAAAATTAGAGTGTCGTAGTTCATCTTTTCTTCTACAGTAGTGAGAATGATCTCTTGACTCGTCGTGTGTTCTTTAGGGGTGTTGGATTGCATTCATGAAAGTTCATTGAAAGACTTGCAATCTCATTCTTTTCCAGGATTGTTCTGCTTGTTCAGTATAGTGCACTCGGGTGTATGTATGTTCTTCGTGTTGTATATTCACACTTGCACACTGCTTTTTTCTTGTGGTATGTGTACTGCATTTCAAGATTTCTTATATTCTACGTGTTCTGGCAGTATGAATGATTCCCTTTTCATAGGTATGAGATACGGTATCCTGAAATGTCAACAAATATCATTAAATAACATTAATTTCATTAAAAACAAAAAATATGACCGTTAAAAATATTTAAATAATATTGAAAAAAAGTTAAGAAAAGGTGTCACAGTGAATATGGAAACGATTTCTTCATCACGGTATGTGGATCACGATATGAGCTTCATGGTATGTCCATGTCATGGTGATTAGATCACGGTGAGTCCATCACGGTGTCTGGTCCTGGTGTCTGGTCACGGTGTCTGGTCATAGTGTCTTGTCACGGTGAGTCCTTCACGATGTCTGGTCACGGTGTCTAGTCATGATGAGTCCTTCACGGTGTCTGGTCACTCTATCTGGTCACGGTGTCTCGTCACGGTGAGTCCTTCACGGTGTCTGGTCACGAGGTCTGGTCACGGTGAGTCCATACTTAGACAAATATCTATATTTTGGACTTAGACACTAATATACAGAATATAGTTTATGTTTAATCATTATAGAGTAAAATAGCTTGAGTCATAAATATAAATGTGTGATAATATTTTTGAGATTTATGATCATGCATGAGGATTGTAAATAATAAAGAGAGTAATTAACATCATAATATTTATTATCAGTAAAACATGATGTTTAGTTATTATTGAGATTGAAGAGCATTAACAAAATGTGCAATGAAGATTGAGATTAATTAACAGTAATAGGATTTTTGATCATTAAAACATGATTAGAACATGAGGAGTCCAACACATAATTTGAATGGAAAGGTAGTGACATATTTACAAAACCATAAATTTTCCATTTTACTTTTTTTCATTCTAATATAAGGATGATTAATATGTTAAAACATTAATAATGTATATATAGATAATTTTAGTAGTTCTTTGATAATAATGACCTCATTATGATTTATATTTTAAATCCATGTGTACAAAAGAATTCTAGAATGAGGGATGAGAAATAATGCATATTTGAAATCAGGGATCGACCATATGAAAGTTTTCATGACCATACATGAAATAATGAATGAAAATTGAAATCACATCATCCACGATGTCGCTAATTCGACACATCACATACAATGATTTTATTCATTGAATAATTAGGAGAAGAGAAGAATAAAGATGATGAATTGTTGGTGAACATGAGACCATCTAGAATATAAAATATTTCTAGTATTTTCATACATATCGGTCAAAATAAGCTGATGATTTTATAAAGGAAAAGTAAAGGAAATGAAAAACACATGAAAAGGAAGAGGATTTCTTTCCTCTTAACCTCTCCTCCATGATATCCTTTATAAGGGCTTTGATTTGGGCCTTTGGGTGAGATCAGAAAGTCGTGGATGTGGGGAAAGATAATGGGTACATAATTTGGAAAAATTATAAAATGATCAAGGCATGAGAGGTGTGTGTGGAAGAGGGGAATGAGGGTGGTATTTAAAGTGGAGGAGAAAATATATTTTACATTATTTAAATCATTATTATAATTTGTTTTCTCATGACTAAGAATAATCTCAATATATGTGACCCAAATAGTAATAATGGCTTGTGAGTCTTAACCTAGTGGTGTTAATTCTCTTATGAGGTCATAAATATTGTATTTAATTTATAATTTAAATATATGGTATTTTACCATATTTCAATATTCATCAATAATTCAATAATTTCAGTAAAATTCCAAAAATTCAACTTAACCATTTGTTGATGTGTATAATTCAAAAATGAAAAAATATTTTTGAATATATTTTTTTAATATTATCAATTTAATTATTAATAAAAACATACATAATTCAATAATTTATAATTTTAATTCTATTACTTTTATATCAAACTATAAAATGAACCAACATGTCATTATCATAAAGCCTTAAGAAAATAAAATAATAATATAATTTACTATTCATAATTCTCAATTACTATTCATATTACAATTAATAAGTTTTTGTTACTATTCAAAAAAACAAGTTTGTTCCATCAGACTCAAAATAACTTACTAAAAACAATTTTAGATGACCTTTATTTAAAATTTAAAACATAGAAGTAGCAAAATTATGTTTAAAGGATAGTTATAAATATCTACTTAAAAAAAGAATCATGCAATTGAATTATTTTTTTAAACATGGGGTGTTGCAGATCATGTAATATATTAAGTTATTAAATGTAATATATATATATATATTTGTGTGTGTGTGTGGCATTAAATTTATAATAAACTATATGATTGTTCAAAAAATATTCTACATTATACTAATAAGGTATTATATCTATCGGATCTAGGATTTTGAAGTTTAGGTTATCCCATTTTGTATCAGAGTAAGATTATTTGAAACATTGAAGACATTATTTATATGAAACAAGTAAGATGGAAAACATAATATGAAAAGAGTTTGGGATTTCAAGGGAACACTTTAGAAAAAATGTTATGAATTATATTTTAAAACTCAATATCATGAGATAATAATTTGTATGTTATTGTAGAAAGATAGAGTCCAGCATGAAGATTGGTAACCATATCAAAACTCTTAATAAGTTATGATATATTCCACATTAACATTTTAATAAATCTATAGTTACATCTAATTTGTTCATAACTATATTATGGATGATGGCCCAGATAGTGATAAATATTCTTTCCCACATAGATCATCTTGTTTATCTTTAACATAGTAGAACTATGTTGGATTACTTTATAAGATAATAGCCTCCTGTATTTAGTGGAATTGTACATCAATTGGTATTTGAATAATATATAATTCTATAAGATAATACCTCTATTACTCATGGAAATGGGGAAATGGAAACAATTCACCATGTTGGGGTTTATCTATAGTTACATTTTGACTAATAATGGTCATTAATTTAAAAAAAGCGATATATTAAAAAAAGTTCATATAAATTCTATCTTTTTGCATCGAAATATATGAAAATAATGTCCTCAAGCTAAAATAAAAAAAATTAAATTAATTTTCTTAATATTATTGTAAAATTTTATTGAAATATTATTGAGTAATTGGATAACATGACACTGATAAATTTAATTTTTTTGACAGATTACATAGACAAGAAATCATGATTCATCATTTCTCATGTGGGTTAAAACTAAGCCTTAAAATGGTGTTGGTCTCTCCAAATTTTTCATCAGATAAGAATATATTATCATGATTCATAATTATAATAATAAATTTATCCATGTGATATTTATAAAGGGGTAATAAGTATTAGAATAGTTCAACATTAAATATGAGGAAAAAAATGTGGTTTTGGGGAATAATGGAAGGATGTTATTTCCCACATGTCATAATAGTAGGAAGAAACACCATGGGACTTTCAAAAATGGGGAATTAGTAATTTCATGTTTGAAGAAATTCCATCCATCTCACCAATGTAATATAAATTGAAAATTTATTGATATTAAATACTTAAAATACATAGAGATGGGGCCATTTATGAACCAATTCCCCAAACATCATGGTAATTTACCTTAGAAATGGACAATGGGGAAAGGCTAATCATTAGTGATCTCTAAAGTTTATGTCGAATATCATAAAGATGTACTGGTTGGTACATTGATCATTTCTGAAAATTTGAATAATACATTATCTAATTATATATCATTGAATAATTTTATATCATTTATATTTCCAAAAAATATTATATGCTTCCATTTAACTAAATATGTGTTGTTATTAATTAAGATACAAAATGGGCGACTTGTGGAAAAATGATATGTTAGTTAGTTCCAATTACCATATTCATATATAATTATTGGAATGTTTTTGATCTCATGCATATGTTTCACTTTTATATGATTCTTCACATGTATTGGAATTGAAATTATAATGGGGAAAATTATTTCTATGAGATATGTATATAAATTCATGATGGTGAAGTGTAATTTCATTTCTTTTATGAGGAAAAATAATCATGTAAATAATTCCAATAACCTTACCCATTACATACACATAACGAAAATTTTAATATAGAGGAATATAAATTGTGAAATATTGAAGAAGATGGTGTAAAAATAATAGAGGATATATACTTGGAAGAAAAATTAAATGAATTTTTCGAGAAAATTTACATATTCCTCCAACAGATTTGGAATTTTGTGAAACATTAAACTCCTTCATTATTCAAGAACAGTTTAATTGACTCCTTATAAAATAGAACTAGGGAGTTGGTAGTTTTTAAAAAATAAAATCAGGATTTGATTGATATTTTTTTCTTTCTTTTTTTCCATCATGGGGACGTCCTATTTTATTTGTAAAACATTATGTGTCCAGGAGATTTTTCACTGACTATATGGAGAATAATTTAATTTCTCTAATGAATATTGGTCATTTTTTCCACATTGAATAATTATTTTATCATATTTAATAAGCCAAATAATTTTCATTGATCAATATTCACTCTAGTTATCATCAGTTAAGGGTGAATAAGTATTATATAAAGAACATGTAATTTCAATAATTCTATAGACATTCTGAGTTAATATTAATACCTCATGGATTCAATAATTCCAATTTAATTCTTATGGATATGGTTAATAGAGTATTGAAGTGGTATCTTGAAAACATTATGGCAGTATTATTTTATAGGATATTTATATACTCTATGAGTGAATATGAAAATTATAATTATCTACAATAAATTATATATACTCTCATAAAAAATTAATTATACAAAAAATATTGTATGTAGAAATTTTGGATCGACGATGTTCTTTTAATAGCATTATTTTCTCGAATGATTAGATATGTATTGACACTTGAGTGATTTTTTTCCAAGAATGGCCTAAACCAATAAAAAAATTGGCATCTAATGTTTCATAGGCTTAAAAGGTTCATATCTACAATTTCGTGAAAAATATTTCTCTTGTCCCGAAATTTTAACTAATTTAGAAAGTAATGTTGTTAAATTACAATGCTCAAAATAACATAAGGAATATTTTTTAAGAGTTGAAGGGGAGAAGGATTAATGGACCAATTTTTACACTACCATAATTTTATAATGTATATATTGATGCATAAATGAAGGGATGTGGTTTAGTCCTTATGGAGAATGATATGGTGATATAATATGAATCATAATTATTTTAAATCCATGAATATAACTATCCAACTCAAAAACATAATCTACAGCCTATAATATCTTATTTAATAATATGGAGAAATGATCTCTATTGATTATTCTGTGAGATGATTAGCGACCACATGATTTTGAAGCACATATACTATCAGAATGTGCTCAACAAGAGGAAACGAATATGGTTGGAACTACTCTAGAACTTTGATTGAAAGATACAATACCAAAATATGAAGTAAAAAATAGAATGATTCCTTGAGAAATAGTGACTATGGGGTTCTAATCATTATGTAGAATAACAAGGATCAAATATGAATGGATTATTTAATGATGGATATTGTTATTTCTATGAAAGGGGTTCATAATTTATTTTCAATGAAATTGTTATTGCATTCTAACTATAACATATAGGGAAGTCCCTATAGGATAGTGATAACATACAAAATAAGATTAATGTATTGATTGATGGGAAATTGATAGGATTCATTTATAATGATAGAGTGTTTATGTTTGGGTAGAGGTAAGGTTTTCAATAAAAAACATTGAAAAAAGTGGGATTGTTTTATGAACCACACATTTCAAAGTTCAAAATTCACCAAGGTAGAAAAAAAAGATAAATAGGTATATAGAGGAACATTCTTGATGAGATGATATAATGTTAGATTTTATCAATTATGTGCTCAAATGTTTAGTATGAAACTAGTTAAAGATAAAAATGAAACATCCTATTAGAGTATTAAAACCCATTAATTTATGTATTGTGATGTGGGACAATATTACAATGGAATTTATCACTTTATTACCAATATCATAAAAGAGTAATGATGTTATATATTTTTCTGTCTATAATCCTATTATGTTTTCCCATTTCAGAGAAATAAGAGATTGTATACCACATAAGATCCTTTCATTCATGTATATTAACAAAAAATTTAATAATAATTTGGAACCTCTATCAATTTTATCTAAAGAACACCATTACATTAATTCAAAATTATAAAAGGGTCTTCATTGGTCTTTGAATGTTGAGTACATTTAATCCCTTCCTATCATCCTCAAACGGTTTGTAACTATGAATGAACTATCTAGAAATATTAATTCTTGTTTATATCAATAATTCTTGGCTTAAATGGAAAATGGATCATTATCTATGTTAGGACATGTTTTCATACAATAATTTCTTCCATAGGTGTGTCTTGATAGATCCATAAAAGCCAGTGAATGAGAATAGGTGTTGTAACACCCCGAGATTTTGTGAAAAATATTATTTTTAATTTCATTAATATCTTGTGATGTACGCTACACCAAAAGGATCTTGCACAACATGCATCATTGACTTGCCTTACATTATACGTAATTGCGACCTTTCTCAATAGCCTGTGTAGTACGCAATAACGAGTTTCACTAAACAACAATATGCTATTAAAATATTATTAAAACTAGACATTATGAATAGAAAGAACCTCTTTTTTAAATTTTTTAAATTTTATTTTTCAAAATGGACTTCATTTTTGGATTCGTAATATCGAAATTAGCTTAGGGTGAAATTTTGGTAGTTTTGGGATAACTTTCATTTTCTGATGAATAGTGAAAATTACTAAATTTTAATTAAAAACTACATTTTTAATGGAAATAATTAATAGTGATAAACTATTAATTTGAGAGGTTTTAAAGTATATTTAGAATATATTTTTACAATTTAATACAATGTTGGTCATTGGATGTAATTTCACATTTAAAGCAGACATAAACGAGTGTAAATATTTTGATAGTTAGTATCTCTTAAGAACACGCTATTTGTTTTGATGATGGGAATTAATTTTTAAATTAATTAATGCTACAGATATTTTTTGAATTTGGAAAAATAGACATCATATTTCTGTTCATAATATCAAATATTGCTTAGGCCAAATTGTTGGTATTTTTCTGGAAACTTTCATTTTTTTGATCAATAGTAAAACCACTAAGTGGTAGTTAAAAAAATGAATTTTTCATAAAACATAATTTTACCGCTTCTATAGTGGAATTTCAAAAATTTGAGAGACACGGTTGATGTCAGTAAGTAAAATTTGGTCCAATGAGATGAAAATAATTTTTGGTGAAGAGTCACTTTTTACTTTTTTTACCACGGTTAAAAGTAAATAGGGTAAGTAAGGGTAAAAATGATATTATTATTACCCTAAAACATGTCCTAATTATATTGGATAAGTTTAATTCGACCAAAAACAACCTTAGGAAAAAAATATGACCATTTAGGCCCACTTGGATTAGATTAGGTCATTTATTATTAATTTATGTAAAGAAGGGTTAAATTAGTTAAAATCAAAGTTTAATAAGTATATAATTTTAAATATAGGGTCATACAGAAGATAAATTCAACTTTAAAAATTAATTATAAAGATAAAATTATTTCCTATATATTGGTATTTTATTTGTAATTTTTAGACATTAAATAATTTAATTTATTTATGTCACAATGATGATGCAGTAATTGTCTTATTAATGAAATATTGACATAATTGATGTTATAAATATCAAAATAAATGTAATTTGAGACTTTATATGAATTAAACTGATTTTATAGGTTAATATGACATGTTATTATTGATTGAATTAACTTTTTTCGAACTAATCATTCTGTTATGAGTTTTCACAAAAATCAATTACTAAATAGCATCAAAATTGACATAAAATAGTTTTTAAAACAAATATTATATAATTAATTGTTATTTTCTTCCTAAAAATATAAGGTTCTTCCAAATGACCTAGATAAGGATATATATGTTAATAATAAACAACTTGGAGTTCGTTTGGCTTCTTATAGTATATTTATTAACCTTATAGTGTAAGAACACAAAAATACACGGTAAAAGTAAAATTATCTAACATAATGTTAAATCTAAATGATAAGGTTAAAATAGTAACCTAAACTTGTATAAATTCTATTGTATGAGATTATTTAGACCCATCCCCTCCTTAGCTTCGAAATAAATCAATTTGGATCTATTTAAAATCGAATTTGGCTTTATAATAAAATATTATTTTTAGTTATTCCAAAGGATCCCCTCTCCTCCCTTACAAAAGGGCACCTCCTCCCTCTCTTCATCACACCACATTGAGCCTTAAAGCTCGTCCAACCCCTGCCAAATTCTCTTCTCCTCTTCCCTAGAAACATCCTAGAGGTATTGGTCTTCTTTAAAGACAAATTTTAGTGCCCTAAGAGGATGACTCAAAGAGGCGTTTCAAAGAAGAGGTAATGTCTGTTACCGATTCTTTCAAATTTATTTCTTCTTCCACATATTCTTCTTAGGTTGTTTCATTATGAAGTAATAACATCAGTATCACTCATATACTTATATGTTATTATAAGTACGAAACAAACCTATTTCACCATCTATCAATTATACAGAAAACGAAATCACTGCACGAGCGTACGTACGAAATACCGTCTCCACGCCGTGCTGTAATCTATTTTCCACCACCACCTTACTTGGATGGGTATAATGGTGTACATAAAAAATATATATGATTATATTAAAGTGGTATTTATTCTTAAATAATATACATAAACTCCAATACAATTGCACGATCATGAGAATGATATCATCGCTCATGCGTACGTACGGACTACCGTCTCCACGACGCGATGAGATTCATTCTCCACTTTAACCATTCATGAATGATTATAATGTATATATATAATAATTAATAATTAAATATATGACATAATAATGATACTGTATTTATGTGTATATATATGTATGTCATCTACTTAATTCCATTCAACTCAATAAGGAAACGAAAACAGCATTCATGCGTACGTACAGCCTACCGTCTCCATGAACAGTGTATTTCTTTCCATTTACTGATCTATTATATATATGTATATTCTGAATATATATAATATATAAATCATGTTTTATATTCTGGAATTAAGTAATCATGATCTATGTAATCATATGAATAATTACAAGTCAAAACACGGATGACAAATGAAACGATTTTACCCAAAATGCTCTTTAACATGTAATTTACAAAAGAACGGGTAAAATAAAGTCATAAGTGAACCATATATGATATCATAACAATGAATATGATTATGTAATAAGTAAATGACATTATTTAAATCATTATACAGGAGGTTCATAAACTTACGAAGCAAATCAGACCTAAGGTAAGGGAAATATCACAATCTCATTTCTATCCGAGATTGTTTATACTTTGAAATTTACCGGGGTGTATTTTATCATCCACATCCATGTTTAAAAAATATGTAATATTATTTCCATCCACCTAAAATTTTTTCAATCCAATTTTAACCTTTGGTGAGTTTTTAGTAAAATATTTGAATGGAATCTTTTGTCGTTTTTCATACGAGGTACTTTTTTACTTTTTCGACAAAAGTACGAGAAGAATGTTTTTTTAACATATACGACATGAATGGATTTTTAAAACAACATTTCCAAGAATATTCCTTTACAAGTTTTCATTTTTATTTTTAATCAACTTCTTTTAGTTTAAAATTGTATGACATATTAATAAAGGAAAAATGTTTTTGAAGTAGAAAGGATATTTTCCTCAAGAATGGAGTTCAATAGTTTTATCAAAATTATTTTCCATATAAGATAATAAAGGGTTCCTTTTCTATCCCTATTATTACATGGATTTGATTATGTTGTTATGGAAATATTTTTATGAATTCTTTTTTCTTATATGAATTGTTTTATGATGTCACGATGTTTATAGATTCCCATTTTTATTACATGGGTTATGCATTGATTTTGTGGAACACATAAGAATGGTATCATAATGAGATGGGTGGGGCCTATATCTCCCTCCAATGCATTGGGTAAAGATTTTATATCTCATGTGATATACATGGTTAGAATGACAGGTTAAACCGGTTAAGTGAAACAGGACTGAAATGAGGAGTGAACTCGGTTTAGAAATGGACTTCTTACTATAAGATAGTCTTGGAAATGAGTCTTGGCTAATACGAAATGATTCTCTATAATTATGTGTGTATGCCAAAAAGATTCATGTTTTATGTTATGATTATTTGATATACATTTATCTACTTTGATTTATCCCATGTTATGATATTATGATCTCTTTTGCAGGTTAAGATTTCCAAAATGTTATGTTCTTATGAATATGATGTGATTGATATTTCTTTTGTTTACCTTTACTGAGAATTTGAGCTCACCCTTTTATGTTTTCTTTTCCCTAGGATGTAAAGAAAGATTTTAGGTAAAAAAAAGGAAAGATCTTTATGAGAGATGTTGAATATATTTCACCCCGATTAGAAGATTATATTCTGAGTTTCCAAAGACACTAAACTATTACGGTCCTTGTGTGTGTGTTTTTGTTATGTACTAAGTATTTCGCAAAAGTAATTTAATTTCCATGTACGTTAAGCTTCTCGTCTCTACAGTTGCTATCAAAGGAAAGGATTAGTCAACCTTTGGAAACTAGGATGCGAAAACGATAGTGAGATCCCTAGATATATTTCTAAGGTATGTCTACGGATGTCCCTAAGGATAAGTATACGTAAAGGATGTAGTCCTAGAACTATGGTCACAGTTTTATATTAAACCAAAGATGTTAGATATTGAAGTTACTCCCCCATTATTGTGATTTTTTCCTCTCACAATATTCTTTTTGGGTTTTAGAAAATGGATGGAAACAAGATGATTCACGATAATGGAGGATATGATGGACAATGGAATGATATTCTTCATGAGAAACCAAATGAAATGGGATTTGGAAGTCCAAACATAATTATGATGTCGAATTAGCAATCTCATAATATGATCAATAAAGTAGAATTTGGGAAGTTTCTGACTTGGCTAATAAGAGAACGATGGAGTTTCATGATGATCATAGAGGAAAGAAAGTTCAATTTCCCCTATGTAAATCATGTCGGAAGAGGCATCAAGAAGAATGTTTCAAAGGAACTAGAAGATGCTTTGGGTGTGGAATAGAAGGACACAAAGCCAGTAAGTGCAAATGAAAAGGTTCATTTAACACCAGGGATGAGGACAATGGTATTTCTACGACATCAACAATGGTTAAATGTTTTAAATGTGGAATGTACGGGCATTATGCAAACCAATTCCCTAAGGAAATGTCTCATGAAGAGAATCAGTACGACAGTAAGGGTAGTATTTAATTTGATGATGATGAAGAGACTACAAGTGATATGTGAGATGAAAGAAGTAGTGAAGCTCGGTCAACGTTTTAAGAAGGTAGTGGAATGATTATATATTTATCAAGTGTAATGTTGTATAAGTAATCTCATGGTACTATGGAATAAAGAGACATCTAAGGATTGTTACACTGTTGTCTTTCCTTGAGTTTTGAAAGTGTATGATTAATGGTACTAGTATCCATTAAAGGTTATTCAGATATTTTTATAATATAGATGATATGTGCATAATGAACGGATAAGGAGAAAAGTAAATGTTTGATAATATTCATGAGCTCATGACTGATATAAGGAGAAGGTTATATCATGGTTTGAGTATATAGAATATTTGGATTTTGGTATTTGGAAAGAGTTAACTTTTGACAGCATTCATGTTTTCACAAAGGTTTAATGGGTATTCATTTTTCAATAGAATACATGATTAAGGTATTCACATGATTGGAATGTGACCAACAAGATATATGGGGGATAAATGATGGTATTCACATGCTTGGTTGATGAGATTTCATGTAATCATTTTCATTATACTATGAGCTTGGACCGAAGTATTTTAGATAATCCTAAAGATTGGAATGGATTATGTTGGACTTAAGTTAGTATTGTTTATGGATAGAACATTTTTTTGATATTATTTATGGGATGTTATAGTAATGTAGTTTTAGAAAAAGTACAACCTGCAGGACGGGCGACAACCCATCGCGTCGGACAAGGCTGTGGGAATCGAACCCACAACCGAAGTGTGACTGACCTTTATCGCCTACCACTGGCCTATAGGAACTCTCTGTTTAGTAGAAACTAGTTTTATTATATTAAGCAGTATGATATAATAAGTATAAGTCCATTTTAGGAACCATATATGATTAATCTCACTATAGATGGACTTATGTAAATTATGATAACTTTTCTAACCTTTTTTTTGAGACAGATGGATTGACCCATCAGTCTATCACTTGATCTGCTAACACATCATGAATGACAAATTCAACTTCATTTATTTAAGAGATGAAGTGTAAATTGTCCAAAGAACGACCAACAATGAGACTATACCAAAATCAAGAATGTATTTCTTCTAATTCCAATTTCATCAACTTTAGGGATATGATCTTGAAACCCAAAAATGTTGTCCTGGTGCTCTTATATCTGATGAATCAGATGGTACCTTAGATCATCACAAATTTATGGCTTTGTGATTGCTGGCTTTTCCATAGCCATGTTCTCTACCACTCTCCATTAGAACATGATGGTTAGATTTATCTCCAATATCCATATTTTCTCCTATGTGGAAACCTAGTGATTAGATTATTTGTAAAACCTTTACGTTTCATACTTTTGTTTTTAAAGATAGGTTTTTGTATTCCTTTTTACGATGTGGGTTTCTATTAAAGAACCTTTTGAGTAGTAAACCATTTATAACCCCGACAAATTTCGAGGGAGAAATTCATTTTAAGGGCGGTAGAATGTAACATCCTGAGATTTTATGAAAAAATTGTTTTTAATTTCATTAATGTCTTGTGTTGTATGATTCACCAAAAGGAGATTGCACAACACTCATACTTGACTTGCCTTGCATTACACGCAATTGCGACCTTCCTCGATAGCGTGTGTAGTACGCAATAATGAGTTTTACTAAACGAAAATATGCTATTAAAATATTATTAAAACTAGTCATTATGAATATTAATAACCAATTTTTGAAATTTTGTAAATTTTATTTTTCAAAATGTACTTCATTTTTGGATTCGGAATATCGAAATTAGCTTAGGGTGAAATTTTGGTACTTTTCAGATAACATTCATTTATTGATTAATAGTGAAAATTACAAAATTTTAATTAAAAACAACCATTTTAATCGAAATAATTAATAGTGATAAATTATTAATTTGAGTGGTTTTAAAGTATATTGAGAATATATTTTTACAATTTAATACAATGTTGGTCATTGGATGTAATTTCACATTTAAACCAGACATAAACAAGTTTCAATCTTTTGATAGTTATTATCTCTTAAGAACACGCTATTTGTTTTGATGACGGGAATTAATTTTTAAATTAAGTAATGAAACTGATATGTTTTGAATTTGGTAAAATAGACATCATTTTTCAGTACATAATATCAAATATATCTTAGGCCCAATTTTTGGTATTTTTATGGAAACTGTAATTTTTTTGATAAATAGTCAAACCACTAAGTGGTAGTTAAAAAAATGAATTTTTCATAAAACATAATATTACTACTTTTGTGACTAGAATTTCAATAATCCGAGAGACACGGTTCATGTCAGTAAGAAAAATATGGTTCAATGAGATGAATATAATTTTTGGATAATAGTAACTTGTTACCTTTTCTTAACACGGTTAAAAGTAAATAGGGTAATTAAGGGTAAAAATGATATTATTATTATCCTAAAACATTTCGTAATTCTACTGGATAAGTTTAATTCGACCAAAAACAACCTTATGAAAAAAATATGACCATTTAGGCCCATATGGATTAGGTTAGGACATTTATTATAAATTTATTTAAAGAAGGGTTAAAATAGTTAAAATCCAAGTTTAATAAGTATATCATTTTTAATATAGGGTTATACATTAGATAAATTCGACTATAAATATTACATAGAAATCTAAAAATATTTCCTACATAATGATGTTTTATTTTTAATTTTTAGACATTAAATAATTTAATTTATTTATGTCTCAAAAATGATGCAGTAATTATCTTATTAATGAAATATTGACATAATTGATGTTATAAATACAAAAATAAATGTAATTTGAGACTTTTTATGAATTAAAATAATTTTATAGGTTAATATGACATGTTATTATTTATTTAATTAACTTTTCTTGAACTAATAATTCTGTTATGATTTTCAAAAAAATCAATTACTAAATAGCATCAAAATTGACATAAAATAGTTTAAAAACAAATATTAAATTATTAATTGTTATTTTATTCCTAAAAATATAAGGTTCGACCAAATGACTTATATAAGGATATATATATTATTAATGAACAACTTGGGATTATTTTGGCTTCTTATATTATGTTTATTAACCTTATAGTGTAAGAACACAAAAAGACATGGTAAAAGTAAAATTATCTAACTTAATGTTAAATCTAAATGATATGGTTAAAATAGGAACCTAAACGTTTCTAAATTATATTGGATGAGAGAATTTAGACCCATATCCACCATATCTTCGAAATAAATCAATTTGGAGCTATTTAAAACCGAATTTGGCTTTGTAATAAAATAATATTTTTAGTTATTCCAAACGTGCCCCTCTCCTCCCTTATAATAGGAGACCACCTCCCTCTCCTCCTCACACTACTTTGAGCCTTCAATCTCGGCCAAACCCTGCCAAATTTCTTCTACACTTCCCTAGAAACATATTAGAGGTCCTGGTTTTCTTCAAAGACCAATTTTAGTGCCCTAAGATGAGTACTCAAAGAGGCTCTTCAAAGAAGAGGTAATGTCCGTTACCGATTCATTCAAATTTATTTCTTCTTCCACTTCTTCTTATTAGGTTGTTTCATTATGAAGTAATAACATCAGTATCACTAATATACTGATATGTTATTATAAGTATGAAAAAACCCTATTTCACCATATATCTATCCTACGGAAAACAAAATCACCGCGCATGCGTACGTACGGAATACCGTCTCTATGCCGTGGTGTAATCTATTTTCCACCACCACCTTACTTGGATGGGTATAATGGTGTAAATTATAACTCTATATGATTATTTTAAAGTGATATTGATTCTGAAATAGTATACATACACTCCAATACAATTCCATGATCATGAGAACGATATCATCGCTCGTGCATACGTACGGACTACCGTCTCCACGACGCGATGAGATTCATTCTCCACGTTAACCATTCATGATTGATTATAATGTATATATATAATAAGTAATCATGAAATATATGACATAATAGTGCTACTGTATGTATGTGTACATATATGTATGTCAGCTACTTAATTCCATTCAACTCAATAAGGAAACGAAAACAGCGTTCATGCGTATGTACGACCTACCGTCTCCATGAACGTTGTATTTATTTCCATTTACTGATCTATTATATATATGTATATTATGAATATATATTATATATAAATCATTTTTTATATTCTGTAATTAATTAATCATGATCTAATTAATCATATGAATAATTACAAGTCAAAACACGGACGAAAAATGAAATGATTTTACCCAAAACGCTCTTTAACATGGAATTTACAAAAGAACGGGTAAAATAAAGTCATAAGTGAACCGTATATGATATCATAACAATGAGTATGATTCTGGAATAAGTCAATGACATTATTTAAATCTTTATACAGGATCTTAGGACACCTACGAAGAAAATTGGATCTAAGGTAAGGGAAATATCACAATCTCATTTCTATCCGAGATTGTTTATACTTTGAAATTTACTGGGGTGTATTTTATCATCCACATCAATGTCTCCACACTATTTAATATTATTTCCATCCAACTACAATTGTTTAAATCCAATTTTACCCTTTGTTGAGTTTTTAGTAAAATATACGAATGGAATCGTTTGTTGTTTTTCATACGAGGTACATTTTGACTTTTCCGCCAAAAGTACGAGATGAATGTTTTTTTACATATACGGCATGAATGGATTTTTAAAAAAATATTTCCAAGAATCTACCTATAAAAGTTTTCAAGTTTATTTTCAATCAACTTCATTTAGTTTAAAATTGTATGACATGTTAAGAAAGGAAAAAAAATTTTGAAGTAGAAAGGATATTTTCATCATGAATGGAGTTCAAGTGTTTTATCAAAATTATTTTCCATCTAAGATAATAAAGGGTTCTGTTTCTATCACTATTATTAAATGGATTTGATTATTCTGTGATGGAAATATTTTTATGAATTCTTTTATCTTATATGAATTGTTTTAGGATGTCACGATGTTTAATGATTCCCATTTTTTTTACATGGGTTATGCAATGATTATGTGGCACACATAAGAATGGTATCATTATGAGATGGGTGGTACCTATATCTCCCTCCAATGCATTGGGTAAAGATTTTATATCTCATGAGATATACATGGCTGGAATGGAAGGTTAAACTGGTTCAGTGAAACAGAACTGAAACGAGGAGTGAACTCGGTTCAGAAATGAACTTTGTCCGGTAAGACAGTCTTGGCAATGAGTCTTGACTAATAAGAAATGATTCTCTATTATTATGTGTGTATGACACAAATTTTCATGTTTTAGGTTATGATTATTGGATTTACATTTCACTACTATGATTTATCCCATGTTATGATATTATGATCTCTTTTGCAGGTTAAGATTTCCAAAATGTTATGTTCTTATGAATATGATGTCATTGATATTTCTTTTGTTTAACCTTACTGAGCAATTGATCTCACCCATTTATTTTTTCTTTTCCCTAGGATATAAATAAAGGTTTTATCTAAAAAAGGGAAGATCTTTATGGGATATATTGAAGATCTTTCACGCCGATTAGAAGATTATATTCCGAGTTTCCAAAGACACTAAAACATTACGGTCCTTGTGTGTGTGTTTTTGTTATGTACTAAGTATTCTGCAAAAGTAATGTAATGTCCATGTACGTTAAGCTTCGGGTCTCTACAGGTGTTGAATGATTACCTATTGAAAATAAGTTGGATAAATAATGTTAGTTTTATATGATCTCATAAATGAGAATACAGTTAATTTATGAAATATTCAATATCATAAACAATGAGATGAGATGGGGAAAATAGTTATTTTAATAATTAGTAGAATGATTTGAAATTTATGCTTGGAATCACATATTCATAAAATATTCACAATGGAATGGAGTTATATTATTTAAAAAATATTGTATGTTAAACCAATGAAACATTGAGATTTGTGAATAAACAAAATAAATTTTGGTTCTACCATAAATATTTTCTATTACATCATGCATTTAAGAAGAAATAATTGTTATCGATGTATCATTAAGTGGAAATATATACTAGATCCATCATGTGTTATCAAATATATGTGTACATACTTGGAGCCTGATCTATCATTGAATTTTAATCTTATCCAAATAATTGACATGAGATTGTAGGTATTGGGGAATTAGACAACATGATTTGTGATTTTAATTTGGAGAAATGATAAATGAGAAGAGACAACTTCATATCTTAAAGAATATATAAGGGAGGAGTATATAAATTTTTTAAATTATGATACATACCCTAATTTCATAGATTATATTATTTATGTGAGATAGTATGTAATACCTGATAACCTATTTTAATAAGTAAACACATTTTCATGTTTTATCATGATATGTGATCTTTAAAGAGCCTTTATTAATTTTTTTAAATAATTTTTTCTATAATTTACAATTGATTAAAATAAATCCCATTTCAAATTAATCATATCATAATTAGAATAATATTAATTGTATATCATTTTTTAAAAAGTCCAGGATTCATTGGAAAAAAATATATTTTTCAAAAAACATTTTTTTCTGTAAAATTACCAATATATATGAATGATCATTTTATTTATAAATCAATTGTATTCCGATATTAACTTTTTTACCAAAATTATAAATTTTGAAATATATTTTCAATATAGAAAATATTAGGAATCATTTTTAGAACAAATAAAAAAATATTTTGATATATAATTATATTCGGCTATTTTATTAAATCAAATATATTTAAGGGCTATTAAGATTTAGAAATCCTTCAAAAACATATGTTTCATTATTTTAAATTTAATAATTTTATTTTATTAAAATCATTAAAAAAATATGTCTTTTTTATACATAATTTTATAGCTTCAAAAAGTTATTTCTATAGAAACTAGTTAAAGAGATTAATTGAATTTATTATAAAATTAAAATTTCAGAAGTTTAGAATGTTTATATCACTAAGTGATTTTAAAATTTTAAACTATTGGAATCAAATTAGATTAAATGGTTTATTACAATATTTATTAGTAAAAATATTTACAAAGGATAGAAATTAATTATGATAATAAAAGTAAATTGTTTTAAATGTTTAAATATATAAAATGTAAAATCGATAAAAAACGTAATAATATCTAAAAATGGGTGGTTGAGGTTATGGGGGACCCAATATAATTATATTGATATCTTTTATAAAATTTTGGACATTTACACATGAATATTATACATTTTTTAAAATATAAGGGCCACTCCAAAACAACACTTCCATTCACTTATAAAAGGGTATTATATTCACCACATCAAGACTCACCTGATATTCTAATTTCCTCAATAAAATCTACCAATTTACTATACCTAAAACCCATTCCCATAAAAATTATAACATTTTTATTCATTCCTAACATATTCCATTCAAATTCATGTAGAATTTCGAGTAAAATTTATACCCTTAACATTCATATAATCAACTACATAGTTTTCTTTATAATTAAATTATATAACATATATTATAGATATACTATTATAATGAAATTATTATCATTAATATTCTATAATATTACTACATTATGGTATTTATCAATGTTTATTTTATACACCATCTGTAAAGAAATATAAAATTAATGATCGTGTGTTGTTTGAACTACCACCTCAATGATGTATCTTTTCATATTTTCCATAACATAATTTCAGATTTGTATATAAGGATGTTATTCCCAAATGAATATGTATTAATATAATAATGAATTTTTTGTTTAAAAAGATATTCAAACCCATTAATAATATGAATATAATACTATCATTATTAATTAAGACATTTAAAATAAGTGTATTAAGAGGATAATATTTATTAAAATAGTTTAATGTTTACTTATTAATTATTTATTTTTATAATTCATAAAATAAAAAATATCACACTAATTAAAATTCAATATCTCAATTATGTTTCAAGTATCTTAATATTACAATAAACCCAAATCCCAATCAATAATTAAATATGGTTATGTTTAGGTATGTGTAAGATAAACCACCTAATAGAACAATACTATGAATTTTAATCATGAAGGAATATGGAAATAATAATTATTAAAATATTATATAAATGTGAAAATATAGATTTTGTTGTTCCTAGTGATGTGAGATTAGTATTTAATTCATTAATTTACAAAACAATATTTCGTCATTAAGAATCATTTTTACATGCTTATTATCAATTTCATCTTCATTGATAATGGTTACAACACTCAAGATTAGGATTTGAAACATCATAAATTATTATAATTTATACCATATAGTTAATTTATTGTAAAATAAATGATGAAAATATAATGAATAAAAAATATAAACTCTACTTTTATGAAACAATTATAAATTAAAAAACTATCAACATTTAATGTAGAAAGTATGGAGAATTCATGTAGAGAATAATTATTTATGAATAGTATAAATAAAATTTGTATGAGTATTTTTATTATTTAATATACTAAAATATATAGATATGTTTATGATATAGGAGTTTGGGGTTCATTTTATGGAGTTTTGATAAGAGGTAAGGGTCTTTCTTCTCAAATTCCTTTCCTTAAGTCATGTTTTGTATAATGAAAAAAATTCCATTATTTTTTGTACGTAACACGTATTTGAGATTAAATATAATTATATTAAAAATTTTATGGTATATTAGGTTGATTTTATCATTCAATTTCAATTCGGAAGGGTTTAATTTCATCCCCATCCAAAATTAGTGTGTTTCCATCTCAATTTTCATTCATTCAGGCTGATGCCATAATCATGAACAACTTTATTCATTATGATGCATAAATATACATGGAAAAAATTATTCCATATTTATCACAATATTTATGGTTTTTAAGTTTTTATATTTCTATCACTTTATCATATTATTCAGATTCATGAGCCACTTTTTCAATGTTTAAAACACTATCATATGGTTTGGTAAATTAGAAACATATATAATTTCATAGAAAATAATAAAATATCTACATATAGGAAAGTGTATGTCACTATGGAAAATATAGAAAAACTTTAATCATCCCAAATATGTTAGGTCCAAAATTGACTCAGTATTCACCATAATACACGATAAGTGGTCCTAATATTGACCACCTATAGAGACACTTATGGTAGATATTCCTTTGAATATTCACACACTGTAATGAAATTATATTTTACAATTTTTTTTATATTAAAATTTTCCCCTAAAATTTAAAACTATTAAACCAAATTTCTATATATAATATATATCCCCACACATTTCAATTCTTCTAACCACTATATCTCTTTGATAAGTTTATGTCATTTTAGTTTTATTATAGCACATGTCTATAATAATTATAAAAGGATGTTCTCCTAAACATAAACATAATTCAATTGAATGAGGAACTATTTTATTATTTCAATTCACAATAGATTGATAATCATGTATTATTTTCTAATAGGTTCCTCCTTGAATGGTATGAATGGTCTTGAATTACTTTTTTGGTGAATTTATTTAACATAGTAAGGTGACATGTGGGATTTTAATTATGCATCCATTAAATTCTTCAATAAGTCAGAGATAAAAATCCAGATGGGTTTTGTATAATTTCTCTTCTAGTGTTAGAAAACAATCTCAACACACGTTGGATATAAACAGTAGAAACAAATAGGATATTTTCGATATTCCATAAAAAATGAATATTTTAACTAGTGATATAATCTAAAATTTAAATTATACATATAGTTTCTATCCAAATAATTTCAATATAAAACATTTAAAGCAATATTTACATTTTTGGTATATTTTGATATAGAATAAAAACTCAATTTATAGTCCTAATAGAACTTTATTATAGAGTAAATTGTTATTTTATCACTTCGTTTCCTACATGGATCACTGAACATAATAATATCTTTATTTCCACTATTACAACTTTTTAATTATATAATATTTGGTGAAACCGAGTTTCCATAAAATATAAATTTTCCATAGTTAGTAATAAATTATCATTTTTGTGGTTTATATATATTAATTATTCTACACATATTAAACATTTAAATTTTGTCTATGATTTTTTTGATATCATTGGGGATATATGGTGGAAATTCTCCATTAAGTTCTAACAATAATATAGTGGATTAAAAACATCATGATATATGATTATGTTCACAAAAGAACACTTCATGACACTACAATGGTGTATAAATCTTACTATTATCATATAATTTGATCACCTATTACAATCAATATAAATCATAATATCTATCAATAATAGTCGGTCATTCATTATATGATGATGTACAAAATATTTTAAGGAGTCCAAATATTAGTTTTTTTTATTCTCATAAAATATTTAGTAAAATTGCTTGATGCCTATATAAATTTATTTGTCCCTAATTAATGTTCTTATGTTGGAAAAACATCAGTGATAAGTCATAAGGGAATAAATTTTCATCTCTTGATTCTCTCTAACCATTAAAAAACTTTATAGAAATCTCAGTAAAAATGGATATCCCATTCATGCATTGGGGAAGTCATGTGATTTTTGTACACCTTAGTGAAAGGAGGCCATTTTCTACCTTTATATTGTTATAATCAAGATTGTTGAAAATTTTAATATGTTAAATAATTGTGGTATATGATAAACTATTATAATTTCACCATTATATTCCATCCAATATTTAGTTAAATGTTTCATATGTATTTTCATGTTGTATGGATAGTAGTTATCCCTTCTAAAATTTATCTATTGTAGCATACCCAATATCATAATTTTATAGTCAATTATTGAAAAGGATTAACAAATTAAAAAATTAATGTACAGATGACTGCCATATATCCCACTAGAAAATGTTGCCTTATGATATTCATTTTACCAATCCATGATATATTATATGTCAAAACACATGTTTTTATAAATCAATTTCTATCTATTATATAACAGAATATTTGAAAAAATTTTATGTGTGTTAAAATTAATCATGAAAAAAATAATACTATAAGATGATACCTCTCTGTTATATCTAGAAAATTATTATACCAAAATGTCCTCCATTATAATGATAGACTATAAAAACATGATATTTCCAATTTTATTTTGAAAAGGGCTAGGTTTTATAGAAGTAAAATCCATAAGATGACTACATCATAATTGACATATCTATATTGTGATCTACCAAAAAAATATCTAATCATTTCTAAATTAATGGTGTTACACTCAAAATATATTAACCCATATATGAAGTAATTTTATTATATGGTTAGAGAATACAAGAAGTCATATCACACAATATTAAATAGATTATCACTATTTGGATTCTAGAAACATAAATTATCAACATATTTCATTTAAAAAATTAAATTTAATCACCAAATTTGATGAAAAAATTATTATTCAACCTAAAATATCCTTTGATCATTCATAGTTCTCTTTTCCTTTCCTCAGTTGAAATGGAAAATATAAATGGATAAATAGAGACATTACATAAGGGGATGTGTAAGGAGAAATTTATCATGGAATTAAAAACGATAAATAATATATCATGAATAAATAAAAATAAAATATTTTCATATAAATGATAACATGAGAATGAAATTTACAGATGTAAAAGAAAATAACTAATAGCATGGATTGGAATTATTTATTTTATAAGGATATAATTCATAATTTAGAAATTTAGAATCATATATATATAAAAGTCATCCAAAAAATCATTAATAAATTGGTAAGTCATAAAACATATATATTATATAGTTTTCATCATAATGCCATTTGATACATTGAAGAAATGTATAATTTAATGCCCCTGACAACTTATAGTAAGACCAATGCATCCATACGATGAGATTACTAGGCTAAAATTAATTTCATAATGTTCTACATGTAACCACCCATATACACATTTATTATTAATACTAAAATTCCCAAATCAAATTATTTGTTACATATATTATAAATTTTTCCATATTTATTAAAATTATAATTATATTTAGGTGAATACTCATAAATGTAGAAGGAATTTTATGATTTTACCAATTAAATGGACATTATTTTTGATGATATATAACTGGATGGGATAGCTTCATCATATAGCTGGGTTATTAGGATTCAATGTGGGCAATTTTTTGAGACTAAACATGTTATACTAAAAAATCCCTTGAAATAAAAATGATTCGAAAAAATTGAATGTCTTATGGGTGCTAGAGATAATTCAAAAAAGCCAACTAAAATTGTAATTTTAGATATAATTTTATTATAAGAATTAAATTATTTAGAACATATTATCATATCTTGATTTATAATCCGAAACACCTCAAACTTCCATGGTACGTTTCCCTTTGAATAATTCAATAGCTTGTAGTGTACGCATCTTCGAGATTCAAACACAGCATCACCAATCAAATTAGCCATTATGAAGAGTAATACCCACTTTTTAAAAATTTATAAACTTTATATTTCAAAATGTAATTCATTTTTGGATTTGGAATATATATATTATCTTAGGGTGATTTTTTGGTATTTTTTCTGAAAACTATCAATTTTTAATGAATAGTGAAAAACACAGAGTTATAGTTTAAAACTGAAGTTTTATTTAAATAATTATTTATTTTATTTAAATTTATTTTAGTTCAAAATAGATACATAATACCTATATAAGTTAAATGTAATTCGTTCGAGTCAGTTTATAATAATTTTAGATATATAAATTTTATTTGAACTTTTCACCGCCTTTTACCCATCTTCTTGGAGAATTTGCAAATTCTTGTAAAACATAATTTTACCGCTTCTGTGAGTAAAATTTAAAAAATCCAAGATACATGGTTAATATCAAGTAGTAAATTTTTTTTCAATAAGATGAAATTATTTTTTTTCTGAATAGTATGTTTTAACATTTATTTACCAAGGTTAAATGTAAATAGGGTATTTAAGGGTAAAAATGTTATTATTATTACCTTAACACATTCCATAATTCTATTGGATAAGTATAATTCTACCAAAAACAACCTTAGGAATAAAATATGAACCTATTTGTTCCACATGGATTATATTAGTACATTTATTATTATTTAATTCAATGATGAGTTAAAAGAGATGGAATCAAAATTTATCAAATACAACATTTTTTATTTTGGGTTATAGATATTATAAATTAGATTATAAATATTTATTATATAGATAAAAATATTTCTACATCATGTTATTTTATTTTTAATTTTTAGACATAAAATAATTTTATTTATTTATGAAACAATGGTGATGCAGTAATTACCTAATTAATGAAATATTAAGATAATCTATATTATAAAAATATAAATAAATGTAATTTGATACTTTTTATGAATTCCACAACTTTTAGATGTTAATATGACATGTTATAATTTATTAAATGAATTTATTTATAATTAATAGTGTTTTTAGATCTTTAACAAATATCAATTATAAAAAAGTGTCAAAATTGACAGAAAGAAGTATTTAAAACAAATATTATACCATTAATTGTTATTCTATTCATAAAAATCTAACGATTGGACAAATGACTTAGATAAGGTTATATATATTAATAATTAACCACTTGGGGTTATATTTGCTTGTTATATATAGTTTATTAACCATATAATATAAAAATACAAAGAGACATGGAAAATGATAAACTATTCAACTAAGAGTTAAATATAAATGAAGATGTTAATATAGTGACCCAAACCTGTCTAAAATCTACTGGTTGAAATTATTTTGACCCATTCCCACCTTATCTTCAAAATAAGTCACATTGGTGACATTTTAAACCGAATACAAATTTTTTTATAAAATAATATTTTAAGTTTCTTAAGGTGCCCCTCCACCCTCTTATAAACGGGCACTCCCCCTTCTCTCAAATTCATACCTTAAAATCCTTTTGGTTTGGACAAAACCTGCCCAAATATCCTCTAAACATCCCTCAATTTATCCTAGAGGACCGAATTTGTTCATAAAGCCAAATTAAAGATTCCTTTTGATCAAATCAAAAGGTAGAACCCAGAGAAGAGGTAATGATTTCACCTCCCTCTTTCAAGTTCTTTTTTTCTTCAAATTCTTCATTCTTTGTTTTTTCAATTCTAAAATAATAACTCCAATATATTCTATATACTGTGATGTTATTATAAATATTTTATGATCATATTTAGAATTCTATCCATCCTTTGAATGACATGTCACCATATGTGCATACATACGACCTACCGTTTCCAGGTCGTGGAGTAATTGTTATTAAATATATTATTATTTGGATGGGTATAATAATTATGTGTAATTCATTTAAATAATAAATATAACATTATAATTATTCTTTATATATGATAAACCATCCAATTATATATTATTTTAATATCAAAATAATGATATTGTCGCTCATGCGTACGTTTGGATTACCGTCTCCACAAACACGATTAGATTCATTGCCCATCATATCCATTCAAGGCTATATTTCATATGATGATTAAAAAAATTTAGAGATATGATTTCAATATGGATTTTAATAACATATATCCCATTCATGAGAAATATGGATCACATAACAGATAATATAGAATAAAATGAATCCATTAACACCTGAAACAACGATAATACAAAGATATAATAAACAAATCATTGTTAAAAGATCATATATGATGTCATATTTTTGTATATGATTAATGTATAATTCAATAACATTTATTTCACCATTATACATGAGGTTAGCCTACCCTAGACCAAGTAAAAAGTACAAAGTAAGGGGTTTCTTATCTCACTTTTAATTGTGTGAGACTTCCATTGTTCACTACTTATTTATTACATGTGGTGTGTATACTTCCCATGATTGTATTCATTGTGTAATATACTTTAATTAATATATATTTACATAATAATTGTATGATCCTTCTTTCATGGGTGTATGTTTCGTAAGTTCCCAAATCAATATGGTAATTTGAAATTTCAATTCCCACTCATTTGGATATACACATCCTTCATTAATTATTTTACTCCAAGATTATGTTTGGAATGAATATTTATATGCTTATGTCAGGAATTCCACTCCCCTTTCTATTAATATACTTTTTATACACATAATCACTCCATTGATAAATTCTCAAGTAATCGATATGAACTTGAAAAGAGTAATTTTAACTCAATCTCCATTTATTTAGCTAAACATCTAATTGCTTGGTAGGTTTTTTCAAGAATATATGTGAATGTATTTTGATTTTATTACACTGAATATCCAATCATATTTATTGTATTTATATTTTTCACACATAATTATTTCGTTTATTTATCCTTAACCTAAGGATACGTCCTTTATGAGAGATTTTATCTCAATTTACATTCCATTGAGACTTCATTGTTGTCATACACCAACTCTCTTTTATATGGTGTATATAATGTAATTTGACATAATATATCATGAATCCATTTATTCTCATAATATTATAATGTTTTTTTAACTCAATTATTTGTATCCAAGTGTCTCTCTTTTGGTTAGGAACTCTAACTAAAATATCATTTTAAATGATATAAGGATTTATTAATCAAAATATTTCTCATTAATGACCATGTTTAAAAAATAGTTTTAAGGTTTTATTTATATAGACATTAATGTTTTAAAAATTATCTTTCATTTTAAAAATATCAAAGTTGAATGGGAAACTTTGATTCAAAAATCTATTTTTAAATGGCTTCTCGACAAATTGTGTGACTTTTATCTGTTTTCAAGAAAAAGGGGGATATTTCTCTCAAATAGTTTTGATGATTATTTTCAATTATGTCAATATCCTTCATTATTATAGATTTATGTTAATCTATTAAAATAAAATCTTCTATATTATATTGAATGAGTTATTTTTGACAGTTGATGTGCTATTTTTTACCATTCATTTTTTGTGGATAAAGTATTGACATTTTGTTTGATAGTTTTAATACGAATGATTATGTTTTGTTTCAAACATTTCATATGAGGAATGAATTAGACCTACTTAGTGATGGGTGGAGCCCGCTATAGCTCCTCGATGCATCGATAGGTCTAATGAGACAAACTAGTGTCTTGGAAAAAGGCCTTGACGAAATCATATTTGTATTCTTGGCACAAGTTCTTGACTATGTGGTTATGATAGTATGGAATTATGCATTCCATTATTATGATAGTGGTTATTGATATTGCATGTGATTATTTGACTAGTTGAATATCCATGTGAGTATGTAAATGGAATTATATCATTTTATCTTTTCCATATTATGCTGAAGTTTGTGTTTAAAAGGTTTTTGTTTTAGTTATACGTTGCCTTAAATATTTATCCTTATTTATGAAAGTTTTCGCTATATTGTTATCCTTACTGAGCATCTAAGTTCACCCCATTCTATGTTTAATTTCTCATAGAATGTGAAGAATTATTTTATGAATGACGTGCAGGGATAGTATGAGGATATGAGTGTGGTATGCAGAGAAAATATGTTGTTGTAGTTTTTTTCACTTTATGATGTAATGTAAACATTATGAATGTATCTTGGGATTAAAAAGCTTCAAAACTAATCGGTCTATCGAGACATGATTTTTTTTATCATGCCAATGAGGCATAATAATGCACCGACTCTGGGTAACTGGGGTTGGGATGTTACAGTTGGAATCAGAGGATGTTTAGTACAAACCATAGAAACTATATTTAGATAAACACTGATTAGAGAACTTAACACTAAGATTGTCATTGAGAATTAGTTTAGAAGAAATTCCTAGAAATTTGGTATTGTATGGTTTTTTTGATTTTCCAATCAATACATCCCTATCTAGATATGAGCAGGTAGAGGCGGCTCTGGCACAGATGTACATAGGGGTAAAACTCGAAAACACTACATTGAGCTAGACTCGAACGGGAACTGGTGCACGACAACAGACCTTGCTGAACTGTTGGTTACGACACTCTCGGGTGTTAATCTTAGGATAACATACATTTTCTTTACGAATAGATAATATGTATTTTAATATAAGATGAGAATAAATGGACTTGGTAAATTTTTATGTGATTCAAATGGAAAATATGGTGTCATGATATTCTCTAAATGATTTTATGATTACTGTTACACACACAATGCTTTCTGGTTTTAGTCAATGGCTGGATTCCAAGGAAGTCATAGTAACATTGAGAATGATGTACAAGGTGGGAAAAGTGGTGGAAATGAGAAACTAAATGGGATGTATATAGGCGTAAAAGATATTGTCTTCATGTTAAATCAGTTTTCAAAAAATTATGATCAAAAACATATATATTAACTAACTCCCAGACTCAACGAAGAAGAGAAAGGTAGGGAATGATAAGATCTCAAACTGTGGAAATAAATTCATGGAAATGTTTAAATGTATTAGTTCTCTTTATTATTGAGATTACTTTGGGAGAATATTCTATTGTATTTATAACACTGAAATTTATCATGTGAGAATGATATTGTGGGATGAATTATCTGTTTTCTTATGGATATAGTTTTAAATAACCATTTGGTTTTATATAATCCATGAATTTGAGGCAATTACAAGTTATTATTTTTTGGGATGAAAATTCAAGGTATGAGATAACATTTATGGTCAAATTTTTTATGATTATTTTGAGGAAGTTATCTCATTCTGGTAGTGTTATAAAATATAGTTTTTGAAAAATGAAAACATGCAAACTATGTGACAACCTGTCGCGTCGAACAAAGATGTGGAAATCGAAACCACAACCAAAGTGCGATTTGGATTTATCACCTACCACTAGACTACGTGATGTACCTAGTTAGAGTGACTAATTATTTTTAGTTAAATGATTTTATGGATCAATAATAAGTTGATTTCGGATCTTATTTCTTATCAAATAAATACCCTTAGTATAGGAATATGATTTGGTGATTAAGTGATAATTGTTATTTTGTAAGATGTTCGCATTGTTGGGAACACTATATGGCCATGGAAAATAGAATACTATGGGATTTAGTTTGAGGGGTAATGGTGGATTTTTATATATCCTTCTATTATGGATTTATAGTGATTTGGTTTATTTATGGAAATTATTAACATATAATAGAGAATATGCGATTAGGTTAATTACTTTTAAGTATGTGACTTTAATAGTAGTTGATATCATTTGGAGATACAATTTTACATGGAAGACTACATAACCATATTCTTGTATGATTTGGGTTTCAATAGTAGTTTGGATTATATTGAAGGATTTTAAGGACAATTTTTTATTGTATGAAATTAATTCATCTTTGGGGTATTGTTGGTTTAATTTTAGAAATTATGATTAGTGTTTTTTCTATAATCAAATATCCTTTTGGGGATCATCAGATATTATACTAAATGTTTTTGTATTGATTAATCTATAAAGACAAGGTAAATATATAGTTTATCCTTCGCGGATCATGTGATTCTATAAAGATGTTTATTCTTTCTATTCCAGTGTGACCAAGTCTTCTTGAATACGCATTTTAAAAAAATGTGTTAGTAGTAGAAATTTATTGAATAATGAAACTTTACATAAAAGTATGTATATCTCTTTATGTTCTTAGTCAATATCAGAATTGAATTCCTCATCTTTATGTAATGTAACTTAAAAAAAATGTTATACGTTTACTTTTCCTATAGGGAAACTAATGACCATTTTTCCCATAAAAAGTTTGTGGTTTTTTTGTTGTTAACTTTCTCCTGATCATGTTTTATATCCTTCTCTATAAGAAAATGACACTTATTTTATCTTCTATATCAATGTTTTCCAACATGGAATCCTAGTATGGGTTATCTTGGGCGATCATTGTACTTATCTTTATTTGTTTTAATGTGATAGTTTTATTGACTCTTTTTTCGATGTGGGACTTTCCATTATATTCCCATGACCAATTTTAAAAATTGTGAGGACGCAATTTATTGAAAGAGGGGAGAATGTAACACCCCAAGCTTCTATGGTACATTTCCCTTTGAGCAATTCAATATCTTGCATTGTACGAAACTTCGAGATTAGACCACACCACGACCAATCAAAGGAGCCATTATGAAGAGTAATACACACTTTTTGGAATTTTATAAATTTTATCTTTCAAAATAGAATTCATTTTTGGAATCAGAATATCAAAATTATCTTATGGTGAATTTTTGTTATTTTTCTGAAAACATTCAATTTTTGATGAATAATGAAAAACACATAGTTATAGTTTAAAACCGAAGTTTTATTTAAATAATTATTTATTTTATTTAAATTTATTTTAGGTAAAAATAGATACATAATATCTATATATATTCAATTTAATTCATTGGAGTCAGTTTATAATAATTTTAGATATATAAAATGTTTATTGAACTTTTCACCGTCTTTTACCCATCTCCTAGGAGAATTTATAAATTCACATAAAACATAATTTTACCACATCTATGAGTGGAATTTTGAAAATTAGAGAGACACGGTTAATATCAAGTAGTAAAATGTGGTTCAATTAGAAAAAAATAATTTTTGGTGAATTGTAACTTTTTTACTTTTATTTACCACAATTAAATGTAAATAGGATAATTAAGTGTAAAATGATATTATTATTACCATAGCACATGTCCTAATTATATTTGATAAGTTTAATTCGACCAAAAACAACCTTAGTAAAAAAATATTAACATCTTTGGTCCACTTGGATTAGATTAGGACATTTATTATTATTTAATTCAAAAGAAGAGTTAAAAGTGTTAAAATCAAAGTTTACTAACAATTTTTTTTAATATAGGGTTAAATATATGAGAAATTAGATTATAAATATTAATTATAAAGATAAAAATATTTTCTACTTAATGGTATTTTATTTATAATTTTTAGACATAAAATAATCCAATTTATTTATGACACAATGTTGATACAGTAATTACCTAATTAAAGAAATATTAAGATAATTGATATTATCAATATCAAATTAAATGTAATTTGAATATTTTTATGAATTAAAATAATTTTATAGGTTAATATGAAATTTTAGGAATTATTAAATGAATTTATGTTTAATTAATAGTGTTTTTAGAACCTAAAAAATCAATTATTAATTAGTGTCAAAATTGACATAAAGGAGTATTTAAAACAAATATTATACTATTAATTGATATTCTATTCCTAAAAATCTATGGTTCAGCAAAATGAATTTGATAATGTTATATATATTAATTATGAACCACTTGGGGTTTTCTTGGCTTGTTATAGTAAGTTAATTAACCATATAATATAAAAATACAAAGAGACATGGTAAATGTTAAACTATTTAACTAAGAGTTAAATATAAATAACGAGGTTAATATAGTTACCCAATGATGTCTAAAATCAATTGGTTAAAATTATTTCGACCCATCCCCACCTTATATTATAAATAAGTCACTTTGGAGTCATTATAAACTGAATATGAATTTATTATAAAATAATATTTTAAGTTTTCCTAAGGTGCCCCTCACCCCTCTTATAAAAGGGCATTCTGCCTTCCCTAAAATTCATATATTAAAAGCCTTTTGGATAGGCTATCCCCTTCAAAAATATCCTCTAAACTTCTCTAACTTCATCATAGAGGACCTCATTTGTTCATAAAACCAACTTTAAGAGCCATTTTGATCAAATTAAAAGGAAGAACCTGATGACAAGTTAATGATTTCATCACCATATTTCATGTTCTTTTCTTCTGCGAGTTCTTCTTTATTGGTTATTTACATTATAAAATAATAACTCTAGTATCTTCTATATACTGTGATGTTATTATAAATATGGTACAACCATATTTAGTATTCTATCCATCCTTTTAATGACATGTCACCATATGTGCATACCTACGGCCTACCGTCTCCACGTCGTGGTGTAATTGTTATACAATGTATTATTATTTAGATGAGTATAATAATGATGTGTAATTCTTGTAAATAATAAATATAACATGATAATGTTCTTGTATATATGATATAACATCCAATTATATAATATTTTAATATCAAAATATTGATATTGTCGCTCGTCCGTACATATGGATTACCGTCTCCACGAACGCGATGAGGTTCATTCCCCATCATATACATTCAAGAATAAATTTCATTTTATTATTAAAAATAATGTTTAGAGACATGATAAAATTCTTTATATGAATAAGATACATCCCATCCATAACAAATATGGTTCCAATAACAATTAATATAAATTAAAATGAATCCGTTAACACCGAAAACGACGATAATAATAAGATCTTATCTACAAATCACTGTTAAATGATCATATATGATATCATATTAATGTATATTATTCTTTTATAATTCAATAAAAATTATTTCACCATTATAAATGAGGTTATCCTACCCTCTACCAAGGAAAAAGTTCAAAGTAAGGGGTTTCTTATCCCACTTTCAATTCCATGATATTTCCATTGTTCACCACCTATTTATTTCACGTAGTGTCTGTACTGCCCATGATTGTATTCATTGTGTAATATACATTAATTTATGGATATTTACATCATCATTAAATGATCCTTCTTTCATGCATGTATGTTTTTTAAGTTTCCAAATCAATAATTGAATTCGAAATTTCAATTTCCACTCATTCGGCTTTACGCAAACATCATTGATTACTTTACTACAAGATTATGTGTGGAATCAATATTTAATTTCTTATGTCATACTTTCTAATCCCCATTTTGTGGATACACTTTTGATACACATAATCACACCATTTATAAAATCTAAATTTATCGATGTGAACTTGATAAGAGTAATTTCAACTCAATCTCCATTTATTGAATTAACCATCTAATTCATTGGTATTGTTTTTACAAGAATACGTGTGAATGTATTTTGATTGTTTTACAATGAATATGAAATCATATTTAGTGTATTTATATTTTTCACACATAATTATGTTGTTGATTTATCCTTAACCTAAGGATAAGTCCTTTATGAGAGATTTCGTGTCAATTTACATTCAATTGATACTTCATTGTTGTCATACACCATCTCTCTTTTATATGGTGTATATAATGTACATTGACATTGTATATCATGAATCCATTTATTCTCATTATATTAAAATGTTCTTATTACCTCAATTATTTGTATTCAAGTGTCACTCTTTCGGTTCATAACTCTAACTAAAATATCATTTTAAATGTTATTATGATTTATTATTCAAAACATTCTCATTAATGTCCATGTTTTAAAAATGATTTTACGGATTTATTTATATGGAAAATAATGTTTTAAAACATAAAATTCATTTCAAAAGTTTCAATGTGGTATGGGAAACATTGAATCAAAAATCTATTTTTAAATGGCTACTAAAAAAATAGTGTGACTTTTAAATGTTTTCAAGAAAAGGGGTATATTTCTCTCAAATAGTTTTGATGATTATTTTCAACTATGTCAATATACATCATTATTATCTATTGATGTTAATATGTTACAATAAAATCCTCCATATTGTATTGAATTAATTATGTTTGACTGTGGATGTGCTATTTCTATACAATTCAAGGTTTGTGGATAAATTATTGACATTTCGTATTCTAGTTTTAATACAAATATTTATGTTATGTTTGAAACTTTTCATATGAGGAATGCATTGGACATAGTAAGTAACAAGTGGATCACGTTATAGATCCTTGATACATAGGTAGGTCTAATGAGACAAACTAGGGTCTTGTCACAAGGCCTTGACAAAATATTATTTTTAGTCTTGGCACAAGGCCTTGACTATGTGGTTATGATAGTATCACATTATGCATTCCATTATAATGAAAGTGGTTATTGATATTTCATGTGATTATTTGACTATTAAAATGTTAATGTGATTATGTTATTGGAATTATTTCATTTTATCTTTACCATATTATACTGATGTTCAAGTTTAAAAGGATTTTGTTTTAGTTATACATTGCCTTAAATGTTTATGCTTATTTATGAATGTTTCTGCTATATTGTTATCCTTACTGAGCATCTGAACTCACCCCATTCTATGTTTTATTTTCCCAGGATATGAAGAAGTATTTTACGAATGACCTATATGAATAGTATGAGGATATGATTGTGGTCTATGGAGACAAGATGTTGTTGTAGTTTTCTCACTTTCTGATGTAATGTAAACATTATGAATGTATGTAGTGATTCCAAGGCTACTAAACTAATCATTCTTTCGAGACTTGATATTTTTTGATCATTCCGTTGATATGTAATAATTCACCAACATTGGGAAACTGGGGTCAGGGTGTGACATATTCCATGTGATGTTTTATGTGATAATTTACTAAGGGGTTTTTTCCACAGAATGGTCATAGTGGTTCCCAACTTTGATGATAACCATCACTTATTATGATAATATTTTTTAAATTTGTGGTATATGAAAATATGAAATTTTAAATGAGAAATATTAAATGTAGTATATTATGGGTGTGAGTCTTATAACATATTGAGGCATATTTTTATGGAGTTCAGTCATTTTAATATCCAATATAGTATGTTATGTGAACAACCCAACATGTAGGAATTCCTCATTTATTATGAATCATTTGATAGTACTATCTATGTGTCTGTGTATTGGTCCTTAGACATTATATTATTATAAATTAAAATAAAGATCCATGTTTATAAATTTAATATTGAAAAATGATAGAATATACTCATAGATATGTAATATATTATAGAAATGTCATGAGTGATATGGAATTAATATATTATTTAAGGGAAGAATTTTTTCATCCATGATAATAAAGGTAGATATATAAATAAAATTTATTGGTATAACATTTTAATGAAAATATGTCCATGGTAGCATATCAATTGTGTCATTTCTGTAAGTAAGGGAATTATATATTAACCATATAGGTTTATGACACAAGTAATGAAACCTCTTTGGTAAGATATCGAGACAAATTTATTATATAAAATGTAAAGAATGCATAGAAGGTATCAATGTTTATGACTTATCCTCGTATATTTAGGGTCTATGATGTGTTTCTAGACACCTTCCTCAGTAAATTTTTTTATTCGCATATATTGATATGAAGGATTAGATATATATATAGAAAAATTAGTCACATGTTATAGAAATTTAAATGAACTAGAGTTCACTAAGTTGTGGGCCTCATGTATGGTGACCACTGGACACCGCAACGATAGGTCACATTAAAAATTAATTCCATTATATTATTTTATTTTATAATAATTAAAATTAAAATTATTAATTAATATATTCACATTTTATTTTATTATAATAGTACATATGAGAAAATATTATTTTTCTAATTAACAATGTTTGTTCGTATATTGCTATAAATGTATGAGACAATGTATTAATTAATGGATCAATGTTTATAACATATCGTTTTCTAATTTCACTATTTAATGGTGAAACACTCAATAATTATAAAAATGAGTTATAACCATGGATTTATAACTATTGGCCACCCTACCTATAGTTATAGGGTGAAGGTATAACAGTAAAGACTCTAGGAATTTCCTAGAAATTGAAAACCAACAAAGGAAGGGACATTATAGTCATGGATGCAAAATTTTTGTGGATTTGGAAATTGTTCTGAGACCCTATGTACATGTTACCAAAATGAATGTAGATAGATCCTTGTTACCATGTCAATATAAAAAGTTTCACTATAGGAATGTGGTGAAAACTTATGAAGAAAGTTCTTATATCCATGGGAATTTATGCACATGACTATAGCCTTGGAACCATGACCCTATAAACATGGTCCAAAAATATATATTGATATATCCTTAAAAAAAAGAATATAAATCCATAGGATATCCTTCTTATGGATATATATTTTTCAATAATGAATTATAGATATAAGAATTTATTCTATTGGAAATATCCTTTTTTATTAGTAATTATAATATTTTTAAGGATTAAAATTAATTTTTTTTCTAAATTTGAATTGATAATATGTTTATATAAATATATGTGGGTCATTGTGTACATTTTTATACATTCATAAAATGTTTTATAGTGGTGTGAATATTTTTTTTTAAATTTTTTTCATGATATAGGTTCGAACCACAATGATTATATATATAATCTCATAAAACACCAATTGTTATAAAAAATAATTCAATATATAAATGTGGTAGTATGTTGATTACCCTTTTTTAATGGTCTGCAAACTAGGGTTATTTTGAACATTTGGACTAGGTTCTATGTCAAAGTAAATACATCCCAATAAAATATAAGTAGTCCATTTCAATGGTTATAGACGCATGGATATATCGATGTTATATGAAGACATAGGTTATGTGGCTAAGGATGTAACATATATCCACAGGAAAAAAATATATAGGCATAATCACAACCTATGGAAATGGTTTTTTTTCATAGTTATGATACATGATATTCACAACATGTTTATTAGATGTACATATCATTTTTGAATAGTATAACAATTTTCACTTATCCAAGGGATTCTTTATATTTTATAAACATTAACATATAATTTTTATCTCATTTTTATCCATTATTTTTCTGAGTTTCCATTTGAATGATTTTAATATTTTTATCTCCTCTCTAAATTCATTCAATAATATAGAGATATATATTTCATGAATGGAGTGGTATTTGATTAGGGATCCATCATATCATCTTCTAGAGAATATAAGAGTGTTTTATGTAACTAAATTGTCAATTATATCACCCCATGAATTGGATATTTATGCTCCTGGAGATGTAATATATATATGGAAAATTTATTGGGAATCTAGTTTGGTGTCATTGACCAAAAATGATCTAGAATAGAGTGGATATCACTAGGATCAAAATATTCCACAAAGGTACTATTTGTAATATAATTTCCATGAATATACTAAATTCAATGAGGGACTTTTACTAACATTTTCATCATTATTAAAAATACATTATTTTATTACATATTTGATGATATAGAATTAAAAATTAATCTATTTTCAATGTATCACTATGTAACACATTGAGATTTTAAAATAATAAAATGGGACTTGATGAAATATATAACAGTAAACACCATACTCATAAGGTAAAGTGACACCCTGATACTTTATGATATATATTTTTTAATAATTTTACTCAATTAGATATATTATTATGTATACAACATCATGTTTAAACAAAACAAGATACTATACTTAAATATTATTATCTCAAAAATGACAACTATAAACTTAAAAAAAATATTATGGGTATGAATAGGATGAACTTATTTATGAAAATATATTACATACCCATTTTCATTGGTTATCTGTCTATAAAAATAAAAAACGAAAAATCATTGGATTGAAAACAAATTATACAAAAACTATATTTTTCTAAAAGCCAGTTTTTTCATATTTTACATGAATAATTTATAATTAATTTTTTCCACATTTATAAAATTTATTATATTAGATTAATATAAATTTATATGTCGTATTATCAAAACTATCTATGGATTATTTATTAACTTTTTTCTAAAATGTTACTTTATTCAATGAATCGTTTAATTTTTTCATTTTTAACGAATTATAACTTTTGATTAAATAATTTACATGGATAAAATAAATTTTTAATTGTACATTATTTTTTATTAGTTGATTAATATTAAAATTTTACAACATTAAGTCATTTTAAATTATTTTACATTAGTTTTGATATTCAAATGATATATACCTGTGAAAATTTTCTCAATGGTACCTGTATATTTATCATGTTTGTCGGTATAATTTTGAATTTTGATTATAAAAATTAATTAAATTCAATTATGAGAAATGGATTGAAATTTTAAATATAGAATAATTTATATATTAAAATTATATCAAATCAATTTTCCACTATTATGAATTGTAAAATTCGTAAAAATTAGACGATGGGGTTAAAGAAAAAACTGATTTACTAGGCATCAAACATAATGTTTAGTGTTAAAAATAACCTACAAACCTATCCAAAACACATTATCTAGATTTTTTTTATCATATATACTATATGGGATGGTAATTACCTATTTAATTGGAATTTTATATTCTATAAATGTAGGTGTAATTGTCTCATTAAAAAATCTCAATGAGTTCCCTCTCCCCTAGTAATAAAAGACCACCCCTATCGTAAACTATTCACACATCCAAAGCCATTTAAGTCAACCAATACCTTAAAAATCACATAATAATATATTAAACAATTATATTGACCTTTTATTGATTGTAAATACATTTTAAAAAGGATTTTGATTCCAACATAACGAAGTTGTTTAGGGAGGTGCTATTATTCTTATATAATGTTTTTTATTTTTTATCTACTTCCTCATCTTTAAAAATATATTAAAATGAAATTATATAATATATAAAATATAAATCATAAAATAATATGTAATTATGTTACGTTAATTAAATATATCCATCTTCACCACCATAAAATTTGAAAAGAAATTTTGTATCGTGTGTATCGAAGACTACCTCCTCACAAACTTATGTTAATCATTTTACATCAAAACCTATTAGAGTAAAATATAATGAAGTATTTAATATTTATATCTAATAATTTTTGTACAATTATACTTATGTAAATATATAATCACATATACCTTTATATATTACATTATGTTTAAAATTTGATAGTGTCGCTCAAGTGTATATAGGATTGCAACACCGTGAAGTAGTGTGATTCAATTTTCTCAAACAATTATACATGAAATATAATAAAGATAATTTTTTTTCATATATGTGATGTATATAACAACATATAAAGTTTTTAAAATTAATATATTATACTCTACAATATCTTTTCACCTATTATGGGATTCATATCGTCGCTCATGCGTAGGTATGACCTACCATCTCAATGAAGCGATGTGAAATATATTCTATTACTAGCATTAAAGAATGTTTTTAAAAATTCATACAATGATTATATATGATATTTATAAAATTTTGTACCTTATTTAAATTATTTATTATTATAAAATTAAAAAATCAGTGGATTATATAAAAAAAACTCATGATAAAATATTAAAATTAACACTAGAAACAACAAAAATAATGAAATATTAATAAGAAATGTGTGGTGAAATGTCATAATAGAAAAATATATTATATTATAAATTTAATATTTTCTAATATAACATCATACAACATTAATAAAACTATTATACAAGAGGTTATTGTCTTTATTCCAATATTAATCTTTTGGTATGGGACTTCACCTTAGTTTCTATTCATTGATACATACTGAAATGTTTCTCATATATTTTAATTTATGTTGTGTATATACTAAAAATTTTATTGTGACATAATTAATTACTCTAAATTAATGAAATTTTATGTTTAAATTTTCATTATATCATCTAATGGTATTTTATATGAAAATTACCAAGTGGTAAACAATTTCTTAACTCAGTATCTATTTATTGGGTTATTTTACCGTTTCAATTTATTTTACACTATAAGATTTTATGTGTAGCTAATTTTCAATATATTATTTTTTATTTAAAAATATATTATATGGATTAACATTTGATACACATAACTGATTTATTTTGATATTCACACGTCAATGTTAATATATTTTTGCGTGTTTATTTCACAATCTCTTTTTACCGATGATGGTTTATACTTGAATTTCCATTCCAAAAAATTAAATGATAAATTTTTATTAAAACAATTTAATTGACTTCCACATATATTCATTAATTAATTTCCCATGAAATTGTAATATTTTACTTTCATTGCTACATAAATTGGTTGAGACAATTATTTTATGAAAAATTACTTCATTTCACACTTCGAACAAAAATATTTTGTCATAAAAATCATTGATTTGAACAAATGTTTTCATGAATGTTTTTATCCATTAAAAAACTATTTATTTAATAAATTTTCATCCATTATTATTTTAAATCCATTGAAATATTCCTTTTATTTTTAAAACCATGAATGTTTATATTTTAATGGAAATGTAAAATTAATATTTTATTTAACATGTATTCCATTTATCTAATTTCATACAATCATGGCCACTAAATTTTTGGAAGAATGTATTATATTATTCTAATTTTATATTATGATATAATTATTTTTAAACTATTTTGTAACCTTCTAGCTATAAAATTATTTTCAATGTGAAAATGTTCTTTTACATAATATTGTGTTTGAGGAAATTTTTATTTTATTTATTTTATAAAACTACAAAAAACCTTTATTGTAATTATGATCAGTTTGGTACATGATTTATGAATACAATAATTTTATTTCACAAGTAATTTATTATTATTTTGATCAGGAAAATTATTGAAATTCCCTAGCCTGAGTAATCATTTTAATCATTAACATTCATATAAAATATCCATCTTCATGTCATCATTCAATAATACATTTCCTCTATATGTACATATTATTTATCATTGATATAATTCTTACTAAAATATTATATGATTTCTATAAATCAAGTTTTTTATTGAATGTTATATGATTTATTAGGGAAATTATTATTAAACTAGAAATCCAACAAAATAAAGGAAAATTGTTTATAAGAGATATTGTTGATGAATTGAATTGATTATTTATTATATGTGGAATTATTTAGACAGAAAGAAATGGATGGGATTTGGTTATAGATATACCATAAATGGACGATGTGTAACATGAGATGAATCTGTTGGATAACCATAGTTAACTGAGTTTCTAAAGTATACCTACCCATCAGTTCTAAATATTCATGTTAATGTTCTTGACTACAGAGGTGTCATAATTCTTGAGATCCTGATTTAAAGTAATTATGTATTAATTTATATAAGAATACATATATTAATATCCATGATATTATTGAAATTAAATTATATCTATAGATATTTCATTCAAATTTTATTGATTAACTATCATGTTATATTAGTTATTTACCATTCTGTATTGATTATTCCTTATCTACTCCCAATATTCATGTTATTGATTAAATGTAACAAGTGTTTATTTATTTATTTTAAAATAATAATTATTATTTATATAAAAAAATATACTTAGGTTATTAATTAAAAGGAATTTTTGTAAATATATTAACCATTCCATGATGATTATTCTTTTTGGTTCATAATATCATTCACAATATTGAACCCCTATTGAGGTTTTTATCTCAAACATTTATCCGATCATAGAGATCTTGGAAGTATTATATGAATGTTATGAAATGATATTACCATGTATATATAAATATTCTTGAAATTAATTATTTTTATGTTTAAATATTCAAATGTAATTCAAGAATCATGTATATATCTGGTTTATCAATACTATTATACTAATCAATCCTTTGGTATGGGGTCACTTGTATCAAGTTCCCATTTAATAATCTGAACCAAAACACTAGGTTACTGTTGTGGGGTACATTATAGTTGGCATTAAATAAATTTTATAAGAACCCATGGAATCTACTTTTTTGAAAACAATCATTTGGTAACATAACCTATAATAGAATTTGACGATACGTATAAAATAACATCCTAAATATTTTATAATGTAAATATTATGTTTTCATTCCATTCAATACTTCCCTTTCTAGATACAACATGCGTGGATGGTTCTGGAACATATGTACCTCTGGGTAATAATGCATAAAATGATTGTCAAGCTTGGACCGATTATTACTTGGTATTCGTGAACTACCCTTACAGTGCACATAATTTTACACTCAGAGGGATATTCTTTTCATAATTAACATTTTCTATAGACCATTATGATATAATTTAATATATTATGATTTTTAATGATGTACATTAAACCTATGGAAACATATATGGAAAATTAGTAGTAATAAATTATATGTCCTATAATTGATTATATGGGTTTTTTCCACTCTAACTATTTTTTATCAAACAATGATTTATGGTCTTATTCAATGGACAGAACATGAAAGAATCATGATAACATTGAATATGAATGAAAATATTGAGAATATGAATATATAATGACTTAAAGATAAGAATAAAATATATTAATATTATTCATGAATATTTTTTCCAAATTATGAATAGAAACCATTTCATTAACAAACTCATATACTCACTAAAGAAAATAATTATGGAGTTATCTAAGAGCAAGAGGGATGGAGAACATGGGGGAATGAAAACTCAATTTCCCCCATGTGGAAAATATGGAAATATACAACTTGGAAATTTTATCTAATGAATGTTAAAAATGTTTATATATGAAAATTCAAGGAATGAATTAAAGTCATTCTAAGGAAAAAATAAATAAAATGATGGATGGAAATAAATTCCATCACACAGATCAATTAATAGTTCATTATCAAAAATATGGAGAACCTTGGAATATTCTGAACCAATTCCTCTTTTTAAAGGTTAACTCGTAGATCTTGGAAATACGCATGTTGAAGTGACTAGTTTAAATTATTTCTGTGTTGTGAATGACGAACTTTGTGGTATAATATTTTATTACCACTAGAATTTTTTTGAAGAAAAACAAAACAACTATTGATTGTGTTAATTTTGGGAGCATATTTTTCTTCATGTATTATTAAAAAATATAAATGCATAAAAGTAGGGGTATATGGCTTTATGTCTGATCATAAGATCAAAATATTAAACATTCATTTTAAAAATTTGTTGGATGAATTGTAAAATTGATAATGATATTTATTGATAACATTATTGGAATACATCTTATTAGTTTAATATATAAAATATTTAATTGAAGAACAATTCAATTAAATTTTCGTTAAAAATGACTGAAAGTGTAGGAAACAATTAAGTATTAACTTATCATTAATTTTTTAGTAATTATGGGTCATCATAATTTAGTAATTTTGTAGGAGATATCATAAAATGATTTTAGAAAAATGATACCGTACATACTAGATCCATCCAATGACCCAAAGGCCTTCATGTTTATTGATTTTTTGTAATCCACAATTAAAGGGGTGAGTTGGAACCCTTACAATCCCCGTAGGCACACGTATTACATGTCCTATAGGCCTTAGAGGAATTAATTTCTTGTGTGCTTCAAATATTAAATTCAACCCAGACTAACTACATTGAACTGCTCCTCCCCAACATCTTGATCGTGAAGTCAACCCTCCACCTTTTCATGGCTATTCGGCTAGGCTATCTCATGCATGCACAGTCTTGTCCCGATGACAGGTGAACTACCATCTCATTGTTGCAATCCATGAAGCTTTTTCTATGGTGAATGATCTTTCCTCTTCCTCTTATATAGCTTGTTCCTTGTGTGTTGTCTTTTTTGTATTTGCACTTAGGGTGGCCCGAAAGCCTTACTCGCCTAATGGTTTGGGTGGTTCGAAGGCCTTAAAGGGCTTGGGGACCAAATCGGTGGCCCGAAGGCCCAAACGAGGGAAAATTCCCAGCTGCTACAGTGCCTACTACTGTTCCCACTACAATACCTGCTATAGTACTGCACACCTCTCACTATAGTACCAGAAGTTGTATCTACTACAGTACTGCTATAGTGCCCCGGAAATTGTTCTTTCAGCTATATTTGAACCAGGGATTCCTGGATGCACTTCAGAGTCCTCATCGAAAGTAATGGATTATAAGTGTGTAAGACCTACCACTAGAATACATAATGTTGTGTTTAACATTTAATTTTTTTTACATAACCCACATGATGAATAAATATTATCGTTAAACCATTGGTGTTATTCTTTAGTTTTATAGATTAATAATTTTTTTGACATACCCATTTTGAAAATTAATATAACTATGTGGAATGACATGTGACACTTTTTTTTATATTATGAGAGGTTAAAAGATATTATTTTACTTCAGGAATGTAAATTTATTTTTTATACTCATTTCTTATATAATGAGTTGAAGTTGAAATTTATCAAAGAAGAACCAACGTGTGAAATGTTTCTTAATAAATATAAATATGTCATGTAAATAGATATCCATTTTTTATAGAGTAAAATAATTCATCAATATTAGAAAAATGATCTCAAAAAAAATTCATATTATTACCATCATATCAAATCAATAGACGGTCTCTTGACTCATCAATGATTTATGGTTTTATAGTTTTTGACTTTCTCTTGATCATTCTCATTCTTATGTCCAATGGCCTCTTTCAATGTCCATCGTTATTTAAGAATTACTTCATTCTTCCATGACCATAACATCAATTCTAATATATGTTAATTTATATAGATACATAGATATTTTTTTATTTTAGGATATCATTCATATTTCTCTTTACCAATATTAAGAGGGATTATATATTATCATTTTTAAAATGACGGTTTTTTTCAAAAAAATAATTTCTAAATGTCTCACCCATTATTACCAAGATCAATATTAAATTTCAAGGATGAATGTTTTTTAGTGTTTTGATAATTCTATACAATTATTTTTTAAATGATGAAAATTGAATTTGATAAAATATATAACATACAATTCATATCATAGAAGTGAATACATCACACCAAAAATATTTAAATTATTTATTTTTCAATAAATCTCATGTATAAATATCTAGTGATGAATGAAACATATAGTTCAAATTAAATACAATACTCTATTGAAATATTATTATTTATATCATGGATTTTAAAACATATATAGGATAGAGAACATTGTGAGAGTGTTTTGGTGAATTAGGGTGTCATATTTTCCAAAATTTGACGAGTCTTACTCATAAATTTTTAAGATATTATTAGACCTTACTTGTTAAATCATGTATTAATTGGAAATTCACATGCTGAGAGACAACACAACAGCTTTACATGCTTCACCACTAAGGCCTTGTCCAAGGATTATCGGTAAACAGTGTGTTAGCCATTACTAAATCCACTTAGTGTCACATGTTATTGTGGAAAATATATGTCTATACATAGTAACTCTAAATATGGAGAACTTTATTTATAATATTTTATAGACATATCAATACCTATATCATAACACTTTATTTAACTCGGTATAACTCACTTATTGGGTGAAGTCTTACTCAAATTAAACACTAGAAGTTCACTTAGAAGATTGTACATTGATGTCTCTATCTCTATTTTAAATAATAAATGTCTTCCAATATAGTATTCATTTGATTAACTAGAAATCAAATTTCTCTGAACCCATATATTCAACAATACTCCTCGTGAACCTTCTAGCCTTCTTGAAACCCACATAATATTTAATAATTAAATCCAACAATTGAAAACAAGAAATAAAGCTCAAATATCCCTTAATTTATGATTATCATAGACTTTATAGAACAACCCTATGTGTAATGAATGAAAAACAAAATTAGATATTACTTCCATCTGAGAAAGACCTTGGTTCCCAAAACCTCATCAGTTGGGATTATGTAAATATATAGATAAATTTAATAAAGATATATCCTTTAAAAAAACGTGTATGTGATAAATGAGACATTCACCAATAAATTTTTACATTCGAAATATCATTGTAGAAGACATGTGTGGAAATATAGGGATTCATTCCACCATAGACCACTTACCAGTCCAGTAACCAATTCTTCAATACAACAACTCATTTAATTTCACTAATTGAATTTCACCTAACTCCCCCGTTGACAATAATCCAAAGGATCTTTTAGTTGTACATAGATTTCAAAAAACTCCCCATGGATCATATATCTTCCTCAAACCGATATTACATCAATAAAATAATTAAAAGCGTTAATATAAAAGGAGAGAGGGGGTCTTCTGAATTCTCCTCCAGAATTGGGAAGTGGCTAAACATTGAGGTTCAATCAATATTTATCAAATAATTATGAAACTAAAGACAAGAACTAATTGCATCAATATGGTCATTAGTTCTAGAATTAAATATTTTAATCACACTATGTCAAAATTTATCATTGATTAAGTCATCTAATCTCAATATGTCTGGTAAAAGAGTGATGAATCAAATTCTTTATAAAATCAGTCACACTCTTATTATCATAGTGAATCATTGTTGACAGTTTCACGACATCTGTATTATTAATTAGTTGTTTCTTCTTCCATATTTACTATGTGATATCATTTATAGTAGAGTTATACTCTATGTAATTTGTACTAAGAGAAGAGAATTCATATTTCCTTCTCAATAAACACTATCTTTTATTTAAATAATGAAGTCACCCCACATGTGGACCTTTGATCTGCAAAATCTACATCCAAATCAGCATTACAAAAGGTTGATAATTTAAAATATCATCCTGATATAATATATAAGCCAAAATTGTGTTTTCCTTGATTATACCTCATTATTCATTTAACCACTTCAAAATTCTCATACATTACATTAATTTGAATTTTGGACACTAAATTTTTTCGAGGATGATATCATACCATGTTTCAGTCAAGTATAGTAATATTCTAATGATTCTAGTATATAGGGTGGGATCCAAAGATGTCCCATCCTAATGATTTTTAGGTTTTTTCCAAACCACAATTGGATTTGAAAATTGATTGGATTTATTCATGTTCAATATCTATAGAATCTATAAAATATATTATCCCTTCTAAATGAATGTCCATTCCTTCCTTTGGATCAACTATAGCCCCTTTAATTATGTAAGTTCACAAATCATACAAATTTCAGAAAATTATTTCATGTGATTAGAAAATTCATAAATTGATAATTTATTGCTTCTGCCAAAAATAATCTCATCCACATACCTAGGAACCCAAAATGTATATTTATATGAAATAGTCACATAGAGATTTTGATTGAAACATTTACTTTGAACTCATACTTCATGAGATAAGCAACGAGTCTAGAATACACCATGCATGGATCCTTCATCAAACCATATTGAACTATATTTAAAATTAAAATTATATCCTCATCATTTATATTGAAATAAACCATTGGTTGTTCAATATAGACATCTTCTTCGACAACTATTTTCAATAATGTAATTATAATAATCCATTTTTTATTATTTTCAATATATATGAATTTTCCTGGAATTTAAAATATTGGTCCACACTAGTTTAGCTACTGAACAAAATGTTTCTTCAAAATAATTATGTTGAATCTATACATATACTTTACATAACAATATCTCATTTTTTGTCACATTTTAATTGTAATCAATTTATTCAAAATATCCACTTTGTTCCAATCACATTCAATTTTAATATCTGGTTTCAATTTAACATTTCTTGTTTATGTAAATATGATTTGGTTCATCATCCTTGGCCTTATCCCATGATTTATACTTTTCTGAATCATAAAATATAGTTGGTTCTACAATTGATAGGAAGGATGAATGTTCTTCATTACCCATTATCATTTTCTTTGTTTGGGAGGTTCTATTACTAATAATGTTGGTTTGATCAATTTTTTCTCTTTTTTATGTATTCTATGGTTCTAATGATATTTTTACTAATAGTTTCCCTTTATGATTCTTATTTTGAATCAATATAATTTTTTAATACTTGAATATTTTTTAGGCCTTATATATTTTCTTCATTTTATACAATCATTTTTTAACTTTTTCATCATCTTCGATCATATCAAAATAAGAAATCATTGGGTTAATTATAGTTTTATCCTCAATGATGTTGACATCATTAATTTTCAAAATATTTTCAAGATACTTATTTAAACAGTTATATACCATTATTTTCATTGTATATCCATGGAATATTCCATCATCTACAAAATCACAATACTTTATAGGATTTCATTCTTCATTTTAAATGAAACATCTACTTAAAATAACATGAAAATAATTTAGAGAGGGATTCCTTCCAAAAAATATATCATAATGTGTCTTGGTTTCTTCTATAAAAATAAATTATGATTTTGATTGTACACTGCTATATGAAAATAATCATTGCAATAATGATAAGAAACATGACTCTAAATTAGTAAGTTGTGTCCATATTATTCACCTATCAATTTCAATATCCAATAAACCGATTTTTTGGGGATATAACTGCAGAAACCTCATGCTTTATCCAATATATTTCATGATAATATTCAAATAAAATTGATACATATTTTTATATTTTTAGATCATATAATTTTGATTGTGATTCTAGTTTCAATGACATCTATTCGATGATAACTCTTTATGAAATCAATAAATTTTGGATTCCTAGGCATATTTATAAGTCAATAAATTGTAATATAAAAAAACAAAAAAATATTGAATTAAATCTATCCATATATTCTAGTATCATTGACTGGACTACATATATCTATGTGGATGAGATCAAGTATATTTTATTCCCTATATTTCTTCAGATGATATGAACTCCCAACAATCATTCCTCAACTTGAAGGATCAAATTTTTTTGTCATTCAATATTCAGATTCAAAATGATAATTTAATTTTCCAAATTAAAAATATCTTCTATTCATTTTATATTAATGTGACACAACCTCCTATGTGTAATGTTGTTTTCTTCTTTAAGTATTATATAACAAGTATTATATTTACTATCATACTAGAAAAAAAATTTATTATATATATATATACATATATATAGAATTTATAGAATTTATTCTAACCCTTGATAATGTACACATTCTAATAAAATGTCAATATCATCCTTTAGTCATTGATTTGTCTCACACACAAGAGATTCTAAGGAAAATTTCTTATATCGAGACTATCAAGTTTCCTTATCAAATCATTTTAACATCTTTATTTCTACCTTAATTGATATTTAAACAACCATTTATATTGAATATAATCATTCCGTACACCATTATATTTAAATTAATCAATAATTAATTATTTCATTTCCTGTGGGATGTGCATCTACTACCATAAATCTAGGTTCTATATTTCTATGGGGCATTGAGTGATATTTTTAGAAGGTTGTATTTTTCATTTTTCTTCTTTTCTGTCTATGTGATTATTGATTGGGTTGAAGATAATGATGTAATATCTAATCTCATTTAAATATTCATGGGTTAATAATACTTATGTTGGTATTCTATAATAGAATACCAAATTCCAAGTGTAACACCATTTGGTAGGTGGGTATTGGAATGTGTCTATATTATATAGATATTTTTCCCACCATTGCTTTATTGAAAATGATTTTCCTTATCACCATGGTTAAAACAGTGAAAACAATATCCAATTAAAATATTTTAACAAAATGATGATTGATATGTGATTATTCTTCATTTTGGACTTACAAGCACTTCCCCATTTAGATATCCCATTTCCTCTTCACAATGAGACATTGTATGGTAAAAAATTCCACATAATAAATTTTTCAAAAGAGTAAATGACTTATGAATTCTATTAATCATCATTTCCCTTTTTTAAAAATTACTTTGACTTGTGATCATTTTTGTAGAAATGATAATAATTTTAATCTCTCATTTATATTTTATTTAAAGGATTCTTTGTTAGAAAATCATTAACATTTATGATATTTCAATATTTTTTCTTCCCATTATTTTTTTCTCATTCTATTTCTAGGCATTGATGTCTTAGAATCATATACACTTCAACATATCTCATAGTTATGGATATTTTGTTATTCAAGGGCTCCTTTACTCCTTTAAAAAATGGTTATCTCTTTATATATGATATGTAAATGAGAAATCATTAAACATTAATTTAGTATTTATTTACCATAATATTGATTATGAATCTTGTTTACCCCTTATAGTAAATACTTCTTCTTCAGGTACCTCATATATTATATCCCTTTCCTCCAGTATTGATGTATGGACATTTATGATTTTTTATTCTCTTATATAACATGTTTAATTTCTACAACTTTAGATAATCTCTCAATAATTGTTGCATGTTGTGCTTCCTCCCATTTTTTTCAATCATGTTCTACTTCAAGACAATAAACATACATTGATAACCCATTTAGCATATGTATCATATTTCTATTTTATTTTCATTTATTGTAAAGCTCATCAAGTGAACCCTCACATTCCACCTTGAGAACAATCTCACCCAAAAAATGATTATATTTATCTTTTTTGGGTTCTACCATTTAAACTATAAATATCACAGAATCATGGGGTTCATTTTTAAGCTATGGCTCAATAACATCAAAACAGGCAGTATAATCTTTTTCTAGTTTTCAAATGAATATCTTTCAATAAAAATTTATTCTTGATTTGATGTATCCCCTTTTATAGAATCACTTTTTTGGATTCTTTAGGATTTTATCTTCACTTTATACATAATAAATTTTCATTATCATTGTGAGGTAATGTTCCATACTTCACCCCACTAAAAAAATAAAACATAATAATAATTTGAAATCTACTTTTTCATCGGTTGAGTATCTTAGAAAATAGAAAAATAATTTCTTCTTCCACCTCTTTAATAACTCTGGAAGACTCATTATTTTTAATCTCTTTGAATCCCATTTCCTTTTAACCCATGTTTTTTCATCTTTTGGTTTGAGTTACATTTATTTATCAACTAGTTTTCATATCATACATTCAAGATAAATGTTAGAAAACTCTATTTCCTCAATGAATGAATATTTTGGATTATAAAGATGGGGGATATTTCTGATGGTTTCCATCACAATAAAAAAGTCCTTAATTTATTCCCATATTCGTATAATCACTCCAAAAACATCAGTTTTGGGATGGAATAAGAAATATTCATTTTCGATTGGATGTATTTTCATATCAAGGAGATGATTGTGAAAGGAGATAACGTGTTAGAACTATTTTATGGTATAATTTAGTAATTAAAAATTCACATTCATAATGAAAATGATTAATTTATAATTTATTCACCACTAACAGTTAGCAAAAGGAGAACATGTAAATAGTCTTTTAGTTTTTCCTAAATACACTGATAATAAATAGTTATTATGGAATAAATAATTTTACACACAATCGAATTATTTTAGGAACACTACAATAACAATATGTTTGGTACATCACACTAGCTACCTCGGAACACTTCAGTTAACTTCCCCTAGATCACATATTAATTTATTTCTTACTTATTTTAAAAATTTGAAGGTCACTTTGTCGATTTTTCATTTAATTATTTTCCCTAAATTATAAAGAGACTATTGTATAATCTGAGTCATGAGATAATGCACTTGAATGCAATGCTCAATGAAACTATATGTTCAACACTACTATTCGTGAAGCTCCTTGACTTCATGAACCTCCCTTTTATGATTCAATGAAATTAGAGGGCCTGAAAATTAGAATACCTTCATGAAGATCCCTTCCATAAATATAGTCATAGACATTACAAAAAACACTACCTTTATAAAGCTCACTTCATTAAAGGATCCTTATTTATTGTTGAAACTCATATCTTTCATGAAACTCCTATAACATAAATTCATTAGCATCTGATAAAACATAACCATACTTTTTACGATGCTCAAGCTCCCATAAAATTATAGATTCAAAAATCTCTAAACACTTGAAAAATATGAGTGATTCCATAATTTCTCCAATTATATTAATGTTAAATTATGTTAGAGTAGCCCCTTATTTATACCAATAACCCTTTTTGAAGACCCCAAACGATTTATGACTATTTCATGAACCTTGAGAATATTTTTTTTCAATGATCTTATCCACATAAACCTCTAGTGAAGTTAAACCTATTCCATATGCTTCTCATAGTCATTAAGATTCAATGTCAACAAATACATAACTTATAGTTCATTTCATAGTCATGAATAACACTGTCTCTCTATCATTCATTCGACAAGCTCCATACCTTCATAATGATCAACCTTTTTTGAAACCCATTATTCATGAAAGAAAGTTATTCCCAAACTCAGGTCATTACCATATTTGATATGTTTCAATAACAAAAAATCACCTTTTGAAATGATTTATCCCCAGTCCTATTTTTTTGGAATTTTTTTAAAAACTATGAAATGACTCCACCTGCTACATTTTATAAAACATGAATTTCAATATCACCTTCTTTTCAAACTCCTTGATCAAACCAATGAGGATTGAAATAAAAACAAACTAGAGTCAGTTTCTAACTATGAAAGGCCTTAGTTCAAAAAACATAGAAATAATGTTCGTGGGTATGAATAAAACTAACTAATTAATTAAATTCTATGTTTTAAATTTTTTTATTGGTTATCTATTTATTAAAAATAATTTAAATATTTTAAATAAAAATAGATATTTTTTTAGAAATTTTTTTTTCCTAAAAGGTGGATTTTCACTCATTGTAGAAATAAATTAATATTTATTCATACATCTATACATAATTTTTTTAAATTGGAAAATTATACATATCCTAATATAAAAAATTTATTACGGTTATTATTTGAGATCTTCTAAAATGCTTCATTTCTTTATGAATAGTAATGATATGCATATTGTAACTAAAATATTCCTTTTTGGATAATTAATTTAAATGGTTAAATAATACATTATATAATTTTTTGTATATAGTTAAATAAATATTATTTCAATTTAAATATTGTTTTTTATGGAATCATTTCGTATTTAATTTTTATTTTAAAATATTCTATATTTATGACCATTTTTTCATTAGAAGGCTACTTTTTCGTCATGTATATGAGTATATTATCAAATTGGAATCTTCGTCTTCCGTGAATTGAAAATTTAAAAATGTATAGTTAGAATAATTTTTTTCATGTTATTTCAATATATTTGTTTACCATTTTTAATTGTGATATCGTTAAAAATTAATTATCCTGTTTAGTGGAAAAATGATATCCATGGGGGTTGATTATAAATTTAAGGCTTCATAATGAAATAAAAACGTGTAAAAAACTATTTGATAGATATATATTTAACATATTACAAATAATGGTCGATAATTCCCCATTGTGGATGTTTTATTGTGATAAAATTGATGGTTTAATTAATTGTTTTTCAAAATACAATTTATGTCATCTCAATCAATTACAAAAGGCCAAACACCTCCCCCCACATCATATGCCAAAATACATTTATTTCATCAATTAAATCACCAAATATATTAAATAATATCATAATAACATCATATATACTATTATTTAATCATAAATCCAAACATGGATGTATTTTGGTACAATCCCAAAGAAGATTTCCGAAGAAGAGGTAATGTTATTAAATGAGCGTTTCAATATGTTTATCCTCAAATATCCTTTAAATATTTAAAAAAAATATTATATACAAACCTAAATACCATATGTATTCTAATAGTTTATTATTCTATGTTCAAGACCTATATCCATATTTACTTCCATCAAATGGTAAATAAAATCGCTGATCATGTGTGCGGTAGAATACCAAATCACAAATTGATATGGATTATTTTCAATTAAAACCTATAACAGTTAGATAAAATTATGGATTTAATGTTTATATATTAAATTTATGATATTTTATTAATACCTTGAAAATAATTTCTATTATACATTTCTACTGTCTATTAAATTTAAAATATAAAAACACCACACGAGTGTACGTCAGACAACCCCCTCACAAAGTGATTTGATTGGGTTTTCACATAAAATTTACATGGAACATAATAAGTGTAAATTAAATGAATATTTGTGATATATATGAAATTATATCATCTATGTTAATTTAATATATCATACACTCCCTTACTCATCCCCTCGTTAAGGGAATTATTTCGTCACTCTTGTCTCAACAAAAAGATGTCACTAATTTCCCTTTCCCAACATTCAATTATTGTACTATTAATATATGTAATGATTAAATATGATATATATAAGATTATTATAATTATATAGAGAATTTATTTATATCATATGTAAAAAAACTAAAACATTCATGAAATAAGATACTTGAGAAAACACACCAATTAACCCCAAAAAATGAAAATAATGAAATAGTATTAACAAAAAACTAGTAAAACGTCTTCAAACAGTCATATTTGACATTATAAATTATATTAACATTGATTAATAAGTTAATTAAACTATTATATCCATTATCTATGAGGATAAATAAAATTTAATCAAAAGGTTGCATATGGTACGGGACGTCATCCTAATTTCTCCTTTTGGGAACATGTTGTAATGTTATAGACTTAATTTATTTTATATGGTGTATATGCATACATGTTTTCATGTAATAAAATGAATTATTCATATATCATAGTAATTTATGTTTTTATTTGAATAATTTTGTTTAATATGATTTGAATTGAACATTACAATGTGGTAAATAATTTCATAACTCGATTTCATTTCAGTTGGTTATATTACATATTCATTATCATTGAAATTATAATATTATATGTGTATTGTATTTTTAAAATAAAATTTCTATTTAAATTTTTTTTATGTGTATCTAATTTTTATAAATATAATTTATTCACTTATAAATCCTCAAATAATCATTATGATATTTTTAAGGGTTTATTTCTAATATAATTTTAATTGGGATTTTTTAATGTGAATTTTCATTGAAGGAAATTATTTAATCATTATATAATAAAAGAAAATAATTATAGTATAATATTGATATTCATGATGATTAAAAGTGATAGTACCATATTCCTTACTTTGGTACTTAAAATTATTAAGAAATATTTTTTATAAAAATTCGACATTATTTATATCTTATGTCGAATATCTATTCTCCAAAAAATCCATGTTTAAAAAAAACTATTTTCAATAATATTTTAAAACATTAAAACTTAAAAACTATTTATTATTTTTTAAATTCATTTTTAATAAAATGAATATATTCATCATGTAATTTTCAATACATGGTTATTCTGGATTCTTTTAAAAATGTTAAAAGAATATTTGTTTTAACATTTATAGAATATACATAATTTCACACCATCATGAACATTCATTGATATAAATATATCCTTATATAGTTAAAAACATTTAAAATAGAAAATATTTTCAAAATATTTTGTTAGATTTTAGTTTAAATATAAATTTTCAATGTTAAAAGATTATTTTCCGCATTCCTGTTTTTATTACATTTTTTATTAATAATAATAAACAATATAATAAAATTTATTTACTCATAATACATTGGGTATATGTCATATAGATATCATCTTTTTTATTTCTAGGTAATTTTTTTGATCAGCTTGACTGGGGAAAATACTAAAATTCTCTTTATTAATTAATTTTTAATCTTATACTTTCACTTGTAATATAATTATTATTAGCTTCATTGGATATTTCATTTCTCTAATATATATATATTATTTATCGATGATATGCTTGTTACATAAATTTTATACGATTTTTATATAGTTTCACTTTCAATTTTATATGTTTCACTATTGAAATTATTTTTTATTTTTTATTACTTACACGACAAATGAATTGTGGATTTGGATTATTTTTTGTGAATTAATTAAGTTCATTGATATTTGAGGAATGATTTTCACAATAGGATATATTTGGGGATCATTTATAGATATCCCATTGATTAATTAGTTTTGTCATAACATTAATTAGTTTCATTTCATTAAAAAATTGGGTTTCCCATGGATTTCTGCCCATCAGTTATAAACTATCTTATAAATGTTCTTGATAGTAGATGTCTCATGAATCCGGGTAACATGGAGTCCAATAACAATGAAATTTTTTAATTAATAATTCAATTTTTATTATCCATGATATTTTCTCATTAATAATATCTATCAATTTATTTTATTTTTAGTTTATTGGTTTTATATAAACTGTTCTCTATTAGTTACGATTCCATAATAATTAAGGATTATATAATCATGATTTTAATATTATTGACTAAATGGAATGTTTGATCAATTAATTATATTTAAATAATATTATTTATTTATTTATTATCATTATATCATGTTATTGATTATATGGAATGGATATTCATATATTTACCTTTCTGGTTTTTAACATTGATTTTGATCCCTAAAAAACTACCACGGTCAATTTTCAGTTGTTTTATTTAAAATAAAGAGAGTATACATTACTAAAGATATTAAAATATATTCCTTGAAAATTTCATCTATTAACTTCTAACTCTTAATGGTAATCAATTAACATGAATTATATGATTTTAATATCTTCTCATCATAAGTTAGAATGATTTATTAAATTGAATATGTCATGGATAAAGGCTAGATTGTAGTTTTTTATATGAAACTAAATTACATGTATTGTGTTGGTGATTAATTAAAAAAAATTAACTTTAAGATTTAATCTTTTCCATAGTATTAAAATAACTTATTCTTCAATCATGTAATTGAAAATTATAGTTTTGATAGGGTGGATGATGTGGTTGAAGTAATGATTGAGAATAATAACAAAATTATTGAATGAGAAAATGTTAATATGTTATTCCATACATAATCATATATTCCACCTATGTTATATTTTCATCATTTACAGTAGTATGGATATTTTCTCATATTTAAATTTATTTTTAAACACTTTTTGTTTCATTTTGAAAAATAAAATGTTATATTCATTTCTTTGTGAATTAATTCATTATCATATGTATGTATATTATGTTTGTTAGTACTATACATCATTTATTATTTAAAAAAAATATACATTAATTTATATATATATATATATATATGTTCTAACAAAATGTATAATTTTTAAATTGAAGATAATTCCTTCAGAGAATCAGTTTATAAATCAAAGTCAACTCCGAGTTGACATTTCGATGACTATACAGACATAATGATCATTACCTGATGATCCCATATGATTTATCCCTATATAATATAGGATTACCCACATATTCCTGTTATCATCTTTTTACACTCCCTACATAACCCTCTAATTTGTTTCTATCAAAACCTCCCTCTCCCTTCCATTATCCTCCACCAGATTGCCTCCAAATTCATCATGATATGAATGAAATTACAAAATAGTGAGGTAATAGGTGTTCACTCCAATTTCTTCATGAGGATATAGTTGAGTGATGGTTATAGGAAAAACATTTAATACTAATAATGTTATTTCACTATTTTAAAATAATAATAAATTTTTCATAAAGATTAGAAAAAAATTTCTTCTATGAAAAATATTAATAGTTCTGATGACTAAAATATAAATAGATTGATTATAATTGTTCCCATTGATAATTAAGGGGTCCCAATAAATGATTTTGTGGGATTATTTTTACATATTATAATCCATTTCTTAGATGATTTGGATAGCCTTCCAATTTCATATTCTAATTGTAGGCATATACATCAATATTCAAGGAATAATGTATTTTATTACAACATAATGTTAATTTTTATAAATTATGGATAAATTTAAAGTCAATATTTAATTAAATTATACTATTTTAAAATGCAATCTATTTTCTCTTTGGTTACTCAAATTTACCAGTGCATGTTTTATCACATTAAAATAATGGTGAAATTTTTGAGAAATAAAAGAATGGTTTTAAATGGAGTTTTTAAAATGAATTCAATAATAATGCATCAAACACTAAGTAGTTGGATGATAAAGACAACTGAAGGGGTACCTAGGGAGCAGTGGATAGAATTTGTTGATAACCATCCCAATGATAAGTAAATGGTATTGAAATTTATTCTTCTATGTTAATATCATTTTATTTATATACATTAACATTACTAGAATGTAACATTACATACAATATAATTTAATTTAATGTTATTTATTTTTAATTTTTTAAGAAAGAATGTGTCAATATGAGTATATAAATCACTATACACACTGCAGTTAGATGTTTTTTTTGAAGATACATATGAACTACGGTATATTTTCATTATTTACAAAACCTATATAATAAAAATATAAATTTCATCTGTTAAATTATTCCTTTATTGTTTTTAAATTTTTATTCATAATGTAAATTATCGTGTCTCCCATATTGAACATTGGATAGATGTTTATAAAAGTTATAATGGTTATTATGTGAATGATACTTCAAAAGCCATTGGGGATTGAATTCCTCTTTCATCATAATAAAATAATTCCATTTTAATAATAATTAATATGTATTAAATTAAATATGATATATATTTTATTTATAAGTAAAAATTAATAAAATATAGTATTCCAATCCCTTGAATCCCCACTTAGATTCCCTAGATGATCTAATTTTTGAATACCTTGTAAAGGGGAATTCTAGTTGCATGAGAATGGTGGGTTTTGTACTATTATCATCTGAGTTCTTGGGATGGTCATTGTGGATTTCAATATAATCTACTCTACGTATTATTTACACCATACCTATATATTCTTAATGAATTTTTATTGCAACAGAAAACCCATTTCAATAATATCGTAATAAAATTATATATGAAGGTGCTCATATACAAATTCACAATGTGAATGTCACTTCTCGAAATAAATTATTGGGAGATTTATATCATAAGGTGACTAGATTGGTCCCCGATGATATTGTATAATTTGATGGTTTGAGTGATTAAGAAAATCACAAAGTTTCAAAATCATTTATGAAAAAATCATTAATTGGATTTATTTTGATACTTAAATGTACCACACTACTTAATTTTCAATAAAATTTTCATTTTGGTTCTTTTAGAAGGGATCGAAGACAAGGATAATGATTCTTTTACCTTATTTTCTCATCTTCTAAGGAATATTGTATTATGATTTAGTGGAACAATTTTGTAACTAAACTCAATAAAGACATATACAATGATATGTTGATTAAGAATATATATTGATGTTTGAGAAAGGTAATATCTTTATTTCTTTTTCATTACATTAAATATATTTTCACTTTTTATTTACGATGTTTTCATCTGAATTTTTCCTTATTCAAACTATTTAAGCGTTGTTTTGGGTTATATAAATGATTCCACGTAATATATTAAATAATATTCAGAAGAAATTTTTCAATTGAATAAATTTCTAATTATAGATTTGATGTTTCCTGTATAGATATTGGGATAAATACATGTATTTTAGTATGCTCATTTTATGAGAGAGATTTTGGTTGGCCCATGTAATTAGAATGTTAGGCTTATGTCATGGTTGTATTATTTTTACAATCCATTTTTATCATGTTAACATTATTATTTTTATTGAAGGTAGAGTTTTGTGTTTCATTCCAAATTAATGTGGCGTTGTGGTAGATATTAGGTATTGATATAGGAATGATCGATGAGATTATAGGGGCAGTTCATTATTGTCTTATTATTTGGAAGAATGATCAGAAGAAAAACTTTATAGTAATTTATTTCAGGTTGTTTATTTAATTTTTTTGTGTGGGATGTTGTTTGGTGATGATGTGGTAATGATTTATGAATATGTGTGATGATAGTGTATAGGAGACTTTTATGGGATATGCATTTATGATGATATTGTCAAATAAAGAGCAGGTTTATAAATATATAGTGGGGTTATGTGATTATGTGGGTGTATGAAGTGATGGGTTAATAATGTGTAATGTGCTTATATATAAGCATGAATGTAGTGGAAAAACGATGAGGTCATTTTATGTTGATTTTACTGAATCTTTTTTTAATGATTTTAATGGTGGATTTTTCTCTTATGATGATGAGGTCATTATTTCAATTTTATTTGATAATGATTTATTCTCTCTGTAATCCATTTAATTTATTTCTTATTTCTATAATTTTAGTTTTTGAACATTTCATTTCGTGTTATTTATGTTTAATTGAATTATTTTTCAATCATTGTAATCCTGGGATTGTGTTTACTCATATCACATCTTTTATAATGAAAAAATTAAACCGATTAATGTTATTAATGTTGATTATCAATTACTATTATAAATGATTATAAACATTAATTCATTATTAACTATGTAAATTTATATAATTTAATCTATAATAAATTTTGGTAATGTTTTGATTATTTTTTATTAAATCCCCTTTTATGGGTTCTTTGTTCAAATTTTTAATATCAATATGATTCTGTTTTTCATGTATTATAAATAACATTCATTATTTTTTAAGGGTCTTGTAATAATTTAAAAATTTTGTTTTTGAAAATTTATTATATTATTATTGTTTTATGATTATTATTATATATTATTTTATAAAGATTTATTCTCTTTGGTGTATTTTTTCGGGTGGCTATAGATTCTATCGATTTTAAATTTTTACCTTCAATTTATAGATGTCCATTGGACCAATTAATTATTTGATACAAAAAAATGTAGTATCGAAATAATGATGTAGATGCTCAAAATACAAGAGGGGGGGTGAATTGTACACTTCAAAAATTCCTTTGGAACCTTTAAAGTTGGTTATGGATAACTATGTTTTCCTCAGACAAGGAAAGTTCTGAGTTTAACAAAGTTAAACTAAGCAGATTCACAACACCTCTATAACCAATTGGAGAATTGGAACTAAGGTTTAAAATATGAGATTCTACCATAAATCATATAGAATCTAAACTTATCAGAGTACAAGTGTAAGGAAATATAAAGAAGGTTATACTTTCTTTACAATAAAATATGCAGCTGAGAAACATGTAGTAAAACTACATTTACAAGATATAAGTCTTTTAACCCAAAGTGAATGGTATCCAACAACCTTGGATAATGGTCCCTTGATTTATAATTTCAAGCAAGTATGTCTTACCCACACTAGGATAAGCCCTCGATACGATGATCTGAATCTCTTTCTTACTATCCCTGCAAGCCCTCAACTTCATGGTAGTTGGAACCTCTATCTTTCTTAGCAAGGAAGCCCTCGAACTTCAAGGTAGTCGACACCTCTGTCTTCCTAACCCCATAAGTCCTCAAATGTAATCACTAACATTCAGAGTCCCACGAAGCAATCTGAATGAGTGGTTCAGTAGACACAAGTCATGAAAATATTCTCTCTCTAGAAATCACTTTAATAGTGTGTGTTATTTAGATCGATCAACTTCATTGTTGAGATCTTTCAAATGAGAACCTATTTATAGGAAAATTTCCAACGGTCGACTCTCTCCTCCAACAGTCATATTTTCCATGAAATTCGGAGGGACATGTACACGTGTAACTCAACCAACGGTTAATCAGAAATAGAATAGACGTCATCGTTTAATAATAAATCATGTATAACTAAATGTACGAAACCATTTTCAAATGGTGAAAAAGTAAGTAAGAGGCATATAAAATTTGGGAGTGCAAGAAAATTAAAAGTTCGGAGTCTAAACAAAATGAAATTAGGGGTCTATGTTAAGAAACATTCATATTCTGTTTTATAGGAATTCAGAGTCCGTTTTGACCAGTGATCAGAATCTGAACGTGCAGAGTTCGAAGTCGAACTGGTAAAAGATCATAGTCGAACTTTATAAGAGTTCTGAGTTGAACTAGTTAAGAGTTCGGAGTCGAACTCCTTAAGAGTTCGGAGTCAGACTTCCTAAGAGTTCGGAGTTGATGTTTATAAGAGTTCAGAGTCGATATACTTAAGAGTTCAGAGTCTAAAATTTGGATTGGAACTTCATAACAGTTCCCATCCAAAATTCAGATCCTAAAAAAGAGAATGATCCAAATCTTTTCATTATATGATTATGGAATTTTAGATAAGAATCCGGTTTTGTACCTAAGAAAAATATTGATATGTATAAGAAAATCATGGTTAGGGTAAATTTCCTTAAAGAAGTAAATTTTACTTATGGAGGTAAAATTTATATTTTCTTTAGTATAAGGTGTTTGTGATTTTCAAAACAAGAAGGAATGGAAAAGTAATAAGGAAAACCTTATTGACTTTACAATCTCCCCCTTTTTGGAAAGCATAAACATCCTTTTGAAAAACCATAAAAGGATTTAGAAAATTTTCATTAGGCTTTGAAATTAAAACTTAAATCCCTTTATTCATGGAAGAAAATGAATACAACTAACTCCACCTTAGGAATTGAAACTCTAACGATTGTATTCTGAGTTTCTGTAGTGGTGTTTTAATTATATTAATAATTAAAAACATCATTGTGGGAAACTCCCCCACTCTTTAAGGATATTTCTTTTAGAAATTTTCCTTTCTCCTCCTTAGGAGTAGTTCTTTTTCATTCTCCCCCTCTGTAATTTTCAATAAGAATTGAAGAAAATGGAAAAACAATGTATGGTACCTGAAACATTAGTTTATGAAAAGTCACAACTAACCAAATAATCATTTCATTAGAGTTTGAAAATTTTCACAAAGAATGACAAATACAACAAAAGATCGGAGTGGGTTCATTTGTATTCCTTTTCCTTCGGAATGAGTTTCTTTTACAAGGTTTTGAGTTTCTTGAAGTCTCTTTGGTCTTCCTCACCTTGCCTCTCCAACGATTTTACCTTTTCTTCTTTGACTTTTAAAACTTCTCCCTGAGCCTCCAAGGCTTCTTTCTGCAACATTATTATCTCATCTTGGTTTTCTATCTTCTACTGAATCTTAATCCATAAATCTCTTTAAGTTTTGAAATTCTAAGATACAGAGTTAAGCATCCCATTTATTTTTCTGATCTATTGATTTCGAGAATTTTTCTCCTGGGTCATCTTTACATAAATATCCTTAACCTTTTTATACTCTTTCAAAATAATTTTAAACATATGCCTGAAAATTCTCAAAGTGATCTAAATCTTCATCAACTCTCATATATCACATGGTCACCTTACTGCAAGACTTTATATGCACATCATAATCGATAATGAATCATTTCTGTTCAGCTTCTAACATTACAACCTTATCCATGACCATGGATAATGAATCTGATTTCTGATTCATACTTTGTTGCAGCATCTGGCATCTGGAATCTATTGTTGGAAAAATCTGAATGGTGTCCACCAAGATCCTCAGAGATTTAACCAAAAATCATGCCCATGAGATGATGATTCCGAATCAGATACATCTCTTTGAGATTTGTCTTCTTCAACTTGCACTAGCTTCCATCTAGAGGTACCACCAACCTCTTTCCTCATGATAAAATCTTTTATAGGTGTCTCCATGAGAGCTTTCTTCCCTTTATCAGCTCTCAGAACAGGTGCCTTATTAAGGGATACATCCTTGGATTCAGACACATGAATGATCTGGTCTTCGTCTGTATTTTGTTTTTATTCTCCATCCTCAAGAAAATTATTCTCATAAGATTCTTCCTCATCATAGAAGACATTTTCTTCTTGTTCTTCTTGCAGTTGCTTATCAACATTCTCACTAGCTTCCTCATCTACCTTTCCTGGAGTTACTAACATTGCGGATTCAGACTTATCTTTATAGTCCTGTACATTCTTTATTTGGGTATCCAAATCTTTAATACCCTCCTCCTCTTCTTCATCATATTTTTATTCTTCTACCTATTCCTCTTCAGTAACTTCTTTTTTAGCTTCTTCAACTACTTATTTACCCTTGACTTTTTCAGGAGTGGTATATTTCTTGGCTGGAGTTTCTGGTAAAGAAGGATCTGTAAGGAAAGATTTCGGAACCAGAATCAGCTCAGACACTAACACAATAGCTTTCAGAAAAGATTACACCACTTCAGCTTCAGAAATTTTCTTTTTCATATTATTTTCCTTCTCCTGTTTCTCTATCTCCTCTGAAGCTTTTTCTTTTAATGCTTTAGCCTTTTCAGGGTCCAATTCGAATTGTGGATCCCCTTCCTTCCTCTTTTTGTTATCTTCCCTCCACTTGGCTGGAACATTATCTGCATATTTTTCTGCTTCTTTGGCTTGGTGGGAGCATACTAATTTTCCTTAGCCTGAGGATTTTCTTCATCAGTAACCACTTCCTTTGCCTTTCCCTTCCTTCTTTGCTTTTTGGATGGTTCCAGATTCTGTGTTTCTTTCTGAGCTGCTTCAACCTCTTCCACAGACAGAGGGTAATATTCTCTGGATTCACATAAAAAACACATCTTCTTACTCTTCATAGTATCATCACTAACCAGAATAAGCTTGCAATTCTGTACTTTTTATTTTCATGAAACCTTGAAGGATTCTAAGCATCGAACTATCAGCCTTGATAGTAAAGTAGGGTACATAATTATCTGAGCCCTTAAATTCCCTTCCTTGATGTTCTTGATCGTAATCAAGACATGCCTCATCAAATTAATTTTTCTTAGATTCATCAAGAAATATAAAACATAGATATCACTTTTCTTCAAATTATCTTTGTCTCCTCTTCTCGGAATGAGAAAACATTGCACCCAAAGTTGAAGAATCTTGTTGTTCAGAGTGAGATGATAAATCTTAGTGGATGTAGCATCTTTAAGTCCAAGGAATTTTCAATCCATCACATTGCTGAAACTTCCTTGATCATCTAGAAGCTTGTGTGGGCAAAACTCAGCTTCCCCCTCATAGGACAAACCAATCAAGATCGCAGCCTTGGTGTAGGATAGCTTATAAGTTTTTCTATAAGAATTGAAGGAAAACCATTCTCTTACATCTTCCATCTGGAAGGAAACTGACTCATAGAACTCTATAAAAAAATCATTATACACAGGATCCTGCTTTTCTGACATGAACAAGCATATATCTTCCCACCCTTTTAACTTAATATTCTTGGATATAATAGAATCATGCTTGTAGGAAGATTGATGAACTAACCTTTCCCTAATGACTAACAACATAGAGATTGGGTTTGCAGTTGACATATCTTGAGAAGTAGCTTATACAGACATTCAGAGTGAAGAAATCTGAAAGATTCATAATTGCTTCACAATGTTCAGAACCGGCCTTAAGAAGTACAGCAGGGCTTCGAGATGGAAAAGCTTGAAAAACCGATGTGGGACGATAATTGGGGTCCCCTTTATATAGGCGATGGATGTGACCTTTTGTCTTCCAAAAGCCATCTAACGGTTTAAAAATATATCACCTGATCTGACGGTTGACAACACTCCTGCAAGATAAATTTGACTCTGATCTTTTGAGGTTTTAGGGAAAACATCCAGACTTGACGAAAAACTAGAATCCGAACAATTAAAAACAAGGAAAATACCAACAAGAAAAATATGATTACGAAACTATAAGTAAGTAAATCATTGCTTTCGGATTGTCTAAAAAGATTGTTCATAATTTGGTAATATTCTTCATGATGAAATGAATTTAAAAACAAACTCATTACGAAAGTTCTAGTTCGAAAATCTCTATTCTGGAAGTTTTTCTGTACGAAAATTTCAATTCTGAAAATTTCACTTCCAGAAATTCCCATTTCGGAAATTTTAGTTTCATAAATTCCCATTCTGGAAACTTCAGTTCTGAAAAGTTTGAAAAAATAACTATGAAAAAATTTTACATACACTCAGTTTAAAAAAAATGAATTACAAAAATTTTTAGTTACACTAAGAATAAAATGTACCCCCTCTATGAAAAGGAGTTTATTACTCTTAGGATAATTGTTCAACAAGAAGTTAATGATGAATGATTACCTTATGGTTATCATTCCTAAATTTTGTTTAATGTATTCAAATCTATCGGAGGGTAATGATTTTTTTTAACATATCAGCAAGTAGATCTTGTGTTACGATAAACTGAAGAGTGATATCTCCTTTAAGTGTATGATCTCTATGAAAATGATGCCTAATATCTATGTTTTTTGCACAATAGTGATGTGAAGGGTTCTTACTTAGGGAAATGGAACTTGTGTTATCACACAAAATTTGTGTCTTAGTAAAACTCAGGCCATAATCTGTGAGGGTGTGTTGCATCCACAACACTTGAGCACAACAACATCCAGCTGCTACATATTCAGCTTAAGCAGTGGAGAGTGATACAGAATTTTGCTTCTTGCAGGACCAAGAAACTAAATAATCTCCTAAGAAATGACATGTTCCAGATGTACTTTTTCTATCCATTCTACATCCACCAAATTCATCATTAGAAAATCATTTTAGAACAAAATAATTTTTATAAGTATAAAATAATCCTAGATCCATGGTTCTCTTAAGGTAGCGAAAAATTCCATTTACTGCCTTTAAATGAGATTCCTTAGGATTGGATTGATATCTTTAACATTCACATACTATGAACATTACGTATGTTTGACTAGCTGTTAAGTAAAGTAAACATCCTATCATACCTCTAAAATATGTTTGATCTACTGGTTTCCCAGCTTCATCAAGATCTAATGATTTTGAGGTATCGATGAGAGTACTTATACTTTTAGCATTGTCATAACCATAATTTTTTAGAAGATCTTCAATATAGTTATGTTGATATATATATGTTCCCTCAGGTTTTTGAGAAATTTGAAATCCAAGAAAAATGTTAACTCATCCATCATAGTCATTTCAAACTCATATTTCATTTGACTTGCAAAAGAATCAATTAAAGATTGCTGAGTTGAACCAAATATGATGTCATCAACATAAATTTGAACCATCAAAACATTTTTCTTATCTTTATTTATAAAAAGAGTTGGATTTTCATTTCCCTTAACATAGATATTTTGAACCAAAAATCCTATGAGTCTATCATACCAGGTACGTAGGGCTTGCCTAAGACCATACAAATCTTTGGTAAGTCAAAAAACATGATCAAGATGTTTTTTATATTCAAAGACAAAAGGTTGTTCAACAAAAACGTTCTCTTGAACATAACCATTAAGAAAATCACATTTCACATCCATTTAAAAATGTTTAAAATTGAATAAAGCTGTAAAGGCAAGTAGAATACAAATAGATTAAAGTCTAGCAACTGGAGCATAGGTTTTTCTTCATAGTCTATTCCCCCTTGATGGTTATAGCCTTTACCAACAAGTCTAGATTAATTTCTTACTATGACTCCAAATTCAACACATTTATTTATGAAGACCCATTTTACTCGAATAACAGAAGTTTCCTTAAGTCTTTCAACCATGGTCCAGACTTTGTTCCTTTCAAATTCATTTAGTTCATCTTGCATGGCTTTGATCCAATCATCATCACTTAAATCTTCATTAGTGCTTTTTGGTTCTAATTGGGAAATAAATTCTAGATGTTCTAGTTAATTTCTTAAGGAACTTCTAGTCCTTACAAGTTGATTTACATCACCAATGATGCTATCACTGGGATGATTCTTAAGAAACACATACTTTGGGTTTTGTAAAGCCTATTCATCAACATAGGGAAGAATGTATTCTGGGTTAAATGTTTCAAAAGTATCTTAATGAACATTTTCCTTATCAGAAGGATCTTCTATCAAAGGTTGACAATCATTTTTTGAAAACACATCCGATGATGTAGGTTGGGATGATTTAAAAACAAAAGGATCAGATTCATCAAATTTTACATGCACTGTTTCTTCAACAGTACATGTATTTTTATTGAGAACTCTATAAGCATTAAAAGTTGTGGAGTAGCCTAAGAAAATTCCTTCATCAGATTATGGTGCGAATTTATGTAAATTATCTTTAGTATTCAGAATTAATACTTTTTAAAAAAAACCTTGAAGTAGGAAAGTCATGGTTTTCTACCATTCCATAATTCATAAAAAGATTTAATAAGAAAAGGTCTAATCAAGAATCGATTTATAGTATAAAAAAAGTACTTACAACTTCATCCCAAAAATGTCTATCTATAGAATCTTCACTCAACATGGTTCTAGTTATTTCTTGAAAAATTCTATTTCTTCATTCAACCACACAATTTTGTTGAGGAGTTCTGGGTGCTGAAAAGTTGTGACTAATACCTATTTTACTACCAAAGGTTTCAAAATCAGAATTTTGAATTTCTCCACCTTGATCACTATGAATAGTTTTCAAGGGAAGGTTTTTCTCATTTTTAACTTGTGCTCTAAAATTTTTAAAATAAGAAAATTCTTCAGACTTCTTTGCTAGAAAATAGAACCATGTAAATCTAGTGTAATCATCAACTAGAAAAAACACATAGTATTTTCCTCCAATGCATCCGGTTTGTATTGGACCAAAATGATCCATGTGCACTAACTGTAATGCATCAGTTGTTGAGACTTCACCAATTGATTTAAAACTAGATTTATGTTTCTTTCCATGTTGACAAGGATCACAAACATTAAAAAATCTAATCTATGCTCCGCTAGATCCTTAACTAGTTTCTTCTTAGAGAGTTTAGATAAGTTCCTAAGGTTACAGAGAACTAATCTTCTATTCCATAACAAGGAATGATCTTTCAATTCACTAAGGCAAGGTAAATCTTGGCTTCTAAGTTCTTCTATGTTCAAATTGTAAACATTCTCATGCCTCTTGGATGAGAGAATAAATTCTTCCTTGGAATTGTGAACTAATCACTTATTATTCCTAAAATTCCCAAGGTATCCTTCATCACATAACTAACTTATGCGAATGAGGTTGTGCTTAAGACCCGTAACAAATAAAACATTTGAAATCAAGGTTTTACCAAGAAGAACAATATTACCTATACCAACAATTTCTCCCTGAGCATTATCTCTGAAGGTTACATTTCCTCCTTTCGTTTTGATAACCTTTTCAAAATATATTTTGTTACGAGTCATCTGCCCAGAACATCCACTATCCATGTACCATGTATTGTTGTTGGTACTCCCTTTATCTTCAGGAAATCAAGAAAATAATTAGACTTTCAGAATCGAAACTTGTTTGGATCCTATATTTCTAGATAACAAAATTTCAGGAACCCACATCTTCTTTGAAAAATATGCCTTATGAAAACCTAAAGATTGGGTTTTTTTCAAGGAACAATTCTTTTCCCAGTGACCACCACATTGAAACTTGGTACAAAATGGGGAACTTTGTGGAACAATATAGTTATCACTAAAAGTTGGTTTTTCATGGGTATAACTAAATCTAGATTTGTTTCATAAAGGTCGTATTTGAGAATACATTTTATCAAAATTTTCATTACCATGGGTAATGTTTGATAAATATTTCATTAAGGAAAAGATTACGGACTTGAGTTTTATAACCATGTTTTTATCTTCAAAACCATTAGATTTAGAATGAGAGCTAGGCTTGAAGACACTTTTTTTAAAAATTACTTTTTATAACTCATTAGAATGTTTGTTCTTCTCAGAATTTACTTCTTCAAGATTTTTTGAAATATTAAAAAATTCAGCATTTTTCTTATCAAGATCTTTAGTAAGATCTTATATTTCTTTTATAAGAATAGAATTCCATGAGTTTTCCTTATCAGGTTTTTTATTCGGTTTGGAATTCTCAATTTCAAGAAGTTAAGAAAACCTAGAAACCTTTTCATATGTAGGTAAAGTATTTTCTTCATCAGAAGAAGATTATTCATCAAAAGAGTTATAATATTCTCTATCATTATAATTTAAAGAAACATTGTTAAATGATTCATCATTTCATACCTTAGCCATAAAACAATGATTGTTAATGGGTAATATGGATATAAGTCCAAGGTTCTTCTGTCCTGAAGATTCATTATTAGAAGATTCATCTGAAGAGTCACCACCACTGGCACTCCAGGTGTCGTTTTCATTCAAAACATATGTAGCTTTGGTTTTGTATTAATTCTTTATGTTCCTTTCAAAATGCCTTTCATTCCTTTCTTTCTTTTTGAGTAAAGGACAATCTGGTCTAATATGTCCAACTTTCTTGCATTCATAACAAGTGACTTCTCCATCTTTTCTATCTTTCCTTTCCATTTTCTTATACTTGGATTGAAAATTTCACTGTCCATCTATCTTGTTCATCCTTCGAGCAAGATTTTCTAATTCATTTTCTAAGATTTCACTCTCACTAGATTTGGATTGGATAATAACTTTGATAGATTAGGATCTGGTTACTCTCTCCGGAGTCTTAGCATTCATATGATTTGATGTTGTTGTAAAAGCAATAGTAACATTACCATTCTTCTTCTTGATGTTGTCAGCATCTCTCTTCATTTGTGTTTCATGTTGGAGAAGAGTTCCAAATAGCTCATCTAATGATATTTGAGTGACCTTCCTATTCTCATCAATAGATGTTCTTTTGGATTCCCACTCATTGGGCATAATATCAATTATTTTATCCACAAGAGATTCATCATGCAGACCTTTCACTAGCATAGAATGAAGACTGTTCACTATAGTCATAAATCTCTGTTGAACTTTTCAAATTGGTTCACCATAAGAAAAATTGAAGCCAGGGTATTCAGCTCTAAGAATAGCTCTCCTAGTCTCAATCACATTCGAAGTGCCAAAGTGTGTAACCTCTAACTTCTTCTAGATACAATTAGATGATTCACAAGAAGAAATTTGGATATATATATTTCAAGTCATAGAACAATGTAAGGTATTGGATACCTTATAATTGGGTTGATACTCTTGCTTTTCCTGGTTTGTGAAAGTTCTATCTTCCTTATCAGGAATTTTATAATCACCAGTAAGCACAACGAAGTTATCCACTCCAGTATTGATAACAAAATTCTTCCTTCGATCTCTCCAGTACTCATAGTCATTACCATCAAATATTGGTGGTCTTGTAGGATTTATATTGTCAATAAAACCAACATTGAATCCTACCATTCTTAAAATAATCATGGCAACCAAACTAGTTAGTAGAAAAAGTTAGTAACCATAAACTTCAGAATGACAACGTTTGGAATGAAAAAAACCTTTCTATGCAAGTAAGAAGAACAATGGAAAAGTGAGAAAGAAAAAACAATTTGTGAGTATAAGTATTTCAAAGACCTCCTATGATACCAATTGTATGATTGAAATAACGATGTAGATGCTCAAAATACAATAGGGGGTGAATTGTACAATTTAAAAATTCGTTTGGAACATTTTAAGTTGGTTACAGATAACTATGTTTTCCTTTGACAAGGATAGTTTTGAGTTTAACAAAGTTAAAATAAGCAGATTCACAACACCTCTATCACCAATTGCAAAATTGGAACTAAGGTTTACGATATGAGATTCTACATTAAAGCGTACAGAATCTAAACTTATCAGAGTACAAGTGTAAGGAAATATAATAAGGTTATACATTATTTACAACACAGTATGTAGTGGAAAAGAAAGTAGTAAAGCTACACGTAACAAGATATAAGTATTTTAACCCAAAGAGAAGGGTATCCAAAAAACCATGGATAAAGGTCCTTTGATTTATACTTTCAAGCATGTCTGTCTTACCCACACCCAGGTAAGCCCTCGATATGAAGATCAGAATCTCTGCCTTGCTATCACCACAAGCCCTCAACTTCAAGGTAGTTGTAACCTTTGTCTTCATCAGCAAGGAAGCCCTCGAACTTCAAGGTAGTTGGCACCACTGTCTTCCTATCCCCAGAATTCCTCGAATGTAATAACCAACATTCGGAGTCACACGAAGCAATCTGAATGAATGGTTCAGTACGCACAAGGTATGAAAAGCTTCTCTCTCTAGAAATCACCTTAACATCGTGTGGTCTCTAGATCGATCAACATCATTGTTGAGATCTTTCAAATGAGCTCTTATTTATAGGGAAATTTCCAATGGTTGGCTCCCTCCTCCAACTGTCATATTTTCAATGAGATTCGGAGGGACCTGTACACATTTAACTCAACCAACGTTTATTTAGAAATAGAATAGATGACATCATTTAATAATAAATCATGTCTAACTGAATGCATGACATCGTTTTGAAATGGAGAAAAATTAAGTAAGATACATATAAAATTTCGGAGTGTAAGAAAATTAAATGTTTGGAGTCTAACCAAATTGAAATTTGGAATTTATGTTAAGAAATGTTCAGATTCTGTTTTATAGGAATTCGGAGTCTGGATTCACCAGAGATTTGATTCTGAACGTGCAGAGTTCAAAGTCGAACTGGTAGAAGTTTAGAGTCAATCTTCATAAGAGTTTGAAGTCGAACTTCTTAAGATTTCAGAGTCGAACTCTTTAAGAGTTCAGAGTCGAACTACTTAAGAGTTCAGAGTCGAACTTCATAAGAGATCGTAGGTGAACTACTTAAGAGTTCGGTGTCGAACATCATAAGAGTTCGGAGTCGAACTTCTTAAGAGTTCGGAGTCGAACTATATAGGAGTTCGGAGTCAAACTTCATAAGAGTTCGGAGTCGAACTTCATAAGAGTTCGGAGTCGAACTTCATAAGAGTTCGGATTCGAACAACTTAAGAGTTCAGAGTCCAGAATTCGGATTGGAACTTCATAACAGTTCAAATCCAGAATTCAGATCCTAAAAAACAGAATGCTCCAAATCATTTCATTATATGATTCTGGAATTTTTGTTAAGAATCTGATTTTTTTACATAAGAAAAACATTTCTATTTATAAGAAAATCTAGGTTAGGGTAAATTTCCTTAAAGAAGTAAATTTTTATTTATGGAGGTAAAATTTATATTTTATTTAGTATAAGGTGTTTGTGATTTTCAAAACAAGAAGGAATGGAAAAGTCATAAGGAAAACATTATTGACTCAAAAAAAATTAGGTGGTTTAACATACACAACATAATCTTAAATATAGTTCTATTTTAAACCATTTTGATACTACTGACAACTTTTAGATACAAAACAATCTCTAAAAATTGAAATAACTACTACTAAATATCATTTTATAGGACTTCTAATATACAATAACTAAATGGGTAAACCTATAGCTAGTTGGATTCCAATTAAATATTTATCAATTTTTTTAATAAACCATAATGAAACTATTTTACACTGGTTTAAACACCACCACAATAGAAAAATAGCTGATTGTCCCCAATTTTGGTTAGTGCATCTCATCGAACGGTGTAATTAATTTTACTCATATATAAATTATGAGAATTACTATATATATATAATGAACATATATGATATTTAAATCATGATTATCATTATGGATATTATGTAACTATAATAAATTCAAACGTAAAAAAACTACAGAACTAAAACATTGATGAAAATTGATGTAGTTATCACCCAATACAATTATTTTAGTAAGGTATTATTGCACAATTTGAGTTCAACGGTTTTCAGTAATTCACAAATAGTATTATATATATTATTTTGGTTTTATAAGATATTTATTTGATACCAATATTCATTATATAATAGGTTATATCAGATATGATGATTTTAAGTAATTTAGGTAAGTTATTTTCATCTACATTTTATTTCATTAAGGCACATTCCATATTATCCACAATTTTATTTTTAGTGGTATGAATTCTGAAAATGAATTTATTTATTTATTCCTACTATGAAAATTATTGGATTTATATATCCATATATGGTTCTTGGTCTCAGGGGGATTATTATTCAAAAATTACTATAGTGATTAATGGTTTATGTAATAATCTCATTATTCATTGGAATTGTTATAATAATGTTTTCGATGAGGAATATTTAAAATCTATCATTAAAGAAACACAAGAGTTGTCTATTTCTATTATTAATAATTGTTAATACCTTTTTACGTTACATTTTCCTCAATTTAAGCTCTCAAAAGTTTCAAATAACGATTCTTCATAAAAATCTATATTTTTTTTCTCTTCAGATGGAAATAATTTTTCTTCCACATCAATGTTTCCTAGAAATTATTTAATAAATGTGGGTTATATTATCCATTTAATTTGTAATAATATTTTTAGATATGTTTGAATTTTTAAAAAATTAAATTAAAATTGTTTTCATGTTCATAATAGGGTAATTTTTAGTATTTGTTTTAAATGTGAAATGAATCATAATTTAAATGTGTATTGATTGGATCATATTTTTTAGAATGATGATCAATCGATGATATAAATATTACAATACATTATTTCTGGATTATTAGAAATATAAAAAAATATTTAATATTTCTGAATTTTTTAATTTTAGAATGTGATTTTCATTTTGGAAAGGGTATTTCCATCATGAATTTATAGTGATCTTCTTATGTTATTCATATTCATCATGGGTTACAACATGTGTTGTATCCAACTATTAATTATTGATATGACCCAATTATATAATACTTCTTATTTACCTATTTGATTATTTATTATTATGATTTTTTTTGTAAAACCATTTATTTTCAATTGGTTATGCTATCATGGATTGTTGAGATGTTTATATATCCCTTTTAATTGAACATGTTATGATATGGTTATATGAACAAGTTTTTTTTGATCTTATAGAACACATGTGTGTTGAATTAATTATATAAAAGGTTGACATGTAATTATATATCCCTCTAATCCATTTGGTAATGTTTGATATGTCATAAAATTACTATGGGAAAAAGTATATTTTATTTGATGCTATGGGAAATAGGTAAATATTCATAATCTTTTATGGGAAGAAGTCAGTTTTCATGATCGAGTATTGGATTCTAGTTGATGTGATTTATCCTTGATGAGAAATTAGTTATCATTGATGATATGGGAAAAAGTGTTTGATTCCTGATCAAATAAGAATTTAAGGTCTCCATAGTTAATAATGTCATTGGAAATGGTCTCTATATAAATGTTGGTTCCATAATTATATATCATGAAAATATGGTTCATGATTAATTTATGATGTTTTATCTCCTTTTATAATTCATGTTTTCTAAATGATAATGTTTTATTCGAAGGATCGTGTTTACAATCTATGATAGATTGGGTGTAGACACTGTAAGTTATATTCATGATCTGAAAACCTTATAATCTTTTTATTCCTTCATATAATCATCTATTGATGAATTCAATTTTTTCCATTACAAATAATATAAGTTGACCAATTCATATATTTCCCTTCCCAAGGATTTGAAAAAATGTATTACTTATTATTTGACTAATAATGTTGATAATTATAAATAACATAGGGGGATATGATGTAGTTCACTGATAAACCAGTTGCTCATGTATCCATGTACCTATTGACACTAAAAAAAATTTATTCTGGAATGGATTTTTATAGTATATGTTGAATATTAATCTATTAAGATGTGATATCTATCTATGAACAGTGAGGGTCATTAAAGTTGGTATTAGAGAGTGGTTTATATAACCACCTAAACTATATTGATATAATATTTATGATCACCTTATAGATATATATGTTGATATGTAAATGTATAGAAAAACTTATGCAATTTTTGTGATGTATATAGTGATATATTCCAATGAAATTGAATTGATGACTAATTATTATTTGAGGATATAGAACTGGAAAAATATTTTCTAGGGTTATTAACTCCAAAAAGTGTTCATTGGGATATAAATTAATCATCACCAAGTTCCTAAAAATAGGCCATACTAAAAGCCACGTGAAAACAAAACGTTGATATGGTCTTGATGTTCAATAACATTTTATAGATCATTTTCAAGGATTTTAATAGATGATGACCATGAATTACGTCATGACACCACAATATTTTAAAATATGAACACTATGTTTGATAGAATTTTTGAAATTAAAATCCATGATCATAAGATAATAAAACATCTTAATAAATTATGATAAATGAATTTTAAAATTAATTCAATCTATTTAATATCTTGTGATGCACACAACATCGAGTTTAAATGAAATGTCACACTTTAAGAAACATAAAATTTAAACGTGTCCATTATAACCTAGAATTTAAGATGGTGGGTGTGAATAGTAAAAACCAAATGTGGAAAATTTTATTATTTTCACATGTATTATATAAATTCAATGTTTATATATTTTCTAGAAATTTAATAATAATCATTTGAAAGAGGAATAATTGTTTTCTTAAAAACAATAATTTTTTAATAGGGGTCTGGTCACGAATTTCACAAATAAATAAAAATTAGTTTTAACCAGTTTTAGAAAATTCATTTTAGAAAGTAAATTTAATTTGATAAATCTATATATCAATATTATCATTTTGTATATTTTTAATAATTTCCTGAGGAAATTAAATTTTTTATGAATAGTGATAAATGTTGATTTTTTCATAAATTTCATATTCTATTAAATTATTTAAAAAGATAAATTAAATTTTAAATTAGTTTTATGTTAATATTTCATTAATATAATTAACATCTAATGAATTTAGTTAATTATAATAAATTTTACTGTGATGTTTTATACTAAAACATTCGATAGCATTGGGAATTTTTTTTCTTAAGAAAAATGACCTTTCATCGCATCTACTGATAAATTTTATATTTAGATAATCCACTTCTATGAGTTTAATATTGGAAAATGGATTAAATATTTGTAATCATCATAATATACATTATCTAATAAAATCAAAATATTTTTTTAACAAAATGAATATTTAAATGATTAAAAAATAATTATCACTGTTAATGTATAAATAGGTTGAATATGGGTAAAATTAAGAATATAGGTCTGAAAAACAACAAAAAACACGTCCAAAAACCATTTTATGGTCATATATAGACCATATAATCTTTAAGGTTCAATAATGACCCATTTTGGGCCCTTTTTCATTTTAAAAACACATGTATCACTTTAGGTTTTTGAAAATTTGCTTGTGTGTCATGTCCCCCACTTATAAAAAGCCACCCACTATCCCCCCATTTTATCACTTAAAAACCCATTATATTGTCCAATAAAATTTAAATTCCCTTCCTTACATACATATCTTCATAATTTATTTGTTATTTTGATTGGTAATCCTTCCAATGAATCCTTTAGATATAATTATAAAGAGTCTCTATCAATAAATCATACAATTATTAAATGTCCATATTTATTTTATTTATTTTTCATAAAATATAAAACACACATAAACTATGATAATATTTTAACAAAAGTATATAATATATACATATAATTTATTTTTTTAATGTTACAAAACATATACATCTCCACTTCCATCAAATAGGAAAAACTCATTGATCATGTGTTTAAGAGGCTATTAGTTCACGATCCGATGTAGTTTGTCATAATTCACCACATCTTATGGTAGGATATATTGAATTATTTAACAAATATATATTATTTTTAACAAATTATTATAATAATAAAATTATGATATTAATTATACCTTATCTGTTTCTATTCTACGGGGATACTATAACGTTTCATGTGTGTACGAATGGCGACCTCTGCAAAAAATGATATGATTCATATTTTTTATTACGCTTTAAAATGATGGTATATAAGGACAATATTAAAAAAAATTATATTTAATATTTAAAAATAAATATAAAAATATACAATATTTTATTACTGCATACCTTATAATTTGATGGAAAATAATAATGTCCCTCATGTACACGTGTGGACTACATCACCCATGTAGTGATGTCAATTTTCATTCATTTTACAGTTACATTGAAAAAAATAATGATATATTTGTTTAATATATAATCTATATATAAAATGATAAATATTATATATAAATAAATTACTTTTTATTTTTCATTTAGTACATCCATCAGATAAATGGAATCAATCTACATGTGTACGTAACGACCTACCATTTCTAAAAATTATGTAATCCATTCTCTACCTCTAAAATTTGAATATCAATTAAAATAAATATTTATAACGATTATAAAAAATATTTATATCAAAGATAAAATTCAATAGATTATGTAACCATTATACAATTAAAATTATAAAAATTACCAAACTACAACATATTTGTAAATCAAATCCATAATCTCTCGAAAAAATAATTTTAAGAATGAATTATTAAAAATGGGAGAAAAAAATAAAAAATAAAAGAATATTTGGTATGAGATATATGATTATTATTATTTAATAGATTTAAAATTTACCTATCTTGTTATAATTAATTATCATACACAAATTATGGATGTAAAATCTATTGTAAGGGGTCCTCATCTAACATTTACTTATGTTAGACAAACTCTATATTAAACACTTCTTCCATTCATTGTTTTATATATCATCCCTCTTGAAATTGTATATCATAAATTTTATTACCTTAATGTTAATTTATGTTTCCTTATATGATAATTTATTTCATGTGAATTATGATTAAGGATATCCCAATATGGTACATGTTTATTCCATAATATAATAATTATTTAGGATTGTTATGGTTTAAGTATATCATGGGTGAATTATTTATATGTGTAACATAAATAATAATGATAGATATTCTATGGAAATATTATATTGTTTTATTTTATATTACCATATCTAATCTCTTTGGTACTTAAAATACTGTTTAAAATCTTTTACAAAAATTTGAATTTATTTCTCTCTTTCGTTGAATTTTCCTTCTCATCAAAGTACATGTTTTCTACATATGTTTTCAAAAATATTTTCTACATTTACCAATTGAAGGGTTAAATATTACTTTAAATATTTTTTCTTTTTTAATTTTTTTTGTTATTATTCATGTCCTTTTCAAAACAAGTGTCATGGTTCTTTTATCGATAACGCATAATGAATCTTTGTTTTAATATGTATAGTATCAACATAATTTTACTCCATCAATGAAACAAATGTATTAATGATTTTTTATTATTATTTAAATTTTAATTTTGAAATAAAATTATTTTAAAAATATAGGTTGAATATGTTTTTAAAAAAATACATTCAAATTGAAATGTTTATTTTCCTAAAAAATAATTTTATTGACATTTTAATGGTGTTTTTATTCTTCAATTTTTCCAAAACATTACATATTATCTACCTGGGATATGTTTTAATGAAGTCTTTGATATTATTTATTTGTATTTTTTAATCATTTTTATTGATGATTTATAATTTTAGTTCCATTCCACATACTACTATTGATGGTTTTAGATTATGTTTATTTGATATGGATATATATTAACATTACATAAGAAATTTTTAATATGAATGTCTATATTTATCATGTTTCACCACATTTAAATGAGGAATTCATTATAGTTATTAAGTTATTGGGGGTCCTAGTTATTTATATCCCCTCAATGCATTGATATGTCTCTTGAGACAGATCAGTTGGATAAATTAAATGGGGTTTAACCCACAAATCTAAGCAGTCTTGTAATGTTTATTAAAACTTTCATAAGTATAGATTTTTGAATTCCCAAAGTATGATATCATTTATTGATTCCCTTGTTATTATTTTCTATATTTTTTTATCCATGGATAAGATTCATGATCATGTAATTATTTTTATGGATTTATTCTATTATACGTTATATCCACCATATTATGCTCAGTTTATTGACTAAATGAACTGTATTAATTTAATTTAACTAGTAATATTGATTATTAATATTTACTCCTGATATATTATTCAATATATTTAACCTTAAAAATCATATGAACTCACTTCATTCATGTGATTTATTTTCCACATGATACCATGAAGTGATTTTTGATTGACATGTGTGGATATTGTTTGAGGAATATTGGAGTTCTCAAAACATTATATGCATATTTTGTGTTAAAAATTTTATATTAAATTTCAGGTATTTATATATTTTTCCAAGAATACTATACTATTATTTAATTTACTATCCTTGGATCCATATATATAAGACCTGATCCAGTTGGTTACATGACCTCAAGTGCACCTCATTTTATGTTATAGGTTTCCTACTAGTAGTGAGTCTCTAATAAACAGCATGTGGAACTATACCCACACTATAAATGTAGAGAATAAATTTAAATTGAATGGAAAATAGGTAATTATGATAAAGAACATGTATAATAAATGTATCACATGATGAAAAAAACATGTATATAATACACAAAAAAATGAAGTAGATATGTCATGCCAAATATGTGTCATGTGTCATATTGAAATCCCCAAAATAAAGACACACTGACATGCCCATGTAGGACACAAAAGTATTTCTAATTCCCTCATCCATGCTCCATCCTAAACCATATATCTAAAATTGCATCATTACATTGTATTTCAGTCAATATTGATATTAATTCAGGTTTAGATTAGGTTTCATGAGTATTGTATAGGTAATAATCTGTATTCCACCTGTAATGGAATCTAAAATAATATCCAGTATATAATATTTTATAGTGTTTTATAAATAATAATGTATATTAAACTCAATATTTACACCATTTCAATATTATAAATATTACCACATTATTTTTTCAGGTTCATGATGAAACCCAAACAATCAATATCTACTTCCTCCCATGTCGGAGTTTGAGCAATATCACATGCGGAAATCAAAATTCATTATAACATGGTCTTCCATTATCTATTCAATTTATATTTAAATCATGTAATCTTTTTACGATTGTCCAATTCCATCATTTTTTGGCCTAAAATCACATGTCTATAATGTTGATAATATTTTATGACTCATTTAATGTCTCAAAACATATTTTTATCACATGTGGCCTTTTAAAGAACATACCATGTCCTTCACAAATATATCATTCAACCACATATGATATTTTTAATCATCGTTCCTTGTTCTAGAAATGTATATCTCATTTATATCAACATCATTTATATCATAATATCAAATGTATCATAATTTAGTATACATCATGGTTAGGCATAATTAACAATATTTTCAAAAATTCTCATTAAATTTTAACTTTCCAATTTGTTAAAAAAATTAATGTTCATCATATTAGTTCACATAGAAAAATATGAACAATTTACTTTTAAACAAATTATCTTTATTTAATGATATAAACAATTTGCACCTTAAGGTTAATCAACCCACCACTTAATTCCCATTAATCGACTCATTCATATCACATTAATCATCAATTCCACCATTGCATAAATATACCAATTCATAACCCCATTAACCAATAAATTCCAAAATTCATTATCTAAATAATTATACAATTATTTAATCTAAATAACGATAAAATTTAAAAAACAAATTATGAAATGATTTTAGATAATGAAATTGGTCCTAAATAATTGATTGTATCCCTGGGGTTAATATAAAGAAGGCTGCAAGGAGGAATGAAACCAAAATTAACCACACACAACCTTTTAATTTTCTTCTTTTGTAATTACATTGTTTGTAATTCGATTACACTTCATGTAACTATTTTTTTATATTTACATCTAAGAATACATTTACCCTATTTATTTTATCCAAATAAAAAATATACATATCATGAAACTCATTTAAATTTCAAGTAAATATTCTATGAACTATTTTTCTGCCCAAAATTTTTCATTACTGATCCAAAAACTACCTCTAACTCTTAAAAAACCACGTCCAACCATTTTCTAGTATAGAACACAGAGAAATATAAAAAGGGTATTTATCTATAAAGGAACAAGATTTTAAAATCCTCCCACCTTATGATAGAGTGACCTATATTTTTACTCCCAAGAATCTCTGATATGACAAGGTAAAAAGGACGGAAAATAGAGAGCAAATATCTGCTCGTCACTCCAATGTTTCCTCTTGATCATGACCACGTTTCCACAATACAAAAACTATTGTCATGATCAACCCTCGAAAATCCTTCCACTCTATTCCACATCAGATATCATATGTCTCCCATATGACGAATCATTATCATGATCAACATAATCATCATTGATAATAGGATAAGGGTTCGTGTTAAAATATAGAATATGTGAAACGTGAAAGACAACATTCATATCATTATAGCTCAATGGATGATCTAATAGGTACACAACCAATCTGATTCATTCCACTAAAGAAAATTATTAGGAATATTTAGGCACTAACTATCCTTGTATATGAATCCTAAAGAGACATAATATATGTGACTCCCTAGGGAACACATGAACACCCACTTTAAACTCAAGTGGTCTCCAAAACAAATCATCATACCACTTCCACCTTTTTATAATTGTTACCATGCATTTTTGAAATAGTTAAACATACTCTGACATCTCTTAAAAAACCATCAGTCCCAACTACTTTATCTCGCCTACATCCATTAATCATAGATGTGTTTTTCATGTATATCCATAATGATCATTATATTATTCCATATTAATAAGTTCATAGTAAATATTGTTATAAGAATTCTACACTATTGGTATGTTTTTCTCCCAAGGCCTAGTAACATAAAAGACACATTCCCATAGAATACCCTCTATTACCTGAATAGTATGATCTAATAACACATGTTTCTATTAGTTGAAATCCATACTTAGTAATACCTATATTCCAAGTTCGTTCTATAAACCATTCTAGAAGTATGAAGTAAAATGTTAGTCACATTATAAAATTATATTTTTCATAACCCCATGAAGATAGAATATATCCCGAAGCTAAATGAATCACAACATATTAATTGTAAAACTCGCCTATATAGGAAGAAAATGGGCTAAGTTTATTAATTGATCCACAATCACCCAAACAATGTAATTCATCTTAGAAATCCTTGGGAGACACACTACGATGTCCATGGAAACATCATCCCACATACATTTGGAAATAGGAAATGGTTGTATTAAACCACCGGTACAATGATGCTTTGACATTAATTATTTCTAGGTGTAACTTCGTTTGTAAAACCATACGATTCCTATTTTCATGCCTGAATTTTAATATTATTAGTATATGTCATGTCACATTTTGGGCACACTAGGATGCACAACCATCTTTGAGCCATGAAATTCACATATCATATCATCTCAAATATATGTAGAAACAACATAACAACCTTATATATATATATATATAGATATATAGATAATCTCATCCTCATATATAGTCCAAACAAAAAGTGACTCCTTATTTTCACGGATTTTCCTTAGGGAAAACCCCTTTGTATCCTCATACTACCACTCCTTGAGTTGGGATAAATGTGTTCCTTATACTGATTCATAGATGAGGGTCACCAACTCTTGGATTTTCATAACCAGAATATTCATCTCATCTAGAGAAACCATCACCTTCCACTCAAATCTAGAGTCCTAATCTATTCGAGTTTGAAATTTTACACTAATAGAATAGGATCCATTTTTCCATTCCTATGAATATATTCTAGCTAAAAATAATATGAATGCACATACTCAACCCACCTCCACTATCATTCATTATAATCACTCTATGGGAAGACATAAATTAATATATTGTGATTAGTATACATGAAAATTTTCTTTCCCAGAATATAATTTCTACAACATTTCAATGAATAAACCACTATAGATGACTAAGGTAATGAATAGGATAATTTAGTTCATGTGGCCTCAACTACCAAGAACCATACACCAAAACTCAATCCTATTCATTAATTCATCTCCAATACCTATACTAGTTTCATCACAAAACAATATGTACTAACTACATAGCTTAGGTCGTATCAAGATTGTAGATGTATTCAAGTTCTTCTTCAACTCTTGGAATTAATTCCCACATACTCTAGACCATTAAAACATTACCCCCTTTATGGTAAAGAAAAAATGTAGAACACAATTAGTGAGATGTTTTATATGAAATTTGATAATAACCTACTAATCCTAGAAAAATGGGGATATAAAATATACTCTTTGGATACTCCCATGAAACCACTTCATTCACATTGTGTGGTTCCATTAACACACCTTCTTCTAAGATGATCTGACCTAAGAAATTTACATGATTAATAAAGAATTGTATCTTGTATATCATGTTGTATAGATGATTCTCCCTTAGATAACAATGTTTGATGTCAATATGTTGGGCATCATCATAATGAGTCTTATTGTTCACCAAGAAATCATTCACAAATAAACCCCCAAAATGATCCATGTACGGGGTGAATATTCTTTTCATCACAGCCATAAACATTGTCATACCATTAATCAGCCTGAATGATATCATGATGAACTCATAAAGTCCATATCTATTTCTAAAATTAGTCCATAGTATATCATATGTTCAAGATCTCAAATGATAATACCCAGATCTCAAGTCAATCTTATATATCACATAAGAAAATCTTAGTTGGTCAAAAGGATCACTGATACATGTAATAGGATATCAGTTTTTACTATCATCATGTTTATGTTTTGGTAGAGAACACATAAATGAAATTAAATTGTAGACTTCATTGCAAACAAAATAGTATAACACAAATGAGGAACACATTAATGTATAAAAACATTATCGATTAACTCATAGAGTACATTCTTCAAATCTTGATTGTCTTCTAGTTTTATTCTCGTAGGTGGAATGGAAATAGATTAAACTCAAAAAATGATCTCAATAAAAAAAATCAACATATATATTAGGTGGAATCCATAAGAATTACATAAGAAACATTTTCTCAAATTAGTCTACAATGGATGGAAAAATTAAATTATAAACACCATTATTATCATGAAAAATAATTTCAACTAAGATGGTGATCTCCCCAATTTGTTGATGAGCTATCCATGTACAACCTTGCTGGATATCCCACTCTCCACTATATAAATAATTTTCACCATATTGAGATGTAATGGACATTATCTTTTTGTATCAATAATTATAGGATTTGTGTGTTGCTAACTAGTCCCTACCAAAAATCAATTCAAATCCTAAAATATCAAGGCTTGTAAATAACCAATAGAAAATGATACTCACAAACCATGAGAGAAAAATATCATCACAAAAATAGGTCTCATGACCATACCCCAAAAGGAATATCAATCATCATCACCACACACAAAAACTCTAATGCTGGGATCAGACAATTCACATTGTGTGTGGATATAAAATAATTAGAGGAACTGGTATTAAATAATGATATAGAAATCATAGATTCTATAATAATTGTACCTATAACTATCAAGTGAACAGCCTCATTATCATTAGGTGTAGGTTAAACTACATGAATCATTCCCTTTAATATTGTTGGATCTGTTGTATGAGTCTCTTTAGGTACACCACCCTTCTAGTTCATGATATCTTTATTATAAGTGTTAAGACAACTACATCGGCATCCATGAACATTTGATCTATAAAATTCTCGATTGGTATAGTGCAAAAGTACCCCTTCCCGCACACTGGTCCTGCCTAGCTACTCTACAACTACTCATATGACATGGGTTTCCTCAGAATCAATATAGTTGACCCATCCTTTTTCAATATTTTCACTCTATATTTGTTAAGGATATATTCTATTAATGTTTCCATGAATACCTCACTGGGTGAAAGGTACCTTAGTTAATGTTCAGAGTAAAAAATACTTCCCCTAGAAACTTTTCTTACTCTCTCCCTAGATAATGTTTTCAGAAAGACTCTACCTACTCTTTGAATATGTACTTAATATTCATACTATTGAAACAACATGACAACACTAGAAACCTCATTTAGGTAACCCTCAGATATGATATTCTCATTCACCACCAAAAATATACTTCTTGAGTCGAATAATGTTAACCTATGACTTAATTCCAAATTTAATCCCATCTGAAAAATGTTTTTTCATAGTCACCTCATTTCCTTCCAACAATTTAACAAAACACCACAAACCAATAAATAGACTATAATAGTTCATCATGTACATACTCCCATGTATAAGTATCAGGATCTCTTCCTCCCCCTCCTTGAACATATCATGTTAAATGTTTCCGTCAACCTCCCTTGAATGTCATTCTACACTATATTATATAGTTTTTCATCCTGAGTATTTACTTGCCACAAAAAATTCACTTGACTACCTAACATATAAGCTTTCACATGGAATCTATTATTTGTATTAGTACCAACGTGGTCAGAATAATCAACACATATTAATTCAAGAACTATGCTACCTAAGTTCCACACTCTCCATTAAATGCTAGAGAGTGCTAAAACTGGAACTTGTGTGTTTGGTCTGACAAATTCTCCACAGCCTACCCAATGTTTCTTTCTAAAATCATCATAAGATAATAAATATTCGCATGGGATTTATCTGAAAATCATCTCCCAAAACTATCTGATGTAGTCATTCATGTAATAGATGCACATTACCATCCATGTCCTCTTGTTGTCCTCTCATGAAGAAAAAGCAAGGAGTTATTTCTCTACAATTTGAAACACACATATTAGGACACAAAAAACATTTAAATAACATTAAAATAAGATGGATTCAAATTAAACTATTACAATCGATCCTCCATAACCCATGACATGGTCAAAACCAAGTTGTTGTCACTACCCCTATCCATCTCTCACTTGGGTCATGGATCACATTACGTAAAACCATCATAATTAAATTTTCCCATTAGAAACCCATTGTATCAATTTCAAATTATCACATTTTAAATCATTTATATATTTTTATTTTTATATTAGGAACCATTTAAAATAAAATTACATATGAAAAAAATCATTTTCACTTAAAATGAACACACAAAAACTACTTTTCCATGTGTGCGTAAAATTATGGATGTAATAATAATTCCTATGTGCCTAAATTGTGAATGTATACAGAACAATTATTCCATTCTAGTCCATGATGAAAAATCATAGAAAAAATATATAACCCAACATGTGTATCAACCATGGTGAAATAAAATTCAAAATTAAAAAAAACATATATAACAACAATACCCCTAGGTATTTGGATTTCTCTTATACTTTGCATTGCTACTCCGATGAACTGGATCTTGAAAAAGGCCCATCTCATACCAGTCTCCCTTCAAAAATTACAATACAATAATAAAAATGAAAACAAAAGAAAAAATACCTAAGATATGTCATTCTTAATTTTTTTAAAAGGTAATGCTTTGGTCAAGGTCCAAAGCACAAAATTATTATTAAAAAAGCAAGAAAGTTACAAGAGTCTGAAATAGGGGATTTTTTTACAATCTCTATCAAATAGATCAAATAAATCAACAGGCAGAGAGTCCATCCAAGTCATTCACTGGTGAACTTCTTTGTTGGAAAGAGCATCAGTTATGGAGTTTGCTTCACGGTAGGTGTGGGTGGCGATATAATCAATCCCGTGGAGCGAGTTAAGGCAATTCATCCAATGAGAAGTATGCTTCCAGGATAGATTAATGCTGCCATTCCAGATGGCATGAATGATGGTGGATGAATCACTCTCAATCCTTAATTTCCTCAAACCTTTTTGAAGAGAAAAATCAACAGCATGGATGACACCCAACAGTTCTGCCTCCAGCGATGACGACTGGCCACATCCAATGAAGAAACAGCCCTGACACTGGCCAGTAGAGTATCTAAAAATAGCACCGCAGCTGGTAGGTCCTAGATTCCCTTTAGAAGCACCATCAACATTAAATTTGATCATTTCCTATATTGGAGCCTGCCAGAAAATCTCAAAGGTGAGATTTGGCTTTGGATAATTGTCAGGAACTCAGAGACGGAGAAGGATCTCACAATCCCCAACTATGTTGTTGTAGCAATTTTTTTTGTATAAAAGAAGCTTCCTGGATCGCCATAAGGATCCGATATTTTCCTGCATTGAGGTTAAAATAATGATTATTATGAATAATGTCATTTCTAATGTACCAGATCTCGTGAATGAGCTCTACCACTACCGCCAGCCAGATGTTGTTGATCTTCAAAGAAAGTTCAGATCTAGTGCAGTTTTTAAGAAACAAAAATATAGAATCAGTAAAAGACCATATTTAATTGAATAGATCAAAAACAAAATTCCATAAGGCAGAGGATGTCACAAAAGATAGGAAAAGATGATCTGCATCCACTTTCTGTTGGTTACATAGGCGACATTTAGAACAATGTTGGATACCAAAATTTTGAAGAATAGTATTTGTATGTAATCTATTATGGGCAATATTCCAAATGAGGGTGATCTTGGAGGGTTTAATCCAAGGTTTATTAAACTGGATCACCCATATATAACTTGATTCAAAGTGAGAAAATTTCTGCTTATAAAAGCTTTTGGAGTCTAGAATACCATTAGGGGCAGCTTCCCAAACCAGGAAGTCACCATCAGGGGAAAAGAAACTATTATCAATGATCTCCATAATATTATCCGGGAGATCATGACGATGAAATTGAAGAACATCCTTTATAGATTGATTAGAGTTCGCAAGAATGTGACTAGAAGGTAACAATGTTATCAAGGGGTTATCATACCATTTACCACACCAAAAGTTAATAGAAGAGTTAACACTAACCATCCATCTCGATTTCTCCATGATCTTATGATAAGAATCCCTGATAGATAGCCAGATGGAAGAATTGATGAAATTAAGATTCCCTTTTAAGAGATTAGAAAGAAATCTGTGATACTAAAAGTTAGTGGCTTTAGAATATGGATTAGTAATATTCCAAGTGAGATGAGCCAGGAGAGCATCATTGAAAAGCTTTAAATTTTTTATTCCAATCCCACCTTTTTCAATAGGTCTACAACAAGAATTCCAAGGAATGGTGACAAGCTTCCTTTCAAGAATACTTCCAGTCCAGATGAAATTTTTAATATAGGTATTAATTTTAGGGAAAATGCCAGTAGGCCATTTATAAATCATGAGAGAGTAGACCATTTTTGATACAATGGTTGTCTTAACCAAGAAAATTCTCCCAGCCATGGAGAGTGATTTCCCTTTCCAATTGGAATGTTGTTTTGTAATCTGATCAATAACATTAGCAAAATAACTAGCTTTGGGTCTCCCCCAGAAAATAGGAACTCCCTAATAGGTGAAAGGAATCAGACCCTCTTTAATATCCAAATAATTGGTAATACTATTTTTCCTACAGACAGGAAAATTCTTACCAAAAAAAATGAAAGATTTATTCCAGGAGATCACTTGGCCAGAGACCTTCTCATAATGAGCAATGGCTTTCATAAGTGTCTGAATATTATTTTGATCCCCTTTTAGAAACATGATAATGTAATCTGCATATAGAAGGTGAGTGGGGGCGTTAAGATTTCTAACAACCTGTATAGGTTTATGTTTTCTTTGTTCAACCAAAATACTTAGTAGTATACTATGATAATCCTCAGCAATGACAAAATGGATAGTAGAAAGAGGGCCACCCTATCGAACTCCTTTAGAACTATTAAAACCCCCCTAGGAGTGACATTAATAAGGATAGAGATATAAGCTGAAAAAAATAAGGTCCTAATTCTTTCAATGAAAAGATCCTGCAATCCAAATTTTTTAGCACTTTAAAGATTAAATTCCAATAAATAGTGTCAAAAGCTTTTTTAATATCCAGTTTAATAGCCACACATCCTCCTCTATTACTTTTATTTAATCTGTTAAAGCATTCAGAGGAATGACAAATACAATCTTGAATGGATCTTCCTTTGATAAATCCAAACTGGTTCCAAGAAATAATTTTATTTCAAATAAGAGGAAGTCTATTTGTAAAGATTTTGGTAATGATTTTGAAAATCATTTTGATAAGAGCAATTGGTCTGAATTGGTGGATCTCAGAGGCATTCTCAACCTTAGGAATTAAAGTTAAGAATTGAGCATTGATTCCTTACAGGAGTAGACCACGATCAAAAAATCGTTTAAGTAGGATACAAACATCCTTGTGGATTATGTCCCAATGTTTTTGGAAAAAACCATTGTTATATCCGTCTGGACCAGGAGCACTATCGGGATTGAGGACAAAACAGTGTCATTAATTTCATGATCAAGAGGAGTGCTCAAATGCAAGTCGTTTTCCCTATCATACACCAAAAGAGGAATCATATCAGGTTTAAGATCAGTGTTTAAAACGGGGCCATTAAAAATATTATAATAGTAAGAGGTAACATGATCCGTGATGGCCTCCTCAGAATCAGTGATCACACCATCAATAGTATGTTTGGAAAGAGGACAATTAGTATTTCTAATTATTTGAAGGCAATTGTAGAATTTGGTATTACGATCTCCATCAGTGAGCCATTTGGTCCAGAACATATATTTTCGAATGTTATCTTTGAATGTAAGAAAGGAGTTAAATTTTATGGAGATATTCACTTCCAATTGAGGATCCAAGATGAAGTCAGAGTTGGGGTTTTGAGTTTGAAAACAACTAAGATCTTTCTCAAGTAAGGAGATATCCAAATCAATTTGAGAAATTGAAGATTTACACCAGCCTTTGAGGGCATGTTTCAGAGTTTTCAACCAATATAAATAGGAAAAATAATCTTGTTGATGTTTCATAGAATTCCAGATGTTGTAAATGAAAGCAACACAATCAGGATTCGAAGAAAGGGCATTATTGAATTTAAAAGGAAAGGCATATTTCTTTTCTTTTATGAGAAGGCTAATATGAATATGATGATGATCAGAGTTAAGCATAGGGAGAGTAACACTAGAAATATTATCCTAGTTATCTAAAGTCTTCATGTTAACAAAGGCTCTATCAAGCTTTCAAGAAACCTTTTTATTATGGTGGTTTCTGTACCAAGTAAATTTAGCCCCATAAAGAGTGATTTCAAAAAGATTACAATCTTTAATAGCCGCTCTTAACTCCGTGGAGGATATTTAAATGTGGGAAGGTCCAAGTTTTTCACAGGGGCTAAGAATGGCATTGAAATCGCCCATGACTACCCAAGGAGATTGAATACATTTATCCAAATCAAGAAGATCATTCCATAAGTCTCTTCTATATTGATATATATTCTTGGCATAAACCATAGTACAAATAAATATGACGATCATTCCACGAAAAATAACAGGTAAAAAGTTGATCAAAAGATTTAAAAATGTTGACATTGTTTAAAGAGGTATGGAAAAAAATCAACATAGAATCAGAGTGAGAATTTCTTTTGCAGGAGCCTAGGAAATTGTAGTTGGGATAACCAAACCTCATGAAATTCATTTTGAAGGTGACTTTAGGTTCCAAAATATCAAAAATCAGAGGCTTGTGAGTGTTTAAGAACCTCCTAAGAGTGATGGAGGTGTCTTTATAGGCCACACCTTGACAGTTCCAATATAGTATATTCATTACTAATTAGGTTTTGGATTATAACCCTTCTTATTTTTTGATTTCCCATCTCCTTTCATCCCTTGCGATATAGTGACCATTGGGGAGGATGATGGATTTTGTTTGGTATCCTGTTTGGACTCTAGTTTTCCAGTGTTTTGTAAGTCATTTGCTCTCGGATTAGAGTAAGGATTTACAATAGGGACCAAAGGGTCCTTAATTTCAGGCATGTCCAATGGATGCTCTCCCACAGATCCATGAATAGGTACCTGGTCACAAAGAGAATGTGTCACGTCAAGATAAACTGGAGTGGCCAAGTCAGAAGTGGAATGAGGACTGGACATGGAGACAACTGCATGAGTAGAGGAATGTTCAGAATGGGAATGTTTCATAGCCTCTACCAAGACAGAGTCAGAATATGATAAATATTTAGAGTTTTCATCATACAAAATAGAAATCAAACCCTCGGGATTCTGAGGCTCAGGAGTGGGATTGATATTAGAAGCAGGTTTCTGTTCTCCAATAGGTAAACTGGATTCCTCCCTGCTAACCAAACAGGAGGTAGCATCTTGAGAATATTCAGGCACAGGAATAGAAACATCAGCATCTGGGAGAGCTACAGGATTAGAAATGTTAGCATGTAGATTTGATAGTGTATCATTATGTAAGTCAGCTAAAGGCTTGGGGATTTCAAAGTTAGTAGAAACTGTAACAGGCTGTGTAAAAGAAACAGAAACACATGAACTATTATGAGCAGATAAAGGAGTGGAAACATTAGTAATAAGTAAGTGTTGCTCTAAACTAGGCATATCAGAATTAGAGATAACATAATTTGAAACATAAGTCTCTAATATATGACTACCTGAGTCTGTAATTATCCCCTTCTCACCATGTGCTTTGGATAAAACATTAGAAGTTCCTTCTTGGGCCGAAGGAGGAGAGACCTCTAAGGCCTTATTAACATTTTCATGTAAAATTACAGCTCCAGAAGTAGAAGAAGTAAACGATGTGCTGGGGATAGTGGGATGATTTTTATCAATGATATTTCCAGCTTCCCTGGCCACTATGGCCTCTAAACACAAGGCACTAGTTTCATTCCTATAAGAGGCTTCTTCTTCATCAAATAAAACACCCCAAGATTTACCTTCTAGTGAAGCAGGAGCATTAAAATTTTTTACCCAAACATCAAGCCTTTTTTAGAGTGATCAGACTTATCATAAATAAGTTTTCCTTTATTACCATAATTAACCTCTTTCCAATTGTTATTAATAGGGGGATCCATTTGTTTCCTAGACACCCTGCATGTAGAAAAATTATGCCCAATCATTTTGCACACCTCACAGAAATGAGGTTTCTTTTCATACTCAATGATGATATCAATTCTATTACAAGGTGTATTGATACCAATAGTAGTTTGTAAATCACATGCGAAGTTGACCTCAACCATTAATCTAGCATATAAACCAAGGTCACCATTCAGAGTTCGATGATCTATTTTGATAGGGGAACCTATGCAGCAAGCTATATCATTCAATATTTTTGGATGCCAATAAAACCAATTAAGTCCATGAATCCTTACCGAAACATGCGCCATCGAATTTTTGTGAGTAAAAGGATTAAAATCAGTATCCCAATCCAAAATCCTATGAAAGCCTGGCTTATCATGAAAATTACCAAGTTTTTAATCCTGATCAAGCTCGGTTTGTGTGCTGAATAGGATGTTATAATACCCTTTACCTATAGGAACCATCTTCCAATTAGAGATGCCCCAGCAATGCGTAGTCCGGTTTTTTTGTTCGATCAGAGACCAAGGCCGATCTCTTGTATTGTATGAGATTCGGCTAATAATAGAGAATTTGCACAGCTGTTCCCTTTGAACAAGGGCTTCCGGATCTGCATCGACCAAGAAACCTCCATCCTCAAGCTTTATTAAAAGAGGTTCTTTACATACCTTTGCTTCGCTCAGATCAACTCCTTTCAAAGCATCGCGAAAGGAGATAGGTAAAATGTGAAGAAGTGTTTCAGTGGTTCCGACTTCGGTTTTCTTAAAATCATGATCTGGGGAGAGTAAACAAACTTTTTCCAAGTATGAAAAAATCCTAAATAAATAACCAAATATCTACGTATTGATAATATATAACATTAATAAAACCACTATCAGATGATTACCAAAACCAGAATTCAATACCAAACCAAAGTAGTAGATATGTCCGGCCAAATATATGTCAAGTGTCAAATTTCAAAACCCAAAATATAGACACAGTTACAGTCCCATACAGGTCCCAAAAACATTTTTTTGTTCCCTCATCCATGATCCATCCGGATATAGCCATCTAGAATAGGGATCATTCCCTTATCATGCCTTGTAAACTAGAATTATATTTTAGTGCCAATCAGGCATCCCGGTTTGGGTGTGAGTACCACTCTGTAGTCCATCACTAATGGAATTTAAAACAATATCATTTTTATAGTAGCATATAGCATTTACAAAACAATAAGTTAATGTAAATAGATATCACATTCCATTATTCTTGAATTAACCACATTATTTTCCTTGTTCAACCACAAAACCTTAACCATCAATTACAACATTCATCCATGCCATAGTCTGAAACATATTACATAAAGAAATAAAAATTCATTATAACATGGCTTCCATTATACATTTGATTTAAATTTATATCATGACCAGATAGAAACATTTTACAACTCCAACATTTTGGGCCCAGAACCCCATGTTTACCTCCTAGTGGGTATTTAAAGCATCATTTTCTGATCGAAATCCCATTGTTAACACATATGGGATTATGAAATCTCAATAAATATCACACACAACTATATCATTGAATAAATTATTATATTTTGAATCATAAATTAATTTCACACACATGAATATCATGTATATTACAACATCTAATACATCATAATGTCAATTGTATAACAATATCAAATACATTTAGGTTAAGCATCATTAACATTTTTCTAAAATTTTCTTGTTAATGTGTAGCTTTTCAAATTATTAAAAAAACCATGTTCGTAATTTCAATTCACAAAGAATTATTTTAAAATATACACCATTAAACCATTTATAATCATTTAATCACAGAAAAAATTGACCCTTAAATGATAATCCACCCATACAATAGATCCCATTAATCGATTCAATTTTATCACGTTAATTAAAAATTCAACAAACCCTTATTGAATAATTCATAACCAAATTTGTCAATAAATTCCCCAATCCATTAAATAATTAAATGAAGAATTAAGAAATCTAATTTGATATGAAATTTATAAATATGAAATAGTAATTTCACAATTACTTACAACTAATTTAAATCAAGACTTTGGAAACTGATTAATAGAACACCTATGTCAAGATCATTAATAAGAATTTACAAATATGAAAAAATCCAAATTGAAATGGAATGATCAAATTCAAAATGAAGAATTAATTAAAGAATCAAAAACCAATATTCAATGATTAGAGTTGTTGAAATCACTCAAAAACAAAAGAGAGTTACACTCCGGTCCAGATAAGAAATGATATACAATGTAGTGAAACCAAAATGAACATCAAAACAACTTTTATGTTTCTACTCTTGGAATTACAGGAAGTGTAATTATGATACATGTCATGTTATTATTTTTCTGGTTTTAACCGTCAAACCCGTCGCTCTGGGTGGTATTATCCCAATTAAATAAATTACTATTTATATAACACAATTAAATGATATGTAAATTCCATGAAGACTATTTTTTAGCTCAAAATTTAACATTAAATATCTAAACTTCCACTAAATACTCCCAAATCAAATGATACCCTTTCCTAACCCAGAAAAAAGGTAAAAATAAAGAGGGAATGATCCTATAGTATAATGGGATATTACATATTAAATACTTTAGGAATAGATTCCTTATATATTATGCCAATGTAATAATGTTACCACCTTCTCCGTGTTACAGGGTCCAGGGACATTATAGTTTGTATCAGATGAAGTTCACTACAAATATTTGGATATAGATTTAGAAATACATATTTTAGTCAACATAACCTATGTCAAACCTAATGTTTCATACATTCAGAGGTTGGTGTCATAATTTAGACATCATATAATTTATTCTTCATGACTTTGTGATATCCAATTAAGAATTTTGTTTATAACACTGTTATTTTTTAATTAAAGGTTTGAACAAGAACGAATAAGGTAATGGTTGAAAGTTATAGAAAATGTGTTGACAAAAAAATGGATTATTACATGGGTGAAGGATATTGTGATTAATTATAATCATTTATCAAGATATATTATTAAATATTTTGACCATAAATAACTCTCAATATTACCAAATAATATAGTGATATTTTCTAATAAGTGATTTAGTAGTGAAGAACATGGATGAAAGAATACACAATATCCTTCATTTCATAAATATTTAAAGATATACATAGGATAGTTCCTCGAATGAATAATAAAATATCCCATGCGTGATAAAGAGGGACATGCTTTATGTAAATATCAAGGGAAAATAACAATGTTAGGCTAACATATTGGATGATAATTATGGTCTCTGATATGTATTATCAACTGTTGAATGTTTAAAATAAGAATAATATGATCATTATTAAAATCAATGTCTTAGGGAAATGATCTTAATAATAATCAGAAATGTTCTATGATTAATGGTTATATTTCAGATGATGAAGAGACTAGAAATATATCTTGAAAGGAATGATGTATCAAGGAATAATATAATTAATCCAAATTTATGGATTCATAATGATGTGGAATTATTAATGTTCATATGTTTGGATTCAACTATTATTTTTTTAATTTTAACAATGAAATTCTAGTTATAATAATTATGAATTTTATAATAATTGTAAAATAGTATTATTTCCATTAAGTATTTCATATAATATGTTAAATGGTAACAATGATGAAGAAAAGTAATTCATTTTATTATTGAAATTCATGAAAATAAAATATCATTGTAAAGAAAACTCTTAATATTTTTCATTTTATGGGATAAAAATGATAAAGGAATGACTATGGGAGAGTATTTATGACATTAAAATTTATTTTTTATTTGGTGTTTTACGATATCTCTATAAACGTTTATTGAATGTTTGGAATGAAGGAATATATTTAAAATATGAGATATTATGTTTTGTTTAGTTCAATTTTTTCATTATTATTTTTGGTGATCAACTAATTCACACAATTTTAATGTGTCATTATGATTAACTTTATTTATGATGGGGAATATAATGTTGATTTAAGGAACAACCTTCTAATTTTTTGGAGTTTGAATTTGGTCAGACATGTATTTTATGAGTTTTAAGGTTAACAAATTTTGAAATTGATTTATTCTAAATTTGGGAGTTACTATTGAGGAATTGGATATAAGTTTTTTATATTGGATAACGTTTTCAAAAAAATTCTTTACAATAAACACAAGAGGAATTTCTTTTTTTATGGTTCATCTGATCCATTAAATGTTAACCCATGAGATTCTAGAATAAAGATGTTTATCATGGATATTAATATCATGGATTAAAAAATTATGTAAATCCAGAGGATGAAATTATACTTAAAATATAACAATTAATTATATTTGTTGGTGTTTTCAATCATATTTGATAAATAATTCCACCCCATTAAAAATCGATATAAAAACATATTATTATATAAATATCTCCTCTGATGATTCATGGAACATTTTAAATTGTCAATGATTTCTAGTTTTGAGGTACTTTATATTACATTGATCATTGAATTTATTATGATCAATGTTCTCAACCAGTATCCATAATTATTTGTGTTTTTATATCACTTTCATTTATTCACTTCTCTTCAATGTTATCCAACATGGAAACGTAGGTATGTGATATTTTACATTACCATTGTACTTTTATTTTACACTTATCAAGAAGAATTTTTAATAACAAAATTTATGTAGTTTGGGTCAAGAAATTGAACTTTCAAATGTAAACCCCTTAATTTTTGATACCATGATTAAATTTTGAGGTTGTAATTTAATTAAGGTGTAAAATAAAAATACATAATATTTTTAATAAGGAACATAATGTTTGAATGAATGTAAAAAAAAACAATGAAATGACGTAAATATATCACCTAGATACTTTCTCCAATGTTTATGTTTAAACTGATTCAATATCTTGGAATGCATGAAACACTATGTTTAAAATAAATGGCATAATATTTTAGAATATTATTATCTGAATAAGATAATTATAACATAACATAGAAGTTGGTGGGTATGAATAGTAAAAACTAAATTATTTATATATATATTTTACAGAATTATAGTATAAATTCTATAGTTACCAATTTATTATAAATCAAATTATAGCCACTTAATAAAGATTTAAATTTTTGATGAAATACTATATTTTTCTAAATTGCAGATTACTCATGCATTATAAACATAACATAATGTTAATTTTTTCGAAATTTATAATTATTATTTGAAAAAAATATAAATAATTATTGACATATTAATTTCATGTTTTTTCTCTGGTAAATTTTATTATTATTTTCTAGAAATATTACTTTTTTGATGTGTTGTACAAAATTTTGATTTTTATTTGAAACTTTATTTTTAGTCAAATTATCTATAATGATAAATTAAATATTAAATTTTTTATAATGGTTCAATAGTTAAAATTTATTTATATTTAACTAATTTATTTCATTATAGACAATTTTATATTAAATTTTCATATTTAAACATTCAACACTTATATGAAATTTCTCTTTAGAAAATCACTATTGTATCTCATCTATAATTTTATTTTACCCTGAATTCTCCATAATATATATATTTAATATAGGAAAATGGATTATTTATTCTAAATAAACATAACATACATTATCGAGTATGTTTTTATTATGTTTTTACCATAATTAATAGTGAAAAATCTAAAAACTAATCTCTAATATAAGTGGAAAAATAGTTTTATTGTGGGTTAAAAGAACTAGATAAGGTTTAAAGTGACAAAAAAATGTCCAGACCTATTTATTTTCTATATTTCGTTCTTATAAACTCTAATGTTCTATAATTATCATTTTTTATTCCTTTTTTTTGAATAAAACGCGGGGGTAACTTTATATTTTAAAATTTTCTATGTTTTTTACCTCCCCTGATTATAAAATGACACCTCATATCCTCCCTTTTCATACATAAATAACCATATGATTCAGTGAATCCCACAAAATACCTTACTTAAATTCCACTCCTTATCCTAGAGTAATAATTTGTTTATTAATACATCCTATATATTATTTATGTATAAAATAATGTTATTTTTAAGAAGTATATTTATTAAACATGTGTGTTTATTTTTTCATATACCACAGACTTCATGCCTTCTGAATTTTTGTTAATATAATAATAAAATTACATTATATAAAAAATATATGTTATTATATCTATCTCATTACCCATATTTATCTCTACATCCATCAAAAAAGAAATAATAGTCAATATTGAGTATGATAGACTACCGCCTCACAAGATACTTCAATATATTATCCATCCCCACATTTAATGAATAAATATAATAATAGTCTTAAAACACTATCTAATATTTATGATGTTATTATACATAATTATGATATCACATAGAACATTTTATTATTCATTTTATAGAGGCTACGGTAATTTTTCTCGTGTGTACGACAGACTAACTCCTTCTTAATCGATGTAATTCATATTTTAAATATAATTTACATGGATGGTGGTAAAGCTAAATTGAATAAAAATAAGTGATATTTATGTTCTATCCATACTCCTAGAAATAAAATGTATCATCTAATTTCTTTCCTTCAAATATTTTATAAAACAATGACATCACTCGTGTGCATGTGTGGACTACCGCCACTACATACTAACGTGAAATATTTTACATTTTATTTTTACATTGACGGCTATAAGGATGTATTTTATTAATATTTGTGATATATTGGAAATAATAATTCTTATTAAAATACATATTAATATTTATTTATATATGTTTCAATCCTTTGTGAAAAATGGATATGATGATCTTGCATATGTATGACCTACCGTCTCTATTAACGGTGTAATCCACTTTCAATTGTGAAATTTTATATATTTGTGCGTATATATATATATAAATTATTTAAATAATATTTATTTCAGTTTTAAAATTTCGTATATGGTTGATAAAAGATTATATGTAAATCATATATGTTTTGGAATATATTAGTATGTGTTTTTAATATATTTTTAATAAACAAATGTTTATTTTATAGGGGGTGTAGAAACAACTGATGAAAGTCTGCCATGAGTTTAGGGTTTCTTGTATCACTTTAACATTCTTGAGGCATACACCATATTCCCCATTATTCCATAATATAGTTTATATAATTCTATTTTTGATATGATATATAATTTGTATATTTATACTAATGGTATTTATTGTTTTATTTTATGAATATTTCATTTATACGGATTATGATTTATAAGTTATCTACGTGATATTGGGTTCATAAAAAATTTCTGAATTATTCAGGACTCAATTTTTATGTATCACATTAGGGAATTATTTGATATTTATATCATCAAAAAAAATATAATTATACTCATGTTATTCATGATCTTTTACAATTAGTAGAATAATTTTCAAACTATTTAGTATATAAAATTATATACAAAATGTTTTTAAGAAGTTCCTAGTGTATATCTATCTGATGAAAAAAATAGTTTCTTATAAAAATAATTATCTTATAAAAATTTTTCAAAATGTTTTCTACCCATTTTTAAATGATTTATTAAATAAAATGTTACCCGGTTTTACATTTTAAATTTTTTTTTTGAAAGGAATGTATATATCAGTTTCAAACCAAGTCGTAGTTGGATTTTACCAAAAACATGATTGGAATAATTGTTTTAACATGTATGGAATGAATCAAATTTTACACCATCAAGGACACTAAATGATTCTATGATTAGGTTAAATTATTTAAAAGTTTATTTTCAATGAAATGTACTTTAAAAATATTTTTGTGAATATTTTTAAAAAATATATATTATCAAAATCAATGGTATATTCTCCTAAACAAATTATGAAATTTTTATTGTCATTATATTGATAGGTGAATACAACACATTATTTTACTTATGATATAATTTTCATTTTATTTTTTCATATAATTATTATTTTTCGATTGTATGTTTTATGATCACTTTTATTGAAGATGTAAAGTTTTATTACCATTCCTCATATTAGTATGTATCATTTATGATTATGTTTATTTGATTAGGGTATGTATTATCATTTCATATTTATGTTTTCATAATGAATTTTTAATTTTATTATAACTAATCCCATTCATATTTTTAACGAATTAGACATAGCAAGGATTCATCATGTTTATGGATTGACCCTCGATTCATAGACATGTCTCATGAGAAAAAAATGTTTTCTAAATTAGACGCATTTCTACACACCGATTTAAATGTCTTTTAAAAAGTATTGAGATATTTAGAAATATGGATTTATGAATGATATTATTATGTGATAGGGTATAGATTTATATATTATTATTTTATTAGTTAGAATATCAATTAATAAGTTTCAATATAATGTGGTTATTTATATGGATTATATTATCATTATTTTTTATACTCTATTATTATTAGTTTATTGATTAAATTGAATTTGTTTTAGTTATTTCACCTTCCATATTGATAATTCTTTTTTATTAATTATATATTATGTTTATTCATATCTATACTAAGAATAAGAATTCACCCCTTTCTATTGATTTATTTTCCCTAGGTACAAGGAATTTTTTTTCTGATCGATATACAGGGATAGCTATGAAGAATACAGATGTTTTCAAGAAAAACAGTTTGTGTGTTATATTTTTTCAATTGTAATGTTAATTTATTTAGTGTATCTTCATTAACAAGGAAACTAAACTGTTGGTTCTTTTATAATGTGATATCTTATATATACTATAAATGAATTATATTACACTTGGACTCTATGAAACTTGGTTTTGGGTTTTAATGTTGGAATCAGTGGTTGTTTTGTAGAGACCCTAGGAAGAATTTTTAGGTAAACATAATTTAAGGAACACAACCCTATGATAGAAATTCAGTATATGTAGAGAATAATATTATAATGTTGTGGTAAGGTAGATATTATGTAGTTTTTATATGAAATTTCTCACAACATAGATATTAAAAGTGGAGATGGTTCTGTGATAGATTTACATAGGAATAATAGCTCGAAAAAATTTCTATATTGATTGAATTAAGTGTTACCTAGTACAAGAAAAAATGCCTTAAATAACACTTATTTTGAAACTATAGGGGTAAATAATAGGGTCAATTTTCATTTTCATTATGAAGAATCATGAATTATTTTAATATATGAAAATCTTGAATATCTAAGAATAAAACTGACATTTAATATTCATAAAAGAATGTGTTTGGATATAGAAATCCTATTAAAGATTCATTTCAATTGTCTTATTTCGCACTATGATTAATGTTTCTCACATAATTATTTTATTAGTGAATGGATAAAACTATAAGTAATTGGGATACTATTGAATGTTATTGAAAATTTATTAATGAGAAAAAATAGGATTATTAATGGGTGAACGATGTTGAGGTTATTTATAAATAGTTATCATGATATATGATTAATTTAATATACCAAAACAAACTCTTGGAATCTAAAAAGAATAGAAGTATTGATTATATTATGAGATTCAATATTATAAAACATGGAGGATGGAATAATAAATTTCAGTCATTTTAGAAACTTGTAATGAAAAACCCATTATATTGTCTCAAAGGAATAGTAAAATGTCTTCTGTATGGATAATAATGACACAAATATTGTTATTTTCTTAGAAAAAAGAAATGTTTTTTTAAAATAATGGATTAAAATAATGTTCTCTCTATGGAACTATATATTAGTGAATGTTTTAATTATGTTTAGTATGGTCCTTATAAAAAATCAATTTCTTAGTGAAAAATTTTGAGAACTAAATCAGAATTGTTAGATAATAAAAAATATATTTCTAATGATGAAGAGACTATATGTGAAATAACAATGAAATGAGATATTTTTGAATAAGATGATGAATCCTATTATATAGTTTAATAAAGAATTTTAAATATTAGTATTCCTAAGTTTAGATTCTTGAATTTTTCAATTAGAGAGTTAAGAAATGATATTTTTGTTGTAAAATTTATCATATTTATATATATATTACTAAAATAATTTTTTATGGATTTGAGAGTATATGTAGAATGGTGCTAAATACCAAGAAAAGATTTTAATTGGAATGATAAAATACATGGTAAAAATATTATTAAGGGAGTATAAAAATTACTATGTTTATTATAATTACATGATCATAGTAAATATCTGTTTATGATATTGTATTAATGAAATTTATATGGTTTACTAATTTTTTGGTTTATGTTATCTTTATTAGAGTGTTCATCGCGTTTGGATTTCTGGAATATATTCAAAACTAAAATATTTTTTGAAGAAATAACGTTTTCATAAATCGGTTATAAGGTTCAAATTATTAAGAAATTTCGAATGATATATTTAAGGAGCCATTATATTTTATGGGGAATATAATTTCATTAGTTCCCTTCCTTCAATATTTATGGACATTCAATTTGGTCAACATTATTTTCAATTAATATTACGGTTGGAAAATTATGAAATGGATTAAGTTATATTTTTTTGTTACTATTAAAGTATTAGAAATTAATGTGTCATATATGATTTCTTTTTTTCAAATTTTTTGTTTTATTAACACAAGAGTAATAACATGTCACCATTCTATGGAACTTATGATTTGTTAAAAGATCATTTTAGTGCATCATGCATCAAAAAGTTCATCTTTAATATTCATCTCATGGAGTAATAGATACTTTACATCCAAATGTTGAACTTATTGTTAACAATATATTAAATAACTATATTTTATATTTTTCACTATCATGATAGTAAAATAGTTACTCAATAATATAAAAATTATAACAAACAAAAAAATATCCTATTAATATCAAATATCATGAATAATATTTTCATTTAACTCATCAAATATTTATAGTTTTGAAATCATAAAAATTGCATCGATCACACACATTCATATGATTAATGATCTCTATTAATCAATATTATTTTTTTACTTCTTTCCTCCATTTCCATATATTCATATCTCATTAAATATCTCCTCCATGGAAACCTTGTTATGTTTTATTTCATATTACAATTGTGCATACCATTATATTTTATTAAATGAAATTTTTATTGACCCATTTTGTGATGGGGTTTCCCAATGAATCTATTTTAAATATTCAAAAGATTAATTTTTGAGAACATTAATTTTTTATTTTGTTGAAATATATTTAAGGGGGTAGAATGTAACATCCTATAATTATAAGAGAATGAAATCATGTTCAATGGCTATTATAAAATGAAACATCATGATTAGAAGAGAATATGAATCCCCAATATAATAATATATATTTCTTTTTAAATAAATTCAATATATTTGAAACATTGTGATGCACAAAACTATAGTTTTAAAAGAAACGTGATAATTTATTTATATTATATTTTTTGATCTTACAATTATAACCTAACAATTATGTCGCTTGGTATGAATAGTAAACATTAATTTATGATAATTACATGGTTTAAACGTGTATAACATTAATTCAATAGTTATATATTGGTATGAAATATGATTTTTCCCATTTAAAAGATAATAAAATGGTGTATTAGAAAACATTATTTTCATGAAAGGATAGTGTGTTACACTTTGTTCAAATAATTCAATAATATATTTTATAGCTGTTAAAAAATATACATTATAGAATAATATTCCTAATTTAAATATATATTTACAAATTTTCCTTTTGTAAAATTTTGATAAATTTATCGCAAATAATTTTACATTTATGAAAATTTAAAATATTGTTTTTTATTATGAACATATTATTCATTTAAAATATATAAAAATTTGAAATAAATTTCTTTTTAAAGTTAATAGGTTTTAATTATATTGAAATTTTACTTTTTTGGTCATTGGAAGTAATTTAATTTTAAATTTTTATAATAAAAAATTATATAATTATGAAAATATTCTCTTTGGAGAACTGCACATTTATCACATAGGTTGTTAAATTTTAATTTGAGTATCTCCACTATTGTGAGTGTAAATTCGAAAATTAAACTAAACAACAAGAATCATCATAATTTGTAATATATAATTCAGTGAAATTTATTTTTTATCTTAATAAAAATTGAAAAATGTAGACATTAATTTTCATGGTTTAGGTAAAAGTGGGTTTACCATAGAGGGGAGTTAACCATAGAATATATGGGTCAAAATGAATTTTTTTTCCCAATATCCCATTTTATGTATTCATAGAGACTCTATAACATATAAGGATCTAATATAATCCATTATAGAGGCATTTTTCAAGGGAAAAACATTGGAATCACTATATCTTCCCAAAAAATCCATGTGTGCCATCTCCTCCACTTATAAAAAAGAACCCATTCACCTCCCACATTCCACAAACAAAACCATATTGTCAAATCAATTGCAAAAGAAATTCCTTAATTAATGGAATATATCATAGAGGGCTTAATTTTATTAGTATGTCCTTCTGTGAAGAGAATAGATGTAAAATTATATGATGAGAATATTGGATTTATTTTTTTCTTCCATATTTTTTTAATACATATTGAAATATTATAATATAATAAAATTAATATATGTTATTTATTAAGATTTTGTTATATTAATTGAATAACTAATAGTCTTCTCTACTTCCACTAAATCATAAATAAACCCAATCAATCATATGTACAGTGGACATCCACCTCTTGAAACGATGTACTTCATTTTCCATCATGAAATTAAATGATATTATATATTGATAGTGTTAAAATATTGATATGATGTTTATGAAATTATAATACTTATAGATTTATGATATCAAATATAAGATTTTTACTTCCCATTTCAAGGGTGGTAGGATAATGTTGCTCGTGTGTATGATAGACTATTCCCTCAACAAACGACATGATTAATTTTATTCATAAGAATTATATGAATGTTTTTATATTAGATGTTAATAAATATATGTTATAATAATGATACAACCATAATTATATAAATAATATATATTTTCTAACTTATTAAAATTCAATATTTTTGAAAACATTAACATTTTTCATACGCAAATGTGAAGTACCACCTCAACGTAGTAATGTGAAATATTTTAGAGTACATTTAAAAATAGATGGTAAAAATGATTTATATTAAAATATATATATTAAATATATATCAATATTCGATGTGTAATTACTATTTATTTTCCTTTTTTCATCTATTGATGAAAATTGAGGCAATGTCCACGTGTACATACAACATACTGTCTTAATGAATGGTGAAATCTATTTTTATATCCACTATAAATATATTAATATATATAAATATATGCCGAATAACATTTATTTAAATTTAATTATTTAAATTAAAAATTTAATTTTATGTTGAAAAAGTTAAAATAAAAGTTTACCAAAGAAAAATATACAAGTATATTGAATAAATTATCACCCTAAAAGAGAATATTATTAAAATAACTATTATTATATTGATGATAAACAATATAATTAAATATTATATGGTATGATATATATTATTATGGTTATTTATTATAATTATAATACACATATACTAATAAAATATGAATATATGGGCACATATAAAATAAGTCAACCCTAAGGTAAGGGTTTCCAATTTCCTTTTTACTTCTTGAGACATAGGTAATATTATCCAAATTTTTCTTTGTTATTCATATATACATAATGTGTGGATATTTTATATAATGAATCTATTTGTCTTAAAGTAATTTAATGTTTAATTTTATTATTACATAATTTATGAGTCTTTCAGTTCATAATTTTCAAATGCGGTATGGGTTTCTTTAAAAATCAAATCACTATTCGAGATTGATTTAATTAATATCTCCCTTACAAAATGTATTGTGTTTTCATATCATAAAAAATAATCTATTTTAACATATTTATTAATTAATTTTTGAATGTAATAGTTTCATTTTTCACTCAATAGTACATAAAATTATTGATAATTTTTTTATGAAAAAATGACTTTATTTCTCTCTTCGAATGAAAATCCATTTTCATAAAATTAATTTTCTTTCTAAAAAACATCAAAAAATAACTGAAAAATGTTTTTATGATTTTGAAAATTATTTATTAAACACATTTTTTCTAATTAAAATTTTTTTCCAAAGAAACATCTATTGGAATCATTTTGTTGTTTTGAATACAAGGAATATTTGACTATTAACAAAATTGTGAATGGAATATTTATTATAAAGTGTACGGAATGAAAGGAATTTTTCAACTCATGAACACCAAATTTTTTATATTATTATTTTAATTTTATTCAGAGGTTAGTTTAAAAAAAAAATTAAAAGTATTTTATAAACATTTATATATTTTTTTTTAATTTGAAGAGGTTATTTTACATAGAAATATTTTTAAAGAAACTTTTATGGTATTTATATTCAACAATGACATCAACCATTTAGTTTACTTATCATATATTTTCAATATGTTTTCTTGAAATTATTATTGATATTTTTGATGTTTTATGGTCATTTTTAATTAGGATGCACAATTTTATAATAATTTACCATATTACATTGTATTTTTTATGATTATTTTTATTTAATTGGGGTAAGTATCAACCATTCTAGCATTAGTTTTTAATGTGAATATTTATATCGTTCATGTCTCGACCATATCAAATGAGTAATTCGTTAGACACAGTATGTGATTGGTGGATTTAATTTATAGATAGCCCCTTGATTTATCGACAGGTCTCATATGAAAAATCAGTTGGCCAAATTTTACTGGTTTTTACATATTTAAACTGTCTTGTTAATGATCATGATAGTTTTATATGTTCTACATTATTAATAACAAAATAATATGATCAGTTTTTGATTTCTAAGATATTATTTTACCAAAACTATTCATGGATATCTTCCAAACTCATTTGATTATTTTTTTGGATTTTTTTAAAACATTTATTTCTACAATACCACTCTCATTTTATTGATTAAATTATATTTATTTAGTTATTTCTATTGACATATTGATTATTTTTATTTAATAATGATATATTTTATTATATACGTACCCTTACTAAGAATTCAATCTAACCCCTTTAGTATGATTAATTTTCTTATGGGAAATGAAGAAGCATTTTGTGATCAATATATAGGTATACAATATAAGGAAAAATGTAATTCTCAAAAAAAACATTATGACATTTTTATTTTAAATTATAATACTAATTTCCTCCATGTATCTATTTTACCAAGAATATGGTAACTATTTTTTACATTAGGATTTGATTCTTTTTATCTTGTGAAAATGTTATAAAGTAACAACCAACCAATGGATACTAGGGTTATGATAATTATAAAACTACGTTAAACATAAGGTTTCATATATTATATGAATGTTTAACTATTTAAGAAATTCTATAATTTATTTATCATCATTATTGTTTTTACCATGATGATTATTATATCTCACACTATCCTTTTGGTTTAATCAAATGATGGGGCTAGAATAAATCAAGTAAAATTTTAATGTGATAGAAAATGAAATGGATTTCCTTATAAGAAACAAAATATTACTAGAATTGAAATGAAACTTTTCATTGATATAATCACAAAACATTATCAATATATAGATCATGTTTAACTAATAAAAAATTCATGTTGAGAAAAATGTTTTAATGAGTCCGTAATATATAAATTTCTTCTACCATTAACTAGTTCAATTTATTAAATATTTGATAAAAAATCAATTAATACTAGTAAAAATAAAATATTTTTCATTTATATTTATTCTAATAATGAAAAAATAAATTTTAAAGGATATTGTTTTGAATGATAATTAGATCAATAGAGGAATAAAATCATGAAAATTTGATTATAGGACTAAATTGATATATGGTGGGGGATATGTTTATGAGATTATTTTTAAAAATTACTTTCCTTGTATTCATCATGAAAAAATAGAAAATGAATTCATTGATCTTTCGGTGATGGATGATAAATCCATTGATAAATATGAGTAAAATATTACAAAAAATACAATTTTGGATTCTCTTATTATCATCCAACCAAAAATTATGATTGATCATTTATTTGGTATAATAAAACCAAGTATTAAAATTAATTATCCATAAAATACTTAAGTATCTCTGATGAAAAAATATTTTGTGCACTCAATTAATAAATAAAATTTATAGATTCCAACTATTCAAATGGTTTTGATATGAAAATTAATATCAAGTCACATGAATAAATTAATAAATCACATGGTGGAAACAAATTTATCTCATCTAATTTATAAAAGTGTGGGATAAAACCTCAGTAGAACTATATGAATGCAACTAGGTGGTTCTATAAATGTTGATGTATTGGTCATAAAAATATTTAATTTTTAATTTAATTGTATGGTATTTTTAATGAAAGTAATAATAGATGATTAAAAATAAATCCCTAAAAATCATCCAATACATCATATTCAAGGAGAAGGGGAATTATTATAACCAATTTTCAAATTCAATGGTTAAAGACGATTATTGAAATCAGAATCTTCTAAAGCTATGAGGAAAATAGAAATATTATGTGATCATTATTATTGATGAGTGGTATGATGATTAAGTCATGAAAGATACACTTACTATACACTCTATATCTACTAAATTATTATTTACTTCTATATATAACTAAATAATTATATATGATTAAATTACTTAGGGTATCAAAATTCCACCCATATTATTATATTTCAAATTAGATGTTGAAAACCTTAATGGTGTGATGATCTCATCTCACATATATTATTCTTCTTCCATTGAAGTTTGTGGGAATACTCCTTCCACAAATAATGTTACTCTACCTATGGAAAAATTTTAAGTTATATTAGTCTTGGATGTGATTTATCTATATAAATACCACATCAATTTAGGTGGAAAGGAAGTAAAATTTGATCTCCTAACTCAACTTATGATCATCTATCAATGTGATGATAGATATTAACGTCTAATTGAGATCACATCCATTTTATGGGTCTTTATTCCTATTGAATAGGGGTGTTTATCACATGTGGTTTATGATGAAATCATCATCGATGATGTGCATATTATTGGGAATTTTTTATGTCATTCGAGAATAGTTTTCTTATCTTACGTAAAATCATGATGTTTAGTTTTCATTAGAAATCATACTGGGTAAAACACCTACTTCAATAACTATATAAAATAGACCTAATTGATTTGTACGAGAAGAAACTCTAGGAGAATCTTAAAAATGGATTTATTTTTCCTGATATATAACCTTTGGGTGAACCTCACCTATTTATTACTAATAAATATGGATTGATGATATGTTGAATTGAGTATTACGAGATTAATATGACCACTATCAAGAAAACATATTTTCCACATCATATTGCTGAACTTTTTGACCAATTTTGAAAATATCAATACTTTTTCAAAATTAAACATCATGCTGAATATCATAAATATAATTTAGAGAAGTTGGTATAACATTTAAATCATTCCATGCAATTTATGGACAATATATATTTATAGTGACACTTTTTGGTTTTAATAATTCTATTTATATCTATATGGATCTAGTGCCTAGAACCTTTGGATATTATCATGATCAATTTATGGTGGTATTTAGTAAAGATATAATGATATATTCAAATAGAATATCAGTGAATGTAGATCACTTAATAATGGAACTGAATTTACTAAAGAAAAAATTTATTATAAAATAAGAAATTTTGAATTTTGGAAAACAATATTTCATTTCTAGGTCGTATAATCTCTAGTATGTTAATAGATAAAATATATATGTTATTTAACAATGTAACAAAACAATTAATATGATTGATATATAATGTTTTCTGGGATTGTGTTGATATTATAGGGGGTTTCTAGAGAATTTAATATGAATATCTCGTCCACTACCCATGTTATCTAAGAAGGGAGCCATGTTACTTTGGATAAATTAATGTGACTAGAATTCTAAGGAACTGAGTAGAAGGTTATTCAGTGAACCTATTTATATAGTACTCTACATTATAGAGGGTTTAAAATTTAATCTGATGCATCAATAAAGGAGTTAGGATATTTTTTCTTTCATAATGTCCTTGTTATAGAATATGTATCATGATAAATATGATTCATGAAGAATATTAACCCACAAATTATTTGGAGTTTACAATTTTAGTTTTTTTCAAACAAAATATGGTTAAATTATCAATATGGATAAATGTTTGATATATATAGTAATAAAAATAATTTAATTTATATATTGACATATATAGAGTTATATATTCACTAGATAAGATTTTTTGAGCTAAATAAAGATTATGACTACTTAATACTAAACTTTTAGATGAATTTGAACAAGATAGTTGGTGCTTAGAATTAAAATGTACATGCTATAAAACCTATGATAAGAAAAAAAAAACATATGTTATTTATTTATTTTCAAACGATGAAATATAAATTCATGTGTTGAAATATTGTCCTTATCAAATAATTTTTCATCAATATAACTATGTATATATTAAAGAGGTGAAAGTGGTTGAACTATCGTTGTAAAAGAATGTTATAAATTTTCATATGTTTAACATTGATTATGGTGGAATGAATAATTTAAAGAAATAAATAAATATATTTATATATTTGAATATGGTTATATTAGAGGAGGATCCATTTTATTCATTTTATATCCGTCCTAAAAGTATGAACACACACACACACAAACACACACACACACACACACACACACACATATATATATATATATATATTTGAAGTAGTATTTCTAGTTTGATAACATAATGAAAGATTTTGTTAGGTCCACAAGGCTGAATACCCTAAAGAGGGTGAATCAGGGTATGACTAATTTAAAATTAAATCCCTTTCTGATCTTGTTTTTCTATTATTAAAAACAATACTCTCTCTCTTTCCTGTTGCACAATATAAACAAAAAGTAAATCAAGAACATAACATGTCAATATTTACTTGGTTCACCGCTAAGGGCTACGTCCACAGAGCATATGCCAACAGGTTGTCGGTCTCACCAAATTCCACTAAACATCACTAGCTATTGATTACAAGGTTCGGGCACAGTCACTCTGTCCCAGGCTCACTTCCTTTACAAGGTTTTGGGTCATCTCACTACTTACCCAAAGGACACTCCCTGTTTCTCTCTCCCTGGCTCACTGCTGGTGGAGAGGATCACCGTCTTTGCCTTCTTTTGCTCACTAATTTGGAAAGGATCCACTCACATTATATAGACTTGTAGGTATCTTAATTATCTCTAATGAATACATCCTCTATTGTATGTGGATGCTCTATTGAAGTCTCACTTTCACCCGTAGATGACTATCTCTTTACACCAAAGGTATTGAGTAATCTTTCAGCCTTCATGTAGCCCTGAATAACCTCCGTGAATAATCATTTCTTGGATCGCAGGTCTAACTTGATAGGTGAGTCTCGACACTCAAGTCACAACTGCCGCGCAGGTCCACCTCAGACACTTGGGTGACACAAGCTTCTTCAACTCCAAACTTCTGTGACACACTTCCATTTACACCTGAACCAACATTGGCATGCAACAAAAAACAGTCTCCCTTATTTAAATCTGGCGTTCATGTCCTACATGCATGACACACCACCACTTTCATGACCTCCACACAAGCGCGATAGGGGCTCTGATTTTTCTAAATGTTGAACTCTATTGAAAATGAGGAGGGTGGTATAATATTTATAGGAATTTGGTCAACCTACGCGGAAATGCCCAAGTATATTCTCGGTGCCCAAGTCTCGGTGCACATGTTTCTTCCCAGGAAAGACACTTGCGCGACCCACTTCCAAACTTGTGAGAAACACATTCCATTTCCAAATTTTTCTGTTCTGTTCTTGGAAATCAACAGGCACGCATTTTCTCAATCATCCAAGGCATCGACATGCAAGTCTCTTCCTGGCGCGCAGGTCACCTGCGCGACCAACCCAATACCTACACGACACTTATCCTTTTTCCATATTATCATGATATGATCTTGAAAAACATATGGCACACAAGTTTCCAAGCCTTTAAGAACACGGTGTACAAATCCCTTTGACAAAAAACACTTTTCTTTATTTGATGATTTTCAGGCCCAAAAATATGGAAAACACTGGAAAACAACGCCCCTTTGTATCTGTTCTTTTTATACCGCCTCCAAATCATCCATTCCTATGTCGATGTTTCTGGAATCTAACATAGATCATTGACCAATGTTATTGAACATGAAATTCCACCATGAAATCCCCTTTTTCAACAAAATTTTATGTCATTGTTTTTCTTTGTCAAAAATCACCACATAGATGTCTACTTTGTTAACAAACAAAATCACCTAAAAAATGCTTCAACGATACCTTGAGGTATTTTTTCCCCATAAATCTCCACCTTTGGGTTTTTAGAAAACTCTTCCATAAAAAGATACAACATTAATTCTTCATCCTCCATTTTCCTATTTCGATTCTAATAGCAATCAAGGATTCACTAAACACATACTCCAAGCCCACATGAGAAATGCTCGGCGTGAGAAACAAGAGTAAACAAAATGTTCATCAATGAATCACTTCATCTCTGACATCAACTGTTAACACCAAACTGATACCAATGATTACCAAACTGATAACAATTTTTGGAAATATTCTTCCAACACCACACTTCTTCTTTTATCACGATCCTCAGCTGTTGTGATATATATTCGTTGATAGATCACTTCTAGAATCGTCTAATATAATACTCTCCCACTTTCTACTTATAGATTCAACTCTTGTAAGATTCAAAATTTCTTTAACCCTATTTCCTGTTTTGTCAAAAATAAGCTCTGGCTAAGCACGTTCAACTAGCTTAAACTCCCCCTATCTAGTTGATTCACCTGTCAGCTTCTCCCCATATCATTCATGATTTATCAAATAGCCACATTGTCTCCCCCTTGAACAATTCACTATTATACCCCGTTGTCAATGATCCCAAAGGACACTCATTTGCAGTCTGTAATAGAGTAAAGAACACATATCATCACATTAAAGAAAAACACATCATTCCTCGGGGAGAGGGGGGTGGGGTGTGTCTCATCCACAATCTGTTAAGTAAGGGGAGTCGACTGAACTACCAATGCAAGCTGATGTCCCTCAAAACCATCCTTGGGTAAAGCCATTGTCAAAATGTCTGAATCCTATAACTCTATAGGCACAAACTCCAGCTTCATGATTCCCTGCTCAAACTTCTCCTTGATAAAATGATACTTTATCTCAATGTGCTTTGTCCTTGAGTGTTGGACTAGATTTTTTCTGAGATTTATAGCACATGAGTTATCACACTATATTCCAATCAGAGTCTTCACTTTAACTCCCATATCTTCAAGCTGTTTCTTCATCCCAAATAACTATGTGCATGCTTGAGTGGACACAATATACTCAGCCTCTTCGGTTCTCAATGAAATGCAATCTTTCTTCTTGCTTAGCCAAGAAAAATAAAATCCACCAAGACAGAATGCACCTCTTGATGTTGATTTTCTATCATCTGCTGATCCTGCCCAATCTGCATCTATGTAACCCAATAACACTGACTGGGATTTGTCATTACACATCAGATCAAAATCCACGTTGCCATTGATATACCGAAGTATTATTTTCACTGCAAGCATGCGTCCTTCCTTGGGATTACTCTGATATCTTGCTACTTGACATGTGTTGAAAACAATATCAGGCCTTGTTTTGGCCAATTACAACAAACTTCCAATGATTATCATGTATTCTGTGATATTAACTTCCTTCTCATCCTCATATTTTGATAATTTCATCCGGGTAGCAACCAGAGTATTCATCTCCTTGGAATTATCCATTACAAAAATTCATAAATCCTCCTTGGAATATTTGGATTTAGAAATTAATGTTGCATTCCTTCTTTGTGTCACCTGTAGACCAAGGAAAATGTTAGATCACCAATCATTGACATTTTGACTCATTTTTCATGAATTCAAAAAAAATTCTGCACTGAGCTTCATCTGATCCGACGAATTTTATGTCATCGACATAAACGAACACCATAATCCTTTGAATACTATTGTTGCTGAAATAGAGATTATAATCAACTCCCCCACACTGGAAACCAAGATTCTTCAAGTACTTATCAAGCCTTGAGTACCACCCTCTTGGTGTTTCTTGCAACCCATACAACACCTTCTTCAGTCTGGAAACATTATTCTCATCCGCCTGAATGAGAAAACCATCTGGCTGCTCAATATACACCTCCTATTCCAGAACACCATTCATGAATGTGGATTTAACATCCATATAGAACAATTTGAACTTTATTTGGACTGCTATGGAATAAATAATCTGATTATCTCTAGCCTTGAGGCCGGTGAAAATTTCTCATCAATATATATTCCCTCTATCTGGTAGTATCCCTTGCACACTAGATGTGCATTATTCCAAATCACTATGACATCTTCATTCATCTTGTTGCGATAGACCCATTTAGTCCTGATGACATTCTTGTCTGCTAGACTCGAAAAAATCTCCCATGTCTGGTTATTTCAATCTGATCGAGCTCTTCATTCATAGCCTGAACCCAGTTTTCATCTTCAGCTGCATCGGAAAAACATTTCAGCTCCACCTGAGATAAAAATGATGTTTGCTGTAATGATTTCATTCTTCAAGTCTGAACTGGAGTTTTCTGATCACCAATGATATTCTGCATCTCAATTTCATCTCGACTCTTTGGATTCCATTCGTACACAGACTTGACACTTTCTTGTTCATCATTAGGATCTTATTCTGAGTCAGCCTCTGCCACTTCTCCTCCCCCTCTGTTACTTACCTCATCATCACATTCATCCAGAAACTGTTCACTGGGTCGTTGAGTATTCTGTTCATTTTCAACTATAGTGACATCATTTCTCTCAACAATTTTTCCCAGCCTTTTGATGAAACATTTATATTCTTTGCTTTTTCCTGAGTAGCCGATGAATATCTCCTCATCTCCTCATGACTCAAACTTCATGTGATCTTCACTGTTGATAATGAAGAACTTACTCCCAAATATTCAAAATTATTTCAGTGTTGGATTCATTCCATACCATATTTCATACAGAGTCATCCCTTCCTTCGGACACAATAGAGAGTTGTTCAAAATAAAGACTGATGTAAAAACGGTTTCCTTCCAAAAAATTTCTGGATGGTCATTTTCAATAAGAATCATTCTTTTAATATTGATGATGATCTGATTTCATCTCTCAACCACTCCACTCTGTTGAGGAGTTCTCACTGATGATACTTGATGCCATATCTCATGTTTCTCGAGATAGTTTTCAACATGACTATTTTTGAATTCCATACCGTTATCAGTAATTATCTATAGAATTTTCTACCCAAGAATCCTTTCTGATTCCCTCCTATACTACTTTATGCAACTAAACACCACTGTCTTATTGGTAACGACAAATACTCAGGCCATTCTAATATAATCATCAATGAAAGGAACATATTACCTTTTCCCATTTATAGATTGTGGTGAGATAGGTCCACACACATCAGCACTCACCAATTAAAGTACACTAGTTGATTTCTATTCCATTGGCCTATATGTCTTTTTGATGATCACCCCTTGTAGGTAAGAATCACACTTATGAGTTTGGTCATGTGATTGTTTGGGAAGGTCTCTAGCAGCATCACATTTTACCAGATCCTCCATGGGAGGTTGGAATAGATGACTAAGTCGGTTATGCCCCAACTAGTTTTGTTCCTCTCTGGATAAAAGGAACGTATCTTCTTCCCCACCGAAATGGTATTGATTTTCCTTTGTCCTTTTTTCCTGTAGAACAAATGCTCCATCTTTTCCTTTCACAACACTCATATTCTAGGTAAATCAAATAGAGTTCCTAGAGTGACATAGTTGACTGACAGAGAGAAAGTTATGACTAAGACCCTCTAAAACCAAGACATCAGTACGTCTCATTTCATTGTACCAAAACTTGTCTTTTCCTAAGCCAACAATCTTCAGGCATTCATCATTTCAAAATTTGACAACTCCTTCTTTGTCATATTTTAGGCATGTAACAAGAACTATATTACCTATCATGTGATAAGTGAAACCACTATCAAGGATCCATACACCAGAGCGATCTGATGCCTTAAGGGAAATTGTTTCCACCACAACCATCTCATTTTTCATCTTCTTGGTCCATAATTTTTCCTTCCCACTCAGCATAGATTGAGACTTCTGTTCTTTCTCAGAGTATGATGGATCATCTTCATCTTTCAAATAAACAAATCTGTTCGGCATTTTTAACTCATATGTTGGTTTATTGATCTGGTGATTTTGAACGTTTTGATTATGCTTTGGCACATTTATCTATATGGTCAATGTGAATTACCTATCCATGTGCCCAAATCCACCGCACCAAAAACTCTGTCCCTCGAAATGTGTTCTAGAAAAATGTTCTTTGTTTTACTGCCACATCTGTTCTTATTCCCTTCGACATCTCTTGGCTATGGAACAAACATACTGTAAATTTCCCATCTTCCCACAACAATAACACCTGATATGAGGTACATTCTTTCGTGTTACATCAGCACTATATGTTTCCCCTTGGGATCTCGTAATATTCTGATTCTACATTATTCCCAAAACAACCATTAATTTCGGGATGGGTGATTGTTGTCTGACATAAATTGCCACAGATTTTTTCTTCTTATCAGGCCCTGAATCATCCTCGACACATGAGATCAATTGCTACTTCTTTCCTTCTGAAAAACTAGGCTCCTCTTTTACCTTTTCAATCTTCGGAATGACATGATTTCCTAAAATCACATTGGAGTTCAAGATTTTTTCTTGATCATTAATTTTTCATCGCATACTGACTACTTCTTATTCAATCTCTTTGATACGTATGACCTGATCCTTTCATGTGTTAGTCAAAAAATCAATTTCCTTTATTTGTTCCTCAATTTTAATCTTATACTCAACAATATATTCTGAGCTCTCTGGGGTTGAGGATTTTAGTCTTTCAATTTCATCTAATAGATCATAATTTTCTTTATCCTGTTGTTGTATAGAGATTTTGGCATCATGAACCACTTTATTGGCTTTCTTTGTTTTGGCTCTCCAAATGTCTATATCCTCAAGAGCTGCTTCCAATTTGGCTTCCATATCAACTCTTCCTTCAACTTATTATTCTTCTTTTCCAGCGTCAATTTTTTCATTTTCATGAGAACTGCCCACAACTGCCACCATAGAATTTTCTCCATGGTCATTGATTTTTTCAATCTCCTCAACCTCTTCAACCTCAGACTCATCTGAACTATCTATTTTTTGTGAAAGAATATTCTTCTTCTTGATTAAATTTCTCTTTAAATGCTTCTTCCCTTTAACATAGGCTGAATATTTCTTCTTCAGAATTTCAACATCATCTTCATCATTTTCTTCTATAAACATTTTGGGGCATCTTGCAGCGAGATGTCCAACCTTTCCACATCAAAAGCCTACAAGAAGATGTTTCTCTTTGAAAATTACTTTTCTGTTTTTATGGTTTGAGGAGAGGAATGACATTACATCATCTATCTCTTCTTCCTCCTGAGAATATTCAATGGTGAGTTTCTTCATTGCCTTAAATGTCACCTCTTTGGATTTCGCCTTTTCCACAAGGTCATTATAATCATTTCTCATTTCATATGAAACAAGATTGTTATGCAGGTTATCCAATGTTAATTCTTTTGGATCATTATCTTCCAAAATAGAAACATTCAGATTGAACAATGGTAGAATTTTTCTCAAGATGTTCTTCACAATTTTTATGTCTTCGAAAATTTCACAAAAACCTCGCATGTTTTCTAACACAACATTTACCCAGTCAATGAATGTATCAACAAACTCATTCGAGTTCATTATTTGATCTTCATACATGTTCCACAACAATTGCATCTTTTCCTCTCTGACATTTGTATCCCCTTAATATATATTCAAAAGATTTTCCCACATGGCATTTGATGTTTTGAATGAAATCACCTTTGTATAGATGGTATTAGAGAGGACCCCCTAAGGCATTGACTGTTTTGGAATCAGCATCCAACTCTCTATGCTCGCCTTCTGATAATGCACCACTATTAATATTAGTTGTGATGCTATGCATAGATGCTGAAAACACAACCATTCTCAAAGATCAAAAATAGTGTTGCATTAGATTCATCCATATCTGAAAATTACATCTGTCGAAGATCAGAATCCCTTTATGATTAGTGACCTCCATTGAGAGAAGAACAAATATCAACCCGCCTCTGATACAAATTGTTAGGTCCACAAGGCCGAATAACCTGAGAGGGGGGGGGGGTGAATCAAGGTAAGACAAATTTAAAATTAAAGCCCATTCTGATCTTGTTTCGCTTTTAAAAAAACACTCTTCTTTCTCTTTCCTATTTCACAATATAATCTGAAAGTAAATCAAGCACAAGACACATCAATTTTTACATGGTTCACAACTAAGGGATACGTCTAAGGATTACACGTTGACAAGTTTCTGGTCGTACCAAATTCAACTAAAATTCACTAGTTGTGGATTACAAGGTTCGGGCACAGGCACTCTTTCCCAGGCGCACTGTCTTTACATGGTTTAGGGTCAGCTCACTACATTACCAAGGATCACTCCCTATTTCTCTCTCTAGCTCACTGCTGGTGGAGAGGACCCCCTTCTTCCTCTTCCTTAAATCACTACTCTAGAATGGATCCACTCACATTTAATAGACTTGTAGGTATCTTCATTATCTCTAATGAATACATCATCTGTTGTATGTGGATTCTCTTTTGAAGTATAACTTTCAACCATAGATGGATTTCTATTTGCACCGAAGGGATCTGGTGGCCTTCCAGTCATCACGCAGCCCTGAATAACCACCGTGAATCAACCTTACTTGGTGCGCATGTCTAACCCGGTGTGCATGTCTCGGTGCACAAGTCACAACGGTCATTTCGGTCTACCTCAGACACTTGCGCGATAGAATCTTCTTCAACTCCAAACTTGTGCGACACACTTCCCTTTACGCCCAAACCAACATTGGCATGCAACAAACAACAATTTCCCTTCTTCAAATCTGGCGTGAATGTCCTACTTGCATGAAACACCATCGCTTGCGTGACCACCACACATGTATGATGGGAGCTCTTATTTTTCTAAGTGTTGGACTCCGTTGAAAATGAGGAGGTGTGGTCCAGTATTTATAGGCATTTGGTCAACCTACGCGGTGGTGCGCAAGTCTTGGAGCACAGGTCTCATCGCCTGCAAGTCACTTGCGCGAACCACTACAAAATTGCACGAACCTCATTCCTTTTCCATATTTTGAAATTATGATCTTGAAAAACAATAGGTGCGCATGTTCTCAAGAATCCAAGGCATCGACACACAAGTCACTTCTTGATACACAGGTCACCTACGCGACCAACCCAATACCAGCGTGTCCCTTATCCGTTTTCCATATTTCGATGATCTAATCTTGAAAAACATTAGGTATGAAAGTTTCCTCTCCTTCAAGAACATGGCGTGCAAGTACCTTTTCCAAAAAAACACTTTTCATCATTCATCGATTTTCAGGCCCAAAAATTTGGCAAACACTGGAAAACGGTGCCACCTTGTATCTGTTCTTTTTGTACCGCCTCTAGATCATCCATTCCTTTGTTGAAATTTCTTGAATCCAACATGGATCATTGACCACCATTTTTGAACTAGATATTCCACGATGATATCCCCTTTTTCAAAAATATTTTATGCCATTGTATTGATTTAACAACAATCACCACCAAGATGTCCACTTTTTCAACAAACACAATCACCTAAAAAATGCTTCAATGCTACCTTGAGGGATTTTTTCCCAACATATATTGATTTTTTTGTATATGAATTCTATGTATGCCATAAATTTAATGTTGAGAGATAAAATGATAATGGGATATTACAAATATTACCCAAAACAAAAAGTAAATGGTAAAATATTATTGTGTATTTTCTTCAGACTCATCAAAACATATAATCATCTCAACCATATTTGCGTTATATTAAATTTCATTACAAACTCTTAAAACTTCATCAAAATAAGATACAATTTATCTCAGGATAATATTTTTATTATATAAATTAATTAATAATAATGGATTTAAGGAGTATCACATTCTCTTGTATCTACTTAGGATTGATGGTTTTACATGATGTTCTATGAAAGTATCTAAATGGATTTGGATGTAGGGTGATGCTTTAGCTTGACATATCATCCTAATATCGATGGGGAATCTGAGAGAAATACTCATACCACATACAATAATATATGATAATGTAATGGGGATTTTGATTTTTTCTAAGATCAACACCTTCCACTTGTTAATATTTATTACAAAAATTGTATACACTCATGCAATATGATGTTAATTTATAAAGGCCTATGTATATAAAATTTACAAATCAATCATCTTTTCAATGAATTTGGATAATAAAATCCCTTAAGATCATAGGTATATTGGGAAATGGATGATAATGTCAGATCTATTCGACATAACATCAAGGTGTATCAAATTTGATAGAAACCTTATTTTCCTAATAATTAGAATGATCTTCATAATGTAGTTGGTTAATATTTTTTTCTAAAAATATCTACATGAATGAAGGTAATTAGATTTTTAATTAAATGAAAGATAATACCATGGTATATTGGAACCTTTTATATTCTTCATCTTATAGGGATTATTTCATAATGTGTGGCACTCCCACCAAACCTATCTCAAGCCCATGTTGTATTCCATGTATCTATCATGAGGAATAATATACTAAAATATTCACATGTAATGAACTAAAAGGATATACTTATATATAATGATTATTCCTTTGAAAAAAATTGAATAGAAATTTTGAATCATTGAGATAAATTTAAATGAAACAAGATAAAAAAACAGTATATATTTTATGGAGAAAAAACCAACGTTAAAAAGATATGTGGAAACATGAGGATATGGTGAGGTAGAAGTATACTCAGTTGTTTGTGTGAAAGTAATTGAACATATAAAGATATATTAATTTTAATGTGGTTGTAATGTAAAACCATAAGATTTTAAAATATACTTTTAAAACAAATAAATTCATGAATTATTTTGTTATATACAACACTGAGTTGTGATGTACATCCATATAATATTATAAATATTTTTATTTAATGATGACCATTATAACATATAAATTAATATTTCTAGTATGAATAGGATAATTTTGATAATAAATCTATATGTGATGTTTTTGGATAATGAATATTTATTGATAATTGAGTACATAATTTTTTATGATATCTTGATATGATTAGAAATTAAATTTTACTCCAAAAAATATTTTCATCGATTTTGTTGAACTGGTAATTAATATATTTTTTCAAATTTTAATTAATTTATTTTAATATTTTTAAATCAAAATTATAAATTAAACATTAATTCTAGGATTTTTTTATAAATGATTATATTTTTATTATTATTCCTAGAAATTAATAATTTTTATTAAAAAGTAAAATTTATTTTATAAAATTAACTAGTTCAAATTTCGTTGATTGTTTTAAAGGTATCCATAATCAAATTATATTAAGATAAATATAATTTATATGATGTAAATAAATCCTATATTTTATTTTGACAAAAATTCATTTTAGACATACAAAAATATTTTCTTTGGGAAACCTTTTTCCCTCAAATATGGGGTTTATTTTTATATTAAATTCTCTTTATTATATAAATTGAATTTGTAAAAATTTATTCCCTATTGGGAATCATCATAATTAATATTATATAATTTGGAATCTTAAATATTGTGCATAATGAATAGTTATCATTGTAAAGAATTAATTACCACGGAAAAGGTCCAAAGAGTTTTACCAAGGTTTAAACAAAGTAAATAAGGGTTAAAATGACACAGAAACATGTACAATTATTATTTCCTCATAATATTTCAATGTTATATAATATAAGGTTTTATGATGTGCCATTTTGGAACCATTGTTTTGTAAAACCTGGGTATATCTTTTTCTTTCCAATCATTTGAATAAATTCCTCACCCCCGCATATAATAGGACAACCATATTATTTCTACCTCAAACTCTCAATTAAATTTGGTTATGAAAATAACTATGAAAATACCTTAAAAAATTCCATTCCTAATACCAATAGGCCCCATTCTGATCGGTAAAAGCACTTAGTATAGATTTTTGTTCTAACCTGAAGACATTGTCTGAAAAATATATATCGTTCTAAACCTATGATTTTATTTTTTTCTTCTTCAACATCATTCATGTATTCTAAAATTATAATAAAATATTAATACCATTATATAATAGACATTTTTTTTATAATTTAAATATTATAACATATATCCAAATACTTCTCCTCTAATGAATAGGTAATGAAATAGGTGATTGTGTCTATGGTAGACTACCACCTAATGATACAATGTAATATAATTTATGTCACAAAATATCATGGGGTGAGATAATTAGGGATTAAAAAAATTATATTATATTTCTTACATAATACTACTTCGTAAATTATATTTCCACATTCACCTTTTACCTCATACGCCCTAGGAAAATGGTATTGTCGCTCCTGCATAAGTGTGGCTTACCGCCTCCACCAATTGATGTGATATATCTTTAAATTTATTTTGTCATGGATTGTACTAAATATTGATATTAAAAATAAATATATGATATATATGATATAAAAATTATCCTCTAATGGTGAATATTTTTTTTATATTTCTTTTTTCCCTCCATTGATCAATATAAATAGCATTAATGTGTATGTATGGTCTACCATATCTATTAATTTTTTAATTAATCTTTTCAAAATCAAATATTTAAGAATGAATTTGAATATATATATATATATAATATGTTACTTTTATATCATTATTAATATTCATTATAATGTTTAAACATAATTAATTTACAAGGACCGAAACTAATGATCCAAAGTATACATGAAAAAGAATGCAGTTATCATCCATAATTGTGAATTTAATAAATAATTGTTGATAATTATGTGGTAATTTGTTATAAGTACATAATATATAGTCTGATATATCTGATTATGGTTATATATTATATTTATAATAATCCTATATTTATTATATAATAGTTTATAAAATTTATTAAGAACATCAAGACATAATTTGAGGGATTTTCATCTCACATTAGTATCTATATAGAACTTTTCACATTCACCAATTATTTCATTTATTTGATGTAAATATTTACTAATAATGTATTTTTGGATCATTCAAATGAAAATTATTTGAAATTTAAATTTAAAAATAATTTTCATCCATTCATAGGGATTATGATTCAAATGGTTATAAAGTTGTAGTTGTTTTTTTATTAAAATATCATTTTAGCGGCATTATTATGATTATGTTTATGATGATAAAAACGTAAAATGTATCATGCGAGAATGTCATGAATTTATTTATAGTATTTAAATTCCCTAAGAATACATTTCTCAAATAAATGTTTCTCTTTTTATGCATTCAAGAGAATGAAATAATGTTACTAAAAATTGGCATTAATTCTCTATTTGGTCGAAAATAATTTTTCTTCCTAGTAAATGTTATCTAAAATTATTTTAATGAATATTTTATTATTATAAAATTATTATATGTATAAAAATTTACTCATATTTTAATTTTTACAAAATAATTTAAGTGGAAACTTATTTTCAATTTCCGAACAAGGTTCTTTTGAATTTTAATTTAAAAATTGAAAGGAATTTATTTGTGTGGATGGAATTAATAGAATTTAACACCACAATGAATGATAAAGTATATAAAACTCCATTTATATTTTAACTAGGATATTTTACAATTAACATTTTTCTTTAATATTTTTATTTTTTAATATTTTAAAATGTGTTTTTCAAATTGGATAGGTAATTCTCCCAGGGAATGTTTTAATGATATTTTTTATAAATTTATTCAAAAATGTTAACAACATTTTTTGTTTCTTCTATTTTACTATAGATATTATATCAACCCAATAATTCATACATATATATCACATATTTTTATTTGAATAATCATTATATTATAAAAATATCCACATGGGGATCATAAAGGCATTGTGACTTTGGAAACATGCAAACATAATTGAAATGGTTCCGGACTAGGTGATCTCTATATAAAATTTATTTAATGTGCATAAAAATTCGATACATAATAATGAAAAGTTTTTTTCAAATTAATGAATGAGTCACACCCTAGATATCAACATATTCCAAAAAAATACAATTCAATGGAATCCAAAAAGACCACATTGATCTCACCTCTATGATCAACTTCTTAGATAATGCATCCACCACTTAATTATACTCCATATAAGAATTGTATAATATAACATTGAGATGACCAGTATCATGATTAAAAGTAATCTAGTGTGTATGTACCCTAGATAGTAAAATCCATGATCGTTTTCTTCAAGGCCTCAATAGTAAGGGTTGATTCTGAATCAATCAAAATATGATCCCATACATGGAATGTGCTATGCTTAATTGCGTGAATAATATACAAATTTTCAGCCTCAAATGTTGTAGAATTTCTAAAAAAAGTGTGATCCTTAAAAATCCACAATTCATGTTAAAACACCCCCACACCCAGACTCAACTAGTTTACAAGAGGCCAAACCAATGGAATTAATGTTTATCCATAGGGGAATAGGTGGAATCTACCTAAATTATTTTTTCATCGATGGTCTCATTTCCCTAACACTCATAGCACACAGGTGTATATTATTTGAATCAAATAATTTAATATCTATTATACATACATTTACATTAAATTAATTACATACTTCATTATGAAAATTATTAGTTATTGTATGCATGGAAGATTCATAGTTGTCGAAGATCAAATAATTTTTTATCCCTATGTAAAATGAACAATAGGTGAATCTAATACTATTGACATATAATAAATATATTTTCCACATATATAATTAGTATTGTATGTGATATGTTCAAAAAAGTTGTTTGTCTTACAATGTGAGATGCCAAATATTTCTTAAATGTAATTATGAAACATTAAGGTGAATATACATGGGAGAAATATATGTTGATAATTTATAGCCTCTCTTAATCATACAAGGAAGATAGAGTCAATATGTACCCCATACATGTTCATCTGATAAAGGGTTGAATGCCAATCCTTCATAATTTGACCACATAAGTGGGATGTGGATGGTTTAATATAAGGAACTTCATGTTTTGATATTGAAGAGGGAGTGAAAATAGTGGCTTCAAATTCTTTTATATAAATGTAACTTTTTGTTCAACTGTCTATCTATATTTTGAGACCAAAATAGTTTTTCCATATACATATAATTATATATCTATATTCCATTGGATATTTGAGTGGTAAATATCATATCATGCTTGGTATTTATATAGAATAAGTCATAAATAAAGATGTGATACCCATTGAGAGGGAAAACCATCGATTCATCAAAAGGTTTTTAAATTGAAGGAGTGGACCATTGATTGACCATTGAGTTCATTAATGAAATCCATTTGGATCTATCCATCAAGAACATTATATATATGATTAATGGAAGAACATGTGGATGATGTAATATAAAATTCCTATCATTTTATCAGGATTTTTCTAAACCTATTAATAAGTAATTAAATCATGAATTTATTATATTCCACCAGATTCTAAGTAAATTTTTTGATCATAGAATCCTCGAAAATTTGAGAAATTTGATTCAATTACACCCATATTAGTGGTTTTTAGGTAGTCCTTCAACACAAATGTAATGATTTTATTTTAATAAATTGAACTATACCTAATAAATTACACGACCATCTATTGTTTCTCATCGATCGTACTTCTTGGACATATGTTTTTTTTGAAAAAAATGAGCCTGTAGGATCTTTAATTGAGAAAGTTAAAATATTACATAGGTCAGAATAAAGGAATTTTACATTTATCCCTTGTAAGAAGAGGATCCATTTCATTGGGAATATAGTTGTTGTGTATGTTACCTTCTTCCAACACCCTTTTGTTTTAATGTCCATGTGCAATGTGATTCGCCTCCCAGAAAGTGTGTGTGATAAAGTAGTTCAGAGAGGAGATCTTGTCAATACAATTTATCCACTTACCTCCCAGTTCCATGATCGCCTTGTTTGACCCATCCTTATTTCATGAACCACTGTGGCCGAGTCACATTCAAACCAAATGTTTTTCCTATGTCGTTGGAAAGTGATGTCCACCGCACGTATGGGTGCCGTAATTTCAGCTTCTAATAATGTAGCATGCCAAAAAGGACAATAAATACTCGTCACAACCTCCCCATAATGATCCCTAATAATTACCATGAAACATGAGGGTCCCGAGTTTCTTTTGGATGCCCCATCTGTGTTATATTTTAACTATCCAATGAAGGGAGCTCTCCAAATCACCTCCATCATACAGCTTGGCTTGCGATAGTAACCTGCAACCTATAAGTGCCTGAGAATCATAAACTCTCAGGCCGAGGTATTAAAATTCTCATTAATTAGTGAATTGTCATATTGGATGGCCACAAAAATACTGCTATAAGAGAAGGATACCAATACAGATAATTGGCAGTGCCCCGTTATTAACCCCCAAATATATTTCAATCCAGTTTGGTATTATAGTTAAAATTCCCTCTCTAAAAATAAAATGGATATATAAAAACTTTATGATTTCCTAGAAACTTCATCATAGTGATAGGAAATTTATTTTATTATATAAATTATTTCTAAGCCATCCTATGTAGAAGGATATCATCATCTTAAGGGAGATGATGGGGATAAAACAAACCCTTTCCCACTTAGATACATTTATAGAGAAAAATGTTAAAACATTCATTAATGAATATACTCATTAAGTATTCCATCATTGAAAAAAAGGAGACCTTAGTGGTGATCATCATGTCTATTACCCCAAAATAAATGTAATAAGACATTTTCTGTCTAGTTAACATGAATTGTAATCCATGCCAAACAAAGAATGGTGCTGGTGAGTCTGATGAAAATACTAGTTAAGCCATAGTTTTCTAAGAATGAAGGGAAAAATCAGAATTTAGGAGTATCAAAAGCATTAGATATTTCAATTTAGATACCAAGTCCCCAACCTCTGCCATTATTTCTGTAATATGGATGCATTCTGAATCATTAAAAATAGACCTTTGTACTAGGTTCTCCCCCCACTACAATCCTATTTATCTCTTATGATATCATTATTTTCCAAAATAATTCAAATTAGATATATGTCACACTATTCTAATAATTAAAACCATACATATGTGTTCCATGTGATCAAAAATAATTTATCATATCAAAACTCATTAAAATAAATGAATTCCATAAATGTATAACCCATTATATTTTAATAGGTTTTATACACACCAAGTCACCATAAACATACACCATCCATAAAATGAATATAGATGCTATCCTTGGATCAGATCCCATGTAAATATTAAGAAGCATTGTTTTTTATTATATATATAAGATGACTATAAATTATTTTGTGGAATAATTCATTAAAATAATAACATTTCCATTTTGAAATAATGTTTTTAAACAGTGCTATTAAAAAAGTAAAATTTATAATGAAAATAACCATTTAATAATTTTAAAAATATATTCAAATAATTTAGGATTTATTATGGTGTGAAAATATGATAATTCCATATAAGTTAAAAATCGTTCCTTCAATATTATTTTCAGAAAGGTTACAAAATAACTCATTTAGAAAATCATAAAAATATTCCATTAAAACTATTTTCTAGAAATAATAACATAGGTAAAAATAAAATTAATATTTTAAACAAAAATAATAAAAACTGTATTGAAATATTTTTTATAAAACATTGTCATAGATGATAATTATTACCTTTGAGGATACATAAACAAAAACAATCTTGAAAAATGACGATATTGTGAAATAAGCACTTTACATTTTTTATGACTTCTCACTCATAATACCCATGAAATAATAAACACTATATATTAATATAAATACCAATAACATTCATTATAATAATCATACAGTAATATTCATGTGTATTATATACACCAATAAAAATAAACAATTGGTAAATATATATTGTGTCCCATGAAAATTAAAGATATAAAATAATCCCATACCTTCAGAATACCCTTTCAATGATAACATTAAGACCTCCTATAAAATAAATATGTATTTTTTATGTATTTAGTACATAACCACATATCTATAATAACATTTTTTATTTATTTATGACATCTTATCACCCATTTATTGATAATTTTTAATTAAAATCATTGTTATGGGTGATAATTACACCATTTTACCAACTTGTTTCGGCTTGGTTTTTTATGTCCTTTGATTATATTAATATCATTTCATGAATGGTTGTAATTTTATATCCATAATTTATAATAATTATATAAATATTTATAATAATTAATAAAAATTATAGATGGAATAATGAATTACTCTATTCATAGAGACAATAGGTTGTACATTAGAATGATTATATTTTTAAATTTTTCAATTGATGGAATGTAAAAAAGGCAAATTATAATTACCTTTATAGAATTATTATTTTATCATATATATCATGTATATTCATCACATTCATCATTGTCACCATCCATGTGACAAATAAATGATAAAAATAATCACATCTCATCATTCATATGATAGTTTGTACGTACACATTAGCGATGTTATAAGTTCACAATACAAATGCGGGATAAGAAGATACATATCATATTATCACTATAGAAGTATTATAATGTTATATATATCATATGTAAATATTAAACCAATCATAATTTCAATTTATAAAATTTTGTGATGATAAATTAATTGTTTCTCTATGGTAAGACGGTAGGTCCTACAAATGCATGTGAAATAATTTCACTTCTTATTTAATGAGAGGGATGAAATATAATGGTGATTTGAAAATAATAATAAAATTTATTCATATTTATTATACAAAATATAATTGTTTAGAAGAACACATTTATTTATATTATTTAAAGAATAGAAGGCAGTGAAAGGGATAGGTCAGACCAATTACATCTTCATTGAATGGAATCATCTAGATCTCCTCAAATGGGATATAGGGATTATCTTTTGAAAATAAAAAAACATCAAGAATTTGTTAATGGGAGTGTAGAAAAGAATTCTTAAGGTTATGGTCAAACTATAAGCTTGAACGTGATGTAATTAATTAGAGGAGGAAGTGTTATTTCATAGTTGTAGTGGGCTGTACTTATATAATTTCTATAAAACTATTATTTTATTGGGATATTCTAGATCCATAAGCTTTGAAATAACCTATAAATGAACATTATACAAAATTAAATTCCATATTCTATCTAATTTGTTTTTATTTTATATCTTTATGATTTCTAAATAATTTAAAAAAATATTAATCACTTAAAATATCAATATTTCAATTTTGATACAATTGAATACTTTGAATCCAATAACATTATCCAAATTTGTAAAATTATTAATATATTTTTTATAGTACCATTCACATATCAGATTACTATATAATATTCTAGAATAACCTAAAATATTTATAATTAATTTACATTTAATATTTTTAATATCAGTTAGTGTTTGTTTCTCTTAATAAAAGTAGTACTGCATCACCCTTGTGTAAATATTTAAGGATAAAATTTAAAAAATATCAATCAATATTAAATTTACATCACGAGTATAATTTCATTAAGAAATAAATTACATTAAATACTTGTTCATTACTATTTTTTCCTTTTAAAAAGAAAAAAAATGATATTAAAAATGAGAGAGTTTTATTTGGACAACCTAATTTGTTCAAATAATATATAATTATTTTACATGGAAAATATAATGATTAAATAACTAAATTTTAATTATTATTTTTTTAGGTTCTATCATTAATCATCCAAAAAAATATGATGAATAATTATTGTCTTATCACTTAAATTTATCCAATATTAACCTATTTTAACCATATAGAGGTGATAATATTTTCCTTGGTTAGTCCACATATTGATCGAAAAATAGGCATAATTAAACAATTGGAAAATTTTAATTAAATATATATATTTAATTTTTTTTAATTAAATACTTATAAATTTAATAAATTAATGTAATTTATCTGTGAAAAATGCCACAAAACTGCATTTTAGAAGAACAAAATTTTTTGAAATAAAATTTTATTTATTTTTATACAATGTATATAAAAATAATTTTTTATTGTTTAAAAAACATTTTCATGTATATAATATATACATTTTAATAAAAACAATTCACCAATAGGGATTAATATATTGATATAAAACACTTTTTTCACATTAAACTATTTTCATTAATAAAAGTATCACATTTCTTTTGGAATAATGTTTCAAAATTCATATGCTGAATTTTGTTTGATAAATGTATTCACCATATATTTTAGATTATTTACATAATAATATTCGTTCTTTACAATCTGATATCTTGTAGTAATATATTAATAATGTTACATGGTTCACTTAATCCAATAATTGGGAGAAAAGAAATTTATTGTTTAAATCAAATTATTTAAATAGAAATGTTACATGAAAATAATGATGTGTTACATTCTATGCACATTAAAATTAATTTTACCGGTGAAATTAATCACTCAAAATGTGTCACTGGAATAAAAATAGATTACGATTCCTATTGAATCTCACATCCTCATGTTCCCAAATAATATTTTCAAATTATTAGGTTCCCCAAAAAATGTTTATAGGGTGACTGCCCTTGATTCATAGGAAATTTTCTCAATGATCCAAAATATCTAGAGGTTATTATTCATAAGAAATATATTTCCCCAGCATTGCAACCTCTATGTTTTCTACTTGTGATAGATGTGGTATGTACGTCCTTGAAAGAGATACATTAAAAACATCAGGAAATGGATACATATTCATTAGAATCTCTACTCTATATGCTATTATTCTCTTAAGATAAAAAATTTCAAAATGTCAGATATAGCTTGGGATCATACAATACTTATTTCCAAATATCATCACTCTATTCGAGTGATATCTTTTTAAGTATTTATTATCATCTAGTTAAAAAAATGTATCTTTCTAAATATTGTCAGTAAAACTTTTTTTAATCTCTGAGCTTCTCTTATGTGTTATTGAATGAATGTATCATTATCTATCATCTCTTAAACAGGATCTAGTACTAATATATTTCAATCCATAAATTCATTTTTATTTTTATAGTGAAAGATATTGTTTTGATAAATTTAAACAAATAACAGTTTTTAATATCAAAAACCATTCAAATCAATAGATAATTATATCAACAAATATTTTAGAGTATTAATGGTCATCTTAGACTAACTATAATTATGATAATCATATGTAGTGAAGAAACAAAACTTTATATCTAGTGCTCGCTGAAGACCTCACATGAATATCAAGGCAAACCACATATCCCAATTAGATATAATATTAAGTCATACTCCATGTAATATTATAATTTCTAAAACAAACAATTTTATAATATAATCAAGATATATATTTTTTATGATTTTAATTAAGAATCATGTCTTTTTATAGTGATCAATTATTACCCATATAGCATTATGTTCATTAAATGTTTTGGAAGTCCGATGAAAACAATAAATGGTGATTTTTTCCAAAATTCATTCATGCCTGTTCAATGGTTGTAACATACTCTCATAATTATACCTCATAGACTTAAATTGATGAAAAACCAACCATCGACATATATACTCTACAATCTATCTACTAACTACATCCCACTATAAATACTCTTTCATTTCTCTATATATTTGTGTACATCCATGATGACTAAATAATGGTGTATTGTGAACCACATCAAAAAGAACCTCCTTTAAATATGTTATGGGTGGGGAAAAATGGTTAATGATCTTAAATTTTCAATCATAACCAAGGTGAATGTAGGAACATTTATCACATTCTTTTTTAGTTCCACAACTTCATTCAATTCCACATTAATCATCAATTTGACAGATATTTTACCATTAATTCGGGACATAAAATGTTTCTCCCCATATATTAATATTTCTATGATCAATATATTTTAAATCCATAAATATTAGATCTTTTGTTATCATCATTACAGATAATACAATATGATCCTATCAAATTAAAGCATCTTCCTCCTTTTTTTCTTTCCTAGGGTGGTAATTTATTGAGTAATCACATTCATTATACTACTCAAGCCATATTCTTTGACACCTGTATATCTATTTTTGATTAAATATATACATTAAGTCTTTTTTATCAGAATTTATGTCAAACATTTTCCACGGAGATAATTACTCCATATTATTAAGGAAATCATTACTAAAGTTACCCCGAATCATTATATGGATACCTTTTAAAATTGAAAATCAAATTGAATGAGGCATAAGATATCACCATATCAAATTTTATTAAACCTAAACCTAGTCCCTTTATTGAGGTATAAATATTGATCACCAAATATTATCCACTATTGGGTTTTGTGAGAATAGGTACACAAACCAACATTCATACTGTGATCCATGAAATTCTATTCACTTTCCACCATCTATATAAAGAAAACACCATTCAGAGTCAACATGGTTAATGGATTATAAAATCATGATAATAACTTTCCAATTTTTTATTAATATCCATACAAAACAAGAAAATTTTTGATTTCAGTAATAATGGTTTATCTAGGCCATTTATAAATTATTTCATCCTCTTATTCGTTTACTAATATACCCCCACTACAAATTATATGACCCATAAATTAAATTTTTTATTAAAAATATTAATCTTTTTAAATTTCATTTAAACATTATCCTCCTTCAAGGTCTTAAACACACTTATCAGATTATATTAATACTCTATATTGTGTATTGAATACAAAATAATATAATCTTTAAAGACTACAAAAAATAATCAAAATAGTCTCTAATGACACTATTCATTATATCCATGATGATATATCGTGAATTAGGATGATGAAAAGGTATCAATATAAATTCATAGTGTCCATACCTTATACATAATGAAATCTTGGGAATATCCTTCTTATGTACCCTCAATTTAGGATATTCAAAATAAAGATCAATATTTTAGAAATAATTATCTATGTATCTTGTTAAATAATTCATTAATATGAAGGATTAGATACTTTTTCTTAATTGAAATTTTGTTAGTCACAATATATTAAATGAAAATACATATTTACCCATGTTTCTTTTTAACAAATAGAAAAGGTGAACCTAAAGGTGATACGTTGTGGAACATGATTCATTTTTTGATGATCTTCTAGAATTTCTTATTCAATTCATACCACCAAATTAGGAACATTCTATAAATATTCAATAATATTGATATAAAACGTGTTATGGATTCTATTTGGAACACAACATCATGATTTGGTGGAAGACCAGAGAATTATTCGAAAAATACATCATCAAACTCTTGTACAAAATCTATTTCTTTACTTTTGAGTTTCTACCCAACTATCTTTGATAGATAACCATTATTTTATGGAATTCAAACCCACGTTTTGAATGAAATTTCCATTGGAAGTTAATATTTGTCATTGCTTGAATAATTGATTATTGGTTTATTAATAATATTAAATATTACATCCCTTCTTCATAAATTAATAGGGGATCCATATATGGAAATTTAAACCATGCAAAAAACACATCAAATTAAACTAATGGACGAATAACAAGATTTTCATGAAGCACATTACCAGAAACCTAAATCGGGGAAGAACTATAAAAATTATATGTGACAATTGTGCCATTAGGAGATTCCACATCATACACAACATCTAATTATCTAGTATATATGGTGAAACAATTAAAAAAACATACAAAATAATATAGTGGGGTGATATATAATAAAATAAGACAATATATATTATTGATTTTTTGATAACTATATCTTTCACCACATCATTCTCATAATCTACTTCAATAGTCGTCATTGCATTGGACTTAATTTTTTCATTGGGATTAATACGATATTAACGATGACCATCAATAACCTTTTGATTCACTCTTTTAATGGAATAATTTCAGTACTACTTGTATTTCATTCATTACATCATTATGGGTGAATTATGTGTACATTACCTCTATTTTCACCACTAGAAAAATTATTTCCATCATTTCAGCCTTTTATTTTATGATGAAATACCTTTCTATACATGAATCATTTTTGAGTACCCCAAATTCAATTTCCCTCATGATTCCTTCAACAATCCTATCATAATGGAAATATCATAATATTTTCTCTCAAAATTTTAGAATTTAATTTCATTTCCATATTTAATTTCTTCTCACAGTCATGATATTTTTGGGTAACTAAAATATCCAAAACAACTAAATATCACATTAAACAATTTATTTATAATTACTGAAGAATATTTTAAATAATTCCTTTAATATACTTGGGTTTAGTCTACAAAATAATCATTACGTTTAAATTTCAATGATGATCAATAAACAATATGAATAACTTGAAATATATTTTAAATTTTTCTCTTAGGTACCAATATATTTTCATTAGTTCATTTTTATCAATAAATTAATTCTCTCTGTTGGTTTATATAATATGAGGGAATTTATTACTGATGAATAAACCATTAAACCAACTCCATTACATGGATTAAATATTCATTTTCATGCCTCATATTCTTGATATGTTTCTACTATTTATCTTGTTATCATTCCAGATGATAAATATTTTGGACTTAATATTCATGCCTTTAGCATTGAAGAATAAATTTTTTTTCCAAATTCTGTTGATAAAATTCTCATTAGATACTTCTTTAGAAGATCTACTAATATAGGGTGGATTATTCATTAATAATTATATAATGGTATATTGTTTCCTATTTTTATCATTAGGTAACTCGTATTAATTCATGGCCTAAGAATATTTTGTGATCATAGAATTAATATTCTATATTCCAGCTCCATTAACAATTATTTTTTCTTGAGTTCAATCATAGTTTGTCCATCATATTTACTATTAACATAATAAATTTTGGTTCAATCCATTGACTACATCAAAAAACCATATTCTGATAAAAATTTATCACATCGAAAAATCACATAATCATGAAAAATAATTTGTAGGATTTCTATATTAAACAACATTCTTCAATGGAATCGTGGGGATTAACCTAGATCATTCATTATTCTTATCAAAAAATTATAATTATATCTTATAAATTGAATTAACATAATTATTTCATCATCCTAGATTGGAAAGGTAAACTTAATCCATTCATCGATATTATCCATAACAGCCTAGAACCCACAGTCCTGGATCTGGTGCTAAAATCATAATCTATAAATTTCTTATATTTGATGATGGTAGTTATAATCCATTATTTTACATATATAAATTACAAAATAAAAGTGGAATAAATTGGATTACATACATTATCAAATACATTTTATGTCTAAATTGACAATTTATCCAACATATCACATCTTTTCTTATTAGAATTATTTCATTATAACAATCAATATTAAATACATTAAATATTTAATTCATTTAACCTCATTCATTATAATCAGGGTAATGGAGAAGTAATAATGGTGAAATCAAACTCTCAGCTAGGGTTAGCATAAGCATTAGTAATTGAATGTTATCAATAAGAATAAGATGTAAATAATAGTATAAAAACACAATCAGAGTGCTTAGGTGAATAGAAAAATAATGAATACCCATAAATATCTAGATTTCAAAAATGGAAACATATAAATGAGAGGATTCATGAAAATATATAATCATGAGCCAAATGATATCATTCTTGACCGTTAATGGCATTTTAATCCCAAATAAAAAATTAATAATGACATTATAGTGTCTAGAAACATTTTTCATCATAACTCATATTAAATCCATGTTAGACGTAACTATAGCCTAGTGTAACCAATATTTTAAAACCATTGGTATTTCTATCTTTCTTGACCCTAATGATACATAACATTACCTAATGCATTTGATATTTTTTTGGTGTACCCAGTATATAATCTATAATAGGATAACCTAGTGCTTTATGGGCCTCCCCATATTATAAGCTATAATGGGATCACCTGGTGGTGTCTGGTATGCCCCATCATATTTTTAGTAACTGGATCTTCTAACACTATCTGGGGCACCCCATCATGAATGTATTTTCCACAAACCAAATAATGAATAATTTTCAATTATAATTCATTTAATAATAAAATTATTTATATCTTTAATACCATGATCAACCCAAGGAAAATAAATTTATTTCATTACAATATCATTCAAGCATAATTAACCAGTGGAATAGAACTGGGTTTCATTACAATATCATTAAAAATTATTAAACCATAAAGGGAAACATTGATAAGTGTATCTATAAAAAATATCTCTTATAAAGGATAATTTACAATATGGTTTATTTATGGTGATGAATTGAAATACAATTAAAGTTTCATTATAATATGTTTATAAAAATATCAATTTCATTTTGAAAATAACTTTTGATGACATAAGACATTTTAAAAATATTCTTATTCAAAGGAAATTTTTAAAAAGTAATAGTTTATGAATATTAAGAAAACATTTCCATTAAAAAAACCTTTTAAACCTGAAAGTGTTTCATTAAATAAATGATGATCATTTCGACGAGTAATTCCAAACATAATTTAAAGAAAATTATTTCTTCATGGTAAATAGGATAAAAAGTTCATTTATTAAAAAAATACATGAATGTTACTTATAAAATATTTCAAAAATTACTGTAATTGGTAAATATTTTTATAATAAATAATTGTTTAAAAAATAAATTATTTTTTGAAAAAAATCAAAAAAATGTTTTTGCAAAAAAACTTATTTCTGACAAAAGTGAGAAATAATTTCAAATTTTCATAAAATAATTTTATTTAAAATTTGATTAAAAATGTGTTTAAAATATTAATATTACTTCTAAATATCATAAATAAATATAGAAGATAAAAAATCTTTAGTTTATTGAGTTATGTTTCTGGGTATCTCATTTTTGGAAGCATAATCCTAAACAATCCTCATAAAAAATGAGACTTCAATGAACAACTCTTACCACTTTTATAAATTTGAATAATAATCCATATGAAAGAATAATAAAGAAATGAAAAAAATTATATCAGGAAAATAATTATATTAAATATATAACATGTATATTGGTTATTATATAAACCTCACAATAGAAATTGAGTGTGTAACATAGCATACGACTCAAAGATGTTGAAATGTAACATAAACACATTATCTATTTGGTAATAATGTAACCATAACTTCAATTAAATATATATCCGAAAATGGATATTTAAATTCCCATTAATTAATATATAATACTAAAAATATAAATTCATGGATATTATATACACATAAAAATAAAATAAGTGGTATATATGACAAATAATTCACTAAAATAAAACTGAGATGAGAACACCCATATGATGTGTAAGAATTTTCACATGTGTATTAATATTAATATATAATAAACATATGATAATTATTCACTATATATAGAACCTTTTTCATGTTTATAATTAATTTTCATTGACTTATTAATATGTTATACGAAATTACATAATTGATAATATTTATGTCATATGTTTTGACCATATACAACCTCTATGTCAACAACAAATTAGAAAGATTGAATATTGTAAAAATAAAATTATATAAACATATACAAAATGATAATAATGAAATATATTTTATTTTTATTAATAAATTATAATTTTGAAACCCGTCATGATATATGGTTTTAAATAATTAAGAAATGTTATAAGTGTGGAGATGATAGGTTATATGTACGCTTGGTTAATGTTTTCATTTTTCAATGACCATTATTGTAATAAATTGTAACACCCCGAGATTTTATGAAAAATATTATTTTTAATTTCATTAATGTCTTGTGTTGCACGCTACACCAAAAGGAGCTTGCACAACACGCATCCTTGACTTGCCTTGCATTACACGCAATCACAACCTTCCTCGATAGCTTGTGTCGTACGCAATACCGAGTTTCACTAAACAACGATATGCTATTAAAATATTATTAAAACTAGCCGTTATGAATAGTAATAACCACTTTTTGAAATTTTATAAATTTTATTTTTCAAAATGGACTTCATTTTTGGATTCGGAATACCGAAATTAGCCTAGGGTGAAATTTTGGTATTTTTATGAAAACTTTCAATTTTTGATGAATAGTGAAACCACTAAGTGGTTGGTTAAAAACTGAATTTTGCTTAAAACTTAATTTTACCGCTTCTGTGAATGGAATTTCGAAAATCCGACAGACACGGTTGATATCAGTAAGTAAAATGTGGTTCAATGAGATAAAAATAATTTTTTGGTGAATAGTAACTTTTTACTTTTTTTTACCGCGGTTAATAGTAAATAGGGTAACTAAGGGTAAAAATGATATTACTATTACCCTAACACGTGTCCTAATTCTATTGGATAAGTTTAATTCGACCAAAAACAAACTTAGGAATAAAATATGACCATTTAGGCCCACTTGGGTTAGGTTAGGACATTTATTATTAATTTATTTAAAGAAGGGTTAAAATAGTTAATATCAAAGTTTAATAAGTAAATCTTTTTTAATATGGGGTTATACATAAGATAAATTCGACTATAAATATTCATTAGAAAGCTAAAAAGATTTCCTACATAATTATATTTTATTTATAATTTTTAGACTTTAAATAAATTAATTTATTTATGACACAACGATGATGCAGCAATTACACTTTTAAGGAAATATTAACATAATTGATGTTATAAATGCTCAAATGAATTAAATTTGAGACTTTTTATGAATTCCACTAATTTTCTAGGTTACTATGATATATTAGTGTTGATTTAATCAACTTGGTTCGAACATATAATTCTGTTATGACTTTCACAAAAATCATATATCAAATAGTTTCAAAATTGACACAAAATAGTTTTTAAATCAATAATTATATTATTAATTGTTATTTTATTCCTAAAAATATAAGGTTCGGCCAAATGACTTAGATAAGGATATATATATTAATAATAAACAATTTCGGGTTCGTTTGGCATGTTATAGTAAGTGTATTAACCATATATTGAAAAAAAAACAAAAAGGCGCGGTAAAAGTTAAATTATTTAACTTAGAGTTAAATCTAATTGATAAGGTTAAAATAATTCCCTAAACTTGTCTAAATCCTATTGGTTGATAGGATTTCGACCCACCCTCACTTTAACTTCGAAATAAGACCCTTTGGAACCATTATAAACCAATTTTGACATTAATTTAAAATAATATTTTGAGGTATTCCTAAGGTGCCCCTCTCCTCCCTTATAAACGGACACCTCCTCCCCCTCCTCCTGACACCAATTTGAGCACTAAAGCTCGACCAACCCCTGCCAATATCTCTTCTCCACTTCCCTAGAAACATCCTAGATGTTCTGGTCTTCCTCAAAGACCAATTTTAGTGCCCTAATAGGAGGTCTCAAAGAGGCGCTTCAAAGAAGAGGAGGTTCAGACACATGCGAAGCAAATCGGACCTAAGGTAAGGGAAATATCACAATCTCATTTTTATCCGAGATTGTTTATTCGTAAGTATTTACTGGGGTGTATTTTATCATCCACATACATGTTTCATAAATATATAATATTATTTCCATCCACCTACAATTGTTTAAATCCATTTTTACCCTTCGGTGAGTTTTTAGTAAAAGAAATGACAGGAATATTTTGCCGTTTTTCGTACGAGGTACTTTTTGACTTTTTCGACAAAAGTACGAAGAATGTTTTTTTTAACTTATACGGCACGAATGGATTTTTATGGTTTTATAAAGATTTTTTTTCATGAAGCTTCCTCCAAAAGATTTCATGACTATTTTCAATAAAATCTCTTTCTTTTAAAATTGCATGACGTTTTGTGAAAAGAAATTTATTTTGAAGAATAAAGGATATTTTCCTCAAGAATTCATTTCAAGTGTTTTATCAAAATTATTTTCCATCTAAGATAACACAGGGTTCTGTTTTTATCCCTATTATTACATTGATTTGATTATGTTGTGATGGAATTATTTTTATGAATTCCTTTATCTTATATGAATTGTTTTATGAAGTCATGTTGTTTAAGAATCCCATTTTTATTACATGGGTTATGCGATAATGTATGATATATGATTATGTGGCACACATAAGAAAGGATTCATTATGAGATGGGTGGGACCTATATCTCCCTCCAATGCATTGGGTAAAGATTTTATATCTCATGAGATAGACAGGGCTGGAACGGTAGGTTATACTGGTTCAGTGAAACAGGACTGAAACGAGGGTTACTCGATTCAGAAAGGGACTTTGTCCACTATGATAGTCTTGGCAATGAGTCTTGACTAACAAGAAATTATTCTCTATGATAATGTGTGAATGCCACAAAGTTTCATGTTTTAAGTTATGATTATTGTGATTACATTTCACTTCCATGATTTATCCCATGATTATGAAATTATGCTCTCTTTTGCAGGTTATGATTTCCAAAATGTTATGTTCTTATGAATATGATGTGATTGATATTTATTTTGTTTACCCTTATTGAGCATTTGAGCTCACCCTTTTATGTTTTATTTTCCCCAGGATATAAAGAAAGGTTTTAGGTAAAAAAAAAGAGGAAGATATTTATGGGAGATATTGAAGATCTTTCACCACGATTAGAAGATTACATTCCGAGTTTCCAAAGACACTAAACTATTACGATCCTTGTGTGTGTGTTTTTGTTATGTACTATGTATTCCGCAAAAGTAATGTAATGTCCATGTACGTCAAGATACGGGTCTCTACAGTTGGTATCAGAGGAAAGGTTTAGTCAACCTTTGGAAACTAGGATGCGAGAACTTTAGTGAGATCCCTAGAGATATTTTTAAGGTATGTCTAGGGATGTCTCTAAGGATAAGTATACATAGAGGTTATAGTCCTAGAATTGCGATAACGATATTAGAATTTAACCTAAGAAGTTAGATATTGAGGATACTCCCCCTTTATTATGTTGTTTTCCCTAGCATGACTTTTGCCTCTCACACTATTCTTTTTGGGTTTTAGACGATGGTTGGAACCCGAAGGAACCGTGTTGATCAATGCAATGGAAAATGCAATAATTGCCCTCCTGAACAAACAAATGTTACGGGAGATGGAGTTAAAAATCTTATTGCTAGACATACACAAGCTATGAATCATTCTGGACTTCCAAATGAGCAAAGAAGGGAACAATATTCTATTGAGTCCTTCATGAGGAAACGTCCACCTTCTTTCAGTGGGACTTCTGATCCACTTGTTGCTGAACAATGGATCAGTGCCACTGAAAAGATATTTTCAGTTCTTCACTATTCTGAACATGATAAAGTCATCTTAGCAGTATATCGTTTGGAAGGTGAAGCTGATCAATGGTGGAATCTTATCAAGAATACGAGGCCAAGAGATGAAATTGAGTCCATGGAATGGGACAAGTTTAAGAACTTGTTTTTCAGTAAATACTTCCCTTGTATTCTTCGAACAAAGATGGAAAAGTAGTTTCTTGAGATGAAGCAGAAGGATGATGAATCTGTTGGTATATACGAAGCGAATTTTACAAGACTTGCAAGGTATGCATCTGACATTATCATCCAACCTGAAAGTAAAGTTGATCGATTTTTCAGTGTATTAAAACCAAGTCTTCGAAGGGCATTGGCTATAAGAGACTTCAGTAGCTATGAAGAAATTGTGTGTTGTGCTATCAAGGTAGAAATGGAAGTTGGTGTTACATATCCATCTCAGGGTTTTGACAAAAATGAAAGATGGAGTTCAAGGAGAAATCTCAGAATAATGGTGAAAAGAAGATGAATGTTTCCTTATGCACAAAATGTGGAAAGAAGCATGGTGGAGATTGTCTTAAAGGGACTAGAAAATGTTTTAAGTGTGGAAAAGAAGGTCATCGAGCAGCTGAGTGTCGAAGTAATGGAAAAATGGTTTCTAATGATGTGAATAAATCAATCACTGCAGAGAACGCACCACCAACACTTCAATGATTCAAGTGCAAGGAAATGGGGAATTATGCTAATAAATTCCCTAATCCAAGGGTTAGTGATGATCAACATGAGAAACCATTGAAGGCAAAGGACAAAGGGAAGTCACATGCGATCACTATTGGCAATGTTGAATATGACAACTATGTGGTGGAATGATTAAGTGTTTATGTAATGGGATTTCGAAATAATGTTGTATCATTGAGTATTGCAATATTTATTGATGTGGTATTCAAAGTGATTGATATATTTTGGAAATAAGATGATATGCGCATAATGAAGGGAAAACGAGAAAATAAAATGTTTAATAGTATTCATGAGCTCATGATTAATATAAGGACTAAGTGATATCATGGTTTGAGTATATACAATTTTGAGGATTTTGGTATGTGGAAGGTGTTAACTTTTAACTACATTCAAGTTTTCACTATGGTTCAATGGGTATTCAAGAGAATACATGATTAAGGCCTTTGAATGTTTGGAATGTGACCAACAAGACATATATATGGGGATTAATGATAGTATTAAATCTCTGGTAATCATTTTCACTATATTATGAGAGTGGACTGCAGTATAATGGATAAGCCTAAAGATTAGAATGGATTATGTTGGACATAAGTTAGTATTGTTTAAGGATAGAAGTTTTTTCGATATTATTGATGGGATGTTATAGTAATATAGTTATAGAAAAAGGACAACCTGCAGGACGGGTGACAGCCCATCGCGTCGGACAAGGCTGTGGGAATCGAACCCACAACCGAAGTGCGACTTGCCTTTATCGCCTACCACTGGCCTACAGGAAGTCCCTATTTAGTAGAAACTAGTTTTATTATATTAAGAAGTATGATATATGAAGTATGAGTCCATTTTAGGAACCATATATGATTAATCTCTCTATAGACTGACTTATGCATATAATTTTTGCTAACCTTTTGTTTGAGACAGATGGAATGACCCGTCGTTCTATCACATAATCTGCTAACACTTTACGAATAACAAATTCAACTTCATTTATTTAAGAGATGAAGTGGAAATTGTTCAAGGCACTAACAACAGTGAGATTGTACCAAAATAAAGTAAGTATTTATTCTAATTCAAATTATCAACATTAGGTAAATGATCTTGAAAACCAAAAATGTTGTCCTAGTTAACTTATACCTGATGAATCAGATGGTACCTTATATCATCACAAATCAATGGATTTGTGATTACTGGCTTTTCCATAGCCATGTTCTCTACCACTCTCCATCAGAACATGATGGTTAGATTTCTCTTCCATGTCCATATTTTCACCTATGTGAAAACCCATTGATCTGTTTATTTGGGTAACCGTTACGTTTCATACTTCTGTTTTTAAATATTGGTTTTGGTATTCCTTTTTACGATGTGGCTTTCGATTAAAGAAACTTTTGAATAGTAAACCATTTATAACCCCGATGAATTTCGAGGGCGAAATTCATTTTAAGGGGGGTAGAATGTAACACCCCGAGATTTTATGAAAAATATTATTTTTAATTTCATTAATGTCTTGTGTTGCACGCTACACAAAAAGGAGCTTTCACAACATGCATCCTTGACTTGCCTTACATTAAACTCAATCGCGACCTTCCTCGATAGCTTGTGTCGTACGCAATACCGAGTTTCACTAAACAACGATATGCTATTAAAATATTATTAAAACTAGCCGTTATGAATAGTAATAACCACTTTTTGAAATTTAATAAATTTTATTTTTCAAAATGGACTTCATTTTTGGATTCGGAATACCGAAATTAGCCTAGGGTGAAATTTTGGTATTTTTCTGAAAACTTTCAATTTTTGATGAATAGTGAAACCACTAAGTGGTAGGTTAAAAACTGAATTTTTCATAAAAGTTAATTTTACCGCTTCTGTGAATGGAATTTCGAAAATCCAACAGACACGGTTGATATCAGTAAGTAAAATGTTGTTCAATGAGATAAAAATAATTTTTTGGTGAATAGTAACTTTTTACTTTTTTTTTACCGCGGTTAATAGTAAATAGGGTAACTAAGGGTAAAAATGATATTACTATTACCCTAACACGTGTCCTAATTCTATTGGATAAGTTTAATTCGACCAAAAACAAACTTAGAAATAAAATATGACCATTTAGGCCCACTTGGGTTAGATTAGGACATTTATTATTAATTTATTTAAAGAAGGGTTAAAATAGTTAAAATCAAAGTTTAATAAGTAAATCATTTTTAATATGGGGTTATACATAAGATAAATTATACTATAAATATTCATTAGAAAGATAAAAATATTTCCTACATAATTATATTTTATTTATAATTTTTAGACTTTAAATAAATTAACTTATTTATGACACAACGATGATGCAGTAATTACCCTTATAAGGAAATATTAACATAATTGATGTTATAAATGCTCAAATGAATGTAATTTGAGACTTTTTATGAATTCCACTAATTTTCTAGGTTACTATGATATATTAGTGTTGATTTAATCAACTTGGTTCGAACATATAATTCTGTTATGACTTTCACAAAAATCATATATCAAATAGTGTCAAAATTGACACAAAATAGTTTTTAAATCAATAATTATATTATTAATTGTTATTTTATTCCTAAAAATCTAAGGTTCGGCCAAATGACTTAGATAAGGATATATATATTAATAATAAACAATTTGGGGTTCGTTTGGCATGTTATAGTAAGTGTATTAACCATATAGTGAAAGAAAACAAAAAGACACGGTAAAAGTTAAATTATTTAACTTAGAGTTAAATCTAATTGATAAGGTTAAAATAATACCCTAAACTTGTCTAAATCATATTTGTTGATAGGATTTCGACCCATCCCCACTTTAGCTTCGAAATAAGACCCTTTGGAACCATTATAAACCGATTTTGACATTAATATAAAATAATATTTTGAGGTATTCCTAAGGTGCCCCTCTCCTCCCTTATAAAAGGACACCTCCTCCCCATCCTCCTAACACCAATTTGAGCACTCAAGGTCGGCCAAACCCTGCCAAAATATCTTCTCCACTTCCCTATCAACATCCTAGAGGTTCTGGTCTTCCTCAAAGACCAATTTTAGTTCCCTAAGAGGAGGTATCAAAGAGGCGCTTCAAAGAAGAGGAGGTTCGGACACATACGAAGCAAATCAGACCTAAGGTAAGGGAAATATCACAATCTCATTTTTATCCGAGATTGTTTATTCGTAAGTATTTACTGGGGTGTATTTTATCATCCACATCCATGTTTCATAAATATATAATATTATTTCCATTCACCTACAATTGTTTAAATCCATTTTTACCCTTCGATGAGTTTTTAGTAAAAGAAATGAATGGAATCTTTTGCTGTTTTTCGTACGAGGTACTTTTTGACTTTTTCGACAGAAGTACAAAGAATATTTTTTAAACTTATACAGCATGAACGGATTTTTACGGTTTTATAAAGCTTTTTTTCATGAAGTTTCCTCCAAAAGATTTCATGACTATTTTCAATAAAATTTCTTTCTTTTAAAATTGCATGACGTTTTGTGAAAAGAAATTGATTTTGAAGAAGAAAGGATATTTTCCTCAAGAATTCATTTCAAGTGTTTTATCAAAATTATTTTCCATCTAAGATAACATAGGGTTCTGTTTTTATCCCTATTATTACATAGATTTGATTATGTTGTGATGGAATTATTTTTATGAATTCCTTTATCTTATATGAATTGTTTTATGATGTCATGTTGTTTAAGAATCCCATTTTTATTACATGGGTTATGCTATAATGTATGATTTATGATTATGTGGCACACATAAGAAAGGATTCATTATGATATGGGTGGGACCTATATCTCCCTCCAATGCATTGGGTAAAGATTTTATATCTCATGAGATAGAGAGGGCTGGAACGGTAGGTTATACCGGTTCAGTGAAACAGGACTGAAACAAGGGTTACTGGATTCAGAAAGGGACTTTGTCCACTAAGATAGTCTTGGCAATGAGTCTTGAATAACAAGAAATGATTCTCTATGATAATGTGTGAATGCCACAAAGTTTCATGTTTTATGTTATGATTATTGTGATTACATTTCACTTCCATGATTTATCCCATGATTATGAAATTATGCTCTCTTTTGCAGGTTATGATTTCCAAAATGTTATGTTCTTATGAATATGATGTGATTGATATTTCTTTTGTTTACCCTTACTGAGCATTTGAGCTCACCCTTTTATGTTTTATTTTCCCCAGGATATAAAGAATGGTTTTAGGTAAAAAAAAGAGGAAGATATTTATGGGAGATATTGAAGATCTTTCACCACGATTAGAAGATTACATTCCGAGTTTCCAAAGACACTAAACTATTACGATCCTTGTGTGTGTGTTTTTGTTATGTACTAAGTATTCCGCAAAAGTAATGTAATGTCCATGTACGTCAAGATACGGGTCTCTACATAAATAAAGTAATATTTTATATTTACATGATTATAATATTATCATAAATACCATATTTTTTAATTATATATAACATAGATATAATTATTGTGATGTGATGGTTAAAAAAGGAATCACATCGCTTCTAGGAGGTCGTAGTCCACACGTCCACAAATGACATTATCATTTTTCGGTGAGTGATTTTTTTTAAAAAAAATGACATATAATAAAGAAATAACGATAAATATAATGTGAATGTAATAATTATTTCATTTTCATAAATATATTTATGATATATAACCTTATTAAATTAAATATAACATGTTATAGCGAAAATAATCACATCACTTTGTGTGGTGTTAGTCTGATGTACACACAAGTGATGTTATTGTATCCATTGTGGATTGGATAATAAAATGGTTTATTTGATATAATTAATCTATATGTATAATTATATAATAAATATAAAATATAAACATTATATACTTCATTATAATCAATCATGATAGGAGGTAATGTCAAACAGAATGACATCATTTAGTGAGGTGGCAGTCCATCACACACACAAATGATGCTTTAATAAACCATTTGATGGAAGTGTGGGTGGTTTTAGGATATAATCATAAAATAAAAATATCTATTTATAATTAATATAATTTTTATATAATATCATATTAGTATAATAATAATTCATCTTGATAGAGAAATAAATAAATCACTAATGATCATTGATGAACACTACCTCCTCTTCTTGTAACTCCATTTAGTTTGCAGAAATGGCCTCCCATGGTTGTATTTCCACCCAAATAAATTATAATAAAAATATAAGATTTAACTTTAAAATTTCTTTGGGAATTTAATTTCGAAACCAAATAAGATTAAAATCATGAATAGGGGACGGGATGTCATGTCCTTCAACATGTGATGTGAGCAGTACACTTGTAGTGTTTTTTTAATAGTGAATTCCAAAAAAATTTATCCATGTCCACAGTACCCAATAATGCACCATTTTTGATATTATATGGTATATTGTTGAATTATTTCCATAAAATGTGTTTTTGATCACGTATCGTGGTTGTGATTCTCATTAATATTATATTTTATCTCTTGGTAAAACCATTTATACCATAATTATTGCAATTTATTTCAATTGGATTGTCAAACCATTATGGTAAAAAATTATGTTTTCCTTTTTATAAATTATAAATTTTTTATTTTAAAAAATATGTAATTTTTTTTTCTAAATTATATTCTTCAAATTCATAAAATATTATTTCAGAACAATCTCATTAATGTGGTGAGGCTGTGGGTTTTTGAGAAGTGTATTTATTTAGAAAAAGATGATAACATATTTACTCTTTGAATAGTAACAATAAATGTATGAAACCAAATTATTATTTATGAATATATATCATATACTTTTAATTTAATTCACTACACATTATTTAATATTTGAAATAATTAAAAATCAAAAAAATATTAATTTTAAATTTTTTTTAGAAATAACATTTTTTAATCTAATAAAACTGTTATTTTAAAAACCAACATAATAGTGATAAAAATTTATTAAATTTACTCAACATTACTAAATAATATTTAGGTTAAATTAAAACATCTTCAATATGTATTTATATTTCTAAATTAATTAATTTATTAAATATATAAGGTATTTTGTAAAATTATTTATCGTTATCTTTTCGTTGAAAAATATATATTCTCCAAAAGACATTAAATTTCATCCTAATATAAATTGATATTATAATTCGAAAAATTATCTTTATAATTTCATGTAAATTATCTAAAATTTTCTAAGAAATATTATAATATAACTTTCAAGAAAATCTATAAAAAAATTTTTTCTAAAAAACATATTTCTTGAATAGGAAAATTACATTACTCAAAATTGATGGATTATTTACTAAATATTTATCAGCAAATTATATTAAGAAATATTTATATATATATATAATTATATATTTCATAAATTTGTTGGTATTATTCATTTCTACCAATTTTAATGTCGATGTTAAAACAAAAATATATGTCTTTAGTAATTTATTATCGTTTGTTTCATGTTGAATATGCTATAGAACATAAAAAATGAGGTTTCATGTAACACAAGATAAACTGACTACATTATGTTATGAATTCATGACATAGTGTTCTATGTAATATAAGTTAATCTAAGTGTTTCATTTATTTACAATATTGAATATGATATTCTTCTTATAACAACTCGGGGGATTACATCCTCCCCCCATTAATACATTAATTCTTCACAATTTTTTCTTTCCCTTAGTAGTGAATATTTTTACATTTGAGAATCGCTTTCTTATAAAACTTCATTGTTAAAAGGGATAATAATAAATTCTATTAAATATATGTAAATCTAGTTAAAATTTATAATTGTAATAACACATAACTAGGATTGAAAATATTAGAACACAGGTAGGAGTAGATGGGAATCCTAAATAATTATAGAAAGTGATTGAGGTCACTGATCAAAAGTGAATAATCAAATGAATCTAAGGGACTGATAATAATAAATATAAGATGATTAAAAATACCATAGGGTCTTTAGAATTGATTTTTGGGTGATAATGTTTTTAGTATCTTTTACTTAGAGTTGTGGATTTCTTTTACCATAAAGACTAATATAATATGCAAATATATTTCTTGATAAGTAAAATTTTATCCATTACCAAATTTCAAGATATTATCACCTTTTTATAAAAAATGATATGTATTAAGGATGAATATATTTTATTCATTCTCGAAGCACTAAAAATAAACTATTAATGGATCATACCACCATAAAATGTAAAATAATTTACTCTGCCTACCATGTGAAATTTATAAAAACCAAAATGGCGTGCACATTGTAATGTATTTCTCAATATGATTAAAGCCCAATGTTATAAATTAATATTTATCATTTATTAGTAATACTTAATTTAGAGACCAAATAATTTGTAAAATTACATTCTTTAAAATTATTCAATCACTTTTTAACTACATTTATAACCAAATATTAAGAAATATTTTATCATCAATTTTTTCAGGATAAATCAACCATTGTTCTTAAAATAAAATCTTATATGATTCTGAAATAAACCATATATTTATATATAATAATTTCCAAACTAACCAGGACATCATGTATTTTAGTGTTAGGTGAAAAACCCCTACTTTTTTTGGTCATGGGTTAAATCCCCACCGTCTTGCTGAATAAGATGGGGTTTTACCCAACATATGGGTTTTCCCTTTTAAAAAAATGAAAATTAATCCATCCCTCTATAAAACCTCTTGTTGATCCTAGGGTTTATAAATACCTGAATGTAATAAAGCCTCATAAAAAATTTCATAAGTACCTTCTATGCCCGTAAAATGTGGTGTCTAAGACATTGAATATATGATCATCCTTAATCTCATAGATCTATGAACGAATCCATAATGATTGATATAAACTCATCTGAAAAAAATAATATTTAATGGTATATAAACTAAATTATAATACCAACTATGACAACCTAGAGCCCACACTCCAATATTTTGTGTTGAAATCATAAAAATTAAATTTCTATCTTTGGTGATAAAAATTTTGTCCCATATTTTTCCATCCAAACCATAATAAATAAAAATGAATTTATTGTTTCACATACATTCTTTAAGAACATTTAAATTTATAGTTTCAGACAATTAGGAAAATTATACCAAATAAACAATTCTCATGTCATCAGATTATAATTTATCCCACTTAACCCAGATTTTCATATTCACATCAAATCTTCATCATCATCCTTATGAAATCCATTCGAGAAATAATTTTTTCAACCTCATTCTTTATAACAATGAGAATAAAAAACATGAGGATATTAATCTCATGCTTGATGTAAGTGTAGAATTTATTATTAGTAATTTAATGTCCTCAATGGGCATAAGATGTGTATAGGGTATGATGACATAATTAGATTTAATGGGTGAATCCTAAACAAACTCATACCCATCAATACATATATCATCAAGCATGAATACACTTATAGAGAAACAATCATAAGAATCAATAATCATAATCCATAGGATATATGTATTCAACATTATAAACATTATAAATACATATAATCATAGAAAAATATGTGGGTATCTTGGAACATTTTTATTCATAACTCATGTCAAACACTTGTTAGAAATAAATAGAGCCCATTTTAATACGTATGTAAAACCCATAGGTAACTCCCACCTTCATGCCTCTCATAAAAAAGGTATATAACCCAATGTATTAAATCAATATATAGGACCACCTATAGTACAATATATAATCAAATGACATGGTGTTGTCTCATCCACCCATCATATAATCTATAACGGGCTCACCTGATGTTATATGGCATGCACCTTCATATAAGATGTAATCTCATCACCATGTTTTTTCAGGGGAGGCCCATTTTATAAGTAATTTCCTTGAAATAAAAGATGATCAATTTGAAAAAAGTTATTTCCTTTCACCATATGAAAAATCATTATTCCATTAATAACTTGATTAACCCATGTAAAGAAAACAATTTCCATGACTATTTTATTAAAACATAATGAACCCATTTAAGTGAAATGAGTTTAAAAACGACTCATTTGTTATAATATTATTAAATCAATAGAAAAAATGAGGATGATATCAATAAATAATATCCCATGTAGAGGAAATGTATCTATAAGTGTTGTAGATGTTGTTGAATGGAAATTCCATTAAAAGAACATTATAATAATTCTTGATTAATATAAATGTCTCATTTTGAATATAACTGTAAAATAGAATACATTGTGAAGATAATTTTTATTAAATTTTTTTAAAAAACTATTAAATTAATGAATATAAAGAAAATAAATTCAGTAAAAATTTAACATGTAAAATTGAAAAGGAACCTTAAGATAACAAACGATCAAGCCAGTGGGTAATTTTGTACATGTTGTAATGAATTTTTGTTTTTCAAAATAGAAATGTTTAAAAAGTTAATTATTTAGAATGTGAGAAGATGATTTCACTAAAAAAAATTCAAATATATTAAAATGGGTAAATATTTCATTAAAATATTTTCGTAAGGATTAAAAAAATTAAATTTATATTCAAACATGTACTTATATGGAAAAAAATTCTTAATGAAGAGATAAATAAAGTGAGGAATTTTAAACACATTTTCCCAACAATTTTAAGTAAAACAATCCATTTTTTATTTTATTAAAAATCCTCATTAAGGGTAAGTGGTAACATAAAAAATAATACACATCATAAATTCTAACCCATACAAAATACAAGCTACAATGTTCAAATTTAAAAAATATTAGACTGAGAAACTCACTCTTCGAAGACTGACATATGATCATTTTCAAAATATAAAAGTCACTGAAATCACATGAATCCAGCCAACTATGTCTTTTGAAAAAACTACCCCATGTCGCTACGATCATCAAATCTCTAAAAAAGTAATCCCATCGGAGATGGAGAGATATCACGAACCACTATCATCAAAAACAGCTTCAACTACCACCATCGACACCAAATCATGGGTGAGATTCACAAAACAATTCCCCATCACATCATCAAACCTCAATAACAGACAACACAAAAATAGTAAATAATTACCAACATTAGGACGTCACTGTTAGACCACTAATGGCACCAGAGAGTAGTCATTGTCGTCACTAGAACCACATGATCTGGACATACAAAAAACACCAAACCAAATTCACTAAAAAAATAAACCCCAAAAATTGAACCAAAAAGAGTCATTATAGCCTTGATTTAAATAGATGAAAATCACAGAAACAAAAACCCAAATTGATTATTTATTCAAGTTAGTATAACTAACCACAATCAAATAATCCAAAAAACACAAAATCAGACATGCCCAGAGCCCCAACATCATCACACCACATATCCCAAAACCTTGAAAGGGATCCCACACCAGATCTGACATGGAGAGGTGCTAAGGGACATGAGGTCAGAGAAAGTCTTTGAGCATCTAAGAACTCCAAGCACCACTATAGTGAATAAATCCTAAAACCAAAATTAGGGGGGAAAACAAACAGTCAGGGTAGCACCGAGAAACCATCAGTCATCGAACCATAAAACCGAAATTCTTTTTTTAGCCACCACACCAACTCTATCATGGAATGGCATGGACTTTTCTGAGGTTATATATGTTTTAGAGAGACCCTGATACTCAATTGTACAATGCCTCTATTGGGTGAACAATCTAATATTATGTGAAAAATTCATTAATAAGAAGAGCTGAATAAAATTCATTATTTTCAATTAATATGGATCATATTATCTAATCATCTAAAGCATAATCCAAAACAATGTTGATAAATGATGAGATTATAGAAATTACACTTTCCACTTTTGAGCATTAAGATGTAATCCCCATGAATGATTCACATAAAATTAATATTATATTGTACTAAAAATAATAATATTCACGATACAAATTTCAATGTTCTATGATATACATCACATAAAATAAGGTAGTTCTATAATATAACATAAATCTCACAGAAGAAAAATTTAGACCAAAATAAATTATCACTTTTCTTATTTTGAAACCATAAAACCCCAGAAAGATAAATACTCAATGGGATATTAATATCCATATATATTTATGTACATGAATCATAAAATACATTCTCGATCATTATATACCAAACACAATAAAATATGTTGGTAATATGGCATGTATCCCACTAAAATAAATGTGAGACAAGAAAATCATTTCGTTGATCATGAATTGTCACATGTGTCTTTATATTACTGAATAATAAAATAATGTGAAAAATTTACCATATTGATAAACCCTATCATGTTTATTTTTACACTTATTTCTTTTGAAGATAATTTATACACAATTACATATTTGATATTGTTTATGTCTGATGTTTTGACTATATTCTTCATACGTGTGAAAAATGTTATTGGCTGGTTGACATTAAAAAATTTGTTATTATGTAACCATAAATAAATTAATATGGTATTTAATGATCAAATTTTTTTTAAAAAATAATTTTTATTTATAAAATATTATGGAGTGTACATTAAAATTGATAACAAATTTGAAAGTTCCCATTAAACGGGCTTACTATTCAGAAGGAATAAAAAAAGTGAACATTATAAAACCTATATTTACCAATAAAATGAAAAATAATTTTTCTTGTTAAATAATTATGGAACATAAAAAATTAATTTAGGATTTTAAAATAATAATAATTATTATTTATATTATGTTAAATAGAGAGAAATATTGACCCGAAAGAATAACTAGTATTCAAAGAGAATCATGTATCTTATGTATGAATGTGTTATACACAGGCACTTCATGTCCTAGAAAAGAGTACAGAATTTATAAATAATTTAATTCATAATCACTTAATAATATATTTTTTTTGTTAAAATTTCATTAAGTTCATTCATGAACATTTATATGAGTTATAATATTTACTTTTTTTATTCCAGTAGCATTCATTTCATGATTTTATGATCGATTCCCTATAGTTTAAATAAATTATTTCTCTTAGAATGGATGAAAAACTATACATGTTTAATTATATAGTACTAATTCGACTAAAGTATAGAAAATTTTCCAAAATTTTATTTTTTATATATATCAGAATGATTCGTTAGATTAAATGTCAATGAAAAAATGATAAGATTGTATTGAGGGTTTTATGATCATCACAGAATAGTTTTTTTAATTTAATATTATATACATTTATTAGATAAAAAATTCAAAACATGATTTAATATACAGGCTTCAATATTTTTTATCCTTAATAATTGTTTTATTCCTATCATTGAAGGAGGTAATAGAATGTGAAAACTCATCATCCATGAAGGGGGTGAATCAACACCCCATGGATGATGTTCTCACATTTTTATTTAAAGTATAATAGAAGACACATGATGGTGGATATTACTCAATTATAAAAAATTTCAATTCATATATTATATAAGAGTTGTTAAACTATTTTAAATAGGGTAGGTGATTGTATGAAAAGAAATAAAACGAAATTGAAAAAGAATAGAGGATTTTTCCTCTTGAATATCACCTCTTTGAGATCCTACTCAATGAACATGTGTTTAATAATCTATTGAGACCAAAAATAATGATATGGGTAAAAGATATGGGAGATTAATTAAGAATAATATTAGAAATATCCAAGACTTTTAAGGTGTTATGAGATAAGGTGGTGAGGGTGGTATTTATAGTGGGACGAGGGGGTGTTTTTTATTATATTATACTTTTTGATTTTTATTTTGGCTCAAGACTATAGTTAGTTTTTGTTCATATTACTATATTTATAAAATTTTAATGTGAGTTCAAAATAATGTGTTCATACATAATCCATGACTCAAAATTTCAAGGATTTTACGAAACATTTTATTAACATAAATTCTATTATTTAACAATTCAAAAAAACATATTCTAGAATAATCCCAAAACATATCCCCAAAATTTTTCAGACAATTAGATTTCATAAATTTACTCATTTTTGTAAAGAAAATTGTCCAAATAATAGTAATTTATTTTTAAATTAAGAACATGAATTTCTCAAAAAATATTTATTTTCAAATTAAAACGAATTTTATGACACATTTAAAATTTAATTTAGCTATCATAATATTATCTTATAATCATAATACAAAGAAATATTTATTTATGAATCTGTTTATGAAAATAAACATTCTTTTAAATAATTATATTAATTATAAAATTGTAAATAAACAATTATATATTAGAAAAAATATATCACATAATTTATCATTAATAAAAATCTATTTTTTTTATGTAAATATATAAATAATTTATACTTTCATATAAGAAATTCATAAATTTTATTCAATCTTTCAAAGGTGAGGTTAAAATTTTATTGGCAAGGTAATTATTCTAAAGGGTAATATTTATGTATCATTTGTATATTTTTCTTAATTTCTTAAAAATACCACTTATATCAATCTTTATTTATGAGAATAATGTTTTTATAATTTTATCCATGTTATGTATGTTTCTTATAATATATAACAAAAATGTAGAATGAAAATTCCATTGATTAAATTTTCAGTCATTATGTTCAATTCATTTTGAAATTTTACCCTGAAAATTTAATTTTACATTTTATGTTGAAATCATTTGAATGTAAATCCCCTTAATTAATTCATCCATTTCCCATTACCCATCTTAATGATTATAATTCCCCTTCAAAACATTGAAACGATCAGTCACCTTTTTTGTAGGACTTTTTCTGTGTTATTTATGATCATTTTTGATATCTCTTTATACGAGAGGTTATTATACAATTTTACCACCTTTGGATTCAATCCATGTTATGGGTTAGGTATGTACTTCTTCATGATAGATACAAGTAATTTTATTTGAAAATGATCCATATTTTATGTAAGTGTAAGTTGATAGCCCAATGCCTCTATGTTATCAGGGATCTTAAAGTAAAAAAATATACATTGTGTTAAGATTCCCTTTCATTCCAACCCACATAAATCTCTTCTATGCTGATTTTGCAAGATATACATTGTATCCATCTTCAATCTCTATGTCCCTTTGACAGTTGATAAAATTACAATTTTTCTAACTCATTAAATCTTTGAAAATTTATTAGGTAGCTTGAGCCATCTCTACCATCTCTTTCATAAGATTAGGTCCATGTATCTTGTTAACCATTATTATCATTATATGTTGTATTTATACATCACTTCCCACACATATTTTATTATGGAGAAATCTAAATACTCTAGTGGAATCTTTTTATGTATGAAAAATTTACAAATAGGTGATTTTGATCACATCCTTCTATAAATTCTATTTAAGAGGATCTCATTATGCCCTTGAGTTTCTGAGTTGTACATTCAGATTGTACATCATTTTGTGGTTGATAGGGCGTGAAGAAATTAAGTTTTGTACTCAAATATCCAAGATAACATCAAAAATTTAGACTCCATACATCGATCTTGATCATAGAATATCAAAAGTGGAGTCCCATGTAGCCTCAACACTTAAATAAAATATAACATTTCTGATTTTTTAAGTGAGATATCTTCTCGCATAGTAATAAATTTTGTAGTCTGATGAGTGTATCCCCCATAAACCATATCATATTATTTCATCTGGATTTTTTTGGGAGTCCAATTTAAAATTACATTGACACATTCTCCCATTTCCATGTAGGTATAGTAAATTGTTTCATCATCTCTTTTTAATTCTATCTCTTTAAATTAATTTGATAACATACCAAAAATGTTGAGATATACTCAAAAATATCCTTTTTCATATTGTCCTTCAAAATTTTATCACTAATATCACATTAAATATCATTAGTTACAAGATGAATCGAGAAATATGATCTTTTTGAACGATACAATAGCTCCTTCATTATCTAGGTTGATTAAGGAACACATCCCCTTGTTCCAAACTGAATGACAACATCATCAGCTATATATAACTCTTTTATATTCATTTCTATTACAACATTTATCTTATTTTGTACCTCATGATAGTAAATTTATTCTTCATTGATTTTCTCTTTAATATATTTTTGGGGAATTATTTTGGAAGGATATGATTTGTTTCATTCCATTGTGATTTCCAAATTTATGATTTGTAAAAACATGATGATACAGGTTTTCTCAGTCCACATCACAGATTAGGTAGCCGGTTATTTTATACTAAGAGAATCAACTACCTCATTTTCCGTCTTATGATGATATTAAAAATGTTAATCATAGTCCATATTTATCTCTAACCATCTCCTTTAAAACATGTTGATCTCCATTTGGGTGACTCTATACATTATGAACTTTTGATCAGTATGTATGTCACACTTCACACCATAGATTTTAATCCTCAATGTTTTCAAATAATAAATATCAACCACTATCTATCTATCATTCATCAGGTAGATCTACTCAACGATCATCAACTATCATGAGGCATAGGATATCACTTTCTCATTATTCATGATTAGAAAACCAAATCCATTCATTTAAGAATCATTCTATGTAACAAAAGATTCTCTAATTCTGGTCTTGTGAGCATCGGTGAAAATATTAGACCCTTCAAGAGATCCTTAAATCATTATGCACATTCTTCCTTCTAGACATACTTTAATCCTTTCTTTGTTTAATTATTTAGTGTATTATACAATTCGGAAAAATCCCTCAAAAACATCATTATAACAAAGTTATAGCTATAAAATTTTGAATCTCCATTACATATGTTTTCATGATCCTCAATTTAATCTCCTTTGTCTCGGTGGGGTCCATTGAAATTATTTTTTGGTGATTAAATGACCCTAATGTTTCATGATCCATCCAAAACTAATATTTATTATACTTTTCATTATGCCTCCCCCTTCGTAATGAATTTAGAACATTATTCAAATTATCATCATGTTTTTCCATTCTCTTGGAGTATACTAGAATATCATTTATAAAAAATACCAAAAATTTGTAGAGGTAATCACTAATGTCTATATTAATTATTTCCATTAATATTGCTAGAGAAATAATGTTACAAAAGGTCATCACTATAACCTTATAATGTCTATCCATTGTTCGAATGGAATAATTGGGAATATCGTACTTCATCACCATTAATTGGTGATATCCAAACTGAAGGCCCACCATAGAGAAATACTTTCTCCCATGCAGCTCATCATAAAATCCATCAATCTGTCGAAAGGGAATATTTTAATTTCTCGTGATTTTTTTAAACTCCCAATAATCTGGGATGTGGAACATTAATCTATATTTCAACATGACAAAGATAACTAGTGTACCCCATAGTGATTCTCTTGGATGTATGTAACAATTACCTAGATGATATTATAATCACATCCTTAGTTATTCGAACTCAATGGTTTACATTCTATAAGTATTCTCTCATATAGGAATAGATCAAAGAATTAGTTCAATTGGGAAACTGTCCTCACAATTAGGGGAAGGCTATTAAATTATTCAGTTATCATAATAGTTTATTCCCTCATAATAGGAATGTCTTTGATAATGATCATCTCTGTTTTATCAATCATTTTTTCTAAATATAATTTCTCATACATGAATAATGTCCACAATTTAGTCTATGATTCTAAAGGATATCTGTCATCCTCCTTATAATTTTTCTAAATTTGAGGATTCTTATGGATGTGAAGAATGATATCCCTTTCCAGAAATATAATGTTGGATTTGCATAGAGATCACTAATAACTTCCAAATATACCATAAAACTCTACTAAATGATGTAAGACAATGTTTTCTTGGAGGTTCGGTCAACAAATATTCACTATTCATATGTTACATACATTGGATGAAATAATTTCCACATTTTCTATTCTCATAGAGTACTCTATCTCATTATTTTGATGTGGTGTTTGAATAGTTATACTAAACATGGATGATATGAAAAAATGGTCAAAACTAGAATCAAATAGTAATCTCACTATTCATGAATGAATATCTGTTATACATATCACAACATAATTTTCATGTGACATTATAGTTGTTGAGATAGAATATTCACTTATTTCTTTTCATGGAGGTTATTTATATTGAATAAAATTGAAAAAACTTGGCTTGGGTAATTTTATCAAATTATTCCCACATTTCATGAAATTTAAACACTACAATATATAATGAGTGTTCATTTGAACCTTACTTTATTCATCCACATTTTTTGGATTTGTTCTACCACATAATAAATAATTAGCCTGATTCCCTTCTCATCAACATTTATATGTTATCCTAGTTCCCTTAAGACATATCCTATGATGTTTCATACAAAACTATTGAATCCATGGATGTTTGGATTTCATTCTGTCATGGGATTTATATAATAACAAATACATATTAATCTGTGTTTTATGGTTTTTATCTTGAGGAACATGTAATCAATTAACCTCTCTGATCTCCCTCTTAACCTTAAGGTCATAATAAATAATCCTCTCATGGAATTCAATGTCATGAATTACCAATTCATTTAATAGTATCACATTTACCCTCTAAATGAAATACACACCTTTCATTAAGTGTTAATGAAAAATCCAAATGTGTATCATTCTAACCTTGTAACTTTTTCTCCATATGCCCTGATAGACTCTTAGACTTTTTGCATCAGTTTGAGGATCTCCCTTTCCACCTTAGGAATGAGTGTTCATGGAAACTATTTATTATAAAATATTTAAATAAATTATTCTTAATCAATGGAATATGTTTCCTCCTTGTATTTTTTTTTGATCAATGTGAACCATAGATAATCATCCCCATTATAATGATATTCCTCTAGTACGACATTCTATTCATGTGAGCACTGTAAATAATATTTCGATGGAATTAATTCACTTTTCATTGATGAGGGGATCACACTATCCCTTAATGATTGGTGAAAATTATTGTATAATTTAAAAAACAACAACATTATCTTCTTTATAAGTGTGAGGGAGTTCCGGGAGATTCAAATTATTATTTATGACATGAGCTTTTTTTATTGAATTGTCATGATGGTTTGATCTCCTGTACCCATAATATTTTGAATTACATTACTGAAATAATCTCATTTCCAATCTTATTTATTGATGGAATAGTTACTCCTATTTCCATACATTAATATAAATGATAAAGTAAAATTGGTTGGGATTTAACACATAACTAATAATCATATAGAGAATAATTGTTTAACATTATAAGATAATCATATAAACGAAATTCATATCCTAACTTGTGATTCCCTAAGTTTCAATCTAGGTTATATATGGTGATAGAAATATCTATAAGTTTAATAGTCATTTTTTCTAGTCCTATGCTCAAAAAATAACTGGACCTTCCTATGATTCAAAAAATAGTGACTATATCCTTATACACATATTATTTCATGATTTTAAGCATAAATGATAATAAAATACAAACAAAATATCATAATGAATGTTGCCATTGGAAGACTAAATACATAATTATAAAACATAAAAGATAAATAAAAAAATTTATTTTCTTTCATATAACAAATAAGATACTAAATAACTTTAATCTCTTATATCTGGATAGGATAACATGGTGAATACATGAACAAATAGATGAGCTAAAAATATAAGTTATGGAATAAACATGTGAATAATGTATCACGGGTGAGTTAAAAGGCACAACATGATAACCTAAATGGAATGTAACATCAATAATGTAATCATATATAAGACATAAAACATTGAATCATATAATAATGGAATCATAGAAATGTGGAAGAACTTTATATGTTGACATAAACATGAGTTAATACTCTCTTCCCAGACTTTATCACAAGTAGAGAAAAAGACCCACAAAAGAATTAGGTTTACTCTATATCCCAAAATGACATCTCGTGATACTAAAAATTACCCAATTCATTATAGCACTATCTCGGTGAACTCGGTATAACATGTTGATGAATTTTTTTCTCCACAATTAATCAATCATATGGAATAATCCTAAGGGTTACCCACAAAAAGAAACGGGTATCATAATCATGTAATGAAGGATAACCAATTTGCGTATCATATTGGTTTCCATAAAATAATGTATTTAAATCATACTTGAGTGTTAATAAGTAAAAATAGGAATGTATGATGTTAAATAATGTTCAAATAATGTGAAAAAATTAAAAATGTTGTTTGATAAAAACAAAAAATGTTGTACATTAGTGTGGTTTAAGAGAAATTTTATAGAGGCGATAAAGAGGATATATTCATATTTTCTAAAAAAATATAAATTGAATAAGATGGTTTTTCATGTAAAAATATTTATTTTAGAAAAATATTGATATATTATAATAGATCATGGAGTTTAATAAAATATAAATTATAAATTTGAATATTCCCAATAATTGGGCTTTTTTATATTGAGAAATTAAAAAGGGTACATATAAAAAATGTATTTCCGAATAATATAAAAAATAATTGCAACATTTAATCATGATTTTAACATAAAAAAATATAGGATAATTACATAATAATTATTAATAATTGCACTGGTTTAATTAGAGATAATGTGTAACGTGAATGAAAAATTGTGTTTTGGAGAGAATCCCTTACCTTAGGTATGAAACTATTAATTATTTGTATAGAATGTACTTTATAATAATAATATAGTTTATAATAATTAAATTCTTTACATAGTAAATATATATTTTATTTCTTATCATTTTATAATTCTCATTTCAGACCATTTTGATGATTTATAATATTTTATTTTGACATTCTTATAGCATTCCTTTAATGATTTAATGATCAAGTCCATTGAGATTAAATATATGAGGTAATGTAAAATGGATTAAAATCATATGATGTGTAATTATATGAAATTTATTCACCTAAATAATTTTAAATGATCATATATATTATATTTTTTTTTATAGATGATATTGATCTATTAGATGAAACATTAATGAGACAAAATTTATTATTTTATTTTAGCATTTTTTAGATCAGCAAGATCTAGTTTCGTTTTATTATATTATATTAGGTACATATATTAGTTATATTAAATTAAAAAATATATAATATACTAGTTTCAATTTTTTAACCAAAATAGTGTTTTTATAACAATCCTTGACGGTGGTAATGGAAAATTAAAAATCTTCACCCACAAAGTTGGTGAATAGGAAACTCACATGAAATGTTTTATATTTCAGAATAAAAGGATAAGAGAAGAAATATGTTATTGGATATTTAATTAACATAATAAAAATCACAAATATATTATAATATACTTATTATTATGTCTTGTATTATTTTGGTAGGTGTAGGATAGAAATTATTCGAAATTAATAGAGAATGAAAAAGGTTTTTACCTCTCGAATATCAACTCCTTGAGAATAAACTTAAGGAACATGGATTTGAACATTATGTAATAAAAAAATTGAAACTCATAGGGGAGTGTTTTGGAAGAGTAATTGGGTAGAATATAAGAATTTTAATAATCATAGAGTACGGGAGGATAATATGTTTTTTATGGTGAATTTATAGGTGAGAGGGTGTTTTGATTGTTTTATTCATTTGATTATAATTTTTTTATTAGGACTATCAATAGTGTCTATTAATATGACTGAGTATAGTAACTAGTTAATTTGATTTCAAAATAATAGGTTCCTATATAATCCAGGACTCAAAAATTCATTTATTTGGATTAGAATTCTAAATAGTATAAATTATTGAATTTCACTATCCTCCCAATAGTTCAACTATTTTAGAAAAATCACAAAATAAATCACCTATACCATTTATCAATGAGAATATTTATAAAATTGACTTCATTTTATTAAAATAATTTTATAACTATGATATATATAATTTTTATTTAAAATAAATATTTATTCAAAAAATATAGACTTAAATATTGTAACAATTTATGTGGCAATATGAAAAATTAATTAAGAACACTTAAAATTATATTATATTAATATGAAAAAGCATGTTATTTTATGAATCTATTTATGAATATAAAATTTATTTCAAATTATTATATTAATTATAATATTATCAAAAACATTTACATATTACAAAAAATACCAACACTCAATTTATCATTTTTAAAACATGTATTTATATACTATGAGTTAAAAATAAATCATATTTTTATTTATAAAATGACTATATTTTATAAAAAATTTAAATTATTTGGTTACAATGTTTTTTGGGTTGTTATTATTTTTTTCATATAACTATTCGAAAGAAACATGTTATTATTCTATAACTATATGTCATTAATTTTTATAGATATCCATTATTTCATTCTTAATTTACAATAGAAATATTTTTATTAGGTTACAATTCTAATTTATGTGTTCTATACAATATAAAATATTTATAAGAATGAAAATTCCATTTATAATATTTTGGGTCGTTATAATTTATAATATCAGAACCCATGAAATGAAACAAATTTGATCAATGAATAACCTCAAGAAATTTAATTGGTTTCATTAACACTATTTGATGATAATAATAAAACATATATAAAATTAAAAAATATTTCATCCTCGGAATATATCCCAATTAATTGTTATTTATCATCAGATGATCTCATCCATAATGAAAAATTATTTTTAAATATCACATGGAATATTTATAAAAGAAAATAAATTGTCTAATATGAAATATTCTTTTTTTAAACCACGTAATTATAAAGAATAATATTTTTATTGAATATAATCCTATAAAAATATAAATAATTTTAGAAATAATTGTGGTGTCGTGATGGTGGTAAAATATTCTCATTCCTTATATATTAAAAAACATTGCTTCTATATATTCTCCCAATATTCACACAAAACATCATTTGTAAAATGAAAAAATATATTATTTTTAAAATAATTATAAGAACATGAAAAAGTGTACATATAAATTTATTAAATAATATGGTTTAAATTAAAATATTTTGGAAATTTTTTTAAAATGTACATTGATTAGAAATATTCTTTATAGGAGACATAAACATAATAAATCCTCAATAATTATGAAATTGATACATTAACATTTAACACATAGGTGACTTTTATATAAGAATCCCCATTAATTAAATGACCTCATGTGTATATTTTAATACACATAAAATTCAAAATTTAAAAAAATCATTATCATTATAAAAAACCTCACCAAAGATACAAGTGATGAATCTGGCTTGTTTCCAATTGAAATAAAATTGCTACGAAAATATATTTCCTAAGGTATCCCTAACCATTGTTACCATTAAAACATACTTTTATAATTAAATGGATTTATCATTCATAAATTCAATAACAATATATCTACAAAAAAATTTATTTTTTAATTATAAAATTTTGTCACCCATTTATTAACATTTTTCTTTTTAAATCACTCTTCAGGTTGAAAACATTATCATTTTTCATGATTGTTTTGGTTTGGTAGAACTGGTCCATGTAGTTTGATCGTAGTCCCATAATATAAATAATTTTAAAAACATTATATAAATAATATATGTTAATTATAAAAAAAATTTGATCCTTCATTAAACATTATATTTAAAAAAATTAATTACATCGTTTATGGAGACATTAGGTTGTATGTATGCATTAATGTTGTTTCTATTTATTTATTGATTTAATAAAAGAAAGGTAAATAGTTATAAGAAATTAAATAATTAATATTATATCATATATATTACTCCAATTTGTATTTCTTACAATCCATGTGAAAAATAAACTAAAACGGATTCATATCACATGTTGGTGATGGTAGTCCATACCTACACATGTGTGATGTTATCATTCCCCAAATGAATGGATGATAATAATGTAGATAATATATATTAATTTAAAAAATATAATAATATTATATATATAATATAAAACATTAAAATCATCATAATTATTGTCCATAAGTGGAGGTTATAAAAACTTAATTGTATCAAAATGTGGAGATAGTAAGTCATAAATTTACATGAGTGACACATTCACTTCTTATATGATGGGAAGTGTAGTGTATAATGGTGTTTTTAAAATCATAGTAACAAATAATAATTTAAGAAATGATTAATTAACAATTTAATGAGAAAAGATTTCTTGATATGACGTGAATAATAGTATAAAAAGAAGGTGTTTTGTTAGAGCGATTTCATCTTCTTCTAAACGAATCCTTTAGATCTCTAATAAAGGTATATATGAATTTTATATCTAGAATACCATAACTTTTATAATGTGTCGAATGGATTTTTAAAACTAATTTTTTAGTGTTTTTTGACATATAAGGATAAATGTTTTGTAATTAAGTGATCGAGTAATTTTACTTTCATAATCGAGTCGCATGGTGAATTTGGAATTTCTCAATAGAATAAAATATTATTAGACTATTCTATATCCAAATACTACCAAAAAGTCAAAAAATTAATTGGGTAAGAAAATTAATAAAATATATTATCATCTTTTTACTATTTAACATTTTTATTATATTTAAATAATTAAATTAAATATTAATCTCATTCAATAACATTACAGTCAAATTTAATACACTTTATTAAACTTTCAATAAATACATCATTAAAAAATCAAAAATAAAAACAAAAAATTATTTATATAATAATAATTTAATGGTTATAAATATAATTTCAGGAAAAAAATTAATATCACATATTATATTACCTTTTTTATTTTTAATATCATTTATTTTATTTTATTTTTTATTTAATAATTATTGAATAAGAATTATGTATTTATTTGAGGTGATTAATTAATTCATATAAATTATAAATAAATTACCATAATTAAAATAATTTAATTATTAAAAAAATTAATATAAATAGTTTTTCATAAAAAATTTTACCCCAATGTGAATACATTAATTAATATTTTGATCTAGTAGGGTGATATTTTGAACATCCTTTCGTTTAAATAATATATAACTCATTTATGTTGACATATTTCCATTTAATAACTAAATTTATAAATTTAGGATTTGATGTTATAATTTTATTCATCCGATAAATTTTTATGATTAATTATTAGATTTTCACATAGATTTAACCTATATTTACAAGATATACCCTAAACATAGCTGATATATTTTAACAGGGTTATATTTATTTTCAAAAAAATTAAAATGATCCTAATTAAAATATTTGAAAACCTATTTATCAATATGTAATTAATTTACTTTATTTATTACCTATGAATTAATGTTATTAATTTTGTGTAACTATGAAAAATGGTGCAAAAACTACATTTTGAGAAAATCACATTTTTAGGCCTAAAACTGGAATTATAATTGTTTTATGATTAAGAATAAAATTGATGGTAATTAAAAAAATTGATCATGTAAAAAGAATATAAATTTTATTTAAATCATTAACCAATTTTGATTATTTTATTTTTTTTAAGCTCATTGTACACTTAGAATAATTCTTTCTAAGAAAATGGTCTCTTTTTATAATTTTCTTTTATTTCTAATTATGAATTTACCTTATAGAAGTATAGACCATATATTGTTAACAATTTAGTTAATAATATTAATATCTTACAATCTAATGGTTATTCCATAAATTATGCATTATAAATGAATAATGGTAGGTTTTTTTTCAACACATTGTTATATGTAGTGAAATCTATTGAAAAAATCAAATTATTTAAATGGAAATATTTTATAAAAATATTTTTTTGGTGTATATATTATCCAATTGCTCCATTGTTAATATTTATTTAGATAATCTATGATTATTGTGATGACTTTTTTACACAACCCATTTTTTTTATTGGGTTATACATGGATAGATTGGTGAGATTTCTTGAAACTCATTTTCAATCTAGAATTTTTGATATAATGATATAATGGATGTTTAAATTTCATGAAAAACATATATATATATATATATATATATTAATTTTTTATAGGTGGGAGAGGAATTATATATACCTCCTTTTCATTTGTTGCTTTTTATATATCCTGATAAAATTATGGGAAAGAAGTTGATGTGCTCGATCATCCATGGTAAGCAACATATAGTTCTTGATCTATTATAGGAATCTAGTCGATGTGATTGATCCACTTTGGTTTACAAGTCAATGTGATTTATCCATTACAGTAAATATGTGGGGATGATTGATCTGTAATGATATTAGAAATAGATGTTCATTCCTAAAATATTATGGTTTGATACTCTTAATAATTACCCTTGGAATATGAAATATCTTCTATATTAATGATGGTACCACATTTATAAGATGTCAGCATCTTTGGATGAACCTAGATATTCATTTTAGTAATGGATATTGAATTTCAGTTGTTATTTAGGAAATAGGACGAAATGGTAATTTTCTATGTACATGTTGTGTACTTATGAGTACATGCCATATACCTGGGTACTGCACCCAAGCATGTACTGTCCATGTAATGTCCATGTACATGGTCATGTGGTGACATAGAAGGCTTTCAAAAGTTGGGGATAGTTGTGGCTATTGCATGACATGTACATTTAATGAACATGCCAAGTACTTTTCTTTTTATTTAATATATCGGTGTAGGGAATCATATTATTTGCAGAACTGTTTTCTTCTTCCCGTGTGTTGTATAGCAGAGCGGCAGTACAACCATGAACATTGTGCCCCTCCTGATTCTCCATCTGACAGTTGATTAAGATGTCACCAAGTGTGTTGGTATCTTACCAGTGAGTTCTAAATTCCCCTAAAGCCTCTCCCCCCAATTAATCCTCTCTCAAGAGTACTTCAAGGTTGATTGTTTTATTCCTTTTTATAGATCTAAACCATTCTCGGCTGATTCAAGGGTCGAAATTAAAGAGTAGTGATTATACGACAATAATGTAAGTTGTATGTGCCTTTCATTGTTTGTATTTGGAGTAGATATTCTAAATGTACCGTATACCAATGTTTGGGGTATTACATGATTTTAATTTATCCCCAATTAATACCTAAAATTTTTTGTTGTTATAGAAATGGTTATTTCATATGTGTGAGGTTATATACCAAGTTATGGGACACCCTATGGGTGTGTTCTCTTGTTTGATTGTTTGTATCCATTTGGTCTCGATTTCCGGAAGGATTGCCTTATTTTTCATGCCTTGTTTTCGAAGGATTGAGTTATTAATTATATGAGAAATATGTGATGAACATTTTGAACGTTTTCCCAAGAGTAATTTTATTATGAGAGATTCCTAAGGTAGGGTCATTTATGTTGGAATTTTTTTTATGTTGACCCATAGGTATTGACTGTGAGAGCTGCCGGGTGGTCATCAAGAACAGGGGTTAGACTGTGAGAGCTACCCAAAGGGCCATTATTAAATGGATGTTGGACCATATGAAATTGACTAGGAGAGATTTCGAGTGTTCATGGTAGATTATTATTTCTATATAAACTAATGGAATATTCACCTTGGGAGATACCTTGGTGGCCATTTGTAAATTATTTAATGAAATGTAAGTCCATAGGGGTTAGAATAAATGAACCTTTATAGTGTGTTTCTTGTGAATTGCTGATGATTTTAATGAGGCTATCAAGCCAAAGAACAAGCTTGGTCTCGATCATACTAGATTGATTAGATGGCCTTTTGAGACATTTATTTTTCTATTACACAGGGGATGAAGAGCTTGTGATAGATCTCGATAATTTCATTATTCAAAAGTTTAAATAATTAATAAATGAAAATGAATGTAATTGGGAACTGTATGAATTGTTTTTGATGAGTACTTCATAGTTTATTTCTATATTTCTGTATATTACCTACTATATATAGTCAATAACAATTAGGCATAGATATTATGGGGGACAAACATTGGACTTCACCTCACATCCTTTTTGGTTCGTTATTTTATGTCCAAATAGATTATATTTTTTCATGTATATATTGGGGTAGTCACTCTGATTCATAAGGAACTTGATTTTTATTAAATCTGGAGAGCATGGTACCAAGATAAGTCTTATGATTCTATTAGAGTTTTACAACTTTCTGTAAATTGGTTTTAGTATTGTATTTCTAGCATTGGGACTTGTTTGGATGATTTCATATATACATATGACATGAATAATTTATTTGTGATGTAGTTGTTGAATACTTTTGTTTTATGGGATTACTACTTCCGCTATTGTATACTAAATTCTTTCAACTATGTATATTATGCCAATTCGGTCAATGTTTACCCATTATCACACTCTGGACCTCTCTTATAGTCAGAAGCCTCTACTGTTTGGGGAAATGCGCTTGAGGTCATGTGACCAATCAAGTTCGGGGAACCTTTGGGTGGAACCTACAACTGAGATGTTTAAAATGTGGTATCAGAGGGGTTAATTTCTTCTTTTCCAAAATATATTGAGCCAATAGAGAGTGATATGATGTAATAAGTTTTTGGTAATATTCTTTTTTTGTAAATATCTAAATCATGTATAAGGTAATTCCATGTTACCTTGGATGGTGCATTTTTTTGCATCACAAATTGTTACAGTTGATTTGATTTCAACATTGGGTGATTCACATATTTTGTACTATTATTATTGATATCATTGTGGTTATATTTATATTTAATCCTAATGAGATGATTGTATTCTATCTCATGAGTCTTATTGGAATTTTCAAGAGACCACATGTAATGCATTCATTTCATTCCATTTATGGTACATCACTAATTTCATATTGTCATGATAGATGTTTTGATAGATATGAATGTTGTAATTATATATTCTTTGATATAATACCTACTAATTTTTATAGGGTATTGATATATGTAATGTTTTATTTGGATGGATTCCAAGCTTGGTTCCGGAGGTGTTACTGGCCCTCTTGGTTCAGAATTTGGTAGATCATGTTTGGACTAATTGAATTCTGTTATGATATGACATGAATAAGGATGCCAAAATTTTATTCGTCAAAAGTATGGGAACCCATGGGTTGTAATTTTTAATTCCTTGGAAGAAATTATATGTTTTAAAGGGTTCTGGAGAGGTTTTAGAGGCTTACAATCTGTAAACCCAGACAACACAGTGAGTGATGTTATGAACACACGCCTAGTGTTCTTATGTTTCAGAAGAATGAATTTTCTTATGTACACACCATGTACATTGAGTAGAAACCATGTAGTGATTGACCATGCGAATGACTACATTATTAGAGACATGAGTTTGAATATGTTTGGTAGAACACGCCGTTTCTAGATTGTATATACCACGTTGTAATGAACTGTGTACCCAACCATCTAACCAACAACAAGGGTGAACGAAACATAGGCTTTACACACAATGTCCTTTTTTTTCATGACATATAGTAATCAATCATGTATCTATCCTTGTGATTAATGATAGAGGTCGATAGAAAATAACAGGTTAACAGCATTTCTTGGGTGAACATTCAATTTAGTCTTACACATGTGGAACCGTGTGCTTTGGGCCATGTAGATGTACCTGTACAGGTTGGAAAATTCATGTACCCACTATGTCAATGGAGGAACACGCTGTGTATAATGGGTGTTATATGAAAATTATTGGAATCGGTACATGACTTTTTAAAATCAAAAGAAAACATGACCTGTATAGTTTATACATGTCAATTAACATTATTTTTTAAAACATGAATTCATTTTTCTCATATTCCCTTATTGAACATCTAAATTGCAGTCCATGATAATCATGAACTATGGTGTGTAGTTTTCCTTGAATATTCATGCCACTAAGGCGTCCTCTAGTTGTATTCCTGGTATAGGGTGAGGACATGACCCCAAAAATGGATGATTAAGGACTACCAGCATATCATGTTGTTATTCCCGTTTTGGCACCAGCTGTTATACCAGATATAGGTTGTAATTCACATTTCTATGAAGGATTTTTGAGGATAGTACAGACATTTCAAGGATCATTTCATCCTAACCCAATATTGGTACTGTTTACACCGATGTTCCAACATCAACATCCTCCCACTTTTTAGTTGATGGAGGAAAAATAATTCAAATTCATGGTTGGGGGCTATGATTTCTATCTTGGATCATCTGGTGATGCCTCCGGAGATGAGGGTGATCCTTGTGACTTACAAGCCTTGTGATTCCTCTAATATATGGTGGTATTTTATCTAACAGGTGGGACTTTATCACGATATGGCTTGGGTAGAGTTTCATAGGTCCTTCTATGACTACATCTATCCTGAGATGTTAAGGGTTGACTAAGTGAGGGAGTTCATGTATTTGGAGTAAGGAGATCCTTCGATGATGCACTAATATTCTCATTTTATAGTGCTTTAGCACTTGACACATATTTTTAGAGGTGAAGATTTTTCTTTAGCTAGGATATTTGTGGAAAACCTAAGGTATGACATCTAATCATAGGTGAATGTTTCTAGGATGAATTCAGTGTAGAATAATGTGAATTAGGCGCTGATTACCGAGTGCAATCTGAGGGATTAAGGAGTTGTGAGCCTGGGAAGTTCAGCATCTTGGGCTGGAACTCCATCGATAAATAGAAGAAAGAATTTCATGGATCATTCATGTGATGTTTCACTAAGTATCATAGTGGTATTATACCAATGCAGGAAGAGTGGGATTATAAGGCCACATTTCCTGAAGGACCCATTTGAGTGCCGCTCTTGGAAAAATATGGGACATCATTTGATTTTTTGAAGTTTTTCCCACCATCAGTGAGTGATAGGGGTTCGTTAATGACTTGAATATCAAGAGTAGGACCACCAATTTCTCATAAGTTGGGAACTGGTGTTCGTCTAGACATTCAGGATGAAGAGGTGTGTGTGGTAATGGTAGAAAGACAGATTGTTTTTAGCGACATTAGGATAGATCATCTCAGGGTAGTTAGACAGGGTGGTAGGGTGCTGTATAGGTTAGACTTTTGTTGTGGAGAAAACCCAGCAAGAGTAGGATCCTAGACCCTCAAGGGTTAGAGATACGATTCTAGTTTCTTCTATTTTAGCTTACTCTATTTTCGTCTCATAGACTACCCATAGTTTTATATATGTTGAAAATATATAGAACTGTAGGCTCTGAATCATTATTTCTAAAGTTTTTATGAAGCTATAAACTCGGTTGTGGATTAGGACAGCTGGTGTACATCAGTACAAGGAGTTCCCTCTTGTGGTTGGTGGGTTTCACTTCTTATGGAACCACTATTCCCTATAAATGAGAGGTTTATATATCATTCTCAAAATGTACTGGTTAGTCTTATTTCGTGCCTTTGTCAACTACTATCACCTCAGGGTGAGTTTTATATCACCATATGAAGGGAATTTTCTATAGAAGGATGAATAGGATGTCTAGGTTAGCAGATATGGACATGAGCATCATAGGTTAGGAGGAATTATAGAATATATTTCTAGTTTATATCTTGATGACTAGGGGAATTCACATATGGACATCCCACCAGTATTGATCATTTTAGAGATGTCATTATAGACTAATTTTTAGGGTTTCATCAATAGAGAGAGGTTTATTTCTCTATTAATCTTGTTCTAGGAGTGGCACTAATGTCCATTACTTTTTATAGGATGGATAATTCATAGTTATAGGACCTGAAGAAGCAGTTAGAGGAATTACAAAGAATGGGTTTCAGCTTCCCCTTGGGATTCACCTATCCTTTTGCAAAAATGGTAGACAATGGCCTTACACATTGTGTGGATTATCAAAATATTAACTATTTAACGGCCATTAACAAATTTTCCTTTTTGAGGATTCATGATCTATTTGATCATCTTCATGGAGCATAGGTGTTCTTGAAGATTGAATTGATATTCGGTTATCATCTATTATGAGTTAGACCATCTAATATCCCTCTCACAGACATTCGGGGCAGGTATGGTCTATACGAGTATTTGGTTATTCCATTAGCTCTAACAAACACGCCAGTAGTATTCATGGAACTATTGAACGAAGTGTTCTATAATTAGTTGGAGTATTTAATGGTAGTTTTCATGGATGATATCTTGGTGTACTCTTAAAATCAACACTACCATGTCACCCATCTTGATATCTTGTTGAGTACACTGGGAGATAATCAATTATATGTCAATCTCTCAAAGTGTCACTTTTAGATAGACCATATTCATGTCTTGGGTCATGTTATCTTAGAGACAAGATTAGCAGTAGACCCAGAGACGTTTAGAGAAACAGTTTTCTCAGAGTAGCCAAAGAAAATATTTGATGTACGGATATTTCAGGGATGGTTGGATAATATATAAGTTTTATACAAGACTTTCACACTTTTTTGCAACACTTTCAGTCCTGACTAAGAATGGTGAAAACTACTTTATGATAGATTATAGTGATTCATCCATTCAGGAGATGAAAGGGAGATTGACATCAGCACCAATACTATTTTTTTCACAGCCATGAAGGAGTTATATTTTTTACTACAATGCATCATGTAATGTGTTAGGAGTACTTCATAAGCCGAGGTAATGAGTCTTTGCATACGGGTCTTGGTAGTTGAGGCCACATGAAATGAATTACCTGAAATACAATTTTGACTATGCTGTTGTTGTTCATGCCTTACACTGCAAGAGAAATTATCATTTGGGAGACCATTTTGTGCTATACACTAACCAAAAAAGTCTCAAGTATATTTTTAAATAGCGTTATTTGAATATGATAATGTCATGGTAAATTGAGTACCTTTATTATTTTTACATTGATCATGCATGCATGCCTCGTAAAGGCAACACAGTGGCTAATGCATTGAGCTGGAGGACTCAGATATAGATAGTTTAGGGGGCCAGTAGTGAGGGGAATCTTATAGATCTATTCTATGAGATGGATTCAGAGGTGCACTATAGATAGGGGTAGATGTTTCTTTCATTTATATATATTACATCTATTATATTTGATTATGTGTGAATAAGGAATCTATCAGATTATGAAGGGATAGTCCTAAGAGAGTGTGTTATATGAGGAACCTATTCCTGGATGGCCTGTAGGTGAGGATGAGGTCTTTTATTTTCATGGGGTCATATGGGTGTTAGCAAACATACTTGAAGAATTGATGTGATATTTTCATTCCTTAATTTGGGTAGTTAGTCCGGGTGTCCCCATGATGTATCAAGATCTACATCCTCAATATTGGTGGCCTGTTATGAAGAGATATGTAGATGTTTTTTTGAAGATATGATCAATATATTAACATGTGAAAGAGGATCATCAATGACCATTAGGTATTTTACAGTAGTTACACATTTCTGAGTATAAGTGAAATGATGTTACGATGGGGTTTCTTATAGGATTACAATGGTTACTTCAATGGTATGATGCAATTTTGGTTATTACATGATGGCTGCGCACTTCCTACTAATTAATGAAACCATTAGGGTTGATGGTTCTGGAAGGATTTACATATGATATATTGTACGTTTTCAAGGGGTTCTGCATTCTATCTTTTTCAGATAGTGATGTCCAGTTTACATCTCTATTCTGGAAGGGACTATAGAGGGCTTTGGGTACACATGTACGTCTGAGTACCACATACCACCTACAGAGAGATGGCAATCCTGAGAACATGATTCATCTTTTAGAGGACGTTATTCACGCTTGCGTCCTAGATTTTGGGGGATCATTGGGGAGATATATACCCCTAGTATAGTTTTCCTTCAATAGTAGTTTATAGGTAATGATTCATATGCACCTTATGAGGCTTTTTATGGTAGGCCCTGTGGATCACAACATTGACGGCTAGAGGCCGGAGAGGAATCTATTCAAGACCTCATCTTTTCAATGAGATCACAAAGCAGGTGGAGTTGATCTGGAAGAGGATAGATACTTCACAATAATTCCAGAAATATTATGTTGATCGATAGAGATGAACTATGGTGTTTGAGGTTAGAGATCATGTTTTCTAATATGTCACACTAAGGATGGGACATAAGAGGACATGGAGAGAAGGGAATCATTCACTAGGATACGTCAGGCCATTTTAGGTTTTTGATATAGTTTCAATAGTTGCATATTGGTTGAAATTACCATATAGGTATTGGGATATGGATGAAGTATCTCCATGGATGGTGTGTTTCTTTGGTATGGGTGCTATGGAATCAAAGACGCGTACAGAATAAGACATTGGAGTTGGAGACCGACACACATTCATAGTGGCTCGAGTTGTTTGATGTTTCTTCTTCACCAACCAGGAAAGGGAAATTCAGGGATGAATTTCATTAATTGGGAAATTCTGTAAGAACCTAGATCTTCAATTTAGTTATGGATATTGAATTGGTGTTGTTTTTTAATAAAAATAAAGAAATGTGAAGTTTTTAAGAACTTGTTGTGTTCTTATCAGTACATGTCATATTCCTAAGCACATCGTACATCGACGTACTGGCCATGTAACTACCATGCACCTGGCCATTTCGTGACCCGGTAGACCACCTAATGCGGTGTGATGTTGTGTCTAATACATGGTTTTTACATTTAATGAAAACATATTTTACATTTATTGTGTACTTGATATATCGGTGTGGGGTCGCATCTTTATTCTATAACAATTTTCTTCTTCCTGAGAATCATTTAGGAGAGCGACGAGACAACCAAAAATTTATATCCCCTCATGATTTTCATTATTGACCTTTGATTCTGATGATATTGGGTGTGTTCAGATCCCACTGCTGAGTTATCAATTCCTCTAAATCTTATCTTCTCGATTCCTCTGCTCTCATGAGTATTTCAAGGTTGAATTTTTTTACCTTTTGGTTGATCTGCATTGTTCTTTGATGATTCAAGAGTCTAAATTCAACAGTACTGGTCATAAAAAATCATAGAAGGTGGTTTGTGCCTTTCGTTGTATGTATTTGGATTATATATGCAAAAAGCACTGCATACACTGGTTTGAGGTATTGCACGATTGTAATTCAACCCAGATTAATACCATCTATGGTTTTTTGTTTTATAATGGGATATTTACTATGAACTTTTGTAGGAATTTTTATTATGTTGACCCTTATTTATTAACTATGAGATCTTCTAGGTGGTCATAAACTAGAGGGGTTCGACTGTGACAGCTACCCTGAGGGTCATTATTAAATGGATGTTGGACCCTAGGGAATTAACTGGGAGATCTTCCATGTAGTCATTATAGTTTATTGTCTCTATGTAGACCAGGGCATAATTTATCGTGGGAGCTTCCTAGGTGGTCATTTGTAAATGATTTTATGATACGTTAGACGATGGGGGTTAGAATATGGAATCATTCATATAGGGTTTCTTAGGAATGATTGATGATCATGATATGTCTTCCAAGACAAATAACAAGAACGGACTCGGTCTTACTAGAGAGTTTATATGGTCTTCCGAGACATCGATTTTCATATTACTCAAGGGATATAGAGCTTTAGTTAGATCCTATGAATTTGATTTCACAACGGTTTGAATAAATAATAATGGAAAATGAATGTAATTGGAATATGTTATAATATCTTATGTTGAGTACTTATTATATTATTGCTTAATTTCTTTATATTACCTTATATATATATATATTCAATAATGGTTATGAACATATATATTTGTTGTTGCATACTGGGATCCATCTTAGACCCAGTTGGGGTCTTGCTTTTGGGCCCAAACAGATTATATGGAACTTTATCAGGTACTTGATTATTGTTGGATTAGAAGTGAATGAGACCATGATGAGGCTTGGGATGTTGTTGGATTTTATTTCCATTTTGTAAATTGGTTATTGTATTTTTATCAATCATTGTAACTTGTTTGGCATCATTCCTAGATACATGTGACATGAATCATTTATCTATTTTCTAGTTATTGTATACATTATTTGTATGGGATTACTGTTTCTGTTATTGCTTTCTATTTTCCTTTCTCAATGTATACTCTACCAATAAGGGAATAGTTTCCCCATTAACACATAGTGTCCCTCACTACTAGTCAACATCCTATGGAATTTGTGGAAAAGCACTTGAGGTCATCTGACCAACTGGGTTCGAGGAACCTTTGGGCAGTATCCTGAACAGGGACATTACAATATGTTCCATTATTGATTAATTATAATTACACACACATTATATTCATTTTTTGTAAATCATAATGTTTTATACCATGTCTTATGTTTTTGATCAATAATAGATTATGTATGAAAATTTTATGTTATTCTCATGACATCAATCCCATTTTATTAATATATTATTTCATATTATCATTGATTAACATCTCATGTATTAACCCTTATTGATAACAAGATCTATCCATTTCTTATATTTCTTATCCCTAGGTTATGAATAATGATATTATATATGATATTTCAAAGAGGGGTGTTATTGATGAAGATCTTATTCAGCGATGTTGTAGTTCACTTATGAACTAGTTATTTATGTATCTATGTTTCCAAAGGCACTAAACCAATAAAATTATTGCATGAATAATTATGTTATGCTATGAATATTCATCGTTTAGGATGTGATATATACAGATGAAAATTTCTAGTCTTTTCAAAAATCATAAAAATTACAGGTAGAATCAATTAGAGCTAATTTAATCATATAAAAGTCCATAATACACTTCCAAATCAAAATAAAATGGAGTAGAAAATAAAAAAAAAATATCATCATTGGTCAAATTGCTGACTAGTAAAATTTCTAATAGATATATATAGTAAAAAATTTCCTCAAAATCTACTATGAGACCTAGATATTATGGTTTTTTTGTACGAGAAACATGATTTTCAAAAAAATTAGGCATCATGAAAATCAATTCATCATGTCATTGTAAGGGAAACTGATGTAGATGCGGTGTCTATTTCATGGGAGTAGAATGATCTCATTCCCAATCTATTATAGCAGAGTGTTCTGATACTATGGGTGTTGGAGGTGTGAGTGTATTTTAATTAGTATATGTATCAGGTGATCCATTTTATAGTTATTTGTATGGAATATTTTTTGAGGAAATTAGAGAAGGAATATAAAATATTTATAATGGTAAAGAGGTTATACAGGTCACTCCTAGATTCCCAAATATTGTCTCAATGAATACAATTCATATTATTGGTGTCTCCTCAGTATACAAGGTAATGAGGTTCTCCCCTCTTGATAAAGATCGATCCTCATCTTTCATTTTCGTTGAAAAAAAATGAGAAAAATAGAATATTCAATTGACAAGACATGATATTCTTGAGTAAATGATGTGAAGTGTAATCGTGCCAGTAACATGTGTGCTCTTATGGAATACCATGGCTTACCATGAATGTGAAATGTAAAGGTACATGGCATGTGATCCATGGTTTCTTATCATGTATCATTCATTTTAAAAGATGTTATCAATCATCCCATGTAAAACATGACATACTGTGTGTTCTTCATGGTCACATATGTGCTAGTTTTTTTGGGATAAGATCACATAAGTCCTCTAAAGACCCAAAAATACAATAAAAACTATGAAATAATGATTTTAGAATAACATTTATAGATCCGAGAATGAGATGGAATATATTGGATTTTCAAAAACCAAATGGATTCTATGATTGATGTTGTTCAGGTGGTGGAATGTGTTGGAAGAATGGTTATTTCATTGGGATAAATGTTTCTATGAAAATAAATCGGTCAGACTCTTAATGTAACAAAATGAGATTTTATAATATTTTTTTGTTCGATTCCTTGTGTTATATACAACATTGAGTTCTAATGAATTGAAACATAAGATTTATATTACAATTTAATATGAATTCTTTGAGTTATCCATTAAAAAAACTAGTATGAATAGGAATAACCACATTTGAAATGTTTACTATGATGACTTTATATGATTTGTTTTTGATAAAATAATAATTAAGTTTTTGGTAAACTCTCTACGTGTTTCAGAAAATTTTCATCTCAAAAAATGGTTATATTTATTTGTGAAAAAAATTAAAGTATTTTATTAAATATTTTAAAACATTTATTTTAAAAATATTTATTTTTTCATTAAACATGCCCAAATAAATTTAGGGTGAATATTTTTTTTATAATTATTTCACGATGATTATTTAAAATGAAGGTTATTACAATAAAAAATCCATTTCATTTAAAGAAACTTATATGGTTAAATTTTATTTTAAATGTAAAATTAATATAATTATATATATAATAATCTAATTTAGGTTGTTAAAATAATCTTTATATTGAATTTTTATATTAAACATTTTAAACTCTTAAAACATATCCCTAGGGAAACCCACTTTTCTATCTTATCTGGGGGTTTAATGTTAAATTAAATTATTCCAATTGTGTGAATTTTACATAGAAAATTAGATTAAATATTTTGAATTAGTATAATTATTATTATCAATAATGTAAACACAATTTTTGAGCATAAATAATAGTGAAAATAATAAATATCGATTATCCAAGTTAAGGTGAAAATGGATATACCAGGGGTTAAAATTACAAGATAAATTTTATAATTAATTAAAACAATTCGTAAATATATTTATTTGAATAAATCAAATATATAATGATTAAATATATATAATGGTAAATTTTTTATTCTTCCTCGATTTAAAAACAGTGGTTACACATTTTTTGTTTCGAAAATTTAATGCCTCACACTCATGTCAATTATAAAAGGCCACCCCATATCATCTATATTCACACCATTAAAAGATATTTTATAGAAGATAACTTCCCATATAAATTCCTCAATTCCCACCACATTCCATTGAACAAGTATTTTTACTTGAAATCCATATGATCAAGCTTTCTAGTGCATACCTATGGTGGTTTCCAGAAGAAGAGGTATCAGGATTTACTAAGCATCTTTATATTTTTTTCTTCATCCACATCCTTCAAATGATCTAAATTTTTTATGAAATAATAAAACTAGTAACTACCATATTCTTATATTTTATTATTTTTACTTAATAACATAATTAAATATCCACTCCCACAAAATGTGATAAAAATCATCCTTCCTCTATATGGTGGAATACCGCCATTTTCCCATCACCCCCTTATATAAAAGGATATAATAATGGATTTATTAACAACATATTATATATATAATATTATTATACTTAAAAACCTCTGATATCGCATTTATATTCATTCATCCCATTTAATGGGGGCTATAATAACATCATTTGTTTGTATGAAAGACGACTTCCTCACGAAGCGATGCGTTTCATTTTTCACTAAATCCATTCATTTAAGTTAATTAAGTTAAATATAATGAATATATTTTAAATATAAGAAATAATAATTATTCTTGAAAATTTATATATTATCAACCTTCTTTTCATTTAGTCCATTGAAAAAATGGAAACAATCTTCATCTGTTCATACATCCTATCATCTCCATTAACAATATAATTATTATTTTTATCTCTAAATATATAAATTAATAAACATTATCATAAAATGAATAAATATTATATTTATAAAAATGATCAAATTTATGATATTATGTAACTATGATCAATGTAATAGGATTGAAACTGCCAAATCATTATATACATGTTAAAGAAACAGTTATTAACAAAAACATGCTTTTAAAATTTAATTATAAAGAAAGGAGTAATATAGGGTCAAAAGTAATTCATATATGGGTTGATGTATATAATATTGGTTTTTTAATATATTTTTAGAAAACTTATATTTATTATTAAGGAAGGTTTTAATGTTTTTTAAGGAAGTCGAGACATATCTTAATAGATTTCCATCTCCCATTTATTTTCAGTGAGACACATGCCATAGTCAACATGTGTTTATTTTATGAAGTGTATATACTTACTATGAATGTATTTTATGATTATTATATTAAAAAATTTGGTTATCTACATATAATGTTAATGATATCACTATAATGGTATTTACGGTTCAAAGTTAACATAATTCGGATGATCTTCTTTTATCAGTGTTATTTCTTTGGGACATACATTGTGTTTTGAACCTATGATCATTTATTAGGTGTATATAAATCCAAATAAAAAATTAATATCATGAATTTATTAATCATACTGATATTATAAATTTTATTTCATTTAATTCTGTCATGGATATTATGATTCAATATTACTTATATGGAAAGGGTTTTATGTTACAATCTAGTCATTTTAAGGATTCTTTATGATTATGATTACAATAATGAAATATTATGACATATATATTAATAAAATCATTTATTTTCTTTTACAGTGTTTATTCATGATCATTTAATATAATATTACCATTTTCCTCTCATAAAAAATTATAATTATGAGAAACGTTTAGTTATATCCTTATGGATATCTTTTAGGATTTGTATAGGGATATGTGTGTAGTTAATTATATAGATAGTTCAAAGAATATAATTTTTTTGGAGTTTTGGTAAATGATAAAGATAGTGGTGTTCAAGAAAATTAAATCTTTTTTTATTAACTACACATGTATGTTTCTTCAGAACAAAGGAACAAATGAATAATTACCTAGAAATGGGCACATTAAGCTGGAATTAAACATCACCTACTATACAACAACGGGCCTTACTACAAATCTAGTTTGACACTCTCATGGGATATTCATTGAATCTTTAAAATCTCTTTATATACCCTCATATATAATTTTATTAATGAATTTGGATAAAGAATTTTAAACCAAAAGTGTCATATATTAAAAATAATGTTTCACGATTACACAGAAAATAAGTTATTTTTACATATTATATGGTTATAAACTATGAACAATACTTCTAAAATAATGAATTTTGGTCTTTTTGATGGTTTGAACCTGAAGGAATTGTTTTTAGCTCAAATGAAAAAAAAATCAATGATTTTGCTCCTATGGAAATGAATGATCTATAATCTATAGTGAAAATTATTAATTTTTGGAGTCACATTTAACATAAAAAATGAAAAGGTGAAAACAAAATTATGTTGAATCCTTCGTGATGAAATATTCCAAATAATTTAGTTGTTCAATTGATAAACGTATTGTCAAGAAATGGAGTAGAACCGCTGAAAATTAATTTTCCATTTTCTAGTGTCGAGAACATAAAAAAGAATTATTCTTATCAATAATTTGGAATAAAAATTAGGTAAATTTGTTACTCCCATAAATAATTTTAGGTAATAACATGGCATTGACCCCATAAATTGGAGTGAGTTTAAGGGGTTATTTTTAGATAGGAACATCCCTTTCATTATTCATTAGATGATAGATAATTATTTATATGAGTTAGAGAAAATGTACACTAAACTTATTGGTATATATAAAGAGAATTTTAAAATATATATGAGGTATTCTTATATTATTATCATCAATCTTGAAAGTATGGTTGACCGATTCATAGGTGGATTAAATCCATGAATTCCCAGGGAATTATCAATATGGGTATTCAGTTGAAATGAAGATGTTATTCTACACTCTCTCAAGGTGGAAATGGATATTGTATTTTACCATCAATCACATAAAATTGATAATAAAAGAAATATGATGTTTATGGGATATAAAAAATACCATAGAGAGAATATGGTTATAATTCATTCATGGTCAAAGTGAGGCAGAAAATATGGTGGAAATTTTCATTATGGTATTGGTAGATGTTTAATGTATGGGAAGGAATATTATTGTGAAATAAATTATTAATGTGATCATACGAAGTTATTTTATTATGTGAATTTGGATAAATATCCACAAAGTTAACTACACACACACACTTTTTTAAAATACAGTGAGTATAGGGACTATGATTACAAGACCCAAATTCCAATGGATAATTATGATGATCAATGTCATTTTTATCTTAAGATAGGGGAGAAGTGGATATATATTTTGATCAATATTTATAATTATGGGTGCAATAACAAATGGTTAAAGGTAGCATTAATATCCACAATAGAACAAATAAATCCTTATTTGATTCTTGATCAAACCATTAATTCATATCATAAAACATTATTAAGGTTATCAAGATTCTATCCAAATGATAATATGTAAAATTATTATTGAAAAACCCCAAATGGTTTGATGATAAATTCTCAAATATAATTTTCCTCTCTAGTTTATGTTTTTGGGAATGTATTTCCTACAAATATTATCATCCATATACTAGTTAAATTTGATGTTATTCTATGAATGGATTATTTTTCACTATATCTATCCAATAATAATTATTGCAGATGGGAATTTATGTTTTATGTTCCAAATTGAACTCTAATCTTATGTTAGATAGTTTATAAATAAGAAAATCCGTTGTAAATCACATCCATTGAATGGATTTTCATTTATATTCAAAAGGTTTTTTATCTCTAGTTAATGGGACGAAATCCAACATTACTGATATTCTTTTTGTGTTGGATTTTATTGATGTCATTAAATGAGAGATTCATTCTCTTCAATTGAATCATTAATTTCAATTTTTAATGGAACTCATACATGGTGAAACAACCATTTCAATGAATCTCTATGGAATATCCAAAATTGAGTTGCAAGAGTTGAAGAAGAAACTAAAAAATATTCTTAAAATTTGATTCATACAAAAAATTGTGTTATCTTATGGTTAACCAGTGATCATTTTCAAAAATATATATTTCTTTTTTGGAATATTCATTTATTATCATCAATTGAAAAAATAAAATTCTGATCATGTATCCAATGCACCATATTGATGACTAGTTTGATAAACTTTGTGGACCTAAATATATTTTATTGATGGATCTTCATTGAAGTTATTATTAGTTGAGGGATAAAAATATAGATATACTAATAGATAATTTTGAATAAGCTATGTTCCCAATTAGTTTATAGTGACGTTATTTGGTCTTACTAATTCCCCCATGATTATTATGGATTTAATGAATAGATTCTATATAAATTTCCTTGATAATTTTATGGTAATATTTATAGATGGTATTCTTATATATTCCATGAGAATAGAAGGTTGTCCAGATCATTTGAGACTTATATTTAATACCATGAGGATGGAGTTGTTGTATGATTAATTTTTCGAAGTGTGAATTCTGGCTCCAAAAGGTTTCAATTTTAAGTCATATAATTTTATGACAGTGTATATAATATTATACATGAATGGAAGAGGATATTAAATGTTGGATGACACCAATAACAGTCACTGATATATGATGTTTTCATTTTTTAGATGCATGTTAATGATCATTTTTCGTGAAATTATCTTGAATCTCTAATCAAATAACCATGTTAACTCAGATTGTAGACAATTTCATTTAGATGATTTCTCATGAGAAAAATTTCAATAAATTTAAGGGAAGATTACTCAGCATGACATTTATTAAATTATAGTGTTGTAGTGATTGATTTTTAATCATTAGTGATGCATTAATTAATGTATTGTGATTTTAAATTATGAAGAATGACATGGTTATTGCTTTTGACTCATGGTAATTGAAGGATGATGATAAAAATTCAACAGATCATAATTTATAATTATACAGAATAATTATTGCATTAAATACATAGAGGAATTATATATATGGGGAAACAATTATACATATAAAAATAAATAAAATTTTAATGTATATATTCACATATAATGAGTTGAACATGATCCAAAGGTAATGGTTAAAACTAATTTATGATTCTGAATCCTTAATACATCACCACATTGTAATAGTGAACAATGTGGTTGATTCATTGAATCGAAAAGATTATAATATCTTATAAATGATGAATATCCTTGTAATTCCAAAATCCCTATTTCCCATTATAATTGCATTATTTAATTATAATTTAATGATCACAGGAAATCAACTCCCAAAGGACTGATTGATTTACAGGCAGGAAAAACAATATGCAAACATAAGATTAACATTACATTGTGAGATGAAAAAAAACATAGTGTCTCCATTTAAAAAACTCATATCCCATATATTTTTCATATAGATCATTCATAATATACTTCTTTGCATCCTATGGAAGAAAAAATTAAACATAATAAATGGGAAAGTTCAGATACTCAGTAAAGATAAGAAATATAACAGATTCTATAATATATAAGCATGAACATTGAAAGAAATTAATAAAATAGAAACATATTCTTTTTAACCATAATATTAAGAATAATATGCCAAAAATAAATTGAAAAAATCCATTTAAACATTCCCATGGATATCCTACTAGTTTAATAATCCCATGAAACATAAATAACTAATCTCATAATGAAAGAATGCATTAGGTCGGACTTCATGACCACACTGTCACGAACTCATTCCTAGACCATACCTGAATAGAACATCAAGGAATTATGACAATACACTAGTTTGTCTCATAATTCTCAATGATACATCAAGGGGAAATACTGATCCCCAACCATCACTTACTATGTCCAATGCGTTCCACATATAAAAGGGAAAAAACATAAAAAAAAGATTTGTATTAAAATATGTTTACAAAATTTTAATACATTAACCATAAGTCATGAATGGTATCAAAATAGCATATCGATAGTCAAAAAATTATTAAATCCATCAATAAAATATGGAATATTTTATCCAAATAAATTATCCTCAATTATGCATAAAATCCAACAAATTATGTTGAAATGGATAAAAATAATCTAATAAATTCATTAAATTTCATTGAGGGTAATATCACTTTTCACATTAAAAATATTCAAATTCCACAAAATAAAAAAATAGAATATTTATTATCAAAATATTCTTGTAAACATATATGAAAATGTATAAACTTTATGGTGTCATAACAAAAAAAATATCAGCTTAGACCATATAAGATAAAAAGCAGTCATTCCTTAATTTGTCAAACTTGGGTATAAAGTACTTTATTTGGAAAACTACTTAAAGATTCATTTAAAAATGTTTTATAAAATTTAAATCATTGGTAAAAAGACATCAAAAATGGTAGATAATATTTTTAAATACATTATATGAAGCATGGACATGGATGGTAAAAATCACGTAGTAGATACTTACCTATAAACAATATCGGATAATAAAGAGATTGTGAAATTAACCCTTACATTGCACTTTCCTTTAGTCAGGGGAGAATTAACCACATGTATAATGGTTAAAGTATGTTATTAAATAATACCAGAAACATAACCAAATTTATTATATCATTTATCATCCTATTATATCATCTTGTTAATAATATTTCAGTATTAGCATTGTTTCGGGTGTTAATTGCTACATTTTCCTATTCGTTGTTTTGTTGTGTATGTAGAGTTTCTTATGAATGGAATGTATTTAATTCATAGGTAAAATTATAATTTGATCATAAATTTTATATTTACTCATATTATAAATTTTTTGATCATATTTTATTGGGTAATGTGGAGAATGAATGTCACTACGTCATGGAGACGGTAGTCCGTATGTATGCATGAGTGACTATATCATTTCATTATTGGTTAAATGGATTATAAATTGATGGTATATTAATTTTAAATAATCATTATGATTTCATATCAATTATTTATATCCATTATATTCATCATTATAGTCATCCAACAATATAGTGATTAATAACAAATTAACCACATTGTGGAGGTGGTATGTCGTACGTACACACACATTGTGATATTGTTAATCATAAGACGGAAAATTTTTGGAATATCGATTTAAAATAATAAAAAATATATTAAAAGGTAGATGAAACTATATTTATTACATTTTTAAGGAAATAATATAGGAATAGAAAGTAGAATAATAAAATAAATTGAATGGAATTGGTAAAACAATTACCTCTTCATTTAGGGTATACCGTTGATTTAAACCAAAGGACTCCTATTGGTGTATTTAATCCCACATAAATGTCTATATAATAAAGTGAGGTGTGTATAGAGGATAATTTGGAAGGGTTTTTTAAAGACAAATGGATTTATAGGTTTTAATAAAAGGGAACGATAGTTGATCTTTTTTAAGAGAGGGTAGGTGTACTTTTGGAAACCCAAATACTATTAAGTTATTATTAATTGTTTTTTGATTAGAACTAGATCCAAAATTAGTTAGTTATAGGATAATATGAGAATGATTCTATATCCTAAAATGCAATTATTGTTATACAATTTTAGGTCCCAAATGTGACCTTATGTTTTGTATTTAACAATTTGATCAACTATTTTACTCTTATAGTGTGTACAATACTTTTTATAATATAGTGTTAATGTAGTTACAATAAAATGAAAAAATAACCCCAATTGGATCATATATGACATATTTATCATTATATTGGATATATGGATAAACCTATAATTATTATGTATTTTATAACATTTAATAATATATTATTTATGTAAAATTATAATTTATGTCCATTCAAAAACAATTCAATATTTTAATTTGTATAAATACCAAAACACCATGATGACATCGAACCAATAAATCAAATATGTTTCCGAAATATAAATGGTATCTATAAAATTTGTGTAATTCATTAGTTAATTCACATTATATTAACGTTTATAGTTTTAATATTATTTTATTGATTCATCCATTATTAATTCAACTACTGCATCATTATTATGTCATCATTTAATAAAATTATTTATATACAAAAATATTAAATATAAAAAATTTTGTATATTAATATTTTGTCTTTATATATACTTTTTATAGTCACCCATATCACTTATATAACCACATATTAAAAATGATATTGTAATTAAAATTTTATAATGACCTTTTTAACTATTTTTGAAATAAAATACAATAAATGTCAAAATCTAAGACAAGCATCTTTAAAAGAATCATATTTTCTAACTAAGGTAGATTTTTGTTGAAAAAAAATTATCCAATGAAATTAGTAGAAGTTTTAGGGTAATATTATATTGTTATAATATAATTTTTACCTTTAATTACCCTATTTAAATTTACATATTGTAAATAAAATTCAAAAGGTACTATTCCCCAAAAAATATTTTAATCCTATTAGAATATTTTTTTTACTTACTTTTAACATGTATATATATTTTCTTAAATTTAATTCACATAAGTTGTAAAATTACCTTTAATGTTAAACCGAAAATGTGGTTAGAAGGTATGTAAAAGGGATGTTCAAAAGTTCAATACATTTTTATATCTAATTATATTATAAAAATTATTCGAATAACAAAAATTATGTTAATAAATTTATTACATATCTATTGTTAGTTTAAAATAAATTTAATTTAAAATAATTATTTTAATGATAATGTCAATTTTAAACAATATTGCAATATTTTTCACTATTCATAAAAAATGGATAATTTTCAGAAAAATTCAAAAAATTTAACATAAGATAATTTTGATATTTCAAATTCAAAAATTAACTCCATTTTGATTAATAAATATATAAATTTTATAATTTCATTGATACTATTTATAACCACTTTTTAAATGGTTCGTTTGATTGGTCATGGTGTGCCTGAACTCGGTGTAATGTATATTGAAATCTATTTAATTACTTAAAATGAAGTGTGCTCTAGAAGCTTTAGGTTTTACATTCTTTCCTCCTTTAAATATTTTCATCCTCGATATTTATATAATATCACATCATAAAAAGATTTAGTTTTCTATTCATCATATGTTCCCTAGGTTCCCCAATTGCCTCTTCTATTTTATGGTTTCTCCAAAGAACTTTTACAAAACATGTCATCTGATTCCTCGACACATGTTCTATGGTATCAAGAATCTATACAAGATCTTCATTATACGATAAATCATGTTCTATATCTTTTTCTTCATAGGTGAATACATTTGTTGGGTCTGGAATCTATTTCATTAACAGTGATATGTGGAACACATCCATAACATTAGAGAGACTTGAAGGAATTTCCAAATAGTAAGCTAAAGATCAAATTCATTCTAGAATTTGAAAAGGTATGATGTACATGGAACTCAATTTCTCATTCATACCTAATCATATAACACAATTACTTAGAGATACCTCTATAAAAACTAGACCGATAACTTCAAATAAAAAAATGATTTATTTGGTTATTGGAAAAGATCGTTTGCTTACTTTGATATGTTTTTATATGGGTTTGAATAAAATTATCCTTTTTGCATTGTTTCATTGACATGTTCAAGGCCAATGAGTTTTCTTTCACCAACATCATCCCAAGAATTTGGTGTACAACATATCTATTTATATAATGATTCATATGGTGACATCTAAATAACTGAATGGAATCTTTTATTATATGAATATTATACTAGGGGAAATACTGATCCTGTATACCCGGAATGTAATGTGAGAACGGTGTCAACAAGTATTCTATGGTTTGAATCATCTGTTTTGATTGGCTATCTATTTAATGGTGGTAGGCATGACATAAATGAAACTACGTATCTAGGGTCTTCAGAAAACTTTTCCAGAATTGTGATGCTAAATGGGCATCATGATTAGAAACTATTGATAGTGGCACACTATCAAGTCTTGAAACATCATAAATATATTTTCATTCTTAATGTTCAACCTTTTGATATTTATTTATATGATGAAAATGTTATGATATGGAAATATGATCAACCATAACACATTTCAAATCACTTCATATAGGTGTCTTTGGTAGCCCCAAGAAAAAATTGCATTGTAATATCATCCCATTTCCCCAATGAAATAGGAATATGTTGTGTTACTCTTCTATGATATTGTCTTCTAGCCTTCACCAGTTGAAAAACCTAAAATCTTTACACATAATCCGCATTCTCCCACATCATGTTATCCCACCAAAACTATTCCATCAAATCATTATACATCTTAGTTCCACTATAGTGTCAATATATATTGGATCTATGAGTATCAACCTTCCCTTTTTTTCTCATTCATTGCAGGAACACAATTCCTCTTCACAAATTTCAAAATACCATCTTTATAAACGATGTTGATCAATCTACCATCAAATATAACAATAATTTTTTTAAAAAAACCACATCATGAATGTGAGAAATGTTTATCCTTTAACACCAATATGGGTTGGAAACCATTTGGAAAATTAGTTATTTTTCACCATCCATGATAACTCCCATATCAATCGTTAATAAATCCAAGAACATATGATTGATTTCAAATCTCATTTTTTAGAACTTCATGGTATTTTATTCTCAAAGCATAAACCACCTTATTTGACTTCCCTAGGTGGTAGTGTACTATGAAATTATAATATTTGAGTAGATCAAGACATATCATTTATCTCATGTTGACATCATTGTATGAAAAAATATATTTTAAACCCTTGTGATCTATATATATCTCATGTATTTCACTATAGATTTAGTGTCTCCAAATCTTAAGAGAAAATATTACTGTAGATAAATCAAGATCATGATTTGGGTGGTTTTATTCATCAGTTTTTAACTACATTGATGTATATGAAATAACTCTATCATTTTTCATAAGAACAAAATCCAGTCCACTCTTAGATGCATTTGTATATATCACAAACCCTTCATTCTATGATTGTATAGTCCAGAAAGGAGAATTGTCTAATTTTTTCTTCAAATCAGTGAAGCATTCTTCATAATATTTAGTCCAAATGAATTTAAACCCTTTACGTATGCTCTTGGTTAATGGGTTTTAAAATATGGAAAATATATTGATTAAATTATGAATGAAAACTTGTAAACCAATATAATTGTGTACCTCAGTTATACTCAGTTATGAGGGATATTCTCAGATTACCATTTTCATTATAGTATCAATAGAGATTCCGTACTTGTAGACAATATGGCCAAGAAAATAAATTTCCTAAAGCTAGAATTCAAACTTGATAAAATTTCCATACATTTAATTTATTATAGCAGCCTTTAGAATAATATTCATGTAATTTTTAGGGTTTTCATATATTTTTGAGTATACCAACATATCATCAATAAATACAATGAAACAATCATCAACATATTCATTAAACACTCAGTTCATTAGATTATTGAAAATTATGGGTGCATTAATCAGTCAGAATGGCATTACTATAAACTATTAATTACCATACCTGGTTCAAAATACTGTATTCGGAATATCTTCTTTTATTACACACAATATAGGATATCTAGAATAATGTTCAATCATTTAAAAATATTTATCTCCCTGAAGTTTATCAAACAAATTTTCAATGTGGGAAAGGGGTTACATGTTCATTATTATAGTAGAATTGAATTATCTATAGTCAATGTATATACCCATTGATCCATATTTATTCATAAAAAATACTAGGGATCCCCATGGAGAAACTCTAGGGAGAATAAATCCTTTATTACTCAACTCCTTTAGTTGATTCATCAGCTCTAATATTTTAACAACGACCATTATATAAGGTGTATCTGATATAGGTAATTCATTAATGATTTAATCAATAGAAAACTAAACATCACACACTAGCGGATTTTCTGGTAAATCTCTGTAAAGACACGTAAAATTCAAGGAATTTTTTTTTCATAAATTCATTTGGATTTTACGAGAATGCATTTTCTAATAGTGCGTGATTCGTAGGCCCGGTGTGCCCAGACACAATTTCATAAGATTAGATCGTGTACGTTCAGTGAAGGAATGAGCGGGGTTTTCTAACTTTTGAACCAGTGCTTAGAATCAAAATCTGAGGGCACCGATGAAACTGTTGCACCAGTTTTTTCTTAATAAGACCTTTTCTGGAGTTGCGTTTGCTCGGGGGGGGGGAGTTATTAAAAAAAAGTTTAAGAGTTATGTGAAATAATGTTGTGTCACAACTTTATTTCTCTCTTATAAGTCGTTTAACTCCCATGTGTGGGAGTTGGTGGGGGGACACTCCTAAATTCTAACTCCTCTTGTGATGATATTAGTGAGGTGGGACCCACATGAGTCCCCACCTTTCCACATTCCCCGTAACTCCCTTATATTCCTTTAAAACCTCCCTTGTCATTAATGTTGCCAACTTTGCACTCCATTAATTTTGACAAAATTAGATTAATTAATTAAGTGATTTCAACTTATGAAATTTTAAAAAAATGTTGGCATGTGTAAATAAAATAAGGCAAAGCCTTATTTTATTTTGGGGATTGTTGTATTGTGTGGAGAATTGAGAGAGGGAGAGTTCTATAATTTGAAGAACATCAACTTACTCATCAAAGAACGTGAAGAACGCTGACACACCTTTCCATCTTCTCCCACATCAAAGAAAGCGAGACGACGCTTCCTCCTCAGACGTTCCCCATCGACGTTTACAGAGCCTCACCCCACGACGCTATTTTTTGCGACACTCATCATTCGTCAACTTCTTTGAGGTAGTGGATATTTTCAAATTTAATCAATTAAAAATTTTCTTGTTCTTCGTTGTATATACTCGTTCTTTGGCCGCATGCTATCGTCACAACGGGAGGAGGTCGGATCGCGCAAACACGGCCGATCCTCCTCCACATATTGAGTACCATTGTTGTTCTTTGTGGTGAAGACGGCGTGGTGCCGTTATACCGCAAGGGAACGAGAGAACTGCAGCTAGAGTGGGCCGCGACGAAGGAGCATGGCGCCGTCACACCGCACTGGTGAAGCCGAAGAAGGCCACGACCAGGAGTGGGCCGTGGAGGAGGGGAGCGACGTCGGCATGCCGCGCTGGAGCATTAAGGAGCCACAGTCAGGGCGGGCTGTGTAGGAGGGGCGCGATGTCGTCACGCCGTGATGGTCGGACAGGGGTTGTGGCCTTCAGCTGCGTCGAAGAAGCAGGAGGCCGCCGGCCACCGGCGTTCGAGGAGGCAGGACACCTTGCGGGTCCCGTGTGGCACTACCGGCCGTCCTTAACGGTCGGACGTTTCCATGAATGTCGGGGGATTGAAACCCCCAAAATCATCCTAGGGTGGAACCCACAGGGGAACACAGTTTTGGGGAAACAGGGGGGAATCGCCCCCCCCCCCCCTTCCGCTTCTAGCTCAGCCTCGAGCCAAGCCGCGGCCCACGTTGGGCTGGACCGCTTGCGGCGGGCCGGGCCTCCCACGCTGGGCGAGTCCGCCCTCGCCAGGCCGGTCTATGCCAACCGGGTCGGGCCACGCCCTAACGGGCCGGACCTGGACCCGGGTCGGTTCGACCGAGTACGGGTCGACCCGGTTCGGGCCTACCTATGTGTATCGGGCCGGGTCAGAACGGGCCTGAACCCCCTAATTTCCAGACAGATTCGTTCAAACTCCCACAACATAGGCTATAGACCTCCGATCGACTTTGTTTGATTCCTCTTAGTGGGACTTTTCTTTTGGCTTAATCTGCTCGAGGTATGGATGCAGCTGCCATATGGTCGGGTTGGTTTTAGCTTAAAAACCAACCTGGCCCCTGGGACGAATAAGCCAATAACTCTCAGACCGGGCATCTGATTGACGTGCCGTCTGTAACGTAGAGTTCTTTTCGACGAGGTGGAATATTGTGATACATCAACTCTGGACTTTGTGACAGTTGATGTATTGACCCCTTCACTATTGGAGCAGACCCTCATGGAATCGAGCTTGCTATGTGCAGGAACCCTAGAGCTGGCTGCAACTGTGACGACGAGGATGACTGTAATGGGATCCTCCGTGGTTTTGGCATCAACGACGACCGTACTGGAATCCTCCATGGGTTCGACGATGATGACTACTGTTCTTGTATCCTATGTGGGTCCGGTAATATTTGACTATTGTTCTTGTATCCTATGTGGGACCGGCAGTATTTGACTTCGTACATGTATCCTATGTAGGTCCGACATAGTAGATAGACTTGTATCCTTTGTAGGTCCGACAACTTAGCTGGTCTTGTATCCTATGTGGGTCTGACAGCTTAGATGAATCAGTGGCTACATCTGATCATCTCTATCTCTTTACGAATAGTTTACCTGTGTGAGCTAAGTCATAAATTACAATCATTATCATCGATATGATTGTTGTGCTTTTGTGTGGATTGGGTTGTGAATTTTTATGTGGAATGGGTTATGTTTTCCTATGTGGAATGGGTTGTAATTTTTCTCGTGTGATGGAGCCGAGCTGGAATAGATGACTTAGGTATATGTATGGGAATATAGCTAAGTAGAGATGGTTGTTACTTCATTATTTTATCTTTCCTTTGTGGTTGATCCTTCATCGATTCTGGGAGACCATCAGGGGTCTCAGGTTCCTACTGAGTAGCGTTTACTCACCCCTACATGGGCTATGCCCGCACAACGTTGTGTTGGTTGCAGACGACAGACAACGCTGATCGAGGTGGGAGCACGTGGATCTGGACGGTACCTATAGGTGTATCACTGGATGAGACAAACATGGAGCGGACATTCGGAGCTGAGGAGCAGGGTATACTCTCTGTACACACCCTTCAAGTGGGATTTCCAGAGGATGGCTCAGACTTACTGCTTTACTTTTCAGTTGTTGTACATTCATTTCAATTGTACTTTACTTTCAGTTGGGTTTGTATTCTGGCCCATTTACTTTCCATCACTTACTTTGTACTTAGTTTACTTAGTGTTTACTCAGATTGCATACTCAGGGGTGATTGTTTACTTTATAAAGGTAATTACTTCCCTTTGTATCGAGATTTACGCCTTTGGTGGTAGTCTCTAGCCCCTGGCCTATGGAAGGTGGGCTAGGGGTAGTCACGACATGGGCCCCGAGGATGTGTCCTGAAAAATTGGTATCTGAGGAGTTCAGTTCTACCGAAGAACTCATGACACTAATATTTCTTCTATGTGAAGCAATAATGTCAAGGGTATTGAGTGTGGTTATCAGTCTAGGGAGTCCAGTGTTGGTGCGGCGGCTGACGTATCCATACACCAGGACCCTAACTTCTGATTCCAACTCAATGCACGAAAACATTGATTGCATTTGTGTTTAAAAAGTTTTCTTTGTGATTACTTTGTGTCAGCTCACCAGGTATATTTTATTGACCATGGAGCACCTATTTCTTCTCAGGATAGCCCCATGACAACAGTCAGCTAGGGTTCTGAGCTTTGTGTGAGACGGAAGCCCACTGAGTGAAGAGGCCTCGTTACAGGGCTCCATTACAGCGGAGGCACCGGCGATACCTCTACCCGCCGAGCCACCGATGCAACCATCCCTAGCAGCTGAGAGTGTACGTCGCCTTAGTGAAATGCACGAGTTTTAGCATCAGTGACCACCCAGGTTTCACCGTGAGACGGACCCTCAGGAAGCCAAGGATTGGCTGGAGGCTGTTGTTCGAGTTTTTAGATTAATAGGGACACCAGTTGACCTCATGTTGATCCTTGTTGCAAGTCTCCAGCACATGGTATAAGGTAGATGGTGGAGCCTGATACTCTAGGTGCAAGACAAGGCATCTCTTCTTTGGACGGACTTCAAGAGCCTCTTTCGCTCGGAGTTTGTTCCAGCCACCCTCTGTGCGGTGAGCATCCAGGAGCTACTACAACTGCGGTAGGGAAACATGACTATAGACCAGTACTCGGCGAGATTTACCAATATCACACGCTACTCCACAGACATGGTACGGGACCCATTCTTTCGGGCCCAAACAATCGAGCAGGGACTAAGGCATGAGATCAGGGCTTCGATGATCTCCCATAGCATTCCGACACAGGCGGGAGTACTAGAGCGAGCCCTTCTTGTGGAGAAATTTCATTCTGAGCCTACACCGGGAGCGAGACCTATCGTAGGGAGACACGTAGCAGTGTCTTCTGTAGCTGGAATTCGACAAATGTCATAGGTGTCCAAGCGGACCAGACCATTAGGTGGATGACCTCATGGTACTGGCTCAGAGGTGCGTGGAATACGGCGCATATCCAACCTAACGTGGAGCAGACGGTGCTATGCATGAGGCGGGCATGGCCACATGGCTCTTGACTACCCAACCCACCGTGCAGAGGAGCAATAGATGGTTGAGGAACCACCCAGGCAGAGGCAGAGTTTCGACCATGTCGGTTCGTAGGGAGAAGGCAGATGAGGCAGAGGAGGTGGTCGAGCGACAGGTGGTGGATTACGTTTTGAGGCTCAACCACCACCACCACCAGAAGGTGCACCCCAACCACAGGGAGATGGCGGACAGAGACAGGACCAGCTCCTGGTAGTGGAGGCCTACAACCACGGTGCACCAGAGATGATTCGAGGTACTATCTGTATCTACTCCACCATTTCTGTAGTTCTTATAGACATAGGAGCGAGTCATTATTTCATTGTCACTGCCCTTGTCTGGAGCTCGGAGATTATGACGGAGTCGTTGGCTCGATCCTTACGGCTAGAGACTCCAATGGAAGCAGACTCGACAATTACGCACTGTTGTCGGCAGTGTGATCTTACTCTAGGAGGCGAGAGCTACGGCTGGGATCTTCTTGTAGCGGCGTTGAGGCCTTACGATGTCATCTTGGGCATGGATTGTTTATCTATGGTCCATGCTCAGATCTACTATATTAGGTGCAAGGTGTAGTGTGTTTGCACGGATGAGAGCAGGTTCATATTCACCGGTGAGAAGGGAGCCTTTGCAGCGTAGGATGGACTCACATTGAGGAGAGGATAGCTGATCACTTATCAGTTGGCTAGCCTCATCCTAGGAGCAGTGGATGGGCGGAGTCTGTGTTTTCCGGCAGTGCTAGATCAGTATGTAGACATCTTTCATGATGACGTTCCAGGACTACCTCCTCATAGAGAGGTAGATTTCCATATTGACATGTACCCCAGGACAGCCCCGATATCTACTCCAGCATATCGGATGGCTCCCATTGAGCTTTGAGAACTACAGGTACAACTGGAGGACTTGTAGGTCAAGGGATTCATCCTACTTAGGGTTTCACCCCGGGATTCCATGATTTTGTTCGCCAAGAAGGCGCACAAGAGCTTGCGACTGTGTGTCGATTACCGTCGCCAGAATCAGGTGACCGTGAAGAACAAGTATCCACATCTGAGGATTGACGACCCCTTCGATCAGCTCAAGGGAGCACAGTGGTTCTCAATGATAGACCTCAGGTCAGGCTACCATCAGCTCAGAGTTCGAGACGAGGATGTGCAGAAGACAACCTTCAAGTGTCGGTATGGCCACTATGAGTTCTTGGTTATGCCTTTTGGCATAAACAAATCTACAGCAGTGTTCATGAGTCTCATGAACGGGATATTCCTGCCTTACCTTGATCGATTTTTCATAGTATTCATTGATGACATATTGATTTACTCAACTACTAGGGATAAGCACACCGACTAATTGCGGATTGTACTTGACACACTCTGAGAGCACAAGATTTATGGTAAGAGATCGAAGTGACAGTTCTGGATTTTTGAGGTCCACATATTGGGGAACGTCATCTCTGAGACAGGATTTGCGGTGGATCCTACGAAGATGGAGGTAGTTCCAGCTTGGGAGCCACCTAGGAGCGTGACAGAGGTGCGGAGTTTCCTGTGTTTGGCTGGATACTATTGGAGATTTTTTCCAGACATCTCCAGAGTTGCAGCACTGCTTTCAGCTTTGACGAAGAAGGAGAAACCCTTCGTGTTGTCAGATAGATGTCAGCAGACCATCTAGGAGATGAGACAATGATTGACCAGTGCACCCATCTTGAGGCTACCAGATGAGGGAGTAGGGTATGTAGTCTACTGCGATGCATCAGGGACCAGACTCGGGTGTGTCCTGATGCAGGATAGGGAAGTGATCGCCTATGGATCACGACAGTTGAGGTAGCATGTGTAGAACTATGTTACCCATGACCTGGAGATAGAAGTAGTGGTCTTTGCTCTGAATATGTGGCGACACTATCTAAGGGGCAAGCACTTTATAGTCTACTCTTACCACCAGAGTCTTAGGTAAATCTTCTCACAAAAGGACATGAACCTGAGACAGTGACAATGGCTTGAGTTCCTCCAGGACTATGACTTTTAGATAGTCTATATTCATAGAAAGGGGAACGTAGTAGCCGATGCTCTCACCATAAGGACAGGCATTCGGCTACATAGTGAGGTGATGGATCAGTTAGCCGCTTTACAGACATCCTTCGTGGATAGAGATGGGGTAGACTTTATTCAGTCACTCAAATTCACTCCTCAACTTCTTTACTGTTTCCGAGAGGAACAATGTGGTGATGTTGACTATGAGACGTGGCATGCACAGATTTCCACATGACAGGCACCTTATGGACTTTCGGTAGGAGGAGAGCACGTCATCCTTTTCATAGGACGTACTATGGTACCAGATTCTTAACCGGAGGTGGTGCTAGGAGAGTTTCACACATCCCCATTAGCGGTACATCTATGAGTATCAAAGATGAACCCGGATCTTAGATGATAGAACTAGTGTCCGGGTATGAAGAAGTTTGTGGAAAATTTCGTTTCTCAATGCCTCACTAGTCAGTGGGTGAATGTGGAGCACCAAGTACCAGCAGGCTTGGTACAACCCTTGGAGGCCCCAGAGTGGAAGTGGGATGGGATATCTATGGATTTCGTGACTGGACTTCCACGTAATTCCAGAGGACACAACTACATTTGGGTGATCATCGATCGACTGATCAAGAAGGCCCACTTCATACACATCAGAGAGTAGGGATCAGTGGAGATCTTGGGATGCCTCTACATTCATGAGATCGAATGGATTCATGGTGTGCCATCATCTATCGTCTCTGATCGAGATGCTCGCTTTACTTACCGGGTTTGGAAGGGGTTGGAGGATGCATTCGAGATGTAGCTTCGCATGAGCACCGCCATTCACCCTCAGATGGATGGTCAGATGGAGAGGACCATTCAGACACTCGAGGACATGCTTTGTGCCTCTTTCCTTGACTGTGGTCACAGTTGGGAGGATCACCTACCTTTGGTAGAGTTTGCGTACAACAACGGCCACCACTCCACCATCGGGATGGAACCATACGTGGCATTGTACAACCGACCTTGCAGATCATCTTTGTGCTAGACAGACCCTGGGGAGTCAGCACTTGTAGGACCAGAGATGGTACAGGCCACGACGGTGAAGGTTCAGGTCATCTAAGAGCGGATGAGGACAGCTCAGAGCTGACAAAAGACTTATGCTGACATGAGGCGGAGACCACTAGAGTTCGAGGATGGCGACCACGTTTTATTACGGGTCTCACCTCGACGTGGATTATAGAGATTTGGCTGGGGCGGCAAGATATCTCCACGCTTCATCGGACCGTTCCAGGTTCACAGCAGGATAGGCGAGGTGGCATATCACCTGGCTCAACCAACATAGTTGCACCAGGTGCACGTCGTCTTCCACGTGTCTCATATGAGGAGATACGTGCACGAACCGATGCATGTCATCCTCCATGGGGAGATGGACATTGATGATGGGGAGTCTTTTGCGGAGGTCCTGGTGGAAATCAGTGATTGGCAGGAGCAGGTCCTACGTGGGCGGTCGATTCCTCTACTGCGCATCAGGTGGCAGCACGTGAACCTCTAGGAGTGCACATGGGAGCGGGAGGCTTAGTTGTGTGCTCAGTACCCTAATTTGTTGCCCTAGTTTGTGATGTATCTTTATGGGGACGTAAAGCCCTGAGGTGGGAGTAATGTAAATAACTGTTAATTTCATGGAATGTTTTTTCTTAAATTATTTGGGATTTTACGAGTACGCAGTTTCTGACGGTGGCTGATTCTGAGGCATGGGGTGGCCAGAAACAATTTCCGAAGATTAGCTCAAGTACATTAAGGGAACGAACGAGCGGGTATTTCTAGCATTTGAACCGATACTCAGAATCAAAATCTGAGGGCACCGATGAAACTGCAACACCATTATTTAATTAAGAAGACCTTTTCTGGAGTTTTTTTTGCTCGGGGGGAGTTGTTAAAATAATGTTTAAGTGTTAAGTGAAATAAAGTTATGTCAAAACATTATTTCTCTCTTCTAAGTAATTTTACTCCCATGTGTTGGAGATGGGGTGGGACCCACCTAAATTGTAACTCCTCTTGGTAGGTTATTAATGAAGTGGTGCCCACATGAGCCCCCACCATTCCACATTCCCTATAACTCCCTTGATCTCCATTGAAACCTCCCTTGTCATTAATGTTTCTAACTTAGAACTCCATTAATTTTGACAACTTTATATTAATTGATTAAGGGATTTGAACATTTGATATTTTAAAAAAAATGTTGGCATGTGTAAATAAAATAAAGAAAAGACTTATTTTTATTTGGGGTTTGTTGTGATGTGGGGAGAATTGAGAGAGTGAGAGTTCTATACTTTTAATAACTCCATATTCCTCATCGAAGAATGTGATGAACGCCGACACACCATTCCATATTCTCCCTCATCAAAGAAAGCAAGGCGCCACTTCCTCCTCGGACATCCTCTGTCGACGTTTATAGAGCCCCACCCCACAACGATGTTTTCTACAACGATCATCATTCATCAACTTCTATGAGGTATGGGTTATGTAAAAATTTAATCAATTAAATTTGCACTTGTTCGTCGTTGTGTATACTCGTTCTTAGGTCGCCTGCTATCATCACAATGGGAGGAGGTCAGACCTCGCAAAAACGGCCGATCCTCCTCCCCTTATTGTTTACCTTTGTTGTCCATGGTGGAGAAGACGGCGTGGTGCCGTTGCACTGCACGTGAACGAGAGAACCGTGGACGAAGCGGGCCGGAGGGAAGGAGCATGGCGCTTTCATGCCGCACTGGGGAAGTCGAAGGAGGCAGTGGCCACGAGCGGCCGCGGCGGAGGGGTGCGGCGCCATTGCGCCTCACCGGAGTATCAAGGGTCATGACTGGGGAGGGTCATGGAAGAGGGGCGTGGCGTCGGCGTGCCATGCCGGTCAGACATGGGCCGCGGACGAAGGTCACGACAGAGTAGCATGAGGCGGCAGGTCAAGCTGGCCGCCAACATTCGAGGATACGGGACCCACCGCGAGTCTCACGTGGCACAACTGGCCGACCGTTTGAAAGAAATCAATGGTTTTGAAACCCCCAGAAGCCACCTAGGGCAGACCCCATGGGGGTCCGCCGTTTTGGGAAAATAAGGGGGCGACGCCCCCCCCCCCCCCCACGTCCATCTGGGCCTTGAGCCGAGCTGGACCGTCCGCGCTTGGCCGGGCCACGCCATCTGGGCAGGGACATGCCCTAGCGGGCCTAACCCGAACCCGGGTCGGGTCCACCCGGTTCAGGCCGACCTAGGGGTATCGGCCTGGATCAGACCGGGCCCAAACCCCCTAATTTCTAGACAGATCCGTTTAAAAGCCCATAACATGGGCTACAGACCTCTGATGGACACACCGTCAGTTGCGTAGTGATCCTTGGATCGATACGGTCCTTTAGGTATATTATACTCATGTTTTAGGAGAACATTGGGTATGTTCGGGTTGGTTGGAACATGAAACCAACCAGGCCCTTGGAGCGGAAACACTTATAACATGAGCTCCGGACATCTGATTGACGTGTCGTTGAATTTTTTGGATTCCTCTTAGTGAGACGTTTCTTTTGGATTACTCTGCTCGAGGTTGTGATGCAGTTGGAGTATGGTTGAGTTGGTTTTAGCTTAAAAACCAACCGGGCCCCGGGGACGAATAAGCCAATAACTCCCAGACCGGGCGTCCGATTGACGCTCCGTCTGTCGCGTTGAGTTCCATTCGATGAGGTAGAACATCGTAATTCATAAAATCTTGACATCATGAAAGTTGATTTATTGAACCCTTGGCTCGTGGAGCGGACCCTCCTAGAATCGAGCATGTTGTGTGCGGGAACCCTAGAGCTGGCTGCTAATGCGACGACGATGACGACTGTACTAGGATCCTACGTTGGTTCGGCACTAACGACGACCGTACTGGAATCCTCTGTGGGTTCAACAGTGATGACTAATTTTCATGTATCCTATATGGGTCCGACAGTATTTGACTACTATTCTTGTATCCTATTCGGGTATGGCAGTAGTTGACTTTGTACTTGTATCCTATGTGGTTCCGGCAGAGTAGCTGGTCTTGTATACTTTGTGGGTCCGATATCTTAGCTGGTCTTGTATCCGATATGGGTCTGATAGATTAGATGAATCAGGGGCTACATCTGATCATCTCTATCGCTTTACGAAGAGTATACCTGTGTGATCTGAGTCATAACTTACAATAATTATCTTTGATATAATTTTTGTGATTTCGTGTGCGGATTGGGTTGTGAATTCCTATGTGAAATGGGTTATGTTTTCCTTTGTATACTGGGTTGTATTTGGGATCGTGTGTTGGAGCCAAGCTCTAATAGAATACCTAGGTATATTTATGGGCATACACCTATGTAGAGTTTGTTGTTACTTCAGGATTGTATCTTTCCTTTGTGGTTTATCCTACATGGATTCTGGGAGACCTTCGGGGGTCTCGTGGTCCCTAATGAGTAGCGTATACTCACCCCTGCATGGACTATTCCCGCACTATGTTGTGTTGGTTGCAGGCGACGTACATCGCTGATTGAGGTGGGAGCACAAGGAGATGGACGGTACCTGGAGGTGGATCACTGGATGAGACGTACACAGAGCGGACAGCCGGGGCCGAGGAGCATAGGAGACTATCTGTACAGACGCTTCATGTGTTATTTCCATAGGACAGCTCAGACTCGCTGCTTTACTTTTCAGTTGTCGTACTTTCATTTCAGTTTTACTTTACCTTCAGTTGGGTTTGTATCCTTTCCCATTTACTTTCCAGCACTTACTTTTGTACTCAGTTTAGTTAGTGTTTACTCAGCTTGTGTACTCAGTGGTGATTGTTTACTTTATAACGGCAATGACTTCCCTTTCTATCAGGATTTACGCCTTTGTTGCTAGTCCTCAGCCCCTAGCCTATGGAAGGCGAGCTTGGGGAACTCATGGAACGGGCCCCGAGGATGTGTCCTGACAATATCTAGGAAAAACATAAAATTATTCCATTACAATATGTACATCCACAATTTCAATATTTCATTCTTCATACCTAGATGTTAATTCACATTCCTGCCCAACAATCTCATTCAGAAAATCTAATCGTGGTTGGTTTGGGTAAGAATTAGGTGACGATGTTTCTACTCTAAGGATAATGGATTTTTCATATTTCCACTAAATTGTATCTTTTTTCATCTTGAAATTATTTTTCACTTCATATTTTTAAAGACAATCCATACTACGTACTATATCAAATTGGATCATAGGTATAATGATAAATTTAGTAGATAAAGCATGTATATATTCCATATTGGCAAATGTCTCACACAAATTTTTTGTGATGAGACATCCCTTCGGGGTTTTGGCTAAAAACTCTACTGTTAATGTGAATTTGAAATATCAAATTTTTAACAAAATATTGAAATATATAATTGAATAAAAGGATCCATAATCAAATAATTATATAGAAAATTTTGATTAAATGACTAAAGTACCTTCCACTGCATCATTAGGGACTTCAACATGAGTAGTTGTGATCACAAAATTTTGGCCTTCCTCTCTTAGCCTTTTATAGAGAATGTTTCCAAGATTTTAAAGACAATAATTTTAAAAATTTCCTGTCTTTTTACAATTGTAGCATTGAACATTATACCTTGTTTATCCCCCTACAAATAACAATCATGATATCATATTTCTTTGAACATTGAAAAAAATCCCATATCCATTAGTTAAGTACCTAAGTGTTTCTTCCCACAATTAATACAGGGTGGAAATTCAACATTTCCATTTTCACCTTATTTCATTTTCAAGAGTGTTTAGTCACCCTCTTCGTCTCTTTCATTACATTAATGTCATAAAAAATAGAGACTTCCTTTTTTCCTTGATAGAACATGAGATTATGACTTCATACTATGAAAATGATTATGGGGTCAATGCATGTTGGAGGAATGGTTTTAACCAATTATAGAATCAATCAATATTTATTCTTGTGTTACTTATGATGTCTATATCAATCCTTTCTAACTCTGTGATGTCAGCTTCATATTTTTCTACATTCTCATACTCTTTATGCCCTAGACTAAGAAATTTCTTCTCTATATCCGCTCATAGATTAGGAGGAACGTTTTCTCAAATAATTTTTTTTAAATTCCCTCCATTCCATTCATTCTACCTATTCACCCAACATCATGTTTTTAATTATTGACCCCCATTTATCTACATGTCGTGATTAATGATAGACTTTCATAAAAACTTTTTCCCTTTCTGTACTCCCCAATGTAAGAAATTTTTTCCAGAATAACATATCGATTTATAAGCTAAAAATGGATTTATTGTCTCATTGCATGCTAGAGGTTGTTGTCTCTTTAAGTAGTCAAACATTGATTATTTGTGTTCCATATAAAGCTGCTCTATATGGGTAAGGTTATAATTCAAATCTTGAGTTAGTTGTTCTAGTATGTTTAATAGTTGTTTAGTGTATGCTGTATCACTAGCTCCATAATTATCTATCATAAGAGGGTAATCCCTACATGGATTATGTGTGTTGACACATTCACATTCCTTCCACTATGTTCCATATCTAAATAAGGGAATAACGTAGAGTAGGTTTTGAATCCTAATGTATAATTCCAAACTAGAAAACAAATATTCAAAAATTGAAATAATTATTCATATTTTATCCATAATCATCAAAATGGGTTCATTGGGGACATATTTACTCATAAATCCTTGAAAATTATTTGTAAATATAATTTGAATTATCCTAACTATATCCACATGGAGTGAAAAACCAGGTGCTTCATATAGCATGTTGTCATGTACTGGGTTACCCAGATTCAATCCTGGAACACCTTGTTTGAGGTCTTACGCTTAGGTACATATGTTCAAGAATCACGTCCACTTGTAGTGTCCTGATTGGTTTTTATTTAATAATAATATTCAAATAATTTATAAATTACTGAAATTTCAGGATTTTTTATATACTTATCCGAAAATTATATAATGGGGTAGTTTTCCATAATTAATGTATTTTCTAAATATAGATTCCAATGCATGTATTAAACTTCCGAAGATAACAATTCTAACCTTCTAACCCTAGATTCCCATACTCATTGCATTATTTTATTACATTGTTATGGTTAGATGAAAAAAATTTATGAAGAATCAATCTGTTAAGTATCATTGGAAAAACAATATATAAATTAATGTTTTAAATTATATATTGAAATAAAAAAACATATTTTCTCCTTTGAAACCACTCATATAATTTAGATTATTCCATCAGGTCTGTAATAAAATACTTCTTCGCATCCTGGTGAAAAAGGAAACATAATAAATTGGTGAGCTCAGATTCATAGTAAGTATAAACAAAATAACAGATGCATTAATAAATAAGCATGAACATGTAAAGAAATGTGTAAAACATAAACAAAATCCTTTTAAACAAAATATTTATAATAATATGGAATAAATAAATCAAATAATTCTATTTAAAAATTTACCTGTATATTCTTCTTGTCAAATAATCACATGAAATTTCAATAAGTGATCTCAAATGAGAAAATTTATACTTTCAGACATCATAACCACATTGTCCAGGGCTCGTGCCAAGACCATACATAACCATACCATCATGGCCTCATTCCAACACACTAGTTAGTTTTGTGAAACCTACAAATGCATCAAGTGGCTATATCGGGCTACACCATTCACACACTAAGGATAATGCATTCCTCTTATGAAAATGGTATAACATTACATAATCATTCATATTAAAACTAGCATCTGAAATGTTATTACATTATCCATAATCCATGAATGGTATCATAATAACAAATCCCCAATAGGACTTACGATAAAACATTCAATACAATATGTAAGATTTTATTATTATAAATCAACCTCAATAAAGAATAAAATTCAACAATGGATTATTACATATATGAAAATAATCTATTAAAATCATTGGAACTCTTTGAGATGAATTTCTCTTTATACAATGAATCTATTCAAAATCCATTTTATTATAAAATAAAATATTTATTATTAATATAACCTTGAATTAATAAAAATGATGATTCAAAATTTTTGTTTTTTATAATACTGGAAAATAGCCGCTCACACAATATAATTTAAAAAACAGTATTTCCTCAATTTTCCGAAAAGGGGTATAAAGTAAATCATTTCGAAAAGGACATAATGATTCCTTTCAATATGTTTTATAATAAATAAATCATGGGAAAATTAAACTTGATCAATTTTATATAATATTTTGAAATTCATTTTCAGAAACATGGACATGTATTTTAGAAATGTCCAGGTAGATACATACGTATATACAACCTCAGATAATAATGAGATTGTGAAATTAACACTTACCTCGTATATTTATTTTGTCCAGGGTGTGCTAACATCCTATATAATTGATAAATTATGTTATTAAATTCTAATAGAACCATATCCATATTTATTATATCAAATATGATCCTCTTATATCATTTGGATAACAATTCTTCCGTATTACCATTGCTTTGGGGGTTAACTACTTCATTTTACAATGCATATTTTGTTGTATAAGTAGTTGTTTTATAAATATGATATATTATATCCATATAAATAATGATGTTGTGTTAATAAATATTATATTTAATCATGTTATAAATTTTATCATAATTTTTGAATGGTTAAGGTGGATAAGGAATCTCATTCCATTGGGGTGACGGTAGTTTGTACGTGCGCTAGAGAGACAATATCGTTTCCTAGATAGTCAATTTCTCAGAAATGAATGGTATATTAATTATATCGAATCATTATGATTTAATATTAATTATTTATATACAATATACTAATGATTATACCCATCCAAATACAATAATGATGAATAAAAAATTACACCATGGTGTGGAGACAATAAGTAATATGTATGCATGCCTGTTGATAATATTACTCATAGGATGGAAAAAAGAAGTAATATGGATGTCATTGAATCATTAAAACATATAATAATTTATATGAAACTATATTTATTAATTTTCAATGCAAATTAATAGTAATAGTACATAGGATAAGAACATAAATTGAGTGGAATTGGTAAAAAAATTACTTTATCTTGGAGAATATACTTATTATTTACACAAAAAGTTACCATTGGGTGGCTTTATTCACAATGTAAGGACTCTATGATGAAGTGATTAAATTTTGGAGGATGATTGGGTAGGTATGGGATGAGATAAAGGGATTCAGAGGTGTGAATAAATGGGATGGAGAGGTGGTCTTTTTTAAAGAGAGGAGGGATACTTTTAAAAATCCAAAAATATTAAATTTTTATAAAATTATTTTCTATTCCAAATATCTCAAAATATATTTATTTTGTTATTTTTAATATCATTTAATTTATTCTTCCTGTAATAATTCAATCACTCCATCGTTATTGTGTCATCATTTATTTTAATTATTTATTTCCAAAAATTTTAAATAAATTACCATTATGTAGATAAAAATCTTATCTTTTTATATAAAATTTCTTGTCAACCATATTACATATATAACCTCATATTAAAGATTATATTTTAATTTAAATATGAAGATGGCATTTTGTAACTCTTCTTTAAATAAAATATAATAAATGTCTTAATGTAGCACAAGTGGCTTAAAATGTATCATATTATCAACCTATGGTAGATTTTGGTTTAAAAACACTTATCCGATTAAATTATGGAAAGATTTATGGTAAAATTATATTATTATAATATTATTTTTACCAATAATTACCCTATTTACCTTTAACCATGAAAATGAAATCCAAATATTACTATTCACCAAAAATTATTTTGATTCTATTATACAACAGTACATGTACTTACTACAACAATGTATGTCTATTTTTTGAAATTCAATTCCTAGAATCAGTAATATTATGTTTAATGTTAATCTACATATGTGGTTAGAAGGTGGGTAAAAGTGACATTCAAAAACTCAATATATTTTTATATCTAATTATTTTATAAAAATGATGGAAATGAACTAAATTTATTAAATAAATTTTTTATTTAACCATTGTGACTTTTAATTTAATTTAACAAAAAAAAATTAAAAATGTAATCCTTTTACCAAAATAAAGTATTTTTTAATATTCATAAAAATTTGAAAAATATTATAAAAACACCAAATAATTAAAAATAAGATAATTTGGATGTTATAAATTCAAAAAAATAAGTCTATTATAAAAAAATAAATATATTTTTTCATAATTTTTTTTAATATTATTCATAAATTCTTTTTAAATGGCTTGTTTAATAAGAAATAATTCATTTGAACTCAGTGTTTCATGAGGTATATGATATTTAATAATTTAAAAATAATTTCACCATGGTTCAATTGGGAGTTACCATCCTAGAATATACAATATTTAGCGATTTATAAAAAATGGATCTAGAAATCCAAAAGAATTGGGAGCAATATTGCATTTCCCATACGAATGTTCAATACTTTATACATGTGATGATTAAATAGGTATAGATAAAGAAAATAAAGCTATGTAATAATGTCAGAAATTATATTCATACTAGTCCAGATTTATGTGAAATTAATGGGTTTAGGGTCCTTTTATGTGTTCCACCCATATGCAATTTCAAGGTGTGGTTAGAGGAGGATCGTAGTGCTCTGTTCTATATTAATCCTAGAATTCAAACTATGTTTATAGATTTGAATGAGTTTTTATGGTGAGATTTCATGATGGGATATATTTGAGAGTTTTTATCTCTATACTGGGTATAATAGTAATTTATTTGTATGAAAAAATGTCTCAATGGGTGTTACATCCATGACCCATATTATAATAGAAATGGGAAAACATCACCATAAGATTTTTCATTGAACTCCTCAAAATGTATTAAGGGAATAATGATATATGGGTTGTAGTAAATCCATTTACAATATTAGTAGAAATAATCGCAATCATATAATATATATAATTATATCAACCTTATAGGATATACATTAAGTATGTTGTAAGATTTACATTAGTGTTAAATTCTATTATGTCTAATCAAGAACAAAGTATTACCTCAATGTTTAGTGAATTCACAATCAATATGATGATACAGACTTGAGTTATATCATAATGTAGAATCTTATGAAATATGGTTAGTCTTACAGAGAAATTTAAACCCCATTTGATATGTGGAGGTCTTGTTTTTTTATTTCAATGATGGTTGGGAAAAACACCTCCATCTAGTTATGTTTTCATACTACAACAGTTTTCACTTAAGTACAAAGATGGATACATATAGAGACATATATGGGAATATGTGTAGATCTCCATCATATTTTAATAGAGATAGAAAATGAATGATATTGGGAATTAAGATAGCTTATGAAATTGAATATTAAATCTAATCTATTCAATAATAAATAACGATGGAAAAAATTTGAAAGAAACATTATTATGATATTCTTAGACATGATTTAAAATTTCATGTTGTTGATAATGTGTTTCTATGTGTTTCTACATGGAAGAAGTTAATGATATTTGGAAAAAAGGAAAAACTAAACCCGCAGTATATCAATACCTTTCATGTTATTGATCATATAAGGATAGTATCTTATCAGTTAGAACATCAACCAAACCTTCCTCAGGTCCAAGACATATTCCACAAATCACTCTTAAGGAAGTACATGCCTAAACTAGAACATTTCGTAAACTCAATGTTTATTCCACAGGAGTAAGATCATTATTATGATGAATTTTTTTTGATAATATGGATTATAGAGAGAAATTTCAATGAAACAAAGGCTCTCATACGGTCATTGTTTTACAATGAAACCATTGGTTTGAGAAGTATACATCGGAACCTGAGGATTTAATGATTACGGAGTAACCTTATTTATTTATACCAAATTTAAAAAAATTCATGGTAAAAAATCCTTTTATATGGGGTATAATATAACATCAAGATATTTTATGAAATATATGTTTTCCAATAAATTTAAGTCCATTCACAACATGAGGTTCTAACGAACTGTAATATACTATTTATATTATTATTAATCATTTCAATTGAAAAAATAGAAATTAAATATGGATATATGAATGAGGGATATCACATTTAAAAAATTATTTATAATGTTTTTATATAAATAAAACATACTTGTAAAAAATAACATAAATTTTGTTAAATTCATTATATTTTTTCAAAAATATATTTTTTCATAAATTGGATTTTTTTATTTTTGGGTGAAAATAATAAAATTATTATTTAATATTTGTTAAAAAATTATTATGAAAACGAAACATCATATTCAGAATAAATATTGAAATATTTTATTAGGTTGAATAATTCAGCTTTTTCGGGAACAAAATAAATTGTTCAATGAATAGTTAAACAAACAAGTATTTATTGAACAATACATTATCATTTAAATAATTTATATGGATAGATATTCATTAAAAATGGTTTTAAAAGTAAAATTATTTTCATTATATAACTAATAATCCAATTTAGTTTATTTTAAACAATTTCATATTGGGTTTTGATATAAATACTTTTAAAACATTTGAATATTTTCCCTTTGTAACACCACTTGGTCATCACTTCTACCAGATTAATTTTATATTAAATTTAAAAAATTATATTAATTAAAAATGTAAAAATATATTTGTTATTTTAAATCATAATAATTAATATTAACTTACATGTTAAACAAAATTTTTTACCATAAAGAATTGTGAAAACAATAACAATTAAGTACAACGGTTAATGTAAAGACAGATTGTTTAGGGATTAAGTAAAAATAAATGGGATAAAATAAAAAAATTGAAATTAAATTATATGGATATATTTAGAAATTATCAAGATTAAGTCTCCATAATGGTCTATTTTGGATCCTTTTTCTATGTGATGATCATAGGTATACCATTTTATTTTTAAATATTACAAGTGTTCAACTCACCTATCTTGTAGAATCTCTCCCCATTTACTCTCCTCTAAAAACCATAAAATTTATTTATCAAGGGAATTAACTATACAAATAACATCATTAATAACATATGCCTTAGCTACATAACTTATTTTGGCATGAAATCTATCCTAGGAATTCTTTGGGTGATTACCTAAGGAGGTAGTCTAAAGAAAATGTATCATGCTTTTCTTAGTGTCTCTGTTTCATTTATTATTCCACATCCTTTAAATATTAATAAATTATTATGATAACACTATATAACATATAATATAAAATTATTAAGTTATTATAACAACTTAAATACATCTTCCCTTCCATCAAATGTGGTAATAAATCAGTATTCGCGAGAATGGTGGACTACTGCCTCCTAGACCAATGTTATTCTTTTTACATCACTAACATACACAACTGGATATATTGATGTTTTAAATTTATAAATATAATATATTAATGGTATTATTATTCTTATTTAAAATGTATATCACATATAAATTCTTAATTTCCAATATGTTGGGCATACAATAATGTCATTTTTCTGTACGATGGACTGATGTCTCATGAAGTGAGGAACATGATTTTCCACTAATGCATTTCATGGTAGGTAATTATAGAAAATTTAATGATTATATGTAATATATATGACATAAATTTTATTGTTCAAAATTTATTTATTATTAACCGTCCTTTCAATTAATCCTTTTAGAAAATTGAACCATTGGTAATGTGTACATACGAACAACAACCACCATGAACACTTTATTTCATTTTCTATGTCCAAATATTTAGATTGATCTAAATAAATATATAGTGAATATATATGATATTTATATCATTATTCGCATTATTTATATTATGTAACCATGATGAAAGTTATAAAATTTGACAACCTCGACCCAGATTCCAATTATCTGATGCCCCGATCCCTGTGAACCACATGGCCTCATGCACATCTCCCTGAATGCTAGAGGTTTGTGACCAGTAGTGAGGGCCTATTGTGTATATGTTGGGAGACTATTCCCTCAGTACCAAAGTGTAGTGTAGAAGATGAATGTAAACATCGGTAAATAGTGGAATCAATATAAGTAAACAAGAGACATATAAGAAAATATAGACAATATAAACAATAACTGTAATAACTGGAATAATAACCAAGCATACAACTGCTGATGGTGATATGTCACATCACTAGAAAAAAAAAGATAACATAGATAAAAGATAGTATAGATAACCAATTATATAATAGTATAAAGGAATCGAAATACTATCTTGAGCACATAGATAAAATACCCATCCTTCTCCAATAAAAAACCATACAAAACAACATTCAATGAATTGTGTACTACCAAATACATCATTGTTTCAACACCTACAACCATGTAATCTACTCTAGGTACCAAAAATATCCTAGAGAGGGCATGATATAAATATTATTTGGCCACCACCATAAGTGTTTATAAACATTACCCCATGTAATAGAAATTTAATAGTGGGAAAGCATTCATATATAAATTTATGTTGTACAATATAACTAAATAACCAAGTACCAGATTCATCCCTTGGAGGTTGTCAGAAAATAACCAGTCTATTAATTGATCATTACTAGTTCATAAATAACTCACTTGGTAACAATAATGAAGGTACCATTTCATGACAAGGCATCCTGTAATTACATTTAATAATGATGTTTCAAGGTAATAACCTTGCCAACATATACCGTAAGGGTCTCCAAATCAGTAATACCCATATCCAAGATAAGTAAAAGAGTATAATAAAAGGATAATAATCTAAGGAATTCGAAAAAAATATTCCTACAGATTCCAATGTGACCATCCAAGGTAAAATAGGGGAATATTGAGATAGGACCATATGGTCTATAAACATGGAACCTATTTATTAATGACGAATCAAATGAGTGAATCCAAGGAATATTATAATTATATTGGTGGAATATTGTGGTGTTATAATGGAAATCTAGAGACAAGACATGAATTGATATCTAAAATGGTCTCATCCTAATAAAGATGTATCCTTGAATCGGAATGGGGTTCCAGATTGCTAATGGCATTCCCTAATAAGAATCCATGGTGAGCTCGAGTTAGGAATTTCCTTTTTAAGTATTAAGTCATTTAATAAATATTGTAGATCAGGCCTTTTCATTCATTAGTGTGATAAGGTCAAATAACATGAAACCTTTTAATCAATTTATTTGGTTCAATGCGTTCATTTCATTAGTCTCACAAGGCCAAGTAATATCCAACCTTTATTAACCCCATTTAACTAATATTCAATAATTATGGTTCATTCTCCTACCATCCATTAATGTGTTATGGGGTTATATGGATATGAACCATACTATTTTATGACATTTAAGGCCATGTAATATACTTTTTATACTTTCTAATTCACATTCCACATTATTTTATTGAAGAACATGCCTCAGACATGTCATGTGGTGAACATACATCGTACGTTCCATTATGAAATTAACATTTTAAATCGATTCCTTCAATATAAGAGAACTTACCCATAGAAAGTTAATGATATTTCACAGCTGAACAGTGGCTCAAACATGTCATATACATAAACCCAATTGTGTCATAACATACTACATGGTATTGATGTAGTTTTGGGTATTACCACTAACAATTAATCCATATATAGAAATAGCATATCCATGTGGTAACAATGGTAGTAATTCGGGAATATAAATTCTTGAAATGACACCTTATGAAATTAGTGGGGTCCATAAGAGAATTCTAAAACCAATGAACATGAGGGATGAGTTATAATCCATCCAACATAGGGTTGTGCGACTCTCCTCATCTGGTAATGACCTTTGATTTGGCTCAGATTGGACTAAATGTAAGAAAATTGGAAAACACTCACAACATGATTAGTATGTCGAGAGGAAAAGAGAAGGAGAGAGGCTTAAACAGACATCAGTAATTATAGTTGTGCATCAGACATGATAAACAGAAGCTCGAGTAGATCTCGGAAGAAGGAGATCTCTAGATTCTTACCATGGGTCTTCAAAATGATTCTAAATGAGAGGAAAATATAATAATCATGTAAGGACATTTATTAGGTGGAAGAAGGAGGGTTAATATATTATTAAGGGAAAAAGGAAAATTTACCCATAAAAATAGACTGTACATGGTTTGTCTGAACAGTTTGAATAAATGTTCACAAACCATTCATGGTTACCTAGGTAGAATGGGAATATTCATGGTTAGGCTGCACAATAATGTGAAAACCATGATTTATGGTTCTATTTATAATTTTAAATATGAATTGTTGTCTAAAACGTGATCCAATCATTCACTTTCCCTAAGACATGGATAGTTTCCCAAAAATATGGGTTTCGTACTCTGAACATGCCCCAAACAAACATGATACATTTAATAACTCCTTATAAATCCAAATTATGTCCAAAATAAATATTTATACCCAAATTTAATGGATCCATACCTCCATGAAATACCAGGTTCTTATAGTTTTCCCCCATTATAAGGATTCTTCGATGAGTTCACTTTTATATGGTGGAGAAGCACTATTTGAGAACAACTATGGGAACTAAGAAAATCTATTATCTTCCCTATCACAGGTCTCATCCTATACCCAGACATGCTAACATTGCACTTGTACTAGAGGGATAAACCAACCCCAGAGTTCATTCGTTCTCCTGTCTACGATGTGTACTAGATACTCCTCAAAGGTTAAATTCTCATTCAACTCAACATCCATGAGATCAATGTTATGAGATGGGTTAGAATGATATTGGAAAAGCTTTGAGAATTCAAAAATATCATGCTTGTAATGGTACAAATAAGGTAATAAAAAATTATTGTATATAGACATGACACTCTTTAGAATCTCAAATTGACCTAAATAACAATGAGAAAACACTCATTTATTTTTTAACTATCTATTACATATCCTGGGTGATACCTATATAAAAACATGATCAATATCCTCAAACTGAAGAGGAAATTGGTAGTGATAGGAATAATATTTTGTTTTTGATGGATTGGTAGTTATAAAGTTTTTGATCCGCTAAACCTACCCTAAATACTCCAAAATGAGGCAAGGACCTAGTTGGGCTGCCTCACCTTCTTATAGGAAACACAGGGGCGAACAAAATGACCTACTATATATTTCCTCAAAATTATTGATCTAATTTTTCACCCGAAATCTATAATTATTGGTGATATCGATGAGAGGTATATGCTTCTCCCAAAAATCAATGAAATCATTGACACATGCTCTAATGATAACCTCTATAACATGAATAGTCCATTCATATTTTCTATCGGTCAAAGGGTGACCCATTGTTTATATAAGTACCTGTATTTTCATATCCTTTTTAATCCCTTAAGAACTATGGGGAACCCCATGTAGTCATATGATCTCACCGACATACACTCTTCTCATATCATCAACTGATAAAGTCTCTAAAATAGGAATGAAGTGTGATTATTTCCTTTATTAGTAAATGAATGACCATATATCATCAGTACCCATCTGTGACCTAGGTAAGATGACTACTAAATCCTTGGCCACATAATCACATTTTTATTCCATGATTGGAACTCGGTGTATCAACACCATGGGTCTCTAGTGCTCTGTATTTTCCTATTTAGTGGTGGAACACCTATGTATAAATCCTTCTATCTGATGTTTAAGGCCAGACTACCAATACTGGCATCCCATATCTCAATACCCCAAGGAGATTCCTAGATGAATTTCCCACTATGTGGTGTGGGACTCACACATCATGTCCCCTCTCATATCTGTAATAAACCAGATACATCTACATAGTTTCATGATGACATCTCTATCCATAGAAAAATATGTAAGGGGGTTATATCGTAATATAATCTAATGGAGAAACATGCCATTTGGATCCAAGAATTTTATAACCTTCTCTTTTTTACTCTGAGAAGAGGAAACTATCAAGGATGAGAGAGAATAATATTTTTTACAGTCATGAATCATTAGATGGAACTTAGAAAAGAGGTACCTTATCATCCATTCATTACTACCTTTCCATACAACATGTGTTTGATTTTTCTAACTCAGTGCATTTTTAATGACATTACCCTTCCTAGGCATATAGGAAAGATTAAAATCAAATAATTGTAGATATTTGACCCATTTCTATTATCGGAGGTTCAATTCATGGTGTGAAAAGATATATTTGAGGCTCTTGTGTTTTGTGTACACCACAAAGCACTCAGCTAATAAATATTATCTCAAACAATGTAGGGCACGAAAAACTACTTCTAGCTCAAGGTCATGCGTTAGATTTTTTCTCTAATGATACGCCACATACTAAGATCCACATGTAATGATGTTTTCCTCTTCATCAGCACTCCTCCTTGGCTGATTCCAAATTCATCATAGAAGACAGTAGAACCTATAATTGGCTTAAAAAGATTCATAATAGGTACTGATACAAGCCTCCCTTTCATCTCATAAAAGAATTTATCACATTCTTCTAACCATATAAATTTGACACCCTTATTTACAAGACTACTAATAGGTGATACAAGATGTGACAAGTGTTGTATGAAACAACTGTAATAACAAGAAATCCCTAAAAATGTCATATCTCAAATAATTTTTAAGGATTCTCATAGGAAAATATAGCAATAACTATTTTTGTGTCAACAGATACACCTGATTCTGCGATAATATGACAAAATAAGTGTTATTTTTAAATCTAGATGTGGTACTTGACATTATTAGCATAAATTTTATGCTCTCTTAGTGTACTCAAAATGATCTCAAGATATCTAACATGGTCACCATGAGTGTGACAATATTCCTTGATATAGTTTAAAAATTATATGTATAATGAATCGAAATAGATATCGAAAACCCAATTCATTAATGACATGAAAATTGAATGAATGTTTGTAAGATCATATGACATTACAAGGTACTTATACAGACCATACCAACTGTAGAATGTTATGCAAGGCATGTTTAATGGCCAGACACATAACTAATGATTACCTAATCTCCTGTCGATCTTAGTGAAAAACATTTCTCATAGGATCTGGTCAACGAGATCATATATTTGCTACAGTAAATATTAGTTCTTGAATGTGAGTTGGTTAAACCATCTGTAATATACTAATAGACATATGGTTCCATATTCCTTCTTAGAAAAACATGAGAGAACCCCAAGAGGATGTATCGGGACACATATAACCTTTTTCTTTAAAATAAAATAGCTACAACTTGAGCTCATAATTCTCTATTGGTGTTCTCATGTATGGAGGAATGGACACTAAAGCTACTCCAAGAACATTATTGATGGTATAATCTTCTTATCTATTAGGAAGTAATCCAAAAACATCATCAGTAATTACAACACTTAAATGATCCAAAACTCTAGGGAAATAATTTTTTTGTAAACATTGGTACTATGAGAATATATTTTCAATCAGGGTAGTCACTTCACCCATCCCATGATTTTCTAGTCCAACTATACTATCCTAAAAATCCCACTCGTCTTTATGTATATAACTAGTTTACACTAGTGATGTAAAAGATACTCTATGGTGAGTGAATTATAACAAATTATGATACTGAACCAACCAATCCATCCCAAGAATGACATTTAATCCTATCATCTTGAGAATGAATAGGTTCCATAATAAAGGGTAACTTCTTACCTTATATGGAATGTCCCTACAATAGTGCATATCCTCTTTTTTTACCCCAACTGAAATATTTAGGGTCATTACACAATAGTAATATTTTATCTCATGTCTGATACATTCCATGATAGGTATAGATATAAAATATTTATATGAACCAATATCAAATAAATAAACTACTATAGTAGATTCTACAATTATATTACCTTGCACTATTGATTATACCACAACCTGATCCTCAGGTATCAGCTATAGTGAATTCAACTAGCCTGATCGATGGCCGTATAAAATAGATATACTATAATGATCATAACTGTTATGTTGGTTCTATTGGTGATCAGGTGTATGGCTACCATAGCAATGATCTTCTCCTTGGAGAGACCAACCAATTCTATTCCAACTCTAAGCCTGATGCGACATAAAATAAATCACTTTTGTTGGTGGTACTGGTACTGATCCCATACCACTTGAAGCTAGTGTAATGGTACTGTAGAAACACTAAATTTTTCCCATAAAACTACAATCCCGACACATTAGTGGGTCTCAATATCATTGAGGATCACGTGCCCCCATCTTCCCCTCGGATAAATAACATTGGAGCTATCAAAATGGGAGCTTTGGTTGTCACTCCCCTAATGAGAACCCTCAATAAAACATTTCCTGGAACTAGAAAAACAACTAGCCTAACGTGGAACTAGTCCTCTATTCCAGGTAATATTGTCTCCCCTCAAATTACACTCAGTGATATGATCCTAGTTGACTATTGATGAATTTTTATGTTGGTTAATGACATTCATCTACACACGAATGGAATACTGCATCCCTTCCTCGAAATGTATAGTACACAAAATCTTATCACTAACTAGCTGTGGTGAAGATTGATAGAACTTTGTGAAACATGATGAATACTCCATGACTATCATATAACCATTCTTGATATTCATAAACTCTCAGGCTCTGTCAGCTTGAAATGTCTAAGTAAATAACTTATCATAAAGGTAGCCTAGAAATTATCCCATAACATTACATGATGATGACTACCCTAGGTAATCACATCCCACCAGTGCATTGATGAATCCCAAAGTATATATGATGAATTGTATACCCTTTTATCTAGAAGAATATGTGGATTATAAAAAAAAGATAGGTTGGCTTCTTGCCATGACTCAGCAGCCTGCAGACCTCCATCCCCTAAGAATATAAGAGGAAGCTAGTGCTAGAACTCATTATTCAAATCATCATTCATAGGTGCAAGCCATTGAGGAACATGCATGTATTGAATCAAACATTAGAAACTATCACGAACATTGGCATCAATTCCAATATCATGTACATAAGGTGGATCCACTTGTGTCAACCCTTGAGGTATGACTAGTGAATCAAGGCCCCCATTTTTGGAACATGGTTTTTCCACCTTCTAGATATACAATACAAGGATTTCATAGTGGAGTTGGTCTAAAATTACCACGAAAACACCTTAGAGAAACATTAAGTAGATAGAAATTAGCAGTACTGGAATTTTAACCTACGAAAACTCATTACCCAAGGCATACTACCCATCTACCATCTTAGACTACTAGATAATGCTAACTGCTCTTGTACACGTTTCACATTATTTTACATTTAATTACTAGGTTAACTCCATTACCATTCATAAATATGAAAATGAGGGATAAGGATGTACAACCAATTCATTTCAGATTTCATTATTCACATTATAATGGATATCTATTTCTGGTGAATAATTTCCCATACACATATAAAAAGGAATGAAACCCATTTATTTATAGCATGATTGCTCGATATGGTAAGTAATAAATCCCAAACCTTGAGAGGTCATACATCTCATGAATTGAGATTGAAAATTACTCCATAATAAAAAAATGTAATACAAGTTCAAGACTATTATCACATCATCACTCTATAATCACAGGAATATCAAGAATTTCAATGTAGTAAAATACACCTATATAACATGGAAATATTCGTAACATGTGAATTATAGGTGCCTAAAATGATGCATGTAAAAATTCCCATTTCCCTCATATCATCTAAATTTGGATGAATGAAAATACTCAATAATAGTAATAATCGATAACTTCGCACAACACGCGTGTCACCCTATAGTGAGATAATATCAACTATAAAAGAAAAAATAGAAAGAACAAATATTATTTTAGAAACACGGTTTTTACACCGAACATGGGTTCGCGACAAAAAATCACTGTTTATGACCATGTTACAAGAATGAATAATCTCCAATATATTTTCTCTAAATAGTAAATTATGAATGAGAACACCTTTGATTCCACTTTCTGACACACTGGAACTGGATTATGCTTAACCTCTGCCCCGAGCCCAGTTGTCCACATGGACTCTAGTGCATCGACCCAAATTCCAGAGGCTAAGAACTAGTAGTGATGGCCTAGGGTGTGTCTGTGGGGAGAGTATAACATCATTTCCAAAGTGTATAGAACTGGATGAATGTAAACATCATTAAATTTCAAAAGAAATATAAGTAAAAAAGAAGGCACTACATAGATTAGAGACAACTGTAACAATAATTGAAATAATATGAATCAAAACAAAGCATAAATCAATTGATGGTAGTATTTCATGTTACAATAAAACAATAAAACATGGATACAAGATAATAGGATGACATGTTCAAAAAATGTATAAAGGAATCAAAATATTATCCCAAGCATCATAAGCTCTGACTTGGCCATCTGCTATAACGCTCCAAACTAAACATGATGAAATAAAAATTGTGAAGTCATGTTCTTCCATTTGTCGACACCTGCAACCATGTAATATACTATGTGTACTAAACAACACCCTGAGAGGGTGTGAAATAAATCTCAATGGTCCACCACCAACAGTGTCTATAACATCCAGCCTATATAATGGAAATGTAAGCGTGTGCAAGCATGATTCTATAAATTAATGCAGTACAATGTAACTAAATAACCAAGTATGTGATTCAGCCCTCAATTGTCATATAATCATAACCATACAATTAATTGATTATTATGAGATTATAAATAAGTCACTTGTTAATGATACTGATGGTGCCATTTTAAGGTAAGAAAACCTGTAATGACATTTAATAATGAAGTTCTAATGTAATTACCAACTAAAAGTAGACATCAAGGGTCCCTAAAATAGTAATGATTGTAGCCTAGTTAAGGGTAAGAGTGTAATCCAAGGAGAATAATCCATGGAATTCCCTATTAAGATGCATTTGGAATCAAAGGTGATAATCCATGGTAAAATGAGGCAAAGTGGAGATGGAGCCCTATGGGCAGTAACCGTGTAACATACTTGTCTATTCTATATCCAAGAAGTGTATCAAAGGCATCTAATATTTATATTGAAGGGATCCTACGATTTCATACCCAACACAAAGAGAAAAGTAAAGGATCGAGATCAAGGTAGATCTGAACCTAAGAAATCCATATTCTTGAATCAGAATGAGGTTCATGAGTGCTCATGGGATTTCACAATAAGATTCCAAGGGGAGAAGGATTCTGGCCATTCATGTTTATGTATGTTTTGAAGTTATATTTCATTTAGTTCTATCCATTCTTGTAATTATTGTGATAAACTCAAGTATCATTAATCCTTTTAATCATGTAATGTGGTTATAGTCTTGCATTTCATTATTGTGACATGGACAAGTAATATTCATCCATTATTAATCTCATTTAAAGAATATTAAATATTTATTTTTCTCTCTTATACATTAATTTAATTTAATAAGGGCTGTTATGGATATAAAACCTATAATTTATTTACATTTAAGTGCAAGTCATATTATTATTATACTTTCCCACTCACATTTCAATATTTATTGTCAAATTGAAGCACCTACCATTGGCGGGTCAAGTTATGGACATTCATGGTACATTCCATTATGTAATTTAAATTTTAAATCAATACATTTAAAATACAATATCATACCCTTAGAATGATCATGCAATGTAACACCAGAACAGTGGATCAAACACATCAAATACTAAAAACACTATTATGACATAACATCTTACATGGTATGTATATATTTATGGGTGTAACCACAAAAAATTAATCACATATATGGAAATAGAAAATACATATGATAATAATGATTAAATTCATGGAATATAAATTCTATAAACAACCCTCGATAAAATTTGTGGGCCCCACAGGATTGTTTCAAAATCAATGAACTTGGGTGATGATTTATAGACCACCCACATTTGGGTTGTACAACTCTCCTACTATATTATTATACATTGATATGGCTCAAATCAGAGTAGAACTATGAAATTATGTGAAATTCTCATAGAATGATAACTATATCGAGAGAAAAAGAGATGGATAAAGGCTTAAATGGACTTGAGTATTTATAGTTACACATCCGATATGATGAATGAAAGCTCGATCAGATTCCGGACGATGAAGATCTCTTTATTTCTAACTTAGACTGTAAAAAATTTCCAAAATGAGGGAAAAATTGGTTAATCCCATAAGAATTCATATTAGGAGGAAGAAACATGGTTAATATATCATAAAAGGAAAATGGATAATTTACCCAAAAAATAGCCAGTACACAGTTTGTCTACACGGTTTGGCAAACCCTGCCCAACCCGTGTATTGATTCTTGGAAAGAAGAGGAACTTTCATACTTAGGATTCATGTCTATTTAAAAACATCTCTAAATGGTTCTATCCAAAAAAATTAATATTCATTTTTATCAAACTCGTGCTCCAATCATCCTCTAACTGCGAAACATGGATATTTTCTCACAAAAAAGATGGGTTTCCGGCAATGAAAATTCCACAGACACCCCAGAGGAATTTTAAAAGTCATTAGTAATCCTAATATGGTCCAAAAATAATGATTTAGAATGAGATTTAATGGATCCTTGCCTCATTAAAAAAACTAGGTTTTACTTAGAACTAAATGAAATTCCAATCAAACATGCAATAAAAATGAAGCAGTTTTTAACTAAAATGTTATTTTTACAATATATTATAAATAAATGGGTATTAAAGAGTCGTATGTAATTAATATATTTTCTTATATACATTTATTTATTTATTTTTAATTAATATATTTATCATAGTCTTACATTTCTTACATTATATATTTGAAAGCGTATGAGGGAAGTCTATACATAAGGTAAGAGATTTCAATATTTATTTTATCTTATGTTATACACATATTATATTCAGAACATGTTTATATTATGTGGTATATATAAACCCCATTAATTTATTATTAGAATCATTTCCTTTAAATTTATTGTAAATAAATTTCCATTTGATTATCTCTCATTCATAGTGTTTATGATTCAAATTCTACCAAATAAATATATGATTTTTGTGTCAATTTGTCCTCTTTAAGACACACATTATGTTAAGAACATATATTATTTTATGAGGATTATATACATACACAGTGACATGTAATATCATGAATTTATTCACTCTCATAATTTTATATTATTAATTTACTAATTTTTATGGGTCATAGAATTCAAAATTACCTAAGCGGTAAGTGTTTTATGTTAAAATCTCATCTTTTATCGAGATTGTTTAGGATTTACAAAAAAATGATGAAATAATAAGATATTTATCCCAATAAACTCAGGTGTTTTTATCTCTTATAGTCATTCATTATATTTCATCAAGTAATATTACCATTTCCCAATCATTGGTAATTAAAATGATTAATATAAATTTTTTAAGAAATTGAAATATTATTTCTCTTTTTGATTGAAAATGATTTTTCTTCCAAATATATATTTTCTAAAAATTCTTTCAAAAATGTTTTTAATATTATAAAAACTATATTTTAAATTATTTTTGGCAAATTGTTTACATTTAATAATGTAATTCAAGTAAATATCATGTCGGTTTCCAAATATGGCATGTTTGTATTTTATCAAAAATTAGAATGGAATATTTATTCTAACATGTACGGTATGATCATAATTCCACACCATAATTAAAACCCTATTATTTAATGATTCACTTATGTGTATATAATTTTAAATTTAAACAAAAATTATTTTCATAATTTTTTTATGAACATATAGTTTTAAATGGGTGATTTTAAAAGTTAAAATGAAATTTTCTAGAATAAATATTTTAAATGATTTTTATAGATTTAATCATATTTTTTATAGTAAAATATCAATGAAAATAAATTTTACAATGTGTTGTGGTTTCTTTTTAATTATTTATTTCAAAAATGAAAATAGATTATTTTCTAAAAAAATGCCCAAAATGAAATTTATGCATCCTTTATAATTTATTAGGATAATTTAAGAAAAAGACTTGAATAGTATTTTATAAATTTATAGTATTTTAAATTTGATTTTTAAATAAACGTTGTTTCACTAAAGACTTGTTCCATGTTATTTTATTTCAAAATATTTTTCCATCTATGATGAGATCTTCAATGGTTATATAATACTTACTTGGGATAAAATCCAATGATTACAAAATTATTCTTTCATTAGATGGTTTATTATTATCATGGAAATATGTTTATGAACGAAATTTTTTCACATGGGTTTTCTATGATGAAATGTTTTTGAAATCGATTTTTTTTAATGGGTTCTAATATGTGGAATGTTTTAAGAATCAAATTTATTTTTATTGGTTATGATATGGTGAATTTACTATGATATTGTAAAACAAATATCTATATACATATATATATATGAATTCCACAATGTGTTGGGTGGGACCTATATCTTCTTCCAATGCATTAACTAAAGATTGATATCACTTGACATAAATAGGACTAAAATTGGGAATGAACCCAATTCAGTAAAGAAAATTCCCCATTTTGATATTATTCAGAGTGAACCTTGAATATTATGAGGGTTAAGGGAGGAAACCAATACCCCTATGATAGAATTAGAAATTATGCTTGACTAATATGGTAATTATTTTTTTATGGTTTTGTGTATGCAGAAATTACATTCCTTGTGGAAATGTTATCATCCTATTGATCATGTTATTTTATAGCCATACAATTTTTTCCCCTGAACAAATAATATTTATGACATGACTCAAGATTATTATCTATTATATACTAGGAATGTCTTCCAAATATCATCCACATGTTCTCATTCCCTTATGCCCACTTTATACTTACATATTTTTTTATTTACCCTTACTGAGAATCTGAGCTCACCATTTATTGTTTTTGTTTTACCCACGTAATAATTATAGTTATTATGTGCAATATATCTATAAAGGTTTTTGGTTATGAGGAACTATTTGGGAGACAACGTAAAACTCTTATTAACCAATTATTTATGATCCCATGCTTCCCATGGGAATATAAATTTGTGATTAATTGGCTTGTGTTCTTGTAATATACTGAATATTCACATAAATGAATATTTTATATCTACAAACGAGATGTTTAGGTATTTATATTCAAATCCATTAGAAATGGAATATATGTAAAAGGCGACACACCATGTAGTAATTTTATTATTATTATTATTATTATTATTATTATTATTATATGAAAAGAAATCATTATCATCTATTGTTATTATTTTTAGTTTTATTATTAAATTTTATATTGTATTATATAGAAAAATAAAAATACATGGAGGGTTCATAGACATTCACAATATGTGATTTCCAATATGAAAATATGTGGAACAATATTTTGTCAAATGATCGGGGTGTTATTTGAACCAATGATTAATTGTGCACATTGATTGACAAAAACCACTAGAGTCAATATTATACCACTAATATTGTATTATATTTTTGGTGTCTTATTAAATAAAAAACATCTTAATTAACTACAAATAGTTATTGGTTTTTATAGGAGGAATTTGGGGACAGTATAAGGACTTGAACATTTGTCTTTTGGATTCTACGAAAAGGTACTTTCCACAGCACCAACATCATATTTTTATTAATATATATTCTTATATTATTTTAACATTTATGAAAATTAATAAATCAAATGAATCATATAGACATAAGCATTGTGTAATTTTCTTTTATGGAAAAATAGAAAATTGAGTTGGTTTTGTTTAATTCAACATGATTATTTTAGACCCATGATTTTGACCCTACCATACTGTCTAACTCCCTAATGGGTTTTATAATAATATTTTTAACGTATATGAAAATATCATATGTATATTGATAAAAACATGGGTAAATGGAATAAACCATATACAAATTGGTGTCAATGAGGTATTTAAATAGTGATAACATGGACCCCTTTGAATGGATATTTTATCAATATGAGCTCCATTAATACTTATTTCACAAAACATTATTTAATTATATTAACTATTATATACGATAAAATTAATAAATTATAATCAAATTTCTTGTCGAATGTACATATGAAATGTTCTCATAGAAATTTTACCCATAAGTATTTTAAAATAAAACAATTGGGGGTGAAGAAAAAGGTACATGATTTGAAGTTTAAAGAAACACACTATGTAATTTTTAAAAATTGAAATATAAAAATTGTATACAGATAATCTGGGTTTCCTCGTAGAAAGATTCATTATTTGAATCCTTTATATTTACCAAGTGAGTATAAAACCAAACTATAATCAGTGCCTATATATATATAAAACCTAGTGAAGCACCACATGTGACTATATACTTTATAATAAAATACTTTTTTTTATATTTGGTTGAGGATGGGGTTTTATTGGCCTTTCCCCATGGACAAAAAGGGCCAAAGGATGAAACATCTTTGGTTGGTCACTTCATTTACTCCACCTCTGAGGGATAGTTCTCTAAAATAATATATACCAAAAAATAATCAACAAATCACTCTAGAGTATGAAATGTATCAATTAAGTTCATAGAGTTGAATGAGTTATTCATTCTAATACCATCATGGTTTGATGTTCCATATTTAAGAATTCTACATCTAAAAAATTGTTTTCCAATACTACTAAAATTAAAACTATTTTGGGTCATCTTAAAGAAATAATTCCTCTGTTTAGCTTGAAATTAAATTAAAAACATTTATTATTTTTTATAATTATAAATCATCTTTTTTATTAATTCAACCAATGCTTTATGTCTTTGAAATATTTCTTATTAAAAAAACTGGATATCAGATAAATTTTTCATCATTTAAAAAAATTATTTATATTATAATCCATAAGATAATCTATAATAGAATGTGCGGTATAAAACATGCATGGGTATTCCTCTTATTGAAACTAATCGTCTGTATATGGTTGATACTCAATTAGGTAAGAGTACCATGATATTGTATTACACTGATCATAGTCCTCTCCAGATGAGGTATAATAACCTTTAGTGCAATACAAATTTACTATGAGGTGAGCATGAGGTATCTATGAAAAATGGAATATAAACATAAAGGAATAAATCCTACATTAACCATCATCACTCAATACTAATGGTGAAACCAAATCCATAGAAAGAGAATTAAAATTTCACAAACCGACCATAAGATAAAATGAATCATATTCCTTCAATCTAAAATAAAATTTGATTATTAAGGTACATCTAACATCAATAGAGTAGTGAAATTAGGGGATAATGACATTCTTCTAATTATTATAAAGCAAAATAAATGTTGAGGGAAATAATATTAAAACAATAATGAATTATTAAAGGAAAAATGGTTAAAAAGAAATAAAAAATATAAAGGATAAAGAAATGTATAATGTTCTGTGATAATAATTATTGCTGGGTTTTATTATAAAAACGATTTATTTGTATTTCAACTAATTTATGAAATTATTTTACCCTGGGAATTAAATTTTCATTAGTTAATCTTTTTATCATACAAAACAAAAATTTATTTTAGAAATCAATCCCTAGGTCTTGAAATTAATCTCAAAACAATTGTTTTCATTAAAACCCCAAAAATTGTGGGAATGGGATTACCTATTGTCCATGGGTTAACCCACTAAAATGCCTATGGTTTTCCTATAATGATTCATTATTTATCTATTATGTAGTTTGATTAATGAAAAAATATAAATCATAATAAATGACACACAAAAGAATTATTAATGCAATATAGTCATAGTTTTAATTCTAGGCCAACATAATCTTCTTACACTCTCATAAATATTTAATTTCGTAATGTATTATTATAATAATATACCCTATCTATATATAGAAGAATAATTTTATGGTAATGTAGAGAATGGGAATAAAATAAATAAAAAACTAAATTTATCTAGTTTTTTAGGATGGTTAAACTCAACAACATGATATCATATCCAATAGAAAATAGAAACCAATATTTCATTGGCCATTACATACTTTTATAAGAATATTCACCAAACTAAATGTTTCAAAATTAAACATCCTTTACTTTTATCAAATTTATTTTGTTGGTTTCTGAACTATTCAATGATCTTCTACACATGCCATTAAATTTTTATGTCTCTATTTTCTGTAATCAAATGTTTACAATGTGTTCCACCAATATGCATGGATTGAAGTAAAAAGAATCACCAACCACATAGAGAGTTAGTATAAAATGAGTTTTCAATGGTTCACATGATATATGATATCTATTCTAGGACATGTGTGTGTATTCTTTCTAGTCGATTAATGAATCATCCAAAATCATAAACTATGTTCATATTAATTATTTGACGCATTGCTACCTATTTTGCCCTAAAAATACACTGATGTTTTAAATCAACCATTACAACCTAAAAGTATTCAATATATACATAAATTGGGAATTTTAACCATATAAAAACACATATCTAATATGAAATGGATCTTTAATAAAAACCAAAAAATAATATTCAAACATTTGGTGAATCGTATTTATGTCATAAAATGTAATATATTTTTTCATATTATGATCAATAATCATTCCATATATATGTTAATAATATTTTAGTATGTGTAAATATTTGATTTATATAATTTAATCCATGTAACCCAAGATCCCCTCACATGCATGTGATTATACGTTGTAATGATTGGAAGTGTTTACAACCACATGGATCGGGTCTAGAGCCTATGTGAAACCAAAAAAGTTTAATTTATTAGAGTTTAATGGGAGCTAAATTCAATGGGGAGAAAAAATACATGTATACACTAGGGTCTTAGATGATCTATTATCAACTAAATGAAATAACGAATAAAATTTTACTTAAGATCATGCCATTGTGTTTTCGATTTTAGTCTTCAAGTGTTAATAATTTCACTATGATGGTTCTATTTGTTCACATATGATAGTTAATAAAAAATATAATGATAAAAATAAATAACTATTTGATCAATATATCTATTTATGAATGTTTATTATGCATGTTAAATAATATAGTAATTGGAATAATAAATTCAACTGGATTATATTTACTAACATAATATACTAAAATAAAATATGTGTAATTTATCTATGTAGGATGAGATTATTAAATTTTCTAAAATACATATAATATTAAAATCATGTAAACAAATAATTTATATTTGTGTATAATACATAAAAATACCTAAGAAAATATTAGTGAGATATCCTCATTCATTTTTAGATTTATAATTAAACCATAGATCACTATGTCTGGTCTAACACTAGTCAAGAAATATTCATTTATCATGGAATTTTTCTAAATGTTTTGGATTTACAAAACATTTTTTTAATTCAATGGTTTATTGCATTCACAATACCTAGTTCCACAAGTTATAAATTATATTTTAGATTCTATTCTAGGTTTTCCGGATTGGGGAGTTCACTCAACTGGTCTTGGAGATGGGAGTTCATGTGGTTGGTAAGAACATCACACATAAATAAAATGGAGTACTTTTTACCTATACCTATTTTCTGTTATGGGAATGGAAATATTGGTCATATAAACTATATTATCCATTAAAAACATATTACAAACCCAGTGGTAAGAGTCACATTAATTTTAGTTAAACAGTGTGAAAATAATAAATAAATTTGTTTGCATCAAATTTTTGTAGTCAAGAAAACGTACTAAAATATTCTTTTAATTTTTTATAGAGTGTGAAAATTCACATGACCATAACATTATTAGTATAATTAAAATTTTAATAAAATTAAATCTTATACATAAAAAATATAGTAGTAGTGGAGTATCATTCACATTATACTACAATAAGATTAAAAATTGAATTTACAGGAGTCTCATGATCTTTTGAAAGTGAATTCTATTAATTCTTGTCAGGATTATATCATTTTCAATATAAAATATATAGATGATATGATTGAATTGAAATGTCTCTATTTATCATCTATTTCGACTGATCTTTAGTATTTACAATAGGATATAGAAACATATTAAATGGTGTCCCATCCATGTGATCATTATTTAGAGAAGGAGATATATGAGTTATATTGAATATCTCTAGAACATTTCAAATGAAATCACAAATAAGGGAACAATTTTTACCCAAGAACCCTAATTGAATGGATATATTGATAATTTTGACATCCTTGGTTTCATACAACCAAATGATATTTCTAGAGATCCTATGATTTCCTCAGTACAAAAAAGTGTGACTAGTTTTTTGGGAATTATAATATGATAAATATTTAGAAGCTACTTCTATAAAACCTCAATATTATTTTATAATAAGATAAATACTATATACAGGAAAAAAAATATTCCATATTGTGAACAATACAAAGGGGAAAAAAGATACCTACAACCATTTTAATGATTATGGATTCTATATAATAACAAATGAATAATAGGAAGGATTATACAGAAGATAATAACAAATTTCAATATTAATTTCATGTGGCATGTGATGCCACATAATGAAGAATTACACCTCATTTAAGAAGAATACATAATCATCATATGAATGTTTAATTCACTTTAACCATTAAAATACTATAATATCAGTATTATAAATTGCTTGTGGCACTAGAATATGTATATATATTTATTATTCTATAATGAAGTAGAATCATAAAATCTTCCACTTGTGAGGTGTAATTTCAGGATGTCAATGATATATAGATGAATAAATTGGTTTCCACAAACCAACCCTGCTTATACAACATTGGCTCCTTAGGGAATCCTTGGAAAGGATAAAAGGTATTTCCCTACCCCAATAGGTTGTGAACTATTTCATGACCATTGAGAATACTCCATGGAAATGGTATATCCAATGTAAGGAATAATCATGTCCAATATGGGTACCTGATAAGACCCAACTAAATATTGGGGAGTCTTAAATACATGTAATTTATAGTAGTATTAATGATCATAAAAACATAATTTCATACCCATAAATATCATATAATACATGAAATTTTAAAAATTAACAACTAAAATAAATATGAAAAAGTCATTGAATATCCCAAAGGACATGAAAAATGATAGAATGAGAAGACGATAAGTATGTACATTATTAATGAAATATTGTTACTATAATCTAAATAATATATATTAAAAAGAGATGTTACCCATCATTATATTGAATGATGGTCCATCCCATCATATCACCTTTTTTAACCCATAATATGAAATTAAGGACATAGGTGACTTCAATGTGTTGTTATTCCTTTTCCTATATCATTATAAATAATGTATGTATACACCATGTGGGTGTCTAAATGATGTATGCATTAATATCCTAGTAGGATCACTCTAATTATTTCATATTCAAACTTTGTTAGATTATCTAATATTGTATAGATTGAATGTAATGATAAGTAATTACTCTAAGAATTTAAAGATGATGAAAATAGTTTCAAATAATAGTTGTATGTAAATATGAAACTGCATAACAAAATATATGTTTGTTATTTTAAAATAAGAAACATGGTAAAATTCCCAATGGTGAATTTGTATTGGGAACCTAGAAGTTCCATATATCTAATTAGAAGGATCCTTAATTTATGTAATGTAATTTTATCTACTTTAAAAGGAATGGAAGATTTTCACATAAAACTACATAATTAGTCAATATTACACCTATGTACTAAGAAAAAAATCAATATATCTATATTACCCAACCCAAGAACAAGGTGTTTACTATGAGTTTTAATATGTCTAAACTCACATTTTTTCGTCATTTATTCATGTATTACATAACCTCACATGAACATAGATAAAATATGATTTTTTTTCATTATATGATTTAAAAGATATAAAATTAAACAATATTTTTTAAAAAAACATAACAGGACTATAATATTTCATTATTCATGGTATTTTAAATATTTCATCTTAAATAATTAACAGAAAAGATCAATAAAAATGGATTATTTGGAATCACCAACCTTCATAAAATTTTACCAATTTGAAAATGAAAAAACATCTAGAAAGTGGGGAAATTATCCTCAAATTGTAATCCGGGACCCAAAACATGGAGTCCCACTCCAATAAAACAGAAATAGAGAAACCCATGTCCGTTATTGCTTTGGTAAAAAAGGAAAACCATGAGGTAATGAAAATTAATGTTAAATTATATTAAATTACTCCATTAATTGGATTTTATCTAGAGTGTATTCAAATAATCCACAAAAATCCTTTATATAAGGGATAAATGATTATTTGGTGTGTGATATGATTTTGGTTAAAATTAACAGGATGGGTGGTGGTGATATTGTTTTTATTTTATCTGAAAGCAGTTTTGGATAATAAAATTTTTTATGTTCTGATAAGGCTAGAACATTTGACTATATTTTCTCCTAAATAGTTAATCAACCATGTAGGATCCACTTGGAGGTACTCCATCTCATAAGGAACATTTACACTGTTTAGATACATGGACTTCCAAACATTATTATTACTGTGTGAGTAACACTTACACACTAACCAAACCACATGGTCTCCTAGGGATCCTACAGGGACTCACATTATTCAAACAAAAATATTACATCCTACTTGATAAATATTAACTAAATACCACATGGATCAGAACAATATTCATTTTGTTTTAGTTAATTTCTAATCCTAGAATCATAAACCTAATAGTCTTAGACTAAATACATGTTATCACATTAATTTTTTATTATCTATCCATAATCATTGACATATCAAACATCAAACCTTTTGTCAAAGACTCGGAATGGAAACCTAACAAAGGCTGAGCTCATATAATCACTATGGCTAAACAAGTGAGATATAAATTTTCATAGAAATATGACATTACTATATGGGTAAGTGAACATAATCATAAAATGATACATCTATACCCTGGATATCATAGATCAAAACACAATTCATGAAATAAATACAAGTAGTTCATATGAAATGAATCATAAAGGAATAAATGTATATAATCCAAAATAGAATGAAATTTTCATAATACATACATTTATTGAATACATATAATATTAGTAAATTTATTATATTTTTAAATGGAGGCAGGTATACTAATTAATTTATGGACATAAATTAGTCCCTTGCATAAACGTATGTTCATAAATGTAAGTCTATGCATGATTTTTTGTACATGAATGTAGGTACATGAATAAAATTATTAACATATTATTAGGAAAAAAAATAAACTTATGGATATTAAATCAGTTCTATTCAAAACAAAAGGTACATTAAAGCAGGTATATTTATTGCCTTGTGAACATGAAATCAGGTTCGTGCATTACATAATCCTCTCATCAGTTATCCATCATTAGTCAATTTATTTGGGTAATATATTTCTCCCAAATGTTACATTGTGCATTCATTATCATTCCATGTGGTCATAAAAAATTAATCATATCATATCCCATGAAATGGAAATTTTTTTTATAAACATTTAAAAATAGTATAACCTATGGAAAAAGAATATGACTCATTATCATTTCATCGTTGTATGATCTATAGAAAATTAATGGGTTTCATAATCTACATTTAATCAAAATCATAAACCATATATATAATGAAAAAGATGGAATAATTTGATAATATCTATTTTAAATCTTAATTAACATCAATCGAAACATCTTAGAGGAAAATTATTATTTAAGATCACATTTAATATTTCTGGAGGAAAGTAACATTTTCACATTAAAAATTAACTTTTTAAAACTAAAAGTTCACAAGACAATATGAAAATACTTCAAATTTAAAATAAAATTTGAATAATACAACTTATTAATTAAACCATAGGTTTTTCATTACTATAACAATTTCATGTCTTTTCATACACGTTAAAATAATGATTATTTTCACATTTTCACTAAAATATAAAGATCTCCTCCTTTGGAAAATGACCAAAATATTCCATTTAAACTAATCTGTGAGAAGTTAAACATTGCTAAAAATTTCATTAAAAATATTTTATGTATAGTTAAAAACATATTTAGAACATTTTAATAAATCAAGAAAATGGATGAAAATGTTTTTTCAACCAAAGAGAGAAATAAAATAAATTTTTCTTATAAAAATATTTTAGATTATTGGTTACATAAAAGGGGAAAATGAAGTGAAAAGTTAATATTCTTGATGTAACTATAGAATTATAAATTTAAAGTATTTATTGAGTCATATATCATAATATATCATTATTTGAATTTGAATTATAAACAACACAGATAAATAATGATAATTTAATGTCAAACCCTTTCAACTATAGTAACTTTTGAATATCAATACCCATTAATGAGTAAAATAAAATGAAATGTTATATATTATGAAAATAAATAAAATTCTTGATATAACATGTCAAATGGTATATATGCACACATCAAAAATGATGTTAAGTGTATAATATAACATATATCCCAACGAAGTCAATTTGATATGAAATTCCCCTACTTTATGCCTAAATATCCATTGTACACATTTGAAAGTCATATATATAAATTTATAGTTATAAAAAATTATTAAATAACCATAATAATATATATAATACCATATATTTGTTACTTATGAACTTTAATTTCCTATTTATTAACAATTCATTATTTAAATCATGTTTCATGTTATAAATGACTTGTTTTTCATATATTTTTTTATTTAGTGTTTTTGTTCATATATAACTTATCATAGTTACATTATCTATATAATGTTATCTATTAAAAATATATCATAAATATTAACTATATATAAAATGAACGTGCATTTCATACATAAATATATGATATTTTTAGATAAATATTAAACTCATTTAATAAACACAAGAATGATGAGTGTATTCTTACATATTACTCCTCTTAGAAAATCCATACCTAAAACATTATTAATATCCAGGGAATGTAAACTTATGAATCGGTAATATGAGATGCTTAGTAAGGGTGAAAATAAAATATTTCAATCTATTTTCATATTAAGTAATATAATAAGTGTTTGGGTATGTGATCATGAAGATAAATTATGAGGTATGTTCCCAACCTATCATAGATCATAAAAATAATTCTTGGTAAAAATTAATTATGTTCTCAGAAACCATAGTCTATAAGAGTGTTAAATAATCATAAATCCATCATGAACCACATGAACGTGTCATAAAAGTAAAGAACCCCCATAAATATTGAAAACCATTTCATATATCAATGTTAACAAACAAAACTATAAACATTTGAGATCAAGATATATTATCTATTTCCCATTGGATACAAACACAACTATTTCTTATAGTATATCTAGACTCAACTATTTTCCATAGTAGATCAAGCCCATCAACTATTTTACACGTATTATATAATTATGATAAATATTTACCCAATTCACTAGAGAGATATTTAGTTCCCACCCATATTATAATGAATACCATACTTTAGTGTGATATAATATCATAAAACATTTATCATATCATTGCATCATAAACCATGTAAAAATATAAGATTCATAAACAATTCATCTATTCCTTACATCATAACCAAGGGAAAATAATTGAGTTTCATTAACATATCATCAACACAAAAAATAATCATCTATAGATTGAATAAGTGTAGTATCATTTAATTTTATCCCAAGTAAATAATAAGTAACGTAAAAGGATGCTATCTTAGATTGAAAATTGGTTTTCTAGGATCATTAGAAATATTTTATAGAAAAATATCATTCCAAAATTAAAAACACAGTTTTTTAAAAAAATCAATATAATTTTCATTGAAAACAACCATGGAAACAAATAATGGATTCAATAAAAATAATCATAAAATATTTGGTGGAAAAAATCCTTTCCTCAATAAAAATAAAACAAAATCTGAAAAATTGAAATAAATATAATTCTAATGAAACATGAAACATATAAATGAATAATTAAAACATTTTTTGATAATAAATATATAAATTATGTTCTTTATGTACATGAAAAAAATGATTCAGTTAACATTCCTATAAATTAAATACGTGGTTTTTTTTGAAAAAAGGAATCATGATTTCTTCTAAACAAATTAATAAAAATAAAATATTAGTTAAAATATATTTAATTATTCCATCTGTTAATGCTAAAAAAATTGAAACCCTTTTATGAAAACATGGATATGGAAGATAAAATGGTTTCGACCAAAGGGAAAAATAATGAAGCTTTTACTTAATAATAGTACATTAAAATCTTGAGTACATAGAGAGTGTATAATGAATAGAAAAAAAATTTTATTGAAAAAATAATACAACAATACATTTAATTTGTTTCTTTTAATATGGATCTTAATATTTCCTCATCAGATGCATAACCAGAAACAATCCAAATAAAAAATAACAATCCATAATAAAACACTTTCAACATTTGTATCATTGAATCATAATCCCCATGAAAGAGTAACAATAAAAAAAGATTAATATATAATGAGATTAAGTAATATATTGATATTAAATGTAAAATTATCTCTATATTCATCTCTTAAAATAATATGGGTTCATAACACAATATATTTTTCAATGAAATAAAATTTAGAAACAAACGTCTTACTACATTTCTATCTTTTTATCCATAATCCTCGTGAATGAGAGATTAAAAAATTGACATGTAAATATCTATAATTTTCTAGTGAATAATCATAAAATACATTCATGGTTAGTATATACACCATATAAATTAAATGTACTGTGATTATGTAATGTGCCTCATAGAATATAATAGTGATATAGAAACTCATTACCTTTAGTCTTGACATACATTATACACATCATAACTTCCAATAAAAAAATATAAGTTTATTATAAATATATTACCAAAAAATAATATTATATAATAGAATTTTGGAATTAATTATGACCTTTTAGACCCGTTTATTAAAAATAACATTTTAAAGTCATGGTTCATCTAAAAAAATCATTATTTATCATGTATGTCTTGATAATTTATTTTAAATCCTAATAATTTAATAATTATTACATCATATATAGAATGTTAACCATGACATAAATGTCATGTATATTCATTATATTCTTATTTTTTTTTGATCCATAAAATTTAAATATATAAAATAAAATACTTCATTCGTGGAGATGGTAGGAAGTACATACGAATGATTCTTACTTCCATTTCATCAGTAGATGAAATCAAATAATTTTAAACAATATATTTATATATACAGTAATTTTTTATTTCAAATATTTCACACATGTTCATTTATAATTTCATAAAGACCTTCCACGTAATGATTTAGTGAAAAATATCACTTCACTTCATGAGATGTAGTCTATTCTACACCGAAAAAATTTATCAAATCCCAAAATGAATTGATATTGGAAGGTATATGTTACATAATAATTAATGAATTATAATTATTTTTAATATTTAATATGTATACATAATATCCATCATTATGCTATATTGAGAGAGGTGTTTATGTAAAAATTTGACATTAGTTCATGAGATGGTAGTCTTTCATAGACACGGGCAATGCTAGAATTTTCAATTTGAGGTAAGAGGTTGTAGATATAGGTAAATAACATAGTATAAAAACATATTAAGGTCTGTAATATATTTATAATTTTTATATAATCATATTTTAAACATGACTTGAATGATGTGGTGGAAGAAATAAATTATAACTTGTAGTTAGAATCATTACCTATTCATCAGATAACTTATTTTTATTTTCACTAAAATGGTTTCTAGGTGGAATTTAGGAAAGAAACAAAGGAATCATGGATTATATTAGTGAAATAATCAATCTATATTTTAGGACATTCTTGAAAAAAAAAATTGTATATATTTTTAGGATTATATAGTCTATGACCTTTTTTATCTGGGGTCAGAGGAACAATTGTAATTCTTTAATATTAAAAGGTTCAACAACATTTCACACAATACGAAAGGCTCCCAAATGGGAAATTATAGAACTTCATTGGATTAAAAGACTAAATATTCCAAATAAAATTTATTTTTGATAATGTTTTCGTTAATTTCACCCCCCCCCCCCCACATTGTTTTTATCGACTAGTTGACCTATTTTAACCGTACCAACGACTATCCGTTTTTATTATTTTTACTATTAAAAGGGAAAAAATTAATTTTACGTTATTATATAATAAAAATTATATTTATTTTAAAAATAGAATTTTCTTTTCAAAATCTCATTCAAAATAGTAGATTTTTTTTATTTCAAATTTAATTCACATACATCATAATTAAACTATTTTCCATAAATAAAATTTTCAAATGTTTAAAGGGGTTTTATTTCAAAATTCAAAAGAAAATTGATTCAAAAAAAATAAATTAAATTTTTTGGTACTTAATTGAACATTTTTTACTTTGGAACCATATTAAAATATATATTTTTTCATTATTTGAATCCTTTAATATTAATGCCAATTCTTAATAAAAACAAGTATTTTTTTACTATATGTTGACAATGTTATGTATTTTGTCATTTATCAAAAACCAAATACAAGAAAAATTTCAAATGATTTTTAAAAAAATGAATTTGATTAATTAAAATAATTTTACAATAATTGGATGAATTTATTTTTCAAATAATTGAAAAAATACCATCAAAACTACTTTGTAGAAAAATGAATGTTCACGATTAAAATTCTATTTATTATTATCTCTTATCTAAAAAACATAAGATGAATGGTTAATATTTGATTATATAGATAATATATTAATTTCTATAAAATATATTTATAAAAGACATTTCGATGAATTTATTAAGGTAAATTGTATTTGAGTTTAGAATCATAGTTTTATTATAGAAATATTTTCTTTATTTTCAAATAGAACATATTTTCATTTATAAATAATTTATTACCAATTAATTCATTTTATATACTTTGCTAAAACATATAATTTTCGTAATTTATAATATCTTATCCAAACCCCCCATTCCCACAGCTAGGGGATAACTAAATTATTAAATTTTAATATTTTAATATTATGTCATGTTTTATTTAAACTCATTGTTTCATACAAGTAAAGATAATCATAGTGTTTTATGTAATGCAAGATAAATATGAAATTAAATATAAGGAAATATTACTCACTATTGAATGAAATTAAAGATATGGAAAAGATTATAGTTATTATATATATATATATATCACAAAAATTTTGGGTCTTACATTCTATCCCCCTAAAATGATTTTATTACTCAAAATTCATCCCATTTGTACAAAAACTGGAGGATACTTCTTCCTCATTTGTAATTCCCCGAACGTAGTTAACCAGAGTTGGTGAATTATTACATAATATCTTCATTATCACAAGGTAATAATGTCCCAAAATATCAATTAGTTTAGTATTATTGTAAACAAGTTCCAGACATAAGTTCAATTTTACAACTTGAAAAAAAACACTAATGTATTCCATCAGAAACATCCATGCCTCCTAGATTATGCCTTCAATTCACTCATAACTAACTTTTTAATATCATTTGAAAATAAAAAATATAAAAGCTGTGACCTCAAACACTCAGTAAGGGTAAGCAATACAGTGGAAGATAACATAAACTTTAGGCATGGTGAATAATTAAAAACATGTGCCTTTACAAATAAGAAACACGAACACTATGTGGTAGGAATATGAGATGAGTAAATAATGACACAATAAAACATTGTTATGTGTATTCTACTAGTCTAATTACCACATAAACCATCATTATTATTTTCATAATGATGGAATTTATAATTTCATACATTCTGAATCATTTTTCCAAGGCCTCAGCAAAGATGTTAATAAATGATTTAGGCCTCCTCTAAAACCATATATCAAACTGGGAAAGGCCTTAGAAAATTCCACATGTAATTGTCTCATGAGAACTACCTATACATTTAGAATCTATAGCGGGCTCCTCTCATCACATTCTAAGTCAAATACATTTTATATATGAAAAGGTTGAATCAAAACATAGACATTCATTTTAAAACAAGCATAAAAAATGTCAATACTTTAACCATGAACCATGAATGGTATAAATATAACACATCCATTTTCAAACATATCACAAAATTTTCAATACAATATGTAATATGTGTATTATAATAAATCAACTCAAACAAGTTTAAAACCCATTAAATGATCTTGACATAGATGAAATTAAAACAATTTGAACGAAATAACTCTCAATATTTTAAAACCGTTTAAGAGTCACATAATTATAAAAGAAAAATTTTATTTTGAAAATATTCCTATAGTGATGTTAGGAATTCTTCGTTGATGATATAACGGAGGAGAATAATTCTACTCTCTGTATAAGTTAACAAAGACATTCTTCCCTTAATTTTCTCGAAAAAGGTCATAAAGTACCTTCTTTAGGAAACGACTGAATGATTCCTTACAAAACATATAATTTCAAATAATGGTATAAATGAATTTCACACATTGTATAGTAAATAGTTATAATGTTTTAAAGTGCATTTTTATGAAACATGGATGTGGATGAAAAAGAGGTCCCAGTAGAGACTTACGTAAAAATAATCTCAGATAATAAAGATATTATGGAATTAACCCTTAAGTTTTACTTTTCATTGGTCAAGGGTACTTTAACCTCATTTATAAAAGTTAAATAATTGTTATTAAATTATATAAGAACAATATACATAAATATGATATCATATATGATATTCTAATATTGCTTTGATAATAATATTTCGGTAATATCAACATTTTGGGTTATAACTGATTCATTTTCCTTTATATTCATTGTCACATAAGTAATATTTGTTATGGATATGATGTATCTTATTCAAATTAAGAATGATATTAAATCTTTAAACATTATTTTAAATAATCAAATAAAAATTATTCTTGAAAGGATCCAATGGGGAATTAATCTAAACTCGTTCGTGGAGACGGTAATCTGTACGTACTCATGAGCAACAATATCATTTTTATATTAAAATCATATATAATTGGATAGTATATCATATCTAATGAGTCATTATCATATAATATTTATTATTTACATCATTAATACAAATTATTATACCGATCCAAATGATGAAGTGTTTGAATAACAGACTACACCACGACATGGAGAAAGTATTCCATACATACGGACGTATGGTGTCAGTATCATTTATAGGATGGCTAGAATAATGAATATGGTTGTACCATTTTTATAATGAAATCACAGTATATATAAGATAATGGATTTATTAATTTAGAATGTAAACAACAATGAAAGAAGGAGTTGAAGAAGAAAAGAACTTGAAAGAGGTGATGAAATATTTATCTCCTCTTCAGGTTCTTACTTTTGAATTGATCAAAAGGGATCCTTAATTTGGCTTTATAACTAAAGTAAGGCCTTTAAGATGAATGTATGGATGTTTGGTGGATATTTGGACAAGTTTTGGCTGATCCAAATGGCTTTAAAGCTGTGAATTTGAGAGAAGGGGAAGTTCCCTTTTATAAGAGGGGTAAGGGGCACGTTAAAAAAAGATTAAAATGTTATTTTATAATAAAATAATTTTTGGTTTCTAATGGATCCAAAATGATTTATTTATATGATAAGGGGGGATGGGTATAAATATTCTCAACCAATAGTTTGTTGAAGGTTTGGGTCATTATATTATCCAAATCTTTTAGATTTAACTCTTAGTTAATTAGTTTTACATTCACCATGTCTCTTTGTATTTTTATTTTATATTGCTAATAAACATACTATAACATTCCAAGAGAACCCCAAGTGGTTAATTATTAATATATATAACCTTATATTAGTCATTTGAAAAAACTGTATATATTTAGGAATATTATATCAATTAATAAAATAATATTTGTTTTAAAAACTCTTTTATGTCAATTGGATACTATTTTGTATTTTCACTTTGATAAATTCTAAACAGCATTATTACTTTGAAAAAATGACATTTAATCAACCAAAACATGTCATATAAACCTATAAAAGTATTTTAATTCAAAAAAGTCTCAAATTACATTTATTTGGGTATTTATAATATTAATTATTTTAATATTTCATTAATAATGTAATAAATGCCTCATCATTGTGTCATAAATAAATAGAAATTATTTACTGTGTAAAAATTATAAAAAATATTCCATTATATAGGAAATATTTTTAACTTTATAATGAATTTTTATAGTTTAATTTTTTTATATTTAACAATATATTAAAAAAGGTTCAGTAATTAACCTTTGAATTCATCACTTTTAACCCTTCTTTGAATTAAATAAAAATAAATGTCCTAATCTAATCCCAGTGGACCTTAAAAATCATATTTTATTTCTAATATTTTTTTTGGTTGAATAAAACTTATTCAATATAATTAGTACATGTGTTAGGATAATAATAATATAATTTTTATCTTTAATTGCCCTATTTACTTTTAACCGTGGTAAATAAAATTAAAAAGTAACTATTCATTGAATTTTTTTATCTAATTGAATGAAATATTATATATTCATATCAACTGTGTCTCAGGGATTTTTGAAATTCAACTCACAAAAGCTGTAAAATTAAGTTTTTTGAAAATTTGCAAAAGCTCCTAGGAGGTGGGTAAAAGACGGTAAAAAGATCAATAAAATATTTATATATCTAAACTTATTATAAAATGACTTTAATGCATTACATTAGACATATATAGGTATTATGTATCTATTTTGACCAAAAATAACTTTAAATAAAATAAAAAATTATTTAGAAAAATTTGTTTTAAACATTAACTCAGTGTTTTCACTATTCATCAAAAATTGAATGTTTACAGAAAAATACCAAGATTTCAGCTTAAGATAATTTCATTATTATGAATCCAAAAATGAAATTCATTTTGAAAAATAATATTTATTAAATTTTAAAAAGTGTCTATTACTATTCATAACGGCTAGTTTGATTGGTCGTGGGGTGTAAGAATATCCCTGTTGCATACAATGCAAGCTATTGCATTATTCAAAGGGAAATGTATAGTAGAAGCTTGGGGTGTTACATCATTTCATCCTAAGAATTACATGCAACGTCATCAATATGGGTTTCTTTCCTAAAAATATTGACTAGGTGATTTGCCATATTTTTTAGAACATTATCTGATCTAGAATCTTCAATAGTTTTCCTTGTATGAAATATCATTCTCTAGTGGAATAACCTTTAATTTTGGTAAATATGATGGACTATGTATGTAATTTATTAAGTATAGATACATGGAAGAAATCATTAGAATCAGAGTGTTTTCGTGGAAGTGAAAAATTTCAATCCATCGTCCTAAAATGCTTAAGATTTTTAAGGGGCTAATATACAAAGAGATTCATTTACACTTCATTGTTCCATGAAAAATTAGTAGAAGAAACTTATCACTAAATATTAATTTTTAGATCACATCAATGAATATCAACCAAAAATTTCTATCAAATTCATTATAGATCATCAATGATGAAGAATGGATCTAATATTAGAAACCACTTCATCAACTATCTCAATACTTAATAGATTTATTTTAGCATTTCAATTCAAGTACAATGGATTTTTACACATATTTCCATAATGTAATTTATAAGAAGCCATACGAATTCTTGAGTGAAATATATTATTGTAATGAAACTCAACTATAGAATGGTATTGGTTTCAAATGGATTTAAAATCCATATAACTATATCATAGCATTTCATCTAGTGTTTTAATTGTTCTATTAGACTAAATATCTTTCTGAGGCTGATATAGAGTGTTGAAAAAAATTCTACATCATGAAATTGTTGAATATATAACTAAAACACGGAGCTAACCCTTGGATCCTGATTATCTACAATTTATTTCGGTAATTTATATAGCCTTACCACTTCTTTATTTTATATTCTAGAACATTGATCTATAGTGAAATATTCTCTGAAATAAATGATTTTTGATGACTTCATATGGTGATCAACTTAAATAAACAATTACCTAAACATAAAAGATAAAATAAACACTAATGGTAACATGTACCGTTAATCATATGTCCATAAAGTGTAATGTCATTCCTCATCAAATAAAATTTTCACTAAGAAATATACAAAAAATTGTATTTATTTCTATTAATGTCTCTAAAAATATTCTTATTCTTTAAAAAATCCCATTACAAAATACAAAAAAATGGGTTTCAATTAAATTGAACTTATGATCAACATTAAACTAATAAACTCATGATTGTATCCATAACTGAAAATTATATTTTTAGCGAAACACATGTTCTTCATAATGATATTTCACCCTTGATTCCATAAATAAGCTCTATCTTATACAAAAAAATCTCTTCTAGATGTTTGGTATTATCTTATCACCGAGATAAAATAAACTATTATTTCATTATTAAAAAGTCCATACAGAGGGATATGATTATTGATAAAACCAACATTAAATTTCACTAAAGGATGAAGAATAAAATATTCATTTGGATCATTTATAAAATAAAAAACATTAAATTCCAATAAAAGGAGGGGAGAATAAAGATGATCTTTTTATCTTGATTCACTTCATCTATTGTGATTATATAAGATTTTAATTTTTCCATTAACATATATTTTTTTGATTCTTCTCAGTAAAATTATCCATTCTATTGGATTATTTACTTTCCAAATGCCCAAAATACTCGAGCAATATGCACTATTGTGTTGGTGGGGATTTCTATAGATATTTATCTCTACTTGCATCATTATGTAGCATCTTCCCATCACATAAGTATTCATCAAATTTAAGACATTCTATTCAAGATATAAAAAATTTATTAGTACCATAAAGATAATTTACATTATTTTCCCTTCCATGCTTCAAGAATAAATTAATCTCATGTTATTTTTCCAATGGTTCTTAGAGATTACCTGGAATTAAATTATCTTTGTCTTATCATAACGATGTGAATTATGGATTACTCCAATCTCCATTTCCACATTTTTAAAAAAAAATCATATCTACATACTACCATATTAATAACACCCCTTGGATATTTTTCTTTAAGGAACTCAATAATCAATCAATCTTATATTCAGATTAGATAATTATACTAGAGGTTTACCTCACAATACATATAAATTGTATCTTATAAGTTCCAAAAAAATTCATCATTTTTTTCCAAAGGGAATTTCTTTTTCATTTTCATATGAACAATATGATGTATGTACATATTCAAAAATAATATCTTTATCTCGTTCCACTATATGCTATCAATTTCATCTTATTTTCATTCATTCATCAAAATATTACATCACTAATATACATTCCATCCAAACTATAGACATCCAAATAGAATTTTTCATGGTGATAACACTAGGGAATGGAATAATAAAATTTAAATTATACTGATCCATTTCTCAGAAACTACTAGATCAGTAGATCCACTAAATGGATGTGGGAGTGGCCTGATGAAAAACTCAATAGAACAATTTTTTATCCATTTATCATATGGATGATTTAAATTAAATATATATATACGCTAATTTTTTTATGATGAAAACAATTGTATTCAATATGTAACCTATAAAATTTACATGTTAAGGAGAAAAACAATGAATGTTCTATAACACTCGGTATTAAAATGGTTCCATATATTTCAGACCATTGACTAAATACTATAAACATACTGTAAGAAAATATCTTCATATTGGGTAACCACATAGTTGTGAAAAATTACATAAATGATGTCTAAATCATGACCCCATATTTTCAATCTAGGAAATCATTAGTCTAACTTAAGGAACTCCTTGTCATTATACAAATCTATTTAAAAATATTGTAATGTGTTTCAGAATTTCCAATGTATATTCCCTATGAGTTTAATATATACTGTAAAAGAATTCATATTGGTGTGCACCATGTGATTATCAAGCCCATCCAATTGTCCCATTTTCAAAATTTTTACCAAAACGAACCTCTATACTATATCCACATCCACTTTTGGTTTCCATATACATGTAAAATTTCATAGAAAATAGTATCTCTATCCTTTACCAAAATTCTATGACATTATCATACATCTTGAAACATACATAGACTTATCATTTAAAAAATCTCTAGACAAATCCGTAGAAATACCCCTAGAGAAATAAATAATGTTTTCTCATCCTAGTTTCTAATTGTTATTTAACGTTTTTTTTTCAATAAAACTATAGAGAAATAAGATTTAATATATACATATCACATCTTAAAAGATGAATAATTATTATCTTTTAAGTATACATCTTCATGTACCATTGTTTATTATTGCCTTTGAATAATAAGTGAAAAATATTCTTATTTAGTGAGATATCATTAATATCTCCTAGCCCGAACATCCCACATAGTACTCCACTTAAACATTCCAAACACCATCCTTTATTCATAACAAGGGGAATGAAACATAGTAAAGGGTGATCTCAGATTCCGAGTAAGGGAAAACATCATAGAAATCATTATATGATACTATTAATTCATAAGATAAGAATTTGGGTATGTGGTTATGAACATAACTGATAAACTCCATTCCCAAAATTTCATAGATCATATATACTAAACTTCAAATAAAATACTATCAATAAAAAATATCCATAAGTGTCACCATTTTTGAGAAAATTATTGTTTTCAACAATAAATAATGTTATTTATAGGGGGAGATTATTGAAAATAAAACTCTTTCTCTTTAGGAAAATTTTGATGCTCACAAATACCCTTAGTTATTTTATAATGATATTATTTAGTATTTTGTAGGAATTTATTAATTTATTTTACTCTTGAAATAATGAGAATTTATTACTTTTTCGGAATCTTCATTAAACGCGTTCTGGAATCATTGTTCATACCTTACGTGGATAAATGTAGCGCGAAATCTGTTTTAGCACATTCTGGAATAACTATTCATACCCTACGTGGATAAGCATAGCTTAAGGATGAAAAGAGTGTATACTTTTTTGATATAAGAGAAAAATATAGTTAAACAACCATAAGTTTTCAGAAAAGTATGAAAGAAGAACCGTACGTTAGGAGGGAGACATACGTTTTGGTTATCACCAATGTATAGAAGGAGAACCATACATAAACACTAAACATTAGGTTTGTTTCTCCAAAGTAAGGTTCATCAACCTTACTTTTCTAAACAACTATACGTTCTTGGAAAAGTATGGATCAAGTAAAAGAATGGATATTTTTCCGTACGTTTGAGAGTTGAAGAAAAATTATGGATGTTCAACCCTATATTTGTGTTCAACCTTAGGTTGTCAACTCTACGTTTGAAGACTATGTCATCAACCCTTCGTTTGTATGACACGTCATCAACCATACGTTTGGCGTCAGAAATTTTGACAGACGATATTTTTATACAGTGATCAGCAAGCTGATTTTTGGGTGTATTTCAAGCTAGATTTAAAGTAATATTTAAAATACGACTTTGACTGATTCAAATATGTTTTATCAATGGATTTAAGATCAAATTAAAAGGGGATTTTTATGGCGAGTCTTAATGGATGTTACGACTTCTCTATAAATTCAATTTTTTGAATATCACGAATTAGAAAGAGACTTTTATGGATCTAAATGTGTAGGAAATATGCTCAGCATTATTATATATTTTCTCTCTGAAACACTAGGTACATTAGTGTATGGTGATTGATCTATTATTTAAAAGGTCGAAAATATTGACTGCAGAAATTCACGATTGATCTGCTGATTCAAATAGGAGCATCAAAGCTAATTTTGATTAAGAAGGAGGAACTCCATAGAAGATTCACTTGTTCTGCTTCGAATATCTACTATGGATCTACTACTGCTGAAGTTGTGGACATTATCTCTATATCTAATGCAACCAGATAGACTCATAATTTCATTGTTTTGAAAATCAATATCTCTAGAGACGACGTTCCATCTGTTGTCAATTGCATTCTATTGCAATTGTAATGATCAACTGGAAAACTTCTTTTTGAAATCTTTTTAATCATTAGTAACCATCTTCTCATTCTAAGATGTGTTGGTTCGTGTTTCAACCAGAAGGCTTTGTTAGGCTGAAGATTGTAAAGGTGTCAACTGCCTGTACTCAGTTGTGGGCTGGTCTGTTGAAACCTGGACCAGATAATGAAAATCACCAAGCTCGTGGAGTTGAGAGTTGGTGGAGTAGACTATGGGCCTTCTGTTACCCGAACCACTATACATCTTTGTGTTCTTGTTTTTAATTGTTTTCATTGCATGATCAAATATGATAAATTATAAAGGATATAACTCATTCAATCAAAGAGTTTCTGAAAAATTACAAATGACAAAATTCACCGCCTCTTGTGTATAATCTGTAGATTTAGATCCAAAAGTTGGTATCAAAGGTGGAGCTTCTGATAGAGCCTTAGATAGTTAGAAGCAGTTAAAGATTATACCACAGAGCATCATAAATGATATAGTATAAGGGATGTCAATCGTCAGATCACCTTATTTTAATGGAGACAACTATGGTTGTAGGAAATCGTGCATGATAATATATCCAGAAAACCTCGGATATAAAGTCTATTCAGTGATTCTGACTCCTTATAAAATTCCTGAAAATCTTGAGACATGGAGTGCTGCTACAGAGGCATTGTACAATATGAACATGAAGGCTATGAATGAAATTATATGTGGTCTAGGACCAAATGAATTTAATAGAGTATCTTAGTTCCCCACAACATATGAGATTTGGAAAACAATAGTGGTGGCATATGAAGGAATAGATAATGTGAGAAAAATGAGATATGTAACTGCCAAATTGAAATTTAATACTTTCAGAATGTTTGAAGGTGAAAGCATTACCCAAATGAATGGGATATTGACAGAAATTGTCAATAATATAATAGCTCTCAGAGAACGTATCAATAAGGCTGATCAAGCACTAAAAGTACTGAGGGTACTTCCTACTCGACGGAACGGTATCTCTACTGTAATCAGAGAATCAACACCTATCAAAGATCTAACCATGAGAGAGCTGATTAGTACACTAATAATGTATGAAGCTGAAATGAAATATGAGGCAAATGAACATAAGGTCTACATCAAAATAGAAGATACTGCATTGAAGGTAACTTCACAACAAATTATTAGAAATATGATGAATAAAGAGGTCAAAGCTAAATCAGAAAGCTCCGACTCATCTAACTTAGATGAAGAACTACCTCCGCTAGCCAGAAAATTTAGAAAGTTCTACAACAAGAAAAGAGGCTTCCGAAAATATTTTAAGATAGATGATAAAGAAGTAAGATGCTATGAATGCACGATGATTGGGAATATCAAACCAGATTGCCCACAATTGAAACATGTAAAGAAGAAGAAGTTCTTCAAAATAAATGACTTTGAGAGGAAAGACAAGAAAGCTATGAAAGACACTTGGAGTGTATCTAAAGACTACAGTAGCACTCTTAAATCAAGCAGAGAAAAAGAAGAAGTCAATATAAAGTCAAACATGTTTTTTATGGAAGAAACTGATGAGGTATACTCATATTACTCCCATGAATCAAATTATGAATCAAGCTACATAAATGAAAAACTTTCAGCCTACTGCTATATGCTTGAAGATATATATGACTCACTATATAAAAAACATAAGTCACTAAAAAATAAATATAAAGCCATTTCAGATGAAATAGATACAATACTGAAACATCATAAGGAATTAACTGATAAATACAATTAGATTAACAATAACTATATTAATTCTTAATCAAGATTAAAAACACTACAGGATGATGTAAAATCTTAAAAACAGGATGCATTGGTTTTTACAAAAATATAAAATTCATTAAATTAAATTCTTGAAAAAACTTTCATTAAAAAATAGATATTTGGAATTGGCAGTAAAGAAGAAAAACCTAAGGTATATAAAAATTATTTTGTTCCTAGCTCTAAAAAGGTTAATTGTAACTTTTGTGGGACAAAGGGACATATATTTAAAAACTGTTTCTTAAGATATCCACAAATTTTTGGTTATTAAGAAATCCTATGTTTCAAAAGACTTATATGATTCTGCTAATTTTATAAGAATGAAGAAAATATGGATACCCAAATCATTGCTACCTGACACCCCTAGACCCAACAAAATATGGGTACCAAAGTAATTTGTCTGAATGTCTTTGAAGGTAGCAGGCCACCGAAGAAGAAACGATATATGGTACATGAACAGTGGTTGATCAAGACATATGAGTGGAAACTCATTAAATTTTTCTTCACTCACTCAAAAGGAAGGAGGACTTGTCACATTTAGTGACAACGCCAATGGAAAAATTATTGGCATTGGAACTGTTGCACATCCAAATACAGTCTCAATCAACAAAGTACTTTATGTACAAGGATTAAAACGCAACCAGGTAAGTATCTCTCAACTCTGTGATGATGGATATACTATTGATTTTACTAAAAATTAATGTACTTTTTCTAATGATAAACTGATTAAATTTAAAGCACCAAGAACTGAAAATGACTATACTTTGGATTTAAATTCCTTTTGTAAACAACAAGTAAATTGATTTACTACTAAATTAAGTGAATCGTGGATCTGGCATATGAGACTTGGACATTTCAATGTATATGTTTTACATAAGATATCTAAGAAACATTTAGTTTTTAATTTACATAGTCTCAAATTTGAATGTGAAAGATTTTGGGATGCATGTCAACGTGGAAAGCAACACAAATCACCCTTCAAATCCATTAATAAAGTTGATACATCTAAACCTCTAGAACATATTCATATGGATTTGTTTGGACCCTCAAGAATATAAAACATAACTGGTAAATTATATGTATATGTTTTAGTTGACTACTATTCAAGATTTACATGGATTTTCTTTTTGAAATTTAAAAATTAAGATTTTAATTTATTTAAAATTTCCTGCAAATCTATTCAAAATGAAAAAGGTTTTCATATAATTTCAATGAGAAGTGATCATGGTGGGGAATTTGAGAATCTTGAATTTAATTCCTTCTGCTCCAATATGGGTATTAAACATACCTTTTCTTCACTCAGAACAACTCAATAGAATGGGATTGTTGAAATGAGAAATATAAAAATTCATGTAATGGCTAGAACTATGTTAAATGAATATATCCTACCAATATATTTCTGGGTAGAAGCTATGAATGTAGATTGTTATATAATTAGTAGAGTTTTAACTAGACCTATTTTGAAAAATACACCCTATGAACTATGGAATAACATAGAACCTAAAGTAAATTACTTTAAAGTTTTTGGATGCAATGTTTACATCTTGAACACCAAAGATAAACTTGGTAAGTTTGATCCAAAATCTAATGAAAGTATTTTCTTAGGATATTATTCTAACATAGAAGCTTATAGATTCTATAAAAAGAAGTCAAGGATTGATGAAGAATTAGTTCATGTGAAATTTGATGAATTTGATCCCTTTGAGAAAAGGACAGATCAAATGGATGAACATGACTCTAATGATAACACGAGACTTGAGAACATAAATAATTATTTAGAATATAATATAAAAGAAATTCAGTCAAGTTCAGAGGAACATGATACTGAAGAACCTTTATATGTTTTACCTAGACACTCTAGAACCCTATAGAATCACCATTTAGAAACTGTGATAGGTGACCAAGAAACAGGTGTTCAAATTGGAAGAAACTTAGGAAACCTAGTGGAATTCTCTACCTTCCTCTCTCAATAAGAACCCAAGACTATAGAAGATGCCTTAGATGATGAAATCTGTGTAATATCAATGCAAGATGAATTAAACTAGTTTAAAAGAAAAGAAGTTTGGGAATTAGTGGAATAACCTAAGAATTATCCTATAATAGGACCCAAATGGGTCTTTAGAAATAAACAGAATGACCAAGGCACAATAACTAGAAATAAAGAAAGATTAGTAGCTAAAGGATATAATCAAGAAGAAGGAATAGATTATGATGATACTTTTTCACCTATAACTAGGTTGGAAAAAATTAGAATCCTTTTAGCCTATGCATCTTATATGAATTATAAATTATTTTATATGGGTGTTAAATCTGCCTTTTTAAATGGTTATTTAATGGAGTATGTTTATGTTGAGAAATCTCATGGTTTTGAAAACTCTCATAAACCTGATTCTGTTTTTAAAATTACTAATGCTTTTTATGGCCTTAAACAAGCACCTAGAACTTTGTATGAATTATTATGTTCTTTTCCTTTGAAAAATGATGTTACTGTTAGAATGTTAAACCCAACACTTTTTAGGAAAACTGTAAAAAATAATGTTTTATTCGTTCAAATATATGTTGATGATGTAATTTTTCGATCAACTAATAACACCCATTGTCATGAATTTTCAAAGTTAATACAAAAAATAATTTGAAATGAGTATGATGGGAGAACTAAATTTCTTCTTAGGACTTCAAATTTATCAAAAAGATTTTAGAAATGTTTTAAATGAAAGAAAATACATTACTGATTTACATAAGAAATTTGGACATGAAAACATCAATCCATTAACAACTCTTATTTGCACTTATATAGAACTTGATTTTGATGAAACTGGGAAATCAGTTGACAATAAGTTATATAGGAGTATGATTGGTAGTTTGTTGTATCAAACTACTAGCAGGCCAGATATAAGGTATTCAGTATGTCTTTTTGCTAGATTTCAATCAAATCCTAATGAATCTCATCTAACTGCTGTTAAAATAATTTTTAGATATTTAAAAGGAACTGTTTTTCAATATCTTCTTTACCCTAAAACTTCTGATTTTAATTTGATTTCCTATTTAGATGCTGACTATGGATTCTGTAGATTAGATAGAAAATGTACATCAGTAACATGTCACTTTTTAGTAATGTCTTTAGTATCATGGTATAGTAAGAATCATCATTCAGTTTCCCTGTCAACCGCTGAGGTAGAATATATTTCTGCTAGCAGTTCATGTACACAAGTGTTGTGGATGAAAAACACTCTTATAGAATTGGGATTTAATTTTAATAATACACCTATTTTATGTGATAATACAAGTGCAATTAATAATTCAAATAATCCTATTAGTCATTCTAGAACTAAGCACATTGATATAAGGCATCACTTTTTAAGAGATCATGTTATTAAAAAAGATATATTTTTAGAATTTATAAATACTGAAATTCAATTAGCAGTTATTTTTACTAAACCACATCCCACTGCAAGGTTAGATTTTATTAAGGGGGAGCTAGGTTTATTTAATTTTAAATAATTTTTTTTATTTACTTTTACTTATTTTTTTATATTTTATTTTATTTTTTAAATACTGTTTATGATTTTTTTTGCCATATGAAAATTTTATTTGTTTTAAATATATGTAATGATTAGTGATTACATAGGAATCAAGGCTGTGAGAAACTTTTAGACTTCTAATATATTTCACTACTATCAAAACCCTTTCGAAATCCGAAAATTTCACTTCTGCTCCTAAACCCTAATCCTCGAACCTCTGTAACCCTATCCTTCAAACCTTCAGAGATTCTCGTAGAGATGGTAAGAACTAAAAGATCCAGTGATGTTGAGCCAAGCAATGACAAGAGACAATGTTCCAAGGGATGAAAAATCGTACAGGGCAAGGTAATCTATATCAACTAGTTATTTCAGTCAAATATGATATTGAAGCAAGCGCTATAATTTCAGAATCTTGAACAGATGTTCAATAGTGAAAATACAGAATTTTTTTATGAAGTAGAACGTAGATACTTTTTAAAATATTTAAAGTTTATCATGGGGGATACCAAGGGTAGAATGATGGATAAGATAGAGGATAAGTATTTCTCAATCTCATTAGTAGAGATTGGTCAGATTCTCAACTGCCCTCATGAGGGATTTTTTCATTTTTATTTTAAAAATATTGGATATTCTGTGCATAAATCCGAGGACATCATGTCTTTAATTTTGGGTACTAAAACTATAAAGAAAATGTTTACCAATGATTTGGAGCCTCATTAGAAATTTTTTTGTCAAATTAATTCACACTAGAAAAGATCCAAGAATAGAAGAAATGGAAAAGATTTTGTACCTTGATATGTATATAATGTTTCTTCTGTTAAGTGATATTATGTTAAACTTCCCAAGGTACATGTTAAGGAATCTCAATTACTACTGTCAAAGCGATGCCCGGATGAATTTCTACCCTTTCGGTATATTTATTTATAAACTGCTTCTTAAGAAATACATAGTGAGATTAGTGGATGCTTGATTTAACTGTTATCACAGTAATACATTTAATTCTGGAACACTAAGGAAGGTTGGATATTTTTGGAGCACAATTAAAGGAAATCATTTTCCAGTAGAAGATGAGGAAGACTCGGAGAGTTCTCAAGCTCAACATGCTAAGTCCAAGGAGGGACAAGATGAATCAAGAGTCAGCAATGTATCAAGAAGGATTCTCATTGAAGTGGAAGATGTTGAGGAAGACAAAAGTCATGAGGGACTTCAATCAAAATGAAAGATACCTATTAATGAGGATGTTACTTCCCATGCTTTGGAAATAATAACAAAAGCATTGTTTTCTTATAATTTTGTTAAAGATAATGTTGTTGATAAGATCATGGAAGATGTTAGTGAAATGATAACACCACTAGATGGATCATGATCTCAAGAAGAAGCTCAAAGGGAGAATCAGGAACATACTGTAGCTAAGGATGAAGTTTCACTTCAACAGGAACAAGAGACGGAGGCAGTGCCTGCTGAATAAGTGGCAAGACCTCAAGAAAATACTAAAGATATTGTTCATGAAAACCCAGTAGAAGTCCAAGATGCTGATGTTTGTGGTGATCATGCTTCTGATGCTCACAAAGAGGTACTTCAAGAGGATTTTCTTTGGAAGAGTTTCAAAACTATAAGGGAAAATCTGTGGACCATCCTTCTTAGAACATAGAAAAAGAAAAATCTGATGCTGAATTATTACCTTTGGTACTACTGCATCATTCAGAGCATGTGAATATGAATCCAGCATAGGGTGCCTCTGATTCAAGGAAAGAAGAAATTGAAGAACGGCACAGAAAAGTATCTCAGTTGGAATCTGAGAATGTCATTCTGAGAAATGCCTTTGACTTAGAACATTTGAAATTTCAAAAGCCTAAGGAGTTTACAGTCTCAAGGCAAGAAGTTGAAATGTTTAAAGAAGATATGCTGACTGCAGTTGAACAATTGAAATATGAAATGGTTATGATGATAGATTTACCAGATCTGAAGATGTTTATGGAAAACCAATTTGCATCAGTTGCAAATAATGCTGTTAGTGGATTAGGTACTTCACCTGATTTAATCGGAAGTTTTTAATCTATCATAGTTTTGATGAGCAACACGAATGACAGTTTACAAGATCTTTAATGTAACAGTGCTTCTTTATCAGTGTTGCTGGACAATCAGATTTTTTAAGTGGATCAACTGAAATCTAGTGAGGCATCGGTCAGAATCCTGTTAAATTAGTTATCAGTGAAGTTGTCAGTGTTTGTCAAAAAAGAGGAAAGGATGCATGTGTTTTTCAGATTCAACATAATCATAGATATTCATATAACTCAAGATAACAGAGAGGTCATTATCAAACATGGAGATGGGAGGATGATGAGACATCAAGAATAGTTTACAGAAATCAAGTCTGCAATCCAGAGGAGATATAATCCATTTCTTATCTTCTCCAAACCTTGATTCTTGTGTATATCATTGTCTTGTATATATTTCTTTTTTTGAATGAAAATTTCCATCATTGTCTATTTATTTATTTATCTATTTGTTTTTCTGACATTATTTCTAATAATCAAGTACTCCAGATTTAATTATTGATAAGCAGTTAATAATAAGCATTTACCTACAGTTCAGTGCAACATTAAATGTGTTAAAATCCATGATCTTTCATTCTTTTTGATATCACAAAAAGGGGGTGAATTTGGATAAACATAATCATTTTATTTAGGGGGATACTTAAAAGTGAAATTTGGATAACCACAACATTTTAGTTTACAAAATTTTATTTCAATAGTTTTCTTTATATTTATTTTTTAGGTTATTTAGATGGAGAAATTTTTTCTAAAATTAAATATTGTTTCATCCCCTCATAATTATTAAAAAATATGTAACTAACTTTGAAAGATAATTTTGTTTAAATAATTTTAATTATTTTATGTGTTTTTTGATCATTAAAAAGGGGGAGATTGTTGAGAAAGGTATTGATTTCAACAACACATATTAATGTTATTTAAAGGGGGAGATTATTAAAAATAATACATTGTCTCTTTATGATAATTTTGATGCTGAAAAATACCCTTAGTTATTTTATAATGATTTTATTTAGTAATTTGCAGTAATTTATTAATTTTTTTACTCTTGAAATAGCTATATTTTATTACTTATTCAAAATTTGTTGTAAGCATGTTCTGGAATCACTGTTCATACCTTAAGTGGATAAATGTAGCGTGAAATCTATTTTAGCGTGTTCTGGAATCACTATTCATACCCTACGTGGATAAATGTAGCCTAAGGATGAAAAAAGTGTATACTTTTTTGATATAAGAGAAAATTATGGTTAAATGACTATACATTTTCAGCAACATATAGAAGAACCTTACATTAGGCAGGAACCTTAAGTTTTGGTTATCAGCAATGTATGGAAGGAGAATAGTACGTAAATACTAAACGTTATGTTTGTTTCTCAAAAGTATGGTTCATCAACCTTACTTTTGTAAACAACCATATGTTCTTGGAAAAGTATGGATCAAGTAAAAGTATGGATCTTTTGTCATACGTTTTAGAGTTGAAGAAAAGGTATGGATGTTTAAACCTACATTTGTGTTCAACCTTACTTTGTCGACTCTACGTTTAAAGACTATGTCATCAACCTTACGTTTGGATTCCACGTCATCAACCTTACGTTTGGCGTCAGAAATTTTGACAGACGATATTTTTATATAGCAATTAGCATGATGATTTTTTAACAGATTTCAAGCCGGATTTAAATTCATTTTTAAAATACTTCTTTGACAGATTCAAAGCCATTTTATCAATATATTTAAGATTGAGTTAAATGGATCTTTTTATGACGAGCCTTATGGGATGTTACGACTTCTCTGTAAATTCAATTTTTTGAATATCGTGAATCTGAAGGTGAATTTTATGGATCTAAATGTGCACGATAAATGATCAGATTTATTATATATGTTCTCTCTAAAACACTAGGTACATGCATGTATGGTGATCGTTCTATTATTAAAATTGTGGAAAACAGAGACTGCAGAAATTCATGATTGATCTACTGATTCAAGAAGGAGCATCAAAGCTCTGTTTGTTTAAGAAGGAGGAACTCGATAGAATATTCACTAGTTCTACATCAAATATATATTCTGGATCTACTACTGCTGAAGATGTAAACTATATCTCTATATCTACTATAACAAGATCGACTCAGAATGACTTTGTTTTGAAAATCAATATCCATAGAGGCAACGATCCATCTACTGTCAATTGCATTCTGTTGCAATTCTGAAGATCAACTGGAAAACTGCTTTCTAAAATTATTTTTAATCTTAATTAACCAGCATCTCATTCTAAGATGATTTGGTTCATGTTTAAACCAGAAGGCTTTGTTATCCTGAAGATTGTAAAGGTGTCAACTACCTGTACTCTGTTGTGGACCGGTCTGTTGAAATGAGGACAAGATATTGAAAATCACCAAGCTCGTGGAGTTGAGCATTGGTGGAGTGGACTAGGGGATTTCTGTTCCCCGAACCAATATACATATTTGTGTTATTGTTTTTACATATTTCGGCTTCCCTATCAAATAAGATAAATTATAAAGGACATAACTCGTTCAATCAAAGAGTTACCTAAAAATTGGAAAAGAAACAATTCAACCCCCTCTTGTGTATAATCTGTATATTCAGATCCACCAACCATTAATAAATATTGAAACCTAATCTCAGATAATTATTGTTTATAACAATCATAATTATAGAAAACAATATCATATATCAAGGTTAACTAACAACGCCATTAGTAAAGTGATTGAGACTTATAACCCTTTTTGTCATTGTGGATCAGAATACACTTATTTCCTATAGTGGGTCCAAAATCACCTACATTACATAGTGTATTAGGCCTATAGAAATGTTTCACATTTCAATATATTGAGATAAAAATATTTACCCAATTAAATTTAGCCATATATATGTCCCACCCATCTCAAAATGAAAACCATAATTATGTGAACTATAATATTATAAAACATTCATTATATCATCACATCACAAACAAGGTAAAGAAAAAAGGGTTTCATAAAAATTACATCAATTCAAAATTTCTAAACACATGAATAATATATGAGTTTTCTAAAAATTTCACCAATATATACATTAACCATAAAGAGAAATAATAATGATGGTATAATTCAATGTTATCCTCATTAAAGCATAGTTAGCGTCAAACGATTTCATATTAAATATAAAAAATGTTTTTTAATGTTTACATTGAACATTTATTTTGTAAAATAGACTTTATATGTTCAAAAATACTTTTTAAAAAATTTATCATTATCGAAATAATTTTATTTAAAAATAACTTTAGATTCATATAAAAGAATCTTCAAAAATAATTTAAAACATTTCTTGAGTAACATAAATATTCCATTTTACAAATAAATAAAATTTCATAAAATATTTTCATATTAGATTCACTGAAAATAATAATTTATACATATAAAATAACATTTAAATGATTGATTTTTCATTATGGTTGAAATTCCTTTCATTTTATAGAGATTAAACCAAACAATCCGTTCACATTTTTAGTAAAAGGAAAACATGAATTGTATGGAATAATATGTGAAGATAAATTTTAAAACATTTTATAAAATATCCCAAATTCATATAATATCATTAATATATATTTTTTATATTTTTTAAAAAATTTAATCCATTTTTAAAAAACATATATATGTATTAAAAAGAAGAGTTTTGGACCAAAGAGATGATTCATGGGGATTTTTCACAGAATGAATATTTTGAACTCATGAGTACATAAAGATAGGAAAATGTTTGGATAAATGTTATTATTAAGACTTAACAAGATTAAAATTAAAATAATGTCTTTAATTGGAGTTGGAACATAATATTTTATCACCTAAAGCATAAATATAAACAATCACTCTAAAAGATGATATTGTATTATAAAACCCATTAATACTTTACTGCATTTTAATTGTAATCCCAAAGAAATTGAAGGATTAAATGAAACATAAAATATTAGGATAATAAATTGTTTCATTATATTAAATATAAAATATTCTTTATTCATACCTCAAAATATGTTAGGTGCATAAAACTACATATGTCTTAAAGAAGTATAATTCGGGAAACATTACATTTCTTGTTTGGTAAATATTAGAATACGAACCCCATTACTATTAAATACAAATATTTATGTGTAAATATCAATAATTTTGAAGATTTTATTCAAAGAAACCCATAATGGGTGTTATATAAACAACATAAATGAATCATATGTGGAATATGGCATGTGTCTCGCAGAAAATAGAAGTGTGACATAGATTCCCTACATTATGTCTCAAAATAATTTATACTCATTAAAACATCACCTATAATAAATATATGTCTATTATTAATGTATTATAGAACAATAATTATATATATAGTAAAATATATTATTTATATATGATCTCTTATAACCTAACTATTCACAATTACATGTTAAAGTCATGTTTTGAGTATTAACTGCATTGTTTTTGTGTATGTTTTGATTTTTTGTTATTGGTACTCATTAATTAATAATGGTTACATAATATAAAGAACTTTAACTATAAAATATATATATAACATTCATTATATATTTTTTTATAGTAATCCATAATGTCCTGATAAATAAAACAAATTACATTGTTCATGGAGATGTTAGGTCGTATGTAAAGATGAACATTGCTTCTACTTTCATGATAGATGAAGTGAAAGAATGTTTAAACAAATAACACCATTAAAAATAATTTTTACATCATATATACAACATATATTAACTCAATTCACACTAATTACGTTCAAAGAAAAATATTTGTGAAAAACGAATCATGTGGCTTCATGAGGTGGTAGTCCTCTATTCACGAGAATGATGTTATTGTATCCCCCATGGAATATAAAGTAAGAATTTATATAAGATAATATATTTTCGTAGATATATTTATTTTATTGTGTTTTTATATATACATTATATTTATCATCATACCAAAATGTGGGAGGTATTGTTGTAAAACGTGTCTCATTAGTTTGTGGGGTGGTATTCATTTATACAGATAAGCTACATTATTATATCCCACTTAATGGGAGAGGATTTGGATTATGTTTATTCCTAAATTATATTAAATACAAGAATATATAATATACTTATCTTTTTAACAATAATTTATTTAGATGATATAAATGAGGTGGAGGAGGAATTAAATTGAAACGCTTGGTTTGGGATGCAACCTCTTCTTCCAACAACTTCTTTTGGTTTAAACAAAAACTATTAAATTAATAGATTTATGACCACAAATATAATTCTAAGAAGAAATAAGTATACTATGAATGGTATTTTAGTAGAATGTTTTTGAAATAAATTCTTTTTATGTGTGAAGAGTTGTGGAGATGGTTGGACTTTCATAAGTGATGTGAGTGGAATTCTTGTAATTTTTGAAAAGAAGGAGTTGTACCCATATTTTATCACATATAAATGGCTATATAATGGTATATCAACATGAAATAGATGTTTAATGTCAAAATGTAGTCATCCAATGGGTTTTGGAAAAGTTTATTGGTCATTTAATCCCTTATCATTTTTTAACCCCCACCCCCTGATAAACACATTTTCACCCTTACTATGAAAATTAATATTTAGTGTTATTACTATTCATTATCATCAAAAATTAAATTAACCAAAATAGATAATATACTTATTTATGAATCCAAATATTTAATTCATTATTCAAAATTCAATCATATATATTGAAAATTTTAATTTAAAATTAATCTTGCACAGTCAATGAAAAAAACAATTTTCCAAATAAAAATAATTCAAATTTATAAAGAGTTTATGTATAAAAATTAAATATGAAATTGTTCAAATGAAATAAATTGGATAAATATCTATATATTTTAACTAATTATTCTTTTAAATCATTCATAAAATAATTTTTATTTTTCTATATGCTTTAATATAAATAATAATTTATAAAAAAACCATGTATTATTCACTCTTCATCGAAACATATATCTTTTTGAAAAATGTAAAAAATTTCTTTTAATATATGGATGAAATTATTACATAGAATAATATTTTTATTTCTTCAAATAGATTTTAAAAAATTATACAAAATTATTTTCAAATATGTATAAAAAAGGTGGCCAAACTAATTTTTATGATAATAACTTTTCAATGCATACTAATAGATTTCTTTATTATCTATAATCTAGAAAACATATATGATGAATATTAAAATTTTGAATGAATATGTTTTATAGATATAGAATTCAAATAATTCATTAAAATTATGTTGTTTAATTAATTGATGAAAAATGGATTTGTTCATAGAAAAATGGTATTTTCAAAAAAAAAAACTTTATTTTAAAATTGTTAATTTTTAATCTCTAATTTATTATTCACCTAAAAATTAACATTATATAAATGTTTGAATAATTTATTTTAATAATTTATTTATTACCATTAAAACCCACCATTTCAATATCTCGGAGATAACTATCATATTAAATAATAAAATTTTAATAGTATGTCACATTTTGTTTAAAAACCCTTTTTTGTGTAATAAAAGATAAAATTAATGATATATTTAATGAAGGATAAACATGGTGTAGTTTGTAATGAAAAAAAGTAAAATATTAAATTTATATTAAAAAAATATCATGGATTTACAATCTATGTATTTAAAATAATTAAATAATGATTAATATATTACATGAATTACATCATTTATGGGGACGGTAGGTCATATATATGCATGATTGTTGTTTCCATTTTCTCAATGAATGAAATGAAATATTGGTAGAAAATATAATACCATTACAAAATAAATAATATGGACTATTTATCACATATTATGATGAATCATAACCTTATTACCATCCATATAATGCATAAGTGAAGAATGAATCACATCGCTTTATGATGTTGAAGCCCTTCTTACACATGAGTGACAATATCATATTCCCATGGAATGGAAAAAAATGAATGTATATGTGATATATTAATTCTAGAAGTATAATAATCTCATTAATATAATATAAATATGTTGAATACATCATTATATTTAGCTATGGGAAGTGTTGAAGGAAAATGAACTGCAGTAGTTCGCAAGGCAGTAGTCCGCCATACATCTGACCAACTATATCATTTTATATTTTTTGGAATAAGAGGTTGATATATATTATGAAATTAACATAATAAAATCTATGTATATGGTAGATACTAGGGTTATTATATTATCATTGTTGGAGAATATTGTTAGGTAGAGGAGTAAGAAATAAAAAAACACATGTTTATGAAATCTATCACTTCATTAGAGAACATCATTTGGTGTATATAAAAATAATTATAAAGATTTGGTAAGGTATAAAATAAATGGATTATTTAATTTATTTTCAAAAATAAAAGGTTTTATACATTTCCTGGTTGGAGTATAGGGGCCATTTTATAAGGGAATGATATGAAACAAATGGATATTTTTAAACGAATAGTGTACCCCCATTTTTTACATTAAAAAATGATTTAAAATAGGTCATTCACAAAAATTAAGGCTTATAAGGTGAAACTATGACAGTAAAATGGGTTCTTATTAATATTATTGGTTATTTAACACTTATTAGTTTTGTTTTACCCTCAGTAAACCTATTTTGAACCTTAACTGCTGTAATTAATTTTTATTGTTTTACTTTTCATTTTAAACAAAAAAATAAATTTCATTTATTATAAAATATTAATTATGATGATTGAAATTTTAGAATAAATATTTCCTAGAATATATTCAATTATGTTCCAAAATATATTTTTATGTTAAACCTACATACGTGAGGAAAAATAAGTTTTCTAGAAATAAAATTTTTATAATTATATTGGGTTTTAATATAATAATTCTATATGAAATTGATCCCAATAACGTAAATTGGATTGAAATATATAAAATAGAACTAATTTAAAAATTTAAAAAATTTAATAAATGGTTTACCTTTTTAAATTATTCAAATGAAAATGCAGTTTTTAATAAAAAAAATTATTTCTTACTAATCATTAAAAAATACATATTTTCAAAAAAATCTCACAATTCGCTCAGATATATTATTTTTATGTCAATTTCAGAAATTATTTTTATTTTTTCAAATTGATATTCTAAATGAGGAAATAATTATTTCATTATTTGTTCACAAAATAAAATAAAATCATTTTTTAATATAGTAGTATTTTTCAAATATATATAGACTTTACAGAAAATTAAGTATTTTTATCAATATATTATCATTATATAAAACCAATACATATAATATATAAAATGTGATTATTTCTATTAATTTTTACTTAATTAATGTATAGGTTAGGATGGTTTTTTAATAATGATAAATCATAGATCTTTTGAACTCAATGTTTCCAGAAACACAATATATCAAAAAAATTACAAAGACATTAGTTTTTACATTAAATACCCCTTAAAATGAACTTATACTTAAAAATAATTCACACTAATGTGAAAAATTGGATACATCTACCTCATCATATACATAGGTTTGTATGTCACTTCTTCAAATTAGTGGCTTCTCTACAAAACAATGACTAGATGAGTAGTCTTGTTTTTTAAAACATTTTCTATTAGATAAATGTAAAACAAAGAGTTATTTCAATGTAATATCCACTATTAAAATTATTTCATATAAAATTAATCACATAATAACACAAATATAACACAATATAAATTTTATAAATGTAAAATGAATGGAATAAGGGGATTTTTTGATATTGAGGAACCAAAAACGATAGAATGTTAATGTGACCATTGGAATAGTGATATAACAATCCAGATAAGTAATCCATACAATTAGATTGTAATCTGGCTTATGAATGTATAAATAAAATTTTGAAATATTTTTAATGAAAATATTATATATTTATTTCATAGAATAAGTAAATAATTGTTGTAAAAATACTGAATTAATTATTATGACTTTTATAAAACATAAAGGTTTATATTCAATTTAATATTTAATATAGGTACATACAAAAATTATAATTATAAAATATATTAATATGATAATATTTTTTATTATTATAATAATATTATTTTATAAGAATTTAAATAATTTTTTAAATTGTTATAAAATCATTTAATATTTTAAAATTGTTCTTTTTAAAATAAATGATGTTTTAAAATTTAACATAAATTTCTATATTTTGAGTGTTATTTTTCTAAAATATTGTTTTTTTACTCTACATGTTGCAAAAATGTTGGGGTGATTTTTTTTCAGATTTTTTTAAAATAGTTTAATTTTTGGTGAGTTGTGAAATACAATAACTTACAGTAATTATAAAATTCTCATTTTTTGGAACCATATATTATGTATGGATGATTTAAGTTCATAATATTTATCCAAATATCATTTATGTAACATATTTTGTGATAAGAATAAAAATATTCATAGTCTTGATCTAAAATAACAAAAAACAAATGTATAACATAATCAAAAAACCCTCCCCCCTCCACTATAAATAACACCACATAGCACCTATTCTCCACACACCAAAAGAACCTTGAATATTGTCCATGTTCCACCAAATAAACATCTTAAATATCTTACTCACATCTAGGAGGATTTCGTATAATAAAAATACAAAATAAATCATCACTATGGAGGTTCTCAATGAGAATAATTAAAAAGGTATAACCCTCATTATTTTTCTTTTAATTTCTTTTCAATTTAATTTATTTCCTTTTTCTATTCTCAAATACAATTATCAAATTGAAATGACTACTATTGTATATTTTATATAATATAATGTTAATTTTTTAACTGAAAAAACCATTATTATTTCTCTTCCCCTCCCCTTTTTTATAAAAATTAAAACAACATTTGTGATGTGTTAATTTATAGTATTAAAGGATGAAAAGTTTTCAATTTCAATTCATTACATCATGGATTATCATAAAACCATTTTTAAGAGTCAAAAAGATTATAATATATTTATTTCATTTTATATAATTTTTTTGAACCAGTATAAATACATTATATTAACTAATACAACAAAAAAAAGTTTGTGATGATCAAAAAAAAATAATCTAAATAGTTATCATTAATGTTTTATATAATGAATAATAATGAAATATTGAAACAGAAATAAAATATAATAACATTTAATATTTTATACTTTCATTAATAACATATAATTTCAATTTTGGATTCCATATCTCATTTTACATGATCTTTCATACATGAATACATGTTAAACAATAATGAAAATCAAGGAAACAATCAGTCCTAAATAGTGAAATTGAATCTTATATCTCATCAAAAAGTCTATAAAAGAAAATAATAAAAGTATAAAAAATAAAATAATTGTAGAAAATGAAATGAATTTTTTAATTAATTGATTTAATATAATTATACTTAACATTGATTTCATGCATAGAACACTTTCAAACCTAAGTTTGGGGATTCTCTATAAACCCTATTTTTTCTTTTATGTTATGCTTTTTCTATCATTAAACTAATGTAATTATTAATTATTATTATTTTCTCATCTGAAATTAAATTATTATTTTATGAACATAGTTACCTAGAAAAATTTGAATTTCATTTCTATATAAATACATATTTCCTTGTTTCCCATCTAAATTATTCCCGATGTGGAAGACCAATTAAAGGGATCTTCTGGATTTAAAAACAATTTTTAGTGAACTACATAATATTTTTTAAGACACCATTATTTTTAAAAAAATCACACATTTTATTAATACAAACTATTTTTGTTCATTCCTGTATTTATATGAAAATTTATTTCTTTTTTTTAATTAACCATTAATATTTTCTTTAAAACACACTAAAATGATTTATTTCTAAATATTCATAACCACCAATTTTACTAGTTTTGACTTCATATTAAAAATAATTTATAATGATACATTCCAATTTTCCTATATTAATTTCCATGTATAATGTAAATATTTTTTTCAAGAGCACTATTATGATATTCCCTTTAGTATGCCTTTTGATATAATTATGATAACCAATTCATTCCCTTTGTAACCCTTATGTTATTTTTTTGATTCATAATATATAATTGTTTTTGTATAATACATATCCATGAAGATGTTATCAACGGTGTTCCTACGTAATGCTCAAATGAAATGGGTAGTTTTTAGTCTCATGATACTTCATGTGAAATAGTCTTGGTGGATAGCATTGACTCATGATCCTCTATGTGCAATGTTCTGGGTGGTTAAACATTACTCATGCTCCTCCATGTGAATTTTTTTTGGTTTTTAGCCTTGACTCAAGATTATGTCTTGTTGTTTTTTATTTCCATGCTTATATGATTCCAATGTTGCATTATTCCATGTTCAATATGGCATGATTCTATATGATTATTCATGTTTAATTCCTTTTTATGTCATCATGTTATAACTTCTAAACAATGTGTTATGCCTTATTCATACGGTTATTCCCTTACTATAATTTTTATCTCAACCCTTTGTTCTTGTATTTGAAAAGCTATCCTATATAGATGTTAGAGCTAGAAGAAATCCATGATCTCATTATGGGGATTTAATAAAATATTTTTTTATTTTTGTTCAATGTTTTTAATCATTTATACCTAATCTCCAAAAAGTCACAAGAATATATGCACCATTGATTGTATTTTAACGGTTGTTATTGTTAAAATAATTTAATAATACATGAAAAGGATATGTAAATTATTGTTTTTATCTATGAAAGATCTCATTATTTTTTGATATTAGGACTGGAGATCTTTTGTAAGAACCCTAGGGAAAATTCTATCACCATGGATAACCTATATTAAAATATAGTGAATCACACGTTAGTTTATTCTTATATTGACTCTTTTATCATTTCATGTTAAAATTTTCTTTTTAAAATTATTATAGTCTATGTTTTCAAGAAACCCTACATTTAATTTCTTTATCTTAGTTAATTTCTAGAAATGTGAGATCTCATGTCACCAATCAATGTGATAGGCGATGTGATTATTTCCCTAACGAAATGCTAAATATTGTGGGAAAATGAGATCATAACCTTATGATCTTACTTACTCAATTTGCTCTAGTAATTACCAATATCATGAATCGTGTCTAAAACCCTATTTATCCTAATAATGATAATTTTATGGTCAAATTCATTATAAGAAAAATCACTACCATGTATAGTGTATCTTCTAATACCCTCATCACTGAACATTATATTAACTCTATTAAAATGATATTAGTTGTCCTCTATTACTGATAAGAATATAATTTTATGATGGTGTTTTATCATTTTGATGGGGAAGATGACCATTGGTGGAAAATAATCATGAATGAAATGTCCATGAATGAAATTGATTCAATTTAATAGGAGAAAGTTAATAAAATTATTTTCCAATATATATTTATCCCAAAAACCTCTTTCACATTATGGAAAAATATTTCCTTAAACTAAAGTGAAAGTAAGAATATTCCATCAAGGAGTTATAGAAAAACATATAATAATTTCATGATATTCTTCTGACATATTCATGAATATAAAATTCGATATAGATCACCCATTTAAAGGACAAAAGAAGAATCTATAAAAATTTCAAGTTATTTAAGATGTTAATTTATAATATAAGATTTCCTATTTTTCCCTTAAGGTTGACGTGGAGTATGAAGACTCTCTATGATCTCATGGGAATATATAAAAAATAAGAAAATTGAGTTTAATATGGATGGATCATGAGATAAATATAGTGATGGAAACAAAACAAAGCATACCATGTTTCAAAATTGTGGAAATAATATTCCTAAGAACTATCTAAATGGAACCAGGAAATTCTTCAAACATGGATGAATGGGGCGTCTTGCTAATAAATTCTGAAGTGATATGAATAATCCTATAAATTTTGTTGATTTAAAGATTATTCAAGTCAATATTCATCATTTAATGTTTTATTTCAACAACAAAGAACATAGTAATTATGCAATTCATTTAACTATGTCAATGAATATTTGGGGAAATCAGCAACAAAATCAGTAGGAAATGGAATATTCTATCACTACAGCTAAGGTGGATCCCTAAATTAATGTAGTGATAGGGAAAATTGTTATTCATACATGTATAGTTAATGTAATATTTGATTATAGTTTTAATCATTCAATCAAATCTTGAATGTTTAGTATAACTATTCAAATAAAACATCAAAATATAGTGGTTGAGAAATCTATGATAAAAATTGGAAAAATTTGAATTAAAATTATATAACTCGTCCCTGGTAAATATTTTTTGAATTAAACTATAATTAAATCTTTTCTCACTTCCTTTAGTGATGTTTGATATTTTTTAGGCATGTATTGGCTATATTTACAAAAATACAATGTTGAATATCAATAAAGAGATATTTCACTTCACATCACAATGTGTCCTCTATTTTTGTACAACAATATGAAGGATGATGAATCTTTATTATAATAATTTTCTCAATTTTGGATATTAATGCCTTATGGTCACGCATATCAATGAAAAATAATTGAGAAAAACGATTGGATCTTACTTGAAGACATGCCCATTGAGAGGGACTACATCTATGTGTTACTTGAAGAGTTTATTGGCCTTCCTCTGGGATTTGAAGTTGAGTTATTAATTGATTTTATTCATGGATATCTACCAATATCAAATACACCATATATAATGGTCACTATTGAGTTAGAAGAATTAAAGAAGAATTTATAGGATATTCTGTACAAGGGTTTTATAACCCCAAGTGCTTCACTGTAGGGTGAACTAGTCATCTTTATTGAGAATATGGATGGATCAATGTTCCTCTTAATTGATTATTATGGTCTTAATGAAATAATGATAATGAAAATGTATCCCCTTCCTTGGAAATATAAATTTTTTGGATAAACTACATGGGTAAAAGTATTTATATAAGGTGGACCTTTGGATAAAATATCACCAACTAATAGTGAGGAAGGAAGATATTCACTTGAATTCCATTCAAATGATGTATAGACCATCTGTGTTCATAGTAATTACCTTAAAACTCATTACTTCTCCATCAAATTTTTTTGATATAATGAATACATTTTTTTAGATTTCCTCGAAAATATTTTGGTAGACTTTATTGAACATATTCTAATATTCACGAAGAAAAAGAAAGAAGATATGGATCATTTTAATACTTGTTGAAGATATCGTGACTGTAGAAATATTATGAAAATAATAATAAAACATACTTATGGATGTATTAATTATCATTATTGGTTCATGTTTTTAATAGGAATGGAATTTTTGTTAACACTTATAAGATGAAGAGGATTGAGGAATGAAATGGGCCAGCATCTGTAATTGATATCTATATATTTCATTGTATAGATATGTATTACCAATGATTTTTGAATACCTTCACATGAATTTAAAACCCAATAAACATAATGACCTAGAAGGTAGTGAGGTTTATCTGGACCAAGGTATGCGATGACTACATCAAATAGTTGAAAAGGAGGCCTATCATTGCACTAGTTCTCACACTACTGACAAGTTAGACACTCATTATGGTGTACAGTGATGCTTTGAATAAGGGATTAGGATATGTACTAATGAAAAAGGATAAATTAATTTCCTACTCCTCGAGGTGGATGAAAATTTATGTCAAAAAGCATCTCATTCATGATCTACAGTTAGTGGTTATGATCTCTATATTTAAAATCTGGTAGCATTATCTATATGCGGAGAAGTATGAGATATATAATAATCATATCATCATCAAATTTAAATTAAAATAGTATTATCTTAATATATAAAATTGAATTTGGTTAGATATCATCAACAATTATGAATTCCATGTCCACTACTATCGTGGTAAATTATATATGGTAGAAGATTATCTAAATACCAAAGATACTGTATATTTTCAATGATGATAATTGAATAGAATCCAATAAACATAAACCTATAAAAAAGGAAATGGGAATTATTATGGAAGGAAAATCATCATTATTTTCTAAAATAATTACTCAATCATCCACTAATGAAAAATAAAGGATTCTCAAAGAAATGATATGGAAATTTAGAAAAATGTGTAAGCTTTCAGAAATAGAAAATTATCAATTTTAAAAATGGATGTGGCAGGTGTTGAGAGATTTGGGTATCAAATATTATTATCATCCAATCCAGATATAATGACATATCATCTAAATGACATTCATAGCTCAAACTTCTATATTCAGCTAGGGAGCACAAGGATATTTCAAGATCTCTAATGGAACTATTAGGGGGAAATGTGAATAATAAGTTCACAAAATATACATAAAAGAGGTTTGTATGTTATCTAGTGAAGGAAAAATGGTAAATGTCTAAGAGTATTATTAAACCATTTCTCATACTACCATTGAAATGGGAAAACATCACCATGAAATTTTTCATCAAACTTCCAATGATATCCTAAGATAAACAGTGATATATGGGTTGTTTTAGAACATTTTACAATGGTATATCACTTTATCTCAATTAGAGAGTACATATTAGTGGATCAACATGCATGGATATACATAATAGAAGTGTAATGTTTTCTTGGAGTACCACTCTCTATTATATATAATTTAGATCTGATATTTACTTTAAACATCTAAAGAAAACTCCAATATTCTCTAAACGCTGAGTTGAGCATTAATATGGCTAATAATCCTCAAACTAAAATCCAATCAAGGTGAACATTTCGAACACTCTAAGAAATTTTGAGATATTATTCCATAGAATTCAAGGAAGGATGGTACCAACACCTACATATATTAGAGATTTCATATAACGATTGATTCCATTAGATCATCTGAATTTCCCCATATGGTTCTATTTATGGAAAAAGACATTGATCATCAGCATGTCGGGATAAATTCTAAGAAGGAATAATGTAAGGATCTGGTATATTCTAAGAATTATTGAAAAGGGTAAAACCCATTTGATAACATCTTCAAGATAACCAATGTTGAAAAAAGATATATGTTGACAATCATCAATGAGACCTATAGTTTAAGGTTGGAGATATTGTATTCTTACACATATATTCATGGAAGAGGATCATGTGATTTAGGAAGATAGGAAACCGAATTCCCAAGTGCATCGGCCACATTGAGATCCATGATCGTGTCAGAGTTGTGGCCTATCAACATGGAATTCCACCTTCTATGTCTCAAGTACATGATTTATTCCACATATCCCTCTCAATAAATTGCTTATTAGACCCCTCACATGTACTGAAAGTCGAGGTGGTAATTTTGGAATGTGATATCACTTATAAGGACAGTCCTATAAAGATCATTGATCATAGAGATAAGTTTATACAAAATAGGACTTCTCACCTAGTAAAAGTACTATGGTGTAACCATAATTATAAATTGGAAACATCGAACCAGTAGAATGAATTAAATATATTTATCCTCACCTTTTTTATCTATTGTTTGTAAAATAAAATTTCTAGAGAAAATTTTATATATTGGAAGAATGTAACAACCCATAATTTTATCAATGGACTTTTAATTATTTTAATTATATAAATTAGTATAAATCACATATAATTACATTGATAACACAATAAAAACATTATATATTATGAATTAATGTAATAAGAGGAATTTTCAGAAATTAAGGATCCTAAACCAATAGAATATCAACATGACCATTGAAATAGTAATATGACCCTTTGGAATAATAATCTATCCAATATAATAGTAACCTCACCTATGAAATTATAAATAAAATCTAGGCATATTATAAATGTAAAAATGATATATTTCTATCATGGATTTACTATATAAATTTTTTGATAATGATAAATTAATTATTGGAGTTTTTATAAAACATAAAAGTTTATTTGTAATTTAATAATTAATATAATGAATTAAAAGAAAAATTAATATCATTAAATATATTAATAAATTAATATTATGTTTTCTTGTGAATAAAATATAATTTTTTGAGACCATATTTTCCTTTTTTAGGTTTTATAAAATTAGTTAGAATTATAAACTAGATAATTTTCAAAAATATGGTACTTTTAATTATAAATTAAATTTGACATATTTAGAAAATTATTTTCATATAATTTATTCCATTTTTTATTTTCACACTATGAAAAATAGTTGGTTGAAATTTTTTGTATTTTTCCAAACTATAAGATTTTTTGGTGAATAGAAAATAAAATAATTTACTATATTTAACATATACAAGATTTATTGAGACATTAATGATGTATGGATGAGGTAAGATCATAATATCTAAATATAATTTGTTATATTAAAGTATTTTGTCATAATTTTATAACTATTCATAGTCCTGAGCCAAAATAATAAAATCATGAATAAAATTATGATAAAAACACTCCTCTACTCCACTATAAATATAACCCCTCCAAACCTCTTCTTGGGACACCACAAAAACCATTATTTTGGTCTAAATTCTACCCTATCCACTTCCCATTTCTCTCCCCAAAATCCAAGATACATTTGTATCAAAAAAATACCATTCCCAATACTCATAAGAAGGTTCTCAAGGATAAAAATTCAAGATGTAAAACCTCATTCTTATTCATTTAATTTATTTCATTTTCCTCTCCTCACATAAAATTATCTATGTGACATGATAATTCTAGAAACATTTATATACTATAACATTATTTTTTTAATAGAATAAACAATTGTTATTTCCCTTCACTCCTATATTTTTCTAAAAATGAAAATTCATTTATGATGTGTAATTTTATCACATTCATGGAATATGTGATTAAAATTATCATTATCAACTTCATGGCTATTCTTAAAACATTTTTTATGGTTAAAAAAGAATTTAATATATGAATTGAATCTTATTTAATGTTTTGGAACTAATATATATAAATAATATTAATTAATAAAACCAAACCAGTCTATGATTATTGAAAAAACACAATGATAATCTATACTGTTATTATTACTATATTATCTAATGAATCATCCTCACATATTGGAAAAAAATTATATATAAGACCATTTAATATGAATAATTTTCATTACTATCCTATAATTTCAATTTAGGAAAAATATTCTCATTTTAAATGATCTTTTGTACATGAATACAGGTGACCTAATCTTGAAAATTCATGGAAACAAACTCTCTTAAAAGGTGTAATTTTATCTTATAACTAATAAAAAGTTCCATTAATTAAATTAATTAAATTATAATAAATAAAATAAATGTATAAATGTTTTTTAATTAATTAATAAATTAATCTAATTTTGTAATACATGACATTAAGTTCCATTGAAAATTACTTTCGAACATAAGGTAAGGGATTCTCTATTAACACTCATTTTTTCCTTTGGGTTACACTTTCTCTATCTAGCCAAATTTAATTCTTATTTTTTTATTTACTACTCCTGAATTTTATGTTTGTGTTCTAAAAATATTTACCTAACACAATTCATCTGTCTCTGATAAAAAAATATAATGTTTATATGTTTCCATTCTCAATTATTTATGATAAACAGTACCTATATAAGGAAAAATTCAAATTTCATATCCATTTTTGAGGGCAATCTATAATATGTTTTATTCCATATTTATTTTTCAGAAATAACTCATTTTTTCAATTAAAAATATATTGGATAATTTATTGTATTATAAAAACAATAACTATTTTTTGTACATAAAAAATCTTCAATATTTTCCAAAAACATCACTAAAATGATTTATTTCTAATTTTTCCAAAAAACTATTTATATCAGTTTTTACTTCAGTTTTTAATCACTGATGATAATCTATGCATATTTTACCTTTTAAATGTTTATTTATTATTTAAATAAATTCGTTATTAGACACCATTATTATATTCACATTTTTATTCCTTTTAACATGATTATGATACCGAATTCATTCTTTTGTTAATCTTTATCCTTGTGGTTGATTCTGTAGGTATGATTTTTCATGTGCCACAAATATTCATGAATATGTCATGATGGGTGTGCCCAAACAGTTCTCTAGTTTATTGGTTAATATTTAGTCTCAAGAGAAATAATGTTTAATGGTCTTGTTGGTTATCATAGTCTCATGATCTTCCATGTGAAAGTTTCTTAGTGTTCATCCTTGACTCATGAACATCCATGTTCCAAGGTAATGGTGGTTATCCTTGACTCATGTGTCCTTCATTTTCTTTATTATTTCCATATTTTTTTGATTCCATCACCACCTGTTCCCATGTTTTGTGTGTTATGCTTCCATATGATTATTCATGTTTTATGCCTTTTTATTTTATCATGTTATGCCTTCTAACCCATGTGTAATGATTCATTCATATGTTAATTCCCATTCATTGATTTTTAGCGCATACATTTTTCATGGATTCTCAATGTTAACCTATGAATATGTAAGATATGAATATAAATTTTGAGCTTATTATGGAAATTAGATAAATGTGTTTTTTATATTGGTTCCATTTTTTTAGTTTTATGTAACTAATATTTCAATGACACTAGACTATACAATCTTTGGTTTGTATTTAATGGATAATTATGCATAAAATAATTTAAATTTATCTGTAAAATGATGGGGTTGTTATAATATAGAATATTAGTTGGTTTTTCTTCACAATAAACATCTCAATAAGGTGGTAATATCCCTTAGTTATGTTTATGTGATGTTTTGTGTGTATACCTCCTCTAAAAATATATAGTGAACACATAGTTGAGTTGATAGAGGTTCGGTGGTAGAAAAAATATATATGTAACCACAAAAAGTCTTTCAAAAATATAATTGTGGAAAATGATCCTATGTATCATTTTCCATTATTCCAAAATTTTATATCCTTTTTCAATGGACTAATTTAATGAAAAAAATATCACTGGATTAAAAATCCACATCATTTTATGGATTTCCAACATACTATTCCTATTGACTTTGAATTACCTTGATGTGTTACTAAATAAATATGACTTTTTATTCCACATCCTTAACAAACTTATGTACCAACATATTTATTTCTCCAACATTGTCCTAGAACATTTAAGTTCAAACCATCATTCTATATAAGGCATCATAAGGATCCATATGAATGATTGAGTTGAACCTATTGGTGTAGGAAAACACAACCAGATAAATTTTTGGATCACAACAACTGATTCAGTCCATAAAACAAGATCTACTAATATCCCCTAATGTTTTAATTATTCTCATAGACTAACCATCTATTGGAAGATGAAATATATTTCTGAAACATAGGACTATGTATAGGAAATGTTGAAGCCCTCACCACAATGTCACGGTTAATCATGGATCTTGATCAGTGATAATATAATGTAGTTCTCTATGAAACCTTCCCAACTTTTTTACTTATATCATGGATTAAAAGTCCATAGAAAAATATTCTCTGATATCGATAAATTATACTGAATTTTTATGTTGATCGACTAATAACACATATCGCATTATTCCATTTAGTTGTTTTGGGGATTCTGATGATAAATTCCATTATGATTTTTATCATTTCCATTTTGGTAAAGGTTATATTAGAAAATACACTTATTAATTTATCTATCAACATTAACATGATGGAATAAAATTAATTATCATACAAATATTTCAATATCTCTCTTCACACTATCCCGAAATTAATAATATTTCAAATATCAACAAAAATTTATTATTCTCGGATGAATAGACAATGAATAACTTATACATACCACAAACATATCCTTCTTCAAATCTGGAGTATATTTAAAACATTACATTTCTTTGAACCACAGTATTCCATCACAATATTGGTTAATCTCAAAACCATTTATCACCTCTTTTTAAGCCTCACATCATCCTTATACACCACTTTTATCCTCACATAGAGAGATGGTTGAACACTTATTTGAGAATAATAACATTTCCCCCCTTGCAAGATGATTTCGATATCATTCCTTTGAAAATCCATAAATTACTGATCTTTTTAATCCTCATCATATATAATAAAGTATTATCCTTTAAACTAAAAGAATAAGAAACTTTTTTCTCTTTCTTAGGGTGGTATTATATTGAGAAATAAAAATATTTAATCAACACCAACCATATTCTCAAGTGCATGTTAATTTTTTTTTAAATATATACATTAAATTCTTATGATCATAATATATATCCCCCCTTTCTCCATAAATATAGTTCCTCTATATCATTAAGGATGAATTTACCACATAAAACACTAAACTGTGAGTTGGGATATTTTTTCATGACCCTTCAATTTTCAAAATTCTTAATCTATATCTGTGAATTTTTAAAACCCTAAGGTTTTCTCTATGATAAAAAACATGTTCTAATTTTAACATATTGTTTTCATTTCACATCATTTGAACAAAAAACATTATATAATTTAGTTTTATTCATTTCACATTTATCATCATTAAATTGTTGGTTCAATCCCCAAATCCTTTTTGAATGTGACATGATGTCATTTTTACTGATAAGTATTATTATGATTCTTTTAATATCCTTGGAATTATGATTACAATAAATAAAATTACATTAATCCCCAATTTTAATATAAAATATTATTGTTATCAATACCACTATACTTATGAAAATATAATTATTCTTTAAATATTACTTCACATTGAACCATATTGCAATAAAAATATCCAAAATTATCATTTGTTCTATTAAAATCCCATACGCAGATCCTAAAAAGGTGTCTATAGACTTTGAACATATGTTAAATATTAAACTCATAATACCATTATGGTATTCATAAATCTAATGTTAATCATACATGAAGATTTATACACTTCCATAATTAACATGACCCGTGGATGTTTCCTGATTATTATAACCAAAGTACCATTATATAAATACTTATATATAAGAAATCATAAATCCTTAAAATATAAATTTGAATAATTTCACTTCTATTGTTGTAATAGCATAGGTAATTACATGGTCTATGGGATAAACTATATTTTAGGCAATTGAAACTGATAATTCCCATGTCCCCTTTATATAAGGAATCATGTTCCATAGAAACTCATTGTTTTATGACCACTATTTCCAATTTGAAAACATCATCCCCACTATTTGATAAATTCTTAAAGGTTTTTCTTTCCAGATTCATGACAGGTAGAAAGATTAATATTCTTTTTTCTATTTTCATTTCCACAAAAACATTCCAAAACTTTTATTTTCCTCATATTTAAATCTTTAGTAATATCCCTTATGTTCATGTTGTCAGACATATATCATTATTTATTAATTTGAAAAATCAGAATAATTTTCTATCTAGTCATCTTCTAATTAGGTTTCTCAAAATACTCTAATTTTCTATTTCATTTAGTGAAAACATGATTCCTTCTAGTTACATCCATTGAATAAAACTACAAATTATGGTATGAGAAATTATATTTAGAGAGGGAAATCACATAATAATGAAAAATAATTTATCTAATTTATAAATCATGAACCCATCCTTTCAATCTATATCAGCTTAGTTTTATCCTTTACATTCATGGTAATTATTAATATAATTCCTTTTGGATTGTAATATTTTTTTGAATTTACCAATAATATCCCACTAATGTGTCAAACAAGATGTATTCTAAGGATCATTAGTTTGAACTATTATAACATCAAGTCTAGATCAATGCACCATTTTCAATGTTACCACTTATTAGAATAACTGTTATAAGGAAAAATTCAGCTGAAGTATCCATATTGGGATATAATTTCATGGAATCCTCTAGTTATATCCTTTACCAAAATTCCATGAAATTTTCATATAAAAATAATTATCCTTATTGTTCTCACTAAATTTTTATCATTAAAATTTCTAAAGGATAACCAAACCTTTCTTTGATTCAATTTTTAGAGACCCAAATATTGTATACATATATATTATATCTATATATATATATATTGATCACATTGCATTACATAATAATCCATGCTATAATAAATTATATCTAGTTCATTTGGAATATTTGAAATAGAAAAAACTGATTCATAAGTTAATTTAATCTTCTCCCAAGAATTTCATCATATATAGAACCCTTCTTAGATATATCATACATAAAAAATTTCTTCATATCCTTGAGAAGATAACAAAATAAATCGTGACCTGACAAGCTCACTAAGGGTAAAAAGGGGTGATATAAATGGTCAAAAAATATAGTCAAAATATTAGGAGGACATGATCTCAACAATTGAAAATCATACCCTACATATCATAGATATTAAACATTATTCATGTATTGAATATTTTTATTTTATAAGAAATTAATCATAAATAAATAAAATTAAAATACTCTAGAGAGCATAAAATAGGAATAAGATACTAATTTGTGGCATTCATATAAGCATAAAATACTATGAACATGTGTAAATAGAGTCATGTTCACCTACTATGTTATGGAAAAGATCTCAGGCCCCCACATAAACTTATGGACATTAATGAAGGTCCATGAATTGAATTATGGAGAGGAATGTTCATTCTCGAATAACCTTATTGACATGAAATAAGGACCACCCATAACCTTATAGTCATTTTATAATTTCCACACATACCCTTATGGATGTGAAAGAATATCCCCACATAACATTGTGAATATGAAATCAGTTTTACGCATGATATAATTATATCATGAGTTATCCATGATTACACAATGAATTGGAGGGATATATCACTACTGAATATATAGCCTTTATTAGTGCTATAAAAGGCCATTAATACTGTTAGAGAAGAGATGATAATCGAGGCAATGATAAATGGGGGCCTCTTTTATTAGAGGTCAGAAAAGCGCTGATAAAGGCCCCTTTTATTAGCGCTAAAAAAGAGCTGATAAAAGGTGTCTTTTATCATCGCTTAAAAAATGTACTGATAAAAAGATCCATTATCAGTGCTGATAAATAACCATTTTATTAGTTCTTTTTTTAGTGCCGATAAAATGAAAAAAAAAATTAAAAAAAGTAAAAAAAATATATAATTCATGGGGGATATTTTAACAGTGCTTAACCCGCCTATTAGCTCTAGGTGGAGCCCCTTCCCACTCACCCCACACGCTACCCTTGTCCACTCAACCCTCTTCCACTTGCCTGCACTCCCATGCTTCCACTAGAACTAGAAACCTCGACCCCCCCCCCCTTGCATGCCTGCACCTTTACCACTAATCCATTTGATTGTTTCTCCATTTAATGATATATCTATTTATATATATATAAATCGTTATATATATTATTATATTAATATAGATTCATATTAATATAAATATTTGTAGTTATATTAATACATATATGTTTATTCATATATTAATATATATATACATATATTCATATATTAATATTTATATATATATATATTTATATATATAGTGATATTTATTCATATATTAATATATTCATATAAATCTATATATATTTAGTTATATTAACACATATATATTTATTCATATATTAATAGATATATTTATTTATTTCTTGGTATATTAATCTATATTTATATATATATAGTTATAATTTTGTATATGTATATTTATTTGTATACTAATATATATTTATATGATTACTTTTAAATACATTTATAAATTTTGTTATGTATGTTTATAAATAAATAAAAAAATACATTTATACAAAAATAAAACACACGCACAGACACACACACATATATATTTACGATTAATTAATATATATGTGTATCTGAATAACCATTGAATGTTAAAACGACTGTAACATCTAATCCCGAAGTCCATTTTAACTCCCCAACCATTAAAATAAATGAAAATGAAACAATATTCAATATTATATGTGGTGCAGGCTTAGATGACTTCTATATTAGATGTAATAGCTATTTCAATGTTAAAAATTTAGGGAATCCTGATTAAAAACTCATTTTTAGAGGCCTTCTAAGCCATTTTTGGCATTGAAAAATGTGACATAATATTTCATTGGGTAACTAGAATGTAGATCTTATCGTATGATTTGATTTGATATAGGGTAGAGTTGAAACGGACACCCGAATCAAATTCTATGGTCGCTTGATGTTAGATTAAAAATTTTAAATTATTTTAAATATTTTATTGATTTTTTTAATTTTTTTGTCTTTAAATTGTTATTAAATTATTATTAATCAAAGATAATTATAAAAATATTAATTAAAAATATTGTTTTTTAATATTTTAAATATATTTTCACTAGATTTCTTATATATTAAATGTAATATTATATTTATACTTATTTTAAATATATTTAAATATATATATATATATGTTATATTTATATCAATTTAAATATTCTTATACAATAATAGATTATTTTTATGATTTTTATTGGAAATTTATATGCACTAGGAAAATGCGCTGATAAATCCCCCCCTGTAATCAGTGGGACTAAAAAAAGTGCGGATAAAGGGAACCACTTTAACAGTGCTAAAAAAGTGCTGATAAAGGGGGGGCCATTATCAACGATAAAAAAGAGCTGATAAAGGTTATCTTTTAACAGTTCTTTTTAGCGCTTTTAAAAGTTACATTTATTATAACTCTTTTTTAATGCTGATAATCTCCCTCCCCCATTATAAGTGCTTTCTTTAGCGTAGTTCAAGCGTGGCGTTGCGGAAACCCGTTTTTGTGGTAGTGGTTTTACAAAACATCACATAATCTATATATTATTATTCTATATATTCATTAAACATTAATTATATCATACCCATGGAAATGAAATGTATTTCATAAGAATTTCATCATAATATAACTCATGGAAACAAATCAAGTTTATAAACATGTTATTATAGTATAAGCCGTGGAAAATGAAAATATTCCATGAAAATATTTTCATTTTAAATATAAACCATCCATAGAGTAAATAAGGATGTTATATTGTGACTATATCCCAAATAAAGATTAACAAAAATCAATATAATTCCTCTTATATTGAAAATTACTTTGAAATATCACAATAAATGTTTCATGATGAAAATAACCTTTTCATTTTCAAAGTAACCCTTTTAAAACTAAATGTTCAAAAAAATTTAAAAAAATTCCTACAAAGATAATAATTGAATGTTATAATAGAATATTTAAAACGTTGTTTTATCATGATTTTTGTAAATTCAATTCATTTTGTACATTTTAAAGAAAATATATCATTCACATTTATGATAAAAAGTGAAAATATTCTCATTCGAAAACCAAAAAATATATTCCTTTTACGACTTTTTAAAAAATAATAATTCATGGTGAAAAATAGTTTTCTATTTTTTTATAGAATATTTAATCTCCTATTTACAATATTTCTTTCAAAACATGTACATTGATGATAAAGGGTTATCGACTGAATAAAAAAAAGTAAATTTTTATAGTAACATTCTTTTGTACTCTTGAGTACATAATATTGTGAAAATGAAGGGAAAATATTATTTTAATGAAATAAAAAAATGATATCAAAAATAATATGTTCATTCTTATGTAGATACCAATATCTCAATATTGGAATCATAATCATAAAAAACCTTGATAGACCAACAGATTGTAACATCAATCACATACCACTGTGATAACGTTTGAATTATAATCAAATAACTTCTATTGAAAAATATAATATCCTTTTAATAATAAAATTAATTATATAATTATACTACTATTTTTATATAAACCTCATAAAATATGATAGTGTAATTACATAATATATATCCGAAAGAATAGAATTCGCAATGAAATTATTATACCATAAGTCTCAGATTCCGTTATAAATTTTTGAAAATAATATATAATAAATATTTTAAAATTAAATATCTATTAGTGATACCTAGAATTGTATATCATACCCTATATTATTTACAAATGACCTTTTATTACCCCTTTAATAACAATTTCTTGTCACAATCATGTTACAGCAAATAACTACATTGTATTTCATATATGTTTTGATTTGGTAATTTTGGTCATATTGCATTGATAGTGGTTAAATAATATCCAAAAAATAGAAAAAGGATATAAATATAATATATATTATTTATATATTTATTTTCAGAAATCTAATAATGATAGGAATAAAAAATGAATTACATTGTTCATGGAGAATGTAATACATATGTATGCATTAATATTGTTTTGATTGTCTTATTGGATTAAATTAATGAAATATAAATTACATGATAATTTTACGGAGGAATTGAAATTTAAAATATATCCAAAAAAATAATTAAATTTATCCTTATTACATGTCTGGTAAGTCATATGTGTAGAATACGTCACATTTCATTATGATGTGGTTGTCTTCCATACACATGAGCGACATTATAATATTCCAAAAAAATATAAATGAAGATGGTGTATCTAATATTATAATTACATAACTATATTTATGTAATAGATATAGTATATATATGTGTCAAATAAATAATTACATTCCTCCGTGATTGGTGTTTATGTAAAATAAACTATATTGGTTCATGATTTCGTAGTCTTTTGTACATAAGAATTACTGTTTTCATTTCCATTTGATGGTAGAATAGTTGGAAACATGTTATTCCATTTCTATAATAAAATATAAGTTTACATGAGATTCGTATATATTGTTTAATCACATTCAGAGAATATTTTAAAAATGTGGAATAATAAATAAAATTAAAACAAATGTTTTTGTATTTTTCCACTTCTTCAAATAAAGTCTTCAAGTTAATACCTAAATCCATATTTTGAGGTTTTCATAATCCAAAAAAGGCATATAGTATGTGTCTATTTCTGTATGTAATTAATTAGGGTTGGTATTGTCTAAACCAAATGGTTTTATTTGTGTGTATAGGAGAGGGTAGTGATGGACTTTTATAATTGAGGGAGAGGACACTGTTGGATATTAAGAAAAGAATAATGTGTAACTACGTTTCTCTCAATAAAAAAGGCTCCCATATGGGTCATTGTAAATAATTATAGATTATAATGATGAAATATTGACATATAATGTGGATTGGTAAAGTTTTTTTTGTCATTTTAGAACTTATATTAATAGTTTATTACCTGGTAAACTCATTATAACATTTACTATGGTAATTAATTTTTCATATTTTTTATTTGTAATTGAAAACAATAAGTTGAACATATTATATAATATTAATTAAGAATATTAAAGAAATAAAATAAATTTTTAAAAAATCAATTCACATAACTGGAATAAATTATTTTAGTATTAAACCTATATATATGTTCAAAAGTTGTTTTATGAAGAGAAAAATTTCCAAAACTATAAAATGTAATAATATAAAAATTTAATATCAAATTGACCCCAATAACATAAATTATATTTCTAAATTAATAATTTTAATAATTTTAATACTGAAAAAATTTAAATAATAAGTAACATTGAAAATTGTTTAAACAAAATGGATGTAATTAATAAAATTCTGTATTTTTTTACTATTTATCGAAAAAATAATCACTTCTTAAAATTCTCAAAAATTCACTCAATGTAATTTTTGACATGTATATTTTTAAAAACGAATTTTATTTTTAAAAATATATTTTTTAATAGGGTAAAATTTTTATTTTATTATTTTTTCACAAATTTAAATAAAACCATTTTTATGGGAAAAGATAATTTTCAAAACCATTAAAATACTTTACTAAAATATATGTTATTTTTTAACAATATGATTTCATTATATAAAACCATTATATATATGTTTAAATTTTATTTGTTACTATTCATATTTTATATTTTAACAGCTAGGTTATAACATCATTTTTCAAATAATAATAATATTTTCAAAAAAACCTAGTGTTTCATTTAATGTAGAACACCGAAAAAAATTATTCATAAAAAATTAAAAAAAACTGGAATTTTATAGACCCCACACAGCTTGAGAAAACCTATGAAAATAATCCCATGTACCATTATTAAAACTACAACATGAGAAACATTACGATTGTGTATTTATAACTAATCATTTTTAAACCATGTAACACCCACTATTTTCCAAAAAACATAAAAATTTAAATGGAAAATTACCAAAAAATGTGTAATTAGAAATGTAAACAAGAGAAAAAAATTTACTTAAAACATACATGGTGGGTGTGATAATTTTCCCAATTTATTATAAACAAGATAGCCATACTCCCACATTTTTTAGGAGTTATTCCCATGATTCTATAACATATGAAATAGTGTGTTCAACTTTCTATAAAGCACCATACCTTTGGATTCAAATATAAGAATTCGGTGCATGATAAAAGAGGCATCATGTTCTAATTCATGATCCTTATAATTCATCACATTAGAAGCGGTGGGATGTTATTTACATAAGATATAAACATAGATTACATAATAAATTTTGAACTAATAATGATATTTTAATTGATATAAAATAATTCCAACACTTTTCATGATCTTAATAGGACACACAGATCCAAGAGTGACCATTCCTTTATTTATTAGATTTTAATGTCCTAGAAAGGGTTATGTAACGCCCTGCACCAGTTACCCAAAGTCGGTGCATTACTTCGGAACATTAGCATGATCACAAAGATCAAGTCTCGAAACACCGATTAGTTTAGTAGACTTGAAACACTAGATACATTCATAAGTTTTACATTACATCATAAAGTAATACAAAACTACAAAAACATCTTGTCTTCATATCCCCTCATAATATCCCTGCAGGTCATTCATAATATAATTCTTCACATCCTGGAAAAATTAATACATTGGAAGGGGTGAGCTCAGATGCTCAGTAAGGATAACAATATAGCAGAAGCTTTCATAAATAAACATAAACATTTAAGGCAATTTATAACTTAAAAAAATCCTTTTAAACATGAAATTCAACATAATATGGAAAAATTAAAATGAGATAATTCCATTTACTTACTCACATGGATATTCTACTGGTCGAATAACCACATGAAATATCAATAACCACTTTCATAATGATGGAATGCATAATGTCAGACTATCATAACCATGTAGCCAAGGCCTCGTGCCAAAACTACAAATAATATTTTGTCAAGACCTCGTGCCAAGATACTAGTTTGTCTCATGAGACATTCCGATGCATTGAGGAGCTATAGCGGGCTCCACCCGTCACTTATTATGTACAATGCAATTCTCATATGAACATGTTTAAACATATCATAAACCATAACATAATTGTATCACATAAAACATTCATAAAGGAAACATAAAATTTCCACATTTTAATCACAAGATATCAATAAAACACATTGATATAATAAAAACACTTTCAAAACCATTTTCAATAACAAAATTAAATAAATTTAAAATTTTGTTTTTATTTTTCATTTAAAAAAAATTATCGCTTGTAGAGGAAGTCGAGACTAAAATGATGGTCACGGTGGTGGAGAAGTCATTGTTTCCACATAAGCAAGACAAAACATTCCTTTTGACATTTAGTAAAAATGCTTCGTATAAAAATATTCATTTTAAATAAACGTAAAAGTCAATGGGGTTTATACACCGTATAAAAGAAAGTAGTGTATAAAACCAAATATGCCTCAATGAAAGGAGATTCAGACGAAGTCCCTTACAAAGATCATTTTTTAAATAAAATAAATCTATTATGTGTATTCACTATAAGTAGACATAATGAAAGTACAAATAAAATATAGGACATAATAATATAATGACATAATTTGAAAGTAGGAGATTAACCAAAAGAACGTAAATTGTGTTAAGAAGTTCCCTTACCTCGTGTCCGACTTGACTTGACCACTATTTAGCCTCCTGAATAATAAACTAGAGTTAATCTCTACATTCTTAAGAACCTTATTCATGTTCATTATCCATTTTATTTCACTAATTACAATGTTACAAAAATTATGTAGTCATTTAAGTTAATAATGGTCGTTTTGTCAATCATTGGAACTTGAGTCAACAATAATCTTCTTATAATTACAAGTTGTTCATGTGGTGAAACATAAATTATATCTAGAATTATATTAATGATGTAGATATATTATATTTCATATATTTCCATTATATACATGCATTTATTATATTACATAACATTTATAGGTAAGAAATGAAATGCACCGTTCATGGAGATGGTAAGCCGTACATACGCATGAAGGCTACATTCATTTCTATTTCATATTTAATGGAATGAAATTATAATTATATAATTTTATAATATAATTCCAGTATAATATAATGTATAATACTATTTACTCCATCATTTATACATACCACATATGGCATTAACGATTCAAATCACTTTGAGGGGGCGGTAGTCCGCACTTCCAAAAATGAAATTATCGCGTTTACCCATAATGGAAATCATAAAGGTATGCCACAAATAAAAAATACAGAATCATAATGAAAACCAAAACATAATATATATCATATATAAAAATAGTTTCATCATAATTTCCACCATGAGAGGTGTATAATGAGTGTTGAACAATAATCGTTTCGTGAGGTAGAAATTCACCATTCACAGAAACAGTATGTTCATTAACCATGAGATGTTGGTGTGTGTAAGGGTAGCTTGAATCCTTCTTATAATAATAACCTAGTATATTGAGGATATTGTTTTTGTTACAAATGAAATGAATAAAGAGAGTTTTGGGGGTTGGAGAAGCAAAATAAAACATAAGAACACAAGAGAAAACACTACCTTTAAAATCGGGTAACTCTTTTTGATTTGTGTCAAAGGATTCCTTGGAAAGACTTATGCACAATGTGAGGATTTTAGGAGTAATTGAGGGAAGTTTAAAGAGTATTTGGGCAGTGTTTGGCCGAGCCAAATGGCTTGAAGGTGTGAATAAGGTGGTAGAGGTGGAGGCCTTTATAAGAGGAGTGGAGGGGCACTCTTGGAAAGATTGAAATGTTACATTATTATGAAATTAATTTAGGATTATAAAGGTCCCAAAATGATATATTTCGAGGCTAAGGTGATAAGGGTTCTAAATCCACCCATCCAATAGGGTTTTGACATGTTTAGGTCTTAGAATTTACTTTATATGTTCCTTTTATTTAAATCGTTAAATAATGAGGTAATCGCTGCATCATTATGGTGTTATAAATAATTTAATTTATTTAATGTCTAAAAATTATAAAACAGATATAATTATGTAGTAAATCCTATTATCTTTCTAATGAATATTTTTAGTCAATAATATGACTTGTATAACCCCATTTAATAATTTTTTTAGTAAAACAACTCATGTTTGTGACATGTTTATTTTAACATTAAATAAAAAGTTTTTAATGTCATATTCCTACCAAAGTGGCTCCATGGGGTCCCCAAGTTGACCCATGGATTTTCTTGGTCGTCCATGACTCATCCAATAGGGTTAGGACAAGTTTAAAAGTATTTTCATATTTTTATAATATCATTTTTACCGTAAATTTCACTAATTACCTTTAATCGTGATTAATTAAACGTAAAAGTTACTATTCACCAAAAAAATATTTTAATCCCATTGAACCACATTTTACATTTTAATGACAACCATGTATTCTGTATTTTTTAAAATAAAATCACAGATGTGGTAATGTTTCATTTAAATGAAAAATCATTTTTTTGACTACCACTTAGTGGTTTCACTATTCATCAAAATTGACGTTTTTCAGAACAGTGCCAAAATTTCCCCCAAAGCAATAATTGATATTCCAAATTCAAAAATGATGTATATTTTACAAAATTCCAAAAATATAAGTTGAATTAATTAACTTTATAATTAATTCCCGCTGTCACAACAAATAGCGTGTTTTTAAGAAACAATATATATCAAAAGATTGACAATTGTTTATGTCCAATTTCAATGTTAAATTAATTATAATGACCACCATTGGATAAAATGGTAAAAATATATTCTAATTATAAATTAAACCACTCAATATTATAATTTATCACTACTAATTATTTTGATTAAAAAAGTTGTTTTAAGTATTTTTCACTATTCATTAAAAAATTTGATGTTCTCAGAAAATTACAAAAAATTCAACTTAGGGTAATTTAGATATTACAAATAAAAAAAATGAAGTCCATTTTGAAATATAAAATATATATAATTTCAAAAGGTGGGTATTACTATTCATATTGGCTATTTTAATTGTTCGCGGTGTGTTAGAATCTCGAACATTCGTACAATAAAAGCTTTTGCATTATTGAAATAGAAGCCTATCGTGGAAGCTCGGGGTGTTACATTCTCCACTACTTCAATAAATTTCATCCTCGCAATTTGAAATCTTCTTTGAAAATAAAAGTTTGAAAATAGAAAATACCTTTGTGTAAAACCCACATTGAAAATAAGGTTAATAAAAATATAACATTAAATTAAAGAAAGAGAGGTACAAAGGTCACCCAAGATAGCCCATACTATGATTAAATGAAAATATGGATATAGAGGGAAAACAAACCATCCCGGTCTGATGGAGAGTTGTAGAAAATAGGATTAGGAGAAAGTTAACCACAAGAAAATCACAAACCTGTGATTGGTTAAACAGTCATTGAATCTCCAATTGGAAATGTTAACCGACAATGATTTTGTTTTAAGTTACCTTTCATAATGTTGAGGAATTTATTTATGATATTTACTAAGAATTTAAGGAAATATACTTACTTGTCATTTAGGGTTTCATTCTTTAATAAATTTTTACCACGAACCCATCTTTCACTCTAAATGGTAACAGAACTAAAAAATATTCAATTTATCATAATTGTATGAGGTTCCAAATATTAACACATACCATTTAGATTAGGAAAACTTTTTTTAATAACCAGGGACTTCCTGTAGGCTAGTGGTAGGTAATAAAGGCCAGTTGCACTTTGGTTGTGGGTTCGATTCCTGCATCTTTGTCCGACGCGACGGGTTAACCCCCGACCTGCAGGTTGTCCTTTCCCTATACTATAGTATTATAATATTCCAAAAATAATAATCATAAATGTTTTAACCTTAAAAAATACTATCCAAAGTTCAACTTAATCCATTCCAACCTTTATAGTTATCCAAAATACCTCTATCCAGACTTTCTCTAAAAGGTCCTTAAATTCCAAAATCAATTATAACATTAGATTCCCCAAACAATGTGAGGTTTCTCTTATTGTCACATACTAAAAATATGATTACCTCTATCATATTAAAACCTTAATGAAAACAACATGTACTGCAGTACAATCCTTATATGTATCACATTATTCTTATAACCAGAATATAATCCTTGTTTCCAAGAGCACCAATACATTAATTATTCCACTTCAACTGTAGTAACAGTATAATATTGTCCTTGATCCCTTGGCCTTTTCTGAGGTAAGGTTACCTGACTCTTAGGACATTCATTTTCCTAATTCCCCATTTCCCAACAATTGTAGCATTCAACATTGATAACCTCTTTCATTCCCTTACAATCACGAGCCGGGTGACCTTTTTCTCCACATTTATAACAAACTCCCATTCCTTTTATGAAAGTACCGGGGTGATTCTTCCAACAATTATCGCAAAATGGAAAATCCTTCATTCCCTTTTTCCCTTTATCTGTCACTTTTTCCACCGTTCTCTTCTTCTCTTGCTTTACTTTATTGTCATAAGATTTAGAGAATTTCTTTTCTGTCTTGATAGAACAAGAGACAATATCTCTGTACGATGAGATAGTGTGTGAGACTAATGCTCGATAGAGAAATGGTTTTAACCCATCAAATAAACAATCAATCTTACTTCTTGGGTTACGTATATAATATGCAGCATATCTCGCTATCCTTATAAAGTTGGCCTCATACTTTGCGACATTCTCATCCACCTTCTATCTCGGACTTAGAAATTGCCTTTCCATATCTTCTCGATGGTCATGTGGAAGGTATTTTTCTAAGAAAAGATCTTTTAACTCTCTCCATTCCATACATGATACTTCTTCATCTTCCTTTGTATTTTGAATCAATGACCACAATTTATCGACATCTCCAGTGAGGCGGTAAACTTCCATGATAACCTTCTCCCTTTCTCTACTCCCCAAGTCATGGAATATTTTCTCTATGGAGTTAATCCATTGCTTAGATACTAATGGATTTGTACCCCCATTAAATGTTGGTGGTTTTTGCCTCATGAAGCAGTCTAACATTGATCTTCCATGTTGCGGATCAGGGCGCTCCATACGAGTAAGGTTATTATTCATAACCTGATTAAGTTGTCCCAGTATGCTGATAAGTTTATCAATACCAGTTGTATCTCCAGCTCCACAATAATTATCTTGAGCAGGAGGGAAATCCCTACACGGAGTACATGCATTGATACGGTTTCCATTCCTCCCACTAGGCGCCATTTCTAAACAATGGCATAAACAGGATTTGTTTAGATATTAAAATACATAATTCCATACTTGTAAAACACTTAACATAAATTGAACTATTTATGGATATAATACATATACATAAAAATGATTTCTTTGAGGAACTATGAACTCATAAGCCCTTCATAATGGTTTTTAAATAAAATGATAAGTTTCCTAAGCATATCCCCCAGGAGTGTCGTAACCAAGAGTGCAGCAAGGCCCGTTGTCGTGCACCAGTTCTCGTTCGAGTCTAGCTCAAAGCGGTGTTTTCGAGTTTTACCCCTAGGTACATCTGTGCCAGAGCCTCCTCTACCTGATCGTATCCAGACATGGATGTATTGCTCGTAAAACTCACAAAATCTCTATAATACCAAAATTCTAGGAAGTTCTTCTATACGAATCCTCAAATTCTATCTTAGATCTATGTTCTCTAATCAGAGTTTATCTAAATCTGGCTTGCAAGGTTAGTACTAAACTGCCTCTGATACCAACTCTAACGCCCCGATCCAAGTTACCCAAAGTCGGTGCATTACTTCATAACATTGGCATGATCACAAAGATCAAGTCTCGAAAGACCGATTAGTTTAGTAGCCTTGAAACACTATATATGGTCATAAGTTTTACATTACATCATTAAGTAATACAAAACTACAAAAACATCTTGTCTTCATGTCCCCTCATACTATCCCTGCAGGTAATTCATAATATACTTCTTCACATCCTAGAAAAATTAAAACAATGGAAGGGGTGAGCTCAGATGCTCAGTAAGGATAACAATATAGAAGAAGCTTTTATAAATAAACATAAACATGTAAGGCAATTTATAACAAAAAAAGCCTTTAAAACATGAACATCAACATAATATGGAAAAATTAAAATAAGATAATTCCATTTACTTATTGACATGTATATTCTACTGGTCAAATAACCACATGAAATATCAATAACCACTTTCATAATGATGAAATTCATAATGACAGACTATCATAACCATGTAGACAAGGCCTCGTGCCAAGACTACCAATAATATTTTGTCAAGGCTCGTGCCAAGACCCTAGTTTGTCTCATGAGACCTACCGATGCATTGAGGAGCTATAGAGGGCTCCACCTGTCACTTATTAAGTCCTATGCATTCATCATATGAATAGGCATAAACATATCATAAACCATAACATAATCGTATCACATAAAACACTAATAAAGGAAACATAACATTTACACATTTCAATCACAAGATATCAATACAACACATTGATATAATAAAAACACTTTCAAAACCATTTTCAATACCAAAATAAAATTAAATTAAAACTTTGTATTTATTTTTCATTTAAATGAAGTTATGGCTTGTAGAGGAAGCCGAGACTAAAATAATGGTCATGGAGGCGGAGAAGTCGTTGTCGCCGCAAACACACGACAAAAGTTTCCTTTTTCCGTTTAGTAAAAACGCTTTGTATAAAAATATTCATTTTGAATAAAAGGAAAATTCAATGGGGTTTATACACCGTATAAAGGAAAGTTTTGTATAAAACCAAATATTCCTCAATGAATGGAGATTGAGACGAAGTACCTTACAAAGATCATTTTATAAGTAAAATAAATCTATTATGTGTATTCACTATAAGTAAACATGAAGAAATTACAAATACAAGATAGGACATAATAATATCATGACATAATTTGAAAGTAGGAGATTAGCCCAAAGAACGTAAATTGGGTTAAGGAGTTCCCTTACCTCGTGCCCAACTTGAATTGACCGCTCTTTAACCTCCTGAATAATAAACTAGAGTTAATATATACTTGATTAAGAACCATTTTAAAGTTCATTCTCCCTTTTATATCACTTATTACATTGTTTCGAAAATTATGTAGTCATTTAAGTTAATAACGGTCGTTTTGTCGATCTTTGGTACTTGAGTCAACAAAAAATTTCATATAATTACATGTTGTTCATGTGGTGAAATATACATTATATCCATAATTATATTCATGATGTAGATATCATATATATATAATATATATCCATTATATACATTCATTTATAATATTACATAATATTTATAGGTAAGAAATGAAATGCACTGTTCATGGAGACGGTAAGTCATACATACGCATGAACGCTACTTTCATTTCTATTCCATATTTAACGGAATGAAATTATAATTATATAAAGGTATACTATAATTCCCTTATAATATAATGTATAATACCATTTACTCCATCCTTTATACATCCCACATATGGCATTAACTATTCAAATCACTATGAGGGGGCGGTAGTCCGCACTTCCAAAAATGAAATTATCGCGTTTACCCATAATGGAAATCCTAATGGTATGCCATAAATGAAAAATACAGAATCATAAGGAAAACAAAAAAATTATATATATCATATATAAAAATAGTGTCATCATAATGGCCACCATGAGAGGTTTTATATGAGTGTTGAACAATCATCGTTTCGTGAGGCAGAAATTCATCATCCACAGAAATAGTATGTTCATTAACATCAGATATAGGTGTGTGTAAGTGTAGCTCTAATACTTCTTATAAAAACATCCTAGCATATTGAGGATAAAGGTTTTTTTAAAAAAGAAATTAATAAAGTGAGTTTAGGGGGTTGGATAAGCAAAATAAAACATAAGAACACAAGAGAAAACACTACCATTAAAATCGGGTAACTCTTTTTAATTTGAGCCAAAGGCATCCTTGGGAAGACTTCTGTCCAAAGTGAGGCTTCTAGGAGTAAGAGAAGGAAGTTGATAGATTATTTGGGCAGAGGATGTCCAATACAAATGGATTTACGGTGTGAATAATGTGGTATAGGTGGGAGCCTTTTATAAGAGTAGAGGAGGAGTACTCTTGGAATGATTGAAATGTTACATTATTATGGAATGATTTTTGGATTCTAATGGTACCACAATGATATATTTTGAGGATATGGTGATAAGGATTATAAATCCACCCATACAATAGGTTTTTGACATGTGTAGGTCTTATATTTTACCTAATTTGTTCATTTTATTTAAATCATTAAATAATGAGGTAATCGCTTCATCATCATTGTGTCATAAATAATTTAATTTATTTAATGTCTAAAAATTATTAACCAAATATCATTATGTAGTAAATACTTTTAGATTTCTAATGAATAATTATAGTCAAAAATATTACTTGTACAAACCCATTTAAAAATTGTTTTAGTAAAACAACTCATGTTTGTGAAATTTTTATTTTAACATTAAATAAAAAGTTTTTAATGTCTTTTTCCTACCAAAGTGGCTCCATGGGGTCCCCAAGTTGACCCATGGATTTTCTTGGTCGGACGTGACTCATCCAATAGGGGGGGGACAAGTGTAAAGGTATTTTAATATTTTTATAATATCATTTTTCCATAAATTTCAATAATTACCTTTAATCGCGATTAATTAAACTTAAAAGTTACTATTCACCAAAAAAATTATTTTAATCCCATTGAACCACATTTAACTTCCTAATGACAACCATGTATGTCGGATTATTTAAAATAAAATCAATGAAGTGGTGATGTTTCATTTAAACGAAAAATCTGTTTTTTAATTACCACTTAGAGGTTTGACTATTCATAAAAAATTGACCTTTTTCTCAACAATGACAAAATTTCACCCTAATCTATAATTTATATTCCAAATTCAAAAATGATGTCTATTTTAAAAAATTCCAAACATATAAGTTTCATTAATTAATTTCATAATTAATTCCCGCTGTCACAACAAATAGCGTGTTTTTAAAAATCAATATCTATCAAAAGATTGACTATTGTTTATGTCCAATTTCAATGTTAAATTAATTATAATGACCAACATTGGATAAAATGGTAAAAATATATTCTAATTATACATTAAAACCACTCAATAGTATAACTTATCACTATAAATTTTGTTTATTAAAAATGTTGTTTTTAAATATTTTTCACTATTCATAAAAAATTGGAAGTTCTCAGAAAATTACAAAAAATTCAACTTAGGGTAATTTCGATATTACGAATAAAAAAAATGAAGTCCATTTTGAAATATAATATATATATATAATTTCAAAAAGTGGTTATTATTATTTATAATGGCTATTTTGATTGGTCGTGGTGTGTTAGAATCTTGAACTTCCGTACAATGCAAGCTATTGCATTATTGAAAGTGAAGCCTATCGTGAATGCTCGGGGTGTTACAGGTGATACCCTAAAATTTAAATGTTTATTAACTAAAAAAACAATGTGTATTAATGAAAATTATCCACCTATTATTTATAATTCCATTGAGTCATATCCATTCACTATAAGATATATTGAATATTCTTAGTAGTATACATGATGAGTTTCATTCCCAAACAAGATGTTTCATGAACCAGAACCCAACATAATGGGGTGTTTAATGAACAAATATACATATATTCAAAGGGATCCATTCATATATAATAATTATAGCTAAAATTATAGTTTAATTCAACCATTGTAATATATGCATCCAATGAACTGTCAAAATTCAAAATATATGATCCAAACATGTCTTCTAGATTCGGATTTTCTCTTTATGTATATCAATATATTTGGATATGGTAGGTCATCCTTTTTTTATTGAGATAACATTACCTCGGGGAGGCCTCTAAAAATTAATAATAATAATGGGGATTTGTGTTTGATACAATAGAAAAAAGAGTAGTGTGTATACTCAAAATATTATGAACATAGCTCTCCTCAAGATCCCCCTCCAATGTTTTTTCCCTGATGATTATTAAATGTGTGGACTTTATTATCTAAATAATTTTTAAAAAAATAGTATACTTTATTTTATTACTATTATTATTCTTTATAATTAAATCCAAACACACCTTTTCTAGCTTCCATCTAGGTACATAAATGGGTTGAATCTATCCCAAGGTTCTTTCTAGGAGAACCTTTTCTAATTTGTTGGTAAAGTAACAGTATACAAAAACATTAATATCATAACTCACACATAGCCACCAATAATGTTTTACCATCACAAAATAGATTTTGTATGCACAAGTATGGACATTCCATAGTGGAAAATGATAGTCCAAAATGACCTATATCCTCAAAGAATAAGAAATCGTACACCTATTCATAAAACAATGAATACCTACTTGTTGTAAAGTCTGGTCATGAGTAGTCTTCCAACCGTATAAAATTCTGTAGATGTGTAGTAATTTTTCCTCCATCAGTATCTCTTGAGTTATTAACTTTTGGAATTAAGATTTTAAAATCCTTTTAATAAGAAATTCTATCTTGTTCCTCCCTTTTTCTCTTTAATAAATTCATCCACTATACACCTATGTTTTCTCTCCTCACTATACTTCATTATTGTCGGAAATGATATCATCCTGATAAAGGAATCTGCAAAAAAAATTAATGAGTATATGAAATATCTAAGTCAAACATTGTGATATACTCTTGTAATTGAATTTTTATTGACATTAAAATCAATCTTCAAAAATTAGTTCCAGAAGACTTTATTATTAGAGAAAATAATAAATATCTTACCAAGTTGATAGTTTCATCAACATTTATATATCTTTATCATAGCTACATTTCCAAAACATGGATGGTGAAGTTGTTATCATGGAGGTTAATCTACGTACTGTTGAAAGCCACCACATAAACAATATATTTCCAGAAACATCCACTGACAATACCTGAAGCATCGTGGATACTACAAAACCTGGGATAACATCCAATATAATCCATATTGAAGTTGATGTCCAACGTATCATGATCCATTGAATGAATAATCATAATTTGTCCCCCAATACATCTCTACCAATAAATTGAGTGTGTTCATGTTTTGAAATCATTGTGTACTCCATAATAATGAATCAATATTATCCTTCAATACTGAAAAGAGAGTCGGATTCCCCTTAGAGATGACAGACATCCCCATTAGGGGTAGTGAAATACACCATCATATGATAAAAATCAATATAATACTTGAATTATATCTTAAATTCCATACTAATTATATTAATAATGATGTCTATTTATAAGTGAAGAAATACCAAGGGAACTCCACCATGGATATATAAATAATTAATGAGATAAAATATAATACATTAAACTTCTTCTACCCAAGATGGATTTAGATCACCATTGCACACGGTATCCACTCCAAAAGAAGATTAAATAAATTCAAAAAATATGTAGATATAAAATACTTATAGCTACTATTATCAAAGAAATTGGATAACCAAATATTATTAATCAATATTTATACCTCTCATTATCATTGGTATTATATCATATTTAAGTAGGAAAAGATCTACATAATTATATTTTTTCTCTTAACCTGTGTTTGTGATAGGATTCTAGTCTGGGGAAAGGCCCCCAACTGAATATTTTTATTACATGATCTTAGTCACACTCCATATCCTATAGTCCATGAACTTGTGGATTTTGATGCATCAAAAGGACCCTCAGATCGTATAAGAGTATAAGAACCATCATTACTCCTTACTGGATTATTGTTCCTACATAATCTATAAAGGTGTCCCAATTTCCGAATATCATGACACTCATTGGGATTTTATAGATGGGATGGAAACAATTTTAATCATTTGAGCATTTTAGGCATGTGGGATCCTTAATCATCTTAGATAAAGAGGATACTTATTGAAGAAAAGTTAATTAACTATATCTATTTCCTCTTTTAGATTGATCTTCCTTCCGTCTTATCTTGAAAAATACACCCTCAATACCATTTTATTGTTAGAGGTTTCAAATAAAATAGACATCCCCACATATTAAATATCATCCATTTAATAATAGTCAACTAAATCATTATAGTCCATAAGATTCATTGGGAAAAATTATTTCAACTTCTAGGGTGGAATACCATTGTAAACCAGAAACCAGTTAACCAATAATTATATATCATCTAGGTAGAAAATCCTAAATGCTCGGAGAAACTATTTTGATACTCCAAAATAGTCTCATCATCATTCAAGAGGGTCAAAAACTCTTAACACTTGTCATTTACCATCATATGTTGGTATAACTATTTAAATAACATACCATAAATTTCATTCAAGTAGTGGTTCTCATAATGGTTCACCTCGACCATAGATTCCTACCTCTTATAGTTCAATACATCTAGCATAAAAGATATATACAATACTTACACTACTAATTTTTCTTGGGAAATTAAAATATTAACTTTTTCTTTATTATAATTCGATATAATTATGATGGTATTTGTTAACCAAGACTGTTGGTGTTTTAGGGAGGAAAAACTCTAGAAAATCATCCACCCAACCTGGTCATACATATATTATGTGAGGCTATAATTGTTTCACACCCAATACATGCCCCATTTCTAGTAATGTTCTTACTCTAGCCTCATCAAGACTCTAATAAAAATGATGATATATCCATAAAAATTATATGTTACTCCCTTATAAGGGTTTATAAGGGTCTTAATGGAGGCATGATACTTCATGAATGTAAATTAAAATAGTGTAAATTATTATGAATCCTATATATATAAAATCATAAACAATAATAAATAGAATGAATATATTATAGAAAATGATTAAATAAATAAATATATATTTATAATATATGGTCCATGTATACAGTCTGCAACCTGCAAACAATTTCCATTAAGGGAAACACAAATTTAGTCTCGATAGAAAAACTATGGAATCCAAAAATCCACGGTAACAAAAAGGTTTGGTATAAAAAACATGGAAATATATTTCTTCACACCTTCTCCTTTAGATAAATATCCCCCCCACATATCTACCAAACATCTAAAATATCATAAATATAAAACATATCGTTCTGATACCATTTTTTCATAAAACCACCCATTTTCCACTAACATAAGCACCCCAAATGGATATGTGGGAAGGCCCAACGAGTGTTCTCTGTCCCCAATAGAAAGAAACTAGTTCTTGGGAATCAATAATACTCTTTTGGAGTATCATTCCACACTGAATGAATAATAGTGTCCTATTTAAAGACTCGATGAGACCACACTATATATCAATGAGTCTTTCATATATCTTTATAACCATAATAATTTTTATAATAAAAAATAATAATTGGATTCCAATATATGTCACATCAAAATAAGCATTATAACAATGACTAACTTAATTAAATTTTCACATATGAATGAACATCTCAAAAATTAAAAAAAAATACAATACAGAGTAAATTTTATTAGATGATACAACATCAAATAATATAAATTCTACCCAATCAAAAAAAACCTAAAAACGGTAAGTTACCCATCATTACATGACATTAGGGCTCATCCCACCATATATACTTCACCAACAAATATATAACTCTCTAGAATATTCAGTGCCATTTTGGGGTTTCATAACTTTAGAAACATTAGTATATATTTTTCATAAACCCATTATATATATGAATACCGTTATTATAAATATCCCAATAAAAACCCATGAAAATGTATATATTAATAATTTGTTAGAGAAACTAGATCATTCTTGTTTTCAAATAATGATAAAAAATATGTTTCCAAATTTAATGAAAAGGTAAATAGTGTAAATTAAGTGGATTGTATAAATATGAATGTGTGAAATTAAATATACATTTAATGTAAGATTATTTTCAATTAGTGTCATGAAATATTATCTATATCATGGTGCCCATGAGATTTACTCATGACACTACATCACTTGTCAAGGCGATTCCATAACTTTTAGATAGGACCTCATCTTTTTAATTTATATAACCCGAGAACCCAATGTTTCCCAAGAGTTCTTTATTGGTCTAAAAATAACTTTTTTATAATAATTTGGTAAATTTATTTTCAATAATTAATTCTCTTATATAAACTAATCAATAAATTCATCTTAATTTTTTTACAAATTAATAAAAATAACAATGCATTTCATTTAAAAAATCCACAAAAAAATATCATAATAAATTATTCATAGTATTTTTAATATATAATTTAGGACCAGGATCTAGATATTTTAACTAATAAATGGAGGTTATGAATCCACATACGTTAATAATGTTACATCACTTAGTAATGGAATTAATCAACTTAAGAATTAAAAAAATGATATTAAAATATAAATTGGATAAACAAATCATCAAAATACACAACTATGAAATCCATTAGGAAGAGCCCTAGTTTTCTATGGATTCAAAGTAGAATGAAAACCATGAATTAAGAGTGAAAACCCATAAATAATAGTAGAAGAGAAAATTACCTGAATTTTTTATGAATATATTTTACGAAAACACATCAGAACGAGCACTATAAAATGCGGAGAACAAATACATGGTATGTGTTAGCTATGGGTATAAAAATGGAGGAATATAAGAGTGGTTTGGGTATTTATTTTATCCATTTGTAGTTTAGTAAATTTAAAAATTAATATGTGGGGAATATTTCATGTTTTTCAACAAAAAAATCCAAACAATGAACTTACCATGTAAGAGCCACTCTAATGAACTACCTTTTATGATGATCATTCACATGGTTTCCCAAACCATGAACAAACCATTTGATTTTTTCATATGCACTAACCAATTCACACACTATCTAAGATACCACATATTTTTTAGTACTCTTGTATAAACTATTCAAAAATAATATGTTAAAACTAATCCATGTGACATATAATTTTGACTTGGTTATAAATAACTATGAAAAACACATTAAACATCCAATATTTTATAAAAAAAATTAGTTTTTTTGAGGAAAAATGTATAGAAAAATAGAGTTGAGTTAAATTTATGTTAATATAAATCTCATACCATAAAATGACATGATTTAAATGACACTAGCTATAAGAAATTACAACCTTAATTTTCATACATGAATGATTTCATTTTTTTCACAATTGATATAATGTCCCTAATATGTCCATGAATAGTATGTTCATGTAAATTTTATACTAGAATCTATTTTTATTTACATTTTGAAATAAAATATACTCGATTTATAAAGACTGAACATGTTATAGAAATAATTGTTATTATGTACTAGAATATGAAAACCTAGTGTTGTTAACAGAGATGAGATCAAATTCGGATGACTCATATTATAGAAATTTATATAATCAATAACATTTTAATTAAATTGAGAAGTTTTTCACAAGGCTCTATCAATAAAGGTATATTGATTTTATCTCACTAAAACAACATGAATGATATAATTCATATTAAATGGATAAATTGACCATACCCCCATTTTGGGAAAAGGGGAAAGGGATACAAAGAATCTATAATTGGTACATAATAATGTGTTTAAACTATTTATAATTGAATATAGAGGTGGATACTCATACTATATTACATTAAAATGTTAATTGAGTGGATATTTATGTGTCATCATGATGGGGTATTTTTCTAAATCATTAAAAACTTTAATGGAGATAGAGGATAATTTATATAATTATACTGGTCTGAAAAAAAAGAATATATGATAAAATAATTGTACATAATATCTTACAATAATATATCAATATCTATCTGAGATATATTCTTATTCAATCTCAACCAACCCTTCATTATACCCAATTGTGGAAAGTTTTTATTAAATGAAATAGTTCCACACTAGTAGACATGGTGAGTTCAATGATGACTCATGCATATCTTCCATTATCCCTTTTTGGATATGAATTAGATAATATATAATATCTACAAAACTATGTGCTAACTAATTTAGAAAATAATATTCCTTACTAGTTAATGTGTGGAAAGAAATCCATGTTGATGAATTTATATGTTTGGGGTTATGATGTTATTTAAGGGAGAATCTTGAAACAATCTATCACCATAAGGATGGAAGTGTATATTTATTGAATATACTAAGGAAGTAAAGTGATCTTCGCTACATAACCAATTAGACAAGAAGGTAATAGTTCAAAGACAATTCAAATTCTTTGAGAGGGGGTAAATCATAATAAGTTAATATGGGATAATGATTTACTTTAATAAATTTTATTCTAAAGATATATACTATTTGGAATATTAAGAATTCACAAAAAAACAACAACTTCATTTACGAGTTAATTATAGATATATATGACTATTGATGTGAACTATTGATTTTAGTGAACTAGATAGATATTTTATGTAATTACTAAATGTTTTGAATCCTTTTATGTTCACAATAAGGATCATGTGTCCTCTAAGGATGTATTATTGAGCTCAAATAAAAAACAATATGGAAAATAATACAAGAATTTAAAATTTATTACGTGTATTAAAACTATTTTTATGTCTTGATTGATCTTCTATTAAATAGAAACTTTGTTATGTGTAAATGGGTATTAATTATGAAATAATACATGGAAGGAAATGTTAGTTCCTATATGTAATACTTACTTGTTAAAAAATTTATGAACCCTCAAGTCATAGAAATTGATGAAACCATTTCTCTAGTTAGTATTTTAAAATACATTATAAATATACTTCCTTAGTATCTTATTATAATTAGTAGAACTAAAAAAGGTATGTCATGATAGCCTTTTCAATGGGATCCTTATTGAATAATTTACATGAAATAATTAGAAGTTTTTATGACTCCAATAGTTTCCAATAAGGTATTAAAGTTATAGTGATCCATTTATATAATAAAAGAAGAATAAAAATCATTTAACATTTACTTTTTTAAAGCTATACAGGAATTTGGTTTCATAAAGAATGATTTTTATCCATGTGTATATAAGGTGTTTTGTATTAGTGAAATAGTTTCCCTCAAATTATATGTAAATGAAATATTATTAGTCTGATATGAGATACTAATCTTATAGTTGATTAATATAAGGTTTAACACATTCCTCTTCATTATGTAAATACAAGAAAGAGACTATATTTTCAGGACGAAAGTCATATTATATAGATATAAGAGGATTCATGGTCTATTTTAGGCTACATACATTGATAAAATATTGAGGATATTTGATATTGAATAGTCTAAGAAAGTATTTTTTTTCTAGTGTCACACGGTTTACATATATCGAAAATATTGTTTCATCAAACACATCAGGGTAGGGAGTTCATGGAGATACAACATATTACTATGAGTATATTATAAATCTATCACACAATACATGATATGTACGGTGGTCTGATATTGCTAATGTATATCATATAAAGAATGAATATCAAAACTTCTAGGAGAACATCAAGGTTCCCAGTTAGAACCATTTTACTATCCCAAAGTAATTTAAACTAATGGAGTACCTAGTAACTATATAAATGAGAATACTATTTATCATATGGGTATATAGTTAGTGTAAGTTTATCTCAGTTTGATCTATGATAAGTTTTGGGATAAACTAATATGAAATATTAAATCTTGTTATAGTTATATGTGTCTATATATACATATAATAAAAAAACATTCATTCTAATATAGCATATTAAATGGTTTCAAAATGATTAATTCTTGATTTTGGAACTTTTACAATATATTAATGTATAATTATATACTGATGAAAGTAAAATTATTGTATTAACCATGGTGTATAGGAATATATATAAAATTGAATATACTTAGTTCTATCCGAACATGGTGGATTTTCTCTGAGATATGAAATCACTATAATATATGTAAACATAGGATAATATGGGTTGAATAGTATTAATATTAATATATTAGTCGAATAATGTTAATAATTTTAGCCTAACTTGTTAGTTAATAGTTGGGTCTAGTGTAGGTTGGTGTTTTTTAGAGATACTTCCCTTTAACTGACAGACTTTCTAATTTCAAATATATATATATATATGTAATGTTTTTAATATTAATAAGATATTATAAAATTATTATTATTAATAAATTTTATATTTAGTGTGATAATTCTCAATGGGTACCTGTCACATCAGATGTTTATAGTGTCTCTCTCATATGATAGAACCATAATGTGTTATGACTGTATTCATAAATATATGTTCTATGTTCGGATGAAATTTTTTATAAGAAATAGATTATTTTTTTTTCTAAGTTATGATGATGATAATAAATTGATAAAAATACTCATAATGTTCTCCCTTGTTTTCTTCTAAGAGAAGAGGTTATGAGAACTAACCCTCTAATATGAAATCCACATGTTTTATTTATTATTCGATACTTCCTTCTATAAATGTGACATTTATTTATTGTACATGTGATTATTATAACTCTATAACATTGGTTATGTAATTTAATTTACTGAAAAACATAATGAAAAAATATTCTAAATATGTAGTAAGATGCATTGGTTATTTTATGAGTGAAATGGAATTAATTAATAAGATAATATAGGAATTTTTACCCTTGGAGTTAATGGATTTAGATCTATTTATCCCCTTGATTTTAATGTAACTAACTAAAAAATCCATCACTATGGTAGTGTATCATTAATTTTTTTTGGAATTCATAGAAATTTATATCGATTGAAAAATCCTTCATTTTTTCAATTATGTTTTTCTTTATGTTTTTCATTTCTGCCTTAGTGGTACATACTCATTTGAAGATGGAGAGCCTTTCTTTTGGAAAATGAATTAATGGTCATGAATGTGTTCTTTTTTGAATTAATAGAGTATGTGTATAAATGGGTAAAGGGTATAATGGGGTCTTGGGGAGATGAAAATCTTTAATGGATGTATTAGTTGTTTAAAAGGAAATTAGAATTAAAAATATCTACAAAACATTTACAGGTCGTGTAAAGGGATTAGACATCTTTTAATTTGTTTTTAATATTTTAATCAAATTAATCTGACATGAATGGGTTTTCAACATATTCAATTAAAATGATTTAAACTATGTTTAACTACCTTACATCCCCTATAATTCCCTGACCTTGTATTTAAAACATGATTTATGGATAAATATTGATTTCATTCCACTATATCTTCTCTCATGTTGACCCTAGGGAATCATCCAACTAAATTTGGAATGTGAACCTCATTTATAGATGTCCTTTTTTGTGATAAATCCCTATTAAGTCCATTCAGTTATGGTTTTCCATTCTCTTCCTATTATTCCAACCACTTCAGTGTAATCCTATGACCTCATATGTTTTTATCATGATTATTTTTTATCTAGGTTCCTTTTTGTATTCATCTAAATATCTTCCTCATCGGATTTCACCATTGGAAGTGATATTGTATTGTTGGTTAAATATAGGGGGTCTAAATCTTAACACTATGGTTTGATAATTATATATTTCATTCAATATTGTGATTACAATAATGTATTTTGTGCACAAATTAATGAAATAAATAAATGTGATTATTCTTAGAGTCATTTGTTTTCAATTTCCATTGAAAATTTTTTTATAGCTACCATTTGTGTGAGATAAAAATGAATATAATTGAGTTTTATAATGGCGTAAAATGTGATAATCATGACATGAGACATTGGGAAATTAATTATTATAGAATCCCTATATTTTGGAGTATTTGTTATTTTTATTACTGATATAAAAATGGGATTTAAATTGAACATGGTAACGGAAAGATAAATTTATGTGCCATAATTAACTATTTTCATATATTATGTGATATTTTTAGATACCTTCAATATGATAGGACTTTTGTTCCATGTAGAAATTCATCTATATGGGTCTTGTCTATGTATCAAACACACTTATATGTTGTAATACTGATATTGAGTGGGATTAGCCCAGTCCCAATATATATTCATATGAAGATTGAGTTGTTCATAGTCCCATGCTTTAATTCTTATAGGGATTTTACCCATGTGTCGTAATTCTTATTGGTCTTTGACCCAGATTTTTATGGTTATACCATTATTATATTATTGTGGTTGTGATGATCATAAGTCATTATAAAAGATATTCTTTCATGATGTCGATGCAAGTTATTTTACCTTGGTTATATGATTTTGGTTGGAATGGTCATAAGGAGTGATTAGAGATATTATGACATGTCACCAAATCATATTACTTTTCAATGGTTCAGTGGTGGTTTTGGAATGCTTTTAATATGTTCCCTATGAAATTTCAACACTGAACCAAACTAGGTTATTTTTGTATTTTATTAATTGTAGATTTATTTACAGCACATTTTTATAGATTTATTTCTTACACATAAAATCCAACTAGTTATTTTATAAATGGTGGTGTTGACCTACTGAGTTATACTCATACCTTAGAGTTCATTGTTTACTAGCTGGGTAAGCTATATTTTTTAAGGTGGGACCGACATGTTGTTTAGGATAGGGTAATTTAGTTTTTTATTTGATTCTTATAGTCTTTTACTTGTATTATTTGTATCATTAAATATATATACATTCCAACTTGTCGATAAATTATTTGTTTATTATATATTGTTTTATTCAATTGTAATTTTTTTATTCTTCTATGTCTATACATTGATTTGATTCAATTAAATGGATTATGTTATACTCAAACCATAAGGTACAGTCAACCCACTATATATTTAATGCCATGACTACTTACCGGTAGCCTCTATCATACCGGGAGGTGGCTTGGGGTCTCAAAAACAGGACTTTTTTATCATTTCATATAGTTTCTAATAATGGAATGATACAAAGTGGTATAAGAGCATAATATTTTTTTCTTCTACTTTACAATTTTGGAAATGTAGTAAGGATGCAAGGATGAGTTGGGACATTGTAATGAGACTGTGTATGGGAGTAGAAAACCCATCTAAGGGGGAAATCCAAGTGCATGGGGATAAGATTTTTGTTTGTGTAGCATTATTGTTATAGATGATGTTATTTCACCTTATGTGATTCATATTTTGTTTGAGTTTATTGTTTTCTGATATTAGAGTTCTCAAAAATTTGTACTCATGGCTCGATATGGAGTAAGATTAGAATTCATGCATCATAATAGGAATATATAGATATATTGATATTTATTATTCCTGATAGGGTAATATATATTCTACCATGATATGTAAACTTTCCTGTTGAACTATGATATTATATATCTACATCATTGGATATCTAAAATCAATTTATGTGTCATGCTAAAGCATTTTAAATCCATATTTAAGGAGTGAAATAGTAATTTTCTATATGATTTTATCACCTATTTATGATAACTTTATTTCTAGCCAGTTCAATAATGTGTGCTTTTGTCTTCTAGAGAAAACTCCTCCTCTTCATCGTCAATTTGAGAGTCAGTATAGTGGAAATCAGCAAGATCTTAACATAGATAAATGGGATATTATTTTATGTCTTGAAGATCATGTGGATGTTCATCATCACAAAACATTCTTGAGGGTCATACAATCTTGGGAAAGACAGACCATTAAAACCATTCCATCAGTTTATGAGCTGACAAGAGAGTTTCAACAACATCATACGACAACATTTACTAGGTAAGGGGGGCACTTGGCTGCTATATTCTATATTGGTTCAGTCTATACTTTCTTCAGGTATCTTCAAATACTTTTAGATATAATTTTAATTATTTCTGTATATATTCTTCATGAACCTAACACACATTGTTCAGTTATTTTATAAGAGACTTGGAAGTAAGATATTTAATAATATAAGGGCTTTGAGATGATGTTATTGATGTATTTCTATTAAAAATATTGAGGGACGATAATATTGTAAGTGTATTCCTCTTACACATGACGTCATGTTACTTCTAGACTATGTTGGACATTTTACTAACCTACAACACATTGGTGCTTCATTGGTATATGATGATATCTCTATGGTGATATATTTTCATGACAATATTCTCTATGATATGAGGTCACATGTAAATATTTTTTACTTGAGTTTCTTTGTTGATGTGATGAACAAAGCACTAAACACAGAAATGAATATAAGATTGGCCATGATCAGTGACCAATATATTTCAATAGGTTCATCTAGGATCTCTTCTTAAAATGTAAATAATAACCACTAACACATTTTATAACAAGGATGTATTGGGAAGTTCATTCAGGGTTGGGGAAATCCATCTCAAGACTGTATTTTATTACAATTCTATCAATGTGGAAATAATTTCCACAGTCGCACATAGTGTCCTTACACCACGTTCAATTGTTATATCTATGGAATATCATGTCATCTTTAGAGGTTCTATGTTAAAATTACATAAAAACTATATATGGAGGTTTAGGATAGGAACTTGTGTCAGGAATGGGGCCAACCACCCCTCAGTAGGTTTGTAGTTGGAGTTCCACTGGATGTATTGTCTATGGCTATTGATGTCATACCCTACTGCATGAGTAGAAATTAAAAAAGGGAAAAACCTTAGGTATTTCTGTTCGATCCCAAGAAATAGGGACAAGTCATTTTCACATTATATAGAGTACTTTAGCTATTGTGGTCGTAGGCCCACCTGCCGTCAGAGGTATGGTTCTTGTATCATGTATCATATCTTGTGATTTGGTTGATAAAATAGAATCCCATTATTTTCTATCATATCATTATGAATATATTACGCACTTATATTTTTTAATATTGGGTGGTTCATTACCATCGACACAATACTAGGATTATGGTCAGAGAATATCAAACATTGAAGGGTGTGTTCCCTAGATATTTCTAGTTATCATTTTTTATGGAAACATTCATGATGGAAATGATAGGTTCAGTATTTATCCTTAGTATGGATTAATTAGTTCTGTAACAGTACCATATCAACTATTACAACAAGATTGTATTCTTTATATCTCTAGACTAATTATGTTATTCTCACTAAGGAGAGTGGGATCTTCAGGATTTTTGTGCAAGACCAATTAAGTATAGATTGGATTTTCTGATGAATCAAATATCTAGCCTTTCTATATATAAAATTGTAATGTTGTATAATTAATTTCCTCATGTGTTAGGACCATATTCAGGATATCTTTCCATATGATTTTTATTGTTTATATCCCAATAAAGAGATTGAGTTCACAATTGAGTTCTAAGTGGGAGAAGAGCCAATTTATTTTACTTCATAGATAGTGTTACCAGTAGAGATTTTGGTGTTGGATTTTTAGTTAGAATATCCATAATATAAAGTCATTGTATGGCCTAGAATATCTCTTTCAGGTTCTCTAGTTATATTCCCCATGAAGACTAATGGGTCATTTTTCTTATGTGTGGATTATCAGAGGTTGAACCATATGATGGAAAAGAATCAGAATATTATTCGATGTATTGATGAACATTTTCAAAACGTTATAGGTTCTAAGATATTATTAATGATTAATTTTCTATAAATTTATCATTAGTTAAGGGTGACGACATTATATGTACCTTGTAATTATTTTAAGAGAAGTTATGGATTTTATGATTTTATAGTGATGTCGTTTTCATTGACTGGTGCACTGAAAATATTCAGTGAATAACGAATAGGATCATGCATCCTTTCCTGGACTAGTGTTTTGTGGGTTTTTTCAACAATATATTAGTTTACTCTAATTCATCTGATTATCATTCTAAAAATTTTATCCTCATCTTGGGTACATTTAAAAATCATCATCATTATTCCAAAAAAATGAAATTCAGTTTCGGTATTAGTAAAGTGAACTTATTAGGCCATGTGATCTCAAAGGAAAGAGTGTCTATGGAAACATAGATATTAGTTTCCATGATATCTATAGATTAACTAAAGAGTATATTTTAGATTTAGTGATTTTGGAGTTTTGGAGGTTATTATAGGTGGTTTATCCTCGATTAATCTTGTTTAGAATCACAAATATTTGGCCTAACCAAGAAATGAGAAATGTTTTTTGGTCTGATACTTGTGATAAAACATTTTATATTTTGAGAGGAAGGGTGGCCTCATCACATATCCTGACATTACTTATTCTGGGTAAATCATATGTCATTTACTACGATGCATTTAGAGTTTGTCTCTAAGAAGTTATAAAATAGGTGGATCGAGTGGTTTGTTATGAAACAAGGCAGCGAAGACCACATGAGTGTAATGACTCTACTCACAATCAAGAGTAATAAGTTGTGGTACATTACCTATGATGTTTGAGGAACTATCTCGTGTGTCAGAGGTTTTTGGTATACATGGACTATAAGAATCTCAAGTGCATATTTTTTCAGTGATCCCTAAACCATTAACAGATATGGTTGTTTGAGTATCTTCAGTCTTTCAACATTTAATTGGATTATTAAACATAAAATGGAATCTTCATTGCAGATGTATTCCACAGAAAAATAATTATTGAGTCATTAAGGGATTCTTTTGATGATTGGTGAATATTTTACCTCTTTACAAACATAAACATTGATGTCTAAAAAACTTGGGGATGTGTAGATATGGCTTTAATATCTATTATACCCATACATTTGGAATGCATTAATAAATAAAAGTTTCCTGATATAGAGGGTTTACAACATATATAAAAATGAAATGGTGTGGAGAAACTATTAGGATGGTCTCTTGGTAGTGGAAATTATCTTCTGTTCCTTGATCATGATTGGCTTTATAATGAATTGTAAGGGGGGATAATGAGGGAATTTCAGGATTCTAAATCGATGGTGCATCCTAGTTCAACAATGATGTATCATAAACTATATAGATATTACTAGTGGTTATTAATATAGATGAAGATATGAAGATTCATGGTTGGATTCTTTGATTTTCATTTGGTGAAAGAAGGGAATCAGATCTTGGTAGGGATTTTGCATCATTTTCTCATTTTTAAGTGGATATTCATTGATGGAACAATCGATTTTGTGATAGGATTCCCCAGGAATACCCATATGAATGAAGTTGTGTAGTTTTTTGTGGATCAAAAGATTAAATTATCTCACTTCTTTCCTATTAGGGAAACCCTCATTGTTGGCAATCATTGTATTATTTTCATGCACATAGTGTTTTGGTTGTTACATTTTCCGCGGAGTATCTCTTTTGACATAGATCCTTGTTTGACATCACATTTATGGTGAGGTATTACGAAGTATCGCAGATCGTGGATTATTTTCTGAACAACCTATCATCTATAAAGACATCGTCAAATTGAATGTACAGTTCAGGTTAATTAGGATATGTTACAATCAGGTTTTGGGGATTTTGGTTGTTCATTGGTGAAACATATAGAATTTGTGGAGTTACTATATAATTATAGATTCCATTAATTGATATAATTGGAATTTTGAGACTTTGTAAGGGAGTTTTTTCATTATTCACTGTATTGGATAGAGGCTAGTGAGTAAACAAAAGTTAGGGTTTGTATCATGTAAAATAAATCTAGGATGATTAAGTTGATGAGATCATGTTTAGTGACTGTGTAGAGAAAGAATAAATTTTATGATGACCACCAGAGAAAAACTCTAGAATTTTTGTTTGGTCATCATGTTTCCTTTAGCAGTTTCTTAGTTTGGGAGAAACCCATATTAAGAAATATGGGAATCTAGCACCCAATTTTTTACACTATTTTAGATAGTGGAAAGGGTTAGTCTAGTTGAATACTTTTATCCCTTACACAATGATATACATATATACATAATTTATTCCATGTTTAACAGCTATGGAGATATCATTATGGCCCTTATCATATGACAACCATATCTAATTTTGATCATTATTTAAAAGATTCATTTTGAGATATTTAAATACTATTTGTGGGTATTAATGATAAATATCGTCAGGGTATGGCTATAAAGTTGATTTGAGTGTAGTAGTATCGTGGCAGAGTTTATGAGATAACCGAAGAGATGGAATCTGATATGAAAAAATATAATCCATACGTGTTCACTGAGTCCTCACAATGATTCTTAGAGCAGCTCTACGATAATATATCACATGGAGGGGATGTTTTAAGATCATTTTTTCCCATGTATGTCCCTATTTGTGTTTTTTGTTTGATCCTTGGTGAATGAGTCTTGTTTAGAGATGGATATCTTTTATTGGAAAAATTACTAAACATTCATTTATGTATGATTTTTTTTATTAATTTTGTCTAAGTATTAATTAGTTAAGTATTTAAGTTGTTCTTGGTGAGTTTAGAAGCACTAAAGGATGTTTGGGTTGTTAAAATGGTATATTGGATGAAAAACCATATGTGGAACATTTACACACCATGTAAAAGGATTACATGTTTTATAATTATTCAGTTGTTTTTGTAATATAAATATTATGCAATATGATTTTTGGGTAATTCCATTAAAAATATTTACACAACATGTAACAACATTACACACTATGTAATTCAAATACATGTAGTTTAAATCATGTTGTATGGATGAATTTTCATTTAATTCCACTGCATCTCCTATACAGTCAACGCAATAAAATATTCCAATAAATTTTTTTGTGCCATCATCCCATCGAAACATCTTGTCTCTATGATAGATCAATTTTAATACCTTCCCAAATGTACTTTTCATTCTCTCGGATTTCTTCCAACCATTATGGTGTAATCCATTTACCATGTGCATTGTTGGTTATTTACTTGATAATTTTTTATCTAGGTTCCTTTTTGAATTCATCAAAACCTTTTTCCATGTGGTAGTTTTTTGTTGTACGTATTGTTATTTTATCAGTAAATGTTATGAGATTTAAATCGTAATCCTATGGATTGATAATTTCCAATTTTAATAAATATTTTCAATATTCCTACATAGCGTGTTCAAAAATTTATTAAATAAATGAAGGAAATTAATCTTGGATTCCTTTGTATTTAATTGGATTCTAACCTGGATTATGGCGACCAATTTGGTTGGAAAACCAAAATTATAATAGAATTAAATAATAGATTAAAGTGTGACTAGTATTACATGAGGCCATAGGTGATTCCTGATATATAATTCCTATATTGTGGATTATTTCATACTATTATAACTATAAAAAAATAAAAATTTAAATTAGTAATTGATTGATAAATGGTAATTTTCAAAATTATCCATCGAGAAATATGATGTGATATTGTGATATCCATGATGTATTACAGTACTTCTATTCCTAAATAAATGATTATATATTTGGTTCATACCTGGAAATTGCACACTAATATGTTGTAATAATGATATTGAGAAGGGTAGGCCTTGTACCATATTGTAATTATTACAACGATCAAACTATGCCTAGTCCCATGTTATAATTCTTATAAGTCATTGACCTATAGATTTTATTGTTTATTTTCCTTTTACCTATTTGGAAGTGACTAAAGCATTTTTATATGATTATGGTTGGCATGGTCATAATAAATGATAAAAAATAATCTAACAGGGCAAAAAAGAAGGTTTCTTTACATTGTTTATATCATTGTGGAATTCATTGTTATAAGACATGCTTAATGATATTATGACATGGTGCCGATGTAGATAATGTTGGCTTGGTTGTGTAGTGGTGGATGGAATAGTTATAATACAAGTTTCAATATATGCTGAAATAGAGCTGAAGAAGTTTCATATTTTATATTATTAATTTTTTTATTAATTAATACATCTATTAATCAATTTATTTCAATAAAAATTATTATCAAAATAGTTAGTTTAGACATACTCATTTAAACCAAATATGTTATAATCACATCCTATTTGTGTGTCTATTTGGAACCTAAGGAAATTAAAATGATGTAGATTTATAAAAAAAAAGTATATTGTTGATGTTCATTTTCCTAATGGAAGGGTTGAATTTGGGATGTGGGACCAATCAAGGTTTCTGTACTGGGGATTTTTGAGTCTTTATTTGTGTCTTCAATAATTTTACATTTATTGTTTCTATCATGAAATTTAGTTTCATTGCAACACATCATTATGTTAATTTTTCATTATTTAATTTTTATTTAATTTGTCATTATTGTTAACTTCAACTATGTATATAATTTTATTTCATTAATTTATATAGATAATTATCACCTACTATGATAATTAATTCTAGGGGGAATAGTAACCCCACTATAAATTTCACACCCCCATTAATAGTCATCAGCCTCTATTATATGTGGATGCACTCTTGATGTTTCATAACAAACCCTTTTTTCCAATGTGAGTGATTTCTTCAACATGTGATGTAAAATCTAGCATATTGGTTGATGAAACAAGTGATGAAACCTTTATGGTGAGATATCATGAGTGGTGTATTATATTTTATAGAAATTATTCATATGATATCATCATAGTTATTACTTATCCTTTCCTCTTTAGGTTACATGATGTGTTGTTTAATATTTCTCTATATCTCAAAGTTTCACACACTTGTATCAAGATATATTCTTATAGGGTAAATATAATTTTTATTCATAGGTTCCACCAATTAAGATGAATTAGAGTTCAACATGATGTTGACCCCATGTCTGGGTATGAGTGGACGTACAAGTGAATAATCAAAAGTATATTAATTCATTTAATTTATTCTATTTTATAATAATGTGAATTGAAATTATATATTATGGTGTTTGTATATTTTATAATTATAAAATTGTATATGACAGAGTGTTATTTTTCAAAAAAATGACACGAGTTCAGGGTCAATTAATCAGTTATGGTTGGTTAAAGACAATTAAATATAATGTTTATCATATAAATTTTTTTAATTTCATTGTTTAGTGGTGAAAAATTAGTATAGGAATGACGCTTTTCATTTATCATGATTTTTATTTTTGATGGATGTATATTTTTAACTTATATATGGGTTTAAGTGAAATTTTAGAAAGTTATACATAACTTCATGGGGTCAATATTGATCCATGATAATATATGGGGGAACATTTCATGATTTTATTGGTTTTACCTCCTCTAATTTCTTCTCTCATATTCTAGATAGATAAATATAAAGAACTTATTAGTCATTGTTTGGAGATCGACGGTATGATCATTTGGCGATCATACTAGAATCGTAAAGACTATTATTTTTCAGGTAACACCTAAAATTTAAATCAAAATGTTCATGTAGTTATGGTACGTATATCTATAATCTAGAGCCCATGAACATTGGTGTCCTCAAGATATAATAATATGTACAATAGTGAATAACACCATGATTTTTCCCTTCCACCAAAGTACTTTTTTTATTTTGTTTTTAGACATAAATTGAATATGAATATCTCTTTTTCATGAATTTAATAACATTGAGTTGAATAATGTATTTTATGACATATTCAATGTTAAAAAATTGAAGCAATGAATATTTTAATAAAACTTATTCATTCCCAGTTCCTTCAAGGAATATGGTATATTAAGAGAAAGGGGTTGTTTTTTGTTAATAATATAATCTTGACGTTTATGTAACAAAATATTATCTCATTACATATGGACAAATATATACATTAAAGTAAATTCATTAGAAAATGGAGATACCAGTTTGGGAACCTTTACCATGATTTTTACCATATGAAATCAAGAGAATAAACTCCTTAGATTATTAGATTTTTATCTATCGAAATAGAAAAATCAGTAAGGTTTATTGGAACCAATAACCTCTTAAGACTCGTGTTAAAAAACTCTTAGGGACGATACGGATTAGGAAATATAGATATTGTTTTGAACTACACTTTACATAAGTCTCTTCCTATTGCTTTTTATGCTAGAAAATTAGAGTAAACCCATGGAAAAAGTATTTAGAGTAGACAAGAATTAGAGGATGAGTGGTTATTTATATGATATTAGGTGGAATATTTTTTAAAAAAATTCTAATATAGGACCTCTAATTTAGATTATCATAAAACGCATTTTCCTTCTTATAATGTTGATCTATAGTATTTGACATTTGGTTCCTAGTTTTTTATTTTTATCAATATAAGAACCATTCAACCTTAATTTTTTCTATTTTAGATAATGCATACATATCCATTCATATGTAATTTAATTTTAAATAATAAAATATTATTTAGGATTTAGAAACTTCATTATAGTTTTAGAAAAGTAATTTTATAAATTAAAAGTACATTTTTAAATTATAAAATTTATTTTTTGATGTAACCTGAAACTAACCATATCATAATTTGATGATTTATTAAAAATATTTCATTACTTATATTCTCAATACCTTTTATAATTAGTGTTTTACAAACAAAAAAAATACATAAAAAACTATTATTTATTCCACCGAATGTACATTTTACTGGTAAAACAAACCCTTTAATGAGTACATCTAGTTTATTCATTGATAAAAAGTAACAACTAAATTTTTTAATTCACAATCATTACTAATGTTTATTAATCCCTCTAAATATCACATAAAAATCATATGAGAGTATAAATATTAGTAATTAGAATATAATAATATAAAGGCCAATTAATTCATTAAATTAAATGAAAAACCCAAAGAAATTATTTCCTTCAGAAAAAAATTTAAATTGTATAAAAGTTAATTTCAAACATGAAAAAAACATAAATTCACAAAAATTTTCATTCATAGAATATAAAAATATAACAGAAATTGAATATTAATGATGGTATCATATGAAAAAAAATATCATTATAAATATATTTCTTCAAATTTAATCTTTTATAAATTACAATATTATAAAAAATTATTCATTAATGAACACATCGTATGAAAACATATAATAAACAAATTTTTATATAATATTATTGGATATCACAAACGATAAATGATGTCTAAGTAGAATATTAAATTTTTAATCATCCATTTATAGAAAACGATCACCTTCATGACATCATTACATAGACGATGATTCTAACTACATATGGATAAAGAATGACATTATAGATGACGCTTACTTCAATAAGATTATGCACTTTGAACTTAATAGATTATAAATATTCCCCAATTTATTAGTGGGATATATAATTTTAGTCCATTTTTCCTCATGTAAAATAGAAAATAATATTTAAATGATTAAAATACATATGATCATGAATTTTGAACCATAATAATAATTATTACTATTTTTCAGAGAAATGAAAATGAATTAAAAAATAGATTAAACATTTCTCTATTAATAAGAAATTATTAGATAATATTATACTATTAAAATAAATCAATGATAATAGATGGAAGATTCTTAAAAAATATATGGAAAAATTATAAGAGAAATAAACAAAAACATAAAAATAAATATTTGAAAAAAACTACCTTACCTTGTGTCATAACTAAACTCATATATTCTATACTTCTAGACAAATTAAATTTTATAAAATAATTCTTCTACTTAGTAAATTATCATTTTTTTATTTATAGTCACTGAATATCATAATTTACTCAATTATAGTACTATTTTTCTTTAATCTGTCATTTTTAGGCTGTTCAATATGATATTGAAAAATAAAATATGTATAATGGTAAAAAATATTAAAATTTTCATGATTATTTAATATCAAAAAGTAAATGGAATTCATTTGATCTGTAGGTACATATACTTAGATAGTCATAAACATAGTACTATTTTATAATATATCATTAATTTGGATATAAAAATTAGATATTAATGTCTTTTTATTAATAAATTAAAATATTAATGAATAATAATGTGTAATTTTTTAAATATTAGATTTAAGTGACTGAAAAATGATTTTACAACATAGAATGTTTCATTATAAATCCAAATAAATTTAACTATTGTGTACTAGATAAATAATTATATTAAACTTAATTAAATTATGTGAACATTATAAATCTATTTATAAAAGTGTTAAAAAAAGATATAGAAAAAAATTAAGGAAAATATGAAACATACATTGAAAAATCCAATCATAATGTAAGGATATACATTAAAATGAATCCTTAATATCTCTTTTTCATGACCGAAGACTAAGGTATGTGTCTAATAATTCTAGAAGGAATAGTTTGGTTAAAATATAAATAGTAAATCAAGATTGGGATGTCAAATTGTGTGAGATTCAATCCCTTTTACAGAAAAACATAATTGACTATTAAATACTATATATATATATCATAATGGTTATGTTTTTAATTATATAATGTTATATTGATCATTAGTAATAAACATGGATAAGTCTACCAGGATGGGTTTATTCCTCACTAATTTTCTTATTCTATAAGAATAATTATTAATTAGTATCTTGAAACCTAAATCAAATTTCTTCCAATTTTCTTGAAATAAAATAGAAATTTTATCTTTTATTCTTATCTATAAACTCATAATGTGTCCAAAAAATAACCAAATTTTTTAATTTTTTAAATCCAATTTATTTAAATTCCCCCATTATTATGTAATATATAATAAATTTTTACATGAAATGCATTATATATCTTGATATACATGGTTATAAACATTTAACGAAATATATTTTTGTATAAAACTCATCCATATAATTTTAAAAAAATATTTAAAACTAAAATTTCAGTAATCATTCTAAAATAATTATTTTGGTTCCATTTATTTATAATAATTTTTTTTACTAAAATTATTATTATTCTCATATAAATAGAATAAAATTATTAAGAATTTAGATGAATTTTTTGGAATTTGGAAATAAATATAAAAATTAATTTCAATGAAACAAATTAAATGCGTTAATAAAAGAACAGAAATTTGTATATGATTAATCACTGTATTAACATAACTATAAAGAAATATAATATGAAGATGATGTAATTGGTAGAAATGTAAGAATATAATTTATTTATTAATACTTTTATAATAATAAGTGAAGGTATAGGTAGCTTTATAAGAAGAAATATTAGTTTCCTTAATTCTTACATCAGAATAAACTATACAAAAACAGACCAGTATAAGAATAAGAAGGTACGTCATTAAATTGTGTGAGAATAATCTCATGATACGATATTATTCATAGGATTAAATCCAACCTACATTAAATTTATAATGAATGACTATACTAAGTCATATTATAATAAACTAATTCTCAAAAAGGATTCCCATTAAATTGATACATCCCACATAAATTTCAATACGTGGTCATATGAGATTAACCCAATTCCAAAACCATATTAATATAAATATGTGTTAGTGAGAGATTAACTCATCCTGAATGATTGTAGATTATCTTTTTTGATTTTATAAAAGACAGTTTATTGTTAACTTTTGCCTATATTTATGACTTCTTATATGTTTGGGAAATTATTTTGATTTCTAAGAGATAAGGAATCATGGTAATTAGATAGTGTCGTAGTGATGGGAGAGGATGATGAAAATGTAAAACTACTAAATCCCATGACTAAAAAATCACTAAAAATGATATATTGAACCAGTTATATATTATTCCTTAAGAAAAATTATGTTGTTTCTGGATTTTTAAAGAATATGCGATAGGAATAATAAATTTTGTTTACATTCATGATGTATTTTTTAATATGAGATAGTAAAAAAATATAGAAATACATTTGGTTCTATAGTTTTATACCAAAAAATCCCATAAACCTATTGGATAACAATTATTTCATAAACATATATAATGGATTTTTTCCTTTTAACAATAAAACCATATACTTTTTTATCATTAGATAAAAGTAATTCTCATATTACACAAATAAACATCAATATAAATAATTATAATTTAAATACATATTACCTAATAAAAATTAAATACTTTTTAATTAAAAAAATGCAAAAAAAATAAAAAAAAATTAAACCCAAATTTTATATTAATAATTGAAGATAATAATTATAAATGAATAATGAATTTTCAATTTGTCTTCTATCCAATAATAAAATTTCATATCTATTTTTAATACAATGGTATTCACATTCTCCCACATAAATAAATTATGAACACATATCTTTAATTTAATGGTTATATAAATTAATAAATATATAGTCATACATACCTTTTAATCTTATGTTCTATATGTACAACAAATCTATTGTCACTTATTAATGATAAATAGATATTTAGATCAAGTCCACATGTTCATATGGTGCATCATAAGGTTTTTATATTCTCTAAATTCATTTTTAGATAAAAATAAATAAAAAATTAATTAAAATATGTGTTGTATAATATATTTATATCTAATTATTAAATTTTAATATATATTTTTGATAAAATCTTTTAAATGTGTTTAATAAAACATCTGATATAATCTTGGAAGTGTGTTTTAAAAAAAGTATTCTCCAAAAGAATTTAAATATTCTTCTAATTTATAATATTAGATAGATATTTTCATCTTAAATATCACACCCCTTTACAGCTATATAAAAGACTATAATATCTTCAATTATTTGTGGAACTATGAATAGTTAATATAGTAAACCCTTTTAATTCTCTAACTGAGAATCATCAAAATTCCATTATTTTATAATGTGGAAAAAATGTTTAATTACCCATAAAAATATAATATACTATAACAACGATTTGATATGATGTATTATATTTTTAATGTAAGATAAATGTTAGAAAATTTATCAGGATCACTTTAACTATATTTTTCTATAATGATTATATTTAAATAACTCGGGCTGGATAATTAAGTTATTGTACAACCCTCATTTTCAGGTACATGACTCTTCATTTAATTATTTATTTTATTTTTATAATATCATTGTTTTATGTTTCATAAGGTTCAGATGATTTTTTCTATGGTTTGAGGGGATTTAGTTGGTTAACGTTTCATGCATGGCTAGTAGAAAGTGTTAAACACCACTTGGGAAACCATGAATCTAAAACAGTGGGCACTGCATAGGTGCATTGTGAGATGTTTAGTTTGGAAAAACCATTCCAGTTCAATAGAGATGAAATGTAAGATTGTGTATAATTAAATAACATGGTATTCACATTGTTTTTATAACCATGTGATCCAATTATATAAGGTTAGCTTGGAGGTAGTGGATAGTGCACAATTTGTGCAGAGTTATCCTTAATGGTGTTCCCAAACCATACTCCATGGAAAATTATTTTTAAAAATTATGGATCAAGTAAAATTTACTCCCTAATATACTGATCCTTCACTAAAAATGTCATATATCAAATTCATCTCCTTTCTAATGATATGGAGACCATTTCTTTTGATCCATGAGATATTATTAGGAAAATCTACATGCATTAGACGATCATTTTTTTTGACATGTTTTCATTTATATTTTATTCATGGGATTTCTTCTTCTTCGCTCTCCTAATATACTCATTGTTCCAATGCATCATATAGTGAATTATTTTTTTTCATCTTATGATATTTTTATTTATTCTCGAACTAAACAATCATCCCCCAATTTCATGTGAAGCCCCTATAATTTCATTCCATACTTTTATGTATTAGGGATGTCACCTATAAACTTGTAGCCCAATTTTCACATATTAGGACAATGAGGAGGGGCATGATGTAACAAATTGAATTATTTTGTTTTGTCCTAGAGATGATATGTCATATTTTAATTATAGAATTTCGGATGGTAGAAATGAATAGAATTTTAAGAGCATGAAATGTAGAGCATAAAAAGGTGTTATTAACCAATTTTATGAACTTAAATTTATAGTAAGATTAGGTACATGAGCTTTTGAGAAACAAGGAATTTCTACCTGATCATCATGGGTTCAACAAATGGGAATACCATGACATTACATGATAGTATGGCTTCCCACTAGGAGTAAATAATTCAATTTTAGTAATGAAATATATTTTGGTGATAAAATGTAAATTTATGGAAATTGTTGACAATGGTTTTATCTTCAAAATAATGGAAGAGTTTTCAAAATGGTTTGAAAACATATAATTTCTGAATTTTATAAGGCCCTGTTGTGATATATTTGATGTTTTAAAATTTTATATCCTATGACCTTAGTGTCTAAAATATGGGAGTAAAGGTATTTTATTATTATTAATGGAATGAGGTTGGCATTATAGAAACTGAATGATGTCAGATTCAAGAAATTTGGTTTCACCTAATCTATAAGTAAACTGACTTCAAGATATATAAATTTTTATGGATTTTTAGGCTAAAGATAGTGGGAACATAAGGGATGCACACATAAAAGTGGACCATTCAATTGAGTTCCAAAAACAAAATCCACTCGTATTTTAGATTGATTCAAAGCCCTAAAAGGAGTTTGGAAACATTAAATGAATTGAATCATTTATTTCATTAGAGCACTAGTGGATCTAAACGTGAAGTTGGAAGACTACATTTTGGATGAAAGTTAATGAAAATTTTGGTATTTATTAATTCTATCTAAATCATAACATTGTATGGGATGGGATAATTTTGAATTATTTTTCAATAAAAAATTATATGATCATTATTTCAAGATTGCATGAATGAAATGATTATTCTATTTAATGTAATAGAACACCAAATTGATAGACTATGTGGAAAAATGTGTGATATTATATTAATTTCCACCAGTAGAGGCTATAATTACATCCCTTATGGCATGAAGTTTCAATTTTCATTGAAGCTAGATATTCATTAAGAGATTTACACAAATTGTATATTGGATTATATATATATTGAAAATAGTAAAATTTCATTATAAAGATATATCTTAGGAAAGATGTGTGTATGAAGCATGTAGATACCTTTTTGAAATTGTGGTAACTTTGATTATAGGAATAAGTTAAAGAGAGATACGTATTTCTATTGTAGTGGAAGAACATAGAATCAGATGGATTAATTAGTGAATCTTCCTTCAAAACCAAATTGTATGCTGGGATATTCTTTTTATTTTTTCTTGAGCATATAAAGAAGGATTGTGTGGAATCACCTAGAGAGGTCTATAATTAAAATCAAATGATAAACATTCAGTTATATTATCCCAGTTATACAAATTTGGGTTCTTGGGATACAAATAATAATTCTCATATGTTGTATGCTATGACTAGGAGAGTTCAGTAGAATATATCTATTCAAAATAACATCTTGAAATCCTTAGAGGTTCTAGGATTACCATGAATCTACAACTAGTTCAATATTAACTTGGTAATAAGACCAAAGTGATGTGAATAATCAATTTTATAATGCTGAGAATAATATATAATATGATCAATAAGTACTATAAACGGTTCTAGGATAATAAAATTGAATTCAACACTTATGAAAGATTTTTTTGGCATAGGTTCATCCCATTAATTTATTCCTTCTCATGTTATTAACCTTCTGGGTTTTCAGGTTGAGATGATTCCTTCTTTATTGAAGCATCAAACACCTTTTAGACAAATATAATGTCAAGTATTTATTTAAAAATAATGTTCTATAACTATTAATAGTGATAAATTTAAATTTTATTTATCTATTCTTCTGATAGATGTCTATGGATTATTCCTAGGATTGTATTGGTTGAAAATGTTCAAATTTAAAATCGATTATTATACATTAATGTTTATTTTTATATAAGATGTTGTAATAGAGAATCTTCGTAGATGATTTTGGAATATAAAGGTATATAAATCATGTTTTTTCTATATTAGTTGGACAAATCTCATTCTAGTTGTTATATTGGACATTTTTATATGTGGATGAGATTGAGAATAATATTTTACAACCATTTTTTATCAAATTCATGATAATTTCCCAAATAAATTCTCAGTATTTCCACCCACATTAGAAGCAGATTATATGATCAATATCTTACTAGGGACCAATGATATCTAATCCCTATAATTTCTAATAGAACTGATGAAATTATGTGAATTTGAGGTATACATTGAATATTTTTAAAGAGAATGGTTCATTTGGATTAGTACATCCATCTGTGGGCTGCACTGATTTTTATTCTCAAGAATTGGGGTGAAACCCATATAGATTTTGTTGATTATCATAATTTTAACCAAGTAATAAAAATGAACCATTATCATCTTCCATCTATTGATGATAGTTTTTATATAATTAAGGGAGCCTAGTGGTTCTCTAATATTGAATTGTAATCAGAATATAAATAATTGTTCATATAGAAAGAGGATATTCAAAACATAGAATTTGAAATTAGATGTGGCCATTATGAGTATGTGGTTATGAATTTTTGTCATATGTACTGATCAGCTATATTTATTTCATTGAGGAATCATATATATATTAGAGTTATTTGGATTATATTATGGTGGTTTTTTTAAATGAAATATAGATGTATTTTTGAAAAAATGTAATGCATGAGAAATACATTTTGATAGTGTTGTGTATCTTGTGGGATAATCATATATATGAAAAAATTTCAATGTGCGATTTTAAAAAGTTGTAGGTACATTTCAATTACCATGTTATCTCTATAAAAGTTATTTATATAGTTATAGAAACGATGTAGGCTATGATATATGGGAAACTAATAGGAAATTTCTTGGATATAAGATGTTTATTTGGTCTAGTGGTTTATTACTAATGTTTTGTTTCTTAATATTCGTGAATAACATCACCAATGACATCTTTGACATGAAAAAATTTTCAAATCCAATGGAATAATGAATTATTATTGTGTATTCAATAGCATAATGATTAAGAAACATGAAAATTAGTCTTTATATTTATATAATTATTATAAGATAATGTTGTGTGTTGTGATGCTTTTGGTTCTAGTTTGCGATGTTTTCTCATGAAGAGAGATCGTATTAAGGCATATTGGTCATGGATATTATTTTTGGATTATATTATATTCCCAAAAATGATTTGGAATTAGTTATTCTGGTTCTTTCTTTGAAGGCTTAGTGGCAAGACCTCATTTGGTATAAATTAAATATCTTTACTAATCATAACACCTTGAATTTTTTTTCCTCAATGGTATTTGAATATGAGACCAATAAAATTGATGGAGTTTCTATACATATTTTTTTGAATTGATGTATACATATGGTGAAGGTAATTTGGGGAAATATGCATTAAAAATAAATTAATATATTCAGTTGTTGATAGAGGCTTTAGATCAAAGGAAGTTGACATCAATGATAGCTAATATGTACTTTGATTGTGAAAAACATACGTATATTTACAACATCAATTTCAGTTTTTTTAGTTAGTTGTTTTATTATAAGGATAAAATAGGCAATAACATATGATTCTAAACGTTTTTGTATGTTGTGAAAACTCAATGGTGTACATACCAGCGAGGGATGGAATATTACCATAATATCATTTTTGTGATTTATAAATCAGATGGTCATACATATTAATTTTTTAGAAAAAAATCATTCATATATACCACCATTATAGATGTACAGTTTTTATTGGAATAAAAATCTATCATAATGAACTAAATGAACAATTTTGGAGGGTTGGTGTTAAGAAAAAAGTGGCTGAGTTTGTTTTTAGATTCCTCACTTATCAGTATGTTAATGAAATATCACCAATGACTCATGGGTATAATATAGTCTTTATCAATTATCCATTGGAAATGGGAGATGATAGATACGGATTTGTATTATAGTTTTACATTGAATGGTTCTGAAACATGATTTCGTATGGGTGATATTGAATCTTCTCACATAGTTGGCTCAATCAAAAAATTAGGAATTTAATACGGTGGATAAATTGTCAAAAATATATATCAAAGAGGTGGTATAGAAGCATCCCATGCTATTTTTGATAGTATTAGACCATGATACGTGGTTTGAATATCGTTTTTGGATATCCTTATTTCAAAACGCATATCATCCTAAAATAGTTGGACAACCAGAAATGATGATAAAAATGTTAGAGGACATTCTTAGGGTCTGTGTAGTAGATTTTGGTGGATCATGGGAGGAATACGTAACATTATTAGAGTTCTTGTATAACAAAAGATATCACACCTCGTTACATATGTCTCATTATGAAGCATTGAATTGCAGACCTTTCATTCTACACTTTGTTAGATAGAAACAGGTGAGACTATACTTGATAGACCAAGCCTTATTCAAGAGTAATCTAAGAAGATTTACTAGATCATGAAAATAATAGAGATGGGACATATTTCTCATAATTCAAATTTAGATCATCATCTATGAGATTTTTTTAGGTAAGTGATCATGAGTTCTTGAGAATCTCTCCAAGGATTGGGAATCATCTTTTTCGAAGAAGGACATGTTATCTCATTGTTAGATACACCCTTTTGAGATACTTTAATGGGTTAGTGACATGGAATATCATCTTTCTTCTCTACCAAGGCTCATTTAAGCATATAATTTTTTTTATGTATCTCAATTGATGATCTTTCAAACTAGTCATGACTATATGATTTTATAGTATCACGTTGACCAAGAGCCTGATGCTATGTTGGTAAAAGTAACAGTACAAATTGTTCATAAGAAAGATAAAATCACGCATGGTAAAATCATTTATTATCTGAAGGTTTTATTGAAACATCCCCAGATTTATGAAAACATTTAGGAGCAAGAAAAGGAAATTGTGGATCTATGGATTAGACTCTATCAAAAAATCTTTTTTTCTAGATTCTAGGAATGAGACCAATGGTAATAAGAATAATTCAATATAGGTTCCAGGTACCTGACCATTTACTTATTTATATTAAGTATATAGAGTAATTGGTTTATCTTTTGGAAGGTTCATATAAAATTTTTTCAAGTTAGGGGTTTTTCTAGAGGTTAAGGGATTGTGCTTAGTTAATTGAAAATGTGAAACACCTCTAAGAAAGATGTGAAATAAAAAAAATGTGCACTATTTTGGCGCATGGTTAGGCATACGGTTTGGCCTTACCATGTAGATTCCCATGAGAAATCATAAATGATTGGATATAGAGGAACGAGAGTGTCATCAAACGGTTTCCATAATCTCGTGATCTAATCATTTGATGTGTTTTTGGAGGATATGGGTAGGGCATGATTTGAATTTTAATTTCCTAATAATGCACCATAAAAATGAATATCCAAAAATTATGGATATAGTCTAATTTACTCCCTCAGCCTCTCACATTCCACTAAATATGTATTATTTGGAATTCCACTCACTACTATGGCTTTGGAGTAAATTTCTATCTATTTTTGGAACATTACTATGATAATCTATTTGTGTTTGGGAACCATATTTATTGGTATGTTCTCAATATTCATCATTTTCCTTATTTTTCATCTTATTCCCTCTCTTAGAATCATGGACATAGTCCACTGAGGATAATTGCGAACTATTTTAATGCAATTATGATGGGATATGATTTTTTGTGATTTAATGAGTTAAATTTAAGGACGTTTTTATGTGTTTGGGGACTTGTTTTTTTAGCATTCTATCATTATTAATTTTGGAAAATGTTTGAGAGGTAGGTATCATCACTCTCAAATAATCGTGATTAGAATAAGAATGGTTGGTTTAAAAGTGATTATGTTTCATTAATTTAATTTTGAAATTGATGTGTTATTCTTGATGGAAAACAACTTTAATTATGAAATTTTTAAATTGTGAGAACTGGGTTGTTTTTTTGGATTTTTTAATCCTTCATTATTTTAAATTTATGATTTTGAAATTATGGTATTATTTAAATACATGCAAAAATTATAATGATTTTTATACAATATATGAAAATTATAATTGAAATTTCTTGGAATTATTTTTCTCATACATTGTTGTCCTGTATTAATTTTCATTCATGTGACCTTGTTGAATGGGTGTGTTTCATTAGGGAACTCCATAGTTGTTATATTGTGATGAATTGGTAGGCTGGTGAGAGACTTTTCATTAGTATGGTACTATCACCTTGGAATTCAGGTGTGGATGTGTGGAATTGCATATGTAAAAATGAAATGTGTAATGTTTTAAAGGCTTCATTGGTTATTTTGTTTTGGAGAATTTTTTTTTTGGAAAATTGTTTTCATTTTGATATAAACTATATAAATTTTTTTAAACTCTTTCATAAAAATGTGATAAAATGTTCTATCCTAGTTGAATGAGTTTTGATTTCATATTGGGGAAGCCTTTTAAGTTTTTTACTCACCACCTTCTTATAAACAATAGTGCATTTCAAGATATTATCTATTGAGGAACGGGTAAGGATAAGTCATTGTGATTCATTATAGATTTTTCATGATTCAATGGGATATGATTGTTGAGATGGATCATGCAGTTTGTATAGATTTTTTGAGATTATGTATTTGGTGTCTTTTAGTTTTAATGATTTTGGTTACCATGTTTTACTCTTAATTTGTTCTTGGTTCTATTATACTTTGTGTTTAATTTCATTGTACTAATTATTTGACATCTCAGACACAAATTCCACTTAACGGGTTCCCCCATCCCAGTGGGACACATGGCCTCAAGCATATCTCCCCAAACACTAGGGGCTGCAGACTAGCAGCATGGTCCTAGTATGTGTTATTGGGGAGACTATGCACTTATTAGCGTAGTATAGTACTATACAACGAATATAAATGAATATTGAATAGCGGAAGCAATATAATTAAACAGCAGAAGAAAAATGATGCAATAGATAAACAATAATAACAATAACTATATCAACTAAAACGTTGATGATATAAAGACATGTCACTAGAAAATTGGAAAACATGGTTACACGACAAAATAGATAACATATTACACAAAGTAAAAGAGAAACAAGGGCTACTCTAAGCATCACAGGATCCAACTCAGTCATATACCATCAAGCTCCATCCTATTAGTAAGCAATAAAGTGTTTGAAGCTATATGCTTCACTTTGTCAAAATCTTCACTGATGTAATCTACTAATATTTCCAAACTCCATTCGCTGAGGGTGTGAGATAAATCTTAGTGGGCCACCACCAATGGTTTCTAAAACCTCCATTTAGAGACCCAAAGCATGACGTACATGGACATTACATTACTTTTTCGGAATACGTAGTACATAAAAGAAACAAACACACAATGACCATTATAGTTTACTGTCTTTTGAAACATAGTACATAATATTCTAATCTTGGTGAAATATCTTCAACATCTCCCATAAAGATCTTCCCCTTTTGTTTTATTACCTAAAACCATTCTCTATATCCTAGGGAAAAGAAAACATATAAAGGGTGAGCTCAAATGCTTAGTAAGGGTAATCATGGAGAAAATAAAACAAACCATATACATTTGAACTTCAAAACATGAGTATAAAGTTCACTCATCAAAATCCTGAGTTGTGAAATAAATCATGGCAGTACATAAGGCATAGAACATAAAGTAACATTAATCATGATAAAATAGTATGGTAATAAAACATTTAATTGTGTAAATCCATTAAGCACGTGATTTGATTTCCATAGTAGCCAAGGCATTGATGCCAAGACCATCTTAGTGGACAAAGTCCCTTTTTGAATCGAGTCCACTCCTCATTCCAGTCCTGTATCACTGAACCAAATTAACTTATCATTCCTTCAATTTCTATCACATGAGATATAAATCTTTACCCAATCCATTGGAGGGAGATATAGGTCCCACCAATCTCATAATGAAATCATTCTTTCGTGTGCCACAAAATAAACATACATCATTCATTATAACCCAACGAAAAAATGGGTTTCATAAACATCATTCCATCAAAACATAGTCCCTTTATATCAAATGGATATAATTTCATCATAAGAAAAGTGAAATCATTTATATCATAGAGACATTAAACTTGAAACATGAAAAAATGAAATAATGTCAACTTAAATGAAAAATGATTTTGATAAAATACTTGAAAAGGAATCTTGGGGAAAATATCCTTTCTTCAAAATAATTTTCTTTTCACAAAATGCCATGAAATTTTTGAATAAAAGTATTTTTTTGAAAATATTCATGAAATATTGTAGAGTGTGTTTCTTTAAAATAAGGAGTTATGAAAACGTAAAACTCTCTTCTTGCCGTATAAGTTTAAAAAAACATTCTCGTCGTACTTTTGTTGGAAAAGTAAAAAAGATCCCCTTATGGTAAACAAAAATAAGATTCCTTCCATAACACAAAGTAAAAGTCAAAGAGGGGTTAATATGACATTAAACATACATGTAAGAATATTAAAAACTTTATGAAAAACATTTTATGGACATGGATGAAAAATATAACCCCAGTAAATACTTACGAATAAATAATCTTGGATAAAAATGAGATTGTAAAGGTTATCCCTTACCTTATGTCCAATTTCTTCGGAATGTGTCCGAGAGTCCTATATAGGGGGTTTAAACATATTATTAACTTTTAATAGAACAATAATAATATTTATTATATCATATATGATTCCCTTACAACTTTATATTATCCGTTCATTTGTCAATTCCATGTTAAAGCAGCATTTTGGGTAAAATCGTTTCATTTATCGTCTGTGTTTTGACTTGTAATATTTAATATGATTAATTAGATCATGATAACATAATTCCAGATTATAAAATATGATATATATATATAATATATATTCATAATATACATATATATAATAGGTTGATAAATGGAATGAAATACATCGTTCATAGAGACTATAGGTCGTACGTACGCTGGAACACTGTTTTTCATTTCCTTATTGAATTGAATGGAATTAAGTATATGAAATACGTATATATATATTCACAAATCCAGTAGAATTATTATGTCATGTATTTCATTATTACTTATTATATATACTTTATAATCATTCTTGAATTGTTAACATGGAAAATGAATCTCATCGCATCATGGAGACGGTAAATTGAACGTACACACAAGCGATTATATCGTTACCATATTTATTGAATAGAATTGGAGTGGATGATATAATATCATAGAATCAGTATAATGTTATAATAATAATATATATTTATTCTCTATTCCATTATACCCATCCATGTAAGGTGCTGGTGGAAAAACTGATTACACCACGACGTGGAGACGGTATTTCGTACGTACGCATGTGCGGTGATTTTGTTTTCCGAAGGATAGATAGAAGGTGAAATAGGGTTGTTTCATATTTATAATAACATATCAGTATATATTTATTTCTTATGTTATTACATTATAATGAAAAAAACTAAAGAAGATTATGTAGAAGAAGAAATAAACTTGAATGAGTCGGTAGAAGACATTACCTCTTCCTCGACGTACCTCCTTTAAACTCCATCTTAGGGCACTAGAGTTGGTCTTTTGAGAAGATCAGAACCTCTATGATATAACTATAGTGGTTGATAAGAATAATTTTCTGGGTTTGGCCGAGCTTCAAGGCTCAAAATGGTGTGAAGAGAAGAGGGAATCAGTGCCCTTTTTAAAAGGTAGGAGAGGGGAACCTTTGGAAAAACATAAAATATTATTTAAAATAAGGCCATATTCGATTTATAATAGTTAAAAATTTATTTATTTCAAAGATAATGTGGGGATGGGTCTAACTCCTCTCAACCAATAGGTTTTAGGCATGTTTAGGATACTATTTTAACATTATCATTTTGATTTAACTCTAAGTAAAATAATTTAATTTTTTCCATGTCTTCTTTTTTTCATACAATATATGGTTAATAAATTTACTATAATAGGCCAAAATAACCCCATGTGGTTCTTTATTTATATATATATCCTTATATAAGTCATTTGGCCGAACCTTATATTTTTAGGAATAGAATAACAATTAGTAATATAATATTTGTTTAAAATCTATTTTATGTCAATTTTGACAATATTTGGTAATGGATTTTTGTGAAAATCATAACAACATTATTAGTTCTAAAACAGTTAATTTAATCAATACTAACATTTCATATTATCCTATATAATTATTGAAATTCATAAAAATTACCAAATTTCACTTATTTGGGTATCTGTAACATCAATTATGTTAATATTTCATTAATAATTTTATTACGGAATCATCATTATGTATAAATAAATTAAATTATTTAATGTATAAAAATAATAAATAAAATCCCATTATTTAGGTAATTGTTCTATCTTTCTAATGAATATTTATATTTGAATATATATTATGTATAACCCTACATTAAAAATGTTTTTAGTTAATGGACATTGATTTTAACTATTTAAACACTTCTTTAAATAAAATAATAATAAGTGTCCTAATCTAATCCATGTGGACCTAAAGGGTTATATTTTATTACTAAGGTTTTTTTTTCTAATTACACTTATCAAATAGAATTAGAACTTTTGATAGGGTAATAATAATATCATTTTCCCCCTTAATTTCCCTATTTACTTTTATCCGTGGTAAATAAAATTAAAAAAAAAACTATTCACAAAAAGTTATTGTTATCTTATTGAACCACATTTTACTCCTTGATATTAACCGTGTCTCTTGGATTTTGGAAATTCCACTCACTGAAGAGGTAAAATTAAGTTTTATGTAGATATTCAAATTCTCCTACAAGGTGGGTAAAAGACGGTGAAAAGATCAATAAAATATTTATATATCTAAAATTATTATAAAATGACTCAAATGAATTACATTGAACATATATAGGTATTATGTATCAATTTTAACCTAAAATAAATTTAAATAAAATAAATTATTATTAAAATAAAAAGCCGGTTTTTAAATAGTAACCCCATGTTTTCACTATTCATAAAAAATTGAATGTTTTAAGAAAAATACCAAAAATTCACCTTAGTCTAATTTCGATATTCTGAATCCAAAAATGAAGTCCATTTTGAAGGATAAAATTTATAAAATTTCAAAAAGAGATATTACTATTCATTATATCTATTTCTTAATAATATTATAATAATATCTCATTTTTTGAAACTCGGTATTGCGTACTACACACACTATTGAGAAAGGACATGATTGTGTCTAATGAAAGCCATGTCAGGGATGCGTGTAGTGAATGCTCTGTTTGTGTTTCATATAACATAATCAAAAATTATTTCATTTATACATTAAACAAAATCTATAATTAATGTTGCGTAGAATAATTTCCACAAAACGAACATTAAATCGTGTGTAACACGAGCCAAGAATAGTATTTCATATACTGAAAGCTAATACGGTGTTGCGTATAGTGAAAGATTATCTTGGTGTAGCGTACAAAAAATGTCATCAATGAAAATAATTATTATAAATTCTCAGGGTGTTACATTCTACCCCATTAAAATGAATTTCCCCCTCGAAATTCGTCGCGGTTATAAATGGTTTACTACTTGAAAGTTTCTTTCATAGAAACCCACATCGTAAAAAGGAAAAATAAAATATCATTTTTAAAAGGAATGTTTGAATCCGAACAGTCACCCAAAGTAACTCAGCACTGGGTTTCCACATAGGACAACATGGGTGAAAATATAGATATGGAAGAGAAATATAACCATCAACTTCTGATGAAGAGTGGTAGAGGACATGGCTTTGAAAAAGTCAACAATCACAATGAAATAAATTTTTAATAATCTAAGGTAACATTTAATTCATCATATATAAGAGCACTAGGACATCATTTTTGGTTTTCGAAATCATTTTCCTAAAGTTGATGAAATTGGAATTAGAGGAAATACATTCTTGATTTTGGTACAATCTCAATGTTGGTCATTCCTTGGACAATTTCCACTTCATCTCTTAAATAAATGAAGTTTAATTTGTCATTTGTGAAGTGTTTGCAGGTCATGTGATAGAATTATGGGTTATTCCCTATGTCTCAAACAAAAGGTTAGAAAAAGTTATCAAAAATACATAAATCCATCTATACTGAGATTAATCATATATGGTTCATAAAATGGACTTATACTTCATATATCATACATATTAATATAATAAAACTAGTTACTACTAACCAGTGACTCTCTGTAGGCCAGTGGTAGGAAATAAAGGCCTATCGCACTTCGGTTATGAGTTCGATTCCCACAGCCTTGTCGGACGCGACGAGTTGTCACCCATCCTGCAGGTTGTCCTTATTCTAAAACTACATTACCATAACATTCCATAAATAATATCATAAAAAGTTCTATACTTAAACAATACTGACATATGTCCAACATTATCCATTCCAATCATTAAGCTTGTCCAAAATACCTCTATCTAAGCTCCTAGTATAAAGAAATCAATTACTAGAAATGTAATCTTCCGAGCATGTGAATACCATCATTTATCCCCCGTATATCATATGATATATCTTGTTGGTAAAATTACAAACATTTGAATACCTTAATCATGTATTAGATTGTAAATGAATACCCATTGACTCTTAGTGAAAACATGAATGCTGTAAAAATTTAACACTTTCCACATACCCAAATCCAAAAATTTCTATATACTCAAACCATGATATAACTTTTTCCTTATATCAGTAATGAGCTCATTTAATTTTTTTTCTTTCTCGATTAATTATGCGCATATCATCTTCTTTAGAAAAATATTTCAATCACTTTTCATGGTTACCGGTACCATATAATTATTGAAAACTAATACATATATATTCCAAAATTCCACGATGCAATAAATGAGATTCCATGATACTATTTTGAAATTCCATTACATAAACACTTAATCATTACACGACATCGTTGTAATACTCAACATCACAAATAGTGATCGCATGTGTCTTCCCTTTATCCTTTTCCTTAATAGGTTTCTCATGTTTATCATCGTTAACCCTTGGATTAGGGCATTGATTATCATAATGCACCCTTTCTATTCACTTTAAGCATTGAATTGTTGGTGGTGCATTCTATGTAGCCTTTTCTTTATTCACATCACTAGAAACAATTTTTCTATTACTTCAACACTCAACTACTCGATGACCTTCTTTTCCATACAAAAAACATTTTCTATTCCCTTTAAGATGATCTCCACCATGATTCTTTCCACACTTTGTGCATAAAAAAACATTCATCTTCTTTTCACCATTATTCTATGATTTATCCTTAAACTCCATCTTTCCTTTATTTTCAAAACCATGAGATGGATATGTAACACAAACTTCCAGTTCTTCCTTGAGAGAACAAAGCACAATTTATTCATCAATATGAATGTCTCTTATCGCTAATTCCCTTAAAAAACTTGGTTTTAAGACACTGAAGAACTGATCAACATTACATTCAGGTTGGATGATAATTCTAGATTTATACCCTACAAGCCTTGTAAAATTCTCTTCGTATGTACCAACAGATTCATTATCCTTTTTCTTAAGCTCATGGAACTCCTTCACCATCATTTTTCGAAGAATACATGGGATGAACATATTGAAAAACAATTTCTTTAACTCATTCCATTCCATGGATTCAATTTCATCATGGGGACTTGTAATTTTAACTAGAGTCAACCACTTGTCTTCTTCACCTTCTAAAAGGTAAACAACCAAAATTACATTTCATACTCTGAACAGCAAAGTATCGAAAACATATTTTCAATGGTACTAATCCATTTTTCAGCAACAAGTGGATGAGAAGACCCACTTAAAGAAGGTGTATGTTGCCTCATGAAAGACTCAACAGAACATTGTTCCTTTCTCTTTTTTATTTGGAAGTCCAGAATGATCCATAGCTTGTGTAAGTATTGCAATAATATTTATCACTCCATATCCCATAATATTGGTTTGTTCAGGAGGACAATCATTGCATTTTTCATTACATTGATCAACACGGTTCCTTCGGGGTCCAACAATCTTCTGAAACCCAAAATGAATAGGGTGAGGAAAGATCATGATAGGGAAAACAACATAATAAAGGGGGATTACCTTCAATATATAACATCTTATGTTTAATTCTAATATCCTTACCATAATTCTATTACTATTACCTATACGTATACTTAACTTTAGAGACATCCTTAGATATACCTTATAAATATCTCAAGGGAACTCACTAAAGTTTTCGCATCCTAGTTTCCAAAGTTTATCTAAACCATTACTCTGATACAAAATGTAGATACCCAAAGTTTGATATACATGGACATTACATTACTTTTGCAGAATACTTAGTACATAACACAAACAAACACACAAGTAATGTAATAATTTAGTGTCATTGGAAACTCAGAACATAATCATCTAATCGTGGTGAAAGATCTTCAACATATCCCATAATAATCTTCCTCATTTGTTTTCATACCTAAAACCTTAATTAATATCATGGGGAAAAGAAAACATATAAGGGGTGAGCATAAATTCTCAGTAAGGGTAATCATGGAGAAAATAAAACAAACCATATACAGTTGAACTTCAAAACATGAATATAAAGTTTACACATCTAAATGTTGAGTTAGAAAGTAAATTCTGGCAGTACGTAAGGCATAGGACAAAAAGGAATATTAATAATGATAAAATATAATGGGAATAAAACATTTAATTATGGAAAACCATTCATCACATGATAAGATTTCTATAGTATCCAAATCATTGCTTCCAAGACCATCTTAGTGGACAAAGACCTTTTTTGAATCGAGTTCACTCCTCGTTCCTGTCCTGTATCACTGAACCAGATTAACATACCATTCCAGGGATGTCTATATCATGAGATATAAATCTTTACCCAATGCATTGGAGAGAGATATAGGTCCCACCCATCTCATAATTAAATAATTCTCTCATTTTCCACAAAATAAACATACATCATTTATAATAACCCAACGAATAAAATGGGTTTCATAAACATCATTCCCGCATAACATAATACATATAAAACTAATGGATATAATTTAATCATATGAAAAATGAAATAATTTAAATCATAGAGGCATTATACTTGAAACATACACATATTAAATAATGTCATCTTAAATGGATAATGGTTTTGATAAAACACTTAAAAAGAATTATTGTGGAAAATATCCTTTCTTCTTCAAAATCTTTTTCTTTTCACAAAACGCCATGCAATTTTCAAAGAAAATGATTTTTTTTAAAATAGTCATGCAATATTGTAGATTATTCTCCTATAAAATAAGGAGTTATGAAACCGTAAAAATCGGTTCATGCCGTATATGTTTAAAAAAATATTCTCCTCGTACTTTTTTCGGAAAAGTAAAAAAGTACCCTATATGGTAAAAAAAGAATTATTCCTTCCATAACACAATGTAAAAGTCAAATAGGGGTAAATATGACATTAAAATTACATGTATGAATATTAAAAACTTTATGAAAAACATTTTATGGACATGGATGAAAAATATAACCCCAGTAAATACATACGAATAAACAATCTTAAGTAAAAATGAGATTGGAATGCTTATACCTTAACTTATGTCAAATTTCATCTATATATGTCAGAGACTCAGGTATAGTGATTTTAAACCTATTATTAACTTTTAACAGAACCATAATAATATTTATGATATAATATATGATTCACTTACAACTTTATATTATCTGTTCATTTTTCAATTCAATGTTAAAGCAGTGTTTTAGGTAAAATCGTTTCATTTATCGTTCGTGTTTTGACTTGTAATTTTTAATATGATTACTTAGATCATGATTACATAATTCCAGAATATAAAAAATGATTTATATATAATATATATTGAGAATATAAATATATATAATAGATTGATAAAGGGAAAGAAATACACCATTTAAGGAGACGATAAGGCGTACGTACGCATGAACGATGTTTTTCATTTCCTTATTGAATTGAATGGAATTTAGTAGATGACATACATATATATATATAAATAAATCCAGTATCATTATTATTTCATATATTTCATGATTACTTATTATATATACATTATAATCATTCTTGAATTTTTAACGTGGAAAACGAATCTCATCGCGTCATGGAGACAGTAATCTGTACGTCCGAACGAGCGATGATATCGTTCCCATATTTGTTGAATGGAATTGGAGTAGATGATATAATATCATATAATAAGTATAATTTTATAATAATCATATATAGTTATTATTTACACCATTATACCCATCCATGTAAAGTGGTGGTGGAAAAACTGATTACACCACGCTGTGGAGACGGTATTTCGTACGTATGCACTCGTAGTGATTTCATTTTCCTTAGGATGGATATAAGGTGAAATAGGGTCGTTTCATGTTTATAATAACATATCAGTATATAAGTAATAATTATTTTATTACTTTATAATTATACAAATAAATAAGATTAAGTATAAGAATAATGAAACTTGAAATAGTCGGTAGAAGAGATTACCTCTTCCTCGATGCACCTCATTTAAACTCATTCATAGGGCACTAGAGTTGGACTTTTGAGAACACAAAAACCACTAAGATATAACTAGATATGTTGAGAAGAGTAATTGGAAGGGTTTGGCCGATATTCAAGACTCAAAAGGGTGTCAAGAGAAGACGGAAGGGGTGCCCTTTTTATAAGGGAGGAGAGGGGAACCTTTGGAAAAACATAAAATATTATTTTATAATAAAGTCATATTCAGTTTATAATAGTTCCAAAATGAATTATTTAGAATATAATGTGTGGAGGGTTCTAAATCCTCTCATCCAATAGGTTTTGGACAAGTTTAGATTACTATTTTAACCTTATCATTTAGATTTAACGCTCAGTTAAATAATTTAACTATTACCGTGTCTTCTTGTTTTCTTACACTATATTTTTATAAACTTACTATAACAAGCCAAAAGATCCCCAAGTGGTTCATTATTAATATATATAACCTTATATAATTCATTTGGATGAACATTATATTTTTAGGAATAGAATAACAATTAATTTTATAATATTTCTTTTAAAAACTATATTATGTCAATTTTGACACTATTTTGTAATTGATGTTTGTGATAATCATAACAACATAATTAGTTCGGAAAAAGTTAATTTAATCAATACTAACATGTCATAGTAACCAATAAAATTAGTTTAATTCATAAAATGTCTCAAATTACATTTATTTTCTTATTTATGACATCAGTTATGTTAATATTTCATTAATAATTTAATTACTGCATTATCATTGTGTCAGAAAGAAATTAAATTATTTAATTTCTAAAAGTTATAAATAAAATTCCATTAGGTAGGAAATAGTTTTATATTTCTGATGAATATTTATAGTCGAATTTATCTTTTGTATAACCCAACATTAAAAATGATTCTAGTCATTAAACATTGATTTTAACTATTTTTACACCTCTTTAAATAAAATAATAATAAGTGTCCTAATATAATACATGTGGACCTAAAGGGTAAAATTTTATTACTGAGCTTCTTTTTCATCGAATTACAATTATCCAATAGAATTAGGACATGTTTTTGGGTAAAAATAATAGCAGTTTTACCCTTAATTACCCTATTTACTTTTAATAGTGGTAAATAAAAGTAAAAAAGTTACTATTCACAATAAATTATTTTTATCTTATTGATCTAAATTTTAATACTTATATTAACAGTGTCTCTCGGATTTTCGAAATTCCACTTACAGAATTGGTAAATTTATATTTTATTTGAATTTTCAAATTCTCCTAGGAGGTGGGTAAAAGACGGTGAAGAGTTCAATAAAATTTTTATATATCTAACATTTTTATAAAATTACTCAAATGAATTAAATTGAACATATATAGGTATTATGTATCAATTTTGACATAAAATAAAATTAAATAAAATAAATAATTCTTTAAACAAAAAGTCGGGTTTTAAATAGTAACCCAGTCTTTTCACTATTCCTAAAAATTTTAATGTTTTCAGAAAAATACCAAAAATTCACCATAGGATAATTTTTATATTCTGAATCAAAAATTGAAGTCCATTTTGAATGATAAAATTTATAAAATTTCAAAAAGTGGATATTACTATTCATAACGGCTATTTCATAATAATATTATAATAATATCTCATTTAGTGAAACTCGGCATTGCATAAAACACACACTATCGAGGAAGGTATTGATTGTGTGTAATGCAAGACATGTCAGGGCTGCGTGTAGTGAAGGATCCTTTTGGTGTTGCGTATAACAAAATCGAAACTTATTTCTTTTATACATTAAACTCAATCTATAATTAATGTTGCGTAAAATAATTTCAACAAAACGAACATGAAATTGTGTGTAACATAAGCCAAGAATAGTGTTTCCTATACTGAAAGATAATACGGTGTTCTGTATAGAGGAATATAATCTTGGTGTAGAATACAACAAAATTCATCACAGAAAATAATTCTCACAAAATCTCAGGGTGTTACATTCTACCCCCCTTAAAATGAATTTCGTCCTCGAAAGTTGTCACATTTATAAATGGATTACTACTTGAATGTTTGTTTCATATAAACCCACATCATAAAAAGGAATACTAAAACTTCATTTTAAAAAGGGATGTTAGAATCATAACAGTCACCCAAAGTAAATCAACACTGGATTTCCACATAGGACACCATGGGTGAAAATATGGATATGGAAGAGAAATATAACCATCAACTACTGATAAAGAGTGGTAGAAGACATGGAATTGAAAAATCCGACAATCACAAAGCCATAAATTTGTGATGATCTATGTTACAATCTAATTCATCAGATATAAGATCACAGGGACAACATTTTCGGTTTTCAAGATCATTTCCCTAAAGTTGAAGAAATTGGAATTAGAAGAAATACTTTCTTGATTTTGGTACAATGTCACCATTGGTCGTTCGTTGGAAAATTTCAACTTCATCTCTTAAATAAATGAAGTTGAATTTGTCATTTGTGAAGTGTTATCAGATCATGTGATATAATTATAGGTCATTCCATATGTCTCAAACAAAAGGTTAAAAAATGTAATCAAAAATATATAAGTCCATATATAGTGAGATTAATCATATATGGTTTCGAAAATGGACTTATACTTCATATATCATACTGCATAATATAATAAAACTAGTTTCTACCAACCAGGGACTTCCAGTAGGCTAGTGGTAGGGGATAAAGGCATCTCACACTTCCATTGTGGGTTTGATTCCCACAGCCTTGTCTGACGCGACGGGTTGTCGCCCGTCCTGCAGGTTGTCCTTTTTCTAAATCTACATTATTATAACATTCCATAAATAATATCGAAAAAATTTCTATCCTTAAACAATACTGACTTATGTCTAACATAATCCATTCCACGTTTTAGGCTTATCCTGAATACTTCTGTCGAAGCTCATAGTATAAAGAAAACAATTACAAGAAATGGCATCTGCTGAGCATGTGAATACCATCATTTATCCCCCATATATCATACGATATATCTTGTTGGTCAAATTCAAAACATATGAATACCTTAATCATGTATTCTCTTGAAAAATGAATACCCATTGACACTTAGTGAAAACATGAATGTTGTCAAAATTTAACACTTTCCACATACAAAAATACCATAATTTCTATATACTCAAACCATGATATAACTTTGTCCTTATATGAGTCATGATCTCATTTCATTTTATTAATTATCTATTCATTATGTGCATATCATCTTCTTTATAAAAATATTTCAATAACTTTTCATGGTTACTGATACCATATAATTATGAAAACCAATATATAGATATTCCAAAATTCCCAGATGCCACAAATGAGATTCAATGAAACTATTTTGAAAACTCATTACATAAACACTTAATCATTACACATCATCATTTTTATACTCAACATCACAAATAGTGATCACATGTGACGACCCTTTATCTATTGCCTTATAATATTTCTTATTTTGATCATAATTAACCCTTGGAGTAGGGCATTGATTAACATAATACCCCATTTCCTTTCACTTGAAGCATTGAAGTGTTGGTGGTGCGTTCTCTGTATCCTTTTCTTTATTCACATCATTAGCAACCCTTTTTACATTACTTCGACACTCATCTGCTTGATGACCTTATTTTCCATATATAAAATATTTTCTAGTCCCTTTATGACAATATCCACCAAGCTTATTTCCACACTTTCAGCATAAAATAACATTCATCTTCTTTTCACCATTATTCTGAGATTTCCTTTTGAACTCCATCTTTCATTTCTTTTTAAATCCATGAGATGGATATGTATCACCAACTTCCAGTTCTACATTGATAGCACAACGCACAATTTCTTCATAGCTACTGAAGACTCTTATCGTTAATGCCCTTCAAAGACTTGGTTTTAAGCCACTGAAAAATCGATCAACTTTACTTTCAGGTTGGATGATAAATCCAGATGCATACCTTGAAAGCCTTATAAAATTCACTTCGTATATACCAACAGATTCATCATCCTTTTTCTTAAGCTCATGGAACTCATTCTCCATCTTTTTTCGAAGAATACGAGGGAAGTTCTTATTGAGAACAAGTTCTTCAACTCGTTCCATTACATGGATTCAATTTCATCTTAGGGCCTTGTATTTTTTACTAGAGTCCACCACTGGTCTGCCTCACCATCTAACCGTTAAACAACCAAAATGAATTTTTCATGCTCTGAATAGTGAAGTGTCAAAAATATCATTTCAATGGTACTAATCCATTGTTCAGCAACAAGTGGATCAGAAGACCCACTGAAAGAAGGTGGACATTGCCTCATGAAAGACTCAATAGAATATTGTTCCTTTCTCTTCTCATTTGGAAGTCCAGAATGATTCATAGCTTGTGTAAGTATATCAATAATATTTTTCACTCCATATCCCACAACATTTGTTTGTTCAAGAGGACAATCACTGCATTTTCCATTACATTGATCAACAGGTTTCCTTCGGGTTCCAACCATCATCTAAAACCCAATAAGAATAGTGTGAGGAAAAAATCATGATAGGGAAAACAACATAATAAAGGGGGATTACCTTCAATATATAACAACTTATGTTTAAATTTAAGATCATTACCATAATTCTAGGACTATTACCTATACGTATACTTAACCTTAGGGACATCCTTAGACATACCTTCGAAATATCTCTATGGATCTCACTGAAGTTTTTACATCCTAGTTTTCAAAGGATAACAAATCATTTCCTCTAATACCAACTCTAGATACCCAAAGCATGACGTACATAGAAATTAAATTACTTTTCCGGAATATTTAGTACATAATAAAAACATACACACAAGGACCGTAATAGTTTAGTGTCTTTGAAAACTCGGAACATAATCTTCTAATCTGGGTGAAAGATCTTCAACATCTCCCATAAAGATCTTCCCCTTTGTTCATACATAAAAACTTTCTTTATATCCTGGGGAAAATAAAACATATAACGGGTGATCTCAAATTCTCATTAAGGGTAATCGTGGAGAAAATAAAACAAACCATATACATTTGAACTTAAAAACATGAACATAATGTTTAGACATCAAAATCTTGAGTTGTGAAATAAATCATGGAAGTACGTAAGGCATATGACATAAAGGAACATTAATCAAGATAAAATAGAATAGTAATATAACATTTAACTGTGGAAAACCATTAATCACGTGATATGATTTCTATAGTAGCCATGGAATTGCTACCAAGACAATCTTAGTTGACAAAGTCCCATTCTGAATCAAGTTCACTCCTCATTCCAGTCCCATACCAATGATCCAAATTAGCTTACCATTACAGTCATGTCTATCTCATGAGATATAAATCTTTACCCAATGAATTGGAGGGAGATATAGGTCCCACCCATCGCATACTTAAATCATTATTTTGTGTGCCACAAAATAAACCTACATCATTCATAATAACCAAACGAATAAAATGGGTTTCGTAAACATCATTCCATCATAAAATAATACATATAAAACAAATGGATATCATTTCATCAAAAAATAAGTGAAATCATGTAAATCATAGATACATTATACTTGAAACATACAAATATTAAATAATGTCATCTTAAATGGAAAATGGTTTTTAAAAAACCCTTGAAAATAATTCTTGAAGAAAATATCCTTTCTTATTCAAAATAATTTTCTTTTCAAAAAATTCCATGAAATATTAAAAGAAAATGTTTTTTTAAATATTAATGATATATTGTATAGTAAGATTATTTTAAATAAGGTGTTATGATTCTGTAAAAATCTGTTCATGCCGTATAAGTTTAAACAAAGAATTCTCGTCGTACTTTTTTCGGAAAAGTAAAAAAGTTCCCCATATGGTAAAAAAAGAAAGATTCCTTCCATAACAAAAAGTAAAAGTCAAAGAGGGGGTAAATATGACATTAACCATACATGGAAGAATATTAAACAATTTATGAAAAACATTTTATAGACATGGATGAAAAATATAACCCCAGTAAATACTTATTAATAAACAATCTCAGATAAAAATGTTATTGGAAAGGTTATCCCTTAACTTATGTCCAATTTCATTTGTATGTGTCTGAGACTCCTGTATAGTGGGTTTTAACATATTATTTGTAGAGACCCGAAGCCTGACGTACATGGACATTACATTACATTCACGGAATACTTAGTACAAAACAAAAACACACACACAAGGATCGTAATAGTTTAGTGTCTTTGGAAACTCGGAACGTAATCTTCTAATCGTGGTGAAAGATCTTCAATATCTCCCATAAAGATCTTCCTTTTTTTTACCTAAAACATTTCTTTATATCCTGGGGAAAAGAAAACCTAAAAGGGTGAGCTCAAATTCTCAGTAAGGGTAAATAAAAGAAAAATCAATCACATCATATTCATAAGAACATAACTTTTGGAAATCTTAACCTGCAAAAGAGAGCATAATTTCATGACATGGGATAAATCATAGTAGTGAAATGAAATACAAATAATCATAACATAAAACATGAAACTTTTTGGCATACACACATAATCATAGAGAATCATTTCTTGTTAGTCAAGACTCATTTCCAAGACTATCTTAGTGGACAAAGTCCCTTTCTGAATCGAGTAACCCTCGTTTCAGTCCTGTTTCACTGAACCGGTATAACCTACCATTTCAGCCATGTCTATCTCATGAGATATAAAATCTTTACCCAATGCATTGGAGGGAGATATAGGAACCACTCATCTTATAATGAATCCTTTCTTATGTGTGCCACATAATCATAAACCATACATCATAGCGTAACCCATGTAATAAAAATGGGATTCTTAAACAACATGACATCATAAAACAATTCATATAAGATAAAGGAATTCATAAAAATATTTCCATCACAACATAATCAAATCCATGTAATAATAGGGATAAAAACAGAACCCTTTATTATCTTAGATGGAAAATAATTTTGATAAAGCACTTGAACTCCATTCTTGAGGAAAATATCCTTTCTTCTTCAAAAAAAACATTTTTCCTTTAAAAACATGTCATACGACTTTAAAATAAAAGAAGTTGATTAAAAATAAACTTGAAAACTTGTAAAGGAATCTTCTTGGAAATAATTTTTTAAAAATCCATACATGCCGTATAAGTTAAAAAAAACATTCTTCGTACTTTTGTCTGAAAAGTCAAAAAGTACCTCGTACGAAAAACGACAAAAGATTCCTTTCATACATATTACTAAAAACTCAACGAAGGGTAAAAATGGATTTATGCAATTGTAGGTGGATGTAAATAATATTACATATTGATGAAACATGGATGTGGATGATAAAATACACCCTAGTAAATACTTACGAATAAACAATCTCGGATAAAAATGAGATTGTGATATTTCCCTTACCTTAGGTCTGATTTACTTCGTATGTGTCCGAACCTCCTGTATAATGATTTAAATAATGTCATTGACTTATTACAGAATCATATTCATTGTTATGATATCATATATGGTTCACTTATGACTTTATATTACCCGTTCTTTTGTAAATTCCATGTTAAAGAAGCGTTTTGGGTAAAATCGTTTCATTTATTGTAGATGTTTTGACTTGTTGTTCTTGACATTATTATTACTTATATCATGATTTACATACTTCCAGAATATAAAATATTATTTATATATCATATATATTCAGTATATATATATACATATAAGATAGATAAATGAAATGAAAAACACTGTTCATGGAGACGGTAGTCCGTACGTACGCATGAACGCTGTTTTCCTTTCCTTATTGTCTTGAATGGAAGTAATTAGATGACATAAATATATACATAAATCCAGTATCTTTAAAATGTCATATATTTAATTATTATTTCTTATATATACTTTTTAATCATTCTTAAATGGTTAACATGGAGAATAAATCTCATCGCGTCGTGGAGACGGTAGTCCGTACGTACGCACGAGCGATGATATCATTCCCATGGTCGGGGAATTGTGTTGAAGTGTATGTATACTATTTCAGTATCAATATAACTTTATAATAATAATATATAGTTACTCATTACACCATTATACCAATCCAATTAAGGTGGTGACGGAAAATATATTACAGCACGGCGTGGAGACGGTATTCCGTACGTACGCACGCGCGGTGATTTCATTTTTCCGTAGGATGGATAGAAGGTGAATTACAGTTGTTTCATATTTATAATAACATATAATTATATAATAAATACTGATGTTATTACTTTATCATGAAACAACTAATGAAGAAGAAGTTGAAGAAGATAGAAATTGAAAAGATCGGTAATGGATATTACCTCTTCTTTGAAACGCCTCTTTGAATCATCCACTTAGGGAAATAAGATTGGTCTTTGAAGAAGACCAGGACCTCTAGGATTATTATAGGGAAGTGGAGAAGGGATTTTGGCAGGGGTTGGCCGAGCTTGAGTGCTGAAATTGGTGTGAGGAGGAGGGGGAGGAGGTATCCTTTTATAAGGGAGGAGAGGGGCACCTTAGGAATATCTCAAAATATTATTTTATATTAAAGTCAAAATCGGTTTATAATGGTTCCAAAGGGTCTTCTTTCAGAGATAAAGTGGGTATGGGTCGAAATCCTATCTACCAATAGGATTTAGACAAGTTTAGGTTATTATTGTAACCTTATCAATTAGATTTAACTTTAAGTTAAATAATTTAACTTTTACTGTGTCTTTTTGTTTTCTTACACTATATCGTTAATACACATACTATAACATGCAAAACGAACCCCAAATTGTTTATTATTAATATATATCCTTATCTAAGTCATTTTGCCGAACCTTAGATTTTTTGGAATAAAATAACAATTAATAATTTAATATTTGATTTAAAAACTATTTTGTGTCAATTTTGACACTATTTGATATATGATTTTTGTGAAAGTCATAACAGAATTATATGTTCAAACCAAGTTTATTAAATCAACACTAATATATCATAGTAACCTAAAAAATTAGTGGAATTCATAAAAAGTCTCAAATTACTTTTATTTTGGTATTTATAACATCAATTATGTCAATATTTCATAAATAAGATAATTACTGCATCATCATTGTGTCATAAATAAATTAAATTATTTAATGTTTAAAAATTATAAATAAAATACCATTATGTAGGAAATCTTTTTAACTTTCTAATGAATATTTATAGTAGAATTTATCTTATGTATAACCCCATATTAAAAATGACTTACTTATTAAACTTTGATTTTAACTATTTTAACCCTTCTTTAAATAAATTAATAATAAATGTCCTAATCTAACCCATGTGGGCCTAAATGGTCATATTATATTCATAAGGTTGTTTTTGGTCGAATTAAACTTATCTAATAGAATTAGGACATGTTTTAGGGTAATAGTAATATCTTATTTACCCTTAGTTACCCTATTTACTATTAACCGCGGTAAAAAAAAGTAAAAAGTTACTATTCACCAAAAATTATTTTCATCTCATTGAACCACATTTTACTTACTGACATAAAACGTGTCTCTCAGATTTTTGAAATTCCATTCACAGAAGTGGTAAAAATAAGTTTTATGAAAAATTCAGTTTTTTAACTACCACTTAGTAGTTTCACTATTCATCAAAAATTGATGTTTTATCAGAACAATGCCAAAATTTCATGCTAAGCTATATTTCATATTCCGAATTCAAAAATGAAGTCTATTTTACCAAATTCATAACATAGAAGTTTCATTAATTAATTTTATAATTAAATCCTGCTGTTAAAACAAATAGCGTGTTTTTAAGAAACAATATCTATCAAAAGATTGACACTTGATTATGTCTGGTTTAAATGTGAAATTACAACCAATGACCAACATTGTATTAAATTGTAAAAATATATTCTAAATATACTTTAAAACCACTCAAATTAATAATTTATCACTATTAATTATTTCGATTAAAAAATATGTTTTTAATTATAATTTAGTAATATTCACTATTCATCAGAATATGAAAGTTATCCGAAAAGTACCAAAATTTCACCTTAGGCTAAATTTGATACTCCGAATCTAAAAATGAATTCCATTTTGAAAAATAAAATTTACAAAATTTCAAAAGGTGGTTATTACTATTCATAACGGCTAGTTTTAATAATATTTTAATAGCATATTGTTGTTTAGTGAAACTCGTTATTGCGTACTACACACGCTATCGAGGAATGTCGCGATTGCGTGTAATGCAAGGAAAATCAAGGATGTGTGTTGTGAAAGCTCCTTTTGGTGTAGCGTACAACACAAGACATTAATGAAATTAAAAAGAATATTTTTCATAAAATCTCGGGGTGTTACATTCTACCCCCCTTAAAATGAATTTCACCCTCGAAATTCGTCGGGGTTATAAATGGTTTACTATTCGAAAGTTTCTTTAATCGAAACTCGCATTGTAAAAAATGAATACCAAAACCAATCTTTAAAAACAAAAGTATGAAATGTAACAGTTACCCAAATAAACTAATCACTGGGTTTCCACATAGGTGAAAATATGGATATGGAAGAGAAATCTAACAATCATGTTCTGATGGAGAGTGGTAGAGAACATGGCTATGGAAAAGCCAACAATCACAAATCCATAAATTTGTGACGATCTAATGTACCATCTGATTAATCAGATATAAGAGCACTAGGAAAACATTTTTTGTTTTCAAGATCGTTTCCCTAAAGTTAAAGAATTTGAATTAGAATAAATACTTACTTTATGTTGGTACAACCTCACTGTTGTTTGTGGCTTTAACAATTTCCACTTCATATCTTAAATAAATGAAGTTGAATTTGTTATTCGTGAAGTGTTAGCAGATCATGTGATAGAATGATGGGTCATTCCATCTGTCTTAAACAAAAGGTTAGAAAAAGTTATTAAATATACATAAGTCATTATATAGTGAGATTAATCATATATGGTTCTTAAAATGGACTTATACTTTATATATCATACTGCTTAATATAATAAAACTAGTTTCTACTAAACAGGGACTTCCTGTAGGCCAGTGGTAGGCGATAAAGGCCAGTCGCACTTCGGTTGTGGGTTCGATTCCCATAGCCTTGTCCAAAGCGATGGGCGGTCGCCCGTCCTGCGGGTTGTCCTTTTTCTAAAACTACATTACTATAATATCAAAAAAAAGGTATATCCTTAAACAATACTAACTTATGGTTAACATAATCCATTCCAATCTTTAGGCTTATCTAAAATACTTCGGTCCAAGCTCATATTATAAAGAAAATGATTACATGAAATGTCACATAACAATCACGTGAATTACATCATTTATCCCCCATATATCATAAGATATATCTTGTTGGTAAAATTACAAACATGTGAATACCTTAATCATGTATTCTCTTGAAGAATGAATACTCATTGAACCTTAGTGAAAACATGAATGCAGTCAAAATTTAAATCTTTCCACATACCAAAATCCAAAAATTCTATATACTAAAACCATGATATAACCTTCTCCTTATATCAGTCATGTGCTCATGAATACTATCAAACATTTAATTTTCTCCTTATCCCTTTATTATGCGCATATCATCTACATTCCAAAAATATCTGAATAACCTTCCATGGATACTGGTACCATTATCCATACACTTTCAAAACTCAAGGAAAGGCAATAGTGTAACAATCCTTAGATGTCTCTTTATTCCATAGTACCATGAGATTACTTATACAACATTACACATGATAAACATGTAATCATTCCACTACATTCATAAACCATTGACCGAGCTTCAACAATTCTTTCATCTCACATATCATTTGTAGTCTCTTCATCATCATCAACATAAATACTACCCATACGACCATACTGATTCTCTTCATGATACTTTCCCTTAGGGCATTGGTTTGCATAATGCCCATACATTCCACATTTAAAACTTTTAACCATTGTTGATGTCGTAGCAATACCATTATCCTCATCCCTAGTGTTAACTAAACCTTTTCCTTTGCACTTACTGGCTTTGTGTCCTTCTTTTCCACACCCAAAGCATCTTCCAGTTCCATTGAAAAATTCTCCTTGATGCCTCTTCCCACATGATTTACATAGGGGAAATTGAACTTTCTTTCCTCTATGATCATCATGAAACTCCATCTTTCTTTTATTAGCCGAGTCAGGAAACTTACCAAATTTTACTTTATTGATCATATTATGAGATTGCTGATTCAGCATAATAATGATGTTTGGACTTCCAAATCCCATTTCATTTGGTTTCTCATCATTCCATTGTCCATCATATCCTCCATTATCGTGAATCATCTTGTTTCCAGCCATTTTCTAAAACCCAAAAAGAATAGTGTGAGAGGCAAAAATCATAATAAAGGGGGAGTAACTTCAATATCTAACATCTTTTGTTTAATCTAATATCGTTACCATAGTTCTAGGACTATATCCTATATGTATACTTATCCTGAGGGCCATCCCTAGACATACCTTAGAAATATCTCCAGGGATCTCACTAAAGTTCTCGCATCCTAGTTTCCAAAGGTTGACTAAACCTTTCCTCTGATACCAACTGTAGCGGTCTGGAATTACTTCCAGTGGACTATAGTTGATACCTATCAGGGCACTCCATGGGCGGCTACACCCCTTGGGCGGGACACACCACCATCCCCAGTGGCATCCATTTCCTCATGAAGCCCTTGGGCGGAGAGCCATGCTTCGTCCAACGCTCACATGTGAGAGTTCCCAAGGATCAGATACATTCCTACCTCCTTTGCCTTTGATACCAACTGTAGAGACCCGAAGCCTGACGTACATGGACATTACATTACTTTTGCGGAATACTTAGTACATAACAAAAACACACACACAAGGATCGTAATAGTTTAGTGTCTTTGGAAACTCGGAACGTAATCTTCTAATCGTAGTGAAAGATCTTCAATATCTCCCATAATGATCTTCCCTTTTTTTACCTAAAACATTTCTTTAAATCCTGGGGAAAAGAAAACATAAAATGGTGAGCTCAAATTCTCAGTAAGGGTAAATAAAAGAAAAATCAATGACATCATATTCATAAGAACATAACTTTTTGAAATCTTAACCTGCAAAAGAGAGCATAATTTCATGACATGGGATAAATCATAGTAGTGAAATGAAATCCAAATAATCATAACTTAAAACATGAAACTTTGTTACATACACACATAATCATAGAGAATCATTTCTTGTTAGTCAAGACTCATTACCAAGACTATCTTAGTGGGCAAAGTCCCTTTCTGAATCGAGTAACCCTCATTTCAGTCATGTTTCATTGAACCGGTATAACCTACCATTTCAGCCATGTCTATCTCATGAGATATAAAATCTTTACCCAATGCATTGGAGGGAGATATAGGTCCCACCCATCTTATAATGAATCCTTTCTTATGTGTTCCACATAATCATAAACCATACATCATAGCGTAACCCATGTAATAAAAATGGGATTCATAAACAACATGACATCATAAAACAATTCATATAAGATAAAGGAATTCATAAAAATATTTCCATCACAACATAATCAAATCCATGTAATAATAGGGATAAAAACAGAACCCTTTATTATCTTAGATGGAAGATAATTTTGATAAAACACTTGAACTCCATTCGTGAGGAAAATATCCTTTCTTCTTCAAAAAAACATTTTTCCTTTCATAACATGTCATACGACTTTAAAATAAAAGAAGTTGATTAAAAAAACATGAAAACTTGTAAAGGAATCTTCTTGGAAATAATGTTTTCAAAATCCATACTTGTCGTATCAGTTAAAAAAAACATTCTTCGTACTTTTGTCGGAAAAGTCAAAAAGTACCTCGTACGAAAAACGACAAAAGATTTCTTTCATACATATTACTAAAAACTCACCAAAGGGTTAAAATGGATTTAAACAATTGTAGGTGGATGGAAATAATATTACATATTGATGAAACATGGATGTGGATGATAAAATACACCCCAGTAAATACTTACGAATAAACAATCTCGGATAAAAATGAGATTGTGATATTTCCCTTACCTTCGGTCCGATTTGCTTCGTATGTGTCCGAACCTCCTGTATAATGATTTAAATAATTTCATTGACTTATTACAGAATCATATTCATTTTTATGATATCATATATGGTTCACTTATGACTTTATATTACCCATTCTTTTGTAAATTCCATGTTAAAGAAGCGTTTTGGGTAAAATCGTTTCATTTATTGTAGGTGTTTTGACTTGTTGTTCTTGAAATTATTATTACTTATATCATGATTTACTTACTTCCAGAATATAAAATATGATTTATATATCATATATATTCAGTATATATATATATATATATAAGATAGATAAATGAAATGAAAAACACCGTTCATGGAGACGGTAGTCCGTACGTACGCATGAACGCTGTTTTCCTTTCCTTATTGTCTTGAATGGAAGTAAGTAGATGACATACATATACATATATACATAAATCCAGTAGATTTATAATGTCATATATTTCATTATTATTTCTTATATATAATTTTTAATCATTCTTAAATGGTTAACATGGAGAATAAATCTCATCGCGTCGTGGAGACGGTAGTCTGTACGTACGCACGAGCGATGATATCGTTACCATGGTCGTGGAATTGTGTTGAAGTGTATGTATACTATTTCAGTATAAATATCACTTTATAATAATCATATATATTTACTCATTACACCATTATACCAATCCAATTAAGGTGGTGACGGAAAATATATTACACCACGGCGTGGAGACGGTATTCCGTACGTACGCACGCGCGGTGATTTCATTTTTCCATAGGATGGATAGAAGGTTAATTAGAGTTGTTTAATATTTATAATAACATATAAGTATATAAGAAATACTTATGTTATTACTTTATCATGAAACAACTAAAGAAGAAGAAGTTGAATAAGAAAGAAATTGAAAAGATCGGTAATGGATATTACCTCTTCTTTGAAACGCCTCTTTAAATCCTCCACTTAGGGAACTAAGATTGGTCTTTGAAGAAGACCCGGACCTCTAGGATTATTCTAGGGAAGTGGAGAAGGAATTTTGGCAGGGGTTGGCCGAGCTTGAGTGCTGAAATTGGTGTGATGAGGAGGGGGAGGAGGTATCCTTTTATAAGGGAGGAGAGGGGCACCTTAGGAATATCTCAAAATATTATTTTATATTAAAGTCAAAATCGGTTTATAATGGTTCCAAAGGGCCTTATATCGGATCTAAAGTGGGGATGGGTCTCAATCCTATCAACCAATAGGATTTAGACAAGTTTAGGTTATTATTTTAACCTTATCAATTAGATTTAACTTTAAGTTAAATAATTTAACTTGTACCGTGTCTTTTTGTTTTCTTACACTATATGGTTAATACTCATACTATAACATGCCAAAAGAACCCCAAATTTTTTATTATTAATATATATCCTTATCTAAGTCATTTGGCCGAACCTTAGATTTTTAGGAATAAAATAAAAATTAATAATATAATATTTGATTTAAAACCTATTTTGTGTCAATTTTGACACTATTTGATATATGATTTTTGTGAAAGTCATAAAAGAATTATATGTTCGAACCATGTTTATTAAATCAACACTAATATATCATAGTAACCTATAAAATTAGTGGAATTCATAAAAAGTCTAAAATTACATTTATTTTGGTGTTTATAACATCAATTATGTCAATATTTCATAAATAAGATAATTACTGCATCATCATTGTGTCATAAATAAATTAAATTATTTAATGTTTAAAAATTATAAATTAAATACCATTATGTAGGAAATCGTTTTATCTTTCTAATGAATATTTATAGTCTAATTTATCTTATGTATAACCCCATATTAAAAATGATTTACTTATTAAACTTTGATTTTAACTATTTTAACCCTTCTTTAAATAAATTAATAATAAATGTCCTAATCAAACCCAAGTGGGCCTAAATGGTCATATTATATTCATAAGGTTGTTTTTGGTCGAATTACACTTATCCAATAGAATTAGCACATGTGTTAGGGTAATAGTAATAACTTATTTACCCTCAGTTACCCTATTTACTATTAACCGCGGTAAAAAAAAGTAAAAAGTTACTATTCACCAAAAATTATTTTCATCTCATTGAACCACATTTTACTTACTGACATCAACCGTGTCTCTCGGATTTTTGAAATTCCATTCACAGAAGCGGTAAAAATAAGTTTTATGAAAAATTCAGTTTTTTAACTACCACTTAGTAGTTTCACTGTTCATCAAAAATTGATGTTTTTCAGAACAATGCCAAAATTTCATACTAAGATATATTTCATATTCCGAATTCAAAAATGAAGTCTATTTTACCAAATTCATAACATAGAAGTTTTAATTAATTAATTTTATAATTAAATCCCGCTGTTAAAACAAATAGCGTGTTTTTAAGAAACAATATCTATCAAAAGATTGACACTTGATTATGTCTGGTTTAAATGTGAAATTACAACCAATGACCAACATTGTATTAAATTGTAAAAATATATTCTAAATATACTTTAAAACCACTCAAATTATTAATTTATCACTATTAATTATTTCGATTAAAAAAGTTGTTTTTAATTATAATTTAGTAATTTTCATTATTCAACAGAATATGAAAGTTATCCGAAAAGTACCAAAATTTCACCTTAGGCTAAATTCGATACTCTGAATCTAAAAATGAATTCCATTTTGAAAAATAAAATTTACAAAATTTCAAAAGGTCGTTATTACTATTCATAACGGCTAGTTTTAATAATATTTTAATAGCATATTGTTGTTTAGTGAAACTCGTTATTCCGTACTACACACGCTATCGAGGAAGGTCGCGATTGCGTGTAATGAAAGGCAAATCAAGGATGCGTGTTGTGCAAGCTCCTTTTGGTGTAGCGTACAACACAAGACATTAATGAAATTAAAAAGAATATTTTTCATAAAATCTCGGGGTGTTACATTATTAACTTGTAACTGAACCATAATAATATTTGTGATATCATATATGATTCACTTAATACTTTATATTATCCGTTCATTTGTCAATTCAATGTTAATGTAGAATTTTGGGTAAAATCATTTCATTTATCGTCTGTGTTTTGACTTTTAATTTTTAATATGATTAAATAGATCATGATTACATAATTCCAGAATATAAAACATGATATATATATATATATATATTAATAGTATAAATATATATAATAGATTGATTAATGGAATGAAATACACCGTTCATGGATATGGTAGGTCGTATGTACGCATGCACAATATTTTTCGTTTCCTTATTGAATTGAATGTAATTAAGTAGATGAAATAAATATATATACACAAATTCAGTAGCATTATTATGTCATATATTTCATGATTACATAGTATATATACTTTATAATCATTCTTTAATTGTTAACATGGAAAACGAATCTCATCGCATCGCGGTGACGGTAATCCGTACGTACGCACAAGCGATGATATCGTTCCCATATTTATTATCTAGAATTGTAGTGGATGATATAATATCATAGAATAAATATAATTTTATAATAATCATATATAGTTATTCTTTACACCGTTATACCCATCCATGTAAGGTGGTTGTGGAAAAACCGATTACACCATGGCATGGAGACGGTATTCCGTATGTACGCACGCGCGGTGATTTTGTTTTCCGTAGGATGGATAGAATGTGAAATAGGGTTGTTTCATATTTATAATAAAATATATGAATATAATTAATACTTATGTTTTTACTTTATAATGAAACAACTAAATAATATGAAGTAGAATAAGAATGAAACTTGAAAGAGTCGGTAGAATAGATTACCTCTTCCTTGACGCACCTCCTTTAAACTCCTTCTTAGTTCACTAGAGTTGGTCTTTTTAGAATACCAGAACCTAAATGATATAACTAGAGAGGTTTAGAAGTGGTATTTTCAGGGGTTGGCTGAGCTTCAATGCTCAAAATGGTGTGAATAGAAGAGGGAAGGGGTGCCCTTTTTATAAGGGAGGAGAGAGGCACCTTTGAAAAAACATAAAATATTATTTTATAATAAAGTCATATTCGGTTTATGATAGTTCCTAATTGATTTATTTCGAAGATAATGTGGTTATGGGTCGAATACACTCAACCAATAGGTTTTAGATATGTTTGGGTTACTATTTTAACCTTATAGATTAGATTTAACTCTAAGTTAAATAATTTAACGTTTACAGTGTCTTCTTGTTTTCATAAACTATATGGTTAATAAACTTACTATAACAATTTAAACGAACCCCAAGTCGTTAATTATTAATATATATAACCTTATCTAAGTAATTTGGCCAAACATTGTAATTTTATGAATATAATAACAATTAATAATATAATATTTGTTTTAAAAAGTATTTTATGTCAATTTTGACGCTATTTGGTAATTGATTTTTGTGAAAATAATAACATCATTATTAGTTAGAAAAAAGTTAATTGGATCAATAATAACATTTCATATTAACCTATAAAATTAGTTTAATTCATAAAAAGTCTCAAATTACATTTTTTTTGGGTATATATAACATCAATTTTGTTAATATTTCATTAATAATTTAATTACTGCATCATTATTGTGTCTTAAATAAAATAAATTATTTAATCTCTAAAAATTATCAATAAAATTTAATTAGTTATAAATCATTGTATATTTCTAATGAATATTTATAGTCGAATTTATCTTATGTATAACCTTACATTAAAAATGTTTTTAGTTATTAAACTTTGATTTTAGCTATCTTAACACTTTCTTAAATAAAATAATAATAAGTGTCCTAGTCTATTCCAAGTGGACCTAAATGATAATATTTTATTCCTAAGGTTAATTTTGGTCGGATTAGACTTATCCAATTGAATTAGGACAGGTTTTAGGGTAATAATAATATCATTTTTACCCTTAAGTACCTTATTTACTATTAACTGTGTTAAATAAAAGTAAAAAGTTACTATTCACCAAAAATTATTTTTATCTTTTTAAACCACATTTTACTCCTTGATATTAACCATTTCTCTCGAATTTTTGAAATTCCACTCACAGAATCAATAAAATTATGTTTATGTAAAATTTGAAATTCTCCTAGGAGGTGGGTAAAAGTCGGTGAAAAGATCTATAAAATTTTTATATATCCAATATTATTATAAATTGACTCAAATAAATTACATTGAACATATATAGGTATTATGTATCAATTTTTACATAAAATAATTTTATATAAAATAAATAATTATTTAAATAAAAAGTTGGTTTTAAAATAGTAACCCAGTGTTTTCAATATTCATAAAAAATTGAATGTTTTTAGAAAAATACCAAAAATTCACCCTAGGCTAATTTCGATATTCTGTATCCAAAAATGAAGTCCATTTTTAATGATAAAATTTATAAAATTTCCAAAATTGGATATTACTATTCATAACGGCTAGTTCATAATAATATTATAATAATATATGGTTTAGTGAAACTCGGTTTTGCGTACTACACACACTATCGAGGAAGGTCATGAGTGTGTGTAATGCAAGCCATGTCAGGGCTGTTTGTATTGAAAGCTCCATTTGGTGTTTCATATAATATAATCAAAACTTATTTCATTTATACATTAAAAAAAATCTATTCTTAATGTTGCGTAGAATAATTTCCACAAAACGAACTTGAAAGTGTTTGTAACATGAGCCAAGAATAGTGTTGCCTATACTTCAAGATAATATGGTGTTGCATATAGCGCATGCTAATCATGGTGTAGCGTACAAAAAAAGTCATCAAAGAAAATAATTCTCATAAAATCTCGAGGAGTTACACTCCATCCCGTTTAATGGAATATTTCAGTATACAAGTATATGTATATAAAGTAAAGAAAATAGAATAATATAACTAAACACAATGTACCTTATTCAGGCCTCATCTAGGGTCTAAACATGTGACCACTTAGTTTATTAAGTAATTACAATTAAATTTTAAAAGGCCATGAGTGGCATAGCCAACACTAAAATCACATCATGATTGTATAGTTAGTGAAGGTCCTATGATGCTACAAGGAAGCCTGACAAAGATATGCAGTGAGGGAGTTCCAAGATAATAACCATGGTAATTTTTATCTCATATAATGCTAACTCGGTAGTATTTGAGTATATATATGGGTAGGAATGTAATATAAGTATCATAATCCATGGAATTCTACAATAAGGAACCTACTATTTACAAGGCAATTAATGAAGATAAAATGGTGCTAAGTTAGGAGAAGGACCTATGGGATATCATCATGCTACCTACTAGTCAATGCTGGATCAAAGGTGTGTATTTGAGGTATCCAATAATATTGTAAAAGACCATACAGTAGTATACCTGGCATCCGGGGAATAGACCAGAACCGGAGTCTTGGATGGTATCAACCTAAGGAAACTACATCCTTGAATCGAAATGTGGTTCCTGAGTCCCATGGTATTATCCTCTCAGAATCCAATTTGAGATCGAGTATTCCCATTCATACATTATATTTTAATCATGTAATCATTCATAAGTTTCATGCCTTGTCTTCCATTAGTGTAGATAATCCATTTAGCATTGCAACCATTTAATCGTGTGTTAATTTCCTATTATGGCTTATTCAATTATTGAGGATCAGTCTGATACCTTCCATCAAGATGTAAAGGTGTTCTACGAACATGTAACCTTTAATAAATCTCATTTGAAAATGACATGTTATATACTTAGTATTCTTGACCTTTCACATTTTTCATCATATAATCAATTTGAAGAACTTACCTTAGGCATGTCATGTTGTGAGCATATGTGATACATGAAATTTTGAAATTCATATTAACAACAAGCCATTTACTATAACAATACTCCCATTTAGGAATTTCATGAAAGGGAACACCCAAATGGTGGCTCAAATGTTCAAAAACACTAAATTCCCAGATATGTCATAACCTTTAAGATGGGGAATATTGAGTTGTGGGTGTAAACGCTAACAACAAAAAATATATTTTGAAATATAATTTCTATAATATTCTAACACTTATTATCTTGAGATGTGATTTTGAGAATCAGATTCTGCTGAAATCGGTGGTCCCCACACAAATTTTCCAAAATCAATGCACATTAGGGATGAGTTTTAGACCACCCACCTTAGGGTTGTAGGACACTCCTCCTATGGTATTAGCCCTTGATTTGCCTCAAATTGTTGTATATCTATGAAAATCTGAAAAATGACCATATGAAGATATCTATGTGGAGAGATAGAGATAATAATAATGGATAAAGAGGACTCAATTACTTATATTTTCACATTGAACATGACAAACAGAAGCTCGATCAGATGTCGGACAACGAAGATCTCTAGATCCCTAGATTTGGACTTCAAAAATCTCGAAAATGAATGAAAAGGGCTTAATAATTATTGTTCATGGATTAGGGATAAATAGGGGAGTAAATAAATAATTAAGGTAATTTGGGTTATTTTTCCCTGATTTTTATCCTCTACATAGTTTTTCAACAATGTTTCTCAAACCGTGCGCAAACTATGAGAGATGGTTCATCCCAAAATAACATACTCTTCATTGATTGATGAAACCATGAAAATTCCATGCATGAGTACCTGGGAAAAGAGGATTTAACATGGTTACTCTGCATGGCTATGAACAATCCATTCGAGGTGGCTCTTTCCAGAAAAACACAATCCACTTGGTTTTCCAAATCGTGTAGGATTCCTCCATTTTTTACTCTAAACTATGAGGCAAGCCTGTTATTCCCAAAAAGGAGGGTTCTAGGCTCATTACATTCATCTGACACCCCTGAGACCTTATGTAACCCCTTAGGATCCACATTATGTCCAAAATAACGATTTATACCTAAAATTAAAGGATCCATACCTGAATGAAAAAACATGTTCTTACAGTCCTTCCCCACTTAAAAGAACTCAACCTTGAGTTCTCCTTCCATGGGTAAAGAAACACTATGTCAGAAAAAATCTAAAAATTTGCAATGTACGTAGGCTTCCCTTTCCCAAGTCTCTTCCTATACTCAGTTGTGTTTCCATAGGACCCATTCGAGAGAGAATGACTTTCCTTGGTGATCCTTCATGCTTCGGTCAATAATGATTACTTGGTATTTGTGGAAGGAAAAATAAATATCTAACTCAACTTCCTAGAGATAAAATGTATGATATGGGTTGGAATGATATTGGGGAATCTGTGAGACATGAAAGACACTGTATATAGAATGGTACCTCTGAGGTAGTAATAATGGATATGCTAGCGGCCAGAATCTCTATTGGATCTCAAACTTCTCGACATAATGAGGTGACATATTTCCCTACTTTCATAACCTTATATACCATATCATGGGTGATACATGAAGAAAAACACAATCCCCAACCTTGAATTCTATAGGTCTTCAATGGTGATCTGTATAAGATTACTGTCTTGAATGAGTAGTAGTCATATGATTCTTGATCAGATGAACCTATTCTGAAGTATCCTAAACAATTCGGGGACCAATTTGGTTTGCCTTAGTTACCACTTTCTAGCTTTAGGGTGAAGGACATGTCCTACCATATAAGACATCAAAATGATCAATTTGAATCATTTCCTAAAAGAAATTTTTATATGAAAATATCACAATAGTGTTATTCTTCTCCCACAAAACGCCAAAATCAAGGACACATGCTCGGAGCATAGCATTGAGAACCTATATTAGTCGTTTTGATTTTCTATCGGTTTGTGGATGAAAAATATTTCTTAGAAGAACATGCGTCCCCATAGATTTCTACAATCCTTTCCAAAACTGTGAAGTGAAATGAGCATCCCTATTTGAAAATATGGTACATGGAACCCCATGTAGTCGTATGTACTCCCAGACATATAGTCATCCCACCTCATCAACTGAGAAATTCTATCAAATAAGATTCAAGTGGGTGGATTTCGTTAGTCAGTCAATGACTACCCAAATTGCATGGATACCCCACAGAGACCATGGTAAACTGACTATGAAATCTAAAGAAACATCTTCACATTTCCATTCTAGGACTAGAAGTGGTTTTAACAAGCCTATAGGTCTTTGGTTCTCCTCCTTCACCTCCTAATAGGTAGAACACCTTGTGACGAATCTTGCATTCTAGTGTTTCATTCCTTTCCACCAATACCAGTATCACATATCTAGATACATCTTCATGATGGCTGGGTGAACTTCCCCTTAAGAAGCTTTGGACTCCTTCATCAAATTCTATCTCATGTCTATAGGAACCCAGAAACATTCACATACACATAGGATATCGTCTCTGTCCATAGACCAATTAGGAGGTGGGTTATCTCATGATATACTCTCATGGAGAACCAACCCTTCAGGATTTGAAAACTATCAACTCATCACCTTCTCAATGAGGGAAGAGGTGACTATTATGGCTGAGAGTTAAGAATACTCATCACTTTCATAAAGCTCCGGATGAATTTCATAATATATGTCCATTAACTCTTATTCGTGGTTGTCTTCTTGTATGTCCTACATTTGAGTTTTCTAACTCAGTGCATCTAGAATGACATTTACCTTTCCAGACTTATAGGCATGTTGAAAATCAAAGGATTGTAGACATTCAACCCATCTCCACTATCTAAGGATCAACTCAAACTGAAAAAAGATATACTTGAGGATATTGTGATCTGTATACACCAAAAAGAGCTCACCCAATACATATTGTCTTCAATAACATAATTCATGGAAAACTACAACTAGATCAAGGTCAGATGTTAGTTAATATCTCACATGACGCCTAAACTTCCAAGATTCATACACAATGACATTGTCCTCCTACATCATAACTACTCCAAGTCCAATAACTAATGTATCATATATGATTTTATAACCATTAACATGTTCTAGATGAATCGGAATCGGTGATGAGACAAGCCTCCCTTTTAGTTCCTGAAAGGATTTATCGCATGCTTCTGAACACATTAATATAACACCCTTCTTTGTAAGTCCAGTGAGAGGTGATGAAAGATGTGATAAGTGCTGTATGAAATGCTTGTAATATCCAACAAGCCTTATGAAACTCCAAATATCAAACACATTTATAGTATTCTCCTAGAAAACTAAAACACTAACTATTTCGGGTTAATGTATACACCTGATCAGGAAACAATATGTCCTAAGAAGCGGATCTTCTAAATCTAGAAGTGGAAATTAGAAATCTTAAAAAATCTGATGCTTTCATAGTGTACTCAGAACAATCTGAAGATATTTTTCATAGTTGTTAAGATAAGGATAATACACCAAGATTTCTTCCCCAAAGACCATGACATAAGAGTCTAAATATGGTTGGGAAACCCTATTCATAAAATCCATGAAAATGGAAGGCACGCTCATAAGGCCAAACTACATAACATGATAATCATACATAATATTCCTACTACAAAAAGTAGTACGATGTATGTATGATAGTCTGACTAAGAACTGATGATAACCTAATATCATGTCGATCATAGAGAAAATCTTTTCTCCTCTGAGTTAGTAAGAAATATCATCTATTCGAGGAAGCAGATTCTTGTTCATGATGTATTCTTGTTTAGCCTTCTATACTCCATGCATAAACAAAGTGTTCCTTCTACCTTCATAGCGAAAATTACAGGTGAACCCCAAAATGATGTACTAGGCCGTATAAATCTTTTGGCCTCTCTGTCCTCTATATGCAACATGATCTCCTAATGATCTTTAGGTTCCATTGTATATGGAGAAATTGACACTAGACCTAATCCTAGAAAAAAAATATTGTAAACTCTACCTCTCTCTTAGGAGGAAAGCCAAAAATTCCATCTTGAAATACTTCCCTAAAATGATCTACTAATAGAGGGAAATTAGGTTGATGCAAACCCTGATCCTCCATAAAATATTTGAAATCAGGGAGGTCACTTCACCTAGATCATGATGCTTCAGTCTTGATCCCCCATCCTAGACTTCTCACTCAGCATTGAAAAGATAATTTCTACATTCTTGTGATGTAGAAGAGACCCTGCTATGATAGAAATCTAAGAAGGTGTGATAATTTACTAACCAGTCCATCTTGATAATAACATCGAAGAACATCATCTCAATAATAATGATGTTCCACATGAAAGGGTAACTACCTATCTCAAGGGGACAATCCCTATACTGGTGTTTTTCCTCCATCTGTATTCCCAATAGTGTATCGACGGTCACTACACCATAGTGATACTATATCTCTAGTCTGAAAATTCCCATGATAGATAACGAAATTACATAGTTTGATGATCCTATATAAAACTGATAAAAGACAATTGTGGTGGCTACAATGATAGTACCTCATACTTTAGGTGGTCTGGTAACATGATCCTCAGGTATCAGCTGTAAAGCAAGCAACTGACCTACTCTATGGCCCTATTCAATAAATGGACTACCACGACCATGGTTGATCTATTGGTGCTAATAGTGTTCAAGGGTCAGACTAAAACAACCATGACCTCCTCCTAGGTCAGACCTACCGGTGCTATTCCAACACCCTGCCTAATGCAGCACAAAATAACTCACTCTATTAGGTGGAGCAGATGGTAATCCTTTTCCACCTGAAGCAGGTGGAACTGTCCTTCAAGAAAGATGATGGTGACCCATATGACTGAAAGGCCAACACTCTCTAGTGTCTTTATCAAATTGGATATTTTAATTCCCCGGTCTTCCACACATATGACACAACACGAAGCTATCAAACTAGATACAATGGCTGAAACCACCTTGACAAGAAAACCCAAGGGAACATTTCATGCCACTAGAAGAACTACTAGTCTGATGTGACACTTACCTTGTTAAACTAGTACTCATACCATTCCACCGGATATTCTTATTGATAATGTCCTGATTAACTATTAGTGAAAGTGTTGGAAGGAATAATACCTTCACCTGAGTTCAGATGGCATACTAAAGCCCATAGTCAAAATGCCTCGCACACGAAAGTTCTTTGTTATATAGAAGTGGTGAAATGATCTATAAATTAGTGAAACGTGTTGAATGCTCCATAACTGACATAAGACCCTACTCCAGATGTATGAACTCTCTGGCCCAATCATAAATTAGTGCCTATGGAAAGAACTGATCATAGAAGGCAGTCTTAGAATCAACCCTTAACATGACATGATGATGACCGGTCTGGGTAACCAAATAACACCAAAACATTTAGAATCTCAAATCATATATGTATCATTCTTTAATATCCACTCTGGAGGCATTTTCATATGATAAAAGATAGACATCATGGCCTCTAGCCAAGACTCTATTGCCTGAGAACCATCATCCCCTAAAAAGTAGGAGGATGATGCTACTGAAACTCACGGGTCAGATCATCCATCATAGGTGCAACCCATGAAGCACTATGCATGGAAATAATTGGATGTAGAAAACTATCATGATCTTGGGCATCACTACCCGAATCAGGTACTGCATGTTGTTCCTCAAGTGGAACTCTTATGGGTATGACTAGCAACACGGGACCCACTATGTCAAGACCATGGTCATCCCCACCCTCATGTAGAACAATACGAGAATGACGTAGCGGCATTGGTCTAATAATTACAAGCACACGCCTTATAAAAATAATAGGATCATAAGATAGAATCACTAGCAGAAACCAAACATAAGAAAAATCACTACCCCTGGAATACTGCCCAAACTACCTGCTTAGACGGTCAGGTATCGGTGAGTGCTCAAGTATATGTTTCTTTTCATTTTTTAGTTACTTACCAGGTTCATTCATTTACCTTTCATAAACAAGAAAATTAGGGATAAAGATGCACAACCTATTCATTTTTTATATTAAGGTTCACTTTATAATGGATGGGAAATTCTGATGAATCAGTTCCCGAACAATTGTCATTTGAAACAGAACCCACTTATTTACAGTATAATGAATCGAATATGTAAATTACTCATCCCAACCCATGTGTACCAATACAACTCATGAATTTTTATAGGAAATAAATCAATCGTAGCCATGTATAATACAAAAATATGCTAAATATCACAACATCACTCTGCAATCACAAGCATATAAAGCAATTTAAGGAAGTAAAATGCACTGATATGTCATGTCAATAAGCCTGAAAAGTGAATTTTATGTTCCTATAATGATTCTTGTAACAATGATAATTTCCCTCATATCATCGAGCCAAAGATGAAATAGTATCCTAAAATTGAGAAATATTCAACAAAACAACATATCAGAAGCGTCATCAAACCGTGAAATAATATGAACTATCATAAGAAAAATTAGAACAACACTTTTAATTTAGAAAACATGGTTTTTACCCCGAAAATGGGTTAGTAATGCCCAAGCATGACTAATAACCAAGTCCCAAGCATTCTTATTCTCTAATCTATTTACCCTGAATAGTAAATCATCAATAGAAACCACCTAGGATACCACATTTAGACATCCTCAACCTGGATTCCACTTAACGGATGCCCTATGCTCGGTGGACCACAAGGCCTCATGCGCATCTCCCCAAATTCCATAGGCTACCGACAAGTAGTGAGGGGTTAGGGTGTGTTAGTGGGGATAGTATTACATCAAGATTATAGTGTAGCACAGTAGAAGTAATATTAATGTATTCTTAATAACAGATGTAATATAATAAAATTGTGGACGCAAACTAATGCAATAGATAAACATGAATAATAATAACTGTATCAACTAAATCAATGATGACGTAATGTCATTTCACTATAAATCTTGAAAAAATGGTTAAAATGAAAAATAATAACATATTACAAAAATTAAAAGAATAACAAGGCCTACTCCAAGTGTCCTGAGATCTAACATGGTTATCTACTATCAAGTTCCATCATATTAGAAGTGAATCAAGTGGTTGAAGATGTATGCTTCCCTTTGTCGACACCTACAGTCATGTAATCTTCTCCAGGTACCAAATGGCACCCAAAGAGGGTGTGAGATAATTCATAGTGTTCTACCACCAATGGTGTCTATAAACACTAGACTGAGAAATGGAATATAGTAGTGTGAATTCATACATATATAAAGTAAAGAAAACAATATAATATAACTAAACACCAACTACCTTCTTCATCCCATGGAACGTTTTTAAACATTTCACCAGTTCATTTATTATGTAATTACTATTTAATGTTAAAAGGTTACATGAGGCCGAGAGAGGAACCTCACCATCTCATTATTTTATAAGTAGTGAAGGTCTCAAGATGTAACAGGGAAACTTCACAAATATATCAAGTGAGGAAGTTTGAGGGTAATAACCATGGTAACATAGATCTCACGGAAGGATGAATCATTATTATATGAGTTAGCTAAGGGGTAAGAGTGTAATCCATGGATTTTAGTCCAAATCATTCTGCAATACGTCACCTATCAAGTCCAAGGTGATCGACCAATATAAAATGGGGCTAAGAAAGGAAAAGGCCCTATAGGCATCCTCTAAGGCACCTACTAGTCAATGTTCTATCCAAGGACTATATCGAAGATATCTTGTAATAATGTAAAGGACACTATGGTAGTATAACAGGAATCTGGGGAATAGACATGAACCAGAGTCCAGGTGGGTATCATCCTAAGAAAACAAAATCCTAGATTAGAAATTGGGTTCTTGGGACCCAAGATATTCTCCTCTGAGAATCGAAGCTGATATCAATCCAATCCAATATTATATTATATTGTAATCAGGTGTTCATTCATTAGGGGAAATCCTTGTATTTCATTAATGTCTATAATCCATGTAGTATTGCAGCCATTTAATCCAAAACTAATTAAACATTAAGGCATATTAAATTATAAAGCTTCAGTCCATTACATTCCATAAATATAGAATAGAGTTCTATAGACATGTAACCTTTATTTAATCTCATTTGATAAGGACAATTTATATACTTATTATACATTCCATTTCACATTTTACATTAAATAGTCAATTTGAAGCACTTAACTTAGGGGAGTAAAGTGTTGATCATATGTGGTACCTTCCATTATTCCATTTAAATTAATAATACACCATTAACTATAAAAATATCTCATTAGAAAGGCCAATCAAGGGAACACCTGAATAGTGGATCAAATGTGCAATAACACTAAAACCAAAATATGGAATAACCTTCAACATGGGTCGGATTAGGTTTTGGTTGTAACTGCTAAACACTAATTAATTTTTTGGAAAGAAAATAACTATAAGATTCTAACATTTATAATCGTGACATGTGAATTTGTGAAATGAATTTCGATGAATTCAGTGGGCTCCACACAAATATTCCAAAATTAATGATCATTAGGGATGACTTATAGATCACCCAACTTTGGGTTGTTTGAATCTCCTCCTTATGGATTGGAATATGATTTTTCTCAGATCAGTGTAGATTTAAGAAAATGTGAAAAATGATCAAATGATGATATCTAGGTTGATATCAATATATAAGAAGAATGGATAAAGATGACTCGAGTACATACGATTGCACATCCAATGTGAAAAACAATAGCCCGATCAAATACTAGATGAAAGAGATCACTTGATCCCTATCTTTGGCGTTAAAAATCTCCAAAATGAGAGGAAAAGGGATTAATCCCACTGGTTAGCGGATTAGGGAAGAAGAGGGGAGTAAATAAGTAATTAGGGGAATTTTGGACATTTTACCCAGATGTATACCTTCTGCATGGTCTGTTTGCATAGTTTGTCAAAATTTGCAAATACCATGCTGGAAGGTTCTGCCTGAAATAACGTCCTCCATAGGGTTTTTTCTAACCATGTGCAAGCCACGCATGGGTACCTGGGAAATTGGGTCATTCTCAAGGTTAGGCCAAATAGTTGTGCACCAACCAAGAAAAGAGGCTCTATAAATAAATACAAAGTCTGCACTGTTTTCCAAACATTGTCGAATTAATGTACAATTTACTCTAAACTGTTTTCCAAGCCTTTTTTCCAAAAAAAGAATCATTTCGAGCTCCAAACCTACTTCAGACACCACTAAGACCTTATCTATCCCCTTATTCATCCATATTAGGTCCAAAATAATTTTTTAGATTGAAAATTAAAGGATCCATACCCAAGTGAAAAAACAGGTTCTTACAAATGCATTATATTGTTATTTGTAAAGTTTCATCACATGTTTGGTTTATTTATTTTAAAAATGGAAATTCATTTCCAAATTTATTGTTATTTCCATTGAATTTATTTTCATCTGTGGTGTCCTTAGTATGTAACCTATGTTATAGTATCACACCTATCACATATTATGTGAATTAAATGGTGTAGGTTTTTCCAAATTGTATTAGTTTTTTGGTCTGGTAATGAAAATGATGTCTTTAATTCCATGATATGGGGTGGTATGAAGGAGTATTATTTTTGTAACATGAAATGTAGTGAAAAAAATGGAATTGATAACAGTTTTTGGGAAACATCAATTTACCAAGGAGTTTGGGTACATCAGTATTTGAGACACATCTATGAGTTTCTACCTCATCATCATGGGTTTAATCGATGAGATTAGAAAAAAAAATAATCGATACAATGACTTCAAACTAGATTGGAATATATTTTTCTGAGTAATGACATTTTTTATTGGTGAAAATTTATGGATTTTTTAATTTTTTGGAAAATTGTATGATTTTTAAAGTCGTGATAGAATTTTCAAAATGGATTGAAAATAGCTAATTATTTAATTTTGGAATGTCTTATTATGATATATGAAATGTTGAATATTTTAAATTTATATATCTTCATTTTCTAGAATCTGGTACAAAATGGATTTTATTTTGTTCATGGATAATGGTGCCAATTATGTATCATAGAAACAAATAGATGGAGGATACTAAAAATGTTGTTTCACATGAGCCATAGGTGAACCCATAGCTAATAACATTATTTTATAGGATTTCCAGGATGTGGATATAGGGAACCAAATGGATGAACCAATACAATTAGATCATTATATTTAGATCCCAAAGATTAAACCACTCATTTCTATGTGTGATTTTGACCTATAAAAAGTAGTAATGTGGCTGTTTTTCTGAATAGAATCTTTTAATTCCTTATTGAATCTTACTATCTAATAGAGAAGTTTTAAATGTGTTTGTTTTAATAAAATTAATTCTAATGAGGGGATTTTCTAGTTCAAGGTAAATCATACCACGGCATGAAATGATAGGTTTTTGAACAATTTTTCAAAAACATAATATACCTTCATTATTAATGGATTTTAAGAATAATAGAAATATTCAATTTGATAAAATTAAACCTCATAGTGAAAGTGTATGTGGATAAAATAATGAATTTTGTACTCTTTTCTCTAGAAACCTTTTCAAGATAATACTTCAAGGAATATGTTATTTATTCAAGGATGAGGCCATAGATTCTATAAAATATGTTATTTCATTGAAAATTAGATTTTACATATATGGTCAATAGATCAAAAGTGGAAGATAGTTATATATCCACAAACACATGTTGTAGAAGCATGTTGATGACTAGGGGAAGTGGTTTGAACTCTAATTATGGGATTATGTGATGGATAGACACGCATTTCCAACATGATGGTATGACTCAGAATTGGATGGATGGATTAGTAAATTTTCATCAAACCCAATGAGTAAAATTGGATTTTTTTAGTTTTTTTTACATTTAGAATATGAAAGTGGATTGTTCTTCTCCTATTACATAATTCCATAATTAATTTCAAATGGGAAACCATCATCACTATTTTCACAGTCATCTAGGTTCAGTTTCTTTTGATAATACTAATCCTTCAAAAATGTCATATACATCGATGGGATAAGGGTAGCAGAATACCTTCCATCAGTAGAACCATGAAATCCATTTTGATTATATGAATACCATGACTCCAAAACCAATATAATAACAAATTGTTAGAAAAGGACATTTTGTAGTGATTAATAAATTGTCAAAATATGGTAAAATGATCATGGTTGGTCAATCAGTTCCTTCATTGTTGATATGAATGATTCATTTTAATTATTCCCTTATGAAATCTTTTTTTTGATTCTGTTCTATCCCATTTGTTTATTACATCTTATGAGCTTTATCTTTAGGGTTTTCATGTTTAGACCATTCCTTCTATCAAAATCTATTAATCAATTCATGACTTAAGAGAATTTTGAGCCTTGATATGAAAATAATATTATATTTCTATCAACATGGATTACATTATTTCAATTTTTTTATGATTGAGATATATTTCTATGACATAATACTAGTTGTGGATTGATTGAAACATTTCAATGATCATATCGACAGTTATACCCAAATGGCTAGTTTTTAAATGGATGATGATGTTGAGCACCACATTAGAGGAGAAAAGAGTGTAATGTAAGGTGAAGTGGGATTTTATTCACCAGGTGCTAGAACTATCTTTTAGTAGTTGATAGATATGAAGATTCCATATGTGATTGAGATCAATGATAATGTTTTCACAAAAATTGTAGATCATTTAATAGATTTTCTCACATATAATTTCATAGTCTTTGCACCAATATGATTAGTGGAGTTTAAGATTATTCTCTTTCCCGGAACCAATAAAATCTCACTCCCGTATTATCGGATGGAACCAACAAAATTAAGATAATTGAAGGTATAGTTGGAAGAGTTGGAGAGAAACAGTTTAATTTTTTTTAGAATTTCTCAGTGGGAAGCACTTATTTCTTTATGGAAAATGATTATAGAACACTTAGGATTTGGCTTAATTATCATAAACATAACCATGTTCCAAAGGATAATTGAATCCCACTTCCATGCATTTATTGTCTGTTAGATATATTTAGGGGAACTCAATGGTTCTCAAAATTTCATATGTATTCAGGGTATCACCAAATGATGGTTTGGAAGAAGGATATTCTAAAAAAATATTTCAAAATTTGATACGTCCATTACAATTTTATTGTTGTGCCGCTCTATTATACCAATAGACAAGTAGTAATTATGGAATTTATGAATTCGATATATAAAATGAATATGGATTCTTTTCTAGTTTTTTTAGATGACATACTGTTGCATCCTAGGTTAAATTTTGAGCATGATAATCCCATAGTGATTAAATTTTCTATAATTTGGGTTCAATTTATAAATGAAAAAATTTTAATGTGTGTTTCTTAGATATATGTGAAATTAAATTTTACATGTCATCTCTAAAATTTTTTATTCAATAGATTCAAAAAATATAGAGTTCATGATCTCTTGGAAATTCCTCATGGAATTATTTTGAGGAACAAGGATTCCTTGGTATCACTGATTATTAACGGTTTATTATTAATGTATATTATGGACTAAATTAATTAATAAATTCATTGAGGAGTAAAATTCCAAATCTAGTTGAAATATTAATGTCAAATTCCTTTTCGAAAGCTTAATACTGTCATTACAACATCACTAATGATGATATATCTATAATTATTAATGTATTATATGGTGTGTTGTGATGATTTGGGATATAGGTTGGGGTGTGTTCTATAAAAAGTAGATCATATGTTTAGTTATATCTCAAGATAGATATAGTTCAATGACAACAAATATCAAAAACATGGTTTGAAATTAGATGATTTAGACCATTCATTGAAGGGTTGGTTTCATTTCCACTTTAGAGAATAATTTATGTTGTTTAAATATTATAAGACATTGAAACACATTTTCTATGAAATTGATTTGAATTTGAGACAAATAAAATGGATGGATTAACACAAAATGAGTTAATTTGATTGATGTGTACAACATGTAAATGGAAATATGTGGTAGATTAATTAAGATAAAGGTCAATTATTTATTAGTAAAAAGTTTATTTAGATCAATGGATGATGATTTCATTGATAGAAGACATGTACTTGGATTTTGAAGATATATGAAGTATTGTTGTTTCAAATATGGTTTCAATTGTTAGTGATTTGGTTGAAAATGTTAAAGTGGCACACACATCAAATTCTAAATGTGTTTCTATGAGGTCAATACTCAATTGTGGGGAGACTATTAAGTGATAGAATCTTGATAGAATAATAGATTATTGATTTCATGATTGGATAGAGGTACCTATGAATTGTGAGGAACAACTACTTTATGATTTCCATAATTTGAGATTTGATCTTAATCTTTAAATAAAAAATATGGATAAGGAATTAAAATAAATCTTTTGGTGGGATTGCATTAAAATAAAAGTGTGTAAGTTTGTTCTTGTATTTCACACTTTTTAATAGCTTAAGAAATACCAATAAAGATCAGTGGGTATACTACAGTTTTTACTAATTCCTAAGTAAAAAAGGGAGAAGATAGCAATTTATTATATAATAGGTCTATAAATGATCATTCTAAAATATAATTCTATATGGGTGATATTGGATTAGCTCACAAAGTCGTCTCATTTCATCGTTATTCATGAATACAATATAGTGGAATAATTGTCAAACATCTATTTATGATATGTTGTAAAGAGGCATGGTGTACAAGATTCAATTATATCAGACAGATATCTGAGGTTTACATCTTATTTTTTTGTAAATCCTTATAGAAATCCCATGAGAGTCAGTTCCCTATGAGTATGGAATACCATCCTAAAATTGATGTAAAATAAAAAAGCATGGTGCTAATTTTGGAATATTTTTTTAGAGACTGTGTAATGAATTTTGGTGTCTCATTGAAGGAACACATACCATTAGTGGAGTTCTCATATAAAAAATTTCTCAGTCCTTGATAAATATGGATCCTTTTGAATCATTTAAAGGTAATTCTTTTCATTATCCACTTTGTTTGGTCGAAAAATTTGATACTTCACTTGTAGGATTAATCATTATACAAGACGCAATAGGGAAGATTTAGTAGACCATGAAAATAATGGAGATAGATCAGTGCGTTTTGAAATCATTTGTCGATCATTATCAATGACTACTTTTGTTTGATGTCTGTGATCGAGAGTTCTTGAGAATCCCTTCAAGTCTTGGACATCATCATTATTGGAATAAGGGTATGTTACATATCATTACATGGTCCCTTTTGAGATAACTAAATTGGTTGGTAGGGTTGAATATAAAATGGATTTTCCACAAAGGTTTAATTTATTCCACAGTGTCTTTCTAGTTTCTCAATTAAATAAGTATCAACCTAATTGTGACCATGTGTGTGGATGGGATCACAATAACCTAGAGACGTATTCTACATTGGATCATGTAATAGTGCAGATGTTTTATATGAAATAGAAATTACTAAGTGGGAAAAGAATTAGTTTAGTGTGGTTTTATGGAAACAATGATAGATTTAATAAGAAATTTTGGAGAATGAAATGGGAATGGGGGAGAAATGAAATGAAATATTTCATCAAAATGCTAGTTTTCTACTTTTGGGAAATGTATATATCAATAATAAGATGATTGTATTATACTTATATTAATAAATTGAAACTTATTGTATGTATTTTAAATATATAAAGTCATTAGGTTATGTTTATTCATGTTGGGATTAGTTTTTTATGTTTCCCCAAATTTTTTGAGGTACTCGATTTTAGAGAAAATAAAATAAACCTTGAACTACCGCCCATGATATAGTGAAACTGAAATAATGTTCCCAAGGGTGGCCCCTGGTTAGGGGAATGGTTGTTCCAAAATATGTGGATTATTTGGAGAAACCATGAATGTATTGACAGAGAGGAATAAAAATTGTTGGGGCATGGTTTTTTAAATCACGTGAGCCAACTATATGAGGTGTGTTTGGAGATTGTGGCTATTTCATAGTCAGCACATGATTTTCCTAACCATACACAGCGAAAAATTATATTTTGTAATTGTGGATCTAATTCAATTTACTACTAATCCTCTCAATTTATTTTAAATATCCCATATCTAAAATTCTCTTACATTCTATGGTTTTGGAGGTTATTTCATTCAATCATGGAGCTCTTTATAGGAGAATCTAGGTGTGTTGGAGGTCTATATTTAGTAGTAAGTGTACTTTCTTCAGTTTTTTCCTAATTTATCTTCTTCCTCCATCTCTTGATATCATGGATTTAGTCATTTGGGTATAAATCCATGTTTTCTGATTTCAATCACCATGTGGTATTAATTTTTTTTATTTGATTAAAATATAAGGATGTTTTTAGGAATTCCAAGAAAACAGTTTAACGTTGTAAAATTTCATTATTCAAACAAATGTTTTAGAGGTAAGTATCTTCACACTTTACTCATATTAATTAAAACATGATGTCTGGTTTTCAAATTTTATAAATTTATAGAATTAAATTATGAAATTATTATGTGATTATTTATTGAAACCATCATTAGTGATGGAAGATTAAAATTATGGAAATAGTGTTTTTAGGGAAGGTGTTTTTGATTCAATATTTTAAAATGATGATTATAAAATTATGGATTGGTTTTAAAACATTGAAAAATGATAAATATTATTTTCTATAAATTTTTTTAATGATATGGCTTGTCATGATATTTTCATACGTGGTTGTTGTGTGATCATTTTCATTGATGTGACAAGTTGTTTTGGGTTTCTCCTATAGGGGAGCTTCATATTGGATTAATATTGAAGACATGGTAGATAGATGAAACACATATCATGAGTATGTAATGGTGAACCATGTATACATGTCTAGATATGTGGAATTGGGGTTTTTAATGGAAATGATAAATGATTTAAAGACATGATTGTTTATTTTCCTTCAGAAACAACTTTTTTTGGAAACTTTTTTTGTATTTAATTAAGCTAAAAGAAATTATTTTTTACTATTTTCTATAAATTTATTAATAATTTATAACCAATTTTAATGAGTAGGGAAGTCATTTGGGGAAAACATACAGAGTTTTATACTCAAATAATACCTGGGAACTTTGTCATATTTGAAGATTATATCTATTGGGGAAAATTTAAAGGAATGGAATCGTAGTACTGTATTTATTCTTCTTGATTCCGTGAGATTTTATTGTTGATTTCTGTAATGGATATTCTTTAGAGTTGTGGAGTTGCTGTTTTTGGTGTATTTTAGCTCTATTGGTTCTGCATAAAATGTTTTTCTCTTATTTTTTTGGTGGTTTTGATACACATTGAATTTCATTTTATTATAAGATGGAATCATATAGTTGCCTATTTATTTTCATAATAAGGTTGGGTTGTTTATTTTTAAAAGAGAAAATCATACACCATTATATTGTGAATCCCTTATATTTTATTTCTATCCTTTGGGGACTTGGGGTTATAACCTAAGCCATAGCAGTACACCTATCACTTCTCAATATAATTAAGTTTGGTGCGATTTTATAAATGGTATCATTTTTTAGGTTTTGGAGTTGAAAATTCAGTTGTTCTTTCATTGATTTACTATCACGACAATGCGTTGGATTGTTAGAACATGAAATATAGATCACAAAATGTCATAGATAATCTACATTTTCAGAATATCATGTTAAAAAGGTGTTCAGGTACTTAAGTTTTTAGGAAACATCATGGAATTTCACCCTCATCCTCATGGGTTCAACCAATGAGAATATCATCACATGCATTGATAGTATTACGTCCCAATAGGAGGGCATAATATTTTTTTAGAAATTAATATTGTTTTTAGTGAAAATATTGTATTTTTTATATATTTGATAATGGATTGATTTTCAATGGAAGGGTAGAATTTTCAAAATGGGATGAGAATTGAAAATTATGGAACATTAAGAAAATTTCTATGAAATAAGGGCTGTGGAAAATTTTAAAATCATATGAATTAAATTTATAGAAAGTGGGACTAAATGTTGTTTGTTATGGTTATATAGAATTGAACTAGGGAGGATTCATATAACCTAATCAAAGGCAGTTTCTAAAAATGTTTTTGCACAAGAGCCTTATGTAAACACATAAATGGTTTAGAGCACTATATAAAATTTTTAGTTTGTGCATATTGTGAAAATAATGTATGAATTTTGCTAATTAGTTCATTACCTTTTGTTCCAAAATAAGAGTCCACCCATATTTCATGGTGTTTTCGAACCAGAAACATATGAAATGTGAATCAATAGTGGTAATTGATTTGTTGATTTCATTAGCACACCATCATATCTAATATTGATTTTGAAAACCTATATGATAGAGGATAATACCCACCAATTATGGGACATGACATTCCAAGCTAAATAGGATAATCACATGAAAAGAATGGATTTTTATGTATTGTTAAATAACCAATTTTATAATAATACTTTATGGATTTATAGAACAACAAACTTATTCATTTTGAGGAAATATTACCTCATAATGATAGAGTATATGGTTATATTTATGAATTTAGTCCTCTTTTTAATATTAGTTTATGCTAGTTCATCATTTGGGGGATTTGATTTTTTATTAATGCTTGAGGACATAGTTTCAATCAAAGATGTTAGTTATTTGAATATCAGATTATACAATGATGGTCAATAGATAAATAGTGTCTTAAAAAGGAATCTCATTAAATATGGGTGGACTAATGATGGTGATACTTATGAGAAATTGTGGGAACATTTTTGTTAGAAATAAGTTGTAGAGGGAATCCAATTTCAAGAATGATGATATGAATCATGATTTGATGGATGGATCAGTGAATCATCCCCTAAACAAAAGGATAAACTAAAATTTTATTTTTTTGGTAAATTTTTTAATATGAAGGAATATTCAGAATCACCTTGAGAATTCCACAATTTCAATAAAATGTGATAGCTTCTATGATATTTTCACAATTCTCTAGGGTTGGGTTCTAATGATACATATAATTCTTCTCATATGTCATAATCTTTGATGGGTTGAGTGTAGTATAATAGATCTATTATGTAGAACTATGAAATGTGTGAGGATTCTAATAACACAATGACTCTATAAGAATTAAAATTCCAATAGGTTCATAAATTCCAATTTTCAATGGGTAAGAAATTTTATAAAACTATGAAACAGATAATAAATGGTAAATAAGTACCATTGAGGGTGATATGTGAGAATTTTTGGAATTATAATCTCATGAAAGATATGTTTTATCCTAGTCTTTCCATTCTTTTATTGCTTCTATAGTGGTATATCATATGGTTTTCCATGTTGATATGATTCCCTCTATCATGAAACATAAAACTCTTCTTGTCTAATGAAATTGTAGATCATATATAAGAAAAGCATGTTATGTGAATATCTATAGAGATGAATTTGTGAAGGATTTATATATACATGATATATATTTATATTACACAATACATTATATGTATTGGTTAAAAAATTTCCAATCTCACATAGATAGTTATACCCAAAGGGTTAGTTTCACAAAAGATGATGACATCGAGCATCACATTATAGAAGATAAGAATGTGAAGGTAGTTGAAAAAGTCTTGGTTTCACTAGTGGTTGGAACTATCTCATACCAGTTGTTTGTTATGATGATGATATAAGTGAATTAGAATGGGAATAATGGGTTTCCAAAAAGTTTTTTAATTTTACTGTTGTTTTTCATATAATAATTTAGGGATTCTGCACCCAAGATAAGTGGATTTTATGAATGATAACATACCAAGGACCAATCCTACATCGATCACATTATATCATATGGAACCAAAATAATTATCATAATTGAATGTGATTTTAGAACATTTGGGAAGAAAAAAAATTATTTGACTAATTTTGTCTCTATGAGCATCATTGGTTTGGATTTTGAAGAATATAGATAGAAGTCATTGAATTTTTGTTAATTATCATAAGTATAATAAATATTTTATAATGATTTTTTATCCTATTCAATTCACTGATGGTCTATTTGATCAAATGAGGGGAACTCATTGTTTCTCTAAAATTATACTATGATTGGGATATCACCAACTGCATGTTTGAAAGTATGATATTCCAAATATAGATTTAATAAGAGAATATATCCTCTTTAAGTATATTGTTATTCCTTTATATCTTTTAAATGAAACAATAGTACTTATGGAATTTATTAAATGGATATCTAAAAGGAATCTAGATTATTTTTAGTAGTGTTTTTAGATTACATGCCAGTTCATTCAATGAAAAAAATTTGAGAATGAGAAAAATATTGTGATAGTGTTGGGTATCTTACATGATCATCATCTGTATCCCAAAAAGTTAATGTTAGATTTTCTTCACACAAGTGGTACATTTCATTATCCTTTTTATCTATAAAAAATATGTTTCAATAGATCTAAAAATTATAGAGGTTTTTATCTCTTACAAAACACTATGAAATGTCTTTGAGATATATATTTTCCATTTTTATGTTGGTTATTATCGATGATTTATGTATGAATTTTCATGACTAGCCTGACCAATGAATTCATTTAATATGGAAAAATTTCAATTCTAATGGAAGGATTAATGTCAAACTTCTTTTCAGGGGAATAATCTTCACCTTACATAAACACTAATATTTATATTTCAAAAGTCAGGAAAGTATTTTTTTTCATATATTGATGCGTTGGGATCTTCTTTGTAGTTTTATTCCCTTATAATAATATTAAGTTGTTTCCTATATATTAGGACAGTTACAGTTCCATGAGAATAACTATCTGACACACGATTTAGAATTAGCTGATACAGTTAATTATAGGATGAATTTGGGTCATTGTGTCTTTTATAAGAAATATAAGGCATGTACATATCATAAGATAATGCAAAACATTTTATCTCGAAGATATTTCAATCAGAGATGAAGATGTTCGATAGGGTATCTCTTAAATATTGATTTTGACTTGATGTATACATTGCGAATATGAAATTTGGTAGAGGAACGATTATGATGAATGATATGTAGTAATTTGGATAAAGATTCTCCAAATCAATGGAAGATGTTGTTCATGGTAGTCGAAATGTACTCGTATTTGAATGACTGAGGTAGAATTATGGTTTTCATTCTCATATCTTTTTTTAATGATTTGGTTTAGAAGGTTAAATAGGTATAGTCATCAAATTATGATTGTGTTTTCATGAGGTAAAAACTAATTAGTGTGGATACCATTATGTGATATTATCTTGATAAAAGATAAGAATTTATTTTTCAAATATTATCTAGGGGTACTTATGAATTATCATGAATAAAAACATTGATGATTACCACCTTTCAAGATGGTATTTTCTTCATGGAATAAAAAATATCTATAAGGCACTGAAATAGATACTATTTTAGGTTGGATTGAAAATAAAAGTTTTTGAATTTTTATGATATTTCACAATTTTCTGTAGTTTTTAGAATATCACTAATGATCATTGGGAATGATATAGTCTATACGGATTTTCATGTGAAAATTCCAGCATGGATCTATAGGTTTTATAACATTTATACCAACAATGGTTTGGGAACACACATCCATATGGGTAAAAATGGATTGACTCACAATTTTGTCCCATATATTCTCCATTATTGAATACAATATAGTGTAAGTCTTGTGAAAACCCTATATTTGATAGGCGGTAAAGAGGCATAGTGCACAAGACATGATTGTATCTGATTGAGATCTTTGTATTTTGTCCCATTTATTTAAATCCTTATAGAATGATGTGGAGATATTTCACTATGTCTATAGTGTATCATCCTATAATGTATATAAAATTAAAAAGGATGATACAGACATAGGAAGACATTATTTGGGATTATGTAATGAATTTTGGTGGCTTGTAATACGAATAAATAGTATTTGTGGACTTATAATATAACAATAGTTATCATTCCATGTTAAAAATATCCCATTTTGAAGGATTCAATGGTTATTAATGTCGGTATCGTCATTTTGGGGTGGAAACTAGATAGACTTCAGTAGGTTTACCAATAAATTTGAAAGAGACAATGGATACGATTATGTAGATTTATAAGAGAACAGAGAATGCTAAGAGTCATTAGAAATCATATATGTGTCATTATCGATGATTGTTTTTGTTTGATGTAGGTGATCATGTGTTATTTTAAATCTCTCCAAGGCTTGAAAATAGTCATTTTTGGAAGTAGGTAATATATTATCATCTAAACATTAACCCTTTTTAGATACTTAAATGGGTTGTTGAGGTAGCATATCAGCAAGATTATCTACAATGGTTGAGTTCAGCTCATAATCTATATCAATTATCTCAATTGAAGATGTTTCATCCTAATAATGACCATGTGATCTGGTAGGATAACATTGACCTAGATCCATATGAAATAATGGTTCTTGTAACCATAAAGATTTTGAATATGAAATAGAAATTATTACATTGGAAAATTATTAGTCTATTTTATGTTTTATGGAAACACATTCATATTTTGGAAGAAATGTCGGAGCATGAAATGGAAAATATAGACAAATGGCATGAAATAATTCCGAGAGATAATAGTTTATTAATTTCTATGGATGGAAATTCCAATGGTCGGAAAATAATATAACCCTAGGTTTTAGTTACATGACCCTTTATTTTTGTTAATTAATTATATAATGCTACTGGCTTGTGTTTAAGAATTATTATTTTAGTTTTAGATGTTTTTTATGGATTTTTGGATGCTTAAAATTTGAGAACGGCTGGTAGAAACCATAAAACACATCCCATGAACCGTGAAACAGCAGTAGTGGGAACTCTGTTGGTGCACAGTCAGGCAAACAGTTTTTCCAGACAATACGGATGTCGAGGGAAACCATTAATGGTTGGATAGAGGGGAATAGAATGGTAGGCCAATGGTTTTTCTAATAATGAAATCCAAATGTGTGTGGTGTGTTTTTATGTAGTGTCTAGTGGATGGTTAGTGCATGGTTTTCTTAACCATAAACATTATACAGGGACTATGAAAAAATAGATTAAAAAATTGGGTGTCTAATATGATTTTTCCCTAAAACTCTTATTTTTTCCTAAACTACTCATACGAAAAATTCATCTCCCTCCCAAGGCTATGGAGACCATTTTATTCAATATTATAGTTATTAATCATAGAATATAAATGTGTTGGATACAAGTATTCTTCAATAAGTGTTCTTTATTCATCACTTTTTTTAGTTTTCTTCTTCATCCCTCTCTTTAAATAATGGATTCTGTCATTTAGGGATATATTTTTGTTTTTTTGTTTCAATCATGACTAAATATTATTTTTTTGTATGAATTCAATGAAATATAGTGAAATTTTTGGAGATTCAAGAGTTTTTTTTTTGTTTTTTTCATCATTACTAATTTTAAAAAAAAATTGAGTGGATGTTGGATTCAATCTTGACTCCTCTTCAGTAGAACATGGTGGATTGGATTCAAATTTTTTGGATTTTTTGAATTAAATTTTGAAATTTGTGGCGGATTCTTAATAGAAGACCTCTATAGTGATTTCTTTGTGAAATTATGTAAAATGGGTTGTTTTGTGGAAATTATTTCAATTTAATGATTTTTAAAATGAATATTTTATAATTATGGTTTGGTATTAATACATTGAATTTTTTTTAATAATTATTTTATATAAAATAATGTTTTATTAGATGGATTTTCATGGGTTTTGGCATACATGGATTGCATGTTTTCATTTTCATTTATGTGACCCTACGAAAGGGGTGGGTTTCATTGGGGCACTTGGTATTAGTAATTGTGTGATGAATTGATTGATTAAGGAGGATACTATCTTTATTATGGAACATTTAACAACTTCTCTATGTGTTGGATATGTTGAATTTGGTATGAAAATGGAAATCTAAAATTTTTATTAGACATGATTAGTTATTTTCATTGGGAGACAGTTTGGTTTGGAAAATGATATTGGATTTGATATTACCTTATTTAAACTGATTTAAACTATTTTATATAAATTATTTAACATGTTATAACATAGTTTAATTATTTGGGATGTCATCTGGGGAAAACCAACTGAGTCTTACACTCTCCCCCAATATTGGACATTTATGGACTTTTAAGATTTCATCTTTGAAGACACATGTAATGAAAATTTATCACATTTCATTAGTGATTATTCTTTTTTACTTATAATATTTTTGATTATATGTAAATAGGGTCATGCCAAGAGTTTTTGAGTTGATGTCTTTCGTGTCACTAGTTTTTGTAGGCTTTGGTTTCCACTTTGATGTTAATATTGCGGTCTGCTTGGTTACACATTTAGACGTGTTTTTTTACTCATGTATCATAGAGTTGATTATTTGGTTTCATATTATTGTTGTGTTATTTAATTTCAATAGTTAAAATTATCCGACAAATTTATTACGATTCTTTGTCGTCTCGGTGATGTAAACTGAGGTATAATATCACACATATCACTTCTCAAGCTAATGATGAGGGGTTGATATCATAGTTGTAAAATATTTTCTTCTAAACATAATGATAAATTATAATTAATCTATTAAAACATGATATGAATTATTAATGGTCAAAATTAGCATATAATTAATTAATCTTACAAAAATTCCACATATTTTTAGTAAAAATTATAATTCAAAAAGATATCGAAAATTTCTTAATATACATAACATTTCATTTCTAATTATATCAATCAATTAAAATAAAATTGAAGGATACATGTAAATATAAAACCTACTAACTAATTACTAAACCACTATATGATGAGCTAATCTCTTCATATCCAATACATTTAAACTTTTAATTCAAATAATGACTCTATCTCATAAATGAAGGATATGATATGTTTTACTAATTTATATTGCCTCATATAATGACATAAAAAATTAAAACATCAAGATTATACACAATATATCATTCAAAATTACAAACTTGAAAAATTAAAAAACCTTTTTTACATGTTCTCCCATAATAAAATATCTTTTTTTTAAAATATCAATAATTAAATATTAAATCACTTACCAATCAAGATATACCTTAATCATATATTTTCTCAAAATATATATTATTTTATCAAAATTATTTGAATTACCATTTAATATAACCATAATAATATTATCTATACCTTATTTAGGTATACTCATGAAAAATTAACTCTATATTTATTCCTCAAAAAACATTATTCACTCAGAAATAAAATCACATTCCAGATAATTATTTTTTATCTATTATGATATTGTGTTTCCCATAAATATAATAAATATATCCAAAATTAACATTAATAACCTTGTAACTAAATCAAATATCAATATCCATGTTTTTCTACAATGCTTAACTTTTTTTCCTAGAATAAAATAACCATTTCTCTTAATTAACTATAATTACCTAAATATCAAATCACATAAAATTCCTAAGGTTTATGTATACTCTAATTACGTTTTATTTATAAAACCTAATATATTTCACCCAAAATATAATTAATTAACTTCTAATATAGTAAATAAACATAAAAAAGTGTATTTAGTCATATGAATTTTTTTAATGCTAAAATTCATTAAATAATAATGCTATATATAACTATTAAGTTATATTCAACTAATTACATATCAATGATAATGTTACCAAACACCCTACTCTAATATAAATTTAAATATCATAAACATTACCATGCCATGATTGCATGATTTAGAGAAAGTATTAAATTACATAAATTCTAAAGACCATTTAGGATTAGATTTAAACAAAATTATGAAAATACCATACATAAAAACACCAAATTTCTCAAGTAATAGAGATTTTTATAACTAAATTAAACTCCTAAAATGGTACATAAACATTATCCAAGAAAAAAACCACTCAAATGGTTCTTCTAATTCATAATTATTCATAATAATCCTTAATCCAAGTCAAAATATATTTAAAATATAGGATGATCATAAAAAAGATAAATTTGAAACGAATCATTCTGTTAAAATAACTAAAACCACATGAAAATAATTTTCCATTAGACAATGAAATTTGAGCTAAAATAAAACATACCTTTAATATTGGAAATATTATTTTTTCTCCAAATTACCCATAAAAATTCATATATTTGAAATAAATAAATTCAATAAGTAATGAATCTATTTATATCGTGTATAAAATTCAAACATTTAAAATATTAATTTATGAATTTAGATAATAAATATGGGATTATGGGGCTTTAGGAAGATCAATATTTATAAAATTGAAATACTAAATACATTATGTCATGGACAAACAATTATTCTGAAATAACGGAATAACTTAAGAACAAAGTCTTTAATGGGAAATTTAAAACTGAGATTAAATTTGAAAAATGGGCTTTAAATAATGTTGGAAAAAAACTTGTTTGTATGTTTTATGTTTAGATTATGATTAATAAATAGTATATTATTTAAAAAAATAATCTTTTTATTATGTATTTATGAAATGTCCCAAAACCAAAACATGTCTACTTAATCCAATTTATGAAAAATCATTGGGGTTAGCTGTATAACCCATTATATTTTAGAGGATAATTTGGGTGGATGTCCATAGAAGAACCAAAATTTATCTTCGGTTAAAAATTGGTGAACAAAACGTGTTTTGGATATGAACAAAGATAGTGAGTAAGAATTGTTCCTTATTAGTAATTTATCCAAAAATTCTATGTAGAATTGTTTTCATTTGATTTAATCTTAATATTTTTTATCAATTTTCAAACGTTTATCAATACTTTTAAAAAATTCATTAACTTGTTGATCGTCAATTTATGAGTATTTATTTATCTTCCAACATTTAGTAATATAATTTTTTTAATTAAAAACTATTTTTCCTTCATTTGATTTTTCCCCCACAATAAATTAAAAATTGAATAGGTCAGTTCCCAATGTTTGTGTGTTTTCCTTTCTCCCATTATTGTTCATTTTTTAATAATTATTTTTCACTTTGGATGCTGATTCAAAAAATATCATGAAAATGACCAAGGGACAACCATTCATTAGGGTAAAATATTGATGCCATGGGCTAACGTTCATGATCTATGGCATGGTGTTTGTCTGTGGTGATGATAGGGGATGTGGGATCAGATATGGTGTTCGCATTCCAAGGGTTTCAGTGTTCATAATAGGTGTTTCTTCAAGAAATATTTACATGAATATTAGTGGTTGAAATCTCACAACCAGTGATGATCAAATTTTGGATAACCCATATCTTAGGTCTATTATGAGCTTCGGGACTGGATCATAGGAAGTGATGGTATAAGGTGGAGACATGTGAAAATTTTGGGATTCTAGAAAATCCATAAATTCATATCATCTAGTCTGATGAAAACATTTCATGTAATACCCTGGTTGTTCTAGTAAGGGATTTAAAAAATGAAATATCACATGATGTGTGACTCGGTGTTTGTGGCTCTAATATACCTCTGGGGTACACAGGCATACCCAATTTACTTGGGAATAACCCAGTACATTATCATGAAAAATGTACCCAGACATGTCTATGTACACAATCATGACCCCAGTACATAGACACATGCCAATTTAAACAACCTTTAGCAAGAGTACATGGCCAAACGTGTGGTATCCAAGAAAAACATGGTATATCCTATACACCCCATATAATTGTCCTATGGATTGTAAATGACCTGATTCTATTTAGGTTAGACCATTATATATATGGTGTACCCCATTAGTCTATCCCAATATGGGTATAGTGGGGAAACACGGCCTTAGCAATGGATATGATCCCCTCTGTGGGATTAGTCTTAGATATAGGTTGAGAATCCCTTTGTGAGCCCTAGGTTATGATCCTCTATCATTTTTCATCCTCCATGTGTATATTCAGGTATCATGTGACCTATAAAGAGATCTGACAAGAACATCATCATAGATGAGTTTCATCACTGTAATCAGACTCATGCAGTGAGTTCACATGGAAAAGAATTCCCTTGAAGCGTTGAGTAGGGATCCTAGGATGGTGGTATGGTTTTGGATTTACCATGAATCATAGTGTGTATGGTGATTATATTTTCATTATATTATTATGTCTCATATTCTGATTGGAATCCTTCATGATAATGATATTAATATTCTAATTGTTCTTTATGTTGAGTATTTTTTAGGATTCCTACATGGTTTGTATGCGCTCTACCCTTAATAGTCTATTCATGCACATGATGTGTATTATGTAAATGGAAATCATGTTAATTAAGACCTAGTTGGATGAGGATAGGGTGGTTAATAATTAAGCTCGATATCCTATGGTTCGTTTTAGGAACATCATTTGACATTAATCACAACATTTAGAACAGGTTGGACACTTTTTAAACATTTTTTGTCTTGTATTTGGTCCATTATGTTTTCTAGTACTCCTTTAATACTATATTTTGGAATATAGATTCTTTTATTATTTATGGTATCCATTTTATTTTATATTTCATCAATATGTGATCATTTGGAAATATGTTTGTGTAGGTTCCTTAGTATGTATCGTCTGATGTGTGTGATATCCCTACATTGTGTTGTTCATTCTCTTCTGGCCAATTTGATGTGGGATTGGAGTGCCACATTTGGCTTATCTACAACTAGGAATACTCTAATAAGTTATTTATTCAAAAATATAAATAAAATTGGGTTCATCATGAGAATATAGTTTAAAGATTTTCTAGATATGTGGTTTCGTTTAAAAAATAGTTAAATAGTATTAAAGTGTCTCAAGATGGTATATTAGTCTAGGAACTAATTGTTAATGTGGTATCCAATGTATCCTTTCTCCAAGACTATGAAAACATTCTTGTTCACACTTTACACATAGGTACATGTTTCAGGGGAAACATTTTTACATGTATCAAATTGTAATGGGTTGTGGTTTCCATGACCATATTGAGTCAATTTCATAGATATACACTTTGACTATGGTATGTCTTGTCTATTTCATGATGCCTCTATGATGGAAGGGACCTATGACCCCACAATATTATTGTGATGATGATTTACCTAATGATGAGGATTTTTTACACTCTGATATATAAGTGGTAAAATCATTGGGTGGATTTCCTGTCATACTACCACCTATTGGTCAACATATTGCACAGATAGTACTATATAAGGATGTGATTTGTCTAAGAACACTTCAAGTGTTTCAAAGACAGATACCTATCAGGTTTTTAGGTGATATTGATCCTCTAGGATAACTTAATGGATTAATGTTTTCAGAATACTCTACCACATTTTTAGGACACCTCCTTGTCAAATGATGGACTTAGAAGTGTGTGACACTAAAATTTTTTAAGAAATATTTTCATTAAATAATATTATTTATTCAAAAGATTAAATATCATGGAGTCATGAGTTTAAATGAACTATGACATTCTCCTAGTATAAAATGACCATTTTGTCCTAGATGGTATGTTATCATGAATAAATATTAATATTTTATTAAAATGATTGGGGAATCCATTGACCACCAATTATTTATGAAAAAAAATAAATCAATTATATATTCCCATTTTTATATTCGTAAATTTATTGAATTACTATTAGTAAATGTGTTCAATAAAATATATATGTTATATAGTTAGTGAAATATTTCATATATTCATCAAATAGACATTTTTATCATACAATATTAATGAGCCCTATTTGTTGTATAATAACTTATATTTTACAAACATTTAATCTTCCACCATTTAATGGAGAAACCCTTTTGATAAAATTTGAAACATTAATAATGATCATATAAAAAAAATGTTCTTCATAATAGGTATTTAATAATTTACTTTGATGATGTAGAAATTAATTAATAGATCAAAAATTGAAATAAATCATTTTTATTAAAATGATAATAACCATTAAAAAACAAAAAACTTGAGAAAATATTATTGGTTGAATATATCTCGACCACAACAATACAAGGGTCGAGTTACTGACCATTTGAATCCTTTAATAAGAGGTTGTTTTACAGATCACTTTTGACAACATTCAAATGAGAAATGAAAAAGATCAATGTGTTTTCACTAAATCAGTTTTAGGTACTTTTAATATAAAATATTTTCTCAATGTTCATAATGAGGAATCTCATTAAGAGCCTTGGGGTGATATCCTCTTGTGCAAGGAGCTACCAGTGAAGTAATATTTCATAGTATGGCATGTACGACATAATGCGCTAAAAAGGGAGGATAACTTACAAAGACAGGGGATTATTCTGGCCTATAAATGATGTTTTTTTCCTAAATGTGTAGTATGAGTCTCTATTTCACTTATTCATTGATAGTGAGTGGGATAGAAATTTCTAGGTTTTCTTAAGCCAGATTGTGGGGCACCCGGCTGGTGTGGGTACATTTTCATATTTTCTCAAAATCTAGTTCCATAGAGTGATTAGTCCTGGTCTTTAACATAAGGATAGAGATATATGGTTTATTTTTATGGTTCATGGTTTTTTGGATCTCCTGGAACAGGGTGTGACAATAATCCACTCCTTTATCGACTGCTGGAATTATTTTTAGATCTACATTGATCCTTATAGATTTGGGAAGTATATATAAGGATGTGGTCAATGGGTCTTCTTCTTTGGATTCCTCTCCTACCACTATAAGGTCCATTTAAGGGATTTGGTTCAAATGGAATCCACCTAGCAGGAGATTCAAACTCAACACTGATGGATCGTACCACTCGTGCTTGATGCGTGGAGGGGGAGTTGTTGGTGATTCTCTTGGATCTGTGGTGGTGGATTTCTCACCTTTTTTTGGCAATGGAGATTTTCTTCATGTGGAGTCCCAATCCTTACTCACTAGTTTTAACGTTTATAAATAGAGGGAAATTCCAATTCAAGGGGTGGAGGTCGAATCAGTCATCATCATCAAGGACTAGTTCGACAAAGGCTCAATCACGTGGATCATTGAGTACTCTATTAGAAGATGCAAGCTTCTTCTGGATAGTCACACATCCATCATCCACACATGGCAGGAGGGGAATATAGTGGAAGATTTTCTGGCTACTAAAAATATGGTGAATGATAACTTGTTAGTTTTTTTAGCTCACATATCTTTCCATCAGATAGCTCTTTTTTGTGCGGGATGACGCCCGTATACTACACTATTTTCTCCCCCAATAGTCCCCTTTCTTTCAATACTCGTAATACCCTTCACTCTTTATTAATAAAATAAAATGTTTCGGTCGGTATAAGATGTTGTGAAAATTATATAATTTTATTTATTCCAATGTTCATGTTTTCACATTCTTAATTTAATAAGTTTATCACATTAAATATTGTCTTTCCAAGGGTATAAATTTTACTAAAATTGTTGTGATAAAATAATGTAGATTTACCTTCATTAGAGTATTTTATTTTTAATTTTTATTCCAAAAAATATTTTAAATTATTAGAGAATATAGATGTAGTAATTATTTTGTTTATAGAAATAAAAAATAAATTTTATTAAATATATTAAATTATGTATAGTATATGTTAATAAATATTTATAATGTATTTTCCTAATTACCTTGAAATCATAGTTATATAATAAAATATTTCGATTGAATATAACTTGTTGTATTAAAATTTTAAAATATCCATGTATTGAATAGTGTAGAAAAAGAAACTATTGATTGGTTATCAATATAATGTTTTATTAAATGATATAAAAATAATTAAACACATTTAAAAATATATAATAATTAATATATAGTCTAAAATATTATAATGTATTTATTTATGGTGTAATTGACATCATATAAGTATATATTTCACATCTTTTAAAATTTAATTATTTGTTTTCTTGATTAAATTTAAATTGAATAACTATGTGTTAATTAAATTGATAATGTTTAAATTGGTAGAAATACTTGTCAAATATTTATTGGTTGTTAATCTTACAAACCTTTTTCATCTCATCTTTTTTATTTTTTCTTTCTGAGGTTTTTGGGAATGGTTTTATTTCATTATAAATAATTATTTATAGAGTTTCCAAAAGTAGCCCTCGCCTTAATTATAAATGGTTCCTCCTCTCTCACCGATTTAATTCAGTTTGATTCTTAAAACTCATCCATACCCAGCCCATTTTTTTTATAAACTTCCCTAGTTACATTATATAGCTTCTAGTCATCTTCAATGACCAACTCTAATGATTTAAGTGGATATTTAGAGGGAGAACATCGAAAAAGAAGTAATCTCCTCTACGGATTCATTCGAACTTATTTATTCTTCTATGTCCTATTCAAGAAATATTTCATTATAAAGTAATAAATCTAGTATAAAATATATTCTAAGATGTTATTATGATTATGAAACAACTATATTCCACATTCTATCCATCCCATGAAAAATTAAATCACCATGCATGTGTACATACAGCTTACCGTCTCCATGTCGTGGTGTAATCTATTGTTCACCACCACCTTATGTGGATGGGTATAATGATGTAAATAATAACAAAATATTATTATGATCAATTGAAAATTATTTTTAAATATTATACCTCATCCACATCAATACCATTCAACAATTATTGGAATTATGACATCGCTCGTGTGTACGTATGACCTTCAATCTCCACGACGCAATGTGATTAATTCTTCATGATATTCATTAGATATTGATAATATAAATGTAAATAATGAATAAATATGGAATATATTTTGTTCATATCCTTTTAAATTGTATAACTATAACCTCATTAGGAGACCCAGAACATATTTGATAAAACATGTACAAACAAGTGATGTAGTTAACACTCAAAATACAAGTAATAATGAAATGTTATTAACAAATAGAGGATTATATAATCATATATTATATCCTAATGTTGAATATGATTCTAAAATAAGTCAGTAAAATTATTTAAATCATTATACCTGAGGTTTGGATATATAAAAAGGAAATCATACTTCAAAGGTATGGGATAATTTTGCAATCTCATTATCATCCGAGATTGTTTACACATATGTATTTACTAAGGTTTATTTATCATCCATGCCCATGTTTCATAAATATTTCTTATTATTTATATTCTTCTAAAAAAATAATTCAATTTCTCTCATTGGTAAAATATTATTAAATTGTATGAAAGTAATATTTTTTTCGATATGAGGTACTTTTAGACTTTTCAAACTAAAGTATGCGGAGAACTATTTTTTTACATATACAATATCAAAAACAAAAATTAATGTTATAATAATTCCTTATTTCTATAAATCATAATGTAAAATATGTTTTTATTATTTTTGAATAAATTATTTTCTTTTATTATTTTCTAGCATTTTAAAAAAGAAATCATTTTTGAATAAGAAATGATATTTTCATCAAGATTTAATTTCAAGTGTCATATAAAAAAAGACATGTAAGATGGAATTATTTATTAGGTTAATGTTTCAATTATAATAACCTTGTTGTTCCTTTGATTTTATTGTCTTTATAATGGAATTATATTTATGAAAACCATATTTTTTACATGGATTATGTTATGGTGGAATTATATTTAAATAAACCCATTTTATTCCTTGTGTTTTGATTATTGATTTATGTTAATGTGGCACACGTAAGAATGATATCATTATGCGATGTGTGGGACATATATTTACCTTTAATTAATTGGGTAAATATTTATATCTCATGATATATACATGAATAGAATGAGAAATGATATCAGTTCATTAGTACAGGGATAGAATGAGGAGTGAACTCGATTAAGAAATGGACTTTATCTTCTATAATTGTATTGGAAATGATCCATGACTAATATGAAAAGTTTTTAAATACTTATGTGTCTAACACAAAAATGTATGTCCTATGTAATGTCATTTGGGATTATGTTCATTGATTTGTATGGACTTTCATGATTAATCATCATAGTATGATATCACAATCTTTCATATGTAGAATAAGATTTTAAAATGTAATGTTCTAATTTCTTATGATTCTTATATGATTAATATATACATCGTTTACCATTAATGATTATATAATCTCACCCTTAAATATTTTTCTTTTCCCCAGGTCCTAAAGAAGGGTATTAAGTCAGATATGTCAAAATTGGGTTCAGTTATTATAAAATATGTAAGAGATAGTGAAGATGTATTCTGAAATAATGGTTAATGTTTCTCTGTTTCTAAACACATTATACCGACACAGTCCTTTCATAGACAAGATATATATTTAAATGAATATTCTTCAACATTGAATTAATAAAAATTTATGTAATGTTTGGGTCGTTATTGTAGGTAATAGAGGAAAGGTATAATCAAACATTCTAAACTAGGATGTGAAAACCATAGAAATAACACTAAGGTTATTAAAAAGTATATGATACAATCATAGTGTTTTATAAATGATCGTGAATACCTATTATAACACTAAAATATCCTAAATTAAAATTTTATTTTTTATTATGTGGGTTTCCCAATATGGTTATTGTTTCTCATATTATTCTTTCATGGTTTTATTCAATGGATAAAATCTAGAAGAACCGAGTTAATGGCGAATTCAATAGATAATACAATTATTTTCCTCATGAGAAACCAAATCTTACGGGAGCTGGAATGAAAAATCATGTATCTATACTCACAGAAGATTCTCATGATATGAATCATGAATGACATTAAAATAAAAAAAAGCGGGAACTACATTATATTGAGTCTATCATGAGTCTATGTCCATATTATTTTAGTGGGTATTTTAATCCATTTTTCGATAAACAATAGATCATTAGCACTAAAAAATAACTTCATTTATTCATTGTTAATAACCTGATAAATTCATCATTGCAGTTAATCGTTTAGAAGGTGAGGTTGATCAATAGTGTAACCTTATTAGGAATACGAGGCAAATATATGAAATTCATTCCATGTTATGTAAATAGTTCAAGAACATATTTTTCAATTAAAAATTTCAACTTATTATTTGAACAAAGATAGAGAAGTGGTTCCTTGGCCTTAAGCAAAAAGATGATGAATCTATTGCCACCTATGAAGCACATATTACAACACATGAAAGGTATGATTCAAGAATAATTATCCAACATGAGAGAAAAATTTATCAATAATTTAGTGGCTTAAAACCAAGTATATGAATGAAATTGTCTATAAGGGACTTCAATATCTATGAAGAAAAGGTTAAAGTTTCATTCAAGGTTATGATAGAGGTTATAGTAATCTAACAGTCCTATAGGTTTGATAAGAAGAATAAAATGGAATTCAATGGAAAATCTAAAGACTATACTGAAAATAATATGAGTTTTACATTACGCTCAATGTGTAGGAAGAAATATGGAGGAAATTTTCTAAAGGGGAATAATAAACAGTTATTGTGTGTTAAAGAAGGTCATTGGCCAGTTTAATTCTGATGTTATGGTAAAAAAGATATATAATGATGTGAATATAAAAAAATATATACAAAATTCACCTCTTACACTTCATTGTTAAAAGTTCAATGAAAATGGGAATTATCCAAATAAATAATATAATCCATGGTTTATTGGTGATGATTAATTTTAGAAAACTCTTAAGGCCAAAGACAAAGGAACATCACATTTTATCACTATCATCAATGTGTAGTATGATAATGATGTGATGAATGGTACACTTACCGTCCACTATAATGTAGAAAATGTATTAATTTATTCTAGATCCACCGAATCTTTTATTTTGGAAAAATTTTACAAAGGTATATCTATATTTTTTCAATAATTAGATGTTGAGTTAGTTGTGACAACTCTTTATGGTAGAACAATTACATCAAAGAACTTTAATTCATCTCTAGTTGAAGTTTGTGGGAAAGTGCTTCTTTGAAAATCTTATTATCCTTCATATAATGAAATTTGTTATGATTCATAGAATGTATTGAATTTTTCTATATGAATCTTGGCACGTGTGTCGCAACGTGTGCAAATTTGCAATATTTATTTACCTACTAACTACTGTAGAAGTGGCGAGAAGGGTCGAACCACAGAGAGAATGTGAGTAGACACTAGAAATGTCCTTTTGGAGGAATGTTCAGGCGGATGGGCTTTAATTGTGTGATTAACAACTAAGTTCTAAAAACTAAATGACTATTTTAAAAATGACTAATTAAATTAACTAAAACTATCTAAGTGAACTTAGCTATGATAGAAAATGGCAGAGATGGAAGTGTCAGAGTCGTGATGTCCGTTCAAGTGCATGCAATGTCAATTATTTAATTCCCATATTTGAATACTTATTTATTCAATTGTCACCGATTCCAAATTTAATCAAAATTTCATCTGGTCTCGTTCTCTGATGTCTGAAAACATTCTAATTTTCACACAAATTATTTATCATTTCGTTCTCTGTCCTGACAAATAATTTGTGCGTCCTTATAGTGCTGAATCACTTGGTGAAATACAATGACCCGTTTCTCACAAAGTCTAAGTATCTACCTACGTTGGGTTCGCTCACATGAGATTACTTATTAAGTATCACTCATGTCAGTTTGAAGGAGAGCGCACACAAAATATTAATTTTCCAATTAATATATTTATTTATTCAAAATTCGATTGCGCGCTTGATCAAATTCCGGATAAATAAATTCTCGGATGAACTCCCGTTCGTGATTACTTATTAGGTATCTCACGAACGGGCACCCAAGCATGTGTGCAGGGCCCAAATGATAATTAATTTAAACGCAGATACAATTAATTAAATAAACATCCTAATGAAATTAATTCAAAAGGCAATCAAACGTAAGAATAAATTAAAGACATGCATTCATTATCACATTTATCACAACTCCAACACTAATGAATTAGCCCGCCATCACGACGACACGACACATAAAATAATAAATAAAAGATATCACCGTGCTCGTGTCATTGTTTTGGTCACCACGAGATGCCGTCAACGATCGCAAAACAATAACCATCGCTCCGCTCCGTGCAGTCGCTGACGCCGCACCCGAATCAAACCACCGCGTCGCTGAAAAATATGTTTTGATCTGTGCTCGCTCTCGTCGCGCAACGTCAATCTCCGAAAGACAAATCTAACGTTGATGACATGTCCGAACCTCCGCTGCGTCGATGATACTATATGTTGAAGTCAAGGGTGGATTTCCGCCACTTCGGTTCGAGGAGAGCCCGCGGCTTCTTGGTGTACTCTGAAGTGGTAAGGGGGGGACGTGGGAGGCAGGCGGGATCTGGGGTGGAGAGGGCCGGCGGGTTAGGCAGGGGAGAGAGCGGCTGGTTGTGGGATTGGGGAGAGGCGGCGAGGTGAGCGGCTTGAGGTGAGGGCACTGGGGACGAGTGGGTGAGGATTGGAGCAAGAAGAGGTTGGGGCAGCGGGGGCCGTGGGGAGATGAGGGACGGCGGGTAAAGGATGGGAGAAGGGAGAGGGGGATTCGGCGGAGCCAAGGGTAGGCAGGGGGGGCGGTTAATTGGAGAGAGATAGTGAAAGAAAAGGGGAGAGTGAATTAAATGGGTTGTGGCATGGGTGATTTGAGAGAAAAAGGGGAGGATGGCGAGGGAATAAGAGTGGCGTGGAGGGATAAGGGAATGAGGGGGAGATTGGAGAGAGAAGGGGAGAAAAATAGGGAGGGAAGAGGCGTGGAATAGGGGAAAGGGTCAAAGGGGTGGGGTGGTGCGTGGGTAGTTAGGGTAAATAAAAAAAATAGAATTAAAAAAATGTTAAATTCAAATTAAAAAAAAGTAATTATCTAATTAAGTTAAAAAAAAGTGATAAATAATAATGCATTAATGAACATGTAATTAAATATAATATTACTATTAAATATAATAATAAACTAATAACAAATACTATTTTATTAATGCAATAAAATAATGAAATAAAATACAAATTAAGATATACATACTAATAAAAATTAAAAAAATAAACTAAACTAAAATTAGTGAAACTAATAATAATAATATAGTGTTAAATATAATATATAAAATTAATATAACTAATAGAGATACAAAATTACTAATATAAGTATATAAATTAACTAAAAATTATCAAATTATCTAAATTACTACAAAACTACAAAAATAAACTAAAAATATAAAAATTGGTTAAACTAATTAATTAAAACTAAGTTAGAAAGTTATAAAAATACATGTAAAAATACATGCACATCAAATCCCCCACACTTAAACTTTTTCACTCCTGGGAAAAACAATCAGAAAGAAAAAACAAGTGGACCCATAGACAAATCAAAACATCAAAATTACATGTTCAAAATTTTCCAATCTCTTTCCTCATAATATATCATGCTTCATTTAAAACTTTAGTTTCAAAAACAATTTTTCTTTCACTTGCATTTTTTCAAAACAAGTATGTGCACTCATCAATCATGTGACCTACCTTCCCATTACACTCGTCGCTCGAAAAGATTTGATCAAAGTTTTTCTCAGTTCTCATGCACATGCATGATTACCATAGGCTTTCCATGAATTTCACATCTCCACTAGTGGAAATCAAAAGAATGTACCAATCTCAAGGACTTTACATGAGGTTCAAATGTTTCTGAAGCTGTGGGATGGTGGGTTAAAAAAATATTGATATATTTTTGGTAAAAAGGAGGGTTGAATCTTGAAATAAATACATGATAAGTCAATCTAAATGTCTCCCTCAAACTCTCGCTCCCCCACACTTAAAACACTGCTTGTCCCCAAGCATTTGATAATCCAATGTTTCACTCTCTTTTTTAAACAACTCACTCAAATAAGATGAGTAGGAAAAACAAGTGAGTATCAGTTCCAAAACCCCATGAAATAAATGCCAGAAAATAATCCAAAAGAAAGGTACACAAGTAGCGTATACGATGTAACATCTCAATGAAGGTAGGTCATATAGAAAACTTTCTAGTTCCTGGAGTAATGGATCATCACTTTAATAGGTATCCCTAAAGTCGAGGGTTACCACGTAATGACCACCAATGTACTCATTGTTGGAACTCAAAAGAATTCTATATTCCTATATCAAAATAAAATGAAATGAATGTGGCTACTGTGAAAAAGAACTCATATGATCAGGATGGGATAATGTCAATCCATGTACATCAAATGACTCACTGCCCCTCGAAAAACCCTCTCCATGAGTAAGTGTCTCCCCCCCACACTTAGATTGTAATCATCATGCAAAAATCCAAGATATTGGTAGGGAAGGGTATTGGCTTGGGCTCATCCTAAAAGGCTCCTGCATGGCTTCTAAGGGCTATACGAAGGAGAAAATGTTTGGGTGGCTCAGTGGGTCAACGGGGATAAAATATCAAACAGATGCCTCGATCATTTTAGTACATCTTTAAAAAATTCCAATCGCTTTGATGGAAAAACATGGCAAGTTCTAGAAGACAAAACATGGTTGAGATTACCTCAAGAAATAAGAGAAATAAGAGATGATTGTAAAATAGCTCAGAGTCCTCACAGGTATGGAAATATAATTTTGGACAGCACAGATGATCATGAGTGCGAATAAGTGTAAAAAATATACATGTTTTTGAAAAACATTTTCGAAGCATGAAATAATATCAGCAATCATATAAGTCATCAGAGAAAGGATCAGATAATTCCAAAACAAGAATCAGGTGCTCAAACTGCCTAGGGACACAAGTGTTATGTTCCTAACTGTGTTGTGACAAAAATACAATGGCTTTTATGTGGGTTCATCAATGACAAGAATGTTAGTTTTTTTTCAAATTTTTAAAAAAAATTCTCTTTTTTTACATGGTGTTTTTGGAAGCATAAAATATGGAAAAAAATAGAACACTTCCCTGTGTAAGTGCAGATTGACGCGGAGAGGTTGTTTGTATCCGATGAAGCTCCAGAAATGGTATACCTGTAAAACCTACACATTTACAAAATGTACTCACATCATATCAAAGAAGTCACACCATAATCAAAATCATGTGGATGATAAAAATATTTATGATGAATTTAAATCCACTGTAGTTTCAGGGGAAAAGAGATTGTGGTAAATGCATGCCTTTTTATTTTAAAATGAAACTAAATGAAATGAAATTAAATGCAGTGAAAATAAAACAACAAATTATGGGTTGCCTCCCATTGAGCGCTAAGTTTACTTCGTCTTCAGCCAGACGTTGTTGAAACTCCCCCCGGGTCAAACAGAAATGTAAACCATGCATCTGCTTCTTTTTCAGTAGGAGTGTGGAATCTATTTGTTGAAGATGAGTTTATCCTGCAAGCTGTAAAAAATCTCAATGGAATCTTGTTAGAATAATGGATTTGTGGAATGAAATGAAAATATGCCAACTCACAAGGGAATGAATATACCTCACCTGAAGAAAGACTCATCGAATTGTTGAATTTTGGGAAAAGGTTGTCAATGGAAAGATCAAGAAGATGACCTCCTTGAACATACACAAGTGAAAAAGTTGTATTACTAGACTCCTTCAGCGGTCGGCTTATATCCATCATATCCTTGAATGTAGTATCTGGTTTGATGATGTATCCTATTTTGTTTTCACATCCAACCACTAGCACATGGAAATCTATTGGTTTCCAACTCAATTCATGCTTGATGGCTTCATTGATTATGCCAAGGTCAAAAATATTGTTAGCATATGTGGGTATTTCAAGTGAAGTGTTTTTAACCTCGACGCATGGAGCAAGTGGCGCAGGATCAATTGGAGCAGATGACTCCATTGTGTCAAGAATGACATCTTTTTCAATATTTTCTTCTATATCACCCTCATCATTTTTCTCTGTTGGTGCATGTGTCACCACGAAATCAGGATCCTCCAAGCAATCCCATTATTCCATTGTTTCTAGAAAATTATGAGTGTTCTCTTCCACCAATGCTGATTGATTCTTCGACTCCAGAAATGTTTCAGATGTCTCCATTTTAGAAAAAGTTTCGGACTCACAAAGATTTTCATAAAGAGGTGATTCGATGTCATTTGAAGTGATGTCCTCTTGAGTGTGGCAATCCAATGTCTCTTGGTTCAATTCTAAATCTATCATGGTAAAGAATGGTCCTAGTTCAATGTCCTCTTCATCCTCAAAAGGTGAAATTTGATAGACATTGAATGTGTCCTTTTTAACTTTGGGATGACTAGGTTGTGAATTCACAGAAGAAGGACATGAAATCACATTTTCTGAGGGACCATTATGTTCAACAGGGCGGAATACCAAGCTCTCATATTCTTGAAATGTGATTAGATTGGAAGAATTATTTTGTGATGGAGGGGAGTCATCAATTTTTATGATAAGAAGGCAGATTAATCCCATTATCAGACTCGGGACATAGATGTTGTTCAAATGGAACCTCTATTGCACTCTCCTCAAAATAATTGTTTTTAATTAGATCATCAAGGGGTAATGAAGCATCTAGTTCGGAAATATGATTCATTTGATTTACTAAATTATTCAATTGATTTTCTAGATCTTTTGTTGAGGAAAGAAACTTTGCATTGCATTCATCTTGAAGTTAAAACCTTCGATTGGTCTCAGTGATAGCACAATGCAACATGTGTTCAATTATTGAATCATTTGTATGACATCAATTGTCAAGTTCTAAATTTTCAGGAATGCATTGACATTGAAAATGATCAACAGATGTATAAGGACTTGTTTCATAGCATGGTGAAATGTTCTCATATGGATCATAGCATGGACTTGAATAAAGATCATTGAAATAAACGGGATTACCTGGATAGATCATGTGCGGTGAATCGTTATACGTCATACCTTGAGTCAGGGCTGCATAGGGCGGGTACTGGTTGTAATTGTGTGGTGCGGCCCACGTCATTCCGAGCTTCTGGGTGTCTTGAAAATTCCTGCAATGAAAAATTCCCAGAGTAGTAAACTGTTGTTTTTTTTGTTGGTTTGGTTTTTGGTTTTTTTTTAATTTTTTTTTAATTTTTTTTTTGACCTAAATCACTCTTTTAAAGGAACTCCTAATGCTACTATTCTCCCCGGAAACGGCGCCAGAAATTTGGCACGCGCGTCGCAACGTGTGAAAATTTTCAATATTTATTTACCTACTAACTACTGTAGAAGTGGCGAGCAGGGTCGAACCACAGAGAGAATGTGAGTAGACACTAGAAATGTCCTTTTGGAGGAATGTTCAGGAGGATGGGCTTTAATTGTGTGATTAACAACTAAGTTCTAAAAACTAAATGACTATTTTAAAAATGACTAATTAAATTAACTAAAACTATCTATGTGAACTTAGCTATGAAAGAAACTGGCAGAGATGGATGTGTCAGAGTCGTGATGTCCGTTCAAGTGCATGCAATGTTAATTATTTAATTCCCATATTTGAATATTTATTTATTAAATTATCACCGATTCCAAATTTAATCAAAATGTCATCTGGTCTCGTTCTCTGATGTTAGAAAACATTCTAATTTTCACACAAATTATTTATCATTTCGTTCTCTGTCCTGAAAAATAATTTGTGCGTCCTTATAGTGCTGAATCACTTGGTGAAATACAATGACCCGTTTCTCACAAAGTCTAAGTATCTACCTACGTTGGGTTCACTCACATGAGATTACTTATTAAGTATCACTCATGTCAGTTTGAAGGAGAGTGCACACAAAATATTAATTTTGCAATTAATATATTTATTTATTCAAAATTCGATTGCGCGGTTGATCAAATTCCAGATAAATAAATTCTCGGATGAACTCCCGTTCGTGATTACTTATTAGGTATCACACGAACGGGCACCAAAGCATGTGTGCAGGGCCCAAATGATAATTAATTTAAACGCAGATACAATTAATTAAATAAACATCCTAATGAAATTAATTCAAAAGGCAATCAAACGTAAGAATAAATTAAAGACATGCATTCACCATCACATTTATCACAACTCCAACACTAATGAATTAGCCCGCCATCACGACGACACGACGCATAAAATAATAAATAAAAGATATCACCGTGCTCGTGTCATTGTTTTGGTCACCACAAGATGCCGTCAACGATCGCAAAACAATAACCATCGCTCCGCTCCGTGCAGTCGCTGACGCCGCACCCGAATCAAACCATCGCGTCGCTAAAAAATATGTTTTGATCTGTGCTCGCTATGGTCGCGCGACGTCAATCTCCGGAAGACAAATCTAACGTTGATGACGTGTTCGAACCTCCGCTGCGTCGATGATACTATATGTTGAAGTCAAGGGTGGATTTCCGCTACTTCGGTTCGAGGAGAGCCCACGGCTTCATGGTGTACTCTGAAGTGGTAAGGGGGGGACGTGGGAGGAAGGCGGGACCTGGGGTGGAGAGGGCCGGCGGGTTAGGCAAGGGAGAGAGCGGCTGGTTGTGGGATTGGGGAGAGGCGGCGAGGTGAGCGGCTTGAGGTGAGGGCACTGGGGACGAGCCGGTGAGGATGGGAGCAAGAAGAGGTTGGGGCAGCGGGGGCCGTGGGGAGATGAGGGACGGCGGGTAAAGGATGGGAGGAGGGAGAGGGGGATTCGGCGGAGCCAAGGGTAGGCAGGGGGGCCGGTTAATTGGAGAGAGAGAGTGAAAGAAAAGGGGAGAGTGAATTAAATGGGTTGTGGCATGGGTGATTTGAGAGAAAAAGGGGAGGTTGGCGAAGGAATAGGAGTGGCGTGGAGGGATAAGGGAATGAGGCCGAGATTGGAGAGAGAAGGGGAGAAAAATAGGGAGGGAAGAGGCGTGGAACAGGGGAAACGGTCAAAGGGGTGGGGTGGTGCGTGGGTAATTAGGGTAAATAAAAAAAATAGAATAAAAAAATGTTAAATTCAAATTAAAAAAAAGTAATTATCTAATTAAGTTAAAAAAAGTGATAAATAATAATGCATTAATGCACATGTAATTAAATATAATATTACTATTAAATATAATAATAAACTAATAACAAATACTATTTTATTAATGCAATAAAATAATGAAATAAAATACAAATTAAGATATACATACTAATAAAAATTAATAAAATAAACTAAACTAAAATTAGTGATACTAATAATAATAATATAGTGTTAAATATAATATATAAAATTAATATAACTAATAGAGATACTAAATTACTAATATAAGTATATAAATTAACTAAAAATTATCAAAATATCTAAATTACTACAAAACTACAAAAATAAACTAAAAATATAAAAATTGGTTAAACTAATTAATTAAAAATAAGTTAGAAAGTTATAAAAATACATGTAAAAATCCATGTACATCAAATCTCAAACTAATTTGTGAGGAAGGGAGGTCAAATTTTATATTCCCAATCAATCTATGATCATCTATCGATAGAATGATGAATATGAATTTCCAATGAAACTTTCTTCCATCATGCGGGTTTTGATTCATGTAAATGAAGGTTATCTAACTAAAATGGTTGTGGACTCACAATTAAAAATATACCCATTTTAATGGAGTTTTATGATTTATTTTTAGAAGAATTGATAGGAATTCCACCAAATTGTGTGGTCAATTTCTCAATATAACAGATACTGGGGGATGTACCTATTACAAATAAACCATATAGAATGGATCAATTTGAGTTATAGTAAAGCAAGAAGAAGCTTCAAAAGAATCTTTCCAAGGGATTTAAATACCCTACTACATCACCTTGGGGTGCACCTATTCTATTTCTGAAGAAGAAATATATATCAATGAGACTCTTCATTTATTATAGAGAACATAATAGGATCACTATCAAGAACAAATATATTCTTCCCCACAATAAAAAATTATTCAACCAACTACACGGAGATCAATATTTTTTTATTATTGATATTCTTTAAAGATATCATCAATTATGTTTCAAGAATAAGGATATACCGAATATAGAATTCTATACAAGGTATGGACAATATGAATTTATAATGATGTCATTTGGTCTTACTAACGCCCCATTAATAATCATGGATCTAAAAATAGAGTGCTAATAGACTATCAGGATCAATTTTTGGTAGTCTATATAGTTGATATTATTATCTATATAAATAAAAATAATAACATGAATATCACATGAAAATTGTACTCAAGACCTAGATAATGGGAAAAAATATTAAAAAAATTTCCAAGTGTGAATTTTTTCATCAGAAAGTATCATTTTTGGGGCACATAATCTCAAAAGTGGGGATATATTTTGGATACAGAAAAAATATAATTTATGGAATTTTGGTCGAGTCCAACAACAATAATGGAGAGCCGTTGTTTTCTTGGTTGGCTAGATATTATCAATGTTTTGTGAAATATTTTTCATGACTATCTAATCTACTCAGGAATTTGACTCCGAAAGGAGTTATGTTTGTGTGGGTGGAGGAATGGGAATCGAATTTCAAAGAGCTCAAAATAAGGTTTTCCAGTGCACCAATTCATACACTTCCTCATAGTGGGGAATGGGTTGTGATATATAGTGATGTATCTAAAAAGGGTATGGGATTTATTCTCATGAAAAGTGATTTTGAGATAGCTTATGCCTCATGAAAATTGTACATTCATGAGAAAAATTACCCAACTCATGATTTAGAGTTAGCTATGGTAATATTTTAAATATTGATATGGTGCGATTAACATTATGGTGAAAGGTGTTTTATTTATAATAATAATAAAATGTTAAATTATATTTTCACACAAAATGAGTTTAATATGAGACAAAGATTTTGATTTGAAAATTATTAATGATTACAACTCCTCAATACATTACCACCCTAGGAAAGTGAAAAAGCTAGCAGATACATTGATACGAATGGACCATACTAGCCTATCCATGATGAGGATCACATAAGATGCAATATTTATGGAAATGAAAAGGATGTACCTTGAAATTTTTAAGGGGAGAGATATTATCTTTCTAAAATTAATGTTCAAAAAACTATACAATTTAATATTCAAGAGGCACATAATGAACATGTAGTTTAAAAACATAATGCGAGAATTGGTCCTGAATTCAACCTTGATTAAAATGGAATAATATGTTTCATGAACCAGGTTTGTATTCCTCCTATACCTTAATTAAATAATGATATATTAGATGAGATTATTATTTTTTAGTTATCTATTCATCCTATAATAACAAATATATATAGGGATCTGGAAGATTATTTCTTGACGAATAGAATGAAAATAGATGTTGCTGAAGATGTATCTCGACGCTTGGCTTGTTGTCCTGATAAGGCTCAGAGATAGATGGTTAATGGTATGTTACAACCAATACCCATACATAAATGGAAATGAGAAAACATCACTATGGACTTTTTCATCATACAACCCAAAACATCTAATTGCCATAATTCTATATGGGTGGCAGTAGATGATCTTATAAAGTAACCATACGCCATTTCCATTAGAGAGGATTTATTTTTTCATCATCATTCCAGGATTTTTGTAAATGATGTGATAAGATTTCATGGAGTACCTCTTTCCATTATATATGATTTGGATCTGATGTTTACCTGAAAGTTCTAGAGAAGTCTTCAATATTATCTATGTATAGATTTATGTTTCGGAACTACATATCATCATCTGAAAGAGAGTTAGTCTAAGAGAACAATTAAAACTTTAGAAGAAATTTTGAGAGCATTATCTCTGGATTTTAATGGTGGTCGGTATAATCACCTACCTTTGGTGGATTTTTATTAAATAATATTTTTAACATCAGTTTTTAAATAGATCCTTTTGAATCCCTCTTTAGAAATAAGTTATGAATGCCAAATTACAAGGAAAATTTTGAGGAAAGAAAGCGAAAAGGACCTGATATTATTGATGAAATGGAATAAATGGTTTGATCTATATGAAAACACATAAGAGAAGCTCAGAGTTGAAAAAAATTATGCTGACAACTGATAAAAATACCAAGAGTTTGAAGTAGGTGAAAAGTTGTCTCTATGAATATATCCCTAGAAGAGATTAATGAGATTTGGAAATAACAGAATGTTAATACCGAGGTATATCAGTCTTTTTTTAAATTATGGATCGTATTGGAAATGGATCATAATGATTGAAGCTTCTATAGAATCTCTCTCATGTTTATGATGTGTTCCATGTATCTCTCTTGAGTAAGTTCATACCTGATCCTTAACATGTACTAAACTCAAATGTTGTATATTTGGACCAAGATCGACATTAAAAAGAATATCTAATGGAGATTCTGGACTGTAATGTAATAGTTCTATGAAATAAGACCACATTCTTTCATAAAAATTCATTTAAAACTAACAAATATAAGGAGCATATGTTTTAACATGAGGATGTGATGAGGTAGATGTGTCTTCATCAGTTTTTTGTCTGAATTTTTATTTTTTATGGAAAAATGCATTTTAAGGGGGGTTGAATGTAACACTCAAATGTTTAATGACATATTTGCTTAAAATGCTTTTATTTCTCCAATAGATTTCATTGCACACAGTCATTCTTTTAAATGAACTGTGAGATTACCTTAGTATAAAATGATTATTTTTACCAAGTTATTAGGATAGCGGGAAAAAATATAACTAACTTATGAAAATCTATGGGGAATCCATTGGCAACAAATTATTTAGGAAAAAAATTTAAAATAATATTAAATTTATATTTTTATATTAAAAAATATAGGTAATTACGATTAGTAAATGAAATTAATGAAATATATTTGATATATACACAATAAAATATTTTTTATACTAATCCAATATATATTTTTGTCAAAGTGTATGAATTAAACGTATTTAGGTATAAAAACCTATATTTTTGAAAAGAGAAATTTTTTGCCTTTTAATGGTGAAAACCTTTCAAATTTTTATTTCCCCACAAAAATATTAATTATATGACAATATAAATATGTTATTTGAAATTATAATATAAAAATGTACTTTGGATGAATTTTTAATATTTTCCGGATAACTTACAAATTATGATGAATAGTAAAAATATAAAAACTTTTAATTGAAAACAACATTTTTCATTGAAAAATATTATATGTATAAATTATAATATTAAATTGTTTAAAATTATAAATATAATATTTTATAATCATTGAAGATAATTTATGTCAATATCATTAATTTTATATTTAATTCAGATGTAAAAACATTTCATTCTTTTACAACGTTTTACCATTTAAAAAATTTTCTATCATTTTAACAATGGGATTAATTTTATATTAATTACTACATATTCTATGTCTTGAAATTTGAAAAATATATTCCACATTTGAAAATAACAGTTCAAAATTATGAAAATATATTGATTTTATTTTTTATCATTATGAATAGTAAAAACATTAATTTTTTTCATATGGTAAAGAGGAAAATCTGGTAATTAAGGGTAAAAATAAAATTATAAAATTACTAAAACACTTCTCTTAAAAAAAATTTAATGATTTTTTTGTATAAATCATTGTTCGGTTGAAATGGTTTCCATTTTAATTGACTTGGATGAAATTAGAACATTAAATATTTTTTATTTAATGAAAAATTAAATATTTCTTTCTCAAATTTTAATAACTATATGTTTTTTTAAATTAGGTTTAACAGAAAATAATAATCAATGTAAAGGTAAATTTTTTTCTTTATCATGGTAATTTAATTAGTAAACAAATATAACCTTAAAGACTTATACTTTGTGTGTGTAATAATTAATAACTTAATGAGAACTCGGTAAAATATTTTTTATTAAAATTCTAATAACCATCAAAAAACCTAAAAACTTTACCAAATCGTAGCGGACGAGTATATGATGACTATAAACATCCAAAGGTTGAGTTATTGATCATTTAGAGTCCTGTATAAAAGATTGTCACACAAATATTATATTATTTAATGTGTTGTTAAAGATGTGACATTTATAATTTAATAAGTATAACATTTTAAATATTGGATTTCATTGAAGATAAATTCAACTAAAAGTATTCTTCTAAAATATTTTAGACATCCCATTACCATGGTATTTTATTTTTTATTTTTATCCAACAAATAAGTATACTAAATAACTACAAAAATTTGATGTAGTAATAATTTTATTAGTGGATATAATAATTAAATTTCATTAAAAATATTAAAATAAAAAATGAGCTATTTAATTTCTATAATTAATTTTATTGATTACATTGAACTCTTAGAAATATAATAAAATAGTTGTTTTGTAGTTATCTTTCCATTTTAATATTCTTAAAAATAAATGAATTGAATAGCGTAAAACTCGACACTATTTATTGTTTATCAAAATAATGTTTTATTAAATTATTTAAAAATCCTAAAATAGTTTTAAAAAATTAAAAATAATTATGATATGGTCTAAAATATTCTATGGTATTTTTTATGTTCAAACCGACATCAAATAAGTAAATATTTCAACCCTTTAAATATTAAAATATTTTTTAACTTAATTAAAATTATCTATAATAACTAAGTGTTAATTAAAATGGTGTTATTTAAATAGATAGAATATTTTTCCAAAAAAACGGATGATGATAATACAACTGTATGTAATATTATCTTGAAAATTTGGAAATTCCAGTTGGTTTTAGTGGCGTTTCTTTATATTATAAATTATTATTTATAGTGTTTTCAAAAGTGCCTCTCACCTCAATTATAAAATCACACCTCCTCCATCACCTCTTCACTTCACATTTAGCCTTCAAGATCTACCATAACCAACCCATTTCCATTCTCAACTTACCTAGTAAAATTCTCGAGGATCTGGTCGTCTTCAATGATCAACTCTAGTTTTTTAAGAAGAGATTTAGAGGTAGTACATCGAAGAATATGTAATCTCCTCCATCAAATCATTCAAATGTATTTCTTCTTCTCCTTACTCATCAATAGTTGTTTCATTATAAAGTAATAATTTTTTTATCAATTATTTACTAAGATTTTATTATGATTATGAAACAACCATATTCAAACTTGTAACTTCCCCAACATGGAAGCCACTGAACAGGTGATCCAAGCCTGTATATCACAAGACCTCAAGGGTGCCTCCCCATCTGCCAAAAGTTTCCAACTAGCGAGCAGGGTCTAATAATTCATGTGGGGATACTATACCCTAATCACTAGAGTAAGCCACATAGTAAAACCATATAAATAGAAAAAACATTATGAATAACAAATAAACATTAATAATCAAAGTTTTCCCAAACAGGGTACAAACCATAAATCAAATACAACCATGACATGCCATACTAGTATTGAAAAGTTAACAAAACCCAAAATAAATTAAGGAAAATTTCCCAAATAGGTCCCGAATCATTTTCCGGATACTTTTCCAGGTACATCCTGATCCCAACTCAACATCCTAACATAGGGCCTTTGCCCTGGTCATGACCTGCAACCAAGAGATATTCTCGGGTACCCAACAGCGGCCCGAGCAGGATATGAGTAAAACACTAAATAATCCACCACAAACAATATCTACAAAATATCCAATCTAATTTATTTTTCATGCAACTAAAAAATAAATGTTTTATAAACAAGGGATGGTTCGGGTTCCATAATTTATCAATGATCATTTCATTCATGAATAAAATTTATCCCATTTCTCATTCTAAAACAGATTCATTACTTAAATCATTTGGATCACATGTTCTAGGGGTTAGGCATAATTATCAACTACACAAGGGTATAATGCAATAAATCCCAATTTATAGGGAAAATAAATCATGTCCTTACCTCCCAAGGGATTCACATATCACATGAAAACATTTCCTCACCTCGAAGCCTCAGCTCGGGTAGAATGTAACTGTTAGGGGAATAGATAATATGTCACATTCTATAACCCATGCATTTTGTGGTGGAGTTTAGTGCCTCGGTCTAACTGAACTCAGGGGGTGTAAAACCTCAGTTTAATACCACACATCACCAATCCATGTGCACATTCTTATTTATCAATCACCACAACCATACCGTAAGACAACATAACATAACAAATTCCATTGAAAATAATCATTAAAAAATAATAACAAACAACATGGAAATTAATAAAATTCTAAAACCCCATGACACATTTTCCAAGTACAATTCATTTCTATTTAGAAATATTCCCATTCTCGTGACTTAACACAATATTTTGTTCAATAACCCCTATTCCTTTGTCAATATTCGTCAATGTCCACAGATTAACCCTATTTAGCCAATTAATAATTTCATGTAAATTTCTCATGTATTAAATCATTCCATATTTATCAATTACCTATTACAGCACATTATATGTTCTCAATTCCTAAGTCATTTTCAATTTAACATGCACATGAATTCATATATACTATTTCTATTTTGAATTTCAAAATATATCATATTCTATTCAACACAACCCCATTTAACCTGATTATCCCATTTACTAAGTCATGTCAAAGAACCCCTTTATCCACTAGTAAACTGAGTAAAAACAAGTACATTCAATATTACATCTAACTAACTATACTAACATGTTCAACAAGGGATATTTGTTCTTACGCATCAATTCTACACATGACCTTGTCAATTTCTATGTTCAGAAAGGTCGGCACACCCCATGGGTGACCCCAAATTGGTCAAATCATCCTCAACGCATCTGATTGGGAACGTGAGCGTTCTAAATCATTATTTATATGATCATTCTACCCATATTTCAGTAATGACATTTAGATCACAACAATATGTCCCAATAACATCTACTCATATGCAAAAATCTACAAAAATACTGTGGGATATATCATGTAAACCACCTACCTAAAATACGTTGATGAACAGACTCTTCCTCGTGGACATGGATATGGATTCATACACCCCTTGAATACTCAACATAAATGTATCCAAAAAATAATGGTTTTAGAGATTCAGATAGATAAAATGGGGAGGTGAAATTCTTAATCCAAAAAGAGAATAAAGAGTGGGATTAGCCTTACCCATACCATCGATCTGCAACTAACAGCACTCCAAACAACCGCGAAATGAGAGGGATTAATCCATGAGTTATCATGGAAGTGTTGGTCATAATTAGGGTTAAGAGGGTATGAATGGAAGAAACTCCAAGTTGGAGATAAAAACCCATAGTAGATTTTTTTCAAAAAAAATTAACTTTTCCGGGTTGAGTTGTTTACCTGCACGGTTTTCCAAACCATGTGAAAACTAGGCGGAAGCTGCTGCCCTAAAATCACCCCCATCACATTGTTTTCTGGGAATTATTCATGTGTTTCTTCATCGTGTACCAAAAATTCATAAGCTTTTTCCCATGGCTACACAACTACTTTGGATGATCCTCACGGTTTTCATTAACGGTGAAACATGACCAAAAATTCATTTTCATCCCATTTAGTACCTCGAACCTGCAGAACTCCCCCAAGCCTTCACCTAAACATGAGGGAAACACATATCGTTCCAAACAGATGATAAGAAACTAAAACATAAAAAATATCATCCATCAAGAAAATATGGGACCTTAAAACCTCTACATCATATAATGGCTCGTTCTTGAGCTTCTTATACAACAATTACTAAGCTTCAATCACTAAATATCATTCCACCAGGATTACCTATCCTTTTCCATCATATATGTTTCTGGTTGCACATCCTAACGCCCCACCCCCCCCCCCCCCAACATGGATCAATGGAACAAGCTCGCCCCTCAAGGCGTCCTCACCACCTACCACAACACGAACCGAGACTCTTCAAGGATGCATCCACATAAACCATACCCTACTACTAGAACATTACAGAGAAAACATTATCAAAGCTCCCGACTCACTACACCTAGAATCCTCCCACAAAGCATGACATAAACATGGGGAAAACCAATAGGCACCCCATAAGTCTAATCCTCTTCCAAAATCATGACACAAATGACTTGGCGTCATTTTCCTCTATTTTCCAAACACTAACGGTGACCAAAACCAATATCAACTGAATAAAAACACATTATCCTTCAAAAACAATTTCACGATGATTCACTCCACAATAATACATCCAATACACAACCCAAGGATCATGATTTCTTGACTAACGAATATCAAGCCAAAACACTCTATCAGGGATAACTCACTCAAACGATGACAACTCAAGTCATTCCAACCCAAAACTATGGTCACACCATCAACCAATCATATATATAGTATGGTTCTCTCCTCTCTCTTTGGTTACTTGGCACCTCCTCTTTCAACAAAATACTACTTAAACGACAACCCAACATCCACAACTCCTGTTATGCTCCATCAAACTACACCCCAACATCCATTGGAGAATTACCCTCCATTGGAATCCATATGAACTGTCAAAAACATTTAATGTGACATTTCTATTCTATCCACATGAGGGATAAGATAAATTGGACCTCACTCAGGTACACTTCATTTCCATGTAGGTACTTTATTCCATATCATCAACACGAACATGGTTTACTCTCACAAATCCCATCCATGTTTACTATTTCACATCGGACCACCTCTAGATTTCTTTCCGCAGAGCACCCACTCTCCATTTATGTTATTCTACCTCCTTCTCACCTTCCCATGAAATTTTTTGAAATTAATAATATCATTAACATCTCATGAACCCACTGATATAGTTCCCTAAATTTTGGAAGAAATCCATCATCACAGCATTACTGCCATCCAAACCGTCATCAATCCTCACCCTTGGAATGATTCCACAACACCTGGACAAGGTTCCCTCAACTCTAAGATTTCTGAAGACCACCTGAAAATAAATTACTCGAGTGTAACCCTGATATTTATTTGGAGTTATAGAACCCAACCTCTCATGCCCCAACCAAATTTCATCTCCAACCACATCCTTTAAAGACTTCAACACAGACATCTGAAATTTTTCATGGAACAACCCTGAGCATGAAGCCTAGACTTGGATCATTAGCCATCAAATCCAAGTCCCTCATTGCCTCTATAAGGAACCTATCATACACCACACAAGATACTCATTGTCATTATGGTTCCACTAAATTAACTTGATAATATGTTCTCTACATCTTGGACTGACTAATCGCTCCCCAGCTTCTAACTATTGTTATCACTTCTCTCATGATGGATTCAAATAACCATGTATTACACTCAATCAAAATAAAAACACCAAAACCTATACATGTACATCTATATTTTTCCCAAAACAAGAAAATGAATGCCACTCAGTTCCCATTCCCAGCTTCCGTGAACAACACCCATGACATTAGTCAACATTTAGCCGATCTTGAGGACCTCACCCAAATACATAGAGGGTGTACATTCCATCATCAATATCCACACATATTTTCTTCATGTGAATAAACTCCAGGACATCCCACACCCGACGATACACCTTCTTGTCTCTAGGCATGAGCTAGAGATTCTCAACATACCTGGAAAAATGACATGATGTTGGGATTGATCGTCACTAGATGAGGTATGCTAAGAAGTTTTCAAATAACACCACCACCCTCTTATCAATTTCTGATGTTGAACTATGGGATCCCAAGACCTACCAAGGATATTATTCCTCTATGCCGAATTCATCTCATCAGCACTTAACCACTGCTACTCGGGTGTGATCGCCAACCAAATTTAACCATTTCTCTATGATTAAACTACCATGAACCTGTAAAAAAACATTTCATGTGGAAATATTTCCATCTTCCCACTCAAGCTTGTATAATTCATCCCTGATAGCAAATAGCCAAAACACAATGGTCTATCACACCAATAAAACCATCAGTATCTCACCAAACAACCATAACATGTGAATATCCTATTGTCTCCTCCCTTACCTAACCTTGTATTTTGGTTAGTCAGCCTCATCATCCCCGAGGCGACCTCTACATCTCACCCAACAACCAAACCATTCACACCAACATGTTCATCCATGTGACCACCCTCACCTCAGTTGTCACCATCAAGAAAAAGCATGTAACGACACTTCAACCGGCCTTATCTCTTCAACTCAAAACGACTTCAAGTCCTCTTTTAATCATTATTGAAGAAGGTAATTCAAGATTCCATGCTATGAAAACCTCTAAAACAATATTTACCTCATATCACAAGCACCATGATTCCCTTATAGAAGAACTATGGAACTACTATACCATTTACTAAACTCGTTGGTACTCAGCATGTGTTGACACCACCTAAGAAGCATCTCTCGTGCTCAAATTCTATGATACCTACATCATTGGGAGAACCTTCTATGAGGTCAACATGATTTCCTGAGATTATCAATTCCTAAACACAACTCGAGTGGCAAAGCTAGCCATCAAGCTTACCACTTATCCCTAAAGGACAATCCTGCACCCTGGAACACTCAGAGTCCCACTATCAAGGTCCAAAACATCTACACGGGTGAAACACAACCAAAATCAGTATAAAAGTTGTCTAGCCTCTATCATAGGTCACCTTGAAGGTGGAATGATACCCACTCAAAAGATTGTAACAACAAAGAGGAAATGTCATTGTCCCTCTCTCAAAACCATATATGTCAAGAAATGAACAATGAAAATCTCAGAGATGTCACTCTCACCCCCATTCGGATGCATACTGTTGCAAACACACCAAGAGACCATTCAATATTGGTTTCATACCAATGGTATTCATATTAATATATACAATGAGAAAAAAATCCTTTCTGGGATTCTAAACGAAACTTGCATGGTCCGGACTCACAATACCACTAAGACATAGGCACCATACTTAAGGTCCATCACGAATAATGAACGATCATGAACCACAATAGTTTACTCACTCAAATTACCAAAAAACCCCACAACCCAAAGGCAACAACCCCTCAATGGGTTCCATAAACACACCACCTCATCCATATCATAACCAGAAATGACTCACAATCCAAATATAAGGTCTCTATCAAGGGAACTCTCACTACCCAACTCACACATACAATGGTCAAACTAACAATACGATGGATACCAACTTTTTAACTCAATCATTCCAAATTTTAAACATATAATTCACTCGAGAATTTGAACAAATACCAACATGATTTAATCGGAGATGGAAAATATCTCACACTATAAACCATAAAAAATAATTCTTCATACTCTACACTATTGGTCATCATCACACTTCGAAAACTACCCTCTACCATACCTACGACGCGTCATGGTCGACATGGATAAAATAATTTATTTAAGAAAATTTCTTTCATCAATACATCTTGAGACCAATTATTCTTTTACATCATGATCATTTTCTCTTAGAGACATTTCGCATTTTTCAACACGTTGCAGTCATTATTTTAACTCATTTATACATTTAATTAGGAATAATTCATTAACAATTTTACTATCATTATTAAATTATATTCCATTTAGACACAAAATCAATCTTTATAATTTATCACAAACCATAATGTTAACCCATTTATAATATTTCTTCATAATCTTTATTCCTTAACTATACATTTTTATATTTTTATTCACCCCTTCCATTACCATTAATATGAATCATTTTATTCATATTTATCAAATAATGTAAAACACATTCTACTCCCTTTTCCCTACACACCCATCTAGTGTGAGAGCCTATAATGATGAATGCCACATATATCCTTAGGTTACTAAAACTTTTCATAAATGAAAAACCTCATGCCATTTTGGAATTGAGAAAAATATCATAAATAATCAAATCACACAATATGTGCATCAACCAATGGTGAAATATCATTCAAATGTAATAACACACATCAAGAACAACAATTCCTACCTAGTATGACTTATGTTTTCCCTAGTATATGGTTCAGCTACTCCCAAGAACGACCTCACTACCAAGACTTGGCATATCCTAATATCATGTCTACCATTCCCAAATAGTAATATAGTGAAAAAAACTCCTATGATACAACTTTGTAATGTCCCTGACTTGGAATCCACTAAACCAATGCTCTGAGTCAGGTTTTCACATGACCTCAAGCACACCTCCTTGTATTCCAGAGGTTATCTACTAGTGGAGAGGGTCTAATATGTCCTGTGGGGAGACTATACCCTTTTTAATATAGTAATTATTATAAAAACAACATATAAATAGTTAAAACAATTTGAACCACAAATAAACATGAATAATAAAATGTTTCCCAAATGGGGTACAATCAAATTATCAAATACAACCATACCGTTCCATACTGTTAGTGAAAAGTGAATAAAACTGAAAATAAAACAAAGACAAATTTCCCAAATAGGTCCCAACTCCATGTATAAGTCCTTCTCCATGCACATCACGTTCCTAACTCAACATCATAGTGTTGGACATCTACCCTTGTTTTGACCTACAACCCGGAGATTTGATTGGGTACCCAACAGCGGCCCGAGCATGCTTTGAATAAAATAATCAGTAGGTCACCACCAACGGTGTCTACAAAATATCTAGTGTAATAGATAGTTCATGCAAGTAAAAAATAAATGGTATGTAAAAAATGGACATGTTGAGTTCCAAAATCTAAAAACAAATCAATTCATTCATAAATAACATTTATCCCAATTCCCATTTTTATACCATCTTCAATACATAATTCATTTTGTTCAAATATTCCAGTGGTTAGGAATTATTAACATCTATACAAGGGAATAAAAAAATAAAACACAATTCTTAGTTAAAAAATTAACTTTCCTGTAACTCTGGGGATACACATGCCACATCACCACATTATCCTCACCTTGTAGCCTCGGTCCTGGTGGAATAGAACCGTTAGGGGAATAGAGCCTTTTCCCCTTCCATAACCCATGCATTTTGTGGTGGAGCTTAGAACCTCATTCTAACTTGACTCATGGGAATATAACCTCAATTCAATACCCCACTCTACCAAGCCATGTTCACATGCTTATTTGTCAATCACCACAACCAAACCATAACATAACATAACATAACCAATGTCATTGAAAATCATCAATCACAAAGCATAATATTGGAATTAATAGTATTCCATATCACATTAACACTTTTACCAATTCCAATTCATTGTAATTTATCAAAATTCCCATTCTTATGACTTATCCCTTTATGTTTGTTCCACAACCCCTATTCCTTAGTCAATATTCATTAGTGGTAATACATTAACCTATTTAGCCCATTTATCATTTCAATTAAATTTCTCATATATTAACTCATTCTATATTTATCAATTCCCAATTAATTTCCTATTTAAGATTCTCATAATTAAATATATACTAGTCCTATTTGGAATTTCATCATAAATCATATACTATTCAATATAATCATATTTTACCATATTAATCCATTTACCAAGAAATTCCAAACAACCCCTTAATCCATTATTAAACCAATGAGAAACATGTAAATTACATTCTCAATCAAAATACTCATACTAAAATGTTTAACATGGTCTCTATGTTCTTAAACATCAATTCCACATGTCACCTTTTTAATTTATATATTCGGAAAGCTTAGCACACCCCATGGGTGACCCCAAATTAGTCTAATCATCCTTGACACATCCCACGGTGATCGTGAGGGTTTTAAATCATTATTTAGATTATCATTCTACCAAAATTCTACCAATGAAATATATATCACCACAAGAGGTAGAAATAACACCTACTCATATGAACAAATCAACATAAAAATTATGGTATATTTCATGTAGACCACCTACATAGAATCTCTTGATAAACACACTCTTAGTCATGGATTTGGATCCAGACACAAACACCCCTTGAATAATAAACCTAAATATCTCTGAAAAATATGGTTTTTAGAGTCTAGGATAAAAAGAAGGGTGAGGTGCAATCCATAAGCCAAAAAGATAAGAATGTTTGGGATTAGCCATATCTGAAGCTTCAATTTGCAACTAACGGCACTCCAAATGACCATGAAATGAGGGAAATTGATCCTTGGGAGCTCTTGGAGGTCATTGTTCATCACTAGGGATGAGAGAGAGGGATAATAGATTAAACATTAGAGTTTGTTTTTAAAATCCTGACATTTCAATTTTGTAAATGTTTTCTACTTTTCTAGGTTACACGAATTCCGTGTAGGGTTTTATAAACCATACGCAAACCATGAGGAAGATAATGGCAAAAAATCACCCCCTTCGCACTGTTTTCATTGAATTATTCATGGTTTTATTTACCATACACCAAAAATTCTTATGATTTTATCCATGTCCGCACAGTTACCTTGGATGATCCACACAGTTTTCACAAACCATGCGCAAACTGTACAACATGCCCAGAAATTTCTTTTTCTTCCTCTTTTGTTCCTCGAAACCCCGATAAACCCCCAATACTTCACTTAAATAGGGGGAGACACTTATCTATAAAAAGGTATGATTCCAAAACTAAATTTATACAAAATCATCTCTTAAAAAATCCCGGACAATACACACCTTCTGTATGTCCTATGAAAAAGGAAATAACAATGTGTGTGTACGTATGACTTCCTGTCTTGGCGTCATGGTGTAATCTATTTTCACCACCACCTTACATGGATTGGAATAATGATATAAATAATAAATATATATGATTATTATAATATTATATTTATTCTCAAATATTATACACCATCCACTCCAATATCATTCAACAATTATGTGAATGATGTCATTTCTCGTGCAAACGTATATCCTACCACCTCCATGATGTGATGAGATTAATTCTACATGATCATTATTGAAGAATGATTGTATAAATTAAAATTATGATTAAATATTGTATATATTGTGTTAATATCATTTTTAAATGATGTAACTATTACCTATTATGGAGAACTAGATCTTATTTAAAAAACAAGCATAAGAAAAAAAAGAAGTTAGTATATCAATAACAATTAATAATGAAATTTTATTAATAAAAGGATTATAATAGGATCCTAAATGATATCATAAAAATGACTATGATTCAGAAATAATTCAATGACATAATTTAAATCATTATATAAGAGGATTGTATACATACAATGGAAATCTGACATAAAAGTTGAGGGATAATTTTCCAATTTCATTATTATCCGAGATTGTTTATATGTATGTATTTAAAAGGGATTTATTTATCATCAGTTACCATGTTAAATAAATTTTAATATATTATTTATATTCCTAAAAAAATTAGTCAATTTTACCTAATGGTTTATTTTTATTAATCGGTACAAAATAGATCTTTTGTTGTTATTCCATACAAGGTACTTTTTGACTTTTCCATAAAAAATACGAGGGGAATGTTTTTTTAACTTATCTATAATGTATATATTTATATGTTTTTATATTTACTTATTTACATGAAGCTTTCTCAACGGGATTTTTGGTTTGTTTTCAAATAAATTATTTTCTTTTAAGATTGCATGGAATTATAAGAAAAGAATAAAAATTAAAGAAGAAATTATATTTTCCCAAAAAAAATTTATCAATTATTTTATCAAAATTAATTTCTATATAATATGGAAGAATTTGATAGTTTTATCATTCAATTATAAAATACTTATTGTTCCAATGATTTAATTTTTTTTATAATGGAATGTTATTTATGGAATCCTTTTGTTTTAAATGGATTATGTTATGGTGGAAATATTATTAATGTAACCCACCTTATTCCTTGGGATGTGATGAATGATTTATGTTGTTCTGGAACATATAAGAATGATTCCATTATCAGATGGGTGGTACCTATATCTTCCTCTAATTCATTGGGTAAATATTTATATCTCATTTCAAAGACATGGCTAGAATGTGAAATTATATTGGTTCAGTAAGATAGGGCTGGAACGAGAAGTGAACTGGATTCAATAATAGAATTTATCCACAATGATGGCCTTTCCAATGAGGCTTGACTAATATGAAATAATTTTCTATGATTATTTGAATGCCAAAAAACATCAGGTCATTTGTTAGGACTTTGGGGATTAAGTTCATTGATTTATTAATAAAAATCATTATTTTCCCTCGTGGCATTATATCACAATATTTTATATGCAGAATAAGATTTTCTAATTTCATGTTCATATGTATTTTTATTATAATATGGTTGATATCTTTCTTGTTTAACCATACTGAACATCTGATCCCTGCCTTTAATATGTTTCTTTTCCCCATTTCAAGAATATGGTTATTAAGAATAACATTTCAAAAAGGGGTATATTTATCACAAAATAAGTGGTAGAAAATGAAGATGTCTTATGAACCAGTGGGTTATGTTTCCTAGTTTCTAAAGACACTATACCTATATGGTTATATCTTGAATTTTTTTATTGTGTTATGAATATTCATCGTCTTTTGATTAATATCAATGTATGTAATATATGAGTCTTTATAAATTGAGCCTTCATCTAGGAACTAAAAAGATATTGTAGAGTCTAGTGACTCAAACATATGATGAGGTGGTTATTTCATTGATAATGTTTGATAATATATTTAGATAGTAATTCTATAAATCCACTTTGTGAGCAGTATGCAACCAAGTTCTTCTTGAGAATCACTAAGGTATCATGACTATGGTATATTATTCTTTGAGGTTCACTATACCGTCATTATAAACCATGGATATGTTGTGAAATATAATCTTATAATAAAAAACCTTAAGAACATCCTTTGTAGATATATTAGTGCTAGGTTAATATATCTTTTCATTCATACTTATGTTGGGGTTCTTTGGAAATATTTTGTGGTGGAGAGATTCTTAGTTCAGAAATCACTTATAGTTAATAATGGTTGTGTTCACCCAATTGAAAAGATATTAGTAGTTATAATCTAAATATAGAAACAAGAAACTAGGCATGTTATGAATTTTTGAAGATAGTATCAAGATTATGGATCTTCCCTTTCATGCACTCAAGAAATATCAAGTCAATTGTGAGGTAGATGATGTTACTATTGAAAAATTTGGGGAAATCTAACATATAATTTTCATAGATAACATTCTTATGATAGAGATATAGTTAATGGGCCACCGGTATAGGGATATTGGGTAGATTATTGAGGTTCACAAGGTGGAAGATTAGGTATATCATGCAGGATATTTGTTATAGGGGGATAATGATTTTATCTATTCACACCAACTCTAATAGGTTCTCTATTCCAGTATTAGGTTACTAGTGGTCAGGGATAAGGGAAACATATGGATTTTAAGGCTTATGACCTAGAGTCTCTAATAAATTTTAATGGTATTCTATGTATTGTTTAACATAGTTTCAGTATTTATAAACACAATTGAATGCCATTATTTTATTATATCCCCTATTCGAGATCTCCAAATTCCAATAGATCCATTTTTTTACCCTAATACATAGAGACTCCTTCTAGGGGTATTTAGTTATCATACACATAAAACAATAGTGTGATAACCACATTCAGGAGAGAAATTATTTTGGTATTATTCATTGTCATGATGAGGCTTTATGATTTGTATGTATAGACTATATTTCCTCAGTTCATGTATATTGTTTTAGGAAGTGGATGTGGAACATCCATGTGGATTCAAAGATATTTACCTTAATCAGTGAGAGGGAAACCAGTGAATATAAGTATGGTATCATATTAAAGCTGATAAAGATGATTACCCATTAATTATACTATATTACGCTTGCATTAGAAATTGTTATGTGAATTCATCTTCATAAATTTAGTTGGTGTATGAGGATGTCTTCCATAAGGATATTCCTATCTAACCTCCACACCAGCTGATATACTTATTCATATACATTTATTAAGTTATTACCCTGATATCTATTTCAACATGTCATGTGGATTATGTAGAGCTTAATGGGATGATGGTTCAATAGTAGAAGTGATAGACAAAAGCGTTTTTCAGACCCAACTCTTTCCAATGGCCATCCCCAGTTTTTTTGACCAAGAAGGTGGGTGGGATCAGGATGTTATATTTGTATTACCATCACTTGAATCAGGGCACATTCAATATTAATTATCCTCTAACAGTAATTGATAACCTATTTGGATAGTTGAAAGGGGTGATTTTGTTCATGAGTATTTACTTAGGATTGGGCTATCAAAAGATCTCAGTTCATTATGATGATATACTAATGATATCATTATGAGGTTGATATGGTCACTATTATTACATGGTGATTCATTTTGAAGTGATTAATTCCAAATAAATGTTCATAGTACTCATTAACATAATCATGAAACACTTCTTGGATTGCTTCATGGTGGTCTCAATCGATGACATCAAGGAGCACCCTAAATTAGAGGAGGATCTTGCAAAGCACATGAGGATTTTCCAAGACATACATTGATGGAATTATCTTTAAGGAAATCTCAAAAATTTTCATTTTTATATTTGAGAGGTTTTTTTCATTGGACATGACACTTAGAATAGGGACTTATTTTGGACCACATGATGCTTGAGGTAGTTCTCACATGGGATCCGTCAAGGATGGTTTATATATTTTATAGCTTCCATGTATTCATAGTCTACTATTGAATATTCATACATGAGTTTTCTAGGATTAAATGTCTCTTAACAGATTTTCCCTAATAATGGGGTGTCATTAGTGGGGATGAAGTGGTTTCTATAATATTTTCAATAGTTATTATAGAGGTTGAGGAGCATCCCCATCTTGAGACTACAAGAGGAGGGTGTTTTGTACATATTTTTTAAAAATGCATCCACAAATATAAATGGTTTTCTTCTGATAACGAGGAAATATGTGATTTACAATGGGTACATGTAGTTGAGATCTCTTGAGTAGATCTACATGACCCCATATAATTATCTTGAAGTGATTGTCTCCGCCTTGAATATGTAGAGACACTGCCTTTTATATGAGAGAATAATCATCTATTTTGACCATAATATTATCATGTATATATTCTCATAGAGGGACCATAAATTAAAATGGTGCTAGTGGATAGAGTTCCCCCTAGATTATGACTTTTAAATAGTCCATAAATTCAGTAATGGAAATGCGGTGGCATATTCCATCATCATGAGATCATATTTAAAGTTATTCAGTGGGTTTTGAGATTATTTGGCCTCATTTTACATTATCTTAGTATAATAAGATGTTGTGTTTTACCTCTGGTCAATTCTTGATACCCCTATGATTATTTACTGTGATAGGCTGGCTCTTATTAGAGATATCAACTATGGAACATTTCACATTCAGATAACAATATGACATGATTCATATGGTTTTTTCATTGTTGGGTGCATATCATCCTTTTCCATGGATGGACCCTTGTACTAGTATCACATTGGGAGAAGATAAGAGGGAATTTTAAATGTCCCCCTTATTGGTGCATATGTTAGTGTATAATATGTATGAGGACATTAAATATTAGTATGGGTGGAAATGAATAAAGAAGTGTATATCATTGTTTCTCTCTTGATACCTCACTTGTTAGCAGGTGAAGGATAAGAATCTATTTGTGATTGGTTAGTATCAACCCCTTTACGAGATGGAGTGGATATGGGATGGTAACACTCAAGGAATTATGATGTGGATTCAATATTCTTCTAGATAATATGATGTTTTCCTGGTGATCATAGACATAATCAACAATTTGGACCAATTCCATGTCATCAAGAACAACATTTAGTTGAGATAATTGAATGAATTAATTTGAAATAGATATTATGAAATAATCATGTTATCTCATTGATTTATTCATAGAATCATTATTCCTTTTCATGAGGATTATTCATAGTATTGTAGTAGTCCTTTGAGAATTAGTTTCTAATTGGACAGCATTTCACCCCCCCCCCCCCCAAAGATGGCTAGACTGAGCTGACCACTCCATTTTAAGAGAACATTATCTAGGGAGGGATGTTGGAATTTATCCATAGATGTGAGGATCACCTACAAAATATGTATTTTACATATAAAAATATTTACCACTTCTCCATCGGTATGAAACCATTTAATGATTTCTGCAGGATACCTATAGGGCACCACAATGTTGGACTGGACTAGGGGACTCTGCTCTCATCATCAAAAATTTATAGCTACTGATAATAGAGAAGGATCAAATAATCCATGGGTGTGTGAGGAATTATAATATACCTCAGATGTATTATGAAAACCAAATAGTGGAATTTGTATTCTGATTTGGAAGACCATATCTTCTACAATGTCACACCTCACAGAGGATTATAGAGAATTGGTGGAGGTAGAAAGTAGTATTTTAGATTCATTATCCATTTCCAGAAAACAATTTGTGATGTCGGGGTGGTGTACCACTTAATCCTACCATTGTAGTCGGACCAAGTATATGATTTCTACCATTTTTCCATCTGAGGAGGATTATGCATGACACATGACATGTTATTAAATGGGGTCAGTAGGTTATTTATGATAGATCTAGATTCATAGATTACACAATAGAGATCTTGAATAGGTAGGATAAGTTCCTATATTAGTATCTAATTCCAATGGTTTCTGTCTAGTGGAGGAACAATAATCATCCCGAGAGAACCTAGAAGCTGTAGAACCATATATGGGGATAGTATCCTCAACTTTTTTAGATGGATATTTCCTTTTAGGATTAAAATACCAGTTTTTTTAGAATATAATTACTCTATTTTTAACGTCTAAAAATATGGAATATCCTAAAGAATAATTTAAAGGCAACGAGATAAGTTTTGAATAGGATTATCTGGCCAGGGAAAGATTAGTATTTATATAATAAAAATAGAAAATATATTTTATCAGGTGAATGTGTTTTTTTAAATAATTGAATAACTCTTGATTGGAGTCTCGTACGGTAAATATAATACCATCCATTTCATCTAAAATGTGTGTTTAAAACTTGTCCGAAAATAACCTTTGTGTGTGTTTGGTGTTTGGCTTAAGGGTGATCATGGAATAATAAATAAAAAAGAAAATTTATTTATATATTTATTTTCCTATGTATGTACTGAGTAAAAAAACTCTTGTTTTTAAACCCATTTATCTCAAATCCTTAAGGTGAATTATATAACCCTTGGGATTTCAAAGGATTCATTTGATTATTTTTTCAATGAATGAAAATGAATCATGGCCTGATGATCTGTGTGAGGAAAAAAGATCATGGATCTCGCCAAATATAATGTCATGGAACCATTGTTAATTGGGGATTTATCCAAAATCTAGGTAGGGTGTTATTTATATTGGATTTAATACATATATTTTTTATCCTTCTCCTAACATGAATCAATACTTCAATAAAATATATTATCTGATTGATCATTCATTTACATGTATTGATTTATGTTCCTTGAATTTTGAATGGATCCTGTTTTAAATTACAATGGATTATTCCTTTCATTTCATGATTATCTATCAATTTATTGAGTCCAACTATACCAATGGTCAAGATTCATTACACATGTTACTATGATTTAATTTTATTCCCATGCTCATATTATATTCATAGATTGTGTTCCATTTGGATGGAAGTTATATAAATACCTGATATGTGATTGATGAACATTCATTGTTTGTTGCAATGGATTGACACTCTGGGTATAGGTTTAGGATTAATGACACACTTTTGGTGCACGATGATGATAGATGATTTCTACTCAGATTGGGATTTATCATTTTGTGGGTTTGAATGTTTCGAATGGGTGATGTTATGGGACTAATTCTTGATAATATTAGTGGCTGTAATTTGACCACTATTGATGATCAGAGTGCAGTAAAAAAAATATGAGTTCTGCATTGTGATTAAAATATATATCATATATTTTTGATATTTGGGGAGAACTGTCATGAATGTTATCAGATTTTGGTAAATCCAAACATACATAATGTTTCATCAATATAAAACAAAATGGGTAGTCCCCAAACTAAAGAGAAAATGGTTTATAAAAAGTAAATGTCAACATTTATTTGGTCCTACCACATGTCACGTGACTTGGTTCTACTAGATAAATGTGGACCACTAATGTACATGGGGATAAACATAAACTAGTACATGTGAAACTCCAAAATACATAGGTAACATATAGTACTTGGACACAACCACAGTACCAGGACACAACCAAGTACACTGGAACATCCAAATTCCATGGGTATATGTAAAAGTACATAGGCTTATACCATGGTACATGGCTAGTCTTGAGGTATCCAAAGAAATAAATTTAAACCCTATAAATGACCTATAATATTTTAATGGTAGGTTGGGGCCCTCATTATCTTCAGTGTAGAACTATATCTAAATTGTGAACCCCTGTTATTTTTCCCTATGAGGGTATTGTGAGGCATCACTTCCTTGTTATAGGATGTATTCCATATAATGGATTAGACTTAGATTGGGATTAAGAATACCTCTATATAGTCCAAGATGTGATTCAATATCATTTTTACTCCACCTTTTTTAATTCCAATAATCACATGACCTATGTATCAAGATATTTTATAAGTTCCCTAAGGAACTATTCCATTTTGGGTTAGTGTTCCTGAAAATTCATTAGGTGAGATCCCCTATATGTGAATCATGATCTTCCGATTTATAGAGTGTAATTTATGTACATATCCAATGATCATAATCTATCAGATGAGTATCATTATTTTTATTAGACTCGTGCAACGAGTTCTCCTTGTCAAGTGTTTTCTTATAGGATATATAAATAATCCTTTATAGAAATTACGTATGTGGATTTACATTTATAAATAGTGTATAACATGATTATATCTAGTTTATTATTATTATGTATCCTATTAAAATTGACATAGTTCCGTGATAATGAGCTTGATACACTCTTAATGAATTATGTTTTCTATTTTTATGGTTTTTATTGGGTATGTGTGTGCCCACACAAACATTATCTCCACTCAAACAAGTATATTCTAATAAAATTGATAATACATTTGATGGAGTTCTAGGTGGACCAGGAGATGGTAGGAATAGTTGAGCTAGACAAACTATGCCTCATTCCAATTGTTTAATTTTATAATTGGTCCCTTCTTCTTATTAGTTTTACCAATTTTTTTAGCTTTGGGGGGATTTTAATTTTCTTATTATGCTCTCCCGTACTTGTGTCATACTATTATGTGGTATATATATGTATTCGTGCCTTTTTGTATCCCTTTAACTTGACCTTTTAGTTTCATGTGGGAATTTGGAGTCATATGTGTGTACATGTACCATCGTCTAGGGCCTCACATTTTGGTTATATGCCTACTTATTTTCATTTGTTAGCCCCTTACCTATTGGGGTGGGACTACGTGTCACATTAATTTTACAATCAGCCAGGTGGGCCCTAGTGTGTTAGTTTATGATAGAATATTTATGATAGCTCTTTAAGAAATATGAGAACCAATGAAAAGTACATTTCATGAAATTTAAACATTTGACATTTAATGGATCAAAAAAAATTACAAATTAATGAACTCATATAATATTCCAAATTATTCCAAATATTTCCATTAAAACATTTGGGTAATACTAGAATATATAAGAAGTATTTATAGATCCTTATATACTTTATAACTAATACAAGGTCAAGGATCATTACAAACACGTCATAAAATAGAGGACATGTCTAACTATACTTGGAAAATGAATTATAATATGGATGAGTGTTACATAACCTTAAACATTCAAAATAATATCATAAGATAATAATAATCACCCAATTAATTGGGGTAATATATAATTTCAATCACACTTATCATCATGTATAAGTTTTTATAACTCCAACATGAATAAAAATAGAAGACATTTAAATTCTACCAATATTAATAAAAATTAAATTTAAACAATAAGTAATGTTGAACTAAAAAAATAGATTAGCCTTTTCGCTATGGAGATTAAAGTGAAATCAAATATTAGAAAAATGATACATATCAGTGGAAGAACAAGGTAAATATGTATAGAAATATTTAAAAATACTGAAGATAAATAATTTAATTCATAATAGTAATAGTTTTGAAAAAAATACACTTTCCTCAAGTCCCTAAATGCATCATACATTCCCTACATCTTATGTAATAATTTTCTGTTAAGTACATAATTTATTTATAACTATTTTAATGTTAATTTTTTATTTAAATTTATTTTATGGTTTTACTTATTTCTTGGATTAATGTTTAAATCTTTAGGAATTTGAATTTTTTTTCTCTATATTTTGATAAAGTGATTTTTTATAATAGTAATAGTAATTGATCCACATTTCTAGGTTTCGTAATATCCAAAATAAATTTTATTCACTAGTTAATTAGATAATAATATGTAGATTATAATAACCATGTTATAATTCTGGAATAATAGAATAAATAAATCATAAATATTAGATATTAATGTATTTTTAGTCTATAATGTTCATTGTAATGAAAAATAAAGTATCATCATTCCTGAAGGTGGTCGAATAGACACAAACACAAACACACTACAATGAAATTATGATCATAAACTATATATATTTATGTACTATTTTCTAATGTAATAATTATAATAACTATAATTTATTGTTACTAGGGTTATAAATAAGTATCATAAAAAGTAATGAGATGATGATTAATAAAATAAATATTAAAAAATAGTATAGATATATAAAACCATACATTCATATTTTATTACATATTATTATATGAATATTAATTAAATTATATAATGATCCATACCAAAAAAATTTAGGCATAATTCCTTTGAAAACATGGATGCATAAACAATTACTTCATAATTCAACTTCACCATCACCCACTATATTCTTAATAAGTATCTCCATTCATAGAAACATCATGAAATATATCATTCATCATTATAAGGGGAAAGGAAAAATATGTAAGGATGAGAGTTTATATTCTATGAGTGTAATCAAGGTAGATATCAATGTCTAAATAAATTACAAGATCATAAGGGATTGACAACATGAGCATGAAATTTTAAATATATACCCTACATATCATATATCATAATTGGGAGACACAGAATTACTATTATCGGTTTATAAGACATGAATCACAAATGAATCCTAGAACATGTTCCATGATATTATACTGTAGGCATAATACATTTGTTTTGGCATACCCCTAATCAAAAAAAATTAATTCATGTTAAGTCAAGGATTACTTCCAATACAATCATAGAAGATTGGGTTCACTATAAAAACTAATGTACTAGTCAATTTCACTCTCAGTACTATCTTATTGGATATAATCCCTATTTTTAATAGGTTTTCTATGAGATAAAATTTTATTTATCTCTTAAGATAATAATTTTTACCCAATTCATTGAATTGATACATAATTCTTAGACCACTAATAACACAAATAAAACCATACAGAATGGTTATAGAAGAACCTAAAACATTCATCATATGACAACCCATGAAAATAATAGTTTTTATAATCATTTTATCATTGAAAATATTATGGAAAAAGAAATTGGTTTAATAAAACTCTTGTCATAAAAATCATAAAAAATCACAAGAAAGAATATGGATGGTATCATTGGGTAATATCCCAATAAAAAAATAAATATCAATGGTTGATGTAATTTATGAAAAAAATATCATAAAATATCAATAAAAAATTATTGATGAAAATAAACATTACATTTAGAAATTACTTCTCTAAAATATAAAATATTCAAAAAAATTAATGGATTTTTTTAAATGATATTTTGAAATAATAAAATGATACTTCTAATCATTAAGTGGTTATGACACTCATAAATTTAGTTTAAGTTGTATATTATAAAAAATATTCAGTTCACATTTTTGGTAAAAATTATCAAAAAATCATTATGGAAATGACAAGAATATTACTATTTAATAATTTGTTAAAATTTCAAAAAATCCAAAAAATGAATTCAAAATACATATGATAGTATAACAGAATCTAGAAAAACATTTGGAAGAAAACATCACCATGAATGAAAAATGGTTTTCAAATAAAGAGTAAAATAAATAAATTTTTCATAAAGGATATTCTTTTTTCTCTTTGGTTATTAAATATATGAAAATGAAAATAAAATATTTATTCTAATGAAATGGCCAGTAGGGAAGAAAATGAAATTGATTTATCAGATAAGGGTCTTATAATTTCTTTAACAGAACTCTGAGAGAGAACAATTCCATTTAAAATCACATTGAAATAGAAATACATTTAATGATTCCAAACTCCATTTGTATTTTATTAACCTCTTGTATATATGATTAAACAATTTTATTAACAATATTTTATTAAAATAACTATTTCCGGTAGAAACTGACTCATTTTATATGTATTTATTAGTTTTGTAGTTTGATTCCTTTTACTTTTATTATCATTAAATCATCAACATTATTTTATTAATGATATAAATATCATATATGTTAATTATATATTTATATTTATATTTATCTATAAAATTTATATATATATAAATGAATTACATCATTCATGTAGAATGTATGTCATATAGAGTCCAGAATATTTTTTTTTATTTTTCTGTGAATGTAAAGAAAGAAATGTAAATAATAATTCACCTATAAAAATAATAATTACTTGATATATATCATATATAAAAACAAAATCTATCATTATTAACATCCATGTTAAATAGAAATTAAGAATGAATCATATTGCTCCTTGTAGATGGTAGTCCACACAAACACATAAGCGAAAATATCTATTTCTAGTCATTATAATGGTTAGAAGGTATATGTGATATTATAATAATAAAATTATAATTACTTCATAATTATTATATAAATATATATGTATTAAATAAATAATTATGTACATTTATGAGAGACAGTGAAGGAAAATGTATTAGATTGGTTTGCGAGGTGGTAGTTTATCATACACAAGATCATCGATTCTATTTCCAATTTGATGGAAGATGAGATAAATATAGGTTATTAAATTTACATAATAATATATAATTATATGTATTTTACTTGTTTAATTATTTCACCTTTTTTGAATCAGATTATATGGAGGTAGAATCAAAAATATTATGAAAACATAATGTTAAGAACTAAACTACTTCTTTAGAGAACTTCATTAGATTTATACATATATCCTTACTCGAATGATGTTATGATAAAAAGGGTCTATGATTTATGTTTAAGGATTTAATGAATTATTTTTCATGAATTTTCTGAAACAAAATTGTCTTTAGTTATTTAGATGATATGACAGGTGTACCCTTTTATATGTTCTTGAAAAGACTATCATTGAATTTTAAAAAATGAAATAATCTATTAATCTATTAAATAAAAAACATATTCCATTAATTTACTATTAACAAATATTAGATAATATAAATTCTAAATATTTCCATTCAATTTAATATATATTATTTTTTTTGTCATTTAATCCATTATTAAATAAGTCTAACCCACGAAATGTTTTTTAACATAAACAATTTTTAAATATTTTGGTTGTTTTTACTAATAATTATTACCAAAATTTAATTTTACCATACTAAAAAATATTAATTATTTGGATTCCAAATGTGTTATACATCTTAATAAATTCATTTCATAAATTTTAATGATTTAGTTTAAAATTAAACACAAATAGGGATTAAAAGTTGTTTTCTAAATAATTTTTTTAAAAAAGCAATTTACCGAAGTAAAATTTCTTAAAATTAAGATTTTTGGAATAATAAAATATTATTTAACTTATTTTAAATTTATAATCATTCTTAAAAAAATATCTCTTAAAATACAGTAAATGAGAAAACAGTATTCAATAAAAAATAGTATTTTTTATTATTCATAAAAAATAATCTTCGCAAAAAAATTTCAAAAATTCAATCAAGGATTATTCAAAAAAAATTACTCTAAAAATTATGTTAATTTTTCATAATACACATTATGAAATTTTAAATAATTAATTTTAAAATAAGAATTCAAAACTAAAAAATTCAATTTTATTTACAAAAATACATGTTTTAAGCATGAAACTTGATTTAATCATATATCATGCATTGAATAAAATATAAGATGGATGATAAAATATTTTATTTAATATATTATATATAAATTACATTAATATCATTCAAAAATAGTGTTTTTTTAATTTATTATGATGAAAACACATTGTGTGAATAGAAATAGTTTTCCAAAAAGACATTTCCTTGACTTTGAAATGATTTTTAATTTCATTTATAAAAAAATTAAAAGAAATGAATTTAGTTTTTGAATGTTTAAACTATATAAGAGTAATAATTCATTTATTCTAATTCATACCATCAAATTTAACAACTAGTTCGTAGTGGTATACTATATTACTATTCATTAAGACCTATGGTTGCATGTTTCACATGTTATCATCGAGATTTATTTAAATATTTTATAACATAATGTCTTTGGGTTTTACATTATACAGTTTTTAAAAATAATTTAACCATTTAAATTATGTTACAGAACCAAAAGTGATGATTTATCATCCTCGTGAAATCCTTATGTTCCCATGTAGCTTCATTGATTTTATAATTCCTCCAGAGAAGTTTTACCGGGATTGAATTCTTATTCAATATAACATTATATATATGATCAAAAATATATACTAGTTGTTCATAAATGGAATGATAATTCACAAACGTTATAAATACTATTTTTAATAACTGTTATGGATCAGTTATGTACATTCTTATAAGAAATATATGGAACACATCACGAACATTATAGAGTGTTGTTCGGAGTAGATTACTCAAGAGGGCGGGTGAATTGAGTAACTATAAAAAAAATTTGTTTAAAAAGGTGTTCTTAAAAAGATTTCCCCTTCAAGTTAAATACATCCCAGTTAATCAATGTAATACAGTTATAAAGGTTTGAATATTTAAATAACTTCTTTGAAGAATGATTATTTCTCATTAATAATAAATGATATTAATATTACTTTTGAAACTATTTTACTAAGACTAAGCAATTATAACTTCTTTCCATGATTAACTAACAAAGTATATGTAGTGATTTCTGAATTATATAGTAGAGCAGTAAAACAGAGAGGACAAAAGTAAGCATCACAGTAGATATGAAACATGTTTCTCAGTCTCAAGCCAAGACCAAATCCACTCCACTTGGTGTTCACCTGCCACTAAGAAGTTTATATAAATAATCATGATCTACACCCTGGATCGGGGTAAAGCAACAGTACACAGGACTGTCCAGGTCACACAGGGACCTCTTCCATAGTTCTTCATCAGTACAAACTACCAATCCACATATGGACCTCTTCCACACTTATTTGTGGGTAGACAAAGGAGTAAATGAGTTTTTGAGTAAGGATATCTTGTATCCTCTAGTTTTATGTAGGATACAGGTTGTGTTATTATATAGAAACACCCACTGCTCAAAAGTTAAATAACGATACACAATAGAGAAGAAATATTGAGATTGGTTTAGAAGTGCTCCGACTGTAATTATTTACAGCTCTGGACATCTGAGATGAAGTAGATGCAGATCTTCAGTCCTCATCTAAAAAACAGAGTGTTATAAGTCAGATAGATCCGTCTTGTATTCATCGTGATGTTTGTCAAAGTGAATATGTTCTCAAGATTCCAGTATGATTTGTGAGTTCTTCAATAGAATCAGGTTGCATCAGCTAATTCTCTAAAATGTATATATTGTTCCCATGTTCACGCCCAGCAGCTTGTTATTTGTGTCATTCTTTTCCTACAATCTTTTTTTGAAATGTTTTTTAGGCCGCACTACTATTTTATCTTGGAGTGCATGTTTTGGGGCTGATAGGTTTCATGTATACGAAACCTCATAACTCTTAATGTATGATGATATGTCTACAATGAAACATTAATTATATCACTGCATTAAAGTCTTGAAATATTTCCGTTATAGATTAAACTGAAAGATGGAAAAATATATTAGGAAATGGTGTCACAGTATGTCATGGAAATGGTGTCTCCGTCACACGGTGTCTAGATTGTTCACAGTGTCTCATAGTCATGTTGTCTTGTGGTCACGGTGTCTAATGGTCACGATGTCTCATGGTCATGGTGCGTCCTAGTCATGGTGTATCCTGGTCACGATGTCTTATGGTCATGGTGTCTCATAGCCATGGTGTATTGTTCACAGTTTTTTATATTCACGGTGTCTGGATATCACAGTGTCTTGTTCATGGTGTTTGATGGTCACGGTGTCTATATGTCACAGTGTCTCATTCACGGTGTCTGATTGTCACCATGTCTTAGAGGTTTCAAATTAACTGTATTCAAACTAACGAATTGATGATAATATAATGGATTAGACTTAATCATTTGTCAAAAAAGGTATTATAAAAGTAAATCAAGGATAGTATATTGTAATTAAACTTAATGTATAGAAATTAAAATCATGAATGGATCTACAAAAAGGATGAGAATACCAAAACTGTAATACACAAGATTTGATATAATTTAAGGATTTAACCTAGTTGAATAGGATTTTTGATCATTAAAACATGATTAGTATACAAGGATTCCAAAAATCTCCCACTTTTGATGATCATGAATCATGTAGATTTAAAGTGAATGTTTGACTCAACTATAGATATAGATATAAATGTATAACATATAGAGATTTCGCCCCCTTTGGGGTTTATCAAAAATATGGAATAAGAGAATTCATGAAAAGTGCACATTTCATTAATGGAAATAATATCTAGTACAAATAGAAATGATCAAAATAAAAGAAAAATTATTCCTATCAAGAAAGAGTAATCACTATTCATCTTCACAAGATAGACTTCTTTTTTCCTTTAAAAGCTGTATAATATGAGGAAGCCATAGGAGCACAGGTTGAGGTAGAAGAAGGGAGTGAGGTGGTTGATAGAGAATGCAAAAGGATGCCTTCAAAAGATGATGGAGCTAGATTAGGAGTAGTAGAAGTCTGAGGCATTTGTTGATCAAGGATCAGATGCCTAATCTGACTCAGTTCCTGACTAACTAACATAGAAGTGGAGGCTAGAGAAGAGGTGGAGGTAGGCATGCCAGGTCTTAGAGGTGTGACAGCATGAGAAACAATTATTGTACTTTTTACATGAATGTAAGGCCTCATAAGCTCAATTAAATCCGCAATTATCTCTCCACAATACTACATATTGTTCTCAAAAACATCCTTTTTTCCATAAACTTGTCCAGCAACTGAGTGGAAACTTAGAGATTTTGGAATTGAGTCTTGAAAGCTTCAGTAACAGGTGGAATCCACAGATTTTCCACAAGATACATGAAATGATTCTTCATGTTAGTCTTGGAGAAGACTCTGTTGAAGTAGAAATCCACATTCATGGAAATCTCTTGTTGAGAATCATTAGATATTTTATAATTGATTTGGACCAGATCAAGAACTCTTTCACAGTTCTTGATAACATCATGTAGATAATTTTTATTAAAGCCACTAAGAACAATCTAAATCTCTTCTTTGACCATTGTTCTGAGAAGATCACAGTATAAAGAGGGTTTAGAGGATTGGCCGTAGGATTTAGAAGCATTGACCACGGTGGGGAGAGATTTCAGTAGATTTATCACATTATGAAGACACCATGTACACTCATCAATGAGTTTGTTTAGATTACCCACAAGCTATAATATTTTCATCATAATCTGTCTATTCCTTTCAGCATCATTTTCATCAAAGGAATATAAATTAGGTTGAATCTTAGACACAAAACACTGTGGGATTTGAGGAACAACAAGATCTATTGGATGAGAAGAAATCTCTGATCTAGAATGAATCTTTTTCTGTATTTCTTCAATCATACCTCTTAGAGTCTTCACTTCATCACTATGAAGTATGTTCTCCAATATTACTTCCCAAATCTCAAGAATAATTTTGGGTTGTATTTTCCAAATAACATTCTCCAATAGTAATGAGGCATATTTAACACATAGATGTGTCACAAGAGCAAGTTGGGGATTCATAACTTTTTTAACACCAGACAAAATGGTAGCACTAAATTCCTTTAGTTCATTCTTACTCACAAAGGATGGTTTTTCTAATAAAGTTTCAGAAATATGGACTGATACAGTTTCATGATTCTTTGTAGGGGTGATATTAGTGAATGATTTCAACTGGAACAAAGAGAAAAGGTCATGGCCTTTTACTGAGACTTTCTGAGATTCATCCACATCATAAAAACTGGGGAACTTATATAGATTTTCTACAAGGATCGGATCAACCAGATTTGGTACATCGATAGATTCTAGATTTGGGGGTTTCTCCCCCTCAAAGGTTGAATCCTTCTTAGGATTGAGAGGCCTATGATCTTGATCTATTTCCACAAATTCTTCTTATAGTCCTTCACCTATTTCCTGACTAGCCAGCTGAAAAGCCGGCTCAATCCTTTCATCAACTGAATGAATGACTACAGGAATAGATTGTTCCACTAGGAGGTCCTCAGGTTTAGCCTCTTGCATAATAGGGGGATCTTTCACTATAGGTTCTTCCATGGAATTATTTTCAGTTTCATTGGTAATAGATTCTATTTAAACCTCAGGTTGTTCTTCCAGATTAACAACATCTTTAGGAGCAGGGAACTCTTCTTCAAGAACATCATGAGGAACTAGAGTACTGTCTTCCTCAACAGAAACAGTTTCCCTAGGAGGCACATAAACCTCTTCTTCTTCTTCAAGAAGAGTATTCAACAACCTCATCTAGTTCCAATCCAGGATCAAAAATATCTCTGGGTGTTGAGGGATGTTCAACAGGACTTAATTTTTCATAAATTCTATCATTTTATTATACCCATGCCTTTTTTCAAGGGTCCCAATTTATCTTCATCCTCTTGATAGTGAATTTTGAAAGGAAGTACTCACAATCCTTTCTACCTTCCTCATTTGGTCCATCCATACCTTTGGAAAGAATTATGGCTGAGATAAACTGAGAGTCAAACAGGGAGGTTGACTAGGATATGGATTTGATCAGTTCTCAGATGTGGTGAATGATATACATGAAAATCTTGATCATATGCCCTTTTTTATAAGGTTAATCAGAAACACATCCTAATATTTCTAAACAGAAAAATCAACTTTTCATGGGCTATATATATTCTAAATAAACATAAACAAAAGCATTGAGTGTCCATCTAGTTCAACGGCAATGGCACTTCTCTTGGTGCCATTACCAGTCAAGATTTTCAGAGAAACTTCTAAGATAAATAATTCACAAGAGGTTGGATGTCCTCTTTGATAATCCTCAAAGATTAATTCATGAGGTATCATATGGCTTCCATCCCAAAACCTCAATGAAAATGAGAATTTATTCCTATTGATCCAGCTTCTCACAACATATACATATTAAGACTCGAAGGATAACTGAACATACTGATAAAACTGAGCCACTAACTTAGGATAGAAAGTTCTATATTTCTTCAAAAACAACTCTATCCAGACTTTCTCTTTTAAACCATTCATAATTAGATACTTATATGACAGAATTTATTTGAGTCAATCCTCTTTCTCATGTACGAAAACTCGGTTTACCAGATTTGGGTTTATAGGACAATCGGGTTTTAGCATGGCTAAAATTTTCTTCTTCTTTGAAATACGTTTCTCTTGAGTCGATGATGACGGGTGTTTCATCTTGGGAATCCACCGAATGTTCTTGAGAGAGAGAAGGGTTGTATATTTGATTAGAGATTACGAATGAGTAAATAGAAGAAATCTCGCATGAAGGACAGATGATACTTTCTTAATTATATCATTTATAAATACCAAATGTTGCAAGAGTAAAAGTGCAGGAAAACAAAAAATTAAAAAAGGATAATTACTGTTATACGGTTTTTAATTCAAATATAAAAATCATAAAGAATCATAACGGGGAAATGATATTAGGTCTTTACGGTGAGACAGATAATGAATGTTATGGTGAGATAATAACTGAGCGTTACAGTGATATAGTAAGCATGAACTTTATGGAGAGATAGTAAACATGAAATTTACGGTGAGATAGTAAACATGAACTTTACGGTGAGACAGTAAACAAGAACATTAAGGTGAGATAGTAACTATCAAATAGTATTCATCAATAACTAAATGTTAGACCGAAATAATGAAATAGAAAGACATTTACCTATTATTTATCATTCATAATTCATGTATGATGTAGTCTATTCTTTCAGAATTTAATTATTTGGTAAATATATCAGCATGTTGATAATCAGTACCAATGAATTCCTATGTGATATCACCTTTTTGATAATGATCTCTAAAAAAGTGATGTCTTACAGCAATATGCTTTGTCCTAGATTGTGAAATAGTATTTTGTAAAATGTTAATAGCACTTGTGTTGCCACAATTTAAAGGAACATGCATAAATTGAAATCCCTAATCTAGTAATGTATTTTTCATCCACAAAATTTGTGCACAACAACTACCAGCAGCTATATATTCAGCTTCTTCCATAGACAATGCATTATATTTTTGTTTTGTACTACACCATGATACTAGTGACTTGCCTAAAGGTGACATGTTCCAGAGGTGCTTTCTCTATCTAACTTATAGCCATCGAAGTTAGCATCAGAATAACTAACTAATTTTAAATAATTTTCCTCTCGGATAAAATAGTCCTAGATTGTATGTATTCTTGATGTATTTGAAAATAATCATTACAGAATTTAAATGAGATTCCTTATGATTTTCATGAAAATGAGCACACATATACACATTAAACATAATTTTAGTTCGACTATCATTCATGTTGAGTAAACATCCAATCATTCCTCTATAAGTGGTTGGATCAATAGATTTTCCATCATCATTATGATCCAGCATAAAGTGGTACTCATGGGAGTGTTAATACTTTTAGTGCTATCCAATAAAAAATGATTTATATGATCTTAAGTATATTTCCATTGAGACAAAATAATTTCATCATTATTTTGAAAAATATTAAATCCAAAAGAATAAATTTTTAGTTCACCCATTAAACTCATTTAAATTGTTTTTTTCATCATTTTAGAAAAATCAACACATAAATAATTTTTTGAAGATCCAAAAATATTGTCATCTACATATATTTTAACAACTAAAACATCATTAGACATTCATTTTATAAAATGAGTAGGATGATCTATTTCTTTTTTTAAAACCATTGGAAATATGAAAAGTACTTAATCTATCATACCAGGCTCTTGGAGATTGTTTTAAACCATACGAAGCTTTTGATAATTTAAAAATATGGTTTGGAAATGGGGGTTTCAAAAACTAGGAGGTTGTTCAACAAATGCATCCTCGGCTATATACCCATTTAAAAATGCACTCTTAACATCAATTTGATATACTTTGAAATTCATATGTGCAGCCTAATAATGCATGATTCTTATGGATTCACATCTAGTTACTGGTGGAAAGGTCTCTTTATAGTCAATTACTTCTTCATGACTATAGCATTTCGAAACCAATCTAGGCATGTTTCTAACTATATTACTGGCTTCATTGACCTTATTTCTAAACACCCATTTAGTGCCTATAGTTAATGTGTCTTTAGTTATTTCAAAAAATTTCGAAACATTTTTCTTTTCAAAATGATTAAGTTCTTCTTGCATAGAAATCACCGAAAATTCATCATTGATAGCATCATTAATGTTTTTATGTTCATGTTGTGACAAGAAGACATGATATTCAACCTGATTTCTAAGAAAAGCTCTAGTTTGTGTTCTTTTGTCTTGGTCTCCAATAACAACATCTAAGGGATGGTTCTTAAGAGTTCTAACAGATCTAGTAAAGGATGGACTAGTGATTTCTAGTTCATCAACAGGTTTAGGTTCTATGGAATTAAAAGAGCTGGATGTTTTCATAGATTATTTTACAGAAGTGTTTGAGTATTTTGAATTGATGTTCAAATTTTATAGATCATACTCCAGGTTCTCTAGAATGGTTTTAGTCTCTGGTGAATCTATTTCATAAAATTTGACATGAACATATTCTTCCACACAATTATTTCTTTTATTTAACACTCTATAGGATTTACTGGATATGAAATATCTTAAAAAGATACCTTCATCACTTTTGGATGAAAAATTGTCAAGGTTTTATTTAGTATTAAAGGTATAGTCTTTACATCCAAAAACATTGAAGTAGTTAACTTCGGGAATTATATAGTTCCATAACTCATAAGGAGTCTTATTAATAATGGGTCTGATCAACACTCTATTGATTATATAGCATACTGTATTGACAACTTCAGCCAAAAAAATAGGTAGGTCATTTTCAATAAGCATTTTTATATCTATATCTTTTACGGTTTTATTTCTTCTTTCTACAACTCCATTGGGTTTAGGTGGTCAAGGGGCAGAGAAATTGAGACTATAACCATTTTTTGAGAAAAAATATTCAAACTCTTGATTTTGAAACTCTCAACCAGAATCACTTCTTAAGGATTTGACTCTATGTCTGCTTGGATTTTCCATAGACTTCATATATTTTGAAAAATAAGAGCAGGATTCACTTTTGTGATCCATAAAGGAGGTCCAAGTATATCTATAAAGTGATCTACAATAATATATACATAGTGCTTCCCATTTAAGCTAGAAACTATAGATGGTCCAAATAAATCCATGTGAACCAGTTTGAGAGGTTGATAAGTTGAAACATCTATATTTGGATTGAAGGAATGTTTTTTTTGTTTTCCCTTTTGACAGGGATTACACATTTTTTCATTTGGAAACTAATGTCTGGGTAAGTATTTAACTAGGTTTTTTCTAGTTAAATATCTAAGGGAGTGAATATTACAGTGTCCAAGTCTCCTATGCTAGATCCAAGACTCTATCAAATACACATAAACATGAATAATTTTGAGAAGCCAAGGAATCTAAGTTAACAGAGTAAACATTTTCATTTCTTAAAGCAGAAAATAATAATTCATATTTATAAATAAAGATATTTGAAGCATCATTTTAAAAACGTAAATGAAATCCATCATCACATAATTGTGAGATACAAAGAAAATAATATTATAATCCATCAACAAATAGTACTTCATAAATTAAATCTAAGTTAGAGTTTCCGATTTGGCCGAGGCCAATTATCTTTCCTCTGGAATTGTCACAAAATGTGACATGTCCTTCATTTATTTTTATTATATTCCTGAAGCATGAGTAGTATCCTATCATGTTTCTTGAACATCCATTATCCATGTACCAAACACATTTATAATAATTCTTTAAGCAGAATTTCTATAAAAAGATTAATAAAAAACATATTTTGGTACCCATACATGTTTGGGTCCAGTAATATTAGTAATAAGTGATTTGGGAACCCAAATTTTCATCATTGGTTTCCTATAAGCATTATGTAAATTATTTGAAAAATAAACTATATTTTCTTAGAAAAACATGAATTAATAGATAGTGTATCATAACTTGAATTAGATGATTTGTGTCCAAAATTGGAAGTAAAACTGAATATCATAGATGTGGAAACAAACTTTTTTCTACCAAGGTTTCATTTATTAGATTGATAACCAATTCCAGTGTTTTATTTAGGGCCAATTTGTTTTCCTAGAATTTGGGTAAGGGCATTATTCTAATTGGTAATCTTTTCAAGGGAATTCTTCAATTTCTCATTAGACATTTTTAATTTCCCATTTTCTTTGAGTAGTTGATCATTTTTCTTTTTTTCTTTTGTGAGTTCAGCTTTAACATTCATATTGAGAGCATGTTGTTTTTTCAATGATTTATATTTTCCTTTTAGTTAAATGAATGTTTCTTCAATCATGTTACAGGTTTCAAACATTTCTTCATTATTCATGTTCTTAGAGTCAATATCATCCCTAGAATAATATGAATCATATAAAAAGGATTCCAGTGTTACATTAGATGTGGCTTTTATAAAATACATATTGTTTTTATTTGCCTTTTCATCATGTGATGTTTCTGAGTAGAGTGAACTGTACTCAGAAGGACTCCAGGTTACTTTCATTGCCTTTTTATACTTCCTGTCCTTCTCCTCATATTTTTTTTGTACTTGAGATTTTGAAAGTCAGCCTTGATATGTTATTTGCGCATAAATTCATCGCAGAAAGTTTCATCATACTTGTCACTTCATTTCAAGTACTTCTTCCAATTTCCATTTTGGTAATATTTTTCCATGAAGTTAAGTTTTTTGAAAATGTTCTTCTTCTTATAAAATATTTTGATTCTTCTAGCTATTTGAGCCATCATTTCATCACTCTCAAGTGATGATTGTTCGCTTCTGTAGCTTTCTATGGATGCTTCAAGTTTCCCTTTGTCATTGTGTTTAGAGATGGTGTTCTTGAATGCAACATATTTCCTCTTTGGTTTATCCTCCTCCTCATTGTTGAATTTTAGCTCTTATTCATACATCATCAGTTTACCAATGATTATTTTTATAAGTATCTTACTAATGACACATGATTCACTAATATATACAGAGGTTCCCCTCTATCTTTCGAGTAGACATCTATAAATTATCATGATTTTTTCCTTGGAAGTGACTACTCTTCCATGCGAGATCATTGTATTGAAAATCTCATTGAACCTAAGGTACAAGTTAGAAATTGTCTCATCAGGTTTCTTTTTAAAGTTATCATATTTGATAGTATAATTATTAAGTCTCATTTCTTTTACACTAGATTTTCCTTCAAGTGAAATTGATAGGGTACCCAAATTAAATGGGTTTTTTTACAAGAAGAGATTCTATTAAATTCCTTATTTCCTAAGGAGCAGTATAAATCATTCATAGCTTTGCAAATGTTATTGTAGGCAGTTTTGGTAGGTTCATCCAATGTAATACCATTGGTAGTAAGAATATTATATTCATATATAATGGAAGAATGAATTTCAATACTCATTCTCTCTAAATTCATTTTCATTTCAATTTCCAATTGAGATTAGTTGGTTCCATTAAATAATGGTGGTCTGTAGTTTCAACACCTTCCAATCTATTATCTATAATAAAGTATTACTTAAAAATATCTAGAAATTTTGAATTATCATATATTTTCATATATTTAATGTACAACTACAATCATTGTTGAATAAGGTTAGACAAATCCTTAATAAAATAACCTCTAATACCAAATGTTAGTCAGAGTAGAAAACTCAAGACGGGGTGAATTGAATAACTATAAAAAATATTGTTTAAAAATGTGTTTTTAAAATGATTTCCCCTTCAATTTAAATACATCCCTATTAATCAAAGTAATATGATTATAATGGTTTGACATTTTAGATAACTTCTTATAAGATTAATTATTTTTTAGTAAAAATAATAGTTATTAATATTACGTTTGAAACTATTTTACTAAGAAAAATAAATTATAATTTATTTCCATGATTAACTATCAAATAATGTTTAGTGATTCTTGAATTATATAGTAGAGAAGTAAAACAGAGAAATCTAATTTAACCAGTACATTGGATATGAAACAAGTGGATCAATCTCAAGTGCAGACATAATCCACTCCTCATGGTGATCACCTTCCATCCATGAGTTTATATAAATAAACTTTATCCATGCCCTGGATCGGGGTTAAACAACAATAAACAAGAATTATAGGTTGGGCAAGGACCTCTTCCACAGTTCTTGATGGGTACAAACTACCAGGCCACATAGGGACCTCTTCGACACTTATACATGGGTATACAGAAGAGTAAATTAGTGTTTGAGTAAGGATATCTTTTATTCATCAGTTTGACGTAGGAGATAGAGTGTGTTATTATATAGAAACACACACTGCTCAAAAGTTAATAAAGAGATACACAATAGAGAAGAAATATTGAGATAGGTTTGGAAGTTCTCTGAGTGTTAGTCATTGTAGCTATAGATTTTTGAGATGAAGCAGAAGCAGAACATTGGACCTCATATAGAAAAAATATTGTCGTAAGTCAGAAATATACATCTTGTGTTCTTCATGATGTTTGACAGTGTGAATATGTTCTCGAGATTCAAATATGCTTTGCGTGTTCTTGAGTAGAATTGAGTGGCATGAGCCAATTATTTAAAATGTATATATTTTTCTCTAATTCACGCCCACCATCTTGTTCCTTTTTTCGTGATTTTTGTACAATGTTATTTGTTAAATTGTTTCTAGGACTCACTACTCTTGTATCATGGAGTGTATGTGTTGGGGCTAACATGTTTCATGTATTCTGCACCTCATACCATGTACTATCAGATGATATATCTATAAAAAAAATTATTTTGTTACTTCATTAAAGGCTTCAAATATGTCTGTTATATATTAAACATAAATATGAAAAAATATATTTGGAAACAGTGTCACATTATGTCATGGAAACAGTGTCTCCATCACACGGTGTCTGTATTGGCCATGGTGTCTCGTAGTCAGGGTGTCTCGTGATCACGGTGTCTCACTGTCACGGTGTCTCCTACTAATGGTGTCTGATGGTCACGATGTTTTATGGTCATGGGGTCTCATGGTCACAGTGTCTTCTTTACAGTGTCTTGTGGTCACTGTGTCTGGATGTCACGGTGTCTGATGGTAATGGTGTCTGGATGTCATATTGTATTGTTCACGGTGTCTGATGGTCACTGTGTCTCAAACATTTCAACATAACTGTTTTTAGACTTAAGTAATTATGATCAAATAATTGATTAGACTTAATCATTTGTCAAAGAAGGTATTATAAAAGATAATCAAGGATACAATAACGTAATTAATCTTATTGGAGAGAAATTATGATGTTGAATGGATCTACTTAAAGCATGATAATACATAAATAGTAATACACCTGATTTGATATTATTTACACTATTTAAACTGGTTTAATAGGATTTATGATCATTAAAAAAAAGATTAGTACACGAGGAGTCCAACAGAGTAGTTTAGTGGAAGTTCCATGAAATAAGCTATCTTCCCTTGATAGAAAAGAATTTTGAAATGGAAAATATACCTAGGGATTAAAAAAAAATTCTTTTAGAAACACATAACCTTTTACCATGGATAAATTCATCATAAAACCTTCTCATTAACTTCAAATTACATATCACAGAAAGGATTGTTAGCATATCTTCTCAGGTTACTCTAAGAAACCTTGATATGCTATAAAATATATCTAACTTTGTCTTCCATATCTTCAGCTCTATCTATTTTTACCAGCTTCTTCTCTCTAACATTATCCCAAACTATTGTAATTTTATACTTATCTCAATATTGGGATTCATGATAATGCATTTGAATTCTCTAGAAAAACCTTTTGTGGTAAGAAAACACAACTAGAGGAAGGTGTTGATCCCAAAAACCATTAAAATCCATAGTAAAAGATATAAAAATATCATATAGAGTTTATATGGTTCTATTAGAATAACCATCTATGTATGGGTGATAAAAAATGATGAAACATAACTATTTAACCCTATCCTATAGAAGAGTTCACATGATCTTTTATGTAAACTTGAAATCCCAGTTGAATATAATAGAATATGGCACAACCTAAAACCTTAATAGTTCCTTATTGTATATAATAAAAAACTAATATTGATATAAATATTTTCATAAAGAAAATAATGGTACTGAATTTATAAGTATATTGACTACAACAAAAATATAATTATAGCCTTAAATTTATTGGGTCGTCTGATGAAAAACCAGTTGGTATAATTTACCATTTCCACTCTAGTAATTGTAATTATTAAAACATCACCTTACTCTGCCTTAAATTTCTATCATATTAATAATCAAGATATAAATATAGAAATATCTTTATTCATATTTTACTTTATAAAATAATATCTATGAAATATATACATCATTGTACCCCCTTCATGAATATATAATTATGAACTATGACCCTAATCTAATAGCACCTTCTTCATTTATATTATAGAAAAGAACATACATAGTTTGAAAAACATATCATTACATCACAATTAATTTTTAACTCAATAACATTTCCCACCTTCTTTTACAGCTCTTTCTCTTCTTTCTACACCTCTATAATCCTCAGATGGATAGATATATCAAAATTAATTTGAAAAAAAATATCCTTATCTTTCATGATTTCAAGGTCAATCTTCTGTTAATATATGAATATTCAATATTACTTTGTTCTCATCATGAATATGATAACATTATACTTATTACTCAATGAATCATCTATGTTGTTCTTTTTCCTAGTGTGTCAAGGTATTGAGTAGTCATAATCATTAATCATCTTCAATCATCTTCTCTAGTGCATATTCAACTCTTTATATGTGGCTACATACTTTATAATTTTATGATCAGTATATATTTAACACATTTATCTTTAAATATAATACATCCTTATTTATAATGAACATATTATAGTAGAATGAAAAAATCATTAGTTGAAAAATTATTCTTATGAACCTTCAATTATCATGATGCATAATCTATAACCATATAATTATTCATTATAATGCATCCTAATCCATTATTTAATGAATAAATATAGATTTCCAACCCTTCTCCGTTATAGGGTAATGTATGAACAATTGTACTAACTAACCATCACATTATATCAATGAATGTTTTATCGCATTCATGTATCCAAATAAACATATATCCAGTCAAAATAAACATGCTGAGTGGATTAGATTTTTATATGAAATTCTCCACAAAGAACTGATGATATCCATCCAATATAATAATATACAAATCTCAAAAATAGTAGTTGGTCTAGCCTAAAATTCAATAACATCTAAAATATAATGATCCGTCGATATACCCACTATTTATGTTATAAGGCCCAAACATAAATACTTTTGTATCCAAAAAATCACACATTGTAAATGTTTCATATAGGTTCTCCATATTTAGGTTTTTAGTAAAATACTCATGTTTTAAATAAGATATTAATTTATCTTTGAATATGTAATAACAACATCTATAAAGTTAACCAAAAATTAATCAAGTTTGTATCTAAATACTCTTTTTATTAAATCAATGAACATAATGGTTGCATTAGTAAGACCAAATGGTGTCATAATATGTTCTTATTGTTCATTCCTTTCAGTAATATTGTATTGGGTATATTATCCTTCATGAACCTGAATTTATGATATCTATAATGAGATTAAATCTTGGAATTGTATTGACCACCAAATAGTTGATCAAGGAAGTCGTCAATATAGGGTAAAGGATACTTGTTCCAGATTGTTATCTTGTTCAATTTCTGATAATCAATATAGAGTTTCATTTATCTATATTTCTTCTTAACAATGCAACTGGTATTCTATATGGTGACAATGTTCTCTAATAAATCCCTTGTTATGATTCTCCTGGATTTCTACCAACAATTCAAGTGACTCAATAGGGCCTTTTTATAAGGGATTTTTGATATTGCTGTAGCACCATGTATGTGTTATATTAAATAAAAAAACTATTTAGTGGAAGAGTATGAATATATTTAAAAAATACGTCAAAATTTTATGGAAATATGAATAACATCATTATTAATTTTTTTCACTAACTATATGGGATAAACTGAGATAAGATGCATGGTTTTAATAAACTATGATGAATGGGAAAAATGGTTGTGCAGCCATTATTTTAGTTTTTTTGGACTTTGGAATAGGGTTAGGGAATGGTCTCCATGTGCTTTGTAAATCGTATTGGTAAATAATCTGGTAACAGCATTGATTATATGAAGTTGTGTGATTTGGAACACATTCTTTCAAACTATGTTCCGAAACCATACGACCCATATGTTTTTGGAATTTCATCCTTTTTTATTAAATTAAAAATGATTTTTAAATCCTATTGTTAGTTACCTTCAAAGTACAGAACCTCACCTCTATAAAATCTCTCAAAGGTGACTAAATTTGGAACAATCCCAATCCTCCACCCAATATTTTATTCAAGAACTGTTTGCCTGATTAGATATACATATTTAAGATATACATTACTTTTTTTAAATTCTTGATTATTATTTCTATTGATTGCACTCTTTGAATTTAGGCTCGTATTCCATAATTTAAGATTTCACATTTGTTCTGCGTATTTCTCCTATACTGAGATGAATCTAGACATAACATAGGATGATCACTCCACTAGTGAGATAATGTATGGTTATAATCATTTATTTCGAGCTTTAGTGCTTTATATGGATATTAGTTGTTATTACATCCATTATAAATTCTATTTTGGCCCCAATATTTAATTAGTTAATTGAAATAGATGCAATCAGACCTGTTAGGGATGGTTATAGGTTATTTTATGATGAGTTTGTATCATTTTTCCAAACAATGGTTAGCCATGTGGTTTCTTTATTGGAATTGTATGATGATCATTCCATATTAAAATCATGTGGGTTTATTTAAAGATATCCTTCTAACATTTTGATCTAAAATAAATTCATTAGATGAATTCATGTAATATGAGATGGGATGCCTCCATAGCATGTTAATTCTTCAACTAATTGGATAAAATGGAACTTTAATAACTTATTTTTTAGATCTTTTCCCCCATGATTTATGCTATATTGATATTCCACATTTTATTGATTAAATGGATTAATTGAAATTAGTTAAATGAGTGGGTAATCTCATTGAGTGATTTTAAATTAATGAAATGGTTATTTGTAATTGGTGGGTATACCCATGTGAATTGTTCGATTGTGATATATGATGAATGGGTGGGTATACCAGTGTGACATGGTTGAATGTAAATTGTCATGAATGGGTTGGTATACCCATACGACATGTCTGAATGTGAATTTGATTACATTAGTGGGTAGTCTCATGTGGGATGAAGAAAATAGTAGAAAATTGTAAATATATCGATGGCATGGATGACTCACTAGGAATTTCAAATGCATTAGTGGCTTCCATGTGATTATATTTCCACTTCGGCCTTAAATATATAGGATCTCTTGGTCGTTACTACTCCTTAGATATGACATGATTAGACTCACATAGGATATGGATTGTATGAAATGTTCCAAAGACTCGAACCAGTGAATATAAAATGTTTCTATCAAGATGATCTAAGGAATTGATCAAGATTCCTTGGTCTTCACACCTTGGATTCATCCCTCCCGTGTTTTGATAATTAAGTTATTATTGAAATGCCTTTGGAATGTGATTAAATAAGATTAGAAGAAATTTTCATGGTGATTTAATTCATCTGAATGTATGGTGAGGTCGCATGGTTTAAATTTTTTGTTATTGTTTTTTGGATACATGAGCTAAAACATGTTATTCCAGGAGCCTTGAGAGGATAGTTAGTATCACTATATGGGTATTGGATGGTCCATGGGATCATTACTTTCCTATATTTCTTATCTACTTAATGTTTAACTTTTTATCTTGTTGTATATCACATCATGAAATTGTAATAATATTGGGTGGGTACCTACATGGTTTTTTATCTCACACCATTTTGGGGACACCACATGGACCCAAACAATTTATATAGTTTTAGGTGTGAATATGGGTAAGCACCCTAACATAGGTTATATATTGTTTCATTGGAGTAGGGGAAAATGGGACCAAGATGAGGGATGCGATGCTATGGAACACATTTTGGTCATTTTATCTTTTTGGATACTTTTATAATATATAATTATATGTACCGATTTTGGTTGTCTTCAAGAAACTAGTATCACTTGAATCTTTATATACGAGACACTTATGGCTTGTTTATTTATTATTATCTTATATAACATTCAGTTACCTGGAAATTGTATCTTATTCTACTATTTTTAAATTATTTAATTCTTCTATTATATACTCCGATAATGAGGCCATAGTATCCCCACTTTATCACCTAGACCCTAACTACAAGTTGGCAGCCTCAATCAATTTTTGAAGATGTGTTTAAGGCCTTGTTGTCAATAGGGCTTGGGCACATTGTGTGGATTTTGGGTTTGAGACATTACAAAGTGTTATAATGGGATATTTTTTAATATCATTACTATTTGGTGATAATGTATAGGTGTATAATGGAAATGGAATTTGGTAATTAGTTGTGTCTGGTAGTTTCTACCATGTGTACAAGAAAATAAAAAATTTCCTTGATTGAAATTTCCATTTTCAATACTATGACAGTTATAGGTTATCTGATTTCATCATTTGGTGATTCACTTTATATATGTTGTTATTTTTAATGCAATCGTGGGTTATATTTCTATGGCAACACGATGAGATGAGGGTAGGCCTTCTCAGGAATTATATAGGAACTTGTTAGAAAGAAATTTTCAAGAATAATACCATTCCATTTAGGATTCATTACTCGTTTCATACTATTGTGATAGGGGTTTTGATAGATATATCTACTTTTGTGGTGGATTTGGGGTAGTGGAATGATTAGTGATGTCGTATTTCAATTAATAATCATTATGGGCCTTTATATAATGGGAAATGATGCACCTTTTTAATTAATATATTAAAGTAAATTTGATATGTATGGATTGATTGGGCACTGAAATTTGGGTTCCTGTTGTGATATGGGAACACTTAGATTTTTAATTGGAGAACCATTGGTTAAATATCATGAGTAATTGAGTTATGTAGATGAAAGTACAAATAATTTGAATTCAAATGATGATAAAATGGAATCATTGGATAATAAATAGAAACTTAACCTTGACCAGGATTTGTAGTGGGAAAGAGGAATTGTTTATTGTTGTGTTGTGACTATTATTTTACAGTCATGGATTTAAGAGTTGGTTGGGGGTTGAAACTTGGTTTTATGAGTATTTTTACCTATCTTGTGGTTTTGAGCAGTGAGTTTTGATAACGTTATTTTCGAAGGGGTATATTTGGAATTTTAGAGGCATGCCACCATGATGACCTCATGTCGTATTATAGGAGAGAGTCTATGATGACACACTGAAGGTGGTAGTCCATGGTCTACTAGAATATCCTATTCTAGTTTTAGTGGTGGAAATAACTGTTGTTATGGACACAGTTTCTAAAGCCCAAATTCAAGAGGGTTTCTTCTATAATATGAATACTTTTCAAGGATCCCCAAATCTGACCTTTTAAATGGATAAGATAACATAGGTATTCCAGTAATAGTAGTATCCCATGATTTTAGGTGATGGTTGTCCATAGACTACTACACTATGAATTGAGAACAAACTAGATATCATCAAGAATCTTGAGACACCTATTAAAAATATGATCAACCTCTCCACATATATGATATGTGGGGAAGGAATGTGCTGGTGGGATGTACGGAATCAGGCTGATGAGCTGTGAGATAAGGTTTAGACTGATTTATTGACCCTGTTATATGACCAGTTCAACCTTTTAACTCTACGAGCAGATAAGGCTAATAAGTTTATGTGTTTGTAGAAGAGAAAAATGGAATTTTTGGAGTACTCTTTACAAATTACCGAGTTTTATAATTTTTCACCGCAATGCCTTAATGATGATATATCTAGAGAAATAAACATCAATTAAATTCTTGGAGAGGTTGTTAGTTATCTGGACAATGTGTATAGATTGACCTCTATCACTGAGTTTTTGAATCGGGCACCAGTTACATCTCAAAAACAGAGGGAAGTAAGGGGCATATACTAGGGTAGTGATTTCTCTCGAACTAGTTGTTCAACATCTTTAGACAGGAAGAATCATTTTGTGGCTTCCATTGAGATTAACACTAGCCAGACTATGAGTACAACTAGATCTGTGTTTTTTCTCTACTGTGGAGGAGGGGACACTTAAAGAGTGATTGATATTGTGACCCAGTTGAGCATCTATATTTTGGTATGATGGTTCACAAGCAGAATTTTGGTAGGAATTTCCCTCCAATTGTTTATGTTAGGGTTTCATCTCCAATCATAGGTACAGGAGTCAGTTACATTGATCTGAGTCATACAAAAAATGGAGTAGTGGTTTGAAATAATGGTGAGGTATTATTGGTCTTGGATGAGGTATCCAAACACCAGTTAAACTAAGGCATCAATGTGGGCCTAATCTGGGTAGTGAGGTTGTATCAAAGGGTTTTGATATATGCTGGATCTATTCATTACAGCCTACCCCCAAGGAGTAGGATGTCAGACCGTCTATTGAGAGAGGTATGATATTAGTAACCTATTCTATTTTATCTATTCTTTTTTGATATAGGTTTATCAAATTGTTATATATATGTACCAATAAAAAAAATTGGGCATGTTTTGTAATCTTCTAGGGGTGTTATGAAGTGTAACACAGCATTGGGAATTAGAATAGATAATGTACACCAGAGTAAAAAGTTCCCCATTTTGTTTGGTGGGTGTCACTTCAATTATAATCTGTATGTACTTGATATTACTGGGATTGAGATCATACTCATGATGTAATAGCAAGTAGATTATCGAGTTCATGTTGATTGTTATTTTTAGAGGGTGACTTTCACATCACCAAAAGGTGAAATGTTTACACACAAGGGAGTATGGTATTTGCTTGTGATCCAAGATATACCACATCATCTTGGACTATGTGTGATGAGAAACCGAATTATTGGTTTGTATCTAGTTGATCATGTAGTGGGTAAGGCATACATTACTCATGTGGTCAATAACTTTTGGAAAGTCCAACCAGATGAATTTTCTTATTTACTTTTAGATAGAGAGGTGTAATATTATATTAAGCTAGTTATAGGTGCTACATCAGTACCCATTACTCATTAAGGGATGGCTACAATGAAATTGGAGGAGCTGAAGAGGACACTAGAGGATTTAGAGGAAATTTTTTTAATTCGACCCAGTACATCATTGTGGGGTTCACCAGTATTTTTTATGAAAATGGTGGATGGTACCCTTAGGTTATGTGTGTTTTATCAAAAGTTTAAATAGCTGATGGTTAATATCTAATATCCCTTGGCACTGATATATTACTTGTTTGATAAGAATGAGGCATCTTGAGTGTTCTCAAAGATCGATTTGAGGTCTATATGTCAATAGGTATGTGTCATACCATTGGACATACATCTTATATACTTTTGTAGAAGGTATGGTCTATATGACTATATGTTTATTCAGTTTGGTCTCATGAATTCATGGTAGTTTTCATTTCACTGAGTAAATGAGTGTTCCATCCATACCGGGATTCATTTGTAGTGATTTTCATTGATGATATCTTTGTGAATTCTCATTATCGATACGACCATTCCAAACATTTTTTTATAATTTTTAATACACTAAGAGGGCATCATTTAAACTTTTAGCTGACAAATTGAATCTTCTAGATGGATCATACTCACTTCCTAAGTCACGTCATCTTAGAGGTAGGAGTATTAGAAGACAATGAATAGGTTAGATCTATAGTTTCTTGGGAACATCCCATGAATGTTGTTGATAAATGGAGTTTCTTGGGGATATCTAGTTACTAATGGGGTTTCATACTGGACTTATCATGCATAGGAGCTCCATTGAAGAGATTTAATAATTATGTTTTCAAGTTTGTATGGTCATATTCATGGGAGGAAGCCTTTTTTAGTGGAATGGTATTATGAAATCAGCACCAGTCCTGATACAACCAGAACAGGGAAAGAGAAATATTTTGAATTTTGATGCATCATGTATCAGGTTCAGATTAGTGTTGGTACATGGGGTAGAGTTGTGGAGTACATGTCTTAGCAGCTAAGGCCACATGACATGAACTAATCAACATAAAATAATGAACTAGTTGTAGTTATTCAAGCATTACACTATTTGATAAACAATTAATAGGGAGAACATTTTTTTGTGTACATGGACAACAAAATCCTCAAGTGTATTTTTACACATCATGATCTAAATTTGAGGTAGTAAAGGTGGGCGGAGTACCATAAATCATTATACATTGAACATGCCTACATAAATAGAAAAGGAAACATAGTGGCTGATGGAATTAGTTGTAAGAATCAGATACATGCATTGGAATAGTCTAGAAGAAAGTGATAGTTTATGTTATTGTTCTCTATGATTCAATTGAAGGTTCATGACAAACAAGGACAAACTTATCTATCCTCCTCATAATGGAAACTACCCTGGTGGATTGATTTAGGATGTGGAAAATATTATATTTATAGGGAGTAGTCATATGGGAGAGTGTGGATAGTGAGGATCCACCTCCTAGTTAGATTGTGGGTGAGGATGAGATCATGTGTATCTATGGATTATTTTGGGATCCATGGGACATATAAGATGTGTTGATGTGGGAATTTCTTGATTCAAGATGGGAAGTGAATCCATGAGTCACTAAGTAGAACATTGACTTGCGCCATCAATATTGGTGGCATGGTATGAAGCGTGACAAGGATGGTTCGATTACACGGTGTTCCCACTATCAGCAATTGAAGGTGGAACATTAGTGACTAGCCGAATTTTTACAATAGTTAACCATTCCAAAGAGGAAATGGAATAATGTTGTGATGGATTTCATGACCAGTTTACCAAGGTCACCTCAATGTAATGATATTATGTCGGTTTTTTTGGAAAGGCTCGTGAAGGTTTCATATTTATTTCTAATCAAGGAGACCTTTAGTGTTACTACTATGGGAAGGTTGTACATCCATGAGATAGTATAACATCATGTTTTCTAGTGTTCTATCATTTTAGATAGATATTCACTCTTTATGATTTGTTTCTAGAATATTTTTTAATGGGCGCTGGTTATACATGTGCTTCTGAGCATAACATACCACCCTCAAACTGATGGCCAGTTGGAGCATACCATAATGGTTCAAGAAGACATGTTGTGACCATGAATTCACGATTTTGGGATTTCTGGGGAGAATCATAATTACATTGTGTAATTATCAAACAATAATAGTGATTATTCAATGATACAAATGTAACCATGAAAATATTTATACGGTAGTCCATGTCGACCACCCTTGTGATGGATGGTGGAAGGTGTTGAAACTTTAATAGGTACGAGTATTGTGTTAGAGACTTATATGATTGTCAATTTTAATCAGAAAAGAGTGTATAATGAGATTTCATGGAATAAATTATACATTGATCACTATAGATGTCCTCTTTAGGTAGTGGTCGAAGATTGGGGTTTCATAAATGTTTCATTGAGGCTGGGATACAATGGGATGAAGAGATAGTGTAAACATCCAATACAATATGCTGTGTCCTTTGAGATTTAGGAGAGAGTTAGGTTTGTATCCTATCAGTTTCATTTACTTCAAGGGTATCGATCCATGCACAATGTATTCCACACATTTCAGTTGTGCCTCTATCATTTCGACACATTTCAATATTTTTTTCCGAAGGAGGATGAGCTACAGTTTGATGCATTTTTTGAGGAGAATCTAATTTGTATCGTTGTATGGAGAACGAAGGATATCTGAGGTTGGGATGTTCGACTAGAAAGGGTTTTATTATAGAATGACCATTTATTGGACATGACATGGGATTGGGAGGCCGACGTATATGCTTAGTGGCCAATGTTATTCTGAGACAAATCTTGACCACCCTTCTAAGGGACACTATAGGATGAATTTCTATAAAGGGGGATGATTGTGTGAACCTAGGTTTTCATATCATGTATTGATTCTTATTTTTAGTTTAATTTATTAATTATTTCCAAATATGAATACTCATTGAGTTCATGGATGTTTTGAAGGTATATGGGGCGATTTAGGAGCCTGAAACCTAGTTTTTCAGTGATTTTGGGCCTAGAGAATAGTTAGTGTAAATCATGTGGGTTATGCCTCATGTTTTTTTCCAAGCTATAAATAATTGGTCGATTGGTTGTCTGGCCAGGTATACTGTTTTTTTTGTCTTCGAAAGAGGGTTAATGCATGGTTTTTTCATGGTTTTTAAATAGTTCAGTTAAACCATGTGGGTGCCCCTTAGCTTACATGAATACATGTGATTAGTCGCTTGGTTTATCAGAATCTTCACCTAATCCTTGAGACCCCTATGTTTTTGGAATTTTATAATTTTGAATTATATTATAATTTCTTTTTATAACGAATTTTTATTATTCATAACATGAATATTTTCTCACCTCCAATGATGCCCTCAAAGGTGACTAAACTCAGAATCCATATTGATCCATCATCTGATCTAAAATTCGTGAATTTTTTATCTCATAAGATATGTATCAATATGATCTATATTCCTTTTTAGTCATTCCCAATTATTTTGGATATCGATAACACTATTTGAATTTTTTATCACATTCCATGATTTCTCATTATTTGTTTCTTCTTCAGTTTTCTACTATATCGAGTGAAATTAGGACATGAATACTGGATGAAAACTCAGCTACCAAGAACAGGTCGGTGTTCTATACATTTCATTTTAGTTTTGGTGATTTCTAGAGATATTGTCTATAATTACACCCACCAGACCTTCTGGCGCGGCCCAAGACTTTAATTTGTTAAATAAAATAGATGAAATCCTGACTATTAATGATTCCCTTGGGATCACTTATAATGTGTTAATAGACATTGGTTGAACCATGGTCCCCCATGGGGTGTACCAATAAAAGTTTTACCATATTCATGTCATGTTGAACCACCCATGGGGTGAGTTGAAACATTCTTTCTTAGATAAACTCTTAAATAATTGAAATTAAATGAATTAAAGGAATATGATATGGGATGCCTCCAAATAATGTTGATTCATTGAATAATTGGATAAAATAGAACATGAATTAAATTTTAAGTATATTTTTTCCTCTTTGATTTATCTCAAAATAATATTCAATGTTTGTTTGATTAGATTTCTTAAGTGGAATTGGTTAAATGAGTGGGTAAACATGTTGAGTGATTTTAAATTGCTTAAATGATTATTTGGAAATGTTTATGAATGGGTGGTATACCCATGAGACTTTTTAATTATGATTTGTGAAGAATGTGTGGGTATTACCACATGATAAGTTTGGATGTACATTTTGATGAATGGGTGGGTATACCCATGTAACATGATGGATTGGGAATTTGATTACATTACTTTGTAGACTCTTGTGGGATGAATGAAATGTTATGAAATGGTAAATGTATAGATTCTATAGATGGGTACCCATGTATCTTGAATGATGTAGTGGATGACTTGGGTTGATTATTCCCATTAGATCGTAATTTTATAGGATTATTTAGGCCTTTATACCCATTGGGTCTGGCTTGATTGGACTCACATAGAAATTTTCAGGTATAAAATGATCCTAGAACACCAACCAATGCCTATATCGAGTTTCAATATAGATTATCCTAGTAATTGATGAGGATGCATTGTTAATGAATTCTTAGATCCATATTTTATTTTCTCTAATTATTTAGGTAATGAAGTATGGTTGTGGGAATCGGATTCACTCACTTTATACAGCAAGGACATGGTGATTCGATAAGTACAAATGTATGGTGAGGCAATGTGGTTTGCTTCTATTATTATGGTTACATGGATATAGAAGCTGACACTTGTTTTTCAATGAGCCTTGAGAGGCTAGTAAGTATCACTGGCTTGTTACTGGTCATTCCATGGGAAAATGCATTTTATTTATTGCATACCTACATACATCTTACTAACATACCTTGTCGTATTGCACATCATGAAATTGTATAGATCTGGGGTGGTTTCCTAATTGGATATTTATCTCACACCCAATTTGGGCTTCCGTGGGGTCCTAAACAGATTATATGTTTATAGGGTTGGATAGGGTAATGTTCTCTAAAATAGGTTTTAGATTTGTAATTTTGAGTAGTGGAGTATGGGACCAACTTGAGGCTTGCGATGCGACGAGCACACTTTTGTTATTTTTTTCTTTTGGGGTACTTATATCCTATTGTAAATTCATATACCTATTTTGGAAATTTTCTAGATACATATATCATTTCAATCATTGTATATGTTACGCTTCTTTATTTTTTAATTATTCCTATCTTATTTACACTTTACATACCTTCTTGTTGTATCTATTTATCATGTATATGTGTTGTTGACTTCTATTGTGACATACTCTGGTAATGGGAGAATTGTCTCCCAACAAGAATACATAATACCTCAATACAAGATAGAAACCACTAGTATTTTTGGAGATTCACTTGAGGCTTTATTAATAACTGGGTTTGGGGCACTGTTGAGTTTCTTTCGGGTTCGGGACGTTAGAGAGATCATGATATTAATGGGAAACATTAATCTCCATTTCCACCTTGATATCGTGTTCCATTATTTCTTCACAACTAATGGTGTCCCTTATGTATTATTCAATTTATAGAATTTAATTCATTCCACAAAATAATCAATCATCCATCCATTTATGTTAGATGATAATACAAGAACTATATGTCAAAATTCATAAAATAATTTCCTCAGCAGTACTGATGTATTCATAAACCATCATATTTATCTCAAGAAATTATTTATACATATTCGTATGAATAATATGATAAAATTATTTTATATAAAATAAACTGTTAAACTCATCCCATTCCATAAAGTATATTTTTTCTTATGGCCACATATTCATTATTGGATTCCACTCTAGATATCCATCCCCTTCCAATTGATAGCTATCCAAAAAATAACTTTTTCATATTCTAAACATTGGAGAATAGAAAATATATTTTTAGAGGAAATTATCCATTATAAAACAACTACTAGATAAGTGGTCCCACTAAAATAAAGAGTTTGGTACACCATAAAGGGCTTAACATGACGTTATACCCTCTTTTTCTCCTTAGATCACATAGATTTGTTCATATCTTGAGAAACTTTTTTTATCATAGAAAAAGAATATGCATTCAGTTACAATAAAATTTCCTTTCACATGAGATCAATCATTTCATTTTCTATAATATTCAGAATTAACATGGTTTCATTAGAATCAATCAATTAATTAAAACAGAAAAACATTCTAACTGAAAATTATTACAGTGGGAAAGTGCATAATAATGAAAAATAATTTATAATATGTCTAAATGAGGACAAATTATTTTCAATATATGCCATATTAGAATTATCCAGGGTCATTCATAGTCATTATAAATTAAAATCATTCATGGAAGTTCATAAATATGTTTTTTATCAAAAGTGTATCCCTAGGGAGTTGTCAAACCAGGTGGATAGTATGGGAACACACTCCATAAACAGGGATGATGGATTAGATATACCAATACAACTATCTTTTGGGTTATTATCCCTATATTTATCTATGATAAACCCACCTCCAATTTTAGTTTTTAGACATGGATTTTTTTCTAGGAAAACTATAATCCATTATTTAACATATAAATTGATGTTCTCATATACATACAATTATCTTAAGGGATGTTTTGTAAGTGTTATTGCCCTAGTTTCCATAGGTAAATAAAATGTTCTCTAATAATAACTATAGAAACTGATACTTTTCAATAATTTATATTACATTTTATTATATTATTATTCATTACATTAAAAAATGAAGCATTATGGAATCATATATGTTTAGTGCCTTTGGGAACATGAGTATATAAACAACTATTTCATAAGTTAATTACATAATATCTAGAAATGTTCTTCACTAAAATAATCCTTCGTAGACATATCATACATAACACTTTTATTCATGACATAGGTAATGTAAACGTAATAAAGGGTGAGCTCTGATGCCTAATAAGTGTAAATAATGGAGATTCCAATTATCAAAAAACATGAAATATTAATAAGGGAAAGAGAACATGAGTGTAATATTTGAAAAAAAACCTATGAATATCATATAGCATAATATTCATTGAATAAATAATGATGGTTCATAATAAATTAAACATAAAGGAATAGGGGAACATATTACATGAGAGAATAATATAAGAAAAATGCATGTGTCTCTAACATACAAGAAGGTAAATAAAATCATTTCCTTAGTATCATATGCTTACATCCAATACTATCATTGGGTACTGGGTTCACTCCCCAAACCATCATAATAGATATGGTTCAGTCCCTATAAAATACTAGTGGGAAGAGACCCTTACATAACAGTGTTAACTCCCCATTTCGGTCCAATTTATCTACTGAGATATCCAAAGTTACAAAATGAATTGGGTGGATTTATAATTCTATTAAAACCCATCAGGTAATTAAAATAATAATTTTTTCCCACAAGGTCATGAAACATTCATTATATTTTTACCCATGAAAAAAATGGTTTTCATAAATATTCAATCATGGAATAACAATATGAAAATTAATGTGTTTCATTATAATCTTTTCATGAGACTCATAAACCATTCAGATGAATAATAATGATATTATTTCTAAATAATATCAATTTTATAAAAATAAGAAAAATGAATGTTTTTTTCTTTTTTAAATATAAATTTCATTGAATGATCATTTAAATAATCTTGATAAAAGAACATTTTAAATTTTAAAAATAATTATTTAAAATATAATAATATGAAAAATATTATAATATATATGTTTTTAAATAATATTTTAGAGACATATAAATTAATATTAAAATAATATAGTTATCATGACGGAAGGAAATTCTCTACAAGACGTTTATGTTAAAATCATAAATAGTTTAACATTTTTATTAAAAATTAACGTACCTTGTGGGGAAAATTACAAGAATATTCCTATTAAAAAATTAAAAAAATAATGGATCAAGTGATTTTAATAATAAATCTGAGTGTATAAAATATTTCCTTAATTCATTTTAACAAAAAATTAAAAATTCAAGAATAATTATATTTGGCATAAAAGAAAAATAATGTTATTTTTCAATAAAAGGTTTCATTCAGCATCTTGTTTTTATAAAGAGAGAAAAATTATATGATGTAACTAATTATAAAGATATGAATAGTGGAGAATAAAATAAAACCTATATATTAGATAATGATCTTATATGTTCCTTAATGGAAATTCAAGCACAAACAATCCCAATTAAAATATGATTGAAACACAATGCCCTTACCCCAGGTATGACTCAATTTTTATGTGTTATAACCTCATGTAAAATAAATATAAGATTATTCTAAAACTATTATATAATAATACTCATATATATCATGAGATATATTATATAATTATAACCTTTTTAACATATTTTCTACCAATTTTTTTAAAGTCACTATTTTGGGGGATAATTGCTTTGTACTTCTCATATGATTGTGTTCAAAATTTTCGTTCCTTGTAATATTATTATAGTTAAATTCTATTAATATGGTATATAATGATATTAATAACATATATTTCTTCATTATCTACATTATATATTCATTAATAAATGTTATAGACAAAAAATTGAATTACACTATTTATGGAGACGGTTGGACGTGCATAAGAAAAAATGCAATTTTCATTTTCGATGGAGGGAATGAAAAAATTGTAAATAATATTTAATGATGATAGAATAATTATTATATCATATATATGATAAATATTCATAACATTCTTCCTTATTTTCATCCATGTAAAACTTAAATGAAAAACGAATCAAGGGATTTCATGGAGGTGGAAATCCACACATACACTTGAGTGACATTATAGTTTTTAGAAAATATAAATTTAAGAATATAGATGTGATATTATAATTAAAAAAAGTATAATTATTTCCTAAATATCATATATATTTAATCCATCATTATTTCATTCTTTTAGAGGATGTGATAGAGGATGAATTACTTCGTCTAGCGAGACGGTAGTCCACCGTACATACGATCAAATGTTTCATTTACAATTTGATTGAACAAGATATAGATATAGGTTAAAAAATAAACATAAAAATAATATTGGATATGTAATATTCGTTTTTTATTATTTCAAAATATTTGAATAATATTTTAATAAGGTAGAATATTAAATAAATTGAAAACACTTACTTAGAAACTATACCTCTTCTTCTGACAACATCATTTAGTTTATACCAAAATCTTTACTTTGATGTTTTTATGATCAAAACTCATAATCAAGGTCATTTCAAATTATTTAAGAATGTAATTTTGGTAGGTATTGTTAGAAACAAAAAAGATATTGAAGTTTGGATAAGATATGAGAGAGGGTTTCCTTTTATAAGTGGCAGAGATGACCCAATTTTAATTTTTGAAAATAATAAAATATATTAATTACTTATTAACAATAAATGGATCCAAAATTAACCAATAAAAAATATTAATTGTATATATTATTAATATGGTATATTATTGTATTTATATTATTTTTAGGTCATTTTAACCCTTATCTTTTCTGTTTTTCCCTCGAGTAAACTTGTTCTAACATTAAACACATTAACATATTTTTATTGTATTTACTATTCATTATGACAAAAAATTATGTTGAAAATAATAAATAATTTTAATAATTATGTTTTGAAATATGGAATGAAATTTAACACATTAAAATCACATAATACGTATAATTTAATTTAATATAATAACCGAAAACGTGATGAAAATTGGTTTTTTTCAAATAAAACATTCCATCATGTATAAAAAATTTGTATATAAAAATTCAATATAAAATTATTTATAATGATAAATAATGGATTAATAATAATTTAATTCAATTTATTTTAATTTTAATATAAAAATAAAATAAATTTTACCATTTAAAATTATTTGTACAAGAAGATGATTTTTAATAAAAATAATGATTTTTCACTGTTAATCAAAAAATAATTATTATTAGAAATGTTATCCAAATTTAAATCAATTTAAATTTTATATTTATTAATTAAAAAATAATTTTCATTATTTTAAATAAAATATGTAAAGGTGGTAAATTTAAATTTTAAAATATGTATACAAATTAAAATTATACAATTTTTTTGAAAAATACATTTTGAAAGCATAAAAGTTGATTTATTATTATCTCATGCATAGAAAAAGAATAAGATTCATATTATAGAATTTTAGTTAGTGTATAATAAGTTATTATATTTAAAAAGTTCATCAACAGTGATAAATTAAATGTATTAAGATAATAACACTTTCTGCTTATAGAAACCATTTTCCAGAAAAACATTACCTTTAATTTGAAATGAATATTTTATTCATTTCTATTCAATTGATAACCAATAATTTTTTTTATTCATGTGTAAACTATAAAATTTTCATAATTTAGTTATTCCTTTTCATACCTTTTAAATTAATGGATTAGTAAAAAAGAAATACTATATTCTGGTTAATTTAGACTTGGGGTTGTTTGTATCACAAGTAATTGAAAATAGTATTTAAAAAATAATAATTTATTAAAATATAGCGGCTTTATAGTTAATACATTATAGAATTGAATCATAAAATAATAAAAATCCTTTGTAAAAATCTATTATAACACATTATGTTCATTTAATGCTAATGAATGTGTATAATGAATCTCGAATACATAATGTGGCTAGAATATGGATCTGAATCAAAATTATAAAAATTTAGAAAATGTTGAATGATAGGACATTCATTGAAATAATTGATGGAGTGTTCATGTATATATATAATTTTGGTTTACTGTAAAATTTAATATTTTAATGTTGTTAATAAATAAAAATTAGGTTGGGGTCAGTAGGGAATTTTTTTGCATCCCTTATCTACATATATCATATATTTCTTTTGTATCTTCAAAACTCAAGGAATGGTATTCCACTAATAACTTTATAAAACTTATTTTTTATCATTTATTTATACCAGTAAATAAATGAAGCAACGTAAGCCTTATAATTTTTAATAATTTTTTAAATCCTATTATTTTTAATGTTCCCATCACTACACTATACTTAATAAATTTTAATTTTCAAAGTCATTTATATCATTAAAATATGAGGTTATATACCTATATTAACCTAAAATTAATTTATAAAATAAACCAAAAAAATATTGAAAAATTATATATTAACAAGAAATAAAATTACATATATCTATTTCAATTAATTTTTTTGTTAAATTTTTATTTATTTTAATATAATAATAATAATTATTATTTTATTATTATATTACCATGGTCTATTTATTTTTAATTTAAATAAATTTTTAGGAATTTTATAAATAAATATCATAATAAATTGGAATGAAATCCATTTTTTCTAAGAATGATATATATCAAGGATGTGTCAGATTAAATTTCAAATATTATTTTCAAAGAAAGAATATTTTGTTTCATACGCTTATATTAGAAGATGTGTAAGAATAAAAAAATCAATTTCTTATATAGTAGTAATTATAGCGAGTGGGTAGGTTTGTAAGGGGAAGCATTAGATTATTTTAAATTAATATAGGGATAAAATAAATAGAAACCCCCAACATAATAATAATTAGGTGAGGACTTTTATTGAAAAAAAAATCCAATGATTTGTGTTCTCATATAGTATTACAAAAAAGCCACATTTGATCACTCACTTGTGATTATAATAGTTCCATGTTTGATTAACCAATCAAATTTAGATTAAATTAATGTTAGACTAGAATTTGAATTAAGGGTTAAAACCCATACCATCTTCAAAATGTGATCACATAAGATTAAACAAATGTGTTAACCATGTCATATTAAAGATGTTTTTGTATCTGATTACATATCTTCTGAAGACGTCAAATAAAATATTAAGAGACTAAAGATAACACATTTTTTGCGATCTATTAAATTCATTTGTTTGTTCTTACATGAATGGGAAATGTGTTATATTTATAATATATGATATAGTGTATTACATGGATAATGCCCTCATGATAGGAGATGATGAAAAGTTAAGTGAAACTCAAGAATTATAAGATCAAATATGAATTATAAATGAGATAGTGAACTAGAAATGTGACATTCTCTATGGTTACTTGTTCTGTAACTTGTTAGACGATGAAAACATAAATAGAATAGAATAATCAACAACATTTGAGATGAAAGGTTATGTATGTGATAGTTAAAAATTTATAAATAGATTCCTAGTGAAAAATGGTTTTTTACCAATAATATTTTAAATCCTATTTTCCTCAATATATATATATATATATGATAAATATTTTTAATAATAAAACAATTTTCTTTAATTATTTTTAGATAAAATAAATTATGGGATTATCAAAATAAATTTCAATATAAATCTGGATAATTAACATAAATATAAATAAATAAAATATCTAAAAATAAATTAATTCTTTGAATAAATCAAAATAATTGGTGTTAGTATATTACATTTAAAAACATATTTTACCTCACAAAGTAATGATCCTGTTTCTAAAAGTATAATGAAGATCTAATTAAATAGTTACCGTAGATAAAATAATAAAATAAATATTGAATACGTTAGTTGTAAAACTTTTATGAATAAGGAATATATATTATTTATTAATTCATTATTATGTCTATATAATTTCTTAATAATTATCATATACTCTTAATTTTTTTACTCTAAAATTAAAATTCAAATATTTTAGGAATATCTGAATACATCACTTTTGAGTAATTTTTTTGTGATGATTCTAAATTTGATGTCCTTTCTATAAATACTAAAAACAATAAATAAATTTTTGATTCACTCATTAAGCACCAAAAAAATAAAATAATTATTTAATAAATCGTACTTTTATTAAAATACATAACTAGGTTATTATATTACTATTAATTTATCTATATAAATTATAAATATTTATTAATTATTTTATTAAAATTATTTTATCAATTTTATTATATTTTTTTTAGAATAACATTATTATGACAATGTTCATAAAAAGAAGTTATTATTTTAACAATATAATTCTCAACAGTTTGTTTCCAAAGGCCACCTTTCACTCTGAATAATATAAAATTTCAAAATATATAGATATCAACCTAACATATAAAATCATTTACATTATTCCCTTAGATCTTATTTCATATCAATTCTGCTTCACATCATTTTTATTATAATTTAACTGTATCTTATATATTTCCAATTTTATTTTGAGTATGACCATTCCATCATATACATAAAAATGCATAATTTAATGATTAATAAAAGGGATTTCATTATCATATATTCCCAAAATTTTTATTTTTATAGTTTAAGATAATTATGAAAACTGTTACCAAAGATTGAAAAAATATCAATATAGTGTTCATTTTTTCCACAAATACAGATTCTTAAATTATCAAACATTTTCATTCATGGAACACTTACTTTGTTCACAAATAATATTAATTAATAATAGATTTAAATTTTAATAGTTCCTAGAAGTACATATATCCTATGAAATAATTTTATAACATGGGATAAGAAAATTTTTCTCTGTATGGGATAAACAATTTAGGCAACTAGTGGTTTCATTAACAAACATGAGAACCTAGAAGATATTTTACCTTTTAAAAAATCAAAAAAATGAAGATTAATCTCAAATAATTACATTTTGATTTAGTACAATTCATTTCATAGATATTTTTTAACAAAATAATACGAAAAAATGGAAAAACATAATCATAATGGTTACTTGGGACATGGTTTTCATATTACTCTAATAATCACCATCATGACAATATTTATAATAATATTTGTTCAGTTAGTTCTATAAAACTGTATTCAAATAATAAATCATTACCCAACACCTAAAAACACTATATTAGACCCACCTATAATCATATATATTTATAAATAACTATAATAATAATAAAATTAAAATGGGATTTTGATATTGTTAAAAAATAAAAAATAAAATTCATTTATATAAACCAAAATAAACACTTATAGTTATCACATTAACAGAAGATGAAATGTCATCTCCATTGAAAAATATTTCAGTAAATTAAAAAAATGGAAATAGAGATTAATTTAGGGAACCATGAAATCTTGAAAAGTAATATTTATAAAAATAATGAAACTGATAGAGAGAAAAACAGATTAAATGGTTGACAGTAAAAAACATTATTTCCAGACCATTATATGGAAATTCCAAAAAACACATATAGAAAATGTTAAGGACAATCCATTTTAAAAAATAATTTATTTAAAATATAATATGAAATAAATTTATGAAATAAATGATTTTTAGAATGAACATAACTTTATGAAAATATTCAAGGAGGGAAATAGTTTAAATAAAAACATCAAAATGATTAAAAGAATATTTTAATGAAATATCAATAACCCCAGGACCCAACTAGTGTCGTATGTCATATAACTATAATTTTTAAATTATTTCAATAATTTACATTATTAGGTAGATTTTTTATTTTTATTCCCTTCTTTGTATACCTTTTATTTAATTTATTACATTATTTTTAATTAATTACTAAATCAAAATTGGTTATTTTACATTCATTTATTTGATTACTTTAAAACTGCTTCAGATTATTGATTGTTGTAAAAAAGGTTCTAAAATAGTTTCACCATAAAATTAAATATATATATATATAAATTATAATTATTTTTATTGATTTAATTATTATAGTTAAATTGGTTTTAAAATGTAGATATCAAATAAGAAATGTGTCTTTGTTTCTTTCGTTTTTTATCATTAATTTTAAAATGAAAATTAATGGTTAAAATTTTAAATAAAATCCAAAAAAATTCATTGATGAAAATTAACCATTATTTAAATATCATATTTATTTATTAAATTAAATTTCAGAGGAGTTCATGTAAGCTATTGCTAAAATATCTAATACTTTATTCATTTAGGCAATAATCTTTACAAAATATTTGTGATATATTAATTATTCAATGGATGAGAGGAATGAAGATAATGGGGTTTCCATAAAAATAATATCATTTTTTTATAATTATTAAAATTATTTTTTTAGATTATTTTTCTTGTAATATATCACAAGGATGTGAATTTGAAAGAAACTTAAAAGAACTACAATTATAAAATTATAATGTTTTAGATATCCTCCTTTAAGACTCTCTTAATGACCTCTTAGATTGGTTTTCATAGTGGTACCATAACCATTGGGAAATTATAAAGTGTGTGACTGAATGATTTTTTTGTATTTTTTTAATATAAGTTCATTAATGTCTGTCGATAAGTATGTTGTTAAAGGGGACCATTTATAGATGGGAGGCGTGGTATTTTATTAACATTAATTTCATAACATAAAAATTTGAAGTAATTATAATGGAAATTGGATCAAATATGGAATAAAATTTAAAAGATCAAAATTATATATTTATAAATCCACTATAAAACTATTTAAATAAAAGGTTTAATGATATTTTGTGACATTTTCCATTAATTTAACCATTTTAACACATTAAACCCTTACTATGGTGACCATAATAACTTCTTAACTTATTTTTTATAGTAAAAAATTAAATATAACTTCATTCCAAATTTCAAAATGTAGCCTCCAAATTTTATGGACCATTATATATAATAAAATTCTTCTAGGGGTAAAAATTATTTTTAATAAATGTATGCTAATAGGAATAAATTAAATTTTCAAAAATTGTAGTCGTACGATTAAAAATTAATATACAAAAAAATAGTGAATAATCATTATTTCCATAAAATTAATTAGTTTATAATTATGGAAAATATATTTATATGACTTGTAATGAAATGTAATCAAAATTGTATCATTTTGATAACATATTTATGTGAAATGAACTAATATTCTTTTGAATTAAATTAAAATAAAACATAGGCTCTAAAATATCAAGCAGAGGTTAATATATTAAAAGTTCTAATTTTTAGTGAATTATTTTACTCATAAAATAATTTTTTTGGTGGCTAAAAATGTTTCATAAATTTTTAATATGTTATTAAATCATGATGACTTCATAAAAATTATGGTTTTCTTTAAAACCAATATTTTTCCCCATTGACACAAAAACATCATTTTTATAAAAATTTGTTATATTGAACCTAATATAATTTTGATATGATGAATGAATAATTAAATTTCATTTTTCCAAATTCAAATTCAAAGATTTATTTTTTTATTTTTTTAATTATATTCATATTACACAAGGAAAACAAGTTATTTAGAAAAAATATAAATGGTTTTCTAAATGAGTAAAACATTTTCTTATACATTAACATAATAAATTTATTTCAATTTTTTAAATATCAAATATTAACATTAATCTATATAATTAATATTCATAAAATATGAAATTTATTTTTTATAAAATATACCTTGGTTAACATATTATTCCAAAAAAAAATTTATCCTCGTAATTTTATTCATTAATAAATGTTTGTAGATATTTTTCACTCATATCACTTTCATGTTCCCATTTTTCATCCTAAATTATATTAATTCTCAAAAAAATCAGGATCCAGTTTAAAAAAATTTCAAAACACTTTCTCTCTATTATGAAGTATTTTAATTAGTTTTTTCAAATATGAATGATTAACATTTAATGGTACATATTCCGATATTATTACATGTGATTAATTAAGTAAATAAATTCTTATTAATGAAACCCAAAACACATCACATACTAGTTAAAAAATCATAGGTAAGGATACATAAAAAGAAAATAACTTCACATTCTCATTAACATCATATGGACCAATAATCCATTGTTTAAATTCTTTTTAATTGAAAAATGCAACACACTATTCCATGGAGATATTTTAAGAACAAAAATTGTCCCCAAAATCAGATGAAATATATTTTGTCTTGTTATTTACATATAACTTATATTTACTCTGAAATACCATCATATGGTGTAAAATTATTTTTACCTTCTTGACCATATATTAATCTAATTCATGTCATGAAATTCTTTTCTCCCTTACTTCATCCAAAAATGTTGTTGTTCGAAATCTCTTTAAACATAATTCCTCAAATTGGTTGTCCAATATAATTGACTAAAAACTATTATTTCAAATAATGAAAATAACTATAGGGTTTGACCTAAAAATATATTACAATCCAATGAGAAATCATAGATGACATTTTATGATGATTGAATTGTAGTCTCTAATTGTCCATCATATTGAGGATAAAAAGTTATACAAAAGCATAAATCTATATCCAACGACTATTGATGTCCCTTCCAAAAACAAGATATAACACCTTGGTCATCATAAAATAAAACAGAGATAGAAACATCATTTATGTTACTATATTATTAATATAATGTTAAGATATTTGATCCAAGTACATATAATATCAAATATAAGGAAAATTAATATATTCAGACAAACAAAAAATAATAGGAAATATTTTTTTGTTACCTCATGATGTATTTTATTATCCCACCATGAAATCGATGTATATCATGTCCCTGTAACATTATGGAATTGATATCAGGTAAATAATTATTTTTTGGTTGTTTCATTCAATTTTACATGCTTACAAAAAAAAATCAAACAATGAAAAAAAAATATTTCTATGAACCTTCCCACTAATATTATTCCTATTGAACTCTATACATATTAGAACTACCGAGATGAATAAAATTATGAGATCTATAATCCTAAATCAATACTTCATTTTTTATTTATGAATCACACATTGTTAAAATTCTGTTTTAATTCTAATTACACCATCTTTATTAATATTAAATACATGATACCTTCATTTATTGACATGTGATGACTTCTATTAAAAACAATGATCTTCCTTTTATAAATTTTTAATTCATTCCAACAAGGATGATTATACTAATAAAAAAACTAAAAGAGGAAATTATTTCTAATAAATAACTATTTTTTTGTTTATACATAAGTCATTTGGAATATGATCATGTTCCTATCATAACAGAGTTAATGATATATTAAATATTTATCTCAAGGAGTATTCTTCTTTATTATAATGAATTGAATGATAGTTAATTTTACAATCATAATTCATTATTGGTTTTAATCATTTCCTTTTCCAAAAGTTCAACTCTTTTAGAGTGAATTATTATATTATACTTTTATGATCCAAATATATATATCATATTTCTCTGCACATAAATTATTCCACTAAATTTTTAAATATACAATAATAGATGGAGGTTCAAGATATTTTGTTGAATATTTTTCTCATGGGTGTTAAATTTTCACGTTGCATATGTTATTAACAAATAAATTTGTAACAAAACACAATTATGATTCCATGCTGAAGCTTAACTATAAATCATAAATTACTTTCTTAATAATAGTAAGCCCAATAATAGAAAATTATCCTATCTTTTCTTCAAATTCCTAAAAGAATCTATCACATTACATCATCAAAATTAATCTAACTCCCTTTCAAAAAACTATTGGTAATAACATAATAGTCTAAGAAAACAAAAAATGTCAAATAAATTGGTAGGTCATTGCCATTTTCCACCAATTATGTTTTAGAAGTATTAACTATAACGCCTTATTTAGTACCTATATATCCATATAAGGAGATCTATTGTAACAGAAATTTACATTTACAAAATTTCTCAAATTTTTTACTTCTAAATAGGGTTTATAGACTAATAATTAAATGTTCCTCATTATCAACAAAACATTCAACATATCCCAAAATATCATCAATTAAAATAACCATAAATATATCCAAACCCTCATGGAATAATTTATTAATTGAATCCACAAATATAGTTTCTGAATTAGGTAAACCAAAGCAGATACAAACAAAATCTGGATTTTCATACCTTGTTTGAAGTAATAAACTTGGATTGTCTTCTTCCTTCTCCAACATCTAATGATATCACGACCTGTGATTATTCTTCAAAAAATATTAAGCTCCATGAGATAATCAAAAATGACTTAAATATGAGGAAAGTAATACTATTTATTAATAAAAATGTTATTAGGTGGTCTATAATTTTTTTAAGGAATTATAAAATCGTATATATTTATAAAAAACAAAATTAGAGCACCCAAAGATGATGTAATAGGGATAATGAAACCTATATCAATAATTAATTTTTTAGATTTATGATTCCAATATCTATATTTGATTCATTGCATGAGAAATTTTTAAAATTGGATCAGCATATGGAATTAATTAAATGGAGAGTTTGACCTCCTAATAGGGAATAACAGAAGGAAAAAACTCAATAAATATATCCAAATATTCGTTTTACAATAGTACATCACATTGATGAATAGTTACCCTTTATAATGTTATGAAAGATGGATTTCACCACTATATTTAAAAAATTAATCATCTTCTTGTTTTTTTATAATAGTTTTGGACCCATTCTTATATAAAACTTCAAAATAATTCTAAAAACTGAATTTGACTTCTTTAGATCTATAATCTATAGTAGCATGATAACTTAAAATGAAATATTTTCATAAAATAAAATCAAACTCTACGATGTGTACAAATAATAATTATTCGAAAACCCATTATGTAAGTAATTATATTATGATTATTATGAATACTTTTAATTATAATACCACCACCATTTCTTTTTACCAAAATATTATATATTTTTTGACATGGTGTTTTATTTTTTGTTATAAATTTCATATAAATACAAAAATGTGCAGATCCATAATCAAACAAGACATTAAAACAATATGAGTAAACAAGTCATCTACCATTCACAACATCAACTAATAGACTAACATCTACCATTGTAGTAAAAAATGACTTTTTCACCCCTTCTGAATTATGTTCATCATGATTTCACCCTCTCATAATTAACTTCAGACATGTACTATCAAAATAAACAATCACACTAAAATTAAAACATTTCATTTCCTTCTGAAAATTATTGTTATGAACATTTCCCATTTCTCTACATCCGTAACCCAAATTTATATTTATACAACACCAATAAAACATTCATTGAAACATGATACACACCCTTGAATGTGACTTACTCATTTAGTACTAGTCTAAAGATGGATAAACTTATCTTAAATTTTACTTACTATTTGTTTCCTCATTCCATACCACCAAGAATGTTTTCATCAATATTTTTATGAAATCCATAAAATTCAAAATAAGTGCCAGCTCAAATTTTTAGTAAGGGTTAAATAAAACTAAATTTTCAATTAATCAATGAAGAAAAATCAACATGGTATATAATTTAATAGAACACACATTCCGTTTAAATATTTTTACTATCATAATAAATATCTAAAAGTATATAGCATAACACACCTGACATGTAATCAATAAATTGAGAAGTTAATCCATAGATAATATTTATGTGAAAATCTCATGGATATTAAAAAATATGGAAAAGTGAGTAACTATACAGACATTAGATTTAAGTAGAATTACTATCATGAAAAGATCATACAACATCAATATTAAAAGGTGAATAACTAAACACACATGACATATAAATAATAAACTAGGAATGAAATGCATCCAGATATAATATCATTTTAAAAATATCATACATAATAATAACTAAATTCTTAATGAATGAAATTATTAATTGGTATAAATCATTATACATAAGAATGTGACACATGTACCATATATATCTATTCTCAATAGAATTTAAAATTGGCTGGTATAAACCCATTTAACTATAAAAAGCCAACTAATTTATCCCATGAGACAACTAATTCATTGAGGTTCTATCATTAATTGGGATACAAACATGTTTTTCATGTCTAACTCATTACTTGTATATCAAAAAATCAATTTAATTTATAAAAAAATTCATTATCATCAAATAGCCATATTGTATAAATAATATATAATTATGAAAATTTCTCTAAATAAAAAAAATGAATTTCAATGTTGAACACCGTATATATAAATGATACAATGTTTATGCAATAAATATATCTATGATGATGAATATGTATTTTTAGTGGAAATATAATTTTTAATGATCCTAGTAAATCAAATAATTCAAGACAGAGTTAATGACTTGTAAAAAGGAAATAGGGAAGATAATTTCAATAATATCATTGGTCAAAACAATCATAATGTTTTTGGAGGATGAATGAGGATGGTATCAATAAACAATATCCCCAATATAGTGTATGTAAAACAAATCGGTTTTTAATAAAATATATTTAAAAACATAATTGAGGAAAATATATTATCCTTTTTGATAATCACTTATAAAATAATAACTGATTTGAAAATTCAATTCCTCAAAATTAAATTTAAAATCTATGAATTCCCATAATATTTAGGAAATATTTTCATAAATAATTAACATTATATAACGGAAAATTAATCTTCAATGAGATGATGGTATTTATGGTGGGTAATTCCACACATGTAGTAAATGATAAAAAGATCAGTCATTTTCACTATAAAAAGGTTAGAAAATCACCTTATTTAGAAAAAGATAAGAATATTCCTATAAAAAAAATTAAATAATAAAAATGGATAATAATGTATCTAATAAATTATTTTTAGTATTTGAAGACTTTTTTTATAACATTTTTAGAGAACATGGTATTGAATGAATGTATATTTCTAACCCAATAGAGAAATGACGTCTATTTTTGGTAATTACATTTGCCTAAATATTTTAAGTAAAAAAGGGATGAAAATTGTAATATAACATAGAAATATAATGAATAAACATATTATAACATATTTAAAAGACTTATAATTAAATGATCAAATAATTCCCTTTTAATAGAAATTTTTATACGAATAACTCGATTTAAAATGGATTAGTGATGAGAACCCTTACAAAGATCAAAAAATTGAAGTGAGAATTCAAAATGAATTGATAATATATATATATATATAATATATTCAAATTATAAAATGTGAAATAAAACATAATATGATAAATAGTCATTATACTCAAAATAAAATAATATCAATGAACATGAATAACTAATCTATTTAATATAAATTGAGTTATGAAATTCATTACCACATGGTAATTTTTAGGTCAAATCCCCTTAGATGTAATAATTTGATTTAAAAAATACAACTAAATGAATAATAAAACATTTAATATATTACATGTAAAATGGGAATTATATTAAAAATATATTAAAAAATGTTGTATAACATTACAATAGGATACAATGAAATGTAATTCAGACAAAATCCATTACCTCACATTTTGATTAGGTTAAAAGTGACTGAACTCATGCATATTGGTTTGAAACATGTTATTAACTTATTATATTAATATATTAATATATATAATATATATAATATAATATTTTATCCTTTTTTAAGATATTTTCACCCATTTGTTAATAATATTTCATTATTTTTGTAGTTTCATGTGTCAATAGCCTTGTTTTATCATTTATGTTTTACCATGAATGTTTTAGTTATTGTTAATATAATATTTTTACATAATATATTGAATAAAAACTCAAATAACTAATATATATATACCTTATTTATACATTTAAAATCATTCATTAAATATGGTAATGAAATATGAAGTGTGTAATGATCATTGAGATAGTTGATTGTATATACGCATGAGTAACATTTCCATTTTCACTGATCATTATAGAAAGGTTATAAGTAATGGTTTATAAATATATATTTATTTAATAAAATAATTAAAAAAATTTAAAAAAAATTATACTTAAATATATCATCAATTGGGTTTGATAATGATACGGGAGTTTCATCGCTTTGTGAGGGAAGTAGTCCACACGTACATGAGTGATGATATCATATTTATGTTAGTAAAATGGTAAAAAAAATTATATTATCTTATTAAGTATAGATTTGTAATTATAATCATAATTATATCATTTATATAACATATAAACATTGACATTATCTTTGCTAATTTCCATTTAATGTGTTATTGAAAGACAGATCACATTGCTTCGTGAGGAGGTGTTCTATGGTACACATGAGAGACGTAATAGTATCCCCAATAGATTCGATCATAAAAATTTATATTTTATATAATAACTTAAAAGGTATAATTTTGTTATAATTTTCATATATATACTTTATATCAATCATAAAAACTAATTGTTGTAGGTGTTGGTGGAAAAACGAATGACATTGGTTTATGAGGCTGTAGTCTGCCATACACTTGGATGGTGATTTCGTAACTCATTTGATGGATTTAGGGATAGTTAGAGTTATTTCCATTAATATAACAAAATAATAGAATACATAAGATACTAAGGATATTATAACATCATTGTGAAATAATAATTTAAGTAAGTGTATGATAAATAAAATAAAAAAGCTCGTTGAAGAACGTTACCACTTATTTGGATATCCAGCTTATGATTACACCAAAGCCATCCTTGAATGGATTTATACACAAAACGAGGTTTATAGGAAAATAGGATGAAAATTGTGAATTTATGTTTTCTTATCTTGGCCCATTAAAAAGGGATTCATGGTTTGATGAATAGAAGAGAGGGGTGGCATTTTATAATTAATATGAGTTGGACACTTGTAGTTTTTTTAATGATTAAATCATTCAATCATTTGAATCTTGAAAAAAAAACATAAAATTATATATTAAAGATCCTCGATGAAATAAGTTCTATAGATGGCAATCTAAGAGTTTCTTGTATTGTTGGTATGTGACGTCCTGACCTGGGAGAAACTGAAAAATGCCCCGAGCCTATTGTCCACATACCCTTAAGCACACCTCCACATACACCAGAGGGTGATGACTAGCACCGAGGGTCTAGTAAGTCATTTTTGGGGAGACTCTCTTTTGAAATAATAAAACACTACTGGAAGAAAATAACAATAAAAAATTGGATAAGCCTATATAAATAAATATAAGAAATCCATGTCATATGATGAGTAGACAAGAAAATATAATACTCTACTAAAAGTGAAATCATGCTATGATAATCCAAATGTCATGTGACAACAATGAAACTAAATTTAAAGAAATAATGACTCCCAAGAGGCTCCAAAACCACATCGGGATCCCTTTCTCACTCTCCAATCCCAAACAACAGTCTATCCTTTGGCCTTTTCCCTTATCATGTCCTATAATAACAAAATATTCTCGCATTCCGATCAGGCGGCCCAAATAAGGTATGAGTGCAAATCAGTAGGCCACAACCAAAAGTTTCTAATCAAGTATACTCAAAATATAGTGCATATGATTTATGAAGAAATTAATACAATGTATAATTTTAACAGTTTGCACATTGTCATTTAATCTTTAATCATCACATTGGTACAATTCAATTCATGTTTCCCATTTTAATCATCATTCATTTTTTCATTAATAATTTGGTGTTGGTCTTCATGCCTAGCACCACAAATCTCACCGAGTGTAGGTATTCATTCCTAGCACTCCTTTTAACATTTGGGGAAGGTCGTCATGCTAGTCACCCCATAATCTAAATATTGGAAAACAATTGGCGTAGAATGCCTTGTCAAATCCACATCTTATAAAATGTCAAGGACATCATTCCTAGCACAAAAAAATCTCATCCATTTAATAATAATTTAATTCTCAAGAATTTTCCACATTATTCATTTACAAATCCGGTTATTAGTTAAATATTTTGAAGGAAATTAGTTAATTCAACAATTAACTAAGATTGTAACCTATAAATTAATTCATCATTTAATTAATAAATCAACACAATTCTATTTCCATAATTAATTATTCAAAATTAATTTTCTGATACCAAAACTCATAAAGTCATAATTAATTCTCACAATTATTTATCTTTGATCATGTCATGACACATAATTAATTCTCCCATTTAATTATCTTTGGTCATCTTCATGAATCATAATGGATTCTCACAATTAATTTTCTTACATATCAAAACATAACTCCTTTATTAATTCCCCAAAATTAATTATCTTATTACAATAATTTAATATCTCAAGAAAATATCTCATCCCAAAATCAATCTCCAAAACTAATATCAATATGGTAAACCCCATTCATTTGTTCTGTGATCAATTATCAATTAATCTCCAATCAAAATCACAATTCAAATCCATATTCCTAATTACTCTAATTTTGGAAATAAATTATCACTGGAATCTATAAAATTCATAAACTCATACACGTATCATAAATCATGACTATGGGTGGTCCATTTAGACAACCTAACTACCATTATTGGAAGACGTTATCCCATTATAAATCCCCAAAATCTAAGAAGCACAACGTTGTCAATTAAGCTCCAGATCTAAATCCCTAATACCAAGATTAAGATCAAAGGAATCAAGATCTTGAAAAACTAGATCTACATACATAATCCAAGTTCTAGATCTAACCATTTAGGTTTAGATATGTTGAAACAATGAAGATCATCCATGTAAATATCATGGAATGATAAAAAAAAGTATGGAAGAAGCATTGGAATGAAATCCACTTATCGGGAGGAGAGAGGATCTTCAATCTGAGCATTCAATATAAAAGAATGGTGTTCAGATCACCTTGGAATATCTCCAAGAGGCTTTGTAAACACCTATTATTAATCAAGCACAAGCCAATGTCAAAATATGGGAGTCTTGTGGGTTTCAGGTGGTTTTAAAAATTATTTTTGTAATTGAAATCCAACATGAACAGTTTCATGGGTAGAGGTGCACAGTTAGGAAAACCGTGTGCCAACTGTGTGGAAAAATTGGTCCAGTTTTTTAACGTCGGAAGGAATTGGTTGAAAGGTTTGTCAATCTGTGCACCAATCGTGTAGACCACTCTGTCTAGTTTCCCATGCTTCGCAAGGCTTGGTCACATGGTTTGTCAAACCTTGAGGATATAGTACTCTATCAACTATCCTTTTGTTTTCCTTAAAAAATCACCCAAAATCACCCCAAGCCATTACTACAGGTTAACGTTACATAAAATGATTAAAAGGTTCTTGAACATGTGACTGAGATGACTCCAGATAATGTCAGGATCTTACAATCTCCCCACATTATAATAGCTCTTCCTTGAGCTACACTCCCAAAACTCCCTATGATTCTAATCCCAAAAATTAGGCCATTTATCCCTCATGTTCACATCCCATTCCTATGTTTCCTCTTCAACATTTCGAAATCACCATAACACATGAAATAATGACACAGTCATTACCCACAACACTTTGTCACTTCAACCCAACACACATATCAGAAGATCATTAATGGATGCATCTATCTGGAGGTCAACATCCTTGACATCAATCGCATGAGAAGGGTTCGTGTGATGCCTCTGTAGCTGTGACACATGGGAAACATCCTAAAAAAGAATTATATTTCTATGGAAGGGCTAATTGGTATGCCACTGGCCTGATTCTCTCTAGCACCTCAAACGGTCCCACAATCATGGGCCCTAACTTGCCCTGCCTCCGTATCAAGTGTTGAACCAATCAAGGTGACACCCAATGGAATAAAAAATCACCCTCTATAAAATATATGGGTCATCGTTTTCTATCTTCATATGAATCCCGTCTTCTCTGAGCCATAGCCACACATTTTTCAATCAATATTACCCACTATAATGTCTCCTGATTAGGACCTGGTCCCGACAGCACCAAATCACCCACCTCTAAACAACATAGCGGTGATCTACAAGGTCTTCCATAATGTGCCACATATGGTTCCATCTGTATAGTTTTCTAATAAATATTATTAGAGGGGAACTCCACTAATTCCATGTGCTTTTCCCAAGAACTACCACAAAGTCAAGAATACATGCTCGATGCATATCCTCTATCACCTATATGGTATGCTCACACTTCCCCACTATCCATGGGTGGAAGGCTATATGTAATAGAGTCTATATACTAAGAACCTTCTATAAGCCTGGCCAGAAGCATGAAGTAAAGCATTATTCTTGATTTGATACTATAGCCCATGAAACCCCAGGGAAAAGTTCTATATCTTTTCCATATAGTTCTTCCAACTACTATATTGTGATGGTTTTTATAATTGTAAAGAAGTTTGATACCTTCATTATTCGATCCCCAATGACCCAAATAACATCATTAATCCTAATATTATTTGTAATTCCTACAAGGAAATGCAATGTCATATCATCCCACTTCCATTCTGGAATAAGTTACGGCAGCAATATGCCTCCAGGTCATTGACGCTCTATATATACCTGCTGATAGGTGAAACATCTTATTACGAACCATGATATCTCTTATTTCAAGCATGACCACCAAAACTATCATCAAAGGTCACATTAAATTTTTTTCACCCCAAGATGTACCACCCACCTTGAATCATGAAATTATTGAATGAGTTCCTATCGCATACTCGTAGGCACAACAACTCGGTTTCTCACGTAGATAATCTCATATTGATCTATTTTCCATTATGAAGGTGTCTCCCAACCTTCAAGGAATTAAATCATGGATAAACACTCCATATACTCATATTTCCTATCCCTAATATTCATCAAGAGTGTATAATCCACTACTACAAAAACCAAATTCAACCTCTCCTTACTCTCCTAAACTAACACCTACATTTCTTCCAGAAAGGTCATCATCTTCCACACTGCACTTGACACATTTTCCAACTGAGACTGAGTTGTTCTGCTCAAGGAATCAGCCACACTATTCCCCATTTCATGTGTATATGATTGTTCAAAATCATGGAACTGCATATACTCTACCCATATCTGCTAATGTATATTCAAGTTGTGCTGTGAAAAGATATAGTTGATGCTTTTGTTATCCGTAAAAACAATAAACTTTTGACCCAAAAGATAGTGTCTCTAACACTTAAGATCATAAACCACTATTTTCTACTCAAGTTCATGCTTAGGGTAATACTATTCATTTGGCCTCTGCTGGCTAGATCCATAAGCAATGACTCTATCCCCTTGCATCAACATAGCTCCTATTCTGACCCCAGAAGCATTACAATTCACCGTGTACTCTACACCTGACTCAAGTAAGATCTAAACTGGTGCCCATTTCATGCAATTATTCAGCTCCTAGAAAGAATTCTTTTATACTTCTATACAAACAAACATTATACCTTTATTTTTTAAGCTAGTAAGTGGTGCTTCCATTCGGGAATGTTCCTGGATAAACCTTCTATAATAACAAGTTAATCACAAATAAAGATTAAAATATCAAAAACATTATTGGGATACTCCCAGAAAATCATGGCCTGCACATTCTTTGGATCAACAGCCACACATTCTTTCAAGAAGATATTCCCAAAAAGAGTACCATTTCAAAAAAAATGACATTTCGATAGCTTGGTGTTTAGTCGATGCTCTCTCATTTTACCTAGGATGATATCATGATGTTGGGAGTTACTGTTCTGAATCTTAGAGTACACTAAGATGTCATCCATAAACACCACCACAATCTAATCTACGTATGGATGAAATACCATGTTCATTAAGGCGATAAACACTAATGGATCATTTTTTATCCCAAATGGAATTACGAAAAACACAAGAAGGATATACCTTATTCTAAATGAACTTCATGGTATATCAAAAGTCAAAAATCTCACCTAATGATACCCTGATATCTGATTGATATTTGAGAACATACTACCCCCTTCATCTGGTCAAAGAAATCGCCAATACATGAAAGAGGATATCGGTTCTTTATATTCATTTTATTAAACATCTGTTAATCTACAAACAAATATAAACTCCCATCAGTCATCTTTACAAAACAATAGGTGATCCCCAAGGTAACGTACTCGGATGTATAAACCCTTTATTCTCCAACTCTTCCAAATGTTTTCTGAGCTCCTGAAGCTCATTATGTACCATTATGTAAGGTGGAGTAGATAACGGCTCAGCAACCAAAATATGATCAATAGTTAATTCCACTTCACTTTTAGGTGGAAACCCAAGAATTACATTAGGATAGACTTCCTGGAACAGTTCTATTATGGGTGAAAGGAAATCATGCCTACCACTCCCATCATCCAGAGATAACTAGAAATGGGGGATGTGAGCTCTCCTAGTTTCTGAGTAATTGTCCCAGCTCAACCTACATGGATATATCATTCTCCACAATGGACATAATGATCACCCTTAGGAGATACAAAGGTTACTCTCCTATGGTAACAATTTATGTGGGCTCTGTATGTGACTAGCTAGTCCATAACGTTAATCAGATTGAAGCCTATTATATCAAGGACATAAATATCCCAAAGTAGATGATACTCTTTATTCTCTAGAGAACATACATTGAATAAACCGATATCCCATGTTTGTTTTCCCAACAGAGTATCTATATTCATCACCTGACTTATGGACTCCAACTCCAGGCTTAATCCATTATCAATAATAGAAGATATGAAGGAATGAGTGGCCCCAATATCAAACAATGTAGTATTTAATGTATAAGAAACTATAATAGTATCTCTCACTATTTATTTTCCATCCTCAATCTCCACATGTCTAGGTTGCACTGTATGTAACTACCCTTACCCTCTTCCATATGGTTTCGTATGACTCCCCTAAGTAGCACCACTCTGTTGGTATAGTAACTCATACCCTGAAGCATCACACCCACATCTTCTACTACCTCTTTCAGTATAACTACAGCTACCAGACCAAAAAGAATTAGAATACCCCCTTCCCACACTCTGACTCTGAGAAGCTACTCACTTAGTACCAGCCTTCCGCTGCTTCTTTCTGAACCTATGCAGATGTCCCATGCTGCCACAAATCCAGCACTCCACTTGTGGTCGAGGACAATGTGAACGATAATGTCTCTACCTACCACACTAGTCGCAAATCACATGAGAAAGACCTGGTCTAACTGTTCCTCCTAACATTTCACCATTCTTTCCACTATACTGACTAAGATTCCCATGACAGCTCTTCACACTCTTGGATGGTACACTCCTTGATCGTCTAAATACATGTCCAGTACTGAAAGCCTCCATTAGGTTCCCCTCTTAAATGAGATCATTATTAACCACTTATGAGAATTTCTTCTTCCTAAATATATTCACATGGTACTTAATTGCACACATAATTCCGTCCTAAAATAATTTTTTTAAGATGCCTCATGAACCACCAATGCAAGAGAAAAATGTTGTAAATATGTGAAACATTTCGTGTACTCCATTATAGACATGCCTCTTCATGTCATTTTCATTAATTATAAAGTCTTATCTTGTCTTGTCATGTCTGGATAGAATATTTCCAAGATCTTATCAAAAATTCCTTCCATAACATATCAGTACTCTAACAAGATTATACCTGAATGTCCCACAATAATTTCATTGAACCCCACAACATATACACATTAAACTTGACCATCGCCTCATCTTGAGTCTCCAAATGTTCAAGAATAATCCCAATGGATTTAATCTAGAATTAATCACCATTATTTCCACACTTTATAGTAAAAGTAAGATGGTGCTGCAGCTGAAACTCCCTTGTCATCTCAGACAATATTTTCGGGACCTACCCTCAGTATCTCTCCATGAATTGCATTAAACCTGATATGTTCTCTTATAAATAATCATATTCTTCCTCATCATGAACCAATGGTTCCTTAAGAACCATGTCTAGAATTTCATTTCGGGCAATACCCCTTAGTCTCTCCCTCAACAAGCGTCATGGAGGTATACTCCATCAAATCCAAAAGGACGTCTTAGGTCACATAATGTCACCTTATAACATTTACATAAGAGGAAAAACTAACAAAAAAATGTTTCAACAAGTCTTTTAAACCTTTTTCATACCACACAGTTAACAATTAAGCCTTATCACAACCCTCAACCATTCTACTCCTATGTATTGGTTAACAAGGGTATGTTCATTCTCATTAATTAATTCATCCATTGATTAATCACATTTTCTCAAATTAATTAATTCAAAAATTAATTACTTTCTTGTACTAAATTCAACAATCATGGTTCTCATTAGATTCCTATTTATTCTCATTTTCATCATTTTTTCATTCTCACATCAACGAAAAATAGTTAAAGTTCAAAAACATATCATATCCCATTTTCCCATGAGTGCCTAGAATGATGGATGTTATAACAACCTTGAGTGACTCAAATTATCTATGAAGACTAAAATGTTGTTATTATTTAGGAAATGAATCAAAATTTCAAAACAAATATCACATTACACCAAACGTGCATCACCCAAGGTGAAAATATATGCAACTATAACAAAAAACATCAATCAAAAAATCCCACCCAGAGAACATGGATTTTCTCCCGTACATGGGTTTGAAACTCACAAGAACGAGCTCATTAATGAGAATTGAAAATTCATAGTCTCCAGTCTACCTATTCAAAAATATTAAGGAAATGGAAGAAGAAAGATAAGAAAAATCCTCTAATTCCACATTGTGAAGTCCTGACCCAGGAGCCACTCAACAGTGCCCCCAGCCAATTGGCCACATTCCCTCAAGAGCGCCTCCCCATACACCTAAGGCTTCTGATTATGAGCAAGGGTCTGTTACGTGACTTTTTTGGGAGACAATACTCAATTTTGTCAGATTAAAACAATAGCTAAAAAATAACAATAACCATGTATGGAAACGTATATAAATAAAATGAACAAATCTTTATCATATGATGACCAAAACAGAAAAAATTCAACAATCAACTGAGAGGTTAATCATGTTATGAAAATGAAAATATCAAGTCCCTACAATACAACTAAATTTAAAGACACAATGACTCTTAAGAGGGTCCAAAACCACATCATGTTCCCTATCCCATGCTCTAATCCCAAACGTCAACCTACCCCAGGGCCATAACCTTATCATATACTACAATAAAAAAATGCACTCATGTGCTGATTAGGAGGCCTGAATAGGGTGTGAGTACAACTCAGTAGGCCACCACCAATGGTGTCTAAAACAAGTCCAGTAAAATGATAGTGCATGCAGATTTATGATGTAATAAATACCATGTATAATTTAAAATGTTATCACACTGTCAATTAATCATTAATCATCACATTTTGGAAATTTAATTCTTGTTTCCCATTTGATTCATCATCCATTATTATCATTAATCATTTGGTGTATGTCAGAATTCCTAGAAACAAAAATCTCATTGAGTGTTGATCGTTATTCATATCATTCCATTTCGCATGTATTGTCGGTCATCATGCATGTCACCCCATAATAACATGCATGGAAAACTATTAGGGAGAAACGCCATGCCCAAGTCCCAACTTATAATCGGTCTAGGACGCTATGCCTAGCATCACAAAATCTCATCCATTTACTCATTCTATAATTATCAATAATTTTTAACATTTTTCATTTACTAAACCAATGATTAGTTAAACATTTCACATGAAATTAGTTAATTCCACTATTAACTATGCATATAACCCATTAATTAATTATCAATTAATTAATCAATCAACACAATTCTCTTCTAATAATTAATTCTTCCAAATTAATTATTCATACCAAAACTCAATAATTTATAATTAATTCTCACACTTAATTTTCTTTGATCACATCATGACACATAATTTATTCTCCTAATTATTTATCTTTGGTCAACTTCTTCGCATATAATTAATTCTCACAATTAATTATCTTACATAGCTTAACATAATTCCATAATTAATTCCCCCTAATTAGTTATCTTATTATATTAAATCAATATATCAAGACAATATCTAAACCAAAAAATCATTCTCCAAAACGAATATCAATTTGGGAACCCCCCCCCTTCTTTTGATATGTGATCAATTATAAATTAATCTCCAAGAAAAATCACAATTTCAATCCATATTCATAATTAATCTAATTTTAGAACTCAATTATCATGTGACCTAGAAAATTGATAAACTCATATAAATATAATAAATCATTGATATGGAACGTCTATTTAGAACACCTACCTTAGTTTATTGATAGATGTTAGTCCAACCAAAATCCCCAAAATAAGAGTGGCACATCATCATCGATCATGCTCCATATCTAAATCCCTAACACCTAAATTTAGATAAAAGGCATCAACATATTGTAAAACTATAAATAGATCCACAATATTAGATATAGATCTCAACATATAGGTTTAGATTTATAGAAAATGTGAAGATTCTATGGGAAATGATCATGGAAATATAGAGGAAATAATGGAAGTAGCATCGAGATGAAATCCACTTATTGGGAGGAGAACAGATCTTCATTCAGGGCTTTCAATCTCAAAGAACAGTGTTCAGATCGACTTTGAATCTATTCAAGAGGCTTTTGAAACGAATATAATTCATCCAGCCCAATCCTAGATCGAAAAATGGGAGTCTCGGGGGGTTTGGGGGGTCTGGGGGGTATGGGGGGTTTTAAAAAGGATTTTCAGGATTAAAATCTCACTCGCACGATTTCCTAGGTAGAGGAACATGGTTAGGAAATCTGTGCACCAACTGTGCGGACTCCTATGTCAAGTTTTGCATGGTCAGCATGGTGTGGTCTCACGGTTTTTCTAACCATATGCAAACTATAAGTACCTCTCGTTTGAGTTTCTCACACTTGGCACGGTTTGGTCCCATGGTTTTTCAACCCGGGTGCAATCCATGCACATCCCACTATCCTTTATATTTCATTAAAACTAACCCAAACGCACCCCAAGCCACTACTCAAAGTTAAAGTTATATAAAATCTTATAAATGTACCTAAAAACATACCCATGATGACTAGAAAAATTTCATGATATTACATGGTAGGTCATCTTAACCATTTTCATCATATTTTAACCCTTTGGTAAATCTATTATTACCTTTATAGCAGTAATTAATTTTTTTTATGTATTTAATATTGATTTTGGTCAAAGATTTAGTTTATCTCATTATATTTTATAAATTATTACTATTAATAATATTAAATTCAATTTTTTAAATTATATTCAATGAAATGGATGTTTTAATTTGAAATTAATCCCATAGACGCGATAATAAAGCAGGGTTTCAATGAGAAAATCATCAAAATTTTGTAATTTTTTTATTTCAAAATTAAATATTAAATGAAATAAAATAACCTAAATTGGATTAATTGATATATAATTGGTCTAATTTGATTTTAACCTAATTTAAAATATAATTTATCATGATAGATAGTTTTAATTAAAAGATAGTTTTCATTTAAAATTCTGTATTTTACACAATTCCTTGAAAATTGAAATGTTCATGAAAAATTCCCAAAAAGTAACCCTAATTTAATTTTGAAATTATTTTTTGAAAATATTAATTTCATTTTATAAATTAATTATTTTAAAATCGGTAAAAATTTATTTCAATTTATATGCGCAAATTAAGACTAAAATTTCTTTTAGAAAAATATAGTTTTTCATTAAAACAATCTTTTTCTTTGAAAATATTAATCTTTTATTTATAATCAAAATATACCAATAATTTACATGTTTTAGTTAGTACTATTAATTCCATATAATTTTCCATATTGGTGAAAATGGTATAATATATTATTGTTCATTTTGGCTTAGGGTTTTATGTTCGACAATCTATTAAACACATTATATTTAAAGAAAAATATTTCCTTGGTTGTTTAAGCCTTATGATTCATTTATCATACATTATAGAATTAATTTTATTATTTATTTATTTAGGGGTAATAAATTCTCACCATCATCAATAAATTGTTTCCTCATAATTTAAACATGATATCGAAAATCAATTATATGATATTTTATAATTCTTTTATTGAAAACCCACATTTTAAAAGTGTTAACAAAACAATCCTACTAAATGGGTATAAAGGGAAGTAATAGGGTAATATACATTGAAAAATAACTAGGTTTCCAATCCGGGAAATTTTTATTGAAAGTGATTATTTTTTCATAGAGTGAAATTTTAAATAATTATATACACAGGCATAGGTATTTAATCGCAATCAAGTGAATAATGTATTGAAACTTATGTGAAGAAAGACCTTAAAGTTATGATAACTAAAAATAAAATCTAAATTATCATATAAGGATGTAATAATATAACATTATTGTTTCAAGAAATGTTTTTTCTAATGTTTATTTTTCATGTTACTATCTAAGAATATATGGAAATACTATCACTTTATATGTTTTTATTTCTAAAGAATAATTTGATCCTTTGGTTTTGCCTTTCTCAATTTTTAATTAATCACTTACATAATGAAATTAATATAAAAAACGATAATTATATTCCTAAAGAAATAGAATTATCTTTTAATATAATGTAATATCTAGAAAATAGGGACAAGTATTTTATCTATCTCAAAGTATTTTCCAAAACTAGTTAGATAACACAAATTATCGAAAAAATTAATCTCAAAACCTAAAAAAATAACACTACAAATTCATCATTGATATTTATTCAATTATTTTAACTAAAAACAATGAATTATTATCATGGAAATCGTGTAGTATTTTTTTAGAATATAAACAATTATAAACCTTCATTATTTGGTTGAACCCCTATGGCCTTGCTGGATTTGACCAGTTGTCACTCATCATGTATGTTTACATTTTAATATAATTCACAAAAAATGATGGAAACCCTTAAAATTTATTAAATATTTAAAAACCTTCTAATAAATGTTTTCAATATAAAGTATTGTTATTCAAATTTCAAATATTATTTAACAATTCTTTTAATGTCATTACTGATCATATTAACTGTAATTTTAAACAATAGATTTATAATTATGTGTATAAAATCTAGAGGCATTATTTATCCAATAAATTTTAACTAAATCATATACTAAACCAATGGGTTGTATTTTCTTAAATTTAACCCAAAATTTCATTAATCTTGTCAGAATCTACCACATAAAGATTTAAAAGGGTTTTAATATACTCAACGTGTTATCAACCATAAAATCATTACACATAATGTTATCCATAACTGATAATTTAATGAATACACATATTTTTATTAAATTAAAAACATTACTTATATTCTTCATCAATATTGATTCCAAAAATACAATTATTATGCATTCTTATAAAATTAAAATTTTGGAATCAAAATAATAAATTAAATCCCCTATATTATTTCAACATAGGTCCTGATATGATATATTGGTTAACATAGGTCATTGATTTTCATTATCTATTCAAATCCATGATAATTGTTTGTAAATAAAATGTGAATTATTCAAACAATATACAATGTGAGTTTCAAACCAAGTGTGCAGTATGTCTTGTTTTTCATTAATTGGGTGATGATAAGTTCTAGACAAAAATTCACATTTTATAGTTATTAACCCATATACATGGATGCCAGAACCACATCCACCTATAGTATCTGTACAAGGATTCATTTCTATTAAACTCTACATAATATCATATATAACAATACATTATGATTTCCCTACAAATATCCCCAACTTGTATCATAATTTTCTATTCCCTAATATATGTTAACCTAAGTCTACTTCTCAAACATTCTATGAATGTTCCCCTGATGCCAACTTTAGTGACCCCAACCCTAGTAAAATATTGGTGATTTTATCATTATTACGCGGGAAAGAGATACCATGATTTACATTCCAAAGTACTGGAGAGTTTATTAGTGTTGGTAAACTAGATACATACTTGATTTCCATATTAAATTATAATAAAAAACATAAAACATAGTTTTTTTGGAACATCTTTATTCCATTAGCATGTACTTAGATATTGTCCATTGTAAGCTTCTTGTATTTTTGGGAATGAAAACAAAATAATGGTGTGATAAATTATTTAGTATGGGATATTTATAGTGGACTATATCATGAATCAATGATAATAATAAACCTGGTAGGGTAAATAACTAAAAATAATAGAAATTTAAATTATGTAACTAGAACAATAAATATGTCATGGTAAAGAACTGAATGCACATGAAATTTAATCAATTATCATAGAAGGAAGTTCCTCTAGATACAATATAAATGTGAAAATATCATTAGTAATGATTAATATAGAATGTTAAAAAATTGAACACACGTTACATTTTAATAAAATGACTGTCAGGAAAAGATATGGCATAATCAGTATGGAATCATAAATAACTATACACACATTCAAGTTAAATAATTAACTGACAAAAAAAATATTCCATGGAAAATTACATTGTGAAAATATCATGGATAATAATAAGTGATGTTTTAGTTAATCAAATTCTTAATTATTGGTTTTAATGATTCCCAAAACACATGATACCATTACCATCAATATATAATCCCAAGAGAGTTTAAAATTGAATCGTAGAAACCATTTTAACAATGGTTAATCAAATGACCCATCCCATGATACCACTGATAAATTGAGAATGTATAATTAACCAAGATACACCCATGTATTTAATTTATAAATCATTCCTCATATATTGAAAAATCGATTAAATTCATAAAAAAATGATCTGTATTATTAAACATTTATATTGAGCAATCAATACATATTTATCAATATTTTCATGGATAAAAAAATTAATTTCAATGCGCATTTCCACATATATAAACAATATAAGGGTCATATAATATACATATACATGGTAAATTATATCTATATTTATGGGGAATATAATCATCAGTGATCATATAAATGTTAATTATTCAAGGGTGTTGATGAATAAAAAAATAATAAAGGAAGTGAATATCAACATTGTCCTTGGTAAAAATAATCATAAACTATCCACTATAAGAAAAATTAGGATATCAATAAAACACAAACTATGTGGATTATATCTAAAATAATGGTTATTTTTTTATTAATAAAATATATTTTAAATAATTATAGAGGAAAATATCATTTTCATTATGAAAATTATTTTTTAAAATATAAATCAATTTGAAAATCCTTTTCAATGAAAAAACTATTAATTAATAAGAATTTACATAATATTTGAAAAATAATATTGAAAATTAAATTCATAAACTTGAAAAGGAAGATTCAAATAAAAGATGGTTATGACAGTGAAAAATTCTATATATTTTGTACAAGTTATAAATAATATTTATTTATGGTTGTAGAAAGGATAGAAAAGATAAATGTCCAAAAAATGATAATAATGTTCCTTAAAAAAATTCTGAAACAAAAAATGAGTAAAAAATTATTTAATAAATAAAATTTGTAGTAAAAATAATTTTTTAATATGTTTTTAGAAAATATGGTTATGGGAGAAAAATGAATTTTTGAAGGAATAGAGAAATGAAGTCAAATTATTATAAAAACATTTTCTCAATAATTTTATGTTCCAAACAGTATGAAAATTGTGTTATTACTTGAATATATAATGAATAAAAACATTATAATAAAATTAATTGTTTTATCAATTAATGGTCAAATAATTTCCGTTAATGTAAATTTAAGTATAAGGAATCCTGATTAAAATTATATTGTGAAGTAAACCCTTACAAATATCATAATGTTGAAGTTTGAAATAATCAATTAATAAATTATGTGTATGAAATATAAATCCATATAAAACAAGTATAAATACAACCTAAGATAATTAAATGTAATTTTACAAATAATCAATTAATATCAATTAATAAATTATGTGTATGAAATATAAATCCATATAAAACAAGTATAAATACAACCTAAGATAATTAAATGTAATTTTACAAATAATCAATTAATATCAATGACAATTATGATGTAATATAACCCAATGAATCAAAATTGAAATATGAAATTCTTAATCACTTTTTATTTTTCATGTAAAATAACCATAGATGAAATAATTAATATTTAAACACAAAATCCCATTAATAATGAATTTTCCATTATACTAAATCTTTAATGTGAAATATATCTAACATATAGAGGAAACTATGTTCATCACTTTATAATATTCTACAATGAAATGAAATTGAGACGAAATCCCTTACCTCACTCTTGTTTTGGGTTGAAGGATCCTTAACCACTGGTGTAACAGTTTATAAATGTTATTAAGTTATTACAGAACAATTTTAATATTTAACATATTATATTTTTTCTTTTTATAACAACTTATCACTCATTCATTAATAATATTTCACAATTTTTCATTTTTTTGGTTGTTAATTGTCTTGTCTTCACATTCGTTCATTATCATGATAGTTCTAGTTATTATTCATATTATATAGGTAAAAAATCTACTGAATAGTAATAATTAAATTATTGTCATATTAATACATAATTTATACTTTTAAAAACATTCATGAAATATTTTAATGAAAAATTATGTATGCTACAATCATGGAGATGGTAGGACCCACAAATGCATTAGTAATGTTTCCATTTTCAACGATCATTATGGAAAGGTGGTAACTAATTATTTAAGTATATAATTATAATATTATAATAATTACCATTTAATATATGTATATATATCAAAAAAAAATCTAATGAAACGTTTGTCATATAACTTCATGAGGGCAATAGTTTGCACGTACATGAACGATGTTATCATCTTTAAGTGAGTGAAAATGTATGAAATTAAAAGATATTTTACCTTTTTATATTGATTAATATGTCATGAATAATATTATTATTTTTATATAAAAATTAACATTTTCTTGATATTTTTTCATATAAATCAATAATGAAATTGGAATCATATTGCTTCGCAAGACAGTAGTTCATTGTAAACATGAGTGATGTTATTGTATCCCCTACAGAATGGAACATAAAAAGGGATATATAATATAATTTCTAATGTGTTATAATTATGTTATTAATATAACATATATATATTTATATTATATCAATCATCATACCAAACCTTGAAATGTGGTAATTGAAAAAACAAATGACATCAGTTTGTAAGGAAGTGGTTCGCTAGACACACGAATAATGATTTTATCATCCATTTGATGGATGTGGGATTGTTTTTTTTGTAATTAAAATAGAATAAAAACATATAATTATATGGTATATACTTTGGGTACTATACCATCTTTGTATAATAATAATTTAATTAGGTGTAGGAATAAATAAAATAAAAAAACTCATTGAAGATTGTGACATCTTCTTCTTCTTTCATCCTTAGGTTTGCACGAAAGACTTTATAAGTTCGATTTCTGAGATAAAAAAGGTTTTTAAGGAGATAATAGATAAGTTATGATGTTATATTTTATGACGATTCCAATAAAAATTGGTTTTATGGTTCAATGAAGAGAGGAGAGGTGGTGGCCATTAATAAGTCAGTTGAGTGTAACTCTTGTAATGTTTCAAAACGATTCTTTTATACACAAACATTTATCATGAAAAAATATTTAAAAATTGGAATTTCAGAATAATAAAGTATATAATGTCAAAAATGGCGATACAATGTATGTTTTATGAGTTTTTAGGTCATTTTTCCCTTTTCCAATTAGTTTATCCCTAGGTTAAATAAATTTTTCCTTTACAACTACAATTAAATTTTACTAATTTTACAATTAATTTTGGTAATAACATTAAGTTGACCATATTAAAAAATTGTTATTACTATGATTCCAATTATTGAATCCATTTATTCATATTCAATTCATATAATTGAAAAAAAAATTAAAATTAATCATCTAGACACGACGAAAGAGCAGATTTTTAACGATAAAATATTAAAAAAATTTACGTTTTTATGTAAAATTCCTATATAAAAATGACTCCAATGACCGATAATGGATATATATATATATATGTGTGTGTGTGTGATAGAATGTTACTTTAAAATCATTAAAATATAATTTAACTCCAAAAATAATTTATTCAAAAAGTCAAATTTCTATTAAACTTTCTATTTTTCATTATTAATTGGAAAATGAAATGGTTCATAAAAACAACAAAAATATCACCCAAATATAATTTTTATATTATTATTTGAAAAATAAAGGTAAAATTATCAAATAAACATTCAAAAATTGGTTACAATTAAATTTTAATGTGGTTTATAAAGCTATAGAAATTCGTTCTTTAGAAAAATAGATTTTTTCAAAAAACAAAGCTCTAACTATTAAATTATTATTAATATATTTATAATAAATAGATAACTATAATTTTAATATTTTAATTAGTACTATTCAAAACCTAAAATTTAATTTCATTGTTATATGTTTATACTATATTATGGTTCATATCAACTTGGGGATACATGTTCCGTAATATTTCAAGGATATAAAATTTAAGGAAATACATTACATGGGTTATTTATGATTGGTGTTTCCTATCATGTATGTCATAGAATATAGTGTTATTAATTAAGAATTTTTAGGTGTTACATTTTAAGTTAATGATTAACCAATGACCTTTAAACTAATGTTTTTTATCCCATATAAAATCAATAAAATTTAATTTCATGGTACAAAATAAAATTTGGTTCATAAATAGATACTCTAGTAAAAGATTCATCATAAGTAGTTATTTAGTCCCACTCCTACAACATAAACTATATAATATTTTTTCCCATAATATATTAATGAAATGAATAAAATAATTTTCTTGATAAATTTCATAAAATACAATCTATTCCATGAAATTAATATCCTTATTCTCATTGGTATTAATTATTAATGATCACATGTAGTTACAATCACCTACTAGATGATAAATATAAATAGTTACATTTTGATTCAATGAACAACCCAAAATAGAAAAAAACTTCTCGAAATCATTTATCATTAATATTATAATTATAGGATCTAAATTTTCACAAATATATTGGAGGATGATGTCACCTTAAATTCTCTACTATTGGAATTTTCATCTGGTAATAATTTGGTCATACTCTTTTATGGGTACCACCATTTATGGATGTCGATAATTATGTTTAAATAAAAAATGACTCAAATACAAATCCAACCATTTTGAGTTATTATTTGGGAATGATATTTTCCTCTTTTCTTGTTCCTAATCCATTCACCATATTACCCACTGTAAAAATATATTAAAAAATAGATATAGATTAGATGTTGAAATATGAAAACACTAAAAATACTACCTCATGAATATATAACCTTAAATTAGTATCCCAATATTGTCCACTATAGCCTCTAAATTTATCTAAACCCAACTCTGATACCAACTATGAATAAATATACATAAAAAACCAATAATTAAATAGATTTATTATGGGGATTTAATTAATAAAATTTCCCAAGGCCATTTCGTATTATAATTTCATTGAATTAGGAAAACAGATACATGACATAGAAATAATTTCGAAAAAATTTATATTTTTTCAATAATAAAATATTCTTAAATTTATTTTCTTATTTCATTCACAATACACATTCATTATCTATGATATGCCTTCAAAACTAAAGTATTGACCATGTTATAGTTCCTTTTAATATTCAAATACTATAAAATATTTTTCAAATGTAGGATTTTAAAATAAATCTCTAAAATATATAAAAAATTAAAGGAAACCAATTATTCCATATAAAAATCATGAAAAATTATTGGGAATGTCTTCATTTTAAATAATAAATATAGTTATAAAATAATCACTTACATACATAAGTAATAAAATTCAATTCACAAAGCATTTCATAAAATATCTCATAGGAATTCACAAAGGTAAAATACAAATTCATGAAGTCTACTTTTGATATTATATTCATATCACTTTTACATCCACCCTTATAATGTGACAACATCACCATTTAATGACAATGTAATTTAAATAGATAATAAATTATTACCAAATGAATTAAATGTATTTAAAGGGCACATTAATAATTATATATAATATCCTATAAAAATATCTTTAATAAAAAAGATTGAAAATTTCAAAAACATCTTTAAACTCATAAGAAATTTAATTTAAACCAATAAGCATAATCACATGTAGTTATCAAATAAAAATAATAGGAACTAAAAATTTTCTAGATAACTCTTTAAAAAAATTTAATATAAAAATATAATTTAAATTACATTATAAAACCATGAAAAATTTAAAAGTATGATTTCTAATAAATAAATATCATGATGATATTAAAATTTGATAAAAAAATAATCATTAAGAAACGTTCTTTTCACACATATATTAAGAAATTCATAAGTTACTTAAGAAAAAATGATAAAAATACTCTCTTTTAACCATTTTTAAGTAATTCAATGATAATAGATAAATGATTTTTGTAACCATTTTTGTGTATATAAAATATTATTGGTTTAATATAGACATGTAGGAAAAATACATGAATTGAAAACATCAAAAAAATTAAATTATGGTTTCAAATAGAAACAAAATTAGTACTAAATATTTTTGTACACTTACTGGCCTCATAATTAAAAAAATAATTTCAAATATTTAAATTATTAATCTCATTTTAAATATTAATTACCTTATTATTTTATTATATATTTTATTTTCGGTCAATTATTACTTATTACCTAAATCAGTATTGGTTGTTCTTGGTTGTTTGGTAAATTCATAAAAAATTGCTTCTTTTTCTTATCATGGTTACAACGGATATAAAATAGTTTCATCATATTCATAATTTTAGGGATATATTTCCTTTACCTCCATAGTATCACAAATCCTGTAAAGTAAAATGTTATTTCAAAACATAAATTCCAATTAAGAAACGTTTCATTGTATACTCCATTAATGCTATTAAATTTTATGATGAATATTTATTGTTAATATTTTTAATATTATGTAAAATTTATCATTCCAAAACATTAAAAATAATATATATATTATATTAAAGCATTAAATTATTCATTAAACTGTTATATGTAAGGTGTTCATGAAAACCGAAATATGTCGTTCATAGAGGAGTTTGTTCGCATGTAACAAGGGTGACATTTTCATTTTCTAATATAAGTGAGGAATGATGTTAATGGTTGTTCAATTGATATAATAACATTTAATTATAATAATTATTATAAAATATTTATAATATTTTGGTGATAAAATATTTTAAGGAGGTAGTGGAATAAATAAACATAATGGATATCGATTAATATTGTTACCTCTTCATTGGATGTCATGTAACATCATATTACTATATTTCAGGAAATTTAATAATGTTAATTCATTATCCACTTTGTTTCTTGACTTTTGGGACTCTTAGAGATGGAAATAATATTATATGAAAAATGACCTAAATTTCCAGGATATCTGGTTTTTCGAATTAGTGGAGTCCAACTATAAATGTGTAATGTATTAATGGGGTTCTTCCCTTGTTTGGAGAAGTCGTGTGGTTGTTTGGATATTTTCTGCTATAGACCATAATTTTAATAGTATAAAAGATAAATTAAGACTATGTAATTGGATTACATGCCTTTTAATATCTGTTACGAATATTCTATGAACATGGTACACAAAATGAATGGTTATTCACTGTGTGAAGAATTTACATGATGTGTAATTTTTAAAGATCTAAATTTTGTAAAAAATCAATATACAGTTTTTTAGAGTTCATGTACCCCATCGATTACACGATGTGTAAATGGATTAAACTTCATTTAATTAACGTGAGGGTGGTTTTTTTGTCTCATATGAATGATTTTTTTATTTTTTTCACTTTATCCTTCATTCTCTCAACTATGAGCTCTTCCCTAGTGACTTTGGGAAGCTCTTCTCCTTCTATATCAATTCATTTCGCATTTCATGATTAGGGTGGGTTGCGCCTTTCATGATAGTATACATGAATGTGAGTGTTTGGAATGGATAGATCAAGGAGGTCCTACAATGGCCTTTTGAAGACGATAAAGGATAAACATTTGGTGATAAAGTGTTCAACGGGCTTTGTGGAATCGTTGGTGTTTTTATCTGATCAATTGGGCCTGAGGAAATGGGGTGATGATTGTCGAAGAAATTATAATGGTTGGATGCATGGTGGTGTTGAAGGGGTTGGTATTTTTAGTAATGGGAACATATGATCATTTCATGTGGCATATCATTAATCATACCCATATTCACCGGAATGTTGATATGGATATGGACATGGCGGGTGGAAGAATGGATTTCCTTCTCACATGAATGTAGATATAAAATGTTTTCATGAATCATAGATTATAGATGTTTGTGATACTAGTGACATAGTGCATCTTATTGATGCATGGTTGACTCCTATATGTTTAATGAATGTTTAATGTTTCATTTATATTGGCCTTATGGTTTATATTTTATAGTCTCTCAAATTCATATACTTGAAACATTTTTAAGTTTCTAGTAGGCAGTTTTGAATGCATATAAATTATTTTTCATTTCTATAGAATAAAATATATAAATGGACATAAACCATCAATATCTCTATCTACGGTGAGGAGATCATGTCCCATATGGTGGTCTAACAAAAACCATTTCATAAAAAATAATTTTTCATTTCCATAGACATATTACAAATAAATTAACATAAAAAATCAATGTCTATGTCTACGGTGAGGATATCATGTCCCACATGGTTGTATAATAATAGGACGTCTGCGGTGAGATCTCTGGGGAGTCTGATTCCGTGGAGAGGGGTGGTACTCGGGCACTGGAACATCGACTGTCATATCCTCCACCTCTGTGACATTTGGAGAAAATGTTAACTCCACCTCGTACTACCCTCCTAATCCTTCTCCCACCTCGATGGTAGAAGAACCTGACATCATCGCAGTGGGGAACAAATCATGTGGTGGAACTATACCCTAACTCTATAACGGGTCTGGACCACTAGGTGGTGATGAATATGGACCCAAAGGTTGCGCTCTATATAGACCCCATGATGGAGAAAACTGAGGATATACCGTCAAAAAAGATGGATCCCATGACAGCTGAGACACATCCTGCATCGGCTCAGACTGGACTGATAGAGGGCTAACCTCTTCCTGTGGAACTGGTGAGGCCTGACATGTATGACGACGCTGTCTATGTCACTGTGGTCATGGCTCCTCAACACTAGAATTTGCTGCAGGATCTTCCTCTGTGGTAGGAACCTTCTTTCTCTGTGCTGGATGCTCAAAGAGGATCTCAGAAAATTAATGAACAGATGACCTCAGCTCCAACGCTTTAGCATGAACAGATTCTCGGCTGAAGACTATATCCTCAGCCTCAACACTCATATGAATGAGACTGTCTGTTTAACGCTCCTGTAAACAGATTAAAAATGAATAATAAAATAACTCAATAAACATAATAATATAATTTAATTGACTTACAATCATATGCATCTCTCTTCCGGCTCGGGTATGATACAGTATAGACTTCAGTCCATACCATGGCTCGTACTCGTGTTCCACTGAAAGAGAGAACTGCATCATAGAAACTCTTTAGAATACAAAACTCTGTGCATCTGTGCCAACATTCAAGAAATACAACATATACTCGATGTCAATCTTCATCCTGCCTCCCTGTCATCTTCATCCCATGAAGTTGATATATCTACCTCGGCGGTAATGGAATCTGCTGAGTCAAGAGAAACTAGTGCATGACCTTATCAGGATGGTGCCACTCAACAATATGAAAGTGAATGAGTGGAACTACAGTCGTAACATCGTCAAGACCATCCTTGCATTATGGAGGAAACTGGTCCATAACAGACCAGTATGGATCCCATAAAATCTGAAATAACAAATTACCCTTTTTAGAAAAATTATTAACTAAAAAATTGATGCTCTTATTAAATTTGTTAGACAATTACAGACTGTATATACATAACTGATGGGGTAATATAATGTCCAAATCGACACGATATACGACCAAATCATGTCTCGGAACCACATTGAAATTGTTTTGCCAACACCACCTATAAAATACAACACCGATAGTGATAAATAATGTGAAATTAATGTTAATAACTTGTTGTAGCATCAGAAACTGGTAGAAATGAGTGATCATATCAGCTTCCACGCGGAGCGTCATGCAGCAACACCACCTAGACCGGAAGACCAGCAACATCAGGAAAAAATGAGGGGATGTGCTCCCATGCCCACATCTCAATAAGGATGATGCATCCCCAAAGTCCAATGCGCTGCCTGTCGGATATCCTGCATAATGCTCTGTATGTGTATGTGAAGTAGGAAGATCCCCAAATTTACGTCTTTTCCCGAACAAAATCCTCTAGCAGGGGTAGATACATCATATGCATGTGCATCCCTGAATGATCTGTACACTTGGTCCATCCAATAAGTCATAATATATATGCACATGCATAACGCATCACCATCTGCTCGTCAACATCATCAACTAAAAGTGAAATCTGTCACTCTAGGTAAGGCATGGATATCGATGGTCTATCGGTTGCACTACGATCAGACAAAATGTCAACACCGAAAAAGTGCTAAGCATTGTCGGTCTATGCTTCCCTAGTGTATCCAATAATGGGTGTCCCCTTGATAGGAAGACCAAGATGCACAACCACATCTTGGAGTGTGCTGGTCATCTGTCTCTCAGGCAGGTGGAATGAGTGTGTCTCTAGTCTCCACCACTCCACAAGTGCAGCTAGCAGGTGATGGTCTACAAATGTAAAATCTAATACCACAATACCATAGAAGCCAGCACGACGCAAGTATGGTATAATGGCAGGAGGAGGCTCTTTCTGATGAAAATGTTGCACATGACAAATCCTGATCAATCGATCTGGACCACCCTCTATCACAACCTTTTGATAATGGGTGTCTTGCTGACTGAGTAGTTTGGTGTCATTAATCTACATATAAACAAATGAAGTTTTATCAAGGATTCACATCATGGATCATTCATAACCTAAAGGTGGTTCTGTCTCTAATCTATGATGGATAAACCACAATTTCACTTTTTTTTATAAATTATTTTATAAAATAATTGGCATTATTTATTTATTTTATGCAAAGGGTTTTTGATAAAATAAGTATTCCCATAATATTGGTAAATAAAAGGGTGTGTTTAAAGAATTTTGAAATAAGGTATGAACTAGTTATCAAAGAATGTTTTTATATAAAGAAAGGGTTTTTAGTTATTTTTGAATTTTATAATGGCCTTTTAAAATGAATTTACGTATATCTCACGTTTGATCCTTCGGTATACAGGTGGAAGGTGTAGTACTAGGGCTCATATTTTTATATTGTAAGGGAGTTCACTTTTTGGGGTGGTCTTCTATTACTAGATCAAGATTCATTTGTCTCTATGAATTCATTAACAATGTAGGACGGTTCAATTTCTAGGGGGATCCTCTATTCACTAAGAAATTTTTCATGGGTTATAGAGACTTGTAGGGCGCATTAGTCATATTGATGTATGATTGTACTAGATTTCCTAGTCATATATTTCATGATTATTTACGCAATAAAATAATGTTTTTGAAACCTGAGGTAAATGGAAGAGATAACAATATAAAATTTACAATATGAGAATCTCCAAATAACGACAATACATCATTGAGGCTTAGAGTGTGAACTCGACCCAACAATGTTAGGTCATTGTTTCAGATTACGAACTTCTTGATGACATATGGTGCATCTCAAAATATTTCTTTGTTATTGAGGCCAGTCCATCTCATTTCACAACCTGTTGGCCTTCGGTATCCCACAAGGACGCAACCAATTCATATCAGGTACCACTATCAGTTGACCTTCGGGCATTGGGAAATAACAAAACTCGCCAATAGGTGTCCATGGTGCAACATAACAATTATAAATGGTGTTCATCTATTACACTGGATCAACATATGCTTCCCATGATATGTTAACAGAGGCACACGATATGATGGCATGTGATCATGGAAACTGTAAGGGCTGAATGATTCCACATTAACATTGCCTCGTTTCTAGTAATACCACTATTTGTTCACCAATGCTATTTGTGATGGGGTTCGTCTTCTCTTGAACGTCAAATCGAGAGTCTTCTCGTCGAAATATGCAGACATGATAACCATGAAGCTTCTTCGATATTCTTTTGAATCTCTCATTGAGAATGTCTTCTATACGTTAGCCCCTGATTTATTCCATTTGATGCTAGTTTTTGTCTATCAACAAAGTACTTCACGCAACAATATAATGCCTCCTGAACTAGGGTAGTTATATGTAGCTTGTGAATACCTTTGAAGAAACCATTGATGCACTCTAAAATGTTGGTGGTCATGTGTCCGTACCTCTTCCCCCCATTATATGCCAATGTCCATTTTTCATTAGGAATTCACATCATATAATCGTAAACTTCATCATTAACCTGGAATATTTGTTCGAAAAATTCTTAAAACCATGTTGGATCGGACTCATATGCTACACAAAATATATTATATTTCACATATTTTGAATTTTTCATTATGTTGATATAAAAGAATAACAAATACAATGCGTACCAAGTCTGGTGATTGCCTTCTTCATCGGTTCTTTGTGGAATTTTTTAGTCAAGTTGCTAGCAATGTGTCTAATGAAGAACTAATGATGTGAATTTGGGTAACTCCATGTATCAAGATATGCATAGATTTCCTCATTAATTGCCTGATGCCGATCAGATATCAAAAAAACACCCTGAATGTTGTGGAAATGAGTGTTGATATATACCAAAAACCAACTCCATGATTCATTGATTTCATTCTCTATAATGGAAAAGGCAAGCGTAAGAGGTGAACGGTTTCCATATTTGGTTGCCACAATCAAAAATATTCCCTTGTTTTATCCATACAGAAATGATCCATCAATCTGAATAAACTGTTTGTAGAAACAAAAGGTGGAGATATAGGGAAGGAATTCCCAGAACAACCGATGAAATTGGAAAAGGGAGGGATCATGTCGGTTATCTCGAGGCACATGTTCGTTTGTATCTAGATGGAAGAAAACATGGGTATGATGCCTCAGTATGGCTAGAAATTTCGGCCACATCTGATATGAGTCATCCCAATCACCATAGACCTTCACAATTTCCTTCTGTTTCCCCTTCCACGCCTTATTATAGGAAATATTATAACCGAATGTCTATTGTATCCTCTATTGAATAAGGGATATCGAAACAACATGAAATGTCCTAATCATCTCGACAACGTAGTATGGCACAAATTATGTATCCAATGAAGTATGATCTTGTGTTAGGCTTGGTTCAATGCAAGTATGAGCTGGATCAATCATCGAGATTATCCAACCTCCAAATGAAATGTCTGGAATCACCGTAAATCGAAATATAAAATCATCCCCATACTTCTCAAATCGTATGACATATTTTCTACAGTATGATTCGTAAACTACTTAGTTATAGTGCCTCTTAATGTGAAATTTCTTTAGTGTACTTTTTAATGCATCTTTACTTGGAAAATTCCTTCCAACATATAATGTTTGGTCCATGTCACTAATCTTATATATTATAACTCCAGGAAACCCATTTGCTAGTGTGAGAACATTATCTTCAAATTCAGGCACATGTTTCATTGCTTCTGACCAAGATGCAAAGAGCGGTGGATAATTTATTGTAGGTCGATCATTCTGTACAACTAATGCATTTCTCGAAACTTCTGTTGTTCCTTCCTCATCAGCACTACTATCACCATCTGTTTTGTTATTACAAAACTCCTCATCAGATGTCAGGTTAACGTATATATCCAGAATTTCAAGTAGGTTGTCATATTCTACATCATTTGGAGTAGTCTTAAATTCATGGGGTGGAATATATTCAACGACTCTTGAAATTATACCGCTTTTTACAATTGGATGTTGTTGTTGTACAGTAGAAACATCAACATATATCTCCATCATGGAACCATCTAAACATTGAGAAAACAAATTAATTGTTTTGATCCATTACACATCATCAACCAATGTACAAGCTAGATGCCACACTGTTGACGGGAACTGCAAATGTCTATAACTCATTGACTTCATCTTTTGAACAGGTCCTAGATTTAATGGGCCATGAATTCTGTCTTCATGGTCACTTAAGGATACACAATCATTTGTATTAACCACTGTTATTTGTTGTGTAATATAAGAATCTCCTTGCTCAGTTTGAATAACCTCCTCATAGGAGTACACATAGGAAAACATTATGCTCTACATAGAAAATGTTTTCTGATCACGGTTTTGATAATATAATTGACACTCTGAATGATGGTTACCAATATAAATTGAATTTTATACTTTGAAGATGTAATTAAACTACTTTTTAAATATAAGTTAGATTTTACCTCATGTTGAAATAATAGCTATTACTTCTAAACTATACAATCTTTATGATACATACATTTTAAAATATCTTATATCCTAAACTAGGATATTTCATAGTACACGTTTTAATTAGTTAATCATTCTTCAATCATTATTTATTCCTAATTAAATTATTAATTAGTTATTCAATAACATAGTAGAGTTAAAATATAAACAACATCGAGTTAAATAATAAATAACACCATGTTTTGAGCGTCTAGCCTTTCTTGCAGTGAATTGGATATCATAATATCAGAAAACCCATTGTCACATTGTATTTCTAAAATTATGATATTCAATTCACTGAAAGAAAGGATAGAGGCTCGAAACATGCTGTTATTTATTTTTTAACTCTATGTTATTTATATTTTAACTCTATGTTATTTATATTTTAACTCCATGTTATTTATATTTTAACTCTATGTTAATAATATTTTAACTCCATGTTATTTATATTTTAACTCCATGTTATTTATATTTTAACTCCATGTAATTTATATTTTAACTCCATGTTATTTATTTTTCAACTCCATGTTATTTATTTTTTAACTCCATGTAATTTTTTAACTCCATGTTATTGAATAAAAATTGAACTGTAGTTTTATTATTAACTCTATTTTATTTATTAATTAATTTATAATTAATATTTTTTAATAATAACTATCAACATCATTACTAAATTATCAATTTATCATTTATTTTCTTATATATTTTATTAGTTTATAAAGAAATATGCATATCTTAAGCATCTCTTCATAGAGTCTCAAACAATAATGTAGAAAGGCCCGTTGTCATTCACCAATTCCCATTCGAGTCTAGCTCAAATCGGTGTTTTTTGGTTTTACCCCTTGGGACATCTATGCCTGAGCCACTTTCACTATATTTTATCAAGAAAAGGATTTTATTTCTTAGATAACATACTATTTATTCTAAAAAAAATTTAATTAAAAGAATCCTAAATTAATTTATACTAATGATAAAAATAATTCAAAAATATATATAACTAATTATACAATCTAATAAACAAAAAAATTAAAACTAACTAAACTACTAAAGAATTAAAATATTTAATTATATACATTTTAACTAAATAAAAAACATTAAATTTAAAAAAATATTTAACTACAAACAATTCAAAAAAAAAGATTAAAATAATGACCATGCCTCTAAAATATTTCCCAAATTTTCAAACTGCAACCTTCACCTCAAAAGGTAGAAAATGAGAGGCAAATGAGTGTTTGGAAGTGAGTAGAAGAGGAGGGGGCACTGCCCATTTATAGGGTGCGGAGGTAAAGGCGGCAGCATGGGTGCCGCCTTTTCCATGTCAGCGATCCGCTCCGGCAGTGCAAAGGCAGCATCCACGATGCCGCCTTTAAATCACATTTTGAAAAAAATCTCCCGACCCGTTTTCAGTAAAAAGATTTCTTTTTAATTGTATAAAAAAATCATAGAATGACCCACGACGTCTCCATCACTGCCTGATTGAGCCGACCATTGTGTCACACTACTAAGGGAGTGCCCAACAACCAATTCCCCACACATGTACCATGTAAGAAACCATGGTACAAATCCCATAGATCTCACCCATTGTAACACCCTGATATTTTATGAGATATATTATTTTTAATTTCATTGATGTCTTCTATTATACACTACACCATGATTAGATTGTACTATAAACAGCACTGTATTATCTTTTGGTAAACACAACACTATTCTTGGCTCATGTTATACACAATTTCATGTTCGTTTTGTGGAAATTATTCTACGCAACATTAAGTATAGATTTTGTTTAACGTATAAATGGAATAAGTTTTGATTATGTTATACGCAACACCAAACGGATCTTTCACTACATGCAGCCTTGACTATTCTTGCATTACATGCTATCAAGACCTTATTCGATAGTGTTTGTAGTACGCAATACCAAGTTTCACTAAACATGATATTATTATAATATTATTATGAACTAGCTGTTATGAATAGTAATACCCACTTTTTGAAATTTTATAAATTTTATCTTTCAAAATGGACACCATTTTTGGATTCAGAATATCGAAATTAGCTTATGGTGAAATTTTAGTAGTTTTTTTGAAAACATTCAATTTTTTATGAATAGTGAAAACACAGGTTTATTATTTAAAAACCAACTTTTTATTTAAATAATTATTTTTTTTTAAATTTTATTTTAGGTAAAAATTGATACATAGTACCTATATAAGTTCAATTTAATTCATTTGATTCATTTTATAATAATCTTAGTTATATATAAATTTTATTGAACTTTTCACCGTCTTTTACCCACCTCCTAGAAAAATTTGAAAATTTACATAAAACATAATTTTACCGCTTCTTTGAGTAGAATTTCAAAAATCCAAGTTACATGGTTAATAAAGAGGTGTAAAATGTGGTTTAATAAAATAAAAATAATTGTTGGTGAATAGTAACCTTTTACTTTTTTTACCACGGTTAAAAGTAAATAGTGTAATTAAGGGAGAAAATGATATTATTAATACCCAATAACATGACCTAATTCTATTGGATAAGATTAATTCTACCAAAAAAACATTAGGAATAACATATTACCCTTTAGGTCCACTTGAATTTTATTAGGACACTTATTATTATTATTTTTAAAGAAGTGTTAAAATAGTTAAAATCAAAGTTTATTAACTGAAAACATTTTTAATGTAGGGTTATACATAAGATAAATTTAACTATAAATATTCATTAGAAATATAAAATTATTTCATACCTAATGGTATTTTATTTATAAATTTTAGACGTTATATAGTTTAATTTATTTATGACACAATGATGCTGCAGTAATTAAACTATTAATGAAATATTAACATAATTGATGTTATAAATACCCAAATAAATTTAATTTGAGACGTTTTATGAATTAAACTAATTTTATAGGTTAATATGACATGTAGGTATTTATTCAGTTAACTTTTTCGAACTAATAATGTTTTTTTGATTTTCACAAAAAATCAATTACAAAATAGTGTCGAAATAGAAATAAAATAGTTTTTTAAAAAAATATTAAATTATTAATTGTTATTGTTTTCTTAAAAATATAAGGATGATCTAAATGACTTATAAAATGGTATATATATTAATAATGAACCACTTGTGGTTCTTTTGGATTATTATAGTAAGTTTATTAACCATATTGTGTAAGAAAAAAACAAGACACACTAAAAGTTAAATTATTTATTTTAGTATTAAATCTAAATGATAAGGTTAAAATAGTAACCTAAAGTTGTCTAAAACCTATTGGTTGAAATTATTTAGACCCATACCCACTTTAGATTCAAAATAAATCTATTTGGAGCTATTATAAACCGAATTTGACTTTATTATAAAATAATATTTTATGTTTTTCCAAAGGTGCCCCTCTCCTCCATTATAAAAACGGCACCCCTTCCCTCTTCTATTCACACCCTTTTGAGCCTTGAAGCTCGGCCAAACCCTACCAGTTCCTCTTATCAAACACTATAGTTATATTATATAGGTTTTGGTATTCTTAAAATACCAACTCTACTTCCTTAGGAAGATGTTTAAAGGAGGTTCGTTGAGGAAGAGGTAATCTCTTCTACACACTCTTACATGTTTCTTTCTTCTTCTACTACCTCTTCATTAGTTGTTTCATTATAATGTAATAACATCAGTATTACTTATATACTTATATGTTATGATAAATATTAAACAACCCTATTTCACTTTCTATCTATTCTACAGAAAACGAAATCACTGCACGTGCGTTTGTAAGGAATACCCTCTCCACGCCGTGGTGTAATCCGTTTTTCCACCACCACCGTACATGGATGGGTATAATGGTGTAAAGAATAAATATATATTATTATTATAAAATCATACTAATTCTAAGATATTATATCATCCTCACCAATTCCATTCAATAAATATGGGAATGATAGCATCGCTCATGCGTACGTATGGATTACCGTCTGATGAGATTGATTTTCCATGTTAACAATTCAAGAATGATTATATTGTATATATAATAAGTAATCATGATATATATGACATAATAATTATACATGATTTTGTATATATATATGTATGTCATCAACTTAATTCCATTCAATTCAATAAGGAAATGAAAAATAGCGTTCATGCGTGCGTACAGCCTGCCATCTCCATGAAAGGTGTATTTCGTTCCATTTATAAATCAATTATATATATTTATATTATGAATATATATTTTATATAAATTATGTTTTATATTCTGGAATTAAGTAATCATGATCTATGTAATCATACTAAAAATTTCAAGTCAAAACACTGATGATAAATGAAACGATTTTACCCAAAACGCTGGTTTAACATTGAATTGACAAATGAACGGATAATATAAAGTAGTAAGTGAATTATATATGATATCATAAATATTATTATGGATCTATTACAAGTTAATAATATTATTAAACCCCCTATATTGGATTCTCGGACACATTTGGATGAAAGTGGACATAAGGTAAGGGATAATTATTCAAATCTCGTTCTTATCTGAGATTGTTTATTTGTAAGTATTTACTGGGGTTATTTTTGTCATCAATGTCCCTATTTTCTAAAAATGGTTTCAAGTTTTTTTAATTTCCTTTTTACCCATTTTTTTCTTTTACTATATGAAATTTATGGAATATTTCATTTGATTACCATATGAGGCACTTCTTGACTTTTCCAACAAAAGTACGAGAAGAATGTTTCTTAACTTATACGGCATGAATGGATTTTTACAGTTTCATAACTCCTTATTTTCATTAATCATCCTATACAAGACATCATGATTATTTTAACCAAAATCTATTTCATTTAAAATTTCTTGGCATTTTGAGAAAATAAAATGATTTTGAAGAAGAAATGATATTTTCCTCAGGAATTCATTTCAAGTGTTTTATCAAAACTATTTTCCATCTAAGATGGAATAATTTAATATGTTCATATCTCAAGTATAATGTCCCTATTATTTACATGGTTTGATTTTTTTATGATTAAATGATCTCCATTTTTTATATATGGATTATGTTATGATGAGATGATGTTTATGAAACCCATTTTATTCTTTGGGTTATGATGTAAGATTTATTTTAATTGTGCGGAACACATAAGAATGATTTCATTATGAGATGGGTGGGACCTATATCTCCCTCCAATGGATTGCGTAAATAGTTATATCTCATGAGATAGACATGTCCGAATGTTATTTCAATCTGGTTCAGTGTTACAGGACTAAAATGAGGATTTAACACAATTCATAATGGAACTTTGTCCACTAAGATGGTCTTGGCAGCAATGCCTTGGCTACTATGGAAATCATATAATGTACTTAATGGTTTTCCACAATTTAATGTTTTATTACCATGATATTTTATCATGATTAATGTTACATTATGTTATATTCCTTACATACTGCCATGATTTATTTCACAACTCATGATTTTGATGTGTAAACTTTATGTTCACGTTTTGAACTTCAAATGTATATGGTTTGTTTTATTTTCTCTATGATTACCCTTACTGAGCATTTGATCTCACCCTTTATATTTTTTCATTTCCCTAGGATATAAAGAAATGATTTAGGTAAGAATAAAAGGGGAAGATCTTTATGGGGGATGTTGAAGATCTTTCACCAAGATTAGAAGATTATGTTTCAAGTTTCCAAAGACACTACACTATTACAGTACTTTGGTGTCTATTTTTGTTATGTATTAAGTATTCCGCAAAAGTAATGTAATGTCCATGTATGTCAATATTGGGTCTCTACGGTTGGTATTAGAGGAAATTATTAGTTAACCTTTGGAAACTAGGATGTGAAAACTTTAGTGAGATCCCTAAATATATTTCTAAGGTATGTCTAGGGATGTCCCCATGGTTAACAATAAGTAAATTTTATAATCCTATAATTATTGTAACAATCTTAGAATTAACCCTAAGATGTTATATATTGAAGTTAATCCCCCTTTATTATGTTGTTTTCCCTAGCATGATGTTTGCCTCTCACACTATTTTTTGGGTTTTAGACAATGGCTAGAACCAGAAGGAACCGTGTTGATCAACGTAATGGACAATGCAATGATTGACCTCCTGAACAAACCAATGTTTTGGGAGATAGAGTGCAGAATATTATTGCTATACTTACACAAGCTATGAATTATTCTGGACTTCCAAATGGAAAGATAAGGGAACAATATTCTATTGTGTCCTTTAAGAGGCAACGTCGACCTTCTTTCAGTGGGTCTTCTGATCCACTTGTTGCTGAACCATAGATCAGTACCATTGAAAAGATATTTTCCAAACTTCGATGTTTGGAACATGAAAAATTCATTCTGGATATTTACCATTTAGAAGGAGAATCAGATCAATGGTAGACTCCAATTAAGAATACAAGGCCCCGATATGAAAAGGAATCCATGGAATGAGATGAGTTCAAGAACTTGTTTTCAATAAGTACTTCCCTCGTATTCTTCAAACGAAGATGGAAAATCATTTCCTTAAGCTCAAGAAAAAGGAGGATGAATCTGTTGGTATATTAGAAGTTAATTTTACAAGGCTTGCAAGGTATGCATCTGTCTTTATCATTCAACCTGAAAGTAAATTTTATCTATTCTTTAATGCCATAAAACCAAGTCTTCGAAGGGAATTAAATATATGAGACTTTAGTAACTATAAAGAAATTGTGAATTGTGAAATCAAGGTAGAAAATTATATTGGTGTTACATATCCATCTCATGGTTTTGACAAGAAACGCAATATGGAGTTTAAGGAGAAATCACAGAATAATGGTGAAAATAAGATGAATTTTTCTTTATGCTCAATGTTTGGAAAGAAGCATTGTGGAGATTGTCTTAAAGGGACTAGAAAATGGTTTATGTGTGAAAAAGAAGGTCATCGAGCAGCTGAGTGTCAATGTAATGGAAAAAGGGTTTCTAATGATGTGAATAAAGAAAATACTTCAGAGAATGCACAAACCACACTTAAATTCTTCATGTGAAAGGAAATGGTACATTACTCTTATCAATGCCCTAATCCTAGGGTAATTATGATCGACGTGAGATTCCACTTAAGGTAAAAGATAATGGTATATCACATGAGAGCACTATTTTTTATGTTGAGTATGACAATGATTTTGTGCAATGATTAAGTGTTTATGTAATTGGATTTCAAAATAGTATCATGGAATTTAATTTATGGTATCATGGAATTTTGGAATATCTATGTATTGGTTTTCAATAATTTTATGGTACTGGTAACCATGAAAAGTGATTGAAATATTTTTGGAAATAAGATGATATGCACATAATGAAATGATAAAGCATAAAATGAAATGAGCTCATGATTGATATAATGACTAAGTGATATCATGGTTTGAGTATATAGAATTTTTGGGATTTTGTTATGTGGAAGGAGTTAACTTTTGACAACAATCATGTTTTCACTATGATTCTATGGTAATTAATGTTTCAAAAGATTACATGATTAAGGTATTCACATGTATGGAATGTTAACAACAAGATATATCTTATCATATATGGGGGATAAATGATGGTATTCTCGTGCTTGTTATGTGACCTCTCAAATAATCGTTTTCTTTATACTATGAGATTGGACATATGTATTTTGGATAAGCCTAGATATTGTAATGGATTACGTTGGACATCAAATAGTACTGTTTATGTCTAGAACTTTTTGTAATAATATTATTGTTTTAGAAAAAGGACAACCCATAGGATGGGCGACAACCCGTCGCGTCGGACAAGGTTGCGGGAATTGAACCCACAACCGAAGCGTGACAGGACTTTATTTCCTACCACTGTCCTATAGGAATTCCCTGGTTAGTATAAATTAGTCTTATTTTATTACGCAGTTTGATATTTGACATATAAGTCCATTTTTGGAACCATATACGATAAGTCTCACCATAGATGGGCTTATGCATATAAATTTTGCTTACCATATGTTTGAGATAGATGGAATGACCCATAATTCTATCACATGATATGTTAACACTTCAAGAATGACAAATTCAACTTCATTTCATTAAAAGATGAACTGGAAATTGTTTAAGGCACAAACAACAGTGAGATTATACCGAAATAAAGTAAGTATTCCTTCTAATTCAAATTCATTAACTTTAGGGAAATGATTTTGAAAACCTAAAAGTCATCCTAATGGACATATATCCGATGAATCAGATGGTACCTTATATCATAACAAATTTATGGCTTTGTGATTGTTGGCGTTTTCATTTCCATGTTCTCTACCACTCTCCATCAGAACATGATGGTTTGGTTTCTCTTCCATATCCGTATTTTCACCTATGTTCTCCTATGTGGAATCCCAGTGATGAGTCAATTTGCGTAACCGATATGTTTCATACTTAAATTTTTAAAATGATGTTTTAGTATTCCTTTTTATGATGTGGATTTCTATGAAAGAAACATTCAAGTAGTAAACCATTTATAACCCCAATGAATTTCGAGGGAGAAATTCATTTTAAGGGGGGTAGAATGTAACACCCCGAGATTTTATGAGATATCTTATTTTTAATTTATTATATGTCTTCTATTGTACACTAGACCAAGATTAGCTTGTACTATACAAAACACTGTATTAGCTTTCTGTATACGCAACACTATTCTTGGATCGTGTTACACACAATTTTAATTTCGTTTTGTGGAAAATATTCTTTGCAACATTAATTATATATTTCATTTAAAGTATAAATGAAATAAGTTTTTATTATGTTATAAGAAACACCAAATGGATCTTTCACTACACGTATCCCAGAATAGGCTTACATTACATGCAATCCAGACCTTATTTGATAGCGTGTGTAGTACACAATACCAAGTTTCACTAAACGTGATATTATGATAATATTATTATGAACTAGCCGTTATGAATAGTAATACCCACTTTTTGAAATTTTATAAATTTTATCATTCAAAATGGAATTCATTTCTGGATTCGGAACATCAAAATTATCCAAGGATGAATTTTTAGTATTTTTTCTGAATACATTCAATTTTTTATGAATAGTTAAAACACTAGGTTACTATTTAAAAACCGAATTTTTATTTAAATAATTATTAATTTTATTTAAATTTATTTTAGATAAAAATTGATACATTATACCTATATAAGTTCAATGTAATTCATTTGTGTCATTTTATAATAATCTTAGATATATAAAAATTTTATTGAACTTTTCACTGTATTTTACCCACCTCCTAGGAGAATTTGAAAATTAACAGAAAACATAATTTTACCACTTATGTGAGTGGAATTTTAAAAATCCAAAAAATACAGTTAATATCAAAGGGTAAAATTTCGTTCAATAAGATAAAAATAATTTCTGGTGAATAGTAACTTTTTAGTTTTTTTACCACTATTAAAAGTAAATAGGGTAATTAAGGGTAAAATTGATATTATTATTACCCTAACACATGTCCTAATTCTATTGGATAAGTGCAATTAGACCATAAAAAAACTTATAAATAAAATATAACCCTTTAGGTCCAGTTGGATTAGATTAGGACACTTATTATTATTTTATGTAAAGAAGTGTTAAAATAGTTAAAATAATAGTTTAATAAATAAAAACATTTTTAATGTAGGGTCATACATAAGATACATTAGACTATAAATATTCATTAGAAATATAAAAAATTTCCTACCTAATGGTATTTTATTTTAAATTTTTAGGCAATAAATAATTTAATTTATTTATGACACAATGACGATGTAGTAATTAAATGATTAATTAAATATTAACATAGTTGATGTTATAAACACCCAAATAAATGTAATTTAAGACGTTTTATGACTTAAAAAAAATTCTAAGTTAATATAACATGTTATTAGTAATTAAATTAACCTTTTTCTAACTAATAATGTTATTATGATTTTAAAAAAATTCAATTACCAAAAAGATTCAAAATTGACATAAAATAGTTTTTAAAACAAATATTATATTATTAATTGTTATTCTATTCCTAAAAATATTTGGTTCATAAAAATGACTTATATAAGGTTATATATATTAATAATGAACCACTTCGTGTTCTTTTGACTTTTTATAGTCTGGTTAATAACCATATAGTCTAAGAAAACAAGAAGATGCGGTAAAAGTTAAATTATTTAAATTTGAGATAAATCTAAATGATAAGGTTAAAATAGTAACATCACTTTTACTAAAACATATTAGTTGAAAGTTTTGAGACCCATCCCCACTTTAGTTTCTAAAAAAATTAATTTGGAGCTATTATAATCCGAATATGACGTTATTATAAATTAATATTTTAAGTTTTTTCAACGGTGCCCCTCTCCTCCCTTATTAAAAGGGCACCCCTTACCTCTTCTCTTCACACCCTTTTGAGCATTAAAGCTCAGACAAAACCTAAAAATTACTCCTCTAAACCTCTCTAGTAATATAATAGAGGTTCTGGTATTCTCAAAATACCAACTCTAGTTCCCTATGAAGATTTTTAAAGGAGGTGCGTTGAAGAAGTGGTAATCTCTTCTACCGACCCTTTCAAGTTTCCTTCTTGTTCTACTTTATATTCTTTAGTTGTCTCATTATAAAGTAATAACATAATTATTACTTATATAATGATATGTTATTATAAATATGAAACAATCCTATTTCACCTTCTATCCATCATATGGAAAATGAAATCACAGCGTGTGCGTACGTACAGAATATCGTCTCCATGCCGTGGTGTAATAAGTTTTTCCACCACCACCTTACATGGATGGGTATAATGGGGTAAAAAATAACTCTATATTATTTTTATAACATCATACTGATTATAATATATTATATCATCCACTCCAATTCCATTCAATCAATATGATAACGATATCATCACTCATGCGTACGTACGGATTGTCGTCTCCATGAGGTGATGAGAATCGTTTTCGATGTTAAAAGCTCAAGAATGATTATAAAATATATATAATAAGTAATAATTAAATATATGACATAAAAATGCTATGGTTTTTAAGTATATATATATGTATTTCATCTACTTAATTCCATTCAATTCAATAAGGAAACGAAAAACAACGTTCATGCGTACGTACGGCCTACCGTCTCCATGAATGGTGTATTTAATTCCATTTCTAAATATATTATATATATTTATATTATGAATATATATTATATATAAATCATGTTTTATATTCTGGAATTAAGTAATCATTATCTAAGTAATCATATTAAAAACTACAAGTCAAACCACAGACGATAAATGAAACGATTTTACCCAAAACGCAGCTTTAACAAGGAATTGAAAAATGAACGGATAAAATAAAGTCGTAAGTGAATATTATATGATATCATAAATATTATTATGGTTCTGTTACATGTTAATAATATGTTTAAACCCACTTTACAAGAGTCTTAGATTCATATGGAAGAAATTGGACATAAGGTATGGGATAATTATTCCAATCTCATTCTTATCCGAGATTGTTTATTCGTAAGTATTTACTGGGGTTATATTTTTCATCAATGTTCATATTTTATAGAAATGGTTTCAAGTATATTTAATGTCCTTTTTACCCAATTTTTACTTTTAATACATGGTATTTAAGAAGTATTTCATTTTTTTACCATATGAGGTACTTTTTGACTTTTTTTTATAAAAGTACTAGAATAATGTTTTTTTAACATAAACGGAATGAATGGATTTTTACGGTTTCATAACTCCTTATTTTCATGAATATTCCTGTAAAATATTTCATGGTTATTTTAATCAAAATCCATTTCATTAAAAATGTAATGGCATTTTGAGAAAAAAATGATTTTGAAGAAGAAATGATATTTTCCTCAAATATTCATTTCAAGTGTTTTATCCAGACTATTTTCCATATAAGATGGAATTATTTAATATGGTCATGTCTCAATTATAATGTCCCTATTATTTAAATATTTATATTTTAATTATGATGAAATGATATCCATTTTTTATATATGGATTATGTTATAATGAGATGATGTTTATGAAACCCATTTTATTCATTGGGTTATGATTTAGGATTTATGTATTTTTTGTGACACACATAAGAATGATTTGATTATATGATGGGTGGGACCTATATCTCCCTCTAATGCATTGGGTAAAGAGTTATATCACATGAGATAGACATGGCTGGAACGGTAAGTAAATCTTGTTCAGTGTTACAGGACTTAAATGAGGAGTGAACTCGATTCAGAAAGGGACTTTGTCCACTAAGATGGTCTTGGAAGCAATGCCTTGGCTACTATGGAAATAATATCTAGTGCTTATGGTTTTACACAATTAATTTTTTTATTCCCGTTCTAATTTATCATGATTAATGTTCCTGTATGTCCTATGCCTTACATACTTCCATGATTTATTTCACAACTCATGTTTTTGATGTGTAAACTTTATGTTCATGTTTTGAGGTTCAAATGTATATGGTTTGTTTTATTTTCTCCATGATTACCCTTACTGAGCATTTTAGCTCACCCTATATATGTTCTATTCTCCCCATGATATAAATAAAGGTTTAAGGTAAGAAAACAAAAGGGGATGATCTTTATGGGAGATGTTGATAATCTTTCACCATGGTTAGAAGATTATGTTCCGAGTTTCCAAAGACACTAAACTATTACAATACTTGTGTCTTTGTTTTTATTATGTAATAAGTTTTCCACAAAATTAATGTAATTTCCATATACATCAAGCTTTGGGTCTCAACACCCATCACCATCTGTTGTCGCCCAGCACCTTGATTTTTGAACCTTTTATGCGACACTGATCTCCAGACCACAAATACCAACGAATCTCCTGCCCCACTATACCTATTAGAATGGACCACAAAAGGGAAAGCTCCCATCATTTCCATGCTCTTCTTTCTCCGTGCTGGAACCTGGGATGCCAACAAACCCAACAAGATGTTGTGAACCCAAAAAAGAAGAAGGATACGCCGTGAAAACCATGAATTCCATTTTGATGTCACATATGAACTCGTAAGGGTCCGAGAGAGGATGAAAGCCCTTTTCCACCCTAACCAGAATAAAATGGGGGCACCATCAGAGACGCGGGAGAGACTGTCAATGGTGAGAGAGAAAAAACATGAAAATATAAATCTTTATAGGAGGTTGAACACCAATCTTTTTCAACTGATTTCTGGAGGACTTTTTAGTCAGCAAAACCGTAGGGCGGTCGATACACCACACCACACACAAGTCAATCCCCAAGCACATGTATCCCAGGAATTAGTAGAGAAGGAGAAGGTTGGTAGGGAGAATAACGGGGGTAGGAAACCCCAATCCGCCGATGAGAGCTCCCATGCACTGAAGCCCCTTATGGGCCCATCACCTAGTATTATCTTTTGAGTGATGTTACCTATTCTTATATTTGTCTACATGGATGCTTTTAGATTGTTCTCTTTAGCATTATTTCCATGTATTTGAAATAATATGTGATATATTCTTTTCCATTCTTTGATATATCTTCTTCGATATATGTACATGAAATTCTTGTAAACATTTTTACCTTATATTATTTTGTAATGTGGAAAATGGAAAAATTAAATGTATTTCCATGGTTTTGATATACAAAAATATAAATTTAATACCATTACATATTTTAATTAAAAATGATTATTTTTTATATTTTTGTATAGAGATGTGTTAAGGGGGGTTTCGTGGTAACCTATTATGCACGTTTGTTCAATAAAATGAAATTATATTTTTTTATTTTCAAATATTAACATTATAGTTGAGTGGTAAAAATGTATTACATAGGTTAACAGATAATCAATGTATTGATTCAAAATTAAAATTAATGAAAAAACCATCATCACACCATGATCCAATAATGTACCCCAAATAATGCACTCTCTGTCCACATATCAAGCCATGGGATACCAAGCCACACCTCAAGACCGATGGTCTTGACTGCATCGTTACTACCATATCGGTGAGAACCCACAAGTCATCCCACTTCCAATAAAAACACAAACATAGAACCACCATTGATCCTGCCAATACGTCAAAAACATACCACAATCTTAAAATAACCCTTCAACCTTCAACTAGTCCATTGATGAAAACATCATGTCACTACCATAGAACTCCATTGTTACCAACATATGGGCATCAAAACAGAACATTGCAAACCTCACCGATGAACACAGAATAAATTCCGTATAAACTAAAAACATCTTTAATGCCTTTAATGATTCTAAATATAAAATTTTTGAACAACAGAAACACTAAATCCAGGTTACACCTCTTAGAACGCTGATTTTCACTCAAACAACACAATCCCCAAACCTCTACAAGAACCATCACACTAGATTGACATGGCTTGGGGAGAATGAACATGAATACGAAGCAGAGTTTAAAGTTGATAATTCTTACTAGTGGGATCTAACCTTCTACTCATCCCCATCACAGGAATCATAAAATCATTTTCCTTATTGAAGAAACATTAATAATGGAAATGACCGAGCATTAGTCTTCATCAATGTGGGAACACCACATCGCCACCAGATAATTGATTCAACTGGAAAACTAGTCACCTTTAACAAGACACACCTCTAGGAAATGTAAAGATGCCTTATCCAAAACATCCCAAGTCATTCCAAATAGCCCGCACTCCAGACCAGATAGAGGCTGTAATGTAGTAACAGATGGTACGAGAAGAGGAAGAGGAATTTAAATCATCACTAGAATGACATGACCACAAGGAGAACCAAATATTGAGGCCACACCATTAATGAATGAAAATATAAAATAATAGGTGATGATAGAGAACATGGACCGAAAGGATGAGATTCCAAGAATATCATAAGACTTGGGCATGAAAAGAAGAGGATTGGGGGAGGAACTTCTAGAGAACCTAAACCTCTATAGACCAAATAGATACCAAGGGAAGCCTAGATTTATAGGAATGAAGGTGGATTCCACTCAGAGGCTGTATTCCTCTTAGCTCACACCCTACCCCCCCACCCCACCATAAACATTGTTTAGACCGAGTTGTTTATTATTATGAATGAAAATGAAATTCTTTATAGTGAGGCAGAGAGATTTCCTGACATCTTGGTTTGGGTACACGGTGGTGAAATGCGGGATGTTTTCCCACACTAACATATAGATTCTATTGAAGTATCATTTTTTATTTGCAATTGGAATTGTCTCTTATATATTATTTTTATACCTTTTTAGTTTCACCGCTTCTATTTTTCACTATATTTTATGAAATATATATTCATGTTTTCTTACACTATTTATTTGTATATATATGTGTGTTGGTTTGTTTCATGGTCTCTACATACGTTTGGTCGAAACTATTCACTCTAGTATTTGATGCTTGGGTTCTAGTCCTCAAACCATGGGGATGGGGAACACCCTTCATGTATGTGTAAATTAGATTCAAGTACTAGTATTAAGAGGGTCTCTACGTCAGGTATGTCATATTTTGGTATCAAAAGTCGTCTTTCTTCAAGGGTCATTTTATTCTGATGTTTTCTAAACTTGGTATATGATTATTTGGACTTGAGAGGTAGATTGTGGTGAGTTCCTATCCATCTCTTATCTTGATGATATTCAATCTACCTTGGATTGTTGGGATGTGTGTCTCTAGTTTTGAGTTCAATATCTTAATCTCGGGATTTTGTTTTGTTTTTATGGTTGGAACTGAGATTATTGTTATAACACCAATCCAAGTATACTAGCAACAGTGGTTACACTATTCAGTTGTCATAATGTAAAATGAATCATATCTTGAAGGAAAATTATTTTAATAGTGTTGGAAAACTAAATACAAACTTGAACCTTACATTACAAATGAAAATATAAAATACAACATAGTGAATCCACTGATAAAACTATAATTATTCTACCTTAACCCTGCATATCAATCCTAATAATAATCATGAAATCCTGGGGAAAAATAAAACATATCAACGGGGTGATATCAAATGCTCAGTAATGGTTAGTTGCATTAGAATATATCAGAAATAAATAAGCATAAAAAACATATATTTCAAAATAACTGAACAGACATGACATTTAATCAACACCATGATCATAATATGGCTCGAAAAAATGATAATCATTAAATTCAATATAAATGACACACATAATCATGAATCTTAACCATTGATATTCTAGATAATAGAATAATCACATGGAATATCACTATCTCAATTGAAAATGTTGCAATATATAATGTAAAACATATGAAACATATAGGTGAGGTTTCATGATAATAATCTAATATTTTCTAGGATTCATGCCAATAATCTAACACCACCAAGGCTTAGTTACAAGAACTAATAAATTGGTAAGGACTTCTCCCAAAACCAATCATGTTTTTCTCATTATACCTACCAATCCATCGATTGGTTATAGAAGGCCCCACTCATCACATACTAATTTCCATGAATTCATCATATGAAAAGGGTGAAACATAATAAATATAAACATATGTATTAAAAACAATCATATTAAATTTTAACACTTCCCCCAATTCAATAACTGTAAACCATACAGATTAATTTTCAAAATGGTATCAAAATACCACATAAACATTCAAACTAATAAAAAACCATTAAATAAAATATAGAATTTGGGATCCAAAGAGATAAATATCATTAAAGCATAAGATTCAACAAATAATGATTAAATAGATGGAAATATATTAAATGAGATCATTGAAAAAGTATTCGATAAAATTCACCTTTTAATTAGAAAATTTATAAATTTTTAAAAAATTGTTTAAATATAAATAAAATTATTTAAAATTATCCATATAAGAATGTAAATTAAACATCAATGAATTAGGGTATCATGATGGTGAGAATAGCTGATCACATGATATATGTTTAAAAATCCTTACTTAGAATATTTTTTCATAGAAAAATATTAAAGAGCCTTATTTAGAAAATGAAAAATTATACCTTTCAAACAATTTTTAAAATTTAAAACATGTAAAGAAATGATTTTAAACATTCATATGAGAATATATAAACATTTTTTTTAGAAAACATAGACATTGATGATAACGGGTGTTTAAATGAAATCATTAAAATATAATTTTAAAAAGTATCTTAAAATTATCTTATCATTATAGTTAATCTTAAAAAAAATTATATTATTTATATCATCATTAAATCCACATAAAGTAATTAGAAGTGAAAATATGATAACAAAAAATCATTTCACAATTAATATTTATATAAAATAATAAACTATAAGTGTTACAAAATTAATTGAAATTGAGTTATGAAATCCCTTACTTCACGCTTCTCTTTAGTTTTACGTATGATAACCTCTTGTATAAAGGTATAAGGAATGTTATTACTTAATTTAGAAACTATGATAATATTTATAATACATTATATGTTAATTTTATAACATATTACCACTCTTCATAAATAATATATCTTTATTTTCATTGTTGTGTGTGAGTTCCATTCATGTTTTTATTGTTTGTCCCCTTGTGTGTAATTATAGATTTCCTTTTCAAATAAAAATAAAACACCAGAAGTGGAATGAAATGTTATTAATGAATTAATGTAAGTTTAAATGGTCCCATATAAATTTTTTATTTCAATATCAATAATTATTCATTGGATAAAATGTTAATGATAAATGTTTAGTTTATATTGGTGGTTTTTTTGATTATTGCGAACTAGTTTCCTATTATTTAATATTACTTTTTATATAATAGTTCCAGAACATTTCAAAGGTTATATAATACCTATAAAAATATTATTTTTATATAATAATAATTTTATCACCATCCATTAATTCTATAGTGGAAAAAGAAAAATCATTATCCATAGAGATGGTTAACTATCATAATTTGGAATATGGTATCGTTTATTCGAATAGGATGAAATAAGAAAAAGGATGTATATAAGATATTTAATTAAAAATTAAATATATCATTATATCCATGATAAATGATTTTTTATTTTTTTATTTTTGAATAATTTGAGGAGAAGGTAAGATAACAAGGGAAATTAAGGGTTGTAGTTTTAGAATGTTGCCTACAATTGTCACCTCCTTTAATGACAGCTTAAGGAACATGGAATTTGTATTTTGGTCACACCAGTATATATTGGATGTGGTTTGAGTGGGATTTTTATGTTCTGTAAGAGATTTTATGATCTTAAATAATTAGGAGGATAAAGTGGGTGGTGAGAGTAATATTTTTACTTGAGTAGGTGTGGTTTTCTCTGAATAAACAATGATTATTTTATATATAAAGACAAACACATTTGTTTGGAATTAATCCAAATCTATTTGATTTGTAATTAATTTTTTAATGGATTATTATTGTTTATAAAAACATCATTCACCCATTTTATGTTTTATTTTTCAGTTATTTAGAGCTTTTACATTTTAACATTAACCATATACATTATTTCACCTATGTCGTGGTAAATCATATTCTTACCATGAGATATTTTTTATTCCTAAAAATGAAAATGAACATATTACCTATTTTATAACTACATATTCATAATAAAGAATCAATTTTACTTGAATCAATTTATAAAAGTGATAAAAATCAATTCCGAATATATTTTGCGTATAATACATAAAAACAATTTTTTACGGTTAAAATCATGTTTTCAAGAATTGATGACAATTTGTTTCTAAATGTTACACCTTATGAATTATTTAATTACATAAATAAATTTTGATCATTAATAAGGGTTAATATATTTAATAAAATGATCATAAAATAATTACATTATAAAAGTAATGGTATTTTTTAAAAACTGTATTTTCATTTTTTAACCCAAAATAAAATTTTTAGAAATTAAAAAATAATTAACCTAATAAAATTTTGATGTTATAAGTCCAAAAATTAAGTTTAATTATCAAAAAAATTGTAATAGAGTTAAAAATGATTCAAAATATTTTCTTATTAAAATGATTAAAAATCTCTTTTTGATGAAATAATTTATCTGAAGAATAAAATTACATTACCAAAAATAATGTGTTAGTTTACTAAGCATTATAAAATTATTATTTAATATGAAATTAAAAGTTATTACATAAAAAAATGAATAGTATTCACATATACAAATTTATGTTTTATTTTATAATGTTCATGAAAAAATAAAAATATTTTCGACATTATTTAAGTTATGTGTTCTTTGAAATGTTACCTATCAAAAATAGAGTTCTTTTAAAATCTTGGGGTGATTTATTTTACCCTAATTTACATTATCGTATACTCTCTAATTAATATAGTTGTTTTTAATATTATTTTTTGAATTTTAAAACACCCTTGTCGAAATACCACATCATAATTTTTTTTAATAAAACATACAATTTCAATGAGTGAAAGCAAAGTACCATGGTCGCCATATAACTAGGATTCTGTTTAAGAGAAAATCAGAAGGATGTAAATATATATATATATATATAAGAAATATAACCCTATAGTTATTATGAAAAGTGATAAAAACATGATCATAAAATAGTTATCCATCACAATGTTGTAATTCTGTAATCGATTAAAATATCAATTATTTTTCTATAAGAAAATTAAACTGATAAAATTTATGATTAAAAAATACTTTCTCATGGTTGATTAATTATTTTACAATATAGATAAATGTATTATAAAAATAAACCAACTTTATATCATTCCGTTTCATAAGAATAATATCATTCATTTTTTGTGCTACAATTTATCCACAATTTATTTCTTAAACAAATATATGGATATTGATTAATAACATTTTAAGGATAAATATGTTTTATTGAATAACAAGACACAAATATCATCATTTCAATCTCTAAATAATTAATAAAATAAAAATTTTTAGCACATGTTTTCCAATATGGTAAATCAAACATTAACCAAAAATAATAATATACATTTTCTATCGTAAACCATTCAACAAGTTTTCAATCTTTTGGTTCCTTTAAAATATTATGAAAATATTCAAAATTCAAAAAAAAAAACAATATTTATAATTCCACTAAAACAAATTATAATTAATCCCACCATAAATTATATCTTAATGACCCATGTAAATACATTTATCACATATTTTCTATCATCATGGTCCTAACTTGATTCCCTATAAAACCATACAAAAAATGAATCAATCCTTATTTATTAAATAAAACACAGATTTGGGGATATATTCCTTAATTCCAAACATATAATATACTATATAAAAGATAACATAATCCACCAAATCACTAACCAATTTCATGGTCTCCAATACTATCACATATTCATATCTTCTTATTATCTCAACATAGTGAACATGTTTTGGGTTATCCTTCCCTCAATCATGTGTTTTAAATTGAGTTTTACATTCTATTGAATCATCGTTATTGGTACCATTTGACACATGATTTCAGATCCTTTATGAAATATAACTATAGTATAATACTTATACATTTAAATAATATCATCAATAAAATACTTCTATAAAATATTGTTTTATCCAAATATCTTATTAATCTATTATATAGGACTCATCCTCTTCTTCTGTAATAGATCCTTCCTTTTATATTTAATTTATTATCTATTCATAATTAGTTATATATCCATTACTCCTAATACCTTCACAAGATTTCACTCTAGGACATGAATATTTATAAAGCGCATAAATTACACCTTTAAAACATTCAGCCATTGATGGTTCCTTTGGGATACCATTATTATCCTATATTTCATTAATAATACATTTCTACATTTCTTCCATTGAACATACTCAATATTTACCGTTCTTCACTACCAAAACATTTTCTTACTACTCTAAGACATTAAATTGAATACTTATTCTGAAATTCATGAAATATAGGAAACTAAATCATATTTACTCCATCATCTCCACCACCTATTCACTCGGTTAACTCTATACTTATCTTATTTGTTAGATATATGGGTTGATTAAGGTGTATGTTGTTAATAATAAATCATTATAATGGGTTAGGTATAAAAACAATACTCTTTAATCTAATAATTATCCCATTTTGTTTCCTGACAACAGATTATCTATAACATTCATCATTAAACTTGTTCATTATGGTTCTCTCTATTTAATAAAACCAATAAGGACTATGTGAGAAACACTAACATATTGGAGATTCTCCTAATCCTAAATAATAATTTATCTAATTTCTAAGTACTAAAACCTTTAAAATCTAAAAATCCTTAGGATTAACCTAGGTTATCCATAATCATTACAAAATTTATAGGATACTATTCTATACTTACACATATCCTGAATGTCATTAATTGGGTAATTAGTATATATATATATATATATTCCTAAATTTAGTTTCCCTATATTCTACTAATCCTCCTATAATACCGTTTATAAAGATACTGAAACTAGTATCCCAGAGTCGGGGGTCACTTTATTACATTGGAATTACATAAAAGGTATAACATCCCATAGGAAAAAAATTAGTAGTTTTGGAAAACTATATACATGCTTCAATCATATATAACAATTGAAAATATAAAATACAACATAATGAGTCCTTTTAGAAACCCATTAATCTCCTAGAATAACCCTACATATCATTCGTAATAAACATCTTCGAATCTTAGGGAGAAATAAAACCTATGAAATGGGCGAGATCCAATGCACAAAATGAGTTAATTATAGTGGAATATACCATGAATCAATAATACTAAATAGCATGGAAAGGTAAATAACTGAAAAAACATTCCATTTAATCAATAACATGAGAATATTATGGATGAAATAATTTATAATCCGTAATTCTCATATAAATAGAAACACGATAATGAAACATAACCACGGATATTATAAATAATCAAATAATCACCTTGAATATCAATAAATGTATTCCTAATAATGTAATTTATAATTTCAATCATCTATTCATGCTATCTAGGCATCCTTCCAAGAATTTAATAATTTCAAGTATTAATGCCAAGAAATCTTCATCATCAAAATTTTGTGCCAAGATTCAAACAAATGGTTAAGTCATTGTCCAAAACCCAATATATTTTGTCTCATGATATATACCAATCCATGTACGGGAAATAGGTTGCATTAACATCACTAAATAAGAAAAATTAATTCCTCATATAAAAGGGGGAAAACATAGAAAACATATGCACTATGATTGAAAACTAACATACAAAAATTTGAATACATTCACCCAATTAATAACAATAAAATATTCAGTGTATTATGGATATTTTTATCCAAATATGATATCCACAGTAAAACTAGTCACAAAACATTTAATATAATTTGATATATGGTTCCATAATAGATCAAACTCAAGGATTATTAATATTAAACAATGAATGTAGACATAGATGAAAATAATTTTAATGAGATCATTGAAAATTTATTCAGGAAAATACTACTGTTTACTTTTATTTTTAAATAGATTCACAACTATAAAAGTATGTATTTTCATTGAAAATAACTAAGTAAATATGTAATGTAATATTCAAATCATTAAAGCATCATGATGGTAGGAAAGTCATCTCACAATGTATAAGTTAAAAAGTAAATATGTAATGTAATATTCAAATCATTAAAGCATCATGATGGTAGGAAAGTCATCTCATAGTGTATATGTTAAAAAACCTTCCTTCTATATTTTATTTCAGAAAAGTATCAAAGAACCCTGTTCTGAAAAATAAAAAACAAACTCGTCATCCCATCTTGTAAAAATAAAAACATGAGTAAAATTGACTTTACAATATCATATTAAAATAGTAAAAACATTTTCAGGAAAAATTTAAAAAAACATGGATGTAAATGTGAAAGATAATTTTAATGGAAATAATAAAAGATAATTGAAAAAAACTAGCGTCTCTTAAATTTATCATATCATTGAAGTAATAATTAGTAAAATGATTACATTACAAGTATAATATGTAAATAACCATTAAAATTTGTCATTTCACAATAATATAATGAAATTTTTATTCAGAAAAAATATTACAATGACATGATAAAGTGTAATTTTAACCCTAAGAATTGAAATTGATTTATGTAATCCCTTACCACATGTTTCTCTGTATTTTTGTGTAATTTAACCACCTATATAAGGATTTTAAGAAATTTAAAAATTCATTATACAACTATAATCATTTTTATATAAATTTATGTTATTGTATTATAAAATATTACAACCCATTCATTGATAATATTTCCTATTTTCATTGTTTCGGGTGATTTTATTTGATGATTTCATGGTTCATATACTTTTGTATAATTATAGATGTTCTTTTATAAAGGATATAAAACTCTGTAAGTGGAAAAATTGGTATTCATTAGCTTCATGAATTTTAAATGTTTCTATGTATCATTTTTTCTATCATGAGGATGATTTATTTGATAAAATGTTAATGATAAACCTTTACATTTTTTGAGGTTTTTCTCATCATCATGAATTAGTTTTGTTTTATTTAATTTTATCTCTATATATTAGTTCCATAACATGAATTAGGTAATAATATACCTATTAAAATATAATTTATCTATAATGACACTTTTATGATAATCCATATAAGGACCTTGACTGTTATAAATAAAAGTCCCCTTTTTGAATAATTTAAGTGTCTTATTGTGTATTATGGTATAGAAAAAATACTCCCTCCTTTGGATCTATTATATACAATTGGATTTAAAATAGTATTAATAATAATTATCGTTGATGATATATCTTTTGAACAATGATCAAATTTTTATTATAAATATAGGGTTTTAACAAATCCAAGTTAAACCGACCAAGGACATGATGGACTCAACCAATAGAAGCATACCCTTTGCAGCACATTTAATGAAGATTCTGGGGGATATATTATCTCTGATATTATTCCTTGACCAATCCCATACTGATATCCAAAAACTGAATCATGATCGAAACTGTTTATGGGAGAAGTTCAAGGTCATCGAGATCACGGCCCAAACCATTTATGGAGACACAACCCCATGAAATTATTACTATTACGCACTTTACTCGTAGGGCATTTGATGGTGTATTAAAGTTATATGCATAGATAACATTGAAATTTGAGTATTTACATTATTTGTTTTAGAAAATAATGAATACATTTTCATCCCAATATTGTTACTTAAAAAATGATTTATATTTTGATGCCATAAAACAAAAAAAGTATTTTTAGTTAATATTAAAACTAAATTAAAAATTTTATGAATATATTTATTTTTTCATGTAATTATTACATTAATAAATTAATATATTTAAAATAATTGTCATATATAAATTATCATATAAATTTTATGACGCCAAATGTAATTATTGTATGGGTTAAAAAACTATTATATTAAAAATTAAACCATCATTTCACAATAAATGATGATTCCAATATTAAAAGTGGCCATAACCATATTAAAAAACTATTCAGGTAAAATTAAAATTATATTTGGAATCAGAATATTGAATCTATCTAATGGTGAATTTTTCATAATTTTATGAGAAAGTCAAATTTTCGACCAAAAATTATATACATTATAGATATATGTTGTATATTATGACATCATATTGACACAGAAGTGATGTAATAAATTCTATAAATGGTATAAATGAAAAATATATGATTTAACTATAAAATTATTTTATTTCAATCTAATTTAGTTAAATTTATAAATCCTTTATGAATCCTCAAAAACCATTAATATATTTTAGGGTTTTAAAATAATTTCATTAATAGTGTAACCCACATCCACATAAGACGTGGTATTGTTTTATTATTTTCATCCCATTATTTAATAAAATAACGAAATCCACTTCCATTTGGTAGAAACCAAGGGCAAAACACATGTTACTATTTTTGGTTTATGTAATTTGTTTATATAAGGTCAAAAAACTATGTTTGAGAAATAATGTAGAATTTTCTTCGCATTTCCTATATAAAACCAAACATCCTCCCATTCCACTTCACAAAAAATACTTGGATAATTTCATTAATATAATCTCCTATCTCTAGATCCCTCCCAAGGTTCCACCATGTTCTCAATAATCCCCTCTTAATCATTGGGATTCACACTCTCAAGGCAAGGGATCCTCACCTTCTCTTCTTTATTAAAATTTTATTATTATATTATGCCTTGTATTTAAAATTCCAAATTTTTGGGTATGACATTATAAGTCCCTAATACTAACCATTTTATTTAAAAATTATGATATACCCCTTTATCTCCAATCAACAAATTTTTTATGAATTTTTCTATGACTCTGTTATGCTGCCAATATTTAACCGCAATTTTCCATTCCAAAAAAATTTTATATTGAATACCATAAGCATTACATATCATGGGTGTTCACCTATATACACTTATAATTACCTGACCAGGGACTTATATATATATGTATTCCACACAACTTTATTGTTTAACAGAATATTATTATGAATGAATAAATATTGAATTGTCTATGTGGCACACTTATTCCTGAGAATGAAATGAAAGGTATAGGTGCACCCAGAATTATATAGTGCTATAATGAATTTGGTAATGTTTAGTCTCATGATATTTCATGTTGAAAAAGAGAGTGAACCAAATTCTTTTTTGGGACTTTTACCATCATTGGTATGTTAGTTATCCTTATCCTATGATTGTGATGCAGTGTTTTAAGTTGTGGCCATATATTATATGTTTTTTTATGATTATCATGCTATATAATATCTTAGTTAAATTTTTTTGATTTATAGTCCTTTTATTCCCCATTTCAATTCATATTTTCTAAAATTTATCATTCCCTTCATGTTATTCCAGGTTTCTTTCCTTACTGATATTTATAAATGACCAATTTTTTATGTATGTCCCCATGATATCCTATCCAGTTTTATATACAATGGAATATTATGAACATGTTAAGGTGATTTACAATAACAATGTTGTATTCCATATTTTATGTTGTTTTTTAATGTACCTAATTCTAAAATACATTATATTTAACGATATTCAGGGTTGTATTGTGTGTAATTTTATCTAATAAATCATAAATTAATTAGTAATAAATGGATAGGTTATTATAGTTGGTATTAAAGGAAATGATTCATTATTTTTTGGATTAAGATTATAATACTATAGAAAAATTCACAGGGATAATACTAAGTATATAAAAAATTCCCTAAATTTTTGTAAGTATAGAGTAAGTTTTTCATCATGAAAACAAATACCTATTTGAATATTACAAGTGGGTGTAGCTCTAGAACAGATGTAGATAGGGGTAAAACCAAAAAACACCATGTTGATATAGACTCAACCTAAAATTTGTTTCTATAAATGGGCCTTGTTGCATACCATGTTTAATACTCCAATGAGATATGCCTTGAAAAATTCATAATCTCATAAAACCATTATTAAGGGAAAAAATACACATATGATTTTATGATATAAAATATATTAGGGATAATATAAATTGATGCCTATAAATTCATATGTTATGAAATAAGTGAAATTTATATGTTTTCCCTTTAATCTGATTACATTATCATTTAAGTGTTTAGTAGTTTAAAAAATATACTCCTTATTTATATTTAGGATTAAGTAAATGAGTAGAACTAGAATTATATAGTGAATTTTATGGTTATCATTCATAGCCCTAATAATTACATTACATCATGAAATTTTATTAGAATTATTCAAACACCACCACAAAATATGGAAGTATAACTATTAATGAAAATAGAAAATGAGAAAATAATTTCTTCACAGGTATAGAAACCCTCCCCTATAATAATTTGAGGGCTGAATAGCCCACAAAACCTTATCATAATCGCATTGGTGGAATTTTATGTGATTCTTGGTATGGATCGAATTTCCATATATAAAATCCATATAAATTAACATGAGAAGAAAATGACTCTCTATATTTCCAATCAACCCACAATATTATGCAATTTTAAGGAGGGGATAAATCTTATATAGAATCAATATCAAAATAATAGATATTTTTCCCACCTAGAATGTGTTTCTAGCTTATATGATTGTGTATAATAAAAGAATAATACTCAAAGGCATCCTTATTTTGATGGAATATGCTAATGTGTTTACTGAAGAATTTCATGGTCTTCCTCCTGGCCGAGTGGTTTAATTTTCAATCGATCTTATAACTAGGTAATTTCCATTATCAAAGAATACATATAGAATGGCTTTTTTGGAAGTTGAGGAACATCTGAAACAATTATAGGATAATCTAGATAAAGGGTTAATAAGCCCTAGTGGGTCAACATGGGGTGAACTAGTCCTCTTATTCTAGAAAAAGGAAGGGTCAATACACCTTTTTATTGATTATCATGATCTCAATAAGATCATGATAAAGAAAAAGTATCATATTCCTTGTATTAATTTCTACATAGAATATCTACATAGATAAAAATTCTTCATCATGGAGGATATGTGGTTATGATATTACCATGATAGGGTGAATAAAGATGATATCCTCAAGAATACTTTTAGTAAAAAGTATAGGCACTATGAGTTCATTATAATGATATTAAGACTCACTAATGATCTAGACATGTTCATGGACCTACTGAACTGAGTATTTATGGATTACCTAAAAATATTTCTTATAGTTTTTATATATTATATTCTAAAATTCTCCAAAACCAAGGATTAACATGAGGATAATTTGAGAATTGTGCTAAAGACCAAACGATAGGAGAATATTTTTCCACATACACCAAATCTGATTTCTAGTAGAAGGAATTATTATTTGTAGGGAATATCATCAAAATAAAAGGGATATCATTGGACCCTTCAAAGGAATAAGCTCTTAAAGAATGGATAAGGCCATATTCTTTGAAAGATATCCATAGTTTCCATGGATTATGTAATCAATATCGTCAATTTTTGAGAACATTCTAATGATTTTAAAACCCTATAAAAAAGTCACAAGGGAGTCATGTTTTATTATAATGATGAATGTGAATAAATCTTCAATGATTTGAAATGGAGGCTTATCACCGCACCAGTCCTCACACTACAAACAATTGGATAACCTAACATGGTATTCAACGATGCTTCAAATATGTGGATGGGAAGTGTCATGATGAAAAATGGAAAATTGATAGTCTATAATTCAAGGTAGTGAAAATTTAAGGAAAATAACTACCCAATTCATGATTTGGAGTAAGATGTAGTGATTTTTACATTGAAAATATGACGAAATTACTTCTTTGGGGAGATTTGTGAGATAAATTTGGATCAAAAAGTCTTCAAGTATTTATTCACATTGAAAGTGATGAATATGTGCCAGAAATTATGGTTATAGATAATCCAGGACTATGAATATTGAATCCACTTCCATCCTAGAAAGGAAAATAAAGTGGTAAATACTATACTTATAATAGATTCATCAGTTATATAATTGATGATAATTGAGAGGGATATGATATTCTTAGAAATTAAGAGTATGTTCATGGGAATTATAATTGAAGAAACATATTAAATCATTTCACAAAGGATTTCTCAACTTTATGTTTTGGAAAGTGTAAAGGATTCGTAAAGAAATTATGTGGATATACAGAAAAAGGTGGAAGCTATCAGAAAATATTAATCCTCAGATTACAAAATTGACAATAAAGGATTATTAATATTTGGATCACTTCTATGTGTACCATCCATTCAGAAGATAATGGGAGAGATTCTTAATGATGCATAGAGATCAACCATGTCTATTAACCCCGGTACCACAGGGATGTATCTAGATCTCTAATAGAATTATTGGTCACACAATATGAAGAATGAGATCACTTAATATATATCATTGTGACTAGTATTTCAGAAAGTGAAAGATGAAAGGGAAAATTATATGGTGATGATGAAACCATTACCCATAATAACATTGAAATTGGAAAATATCACCATCCAATTTTGTCACAGAATTCCAAAATAAATCCTTAGGAAATAATGCTATATGGGTCATTGTGGGTCATCTTATAATGATAGATCACATTATCAAAATACCATAGGACTTCTCACTCAACCTACTTACAAAGATATACATCAACGACAAATTGAGGCTACATGGAGTACCATAATCGATTATATGTGATCGATATGTGAGATTTACCTCTATGTTCTGTAAAAGTCCCCACCATGGTCTAAAAATTGAGAAAATCCTCTATACTATCTTTTATCCTATAACTGATATTCATTCTGAGAGGAAAATATAAAAATTGGATGACATTTTGAGAGCATGTACTATGGACTTCAAAGGGGGGGTGTGACTAACATCTACCAGTGGTGGAGTTCTAAAATAATAACAGTTCCCACTCTAGCAACCAAATAGATCCCTATGAATCCCATTATGGTAAGAACAGTATAACACCTACATGTTGGGATGGTTATGGGGGATGATAACAATTAGCTACTAAACGGCTTGAAGAATGGGTGGAAAAGGATATGACCATTTGGTAGCACATCAAGGATACTCAGTGTTGATAGAATATCTATGCTAACAATCATTAATAAAACATATATTTATCTATTTGGTGTCATTTAATTCCTTTTTTATATCTTCATGGAAGATATTAATTAGGTTTGTGAAAAATGGAATGTTTTTAAAAGATACATCAAACCCTGTGAGATTCTTGATTGCATCCGATAAGTGGCTAACAAACTAACACTCCCACCAAACCTATCCCAAGTACATTATCTATTCGATGTATCCCTATTGAGAAAGTACATACCAGGCCACTCACATGTATGCAATCAAGAAATGGTACCATTAGAGAATGATATCTCATGTGAGGAGCATTCAGTGAAGATCTTATATTATGGGCATAAAGTTTTATGAAATAAGATAATATACCTAGCCAAAGTGTTGTGGAGAAAGACCAAGATTGAAAAAGTGATGATGAAACTGGAGGAGGTGGTTAAATAGAGTTATCCTCTTCTTCTTTATTGTGGGAAATGAAAATATCTAGGGAGAAATTTTTTAATGGGGGAATATTTTAACAACCCAAACTATTATAAATAAAATTCCACATTCTGATTTATTTAAATTTCTTTTTATGTATTATTGTTATAGAAAATTCATCCATGACATTAGTTTAATTATATCCTTTAAAATTTAAAACAAAATTAAGAATAATTATCATTGATAATATTACATTTGTACAATGATCATATGATTTTTATAAATATACTTTTTCAACAAATCCAATTGAAATAGACAAACAATGTGATTGAATCAGCCAATAAGACCGTACACTATGAAGACCATTTATCAGATCCGCTAAGAGAGATAAAATATATGGCCTTTACCATTGACCAATACCAATCTTAGATCCCATAACATAATCATCAGAGAAACCATTTATGAGGGAAGTTCAAGATCATACAGATTAGGGCCCAAACTATGCATACCAACCACCCCATGTAAGTATCAATGTTTCACACCTTACTCTAAGGTAAGATTCTCATATATTAATTTTATATGAATCAAGACCCTAGATAAATGTGTATGTATGTTATTTTTTATTGAATCATGAAAATATTTTCCTCTTACTATTGTTACATTATAAATTATTTTTTAAAATAATAAAAATAATAATATTATTGGTTAATATTCAAATTCAATTATGGAATTTATGAATAAAGTAAATTCTTTGGAAGAAATATTATTTTAATAAAATATTATTATGAAATAATTTTTTCAAATGTAAATTATCATTTAATTTTTTTGAGTTCAAATGTAATTTTTAAAGGGGTTCAAAATATTTTGTTGTAAAAATACACATCATTTCTTTACAAAAGTCAATTTATATTTTAAGTATAAAAAAATATTTAGAAAATTATTTACATAAAATGAATCTTTTCTTCTAGAATTTCAAAAATATGTAATGGTGAATATTTCATAATTTTACAAGACAGTATAATTTTCAGGTAAAAATTAAATACACTATAAATGTATGGTGTGTATTATGACATCATAATAACCAAAAAGTGATTTAATAAATAATATAAACGTTATTCAATGAAAAATATATGTTTTCCCATTAAAATAATGTGATTTTATGTTTAGTTGATTAATTTTATAATTCCATTGTAAATCCATGAAAAGCATTAATTTATTTTATGAATTTAAAATCATTTCTTTAAGACTTTGACTCACTTCCACATAAGAAAGGTTATTATTTTATTCAGTTATTCTATATACCTTATAAATTAAATTTCAATAACTCCCATTTTGTAGAAACCATGTTTAAAATTTAATACAAGTTTAGTGGTTTTTTTATATAGTGTAGAGTCCAAAAGATATGTTTTAGAATTAATAAAATCTTCTATCTTTTCTATATAAACCAACACAATATCTCATTTATCATCACTCCAAATAAACTTATAACACACATACTCTACCATCATTGCTACAAAGTCTCCCAATGGATCCTTAATGCTCTCAAAAATCTCCTCAATATCATTTGGTGTCACACCCTCATGATAATGGATCCCCACCTTCTCATGTTTATTCAAGTTTCTTTATTAATTTATACCCTATATTTCCAATTACTAAAGTTTTTATTTTAATTTACATTCCCCTATTAAGGGAAATATTATATCCATATAATTGGATAACCTTTTTCAAACATAATCCCATTTTAATGAATATTTATGTGACTCCATTATGCTATTTAAATTTCACAAAGATTTTCTTTGACAAAATAATTGTCTCGTGAATAACGTACCTATTTTTTATCAATGGTGTTCACCTTTATACACATATAATTATTTGACGAGGCTATTAAATTATTTTATTCCAAACTAATTTATTTTGGAATAAATTATTTTTATGAATGAATCCATTTTGTGTTATATATGTGCCACACATAGGCATGGTAATGAGATGAAAGTGATGGGAGTGCCAAAAATTATATAGTGCTTCAGTGAATTGGGTAATGTTTAGTCTCATGAGACATCATTTTGGTATAAGTATTGAACCTAGTTCATTTTTGGGAATTATTCTATTATGATGACTTGTATTTTAGTCTTAACCTATGGTTATGATTACATTTTTTATGTTTTTTGACCATTTCCTATGTTTCATTTTGGATTATCATGTAATATAATGCCTTATTGTTCATGTTTTTTGTTCCAACTCCATTTATAACCCATTAATATTCCTATGGTATAACATGTATTCTTCCATTCATATTATTCCATGATTTTTCCATTATTGGGATTTATAGATAACATCTATTTTATTTACATCCCCAGGTTATTCAATTACTAGGTTTTATGTTGTTATGGAATTTACCTAATTCCAAAATAGAATAGAAATATAAATCATTTAGGTTGTATAATGTGTAATTATATATAATAAATCATGAATTAATGTGTAATAAGTAAAAGGGTTGTTATAATCCGTGATTGAGGTAATGTAAAATAAAAATTCATTATCCACAAAGACAATTAACCATTAAATTTCAAAAATGGTATCATTTTATTGATTAATTGCAGATAAAAAAAATATGTTTATATAATATATTACATACGAAATATAAAAATCTAGTTTATATATTATAAAATTGTTATTAGTATTTTATGGATTAATGTGGTGAGGATATGGTTGGAGAAAAAAATTAATTAACATAGGATGTTTTAGAAAGTTACCTTTTGAATATATCCTCCTTGATAGGCCCCTTGGTGAACTTTTAATTTGTGATTTGGTAATAGCAGTAGAACATGGACATTAAGAGAGTGGGGAGTATAGTTTTTTCATATATTATAATATCTTCATGGATTTTTAGGAAAAATTGGGTGGTGAGGGGTGGTATTTATACTTGAGAAGTGGTGATTTTATGTTACTAAAGAATGATTTTTTACATTTAAATCCAGCCACATTTTAGTGGATATAATTAAATTAAATTTTGTATTAATTAATGTATTAATGGATTTTTAAGTTCTACAAACACAAAAAACACCCATTTAATATTTTATTTTGTGGGTATTTTACGTTTTTAGATTTTAAAATTAAACTACTACATTATTTTACCTATACTGTCATAAATAGTATTTCACGACAATATCTTATTTATGACTAAAAATGAAAATGACCAAAAAAAATAATTTATACAACTTGATTATATGATTCTAATCCATTTTATTTGATTAAATTTATAATAGTGAAAAAATAAATTCTAAATATGTTACACATATAATTCATGAAAAAAGTTTTTTAGGACAAAATAAATGTTTCAAAATTGAAAAACATGTTTTTATACACGTAAAAATTTTTTATGTAATTCCATAAATAAATTTTAATCAAAAAAATAGTTTAATACATATTAAATCATTATAATATAGAAAATTTACTATAGTATTTATGGTATTTCATAAAAACATTATTTTCACTTCTTTACCCAAAAATCATCTTTTTTTGAAATATCCCAAAACATTTCCCAAATATATTTTCGATTTTATTAGTCAAAAAATATTGTTTATTCTTGAAAATAAATATTTTCACTTTTAAAAAATTAATTATATTTATTTTCTCCTTACAACTAAAAAAATAATTTTTTGAAGAAATCATTTACCTGAAGCATAAAATCAAACTACAAAATATTTTGTGTTCATTTACTAAGAATAATTAAATTTGTATTGAATATGAAAATAATATTAATTTTATAATATATTTAATTTTATTCACACCAACGAATATAATGGATAGTTTATAATGGCCATGTTACAATTATAATATTGTTTGAGTTCATTTATGCTTTGTGTTCTATGAAATGTAAGCTATCAATCATTGTGATAATTTAAATTCTTAGGGATTTATGATTATTCTATCATATCCTCATTTAATCTGTTTCAATGTGAATTAGTATACCTCTAAGATGGGTTCTATGTGTTCTTGAGGAAGGTATAGAGGATGTTTCTCAATAGAATACTCTAATAGATGACAATTTTAATGAATCAATATTGTCAAATGTTCATTAAATAAAAATGGCACTACAAGTATAAAATGTAGTGGTGGAGGTACATCTAGGATTTGGAGGAGAAAGTGATTGGAAAGGGAGTTATTATCCAATAATTAACCATCCTCTAAGGGTACGAATGAACCTTAAGGGGTGGAGTAATGCCTTGAAAATATCGATCAGAACATCAAATTCATGGATATACCTTGGAGTATCATGGTTAACTGAGGAGTTAATACTTATGGATCCTGATAAAAAAAATAATGGGATTCTATTGAAAAAAATGATTAAAGTACAAAATCGTGGAATTGAAGGGTTTTAATACACACTTCATCCAGCTGATTTGTCTAAATTCACTGATGATGCCCTACTATCGGGTGTTCCTCTCTTTGTAGCAAGGAGAGGGTTCATTTTTAGCATAAAACAATTTGTTTGTTGATCCTGTTCATTTTTCACCAAATCTAGTAATGAGTAACAATATGAATTCTTATAATTATCTATAGGGTTTGTAGTCGAATACCAAATCATTCGTATTTTGATGAATCTTCAACATATGAGGAGATAGTGGATAAAGATGTCATAAAAGAGAGGATTATGGAAGACAATGTTGCATATTTTTTCCATTATCTTTCTCATTGTGTTAGTTATTGTTACACACTAGGGAAAAAGATAAATTGACCAGATCATCATATGAGTGGTGGAGGTGGTTAAATGTTGAAGTATTCCTCTTTCACATTATTTATGGACAGTAGTTTTCCCCTTACATGATATCAGTGTATAATTGACATACACACCCATTATTATTTCGTTTAACCTAAAAATATATGAATCAATTGTTGATGTTATGGGAATCTGTTGCATTTCTATCAGGTTATAACTACCCCTCATTATGTCCAGGAATCCCCAACTCCAAGGGATACCATAGTGCAATTATATGAATCAAAGAATATAGGGCTCCATCCATAGGCCTGAGAAGTGAATCACCTACATGCAGTATTTGAGTTTTTTGGGGAGGTGAATGGGGGTCTAGTAACATTGATAGGTACACTATTTATTTTACATTATATAATTAATTCATTATTTGATTCTATTTCTTACCATTCATTTATATCTAGTATTTTTTTATGTTATTAAATTAAGAATGGATTTTATTCCCCTTGTTATTGAGTTAGAAAAAACTCTTGGGAGTATGAAAGGATAGGCGTTTTAATGTCCTTGTATGTGATCGGTAACTGATATAGATTTATTCAATGATTTTATTTTTCTTGATCATGAATTTTTTACTTCTTCGTTTGAATTGATTGGATAATTTATCACCATGATGTGGATGATTATAGTCATATACCTATTTTATTTTTTCTCAATAGAAGAATAGGGTTGTTTCTGGGAGAATGGGATTTTATGTCTAGTCATGTATATTCATTTGTCCCATAGCTAAGGGTTTTGTTTTTTCTAGTCATAGTTAATCCCTAAGATATATCCCCTATTTTTAATTTCCCAAAATTTGGTTGGGATTTTGTTAATGATTTGCAATATAATATCATTGAACATCCTCTAGATAGAGAATTGGAGTTTATGATTGACCTAGACCTAGGTACAAAGAGGCTTAATTACATTTTATAGTATGGAACACATAGATCTAGAAGACTAAATTTTTTTTTCGATTACCTGATGGTGAAATATTTTACCCCGATTATTTTTCCTTGGGAAGCCCTAGTTCTATTTTCCAATAAGGAAGATGAATCACATCGATTGTGTGTGAACTATTAGAAGTTGAACTGTGTAAAATTTAAGAACAAGTATCATTTCCCACAAGTGGATGATTTATTAGATCATTTAAAGGAGGAAATATGTTTTCATAGAAGAATATTTGGTTGGTATTTCATTATATCATAGATCATAAGTCAGATATACTAAAGATGGCTTCGAGGAGAAGGTATGGGAATTAAAAATATCTCATGAATTCATTCGGTATGGCTAATGCATCTTCAATTTTTTTTAATGAATCAGATATTCAATCATTATCCTAAATTTTTTTGTCACAGTTCATGGATGTTTATTTGGTTTCTTCATAATATATGCATGAGCACTAGAACCATTTGAGTTTGGATCTAGAAAACTCAGTAGTGACTAGGTGTATATAAATATTTTTAAATACATTTTTTAGGATCAAGGATATGAATTTATTGAGGAAGATTATTTATAATTAGGGTTTATCAGTTCTTCCTAAGAAGATAGATCTTGTTTTGGTGTGGGAAGAACAATGAATATCGATATTATTCAGAGCATCCTTGGACTTTCTAGACAGTGTCAATTATTTTTCATGGATTTTTCAATGTTTTTTTATCTTTTGACAACTCTTACTAGGAATGTTAATAAAATTTATATGGGATGAAATTTTTTAGTCTTCATTTGATATGATAAAATGCCTCTTAACATCAACTCCAATGTTGATATTACTTAATCTCGTTAATGGTAATGTTGTTTCATGTGATGATTCTTAGTAATTTTTGTGTTTTTTTATCCTGAAGCATTATAATTTTGTAGCTTAAGACACTCACAATCTTCAACCACAAAACAATAATAACCCCACGATTGATTTATAGATTTTCATAGTTAGGAATGAGCTTAAGTGTTGAAAGAACAATCATTTGGGGGAGAGGTTAATAGTGTTTTCTAACTATTATAGTATGATCTATATGTTTTCCTATAAATACATGAATATTGGAAAGTTGATGTAGGGGGAATGTCATTATACATTTGACATTGAAATCACCTACCCATTGAGAAAGGGGAATTTCCTTTTAGGATATCTTAGTAGAAAAGTACAATTATAGTTAGTTTTCGAATCAATAGAAGTCAGGAGCCTTATGGGTGACATCTCTCAGTTTCATCTAGATTCTCATATTGGTATTTTAGGTATTTTTCTAACAAGTGTTCAATTATCATTTTCTCTCCTTGAGTCTATCATGTTTTGTTATTAGTAAGATGAAAATTACGAAGTAATTCATGAAAACCTGTATAACGGGGATAATATTTAGGGTCGGTGTATCTCTTAGATGTTATTATCCATTTTAGATATTAAATTTTCAACCCAACATCTTTGATGTTCTAATTTTATTAATTTTGACATTTTTTCATGTGGTGTTCATCTAAAAACAACTAATATGTATTATAACATTAAAAAATGAATATGGTGTCTAGGTATGAAGTGTGACATTCCTGATTATGTTTGATGATCTTAAACAAACCAATAGATAATGGAATAGAATCTTAACACATCAATTATTGTTAATCCCCTTCTACTACAACAATGTAAACAGGTTGAGGTGTCCATGTATGTTATGTTTGATTAACATGGACTCACCAAGGAAGGAATGATATCAAGGTGGTGGTTGATTGGTTGAAAAAGTAATATAACGTTTATTTTGATTAGGTACACCACTATAGTTGAAAGGATAGGAAATTTAATATGTATTAGATTGTGTGGTCACCTGGGTTTCCTTCATCCATTGTATCTGAATGGGATCCTAGGTTTAATTTGATGTTCTGGAGGAGTATCCAAATGGAAATGGGGACTCTTGTCAGTTTGAGTAGATATTGTTGTCCACAAATTGATGGTCATTTGGATCTTTCTATTCAGATACTAGAGGATATGGTCCATGAATATGTGTTGGATTTAGTTTCACCTCAGAAAAGCTATATGGGACTGGTTTATTTTTCTCATAACTATCATAATTAATTGTCGATAAGAATGGTTACTATTGAATATTTTTTATGGTCTCCCTTTCAAGTCACTTCTTTGTTTGGAAGATGTGGGGAAGTCTACTTCTATGGTAATGAGTTAGGTTCAGGAGACATCTATGAATATTCTGGATACACATCACCAATCTTGTTTTAGATCAAATGTGATCGAAATCTTTTTCGGATTAGCTCCTTCATCCTTCAGTGGAACTTATCATAATCTTGATTTCTATATATGACTGGGTTTTATTGAAATCATCTCATATTTTGGGTAATTGTAGGCTTAAAAAATAGTTATCATTCTATCTTTGATGTGTAGGACTATTTTATATCATTGGTCATATTGGGTAGGTTTTTTATAAGTTTTCATTTTTTGTTTAATTTATTAGAATTAATTATGTTTTCTATATATAATTCTAGGGAACAATAAACCCAATCCATCTCACAGTTTTATTTTGGAAGAGATCGAGATAGTGAAAAAAATTTCTACTATAGAGAATCCAATTAAAATATTTGACTCTTGTGTGAATTTATCGGGGGAAAATAAATTCTATTTGACTGTGTGTTGTGGAATAACATATCAAATTCTCACAATACATGGAAGTATGTGTTGGTAAAGGATTAGTGGCCTCATCTAATTACCAGATATTAAATTTTCGACCTGACATCTCGAGGCTGGGATGTAATATGGCGGGGATCCTGAAATATCTATTTGTCAACTTTTAGGTATTTACCTTCTCTTAATTTTTTTTACCCATTGTTTTTTTTTGACATAGGAATCTCAAGGATGGAGATAAATTCATGGGTAAAATTACCATAGTTTAGAGATGTAAGTATATTTAAATTAATAGTGTCTATGTATAAACATGTAATACCTTAATAGGGTTATCCATGTGTTTTTTTGAACACACAAGGATTATTGGAGTTTTTAACTAGAAACTGGACTTTTCAATGTTTGCATAAGAAATAAACACCAGGTAATGGGATTACACATTATTTAATGTCTTTTGGAAAGATGTTGTGAAAATTGTAGATATTATGAATGATTACATTTCAAAAATGTTTTTAGAAGCTGTGTAATGTTAATATATTGGTTTAAAAACAATGATGGGTTTTTTGGTTTTTATGGTCCCCAAGGATAACATGATATCTAAGAATATTAAACTCTATTTAATTGTAATTAAGATTTATTTTTAGAGTGTTGTAGGAGTTATTTTTTATTTATTTTAGTAAATCTTTTTTCCTTATCAACCCAAAATGCATCACTAGTTATTTTTTACCTCCTCTCTATCATGATAGATTTGTTCATCGTTTGATCATCTGGTGTGTGCATAGTGTATCTCCAGGTGAGTAATATATTCAACTTCTTAATTACCTCATATTATAGTATCTTTGTTGCACTATGAATTTAAATATGTTTATATGTGAAGATTATTATCTTTATTTTATTCAAAATCATTCATGTAATCTTCTTCTAAGGGATGAACCATTAATGGTTGTGGTGTAGAAGTTATGCGTTCATTGAGGTATGTTGTGAATTTTCATCTCTATCAACCATTTTTATTGTCAAATCTAGCATGTGTGTATTGATTCTAGGGAATCCATTTTCATTTTTTATTTTTATTATTGGGGTATCCCATTTCAATCATTGGTGACCCTAAATTGAGTTATGTTGTTCCATATTTATCCTATGTTGGATAAATTTTATTTCTCTGGTATTGATAAATTATTTTAGAAGTGAAATGGCATTATTATAATATTTTATTTGTGTTTGTGGAATTTGTTTTTGGATAAATAATTATTTTTACCTGGTTTTAGTGAATAAAAAAATATTCAAATCATTTTGAAATTTTTTTCAAACAATTATTTTGATGAACTATTTTTATGAATAGGTTTGGAAAATAAATTACACAGTAATATTTGCGCACATTGGTTGAAGGATTAGATATAATCCTCATCCATTAATACAATCGGGGGGGGGGGGGGGGGGGTTAATCATCAGTTTTCCTCAACTCCCAAGGCCTACCGCTATTGAAAAATGATAGACACTATTTTGAGTTTCAATTTCTTGGGTGGTCATCTACTACATAGATTTGATGAATATATTTAAGAGCTTGATGCATGTTTTTTTCCATATTGGGGTATATATGTTTTATCCATCATAATCTAGTGTGATCATTGGTTTTATGTTTCATATTCATTAATTAATCTACTCGGATTCATTAGGATTATAAAATTTAGTTATAATCTACTGGAGATGATATGATATAGGATATATAATTTTCATTGATTTGGTATATCATTCATGAAATATGCATATGATTTTCATTAAAACAACATCAGTTGACTTTATTTGGAAATCAGGTGAAAGGGAAAATTAATTTTTTGCATAATTTTTATACGAAATTTTTTAAACTATATGTCATTCCATGATTTCATTAAATATAATCCTTGTTAATATTTTTATATATAGTTGTTTTGGAGAACATGGGAGCAAATCTACTATGTATGTTAGCTCACACCCTACACAACCCTTCAGTGGTGTGTTATCCTTGTGATGTATTTCAATTTAGGGAAATCTAAGGTGTTGTAGTGAGGTGGTGAGGTTCTATTTCTCCTAGGAATGGGTAGCCAGTGATGAGATAGAAGGAGTCTTCCCACATTATCACAAGGAGACAAATGGAGTAGCTATTTTAGTTTTGTTTTTCTTTGCAGTTGTACTTGTCTCTTGGATATTGTGTTTATACTATTGTAGATGTATTTCTATAATTTTTCTCAATAACTTGTAACATATTTATTCATGATTTCTTCTGCAGTTTTTTTATATGTATATATGTCATGTTTTCTAATTAAGGTAGGGATAAATCATTCCCTCTATTTGTTGATTGATTCCATGGTGCTAGTTGTTATCGCATAGTGATTGGGAACACCCTTTGTGAATATGGAAATTTGGGTTAGGTACCAATGTTAAGAGGGTATACGGGTCAGGTTTATCACATATCCACTTTTAAGACTCTTCTTAAGACTTATTATATTAGTCATTTTGTTTGAATATGTACCTTGGTCTGTGGGAAAAACATTTAGAGGAGGATGTATTTAGGTCTTGGTCAATATAGGTGCTCAAGGTGTTTTGTTATTTGAGGTGGATAAGGAGTACTTTTATATATTAGAGGAGTGGAATTTTAGTAATAATATTTTCTTCATATAAAATTATGAAGTCAGCCTCATGGATAGTGGATCAAATATAGAAATAAAATTACAATTGATACGGTTGGGGTCCTCAAATCCTCTATACGACCATTTAATGATAATTTTTTAACATATTTTGTGACCTTATACGTTAATTTTACTATTTTATGACATTTAACCCCTACCGAGTTGTCTAACTTTTGGTAATGGATTTTAATTGAATAAAAATGAAATAAAAATTAATAAAAAAATTAAACAAGATAATTTCATATATTAAAACCATTTTACAAGAATCAATTTCGGTAGGTGATGAAAATTAATTTTCATAAAAAGTATACTTAATGCAACAAAAAAAGTTTTTAGAAATAATGATTTTTATACATAAAAATGAATCAACAATAAAATAAGGTATTGTATTAATTTTTATGAAATTTATTAGTTTATTATTAATAATGTAACTTATATTACTTTTAATGTATATCAAAATCTAAATGGTTCATTTTGCATACATAAGTAAGGTAGAAGGATAAAAATCTTTTTTTATCTGAATAAAATATATCCTATGCTCCAAAATGTCAAGAAAAGGATTATAAATTAAATTAAAAAATTTAAATAAATTATTTTAATCATTAATAAATTTTTCAAGAAAATTGTTTTGTATATTTTTAATTCATGAATATATCATGGTGATATCATAAATGTAATGGTTTTCTATGAAAACCTTATTTTCCACTATTCTTCTAAAAAATACTACTTTTAATATAGATATAAAAAATTTACCCTAAGCTATATATTCAATAATTAATTTCATTTTATCAAATTTAAATTATAACATCTATAAATAAAATTTTTAAATAAAACCATATAACAAATGGAAAACAATTTCGTTAGAACAAACTTCTTCATTCAACTGAAAAAACATATTATTTTTCCAAAATATAAACATATATCTAAATATTTAATAAAAAAATATTAATATAATTCCCTCAATTTAATATTAATAAATTATAAAATATATATAGTATAAATAACTACCTTGGTCGTTGTAGTGGACATCCAGGTTTAATAATTATGGTGGTGCCCTATTTTGTTATGTTTTTTAGCACTAGTATTGGTTTTTAATGAGAATTTTATTTTTTATTATATTATAATATTTTATACTATTATGATGAAATAATATTATATTAATAATGAAATATCTATTATAATGGAGTGTTAATTTACTCTAATATACTATCTGTTCTTACATTCTCCCCAGAGAAAATTTCATCCTTAACATTATTATATACATAAATCCAAAATAAATTTTTTTATGTCTTTATCTTTACCAAATTACATTACCATGTCTCTTTATCTAACTAGTGATTAATCCAAATTTCATTAACCAATCAAGATCTTTAATTCCAATACACTTTCTGTCTAGTATTAAAATGCTAGGTAGGATCTTTAATATATGAAAAATATGGTTCCAACTCTCTTTCATTAATGGAGACTAGATTTGTTTGGTTTGAAATTTACATCCTTAATAGAGAGTCATGGAATACACATTCAAATTTATAGAGTTCGGGTACAACTCTAAATGGTATTCCCCAAGTCTAAAAATCTTCAATATCTCAAACAGACCAATGTAACATAGCCTTATTTTACCCTTCCAAACAATACTTTTAACTCCTATCTATAAATATTTAATCATGAAGTATTCATCCCATACATGGAATTCAAATTAATTCCTATAATTATATATATAAATCTTCATCCAACATTGAGCTGTCTTGATATGATTCTTAATTGCTCAAAATTTCTAATTTTTCAACTCAACGTGTTCTTGAATTTCCAGTTTCCATTCTCTAAAATGCATACTAAGAGAATGGAATATGAAAATTTTATCTATACTGGGCTTTATATGGTTATATGTAAAGACCTGGATTTTCAATGTTATTTCTTTTAATAATATGAAATTATTACGAGTCTGAAAAAATTGAGGGCACATGATTTTGAGGTTCGGTGTTCCCGGAATGAATTTATGAACATTGTTTATGGTACATACAGTAAACGAGTGAGTGTCAATTTTAAGCTTTTGAACTGGTGCACGAATTAAGAATATGAGGGTGACGTTGAATCCGCAGTGCCTGGATTAACTTAAGGGAGGGTTCACTTTGACCGCAGTAGGTCTGGAGAAAAATGTATATTTTGGGACATTAAAAAAAATTAAAATAATATAGTTAATTTTTATTTTATCTTTTATATTTTCATTCAATGGACAATCAGAAACATGGGACCATCAATGTTTCAAGACAATAAATGGCTTAACCTTTCCATCCTATGTAACTACACCGTTGGGGAATTAGGAAGGCTCCTAATTATGGATCCCCCCTTATTTCTGAATGTCATTACATACCATCCCCCTTTCCTATTTATTTGGATCTTGGGGAGAAGTGTCGACACTGTTTCACCAAGAAAATAAGTGCTGAAAAAGAATCAAGATGCCAAACCCTTAGAGAATGGAGCTGGTTCCGAAGAGCGGCGATGAGCGACACCAAAACCCCGAACCGAAAATCGAATATTGAGCAACGTCATTAGAGGCTAGTGGGAGGGGACAACGAACACTGACTCAATTCCTCAATCACGGTCGTTCTCCATCATTCCTGAGGTAGGGGTATGTTTTGTCATTTAATTCAAGTGATTTTTTTGAACCCTTTAATCCTCCCTCAAGATTTCAAGCTAATACGGCAGGTGTGGGCCTAACGAACCCAGTCTGAACCCTTCTCTACCTTGCTACAATTGCGCCTCAATGGAAGACCTTCAGTGTGGTGGCACCAACATGCTACGATAGAGGGGTCCACTCTTCATGGACCACATGAGGAGGCCGTGACACTAATCCACAATGTTCAGCAGAGCAGCTGGCACCGGCCAACCATGTAGGAGGTGTGGCATGCCGTTGCATGCCTCTGGTGAGCTAGGGACTATGGATCATCAGACGTAACAATTGGTTGAGGTGGCGGGCACATCGGTCAGCTTTGGAAGGGAAAGATGGCATGACTAGTGCGCCATCGGTGAGTAGGAGGTTGTGGCTGAAGCCGCAGTGGAGAGGGAACTCGCGCCTCTGGTGGGTTCCGTGATGAGCAGGCGGAACCCACGTGGAGCCACCTTTTCATGAGACGAACGGCCTCCGGGACGTACAGAATATTGGGGGACTCATCCCCCCCTGCAATCTTGGGTGGAAAACGGATCGCACCACCTCCGGGCCGCGTCTCACACGACCGGGCCGCCTACCCAGCGGGCCATACCCCCATGCAGGTCGGGCCACCCCTTGCAAGCTACTCCCTCGTGGGATGGTCCTCCACATGTGGTTTAGGCCACCCCCTTGCGTGTCGGGCCACCCCATTGTGGTTAGGGATGGAACACGGCCCAACGAGACAATCCCGCCATGGTCCAGCCCATCCGGGTCGGCCCAGACCCGACCCCGACCCAACCAGACCCAGAAACACTTATAGTGCCATATCGTGAGAACCGAACATTCATTTGACGAACTGTCTTCTGAACTATTATCCTTAGATTGAGAAAGGTCTTTTGATGTACTCCAATTGAGTTTTGGATATAGCTGGAGTGTGGCTGAGTTAGATCAAACCCAAATCTAACCAGACCCTCGGAACTAAAATGCTTATAACTCATAGACTGTTCATCCGATTGATGCACCGTCTATCTCATTGGAACCCTTAAGACATGGTGGTACATTGGATTAATCCTTTGTGGGACTTAGGGGAGTTCAAGGATTGACCAATATCTCAAGGGTCAGATTCATCAAAACTTGTGGGTATCGGGTGTGATGAATCCTATGGAAAGTTGTAATTTGATGAAAGAACATTGATCCTGTGTGGGTAAGAATCTATTGATCCTCTGTGGGTCAGCTTCTATCATATCTTGTGTGAGTCAATAGGGGATAGTTTCCTATCGATCATGTGTGTGCAACTAGTAGTGCCTCTTAGCAGAATAAGATGATCTAGCTTACGACTAATCATTAGTATTTCTGTAAAAAACTTATAACAGATGTGAGACGAGTCTTATATCTATATGGTGTTACCTATTTTGTACTTCAATCTTTTTGGTGTAACCTATGTGTTACTTTTACCTTCATGGTGATTTATTTGTGGTGTTACATGTGTGGTACTTCTACCTTCATTGTGTTGTCTTTGTGGTGTTACATGTGTGGTACTTCTATCTTCGTGGTGTTACCAATGTGGTAGTCCTATCTTCATGGTGTTACATATGTATTACTTTTAACATTGTGGTGTTACCATTTTTGTATTATTTATTCATGAGTGAGATGTGTATATCTTGATAACTTAAGTATATGTTTGGGAACATACCTAAGTCGTGTTGATGTATATCGCTTCGTGCTTGAGATTGGGGTCTTGCTTTGTGGTATTTCCTTTGTGGAACTCTGGGAGACCTACAAGGTCTCGAGGTCTCTACTAAGTATTATTATACACACCCCTACATGGGATATTCCCACACCTTGTTGTGTCTTGTGCAGACGACAGACAACATTGATCGAGGATGAGGGAGCCAGGACTGGATGGTACTCGGAGGTTGAAAATTTAATGTGATGAGATGCAAGGAATACTGATCGGGAGCTTTACCTACCCTTCAGGTACGATCCTAAATGGACGATCCAAGATATTTTTTGTATGTTTCAGTTGAACATGTTCCTTTTTCAATTGGGCTTGTATTCCGGACCCATTTTCATTCAGAACTCTTTTATATTCAGCACACTTTTACAACAGTAGTTTACATCATTGTTGCTTCTTGTTGTGTTATTGGACTATGTGTCTATACAGGATAAAAGTAAATGCCTTCCCATTTTAGGTATATTCCTTTCTGGTGCTAGATTCTAGCTCATGGACAATGGAAGGCAGGATTGGGTTAGTCATGGATTGGTCCCCCGGGGACGGGTCCTGACAAAGTGGTATCAAAGTAGTTTGTTCTACAAAAGAACATGGAATATGATAATTTTTATGTGGAAATAGTGTTTATTGTAATTGTTTTGTTTTTCAGTTTAGGGAATCCAGTTTTGGTTTGGCAGCCAATGTATCCATGCACCAGGACCCTAAATTTTGATTTCAGACTCAGTGCACAGAAACACTGATTGCGTGTGTTTTTTAAAATTTATTCTTATGTTCTCTTCAAATAAGTGCACAAGGTATACCATAATGATCATAGAAACACCTATTTTCTTGCAGGTTGTCGCCAAATAGACATCCATCCAAGATTACAATGATAGTACATGATGATGGACCATTGAGCGATGAGGCCTCGGTGCAGGGCCCTCTTATGGCATTAGTACCTTCGTGTGGTGTACGAACAGCATCAATACCCATTGGGAATCCATTTCCACCAGCCCGATCAGTAGAGGATTCTCTCCAACTGAACGTGTTTCATTTGTTTTAGATATAGAGGCCTCCAAGTATCTAAGTAGAGACGGACCCGCAGGCGGTTGAGGATTGGCTGGAGGCTGTAGTTAGAGTATTCCACCTGGTTGGGACATCAACTGACATATGGTTATCCTAGCAGCCAGTATATTTCAAGAAGCAATAGGGGGATGGTGGAACATGATGTTCCAGATACACGACGAGGTGACCCTCATCTGTGTGAACTTCGAGATCCTTTTTAGGGTGGAGTTCTTCCCAGCAACTTTATGATCAATGCGTTTACAAGAGCTTCTACACATACAACAGGGCATCATGACTGTGGACCTATACTGAGTGAGGTTCACTGATCTCTCCTTCTACTCCACCGACATGGTATGGGACCCATTTTTCAGGGATCGAACCCTTGATCAGGGTCTCGGATGAGAGATCAGAGCTTCAATGATATCATTCAGCATTTGAACACAGGCTGGGGTGCTAGAGTGAGTTATTTTGGTGGAGGGATTCCTAGAAGAGCATGCATCGACTACGAGATCCACCGACGGATGTCACGTAGAAGAGTCATTTACAGAATGAAGTAGGTGGATGACTTGGGGGCCCATGCGGGTCAAGACATTGGGTGGGAGACCTCAGGGTATAGGTTCAGTGGTGTGGGGCTCTCAGGATAGAGGAGGATAGCTAGGGAGCTGGCAGTGCTACTCTTGTGCTGGGTAGGGTCACATAGCTCGCGACACCCCAACCCTCCATACAGACAACCAGTAGATGTTCAAGGGACCATCGAGGAAGAGGAAGTGATTTGATTGGGGACTTCTGTAGGTAGCAAGTGGATGTGGAAGCAGAGATGGCGGTTTATCAGGTGTTGTGTAGCGATTCGAAGTTCTACCGCCACCACCTCTAGGTGGTCCACCTTGACCAAAGGGAGCAGGTGGATAGGGACAAGCTCAGCTCCAGGTAGCTGAGCCCAATGACCACATTGATTTGGAGATTATTAGAGGTGTGATATGTGTCTACTCCACCTTAGCTGTAGAAATTATAGACATATGTGTCAGTCACTTTTTTATTTTCAACGACCCTTGTTCGGAGCTCGGAGATTCTGATGGATTCGTTTGTTCGATCCTTATGGCTAGAGGCCCATATGGGAGTGGATTCGACAATTACACACTGGTTCCAGTAGTGTGAGCTTACTTTAGGAGGAGAGAGAATCGACTGGGATCTTCTAGTCGCGGCATCGAGGCCATAGGATTTCATCTTGGATTTGGACTTGTTATCCATAGACCATGCTCATATTGACTGTATTAAGCACAAATTGATATGTGTCTGCGAGGATGGGATCATGTTTTTTTTCATCAATGAGAAAAAAAACCTTTGCAGCACAAGATAGACTTACCCAGAGGAGGGTGTAACCGATAACACACCAGTTGGCTATCCTTATCCTCTCAGTAGTAGATGTTGTGAGTCTGATTTGTCCTGTAGTAGTGGACCAATATGTCAATTTATTTCTGGAAGATGTTACGAGACTGCCTCCATGTAGATAGGTAGAATTTTACATCAACATGTACCCCATGATGACACCGATATCTACCCAAGCATATAGGATATCTCATGTAGAGCTTCGTGAGGTACAGGTAGAGTTGGAGGACTTTTAGAGAAAGGGGTTCATAAGGCCCACTATTTCTACATGGTCAGCCCCAATTTTGTTCGCAAAGAAGGCAGATAGGAATTTGACTCTATGTGGACTACTGGTGCCTGAACCAGGTTACCGTGAAGAATAAGTATCCAATTCCATGTATTGATGACCTTTTCGATCAGCTGATGGCATCTCGTTGGTTTTGAAATATAGATCTCGGATCATGCTATCATCAGCTCAGGGTATGAGGTGAGGATGTGAATAAGACGAACTTTGATGTTGGTATGGCCACTATGAGTTCTTGGTTATGACATTCTGTGTGACCAATACCCCAATAGTGTTCATGGGATTCATGAAAATGATCTCTCAGCCATGCCTCGATCGCTTTGTGGTGGTCTTCATTGATGAAATCCTGATATACTCAGCAACAGACGAGGATCATGCTTATTATCTATAGATAGTTCAAGATACACTCTGAAAGCACCAGATTTATGGTAAGCTCTCAACGTGTCAGTTTTGTATACGATGGGTTCACTTTCTAGGATATGATATCATCAAGGATAGAGTTGATATAACTTTTCTACCCCAGAAACCCAGAGTCAGTGCATTATTTTAACACATTTGTATTATCACAAGGAATCCAGTCCGAAAAGGCCGATCAATTTAGCAGTCTTGTAAAATTGATTACAAATAAGAATGTTACGTTACACATTATAAAATAAACTACAAGATAAATGATCCTTTGATAATTCCATTAATCTCATATCTTAACCCTACTTATCAATAATAATACACTTCATGGAACGTTGGGAAAATAAAACATAATAAAGTGGTGAGATCAAACGCTCCGTAAGGATAATAATATAGCTGAAACTTTCACAAATAAATATAAACATTTAGGTCAATGTAGAAAACAAAAACAAAATTTTTTTAAACTTACACATTAGCATAATATGGAAAAGATAAATCAAATAATTCTATTTACTTATTCGAATGGATATTATACTAGTAGAATAATCACATGTAATATCAATAGCCAATTTCATAATGATGAAATGCATAATTCCATACTTCATAACCACAATATCAAGGCCTTGTGCCAAGACTAAAAATAATATTTTTCCAAGGCCTTGTGCCAAGACACTAGATTGTCTCATGAGACCCACCAATGCATCGAGGATCTATACCAAGCTCCACTCATCACATACTAAGTCCAATTCATTTTCTCATATGAAAAGGTTTAAAGATAGCATAATCATTCATATTAAAACTAGCATACCAAATGTCAACACATTATCCATAAACCATGAATGGTATAAAAATAACACATCCACAGTCAAACATATCACAAAACCTTCAATACAATATGGAAAATTTGTATCATAAAAAATCAACCTCGATCAAGAATAATATCCCTTAAATGATGTTGACATAGTTGAAAATGATCAATAATAATATTTGAGAGAAATATACCTTTTTCATGAAATCATTTAAAAGGAACATAATTTATAAAGAATTTTTTTTTAAAGATACTTTTGAATCAATGTTTCCCATACCACGTTGAATCTTTTGAAATAAATTTATAGTTTAAAACATTAATTTCAATATAAATAAATCCTTCAAACCATTTTGAAAATAAGGGCATAAATGAGAAAGGTTTAGAAATAATAAAGCATTAAAACATTTAAAATGATGTTTTAGTAAAAGTGTCACTTAAAAATAATCCCTATAAAAGAAAATTAATTGAAGATGGACATTGATAATAAATATGTCCCAGTAGATACTCACATAAAATCAACCATAGATAATAATGATATTGGGAAATTAACCTTTACCTTACACTTTTCTTTGGTCGAGGGTATGTTTAACCTATTGTATAATGACCATATATTTTTATTAAATTACACCAAATCCATATTCATATTTAATATATCATACAATATTTATTTATGACTTTATCATAAACATTTAATAATGATTTCCATGATAAATAATCATTTTGTCTAATAATCACTTTCTTAATCATACGTGTTTTAACTTTTTATTCTTCATCGTATCATTTAGATCATGATTTACATAATTATTAAATATAACACCAGATTTATACATCATATATATATTAATAATATAAATATGTATAGTATATATATAAATGAAATTGAAAAAACCATTTATGGAGACGGTAGGTCGTAAGTATGCATAAACGCTGTTTCCATTTTCATATCGCATTGAATAGAAGTAAGTGAATAAGATATATGTATGTAAATATATATATCTATTTAGTATAATTATTATTTCATATTATATATACTTATTAATAATATATATTTTTATATTCATTATTGAATGGTGAATGTGGAAATGAATCTCATCACGTTTTGGAAAAAGTAAGTCGTATGTACACATGAGTGATGATGTCAATTCCTTAATGATTAAAAGTTGTGGAATTGGATGGTATATTAATTTTACAGAAAACATTTCATGTTATTTTCATTATTTATATACATATTACTAATCATTATATCCATCTGAATAACATAGTGTTGAATAACAAATTACACCACTGCGTGGAGATGGTAAGTGGTACGTACGCAAACATGGTGACATTGTCATTCCTAAGATGGATAGAATAATGAATATGGTGTACCATATTTATAATAACATCACAGTATGTATAAAGTAATGGATTTATTATTTTGGTATGGAAACAGAAAAGAATGTGGATTGGAAGAAGAAAAGAACTTTAAAAAGGGTGGTCAAATTATTACCTCTTCTTTGGGTATTTCCATTGGATTTGATGAAAAGGGCTACATAAGATGGTTTTATGATCAAATTAAGGACTCTAGGTTGGTGTTATAGAAGTTGTATGGATAATAGGGCTGGGGAAGGCCATGTGAAATGGCTTTGGAGGTGTGATTTTAAAATAAGGGGAAGTGCCCTTTTATAAGATGGGTGAGGGTCACTTTAAGAAAAGATTAAAATAATAATTTATTATACAATCCTATTCACTTTATAATAGCTAAGAATGAATTTATTTCAAAACATAGGTGGTTATGGGTCGAAATACTCTCATCCAATAGATTTTAGACAAGTTTAGGTTCCCATTTTAACCATATCGTTTAGATTTTACTATTAGTTAAATAGTTTAACTTTTATCGTGTCTTGTTGTATTATTACACAATATGGTTAATAAACTTACTCTATACATCCATGTGAACATAAAGTGGTTCATTAATTACATATATATAATTCTTTAATCCCTTTGTGAGAACCATAGATTTTTTTGGAATATATTATAATTTAATTATATAATATTTGTTTCAGAAACTTATTTATGTCAGTTTTGACACAATTTAGTATTTCGTTTTTATGAAAGTCATCAACATTTAATTACATCAAACAAGATACATTTAATCATCCATAACATGTCATATTCACCTATAAAATTCGTTTATGTCATAGAAACTTTGGAATTATATTTATTTTAATATTTATAACACCATTTATTTGATTCATTCATTAAAAAGGTAATTACACATCATCATTGTGACATAAATAAATTTAATTATATAATGTCTAAAAATTATAAATAAAATTCCATGATTTAGGAAATATTTTCATATTTAATATAAATATTTATAGTCAACTTTATCTTATGTATAACCTCATATTAAAAATGGTTTATTAATTAAACATTGAATTTAACACTTTTATGTCTTCGTAAATAAAATAATAATAAGTGTCCTAATATAAACCTAGTGGGTCTAAGAGATCATATTTTACTTCTAAGGTTGATTTTGGTAGAATTACAATTATCCAATAGAATTATTACATTTGTTAGGATAATTATAATATCATTTTTACCCTTAATTACTCTATTTAATTATAACCGTGGGAAATAAATTTCAAAAGTTACTATTCCCCAAAAATTATTTTCATCTTATTGAACCACATTTTACTTACTGATGTTATCTGTGACCCTTGTATTTTTAAATTCAACTCAAAAAAGTGGTATATTTATGTTTCATGCAAAATTTTAAATGCTCTTAGATGGTGGGTAAAAGGATATAAAAAGTTCAATAAATCTTTATACAACAAATGTTTAATAAAATGAATCAAATTAATTAAATTGAACATATAAATGTATTATATATCTATATTGATTAAAATAAATTAAAATAAAAGAAAAAATTCTTTATATAAAAGTTGGTTTCAAATAATAACGCAATGTTTTTCACTATTCAACAAAAATTGAATGTTTTTAGAAAAATACAAAAAATTTGCCCTAAGATAATTTTGATATTCCGAATCCAAAAATGATGTTTATTTTTCCAAATTCAAAACCTTGAAGTTTAATTAATTAATTTAATATTAATTCCAGTGGTCAAAAACAACAAGAGGGTTTTTATAAACTAAAAACTTTCAAAAGATTGACATGTGTTTATGTCACATTTAAATGTGAAATTACTTATAGTAAAAAAAATTGTATTAAAAAATAAAAATATAATCTAATTATACTTCAAAAACATTTATGTGCATAATTTAACACTATAAATTATTTCAACTAGAAAAGTTGTTTTCAATTATAACATAGTGTTTTTCACTATTCGTCAAATATAAAAGTTATCAGAAGAGTACCATAAATTTATCCAAACTAATTTTTGTGTCCCACATATAAATAAAAATTTAAATTTATCTAATTGAATATATAAAAGTTTCAAATATTGGTTTTAAAAATGGTTCTCCATTAAAAGGCGGTAAGATTTCATTTTTAAAAAAATACTTCTTTTTTATGAAAAAATGAATTTGTTTCTTATATTATGCCTAAAACCACATAATATGGATGTTAAAATTAAATAGATTATATAAGATTCAAAATTCAATTAATTCTATTAATAACAACTTTTTCAATGGTTAGTTTTATAAGTTGTGGTTCGCTCGAACTCGGTGTTGTGTACCGCGCAAGCTATTTAATTTATTTAATGAGATAACATACTATGAAATCTTGGGGAGTTACATTCTATCTCCTTCAATAAATGGATTCCACGTTATTTGAAAATAGTTTTCAAAAATAAAAGGTTAAAAATATAATAATACCAAAGTGGAAAACCCACATCATAAATTGGGTTAATAAAAGTTAGTCTTAAAAAGAGGGAACGAGAATGAAAAAGTCACCACCAAATTATGATCTCAATTAAAAGAACATTGGTGGAAATTAGAGACACATAATTGTAGGAATAACATAAATATTTATAGGGAGTAATTGGGGTCATCAATCACAAACAATTGTAAAATTTAGGGCCTTAAAGCCTTCAATCTATGATGATTTAAAATATCGTAAGTTCAAAAAAACATAAGGTATAAGAACAACACATTTTTTGTTTTTAGATCCCTTCCCTAAAGTATAATAGTTTTTTTATTCATAGAATAAGATGAAAAAAATTATACTTGACATGTAGTATTTCATCTTTCAACTAATTCCTACCAAAAAACCTATCATTCACTCTAAAATATAATAGAATTCCAAAATATTCTATTTATCCTAATTGTATAGGGTTCCAAAAATAATGAATTTATAATTTATTTGATAGAATATTTAAAAAAAACTACATTATAAAAACCAGGACATCTTGTATGCCAGTGGTAGATTATCTTCCCTTGTCACCCTTCAGTTGTGGGTTCAAGTCTTGTGGCCTTGCCGGATGCGACGGTTTGTCGCCCGACCTCCAGGTTGTCCTTTTTATGAAAATAGAAAAACAATCTCAAGAAATAATTTAACCTTAACAATTGTATCCAATGTCAAACAGAATCAATTCCAACCATTAGACTAATCGAAAATAATTCTGTCCAAACCCTCAGTCCAAATTTTATAAGGAAGGTAAACACAATGAAGATCCTTTTTTCCACGTAATAACATCTGTATACCTTCATCATGTATTATTTTAAAACAATTTAACATCGTGAATTTCTATAAAACCTTATTGATTACATTCATTATCCCTTATTCCTTATAGAATACTGGATATACTCCTTCTATAAAAAAAATGATGTAAACTCCAATAATGATGGAATATATAAATAATTAATCAGTTCCAAGGATGTCAATAATATCATATATAATTTATCCAAATCAATAATATATAATACCAAAATTAATACCTTGTTATCATAACCAAATTATGGTTTATCTTTATCTCAACCATATATTTTCCAAAAAAATTAACTTGTTATTGAGTAAATTTTTTGGGTTCCATAGAATCTCAAGTCTTTAATGAAATAGTACTGTAGTACAATTCTTATATACTCTTTAATTTTTATAACATGTACATCATTAACACATTACTCCAATGACACAATAAATTAATAAAACATATAAAATCTAATAATTAATCTTCATCTTTGGTAGTATCATAACTTGATTGTTGTCCAGTAGAAACAGTTGGGGCATACTCTGATGATTTGGAAATTGCTTTGCGTAGTGTCCCATCTCCTTGTAGATGAATCATTTTACATTTGAAACCTTTTTCGTACCCTTGAAATCAAGTAATTGGTGTCCTTTTTTCCACACATATAAGAAACTCTCATTACCTTCAAGAATTTACCATGGTGATTCTTTCCATTTTCATCACATATGGGAAAATCCTTCTTTCCCCCTTCCCTTTATTTATCATTCTATCTTCCATCCTTTTCTTCTCTTTTATCCCTTCAAATCCATAGGATTCAGATTAATGTTTACATATCTTATTTTCTCATGGTACTATTTCTTCATATGATGAGAATACGTGGGAGAATATTTCCCTTTTAAATGTTTTCTTAATACAATGAAAGGTATGATCCTTATTAATCTTTCGATGATGTGTACTGTGGGAATTTTCATTACTTCTATTAGGAACCATTTCAAAACAATGGCATACACTATGTTAGTATATTTATCGCAATGCATAATTCCAAACTTGTAAAATACCTAACATAAATTGAAATGATTATGCAGTTAATCTATGACCATAAAATGATTTTTAAGGAATTATTTACCTCTAAATCCTTCATAATTTCTTGTAAAAAAATGTGAATTATACTAAGAATATCTCCTGAGAGTGTCGTATCCAAGAGTGCATCATGGCCCGTTTTCATGTACTAGGATACCCCAGGTCAAGTCCAAAACTACTTGTCATATTTTTCACTCCCAGGTACATCTGTTTCATAGACGCCTCTACCTGCTCATATCTAGACAGGGATGTATTGCATGGATAATACACAAAATCTCTACATTATAGAAATTATAGGAAGTTATTATATACTATTACTCCAATATTATATTAGGGTAATGTGTTCTAATCAAATTTTATCTAAATCTAGTTCCCAAGGTGTATAATAAACTTCCTATGATACCAACTGTGATAGCCCGACCCGAGAAACCCAGAGTCAGTACATTATTTTAATAAATTTTCATTATCACAGGGAATCAAGTCTCAAAAGACTGATCATTTTAGCAATCTTATAAAATAGATTACATACATTAAAATGACATTACACATTAGAAAATAAAACATAACATAAATGATCCTTTGAGAATTCCATTAATCACCTTGCTTAACCCTACTTATCAATCATGATACACTTCTTCTATCCCTGGGAAAATAAATCATAAGAAAGGGGAGAGCTCAAATTCTTAGTAAGGATAAAAATATTGGTGAAACATTCACAAATAAGAATAAACATTTAACTAAATGTATAAAACAAAAACAAAAACCTTTTAATCTTAAAATTTATCATAATATGGAAAAGAAAAATCAAATAATTTAATTTACTTATTTACATGGATATTATACTTGTCGAATAATCACATGCAATACCAATATCTAATTTCATAATGATGGAATGCATAATTCCAGACTTCATAAACACATATTCAAGGCCTTGTGCTAACACTATGGATAATATTTTTCTAAGGACTTGTACCAAGACACTAGCTTGTCTCATGAGACATACTGATTCATCGAGGAAGTATAGCGAACTCCACCTGTCACTTAGTATGTCCAATGCATTCCTCATATGAGAAGGTTTAAATATAACATAAACATTCGTATTAAAAATAGCATAGAAAAATTTCAATAATTAACCCATAACCATGAATGGTATAGAAAACACATCAACAGTCAACCATATCACAAAAACATCAATACAATATGGATTATTTGTATTATAATAAATCATCCTAGATGCAGAATAATATATCATAAAGGATGTTGACATAATTTAAAATGGTCAGTAAAAATATTTTAGAGAAATATCCCTTTTTCAAGAAATAATTTTAAAGCCACATAATTTATAAAGGATCAAATTTAATGGATAGTTATAAATCAAAGTTTCCAATACCACTTTGATACTTTTAAAAGGAATTAACATTTTAAAACATTCTTGTCCATATAAATAAATCATAAAAACCAATTTGAAAACATTGACTTTAATGAGAATGGTTTAGAAGAATAAATCCTTAAAACAATTAAAATGAGGTTTTAGTAAAAGTTTCCCTTAAAAACAATCCCTTTGAAAAACATTTTATTAATCATGGACATGGATAATAAATATTTCTGAGTAGATACTCATAAATAAACAACCTTGGATAATAACGTTATTATGAAATTAACCCTTACCTTGCACTTTCCATTGGTCGAGGGTATATTTATCCTCCTGTATAATGACCATAGTATGTTATTAAATTATACCAGAACTGTATTCATATTTATTATATCATACATGACTCATTTATGGATTTATACTACCCATTTAATAATGATTTCTATGTTAAATTAATATTTTGGGTAATAATCACTTTCTTTATCATACATGTTTTAACATGATGTTATTGATCGTATCATTTAGATCATCATTTACATACTTATATAATATAACACATGATTTATATATCATATATACATTTAGAATATAAATATGTATTGTAGATAGATATATGAAATGTAAAACACCATTTATGAAGACTGTAGGTCGTACGTACGCATAAACGCTATTTCTGTTTTCATATTGCATTGAATGGTAGTAAGTGAATAAGATATATATAAGTACATACATAAATACATACATACATATATATATATATATTCAGTAGAATTATAATGTAATATATTACATAATTATTTATAATATATATTTTCATAATCATCGATGAATGGTGAATGTTGAATTGAATCTCATCGCGTCGTGGAGACGGTAAGTCGTACGTGAACACAAGCGAGGATGACATTTCCTTAATGATTAAAAGGATTGGAATTGGATGGTATATTAATTTTACAGACATATTATCATATTATTTTATTTATTTATAAACATATTACTCATCATTATAACCAACTAAATAACATATTGTTGAATCACAAATTACACTACAGCATAGAGATGATAAGTCGTACGTACACATGAATGGTGACATTAACATTCATAGGATGGATATAATAATTAATATGGTTGTGATATATTTATAATAACATATTAGTATATAGATGGTTCTGGATTTATTATTTGGTTATGGAAACAAAAAATAAAGTGCAAGTGGAAGAAGAAAAGAACTTGAAAGAGGGTTGTGAAATTATTACCTCTTCTTCAAATGTTTACTTTTGAATAGATCAAAATAGCTCCATAGGAAGGATTTTTGTTCAACGTAATGACTATAGGTTGGTGTGAGGGTAGTTGGGAGGTTATTTGGGTTGGTTTTGGAAAAGCCAAATGTCTTTGGAGGTGTTATTTGGAGAGAAGGAGAAGTTCCCTTTTATAAGAAGGGGGAGGGTCACTTTAGGAAAAGATTAAAATATTAACTTTTTATACAATAATATTTGTTTTTTAATGGATCGGAATGAATTTATTTTGAACCATTGGTGGTTATGGGTCAAATACTCTCAACCAATAGGATTTAGATAAGTTTAGGTTTCTATCTTAACCTAATATTTTTTATTTAATTATTAGTTAAATAGTTTAACCTTTACCGCGTCTTCTTGTACTCTTACACTATATGGTTAATAAACATTGTAATGTCCCAGATCTGGGTGCCACTCAACGGGTTCCCCGAACCCGGTTGGTCACATGAACTCAAGCGCATTTCCCCAAATGCCAGAGGCTGCCAACTAGCAGTGAGGGCCGAGTTTTGATAGTGGGGAAACTATTCCCTCATTTGTCAGAGTGTAGCACAGTGGAAAAATATAAACCTAACAAAAACAGAAGCCATAAACAATACAAATATGAAAGGATAACAGTACTAAAGAAAAAGATAACCAACAGTCATATATATATATATATATTATGATGCAATATGTTCTATTCTAAGAAATAAGTCAAAATAGGATACACTGAAATCAAATAAAATACAATACAAAGTACAAAGTACAATAAAGAAGACTAAAACAGTGCAACATGAACCCTGCAGCATCGCAAGCCTATGCTCGGTCCCATGCTATCTTACTTTTCTACAACAATCATGTACATGTGTAAGGACCATTTCCCTTATCAACAGCTGTAGTAATATAACTTGGGTGGGCCCAAGGCATGACCCAAACATGGTGTGAGAAATAAATCCCAGTAGGCAACCACTAAAGGCCCATTCCCTACTGTCAGTGAAAATGTTCAATAGCAGTGTGCAAAAATAAAATGCAGTAAACTAGGAATTACTCAAGAATATCTATCCATACCGGTTACATTTCCATTTTAATAATTATTTATCAATTCCATGCTTGAGCTTTATCTTGGAAGGTACAACATAATAAATCACCACAGTGGATATTCAGAGTAAACATTTCCTCAGACATACAAATCCTTACCATAAGGTAAGTAGAAACAAAAACCACAGGTGATTTCCCTCAGTCATAATGAATATTTTCCATAGGCGTACAAGGTATTTACCTCAGGAAGGGAAGCTGCTGCCCATAGACATAATAAAAGATTCCCTCTGGCTAAAAGAAACACATCCTCTGGCTAAGAAAAACACTAACCTCAAAAAAAGAAAAATACTTCCCTCAGTCTAAGAAAGTAACCAGGATGAGCCCAATAGATAAGAAAGCAATTCATATAAATTTTCTCTCAAGAAGCTCAATTCATGATATAAGCACAACATACCCATGAGTATCCTGGCCAAAAGGCTAAATAAGGGAAACACACCAACGGGGTGTCTCAAGATCAAAGTAACGATCCCAAACAACAGATTATACATGTTCATTGGATTATATATGCAATTATAGATATCTTAACAGCTAAGGCCTCATCCATAATACACCCCAATCCTGGGCATGTAGCACAATAGTACAAAAATGAAACTCGATAGTTTGAAATAAACACCATACCACCTACCACGATCTCCTTTGATTGATATACATGAATGACGCCTCCCAAAATGTCCATGAACAACGTAGATCTAGTAAGAATGCTAACACGTTAAAACCAAAATAGCATCCCCTCAAGAAATAATTAGAACGAGAGGGTCAAGTAGAGAGGAGATCTCCCCCTCACGGTTCAAACGAGATCGACGACAAATGAATCGGATTCTCGATTAGAATTTTGGAGCTCCTATAAACCTCGGCCTTATCTCCCATTTTTCCTATGGAATTTTCTCCCTCAGCTGCCAAATAAGGAGGATACTGCCTATTTTTAATGAAAACAATAACTACACAACTTGTACTCTAATGTACATAGCATGTACTTTCCATTTTTTAACTGTTCCTCGGGCGGCCACCTTCCACCGCACTGCTATTCATCAGCCGACTTGGTTACACAACGGGAATTTCTAAGTAAATCGTGTGTGCTATCGTTCTGCTAGTGGCTACTCCCACCGCATTTATATTCACCTTTTGACTGATTAAACAATGTGTATATACTAATTACATGGAATATAGTCAGTTTTTATTCCCTTCTCCACCAACAGGCCTACACACACTATATACTCATCCCACATGGCCAAAGTACACAACATGTGAAATAGTACATAGAATGTACTAAGTAATTTTGGTATTTTTCCAACATTTTCCTTATTTTCTTAAAAAACATAAGGAAAAGAAAAATTAAGAAACTCCTACCTAAAGAATAAGAACCAGGTTCTTACAAACATCCCCACCGTAATGAAATTTGTACCCGAATTTCCCTTCCAAGGGTGGTGAAGATAAATCTGAGAACGTCTCTAGCCACATAGCACGTTCTTCAGTCTCTTGATCCCAGGTTTAGTCCTACACTCGACCCACCTGCCATAGCACCCGTAGAAGAAAAACTAACCAGCCTCAGATAACCTTCATGTTCCTATCAATAATATGAATCGGATAATCCTCAAAGGATGTATCTACCTAATATTCAGCCTCCTTGGGCTGAAAAATGTGAGATGGGTCTGAGTTGTAACGGCACAGCTGAGATACATGGAAGACGTCGTGTATGTCCCGGTACCTCTATGGTAACTACAACTGATAGAAGATTGTCCCAACTCTCTATAAAATCTCAATCGGCCCCACATACCTCAGTGAAAATTTACCATGTCTCTTGATCCATCTGTGTCCCAACCTTAGTGAAATAGGCAAGAAAACCTGATCCCCGAACTCGAACTACAAGGGTCATCTACAGTGATCTTCATAAGATTTCTAGCAAGATGTTGTGGTAGCCATCCGCTTCGAAATCAACTGGACCTGCTTGTATTTCTCTTGTATAATACATGGTCCCAATGAGGCTACCTCATGTGCCTCCATCCACCAAAAGGGTGATTGGTATGGCCTACCATATGAAGCCACATAAGCTGCCATCTCAATAGTTTCTTGAAATCTATTATTGTAGGAAAACTCAACCAGGGGTATGTGCTTCCCCCAAGAGCCCCCATAGTCCAGGACACATGCACGCAACATGTCCTCCTTCACCATTATTGTACGCTCTAACTGGCCATTGGTCTAAAGGTGGTAAGCTCTTCTCAAAAACACTTGTGTACCCAGTTCCATCTAGAAATTCTTCTAGAAACGAGATGTAAAATGGGAGTACCTATCTGAAACTATAGAATAGGGGACCCCATGAAGACATACCACCTCACAGATATACACCTTTATGAGCTCATCAAAACCGAAGGTCTCCTTGATCGGAAAAAGTGAGATACCATCGTAAGTTTGTCCACAACAACCCACATGGAATCATTTTTTCGAGGTGACCTTGTTAACCCAGTAACAAAGTCCATCACGACATCGTCCCATTTCCACTCTGGGATGGGTAACTACTATAATATTTTGGATGGCCTCTGATGCTCCACTTTCACCTACTGACAGGTGGAACATCTCATATCAAAAACAGTTACATTTCTTTTCATACCTGGCCACTAATACTGAGGTCTCAAGTCACAGTACATTTTGGTAACTCCAAGATGAACTTCCTAAGTTGATTCTTGAAAATACCACATTAACTCCTCACGAATATCCCCTGGATCCCACAATTGTCCATGGATACTTTGTACCTCATCATCACCTATCGTCCAACCAGGAGTAAGGGCCTCAGTTGCCACCGACTCTTGTAGAGTTATACCTTCTGAATCTAATAGTTGTCTCACCCTTAATCAAACCAGGTAGGTAGAAGTACCAGCCAATGATGATATATAGGCTCGCCCCTGACTATCATGCACTTCCAAATGAATCTCAGAGAACAAAGCCATGAGTTGCTACTAACAACTGGACTCCAGCACTGCTCGTATCTGAGTCCTCCTACTCAGTGTATCAGCTACTGAATTACCTTTACCAGGTTTATAGGCAAGATCGAAGTCGAAGGACTGAAAGTATTCAACCCACCTTTGCTATCTCAAATTCAATTCATGCTGAGTAAAAATGTATTTAAGAATTTTGTGGTCTGTAAACACACACAAAATGTTCTCTTAAGAGATAATGTATCCAACAACGTAACATGTGTACACCTACAGCCAACTCGAGATCATGTGTCAGTTAATTCATCCCATGTGGCCTCAATTGTCAAGACCCATACACACCTACTCGATTGCCCTGGATCAATACTATTCTGTGCCCAATAAAGGATGCATCACAGTAAACTATATAGATCTTCCCTTTCTCTGGATGTATCAGGACTGGTGCTAATGTCATCCTTCCCATCATCTCTTAAATCCCTATCTCACAATCTTCTGACCAAAATAAATTCACACCCTTCTTATTCGAACCCGTCAATGGCGCTGCTAAGCGTGAGAAGTCCTGTATAATGTGACTGTAGTGACCATCTAGGCCCAAGAAACTCTATATATCAAACATTTTCTTAGGAATCTGTGAGGAAACTAATACACTCATTTTCACTAGGTATACTGCAACACCTGACTATGAGATAATATGGCCGAGGAAGTGTATCTAGTGCATCTAAAAGTGGCACTTTGAGAGCATAGAATATAAGGGATTCTCTCTCAGTGTACTCAAAACGATGTCAAGATGAGTGGCATGGTCATGCCGAGTGTGAGAGTACACAACGATATATTCCACCAAGACTACCACAAATGAATCCTGATATGGGTGGAACGCATGATTAATCAGAGCCATGAAAACTACTGGGGAATTTGTTAGTCCGAACGGCATGACCATGTACTCGTATAGAATATATCTGCTCTGAAAGGCTATCAACATTATGTCTAATGGTCTAATGTGAAAATGATGATATCCAGAACTCAAATAAATCTTTGAGAACACATATTCTCCTTGAATCAGTTCTTAACCATCAACTGGTTTAGTTTTCAATAATCCATATAGAGTCTAAGGGTACCATCTGCCTTCTTCGCAAACAGGATAGGTGTACCCCAAGGAGAATTACTGGGTCAGATGAAACCATTTGCTTGTAACTATTATAACCGCCTCTAGAGCTCCTACAATTCTGGTGTAGCTATCCTATATAGAGTAATAGAAACTAGTTCCTCTAGTGGAATATTCTCAATAGAGAACTCCACCTCTCGTTCTGGAGGTAGACATGAAAAGTCATCCGGGAGCCATCCCTAAAACAATCAACAACTATAGGTAAATAATTCTAACTAGTTCCCAAATCATCCAGATATAAACTCGCAATCTAGGATGACATACACCTCACCCATGATGCCCGGGTGTAGCTTGGCTCACCTGGATATCCCATTTGACATTTTATACAAACTCTACACCCTCTGGTGATGTGAATCTCGCCCTGTGAGGATAGACATTTACAATGGCTCGAAAGGGTACTAACCAATCCATCCTGAGAATGACATCATAACTCTTCATCTCTAAGACAAAGAGTTCCCCTAGAAAGTGACACCCACAAAACTCTAGGGGGAACTCATTACACTGACACACACTAGTCGTTCTAATTCCCAATAGAGGGTCTAAAATCATAATATCAGAAGAAGAAGAAACAAATATCTAAAGGCTCATTACAATAATCTTATATAAAAATATATGCGTATCACAAGTATCAAAATGTACTGAAAAAAATAAGAAACTAGAAGATTACCTATGATAGTGGAAGGTCCGGGATCCTGCTCCTGTTGAGTCGGTTGCACTGCATATGTCTGTCCAGTGTCACGGCCCTGCGACACAGCCTTGCTACCCAGAGCTGACCCACCCTACTGTCTCTGAGATCCTAGTGTTTGGCTACCATGGCCACGACCACCTCTTCAGCCTGAACATCTTGACGTATTCCAATTCCCTGACTGGTAGGAAGCTGTTGGCCCTGCTCCTGCACACAGAGTCTGCACAGAACACCTTTCACTAGTTAATGGTGGAAACGCCCTGCCAAAACGTTGATGATGACTCATCCTGCCGCAATCTCGGCACTCCAATAGGTCACGTGGAAAATGAGGTCTCATGTGCCCCTTTTTTCACACTGGTAGCACATGACCTGGACACAAGAGGAACTCTTATGGCTATTACTACCAGCATGAGTGAAATCCATCTGCCTCTTCCCCTTACTAGTGGAAAAAGTACCAGAACTGGTGCTGAACTACCCCAGCACGCACCACTAGCTTCCCACAGGTTCCACTCTGTAATCATTGCCTAGTTCACGATAGTGTTCACTATAGTACACCTGAAAACATTCACTAGTGATCAAATTTCATATCGAAGACCATCCTAAATGCTTCTATCTCTCAACGAATTATCTCCCACCAGAACATGTGCAAAAATCTAGATTGTTTTGAAGCGGGCAGAATAATCAATCTCTGACATGACGCCCTGCTGCAGATTCATGATCTCTCATGCTCGATCTACACTTAGCATCCCTAGAATTAAAAGTTTAAATAATACTGCCTAAAAATCACCCCTCGCAATGTCTCGGTAATTCTATGTCTGGGTGGTCACATACCACCATCTATTGGTGGAAACTTGCATCATGTAAGTAGCGAGCTTCACTCTCTCCTAGGAGGTGTCTCAAGATGCTTAAAGATAGTCTTCAATGAATCCAGACATGACTCTGCAGCCTGTGGTTCACCATCCTCTGAAAATGTAGGTAGATGATGTTGCTGGAATATACGTGTTAGCTCTGCCATATATGGGGCAGCCGGCAGTGCTCCTAGGAAGGTATGTATGAACCGCATGAAGCCTTCATTGAACTTTTCCTCCGCACCTATGTCTGGTATAACGGCTGGTGCCACATCTGGTACTGCTTGAGGGTCAATCGGTACCCCATGGCCTACCATATCTGGAGTATAATCATTGTCGCACTCTTGGAGAACAACTTGTGGTCGTCTCAGCAACATGACTCTACAAGGACAAACACATGCCTTAGTTTAATTTACAATCGAGGTTTCTTTTTCCTGTTTAATAGTTCCAACAAAAATAAACAAAAACCACATGAACTGAAAAAAAAATGACTAAACGACAAGTATAAGGTCTACACGGTGTATACTATTTAGAATTTACATAGCTGTGTTTTGATTCTGTCCTCAGAATGTCTCAACCCTAGGTACATAGGGTGTTACACCTGCACACTGCATGTACACCACCCTGTCTCCCTAGCCACATGGCCAAGGCCACACAGGCTTTCATCGGTTAAGACTACACGGCGTGTCCCATATGTACACGACGTGTACTATATGAGCTTCACAGAACCCTGTTGTTCGTGACACGACCGAATACACAGCTCAAACAACATGACGTGTTTCATATAGACACAATGTGTACTAGAAAAGGTAACACTGATCTCTATTGTTAGTTACACGGTCGGGTCCCGAGATCACAATACATGGAGTGTTCCACATTGACACGAAGTGTGTAAAATAAGATTTCTTCTTCCAAGTTGTTCTTCACATGGGAGGACGTAGGGTCAAGCCTAAAAGGCATGTATCACCGGTACACGGCGTGTTCCCTAAAGGGTTTTCATATCCCATGTTTCTGCCTACATGGCCTATCACACGGTTAGTGACTACACGACATGTACATTCGATACACGAAGTGTACTTATTTTTTCCCCAATTTCATATTGAATAGAAGAGTAAATGGCCTGTGATCATAGAACCAAATGTCGTGTTGTCTAGGTTTCCAGATAGTACACATCATAAAATACTCACGAGCCCCTATTTCTTCAATTTCTAGCGTCTGTATTCCAAATTATGATCATTGGGGGCGTAAAATCCCCGCGAACCAATGTTTATCACATGACCTTTTACTTTATCGTACAAAACACAACAAAATTTTTGGATCATGATCCACTAAACTCTGGTCCAAGAGCGCCCATACTTCTTAGGAACCAATGTTTAGAGTCTATCAACCCAACCATGACTTGAACCAATACCCTATAAATAGTAGGAGTATCTATCAAGGTAATTATAAAAAAAGAATGCATTTTATATCACAACATCTATCACAACAACATGAAATTTCTAATTCACCTACATGGCATGGAAATTATGCATGTAAAGTGATTCTAACATGTTCATAAATGATGCATTAGATGTCATAACCTCATCTCATCATGTTACGACTAAAATAGAACCCAGTATAAAAATATAAACACCACGCCACAAGTGTGTCCCCCATTGGTGTAAATCAGATCCAATGTTAAGTGAAAAATCAGAAAATTTGCAACACAAGGATAATTGGTTATTCCCTATACACAGGTTAACTACTCCCGAGAACATCTTATTACCAAGTACATATTCAATCCTATCCCTGACTACAAGCTCCAAACAGTATGTCAAGAAGAAAAGAAATGCCCTTTGATACCACTTTGTAACATCCCGGATCTGGGAGCCACTAAATGGGTGCCCCGATCCCATTTGGTAACATTACCTCAAGGGCATTTCCCTAAACGCTAGAGGCTTCCCACTAGCTAATAGGGACTAGGTCGGATAGTGGGAAAACTATGCCCTCATTTTTCAAAGTGTAGCCTAGCGGAAAAATATAAATATACCAAAAGCAGAAGCAGTAAACAATAAAAAGTTGAAAGGACAACGATACTGAAGAAAAAGATAACCAACAGTCATATATATATATATGATGATGCAATATGATTTATTTATGAGAAATCAGTCAAAACAGAATACACTACAATCAAATACATTACATTACAGAGTACCATGTACAACAAAGCAAACTAAAACAGTGCAAAAGGAACTCAGCAACATCAAAAGCCTAAGCTCAGTCCCAAGCTCTCCTACTTCTCTGAAAAAATCATGTACCTATGTAGGGACCCTTTCCCTTATTGACACCTACAATAATATAATCTATTTTGGACCAATACATGACCCAAATAGAGTGTAAGAAATATATCCCATTAGGCAACCACCAAAGGCATGTGCCCAAATATCAGTGAAAATGTGCATTAGTAATGAAAAATAATAAAATGCAGTAAACTAGGAAGTACTCAAAACTAACTATCTCTACCTATTACATTTCCATTTTAATAAGTATTTATCAATTCTAGGTTTTTTCATTATCTTGGCAGATACAACATAATAAATCACCACATTGGATATTCAGAGTAAACGTGTCCTCATATATTCAAATACTTACCCTTAGGTAATTAGAATAGAAACCTGTAGGTGACTGTCGTTAGTAATAAAAAATAATGCCCTTAGGTGTATGAGATATTTCCCTCAGGCAGATAAACTTATGCCCACTGGAATAAGAAATGTTTCCCTCATGCTAAATGAAACACTTCCCGCAGGCTAAGAAAAACATTTCCCTCAGGCTAAGAAAAAAACTACCCTCAGGCTAAGAATGTAATTGGGAAAAGCCCAATAGATAAGCAATAAATTCATTTATATTTTCTCTCAATAAACTCTATGCATGAAATATCCATGGCATACCCACGGGTATCCAATACAAACAGCTAAATAAGGGAAACACACCCACGAGGTGGCCCTGAATCAAAGCAATGATCCAAAACAACAGTTTATACATGTTCATTAGATTATCTATGAAATTCTAGATATCTTAACAGCTAAGGACTCAGCCATAAGACACCCCAAACCTAGGTGTTATGCACAACGGTACACAAAAACAACTCGATAGTTGGAAATAAACACCATGCCACTTACCTCGATCTTCTCTGATCGATATAAGTGAATGACACCTCAAAAAATGTCTGAGGACGACGTAGATATGGGAAAATGATAATCCATTCAAACAAAAATAACTTCCCCTTGGAAAATAATTGGATGGAGAGGATCAAGGAGAGAGAAAAACTCACCCGCGCAGTTCAAACGAGATCGACAGAAAAGGAAACAGATTCTCGGTGAGCATTCGGGAGCTCCTCCAAGCCTCGGTCGTCCCTCCTAGTTCTCTTATGGATTTTTCTACCTCCTTTGCTGATTAAGGTGGCTACTGCCTATTTTTAAAGAAAAAACATAACTACATAGCATGTACTCTCTAGTACACGGTGTGTACTCTCTAGTACATGGTGTGTAGCTTCCATTTTTAACTGTTCCTGTGGTGGCCAAATTCCACCGCCTCACTATTCATCAGACGACTTGGTTACACGACGAGCATTTCTATGTACAAGGCGAGTACAATCGTTCTACTAGCAGCTACTCCAACCACCTTACTATTCACTAGCTGACTGATTACACAGCGTGTATATACTAAGTACACAGCTTGTATTATATTTTTACACCCCTCATCACTGACATGACTACACACCCTATATACTCATCCTACACGGCCAAAGTACTCAGTGTGTGGAAAAGTACACTGCGTATACCCACAAATTTTGGGATTTTTTTCATTTTCCTTATTTTCTTAAAAACACTAAAGGAAAAGGAAAAAATAGAAACCTTTTCCTCAAGAATAAGAACTTGGTTCTTACAAACATAATATAAACTTCAAGAGAACCACATGTGGTTCATTAATGACATATATAATATTCTTTATGCCCTTTGGAAGAACCCTATATTTTTAAGAATTCATTATAATTTAATAATATAATATTTTTTAAAAAAACACATTTTTGTCAATTTTTAAACTATATAGTATTTTGTTTTAGTGAAAGTCATCACAAATTTATTACTTTAAACAAGATACATTGAATCAACCCTAACATGTCATATTCACAATGAAAATTCTTGGATGTTATAAAAACATTTAAATTATATTTATTTTAATATATATAATACTATTTATTTGATTCTTTCATTAATAAGGTAATTACTACATCATCATTGTGTCATAAATAAATTTAATTATATAATGTCTACAAATAATAAATAAAATACCATGATGTATGAAATATTTTTAGATTTATAATTAATATTTATAGTCAAATTTATCTTCTGTATAAACTTCTATTAAAAATGGTTTAGTTATTAAACTTTTAATTTAACACTTTTAACAGTTCTTAAAATAAAATAAAAATAATTATCTACATCTAATACATGTGGAACTAAATGATCATATTTTATTCATAAGGTTTTTATTTGGTCAAAATACACTTATCTAATATAATTAGGACATGTGTTATGGTAATTATAATTTCATTTTTACCCTTAATTACCCTATTTAGTTGTAATCGTTGTAAATAAAATTCATAAGATACTATTCATCGAAAAAATATTTTCTTCTGATTGAACCAAATTTTACATACTAATGTTAACCATGTCTATATTAATTTTGATATTCAACATAAAGAAGTAGGAAAATTATATTTCATGCAAATTTTCAAATTTCTCCTAGAATGTGGGTAAAATACTCTAAAAAGTTCAATAAAAATTTATACTTCAAATTTTATTATAAAATGACTCTAATTAATAAAATTGACCCTATATAGATATTTTATATATATTTTAACTTAACCTAAATTTAAATAAAATAATAAATTATTAAAATAAAAATTCGGTTTTAAAAAATAACGCAGTGTTTTTCACTATTCATAAAAAATTAAATTTTTTCAGAAAAATACCAAAAAATTACCCTAAGCTAATTTTGATATTCCAAATCAAAAAATGATGTTTATTTTTCCAAATTCCAAACCTAGAAGATTAATTAATTAATTTAATATTAATTTTTATTGTCAAAACCAAAAAGCATGTTTTTAAAAAGTAAAAACAATCTTAAGACTAACATGTGTTTATGTCAAATTTAAATGTGAAATTACCTATAATGGCCTAAATTTTTTTAAATGATAACAATATAATCTAATTAAACTTCAAGAACGTTCAAATGATTAATTTATCACTATGTATTATTTTGATAAAAAAGTTATTTTCAATTTAAAAATAGTATTTTTTACTATTTGTCAAAATATGAAAGTTATCAAAAAAAGTACCAAAACTTTATCCAAAATATATTTTTATGTCCCACATCAAAAGAAGAATTTAATTTTATTAAATTTAATATATTAAAGTTACAAATAATTTTTTCAAAAGGGGTTCTCCATTAAAAGGCGGTAAAATTTCATTTTTTTAAAAATAATTTTTTTATCTAAAAAAATGAATATGTACTTATATTATGTATAAAATAACCATAATATGGATGTTAAAATTATATAGAGTATATAGGATTTAAAATTCAGTCAACAATATTTATAACCGCTTTTTGAATGTCATGTTTGGTAAGTTGTGGTGCGCTCGAACTCAGTGTTGTGTCCAGTGCAAGATATTGAATTACTTTAATGAGATAACGTACAATGAAATATTGGGGTGTCATAGTTGTAGTGGATATTGTAAAGATAGAGGTTGTACTTTCTTTGGGATCACCCACTAGTGTGACTAAGGTGTAGAGTTTCCTGGGGTTTTCTAGATACTACTGGAGATTTGTGCCTGAATTTTGCAGAGCTGTGGCACCTTTGTCAGCATTAACAAATAAGGGGAAACCCTTCATATGGACAGAGGGATGTGAGTAAAGTATTTAGGAGCTATGGAAGATACTGATGATTTCCCCCATATTGAGTCTACCAGAATAGTGTGTTGGGAATGTAGTCTACTATGACACATCAGGGACCAGATTTGGATGTGTCCTGATGCAGGAGCGGGAAGTGATCAGTTATGGTCCACAACAATTGAGACAACTTGAGAAAAACTATGCTACCTATGACCTGTAGTTGACAGTAGTGGTCTTCACCTTAAAGATGTGGTGACATTACTTTATTGGCGAACATTTTATAGTCTACTCTGATCAAAGGAGTTTTAGGTATATCTTCTCTCAGAAAGACCTGAACCTGAGACTGTTGAAACTGCTAGAGTTCCTCCAGGACTATGACATTAAGATAGTCTATACTCTTGGGAAGGGTAATGTGGTAGCAAACACACTCAGTAGAAGGTCCCGTTTACAGTTGCTGAGTTAGGTGAAAAAGGAGCTTACTGCAATGTAGATATCCTTCATGGATAGAGATGGATAAGCTTACCTCTTATCTATGACTGCCACTCACCCACTCCTTCAGTGAGTTTGAGTGGTTAATCTTGGAAGCAATGAATGCAAGGCTTGATGTGCTCTGATATCCTCAGGACATGCACCGGATGGATTTTCTGAAGGTGGGGTTCACTTCATCCTTTTCATAGGACGTACCATGGTATCGGTGGCGCTACATGAGGAGGTGATGAGGGAGTTCCATGAATCCCATCATGTGCTAGATCCTAGTGTGGGAAATATTAACCAGGACCACTAGTGTAAGCACTGGTGGCCTGGGATGAAGAAAGCAGTGACATAGTCTGTTTCACGATTCCTCACTTTTCAGCTTGTGAAGACCAGGAATCAGGTTCTAGGAAGCTTAACACAACCACTAGAGGTGTCGGAGTGGAAGTGTGAAGGAATCTCCATAGAATTTGTGACAGAGCTTCAACGTATGTCCAGGGGGCATGATTCCATCTGGGTGATCATGGACCAAATCACCTTGTTGGCCCACTTCCTACCTATCCTATAGCATGGATAGTTAGAGGGCTTGGGATGCACTTACATGAATGATATTGCATGAATTCATAGGGTACCATCGACGATCATCTATCACCATGATGCACGTTTCACGTCCCGGTTTTGGAAGGGATTATAAGAGGCGTTCGGGACTCAGATGCATTTGAGAACCCCCTTTAATCCTCAGAAGGATGGTCAGATAGAGAGGACCATACATACAATGGAGGACATGCTTCATTCTGGCATCCTATAATTTGGCTGCAGTTGGGAGGATCACTTTCCCATAATAGAGATCACATACAACAATAATTATCACTCCACCATGAATATGTATCCATTTTAGGCCTTCTATGGTCAACCATGTAGATCATCTCTATGCATGATAGACCTAGGGAAGTCAACACTTATGGTTCCATAGTTGGTACGGGCTACAACTAAGAAGGTGCATATCACCGAAGAGAAGATAAAGAATACACATAGCAGAAAAAAGTCTTATACTGATAGGAGACAGAGTCCTTTTGAGTTCTAGGAGGGGGGCCACGTATTCTTGCGAGTCTCTCCTAAATGGGGAATACAGAGATTAGTCCAAGGCAGTATGTTATCACCAAGGTTGAACAAAGCATTTCTAATACATTGGATGATTTTCGAGGTGACAAACCTCTTGGAACTTCCATCGTAGTTGGAGAGGGTGCATAACGTTTTCTACATCTCTCTAGGTGAAGAGATACATGCATGACCCATCTCACATCATCGACAACGGCGAGCTGGACTTTGATAATGGGGTGACTTTTATAGTGGTTCTAGTTGAGATCGAGGATCGATAGAAGTGATTCATTTGTGGGTGGTTGATACCTCTTGTGCGCATTCGTTGGAAGCATTGTAACTTCCAAGAGAGCACATGGGAGAGGGAGGCTCAAATTCAGGCTTAGTACCCCCAATTTTTTTCTTTAGTCTATGTTGTGGATTTTAGGGAAGAAAATCACTAAGTTGGGGAGAATGTAAAGACCTAGATTTTTTATGTAATTGTTTTAAATTATATGGAATTATTTGGAGTCTGTGGAAATTGACGATGCGTGATTCCGAGGTCTGGTTTTCCCAGAATTAATTTCGGAACATTTTTTAAGGTACGTTCAGTAATTGCATGAGAGGAGTTTTCTAGATTTTGAACTGGTGCTTGAATTAAAAATATGAGCGCACCGTTGAGTCCACAGTTCCATGAGTCGGATATGGGAGGCATCACTTTGAGAACAGTAGGTCTGGAGAAATAGTTATGTATTGGGTCTTTTAAATGAATAATAAAAATAACTTAGTTATTTTTTATTTTCCCTTTTATATTTTCATCCAATGGACAAGAGGCAACGTGGGACCAGAGACATGTCCATCCAATAAATGGATTGACCATTAAATCATATGTACGTGCACCATTGGGGAATTAGGTAGGTTTCTATTTATGAGCCCCCATTAATTCCCAACAATGTCACATACCCTCCCCCTCTCCTATATACATGATGCCTGGGGAGTGGTGTCAGTAATGCTTCACCAAGCAACGAAGTGATGGAAATGGGCCAAGATGCTAAACCCATGGAGAACGGAGCTGGTTCCGATGAGCGGTGACGAGTGACTCTGAAACCCTGAACCGAAGATCAACGATTGAGCGACATAAATGGAGGTATGTTGCGGGGGATATATAACACTGAACCACTTCCTCAATCGCGGGCGCTCTCCATTGTTCTTGAGATAGGGGTTTATTTTTAGTTTAATTCAAGTGATTTTCATGAACCCTTTAATCCTTCTTCAAGATTACAAGCTAACGCGAATGGTGTGGGAATAACGAACCCAGCCCAGACCCTCCACTATCTTTCTACCCTCGCACCACCGATGAAGACTATCAGCATGGAGGAACTAACCAACTATGATAGAGATGGCGTGTCATCACGCGCTGTAAGAGGAGGCCTCGACACAAATCTATGGTCGTCAACGGAGTGATCAGCACCAACTATCCATATATGAGTTTCGGCACACCGTCGCACGCTGCTGGTGAGCAAGGTGTAGCAGCTTGTTAGTCACAATGGTTAGTGGAGGAGGCTGTCACATCGGCCGGCTGCATTAGTGAAGGTTGGTGCGACCAACGCACTGCTGGTGAGCAGGTGGCCAATGCCGAAGCCGCAGTGGAGGGGGAACCCATGCCTCTGGCGGGTTCCACGGTGATTAGGTGACACTCACATGGTGTCACCATTTCATGAGCCAAACGGACTCTGGGCCATTCGAAATATCGGGGGACTCACCATCCCCCAACCCCTTTGCCAGCTCCGGAAGACAGCAGGCCACACCCCTTGCGGGTCGTGCCTCATGCGGTCGGGGTGCCTGTCCAGCGGGCCATGCGCCAGCGGGCCGCGCCCCCTAGTGGGTTGGGCCTCCTTCCCCGCATGTCCTGAACCAGTAGGTTGTACACAAGTGGGTCGTTCCCCCTTGCGAGTTGGGCTGCCACCTCACGGGCTAGGCCGCCCCTTTCAGGATGGGCCACCTTTTTCGAGTTACCCCCTTGCGGACTGAGCCGCCCCCATTGTGGGCCAATCCTGACCGAGGCCCAGCGGGCCAAGCCCGCACGGCCCCGCCCAGCCTGGTCAAACCCGGACTGGGCCAATTCGACCTAAACCGAGTCGGGTCGGCCAAGACCGGGTTGGACTAGGTCGGTCCACCCGTGTCCGACCGGACCCGGGCCAAACTGATCCCAGAAACACTAAAAATTCCATATTTTGAGAACCAAACATCTATTTGAGGAACCATATATGGCACTGGGATCTTTGTATCTAGACTGTACGTTTCGTATAATCACATTTAGATTTATAGAAAGTTGGAGTATGGCTAGGATGGATCGAACCCGAATCCAACAGGGCCATCGAAACTAAAATACTTATAAATCACATACCGTGTGTCTGATTGATGTGTTGTCTATCATGTTGGAACCCTTACAACATTTAGGTATTTTGGGTTACTCATTTGTGGAGCATAGTAGCGATCGATGTACAACTAATATTTTGAGGATATGATTCTTCGGAACATGAGTGCACTGGTTACGAGGAATCCAATGGAAGGATGTAATGTGAAGAAAGCACATCGATCCTATGTGGGTCATCATCTGTAACATCCCAGTTCCAGGATCCACTCAATGGGTGCCCCGAACCCTATTCGCCCCGTGACATCAATCCCATTTCTAGAAATTCTAAAGGCTGCCGATTAGTAGCGAGGGCCCAGATCTGATAGTGGGGAAACTATGCCCTCATTTGTCAATGTCTACCACACTGGAATAATAAAAACATTCAATAATGAAAGCGGAAGAAAATAAACATACAAAATTTTAAATAAACTACTACAGTAAAAGATAACCAAATGTTATGTAGATATTGATGAAACATGTCTCATGTTCTAAGAAAATAGCCAGAACATGTTACACAACAGTAAAGTATAGTACAATATAGAGTACAAAAAAACAATACAAAACAAGACAGCCTATAGCAACGCGAGCCTAGGCCTGGTCCCATTCTACCCTACTTCTCAGCAGCAATCAAGTTCTTGTATAAGGACCCTTTCCCTTATCCATACCTGCAGAAATGTAATTTGTTTGGGCCGAAAAAATGACCCAAACAGGGTGTGAGAAATAAATCCTTGTAGGCACCCACCAAAGTCCTGTGCCTAACTGTGTGAAAAGTATGCAACCAAAGTGTGTAGTAGTAAAATGAAATAAACTAATTAGTACCCAAAAGTATCTAACTTTACCAGTTATATTTACATTTTGTTATTAATTTTAACCATTTAATTAAATAACATTTTGTTCTCAATAGAACCAAGCCCTCATGCCAATAAAAATCTTTCCCTCAGGATAATATAGTAAAACCAATCCCTCAATCTTGCCCTCAGGCTCTCGAGTATTGCGATATACCGTACGAAGCGTCTCCCTCACGCATAGAATCTACTTCCCTCAGGCATGGAAGAAGTTTCCCTCCGGGGGAATATAACTCCGGCCTCAGGCTAAATAGAACACCGCCATCAGGCTAAATAGAAAACTGCCCTCAGGATAAAGTAATCGGGTCGATCCCAACAGATAAGAAGGAAAGTATATAAAATTCATCTCATGGAAATTTAAAGCATGCTACAATTTTATGGTATAACCTCGGGTAACCTGGCCAAACAGCTAAACAGAGGAACACACCATAGGGGTGGTCCTAGATCCAAGCTGTGATCCCAAACAACATTTATACATGTTCATTAAACTAGCTAAGCAATTATATGTATTTAATTAAATAAGGCCTCAGCCAAACGACACCCTATTCATGGGCGCGTATCACAATGGTACACAACAATGCACAACAGTTGCAATTTAAACACCAAGCCACCTACCTCGATCACCCGTGATCGATGTACTGGAACAACGCCTTTTGAAACATCCAAGAACGTCATAGATTTAAGGTAAAATAATTCTCGTTCAACCTCAAATAACTTCCATTAGTAGAATAATTGGAAAGAACTACACAAGGTGATGGGAGGGCTTACCTGTTCGGTTCAATCATGATCGACAGAAGCAAAAACGGATTCCCGACGCTCAATCGATTTATTCATGAAGGCTCGGTCATCCTCTCCCGTGCTTCTGTCCGGTTCTAAGCCAATCCTGTGAACAGTGTTTGCTAATGCCCATTTTATGTGAAAAAACAAAGTACACGGCGTGTACTTTTTACTCCAAGACGTGTACTTCCCTCATTTAACTGTTCCTTTGGTGGCACCGTGAAACTCTTCATCCGTCGACATGAGTACATGGTGTGTATTCCCGACCACATGGTGTGTACTATCGCTCAGCTAGCGGCTACTTCCACCGCCTTACTGTTTCTCCTGTTGATTGACTACACGGTGTGTAAAGGACCACTACACGGCGTGTAGTCAGTTTTTACAGCCTTAGTCGCCAACCAGGAAACACACCCTGTGTACTCATCCCAGATGGCCAAAGTACACGGCGTGTGGAAAAGTACACGGCATGTAGTCCCAAAATTTAGGATTTTCCCCCATTTTCATTATTTTCTAAAAAACACTTAAGGAAAAGAGAAAGGAAGAAACTCATACCTCAAGAATAAGAACCGTGTTCTTACAAACTACCCCCCCCCCTTAATGAAATATGTCCCCAGATTTCCCTTCCCAGGTTGTCGAATATATATCCATGAACAACCCCAGACACTGAGCACGTATGATGGTCTCCAGCTCCCATGTTTCATCCCGCACTCGCCCATGATGCCATAGCACCCATACGAGAGGATCTGACCGGCCTTGGAGAACCTTCGCGCTCCTATCAATGATACGAATCAGATTCTCCTCAAAGGACACATCTAACTCAAGCTCAACCTCCTCAGGCTGAAAAACGTGAGACGTGTATGAATGATAACAGAGTAACTGCGATACATGGAAGACGTCATAACTGGCTCGATACCAATGTGGTAATTGAAATCGATAGGCAACCGGCCCGACTCTCTCCAGAATCTAAAATGGCCCCACATACCTTTGTGAGAGTTTACCCTATATTCTGATCTACATGTTTCCCAACCTCAGTGAATCACGTAAGAAAACCTGATCCCCGACCACGAACTCCAAGGGTCTTATTTGGCGATCAACATTAGATTTTTGAAGAGACTGTGTGGTAGCCATCCATTTCTGAATAAACTGGACCTTCTCAGAAGTGTCTTTCACGAGATGTGGTCCAAATAAATCTGCCTCATATACCTCTAACTATCACAAAGGTGATGGGCATGGCCATCCATATAATCCCTCTTAAGGTTCCATCTCAATAGTTTCATGAAAACTATTATTCTAGGAAAACTCGACTACAGGTATATGCTTCTCCCAAGAGCACCCAATGTATAGGATGCATGCTTGCAGCATGTCGTTAAGCACTTGTACCGTATGCTCTGACTGACCATCAGTATGAGGGTTGTAAGATGTGCTCAGAAGCACCTGTGTACCCAGTGCCCTATGAAAACTCTGCCAGAAATGAGATGTAAAATGAGTATCCCTATATGAAATGATAGAATGAGGAACCCCATGAAGACGTACGATCTCTCAGATGTACAACTTACCAATCTCATAAACAATAAAGGTCTCCTTGATTGGGAAAAAGTGAGCTACCTTCGTTAGTCTATCCACAACAACCCACACGACATCATTGCCTCGAGGTGACCTCAGAGACCCAGTCACAAAGTCCATCGCGACATCATCACATTTCCACTCCGGGATAGGTAACTGCTGTAACAGTCCGGCTAGCCTCTGATGCTCTACCTTCACCTACTGACAGGTGGAACAACTCGTAACAAAACCAATTATTTCTCTCTTCATACCCGACCACCAGTACTAACGTCTCATGTCTCGGTACATCTTGGTAACCCTGGGATGAACTGCCCAAGCTAAAGCATGAATCTCCCATATCAGCTCCACGTGTATATCCCCTGGAACCCACACTTGTCCATGGAAACGTAAAAATTCATCTTCACCTATCGTACTCCCAGGAAGAGGGTCCTCACTTGCCACTGACTCCCGTAGAACTAGGCCTTCTGAATCAGATAGTTGTCTCATCCCTACTCTATCGAGGAGGGTATAGGTCATAGATAAATATAAAATATAGGTCTTCCCCTAACTGTTGGGAACCTCCAAATGCATCTCAGAGAACAAAGCCCTTAGCTGACATTCACCACTGGCCTCCTACGCTGCCTGTATCTGAGTCTTCCTGCTCAGTTCATCAGCCACGTCAATACCCTTACCAGGTGTACAGGAAAGCTCAAAATCGAAGGACTAAAGGTATTCAGCCCACCTTCACTATATCAGGTTCAAGTCACACTGAGTAAATATGTACTTGAGACTTTTGTGGTCCGTGAACACCAAAAAATGTTCTCCCAAGAGATAATGTCTCCAACAGCACAACACATGAACAACTGCAGCCAACTCGAGATCATGCGTCAGGTAATTCCTCTCATGTGGCCTCAAATGCTGAGACCCGTATGCATCTACTCGATCTCCCTATATCAACACAGCTCCTAGCCCAATACTTGATGCATCAAAGTTAAATGTATATCTCTTCCCCTGATCTGGGAGTACTAGGATTGGTGCGGATGTCAACTTTCCCTTCATCTCCTAGAACGATCTCTCACTATCTTCTAACCAAACTAACTTCACACCCTTCATAGTCAAACACATTAATGGTGCTGCTAAGCGGGAGAACTCTTGTATGATGCGTCTGCAGTAACCTACCAGCCCCAATAATGTCCGTATTTCGAACACGTTCACAAGATGCTCCCAGGAAACTACTATCTCACCTTCTCTAGGTGTACTGCAACTCCTGCCTTCGAGATGATATGACCCAGGAAGTGAATCTAGACCATCCAAAAGTGGATCTTTGAGAGATTAGCATATAGCTGATGCTCTCTCATTGTACTAAATATGATCTCAAGATGGGTGGCATGGTCGTGTCGAGTGTGAGTGTACACCAAGATATCATCAATGAATACTACCAAAGAAGAATCTAGATAGGGATGGAACACATAATTCATCATAGCCATGAAAACTGCTGGAACGTTTGCGAATCGTAATGACATAACTGTATACTCGTATAGATCATACCTGCTCCTAAAAGCTATGAGATGTATATCAGATGGTCTAACGCATAGCTGATGATATCCTGATCTTAAGTCAATCTTCGAGAACACTCATTATCCACGAAGTTGATCAAAAAGATCATCAATCCTTGGCAAGGGATATTGGTTTTTAACCATCAACTGGTTCAAATTCCATTAATCCACACAATGTTTGAGATTATCGTTCGCCTTATTTGCAAAAAGTATAGGAGAACCCCATGGAGAAATACTTGGTCAGATGAAACCCTTTGCCTGTAACTCCTCTAACTGTCTCTTGAGCTCCTGCAACTCTGTTGTAGCCATCCTATAGGGTGGAATGGACACCGGAGATGCTCCTGGAAAAAGATCAATAAGGAAATCCACCTCACGCTCTGGAGGAAGATCTGAAAAGTCATCTGAGAAGACATCCCTGAAATGATCAACCACTGGAGGGAAATATTTTTTAAAAGTCACATGGGAATCCAAATATATGCTCGCAATATGGGTTGTGATACCACCTTTCCCATGATGCACTTGTCTAGCTCGACTCGCCTGAACATCCTACTCGCCCTTGTATAGAAACTCTCCGCCCTCTGGTGACGTGAAACTCACCCTATGATGGTAGAAATCCATAATGGCTCGAAAGGGAACTAACCAGTCCATCCTGAGAATGACATCATAGCTCGTCATCTCTAATACATTGAGGTCCCAAAGAAAGTGACACCCACCAACCTCAAGGGGTCACTACTTGGAATGAAGAAAACTAGTCGTTCTAGTTCCCAATGGAGTGTCTAGCGTCATAACAGCAAAAGAAGAAGAAACACAGAGCCCAAGACTCTACACAATGGGCACAGATATGAAGCTATGTGTAGCACCCATATCAAAAAGTACTAAAGATAAGACAGAAGATACTATAATAGTACCTCTGACTGTAGAAGGTTCGGGATCCTATCCCTGTTGGGTCTGTTGCACTGCATATGCCTGCCCAGTGATGTGGCTCTACGACACAGCCTGGCTACCCTGAGCTGTCCCGCCCTACTGCTTCTGAGATCATGGCGTCTGGCTACCACATTCATGACCACCATCTCTGCATGCACGTCCTGACGTATTCCAATTCCCTGATAGGTAAGAAGCTTCATGTCCTTCCCCCACATCTGGAGTCTACACAGAACCCCTCTCAATAGCCACTGGTCGAAACGCCCTGCAAAAGTGCTGAAGATGCCCCATCTAGCCACAATCCCGGCACTCCACTAGGTCTCATGGACATTGAGGTCTCTTGTACCCTTCCTTACCACACTGGTAGCACCTGATCAGGCCACCTGAAGAAATCGTCAGGATAGTACTGCCACAGTGGGTGAAAGTTATCTGTCACTTCCTCTTACTGGCAGAAATAGTACCAGAAACAGGTGTTGAACCACCCTGGACCACACCACTATCTTTCCAAAGGTTCCTCTCTATAATTAGTGCCTAGTTCACAATAGAATGTACTAAAGGCATCTTGAAAACATTCAACAGTGATCGGATGTCATAACAATGTCCATCCTCATAGCGTCTGGCTCTCAGCGTCTCATCTCCCACCAGAACGGGTGCAAAAGGCTTAAGCTCGGTGAAGGGAACAGAATAATCCATCACCAACATAGATCCCTATTGCAGATTCATGAACTCTCGAGCTCGATCTTCCCTCAATGTCTTTGGTAAGAATAATTCATAGAACGCTGTATGTAAATCTTCCTACACCATGTCTCTGTGATGCTCTGACTGGGTGGTAACATCCCACCACCTCTTGGTGGAATCACGCAGCATATAAGTCACGAGCTTGACCCTCCTCCCTGGAGGTGTCTCCAGGTGCTTGAAAATAGTCAGCATCAACCCCATAAAAGACTCCATAGTATTTTTTCCACCATCCTCTAAGAACATAGGTAGATGCTGCTGCTGGAATAAATGAGTTAGCTCGGCCATAAATGTGGCAGCCTGTAGTGCACCCTGAAAGGTCTACGTGAACTACATAAAGCCTTTACGAAACTATACCTCCACGCATGTGTCCGGTATATACAATTGGCTCTACTGGAGGATCCACTGGTAGCCCATGGCCCACCATTTATGGAGTATACTCGTTGCCACTCTCCTGAAAAAAAACACTTGAATGTCTCGACGGAATGACACTACATGGTAAAACACACACCTTAGATCATGATTATCACAATCTAAAAATGGAGGAACCAAGGGGGGAAAAGGAGGAAGAAGTCATTCAAGATTTTCAAAACAAGACTACATGGCGTGTATACTGAATACACGGCGTGTTCCATACTTATCTTCCACTGGTAAGGTCCTTCTACACGGCCGAGCCATACAGCTCCCGTTGAACAAAACTACACGGCGTGTATATAATATACACGGCGTGTATAGTGTAATTTTACAACAGCCAGTGTCATTTGTGACACGGCTGACTACTCAGCTTGAACTACACGACGTGTTACACCTGCACACGACATGTACACTACCCTATTTCACTGCCACACGGCGAAGTCTACACGGTCTGTCCTCGGACAAGACAGCATGGCGTGTCTCATAGGTACATGGCGTGTTCTAGATGATCTTTTTCGACCTGTGTTGTTAGTTTCATGGTCGGATACACGGATCACACTACACGGCATGTTCCAGATGGGTGAGGGCCAAGGTATGATAGTGGGGAAAAAATTCCCTAATTTGTCAAGGTGTAGTTCATAGGAATAATAAAAACATTCAACAACCACAGCAGAAGAAAATAAACATACACAATTTTAAATAAACAACTACAGTAAAAGATAACCAACAGTTATGTAGATAATGATGCAACATGTCTCAAGTTATATGAAAATAGTAACAACATGTTACACAACAGTACATTACAGTATAATACAGAGTATAACAAAATAAAAGAAAACAAAACTGAACTGCCGGTAGCATCGCGAGCCTAGGCCCGGCCCCATGCTCCCCTACTTCTCAGCAGCAATCAAGTACCTATATAGAGACTCCTTCCCTTATCCATACCTTCAAAAATGTAATCTATTTTCACCAAAGACCTGACCCAAATAGGATGTGATAAATAAATCCCAGAAGGCACCCACCAAAGGCCCATGCACAACTGTGTGAAATTTATGCAACAAAACTGTGCTGTAGTAAAATGCAATAAACTAAGAAGTACCCAAAATTAACTTACTTGACAAGTTATATTTTTATTTTATAATTTATTTTAACCATTTAATTTGATAACAACTTGTGATTAATATAACCAAGACCTCAGGACTATCATAATCTTTCCCTCGGGATAATATAGTAAAACCACACCCTCAAGCTTTCCCTAAGGCTGTTGAATATTTCCCTCAGGCGTACGAAGCATCACCCTCAAGAACAGAATCTACTGCCCTCAGTCACCGAAGAGGTTTCCCTCAGGTGGAATATAACACCTCCCTCAGGCTAAATAGAACACTGCCCTTAGGCTAAATAGAACAGCACCATCACGGAAAATAGAACACTACCCTCAAGATAATGTAATCATGTTGAGCCCAATAGATAAGCAGGCCATTATATAAAATTCTTCTCAAGGAAATTTAAAGCATGCTACAATTTTATGGTATACCCTCGTGTAACCTGGCCAAACGGCTAAACAGAGGAATGCACACCGAGGGTGGTCCTGGATCCAAGTATCGATCCCAAAAAACATTTATACATGTTAATTAAACTACCTATGAAATTCTTGGTATTTAATTAAACAAGGCCTTAGAAATTTGACACCCCATTCATGGGCATGTATCAAAACGGTACAAAAACACACAACAGTTGGAATTCAAACACCAAGTCACCTACCTTGATCACCCATGATCGATATACCGAAACGACGCCTTCTGAAACATCCAAGAACGTCATTGATATAATTTAAAATAATTCTCGTTCAACCTCAAATAACTTCTATTAGAAGAAGAATTTTCAAGTACTATTCAATGATATGGGAGAGCTTACCCGTGCGGTTCCAACTTGATCAATAAAAGTGGAAACAGATTCCCGACGCCTGATCGGTTAATCCAAAAATTTTTGGCCATCCTCTACAGTGCACTCGTCTGGTTCTAAGCCAATCCTGTGAATAGGGTTGGCTACTGCCCATTATATGTGTATAAAAACAAAGTACACAGTGTGTACTTTTGACTACATAGCATGTACTTCCCTCATTTAACTGTTCCTCTGGCAGCACCGCCCAACTGTTCATCCATCGACATGAGTACACGGCATGTATTCCCAACTACACGGTGTGTATTATCTCCCAGCTAGTGTCTTCTTCCATTGCCTTACTGTTTCACCTGCCGACTGACTACACAGCATATAAAGGACCACTACATGGTGTGTAGTTGGTTTTTACACCCTTAGTCACCAACAGGGCTACACACCCTATGTACTCATCCCACACTGCCAAAGTACATGGAGTGTGGAAAAGTACATGGCATGTAGTCCCAAAATTTATGATTTTCCCCCCATTTTCTTTATTTTCTCAAAAACACTTAAGGAAAAGAGAAAGGAAAAAACTCGTACCTCAAGAATAAGAAGCGGGTTCTTACAGCATATATCGATCCTGTGTGGGTCAGCTTCTATCAGATCCTATGTGGGTTAGTGCTCAGAGATCCTGTGTGGGTCAGCGCATACCGATCCTGTGTGGGCCGGATCATGTGTGGGTCAGCAGGGATTAGTTATCTATCCATCCTATATGGGTCATCAGTAGTGCCTCTTATCAGAATAAGATTATATTGCATAAGACTAATCATTTGGTCTTTTTTATATAATTTATACCGAATGTGAGATGAGTCTTCAATTTTCAAGAAGTTACCTATATAGTATATCTATCTTCGTGTTGTTACATGTGTGGTATTTCTACCTTTGTTGTTTTTTCTTTGTGGTGTTACCTGTGTAGTACATCTACATTCGTGGTGTTTTCTTCGTGGTTTTACCTAGGTGGTACTTCTATTTTCGGGGTGTTACCTGTGTGGTACTTTTAACTTATTTTTGTTACCTATGTGGTACTTTTAAATTCATGGTGTTACCTTTTTGGTATTATTTCCTAATGCGTGAGATAAGTATATAATGATAAATTATGTATATTTATGCATATATACCTAGGTAGTGTTGGTTTCTATCAATTCATTCTTGATATTGGGGTCTTAATTTGTGGTATTTCCTTTATTGAACTATGGGAGACCTACGGGGTCTTGGGGTCCCTACTGAGTATCATTATACTCGCCACTACATGGTCAAATCCCACAACATGTCGTGTCTTATGGAGACGATGGATTCCATTGATCGAGGATGTGGGAGCTAGGACTGGACAGTAATCGGAGGTGAACTATTTGGCATGATGTGATGCAGGGACTACTGATCAGGAGCTATAACTACCCATCAGGTAGGATTCACGATGGACGATCCAGGAGCTGTTTTGTAATTTTCAGTTGTACTTGTATCCTTTTCAGTTTGGCCTGTAATCTGGACCCTTTTACTTTCAGCACTCTTTTACTTTTATCACACATTTACTATAACATTTTACTTTTTGGTTGCTTCTTGTTGTGGTCTTGTATTGTGTGTCTATATAAGTTAAAAGGAAATGCTTCCCGTTTTAGCGATACACCTTTCATATGCTATTCACCATCCCCTAGCCTAGATAAAGAGGGTTGGGGTAGTTATGGAAAGGACCCTAGGGGATGGTTCGTGACATTATATTTCAATGGTTTAATAAAAAATATTATTATATGAAAATTAAAATAATGGTATACACTATTCTTGTGTTCCAATGTAATAAAGTGACCATCTTCTCTTAGATTCTTCCAATGATTTCATAGACATTTCATAATTCCTATATGATTAATTACTCATATAGGAAAATTATAAAATACACTTATATTAAATGAATTTAGATTAAGATCCATTATATCTCAAAATAACACACCCTAGAACTTATAGATTTTGTTTCTCTAAATATTATATATAAAAAGAATTTATTTTTCCGAAAACAATAAAAATAACCCAAAAATAATCAACCCACATTTTATTAATCTAGTTATATCAATCATAATAATCATCATCATTATCTATATAATGAAAATATAATAAGAGATAAGGTCATGCACTCACTAATTAGTAAAAATAAAATCTATAAAATGATGTTTATATGTGAGTATAAGATGAATATGTGGGTATGAAAACATAGTCATGAAAAATAAACAATCCCTAATGAATGTTTTACCTATAAAGCATAGAGCATAATTTAGGAATTATAACATACTGATTATGGTAGAATCATAATAAATGAGTCATATGATTGTAAAAACATGAGTTAATAATCATTATACATGAAAAAATAACCCAGTCATATAGAATGAAATAATAATATGAAAAAATAATTTTTCCCATACAAAATCATGGAAATTAATTTTTTATGTTTAGGATTACTATTAATGAAATCATCAAATAATGGACAATGTCCCATGGTGGATTGGGTTCACTCACATTTTCTATGATCAAAGTGGATTGTGTTTACTCATCAATTCCATAAATTTCATCCCATGAGATATAAAAATATTACCCAATGCATTTGAGGTATTATAATTCTAGGACCACAAAACATATAATAACTAAAAATTTATATGTACACACAAAAACTTGAAATTATTTATAATTCGATTGTATCTTAATTAACCAGTGGGAATGAAAAGGGTTTCATAATATTTCTCTAACATATGGTTATAATACATATAGAGAAAAAATTTGTATGGTATCCTGAGATGATATTCCTTGGGGAATATAATAGACATTTACAGATATTGAACTAAAAGACAAAACATTAAAATATTTATAAAAATTTGCTTTGAAAAAAGAAATATATTTTAATATTTGATAACATTTATTTTATAAAGAATTAATTTATAAAATATAATTTTATGAAAAATTATAATTGGATTTTAATTTAACTACATAAATATGAATTTAATAAAATGAACCTTTTGAAAAAAAACTAATTAAACTTGTGAAAGAAAGAAACTATGGAGAAAAAATTAAAAAATATTTCATTCACACTTCAATATAGAAAGATAAGTTTAACATTAATTTCTTCAAAAAATCATAAAAGTGGAAATAATAGAATACCTAAATGAATAATAAAAAATATATATGGAAGAGAAGTATTCCTAACTAAAAATATGTGATAAGGTCAACTCCACTTTCAAGAAATATTTTGGTCAAATTGTTAACCAATGAAAGGTAAACTGATTAGGTGAAATTTAAACTCATAAATAACTATAGTATAAGATAATATATAGTATTTTTTATATAAGAAACATAAAATTTACCTAAATATAAATATAGAAGTAAATAATCTCAATTTTATTGTCCGATTGTAAAATATACCCTTAAAATAAAAATAAACATTCATGAAGGTAATTTAACCTATAGTATATTATGTATAATCATATTAATCATTTATTTCATTATATTATTATAATACTTTATGTTTTATAAATACTTATACCTAATCATTTGTTCTTAATATATTAGTTTATCATTTCTTATTTTCATCCTCAGATGTTGGTAATTTTTATTATTTTGTATATGTATTTCAATGGTGATGTCAATACATGTTCTTTGATATCAAGTAATTAATTAGAATAATATTGAAGGGTAGTGGATATTTATATTTCAATTATTTATTTATTCCAATGAATATTTTATGGAACGCATGTGAATGGTTCATGAGAATTGAATAAACAAAGAGCATGTTTGGGTAATTTAATGATAACAACACAATAAATTATAATTTCCATTCATTTTTATGACACCCATAATAAAACATTTTCATTAAATAAATTACTCTTTAATATAATATATTAATGTAATTAATATCATGATACTCTTTAATATTCAAAATGTTTAATATTGTACACCGTCATTCCCGTTTATGGTTGAACTGACCCAAATATACATGTTATACAAAATAATTAGTAATAGTATAAAGAAAAAGTATAGATTTAGTAAATATAGAATAATAATTATTTTAGTATAACATAATTATAGTGTTATATGAGATTTAAAAATATTTATTATTATAGCATAATTAAAAAAGATGATGAATAACAAGATACTTCAATGAATTTTCCCCTCCTCGAAATGTTTTCCTTTATAATAAAGGAGTTATCTATTTTTATTAGGACGAGGGGATATTAAATATATAATATGGATTTCTGTATAATGAACTATCATTTATATGCCTAATGATTTCAAATTCTCATATGAATATTCAATACATGTTAGAAAAACTAACTCAATGGCAATAAAGTTAAAGTTTCTTTTGAAACTAGATATTAAGTATTTTTTATTTCTTAAATTTTATTCCACATATCCCATAAATAACTTCACAAATAATATTATTCTTATACATACCCTACATAAAATAATTAATCAAAAACTATTGAAAAGAAACATAATAAAGGGTATGATCATATGCACAGTAAGGATAGACAATGGAGATGTCAATGATTGCATAATCATAAGGGTTTGACAACATGGGAATCCTATTTAAAAAACATACCTTGTAAATAATATATCATAAACATGTGTTATTTAATAAATAGTAACATTTAATAAGACATTATTCATAAATTAATTTAAGAACATGGGCCATAAAAACATAACATTGGCATAAGATACTGATTTTTGGCATACAAATAAGAATTAAAATCTTATATAAAGGGTATTCACCCTGAAATTGATAACATGATAGGATTTAGACAACCACCCATGTACATTCTTTGGGATTAATATAACCTCCCTAATACCCTCTTTTTGGCTAGGGATAACCTACCACAAACCATATTTTCTGATTAGGATAACATGTTGATTATACTTTTACCTCAAATAACATTTATCCTTACCAAATTAATTATAGGGGGATATAATTCTCACCGATAAAAAAATTTATAAAATTGTGTGCCACATGATCAAAAATCATTTATCATATCATAACCCATAAAAAAAGTTTCTATAAAATATTCATCAACTAGTAACCCATCTAAAAGGAATGGGTTTCATAAAAATTCCATCATGATAATAATAAACCATTTTTAAAAAAATAATAATAATTGTACCCTTGAATCGTGTTTATATCAGATGGAAAATAATTTTGAAAGTTCACATGGAACATTTCATGTAGGAAATATACTTTCAAATTTTAAAAATAATTTTTATAACATAAAAAAATTTCAAATTAAATTTCATTTAAATAAAATATGTATCTTATTAAGGAATATTTAAAGAACATTTTAAATATTTCTTGATGAAAATATCCTTTCAACTATGATAATTTATTTTTTATAACTAAATATTTAAAAAAAATTAAAACTATTATATTTTAAAATGACCTTGTAAAATTATAAAGAGAGGTTTAAGTCATTTATTGGTAATGAATGTAGTAAATTACAATCATTTAATATATTTTTACAAACCAATATTCCTTTCACATTTTAGGAAAAATGTTAAAAGAACATCATTTGGAAAAATATATGAATATTCTCTTAAGATCATTTGGTAAAATTTAAAAATTGGGTGAAAATTTGTTTAAAAACCAATTATGGAATTGTAAAGACATTCATTAAAACATTATTAGAAAACATAGATATCAAATTAAAATAATTTTTAGAAGAAGATATAAATAAATTATATTTTTTCTTAAAAACATTCTTTTGAACTATTGAGTATATAAAAGAGGAAAGTGAAAGGAACCAATTTTTCTCATTATATAAATAAATGAAATTAAAATTAATGAGTTCTTTAGAGATAGGTCAAAAGGTTTCATGTCAAATCTATGATTTTATTTACAGTTATTACTTTTTTTATGTTTTTTCATGCATTTTCCCTTGGTTTTCCCCTTGATTTTTTGTTGGAAAAATGGAGATTTTTGGCTTGAAAATAGGTAGATAACATTTGTCACATGGTTAGGGGAAATAATGTGCCCTCTTCTAGGTAATCATGATGACAATTTCCATTTTAGACACTTGAAATGGCACAGTTGACAAAAAAATTCAAACCATGCGGCCAAACTGTTCAACATGGTCCTCATGGATAATGACAGACACACGATTGTTGCAGAGTTTGGAAAACCACACGGGCTAACAATGAAACCTATCCGGGTCATTAATAATTGGATATTTACCCTTTTACATCTTTAATTTAACCCTAATTCCTCCCATTTCGCATCCCATTAGGTATTTTTATCTTAGGTTCATCTCCCACCTATTCCTGGATCCCTTTAACATCTGATTTTAATGTGATTTTATTGTGGATTATTTATTAAATCAATAATTAAGTCATTTGTCCCTAGGATTATCTTCCATTATATGATTTCTCTTTCCTCCTAGGTTAATTATTTTTTAGCGGGTTCTTTGACCTAATGATTGTTTGATCATGTGGTTTTGAGTGAAATATGTATAGTATTTGTACAATATTTCCTTGATAAGGTCTTGTGGATGTTTATTTGTGGTTTTTCGAAATTTTTTGAATGATTCTATGTTTTAGGTATGTGGTACAATGTTTTTAATTAATTTTTGAGTTTTTATTTCATTATTGAGTTTGTAAATGTGTTATAAGTATTATTTTTCTGGCAAGATTCATATTTAAAAAGAATATGAAAATGTGTTAAATTCGATCTTATAATGGTAAGTGGTTATGTATTTTGTGTTCTTTATTATGTTTCTTCATTAATTTCATTCATTCCTTGTTTGAAATGTTTTAAATGTGTATTCAAATATATTTTGAGGTTTTAATGTGATAAAAGTATATTTTTCAATGAAATGGATTTTTTTAATGATGCATTCATTTTTTTACACCTTTAATGTGTATTTGAATTGTGAATCATATTATAAAATAGTTTTTTTGTGAAGTGATATGGAAATGGGTAATTTCCAATTTAAATGTTTGGATTTCTTATGTATTATTGTTTTTGTTTTTCCGAAAGGTTTCTTCATAAATTTTAAAATTTGTGTGAAATTCATTTCCATATTTTTTGGTGTGATTGAAATAAAATGTTGTTTTTCTTATGGAAAATAGAACTATATATGTGATATTTTGATCATTGAAATAATGTAAAAATGTGAAAATGGAAAACTAGTGGATTAATTATGTTCATATGATTCTTGGAATGTGTATGTGGAGGTGATGATTTATTTGATCTGTGATATGAAATTTTAGTACACAGGGAATTTTAGGTATCTAGGTGGGAACACTATAACTAGTATGCTAGTATATTGATAAGTGGATGAGGATCATATTCATCCTGAAGGATTGATAATTACAACAATAACTAATCATGTTATATGGCTAGAGAAAACCTTAATTTTAGGATGGTATCCCCATTAGTGGCTCATTCACGGGAACACTATTAGTAAAGGCTTATTATTTATAAACTACTTGAATTTTGGGAGATGTTCCCCTCTAGTGGATCATTCACATTAATGTTGTTGGTAGATGATAAGGAGTATTTTTATCACCAAGGTACGAGGTTAATAGGGTCACACTATTGTCAGTTACTTATAGTTATTTAACCATGGTTATCTCTTGGGACATGAAGCTTATGTGATGTGGTTCTAGCAGTCGATATATGGTTAACCTTGTGTATATCTTCTTTTTATGAAAGCCTAAAATTAAAAGGGTTTTCCTTTTATAAGTGTTTATATAGTGATTTGCTTAAATTTTTTTCTTACAAATGTTTTAAATGTTCTTATGAATATGTGCATATTTATTTTTCTTCTATTTTTATTGCATGAAATATTTATTTTTGGAGGCATCCTATTGGGCTTTGGATCACACCCTACATACACCATTGGGTGTATGTAGACATTGAAATGTATGTCCCTAGTAAAATACTGATGTGTTGTGGATGTGAGAGTGGATCTAGTTTCTGGAGTTCTAATTGTTGTAGGTCTTGATAGTGGTGTCTTGAGGGTGATATCCCTCTTTTTTCATTGTGGTTCTTGGATTTTTTTGTTCACATTCTATTTTATTACATTTTTTTCAACATTGTAAACATTAAATCATTAAATTATTGTACCTCATTTAGTTATGATTATATGTTATTGGATTCTTTCTCATGTTGGTTATTTGTGATTATATCAATGCGTGAAATCATTCCCAAAGTTCATTTTCGATACCCAAGACTAGTTTCCTACCCTCATGTATTGGGAAGTCCATTTGGGCCATGCCATGAATCAAGTTGAGCATCGAGATGGATGGAGCCCAATCTTGGTTCATGAAAAAATGGTATCAGATTAGTCCTCACTCTTTTTGGGTTGATTTATTCTGGAAAAGTGTATGGTTATACTGGAGAAAGGAATTTCTATCCTTGAGGTTTTGGTTATGAGTGGGGTTCATGAATGGAACACCTCATTACAATATTGGAGTCATCATGGGATGTTGGATTTTGGTTTCAAATCTCCTCCAGAAGAGATGTACTAGCTACAGACTGTATATGCACACAGTTTGGGGGTGGAGTATTTTTTTTCTTGTTATTATAATTTATTAATTTATGTTATATATATGGAATGTTTTGAGAATTTTTCTTTGTTTTTGAAAATTTTAACATTGTGCGTTAATGGTTGTATTGTTTGTCTTTTGGTATGGTTGTTTCTTTATGTAGAAAAATAACTACTCATGGATTTACTATGAAACTGTGGGAAGATTGTAGAGAGAGTCATACTCTACAATTTGACAAAGGATAGTGGATTTTATGGATTGTGATATCCAATTTTTGGAAAAAGGAGGAGGATATGGTCCTTCTCAGGTTAGAGAATTTGAACCGGGTCCTGTAAAGGGATAGTTCATCAGTTTCTCAAGAACAAGCCTCCTACTTTCTAGGGTATCACAAAACCTCATAAACTAGAGAAGTGGCTTATGAGGATGAGATAATGTTCTAATTTTATGATAATTTGGAGTCATTTATAGTTAATTATGATTTGTTTTGTTTGGTAGGTTATAGTAAGAAGTGGTAGGACTTAGTGGTTCAATATGGGAAGCACAAAAAGATGGGATGGAAATATTTTATGGTTGTATTCAATGAGAAGTATTGTCTTGACATTTTGGCCTTCTCTAAGTCTTGGGAGTTTTGGAACCTACCCAAGGAAACCAAAATTTGAGGAAATATGCTTACCAATTTGTAGAGTTAGTAATTACTTCTCCTGAGATTATTTCCAATGAGAAACTGACGGTTTAGATGTTCGAGATATGTTTGTTCCTGGAAATATTATATATGGCCATTCTATTGATTTTGAAAACATTTTGTGAGGTGTTTGATCATTATATGATGGTTCCAAATGATCACGGAGGAAATTATGGTTTCTCTATAGGAATATCTGTGGTGGTTATTGGTAGTTCATATGAGAAGAATAGGAAGTGGGATGAGAAATGGAATAAGGGAGGTGGTAGTTCATGTAATAATTCTCAAAAATCCTCTTATATGGATATTGATATTGAGTTAGTTATGTGTCATCAATTCTGGAATCTAGGAAACATGTAATACGCATGCACGTACCCACCCAAACATTATCACTAGTGAAAATATATGGATCACATGCAGTGATTTTGTAGAGTTGAACTCTTATATCAATGTAGTGCAAGATCTGTATATTTTAAATGGATGTCATCTTTTTCAAAACCATCCAAGACAACAAATTCTCAGTTTTTAGGTCATGGATGTAGTGCTGGAGAATCTATTTTGAATATTTAGTTTAGGGTAGAGCTAATGCATAATGGTCAAGATAATGGATAGTAAAAGATGAGGCAACATCAATTGGGTCATTATGTACCAATGGAATCAGATGTAGGGCCTATGATAATTCTAGGTATTGTTCTTATTGCATCATAATTTGTTGTAGTTATGTATGAAATGGGTGCTTTAGTGTATTTTATTTATTCACATAATGTATAACTATTAATTTTTTCAATAGATATTGTGTCAGTTGCGATGGAGTTAGTAACACCACCTACTAATAAGCTAGAGAAGGGTTTCAGGTTTTCATCATGTTCACTTACTATGTCAAGGGTTGAGATGGAGGGTGATTTTGTATTTTTTGAAATATACCTTTTGGAAATAATCCCTGGCATTGATTGGATGGTGCATTTTTTGGCACACATTGATTTCTATAGTCCGTGAGTGAGTTCGGTGTCTCCTGATGAAAGTACTTAGAGTTTTCAAGGTGAATTGGATCCTCAATCAGGACATGTTGGATCTACACATGAAGAATTGGGATACCATTTTAATTATATCACAACACTCACATTGGAGGATGATGATGGTTCTCATGAGTGTGTATTTCCTCTTATGGTGGATTAGTTCCCATAGATTTTTTCAAAGTATTTTTTATGGTTTTCCTCAAAACCAGGATGCGAATTTCTCCACTAAAATGGAAAAAGGAACCCAACCAATATCACATCCATCATACCTTATAAATCTCACTAATACAAGGGAATTAAGAGTACATATGGATGATTTTTAATCTAAAAGATCCATTTGATCGTGCATCTAACCTAGGGCATCCCCAGTTCTATTTTTGAAAATAGTTGACAGATCTCTCTATTGGTGTATTGTTTACTAAAAGCTGAATATTGAAACGATATAGAATAAGTACCACTTTCCTTGTATTGAAGACCATTTCAATCAAATAAACAGGTAAATGAGGTTTTCCATGATTTACTTGTGTTCTGGGTATCACCTAGTCATAGTTAGAGAGGCTGATGTTCTGAAAATAGCCTTCTGAATATGGTATAACCATTTTCAGTACATGGTCATGGATTTCAAGTTGTCAAATTATCTAGTGGTGTTTGTGGAGCTTATGGGCATGATGTTTTACACGTATCTTGATTCCATTGTTTTTGTATTTGAGGATGAAATCTATGTGTATTCTATGAATGATTAGGTGAATCATGATCTTTTAAGAATTGTGATAATCAATATTTAGTATTATCATCCCTATTTTATGTTTTCAATGTTACCCTTATTGAGGATAATTTTCTAGGTCATGAGATCTATGAACAAGGTGTTTTGGTGGACCCTTAGAAGATTAGATCAGTTATTTCATGGTAAAACATAACAATTTTTATGAAATCAATAGTTTTGAGGCTTTTAAGGGTATTATAGGTAGTTTATTCCAGATTTATCATGGATTTCATCATCTATGATTATTCTCAACAAGAAGGGTGTGAATTTTTAATGGGTACTAGATTTTCAACAATCCTTTTTAGAGATTAAGTGTTATTTGAAAAAATCCCATATTTTATTCTTACCATATTATAGAAATAGATATGTTGTAAATTTTTATTCATCAAGTATGGGTATTTGTTATGTGATAAATTAGGGAAACCATGTAATTCATTATGGATCATGGAAACACTAACCACATGAAAAGAATTATCCAACCCTTGACCTGAAATTAGTAGTGGTTATGAATACTTTAAAGACATGGTACTGTTAAATTTTATTTGGAGTTTTTATTAGTTGATTCAGTTCATAAGAACTTAGCCAAAAGTTTCTCCCATAAGGATATAAATGTGTGTAAATTTCATTCAGTTGTGTACCTTTTGGGATATGAATTTCATAAAGATTATACCTTTGGAAAAGGTAATTTAGTGGTAGATTATTTGTTAAGGAATGTGATTATGCATGCATTGAAAACATCCATTGATGAGTGGGTGTTAATGGGTCTTTTTTCTATGATGCTTCTCGATACTATGGAACAAAGATGAGGTGTTCTATTATAAAGTGTAAAATTAACATCTTCCCTTAAGTAGTTTATTTGGAAAGAATTGATGGGTGGTGAGTTGTGACCACATTCTATGCAGTTTCTAAATTGTGGTGTGAATGGTCATTTTATAATAAGATAGTTCTGTGCTTTTAGGGACACGTTTTTGGTAAGGATGTCATTGAGAAACGTGGTGATGAAGGATAGCCCCTTATCTAATTCATTTGTTCATCCTAGTTCTAGAAAGATATTCTATGACATGAGTTTGAATTTATGGTATCTCATTATGGGGAGATATATAGATGTATTAAAATCACGGTGTTATATGTGTCAGCAAGATAAAGCAGAGTACCAAATCCCCCTAGTTTTTTTCAGCAACTACTTATTCCCACATTGATGTGGGATGATATCTCTATGGATTTTATTATTGAATTACCATGTATACCCCAAGGGAAGAATTCCATTTGGATTTTAATTTATCATCTTACCAAATCATCCAATTTTATTCAAACCATAGATTCAACCATGGTTTATGAGTTGGATCAGTTGTATGTGTAGGAAATTGTGAGTATCCATGGTGTACCATCCAAAATAGCTGCTTACTTGTACCCCAATATTACCTAATAGTTTTTTAAGGAATTAAAATCATTATGGATTCATTTTCCATGTTGAACATGACATATCATTCTCAAATAGATGGTCAAATGGAGGGGGAAAATCAAATTTCAGAAGAGTTTTCCCAGGCATGTCTATTGGATTTATGAGTTTGTGGGATATCATATTTGGTTTGGTTGAGCTTAAATTTAACAATATTAACAAGTATTCAATTTTAATGGCTCATTCTGAGGCTCTAAAAGTTTTCCCATGTCATTCTCATTTGTGTTGGGATTAGATGTAAGATAACTTGTTATGGTGTTGCCTCATCGTTAGAGGCTGAAATGATGATTTTAATCCATGATATCACCTTTTCAAAGCAACGATCTTGGAAAAATATATAGATTTAAAGTGATTAATCCACTATCATGAATGTCCTCTGGAATGAAATGGTGCATCTTACATGGCCACTCACTACTCAAATGATTTATTTCCTTCAACCACTCTAGGACATCAACCATATTTTCCCTCATGCCTTCCGGGACCTAAATGCAGTTGCGTATGTACTTGCAATCAAGGGAGTCAAACATGAAATTACCTGGTTGGATGACCTCACTATTTATTTACATCAACTTTATGATAAATATTTTCATAAAATCCCATATTTTTTATTTATGTAATTTTTATTTTCATAACTAAATGTGCCTTGGTTTTAGGAAAATACACCACATGTTTTTAAAAAAAATACTTTATTATTGAGATTATACCTTATGGAAGAAACGTATGATGAAGTTATATTGATCATGAATAATTTTTTGATGGTGATGATTCATTAGAAGTCATATGATATTCAGATCTATCAAGCTTTTAAATTTTCTATGGGTCACTGGGTGTTCTTAATAGAGGAACCTCACATGGATCATTGTTGATTATGTAAGAAAACTAAGATAATGCCAAGGATTAATGGACGATTTTAAATTACAATGTGAGTTTTTAAGGTAAAATGCATCGATAATTTCCCGCTCATATGACACTGATATATGATGTGTTCCAGGTATATTAGTTGAAAAAGTATAAACCAGATCCATCTCATATGTTTAATTGGGGAGTTTTGGAATTGGAGCCTAATTTTTCTGTCTTTTAATGACTTGTAGAGATTGTGGATTCTCATGAGAATGTTATTTATGGGAATTCTATTTTTTTCCATTTCCTTTTGCATCATGGAAATAATTTTCCTTATATGCATGAGAAGAAGTCTTAGGATGAGGTGGAGTATCCTTTTTCTTGTCTGATCTATCTTTATAGTGGCTTTTTAGGGGAGAAAGTTTTCATCGTGGTGAGAATTTTCAAATCTGGGATTGCGTTATGATGTATTACTCAATTTGTTTATATGAATTTATACCTTGCTATAACCTTGAGTTTTTTGTTTTAAAAAACATGAGATTTTGGGCTATAAAGAGGGTGGTATATGGTTGTTTCATGTTTAGGGGAAACTGTGTCCCCGCCTCTAGGTAAGTGTGTAGCCAATTTCCATTTTTTAACATTGGAAACTTCATGGTTAGCGCGTGTTATTTCAAACCATGTAGGATAACCATGAAACATTTTGTTCACTGATATTGAGGGAAGATTTATTTCCAAAAATGGTTTGGAGAACCATATATAATAACCAAGTGACTTGTTTGTGTTATTAAAAATTATAAATTTACCATTTCCCTCTTAAAAATTAACATTAATTCCTCCTATTTCTCCTCCCACTCATGATTTCGAGCCTATGTTCCTCTACCTCCAATCATTTCTCCATTGGACCTCCAATTTTGAGGTTTTTTTTGGTTTGGATTCATCATGAAATTAACTTTTAATTCAGTTCCCCCTTGTTTTCTCCAACATTTTAGGGTTTCTCTTCATCCATATGGAGTTATTATTTATTAGTGGGTTGTTTGACATAATGTGGTTTTGATAATATTTTATTTGGGGAAATATTTATTGTTATTGTATGATAATTCCTTTATAGTGTCTTTTAATGGTTTGTTTGTGCTTTTTTCACCAATTTTAGAATGTTTTAGAGTGTGATGTAGGAGGTTCCATTGTTTTATATTATTATATGAGTATGAATTGATTTCCTGAGCGTCAAAATGTGTTCAATGAATTATTTGTGTGATGTGAATCATATTTTTAAAATTTATTGAGATGAACATATGATGAAAATGGATTTTATAAAAATAATTGGTCATTTTTTGTTTATTATTCATTATGGTGCTTCTTGACTACATTTTAGGCCTTGTATCAAATTATTGAAATGTGTTTTCAATGAGATTTAAATAAATCAATGTGATGAAAGTATATTTTACAATAGAAATGTGTTTCTACGGTATGTTTTTTTCTTTTATTCACCTTAAATGGATCTTGAACTTTTACTAATTATATAAAATGGTTTTGTTGGGAATATGATTTTGAATAAGGGGTTTTCCCATGGAAAGTTTTTAATTCCATATGTATTATTCTTGTTTTGTTTCCAAATGGGTAACATAAATTGTGAAAGTGGTGTGAAATGTATTTAAAATGGTGTTGGTGTGATTTTTAAATGGAAAGTGGATTCTTTTAAGTAAAATAGTGTTTTCCATGTGATATTTTGATCATTAGTGCAATCTAAAGATGTGAAAATGATAAAGAAGTGGTTTCCATGTATGATTATGATGCTTGGAATGTGTATGTCAAAGTGATTTTTTGTGTGATATATGAAGTTGAATTTGATCATAATGGAAATATTAAGAATCTAGGTGGGGTAACTATAACTAGTATGTGAGTTCATTCAGAAGTGGCCAAGGACCTAATACATCTAGAAGTATTGATGTTATAACACTAAATAAACAAGTGATATTATTAGAGACTAGTAGAATTTTGGTATGGGATCCCCTTTAGTGCCTTGAGAAGGGGAAAGTTGTTGGTCTTTTATTATGATTTTGAGACCGCTAGACTTTTGGGAGATTTTCCCCTCTAGTGGCTTGTCCATGGGAACACTGTAGGTAGTTGATTTGGCGGATTTTGATAAATAAGATATAAGGTTCATTGGGTCACACTAGTTCTAGTTACCTGTTGGGATTTACCCATGGTGCTCTCTCATGACATGATTCTTATGTGATGTGGTTCTAGATATTGGTGTCTGGAATACCTTGTGTAAATTTTATTCTAGGAATGCATATTTATAAAAATGGGTTTCCTTGAAAATGTTTTTCTTCATCTATTTTTTCATTAAAAAGTTTTCATATAATGGTTTTAAAAGTTCTTATGAAAATGTGTATATTGATTTGTATACTAGTTTAGATCATGGTATTTTTTTATTTAATCATACTATGATTTGGCTCAAACCTTATATACCCCTTTGTGTGTATGTAGAATTTTTCAATTATAACCCAGGAAAAGGAATCATGTGTCTTAGAGGTGATGGTGGGTGTAGTTTCTTGTGTTCCACTTTTTGTGGGTGTTGATATTGGTGGCTTGTTTATGATACCCCTATTTTTTCTTAGTGGTTCTTGTGATACATTATTTTTTACCATTCCATTTTAGTACTTTTGTATTCCTTAATGTTGTAAAAATTAAATCTGAAATTTGATGTACCATGTTTGGTTATTATTATCAGCTATGTGATGTTTAATCTTTTTTTTATTTGTGATTTTGAAAATTGGGGAAATCATTCCCAATGTGTATTATTGATACCTAGGAACTAGTTTCCAACCTGTACAGATTGAGAATTCCCTTCAGTCTATTCCATGAACCGGGCTATGCATCAGGATTGATAGAACACTGACTTGGTGCATGACATTTCACAATCAGAAACATAATGATAAACTATCCGGATAAACAATGATATTGTAACATAAAACATTTACCACTTTGGTATATTTATAATCATAAGACCCATAAAATAAGTATAATTGTATGGATACATTATTCCAATAATTTCATGATACGAATCATCAATATAGTTCTTTTGATGTATATAAAACATATAATAGAAACTAATGGTTAATATAAAATGTGTCCCTTAAAAATAAATGTGACACTAAAATCCCTTACCATAAGCCTGGAATTACTTTATACACATTCAAAACAATTTTTAAATATGTATATATATAATACATGTAAATTAAATAACCATATATATATACATATTTCTATATATTATATATTAATGTCCATTTATTAATTATTTATTAACAATTACTTCTTAAAATCATGTTTTGGGTAAAAATTTATTTGTTTTTTACTATCTATTTTCATTTGGTATTTTTGGTCCACATAATTTGATCATGGTTGAACACTGTACATTGTTTTAATTATGATATAAATATACCATATATTCAATATATATTTGTATTTTGAGTAATTCGAAAAATTTGGAGATATAAATAGTGATACACTACTTCTGGAGGCGGTAGGTCATACCTACCTATAAATGATGATTCCATTTTCTTGATAGATATAAGGAAAGAAAGTTTAATAATATTTTATCCTTAAAGAATCATTTTTATTTTATATACATTGAATATGTTAATTAAGCCTATCATTATTACAATCTATGTAAATTGTAAGTGAAGAATGAATCGTATTTCTTTATGAGGCGCCAGTCCACCGTACACATAAGTGATGCCCTAGTTTTCCACCGTAATGGAAAAGAAGAATGTATATGTGATATTATAATTAAAAAATTATAATTATTTCACAAATTTCATATAAATATGTTTAATCAACCATTATATCCATTCTTGAGAGGTGGTGATGGAAAATGATTTAGATTTTTTTGTGGGCTGGTAGTATGTCGTACACTTGATCGACAATTTTACTTTTCATTTGATTGAAGAGGATATAGATATATGTTATTTCATAAAAATAATAACATCTCTTTATATTTTTTATATTATTTTTATATTTTAGTATACATAAAATTGATGAATGTAATAATAGAAAAATTGTTAATAAATATTTTAGTGAAGATAATTACCTTCTCTTAGAAAAACATCGCATGGATATCCCTTAGAAGACCCTTGGGATAGAATTTTGGGAAACACAGGAGCTCTTGAAAATGGATAAATATTTTGGGGATGTATTTAGGATGTTATTGGTCATGATATTTTGATTAAGAGGTGTGAACAAGTGAGGGTAAGAAGTTTCTGTATATAATGTGGGAGAAGTGACATTTTTGTAAATACCCAAAACTATTCAATAATAGAAACTCAATATCATCCCATGTCCCTATAAAATTGATTAATAATGTAGTGGTGGAATAATATTTTCAATGCACACATAAATGACAAAAAAACAAATTTCTATAACATTTTATTCCACAACATCTATGTTTCCATATATTTTCCAATCTGGATTTTACTAGAGTAACAAGAATTCTTATCTAGGTAATTTATCATTTAAAAATAGAAATAAAATTGTATTTATATCATAATATATATGAAATGTTTAGAAATATGACCTAAAATATAAAAAATAAAAATCTAATTTTTACGGAAAATTAATTTCAACACAAATGCATGAAACGTGAAAACCCATGTTTTACCCTTTACTAAGGTAACAAATCATTTACAATTTAGGGGTTAATATAAATATTATAAAACAAAAATTGGTCCATGAATGGAATTGGTTGATATTTTTAATAATAGACCAAATAATTTAGAAAGTATTGGAATTTTATGAATTTTAACACATTTAATAAAATCTTATTCATTATAGAAAACATTAACATAAATTCTAACATTGTTTCTTTAATTTCACTTAGAAAACATCAAAAAAATAGTGGAATTAGAAGATATAATTTTAAAACATTTATATAATATTATATTTTTCTAAAATATTCATGTAATAAAATCTTGAAATCAATTTATATTAGTTTTAAAATTTTGGTATCATTTGTTTTATTTTTCTATTAATTAAATAATTATTATCCTGGTGTTGTTGAAGACATTAAATCCACAATATAATTACACAATACTAAATATAATTTAAACTAATCACTGAAATTTTATTATTTTAAAAATTTCCCTCAATATTCATTCACAAATTTCTCTTCTCTGTGTGTGAACAAATAATTGAAATTTAATAGCACGTGGTGAGATTTTATCTTTTTATTTACCTAAATTGTTATATTAGTTACATTCATGGAAAACTATCTATAAGCACAAGAAAATATAGAATAATTTTATAAGGGTAAACATTTTGCCATAAAATTTGAATTGGACATTTGTTTATGTTATTTTAACCACTATCAGTATAGTTTAAATCCTTGATAAAACTTGTTCTATAATTAAAAATAGTATATAATTTTTTTCTGTTTTTTAAATTAATTTTTGACCAAAAGATATGTTGAACTAATTTTAAAATATTAATTTTTATCATTCTAATAATTGGACCAATTTTTTTTAATTCCATTCACAGATGTGGGAAAGAATAATTTAAATGTAAAACCAAAAACATAATGAAAAATTGGTATTTCAAAGAGACACTTTTCATATGTATAAACATTTTTTTATTTCATAAATATATATTAAATATACTTGATTGTTCTAAATTGGATTAATAAAAATATTTTTGAATTAATTTTACTCTCAATTTTCTTAGAAAATATATAATTCTTTAAATTCATTAAATAAACATGGAGTTTATAAATAAAAAATATATTTTTACTATTCAATAAAAAATTAATTTTTTCAGAAGGGTTGGGGGAAAGACCCTTTATTGAAATGACTAAAAGACAAATTCAACTCATTTTAAACTAGGTATTGGGATCCCCAATACAATACCATTGGCTTAGAGGGAACAATAATAATACAACACCAATTAAATACCCATTATAGTGGCTCAAAATCCTATAGGGACAAAACCCATCACATAAAAGAACCTAAAGAAGGTCAAAAGTCACTCTGGAATATTCCATGCAGGTGAACCCCTTGTATTCTAGTTTTTCATGAAAAACAGAGTGTGTCCTCATAATATTTTACTGTCTCAACCCTGAACGGCATCCCAAGCCGCCATCGACCCTCCCCCACCATATATATACTCGAGCGGCACCCACCTCCCCCCGTAAGACCAGCGAGACCCCATATAAAACCTCGTGATTCGTTAAATCTCAGTGTTGCATGTAACAAAAGAGATCAATGAAATGAAATTTATTTTAAATAAAATAATAAAATCTCATGGTGTTACACTCTAACCACCAAAAATAAAATTCATCCTTTCAATTTTACCTTTATCCCAATAATCAATGGTTTAACATTTAATTTTTTTTTTGGAAAAACTACATCGTAAAAACCATCCATAAAACATACTCTTAAAAAACGGGAAAATAAATTATGAATGACATCACATAAATGTCTTCCCAAATTATAGAATACTATCATATAGGAGAATAATAATCCCTAAATACTAATAAGGAGTGTTATAGAACATGGTTCAGAGAAATTTAACAACCCAAAATTCATAAATATGTTATAAAGTGAAATGGTTCTTGGTTCAATGGAAATGAAATTAATAGGAAAACACTTCAATCTAATGATCGTTTCCTATTGTTAATGTAATTTTTACAATCAACATAATGAACTCAAAAGAATATTCTTACATAATATCTATTTTAATAGAAAAATATCATCCTATGGTTGGGCTATGAACAATTTTGAGTTCATATGTCAGTCTAAGAACTGAAGAGGAATATTTATTTTCATTTTAGAATCACAAATGAATCATATTATTTACAAAAAATGATAATTCCTTGCTTCTGTCACAGGTTATCATCAAAATAAAAAATAATTATCATAAGTTATAAAATATTCATAAATCATCATATTATGAAATAATGATTTAATTACTAAAACCTCATATAATTTTCAACAAAAATCATTACCTAAATAGTTAACCTTAAGCCCCTTCAAAAATTCTGAAATTTATATATAAGGGTTATAAATTTCCCAAAATCAACATAACATAATCCATAAAATATCATAATGTTGGCTTTAATTATCACATAACAAACATGTGAATAAAATGGACATATATTCCCCAAAAACATTATAAAAACCATAATTACCATAAATTCCCATTAAATACATATTTTCTTTCCCTTATATTAAATAAAATCAAGGATTATCAAATTTATTCTATAAAATCAAAACAAATAAACTCTATTAATTCTAACATAAACCAATTTTTTATTAAATCATTAATCCATTTAAAATTTAATTTATCCAAATAATTCATCTCATTTTCCAAAATAGACACCATTTTCTCAATATTGGGAACATATTAAGGGTGATAGTTTCCTTATTCGTGATTTTTCCATAAATATCACCTTTATATTAAATCACTTTTCAATGCAATATATATTAGTAATCATATTCTTGAAAATAGTTTTTAAAAAAATCTAACAAAAAATCCTTGTTTATTCTATAATTCATTAAGTCTAATACATAATGACTAAAATCATTCCAGAATATTATTAAACCATTATATAAGATTCATAATCTTATTCCTTAATACTTCATTCCTTTCATATATCATTTTTATTATCTTCATCATCAATTGTAAAAACTTCACTCATACTACCTCATTGATATTTTTCAACATATTTCCACCTAAGGACATAGGTTTTCATAATTCCAATAATTTTCATATTTTAAACACTTAACCATTGATGATTCCTTTTGTAATCCATTATTACAATCCACTACATGAATTGAAATTTTAATTTTTCTGTGGAAATTACTTACTCTGGGCCCTTATTCTCCAAAAATAAAACGAATTATTATTCCTTTGAGACATTCACTTAGTGATTCATCCCATATTCTTATCATATATGAATCGTAACATTCATTCCTCCATGTTGTCCAACATCTGAAATCTAAACAATCTCTATCATTCTCTTCTTTAGTGAGTCTAAGAGCTGTTTAAGGTTTAATTTTTCAATCATATATCATGATAACTGATTATGCATAATAAATATATCATTCACTCGAGTAACCATCCTACATGGTTTACCATTAACACAATATCAATCACATTCATTATTAACCCAATTACATCAGGTTTTCTCTATTGACTAAAACCAAAAATCCTAATGTGAGATTCAATATTCATAATGGAAAACCACATAATCATGAAAAAATATTTATAATATGGCTAAATCATGACACATTATTTTCAATATAATCCATATTAAGTTTAACCTGGGTAATTCATATTAATCTACAATTTAAATAATTCCTAATGGTTATTTAATAGTTTTAAAATTTCCAAAGCATATCACATGGGAGTGTAAAACCATGTGAGCAATAAAGACTATTTTCATGCACTAAGAGATGATCACATCAAGATCAACGTTACCTTCTCTATGTTATTGCCTATAGGTATTGTGTTCCATATCCATATAAACATGTAGTATCCTTGTAGGGATTTAATTTCTAGAAACCACTCTCTCCTTCATTTACCAAAATTCCAGGTCATTTTATTATACTTTCTCTCGTCCATATAGTTATCCTTGACATATCACTAGACATCTCATTAGAAATATCCCTAGGGTTATCAGATAGTATTTCTCATTCTAGTTTCCTAAATATAACATAACCTTTAATTATATACTAACTATAATTAACCAGGCGTTACATACATATATATTACATCTTATTCAATGTTTATTTAATATATACCATAAAAATACAACTACTTACCCAAAATTTTTGTATTCTTTGGAGACCAGATACACAATATTTTTATTTATTGAATTATATTCAATTTATCACATAACGATCATCACATATATTATTTTTCACTGATATACTGTACATAAAACCATTCTTTATATCCCAGGGAAGAGAAACATAACAAAAGGGTGAGCTCAAATAGGTTTTAAGGGTAATCGTGGGAGATATAAATGATCAAATTATAATAAGGGTATAATAAAATAATAATAACATTTTAATACTATGTCCTACTTGTCATTGATCATAAAAATGTGTTACTTCATAAATATTAGTAGTGGATAATACATGAATCATAATGGAATAAAACAAAATTCATCCTTCATATTATAACATTTAAATAAAATTTAGATTTTTAGCATACATATAATCACGGAAAATACTTTGTTAAGTCCATCCACCAATAAATTGATAACATATTAGTCTTGTGATAACTACCCATGTACCTTATTTTGGATTTTTATAACATCATGTGTACCATATTTGGCCTTTTAATAATCTCTCATGTATCAAATTTTAGTCATGTGATAACATCCCATGTACCATTTAAAATCATAAAATATAAATAATTTTTAAATTCATTAGAGGTAGATATAGGTCCCACTTGCCACATAATCCATACATTTGTGTGATACAAAATAATAAAACATTTATCATATCCAAACACATGAAAAGAATTGGTTTTCATTATAATTTCATCACATCATATCCTATGGGAATGGAATGGTTTTCATACACATTTCAACACCCTAATCCTAAACCATCTGAAGACAGAATAAGAATGGAATCCTTGAATCATATCCCTAGTAAAGCATAATAAAAATTAAATCATGTACTATTAGATTATAAATGATTATAAAAGTTCACATGGAACATTTATTGAGTAATATATTCCCTATTATTTAAAAATATCCTTCTATATTAAAGAAATTAAAATCATTATATTTTAAAATATTAGTGTAAATCTTGAAAGTAATCTTTTTCGATCATTTTAATCATTTTTTTGTGGAATACAACCTTTCAAATTTGAAAACTAGATTTTTAAAATAAATATTTTCAAAACATTTTCCAAATTATAATTTTTGAATATAACCTTGGAAACATATAATTTATATTTTACATCATTAATAATTCATGATGAAGGAAAATTCAATTCAAATTGTACGCATTTTAAAATATACCTTCCTTTCACATTTTAGGTAAAAATAAAAAATAACCTCATTAAAAAAAAGAAAAGAAGGCTCATTTTAATACATTTGGTAAAAATTAAAATATGGGTAAATATGTATTTAAAAACGCATTTGAAAATATTAAAAACATTATTTTAAACATTTTTAGAAATCATGTATATGGAAGGAAAAATCATTTCCCACCTATGAGAAAAAAGTGGAGGTTGATCCTTAAAAATATTGTTTTTAATTCCTTAGTGCATAAATAGAATATAATGAAAGAAACACATGTATTTTCATGAGGATAATATAAGATAAAAAAATTCATAAGTTTCTGGAGACATAGTTTATAATATTTTGTAATAAGAAACATTTTCATAATCAATAATGATAAGCAATGAAATTGTAACATATAAAATTTACTTCATTGGTATATATTCAATCATTATTTCCATTAAATGAAAAACATTATTAAAATATATTGGACCCATAGTTTCATGATTAAAATAATAATATAAATTAATTGTTACTATATACACCACTCAAAATAAATTAGTATTGAATATATATGTGACCCACATAAATAGAAGTGAGAAAAAAATATCATTCCTTAAGTATCTAATTCCTTCAGACGTGTTTGAAACTCCAGTGTAAAAAATATATGTTCGTTATAAATATATTAATTTTCCACAAATATAGAAATATATATCATACCATATATTTTTTACTCATATAAATTCATTGACCGTTTATTGTCAATTCCTTGTTAAAATCACATTTCAGGTAGTCACTGATTTATTTTTTGTGTATATTTTTAGTTGTTATTTTTAGTAATATTAATTTTACCCAGGTTATCTGATATAATGGATTTTAAACATGATATAAATATAATATATATTCATTATATATGTATTTATGTTACTAAAAATGTTACAAATGAAATACATTATTCATAGAGAAGGTGGTTCATACATATGCATGAGTGTAGTTTGGATTTTATCAATGGATCAAAATAAAAAAAAATTACCTTGAAATAATTATTTTTATGTCATATATATCACATATTTTCATTACTCCTAACCCAATTACTTTCCATGTATATCGTATGTGAAGAACGAATCATATCAATCTGCGAGACAGAAATCTTCCACACACACAATCGATATTATTGTATTCCCACATAATAAAACGATGAAATTTATATTTGAAATTACAATTAAAAAGTGCAAATATTTTATAATTTTAAAATAAATATGATAAAACCATCACTATATCAATCCATGAGAGGTGTTGATGGAAAATAAATTACATCAGTTCATAAGGTGGGGGTCTGCCAAACACATGTTTGATAGTGTCTATTCCATTTTATGGAAGAGGATATTAATGAATGTTATGAAATAAACAAAATAAAATCACTATAAAAATTATATACTTTTTTATTATATTTTAATTAACATAACATGAATAAAGGTAGTAAGAAAAGAATTAAAAACATGTTTTGTGTAGAAAATTACATTTACATAGGAAAAAAATCTTATGGGACTGTTGTAATGGACTATAGGGTTTATATTTTGGGAATAAATGTTTTTCTAGAACATGTATATGGATTTGGGAGAAATATGTTTTCTATATTTTCGATCCAATTTAATTAGTAAGTGTAATGAAGTGAGGCGAGGAGGTAGACTTCTATAATGCGGGAGGACATGCATTTTATTTAATACCCATAATGATTCAGAAATATGAAGTAACTCTCAACACAAATCCCCAAAAAATTGATATATTATGTATTTTATGGATGATATGGTCAAAATGAACCTCCTCTGTAGAAAAAACACATTTTTTATACATGTTTTTCATTAACATATTTATTTTCTTTTAACCTTTTTCGTTTTCACTTCCATGATCAGAATTTGTATCTAGGATATTTATTATTTAATATAATAAACACAATGAGACTTATTTGATAAATTTTACCCACTACTTATAAATATTTAATCCAAATTATAAAATAAAAAATCTACGGGCTTCTAATATTAATTTTATGACAAACACTAGAAATGTGCAACACCTCATTTTACCCTTTATTATGGTAATATTGTTTTTACAATTTATGGGTCAACATAATTACTATAATAGGAACCTTGGTCCAGGAATGGAATGTGTTTGATATTTTAAAATTTAACCAATATCATTTGGAAATATATCATTTCAATTAATTTTAAATCATTTTTAAAAATAGCATTTTCTATGAAATAACATTAATGTCAATTTTGTCACAATTCCTTTAATTTGAATTTATAAAAATAAAGAAAAAGAAATAATTAAAATATAGAATTATAAAACATTTTACATAATGTCATTTATATCTAAAAATTTTAGGGAATATAGTAATTAATTCAATTTATAATACATTTAAAATTTTTAGTATCATTTATTTTATTTTTATATTTTTTAAATTATTATTTTGTTAGAGTTTAGTATGAATTTAAAGTAATTATATAATTAAGAATAATTAAAAATAAAATACACCCATGATAATAATTTTATTATTCTCATAATTATTATCAATATTAATTCACATCTCTATGTTATCCATATTCTAAAACATAATTCAAATTTAAAACAATGTGCGTGAAATTTTATCTTCTTATTTAAATTATTATATTGGTCTCCTTCATAAAAATGTTCCCCAAAATAAAATAAAAAAACATCCTAAGCCCATAACGGTCAAAATTTGGAAATAAGATAAAATTTAGGAAATTTTTTAGTTTATTTTAACCCATATTTGTTTAGATTAACCCCTAGTAAACGCATTTTAAAATTAAACGTAGTAATTAATCTTTATTATTTTTTATATTAATTTATTTTAAAAAAAATATTTTGACCATATTATAAATTATAAATTACTATAGTTCAAAATATTGAATCCATTTTTCCGAATTCAATTCATAGAGTTAAACAATTTTAATTTAAAATTAAACTCATATACGAGATGAAGAAACCATTTTCTAATGACAAAATATTCATTAGTATATAATGTTTTAATATAATAAAATAACATTAAATTAATTAAAATGATCCACATCAGATTAATAAATATATAATTGAATAATTTTACTTTTAATATATATATAAAATATCGAGCTCTGTAAAATTTTATAGAGAATTATTTTCCTTTACGAAACATTGATATATATATATATATCAGATCATGGTGCTAAGACGACATGAAATTCCAACACCTGGTGCACCGATAATTAATTTATTAAAAATATTATATATATTATATCATGTGTGCATAGGTTCTTAAAGAAAATGGGATAACTCTTAAATGGATGATTATATTAGAAATATAATATCACAACTGGGTCTAAAATGAAGTCTTTACCCTATGTCTGGCATAAAATGGGTCGGTGTAGGGTGTTTCAACCCCTCACTCCTTGGTGGTGAGTTGTGTTTATTTTTTTGATTATTTATTTAATTAAAAAAATAATTTAACATAAACTAAAAATTTTATACATATATCATTAAATATATTTGTTGAGAGTTGGCCTCACCATCCTATGAATAGTGGTAGAGCTATCTATTCCTCCATCCTCTGATGAATCATGATTGATCAACGATGAATATTTGGGTCAAGGTGAATATATCAACAAAGAAAAAAGAGAATCAGCCTTCTATTTTGGATCACATATTATTCATCAAATATAAATATAATATGAGGTGGGACACATTAATTGGTGTTTTTATTCCCATGATTAAAGGATTGAGTAGATCTTTTGTTCTTTCTTTGATTTTCATGACTATCATGACCTTTTCATGAGCCTAATTATTGAAATATTACTTGTTTCATTTTTTATAATTTGAGCATCCCATTATTGATTTATTGGCCATGAACTCTTGGCCTTGATCAATTGAACATTGTTAATGTGCCTTTTCCCCCATGTTTAGTCATGCTCTTCCCCATTTGGATCCCTGATGTCTAGAAGTGATGATTTCTTGGTAGCCTAAGCTTGATCAGGCACCTAGATCCATGATGAATCTATGAAATATAACTGGTTTGTAGAAATGGGAATTGATTCTAGATATTAATGAAAAATATAGCCTCGATTCTTTTTTTAGAGAACAAATTAGTGATAAAGAGAGGTTTAGTGGCATATAGACTGATCGTGAAACCCTCATTGCTGATCAGAGCTGATTTTCCCAATGAAACATCCATGATCTGAAATCCACAACTAGATCCAGGTGTTTTGGACTTATTAAAGGTCCAATCAAAGGTTATTTGGAAGGATTCATGATTAGGACATCAGGTCAGTAAAACTAGAAAAACCACAACTACACCTCATGTTTAATGAAAAAGATATGGCATATAGCCCCTTACAGCAGTAACTCTAGGTTTTTAAAAACCCATAATGATGACATTGAATTTTCTTATCATGAATCTCCATGTACCTTCAATTCATTTTGATTGAGATGTGTGATAGAACACATGCAAAGAACATTCATGTATATGGACAGAACACATGGGAGACATATGGTGTGTCCCGACACACCATGTAATATAGTTCAGGGATACGAGGTCTGATTACATGGACATGACCATCACCACATGACCTATCCCCAGATAGGTTGGCCACACCGTATAGTCCACCTACACAACATTTACCCTTAAATGGTTTGGAGTGGTGTGTTGGCCTGGGATATAGATTAAATATGAATTGGGCCTACATGTTGTGCGGTTCCCCTAACATGCAATTTACAGAATAATACTTTTATAGGAAACATTCATGTTTTGAATCTCCTTCATTGGAACTCATATTTTGGTGGACACGTATCTTATCTTGAGTCTTTCATGTACAATGTGATGGTTCCCAAAGTTGTGGATTTAGATATATTATGTGAAATACCCCAAGATTGTAAAAAATTTAGGTGACCACCAATGATGGTAGAGAACGTACAGGATCACCATAGTATTCTATGAATTACCCTCCATCATGGCCAGGCATTGGAGTTCCCAAATGGCTTCTTCCAAATCATACCCTTCATAAGGGTGTGATAGTGGATTTCCCTGACTACTTCGTCTATTAGTTACCCTCTTGAAGGGCTTAGAATTGGATTTTCTCAATGATGATATTATTCTGAGCATTACCCTCCTCTATTTAGGGTATTTGGTGTTCCCCAAGGACCCTTTTGGGAGTTACTATAAAGGTGGTTTGGGTCCTGGAGTTCTCTGATCACATTCATGAGTGTTACCCTACTGCGTTGCTAGGTAGTGGAGTTCCTCGGTGCCTATCATAGTGGGAAATTCCTATCATACCTGGGAATATGATCCTAACCTTCAGTTTTTTCCCTTAGACTATGTGGCACAGTGGAGATACATGGTTTGACATAACTTTGGACTCATGAGGAAGAAGGATGCTTTCCCCACCAAGACATGTACTTGTGATGTGATCTAAAATATTACAGGAGAGTTTTCATTACCCAAAGTGGATAGTATCAAGAAGGTTTTGTTGAATTCATTAGAATTGTGTGTTTAGGGAAGATGTGTGGGATGTTAGGATTTTTTTTATAGACTTTTGGAACAATTAGAGACTCTTCTTCTTTGTATGAATAGTGATATAGAGATCCCCACAACCACTCATTTGGGATTATTTGACTACGAATATTTAAATAATAAATCTTATGTATCCACACCATGGATATGGGTACACCCCTTCCAGGAGAGATCAATATACACAGGGTATTCCATGTCCCTTCTATGTTAATCTTCTTATGGTTGGATGATTCTACTCTCTTGATATAGGTGGCACATGCTCGATGTGTAGTTCATATACTCGCCTTGTTTATACCATTATGCTTGGATGAGCTTACAATCACTCTCTTATTGGGTCAAGATATACTATTTCAATGTACCTTTTTCTATCTACTATTTTCCTATTTATTTGTATCTCTTAATTCTCCCCCATCACACTTTTGGGGCATTCTACTGGGTTTGTATATACTCACCCCTATATCTGATTCTCACACACATGTGGTGTCTTTTGAATACGATAGACACGGCAACCATGGATTTAGAGGATCTTAGAGATACTAGGTTCTTGGACCATGTACAGTTGTCATATATTTGGATATACGAGTGGGGTTCTCTCAGCTATTTACACATTTCTTATTTTACCAGGTTGGGTCATATTTCATGTTTGGAATGCATTTTTTCCTTTACTTTTCATAATACCTACAATACTTTTTTACAATCTAGAGGTTTATTAATGCATGGTTTAGTTTATTGTGGTGTTTCATATTTTCTTCCTTCACTCTACACATTTTCATTGAGTTGGATGTGTGCATGTGGACATGTTTTTAGGTAATGGTCTCCCATATTTAGTTATGCCTACAATGTTGTTTTTCACCATGGGCATATGGATGTAGGCTTGGGGTAGTTTTGGATCGATCCCAGACTTCAGTCAGATAATAATATATTGATATTATATAAAGTTCATTCCTTGGGAAATTGTTCATATGTTACCATATATGTGGATTTGGTTGGGTTTAGGGAAATAGTTTCAAAGTGTCTCTTGTGAACCTCTTAGACTATAGAGTCCAGTAATGGTATGCATGGATGATGTATCCATTCTCTAGTACATTGACTTCCTGCTTTTTGAATCATCATTTCGAGTCATTTGACTTCTTGAACAAAGGTATATGAATCAAATAAGATTGATCCATTGACTGTAATTCTGGAGTAATCTCCCCATTTTTTATGATAAATATATACATGATCCTATGAAAGTGGTACTCCTTGATAAAATTCAATATGCCTCTGGGATGACTGACAGCTGGGATACAAGCTCTGGCTCATTATGATGGTGATATGAGTGACAAGGCCTCAGTTCAGGGTCCATCTTATGACTACAATCCTTTTGGTGAGTATGAAGTAGTAACTACACATATCGAGTAGTAGATAATACCAATAGAGAAGGCTATGTATGAACACATTCTTAACACACTCTACGAGTTATATCATCAGAGACCACTATGGTTTTGTAGCATTAAAGATCCATAGGTACCAGAGTATTGGCAAGTGTCCGTGGTCTATATCGTTAGGCTTGTTCAGGCCTTGATGGATCAGGTGGTGGCACTGGCATCTAGCCTTTTACCCTGAGGAAATCAGTTTTTTTGTAGAAACATTACACATAGGCATGATGAGTTGACACTCTTGAGTGATGACTTCCAAAAACTGTTCCATGAGGAGTACTAACCCTACCCATCATTCTCATACTAGATCTAGGATATTTTTGAGCTTGGGATAGGTGGGATGACAATGGATGGGTTTGCGTAGAGGTTCATATACCTTACATGCTACTCTCTAGACAAGATAAATGATAGAAATGTATGAGAATAGAAGTTTGAACATGGAATTTATAGAGAGATATGTATCAACATTATGCCTTTATAAATCTCTAACTATATCAGTGTGTTGGATTGGGCACTGGGTATAGATATATCTCTGTTAATGGGACAATTGTAAGTTAGAGCTCGTAATCGGTTTTCTAGTGTTGAGTCATCTACAGTAGTTGGGATGCGTCATGTGATGGGATCTTGGTGTAAGATACCCTTTTGCGAGTAGGCTCAAACATGTAGTCATATGGGGATGAGGCAACAAAGAGGACCAGATCGTCCAAGAGAAGGAAATTCTTCTATCGTGATGGTATATTTCACATGGAATGACACTACCCATTTAACACCCGGATGTTTTTATAAAATGTTTTCATTAATATTTTTTAATTTTTCAGTGGCTTGCATTACATGAAAACATGATTTTAAACTAACCATGATATTCCCTTATTATAAAATTACAATTATATTATAGTTCTTAGGTTATGACAAATAATTAGAATATACTTAAGAAAATTCATTGTGAATTTATTGGCTACCAATTATTTTCGTAAAATATAAATCAATTAGATATATTTATTTTTGAGTGGGTTACTATTGGTAATGAAAATAATGATATATATATGTGATATACTTAATAAAATATTTTTGATATTCATCAAATGAATTTTTTATTCATAGGGTATTAATAAAACCTATTTGATGTATAATAACATATATTTTATAAAAAGGGTAATTTACACCATTGAATGAAAAATGTAACACCCCAAGATTCCACGGTATGTTTCCCTTTGTATAATGTCTTAGGTTTCATTGTACACCACATGGAGTTTTAACACACCACGACCAATCAAATTAGCCATTATGAATAGTAATACCCACTTTTTGAAATTTTATAAATTTTAGTTTTCAAAATGAACTTCATTTTTGGATTCTGAATATCAAAATTAAGTTAGGGAGAATTTTGGTATTTTTCTGAAAACCTTCCATATTTCATTAATAGTGAAAAACACTACGTTATTATTTAAACCAGACTTTTTTTATATAATTAGTTATATTATATTAATTTATTTTTGTTAAAAATAGATACATAATACCTATATTTTTTCAATTTATTTCATTAAAGTCATTTTATAATAAGTTTACGTATATAAAATTTTATTGAAGTTTTTACTGTCTTTTACCCACTTTTTAGGAGCATTTACAAATTTACAAAAAAACATAATCTTTCTGCTCTTGTGAGTTGAATTTCAAAAATCTGAGAGACACGATTGATATTAATAAGTAAAATGTTCTTCTAATAAGATGAAAATAATTTTTGGTGAATAGTAACTTTTGACTTTTATTTACCACAGTTAAAAGTAAATATGGTAATTAAGGGTCAAAATGATATTATATTTACCCTAACACATGTCTTAATTATACTGGATAAGTGTAATTAGACCCAAAAAATCATTAGGAATAATATATTATCCTCTTTGGCCCACTTATATTAGATTTGGACATTTATTATTATTTTATTTAAAGAAGAGTTAAAAGAGTTAAATTCAATGTATAATAACTATACGATTTTAAATATAGGGTTACACATAAGATAAATTTGACTATAAATATTCATTATAAATATAAAAATATTTCATAGGTAATGATAGTTTATTTATAATTTTTATACATTAAATAATTTAACTTATTTATGACACAATAATGATACAGTAATTAACTTATTAATGAAATATTAAAATAATTCATATTATAAATATCCAAATAAATGTAAATTGAGACTTCTAATTAATTAAAACAATTTTTTATATTAATAAGACATGTTAGGGTTCATTAAATTATTTTTGGTCGAAATAATCATTCATTTAGGACTTTCACGAAAACAAATAACCAAATAGTGTCAAAGTTGACATAAATGCGTTTTTTAAACAAATATTTTATTATTAAATGACATAATTTTCTTAAATATATAAGGTTCCACCAAAAGACCTATATAATGATATATGAATGATTAATGAACCACATAGGGTTCTCTTGTCATTTTATAGTAATATTATTAACCATATAATATAATAATACAAGAATACATGGTAAAAGTTAAACTATTTAAGTAAGAGTTAAATCTATAAGACAAGGTTAATATGGTGACCTAAACCAATCTAAAACATATTGTTTGGGATGTTTTCGACCCATACCCACCTTAGCAATTAAGTAAATCATTTTTTAGCCTTTATAAACTTAATATGTTTGTATAATAAAATAATATTTCAAGCTTTTCCTATAGTGCCCTCCACCTCTCTTATAAATTGGTACTTCCCATTCTCTCAAAATATAACATCCAATGCTTTTTGGTTTGGACAACCCCTCACCGTATATCCTCTCATCGATCCTACCTTCGACCTAGAGGACCTACATTGACCAAAAATCCAATCTAAGGAGCCCTTTTGATCAACTCAATAGGAAACGCCTGAAGAAGAGGTAATAATTTCACCATCTCTTTCAATGTTCTTTTCTTCTTCCACTTCCTCATTCATTTTTTATTACATACAAAAATAATAAATAAATTATATTATAAATTTTATGATGTAATTATAAATATTTAAAATCTATATTGATTATTCTATCCATCCAATGAATGACAAAGTCACGATACGAGCGTACATACGGCTTACCGTCTCCACATCATTGTATAGTTTGTTATTCAAACACTTAATTTTTAAGATGGGTAAAAAATTAAAATAATTGATTTAAATAATAAATATAAAATGTTAATGATTATTTATATATGATATACCATCTATTTAGATATTATTTTCCTTCAATATAATGATATTTTTGTTCATACGTACTTACGGATCACTGTCTCCACGAATGTGATGGGATTCATTCCCTATAGTAATCATTAAAGAATAATTTTCATTTTATGATTAAAAATAATGTTTCATAACTTAATATAATTCTGGATAGGAATCAAATACATTATATCAAAAACAAACATGTCTTACCTAACCATGCATATAATGGTAAACAAATCAGTTAACATCTGAAACGTTGATACTATTGAAATATTATTAACAAAAAAATATTAGTGGATCATATATGATATCATATTTATGAATAAAGTTTTTTTATTATTTAATTACAATTATTTAAGTAGTTTTCATGAAGTTAAAATACCCTCCACTAAAGAAAAGTACAATGTAAGGGTTAAATTTTACAATCTCTTTATTATGTGAGATTGTTTATATGTGAGTATCTACATGGACCTATTTATCATCCATATCAGTGTTTTCATAAAAATGTATTTTGAATAATTATTACTATATAATAGACTATGGTTTAAATTCATTTACACCCTTATTTAAACTTATTTTATTTTAAAGGAATAATTTCGTTGTTTTCCAAACAAGTTAATTTATGTCCTTTTTGAAAAAATTAATGTTAGAATGTTTTTTTAACTTATAAGGCAGGTGCGTCTATTTTCCACTGTTATAACATCGTCGAAGCATCACATACAAGTTTATATAAAATATTTTCAATATAAATTTTTTATTTTATAATTAGATGACTTAAAAATGATTTCAAAATAGAAAGAGATATCTCTCCCAAAAATATTTGATTTCATCTATGTCAACATTCATTGATGGATTTTAAACTTGTTTGATGTTGATTCATTAGAATACCAATATTCTATATTGTATTGATGGTTTTGTGATATATTTGACTGTGGATGTGTTATTTTTATACAATTCATTGTTTGTAGTTATATTATTGACATTTTGAATGATAGTTTTAATATGAATGTTTCTGTTATGTTCCAAACTTTTCATATGAGGAATGTATTGGACTTTGTAAGTGACGAGTGGAGCCTCCTATAGCTCCTCACCACATCCGTAGGTCTCATTAGACAATTAGATGTGGAATTGGCTGAGTAATTTCCCAATTTTGATATATGGTTTTGGCTGAGGCCTTAATATTTTTTAGATGTCTTGGTCGAGGCCTTGAAAAAATGTTTCAGAATGTCCTGCATTATAGATTACCTCGTTATGAAAATATTATTGATGGTTCCAGTGTTTATTCAACTAGTATAATACCCATGAATATGTTTTATGATGTCAATATTTACAGAGCTCATATTCCTTCCATAAAGTGTTCTAGTTTATTATTTGTAAAGGCATGTGTTTTCAATTATTCATCATGCATAATGTTTATGTTATCTTCCACTGTATTTATTACCCTTATTGTATGATCTCACCGCTTTCTTATGTTTCATTTTCCCAAGATATGAAGATGTTATATATGAGTGAATTTCATTCACAATCTAAGAGGTTTGGATGTTTCTAAAGGAATAAATTAGTGTTGTATTTCTTTTAAAGTTATAATGTTGAACTTATATATATATCCTGTCTCCAATAATAGTAAACTAATCAGTCTATTGGGACCTGATTCCTTGTATCATTCCAATTTTATGTAATAAATCACCAACTCTAGGTAACTGGGGTCGGGGCGTTACAGTTGGTATCAGAGGAAGTTTAGTACAATCCTTGGAAAGTATATTTATATAAACTCTAATTAGATCAAATTTTCATAAGATAGACTTTGAGGATTACTATTGAAGAACATCCATGAATTTTGATATTGTATATAATTTGTGTATTTTCCCTGACATAAATCAATGTCTGGATATGAGCAGGTAGAGGCGGATATTGCATAGATGTACCTAGGAGTAACAAATCCGAAAAGGAGTTTCAGGCTTATCTCGGGGTATCCTAGTACACGACAATGGGATTTGATGAACTCTTCGTTACAACACTCTTGGGGGATATGCCTAGGATAATTCACATTTTCTTTAAAACCCACTATGAAAGATTTATGAGAATATACTTTTTCAAAGAAAATATTTTTCTTTCTAGATTATATCCATTAACTGTTCAATTTATGTTACGTGTTTTACAAGTTTGGAATTATGTTTTGTGATTAATAAACTAATCTAGTGTATGCCATTGTTTAGAAATGGCCCCTAGTTTAGGGAATCGTAACCGTATAAATGCATATAATCCATGTAGGTACTACTCTTCTACTTAATATAATTATAGTGGAGCTGGTGATGCCACAGGTGCTGATCAGCTTATCACCATACTAGGACAACACACCCAAGTTATGATTAATAACATTACGTGTATGGAGCACTGTGATCCACAACATGGAGAATCAATGTAAGAATACTTCATGAGGCAAAAAACACCAACATTCAATGGGAATTCAAATCCATATTTACCTGAGAAATGGATATGTTACTTATAGAAAATATTTCATGCTTTGGAGAGTTGCGAAAGAGAAAATGTTTCCGTGGATGTTTATCACCTCACTAGAGATGCAGATCAATGATGGTCATTGATCCAAAACAAAATCGTGGATGATAAGGTATCAAGTATGGAATGGATGGCGTTTAAAGAAATTTTCCTAGAAAAATACTTTCCTTCTGACCATCGAGCAGATATGGAAAGGTAACTTCTGAGTCTAAGGAAAAAGGTGGATGAGAATGTTGCAATGTATGAGGCTAACTTTACAATGTTAGTAATGAAAGAAGAAGATTATATATGTAACCTAATGAGTAAGATTGATCGATTATTTTATGGGTTAAAACCATTTCCCTATCGGAAATTAGTCTCATAATCCTTCTCATCATATGAAGATATTATCTAATGTGCTATCAAGACAGAAAAAAATTTATAAGTCTTACAACTTTAAAGAAAACAAGAGAAGAAGAGATCTGCTGAACACTCTAGGAAAAGAAAATAATGGAACAGTGAAGAAGGGAGGATTTTAATTTCCACCCTGTGATAATTTTTGAAGGAAGAACCCTGGTGCCTATCTAAAAGTAAAAGGAGTAATCTACAAATGTGGGATGAAAGGCCATATTGATGGTGATTGTAAGGGGAAGAAAAAAGCTTCCAATGTTCAATGCTACAATTGAAGAGAGATGGGACATTATTCACATGAATGTCCTAAGAACCAAGGAAACCTACCTCAGAAAAGGCCATGGGAGAAAGGCCAAGATTATATGATCACTACTGCTGAGTATGACGCTTCAAAAGACATGGTGGAAGGTAATTTAATGGTTTCCTCATGTTCAGAAAAATATTTATTTGATTCTGGATAATCTCATTGATTCATATATTCCTAGTTTTATTTGAAAATTATATACTTCAAATTTTATTTAACAAATGAGTTTTCAGTCAAAACTCCTAAGGGAAGTGTCATTGGAACATAGTTTTGAGAATTAGTTCCCATTAAGTCATATAAATGTTCTTTATCTATTGATGTCATTGTCATACCTATGATTTAATTTAATATAATCCTCAGTATGGATTGTCTTTTCGACCATGATGCGAAAATTTATTGTAAGAATAAAAAGGTTACAATTTTCGATGATGAAAAGGAGTACCTTATATTTTGATTAGAAATGTCACCATCTGATTCTTTTCTAGATCCACCCCCAATAGCTCTACTATCTTTAATTATTATGGATGAAGAGAATTAAATAATTGTGTGTGAGGAAAATAATGTTCAAATTGAGGATGTACCTATTGTGTAAGAATATGTTGATGTGTTTCCATAAGATTTACCCAGACATCCTCCAAAATGAGAAATTGAGTTTTCCATTGACATAATTCCTGGTTCAAGGCCCATATCAAAGACCCCTTATAGAAAGGCCACTGTGAAATTAGTGGACCTAATGAAAAAACTATAGGAATTGAGTAATAAAGGATTTATTCACCCTAGTGTTTCTGCATGGGGAGCCCATGTCCTTTTTTCATGAAGAATGACAGATCTATGAGGTTGTGCATTGAATTCATTGAGATCAACTCTATAAAAATAATGAACAAGTATCTTCTACCTCACATTGATTTTTTATTTGATTAACTTCATGGAGATCAATATTTTTCCAAGATCGACCTTCAATCTGGACATCATCAATTGTGTATGAAGAAAGAAGACATTCAGAAAACCACATTTCGAACTAGGTACAGGAATTACGAGTTTACATTAATTCCTTTTAGGACTAACTAATGCACCCTCCGTTTTCCTGGATCTAATGAATATATGTTTCAAAGAATATATTGATGATTTGTAGTGGTATTTATTGAAGATATCATAGTTTACTCAAAAAGCTATGATGGTCATGAAAACCACAAGCGCACTATTCAGAAAAACCTCAGAAGAAATGTATTATATTGGATGTTTGGAAAGACTGAATTTTGGATTCAATAGATTTATTTTAGTGGCCATATTGTCTCTTAGGATGAAATCTATGTTGATCCTTCAATGACCAAGGCGATCCATGAATGTCTAGCACTAACGACTATAACTGAGGTACGCCGTTTTATTGGTTTAGCGTGTTATTATCGATGTTTCATCCTTAATTTTTCTAGTAGGAATAACCCATTAACCAAGATCCCACGTAAAGGGGAGAAATTTGTTTGGACATAAGAGTGTGATGAATGTTTTGATGAACTGAAGAGATGATTATTCAATTCTCTTATATTGACACTACCATTAGGGAATGCTGGGTTTGTTATTTATAGTGACACAACAATGAAAAGACTTGTTTTTGTCCTTATGTAGAATGATAAAGTTTTTTCCTACACATCATGACAGCTAAAAAATCATGAGAAAAAATATCCCACTCATTTTTTTGAGTTAGCATGTGTAATAGTTTCTCTGAAAAAATGGAGACACATTCTCTATGGTGAAAATTGTGAGATTTATACTGATCACTAGTGTTTGAAGTATATTTTCTTACATAAATAACTCAACAAGAGGAAAATACTATATCTTGAACTACTCAAGCATTATTATTTCACTGTACACAACCAACTGAGGAAGGAAAATAAGGTTGAAGACGATTTGAGAAGAATAAACTATGAACTTTTGAACGAGATGACAATTGAAAGGGCTCTTATTTTCATGGATCTAGTAATGATGGATCTGGGAATAACCATGGATGGTGAAAAATCAATACTATTTCAAATTTTTTCCAGACCATTAATACTAGAAAGAATAATATGTTCTCAAACTAATGATGATGAGTTACAAAAGAAGATTAAAGATGTAAATGATGGGAGATTGAGTATCTTCATATTTGAAGATGGAATTTAGAAATTTGGGAAGAGACTTTGTGTTCCCGATATATCTAATCTAAAAAGTGAATAATTGGATAATGATCATAGCTCCAATTTTTGTATATACCCTGGGAGCACCAGAATGTATAGAGATTTGAAGGAGCATTTTCGGTGGGACAACGTAAAGAGAGATATTTCTAATTATCGGTCATGATGTATGGTTTGTCAGCAAGTGAAAGCAAGAAGTCAACATCTTAGAGGAGTCATGCAACATATTCCCATAACTTAGTGGAAATGGGATGTTATTACGATGGACGTTTTCATGGGACTAACAAATAATTATAGAAGGAATGATGCAATATGGGTCACTATTGACCATATTACCATGTCAGCACATTTTCATTCTATAAGAGATGATTTATCAACTGATAGTATTACAAAACGATAAATTAATGAATTTATAAGACTTCACGGATTACTCCAATCTACTGTTTCTGATCATGATCCCCATTTTACATCAAAATTCTGGAAGAGTATTCTGAAGGTCTTAGATACTAAACTTCATTTGAGCACTGCTTACCACCCTCAAACTGGTGGAGAATCATAACGGGCTATTAAAACCCTTGAAGACATGATGATATCTTTATAACATGACATTCAAGGTATATCATATCAATAATTACCTATGGTTGAATTTTCTAATAACAATATCTTCCATTAAAGTATTCAAATGGAACTATATAAAGTGTTACTTGGAACGAGATGTCACACAAAAAAATTTTGGGATGATGTTGGTGAATGAAAACTTCTAGGCCTAGAACATGTTGAGGAATCAATGGAAAAGGTGATGATTATCCAAACACACATCAAAGCATCCCAAAGCAGGAAAAAGGGATATGCTGATACCCGAAGGATGGATTTCGAATTTCAAGTATGAGACTATGTTTACTTGAAGGTTTCTCCATGAAAGGGTGTTATAAGTTTTGGTTAGAAGGGTAAATTGAGTCCTAGGTACATCAGAACTTTCGAAATTATAGATTAAAATTAGAGTTGTAGCTTATCGTTTGGAAATGTCTCCAAGTCACTCCGAAGTTCATGATGTGTTCCACTTATCACTATTGGGAAAATACATGACTGACACAATGCATGTACTCACCAATGAGGAAATTGAACAAGAACCTGATCGGTCTTATTGTTAAGAGCCTATCAAGATTCTTGTTACAAGAGAATAAGTGTTGAGAAACCAGACGACTCATCAGGTGATTGTTTTATGGAGAAACCATAAGATGGAAGAGGAAATGTGGGAACCTAAGGAACATATGATGAAGAACCTCCCAAATGAATAAATTTAGTAATATTATATAAATTTAGAGGAAGAAATTATTTTAATAAGGGGAGAATGTAACACCCCAATCATCCACGGTACATTTTCCTTTGAATAATGTCATAGCTTGCGTTGTACGCCACTTTGTGTTTTAACACACCAAGGCCAATCAAAATATCCGTTATGAATAGTAATATCCAATTTTTGAAATTTTATATCTTTAAATATTAAAAATGGAATCCATTATTGGTTTCGTAATATCAAAATTATCTTAGGGTGAATTTTTGGTATTTTTCTGAAAACATTAAATTTGAGATGAATAGAGAAAAACACTACATTATTGTTTAAAACAAACATTTTATTTAAATGACTAGTTATTTATTATCTTATTTTATGTCAAAATAGATATTTAATACTTATATATGTTATATATAATTTATTGAAGTCATTTTATAATATGTTTAGATATATAAAATTTTATTGAACTTTTTACCGTCTTTTACCCACATTCTAAGAGCATTTGCTAATTTTCATAAAACAAAATTTTACTGCTCCTTTGAGATGAACATATAAAATATGAGAGACCCAGTTGACATTAGTAAGTAAAATTTGGTTCAATAATATGAAAATATGTTTTGGTGAATAGTAACTTTTGACTTTTATTTACCAAGGTTAAAAGTAAATAGGGTAATTAATTATAAAAATGATACTATATTTACCCTAACACATGTCCTAATTATATTGGATAAGTGTAATTCGACCAAAAAAATATTAGAAATAATATATGATCCTCTTTGGTCCACATGGATTAGAATAGGAAATTTATTATTATTTTATTTAAAGAAGTGTTAAAAGTGTGAAATTAAAATTTTAATAACTTATCCATTTTTAATATAGGGTTACACATAAGATAATATTGATTATAAATATTCATTACAAAACATAAACAATTTCTAACATAAATGTATTTTATTTATAATTTTAAGACTAGAAATAGTTTAATTTATTTATAACATAATAATGTTGCAGTAATTACCTTATTAATGAAATATTAAAATAATTTATATTATAAATATACAAAAAAAATAAATTGAGACTTTTGATGAATTAAACTAATTTTATAGATTAATATGACATGTTAGGGTTCATTAAAGAAATATTTTTTTGAATTAATCACGCTGTTATGACTTTAAAAAAACCAAATATAAAATTGTGTCTAAATTGACAAAAATTAGTTTTTAAAACAAATATTATTTTATTAAATGATATAATATTATTAAAAATCTATGAATCGTCAAAAAGAATTATATAATGGTATATATATAATTAATGAACCACTTGGGGTTCTATTGGATTTTTATTGTAATATTATTAACTATTTAATAAAATATTACAATAATACATGGTAAAAGTTAAGCTATTTATCTAAGAGATAAATATAAAAGATAAGGTTAATATGGTGACCTAAACCTGTCTAAAACTAATTGGTATGGGAGGTTTTTGACCCATCACCACCATAGCCTTGAAATAAATCATTTTGGTGCTATTATAAACCAAATATGATTGTGTAATGAAATAATATTTCAAGTTTTTTTAAAGGGACCCTCACCTCTCTTATACAAGGGTACTTCTCGTTCTCTCAAAATCACACATCCAAAGCCATTTGGATCTACCAAACCCTACCAAAATATCCTCTAAACTACCCTCCCTTCTACCTATAGGTATTAATTATAACTGAAAGCCAACCTATGGATCCCTTTTGATCAACTCAAAAGGAAACACCTGAAGAAGAGGTAGTAATCTCACCAACTCTTTCAATGTTCTTTTCTTCTTCCACTTCATTTTTCGTTATAGTTTCAATACCAAAATAATGACTCATGTATCTTCTACATATTTTGATGTTACTATAAATATTTAAAAGCTATATTCATTATTCTATCCATCTTATGAATGACAAAGTCACCGTACGTGCGTACGTATGACTTGTCGTCTCCACATCGTGTTGAAGTTTGTTATTCAAACACATAATTATTCGGATGGGTATAATGATGAGTATAATTTATGTAAATAATAAATATAACATGTTAATGATTCTTTATATATTATATACCATCTAATTACAAATGATATCAGTATCAATATAATGATTGTTTCGCTCATGCATATTTACTGATTATCGTCTCCACAAACGTGATGAGATTTATTCCCCATCCTAATTATTCAAAAATAATTATCATTTTATGTTGAAAAGTAATTTTTAAGAACATAATATAATTCTACATATGAATCAAATACATCATATCAATAACAAACATGGATTATGTAACCGAGCATTTAAAGGAAATCGAATCAGTTAACACCCAAAATGATGATACTACTGAAATATTATTAAAAATGAAATATTATAGGATCATATATGATATCATATTTATGTATATAGTTCTTGTTTAATTTAATAACAATGATTTAAATATTATACAGGATGTTAATGTACCCTTAAACAAGGAAAATTACAAGGTAGGATTTAAATTTTTCAATCTCTTTATTTTCGGAGGTTGTTTATACGTGAGTATCTACTGGGACCATATTATCATCCATATCCATGTTTTCATAACAATTTATTTTGAATTATATTTTATATTTAATAGAATATAGGGTAAAATTCATTTATACCCTCATTTGAACTTATATTTTTTAAAGGAATATTTCCGTCATTTTCCATGCATGGTAATTTATTTCCTTTTCGACCAAATTAAGGTAAGAATGTCTTTTTAACTTATACGGAGGGTACAAATTTTTTCCATTGTTATAACATCATTGAAGCTTCCATTACAATTTTATATGATTATTTTAAAATAAATTATTTTTTTTAAATTACATGACATTTAAATGATTTCAAAATAGAAAAAGATATCTCTCTCAAAAAAATTGATTTCATCTATGTCAACATCATTTGATGGATTTTAAACTTGTTTTTTGTTGATTAATTATGATACAGATCTTATATATCGTATTGACGGTTTTGTGATATATTTGATTGTGGATGTTTTATTTTAATACCATTCATTGGTTGGGGTTAATGTATTGACATTTCTTATACTAGTTTTAATACGAATGTTTATGTTATGTTTCATCCTTTTCATATGAGTAATATATTGGAATAAGTGACGGATGGAGCTCGCTATAGCTCCTCGATGCATCGGTATGTCTCATGAGACAATTAGACGTTTAATTGGCTAAGGCCTTTCTCAATTTTGATATATGGTTTTGGCTGAGGCCTTAATCATTTTTAGACATCTTGGACGAGGCCATGACAAAATGTTTCATAATTTCCCACATTATAAATTCCCTCATTATGAAAATATTATTGATGTTTCATGTGGTTATTAGACAAGTAGAATACCCATGACTATTTTATTATGGCATTATTTACTCATCTCATATTCCTTCCTTAATGTGTTCATGTTTATTATTTGTAAAGGCATGTGTTTTCAATTATTCCTCATGGCTAATGTTTATGTTATCTTTCTCTTTATTTCATACCCTTACTAAGCATTTGAGATCACCACTTTCTTATGTTTCATTTTCCCAAGATATGAAGAAGTTAGTTGTGAGTGACTTTTAGACATCATCTTGGTGTCTGGGATGTATCTAATGGAATAAATTAGTCATGTAATTCTTTTCAAGTTCTAATTTTGATCTTATATATGTATCTTGTTTCCAATAATACTAAATTGATTGGTCTTTTGGGACATGATTTTTTGTATCATGCCAATTTTATATAATAAAGCATCGACTCTAGGTAACTGGGGTCGGGGTGTTACAAATAACACCTTTTAAATTAATATTGTGACATATTAATAATTTCTATATAACAACATAAACATGATATTTTGAAACAGGGTTTAAAAAATAACTTTGAATGAATTTCTGATATTTTTCTAAAACCTATCAAGTATTGATGAATAGTAATAATGAAATAAATTTTATGAAAACAAATTTTTTCATAGAAATAAATCACATGTTTAAATTATAACCTTGAATGGTATTAAAATTTAAATATAACATATTATTATAATTCAATATAATGTATTTCATTATAATTAACATTACATTGAATTCAAATGAAAAAACAGTTCAATCTTTTTCAATATTTTAGCTTTTAAAACTTGTTATCTATTTCTGACAATGAGATTAATTTTAAATTGATTTTTTCAATGTCATTGTATTAAATTATAAAAAATGGACTACATAATTTGAATCAATAATCCCAATTTATGTTAATGGATTAATTATATTATTAGGCATTATGAATAGTAACTTTCGTAATTTTTATTAATACGGTAAAAGGGTAAAATGAGTAATTGATGATAATAATACTATTATAGAATTATCCTAACACCTATATTAATATCATTATATGAGATTTTTTGTACCTTAATCATCATTGATTCGAATTGATAACCATTTGAATCCACTTGGATGAGATTTGGACATTTAATTTATTTTATTTAAAGAAAATTTAAATATGTATCACTCAAATTTTAATAACTAAATAATTTTTAATATAAGGATATACTAGATATAATTTAGAATATTAATATTCACCATAAAACTAAAATTGTTTCCTTTGTCAGGGAAATTTATTTGATGTTTTTAAAAAATATATAATTTCTTTAATAGCTTATACATTAAGGGTGCATAAATTATTTAATTGATTAAAATTCAATAACGTTGTTTTTATTATAATAGTAATACCAATTAGAAAATCCAAAAAGTTGAACAAATCTTGTTTTTTGAGTATATATCGACCATAATAATCGAAGGGTTGAGTTAAAGACCATTTAGAGCCTTCTAAAAGGGATTATGACACTTATATTATTTTATTTAAATGGATGTTAAAGTTGTCACCTTCATTGTTTAAGAAGTACAACATTTCAAATATTTTCATTTCCAAAAGATAAATTCAACTAAAAGTATTCTTATGAAAACTAGTATATTTATCATCATGTTAATATTTTATGGTTAATTTTTATTAAAAAATTAATATTATTAAATATTTTTATAAAACTATTTGAGTATTTATTTTATTAAGATAAATATCAAATAAATGTTTTTCAAATATATTAAATTATATATAATTTTGGATAATTTACATGTATAATAAATTTTATTGAAGACCTTGTCCTCCTAATAATGTAATAAAATTTTTTATTTGAAGTTATCTTGTTATATTAATATTTTTAAAAAACAATGAATTAAATAGCATCAACATTAATACTATTGATTGTTTATCCAAATAATGTATTATTAAATCATTTAAAAATATTTAAGCATTATTAAAAAATATTTTTTAATTTTGATATCGTATAAAATGATATAATGTTATTATTTATTTTCTATTTTACAACAAATAAGTAAATATTTCATCATTTTAATATTGAATTGTTTATTACCCTAATTAAAAATTAAATAGAATAACTAAGTGTTAATTAAAAAGATAAGGTTAAAATTAATATAATTACTTTTCGAAAATTTATTTCTTTGAGTATATCACAACCATATCTCCTTTATTCTTTTAAATTGGGGTATTTTTTATGTTTGTTGGTAGGGCTTGATTTTATTATTAATTTTTATTTATGGTTTTTCCAAAAGTGCCCCTCACTCCAATTAAAAAAGATAACCTCCTCCCTCAACTCTTCAATTCACATTTAGATTTCAAGATCATCCATACACTATAATGGTTCCTTCTCATATTCCCTATTTACATTCTAGAGGTTCTGGTCATCATCAAAGGCCAAATCTAGTTCTCTAAGAAGAGATTTAGATGAAGCACGTCGACAAAGAGGTAATCTCTTCTACGGATTATTTCAATATTCTTTCTTCTTCTACTTCCTATTAATTATTTGTTTTATTATAAAGTAATAAAATATGTATAACTCATATAATGATATGTTATTATAATTATGAAACAAAAATATTCCACCTTTTATCCATCTTATGAAAAATTAAATCATCACACGTGTGTGCGTACGACTTACTATACCACATTGTGGTGTAATCTATATTTCTCCACTACAATTCATGGATGGGTATAATGATGTAAATTATAACTATATCTTATTATTTTAGAATAATACTTATTTTGAAATATTATACACCATCCACTTTAATACCATTCAAATATAATGGGAATCATATCGTCGCTCGTGTGTTCGTGCGACCTATTGTCTCCATGATCTGATGCAATTCATTCAACATGATAATCATAAATCCATAATTATATACAAGAATATAATGAATAAATAAGATATATATTATACTAATATCGTTATTTAAATGATATTATCACAACCTAAGAAGCAGAACAAGAACTTATCTGACAAAACATGGATTAGAACAAAATGTATTTAATATAATAATAATGAGTTATAATTAAATTTTATTAACAAACAGATGATAATATGATAATATATGATATCATAAGAGTGACTATAATTATGTAATAAGTCAATAAAATTAATTAAATCATTATATATGAGTTTCAAATACATATAAAGGATATCATAACTAAGGAAAGGGATAATTTTACAATCTTATTATTATCTGAGATTGTTTATACATAAGTACTTAATGGGTTATATTAATAATCATCGCCCACATTTTCTAAGTATGTAATATTATTTCTATTATTTTAAAATGTTTTTATGTATATTTTAACCATTTTTTGAATTTTTAGTGAATGGAATGAATATAATCTTTTATTTTTATTCAATATAATGTAATTTTTAACATTTCCAGCAAAAGTAAGAGGGGAATGATTTTTAACATTAAAGAATGATCAGAATTTTATATCAACATAATGGATTATTTTCATGAAGATTCCATTCCTCTATTTCATATTCAATTTTTGATAAATTTTTTTCTTTCAAATTTTTCTGGAATTTTGAGTAGTGAAAACAGTTTTTATGAAGAAAGTATATTATCCCCTAGAATTATTTTCTAGTGTTTTATCAAAATAATTTTCCATATATGATGAGGTTATTCAAATAGGGTTCTGTTTCTATCCTGATTATTGCTGTGATTTTATTCTGTTAATGAATGAATAATATTTTATATGGACAATTTTATGATGGATTGATGTTTAAGAAACCCATTTTATTTCTTGTGTTATGCTTTGACTAATGATTTTTGTTTTGGTGGCACATGTAAGAATGATTTAAATATGAGATGGGTGGGACCTATATATTCCACTATTGAATTAGGTAAAGGTTGATATCTCATGATATTTACATTAATTGAATGGATAGTAAATCTTGTTCAGTAGTATAGTTTGGGAGTGGAAGGTAATCCTAGTTTAATAATAGAAATTGTCTGTTATGATGGTCTTGGAAATTGGCCTTGACTAAATATGAAATGATTTCTTATTATAACGTGTTTGCAAAAAAAATGAATTATGTTATGAAATGTGGGATTATGTCCATTAATTTGTTTTGTACTTTTATCCAATGACATGATACCAAAATATTTCATATGCTGGATAAGACTTCCAATTTTTATGTTCTTATATCTTTTGAATGTCATACGGTTAATATTTCCCATGTTTTCCCTTACTTCATATTTTATCTCAACCTTTCATATGTTACTTTTCCCCATGTCATGAAGAAGGGTATTATGTAATATATTTCAAAAAGGATTCTAGTTATGAAGATATATGTGGGAGGGAATGTAGATGTTTGATGAACAACATGTTTAGGTTTCCCATTTTTTAAAGACACAATAAAAATACGGTCCTATTGTAGATTTGTTATATGTTGTAATGAGTATACATTAATTTTAAAGTAATATCAATGTGTATAATGTATGGGTCATTATAGTTGGTATTATAGGGAGGTTATAGTTATCCTATTGACACTAAGATGAGAAATCCTTAGTAAGAACCCTAAGGATATGCCTATGTATAGATTATAATTCTAGTATTTTAGAAATGACCATGAATGACCAAGGATAAAACCTAATGTTTCTTAAACTTAAATTTTTTTCTTAGTTATGTGTTTTTTCCGATATGATTAGTGTTGATCACTCTCTAATTCATGGTTTGAGTTAGTGGATGGAACCTAAAGGAACTATGTTAATACTGAATGTGATAGGCAATGCAATGATTGTCTTCCTAAGAAACCAAATGTTATGAGATATGGAATGAAAATATTTTATCTCTTCTCACACACCATTCTTGACGTATGAATCATGTATGATATACAAACGTGCAAAGGGGTGAGAAGCATTCTTTTTAGTCTTTCATGAGGCAGTCTCAACCATCATTCAGCAGGTCTTCTGATCCATTAGTGGTTGAATAATAGATTAGTACCACTAAAAATATACTTTCAATTCTAAATTGTTTTGATCATGATAAAATCATCTTAACGGTATATTTTTTAGAAGGATAAGCTAAGAAATTGTCGAATATTCTCATGAATATTAGTGAAAGAGATTTAATTGAGTCTATGTAATGCGACGAGTTCATTAACTATTTTTCAATAGTTACATTACATGTATTCTTCAAACAATTACGAAGAAGGAGTTCATTGAACATATAGAAATGGATGATGAATATGTTGGTACCTACAAAGAAACGTTTAGAATAAATTCATGGTACACTTATTGAATTATTATTCAACCTAAGATTAAAATTGGTCAATCATGTAGTGGCTTAAATCCATGACTTTGTAGGGAATTATCCGAAAGAGAATTTAATATCTATTTGGAAATAATTCGATCTAATCTCAAGGTTGATATGGATATTGGAGTAACCCATCAATCCAATGTGGTTGATAAAAAGTGAAGAATGGAATTCAAAGGAAAGTCTAAAGACCACACTGAAAAAATTATGAGTGTTCCTTTATTCTCAAAGTGTGGAAAGAAACACTGAGTAAATTGTCCTAAAGAGACTAGTAAATTTTTTATGCGAGGAAAATAATTTTATCGAGTAGTTGAATGCTGATGTGATGGGAAATTTTTTTCTAAAGATGTAAATAGAGAAAAAGGTTGCCTAAAATGAACCACTTACACTTAAATGCTACAAGTGAATGGAAATGGGTCATTATAGCAATAATTCTCAAATCAAAGGGCTATTGATGATGATAGATATCGACAAAATTTTAAGGGCAAGGTAAATGGAATGTATCATGCAATCCCTATCGGTGATGTGGAGTACAATAATGATTTGTTTAATGGTACACATACCATCCACTCTAATGTAGAAAATGTTTTATTTGGTTCTAAATCCACCCAATCTTTTATATATGATGAATTTTCTAAGGGTATCACCATATTACCTCAACAATTAGATGTTGAGTTAGCTATGGCAACTCCCAATGGCACAACGGTCACATAAAAAGATTATAATTATTCTTTGGATGAAGTATTTGAGAATATGCTTCCTATAAATCTTGTGGTCATTCCTATAAAAAAATTGATGTTATTATTTGCATGGATTGTATTTCTATATATAGATCTCATATAAATTCCCAAGGAAAGAAAGTCACATTTCATATTATATATTAATCTATTATCATCTATTGTTTAAAGGATGAATATAACATTACAGTAAAAATTTCATCCTTCTTATTGGTCAAGATTCCTCTAAATGAAGGTTATTTATCTCAAACAACTGGGGAGAAACTCATGATTAAAAATACAAACATATTATGGGAGTTTGATGATGTCATTCCATAGGAATTTCCAGGTCTTGCAACAAATCATGAAGTTGAGTTTTCAATCAAAATCATACAGGGTGCTATGCCTATTTCAATGAAAACTTATAAAATGTTTCCAATTATGTTGCAGGAATTGAAGAAGCAACTACAAGAGAATATTCAGAAGGGGTTCATTTTCCCCAGTGTGTCACCTTGGGGAGAACATGTTCTCTTTGTTAAGAAGAAATATGGATCAATAAGACTCTGCATTGATTATCAAGAACCAAAAAAGATATCTATCAGTAAAAAATATACTCTTCCCTGTATTGATGACTTATTCGACTAACTACATAGATCACAATAATTTTCTACGATTTCTCTTTGTCCATTATATCAGCAATTAATGTTTTTAAAAATAATATATACCAAATATGACCTTTTTTACATGATATAGACATTATCAATTAATAGTGATGGAATTTGGTATTTCTAATTCCCATGTTATCTTCATGGATCTAACAATAATTGTATTTAGATACTGTTTGGATTTGTTTTTTGTAGACTTTTTAGACAATATATTCTACTATTTGAATATAATGGTACAATACGAATATTGTCTTGGCAATTGTACCGAATACCCTATGAAAAAATTATAATTATGAAAAAATTTACAAGGGTGAATTATCAATTCATAATGATTCATTTTGGGTCACATGATCTCAAGATATGGGATATATGTAGATCTATAAAAAATAGAAGTTGTTGAAAGTTGGCTGAGACCAAAAAACTGTAACTGAGATCTTATGATTTCTTTGTTTAGTTGGATATTATAGACATTTTATGATATATTTTTCATGATTTTCTAATACACTCACAAAGTTGACTCAGAATGGAGTTATGTTCGTATGGACAAAATATTGTGAAGTGACTTTCATAGAGCTAAAAAGAAGGTTAGCCAATGCAGCTATAGTCACACTAACTTGTAGTAGAGAACTGTTTGTGATCTACAATAATACATCCAAGAAAGGGATATGATTTTTTTCTCATGGAAAATGATATGATAATAGCTTATGTCTCATAGTTGTTGAAAATTCATGAGAAAACGTACCCAACTCTTGATTTAGAGTTAACTATAGTAATTATTTCATTAAAGATATTGAGGAAATAACATTACAGTGAAATTTGTGATATCTATACAGATTGTAAATGTTTATGTGTATTTTCACATAGGAGGAGCTGAATGTGAACCAAATAAGATTGTTAGAAGTGATTAAATTTTAGAACTGCTCAATACATTGCTACCCTGGGAATGTGGACATGGTTGGAGATGTTTTGAGTCGATAAGACCATGCTAGCCTATCCATAACGAGGATTAGAAAAGATCCAATATTTTCTCATTTTCAAAGGATGGATCTTGAAATTTTAAAGGAATGGTATAAATATTATCATACTTGAATGACTGTTCATCCATTGATATAAGTGAAGTTTAAGGGGGCATAAAAGAGAGATGTGGACCTATAAAAGAAGGTGGGAAATGTTAAAGAATTCAACCTTGATTGTGAATGAATAATAAGTTTCTAGATTCAGTTTTGTATTCCTCCCATACTAGAATTAGATAAGGAGATATTGGATGAGGCTCATAGTTATTCATTCTCTATTTACTCTAGAATCAAAAAAAATATAGGAACCTAAAAGATTATTTATGGTGGGATGGAATGAAAGGATATGCTGTTGAATATATCACATGATTCTTTGTTTGTTAGTAAGTTTAGTCTGAGAGACATAAGTCTAAGGGGATTTTACAACCATCACCCTTTTCATAATGAAATTAGAAAAAATCACTAAGGACTTTGTCATTGGACTTCCCAAGACATCCAAAGGATGTAATTCTATCTGGGATATAGTTGATCTTCAAACAAATTTGGAAAATATCTTTTCTATTATAGAGGATTTATATCCTTAACAACATTAAATGATATTTGTAAAATAAGAGGAATGATTTCATGGGGTATCACTCTTCATTTTAACTTCTCGGGATCAAAGGTTTACCACAATGTTCTGGGGAAGTCTTCAGTAGGATCTGGATAAAGAGTAGTATTTCATCGCTGCTTATCACCTTCATAAAATTAGTCAGTTTGAGAGTAAAATTCAAATTCAGGATGAAATGATAGGATCTTGATTTATGGATTTAAAAGGTGGTTGGGATCAACACCTACCGTTGGTGGGATTTTCACACAACAATAGCTTTCACTCTAGTATTAATATGTCTCCATACAAATACATCTATGGAAGGAAGTGAAAAACAGTAACCTTCTTGGATAAAGTTGGGAAAATAAATCTATTAGGACCTAATATCGTTGATTAAATGGCAGAAAAGGATAGATCTATTAAAAAACACATAAGATATGCTCAAAGTTTAAAAACATTAATACTGATAACCGAGAAAAAATACAAAGAGTGTGAAGTGGGTGACAAGGTGTTTCTATGAATATTTCCGTGGAAGAGAGTAACTATATTTGGAAATAAGGGAATGTTGATCACTAGATATATTAGTCCTTTTGAAATTACAGATTGTGTTTTGAAGGTATCTTACCTATTATAACTTCAACCGAATCTATTTCAAGTTTATTATGTGTTCCATGTATCTCGATGGAGAACATAAATTCCTAATTCTTCAAATGTACTAAACTCATAAGTCATAGAACTAGAGAAATATCATTTTTATGAAGAACAACCAATAGAGAGTATAGAACTTAGTGAAAAAGTTCTACAAAATAAGACCACTCTCTTGGTTAAATTGTTATGGTGGAACCACCAATTTAAGGATGCTATGTGGGAACATGAGGATATGATGGGGGAGAGTTATCCTCTTCTATTTGTTTCCAATTGATGAATTTAGAGGGAAAAATTCAGTTTAATGGGGTAGAATGTAACACCCATATGTTTTTATGAAATAGTTTCATTAAATGATTTTAATTATTCAGTATCTTTTATTACTCGAAATTGAGAGTTTAAATGAATATTGAGACACCCTTAGTATTAAATTTATATTTTATCATTGTCATTAGGTTATTGGGAATAAGTATAACTAACATATGAAAATGCATTATGAATTTATTTGGTACCAATTACTTATGAAAAATATAAATCAATTTTAAATTTTATTGAGTGAATTTATTTTTTTAATAAAATTAATTACATGTATACTTTATATAATTAATAAAATATTTTTGATATTGATCTAATTAATATTTTATTCATAGGGTATGATGAAAATCTATTTAATGTATAAAGACCTATATTTGTTTAAAAGGGTAATTTTATGCCATTGAATGGAGAACCCATTAAAATAATATTTTTACACATTAATAATTTTTACATGAAAAGATAAACATGTTATTTTGAATGAGGATATATAAAATTACTTTGGATTATTTTTTTATATTTTTCTGAGAACCTTCATGTTTTAAAAAATAATAAAAACACACCAACCTTTTATGAAAGAAACCTTCTGATAGAATTAAATTATATGGTTAAATTATAATATTTAATGGTTTAAGCTATAAAAAAATTTAATTTTAGAATTCAATATAATTTATGTTTTTATCATTAATTTTACATTGAATTTAGATGTCACAACATTTCAATCCTTTTTAATGTTTTATCTTTTAAAAGTAGTTTTCTCCTTCCAAAAACAAGAATGATTTTAAAATAATTATTACAACTTCTATGTTTCAAATTTTTAAAAATGGAATCCAATTTCGTAATCTAGAGGTCCGAATTTTGTAAATAGATTTTTTTTATTTTTGAGAATTATGAATAGTAACTTCTGTAATTTTTATTATAATGGTGATAGGGTAAACCAGTTAATTAATGGTTGGACTACTATCTTAAATTTTCCCAAACCCTTGTATTAATATCAATGGATGTGTGTATTTATACCTAAATCATCATTGGGTTTAAATGGCATCCATTTGAATCCACATCGATGAGATTCAGTCATTTAGTTTATATTATTTAAATAAAAGATAAATAAGTACCACTCAAATTTTAAAAATAAATCATTTTTAATATAATTTTATACTAATGATAATTTAGATTATAAATAACCATTTTAAATATAATTTTTTTTCCTTTATCATGTTAATTTATTTCTATTTTTTTGAAAATAAATATTTATCTTAACAACTTATAAATTAATGATGCAGAAATAATTTAATTAATGAAAAATCAGTAATATATTTTTATTAAAATAATAATACACATTAAAAGATCAAACCCATTGAAAAAATATTATTGGTAGATTATTTTTCAACTATTTTCATCCACAGAATGATTTCTGGTCCATTTGGAACCTTTTATAAAGGATTTTGAGAATTATATTATTTTATTTAATGTGATGTTAAAGTAGTCACAATCACAATTTAATAAATATAAAATTTTAAATATTGGATTATCCAAAATTTAAATTAGAATAAAACTATATTAATGAGATCTAGTGGATTTAAATTCTTCATATCATTTTATTTGTAATTTTTATTCTAAAAATAAGCATAATTTATAGTTACACAAAACTATTGTAGAAATTATTTTAATAAGATAAATATCTAATAAAAATTTTCAAAAATATTAAAGTAAATAAAATTTGGGATAATTAACATTTATAATTAATTTTTTTAGATGACCTTTGTGTCTTAGAAATATAATAATATTTTTTTAATTAATCTTGTTATATTAATATTTTTAAAAATCAATGAATTGAATAATGTAAAAATTGATACTATTGATTTTTTATCAAAATAATGGGTTTTAAAATTAATTAAAAATCATTAGATTTTAAAAAATATATATATAATAATTATTATGTTGTATAAAGTTATCTAATTTATTTATTTATGGTATATTTTACATAAAATAAGTAAATATTTTACCCTTCTAATAATGAAGTATTTGTTACCCTAGTTAAAAATTAAATATAATAGTTAGGTGTTAATTAAAATGATAATGATTAAATATATCAAAATATTTATCCAATTTTTTTTGTTGATGATATTACAAACCAATCTCATCATGTTTTATTTTTTATGAGGTACTTTTAGACATTTCTGAAAAAGGTATGAGGAGAATGTTTTTAAGCATATATGGAACGATCCGGTTTTTATGTCTTCATAATAACGTTTTTCCATGAAAATTACATTATATGGTTTCAATAATATTTTCAAACAAATTATTTTTTGTAAGTTTTTTTTGCCATTAATCGAAATGAAATCAATTTTTTTAGAAGAAAATATATTTTACAAAATAATTAATTTCAATTGTTTATCAAAATTATTTTCCATCTAAGATGATTCCATTTAAATATGGTAATGTCTATATCCCTATAATTACTAAGATTTGATTATGTCAATTATGGAATAGTATTTTATATGGATTATGTTATGATGGAATGAAGTTTAACAAATCGATTTTTTTTATTCTATAATGAATGATTTAGGTTTTTGTAGAAAATGTAAGAAGGATTTAATTATGAGATTGGTGGGACCTATATCTCCCTCCAATGCATTGGAAAAAGATTTATATTTCAATATATTGTCATTATTAGAACAGAAAGTTAATCTGGTTCATTAATGTTGGTCTTGAATGAAAAGTAAACCAATTTCGCTAATGGAAATTATCCACTATAATGGTCTTGGAAATGAGGATTGACTAATATGAATGGATTTTCTATGCTTATGAGTATGTCAAAAAACATCATGTCTTTTGTTTTGACTTTTGGGATTATTTTCATTAATTCTTATGAAATTTTTTCCCTTGAGAGGATATCACAATCTTTCATGTGAATGATAAGACTTCCAAATGTTATATTCTTATGTCTTGTGATTATGATATGATTGATATTTCCCTTTTTACCCTTATTGAACATTTGAGATCACTCTTTCATATGTTTCTTTTCCATAAGTCATGAAAAAAAGGTTTTAAGTAATATATGTCAAAAAGGAGCCTAGTTATGAAGATTTAATTAGAAGGCAATGTAGATGTTTTATTAACTAGTTGTTTATATTTCCTAGCTTCTAAAGACAATATACCTATACAGTCTTTTCATGTATTTATTATATTTTCTAGTAAATATAGTTCAATTTTGAAGTAATATTAATGTATGTAATGTATGGGACATTATAAAATGACTAGATGTTCAAGGAAGCCCAGAAAGATATTTGGTGAACCTCCATAGTAGTGGTAGCATCGTGATCAGGGATCCCCCACATCATTGAAAGGGTTGTCCCCTTGGAGGATGAGCTAAAATAGGAGTAGGAAAATCTATGGGTGGTGAAAGCCATCAAGATATCCTTCCACCACCACCACCAGGCAGCCCACACTAGGATTAGGGTGAAAGCTATTGAGGGAATGAACATGTGAACGCTTTGGATGTTTATTACACCTCAGCATACAAGATGATTCTATGTATGAACATTTTTTATTCTACTCATGCATCAAAAATACTAGAAACATCTTACAATCATTATTTCATCTCTCTAATCCTGATGAGATAGATAGGTATCACAGTTCAGAATCTATGTATGATCATTTTTTCTTCATCATTTTCACTGATCTCGGTAGTGTCCAGGAATTTCATTATTAGATATTTTGGTTTGAATTGATGTCACTTCATGAATTATTCTAGATCTGTTGTGTTATCTCATTGTATAGGACATTCTATTTTGTTTATGATGTGGAGGGTGTTCTTTCTTGAGGTATGTGGAGTTTCCTCTTCTCTGTTTACCCCTTTTCCCAATTTGATCAATTCTGAGATGCCTTGACACGGTTCAAGGACCTTTTTTGAAGTCTTAATTTTTTTTGGGTGTATACCATTGTGGTCATGTAAAAACTTAGTTTAGAGGTAAGTGGGGTCATTTGTAGCCTATGTTTATGAACCTTATTGTTCCTACATTGGAAATTGATTTATACATCGAATTGTTACGAATGTTTTATATGTTTTAAAAAGAGTCTTTAATGAAAATTGGTTTTCCATGGTCATAGATAAATGGGAATAAATTGGTTATTTTCAATGCATTGAAATGAATTATGAAAATGAGAACATGATATACCTTGGTTACATAGGTTTTTTGTTTATCATAAGGCCACTATCATTTTTTGTGATTATTGGGAGATTTTCTTATGGGGTTTTCCCTTGTTTCCTATACCCATTGTTCTATGTGACTAATATTGACAAATTTATTGGGGTTTTACTCATGTGTTATTCGTCTACATCCTAGGCATGTCTACTAGGAAATATATTGGGTACTTGATTTATTGTAGTATGAGTAGTCTCCTAGTCTGACCTATAGTGATCCTTGGTGTTGATACCTATACTCATTTTTATTTTGTATGGTTTTTTGTTTTATACTTACTATGCATTTTTATTCTTGTGAATGATGATATGGTAAATGTTCTATGAAATTGTAATACTGGATTTTTTTTTAGAATAATAAAACATGGAAATGTTTACCATATTTCCAATTAAATAATTTTATTTTTTATCACTCCATATTTTAGTGAAATGAACATACATGAATGGTTATATAGATACTTATTATGGAACACCTGGGTGGGATCCTATTTAGAATTCTATTCACACCATTCACACCCCATTAGTTGTGTGAAGACCTATATATCATCTAATTTATGGAATGTTAAGGCACCGCAATGAGGGGAAAAGGTTTCATGTCAGTACATTTTGGTAGCTATTGGTGAGAATGTTGGAGTTTTTCCCTGTTCTCTCATGGAGTATCTATTTAGTTTTGGTCCTTTGTAGTAGTACTTTTATCTTGGAAATTTTCAGATGCATTTACATTTGATTTATTTAGAATATTTTCTTATAGTTTTTGCATATATTCATTATTTTTCTTATATAATTTCTTTCATTGTGTACATATATTCCATGTGTGTGTTTAGGTTTCATGAAATAATCCCCCCTGGTTTTTTGTTCAATGCTCTGGTGATTTTCTCCAACCCGTGGGGATCGAGAAAACCCTTAGGGTATTTGAAGAATTGTTTCAAGTACCAAGTCTGAGAATAACTCAGCTCAGTTTGTTAAAGAGTGGAATCAAATTTTTTACACTAGAGATTATTTTTTCAGAATTTATAGGCTTGTTGTGATAAGTTACAGGAATAATCAAGACATGAAAAGACTCGAGTTTCCATGGGATGTTGGGATATGTGTCTCTAGTGTTGGTTTTTGTTTTAAATCTCAGTTTCTGATTATGGTTTTCTTGATTCAACAAATATTTACATTGTATCCTAATCATTCCTTCAATTTTAGTGTTCAACAGTATGCCCATCATACATATTCCACGAGTTCCTCAGGATGTTGTAACTGATTCTTCCCAAGAGAATATGCCAATAGATCAGAATCTCATCCAGGTTATAGTATGGTTAGTTTTTGTGTTGATTAGAATATACCATGAGTATATAATGCAGTTTATTAGTTACAAAAAAATGATAGAGGAGAGGGGATCAGTTTTGGGAATTCATACTTGAGAATCCACCATCCATTAAGGGAAACAATTAACCCCAATATATGGATGAATGAGTGGATAAGATCGATTAAATATTTGAATTCCTGGGGACTATTGATAATATCAAGTTAGTATTTGTAGAATTCATGCTTAATGGTTCTAGTAAGGGATGGTGGGATTCCATTGTCCATTTTGATAGACACATGGGCTTGTATTTGAATGGTTTTAAAACCCTTTTCTTCAAACAGTTTTTTCTAGAGTCATTGATGAATGAAAACTATCTAGAGTTCCACTCTTGGTAGTAGGGAGATCGTTATGTGTTGGAAAACACTGACTAGTTTTTTGTGCTAGACCATTTTTCATAGACTTGGTGAAGAAGGACTAGTTGAAGGCTCAGAAGTACCTGCATGGTGTTCGACCCAATATCATATTGTGGGTGTTTTTGTTAAATCGTTTTACCTATGAAGAGATGGTAGATATATCTATGATGTAATAGATGAATATAGAAAGAATGCTTGGATTGTCTAACCCATCACTTTCGATAAGTTGTAACATTAGTGGAGTGCATGTGTAGAAGGTGAAGTTGAAATATTACCATAGTATTGGTGCAGGTGGTTCTCAGTAAAAATCATCTATTACACCATATTCTATAGCTAAAAATTTTCCTTAGAAATGTTATAAGTTTTGGATTGTTGGACACAAAAATTGTTCTTTTCCAATGCCTGTAAAGGTATAAACTAGCTAGAGAAGAATTATACAATTACAATGATATTGTTAGGATATGACAATGCCTCTTTATGATTAGGGATTGTCAGAACCAAAGGATATTATGAGGTAGTCATATCCTTCATGGAATAAAGGGATCCATCTTTATTTCTCAATATTAAATAAATTTTTTGTAGCATATGAGTTTCTAGTGGCATTTGATGCAATCCCATCAACAATGAGAGGTACTATCTTTATTGAATCTTCGGTATAGATTTCAATATTTGGTACTTGTTCCTCCCACTCATTTTTATCTACACATTTCAGAAATATTCTTAAACATCCAACAGAATTTATGTCTATTGTTATGGAGTTAGTGATGCCCCTTGGAATAAGGAAAGAGTAGGGGTTTTGGTTTCTTTGTTGTTTATTAATGATAGTTGATACGAAATTGGTCTTGTATTTTCTTATTTTGGATTTGGATTAGTTTTTTGTTATCATCAATGTGGTTTGGATTCTCTCTCATCAATATGTGTTTTATTTTTATCATCATCATGTTTCATTTCTTACTACTGATGGGATCTCTTGGGTGTTTAATGTGGTGTGTGACCCAAGGTCTTTTCGCACAGGGCTTTCCCACCCAAACCTCAAGAGTTTGTTTTATATTGTTTTGATTGATCCTGAAGATGTTTATTTTGTTATTAACATTCCTATTAATGTTTGGGGATCATCCAATTTTTTCTTTCATTACATATCTGGTATTCTTCCATATAAATAGATAGTGTTTTCGATTGAATTTGTTCCAGGGACACAACTAGTATTGATACCTTCTTATCATATGAAACCAGCAAATATGAAAGAGATTAAAATTCAAATAGAGGACCTATATGAAAACAGATTCATTTGAAATTGTTTTTCCCCTTGCACAACCCTTATGATCTTTTCTAGGATGGTATATGGTTCACATCGGTTTTTTGAGGTCTATCAGAAGTTGAACGATGTATCATTTAACAATAAGTATCTTTTTCCATATTTTAATAATTTTTTTGATCATTTAAATGAGGAAATATTCTTTTCAATGATAGATATTTTGTTGAGTTTTCATCATCCCAGAGTTAGTGACTCTAATATACCAATTAAAACATTTAGGAGTAGGTGTTTCCATTATGAATATCTTTTGATTCTTTTTTGGCCTAATTAGAACTCTAGTAGTTTTCATGGATTTAATAAATTTGATTTTCCATCAATATTTTGACACTTTTGTGGTAGTTTTCATAGGTGATATTCTGGTTTATTTGAAATCTGATTGTGAGAATGAGCACCCACTAACATTTGTTCTAGAAATTTTAAGAAGTTACTTTTTTGTATGGAAAATATACAATATGTAGTGTATGGATTCAATAAGTGAAGTTCATAGGGAATGTATTTTTTTAAACTTGGATTATTAGTTGATCCAAAAAATGTAAAGATTGTCTTTTCATAAAAATAACCACTAAATGTCTTTGAGATATAGTGTTTTCATGTTCTTGCAGGATAATACAGATGTTTTTTATTGATTTATATAATATGACATCACATATATCCAATCTTACAAGGAAATAAGTAAAATTGAAATGGGATGGTATGTTCTGGTCTAATTTCTATGAACTAATGTGACATCTGACATTGGCGCCTATTCTGATCATACCTAATCATGTTAAGGGGTAAGTGGTTTATTATTCATATCGTTCTAGTTTTAGATGCATGATTATGTAGGATGACCACGTGGTAGATTACAGATCTATTCCACTTCTAAAACATTATTAGAATTAACCCACTCATGATTTAGAACATTATGAAGTTATTCATGCACATAAATGTTGGTGGAACCATCTTCTTGGGGGAAGGCTCACAGTATTTTCTGATCACAATAGTTTGAGATATATTTCAATATAAATATTAATATGATATGTAGAACAACTTCAGAACATTTACATCAATATAACCTACACCCTAAGGAAGGGTAATTTCATTTTATATTTTCTTAGAAGGAATGGTTCATTATAGGTTGTTCTACAATCAATGTTGGATTTGAACTTTATGTGTATTTTTTTATCAATTGCAATTGGATTCCCATGATGATATTTCATGTATCATTCTAAGCACTATTTGGTTATCATAATTTCTCCTATAGTCTATTTTGTAGATTCAGGAGTAGGATGATGATTTTATTAATATTCAATAAATCGATTGTGGTGGGGATATTATTTCTAGTTGGCCTTTCTTTGTTCAGATTTTATGGTTTACTATGGGAAGTAGGTCGTAATTCTGGAATCTTTGAGGAGTTTAGTCTTGTTTATCTATCACATCACTTCAGGGTTCATTCATCTAGGATCTATGAATATTTATTATGTCAAGATATGATGATTATAGTGGTTGGGTATGAAGGGTGACATTGTGAATCAAGTGTCCCACTTCACACATGCCAATAGAAAAAATACAAGCACATCAATCCCACAGGTATTCTTCAGCCTCTTCTAGACCTGATCTAAAAATGGGACGAGGTATAAAGGGATTTTTGATTTTGGATAACCGTAGACTCCTAGAGGAAATAATTATATTTGAGAAGTTATTTATCGGTTAATGAAGTCTTCTAATTAAATCCCGATCAAGGATACCATTATGTTTGAATTCCTAGGTATGTTGTATGTGAAAGTTATTTTGAGGATACATGGGAGTTTTTATTCTTTTATTTTAGTTAAGGATCCTTGGTTTACCTCAACGTTATGTTAGTCTCTAAGAATAAATTTGAATCAAGGTCAAGTTGAGAAAATCTTACCATTCAGAAATAGATGGTCAGACAAAGCGTGTGATTTAGGTCTAAAAGGTTATTCTTCATTCATGATTCATGGATTTCAGTGGATCATGGGATATACATATGGGATTGGTTTAGTATTTTATAACAATAGTTGTCAATTGTTAATCAGAATGGCTCCCTTTTAGGCATTGTATGGTCGCATGAGAATATCACCTCTTTGTTGAGCTAAAATGGGTGAAGTATCTTTGGTTGGACCAAGTTTCTTCTATGATATGTTAATGAAGATTCTGGAAGCACATAGACATTAGATTACATCCTAATATCAATAGAAATCATATGAATATTGCAAGTGGTTTCTATTTTAGTCTTCCATTGTTTAATGTGTTTTCTTGAATGTTTCTCCTCAGTTAGGTCACCACTGTCATGGAATATAGGGAAGCATAGCTCCGAGATATGTTATACTATTTGAGTTCATTGAGCTAGTCATGATTTTTTATTAATGTTTAGTATTTATAGTTTAGTTGATATTAATTTATAATGTTTTCCAAATATCTCAGATCGGGAATTACTATACATACCCAACTCACATTCTATGTTAGAAAGATATTGGGTTAGAACCCGATTTTTTTTTGAGAAACTAGTGGATGTTGTTTTATCTTAATTGAATGTCTTGCATGGGATGTCGATTCTATTAGTCATTGTTTTATGGAGACGCATATCATAATCTCATGTGATTGGGAACATGAGTCGTTAATGAGGGAGCAGTGGCCTCTTCTTTTTCAAGGGATTACATCTTCTACATGACATTAAGGTGAACAGAAGACATTATGGCGGGGAGTTCGTAACATCCCATTACCTTGATTGGGTACATTTTCCCTCTCTCTAGGTTCCCTTTTGGAATAGAGTTTTTAGATTTTGTTTTATAGATTTTCTATATGATTCAAGAGATTTTCATGCCATATAACTGGGTTACACAACATGTAACTATTTTTATTTACATTCCATGAGAATAATTCATGTCGTGGAAGGTTACATGGAATGAAAATCTTCTTCATGTTGTGAGTTAATTAATGATCATATTTTAATCCAAGGTGATGGGTTTTTTATATTTTTTCTGAATCGTGGATTTCATGAAGTGTAATGGTATTAAACTCTATTTAATTTCCCAAGAAAGGTTTTAGGTCATCATATGGGGTTTGAGTGACCTTTTAGATACTGGTTATCATTTTAACTCATCTGAGGGTTCCTCTTGTTTGATATATGGAGACACCATTCTTTATTGATCAACACTTTTATCATTAGATCTTCATTGCAGTTGTGGTGCTTCTCTTAAGGTGACTGACCATTATTCCTCTTTATTTCCATTGACCGTGATCGGGATCGTGAGTTGGGTTATCAAATTTTTTATTCTGAATTGGTTTTTCTTCATGTCTTGTTCTAGATATGTAGTTCAATCTTGTTTTAGAGGCCATTCCATTTTTAGGTGTGGAGTGACGAGTGTTATTTATTGAGGTATGTATTGTATCCTCTTCTATAATGACCATTGATCTTAATTAGATCAATTCTGAGATGTGTAGACTAGGTTCTAGGGGTTTCGTTGACGTCGTTGATTTTTTATTATTGGTGTATCTCATTGTTGCCATGTGCAACATAATATTCATTTTATTTTATTCTATATCAAGCCTTTGTTGATGAACATTATTGTTCCAACTTAATAAACTTATTTATACATTTAATTTTCAAGAATACCTTAAAAGTAATTTTTAAAGAAAAATTTTTCTCCCTTATTGTTGGTAAATGGATGGAACAGGGAATTTTCAACGAAATGAGATGCATTTTGAAAACAATAACATGGGTTAAATTGGTAACTTGTGTAAAAAATTTATCTTGAGGACATCATTAATTATTTTTAATTATCAAGATTTTATCAGGGGGATTTCCTATTCTTTATAGGCCCTCCATTCTATGGCCCCAATATTGACATTGTTAGGTGGATTAGTCATGTGATATTCCTTTGATCCTAGGAATGAGTTCATGGAATCAGATTGTGTACCTAATTGTCTGTGGTATGATTAGTATGGTAGTATGACCTATAGTGCTCCTTGGTTTTTATACTTGTTCTTATTTTTCATTTTTCAGGATTTTTTTTTAGCCTTTCTTTGTATGATTAAGCTTGTGGATGTTGATATGGGAAATTTTCTTTGATATTTACTTACCTTCCATTATTCTAGAAATGTGAAAAAGGGGAATGTTTACCATTTTCTCAATAAAACAATTTTACTTCTTTTCATTCCACATTTTAATGAAATGAGGAAACATAAATTTTTATACAAAGACATATTATGGAAGAATTGTGTGGGATCCTATGGAGCATGTTATTTCATACCTTGTGTAGGCCTTAGATAGTGTGAAAACCTATATATGTCTTCTAATGCAGTGAAAGGAAAGGCTCTGTAGTGAGTTTGTGAGGTTTCATGTCTACTAAGATGGGTGACTAACAGTGAGATGGTTAGAGTTCATCCATGTTACCACACAAAGTACCTATTTAGTTTTGGTCCTTTTTAGTTGGACTTGTCTCTGTGATTTTTGGACAATTTTAAAGTCATTTATTATCATATATTTTCTTACAGTAATGGAATATATTTATTGTCATTTTATTATTCCCCTTTATCCATGTCTATATATTCCATGTTTTTATTCATGTTGGGTGAAATAGTTTTGTCTCCAATTTGTTTTTCAATTCTTGAGTTCTTTTTGCCAGCCCGTGGGAATTGGGAGCGCCCTTTGGGTATGTGACAAAATAGGTCGTGTTCCAATATTGAGAGTATCTCGGGTCGGGGTATTAAAATTTGAATTGTTATATCATAATGTATTCATATAAAAAATAATACTCCCCAAATCATGATCTTTGACATAAATATTTGGCATCATAAATAATCCATTATAGATTCAACAACCATGACCCGTGAGAACAAAAAAATGGAATTAGGATGTTGAATAATGGTGTCCTACATATATAATAATAGAATATAATATCCTTCTTTGAGTATAAATTCCAATACCATCAGCACATAGTGTATCAATAATCACTACCTATTACACAGAAAATAGTGGATCAAGTATCACTAAATATTTCACATAGTGGATCATTCCCCATAGCTTGCATCCCATAATTATATCATGTTTTATAATATCAAAACCAATAAATATGGGGGTTATATTGGACCCCTAAAATCACATAATTAAATAACATACATATGTGTTCCAAATTAAAAAAATCATTTGTCATATTAAGAAAAACATATGGACTGGAAAATAGTTTTTAAATGGTATGACATAAAACAAAATCAAGAGTATGTTATTTGAAACCCTTTATTCAATCACCCAAAATAATCACATCATTATTGAACATAGAGTTTGGTCATGAATTTTACAACCATAGTGATAATAAAATTTTGATAAAGAGGAAATTGAAAGTGACATTACAAAAAAAATCATAAATATTTTATATTGTGGTTATCAAACAAAAAAATATAATACAGTTTAAAAATAAATTTTGAATGGTTGAAAATAGGGTAATGAAAATTTTAATTTATAATGAATTTAAAATAATTATTCAATGATTGAAAATTTCATTAATGATTAGAAATGTGTATTAGAAAATAAAAAATATATATATGGATGAATATTATTAAGAATATTAGTAAAATTGATTAAATTGAGTCAATTGGATGTGACGATTTCAAGAATTAATTTTTCAGTAATAACAATGCATTTATTCTTCATACGATTAATATTTCTAATGTTTTCCCATACTTTTTATTTTATTTCATCCTTTCATATGTTACTTTTCCTCATGTCATGAAGAAGGGTATTTTGTAATATATGTCAAAAAGGATTCCAGTTACGAAGATATAAGTGGGAGGGAATGTAGATGTTTTATGATCAACTTATTTATGTTACCCAGTTTTTAGAGACACTATACATATACAGTCCTATTGTGGATTTGTTATATGTTTTAATGAGTATACATTAATTTTAACGTAATATCAATGTGTATAATGCATGTGTTATTATAGTTGGTATCAGAGGGAGGTTATAGTTATCCTTTTGAAACTAGGATGAGAATGCCTTAGTAATAACCCTAAGGATATGTCTAAGTATAGGTTACATTTCTAGTATTTTATAAATGACCATTAATAACCAAGGAAAAAACCTAAAGTTTCCTAAATGTAAATTTTATTCATGGTTATGTGGTATTCCCGATATTATTAGTGTTTCTCACTCTCTACATCATGGATTTAGTCAGTGGATAGAACCTAAAGGAACTGTGTTACTACTGAATGTGTCGGGAAATGCAATGATTATCTTCTTAGGAAACCAAATTTTATGAGATATGGAATGAAAAATATTTTATCTCTTCTCACACACCATTCTTGGCCTATGAATCATGTAGGACATCAAGAAGTGAAAAGGGGGGAGAAACATTCTTTTTAGTCTTTCATGAGGCTGTCTCTACCATCATTTAGCAGGTCTTCTGATCCATTAGTAGCTAAATAATAGATTAGTACGAAAAAAAATATAATTTCAATTATAAAATGTTCTGATCATAAAAAAATCATATTAGTGGTCTATTTTTTGGAAGGACAAGCTAATAAATGGTTGAATATTATCAAGAATATTAGTAAAAGAAATTAAATTGAGTCTATGGAATGAGATGAGTTCAAAACTAATTTTTCAATAATTAAATTACATGTATTCTTCAAACAAATATGGAGAAGGAGTTCATTGAACTTATAAAAATAGATGATGAATCTATTGGTACCTACAAAGAAAAGTTTATGATATATTCACGGTACACTTCTGGAATTATTATTCAACCTAGGATTAAAATTGGTCAATTATATAGTGTATTAAAACCATGTCTCTGAAGGGCATTATCCATAATAGAATTTAATAGCTATGAGGATATAATTTGGTCTGATCTCAGGGTTGATATGAATATTGGAGTAACCCATCAGTACTATGGGGTTGATTAGAAGAGAATAATGGAATTCAAAGGAAAATCTAAAGAGCACACTAATAATAGTATGAGTTTTCCTTTATGCTCAAAGTTTGGAAAGAAACACCGATTAAATTGTCTTAAAGGGACTAGTAAAATTTTTATGCATGGAAAATAATATTATCAAGTAGTTTAATGTCGATGGGATGGGAAAAATATGTCTAATTATGTAAATAGAAAAAATGGTTGCATAAAATTAACCACTTACAATTCAATGATACAAGTGAATGGAAATGGGTCATTATACCAATCAATGCCCTAATCCACGTGTTATTTATGACAAGGGACATTTTGCATAATTTTAAGGGAAAGGACGATGGAAAGTAACATGAAATCACTATCAGTGATGTGGAGTAAAAAAATGATTTGTTTAAAGGTACACATACCATCCACTCTACTGTTGAAAATGTTTTAATTGGTTCTAAATACACCCATTCTTTTATTTCTGATGAATTTTCTAAAGGTATCAACATATTACCTCAACAATTAGATGTTGAGTTAGCTGTGACCACTCCCAAGGGAACAACGGTCACATCAAATGATTATAATTGATATTTGGATCAAGTTTTTGGGAAAATGCTTCTAATAAATATTTTTGTCCTTCTTATAAAAAAAATTTGATATGATTATTAGCATGGATTGGATTTCTCTATATAGGTCTCATATCAATTTTCAAGGAAATAAAGTCACATTTCATATTATATATTAATCTATTATCAACTATTGATGAAAGGATGAATATAACCTTTGAGTAACAATTTCATCCTTCTTATTGGTCTGGATTCCTCTAAATGAAGGTTATTTATCTCAAAAGTTTGGGGAGAAACTCATGATTAAGAATTCAACCATTTTATGGGAGTTTGATGATGTCTTTCCATATGAATTTCCAGGTCTTCCAACAAATCAAGATGTTGAGATTTCAATAGAACTCATACAGGGTGTTATGCCTATTTCAATGAAAACTTACAGAATTTCCCCAATTGAGTTGTAGTAATTGAAGAAGAAACTCAAAGATAATCTTGAGAATGGGTTTATATGCCCTAGTGTGTCACCTTGGGGAGAATATATTCTCTTTGTTAAAAAGAAATATGGATCAATAAGACTCGGCATTGAATATTGAAAACCTAAAAAGGTATCTATCAGTAACAAATATACTTTTCCCTGTATTGATGACTTATTCGACCAACTATGTAGATGAAAATAATTTTCTAAGATTTCTCTTTGTTCGTTATATCAGCAATTAACGTTTCAAAAAAATGATATACAAAATATGACCTTTTGTACAAGGTATGGACACTATGAATTAATAGTGATGAATTTTGGTCATTCTAATTCCAATGTTATCTTCATGGATCTAATTAAAAGAGTATTTAGATACTATTTGGATCTTTTTTTCTTAGTCTTTTTAGATGATATATTATACTACTTGAATATAATGGTACAACATGAATATTTTCTTGAGAATTATACTAAAGACCCTATGAAATAAGAATAATTATGAATAAAATTAACAAGGGTGAATTATCGATTCAGAAAGATTCATTTTTGGGTCCCATAATCTCAAGATATGGGATATATGTTGATCTATAAAAAACAGAAGTTGTTGAAAGTAGGCTGGGACCAAAAACTGTAACTGAGATCTTTTGATTTCTTCGTTTGGTTGGATATTATAGACATTTTATGATATATTTTTCATGATTATCTAATACACACACAAAGTTGACTCATAATGGAGATATTTTTGTATGGACGAAGGAATGTGAAGAGAATTTCAATGTGCTAAAAAAAGGTTATCCAATGAAGCTATGCTGACACTACGTTGTAGTGGAGAACGTTTTGTGATCTACAATGATGCATCCAAGAAGGGGATAGGATTTTTTTCACATGAAAAATGATATGATAAAAGCTTATGCCTTAGAGTAGTTGAAAATACATGAGAAAAATTACCCAACTCTGGATTTGGAGTTAACTACAGTAATTATTGCATTAAAAATATTGAGGCAATATCTTTACTATGAATGTTGTGATATCTTTACTGATTTTAAATGTTTATGTGTATTTTCATAGAGTAGGTGCTGAATATGAACCAAATAAGATGGTTGGAGTTGATTAAATTTTAGAACTTCTCAATACATTACTACCCTGGGAATGTGAACGAGGTGGGAGATGTTGTGAGTCGACAAGACCATGCTAGCCAATCCGTAATGAGGATCAGAAAAGATACAATATTTTGTGATTTCAAAGGATGGACCTTGAAATTTTAATGGAAGGTTATAATTATTATCATTCGTGAATGAATTTTCATCCCTTAATATAAGTGAAGATTAAGGGGGAATACATGAAAGATGTGGATCAATAAAATAAGGTGGGAAATGTTCATGAATTCTACTATGATTGTGATTGAATAATAAGTCTCTAGAATTAGGGTTGTATTCCTCCCAAACTAGAATTAGATAAGGAGTTATTGTATGAGGCTCATAGCAATTCGTTTTCTATTCACACTGGAATCAAATATATATAAATAAACCTAAAAGAGTATTTATGGTGGGATGGAATAAAAGAATATGTTGTTGAATATATCACATGATGCTTGGTTTATTTTTAAGTTGAGTCTGAGAGAAATAAGTATAAGGGGATGTAAAAACCATTAACCTTTCCATAATGAAATTGGAAAAAAATCACAATGGACTTTATCGTTGGACATCCCAAGACATCCAAAGAGTGTAATGCTATCTGGGTTATAGTTGATCATCAAATGAAGTCAGAAAACTTATTTGCTATTATAGAGGATTTATATCTTTAACAACATTAAATGATATATGTAAAATAAGTGGAATGATTTCATGGGGTACCACTCTTCATTTTAACCTCTTGGGATCTAAGGTTTACCACAATGTTCTGGTGAATTCTTTAGCAGGATTTGGATAGAGTAGTATTTCATCACTGGTTATCATCTTCAGACAAACATTCAGTTTGAGAGTAAAATTCAAATTCTGGATGAAATGTTAGGATCATTCTTTACGAATTTAAAGGGTGGTTGGGATGATGAACTACCATTGATGGGATTTTCACACTACAATAGCTTTCACTCTAGTATTAATATGTCTCCATAGAAATCCATCTATGGAAGGAAGCAAAGAACTCTATCTTTCTTGGATGAAGTTTGGAAAAGAAAGCTATTAGGACCTAATATCGTTGATTAAATGGTAGAAAAGGATATATCTATTCAAAAACACATAATATAAGCTCAAAGTTGAAAAAAAATTTATGATGATAACCGATAAAAAATACAATGATTTTGAAGTGGGTGACAAGGGGTTTCTAAGAATATGTCCTCGGAAGAGAGTAACTATAATTGGAAATAAGGGAATGTTGAGCACTAGATATATCAGTCCTTTTGAAATTATGGATCGTGTTTTAAAGGTATCTAACCGATTGTAACATCAACCGAATCTATTTCAAATTCATGATGTGTTCCATGTATCTCTCTAGAGAATGTAAATTCCTAATCCTCCAAATGTACTAAACTCAGAAGTCATACAACAAGAGAAATATCTTTCATATAAAGAACAACTGATAGAGATTATATATATTAGTGAAAAATTTCAACGAAACAAGACCACTCCCTTGGTTAAAATTTAATGGTGGAACCACCAATTTGAGGATGCTACGTGGGAACTTGTGGATATGATAGGGGAGGGATATCCTCTTGTATTTGTTTCTAATTGATGAATTTAGAGGAAAAAAATTCAGTTTAATGGGGTAGAATGTAACACCAATATGTTTTTATGAAATATTTTCATTAAATGGTTTTAGTTATTCATTATCCTTCATTACTCGAAATTTTGAGTTTAAACGAAGAGTGAGACACCCTTAATATGAAATTTCCATTTTATCCTTGTCAATAGGTTATTAGGAATAGGAATAACTAACATATGAAAATGCAATATGAATTTATTCGGTACCAATTATTTAAGAAAAATATAAATCAATTTTATATTTTTATTTTTGAGTGAACATCTTTTGGTAATAAAATTAAGGAGTTATATACATTATATAATTAATAAAATAATTTTGACATTCACCAAATGAATATTTTAGTCATACGGTATGAATAAAAGCTATTTAATGTATAAAGACCTCTATTTGTGTAAAAGGTAATTTTATGCCATTGAATGGGGAACCCATTAAAATAATATTTTGACACGTTAATAATTTTTATATGACATGTTAAACATGTTATTTTGAAATAGGATATATATATTTACTTTGGGATAATTTTTTATATTTTTCTAAGAACGTTCATGCTTTGAGAAATAATAAAAACACACCAAACGTTTCTGAAAGCAACATTCTGATAGAATTAAATTAAATGGTTAAATTATAATATTTAATGGTTTTAAAATATAAATAGAATTTAATTTTAGAATTAAATATAATTTATGTTGTTATCATTAATTTTACATTGAATTCAGATGTCAAATCATTTCAATCTTTTGCAATGTTTTATCTTTTAAAACTTGGTCTCTCCTTCCGAAAACATGAATGATTTTAAATTAATTATTTCAGCTTATTTGTTTCGAATTTATAAAAATAGACCCCATTTTTGTAATCAAGAGGTCAAAATTATGTTAATAGATTTATTTTATTTTTGAGAATTATGAATAGTAACTTCAGTAATTTTTATTAATACGGTAAAAGGGTAAACCAGTTAATTAAGGGTTGGAATACTATTATAAATTTATGCAAACAGTTGTATTAATATCATTGGATGTGTGTGTGTATACCTAAATCATCCTTGTGTTGAAATGGAATCCATTTTAATCTACATCGATGAGATTCAATCATTTAGTTTATATTATTTAAAGAAAAGTTAAATAAGTACCACCCACATTTTAAAAAATAAATCATTTTTATTATAATCTAATACTAAAGATAATTTAGATTATAAATATAAATTTTAAATCTAAATTTTTTTCCTTTATCATGTAAATTTAATTCTATTTTTTAGAAAATAAATATTTATCTTAATATCATATAAATTAATGACGAATAAATAATTTAATTAATGAAAAATCAATAATTTTTTTATTATTAAAATAATAATACCTATTAAAAGATAAAAACCATTGAAAAAATATTATTGGTTGAGTATTGTTCAACTATAGTCATACAAGGATTGATTTATTGTCCAATTGGAACCTTTCATAAAGGATTTTGGGAATTATATAATTTTATTAATTGTGATGTTAAAGTTGTCACAATCATAATTTAATAAGTATAACATTTTAAATATTGGATTATCCAGAATTTAAATTGGAATAAAACTATATAAATGAGATCTAGTGGATTTAAATTATTCATATTATTTTATTTTTAATTTTTATTCTAAAAATAAGCATAATTTATAGTTACACAAAACTATTGTAGAAATTATTTTCATAAGATAAATATTTAATATCTTTTTTCAAAAATCATAAAGTAAATATAATTTGGGATAATTAACATGTATAATTATTATTTTAGATGACCTTCATGTCCTAGTAATATAATAATATTTTTTATGAAATATTGTTATATTATGATTTTTTAAAATCAATGAATTGAATGGTGACATAATTGATACTATTGATTTTTTATCTAAATAATGGTTTATTAAATTAATTAAAAAAAATTATATTTTTTAAAAAATATATATAATAATTATTATGATGTATAAAATTATTCAATTTAGTTATTTAAGGTATATTTTAAATAAAATAGCTAAATATTGCACTTTTTAATAATTAATTATTGGTTACCCTAGTTAAAAATTAAATAGTATAGTGAGGTGTTAATTAAAATTATAATGATTAAATATTTTGAAATATTTATCCAAATTTTTTTGTTGATGATATTACAAACCTATCTCATCAATTTTTGTTGATGACATGGTTCTAGGACCTTTGTTGAGGTCTCAATGTTTTTTGGGTGTATACCATTGTGGTTATGTGAGACCTTAGTTTAGAGTTAAGCGGGGGTCATTAATAGCCAATGTTTACGAACCTTATTGTTCATTCATTGCAAATTGATTTATACATGGAATTTTTACGAAAGTATTATCTATGTTAAAAGGAGTCTTTAATGATATTTTTTTTCCATGGTCGTAGATAAATGGAAATAAATTTAGTATTTTCAATGCATTGAAATGAATTATGAAAATTAGCACATGGGGTACCTTGGGTACATAGGTGTATGGTTTATCATGAGTCCACTATCCTTTTTTTGTGATTATTAGGAGGTTTTGTTATGGGGTTTTCCCCTGTTTTCTATTCCCATTGTTCTAGGTGACTAATATTGACATATTTATTGAGGGTTTACTCATGTGTTATTCATCTACATCCTAGGCATGTGTCCTAGGAAATCTATTGGGTACTTGATTGATTGTAGTATGAGTAGTCTTCTACTCTGACCTATAGTGATCCTTGGTGTTGATACCTATAGTCATTTGTATTTTGTATGTTTTTTTTATTTTCTCTGTACTATGCATTTTTATTCTTGTAAATCATGATATGGTAAATGTTCTGGGAAAATGAAATACTGTATTTTGTTTTAGAACAATAAAACAGGTAAATTTTTAACATATTTCCTATAAAACTATTTTACTTCTTATCATTCCATGTTTTAGTTAAATTAACGTACATGAATGGTTATATTGATAATTATTATGGAACACCTGGGTGGGGTCATATTTAGGATGTAATATCACACCATTCACACCCCATTAGTTGTGTGAAGACCGATATATATCTTCTAATTTTATGGAAAGGTAAGTCATCACAATGAGGTGATGAGGTTTGATGTTAGAATAGTTGGGTACATATTGGTCTGAATGTTGGAGTTTTTCCATGTTATCACATGGAGTAGCTCTTTAGTTTTGGTCCTTTGTAGTAGGACTTTTCACTTAGAGATTTTTGGATGCTTTTACAATGGATTTATTTAGAATATTTTCTTATAGTTTTCACATATATTCATTATTTTTCTTATATATCTTCTTTCCTTGTGTACATATATTCTATGTGTGTGTTTAGGTTTGAATAAATCATGCCCCCTGGTTTTTTGTTCAATGCTCAGGTATATTTCTCCAACCCGTGGGGATCGAGAAACCCCTTATGGTATTTGAAGAATTGTTTCAAGTACCAGCTCTGAGAATAACTTAGTTCAGTTCCTTAATAAGTGGTATCAAATTAGGTATATCCTCAAGAGTCCTTTTTTTGGAAAATTTGTTACACTAGAGGTAAATATTTTTCAGAATTTATAGGCTTGTTGTGATAAGTTACAGGCATAATCATGACATGAAAATACTTGAGTTTCCATGGGATTTTGGGATATGTGTCTCTATTATTGGGTTTTGATTTTAATCTCAGTTTATGATTATGGTTTTCTGGATTCAAAAAATATTTACATTATATCCTGATCATTCCTTCTATTTTAGTGTGCAACAGTATTCCCATCATACATATTCTACAAGTTCCTCAGGACGGTGTAACTGATGCTTCTCAAGAGAATGTGCCAATAGATCATAATCTCATCCAGGTTATAGTATGGGTAGTTTTTCTGTTGATTAGAATATACCATGATTACATAATGCAGTTGATTAGTTATAACAGAATGTTAGAGGAGAGGGGATCAGTTCTGGGAATTCATACTTGAGAATCCACAATCCATTAATTGAAAAAATTAACCCAAATATATGGATGACTGACTAGATGGGATCGATTATAAATTTTACTTCCTGGGGAAAATTGACAATATCAAGGTAATATTTGTAGAATTCAGGCTTAATGGTTCCGGTAAGGGATGGTGGGATTCTATTGTCCATTTAGATAGACACATGGAGTTGGATTAGAATGGTTTTAAAACCCTTTTCTTAAAACATTTTTTTCTAGAGTCATTGATGCGGGAAAATTATATAGAGTTCCTCTCATTGTAGTAGGGAGAGCATTATGTGTTGGCATACACTGACTAGTTTTCTGAGATAGTCCATTTTTCGTACACTTTGTGAAGAATGACCAGTTGAAGGTTTAGAAGTACCTGCAGGGTTTTCGACCAAGTATCATATTGTGGGTGTTTTTGATTAATCTTTTTACCTATGAAGAGATGGTAGATAAAGCTATGATGTAATATATGAGTATGGATGGAAAGGTTGGCTTGTCTACCGCATCAATTTCGATAAGTTGTAACATTAGTGGAGTGCATGTGTTGAAGATGAAGTGGATATATTACCATATGATTGGTGGAGGTGGGTCTCAGAAAAAATCATCTACTACACCATATGTTATAGCTAAAACTTTTCCTCAGATATTCTATCAGTTTTGGATGGTTGGACACAAAAATATTTCTTGTCCAATGCCCAAAAAGGTATTCAACATCTATAGAATAATTTTTCAATTACAATGATATTTTTAGGCTTTGACTATGCCTCCTTATGATTAGGGATTGTCAGATCCAAAGGATACTTTGAGGTAGTCATATACTTCAAGGAATAAAGGGATATATATTTAGAGATCAATAGTAAATAAATTTCTTGTAGTATATGAGTTTCTATTGGAGGTTGATACAGGACCAGTGACAATGACAGGTACTATCTTTATTGCATATTCGGTGTAGATTTCGTTATTTGGAACTTGTTTCTCCCACTCATTTCTATCTTAAAATTTCATTAATATTCTTAAAAATACAAAAGTTTTTAATTCTATTGTAATGGAGTTAGTGATGCCCCTTGTAATGAGTAAAGAGTAGGAGTTTCAGTTTCCTTGTTGTTCATTAACAATAGTTGATAGGAAATTGGCCGGGTTTTTTATTATTTTGTATTTCGATTTGTTTGTTGTTATCATCAATGTGCATTGGATTGTCTCTAATCAATTTGTGTTTAATTTTTGTCATCATCATGTTTCATTTTTACTACTGATGGGATCTCTTAGGTTTTTAATGTGTAGTGGGAACCAAGGTCTATTCCCACAGGGCATTCCCGCCCAAGGATCAAGAGTTTGTTTTCTATTTTTTGGATTGAGCCTGATGATGTTTATTTTGTTTTTAACATTCCTATTATTGTCTGGGGATCTTCCAATGTTCTCTTATTTGAAATATCTGGTATTCCTCCATATAGAGAGGTAGTGTTTTCGATTGAATTAGTTCTAGGGACACAACTGATATTGATACCTTTTTATCATATGAAACCAGCCGATATGAAAGAGATTCTAATACAAATAAAGGACCTAACTGAAAAAGGTTTCATTTGACATAGATTTTCCCCATGGAAAACCCTTATGCTTTTTTACAAGATGGTATATGGTTCACATCAGTTTTCTGTGTATTTCAGAAGATTAACAAGGTTATATTTTTAAAAAAGTATCAGTTTCCTTGTTTTAATGTTTTTCTTGGTCAGTTAAATGAGGAAATGTTCTTTTCAATGATAGATATTTGGTTTAGTATTCATCATCTCAGAGTTAGTGAGTCTAATATACCAGTGAAAACATTTAGAAGTAGGTGTGTCCATTATGAATATCTTTTTATTCTTTTTGGTCTAACTATAACTCTAGTAGTTTTATGGATTTAATGAATTGGATTTTCCATCATTATTTTGACACTTTTGTGGTAGTTTTAATAAATGATATGCTGGTTAATTTGAAATAGGATTTTGAGAATTAGCACCCACTAACATTGGTTCTAGAAATTCTCAGAAGTAACTTTTTTTATAGAGATGATACAATATGCAGTTTATGGATTCAAGAATTTAAGTTCATAGGGAATGTAATTTTTTTAACCTAGATTATTAGTTGATCCAAAAAATGTGAAGATTTTATTGTTATGAAAATAACCACTAAATGACTTTGAGAAATAGAGGTCTCATGGTCTTTCTGGATAATACCGATGGTTTGATAATGATTTCTATAATATGACGTTGCCTTTATCTAATCTTACCAGGAAAAAAAGTTAAATTGAAATGGGATGGTATGTTTTGGTCTTATTTCTATGAACTGATGTGACTTCTGACATTGGCTACTATTCTGATCTTACCTAATCATAGTAAGGGGTATGTTTATTTATTCCTCTAGTTCTATTTTAGGTTGCATGATTATGTAGGATGACCATGTGGTAGATTACAGATCTATTATGCTTCTAAAAAAATGAAAATAATTAGCCCACTCATGATTTAAAAGTTTCTGAAGATATTCATGCACATTAATGTTGGGGGCACCATCTTCTTGGGGGAAGGTTCACAGTATTTTCTGATCATAATAGTTTGAGATATATTTTAATATAAATTTTGATATGATATGTAGGACAACATCAGAAAATTTAAATAATTATCACCTACACCCTAAGGAAGGGTAATTTCATTTCATATTTTCTAAAAAGGAAAGGATCATCGTAGGTTGTTCTGCAATCAATGTTGGGTTGGAAATTATGTGTATTTTTGATCAATTACAATTGGATTCCCATGTTGATATTTCATGTAACAATCTAAGCACTATTCTATTATCATCATTTCTCTTATAGTATATTTTTTTAGATTCACCAGAAGGATGATGAGTTTATTAATATTCAATAAATCCATTATGGCGGGGATACTATTTCTAGTTGGCCTTTCTTTGTTCAGATTTTATGCTTTACTATGGGAAGCAGGTTGTCATTCTAGAATATTTGAGGAGTTTAGTCTGGTTTAGCTATCACATCACTTCATGGTTCATTAATCTATGATCTAAAAATATGTATTATGACATCATATGGTGATTATAGTGGTTGGGTATGAAGGGTGACATTGTGAATTATGTTTCCCACTTTACACATGTCAATAGATAATGGCTGAGCACTACAAACCCTCAGGTATTCTTCAGCATCATCTAGATTTGATCTAACATTCCGACGAGGTACCTAGGGATTTTTTATGTTGGATAACCGTAGACTCCTGGATGAATGAATTATGTTTGTGAAGTTATTGATCAGTTAACAAAGACTGCTAATTAAATCCTGATCAAGAATACCACTATGTTTTAATTTCTTAGGTAAGTTGTATGTGCAAGTGATTGTGAGGTTACTTGGGAGTTTTTCTTCCGTTATTTTATATAAGGATCCTTTTTTACCTCTAGGTTGTGTTAGATTCTATAATAATAAATTTGAATCAAGTTCATGGTGAGAATGTTTTACCATTCAGAAATAGACGGTCAGACTAAGCATGTGATTTAGGTCCTAGAGGTTATTCATCATGCATGTTTGTTGAATTTCGGTGGATCATGGGATATACATATGGGATTGGTTGAGTATTTTATAATAATATTTATCAATTATTAATCACAATGGCTCCCTTTGAGGAATTGTATGGTCGCACGGGAATATTACCTCTTTGTAGAGCTGAAATGGGTGACGTATCTTTGGTTGGACCATGTTTGGTCTATGAGATGTTAATGAAGATTCAAGAAGTATATAAACATTGGATTACTTCCTAAAGACAATATAATTGGTATGAATATTGGTAGTGGTTTCCATTTATGTTTTCCATTGTTTAATGGCTATTCATGAATGTTTATCCTCAGTTAGGTAACCATTGTCTTGGAAGATAGGGAAACAAAGCTCCGAGATATGTTATACTGTTTGAGGTCATTGAGTTACTCATGATTTTTTATTAATGGTTAGTATTGATAGTTCATTTGATATGAATTTATAATGTTTACCAGATATCTCAGATCGGGTATTACCATCCTCACCGCACTCACATTCTATGTTTTAAAGAAATTGAGTTAGAACTAGAATTTTTTTTGTTTTTGAGAAACTAGTTGATATTGAATTCTCTTAATTAAAATTCTTTCTTGTGATGTTGATTAAATTATTCATCGTTTTATAGAAACACATATCATAATATCATGTGATTGGGAACACAAGTCGTTAATGAGGGAGCAGTGGCCTCTTCGTTTTGAAGGGATTACATCTTCCACATTACTTCAAGGAGACCAAAATTCATTACAGTGTGGATTTCGTAACATCCCACTACCTTGATCAGGTACATTTTTCCTCTCTCAAGGTTCCCTTTTGGCATAGAGTTTTTATATTTTGTTTTATAGATTTTGAATATGATTTAAGATATTTTCATGCCATATAACTAGGTTACACAACATGTAAGCGTTTTTGCTTACATTCCATGAGAAGATTTCTTGTCGTGGAAGGATACATGGAATGAAAAGCTTCTACATGTTGTGATTTAATTAATGATGATATTTTAATCCAAGGTGATGGGGTTCTTATATTTTTTGGACATCATTGCATTCACGATGTGTAATGGTATTAATCTCCATTTAATTTCCCATGAATGTTTTTAGGGAATTGTATGGGTTTTGAGTGACCTTTTAGATAGTGGTTCTCATTTTCTCTCATCTGAGGGTTCCTCTCGTGTGATATTTCAAGACCCCATTCTTTAATGATCAACCCTTTCATCATTAGATCTTTGTTGCAGTTGTGGTGCTTCTCTCAAGGTGACTGACCATTATTTCTATTTCATTCCATTTATCGTGATTGGGATCGTGAGTTGTGTTATCAAATTTTTTAGTCTGAATTGGTCTTTCTTCATGTCTTGTTCAAGATATGTAGTTCAATATTGTTATGGAGGCCATTCCATTTTTAGGTGTGGACCGATGAGTGTTCTTTATTGAGGTGCGTATTTTATCCTCTTCTCTATAGACCATTGTTCTTAATTAGATCAATTTTGAGATGTGTAGACTGGGTTCTACGAGTTTTGTTGAGGTCGTTGATTTTTCGTTTTTGTTGTATCTCGTTGTTGGAATGTGAAACATAAGATTTGTGTTATTTTATTCTATATCTAGACTCTATTGATGCACATTATTGTTCCAACTTTATAAACTGATTTATACACTTAATTTTCAAGAATACTCCATATTTATAAAATGATTTTTTAAAGAATAATTGTTCTACCTTATTGTTGATAAATGGATGGATAAGGTAATTTTCAATGAAATGAGATGAATTTTGAAAACGAGCACATGGTTCAACTTGGTAACTTGTGTAAAATATTTAGATTTAGGATATAATTTTTTTTGTAATTATCAGAATCTTATCATGGGGATTTCCTCTTCTTTATAGGCCCTTCATTCTAGGGCCCCAATATTGACATTGTTAGGGGGATTAGTCATGGGGTATTCCTTTGTTCCTAGTCTTGAGTTCATGGAATCAGATTGTGTACCTAATTTACTTTGTTATGATTAGCAAGGTAGTATGACCTATAGTTCTCCTTGGTATTGATACTTGTGATTCTTTTTAATTTTTCATGGATTTTTTGTTTTAGCCTTTCATTGTATGATTATGCTTGTGGATGTTGATATGGAAAATTTTCATTGAAATTGATTTACCATTAATTATTTCTGAAATTTTAAAAAGGGAAATGTTTACCATTTTCTTAATAATTCAATTTTACATCTTATCATTCCATGTTTTAGAGAAATGAGGACACATCAATTTTTATACAAATACTTATTATCAGAAAAATGTGTGGGATCCAATGAATCATGTTATCTCATACCCTGTCCAGCCCTTAAATGGTGTGAAAACATATATATGAATTCTAATGTAGAGAATTGAAAGGATCTATAGTGAGTTTGTGAGGTTTCATGTCTATTAAGTTGGGTGACTAATAGTGAGATGGTTGGAGTTTATCCATGTTACCACATGGAGTACCTATTTGGTTGTGGTCCTTTTTAGTTGGACTTAACTCTGTGATTTTTGGCCAATTTTAAAGTCATTTAGTTTCAACTATTTTCTTACAGATATGGAATATATTTATTATCTTTTTATTTTTTCTCCTTTCTCTATGTCTATATATTTCATGTTTTTAGTCATGTTGGATGCAATATTTTTCTCTCCAGATTTTTTTTGATTATTGAGTTATTTTTTCCAGCCCGTGGGAATTGGGTGTTCCCTTCAGGTATGTGATCGAACAGGTTGAGTGCCATTTTTGAGAGTATCTCGTGTTGGTTTATTAAAATTTTAATTTTTATATCATAAGGAATTTATATGAAAAATAATACTCCACAAATCATGATCTTTGATATAAATATTTTGCATAAAAAAATAATCCATTTTAGAATCAACAACCATGATCTATGAGAACAAAAAAATGGCATTAGGATGTTGAATAACGGTGTCCTACATATATAATAATAGAATATAATATCCCTCTTTGAGGTTAACATTCAATACCATCATCACATAGTGTATCAATAATCACTACCTATTTCACAGAAAATAGTGGATCAAGTATCAGTAAATATTTCCCTTAGTGGATCGCTCCCCATTCCTTGTGTCCCATAATTATTTCATGTTTTATAATATCATAACTAATGAATATTAGGGATATATTGTACCCCATAAATCACATAATTAAATAACATACATATATATTCCAAATTAAATAAATCATTCATCATATTAAGAAAAATATACAGATTGAATAATATTTTTGAAATGGTATGAAAAAAACAACATCAAGAGTAGGTTATTTGAAACCCTTAATTCAATCACCAAAAATAATTACATCATTTTTGAACATAGAGTTTTGTCATGAATTTTACATCTATAGTGATAAAAAAAATTTGATAATGAAGAAATTGAAAGTAAAATTACAAAAAATATGTTCATAAATATTTTATATTGTGTTATCAAACAAAAACATATAATACAGTTTACAAATTAATTTTGAATGGTTGAAAATAGGGTATAGAAAATTTTAATTTATATTGAATTTAAAATATTGATTCCATGATTGAAAATTAAGTTATTGATTCGAAATGTTTATTAGAAAATAAAAAATTATATATGTAAGTGGATAAAAATTTATTTAGTTTATAACACACTAGGTTTATATGGAACATTGTTTCCCAAATGAATTAATTTTCATTAATATTGTAAAAAAAACTAATTAAAACATTGCATTCACATGTTACTGACTTGGTTTGTTCTACAAGCACCAACATAGCATGTGTTACACATAACCATGTGTTTCTACAAAACATCATTTTGTTAATATCATTATTTATATGAGATAATTATAACCATGCTATAAAATATTTTAATATGAACAGTAATAACTAATTTTTAAATATTTTTTACAATTTTTTTATAAAAAATTATGTTTATAATATATAATATAATTTTTGGTAAAGTCATTATATGTTTCCAAATAAGAGTTTCTCAAATGAACTACTTTTCATGTATTTCTATGAAAAAATATCAAAAATAATTTTTAAGAAATTTAGAAATATAATTTTCTTAAATAAAATTCATTTTTTAATTTACAATGTGAAAATTATCTTAGTGGTAATTTCTGGGATTTTTCGAATAAACATCATTTTTTGATGTATAATGATAAAATACTAAAATTTAATTTAAAACTATTTTTTCATATAATTTTGTTTATATAGTTAAATTAAATTTTATTTTTGATATAAATCAAAATTAGATTAAATATACATTAATAAATCAAATTTCAATCATTTGAACCAATTTTTCATTCTTTAGATCATTGTTTTACTTTAAAACCCCACATTATCGTCCGAACTACGGGATTAATTTTAAATTAATTTATATGAGTTATATGATTTTTATTTAGAGAATTGGATTACATATTTTGAATCTGAAAATTTAATAATTTCTAATAAGGTAAAATTATTTTTTACCAAAATATTAGTGAATGCAGTTAAAATTAATTACAGTGATTAAGGTAAAATTGTGTTTAACAAAAGAATAAAACATAATCTTAAGGATCCAAATGACCAATAAAAATTTCCAACTCCCTTTTTATGGACATTCATCATCCATTAAACATCAATTATTTGGATTTTTTGATTTTTTATGACTTATTTTTGGTAAAAACGTGGGTACACCTAACTCGTTTTCAAAAATACCGATTCATTTTATTCCCATATTAAATACCACCACCTCTCCCCTTCCCCACATATATAAAAACACATAGGTTCAGCCAATATATACCCAATAAAATTCCCAAATTCCCAATATTCCTTCTTGAAACCTCTCTTTGTGCAGAAAAAAATCTACAGAATCCCTTCAGAAAACCAAAAGGAGTTACCCAAACTAGATATAACATCATCCCTCGTGCTTCTTTATATTATTTTCATTCTCCACCCACAATAGTATACTTATTACATTACTATAAAAAATAGTATCATAAATATACTATGATGATCTTATTATATGTTTTTAACCTACACATACTCACACAACCATCTAATATTTAATGAACATACTCTTTATGTGTACGACGAACGACTGCCTCACAAAACGATGATTGTTCGTTTTTTCCTTTATCACCTTTTGTGGATGGTAATTGTAATGGAAACACAATTTATATATGATATATACTATATTTATTATTTATTTGTTCTTATTTAATTATTTTATAACACATTACATTATGCTTTCCATCTTATTTAATTATGCTAATTTCATTTGAGGACTTGTGGACAACATCCCCTTTAAAGGGACATGATTCATTCACACACAACATGGAATGTATAAAGGATGTCTTTATTAAACTGATATGATATCTCTGAAATTAAAATTCTTATTTAATGATATAATATACATATATACATATATTTCATTTTCGTTATTTGTTTCAATATTATAATAAAATGGAAACAATGTTCATGTGTTGGTACAACCAACCATCTGCATGAAAGGTGTATTCCATTTCATAATTATATATTATAAAGATTATTGAAATAAACATATAATTAATATTTATAATAATTATATCATTTTTATATTATTTAAATCATTATATATGTTTAAGTAAAAAAAATATATCAATTTAAGACACATGAAAAAAACAATGTTGATATTACCCAAACTGAAACCGTAACATAGAATTGTTAAGTAGAGGGTAATAAATAGTCATAATCAAAACATCTATGGTATTAAATATATTAATATAGTTATATAATATTTGTATAAAATATTTAAATTTATTATACAAGATTTTTATGTGAGTATGATTTGAGACAAGACAAAAGGGATGTGGATTTCATCTGAGTTTTTATATCTTTGAGATACATGCCATGTTCATCAATATTTTATTTTTTGTGGTGTATATAATAAACATGAATATATTTTCTAATTATTATTATTAATTTTATGGTTATTTAAATAACCATTTTATATCTTGTGTACATGGGTTTTATGTTTTAAAAGTTACCAAATTGGTAATAAATTTGTCTCAATTTGTCTTCTTCAAGACATGTGTCTTTTTCCACCTACACACTTTCTCAAGGTTTATATACATCCACATGACATGGTATATCATGAATCTCATTAATTTCATTATATTAATATATTCATGTAATTTCATTTTTTTACATGTAGATTATAGTTCCAATTTACCGAGTGATAAGAGTGTTTGGAATCAATCTCATCACTTTTCAAGATTATTTATGATTAAGCTTCCTTTCTTGAAGTATTATGATCCATATATCAATAACACTCCTGGATTATCTTCTACAATTTGTTTCCATTATATCATTATATTTTATTTACGTTTTTACACACTTCAGCATATACAATAATATATAATATGTTTTTAAAAAAATGTTATTATGAAAAATATGAATGTATCTAACTATTCATTCGGAAATCAGTTTTATTTTAGAATCCAAGATTTCAAAAAATGTTTTTGAAAATGTTTTCAACTTATATCTAATTATCATTTTCAAGGAAAAAAGATTTTAAATTTTATTATGGTTTTTAGGATTCCTTTATACATTTTCATTGCTATTTTCAAAGAAAAAGGTTTCCAAAAATGATTTTTGTTTTGAAAAGTTTTTCAATTTGGAGAAGACATTTTCCCCAAGAAATGATTTATAATAACTTTCAAAATTATTTCACATATAAATGAAATCTATTGGAGTTACTCTTGACTTTTTGGGTGAAATTATTCAATGTTTCCATTCATATTCTTTCTCTGGATTGTTATGATTTAATGGATTGATGTTCAAAAAACATGTTCCTCTTTCATGGGTTATATGATTATGAAATATAATAATTTTCACAGGTTATTCTTTTGATGAAATGATTATGAAACATGAATAATTTTCCACATGTTTTCATATTATTACATTTATATGATACCCATTTCATTTCATGGGTTGTGAAATGATTTTTAACGATCTTGTAGAAAAAATATTTATGATTTCATTATGAGATGGGTGGGACCTATATATCCCTTCAATGTATTAGGTAATGATTTATATCTCGTGAGGCAGACTAAGATGGTCTTGGGAGAGAACCTTGATTACTAATATATCAATTAGAGTGAACCATGACTACCAAGTTGATATAAGGGGTGAACTCATACTACAATCATGGTCATGGTAGTGAATAATAACTACCAAGATGGTATGGGGAGTGAACCTATACTACCAGTATGACCATGGAAGTGATGCCTTGACTAATATTGAAATTATTTTATATACTTATTTGATTGTAAAAATTCCATGTCTTATTCCTATATTGTGATTTAATGGATTATGTTCTTTATTTCATTATAATTAAAGTCTTATGAACAACCAATATATATTGCATGATTAATTTATATGATCTTTGATATGCAGGGTATGATATTAAATGTTCATGATCTAGTTCTCACACACTTATGATCAGGCTTATGCTTATATATCTCCCTTTTTACCCGTACTGACCATCTGATCTCACTAATTTTTATGTTTCATTCCAATTTTATGTAGATATGTAATATTTTTTATGTTTTTAAGAAGGGTTTTAGTACAGAAGAACCTTGTGGGAGAAAATGTAGCTCACATATGTACTAATGTTTATAAATCCATGTTTCCAAAGGCACTAAACTAATATGGTCGATGGGTGTCTATGTGTATAATATTATCTGTATTTTGAAAATTTTATTTAATGTCTCTATATAAAAAGAGAGAGTTGGTATATTTTCTATCCGCGATATCTTTTAGTCAACCTTTAGAATCTAATATGAGGAAACCATAGAGGGAACCTAGAAGAAATTTCAAAGGATAAGACTAAGGATAATTAAATGTATAGGAAAATGTCTAGAAATTTTGAAAAAGGATGATGTGACTGGTGCCCTTAAAATACATCCCTATCAGGATGCTAGAAGTGGATGTGGCTCCTGTAAAAATGTACCTTCCAAAAATAACATTCACATGTTGTGTCGGGCCAAACACTGAATAACCTCATACATGACAACATTTCTTTCTATAGACCTTGTTTGACACTCCTAGTGGATATTTCTTTGATATTAAAAAAATCTTGTTGAACAATAATGAAGGAATTAAATAGGTGTTGGTTGTGAGTAATCTGGTATAAACCTAAGGGTTCATTTAATATGGACTTTTATATAATTTTGATATCATATGCATGGCGTTTTATAATTATTTGGTTCTTCATTATGATAATTTTCTCCATGTCTATGATTTTGGTTATAGTCAATAGATAGAACTTGAAGAAACTATGTTAATAGTGATTGCAACAGGTAATGAAACCAAAATCATCCTGAGAAACCAAATTCTATGAGATAATGTATAAAAATTATCATTACTATGATCAAATAAATTTCTTAACATATTAATCACGGTGTACATAAAAATGACCAGAGGATGGAAAAATATTTTGTTTATTATTTCATGAGGAAATGTTCACCTTCTTTAAGAGGGTCTTATGATCCTCTTTTTTCTAAACAATGGATCAATACTACTAAAAAGATAATATTTATTCTCAAGTGTTTGAATCATGTGAAATTCATTATTTATATTTATCTATTATAAGGTGGAGAAAACCAGTGGTGGAATCTAAGATGAATATGTGGAAGAAGGATGAGATTGAATTCATAGATTGGTACAAGTTCAAGAACATATTACTCACTATGTACCATCCTCAGATTCTTCATACAAGTATATATAAATAGATCCTTTAGGTGAAGCAATTGGATGATGAATCTATTTCTATATATGAGGCTAATTTATTGAGACCTAAGAGGTACACATTAGGAAATGTTACCCAACCCGAAAAAAAATTCTATATGTTCATCATAGGCTTAAATACATGACTCAGAATGGAATTGGCCATAAGTGAATTAATATCTATAAAGGGATTTTGTGTTGAGAAATCATTGTTGAAATGGAGGTTAGTGTCATGTATCAATATCATGGTTTTGATAGGAATGGTAATATTTTGATTAATGAAAATATAGAAATAATAAATAGAATAATATGAGAATTATATTAGTAGCTAAGTGTTGGAAGAATCATTGAAAGATTTACTTTAAGGGTGTCTAATAAATGTTGTAAGGGTGGAACAGAAAGATATCAGAGATTTTATTACTAATGTGATAGGAAGAATTTTTCTAATGGTGAGAATGTAGAGAAATACACATAGAATGAACCTCCCATGATTTAGTTCTATAAGTGTATGGATAATTTATATAATTCAAACCACTTCCCAAACCCATGGTCATGTTGTGATAATTGATGTCTGATATATATAAAACACTTCGGTAGTGGTAAATCTCATGTAATCCTTATATTTGGAAATAGTGGTGATAATTATATAGTAAATGGTACATTTACCATCCAATCTAGAATAACTAATGTCTTATTTCATTATAGACCAACCTACTCTTTCATAACTAAAGAATTTCCTACAGGTGTTACGATTCAAAAAAATGATTTGATGTGGAATTGTGAATGAAAACCCCTAAAGGTATGATGATTTCATCCCAAATCTATGATTCCTCTCTGATTTGTGTTTTTGGGAATGTGCTTATTAATATTTCTTCCATCTTTCCTTTGTTTGAATTTTATGTCATATTAAGCCCAAATTTTATTTTTCTATATAACTGCTATATCAATTGTCAAGAAAGGGATTTTACATTTGATATTTCAAACCCTCCGTCTATTGTAAAACAATGTGATGATAAGTATGAACATTATTTGTAGATTACATCTAGTTTGTGGGTATTAATTCCCATTCAGAATGTCTGTTTATCTCAAATGGTTGGGGAGAAAATCAACATCGATGATACACATATTGTTTGGGAATGTTTGTTTTTTTTAAGAATATTTTTCTGACCATCCACCAAACTGTGAAGTTGATTTCTCAATATAACTCGAACCTAGTATCAAAACAATTTAAAATACTCTATATAAAATGGTCTCGATTGGGATGTAGGAATTAATGAATTAACTCCTTAAAAATTGTGATAATTGATTCCTTCGTCCAAGTATTTCACCATGGTGTTCACATTATATTTTTATAATGAATACATATGGATCAATGAAACTATGCATTGATTATCAACATGTAGACATGATCATGACAAACAAATTGTATTCTCTACCCCATGTTGATGAATATTTTTATCGAATTCATGAACCAGAAATCTATTCCAAGATTGATCTTCATTATGGATCACACCAATTGACGGTTAGGAAAGAGGATATACCCAAGACGACATTCCATACAAGCTATAGACTATTTTAACATATATAGATTCCATTTTCTTTTACTAATTTTTTCTCAATCATCATAAATTTGATGAATATAGTATTTAGATATCACCTTGACAAGTTTGTGGTAGTCATTATAGATGATATTCTTATCTATTAAAAGATCAAGGAAGTACCTAAAGATCACTAGAGAATTGTACTAAATAATATAATGAAGGAGAAACCTTATGAAAAAAATTAAAAATTGTGAATTTTGGCTTCAAAATGTTTCACTTTTTGGTCACATAATCTCAAGATTTTGTATGTCAGTGGATCCATCAAAGACGGAGGCTATTCAATTATGTCATAGAACAAAAACAGTGACTAGTATCCATATATTTAGTGGTTTAGATTGATATTATCGATGTTTTCTGAAGATTATTTCATGAATATATAATCTTATGACCAATTTAACGTGTAATGGATTCATGTTCCCCTGGAGAGAGATGAATATGAGGAAAATTTTAGGGAACTAAATAGATTCTTAGAAAATGCACTAGTTCTTACATTAACCTATAGTGGATAAGGGTTTGTAATCTATAGTGATTCATCAAAGAATGTATTGGGATGTTTCATTATATATTATAACATTTTCATTTCTTATTCCTAAATGCAAATGAATATTTAACAGTAAAACTACCCAACCCAAGATTTAAAGTTAGTAGCGGTAATTTTTTCATAAAATATTTGTAGGCATTATCTTTATTGAGAAAATTTTGATATATATTACTATAATTAAAGTATAATATAAATATATACACAGAGAAGGAGTTAAACATGACCCAAAAAATATGGTTAGACTTGTAAAATTATTATGAATTCTCAATACATTACCACCCCAGGAATGAAAACAAGGTGGAAGATGCTTTGTGCCGAAAGGATCATGATAGCTTATCCATGATGATAACCACAAAAGATCCAATATTTATGGATTTGAGAAAAATGGATCTAGAAATCCTAAAAGAAACTAGAAAATATTATTTTTATCAAATTAATGTTCAACCATCTATCTAGGTGATGATTAAGGATTCATATAAGGATGATGTGGATCTTCAAAAGAAGGTTAGAAATGTTCTAGATTTTAACCATGATTAGGATTGAATAATAAGGTTCATGAACAATGTGTGTATTCCTCCCATACTATATTTGAAAAGGGATATATTATAGGAATATCATAGTTAATCATTCTATATTAATTTTATAAGTATGAATATGTATAGGGATTTGAAAGAATAATTATGGTCGTATGGCCTAAAGAGAGATATTGTAGGGTTTATATCTCAGTGCATGGTATGCCAGCAAGTTAAGGCTAGAAGAAAAAAGTCTAATGATATAATGAATCCATTACCCACATCGTAATGGAAAATTGGAGAACATAACTATGGATTTCGACATTGGAATACCTAAAACCTATAAACGGTTAAATGATATATGTGTGTTAGTCGGTCACCTTACAAATTCATCACACTTCACCACTCTGAGAGAATACTTATCTCTAGATCTTATTTCCTTGATATACATTAATAAAGTGGTAAGGTCACATAAACGGCCACAAGATATTTTATCAAATAGGGATCTAATGTTTTAATCGATGTTCAAGTGAATTATTTGGTAAGAAATTGATAGTGATTTGAGATTCATCACTACTTATCATCCTCATATAGATGTTCATCTTTAAAGAAGAATTGAAACCCTAGAGGATATGTTGATATCTTTTTCATTAGATTTTGAAGATGTATGGGATCATCACCTTCATATTGTATAGTTTTCCTACAAAAATATCATTCACTCAATCATTTATATGGCACCTTATGAATCCCACTATGGGATAAAATGTAGAGATCTAGTTTTTTATGATGATGTTGGAGAAATGAAACTATTTGGACCTGAGAACACTGAATAAATGGTTGAGAAGGTTAGAACCATTTTGAATAATATCATGGTAGCTCAAGGTTAAAATAAACTTTATAATAATAAATGATGTCAGGATCTATAATTTGAAATTGTTGAAAAGGTATTTCTACGAATACATCCCTAGAACAAGGTTATGAGATTTGGGAATAAAGGGAATATAATCCCTAGGTATGTTTGTCCCTTAGAGATTCTTGATCATATCGGGATTGTAGCTTATTACCTAGAAATCCCATAAAATTTATATCAAGTACATTATGTGTTCCTTGTATCTCTCTTAATGAAGAAAATACATGACAATTCATGTGTATTGATCTCAAAAGGTCATACTGCTAGAGCTGGATCTTTCATACGAGGAATAACAAGTTTACATTTTAGATCAAATAGATCAAGTTCTATGAAACAAGACCACTCACATGGTTAATTGATTAGTGGCAGAAGCACTAGTTAGATGAAGATACGTTAGAACTTCAAGATATGATGAATCATAAGAATCCTCATTTTTTTACCGGAATGATGATTATCGAGGGTGAAATTCATTTTAAGATGGTAGAATGTAACACCCTGAGTTTTTATGTACCTTTTTTTCTTGAATGAATAAATTTTCATTGATATATTACAATGAACTCAGTCAAAAATTTATTTCACATGGAACTTACATAACTTTCAAAACATGAATAATTAATTTTTTGTGCATTACACATAATACTAAGTTTCTACGTAACATCATTTTATTGATATAATTATTTACACAAGATAATTATAAAATAACTGTTAAACTAAATAAAATAAATAATAATAAATAAATATAAAATATTTTTCACGATGTTTTTGAATTAATAAAACATGTTTATAATGAAAAATATAATTATTTGTAATGTCTTTATATGTTTAAAAATGCTATTTTCTCAAATGTACTAGTTATCATTTCCATCTATGAAATAATGTAAACATAATTTTAGACATGTATAAAAATTTAAATTGAAAAAATAAAATACATTTTTTAATTTTTAATTTTTAAATTAGGGTAGGGTTTATTTTTATATTTTTTCTAACAAACATCATTTTTTGATGAATAGTTAAAAAAATAATGAATTTTAATTCAAAACCGATTTTTCATTTAATTTATTTTTATAGTTAAATTATATTTTTATTTTGTTTTAAACTGTAATTATATCAAATATACATCAATTAGTCCAATTTATGTCAGTTTTACCAGTTTCACATTAAAATATGACATAAAAATATAGCAAACATTTGTTAATTTTTATTTTAAAAACCCGCAGCATCCTCCCGACCACGTGATTAGTTATAAATAAATTTATATGAATTATATTATTATAATTTTGGGAAATATATATAAATATTTGTAATAATAATGATAGATATTTTGTATAAAAATTTATTCATAGTTTATTAACCAAAATATTAGTGAATTCTATTAAAATTAATTACAATGATTAAGGTAACATTAAGCCTAATAAGGGAATAAACCATAAACTTAGGGGCTCAAATGACCTATCCACATGTAAAATGCACATTTTATGGCCATTATTCAACCATGAAACTTTAATTAATGATAATTTTTGTTTTAAAAGAGTTTATTAAGAAAAAAATGGGGTGCATGTAACTTGTTTTCAAAAATAAAGTGTGAGCCCATTTCCTCGTCTATTAAAGGACATCCTCACTCCCATTATTCACACCTCTCAAAAAAATTGGTTAAAAATATATCTTTCCAATAAACAACCCAAAATCCCTCCTTTATTCCTGGAATCATCCCATTTTGAAAAAAATTCTCTCTAATGAAACCCTTTGTTGAAAACTGAAATGATTTCCCCAAAGAAGAAGTAACATCCTTTCTCAAGATCCTTTATCTTATTTTCAGTCTCCCGCCATTAAATCCCATTATTCAATGATTATAAAACATAAAATTTATTCTAAATATATTGAGATGTTTTTATGTTATATTAATTACATAAACATACACACACATCCAGCTAATGGGTATAAAACATATTTTTTTGAGTACGATGAGAGTCAAGACACAAGGTAAAGGAATTTCATCTCAGATTTTATGTCTGTGAGATAGATGTAATGTTCCTGACTATTTTCATTTATGTAGTGTATATACTGACCCTAAATGTATTATATGATGATTATTATTATTTAATTTATGTGTATTTACATATCTATATTATAATCATTATTTCATGTTGATTATGTTTCAAAAGATACTAAATCGGTAATAGAGTTTTGTCTCAATTTCCTTTGTTTGAGGCACATGTTTTGTTGTGTACATACATTTTTTCAAGGAGTATATACATATATTTGACAAGTTGTATTATGAATATTGTTTTTAATGATATTTTAAATAAAATTCAAATTTTCTTCTTACATGGAGATTATGGTTCAATGTTACCAAGGGATAAGAGTTTATTGAATCAATCACATCACATAACAAGATTGTTTATGATTATTCTTCCATTGATGAAATATTATGATATATATCTTAATAAAACTCATTAAATATCTTATTCTATATTATTCCATGATAATTTCAATTATTAGTACCATTTGTTAACTCTTTATTAGTAAATATAATTAATATAATAGCATAAATAACAAAATAATTGTAATTATCTCTTCAGTCAAAAATCTATTTTATTTAAAAACACATGTTTTCAAAAAAAAAATTAAAAATGTTTCGAGATTATCATTTAAGATCATTTTCATTGACAGATAATTTTAAAAATTTATTATATTTTTTGAAAATTCGTTATAGTATTTGAAATATATTTTCAAGAAAACTATTTTTAAAAAATAAGTAATGTTTTAAAAGAATTTTTAGATAATGAAAGGATATTTTTCTTAATAAATGTTGTTAAAATGTAATTCAAAATTATTTCCCATATATGGTGAAATCATTTGTTTTTACTCATACCTTTCTAGGGGAAAATACTCACTGTTTCCATTATTATTATTCATCCCAATGGTTATATTTTTTCAGAATGGTGTTGATGGAACTAGTTTCACTTTCATGGGTTATATGCTTTTCAGACACGCTTATTTTCATTAGTTATGTTTTTGATGAAATTATTATGAATCTAGTATCTATTTCCATAGGTTAAAATATGATTACATGTTTATGATACCGATTTAATTTCATTGGTTATGATATAATTTTTCATGATCTTGTGGAACATGTATATTTGATTTCTTTATGAGATGGTTTGGATGTGTATCTCTCTCCAATTGATTGGGTAAATATTTATATCTCATGAGATATAATAATATGGTCTTGGGAGTGAATATTTACTATTAATATTCCCATGAGATTGAAACATTACTACCAAGAAGCTATTATGGGTGAAATTATACTATTAATATGGAAGTGGGAGTGAACCATTACAACCAAGATGGTATTGGGAGAGTACCCATTCTACTAAGATGGACTTGGCAGTGGTGCTTTAAGTACTATGAACATAATTTTATAAGATTATCTATCTACCACAATTCCATTCCTCATTCCAATGTTATTAGTTTATGTGTAATGTTCATTAAATCCTTCTGATGCATGTCTTATAAACATCTGATATTTTTTCCATGATTCATCAATATTATCTTTGATATGTTGGGTATGATCTTATATTCACATGATCATGTTCACATGCCCTTATTCTCATGATTATGAAAAAATATCTTTATTGTATTCCCTTACTAAGAATGTGATCCAACCCCATTTTATATTTCCTTCACCAAATTATAAAGATATTTATTATATTTGATTTATCAATGAAGGGTTCTAGTGAGGATAAAACTAGTGGGATATATTGTATCTCACTTATGAACAAGTTTTTATGTTTCCATGTTTCTAAATGAACTAATTTAACATGGTCTATGGGATTTTGTTTGTATAATGCTTTTGTATCAAGAAAAAGTGATGTAAAATCTATGTACGATAAGCGATGGTCTCTATATAGTTATTGATCAAAAATATTAAACATTTTTTTATAAAAATTAATAGAAAATGGGAATAAAATATTATTAGAAACCATATGGTAAATAGGAATTTAAAAAACTAATGAATAATGATAATGAAAGTGGGAGATTATGGGCAACTTTTAAAAGTCAAAAACATTATCTTTTATCTTCTGTAAAAAAGTGAAAAACAATTTTCATACTAAATCATAAAAATATCCCTTTTGAATTTTTTAAAATAAATATAAATTTAATATAAAATAGACATTATAAGTCATTTATAATTATATAATAACATTCTTAAAATAAAATCAATTATATAGACATGTAGGAAAAATAACCACTAAAAAGGATATGAAATATTCACAACACATTAAAATTTTTTAGGGAATAGAATACATCAGAGAAAATGGATTTGATATTAATATATTAATTAACAATAGTTGAATATGAACTAACCTATGAAAATGGAATGGAATAAAATAAAAACCCTATAAATTTATAGTCATGAAAAATCATTTTCCACTCAATGAAAATTAAATTGAGTCGAGATTAATCTATGGAAGAAAGGTATGAACTATAACCATAATGATGGAAAGGATTCCATAATTTATTTCAAAATTGATTTATTTTATTATGGTAATAATTAAATATCTTGAATTTAACTCATATAACAGAAATAATAGATTTGAAAGACACTACATGAAAATATTGGAGACCAAGAATGTAAACTCTTACTAAGAACATAACATGCGAATTATGAATAAATAAGGTAGGATATTATGTGAAAGAAATATAAATATAGATAAAATAATTCTAAATATGGAAAAATCATAGTATTTAATTAAAATTATTATTTACATAATTATTCAATGAATAAAAACTTAACATAATAAAAGGAAGTCATTTCAAGAATCCACATATGGGTTTGCCGAATATATAAATTAGAAGAACATGGAAATTGATTAGGAGATAGGATTTTAAATCCGGAGAATACATATTTATTTATGATAATTGAATTCTGTTTATATTAAGTATATCATATCAAATACGAATATGTGAAGTATTTCCAAAATCTATCAAAGATAGAAAATTGAAAAAATAACCCTTACCTATAACATATTCTTAGTCATATGAACAATAAAGTCACTATATATTATATATATGATTATAATTCATATTAATAATAAACATATACATATTTATTTTACATTATTCCTTCCATTTATAATCCCATATTCAACATATATTATTTGTTTACTATCAAAAATAATAGTTTGGTGTCATCTTTTTTGGTTCCCTAACATTATTTAGATTGGAAGTTTTGATCCATGTTTCATGATTTTGTAAACTCTATAATTTTATGTATAAGATAATATATGTTTTTGATATAGTAAAAGATATTTATATCCTGAAACATGTGTTGATTTCTCAGGGAATGATTACAAATACCCTTGTGGGTGATTATCAAATTATAAAAATAATTGAATTAATTGGTAAATAAGATTTTGAATATTATTACTCTATATTTGTTAAAATATATTAAATTAATAATTATTAAAATTTGATAATATTATTTAATTTCATAGTCATTAATGATATGGAAGATATATTAATGTCATGTGTGTGGCTAAAGGGGCCCAAATAAGAACATGTCATAACAATTGAACGTGTAAGAACAAGTTATTATACAGCGATAATATAGATTTTATACAATATTAATATTTTCAAATATTGTTTTTGAACAAATAAATTCATTTCAATATGTTTTTGATAACAAATATATAGATGAATAATAATGAAAAAAATACTACCTAGGTTGAGAGATTCAATTTCCTCTTAAAAGAATTATTGGGAATGGGAGGTTTTGGAAATCTTATTTAGGATAGGGGTTCTCAAAAATAATTATTTAATGAGGGGTGGGAATCTGTTTATATATTTTTGAGTAATTATAATTAGTCATATAGATTTATTTTAAAATATGAGAGTTCCTTTTATAGATGATAGGAGTGTAATTATTGAAATATTAATTTTATAATATAAAATACTAATTCATTATCATGGAATGTGGATTCAATTTTTATTATAATTAATATGGGATAAGGGTTAGCTTTATCAATCCTCTATTTATGAATTTAAAAATATTTTTTTGTGATATTTTTTGTCTTTTATACATAATTTAAAAAATTTAACACGTTTAAAACTTACCGAGGTGACTAACATTTATTATGGTACCATTTTATATGAATACAAATTAAACAAACCATATTAATTAATTTTATCACAGTGATTCAAAATTTAAAAGCCATTTTTTAAGATTGAAATTATATTTTTGGAAAAGAATCATAAAATCCAGCTTAATGAAATAATTACGGTTTTTGGAAAAATCGTTTTAAGAAAAATTAAAACAATTTTCTTCAAAATAATGTATATTAAAAATTATCAAGACATTTATTGGTTTATGATTATCAATGAAGAGTTTTTTTTACATTAATAGAAACATAAAATGAGTTAATTATTGTTAACACTTAATTATTGAGAATGGAACAAAAAAATATTGCAATAAAATATAACTTATGTTATAAAAAGGAAATCATGGATTTATAAATCTAATGAATCAATTTTAAATAAAATACTTTTCTAAAATAATATATATTTTTAAATAAAAATGATTTAATATATCTGTATTTCATGCTTATATCATAATTATTAGACCAAAGTTATATTATTTGTCGAAATGTATTTTTTTATTCACAAAAAATCCCTTTTTCATGAAAAATTATAAAACTTCACCAAAATATTATTTTAAAATGTTAAATAACAAAATAAATTTCATTTACTCATACTCTAATATGAAATTTTTGAATTTATATTTTATATAAACAATATATAATATATAAAGAAAAACAATGTTATTAAACAAATCATTTTTTAGACATCAATAATTAAATTATAATTCATTATTGTAAATTGATTATTTATTGGATTTTATTATTCTATATTAATTATCATTCCCTAAATTTTATTACTAATATTTATTGATAAAATTCATCCAATGATAGAAATTTATAATTTAAAAAAATTAGTGATATTTCATATTTGATTTGGAATACTTGTATATTTACAATATATTATTTTTTAATTTTATATTATACAAGTATATTTAAATATTTTCAATACTACAATAGATCATTATTCAATTTATTTATATCTTCCCAGACTCATAAGATAAAAAACACAATATTTATTTAAAGAGAAAATACATAGTGAAATTATGGGTTGTTTCGAAAAGTGTGGAACAAGTAAAATAAAAAATGAGGAGAAAATGGAGTCTAAAAATAAAATGAAAAAACATGTGAAAAAAATGGAAAGAATAAAAAACAAATTAATGAACATATCCTCTTAGGAAACTAATCTTTTTGGGAAGGGGGAAGTATAAGAGAGCTTGTATAGGGATGTGATTAAGTATTATACTCATATTTTTCAGAAATGTTATTTATTCAAAAATAGTATATCTTATTATATAAATTGTAAAATCATCTAAATAATTTATGAAAATATATTAATAATATTTATACTCCAATTCACATGTGATTTAACTGATAAAAATCATTCAATTTTTCTTTATTACCATTACTAATTAAAATTTATTTCATTATGTTATACTTTTTAAATATTTTTATCACTAAATGTCGAATCATTATTTATTTTTTATATTGATTGTTTAGGATTTGTTATACATTTTTATTTAAAATGAAATTTATTAAGATAAATACTACATAGGAATATAATATTAAATATCCATGCATTATATGATTAAATCAGTTAGATGTATAGGAATAAGACCTGCATATGTTCCAAGTTGAATTAGAATAATGTGGAATGCCATGTCAAAATACAAGGAATGAATTATTTGTTTCAAAATATAAAGAATTTATTTATATAAAAACATTATAATAAATTACATGGATACGTGGATTTATTATAATAGACGTATTTTATGGAATGAGTTCTTTTAATGACGCTTATATTAACAAGATGGCCTTATATAAACATCTATAATAATAAGAAGATTTGGTCTTTCATTTGTATGAATAATTATGCTACAGAAGTTATTAAAATATATTAATGTAATATCCCCCATGATTGAACAAAAAAGTACACATAACAATAATCATGTTATGTCATATGAATTCTATACTCATTTTTTATTAATCTATAGTGCTAACAAAAGAATAAAATTACATCACTCAAGTAGGATTAATCCAGTAGTGATACGTCTCATATCATATTCATTACCCAATATCATGATATTAATGACCCATGTTATAATTAACTAATATGTGAATTCCTCACATCCAATCAAATATAATATTATATTTAATTACTTTATTTTAAGAATTAGCTCAAGGGAAACCCAGGTCGATGTGATATATATTATCATGTATACAAGCACTAATACACATTAGAAGATAATAATGTTTAATGAAACATCACACCAATATTCTAATTCATTATTTTATCTTGTAAATAAGATGGAAAATAATGAAACATGACACTATGAAGATGCTGGAAAACCATTATTGAAATGATCTGGAAAAATATACCACGTTCGATTATTGAGGAAAATATGGTAAACATAATGAATAATTATGGTGTGATAGGTTCCATAAATATTAGACATCATAATGTGAAAATAGATTATTTCATGGGTTTGACTCCATATCAGACATGAAACTACTTACCTCCCACTTTATATATATATATATATATGAATTAGATATTTATTTTTAAAAATAAAAACACATTATTATGTAAATATTTATAAAATTAGCTCACTAATTATAAAAATATGACTCTTTATAATCAAGATAAATATCTCCTGATAAAACATCCAATATTTAAATAATTCGTTAAACATATGAAAAAATATATCTAAACTTTTTAGTTAAATAAATTTTACATGATGAAGTGTTTTTACCAAATATAAAATAATGATATAATATGAACATTAATGTTAAAAAAAATAATTTCATAACATATATTTTCTAAATATGTGTTTTCATACATGGGAATTAGTTTTCTATTTGATTTTTTCCCATTAAAAATATTCTCTTATGTTCCTATATATCATCTTACTACCAAGGTGTAATGAGAAATTTAAAATATGACCTTTATTGATCAACTACCACATGAACTTAGTTGTTGATGGATTTTATACCCTCTTCCCATATATTTATAAATAATCAATTTATTTGAATGCAATTAATCTACCACTATTTATGGATTTAATCATATTTTGTAAAACTAATTCATTATTTTAAGACATTTTTTTCTTTTTGAGTAAATATTTTTTTGGAAATCAATTAAAAATAAATGATGTTTATCTTTCACTATTAATTTCCATATAAAACATTACAGAATACAAGAATATTGGGTCCTTGTTCATCTTATTGATTTAAGTAATATCTTATTCATTATTAATCATTACCTTTATTACCTAATTTCCTTCTTGGGGGTAGTGTTTCATACAATCATAGTCCTTGGTTACATCCATCCATCTTAATTGTCTAATTTTTTTTATATCTTAATATATACGTTAAACTATATCAATATATATATATCAAATATTTTACGATTGATGTAGTGTCTACATAATTCAATGAAATGATTATAGTTTCAAACTAATTATCATTATTTTTGATATTTTTATTCATGGGTATTTAATTTCCCTAATGTATAAGAAACAACTATACCATTTATAGAAGAATTTACAGGATTATTATGTTTTATGTATCACTACATATAAAATATCTTCCCTTTACTAGAGGAATAGTGAATATTGATCTGTTGACCAATTTCATATACTTTTCTAAAAAAATTAAATAAAAAATATATAAAAAAATCCAATTTCACCACTCAACATGTTAACTAGGTTGAAATGTTGTTTAATTAGGAAAAGTTTTACAAATTACTATTTGTAACATGTTAATTCAATGATACAATGTATCCCTATAATATTTTTTAGTGCCACTCACTCATATATTTCCTTAATATTTGAGGAGTTAAGGGATATTCCATCCTTGGATAAAATATGGAGAGGAAAAAAGACTTTTTGAAAATTAAAATCACACATACTAGAATTCTCATATAGATACTTTTATCTAAGGCACTCCAAAATAATCTATAAATAGTTGTTATTATCTTAATAAATTTTAGATTATATAAACATTTCATCAATAAATACCACAAAAATTTTATCAAGATAATCCTTTAAATCACAATTCATCAATTCCAAAAACATTTATCGTGATTTATTTAATTTAAAGTTAATTACTGTAAACTAACAATGTAAATACATTATATGAAATGTAATTTTTTGAATATCATCATTATTAACACTAAACAGATGATAACCAAAACAAAGAACAATATCTATTAAGTATTTTGAAAATTGAAGTCGATCTAAAGCTTGATAAATTCATTGTAAATGATGATTTTTTTTAATATAATTTATATCTCAAGAATCAATGAATGACCTCAGATACCCATATTCCTTTTTATGAAAATGATCAGTGCTACCAATAGTGAGATTCTAGGGCTTATGAATCTTTTATCACATAACTCCTACTATTATTTTTTTACTCCATCAATTACATTAGTTCCATTCAATATAGTTTCTTAGATAAGGGTTTTTAATCAAGGATTATTTAATGGATTCACCACCACATTATTAAGGTGATTTATAGGTAATTACTCATGTAATATAACAAGATATCATTGAACCACTGGTATATACTATACTATTAGTATATTCTTCACATTCAATGATTGCATCTTCACTTAATATTCTCATATAATTTGATTATGTTGAGCTACTGTAGATCACAAACCTTTCTCCACTACAAGGTAGTGTGAGAACAGGTGCACTGGATAACCTTCTTTTCAACTCCTTGAAATTCTCATCACATTCCTCTGTCCACACGAACATAACTCCTTTTTGAGTCAACCTGGTGAGTGGATTAGATATTCATGAAAAATCATTCAAAAAATGTCGATAATATCCAGCCAAACCAAGAAAACATCAGATCTCAATAACTGTTGTTGGCCTCGACCATATTTCGATAACCTCTGTTTTTGCTGGATCCACAGATATCCCCACTTTTGAGATTACGTGACCAAAAAATGCAAATTTTTTAAGCCAAAATTCACACATGGTAAATTTGGCATAAAGATTCTCCTTTCTTAGGGTCTTCAATACAATTCTCATGTGATCTTCTTGTCCTTCCTTGCTCTTTGAATAGTCAAGAATATCGTTTATAAAGACTACCACAAACTGATCAAGATAGTCTCTAAATACTCTATTCATTAGATCCATGAAAAAAGAAGGGGCATTAGTAAGACCAAATGGCATCACTATAAATTCATAGTGTCCTTACCTTGTACGGAAAGTCGTCTTTGGTATATCCTCCCTTTTGACCCTTAATTGATGATACCCTAAATGAAGATCAATCTTGGAAAGGTATTGAGCTCCGCGTTTTTGGTCAAATAAGTCATCAATCTGTGGCAGAGGATAATTTTTCTTGATAGTGATCTTGTTAAGTTCTCGATAATCAATACGGAGTCTCATTGATCCATCTTTCTTCTTAACAAAAAGAACAGCTGCTCCCCATGGTGATGCACTAGGGAATATGAATCCCTTATCAAGATTCTCTTGTAGATGCTTCTTCAATTCCTGCAACTCAATCGGGGCCATTCTATATGGTGTCTTAGAAATAGGTAATTCACTCGGTAAAAGTACTATTGAAAAATCAACTTCACGATTTGGGGGAAGACCAGGAAATTCCTCTGGAAGGAAATCATCAATCTCTCGTACAATGGGAATATTCTCAATCGTGAGTTTCTCTCCAACCATTTGAGATAAATAACCATCATTTTGTGGAATCAAGACCCATAAGATGGAGAAAATATCCATTGGAAGGTTATGTTCATCCTTGCATCGATAGATGATCATAGATTGATCTGTAATATGAAATATTACTTCCCTTCTTTGGAAATTGATATGAGCACCATATAAAGAAATCCAATCCATGCAAAGAATCACATAAAATTACACTATAATAAGGATCACAAGATTTTCATTAATCACATTCCCACAAACTTCAATCGGATAAGAAATATAAACATTTGATGTGACTGTTGTGCCATTAGGAGTTGTTACATCTAACTCAACATCTAATTATTGAGGTAATACAACGATACCCTTAGAAAATTCTTCAGAAATAAAAGAGTGGGTGGATCTAGAATCAAATAAAACATTTTCTACTCTAGAGTGGATGGTAAGTGTACCTTTCACCACTTCGTTATCATACTAGATATCGCTGATAGAAATTTCATGGGACATTCCTTTGTCTTTGGCCTTAAGAGTTTTTGAACGTCAATCATCATAAAAACCCCCTTGGATTTGGGAATTTATTAGCATAGTGCCCCATTTCCTTGCACTTGTAACATTGATGTTTTGGAGGTGCACTCTGTATAGCCTTTTAATTATTCGCATCAGTAGACATCTTCTTCTCATCATTGCGGCATTAAAATGCCTGATGACCTTCCATTCCACATTTGAAACATTTACATGTCCCTATAAGAAAACTCCCTCCATTTTTTATTCCACACATTGAGCATAAGGGAAAACTCATCTTCTTTTCAATGTGGTCTTTAGAATTCCCTTTGAATTCCATTTTCCTCTTCTTATCCAATGCATATGACTGATGGGTTAATCCAATCTCTATCTCAACCTTGAGAGCACATCGAATGATTTCCTCATAGCTATTAAAGTCCCTTATGGATAATGACCTTTGAAGACTTGGTTTTAATCCACTAAATAATTGATCGATCTTACTCTCAGGTTGGATAATAGTCCCAGAAGCATACCTTGCAAGTCTTGTAAATTTTTCTTCGTAGGTACCAATAGATTCATCATCCTTTTGAGTTAGTTCAATAAACTTCTTCTCCATCTTTGTTCGAATAATACGATGGAAGTACTTATTGAAAAATAAGTTCTTGAACATGTCTCATTCCATGGAATCAATTTCATCTCTTGGCCTTGTATTCTTGATAAGATTCCACCATTCATCAGCTTCACCTTCCAAACAATATACTGCTAAGATGACTATATCATGTTCAGAACTTTGAAGGACTGAAAATATCTTTTCGGTGGTGCTGATCCATTGTTCAGCCACTAATGGATCAGAAGACTCGCTAAATGAAGGTGGACGCTACCTCATGAAGGATTCAACAGAATGTTTCTCCTTCCTTTGCTCGTTTGGAAGTCATACATGATTCATATCTTGAAAAAGTTGTGTGAGGATGGCTACAAGATTTTGCATTCCAGCTCCCATAATGTTTGGTTGCTCAGGGGAACAATCATTTCATTTCCCATCACATTCCTCATTAACACGGTTCCTTAGGGTTCCATTCATTGACTAAAACCTAGAATAATAGTGTGAGAAACACTAATTATAATAGGAAAACAACTAAATCAAGAATAAAATTTCACACTTAAGGTATTATCATAGGTTATTCATGGCCATTTCTAAAACACTAATATTGTTTTCTATGCTTAGATATATCCTTAGGCTTCTTACTAAGGTTTTCACATCCTAGTTTCCAATGGTTGACTATACCTTTCCTATGATACCAACTATAATGACCCATACTTTACATACATTGTTATTACTTCAGAATTTAATCATACTTATTACAACATATAAGAAAACCATGAAATGGTAGTATAGGTATAGTGTCTTTAGAAATTGGGAAACATAAACAACTAGTTCATAAATCAAGTATGTTGTCTCCCATTTATTTCATCATATCTAGAGTCTCATTTCACATATTCTACTTAATAACCTTCTTCCAGACATGGGGAAAAGAAAACATACAAAAGGGTGAGCTCAAATGCTCCGTAAGGGTAAACAAAAGAAATATAAATCATATCATATTCTTATTAACATAACATTTTGAAAATAATATCCTGCAAAAGATATCATAATATCATGACATGGGATCAATCATAGTAGTGAAATGTAATCCAAATAATCATAACTTAAAACACGAAACTTTGTGGCATACACACATAATCATAGAGAATCATTTCTTTGTAGTCAAAACTCATTTCCAAGACTATCTTAGTGGACAAAGTCCATTTCTGAACCGAGTTCACTCCTCGTTTCAGTCAAGTTTCACTGAACAGGATTAACCTGTCGTTCCATCCATGCCTATCTCATGAGATATAAATCTTTACCCAATGCATTGGTGGGAGATATATGTCCCACCCATCTCATAATGAAACCATTCTTATGTGTGCCACAAAATCATAAATCATACATCATAGCATAAACCATGTAATAAAAATGGGATTCTTGAACATCGTGCCATCATAACATAATCCATATAATATAAAAGGACTTCAAAAAAATAATTCCATCGTAACATAATCAAATAAATTTAAAAATAGGGATAGAAACAGACCCTATATTATCTTAGATGGAAATTTTTTTTGATAGAACGCTTGAACTCCATTCTTGAGGAAAATATCCTTTCTACTTCAAAAACATTTTCCTTTCTTAAAATTACATATAATTTTAAACTAAAAGAATTTGATTAAAAATAAACATGAAAAGTTGTAAAGGATTTCACACCCGTGGATTTTAAATTACTTATTTTGTAATTTTTTTTGGGTATCAGGTAGTTCTGGTTGAATCCCGACTTAAACTTTTCAAGTTATTTTATAAAAAAATGTGTGTTTCGACCTTGACTATGTCCATAACACCGTGGTCAAAGTCATACGGCCTCGCTCGGGTCATCGTGCAACCTTTCCTGGTCACCACACGACCTTGACAAGGTGACTTTTTGAATTTTCCAATGTAATTAATTAAATAAAATGGACTAATAATAAATACCTAAAAAATTAAAAGAATGATGAATTAAAAACCAAATAAAACAAGAGTTTTCATACATAATGATAATAAAGTTATTCAATGAAACTATTGTTCTTATTATCATAATTGATATAATTTTTTATTTTACTTTATTATTATCAATTGAGTTTTATTATTTATAATATTATTATGGTTATGAGTGTTTTGGGGTTAGTGTCCCCGGACACACGGGCAGGGCACGGTTTTGAGACCGTTGGTCTGACCAGCTTTCAATATGAGTTAAAAATATAATGGGATATAGATATAATAATAAAAAATGAAGTATAAATAAAAATTAAAATAAGAAGATTAATAAAATTTAAGAAATTATTTTAAGGATAATGGTAAAAGTGTTGTTTGAGAGTAATAATAATACAATTATTAATAGTGTTAAGCATATAAAAATTTATCAAGTATTCATTAACTTGGTAATAATATTTATTATAGTTAATATTATGTAGTGTTATTAAGATTTTTTTTCTATTTTACTTATTTTATTTTATTTTTTTCATTGCTTTGTTTTTTTTTGATAGGGTTACCCAACCCGTCGCCCGCCTCCCCCCCCCCCCCTCTCTCCTTGTTTCGGCTCACACCCCTCCCCCATTTTCATTTTTTTCTCTTTCTATTATTTTGTGTTGCACCCATGGTTCACCGGTTTTCGTCACACCTCACTGATTTCACCTTCCCGTCATTCTTTCACCCCTCCACAGCTAGCCACTGGACTCCCACTCCCTTGCTCCTGCTCCATCGACCTCTCGGCCGCCAGCACACCTGCTCCTTCTAGAATCTCATGCGTCGCCCGACACCCCTGCTCCGTTCGGCTTGTGCCCTGTGCCCCAGACCCCCTCTGGCGACCAAGCCCTGACGCCCCAACTCCCCTCGCCCTGTTGTCCCATGCCTCGGACCCGTGTTGCCTCTCCCTTCCGACTGGTTTTCCAGCACGGTGCACCTCCGATGGCCTCCTTTAAACATAGGCTTTCCCACCCATAACCCAGTTGCAAGTGAGTTCTATTCATATTAATTGTTCATTTCTTTTGGTAGAGTTGTGGGTAAGGGTTTCATGTTGTTTTGGGACCAATATGTACTGTTTTCGGTCTGATTTTGATGTATTAGTCGTTATCTTGTTTTTTTATGGTTCATTTTGGATTTTTTATGGTTCGATTGATGAGAAATTGGAATCGCGCAAAAAAATTTCTAAAGACTCTACATGCAGGTAGGTAGTTCCGCATTTAAGGATTACATGAATTATTATTCGCTTTCTTATGTAATTTATAATGCTCTTTGATTTATTATTTTGGGTGAAAATTTGTTTTCCAAGAAGTTTCCTATGTGTTAGTTTTGTCTGGTAGCATGTTCTCGTTGTGTGGGAGTGTTTATTTGATGTAATCTTATTTTAGTAAATTATTAGTGTTTTAATGTATGTGTAGTTTGCTTTTCATATGTGCAATGTGAAATTTTTTCATTCTAGAGTTTTTATAAATTTTGTGTTTGCTTTTGTGAAAATGCGCAAAGTGTGCAGTTTATGTTCTGGTGTAGTGTTCATATGAGTTTGTTCAAAAAGGGAAATTGAGTGCATCTTTGGTGTTTGGAGTCATGTTTTATCTTTTATTTTTCTTAATAAAATTTCTAGTGTTTTGTTTAATCAGAAAAATGTTTTTTTAACAGTGCGGGTGGGATATTAATTGACTAAAGTGGTGAAATTTGTGTTCTTGATGTGGTGTTTGGTCTGTTTGGTCATGAAAGAGGGTTGAGTTGTTTTTGTGTGTTAATTTCATGTTATGTTTCTTTTTAAAGAATTTTCCTACATGGAATTTAATATGATTTAATAAAATTATTAATGATAATATTTAATATGTTTTAAATAAACAATTATTAGAAATGCAGAAATTGTTTTCGTTGAGTTGGACAAATTCTTTTGGCGTGCGTACATTTCCAAATGGGTTTCTGTGTGTGTGAAAGTTTGACGTTTGGTTTTTGTGACACCCTGATTGTTTCATTTGTCTGAGTTTGACATGAAATGTGAAATTGGAACATCTTGAGCACAAAAGGGGAATCCTGGGTACTAGGTGGGCGGACTAGACTAGCGTGCTAGTGATCCGGGAGTGGATCCGGGCCTGTTTCACTTACCTGGATTGATGCTTACAACACTAACTAAACATTTAATGATGATCAGAGACCACTAGGTTATGGATGTGTTGCCCTGTCTAGTGGCTTGTGTACGAGAATGTATTTTGTTGTGATTAATATAATATTCACCAAGACACGAGGTTCTAGGGTCCCATTCCTTTTTCTAGTATCTTTGGGGCCTCTCCCACTTTTTGTGCTCTTAGACTACTATACACTCACCATCAGCATACGTTGTAGCTTTCGGGTTTTTGTGATGGTTTTAGATTTTCTTATATGTATGGGTGTTTATTTTGGTTTAAGTTGTTTTCGTTAAAAGTGTTTTCTTTATAGAAACTATTCCTTTATGTTGTTTAAGATTTGGTGTCCTTTCATTAATTTAGCCTGAAAATGTATTTTTCATTTAATGTTTACACGTCGAACCTTTTTAATGGGTGAAATCCTACTGGGCATTTGGATCACACCCTTCATACACCTTTGGGTGTATGTAGACTTTGTTTTCTTGTGTATTCCAGGATATGACATCATGCTCAGTGATGGTGGATCATGTTGCAGTTGATCTTCTCGTGCAGAGTGGTGTTGATGAGGCCTCTCTTTTGATGAGTGGTTTGATTCAGATATTTCTTTTTAGTTTCCGCTGTCGTATTTCCATTTTAGTTATTGGTCCGGGTTGAAAACTTTAAACATGTTTAAAGTTTAAAGGCGTGTTTGGTTTTCTATCTCTAGTTTCAGGTTATTTATCATTTTAGTTGTTTTTTTGTCACTTACATTTGGGTAAAATCATTCCCATGGGTTAGTTTTTTTACCCAGGCACTTCTGCCAGCCCATGGGGACCAGGAACGCCCTTTGGGCCATGTCCCGGTTCAGGTCGGGTGCAAGGTCGGATGGCGACCCAGCCTGGTTCTTGACAAAATGGTATCAGAGGGAAAGGTTTTCTCTCTTGGGTCGTTTTCATTTGATATAGAGTCAGAGTAGAACAAAATTAAGGTGGTCGGAACTCAATGTTATAGCTATGGGAAATGTTCCTTGCCAGCACACCTCATGGTGGGAATCAAGTTACCAGCATAAGTTGAGGTTTGTGTGAGTCCTTGGTTATTGTGGTTAATATTATCTTGGGGAAATGAAAAGGGAGTAGGGTCAGTGGTCCCAGTGAGCTCACAAGATCTGGAAAGCCATGTGGAGCCGGGGACACTGTCCTATAATACCCTCTATGTCAGTGGCGTGATTGGCGTATGGCTGCCAACCGTATGTTCTAGTCACCCGATGACACTAGTTTTCCCTTGCACTATTCCTCGTTTCTTTGTTTTGGAATTGTGGACGTTTGGTTTTTAAGTAAAAATGATTTTGTCTTGGAAAATGTTTTGAAATGAAGCACCTTAAAAAGGAAATGATGTATGATGTTTGAAAGGAGAGAGTTGAATTTTTTGGTTTTGAAAAATAGAATGGTCTGGTTCTGATCCTTGGTGTTCTCATGGGCAACCACATGCATGAGGGTATATGGGAAAAGAAATGGTTAATGTCATGAGAAGGTTAATTCTTGGACGGAAATAAGCTGGGTACCAGTGCGTCATGAGAACATACATGTGTGAGGCCTATGGGGCACCATTGGTGTTTGTGCAACCCACATGATTTGATTATTCTCAAAATGTTTTATTAAATGAAAATATGGTGTTTTAGTAATCGGTGGTTGCTTGGTGTGTCCTTGTGTTTTGGAAATGTTGTGTGTTATGCATTTCAAGCCGAGGATATTTTTTTAACTGGATTGTGTCTTTATTTTTAATTCTTATTTGTAAGTTGGTATGCAAGTGTGAAGCTAGTTAATTCTTTTTAAAAGTACATCAGGGAGCCCTTGTAGTGGTTCCCCCCTGCACATTTGGTGTTCGCTTCTGGTATGTCTTGATCATTGGACCAATTTGGTTGGGTCCATGGTTTTCTCTTTTTGTCTAGTGTACACCCCCATAAAGCGTTGAAATGTAATTGAAGTGTTCTTACAGGTAATTATCCTTTGGTCGGACCTCCAGTTGATTAGAGGAATCAATTCTTGGATTCTTGAATTTAACCCACCTCTTTTTTTTACAAATAAGAGGATCCTCTCGCAGCGGTATGACAACTATAAGGGGAGTTGAAGGGAGTTTTGGTCTTCATAGTGTCTGACTCGTTGGGTATGAGGTTTGACACCGTTGTGTCTGAAGGTCCCCCTGGAAGTGGTGAAGGGAACTACAGTGGGGAAGGGTGAAGGCGGTTTGGAGTTATTGGTACTGACCGATGTTTTGAAAGGCATGTAGTTATTTTATCGGTCTCAATGGTCATGGTTTGGTGACATATTGCAGTGTGAGGTCCCTTTAATAGTCAAAGGTTGTTAGGAAGCGGTAAAGAGACTCTATTGGGGAATATGTGGAAGAAACCCTAAGTTGTTGGTGAGGTCTATTGCTCTAAATTACCTCTGGTCTTTGGATTGTTTCATTTATGAAAAGGTTCATGTCAGGATACTTGTTTGGAATACCCAGTCATATGAGGCTACTATGGTCGTTTTCAGGAATCATGTGTTGTTCAAGATGCAGTTTACAGTCTTTCTCAGCGTAATGTTTCTCTCCATGATAATGATCGTCCTCGGTGACGATTTGTGGGGTTTTTTTCTCATTAAGCGTGACAAAGGGTGATGTGTATGCACCATTTCAGCTATTCTGTTGGTGAATGTTCTATGTATGATTAGTTTTATGTCGTAATGTGTTGTGTTTGCTGGTGTTGTCTCGGTTGCAGTGTGGTTACGTGTGACACCAAAAGTAGAAGCTCTGTTGGAGAGACTTCCATGTCTGACTACGAGGAAGAAGATGCTTCAAACATCAGGACTCCATTTGTAGGCATCAGAGTGATGCTGGTGCATAGTCAGGAACCCAGAGAGTGTATGGGACCTCCACTTTGTTCAGTCATCGGTGTTGAAATTCAAAGTAGTTTAAATCATTTCCTGTAGTTGGTCCATTCCAAACGAACACTTTGGGCATGTAAGGAATTTGTGACTATGCTGAGGTGGGGTAGTCTCATTACCTTAGAGTTTTGGGGGTCGCATTCCATTGGATGAAATCGCTTTAATGGTCCTTATGGGATATGTTAGGTATGTTAGTCTCAAAGTTGGAATAATGTTCATCCAGGAATATGGAAAATTCTTTTGTCTTGGGTCATGCTTTTGGCCCCCTGGTATTAGGGCTCCTCCCTCGCCGCCCCTTATGGTGGAGTGTTTGGTCACCATTGAAATTTTTTCAATGTTTTGTATCCTCTATTCGTTCTAATGGCGGCAAGGCCCACATTGGATCTCTCACAAAGGTCTCTAGAATAAATCGGTGTTGGCCTTTCCTTAGTGGTGGGGAGTCTTCCGGGACCTCCCCATCTTGGTTTTCTAGTCTTGACTTGGGAATTGGTAGGTTCTTAATGGTGGGGAGACCCACATTGGTTCTCGCATGAATGTCTCTAGAATGAATCGGTGTTGGACCTTTCTTTAATGGCGTGGAGTCCGCTCGAACCTCCCCGTGTCGGTTTTCCATTCTCGTCTCGAGTGTTAGTGAGATCCAAATTGTGGTGAGCCCCTCAAGCCTCTCCATGTTGATCTTTTTCTTATGTTTTTTTATATGGTTGGGTGATAAGTGATAAGAGTGTTCCTTGGATTTTGTTTGACCATGTTTGTTCAGTCTAACCAAATGGTGTTGTTTTCTTTTAATAGTGTTTGAAGAATTTCAGCTTGTAAAGTTGATTTTTGTGGGTGCGAGTTCTCCTCTTCTTAAAAAATCAACTGGAGGTTTATCAGATCTTTGGGGAAGGAAACACATATCAGAATGTCTTTTTACGCATTTTTTTATGTTTTCATTGAGTCAAATTCTCTCAGCATGATGTTTTTTCCCTCTCTTTTCTTGATGTTTGTTGGGATCCCCATTGAACCTTAAGGGATTGTAGTTTTCTGCTATGGGGTTTGGTTCTAGATGTGGCTTTCCAGGAATGGAAATCTTTATGGTGGGGTGAATTTTCACACCCATAGTTTTTAAATTACTTATTTTATTATTTTTCTAGGTATTGGGTTGTTTGGGTTGAAGCTCGACATAAAATTTTCATGTTCTTTTTTTTAAACGTGTGTTTCGACCTTGACTGCATCCAGCGCACCATGGTCGAAGTCATGTGGCCTCGCTTAGATCATCGCGTGACCTCGCTTGGTCATCGCACAGCCTCACCTAGGTCACTGTTTGACTTTACCAATGCAATTAATTAAATAAAATGGACTAATAATAAATAAATAAAAAGTAAAAGCATGATGAATTAAAAACTAAATAAAACAATATTTTTCGTAGATAATGATAATATTGTTATTCAATGACAATATTGTTCTTATTATCATAATTGATATTATTTTTTATTATATTTATTATTATCAATTGAGATTTATTATTTTTATTATTATTATTATTATGATTGTTTTGGGGTTAGAGTCACCGGACACACGGGCAGGGCACGGTTCTGAGGCCGCGTGGTCTGCCCGACATTCAAGATGTGTTAAAAATATAATGGGATGATCATATATTAATGAATAATGAAGTAGAAATAAAAATGAAAATAAGAAGATTAATAAACTTTAAGAAATTTTTTTAATGTTAATGGTAAGACTGTTGTTTGAGAGTAATAATAATACAATTATTAATAGTGTTAAAGATATAAAAATTTATAAAGTTTTTCTTAAATTTGAAATAATATTTATTATAGTTAATATTATGTAGTGTTATTAAGATTTTTTTTATTTTATTTCTATTTTACTTATTTTAATTTATTTATTTCATTAATTTGTTTTTTTTTGCTAGGTTTACCCAACCCGCCGCACCCATTCTCCCCCCCCTCTCTACTTGTTTCGGCGCACACCCCTCCCCCTTTTTTATTTTTTTCTTTCTATTTTGTTGCGCCACACCATTGGTTCATCTGTTTTCGTCGCACCCTCCGTCGCACCGCATCTCCCTCACCGGATTCACCCTACCGTCATGATGTCGCCACTCCACGGCTGACCTCCGGACTCCCACTCCCCTTCTCCTGCTCCGTCGACCTCTCGGTCACCCACACACCTGCTCCTTCTAGCACCTCCTGCGTCACCCGGCACACCCTGCTCCATCCTGCTTGTGCTTGGCGCCCCGCAACCCCTCCGGTGACCAAGCCCCGATGCCCCGACTCCCCTTGCCCTGCTGTCCCATGCCTCGGACCCGTGCTGCCTCTCCCTTCTGGTTGGTTTTTCGGCATGGTGCACCTCCAATGGCCTCCTTTAAACTCCATCTCCCCCCCCCATAACCTTGTTTCAAGTGAGTTCTATTCATTTTAATTGTTCATTACTTTTGGTAGAGTTGTGGGTAAGGGTTTCATGTGGTTTGGGGACCAATTTGTGCTGTTTTTAGTTCGATTTTGATGTATTTGTTGTTATCTTGTTTTTTTAAAGGTTTATTTTGGATTTTTTGTGGTGCGATTGATGAGAAATTGGAGTTACACACCTAATTTTCTGAAGTCGCTACATGAAGGTAGGAGGTTCTGCGTTTAAGCATTACTTGACAAATTATTCACTTGTCTTATTAATTTATAATGCCCTTTGATTTATTCTTTTGGGTGCAAATTTGTTTTTCATGAAGTTTCTTATGTGTTAGTTTTTTCTGGTAGCATGTTCACGTGGTGTGGGTGTGTTCATTGACTGGAATCTTATTTTAGTCAATTGATAGTGTTTTAAAGTATATGCAGTAATCTTTTCATATGTGCAAAGTGAAATGTTTGCATTCTAGAGTTTTTTTGCCTTTGCTTTTGTGAAAATGTGAAAAGTATGCATTTGATGTTCTGGTGTAGTGTTCATATGTGTTGGTACAAAAAGGGAATTTGAGTGTGACTTTGGTGTTTAGAGTCATGTTTTTTCTTCTGGTTTTCTTAATAAAATTTCTAGTGTTTTGTTTAATCGGTAAAATGTTTTTTTGACAGTGCAGGTAGGTTATTAATTGAAAAAAGTGGTGCAATTTATGTTCTTGATGTGGCGTTGGGTGTGTTTGATCATGAAAGAGGGTTGAGTTGTTTTTGTGTGTTAAATTCGTGTTATGTTTCTTTTTAAAGAATTTTTCTACAGATAATTTAATATGATTTAATAAAATTATTAACTGTAAAAATTTAATATGTTTTAAATAAAAAATTATTAGAAGTGCGGAAATTGTTTTAGTTGAGTTGGAAAAATTATATTGGTGTAAGTACTTATCCAAATGGGTTTCTGTGTGTGTACAAGTGTGACGTTTGGTTTATGTAACACCTTGATTGTTTTATTTGTATGATTTTGACATGAAATGTGAAATTGGAACATCTTGAGCACAAAAGGGGATGCCTGGGTACTAGGTGGGAAAACTAGACTAGCGTGCTAGTGATACAGATGTGGCTCCGACCCAGTTTTACATAGCTGGATTGACGCTTACAACACTAACTAAACATTGGATGATGATCGGAGACCATTAGGTTATGGATGTGTTGCCGTGTCTAGTGGCCCATCCACGACAACGTATTTTTTTGTGATTAATATACTGTTCACTGATACACGAGGTCCTAGGTTCCCATTCCATTTTCTAGTATCTTTAGGGCCTCTCCCACTTTTGGTGCTCCTGGACTACTATACAATCACTGTGGGCATACTGTGTAGCTTTTGGGTTTTTGTGAAGGTTTGAGCTTTTCTTATATGCATGGGTGTTTATTTTGGTTTAAGAAATTTTCATTAAAAGTGTTTTCTATATAGAAACGGTTCCTTTAATTTGTTTAAGATTTGGTGTCCTTTCATTAATTTAGCCTGCAAATGTATTTGTTATTTAATGTTTAGACGTGGAACCTTTTTATTAGGTGACGTACTATTGGGATTTTGGATCACACCCTACATACACCTTTGTGTGTATGTAGACTTTATTTTCCTGTGTATTTCAGGATGTGACATCATGCTCAGTGATGGTGGTTTAGGTTTTAGTTGATCTTATCATGCAGAGTGGTGTTGATGAGGCCTCTCTTTTTCATGGAGGTTCGATTCAGAGTTTTTTTAATTTCTTCTTTCTTCTTTCCTTTTTAATTATTGGTTCTGGTTGCAGAAATTAAACTTGTTTATAGATTAAAGGTTTGTTTGGTTGTTTATCTTTAGTTTCATGTTATTTATTTAGTTAGTTGTTTTTATGTCTTTTTCATTCGGGTAAAATCTTTCCCATGGGTTAGTTTTGTTACCTAGGCACTTGTGGCAGCCCGTGGGGATCAGGATCGCCCTTCGGGCCATGTCGCAGACCGGGTCGGGCGCCGGGTTGGATGGCAACCCAGCATGGTACGTGAAAAAATGGTATCAGTGGGCAAGGTTTTCTCTCTAGGATCATTTTATTTTGAGATAGAGTCAGAGTGGACCAAAATAAAGGTTTTCGGAACTCGATGTTCTAACTACGAGCAATGTGCCTGGCTAGCACACCTCGTGGGGGGAATCGGGTTACCAGCGTATGTTGAGGTTGGCCTGAGTCATTGGTTATTACTGTTAATCATGTCTTGGGGAAATTAAAAGGGAGTAGGGTCAGTGGTCCCAGTGAACTCACAGGGTATGGCAAACCATGTAGAGTCGGGGACGCAGTCCTAGAATACCCACCGTGACAGTGGCGTGATTGGCGTATGGTTGCCAACCGTATGTTCTAGTCACCCGCTGACACTAGTTTTCCCTTGCACCATTCCTCATTTCTTTTTATTAGAATTGTGGATGTTTTTTTAAGTAAAAATGATTTTTCTTGGAAAATGTTTTAAAATGAAGCACATTAAAAAGGAAATGATGTATGAGGTTTGAAAGGTGTGAGTTGATTGTTTTGGTTTTGAAAAATAGACAGTTCTGGTTTTGATCCGTGGTGTTCTCATGGGCAACCACATGCATAAGGGTATATGGGAAAAGAAATGGTTAATGGCATGAGTAGGTAAATTCCTAGATGGATATGAGGTGGGTGCCAGTGCATCATGAGAACATGCATGTGCGAGGCCCGTGGGACACCATTGGTGTTAGTGCAACCCACTATCTTTTCTTATTTTAAAAATGTTTTATTAAATGAAAATTTGGTGTTTCAGTAACTGGTGGTTGTGTGGTGTGTCCTTGTGTTTTGGAAATGTTGTTTGTTAGGCGTTTCAAGCCGAGTATCTTTTTTTAACTGAACTGTGTCTTGATTTTGAATTTTTATTTGTAAGTTGGTTTGCAAGTGCATAGCTATTTAATTCTTTGGAAAATTACATTGGGGATCCCTTCCAGTGGTTCCCCTGCACGTTTGGTGTTCAATTGTTGTATGTCTTGACCATTGGACCAATTTGGTTGGGTCTATGTTTTTATTTTTTTTAATAGTATACGCCCCCCCATAAAGCATTCAAATGTGATAGAAGTGTGGCCACAGGAACATCGTCGTTGGCCAGCCCTCCAGTTAATTAGTGGAATCTCTTCTTGGATTCTAGAATTTAACCCACGTCTTTCTTTTACAAATAAGAGGATCCTCTCGCAACAGGATGAAAGATGTGAGGGGAGTTGAATGTAGTTTTGGTCTTTTGAGTGTCTGAATCGTTGGGTATGAGGTTTCACATCGTTGTGTCTGAAGCTCCCCCTGGAAGTGGTGAATGGAATTTCAGCGTGGACGGGTGAAGGTGGTTCATAGTTATTAGTGTTGACCAATTATTTGAATGGCTTGTAGTTCTTTTATCGGTCGCAATGGTCATGGTTGGGTGACATCTTGCCGCGTGAGGTCCCTTTAATTGTCAAAGTTTGTTTGGAAGCGATAAAGGAGACTCCATTGGGGAAAAGGTGGAACCAAACCTAAGTTGTTGGTGCGGTCAATTATTCTAAATGACCTCATATATTTGGTTTGTTTCATTTAAAAAATGGTTCGTGTTAGGCTACTATTTTGGCAGACCCGGTCTAATGAGGCTAATATGGTTGTTTGTAGGAATCACGTGTTGTTCAAGACGCGGTATAAAGTATTTCTCAGTGTAATGTTTCTCTCGATGGTAATGATCATTCTCGGTGACGATTTGTGGTGTCATGTTCTCTTTAAGTGTGAAGAAGGGTGATGTGTATGCACCATTTCAGCTATTGTGTTGGTGAATGTTCTGTGTATGATCAGTTGGATTTCGTAATGTGTTGTGTTTGCTGGTGTTTTCTCGGTTGTAGTGTGGTTGCGTGTGATACCAAAAGGTGAAGCACCATTCGAGTGTCTTCCATGCCTGACTGTGTGGCAGAAGATGCTTCAAACTTCAGGGCTCCAACCATAGGCCTCAGAGTGAAGCTGACACGTGGTCAGGAAACCAGAGAGTGTATGGGACCCCGACTCTATTCTTTCATCGGTGTTGAAAGTCAAAGCAGTTTAAATCATTTCCTGTACTTTTTTCGTTCCAAACAAACTATTTGGGTGCATAAGGATTTCGTGACTATGCAGAGGTGGGGTAGTCTCATTGCCATAGATTCTTGGGGGCCGCGTTCCACTGAATGAAATCGCTTTAATGATCTTTATGGTAAATTTTGGTTATATCGGTCTGAAAGTTGGAATAATGTTCATCTAGGAATATGGAAAAGATGGTTTGTCTTGTGTCATGCTTTTGGAACCTCGGTAGTCAGGCCCCTCCCTCCCCGTCCCTTGTGGTGGGGTGTTTGGTCACCATCAAAAAAAATTCAATGTGTGGTATCCTCTGTTTGTTCTAATGAATGTGGGGACCACATTGGATCTCGCACAAAGGTCTATAGAATAAATCGGTGTTGGCCTTTCCTTAGTGGTGGGGAGTCTGCCCGGACCTCCCCATGTAGGTTTTCTAGTATCTTCTTTGGCGTTGGTAGGTTTTTAATGGTGGGGAGACCCAAATTGGGTCTCACATGAATGTCTCTAGAACGAATCGGTGATGAACCTTTCTTTAATGGCGGGGAGTTCGATCAAACCTCCCCGTGTCGATTTTCCAGTATCGTCTCAAGCGTCAGTGAGTTCCAATTGGTGGGGAGCCCCTCAGGCCTCCCCATGTTGATCATTTGCTTCTGATTTATTTATATGGATTGGTGATAAGTGATAAGAGTGTTCCTTGGACATGGTTTGACCTTGTTTGTTCATTCTATCCAAATTGTCTGGTTTTTTTTAATACTGCTTGAGGAATTTCATCTTGTAAATTTTATTTCCATGGCTGCAAGGTTTCCTCTTCATAAACAATAAACTGGAGGTTTTTCAGCTCTTTGGGGCGGGAGAAACATATCAGAAAGTCTTTTTATGCATTTCTTGATGTTGTCTTTGAGTCACATTCTTTGAGCACGATGTTTTTTCCATATCTTCGCTTGATGTTTGTGGGGATCCCCTTTGAACTATAAGGGAGTGTAGTTTTCTTCTTTGGGGTTTGGCTCTAGTTGTGGCTTTATGGGGATGGAAAGCTTTATGGTGGGGAGAATTGTCACAACCATTGTATTTAAATTACTTATTTTATTATTTTTCTGGGAATTAGGTGGTTCAGGTTGATGCCCGAATTAAAATTTTCATGTTCTTTTTTTAAAACACGTGTTTCGACCTTGACTGCGTCCAGCGCACCGTGGTCGAAGCTATGCGGCCTCGCTTTTGTCGTCGTGCGACCTCGCCTGGTCATCGCACGGCCTCACCAAGGTCACTGTTTGTTATTTCTAATGAAATTAATTAAATAAAATGGACTAATAATAAATAAATAAAAATTAAAAGCATGATGAATTAAAAACCAAAACAACAAGAGTTTTCATAGATAATGATAATAATGTTATTCAATGACACTATTGTTCTTATTATCATAATTGATATAATTTTTTATTTTATTTTATTATTATCAATTTAGTTTTATTATTTTTATTATTATTATGATTATGACTGTTTTGGGGTTGTGTCACCGGACGTACAGGCAGGGCACGGTTCTGAGACCTCACGGTCTTCCTGGCTTTCAAGATGAGTTAAAAATATATTCGGATGATGATATAATAATGAATAATGATGTAGAAATAAAAATGAATATAAGAAGATTAATAAACAATAAGAAATTGTGTTAATGTTAATGGTAAGAGTGTTATTTGAGAGCAATAATAAAACAATTATTAATAGTGTTACGGATATAAAATTTTATCAAGTTTTTATTAACTTTGTAATAATATTTATTATATTTAATATTATGTAGTGTTATTAATCTTTTTTTATTTTATTTATATTTTACTTATATTATTTTATTTATTTCATTGCATTGTTTTTTTAATAGGGTTACCCAACCCTTATCCCCCCCCTTCTCTGCTTGTTTCGGCGCACACACCTCCCCCTTTTTCATTTTGTTATCTTTCTCTTCTATTGCGCCACACCCCTCGTTCACTGGTTTTCATCGCACCTTCTGCCGCACCGCATCTCCCTCACCGAATTCACCTTCCCGTCGCGTTTTCGCCCCTCCACGACTGGCCGATAGACTCCCACTACCTTGCTCATTCTTTTTCAACCTCTCGGCTGCCCGTACACATGCTCTTTCCTGCATCTCCTGCGTCGCCTGATGACCCCATGCTCCGTCCGTCTTGTGCCCAGCACCCCGCACCTCCTCCGACGACTGAGCCCCGGTGCCCCGACTCCCCTCACCCTGTTGTCATGTGACTTGGATCCATGTTACCTCTCCCTTCTGACTGGTTTTCCAGTACGGTGAACCTCCAGCATCCTCCATTAAACTCCGACTTTCCCCCCATAACTCGGTTTCGAGTGGGTTCTAATCAGATTAATTGTTCATTTCTTTTGGTAGAGTTTCGGGTAAGTGTTTCCTGTGGTTTGGGGAAAAATTTGTGCTGTTTTTGGTTTGATTTTGATGTATTTGTCATTATCTTGATTTTGATAATGTTCATTTTGGATTTGTTGTGGTGCGATTGATGAGCAATTGGAGTCGCGCACAGAATTTTATGATGTCACTACATGAAAGTAGGTGGTTCCACATTTAAGAATTACTTGACGAATTATTCACATGCCTAATTAATTTATAATGCTCTTTTATTTATTCTTTTGGGTGCAAATTTGTTTTTCATGAAGTTTACTTAGTGTTAGTTTTGTCTGGTATCATGTTCACATGGGGTGGGTGTGTTCATTGGATGGAATCTTATTTTAGTCAATTGTTAGTTTTTTAAGTTATGTGCATTTAGCTTTTCATATGTGCAATGTGAAATGTTTGCATTCTAGAGTTTTTATTAATTTTTTGTTTTCATTTGTGAAAATGCGCAAAGTGAGCAGTTTATGTTCTGGTGTGGCGTTCATATGCATTTGTTCAAAAAGGGAATTTAAGTGTATCATTGGTGTTTAGAGTCGTGTTTTATCTTCTGGTTTTCTTAATAAAATTTCTAGTGTTTTGTTTAATCGGTAAAATGTTCTTTTAACAGTGCAGGTGAGTTATTAATTGATGAAAGTGGTGCAATTTGTGTTCATGATGTGGCATTGGGTGTGTTTGGTCATGAAATAGGGGTGAGTTTTTTGTGTGTGTTTATGTTGTGTTATGTTTCTTTTTAAAGAAATTGTCTACAAAGAATTTAATATGATTTAATAAAATTATTAACGATAAAAATTTAATATGTTTTAAATAAACAATTATTAGAAATGTAGAAATTGTTTTAGTTTAGTTGGACAAATTATTTTGGCGTGCATACTTTTCCAAATGGGATTCTGTGTGTGTGAAAGTGTGACGTTTGGTTCATGTAACACCCTGATTGTTTTATTTTTCTGAGTTTGACATGAAATGTGAAATTGGAACATCTTTAGCACAAAAGGGGAAGCCTGGGTACTAGTTGGGCGGACTAGACTAGCGTGCTAGTGGTACGGCAGTGGCTCCGGCCCAGTTTCACTTAGCTAGATTTACACTAACTAAACATTGGATGATGATCAGAGACCACTAGGTTATGGATGTGTTTCACTTTCTAGTGGCTCATGCACGAGAATGTATTTTGTTGTGACTCATATGTTGTTCACTGAGACGTGAGGTTTTAGTGTCCCATTCCTTTTTCTAGTATCTTTAGGGCCTCTCCCAATTTTGGTGCTCCTGGACTACTATACACTCACCATCGGCAAACGGTGCAGTTTTTTGGTTTTTGTGAAGGTTTGAGCTTTTCTTATGTGCATGGGTGTTTATTTTGGTTTATGCTGTTTTCTTCAAAAGTGTTTTCTTTATAGAAATTGTTCCTTTATGTTGTTTAAGGTTTGGGGTCCTGTCATTAATTTATCCTGCAAATGTATTTTTCTTTTAATGTTTACACATGGAACCTTTTTATTGCGTGACGTCCTACTTGGAATTTGGCTCACACCCTACATACACCTTTGGGTGTATGTAGACTTTGTTTTTTTTGTGTATTCGAGGATGTGACATCATGCTCAGTGATGATGGTTCAAGTTGTAGTTGATCTCTTCATGAAGAGTGGTGTTGATGAGGCCACTCTTTTGTCGGGAGGGTTGAGTTAGTGTTTTTTTAGTTTCTGCTATCGTCCGTTCTTTTTATTTATTGGTTCGGGTTGTAGACTTTAAACCTATTTATAGTTTAAAGGCATGTTTGGTTTTCTATCTACAGTCTCATGTTATTTATCTTATTAGTTGTTTCTTTGTCTTTTACTAACGGTTAAAATTGTTCCTATGGGTTAGTTTTTTTACCGAGGCACTTGTACCAGCCCGTGGGGATCCGGAACGCCCTTCGGGCGATGTCGGATAGCGACCCGGCCTGGTTCGTGACAAATGAAGCTTCATGGAAATAATTTTCCTAAAGTCCATTCAGGTCGTATACGTTTAAAAATAACATCTCGTACTTGGGCTGGAAAAGTCAAAAAGTACCTCGTACTAAAAACTACAAATGATTCCTTTCATATGTTTTACTAAAGACTCACCAATGAGTAAAATTTTATTTAAACAATTGTAGGAGGATGGAAATTATATTAAATATTGAGGAAACATGGATGTGGATGTTAAATATGCCCCACTAAATTCGGAAGTATAAACAATCTCAGATAAAAATGAGATTGTGAGATTTTCCCTTACCTTAGGTCCGCTTTCATTCATATGTGTCCAAACCTCCTTTATAATTATTTAAATAATGTAATTGACATATTCCAGAATCCTACTCATTGTTATGATATCATATATAGTCTTATTCTTAGATTCTTATTAGTAATATTTCATTGCTACTTTTTATTCGGGTGTTTATGGCCTTTTTGTTCTTATGCGTGTTCTGTCGAATAAATTCATATTATTATTTTTCTGTTATAGATAACTCATTTACATAATGGTATTGGTGTAATATATATCATATTTATTCCTTCAATTCATTTATTTATTCATTATGCAATGAAGATCATGTAGAACGAGTCGCATAACATTGTGGGGACGGTATGTCGTACGTACGTACGCACGAGCGATGATATCATTCCCATGATCATGGAATTTTATTGAAGTATATTTATACTATTTCAGAATCAATATCACATTACAATAATCAAATATAGTTATTCTTTACACCATTATACCCATCCAAATAAGGTGGTGGTGGAAAATAGATTACATCATGGCGTGGAGACAGTATTCCGTAGGTACGCACGCGTGGTGATTTCGTTATCCATAGGATGGATAGAAGGTTAAATAGGGTTGTTTCATATTTATAATAACATATCAGTATATTATTAATACTGATTATATTACTTCATAATGAAACAACTAATGAAGAACAAGTAGAAGAAGAAATAAAGTTGAAAGAATCGGCAACTTACATTACCTCTTCTTTGAATTGCCTCTTCTTAACCTTCTCTTAGGGAAACTAAATGTGGTCTTCGAAGAAGTCCAGGACATCTAGGATGTTTCTAGGGATGTTTAGAAGAGAAATTGGGAGGGTTTGGCAGAGCATGAAGGCTCAAAGTGGTGTGAGGAGGAGAGGGAGGAGGTAACCTTTTATAAGGGAGGAGAGGGGCACCTTAGGGAAAACATAAAATATTATGTTATTATAAAGTCATATTCGCTTTTTAATAGCTCTAAATTGATTTATTTAGAAGCTAATTTGGGGGTGGATCGCAATACTCTCATAGAATAGAATTTAGACAAGTTTAGGTTTCTATTTTAACATTATCATTTATATTTATCTTTAAGTTAAATAATTTTACTTTTACCATGTATTCTTGTTTTCTTACACTATAAGGTTAATAAACGTTCTATAACAATCCAAACGAACCGCAAGTTATTAATTAATAATATATATATCCTTATCTAAGTCATTTGGAAGAATACTAAATTTTTAGGAATAAAATAACAATTAATAATATAATATTTAAAAAAACTATTTCATGTCAATTTTGACACTATTTGGTAATTGATTTTTGTGGAAATCATACCAGCATGTTTAGTTCGAACAATGATAAATAAATCAATACTAATATGTCATAGTAACGTAAAAAATTAGTATAATAATTAAAAGGCCTAAAATTACATTTATTTGGGTATTTATAATATCAATTATGTTAATATTTCTTTAATAAGGTAATTGTTGCATCATCATTGTGTCATAAAAAAATTACACTATTTAAAGTCTAAAAATTCTAAATAAAATACCATAATGCAGGAAATATTTTTATCTTTCTAATGTATATTTATAGTCTAATTTATCTTATTTATAACCATATATTAAAAATGTTTTAGTTATTAAACATTGATTTTAACTATTTTAACTATTCTTTAAATAAAATTAAATTAAATGTCCTAATCTAATACAAGTGGACCTAAAGGGTAAAATTTTATCCCTAAGGTTATTTTGGGTCGAATTACACTTATACAGTAGAATTAGGACATGTTTTAGGGTAATAATAATACCATTTTTACCCTTAATTGCATTATTTACTTGTAACCGTGGTAAATAGAAGTAAAAAGGTACTATTCACAAAAAATTATTTTTATCTTATTGAACCAAATTTTACTCATTGATGTTAACCGTGTCTCTCATATTTTCAAAATTCCACTCACAGAAGTGGTAATATTATGTTTTATGTAAATTTTCAAATTCTCCTAGGAGGTGGGTAAAAGAGGGTGAAAAGTTCAATAAATTTTTTACATATATAAAATTATTATAAAATGACACCAATTAATTACATTGAACTTATATACGTATTAATTATCAATTTTTACATAAAACAAAATAAATAATTATTTAGATAAAAAGTTGTTTTTTAAATGGTAACCAGTGTTTTCACTATTCATCAAAAATTGAAAGTTTTCAGAAATTTACCAAAAATTCACCCTAGGCTAATTTTGATATCCCGAATCAAAAAATGAAGTCCATTTTGAAGGATAAAATTTATAAAATTTCAAAAAGTGGGTATTACTATTCATAACGGGTAGTTTATATAATATTTTAATAACATATCGTTGTTTAGTGAAACTCGGTATTGCGTACAACACAGGCTATCGTGGAAGGTCGTGATTGCGTGTAAAGAATGCCAATATAGTATTTTGTGTAATGAAATATTCATTTGACGTTGCATATAACATAAGACATAAAAATATATATACTTCATAAAATATCAGGGTGTTACAGCGATTGCATTGGTTTTGAAATTGGGAAGGCTCACTAGGATAATGGAATCCAAGACGAGGATTTTTCCATTGAGAATGCGGAATAAAAGGATAAGGTTGTTGGAAATTACCAACACCTTGACCATATTGAAACTGGTTTGGGTTTTTAAGAGGTAATTTAGGAGGATGAGAGACGGGATTACCATACCTCGGGCTATGGTTATAGGAAAAAGACAAGGGCTCAGAGAGAGGTTGGTTGAAGTTTCTAACAAACTGACCTGATAGAGGAGGTTTGGTGTTACACTGAGCACATGTTGTATTGAGATCGATTGTTCTAGATGAATCATATTTATCCTATTGATGTTATGGAAATTTGTCAGTTAGATGATATGGAGAGTTGCAGATTCCACAGTTTTTGACAGGTCTAGGAAACATTGATTGCAGATAAGACAAGGATGTGGATTTGGTAGCCACAACTAGTTATCATAGAAGACCTATAAGTTCACTAATCCACTCGGTCATCTTGTTCGGCTCAATAGATTGATTTTCTTGGGTCTGTTTGACTTGAGCATGTGCTCGATTATGGAATTGTTGTGTGTTTGCAGCAATGTTACATATGAGATCTCTTGCATTTGTATGAGTTTTATCCACAAGAGCATCGTCACATGCGGCATCAATGAGAGTTCTCTCCATAGACAATAACCCCTTATAGAAGTATTGGAACAAGATTTGATCAGGGAATTGGTGGTGTGGGAAGTTTTCAACAATATTTTTGAACCTCTTCTAGTATTCATAGAGTGATTCACTTTGGAACTGATGGATACCACTTATTTCTTTTTGGATAAATGTAGTACGAGAATTAGGAAAGCATTTCTCTAAAAGAGTCGCTTCATGAAATTCCATGTGGTTATTGAACCAGGTGAATGGTAGTTGAGCCATGACTTAGCATTGTAATCTAGGGATAAATGGAATGCTTGAAGTTTGATTTGTTCCTCAGAAACCCCATTAGGATTCATAATAGAGCACACCACTTGGAACTCTTTAAGGTGAAGATGTGGATCCTCACCGGGTAGCACATGGAAATGAGGGAGCAGATAAAGCAAACCTGATTCAATTTCAAAATCAAACACTATGTTTGGATATTGAATACTAAGAGGTTGGTAATTCATATCAGGGGAAGCATGTTTTTTTTAGTGTTTGTTCCATTAGATTATCCATATCTAATTCAACTGGTTGGACAAACTCCTGTTCTTGAATGAGTTGATTATCTCTTAAGTTCCTTCTATGTTGGTGAAGAGTTCACTCAATTTCATGATCAAACAAATCTGAGGGATTGTTTGGGTGTCTACAAGGCATTCAGATTTATTTTGGAAGAATGATGAAGATGGGTTTTTCTTTGTTTTTTTCTGTTTATTATTTTTATGAGAAGGATGGTTTTTCTTTCTGTTTTTTTTCAAATTTTTTCAATTTTTTTTTTGTTTTGTTTTATAATAACCATACACTAATCAATAATTAAAGCACCATCCCCAGCAATGACACCATTATAAATTCATGGTTGATTGTGGCCTATTGACCGGTCAATGTTCTGATGCTCTGTTAATGTGTATAGAAGCACTTGGGTCGAATTTTCGGCGATGATATTTTTTAATAATCGGTTGTTTTTAGTTAATTGTACTCTGGTTGGGGGGTTTGTTTTCATCTCTTATGATATAATTTATAAGTGGTTTTTGATTTAACTAATTGAATAATATTGGGGTGATTTCAACATTAGGTAATTAAACTTGTGAAATCCTTGGGCTTTGCTTTATATTGCATTAAATTAACACCCATGTCACATGTTGACATTGATTAGAATTCCTAAGTGTTAAAGATTTAATCCCAGCCTTAACATCACTAGGATTATAATCTCAATCAGTAAATGATTTTGGTAGTGTATCTATGGATCCAATAATCTATGGAATCCAAATGTTAAACAAAACAATTCATCAATCCATGACATGTTATGTTCAACATACACAATGTTATTTTGAATAATATTATTCGAGAAGAATCTCGCAATCACTTAACATTACTAAATTATAACTCACTCCAATGAGAGATTTACTCATCCATTTAAATGAATAATAATCTGGTTATAATTATTCTGATGATAAATTAATAAAAGAAAAAAATGAAGAGATAAGAAAAAGAATGGTGCGTCGAAGACACACACAAACGATAAGAATTAAAAAACCGGATTTCGATTGAATGAGGAAGAAAATGAAGTGAAGGTGATTCAACTATATTTAATATATTTTAAAAACATTAATATTAAACTATATATGGTGTATGAGAATAATATATATTTAAGAAGAAACATGCAATAAAATAGAATTACAAAAACCAAGACTAACAAGATTACAAACAAAGAACAACATAAAAGTGAAAAGATGAAAAGGGAGGAGGAAAGGTATATCAAATGAAAACATGAGTATGGACGGTCCTCCCAAGCCCTTTTCAAGGATTTGATCATTCCAATATGTGCTCCTATCTTCTGAAATGCCAACTCCTTTGAAGGATAGGAGGGGGATGCATATACACCCCAAGGAAGTGGACTGTTTGCATTCCCAATCTGTCCCTATACTTGGATCGACGATTTTGACATACAGAGAGCCGAATCATGAGATATCACCTTCATAAATGTTTTATATAATAATTTTTTCTGACCTATCTCAATATTTGGAGTCATTTAGACCTATGGATCCAATGTTATGTCTGGTTTATTAAAGAATTTTAATCTGTCCATTTCAATCTAATATTTTTAAGTCCAAAATGTGAAAGGGATTCTGAATAGGAAGATGCCTTCAAAGACGAATGATTTCTTCAACTATGTTAGCCGGCTATATCCCCTCATTCACAATGAAATATATCAGATCTATTTGATGATTACATCAAAGGATATGTTATGAATAGTGTATGGATTTTAATTCCCGTCCAGAATGGTGGGTTGGCCTTCAAGGCATTAGTGGAGCCCCTTTTTCTTGTAGTTGGACCTTCAAATTTTTATCCATGATTTCCTTCGATATAATGGAACATATGGTGGAGTTTTATAATATTTGGGCTTCGGGATTTATACCAATAACTCAATCATCATTGATAGTCATGTTTCATCACAAATTATTTGGGTTTTTTTGTGTTGACCATATGACCCTTAAAATGGCAGAATTGGCCCATGATTCCTTCTAATGATATAGTAGAAATAGAATAAGGAATCCTATAGAACAGGAACAAAAAAATTTGAATCTGTTGGGGGAGAGTTATAAATAAAACATTAAACTCACTCAAATGGACTACTTCTAAAAAATGATCAAAAATTATACATAGTATTAAAACAATAATATTTCACACAAATAATGCACATTTCATATAAAATCAGTAAAGGGGATATATAATAAGTAATGAAAATATTAAAAACATCACACCTTACCAAAACCAATCCTTTCTCTCATGAACCTATGCTTCCTTATTCCTTTAAACCAAACCCTCCTAATCATTCAAATGGATTGAGTAAATCGTTTTTCTGAGAAGTCTCTGGAAGATTCACATTATTTCAAGAAGAACAAAGGTAAATCAAGTGATCCTAAACCTAAACCTATAAAACATTACCTTGTAAACCAACTAGTCATTCTATAAATTTAAGTAAATACTAACTGGATCTTTTCACGTAATTATCTTGTGTGAAAAGTATTGACAGAACATGGTTGCTTATAATGGTTCTCCAACAATAAAAATCCTCTATATCTGAATCTAGTTAATGATTTTTATCTGTATGCAGAGTTCATTCATTAGGGGGTAGATGAATTTTTGATGAAGACAAAAATATATGGGAAAAAGATTTCATTTTCTTTTAGGAATGGGAAGAATGTCTGAATGTTCCTCATGAATGTATTTATGAATATCACCAAGGTGGTTCTCCTCTTTTAAGTGATATATTTAGTTATAAAAAGCCTTAACTAAACTAACCAGTGATGGAATTACATGAATTTACATATACACTAATAAGGATAGATAATGTAAATTGTTTTTTATGTTTATTTATAATCATATATTCCCATGGAAAGGTGACTTTTCACCCTTGATATATCATGATGTTTATTAGTTTTATCATATGAAAATACGACACAATATCAAATTTTGTAGATACCTTGTAGTTCAAATTAGTAATATGATTAATCCATATTCAGTTTCAAACTCTCTGTTTAATTATAATATAATTTCTACCTTGATAAAAGTTAAAGGACTGGTGAATTACGGTGATAAAACTACCAATGATTGTGGTGGGTTTTTCATTACCAAGGCTATATGAAAAATAATAAATACTAGTTGGGATCATTGTAAGAAATAGTTGGTAGATGATAACGAGAATATATATGAAGTGTATAATCCTATTCAAAACCCCACAAGACCAAAATATTTGGTTTTCAATGGTTTAGGACCAGATGATATAGTATAGTATTCAGATGAAGAGTAAAATGACATTGAGCTAGATTAAGAGAATGATCCATTGTTGATGGAAGAAGCTAACATGACATTACATGAAGTACTGAAGGGATTACATATAGTTCACCATCTCCTCTAAAATAAATTCCAATAAAAGAATCTATCCTAGGGTATAGTGATGATAAAACAAAAGAATCTGAGGATGTTCAGTATTATATGTGAAGATGAAGTCAATAGTAGGATGTATGAAGAGGAGTATGAAAATGAAACTCAGGAAGAATAAGAAGAAGAGGAGGAAGAATATGAGTCTTGTGATGAAGGGGAATGTGATGATGATTATGAAATTGAAGAATATAATAGTGATAAAGGTGATGGTGGCAGATATCAACCTGTTAGTGGTCATGGGAATTTTGAAATACTTAAAACTCGAAAAAAACTGGTTTAAGAGAAAACCAAATAGTCTTGGAATCCCAAAAGCCTCAAAAGTTAGTTTTAGTTTAGGAAAATATTATAGATATTCAATAGAAAGATGATGTTTGTTTTCAAAAGGAAGCACATATTGATGTGTATAAACTATCTCATTCAGTTAATGTTGATACTCTTACCCCCTTTTGATTTAACAACAATATATGAATAGGAAAATTATCCTGGATATGTCATGATAGAATTGTACTATCTAGATTATGATTATAATGAATCTGATCCTAAGGTATGTCTATAAAAATATGTGGTTCCTACTTTGAATATTGTTGTTAAAGAAGATCCAGTTGTGCATGCTACTCTAGCAGTAGCTCTTACGCCTTTAGCTACACGGTTGCCTACTGACTATGTATTTCAGAATGATTTCAGAGTTATTAAAGAGGAATTATTCATAGCTGTCAGATATGTCCTTAAACGTCATCTTTCCTAATGTTTAGTCTTAGTGAAAGTGATACATATATTAATTTAGAGACAATTATCTCCGAGGTTCAACTAAAAATGGATTCTGAACTTTCAAGAAGTATGAATGGTGATTAAAAGAATGAGAGATAAACTAGAGGCTCTCATTTCTATAGTTAAAGGCTTGTCATCTATATATAGAGAATATTTGAAAAAAGTAGTAAAACGTCATGTAGGTACTTATTTTTCATATTCTTAGGGTGATAACCAACAACCCCTAAAACATTCCTTGGATCTTTTAATAACATTTATACAATTGAAATTAAAATTTTCTTCAACATCAGCTATTTCTCCTTATCAAAATTCTGAAAATGATATGATCTGAAAAGCAATAAGGGAAGAGTTTCAGTAATTGATAGGTGGTGTTGATCAATATAGCTTTATTCAATTCCAATAAAAAAATAATCAGGAAACTGACATGGTATGTAATTACATGAAATAGGTCAAAGCAGATCAGTATCCATTACAAAAAATGTGGATTGTTACTTCTCATTGATTTATATAATGAATCAGCACACTTTTCATTTTAAATATTTGGCTAAGAATTTATATCTACCCCTATCATTATTATTTCATGGAATACGTTAGGCATATCAAGTAGAATAATTGTGACCTAAAAGTTTTCACAAAAAAGGTGGATGATTTTAAAAAGGCAATGGAGAAATGTGGGAATACTATCATTGATTTTATCAACATTTCGAAGCCCTATTGGCATGTTCTGAGTAAAACCATTTTAGCTCCATAGGATATCCCAATTCGACATATCACATCTAATTTTCCATCCAGTTACATCTATTATTTTGTTCATCTTCAGTTCAATGTTTCTTTTATTCAAAAACCCTTTCAATCATCTTCATCCAACTCTTAACCTTTTATTATGTTTCCATTTCATGCACATAGTTATATGTGGCCTGTAATATATCAATAACTTATATCCCATCCATCTTATACACAAAACCATATGTCTACCATGCCTTCTGGAGTTACTATTCAACAATTCTATACCTTATCCCCTTCATTACCTCATGTTTCTCCACCTTCTTCTTCTTATATGGGAAAAGAAGTCATGCATCCTTCCATGGAGAAGAATTTATTTTGGATTATTCACTGATAGGGATGTATTTTGAAAATTTTCTCATCCAATGTATTATCTTTTTTTGCCTAATATATTTTATATTATCACCCATTCTATGTTCTTTTTCTCTTATTATTTTTTCTCTTTTTGAAAATCCTAAAAGGAGGATAATGAGTTTGGAATTTTCCTTGAGAATGAGAATAAGAATGGTATTTAGTTTTATTGGATTTGGTTTATCTTATAATTTAATATCTCATGATCAATATGACATATTATGTAGAACAATTTTTTTACTTTAATTATTATTAATGATCTATTGTGTCTTGTACAATTCCATGATTTTTTTATCATAAAAAGGGGGATATTTTTGGCCTCCTCTAGTGTTAATGCTAAAAAATCATGCTTCATCATGATTAATCATGTTTAATTATATTTAATAATGTTTATATATAATATTTATCTTTTTAATTATTATTTTACATCATAAGATAGGTTATAAAAATATGAGAAACTGTTATGGTGGACTCACTATTGGATACCTAATTTATGGAAAATAAAATTGACTGCTTATGAGCTACCATTAATATGGACTCAATGTTGATATTTCTCATTATTAAATGTATCACCATCATTATAGTTGTTGAATTATATCCAAGTACGAGATACCATTGCATCAAGCTACAAATGTCCTCTCATATTTTTTGCTAAGTATGAGTCAATGTCACATAATGATACCGATAAACTAAATTCAAAATCATAGAAATGTATGAGATTTAGAAAGAATGAGTCATCACTAAGTAAACCTCATGTTGACTATAGTCACCATTAATTAGACCTGCCAACAGAGTTATTGATAGCTATATGACTCACCAGTCCTGAATGGAGTACGGACTTACCGCTGTGTCCAATACACTATTCCCGAGTCACTGATAAGAGTCACCATTCTGACTAACAATAGTATGACACCATTCAGATACACCATCAATTATTCATTTTTCATATCAATTTAAATATCGTTCTAGTGGTCATATTTTTGAAGCATAGTACTACTAATTTTTTTTGACGTTTATGTCTTTTGTAGATAACAATTAAATCTATGTCAGACTAGAGTACGAGGTACCAATATATGATCGAGATCATGATTATTTTTAGGTAAAGAGTAGAAATCTATTAACTGATCAAATGAAAAGTGTCTAGATACTATAAATTGTGATCCTGGGAGAAACATTACAAATTCTTGTTGTAAATACTGACTGAAAATTCATTTTCTTGATTTTTTAAAAATAATTTTTTGTTAAGTGAGAACCAAACAAGACAAAAAAAACAAAGACAACATGTCCAAGGGGATCCACCATCGAAGAAATGATTGTGGTGAAGTGAGAACCAAACTCAAGATCCTCCAAGATCCAAAGAATCATCATCGGATCTTGCGACCTCATAATGACCCAAGAGAAGATGTTAATCCTGCCTGTTCTGATCCTGAAGAAAATCAGAAATGAACTGATGAGAGGATATCATCAAGAAAATCAATACCTCATCAAAAATAGAAGAAAGAAGCCCTCATGATGCTCTGTTTTTCTCTCTATTTTCAAATCATGATACTTTCAAAGAGTTTCCTGCTACATTTCCTATCGCACAGATCTTTCTAACTCTACTCACTTTAATTTTATCTTCTTGTGTACTTTTTTATATTATGGGCATTGTGTGTCACTATGTTTTATGAACACACACTAACTCATGTGAAAAACTATAAGAAACCTAAATATATTCAGAATACATTTTTTACACCTTACGCTACCATAGATAATTTTATAACAGCTCTCTATGCATCATGTTTATTTTTTCACTTCCACAAAAACTATGGAAGAGGCCTATTTGACTTGGACATTTTTTTATTCTATTTTTTACCCTTATCCAGGGTGTGGAATAAATTTTATTTATATATACATCTCAGTGTAATGTGACCACTAATTAGAGAATATTAAGTCACAACATGAATCTAAAACTATTATTGTTAATTAAATTGTACATTTCAATGTTTTATTGTCAATGTATTATCTATTTATAAAAAAAGGGTTCACTTTGATAGTTAATCTTAGATAGTTTTTATATTAGACATTGAATTAGTCACATAATTTCAAAATTTAAAATAGTATTTATTATTATTTCAATTGAAAATTAATCACTCACTAGTAAATCATTTAAATGATCAAAAAAATTATAAATATGTGACTTTGGTTATCTATGACGATTCTGTTTTAAATTTGGTAACATTAAAATAAATATTATATATATAAATTTTTATAGGAACTCAATTCACCCCCTCTTGAGTATCATATTCTAACTAACATCTGATAGGAACCATATGATCCTAAAATAATGTATCATCCATAATGAAGGTATTATCAGTATCAAGGGTATCAGATGTATAATGAAATACCTATGAAGTTGGGATATATAGATGAAATCATGAAATGAAATGGATATATATGGAATAGAATGGGATTAATCCATTGATTTGACTATATTTTCAATTTTTAATTGCCCCAAAAATATAGATTCCATGTTTCCATTATTCCAAGTAAGATGGTTACCCAATCAAGGAGACACAAACCAAAATACTCTATCCCATATCTCAAACTCAAAAGGTCAATGATACCTATCCACATATGATTTTTTACTCCTTCTAATAGTATCGATCCTATTTTAGATAAAGTTTAAACTATCTATCATCTCCTAGATGAGACATGGCATGTCCATCAATGCCTCACCATCCTCCAGCCATCACAATAGTGACAAACCCTACCTCCAATACAAATCCTCATAGGGAACCTTTTGAATCACTACATGGAATAATTTTTATAAGAAAGTTATATTTGTAATACATCATTCTCCCTATAAATGATAAAATATAAGGCACACACCTTCTGTATGTCCTATTATACCTGAAAAATCCACATGGACTGTCTCCTGGTATATGGGTTGTATAATATACCCAAAAACTCCTATGTTCCCAATGGTTTCAACAACCCTTACTATAACCATGATGTAAACTGAATATCACTTTCTAAAATGATACTTATATTTATTCTATTTAGTTATATATATATATATATTTCCTAGCTCACCCACTATATTGGTCTCTCAGGTCGATAGAAAATCGGAAAACTTAATTTGCTGATCAAGGATATCCCATGCCACAAATTTCCCATGGGAATCTATAGTAAACCGATAATAAATTCCATGGTCACATCATCCCATTTCAACTCTAGAATGGGAAAATACTATATTATAACATATGTACATTGATTCTCATCCTTTACTCAATGATAGATATATCACCATGTATAAAACCATGTTATCAACTTATTTATTCCTAGAAACTAGTATTAATGAGGGATACCAATGTGAAACTTCATCGATCCCTAGATTTATTCCCTCATGGAAGTATGAGACACCCATATCAAATCCTTTATCATGTCAGTAGGTACCAATACATTCCCATGAACATAGATAATCTCATACTCATATATCATCTATGGTGATGTATCTCCCCATCATCAAATATAACCCCAATGTAAATACAACCTAGATCTAAAAGAAAAATTTCCTTGATATAAAATGAAATAAAACAAAACATTGGAACACAATTCCCAAACCTCCTAATAATTTTCCTCAAAAACATCCACATATGTATTTTAAAAATGTTCCATTAGCATCTAATCATTCTTTGAATCTTGTAAAACCATAGGATGAATATTATATCACAAAGAATTGTAAAATATATTTCCCTTATCTAGTGTATAGGCCATCTCATTGTTGAAAGACTGTAGGTACTCGACCCACCTTCATGGATGAAGTTTGATATCCCACCAAGTAAAAATGAATCACAAACTCTTACAACCTATTTATACCATGAACCTATCTAAAAATATATAGTACTTCCAAGACATCAAGGATTCTACTAAATCTTCTAACATGAGATATTTTAAAGGGTAATTAAATTCATGAGGCCTTAACTACTGAGACCCGTACACCACAACATGATCCCCCTACATCATAATCACAACGACCCAAATATATGAAGTGTCATATTATACAACAAGTCCCCATACCAACTAAGGAAAAAAGTATTAGAGATTATTTTAACATTACATTCAACTTCTGGAAGGTATTAATTCCATATTTTTACCAAAAAAGGATACCCTATTTTGTTCCGCATATAAAAGGCACTACCATATGGGAAATGACATGTATAAAATGATAATAATATCCTAACAAGAATACAATGCTCCAAAAATAAAAAACAATCTTGGACTACTCCTAAGAATCCAAATCTATCACTTCCTCATGGTTGATAGACATGCACAATTTTGAGATTATATACCCATATAAGAATACCAATTCAATACAAAAAAATCCTTTGAGAGACTTACACAATGTTAGTGCTCCCACGGTTTTCCCAATATAATATTCAGTTGACCCACATGATTTTCCCTCATTCAATAATACTCATGGATATCAACAAAAAAATCAGCAACCAAATAATCGAGGTATAAATGGAAAACATTGTTAATTAAGTACATAAACACTACTCGTTCATTCATTAAGCTAAAAAGCATCACAAAGTACTCAGAGATGTATTTCCAACATCAAATATCTATATATGAAATATAAAAGGGTCTAATCTACAATTGGTGGTATATTATTCACAAATTAATCATTGAAAATATTTTAAAACCCCGACTCTAGTAGAAAAACCATCGATATGTGCTAGTAGAAATTGGTTCTAATTATTCACATAATTTAACTATCGATAGTCAATATACTTCTATGAGTTTTTACCAACCTTCTTAGAAAAGTGTAATGATTGTTCCCATGAGAATATATTATGAAATATTAAAAAACATTCTTCTAGGTCCTCCGTATAGTTATTTAACTCAACGTTCTATATTAGAAACATCCAAATTGGTCGAATATAAATAGGATCAGTTCCCATCATAATCATGACGGTGAAATCCACCACCTATTATGTTTTATATCCTAAAAAATCATCAGGGACAATGTCTTTAGGATTTTCCACCAAACGCAGGAAAACTAACATATTCTCTACTTTATCATCTCAAATAATGTTGTTTATCTATGATTAACCCACCCCAAATTCTACTAAATAGGATATGATCAAATAGCCTGAAATACTCATTATCCCTTGTGAATATAATTGAATCCTTTTTGTGAAAAATGGACATTTATTGATGATATAAGTCTATTTGAATTCGAAAGATAACATAAAAATGTTTTCCTAGAAGTTGGTCAAACCCAGCTATATTCGGGACAAAAATTTCTCTTAGCACCTAGTAACCTCCAATCTCAAGAGCACAATCCTCACAATATCATAATCCCTCATATCATACTCTAAATGGGGTATTGATATACACCATACTATATATGTACTCAAATTCCAAACCCAAAACATCCATGAATAGATTAGATATTAATGTGTGTCAGTTACCTATATGAAAATAGAAGTACCCAAATTCAAATACAATATAATCATATGTCTCGTGATAGAATGCTCAATATCCTAGTATGTAGGACTGTTCAATAATTTTTGTAATAGCATTGGAACATGGACATATGTCCCAACAAAAAACCCAGATGTTGTACTACCCTCTTGGATTGACAAGCTCTAACATTTTACACTCCATCCATTACCTTAGATGATGTGACTAAACGTACTTGAACTACCCACTTTTCATGGAGAAGAAGATCCAGTGTATAATAACAGAACTTTCCAAAATGCTCCAGCATCAGGTGTATTTAATGTCATAATGATAGATCTCTTGAAATGTTCTATATTCTTCTATGATTAGTACTCAACAGGAATCTGGTCACATTGATAATGGTAGTGACATTCTCTTTCCCACTGGTGACTTATGATAATACCACCTCCATGACTGTTTTGTTCCCTACTGCACTATTAAGACCCAAAAAATTTATTCTTCCCACCACCATATAATACAATATCATCTAGTGTTTCCCACCATTGTCCACATGCCTCTCTCAGATTCTTCTAAAAACCAAGGACTAATTTACCATCCCAAAGACTATTTTGAAATAGAATACATTCACTTGATTCTTCATTTATAATCTAATCCCATCCATAAAGTGTGTTTCCTTGATTAACTCATCATTATCCATATAAGAGATAACCTATAGTATCTTAGTAAATCAAGAAGTATAATCTATAGTAGAAAAGGTCCCATTCTCCATAGGTTGTAAACCCACTATCCTGATTAAACCAAAGGTTCTACAGGAAGAAGTGGACAAAAATATTCTCTGTAAATACCAACATGACATGACAACGTATTGAATAGATAAAATAAAAATAACCCATAATCTCATATCTTGGTATCAATCAATATATTTTTCAATATTATCTTTTTTCTCATTGGTTAGGTTTTTTATAGATGCTTAATCATGTCATGCATAGCCTATAGCAAAGTCTCGACTAACTAGGGGCCACACTCCATAGAAAAATTAAGGGGGTTTTGTAGCTGAAACTCTTGGGTCAACTCACATTTCATCTATGAAGCTCAAGGTAAATATCTATATATATACTACATTAGGAGAGGGATACTCTTCCTATGATGACCATCCATACCCTGACCATGTGTTACAGGTGTCTAGTGCCACTTCATTTTAGGGACATGCTCTCAAGTTCCCTCATAGCTCTTAGTAAGTGGTCGATGATGAGGTATTTATCTAAAATTAAAAAAGTAAAACTCAAAAAATATACCAACACAGTCCTTAGTATCAATGATATGGATATTCTTTGTAAGAATAATATCAATAATAATAACTTGGGTTCCCTACCTAGACCCATCTACCCACATTAAGGTCAATTCAAATGCATCCAAAAGCCTTATATGACCAGTAATGGTTAAATAATATTAAATTCATAACATATGAGAGAAAAGTGTTATAGATTTCTTAATAGAATTTATTTAACCCAAAAAAACTTATTTTCCATTATAAAAATAGGTTATATAAGAAAACACTCTTTATTTTTGGATTGTAAGCCCATTTAATGGCCACCAATTTAAATTCCAATCAAGATGTCACAATTCTAAACTATTAGGAATATAAGGATTTGTTATATTGAATTCCTCAATTAAGGTATGATAAAAACACTATTTATGTAAATGAAGTAATTTTAATTAAAAAACAATATCATAATAAGGAAATAAAATAAAACATTCATGAAAAGAAATATGGAAATAATTGAAATGGAATTTCAATACCAAAATGCCTAATATGATATATGATGTATTCCCATTTTCTATACTAACCTAAGAGTGAAAATTCAATAAAACAAAACGTCATAGAAATAATACCTCAAGCATGGTGAAAATAGCTAAAATATAAAATGAAATTAAAAGAAAAGTAATTCCCTCCTAATGAATCACGGGTATCCAGAATATGTGGGTTAGCTACTCCCAAGAACAAGCCCATTAGAAACTCCCAAAACATCATACCTTGTTTCTACCATACAAAAATAATAAAATAATCCTATAATAAATTTTTTTACCCCTTGGACCAAAAAACTAAAATAGTTCCCTAAACAAGTGTTATAAAAGACCATAGTTAAATCTCATCATATGTTAATGTCTATTGACAAGAAGCTTAAGGCTAATGTGGTATAGGGTGGAAAAAATACCAATATAAAAGAGTATAAGTTCCAAAGTAAATAATGAAATAATATAAAAATTACCTCCTGAAAAAATAAATAGGTGTTATAAAAACATAAACAACCCATGGAATAAAATAATGATGTCACATTTATATTTATTAGGAATATATGTTAGTAAATTCAAGTTCAACATGACTAGAATGGACCAAAACGGTAAATACAAAAAGATAATATACCATGAAATATTGAGATCTTACATGGTTCCCAACAACAAATTCCAATCCTAGATATAAATTTAAGCACCAGTAACAGGTTTTACGAACTTAGCCTAAACGGCATGCTTGATTTCTTCTTGGGTACCAAACGGTGGCCCGAACAAGTTGCGAGTAAAACTTATTAGGCCACTATGAAACAATTTCCAATAAAACACTAGTCAATCTTTTAATGAAAATTACTGTGAAATATATAAGTGATGTGATATTGATAATAATAATAATAATTATTATTATTATTATAATTATAATAATAAACTAATTATATAAAAGGAACCAATTTGAATCGTGTGTCTGAAGTGGAAAACTTAGGCTGACGTTGTCTGCATCATCTTAAGTTAGTCTGTAAACATAGAGGATATTTCATAGCTGAATCTGGTTCCACAGTGCATCATCAATTCTACCATGATCTTATAACCATAAGTAATCCACATCACTCATCCTATAATTACATCCTAATAACCCTTTATAAAATCCACTAGTTGGGTCTAAACTCAACTTACCACCCTTGATATTCAGATGCATGGCTCAATTGGAATCCAAGGCTAACACCATATGAATCCTATATAAATATAAATTGAGATAAATCCATAGATATAATCATGTGAAATTCAATAAGGATATCCCTCTACAATCCTCTACAATAATATGTGGCATTCGATAAGTATTGGCATTACCTACATCCAAATGGAATCCACCACATGGAATTACAATAATGAATCTATGTAGAATCCACATGCTTATTTAAGGAATCCCACATCATTTGACACAATTTTTTCCCAAGGTGTATTTAGAACCAACATTTTACTAGTTCCCCTATTGGGATCCTTGGATCATCCATGAAATTAAATGATAATACCAATCACAAGGAGCCGATGGTGGTTCACTGAGCAATTTCATGCTAATTAACATTTCAAGAATTAAAAACATGTAATTATTCCAAAATTCACCAAGTAAAAATAACACAATATTAAATATGTTCATTTATTAGGTATAAAACGCATTTAATAATAAAAATTACATGTCCAAAGAATTTATGGTGGAAGAAGAGGATATTCTAGTCATCCCAATTTTCATAATAAAACACTATTTCATTAAGGGAATCCATAAAATTCATCTTCTAGTTCCCCTCTAAACCTATCACAAGTCATAATTCACATATTTAATAATATCAAAATGTTTTCACACAACCCAAATCTTTTTTCATTGCCAAATGGAGGTTTCATGACATTATAATGTCATGTAGATGAGTTAGATTAATTTTACATCATTTTTTAGAAAGTTTGATGCAACCACACATGCCAATAATTAAATAAAAAATGACACATAGAGGGAAAACCATAAAAATACCTACATTGGTTTACATAGGTTCTAACCATTGGATATTGCACTATAATTAAAGCTAAAAAGGATGATATTGAGAAACCAAAAAATCAACCAAATTAGGGTATTTATGTTAAAAATGGTAGAAGATATTTATTTAGAAGATAAAAAAATTGGATTAGAAGCTTAATGTGTATTAGATTTACCAGTACCGTTCAAATTAAATAGATAGAAGTGAAAATAGTGGTGGGTTGAATGATATCTACTCAAGACCTCCAAGGAGAATATAAGGACTCTAATGTTATTGCTACTGCCTAAAATGAGGGTTAAATGGGTCATAAAGATATAATGGGGTGAAGGGGTAAAAGACGCTTTTCCCATTTTAAAAAATGATTTCTTTGACCCATTGGATTGATGGTGGGTCGCACCAGATAGTTGATTAGGGTCCATTCATTTTAAAATATATATATAAATCCCACTATCTAGATATTGGAATTCTATCAGATCATTTGTGGAAATAAAATCCATACTCTACATGACCTGAGCCTCCTTCTACTTTACACAAACCACCTTGGTGAATCCATAAAATAAAAAAAATTAGGGGTGTTTGGTTGAAATTAAAGGGAAGATTCTTTAAAATAATCATAGATTGTTACATATATGATATATATTATACAAACTAATGGTTTCATACTTGAATAAATTATGAATGTGTATAATCATAAGTAGTAAAAGAGAATAATTTCAGCCACTTTGTAGAGATAGATTCACTAGAAAAGTCTCAATGTTCAATTATTATTATTTAATGAGCAGTTTTTATATCATGATAATATTGGTACTATTGGATGTAGAAACTTTATATACACTTGACCTAGATCTTAGTAATTTCATTAGGAAAGGTAGAAACTCCCAATAGAAATGACTACTCAGGAGAGGAAGTAGTTCTAATATTAAAAGGTGAAATTGATGATAGGATCATTTCTATGTTCAATTAAAATTTTAATAGTGTTATATTCTCAAATACGGAGACCCATGTTAAGGTGAAATCATTTAGTGAAGGATGCAATTCTCCTAAATAGGATCTAGCATTGTCTAGAACATAGAAGGTGTAGGATGAGACATGAAAGGGATGTTCCATTTCAATAGGATGGTTGTGAATCTATTTACATAACTAGTTATATTAAATAGTAGGTAAAATTGCCAACAAAATAAAATCAGGACTTTAGAAAACAATATGTTATAAAAAGAATAAAAACTATAAAAAACTTCATATGTGAGATAAATGAGCACCTCCTCGGATTTGGTGACTTCCAAAGAATTATTGTACGACATATTCAGAAACAATTCACTTGTAGTGGACTCTGGTGGAGTATTTTACATATTAATGGGGGAATTATAATTTATATGGACATTATTGTGATATTATAGAGATAACAATGATTATAAGTACTAATATCCAGCTCGATTAAAGGAAAAAATGGGAAAACATTCATTGGGGGACTTCTCTTTTGCTATAGGTATGATGTTTATGCCTTGAAATAACTATTCATATTTTCATAATCTAATCGAACATAATTTACATCCAAGGATGTGGCTAATAAGTATTTTAATAAAGACTTTCCAGATTCTATTCTTGAGGATATTTTGGAACTTCTTACTGGAAATGAGTATCTATGAGAACACTGAAATCCTAATTTTCACAAAAAAATCAACAATGTAACTGGAATTGAAGAATATTCCACGACATACATTCACTTCTCCTTTTAATTCAGTATTAAAATGAAACATATTTTTGGTAGATTCCAAAATTATTTATAGAATATTATAATACTATGTGGTATAACACTTTTGAGATATCACCAATGGAGGAACTAAAAATGAAGGGTGAAATCATCCTCTAAAGTATAAATGATGAAATTATTAAATGGAATAAAATGCAACTGTATGTGGCGGTATTGTGACTAAAACATAGAACAGTCTCCATTTATGACTACAATTGGTTTATAAAAATCATATCCATCATGATAGAGGTTAATTTAGGGACTTTTCATATCCTAGACATAAATTAACTGTTTTTTAAATTCCAAAACATCCCCCATGGATCATGATTCATACATGTTTCTTTTTTTATTTTTTCCCATAGTCTTTCCATGTGATGGATCCCACTCAACCCAAAAAGGATCATTTTATAATTCAAATTAATATATTTAGATTGTATGAGTATTCTATATGGAATTGATATAATCTATATCACTTTTTACTTGATTTCATGGAAAGGGATTACATAATTTAGCGTACATGTATATGGTATAGCTTGTGGACACATGTGTGAAGATACATGAGTTTCATAGTGATCCCATTAGATCCCATTATATATTATGTGTAATTGATTAGTTTATATATCCCACAATTTTCTTAATCTTATAGATTTCGTAATTTATAATTTTTTTAATGTAATAAAATAACATGGGTACACAATTTATTATTCTTTGAATGAGGATAATATTTACCAAACATTAAGAGAATTACTTATATTATTTTGGTGGATATCCAAAAAAAATTGGATGTATTTTTAAAATTTATAACGTATGATGTATCTATTGATAAAATTTAAAGATAGATATTCAGAAAATAGTTTTTCAGGATATCTAAAAGAATTTTTTTGATATAGTTTCTCATGTTTTTACAAATGATCTGAAAAAAATTTGAACGTTTATTAAGTCTTTGGGTATTTAGTGTGAGAGAGTGTTTAATTGAAATTTTTACTAAAAGTCCTAACCACAACATGGTTTTCAATACCATATCATGGCTTTCCATTATGTGCACCATGTAATAATTAATTACATTATAATAGAGGATCATGAATGGTAGTATCATATAACTGGATAGCATGTATGATTCATTATAATCAACTCTAATTACAATCTTTCTCAATTAATCATCATATGATAATGAATTTTATATGATTGAAAATCATTAATGATCATTTGGTTATTAATTGATAATTATGGGGAATAAACCAAATGTATCAAGTATTTTAAATCTATAGAGTGTTTTTTGGAATAATTAATCTATATATAGGTTAATTAAAGGAATAATATATAAATTGGTTCTATGATATTTTATTTAATATAGGGTGAGACTCCTGTTAGAAATTAACTAGGTCAAAATTCTCAACTCTTGATTCAATATGTCCAATAACCAATTATAATATAAAATCATCTATAAATGTATATACTCCCCAATAATTGGAGGATTTTGATGATATTTGTATATCTCTAGTAATTTTTCCATTAGCTACATATTTTTAATCTTTTTCATGCTCATGTGAAACATAGATATTTTCTATAATGATTTTGTGAGCTATAATATTTTTTGAGCAGTTTCTTATTTGATACAATATATATGGAAGATAATATACATTCATGTTTTGGGTTATTATTATTAGACCATGTCTCTATAAGTGTAAATCCCTATAAAACGTAACTCTTTATCTAGGATGTTATTCATGTTTAACACTACTTATATAATTATATCACTAGCATTATGAGAACATTTTATTAAGATTGGATTTCTGAGAAGATATTTAATATCCAAATTTTTTATACTTTTTTAGTAAGTTTACTTATTTTGAACATAATAAATGATGTTTTATTTTATTAAAAATAATATTCTCCTTAAACAAGAATCACTTAAAATCATAAAAATATGTAGGATTCTGCTACTATCAAGATCGGTTTGATGCATAATTCTTTCATTGTCTTAAATGTTCTATGTGTAATTTGTGTTCTAGGAACGAGTATAAAGGACATTGTGATGAAGTTAATTTCGTATATCATACTTATTACATAATGGATAAAAGAAATGATGGTGTGTCATAAGGTACATCCAATTTATTGTTATGTAGTGACTTTTTCCATACATATTATAGATTTGTGAAGGGTTGATTTTGTCATTATTTAAGAAGAAACTATGTATTTGAGTTCGTAATTCATGAAATTAATCATGTTATAAAATATTTAATTATATGTGTTTAATTATATATGGGTTGAATATAACCCAACCATTTTATATATACTCAAAGTAATATGTTAGGTTATATTTCATAGAGGCTTCTTCTGAGATAGTTAGGACATATTCTCTATATTGTTGGAATATACCTATAAGTGGACCATATATATAGAGCGGCCAACATGGTAGAAATTAATTTATAAACAGACATATCAAGGAAACGAGTTCTATGTGGCCATTTTACATTCTATTTTTTCTTCATCTATTATATATTCAAATTCCGGAGTTGAGTTGTATACCTAACTATTAAAACAATCTCTATAAAACTATCGTTTTCATTTTATTAATAAATTCTTGGGACGACTCAAATTCTAAACCACTTATTATTATTATTATTATTATTATTGGTGTGTTTCTTGTTATGAATTTATATCCCAGTAGTACCGGATGGTGCATCAACAGACATAAACATGGGTTTGAATTTGGGAGGCGATGAATGATCGAGTTACTATATAGGTAATGTAGTAGTCATTTTGATATACAATAGAGGGAATTATTTTGGTTTTTATTGTTGGAAATTATTTTGAAATTTTAGTATACTCAATTGAATATTGGTTAACTATTAATGAAATTTCCCCATGGTACCTACTTGTAAGGCCTTTCAAAACCATTTTTTAGGGCTTCAAATACTATTATAATAAAATGGTGTAATTAGATGTGGTTTATCCCTTTAAGGATTTTGGTTCCCCATTCCAAAAGGCCCTTATAAAGTCATATTTTTACAAATTCTTGTACACACAAAATAAATATATATATTATTTTAATTCAAATTACCCTTTTATATTCTGGTTTTGGAAATCCATATACCCATCATTGAATTCGATCATACTTTTTTATTTTAAATTCTACAATGAACTCTTTTTAACTTCTGATTATGTGCTCTACAGAATCAAGTTGAACCATCTATCTTATACATTTTATGAATATGGATCTAAATATATGATGTATAAGATAATACAAATTCTATTATGGTTAAAAATTTACTATATGTATTCATAATATTCTCATTAGAATGTTGTTACAATTTAATTTTTAAATTGGGATTATGACATTAGGGAATAGAAAAATATAACTTATAATGAACTAAAAAACATATATTTTGTGTTTTTTTATAATCTTATTACTTTTTTTTCTTATGATTATAATGTTTTTTAAAAAGTTTTTCTTACAGAATCTGTTATATGGATTTCATTTCTGAATATCTAATTTTTACTTTACAATCATTCTAGTTTTTATTATGTGTCATTGAAGAGGTTACTAGGCTATGAAAGTGTTTATATTGAAATTTTTTATGAATGAATTTTTTTAAAATATAGTTTTTTTATTCTGAATATGGATTTTTAAAAATGTTTTTCATTTTAATTAGTGATGATTGTCATATTGATTTAATTGGGGATCAGGATAGAGATACTTATTGCTGACATGTCATTTAAATAATCACAAGTATGTACTATTATATATTTATTGGTTGTAGATGATGTTTGGGGTGGAACATGAATCCATTAGGTTTATATTCTTACCTTCCAACTACATTGGGATTATAGAAAATAAATGATTTGAATTTTTTGGTAAAGTATATACATTATATAGTTATTGATATTTTTATCTAAAACATCTTGTTTTTTTAACGAAAATTTATTATTATTTTAATTACATAGTTTATTTTTTTAAATCTTAAGAGGTTAATTTTCCATGGTGGATATATTATTAAATTTATTTATCCTATTTTTTTGAAAATAATTACTTCTGGTCGATTTATGACGTTGAGTATAACTTTATAAGTTCAGTTTCTAGAATCAATTCACCCATACCCCTCTACTTATTATAGTTTCCATATGGATGACTTTATGGGAAAACTCATGTTATCAGAGAATACCAATTTTTATATTTTGAAACATTCTCTTCCAGATGGTTTTTTTGTGATATTTACTATTATCAATAACTTATAGATGGGAAATATAATTTATGTGTTGTACTAGTACTGATAATTGAAACAAATACTAATTTGAATCTATATCATCCTCTAATTTTTATTCTGATTATTATGATTATTTGGGAGAATTATAAAATATGTGTTTTATTATTACTAAATTTTGGTATTTTAATATGATGAAAATAAATTATAGAATTTAAGAGAATCAAATATCTTAATTTAATGAAGAATAAAACCTTCAATATTTAGAAAATTTAGAACTACTGAAAACCTTGTAAATCTCATTGAAAATGAGTATTTATAGTCAAATTTATTCATATGAAATTATGATAAAAATTTAGAAGAAATTGTATATTACATATTTTGGAATACCGAAGGTTTTATAAACTACAATAGATGGAATATTTGTAGACTATATATATTTTTATTTTATTCATGGAGATTTTTTGGCTCAAATTCATAATAAATTTATTAAAATATATATTACCATTCAGTTTATTGGGGAGATAGATAAAAATTATGATCATGTTAGGATCAGTTTGTAATAACCACACTAATTGGGGACGAATACGTGGAATATTATTTTTTTTCTAGATTAAAACTTTTATCACATTTTATGACTTTTTCATTTATTTAGTGACTCGATCTCTTTTCTTATTCAAATATAGTTTACAATAATGAAAACATACTCCTACAATGACTCATATAAATTATTATCAAAATCCTATTTATTTCACAATAAAAGGGGTTTCCTTGAATAGATAAATTAGTGGACTATTTTAGATATTCTGGATTGAATAATGAATAGGTTATAATAGGGAAATCACTTTACCTCGTTCAATCTTAATTATACTAATGTTATTTTGAATTGTAATCTCACAGTTCCTTGATAAAAAATTTCAAAAACAATTATTGTGTTAGTTATACTCTACACTTCTTTCTGTATAAGATATTTTTGCAACTAAACAACACTACACATTTAATATTATTTTTTTCGGAACAAAGGTTGGTATTTTCTATAAATGGATCACAATTTTTTAGTTTCAATACTCACATGGAATATCAAGGAGTTTGGAAGGAATTGGATATTTTAGTTCAAGAAGACAACATTATTAATGGTGGTGTTATTTCGTAATGTTTTCCAAAATTTTCATCCCAAAATTTGAAAAAGGAGAAAAAAGGTTTTTGAAAAAGAAGTTTCATGAAAGCTTGAAGTTGTTTTGGAATGTTGTAAGAAATGAATGTCTCGGTATCATCACATCAAAATATGGAAAAGTAAAAAAAAACATGTGAGATATTTAAAATGTGCATGAAAGAGGATTATGCACCCAATGCGATATCAAATATGTTTTTCCAGGCACAACATGAATATTTTAACTTCAGTCGTCACGTCCAATAAATTAGAAGATACCCCCACCGAAGACAGAGAACATTTTCCAACAAATATCTAGTTTCTCTACCATGTGAAAAATCTACAAGTGAAAGACTTATGTGGAATAGATCTTACATGAAAACTATTCCATTAGTCTTAAAAGACCAAGTGAAATTTATTTTGTAGTTTTGTGAAAGATAAGGTTTTTGTGCAAAAATAAGTGTTGCACAAAAGTTATCTTGTAAAACAATCCCCAAACATGTATTCTAGAAGAGGTTTTCCTCACAAGTGGAATGTTGATCTTCTAACAGGATTTGATTATTCGGTTTGTATGATCAGTGATTTCAAGTACATTAATATAAACATCGATTCTACTAGGTCCCCATTCAATATAACGAACCAATGTTTTATCAAAGAAATTTCCTTATTATAATTATTCTTTATTGTATAATCATATTAGTAATAACAATTACATTTAATGATATTAAATATTATGTGACCATTAAAAATAATTTATCCACTTTTATGTATTGAATTTTTAAAATCTAACATACACAGTTGAGTTCAAGATGATTTTTGGAGTCTAATAGAACAAACATAATTTTTGGTGAATAATAACATACCCTAATGAATAGTAACCTACACTTATGAATATTAATATAACCCTTATGAATAGTTAATAATCCAAAATTATAGTAACATTTCAAATAATTGATTAAATAAAATTTTGGAATCTTATAAATGTTAATTTGACCATAGTAAAAGTATTTATATTTTTGTAAGTAATAAATAAATAATTATAATTAATTATTAATTTTTAAAACAAATTTTATTTCCTTAAAATGAGTTCATAAATAAAAAACTATATGTCTTCTAATTTTAAGATAATTTTATAAGACCTTATTTAGTTTATGAATGAATTATAAAATCAGTTTTAATTTTAAAACTGTATTTTTTAAAGTAAGTTATGTTTTCAAATAAAAATTAAATTAATCATTTTTAGTAAAAAAAATTCAAAAAATAGACATCATTTTTTTATTCTACATGTCGAAAAATCATTATTGTGATTTTGTGGGGTTTTTATGAAATACTTGAAATTTTTATTAGTAGTGAAACACCATAATTTACAAAATAAGTTAAATACACTAATTATAAAGTCATGTATGATTTTATTTTGATGTAAACCCAATTGGTTCGTATTAACATGATAAAACTAATTTAACTAGTCAAGGAAGACTCAATATTACATTTCTTGTGGAGAAATAATAAATTAATGAATATTATATTGAAAAAACCCATCTCCCTCTCTAATAAATACCACCCTTCACAACCTCATTTCCTAACACCTATAAAGCTTCAATACTTATCTAAACTCTACCAAATTATCTTCCCTAGCCCCTCCCCCATGACCAGGATCTTTTTTTCTCATCAAAAGACCAAGCATAGGCTCTTTAATGAGGATCTCAAGAGGAGGATTTCGGAGGTAATTCCCCTCTCTCTATTCTTTCATTTTCCTTTCAAATTTCATTTCTTTTATTCCCTTATTCTTAGCTTCTCTTATCCAAATTTCATGATAAATCCATTATTTTTTATGTAATGGTATGATATCATGTTAATGGAAGACTACTCATTATATTCATCCCTCCCTCTCTTTTTTAATAAAATTAAATCATTGCCCATGATGTGTTGATTTACCTAAATCATGGGCGATACACTTCCTTTTTCCTTTAAATCCTTCAAGGATACCAAAAAAACCATAAAATGGTTGAAAAAATATTTTCAATTGTATGTCTTATCCCATTTTATATTCTATGAAAAACTTATTTACATGACACTAAGTGATAAAATAAAATAAGTTCATTAAGATAAAAAACCACCAAAATTATCCAAAAATGATCATCATTAAATTTACCTAGAGGTTCATCATCATGGTCCTTAACCAATTTCAATATAAGATCATTGATATCTCTGTAATTTCACTAATAATATATATTAAAAATTATTTATGTCCAACCACATTTCAAATGAACATTCCTTCATGAATACAAGTGAATCGTTCATAAAAGCTACAAAAATTAACACTCCCAAACAATGAATTTATGCCCTATAACACATCCAGAGTCCCATGAAAGAACTGAATGAAACCATTGTAAACCATGTTAATGTATAAAAGGTTATTTAATTTATTATGAATGAATATAATGTCATTATCCAGGACATTAAAGTGAAGAAGGAATTCAGTTACAAAGTAAGGGGAAATTCTCGAACCCAAATTTCTTCCTTTGGGTTATCCCTCTTTCACTCCATTTTCGGTATGATCACTCATTAAAAATAATTTTCTTATCATTATATTACCTTTTATTGGATATAAATGTTTTACAGTATAGTTTATTTGAAAAAACAAATTCCAAAAGAACTCTTCTTTCATAAACACACCTTTTATTTCCCGTTGAAGGTTGTTGGTTATTGTAACAAATATGTTATGCCCAATTTATTTTGGAAACCCAATGTTTATTAATGTGTTCTTATGAGATGAAACCCATTTATTTATATGGGTTATTTATGTTCATTTTTTATATATGTTATATGTGGAATCCAAGATAATGATAATGTTATGATGTGACAGGTGTGCTCGGAATTAAATAGCGCAATATGAATGTTTGAATGTAACATGTTTGCCCAGAATTATACAGTTCTCCAATGTATTAGGTAATGTGATGAATATAATGATTCAAAGTGAAATAATTTTTTAAAAATATTCTATCATTTTTCATAAGTATGTTTGGTAGTCAACCACTAAGACATGATGTTTCTCTTTTTTATGCATTGCCACATTTCAAGTATTTTATTAATGTTTCCTCCCATGATTTTGAAGATGTTGTTATGATTATGATCAACCGATACAATATTGTTCGTATCTATAATATTGCTGGGATTTTAGGTCACCCCAATTTGATGAATATACTCATGTGACTAAATGATCTATGGAGAGGTCACGTACCAATCAAAATCTATAGAATAAGGAATTAAATAAATTTTTATTCTTGATGATGTAAATGTTAGGTTTAGTCCAAGTTTTACGATGGCAACAAACCTCTAGATCCTCATGGTGTAATACTATTATGATGTTTATCTATATAATGATGTAATAGTAATGTATGAAATGGCTGGGTCACTATATACTAGATAGTGACAAAGACTTCAATGCCAACCAATAAATTGAGTTATACATTACCCAAGGTACTGATCTAAGGGGATTTGATGGAAGTGATCTGAGGGACACATTGTGATATCCCTGAAATCTTATAACGGAAGTGTTCCTATAATTTAGTTACTATTCATTAACTCTTATAATCTATAACTAGTGATGATTAGTGGAGTTTGGTACGACTTGCATATTGTCGGTGTATACTCCTTGGACTAGCCCTTAGTATTGAACCTAGTTAAATTTTTGTGTAATCTCACTGCGTATGAATTTTTTAATTACTACAAATTTCAAATTGAAAGGCTTAATAGGTTTCTACCAACACATGAACAAGATCCATCACTTTAGAAGAAACATTGGAGACCCTGATTGACCCCTCTCCTCTCAAGGTGTTCTCGAATCACTCAATTTTATCCTAGAGTAACCATTCATAATCTATAATGAAACATCTCATGTAGGACAACCAAAGAAAAAAAATAGTACATTGATTATTTTATGTACAATTTAAATTGTATTAAATGTTTCAAATTAGTGCTCCTTTTACCTTAGTATCAATAAACATTTAGATTTTTTAGTTATATTTATCCATGTGCATATGCATGCAAGTCATAAAACTGGTTATTTTTAAACACGTTCTTCCTCTATATATGACATTGTGTGAGTAATCCATCACACAAGTATTGAGAAATGGTTCCTTATTATTCCTTGAAATAATAAAAATCATTGATCAACATCATGAAATTAATTCTTCATTTGATCTCTTTCTTCTTCATGAAAACATGTTGTTTTCATGAAAACATTCATATTATGTTACCTTTGTGTAATAGTGTGGATACAATAACAGTGTTTCCTTCATAAAGTATGCTTTGAGTGTTCTTTTAACATAATATGATAACATTCTTAATCATGCATGTTCTATTCAGACCACACCTAATTAAATCTGAGTGCAACTCATATTCTTTTCTTTCACATTAATATTTAATGATAAAATACATTACACAAATAGTTTATAATGGAAAAAATTACAAGGACACTATTTTCAGAGAGCTATATAGAATTTCCGCATCATAACTCAATTGGTAGACTCTTTAATTATATATGAAGTTATTCTCTCATAGGCCTTATGTTTCACTAACTCATTCCCATATTACCAGTAATGTCCAATAATAGTGGATTGTCCCAATAAAATTTAAAATCAATGATGTTTTTTTGTATTTTAATTTTCATTATGAATTCATCTTATATCTCTAGGATGCTGAGAATCATGGAGCCATCACATAATTAACTACTTCCTAGATGAGTTCAAACTAATGTGTATTCTATCATATCATATGAATCATTTTATGTATGAATAACTAATGGATAATCAAATGGCCATCAAAAAATTCAATTTTCCCTCATAAAGTTGCCTATTTTTCTGAATATAGAATGCGTGTAAGATATAGATTTTATGCATGATATAAATCATGTCATCCTATTTTATTTTCATTGGTTAGTGAATATTTCCAGAGAAATGTTCATCAAACTCCATTGTCTATATCAAACAATGTACAATAATTATTGATAAATCCTTTTCTGGAGGAAAGAGATGAATGAGTGAGAGATCAAACAGTTCATCTTAGTTTAATCAAGAATCCACTTTTATATGTGTAAATTTTTAAATGGTTTAATAGTAAACTTATTCCACCCGACCCATATTGATTTTTCAATAATTTTTTCATATCTTAACAATACACTAAACATTTCAAACCTATCAAGATATCACCAGGGTTTGGAACCTAGAAAACATTCACAAACACCTTTATCAGGCCACTCCACACCTCCACAATGCACCCAAGCACCTTGCAGACACTATTCCTATTATATGTGCACCACTATGTACACTCTTGTGGGAGATATATAGGCCCATTCACACTTCTACTTCCATACAAGTTTTATGGACTAGCTATCTCACACGATTGATCCTTTCCCCCTCATGTGTGGGACCGAGCTATTATAGTTATCTATCATGTTTATCCAACAAAAAATTAGTTAATCCCCTCCATATATACTAAGTAATGACCATGTATAATAATTAAAATATAACTATTATTATGTAAGATTCATCCTGATATAATAACAATATTTTTATATTTTTTCAGGACATTAAAATATCTTCACATAATTAATTTCTATTTTATGGTTTTACAAATTATCCCAAATTATATTCATACTAACAAATATTTTAATGATATTTCATCAGATCATAATGTAATAATTAAATATTCCATGTCCTTAATTTATATTCAACAAACATCATCCAATCAGATACATCATTGGATGGATCATCTTTATTATTCATTGTAATAGAAAATGTGCTTACACTAACACTACAAACACAAATCATTAAGAGGTATGAATTGTTCAACAATTTTCAATGCGAAATCTACTTCAACTAAAATAAATTGTTGGGACATTCACCATATCATGGATGTTTATAATTCAAAACAATAATTAACTTAAAATATTTTATTTTTTTCAAATACATATTGAAATTTTGTGTTTCATCACATATTAAATCATTGATTAAAAAACACAATAAAAAAGTAGGATCATCGGTCTCTACCATTTTTTTTCTAATACCATAGTAAAAAATGGAATATCAATATACCATTCACATTTATGCTCTCCTTTTTCATTTTCTTCTATCTTATTTATTGATAAAAATTATATCGTTCGTGGGATAGGCTGGTATTATTTCTTTATTAATCAATGTGTCAATAATTATTCCACTATAATCCTACATGGGATGACCTTATGTTGAAAATGTTTGTTCAAATTTATATATCAACATTTCTCATTATTAATTCTTAAGATAATAATGGCTGATGTTCCCCCACTTTTTTCTTTCCTGATATATTATACATCTATTTACAAGTTTATAGTAATTGGTTAATGATAATTGATAAAAAAAGTGGAATTTATCTAATTTCACTTTTAGACAATGTTATCAAAATATATTCAACATGAAATAATTTCCCTCATCTCAACACATTGATAAAATCATTAATTTATAATAGGAATGTAGTGTTCATGAAATCAACCTTGTAACTTCTTCAAGATTCTTTTGTTATGGTAGTTAATTTATTTATTTTCTCCCCTATATTATTGGACTTGGTTTAATGTTTTTTTAATAATGTATAAAGAGTGTTCCCTCATACATATTTAATGAATTATTAAATAGTTACCGTCCAATGATTTAATTTTTTAATGAAATTTGATTCTCTATGAACTTTTTAGATAATCCATGTTAATTGAGAACCTCTAGTTTATTTTCACCTAATAGATCACTTAATTATTTTTTCTTCTAGATGCCAATTTATGTGAGTATGAATATTTTTTATATATTTAATTTGGGTGACATCAAATATATCGATCAAAATTGATAGAATAATTATATTTATAAATTGTCATATGTTATATTTTGATGAAAATGGCATTTATGATATTAAAACATAGATATAAATAGGGTTGTTAATTCCATAAATATTTAAATGAATACAAAAACATGTAGATATAGAAATATAACATTGTGAACAACCCCCCCCCCCAGAGTAAGTTCATCACAACCAATTCCTAGAAATAAATGATCAAACATAGGTATATTCATCCCCAGTTTCTCTATAACCATTTTCAAAATCTCTTATTGAATGAGAGTTATGAATGAGAAATTATCTGATATGTGTCTATCCATATTTCACCTTACACATGAAACTAGTAACATTTTTCTATTATAATTTTTTTAAAACCTCTCATGAAATTCAACATCATACAGTGGATTCTTATTCTTTCCTCTTTTATATGCCATTATCTATACTTCATGCATTTTTTATTATCTTTTAACAATATCTATAAAAATCACTAGTGTTTAATTGTGAATATGAACAGGATACTGGGAAGATCAACATAGATTATTAGGTGTTATCTTTACAATGTTAGTCCATTTACAATTCACTAATACCAGTTTAACCTTTTTTGTTAGTCATTCCTCATTACACTATAGTATCACTGGCTTCTTTATAGTGATCCATAGTGTGGCCTCTTTTTCAGAAAATCAATTTATTCATTAACATTCCTATAGAACAATTTTTTTATTCAAAGGTTTCCATTGAGAATCAATCTTATTTCAATTTTCACCAAATGGGGACGTATCTATCTTGTTTACAAAACTCTTAGGAACATTCTTTATAAACTTTCTTAACATTTTATTCCCAATGTATGATTATATTTTTAATTCAGTTATTTTGGTATTTTATTCAAAATTATTTTAGGATCATGCATAAAGGATTTTTTTGTACCTCTTATAGTGATCACATCCATTGTAAATCCCACATATATTATTACAACATTCATATATATTTTTAATATTTGTATTATTCTCTTTCATATGATTTATTATCTTCTACACTTGTTTTCTCCCCCTTGATGTATAATTAATTTTTTATTCAAATACTAATATTTTAAACCAATAATAAGTTGTTTTCTACCCAAATATTTCATTGCACTAATAAAAAGAAAAAATATTAATTTCTTCTTTGGAATAATAGACTTTCTTATTTGATATGCTTATTATTTCAGTTTATTATTTTTATTCTGATGGATTATTGTTGATGATATCTCTTTTTGTAATTATTATTATTCACTGTAGTTTATTTTGTGATCACATCATATTAATCTACTTTGGAATAGTTTTTTAACATTTAATATGTTTTCCACCAAAATTACTATGACATGTTTTATTTGATTAAGATTCCACATTTACTTTAGATACATCATGAGATACATCATTGATTGATCTCAATCAATAATTTCATCTATATTGAGATATAATATGATAATTTTCCTATATAAATTGTTTTAGTTGAAGATCATAGTGTAATAGATCTTCATTAATTATTTTGTAATGAATTATCTTGAGTATTTAAAATATTTATTAATTTCAATTTAATTTCCAAGAACTTCTTTTTTAAATAGAATTTATCATCCTATACAAAGTTGACCTTACCTTAACATTAATTCTTGACCTTTTCAATTCCATCATAAATAAATTTATTCTTCTACTATATCAAATATTCATGTTCTATTGTATTATTTTCTTTGATCTCATGTTTAACATTCAAAAAATCAATAATGTTCTCTTGGTTTTATTATAATGAATGGAGCTTCTCTTCAATTGGATAAATATATAAATCGTTCATTAGGATTGATTCAAACCATCCTTCCCATATATATAATATAATTCTTCAGGATGATTTATTATAAATCTTTTAGAATTACATAACTCGGTGATATGAGTAAAACTAACTACCCTTTTAGCCAATCCACTCTCTCTCTCTCCTTTTAGATTATAATTAAATTTTAGTGATCTTCTATTTTACATTATTCCTCAAATATGTATGATAATTATTTTGTAAGGAATCATATTCACTAATTGTTTTTAATTATTTTTGTTGGAAAATAATGTAAAAATATATCTGAGGCATATTAACCAGTGTCTGGGGAAGAATCGTTTCCCATATCTTTGTTACTATGTTGTTATACTAGATATTATACTTTCATGTTATAATTGTATCTCTCAGAATGAAAACATTGGAAAAAATATCCTTATACCTTTATATATAATAGGGTAACATTATTCAACATTCTCAATTATTTATTCTTTCTATAATTCATGGACATGTATTAGATAGAACTGTAATATACAATTAAAACAACCCCTCCATGTTTTCATTTAATTCTAAATTGAGAAGAGAATTAAATTATTTGATAATATTCACATAATATAATCTAAATCAGTTTTAGGATTATGGATCTAATACCAATTATCAAGATCACTATTAGATGACCACACTCATCTGGGTGTTGAATCAGTGTGGGTGACTTTTAACCACTTTTAAAAATTTATCACTTTTTATTCAAATTAATCTAATTCATTGAATCATTCTTCATTCTTCTTTTCACATAGTTTGAAATCATGCACATAAAAAATCACAAAGAATAATAATATTTTAATCGAGGTTCCCCTCCAGTGTGGATGATTTCATCCTTGGTGTACGTAATTATTATCCCCCTTGCACACATCTATTTATAATCACATAAATAATGGTAAAGTGTATGACATTGAAAGCAGTCTGTTGGAACTACCTATGTATAGTTCATGCTTAAACTTTACATCCCAGGGTTACAAAATATTGGAATGTCCATCTTAAAGTGATTAGTAAATGTTTATCAAGTACTTTTTAACATAATCCAAAAAAAATTTGATTGACATCCTCTAAATGCATCTACCTAAAAGTCTACCTCAACTATAGAAATAATTTGGATGTCACATATATTCTATCCTGAAGAATAAAAAACTAATAACTGGGCAATCTCTTCATTTCTTTTGTCTCAATGATATTAATATTTACGTGAACTAAAATCTCATACTAGTTTAATACAAAATATCAAAAAATTATTATTATATTGGTTTTCTTATATTATTCATAGTCATGTATGTATTTTTTTCACTAAATTAAAGATTAATTTCACTATTATTTCATGAAATAGTGACCATGCATAATCTCAAATGAAACATCTCCTGTTTTTTAACACAAAAACAAATAGAGTATTACTCTTATTATTTTTTGTGTTATTTCTATTTTATTAAATGTTATAATTTATATTTACTTGTAATTTAGTGTTAACTACACATGTATATGTTTAGTTTTTTTTCCATGAGCATGTGAATACATGTTTCATAACCAATCATGCATGAACACTGCCTTCTATATATATGATATTGTCTGGGTTCTCCTTCATATAATTTTTTATCAATGGTTTTCTCTTATTACACTCAATAATAAAAATCATAAATAAATTTCAAAAAATAAATTATTTAAGGGAACTATTCATTCCTCATGAAAACGTGGATAGATTTAAAAATATATGATATTACACTATAATTTTATGAAAGTGTGAAATCCCTAAAACTATTTCTTTTTTGTTTCATAACCATGTGAGTGTTCTATGAACAGAAAAATAAAATGATTCTTCTTCACGAAAGATCTGCATAAAACACTCCTTTATAAGATTGAGTGGCTCATAGCTTCTCCACCTTCAAATAAAAGGATCATACAAGAGTACTTCAAAAAGATAGTTTCACATGGAAAAATTAACTATCATCTATTTTCAGAGAGAACTCAAGAATGTTAGTAATGAAACACAAATGGGAGGCACATTATTTATAGATTACGTTATTCTTATTTAGATTTAATATATCACAGCCTTAAATCCACATTTCACATCATGTTTCAAAATAGTGGATATTCTGAGATGATTTTAATATAAACGACTCCATAGATATTTTAATCATCATGTGGTATTCATCTAATATCTCAATGATATTGATAATAATGGATTCTTTACAATACTAGATATTTCCATAATGATCTTGAAGTCATGTGTATTCTAATAAATCATTTAAATCTTCTAATGCATGAATATTAGATAATTAAATGGATTTTTATAACATTCATTGAATATTATATTGTAGCATATTCTTTTGATTATATCATGTATGAATGTTATAGATTAAATGAATTATTTTGATATTTTATTATTACATTATTTCGTTTGATTAGGGAGTAGGGTCAAAGAAATGTTCATTAAACACTTGAATCAACATAATAAAAATGGATACAAATAGTGAAGTAAACCTTTATCGAGAGGTAGGATATGACACGGTGAGAGATTAGATGGATCATATTAGATTAATTTAGATGCCTCTATTATATTGTTAATATTTTAATATATTAAAATTTAATAATTTGACTCTAATCCCACATCAACATTTCGATAATTTTGGAATCTCATAATAATACTTATCACTTATTCTACATCTCAATCTGGAGTTTGGGTTCAACCCTAGAAAACTTATACACATACCCTATCAAGATCACGCCACACCTAGGTGGTCTACCCAGGCACGTGGAATTCATTATTCACATGTTATTCACACTATAATTCATGATATTGTTGGCACTATGCAAGACCATTCATACTTCTATAGTGGTACTGGATGACCTAACTGGCCCTCACATCTGACTGATCTATACTCTCATATGTATGTGATCATGCTAATTTGATTATATTTCATGGTTAAAAAAACAATTCTAGTACCCCTCAATATATACATAAGAATTAACAAACGTGACATTGATAAGAAAACTATTCTTTTGGAATATTCACCATGTAATACTCATTTTTATTTATATTGTTTCATGAAAATAAAATATCTTCATCAAATTAGTTTTACTTTTCATGGTTTTAAATAATTATTCCATATTCCTTTCATGGAAAAAATATTTTTCTTAATATTTGATAAATTCCACATTTAGTAATGATACAATTTGTGACCTTCATTTTACATACTCAAACAACATCAAATCATAAAGAACATTATATGTATCATATTTATTTTAAATTTTATTTTATAATTTACTTAGACCAACACTACTACTAGGGGTCCTTAATAATGAAGGATGATTCAAAAATCAAAAGTGTTAAATGCTCTACAACCCAAATATAGTTCATGGCCTATGAGAGTTTAATGGAATAATCTTATTCAAAACATTAGTATTAAATATCAGTAACATTAATCAACATCAAATAAATTATTCTTTTAAAATGCATCTTCAGATCTACTATTTTATCACTTACTAAATCAGTTAAATAAAAATACAACAAAAACCTAAATTAGGATCATCATATATCATTTTTTATGTGATCATGGGTATTCTAATAAATTAATGGGAAAGGAAATTTAGATTTATTGATGATACTAAATATCTAATGAATCATAGTTTAGATGGTATAATTGGGAATATCATGTATTATAAGTTTATGAAGATGTGAGAAACTAAGAAATAAAAGAGGGAACTAATGATTAGTGAACTTTAATGTCTAAAGATTTATCGTATGAAGTTAATAATTATAAGCCTAATACTTCAACTAAAAATTCTATGAAAAATTCAAAAACACATATTTTATAAATTAGGAATTTATAAAATTGTAATATTTCTAGGATAATGAACATAATTATGAAAATGATGTGTAAATGTAACTCTTGAAGGATATAAAAGGAATGTATTAATGGAAGGATTCATAAAATATTACTCCAAACAATCCAATGTTAAACCATAAATAACGATATTCAATCAAAATATCTAAGATTAATGGTTGAAATGATTTTACATCTACTATGTTTTTCTAGAGAGTTAGTCATGATCCATATTAAGATTATAGTAGTTGATCAAAAATAAATGATACATAAAAGTTAAATATTCACTATGTTATAGATATTAGGGATGCAACATGATTCATGGGAGTGGTTATTGATGAATCTCTTTCAAAATTATCTATAGACATTACATATCCTTTCTGTAAATATGATATGTATGGATTATATAATTTGAAGAAACATATAGATATGTGAATTTCCTCAATAATAAAAACAAAAAACATTTGAGGGACTATAATCAAACTGAAATAGTGCCTATAAAAGTTGAGGATAATATTTATAAACTTATATCTAAGCTAGATGTTTTGCCTAAACATATTTAACCTAACTTTGAACAGACATTAATTTTAAAACTAATTTCCAAATTTAATTATATTACAACTCTTATATAAGATTTTACATTGAACAAGGATAACATTGACAATATCTCAATATAGTTGATAACTAATCAAACATTTAACAGAATTGTTTTTAATTCTATAAGGTTTTATTTGGAATATAATTATTTGGTCAAAAAATGAACTTTGATATAATAAATTTTAGAGAGTATATTATTAGAGACACAAATATTAATTAAAATGAGTCCAATCCTTCTAAACTCATTGGTATTATACTTTCAGATAATTATATGGTATTAAACATTATAATATTTTATAAATCCCGATTCTTTTCTTTTTCCCTCCCAATATTAACTGACAGAATAATGGTTTGTTACCGAAATTATAATCATATGAGTTTTTGGAAAAAAGGATGAAAACCAGTAGTGAAAATACATGGTACATGGATAGTGGTTGTTTTTTTCATTTGAGATAAAACAAGTGTATATTCTTGAAATTATAAAATGTGTATGGTAGATATATTAGTTTTAGAGACAATATTCAAGGAAAAATAGATTGAACTAGTAGTGTTGTTTTTCATGGTAAGAAACTTATTTGAAAATTAAATTTTCTTCTTATACATAAGAACAAACATATCAAAAAAAATTAAATTACGTGATGATGGTTAAATTGGGAACTTTGTTATTAAAAATGAACTATCAAATGTTTATAAGGATTTTATATTTTATCTATTGATAGTCATGATAATTTTTACATCATTAACCTAGAGGACCTTTATTTTGAGAAATCACCATGTCATACTGTTGTTGGATATTTATCATGGATTTTTTATATGATATTAGGCTACTAAAGTGTTCGAAACATACTTAAATTTCTATGAGAGGACTGGTGATGGAGTTAACAAAACATATTATAACACTATCCCTTGTATGTGACCCTTTAAATTTCTTTAAATAACTATAATTCAATATTTAGACCTACTAGTAAAATTTAGACATCTCATCCTTTTTAATTAGTGAACATGGATCATTTTCATCCTCTAAAATAAATAAGTATTAATATAAATTTCTATGATCGTTCCATTATTAGTGATTATAATAGTTTTATATAGGTTTATTTTTATCTTTTTAAATCAGATGTACTCTAATTTATAATTGGTTTTTTTCTCTTATTTGAAATATAAATAACCAACATTTTGTATATTTTTAGAGTAGTCATGATGAATTATATTTAAATTAAACTTTACAAAAAAATTATTAAAAATGGTATTACTCTTATTTTTAGACCATGATCTTCACGGCAGAATGGTGTAGTTGAAGGGGGAATAAAAATCATCCAAAACATTCATAGTCTTTATTCTGTGAATATTAGTTTTCTAAGTATCTTTAGGTTGAATATATAACTACTAATTGTTACACTATAAATAATGTCTTAATTTTCCCTATTTTAAATAATAAATCTTATGAATTATAGATTTGTAGGAATCCAAAACATGGGTACTTAAATTTTTTTGGATCTAAAGTGTTCCTCTTAAAAAATAAATATAACTTACAGAAATTTGATCTAAAGGATGATGATGTAATTTTTCTTAGATACTCCACCACTAGAAAAGAATATTATGTTTCTAAAAATTTACTAGTACCATTGATGTAATTATACATGTAAAATTTGATGATTAAAATCCCTATAGAAAGTTAAAATGCCTCAAATATGAAAGTAATATGAATTATGTTATTTATCCACTTCTTATTTTATTATAATAGGTTAAAGCACATAAATCATAAATTAAATTACTAGAAGTTAGTCTAACAGAATCTAAACTAAATTAATATAGATTAATGTATGTAAAATTATTTTCATATATGAATAACATAACTTTTTCTCAAAAAACTAAACAATATTCAAAAATAATCCCAACAATAATACCATTGTGAAGATGATCATACCATTAGAACTATAATTTTATTAAAAAACAATGTGATCATATTGAATTCATATTTCAATTTGAACCTAAATTTTAAGATTATTCCTTTGGTGTTGTTATTTAAATAATTTCTATTCAAAAATTTTGTGGTTAATTAAAATTGGAAAACGCTTAGACCTTAGTTAAATGCCCAGATCAGTTTCCATTTATATGATCCAAATAGATCTTTGAGAATATTTTTGATAAAAATAAATTTATCATTTATATTTATTTGAGAATATTTATTATGGGTTATTACCCATAATATTTCATAAATTGTAGGTAATATTTTACTCTGGAAGTTATAATTGAATGCATCCAAATTCTAATACCCATCACATCTCATCTAATCATTACTCTCTCTTAAATGGATGGAAATAGTGACTTCCTTAATATATATTTTAACAAATATGTTTTTTTTAAAAATCATGGTTTTGAAGATGTTAAATTTTTTGGAAGATTTATTAAAACATACTAATGTATTCTATGGACATAATAAATTTCTAAGATCCATGTATTTTAGATTGGTTAAATTATTAATTCAAAAACATCTGTTAAAGGAACAAAAAATCAAAAAATATTTATCATCGACGTTTCTTGAAATAATACCACTATAAAAATAAATATATTTGAAAATATTTTTTATTAACAAAAGAAACACTTACATATATTTTTCTAATAGATTTTAAAATTCAATTGAAGGGGTCTATGATGGTTGTACATATTTATATTATTTTCTTCCAAATTACACAGAAATTTAAAAAGAACTATCTAATTCAGAATATGATAATTAGAGATATACATAACAATTTCAATTTTGATAATGATTCAAGTATTAGTATTAAAGTGGGAACAACCTGTAAATATGATTTTTATTAACCAATGAAATTGGTTGATCGTAAAAGTTTTTTAGGATTGTTGTATTTTAATTTATTTAAATTATATTCAACTATAAATTTTGAACAATTTGTGATTTTTTGTCAGGTTCCAAGCTAATATGAATGAATCATATCTTATAAAAATTAAATATATCTTATATTATCATAAATGGACATTAGATTAATGTTTTTATTATTATTATAGAACTGAATTTTATCTTTATAGTTACATAGAGACATATTTTAGTTGTTTTTTAACGGATTGAATGGGAAATACTGAAATATGTCCCTTTCTTGGTGAAGCTTTATTATTATGGTATTGTATGATGACATATTTTTCTACACATATTAATGATAAATCGAATTATTTATTATCTGGGAGTTTTTGTGCCAATTTTTTGTGAATTTAGGACAACATCCTGCAGTTAGTAATGATTTTCACTCAAAAATTGATTCTTGTTTATATAAATACATATATTTCAATCAATAAGAACAATTCACATCATTTCTATGAAAAAAATATATATATGATACCAATGTCTTAAATAATACACTCATTAAAATATATTGTTCTCATGTTTATCGAAACTGATGATAAAATTGCTTACATTTTCACTGAACCATTAAAATCTGATATATTTGAACATGTTAAATAAGAGTTGTGTATGATCGATGGGACGTGATCATAAGTTCATATTCAATATTAAATAACTCCTAACAATGAAAGAATCATTGAGAAAGGGAATGGAATATATTTATTTATATTTCTTATACCATTTCATCATCTAACATTATATATTTTATATGTTTAAATTGATAATATGTTCATTTTAATTTAGAAAATAATTTTTAACAACACCTAACAAAATTTATTTGGTTATTTTTATTTAATTACAATAAACTTTGTAAGATACATTTATTTAATGATTTTACTTTTATGTAGAGTGTCTCTCTATTAAATTTTTTAGGATACCCAACACTTGAATCTATGAATTTACTTTTACATATATTTGAGTTTACTTTTATGTATCATAAAACAAAAACATACAAACTCATATTTTAGGTTTATATATTCATAATTTGCCTTTTATGTATGTAATTTATGCTTTTCCATATGAATTAATATTTATATAATGTCTTATTCAGTTTCCATTTTAGTTTATTTTTTTTAATAACTACATTTAGAAGGTGATTTTTCTTTTTTATAACTCTTTAATAGAGTTTTTTTCTTGAGATTTATTATGATGGTTAAGAAGATACATTCAAAAACCAATTTTGGAACCACATTCATTATAAGAAGATAATCCATATTTATTATATGATAACATTGAAACGTTTATTTCCCATTTTTTAATAAACTCTCTAGATTTATTTTTCTATTTTAATTTTTTTATTTTATTTATAGTGGGAAAGATTTATATTCCTTGTTTTTTTTAAGGGTAGGCAGGTGAAATCCCTTTCTTATGGAGATAACATGAAAAAAAATTAATGAGATATAATAAATTATAATGTAAGGTGGATATTCTTGAATTTCATTGAAAATGTCAACATGGAATATATTTTAGGTAAATTTTAGTTTTATTGTTAATTAGTACCGTTTATTTTTTAACTAACTGGATTGTTATTAAGTGTTTCTATATAAATATTCATTGGGTATTTATTTTTCAAAATCAAAATGGGGGAGAGAATTTTGAAATGATGTGTTTTCATTTGATAAAGTGGGAGAGTTTAGAGGTGATCTAACCTTATATGGTTTACTTATGTTTTGAATTCATTAATCACAATACAAAATCTTGCTAGTTGTTAGTTTTTCCTTCATGTAGAGTGATTTTGTAGTGGGGGTATTTTTTGTGACTAAACGTGACGTGTTACATAAAGAGGATATTTTATAATCATAAATGTTATATCCTGGGAATATTTCTAAGAAGTAATCAAGAGTTATTTATAAAAATATTTTCAATCCAACCATTTTCAGTTTCATTTTATCATTGTAAAAATGGGAGATATTTTTTAGTCAAATTAATCTTCTATATATATGTCTTGAAAATCACAATAAACATCATTAAATTTGATCTTAATTTTTATTATTTGTTTAACATTTATGTTTTATATAGTTAATCTGCAAGTTTCATGTTTAGTTATATTAATGTTATTTATCTAACATCTGAAACATATAAAGATACACATAATTACATATAGAAAAAGATGTTATACCTTCTATTATTATTATATCCCAATCTAAAGAAGTAAAAATGTTACCAGAGTATATTTAACACAAATATTCCTATAAATTATACAGGGGGATTTATAGATCAGAACAAACCAACTTATAGAGTTGATAATCTCACATCAATAATTCATACATTATCATGTTAAATTGAGTGCTTTTAATTGAAATGTTTTTCAATGATTTTTTCTTAGATTTTACATTATGATGAATTTCATTATGAAATATCTATGTTTTCATGTATGATCGTTCTTCTTATGATCCTACATGATTAATTATTTTATATTTATAGAGAAAATTATCTTTCAATCATTATTTTGGATAAAATTTTGGATGTGGAATATTAATATTTTTAACATTAATGTCTTATAATGTCTACTGTTACAATTTTTTCGACCAATCATGTAGATAAAATATGAGCTTGATGATTGATCTCACTACTACCAGTAAGTCAGTCAAATATGTCCTATAATGGAATTTTATTTCCCCATAGGTTGTTAATTATTTTTTTGGTAACTAGTATCTTCGAGTCCAAGGTGTTGAACATCCTATGAAATTGAGATAAAATAAAATAATTCCATGATTGAAATTGTTTATTAAATAGTATCTGATATATATGATTTCATATTGTTGTCTAATACTTTTTGTTTTTTACTTCACATTGTATACTTTATATATTTACCGCTTACTTGATTTAGTTGTTTGAAATCCAAGAGATTTATTTTCCATCATTCACATACTATTTTTGTATATTATTACATTATTTTACACTGATTTTATTAGAAATTATTACTTACAATTTTTTTTGACATTAAGTATGAATTTTTTAGTTCATTTTATCAATTCATCCCCATAATGATGTTGTCATATACATTCTTTATAGGTTAGTATATTAGTATTATTATTAACAGATCTAAGATAGATAGATATTTCATGACCAAACAAACCTCACTATATTATAGGTTTTGTGAACTAATTGAGTCCTGGTAGGGGCCATTATATTTTACCAGTACATAGATATCTTAGTGATAATGGATGTTACACCTATACAGAATAAACTAAAATTAAAATTTGGGTGGAAAAAAAACAAAAATTCCGCCCTACATTAAAATCATTATTGTAGGAGCTACACATCTACTGTAAGAGGTGTTATATTGTTTATTTTAGAATGTTTTGTATTTTTTATTGTAATAATAACAATAATATAATGGGAAACTATTAAAAAGGCCCATTATTCTTTATTATTAGCACATTCAATCCATGATTATAAGGCCTTTGGGCCCTAATTTGTATCTATCTTGAACCAGGATGGGTCATCATCCGACCCAGCGCCCGACCTAGTCCGCAAAACGACCCAAAGGGCATTCCAGATCCACACTGGTTGGCACAAGTGCCAGGGAATCAAGAGTAACATGTGGGAATAGTTTACCCAAAATAGTAAACACAAAACCATGAACAAGATAAATAAAATAAAACTGTGAACTAACAACCAAACAAACCCTAGACTAAAATCGAATTTAAAGGTTTACAACTTGATCCAACATCCAAAAATAAACTACAAAAAAAAGAAACTAAAACTCTAACTCAAACCTCCACGAAACAAGAGAGTTTCTACATCCACATGCCACAAACACCAACATGTACGAGTAGACCATCAATGACCAAATCTATCATCGCTGAGCCTCATGCCACAACCTGGAATACACAAATAACAAGGTCTAAATACACCCAATTGTGTATGTAGGGTGTGAGACTAGAGCCCCAAAGGATACCACCCACTAAAAGGGTTTATGACACAACATCAAAAAGATAATTTAACATTCTTATTTAAAACCATAATTTCATTAGACGTTAAAGGTAAACATGTAAAAACATAAAGTGAAAAGGAATGACTACTGAAAGAAAAACCATTTCACAATACAACATTGAAATAGAAGGGAAAAATTATAAAGAATAAGCACGTACTCAAGTGGTCTTCCATATACCGACAGAAGGAACCACATCGTGAATAGTAGAGCACTACAGGTAAATCCCCTAAGGTAGCTAGTATGTGTGGTGCGCTAGAGACATAGTACCTCAGTGTAAACATGGAATAAGAACAACCAAAATCAATGCTCTCGTGGATGATCCACTAGTAGGGAAACACATCCATTACCTAGTGGTCTACAATCATCACAGAGGTTTAGTTAGTGTTTTAATGTCAATCATTCCATATGAAACCGGGATGAACCACTCATGTGTTTTCTAGCATACTAGTCCTAATCCACCCACCTAGGAACATGGGGTTTTCCCGTGTTCTCCATGAAGTTCCAATTCACATAGTATATTTCTTTCTCATATCACAAACCAAACAAGTCATTACACAAAAAATCAACCACTTATATACCTAAACAAAATTTTAAAAACCTACACACCAAAACCATTCCACATAATAGTTCTCATTTATCTCATGACTTGATAAAATATTTAAACAACATAAAGATCGTTTCTAAATAGAAGCAGAACGATTTTCACATGACATATGCCCAGTTTTACATATGAGGTTCCTTTAAAAACATAATGTGCATTTAAATCTATCAAAAACAACTATCGAAATCCACATATAATTTAATAAATATAGTTAAATAATTTATAAAATAGTAAAAAAATTAATGAACAAGGGTTTACACAATAAAAACACACCTGATTTCCATTTTTAGATAAACCCCTTCTAAGCTATAAATACAACAAAACCATTTAAAAAGTGGTGTCACACTATCCGCATATTTTATCAAATACATTTGTGGTGTAAAACACAAATAAGTGTGTACGACACACAATGAATATAAA